>JAQPPZ010000523.1:21845000-31543094 GCA_028583015.1 Wollemia nobilis
ATCAAAGTCATCAAGAAGTGACTTAACCCTACCGCCATCTGCTTTGCCTCGCTTTCCAAATTTCTTGCTCTTTCATATGCTTCTTCGTATGTGGTAGGCAGTATTGCCTTATCTTTTTCTTATATTGTGGTAGCAACCCATCAAGGAGCCACCGCTTCTGCAAGCCATTTGCTAGTTGCACTTCCATTTTTCAATAAGTTCCTTGAGTCATCTATTATAGGACTTTATGTCTTCACCTTTCTTCTATTTGGTAGAGTATATCTCCCCAATAATTTTTGTATCATCTCTCAACAACCTAAATTCCTTCTTGAATTCTTCTACAAAATCTTGCCAAGTTGTGAAGGCGTTCATTCTCTACCTCTTTAGATGCCAATCGATTGTGATTCCTCTCAATGTAGCTAGAAACAATCTCAACCAAGCGTCCACGCCATCAACTCCATTAGCATGCCATATAGTAGTACAGGTTTCGATGTGACACTCTAGGTCTTCTTTGCCATCACCCAAAAAAGGTGGGCACTTTTGTTTTCCTACCACTGAGGCAATGTTTGTCGTTGGGGGTTGATTCTCTTCGTCTAACTCTTTCCCACTTATTGATGGCCCACTTGGCACTTCCTCTCTTGGTGCCTCTACTCTTGGTGCTTCTTCACCCAACAATTCTTCTTCAACAAGCAATCGACAATCGCTCACTACTAGATCTACACTTAGTAACCTCCTCCACAAGTACACGAACGTTGGTTCTGGTCTCCTTGCCCAAGCACTCTCCTGCGGTTGCCTTTGTGCTTGACTCTTGTCCTCAACACCTCTTAGCAATCTCCCCCGCTCTTGTGCTAGTGTCACCAATTGATCAACCTTGTCTCCTTTTCCACTCTCTACGTTGGCGCCTTGACTCCCGCTCTTCTGCTAGTGTCACCAATTGATCAACCTTGTCTCCTTTTCCATTCTCTACGTTGGCGCCTTGACTTGCGCAAACATTTTCCTCGGTCTACCCTTTGTTTGTCTACTACACTTCACATTGCACCTCGTCTTCCGTTGCTAATAACAATGTTTGTCACCTTTCTTCTTTGTTACTAGAACTATCCTCCTCCTGAGGATTCCACACTCGTTCCACCTCCGATTGTTCAAGCTCTGATCTTCTTGACTACAATTCTCGATTGGCAATTCTTTGACTCCTTATAGGCTAATCACTTCTTCTGCAGTTACGTCTTCCACATCCTCATGGCAAGGAATCTATCATCCACCTCTCCAATTGCCATGTGTGCTAGGTCCAAACTTAGACAACAACGACGCCAAATGTAGCACGGCAGTGAGTATTCCGACAATTGGAGGAACAATTGGAATGACAAATTCTAAGGGCCAATTGATACTGTAGTGATTGCTGGTCCAATGTCACACATTATCGGCATTTGAATGGCACAATAAGCAAACACTTGTACGACAAGTGTTTGTACAGCACAATTGCAATCCTGTCTGACGGTAACCTTCCACAACTTCACCCTATCAGCAATGCCTTTACATACACTTGTACAACAAGTGTTTTTATGGCACAATTGCAATCCTATCTGACGACAACCTTCCACAACTGCACCCTGTCAACAATGTCTTTGTACGGCACTTGTTACATCTCTCATATGACACTTCAACTGCAACTATCTATACGTCGTCTCTCGTGCAATTACTCTAGGCTGCAACTACGTGTAACTCCTATCTACAACCCACAATTTATACATATAGAACTTGGCGCACACAACCTACAATCCTACAACAACAATGTATCACATAGCATAAACACAAAGATGGAAAGGGAATGTCATTTGCATTATCTCATTGCCTATACAACACTTGGCAATACACATATGATTGCACTTATAGTACACAGAATCCTCTCACTCACAAGACAATATAAAATCCTCATACTATATCCTGCACCATACTCTCTCTCGTACCATCCTTGTTTAACAATGAGTGTGGGAGGGTCCTATTTATCATTTGGTCCTCACCACTTATCCGTATCCCCTTCTAGATGTACACTAGACACCCTCATTGCATATTACATTATATTGCAATTTATTAATCTTATGACAAAATTGCATTACATCCACATTTCCTTTGCATTTACATTACATTTCATTAACATTTGACTCTCATTTGAATTTACATTTATTTACATTACAAAACTTAGAGCATTTTGCACTCAAACTCCTATGTACAAGGTGTAGGCACCGGTTCTAGATAGCCTCCTACGTGTATATAGTTGAATAAAAGTCTAATGCAAATGAAATGTAAATAAAGTCAAATGAAATGCGCATAAATTATAAATGTGCATGTGATGTGATTTTGATTAGTACATCCAAGGTGGTGACTTTATGATTAATATTATTAGTGCAAAGTCTAAAATCATGTTAGGAATGAGCAGAAGGGAAAAACGGTTGTATGAGGTGGTTGGCAAACCATTGCTACGGTCTAGGCCCGACCTTAAATAGGCTCCCTTCATTTTGCTCGAGATATATGGACATCGGGAGAGATACATCCATGTACACAGAGAGACTAGACAGATCTTCATAGACACCTTTGGTAGACCAGGAGAGAGATGGGATATTGTGCGTTGTGTATTTTGTAACTGAACCAAACTGTATGGTGAAACCCTGTAACGCCGTAAATATGATGAATAGTGAATACAATGATGATTAATCCTTCTCTATGTATTGTGTGTGATATGTGGATGTTGTGAATGTGCTGGTATATTGGTAGGCATGTGTTAATTCTGTATGCAGGTAGAAGTGTTGCAATGAGACAAAAGACAAGGATCGTAGTCAAAATAGAGACGAAACCAGAAGCATGAGACAGAATTGGCCGTATGAGAGGAATATATGCAATGCCATTCTAGTGAAGTCATTCCAATGAATTTGTTCCAGTGAAGACCGTTCCAATGGAAATCATTCTAGTTGTTGACTGATCTGTCATACTAGTGAAGTCATTCTAGTGCTTGTTGTACAAGCAAAGGACCATTCGAGTGTTTTACTAATTGATGTTCCTGTGATCAGACTAAGACCATTCTAAAGAAGTGTCATACAAACCAAGAGTATGATGGTAATTGCATTGGCAATGATTGCATTCCCTGTTGGCCTTTTGGATTTGTATCTAATTGTTCCTCCGATTGTTGGATTACTCACCGCTACGCTACATTTGGCGTCGTTGCCTAAACATAGTTCAGGTTAGCTTGTTCGAATCTAGCATGTGTGAAGATTTGAGAGGTGGACGACAGATTCCTTGTTGCATGAACATAGGAGACAACACCGTAGGAGAGATCAACAACAACCTGTAAGAAGTCTACGAATTGCCAACCGCGGACTACAATCAAGAAAGGAACATGAACAACCAGAGGTTGAACATGTGTGGAATCCTTTGGAGGAGGATAGTTCTAATGACAAAAACAAAAGGTGGCACACGTTTTTATTAACAACGGAGGACAAAGTGAGAAGTGAGTTGCAACAAACAACTGAAGAAAACGTTCGCGTAAGTCAAGACACCAACATGGAGGGTGCACAAGGAGACGAGTGGATACTAACGCCAAAGCAAGCGGGGAGGAGTTTGCCAAAGGGTGCAAAGGACAAGAGTCGGGCACCAAACCAATTGCACGTGAGTGCTTGGGCGAGTCGGCCAAATCCAACGTACATGTATTTGCGAAGGAGGTCACAAAGTAAAGGTGCAGCAGAGTTTAGTCAAAGATTGTTTGAAGGCAACAACATGGAAGGTGCGGAAACACCAAGAGTTGAAGAAGTGTTGGGAATAGAGGCACCAAGTGAAGAACTGCCAAGAACAAAGGCACATAGAGAAGTTCTATCTGAGCAATCACTAAGTGGGGAAGAATCAAGAGAGAGAAATTGACCCCCAATGGCGCACATTGCAAATATGGTAGGAAAACATAAGTGTCCACCTTTTTTCGGAGACGAGAAAGAAGATCCAAAACGTCACATAGGGACTTGTACAACAATATGGAAAACTAATGGGCTACAGGAACCAAAGCATGGTTACAACTGTTTCCAACAACATTGCTAGGACTTGTGATCGATTGGCACTTAATAAAAGAGAGTACATACCCTTTCACAACATGGACAGATGTAGTGGATGAATTCAAAAAGAAATTCAAATTACTGCGAGATGATTCAAAAATCGTAACAAAAAAATACGCCACTAAACAAAAGAAGGATGAAGACATAAATTCCTATAGTAGACGACTAAACAAGCTCACTGACAAGATGGAGATGCAACCAGCAAATGGATTGCTGAAAAGATGGTTCAATGATGGACTATTACCATGGTATAAGAAAAAGTTGAAGATAATACCACCCTCAACATACGAAGAAGTTTATGAAAAAGCAAGGAACCTAGAAAGCAAGGCAAAGAAAACGATGGTAAGCATAAGTCATTTTAGAAGCGATGATTCCGATAGTGACAAGGAAGACTTGCACATAGCAATCCAGTCAATGAAGGAGGACTTCGAACAAATGATTAATGAAGTGAAAGGCGAAAAGAAGAAAAAGAAAGAAATGTGGTGCTTAGATTGTAAATCTGAAGGGCACATAAATATAAACCGTCCAAAGAATGCATATTGTAATATACGAGACGTGCTGGGACATGCAGTAAGAGATTGTCCATTCAATTTGAGGAGTGCAAGACATCAAACAATGACAATGCAGAAAGAAAAAAATGAAGAGAAACCAAATACTTCAAAGAATGGAGAAGGGGTGACCAATGGAGGTTATAGAAACAATCATCGTGGTGGAAGATGCTTACAGCAAGGTAATCAGCAAGGTGGTCAAAGTCGATTACAATATGACTTGGATGGTAGGCCAATCATCCAATGCAGGAATGGCCAAGAGTGGGGACTTTTTGCAAGAAATTGTCTGAACGCACAAGCATGAGGCGCAAATGGAAACAATAATATGCACTTGTGTAGATGGTGCGGTCCAAGCAATCACAGGAAGTGAATTGCCCAAAGAAAGAGAGTTCCAACGGAACTTAGAATGTCAATATTATTGACATTGGAGAACCTTTAATAAACCAACAGGATAAATATAAGCATGTGCTCATAGTGACAAGGGCTTAGGAAAAGAAGACCGAGCAATATCCAAAACAAGGAGAAGAAGTAGTGGCAGGCAGCACATGACTTGATCGAAGAAGAAATGGAAGTGACAAAACACAATAGACTCCTCCAAGAGAAGACATTGAAGAAATCAATTACTATAGAAGTACTAGGTAAACAATCATCAACAGAACAATTAATAGCACAAGTGCTGAACACAACAGTAGAAGTAAAGGTGTTTAGTTTACTTGGTGCGATACTTAAACTTTATGCGAAGGTAGGCAAGACCGCAAGCACAAAGAAGGCGGTGGAGCCAAGATGTTAGGAGGTGTTGGCAAGCAAGAAAGATCAATACATTGATCCCACTATGTTGATGATTGGGAAGAAACCGGCATTGATTTACATGGAGATGTTGAAAAATAAATTGACGCAAGTAATAGTAGATGGAGAATCGAGTGTGAACGTGATGCCAGAAAAGACCTAGAAATATATTGGAGCACCATTTTTGTGGTCTCCAAACTTTTGTTTGTATGGTGCAGATCAATACGTAATAGAAATGAAAGGCATATTGACAAATACAAAAGTGAAAATTTTTTACCAAGACTATATCATGGATTTTGTAATGATTGTAATGCAAAAAACAGCTTATGATGCATTGCTAGGACGTGGATGGCTGAAAATGGCAAAGTATAATTGGGAGAAGGAACGCCTCACATTTAAGAAGGGCCAACACAAGTATATGATAAATCTAAAGAATCAATTTGTGAGCCAAGACATTGCAATATCTGATGAATCGAGAAGTTCGTCGTCAAATGAAGATAGCAGATATGAGTCTAACAAGGGAGGAGTGTCGGAATTTCAAGATTGCACAAAGGACGAGGACGAGGACGAGGTCAAGGACAATGGACTCCTTCATTGGCAGATGGAGAATTATGAGGTGTTTTTGAATCCACGCAAAAGAGGAGAGCCATGATGAAAATTTGCACCAAAGGAGGAAGAAAAAGAAAAATGGGCATTTCCTAAGAACTGTGCAAAGTACATAGTGGGAGATGTTGTGATTGATGAGAAACCAGCCCACCCGATTGATGTACTCAAGGTGATAGAAGAACCTGACACCATAAAGTATGAAGAACCACAGATGGGGTAGGTGAACCTTGGTGAGGAAGGAGAAGAGAAGCTCATTCACTGTGGAGATGAATGGGACCCAGTACTGAAAGCAACAAATTCTAGAATTTTCCTGCAATATAAGGATGTAAAGCATGGACATATAAGGATCTAAAGGGGATCCCACTAGAGTTGTGTGTACACCAAATTCCATTAATTCATAGTGCGCAGCCATACGAAGACAGCCATACAGGATGAACCCTAAGTATGCATCCTTAGTGAACGCAGAAATTGAGATGTTAGAAACAAGCATTATCTTCAAAGTGAAAGTCAACGAGTGGGTGTCACCTATAGTAATCACTTTGAAGGAGGCAAGCCAGATCCGTACCTGTGTAGATTTTCGGAGCTTGAATGTCATAACTATAAAGGATCATTCCCATTCCTTTTACAAATTCCATACTAGAAAAAGTGGCAGGACACGAGATCTATTCATTTTTGGATGCATTCTCGGGTTATAACCAAATCAGTATTGACGAGGAAGAAAAGCTAAAGACTACCTTTGTAGTGGAGAATGGAATTTATACATATAACCGAACCAGGCTCTTTTGGCTTATGCAATGCACTAGCCACTTTTCAAAGGATAATCTTGTATATTTTTTATCAAATGTCCATAGGGAAGTTTAAAGCTTTCCAAGATGATTGGTCCTTATACGAAAATACGAACGAGCACTTGAAAGTATTGGAAGAATGGATAAGCCTATGTCCGAGAGCTCGTCTGGCATTAAACCCAACTAAATGCATGTTGTTGGTTCCTTACGGCAAATTGTTGGGACACATCATTTGTAAGGAAGGATCGAAGACCGACCCTGACAAGATACAACTCGTAGTGAGCATGGTGGAGACATACGATGTCAGTTTGATAAAAAACTTTCTGGAAACGGTCGGATTTTATCAAATGTTCATCAAGAACTATTCGCAAGCGTCCCACCCATTGGATGCTCTTACGCGCAAGAATGTTCCTTTCAAGTGGATGGAGGAACATTAGAAGGCCTTTGAGGGGCTAAAGGCGAAGTTGGTATACGCACCCATTCTAGTATTTCCATATTGGGATAAGGAATTCCATGTCTATGTTGAAGCATCAAATTTTGCAATTGCATGCAGATTGGCCCAAGAGGGGAAGTTTGGACTTTATCAGCCCATTAATTTTGCAAGTTGGTTGTTATTGAAAGTAGAAAAGAACTACATCACTACGGAGAGAGAAGCCTTAGGGATGGTATATGTAGTCTAGAAATTTAGACACTATCTGCTTGCCAATCCCTTTGCCTTCTGTATTGACCATCAGGCACTGTTGTATTTGATTAACAAACCGACTATATATGGACAAGTGAGCAGGTGGCTCGTCACGTTGCAAGAATTTGTGTTTCGAATAGTAATGAGACCCGGGAAGAAACACATAATAGTAGATCAACTGTCACGGATTCACTCAGGCGAACCTACTAGAGGAGGTATAGCGGATGAATTCCTCAATGCTCAATTGTTTATGGTGAATGCAGTACCGGCATGGTACAAATATATTGGGAAATATTTGTCGAAAGGATAGCTGCCAAAGGAGATTACGACAATAGAACGACGTCGAATTATTATGAAATCGGCACCCTTTCAATTGATTGCAAGCTTGTTATACAAAATTGGACCCGATGGGATCTTGCGGAAATGTGTGATGGAAGAAGTAAACATGGCATTGAAAGAAGCACATGAGGGACTGGTTGGAGGACACATGGGGCTAGATGCAATAGCAAGGGAAGTGTTGTTGGCAAGGCTATGGTGGCCTACTCTGTATCACAATGCCAAGAAGTATGTGAAAGCATGTGATACCTGCCAACAAACAAGGAAAACATTGAAGAGGGATTCTATGCTGCTACATCCTTCACAACCGTAGGAATTGTTTAAAAGATAAGGTATGGATCTTGATGGACCATTGAAGACAAGCAGAGGAATGAAATACCAATACATTGTAGTAGCAACCAAATATTTGACAAAGTGGGTAGACAATTCTGCAAGTATAGCCTAATTCTCAAGTGATCACAAGATTCAAAATTCCCTTGTAATTGACAAGTGATAGGGGAGGACACTTTGTCAATGAGATTATCCAAAACTTAACCACAAAGTTCAGAATCTTTCATTCTTTGTCTAGTCCATACTATCCTAGAGCCTATGGGCAGGTAGAAGCAAACAAATAAGGTCCTGGTCTTAAATATATATAAGACGTGTGGAGTGGAAGGAGTCGATTTGGAACAACGCTTGCTAATTGTCCTATATGCATATAGGACAACCTTTAAGCCAACAACAAACCATACGCTATTTCAGTTGTATAGGCAGGAGGCAGTAGTGCCAGTTGAGTTCCTAGCACCCAATTTGAAGGCGACAGTATAGAATCGTCTGGATGACCATGAGAGGCTTGAGTCACTATTACAATTGGACGAGAGGCGAGTAATGGCTCAATGGGCAACAAAGATTGTCCAACAGTGGAGGAAGTTATGGCACGATAAGCATCTCAAGAAGATGAAGTTGAAGACAAGTGACTTAGTGCTCAAATTTAATGGCACCAAGGAAATCAAGCCAGGGAAGTTGAAGATCCTATGGCTTGGGCCCTTCCAAGTGGTGGAAGTGATGGATAATGGGGTAGTAAGGTTGTAGAAATTAGACAGGACACAGTCTCAAGACGGTTAATGGTTCAAAATTGAAACCGTATAAAGTAAAAGCACAAGTTAATATGGTTGATTTCGAACGAGTAGATGAAGAGATCATAGAAAAACTAGTTGAAGCACCGCAACAGTCTTCAAACAATTTTGAAGGAATTCAAGTCTAGGAATGGGGAGAACCAAGTAGGACCACAAAATCATAGTGCAAATTAGGAGAACGAAGGTATGAATCTACGATGGTTGTTCGGGACAAAAGCTAGAGAACAACCTATTATTGAACAAGAAGAGTTGGAACCTAGACCAACTAAACAGAGGAGATTCAAGGTACACATAAGGTTCCCGGACACAAAAAAAGAAAGGAGACTCCAATCACTTACAAATGCAAATGTACGAAGGATGGAGTTTGTGACAAGGGAAAGGCTTGATCACAAACCTCAAAGTGACAAAAGTAAATACGAAGATATGAGTCCATTAGCATAGAATGGTCTCATACAACAGAGAAAGAGTCGAGAGACACAAAGGTTGCAAGAAGAATATGAGACTCTGCGAAGGTACAATGCATGGATGAGGGAATAAATTGTTCAAGAACTTGCTGCCATGATGCAAAGCCTCAATGAAAGAGAAGCAGAGAGATAGCAAGATTTGAATGATCTTGAACAATAAAGGTTGTCCAGAGCACAAATAGACAAGATATTGTAGAGAGACATCTTTGAAACACCTATGTCTCAAGAAGGGGAAGGTAGGTGGGCAAAGAGCAGAAGTTTATTCTCCACAAGCTCGAGTAGTTCTTCCACGAGCTCGTATGCAATCAATATTAATAGTAGTAGCAGCAGCACTTCGAGCTCACCCTTGACGAGAAGATCCAGGAGGAATATGAGAAGAGTGCAAAAAGTTCCCCAAGCAGAAGAAAGGACATACAAAATGACTCCTATGAAGGAAAATGAACCAGAAGAAGATTAGATGATACACCAACATGGTTGTTGCAGGAGAGGGTAAGCCTAGTAGTTTGCAAGGACTACTAAGTACTCCAATAGTTGTACAGGGAAGAGGTAACTTATGCAACTTGGGGAGATTGTCATATCTTCTTGGTCATCTAAGGTTACCTGGCCAAGGGAGAGATTTGGTTGGTTTACCTCCCAGTAGCTCAAGGGGAAGGATTTTCCCTCTAACTACCTCTAGGCCATGTGATCAGTTGGATGGCCCACAAGGACCATTCATTGTCCATGTACAAAACAACCAGTTATTACATAATCATCATATTGGCCTATCTAGACCGCCTTATGGTTCGTTGCAAAACCAAATACATCATTAAAACAGATGGCCAAGGAACTAAAGCAGAGGACAGACGGACCTTGGACAGCCAAGAGAACAAAGGCAATCCCACATTATGGAGGCCCGTTTGGTGGAAGGAAGTGTGCCTTGAAGATGGGCAATTGAAACGAGGAGGAAGGCGAAGACAACAAGGAAGAAATGGTTAAGAGTGAAATTGAAGACTAGAAGAACAAAGACGGCAAAGCAAAGAGGAGATAAGAAGCATGAATTGTCGTCCAAATACAATAAAGGCAAGAAACAACCTATACGAAATACATACAAACAGAAGCCTAGGTCATTCAAGCAACGATTATACGAATGAGTAGCGTACAAGTCGAGGTTGTACGAATGGAGGCCATGCAGATGAGATAGATCATTCAAACAGGACTGATGGAATGGCAAAGCATCGTCCAAATGCAAAACAAGAAGATCGCCATGCAGGAGGGAATGGAACGATAAATCCCAGAAGACCCTCGTCAATAGGAGGAAATGGATCCGTCAGCATGATGGGCGATTGAGACGGCGATAAGGGTAACCATGCGAATCGTATGGTGCCCCCATCACTAAAATTAAAAGGGCAGCGAACCTTTTTACATAGTTTAAAAAATAATAATAATAATAATAATAAGAGAAAAACAAGAAAAAAGCTCATGCAGAAGGCTGAGGTGGCAAACTAACGTTCACCCGACAATTAATGCATGAAATGGTTCTACCCTCCAAAGCATTATAAATACGCATAGAGGGGATGGTTGTCGTTCATTCCAATGCTAGCCGGAGACTAGTGCATAGGAGAGACGAGCCAAGGTGCAAAGAGCAAATGCATGACGCAGTGAAGGAAGAGTGCGTTGTGTGCAATATTGAGAACGAAAGCGCAGGAGGGTGTTACACAAAAAGTGCGTGAAGACTGAAAGAGAAGGATTGCTAAAACCCTGAGGAAGAAAAGAAACCTAGTGCAAGAGAGACTGCAGGAAGGAGATGCAGTTGTATGGGATAGGAGGATTTCTCAGCTAAGACCACAAGGACTACCAAACTGGTACAGGAAGGAGTGGAGTCATTGCAGAAAAGTCGTGCAACGGCAAAGTTCAACGACAGGGTGACACAAAAAGGGCAAAGGCAAGTGAAGAGGATGCCATGCGAAACTACCATACCACAAAAAAACGTGGGCTGAATGAAGCTAAGGAGAGGCCATTCATCCACAATACCATTCAACTACAATACCGTTCAACTACAGGTCGTACAGACAAAGTTGAACAACAAAAATATGATGCAAGGCGTACCAGTGTAACTACAATTGGAAGATCGACAACATGCAAAAGAAACTAAGAATTGTCAACCAAGAATACCGAGCAAAGCAACAGAGGAAAGCTCCATTCAAACCGAGGCCATAGTCTAGATCTTGTCTGCATGAAGAAGTGGGAGTTGCCACATGACGAGGACTTGTAGAACAAGTGTGTCAAGAGAGGCAAAACAAGAAAGATAGTATGATGATAGGCCAAAGTTGAGTACTCCACAAGGAGGGGAGACACAACCAGTACCTCAGGAGAAAACAAAAGCAAAAAAAAAGGATGCCAAGACCACTGCACGAGATAACGTGGCTACACCCAACAAGAGAACTCTGCTAGAAGAGAACTCTGTCAGAACTAGTGGAATGAGACGCACCACGAACACCATCTAAAGACTGCATTCAAGAATGTACACGTCCACCACATTCCACAAATTCCAAATGTTGAAAAGGAGTTTTTCAAAGATCAGTTGTTGCAGCTACTAAGCAATTATGATGAGCAGCATCCTATGAGTCGAATGATGATTGGGGATCGCAAGGTGCATATAGTCTTCTCACCGACAAACTTCAGGAAGACGTTTGGTTTAGAAATTGCAAGGATACCAGTAACAAAGGACAGTAGATTCGCATTAATGGCATGATATCATGCGACGAATCACCAATATTGACCCAAAGGAGGCAACTAAGATATTGAAGCATGGAAGTCATGGGTTGAAGAGCACACACCTAAAGAACTTGGAGTTGCAACACGCAATGAATGTGATGATGTCGAATGTTAGGAGGTGAAGTCAATATCCAGATCTCCTATGTTCTTCAGCAGAGAGGTGCATGGTGGTGCAGCTTATGGAGAGGAAACAAACAGTTTTCTAGAGTCTTCCTTTGGGAGAGGAAACGAACAGTTTTTTGGAGTCTTCCTTTGGAAGAGGAAACGAACAATTTTTTGGACTCTTCCTTTGGAAGAGGAAACGAACAGTTTTTGGACTCTTCCTTTGGGAGAGGAAACGAACAATTTGTTTTTTGCTATAAAAGGGGAATGACCCCTTACATGTAAATGTGGAGTAAATGTAAAAGTTTGCCGAAATCAATAAACGATCAAACTACCATTGCCCCGTGGTTTTTCCTACACATTGCAGGTTTTCCACGTAAAATTTGTGTTACTATTTTTCTGCGTTATTGTGTTTTCTGCTTGCACGTAGTTTTTATATTTTTCTAACATATGGTATCAAAGCCTAGGGTTTTGTGCAAGTGGGAGCTGCAACAATGACTGGAAGTGTAACCAAGTTTGAGATTGAAAGTTTTATGGCAAGAACTTCGCCCTATGGAAGATGAAGGTGGAGGATTTGTTGGTTCAAAATGACCAAGCCCTAGCATTGGAAGGGGTCGCAAGTAAACAAAGCAGCATGAAAGATGAGAAGTGGGCAACGCTAGACAGGAAGGCGATTTCTACAATCCATCTATGCTTAGTAGACTCCGTCTTGTTCAATGTTGTTAAAGAAAAGACCGTGGAAGCCCTTTGGAAGAAGCTTGAAAAGTTGTATAAGACAAAATCTACAACAAATAAGGTTCTTCTGAAAAAACAGCTTTATAGCCTAAGGATGAAGGAGAGTTCATTTGTGGCAGATCATTTGAATGAGTTTAATACCCTTATCAGTAAATTGGTTTCAGTTAATGTGAAGATGGAGGATGAGGACCAAGCTATCACCCTACTTTGTTCCCTCCCGGAGACTTGGGATCATTTGGTAATGACCATCAGCAATTCATCATCAGGAATTCTAAAATTTGATGATGTGGTAGCCGCTTTGTTGGCAGAAGAGTTGAGGCGAAAAACGTCTCTAGAACCCTCAACCAATGAAGCCCTATTTGTGAGAGGTCAATCTTTCGAGAGGAGTCAACAAGGTAGACCACAGTCCAGATCTAAGTCTAAAGAACGCAAGCTGAAAGGGAAGTGTTGACATTGTGGGAAGCCAGGGCACTCAAAGAAGGACTATTGGCAACTAAAAAAAGGAAAAAAATGGTGAAAAGCAATTTCAGCCATCAGTTGAAACCAATAGAGTATATTCTGGAGAGACAACAACATGTGAGGCTTTCTGTATCAGCAACAGTAGATCTGTTTTATATACCTGGGTTTTAGAATCGGGTGCATTTTTCCACATATCTCCTCACAGAGACTGGTTTGATAAATATCAACCATATAGTGGTGGGATGGTCTACTTGGGTGATGATCACCCTTTAGAAATTGTGGGAAGAGGGGACATAAGGATCAGGTTGGACGATGGTAGAGAAAGGATGTTATGTAATGTGCGACATATGCCCGATTTGCGGAAGAATTTGCTCTCAATCAAGATGATGGATAAGCTAGGGTATTCTGTCACTTTCGGTAACAACTACTGCAAAATTACCAGAGGAGCTCTTGTAATAGCAAAGGGATAATCTTATGGGACCCTATATCGTTTATGCGGTGATACGGTGACAAACCATGTAGCAACAGCAACTTCTGTTCAAGATGCAGTAATGCTATGGCATCAACGCCTAGGCCACATGAGTGAAAAAGGTCTGAAAATTCTGCATGACAGAGGTATGCTTTCTGGGATTAAATCTTGCAATTTAGACTTGTGTGATCACTGTATTTTTGGTAAACAAAAGAGGGTTCGGTTTACTGCAAGCCCTGGTAAGAGTTCTGATTTTCTGCAACTTATACATTCGGATATATTTGGACCAGTCCCCACTCAGTCCTTAAATGGTACCATCTATTTTCTGACTTTTATAAAATGATTATTCTAGGAGAGTGTGGGTTTATTTTTTGAAGAAGAAGTCGGAAGCTTTGCAGAAATTTAAAGAGTTCAAAGCTCGAGCAGAGAAAAGATTGGGCAAGCCTGTTTTATGTCTTAGGTCAGATAATGGGGATGACTATTGCTCCAAGGAATTTGATAAATTTTGTACGCAGGAAGGAATTAAGCACCAGAAGACTGTACCATATACTCCACAACAAAATGGTGTGGCTGAGCGGATGAATCGCACAATCATGGAACATGCAAGAAGCATGCTCAACGCATTCATGTTGGATCAGAGGTTCTGGGCAGAGGTTGTTAATACAGTTGTTTACCTCATTAACAAGTCACCTACAGCTGCGTTAGATGGACAAATTCCAGAGGAGGTTTTGTCTGGTAAGCCATTTGATTACTCTCATCTGCGTACCTTTGGCTGTGATGCATTTGCCCATGTGCCTAAAGAAAAAAGGTCCAAACTTGACCTAAAGTCAAGCAAATGTGTTTTTCTTGGCTATGGAGATGCAATAAAGGGGTATAGACTGTGGGATCCTACTGCCCACAAGGTAATTATTAGCTGAGATGTTATTTTTGATGAAAAATCCATGCAAAGATAGGAGGTACAGCAAACACCTAATATTGTACCAGTTGAAGTAGACATGAACGAAGATGAAAATGAAAATCAGCATGCTGAAATTTTTTACCAGCATGCTGAATTTTTTGACCAGCATGCAGAACAGCAAGTAGAACATTAAGTAGAGCAGCCACAACAGTCACAAGACCAAGAGCCACAAACGACAGATCATTGGGTTAGAAGATCTACACGTCGACAAAAGTGTCCGGAAAGGTATTCTCCTGTTTTTCAGTCCTCTTTTGCTTTGTTAATTGATTATGGTGAGCCTAGTTCATTTCAGGAAGCTAGAGAATCTGAGAATGCAAAAAAATGGAGGAAATCCATGGAGGAGGAAATGGAAGCACTTTGCAAGAATAAAACGTGGGAACTTGTGGATCTCCCACCTGGAAGAAAGGTTGTTGGAAACAAGTGGGTGTACAAAGTTAAGAAGAACAATGATGAGTTGTTAGAACGCTATAAAGCTCGCTTGGTGGCAAAAGGTTATGTGCAAAAGTCAGGTATAGACTTTAATGAAATTTTCTCTCCAGTTGTGAAGATGATTACTATTAGAGTTTTACTTGCACCTGTAGCAGCACAGGATTTAGAACTGGAGCAGCTTGATGTGAAAACTACTTTCTTGCATGGTGATCTCGAGGAGGAGATTTATATGGATCAGCCTGAGGGCTATGAAGAAAGAGGCAAAGAGCATTTGGTTTACAGACTGAAGAAATCTCTGTATGGGTTGAAACATGCAGTTGGGCAGTTAGGAGGGCGAAGTAGTTACTGCAACTACTTCGCTCCCAACCGCCCAACCGCCTTAACCACTTGTTAGACGTCTTAACACAGGCGTCTAACTTAACTAGATGTCTAATCCTGCTAATTAGCCGATTAACACAATGGCGACTACTTTTGTCTTTTAGTCCTCCTTGTACGTAATCAAGCCTTTGCATTTATTGGCTGATTTTACAAAATCATAAGACCAATTTAACATACCAAAATTGTTATATACAATCAAAATTGACGGACATTGTTCTCAGCCAGTTCTTCATGGTTTATCTTGCTTAGAACTGCTGTCTACAAAGGATGTGGTACAGAAAATTTGACACCTTCATGAAGAGTCAAGGTTTCAGCAGGAGTGAAGCTGACCATTGTGCATACTATAAGAGGTTTGATGATGGTAGTTTTATAATTTTGTTGTTGTATGTTGATGATATGCTAGTTGCAGGCCCTAGCATGAAGAAAATCATTGATCTTAAGGCTCAGTTGGCTAGGACATTTGAAATGAAGGATTTAGGAGCAACAAACCAAATTTTAGGGATGAAGATACAAAGGGACAGAAAAGGAAGAAAGATCTGGTTAAGTTAAAAGTCATATATAGAAAAGATTTTGCAGCGCTTCAATATGCAGAATGCAAAACCAGTTAGTACCCCACTTCTTTCACACTTAAAATTGTCTTCCAACCAGTGTCCTAGAACGGAAGCAGAGAAGACAAGCATGTCTCGTGTACCGTATTCATTAGCAGTAGGAAGCCTCATGTATGCCATGGTGAGCACCAGACCGGATATTACCCAAGCAGTGGGAGTAGTCAGCCGGTACATGGCAAATCCTAGTAAGGAGCATTGGAATGCGATGCAGTGGATATTTAGATATTTAAGAAGCACTTCAGATGCTGCTATTTACTACGGATCAGATAGTTTGCAAGTTAAAGGTTTTGTGGATTCTGATTATGGTGGAGATAGAGATGGGAGAAAGTCCACTACAGGATATGCTTTCACTCTTGTTGGTGGATTTGTGAGTTGGGCTTCTAAGTTGCAGTCTGTGGTGGCTTTATCAACCACTGAAGCAGAATATATTGCAACGACTCATGCCAGCAAAGAGGTAATTTGGCTAGAGCAACTGTTGGGTGACTTCAAGGTAATGCAGGGGAAAATTACATTGCATTGTGATAGCCAAAGTGCTATTCAGCTAGTGAAGAACCCAACATTCCATGATCGCACCAAACACATTGATGTCAAGTACCACTTTATAAAAAATGTGGTGGAAGAAGGTAGGATCCTGTTGCAGAAAATCGACACTGAAGTGAATCCTGCAGATATGCTTACTAACTCGATCAAGACAGAGAAGTTTGAGTGGTGCAAAACTTCTCTAGGCTTGCTGAAAATGTGATAAGGGCAACATTGGGCAATTGGCACTTGGATGGAAAAACATAGGCAAAGAATTCCTGTATATCGACTTCAAGTGGGAGAATGTTAGGAGATGAAGTCAATATCCAAATCTCCAATGTTCTTCAGCAGAAAGGTGCATGGTGGTGCAGCTTATGGAAAGGAAACAAACAATTTTCTGGAGCCTTCCTTTGGGAGAGGAAACAAACAGTTTTTTGGAGTCTTCCCTTGGAAGAGGAAACGAACAGTTTTTTGGACTCTTCCTTTGGAAGAGGAAACGAACAGTTTTTGGAGTCTCTTCCTTTGGGAGAGGAAACGAACAGTTTG
The DNA here is from genome assembly GCA_028583015.1 of Wollemia nobilis. Taxonomy (NCBI): domain Eukaryota; kingdom Viridiplantae; phylum Streptophyta; class Pinopsida; order Araucariales; family Araucariaceae; genus Wollemia; species Wollemia nobilis. The sequence continues at coordinate 21,862,350 of JAQPPZ010000523.1, forward strand.
TTTTTTCTATAAAAAGGGAATGACCCCTTACATGTAAATGTGGAGTAAATGTAAAAGTTTGCCGAAATCAATAAAAGATCAAGCTGCTATTGCCCCGTGGTTTTTCCTGCACATTGCAAGTTTTCCACATAAAATCTGTGTTACTGTTTTTCTGCGTTATTGTGTTTTCTGCTTACACGTAATTTTTATATTTTTCTAACATCGAAGCTATCAAGGGATCAAAGATTGTCAAAAATGCCTGCTTGGTTGATTCCGTATATGGAGGGGATAATGGATAGGGTGGCCTACGATTGGGCAACTTAGCATATCACATAGATGTAGTATTATAAGAACTTCTCGATGGCTTTTCATGTCATTGCCCTAATGATGAATGTTGTGATAGAAGAGAAGATGCAATTTCCTAGATTGAATCTGCCAAGAGTAATCCCGGAGCATCAGCCTACAATTTGGCGGTGGGCCCATGTGATGCCATTAACGAAGCCAACTACTCCAATTAAGAAGAGTACAACAAAGAAGAGAAAGGGTTGGGGACCTCCAATAGATGAGAGCACAGACTCTCAAGAAACTAACACCCAACCACAATAGGAGTCGACACAAATGGGAAAAAGAAGAAAGAGGTTGAAGCAGTAACTAGAGTAGCAACCTCAACCACAGCCGAAGTCACAGCAAGAAAAAGAAAGAACAGAGTTACCCACAACGGTACAAAGGACTGTTCTTGTAACAACACGTCAAAATGTACAGAAATAGGAAGAACAGCAGTATAAGTCTCAAGAGCAGGCTGCGAAGAAAGAAAAACAGCCAAGGAGTAATGTTGCGTAGGAGCACAGCCATTACAGGAAAGTGTGCAACAAAGGGAGGAGAGAGCTCCGCAGCAAACGCAAATGCCAGTGGTAGCAGATGTGGTGGTGGGAGAACAAAATGCAGCAAATGAAGATGTGGGGAACATGAGGGCAAAGAATGTTCATACACCAGAAGATTGGGAGAACAGCCCAATGCATTTTGAGCCAATAGATCTGTGTGTCTCCCCCACTAGATGAGGAAGTGCATGTAGACCTTTCATCTTCTGTACCAAAACCAGTACCAGAACCAGTTAAGGAAAGAGGAAAAAAGTTGGAGAAGGACATTGTGCCAATAGCACCAAAACCAGATTCAGAGACAAATAGTGAGCCCACAATAAAATACAAAAGGCTAAAGAGAGGAGGAAGCAGCCAAAGGATAGAATGGTTGGCTGAGATTGCGGAGCAACTTGACATGGAGGGCAAGGCAGCTAAGAAACCGATTAATCTGTCTGGAGGAGAGAATGTGGAAGAAACAACCACAGAGGATGACACAGATACAGAGCTCAATGATCATGTGATGATAGAGGTGCCAAATTTCAAGCAACCACCAGAGTTGGGAGATCGCATTGATGAGCAGGTAGACAGTTGTTTACAGAAGGTATCCAGGATTATAAGCAGATTAAGGTTAGAGTTCCAAGTTGGATGCATTGGACAATGGCAGAAGTGGCAGCTAATGACAAAGGAGTTGGGCAAGCTGATCCATTGGATTCGGGATGAAGAATGGATGGCAAGACTTGCCAGTATACATCAGATGCAGCCATGGGAATTAGAGACTGGCAGTATTAAAAGCATGATTGGGGTGCAAGAACTGCCAGCAGGAACTCAAACTTTGTATAGGCGACCAGCTCACATATACATCAATGAAGGAAGCCTTAGACCTTGTTCTCAAGATGAAGTAGGTGTTAAGTTTGTTTGACTTGCACCTCAGTTGATGAAGACGTATGCCAAGATCAACCTTTTGGCATACTTAATTTAGTGGTTAGACACCGGCACTGAGAAGATCCACAGTGCAGGGGTGGAAAAGGCTAACCAGTAGAAGGAATTAGAGGTGAAACTTCAACTAGTAAGTGAGGAAACTGAAGCAGAACTGGCCAAATTAAGACGAGGTTTGAGGAGAAAACCAAGGCATATGAGGAACAGGTTCACTAATTGGACAGCTAAAAACAGACTGTGCAACAAAGGAACAATTATTGGAGGTGAAGACCAACGAGGTCAAACACTATGATCAGCTTGTAGCAGAAAGAGATGAGCAGTTGGTAGAAGCAGCCAAGAAAGAGATTGAATTAAAAGCCAAGATAGTTGATCTGGAGCAGAAACTTGAACAGTATGGGATGAAATGGGCATAATACCAAGCTTAAGCTAAGTGTCCAAAAGGAGAAACAGAGGCCTACAAATCGTAGATCCAAGATCTTTGAGGGGATTCCTCTTCCAACTCCTCGGCACATTCTAAATCCCTAGGAGCAAAGGCAAAGGTCGTCAAGGACGCCAACCAATCTTAAGGGGAGGGAAGATGTAGACACCGGTTCTGAACAGCCTAAGTCCTAAGTGTATATAGTTGAATAAAAGTCTAATGCAAATGAAATGTAAATAAAGTCAAATGTAAATGTAATGCGCATAAAGTATAAATGTGCATGTGATGTAATTTTGATTAGTACATCCAAGGTGGTGACTTTATGATTAATATTATGTAAAGTGCAAAGTCTAGAGTCGTGTTAGGAATGAGTGGAAGGGAAAAACGATTTTATGAGGTGGTCAGCAAACAGTTGTTGGCAACAGTCTTGGCCCAAACTTAAATAGGCCCCCTTCATTTGCCCGAGATATATAGACATCGGGAGAGATACATCCATGTACACAAAGAGAGAGGAGAGAGATTTGCATAGACACCTTTGGCAGACCAGGAGAGAGATAGGATATTGTGCATTGTGTATTCTATAACTGAACCAGACTGTATGGTGAAACCCTGTAACACCATACATATGATGAATACAATGATGATTATTTCTTCTCTATGCATTGTGTGCGATCTGTGGATGTCGTGAATGTGTTGGTATATTGGTAACATATGTGTTAATTCTATATGCAGATAGAAGTGCTGCAATTAGACAAAAGCCAAGGATCACACAATCAGAATAGAGACAAAACCCAGAGCATGAGACAGAGTTGGTCGTATGAGAGGAATATGTGCAATGTTGTTCAAGTGAAGACATTGCAGTGGAAGTTCTAGTTGCTGATTGATCCTTGTCGTACGAGTGAAGTCGTTCTAGTGCTTTTCATACAAGACGAGGACCGTTCAAGTGTTTTACCAATTGACGTTCTAGTGATCAGACTAAGACCGTTCTAGAGAAGTGTCGTTCAAACCAAGAGTATGATGGTAATGGCATTAGCAATGACTGCATTCCGTATTGGCCTTTACATATGTATCCAATTGTTCCTCCAACTATCGGATTACTCACCACTGTGCTACACAATGTGTACTTCAGCTTTTGTCTAGAACTAGCATCTACAGTCGTAACATTATGGCTTCTAGTGGGCTCGATATCAAGCCTATGCCAAGCGGCCGAAAGGAAAAAATGAAGCCCTCAAATTGCAGGTTTAGCAACTAGGAGGAACACCCATGCAAACACCTCAACCATAATGGAGCCAAAGCCCTCAAGAGCAGCAATAGTCGTCGATGAGGATGTCAACCAATCTAGAGGGGAGGGCAAATGTAAGAGCTAGTTCATACATGGTGCGATCGCAAGCACCACCTCGAGGTTGATGGAGTGCATACAAAGTCAAGTACACACATGATTTTGTTTGTGTAAATAATTTTGTAATTTTGAGTTGTTTTGTAACACGTGTGCAAAGTGTTTGATGAAATGTCATACGTGTAATTAAGACGCTCATGTAATTCAAATGTCGGGCAAATGAACATTCATGTAATTCAAGAAGTCGTTGATGTGTCGAGGTAGTTAGTTAAAGGGAGTTGAGGATGCAATTACCTCCCCGCTCATAGGAACTTGTATAAATAGACCCCCTCACAAATTCAAATGATGTATGCATGTATGTTGTGAGTAGACATTTGTATGCATTCGGGAGATACATGTGCAGATAATGAGAATACTTCCATTCAGCCATTGTTGTGTGCAAACTTATGGTGATGTTGTGCATGTGCCTGTGAATTAATGCTTGTTGTTATATATTGATGTGCATAGCCATCTAAGCCTATTTCCATACAATGTAGGGTCGTTTGGGCATGTTCTAGTTTACATTGCTAACTGTGTAGGGTCGTCCGAGGGTGACTTTTCTAGATATTTGTTCCGGTTCTTTCATTTTCAGATCTAAACTTTGTTTTTGTACATTAGGAAATGTTGTGCTGGTAATTTTTCATGTCATCCATCATTCTTTGTTCCTTCAATTGCAAAATACCACTATTTTGCTACAATGTACAAAATAATCCTCTTAAATGTGGCAGGGGCCATTGCATAAACCGAAGGGCATTCAATTATATGCATAGACGCCACTCTCAAAAATGAACGTGGTCTTCAGGCGATCCTCAACAATACTAATTTGATTGTAGACCGAAAATCCATCCAAAAATGAATATATTTGGTTCCCTGCTACCTCCTCAAGGATCGAATCAATAAACGAGATCAGTTCTTGATTGTCACTATGTTCAAGTTCCGAAAATCCACATAGATGTGGATCTGATTGCTTTCCTTCTTCAGACTAATGACAATGGGTAACACCTATTCACTCATTATTACTTTATATATTATTCCTGAAGACAACATCTTTGCAATCTCTATGTTCACCAAGGTCGCATAATTTGGGTTCATCCTGTACAACCTTCTTCCAACAAGTTGCGCACTTGGAATCAATGGGATTCAATGCATGCACAACTCTAGTCAAATCCCTTGCAAATCCTTGTATGTCCATGCAAAGACCTCCTTGTATTGCATCAAAATTTTCAAAGTTACCACTTTTAAAACTAGGTCTCATTCGTCCCCACAATGGCTCATTTTCTCTTCCTCACCTTCGTAAAGGTTTAGTTGCATCATCTTTGGTCCTTCGTACTTTATGGTGTCAGGTTCTTTTGCCACTTTTGCCACATTAAAGGAATGTCGGCTTTTCATCAATCTACGTATCGCCAACAGTATACTTTGCAAATTTGGTGGTAAAGACAACTTCTCTTCCTCTTCGACTTTTATGACCGGTATTGCACTTTGACTGCTCTCGCCAACTTCGTATACACTATGAAGTCCATTATCTTGGTTTTCATATTTCGTGCTTATGCACATGCAACTTGGCTAGAAAAATTCATAGTCTTCCATCTACCAATGGAGTACTATGTTGTTCAAATGTCCTTTGTCCTTCATGCACTCTTCCAACTCCATCACACTTTCTTCATTAGCTCCTCGTCTACCTGTCCGATCTTCTTCATCTAACAACAAGTCTTCAAATTCATTAGGTGTTGCCAACTCCTTGCTAATGAACCAAAATTCTTTAAGTTGATCACATACTTGTGCTAGCCCTTCTTGAAGGTTAAGCAATCTTCCTCCCAGTTTTGGCTTACCTTTATTGTGCGTAACCACCCAATCGCAACAACTAGTTTTTGCATGGCAATGACTACAAAGTCCAAGATGAACATTTGATCAGCAATTTTTGCTTTTGTGTAGTCAAGACACCTTTCATCTCAATGTCTTACTCATCCATGCCATACAGTCAAAAAATTGGGCAACCACAAAAATAGTGCCCCCAAGTCTTCCAATGTCTTTTTAGGCAACACATTTACACTTGAACCCTTGTCCGTGATCACTTACATCAATTTGTGATTGAGCAACTCTACATGGATCAATGTCAATTTCTTCCTAGCCTCTATAATCAGCACTATCGGGTCAATGTCTTGATCTTTTGCAATCTTCCTTCTAGTTGGCGATGCATTTCCGCTATCCTCCTCATTCACATCACTTCTCCGGTCATTGCATAGAGCTCTGGTACTACACAAAGTAAACTGGACATTTTCACTGCAACATTTGTGTCTAACACTTGCGCTACCAACTCTTTGGCTGATGTCTCTTCTTCTTGGATGACAATGGGTTCCTTCATTTTCTTCTCATTGCTGGTCATTCGCATTTCTTCCTCCATTTGCACACGTCTCTTGCCATTTCTTTTTCTCCTTCGCAGGGTTCAGGTATCGCTCCATCTTCTTTGCTTATGCCGAGTCACCACCAACACGGGTTTCTCCTCGCCAACATGTTTTGTTAGTGCTTCAATGATTTGTGCATCATAAACTTCGTCGTCATGCAATTCCTCATCATTACATAACTAGTCATCATGCAACCCTCCTCTACCGTCAAGCAACTCACTGTCGTCGTCACGTAATTCTCCGCTGCCTACAGGTAACTCAACATCGTCATCATACAATCTTTTGTCTTTATCAGGCAACTCCTCTGTGTGCGTTACATGTTTAGAAATTCTTTGCACTTGCTATTGTGCAATCCTCTAACTTCTTGTCAGCTCTCCACCTGTCCTTGCATGTTCATGTCTCCCACGTCCTCACGTCAGGATATTTGTCATTCAATTTCTCCTGTCTTGAATGTCCATGCAGTCACTAGTTCGAACTTCAAACAACAACAAGCATTTCACAATTTACAAAAACAATTATGAGATCTAGAAATGAAATAAAACTGCGGCAATTATCTTTATATTATGTTCAAAAGAACATGCACATTCATCTACAACAACATTGCAATTGTTCACAACAACATGCAACTACATGCACAACACAAAAATACGCTCAGGTACACACAAATGGGTGAACGGATGTTCTCTAATTATCTCCAACTTTGCACATGCATGAATGAATGATTATTTGGATTTGTGCGGGGGGTCTATTTATACATTTTCCTAGGAAAGGGGAGGTAGTTGTGACCCCACAACTTCCTCACACCTGACCCTCTAACTAATTGCCTTGACACATAATTACATGACATTTTGAATTACATGTACATTCAATTACCTAATCATTGAATTACATGTACATTCTAATTACAAAGCATTTCGTCAAACAATTTGTGTACATGCTACAAAATAACTCAAAATCACAAACTATATATACAACCAAAAGTTTATTTGCGTACTTGACTTCGTATGCACTCCATCAGTCTCGAGGTGGCACTTAAGATGGCACCATGTTAGAACTAACTCCTACATTCCACAATAGCTTTCACAACTTTGAGAGGAATGACACTTTGACCTAGAGACTGCTCACATCATTCATGATATGGAGGCTAGCTCTTCGCCACCTTCTTGTTCTCATATACTAATGGGGTTCTCCACGAGAAGGATCGCATGTATCTTCCTCCATATTCAGCCATCAAGACTAGTGTTCTATAGGAATTGCATGCATCTCCTCTAGATGGACATTCTAGATTCTTAAAAACTTACCAGCGGGTGAAGCAATCCTTTTGTTGGAAAGGATTAAAAGCAAACATCAAGACATTTGTGGTCAAATGTGAGGTATGTCAACAAGGGGGAAATTGTTATATCTCCTTGTTTGTTGCACCCTTTGCCTTTTCCTGATCGCCAACATGAGCACATCTCCACAGATTTCTTTGAGGACCTTCCAAAATTCAAGGGCAAAATGGTGATTTTTGTGGCGGTGAATTGCCTTTCAAAGTATGCTCATTTTTGTGTCGAGCAACATCCCTTCATAGCTAGTAAGGTTGCCAAGTTGTTCCTCAATTCTGTTTTCAAATTGCATGGCATGTCCGTTGTCGGTGATTGCAACCCTGTTTTCACCTACAATTTTTACAATGAATTGTTCACTCTGAATGGTACTCAATTGAATATGTCCTCTTCTTATCACCCTCAATTGGATGGTCAAACAAAGATTGTGAACAAATGTTTGGGTACTTACCTTCATTGTTTTGCCCAAGATAGACAATATTACTAGGTTCATTGGCCTTCTTTAGCTTAATGGTGGTATAACACTTCGTATCATTTTTCCCTCAATATGTCCCATTTTGAGGCATTACATAGCCAAAAACCTCCATCAGTGGCAAACTATATTCTAGGATCCTCCAAGGTGGCCCAAGTAGATGATTTGTTGCTGCAACATCAATTTCTTCTCCAACTCCTTAAAGAAAACCTGTCCTAGGCCCAAAACCACATGAAGCAGCAGTAGGACATGCACCGCTGTAAGGAGTAATTTGCAGTGGGATATATGGTTTTTTTCTGTCTCCATCCTCATAAACAATTGTCCTTGAAGACCAAGTCGAGTCAGAAGTTGGCCCCTTGATTTTATGGTCCCTACAAGGTGATTCAAGAAGTCATCCACCCTATTTTTCATGTTATTATCTTAAACAAGACATTGGCCAAAAGGTGCAGTCCTTTACAGTTTCCAGTACTCAATGAAGAAGAGCGAATCACTCACAAACCGGAAGTTGTGTTGCGGTCTCAAGTCCATAATTGTAGTCTCACCAAATTTAGGAGTTCCTCATCAAGTGGCATGATCCTCTAGAAGAAGATGCGACGTGGATGCTTGAGAGCATTTTCTAGTCATTTCCAGCTTTGAGGAAGCTTTTTTTTTTTTTTTTTTTTTTTTTGGGGGGGAAGACATGTAATGGCTCCAATAAAGCCACATCTGCCATCTTTATTATTGTTAGCTCCGTCCCTAGGACTAGGTTCGTCAGCCCTTGAGCATTAGGGTTAGGGTTATCATTTGATTTAGTCTATCAATAGAAGAGTTATGTTGTAGTAGAGACATCATTATATTTGTTATCTTAAGTCGCCTCTATTGCGCATATGAGACTTCGCCCTCTCCAAGTGGCTATGAGACTTTGCCCTCTCTAAGTGGCTAGGATTTGTATTGATTTGGAATCTGGAATCTGTTACTTACATTATTGATTTTCTGGTATTGAATCTGATCTATTGTTCCAATGGATGTTTCCTTTTGCATGTTATTGGATTGTTACTACTGCTGTTGTATTTTTGGAAGTTGTTCCATTACAAACAGGCTGACATTCTATTCTCCCAACAGATAGATTTACAGTTTGGAATTTGCATCATGGTTGTATAAGGCATTGATGGGTTGATGTCAATTAGCTATCCTAGATAGTAAACAAGATGATCAAAGCATCATGCAATAAGCATGTAATTATAGGCCCTAGACAATATGAAAAAAAAAGAGAAACAAAAATCATCAATGCCTAATAATGTGACCAACCTCTTACCGTTTGCTCTTGTACATAGGTTAAAGGAAAATATTTAGCTTGAAAATAGAATTTCAAAAGGTAGACAATACGGTCGTATCTAGAACATGACAAATGTAGCAAAATGGCTTAAGGAATTCCTTCCATCCACTATGACTTCAATCCTTGCTTTTCGATTTATCTGACAAGGATACAACATTCATAGTTTGCCAATGGGGCAAAAAGATTCTTAAACCAATCTGGAGTTAAAACATTGATTTCTCCATCAAATCAACAGATAAAATGAAAAACATCATTAGCCATAAACAAATTTCAATCACTAGCAGCTTATTCTTCTCATGGATCAGATGAAGATTTGAAAGGGGAGAAACAAGATAATCACCCCACTCCTGAACAGACTGCTTAAGGGAAGATGGATACAAACGATCATCTTCAGATTTAATGTTCTCATCGGCAAACTGCAAGATATCTGATGACTCATTCAACACCACTTGGCTTTCTCCCTCACCAATTACAAGCTTTGGACAGCTGGTTCCCTGCCCTAATCCTCTAAGAACAAATTGGCCAAAAAAAAAAGATCTAATCAGTCTACTATCTTAAGAAAAACACCTGTTTTTTAAAAAATAAAAATGAATCGCAAAGCTTCTCAAAGCAGAGAATCCCAGTTTTCACAATCTTGGGCACTTTTTTGGCTTTAATATGAACATATTGTGTTTACAAGTAAACCAAAGGCATGGACTTGCAGACAGTGACCACCATTTGGGTGACTCTGCTGCTGACAACTAGACTGACCCTGCTTCTGTGAAGCTTATACTGTGAGAATGTTAGAACACAGTGTGCAAACCTTGTGTACAACATGTGAAATGCTGGAACATGCTTTGTCTCTTGATATGAAATTCCAGCACGGTCCAACCCCCATCGTGCCTGTCCAGCAATTAAATATAAATTCAAAAACAATAAAAGACGGACAAGACCCCTGATTTCTATTCCAAATTTGCAATACTGATTTTTTAATTGGCAGCAAGAAAAATAGTTCAGAGGGCACTACATACATACCTTTTCACAAAAGTGTGAAGGTCCTGAGAACAGGGTCCCAAAATTTGCACAAACCAATAGAAAAAAAATGGTCAGGAACTTTTGTGTTTTTATCAAAAATACCTTTAATATGAGCTGACAAACACTTATTACAGAATAATTGGATGCATTTGATATAAGATTCAGCTATTTCTGTCAAATTGATCTATGTATTTATTCTTTAGAATTGGGTTTGCCCTATTTTAATTTTTACATTTATTTTTCTATGTAAAATTTGACAACTTGGTCTTTCTAAAGTATTGTGCTATTTTGCTCACCTACTTGAAAATCTGGGATTGCTTCTCATGCAAATATCAGTAATAAACCAGTTTACTTTGATCATTTTGTTGATTTCAAAAGGACCTATTTGCTATGTTCTACCAAGTCCTCTTTTAGAGGGTACGAGGAAATATGGGCACCTGAAAAGCAGATCAAAGCAGATTCCTAGAAATTTTCCCCAAAACCTTGGAAAAAGGGGACACCTCTAAATTTAAATATAAAATTTATAATTTTATAAGCACATAGTCTATTTCTAGTACAAACTATACATGGCTGAGATGTTTCAACAAGAAAAAGAATGAGGTTCATGCCCAAATTTGGTGGTTACATGAACAACAGGACTAGATTGGAAATTTCATAGCTAAGAAAAGCATTGCTTGAATGACAAATGAAGGGGGGTGTCCCCATGACAAAGGACACTGGCATACATTGTAGGGGAAGCCCATGGAACATAGCCTATTTAAAAATTTAGGTTTATTTTTCATCTAGAAATAAATGACAGCTTAGCTAACACAGATCATGATCAAGTATCAGCTTCCACATATTAGAGAGTTTGGATTTGTTTAATCTTCTAAACCAGTAAGAGTGCAGTCTATCTGAGATCCCAACCATTCTCTTAAGTTGGATTTGGCACATTTCAGAATTCCGGATATAGTTCACAGCCAAAAATCAGGGATGGCCGGTCTACTCCAATTACTCTGCTAAGTTAAATTCAAGATATTTGAATTTTGGGCTTAGTTTTAATTAAAAAATTAGGACTCTGGCCCTTATTTTACATTATAAAACTCATTCATGACTGGGTCTGTGCCAACCGTTTTCAAATTTTGTCTTGGCCTACCAGGCTATGTTTCATGAAGTTCTGGGACAGAGACAGTGTGAGACATAAGGATGTGTTTCTGGCATGTAGGGACAGCTTTTCGAGATGCCAGGACTAGTATCTGAGACAACCCCCAAAGTGTGGGACATGTACTCATGGAACATAGCTATCTAAAAAGTTGTATTTATTTTAAATGGAAATAATGACGAAAACATGTTTCGTGCTAATAATTTTCTGAGAGCTGTTTCAATTTTGTTTGGCTTGGTAAATAATTGGACTCACTGCTGGCTTACCTTTGGAGGAAGAATGGCTCTCATCCAATCAGGGATCCAAGCCATGCCTGTTTATAAATTCTCCATCATAGCTGCCCCTATGAGAGTCCTTAGAGAGTTGGATTTGCTTATGAGAAAAATTTTGTGGGATGGCCCAAGGAGGGGTAAGAAGTGGGCTCTTGTTAGTTGGGATAAAATATATCAGCCTAAAGCTCGAGGAGGTCTTGGTTTTCGTAAAGCGGCTTTAAACAGTCAAACTCTTGTTGGGAAGCTTTATTGGAGACGGATCTCCAACAAGGAGGCTTTCTTCAGTAGAATCATCACTAGTAAGTATTTGGGTTCTATTCCTCATCAAGAAGCTGGCCGCATTCCTCTAAGGGACCTTGGCTCCGTTATTTGGAAGGTCCTGAAAGCTGGTGAACAATTGGTCAAATCTAGACTTTTCTAGAAAGTAGGTATAGGAGACAAAGCTAACTTTTGGAGTGATTCTTGGGACAAGCATCCCCCCTTAATCTATGCGTTTCCAGAGTTGCAGCCCTTGCAACAAAGCCTTGAAGGTAGAGGATGGATAAAGATGGCTTCATACATTTTTTTTTCAATTGGTTATATAGGATTGAAACGGACCCCACCCATATTACGTCATGACCACATAGTGGTATAACAATAAAGCTTAGATATTATCCATGTATTGCTTGGCAAGATTTGAACCTTGGTCTCCTCCTTAAATGTTGAGGAATCTAACTGGTTGAGCTAATGCCACTTGATAAGATGGCTTTATACATTACTTCCAGGAAAATTGGAGATTTCTCTTTCTTTCAGTGGAAGAGGTTAGAAGAATGGCCTATGCTTGTCCCTCTTCATCAAAAGCTTCTTATTGATAAGATCCTCCAGCAAAGGTGTCTTAGAAGGAAAGAGGAAGAGGATAGGATCGCCTAGGGCCTTGGCACTCTAGGTGTCTTCACTGTTCATGATGGTTATAATGCTTTGCTCCCTCCTCCGTTGATCCCGCAGGATGCCCCATGGGATAGAGTTTGGGTGGCTAAGGGCTGGCCTAAAATTAATTTCTTTACTTGGGAAGTGATGCATAGGAGTTGTATCTGTTAGGAGGTGAAGTCAATATCCAGATCTCCAATGTTCTTCAGCAGAGAGGTGCATGGTGGTGCAGCTTATAAAGAGGAAACAAACAGTATTCTGTAGTCTTCCTTTGGGAGAAAACAGTCTTTTGGACTCTTCCTTTGGAAGAGGAAACGAACAGTTTTTGTTTTTTCTATAAAAGGGAAATGACCCCTTGCAGTTAAATGATGATTGAATTTAATTCTGCCGAAATCAATAAAAGATCAAGCTGCCATTGCCCCGTGGTTTTTCCTGCACATTGCAGGTTTTCCACGTAAAATCTGTGTTACTATTTTTTCTTGTGTTATTGTGTTTTTCTGCTTGCACATAATTTTGCTATATTTTCTAACATCTGGTATCAGAGCCTAGGGTTTGTGCGAGTGGGAGCTGCAACAATGATTGGAAGTGTAACCAAGTTTGAGATTGAAAAGTTTGATGGCAGGAACTTCGCCCTATGGAAGATGAAGGTGGAGGATTTGTTGGTTCAAAATGACCAAGCCCTAGCCTTGAAAGGGGTCGCAAGTAAACCAAGCAGCATGAAAGATGAGGAGTGGGCAACGCTGGATAGGAAGGCGGTTTCTACAATCCGTCTATGCCTAGCGGACTCCGTCTTGTTCAATGTTGTTGAAGAAAAAACAGCGGAAGCCCTTTGGAAGAAGCTTGAAAAGTTGTATGAGACGAAATCTGCAACAAATAAGGTTTTTCTGAAAAAAAAGCTTTACAGCCTAAGGATGAAGGAGGGCTCATATGTGGCAGATCACTTGCATGAGTTTAATACCCTTATCAGTAAACTGGTTTCAATTGATGTGAAGATGGAGGATGAGGACAGAGCTATCACCCTACTTTGTTCCCTCCCGGAGACTTGGGATCATTTGGTGATGACCATCAGCAATTCATCATCAGGAGCTCTAACTTTTGATGATGTGGTAGCCGCTTTGTTGGCAGAAGAGTTGAGGCGGAAAACGTCTTTGGAATCCTCAACCAATGAAGCCCTAGTTGTGAGAGGTCGATCTTTCGAGAAGAGTCAACAAAGTAGATCATAGTCCAGATCTAAGTCTAAAGGACGCAAGCTGAAAGGGAAGTGTTGGCATTGCAAGAAGCCAGGGCACTCAAAGAAGGATTGTTGGCAGATAAAAAAGAAAAAAAATGGTGAAAACGAATTTCAGCCTTCAGCTGAGGCCAGTACAGTAAATGCTGGAGAGACGGCAACATGTGAGGCTTTACGTATCGACAACGACAGATCTGTTTTATATACATGGGTTTTGGACTCGGGTGCATCTTTCCACATGTCTCCTCACAGAGACTGGTTTGACAAATATCAGCCATATAGTGGTGGGAAGGTCTACATGGGTGATGATCACCCTTTAGAAATTGTGGGAAGAGGGGACATAAGGTTCAGGTTGGACTATGGTAGAGAAAGGATGTTATGTGATGTGCGACATGTGCCAGATTTGCGGAAGAATTTGCTCTCAATCAAGATGATGGATAAGCTAGGGTATTCTGTCACTTTCGGTAACAACTATTGCAAAATTACCAGAGGTGCTATTGTAGTAGCAAAGGGAAAATCTTATGGGACCCTATATCGTTTATGCGGTGATACGGTGACGAACCATGTAGCAGTAGCAACTTCAGTTCAGGATTTAGTAATGCTATGGCATCAACGCCTAGGCCATATGAGTGAAAAAGGTCTGAAAATTCTGCATGACAGAGGTATGCTTTCCGGGATTAAGTCTTGCAATTTAGACCTGTGTGAGCACTGTATTTTTGGTAAACAAAAGAGGGTTCGGTTTCTGCAAGCCCTGGTAAGAGTTCTGATTTTCTGCAACTTATACATTCGGATATATTTGGACCAGTCCCCACTCGGTCCTTAAATGGTGCCATCTATTTTCTGACATTTATAGATGATTATTCTAGGAGAGTGTGGGTTTATTTTCTGAAGAAGAAGTCGGAAGCTTTGCAGAAATTTAAAGAGTTCAAAAATCGAGTAGAGAAAAGTTTGGGCAAGCCTGTTTTATGTCTTAGGTCAGATAATGGGGGTGAATATTGCTCCAAGGAATTTGATAAATTTTGTATGCAAGAAGGAATTAAGCACCAAAATACTGTACCATATACTCCACAACAAAATGGTGTGGTTGAGCGAATGAATCGCACAATCATGGAACGTGCAAGAAGCATGCTCAGCGCATCTATGTTGGATAAAAGGTTACGGGCAGAGGCTGTTAATACAGCTGTTTACCTCATTAACAGGTCACCTACAGCTGCGTTGGATGGACAAATTCCGGAGGAGGTTTGGTGTGGTAAGCCATTTGATTACTCTCATTTGCGTACCTTTGGCTGTGTATTTGCCCATGTGCCTAAAGAAAAAAGGTCCAAACTTGACCCGAAGTCAAGCAAATGTGTTTTTCTCGGCTATGGAGATGCAATAAAGGGGTATAGACTGTGGGATCCTACTGCCCACAAGGTAATTATTAGCCGAGATGTTATTTTTGATGAAAAATCCATGCAAAGGAAGGAGGTACAGCAAACACCTAATGTTGTACCAGTTGAAGTAGACATGAACGAAGATGAAAATGAAAATCAGCATGCTGAAATTTTTGACCATCATGCTGAATTTTTTGACCAGCATGCAGAACAGCAAGTAGAGCAGCCACAACAGTCACAAGACCAAGAGCCACAATCAACAGATCATTGGGTTAGAAGATCTACACGTCCACAAAAGTATCCGGAAAGGTATTCTCATGTTTATCAGTCCTCTTTTGCTTTGTTAACTGATGATGGTGAGCCTAGTTCATTTTAGGAAGCTAGAGAGTCTGAGAATGTAGAAAAGTGGAGGAAATCCATGGAGGAGGAAATCAAGGCACTTTGCAAGAATAAAACGTGGGAACTTGTGGATATCCCACTTGGAAGAAAGACTGTTGGAAACAAGTGGGTGTACAAAGTGAAGAAGAACAGCGATGGGCTGTTGGAACGCTATAAAGCTCGCTTGGTGGCAAAAGGCTATGTGCAAAAGTCAGATATTGACTTTAATGAAATTTTCTCTCCAGTTGTGAAGATGACTACTATTAGAGTTCTACTTGCACTTGTAGCTGCACAGGATTTAGAACTGGAGCAGCTTGATGTAAAGACTGCTTTCTTGCATGGTCATCTCGATAAGGAGATTTATATGGATCAGCCTGAGGACTATGAGGAAAGAGGCAAAGAGCATTTGGTTTGCAGACTAAAGAAATATCTGTACGGGTTGAAACAGGCGCCAAGGATGTGGTACAGGAAATTTGACACCTTCATGAAGAGCCAAGGTTTCAGCAGGAGTGAAGCTGACCATTGTGGATACTATAAGAGGTTTGATGATGGCAGTTTTTTTATTTTGCTGTTGTATGTTGATGATATGTTGGTTGCAGGCCCTGACATGAAGAAAATCATTAATCTTAAGGCTCAGTTGGCTAGGACATTTGAAATGAAGGATTTAGGAGCAGCAAACCAAATTTTAGGGATGAAGATACACAGGGACTAAAAAGGAAGAAAGATCTGGTTAAGTCAAAAGTCATATATAGAAAAGATTTTGCCACGCTTCAATATGCAGAATGCAAAACCAGTTAGTACCCCACTTCTTTCAAACTTAAAATTGTCTTCCAACCAGTGTCCTAGAACAGAAGCAGAGAAGACAAGCATGTCTCGTGTACCGTATTCATCAGCAGTAGGAAGCCTCATGTATGCCATGGTGAGCACCAGACCGGATATTGCCCAAGCAGTGGGAGTAGTTAGTCGGTACATGGCAAATCCTGGTAAGGAGCATTGGAATGTTGTGAAGTAGATATTTAGATATTTAAGAGGCACTTCAGATGTTGCTATTTACTACGGATCGAATAGTTTGCAAGTTAAAGGTTTTGTGGATTCGTATTATGGTGGAGATAGAGATGGGAGAAAGTCCACTACGGGATATACTTTCACTCTTGCTGGTGGAGTTGTGAGTTGGGCTTCAAAGTTGCGATCTGTGGTGGCTTTATCAACCACTGAAGCAGAATATATTGCAGCGACTCATGCCAGCAAAGAGGCAATTTGGCTAGAGCGACTGTTGGGTGACTTCAAGGTAATGCGGGGGAAAATTACGTTGCATTGTGATAGCCAAAGTGCTATTCAGCTAGTGAAGAACCCAATATTCCATGATCGCACGAAACACATTGATGTCAAGTATCACTTTATAAGAAATGTGGTGGAAAAAGGTAGGATCCTGTTGCAGAAAATCGACACTGAAGTGAATCCTGCAGATATGCTTACTAAGTCGGTCAAGACAAAGAAGTTTGAGTGGTGCAGAACTTCTCTGGGCTTGCTGAAAATGTGATAAGGGCAGCATTGGGCAATTGGCACTTGGATGGAAAATCATAGGCAAAAGAATTCCTGTATATCGACTTCAAGTGGGAGAATGTTAGGAGGTGAAATCAATATCCAGATCTCCAATGTTCTTCAGCAAAGAGGTGCATGGTGGTGCAGCTTATAAAGAGGAAACAAATAGTATTCTGTAGTCTTCCTTTGGGAGAGGAAACAAACAGTCTTTTGGACTCTTCCTTTGGAAGAGGAAACGAACAGTTTTTTGGACTCTTCTCTTGGAAGAGGAAACAAACAGTTTTTGGACTCTTCCTTTGAAAGAGGAAACGAACAGTTTTTGTTTTTTCTATAAAATGGAAATGACCCCTTGCATGTAAATGATGATTGAATGTAATTCTGCCGAAATCAATAAAAGATCAAGCTGCCATTGCCCCGTGGTTTTTCCTGCACATTGCAGGTTTTCCACGTAAAATCTGTGTTACTGTTTTTTTCCTGTGTTATTGTCTTTTTCTTCTTGCACATAATTTTGCTATATTTTCTAACAGTATCACCTATGATAACCGTATGAAGGCCCTTCCAACTGCATCATGTGTAACTCCTAGGAGGAGACACTTGATCATTTGCTTTTCCAGTGTGCATTTGCAAGAGAGTTGTGGAAAAGGTGGTTAGACCTCTTTAAGGCTCACCTAAACTTTCAAGTGACTCTTTCTAATATCTGGGAGATTTGGAAACGCAAAAAAATCAAGAATACCTCCATTCAACTAGGTTGGTCCCTAGGCCCAAGTTTCATCTGGTGGCACATTTGGTTGGAAAGAAATTCCAAAAATTTTAGAGAGGAGTTCAGTCCAATGGAGCTGGTTTGGCATAAAATTGTTACCAAGGTTTCTGAAACTATCAGAGCTCACCTTAGGGACAAGAAAACTTAGGAGAATGAGGGGACTCCCAAGCCACAAAAGTTGGGACCATGGCAACCCCCTCCCCCGGGTTGGGAAAATATTAATTCTAATGGTGCAACTAAGGATAACCCGGGGGCTGCAGGCATTGGTTTTCTCAGAAGATATTTCAAGGGGAAGATCCTCCATTGGGAGCTAGAGGGTCTTGGAAGGGCTACTAACAATGAAGCTAAAGGACTGGCTGGACTGGCTATCAGACAAGGTTCTCTCAATGCTTGGGAGAATGGGGTTAGAAAGATCATAGTTGAGTCTGACTCACAAATTATGGTGGGGCTTTTGGATGTTATTAGAAATTTCAGACCAAAGGCTTGGAGGATAAGAAACATTGTGAGCCAAATTAAGTCCATTTGGCAGCAGTTCGAGGATGCCATCCTGGTCTATGTTGACAGACAAAATAATGCAGCGGCTGACTTTTTGGTTAAACATGGTAGTGAAAGTCCGGTTGGATACATGCTGAATTCTAATCAGGATAGGGACACTTCTGAATGGCTGGAGGTGAACCAAATGGTTCTTAGTTTGGCCAGCAAAGACTTAGGTAAGGATGAGGACAGGTCCAGAGTCCACCGAGCCTTGTGGATAAATGGAGGATGAACAGTTATTTGTTGGATTTTTTGCTGCCTCTTGCAGCACTCTTTGGCCCTTTTTGGGATAGCACTGGTAGTGTTCGCAGGACTGTCAAGCCTGCTAGGTTACTTAGGATCAACGTAAAACAGAAATGGGACCAGGTTAAAAGTTTATGCTAAAAGATGGTACTCAATTTTTTGTTAATTTTTTGTTAATTTGGAGATGTGTTAATCCAGGTTTTATTCGGATTTTAGAGCTTGCCAAAAGTGGCAGACCTATGACTATAATTTGATTTTTGTTCTATCAATATAAATTTTTTTACCTTTCAAAGAAATTGTTTTTTTGGCTTCGTAAATCTTAAGTATGATTATGAGACACCTTTTACTGCTGACTACGGTAAGCTGGCGAATCTTAAGATTCGAAAAACTTGGTGTTTGCCTTTATGATTGACCTCCATTACCATTAATTACACGACAAGTTCTAGGACAGATCTGCTTTGACCTAATTGAGAGTTTAGATTCATTTTTCATGCAAAGCAAGGTGATAATATAAACTTGTCTGATCATTTTAACAAATAAGCTGCTGTTTCAAACTTTCGATCTTCTATTCCTGCAAAAATGGGTAACAGAAGGGTCTACTTTGGTAAACCTCTAACTTGATTTAATCTCTTCAAGGGTCTGCTTTTCATTTAATATATACATATATATAGCTAACGACTTAATCCACACTTCTTGTTCTGTTAAACTTGCTTTGACCTACTTGTATATCATCCAATGATCGTTTAAAATAAATTAGAAAATAAAAAGAACGAGAGAGTGTCCAAATAACATCATTCTGCAAAAGAGTAAAACCAATCGAATGCTTGTGACCATCTTTCAAGCAGGCATAGAACAGCACTAATATATTTTCTAATTTTTCTGCCCTGCCACTAACCCGTTTCAACATTGGGACTATTGCTGATTTGTTCTTAACACTCTGCGGTCTTGCTGTCCAAAATGACCCAGTTGAACATTTGGATCTAATTTTCTTTCCATAACTTTATACTATTCTAAGATACCTCTCATGAATTAGCATTAAAGCTCTGTTAACAAACAGTGTAGTGATCAGTGTGTACCTATGGAGATGAGATGAATTTGGGAAGCCATGGAGCCTGCTGAGAATTCTTCCTTATAATTGTGCTCAAGATGAAATGAGTGCAAGGCATTCAACGATTTTGAAGTGGAAAAGGTCGGTGGGTACAAGAACTCTGAACCCTTATCAAACTAATGGGATAGCGATGAGTGGGGTTATTTGATTTGATTTTGATATCTGTACCGCCCATAGAAGTGACCATAACACCAAACCAAACTGTGACACTTTGATGACTGATCTAACGCTTCTCCAATTTAAACGATGCAATGCCGGTTTTGAGTGGGTAAAAGCACAAAACCGATTAACACGGGCGTGACACCAACAATATAAAATTTCTTCCAGAGATGTAAATGTAATTTATTTTTGTACATTTATTTTTAACGCGGGCGAAATTGTCACCGGCCTGAGATTAGGGGAATGTCAACCATTAAAGAGATTTTAATTCTTAGCCCCACTCACAATTCCAGAAGACTTCGTAGTATATCTGTTATTACGTGTCTTTTTCATTTATTTTATTTAAAACAAAGGCTGTCAAGGTAGGTTTAAATCTTTGGGCTGCTTCCTATGAATTTTATTATATTAATTTTATATGAGATGGGGCGAACCCCTTGATTTGTACAGTCGTTAGTTTAGGCATCAGTCAGATCAGACTATTTCTTTTACCAATAAACACCACCAAAATTTAAACCTAAATCTTTTTTTTAGTAAATACCCAACCTGACATGTATTTACTAATTCAGGTCAAAGCCAAACTTCAAGTTGAATGTGCAGCGACCAATTTTTGCTCAATATCTAATTGTTTGGTTGGTGCTAGCTTGTAGACACTTTCTTTTGCCATGTTAAAAATTGACCATATGTTTTGCCTCACTCTTCGAAGGTTTGTATAAATAATTATAATTGTGATATTCTCGTTAGATAGTGTTATAAAGTCTGGTATAAATAAGTATAGTTGTGATATTCTAGTCTTGTAGGATCGTAAAAATAAGTATAGTTGTGATATTCTAGTTTGGTAGGATCATAAAAATGTCGTACTCAGTAGATAGAATAAATTTAAGTCTTTTTAAATGTATAATAGTTCGATAAGATCATAAAAGTAGGACATTAATATTATATTTAAGTTGATGAATAAACTAAATTTTTATATATAATAATTTCGTAAAATTATAAAATAATAAAATAAATTTAAGTTTTTTTAATAGTTTAATAAGATCATAAACGTATTGTATATAAATTTTATAATAGTTTGGTAAGATAGTATTCAACTTATATTTAAGTGATAGAATAAATTTAAGTATTTTTTTAAATGTATAATTGTTAAGGTAAAATGACTCCAATTTAAAAAAGGCACTTTTTATATATTTTTAAATATTCATATAGGAAATAAGCGTGGGATAAGAGTTAGTTTTTTTCGTTAGAAATTTTTCCCTGTTAGATTTTCTTAAATAAGTTATGTGTAGTTTTTATTAGGTTTTTTAATTAAAAAACAAAATATTATATTATTTTTATTATATTTTTAATAAGTTAATTAAAGTATATTTAATTTTATTTTTTTTTATTGAAAATATGTTTAGGTTGTTTTACAGATATTCTTCATAAGTTTCTATAATCAAATTATTTTATATCAAATGTCTTTCGAAATTTAAATTATGTCATTATGAAATTCAACACCATGAATGGTTAAAATATTTGCTACCCATCTTCTATATCTATAAATATCTTGTCTATAACAATCTCGCAATAATGATTTGATTATAGAAACTTATGAAGAATATGTTTGATAGTAAGGAAACCAAAGCATATCTTTGATAGAAAGACAAAGTTAGGTATAATTTAATTAACTTGTTAAAAATGTAATAAGAACAATGTAATATTTTGCTTTTTTTAATGAAAATGACCCCTA
Organism: Wollemia nobilis; assembly: GCA_028583015.1. Taxonomy (NCBI): domain Eukaryota; kingdom Viridiplantae; phylum Streptophyta; class Pinopsida; order Araucariales; family Araucariaceae; genus Wollemia; species Wollemia nobilis. Next base: position 21,883,810 of record JAQPPZ010000523.1, read on the forward strand.
ATAAAAGCTACATATAACTTATTTTAAAAAATTTAACAAAATAAAAAGACAAGATAAACATTTTATATCATGTCTTTGGAAATTTAAATTATGTCAAGATGAAATTGAACACCATGAATGGCTAAAATATTTGCTACCCATCTTCTATATCTATAATATCTTCTTTATAACAAGACCAGAGTTCTTTAATACTTTTTTTAGGGTTCTTATTCATTTTCTTAATATTTCAAAATATATATTTTTTAATGAGTTATATGGGATTGGAGCATGCCCCACTGTATTACATCATCATCACATAGTGGTATTACAACAAAGCTTACATATTATCCATGTATTGTTTGGTAAGATTTGAACCTGGGTCTCCTCCTTGAAATGTTGAGGAATCTAATCAATTGAGCTAATGCCACTTGATTAATATTCCATAATATTATTTTCAGTCTTACTTTTTGTTTTTATTTGTGGGTTTAACCCCACTTTTTGTTAGCACTTGTGATATTTGTTTTTATTTTCCCATATTTATATCCCTTTGGGTTTCTTTTTCTCTTTGTTTTTGCTTTTTGGGTATTCCTCTCTTTTTCATTCCCTGCAAACTTAAATCTTCATCAGTCTTTTAAATCTTCTCACATTGCTTATAGTAAGACTTATCATCTTTAGGTTTACCTTGTTCTAAAGGATCTAAAGTGCAAGGAATAACCTCAAAAGCACAATCTTCTTTATGTTGCCCTAGAAACCCTAAAATGCAAGGATGCTCTTTTATAGCAATTAGCTTCTTATTTTATCCTAAAATACCTAAATTGTTATGGGTTTCCCATCCTCATTTCTTTATTATGTTGCTATTAAAACCTAAAAGTGAAAGGGATAACATCCTTAAAGTGTAAGGGATAACATCTTCGCCCCTTTCACTTTTATTACCTAAAGAGGATTTTATACTACTTGAGGAAAATCAAGATGATTTACTTGGAATAAAATTTACCTCTTTTGTCGTCTTTGTTTTAGGATTTATCTCCACATCTTCTTTTGTACCTTTAATTCCTTCTAAACTTGTCAAATGATACTATAGATAGGCTTTATTTGCCTCTTCTTTCAAAGTGGAATATCCTTGATCTGATCTAGCTTCTATTACTATATGATTTCCTTACTTTGTCTTGAAGTTTATCCCATCGCTAGAATTTTTTATCTTTTCTTCATAGTTTTCAATTTATAAACTTTTGCCATGTGTTCAATCTCATAACAATTATGGCAACAAAATGTGATAATCTACTTGTTGATCTCATTATCTTGATTCAAATTTAATCTTAATGGATTGTGGCAAAGGTTTTAAAATATCCATAGCAACACATACTTGAGTATATATATAGCATGTTTTTGCTCCTTAGTAGTTAGTCATTTTTTAATGAATTCCCCTAGGGTATTTCCAATATTGTTCAAAACATCATTCTTTATAAGTTAATATGGAAATCCAAAAAGCCTAACCCATACTAGAAGCTATTATTTTTTTACATGGTGGAATTAGTAGTCGTCATGATGATTTGGGCAGGTTGTTCGGTTTTTATGGTTGTCATAGTATTCTACATTGTCTGCCCCGAAAAACACCACACATTACTCCATGTAGTCTGCCCCTATAACCACCATGCCACAGTTATTTTAAACCTTTTACGCTTCTGAAAGCACCAGGAAATGGACAAGTGTTCAGTTCGACAAGGCTCGAGATTTGAACCTTGGACCTTCGCCCTCCTTACGGGGTTTCGTCGAGTCAATTAATCTACACTTCGAACCTCATACTGGAAGCTTCTTAATAGTTTATGTCTTAAAACAAAAAAATTATTCCATGATTTCAAATAAAGTGCATCTCTTCCCCTAAACCATGGTCCACCAACCATTATTTTATCCCTATTTTTTAACTGGAAGAGAGGATGAGGAAAAAACCTTTAGGAAGAAAATTCACAGGCTAATTTAAATTTAATCCCCACTTTCACTTGATCTAATTTTGAATCTCCAAAAACCTTGGCCATGATCTGTGGAACTTACATATTAACCCTCTACTCTTAAGAACCATTATATCATGCTCAATTATCTCATCCTTGATACTTACTTCTGGTGTAACATCTGCTACCTGGATCGAACTTACCATGTACTTGCTCTTCTGCTTATCTCCAACTAGGGCATCTTGACTTTCCATTCGGGCTTTCAAATATGACTTTCCTTTCATACTAGTTGATGAGGCTCACTCTTGGCTTACACTCCTTCTCGGCTTGCACTTGATCCTAACTTGCACTCTCTCCTGCCTTGCACTCGCTCTCGGTTTGCACTCCCTCTTGCCTTGCATTAGACCTTATATCTTATTTTTCTTAACATTCCTTCACTTCAACAATTTTTTTAAAACAATATTCCATGCATTTGTGGTAAGGGTTTGAAGCATTGTTGCACTCCAGATGAATTTGTTGCTCTTTCACCATGACTTAATATCAGTTCGCACTCCTTAGATTACACTTCTTCCTGGATCACACTTCCCCCTGGTTTGCACTCCCTCTTGGCTCACACTTTCTCTCGACTCACACTCCCTCTTGGCTTGCACTTCTTTCTTGTATTTTGATAGATTATGTAATATATGTTTCAAGTATTATAATGTGTAATTGTAAAATAACTATAATCTAAATGTATATGTCATAGTATCTAAGGATGGGTATAGAGGGATAAAATATTATATTATACATGGTTATTATTGATAGTTAGTATAGGTCACACAATTCAATATTGTATTAATAATATTATATTATAAGAATGTGAAATAAGAGTTTAGATTTTGACTAAGGTTAGGGATATACCCTCCTCAAAATAAAATTAGAAGATAGGTATATAGAGAAGGGATATTGTTGTTGTAATAATCATTCATTTCGAGTATTCTCTTATAATCATCTTTGTTCACAAAGTGGCTTATAAGACTTTTGCATCTTTAAGTGGCTCTTTCATATTGGGAGATCTTGTGTAGTTGTTTTTTTCTTAAAGAGTATTATTGGTTTTGGCTTACCTTAAGGGTATTATCTACATTTTTCTCATTGTGTGGATTGTTATTATGGATAATTATTTATGGACGATTGATTTGGCATTTTTGCATATTGGTAAATGATTCATGTTGGTGAGAATAAAGTTTCATAACAAATGATATTAAAGCAACAATTCTGGTAAAGTGAGGATTATTTTTTGTGAACTATAGAATTTAGATAAAAATATTCAAGAAAACATTTCATTTTTGGGAGTCATATATTTGCACAAAGTTCTTCAATTCAAACGATTCTTGGGCCATTTTAAAAAATTGAAGAGCTTGAAAAAGAGTGCTCATATGAAGAAATGTGTATAGTATTAAGAGAGATACAACCTTGTGAACTCAATCATCCAGAATAGGGTGATGAGGCACAAAAATACCTCATTTTTTACAACTTCTTACCACCTTTTTGCACTACTATGATGCGACTTGTTTTATCATTATATTAATTTATGTGGTTAAATAGGATAATTAGGAGAAAATAATAACTTAATTAGACAAAGTATAATCATCTACCAAAAAAGGTAATCAAATTGCTAATTTTTGTCAAGCTTTTTGTAATAAAATACAAGATTATTTAGCTTTGTACACAGCTAAGGATTTTAGCATAGCTTGAGATCTAGTTTTAGGTTCATTTATTGCCTATGACTGTAGTTGAAGGAGGTGTTGGATTGCATTCATTCATCCAAAACCAGACCTGACTCTATTCACTAGGTATCTGATAAAACAATAACCTACAAAATATAACAATTATACTTTGGCACCAGACAAGACTATGACTTGGCATCAGAATCTTAGTTGGTCAAATTTCCACATGGTTACAATGAATGGCTGAAGGCACTACTGTGACACTTTGTGCATGACATGGCACAAGGAGACAAAAGTGTAACCAAATAATATCCAAAAAAGCATATAATTGGGAGAAAAATATATTTTTGCTAAGTCTGGTCAATTGCTTTTGACCAACTGTAACAGCCAAAACAGAATGTTGTTAGCAACTGGCAACAGGTTAAGAAAAAGATAAATCAACCAGATCTTGTATGTAGGAGCTAGGAACAATTATAAACTTACTTTTTTTTCGTAAATGCTCCAACAGGGCAGTTAAGGGCACCAAGGCTGGTTTACTAAGTTTGACTGCCAAATGTAACTTATTTCTATTTTTACATGTTAATTTAGAGATCCATTTGTTGGTTGTATATTGACTGTTGTAACTTTCTTAATTATGAAGGTAGGAGAGGGTGTTATCCTCTCCATTATAAATAATACTAGTAGCCTAGGACTTAGTAATAGTTAAAGGTGAAATATATTGTCTTGTTGTTGGATTTTTACTGTATTTTTTAGAGAGCTTTTTGTTGATTACAATATTCAATAAAAGCATGATATGATTTTTTGTTTCACTGCATTTTTGTGAGTTAAATTGAATTATTTTTCCTTCCATATTGCTATGAGAAAGGACCCACTCCTAGCAAGGTGGAAGGTACTTTTCTTTATATTTTATTTGTTGTAACATATATTAGTTTGGTTGTCATTTTCCTACAACCTATAATAGTTAACTAGCTGCATTATTTTACTTTTCGAAAAAAACTAGTTAGTTGCTTTATTCTCATATTTGGTTTGCTATAGTTTAGCTTGAATGTTTAGTTGTTTTATGCTCAAATTATTTTTTGTTATTTCATTTATTTTCCCTATTGCAATCATTTCATTTTCTGTAAGGGTGTTTGCTAGGTTAAACTCTTTCATTTTAGTTGTAGTTAAATTTCAATTCTATATTTTGAGTTGTAGTTTAGAGAGTCAAAACTAGCCTTGACTTTAGATATTCCCTAGTGCATATTATCCAGAGGATACCATCCCTATTTTGATAAAGTATAAGTGACCTTGGTAAAATATGGTTTTGATGACACCCATCACTTTTTGGCATCATTGTTGAGGAACACGATGTTGCTAGGAACCATTCAAATCTACTAAATTTCCAATGTTACAAAACTCTTGGTTCGTTAGTAAATTTATTTAGTCACAAAGGTAGCATACCTCCTTAGTGGCCATTCTTAATATAAGTATTCACTAGGGCAAAGTCTAAATTTAATCTTATAGACCAAGATACCTAGTGTCCTTATTTGTGCTTATGCCAATAGGATACCAATCAGTTAAAACTAAGTAAATCTAGTGATGTTGAGAAGGGAATGTAGAGCCAATTAGAAGAGAAAAGAAAAATATTTATTTGAAAAGTTAGAGTGTATGAATAGGTTTAGAGACAACAAGGGGAGATTCATTAAAAAGAACCCCCAACAAGCCACATGAACACAACCACACCTAGAGGTTGCACAAGAGTACCTTATACTTGTAGTTGAGATTCCAAACAATCTATTGCAAGTATATGAAGAAAGTGCTAGTGAAAAATCACCATCAACTTTAGGATCTGAAGGATTCCTTGAAACAAAAGAACTTGGTAGTGGTCCACAACTTCCATTTAGAACCCTTGAATAATATAGATAAATTTATAATATTTGTTAGAAAAATAACAAAATGGGGGATAGGCAAGGAGAAAATAACTCTAGAGATGGACAAAGTGTTGTATATCATGGGGAAACCAACAATGGTGTTAGAACATTTATATATCCTATTCGGTTAGACCCTAATGTGCAAGCTCAAATGAAAAATATTTCTTTGTCAAACTTACCTATCTTTAGGGAAACTACCATAAACGATCTATATGAGTTCTTGTTTGAATTCAAAATCATATGTCAAAATTACAACTACACAACTGATAACCATAAACTTATATTGTTCCCTTACATGCTCAAGGATGCAACGATGCGATGGTTTATGGGGTTAGCTCTAGAATGCATGTGTAGTTAGGATGAGATGGAAAAGGTCTTTTTAGAAAATTATCAAGAGTATTGTCATGTTATAGATTGAAAGGGAGAACTATTTAGGATAAAATAAACTAAAGATGAGATTCTTGAAGATTACCTAGATAGATTCGTTTTTGTTCAAAAAATATGTGGGAAAGGAATGGACTAGGAACTTATCAAATTAATCTTCTTATGAGGATTACAAGATGAGTTAAGGTACATCATAAACCTCATGGGAAAAGTGATGTGAATAAGACAAATCTTTCTGATATTATGGAAATATGTTGAAACAACTCGAAAAAAAGGAAAGAAACATGTAGACATCAGGTAGGGAAGAGTTGCAATGAGGTAGGAGAACTATTAGAAGAATTCACTAATTTTAAATTTGATATTATCCTACACTTAAACAAAATATCGAATGAAATAAAAGCTAAAACTAAGGCCAATGAATCACTGGACATATATTATTCAATATGTAAGCAAAAATATGCTTTACAAGAATGCCCTCCTAACAAAACCAATATCTATTGTATTTGTGAGAAAAATCACCCTACAGACTGGTATGATATTTTATTGAAAAGCAAGGCTAACCTTGGAAGGAGTCCTAATACAAAGGAACTCAATTATATAGGACAATAAAATAATTTGTCCCATAGTCAAAGTGCACCGTGGGCACAAAGTTTATGCAATACTCCAAGGAGCATGCCTCCACCACAACGACAATGGGACCAGGACCGCTAGTTCCCATCTTCTGAATGGAATAACCAAGGATGGTTTAATCCACCATGGATGTAACAAATGTCAAATTAGTATCAACATTGGTCAAGTCCATACTAATCCAATCAATCTTATGGGGAACAATGATGATTTCAAAGTCAAAAACAAGTGTTTCTACCAAGACCCATTGGTGTCTCTCAAGCGATACAATCACAACCACCAAAGCAAAATCTACTACCTGCTCAACCTATGGCTAATCCACATAATAATAGACATGCAACTCCTATCCATAATGTAAAGCATAATGATATAGTTAATATCAATGATATTAATTGTGATAACTTACAACTTCACTCAGGAGAGGTATTGCCTGATCCAAAATCTCTTAAGATAAAAGAACTCCGAGAGGAAAGGCAAAATACTCCACCAAATCCCAAGACAACAAATAAAGAAGAAGAATACCTTCCCAAAAGCATTCCTCTAGAAATTTCTACCAAGCACCGTATCCTAAAATATTGGAGCCTAAGGAAGAGCATTATGAGGATTTTTTTATACATAGGAGAACCAATAACTTCCCTTCATTTTCTATTACCAAACTTGGGTTCAAATACTTGGAGTTGCCTCTATAATCACTACCTCATTTTATTATTAGTGACCCAATGTGAGGGAGACCACCGGTGGCTCAGGATTGGAACCATCCTCATCGGGCTGGTGCGTACTCAACAGAGTTAGGACAACCTACTATCTTTGCCCCAAGAAAGGCGTACCTCCATTATTTAAATCTAGGTCTCCTCTTGGTAAGTGCCAAAAATTACTAATCCACCTAGACCTTGGGACTACATTCTGAGGAGTTTGATCTATTAGGAGAATTGAAGTGATTAAACATAACAATCCCCTTACTCTAAATAATCAAGAATATATCGATCTTGAACAAGGTCATCCGATATATGTGTATTAAGAAGACTAGAAGGAGACAAAAGGCTTATCTAAAAACCATACAAGTGGATGGGAAATTAGTTGAGATTTTGGTAGGTAATCTCATTCTTGAGATTTTGGTAGGTAATATCATTCCACCCAAATATGGAGATCCTAGAAACCCTATAATTATTGTTTCTATCGATACCACAAAAATACCTATGTCTTGGTTGAAGGAGCTACAATAAATGTCATGACTACTAAAACAATGAATCAATTATCCTTGACTAATATGTGATCTAATTCCCCTATCCTTTAGCTAGCAAATCAATGTACAACACAACCTAAGGGAATAGTGGAAGATGTGCTTGTAGTCATAAAATCATGGGAATACCCTCTAACCAGGGACTAGGATGAGTGGTTATCCATTAATCCTTGGAAGACCCTCATTGGCTACGACTATTACATTCGTAGATTGGTATTCTAGGGATATGACTATCTCTAACAAATTTAATACCAAAAATATGTCTCTATACACTCTAGCTAGACCTACCATGGATTTCTTTGGAAGTTTATGGATGGATGAATCAGGAGAAAAAAATCTTACTTATTTAGCTATGGTGACGGTAAAGGAGCATGCAGAAGAGCTAGATCTATGAGAAGAAGCTCTCTTCAAGGATGAAACAATTTTTATGGATTATTCTAATGAAACTTATTCAGATGATGAGGGGACTACAGTCCATAGATTTTAATGGAAAAAAAGGATGAAACTTTGAACCTTTATCACCTGTATCACTACAAGACAATTCATTCACTTTGGCACATAAACAATAATGGAATCTCCTCACATATTTCAAATATCCTTTAGTTAAATCTTGCAAGGGCTAATTTCAACAAAAATACTCAAATTTGTCATTCACTGTTACCCCATCATTGTCCTTTAAGCTTGTTGGTAAGCAAAGGATTCAATTTGTGCTAGTAGGCACTAAGAAAATATAATTACAACTAGGGAAATCTATCAACATTAATAGTTGGTTGTTAGACATAAAAGAAGCTAAGTTATTCAATATTTTAAGCCAACATGTTAATGCATTTGCATGGAACTATAGTGATATGAAGGGAATCCACCCCAACATATGCACTCATATAATTTATACTACTAAGAAGAAACTTGTTTGCCAACCCCAAAGAAAGATAAATCCTACTTTGAGGGATATGGTAAATACTAAGATTGAAAAGCTACTAGACATAGGATTTATCTATCCTATCTCTAATAGCAAATGGGTCTCACCATTGGTTACTGTTTCAAAAAAGAATGAAAAAATTCAAGTGTGTGTCCTATAGAGAACTTAAAAAGGCTTTACAAATAGACCATTTTTCCTTACCTTTCATTGATCAGAAGCTTGATACCCTCTCTAGGAAGAAATACTTTTCCTTCCTATATGGTTTTAATGGGTACAATCAAATACAAGTGGTATCAAAAAATCAATATAAAACTACTTTCACATGCCCTTGGGAAAATTTACCTATAGAGTCTTACGTTTTGGGTTGGGCAACGCTCCTATGAATTTTCAGCAAGTTGTTCTTTCTATTTCTGTGGATCTCACTAACAAATGTGTCAAAGTATACATGGTTGACTTCACAGTTTATGGAGATACCTACTATAAGGCTCTCCATAATCTAGATCAAGTCCTTACCTAGTGTGAAGCCCATAATCTCTCTTCAAGCAACGAAAGTGCTTAATGACGATGGATCAAGGTATCATATTAGGACAACATATATTTGCACAAGGTGTTGATGTAGACCTTAAGAAAATAGAAGTCATAAGTCAATTACCTCCACCTCAGACACAAATAGATATTAGGAACTTCTTAGGACATTTTGGCTATTATAGGTGTTTTATCAAAAACATTAGTAAGCTCGTTGCTCCATTATTTACCCTCCTTACCAAAAATGTTGAGTTTAAATGGACCAAAGAATGTTAAGAGGTATTCAAAGCCATCAATAAAAAGTTGACCATCACACCAGTATTAAGAGGAATTTATTGGAAGCTTCCATTCCACATCCATACTGATGCTTCCAACATCGCAATAGATGTTGTCCTTGATCAACGAGATGAGAAAAATGAGAAAAATTATGCTATCTATTATAAAGTGCTGAGAAGAATTACAATATATCACATGATACCCTGTGTATGTGCATACTAATCACGTCGTAATTAAAAACTTAATAAATAAACCAATGGTAATTAGATGAGTGATCAGATGGCTATTGCTACTCCAAGAATTTGATATCATTATTGTAGATAGACTCGATAGAGCAAATGTAGCTGTTGATTTCTTTTTGACACTAAATACTATCGGAGAGAAAAAACCAGTGGATGATTTTTTTCCTTATGGATATTTGTTCATAATACATTCTTACTCTCTATGGTTTGTAGATATTACCAACTACTTGGTAACTAGGAATATTCCTTCCCACCTTACTCCAAGTGAAAGACATCAGCTATTGTGATAAAGTTCATATTTACAATGGATAAAAGAACTATTGTTTAAATGTGGACTTGATCATGTTTTGTGAAGGTGTTTGAGGGAAGATGAGGTCTATGACATCCTTAGAGCATGTCATGATGAAACTTTCAGAAGACACTAATCAAAACAACAAACCACATAAAAGATTATTGGAGAAGGATATTACTGGCCTTCACTTCATAAGGATGTGAAGAAATATGTTTTCCATTGTGATCAATGTCAAAGAATGGGAAAACCTATGACATAAAATGAAATACCTTTTCAACCTCATTTAGTCCTAGAACTATTTGAGAAATGGGGTATATATTTTGTAGGATGTAATGATACACCATATTAAAGAAACACAATCTATCTTAGTATGCACATATTATGTAACTAAGTGGGCTAAAGTAATTGCACTTCAATATTCTCGCAAGGACAAAGTAGTTGATTTTTTATATAAACACATCTATCAGCACTTTGGTGCTCCTCGTGAGATTGCGTCAGATCAAGGACCCCAGTTTGCATAAAATATCATTCATTCATTCATGGAATGTTACTAAGAAAAATATAAAATTCTTCACCATACCACTCACAAGTAAATAGCCAAGTCAAAGTTACTAATAGAGAGAAAACATTTTACCAAAAATAGTAGCTTCACATATAAGAGATTGAGCCAATAGATTATTAGAGGTCATGTGGTCTTATAATGTTACATACATACATACATACATACATACATACATACATACATACATACATACATACATATATATATATATATATATATATATATATATATATATATATATATATATATCTATTTTGATGTGTGTCCTTGTATTTCTTCTAACTTTTTAATCTTATCTTGACTTAATCGTAGGTCCCTACCCTTTCAAGGCATCATGATCAATCTCTTCTAGTAAGGTATATTTTATTCTTTTTACTTTGTTTGATCTCATTATAACAATTTCATAGCCTATATTGCATAAAATGGAGGTTTCATGGGGGATATTAGTAGATTGAATTTGGTTTGCTTGGCATTAGAAGTTTTTTCGATACCTTTTAGTTGGGTGCTAGACTTATCCAGGTGGTAGTAGAAGTTACAGGAAACCATGATGTCACTCAGCATCGAAAAAGGATCTTCTAGCACATAACGGCTAATGTGCTCATGTGGCAAAGGTTTATTTAAAAATACAAAGCATTTAAATTATACTTGTGGTATCCATCTATTGATAGAGGAAGGATGTCATCATGATAATTTACATAGAAACTAGGAAGAAAAATAGGAAGACTTCAACACTAAAATAAGAAGGTATGGTTTGTGTGGAAAGCATGCCTTCATAGGAAATTCAAAATTGTTGTGTGCATCTCTTTTGGACATGTTTTTCTAGTCACTCTAGTAGTTACCCATTGTCAAAGTGGCACTCAGTGGTTAGAAAGGGGTCTACCTCTAGATTTGTCCCATTCCGATGAATGATGACAAGGTGATAGAAATAAATGGGTTGTCTTTCCCATGCACATGTAAACAATGCTCTACTATTATCGTTCTCCCTTTACAACTTCAAACATTTCTGCAAACCAACCAACTTCCACAAAGAAGAAGAGAAAAGAAAATATGGGCCAAAAAAGGTCCAAACTAGAGATCATTCTTAAGTTGCTCTAAAATCAAGGAGTATAGATTTCCAAACACACATGATGGCTGAAGGGTATGCTCTTGAAATTGCAAAGTATTTTGCTAGAAAGCTTGGGTGATAGGTTTTCTAAGATTAGAGGCATCAAAATATCTGTAAATCCTATAGTACTTAGCATAGTAACGAGATTGCCACTAGTTGGTCAGGAGTTTTTTTGGACCAAAGAAACCTTCACCATGTTCATTTCTTAATTTAAGGAGGGAGACCTAGAGCCAATTTATCATATTCACAAAAATCAATCCAAGGGACTTAAGTGGACTAGCTTACCTAGACCATGGGATGATGACGCTCTATGGGTGATGAAATATCTAACTATGATGACTAATTTGTTGCATAGTCTGGTTCACATTTAGAGATGCTCATTTATTTATGCCATGGTGAGGATAATCCTTATCTTCATATTAATCTCCCTTATTTTTTAAATATTATTTTACATGATATGACCTCCTGATTTAGGAAAGGTAAATGTCATATAGAGAACCACAATTTGATACCATTGTTATGTCATCACAATTTTGGGACTACAAAGGTAGAGAGAAACGTTGGCAAAAAATTCCTACAATCAAAGGGGAATAAGCAAAAGAAAAACAAGAACAAAATACCAAAGGATGCTATTGCTGAAAAGGTGCTAAAATAGTCTGATGACTCTCAAAATCCACCATAGGCCAAAGACTCAAATGCCCTAGAGCACCCTAAACCAAAACCAAAGAAGCTCACCAAGAAGTGTAATGCATTAGATAGTGTTCCAAAGCCTTCACAAGAATAGGGGAAGGAGGCAAAAGTATCAAAATAGATGTCCAAGAAATGAAAAAAAAATGAGGCTAAAGCATCAAAACCGATACCTAAAGAATAGAGAAAAAAGAGATGTATAATAAAATAATTGGTGCCCAAAGACTCTGAAGCACCATTGACCCCTCGAGCACCCTGTGACCTGCCTGAGTCACATGAAGCAGAGACAATAAATTTAGGTGCAGGGATGCATAAGTCACATGAAACAAAGGTAAAAAATAGGGGTAATGCCTGAGACACTTGCAACAAAAGATAAAGGAAAATCAATATAGTGGGAGGCTCCAATGGTTTTAGAAAAGAAGAGATATAAGAAGACTAAGAGAGTTACTCCTAAAGAATTGGAATCCATCAGAATTAGAGTTCGTTGACCTTAGATTCAAACAAAGAACTTGTGTATTAGTTGCTAAGCAGAAAGAAAAACAACCCTCCACTCATACATCACAAGCCAAAGTTAAAGTTATTAACAATAACAAAGAGCCATCTCCAACTACTCAAGATTAGGAAGAACAAAGGGAAGAGGGAGATGCACCACCAAAAATAGTAGCCATGGAGGAACCACCATATTCTTCACCTTTTGAGGCTATACCACCTTCATAATTAGGACAAAGGTCTAAGGAAGCACCTGTTTCACAACCTCCCCTAACCCACCCAAAAACAAGGCAACTTACTAGGCCCAATTAATATGATGAAAACTTGGAGGACCTAGACCTAGAAGGGGTAAATATGGTCATATGGGATTTGTAGACTATACTGAAAGTGACTGAAAGCCTACTATAATACAAGAAAAAGGATATTGATTAGCTATATAATCAATTAGTTAAATCTAGAATCAAATGGAGGATAACATAAAATTTTGGAAGTCTATCCATGTTAATCAAAGAACCTCCTAAGCAAATTTCCCTATAGACCTTAGCAAGGACAACAAACGATGTAGGGCAACAATTCAAATAGGGGATGAGCCTTATGAGTGGATGTTACAAGAAGACCTATTATTACATGAGGACATACCTCCAATTAGGTTTGGGGAGTGATGAGGTACAACAATATCTCATTTTTTACCTCTTACCACCTTTTTGCACTACTAGGATGTAACTTGTTTTGTTATTGCATTAAGTTATGTGGTTAAATAGGGTAATTAGAAGGAAATACTAACTTAATTAGATAGAGGGAAATCATATACCAAGAAAGGTAATAAAAGGTCAAATTGCTAATTTTGGTCAAGTTTTTATAATAAAATACAAGGTTATTTAGTTTTATACACAACTAGGAATTTTGGCAAAGCTTGAGATCCAATTTTAGGTTAATTTATTGCCTAGGACTATAGTTGGAGGTGCAAGACTATGTTTATTCAGCGAACACCATATTTGATTCCATTCACTGGGCATCAAATAAAATAGTAACCTGCAAAACAAAATGATTATATTCTAGTGTCAAACAAGACTATGACCTAGCATTGACATTTGAGCTAGTTAAATTTCCATGTGGCTACAACAAATGGTTGAAGGCACTACTGTGACACTTGGTATATAAAATGGCATAAGGAGTGTATCACTCCAAATTTTTTGCATCCCTACCTTCAGGCTATAGGATCCGTGCTTGGAAGGAGGATGGGAAAAGGATGTCACGATACCTCGGATTGAGAGGACTTTGCGAAGGTCCCGCCTCTCAAGGGAGGTGTATTTTGATGATTTTTCGACGGATGGTGGGTTCACCAGGAAACATTTAGCGATAGTTTCCACGCCTAGGTTTTGGAATGTGTTTGATGAGTTTGTTTTAACCTTAAGCATTCATATCCTAGGTTTGGCCGAATGAATCTAAATTAAAACTACATGAAAATGCAACTTTCATGAATACAGCAAACAGATTTGAAAGCAGAAAACAGAGAATTTTACAGAATGACAATGAAAAATACCTGATTCGGATGTCTGCTAACATTTGAAGCAGTCTGGATCGCTTGTAATCTGACAGAATCGTCTGTAATCTGACAGAATCATCTGAGACTGACAGAATCGTTCGAGATCTGACGAATTCGTCAGACGAATTCGCCAGAGACCTGCAAGACAAAAAATAGATGCAAAATACAAGAAATTCTATTGTGCTAACAGAGGCAAATTACACCAAATAGCAATATGAATACTGAACAATATTTAAGAATAGAATTTAAAGCCAATTACTATACTTTAATAGCAGATCATGAACTTAGCATGCAATCTAAGCTAAATGGGTGAACTCCAAATGCAAAATAACATAAAACTCGAATAAATAATCTAATTTGACGGAATAAAATGATAGAAACAGAGTTGAGAAAAGCAAACTCCGTGCAGCGATTGCCTCGATGTGGACCGCAGTCGAGATCATCTCGCATCAGTACGAAATCGTCTCGCATTTGACAGGATCGCCTCCGATCTGAATAGGTTCGTCGACGACGATGGATGCTGGCTCCGACTGAAAACAATGATGTACCTGCAATAAAATCGATGTGGAACTAGTGCAAATGCAAGATTAGGATGTTCTAATGTAGAGGGAATCCCTTTGCAAAAAATTTCAGCCAGGGGTTAGGGAGGGAAAATCTTAGAGATTAAATAGGCTTAGAGGGAGTAGGTAGGAGGTTGGAGATCATCCCAATTTGGGAGATCTCCAACGAGGGAGGGTCCCAACGGTGCAAACACGCTTCTACCCAGATTGGAGACCCGTTGGAACAGATTCCAACTATGCAAATTTAGTTTTGCGACAAGATCGTCTGGACGTCCTAATCCAAACGAAATCGTCAAATCTGGGGCGATATCGTCTGATCGACGACGATATCGTCAAACGGTCAAAATAACCTCTAAAATTGGCACGAAAAAGGGGGAAACGAAATACCCGGCGGTTAATGGGCGGTTTGGAAGGTTAAATTTGATTTTTAAATTATTTACTAAGGTGAATGTAATTTTTATAATTTTATTGTGCCAATTTTAGGGTGCTACATTTTGCCCCCTCTTTAGCGAATTTTTCGAAAAAAATGCGTTAAAGATGAGTTCTTCTCGATCTACGAGAAAGCAAAAAATTATACCCATTTTTAGGCGACGATTCTTGGTCGAATCGTACGATAGCTTACTATGGTGCCCCCTCCGTGTTTTTACCCAAATCGAACGTTTGAGGTAAAAACGCGAAAAGCAAAAAAAATATTGTTGAATAAAATTAAGAAAAATAGGGTAAAACCCTAATTCATTTTTACTGTTCATTTTCTGGTTTTTAGAGCTCTGAAGCAAAAATGGTGGAGACGACGCACAGATCTGCAGAGGTCCGACGCGGTCTACGGGTAAGAGCCTAGACTTAGCTAGAACTGATTTAATTTAATTTTTACATGCTTTTTAAGTGATTTTTAGGTGAATTTGGAGCATCGCGGCCGTTTTTGGCCGTCAACATCGTCGGGACGAAATCGTCCCGATTTCGACGAAATCATCTCAATTTCGTCAATTTTGCCCAAGGGCGAAATCGACAAAAAGGGGACGATTTCGTCAATCTAGAGACGATTTTGACAAGCGAGATCGGAGACGATTATGCTCAAATTTGGGACGATATCGTCCAATAGTGGGCGATATCATCAATTACATGAAATTGATCTTTAAGTTGCATTATTAATTACTGGAATTGTTATTAATGATTGTTTGTTGTTTTGTTGTTTATGTTGTAGAGAGGATTACTAAAAAGCAGAGTGGAAATATGGAGGTTTGAGAGATGACTTGGCCGCTCTGACACAGGCAGAGCGAGATCTGCTGGCACAAGCCGGCTTACAGCATGTGGCGAAGATGCCACAAGTATCCACGGACATGGGGCTTCTAACAGCCCTAGCAGAGAGGTGGTATCCGGGCTCTTCCTATTTTCGATTACCGACATGGGAGATGGCTCCCACACTAGAGGATGTATGGAGGATTCTGAGAATCCCCATACAAGGACGGATGATCACTCCTATGGCCAATCAGGGCCACGCTATGGGACGACTGTGTGGTGACCCGAGCTTTGCCCTAGATAAGGGCGAAGTGAATATCGAGGCACTACGCCAGATGCCTGGGGCATCCAGACTCACACGAGTTCTAGCTGGAGTGGTTGGTGGACTTCTGCTGTGCCACCAGAGCGGGTGTAGGGTACCATGGATGCTTGCAGATGTGATCTGCGATATGAGAGACCATGGGTATAGGTTTTGCTGGGGCAGCTTTGTTCTATGCCGGTTGTATAAGATCCTATATGGGGTCGTGTACAAGGGCGACCGATGTCTGGTTATGACATCGCTCCTACAGGTTTGGTGCTGGGAGCACATTGCAGTGCGGAGGCCGGTAGGGCTTCCATTGACAGGGGTGGACGGGGAGAGGCCCCGAGTTTTCTACTGGTGGCTCCGGAGAGGGTCACAGCGATGGATCGACCTATCGATGTCCCGGAGGCTACTGGATGACTTGGTCCCGGATCAGATCACCTGGAGGCCGTGGAGAGGGCACCCAGGGTGGGCCGAGGATGGACAGGAGCTGGCTCGCATTAGGCGAGTCTGTTGGCTGCAGATGGAGAGAGGAGAGGTGGAGCTCCACCACTATGATCGAGTTTTGAGACAGTTCGGTCTGCAGTAGGGGATCCCATCTCTTAGGGACTACAAGTTTTCTCGGACTGTCCAGGATAACACCACGGTTAGCGGGGCTCCTGACATGCAGCGCTTCTGGAGCCAAGACGCAGACGATGCCCCCATCCAGCCAGTGGATGGGGACGACACGGGGGTAGCTGATGGCTACGATGTCTGGTACGCAGGCATCCGCCCTCCTCGGATGACAAGGGCATAGGGTCCGATCCACGCAGTTGTGCATCGGATAGGGAGGTGACGCCAGGCAGCGATAGAGGCGGCCCAGGGTCACGACGAGAGAGAGCAGAGGAGGCCACAGGCACAGGAGAGGTCGCGATAGCGAGAGAGGAGGGAGGAGAGACCCCCATCTCCACAGAGAGAGAGGCCACCATCGCTCGATAAGGGCAAGGGTGTTGACACAGGAGAGAGCAACGAGACGACGACTCTCCAGACGGAGAATATCCATCTCCAGACACAGGTGCAGACTCTACAGGACGAGGCTGCACGACATCGAGCTGAGGTGACACAGCTCAGAGACGAGATTACACGCCTTAGGGCACGAGGTGGATGGGCGAGCACTCAGGAGCTGATGCAGTCTGTTGCTCAGATCGCATTCTACTAGGGGATCTATTTTTAGATGGTGCTCAAGGGCCAGAGGGTACAGCTGTCGGCTGCTATTACAGATCTGATCAGGAAAAGGTCGTCGAGGAGCTCATCTCGATCGACGACGAGGACTCACAGCACCACACATACTGCGATGGGGCCACCTCGTCCTCCGTAGGGCGGGGGAGGAGATGAGGCCGAGAGCTCTAGGGGCTCTCGAGACACTCGCTCGGAGGACATTTTTATAAATAGGATTGAGTATGCCAAGATATGGATTATGGCATACCAATCTAGTTGAGATGATGTACATATATTTTTGAGATATATATGATGATATATTTTTGATCATATGACTTGTGTCTTGAGTATGTTTATGATGATTTTATGTTTTGATTGATTGATTTGAAAATTCATGTAATTATGTCGTTGGAAATATTATAATTTGAATGTCATGCTATAAAATTTTAAATGAAATAATCTGATGTAACAAAGTGATTGTATGTGATGCAATAATTTGATAAAAATAAAAGGGGACTTTTAACAATAATTTCAAAGGACATTGTCGCTATTATAGACCATTTCATGGAGTCGCCGCTTACTCGGTCGTCAAGCTAATCCCCGTATAGAAATATTACGAAAAGTAAAAGAGTGCTTAAGAGACTGTCTTAAGACTTTGGTGCAATAGTGCAAATGATGATGATGATGGTTGGTTTGTTTTCAGACTTTCATGAAAAATATTATGAATGAAATATTTTTAAAATGATTTTTTCTAGGCATAAATTCCTAAGTGTGATAAAATTTGTGAATAATTCCTTAGGAATTATACCATCATTTGCAAAGTTGAAGGTTGACATAATGACATAAAAATAGTAAAAATGTGTTTGCTTTTGAAAAGCATAATTTGTGTAATAGAATGAAGTCATATGGTTTTTATGATTTTTGATAAAATGGGGAATAAAAATTGTTACAATGGTTTGCGCTAGGCATATAATATGTAGGTATAGACTTATACCATCATCGCGAAAATCCAAAAAAAATAGTTTTATTGCATGGTTGATTTTTTGATGAACAGAAAAGATGAAAATGAGGACTTGCGCTAGGCATATAATTCCAATTTTGGTTTTGAAACTATACCATCGTCGCGAAAGTCAACCAGATATATATATGTATTTGATTTGTGTAGTTTGAAAGAAATTTTTGATTTTTCTATTATATAGTTGTCTTTGTGGTAAACAACTGTACTTGATTTATTCCCAAACAAGTTACAAAAATAATATTTCAAATTATTTTGAAGACAAAAGTTAGATTTATAAGGAATCCCATGTGCATATGTGCATTCATTTCCGATCTTGATTTATCCTAATGATAAACAAAATCTCTCAAATACAAATGTGTGTGCAATTGCATTGTTCATTTACCAGTTTTGAGCAAGATACTATGATACAAGTGATTTGAGGAAACCAAATAAATGTTCATTAACCATGATGTAGATGCATATAACCATATTAGACTACTATGTAGGTCGGATTATCAAGAGCTAGCTAATCCATAAGCAGACATAGGTCTCGTACAAAAGAAGGTCGCTAATGTGACGGACATATCGCCACGCTAGGAGTTACCCAAGGCCAAGCAGGTTGGGCACAAACTACTTGTTATGGGGCTTACCTCACAGTTTTCGAATAATTGAGAATTCCAAGGATTCAAGCTCATCAACCCTTCTTTTCTTTTCAAAGGGTAGGGAAAGGGATTTTATTGCTTTCTTGTTTTCTTTTGAACTTTGTTTATTTTTCTTTTTGTATTTCTTTTGCTTGATAACACTTGGAACATTGCTGAAATAACATTTTTCTTTTCTCTTCTTTTCTTGAATTTTTCTTCTCTTTTTCTTTGCTAGGGATACTTGCTCAGATTAGCTGTAGAGCAAGGGATTTTTATTTTGGGTAGGGGTGAGCTTGTCCTTTTGCCAATTCTCAAAGATTCTAGACCATGTGCATGATAGGATAGCGGGGGAAACTTTTCACTCAAGAAATCAGTTCTACTATGTAGCAAAAAATGGAAATTACAAATATAATCATTTTATTGTGAAAAGATGTGCTTGGTTTAGGTAAATAACAAGATCAATTCTCTATGCTCAAACTTTATTTAATTGAAATTTGTGAACTTTGATATAAGAGAGATTAGTAATCATGCCAGATAAAAGCAAGATATTTATTTTTTTGTGAGTGTGCAAGTGAGGGATTCAAAATAAATGCTAATTTATCCAAAAATAAGTTGAAACATATAACTGCAATAATTGTAAGAAAATATATATAAATGATTTGTGAGAAAGTTTTTGAGAATGTTGACTCTCTCTTTCTTCTGTATATTTTTTTGGTTTTGAAAGAGTCAAGCATATAGCTGTTTTTAGATTTTTATTTTGATTTTAGTTTTTGAGCAAACAATTTAACAAGTGCTTTAAATAAATGCAATAGATAGTTTTTGAAGATTTTTCTGGGAGATTTATGAACGTTTTTGGTGTTTTTTTTTTTTGAATAAATTGAAAGAAATACAAGATAGTAATTTTGAACAAACATAAGGATGAAATGACCAAGTTTATGCATAGTAACGTTTAAGATGCAAAATATTCATGGGTTCTTTAAGTTCTTTATCATCTAAGGTAGATAATTTATATGCTCCTCGATTCAAATTTAGCAGTAATGATGTATGGTCCGAGCAGATTGGGCTCAAATTTACCTTTAAGTTCCTTAGTTGCATTTGTATTTTTTTGATTTTCTTTTAAAACAAGGTCGCCAATCTCAAAGGATCGATGACGAACTTTCTTAGCATATGATCTTTTAAACTTGTTTTGGTAAGCACGGAGATGCTCCAAAGCATTGATGCATTTTTCGTCTAGGAGTCCGTGGAGTCCGCCACGATATTATCTCTATTCGGTATCTTGAAGTAGCGAGCCAAAGAAGGAACTTCCAATTCAAATGGAAAAATTGCTTGCACCATACCAAAACAAATGGTGAAGTGCCCGGGGTTGAACACTAGTTCGATAAGCCCACAAGGTGGATATAATTGAATATGCCAGTCAAGACCAGTTTTATTGACTAATATTTTGAGAATTTTGATTAAAGTTTTGTTAGAAGCTTCTGCTTGACCATTACCCTAAGGATAATAGGGGGGGTGGACCAGCGATGTTTTTTTTTTTTGAAAAAATGAAAACTTGTATTAAAACAAGAACCAGATACAAGCGGGAGAGAACACATCCCGAGCCAGAGCCACGAGCAAAACAGCAAGGAAAGCGCACAAAGGCAACACTAGCAGCCACAAGGCATAGAGAACGGACGACACGAAAAAGCGACATGTCGCGAAAACGTGACATGTCACGAAATCGCGACAGGCAAACCCGTCACGGCCACTTCGGCACCAACAGGCGCGATAACGCGACATGTCGCGAAATCGCGACAGGAAGGGCCCTCGACAGCCACCCGTAGAAAGCGTCGCGAAAGCGCGACAGAAACACTAAACAGCATTCAAGCCGCATAAAGGTCGCGATATCGCGACAAAAAACCAACCAGTCGCAAAAGAGCCAAACATGCCGCGATATCGCGCAAGAAATACGCCAGAGGCCAGGAAGGCACAACCTGTCGCGAAATCGCGACAAAAACCAGCTCGTTGTCGCGACAGCGCTACAGGTCGCGATATCGCGACAATTTTCCACCCAGCCGCCTGAGTGCCAAAAGTGTCGCGAAATCGCGACAGAAGAACCATGCAGCTTCCAAAACTCAAACTTGTCACGAAAACGCGACGAAATATTTACATTGCTATTCAACTTCATGAAGGGAATGAGAGCGCGGCAAGAACACCAATCGGACCTAGAAAGCGGGACCTGTCGCGATATCGCGACATGTCGCGGAATCGCGAGTCGCGAAATCGCGACATGTCGCGATATCGCGACATGTCGCGATATCGCGACAAGACGCGGAATCGCGTCACGCGATAACGCGACATGTCGCGATATCGCAACATGTCGCGGAATCGCGACCCACGATAACGCGACATGTCGCGATGTCGCGACAGAAACCAACCAGAGGCTGCGGAGGCTCAACCTGTCGCGATATCGCGACAGGAACTGGCCAACGGCCGCGACAGGACAACATGTCGCGATATCGCGACAAAAAGGACCCTTAGCAAAAAAAACTTTGCACATTATTTCAGAAATTGTTCAAGGCCTTGTCTGATCTCGGCATTCTCCACAGACAAATTGCTATGCAGATGAATCCCAACCTCTCTCTCAGCACCCAACTTAGCAAGGAAATCAGCCACTTTATTGAGAGATCTACTAGCATATACAGGAATCACATCCTCAATTTCCTTCCAAAGCTCTAAAATTTGGGAAACCAAAATCCGGAGCCTCCAAGCTTTTAAGGCAAAGTTCCTCATGCAATCAAGAGCACCAACCAGGATTTGGGAATCAGACTCAATGATTATCTTTTTGTGACCATGTTTGACGGCCCAGATGGAGGCAAATTTAATAGCAAAGGCCTCAGCTTCATTGTTTGTGGCATATCCCAGACCTTGCAATTCCCAATATAGCACAGTCCCAGCATGATCACGGCAGATAACTCCACTACCAGCATTACCCGGATTACCTTTAGCAGCTCCATCAGTATTGATTTTGACCCAGCCTTCTGGGGGAGGTTTCCAACAACTTCTTACCTGTCTCTCAAGATCAGCACCTCTCCCACTCAAAGGCTTAGAAGCTGATTGGTTTTCCTTCTCAGCATAGATGGCAACGGTTTCCACAACTTTGCTCCAGATGACCTGCCAAATCCCATCCACCGAAGAGAAGGTTTCACAAAAAATACGAGCATTTCTTTCCAACCATACCTGCCACCAAATAAAAAGGAAACCGAGCTCCCAGCCAGTACGAAGAGCTTTAGATATAAATCTACCTCTCTTCCAGCTTTCCCATAAATTGGTCCGGGACAAGTCTCCAAGCGCCTGAAGTTTAAAGTGGGAGAACCAACGGTGCCAAATCACTGTGTGAAAGAACAATCAAACAGAAGATGATCCACAGTTTCCTCATTCCTATAACATAAAACACACTGGGAAGGGCCAATGATGCCTCTAATTCTGAGGTTGTCAAAGGTCAAGATACCATTATGCATCAGTTGCCAAGCAAAGAAGTTCACTTTCGGCCAGCCCTTGGGATGCCATATCTTCCTCCATTCATGAACAGGAAAAGAGTGTGGGGGGGCTCAGGGAGGATCGAAGCATAGCCCTCCTTCACAGAATAAACCCCAAGGTTCCCAAAGCCCCAAGCAAGCTCATCCTCCTCATCTCTCCCAGATAGAAACCTTTCAGCCAAAAGTTTTTCCAGAGTTGGAGCCTGCTCCGGAGGGATTGGAATAGGCCATTCACCCAGCCGCTTAAATTTTTGAACCTTATACTCCCCCAATTGGCTGGTATTGAAGTAGCTCTCAATATTAATCCAACCTTTATCTTCAAGAGCTGTTTTTAACGGATGCAAATCGAGAAACACAAGCAAGGATAGGAGGATGCTGATCCCAAGAGTTAGTCCAAAACCGGGCCTTCTCCCCTCTCCCAACTTTCCAGAACAATTGATCTTTGATAATGCGAGATCCAAGCTTGAGCGCCTGCCACACAAGAGAACCATTGCCTTCCAAAGGATAGCGGCCCAAGTCGTTGGGATGAACAAGACCCAAGTATTTGCTAGAAAGGATTCTACTGCAGAGGGACGAAGGTCGGGAAATCCACCTCCAATACAATTTCCCGACCGGGGCCCGATTGTTAAACTTGGAACTTCTTAAGCCCAGCCCACCTTTTTCCTTGGGTTGGGTGACCTTATCCCAACCAACCAAGGCCCATTTCCTCTCTCCATTGGCACCTTCCCAGAGAAAACTTCTAGCCGCTTTGTCCAACTCTTTCCAGATTGAAGGAGGGGCGGCGTAATAGAGAATTTGTAAATAGGCATGGCCTGAATAACAGACTTCAAAAAAGTTAGTCGGCCCCCATAGCTTAACCATCTATGAGACCAGTGATTCATTCTCTCTTTGATGCCATCTAGCAGGTCCTTCCAGAAATCAGCTGTCAATTTTTTGTAATGCAGAGGAACCCCCAAATAAACAACAGGAAGGGAGGTCCGAGTGAAACCCAGGATCTCCATAACTCTCTCTTGCGGCCTTTGATCAAGGTTGAAGAAGACCACTTTTGATTTTGATTCATTGATGACTTGATTAGAAGCCCGGAGGTAGACATTAAGAGTATCTTTGATTCCTCTTGCTTCCCTGAGGCTGGCAACTCCCACCAAGCCCGTATCATCCATGAACTGTAAATGAGTCAAAACTTCGGCTCCGATTTTAATTCCTGTAATCTGTCCTTGACGTCTTCTTCTCAAGAGGAGTCTGCCTAAACCTTCAGCTAAGATAAGAAAGAGATATGGAGAGCAGGGATCTCCTTGACGGAGACCCCGAGAGGCTCCAAAAGGTGGCGAGGGAAGCCCCTTAATTAAAACAGAGTAGGAAGGCGTAGAGATACAACTCATGACCCGGGCAATCCAGTCCTGAGAAAAACCAAAGGCTGCCAACATCTTGACCAAGAAACCCCACTCTACTCTGTCATAAGCCTTAGACATATCCAGTTTGATGAACATTCCCTTGTTACCCGAATTATGCATATAATGGATAGCCTCCTGAGCCAAGATCACTCCATCCAAGATCTGTCTTCCTTCAACAAAACCCCCTTGCTCGGGGGAAATTAAATTCGAAGAAGGGGTTTTAGTCTTTCAGCCATAAGTTTAGTGATAATTTTGTAGATCACATTACATAAAGCAATAGGTCCGAAATCAAAAATGTGAGCCCCCCCTCTCCTTTAGGAATTAAAGTGATAAAGGTGTGATTTAGAGCCTTGAGCATTCTTTTGTTAATTCGGGATTCCTCAATGACGACCAACACATCCTCCTCCAAGATATCCCAGAAGGCCTGAAAGAACTCAATAGGGAAACCGTCCGGACCAGAGCGACTTTCCTGTGCACATCCCAAAGACCACCTTCTTGAGTTCATCACGATCAATGGGCTTAAGAAGGGACTGATTCTCTTCATGAGAAATAATAGAGGGAATTCCCTCAATGACTTCATTTTGGGCTTCCACATCATGCTGCATACTTTCCTTGAAGAGGTTTGAGAAGTACTCCATAGATAGGGAATGCATATCAGGGAGAGTGTCAAAAGAGTTTCCAAACTCATCTTGAAGGAACTCCATGTTATTCAATTGCCTTCTAGCACAGGCAGAGCGATGGAAAAATTTAGTATTTCTGTCTCCTTCTAATAGCCAAGTATTTCTTGCTCTCTGTCTCCATTAGATCTCTTCTTGATTATCAATGTCTTCAACTGCTTTGCGTAAAGCGTCATCCTCAAATTTAAGATGCTCAAAAATAATTCCTTCTCTGAATTGTTTTTGCACCTCATTCCATCTGTCCAGCAAGGGAGCCCGTTGGAGCTGGAAATCAGATTTGTTAGTTTGCTTCCACTGTTTCAGTTTACTCTTAACAAAGAGAAGCTGTTTATGAAATTTGAACATAGCTGTTCCAAAAGGGAGACGACCTTCTTCCCACCACTGTGGAATTTTCCTTCGTAGGTCCTCTTTTTGCAACCAAAAATTTTCAAATTTAAAAGGTTTGTAATACTTCCCTGACATAGTCCCTCCCTCCAGCAAAATGGGAGAGTGATCGGAGACTGGGCCCTCCAAGATCTGGAATTTGATATTCCATCTAACATAAGCTTCCTCCGAGACCAAAAACCTGTCAAGCTTAACCCTCCTACTGTATGGCTCTCTTCTCTTATTAGTCCAGGTAAAGTTTGTACCAGGGCCTTTGATATCAACAAGGTTAAAGGCCTGGACTTGGGCAATAAACAACCGATCCCCTGTATCCAGAACAGGGATGCCACCTTCCTGATCTCTAGCGGATAATTTAGCATTGAAGTCCCCAGCTATAATCCAATCAACATCTTCCCGGGAGGACCTCATGTTTTGAACAACTTTCCATTGAAACCGCTGACCATCGGTGTTCTGAGCCCCATAGAAATTTGTAATTAAGACTTGTTCAGCTGTAACTATATTCTTGAAAAGAGATGTTAGGACCCCTCTCCAGGCTATATGATCTATTGCTATCCACGCCAAAGGATTCCAAAGAGTAGCAATCCCTCCCGAGGCACCAAGAGCAGCCACTGCCATATGGCCAGCACCCCTCCAGATTCGGTCGACAGTTTTACTCATAAGGTCTAATGACATTTTTGTTTCCTGAATGAGCAGAAAGTCTGTTTTACTTCTTTCTAAAAGTCTTTGAACATCAGATTGATGGGTTCTACTGTTTAAACCCCTCACATTCCAAGATTGAATAATCATTGGAAACCTTGGGAGCAATACGAATCAATTGTTCTTGCCAATCCTCCATTGATTAGCTTATCCCCTTGCACTGCAATTAGATCCTTATTAGATTTCCTGCCCACCCCTTGGGAATTACTATTTTTCGACCTCTTCTCCACCTGGGAAATTCCAAGAGCTGGTCTTTCTCTGAGCTTTTCTGCAATTCCCATGGTAACATCTTTAATAACGGGCTGGACTGGGGAGTGGATTACCAGAGTCCCGGGGTTTTCATGATGCAAAGTCTCAGAGGAATCAATCGCCTGTTCAAGGACAGGGGTTGAGGAAGGAGGAGCATGAGTAAGGATGATATTATCCTCAAGGATCCCATCTGCTCCTTCCATAGGTTGGTCTTCTTGATCCACAAGAGATTTGAAGATTTCATACCGATTGGTTGGCTTGGGAAGAGCTTGCTCCTTACCATTTCTCTTTTTGTTTCTTCTCCTCTTCTGCTGTTCAAAGCCATCATTCTGGCCCTCAGAACCAGTGGGAATGACAGGTGGTTCCTTGGCCGAAGTGGACTTACCTCCTCGGGAGCGATTTGACATTCCCTGTGTAGCATCCGCTTTGGTGCTCAAGATATTTGGACAGAACCTTGCCAAATGGCCATGCAAATGACAGACTCTACATCGGAAAGGTAGGGCTTCATAGTCTAACTGCTGTACCCAAGATTGTCCTGCTAACTCCAATTCCATCTCAGCTGGTAGCGGTTGGCTAATATCCAATTCAACACAGATTCTTGCATAAACAGCAGTAATTCCTTCAATGGTATCCTTAGAAACTCCCAAAAATCTACCTAGAGAGTTGCCTATCAATTCAAGAATCCGCTCACCCCAAAACTCCATCGGGAGAGCATACAGCCGGATCCAAACCGGGACAGCTCGTGGGCTCAATGCGAGGGTCGAAACCCGCTCTCCACGGGCTGGACAAATAACCCTGCCGGGCCATGGCTCCTCTTCTCTGATTCAAATGCTCTGTTTCTATCCATTAGGGAAGAAAAACTAATAATGAAATACCCATTGCTAATGGGCCATAAGGAGTACTCACCGATTGGCTCCCAGTTTTGTCTCACCCAGGAATGCAAAAAGTGCAGGGTGGGTCGAATGCCCATGAACTTGCAGATCAGATCATGAGTGGCCCGATAGTTTATCGTGTCTTCAACCAACTCTGGTTCGATGACTATTTTCGGTCTTGATGCAGATTGCGGGAGACATCCATTGATTCTGTGCCCAGGGGAGCCCTTGCCCGCATTCTTGGATAGCGAGATGGAAGGCACTGCGTTGAGCATCGACAAAGGAAGACGCAGGATTTTCTCGTAAAATCTCTGCATAAGAGGTCTTTTTTCCCTCGAGAGAACCAGGAAGAGACCCCATTGGGCCCTCCCGGGACACCGAAAGATCCTAGACCAGAAGCCAGCAACAAACCCCAAACACTCTGGAAGAGGTTTCCGAACTGAAACCCTAGAGACTCGGCCGTCGGCAATTCAGAAGGATTCCCGCCAAATCGCCAGAGCTCAAAAAACGCATTTTTTGCCCGAGAAAATTGTCATGGACCAGCGATGTTGAATCTTATATTTTTGACATAATTTTTTAACATCTTTATTTTTTAAAGGAGTTCCATTGTCAGAGATGAGAGTCGCAGGGATTCCGAACCTGCAAATGATTTGATTAAAAATGAATTTAGAGACCTGTGAGCTAGTGCAAGAAGCTAAAGGCATAGCTTCAACCCACTTCGTGAAATACTCAGTGGCAGTTATGATGAACTTGTGTCCATCAGATGACATAGGATTGATTTTACCAATAATATCCAAGCCCCATTTAGAAAAGGGCCAAGGAGATGAAATAGCCTGTAGCTCTTGTGCAAGCACATGGACAAGGTCAGCATGTTTTTGACACTTGTCGCAATGGCGCACATACTCATGTGCATCAGTTTCCATGGTAGGCCAAAATTATCCTATTCGAAGGAGCTTTTTAGCAATGACACTACCACTAAAGTGTCCTCCACAAGATCCATCGTGGGCTTCACTCAAGGCTGATTGAGACTCTTCTAAATTTAAACATATTAATAGGATACCTTCAAAAGATCTCCTATATAAAGTATTGCCAATTATTACAAAGCGACTTGCTCGTCGACGTAATAACCGACGCTGGTTTCTATTAGAATTGTCAAGGAAAGTCCCATTTTGGAAAAAATCAAATATGTCTGTATACCAAGGTTCAGGAGTAGTTTCATTGATTAGAAACACATCCAAAGGCTCTAAGCATGAATTAGTTGAAGCGGGTTCCTGGAGCTGACGAATAATGATAGTGGCATATTCGTCGTCTAACTCCAAGGGCAGGAGAGATGCATACAGTGGCCATGGCATCAGCTGCACGGTTGCTAGTTCGAGGAATGGCTTCCAAGGTGACTTGATCAAACAAGGACATTAGTTGTAAAACATAGGCCTTATATGGGCGAAGTTTATCATCTCTGGTTTGATAAACTTCATTAATTTGGTTTATAACTAATTGGGAATCCCCAAAAACTAAGAGGTTTTTAATTTTTAGCACTAAAGCAGCTCGTAATCCAAGGATTAGAGCTTCATACTCAGCAGTATTGTTGGTGCAAGCAAAGGTCGATTTGAAGGACGATAGGAATAAGATGTTTTTGCGAATATATTAAAATAATACCCGCACCGACCCCACTCATGCATCGGGCTCCATCAAAGTATAAGGACCATTGTTCAACAAGGTCCGCCTCTAATTGAAGGCATTCATCAAGAAACTCGATAATGAGGGGATGAGTAGACTCTAAGGGTGCAATAGCTAATTGATCTGCTATGATTTGACCCTTAACAGACTTTTGTCCTATGAATGTGAGATCAAACTCGCTTAGAGCAAGAACCCACTTGGTTGTGCGACCCGATAAATAAGGTCGACTCATGAGATACCTTAAGGGATCATATTTAGCAATGACATACGTTTTTTGACTAAGCATATAATGTCGTAATTTTTGCATAGCAAAAACGACTGCTAGACATAGCTTCTCTAACGTTGTATAGCGGGTTTCATAACTGATGAAGGTTCGACTAATATAATAATTAGCACGTTCTCATTTTTCATCATCGAGTTGAGCTAACATAGCTCCTAAGGTAGAATCTGAAGCAGAAATATAGAGGAGAAATGGGCGATCGAATTTAGGCGGTGAAAGCACCGGTGGGTTAAGGAGATATTGTTTTAGAATTTCAAAAGCTTCTCTACATTTTGTGTCCCAATTGAAAGGGACATCCTTCTTAAGAAGTTTGAGAAAAGGACCAGTTTTGTCCGCCAGCTTATCAATGAAGCGACGAATAGCTTGAAGTTTACCCTGTAAACTTCGTAATTCAGATATATAAGTAGGTGCGGGCATATCGATGATAGCCACAATTTTGAGAGGGTCAATTTCGATACCACGTAAAGAAACTAAAACCCCCAATAGTTTGCTGGACTTAACTCCGAATATACATTTTGCTGGATTTAATCGATTGAGATATTCTCGTAATTGATTAAAAACTTTTCTTAAATCATCCAAATGATGATCTTCAATAAGAGAGCGAGCTATAATATCATCTACATAATCATGTAGGATATCATGCATCATATCATGAAAAATGTAGGTCATAGCTCGTTGATAAGTTGCACCGGCATTCTTTAAGCCAAATGGCATCACTTTCCAGCAAAAGGTACCCCAAGGGGTAATAAAGGCTGTTTTAGCCTGGTCTTCAGGAGCTATCCGAATTTGATTATAATCGGAGAATCCATCCATTAAGGACATCATCCCACTTCCGACAGTAAAGTCAATAATTTGATCCATGTTTGGAAGAGGAAAGTCGTCTTTAGGGCATGCAGCGTTGATATATCTAAAATCGATGCAAACCCTAACTTTGGTAGCTTCTTTCTTGGTGACTGGAACTACATTTGAGATCCATATAATCAATAGCTTGTATAAAGATAACATTCAAGAGTTTTTCTAACTCCCCTTTGACTAGCAGAGCCACTTTGGGATGCATTTTTCTGAGTTTTTGTTTAACCGGTTTAGCATCCGGATGGACCACTAGATGATGCATGACTACAGAAGGGTCTAGACTCGGCATATCTTCGTATGTCCAAGCGAAGACATCTTCATACTCTTTAAGGAATGCAATGTATTGTTCTTGTTTTTTTGGACTTAGTTCTGCTCCAATATTTATTATGTGAGGATTGTCCTCAGTTCCAATGTTAATTTTAATGACATTTTCTACCTCCATGTGTAGATCTCTTTCAAAATTAGGTGGGGCGGGTGAAACGCCCAATTCTTGTAATTCTTGTAAGGTTAATTTAGATAATTCATTCTCGAGGATCGGTGGCCTCAAGTTGGGCTATAGTTGGTATAGAACCATCAAAATAAAACCCATTATGTAACATCTCTTCAACAGAGACATCATGGAAGATATCTCCTTCCAACTCTTCATCGGGTCAGCAATCATTTCAGGGTATGCTATGGATAGCATGTTGCATGAAAACGATTGATTATTAAGAGGCAAATCAACATGCCTATCCAAATAATCTTGATAGCATATGAGGTGATCATCCTCTTCAAAAGGAAAGGGTTGTCCCTTACTAGGAAATAGGCCCACACCACAGCGGGCAGGCCACGGTTCTACCTCGAAAGGTTCTTTCATGCCATTTTGGAAAGGTCCTAAGCCTTTCCCTTCATATCCCATTTTAAGCATCATGGGTTTAGCTTTAATATAATCATTGGTAAAATAACACCGAGCGTATCCTTCATGGTGAGTTTTGATATTTCGAGGGATTCTTCCCTAGTCATATCCTTTATAAATGAAGGCACAACTCCCGACTTGGTAAGTACTTCCCATAGGTTGTGGGAGGCCCAAAGTACGAGGAGATGGCGACAATTTATTTAAAAGGTTTGAATCTTGCATGAAAGCATTCATTTTTTTTGATATTAAGGTTGTAGATAAATCTGGTAATAGTTCATCAGAAAGGGCATAAGATGTAGAAGGTTTATTACCTATGTCTTGAGATGTGGAAGGGATGATAGATGTGTCTAGAGGTTTTGAATTTGTAGGGGTAGTAGTTGAAGAATTGGTTGTAGATTTGAAATCTTTTTGAGGTTCTAGAATAATTTGTTTAGAAGGTTGTTGATCTATATAGGAGGATGAAGTTAATGGAGGGGAACTAGGTGAAGTTATGGGTTTATGTTTCA
Source organism: Wollemia nobilis (assembly GCA_028583015.1). Classification (NCBI taxonomy): domain Eukaryota; kingdom Viridiplantae; phylum Streptophyta; class Pinopsida; order Araucariales; family Araucariaceae; genus Wollemia; species Wollemia nobilis. Next base: position 21,915,171 of record JAQPPZ010000523.1, read on the forward strand.
TAGTTTTAGATGAAAAAGAAGAACTAGGATGTGTGGATGACAGAGTTGGGCAAAATTGCACTCCAACGGGTTCTGCCAAAGCACACATATCAAAGGGTCTAGGGTCACCATGAATAGTGACCAACTGATTTTTAAACTCAAATTTAACACATTGGTGTAAAGTTGATGGGACCGCTCGCATGGCGTTGATCCAAGGGCGACCCAAAAGTATATTGTACGACGTTGGGCAATGTACAATAAACACGGTTGTTTCTAGGGTTCTAGGACCAACTTGCAATGGGAGGGTAATAACTCCACACGTTTCTTGTGTTTCGTCATTAAAAGCTTTGATGATCATATCTGTTTTCTTCATTTCATCACTTCTAAAACCAAATCGTTGGTAGAAGTCAAAGGTGCAAATGTTTAGAGATGAGCCATTATCAATCAAAACTCGTTTTGATATCTACATCTCCAATTAAAGTAGTAATGTATAAGGGATTGTCCTTATGTAAAGCTGTGTTGTGGGATATCTTTATCCCAAAAATCAATACAATCAATCTCTCGAGTGATGATAGTATTGGCCATAGCTTCAGGTTGAATGTTTTGAGGCACCATCATTTGGCTCAATGTAAGCATCAACTCATCCCTATGGGTGGGAGAGGATCTCAATAAATCTAAGAGGGAAATTCGGCCGTAGTGTTGGACAATTGTTCGTTAATACTGTAAGGGGGTTTAGGTTGAGCATTAGAAGCAAGATTCCCTTTATTAGGGTTTTTCAGAACGAATGGAGCTGATCCATCGTTCTGGTTTGATTCTTGTTGGGAATTTTGAGCTTGTTGTTGAGTAACGACTCCAATGGTTCCTACAATGTTATAGTGATGACGTTGAAACGGTCTCGATTGAGAATTTATGGCTTGTTCATAAGGAAGGACTATATTAGAAGAAGGTCGAGTAGTGACTCTTCTAGGAAATGGTTCTTCTGGAACCATAGCATCTGTGACAGGTTGAATAGGATCTGATTCGTTTTAGAACTATTCGATTGGTTTGAAGTAATGTCTAGTTCACTTTCACTATCCGATTCTATATCACTAGAATCAGAAGTTTGAAAATTATGTAAGGGCCTGGTTGTAACCAGGGATAAGGTCGTGTCAAATATTTGAGAATCCTAAACAGGTAATTGTCCGCTAATGGTTCCTACATATCGGGTATGAGGGGGAACATTATGATGTTCGATTTGGTTGGCCACCTCTTTACCATGTCTTGGTAAAGGGTGTTGAAATATGTCTAAAGTTTGATTGGCGTTTTGATTTTGATTTTGGGGAATGGTCTTTTGAGTATTATTATGAAGGTTTTGTTTAGGTTGGGAGGCTTGCACTTCCATTTCATTATTGTCAATCAAATCTTGTATTTTATGTTTCAATCTCTTACAAGCATTGGTAGAATGTCCAGGTCCTCTATGGAAATCACGAGTGCAAATCAGCTCTATATCCGGGTATACTTGGGTCAGGTTCCCGGATAGCGGGTAATTGGATCAAACCTCTTTCGAGTAATTGAGGTAAAATAGTTGACAAAGGTTGGTTTAATCTAGTGAATTCTCGAGGAGGCTTGTCAGGAGGTTTCAATATGAATTTTTATGTTGTCTTCATTGCATTGATATTACCAACATTTCTGCTATCAGTGACTCCGTCACCGACAACCTGTTTGTTTTTATATTGATTTTTGGATGTTTTCTCGTCATCCTTCTTCCTAAGTTGGCCTCTCCTAATGAGGGCATCTTCTACTCTTCGAGCCAAATCTATAGCTTGATCGAAGGTAGTCAAAGTAGCTGTTGATAGCTCATAAGAAAGTTGTTCTTGTAAATTGTTGATGAAGATGTCTAACATTTCCCTATAGGGTAGCACAAAGTGCGGTTTTCTTGTCAATTGCCTCCATCTAGCTAAGAAATCGGCAAAACATTCATCCTTATCTTGTTTTAAATTGTATAGGTCTTTAATAGTTACATGCCTCTCGATGTAGGCACTAAATTGATGGACAAATGATTCAGCTGTTTCTTCAAAGTTTCTTAAAGAATGAGTGGGCAATTGATAGTACCACTCTAATGCCATTCCACCTAAACTTTTGGGGAAAATTTTTAGTAATAGCAAGTCGTCATGCGATATGTCATGACATGTTATCCTAAACATGCCAAGATGCTCTATGGGATCTTCGGTTCCTTTATATATAGGCAGGACAGGCATGGGAAAATGTTTAGGGTATGGTTGAGCTACAACTATGGGATCCAAAGGTTGACTACAAATCTCTCGATAATTATACGAGGGACGGTAGGGATCTATTTGGTCCATACATGAAGCCAATTGTTTCACCATAGCTTCCAAATTACTAGTTTGCCCCCCATATTGGTTTGGTAGGGCATTGCCATAAGTGTTATGGGCATAGGATGGAGGAACATGCAGATTAGATGCCATGTTACTGTTGTGTAAAGTATTGGTAGGAAAAGTATTATGGAGGAATTTTGAAGCTGTATTATGTTGTATTCCAGATTGTTGAAAGTTTGTATTTGGCTTTGTTTTAGGTTTCTGTTTATTTAAAGCATTTTGCTCAATAGTTTGGCGAAATAAAGTAGTGAAGGGAATTTTCTTTTGTGCGGGAGTGATTTTAGGTTGAGTAACAGGTTCCTTAGGAGGTTGGGTAACCTGTTTTTTTGACATGCTTTGGGCTATGGTGACCATATCCGCATTGGATGGTCCACCCTTGTCACTTTCTTGATCAATGAAAGACAAGGGATTAGTTTGCATATTGCACATATATTCCATGGCTGCTTGAGTTTTACTAATTTGCCCTTTATCAAGGCGAATTGCCACATTAAGGTCATCAATGTTTTCCATGAGAAATCTCTTGAAATGCTCTGCATTGTCAAAGGCAATAGCTCCATTTGGAGCTACTCTAGGGGATGAGGATCCATCCTCTTTAACATTTGCTTCTTGTTCCTTATCTTCACCTAAGTCTTCATCTGATTGACCTAGAGTTTCTCCTTCCGGATTTGAATCTCCAAGAAGGACATTTGGGTTTTCAGTTGTATCTTGTAACCAATCTTCTCCTTCCCCTAAAGTTTCTTTGCCATTCCTAAGTTTAGGCATGGTGCTAAGTTTTGATTTCGAAAAAAAAAAAAAAAAAAAATATATATATATATATATATATATATATATATATATATATATATATATATATATATATATATATATATATTTTGGTAATTATTATAGTAGATTAAAAAAGGGTTTTTATAGAGGATCCCAAAACCTTATGTACAAAATCAACCTTGCATCATGCCTCTTGGCTCTATGTATAAGCCTATTACAGAAATCGTAACCCCTAAAACCTGATTACATAAGCAATGGGCCTAGGGCATCAATCCCTTGAAACTGAACACCAAAACAGAAATCCTGCCCAGCGGTAACAGTAAGCATGAAACAATCCCTCTCGGCGGGAAACAAAAAAATAAGAAAGAAAGTAGTTTTGGAGATCCACCTGACGGGAGTAGCCAAAAACCACCATCGAGAAGATCCCGCCCGACGAGAAGCAAAGAAAAACCGTTACAATAAAATCCCGCCTCACGGGAAGCAGTCAAAACCACCACAAACAGTCCCGCCTAGCGGGAAGCAACAGGGAAATCCCGCCATCCGGGAAACCAGCATAAAAGAAAGGATCCCGCCTTGCAGGAAAAAATGGCAAATTTGGCAGGTCTCGCCCTATGGAGAAACCATCCCGCCCATCGAGAAAACATTCCATTCAGCGAGAGCCATCCTGCAGGAAGCCGACAGCCAGCACAGAGAGGATCCAGCCCATCAGGAAGTGACCAGAGAGTTGCACCACAAGGAACCCGCCCCGGGAAAATAGAAGAGGATCCCAGCAGCAGGGACCAAGAATCTCGTCCAAGCACAAAGCCCACCGAGGATTCACAAGAAAAAGGGGGAAGTTGTCCAAACCCTAAACCGTCACCTCCACCGCACCGAGAAACGTAGGGGACCAAATCCACGTGAATAACCTGCAAAAAACCCCAAGGGGAAGCCTGAGGGAAAAAGGGAAGGGATCCCCAACCAAACAGGGATCCCTGGGAAGCACCAGTCCAAAAAAACAACCAAGGAAACCCTAGCCGACCGGGAGGGGCACAAATAGTGGAGAAGGATCTCCCCCAGGAGATCATCTGCAAACAACCACTCCCCGGGAGGGATGACTTGGGTTGAGCCAGGGACTGGGCAGGAACCAGGAGCCATGGGAGGGGGAGCAGGGGAGGGACCAGAGCCCTCCCCTCTCTACTTTCTTCCCTCAAATAACACTAACCTTTTATTATTGTATCTTACTATCATATATATATATATATGCAACAAATTAAGTGGTATATATTTACTATATACCTACTATAATATTTGAAATTGAAATGTTTAAGTTTTTGCTAAGTTTTTTTTATTTTTAATTTTTCTTTAATTTTTTTGAAATAATACAATAAAGACAGCAAATAAAACAATAGATGCACGCAATAATAAGACTGAAAGTAAATGAGCTAGTTTTCTATGAATAACTTATGAATATCATTAATAGGTTCGAGTTGTTCAGGGGTCATGAAATGTTCTTCTTCAAATTGAAAGTTTTCTTTTAAGAATTTGATGAAAAGGGCTATGGTAATATTATCTGTCTCAGATGCTGGTTGATAGAAGTAAAGCTCGTGGCAATACTCTCGATATAACACAAACACGAGGAACTCTATTCCATATTTCCCTATCTGTAAGAACAACCTCTTAGTCTTCTACAAGGCCTAGGAATTGGTGCACAATAGCTGTGTTCTCGAGGTATTCCTCGAAGGTGAACAACTCTGAAGATACTAAAGCTCTCCTATAGGCTAACCATCTATGGCAGGCTCTCTGAAGTTCATGATAAAAAACTAATTGATGAGGGTCCAGGATTCTATCCAAGACTAGCCTCTTAATTTGCTTAAGTTGTGTGGACCTAGATGAAATGAGACTAAGTCTCCTATCAAGTTCGTTCCACAGGAATTGATTTCTACTTGTTTCAGGGATATTAAGGACAGAATTAACTTCTATAGTTGCCAATTGATTTTCTACGTTTATAGTAACTGCTAACCTCTTTTTAGGAGCTACCATCTAAACATGACTTTAAACCTTAAATGTTTTAAAATGCATCTAAGTTTTAGTTGTTCTAATTTTTTTTTTGTTTTTGTTTTTGTTTTTGTTTTCAAAAGGTTATGATGCATTCACGTCGAGTTCACCAAAATGTATCGCTCCAATTTTTTTGCATCCCTACCTTTAGGCTATAGGATCCGCGCCCGGAAGGAGGATGGGAAAAGGATGTCGCGATACCTAGGACTGAGAGGACTTTGCGAAGGTCCCGCCTCTCAAGGGAGGTGTATTTTGGTGATTTTTCGACGGATGGTGGGTTCACCAAGAAACATTTAGCGACAGTTTCCACGCCTAGGTTTTGGAATGTGTTTGATGAGTTCGTTTTAACCTTAAGCATTCATATCCTAGGTTTGGCCGAATGAATCTAAATTAAAACTATATGAAAATGCAACTTTCATGAATACAGCAAACAGATTTGAAAGCAGAAAACAGAGAATTTTATAGAATGACAATGAAAAATACCTGATCCAGATGTCTGCAAAAGATTCTGACGTTTGAAGCAGTCTGGATCACCTGTAATATGACAGAATCATCTGTAATATGATAGAATCGTCTGAGATCTTACGAATTCGCCAGCGACCTGCAAGATAGAAAACAGATGCAAAATACAAGAAATTCTATTGTGCTAACAGAGGCAAATTACACCAAATAGCAATATGAATACTGAACAATATTTAAGAACAGAATTTAAAGCCAATTACTATACTTTAATAGCAGATCATGAACTTAGCATGCAATCTAAGCTAAATGGGTGAACTCCAAATGCAAAATAACATAAAAATTGAATAAATAATCTAATTTACAGAATAAAATGATAGAAACAGAGTTGAGAAAAGCAAACTCCAGGCACTGATTGCCTCGATGTGGACTGCAGTCGAGATCGTCTCGCATCAGTACGAAATCGTCTCGCATTCGACAGGATCGCCTCTGATCTGAACAGGTTCGTCGACGACTATGGATGCTGGCTCCGGCTGAAAACAATGATGTACCTGCAATAAAATCGATGTGGAACTAGTGCAAATGCAAGATTAGGATGTTCTAATGTAGAGGGAATCACTTTGCAAAAAATTTCAGCCAGGGGTTGGGGAGGGAAAATCTTAGAGATTAAATAGGCTTAGAGGGAGTAGGTAGGAGGTTGGAGATCATCCCAATTTGGGAGATCTCCAACGGGGGAGGGTCCCAACGGCGCAGACACGCTTCTGCCCATATTGGAGACCCGTTGGAACAGATTCCAACTATGCAAATTCAGTTTTGCGACAAGATCATCTGGACGTCTTAATCCAGACGAAATCGTCAAATCTAGGGCGATATCGTCTGATCGGCGACGATATCGTCAAACAGTCAAAACAACCTCTAAAATTGACGTGAAAAAGGGGGAAACGGAATACCCGACGGTTAACGGGCGGTTTGGGAGGTTAAATTTGATTTTTAAATTATTTACTAAGGTGAATGTAATTTTTATAATTTTACTGCGCCAATTTTAGGGTGCTACAAGGAGATAAAAGTGTAACCAACTAATATCCAAAAAAACACCAAATTGGGAGACAAACACCTTTTTGCTAAATCTAGTCAACTACTTTTGACTAGCTCTAACAATCAAAACAAAATATTGTTAATAATTAGAAGTAGGTTAGGAAAAAGACAATTCCACTAGATCTTGTACGTAGGGGCTAGAAATAATTTTAAACTTGCTTTTTCTATTTCCTAAATGCTCCAACATGGTAGTTAAGGGCCACCAAGGCTTGTTTACCAAATTTGACTACCAAGTGTAACTTATTTCTATTTTTACTTGTTGATTTGGAGATCCATTTGTTGGTTGCATATTTAATATTGTAACTTTCTTAAATATAGAGGTAGGAGAGGGCCTTGTCATCTCCATTATAAATAAGACTAGTAACCTAGGACTTAGTAATAGTTAAAGGTGAAATATATTCTCATGCTGTTGGATTTTTATCACAATTTGTAAAGAGCTTTTTGCTGATTTCAACCTACAATAGAAGCATGATATGATTTGTTGTTGCACTACATTTATATGAGTTGAATTGAATAATTTTCCCTTCTATATTACTACTAGAAAGGGCCCATTCCTAGCAAGGTGGAAGGTATTTTTCTTTATGTTTATTTGATACAATATTATATTAGTTTTGTTGTCATTTTCCTACAACAATTAACTAGCCGCATTGTTTTACTTCTCGAGAAAGACTAGTTAGTTGCATTATTTTTAGTTTTGCTTTGATGTAGTTTTTCTTGAATGCTTAGTTGTTTTATGCTCCATTTATTTCTTGTTATTTCATTTCTTGCAAGTGTGTTTTCTAGATTAAACTCTTTCATTTCAGTTGTAGTTAAATTTCAGTTCTATTTTTTGAGTTGTAGTTTAGAGAGCCAAAACCAACCTTGACTTTAGATATTTTCTAGTACATATTGCCCATATGACACCACCCTTAGTTTGATAAATTAAAATTAACCATGGTAAAGTGTGGTTTTGATGACACCCATCACAGGGGTGGTGACATTTTTACAAATCATCTTTTTTCAGAAAATAAAATTGAGATATCTGTTGGTTGGGGTAAGCAAATCATATGTCGTTGTTGTATTTGAAGGAGATTTTTTTGTGTAATTATTTATGTGGAGTTTTAGTTTCAAATCAATGGGGAGATACATATTTTTGTAAAACCCTAGTTTGCACTGTATTGTTTTCTTTATAATACTTCTTATAGACATCCACCATGGGGATTGAACCCGGGTCACATCACCGATAATGCAAGTGGCATCCTTGCCGGTAGACCACACTAACAAGGATCACATTGTATTTTATTATTGGGGTGTGAGACAATGGAGTTAATCATTTTTTCTAGAAGAGATGCTATTTTTTTTGAAAAAGGTGAAAATATTATTAAAAATTTAGGTCCAAAGTTACAATAATTGGCCTTCCACTTTTGTCCAGCCCCAAGATCCTAATAAAACTAACTCTAGAATATTCTTTGACCATAAATTTATTTGTGCATGCCAAAGAGCATAAACTCCTATCTTGATTACAATTTTCGTTAATACTACTCCAAAGATCCCATATTAGCTTCTACCTCTTGCCATGACCCTGAGGGCTACCCCAAATTGGAACTAAGATTACTACAAGTAGTAGTGTGATATAGGATGAGAGGATAATCATCATATTCATCTACCCTAGTCCAACACACTTTATTGCCTAGATCCTTGTTGGCTAGTAATAAAATTTGTTGGTTCATCTCCATCTAATCTACAATATCCTTATTCTGGTCAGATTTCAATGAGTAACTAGTAAGATGCTCTCTTCCCTTTTTATCCAAAAAGTTAGCCACAACATTATTCCCTCTGCCTACGAACCAAAATGACATCCTAAAACTATTGCTAGATGGCTTTTTGATTTGACTCACTATGTTCTTGATCTGCCATGCACTCGGTTTGAAATTCCTTATCTCATCTAGTGAAACCACCAAAGTTTGCTCTAGAGTCCATTATGATCTTCCAAACTCTATTCTTCCAAGAATTGAAATAGCCTTACCTAATTTCCAAAGCCTCTGCTTCATTATTTGTTTCTACTCCTAGGACTTCTGATTGCCAATGAAGGACCTTCCCCTTGTAGTCTTTTTTGAGGAAACCAATGCCTATTACCTCTAGGTTTGTTGGCTTTTTAAGCCTTTCTACCACAAGATATCATAGGTTATCACACAAGTCCCAATATAAAATAGCCACAATATTAAAGGTCAAAATAATAATGAGTAGAATAATATGAGAAAATTAATATGTATATAAAGGCTTATATAATAAATCAAATAATATTCATTTATATACTAAAATATGAATGTAAATAGCTTGAATCATTCATGAAATATACATAAAGAAAACTTGCAACATTAATTCCTCAAAATCCTGTATACAAGCTTTATTACTCCTCTTCCTCTTACAAACAAATAATGAGATACACTAGATTTTTCTTCCTTTCCTATGGAGCATTGTCTCCATAATATAGCCATAGTAATATGACTCTTCAAGTACTTAACTATTGCTCTCCATATGCTTGTTGGAAAATTACCATTGGTAAAAGGTTAAAAAGAGTATTTTACCTTGGGTAAGTTTACTTACCTTTTACCTTACCTGGACGACAGTTGGACGGCAGCATCTTTGGGCGGCAAGAGAATTTTATTTTAATTTCTTCTCCCTTCCCTTAATTTCTCCTATTCCCCCCTTTTCTCTAGTATGGTTATTTTGTGTTTATTTAAACTTTGTAACCTGATTATAATGGTTAATGCAATATTTACCTTTGTATCAAAGAGCTCACCTCCCACATTTGGTATCAGAGCCGAGAGCCGAGATCGGCCCGAATCTCGAGGCGGTGGGGCCCGTAGTTCGAGGCGGTGGCACGGATCCCGAGGCAGCCCGTAGGAGCCGAGGCGGCATGGATCCCGAGGAGGCTCGTAGGAGCAGATCGATGTGATTCTCGAGGCGCTGGTGGAGCTGGACGTGACAGGCATAGGCAGACGTGGCCCGAGGTGATTCGTTGACGAGGCGACACGTGGCCCGAGGTGGCACGTTGGAGAAGGTGGCACGCGGCCCGAGGTGGTTCGTTGGAGAGGCCACCTACGCGCGGCCCGAGGCGACCTGCGCGCGGTACGTGGCAAAAGGATCACGTAGCCTACGGATTGCCCGCAGGCAATCAAAGCACATACTGTGCTTTGCTCTTTTTAAAGAGCATCAACATCGCCGCATCGGCGATGTGGGACTATTAAGTCCCAAATTTAAAAATTTTGCTTCGCGCCGAAGCGCGAAGCCAAAAATTGCTTCGCGTTCGACGCGATCGCAATAAAGGCAGGGAGCCAGCTAGTGCTCCCGGATCTGCCCGGTAGCACAGCGGCTACCCTTTGCCTTGACGCCCGCGAGGTCGCACGATCGAACCTCGACGGGGTCATTTTTTTTGCTTCGCGCTCGTTGCGCCAGCAATAAGGGCAGGGAGCCAGCTAATGCTCCCGGATCTGCCCGGTAGCACAGCGGCTACCCTTTGCCTTGACGCCCGCGAGGTCGCACGATCGAACCTCGATGGGGTCAAAAGTTTTTTAGAGGAGACATAATTTACGATCAAAAGTTTTTTTTAAAAACTTTAAGGTAATTTAATTTTTTTTCGATGATTGACATTTCCTAAGAGGAAATAGTTGTAAAATTTTTAAATTTTTTTGAAAAGTTTTATTTATCATTTGAGTTGATGATTGACATTTCCTAAGAGGAAATAGTTGTAAAATTTTTTACGCTTTAAGAGGTAAAAAAAATTAGTAAAATTTCCTAAGAGGAAATCTTTGTAAAAGAAAATTTTTGGGAAATTTTCTTAAATGATAAGATCGGAAGGATGTTACCAAGCACTTTGTAGTTTGTTACTGAGAACAAACGCTGAAAGCTTTGATGAGCACGTGAGAACACTAGGCATAAATTCAGTCTTTTCACAGTTGCAAAATGCGGTTATTGCACAACAGAGAAATCCTGATCTAGGATACGAAGCAGATTCGAAGATAACTCCTTTGGAAGCAGATTTGAACAATCCGACACAATGGAGATTGCTCCACAAGGATCTGAATATACTCATTATTGTAATTCAGTTGAAATCCTACAACCTCCTTCTCCTGAAATTATATTGATCAGTGACGACGATGAACAAGTCGCTGACAATTTTGTAATTGTTGAATCACAACAACAAGAGTGAGTTGTTTATGATTGTAAATCAAGCAAGGCTTGATAGTTTGTAAAGTCTTTTTGAAATAAGACTATATAAGAAAGGTTTCTTGTTTTAGTAGATAGTAATGGGATCAAATAACAATCTACCAATCCCCGAATTCAGTGGGGATAATTATGAGTACTGGTCCATCAAAATGAGGACATTACTCATAGGAAAAGGACTATGGGATAGTATTGAAGACGGTTACACTGCTCCAACAGATTGGACTACTTTGAGTGCAACCGACAAGAAGATCTTCAAAGATGCATAGAAAAATAACTCTTTTGCCTTATACCATCTTCAAGCGGCATTAGATCCAAGTATCTTTCCTAGAATTGCATCTTACTTAACTACCACAGATGCATGGAATGCCTTGAAAGAAGGATTCCAAGGAAGTGATAAAGTGAAGCAAGTCAGGCTTCAGACCTTAAAAAGAGATTTTGAAAATCTCAGAATGAAGGAAAATGAAAGAGTCGGTGACTACTGTGTACGAGTCAAAGCAGAAGTTGATATGATGCAAACTTTAGGTGATGACACAAAAGTTGAAACAATTGTGAAGAAAGTGTTGAGAACACTTCTTCCTAAGTGGAATCACATTGCCATCATAATTGAAGAATCAAAAGACCTTTCTACTCTTACATTTGATAGTTTGATTGGATCATTAACATCACATGAAGAGAGACTTCAAGGAGCACCTTCAACAAGCTATGGAGGTGATGATAAAGCCTTCACTTCGAACGAAGCTGCAAGACGAGGACAAGGAAGAGGCCGAGGCAGAGGACAACAACAAAGAGGCAAAGGCCAAAGCAACTCCTACAGAGGAGGAAATCAAAATAGAGGTGGAAATCAAAACAGAGGAGCCAATCAGAACCAAAGCGGCAATGCAGGCCATGGAAATCAAGGACGAGGAAGTAACAAGACTAAAACAACTTGTTTCAATTGTGGGAAACAAGGACACTTCGCTCGTGACTGCTGGTCAAAGACTTCAAAAGATCAAAGCAATCAATATGGCTCATTCTACGGAGAAGAAGAAGGTCCATCAAATATTTTTCTCTCTTATGGACAATCAGATCAAAATCTTAAAGATACATGGATTTTGGATACTCGGTTGCTCCAACCACATGAGTGGCAAAGAAAATCTCTTTGCTACATTAGATTCAAATTACAAATCCCATGTTAAGTTAGGGGATAATAAATCTTTGCAAGTTGAAGGCATTGGAGCTATGGAAGTTCCAACAAAAGAAGGCCTTAAAAAAGTGAATGACATATACTATACTCCAAAGCTACAACACAATTTGTTAAGTGTTGGCCAAATGATGGAGAAGCATTACAAATTAGTTTTTGATGAAAGAAAATGTACAATCCTTGATAAAAACAATTGTAACAGAGTCATCATAGAAGTACCTATGACAAAGAATAGGTTATTCCCTCTAAAATTTGGTGAGCCAGGGGGAGCTCAACTTGCAAACATTGCTATTACAAATCCAAGTGAATTGTGGCACTTGAGATATGGTCACCTCAATTCCGCTAGCTTGAAAATGTTAACATCACAAGCTATGGTGACAGGACTACCAAAAATTCAAGAACATAAGAAGGTATGCGAAGCATGTGCTTTGGGAAAGCACTCCGAACGAAGTTTCCAAGAGGCCAAGCGTGGAGAGCAAGCTATCCTCTTCAGCTAGTACATTCGGACATCTCTGGTCCAATGCAAACAAAAAGCCTTGGAAACAATTCTTATTTTCTAACATTCATAGATGATTATTCTAGAATGTGCTTGGATCTATTTTCTGAAACACAAAGATGAAGCATTTGATTGCTTCATAGACTTCAGAAATAATGTAGAAAAGCAATGTGACTACTATGTCAAATGTCTTCGCATCGATAGAGGAGGAGAGTACTCCTCAAATGAATTTTTAAATTATTGTAAGCAAAATGGGATAAAAAGGCAGTTCACCACTGCCTATACCCCACAACAGAACGGTGTGGCCGAGAGAAAGAACCGCACCCTTGTTGAAATGGCACGAACGATGCTTCAGACAAAGCATCTAACATACAGCTATTGGGCAGATGCAATGAGAACTAGTGCATATATTCTAAATAGAAGTCCGACTTCTAGTTTAGATGGTATCACTCCTTATGAAGGATGGTACGGTAAGAAACCAAATGTCAAACATTTTCGAGTATTTGGTTCTTTAGTTTATTCACACATTCCCGAGGAGAAGAGAAAGAAGCTTGATCCCAAGAGTCAAGCATGTATTTTTGTAGGGTATTGTGAATCAACCAAAGGGTATAGATTGTACAATCCCAAGACACATAAAATAATTATCTCCAGGGATGTAATTTTTGATGAAGGGGGAGAATGGGGTCATAAAAAATTTGTTGATATAGACTCTAATTCGGAAAGTTCCACATTTGTACAACCCAAGAAAAGTAGTGGAAATAGTTCCCCTCCACAAAGTCCACATCAAGAATCTTCATCAAGTACATCAAGTGGTACACCAAGTCCAAGAGGGACTCCTTTGTTGGCACCCCCAAACTCTCCGAAATGATTTCATAGATCTGTAAGCGCTCCAAGTCCGATGGATATTGATCCAGTTTCTCAAAGGAAAGAGACAAATAAAGGAAAGCGCATACTACAGAGTCATCCATCTTCTCAAATGTTGGATAGGAATTTCCAACAAAGATACACTAGGAGTCAAGCTAGTGAGATGGACGACATTTTGTCAAGACTTGAAAATCTTCAAATGTCAGGAGATGATGAGTCTCATGAACCAAGGGGTGATGTAGTCAATTATGCTTTGTTGGTTGCTGCACAACTAGAACCATCTAGCTATGAAAAAGCATGTATCGAAAGTATATGGCAAGATGCCATGGAAGAGGAAATATCCTCAATTAAAAAGAATGATACTTGGGAGCTTGTGAAGCTTCCCAAGGGAAAAAAATGTGTTGGATGTAAATGGGTCTATAAGACCAAATTCAATGCTGATGGAAGCATTGAAAGGCACAAGGCAAGATTAGTAGCTAAGGGTTTTACTCAGAAATATGGAATAGATTATGAGGAAACCTTTGCTCCAGTTGCTCGACAAGAAACAATCAGAACTGTTCTTTCCTTGGCAGCCCATAAAGGATGGAACATTCAACACATGGATGTGAAAAGTGCATTTTTAAATGGATACCTGATAGAAGAGGTGTATGTTCAACAACCTCAAGGTTTCCAAGAACAAGGAAAAGAGAACCTTGTTTATAAATTGAAAAAAGCACTTTATGGCCTCAAGCAAGCACCACGAGCGTGGTACTCACGAATTGATGGCTATTTCAGCAAGTATGGTTTCACAAAAAGCAAGAGTGAACCAACTCTATACTACCCGAAGAATGGAGTAGATATCCTCATAGTTTGTTTATATGTGGATGATCTAATATTTATGGGTAGTAATAATAAAATGAATATGGAGTTCAAAAACTCCATGATGAATCAGTTTGAGATGAAGGATCTCGGATTAATGAGATACTTCCTAGGAATGGAAGTACATCAATCAAAGAATGGGATCTTCATATGTCAACAGAAATATGCTCATGACATGATCAAGAAATTTGCTATGCAGCAGTGCAAATCAGTTGCAACACCAACAGGACATGGAATCCAGCTAAGCAAAGATGATGGAGCACCAAAAGTTGACATGACCAATTTTAGAAGCATGGTTGGGAGTTTAATGTTTCTCACCAACACTAGGCCAGATATACAGTTATGTTGTTTCTCTAGTATCAAGGTTTATGGCATGCCCATCCGAGCTGCATCTTCAAGCAACCAAACGAATTTTACGATATGTAAAAGGTACATTGGATTTTGGAATCCATTACCACAAGTCTAACTCTGTGAAGTTAGTTGGTTATAGTGACAACGATTGGGGCAGTAATATAGATGACAGAAAATCTACATCAAGGAACTGTTTTAGTCTAGGTTCAGGACTAATAACTTGGAGTTCCAAGAAGCAATCTGTTGTAGCATTATCATCTACGGAAGCTGAGTATATAGCCATTACCCATGCTAGTACTCAAATCCTCTGGTTGAGGAAAATCCTTGAAGAGATTGGCGAAAAACAAATTGGTCCAACCAAACTGAATTGTGATAATATTAGTGCCATACAGTTGGCATATAATCCGATCCACCACAAAAGGTCAAAACATTTTGATATGAAGTATCACTTCATAAGAGATATGGTGGAACAACAGATAGTTGAGCTTCAATACTGCAGCACTTTGGATAATCTAGCAGACATCTTCACCAAAGGCATGGCTAAAGCTCAATTTATAAAGCTGAGAGACTGTATAGTCGATCCTCTCAACTTTAAGGGGGAGAATGTTGGAAAATTACCATTGGTAAAAGGTTAAAAAGAGTATTTTACCTTGGGTAAGTTTACTTACCTTTTACCTTACCTGGACGGCAGTTGGACGACAACATCTTTGGGCGGCAAGAGAGTTTTAATTTAATTTCTTCTCCCTTCCCTTAATTTCTCCTATTCCCCCCTTTTCTCTAGTATGGTTATTTTGTGTTTATTTAAACTTTGTAACCTGATTATAATTGTTAATGGTTAATGCAATATTTACCTTTGTATCAAATAGCTCACCTCCCACAATGCCAAGTCTCATGACTCTTATCTTATCAACTTGCCACTTGCATACTAGATGGAAACTTGCACACATGACTCTTACACTTCTACATGTACTCCTAATCTAGGACACTTGTGAACATCCTCACATTACATATTTGAACTCTTACATACAAGACACTTGTGCACATTCTCTCTTACATGACACTTGTGCATTTTATGCACATTGATATATACATAAAAGGGAAATATAAATCACACTCTAAACTATAGATTCAACCCTAATATATTACATATTTACAAATGTACCATGAAGGTACCATGGGGATACATTAACATGTACCAAATAATGTAATATATCTCAACAGAGGTTATCCTTGGTTGCTCCATTCATGTTTATTTTTTTCCATCCTACGGTGGGGGTTGCCAAGTCCTATGAGTCTACCTCATGGAAGCATTCTCTCCCTCTTGGTTTTTTTGCTTTGCATGAGCTTTTACTATTTTTGTAACCTTGTTTACAATTTTCTATCAAACTAGATCTATCAGAGTCTATTCCTCTCTGAAAATTTTGGCATTTCTTTCTAGCCATATGTGCAACTAGAGAAAGCTAGAACCTAATGACCAACCCAACTAAAGTGATTTATATTTGAACCTTCTTAATTTCCAAACCTCCTATATATTAGTAAGTGTTAATTGCTAGTTGAGACAGGACTTAAAGAGATCAACCCATTAGCTGCAAAAATCCAAGGTAAAGTCTTATTAGAAGAGCAAATGATCTATTGTATCCTCATGGGTATTGTGAATGATACATTTAGAGGGGGTATGAAAATCTATCTCTTGTAAGTTATTATAGGTGAGGAAGCTTTGATGCATAAATTTCCAAATAAAGGAATTGATTTTTGGTTAGCCCTTTTCCAACCATACTCTATCCCATGGAACATCCAACAACACAGGTGAGAAAATCATTATAACCTTCTCAAATTATATATATGCCTAAATTCCCATGACCTCAAGCTATATTTTTCTCTTTAATTAAATATCCTCTCTAATAGTGGCACCAAATTTGAAGAGATTGGGAATGACCACTCTTCCCACTACTTTAATTTCATAAGAGAGAAGGTACCAATCTACCTTGTATGTAGAAAACATGTTGTCTTGATCCAAACTCTAGCATCAAGGCTTTATTGAATGGGTTGCATATCTAAAAATTATGAAAAGGGGGTTATTTGTCCCGATAATTAGTCCAAAAAATTGCTTTATCCTTTTTACCCACTTTACAAAATACTTTTGGTTTTACTAAATTCTCTCCTAATTTCAATACCTTTCAAACAACAAAACTTTGGTCACCCATAGGGATGCGACCTACTACCTCATGGGGAATGTCACCCAAATACTTACTCATAATGACCTTACTAAACAATATTTCCTCCTTAGGTATCCATCTCCAATAAAGCTTGTCTACTAGAGCTTGGTTATTCAATGCTACTTTTTGAATTTCTAATCCTCTACTTGTTTTAGGTTGGCAAATTTTGTCCCAAATTACTAGAGCCTATTGCTTACCCATACTTGGCCCATCCTAAAGGAATTTTTGCATGATTGTGTCCAACTCCTTTAGGATTCTAATAAGAGCAACAAGGATAGAGAACTTGTAAACTAACATTTTTGAACCACTAATTGAAGAAGAGTTACTCTTCCTCCAAAATAAAACCAATAGTGCATCCAATGATTTATCTTCACATCAATTCTATCCACCAGTATTTTCGTTCCACCACATTCAACTTCTTATAGTGGAGTGGAAACCCTGTTAGCTTTCTTAATAGATTAAATCACATAAATATTTATCTAGGATCAATAATAAATTAAAGGAATACCATTAATCAAACTAACAATAAATATAGATTCAACTGATTCTTGGACCAACTTGTGCAGAATTTGAATAGCTTTAAAATGAGTGATCATATGCAAAAATTCGAGCAATATTGAGGGAGATACGACCCTGTGAAGTCAACCATTCGGAACAAGGGTAGTGACAATTTTTCAAGTCACAAAAAATAAATTTGCAAAGAGCGAAGGATTAGGGCTTTTTCCTAAAACATATCTCATCTTTTAGGAGCCATATCTTCACAAAGAATTATTCGATTCAGCTCATTCTTAGACCAACTTGTGCAAAATTTGAGTAGCTTTAAAATGAGTGGTCATTTACAATAATCCAAGCAATATTGAGGGAGATACAACCTTGTGAAGTCAACCATTCGGAACAAGGGCAGTGATAATTTTTTAGGTTGTGAAAAGTGAAATTGTAAATATTTTCCAACTAGGGTTCGAATGATGGGAAGAGCAATGAAGGGATGGGACTTCAACGAGGCAAGATATTCTATTTGGACAAAGAAATTTTTAGCTAAGTTATTTTTCCCTTTCTTTATCTTAGAAATGGTGCATGAAAAATTTATAAAGTTTTTATCAAATATTATATTTGCTATAGGAGTTTTAGATAAATTTAATTAGATTTTGAATTTCCTTTCCATGGATCGATTTATAGTTAAATCCTTAGAATCATCCCTAGTGGTAGCGGTTAGTGAGCGCACCTCAGAGAGATCCTCATTGCTTCAAGATATGGCGGTTTTTGGTAAATTTAATGGGTATTGGCAAGGGGCTTCAGCCTTGAGAAAATGGATTGATAGAATTTAGAAGTCTCTAGGAGTGATTCTATCATTCTTCCCAAAGGTTTCTTCCTAGCCATTTTTTGTTCTAGGTGAGAAAGAGAAATAATACTAAAAGGGGTCCTTGGTTTATGGGTCATGATTGATATAAGTAAACCTTTACCAAAATCAATCATTCTTAAGCATGGGGATAAGATGTCAATCCAAACTATAGATTATGAAAACATATCTTTTAGATGTATAAGATGTCATAAGGTGGGGCATATTGAGAGATCATGCCCTAAGAAGAGTCCAACAAAATAATTTGTAGACAATTGTAAGAGAAATTTACAAATGGTTATGGATAAAGATGGTTTTCAACTTCCAAAAAATAGATCTAGAAAAAAAATGAACAATGGAGACCAATAAGGAAGGATACTAGAAGAAATTCCAATTCTTTTGAGGTTTTAGTCGATGAAGAAAATGTAGATAAAAACTTAGAGGACACAATACAACAATTTCAACATATTAGCAAGGAATTGTCTATTTAGTATGATCATAATTTAAGGAAGAACATTCTCGATGAATCTAAGGAATGTGTCTCATAAGATTTTGAAGACTCTCTTGAAGTACCATGCACCATTCAGGAGAAAATAATTGGTAAATAAAATGCAGTTTTAGAAGTTAATACCTCTACCATTAATAAGGAAACACTAGAAAATGAGCAGGACAAGTCAAAATATTCTATAATAGAGACAAGAGAGGATAAATATGTTGAAAAATAAATTGTGAAAGAATATTGAGGAATAGAATAATAAGACCTACTCCTGATATAGGCAAGGCAAAAAGAGAAAAACCCTTAAATTATTAAGCAAGACCTAGGGAAGCAAAAGCTAACATAAAGAAAGGAACACAAACTAAGTTGGTTGAAATTATCTTTACCAAACAATAAAATGATATTGGTAATACACAAGAGGGGCAAAAAGCCCATAATGAGACATGATTATCATCTCATGGAATATAAGGGGTGTTAATACCCCCTCAAAGAATAGGTGTATTAGGGACCTATGTTTAAGTAATAAACCTTATATTCTATGTATCCAGGAAACTAAAATGACAAAAGAAGAAGTTTCAAAAACTATGAAAGTAGTTTGGGCAAGATGTGAATGAGATGCTATGGATTCTGAAGGAACAATAGGAGGAATTCTAACTTGTTGGAATCCTTATAGAACCTCTTGTGTAACCATTCATAAAACTAGGCATTGGATAGTCTCTTTAGTCACTTGCTACTTTGCGGATATTCACTTCATCGTTATTAATGTCTATGGACCTACAACTCAGTCAGGTAGATTAGAAGTTTGGAGTGGGATTGAAGCCTTTATGATAAGTAAAGATGAAGTAACCCAATTCATGATCATTGGAGATTTTAATGACATATCCAAGTTGAACAAAAAATTGGGAAAATTAGGAAATTGGACCAAAGTATGAAAGATTTCTCAGCTTTTATTCAAAACAACAATCTTTGGGAAGTTGAGTTTGAAGAAGACAACTATACTTGGACCAACAACAAGAGAGGCTAGAACCTAATAGCAGAAAAATTAGATAGATGTATTCTCTCAGATAATTGGCTTGATGAAGGAACTTGTGCTAAAATTAATACCTTAACAAGGATTGGTTCATATCATTGGCCAATAATATTTAAAATGGTGGTAAGTGAATTAAAAAAAAAGATCATATGTTAAATATGAGAAGAAGTGGGAAGACCATCCTCAATTTGTTGATATGATAGCTCAAACATGGAATTGTTTAGGTAATGGTGGGTTGTATGCTCTTCCAAACCAAATTAAAGCTATGACATCTTGATTAAAAGAATGAAACAAGATCACCTTTGGAAATATTTTTTAGAAGAAAGAAGAACTAAAATATAAACTTTCAAAATTCCAAAAAAGTGATGAAAATAATACAAGCTCAAAGGAAAGGGAGTTGCTTAGTGAATATCATAATATTTTGAGTAAGGAAGAGAAATTCTAGAGATTAAAATCAAGACAAACTTGGTTAAAATAAGGAGATAAGAATACAATTTTTTTCATAGGATGGTTGTATTACAGAGATCATCTTCTAGAATTAATAGAATTAAATTAATAGGAGTTTGGATTGAATATTAGAGTGAAATTAGAAAAGAGGTAAAGTCGTTTTATCAAAATATTGTAGGTTTAGAGGAGACCGAAGTTCTTAATGATAAACTTCTTCAAGATGTTCCTTCAGTTATAACAAATGAAGACAATAGGAAACTTATGGAGCCTATTACTCTAGAAGAAGTTCATTTAGCTCTTTTCTCTTTTAATAAGGATAAATCCCCAGGTCCATATGGGCTCTTTACAACTTTTTACGAATATAATTGGGATATAGTGAAGGATTATTTTTTGTGGATGTGGAATAGTCTAGGGTAAAACAATACATTCCTTATAAAATAAATGCAACTTATCTTACCCTAATTCCAAAAAAGAAGGATGCTGAATTGTTTGATTATTTTAGACCCATAAGCCTATGTAATATGGCATATAAGATTATTTGCAAAATGATGGTGAATATATTAAGGCCATTGTTAGACAAAATCATTTTAGAAGAGCAAGGAGGATTTGTGAAAGGGAGAAAAAATCTAGATGGGATCATAGTAGCTCACGAAGTTATACATTCAGTAGCTTCAAGAAAAGAGAAAGCTATGATCTTAAAACTTGATATGAGTAAAGCCTTTGATAGGGTTAATTGGTTTTTTTTTTTGCAGTTTTAGATCAGTTTGGTTTTGGGAAAAAATGGGTTAGATGGATTAAAGCTTGTGTCTCTACAGTTTCTTATTCAGTGTTGGTCAATGGGTTAGTCACAAAATATTTTAAAGCCAAGAGAAGCCTTAGACAAGGAGATCCTCTATCTCCTTATTTGTTCATTATTATGGCAAAATTTTTGAGTAGGAACTTAAATAAGGCTTACAAATATGGGCTTATTAATGGACTTAAGGTTATTAATAACATCGATAACATCACCCATCAACAATTTGTAGATGATACAACCCTTTTTGGAAGGGGAAGGATAAATGAGGCCAGAGCTTTGAATAACTTTTAAAAGAGTACGAAAGAGCTTCAGGGAAAAAAATTAATAAGACTAAATCCAAAATTTACTTCCTTAATACTCCTAATATCAAAGCAAGAATTTATAGGTTGCTTCAAATGGAGGAGGCAAATTTTCCAAAAACTTATCTAGGGATGCCTTTATTTGAGGGGAGAATGAGGATATATTTATGGAATCAAGTTATTAGTAAAGTTAAAAATAAACTCCCAGCTTGGAAAGGTAGATGGTTATCGTTAGCAGGAAAAGTGTAGTTAATTCAGTTAGTCTTACAAGCCATTCCAACATATTATATATCATTGTTTTCTATGCTAAAATCAGTTGAAAAAAGTTTAATTTTTATTATGCGATCCTTTTTATGGTCAGGTTTACATGATAAAAGGAAATTTCCTTTGGTAAAATGGAGCAAGTTGTATGATGACAAAACTAGGGGTGGTCTTGGTTTAACAGCTCTTACAGATGCAAACTTAGCTCTTAGGGGAAACACTATCTGGATATTGTACAAAGAGAGTCAAAGACAATGGGCAAGAATTCTTCTAAGTATGTTTATCCCAATGACCCAAGTTTAATATTGACTGTATTCTCTCTCCCAAATGGTTTTTCTCTTTGGAATGGTTTTAAAAAATCTATTTATCTTATGATTAAAGGTTTAAGATGGGTGGAGGGAATTGGAGAAAAAATTTCTATTTGGATGGATACTTGGTGTGATAAAAAACCACTCAATTTAGATCCATTTTTGAAACCTTATATGAGATTGCTTCAAGATAAATACGGTGATAGGGTTTCAAACATTTTGTAAAAGGATCAAGAAGGAAGATATAAATGGAAAGAATATTTTTTATAAGTATACAAGACATTAATGCTAGGAAGAAATTGAGTTGAAAGATAACAACTGTGATTATTTCGAGGGGTGCCAAGGATAAATTGATTTGGGAGTTGAATAGCTTATGAGAATACACAACAAGAAGTGGATATAGTATTCAACACCAACATAATAATAATGTCACTAGAATATGGAGAAATATTTAGGATAGCCCAAGAATTCCTAAAGTAAAAATGTTTGTTTGGCTAGTTGGTCATAGAAGAATTTTATCTTGGGATAATCTTATGAAAAGGGGGTTTCATGGCCCCTCTCAATGTGTTTTCTGTAACAAGGAGGAGAAGAGTATTGACCATATCTTGGGACATTGCTCAATAGTTTGGAATCTATGGAAATGTATTCTTAATATGTTTGGTAAATGCATGGTGATGAATAGCATAATTGAATATTAGTTATAGCAATGGTAGAGCACTTACAAAAGTGAGGCTTTACAGACAATATGGGATATATCAAAAGATACAATACTTTGGACTACATGGCTAGAAAGGAATAGAAGAATATTTAAAGGAAAGGAAAGCAATTTAGAGGTAATGAAAAAGAAGATATGTTTAGCCATATAGGAGTCTAAACCAACTCTATCAACTTACCCAATTCCTAATTTAGAAGTAGAGAGTCTTGATAGATGGAGTCAAGTCATTAAATGGAATTATGATGTTGGGTACAAGAGAATCAAAAATAAGGTAAAGAATCTAAAGTGGAAACCACCAAATATGGAGTGGGTTAAGTTTAATTTTTTTGGAGCATCTAAAGGAAATCTAGGACCAATAGGAGGAGGAGGAATAATTAGAAATAATAGAGGATAAATTTTGTCTCATTATGCTTTCAATAGTGGATTTAAGATAAATAATGAAGTTGAAGCTTGGGCAACTTTAGAAGGGTTAAAAATATGTAAAAAAATGAAATGGAATAGAGTATGGATAGAAGGTGATTATCTCATAGTAATAAAAGCAATTTTGAGGAAAGCAAAGGCTCCATGGAACATACAAGAGATAATTGTGGAAATTCAAGATCTTGCTAAAGATTTTGAAGGAATCAGGTTTATAAATATATTAAGGGAAGGAAACAAATGTGCAGATAAGCTAGCCAAAAGAGAGGTTTTGATTGAGGATCGTGAAGTTTAAATCTCCTTTCCATGGTTAGAGGAAGTAGAAAGTTTAGTTGAAGCTGACAAAAAATGTTTATTGCCTAAATCAAATAATGATTAAGATTTACTTTAATGTTTTCCATTGGTAATATCTATTTTATTTTGTAACAATAATGTGTTTGAATTTAGACTATTATTTATAATTTTTGTGGTTGAACTTGTGTTTCAGGAAGGAAACTAGCCAACCAGATTTGGTAAAGCAGACTATGATAGTGTGATGTTTTGGAAATATTACTCTACTAAGATGCAAGGCATAGATAGTAGAAGTGAAGTTTTGGCATTGTGAATTCTGCTATAGGAAAATTTCAAGAAAGATGCTAAATTTTGGCGTAATTATATTCAAACATAGGTTTGAAAAGATCCAAAAAATGAAAATCAAGAATTCAGAAATTTTATGTAAAATGATGTAGGTTTCTAGCTATAGCATCTCAATTGAGATGAGAAGTGTATCTATTTATAAATTCTCAAGCTCTAAATAAGAGATATGTAATTTCTCAAGGGTGGGGGACCCGAGTACAACCCCTTATTATCAAGTAAATAAATAAATAAATCTCAATATTAGAACAACAATATCTCACAAATATATCTCAAACATACACAATATTAGAATATTACAAGAATGATTCAGATTGATTACATTGCTTGGATAGATATCTGCAATATATAATTTTACATGACTTTTTAGTACTCTGGCTATTGTTCTTCATTAACAATTGGGAGATGCGTCCTTTCATATTCCTCATAAAGACAAAACTCTCATCTTGCCACATATCGATGTGACTCTTCATTCTCTCTCTTGACACCTTGCAGTTTATTTCATATTGACACATACTTATATGAATTATAAATCAACTACCAAACTAATATTACAAGGGGGCCAAACAATGTAATACTCCCAAATCCCCCCGTATTACATTATTTGGTAGAAAGGATTTTTGCCTTTATTCTTTGATTCTTCTTTCTCTTCATTCTTTAGCTCTAACTTTGGCATGGATGGATATATGCAACCTTAATTAGGTCTTCCTTTATAAATTATATGTGTCTACCTCTGGATCAATATATATAAGTCACCTATGGGTCTCTGCCTCTGGGTCACTACCACTGGATTTACCTCTCGATCACTACCTCTAGGTCTTTGCCTCTAGGTCACTGCCTCTAGAACTCTACCTATGGTTTACCTCTAGATTATAATTATCATTGGGTCATCCAGTAGAATATTAATAAGACTGTCATATCTGTAGGATCATCACTATAGATGCTTTACTATAAGCCATCTTCTAAGCTATGTTTGGGTCATAATTATAAGACTGACAATATTCTCAGCAAAATTTGATCATACCTGGTTTCCTTCTATAGAAACCATACAACATTCATTTGATCTTATCTCATTAATTCATGTTTATCCATCCACACTCCATTTTTATTTTGTAGTCTTTCTTTTCTTTTTGTAGACAAAATATTTGTGAATGATTATCCACAAATTTTACAACTATGGAGATTCCAACATTTCTCTATCTTATGTCCATATCTACTACAATTATTACATCTATTATCTATTATAGAATTTCTTGTTTGTCCTTCATTGTTACTGATGCTATCAGTCCTTGTCATAAATTTGATGTCATTGTCTCCGATCACAAACTTAGTTCCTTGATCATTATTGCTAGTCTAACCTATATAGCCAAGACCTTCATATTTTGGACTTAAAAATTGGTACAATTCACTCTTTCATTCCTTGTCCATGTTTTCCCGAACACATGTATATGTATCCCATTTTATTTAACAATTTTGAATCAATTCCTTTAGTATACCTTTCAAAAAAACCAAAAAGATCATCAGATTGATCCCTATAAATATCAACACAACTTTGAGTATCGCTATCTCTGTCATCATTTGAATCCATATCATCATCAATTTTGATAGTAAATATATAACAAATACCATACTAGCATAATCAGAAACTGAATATCCCTATAAGTAAAAATTATCATTAGTTTATTTGTATTTTAGTTCATACTCTGTAGTCTTGCTAATATATTGTGGTATCCTTTTTGTAGCTTTCCAATGACTTTTCTTGGACTCTTATATGAATCTAGAAAGATAATTAACAACAAAAACAATATCAAGTATAATTTTTGTTAGATATAGGAGACTTCCAATAAATACATAGTAGCAAAAACTAGAGATGTCTTATCATATCTAGACAATTGTAACCCTTGCTCTGTAGGTGTATCTTTGGATTTATAATTTATCATTTTGTATTTTGTAAGTACTAATTTTGCATACTTTATATGTGTTATTGTGACACTCTTTTCATTTTGACTAATCTATGAACCAAGACAATAATGAGTATTCCCAAATTAGTCATATTTCAAAATCCTTTTCTAGATCTTTTTTAATTTCATCTATCAGGATCTTTGAACTTCTTGTGATCACTATATCATCAACATACACTATAAGAATTATTCTTTCTGAACGAACCTTTTTTGTATAGATATTCAGATATGTTGTACTTCTTTTATATTGTAGTAGATGATTATTAATATTTATGTACCATGACCTTAGTGCTTACTTTATACAATCTAATATTTTATTTAATTTACAAACTTTGTATTCCTATCCTTTGATAACAAAACCTTTTGGTCGAGACATATATACCTCTTCTTCAAGATCGCCATTGAAAAATACACTCTTTACATCCATCTGATGAAATTTTTGTTCAAGTTGTGTTGCTAATGCACAAATTGTTTGAATAGTTATCATTATCGATGTTAGTGCAAAATTTTCTTCATAATTTGTTCCTTTTTTGAAACCTCTAACTTGATTTAATCTCTTCAACGATCTACTTTTCATTAAAAAAATAACGACTTCTTATTCTGCTAAACTTGCTTTGACCTACTTGTAAATTATACAATCATTGTTTAAAATAAATTAGAAAATAAAAAGAACAAGTGAGTGTCCAAATCACATCATTTTGCAAAAGAGTAAAATCAATCAAATGCTTATGACCATATTTCAAGCAGGCATAGAACAACACTAATATATTTTCTAACTTTTCTGCCCTGCCACTGATCCATTTCAACATTGGGGCTATTACTGATTTGTTCTTAACACTACAATATTAATGTCCAAAACGACCCAATTGAACATTTGGATCTAATTTTCTTTCCATAACTTTATACTATTCTAAGATACCTCTGATGAATTAGCGTTAAAGCTTTGTTAGAAAATATAGTGATCAATGTGTACCTATGGAGATGAGATGAATTTTGGAAGCCATGGAGCCTACTGAGAATTTTGCCTTATCATTGTGCTCCAGATGAAATGATTTCAAAGTAGTCAATGATTTTGAAGTGGAAAAGGTTAGTGGGTGTAAGAACTCTGAAACCTTGTAAAACTAATGGCATCTCAAAGGTCAATGATGACTAGGGTTATTTAATTTGGTTTTGATATTGTAAAACTAATGGTATCTCAACGATGATTGGGGTTATTTAATTTGATTTTGATCTTGTAAAACTAATGGCATCTCAAAGTTCAATGATCATTAGGTTTATTTAATTTTATTTTTATCTCTGCATCGCCCATAGAACTGACCATAACACCAAACCAAACCATAACACTTTTCTTTCCAAAGGTTTCTTCCTAGCCATTTTTTGTTCTAGGGAAGAAAGATAAAATATACTAAAAGGGGTTCCTTGGTTTATGGGAAGAGCATGACTCTTCCTTACCCATTGGTATGAAGGCTTTTCACTAGAAAATGTAAATCTATCCCTAGTACCAATTTGGGTTAGGATATTTGGGTTACCCATTGAATTTTGGGAAATAGATACCTTCAAGGCAATAGACAACACTCTAGGAGAATTCTTTGAGATTTCAAATACTATGAAAGATGTTACTTGGCTATTTATGCTTGGATATTGGTCATGATTGATATAGGTACAGCTTTACCATAATCATTCATTCTTAATTATGGATATAATATGTGGATCCAAACCAAAGATTATGAAAACACATATTTTAGATGTAGAAGATGTCATGAGGTGGAGCATATTGAGAGATCATGCCCTAAGAAGAACCCAATAAAATCATATGTAGAAAAACCTAAGATAAACTTACAAATGGTTATGGATGAATGAATATGGGACCATCAAGTAAGGATATTCGAAGAAATACCAACTCTTTTGAGGCTTTCGCATAGGAAGAAAAAGTAGATAAAAAATTAGAGGACATAGTACAATAGGTTCAACATATTAACAAGGAATCTTCTATTCAGTATGATCTTGATTTAAGGAAGAACATTCTCGATGAACCTAAGGAATGTGTCTCATCAAATTTTGAAGACTCTCTTGAAGTACCATGCACCATTCAAGAGAAAAAAATGGTAAATAAAATGCAGTTTTAGAAGTCAATACCTCTTCCATCACTAAGGAAATACTAGAAAATGAAAAAGACAAAGCAAAAGCTTCTGTAGTAGAGACAAGAGAGGATAAATATGATAAAAAACTAAATGGTGAAAAAATATTGAGGAATATAATAATAAGACCTACTCTTTATATAGGCAAGACAAAAAGAGGAAAACCCTCAAATTATCAAGCAAGATCCAAAGAAGCAAGAGCAAACATAGAGAAAGGAACACACACTAAGTTGGTTGAACTTCTCTTTACCAAACAATAAAATAATATTGGTAATACACAGGTAGGGCCAATAGCCCCTAATGAGACATGATCATAAGGGATTTTTGCTTCTAGGTATTTAATCTCCACCATGTATCACAAGAATGCTACTATGGAGTCAGTAAACCAAAATATTTAAGGTGAACTTTGCAGCTAAAAGTCCTTTGGAATGCTCTATTCTTCCTTAAACTTTAGGTACCAAGCTCTCCCTTAAAAAATGAGGAGTCTTGTCTTGCCACATATTCACTTGGCCACCTTAGACCTTGCTTCCTTTTGACCAAGGAAAGGGCCTTAGTTCTCAATATCCATTGGTGATATCAATTTTAAATGATACCTAGGGCTAAGGGGCCTCCTTAGCTATGGGAAGGGACCAATCTCGTGGAATTTATTCTCTAAAGATGAGAAAATACCGTGAGCTTTGTTTGAAGCAAGGCCTCAATAAAAATGGTCCTCCTCTAGTCATTTCCAAAATGGCTCAAGGATTCCAAGTATTATTGAGGGTTGCTTTAGCCACCACCGAAAAGGCTTTTGAGTTATTGCTTGATTTTGGTCTGGTGGTAAGGTTGAGGCTTGTGGAGGAGGGAGCTTTAGGATCATTATAATTTGGTAATAATGGTTCCTCTTTGGCTGCATCCTATATGGTATTCTAGCTTTGGTTGCATCATAAGTAGTACAGATGTTGGGTCCCTTAAATTTTAGCTTTAGGTAGGTGCTTTGGTAAAAATTACCTCTAGGAGCAGGATTTTCCTGCTATAGTGAATGTTCACTACAATTATGAAGAATATTTAAAAAGGCAAGGGGGCATAGATAAAGGTATATCTCATATTTTGTATTGAAGCTCTACTTCTAAGGAGGTTTCCCCCTCGAAGAGGCTTGCGATACTATATTGTGATTTTATATTTTGCACTATAAATTGTTGTTTTTCTATTTCATCTTGCAATATTGTTAATTTCAAGTTCATATTTATGTTATTACCATAATATTTTGTGGATGTATTTTATTTTATTGCAAGGTTCATAAAAAGTGGTATTAGAGTGCTTTTTAGGGTCACATTTTGTTGTAGTGTAAATAGTTTGTGTCTTATCATTTTCAACTTGTTAGATATAAAAATTTCCTTGTTTTCATTTTTATTTTTATTTTTCTATAAATTAAAAAGAGAAAAAAATGAGTCATTTTCCCTCTATTTTAATTTAATAGGTTAGAAACCTTATGCTAGGGATTTTAAAATATCACGGAGGATTTGTTGTTATTGGCTAAGCTAGATTACCCATAAAGCATCTAATGAAGTGAAAGATGATCAATATCCAATACCCAAGCCTCAGATAACACTTGTATATAGACTTGAGATCCCACGTATCTTTGGATATATAGGGAGACCCCCCTAGGATTAGGAGAAACCTTGAGCCTTTGGAAGCTTTTTTACTATATATCTATCCATATCGCACCAAGAATAATACTCAAGAAGATCATCCTCCTATACTATCAAAGTGGTAGGTAGTGTGCTCAAGGATGTGCATAGAATACTCTTTGAGTAGTGGCTTAAAATATTGTTCTGAGCATTATTGTTCATCACTATGGTATAACAGAAGAGCATGGATAATGCATACAATTTGGCCTAGAGTACCCTATTTCTATTGAATGTTTAACCTTGATGCCAAAAACCCTACCACATAAATTGAACATACTAAAGATATTGGACTATCATAGAATTGACTAAACTAAAATAGATGAAAGAATTAGTGGTGAAAGTAATAGTTAAGACAAGGTTTATCAGTAATAGTTGGGTATCATTTCAACCAGGGCCATAATCAATAACAATCAAGATAGAGTCACGATTTCGTGATTAAAAGAGAAGAGAAAGAGCAAGAAAGAAAGGGTGTCGTGATTTTGCGACATGTCATATTTTCGCATCCAAAAGAGAAGACTAAGAGCAAGAAGGAAAAGTGACACGATATCGCGACATGTCACATTCTCGCAACCAAAAAAGAAGTGAAAGAGGAGGAAGGAAAAAGTGTCGTGATTTCGTGACATGTTGATGAAAGAAAAAGTGTCGCGATATCGCGACATGGAAAAAGTGTCGCGATATCGTGACATGTCGCATTTTCACGACCAAAAGAAAATAGAAAGAGCAAGAAAGAAAAAGTGTCACGATATCACGACATGCTTAGCAAGAAAGAAAGAGTGTCACGATTTCGTGACATGGTGAGCAAGAAGGAAATAGTGTCATTTTTTGGCGATGTGTTGAGCTTGAATGGAAAAGTGTCACGATTTCGTGACATGTCGGATTTTCGCGACCAAAAGAGAAGAGAAGAGCAAGAAGGAAAAAGTGTCGTGATATCGCGACATGTCGGTTTATCGCGACCAAAAGAGAAGAGAAAGAGCAAGATGGAAAAAGGGTCATGATTTCGCGACATGTCATCCTATCGCGACCAAAAGAGAAGAGAAAGAGCAAGAAGGAAAAGTGTTGCGATATTGCTACATGTCGCATTGTCACGACCAAAAGAGAAGAGAAAGAGGAGGAAAGAAAAAGTGTCACGATTTCGCGACATGTGGAAGGGTGTAGCGATATCGCGATATGTCGTTGTTTCACGACCAAAAGTGAAGAGAATAAGCAAGAGGAAAATATGTCGCGATATCGCGATATGTTGGATTTTCGTGACCATAAGAGAAGAGAAAGAGCAGGATGGAAAAGTGTCGCGATATCGTGACATGTCGCTTTTTCACGACTAAAAGAGAAAAGAAAGAGGAGGAACGAAAAGTGTCGCGATATCGCGACATGTCACAGTTTCGCGACCAAAAGAGAAGAGAAAGTGTTAGGAGGCGAAAGTGTCGTCCGCTTGTGTTATGAGGTGTGGGTCATCTTTTGTAAGGGTGTTGCTCTTTGTTGGCGGTGTAACCTCAGTAGGGGGCTAAGGCCAGATTGTCTCTATTGAGGCCTTGTTCCGATTCAGCTTTGTGCTGTTGTTGTAATAGGTTTTGGGTCAACCTGTAAAACCCGGTTGTAATGAATTTGTACCTTACTTACCAAAAAAAAAAAACAATCAAGATAGAGTCTGATCATGCAATTTTTAGTTATAGTAAAAAATTATAGCAGTTAGGATAGTTGTCAGTAATAGATTCTACCAAGACATCTATTATGATGGCTTTTAAAGCCTTAATACTACCATAAATATCATAGGATCAAATATAGCATAGCCACAATACTATAAGGTAAAGATAACAATGTGAGCAGAGTAGTATGAGCAAATTAATATGTATATAAAGGCTAATAATATATCAAATAACATTCAATAATAATCAACAATAAGAATGTAAATAGACTGAATCATACATGTATCAAGCATGTAGAACAACTTATAATATTAATTGCTTAAAATGTATGCAATATTTATTACTCCACTTTCTCTTACAAGAACTTGCTCTTTACTCTGTAATGTGATGTGTTCTCTAATATTGTATCCTTATAGAGTATATATCCATAGTAGTATGACTCTTTGGATACTTGACTATTCATTTCCATATGCTAAGTCTTATGACTCTTGGCTTATCTACTTGACACTTGCATACTTGATGAACACTTGAATCTATAATGTATGCACACCTATACATGGCCCTTACACTTCTATAACTTGCACACTTTAACCTAAGACAATTGTGCACATATTTATATTACATGTTTGATCTCTTACATATAAGAAACTTGTGTACATAGACTCAACTTACACTTGCACACTCACTCACATGATACTGCATTTCCCACACATTACAACTTTACATGACACTTGTGCATATCCTACACATTCAGACTTATATAAAGGAAAATATTACTCACGCTCTAAACTATGACTCAACCCTAATCTATTTTTTACAAGTATACCATGAAGGTACCATGAGAGTACATTGGTATGTACCAAATAGTGTAATATACTACAACACCCCCTTATATTACATTATTTGGTTATTGAAGACTTTAGTCTTCAATCATAGTCTTCATCTTGATCTTCAATTTTCAAATGACCTTGCAACACACATGATATTCTGCTTGAGCTTCATCAAGTTCATTTTCTTGCTTGAATTATGCTTTGAGTTCATCTTCAGTTTCTTTGAATTCAACTTCATGTTCTTCAGTCTTTGTAGTTTCAAGATTACAAGTTTCTTGAACTTTCTCATTGTCATCAAATTCTTGTATAAGAATATTTTCTTTGCCTTTATCCTTAGAATCATATGATTATTTCTTTTCCTCTATAGTGACTTCTGAACATTCACTTAGAGCATCATAATAGATTTATGAGTTAGATGAACTTGGAATATCAATACTGCATGAAGAATGAAATATTTTTTCTAGAAATGATTATTCAATTTTCACTTTCTTCTTAAGAGATTCAATCAACTCTTTTTGTTTCATATTCTCTTCTTTATGAAGCTTAAGTGAAAGTAATTCCATATACATTATGTTACTTATATTTAGAGGTATCATAATATTATCCTTTCCATCATCAATTGCTTCAATAAGTCTTGCATGCAGATAGTATTCAAATGTTTCAAAATTTTCATCTATGGCTTCACTATAAATTAATTTTGAAACTACTTCAAATACTATACTTCAAAAAAATTTAAAACTTTTAAAACTATATAATTTAAATCCTTATCACTCCAATCCTTATTAAGAAAATACTATCAAATATTTCAAATATAGCCAAGTTGAAAATATTATTCCTCCAACCTTAAGAAAATATTTTTAGAAACAACAAACTTTAATCTAATCTCCTCTAAAAATAAATGAACATAAACAACCCTTATTACTCCAAATGAATAACTTTAATCTAAACTTGACTCTTCTAAAAATTAAACATCTTCAAGTCTTATCTCTCCTATCTAATTAAACCTTTGAAAAAAACCCTGTTTCTACTATTAAATAACTTTAAATCAAATTAAACCCTAAAAATTTAAATCAACTTCTCACTGCACAATGGTATTGCTTGTTGTCCTGAATACACACTATCTTGACTGTAAGCTCCTCTTGCTTACGTTCATGTGAATGCTCTAAAGTTCTTACATAGAAGCATTGGATATTCTACGTGTATCCATGCATGGAATCATTTCTTCTTCTCAAACGTTACATACTACTTTGATTTTGCTCTTTAATGCTCAAAACTTAGCCCTTTTCTCAATCTCTTTCTTGGGCATTACTAATTGCTTAGAGCTTGCCCTATGGCACTTATCAAAGCTCGAGCTCATTCTTGGATGTTACTATTTTTTTGGAACTTATCCTATGGTGCTCAATATTTTTTTGGACGTTTCACTACTTATTCTAGTGCTTAAAATCTACCGTTGTTGTTAGAAACCTTGCCTTGGCACTCAAAATACCTTTTATACATTTAGGTTTCCCTTTTGATATTCAGTTTTCATGCTCTAGTCTACACTTGGATGTTCATCGTTGCTCTGGTTTACGTTCCTCCTTGGTTGCTACGTTGCTTTTCAATTATTTAGACATTGTTTTTGCTTAGAACAATGCTCTCTTTAAGCACATAGACGAATGCTTAGACTAGTGCTCTCCTCTCCACAAATGCTTAGATGTTGTGCTTAGAACTTTGCTCTTATCAAACAATTAGACGTTGTGTTCCTTGATGCTTAGAACTCTACTCTTAAATATTCAACGTCTCTTCTAATTATTCCTTGATAGCTTTGATTAGAACTGTGATGTCTTCAACAACTCAAATATTTTATGTCTCTTTAGATGCAACATTCCTTGCTTGATATCTTCACTTTGATGGCTTCTTATCCGCGTAGACTAGCTTCTTTCTTCTATGTTTGCTTACTAGTCTCTCCTACTGCACTTCATGTACCTCAACCATTTTACTTCATCTATCTTAGCCTCTGTACTTCATGTACCTTGACCTCTGCACTTCATGTATGTTAGCCTCTGTTTCTTATTGTAGGTGACAATCAGATGACTTGGTTTTATTGTAGGTGATAATTGAATGATTTGTTTTTATTGTAGGTGTAATCACATGCTTGAGAGCTATTCTTTATTTATCTCTAGC
Organism: Wollemia nobilis; assembly: GCA_028583015.1. Lineage (NCBI taxonomy): Eukaryota > Viridiplantae > Streptophyta > Pinopsida > Araucariales > Araucariaceae > Wollemia > Wollemia nobilis. The sequence goes on from JAQPPZ010000523.1 coordinate 21,949,192, forward strand.
TTGGATTACCTTATATTATCTTGATTATGCTTTGATATTTAATAATTTTATTTCTTATCCTCTTATAAAATATTTTATCCTCATGTATGTTGGCCCCTGTTTCTTACTGTAGGTGACAATCAAAGGACTTGCTTTTGTTGCAAGTGATAATCAAATTTGTTGTAGGTGGTGATCAAATGCTTGAGAGTTATACTTTTTTATCTCTAGCTTGGATCGCCTTCTATTATCTTCATTATGATTTGATCTTCAATGATTTTTTTTGCTTATCCTATTATGAAACATTTTATCATATGCTTTTGTTTTTTTCACTATAAGCTTATTTTTATTCTCTATAAAAAGTTTTTCTTTTCACTGTAAAACCTCTTTAATATTTTTACCTCTTGAACCACTTTCTTCTCTATATCTAAATATTATTTTAGCTCTTATCCTCTATAGATTCAATGCTTTCCTTTTATTGCTTCAATAATGATATACCTATCTCAAGATTGATGTATCTTTCTCAAGACACTCCAAAGTTCATGCAGTGGATACAACTCTTCAGGAGTGTACCCAATTTTTATAGCAATTAAAACAAAACTTGGTGCTAGCTCAAAAATGAATGTGATAGTAGATTGAACAACACCATTTTGAGTGCAACTTCAATGTAGGCAATATAGTTTTTATTTGTCTCCAACCCTACAAATAATCTTTCATGCAGCTTTGAGCTTATCAAAAATTGGTAGCATGCTTTTATAGACCCTATAAGATAGTGCATCAAATTGGACAAGTAGCCTATAAGCTTGTGTTACCACCTTCTTCCAAGATCTATCCAATCTTGCATGTCTCTTGTCTCAAGAAGGTACTCAACAATTGCATTCAAGTTTAGTCAACACTTCTTGAGTTAGAAGAAGGTTCGATCATCTTGGAGCCTGGCAATATTTTGGATCGAAGAACCTGCACTCTTCGTAACTACATTATCATTGAAGTCTTGATATAGTGATAGTGATTATAGCCAAAATATTCTACATGGGAGCCTCTCCAACAATTACAACAATAGTTTTATCATCTCAAACTATGAGGGGAAAGCTTTTTGAAGGGGAAGGGCATGTAGGAACCATCCTAAATTTTTTATGTAATCACCTCCTTCCTAATGTGGGGACCTCATCTTAATATTATTATGTAATATTTTGTAATGTGTATGTGGTATTTGAGATGCCTAGACAAGTGGGGTCATTTTATGTAACCGTTATTAAGAATGTAATCACTTGTTTGGTAGAAGATTCTAGCTCGAGTGGCCACTTGCATATGAAACCGACCCTTGAGCATTATAGTTAGGATTATGAAGAGTCCTTAAAAAGGCAAGATGGCATTGATGAAGGTATCTCTCATATGTTGGAGTCGGACCTTCTAATGAGGTTTCTCCTTCGAGGAAACCAATGATACTATATTATAATTTTGCTTTCTCAAATATAATCTATTGCTTTTCCATTTCATCTTGCAATATTGTTAATTTAAAGTTCATATTTATGTTATTATTGTAATATTACATGAATGTATTTTATATTACTTCAAGGTTCATAACATTTCTTCAATATCTTTTTATATTTAGATTCCTCAACCACTTGTGGTAAATCTTTCTTCACAATATCCCATAGTATAGAAAAAATAATTATTTTGTGGACACTACCTTTAAAAGATCCTCATTTTTTTTTAAAGGGAAAAACCCCTTATGGGGCCGCCTTGGTCTGAGAGACCATGAGCAAGGGGTTCTACATCGTCAAAGTCACTTGGGAGTCGCACCCGACCCTGCCCGCATCAACATTAACAATTAGATTTTGGATACCCAATTCAGCTTCTTGGTAGAGTGGAGATTTGAACCTAGGACCTCTCTTGGAGGATTTCCCTCTCCTCTCCAACCCACCTACAACACCTAAGTTAAAAGATCTTCATTTAAATCTTAACATTCTCATATAAATTTCTTCTTGTTTCTTAAAATTTTCATTCAATATTTCATATATTAATTTTTTTTTTTAAATTTAAATTTTTATATTTAATTTATCAATTCCTAAATATAATTATTTTGCCTTCTCCTCTTATAACAACCCTATAATCATAACAACAAGACCTAATTTATATTCTATATTTAATATTTATGCCTAAATTTGATGAAAAAAACATTCTCCTCTTGTAAATCCCTATACTCATAATATTGCCAACAAGTCCTAATTTGTAATTTATCTAAATTTGATCAAAATGAAATGTTTCCATCAATCTAATTAAATTAAAATAGTTTAGTCTTTGTTGGTGCTGGTTTTTGTTTTTGTTATAGAAAATATGTTGGTAGTAGACTTTTTAGTTTAATTTTATAGATGGTCAAAATTTCGTTAATTTTGTTTTTACCTTTATCTTTTTTTTAAACAAATGGTTATAGGGTCAAGTCGCATTGCCTCCTATTGTAACGTCAAATCATGGTGTTACTACTACAACCCCTATCTCCACTATAACTTCTATCTCGCCTCGGTAAACACAGTTTGGTCATGGTGCTACCACTATAACCCTTATCTCCACTATAACTCCTATTTAACCTCGGTAAACACGGTCCGATAGCATCAAATCATGGTGCTACCACTATAACCCCTATCTCACCTCGGTAAACACAGCCCAAAGTGAGAAAGACTCCTGGTGGCTTGGGGTTAGATACCATTGTCATCAAATTGGCGCACACTCAGCGAACTCAGATCTAACTACTACCTTTAGCCTAGATTGAACATGCTCGTGAAATTTGAACATAGGTCTCCTCCTGGTAAGTGTCCAGCTTCTTACCAATCCACCTAACCCTTGCACACAATAAATAAATCTTTTAAATAATATACCATAAATTCAAATATGAGCGAAAGATACATTGAAATATGTCTAAATAAAAAACACATAATAGATTATAATGATCTAAGCCTGTATAACTAATACAAACAAATATTAAAATAAAACGAAATTCCAATCATAAAATATGCCCCAATCAATTATCTTAAACTAGAAATCTATATCATCTTTTTATAACAAAATCTTTCCTTATAATATTATTCCATATAAGATCCTTCGAAAGGTTTTGTATTGTGTAAACTATCAAGATTGACAGCTATTCCTCATTCGACCTACCGATCGATCCATTTGTTGTGTGTTTTTTTTTTTATGATAACTTTAGTCTATAAGCGCTTTTTTTTTTTTTTTTTTTCATATTTTGTTCGAGTGTGGGGCTCGTCTTCACATGTTTCTAATTAATTTATTTAGATCTTAATCTCATATACGGGACGATTTTATGGGACATTTATGTTATATGGACTGTTTCTATGGAGAATTATTATATAATATATGGTCCTGCTACTGAAATATCGTATAAAAAAATAACTCTTTAAGATTCAAACATTAAATTCTAAAATGCTTAGCATTAAAACCTACTCAAGAGTCGTGTGATGCTTGTTGTGTCAGGTAATATTCCAAAAGAATGGATACCTGTGATCCAGTACATTTTTTATGGGCAATATTTATTTAATAAACCCACCATATCTTAATTCGGACGTCGCTCAAAATATCTTGGATCTTACTATTGTGAACAGTTACGTCAAAGAGTTAGTTACTGGTAATAAGGTCACGGGATTACCTACTGTCACCCTGATTGCTGTCAACAACATCCACATAGAAGACTTTGAAGAGAGTATAGAAAAAGGCAAAACAGTTGGTTCATTTACCCGTCCATATGAACTGCATTTGAATGGCGAAGTTTGGAAACCTTAAATTTAACCGAAAAGGTAAACCAGCATTTTGTATTCGATTCTCGTCCGTGATCTTTAAAACCACAAATTTTGAATCAGACAATATAGGTCGAGCATTGTTTTCTTTGCATTTCACAAATTATATAAGTTTCCTATTCTCCTGAAACTTCATGACAATGAGATTGTTTTGATAGGAATCATTCATTCCGACTGACAGACATGAACCTTTAACAGAAGGAATGGACGAAAATCTCCAAGGCAATCTTGCCTTTTTAAGGCCACCTTCATTTTATATTAACAAAATCAGTGTGAGCCTTCTTATTGTGGGGAATGCAAGCATAGATAATGTGGAAGCTACTGATTTGTAGTGTTTAGAGCTGACACGCAAGGACCTGTATATAAATTGCATTGGCTACGAATATAGATTATCGTAGAGAGCATTCTGTATTGCATATAACGGAATAATGCAGATATAAAAATTTACCTCACTCTTCGAAAATTTGTATAAATAATTATAGTTGTGACATTCTGGTTGGATAGTGTCATAAAAGTCTCGTACAAATAAGTATGGTTGTGATATTCTAGTTCTGTAGATCATAAAAATATGTCGATAGAATAAATTTAAGTCTTTTTTAAATGTATAATAGTTTGGTAAGTTTTAAGTTATATGTAAAGGCATTTTTTTTAGAAGAAGAATGGTTGCTTTGAGATTAGGGTATTTTTTTTTTAATATTGTATAAGTTATATCTTCCTAAAAGGTTATTCGATCTAATTGATTTTTAGATTAACTTATGCAGAATTTAATTGTTTTAAAATGAGTGGTCATATGAAGATATAGGAGTAAGAGTAATATTGATGGATATACAGTCCTATGAAATCAACCATTTGGAACAATGTGAAATCAACCATTGGGAACAATGTGAAATCAACCATTGGGAACAAAGACAGTGATGATTTTTCAAGTTGTGAAAAAATGAAATTGTAAATATTTATCAGGTAGGATTTGGATGATGGGAAGAGCAATGAAGGGTTAGAAAATCAATGAGAAAAAATATTTATCTCAACATAGAATTTTCAACTAAATTTTTTTCCCTTATTTATTTTAGAAATTTTTCATTTTTTAATCAAATATTATATTTGCTATAGGACATTTTAATAAATTTCAATAGATTTTGAGTTTTAGTTTCCTTCTTATGGATCGATTTATAGTTAAATCCTTAGAATCATCTCTAGTGGTAGAGTTTAGTGAGCACACCTTAGAGAGATCCTTGTTACTCTAATATAAGGTAGTTTTTGTTAAATTTAATGGGTATTGGCCAGGGGCTTCAACCTTGAGAAAATGGATTGATAGAAGTTGGAAGTCTCCAAGAGTGATTATATCCTTTCTTTCCAAAGTTTTCTTCCTAACCATTTTTTGTTCTAGGGAAGAACGAAAAAATCATAAAAGGGAGTCCTTGGTTTATGGGAAGAGCACGATTCTTAATTACTTGCTGGTATGAAGGCTTTTCACCTGAAAATATAAATCTATCCCTAGTACCAGTATGAGTTAAGATGTTTAGGTTATCCATTGAATTTTGGGAAATAAATACCTTTAAGGCAATAGACAACACTCTAGGAGAATTATTTGAGATTTTAGATACTACGAAAGATGGATTCTTGACTATTTATGCTTGAATATTGATCATGATTGATATAAGTAAAGCTTTACCAGAATAAAACATTCTTAAGTATGGGTATAAGATGTGGATCCAAACCATAGATTATGAAAACATATCTTTTAGATGTAGAAGATGTCATGAGGTGGGGCATTTTGAAAGATCATGCCCTAAGATAAGCCCAACAAAATCTTATGTAAAAAATCGCAAGAGAAACTTAAAAATGGTTATGGATGAAGATGGTTTTCAACTTCCAAAAATAGATTTAGAAAAATTAAAAAAATAAATAGTGGAGACTAGTAAGGAAGGATATTGGAAGAAATACCAACTCTTTTGAGGCTTTAGCCTATGAAGAAAAAGTAGATCAAAACTTAAAGGACACAGTACAACAAGTTCAACATGTTAACAAGGAATCGTCTATTCAGTATGATCTTGATTTAAGGAAGAACATTCTCAATGAACCTAAAGATTCTCTTGAAGTACCATTCACCATTCAGGAGAAAAAAACTTGTAAAGAAAATGCAGTTTTAGAAGATAATATCTCTACCATTTATAAGGAAATACTAAAAAATGAGCAGGACAAGTCAAAAGCTTTGTAGTAGAGCTAGAATAGATAAATATGATGAAAAATAAAATTGTGAAAGAATATTAAGGAATAGAATAATAAGACCTACTCCTGATATAGGCAAGGCAAAAAGAGGAAAACCCTCAAATTATCAAGCAAGATCCACGGAAGCAAGAGTAAACATAGAGAAAGAAACACAAACTAAGTTGGTTGAACTTCTCTTTACCAAACAACAAAATGATATTGGTAATACGTAGGCGGAACCAATAGCCCCTAATGAGACATGATTACCATATCATGGAATATAAGGGGTGTTAATACCCCCTCAAAGTAGAGGTGTATCAAGGACCTATGTTTAAGTAATAAGCCTAATATTCTTTGTATCCAGGAAACTAAAATGACAAAAGAATAAGTTTTAAAAACTATGAAAGCAATATGGAAAAAATGTGAATTGGATGCTATGGATTTTGAAGGAGCTATAGGGGGAATTCTAACTTGTTAGAATCCTTCTAGAACCTCCTTTGTAACCATTCATAAAACTAGGCATTGGATAGCCTTTTTAGTCACTTGCTACTTTGCAGATATTCATTTCATCCTTATCAATGTTTATGGACCTACAACTCAGTCAAGTAGATTAGAAGTTTAGAGTGGTATTGAAGCCTTTATGAGAAGTAAATACCAAGAAACTTGATTCATGGTCATAGGATATTTTAATGCCATAACCAAGCTGGATAAAATTTTTGTGAAAATTAGAAAATTAACCCAAAGTATGAGAGATTTCTTAGCTTTTATTCAAAACAATAATTTATGGGAGGTTGAGTTTGAAGAAGATAACTATACATGGACCAACAATAGGAGAGGCCAAAACCTAATAGCAAAATAATTAAATAGATGCATACTCTTAGATCATTAGCTAGATGAAGGAACTTGTGCTAAAATTAATACCTTAACAAGGATTTGTTTAGATCATTGGCCAATAATATTTAAAATGGTGGTAAGTGAATTCAAAAAATATCATATTTTAAATATGAGCAAATGTGGGAAGACCATCCTCAATTTGTTTATATGATAGCACAAATGTAAAATTCTCTAAGAAATGGTGGGTTGTATGCTCTTCCAAAACAAATTAAATCTATGACATCTAGATTAAAAGAGGAACACAAATACTTTTGGAAATATTTTTGATAAGAAAGAAGAACTAAAATATAAACTTTTAAAATTTTAAAAATGTGATCATAATAATCCAAGCTCAGAGGAAAGGGAGTTGCTTAGTGAATATCATAATATTTTGAGTAAGGAAGATAAATTCTAGAGATTAAAATCAAGACATGCTTGGTTAAAATAAGGAGATAAAATACAAAGTATTTTCATAGGACGACTATAGTACAAAGATCAACACCCAAAATTAGTAGAATTAAATCAATAGAAGAGGTTTGTATTGAAGATCGGAGTGAAATTAGAAAAGAGGTAAAGTATTTTTATTAGAATATTCTAGGATCAAAGGAGACTAAAGTTCTTAATGATAAACTTCTTCAAGATGTACCTTTCAGTTATAACGAATGAAGACAATAGGAAACTGATGGAGCCTATTACTCTAGAAGAAGTTCATTTAGCTTTTTTTCTTTTAATAAGGATAAATCCCAAAGTCCATATGAGATCTGTGTAGCGTTTTACCAACATAATTGATATATAGTGAAGGATTCTTTATTGTTGGCAATGGAACAGTCTAGGGTAAAACAATACATACTTTATAACAATACATACCTTATAAAATAAATGCAACATATCTTACCCTAATTCCAAAAAAGAAGGATGTTGAATTGTTTGATTCTTTTAGATTCATAAGCCTATGTAATATGACATATAAGATTATCTCCAAAGTGATGGCATATCGATTAAGACCATTGTTAGACCAAATTATTTCAAAAGAGCAAGGAGAATTTGTGAAAGGGAGACAAATTATGAATGGGATTGTAGTAGCTCATGAAGTTATACATTCACCAACTTCAAGAAAAGAGAAAGAAATGATCTTAAAACTTGATATGAGTAAAGTCTATGATAGGGTTAGATGAGATTTTTTTTTTGCTTTTTTAAAACAAATTAGATTAGAGAAGAAATGGATTAGATGGATTAAATATTGTGTCTCTACAGTTTTTTATTCAGTGTTGGTCAATGGGTTAGGAACAAAATCTTTTAAAGTCAAGAGAGATCTAGATCATCTATATCCTTATTTGTTCATTATTATGGCAGAGGTTTTGAGTAGTAACTTAAAGAATACTAACAAATATGGGCTTATAAGGGGACTTAAGGTTAGTAATAATATCAACAACATCACCCATCAATAGTTTATAGATTATACAACCCTTGTTGAAAGCTGAAAGGGCAAGGATAAATGAGGCCAGAGCTTTGAACAACTTTTTAAAGGAATACGAAAGAGCATTAGGGCAAAAAGTTAATAGGACAAAATATAAAATTTACTTACTTAACACTCCAGCTAATATCAAAGCAAGAATTTATAGGTTACTTCAAATGGAGGAGGCAAATATTCTAGCAACATTTCTAGGGATGTTTTTATTTGAGAGGAGAATGAGGATATAATCATGGAATCCAATTGTTAGTAAAGTTCAGAATAAACTACCAGCTTGGAAAGGTAGATGATTATCATTAGTAGGAAGAGTGCAATTAATTAAGTCAATATTACAGACCATTCCAACATATTATATATCATTGTATATTATGCCAAATTCAGTTTTAAAAAAATTAATCTATATTATGTGATCCTTTTTATGGTCAAGTTTACATGATAAAAGGAATTTTCCTTTGGTGAAATGAAGCAAGGTGGGTGATGATAAAACTAGGGGAGATCTTGATTTTAAGAGTTCTTATAGATGCAAACTTAGCTCTTAAGGAAAAAATAATCTAGAGATTGTACAAAGAGAGTCAAAGACAATGGGTAATAATTATTCTAAGTAATTATGTTGAGCACAATGACCCAAGTTTAATATTTACTGCATTCTCTCTACCAAATGGTTATGCTCTTTGGAATGGTTTAAAAATTCTATTTATCTAATGATTAAAGGTTTAATATGGGTGGTGGGAACTAGAGAAAAAATCTATTTTGATGGATACTTGGTGTGATAAAAAACCACTCAATTTAGATCCAATTTTGAAACCTTGGATGAGATTGCTTCAAAATAAATATGATGATAGGGTTTTAAACATTTTGTACAAGGATTAGGAAGGAATATACAAATGGAAAGAAGATTTTTTTACAAGTATACAAGACATTGATGCTAGGAGGCAATTAAGTAGAAAGATAACAATTGTGATTATTCCGAGGGGAGCCAAGGATAATTGATTTGAGAGTTGAATAACTTAGTATAATACACAACAAGAAGTGGATATAATGTAAAGCACCAACATAATAATAATAACACTAGAATATGGAGAGATATTTGGGATAGCCCAAGCATTCCTAAAGTTAAAATGTTTGTTTGGCTAGTAGGTCATAGAAGCATTTTATCCTAGGATAACCTTATGAAAAAGGGTTTTCATGGCCCCTCTCAATGTGTTCTTTGTAATAAGGAGGACGAGAGTATAGACCATCTCTTGGGATATTTCTCGATAGTTTGGAAACTATGGTAATGAATTCTTAATATGTTTAGTACATGCATGGTGATGAATATCAAAATTGAAGATTGATGAAAGCAATGGTAGAGAACTTATAAAAGTGAGGTTTTACAAACAATATGGGATATATCAAAAGATACAATACTTTGGATTGTATGGTTACTTGTTGACAATTTTGTCACATTGCATAGAGGGGTAGAAAAAAAATCAAAATTTTCTTTTTGTAAAGTGTTTCTTTTGTTATTTTTGAAAGTATTTGTAAGTGTTGCAGCAATTTTGGCTTTCAATGCCACCCCCTTGTACATAAAATGAAGAAGAAAAAGCTTCGCTGCCAAACAAGCCAAAGAAGATAGCTTCGCCGAAAGAAGGAAAAAGTGTCGCGATATCGCGACATGTTGCATTTTTGCGGCTGAGAGCGACAAGAGGGAGCAAGAAAGAAAAAGTGTCGCGATATCGCGACATGTTGCATTTTCGCGGCCGAAAGCAAGGAGAAGGAGCAAGAAAGAAAAAGTGTCGCGATATCGCGACATGTTGCATTTTCGCGGCCGAAAGCAAGGAGAAAGAGCAAGAAGGAAAAAGTGTCGCGATATCGCGACATGTTGCATTTTCGCGGCTCAAAGCAAGGAGAGAGAGCAAGAAAGAAAAAGTGTCGCGATATCGCGACATGTTGCATTTTTCAAAGCAAGGAGAAGGAGCAAAGAAAAAGTGTCGCGATATCGCGACATGTTGCATTTTCAGGCTCAAAGCAAGGAGAAAGAGCAAGAAGGAAAAAGTGTCGCGATATCGCGACATGTTGCATTCTCGCGACCAAAGGAGAAAAAGTGTCGCGATATCGCGACATGTTGCATTCTCGCGACCAAAAGAGGAAAAGTGTCGCGATATCGCGACATGTTGCATTTTCGTGGCCAAAAGCAACAAAAGAGGACAAAGACATAGAAATGTCGTGATTTCGCGACATGTCGTATTTTTATGATGCAAGAAGAAGAACCAAGCTGAAGACATAGAAATGTCGTGATATCGCGACATGTTGCTTTTTCGTGACTCAAAAGGGGCACGCACTCCAAGCCGGGTATTTTCTCGAGACGATCAAGTGCCTCATAAATGCATTTTTACTTGCTCGGTAAGCTCGCTGCTCATTTTTGGCAATTGGAAGCGAAGTATCAGTCCCTGAAGGAGAGCCCGACAAGCATGGCGGCCACTCGAGCATTGCACCCAGAAACCAAGGACACTCAGACGGCTCATCAATGCATGTTTCCACGGTTGACTCGGTCATAGTTGCCAGTTCTGGTAATGGATTTGAGAGCTCAGTCACGAGGGCCGCGAGGAGCCGACTTCTCAGATCTCAAGAGTATACTTCGCCATTCTGTGTAATAATGACTCAGAGGGTCGGGTCCTCTATAAAAACCTAGGCATTGTAATGTAAGAAGGGGGGAACTTTCTGCTAGAAAGCTGTTGTAACTTGATGTCCTGCGATTAATACTAAAGAGCTTTGGGCTCAATTTCTCTCTTGTATGCTGCCTTCTATGTTTATTTCTTTTGTCTTTCTTCATTTGCATACTGTAACTCTGAATCCTGAATTCGGTGTGCGATTGGGGACTGTACCCTAAAATTTGCCCGAAGGATACATAGGAGAGGAAAAATGCTATATTGGTTTTCTTTTATGCTTCCTGGTGGGTTGTGGTTTCTGTTATATTCGCTTGTCCTAATCGTCGTTACTCTGAACCCTAAATTTTGATGAAAGGGAGAAGGAGAATCCTGGAGCTCGCCCAGAGGATACATAGGAAGGTTAATGTGGCGTTTCTTTCATTTATTCTTGGTGTTCTTTGCTGCTATTCAAGTTGTTAGTTAGTGATCGTGCTTCCTGTTCTCTCCCACTTTAAATTATCGATCTCTCTTCCCTTACCCCTTTTTTATTTCTTTCTCTAACCCTAACTCTTTTTATCTCTTTCCTGCACCCTTACTCTGTTTATCTCTTTCCTGCATCCCTTATCTCAAAACACCAAAGTAGTTTAGCATAGGAGCCGGCCTTTCTCCGGAGATTGGCACGAGGGGCATCTCTTCCCTTCGGCCTTTCAATGTTGGTCCAGGTCTAGGGTGCATACACTTACCCAAATCCTTTCCTAGGCAGATTTGATGACCAACAGTTTTGGCACGCCCGGTGGGACACTGGTCCCATGTTTTAAGGAAGCCCGAGTTTGGTGAATCTTTGGCTTGCCTCCATCTGGAAAAATCACCTGGCGACTCTGACTGAGCTGAAGATCCAGATTTCTTGATCGTAGGCACCTTTTAAAGCTGAAATAAGACACCCCGGAGGAATCAAGGTTTGGTGAGCAGCCTTGACCTCACAAGCGAAGAAAAGAATGTTCACCTGGCGACTTCGACTTAGTGGCGAGAACCGTGATCTCTGCAGGCCACTGCTATAATGGAGAGGGTATGCTATCCCAGTTGGGATGATCGTGGCCCTCTGAATCTCCCAAGTTACCATGAAATTCCCAAAAGTGCCTTGAAGACATTGACGAAATACAATGGCACTAAGGGAATGGCCCAAGAGCACCTTGAAGATGTTGTTGCTTTAGCGACCCTCCATGACATAACCCACGAAGATGTCATGATCAGACTTCTGGTTCTATCTTTGGAAGGAAGGGCGCTGCAGTGGTACAGACTGCTCGGGCGTAAAAGCATCTGCTCATGGGATGACTTAGCGGGAGCGCTAATCAGAACATTTGATGGCTCTCAGGACCCCTTCCAGCTTTTGATGTACCTCTCCACCATCACAAGAACACCTCTGGAGAGCATCACGGACTTCAATGTCCGATTCTATAGAAGTTGGAAGAGAATTCTAGGAGAGATCCAACCGACGCCCGCCCAAGCCCACCTCTTCTATGTTCGGGCCTTTCACCCGGACATGAGCCTCCTCTTACTGCAATCAGGTGAACGAAGATTTCCTCAAATATTTGAGGAAGCAGTATGAGCAGAGCAGCTCCTGCTCCTATCTGGAAAGTGGCAGTGGGGGGAAACTCCATCACTTTCTCCAATATTTGTTGCTCCTATCTATCCTGCATAGTATTCACCATGGAAGATTCCTCATACTGAGCAGAGACCTGAGATGCAGTCGTTTGGAGCTCAAGAGGCAAATTTCGTCCAAGGCCAACGATGGGAATATGCAAGCTTTGCCCCAACAATGAACAATATGGTTGCTTGCAGTCTCCATCAGGAGATGGGCCAAGGAGAGAAACAGACTCAAGTGGCAGAACCTGAGAACAAAGAGGGCACATTTTTGCACCCTTTTTGTATCCCAGTGGATGGCACGCAAGTATTCAGCCAGAGCCCATTAAGCATGCCTCATCAAGAGGCTGAGCCCAAGGAGATCCTGGAAGCAGACTTATCATAGGAAAAGCCCTGTTGTCGCAACAAGAAGTTGGAGGAGCTCGTATTCAAGAGTCCATAGTCGGTGGACTCTCTAAAATGGTGGTATTGGTTCCAGCCATCACCACAACCGGTACCCACAAAAGACCCCCATGCGGCGAACTTCTTCGCCACATCATTCATCACCAGTATGGGTACTGGCAGGAGTGACAACCTGCCACGTTGCACTCCGTTTGCAACATGGACAACTTCGGGAAGAGGCCAGCCGGACTTCAAAGATCAACTGAAGTTCAATCAGATCTGGTTCGGACATTGCAGGTTCACCAGATAGGCACCCGAAGCTGGGTTTATGGTGGCGGCATGCCAATCATGTCACAAAATTTTGTGTAAATACTGTAAATAGCCCGGCTAGTAAATAAGTGTCGAAGGCGCTAAGTGTTGCTTAGGAGCTTAGGCACAAACAAAAAAAAAAAATGTCGTCAGTGGATAGTCAGAGAAGAGGACAATGGGAATGACTCTGTTGCCCAATGGATAAAGGCATGGGATCTCTGCATTCAGACAAGCTAAATGCCCCGTGAGCCACCAAGAATGTTGACAATTTTGTCACATTGCATAGAGGGGTAGAAAAAAATCAAAATTTTCTTTTTGTAAAGTGTTTCTTTTGTTATTTTTGAAAGTATTTGTAAGTGTTGCAGCAATTTTGGCTTTCAATGCCACCCCCTTGTACATAAAATGAAGAAGAAAGAGCTTCACTGCCAAACAAGCCAAAGAAGATAGCTTCACCGAAAGAAGGAAAAAGTGTCGCGATATCGCGACATGTTGCATTTTCACGGCTCAGAGCGACAAGAGGGAGCAAGAAAGAAAAAGTGTCGCGATATCGCGACATGTTGCATTTTTGCGATCGAAAGCAAGGAGAAGGAGCAAGAAAGAAAAAGTGTCGCGATATCGCGACATGTTGCATTTTCATGGCTGAAAGCAAGGAGAAAGAGCAAGAAGGAAAAAGTGTCGCGATATCGCGACATGTTGCATTTTCGCGGCTCAAAGCAAGGAGAAAGAGCAAGAAAGAAAAAGTGTCGCGATATCGCGACATGTTGCATTTTCGCGGCTCAAAGCAAGGAGAAAGAGCAAGAAAGAAAAAGTGTCGCGATATCGCGACATGTTGCATTTTCGCGGCTCAAAGCAAGGAGAAAGAGCAAGAAGGAAAAAGTGTCGCGATATCGCGACATGTTGCATTTTCGCGGCTCAAAGCAAGGAGAAAGAGCAAAAGAGGAAAAGTGTCGCGATATCGCGACATGTTGCATTCTCGCGACCAAAAGAGGAAAAGTGTCGCGATATCGCGACATGTTGCATTTTCGTGGCCAAAAGCAACAAAAGAGGACAAAGACATAGAAATGTCACGATTTCGTGACATGTCATATTTTCGCGATGCAAGAAGAAGAACCAAGCTGAAGACATAGAAATGTCGCGATATCGTGACATGTTGCTTTTTCGCGACTCAAAAGGGGCACGCGCTCCAAGCCGGGTATTTTCTCGAGACGATCAAGTGCCTCATAAATGCATTTTTACTTGCCCGGTAAGCTCGTTGCTCATTTTTGGCAATTGGAAGCGAAGTATCAATCCCTGAAGGAGAGCCCGACAAGCATGGCGGCCACTCGAGCATTGCACCCAGAAACCAAGGACACTCAGACGGCTCATCAATGCATGTTTCCATGGTTGACTCGGTCATAGTTGCCAGTTCTGGTAATGGATTTGAGAGCTCAGTCATGAGGGCCGCGAGGAGCCGACTTCTCAGATCTCAAGAGTATACTTCGCCATTCTATGTAATAATGACTCAGAGGGTCGGGTCCTCTATAAAAACCCAGGCATTGTAATGTAAGAAGGGGGGGAACTTTCTGCTAGAAAGCTGCTGTAACTTGATGTCCTACGATTAATACTAAAGAGCTTTGGGCTCAATTTCTCTCTTGTATGCTGCCTTCTGTGTTTATTTCTTTTGTCTTTCTTCATTTGCATACTGTAACTCTGAATCCTGAATTCGGTGTGCGATTGGGGACTGTACCCTAAAATTTGCCCGAAGGATACATAGGAGAGGAAAAACGCTATATTGGTTTTCTTTTATGCTGCCTGGTGGGTTGTGGTTTTTGTTATATTCGCTTGTCCTAATCGTCGTTACTTTGAACCCTGAATTTCGATGAAAGGGAGAAGGAGAATCCTGGAGCTCTCTCAGAGGATACATAGGAAGGTTAATGTGGCATTTCTTTCATTTATTCTTGGTGTTCTTTGCTGCTATTCAAGTTGTTAGTTAGTGATCGTGCTTCCTGTTCTCTCCCACTTTAAATTATCGATCTCTCTTCCCTTACCCCTTTTTTATTTCTTTCTCTAACCCTAACTCTTTTTATCTCTTTCCTGCACCCTTACTCTGTTTATCTCTTTCCTGCATCCCTTATCTCAAAACACCAAAGTAGTTTAGCATAGGAGCCGGCCTTTCTCCGGAGATTGGCACGAGGGGCATCTCTTCCCTTCGGCCTTTCAATGTTGGTCCAGGTCTAGGGCGCATACACTTACCCAAATCCTTTCCTAGGCAGATTTGATGACCAACAGTTACAAGGGAATATAATAATATAAAAGCAATTTAGAGGTAATGAAAATGAATATATGTTTAGCCATAGAGGAGTCTAAACCAACCCTATCAACTCACCTAGTCCCTAATATAGAAGCAAAGAACCTTGATAGATGGATTCAAGTCATTAAATGGAATTATGATGTTAGGTACAAGAGAAGAAAAAAGAAGACAAATAATATAAAGTGGAAACCACCAAATGTGGAGTTGGTTAAATTGAATTTTGATGGAGCATCTAAAGGAAATCCAAGCCCAGCATGAGGAGGAGAAACAATTAGAAATAATAGAGGAGATATTTTGTCTCGTTATGCTTTCAATAGTGGATTTAAGACAAATAATGAAGCTGAAGCTTGGGTAGCTTTAGAAGGGTTAAAAATATGCAAACAAATGAAATGGAATAGAGTATGGATGGAAGGTGATTCTATCATAGTAATAAATTCATTTTGATAAAAGCAAAGGCTCCATGGAACATACAAGAGATAATTATGGAAATTCAAGATCTTGCTAAAGATTTTGAAGAAATCAAGTTTACACATACATTAAGGGGAGGAAACAAATGTGCATATAGGCTATCCAATAGAGGGGTTTTGATTGAGGATCATAAAGTTAAATTCTTCTTTCCATGATTGAAGTAGTAAGTTTAGCTAAAGCTAACAAGAAAATGTTGAATGCCTAAATCAAATAATGATTAAGATTTACTTTAATGTTTTCCATTGGTAATATCTGCTTTATTTTATAACAATAATATGTTTTCATATAAAATATTTATTATAATTTTTGTGGTTGCACTTGTGTTTCATGAAGAAAACTAGCAATCTATATTTGGTAAAGCAGACTATGATAGTGCGATGTATTGGAAATATTACTTTACTAAGATGCAATGCATATATAGTAGAGGTGAAGTTTTGGTATTGTGAAGGTTGCTATAGAAAATGTCAAGAAGGATGCTGAATTCTAGAATATTTGTATTCATACAAAAATTGAAAAGATCCAGAAAATGAAAATCAAGAATTTAGATATTTTATGTAAAATGATGTAGGTTTCTAGCTATAGCATCTCAATTGAGATGAGAAGTGTATCTATTTGTAAACTCTTAAGCTCTAAAGAAGAGAGTTGTGATTTGTCAAGGGTGGGGGACCCAAGTACAACCCCTTGGTATCTAGCCAAAAAATATTATATTTAAGTTGATAGAATAAATTTAAGTCTTTTTGATTGTATAATAGTTTGGTAAGATTATAAAAGTGTAGAGCAAATTTAAGTTTTTTTTTAATGTGTACTAGTTTAGTAAGATCATAAGCATATTGTATTCATATTATATTTAAGTTGATAGAATAAATTTAATTATTTTCAAATGTATAATAGTTTGGTAAGATCATAAAAGTATCATATTCAACTTATATCTAAGTTGATAGAATAAATTTAACTTTTTTTAATGTATAATTGTTAAGGTAAAATGACTCCAATTTCAAGAGACACCTTTCATATATTTTAAAATATTTATTTAGAAAATAAGAGTGGGATAAGAGAGTTTTTTTTGTATTTTGCTAGATTTTTTTTAAATAAGATATGTGTGGCTTTTATTAGGGATCACTCTTATTAAAAAATAAAACATTACGTTGCTCTTATTACATTTCTAATAAGTTAATTAAAGCATAACCAGCTTTATCTTTCTTTCAAAGATATTCTTCATAAATTTCCATAATCAACTCCTTTTATATCAGATGCCTTTCAAAATTTCAATTATGTCAAGATGAAATTCAACACCACGAGTAGCTAAAATATTTGCTACCCATATTCTATATCTATAAATATCTTATCTATAACAACCTCACAATTCCTTAATGCCTTTTTTTAGGGTTCTTATTCATTCCCGTAATATTCCAAAATATTATTTTAAGTGTTATTTTTTGTTTTTATTTGTGGATTTACCACACTTCTTATTGGCACTTGTGATATTTGCTTTTGTTTTCTCATATCAATATCCCTCTAGATTTTTTCTCCTTGTTTTTGCTTCTTGGGTTTTCCTCTCTTGTTTTTTTCCCAACAAACTTTCATCTTCATCAATCTCTTCAATATTCTCACACTGCTCATAGTAAGACTTATCATCTTTAGGTTTACCTTGTTCTAAAGGATCTGAAGTGCAAGAAACAAGCTCAAAAATACAATCATCTTTATGGTTCCCTAGAAACCTAAAGTGCAAGGATGCTCTTCTATAGCAATTACCTCCTTATTTTACCCTAAAAAACCTAAATTGCTATGGGTTTCCTCCATCCTCATTTCTGTATTGTGTTGTTGTTGAAACCTTAAAGCGCAAGGGATAACATCTTCACCCCTTTCACTTTTATTACCTAGAGAGGATTTTATACTACTTGAGGAAAATGAAGATGATTTACCTGGAATAAACTTGACCTCTTTTGTCATCTTTGTTTTAGGATTTCTCTCCACATATTTTGCATCTTTAATTCCTTCTAAACTTGCCAAATGATATTGTAGATAGTCTTTCTTTGCCTCTTTTTTTAGAGTGGAATATCCTTGATCTAATCTAGCTTCTATGACTATATGATTTCCTTGCTTCATCTTGAAGTTTATCTCATTGCTAGAATTTTTTTATCTCTTTCTTCATAGTTTTCACTTTGTAAACTCTTGCCATGTGTCCAATATCATAACAATTGTGGTAACGAAATGCGATAATCTACTTGGTAATCCCATTATCTTGATTCAAATTTAATCTTAATGGACTGTGGCAAAGGTTTTAAAATATCCATAACAACACATATTCAAGTATATATAACATGCTTTTGCTCTTTAGTAGCTAGTATTCCTTATTGAATTCCCCTATGGTATGTCCAATATTCTTAAAAATATTCCTATTTATAAGTTGATATGGAAATCCAAAAAGCCTAACCCATACTGAAAGCTTCTTACTAGTTTTTGTTTCAATAGAAAATAAAAATAAAAAATAAATAAAAAAATCATTCCATGATCTCAAATAAAGTTCATCTCTTCCCCAAAACATTTGGCCACCAACCATTATTTTATCCCTAATTTTTGAAATGGAAAAGATGATGAGGAAAAAATATTTAGGAAGAAAAGTCATATAGTAATTTGAATTTAATCCCCACTTCCACTTGATCCAATTTTGAATCTCCAAAAACCTTGGCCATGATCTATGGAACTTACATATTAACCCTCTACTTTTAAGAACCATTATATCATGCTCAATCATCTCATCCTTGATACTTACTTCTAGTGTAGCATATGCTTGGATCAAACTTGACATGTCTATGTTGATGTAAATCCAACTGCAAGAGGTCAAAACAAAATACCTCCCATTACATAAAAACTGCGATAAATGAAAATAATATGTAAAACCCTCCATTTACATAAAAATTGCAATAAATGAAAATAATCAGTTAAACCTCCATTCACATAAAAACTACAATACATGAAAATAAATCAGTAAATAGTTTATTTTCTCATTCATGGATTCACTTCCCCTTTTACAGTGCAATACCAAGGGAATATATATCCCCAAAAAAACCTTAAAAGAAAACCCTAAAACTTGAAGCCCTAAAAGAAACCCTAAAATAAAACCCTAAAGCTTAAAACCCTAGAAATAAAAAAATTACTATTTTTGGCAAATTACCTTTTTAGTAATTACCATTTTCGGAAAATTATATTTTGCATCAAATAATTCCATTTTGAGTAATAAAAAAATTACTTTAAAACTTATTTAAAAAAAAAACCCTCTAAAGATAGGCTCCTGCATCATATGCTCTTATGCTTATCTCCAACTAGGGCAACTTAACTTCCCATTAGGGATTTCAAATATGAATTTCTTTCCATACTAGCTAATGGGGCTTGTTCTTGGCTTGCATTCTCTCTTGGCTTTCACTTCCTCTCGCCTTGCACTCTCTCCTACCTCACACTCGCTCTCAACTTGTAATCCATATTTCCTTGCACTAGCCCCTATCTCTTATTTTTATTGACATTCCTTCGTTTCAACAATTTTTTGAAAACAAGAAAGGTAATAAAAGGTCAAATTGCTAATTTTTGTCAAGCTTTTGTAATAAAATACAAGGTTATTTAGTTTTGTACACATATAAATATTTTAGTAGAGCTTGGGATCTAGTTTTAGATTTATTTCTTGCCTAGGGCTATAGTTGAAGGAGGTGTTGGACTGTGTTCATTTAGCCAACACCAGACCTGACTCTATTGACTAGGCACCAGGCAAAAAAATAACCTACAAAACATAACAATTATACTCTAGCATCAAACAAGACTATGACTTAGCATCAAAATTTGAACTGGCCAAATTTCCATGTGGTTACAATGAATGGCTGAAGGCACTACTCTTACACTCCGTAAATGACATGGCATAAGGAGTCAAAAGTGCAACCAACTAATATTTAAAAAAGCACCAAATTGGGAGAAAAATACATATTTGTTAAGTCTAGTCAGTTTCTTGTGACCAACTGTAACATCCAAAACATAATGTTGTTTACAACTGACAACAAGTTAATAAAAAGATAAATCAACCAAATCTTATATGTAAGGGCTAGGAACAATTTTAAACTTACTTTTTTAATTCCTAGATGCTCTAACATGTAAGTTAAGGGCCACCAAGGCTTGTTTACTAAGTTTGACTGCCAAGTGTAACTTATTTCTATTTTTGCTTGTTGATTTAGAGATCCATTTGTTGGTTGCATCTTCAGTTGTAACTTACTTAACTATAGAGGTAGGAGAGGGCCTTGTCCTTTCTATTATAAATAAGAGTGGTAGCCTAAGACTTAGTAAAATTTAAAGGTGAAATATATTGTCATGTTGTTGTATTTTTACTGTATTTTGTTGAGATATTTTTGTTGATTACAACCTACAATAGAAGCATTATATGATTTGTTATTGCACTACTTTTATGTGAGTTGAATTGAATCATTTTCCCTTTCATATTGTTGCAAGAAAGGACCCACTCCTAGCAAGGTGGAAGGTAATTTTCTTTATATTTTATTTGTTGTAATATTATATTAGTTTTTTTGTCATTTTTCTACAACCCATAACGATTAACTACATGCATTATTTTACTTTTCGGGAAAGACTAGTTAGTTACATTATTTTCATATTTGGTTTGTTATAGTTTAGCTTGAATGCTTCGTTGTTTTATGCTCAAAATTATTTCATGTTATTTTATTTACTTTTCCTGTTGCAATCATTTCATTTCCTATAAAGTTTGTTTGCTTGGTTAAACTCTTTCATTTCAGCTATAGTTAAATTTCAATTCTATTTTTTAAGTTGTAGTTTAGAGAGCCAAAAATAGCCTCGATTCTAGATATTTCCTAGTGCATATTATCCATAGGATACCACCCCTAGTTTGATAAATTAAAAGTGACCTTGGTAAAGTGTGGTTCTGATGACACCCATCACTTTTTGGCATTGTTGATGAGGAACACGATGTTGCTAGAAACCATTCAAATCTACTAAATGTCCAAAAATGAAAAACTTTTGTTTAGTTAGTAAATTGATTTAGTTGCAGAGGTAGCATACCTCCTTAGTGGCCATTATTAATATACGTATTCACTAGAATAAATCCTAAATATAATCTTATAGATCAAGATACCTAGTGCCCTTATTTGTGCTTATGCCAATATGATACAAAACAATTAAAACTAAGTAAAACTAGTGATATTGATAAGGGAATGTAGATCCAATTAGAAAAGAAAAGAAAAAGGCTTATTTGAAACTTTAGAGTGTATGAATAGGTTTAGAGACAACAAGGGGAGATTCATAAAAAAGAACCCCCAAAAAGCCACAGGAACACAACAACCACACCTATAGGTTGCACAAGAGTACATTATACTTGTAGTTGAGATTCTAAACAATATATTGCAATTAGATGAAGAAAGTGCTAGTGAACAATCACCATCAACTTTATGATCTGAAGGATTCCCTGAAACAAAAGAACTTGGTAGTGGTCCACAATTTCCCTTTAGAAACCTTAAATAATGTAGATAAGTTTATAATATTTGTTGGGAAAATAAAAAAATGGGGGATAGGCAAGGAGAAAATAACACTAGATATGGACAAAGTGTTGTACATCATAAGGAAACCAACAATGGTGTTAGAACCTTTACATATCCTATTCGGTTAGACCCTAATGTGCAAGCTCAAATGAAAAATATTTCCTCATAAAAACTACCTATATTTAAGGGAACTACTGTAGAGGACCTAGATGAGTTCCTGTTCAAATTCCAAATCATATGTCAAACTTACAACTACATAACTAACAACCACAAACTTAAATTTTTTCCTTTCATGCTTAAGGATGCAGCTATGAGGTGGTTTATGGGGTTAGCTCTAGAATGTATATGTAGCTAGGATGAGATGGAAAAGGTATTTTTAGAAAAGTATCAAGAGTATTGTCATGTTAGGGATAAAAAAGAAGGACTACTTAAGAAAAATAAACCAAATATGAGATTCTTGAAGATTATCTAGATAGATTCTTTTTGGTTCAAAAAATATGTGGGGAAGGAATAGACTAGAAAATTATAAAAGTAATCTTCTTATGAGGATTACAATATGGTTCAAGGGACATCCTAAAACTCATGGGGAAAGGTGATGTGAATAAGCTAAAACTTTATGATATTATGGAACTATGTCGAAACTACTCCAAAAAAAGGAAAGGAATATGTAGAAATCGAGTAGGGAAGAGTGGCAATGAGGTAGGAGAACTATTAGAAGAATTTTATAATTTAAAATTTGATATTCTCCTACACTTAAACACAATATTGGATGAAATAAAAATCTAAAACTAAAGCCAATGAATCACTAGACATATATTGTCCAATATGTAATAAAAAACATGCTTTACAAGAATGTCCTCCTAATGAAACCAATATTTATAGTATTTGTGAGAAAAGTCACCCTATAGACTGGTGTGATATTTTAACAAAAATCAAGGCTAACCTTGGAAGGAGTCCTAATACAAAGAAATGAAGAACACAAGCTTATACTGAGAGGGGGGGTGAACAGTATAAGACCTCTTTTTACTTTCTCTATTTAACTTCAACTTCGCAAAGCAATGAACCAATAGCAATATCAAAGCAATGCATAAAGCAACACACAATGAGACACCAATTTTAACGTGGTTCACCCAACATGGGCTACATCCACAAAACTTTTCTCTAAAAAGCTTTCTCAAAGTTCTTTGGGAATCCTTCCCAATTACAATGTTTATGAGCCTCGGACCAAAGGAGAAACCTTCCCCTACTCAAGTATTTATGAGCCTCTGCCCAAAGGAGAATCCTTCCCCTCCTCACGAATTTATGAGCCTCCTGCCCAAAGGAGAATCCTTCCCCTCCTCATGAATTTATGAGCCTCCTGCCCAAAGGAGAATCCTTCCCCTCAGCTCTAGAAATGATACTTCAGAAGATCACCTACCTCTTATTCCGCTAGCACATGGAACTCCTTTCCACAGAAGACCTCCTATCCTCAATGCTCAGCCTCAAGAGACCTCTGTCCTCACTGATCACCTCCACAACAACTCATCAACCTATACTAAACACAGTCAGTCGGTCCAGCACAAGTCTTCCTCACTCTGTCAGATCTGTCCCAAGCTCAACTCATAAAGCTTGAACAAATCAATCTCTGCTGCACACAAGCCTTCTCAAAGACTTGTCAAAACTATCCTCAGGTTCTTCTCAAAGAACCACTTCAACTCTGTCCTCAAGTCCTCTGCTAGGACCTATCCAAATCAGCTCACAAGTCCTCCCTAGAACTTGTCCAAATCAGCTCACAAGTCCTCACTAGAACCTATCCAAATCAGCTCACAAGTCCTCACTAGAACAAATAGCTCACAAGTCCTCACTAGAACCTGTCCAAATCAGCTCACAAGTCCTCACTAGAACCTTGTCCAAATCAGCTCACAAGTCTTCACTAGAACTTTGTCCAAATCAGCTCACAAGTTCATCAAGAAAAACTTGCTTAGCATGAACCCACAAAGAGAATTGTTAGAGACCCAATGTGATTCATCAACCTCATAGAAGCATAAAGAGAATTGTTAGAGACTCAATATGTTCTATACTTAACTCCCAATATCAATCTCAAATCTCATAGAAACATAAAGAGAATTGTTAGAGACTCAATATGTTCTATACTTAACTCCCAATCTCAATCTCAACTCAATCTCAATCTCAAAAGAATAAGATAGATGTAGTATGCTTTTCTCAAGAACATGAAACACAACCCAACAATTGCCAACCATGCAATATCTCATATAACAATGATACTCATGTTCTTTCCACAACCAATATCTTTTCTCAACCAATTAGGGCTTTAACAACAATGCTTATAGACAAGGTTTAACCAACATCATTCAACTCAACATTAACCTTGAAGCATTCAACCAATCACTACATGAAAAGGAAACTAGTAGACATCCTTTTCCCTCCAAAGGTATTTGAACAAAACAACCACCAACATAAATCACCAATGCAAAGAATAACTTGCTCAAATCAATCTCAATGGAGTAAGCCCAAATCATGTATCAAGTAAAGCATTAACTTGATCAAAACAACCTCTATGGAAGCAACTCAACCATCAATCTCAAAACAGCCAACTAAGGGTTTCACCATCTCAATGCAAGTAGCAAGACTTACTAACATAAACCCTAGTGCAAAAATGCTTCCTCTTCCTCAACCAGAATTATGCATTCACCCAAAAAACTCATCAATGATTTTAATGCATAAACAATCTTCAATATCCAGAAAATGGGATTTACACCAACAAGAATACCTAGTAGACAACCTTTTCACTCCAAACTCAATTTCAGAAAATACACCATCAACAATATACATGGAAGAAGTTGCCCATACCTTTGTTTGAGGAAGAAGAGAATAGTTCTTCAACTCTGTTACCAACACCACCCTCAACTTTGCCACCAAGTTAGGGTTAGATCATAAAAGTAACCACAAAAATATTTATTCCATAAAACACCTTATGACTCCAATCCTTAGAAGTCAACTACCAAAAATATAAAGCATACAAACAATATATCCTTTTACACCTTATTTCTCCAAATTAATTAAACCATGCTCAAGGAATAATAGCTTCTAAGCAAATCTCACTCAACAATCAAGCCAAAAATCTCAACCACACACTATCAACCTTATATCTCCAAAGAAGCATTTAACCTTAAAAATAATTTTAAATAAATCTGCCCAACCACTTCTTCTTTAACAAAATGCAGATTTTATTTAAAAAACCTTACCAAAAAAATGCTTTCGAAAATCGTGGGTCAACAGTGCCTCCGAAAAAATCGGAGCGCAAAAACTCTTCTCACACTCCACGGCGGGAGTCGAACGCTTGACCTCCCTTCAAGCGCCTTCGCAGAACAGTCGTTGCCACTAGGCCAACGGTGCTAGCTTGAAGGCTAGCAAGAGTCTCCTTCTCCTTAACCCTTTGGCGGCGGATAAACGTGGCGAAAAAATGATAGCCGTAGCTTTTACTTCCCAACCTTTGCGCAATTCGAATTTCTTTCACACCATTGCTTTGGACTATAGGTTATGGCTTATATAGCCAAACTTCCATGCTATGCACGACGTCGACGGGAGGATAATTCAAACTTTTTGAATTAATATTATTTTGGCGCCTTTGAAACAACTTTAGGGTTTATGAAACCCTTTTGATTATTTAAAAAATAATCAAAGGTCTTTTAGACCTTAGACCTTAGGTGGAGAACCCATTAAATTATTAAAATAATTTAATCACTAAATCAAATAAATAATTAATTAAAAAACCTTAAAAGGTTTTATTAATTAAGTTATTTAATTAATAAGTGTCTCCAGCCTTTGCATTAAGTGAGAGTGGTTTTGAGAAAAACCCTTAATGCATCCACCTGGTTTTAATAAAAACCCTTAAACCTGCCATGGTTTTGATAAAAACCTTTTCATCTACCACATGGAATCTCTCCGAAATCTTCTAGAAAATATTCTTTGGAATCTTCAACCTTTGAAGCCAATAAATCCTCTTGACATTAATGCCAGTTCCTTTTGACATCAATGACAACTCATAGACAAGAAGCTAGGATCTCAAACCCAAAATTGCCAACAATCTCCCCCTTTGTCATTGATGGCAAACCATGCTTCTCAACAACACTGAAACTCAAAGCTGTTGTATAGAAATCAGCTCCCCATGACTTGAGGCTCTCCCCCTTACTCATATCTCTCCCCCTTTGTCATCAATGGCAAAGGGTCACCTTTGGGGCTTGGGACTAAGAATGAGCCTCTTAGCTTAGTCCCTCCCCCACCTCCTGTTGAGGTGATTAATTTCGGGGTGGGAGTAAAACTCCCATTAGGCACTGATCTTCATCAGTGTCTATAGCTGCCTTACCATGTCTTCTCTTGTTCTCCTTGTCCATATTCCTATTCCTGTTCATGTCATTGTTGTTGTTCTTGTTATCATTCCTGTTCTTATCCATGTCTTGATTCTTGTGCCTGTTCATACCCATGTTCCTATTCCTGTACCTTGGAATTTCAGCTCTACACTTGTCTAGCTATGTGACCTTCATTGTTGCACTTATAACAACTAACAATGTTATTTCTTTGAGGCATACCTGATCTTTGACTCCATCTATTATGACCAACCCTGTTCCTGTTATTAGCCTTGCAATAAACAACCTTGTGCCCAAACTGTTTACAAGAGTAGCAATACCCTTGAAAGAAATTACCACCTCTCGAATCTGTCATTTACCTTCCTCACTTGAGTCATGCAATGTGAAGCCATGTGACCAAACTTGTGACAAGCAAAACATCTGCCATTAAACTTTCCTTGATTTGACCTCTTAGGTCCTGTAAACTTTCTCCCCTTTTTTTGATTCCTGTTTTTTGATTCTGTGCATCTATCACTCAAGGACTCTTTTTCTGAAGTACTTTCCTCATCAGAACTCTCTTCCTTTCGGAATCTCTTACTAGATTCCCCATCAGAGTCGCCAACCTGTTCCATGTGTTTCTTACCAAAACCAAGACCTATTTTATCTGTTGTCCTTCTTTGATCTTTGATGATTGACTTTACCTTTTTGGTGCTATCTTCAAACCTGTAAAGCTTCTCCTTGTACTCTTTAGTTTCCTCTTTCAAGGAAGCCACTTTACTATTCCAACTCTCTACACTCAAGAACCTTAGACTCTAACTTATCCTTAAGTTTTTGTGTCTTAGCTATAGAGAAGTCAAGACTTTCTATAAGCTCATCTCTCTCAATACAACATTCATCCAATTTATCATTGAGTCTAGCATTCTTCTTTCTTTCCTTTTTCAAAGCACTAAGAGCACTAACAAGTTCAGCTTCAAGATCTACTTCACCATCCTCTATAACTTCCTCTATTTGTTTGCCTTTTGAAACATCAATGACTTTTTCAGATTTCTTATCACTAGAGGTGCTACCCTTTTCTAAAGCCATACAAAGATCTTCCTTACAATTTTTTGAAGCATCCTCATACATAGTATAACTAGAAATCAATCCATCATTTGTGCAATCATCCTCAAGATGTCCAAAATTTCCACATCTAAAACATTTCATAAGGACAAATCTATGTTTCTTTTCTTCTTCTTTTTCTGTTAGGAACAACATCTCATTTCCAACATCACTTGAAGAACTTTCACTATCACTACTAGAACACTTACTTGCCTTGTCTAGGTAGAAAATTTTCTTGTGTTTGTGAGAGTACCTCTTTCCTTGATTGCTTTGCTCATATTTATTCTTCCTTTGATGCCTGTGCCTTTCAGAATCCTTGCTCTTATAATCCTGTTTATCTTCATCACTTTCATCCTTGGCAGCAGTACAATTAGTAGCATAATGACCAAACTTTCCACAATTGAAACACTTGACATATTTCATACCTTTGTGCTTTCTTGAGAACTTGCCCTTCTTGTTGTAATATGCCTCTTCATCACTAGAAGACTCATCACTATCTTGAAGCTCTTTACCCTTGGATTTCTTGGTAGCCTTGAAAGTTGCCTCCTTCTTAACATCAACCTTCACTTGAGTTCTCAACTCAAATGCTGCAAGTATACTATGAAGCTCATCCTTTTTCAACTTATCCAAATCCTTAGCTTCCTCAATAGCAAAAATATTTTCACTAAATCTATTTGGAAGAGACCTCAAAATCTTATCACAAATATCATTTTCAGCAAGCTCAAGACCTAGTTCCTTCATAGAGTTAACAATCTCATCCATACGAAGCATATAGTCACTAATATTTTCTTCATCATTCATCTTGAGTTGTTCAAACATACCTTTGAAGTGTCTCAACTTGGCCTTTCGGACATTTGCATCACCTGTATGAACCACCTTCAACTGTTTCCACATTTCACTAGTTGTCTTGCAGTGAATCACCTTGGTAAGATCTACCTTCTATAAACCCTTCAGGATTGCATTCATTGCCTTTGAATTGCTATGATGTAGGAGCCTCTCTTCCTTAGTAGAAGGACCATGCTCAGGAATGGTATACTCATCCTCAATCACTTCCCAAACTTCATTTCCAAGAGCCATAAGATGAACCTTCATCCTAGCACTCCAAAGCCCAAAATCTGCCCCATCAAGAATAGGTGTTGCATTACCACTTGTAGATTCCATTGTGTTCTTTACAATCTTTTCCTTCAAGTTGTTAAACTTTTCGAAGGAACCCGCTCTGATACCAATTGAAGAACACAAGCTTATACTGAGAGGGGGGTGAACAGTATAAGACCTCTTTTTACTTTCTCTATTTAACTTCAACTTCGCAAAGCAATGAACCAATAGCAATATCAAAGCAATGCATAAAGCAACACACAATGAGACACCAATTTTAACGTGGTTCACCCAACATGGGCTACATCCACAAAACTTTTCTCTAAAAAGCTTTCTCAAAGTTCTTTGGGAATCCTTCCCAATTACAATGTTTATGAGCCTCAGCCCAAAGGAGAAACCTTCCCCTACTCAAGTATTTATGAGCCTCTACCCAAAGGAGAATCCTTCCCCTCCTCACGAATTTATGAGCCTCCTACCCAAAGGAGAATCCTTCCCCTCCTCACGAATTTATGAGCCTCCTACCCAAAGGAGAATCCTTCCCCTCAACTCTAGAAATGATACTTCAGAAGATCACCTACCTCTTATTCCGCTAGCACGTGGAACTCCTTTCCACAGAAGACCTCCTATCCTCAATGCTCAGCCTCAAGAGACCTCTGTCCTCACTGATCACCTCCACAACAACTCATCAACCTATACTAAACACAGTCAGTCGATCCAACACAAGTCTTCCTCACTCTGTCAGATCTGTCCCAAGCTCAACTCATAAAGCTTGAACAAATCAATCTCTGCTGCACACAAGCCTTCTCAAAGACTTGTCAAAACTATCCTCAGGTTCTTCTCAAAGAACCACTTCAACTCTATCCTCAAGTCCTCTGCTAGGACCTATCCAAATCAGCTCACAAGTCCTCCCTAGAACTTGTCCAAATCAGCTCACAAGTCCTCACTAGAACTTGTCCAAATCATCTCACAAAGCCTCAACTAAACTCACTACAGTCCAAATCAGCTCAAAAGTCTTCACTAGGACCTTGTCCAAATCAGCTCACAAGTTCATCAAGAAAAACTTGCTTAGCATGAACCCACAAAGAGAATTGTTAGAGACCCAATGTGATTCATCAACCTCATAGAAGCATAAAGAGAATTGTTAGAGACTCAATATGTTCTATACTTAACTCCCAATCTCAATCTCAAATCTCATAGAAACATAAAGAGAATTGTTAGAGACTCAATATGTTCTATACTTAACTCCCAATCTCAATCTCAACTCAATCTCAATCTCAAAAGAATAAGATAGATGTAGTATGCTTTTCTCAAGAACATGAAACACAACCCAACAATTGCCAACCATGCAATATCTCATATAACAATGATACTCATGTTCTTTCCACAACCAATATCTTTTCTCAACCAATTAGGGCTTTAACAACAATGCTTATAGACAAGGTTTAACCAACATCATTCAACTCAACATTAACCTTGAAGCATTCAACCAATCACTACATGAAAAGGAAACTAGTAGACATCCTTTTCCCTCCAAAGGTATTTGAACAAAATAACCACCAACATAAATCACCAATGCAAAGAATAACTTGCTCAAATCAATCTCAATGGAGTAAGCCCAAATCATGTATCAAGTAAAGCATTAACTTGATCAAAACAACCTCTATGGAAGCAACTCAACCATCAATCTCAAAACAGCCAACTAAGGGTTTCACCAACTCAATGCAAGTAGCAAGACTTACTAACATAAACCCTAGTGCAAAAATGCTTCCTCTTCCTCAACCAGAATTATGCATTCACCCAAAAAACTCATCAATGATTTTAATGCATAAACAATCTTCAATATCCAGAAAATGGGATTTACACCAACAAGAATACCTAGTAGACAACCTTTTCACTCCAAACTCAATTTCAGAAAATACACCATCAACAATATACATGGAAGAAGTTGCCCATACCTTTGTTTGAGGAAGAAGAGAATAGTTCTTCAACATGTTACCAACACCACCCTCAACTTTGCCACCAAGTTAGGGTTAGATCATAAAAGTAACCACAAAAATATTTATTCCATAAAACACCTTATGACTCCAATCCTTAGAAGTCAACTACCAAAAATATAAAGCATACAAACAATATATCCTTTTACACCTTATTTCTCCAAATTAATTAAACCATGCTCAAGGAATAATAGCTTCTAAGCAAATCTCACTCAACAATCAAGCCAAAAATCTCAACCACACACTATCAACCTTATATCTCCAAAGAAGCATTTAACCTTAAAAATAATTTTAAATAAATCTGCCCAACCACTTCTTCTTTAACAAAATGCAGATTTTATTTAAAAAACCTTACCAAAAAAATGCTTTCAAAAATCGTGGGTCAACAGTGCCTCCAAAAAAATCGGAGCGCAAAAACTCTTCTCACACTCCACGGCGGGAGTCGAACGCTTGACCTCCCTTCAAGCGCCTTCGTAGAACAGTCGTTGCCACTAGGCCAACGGTGCTAGCTTGAAGGCTAGCAAGAGTCTCCTTCTCCTTAACCCTTTGGCGGCGGATAAACGTGGCGAAAAAATGATAGCCGTAGCTTTTACTTCCCAACCTTTGCGCAATTCGAATTTCTTTTACACCTTTGCTTTGGACTATAGGTTATGGCTTATATAGCCAAACTTCCATGCTATGCACGACGTCGACGGGAGGATAATTCAAACTTTTTGAATTAATATTATTTTGGCGCCTTCGAAACAACTTTAGGGTTTATGAAACCCTTTTGATTATTTAAAAAATAATCAAAGGTCTTTTAGACCTTAGACCTTAGGTGGAGAACCCATTAAATTATTAAAATAATTTAATCACTAAATCAAATAAATAATTAATTAAAAAACCTTAAAAAGGTTTTATTAATTAAGTTATTTAATTAATAAGTGTCTCCAGCCTTTGCATTAAGTTGAGAGTGGTTTTGAGAAAAACCCTTAATGCATCCACCTGGTTTTAATAAAAACCCTTAAACCTGCCATGGTTTTGATAAAAACCTTTTCATCTGCCACATGGAATCTCTTCGAAATCTTCTAGAAAATATTCTTTGGAATCTTCAACCTTTGAAGCCAATAAATCCTCTTGACATTAATGCCAGTTCCTTTTGACATCAATGACAACTCATAGACAAGAAGCTAGGATCTCAAACCCAAAATTGCCAACAATCTCCCCCTTTGTCATTGATGGCAAACCATGCTTCTCAACAACACTGAAACTCAAAACTGCTGTATAGAAATCAGCTCCCCCCGACTTGAGGCTCTCCCCCTTACTCATATCTCTCCCCCTTTGTCATCAATGGCAAAGGGTCACCTTTGGGGCTTGGGACTAAGAATGAGCCTCTTAGCTTAGTCCCTCCCCCACCTCCTGTTGAGGTGATTAATTTCGGGGTGGGAGTAAAACTCCCATTAGGCACTCGATCTTCATCAGTGTCTATAGCTGCCTTACCATGTCTTCTCTTGTTCTCCTTGTCCATATTCCTGTTCCTGTTCATGTCATTGTTGTTGTTCTTGTTATCATTCCTGTTCTTATCCATGTCTTGATTCTTGTGCCTGTTCATACCCATGTTCCTGTTCCTGTACCTTGGAATTTCAGCTCTACACTGTCTAGCTATGTGACCTTCATTGTTGCACTTATAACAACTAACAATGTTATTTCTTTGAGGCATACCCGATCTTTGACTCCATCTGTTTTGACCAACCCTGTTCCTGTTATTAGCCTTGCAATAAACAGCCTTGTGCCCAAACTGTTTACAAGAGTAGCAATACCCTTGAAAAAAATTACCACCTCTGAATCTGTCATTTACCTTCCTCACTTGAGTCATGCAATGTGAAGCCATGTGACCAAACTTGTGACAAGCAAAACATCTGCCATTAAACTTTCCTTGATTTGACCTCTTAGGTCCTGTAAACTTTCTCCCCTTTTTTTGATTCCTGTTTTTTGATTATGTGCATCTATCACTCAAGGACTCTTTTTCTGAAGTACTTTCCTCATCAGAACTCTCTTCCTTTCGGAATCTCTTACTAGATTCCCCAACCTGTTCCATGTGTTTCTTACCAAAACCAAGACTTGTTTTATCTCGTTGTCCTTCTTTGATCTTTGATGATTGACTTTACCTTTTTGGTGCTATCTTCAAACCTGTAAAGCTTCTCCTTGTACTCTTTAGTTTCCTCTTTCAAGGAAGCCACTTTCTGTTCCAACTCTCTACACTCAAGAACCTTAGACTCTAACTTATCCTTAAGTTTCTGTGTCTTAGCTATAGAGAAGTCAAGACTTTCTATAAGCTCATCTCTCTCAATACAACATTCATCCAATTTATCATTGAGTCTAGCATTCTTCTTTCTTTCCTTTTTCAAAGCACTAAGAGCACTAACAAGTTCAGCTTCAAGATCTACTTCACCATCCTCTATAACTTCCTCTATTTGTTTGCCTTTTGAAACATCAATGACTTTTTCAGATTTCTTATCACTAGAGGTGCTACCCTTTTCTAAAGCCATACAAAGATCTTCCTCACAATTTTCTGAAGCATCCTCATACATAGTATAACTA
Source organism: Wollemia nobilis (assembly GCA_028583015.1). NCBI lineage: Eukaryota > Viridiplantae > Streptophyta > Pinopsida > Araucariales > Araucariaceae > Wollemia > Wollemia nobilis. The sequence continues at coordinate 21,981,904 of JAQPPZ010000523.1, forward strand.
GAAATCAATCCATCATTTGTGCAATCATCCTCAAGATGTCCAAAATTTCCACATCTAAAACATTTCATAAGGACAAATCTATGTTTCTTTTCTTCTTCTTTTTCTGTTAGGAACAACATCTCATTTCCAACATCACTTGAAGAACTTTCACTATCACTACTAGAACACTTACTTGCCTTGTCTAGGTAGAAACTTTTCTTGTGTTTGTGAGAGTACCTCTTTCCTTGATTGCTTTGCTCATCTTTATTCTTCCTTTGATGCCTGTGCCTTTCAGAATCCTTGCTCTTATAATCCTGTTTATCTTCATCACTTTCATCCTTGGCAGCAGTACAGTTAGTAGCATAATGACCAAACTTTCCACAATTGAAACACTTGACATATTTCATACCTTTGTGCTTTCTTGAGAACTTGCCCTTCTTGCTTGTAATATGCCTCTTCATCACTAGAAGACTCATCACTATCTTGAAGCTCTTTACCCTTGGATTTCTTGGTAGCCTTGAAAGTTGCCTCCTTCTTAACATCAACCTTCACTTGAGTTCTCAACTCAAATGCTGCAAGTATACTATGAAGCTCATCCTTTTTCAACTTATCCAAATCCTTAGCTTCCTCAATAGCAGAAATATTTTCACTAAATCTATTTGGAAGAGACCTCAAAATCTTATCACAAATATCATTTTCAGCAAGCTCAAGACCTAGTTCCTTCATAGAGTTAACAATCTCATCCATACGAAGCATATAGTCACTAATATTTTCTTCATCATTCATCTTGAGTTGTTCAAACATACCTTTGAAGTGTCTCAACTTGGCCTTTCGGACATTTGCATCACCTGTATGAACCACCTTCAACTGTTTCCACATTTCACTAGTTGTCTTGCGGTGAATCACCTTGGTAAGATCTACCTTCTATAAACCCTTCAAGATTGCATTCATTGCCTTTGAATTGCTATGATGTAGGAGCCTCTCTTCCTTAGTAGAAGGACCATGCTCGGGAATGGTATAATCATCCTCAATCACTTCCCAAACTTCATTTCCAAGAGCCATAAGATGAACCTTCATCCTAGCACTCCAAAGCCCAAAATCTGCCCCATCAAGAATAGGTGTTGCATTACCACTTGTAGATTCCATTGTGTTCTTTACAATATTTTCCTTCAAGTTGTTAAACTTTTCGAAGGAACCCGCTCTGATACCAATTGAAGAACACAAGCTTATACTGAGAGGGGGGGTGAACAGTATAAGACCTCTTTTTACTTTCTCTATTTAACTTCAACTTCGCAAAGCAATGAACCAATAGCAATATCAAAGCAATGCATAAAGCAACACACAATGAGACACCAATTTTAACGTGGTTCACCCAACATGGGCTACATCCACAAAACTTTTCTCTAAAAAGCTTTCTCAAAGTTCTTTGGGAATCCTTCCCAATTACAATGTTTATGAGCCTCAGCCCAAAGGAGAAACCTTCCCCTACTCAAGTATTTATGAGCCTCTGCCCAAAGGAGAATCCTTCCCCTCCTCACGAATTTATGAGCCTCCTACCCAAAGGAGAATCCTTCCCCTCCTCACGAATTTATGAGCCTCCTACCCAAAGGAGAATCCTTCCCCTCAGCTCTAGAAATGATACTTCAGAAGATCACCTACCTCTTATTCCGCTAGCACGTGGAACTCCTTTCCACAGAAGACCTCCTATCCTCAATGCTCAGCCTCAAGAGACCTCTATCCTCACTGATCACCTCCACAACAACTCATCAACCTGTACTAAACACAGTCAGTCGGTCCAGCACAAGTCTTCCTCACTCTGTCAGATCTGTCCCAAGCTCAACTCATAAAGCTTGAACAAATCAATCTCTGCTGCACACAAGCCTTCTCAAAGACTTGTCAAAACTGTCCTCAGGTTCTTCTCAAAGAACCACTTCAACTCTATCCTCAAGTCCTCTGCTAGGACCTATCCAAATCAGCTCACAAGTCCTCCCTAGAACTTGTCCAAATCAGCTCACAAGTCCTCACTAGAACCTGTCCAAATCAGCTCACAAGTCCTCACTAGAACCTATCCAAATCAGCTCACAAGTCCTCACTAGAACCTGTCCAAATCAGCTCACAAGTCCTCACTAGAACCTGTCCAAATCAGCTCACAAGTCTTCACTAGAACCTGTCCAAATCAGCTCACAAGTTCATCAAGAAAAACTTGCTTAGCATGAACCCACAAAGAGAATTGTTAGAGACCCAATGTGATTCATCAACCTCATAGAAGCATAAAGAGAATTGTTAGAGACTCAATATGTTCTATACTTAACTCCCAATCTCAATCTCAAATCTCATAGAAACATAAAGAGAATTGTTAGAGACTCAATATGTTCTATACTTAACTCCCAATCTCAATCTCAACTCAATCTCAATCTCAAAAGAATAAGATAGATGTAGTATGCTTTTCTCAAGAACATGAAACACAACCCAACAATTGCCAACCATGCAATATCTCATATAACAATGATACTCATGTTCTTTCCACAACCAATATCTTTTCTCAACCAATTAGGGCTTCAACAACAATGCTCATAGACAAGGTTTAACCAACATCATTCAACTCAACATTAACCTTTGCTCAATTCGAATTTCTTTTTCTCCTTTGCTTTGGACTATAGGTTATGGGTTATATAGCCAAACTTCCATGCTATGCATGACGTCGACGGGAGGATAATTCAAACTTTTTGAATTAATATTATTTTGGCGCCTTCGAAACAACTTTAGGGTTTATGAAACCCTTTTGATTATTTAAAAAATAATCAAAGGTCTTTTAGACCTTAGACCTTAGGTGGAGAACCCATTAAATTATTAAAATAATTTAATCACTTAAATCAAATAAATAATTAATTAAAAAACCTTAAAAAGGTTTTATTAATTAAGTTATTTAATTAATAAGTGTCTCCATCCTTTGCATTAAGCTGAGAGTGGTTTTGAGAAAAACCCTTAATGCATCCACCTGGTTTTAATAAAAACCCTTAAACCTGCCATGGTTTTGATAAAAACCTTTTCATCTGCCACATGGAATCTCTTCGAAATCTTCTAGAAAATATTCTTTGGAATCTTTAACCTTTGAAGCCAATAAATCCTCTTGACATTAATGTCAGTTCCTTTTGACATCAATGACAACTCATAGACAAGAAGCTAGGATCTCAAACCCAAAATTGCCAACAAGAAACTCAATTATATGGGACAATGAAATAATTTTTCCCATAGTCAAAGAGCATCATGGACACAAAACCTATGGAACACTCCATGGAATATGCCTCCACCACAACGACATTAGGGCTAGTACTCGTGGTCCCCGTATCTTGAATGGAAAAACCAAGGATGGTTTAATCCACCATGGATGTAATAAATACATCGGTCAAGGCTATACCAATCCAATCAATCTTATGGGGACACCGATGATTTCAAGGTCAACAACAAGCATTGCTACCAAGATCCATTGGTGCCTCTCAAGTGGTACAATCACAACCACCAAAGAAAAATTATCTTCATGCTCAACCTATGGCTAACCCACATAATAATAGATACACAAATTTTGTCTACAATACAAAGCATAATGACATAGTTAATATCAATGCTATCAATTGTAAGAACTTACAACTTCACTCAGGAAAGGTATTGCCTGATATAGAACCTCCTAAGATAAAAGAACTTTGAGAGTAAAAAAAATACTCCATCAAATCCCAAGCCAACAAATAAATAAGAATACCTTCCAAAAAGCATTCCTCTAGAAATTCACCAAGCATCATATCCTAAAATATTGGACCTTAAGGAAGAGAATTGTGAGAATTTTATTTATACATAGGGGAATTAGTAACTTCTCTTCATTTTCTACTACTAGAATTGGGTTCAAATCCTTGGATGTACCTCTATAATCCCTACCTCACCTCATTATTAACAAACTAATGTGAGGGAGACCACTAATGGCTTAGGATTGGAACCACCATCATTGGGATAGCATACACTTAGCAGAGTCTGGGCAGTCTCCTACCTTTACCCCAAGAAAGGCTTACATCCAAGGTTTAAACCTAGGTCTCCTCTTGGTAAGTGCCAAAACTTACTAATCCACCTAGCCATTGGTACTGCATTATGAGGATCTATTAGGATAATTGAAGCGATTAAACATAACAATCCCCTTACTCTTAGTAATCAAGAATATACCTGTTGAGTGGTATTTTCACCCGATTGTGAAAACACACTCTCCGATAGGATTTGGGTTCTGAATCCTTTGCTTGCAAAGAAATTAAACAAGTAATTTCTCCAAGGTTCTTGTTATGTTAGCATTTTGCATCTGTGTATTAATAATCTCAAATAAAGATATTTAATTAAAATGCTTGGAACACCTTAGTGGTTGCAAGTAACTGAAAACAAGGGGCACTGTGGTTTATTTTACTGTGAAACTTAATGATTGTTCATGAACCCTTATAAAACAAATGTGATTTGATCCTTATATGACCATGCTGCAACTTCAAAATGAAATTTAATGAAATGCCATAAATGAAGGAATTATTTATGGATTTTGAAGTTTTTTAATTTTTTTATTTTATTTTAATGCTTGAAAAATTAAAATTGGGGTTTCTGAAAATAAAGTGCAGCAAAAAGAAAATAAAATGCAAAGAAAAAGAAATTAAAATTGCATTCAGCTTGATGCTATCCCGTCCTGGCAAAACCGAAGATGTGAGGTTTCCATGCATGCAACCTAACCTATTGGACCCGCAAACACGCACAATCCCGATAAGCTAAGTGCTGATTCCTAGGGTTTGAAATAAAATTCAGATTTCAAATATTCGCCTAATGCAACCCACAAAAGTGGCATTTAACATTATCTATAAATCTGAAATCTGAAAGATGAAAGAATAAACATTAAATTCATAGCATGCACAGAAGATCTCCTTCTTTCTTGCCCACAAGATGCAAATTTTTGAACACTCCTGCATTAAAGATAAATCCTGTTACAACAACAGAACATCTGGTTTTCCCAAAACCAAAAAAAGGAAGGAAAACAGCCTTAAAGCAGGCCCAGAATGACCCTCTGGCCTTTAGCACTGCAACCCTGCTCCCAGCGGTTTTCGACCCTTGTGCCAATCTGCGCTTCTGATTTTATACTGTCTGGTGCGGCTCTTCGATTCACCCTGCGTCACTTCGTTTCACCTTCCAGAATGCGTCTTTTCAAATTCCTCGCCTTTTCGTTGCTTTTGATTCATGCTCGATGTCGAAACGTTTGAAATCTTTTGTTGCATGTAACGCTTCTGCGACTCTGACACCTGTATGCCACGTGTCTCACGCTTTCTGCACCTTCTGTAACGGTCCCATGTAAATCGCGACGTTTTTATGCATGCAGCTTGTTCCTCTGCCAACACAGCGAAAATGAAACAGGTCGCGATATCGCGACGTTTTTCGGCCAATAGCCTCCTTGCCTTCTTGCCCAGCGAAAACGCGACATGTCACGAAATCGCGATGCTTTTTTGTTCCGTACACTCTCGGCCGCAACCTGTCGTGAAATCGCTACGTTTTTCACTTGACGCTCCTTCGGCCGCAACCTGTCATGATTTCGTGACGTTTTTCACTCGGCACTCCTTCGCTTTTGGGGCTGCGAAATTGCGACCTGTCACGATTTCGTGACGCTTTTTCGCTTCATCCCCCCTTCGCTGCTTTCTGTCATGATTTCACGACCATTTTTACGCTTCATGCCTTCCAGTCGATTCTGTCATGATTTTGCGACCATTTTACGCTTCATGCCTTTCGCCTGCCTGCAAGCCGCGAAAATCAAACACGTCATGATTTCACGACTGTTCTGCCCACCTGTTGTCGCTGATTGCGTTGACCGTGATTTTGCGACATGTCACGATTTCGCTACGCCTTTCTGCTTCATGCCCCGTTTGCCACTTCCTGTCGTGATTTCATGACGTTTTTCTACTTCACCTTTCTCTCTCCTCTTTCGGCCGCGATGGAGCAACATGTCGCGATTTCGTGACACTTTTTCATTTTACCTTTCTCTCTCCTCTTTCGGCCGCGACGGAGCAACATGTCACGATTTCGTGACACTTTTTCATTTTACCTTTCTCTCTCCTCTTTCGGCCGCGACGGAGCAACATGTCACGATTTCGTGACACTTTTTCATTTTCGGCAGCGATCGCACAACACGTCGCGATTTCGCGACACTTTTCTATTTTTGGCAGCGATGGCGCAACATGTCACGATTTCGCGACACTTTTCTGTTTTCGGCCGCGACGGAGCAACATGTCGCGATTTCGCGACACTTTTCTTCCTTATGCAATTTTGCCCCTTTTCTTCATTTTTAGCATCTGGGTCACTGAGATTTTCTTTGAAAGCATGCAAAAAAGGTGGGTCCCCAATTTTGGGGTGTGTTGTGGATCAGCCACAACAAATGGCGACTCTGCTGTCAAATGCTCTTGAGCATTTTCTTGAGAACCCTACCTGGAAGTATATAAACTCGAAAACATGTGTTAGCACATAAGCAATATAAACAAATGCCCATAGATCAGAAGTACATGAATCATCAGAATCATCAAGTATTAGCTCAGTGTGTGCAATGAATTTCATTCCCTATCGTTTGAAATTGATCAACATTCCATTGTCAGTTTTGCATGAATGCATATGTGAGATTGTGAATGATTTGTGTAACCTAATGAATATGCTAGGAGATTTTGCTTTTATAAAAGGCATAGTCTTTCTTCTAGTATCATGTACAAACATTCAAGATTGCCAAACCCTCTTAGGATCCACTAATTAATTGCTTTATTATATCCCAAAGTTGGTTATGAGTCCCTACTATCTTGAACCCATGTGCAAGTGAATGTGAAATCAGAACTTTGGGGAATCAGACTCCCAACCTAACCGAGATGGGAGTTTAACCCTATCCTTACTATTCGGATTTAGAGTTCATTACCTCACTTTGAGCAAAATAATTTAACCAATTATGGAAGAAATGGTCATGCTAGTCTAACCCTTTGGACAATCAGTGGTCTTGTTTTTTAGACAAGACATGTTGCCATGCATGGGCACACTTAACCCCACAATCCAAGACTTATCTTCATTTCTTTGGACCTTGGGGATGACTACCCATCCTTTGCAGAGGACAAGTAGTACGATCCTTCCAATCCAATATAAATATGAGATGGAAGAATTTAATTTTTACTTCTTGGACCTTGGGGATGACTACCCATCCTTGCTAGGGACATGTAGTACGATCCTTCCAATCCAAGCTTTGGATAAAAATGGAAAATATTAATTTTATTGCTTAGACCTTGGGGATGACTACCCATCCTTTGCAGAGGACAAATAGTACGATCCTTCCAATCCAAGATTTATCATGAAATGAGACATAAGAGCTTTGGGGAATCAGATTCTCAACCTAAGCGAGATGAGAATTTATGCCCTATCCTTACTACTCCATGTAGGTCAAATCAAAGCTTTGGGGAATTGGATCCTCAACCTAAGTTCGATGAGGACTTAACCCTATCCTTACTACTCTGATTTTAGGCTTTAAGCTTTATGGAAGTGGTCAAAACCACTGTTTTAAGGATCATGTTGCATAATAGGATAGACATGAAAAACTTCTTTCGCCCAACCTTTTCTTCCAAGTTAGGTTTTGATCATTTTGCTCAAGATCCCTTTTAATGTATAAAACGTGCTTGGTTCTAGATATCTCAAGACTCAGTTTCCAACCTTAGGATTCTCTTCTTATTTATGTGATAGCATAACCTTAAGAGGATTTGACACACTTTAATGATTTGCATTTGAAATGCACTTGCAACTACGATGGCATGTATGTGCAAAGTGAGATGTAATATGAATGCATTGTCTTTTGAATTGCGGATGAAATATTGCTATATAAAACTGAATACTTCATGCATCACAAGTTTCAAACGATATTATTAAATTGTTTGTGTTACTTGTGGAGCTTTTACAAGACAATTCCAATGTTTCATATTCTCCCGATCTAGAACATAAGTTAGCATCTCAAGGCAACTTTTTCATCATCATTTTTTTTTTTTTTATAGACAAACAAAACATGTCAAATAAACACACAACTTTAAATCCAAATCCAAATAGCAATCCCAAAATGAAACTTGAAAACACAAACCCAAAACCAGAAACCAAAATCTATATACAAATGTACACTATAATACAAAATGATGCAAAGCTTGGATTATCACTTTCCTGGATCCCACACATGATTAGAACATTTCAACAAAAATATGACATGATATGCATGCCAAATGTTGTGGGAATCCAACACAAACAAGACTAAGCCAAACAATGCAACAAATTTCCACTTGCCATGCTCACCATACCAATTTGATTTAGTTCCAATAATACTCCCATAGGTGAGCATCAAATTACTAAAATGATTAGACAATAAATGATTTTCAATTTTATCTTGTCTATTCTTTAAAATGTAAACTTCATAATTCCCTCCTTGATTTAGAATTAGGCTATCTTTTTCAAATATGCAATTTTGTAAGTAAGAGCCTATTTCTACAAATTTCAAAGCCAAATCATTTTCCAAATTTGTAGGCCAATCAAATTTGTGTAACAATTTACAAGCATCTAGGATATTTACTAAATTAGGATCATTAAAAGTTTTTATCCTAGATTCAATTAATAATTGTTGATGAATTTTGTTTAACAATTCAAGTGCATCAACCTCTTTTCCATTCATTGAAACAATGTTATTAAAGGTGTGATTAAAAATTATACCTTGTTTTTCATTTACCTTTAATGACATTTCACCATAAACATTATTTAAATTCAAAATATGGTCATCCTTTTCAGTCCTCAAACATTCTTGGTCAAAGTGTATGTCAAGTAATCTGTTTTGATGATCACTTATTTGAGTTGCTTCCAATTGATCCATCTCTTTGTCATTTGGTTCTAATTCTTTGTTCACTATCCATGGTATCTCTTCATTTGAATCTTCAAAATCATCATGCAAACTTGCATCCACACTTTCAATGAATTTATATTCGACATGATCAAATTTTGTCCCCTTTTCAAATCTTGTGAATATGATATCTTCATATGATGTAGAAGGTTCAACATCCTGCATATCAAGTAAAATATGAGTTTTATCTATAGGGATGTGAGAAAAGAATGCATCATCATATCTCCCCCAACCATTGTAAAAATCGTCATCCAAATCCATAGAATGAAAATCCATGATGTTTGTGACATGATCTCTTGATTCATTCATAAATTCTTTTTCTTCTTTGTCCTTGGTAATAGAATCATTATAATCTTCCAAAATTTGATGAGATTTGAAACCCTCTTCCAAAACATCCTCAAATCGTACAGGAGTTGTAATATCTTCCTTTGAGTAGGCAATTATGTTGTCCTGTATATCAATAGGCACACGAGTTTCATTAGTAGTTTTGGAATGAGTAAAATCTTCCCACTTCTTCCAAGCATCATAATAATCATCTTTCAAAATCAAGTGGTGACGTTCAACTATTTCTTCAACATCTTCCAATTCATCAATGTGCTTCTCATCAAATTCATCTTCACCTTCCTTAGATGGTTCAATTATTTCCAAAAGTGGGTTATTTCTTGAATTCAAATTTATAAGGCTATCATTGTCCAAATTAGTAACCCATGATTCAATTTTATCATAATTTGGAGGGTGAAGAATTTCTTGATCTTTAATTTTACACATCTCATCAATAGTATCTTCCAAGAACAAGTGGTGAAATTCTATCATATCTTCAAATTTATTTATTGATTTTCTTTCCATTTCACTTTCAACCACTTCATTCAATTCTATGGTGGGTTCCATCCATTCACATATATCAAACATTGTTGAATTTAGAACCCCTTCATCCGGATAATCGTGTATCTCTACATGATCCTCACTAGTGGATGTTGTCTTAGCAATTTGCACCTCCTCTTGGACTACATCTAAGGTGGTCATAAAATTTGGGTATTCAGATTCATCCCCTTGATCATTCACCTTAGGTATCATTGGAGTGGAGGGTGCTATGTTTGATGGTTGGTGTAGGTTGGCATCAAAAGAACAATCTCTCATGTGAACATGTTGTGCCTTTTCTTCTTCAAGACCTTGTCGTTCTATCTCTTCTAAGACCTCATGGATTTTCTCTAGAGACAAGCCACTCAGCTTTTCCTCAATGAGTGAAGCAAGTGTGGGGTGTATGGCTCCTAGGTATACTTCCATGGCTTCCTCTTCTAACGTGTTAAAATTTTCCCACATTTGGGAGTGCAACTCACGAAATCTTTCATTGAATTGACTCAAGGATTCATTAGGCTCCTTACACATGGAGGTAAACTGATTTTTCAAGATTTCTAAGTCAACCTGATTACCAAAATGATAAAGATAGGCTGCTTCTAATTGTATCCAAGAAGTCCTAACCTCCATGGGTAGTTGGCTGTACCAAAAGAATGGTTTATCTTCCAAAATGTATGCAAATAACTTACAAGCCACCTCCTCATAGAAAATCTGGAATTTACATAATGTATCCTTGTAGACATGCAGTTTTTGCAAGTATCCTAGTGGCACCTCTTGATTAAAACACCGTAAAAAATCCAATAACATTGTAGGAATTTGATAGGGTACCACAGGTATAGATAAACCCTCATAATGATCCTCTATCATTGATACCATTCTCTCTCTTAGAGACACTATTTCTTTTCTCAAGGATACCATTTGCTCCTCAAGTGTTGCCATTAGTGAAACTTAAAATGTATCTTTAGAACCAAATCTGTTGAATATTCAACCTGCAATATATAAAAAAAAATCAAGTTAGCATCAACCAAGAGATGTAATTATTAAAATCAAATGTCAAGTAATTGCATGAGACCAAAATTTTCTAAATTAAATCAAATCACATATTTCTGTATGAACAATCAGAAAAGTGTTAGAATAATATACAACATACCTGAATTAAAATAGAACAAGTAAATAAATTCAAGCCGTCCTTTTTACAATCGGCTGAGTGTTAGAGGACAAGCATAAAAAATTTAAATTTAAATAACACTAAAATAAACCCGTTCGGCCCTCCTAGCACCAATCCGTTGAGTGGTGTTAGAGGCCGAAGATGCTAATCAAATGGACTTGAAATATTTAGCAATGTAAAGCTCTCAAACAATTAAAAACCCGTAGCATCTAAAATCACGATAAAATAAACTTTTCATGCCCTCCTTCTAGCGCCAATCTGTTGAGTGGTATTTTCACCCGATTGTGAAAACACACTCTCCGATAGGATTTGGGTTCTAAATCCTCTGCTTGCAAAGAAATTAAACAAGTAATTTCTCCAAGGTTCCTGTTATGCTAGCATTTTGCATCTGTGTATTAATAATCTCAAATAAAGATATTTAATTAAAATGCTTGGAACACCTTAGTGGTTGCAAGTAATTGAAAACAAGGGGCACTGTGGTTTATTTTACTATGAAACTTAATGATTGTTCATGAACCCTTATAAAACAAATGTGATCTGATCCTTATATGACCATGCTGCAACTTCAAAATGAAATTTAATGAAATGCCATAAATGAAGGAATTATTTATGGATTTTGAAGTTTTTTAATTTTTTTATTTTATTTTAATGCTTGAAAAATTAAAATTGGGGTTTCTGAAAATAAAGTGCAGCAAAAAGAAAATAAAATGCAAAGAAAAAGAAATTAAAATTGCATTCAGTTTGATGCTATCCCGTCCTGGCAAAACCGAAGATGTGAGGTTTCCATGCATGCAACCTAACCTATTGGACCTGCAAACACGCACAATCCCGATAAGCTAAGTGCTGATTCCTAGGGTTTGAAATAAAATTCAGATTTCAAATATTCGCCTAATGCAACCCACAAAAGTGGCATTTAACATTATCTATAAATCTGAAATCTGAAAGATGAAAGAATAAACATTAAATTCATAGCATGCACAGAAGATCTCCTTCTTTCTTGCCCACAAGATGCAAATTTCTGAACACTCCTGCATTAAAGAATTAATCATGTTACAACAGCAGAACATCTGGTTTTCTCAAAACCAGAAAAAGGAAGGAAAACGACCTTAAAGCAGGCCCAGAATGACCCTCTGGCCTTTAGCACTGCAACCCTGCTCCCAGAGGTTTCCGACCCTTGTGCCAATCTGCGCTTCTGATTTTATACTGTCTGGTGCGGCTCTTCGATTCACCCTGCGTCGCTTCGTTTCACCTTCCATAATGCGTCTTTTCAAATTCCCCACCTTTTCGTTGCTTTTGATTCATGCTTGATGCCGAAACGTTCGAAATATTCTGTTGCATGTAATGCTTCTGCAACTCTGACACCTGTATGCCACGTGTCTCATGCTTTTTGCACCTTCTGTAACGGTCCCATGTAAATCGTGACATTTTTATGCATGCAGCTTGTTCCTCTGCCAACACAGTGAAAATGAAACAGGTCGCGATATCGCGACATTTTTCGGCCAACAGCCTTCTTGCCTTCTTGCCCAGTGAAAACGCGACATGTCGCGAAATCGTGACGCTTTTCTGTTTCGTACACTCTCGGCCGCAACCTGTCGTGAAATCGCTACGTTTTTCACTCGGCGCTCCTTCGGCCGTAACTTGTCGTGATTTCACGACGTTTTTCACTCGGCACTCCTTCGCTGCTTTGGGGCCGCGAAACCGTGACCTGTCGCGATTTCGCGACGCTTTTTCGCTTCATCCCCCCTTCGCTGCTTTCTGTCGCGATTTCGCGACCATTTTTGCGCTTCATGCCTTCCGGTCGATTCTGTCGCGATTTCGCGACCATTTTACGCTTCATGCCTTCCACCTGCCTGCAAGCCGTGAAAATCAAACACGTCGCGATTTCGCGACGGTTCTGCCCACCTGCTGCCACTGACTTCGTTGACCACGATTTTGCGACATGTCACGATTTCGCTACGCCTTTCTGCTTCGTGCCCCGTTTGCCGCTTCCTGTCGCGATTTCATGACATTTTTCTACTTCGCCTTTCTCTCTCCTCTTTCGGCCGCGACGGAGCAACATGTCGCGATTTCGTGACACTTTTTCATTTTGCCTTTCTCTCTCCTCTTTCGGCCGCGACGGAGCAACATGTCGCGATTTCGCGACACTTTTTCATTTTACCTTTCTCTCTCCTCTTTCGGCCGCGACGGAGCAACATGTCGCGATTTCGTGACACTTTTTCATTTTCGGCAGTGACCGCGCAACACGTCGCGATTTCGCGACACTTTTCTGTTTTTGGCAGCGATGGCGCGACATGTCGCGATTTTGCGACACTTTTCTGGTTTCGGCCGCGACGGAGCAACATGTCGCGATTGCCCATTTAATTTGTTTTCAGGCCGCGACGAGAGGCAAGATGGCATGGATTTCGCGACACTTTTCTTCCTTATGCAATTTTGCCCCTTTTCTTCATTTTTAGCATCTGGGTCACTGAGATTTTCTTTGAAAGCCTGCAAAAAAGGTGGGTCCCCAATTTTGGGGTGTGTTGTGGATCAGCCACAACAATACCGATCTTGAACAAGATCATTCGAGATATGTGCATTAAAAATATTGGAAGGAGATGCAAGAGTTATCTAAAAATCGTACAAGTGGATGGGAAATTAGTTGATATTTTGGTAGGTAGGATTATTTCACCCAAATATGGAGATCTTAGAAACCCTATCATTATTGTTTCCATCAATGCCACAAAAATACCCAATGTCCTCGTTGACTTAGGAGCTGCAATAATTGTCATGACTATTGAAATAATGAATAAATCATCCTTGACTAATATGCGATGTACTTTCCCTATACTTTAGCTAGTAGATCAATCTACAACACAACTTGAGGGAATAGTAGAAGATGTGCTTGTAGTTATAGAATCATGAAAATACCCTCCAACCAAGGACTAGGATGAGTGGTTATCCATTAATCCTTGGAAGACCTCGATTGGCTATGACTATTGCATTCATAGATTGTCATTCTAGGGATATGAATATCTCTAACCAGTTTAATACCAAAAAGATATCTCTATACCCTCTAGCTAGACCTACCATGGATTTATTTGGAAGTTTATGGATGGACAAACATGGAGAAAAAAATCTTGCTCGTTTAGCTATGGTGATGGTAAATGAGCATGCAAAAGAGCTAGATATATTAGAAGAATCTCTCTTTGAGGATGAAACCATTTTGATGGATTCTTTTAATGAAACTAATTCAGATGTGAGGTGACTATAGTCCATAGGTTTTTATGGAAAAATAAGGATGAAACCTTTGAACCTTTGTCACGTATCACTACAAGATAATTCATTCACTTTGCTACATAAACAATAATGGAATCTCCTCACATATTTCAAATGTCCTTTAGTTAACCTCACTCTTGCAAGGGTTACTTTCAATAAAAATACTCAAATTTTTCATTCCCTGCTACGCCATCAGTGTCCTTTAAACTAATTGGTGAGCAAAGGAGTCAATTTGATGCTAGAAGGCACTAAGAAAATAAAATTACAACTAGGGAAATCTATAAACATTAATAGTTGGTTGTTAGACGTAGAAGAAGCTAAGTTATTCAATGTTTTAAGCCCACATGTAAATGCATCTACATGGAACTACAGTGATATGAAGAAAAACCACCTCGACATATGCACTCTTATAATTTATACTATTGAGAAGAAATTTGTCTTCCACCCCTAAAGAAAGATAAATCCTACTTTGAGGGATATGGTAAAGACTAAGATTGAAAAGCTACTAGACATAGGATTTATCTATCCTATATCTGATATCAAATGGATCTCACCATTGATTATTGTTTCCATAAATAATGAAAAATTCATGTGTGTTGACTATAGAGAACTTAAAAAGGCCACACAAAAAGACCATTTTTTCTTCCCTTTCATAGATTAGGTGCTTGATACCCTCTCTAGGAAGAAATAGTTTTCTTTTCTATAAGGGTTTAATGGGTACAATCAAATACAAATGATATCAAAATATCAAGATAATACTAATTTCACATACCCTTGGGAAAATGTACCTATAGAGTCTTACCTTTTGGGTTGTGCAACGTTCCTATGAATTTTTAGCAAGTTGTTCTTTCTATTTTTGTAGATCTCACTTACGAAAGTGTTAAAGTATACATGGATGATTTCACCATTTATGGGGATACCTTCGATGAAGCTCTCCATAATCTAGACTGAGTCCTTACCTAGTGTGAATCCCAAAATCTCTATTTAAGTAATAAAAGTGCTTAATGATGATGTATCAAGGTATTGTATTGGGATATCATATATTGACACAAGGCATCGATGTAGACCTTAATAAAATAGAAGTCATAAGTCAATTTCCCCCACATCAAAATCAAATGGACATTAGGAGCTTCTTAGGACATGTTGGTTATTATAGATATTTTATCAAAAAAATTAGCAAGCTCGTTGCTCCATTATTTACCCTCCTTACCAAAAATGTTGAGTTTAAATGGACCAAAGAATGTTAAGAGGCATTCAAAGCCATCAAGGAAAAGTTGACCATCACACCAGTACTAAGAGGACCTCATTGAAAGCTTTTATTCCACATCCATATTGACACTTCCAACACTGCAATTTGTGTTGCCCTTGATAAACAAAATGAGAAAAATAGGAAAAATATGCTATCTATTATATTAGTAAAAACTTAATAAGTGCTAATAAGAATTACACTACAATTGAAAGAGAATTTCTAGCAGTAGATTATGCCATTAACAAATTTTATCACTATATCACAAGATACCTTGTGTATGTGCATACTAATCACTCTGCAATTAAATACTTAGTAAATAAACCAATGGTAATTGGATGAGTGATCATATGGCTATTTCTGCTCTAGTAATTTGATATCATTATTATAGATAGACTCGATAGAGAAAATGTAGTTGTTTATTTCTTGTTGACACTAAATACTATCAAAGAGAAAGAACTAGTGGAAATTCTTTCCTTGATGGAAATTTATTCGTAATATCTACTCTCTCTCCATGGTTTTCAAATATTACCAACTACATGGTAACTAGGACGATCCCTTCCCACCTTACTTCAAATGAAAGACATCAACTAGTGAGATAAATTTCATATTTCTAATGGATAAAAGGACTATTGTTTAAATGTGGACTTGAACACGTTTTGTGAAGGTGTTTGATGGGAGATGAGTTATATGACATCCTTCAGGTATGTCATTATGAGCCTTTCAAAAGACACTACTCAAAAAATAAACCACACAAAAGATTCTTAGAGAAGGATATTATTGGCCTTCACTTCATAAGGATGTGAAGAAATATATTCCATTGCAATCAATATCAAAGAGTGAAAAAACCTATGAGATAAAATGAAATGCCTCTTCAACCTCATTTAGTTCTAGAACCATTTGAGAAATGGGGTATATATTTCATAGGATGTATTAATCCACCATCTCAAGGAAACACAACCTATCCTAGTATACATATATTATGTAACTAAGTGGGTTGAAGTAGTTACACTTCAATATGCTCGTGAGCACAAAGTAGTTGATTTCTTGTATGAATACATCTTTCAACCTTTGGTGCTCCTCATGATATTGTGTTAGATCAAGGACCCTAGTTTGCATCAAATGTTATCCATTCATTCATGGAATATTACCAAGTAAAACATAAAAAGTCTTCACCATACCACCCACAAGCCAATGACCAAGTCAAAGTTACTAATAGAGAATTAGAAAATATTTTAACAAAAATAGTAGCTTCACATAGGAGAGATTGGGCCAATAGATTGTCAAAGGTTGTGTGTGACCGTGGGCTTATAGTGTTACTTGGAAATCCACCACTGGACTCACCCCTTATCACTTAGTTTATGGAAAGAAACTCATTTTTCCTATTGAATTTGAATTATAAACTTTATGCATTGTAATTAATATTGGTATTGAGTTGTCATAGGTACAATAGGAATGAGTTTTATAGCTTAGTGCACTTGATGAGCTACAAAGGGATGCCCTTAACCAAATCGAGATGATCCAACAACAACAAAATATGTGGTATGATAAACACATCAAAAGTAATCAGTACAATCCAGGTTGTAACAACCCAAAACCTAACTAGTCTAACTAAGGCAAATAATTTATTTTTACAAGCATAATATTGAGAGGGATTCACATATCCCTAACCAAAAATACACTAATATTAAGAGAACTAAGCTAATCTAATGTTTAATTTGATCGACCTCCTCTGTCCTAATCTACTAAATGATACACCCATATCTATACCATACACAAGTTTGTATGTGTAGGTATACTACGCGTATTGCAAATAAGCTATCCATTCATCTATCGATGAGCTAGCTTATCTCCTTATATCAGTTGAAGGAATATGCCCATATCTATACCATACACAAGTATATATAGGTAGGTATACTATGCATATTGTGAATAAGCTATCAATCTCATCTCCACGATGAGCTAACTTATTCCTTTCATAGATATCCAAGTTTGTTCATAACTGTTTTGGTTTTTCCAAGTTTTGTCCTAAGAGATCCTATAATCCCTTAGGTTCCTTTTTCTCTACTTCTATCACATTATCCATAATCATTTTTGGATAACAAATCAACCATCTAACTATGTTAAAATGTAAAATATTCTAACCCTTCTTTCTTTAGAAGGACAAGATTAAGTTTATCTACTTAATTTAAACATGGAATAATATCTACAAAAGCATCAAGGAAGTACTTAAATAAAACATCATCATCTAACTAAAGCATTTAAGCAAATAAATCGCTATGAAACAATAACAACTACAATTCTCATAAACAACAAGCTAGGGATACATTCTTCATTTATTTATTAAATCATTACATAACCCAAGTATGGTAAAACTTTCATACTTAAAAAGAATAAGGTATTACATCAATGTCCATCTAGGAGATTACTCAACTAGAGTATAATCTAATAAATAATTTATATTACTACAACCCATGTCAAAGTCATTATTTCAGATCTAAGTGTCCTTGGTACTTCCTATCTTTCCATCTCTCAATTGATGGTAGTAAGGGATCATGACAGCTTGTGGATATTATGAAGCATGCATCTAAATGCATATACTAAATAACTTGAAGTAAGTGCATGTAGCACCCTAAAATTGGTGCAGTAAAAACTTAGTAATTACACTTACTCTAGTAAATAATTCAAATTCAAATTTTAACCTCCAAAACTACTCCCAAACCGCCGCTTAATCTGTTTCCTCGTTTCTCGCACCATTTTTAGAGTTTGTTTTGACCGTTTGATGATATCGTCGTCGATCAGACAATATCGCCTCAGATTGGACGATTTTGTCTGGGCTAGGACGTCCAGACGATCTTGTCCCAAAACTAATTTTGCATAATTAGTCTTTGTTCCAACGACGTCTCTAATCCGATCAGAAGCGTGTCTGCGTCGTTAGAGACCCTCCCCATTGGAGATCTCCCAAATAGGGATGATCTCCAACCTACTAACCTCCCTCCTAAGCCTATTTAATCCTAAACCCTCCACTTAGCACCCCCCTGGCTGATAATTCCTGTAACTTGACTTCACACGCATTATGACATCCTAAATTGCTATTTGCATTAGTTCTATCCAAATTTTGTTGCAGGTACCTTAGTATTTTTCAGCCAGAGCAAGCTTACATCGTCGTAGACGATCCTGTCCAGATCGAAGGTGATCTTGTCGAATCAGAGATGATTTCATACCAATGCGAGACGATTTCGACTGCAATCAACATTGAGGCAATCAGTGCCTAGAGTTTGCATTTCTTCATCCTTTTATTTTACGCATTGTTCTGTATTTAGTTAAATCTAAGCTTGTTTCTTATTATTTTGTATCTTGGAGTTCATCCATCTAGATCAAATGCATAATTAAGTTATAATTGTCATTAAATCAGTATAATGCATTCATGTTTCTGTTTATAACTTTTAGTTTGATATTGTTATTGTCATTTTACATTGTTTCCCTATGTTAGCATTGCTGTATTTTCTGTGTTTTGTACCTATTTCTCTGTTTGCAGGTCTCTGATGATCTTGTTTGATAGTAGATGATCCTATCAAAATAGAGGCGATCCTGACTGCTTCAAAAATCCGAATCTTCATCAGACATCCAGATCAGGTATGACTTTTTAATCCATGTTATTCTCTCTGTTTTTTGTCTAATTTTGTTTTTTGTATTCATTTAAATTTGCATCTTCATATAGAATAGCTTAGACGCATTTTGGCAAAACCTAGGACTTGGATGATTAAGGCTAAAACTGAACACATAAAACACATTCCCAACCTAGATGTGGAAACTATCATTAAATGTTTCCTGGTGAACCCACCATCCGTCGAAAAATCACCATAATACACCTCCCTCGAGAGGCGGGACCTTCGCAAGGCCTCTTAGTCCGAGGTACCGCACCATCCTTTTCCCATCCTCCTTTTGGGCATGGATCCTATAGCCTGAAGGTAGGGATGTGAAAAATTTGGAGTGATATAGTGCATATGTAATTTTATTTCCATATTACAGCTATACAAAACTACTCAATGCATCCAATCATAAATCATCTAGTCAACATTAGAAGAAATCCCATATTTTTACTCTTATCTTTATTAATAGAAGAAGAGAGGCATTTCATCAAATACCGAGTAATGCAAAATTGTTCCTTTATTCAATTAAAGGTTCATATTTTTCATCATGCAAATTCACTTTTCTTAATCCATTAAGGTTCCATACCCTTAATCAAACAAATACTTAAAACAATCCATTTCTTCAATCAACTAAGGTCCCATACCCTTAATTAATCAAATACTTAAAACAATCAATTTCTTCAATAAACTAAGGTTCCATACCCTTAATTAATCAAATACTTAAAACAATCCATTTCTTCAATCATTTAAGGTTACATACCCTTAATTAATCAAATACTTAAAATAATCCATTTCTTCAATCAACTAAGGTCTATTCCTTTAATTAATGAAAAACCTATCTTTCAATAAATCATTCTTTCCTTGATCCTTCCAAAACATAATCTATCTATGCTTTAGCAACAAAAGGTCTTTCTTTTATTATTTCCAAACATAATCCATTTATGTTTTAACTTAAAAAAGGTATTTCTTTTATTATTTCCAAACATAATCCATTTATGTTTTAACATCAAAAAAATATTTCTTTTATTATTTCCAAACATAATCCATTTATGTTTTAACATCAAAAGGTATTTCTTTTATTATTTCCAAAGATAATCCATTTATGTTTTAACATAAAAAAGGTCTTTATTTTATTATTCCTGATAAAAGTTATAAGGTTGTAGAACAACCAAACAACATAGGCAGGCCAACCAAACCACACAGGTGAGTTACAAACACAGGCGGACCAACCGAACCATACAGGCAGGTTACAAACACAGGCGGGCCAACCAAACCACAAAGGTAGGTTACAAATATAGGTAGGCCAACTAAACCATGACCAACCAAACCACACATGTGGGTTAAAAACACAAGCATGCCAACCAAACCACACAAGTGGGTTATAAACACAGGCTAACCAATCACTAACCATTGCTAAGTGCACCTAGCCTGCACCTCGACTAACTACCTAGGATCCACAGGCTTGTTTAAGGAGCCTTGCACCCATTCTACCATGTATGTGGGATTAATATTTAATCTAAGCAAAAGTAAACCTACAAGTGGATCAAAATTTTGATCAAAACATAACCTAACCACAAACCAACATGTGGCAAACAGTAACAAGGTAGGAATTCAGTCACAATAGATGTACTGAGGAAATTTCAATAGTCCCTACCAATCCCCTTAGGTGTAGCTAACAAGTGATACATTGGTCCTTTCAAATAAGGCCCGCACCCCTTCTACTATGCATGTGGGATAAAGGACAAGCCCTTCAAGGCTCACAAGGCTTTATCCCACACGCATCGTGTGGGGGCTTCATAGTCCTTTAAGGTCTGTGGGGCACCTAATAACTTTTGACCACCACCATATGGTCGAGTGGTGGCGAAAGGAGATTTTACCCTAGTTGGAGGTGTTGGTTGACGAAGGAAATTAAACTGTTGTCAAGGTTTTAATGGAGGTCGATAAAACTTGACTACAAATATTTTTATTGAAACTCCTAAGCAAGAATCCAACATGACCTGTGTGGTATTTAAAAGCTTACATACAACTAAGTCAAAGCCTAATTTTAATCGGCCACCAATTGGTGGTCGAGGGACCCTCATGCTCAGATGGGTGGAGGCACTGAGCATTGGCTTGGTGGCATTTATCCATGTGGCAACTAAGGGAGGAAAAAGAGGTTGGAGGTCTTTCAAAGCAACTATACCATTTTTTAATTAATTAAAAAGGAAATGAGAAGTTGCAGGTTTAACCAACCTGAGCCTACACTTGCTTTGAGAAAAATAAAATGATGTTATCCTCATTCTCGCCTTCATCCTCCTAATTTTAGCCAAATTCCTCCTTCTCACCTTCAAATCCCCAAACATTTTTAATTATGGCCTTCTTAACAAGGCCCTCCCATCTACCCTAAGCCCTAAAGTCTTCTTTTATAAAATAATACCATCTACTAAAATTAAAGGCATTTCTATCCAAGGGGAAAGGGGAGAATATATAAATATTTTTTAAATAATTCTTTCCCTCTTTCAAAGCCTCATGCTCCCAAATGCAAGCCACTTGCCTTATTTAAAAAAATAGAGAGGTTTAATTCTTGATTTGACTTGAAATACAAGAAGTTATTAATTTTATATAAATAAATATGAAGCTTCTTCTTTCTTTTGCATAAACCAAAAAATACAAAGAGAATTAAATAAACTTTCCTAACATTAATACTCATAGTATTAAATTTAATTCAAATAAAATAAATCATTAGTCATTTCTTATGTTGATTAATTTAAATAAAATACCAATACTAATATTAAACATTGGTATGGTATTTAAGTGGTCTAGGTTTAACATGGCCTCTATGTCTATTAATTCCTTTTGAAAGGGATTTTACACCCAATCCACTTACACATAAATATGCATGTATAAAAGTGAGTAATCAAATGTATCAAGCAAGGTGGGTGATCCTTTGCAAGTCCAATTGTCTGTCCCAACTGAAGACTTACAGTAACTTCTAGGTTACCAACTTCCAGGTCTGGACAATTGGATTGCTTACGACCACCAAAATAAGAAGCATGCATCTATATGAGGGTAGTCGTTCATGTTACCCTGAGTTTCCTTAATCATCATTTCTATTTTTAAGTATCCCATTCTTGATGGTCGATTCTACATATTCCACCGACGTGTGTACCTGGTCTTGTGTATTAATAATACATCAAAAACACCATATTTTTCAAATATAAATCAATATAAACATTGCATAATCATTCAAATGCATTAAAACTATGTATAAAATTATCATTTATCAACACATAGTATTCCATGCCAAAAAGTCTTGCCAAGGAGGGTCATGACATGCTATCCCCATTGGGCTAAACATAGTCCCATGTGTTTCCTGGTTTAAAATAAAAAGTTATTACAATACATTTTCAAATAAGAAATTGAAATATTTCTTCATATCCTCCACTTTCTCCTAAGTGTTCTTTTTTTAGAAAAATAGTCCCTTAGACCTTGCATTGTTCTAGAGTTTGTTTTCGCATTGACTTGGAATGAAACTCTAGAATCCTTACCAGCATCACTTCAATAACCTCAAGGTTTGCCATTTATAATTTAGAAACATCCCACACATGTTCAAGGTCAACAACATATTCCCTAAGTAGGGATATGTGGAAGGTGTCATGGACCTTTGACAAGTTAGGTGGTAAGACGAGTCTGTATGCAACTCGACTAATATTATCAATGATCTCAAATGGTCCACCAAATCAAGGATCCAAATTCATAGATTTGATAGTATTTTTTATTGGCTTAACCCTTGAGAATACTATGTCTCTCACAAAGTATTCCTTTGGTTATCTCTTCAAATCAACATAGCTTTTTTGTCGATCACTTCAGATCAACATAGATTTTCTGTCGATCAAAAGTTTCCTTAAACCTTTGCTTGATCACCTTTAGTTGACCTTCCATTTCTTTGACCATGTCTAGACCAATCACAACTTGATCCTCCAAATTGTCCCAAGATAACAATGTTCTACATCTATGGTCATACAAGGCATCAAATGGGGCCATTCCCAAATAAGAGTTATGTCCATTGTTGTAGGCAAACTCTACAAGGTGTAGGTTGTCTTCTTATGAAGACTTTTGATCCATGAAGTACATGCAAAGCTTACTTGGTTTACCCTCTGAGTTTGACCATTAATCTTAGGGTGATATGTTGAGATTATATTCAATTTCATTCCTACTACACGATGTAGGGATTTCCAAAATTTAGAAGGGAACCTGGAATCCCTATCTAAAATAATAATTTTAGGAAACCCATGTAACCTGAATATATATTTTGAAGAACACAAGCTTATACTGAGAGGGGGGGTGAATAGTGTAAGACCACTTTTTGCTTTTTCTTCCAATTCAATATTATGTTATGTAAATATAGCAGTATCAATAATAGTAAGCAAAGCAATGCACATAAACCATACACAATATAGACATCACAATATACGTGGTTCACCCAATGTGGGCTACTCCACGGAGAAAATATTTTACTAAAACTTTCTCAATCAATATCTTTGGTAATCACTCCCAATTACAATGTGTATGGATATTTATCCAAAGGAGATACTGATCCCCTACTATCAATTTTATGGATCTCTTCTATAGGATAACTCTTTCCCCTTCTGATCTGGCTATGTGATCTTCTAGAAGACTCTGCCTCTCTACTACACTAACTGGTGGACCTCTCTCCACTTGAAGACTCATCACTCAGATCTATCTTCAACTGTGCTAGTTGCTGGATCTCTATCCACTGAGAATTTGTCCTTTGTACTCTGTCACCTCCAAAGATCTATCAATAGGCTCACTAAGAACCTACTCAATAGGCTCACACAGAACCTACTTAAAAAGCTCACACAAAACTTGTCAAATATGCACTAGGAAGCTCACCAAGAACTTGCCCAAATATGCTCTAGCAAGCTTACCAAGAACTTGCCCAAATTTGCTCCAAAAATCTCACTCAGAACTTGTCCAAACAATATCCTCAAATCTGTCCCAACATTGTCCTCAAATTTGTCCCAAAGGCCTTCTTAAAGGCTTAATCAATCATGCTCAAGTAGTACTTAAAATTAACTCAACAATGAATGGCAATCTCAACTCAAATTAACTTCATAGAAGCATAAAGAGAATTTTTAGAGACTCAATATGTTCTAATCTCACTCTCAACCCAAATCAATCTCAACTCAACTCATAGAAGCATAAAGAGAATTGTTAGAGACTCAATATGTTCTAAACTCACTCTCAATCCAAATCAATATCAACTCAACTCAAATCAACTCATAGAAGCATAAAGAGAATTGTTAGAGATTCAATATATTATAATCTCACTCTCAACTCAAATAAAGCTCAACTCAATTCAAGTCTTATAGAACCATAAAGAGAATTGTTAGAGACTCAATATGTTCTAACCTTAATCTCAACTACACATAGAATGATGGAATAGTTTGTTTCATAGAACTTGAAAAATCATTTCACACATCACTTTACTAGGATCAATCAACTCAACTCAACCAATCATCACAAGGAACAACTCTTTCTCACACAACCCTAGTCCAAGTATGTATCAACCAACTCAAATGTTTCCAACAATGCTCAATCAAAAATCTCACATTACAATGATACTCATGTTCTTTTCTAACTCAAGTTATTTCACAACCAATGGGCTTCAAAAACTATGCTTATCAAACAAGGTTTAGAAACAACTCTCAATTCAGAAAACCTTGAAGCATTCAACCAACCAGTTTCGAAAAAGAAACCACAAACAATCCTTTTCCCTCCAATGATATTTCAGAAATCAACCACCATAAACAATCAATAGGAGAATGTGCCCATACCTTTTATGAAGATGAAAAAACATCTTTGTAAATCTACCACAATCACAAAATTCTTTTGCCAATCTTCACAATGGTTAGTAGATCACAAAATAATCAACATTACTCCACTTTTCAATAATAATCACCAAGGCCTTTAATTGCAAAACTTCCTTATCTCTCCTAAAACCACTTGTACCATAAAATAAAATAAATCAAAATATTGCATAACCTTTTCACTCCCAAAACCACTTATACCATAAAATAAAATAAATCACAATATTGCATACCTTGTCACCTCATGAAAGAATTAATCCTCTTGAAAAAGAACAAGGCAAACTACACTTTTGGAACCCCTTTGCAAAATCAGAAATATCTCTTTACACACACCTTATTTCTCCTTCTAAATAAGTTAGTCAAATAGCCCTCAAAATAATCTTTCCGACTATATATAATATGTCCCATTTCCTAAATAAATTGAAACCTTTATATATATATATATATATATATATATGTCAACCTCCATTAATTGCACATAGGTCGGCCCTCCATTAATTTAAACTTAAAATTTAAACTTTAATATCTTCATCACCGGAGGTCATTTTTCGATGAAACAAAATTCCACCTTGGCTTTTAAGAAAAACCCTTTCCACATAAGCCCACCATGGTTTTAAATAAAACCTTTTATTTTGTCTACCTTGGTTTTCATAAAAATCCTATAAATAGCCATGCTTTCCAAAATATCATAAATGCTTATTTATGAAATATTTTGGCCACCAAAACCAAATGTGATCCATGTGACATCAATGACAACATAAAATGCCTCAAATTACCTCAAATGTCCAACAATATCCCCCTTTGTCATTGATGGCAACACCTCTAATGCAAACACCACAATCACTACAAAAACCATCTCTAAGAATCAAAGTTGCTTCCCCTAACTCAATACTCTCTATGGAGGTTGCTCCCCCTAACTCAATACTCTCTTTGGAGGCTGCTCCCCTAACTCAATTCCATATTTAGAGGCTACTCCCCCTAACTCAATGCCATATTTGGAGGCTACTCCCCCTAACTCAATTCTCTCCCCCTTACTCAAATCTTTCCCCATTTGACATCAATGGCAAAAGGGACACATATGGGACTAAAATATATGACTCTTAAGCATAGCCCCTCACCACATTCTATCTTGAGGTGATTAATTTTGGGGTGGGAGTACCTTTACTCCCATATTACATTGATTCTTTCCTCTTCAAATTTCTTCCATGTTTTTCTGATATCCTTCTCTTGATGAATTACTTGATCTTCTTGTCTTGAACCTGTTTGACCTTCTTGCATTGAACCTGTTTGGAATTGAGTCCTATTGTGGCTGATCCACAACACACCCCAAAATTGGGGACCCACCTTTTTTGCATGCTTTCAAAGAAGATCTCAGTGACCCAGATGCTAAAAATCAAGAAAAAGGGGCAAAATTGCACAAGGATAAAAAGTGTCGCGATATCGCGACATGTCGCGCCATCGCTGCCGAAAAATGAAAATTGTCGCGATTTCGCGACGTGTTGCGCTGTCGCGGCCGAAAATGAAAAAGTGTCGCGATATCGCGACATGTTGCTCCGTCGCGGCCGAAAATGAAAAAGTGTCGCGATATCGCGACATGTTGCTCCGTCGCGGTCCAGAGAGGAGAGAGAAAGATAGAATGGAAAATTGTCGCGAAATCGCGACATGTCACAAAATCGTGGTCAAACCAGTCAAACAGGGCAAGGCACGAAAAGCGTAGCGATTTCGCGACAAAAAACAGCAAAGAGGCACGAAGCGGAAAAACGTCGCGATATCGCGACAGGTTGCGTTTTCGCGGCTCCAAGCAGCGGAGTGGTACGGAAGGAAAATATGTCGCGATTTCGCGACATGTCGCGTTTTCGCGGCCAAATACAGCAAGAGCAGCCCGAAATAGAAAAGCGTCATGATTTCGCGATGGAAAGCTGGCAAATGGTACGGAACAGAAAAGTGTCGCGATTTCGCGACAGAAAGCTGCCAGAGTGAAAGAAACGAAAAGGCGTAGCGATTTCGCGATAGGTTGCGGCCAAAAGCGTACCAAGTGAAAAAGCGTCGCGATTTCATGACAGAAAGCCGCAAGATAGCTCCGAGTGAAAAGGCATCGCGATTTCGTGACAGGAAGCAGCCGAGGCGTACGGAGATGAAAAACGTCATGATTTCACGACAGAAAAATAGCAAAGTGTACGGAATGAAAAGTTGTCGCGATATCGCGACATGTCGCCATTTCGCTGTGCATGAAGGCAAGAAAGGCTATTGACAGAAAAACGTCGCGATATCGCGACATGTCTCATTTTCGCTGTGCATGAAGGCGGACAAGGCTGCTGGTAGGAAAATGTCGCGATATCGCGACATGTCGCGTTTTCACGGTGAAAGCAAAGGAGCAAAGTTGCATGCATAAAAACATCGTGATTTACATGGGGCCGTTATAGAACGTGCATAGGAAGCACGAAACACGTGGCATACAGGTGTCAGGGTTACAGAAGCGTTACATGTAAACAGAAAATATCGAACGTTTCGGCATCGAGCATGAATTCAAAGCAACGAAAAGGCGGGAATACGAAACGATGCATTCTGGGAGGTGAAACGAAGCGACGCAGGGTGAAACAGAGAGCCACGCCAGATAGTATAAAATTAGAAGCGCAGATTGATACGGGGGTTGGAAATTGCTGCTAGCAGAGTTGCAGAGACAAGGGCAACAAGCCATTCTGGACCTGCACTTGGAGCATTTTCCTTCACTTGTTCTGGATTTGTTAAACCTGGAACATTCTATCAATGTAACTGATATATTATTTTAATACAAAAATATAGAGAGTTGGCATCTCATTGATAAGAAAGAAGGAGTCATTTTTGCATGCAAGATTTAATGTTTTATCTTTCCCTTTTAGATTTCTAGGCTTCTAGGTGAAGTTTAATGCAAGTGTTCTTGGTTGCTTCATGCGAATGCCTAAAATCTGAAAATTACAGAGAAAAACCCTAGAAACCCGCACCTAGCTTATCGGGATTGTGCGAATGTGCAGATTCAATAGGTTAGGTTGCATGCAGAAAACCTCATTATCTTCGGTTTTGTCAAATCGAGATGGTAGCATTCTGGACGTAGTTTAGTTCATCTACTTTGCATTTTCTTTTATTCTCAATTCTTCATTTTATTTTCTGCATTTTTAATTACCGTCATTTAAATAAATAACTGAAAATCCATCAAAGCTCAAGATTCAAATAGATTCATTTCTTAGATTTATTCACTTTGATTCCATTGCAATTTCAAATTAAAATAAACCACAGTGCCCCTTGTTAACATCCACTTGCAACCCTAAGGTATTCCCGAACATTTAAATTGAACAAAGCATCATTGGTAAACAAAGAGCCAACATAACAGGAACCTTGGAGAAATTATTCTGTTATAATTTCTTTGCAAGCAGAGGATTTTGGGACTCAGATCCTACCGGAGAGTGTGCTTTCACAACTGGGTGAAAACACCACTCAACAGATTGGCGCTAGAAGGAGGGCATGAAACGGTTTATTTTATTCGATTTTGTTAAGAAATTCATATACATTGTTCTAACGCTTTGATTGTTCATACAGGAATAATATGATTTGATTTGATTTAAAAAAAAAATAAAATAAAATAAAAAATAAATAAATAAAAAAGGAATTTTTTGAGTATTAAAGTTATATTCTTTAAGATTCACTAATGGCTATGTTTACACCGTGGATGACAGGTAGCCCATTGAATATACCGGGAGTTCAACATTATTTGCCCGTTGGTTTTGAGAGATGTCTTCCTCGATTTTTGTCTAATGGGACAAATACTGCAGAAGAACATATTCAAGCATTCAAATTTGTTGTGAATCACTTAACAAGTTGGTATGATGATGTTGCTTGTAAAATGTTCCTTTACACCTTGGACAAAGTGGCATATGATTGGTTTACAAGTCCGCCTTTAGGGTCTATCACTTCTTGGGCTCAACTAGAGGCAACATTTCTCAATCAATTCAACAAAAAGCAAGTTGACCCAATCCTCATGTACAATCAGCTTGGTCTATATTAGAAAAGGACCAAGTGAAAATGTGAAGTCATTTTCTGAAAGGTTCTTTGGATTATATACGCAATTAGTGACATTTTATGTTCTTCAAGAAGAAGTGGCTCTCCAAATATACATCAATGCTCTTGACTCACCCATGTCCACATATTTGCGAGGGATGCCTCAAATCACATCTTTGTCACAAGCCTATACTCAAGCAATGGCAATTGAGCAACAATTGAGTTGTCAAAATTATGGTGTGGGTTTTGGATCATGTAATCTTCAATCATTTAATACCTCCTTTACCCACCCAATGATTTATCCACCTCAACCAAGTTCAAGTGTGAATCAATTTCAGAATCAACAATCATTCCCAAGCTTCAATCAATTTCAAAATCCTCAACCTACTATGCAAGATCAACCATCTTTCTTAAGTATGAATCAACTTCAAAATACTCATCTTGATTCAAAAGATGTTGCTAAAATCAATTTCAATGATTTTCATAAGAATATGATTTTAGGCAAGGGAGGAGTACTAGATCCAACTAGTATGGAAACATGTGACAGATTGGAAACCCTTGACTCACCAAAAGATGAATTCTATGAGGATGAATCTGATTCGGATGACACATTGGATGACATTGTTGAAAGTAATGGCCCAAAAAATTCACACCTTCCAAATTATGTTAAACATGAATCATGGGTTACACATGTGGATTATGATAACCTTATCAATTTGAATACAAGCAATAACCCAATTTTGGAAGTAATTGAACCATCTAAGGAAGGAGAGGATAAATTTGATGAGAAATATGTTGATGAATTAAAATATGATGTAGAAATAGTTGAGCATCACAATTTGATTTTGAAAGATGATCATTATGATTCTTTGGAAGAGTATGCTCACTCCAAACCTTCTGATGAAATTTGTGTGCCTATTGATATGCAGGATAATACAATTGCCCTTTCATATGAGGATATTACAAGTCCTGTACAATCTAAGAATGCTTTGGAAGAAGGGTTGGAATCTCATCAAAGGTTGGAGAAGGATAATGATTCTACTACCATGGATGAAGAAGGAGAATCAATTGTTTTTGTTCCCCTTGGGGGGCAAGAAATCGAAAATCTTGATCCACCTATTGTTTCTACAATGTCTATGCCATCTCAAAATGATGAAATTACAAAACCTAAGTGGTGTGGGTTGGATGCTATTGATGATCTTAATGAAAATATGGATTTTGGGGCAACTCAAGCCATTGATCGTGGAAAGGTGTCACGTGACACATATCTTGAAAAATTAGGCTCTTGTTTTGAAAAATATGGACGCATGTTTGATTGGGTGCCTAACTTTGGTGTTTTTGAACAGGTATTGGACGATGAAGAAGACAACGAGAAAAAAGAAAAGGCTACTAATACTCATCAAGTTATGATAAATTTTAATCATGATGGGTTGAGTATGGATGACAAGGGGAAATCTTTACCTTTGGTAGTAGCTACAAAAATTTCAAGTGATAGGTTACATGATGTCCCTTTGGATGCTAACATCATTAATGAGGAAATGCCAAATTTTGTTGATGCTTGTCAAGTTTTGAATGATTTTGATTGCTTTAAAATCCTGGAAAATGATTTGAATTCAAGATTTTTAGAAATAGGCTCTTGTTTGCAACATCTCACATTTGAAAAGGAAAGCCTACTTCTAAATCATGAATGGAACGATGAAACTTGCACTTTAAAGAATAGACAAGATAAAATTGAATACCAACCATTGTCTAATCAATTTGATTTGATTCTCACCTATGATGTTGGTAATAGAACTAAATCAAAGTGGAATGGTGAGCATGGCAAGTTGAAATTTGTTGCATTGCTTGGTTTGATCTTATTGTTGTTGGATTCCTACAAAATTTGGCATGTGTATTGTGTCATATGTTTTTTGATATGTTCTAATCATGTTTGGGATCCAGGAAAGTAATAGTCCAAGCTTGGCATCATCTTGTACAATAGTGTATATAATTTTTGGTTTTTTGGTGTGGGCTTTCAAGTTTTTGTTTTTGGGATTGTTTTTGGGTTTTGGTTTTGGTTTGTGTTTTTCAAGTTTCATTTTTTGGATTCTTAGTTTAATCATGATTTAAGTTGTGTGTTTGATTTCAATTGACATGCTTTGTTTGTTTTTATAAAAAATAAAAAATAAAAAAAATAAAAAGAAAAGAAAATTGAGATGTCAACTTATGCTTAAGACTAGGAGAATATGAAACATTGGAATTGTCTTGTAAAAGCTCCACAAGTAACACAAACATTTTAAGTTATATCGTTTGAAACTTGTGATGCATGAAGTAGTCAGTTTTGTATGGCAAATATTTCATCTGCAATTCAAAAGATAATGCATTCATGTTACATCTCACTTTACATATACATTCCATCTTAGTTGCATATGCATCTCAGGTACAAATCATTAAAGTGTGTCAAATCCTCTTAGGGTTGTGCTATAACATAAATGTAAAAAAATCCTAAGGTTGGAAACTGAGTCTTGTGATATCTAGAACTAAGCACATCTTATACACATTAAAAAGGATCTTGAGCAAAATGATCAAAACCTTGCTTGGAAGAAAAGGTTGGGCGAAAGAAGTATTTCATGTCTATCCTATTATGCAACATGATCCTTAAAACAGTGGTTTTGACCACTTCCATAAAGCTTAAAGCCTAAAATCAGAGTAGTAAGGATAGGGCTAAATCCTCATCAAACTTAGGTTGAGGATCCAACTCCCCAAAGCTTTGATTTGACCTACATGGAGTAGTAAGGATAGGGCATAAATTCTCATCTCGCTTAGGTTGAGAATCTGATTCCCCAAAGCTCTTATGTCTCATTTCATGATAAATCTTGGATTGGAAGGATCGTACTACTTGTCCTCTCGCAAAGGATGGGTAGTCATCCCCAAGGTCTAAGCAATAAATTAATATTTTCCATTTTTATCCAAAGCTTGGATTGGAAGGATCGTACTACATGTCCCTAGCAAGGATGGGTAGTCATCCCCAAGGTCCAAGAAGTAAAAAATTAATTTTTCCCATCTCATATTTATATTGGATTGGAAGGATCGTACTACTTGTCCTCTCGCAAAGGATGGGTAGTCATCCCCAAGGTCCAAAGAAATGAAGGTAAGTCTTGGATTATGGGGTTAAGTATGCCCATGCATGGCAACATGTCTTGTCTAAAAAACAAGACCACCGATTGTCCAAAGGGTTAGACTAGCATGACCATTTCTTCCATAATTGGTTAAATTATTTTGCTCAAAGTGAGGTAATGAATTCTAAATCAGAATAGTAAGGATAGGGTTAAACTCCCATCTCGGTTAGGTTGGGAGTCTGATTCCCCAAAGTTCTGATTTCACATTCACTTGCACATGGGTTCAAGATAGTAGGGACTCATAACCAACTTTGGGATATAATAAAGCAATTCATTAGTGGATCCTAAGAGGGTTTGGTAATCTTGAATGTTTGTGCATGATACTAGAAAGTTTAGGCCTTTACAAGAGCAAAATCTCTAAGCATAGTTATCAAATGCACAAATCATTCACAATCTCACATATGCATTCATGTAAAACCGACAATGGAATGTTGATCAATTTCAAACGATAGGGAATGAAATACATTGCACACACCGAGCTAATACTTGATGATTCCGATGATTCATGTACTTCGGATCTTTGGGCATTTGTTTATATTGCTTATGTGCTAACACATGTTTTCGAGTTTGTATACTTCCAGGTAGGGTTCTCACTAAAATGCTCAAGAGCATTTGACAGCAGAGTCGCCATTTGTTGTGGCTGATCCACAACACACCCCAAAATTGGGGACCCACATTTTTTGCATGCTTTCAAAGAAGATCTCAGTGACCCAGATGCTAAAAATCAAGAAAAAGGGGCAAAATTGCACAAGGATAAAAAGTGTCGCGATATCGCGACATGTCGCGCCATCGCTGCCGAAAAATGAAAAGTGTCGCGATTTCGCGACGTGTTGCTCTGTCGTGGCCGAAAATGAAAAAGTGTCGCGATATCGCGACATGTTGCTCCGTCGCGGCCGAAAATGAAAAAGTGTCGCGATATCGCGACATGTTGCTCCGTCGCGGTCCAGAGAGGAGAGAGAAAGACAGAATGGAAAATTGTCGCGAAATCGTGACATGTCACAAAATCGTGGTCAAACCAGTCAAACGGGGCAAGGCACGAAAAGCGTAGCGATTTCGCGACAAAAAGCAAAGAGGCACGAAGCAGAAAAACATCGCGATATCGTGATAGGTCACGTTTTCGCGGCTCCAAGCAGCGAAGTGGTACGGAAGGAAAATATGTCACGATTTCGTGACATGTCGTGTTTTCACGGCCAAATACAGCAAGAGCAGCCCGAAATAGAAAAGCGTCATGATTTCACGACGAAAAGCTGGCAAATGGTACGGAACAGAAAAGTGTCACGATTTCACGACAGAAAGCTGCCAGAGTGAAAGAAACGAAAAGGCGTAGCGATTTCACGACAGGTTGCGGCCAAAAGCGTACCAAGTGAAAAACGTCACGATTTCATGACAAAAAGCCACAAGATAGCTCCGAGTGAAAAGCGTCACGATTTCATGACAGGAAGCAGCCGAGGCGTACGAAGATGAAAAATGTCACGATTTTACGACAAAAAAATAGCAAAGTGTACGGAATGAAAAGTTGTCGCGATATCACGACATGTCGCCATTTCACTATGCATGAAGGCAAGAAAGTCTGTTGAAAAAACGTCACGATATCACGACATGTCTCATTTTCGCTGTGCATGAAGGCGGACAAGGCTGCTGGTAGGAAAATGTCGCGATATCGCGACATGTCGCGTTTTCATGATGAAAGCAAAGGAGCAAAGTTGCATGCATAAAAATGTCATGATTTACATGGGGCCATTACAGAACGTGCATAGGAAGCGTGAAACACGTGGCATACAGGTGTCAGGGTTACAGAAGCGTTACATGTAAATAGAAAATATCGAACGTTTTGGCATCGAGCATGAATTCAAAGCAACGAAAAGGCGGGAATACGAAACGATGCATTCTGGGAGGTGAAACGAAGCGACGCAGGGCAAAACAGAGAGCCACGCCAGACAGTATAAAATCAGAAGCGCAGATTGATACGGGGGTTGGAAATTGCTGCTAGCAGAGTTGCAGAGACAAGGGCAACAAGCCATTCTGGACCTGCACTTGGAGCATTTTCCTCCACTTGTTCTGGATTTGTTAAACCTGGAACATTCTGTCAATGTAACTGATATATCATTTTAATACAGAAATACAGAGAGTTGACATCTCATTGATAAGAAAGAAGGAGTCATTTTTGCATGCAAGATTTAATGTTTTATCTTTCCTTTTCAGATTTCTAGGCTTCTAGGTGGAGTTTAATGCAAATGTTTCTTGGTTGCTTCATGCGAATGCCTAAAATCTGAAATTATAGTAAAACCCCAGAAACCCGCACCTAGCTTATCAGGATTGTGCGAATTTGCAGATTCAATAGGTTAGGTTGCATGCAAAAAACCTCATTATCTTCGGTTTTGTCAAATCGAGATGGTAGCATTCTGGACGTAGTTTAGTTCATCTACTTTGCATTTTCTTTTATTCTCAATTCTTCATTTTATTTTTTGCATTTTAATTACCGTCATTTAAATAAACAACTGAAAATCCATCAAAGCTCGAGATTCAAATAGATTCATCTCTTAGATTAATTCACTTTGAGTCCATTGCAATTTCAAATTAAAATAAACCACTATGCCCCTTGTTAACATCCACTTGCAACCCTAAGGTATTCCTAGCATTTAAATTGAACAACATCATTGGTAAACAAAGAGCCAACATAACAGGAACCTTGGAGAAATTATTCTGTTATAATTTCTTTGCAAGCAGAGGATTTTGGGACTTAGATCCTACCGGAGAGTGTGCTTTCACAACCGGGTGAAAACACCACTCAACAAGTCCTACACAATCTTGAAATATGCCCAAAGTTATTGCAATTAAAACACTTGATATTGTAGTCTTTGGATGGTGCCCATGTCCTGAATTCTTTCTTGAAGTAATTTCCATATCCATTCCTTTCCTGAACCCTGTATTGTGAAGCTATGTTTTCATGACCATTATTACCATGACTTCTGAATTGTGTAGCTCTAAAACCAAAACCATGTTGCTCATTTCCTTTGCACTAAAAAGCTTTATGACCAATCCTGTTACATGAGAAACAATATCTTTGAAAACCATACCTTCTTCCTTTGAAGCTTCTTCTAGCAAAATCAAACTTCTTTGATCCATGGATCTTGCAATGTATAGCCCTATGTCCAAATCCATTACAGGAAAAACAATCTCCTTGAAAACCCTTTTGTTCATGCCTTGGTTCCTCATACCTTTCTTGACCATTATCCTTATGATCATCTTCAACTTGTGCATTGCATTCTTGAACCTTCTTTGTAGCATTTAAAACCTTTTCCATAGTTTATTCCTTACCTTTTTCTTCAAGAATTTCTTTTCCCTTTGATATTTATTCACCTATCTCAAAACAAGAACCAAACTGAATATTTGGAGCCATATGAACTTTGGAACTTTCCTCACAAATATTAGGTGCTTCTTTGATTTCATATTTTAGAACTTCCTTTCCTTTTGAGTGTGATTCCCCAAACCTGAAATATGGGACCTTTGGTGCTTTGGAATATTCCTCTTCTTTCTCTTCATTTGTGTTAAGTAGCAACTTGGCATCCATCTCTATAGCCTCTAAAATACATGTTTCCTTGTTAGTACAAATATCTTGACCTTTTGAGTCATGTGATGGATCAAAATTCTCATGTAGAGAACATCTCAATTATTTTAGATTCTCCTTAACCTCTTGTAGTTTCTCATGGATAACATTGAAGTATTCCTTTAGATCAACTGAGACATTATCCTCTTGTTTAACTTCTTCTGTTTGGAGTGAATGTTCTTCTTCTATTTCTTTTATTCCATAGAAAAACCCTTCTTCATCTTCACTGTCACTAAGATCATTATAATATTCTATAGCAAACAAACTCTCAATATTTCTTTGACCATGCCTATTTCCTTGATGTGTCATCTCATATTCACTATCACTAAAACCATTGCAATACCCTAATTTGTGATCTCTTTGACCACACACAAAACATTGTTATCTTTCACCTTCTATTCCTAGGAATAAATTTTCTTCCTTTTCATCATCTGAATTGTCTTTATCATTATGATCTGAGCTAGCACTTGCTTCTACAATGTAGTAAGATTTCTTTGCCTTACGAAAAAATTTCTTCTTCTCATACCTATTTTGCTTGAATCTGTCATCTTTGTCATGCTTATGCTTTCCATCTTCTTTTATTTTGTAACCCTATTTTTCATCATCACTGATTTCTTCATGTGGACACTTGTATGCATAGTGACCAAGATCACCACACTTGTAGCACCCGACTTTCCTTATATCTCTAAATTCCTTGAGTCCTTATTCCTTTTGATGAAGTTAGCTTCCTCATCATTTTATAAAACTCTATCTGTTTTTGAAACTTTTCCTTTCTATTTTTCTGAAGCCTTGAATGCAATCTCTTTTATTGGAGCCTGATGCTTACTTACCCTCATCTCATAAGTTGTGAGAGGACCTTGCAATTCTTCCATTGTTAGCTTATTGATATCCATTGTATCTTCTATTTTTGAAACCTTAGAATCATATTTCATGGGAAGTGATCTCAAAACCTTTTTAGTAACTTATGATTATTTCATCTCAAAACCTAGGCCTCTCATGGTGTTAGTAATCTTATCAACTCAAAGTAATAACTTTGCAATATCTTCATTATATTCCATTTTCAATTCCTCAAATATTTTTCTATGAGTTTGTAGTTTTGCCAACTTTACCTTGGAATCTCCTTCATAAGTATTCCTCAACTTGGTCCACATATCATTAGCTAAAGTACATACCATGACCTTTGTAAAATCTATCTCACGTAGCCCACTCAAAATACAATTTATTGCTCTTGCATTGATCTCAACCAATTTCTTGGTAGTCTTATCTTCCTCGGGATCACCTTCAACCTTATACTCTCTTTCAACAATCTGCCATACCTCATATCCTTGTAATATCAAGTAGTTCTTCATTCTCATGCTCCAAAAATCATAATTGTTACCATAAAACAATGGAGCCTTATTTCAAGATAATCCTTTCTGTGAAGCCATCTGTGTTCTTTTTAGAATTTACCCTTAAGTTGTTAGCCTTTCCGAAGGAACCCGCTCTGATACCAATTGAAGAACACAAGCTTATACTGAGAGGGGGGTGAACAGTATAAGACCACTTTTTACTTTTTCTTCCAATTCAATATTATGTTGTGTAAAGATAGCAGTATCAATAGTAGTAATCAAAGTAATGCACATAAACCATACATAATAGAGGCATCACAATTTATGTGGTTCACCCAATGTGGGCTACTCCATGGAGAAAATATTTTACTAAAACTTTCTCAATCAATCTCTTTGGTAATCACTCCCAATTACAATGTTTATGGATCTTTATCCAAAGGAGATGTTGATCCCCTAATCTCAAGTTCGTGGATCTCTTCCATAGGAGAAATATTTCTCCTTCTACTCTGGCTATGTGATATTCTAGAAGACTTTGTCTCTCTGCTACACTAACTGGTGGACCTCTCTCCACTTGAAGACTCCTCACTCAAATTTGTCTTCAACTATGTTGGCTGTTGTATCTATATCCACTGATATTCTATCCTTTGTACTCTATCACCTCCAAATCTCTGTCAATAGGCTCACTAAGAACCTACTCAATAGGCTCACACAGAACCTGCTTAACAAGTTCACATAGAACTTGTCAAATTTGTGCTAGGAAGCTCACCAAGAACTTGCCCAAATCTGCTCTAGAAAGCTCACCAAGAACTTACCCAAATCTGCTCTAGCAAGCTCACCAAGAACTTGCCCAAATCTGCTCTAGCAAGCTCACCAAGAAATTTTCCAAATCTTCTCCAACAAGCTCACTAAGAACTTGTGCAAACACTATCCTCAAATGTATCCCAACACTGTCCTCAAATCTATCCCAAAGGCCTTCTCAAAGACTCAATCAATCATGTTCAAGTAGTACTCAAAATGAACTCAAAAATGAATGGCAATCTCAACTCAAATTAACTTCATAGAAGCATAAAGAGAATTGTTAGAGACTGCATAAAGGGAATTGTTAGAGACTCAATATGTTCTAATCTCACTCTCAATCCAAATCAATCTCAACTCAACTCATAGAAGCATAAAGAGAATTGTTAGAGACTCAATATGTTCTAAACTCACTCTCAACCCAAATCAATCTCAACTCAACTCAAATCAAATCATAGAAGCATAAAGAGAATTTTTAGAGACTCAATATGTTCTAATATCACTCTCAACTCAAATCAAGATCAACTCAATTCAAGTCTTATAGAACCATAAAGAGAATTGTTAGAGACTCAATATGTTCTAACCTTAATATCAACTCAACATAGAATGATGGAATAGTTTGTTTCATAGAACTTGAACAATCACTTCACACATCACTTAACTAGGCTCAATCAACTCAACTCAACCAATCATCACAAGGAACAACTCTTTCTCACACAACCCTAGTCCAAGTATGTATCAACCAACTCAAATGTTTCCAATAATGCTCAACCACAAATCTCACATAACAATGATACTCATGTTCTTTTCTAACTCAAGTTCTTTCACAACCAATGGGCTTCAACAACTATGCTTATAAAACAAGGTTTAGACACAACTCTCAATTCAAAAAATCTTGAAGCATTCAACCAACCACTTTCGAAAAAGAAACCACAAACACTCCTTTTCCCTCTAGTAATATTTCAAAAATCAACCACCATAAACAATCAATAGGAGAATGTGCCCATACCTTTTATGAAGATGAAAAACCTCTTTGTAAATCTACCACAATCACAAAATTCTTTTACCAATATTCACAAGGGTTAGTAGATCACAAAATAATCAACATTACTCCACTTTTCAATAATAATCACCAAGGCCTTTAATTGCACAACTTCCTTATCTCTCCTAAAACCACTTGTATCATAAAATAAAAGAAATCAAAACATTGCATAACCTTTTCACTCCTAAAACCACTTATACCATAAAATAAAATAAATCACAATATTGCATACCATGTCACCTCATGAAAGAATTAATCCTCTTGAAAAATAAAAAGGCAAACTTCACTTTTGGAACCCCTTTACAAAATCATAAATATCTCTTTACACACACCTTATTTCTCCTTCTAAATAAGTTAGTCAAATAGCCCTCGAAATAAGATTTCCGATGATATATAATATGCCCCATTTCCTAAATAAATTGAAACCTTTACATATATATATATATATATATATATATATATATATATGTCAACCTCCATTAATTGCACATAGGTCGGCCCTCCATTTATTTAAACTTGAAATTTAAACTTTAATATCTTCATCATCGGAGGTCCTTTTTCGATGAAACAAAATTCCACCTTGGATTTTAAGAAAAGTCCTTTCCACATAAGCCCACCATGGTTTTAAATAAAACCTTTTATTTTTCCTGCCTTGGTTTTCATAAAAACCCTATAAATAGCCATGCTTTCCAAAATACCATAAATGCTTATTTATGAAATATTTTGGCCACCAAAACCAAATGTGATCCATGTGACATCAATGAAAACATAAAATGCCTCAAATTACCTCAAATTTCCAACATCTTTGGTAAATATATTAGCCACAACTTGAGCATCATCCTTTATGTTTCCTAGTATAAAATGTGCAACCTTAGTCAATCTATCGACTATTACAGGGATTGTGTCATGTTGATACTTAGTCTTGGGTAAACCTACTATGAAGTCCATAGATATTACCTACCATTTTTGTGTAGGTATATCATGTGGATACAATTGTCCTGTAGGATGTTTACGTTTAGCATTTACCTTCTGGCATTCAAGGCACCAAGCACTAAAATTGGTGATATCCTTATTCAATCCTATTCAAAAGGTCTTTTCATATTTTCTTTCATCTTGGACCCTCCCAGATGAGTAGATTAAGGAGATCTGTGTGATTCTTACATGATTAATCTCCTTAAATTATCTATTTATGGTATGATGACCCTATCCTTGTAGTACAAAAGGCTATCTTTCATGTTGAAATCCATATTTTTGTAGGATCTCTGCTCATTTTGATCCAAATTTCCTTGCAATGCTCATCTTGAGATTGCATCTTCCTTACTCGATCTAATAAATCCATACAACTTTGGGTTAGGGTTGCTATATGTCTTCTTCTGCTCAAGGCATCGACTACCTTATTTTATTTTCCTTTGATATACTCAATTTCAAAGTCGTATTCAGCTAGAAACTTGACCTATATTCTTTGTCTTGCATTAAGCATATGTTGGAAAAATATATACCTCAAGCTTTTATGGTTGGTTCTTAGCTCAAAGGGTCTCCCTTCCAAGTAATGATGCTATATTTTGAGAGTGTGCACAACTACTGCTAGCTCTAAATCATTCGTAGCATAGTTATTTTTATGCTTCTTAAGTTTCATTGATGCATATGCTACTACTGACTTATATTGGGAGAGCACTCCTCCTAAACCTTCTAGTGATGCATCCATGCACACTAGGATCTAGAATTTTTAGTATAGGTGTTGTAGTGAGTTTCTGTTTAAGCAACACAAAAGTAGTCTCATACTTTTTTGTCCACTTAAATTCCTTTCCTTTATTTTGGAGATTGGTTATTGTAGTTGTTGTCTTAGAGTAATCCTTTACATAACGTCTATAATAGTCCATAATACCCATGAATATTTGTAATTCCATCACATTGGTAGGTGGTGGCCAATTCAAAATGATCTCAATTATTTTTGGATCCACTACAATTCCCTCTATATATATTATGTGTCCTAGATATCGTACTTTCGAGACATAAAACTCACTTTTTGATAGATTTCTATAGAGTTGATTTCTTCGTAACAACTCTAATACTATTCTAAGGTGTCTATCATGTTCCTTCCTATCTCAAGAGTATATTAGGATATCATCTAAAAATATGAAGACAAACAGATCTAGATTCCTCCTGAACACATTGTTCATTAAATTCATGAGTGCAGTTGGAGCATTAGTCAGCCTAAAGGGCAAGACTAAAGATTCATAATGCTTGCATCTGGTCTTAAATGTCATTTTTGAGTATCCTCCTCATGTATCCTTAATTGATGATACCCTGATTTCAAATCAATATTAGTGAATACCTTGACATCCTTCAATTGGTTGAACTGGTCTTTGATCCTTGGTAAAGGGTATCGAATCTTGATGGTGGCTTTGCTAAGCATTCTATAGTCAATACATAACCTTAATGAACCATATTTATTTTTAACGAATAGCACTAGTGCACCCCATGGTGACACTCTCGACTTTATTAGTCCATTTTCTAACAATCCCTATAGTTGTACCTTCAACTCCTGCATCTCTATAGGATTCATTCTATAAGGAGATATGTGGATACATTTTGCTCCTATCATTAGCTCAACAGTAAAATTGAACTCTCACATAGGAGGAAGTTTGGGTAGGTCTTCAAGAAACACATCCCTAAATTCCTACAATATTGGGTGTTTCTCTAATACCTCTTTCTTCTTATCCTCTCCATCTTCATTGAGCTTCACAACATAGAACATCCCTCCTTTTTTGAGGGTTTTCTTTAGTTGCATAGCATATGACAACTAGGGTTTGAATGACCCTTGCTCACTATGGAACCTTATTCTTCTCTTGGCTTCTTTAGTATACTGTAACCACCTATCCTAGAAATTAATCAAGGCTTTATGAGCCTATAGTTAGTCCATCCCTAGGATAACATCGAAAGTATGTAGCAGAGCTACATACAAACATCCCTCAATAGAACTAGTAGTTAGGGTAATTTTTGCCATAGAAAACATTGATCCACTAAGTAGGTTTACCCATAACCATACTCGACCTTACACCCTTATGCCAAATATCCTGGTCTTTTTGATATATCCCTAACTATTCTAGAAGAGATAAAACTATTTGTGGCTCCACTATCAATTAAAATATTTACTTCCTTATTGAAAATCTTACCCTTTGTGAGCAAATGGGGTGGCTTGCCCTTCTAACTTCTAGATTTCTGTTGTAGCAAAAATCTAGTGGGTGGGTTCCTTTCCTTTTGCACTCAATTTACTTGGTGTAACAACCCAATAATTTCTTTCTTATCAAGAGAGAGGTATTTTTTTTTATAAATATATACTTGTTAGGGATTTATGAATCTCCTTTCCCAAATCCTTGGTAATTAACCAATGTCTTATGGTCAAGCTATCCCTCTCTTCTCCATGATGAGCTAGCTTAAGCTATCTGTCTCATCTCCCATGATGAGCTAGCTTAAGCTATTAATGTAATCTCCCATGATGAACTATCTTAAGCTATTTTTCTCATCTTCCATGATGAGCTAGCTTAAGCTACATGTCTTATCTTCCATGATTAGCTAGCTTAATCTATCAGTCTCATCTCAATGATGAGCTATCCTAAGATATCTATCTCATCTCAATGATGAGCTAGGCTAAGCTATCTATCTCATCTCAATGATGATCTAGCCTAAGCTATCTATCCTATATCAATGATGAGTTAGCTTAAGCTATCTATCTCATCTCAACAATAAGCTAACTTAAGTTATCTATCTCATCTCAACAATGAGCTACCCTAAGCTATATGTCCTATATCAATTATGAGCTAGCTTAAGCTATCTATATCATCTCAAAAATGAGCTAAATTAATCTATTTATCTCATTTCAATAGCGAGTTAGCTTAAGCTATTTTTCTTATCTCAATTATGAGCTAGCTTAAGCTATCTGTCTCATTTCAATGATGAGCTAGCTTAATCTATCTGTCTCATCTCAATGATGAGTTGGCCTAAGTTATATGTCTCATCTCAATGATGAGCTAGTCTAAGATATCTATCCCATCTCAATGATGAGCTAGCCTAATATTTATTATGTAACTTTATCTCCTTAGTCCCAAACATCCCCTTACCTTGGGTTGCCTTAATTTCTCCCAATATACTAACACTCATTTCCTCTCTCCTTTTACTCCTCCCCATAAAACGTTTCTATCCATATTGTCCAACTCTTTCCATATGGTATGTGAGGTAGCAAGGATAGAAAATTTATAAATTGAAATGACCTGAATGACTGACTATAAAAGAGTTAATCTATCCCCAAAGGTTAACCATTTGTGAGACCAATGGTTAATTATTTCTTTGATATGATCCAAAATATTCCTCTAGATAGCTATATTCAATTTTTTAAAACATAAAGGGAACCCTAAATATACCATTAAGAGACAAGTCCTGTGAATCCCAATATCTCTAAAATTTTGTCCTAAATACTTCAATCAAGATTGAAGGATACCACTTTGGATTTCTTATCATTGATGACTTGGTTTATGATCCTAAGTTAAACATTAAGAGTATCTCTAATCATTCTTGCTTCCTTGAGGTTACCCACTCCCACCAATCTTGTGTCATCCACAAAGTGTAGGCGAGTTGAAAGCTCCTCACCCACATTGATACTTGTTAGTAAACTTTGTTATCTTCTCCTTAAGATAAGCCTACCCAAGCCTTCATCCAATATGAGAAAAACATAAGGAGAAAAAGGATCTCCCTAACGAAGGCCTAAAGTGGCAATAAATAGTTGTGAGGGAATACCTTTGATTAACATTGAGTATGTCATAGTAGAGATGCAACTCATGACCCATTCTATCCAATCCTAAGAGAAATTGAAGGTTACCATCATCCTTGACAAGAAGCTCCACTCCATCATATCATAAGCCTTTGACATATCCAATTTTATGAACATTCCTCTATTACCATATTTTTACATTGAGTGGATTACCTCTTGAGATAGAATCACACCATCCAAGATCTACCTTCCCTCTACAAAACCCCCCTTGCTTCGATGAGATAATGCTATGTAGGAGAGGTTTTAGATACTCAACCATTACCTTCATATTTATTTTATATATAATATTACATAAGGTAATATGTTTATAATTTAAAATATGCACCCCCTCCTCGCCTTTTGAAATTAAGGCAATGAATGTATGATTTAATGCTTTAAGCATTCTTTTACTGCCTCTAGAATCCTCTATAACAACCATTACATCCTCCTCCAAGTTGTCCTATAAGGTTTGAAAAAAATTGATTGGGAAGCCATCTAGACATAGTTTTTTCCTGTACTCATTCCAAAGACTACCTTCTTCAATTCCTCTCTATCAATGGGTTTAAGCAGGGCCTATTTTTCTTCTTCAGATATAATAGAGGGTATGATAACAAGAGATTCTTTCTGAGCCTCTTAATCTTGCATCATACTTTCCTTAAATCCATTGAATGGAAATGCATACTTGGAATTGTATCAAAGGAGTGCTCATTCTCATTTGAAGAGTTCCTATATTTTTCATCTATCTCCTAGCACAAGTAGCCTGATGAAAGTTTTTTGTGTTTTTATCACCTTCCTATAACCAAGAGGTTATTTCTCTCTGTTTCCAATATATCTCCTCTTGGTTGTCAATATCCTCAACCACTTTATGTAATGCATCATCCTCTTCTTTGAGCTTCTCTATAGTTGTTCCCTCCCTTAAGTGCTTTTGCACCTCATCCTATCTTGCCACTAATGAAACTCTT
This sequence comes from Wollemia nobilis, assembly GCA_028583015.1. NCBI lineage: Eukaryota > Viridiplantae > Streptophyta > Pinopsida > Araucariales > Araucariaceae > Wollemia > Wollemia nobilis. The sequence goes on from JAQPPZ010000523.1 coordinate 22,026,617, forward strand.
TGGACCTGGAAGTTCATCTTATTAGCTCGCATCCATTGTTTTAGTTGATCCTTGACATAATGAAGTTGCTTGTGGAATCTAAACATTGTTATCCCATACATAGTTCGTCCTTCTTGCCACCACTATGGGAATTTTTTTTAAGTTCCTTCTTTTGTAACCAAAATGTTTCAAATTTGAATGGTTTGTAATGTTGCCCTATCTTAATCCCCCCTTATAATAGAATGGGGAAGTGATCCAAACATATACCCTTAAAAATTTAAAAATTTAGATTCAATTTCACAATTGCCTCCTTTAAAACCAAAAAATGATCTAACCTCACCTTCTTGTTATGTGGCTTACTCCTCTTATTAGTCCAAGTATAGTTGGTTCCACGACATTTAATATCCACCAAGTGTAATACATGGACTTGGGCAATCATAAGCCAATCCCTTGGGTCCAAAATTGGGGTTCCCTCTTCCTAATATCTAGATGATAATTTAGCATTAAAATTCCCAACAAAAATCTAGTCTAACTCCTCCCTCAAGACTCTCATATTATGCACCACTTTCCATTGATAAATCTAACCATATAGGTTTTGAGCCCCATAAAAATTATGATTAAAACATACTAAATTATCATATTGTTCCTAAAATGCAATATGAAGACACCCCTCCAAGCTATATGTTCTATTTTCATCCATTCAAGAGAGTTCTAAAAGGTAACTACCCCCCTTGAGGCCCCTTGGTCAGCCACTTCCATATGACTAGCACCCATCCAAAGTCTATTTATTGTTTTACACATGAGATCCAACGAGTCTTCTAGATAAGCAAAAAATTCGGTTTGCTTTTTTCTAAGAGTCTATGAACAAAAAATTGAAGGATTCTACTATTTAAATCCCTAGTATTCCATAATTGTATAATCATCGGTTACCTTGATATCAGTAAGAGTCTATTGGCTTCATTGATTCCCTAGTGACCAGTTTGTCTCCTTGAGATGCTATCAATTCCTTATTTGATTTTCTACCCACTCCTTGAGAGATGATATTCTTTGATCTCTTCTCCACCTAGATTATCCCTAGAGTTGGATTTCATCTATTCTTTTTTCCATACCCATGATGACATCCTTTATTATCATTAGCTCTTTGTTATTCACTATTAATCCCTGCAATCTCTAATTGTGGTAACTCGCTGCACTCTATTACCTGATCTAGAATAAAAGGAGCTAAAACAGGGGATTGAACATGGTTATTATTATTTTTATTATTCCCATCCACTCCTTTCATGAGTTATTCTTCTTACTACTCCACTAGAGTCTTAAATATATCACCTACTCGAGGGCTTGAGTTGGGTTTACTCTTTATCATCTTTTTTCTTTTGCCTTCTCCTTCTTTTGGATTGTTCAAAACCATCTCCATATGCTTCTCCATTTTAAGAAATATTGTCTACTTCTTTATTTACTATTGACTTACCCTTCTTAGGAAGATTTGATGTTCCTATAGGAGCCTCCATTTTTATGTTTATATTATTTGGGCAAGATTGGGCCAAATACCCATATTTAGGGTAAAGTCTACACCTAAATGATAACACCTCATAATCCAGTTGCTGAATCCAAATATTACAAGTTTGAGTTCCACCTTTTTCGATGAAGGCTAATTGAAATCCATTTCCACACATAATCTAGCATAAACAACTATATTTCCTTCTATTATGTCTCTAGAAACATCCAAATATCTTCTAAGGGAATTATTGATGATTTCCAATACATGCTCACTCTAGAACTCCATTAGGAGTGCAAACAAATAGACACAAATTGGGACTACAATGGGTTCAATTTGGGGATTAAATCCCACTTTCTAGGGCTAAATAAATAATCTTTCCAGACCATGATTTCTCTTTTCTAAGTCAAAATTCCTGTGTTTATTGACAAGTGAGGAAAAACTTACAATAAAATATCCACTATAAATAAACCACAAAGAATACTCACCAAGAGGCTCCCAGTTCTATCAAACCCATGAATGTAAAAAATCAAGGTAGGGGTGAATACCCGTGAATTTACAAATCAAGTCATTATTGGCTCTATACAAGACTATTTATTCTACTATACTTTGCTCAATGACAATCTTTGGCCTTGATTCTGACTGTGGCAAGCAGACACAAAGAACATTGTAAATGAAATTTTGTGCTTCTTTAGTCTCTATTGAAGAATTTCCCTTCAACTAATCTATAAATAAAATTTGTCTATATAAGAGAGGATATGGAGGCATCCCCATTAGGCTCTCTTGAGGCACCAATCTCATCTTTGATTTTGCAGCAACCAAAAAATACTTCTTTCCAGGTGATGCCCTAGTCTTCCATTCTAGAGCTATTCGATATAATAAGAGAACTATGTTTGTATCTATAGGCTCACAATGTTTTTTTGAAAAATAATTTAAAAAACTTATATTAAAATAATATTATTTACAAGTTAGAATGAGACTCCTCCCAACCTTAGCTAACTAGAACACTTGTTTACAATAGTAAAAAAAGATCTGCATTGGAGAAAAATATCCTAAACCATATTTCTACAATGGCTATCCAAATTAGCTAAACACTGGATTTGCTCACCAACCTGCCTAATCCTCTTATCCTCAATAGCCATGTCATTGTGCCATTGAACCCCTACCTCCTTCTCAATACCCATCTTAGCTAGGAAGTCTACCACTTTATTTAGATCTCTACCCACATAAACTAGAATCACATCATCTAATTCTCTCCATAATTCCTTAATTTGAGTGACAAGAATCCCTAACCTCCATGTCTTCAAAACAAATTTCCTCATGCAATTTAGAGCTCCTACCAATATTTGAGAGTTTTATTCTAGGATTATCCTCCTATAACCTTGTCTTACCGCCCAAATAGAAGTAAATTTGATAGCTAAGGCTTCTACTTCATTTTTTGTGGCCCTTACCAGGCCTTGCAATTTTTAATAGATCCACTATCCCAACATGATTCATGTAGATCATTCTAATTCCAGCTCTACCTAGATTTCATTTTATGGCTCAATTAGTATTAATTTTAATCCAACCTTTTGGGGGTGGTTTCCAACTAGCTTTTTCCTACCCCTCTTGCACTTTGGCTTCATTCTCCATTGTCCCTATATCAGCCTGAGTTTCCTCTTTAGCATACACTAACAAAGTTTTTGTAACTTTGCTTTAAATGACATTCCAAATGCCATCTACGGATGAAAATTTTTCTCTAAAAAATTTACCATTTCTCTCTAACCACACTTGCCACCAAAAGTAGTTTTATTCAAGCTTCCAATCGATATAAAGAGCTTTAGATTTAAATCTACCCTCATCCATATTTCCCAAATATTAATTTGATTCAAATCACTATTGGCTCAAACTTTATAAGATAAAAACCATCACTTTTAGATCTAGCGTGTGAATATGCACTCAAATATCAAGTGATCAAATGTTTCCTTAGTCTTGTGGTATAAAATACATTGATATGGACCAACAATTCCCTTGCGTATCATATTATCAAAAGTTGTGCATGAACTTCCAGGCAAAGAAGTTTACTTTTTGCCAACCCTTGGATTGCAAATATTTCTCTAATCCCCAACCTGATATGCATGAGGAGGAGTTTATAGAAGGATCTTATCATATTCATCCTTCATTGTGTAGAATCCAAGGCTCCTATAACCCCAAGCTAATTCATCCTCCTCTTCTCTACCTGTGAGAAATATTTCTGCAAATATTTTAGTCATGATGGGTGTCAATTCTAGAGGGACTGAAATTGACAACTCATCCAACTTCTTAAATTGCTTAAATTTATATTACCCTAACTGACTAATGTTGAAATATAATTCATTCTAGATCCAACCCTTGATTTCCAGGATTGTTTTTACTGGTTGCAGTTCTAGGAATTTAGCAATGATAGATGGGTATTGATCCCATAAATTTGTCCAAAATCATGCCTTCTCCCCTCTCCTCACTTTCCAAAATAATTCATATTTCACTACTTGAGATCCTAAATTTAGAGCCTACCACACTAAGGACCCATTACCATCCAAAGGAAAATGACTCACCTCATTCGGGTTCACCTATCCCAAATATTTACTAGTTAAAAATCTACTGAATAAAGAAGTTGGTTGGGATATCCATCTCCATTAAAGCTTTTTAGCCAAAGCTTTATTATTTAAATCTAATATCCTTAGTCCCAAATATCCCTTTACCTTGGGTTGGCTTACTTTCTCCCAACCTACTAAGGCCCATTTTCTCTCTCCTTTTACTCCTCCCTATAAAAAATTTCTAGCCATCTTGTATAACTCTTTTCATATAGTATGTGGGGTAAAAAGGATAAAAAAATTATAAATTGGCATGACTTGAATGACTAACTACAAAAATATTAATTTACCACCAAATTTTAACCATTTATGTGACCAATGATTAATTATTTCTTCGATACAATCCAAAATATTCCTCCAGATATCCATCTTCATTTTTTTAAAATACAAAGGGACCCCCAAATATATCATTAGGATATAATTCCTCATAAATCCCAAGATCTATAAAATTCTATCCTGAAGCCTTTGATCAAGATTAAAAAATACCACTGTGGATTTTTATCATTGATGACTTGGTTTATGGCCCTAAGTTAAACATTAAGAGTATCTCTAATCATTATTGCTTTCCTAAAGTTGGCCACTCCCACCAATATTGTGTCATCCATAAACTATAGGTGATTCAAAACCTACTCACCTGACTTGATACATTTTAGCAAATCTTGTTGTCTTCTCTTCAATATGAGTCTACCCAAGCCTTCAGCCAATATGAGAAAAATATAAGGGGAACAAGAATCTCCCTTACAAAGGCCTCGAGTGTCTTTGAATGGTTGAGAGGAATGGCCTTTGACTAACATTGAGTATATCAAAGTAGAAACATAGCTCATGACCCATTCTATCCATTATTGAGAGAAAATGAAGGCTTCTATCATCCTTGATAAGAACCTCCACTCCACCCTATCATAATATTTTGATATATCCAATTTTATGAACATTCCCCTATTGCCAAATTTTTGTATTGAGTGGATTACCTCCTAAGATAGAACCACACCATCCAATATTTTTCTACCCTCTATAAAACCCCCTTGCTTCGAGGAGATAATGCTATGTAGGAGAGGTTTTAGTCACTCAACCATTACCTTCATGATTATTTTATATATGACATTGCATAAGGCAATACGTCTATAATATAAAATATTAACCCTCTCCTTCCCTTTCAGAATTAAGGTAATGATTGTGTGATTTAATGCTTTAAGCATTCTTTTACTACCTCTAGACTCCTCTATAACAACCATTACATCCTCCTCCAATTTTTCCTAGAAGGTTTGAAAAACCTTAATTGGAAAGCCATATGGACCTGGTGTTTTTCCCATACTCATTCCAAAGACTACTTTCTTCAATTCCTCTCTATCAATGGGTTTAAGTAAGGCCCAATTTTCTTCTTTAGATAATAGAGGGTATTACAATAAGAACTTATTTTTGAGCCTCTTCATCTTGCACCATACTTTCCTTAAACAATTTAGAAAAATAATCCATTGAATTGAAATGCATACCTGTGATTGTATTAAAGGAGTATTCATTCTTATCCTGAAGAGCTTCCATCTTGTTCACTTCTCTCCTAGCACAAGCAGCCCAATGGAAAATTTTAGTATTTCTATCACCTTCTAATAATGTAATGTCCCAAAAATAAATATTTTTTTGTAAATGTATCCTACACTTAATTATAAAAGTGAAAAAGGGGTTCATGTGACTAGGAGACATAACTTAAGTTGTGTTTATTTATGTTTTATGTTTTTATGTTGTAATAAGGCACTTTAAGTGATTTTAGGGTTGGGAGATGTCAACTCCAAATTAGAACCTCACCCTATATAAGGGAGTGAGATGTCCCATTTTGGGCATGTTATGTTGATATCAGAATTGAATATTGAAACCCTAGAGGTTCCATGAGTTGAGATTGCAGGTCTTGCTCATTCCCATAGTGCATTGGAGGTGCATGGTTGGGGTCTTGGCAATATAATTGCAGGTGTTATTGCCCTAAAATATCAAAAATACAAAAAGAGGCATCTATGAGGAGTTCGTGGAATTTTTGGGAGCATTTGTGTCATGTTTTTCAGATCTGTTGGTAGCCCCAAACCCTACGCTTGTATTTGGGGTCATTTTTGAGGAGTTTTTGCATCTGTTCAGCCTTGGGGTTAGTTCATCCCACTTGTGGGAGTTTGTATCTACATTTTGAGTTCCTTGAGGACCCATTTGTCCATTCCAGTTGTTGTATTGGTTTGGCAATATTTAATATATGATACTGGATGATTTCTCCTCATACTTGTGTTATTTTATGAGCAAATTCTGAGTTATTTCCTTGTTGTACTTAATTTTTGCATTTTCGTAGTAAGGGTTTGTTGTTTCTAAAAAAAGGACATTACAAGTGGTATCAGAGCTGGAATCTTGCCAGCCTGTGATTCGTGGTGATAAGTGTGTTTCTATGGTGAAAAGTTGTGCCCTAGTGAAAATCGTGGATTTTTAGGGGATTCACAAATTTTTATGGAATTTTTTTCAGAAAATAAAAATTGCAGATTTGGACACCCTTTTGACCAATTTGCAGTTCTGTGGTTTCAAATTTTTTTTTTGGTGGTCAGAATTTTTAGAATTTTAGATTTTCATCTTTTTAGGGTTTGATAGGGTTTTATGCATCGTCCTCCTGTTCATCAGTATTTTACTAGGAGAAACAGAATCACTTTGGAAATGTCAAACAGGGAAGAGGTTGAGGAGCCCCAAAGGTCAGTTGATAGGACTGAGCAAAAATTTGATGCCCTACTTGACATGTTGCAAAGAATGGTGTCTTTACAAGAGACAAATCATTAAGAATTGAGGGCAGCTTTGGGCAACCCAAATGGCACAAGGAGGGAAGGAGAAAGGGGAGGCAACAATAATGGGCATGAGTCATCATCTAACTCACACACTCCCTTGCTTAGGTCGTACAAGCCTATGTTCCTTGTTCCACCACCTCCACCGGAGGAAAATAAGGTAACTGATGAATTAGATGAATGGTTTGCTGCTTATAGTAATAAATCTGAGGGTTTTAGGGCAGCAGTTTCTTTTGATTAATATTTGAATATTGTGGGTAAATCTGTTGTTGAGGCTAAAAAATAGAAAAAGGAGCCCTTTTTGCATCAAAAGGTGACCATTCCCTCATTTAATGGTCAAGATGGTCTTACAGCTAGGGCATGGCTTCAAAAATTGTAGACTTATTTTACCTTGGAGCCTATTTTTGAAGTTGATGCAGTTCAGATTGCTACACTCCACCTTGAGGGTAGTGCTTACTCATGGTGGCATCATGGGTTAGTAACCCAAGGGCATGGTGATATTGATACATTTGATGAATTTTGTACCAGGGTTTTGAATAGGTTCAAAAGGAGGAATGTGGAAGAGTATTTCAAAGAGCTTGCCACTTTGAAGCAAACTTCATCCATTCATGCCTATGTGGAGGAGTTTGAACAAATTTTAGTTTAGGTACAAAATATTTCACCCAAGAGGGTAATTTTTATTTTTATGGATGGTTTGTTGGAACCCGTGAAGGGATTAGTTAAATATTTTGAACCAGCCACTCTTGAAGATGCCATTAAGAGAGCTTTAAGCTTAGAATCTGGTTTACCTCCTAGACAAAAATATTTTGCACATAATCCACCTGCTAGACCACCTTTTGCAGCCAAAAAAATAGTTTTTGGACAGTAGTATGGGCAGCAAGGAAACCTCACACAGCAAGGTGGAAATGAGAGAAATTTTTATGGCAGGAATCCCATGCATGGAGAAGGTTTTAGATCTGGTTTTCAACCACCTAATAAGCCCCCAAATGGCCCACGCTTGACACAAGAAGAGAAATATGAGCTAAGGAAACAAAACAAGTGTTTCATTTGCAAGACTCCTTGGCAAAGAGGTTATAAATGCAGAGAAGGAGGTATGAAAATCATTGAATTACATTTTGATTTTGATTCTGATAATCCTAATTTTTATGAGGTAGATGAGACACCCTTGGAAGAGGAAGCACAAAGGGAGTATGAGGAAGTTCCTGAAGGTTCCCTAGCCACTTTAAGTGGGCTGAATTAGTTTCGCACTATTAAGGTACCAGGTAGATCTTGTGATGAAAAGGTTATTGTTTTAATAGATGGTGGTGCTACTTACAATTTTGTTGATGAGAAGTTTGCCACTAGAAAGAATCTTCCTATAGCTATCATTCCTAGTTTTAGTGTTGCTATTGGCAATGGTGATCTTATCACATGCAACAAAGTGGTAAGAAACATAAAAATTAATTTTGGCAACATGGAAGTAGATGAGCAATTATTTGTTTTTCCCTTAGGAGGTATTCCACATATGGTTTTGGGTGTGCAATGGTTGTATTCACTTGGTGATTATGTTACTAATTATCAAAAATTAGAACTAAAATTTGTGCTTGAAGGGAAAGATGTGGTGTTGCAAGGAATCAAGGAAAATGGGTCAAAATATTCTTGCAAAATTTTGGAGGTTTCATACAAAATAATGGAGAAGATGATAAGGCATAAGGATGTTGAGTGGGCAGCTGTAATTTTCAGTTCAGAAAGGAAAAAATCAGCCACCTATCTTCCTCAAATTCAAGGTTTACTACAAAAACATCTTAAGGTATTTTCTGACCCACCTAAAGGTTTGCCACCTAGTAGAGGTTTTCAGCATGTTATTGAACTGGAAGCAAATAGTAAACCTGTCATAATTAAACCTTATAGGCATCCTAAGGTTTTTAAAGATGAGATTGAAAAGATCATTGCTGATTTACTTGAGAGTGGGCACATTATTTGCAAAGATGAGGTGAAGGTTGATCAAATTAAAGTTTTAGTTGTACAAAGATGGTCTATACCATCCAACCTAACATAATTGAGGTGTTTTGTGGGTTTATGCAGTTACTACAGGAGGTTCATTAAGGGGTTTTCTTCTTTGGCTGCCCCCCTTACTGAATTAACTAAGAAAGGGGCCTTTTCATGGTCCAATGAGGCTCTTTTAACTTTTCTAAAGCTGAAATATGTAATGACTTCCACTCCTTTACTTGTTATTCTTGATTTGTTTGTTGCTTTTACTATTTCTTGTGATGCTTCAGGTGTTGGAGTTGGAGCTGTACTTATGCAACAAGGATTCCCCATTGCTTATGAGAGTAGAAAGCTCTCAAATGTGGAGAAAAATTTCAGCATCTATGATAAAGAGATGCTAGCTATCATGTATGCCTCAACCAAATTCAAGCAATACTTAGTGTGTGGCACGTTTGTGGTCAAAACTAATCATAACAGTTTGAAATACTTCTTAGGGCAAGTTGAACTAAATGAAATACAATATAAAGGGGTAACAAAGTTGCAATCATATGATTTTGAAATTGAGTTTGTAAAGGGTAAGAAGAATTCAGCTACTGATGCACTTTCTAGGCACCCTACTTTTCATTCTCTTTCCATTATTTATGTTGATTGGAAGGTGAATATTATGGCTGAATATGTAAAGAATGATTTTTGTTCTAAACTAATAAATGGGCAAGTTGAAGATGACAGGTTCAGCCATAAAGAAGGACTGATTTTTTGCAAGGGAAGAGTGTTTTTAGTACCTGAATCTAAGTTGAAACAAGCTTTAATTACAACCATGCATGATGCTCGAATTGTAGGCCATCCAGGTTTCTACAAGACTTACAAACAGGTTAGAGAAATATTCTATTGGAAGGGTTTGAAAAGGGATGTCTTCTTGCATGTTCACGAATGTGTTATTTGCCAAAAAAACAAGGGAGAACATGAATTTGTAGCTGGTTTACTTCAACCACTTCCTATTCCCAATCAAAAATGGGAAAGTATCTCCATGGACTTCATTACTGGTTTGCCCAAGGTATACATGAAGGATTGCATATTTGTTGTTGTTGATAGATTGACAAAATTTGCTCATTTCTATGCCATTTCAACTTGTACAACCATACAAGTTGCTGATTTGTTTTTTAAAGAAGTTTTCAGATTGCATGGTTTGCCTAAATCCATTGTGAGTGATAGGGACAACAGATTTTTGAGCATGTTTTGGCAATAATTGTTTAATCTATGTGGTACTAAATTGACTCCTAGTACTAGCTACCATCCCCAAACTGATGGGCAAACTGAAATTGTTAACAAATGGCTTGAAGAATATTTAAGAAATTATGTTTCAGGTCAACAAAAGGCATGAGTTAAATGGCTGCACCTTGGTGAATATTGCTACAATTCTACTTATATTATGTCCATAAAAATGTCTCCATTCAAGGCACTTTATGGTTATGATGCCCCACACTTTTTAGATCTGATTTTTGGTGATTCAAGGGTCCAAAAAGCTAGAGACTTTACAACAGAAAATCAAGATATTATTAATGCTTTGAAGGATAATATTCTTACGGCACAAAATCAGCAGAAGAAGTATGCAAATCAGCAGCGTAGTGAGCGCTCATTTGAGGTGGGAAATGTGGTCTATGTTAGGTTGCAGCCCTACAAACAGTCTACATTGAAAAGAAGTGGAACAGAAAAACTCAAACCCAAATTTTATGGACCCTACAAGTGTTGAGTAAGGTTGGACAGGTTGCATATGCTTTGGAACTTCCAAGTGGAAGTAAAATACATAATGTCTTCCATGTTTCTTGTTTGAAGAAGGCCTTGGGCCAACATATTCAGCCATCTTCAGATTTGCCACCCCTTGATGATGAAGGAAAGCTCATTCTTGAACTTGAATTGATCCTTGAGACAAGGGAGATAAAGCTTAGGAGTAGGACTGTCAAAGAATATCTTGTGAAGTGGAAGGACTTGCCTATGGAGGATGCTACTTGGGAAGGTGCAAAAATTTTAGATGCTCCAACTTTGACTTTGCTTGAGGACAAGCAATTTGAGGAGGGTGGACTTGTAATGTCCCAAAAATAAATATTTTTTTGTAAATGTCTCCTACACTTAATTATAATGTTAAGCAAGGTCCAACAATAGTATTGTCATTATTGTCAACACATTAAGATATATCAGTTGATGCAGTGGACAGGAAGTTCAAAAGCTATTCAGATGCAGAAGACAGGAGTTCAAAGGTTACTCAGAGTATGTACAGTGATTTTCCAAGAATACCGAAGTGGCCCATATGTAAAAGATCAAAGAAAAAGAAAAGTAAGAAAAGTGTCGCGATATCGCGACATATACAACAGACAAGAAAAACTGTCATGATTTCACGACATGTTGGAAGAGAGAGAAAAAGCAGGAAAAATTGTCACGATTTCGTGACATTTTGGAAGAAGAAAAGGCAAGTGGAAAAACTATCGCGATTTTGCGACATGTTGGAAGAGAAAGAGAAAGCAGGAAAAACTGTCACGATTTCGCGACATGTTGGAAGAGAAAAAGACAAGTTGAAAAACTGTCGCAATTTCGCAACATGTTGGAAGAGAAAGAGGAAGCAGGAAAAACTGTCATGATTTCGCGACATGTTGGAAGAGAAAAAGGCAAGTGGAAAAACTGTCGTGATTTCGTGACATGTTGGAAGAAAAAGAGAAAGCAATAAGAAGTGTCGCGATTTCGTGACAAGTTCGAAGAAAGAGAACAAGTAAGAAAAGTGTCACGATTTCGCGACATGTCACATTTTTGTGACTCAAATAGGAGAGAGAAAGTATGTTGAAAAGGTGTCGTGATTTCACGATATGTTGCATTTTCATGACAAAAGAAAGAGAGGAAGCGTATGGAAGCAGAATTTTCACGATTTCGTGACAAAAGCAGACAACAAGACTTTGGAAGCAGAAGTGTCATGATTTCATGACAAAAGCAAAGAAGTAAAATACGAAAGCAAAAGTGTCACGATTTCACGATAAAAGCAGAGAAGAAGACTTCGAAGGTAGAAGTGTCGCGATTTTGCAACAATAGCAAAGAAGTGAAGTACGAAAGCAGAAGTGTCGTGATTTTGTGACAAAAGCAGAGAAGAAGACTTCGAAGGAAGAAGTTTCACGATTTCATGACAAAAGCAGAGAAGAAGACTTCGAAGGTAGAAGTGTCGCGATTTCGTGACAAAAGCTAAGTTGAAGACTACGAAGGCATAAGTGTCGCGATATCATGACAAAAGAATAGAGAAAGCGTACGAAGGCGAAAGTGTCGCGATATCGCAACATGTTGTATTTTCGTGGGCCAAAGCTAAGAGAAAGAGCAAGGAGAAAAAGTGTCGTGATATTGCGACATGTTGTATTTTCGTGGTCCGATGCAAAGAGAAAGAGCAAGGAGAAAAAGTGTCATGATATCGCGACATGTAGCTTTTTCACGGTCCGATGCAAAGAGAAAGAGAGAGAAATAAAAAGTGTCATGATATCATGACATGTTGTATTTTTAGGGGCCAAAGTAAGGAGAAAGAGAGAGAAAGCGAAAGTGTCACGATATCGCGACATGTATTTTCGTGGTTGAGTTGAAGCCGATGAAGTCCGATGACAACCGACTAAAATTAGGGTTTACAGTTGTCATGAAAGCCAACTAAGATTAGGGTTTACAGTCGACTAAGATTAGGGTTTTCATCACACAAATTCTGTTATAAAAGGTGGGTTGTTTGGAGAATTAAGGTATCGAATGAGTGTGAAATACGGTTGTGGTGCGCGGAGAGCAAGTCGTGTCGAATCATGCTAAGTGCGAAGTTCGGTCATAGTGCGAAGAGAGCAGAGTGCGTGAAAGGGAGAATATGATCATGAAGTGAAGTGTGCAAAGTTTGATTGTAGTGCGAAGAAAGTAGAGTATGTGAAGTGTTTGCACAGAGAAAGCAGAGTGCGCAGAGAGCGCAAAGGCGAAGAAATACCAGTTAGGATTTTGCAAAAACAAAGGTATCTTTCTGTCAAACTTATAGATTCAAAATTGAAGTCCAGGTTGCAGCTTGACATCAGGGGTTGGTGCTCCTTCCAGTAGGTGCTGGTAAATTAGGGGTTGGTGCTCCTTTCTATTGGTGCGAGATAAATAAGGGGTTGGTGCTCCTTCCAATGGGTGCTAGTAAATTGATTGTAAAGTTGGTGCTTTGCAAAGGTCTGGATTTGGATGGTAGTCCAAGCAGTCATTTTTGAGGAGTAGCCACATTGGTGAACCTCGTTAAATCTTGTGTTGTGTGATGCTCTTATGTTACACTTGTTGTATCTAGTAATTAGTTTTTAATTGCTACTATATTAAGAGATGTAAATTCAAGTTTAAAGAGCTACACTGATTCACCCCCCCTCTCAGTGTCATTGTAAGAATAACAATTGGTATCAGAGCTAAGTTCCTATACAAGCCTAATCGGCTAGGGTGATCTTGGAAGTAACATAATGGCAGGTGGTGAAGGTTTCTCATCAAACAAAGCACCATTATTTGATGGATCTAATTACGTGTTCTAGAGAATTAGGATGCAAACATATCTCTATGCTTTAGGATACTACATCTAGGATTCAGTAGTTAGTGGATATACAATACCCATCACTCCTCCAAAAGAGGCTGATGAAAAGAAACTGTTTGAAAGCAACTCAAAAGCAAAGAATGCTATCATGTGTGGATTAGCAGACAGTGAACTAATAAAGATCATGAGCTATAAAACGACAAAATAGATATGGGACAAGATAAGGAGTATTCATGAAGGAGACAATAAGATCAATGAGGCCAAGTTATAGACACATCAAGCTCAGTTTGAAGCATTAAAGATGAATGACAATGAAAAAATTGAGGCATACATGTTAAGAGTTAATGGAATCATTAATGCGATCAGAGGACTTGGCGAGGATATTGAAGACTTTGCTGTCATGAAAAAGGTATTAAGATATCTTCTTCAAAGGTTTGATTCTAAAGTCTCAGCGATAGAAGAAGCCAATAATCTAAATTATTTTAGTATAGATGAGATGTATGGTTCCTTGAATGCATATGAGATGAGGATAGGAAGATGTAAACCCACAGACAGAGAAGCGGCTTTTAAAGCCCTTAAAGATAAAAATGTAAAACAAGAGTTTGAGGAAGAAGAGACGTCAGATGAAATGGAAGCAAAATTTGTTAGAAAACTAAAAAGGGGAAAAAGAAAATACAGAGGAAAGCTATCGCTTAAATGTTTCAACTGTGGAGGCATTGGGAATTTTGCGACTAAATGTCCAATTAAAGAGAAGAACAAAAATGATGAAGGATCGCACCAAGAAAGAAGTGACTGGAAGAAGAAAACTAATTTCAAAAAAGGCAACTTCAAGAAGAAAAGTTTCATCTCGAAGAATGTCAGTTCATCAGAAGACAACTCCAGTGAGGTTTCTAAAGAGGAAACATGTGAAGCTCTTTTCATGGCTTTTGAAGAAGTAAGATCACAAAAGGAAGAAGGAGTGAACTTTGAAGTATGTGGTGAAAATCCTAAGGCTGAAGTAGATCTAGAAGGTGAGTTGATCTTTGCACTTGAAGAGTGGAGAATAGAGAAGAAAAAGAATAATAAACTTTCAAAAAGGCTTGAGGATGCAAATGAAATCATATCCAGTTTGAAAGTACAGATAGAAGAATCCAAGAAAATCTCTAAAGATCTCGAAGTGCAAATAACCATGAAAATAGATTATTGCAGCAAGCTAGAAGAAGAGATTGTTGGTTTAAGAATGCAGCTAGAAGATATGAATAAGAAAATTAGTTGTTATCATAAACGTGAATTAAGTTCTATGAAGCTGGATAAGATCATAAATGACCAAAGGCCTGTAGGCATCAAATTTGGTCTGGGTTTCGTCGAAGGAGAATCATCAAATGGATCAAAGGCCAGAAATGTAGAATCCATAAAGAACAAAGATAAGAAACAGGTTGATCAAGAAAAAATATCTCATGTAAGAGAAAGCAATAATGCCAGGCACGAAAGGAGAATTGACAATGATGGATTCACCAATGTCACACATCAAAGAAAAAGAATACCTATGGCTCCTTCAGCAACATGGCAAAGACCATCACCCAGGTTCAATTATCTCTTTCTCGGTTTCTATTTTAAATGCAATGGCTATGGACATAAAATCTCGGATCGCAAATATAATGTAAGACCAAGGAATTTTACCAGTAGAAATGCTTTTTCTCCTCTGATGAATTATACACTAGAATGTTATAACTATCATAACTTTGGGCACATTGCAAGAAACTGTAGAAGTACATTTGCATCAAATCGGTTTCAGGGAAGAAAATTTCAACCAAATAGGATGAGACAAAATAGAAAACTTCCCGAAAAACATGCACAAGCTGTTGATAAGGGAAAGGCAAAACAAGAACCCAAAACCACTATCAAAACGGAGTGGAAAGGAAAAGAGCGACTTAAGGAAGAAAATGAATCCTTAATCGTTCAAATAGCATTTAAAACACAAAATAAATATGTACCATGGATTCTAGATAGTGGATGCTCTAGTCATATGATAGGTGACAAACATAAATTTGAGAAGTTACAAAAATATGAAGGTGGTTCAGTAAATTTTGGAAATAATGATGGAGCTAAGATAGTTGGCAAAGGTTCAGTTAAAATTAGTGAAGGAAAAATTAAGTCAGAGGAAATCTTGTTTGTGGATGGTTTGAAACATAACTTGTTGAGCATAAGTCAGATTTGTGATAAAGGTCATGAAGTATTTTTTATGAAGCAGGGTTGTGAAGTCAAAAAAACAAATAGTGGAAAATTGATAGCAACTAGAGCAAGGACATCTGGAAACCTATACACACTCTCAGAGACTTCAAAAGGAGCTTGTTTTATTAGACAGAAAGAAGAAAACTGGTTGTGGCACAAGAGACTCGGTCATATCAGTTTTGATAATCTAGTTAAAATCACCTCAAAAAGGGCAGTGAGAGATATT
The DNA here is from genome assembly GCA_028583015.1 of Wollemia nobilis. Classification (NCBI taxonomy): domain Eukaryota; kingdom Viridiplantae; phylum Streptophyta; class Pinopsida; order Araucariales; family Araucariaceae; genus Wollemia; species Wollemia nobilis. The sequence continues at coordinate 22,042,455 of JAQPPZ010000523.1, forward strand.
CCCACCATCATCAAACCTGCAAACAACATTTGTGCTTCATGCCAAAAGGGAAAGCAAACTAGAGTCACATTCAAAACAAAAGAGTACTACACAAGCAAACCTTTGGAACTAATACACACCGATTTATGTGGACCCATGAGAACACAAAGCATAAATGGTGACAAATATTTTATGTTGTGCATTGATGACTATTCCGGAATGACACGGATATTTTTTTTGAAGCATAAATCGAAGCTTTTGATATGTTCAAGATTTTCAAAAACCAAGTTGAGAATGAAACGGAAAGAGGATCAAATGTTTAAGATCGGATAGAGGAGGAGAATTCATTTCGAGAGGAGTTTACGGAATATCGTGAAAAATACGGTATTAGGAGACAGTTTTTAGCAGCCAGGACACCTCAACAGAATGGAGTGGTAGAAAGAAAGAACAGGATAGTGCAAGAAATGGCACAGACTATGCTAGCTGAAAGCAGACTAGTAGACAGATTTTGGAAAGAAGCAGTTTATATTGCGGTTTATATCCAAAATAGGTACATGCTGAGAACACATGAAAGCAAAACTCCTTATGAATTGTGGTTCGGTAAAATGGCAACAACAAAATACCTCAAAGTTTTTGGCAGCAAGTGCTACATCAAAAGAACTGAAGATAATCTTGGTAAGTTTGAAGATAGAGCGGATGAAGGTATTTTTGTTGGTTATTCATCAAAAAGCAAAGCTTACAAATGCTAAAAAAAGAAGCTAAAGAAAATTGTGGACAATGTCGATGTTAAATTTGATGAAGGTAGAGAACGAGTAATTAGCTATGAAATGAACTACCCAATTTATGAAGAGGTTATTGAAGGAGATGAGGAAAACGAAATGGAAAAGATACAAAAAATTGACTCAGATGATTTAAGTTGTGATTCGAAGTGGAAGAAAATAAGAAATTCAAAACAGCAAGTGGTGAGAAAAATCATCCTAGAGAACAAATAATTGGAGACCCCAAAGTTGGTGTTCATAAAAGAAGAAGAGTAGTAAGTAACTACTCTCTATTATCCAGCATCGAGCCCAAAAATGTTGTTGATGCAAGTAAAGATGAAAGTTGGATGAAGGCAATAAATGAAGAATTAGATAAAATCGAGAAAAACAAAACTTGGGAGTTAGTACCTAGACCTACAAATAAAAATATAATCGGGACTAAATGGATTTTTCAAAACAAATTGAATGAAGACGGACAAGTAGTCAGAAATAAAGCAATATTGGTATGTAAGGGTTATGCACAAGTTGAAGGCATTGACTTTGAGGAAACTTTTGCACCGGTAGCTAGACTAGAGGCAATCAAAATGTTTCTGGCTTTAGCAGTCTACAAGAATTTCAAAGTTTATCAAATGGATGTGAAATCAACATTTTTGAATGGGAAACTTGAAGAAGAGGTGTATATTGAGCAACCAGATGGTTTCCAACTTTGTTTGCAAGTTGAAGAAAGCTTTATATGGCTTAAAATAGGCACCCCGAGCATGGTATGCAAGGCTAGACAACTATCTCACTCAACAAAGGTTTAAGAAAGGTATGGTGGATAGTAATCTGTATGTCAAAATAGAAAATGGGCATCTTATTGTTCTTGTTGTATACGTAGATGATATCATATTTGGCAGCAGCAAAGATGAGTCATGTAAATATTTAGCAAATAAGATGCAAAAAGAATTTGAAATGTCAATGATTGATGAACTTTCATATTTCCTTGGGTTGCAAGTTAATAAAAATAAGGACATTCATTTCTCATGTTAAATATGTGAAAGAGATGTTAAAAAAATTCACAATGGAGGATTGCAAGCCAGTTAGCACTCCCATGACGACAGGTTGCAAGTTGAGCAAGGATGACAAATCTCCACCTGTTGATCAAACCATGTATAGATCTATGATTGGAAGCTTATCGTACTTGACAGCTACCAGACCAGATATTTTGCAAGCAGTATGCATGGTAGCACGATTTCAGAGTAATCCCAAGGAGACTCATGTGACAGTAGTAAAAAGGATTCTTCGATATCTCAAGGGTACTATGGAATATGGGTTATGGTATCCGAAAGGTAAAGACTTCACCCTTATTTCATATTCAGATGCAGATTGGGCAGGATGTGTAGATGACATAAAGAGTACTAGTGGAGGTGCATTCTATCTTGGAGACTGATTGGTCGCATGGCACAGTAAGAAACAAGAGTCAGTTTCCTTATCGACATCAGAGGTAGAATATATTGCAATGACAACATGTTGTACGCAGGTATTATGGATGAAACAAACCTTGAAGGATCTTGGTATTAGCTTCAGTGAGCCAATATCGGTTAAGTGTGATAACACCAGTGCCATTAACATCTCCAAGAATCCGGTTATGCATTCATGCACAAAACACATTGCTATCAGGTATCATTTTTTGAAGGATAAAGTTGCAGAAGGTGAGGTTAAGTTGGATTTTGTTCCAACTATAGAGCAAGCAGTAGATATCTTTGCAAAACCATTGCCCAAGGAAGTTTTTGAGTACCTTCACAATAAATTGGGAGTGGTCACACTTCCCAAGAATTGACTAGCTACAGGGGTCACATTCTCAGGGGGAGCATTTAAGTATTTGTTCATCTTTATGCTCATGTTCATGATTTTTGCTAAGTGTGATAAATTGTGCTCGAGAATGTTGTGCATGGACTCAGGGGGAGTCTGCAGTAGCCCTTTGGTATTATTGTCAAAGGGGAGAAGAGTTACAGGAAATTGCACATGTGTTGCCAATAATTCCAAAGGGGGAGATTGTTGAGCAAGGTGTAGCAACAGTATTGTCATTGTTGTCAACACGATCGGATAGATCGATTGATGCGAGTGGACGGGAAGTTCAAAAGCTATTCAGATCGCGAAGATAAGAGTTCAAAGGTTACTCAGAGTATGTACAATGATTTTCCAAGAAGACCAAAGTGGCCCATATGCAAAAGATCAAAGAAAAAGACAAGTAAGAAAAGTGTCGTGATATCACGACATATACAACAGGCAAGAAAAACTATCATGATTTTGTGACATGTTGGAAGAGAGAGAAAAAGTAGGAAAAACTGTCACGATTTCGTGACATGTTGGAAGAAGAAAAGGCAAGTGGAAAAAATGTCGCGATTTCGTGACATGTTGGAAGAGAAAGAGAAAGCAAGAAAAACTATCGCGATTTCGTGACATGTTGGAAGAGAAAAAGACAAGTTGAAAAACTGTCACGATTTTGCGACATGTTGGAAGAGAAAGAGGAAGCAAGAAAAACAGTCGCGATTTCATGACATGTTGGAAGATAAAAAGGCAAGTGGAAAAACTGTCACGATTTTGCGACATGTTGGAAGAAAAAGAGAAAGCAGGAAGAAGTGTCACGATTTCGCCACAAGTTCGAAGAAAGAGAACAAGTAAGAAAAGTGTCACGATTTCGCGACATGTCGCATTTTCGCGACTCAAACAGGAGAGAGAAAGTATGTTGGAAAAGTGTCATGATTTTATGACATGTTGCATTTTCATGACAAAAGAAAGAGAGGAAGCGTACGGAAGCATAACTGTCATGATTTCGTGACAAAAGTAGAAAGCAAGACTTCGGAAGCAGAAGTGTCACGATTTTGCGACAAAAGCAAAGAAGTAAAGTACGAAAGCAGAAGTGTCACGATTTCACGACAAAAGCAGAGAAGAAGACTTCGAAGGCAGAAGTGTCGCGATTTTGCAACAATAGCAAAGAAGTGAAGTATGGAAGTAGAAGTTTCACGATTTCACGACAAAAGCAGAGAAGAAGACTTCAAAGGTAGAAGTGTCACGATTTCGTGATAAAAGCAGAGAAGAAGACTTTAAAGGTAGAAGTGTCGCGATTTCGTGACAAAAGCTAAGTTGAAGACTACGGAGGTAGAAGTGTCGCGATATCACGACAAAAGAATAGAGAAAGCGTACGGAGGCGAAAGTGTCACGATATCGCGACATGTATTTTCGCGGGCCAAAGCTAAGAGAAAGAGCAAGGAGAAAAAGTGTCACGATATCGCGACATGTATTTTCACGGTCCGATGCAAAGAGAAAGAGCAAGGAGAAAAAGTGTCGCGATATCATGACATGTAGCTTTTTCGCGGTTCGATGCAAAGAGAAAGAGAGAAAGAAAAAGTGTCGCGATATCGCGACATGTTGTATTTTTGGGGGCCAAAGCAAGGAGAAAGAGAGAGAAATTGAAAGTGTCGCGATATCGCGACATGTTGTATATTCGCGGTTGAGTGGAAGCCAACGAAGTCCGATGATAGTCGACTAAAATTAGGGTTTACAGTTGTCATGAAAGCCAACTAAGATTAGGGTTTATAGCCGACTAAGATTAGGGTTTTCATCACACAAATTCTGTTATAAAAGGAGGGTTGTTTGGAGAATTGAGGTATCAAATGAGTGTGAAATACGCTCATGGTGCGTAGAGAGCAAGTCGTGTCGAATCGTGCTAAGTGCGAATTTCGGTCGTAGTGTGAAGAGAGCAGAGTGCACGAAAGGGAGAAGACGATCGTGAAGCAAAGTGTATGAAGTTCGGTCGTAGAGTGAAGAAAGTAGAGTGTGCGAAGTGTTTACGCAAAGAAAGCAGAGTGCGTAGAGAGCGCAAAGGCGAAGAAAGACCAGTCAGGATTTTGCAAAAATAAAGGTATCTTTCTGTCAAACTTATAGATTCAAAATTGAAGTCTAGGTTGCAGCTTGGCATCAGGGGTTGGTGCTCCTTCCAGTAGGTGTTGGTAAATCAAGGGTTGGTGCTCCTTTTTATTGGTGTAGATAAATAAGGGGTTGGTGCTCCTTCCAGTGGGTGCTGGTAAATTGATTGTAAAGTTGGTGCTTTGCAAAGGCTAGATTTGGATGGTAGTCCAAGCAGTCATTTTTGAGGAGTAGCCACATTGGTGAACCTCGTTAAATCTTGTGTTGTGTGATGCTCTTGTGTTATACTTGTTGTATCTAGTAATTAGTTTTTAATTGCTACTGTATTAAGAGATGTAAATTCAAGTTTAAAGAGCTACACTGATTCACCCCCCCTCTCAGTGTCATTGTAAGAATAACATATAAACGTGAAAAAGGGGTTCATGTGACTAGGAGACATAACTTAAGTTGTGTTTATTTATGTTTTATGTTTTTATGTTGTAATAAGGCACTTTAAGTGATTTTAGGGTTGGGAGATGTCAACTCCAAATTAGAACCTCATCCTATATAAGGGAGTGAGACATCCCATTTTGGGCATGTTATGTTGATATCAAAATTGAATATTGAAACCCTAGAGGTTCCATGAGTTGAGATTGTAGGTCTTGCTCATTCCCATAGTGCATTGGAGGTGCATGGTTGGGGTCTTGGCAATATCATTGCAGGTGTTATTGCCCTAAAATATCAAAAATACAAAAAGAGGCATCCGTGAGGAGTTCGTGGTAATTTTGGGAGCATTTGTGTCATGTGTTTTAGATTTGTTGGCAGACCCAAACCCTACACTTGTATTTGGGGTCATTTTTGAGGAGTTTTTGCATCTTTTCAGCCTTGGGGTCAGTTCGTCCCACTTGTGGGAGTTTGTATCTGCATTTTGAGTTCCTTGAGGACCCATTTGTCCATTCCAGCTATTGTATTGGTTTGGCAATATTTAATAAATGATACTGGCTGATTTCTCCTCATACTTGTGTTATTTTATGAGAAAATTCTAAGTTATTTTCTTATTGTACTTAATTTTTGCATTTTCGTAGTAAGGGTTTGTTGTTTCTAAAAAAGGGACATTACAAATAACCAAGTGGTTCTTGCTCTTTGTTTCCAATATATTTCCTCTTGGTTGTCAATATCCTTAATCTCTTTACATAATGCATCATCATATTCTTTGAGTTGCTCTATAATTGGTCATTTCTAGGAGTATTTTTGAACCTTAGCTCATCTGGCCATCAATGGAGCTCTTTGCAATTAGAATTTTGTCTTGTTAGCTCGCCTCCATTGTTTTAGTTGATCCTTGACATAATGAAGTTGTTTGTGGAATCTAAACATTGTTATCCCATATGTCGAGCATCTCTCTTCCCACCATTGTGGAATTTTCTTTCGAAGTTCCTCTTTTTGTAACCAAAATTTTTCAAATTTGAATGGTTTGTGATGTTGTCTTGTCTTGATCCCTCCTTCCAATAGAATGGGGAAGAGATCCAAAATTGGACCTTCCACAATCTAAAATTTTAGATTCCATTTCACAAACACCTTCTTTGAAACCAAAAAATGATTTGACTTCACCTTCCTGCTATGTGGTTACCTCCTCTTATTAGTCCAAGTATAGTTGGTTCTAAGACATTTAATATCCACCAAGTGTAATGCATGGACTTGGGTAATCATAAGTCGATCCCCTAGATCCAAAATTTGGGTTCCCCCTTCCTAATATCTAGATGATAATTTAGCATTAAAATCCCTAGAAACAATCTAACCTAACTCCTCCCTTGAGACTCTCATATTATGCACCACTTTCCATTGATGAATCTATCCATCTAGGTTTTGAGCCCCATAAATATTTGTGATTAAAAGTTGCTCAGCCATCACATTGTTCCTAAAATGTGATGTGAGGACACCCCTCCAAGCTATATGTTTTACTTTTTTTGTCTTCTAGATAAGCAAAATTTTTTTTTTACTTTTTTTGAAGTATTCGAACAACAAATTGATGGGTTCTACTATTTAAACCTATAATATTCCATAATTGTATAATCATTGGTTACCTTGAGACCAATAAGAGTCTATTGGTCTCACCAATACTCTAGTGATCAGTTTGTCTCCTTGAATTATTATCAATTTCTTATTTGATTTTCTACCCACTCCTTAAAAGTTGATATTCTTTGATCTCTTTTCCAAATGAGTTCTCCCTAGAGTTGGTTTTTCTCTATTATTTTTTTCATACCCATGATGACATCCTTTATTATTGGTTGTTATTGGTTATGCACTATCAATTCCCTTACAATATCTTATTGTGGTAACACACTACACTATATTAACTGCTCTAGGATAAGAGGAGGTGAAAGAGGGCCTTGAACATGGTTGTTATTATTTTTATTATTCCCACCCACCCCTTCCATGGATTTTTCTTCTTCTTAATCCACTAGTGTCTTGAAGATATCATATCTATTTGAGGGCTTGAGTTGGGTTTGATCTTGGCCATATTTTTTCTTTTGCATTCTCCTTATTTTGGTTTGTTGAAAATCATCTCCTTGTGCTTCTCTACCCTGAGAAATATTGGTTGTTTATTTATTGATTTTTGAATTACCCTCCTTAGGAATATTCAACATTCCTATAGGAGCCTCTATGTTTATGTTTATATTGTTTGGTAAGGACTAGGCTAAATTTCCATATTTATGGTAAACTCTACACCTGAGGGCAATGCCTCATAATCTAGTTATTGAATCCAAGATAGTCCTCCAAGTTCAAGTTCAACCTCTATTGGCAAAGGTTGGTTGAGATCCATTTCCATTCATAATCTAGCATAAACGACTATTTTTCCTTCCATCATGTCTCTAAAAATACCCAAATATCTTCCAAGGGAATTATCGATAATTTCCAATACCTGCTCACTTTAGAACTCCATTGGAAGTGCATACAAATGGATTTGGATCGGTACAATGGTGGGTTTAATTTAGGGATCAAATCCCACTCTCCAGGGTTGAACAAATAATCTTGCTAGACCATGATTCCTCTTTTTTATTCAAAATCCCTATTTCTATCAACAAGTAAGGAAAAACTAACAATAAAATATTCATTACTAATAAACCACAAAGAATACTCACCAAGAGGCTCCTTGTTTTTTTGAATGGAGGAATGCAAAAAATTTAGGGTAGAGCAAATACCCATGAATATACAAAGAATATCATGATTAGCTCTATATAATATTATTTCTTCTACCATCCTCTGCTCAATGACAATATTTGGCCTTGATTATTACTATTGAAAGTATCCATTGAATCTTTGAGATGTTGATCTTTTCCAACAATCGTAAAGAGCATTTTTAGTGCAATTTTTTGTGCTTATTTAGTCTTTGTTGGAGATTTTTCCTTCAAAAAAATTGTAAAATAACTCTATATATCTAAAAGAGGATCTAGAGGTGTCCCCATTGGACCCTCCTATGGCAAAAATCTTGCCTTCCATTCTGTAGCAACCAGAAAGCACTTTGTCTACCCAAATGATGCCCTAGTTTTATCTTCCAAAGATCCAACCTATTTTCCAAATTCACATCTCAATTTTAGAATGTCTCACAATGTTGCATGGGTTGTTTTATCTCATTTATCAACTTATGAAGTTGTATCCTTTACAAGGATTTAACATTTACTTCACTTACCTATTGGTGTTTGTTTTATATGTAATCACCTTCTTGTTCTTTATCATAAACTAAAAGATCAAATATTCTACCACTTTGTCTAGAAAGTTAGTGCCTTGATTAGAAATGATCTCCATTGGACATCTAAACCTCCTAATAATGCATTCATAAATAAACCTTGCAACTTCTTTCTCTAGATCTCACTTCATTGGTCGAGCTTCAACCCACTAAAATAATATGTTGCAATAATAATATATTTTTTGTGCTATTACAAGAAGGGGTCCAATAATATCAATTCCTCACTTTTCGAAGGGTCCAAGAGGAAAGACAATATATAATATTGAAACTAGTATTCTATGATTCACAAAGGACTAACACACATTATATACTTTACAATACTCCACATAATATTTTAATAGTATTAGTCAGTGATATCTTGCATCTAAAATCCTTCTTGTTCTAAGATACCTAGAGAAATACCCTCTACACACACCATCATGGAACTCTATAACCAATTGTTCCTTTGGTCTTATCCAACTACTTGTCGATACTTTCCATTTGGCCCTACTTAGTACAAAAATTCTTACATTATTGAATAAGGATGACTAGCCTAAGCAATCTTCCTCTTTATTTTTGTGTTGCACCATATCAAAATTTGAATTTAGTTAAGTATCACCAAATGTATACATATTTATCTAAATATTTTTTATTGCAAGCAACATTACATTGGAAACTTGTCATCTTACACATTCAAAGCCAACTCCCTCATATGCTCCTGAAAGAACATCTACATTGATAAGCTTCTTACTTTGTCAATCAACAATGTCAACTTGCAAAAGGAGAATCCATATGGTTATCCTTGTTGATGGATTAGGATTATTGACAATATGCTTGAGGATAGCATGGTCTATAACAATACTAAACCTTTAATTCTAAAATATAGTTCCTAAACTTCTTGAGAACAAAGATGATGGCTAGGGCTTCCTTCTTTGTAATCATATAATTCACCTTAGTATTGCTTATTTTTCTACTTCAAAAGCAGGTAGGACAATCATACCCATTATCATCCCACTTACTTAGTGTGCTTCAAGAATTATATTAGATGAATATAAGTAGATAATAAATGGCTTATTCTAGTTTAGGTTCTTCAGAACTGGAGTAGTTATTAGGTCCTACTTTAGTTCCTCAAATGTAACCTTCACTTGTTTTCTTGTTTCATAGGGTATATTATTCTTCAGGTTCTATTTTAGTGGCAATTCAATCCTTGAGAAAATCTTGATGAACCTACCATAATATCCCACATGGACCAAGAATGATTGTAACTTACTATTTTAAGAGAAAATAACAACTCCTTAATATTTGCAACCTTTGTAGGATAAGTTGGAATCCCTTGTTGGTTGACCATATACCTCAACAATGCACCTTTAGTGCATCTAAACATGTATTTTTTAGGATTAAGTGAGGCCTTGACATCATCCAACAACTAAAATGCCTTCTCAAGAGTAGCTAGATGGTATACCTTTTTCTTATAAATAAAATAATTATCTAGAAAATTTTGATAAAAATTATAATATAAGGTTCAAAACTTATTCATCAACTAGAAAGTTGTAGGTGCATTGCTCAACCCAAATGGCATCACTTTATAGGAAAATGTATTACACAAAGTGGTGAAAGTTACCTTTAGTTGGTATTTTTCTACAATGTGAACTTGATTGTAGCCACTATATCCATCCACAAAGCTATTGAAAATATGAGCAAGATTTGTTGTCATTGATGTCGAAAGTCAGTTTCAGTGAGCAGTGCAAGAGCAAGGATTTCAAGAGTCAGTTTCAGAAATAAGAAGGTGATCAGATAAGGTTTACAGGAGAAGTTAGAAGGCCCAAGAAAAATAATATTATAATATTTTATTATAATATTAAAGGTCTAATGGAAAGACCTAAAGTAATTAAATTAATTATAATAATTTCATTATAATTTTTTTGTAATTTAATTTAATTAACCCTATGTTTATTAAATTAATTATAAGTTAATTATAATAATTTTATTATTAATTAAATTATAATCTAATTTAATCAACCCTAAAGTTAGGGTTGCAAGGCAAAAAGAAATGTGCCGACATCATGAATAAATCCCTCCGTCGACATTTAATGTTGTCGTGGTATAATGGTATAAATACCAAATGCCTTGGTTTCAAAGAACTTACCTTCGCTATAATTACTCTAAGCCTGTGAATTATGCGATTTTTGTGCGAGGAAGAAGACAAGTTTTTTTTATCTTGTGTGCACCAGTGAAAGAAATAAGGTTGACGAGGCTCTAAGCCTCATATCCATCTGGTGGGTTGGCCTGGTGGCAAGCGACGGTGACTTAGGGCTTTGGCAAGCAGGAGGACCCGTGATCGAATCTCGACGGTAGTTTTGGTAAGAGTTTTGTTTGGGTACCAAAGGAAGTAGCACACTATTTTTGGTTTAGGAACCAAGATGGAAGGATATAGAGCATGTGGTGCTCTTTGCTTCTAAGGTGAGCGCCTAGCTCACGCAGTGGTTGGAGCCACGGCTAGGGCGTTGGTGGAAGTGCAGCATGGGTTCAATTCCCACCAAGGGCAAAAGGTATTTAAATTTTGAAATTTAATTTTTGTCCTAAGGTTGTTTGGCATAAGATTTTAGGGAGATATAAGGTTTGTGAAAGTTGATTTTTATATTATGATTTTTGGTGATTAGAGTGTTGAATGGAGTGATAAGGCTTTAGATGGTTTTGAATGTTATTTCAAAATAAAGTTTTATTTTGTTTAATATTTGAAAGGAGTAATAAGGTTAATTGAGTTCTCATGTTTTGAATGGTGAAAATAATTTGTGAGGAAGTTATTGTTTAAATTTTGAGAAGGTTTTTTCTACCTAACCCTTAAATTTGGCAAAGAGAGTAATTGTGATTGAGACAGGTTTTTAAGGATAATCCTTCATCAAAAAAAATGTATGGGCACATATTCCTTGTGAGTGATTTTTGGATGTTGTGAATGCTAATTTGGAGTGAAAAGGGTTGTTTTATAAGTATTGTTGAGTTTGATTGTTAAAGGTTTTTCTGAGTGAAATTTGATGATAAAAACCTTGTTTGATAAGCATTTTTGGAAATATTGAAGTAAAGCTTTCATATGCTTGAACTAGGGTTTGTGCAAGATCATGAGTATCATTGTTATGTGAGATTGTTTGATAAGCATTATTGAAAATAAGTGAGTGAGGATTCATATGCTTGAACTAGGGTTTGTAAGCAAGGAGTGTTTCATTGAGTGATTGATTGAGTGGAGTTGTATAAGCCTAGTCAAGTGAAAGTGTTGAAGTGATAGTTCAAGTTCTATGAAAAAAATTGTTCTATATTCTAATTTTATTTGAGAAAGAGATTGAAAGTGATTGAGCATTATTGTGAGTAAGAAGCATACTGAGTCTCTAACAATTCTCTATATGTTTATGTGAGATTGGACAAGTTCTAGTGAGGACTTGTTGAGCATATTTAAGATAAGTTCTAGTGAGGACTTGTTGAGCATATTTGAGGTAAGTCTTAGTGAAGACTTGTTGAGAAGATTGGACAAGTTCTTGAGAGGACTTGTGGAAATATTAGTGTGAGCTTTTGTGGAAGCTTACAAGGCAGATTTAAGGTAAGTCTTAAAGAAGACTTGTGAGCAAAGTTGATTGATTTATTTGTTCAAACCTTAGATTAAGGTTTGTGGCAGATATAACAGAGTTGATTTATGATTGAGTCAAGCTTTGTGTTAAGGCTCGAGGACAAATTTGAGGACAGAGTTTGGTGCAGATTTGAGGACAGGTTTGTGTTAGACCAGAGATAGATATTGACCAGATTTTTGCTAGACCGAAGGACTATGTTTAGTGCAGATTTGAGACAGAGATTGAGCATATTTGTGCTAGACTGAAGGAATGTGTTTAGTGCAGATCAAAGATAGAGATTGAGTAGATTTGTGCTAGATTGAAGGACTATGTTTAGTGTAGATCAGAGATAGAGATTGAGTAGATTTGTGCTAGACTAAAGGACTATGTTTAGTGTAGATCAAATATAGAGATTGAGTAGATTTGTGCTATATTGAATTATTGTGTTTAGTGCATATCAGAGATAGATATTGAGCATATTTGTGCTAGACCGAAGGACTATGTTTAGTGTAGATTTGAGATAGATTTGAGAGTAAGCTTTGGAGGTGATAGAGTATAGAGGATGACAATCTCTAGTGGATAGAGGTCCATTAGCTAGGGTAGTGAGGACAGGTCTTCTGAGTGAGGGCAGGATTCTTTAGTGGATAGAGATCCATAAGCCAGTGTAGTGGAGGTAGCAGTTCTTCTAGAAGATCACCAACCAGAGTAGAGGAGGAGTTCTCCTGTGGATAGAGAGCCATGAACTTGATTAGGTGATTTGTGTCTCCTTTGTACAGAGGTCCATAAACATTGTAATAGAGAAAGGATTCCCAAAATATTTGTTGAGAAAATTTTAGTGAAAGATTTTCTTCGTGGAGTAGCCCACATTCGGTGAACCACATTAAATTGGTGTCTCTATTATGTGTGGTGATTTATGCATTGATTTGATTATTGTAGCACCCTAAAATTGGCACGGTTAAAAACCTTAGTAAAAGATAAAAGATAAAAATTTGAATTTTAACCCCAAAATCGCTCCAAAACCGCCTATTACCCGTTTCCTTGTTTTCCATGCCATTTTTAGGATTTTTTTACCATTGGACGATATCGTTGTAGATTAGACGAGATCATCCCAGATCTGACAAAATCGTCATGGACATAACGTCCAGACGATTTTGTCCCAAAACCAAATTTTCATAATTAGCTTCTATTTCAACAACCTCTCCAACTTGGGTAGAAGTGTGTCTGTGCAGTTGGAGATTGCCCTATTGGAGATCTCCCAGATTGGGATGATTCCCAACCTCTTAAACCTCTTCCTAAGCCTATATAAACTAGGATTTTCTAGTTTACCCTCTGACCCTACCTGACCCCCTTGATTCTAATTTCCCTGAACCCCTTAGCTGATAGATTTAATTCCTTATTCCCTCGTACTACTGTCTGTGTTCTATATTTTGCATTTTCTTGTAGGAACTCTACTGTTTTTCAGTCGAAGACAGCTTGGATCGGCGCAAAAGATCTTGGATGATTACGAATGATCTCGTATGATTAGATGAGATCCTGACTATAGTCCATATTGGGGGCAATCCGAGTCTAGAGTTTGCATTCCCTTAGCTTTTTTTGCATTTTTCATATTGTATTTCTACACTATCTTGAATTATTGTCTTTTGCATCTTGGAGTTCACCTCATTTAGCATAATTGCATGGTAAGGTTAAAATCAATCATTAAATCTACTGCATTTTATTATTTGTTATTGGAATCCATTATTTAGGCATGTTTGTTGTTATCCCTACCATTGTCCTTTGCTTCTACACTTGCATATTTGGTATTTCGCATCTATTTCTATGATTGCAGGTTTTTGACGAATTCGTCTGACGAATTCGTTAGATGTCAGACGATCCTGTCTGATCTCAGACGATTACGTATGAACTGAGACGATCTGGACTGCTACAAATCTCAGAATCTTCATCAAACATCCGAAATTAGGTATGACACATTCTAATTAGCATATTCTCTATTATTAGCACTCATTCCTATTTTTTGTATCCATTTAAATCATTATTGGTAGATAGAATAGTTTAGATTCATCTTGGCCAAACCTAGGAGTTGAATGATTGAGTATAAAAATGAACACATCAAACCCACTATCAACCTAGGCGCGGAAACTGTCACTCAAAAGTTTCCTGGTGAACCCACCATCCGTCAAAAATTCACCCTTATACTCCTCCCCCGAGAGGCGGGACCTTCAAAGGGCCTCTCAGTCTGAGGTATTGTCCCATCCTTCTCGCATCCCCCTTTCGGGCGCGGATCCTATAGCTTGAGGATAAGGATGCAAAAAATTTGGAGCGATACATTTTGGTGAACCCGACGTGAAAACTAAAAACCTTTTGAAAACAATTCAAAAAAAAAAAAACATAAATGCTTTTAGAATCAAAGATTGCATGTCATATTTAGATGGTAGATTATAACAAAAGACGAGTTGTCACCATTAATGTTGAAAATCAATTAGCAGCTATAGAGATTAATTCTGTACTTAGCGTACCTCAAAAAAATAGGGTTCAACCTTTGTGGGATGAACTAGGAGATTGAATCTCATTTCATCTAGAGCAACCGAACTTAGGCAAATCAAGAGGTTTGTCCTAGATAGAATCTTGGATCTCGATCAAGTGACTTTGTATCATGAACTTCAGAGAGCTTGCCATAGGTGGTTAGCAGATAAAAGAGCCCTTGTGTCTTCTGAGTTGTATACCTTTGAGGAATACCTCGATAATGCAGCTGTAGTACATCAGTTTCTAGCTCGTATAGAGGATCAAGAAGCTGATCTTACGGATAGAAAGAGATGGAATAGAGTTCCCAGAGCTGTGTTATATCAAGAGTATTGCCATGAGATTTATTTTTAGAAGATAGAATCTAAAACAGATAATATCACTATAGTACACTTTATCAAGTTCCTGAAAAACCATTTCCAATTTGAAGAGGAACATTTTATGACTCCTGATGAACTTGATCCTATCAATGACATTCATAAACTATTTTTAGAAAACTAAGCTAGTATTCTATTATTGTTATTTCTTGCATTTAGTGTGCTATTTGTTGTCTTTATAAAGCAATAAAAAAAAAATCATAACAAAAAATCAAAACATTTTATTTTTAAGCATCATAGTAGGTATATAATTAAAATATATACCTCCCAAATCTGTTGCAAATATATCTATATATATTTGCTAAAATCTAAATTTAGACATAATGACTAAATGCAGGAATGGAAAACAAATTGAAGTAGAAGAAGATTGGTTAAGGAAAATAGAAAACAACCCAAATGTCCTTCTTGAAGACCCAATTCAGGAAGAAGAAACTCTAGACCAACAAGAAGAACACTATGTTGATGCAAATGAACAAAGAGAAAATGTTAGGGAGGAAGAATCCTCATCTCCTAAAATATCTCCAGAAGGAGTCATTACTTTTGATAACATGGAACATTTCTGGAAGTTCCTCCATGATAATATGGGCACCCTTAATAAAGCAGCTCATATGGACAAAGATCAAATTAGTGACACTCAAGCAACCCTAAAAGACATATATCACACACGCACTAATCCTTTGTCCTTCGTTGATCAAGCTGGACCGTCCAATTTGGACATGGCTACTATAATCCAAAACATGCAACAACAACAAGTTACCCAACTACCTAGAGTGCCTGTTACTAAGCCAAGGGTTATTCCCACACAAAAGAAACCTTCATTCACTGCTCTATTTTGCCAAGCTATTGATCAATATACCTCAAATCAACAAAAGCCTAAAACAAAACCAAATGTTAATTTCCAACAATCTAGGATACAACATAATGCTACAACAAATATTCTACATAATACTCTTCCTACCAACCATCTGCATAACAGCAATATAACATCTAATCCTTATGTCCCGCCTTCCTACGCTCACAAATCCCATGCTCATGTACCACCAAACCAATATGGTGGACAAACTGGTAATCTGGAAGCCATGGTGAAACAGTTAACCTCTCGTATGGACCAAATAGATCCCTACCATCCCTCGTACAATTATCAAGAGATGTGTAGTCAACCTCTATATCCTATAATTGTAGCACAACCATATCCTAAACGCTTTCCCATTCCTGTCCTACCTATATACAAAGGAACCGAAGATCCCATAGAGCATCTTCGTATGTTTAGGATAGCATGTCATGATATATCACATGATGAATTGTTATTACTAAAAATGTTCTCGAAAAGTTTAGGAGGGATGGCACTGGAGTGGTATTATCAATTGCCCACTCATTCTTTGAGAAATTTCGAAGAGACCGCCGAGTCTTTTGTGCACCAATTTAGTGCCTATATTGAAAGGCATGTAACTATTAAGGATTTGTACAACCTAAAACAAGACAAAGATGAGTGTTTTGCTGACTTCTTAGCTCGATGGAGGCAGTTGATAGGAAAATTACACTTTGTGTTACCTTATCGAGAAATGTTGGATATTTTTATCAATAATTTACAAGAACAACTATCCTATGAATTATCAACTGCTACCTTGACCACCTTTAATCAAGCTATAGACTTAGCCCGAAGAGTGGAAGACGCTCTCATTAGAAGAGGTCAGCTTAAAAAGAAAGATGATGAGAAAACATCCATAAATCAATATAAAAATAAACAAGTTATGGGTGATGGAGTCATTGATAGCAAAAACATTGCCAATGTTAATACTACAAAAACAACAGAGAATTTCATATTGAAACCTCCTGATAAACCACCTCAAGAATTTACTAGGTTAAATCAACCTTTATCAACCATTCTCCCACAATTACTAGCACGAGGATTGATCCAATTACCAACTATCCGGGAACCTGATCCAACCATACCCGGATACAGAGCTGATTTACATTGTGATTTCCATAGAGGACCTAGACATGCTACCAACTCTTGTAAAATATTAAAACATAAAATACAAGATTTAATTGATAACAATGAGATGGAGGTGCAAGCCTTTCAACCTAAACAAAATCCTACTAGTATTGTTCAAAAGAACACCCTTCAAAGTTAGAATCAGAATGCCAATCAATCATTGGACATCTTTCAACATCCTTTACCAAAACATGGCAAAGAGGTGGCTAATCAAATTGAACATCATAATGTTCCCCCTCCTACCCGATATGTAGGGACTATTAGTGGACAATTACCTATTCCTGATCCTCAAATCTTTGACACAACCTTATCCATGGTTATGTCTAGACCCCTATATAATACTCAAACACATGATCTTAGTGATGTAGAATCTGATACTAAAAGTGACATGGACATCACCTCAAATCAATCGAATAGTTCTAAAAATGAATCAGATCCTATTCAACCTATCACAGATTCTATGGTTCCGAAAGAACCATTTCCTAGAAGAGTTACTACTCGACCCTCTTATCATCAGTTCCTTTCTAATGAACAAGCCATAAACGCTATACCGAGACCAATTCATCATCCTAAAAATAATATTGTAGGTACCATCGAAGTCGTTACTCGACAACAGGCTTAAAATTCTCAATAGGATCAAACTCAGAATGATGGATCAGCTCCATTTGTTTTGAAAAATCCCAATATAGGGAATCATATACCTAATGTTCAACCTAAGCCTCCATATAATATTAATGAACAATTATCCAATACTATAGCTAGAATTTCCCTTTTGGACCTTTTGAGATCTTTTCCTATCCATAGGGATGAATTAATGCTCACATTAAGCCAAATGATGGTACCACAAAATATTTAGCCTGAAGCCATGACCAATACTATCATCACTCGAGAAGTCGATTGTATTGACTTTCGAGATAGATATATACCACAACATAGCTTACATAAGGATAACCCTTTATATATTACTACCCTAATTGGGGACGTAGCCGTTAAACGTGTCTTGATTAATAATGGTTCATCTTTAAACATATGCACTTTTGACTTCTACCAAAGATTTGGCTTTAGGAGTGACGAAATGAAAAGAACGGATATGATTATAAAAGCCTTCAATGACGAGACACAAGAAATGTGTGGAGTCATTACTATACCCTTGCAAATTGGTCCTAGAACCCTAGATACAACCGTGTTTATTGTACATTGCCCAACATCGTACAATATACTTTTGGGTCGCCCTTGGATCAACGCGATGCGAGTGGTTCCATCCACTTTACATCAGTGTGTTAAATTTGAATTTAAAAACCAGTTGGTTACCATTCATGGTGATCCTAGACCCTTTGATATGTGTGCTTTGGCAGAGCCTGTTGGAGTTCAATTTTGCCCTGCCCTATCATCCACACATCCTAATTCTCATCATTCGCCCAAACGTGTGAAACACACACCCATAACCTCATCTACTCTTTCAACTACACCTATACATATAGCTCAACCATTTTTTGAACAAAGCACATTAGGACCTCGAAAAGATCCCAGAACTACAAACAATGCTTCTTGTTTTACCCCTATAACTTCCACATCAATAGACTCATCCATCGATATCCCTATAACATCTCCTACAGGCATCCTTTCCACATCAAAAAATCTAAAAAATGTTCCTTCTACCTCTTACGCTCTTACTAATGAAATCCTACCCGATTTATCTAAAATTCTTATATCATAAGAGATCAACACTACCGTGCAAGCTTCCCTTGTTTTAAATAAACTCCCACCTTCTCCTCGTACCTTGGGCCTCCCACAACCTATGGGAAGTATCTACAAATTCGGGAGTTGTGCTTTTATTTATAAAGGATATGATTGGGGAAGAATACCTAGAAACATCAAGACACATTATGATGGATATGCTCGATGTTATTTTGCTAATGAATATATTAAAGCTAAACCCATAATGCTTAAATTGGGCTATAAAGGGAAAGGTTTGGGACCTTCCCAAAATGGTATGAAGGAACCTATTGAGGTAGAACCATGGCCTGCCCGATGCGGCGTGTGCCTATTTCCTAGTAAAGGTCAGCCCTTCCCATTTGAGGAGGATGACCATCTTACATGTTATCAATATTATCTCGATAAAAAAAATTCTTTGCCTTTAAAAAATAATCCCTTTACCTGTCATATGCTATATCTCACCTACCTTGAGATGATTGTCGAATTCGATGATGAGTTGGAAGGGGATATCTTCCATGATGTCTCCGTTGAGGACTTGTTCCATAACGATTTTTATTTTAATGGCTCTATACCTAGTATAGCCCAACTTGAGGCCTCGACTCCTCAAGACGAATTATCCAAGCTAACCTTGGAAGAATTACAAGAATTGGATGTTTCACCCGCCCCACCTAATTTTGAGAGAGATTTACATATGGAAGTTGAAAACGGTATAAAAATTAACATTGGAACCGAACATAACCCTCACATAATCAATATTGGATCAGAATTAAGTCAAGAAAAACAAGATAAATACATTGCATTTCTTAAGGAATATGAAGATGTCTTCGCTTGGACATATGAAGATATGCCAGGTTTAGACCCTTCTGTAGTCATGCATCATCTAGTAGTCCATCCAGATGCTAAACCTGTTAAACAAAAACTTAGAAAAATGCATCCTAAAATGGCCTTACTAGTCAAAGCAGAACTAGAAAAACTATTGAAGGTCATTTTTATACAAGCCATTGATTATGCTGAATGGATCTCAAATGTAGTTCCAGCAACTAAGAAAGAAGCCACTAAAGTTAGGGTTTGTACAGGCTTTAGAGACATTAATGTTGCCTGCCCTAAGGATGATTTTCCTCTTCCTAACATGGACCAAATCATTGATTTTACTGCTGGAAGTGGAATGATATCCCTAATGGATGGATTTTTTAGTTATAATCAGATCAGGATAGCTCCTGAAGATCAGGCTAAAACAACCTTTATTACCCCTTGGGGAACCTTTTGTTGGAAAGTGATGCCATTTGGGTTAAAGAACGCAGGCACAACCTATCAATGAGCCATGACTTATATATTTCATGATATGATGCATGATATTCTACATGATTATGTAGATGATATTATAGCTCGTTCCATCAAAGAATATGATCATTTAAATGACTTGAGAAAAGTATTTTATCGATTAAGGGAGTATCTTATATGATTGAATCCGGCCAAATGTATATTTGGAGTTAAGTCCGATAAATTATTGGGGGTTATCATTTCTTTGCGTGGCATTGAAATTGACCCTCTCAAGATCGCGGCTATCACTGATATGCCCGCACCCACCCATATATCAGAATTACAAAGTTTACAAGGTAAGCTTCAAGCTATTCGCCACTTTATTGATAAGTTGGCAGATAAAACTGGACCCTTTCTTAAACTTCTTAAGAAAGATGTCTCTTTCCATTGGGACAACGAATGCCAAGAAGCATTTGAACTCCTTAAGCAATATCTCCTCCAACCACCGGTGCTTTCCCCACCTAGATCTGATCCTCCATTTATTTTGTACATTTTTGCTTTTGATTTTGCTTTAGGAGCTATGTTAGCTCAGCTTGACGATGAGACGAAAGAGCATGCTACTTATTACATCAGCAGAACCCTAATCAGTTATGAAACTCGCTATACCATATTAGATAAGTTATGTCTTGCAATCGTATTTTCTACATAGAAACTATGACATTATATGCTCAATCAAAAAACATATGTTATTGCCAAATTCGACCCTTTGCGATATCTTATGAGTTGACCATATTTATCTGGTCGCACAGCCAAGTGGGTTCTTGCACTAAGCGAGTTTGAACTCACGTTTATAGGACATACGTCTGTTAAGGGTCAAATCATAGCAGATCAATTAGCTGCTGCACCCTTAGAGTCTACCCATCCCCTCATCATTGAGCTTCCTGATGAATGCCTTAAATTAGAGGCAGACCATCCTAAACAATGGTCCCTATACTTTGACGAAGCCCGATGCATGAGTGGAGCTGGTGCGGGTATTATTTTAATATCTTCGCAAAAACATCTTATACCTTTGTCCTTTAAACTAACGTTTGCTTGCACTAATAATACGGCTGAATATGAGGCTCTAATCCTTGTATTACGAGCAGCTTTGGCATTGAAAATTAAAAATTTGTTAGTTTTTGGTGATTCCCAACTTGTCATAAATCAAATCAATGATGTTTATCAGACTAGAGATGATAAATTATGCCCATATAAAACATATGTTTTGCAATTATTATCCTTATTTGATCAAGTTACCTTGGAAGCTATTCCTCGAACTAGCAATCGTGCGGCTGACGCTATGGCTGCAGCTCCATCTCTTTTGTCCTTGGAGTTAGATGATGAATATGCTACCATCATTATTCGTCAACTCCAGGAACCCGCTTCAAGCAAATCATGCTTAGAACCTTTGGACGTGTTTCTAATCAACGAAACTACTCCCGAACCATGGTACACTGATATATTTAATTTTATACAAAATGGAACCTTCCCCGATGGTTATACTAGCAACCAACATCGATTATTACGTAGACGAGCAAGTCACTTCGTAATTATTGGTAATACCTTGTATAGGAGATCTTTTGAAGGCGTATTATTAATATGTTTGAATCTAGAAGAATCTAGATCAGCTTTGAGTGAAGCCCACGATGGATCTTATGGAGGACACTTTAGTGGTAATGCCATTGCTAAGAAGCTCCTTTGGATAGGATATTTTTGGCCTACCATGGAGAATGATGCACATGATTATGTGTGCCATTGTGACAAGTGCCAGAAACATGCTGACCTTGTCCATGCGCCTGCACAAGAGCTGCAGGCTATTTCATCTCCTTGGCCCTTTTCAAAATGGGGCTTAGACATCATTGGAAAAATCAACCCTATGTCATCTAATGGACACAAATTTATCATAACCGCTACGGAGTATTTCACAAAATGGGTTGAAGCTATGCCTTTAGCTTCTTGTATTGGAACACAAGTTTCCAAATTTATCTTTAATCAAATTATTTGTAGGTTTGGAATTCCTGCCAATCTCATCTCAGGTAATGGAACTTGTTTCAAAAATAAAGATATCAAAAAATTATGTCAAAAATGTAAAATTCAACATCATTGGTCCACTCCCTATCATCCTCAGGGTAATGACCAAGCAGAAGCATCTAATAAAACATTAATCAAAACTCTCAAAATACTGGTCAATAAATCTGGTCGAGATTGGCACATCCAATTATATCCTGCTTTGTGGGCCTATCGAACTAGTGTTTGCACCCCCACTGGAACTTCACCTTTCATTTTGGTTTATGGCGCTGAAGTTGTTTTTCCATTTGAATTAGAAGTTCCTTCTTTGGCTCTACTACTTCAAGATACTGAAGTAGGGGATGAATATCATGCTGGAAGATTTAGTTAGCTGGAACTTTTAGATGAAAAGTGCATCAATGCTTTGGAGCATCTTCGTGCCTACCAAAACAAGCTTAAGAGAGCATATCTCAAGAAAGTTCATCCTCGATCCTTTGAGATTGGCGACCTTGTCTTAAAATAAAATAAAAAAAATACTAATGCTACTAAAGACCTTAAAGGTAAATTCGAGCCCTACTGGCTTGGACCGTATATCATTACTGCTAAATTTGGATCGGGAGCATACAAATTATCTACCTTAGATGGTAAAGAACTTAAAGAACCTATGAATATTATGCATCTCAATGCTACTATGCATAAAACATTGGGTCATTTCATCATTTGTATATACTGTATTTTGCATATTGTTTCATTTTTAGCCATTTCTATCAAAATATTTTTCAAAGAACAATAATAGTATTTCTTCTTGCAAATCATCAATTAAAATCAAATACAAAAACATCAAAATTGTCAAAATCTTCAAAAACATCTTTTTCATACTTGTCAATTCTTGGAGTTTGCAGTTATATTTTTAATTATTTTGGATAAATGAGCATTTATTTGGAATCCCACACTTTCACACTCACATGAATAAATATCTTGATTTTATTTGGTATGATTATTAATCTCTCTTATATCAAAGTCCACATTGGCATTAAATAAAGTTTTGAGCATAGATAACTGATCTTGTTATTTACTTGAACCAAGTATATCTTTTCACATTAAAATGATTTCATTGCAAATTCAATATGATGCTACATAGTAGATGTGGTTTCTTGAGCAAAAAGTTTCCCCTGCTATCCTATCATGCACATGGTCTAGAATATTTGAGAATTGACAAAAGGACAAGCTCACCCCTACCCAGAATAAAAATTCCTTGCTCTACAGCTAATCCGAGCAAGTATCCCTAGCATAGGAAGAAAAAGAACAATGCAAGAAAAAAAAAGAGAAAAAGAAAAATGTTATTTTGTATCGTCACAGCAGTATTTCAGCATTATCTCAAAAATCAAGCAAAAATATAAAAAAAAGAAAAGAAAAAAGAGCAAAAGAGAAAAGTAAAAGCAAAATGCAATAAAATCCTTTCCCTACCCCTTGAAAAGAAAATAAGGGTGAATTAGCTTGAATCCCTGGAATTCTTAATTATTCAAAAACTATGAGGTAAGCCCTATAACAGGTGGTTTGTGCCCAACCCGTTTGGCCTTGGGTAATTCCTAGCGTGGTGATATGTCTGTCACATTAGCGACTTTCTTTTGTATAGACCTATGTCGGCTTATGGATTAGCTAGCTCTTGATAACCTAACTTGCACGATGAGTCTGGTACGGTTATATGCATATAAATCATGGTTAACGAACATTCATTTGGTTAAGGCAAATTGCTTGTATCAAATTACCTTGCTCAAAATTGGTGAATGAACAATACAATTACACACACATTTGTATTTGAGAGATTTTGTATCATTATGATAAATCAAGATCGGTAATGAACTCACATTTGCACATGAGGGTCCCTTATAAACCTACATTTGTTTTTGAGATAATTTAAAATATTTCTGTAATTCTTTTCAAAACAATTTTATCCTCTTATTTCAAGAATTTTGTTTTGTATAAAAACAATTATATACATTATGTCACAAAATTGCAAAACAATTGCAAACAACATGTTCATCATATTATTATTTTCGGTTTATCAAAAATCAAAAATCAAAAAATAAATCATGCAATAAAACTAAAATATTTTATCTTTGGATTTCGCGATGATGGTATAAGTCTATACCTATAAATTCTATGCCTAGCGCAAACCATTGTTCTAATTTTATTTTCCCATCCATTTTAAAAACACATATGGCTTACATCATTATGTTACACAATTGTGCTTCAAAATGAACGAACACTTATTCTATTTCATGTCATTATGTCAAACATTCCATCTTGCAACCATGGTATAATTTCTAAGGAATTATTCAAAAATTTATCACACTTAGGAATTTATGCCTAGCAAAAATCACTTTTAAAACATATTTCATGCATAATTTTGTGAAAAATCTGAAAACAAATCATCTCCATCATCACAACACAAAGTCTTAAGACAGTCTCTTAAGCACTCTTTTACTTTTAGCAATATTTCTATATTGGGATTAGCTTGACGACCTAGAGAGCGGCGACTCCATGAAATGGTCTATAACAGCGACAATGTCCTTTGAAATTATTGTTAGAAATCCCTTTTATTTTTCATCAAATCACACCAAAAACAACCAATTTATGCATATCAGATTATTTCATTTACAATTTTATGGCATGACATAACATTATAATTTATTGCCAAACGACATAATTACATGAATCAACAAATTCAAAACTCAAAGCATAAATACAACATATACACAAGTCATATCATCAAAAATGCAATCTATATATATCATCAATCAACTATGTACATCATCTGGATTGGTATGCCACAATCAAAACTCTGGCATACTCAATCCCCTCAAAAGTAATAATAATATAAATCTACACTCTGCAGTAGCTAGCCTCAAGAAGCCCTCGAGCTCTCAACCTCATCTCCTCCCCCACCCTACCATGGAGGAGGTGGTCCCATAGAGGTTCGGGCCATGTCTCGGGTCCTCGTCATTGATCGTGAGGATGTCCTCGATGATCCCATCATGACCGGCTCTACAATGGGGGCTGGCAATGATATCCTCTGTCCCTTTGGGACCGCTTGATAGTACAACCCCTGGTAGAATGTAGTCTGAGCAATAGACCACGCCAGATCCTGAGTGCTCGCTCCTTCACCCTGAGCTCTGAGCCGTGTAGCCTCATATTGTAGTGTCTACACCTGAGCCCGAAGGTGGGAAACCTCAGCTCGAAGAATCATCGTCTCACTGCTCTCCCCTACCTCTACACCCTTACCCTAACCAAACGATGGTGGTCTTTCCCCTTGTTGTGAAGGGAGTCTCTCCTCCCTCTGCCCCGTCTCCCGCGGCCTTTGTGGAGCCTATGTCATCCGTTGGTGTCTCTCCTATGGGGACCGCCACTGCTCTCTCCCCTTGCGACCTCGTGTTGCATCAATAGTAGCCTGGCGCTACCTCCCCATCTGGCACACCACGACGTGCACTAGATCCTATGCCCTCGTCATCCGAGGAGGGCGGATGCCTATGTACCAGGCATCGTAACCCGTTGCAACCCCCTGAGCAATAGACCACGCCAGATCCTGAGTGCTCACTCCTTCACCCTGAGCTCTGAGCCTGTAGCCTCATATTGCAGTGTCTACACCTGAGCCTGAAGGTGGGCAACCTCAGCTCAAAGAATCATCGTCTCACTGCTATCCCCTACCTCTACACCCTTACCCTAACCAAACGATGGTGGTCTTTCCCCTTGTTGTGAAGGGAGTCTCTCCTCCCTCTGCCCCGTCTACCGTGGCCTTTGTGGAGCCTGTGTCATCTATTGGTGTCTCTCCTATGGGGACCGCCACTGCTCTCTCCCCTTGCGACCTCGTGTTGCCTCAATAGTAGCCTGGTGCTACCTCCCCATCTGGTGCACCACGATGTGCACTAGATCCTATGCCCTCATCATCCGAGGAGGGCGGATGCCTATGTACCAGGCATCGTAACCCGTTGCAACCCCAACGTCATCACCATCCACTGGCTAGATGGGGGCATCGTCCACGTCCTGACTCTAGAATCACTGCATGTCTGGAGCCTCGCTCAGCGTAGTACTATCCTGAATAGTCCAAGAGTACTCGTAATCCCTGAGAGATGGTATCCCCTATTGAAGATCGAACTATCATAGTACTCGATCATAGTGATGGAGCTCTACCTCTCCCCGTTCCATCCTTAGCCAGCAGACTCGCCTGATGTGAGCTAGCTCTTGCCCATCCTCTGCCCACCTGGTGTGCTCTCGCCATGGCCTCCAGGTGATCTAGTTTGGGATGAGGTCATCTAGTAACCTCTGAGACATCAACAGATCTATCCGCCATTGTGACCCTCTTTGTAGCCACCAGTAGTAAACCCGAGGCCTGTCCCGATCAACCCCTATCAATGGGAGCCCTATCGGCCTTCGTACCGCAATGTGCTCCCAACACCAAACCTACAGCAGTGATGTCAAAACTAGACATCGACCTCCCTTGTATACGACTTCATGCAGGATCCTATACAAGTAGCATAGTACAAAGTTACCCCATGCAAATCTATACCCGTGGTCTCTCATGTCACAGACTATATCTGAGAGGAGCCATGGTAGTCTACATCTACTCTGGTGGCACAACAGTAAGCCACCTACCACCCTACCAAAACCCGAGTCAGCTTAGATGCCCCAGGCATCTGTCGTAGCGACTCGATGTTCACCCCACCCTTCTCCAGGGCAAATCTCGGGTCTCCAGTCAGCCTCATCATAGCCTGGCCCTGATTGGCTACAGGCATCATCAACCATCCTTGTATGGGGATCCTCATGATCCTCCATACATCCTCAAGTGTGGGAGCCATCTCTCCTATCGATAACCAAAAACAAGACGACCCTAGATACCATCTCTCTGCTAGGCCTGTCAGTAGCCCCATGTCAGTCGGTACTTGTGGCATCTCTGCCACATGTTGTAGCCTGACCTATCCTAGTCGGTCACGCTCTGCCTAGTCAAGCGTGGCTATGTCGTCTCTTAGTCCGCCATATTTCCATTCTTGGCTCTTTAGTAATCCCCTCTGTAAAACAAACAATAACAACATAATTTATTAATAACCAATCATTAAAAATCAAATCAAACACATTTTAAAATCAAGTTAAAGATGTTATCATCCACCATTGGATGATATTGTCCTAAATTTTGCAAAATCATCCTTTATAGGACGAATTCGTCTTCGATTTCGCAAACTTGGGGATCACCCCTTGTTGAACGAGATCGCCCCTAGTTCGCTGATTTTGCCCTTTGACGAAATCGACGATCTAGGGACGATTCTGATGAAATAGGGACGATTTCGTCCAGACGTCATCGACGGCCTAAAAACGGCTGCGATGCCCCAAATAATCCAAATTTTAATCTACCAATTGCACAAAGCAAAATCAAAACTAATCTACTAGGCTTAGATCCTTACCCGTAGCCCACGCCGGACCTCTGTCGCTCTGTGCGCTGTCTCCACCATTTTTTTTCT
Organism: Wollemia nobilis; assembly: GCA_028583015.1. Taxonomy (NCBI): domain Eukaryota; kingdom Viridiplantae; phylum Streptophyta; class Pinopsida; order Araucariales; family Araucariaceae; genus Wollemia; species Wollemia nobilis. The sequence goes on from JAQPPZ010000523.1 coordinate 22,069,828, forward strand.
CTCTACAGAACTCTAGAACAATAAAGATGAACAGTAAAAATGAATTAGGGTTTTACCCTATTTTCTTAATTTTATTTAAAAATCATCAACATTTAAATTTTTTGCCTTTTCGCGTTTTTACCTCAAACGTTCGATTTGGGTAAAAACACGGAGGGGGCACCATAGTCAGCATTCGTATGATTCGACCAAGAATTTTTGTCTAAAAAATTGAGTACATTTTTTTTTGCTTTCTCGTAAAACAAGAAAAACTCGTCTTTAACGCATTTTCTTCAAAAAATTCACTAAAGAGGGGGCAAAATGTAGCACCCTAAAATTGGCATGGTTAAAAACCTTAGTAAAAGATAAAAGATAAAAATTTGAATTTTAACCCCAAAACCACTCCAAAACCGCCTATTATCCATTTCCTCGTTTTCTATGCCATTTTTAGGATTTGTTTTGACCGTTGGACGATATCGTCGCAGATTAGATGAGATCGTCCCAGATTTGACGAAATCGTCATTGATAGAATGTCCAGACGATTTTGTCCCAAAACCAAATTTTCATAATTAGCTTATATTTCAACAGCCTCTCCAACTTGGGCAGAAGTGTGTCTATGCAGTTGGAGATTGCCCTGTTAGAGATCTCCCAGATTGGGATGATCCCCAACCTCTTAAACCTCTTCCTAAGCCTATATAAACTAGGATTTTCTAGTTTACCCCCTGACCCTACCTGACCCCCTTGATTATGATTTCCCTGAACCCCTTAGCTAACAGATTTATTTCCTCATTCCCTCGTACTACTGTCTGTGTTCTATATTTTGCATTTTCTTGCAGGAACTCTACTGTTTTTCAGTCGAAGACAGCTCGGATCGGTGCAAATGATCTCGAACGATTACGGACGATCTCGTACGATTGGAGGTGATCTTGACTGTAGTCCATATTGGGGGCAATCCGAGTCCAGAGTTTGTGTTCCCTTAGCTTTTTCTGCATTTTTCATATTGTATTTCTGCACTGTCTTGAATTATTATGTTTTTTGCATCTTGGAGTTCACCTCATTTAGCATAATTGCATGGTAAGGTTAAAATCAATCATTAAATCTACTGCATTTTATTATTTGTTATTGGAATCCATTATTTAGGCATGTTTGTTGTTATCCCTACCATTGTCCTTTGCTTCTACAGTTGCATATTTGGTATTTTGCAACTATTTCTATGATTGCAGGTTTTTAATGAATTTGTCTGATGAATTCGTTAGATGTCAGATGATCCTGTCTGATCTCAGACAATTATGTATGAACTGAGGCGATCTGGACTGCTACAAATCTCAAAATCTTCATCAAACATCCAGAATTAGGTATGACACATTCTAATTAGCATATTCTCTGTTATTAGCACTCATTCCTATTTTTTGTATCCATTTAAATCATTATTGGTAGATAGAATAGTTTAGATTCATCTTGGCCAAACCTAGGAGTTGAATGATTGAGTATAAAAATGAACACATCAAACCCACTATCAACCTAGGCATGGAAACTATCACTCAAAAGTTTCCTGGTGAACCCACCATCCATCAAAAATTCACCCTTATACTCCTCCCCGAGAGGTGGGACCTTCAAAGGGCCTCTCAGTCCGAGGTATTGTCCCATCCTTCTCGCATCCCCCTTCTGGGCATGGATCCTATAGCCTGAGGGTAAGGATGCAAAAAATTTGGAGCGATACAATTACTGTTGTTGATATTGCTATTGGTACATTGCATAATATTGATTGGAAAAAAAAAGTAAAAAGTGGTCTTATACATTTCACTCCCCTCTTAGTATAAGCTTGTGTTCTTCAAAAGATATAACACTCTTATTGAGAAACTTCATCCAAAATTTAATTTGATAAATGGAGAGGCAATGGTATTTCTTTATAGTCTTATTTAGCTTTTGGTAATCAAGGTAGACCCTTAACTTCCCATTATTCTCCCTTGCAATGATAATTGGAGGTACCCACCCTAATTTTTCTACTGAAAAAATAAAGCTTGCATCTAAGAACTTGTCAATATCTTCCTTGAGACACTTAGAAAATTTTAGATTCATACGGTATGGCATTTGCTTCACAAGTTTAACATCATCAACAAACTCTAGCTGATGCTTCACCCAATCTACTTTGTCATAACTTTTTTGTGCTAATATATTACATCCTCAAAGTGTAAATTTTGTATCTAGTTCTCCACCTCTTCCTTGGAAAACTAATGTGGGTAATATACTAGCTCATTAGGAAGGACTCCAACCATTGAGACATCCACTTTACTTTCTTCTGTCTTTTGTATCCACCTTGCTTATATTGACATAATTCAAGGTTGTCCACTTACTTTCTTTCTTATTTTGTTGTTCTCAATGTATGATCATTGGCCAATAAGAGTCAAAATGGTGGTAAGTGGATTTTAAAAATAACATATTTTAAATATGACTAGATGTGGGAAGACCATCCTCAATTTGTTAATATGATAGTGCAAATGTGGAAGTCTTCAAGAAATGGTGGGTTGTATATGTTTCCAAAACACATTAAATCAATGACATCTAGATTAAAAGAATGGAATAAGAACACTTTTGGAAATATGTTTGAGAAGAAATAAGAAATAAAGAGAAGCTTTCAAAATTCTAAAAAGGTGATCATAATTATCCAAGCTTGAAGGTAAGGTAGTTGCTTAGTGACTATCATAACATTTCGAGTGAGAGAAATTTTAGATATTAAAATTGAGATAGACTTGGTTAAAATAAGGGGATAAAAGACAAATTATCTTCATAAGAAGGTAATAGTACAGAGATCAACATCTAGAATTAGTAGAACTAAATCAATAGAAGTGGTTTGGATTGAATACCAAAGTGAAATTAGAAAGGAAGCAAGGTTTTTTCACTAGAATATTCTAGTATCAAAGGATTTTGAAGTTCCTAATGATAAACTACTATAAGTATCTTTAGTTATAACATATGAATACAATAGAAAATTGGTGGAGCCTATTACAAGAAAAAGTTCATTTAGATATTTTTTGTTTTGATAAGGATAAATCCCCAGGTTTGGATGGGATATCTACAACATTCTATTAGTATAATTAGGGTATAGCGAAGGATTATTTACTGGTGATAGTGGAAAAATATAGGGTAAAATAGTTCATACATTATAAAATAAATGCACCATATCTTACCTTAATTAAAAAAATGATGCATAATTTTTTTATTCATTTAGACCCATAAGCCTATGTAATATGACTTATAATATAATCTCCAAAGTGATGTAAAATTGGTTAAGAACATTGTTAGATAAAATTATTATAAAAGAGCAAGGATGATTTAGGAAAGGGAGATAGATTCTGGACGGGATCATAGTAGCTCATGAAATTATGCATTCAACAACTTCAAGAAAAGAGAGCAATGATCTTAAAACTTGATATGAGCAAAGACTGTGATAGGGCTAAATGATTTTTTTTTGTAGTATTAGAAAATTTTAGATTTAGAAATAAATGGGTTATATGGATTTAAGCTTATATCTCTACAGTATCATATTCGATGATAGTGAATGGGTTAGTAACATAATCATTTAAATCCAAGAGAAGTCTTAGAGAAGAAGATCCTCTATTACCTTATTTATTCATTATTATGGCAAATTTATTAGGTAAGAACTTCAATAAGGCTAACAAATATGGGTTAATAAGAAAACTTAAGGCTAGTAATAACATTGACAACATCACCCATCAATATTTTGTAGATGTTAGACCCTTTTTAGGAGGGTAGGAATGAACAAGGCCAAATATTTGAATAACTCATTGAAGGAATATGAAAAAGTTTCATGGGTAACATTTAATAGGACAAAATCCAAAATCTACTTCCTAAACACTCCAACTAGAATCAAAGCAAGGATATACATGTTACTTCACATAGAGGAGGTAAATTTAACCTTATTTGAGGGGAAAATGGGGATAGAATGGTGGAATCTAGTTATAAGTAAAGTTTAAAATAAACTACCAATATGGAAATATAGATGGGTATCATTAGCAGGAAGAGTACATCTAATTAAATAAGTCTTACAAGCCATTCCTACATATTATATGTCCTTTTATAATATGCTAAAATCGATAGAAATAAGTTTAATCTATATTATGCAATCATTTTTTTAGTTAGGTTTACATGATAAAATAAAATTTCCTTTGGTAAAATGAAGCAAGGTATGTAATGATAAAACTAGGGAAGGTCTCAGTTTAAGATTTCTTACATATGTAAACTTAGCTCTTAGGTGAAAATCAATTTGGAGATTGTACAAAGAGAGCCAACAAAAATGGTAAAGAATTATTTTAAGTATGTTGATACCAATGAACCAAGCTTAATATTTACCACATTTTCACTACCATGTGGTTTTTCACAATGGAACAATTTTAAAAATCAATTGATCTAGTGATTAACGATCTAATATGGGTGGTGGGAATTGGAGAAAATTTTCTATTTTAATGGATACTTGGTGTGATAAAAGCCACTCAATCTAGATATAATTTTGAAACCATGGATGAGATTACTTCAAGATAAATATGATGAAAAGGTTTCACACATTATGTACAATGATCAATAAGGAAGATACAAAGTATACAAGATATTGATGCTTAGAGGTAATTGAGAAAAAAGATAACAAATATTATTCTGAGGGGAGCCAAGGATAAGCTAATTTGGAAGTTGAGTAGCTCGCGATATTACACAACAAGAAGAAAATATAATGTAAAGCATCAACAAAATATAAATACCACAATAATATGGAGAGATATTTGGGATAACTCGAGCATTCCAAAAGTCAAAATGTTTGTTTGGCTAGTAGGTCATAGAAGAATTTTATCCTAGGATAACCTAATGAAATGGGTTTTCATAGCCCCTCACTATGTATCCTATGTAAAAATGAGGATATTATAGACCATCTCTTGGGATTCTACTCAATATTCTAGAAACTATGGCAATGGATTCTTAATATGTCTGGTAAATGTATGGTGATGAATGGTAAAATTGAAGAATGTTTAAAGCAATGGTAGAGCATTTTTAAAAGTGAGGATTTATATACAATTTGGGATATGTCAAAAGATACAATACTTTGGATTGTATGGATGGAAATAAGTAGAAGAATATTTTTAAAAAGGAAATCAATTTAGGGGTAATGAAAAGGAAGATTTTTTTAGCCATAGAGAAGGCTAGACCAATCCTATCAACTCACTCAATCCCTAATATCGAAGCAAAGAACCTTGATATATGGATTCAAGTCATCAAATGGAATTATGATATTGGGTACATGAGAAATAAAAAGAATGCAAAGAATATAAAGTGGAAACTACCAAAAGTGGAGTTGGTCAAATTAAATTTTGATGGATCATCTAAAGAAAATCCATAACCAATAGGAGGAGGAATAATTAGGAATAATAGGGGAGAGATCTTATCTCATTATGCTTTCAACAGTGGATTTAAGACAAATAATGAGGTTGAATCTTGTGCACATTTGTAAGGGTTCAAAATATGCAACAAATAAAATGGAATAGAGAATGGATGCAAGGTAATTCACTAATAGTAATAAATACAATTTTGAGAAAAGTAAAGGCTCCATGGAACATACATGAGATAACTATTGAAATACAAGACCTTGCTATAGAGTTTGAAGAAATTAGGTTTACATATATGTTAAGGGAAGGAAATAAATGTGCAGATGGGCTAGCCAATAGAAGGGTTTTATTTGAGCATATTGAAGTTAAATTCTCTTTTTTTATGACTAGAGGAAGTAGTAAGTTTAGTCAAAGCTTACAAGAAAATGTTAACTGCCTGAATCAAATAATTATCAAGATTAACTTTAATGTTTTTCATTGATAATATTTGCTTTATTTTATAACATTATTGTGTTTTATTTTTTTAGGTTGGAGGGTCTAGCACATTGGTCAAAGCACTCCCTTGTGAGGGTGGAGATCATTATTTGAATCCTTCAAGCCTCGTAGTGTTAGTCTTACAATGGCACTGAGAGGGGGGGTGAATCAGTGTAGCTCTATAAACTTAAATTTATAGCTCTTAATACCACAGTAATTAAAACTTATTACTAGATACAACAAGTATAACAAAAGAGCATCACACAACACAAGATTTAACGAGGTTCACCAATGTGGCTACTCCTCAAAAATTGACTGCTTGGACTACCATCCAAATCCAACCTTTGCAAAGCACCAACTTTACAATCAATTTACCAACACCAACTGGAAGGAGCACCAACCCCTGATTTATCTGCACCAACAGAAAGGAGCACCAACCCCTGATTTACCAGCACCAACTGGAAGAAGCACCAACCCCTGATGCCAAGCTGCAACTTGGACTTCAATTTGAATCTATAAGTTTGCCAAAATATACCTTTGTTTTTGCAAGACCCTGACTGGTCTTCTTCACCTTTGCGTTCTCTGCACACTCTGCTCTCTCTGCACAATCACTTCGTACACTCTGCTTCGTTACAGTCGACCTTCACGATCGTCTTCTCCCTTTCACGCACTCTACTCTCTTTTTGAATTTTGCACTTAGCACGATTCGACACGACGCACTACGACCAAACTTCACACACTTCATCATTCATCAATTCTCCAAACAGCCCTCCTTTTATAACAACATTTTCATGATGAAAACCGTAATCTTAGTCGGCTATAAACCCTAATCTTAGTCGGCTTTCATAACAACTGTAAACCCTAATTTTAGTTAGTTGTTATCGGTCTTCGTCGGCTTTAACTTAACCGCAAAAATACAACATGTCACGATATCATGACACTTTTTATTTCTCTCTCTTTCTCCTTGCATCGGACCGCAAAAATGCTACATGTCGCGATATCGCGACACTTTTTCTCCTTGCTCTTTCTCTTAGCTTTGGCCCATGAAAATACATGTCATGATATCATGACACTTTCGCCTCCATACGCTTTCTCTATTCTTTTGTCACGATATCATGACACTTCTGCTTCTAAAGACTTCAACTTTGCTTTTGTCATGATATCGCAACACTTCTACTTCCAAAGACTTCAACTTTGCTTTTATCGCGATATCACGACACTTCTGCCTTCATAGTCTTCAACTTAGCTTTTGTCATGAAATCATGACACTTCTGCTTCCGTACTTAGCTTCTTTGCTTTTGTCATGAAATCGTGACACTTCTGCCTTCGAAGTCTTCTTCTCTACTTTTGTCGTGAAATCGTGACACTTCTGCTTCCATACTTTATTTTTTTTGCTTTTGTCACAAAATCGTGACACTTCTGCTTTCGAAGTCTTGCTTTCTGCTTTTGTCGCGAAATCGTGACAGTTCTGCTTCCGTACGCTTCCTGTCTTTCTTTTGTCGCAAAAATGCGACATGTCACGATATTGCGACACTTTTCAAACTTGCTTTCTCTCTCCTGTTTTAGTCGCGAAAATGCAACATGTCGCGAAATCATGACACTTTTCCAACTTACTTTCTCTCTCCTATTTTAGTCGCGAAAATGTGACATGTCGCAAAATCACGACACTTTTCCAACTTACTTTCTCTCTCCTATTTTAGTCGCAAAAATGTGACATGTCGCAAAATCGCGACACTTTTCCAACTTACTTTCTCTCTCCTATTTTAGTCGCGAAAATACGACATGTCGCGAAATCGTGACACTTTTCCAACTTACTTTCTCTCTCCTATTTTAGTTGTGAAAATGCGACATGTCGCGAAATTGTGACACTTTTCTTACTTGTTCTCTTTCTTCGAACTTGTGAAATCGTGACACTTCTTCCTGCTTTCTCTTTTTCTTCCAACATGTCGTGAAATCGTGACAGTTTTTCCACTTGCCTTTTTCTCTTCCAACATGTCGCGAAATCACGACAATTTTTCCTGCTTTCTCTTTTTCTTCCAACATGTCGCGAAATCGTGACAGTTTTTCCACTTGCATTTTTCTCTTCCAACATGTTGTGAAATCGTGACAGTTTTTCCTCTTGCATTTTTCTCTTCCAACATGTCATGAAATCACGATAGTTTTTCCACTTGCATTTTTCTCTTCCAGCATGTCATGAAATCGCGACAGTTTTTCCTGCTTTTTCTCTCTTCTAACATGTCACGAAATCACGACAGTTTTTTCTGCTTGTTGTATATGTCGTGATATTGCGACACTTTTCTTACTTGTCTTTTTCTTTGATCTTTTGCATATGGGCCACTTCGGTCTTCTTGAAAAATCACTGTACATACTTTGAATAACCTTTGAACTCCTGTCCATTGCATCTGAATAGCTTTTGAACTTCCTGTCCACTGCATCAATAGATCTATCTGACTGTGTTGACAACAATGACAATACTGTTGATGCACCTTGCTCAACACGTAGAACCAGAGGGCGTATCACGCCAGCATTGTCGACTATGTTAAAAATTGTAGTTGATGCAATTAGAGGTTATAGTGGAAGCAAGGAGCAATATTTGAACCCATAAAGAAGTATGAAAATGTAACGAGTTACTGATTCCTCTAGTATATGCAAAAAAAGTGTTTTTTTGCTTGAGAAAAAGGGGTTGTACCCGGGTCCCCCACCCTTGATAAATCACAAATATCTTCTGTAAAGCTTGAGAGTTTACAAACATATTCAATTATCATCTCAATTGAGATGATATAACTAGATACCTACATCTTTTTTCACAAAAAAAAAATATATTCATTTTTTTTAATACAAATATATTAAAAAAATACTTTGATTAGTGATTGTCTTTGATGATGTCAAGCTGCCATTGTGCCACTTGAAATACAGAAACATTATACTTTTCCTTCCAAAAACTGCCATACTTGATGCCTTTCTGACTACATGTTGATCTAAAATGTTGATCCCTTAAACCATGCCTCCAAGATTATTGTCGCTCAGAGTGGTGTGGGTGCTGATATGTTGCAACCTTAACCTACTATTTTTTCCTTTGATTCTTTAGCTATTTGCTTTTTATTTTAAATTCTTCTTCACAATATTCTCTCTTATACCTTTATTTTGGTGCATCCTTGTGCACTTCTAACAAGGCTTCCTTGGACTTTGTTGTTGCTTCTTCCATGGATTCTATTGTTGCTACTACTATAAATTCAACTTTTGAGTTTTCTAATGGTTCTTCAACTTGTTCCCTTACCATAACTACTTCTTGCTTCTCCTTGGATCCTTGCTTCTTAATATTTTTCTTTTGAATGCAACCATGAACTTGCACATTGTCATATGTATTTTTTTATTCTATTATATCCTCTTTATTCATTTCTTTCAGTTCCCTCTTAAGCCTTTTTATTTCTTCTTCATATCCTTTAATTGTGAGCTTCAAACTAGTTATCATTTTATAAGGGTTCCACTGGCTCAAGAATGAATTCTTCATTTCATCTCATTTCAAAAAAATTTCCTTAGTAAGAATATCCCACCAATCATAAGCTTCCTCTTTTAAAAGATAAAAAAATTTACAATTCCAAAAAATCTCACCAAAATATAGAGATCTAAACTTCATCCACCATTCTCGAGCATCAATGTCATCATTTATAGTAAAAATTGGTAACTCTATGATCTCAACCCCCCCAAAAAATCCAAAAGTAGCTAGGGTTTTGGAAAGAAAAAAACTAGGGTTTTACAACTTTTCTATCTCTTCTTTTTTTAAATTCCTCTAATTATTCTATCACTAGTAGAACAATTTAAATGCAAAATAATTAACATAAAAAAGGAATGCAACCATTTATTATGACTTTGCAATAATCCATTACCAATCTTCTCCTCCAAGGGATTCAACAATATTGCACAGACGATTGTTGTTGTTGTGAAGAAGTGTGGACGACTTCGATGGTGGTGCAATTCTTCTTTATGGCGGTGACGATAATGCTAGATAATTATTTTGGAAAAAAAACAAGATATTGTAGTTGAAACCCAAATCACTTCTCTTTTTCATTAATCTTTAAATTGCTTCTCTTTGTTGGTAATATTGTTGGTAATTTTCATCTCTGGTAATCTCCTCTTCCATAAAATCTTCTCTTCAAGCAAAGGCTAGCCATTATTTCTATTTCAACATTAATGTGTTTTATATTAAACTATTTATCACAATTCTTGTGGTTGCACTTATGCTTCAGTAAGGAAACTAGCAACCATTATCTGGTAAAGTGGACTATAATAGCATGAAGTTTTAGAAATTTTACTCTACTAAGAAGCAATGCATAGATAGGGTCAAGAAGAAGGATACTAAATTTTGGAATGCTTGTATTCACAAAAAATTGAAGAAGTTCAAAAAAATGAAAATCAAGAATTAAAACTTGCTATGAAGAATGATGTAGTTATCTAGCTATAGCAACTCAATTGAGATGAGAATTTAATCTATTTGTAAACTCCCAAGCTCTGAAGGAGATAATTATGATTTTCAAGAGTGGGGGACCTAAGTATAATCTCTTGTTCTCTAGCAAAAAAATGTGAATGCCTCTTCTAAAATGTTTACAAATAAGGTACTCATCATGGGAAGTCTCAGGTGTGTGAAAAGAGGTGCTAGCATCTTTATTAGAGGATTTGAATATACATGGAAGGGTAATAAGTAATAATAAAATTAACAAAAATGATCCACTTTGATCTCCAACAAGAAGGATTTATATACAAAAGCTAAGTCAATCAAAAATAATTTTGATGTTGCTTCCAAAACATTCTAGGAAAAGTTGGTGGATGTGGTGTTTCTCACAATAATGAAGGCAATATTCTCCTCACTTATAATCATATGAAACTTTGACTATCAACCCTCCAAAAGCTAGGGCACTTCTTATAAGGATCAAAATCACCATTGAGAAATATGGAAATATATTTCAATCAAGGACATTAAGAAATTATCAGTAAAGTTGTCAAGAAAATGGATGTGTTGATTGGATAAAAAATAACTTTCTTGATGTCAATAAACTATTATTAGAGGTAATATCTTGGAAATGTTATCATATCTATAGAAGATAAGACCATAGCCAATCACCATGTTGACTTTTTCCTTGAAAAAAATTAAGTTTTTAAAGGGAACTAGCCAAATGAGATAATATGTCTTGATGAAAATGATCTCAAGAGCTGATTGTGAAAACATAGCAGTTTTGTAACAACCCGCTGAACCAACCTAAGGGAGATATATTTTTCTTTTCACAAAGAAGTCCCAATATTTTTTAGCATTATAAGGCATTACCACATTTTGAGTTCATTGTCATTGTAGATGACACTCAAGTGGACAAGAGTGACCAACATCCCATACTTTTGGGGTTCACTTTTATAAACCTCACCTTTTAGAAAAGATGTCAATGGTGGTCTCCCCAATTTTTCTATACCCTCACCGATATAGGACCACTTGACCACAATGTAAAAATTATCCTTTAAGGCCCATAACACTTTCCCAAAGCCTACATAAGTTCATCTACGTAGTATTATTTTGGTGTAATATCTTAGTTCTCATTTACCACACCTCCACAAGCTAACTAAGGACATTACCACTCACCTAGAAATGAGTGTGGTCATCGTATTATCACCGTTCAAGGTGCCATTATCACCGTTCAAGGTGCCACTACTATACTATATTATAAATGATTCCAAAAACTCACTGCTTTGGGACACTCGAGCCTCACCATTTAAGGTGTATCATTCATAATTATCTGGTTATTGCATCATCGTAACTCCTACATTTACAAATAATTGGTTATTGCATCACCACAAGTCCTCCCAAGATTCACATCTACCTGGTTATTGCATCATCACAACTCCTTCCAAGATTTGATTATCTTCTTAACTCAAGGGTTCTAATATGGCTCTAAGATCTTGCCCCAAGCTCCACAAACCCAAGGGTCAAAACATCATAATAACATAAACATCTCTCTTTAAGAAAAATAAAGTGATATATTAATTTATAATTTCCATTCCATATAACACATTGCTAAAGACTAGAAAATAAGTATTTTCAAAACATAATACTAGCATTTAGCATTTCCTTTACGAATAATGAAAATAATAAAACCATATCTAAAGTAAATATAACCATATCTATGAATCAAGATTCTATCCTTTCATACTCTTTCCATTATAATCATATACAACTATTTCAAGAACTTACATAACATATAATATTTATTCTTGAACAAATATTGAAATAGTGCAAGGAATAAATTTACAAAACATCATCCGCTCATGTAGAAAAGTTGGAGAGCAAGTGGGTAGTTAAAACTCTCCAGTTGAAATCGAGAGGCCCAAGTTCAAATCTCTCCCCTCACATGTTGCAGATATGCTATGTAACGGTTATATCGTGACCACATAATAAATATTTACCCCCTTTAAAAAAATAAAAATTTACAAAACATCCTTTATTCCCTCATAGATACAATACAATCACTTTCCAAGTTAAGCCCTTCTTAACTAACATTATTATATAACAAAAATCAATGGTTCATAGTTCCATATTTTCTTTGAGGTCCTCCTTTTGAAATATTCTTCCCATGAATTTGAATAGAAATTTAGGGATCATGACAACTCATGAATTGCTTGTGCGAGACTATCATGCACTAAGCAAGAAAAGAAATACAATAATGCAAATATGCATAACACAAGCATATGTCATGCTAACCATTGAGAGAATCCCATACTTATCTTAAATATGAATTCAACCCTCATTCATATTAAAAAAATTATCCATTGATTCTTCATAATAATTTCCCTAATTCCCACATATAAATCTAATCCGTATACTATTACCCTTTTCAACTTCAACATCCATCAATAATAAACAATAGTTCTATTTTATACTATTGAATTTAAATTGAAAGAATCAACAATTGTCTAAGTAATATTATTATTAATAAAATCATAATATTCTAATGTCCATTTGCATACTACTTTTAATATAATCCAAAGTCTTATAAATCAACTCAATCAACCTAAATTAACAATTTTTTTCAATTGGCCAACATTTCTATTACTATATAACATTCACATTATAGAGACAACATTATAACCTCATGCTTAATAATTAAGCAATTAAAAGAAAAAAGACCAATGTTCATAGCTTTGAAAACCAAAGAATGCCATCAAAGCAACATAGAAAACACCAATATATTTCATGAACTGAGCAAGCAAAGCAATCAAAACATAGACGAACATCTTAGAACAATAGTAGCTAGACCTTTAATCCAATGTGGAAAGGCATGAAAAAAAAACAAGCTACCAATAAACTTAATTAGCATGCAACTATAAATTTCATGTAGTGGCAGCCAAAGATAAAGATAGCTTAAGCTCTTATTATAGGCGTGACTCTCCAAAACAAAGGAACAAGGTTAACCTAAACTCAGGTGACCCAAAACCTATAAAAAATAACTTACACTAGACAACAAAGGTAAAGACACTCCATAGACACGCTACCACCTAGAACGAACTAACATTACATTTAAAGCCAAGAAAAAAGAAAGCAATCACAACAACATAAACACAATGGTGATCAGATGAAATCGATTATGTCAACTTGTTTTATTAGTGGTAACAAAACCACAAGCCTTGAACAAAATAAATTGTTTTTTCTCTTTGACCACATAGAACACAAACTCAAGATGGAATCCAAAAGGCATTAACCTTATTGTGTTTCCTCAAGATGATAGAGCTCAAAATCCAAAATACCATACTCTAGATCTTCTAGATATTCTTATCTTACCAACTTAAAACAAACCCTCAGGCTTCATAATTCAATAAAGATGCAAGGACACTACTCAAAAAGAAACTAAAGGAGCCATGCATAGGAATAAGAGAAGAAACCATACAAGTTTATCTCAACACTATCCAATAACTCCTTCCTTTCTCTTGTTTCACCTCATTGCATTCCTCTCAATTCTGCTTATGTTTGTTCTTCCTTATTTCTCCTAACCAACCAAAACCTGTCCATCATTACACCCATAAAATTTTCTCCCCCAACCATCAAGGAAGAGTCCCTCTTTTCATGCTAGCTGATCATGATCAATAGTAATGCTTTCTTTCCCAGATTTACGTTGAATAAGAACCAAACACCAATTCTTCTAATGTTGCCATATTGCCAACTTTTCAAAATTAAATATAAACTCTATCAAATATACTCAAGTTAATTATTGCTTGCACTACTTTAATTAATTTCTTTCCCTTTATTATTTAAATTACTTTCTTAATATTTATTTCTTTCTAATGTTACCCACATTGGAACATTTTAAATAACTACTCCTAGTTAATTTAATTGTTTATCAAATACTAATATTAATTGTAGACACCTAAAACACGTCATGTTGAGGAGGCTACCTATATGGATACCTTTTCAGGCCATATGATCCACTTGGGATATCCCCAAGGCTTATAAGTGGTTCTTACCACTCAAACAAGAGTAATCTATCCTTTGCAGTCTGGATCGTCATACCCAGGAGTGGTCTCTATCAGCCACTGGATCCTATGATAACCAGTAATCATGACTGTTGAACCTGTAATGACCAATAGTCACGATCGCTTCACCTTGGAATGATCTCGCTTGTAACAAACTCGGGCTCCCAAAGCTAAGCCAAATAAGTTACAAGGCAACAAATATTAAACAATTATGCGAGAGAATCTTCTAGAAGCGATGTTTGAGTTGCCTAGATCCTAATTGATTCTTGGTCTTGGCTTCTCTTGCAAGCCAATATTACCATTTGTGAATCTTATAAGAAGAGCCCAAGCCTTTATTCAAAACCCTAACCATTTCATCCAATGAAGTGCTGGAATTTTGTGTAATAGAGAGAACATACTCTCACAAACAATGAAGTGTTGTCCAAATCCAGCCATGGAGCTTACATTCTCATAAATGGAGTCCCTTGGAATTTGATGATCAAATTCAACCATTGTGCATCATCAATCACCCCAATTTAAATACAATTTCTATGATTCAATTGTACATCAATTGTGTGACCCTTGAATCATCAATCCAATAGATCAAACCAAGCAAATCTTGCATCAATCTCGAGAAAATATACCTCTATTTTGCAATCGCTTCACCCTGAAGTGGCCTACAGGTGCAGTCGTTGTACTTTATGATGACTAACAAAGCTTACTGCTATACCCCATGATAGCCTCATGGTGAAATCTACTTTTCTATATTTTCTTAGTTACATTAGTTTTAGCAGCACCTTATTTCTATTTTAGCACAATTTAGTATAGTTTTCATGTATTTCTTTATCATTTCAAACATTTTCTTTCAATTGTTTATCATGGAAATGGGCCTCATTCTGAGAGGTTTCTCTTTTACTGCTAATTTCTTGTAAGTGTTCTTGTTTGTAGGTTACAGATCTTATCAGGATCTCTTCAACACAAATATTCATCAATATTTATCTCACCAAGTGGAGGTTGCAAAGAAATCATCTCATTTTGAGAGAGCAAAGACTCTGCAAATTACACCTATCTTTTGATTCTCTATTGTAATTTGTATCAAATTGATATAATCTCTAATAGGGATGTATTTGTAACCGCTTTGTAATGGATAATTTCAAATATTAATGAGAAGGACGACATATTTTCTCTAATATTTTGTCTCAATATGGTTACATGATATTATCTTGTCAATTTGATTTCATATACTTGTTAGGTGTATGGTTTTTGCTACTCTACAATGGTGATCACTATGGGACTTTTCCCATAATTCATAATCTATCACTAATGTTTGCTTTTCTTGGCTTTCTTGAATTGCAGGTACCACCATTATGGGTTGGAATGGCTCACAGTCTCAATTGTCATACCCTATGATGATCAGCAAATCTAGTCGCTCTACCCCTTGATGGCTAGTCGACCCAGCCGCTCTGCCCCCTGATAGCCTTAGAAAAGAGTTCAAAAATCATAGAGGTAGCAACTTCATAGAATGGAGGCTTCGCCTGTGAGTATTTTTGCACTTGATTTTACTATTTTTTTACAAAAAAAGACATAATTACAAGTTTAATTGATAAATTTAGAGAAATTATTAAATTTCAAGATTTCTACTTTTGATCGCTCTAGGGTCTAGCAGCCTTTGTTTTTGGTCGTTGTGGGATCCAGCGGCCCTTAGTTTGGATCGCTTCTATGTTAGATGGCCTCTGCTATAGACCACCTTACACAGATATGGCCTTTGTTTTGATGTATTTTTTGTTTTGCATGCTTTCTACCTGTCTAAAGGCTAACATCATTTAGGGTTTGTAATATCAAATTTTATAAAACTAAAACATTTTTATGTAGAAACTTGGAAATTTGAAATGTATTTTATGCATTAAAAAAATATCATTGATTGCTCTATGTTGCATCTTTCTTTTTGCATAAAGTAAAAAGAACCCACACACACCACATGGCATATTAAACATTAGCAAGTTGGAATTCACACCCAACCACTGATTAAGATTAACAATGGTGGTCTTCATCACCACCTTGTTATCTTGCTTGTGGTTCTTCGCACCCTATTTTGGCTAAGACCAATTCCAAGAACCATCATAACCGAGGAATATAACACATATATCTCTTAGGGGAGGTATATCGTTGATCGAGGTGAACTAGGTGAGGATCCCTCACAGGATTTGGATTTCATCACCAAATCTCGGTGGGTTTCACGACTTAGACTTCATCACCAAGCCTGTGTATGAGAGGATATAGGTGAAATCCATTCAACTAAGTATTTCATCAACAAAATCAAAACTCAAACAAGATAAAGCAATAAATAAATGAATCAAAACACACGAACTAGTTTAGAAATCACAAAGAATCTTTAAAAGAGATAATCATCTTGTATACTTTGTTTGTTTCCTTACTATATGCATAATCAACATAAAATGATCACCACATGTAGCCATGCCTAGTCATATACTGAGGCTACAAGAAGGCCCAAAGCACCGTCATTATATTCCAGCTGACTTACTTTTACTTAAATGGCATCCTAGTAGTCATTGAAAAGATAATTCTACTCATAGGGGATCTGATCATCGAGATACCCCTGCTTGAAGGACACCTATGGGACTTCCTTGCAACTAGGAAGAGGATTTTCTAAGTTTTCCATCTCATGCTGCTTTTAGACAAGATCCACCCATTAAGGGGCCATGCATAGGGGTCGCATGGATTTGTGTACAAAACTATTTGGCACTCCCATCTGAGCATGGGGCGGGATACATGCCTTTACCTAGTCTAGATGGGGGGGTACTCCTCTTGATCATCCTTATTTGAGTTGAAAGCTAAATCACCTAGAGAAATATGACCCTAATGCTACTCATAGAGCACCTTCTTCTATCCATACCCACTTTAAGAATGGGTGTGAAGATGACCTAGTGCATCTTATTCGTACTTGTGAAGAGTATTCTACAGGGATACGTCATACTCTTGCACCATATTTATATGAGGATAACACACCCAGGATCGAGCATAGAGTCAATGCAACTTCTCTTGATTGAGGGAAGAGGGTAGCCATCCTTAATGTGCACCTGAAACAACCAAATTCCCTCGTATTGAGACAAGAACTAACTGATCTCATACAGTAGATCCAACAGATCGACTACCTAGGCAAAATACCAATCATAGAGAGCAATTACTCCAATCACAATTAGATGATTTGTGTAAGAGCAAGAGCATCTACATCACGAACATGCAGAGCAACCATGATTACATTGCAAATGGTTGTATGAGCATAGGCTACATGAAGATATAATGCAAGGAGCAATTGCATAGGGTAGCCTATGATGAAATTTTGATGCCTAGAACTTATCAGCAACAACTCAAAACAAGGTGCACTGCACAACATTAGGCTTTGCCTTTTAGGCCAACCAACAACAATCCTCCTCCTACATCTATTCATCAATATTGGCCAACATCAAATGCTAAATCCATAAAAATATGAGGTATACGAAGATATAGAACCAAAGGACCGAGATCAAGCGTATCCTGAATAGCTTGGTGATGATATGGCTGATAATTACAATCTACCACTTCGTTCAAATAGGAACCTTCCACCTCCTCCTCCTAGGAGACCACTTCAAGAGAATGAGATCATCTCATCTCAAGCATAAAAGGTCCTTATAAAGCAAATTAAATCGCTAGAGAAGCAAGGAGCGGGTTACCAAAAGCCCACATTATGCAAATTATGCAATCAATCCCTCAACCCATCAGTTCCTTGTCTTTCTTATCTAGAGAATTTCAAAATGCCTAAGCTAGATAAATTTAGATGAGATGATGATGCTCAAGAGCATGTCATAATTTTTATGAACTTGTGCTTTCAATTACACGATAACGATTCTTTATTGCTAAGAACATTCATGATAACACTCTCTGGCGTAGATTTAGAATGGTACAATCAGTTATTGCAACATAGCATCTCTATATTTGAATAGCTAGCAAACGCCTTTCTAGAACATTTTTTCTTTGGTTTAAAAAATAAGGCTAACTTATCTAACTTATTGAACTTACATCAATTTGATGATGATCCAGTTATGAACTATGGAAACAGGTGGAAAAAAATAATGTCAAAACTGCCTTTCATTGTACCTGTTTCATAATTGACACAAATGTTTATAAAAATTTGCTCAAAGTATATATCACTTATTTTACATTTGTAGCAATATCAAACATTCAAATAGGCTTTGATGCAATCTAGAGTTATTAAGGACATTAAGATCCAAGAGAGAGACATAAAACTTCGTAAAAAGGAATAGACCAAAAATCCCTGAAATAACCACAATAAAATGAAATTAGCTTCGATTAATTAGATTGTGTTGAATTTTTCTAAAGTGAATAAAGTGCAACAACAGCCTAATTATCATGCTCAACCTCCTCCAATGCAGTACAATAATCAACACCAAAGAAACCAAATGCAGGATAAACAACGTTGTCCTCCTCGCATATATACGTCGTTGCCTAAGTCTTTGGTGTCTCTTTTCAATAGATTATGTGAGGCTAAGGTGATTACCTTACCTAAAATCCATTTGGTTAATCCTACCCATTCAAAGCCTAAGGGGTACAGAGAGGATTTATATTGTGTTTATCATCGTCAAAATGAACATGATATACAAGCGTGCTATGGTTTCAAAAACCTAGTACAAAACATGTTGGATAAGAATCAATTGCAGATTGACAACCCTCTCACCCAGGATAATGAGCATATGGGTATTTTCAAAGATCCCTTGCCCACCCACAAGATCAAGATAAATCAAACGGTGCAGGTCAATGGGATACATACGGATCCACCTACACATGGGTTCGTAGGTATGATAAATATTATGATGCAAAATAAAAGGTACAATCAAGCATGGACCCTCCTAATGTAACTCTTAATCATATTATATTATATTGTATTATAAAGGGACACATCCCTTCACCATTCACACCTTTTAGATAAGATGTAAATAGGACAAAGAGAATGCTCCAAAGATCATCCAAGAACATTAATTTATTATATTGTGGATTTCTGCCTTTCAATACAAACTATGATTCTATTCAAACAACAATTCTTGTTTGCATTCAATTCATATTTCAAGTTGCAGGTTCATAACAACTGGATTAGAGCTAAAAAGACCTAAAAAATTTTCCCCACCCTGCTGTAGTTACTGACAGGCCATTACTCGACAACGTTTTCTTTTCAACACAGATTCTAACCATTACTAACAGAACTGTTACACAGTAGGCCATAGTCGCCATCAAAGGTAGCATAACAAATTTTTTGTACAACATCACGCATTATCGAAGTTAAAAAAACCCCAAAAACGAGTACAGGCGAGGAAAATATCATTCGGTGTGAACAAAGAGCAGCAAGTACGCAAAATTAAATGCGACAGAGGCAATTTTTTTTTATAAAACTAATTTCAGCATATTCAACTCACTTATAAACCAACCACACCCTAAATTGTAGAGGGAAGATGATCTCAAGACACAATGAAGGAGATTGTGAAGGAGGTTTCAAAAAAAATTACAAAAGAACTCTCGTAGTTTTCCAAGGAAATGAGAGACATGATGCAAGGAATGGCGTTTTGGAAGGATAATTTAGAAGATAAAATTGCTACCAAAATAGCAGTCCTAACCAACAAAATCACCAAGTCGAATACAGATATATCCACTAAATTAGATGCGATAACCCATTCCATGGACTTAGTATAGCAAAATTTGCTGCTCATGCAAAATGGACAACAAAACACTACGCCACCACAATAAACATTAATAGGGAGACCACATACATCAATCCTTCCCTGTACCACAAAACTAGATTTTCCAAAATTTGATGGAGGTGACCCCACAAATTGGATATATAGGGCAGACCAATATTTTGCCTTATATCAAATTTTGAAGATTCAGAAAGTCTGTATCGTATCATTTCACTTGGAAAAAATTGCTACCTAGTGGTATCAATGGTATGAGAAAACAAAAGGTCCACCCACATGGATCGAATTCACAAAAAACTTAATGTTGTGATTTGGCCCCACTAAATTTGAAGACTTCACAGGAGCCCTCACTAAACTGCAGTAAAACCTCCACCGTAAGGGAATACCAAGCATAATTTGAGAAATTGGCGAACCTTACAACAGGACTAGATGCATCATTCTTCCAAAGTTGTTTCATTACTGGCCTAAAAGAAGACATTAGAATAGAGATAAAAATACAAAATCCTATCGATATGATGCATGCAGTGGCATTAGCACAAATGATAGAAGAGAAGAACAATAACCAAAGGCGAATAGGATGAGTTTTTTTAGGAAAAACACCAAATACCTACACCAGCCAAAAACTGAATAAGGTCATGCCAATTAAATGAATTAGCCAAGAAGAGCTAAAAGAAAGACGAGAAAATGGCCTATGTTTCCACTGCGACGAAAAGTTTACCCCCAACCACAAATGCATCTCACCGAAATTATATATTTTGGACATAGTTGATTGCACTCCCAAAGAGGAGGATGAAATAGAAGTGGAAGTAATAACTGAGGTTGCAGAAGAAAACCAAGAAGATAAAACAAAAATATCCTTTAACGCATTAGCAGGATAATTGATTCCACAAACAATGAAGGTAAAAGGGTATTTTAAGAAACAAAACCCTATTGTGCTCTTAGACTCTGGTAGCACTCACAATTTTATAGACCCCAGTTTGGCCAAACAAGCTAATTGCTTTATATATCCTTGCAATAACTTCGAAGTCATGATTGACAATGGAGGAAAAATTGCATGTAAAGGCAAATGCAGGAATATCAAACTCACGATGGGGGAATACAACATGAAAGCAGATATGTATGTACTACCATTAGGAGGATGTGATATTGTTTTGGGAGTACAATGGCTTCGAACGCTTGACAAAATTCAATGGGACTTTGAAAATTTATGGATGCAATTTATACAAAACAACCAAACATACACAATTCAAGGTTTAAAAATAGGTCCCACACAAATCGTAAGTTCCCATAGAATGGAAAATATTATTCAAAAAGGAGGAAGAGGTATGGTTGCCCAACTATTGTCCTTGCAAAACACCACCGAAGAGCAACCAGAGGCACCCGAATTAATAGAACTCCTAGAGAAACATGATAAAATATTCAAAGAACCAGAGGGGTTACCTCCACAACGAAGCCATGATCATGCTATTCAATTACTTCTGGGACACCAACGTCCAAATATTAGACCTTACCGATATCCATACTTACAAAATATGAAAATAGAAAAATTAGTACAATACCTACTAAGGGCATGTGTCATTCGACCTAGTAGAAGTCCCTACTCTTCGCCAATCATACTAGTAAGAAAAAAGGATGGATCATGGCGCCTATGCGTGGATTTTCGTGCTCTCAACAAAATAACGATTAAAGACAAATTTCCTATTCCAATCATTGATGAACTAATTGATGAACTAAATGGAGCCGCATATTTTTCTAAACTCGATTTACGATCAGGTTCCTATCAAATTCGAGTTAAGGAAAGCAACATACCCAAAACTACTTTTCGCACCCACGAGGGACATTATGAATTCTTGGTGATGCCTTTTGGCCTCACCAATGCTCCATCCACATTTCAAAGTCTTATGAATAAGGTATTTTCTCCCTTCCTTCGAAAATTTATTTTAGTTTTCTTTGATGATATTTTGATTTATAGCAAGACATGGGAAGAGCACTTAACACATGTAGCGCAAGCACTCAAAATCTTGGAAGAAAATAAATTATACGCAAAGTGATCAAAGTGTTCCTTTTGGAAGTAGGAAATTGAATATCTTGTACATATTGTCTCCAAGGAAGGATTTAAAGTAGACCCCTAAAAAATTGATGTGGAAAATTGGCAAATTCCAAAAACTCTAAAAGGGTTGCATGGGTTCTTAGGATTAACGGGCTATTATCGCAAATTTGTTAAATATTATGGGAAAATAGCAGCACCCTTAATAGCCCTACTTAAAAAGAATGCCTTCATATGGTCTCCAAAAGCGAATGAAGCTTTCATGACTTTGAAAAATGCCATGTGTACCACCCTTGTCCTAGCTATGCTAGATTTTTTCCAACCATTCATTATTGAAAGCGACGCTTCTGGATTGGGAATGGGAGCGGTGCTCATGCAAAATGAGAGGCCCTTAGCCTTTACTAGTAAAGCATTTTCCAAAAATAATTTAGCACGTTACACTTATGAAAAAGAAATTTTAGCTATGGTCCATGCTATCCAACATTGAATACCATACCTTATTGGAAAACATTTCATTATCCGCACCGACCACCATAGCCTAAAATACCTTCTTGAACAACGGATAACCACTCCAAAACAACAAAAGTGGGTAACAAAACTATTAGGCTATGATTATGAAATCATCTACAAAAAAGGGAAAGATAACATAGTTGTGGATGCACTTTCCAGAAAGCTCGAAGAAACTTCACAATTACATGCTTTTTCCTGCCCCATCCCTACATGGATCAAACAAGTCAAATATGAATGGTATGCGGACCCTACTATACACACCATAATTCAACAACTACAACAAAATCCCATGAGTAAACCCCACTACTCTTTGCAAGGTAACATGCTCCGTTACAAAGAACGTTTGGTCCTCTCACCTACATCGGTTTATCATCCAAAGCTTCTAAATGAGCTACACGCTACACCTACTGTAGGCCACTCTGGATTCGTAAAAACCTACAAAAGAGTGACCAAATAATTTTATTGGCGAGGGATGAAAAATGATATCAAGAATTTTGTCAATGAATGTGAAACATTCCAAAGAAATAAAGGTGAAACAGTGGTAACACTAGGCCTTCTTCAACCTCTACCCATACCAACCAGGACATGGCAGGATATTTCAATGGATTTCATTGAAGGTCTTCCAAAATCCGTAAGAAAAACAATTATCCTAGTGGTGGTAGATCGTTTATCTAAATATGCCCATTTTTTCTAGTAGCTCACCCCTATAGTGCTAGTACTATTGCTCAAATCTTCCTTGATAATATTTTTAAATTACATGGCATGCCTTCTACTATCGTCAGTGATCGTGATCCCACTTTCACTAGTAATTTTTGGAAGGAATTATTTAAACTCCAAGGTACGCAACTTCGGATGAGCTCCGCTTACCACCCACAAACGGATGGTCAAACTAAAATTGTCAATAAGTGCTTAGAAACCTATCTCCGATGCTTTATTTCCACCAAACCCCTTCACTAGGTTAAATGGCTTCCACTAGCTGAATGGTGGTATAATACCACATATCACACAACCATAAAAATGACCCCTTTCAAAGCATTATATGGCCGATCACCCCCATCTCTAACCTCTTATCTTCCATGAAGTACAAAAGTACCAGTTGTAGAGATGGAGCTGGTCACTTGAGATAATATCATTCGTGCTCTGAAGGACAATCTACATATCGCTCAACACCACATGAAGCAACAAGCGGACCAACATCGGACTGAAAGGGTTTTTCAAGGGGATATGGTATTTCTCCGCCTCCAACCATATCATCAAACTTCATTGAAAATAAAAGGGTCGCAAAAATTAGCACCAAAATTTTATGGCCCTTATAAAATTCTACAGTGTATTGGACCTGTTGCATATAAACTTGAATTACCAGAATCTTCCAAAATCCATCCGGTATTTCATGTTTCTTGTCTTAAAGTCATAATAGGCACTAACATCATTACGCAAACTCAACTTCCAAAATTTTTAGATAATGGAGCTCTTGTGGTTGAACCAAAAGCTATCCTAGACCGACGTATGCGCCGCCTCTATAACCGCACCATCACCAAGGTTTTGATTCAATGGAAAGGTCTACCTCCAGAGGATGCTATGTGGGAGACGCTCCACCAGATTCAACAACAATTTTTGCAATTCTAGCTTTGAGGACAAAGCTTTTTCAAAGGAGGGTGGCATGTTAGGACCCTCCTAACATAACTCTTAATCATATTATATATTATATTGTATTATAAAGGGACACATCCCTTAACCATTCACACCTTTTAGATAAGATGTAAATAGGACAAGGAGGATGCTCCAAAGATCATCCAAGAACATTAATTTATTATATTGTGGGTTTCTGCCTTTTAATACAAACTATGATTCTATTCAAACAGTGATTCTTTTCTGCATTCAATTCATATTTCAAGTTGTAGGCTCATAACACCGAGCTGCTTGTAGCTCCCATTAGAATCCCTTCTATGTATTAGCCCTTGCTAGCTTAGAATTTGCTTCTAGGTCCACCACACTTATGGTAAACATCAAAACCAGGCTTATCTAAGGTCTGCAAACAACATCAACTAAGCTCTCCATTTTTTATGAGCTTATTCAGCAGTCTCCTAGACATAGGGTAGCTCATGGAAATTCTAAAATTTATCGAGCTTCAACCTAGAGATCCAAATGCATTTGCTAATTTTTTAGGGTATGTCCAGAAGTGTAAATATCTAGTGGTAACCTTCTATGACAATAAAATTAAAGAGGTGCCAAAAAACGTAGTAGACCCTCCATTACACATAATCACTTTTATCAACTAGATACCATACAAGCGAGTGTTGACTGATACAGGTTCATCGATCAACATTATAACTATGACAACTTTAGAATATCTAAGCCTTCCAAAATCACACATAGTGGCATCTACTTTTACATTATGAAAATTCAATGATGCATTATGCTCAACGGTTGACATTATAGTCTTGCCTATTCAGGTGGTACTAAAAACCATTTCTATATTATGCCATGTGTTGGAAGGAGCTATGTAATACAACATATTGCTTGGTCATCCCTGGATTCGGGATATGAAATGTGTTGCTTTAGTTCTTCATCAGTGTATCAAATACGTACATGAAGGACACATTCATGTCGTCCCATTAGATGATGAACCATTTAAATATGTAAATCAGGTTAGCAATCCAAGATATTTTGTCTTACTATCAATGCATCTGGATATTAGACCTAGTTCTCCCATCAAGCATCTAAAGTGCCAACCAAAATCAGCACATGCTAATCCATTCATCTATGCCACCACCTCCAACTAACCATTGGCTACTTTTGGCATTCCTTCATCATCATCTGATCCTCAGATCAAATAGAATTTAAGGCACCTATGATAGATGCCTCGGAGGTCATCCCTAACGTCTCTACAACAAAAATTCCAACTTCCATGGAAGAGGAAGAGTCGTCTGACATGATGGATGACATGCCTCAACCCGCATCCTCCACCTCGTCGATAGGATCATCTGCTCCTCAAGTGACTATTCATTTAGTCAACCCCAAGATTTTCAAATATTTGGTACAAAATTTACTTTTACACCAATTATTGAGTCTGCGCAAGATATGGGAAGGCCTCGTATTCCTTCCTTTCCCATTGGAACGGTCATGCCCCTAGGCATGCCATCCAATTAGAAAAATTTTATATATGGGGGTTTTTACCAAGCCACAAATCAATCACATATAATTCATCACGATAATGAACCATTATAGACAACATATACTATATGTCAAATCCTGATTTTACTCTAAGATATTTCTATTATTTCTAGTGGCACAAAAATGGCTTAGGTCTGTATGAGCAAGGTGTAGGACACTCTATCAACCATAATATTAATTGCCTACATATGTGTTTTATTTAGGATATTCTATCCGCGTTCCAGATGAGCTTCTAACCAATTCCCTATTGGACATTTTGAGTAGATGAGTTGTCATTGATGTCAAGAGTGAGTGATTATTGATATCAAGATTTCAACACCAGTCAGTGATAGTTTCAATGGGTAGCATCAATTTCAGGTTCTCCAATAAGTGCAAAAGGATAGTCCGCCTTCAGTCGATCAAGACCTGGTTCCAGGTGATCATATGAGGTCTAAAGGACAAAGAAGAGGCTCAGGCAAATAATATTATAATAGTTTATTATAATATTAAAAAGGAAATTTAAATTAATTATAAATTAATTTATTAATTAATTTAATTAACTTTCATGTTACTTAAGTTAATTATAAGTTAATTTTAATTTAATTATAAATTAATTTTTATTAATTTAAATAAACCCTAAAAGGGTTATAAAGCAAAGTTTATAAATCAAAATTTTAAATTCGATTTGAGCGCTAATGTGTATAACATCAAGGCACTACATATATATAGAGGCAAAACCTTTGCCTTAAGACCCCCTACCATAATTATAAGTTCTAGTGAGGACTTATTGAGAAAATTTGAGGTAAGTCTTAGTGAAGACTTGAGCATATTAGGCAAGTTCTAGAGAGGACTTGTGGACAGATTAGTGTGAGCTTTTGTGGAAGCTTACAAGGCAAATTTGAGACAAGTCTTTGAGAAGACTTGTGAACGGAGTTGATTGATTGATTGATTTGTTCAAACCTTGGGTCAAGGTTTGGGGTAGATCTAGCAAAGTTGATTTGAGATTAAGTCAAGCTTTGTGTTAAGGCTTGAGGACAGAGATTGAGGATAGATTTGTGCTATATCGAAGGACTATGTTTAGTGCAAATCAAAGGATAGAGATTGAGGATAAATTTGTGCCAAAACGAAGGACTATGTTTAGTGCAGATCAGAGGACAAATATTAAGGATAGATTTGTGCTAGACCAAAGTACTGTGTTTAGTATAGATTTGACGATATATTTTGGAGCAAATTTGAGGATAGGTTTGTGCCAAACTAGAGATAGAGTTTGAGCATATTTTTGCTAGACCGAAGGACTATGTTTAGTATATATTTGAGACAGATATTTTAATGTGATAGAGTATAGAGGATGACAGTATTCAGTGGATAGAGATCGATTAGCCATGACAACGAGGATAGGTGTCTACATTGGATAGAGATCCATTATCCAGAGCAGTGGGGGTAACAATTTTTCTAGAAGATCACCAGACAGAGCTAAGGAGAAAGGAGTTCTCCTATGGATAGAGATCCATGAACTTGATTAGGGTATTGGTGTCTCCTTTGGACTAAGGTCCATAAATATTATAAAAGGGAAAGGATTCCCAAAGATCGATTGAGAAAATTTTAGTGAAATATTTTCTCCATGGAACAGCCCAAATTGGGTGAACCACATAAAATTGGTGTCTTTATTGTGTGTGTGGATTTGTGCATTGATTTGATTACTATTGTTGATATTGCTATATATACATTGCATAATATTGATTGGGAAAGAAAAGTAAAAAGTGATCTTATACTGTTCACCCCCCATTTTAGTATAAACTTGTGTTCTTCAATTGGTATTAGAGTGGGTTCCTTCGAAAGAGTTTAATATCTTGAAGGAAAAACTTTCAAGAACACAATGGATTATAAGAATGTGTCCTTAGATGATTCAAAATCAATATTTTATGGAAGCGATTATATATTTTGGAGTAGGAGAATGAAGATTCACATGTTGGTGCTTGGCAATAAAATTTGGGAAGCAGTTGAAAATGGATACATACCATTAGCTGATCCACCTATAGATAAGGAAGGTAAGCTTCTACAGCATTACGATTTAAAAGCAATGAATGCAATTTTGAGAGGTTTGCATAGAATAGAATCAATAAAATTTATGCATTGTAAAGATGCAAAAGGAATTTGGGATAAGTTGCAAAGCATATATGAAGGAGATAAAAGTGTCAAAAAGGCAAATATACGAAATCTCAAAGAGTAATTTGAAGAGTTGAGAATTAAGTATGAGGAAAACATTAGGACTTATCTACTTTGGGTAGATGAGGTTGTTAATGATATGCAAGGACTTGTACTTAAAGTTGAAGAATCAGATGTTTGTGATAAGGTCTTACGATCTCTTCCAAAAATATTTAGTGAAAATATTTCTGCTATAGAAGAATCAAAAGATGATGATTCTTTGACAAGAGATATGTTACTTGGTATTATTAAAACTATTGAGTTAAGAACAAAAGAGGAACCTAATTCTTGGAAGGAAGTAGCATTCAAAGCTAATAAGAAGACAAAGGGCAAAAATTTAGATTCAAGCAATGAGTCATCCAGTGATGAAGAAGCTAATTATGGCAGAAGGAATAAGGATTCAAGAAGATTTTAAAATATAAAATTTATTAGATGTTTTAATTGTGAAAAGTATGCTCACTATGCAACTAATTTTCAAGAAGCTAAAAATAACAATGATGAAGAAAAACAGGATCATAGGAATAGGGAATCAGAAAGATACAATTACCAAAAGAAAGGTAAGGATGGACGACACAAACAAGGAAATAAGTTCTTTAAAAGACAAGATAGGATCTACTATGCAGAAAATGTAAGTAAGTACTCAAGTGATAGTGATAATAGTTTTTTAGACAATGATAAAGATGAAGTCTTATTTTTTCTTGAAAAAAAATAAGTTAAGAAAAGGTCACCAATAATTCTCAAGTGTTTTAGATGTGGTAATTTTGGACATCTTGAAGATAGTTGTACAAGGAATGGTTTTAGTTTCAGTGATGATGAATATGAGGATACACTTGAAGGACCAAAAGAGAATATTCTAATTGCACTAGAAGAAGAAGGAGGTGATCCTACAGAAGACAAGTAAGAAAAGAATGAAGATGTTCTCATAAACAAACAAATAGAGGAAGAATCAAAAAAAGGAGGAGTTGATCTTGACGGAGAGCTTATTTATGCTCTTAAAACTTTAAAGAAGGTAAGAAAGCAAAACTCGCAACTTGAGATTCAGTTTCAAGAATGTGATGAGGAGAGAGAAAATTTTATAGATGATCTAAACAAGTCAATGGCTAAGACAAAGAAGTTCAAAGACAAGCTAGAATCAAAAGTCTTAGAATGTGAAAAGTTAGAACAAGAAGTAGCTCTACTAAGGGAAGATTTATAAAAGTCCAAGGATAAGCTACACAAGTTTGGAAAGAGTTCAAAGATTGTAGATAACATGATCAAGGTACAAATAAGGTCAAAAAACAAAACAAATCTTGGTTTTGAATAGGATAAAAGGAAACAAGAAATAGAGTCAACCTCAAGTTCTAAAGAAGAAGAAACTTTAAAAGAATAAACTTCAAAATAAGACAGTGTAAGAGAAAATGAGACTTTTGAGGATGATTTGGACAACAAAAAGTTCAACAAGGAAAGAAACAATGCACAAAGAAGAAACATATGGAACATGAACCAACATAGAGAAAAAGAGACTAAGAGACCAATGAGGTCAAGGCAAGAAAATTTCAATGCAAAATGTTTCTCATGTCACAGATTTTGGCACATGGATTCACAGTGTAGGACACATGAAAGATAGGAATATGGAAACTTTAGGAACAAGCAACTTTTCCATGGGTATTGCTACTCATGTAATAATTTTGGTCACAAGGCAATGAATTGCAAGGTACATGATAGGAACAAAGATGGCTTCACTAGGAGAAATCCCAAGACATTTGCACCTCCAAGGAATAATAACATTAAGTGTTATAAGTGCAATAATGATGAACATATGGACATACAACAAAGTGGTGTAGAGTAGACATTCTATAATCAAGCATGAACAGAAACAGAAACATGAGCAGGAATAGGAATATGGGCAGGAACAGGAACATGGACATGAATAGGAACAATCAAAGGAATCAGAAGAATCGAATAAAAAGGAAATAGGACAAAGGTAAAGACTAGTGCTTACTGGGAGTAGAAATACTTCCACCCTAGAATTAACCACCTCAAGAGGAGGTGGAAGAGGGGCTAAGCTAAGAGACTCATTCTTAGCCCCGAGCCCCAAAGGTGACCCTTTTCCATTGATGTCAAATGGGGAGAGATTTGAGTAAGGGGGAGATATTTGGTTTAAGGAGAGAGCATTGAGTCACGAGAAGCAATTTACCAGGGGGAGCATAATAGAAAAAATGTCAAGTTTTGGTAAAAAGAATTTGGGTTGCCATCAATGACAAAGGGGGATATTGTTGGACATTTTGAGTAGATGAGGTCATTGATTTCAAGAGTGATGGTCATTGATATCAAGCTTTCAGCACCAGTCAGTGGTAGTTTTAGTGGGCAGCATCAATTTCAGGTTCTCCAATAAGTGCAAAAGGATAGTCCGCCTTCAGTCGATCAAGACCCGATTCCAGGCGATCAAATGATGTCTAAAGGGCAAAGAAGAGGCCTAGGAAAATAATATTATAATAGTTTATTATAATATTATAAAGGAAATTTAAATTAATTAATATAATTTTACTATAAATTAATTTATTAATTAATTTAATTAAATTTTAAGTTAAGTTAATTATAAGTTAATTTAATTTAACTATAAATTAATTTTTATTAATTTAAATAAACCCTAAAAGGGTTATAAAGAAAAGTTTATAAATCAAATTTTTAAATTCGATTTGAGCGCTCACGTGTATAACACCAAGGCACTACATATATAGAGGCAAAACCTTTGCCTTAAGATCCCCCACCATATTTTTTCGAATGCCAATGTTCTGATTCATGCGCAAAAAGAGAGCAGTGATTTTTATGTTTGAAAAGTCTTCGGTGGAAGAGAAGGGACAAATAGGAGCTAGGTTCCTCTCACCTTGCACAAGCATCACGTAGCACAGCTAGTGATGGCAGAAGGTGTTAATATGTTTGTGGCAATGAGGACACAGGTTCGAATCCTGTGAGGTTCACGTTTTGCAAAGAAGTAAGGTTGTCATTTTATTTGAAACGACACCAACAAGGAGATAAAGAGGGGCAAGCGCCTTCCCCTCCTCATGGGAGCGCCTAGCCCACGTGGTGGGCTAGTGCCTTGGTAAGGTGCTCAATGGAGAGGTTTCGGGGTCAAAACCCACCAAGGCCTTTTAGTGGTTGAGACAAAGGTATGCGTTGATGATTGTTGGGTTTGTCACTTAATTTGGAATGTGCTAAGGTTGAAGGAAAATAGAAAATATTTTTATGCGCCTAAGGTTAAAAATATTTTTTGAGGGTTTGTAAGATTTAATTTTTACCTAAATTAAATTTGGTTATTAAGTGTTTTGAGGGAGATAAAAGGGTAGGCAATTATTATTTCTGAAGGGTTATTTTTGAAAGTTTGATTTATTAAATTAGAGATTATAAGGAGCATTTTGAGTGATTATTTTATGTGTAATTTGATGATTGCTAATTTCAAGGAGTAATAAGGTGTATTTGGGATTTATTATTTTTGTGTTTGATAAATATTTTGAAAGAGAGTTAATGTGATATTTTTCATCTAACTATTGAAATTGGCAAAGGAGAAAATTGTGATTGAGACAAGTTTTTCTAAGGGCACTTCTACATCAAACAAAAGGTATGGGCACATCTTCCTAGTGAGTGATTGTTGAAAGTTGTGAATGTAAATTTGGAGTGAAAATGATTGTTTGGTTAGCATTGTTGAGTGTGTTTTGAATTAATGCTTCAAGGTTTTATGGAATAAATAGTTGTTGATAAAACCTTGTTTTATAAGCATTGTTGTTGAGGTGATTAATTGAGTGAAGAACTTGAACTAGGGTTTGAAAAGATCATGAGTATCATTGTTATGTGAGATTTGATTGATAAGCATTGTTGGAAACATTTGAGTGAGTGTTCATATGCTTGGACTAGGTTTTGTGAGCAAGGATTATTTCATTGAGTAATTGGTTGAGTAGAGTTTGTTGAGCCTAGTCAAGTGTATGTGTTAAAGTGATAGTTCAAGTTCTATGAAACAAATTGTTCTATATTCTGAATTGGTTTGAGAAATAGGTTGAGTGTGGATGAGTGTGAAACATATTGAGTCTCTAACAATTCTCTATATGTATCTATGATTGAAAGTGATTGAGCATTGTTGTGAGTGTGAAGCATATTGAGTCTTTAACAATTCTCTATATATTTTTGTGGTAAAAAAAGTGTTTGAAAGTGATTGAGCATTGTGGTGAGTGTGAAGCATATTGAGTCTCTAAAAATTCTCTATATGTTTCTAAAAGAGTAATTGAAAGTAATTGAGCATTGTGATAAGTGTGAAGCATATTGAGTCTCTAACAATTTTCTTTATGTTTCTATGAGTTTGGATAAGTTCTAGTGAGGACTTATTGAGCAAATTTGGACAAGTTCTAGTGAGTACTTATTGAGCAAATTTGAGATAAGTCTTAGTGAAGACTTGAGAGCAGATTACGCAAGTTTTAGAGAGAACTTGTGGATAGATTAGTGTGAGCTTTTGTGGAAGCTTACAAGGAATATTTGAGATAAGTCTTTTAGAAGACTTGTGAGCAGAGTTGATTGTTTGATTTGTTCAAACCTTGGGTTAAGGTTTGGGGTAGATCTAGTAGAGTTGATTTGATATTAAGTAAATATTTGTGTTAAGGCTTGAGGACAGAGATTGAGGATAGATTTGTGCTAGATCAAAGGACTATGTTTAGTGCAGATCAAAGGACAGAGATTGAGGATAAATTTGTGTCAGACCGAAGGACTGTGTTTAGTGCATATTAGAGGATAGATATTGAGGACAGATTTGTGCTAGACCGAAGGACTATGTTTAGTACATATTTGAAGATAGATTTTGGAGCATATTTGAGGATAGGTTTGTGCCAGACTGGAGACAGATTTTGTGTATATTTGTGCTAGATCGAAGGACTGTGTTTAGTATAGATTTGAGACAGAGCTTTGAAGATGATAGAGTATAGAGGACGACAATCTCCAGTGGATAGAGATCCATTGGCCAAGGCAGTGAGGACAGGTGTCTTCAATGGATGGAGATCCATTAGCCAGAGCAGTGGGAGTAGTAGTTCTTCTAGAATATCATTAGTCAGAGCTAAGGAGAAAGGAGTTCTCCTATGGATAGAGATCCACAAACTTGATTAGGGGATTGGTGTCTCCTTTGGATTAAGGTCTATAAACATTGTAAATGGAAAGGATTTCTAAATATTGATTGAGAAAATTTTAGTGAAATATTTTCTCCATGGAGTAGCCCACATTGGGTGAACCACATAAAATTGATGTATGTATTGTGTGTGTGGATTTGTGCATTGCTTTGATTACTATTTTTGATATTTCTATCTATACATTACATAATATTGATTGGGAAAGAAAAGTAAAAAGTGGTCTTATATTGTTCATCCCCCTCTCAGTATAAGCTTGTGTTCTTCATTCCCTACAAAACCTAAACTTAGGTTTCAAGGAAGACATTGATAGGAAAGAATAATCCTACCCCAACCCTTCTCATTTATGGAGGAACCATTTCCCAATCAAAATGGTTGCCATAGAACCCCCTAAATCATATCATGAGACCAATCAAGAAGAGGAATCTAATATCGATTATAGTATTGAAACGATTGGATTGAATCAGATGATGAATATGAGGATACAATGTAAATTGTATATTTAGGTGCTCGTTACCTTCATAACCCTAATAACCATACAGGAGATATTGAGTCGATCAGGCGCTTTGTTAACATAGATGACATCTATCATAGGGTGTTTCCTCCTTCGCCTAACTAATTGCTCCTACCTAAGGACCCAATTATCCTATCTACTCCTAGAGTGGACCTAGAGATCCTAATGCCTCCTAAGCCACTTTTGGCATATTTGGAGCAATCAATAATCGATAGGACCTACTCGAGCGATAATTTCACAAACCATCCATAAACATGATTTTTATTAACTTAATCGTGTCTCTCTACAATCCTAGTGACCCCCCAAAGTTGTTGCACCTCAATTTGGAGGCCATTGACTTTGATCACACCATATTGCCACCATCGCCTAAGGAGTTCTTCCCATGTGAAGAAATATTACAACCTTTTCATTTTGCTCCATGTCATATGCAAGATGTCTGTACTGCTAAGGTTGAATCTGATATGATAGATCATCCTAATATTGCAGATAACATCCACTTGATTCCTACACCTCATCAGCTTGAGGAGGGATCACATATGTCAATTGAGGATTCTTTTGAAATGGATATTAGCAATGACCCTAACAATCCTAAGAAATTCAAATTTGGAGAGAGTTTATCTCCTAAAGAGTGTACCATCCTCATAACTCTTTTAACAAAAAAATTTGACATATTTGCTTGGTCATACAAGGACATATCGGGTTTAGATCGAAAGTTGGTTACACATAATCTTAATCTAGACCCCACTATGAAGTCGATCAAGCAAAAGCTTAGAAATATGCACCCAATCATCGTCTTAATGGTGAAGGATGAGTTACAAAAATTATTGGATGTAGATTTTATCCAGCCCATCGACTATCTAGAATGGGTATCAAACATGGTACCTATAGGAAAACCTGATGGAAGGATCAATATTTGCATGGATTTCAGAGACCTAAACAAAGCAACACCCAAGGATGTATTTTCATTACCTAACATTGATGCTCTAGTAGATGCAACTGTTGGTCATGAGATGTTATCCCTTATGGATGGATTTTCAAGCTATAATCAGATTCAAGTCAAACTCAAAGATCAACATAAGATAGCCTTGACCATGCCATGGGGAACATTTTACTATAAAGTTATGTCATTTGACCTTAAAAATGCTAGTGCAACCTATCAGTGGGCCATGACATATATTTTTCATGATTACATGCATAAGATACTGGAATATTACATAGATGATTTGTTCACCAAATCTTTACTACGTGAAGAGCATGCAAAAGTTCTATGAAAAGTCTTAGATTGCTTGATAGAGCATAATGTTAGGTTGAATCCTAAAAAATGTGTTTTTGATGTCACGTCTAGAAAACTCCTAGGATTCATAGTCTCCAAGAGAGGGATCAAAGTAGATCCTGCAAAGGTCAAAGCGATTCTATAAGCTTTCCCCCATGAACATCAAATAGTCGTGTAGCTTACAAGGTAAGGTAACATCCATCAAATGCTTCATAGCACAATTTTTGGATAAATATCGACCCATGAATCGACTGCTACATAAGGGAGTCCCATTCAATTAGGATGAATAATTTCAAAAGGCCTTTGATGAGATCAAACAGTACCTAGCAATGTTGCCAGTATTATCTCCACCTTGACCAGGTGTGCCTTTATTACTATACATTTTAACACAAATTTTGCTTTGGGTACCATGTTGACCCAAAAGAACAAAGAACATAAAGAACAGGGTATCTATTATATTAGTCGCACCTTGGTCAGTTACGAGTTGAAGTATGCATACATTAAAAATCTCTACTTAGTAGTGGTGTTTGCTACCAAAAAGCTTCACCATTATATGTTAATTCATACCACGTATGTTGTATCAAAAGAAAATCCTTTACGGTATATGATGAGTTGCACGTATCATAACATGCAAACCGTAGAGTGGATCATGCTATTGATGGAATTCTATATTGAATTCATTAGTCAAAAATCCATCAAAGTTCAAGTCATAGCTGATTAGTTAGTAGAGGCACCTCTTCATGATGATAAGCCTCTTGTTATTGAGTTACCCTATGATGTAGTGTTTGCACTATCAGAATCACCTAAACCCAAAGAACCAGAAAACAAAGCAGACTTGACTTTGTTCTTCGATGGTTTAAAGTGCAAGAAAGAGGGTGGTATAGGAATTGTGTTTTTCATTTCGTAAGGATATCCTATACCCTCATATTTTAAACTTGATTTTTCCTGCACTATAATGTTGAATACGAAGCCCTAATCTTGGGTCTCAAAACAACTATCACCATGAATATTAAAAAGCTTAATATCTTTGGTGACTCCTTGCTCATCATAAACCAATTCAAAGGCATTTATCAATGTAGATGCCCTATCTTGAAATATTACAAAGACCGTGTGGACACATTGATAACCAAACTAGAATGGTATGACATTGAGGCAGTCCCTCGTACATCTAATCGCTTTATAAACATAATGGTTTCTTTGGGATCCTTAATCCCTCAAAAATCTTTTGATGATTTTACTACCATCCATGTTAAAATGCCCTCGCAATCAATGATGTTGTGTGAGGCTTCAGACAAGAAGGAATGAGTTCACATGATTCAGATAGAACTGAATCACGAGTGGTTCTACAAGGCACAAGACTTTTTGAAACAAGCAACCTAGGGGTCCTTGATCTCGAAGGGTCCTTCGAATAATGGCATGACCATTTATCATAAGGTTTAATCCCAATATGCATTTGTGTGTGATGAATCACAATGGGAACAAGTCGTTTAATCAGTTGAAGCATAAGCTTATCAATATTGGTTAACCTAATTAAAAATTTACCTAAAGTTGGGTAGTATCCCTTAAGGATTATCGCATACTACAAAATAAACATTTAAAAAAAAAGTGACCAGGTATATCTTGCTAAGAGATATTCTGTATCGTCAAAGCTATGATGGACTCCTTTGTTGTCTCAAGCTCCAAGAGTCTGCTTGGGCAATATCGCAAGCTCACGATGATACTTGTGATGGCCATTTTAGAGGTATGGCTATCGTCAAGCGCATCCTTCAAATGGGCTATTATTGACCCACAATGAAGAAGGATTGCTATGCATATGTCAAGAAGTGTGTAAACTATCAACATCGTGCTAATCTATTGCACCTATCATCTTAGGCCTTGCAACTGATTCAATCGGTGTGGCCTTTTTCTTAGTGGGGATTTGATCTAATTGGGAAGATCTCTCCTCTATATTCGGGTCATCACACATTCATTATAATGACTACTGAGTATTTTATAAAATGGGTGAAAGCAATCCCTTTGACCACTACGACTAGAGCTTGTATTGTAGAGTTTATACTCCATAGCATTATATGTCGTTTTGATATCCCATACAAAATAATATCAGATAATGAAATATCATTCAAGAACAAAGATGTGTAGGCTTTAACATCCAAATATAATATTCAACACAACTTTGCAACACCTTATTATCCACAAGCAAATGGGTAAGTAGAGGCCTCTAATAAAACTATAGTTTCCATATTGAAGAAAACCATCAAGGAAAATCATAAGGATTGGCACCTTCAATTACCTCTAGCTTTATGGGCTTATCGAACTAGCATTCGAACACCCATTAGGGTAACCTCGTTTTCACTAGTATATGGCACTAAGGCCATTATACCCTTGGAATTATAAATTCCATTGTTGTGTGTGTTATTGAAATATTTCATGGATGATGACACCTCGTGACAAGCTTGCCTCGATCAATTGACACTTCTTGATGAACGACGAGTGAATACTCTCAAGAATCTATGTGTTTATCAAGATCATCTTAAATGAGCTTATAATATTAAAGTCCACTCAAGAGACTTTAAAGTTGGGGATCTATTGAGTGGTAATTTTGCCCAATTGCAAAACCACACTCATCCGTAGGATTTTGATCACAAAACCCTCTCTTGCAAAGAAGTTAAAACAAAACAACTTCTCCAAGGTTTCGCTATATAAGCATTGCACATGTGTATTAGTAATCTCAATGAAGATATATCAAATAAGTGCTAGGAACACCTTAGTGATTAGTAATTGTTAACAAGGGGCATGTGTTGGTTTATTTTACCATGTTATATTAATGATTGTTCATAAAACTTAGAGCAAAGCAAATGTGAATTGGCCCTCATATGACCACGATGTAATGCCTTAATTCCTTTTATCTTGGAGGATTTTAGGTAGATTTTATCTTCCTTTATTAAGTAGATTTTAAAAAAGTTTTATCTTGCATTAAATCCTACTTTAAGCATGAAGTAGAAGATTAAAACCTATCTCTAAACATGAATTTCAAATGATGAAAGAATTCTTTTTATATTGCTTTAAACCTCAAGATGGAATAATTTGGATGACCCACTTTGTAGCTATAGTAGTCTTTGATATAATAAATAAATTATCCCTCTTTGATGAAATTAATTTTCATAAAGAGAACAATTTATTGCATGATCTTGAAATGTCATTATTAATTATTCCTCTTTAATGAAATCATAATTTTCATAAAGAATAAATAATTTAATGCTTTAAAACAATAGTCTTTGATGTAATGTATAAATTACCTCTCTTTAATGAAATCAGAATTTTCATAAAGAAAAGACAATTTATTGCTCTAAAATTATTAGCTTATGGAATGCCATTAAAATTTACCCTCCTTTAATGAAATTAAAATTTTCATAAAGAGAAGTTCATTTATGCTTGCAAATAAAAATGTAAAATTGAAAAAATCTGATTTGCCTTTAAAATGTGAAAAAAATAAAATTATAAAATTATAAAAACCCTCATAAAATAGCAATTTTCAACAATTTTTATAAAATCGAAATGACTTCAGAATGAGTTCGAATTTGTTTCAGGTGAAAGGTTGTAACTCATTCTTCACATCCCTGCAATTATTTTTGAAATTTTAATTTTTTTTTTTTTTTTTTTAATTGCCGACTTTAAAAAAAATCTGCAAAAAAAAAAGGTTAGAAAAATATAAATAAAAATATAGAAACGGAAATAAAATGCGGAATGCTAAAAAATATAAACATGCAAAGCCTTGAAATTTTATTTGCCTTCAAAATATAAAATAATGTAAAATACCAAAATTATAAAAATCCCCATAAAACAACAATTTTCAATAATTTTTATAAAATCAAAATGGCTTCAGAATGAGTTCAAATTTGTTTCGGATGAAATATTGAAGCTCATTCTTCACATCCCTGCATTTATTTTTGAAATTTTATTTTTTTTCGATTTTTATTTTATTTGCCAACTTTTAAAAAAAAACTACAAAAAGAGAAGATTTGAAAACATTAAAATGAACAGAGAGAGGTCCTGCAAGACCAAAAACTGCTTGGGAGGGAGGATCTGCAGGGCAAATTCTCATTGAAGTCTTGTTCCTTTTACCTACATCCTTTCCTTGTCCCTGTCCTAGGACCCTGTTCCTTTCCCAGTTTCCTTGGCACCTTTCCCATCCTTTTCGGAAGGAAGGTGTTGCAGACGATCTCCTTTGGGGGGGAGATCCTTGATCCACTATTCTGCCCCTTTCCTTGCCCTATGGTGGGAAAATATGTCCCATTTTTTGTTCCATTATTCCATCCTTTGGTGTCTAGGTTCTGGGTTGTGTTCAGATTTTCCCTGGGACTTTTCTTGAGGTTTTTTCTCAGGATGTTTTTGGAAGTCTTCCTCTCGACTGTCCTTTGGGTTGCTTCAGTTGTGGTTTGTTGGGTCTTAGGATTTATGGCTTCATGAGTAGTTTTGCACAACATCCTTTTGGTTGGTAGGACCATGTGCTTTATACTGTGGCTTTGCTCTTTGGGTTTGAAGTGGTGGTTCTTGGAGGTTTTCAGCTCCTTTCATGGCTTCAAGGATGGGCCTCTATTATTCTTACTATTGATTCCTTTCAGGACTTCCTCCTTCGTCTCCTTGAAGTTGTTTTTTGGTGGGTCTGAGGAATTTTGGCTTCATGAGCAGTTTTGCACAACATCCTTTCAGTTTTGGAGGAGACCGTGTGCTTTCTACTATGACTCTGCTCTTTGGGTTCATGGCATTGGTTCCTACAGGTTTTCAGTTCCTTTCATGGCTTCTGAGGATGAGCCTCTACTTTTCTTGATACTGAATCCTTGTAGGTTTTCCTTCTATGCATCCTTGAAGCTTTGGTGTTGAAGTTTGTTTGGGATGCCTAGTTGCTTCCTTTCATTTTGGGCTCTTTTGTTTGCAATCATGCCTCCTCATGACTCCTTCTTCTTGGATTCCTATGGCACTTTCCTACCTTTCCTTCTGACGTGTTGTTCCACTATTGTTGTTTCCTACATTGGGTCGTTGTTTCTCGAAGACTTCCTTTTTCCTTCTTGAGGACTTCATAGCCTGGGAAGTTCCTCTTGTTCCTATTCCATTGTTGCTCCATCCTCCAGGCTATTGTTCTACTGCATGAGGATTTCATAGCCTACGATTTTCCTCTTTATGATGATTCATTTTTTAAGGCTTTCAGGGAATGGTATTTTCAGTTTTCTTAATCTTGCACTTTCCCTATATGTTTCATTCTGCTTCACTGATCCACCTTTCTATTCATGGTGGATTTTATGTTTCTTTCTAGTTTTCCCCTGCGTGGGAAGGTGTTTTCTCTCAGGCCTAATTCCCAATGGTGGTTTCTGGTTTTCCCACCATTGGGTTGATTCAAAATTCAAATTCTTGGCTTTGATTCCTTTTCCCACCCTTGGAAAAGTTTCAAATTGGTTTTTAGTGGATGGGGTGGTTTGGCGCTTTCTCTCGCCCTTGGTTTGCTTGAAATTCTTGTTTCGCACCCTTTGATTCAAATTTGATTCTCTGGCGGGATTTCCCTTCCTGCCCATGTTTCCTTTGGTGCTTAGGAAGTAGTCTTCCTCTGGCACAAAGGATTGCACCTTCCTCTGGCATTTAGGATGGCACATCCCTTTTCTTGTTTGTGTTCCTCTAGTATTTCCTTTTGTTACAATCTGATGTATTGTGTTGCATTCTGATCCTTTGTAATCGGGTTTTGGGATCCTTGATAAAAACCCACTTTTAATATATAACTTACCAAAAAAAAAGAAAACATTAAAAAAATAAAATAAAATCTATAAATGTTAAAAGCATACTACTCTTAGTCTAATGCCACCATATCCTGTAAAACTGGATATGTGAGACTTTTTGCATGTAACCAAATTTATTCGAATATGCATACACACGGTTCAAAATAAATTAGGTGCAATCTTCTAAGGAACAAAAAAAAAATTGTGTACCCAGGTGTTGTAGGTGAGTTGGAGAGGAGAGGGCAATCCTCCAAGGGAGGTCCTAGGTTCAAATTTCCACCCTACCAAAAAGCTGAATTGGGTATCCAAAATCCAATTGATAATGTTGGTGCGGGTAGGGTTGGGTGCGACTCTCAAATGACTTTGACGGTGTAGAACCCCCTATTCGTGGTCTCTCAGACCAAGGCGGCCCCGCAATGGGTTTTTCGCTTAAAAAATAAATAAATTTTGTGCTTCTAAGCCTTCAATAATGCAACCATTAAAATGCATTTAACATTATCTATA
The DNA here is from genome assembly GCA_028583015.1 of Wollemia nobilis. Taxonomy (NCBI): domain Eukaryota; kingdom Viridiplantae; phylum Streptophyta; class Pinopsida; order Araucariales; family Araucariaceae; genus Wollemia; species Wollemia nobilis. The sequence goes on from JAQPPZ010000523.1 coordinate 22,111,029, forward strand.
AGCCAAGAAAACATGGAAGAAAAGATAAATCGTTAGCTCAAACATGCAAAAAAAAATCTCCTTACATCTTGCTAACAAAGTGCAAGTTTTTGAAATATTTGCATTAAAAATAATATTCTCTTTTGCAACAATATTTCCAGCTTCTCCCCAAAAAGGTCTAGCCCTTGTTTATGAGTTTCAATGGGTTTTTAAAGATTTCCAACATTGGCTATTCATTTCTTTTTCCAACTCTTGGCTTTCCAATGCTTTCTTTTTCCAAATTTTGGCTTTCCAACGTTATCTTTTCTTCACATTTCTCTTCTTGAGTGTTGTCGTTTTTTTCTTTTTCTTTTCCTTTTTTTTTAATAGTAACCTGCAATAAAGAAAAACACATAAATTAAACTTTCCAAAATAAAACTATTAATAAAATTTATTTAAAACAAAACTAAAGAGAAAATTAAATTAAACTTTTCCAAAATAAAACTATTAATAAAATTTAATTAAAACAAAACTAAAGAAAAAATTAAATTAAACTTTTGCCAAAACAAAACCATTAATGAAATTAAATTGACTTTCCAAAAAAAACACATTGATGGTTTTATTTTGCTTGTTTTACTTTTATTTTATTTTCACGATTATTATTTTTTTAATTTTTTTTATTTTTCCTTTTCTCCTTTTTTTATTTTACTCATTTTCTTTTTCTTTTTTAATTTTAAATTTGATTTAATTAATTTCAAATGTTTGAATTGGTTTAATTCAAACATTAAAATTAACCAAAATAATAAAAATAAGAAAGAAGTTAATCAACACACTAGACAACTTAAAAAAAAATAAAAATAAGAGACACTAATCCGCATCTAAACCTTAGAACATATATTGCAATCTAAATCAAAATTTCTCCTAACATCCAAAAACTGAAAATAAAAAGGTGGGTCCCCAATTTTGGGGCTAGTTGTCAAATGGCCACAATAGGATCTTGTGCTCAAAGAGAACCAACAAAATTCAAACTTGTCGCATCATCTAAGGGATAAATTTATGGTCAATTAACTAGGTCCTTTCATCGTAAAAAAGAAAAAAGGATAGGAACGTATCACCTAACTTCGCTAGAAGGTGTTGAAGAGCTTGAACCTCTCAACATTCTTCATCTACGGGCATTTTATACATAAAGCAAACAATCAAAAATCACAAAAAACAACAAAAATATTATCAAAATACCAAACAAATCAGAAAACATAAAAACACAAAAACAATACAAAACATCAAAATACAAAAACATTTGCATTATGTTATCATGCATTGTGTTGCATTCAATGATTAATTGCATTAGGCATATTCATCCATTGCATTTGTACTTAGGACAGGTCGTGTTTACATTATAACGAATGACACCATGTTTGTATGCCAATCATGAATCCACATATCATTATCATTCACATTTTCCATGTAACTATGTTTTTCAACATAATTAATTAGTTGCTAGAGGGTGTATACTAGGGTTTTTTGGTCATTCAGCCATCCCTAGTTATCTGTTCAGATTTTGTAGAAATTTATGTTGGCTTTTAGAAGGTAAGGTCTAGTTTGGATAGTACCTCGCATATGTTATCCCAATATAATTATATACACTAACAATCCAATTTTTGAATAAGAAAATATGACACTACAAAGTGATTCTCGTCACCTTAAGCGAAAGGTTTTTCTTGCTCATCTTATTATGTGCATGTTCTATAATACTGATAATTGACAAAAGGAAAAGCTACCCCTACCCAAACAATCCCTTGCTCTATTACAAAACAAGCAAAATTCCCAAAGCAACACAAAAATAAATAGTGATTTTCATCACTAAGCAAGTCCCTTGCTCAAAAAAAATAAAATAAAATAAAATAGTGGTTTTCACCACTAAACACGAGCAAGTATCCCAAACAATTAAAAAATAAGAAGGGGATAACAAATATGAATCCCTGGAATCCTTAGTATTCAAAATCCATGGGGCGATCTCCATTACAACAATGAGTTGAATGAAACTTGTCTGACAATGGAGTAGTCTTACGCATGGCAATATGTTTGTCACATTAGCGACCTTCTTTTGTACATATCAATTTTAGCTTATGGATGAGCTAGCTTTTGGTGGCTTGTATTACCTAGTAGTTCAGTCGAACTACGTCCAAACTTAGTATTAGGATGATTATAAGGTGATCCTCATTAAAACAATGGGTTGCATGAAACCCGCCTGGCAATGAGGTAGTATTATGCCTCATCAAATACATTCACTTTGCACACACTGGGATATTGAATATTTGGATCGTCTTAACAGACTTGTATCTTTTAGGAGTCTTGTGTAGTTAGTATACGACTTCTGATCAATCAACTAGGGTGTTTGAGTCTTATGGAAAACCTCAAAAATCCCCTCATAGCAATAAATCATCTCATCCATAATCATAATTTTTTCTTATGAAATTTTATTTATTAAGGGGTCTTCATAAGATAGGATAGATACCAGGTGAATATCGACAATGATATTTAAACGACCACTGACTATTTTATGCACACCTTTTAGTTTACAAAATCTTATGGGGAAAACCCCTACATATTTCATCTCACATAGGCATGTACAATGTATAATTCTTATGATAAGGGTTAACATTTTCATTCATGATTTTTATACAGTTTGTAGTGTTTGCAATTAGTCTGTTAAACACAAATTAGATTCATTAATTATATTTTAAATGATTAAAACATACATGTACAATTTGCATTATACCATTTATATAAAATCAATGCATTACATACACATTACATCTGTCATATCATATAACAAAAATTAAATGCATAATCAATTAAACAAATCAAAACATGCATTTAACATTAAATATTGCATCCATATACACATACATAGTAGTGCATTCATACATCTAGATCACAGAATCTAATCATACATCCATCATATATTCATTGTATGTCATTAGTACATCGCATGTATAAAACAATACATCATCATATAAGCATTACATCCATAAATGCATCCATAACATAAATCAAAACCATAAACACATGATGAGCCATAAAGAAGATCTCATATATATATATATATATATATATATATATATATATATATATATATATCGTGTGAAATATCAAGTACATAATGGTACAAAATGCTCGTAGGCTACAATAGAGTGGGTCCCTCAACCTCACACTCTCAAAAGTAAGAGCACACAATGATAAGTCAGGCTGGCCCTGCACCGCTACTCTCGCCTCCACCTTCAGCCCCACTCGAATGAGGCTAAGAACCACTAGCCTCTGACCTCTATGAAGGATCGTAGAACCTAGGCACTTGTTACCTCACTAACGGCTACCTTGAATCAGTACATCGGCTCTGATGTGATGCCCTTGATGAGGATTGTGTCGGCAATACACCTCTACATTGCTCTACCTCATCCTCTAAGTTTCTAATGTAAGCCCGATTTGATCATCGATGAGTAGAGTATCGAGCCACCTTTGCTCGTAAAGTCACCACCTCACCTGTGGTCTGGCCACATGTCCTTATTTACCCCTACACTATAATCAAAGTATCCACTTGAGCCTATAGATCATCTCACTCCACTGTCTTGGCATCTCACTTTGCTATACGGGATACCATCTGTGTCCACAAAGTGTCTCCCTCTGCTATGACCTTGTCCCTCTCAGCAGTAACCCAGTAAACCTCTATCTGGGCTATAGCCAATTAGACCTTGAGGAGATATCTCTCCTCATATTACTCCCTCCACTGTTGTTATCCACTGTTCAACTGGTTTTGGACTATAGCAAGAGTCATCTCCCACATCGCTAATCATCCTTGTGTAGTTTGTAACTACGCTCGTAGTTGGACCACCTCATTATTAAAGGCATCCTCCTCACCCTCCTCCTTAACCTAGGGCTCCTCTACTTGTACTACAGTCTATCCCCAATCCCCCTTGGTCTTATTACACACTCAAGGGTAATCCTAGGCCTACCCATTAGACCGTCTCCCTACCATAGTTGGGTAATCCACTAGGTATCGTACTCTGCGTTGGTCCCTAGGTCAGCTAAACCAGTCTCAACCATTGTAGGGTCCTCTTCCTCAATAAGTGCCTCTACTCGAGGAAGCTCCAGATGTGTCTCATCGTGGCGATGACGATATGCGATTGGCTCCTCTAGGATATCTTGATAGATGTCAAATTGTAGACTAACCCGAGAGTAATAGAAATACTCTCTCAATGCAATGATGCCCAATAAGCCATCTTCCATGTCTCACCCTCTTTAGATACTCTATTGCCTTTGGCTAATATGGGTAATCCAAGTAAGACCTCCATATCGCTTGATCATGTTGCAACCTATCTAATGACCCAACATAGTGTGATAACCTACCTGTTGTTGGTCGGTTCTACCTGATATCTCGATATCATGGCCATCGAGCTACATAACCAATGTTTATACCCCTAGCTCATCTTGGGATACTGGTAGTGTTGTTGGTCGATCCACTCAGATGTTCTCCCATCCCTATATATGGAGTAGCAGACTGCACCCCAATCTAGTGCACCTTTGATGTTGAATCTCACATATCTCATCATATAGATGATCCAATAGTGTGTTATCCCATGCCATGATGATCGACTGTTGAAGATCACACTCGAGAAGATCCTAGACCATGTTGAGGAGGTTCCAAGGGAACCTCTCTCTTGAAGAGTCTAGAAGTAGGATGTTGGAGATGATGTACATCGCTACTGGCTACCGTCGAGAGAATACATTGGCCTCATAATATGCGTTGAGCAAGATCTCGCCATGGTCCATATGAGTCAAGGCCAAATCCATCTCCTCATCAAATATCCATTGCAGAACCCTCGCCCGATATCATAGGGGAGTATAAGTGATGGCACATCCTTTAATAGGGATCTTAAAGATCTAGTATACATCCTCCAAAGTAACTATCATATCACCAGTTGAGAGATGGAAGGTGTTGGTCATGTTGTTTCGATGACGAGCCAGGGTCGTCAAATATACCTGATATAACATCACAGTAGGTAGACGCACTACCTGTTTGAGGTAGATCACCCTAAACCATGCCCAATCATCAACATCAAGCTAGCCCCGTTACTCACCCAGCAAATTGAGATCCCTAGCATGAGCCATCAAAATATGATGCCCAACAAGTACACATAGAGCAACACAAATCAACACAAAAATAAATAAATAAATCTTAAAAATCAAAAATCAAAAATCAATTTTTTTTTCCTAAAGTTGGGAGGCCACTCTGGGCCTCGACAGTTGCCATGCGTGACTGCTAGGCCCTAGGACAGCCACCTCAATGGTTAAAATTTTGACCATTGGAATTCAAACATGACCACCATGCCCAATGACGACTCCCTTCCTTCCAAAGGGGAGCCGCTCCTACCTAGGATAGCCCCATAGTGGCACCTAAAAGGAGACACACCCCATGCTACAAAATGCTAAAAATTTTAAACTACCCTTAAGCTACCCTAATATACACATTCCTATGCTAAGGTGGGGTTCGTTTCCAACGGTTTAGTGGGGTTCATTTTCTCATTACTTAGTGAGGTTCATTTTAAATTATAAAATTACAAGAGAGGGATTGATATTTCTACCTTAGTAGCTTTGACTCCTCCACTCGTAGAGGCCTCTGGTTGGTCTATCATGGTCGTGTGTCAAAAGTTTGGGATTCGTTTCCAACAGTTTAGTGGGGTTCATTTTCTCATTACTTAGTGAGGTTCATTTTAAATTATAAAATTACAAGAGAGGGATTGATATTTCTACCTTAGTAGCTTTGACTCCTCCACTCGTAGAGGCCTCTGGTTGGTCTATCATGGTCGTGTGTCAAAAGTTTGGCAGCGTTCCTTATCAGATAATCTCTCCTCCACCTCACTTCTTAATTTTCTCTCACTGCCAGCTATCACAATGACATAAAAATTGGAAAATTTAATTTTATATATTCCAAATTTCTTGATCGCCCTAGGGTGGAGCGGTTGTATTTCGGTGTGACCGTCATATCCTGGGATGGCCCCAAATTTTACAAAGTATCATTTTTGTACCCCATAACGACCTCCAAATGGTAATAAATGCACACATTCTATTAGCATCATGAAATTTAATTTGTACATAACAACATCTAATGGTCCACTTTTATCAAAAATTTCAAAAAATCAATTAAAAAAAATCTCAAATGCACCTCTTACCTAGTAATTTACCCTATACACTTGGTGGTTGCAGTGACTTGCTATCCTTGCAATCCGGTAAGATGATTAAATTACCATAAGTCGATTTGAATCAAAATTATTTATTGAAAAATAAAAATATCTTCATTTTAATCCCTAAGAAGGCCATGCGATCAGACTGCTCCATGGCAACAAGGCATACATTTTATTCTTGAAGTTTTAGCAGATCATTGAACATTGTGATTCACCTCAAAATCACATCGAATTTCTATCATCTTCATTCTCTAATAAAGCCATGTGGTTGGATTGCTTCATGGGATAGAGATGTACAATTACTTATAATGGTTGAAATCACAATTGTAATAGGATTTTTTCTTTTTTCATTTGTTATAGTCTTGCAACGCTCAAATAAGTTATCTTGGTCAAGCAAATCATCGCTTTCATCACTTGCCATTTTCTCATTGAATCGTCGCTTGAGGGGGTAGTCACAATCAAATAATTTATAATCAAAATCAATAATCAAATACTCAATCATGCAAAATATGTTCATCCACAAGTCATTGCTAAATGCTATCACAAGCTTCCATATTTGTTGGGGCAAAAAGCAAAATTTCTAAACTAAATCTTTGGCAGTCTAAATTAGTGGAATATGTAGTTACACAAAACTACCTAAATACCTTCAGATTCATCAAAGTTTTACACAAATTAAGTCCACCAAAGTTTTGGATGCAATGGTTCAAATATGCATGTTTTTTTGTGATTGGGGCATCTAATATTGACCAGATCAATGAACAGTAATCAACCTACAATGTGATGTTAGGTTGTATATTTTTGGTCAGTGTTGTGCTTTCACACAACGCATCCCAAAAAGGGGTATCTGTAGACACCTAAAATACATCATGTTGAGATCCCAAATCCTAGTCGCTCCACATTGGAATGGCTGAGCTTGTAACAAACTTGGGCTCCTTGAGTTGAGCTAAATTAGTTATAGGACAAATTGAGCATAATGACTAACCGTGAGAAGGTTCTAGATGCGACGTTTGGGTTTCCTAGTTCCTAACCAAATATTGGTCTTGGCTTCTCTTGCAAGTCAATATTACCAATTTGGAAACTTATAAGATGAGCCTAAGCCTTCATGAAAATAAATCAAATAGTAATGGAATGAAGTGTGTTCAACTTGTGTAATAGAGAGAACATACTCTCACAAGCAACGAAGTTTTGTCCAAATCTAGCCATGAAGCTTGCATTCGCATCAATGGAGCCCATTAGAGCTTGAAGGTTAAATTCCACCCTTGTGCATCATTAATCATCCTGAATTTGAACCAATTTCTATGATTTAGTTGTGCTTCTAAGAGCAAGATGCTTGAACATAAATTTCATAGCTTAATTAGATGTTGTCCCGCATCGCATACAAAGAAAATACCCTCTATTCAATGGTCACTTTATCCCAAAGCAGCCCATAAGCGTAATCGTTGGACCCTGTGATAGCCAACAGAACTAATAGCTTCACCCCATGACGACCTCTCTATGAAATATGCTTTCTCTATGTTTTCTAATTACAATGGCTTTAGCCATATTCAATTTCTATTCTAGCATAGTTTTATTCAATTTGCATGTATTTGTTTATCGTTTTCAACATATTTCTTTCGATTGCTTATCATAGAAATGGAACTCATCATGCGAGGTTCCTCATTTGCTATTAACATTTTGTAAGTGTTCTTGTGTGCAGGTTTACATCTTATCAAGAGCTCTTCAACTTAAATATCCTTCAATATTTATCTCATCAAGCGAAGGTTGCAAAGAAACCCTCTATAATCGGTTTTGAGAGAGCAAAGACTCTACGAATTACATCTTTTTTTAATTTTCAATTGTAATTTGTATGAAATTGATATAGTCCCTAAGAAGAATATTTTATAACCACTTTATAAAATACAATTTCAAATATCAACGAAAGAACACCATTTTCTATATTTCTTTATCATTTGATGGTTACATGATTTACATTTGTCAATTTAATTTCATATACTTGTTAAGTATACGGTTTTTACTAGTCTACAATAACCATTAGCATCGATTTCAAACTTGGATGCAATCAATAATATGCACAAAAAAGTTTTCCTTTAGTAGAAGGTTTTATAATAATTGCAATGTTATCATCCTTTTACGAAGGATGTCTCTTTTGCTCAAATAGCAATCCTGTCATCCAATGGTGAATTCAATCAAACATACACAAATGAAATGCACCTACATGAAGGGTTTTTCTTTTACCCTTGAGATATTAATGAGAATGACATCCATTATTTTATTTTTTCTCTCAAATTTGGTGGTTGTCCCATACTAATCCATCCATGAGAGTACCTAGTCCTGCAATCATAAATTTTATGAGCATTACCATATTCCACTAATATATAATCAGAGAATAAAGTGCAACTATCAACACATCTTGATAACATAAAATGATATTATGTATTAGACATACACACATCAATCAAGTGTCAAGATCAAGTTTTGCCAAGGAGTGTTATTACAAGTTTAAAGAAGATAAATAATATCTCTAATAGAAAGGCATATGAAGAATATCTATGATAAAAAAGACAAGTTGGATATGGTTTAATTGACCTAATAACAATCCAATGTTTTCTTATTCCTTATGGGAGTGGACCCTAACAAAAGCCACACATGCCTTATTTAAAAGTAAAAAAAAAAATACGATATTTGAAGGATAAGGACCCAAAACCATAAAATTTACCATTAAACTTAAAATTCAAAAGGTCAATTTCAAAAGTTGAGTTTGAAATAGCAAGAAACACCTTAGAACTCTACTTAGAATACCAAATGGGTTGCTCTATAATTTTTATTTTCACTTTTAATGATTTATCTTAACTGTTATCCTCTTTAAATGTTGATTAGTTTATTATACTAGTCACTAACCCATCTTCTTAAAATTTAGGAGCCTTATAACCTCAATATCTATTCTTGATATGGTGAATGAATCAGGTTTTGAGCTGGAAAATCCATATAGTTCATTTCATGAATGGGTGATATCTCTACATATATGTCAATCAATTATTCACTCACAATGCTACCATTTGTTGGTTGAAAATTGTTCTCAAGGCATTATACTAAAGGTTTCAATAGTGGTTGGGTTGCCAACTTCAAGATAAATACTACTCATTACATAATTCCATTCAATTCTGAATGAAAAATTTGGATATTTTAGGTACGTTGTTCAATGTCCACTTACTATTGCATGAAAAATAACTTGACTTTGAAGTCACATAGCTACTAAATAATTGAGGACATGATCAATTGAAGGTAAACAAAAAATAAATCATGTCATTTAAACCCTTGACTTTCTTATCATTCATGTATTTGTATAAACCACCTAACTAGTTGAACAAGGTGGTTTATTGGGAAAGGAAATGGAATTTATTTCCTTGTTTGCAAATGATAAGAGAGTTTATAAGTGTCATGCAAAAGGAAATCCTAAGTAAGCTTAAGTAATTAGAATGTGTAATCAAGATAACATAATAAATACATAATAGGAATAAATTGATCTTTAGTATAAAACATATTTTAAGGGGGATGATAATGGATTAGAACAAAAAAAATTATTTCATTAACCATTTTTACAATCGTAAAGTGATTGACCAAGTAAATTTTTCACCTTAGTAGAAATGAGACACGTTTTATCTCTTATTATTGTTAGAAATCATCATATTTATCTAGGGAATTACTATTAAACTATTAACAAGGATTTCATATATATATGATGGGAGTTCATGTTCTAAAAGTATGCCAGATGAGGAACTAAAGGAGTTAAATTCATGAATCTAGTGAGCTAGTTTCTTCATAGTATCAAGTTAATCAAGTCACTAGATGCTCTCTATAAGTGAAAAATACAAACCAATATTTCATACCATTGAAGATGCCATGCTTACTATTAGATAATATATGGGTACAAAGAAATCAAACATTCACATGATAACATAATATATTGGGATAAGGAAAAAAACAAAATATATGAAAATGATGACATAATGGTGATATTACATCATATTATGATAATCAAATTAAATGCCTTCATATATGCTTAAGGTAGCAAGGTAATAAAAGTGGGCTCTAGATCACAAGTTAAAGCATAACAAGAAAGGATTCAAAAGGATCAAAAAAGTCAATTCATAATTTTTAACATCCTCCTTAGACACTTCTTAGATTGAATAAGTAAAATGGTATTTCAACATCCCTCTCAATGACAATTTTTAGTAGCTCAAACATTCCCTCTTTCTTTGCTCCCATATAGTTGATAAAGATGTCCAAAACCTAACGGAATCGTTTTGGAGTGATGGAGATATCCATATAGATCTTGAAAATTAAAATAGTCTATAATTGGAACAAACAACCTTATCATCTCCATCAAGATAATCAACTATCTATCAAGATCATCTTCATATATAAATGCATAGTTTTAAGGATGTTCTTGACATCACTATAGGATCCATACGAGATAGTTATATCATAATAAAGGTATATAACCATGGGTAGTTATCTCACCATAATAATATTAGAGCCATAATAGTTGATCCATAAAATTAGCCTCAAACCTTGAATAGTTTCAATGAATCAAAAGATAATTCCAAATTTCCTATGATAGAAAGGATCTAGAGATATAGGTGCTAATTAGATCAATAATATTCAATAAAGGAGATACAATCCAAATCTGTAATTGACACAAAATAACATATTGAAATACACCTCAAGCAAGACATTGTGATGATACAAAAAATATTGACATGTCCATGTCTAGACATGTGTACATATCTTGAATAAAACACATAAATTTAAATAAGTTGAGCAATCAACCATCATTCAACTACATCTCATACATGATCATCTATGAAATCATCCAATGTTGGGGATCCATCAGTAAATTGGACTAATGGGATATTATGATGCATTTTGGTTCCTCACAATTGACCCATGATGCTTCTTATTGGATAACAAAAATAAAGGGGTCATTTTGGCTAAGCAAAACATGTGTTTCCTTTTGTTTGGTGTTATTGATTCTTTTATATGTTGTTGGTGTTATTGTATTTATTGTGTCCTTTTATAATTTGTTTGTTTTATTGTTGTTGTTAATTTGTTATAGTATTTTTTGTCTTTTTTGTGTGTTAATTGTTTATGTGTGTTTTCTTTTATTTGGTCCTTCATTTATTTTATTTTGGGTGTTAGATTTATGTTCTTTTAAGTTTTGTTTATTTATTATTTTATTGTAGTTAATAAATGGTCTCAATATACTATGAGGACCTCTATGTAATTTTGTAGCTACGGTACCCCTTTACACTATATTTTAATCACTATCGCGAGGCTATTATTGGTGTTTAAAATTGTTAACGTACTGTTCTATTTCGTTTGTATTATATTATTTGGAATGCTGTTACAACCATGTAACGCTCTTCCGTTCCACCGGTGTGCTATTCCTGGCAAGTGCTGTATTATTTAAACTCTGCTGATTAATAAAATTCCTATTCGCAGTTTTTACATGGTATCAGAGCCAGTTCGGTAAGGTTGCTGGGCAGCGGATTTTTTTTTTGCAGAGGCAAATTTTTTTATACGTCGCGCGCAATCGCGCGACGTACAGTGAAAGAAAGCAGCTAAAATTTAAAAAAAAAAAATACGCGCAGGGTGGAACGCTCGCGCAGAGCCGCGTGAACGCCCCGCAGCACCGCCGAGGTCGCGTGACGCGACGCGAAGGAGGTCCGCACAGGAGAGCCGCGCGAATGCCCCGCAGCACGTCCACGTCATTACGGACGCGACGCACAGGCGACGTCGTAGAGCGCACACGCAAACAGCGTCACAACATCTGCGACAGAGCATGGACGCTCTGCGCTCTGCAACGCGAACGCTCTGCGCTCTGTGCTCTGCAACAGAGCGATGACGCTCTGCAGTGCGACAGATCGCACAGGGGTTGAGAAGAACCCCCCCCCCCGCCAAGTGAGAATTTAATATAAAATTCCCGCCTGGGCTGAACGGGGTATAAACCCCCCCCGCCCTTGTGCGCAGCGTGAAACGCGCGCGACGCTCACCCTGCCCCCCCCCCCATTTTTTTTGGAAAAAAAAAAAAAAACCTGCGGAGCACAGTGGCGAAGGAAAAGCGCGACGGAGCAGTAGTGCGTAAGGCCGAGAAGGAGGACCATTCGGGCATTGAAAAGGGAGGAGGTTGGCTGATCTTTGTCAATCTTTTGAGGAACTTTCTGTAACTCCAAGTACAGAAGTAGAGGATATGGATATTGATGATGACAGGGCATTCATGTCTACCATAGATGATCTTGAACCTGCATCGGTGCAAGATGCTCTCGGTGAGCCTCGGTGGAAGGTCGCTATGGATACGAGTATGAGTCTCGATGAAAAATAAAACTTGGAAGCTTGTTGATTTGCCGCATGGAAAGAAGCCCATTGGCTGCAAATGGGTATATAAATTCAAGTACAAGGCAGATGGAACAATTGATAAGCATAAGGCCCATCTTGTTGCAAAGGGCTATGCTCAAAAAGAAGGCATTGACTACGAGGAAACTTTTGCACCTATTGCTCGGATGACCACAATTCGGGTTATGTGTGCTATGGCAGCATAATATGGGTGGAAAGTTCACCAGATGGATGTCAAAAGTGCCTTTCTAAATGGTGATCTCCAAGAAGAAGTCTATATGACTCAACCTGAAGGATTTGAAGTGGAAGGCCAAGAGCAAAAAGTTTGCAAGTTGGTCAAATCCTTATATGGTCTGAAACAAGCTCCTCGAGCTTGGTATATAAAAATGGACAATCACCTTATGCAACATGGATTTAAGAGATGTCCGTTAGATGCAAACCTCTATTTCAAGAAACTGGGTTCTGAGATAGTGTTGCTTATACTCTATGTGGATGATCTGCTCATTACAGGGAGTTCAAAAACTATGATCTCTACTGTCAAAAGAAACTTGTGCAAATATTTTGAGATGACGGATCTCGGACTTCTCCATTCTTGTCTTGGTCCGGAATTCAGCCGGAAGGAGCACTCCATCAAAGTGTCTCGGAAAAAATATGCCAAGACATTCTTTGGAAAAATATCGCATGATCGATTGCAAGCCAATGGCAACTCCGATGGAGAATGGACTTCAATTATCATGATATGATGACTCACCTCAGGTAGATGGTACTCTCTATCGACAGTTGATTGGGAGTCTCATATATCTGACCAATACTAGGCTAGATCTCATATTTGCTTGTCAACTATCTTTCGAGGTTCATGCAGGAGCCTAAGACCACTCATTGGAAAGCAGCAAAACGTGTTCTTCACTATGTCCATGGTACTATGGAATATGGCCTAGAATACAAGAGGAACAACAAATTCTTCTTGCAAGGATACACGAACTCCGACTATGTCGGATCATTTGATGATCGCAAGTCAACTTCTGGATACATTTTTCATCTGGGATCTAGTCCTATCTCTTGGCATAGCAAGAAGCAACAGGTGGTTGTTATTTCATCAATAGAGGCAGAGTATCGCGTCACACGTGAAGCTGTGTACAAAGTGATATGGTTACATCGCATTCTGACAAGTATGGGCCATCCATCAAAATCTCCAATACACTTGTTTTGCGATAATCAAGGTGTTCTGAACCTCGTCAAGAATCCATTCCATCATGAAATAACAAAGCACATTGACACACAATGTCATTTCATTCGAGATGAAGTTCCAAAACATCGAATTCAGCTTCAGCACATTCCCACCGATGCTCAAGTTGCAGACATTTTCACTAAGGCACTTGGACGTGTCAAATTTGAATTGTTTCGCGGCTCACTTTGTATTGCAAAATGATGTAAGGGGATGTTAGTAGTCTAGTATAGCTATTAGTTATTACATTACCCAAATAATGTAATAAAGGGGGATGTTAGCGTACTGTTCTATTCCGTTTGTATTATATTATTTGGAATGCTGTTACAACCATGTAACGCTCTTCCGTTCCGTCGGTGTGCTATTCTCGGCAAGTGCTATATTATTTAAACTCTGCTGATTAATACAATTCTTGTTCGCAGTTTTTACAAAAATGTGTTTTTCTATGTTTCACAAGGGGAAAATCCCAGGTAATGCGGACATAACACGAGCCAAGGCAAGGACGTGGAGTGTGGACATGACATGAGCCAAGACCGAGGATGTGGCATGATAATGCGACCAATAGGGGTTGATGACGGGGCAAGTTATCGAAAGGGCCTTTGAATTACGTGGTAAAAGGGAGAGACCACCCGAAGGTAGTAAGTGAAACATGCCTTATGAAGTGCTCGAAGGACGAAATACCATGAATGTGGGATAATTGATTTCCCTACACCAAAGTAAAACAACCTCCACCCATTGATGGCTCACACGTGGCATATCAATTATCTAGGCTTGCAGGGCAGGCTATGCGATAAACGTTGACCATGACTGGAATGGTAGAGGTCGCCAATTTAATATGCACAGAGATTTGTTGTTGCAAAAAAGTGGGATAATGCCCCACCTAATAATTGTTATAGAAAAATGAGTGGTAGAGGCTATAGAGGCATTTTGGTTGCATGTCCAAGGTGGGTTCAGCGTGATAGTGGAAGATATGGTTAACTCTCGTTGAGTGCTAGGAAACCCTAACCTAAATACATTATTTATCTTCGAACACCCGAAAGGAGAGAGCAGTGTTGAAACACAATGAAGTTTTGGAGTATCTTCAAGGGTCAAGACAGGCCCGAACTGACTACAGAAGGGAGGAGGGATGGTGCACAACGCATGGTGTGACCAAGTTATGGTCTCATCGTAGGTGTTAAAGGATAGAGTCATGTTCAATGGGTGCTATTCATAGGAAGAAGGAAATGAAATTGGCATCGTGGAGGTTTGGTTTCAACCCAAGCCTTAGGTATTGTGGTAGGGGCAATCTAGATAAGTCTTGCACTTTATCGACCCTAGTTCGAGTTGCGTCGTACCACCCAAAGGAAGAATAGAGGAAATTTTTGTTTTTTGTTGTTTTATATCGAGTGTTAGCGCCTAAGGTGTCATGTATAATATTTTTATGGGTATTTTGTGAATATCTAAGGCCTTCAGAGTATTCTATGCTCATATGCCCTATTGCTAGGGTTGATAAATATTTTTTCCTTCATAGGGTTAATTTTTAATGTTAGAATATGTGTGAACAGGGACAAAGGGGAGCTCAAATCAAGCAGATATAAGGAAAGGAGAATGGTTTATTTTGAAGTTATTATTTTTTTATTTTGTTTTAGGAGTGTTGAAATAATTTAAGAAGGCTAATGGGTTTGTGTGTTTCGTTTCACCTTATGCTTCTATTTTTGTAAAGGAAGTTGAAACGAAAAGGCTCCTAAAACCCTTAAATACCCATGGAGGCCTATTTTCAAGGGGCTGGAATTTTTATAACAAAAGAGATCATTGTTCTATTTTAATGCAAACAAATCCATTAACTTACTCTTTATGAGCAATATTGGAGGAGACAATTTCAAAGGGTAGTGTTTTACTGTCTATCTTTCTCTACGCTTTCTTGGATTCCTATCTTGTGTTTAATACTGTAAAAGGGTTGCACTATGTGAAGATTTGTGGGGTGTAGATTCCATTTATGTTTCGTAGAGGCTATGCATTTGATTTAACTCAAATTATGCTTTTGCAAGTTTGATTAAGTCGGGTTACCCTTTTGAAATTTCTCACTATCTCTGGTTTTGTTGTGCAAGGTAGCATTATGCTAGGTTTTTTGCATTAATGTTCCAGTTTTTCTTTTTGCTTAGCTCAGTTACGTTATGTTTTTTGCACAAGATTTCATTTGCATAAGAAGATAAAATTAACCTAGAAGGGAGGGTACTAACCTACAAATTGCAGATAAGTCAAGATAATAAAATGAAGTGGATAATCCACAACACTTCCTAACTTCATTTTTTATTTCTAATTGAGATAAAAGGAATTGTTGACTCCACTAACCCTCAATCTCAAATTAAGTGCAGATAAAATAAAGTAATGCTAACTTGCTAACTTTCTAGCATTCTAACTTTCTAACTTTGCAGTCAGTAAGGTCATTAAATCGACAAGATAAAATTGAACCTAATAACAACAATTGCTAGTTTCAATCTCACTTTAAAGGCAGAGATGCTTAAAATGAAGTGGAAAATCCACAATATTTTCTAAATTTGAAACTCTAATATGAAGGTAAAATTAACACACTAAGAGGGATTCAGGGCAGGTCATATTAATCAAATATAAGAAAGAAGAGCTTTTGCTTTTCAGCGCATTCAAATGATTCAAGTAAGGAAATCAAAAATTAATCATACCACAAGCCCCTTGTTTATAATCACTTGCAAACCACTAAGATGTTTTAGCACTTGGTAATTCATTTATTTGCTTTTAGATACACATGTGCATGCTTTTAAGCTAAAATAAACCTTGGAGATTTTGTTCTAACTTCTTTGCAAGAGAGGATTTTGTTCCAAAATCCTGATTGTGGTGAAAACTTTGCAATTGGGTATAATTTTCACTCAATAGAAATGGTGCTAGAAAGAGGGCCTTCATATCTTTGTTATTAATTTTATTAATATAATTTTCATATAACAATAATTTTAGTTGCAAATGTTTTTTATTTTATGATGGTTAATGTGTGAAGTTATGTTTTCGTTGTGCTTTGTTTTTTTGTTTTTTTGGTAATTATAATAATAGATTAATTGTGGGTTTTTATAAAGGATCCCAAAACCTTATGTACAAAATCAGCCTTGCTAAAAGATATTTCATGCCGGATGGCTGGGTAAATAGAGCAGTTCGTAAAAAAGACAGGGAAATACAAAATGCCCAAGGGCCCCAGAAGACGCGGACAGTCCTGGAAATCTTGATCTTGAAATACATTAAAACAGAATAATAGCCGAAGACAATATATCAACAAACTTTGGGAGAAGACCTATGATACAAATTCTTCATCATGAGGGAATATCTGCCTTGGCCAAACTGTCCACCTCGGTTGGGAAACGAGAACGCCAAACAACCGGGCACGTGGTCATCGGTCCTTTGTTGGCCAAGTGATCCGCCACCCGGTTACCTTCTCTGTAGATGTGCCCCGCCTCCCACCTGGCGCACGAGAGAGGAGCATCCTAGCCTCGAGGATGATATTCAGGACCCACCACGATGGGTCTTTGGAGCCACGAAGGTAGTTGATAATGTTTAGAGAATCGCCTTCAATAATTAAAGGCCTAGGATCATTCGATATGACCTGCAACCCTTTCAACACACCACGGGCTTCGGAAAAATGATTGGTCTGAGGGCCCAGATTTTCATAGTAGGCCAAGATCAGCTTCCCATTATGGTCCCTGACAAGCCCCCGGAACCAGCGGGCCCCGGGTTGCCTTTAGCGACCCTGTAAAAATTAAGTTTGATCCACCCCAAAGGAGGTTTGGTCCAAGTGACCTCCCTGCGGCCATTCATTGAGTCAACTCTGGAAGAGGAGCCAAGGTCCGATCTTTTGAAAATAATTGCCTCCCAAGGATTGTGAGGGCGGGAGCTGGGAATAGTTTTTGAATTCTCGACAGCAAAGGATAAGGCCCGCTGGGCAACAGAGGGAGCCATTCTAGGGATCTTGCCGAAGACTCTAGCATTACGCTCCAGCCAAATTTGCCAGATGGAATGGTGAAAGGCAGCCTCACAAAGGAATCGAAGCTTAGAATTCTTAAAGGGCTTGGGCCATTGGAGGAAGGCATCTTTAAGGGAGCGAGGGGAGCACCAGAGTACTTGGAAGGAAGACAACACACAGCTTAGGACCGAATGGGAAAAGGGGCAATGCAAAAATAAGTGATCGGATGTTTCACAATCAGCTAAGCAAAGATAGCACCTGTTGGGAATTGCAAGGCCTCTCTTGTGGAGATTGTCTATGGTAAGGGCTTTGTTATAAAAGGCAATCCAAGCAAAGTAATTTATCTTAGGAATAATCCCTTTCCTCCAAATTGCTTTCCATCGGGGGTCCACAGTAGCCTCACACGACAGAAGATCATAAGCGGACTTAACAGAAAACCGCCCATCCTGCGTGTTGCTCCAAATAATTCTGTCGTCTCTTATGACCGAAGGAATTAACACCGATTGGAGGACACTGTACAAGAAATTCACCTCATTATCAAACCCATCCACCGTCGAAAGTTTCCACCGAGGGGGAAGGGAACTCCGGTCAATGCAATCCGAAACCTTGAGATGATTGTTTGGATCAATCTGGGCCCTCAAGCCAGCCAAGTTCTGATTTACAGCGAGAGCTTCATACGTAGCCCACTGTCTCTCCAAAAAAGGATCGTGGATCCATCCCCCAAGATCCAACGAGCACCCATGTTAATCACCGAACGGCCCTGAAGCATCGTCTTCCAGAAAGCCGAAGCTTCATGAGGAGACTCAGCTTCCAGGAGAGAATTTTCCCCAAGATACTTTCTTTTAACTATATTGACCCATTTCGTCGGTGCATTAATAAGAATTCTCCAAGCATGTTTGGCAATTAAGGCAGTGTTCATGAGCCTGGATCTTCTCAATCCCATGCCCCCTTGGTCCTTTCGAAGGCAAACCTTATCCCACGCCACCAGAGGAATTCTGGATTTTTCTTCGTTGCCGGACCAGAGAAAATTCCTTTGAATCTGCTCGATTTTGGAATGGATAAACACGGGAAGCATGAAAACAGACATGAAATAGGTGGTAATTCCTTGAAGACAGGCTTTGGTGAGGGTTGCCTTCCCGGCTTGAGATAGCAATTTGCCTTTCCAAGTCCTTGAGTTTCTTATGAAGCCGTTCCAAAATCGAATTCCGAGATGTTCCCACCGCCTCGCCCATTGCAAACTAGCGGCAACCCCAAATAAGTTGCGGGCAGGGAATCAATAGTGCATTCGAGGATTATGGCAATGCGAATTTGCCTACGCGAGAGGGTATTAACAAAATAAATTTTGCTCTTCAAATAATTAACTTTTTGGCCAGAAGCCTTCTCATACCGGGACAGAATGCGCTTGATAGATTTGGCATGAGTGACAGACGCTCCAGTGGATATGAGCGTGTCATCCACAAACTGTTGGTGAGTGACAGGATCAACTCTGGAAGTAGGCAGAATGCCAAAAATCTTGCTTCGATGGAGGGCTTCATTCAAAGACCAGCTAAGGACCTCTGCCAAAAGAATGAATAAAATAGGAGACAGAGGATCACCTTGTCTGAGGCCGCGAGCACTCTGGAAGAATCCAGCGGGGGACCCGTTGATCAGCACAGAAAAGGACGGAGTGGAAATGCAACTATTCACAAGGTCAATCCAGTGATGATGGAAGCCCAACTTGCAAAGGACAGCACAGAGGAACCTCCTGTCCACTCTGTCAAAAGCTTTATTCATGTCTAGTTTAAGGAAAAGCGCAGCATTCTTGGAACATTGGGCAGTATGGAGGGTTTCGTGAATAGTAATGACGTCGTCAAGGATGTTTCTACCCTTAACGGTGCTCCCCTGAGCTGAACCTACCAAAGAGGGGAGGAGGGATCTCAGACGATTGGCAATGGTCTTGGTAAGAATCTTGTAGAAAACATTGCAGAGGCTTATGGGACGATAGTCGAAAAAAATTTTGCAGGCGGGCGACTTAGGAATGAGAGCTAGGAAGGTAGAGTTGAGCTTCGGATGGATGGATCTTGATGCTTGGATTTCTAAGATAGCCTCATAGACATCAGGCCCCACAACATCCCACATAACTTGAAAGAATCAAGGGGGGAACCCATCGGGCCGGGGGCCTTATGCGGTTGCATGGAAAAAAGAGCATCCTTAATCTCGAAATGGGAAAAAGGTTCCAGGAGTTTAATACTTGCCTCATGGGGGACTTTGGTAGGGAAATTAGCAAGCAAGGATTTCTGAACTTGGAGGACGCTATCAGGAGGAGCACCCGGCAAATCCTGGAAGAAATCGACTGCTTCGCTTCGAATTTCCTCAATCTCCCTGGTAGTGCGCCCATCCTTACACAACACCTGTCTGATCTTGTTGGCCCCCCTGTGTCTCATGGTAGACGCATGGAAAAACTTTGAATTTGAATCACCGCTCTTCGAGCCAGAGATCCCTGGACTTCTGACGCCAAAACGTTTCCTCACTGGCAAGAATGGAATGATAGTCCACCAGGAGGCTCCGTTCCTCCTCTATGAGGCCTTCAGAATACCCTTCGACCTCCATATTTTCCTCTAAACTCTTCAAGCGCTCAGAGATGGACCTTTTAGACTCAAAAATGTTGCCAAAAACCTCCTTATTCCATGCCTTTAAGTTCTTTTTAATCATCTTAAGTTTTAGGGCCAGTCTTTTGGACGCTGAACCAACCACCGTCACCTGCCACCATTTCGAAACCAACTGTTTGAAATCCTTGTGGGAAATCCACATGGACTCAAATCTGAAAGGGATCTTAAACCTAGGCCCGCCAGTGGCCTCTAACAGAATGGGATTATGGTCCGACCCGATTCTTGGCAAAGCTGAGAGAGTTGCAGCGTCGAGGAAGGGAATAGCTTCATGGGAAATGAGGAACCGGTCGAGCTTGACCTGGATGAGATTGCTCCCAATCCTCCTGTTGCTCCAGGTGAAGGACGCCCCCTTAAGTTCGATGTCTAGCAGATTATTGGATGAAACAAAATCTCTGAAATCCTCCATGCTACGGCTGGCCAGCTCAGCGCCTCCCTTCTTTTCAGAGGGATGAAGAGGGCAATTGAAATCCCCTCCCACAACCCACGGGAAGTCACTAAAACTTTCCCTCATCAGAGAGATGGTTTTCCACAACTCAGCTCGCTCCGAAGCAGAGTTCGAGGCGTAAACATTGGTCAAAATCCATGAAAAATTATCAACCTTGGAGTGAAACAGGACATTGATAGTCCTGCTGGAAGCCGATAGAAGACTACCCTCGACCTTGTCAGAGTCCCACAGCACCATGAGACCGCCTGCAGAACCTATTGCAGGGCTGGAAAGGAATTTGGCCTTGGCCCAAATGGCCACGGCAACCTTGACGAGAGCGGAGGCATCAGACTTAGTCTCCTGCAAAATGAGGATGGATGGGTTAGACTTCTTTCGGAGATCGGCCACCACCCTACGTTTGGCCGCTCCGTTAAGACCTCTCACATTCCATGAGAGGATTTTCATCTGGACATTTTAAAGACTTTCTTGCCTCCCTTTCCCTGCTTGATGGGAGGTTTTGGGACAGGCGAATCACCCACCAGGGAGTCAGAATCTTCTTGAAAAAGCAACCGTTGGGATCCATTTGCAATGTCTGCTGCCGTTTCCTTATCCCTTCTTTCTTTGTTAGGAGGTCGCCCCTATTTTCTTTCACAGTCGAAATCCACCCCTTGCTTTCGGCTTCTAGTGTTTCATGGACTAATGTTGCCATGTTGTTCGTCCCTCTTGCCCAGTAGATACTCTTCCAGCAGGGACTCGGGAGGTTTCTGGTTTTGACAAATAGGGGAATCAGCCTGAGCAGACATACGGGAAGGAGACGATCCTTTTCCACTTGAGGTTCTGGTTGGGAACTTGCATTGCACAGAACGACGTCCGACTCGGGGAGAACCCCAGAAGGATCTGGAGACTCAGGCACTGTCGCTACAGGGTGTTTCGGTTGTTTTCCTTCTTGCTTCGGGGGGTTTCCAGAAGCCCCACCCTTCATCCTCGGCTTTTGAAGAGGACAATTTGACTGAAGATGCCCCTGGGAACTGCACCGGGGGCAAAAGGCCGGTCTATTTTCGTAGTTAATGACTTGCTTATGAAGAACGGAGCCTCCAGACCGAAGAGTGATGGAGGATGGAAGGTTCGCCTCCAAATCCGCCAGGACACAGAAGCGAGCTTGGACAAATCTGGTTCGGGCCCGAGTGGGAGGGTCAATGGTGACCAACTCACCAATGGAATGGGCGATACCCCTGATAACATTTTCATGCCAGTAGAAAAGGGGAAGGTTCGGCAGCCTAACCCATATTGGGGCAATATTAATACTCTGGGTTTCGGGGTTAAAATCCATCCCCCACTTCCTGAGAAAGAGACTCCTGCGTCCCAGAAACCAAGGGCCCCCAGCCAAAATTTTACAGTAATCCTCCGCATTATTCAGCCTAATTGCGAAAAAACCTCGGGATAGGGCAGCCAGCTCCATATGACCCGAGGTCCGCCATTTTCCTGCCGCCCACCTGCGGATGGTCTCCATATCGGGACGCCCTCCAATAAACTTCCCGATTAGGGTAAATTTTTCAAATTCGATGAAACTTGATAGGATTTCCTCCGGGATGTCCAGTTCATCCCCGGACGAAAAGAGGTCCTTAGTGAAAATACCATTTGGGGTTTCAGAAGCCACTGCCTCTGCATACGATTTTTGTTGGCAGTCTCTCCCTTTGTCAGGCGGATCCTTCCCGCGTCTGCCTCCATCTTCGGGTAACTCCGTCGAGCCTCCATTCTCTGACTGCCCTCCCTCCGCCTTGTTGTGGCCCTCCAACTTGTCGGTGCCCAGGTTCACAGTGTTGGCGCTCCCGCTCCCGTGCCCTCCCGTCGCTACCTTCCCGCTCATCACTTGCTCCTCATGCACTAGGTAATTGGTGCCTCTCCGTTGTGCTTTGTTGCAGGAACTTTATCTTGTAGGTTTTGTGTTTCTTTTGTTTAATGTTTGAGTTGTGAGTTGCGATAGGTCTGGTAGAACGAGTGTTTGTCCCAAGATGGCCCAACATGAGTATATTTCTACTAGGTCTAAAACTATTGGGGAAACCATATTTCAAAGTCTTTCTTCCAATTACAGAAAATCAAAGAACAAGACTCAAGAGGTTGCATTCCCACATACTGTATTTGATCTAGAGTTACCTTTTGTGTTAAGTACACATCGTGTATCTACATCTATTGTTTCTATTATTGAGGGTACACCAAGTGTATCTACATCCATTACCTCTACTATTTCTACTACTCTTGTAGGGCCACCACCATTGAACAACATGGCCCAACAACCACCAATTCCCTGGTATGGAGTGCATAATATTCTCCTAAACATAGCCAGGGATGTTCATGAGATACCCCTAAATATCGATAAATCCTTACCTAATTTTAAACACAATGGTCTTACAACAAACGAAGATCATATTTTGGATTACAATGATGTTTTAATTAGACTACAAGTAGAACATGAAAATATTGTTTGTAGACTTTTTCCTATGAGTCTAAGATCAAATATCTTATGAATGGTATATCAGTTTACCTGCTAGATCCATTACTTCATGGGTTCAAATTTAAAATGCTTTTGTCAACCATCTTAAGTCGCCTTTGGATCCCACTATCATTTACCATCAATTTGTGACTTCCAAAAAGGCACCTAATGAGTCGATTAGAATGTTTAATCAAAGATTCCAAAAACTTTATTCTAGATCGAATCGTCATTTCAATATAGATACTACCTTTGCTTTTCAAATATACTTTGGGGTGTTAGACCCCATGATTGCCATGTTCACTAGGAGAAATTCTCAAGTTACTACTTTATCCCAAGCCTACACGGAAGCCATGGTCATAGAACAAAAAATGACACCCCAAGATGTTGGGATTCCCCAACTGCTTATGGTAGGATAGTTTGGTCCTTATAGTAAGTTTGCTATGACGAATCAAATCTTGGCACCTCAAATGCCAATGATGAATGTCCTATCATACCATCAATATTATCCATTAATTCCAACTAATCCATCCATCCCCACCTATCCAAATACATCCATTTCATCTACTACACCATCATTCCTAGATAATCATATGGCTACACGAGAAGTCAATGCGACCAATGCTCAGGCTTTGACAATATTTCCTATGCCCACACCTCTTTAGAGCATGAAACCTCTTTTGAGCCAAAGTAGTCAAAATCAAACCTTGATGCCAAATCAAGATACTTTTAATATTGGAAATCCTTTTGGACCTAGTACCATAACGCCTAAGCCAAAATAATCTAATCCCAAAGTGGAAGAGTTAAAGAAAATGTGTCTCAATTTGAGTAATTATGTGGTCCACTTACAGAAGCATCATTCCAAAACTCCTAATTCTAATCGAAATTTCAATAATCAGAGGAGGTCATAGAATACTAAGCCTAATAATGGGGGTGTGCCTAACCCCGTAGCCAACCAAGCTGACGTTTTTGCAATCCCTAGTAGATTTTATTCCATCATTAATATTTTATATTTTGTTTAGGAAAAGGGATGTAGGTTGCATAACACCAAGGACCATAGCGAGAATGAATCTCCATAAACTTCTAGAAACACAAACTACTTGCAAGATCAAGTCAAAGACTTAGATTTAATGCCTATTGAGGGTCCACCTTATCTTTCTAAGGGAAAGGAAGCTGCTTTAGTAGCTAAAATATTTTACTATCAAGAAAGAAAGGAACAAGAAGATGAAGAACACAAGCTTATACTGAGAGGGGAGGGTGAACAGTATAATACCAATTTTTACTTTTGTTTCCAAATCAATATTATGCAATGTATAGATAGCAATGTCAACATCAGTAATCAAATCAATGCACAAATCATCACACACAATGGAGACACCACAATTTACGTGGTTCACCCAATGTGGGCTACTCCACGGAGAAAATATTTTACTAAATTTTTTTCAATCAATCTCTTGGGAATCCTTCCCTATTACAATTTTTATGGACCTCTGTCCAAAGGAGATACCAATCCTCTAAATCAAGTTCATGGATCTCTATCCATACGAGAACTCTTTCTCCTCTACTCTGGCTAATGATCTTTTAGAATACTACTGCCTCCACTGCACTGGCTTGTGTATCTCTCTCCACTGAAGACTCTTGTCCCCACTCAGAAGACTTGTCCTCACTACCCTGGCTGATGGATCTCTATCCACTAGAGACTACTGCCCTCTCTGCTCTGTCACCTCCAAATATCTATCTCAAATCTGTACTAAACACGGTCCTTTGGTCTAGCACAAATCTTCTCAATATTTATCTCTGATCTGGTACAAACCTGTCCCCAAATATGCACAAAACTCTACTCCACAAGTCCACTTATAACTTGCACAAATCTGCTCAACAATTCCACTCAGAACTTGCTCAATCTGCTCAATAAGTCCACTCAAAATTTGCTCAAATCTGCTCAACAAGTCCACTCAAAACTTGCTCAATTCTGCTCAACAAGCTCACTCAGAACTTGCTCAAATCTTCTCAACAAGCGCACTCAGAACTTGCTCAAATCTGCTCAACAAGCTCACTCAAAATTTGCTCAAATCTCATAGAAACATAAAGAGAATTGTTAGAGACCCAATATGTTTCAACTCAATTCTCAATCACTTTATCAACTTAAATCAGAATATAGAATAGTTTGTTTTATGGAACTTGAATAATCACTTCACACATCCACTTGACTAGGCTCAATCAAATCTACTCAACCAATCACTCAATGAAACAACCTTTACTCACAAACCCTAGTCCAAGTATATATATCAACCAACTCAAAATGTTTCCAATAATACTCAACAACAAATCTCACATAACAATGATACTCATGTTCTTTTCAAACCATAGTCCAATTTCTTTGCACAACAACTCACTTCAACAACAATGCTTATAAAACTATATTCACATAACAATGATACTCATGTTCTTTTGCAAAACCCTAACTCAAGTTCTTCACACAACCAATGGCTTCAAAAATAATGCTTATCAAACAAGGTTTTAACCACACTTCTTTATTCCATAAAACCTTGAAGCAATTACTCAAACACACTTAAAATGAAACCCTAATCAAGTCCTTTTCACTCCAAACTTATTTTCCAAAAATTAAATAATCAACTCAACCAAGGAAGAATTTGCCCATACCTTTTGCTTGACAAGGAGTAGACCACACAAATCTGCCACACTCACAATCACTTCTTTGCCAATCTCAAGAGAGGTTAGAAGATAATAATTTTCTCAATGAATCACAATACAAAATGATATCAAACAAAATACACCTTATCACTCCAACTTAAAAATAATATCCAACACCTTCATAATAATCTCTTTGGCAAAAGTCCCTTTAAAAATAAAATCAACACTCTTAAAGTCTTACTCCTCCAAAATACAAATATAATAATTAAGACTTTATAAATAAAATAAAATCAAACTCCTTATAACTCCAAATTTTATTAAAAACAATTTTAAACAAACACGAATTTTCAACTAGCAACTCTTTCAAAACTATTTCCAACTAGCAACCCATTTTAACTCCCAAATTTAGGCAATATTAAAAATAATCAAAATTTAATTACCTTACCTTTGGAGGGATTTGAACCCTCAATGCAGCCCACGACCAACACCTTAGCCGTGACTCCAACCGCCGCACGAGCTACGCACTCGCTTGGAGTGTGGAAGCACCATGTGCTTCAAAAGTATCCCCGCCTTGCATTTTGCAAAATGTGCACCTCGCCTTTGGTGCCTTCAACCCAACACTACTGCCAAGCACATCCTCTGGATTTCGAACGCTGGTCTCCTTGCATCCAAGCACTCTAGCCACTACCCTCTTGCCACTAGGCCATGCTGCTCTGATGGCTTCCAATTGATCTACGCCTTTCCTTTTATCTCTATTCATTGGCATACACAAACACAAATTTCACAGTCATTTTCACGAGCTCTAATTCACATGCAATTTTTGTGGTCGAGCAAGGATGAAAATTAATACCCCTTGGGTATGGTTTATATAATAATTTCCACCTTTGTTTGAATACGTTGGCGCTTCGAATTTTCTTTAAACCATGTGATGTCGGCACTTCGAATTTCTTCCAACTATAAAACGTGGGCGGTTTAGACTTTATTAATTTATAATTTATCTAAATTATTTTGAATTTAAATATTATAAATTAATTCTTTTAGAAATATTTGGGCTTATTGAGTCCTTCTTCTTCGATATCAAATGACAACCTTGACAACTTTATTTCTTGACGAAGTCCTTGACATTAATGATGACTTCATCCGATGACATCAATGACAAATTTGACTTAGGGACTCAAAATATCCAATAGAAGAGGGTAATGAAATACTAGGAGAAGATGATGATGACATCATAGAAGAGGAAGTCCAAGTTGTTAGGCAGTTTGGGAGAGGGAACCATGGTTATTACATGAGAAGTAAATCCAAGACCCCCAAAACTTCCTCCACTCCACCAAACAACTCCATTCTTCC
Source organism: Wollemia nobilis (assembly GCA_028583015.1). Lineage (NCBI taxonomy): Eukaryota > Viridiplantae > Streptophyta > Pinopsida > Araucariales > Araucariaceae > Wollemia > Wollemia nobilis. Next base: position 22,138,370 of record JAQPPZ010000523.1, read on the forward strand.
TCCTGATACCAAAGTTGATAACAATCCTCCTCCCCCACCTGCTATTGAGTCATCCAAACCTACGCAGAAGATGCAAAATTTTGAGAAGCCTACCTATGACATAGTGGAAGACCTGAAAAGGACTAAAGCTAATGTCTCTTTCTTAGAGGCTGCTAGATTTCCAGGTCAGAAGGAAGCCTTGATGAAAGCATTATACCCACCAAGCCAAACCCATGAGGTCAAAGGTGTTGAGTCTCACTTGGTTTTACGAAAGGAGAAATGAGAAGTGCCTCCTTTTCTTTTGACAATTAGGATTGCAAGCAAAAACTTGCATAATTGTTTAGTGGACTCAGGTGCCTCGGGCAATATCATGCCCCTTGAGATTTGCCAAAGGCTAGGTTTCAAGCCAATTCCTTCAAAGAGCAAGGTGATACAATTGGACAGAACTGTAGTAGATGTGGTAGGAACACTTTATGATGTCCTGATTCAGATTAATTTGAAACCTAGAATTCAACATCATGTTGATATTCTTGTGGTCAATATTCCTGCCAAGTATGGCATGGTGTTGGGTAGGGATTGGAGTAAGAACCTGAATGGTTATATCATTATTGATTCTTCCCACATGTGGCTACCTTGGAGGGGATTAGCAAACCAAATATGGGTGGATAGCGAGCCAAGACTTAAGGAAATGATCACTGAGTATAATAGGCCCAATGAAATCCAATTTGCAGAATCTGATTTAGGGGTCTATAACTTGGATATAGAGGAGGCTACCGAAGAACCTCAAAAATAAATCCTTTCTTGTAGCCCTCCTGAAAAAGATAATCTGGTTTGGATTCTCAGATTTGATGGATCCAAATCAAGACAAGGTGTTGGAGCTGGTATTGAACTTACATGTTCGGGAAGCAAGCCTTTGCTTGTTGCCTATAGATTATAGTTTTCATGCACCAACAATGTGGTGGAATATGAAGCACTTATTTTTGGACTACAGCTAGCTCTGAGTAAGAAAGTCAAGTGTCTCAAGGTCTTAGGAGACTCTGAGTTGGTTGTTAAACAAGTCAAAGGGCAATATGCATGTCGTGACAAAATATTGAGTCATTATAGGACTAGAGCTAGGGATTTGATAGATGAACTTGATGCTTTTAACATTTCCCTTATCTCTAGAAAAGGTAATCGGATGGCCGATTCTTTAGTTGTTGTAGCAAGTATGCTCAAACCGGTTGACAATAAGAAGTGCAAGAAGTTTTTGATTGAACTAGTTTCCTGTCCTTCAATACCAGATAACGTCACAAATTTGCAAGTATTTGAGAGTGATAGGAATATTTTTAATTTTGTTACTAACTCTAGTATTTTTGAAAATCAGGTGATAGATGAAGACCAGAGGTGGCAAGGAGAAACAGATCAGGATAGTGAAATAGATCAAAAAATGAATAAGATTCCGAAAGGGGTTATTTCACTAGAAAAAGTATTTGATATTGGATATCAAGCAAAAAGAGGTAAAAAAGTACCACCCCCTAAAGAAGCGTGTGATGTAATCAACTTAGGGAGTGCAAAAAATCCACAAGAGGTATTCATTGCCAAGGCATGTACAAGTCAAGAAAAAGAGTCTATCACTCATGCACTAAAGGAATATGTGGATTGTATAGCTTGGAGTTACAAGGAGCTGAAAACGTATGATCAGAATGTTATAATGCACACGATTCCATTGAAACCTGACTCCAAGCCCTTTAGACAGAGACAACGACCGGTCAATCCATTGTTAGAGCCCTTAATAGAGAAAGAAGTGAAAATATTGCTAGATGCAAAGATCATATTTCCTGTAAGGCACTCTACATGGGTTGCCAACCTAGTTCCTGTAAGAAAGAAAAATAGAGAAATAAGGTTGTGCATAGATTTTAGAAATTTGAACAAAGCATCTCAAAAGGACAACTACCCATTGCCTTCCATAGATGAGATACTCCAAATGGTAAATGGGTCAGAAATGATGTCATTTTTAGATGGTTACTCTGGATACAACCAAATTCTCATCCACCCAAGTGATAGGATGAAAACAACCTTTACAACCAAATGGGGAACATTTGCTTATAGGAGAATGCCCTTTGGATTATTGAATGCAGGCACAACTTTCCAATGCGTCATGGATTATGCATTTAAGGGGCTCATAGGCAAGTGTATTATTGTGTATGTGGATGATATTCCTGTCTTCTCTAAGAAGAGAGAGGACCATGTTAAGGATTTAAGAAAAGTCCTCCAAAGATGTAGGGAACATGGGATCTCCCTAAATCCAAGAAAATGCATCTTTGGAGTAACAGAGGGTAAGCTTTTGGGTCACATTATTTTGAAAGAAGGAATTTCTATTGATCCTGAAAGAATAGAAGCTATCCAAGAAATCCCTCCTCCCCATAGCAAGAAGGAATTAAGATCATTCTTTGGCAAAATCAAATTTTTAAGGAAATTCATTGTTGGATTTGCTGAGATTGCCAAACCATTGAATGATATGCTGAAAAAGGATGTTGAAATTAAATGGACAAATGAGAGTAAGGATGCTTTCCAGAGCATTAAGGATGCTATTTCTAGGGCTCCTATTTTGGTAAGTCCAGACTACTCAAAGCCCTTTTACATTTATACGTTTGCTTCAGAACATTCATTCGCAAGTGTCCTAACTCAAAAGAGTGAAGGTAATGTTGAAAATCCCATCGCTTTTCTGAGTTCTCCTTTGAAATATGTGAAGTTGAGGTATTCTATTTTAGACAAGCAAATGTATGCACTTTTTAAAACTATAAAAAAATTCAGACATTACATTGTACATAGTAGGGTTTTTGCTATTGTGCTTGACCCTGCTATCAAAACTATGTTTCTATAGAATGAACTAGGCGAGAGAAGAGGAAAATGGATTTCTACACTCCAAGAATTTGATCTTGAAATCCAACCTATGAAGCTAGTTCATGGACAAGGATTGGTAAAATCAATTGCTGAAATTGATCCTCTAATCTCATGCCAACATTATACTATAGAAGATATTACTAAAGATGATTGGTATGTAGATATTGTATATTTTTTGTTGAACGGTAAGTGTCCATTACATCTCACTTCTACTCAAAGAAGAGCTTTACGTCTGAAATCTGCAAACTTTTTGATTAAATCTGGTGTTTTGTATAGGCGGAACCACGAAGGGATTTACCTTCATTGTGTGAACCAAGAAGAAGCAACCCAAGTGCTCAATGACTTCCATGGTAAGTATGGAACCGAACATGGGTCAACTAACGCAACAACACACCAGATTCTCAGAGTTGGATACTATTGGCCTCATCTCTTCAAGGATGCACATGCTCATGTGTGATCTTGCCATACATGTCAGGTGGCGGCCAATAGAGAGAGAAACACAACCATGCCATTACAACCTGTAGTGGAGATGAGGCCTTTTGCACAATGGGGGTTGGATTTTGTTGGGGTTATCAATCCCAACTCTTCTGATTCTCATAAATTCATCCTCATAGCTATAGATTACTGCACTAAGTGGATGGAAGCAATCCCTACAAAACATGCTACTACTGATGTTGTCATTAAGTTTTTAGAGGATTGCATTGTAACTCGTTTTGGAATGCCTAACGCAATAGTAAGTGATAATGGTTCTGCATTTTCTTCTATTCAATTTGTAGATTGGGCATATGATAACAAGGTGAGCTTGAAATTTTCTTCCAATTATTATCCACAAGGAAATGGTTTGGCGGAATCTTCTAACAAAAACTTGTTATCTATCATAAAAAAATTGCTTGAAAAGAATCCTAGAGATTGGCATGGTAAATTAAAGTTTGCTCTTTGGGCTGATAGAATTAGAATAAAAGAATCAATTGGGACATCTCCATATCATCTAGTCTATGGATAGGACCCCATTTTTCCCACTAATCTAAAATTGCAAACTCTTCATTTTATGAAAGAATATCTTGGAACGGATAATCAGATTGAAGCTCGATTAACCCACTTGATGCATCTTGATGAGAAAAGAGAGGAAGCCATGCTTCACTTTAGTAAACATCAAGATGTAGTAAAGAGGTGGTTTGATAGGAGAGCTACAATTAAAACATTCAAGATTTTTGACCTAGTTTTATTGTGGGACAAGAAGCACGAAAAAAAGGGGATCATGACAAATTCGATCGCTTGTGGTTAGGTCCTTATCAGATTTTTGAAATCCTAGGTAAAAACACTTTCAGATTAAAAACCTTGGATGGAGAGGAATTATCTTTGCCTATTAATGGGCTGCATTTAAAGCATTATTTCAACCCATGAAATGTGTGAGATTGTGTATTATATGTACATAGGTGTGCTTTTGCTTTTGGTTTTGTGTGTTGGTTTTATTTTTTTAGTTAGGTTGGTTTTTCTTTGTTTAAGAGTCTTCTTTGTGTGAGTTGAAGTCATGTTCATACTCCCATATATTTACATTTTGAGTAGTCCCCTTTATTGTGGTTTTGATTTTGGGATGGTTACTGACAAAGTGGCATGTTTTCAGTATAGATAATGCAACCCATGAATCAAACGAAATTGGGGAAAGGAAATGAAGCTATATAGTGATTATCCATGGCTAAGTGTACTAAGATGGTGGATTGTGAAACAATGGAATATTTTGCCAAAGCTTCACTTTAATGAACATCACATGAAGAGGCATTCCTTGGAATTATGAAGGATGAAATCATCTTGGTGAACCAATTAAGGCAAATATCTAACATGCTCCAATTCAAGTATCACATAAATATTTGCAAAGTTCTCTATAAAAGAAGAATACAAGCAATGCAAAGATTGATCAAATCAGTCACCAAGTCTAGATAAACTCCATCGGGGCTATAGACGCCTAACTGGCAGTGGGGCTCTATTTAGACCAAAGCTTGACATAAAAAAATGAGCATTGAAAAGCTTGATCAAATCAGTCACTAAGTTTGGATAAACTCCACCGGGGCTATAGATGCCTGATTGGCAGTGGGGCTCTATCTGAATAAATTATGCTCAAAAGAGACTTTGCAAAAATATTATTCAAAATGAAATATTATGAGCAACATTTCATAGCCTAAAGGTAAACCAGATGAGGGAATTTGGATGGTCCCAAGGATGCAAATTGAATCACATTGCACACACCATGCGGAAGCAAATAATCCATTTGTTCTCATGTGAAGCTATTGACCTTACTTTCCTTGGGTGTTGCTAAATGGTGTATACTTTTCTAACCTTTGGTTCATTTTAGAACTGGGTTCTTCATCAAAAATGCTTGAAAGCATTTCACAACAGAGTCGCCATTTGTTGTGACTATCTCACAACTAACCCCAATTTTGGGGACCCACTTGAAATTTTTAGTAAATTGGACTAATGGGATATCATGATGCATTTTGGTTCCTCACAATTGACCCATGATGCTTCTTCTTGGATATCAAAAATAAAGGGGTCATTTTGGCTAAGCAAAATGAGTGTTTCCTTTTGTTTGGTGTTATTGATTCTTTTATATGTTGTTGGTGTTATTGTCTTTATTGTTCCTTTTATAGTTTGTTTGTTTTATTGTTGTTGTTGTTAATTTGTTATAGTATTTGTTGTCTTTTTTGTGTGTTAATCATTTATGTGTGTTTTCTTTTATTTGGTCCTTCATTTATTTTATTTTGGGTGTTAGAGTTATGTTCTTTTAAGTTTTGTTTATTTATTATTTTATTTTAGTTAATAAATGGTCTCAATATACCATGAGGACCTCGATGTAATTTTGTAGCTACAGTCCCCCTTTACACTATGTTTTAATCATGATCGTGAAGCTATTATTGGTGTTTAAAATATGTTTTTCTATGTTTCATAGGGGGAAAATCCCAGGGAACATGGATAGGACACGAGCCAAGGCAAGGACGTGGAGCACGGACATGACACGAGCCAAGATCGAGGACGTGGCATCACAAGGTGACCGATAGGGGTTGATGATGGGGTGAGTTATCGGAGGGGCCTTCGTATTGCATGGCAAAGGGGAGAGACCACCCGAAGGTAGTCAACTAAACTAAGGTGAAACATGCCTTATGAAGCACTCGAAGGATGAAACACCATGAATGTGGGATAATTGATTTCCCCACACCAAAGTAAAACAACCTCCACCCATCGATGGCTCACACGTGGCATACCAATTATCTAGGCTTGTAGGGTAGGCTACGCGGTAAATGCTGACCATGACTGGAATGGTAGAGGTAGCCAATTTAAGATGCACAGAGATCCATTACCACAAAAATATGGGATAACGCCCCACCTAACAACTATTAGAGGATAGCGAGTGGTAGGGGTGATAGAGGTATTTTGATCATAGGTCCATGGCATAGGAGGGCTCAACATGATAGTGGGAGACATGGTTAACTCTCATTGAGTGCTAGGAAACCCTAACCTAAATGCATCATTTATCTTCAAACACCCAAAAGGAGAGAGTAGTGTTGAAACACAATGAAGTTTTAGAGTATCTTCGAGGGCCGAGCATAGGCTCGAACCGACTATAGAAGGGAGGAGCAGATGGTGCATGATGTAGGGAGTGACCAAGTTATGGTCTCATCGTAGGTGTTAAAGGACAAAGTCATGTTCGATGGGTGCTAGCCGTAGGAAGAAGGAAATGAAAGTGGTGTCATGGAGGTTTGGTTTCAACCCAAGCCTTGGGCATTGTGGTAGGGGTAAGCCAAATAAGGCTTGCACCTTATCGACCCTAGTTCGAGTCACGTCGACACCGCCCAAAGGAAGAAAAGAGGGATTTTTATTTTTTGTTGTTTTATATCGGGTGTTAGCACCTAAGGTGTCATGTATAATATTTTTATGGGTATTTTATGAATATCTAAGGCCTTCGTAGTGCTCTATGCTCATATGCCCTATTGCTAGGGTTGATAAATATTTTGTCCTTCATAGGGTTAATTTTTAATATTAGAATATGTGTGAATAGGGACAAAGGGGAGCTCAAATCAAGAAGGAGATATAAGGAAAGGAGAATGGTTTATTTTGAAGTTATTATTTTTTTATTTTGTTTTAGGAGTGTTGAAATAGTTTAAGAAGGCTAATGGGTTTGTGTGTTTCATTTCACCTTATGCTTCTATTTTTGTAAAGGAAGTTGAAACGAAAAGGCTCCTGAAACCCTTAAATACCCATGGAGGCCTATTTTCGAGGGGCTGGAATTTTTGTAACAAAAGAGACCATTATTCTGTTTTAATGCAAACAAATCCAGAAACTTGCACTTTGTGAGCAAGACTGGAGGAGACAATTTCAGAGGGTAGTGTTTTACTGTCTATCTTTCTCTACGCTTTCCTGGATTTCTATCTGGTGTTTAATACTATAAAAGGGTTGCACTACGTGAAGATCTATGGGGTGTAGATTCCATTTATGTTCCTTAGAGGCTATGCACTTGATTTAACTCAAATTGTGCTTTTGCAGGTTTGATTAAGTCGGGTTACCCTTTTGAAATTTCTCACTATCTCTGGTTTTGTTGTGCAGGGTAGCATTATGCTAGGTTTTTTGCATTAATGTTCTAGTTTTCCTTTTTGTTTAGCTCAGTTACATTCTATTTTCTGCACAAGATTTCATTTGCATAAGAAGATAAAATTAACCTAGGAGGGAGGGTTACTAACCTACAAATTGTAGATAAGTCAAGATAAGAAAATGAAGTGGACAATCCACAACACTTCCTAACTTCATTTTTTATTTCTAATTGAGATAAAAGGAATTGTTGACTCCACTAACCCTCAATCTCAGATTAAGTGTAGATAAAATAAAGGAATGCTAACTTGCTAACTTTCTAACATTCTAACTTTCTAACTTTGCAGTCAGTAAGGTCATTAAATCGACAAGATAAAATTGAACCTACTAACAACAATCACTAATTTCAATCTCACATTAAAGGCAGAGATGCTTAAAATGAAGTGGACAATCCACAACACTTTCTAACTTTGCAACTCTAATCTGAAGGTAAAATGAACACACTAAGAGGGATTCAGGGCAGGTCAGATTAAGCAAAGATAAGAAAGAAGAGCACTTGCATTTCAGCGCATTCAAATGATTCAAGTAAGGCAATCACAAATTAATCATACCACAAGCCCCTTGTTTACAATCACTTGCAAACCACTAAGGTGTTCTAGCACTTGGTAATTCATTTATTTGCTTTTAGATACACATGTGCATGCTTTTAAGCTAAAAGGAACCTTGGAGAAGTTGTTCTAACTTCTTTGCAAGAGAGGATTTTGTCCCAAAATCCTGACTATGGTGAAAACTTTGCAATTGGGCATAATTTTCACTATATATATATATATATATATATATATATATATATATAAACATTGATTCACTATGTAAAAATTATCCATAGTCATTTCATCTATAATCAATCTTAATTACTTTCTAAAGGTAATGTCATTAACAATTTTTTTTTTTTTTACTTTTAAGATCCATGCCACTTATGAAAAATAACATTCCATAAAATGCTTATTTCATTTGGGATGCTATTTTTTTCAAAATAGGCATGGATCTTGAAAGTATAGATTTTTTTGGGGGGAGGGTTAATACAAGAGGCATGGATCTTAAAATTATAGATTTTTTAGTTGTTAATGGTAGTATATGTAGAGTTTCAGAAAAATTACTCTCCTAAGATGCAATGCATAGACAATAAAGATGGAATTTTGGTATTGTGAAGATTGTTGCAGGAAAATCTCAAGAAGAAGGATGTTGAGAAAATAAAGAATTCATACTTTTTATAAAAAAATGTAGATATCTAACTATAGAAACTCAATTGAGATGAGAATTGAATCTGTTTGTAAACTCTCAAGCTCTAAAGGAGAGAGTTGTGATTTGTCAAGGGCGGGGGACCCAAATACAACCCCTTATTCTCCAGTAAAAAAAATGATAATATATATAGAAACTAATTAAATTGATTAAGGATGAAATAATTATAGACACGATATTTTTTTAATTCTTATCCATTATGCATCACAATTATATAGATGTTTTCTATGATTTAGATGTTTTTTATATTGACCTAGAGTAAGTGTCTTGTTGTTGAATAATTTTTCTATGCTATACATGGCTATGAACCATGAAAGATTATTTTTAGAGACAAAATCTAGAGGGCATCCTATAAGGGAAAATGACAAGCTACCCAATGGTAGGACAATATTTGAATGCACAATACTTACAAATAAAATGTTCTATGCCCTTGGTCTACAACTGGTCTTTGTAGGGGAACATTGTTGTTTTTCTATCTTAAAAGAATGACTCTCTTCATCATGTGCTTACCATTGGTTGCTTTAGTATTTGGTGGAACATAGTGGTTTTGAGAGTGCTTAATCTTTCTCAAGAAGTGAATGAATAGGACTCTAGATTTTTGGGACCACTTGATTGAAGAACACAAGCTTATACTGAGAGGGGGGGTGAACAGTATAAGACCACTTTTTAATTTGCTTTAAAAATCAACTTTCAAAATAGTATAATGCAGTGTACAGATAGCGATAATAACAATAGTAATCAAAGCAATGCACAACACACCATCCACAAAGTGACACAACAATTTACGTGGTTCACCCAAGGTGGGCTACTCCACGGATAAAACTTTTCTCTAAAAGTTATATCACAGTTCTTTGGGAAACCTTCCCAATTACAAAGTTTATGGGCACCAACCCAAAGGAGACACCTTCCCCTAGCTCTGCTCTTAGTGGTGATCCTCTAGAAGACCTCTACCTCCTCTAGCCCTTAGCAAGTGGAACTCTATCCACAGAAGACACCTGTCTTCCCTGCTCCGTGTGGAGATCTCTGTCCTCAACTCTATCACCTACAAAGTCGGTCCTCAAATTTGCACCCAAACACGAGTCCTTCGGTCTAGCACAAGTCTGTCCTCTTCCTCTATTGTTTTGTTTACAGTTGCACTTGGTTGAAACCAACTTTTCATAGTCTGCGCAAACACAGCAGCACTCGATCAACTTATGCACTTCTGCGAAAACACAGTAGCACAGTCTTCGCACATCCAGTGCAAACACGATAGCTCTGTCTTCGCAACCTCTATGCAAACATAGTAGCACAGACGTCGCACACTTCGCACAAACACAGCAGTCGATCAGACTTCCACTTATGCACCTCTACGATCGAACTTCTCCCCACACTCTATCTGCGCAAATCGCACTTCGAACGCACACATGATCGATGCCAAACTCTTCAAGCAGCCCTCCTTTTATACTCACAATCTCAAGATTGAAATCTTGATCTTAGTCGATTGTTTACCCTTCAACCACGTCGGCTGCAAAACCCTACGCTACGTCGGCCCAGATTTAACTTTGTCGGCTTCACTGCCTCCCTGTAGCTTCTAGCGTGAAACTTCAACATGTCACGATATCATGACACTTTTACCTGTCGTACACCTTCTATAGCTTGCTATAGCGATATCGTGACACTTTGGCCTTTGTTGACTTCCTTTGTGCTTTGTCATGAAATCGTGACACCTTTGCCTCTTGTTGACGTCATCTTCACTTCTATCATGAAATCATGACACTTTAGACTTCAAAGCCTTCCTCTCATCTTTTGTCATGAAATCATGACACATATGCTTCTGTTGACGTCATCTTCAACTCTATCATGAAATCATGACACTTTTGCCACCTTAAGCTCCTTTCTGCCATATGCCCGTGAAACTGGAACATGTCATGAAATCGTGACGCTTTCGCCTTTGAGCTCTTCCTTCTTCAACTCATCGTGAAATCGTGACGCTTCTTATGATTAAGACTTGCTAACTATTTTTGTCATGAAATCGTGACACTTTCTCCAACTAAAAGCTGCCAACTCAACCTGTCACGAAATCATGACACTTTCATTCGTACAACTTTCTCTACAACTGTCATGAAATCATGACACTTCCACTTCTCACCTATCACAAAATCATGACACTTCTCCTAATCCTTCCTTTCGTACACTTTCTCCTTGCACTATCGCGAAATCATGACGCTTCTCCTTTCGAGCTCTTCTCCTTCTGCATGTCACGAAATCGTGACAGTCCTCCTCACCTCTCAGCATGTCACAAAATATGACACCCTTACTTGGAACTTTGCAGCATGTCGCGAAATCTGCGTTCCTGAATCACTTTCTCTCTCTTCAATCTTGTCACGAAATCATGACATCACACTGCGGACTCTCTCTTCTGCAACATGTCACGAAATCGTGACACTTTCTTGTCCGTACAACCTCCTTTGCAGAATGTCGCGAAATCGTGACACTTTTCTTTCTCTGCCTTCTGCACTGTTTGAGTCGCAAAAATGCGACATGTCACGAAATCGTGACACTTTCCCTTCGTCTCTCCTTCCCGCATGTCGCGAAATCGTGACACATTTGCAAATTTCTCTCTCCTCAAACATGTCGCGAAATCGTGATACTTTTGCCAACTTTCTCTCTCCTCAAACATGTCGCGAAATCGTGATGGTTTTGCCAAACTTTCTCTCTCCTCAAACATGTCGCGAAATCGTGATAGTTTTTCCAGCCGCCTGCATACTTTTTCTTACTTGTCTTTTTCTTGATCTTTTGCAACTGGGCTACCTTGATCTTCTTGGAAACTCACTGTCCATGTTGAAACCTTCATCAAGACACATTCTTTGACATCAAACCAAATTGCTTCAAGAACTCTTTGACATCAATGACAACATCTACACTTAGAGCAAAGGCAATGTACCCAAGGTACCCAAAATTGCCAACAATCTCCCCCTTTGTCATTGATGGCAAACCTTAACTGAAAACACTAGTCAAGAGCCAAAACTGAAAACAACTGATCCAACAACTGAGAATCTGCCTTTGAAGTTTTTGCTCCCCCTAACTTGAAGCTCTCCTCTTCACTATGAAGCTCTCCCCCTTACTCATATCTCTCCCCCTTTGTCATCAATGGCAAAGGGTCACCTTTGGGGCTTGGGACTAAGAATGAGCCTCTTAGCTTAGTCCCTCCCCCACCTCCTGATGAGGTGATTAATTCTGGGGTGGGAGTACAACTCCCAATTTCTCCCTTAGATACTCAAATGTATCTCTTGGAAGAGGTTTTGTGAAGATATCTGCAATCTGCTCTTTAGTAGACACATATTCTACCTTGACCTGCTTATCTTGCACTTTCTCCCTTAGAAAGTGATACTTGATGGAAATATGCTTTGTCCTTGAGTGCATTACCGAATTTTTGGAAATACTTATGGCACTAGTATTATCACAAAATATGGAGATGGGTTGTTCATGCTTGACTTTGAAATCCTCCAAGGTGGTTTTCATCCATAGAACTTGTGTACACCCAACCACTGCTTGCTATGTATTCAGACTTACTCGTAGATAAGGAAACCGAAGGTTGTTTCTTACTTAGCCAAGAAACCAAACTCTTTCCCAGAAAGAATGCTCCACCACTGGTGCTTTTCCTGTCATCATTACTGCCTGCCCAATCTGCATCTGTATAGGTTGTGAGAGTGAAATCATCACCTTTGGGATACCAAAGCCCAAAGTCCATAGTGCCCTTCAGATATCTGAATATCCTTTTAACTGCTATAACATGAGAATCTTTTGGAGCAGCCTGAAATCTGGCTACTAACCCAACAACCTGCATGATATCTGGTCTGGTAGCTGTAACATATAATAAACTGCCAATCATTGATCTGTACAACTTCTGATCTGCCATTGGAGATTCATCATCTTTACTCATCTTGCACCCCGTAGTCATTGGAGTACATACAGGTTTGTTGTCCATCATCCCAAATTTTTTTAACATTTCTTTGATATACTTTCCTTGAGAGAGAAATATACCATCTTTTGATTGAGCAATCTGAAGACCCAAAAAGAATGACAGACTCTCCAATCATTGACATCTCAAATTCCTTTCGCATGGTGTTAGCAAAATCTTTGCACATCTGGGTATTATTTCCCCCAAAAATGATATCATCAACATAGACAACTACAATCAAGCATATCATTACCTTTATCCTTAATATACAAATTGCTATCTGCCATACCTTTCCTGAAACCTTGCTCATGAAGGTACCTGTCAAGTCTTGAGTACCAAGCCCTAGGTGCTTGCTTTAACCCATACAAGGCCTTTTTTAGTTTACACACATAGTCCGATTGATCTGAGAGAGACACGCCTTCTGGCTGTTCTACGTAGACTTCTTCATCCAAAACTCCATTTAAAAAGGCTGATTTCACATCCATTTGATACACCTTGAATGCTTTGAAACTTGAAAGAGCCAAAAACATTCTGATGGCTTCGAGACGAGCAACAGGAGCGAACGTCTCTTCGAAATCAACACCTTCTACTTGAGCATAACCTTTGCAAACCAACCTGGCTTTGTTTCTGACAATCTTTCCATCCTCATTGAGTTTATTTCTGAATATCCATTTTGTGCCAATGACATTCTTGTCCTTAGGTCTTGGAACTAAATCCCAAGTTTCACTTTTCTCTATTTGATTTAGCTCTTCATCCATTGCTTTTACCCAAAATTTATCTGCACATGCTTCACTGAAATCTTTTGGCTCAATCTGAGATAATAAAGAAATATTTGTAGAATCGTGTGACGGAATGACTCTTCTTCTAGTTTGTCTGTTGTTTGGATCACCAATGATCAAATATTTGGGATGATGTTTCTGAACATATCGTGACGGAGTTTTGGGAAGCAATTGTTGTTTTTCCTCTTCTTCATCTGAAACCTCTCTGAATTCTTCTTGACAGATTTCATCATCGATTTCCTTGACGGGTTCTCTTATCCCTGTCTTTTCATCAACTGTTACATTTATGCTCTCTACGACTGTATGCGTTCTTTTGTTGAAGCATCTGTAAGCCTTGCTTCTGCTGGAATAACCAAGAAAAATTCCCTCATCACACCTAGGATCAAACTTACCCAAATTCTGATCTTCCCTTCTGATGAAGCACTTACTCCCAAACACTTTGAAATGTTTTACTGTAGCTGGTCTTCCTTTCCACAACTCATAAGGAGTTTTATGATGATTTACTCTAAGTTGGGCCCTGGTGATAATGTAGACTGCTGTACTGACTGCCTCTTTCCAGAAACCATCCGAAAGTTTTGACTCATTTAACATAGCTCTAGCCATATTTTCAATAGGTTCTATTTTTTCTTTCAACTACTCCATTTTGTTGAGGAGTTCTTGCTTGCTTGAATATTCTCTTTTAATTCCCTTGTTTCTCAAAGTATTCCCAAAAATTAGAGATTTGAGGTGAACTCTCCTCCTCTATTCGATCTCAAGCATTTGATTCTCTTTTCAGTCTCATTCTCAATCATTTCTTTGAAAGCTTTGAATTTTTCAAAAGCTTCAGATTTTTCTTTGAGAAAGGTCACCCAAGTCATTCTAGAATAATCATCTATAAACAACATGAAGTAGCTTTCTCCCTGAATGCTCTGAGTTCTGGTGGGGCCACATAAATCAGTATGAATGAGATCTAATGGTTTTGAAGAAGTATACCCTTTTGATTTAAAACTGGTTCTGGTCTATTTTCCATGTTGACAAGGACCGCAAATGGTGTTATGGGGCCTTTTTATTTTGGGCAAGTCTCTAACTGCTTCCTTGTTACTAATGTTGACAAGATTATCAAAGCTCAAATGCCCCAATATTTTATGCCATAACCAACTCTCATCTTCTTGAGTTAGAAAGCACTTTTCCTTTTTTATCTCACTTAGCATGTAAAGATTGTTTGGAGTCCTTGTAGCACTAGCAATGAGTTTTCCATTTTTTTCTTTACGAATCTCACATCTATCTGAAAAGAAAGATACTATGTGTCCTTGATCACAAAGTTGACTCACACTTAGAAGATTATGTCTTAGACCTTCTACATAAAGCACATTTTTAGTTTTAGATTTCCCATCCAAGCTAAGAGTCCCTTTACCACAGATTTTTGCAGACCTGTTATCTCCAAAACTAACTGTTCCTCTGTTTGTGTTTTTTAAGACCAGAAACTTTTCCTTTTCACCAGTCATATGTTTTGAACAACCACTATCAAGATACCATTTCTCTACTTTGTCTTGAGCATGAAAAGCAGTTTGAACTATCATTGACTTAGACTTGATCTCAATTCTCTTTTTAGTGAACTTAAGGCTAGGTCTATCCAAACTGCACATCCTTGCTATATGCCCAACATTCTTGCAATTGTAACACATGACATTTTTATCCATAAGAGGTGCAAAAGAGTTAACATTTTCCTTACTATGGCTATTCACGGATTTAATGCAATGTATAGCTTTGTGACCAAATTTCTTGCAAGAAAAACAGTAGCCATGGAAAGTATTATGTAACCTGTTTTGATGCCTTGGATGATTGTTCTTCTTGTGACCAACTGGAATCCATCGTTCTTCAGGCTGAAGATTGATCTTGCTGTCTCTTCTTCCTATCATGATGCTTGAGAACAGAACTCTCTTCCCTAAAATTCTTAAAGCCCAGAAGAATTCACTTTAGAGATCGAACTTAACCTCTTCATCCTTTTCTGAAACTGTATGTTCTTCTGAAAGATCCTTCTCCAAGCTGTTAGGCTTTTCTGGAGAGACCCGCTCTGATACCAATTGAAGAACACAAGCTTATACTGAGAGGGGGGGTGAACAGTATAAGACCACTTTTTAATTTGCTTTAAAATCAACTTTCAAAACAATATAATGCAGTGTATAGATAGCAGTAATAACAGCAGTAATCAAAGCAATGCACAACACACCATCCACAAAGAGACACAACAATTTACGTGGTTCACCCAAGGTGGGCTACTCCACGGATAAAACTTTTCTCTAAAATTTATATCACAATTCTTTGGGAAACCTTCCCGATTACAAAGTTTATGGGCACCAACCCAAAGGAGACACCTTCCCCTAGCTCTGCTCTTAGTGGTGATCCTCTAGAAGACCTCTACCTCCTCTGCCCTTAGCAAGTGGAACTCTATCCACAGAAGACACCTGTCTTCCCTCCTCTGGCTGGAGACCTCTGTCCTCAACTCTATCACCGCAAAGTCGGTCCTCTAATCTGCACCAAACACAGTCCTTCGGTCTAGCACAAATTTGTCCTCTTCCTCTTTTTTTTTTTTTTATGGTTGCACTTGGTCGAAACCAACTTTTCACTATCTGCGCAAACACAGCGACACTCGATCAACTTATGCACTTCTACCAAAACACAGTAGCACAGTCTTCACACATCCGTCAAACACAACACCGTCTTCCAACCTCTTCAAACACTAGCATAACGTCGCACACTTCTCAAACAAACATCGATCACTTCCACTTATGCACCTCTACGATCGAACTTCTCCCTGCACTCTATCTGCACAAATCGCACTTCGAACGCACACTTCGATCGATCGCCAAACTATTCAAAGCAGCCCTCCTTTTATACTCACAATCTCAAGATTAAAATCTTGATCTTAGTTGACTATTTACCCTTCAACCACGTCAGCTGCAAAACCCTACTCTGCGTCGGCCTAGATTTAACTCTATCGGCTTCACTGCCTCCCTATAGCTTCGGCATGAAACTTCAACATGTCATGATATCACGACACTTTTTATCCGTACACCTTCTATAGCTTCTGTCACGAAATCGTGACACTCTTTGCCTTTGTTGACTTCCTTTGTGCTTTGTCGTGAAATCATGACACCTTTGACTCTTCTTGACGTCATCTCACTTCTATCATGAAATCGTGACACTTTAGTCTTCATGGCCTTCCTCTCACTTTTATCATGAAATCGTGACACATCTCCTTCGACGTCATCTTCAACTCTATCATGAAATCATGACCACTTTTTCCTTAAGCCCTTTTCGCCTATGCCGAAAACTGGAACATGTCACGAAATCATGACGCTTTCGCCTTCAAGCTCTTCCTTCTTCAACTCATCATGAAATCATGACGCTTCTATAAGACTTGCTAATTTTCTATCATGAAATCATGACACTTTCTCCAACTAAAGCCAACTCAACCATTGTCACAAAATCGTGACACTTTTCACCCAATTTACGATCAAATCGTCACATGTCGCAAAATCATGACAACTTTCTCTCTCTTCAATCTTGTCGCAAAATCGTGACAGATATCAACCGACTTCTTCTTCAACATGTCCATGAAATCGTGACACTTTCTCTTTCGTACAACCTTCTTTGTAGAATGTCATGAAATCATGACACTTTTCTTTCTCCGCCTTCCTTAGTCACGAAAATGCGACATGTCATCGAAATCATGACACTTTTCTATCTTTCTCTCCTTCCAACATGTCACGAAATCGTGACACTTTTGCCAAAATTTCTCTCTCCTCAAACATGTCACGAAATCGTGACAGTTTTCCAACTTTCTCTCTCCTCAAACATGTCACGAAATCGTGACAAGTTTTCCAACCACTTGCATACTTTTTCTTACTTATCTTTTTCTTGATCTTTTGCAATTGGGCTACCTCCGATCTTCTTGGAAACTCACTTGTCCATGCTGAAACCTTCATCAAAACACATTCTTTGACATAAAACCAAATTGCTTCAAGACCTTCTTGACATCAATGACAACATCTACACTTAGAGCAAAGGCAATGTACCCAAAATTGCCAACAATCTCCCCCTTTGTCATTGATGGCAAACCTTAACTAAAAACACATCTTCAAGAGCCAAAACTGAAAACAATCGATCCAACAAGCGAGAATCTGCCTTTGAAGTTTTTGCTCCCCACGACTTGAAGCTCTCTTCTTCACTATGAAGCTCTCCCCCTTACTCATATCTCTCCCCCTTTGTCATCAATGGCAAAGGGTCACCTTTGGGGCTTGGGACTAAGAATGAGCCTCTTAGCTTAGTCCCTCCCCCACCTCCTGATGAGGTGATTAATTGCGGGGTGGGAGTACAACTCCCAATTTCTCCCTTAGATACTCAAACGTATCTCTTGGAAGAGGTTTTGTGAAGATATCTGCAATCTGCTCTTTAGTAGACACATATTCTACCTTGACATGCTTATCTTGCACTTTCTCCCTTAGAAAGTGATACTTGATGGAAATATGCTTTGTCCTTGAGTGCATTACCGGATTTTTGGAAATACTTATGGCACTAGTATTATCACAAAATATGGAGATGGGTTGTTCATGCTTGACTTTGAAATCCTCCAAGGTGGTTTTCATCCATAGAACTTGAGTACACCCGGCCACTGCTGCTATGTATTCAGCTTCTGTCGTAGATAAGGAAACCGAAGGTTGTTTCTTACTTAGCCAAGAAACCAAACTCTTTCCCAGAAAGAATGCTCCACCACTGGTGCTTTTCCTGTCATCATTACTGCCTGCCCAATCTGCATCTGTATAGGCTGTGAGAGTGAAATCATCACCTTTGGGATACCAAAGCCCAAAGTCCATAGTGCCCTTCGGATATCCGAATATCCTTTTAACTCGCTATAACATGAGAATATTTCGGAGCAGACTGAAATCTGGCTACTAACCCAACAGCCTGCATGATATCCAGTGCGGTAGTTGTAACATATAATAAACTGCCAATCATTGATCTGTACAACCTTCGATCTGCCATTGGAGATTCATCATCTTTACTCATCTTGCACCCCGTAGTCATTGGAGTACATACGAGGTTTGTTGTCCATCATCCCAAATTTTTTTAACATTTCTTTGATATACTTTCCTTGGGAGAGAAATATACCATATTTTGATTGAGCAATCTGAAGACCCAAAAAGAATGACAGATCTCCAATCATAGACATCTCAAATTCCTTCTGCATGGTGTTAGCAAAATCTTTGCACATCTGGGTATTATTTCCCCCAAAAATGATATCATCAACATAGACAACTACAATCAACATATCATTACCTTTATCCTTAATATACAAATTGCTATCTGCCATACCTTTCCTGAAACCTTGCTCATGAAGGTACCTGTCAAGTCTTGAGTACCAAGCCCTAGGTGCTTGCTTTAACCCATACAAGGCCTTTTTTAGTTTACACACATAGTCCGATTGATCTGAGAGAGACACGCCTTTTGGCTGTTCTACGTAGACTTCTTCATCCAAAACTCCATTTAAAAAGGCTGATTTCACATCCATTTGATACACCTTGAATGCTTTGAAACTTGAAAGAGCCAAAAACATTCTGATGGCTTCGAGACGAGCAACAGGAGCGAACGTCTCTTCGAAATCAACACCTTCTACTTGAGCATAACCTTTGCAAACCAACCTGGCTTTGTTTCTGACAATCTTTCCATCCTCATTGAGTTTATTTCTGAATATCCATTTTGTGCCAATGACATTCTTGTCCTTAGGTCTTGGAACTAAATCCCAAGTTTCACTTTTCTCTATTTGATTTAGCTCTTCATCCATTGCTTTTACCCAAAATTTATCTGCACATGCTTCACTGAAATCTTTTGGCTCAATCTGAGATAATAAAGAAATATTTGTAGAATCGTGTGACGGAATGACTCTTCTTCTAGTTTGTCTGCTGTTTGGATCACCAATGATCAAATCTTTGGGATGATGTTTCTGAACATATCGTGACGGAGTTTTGGGAAGCAGCTGTTGTTTTTCCTCTTCTTCATCTGAAACCTCTCTGAATTCTTCTTGACAGATTTCATCACTGATTTCCTTGACAGGTTCTCTTATCCCTGTCTTTTCATCAACTGTTACATTTATGCTCTCTACGACTGTATGCGTTCTTTTGTTGAAGCATCTGTAAGCCTTGCTTCTGCTGGAATAACCAAGAAAAATTCCCTCATCACACCTAGGATCAAACTTACCCAAATTCTGATCTTCCCTTCTGATGAAGCACTTACTCCCAAACACTTTGAAATGTTTTACTGTAGCTGGTCTTCCTTTCCACAACTCATAAGGAGTTTTATGATGATTTACTCTAAGTTGGGCCCTGGTGATAATGTAGATCTATTGTCTTGATTGCCTCTTTCAGAAACCATCCGAAAGTTTTGACTCATTTAACATAGCTCTAGCCATATTTTCAATAGTTCTATTTTTTCTTTCAACTACTCCATTTTGTTGAGGAGTTCTTGTTGCTGAATATTCTCTTTTAATTCCCTGTTGCTCACAGTATTCCACAAATTCATTAGAGGTGAACTCTCCTCCTCTATCCGATCTCAAGCATTTGATTCTCTTTTCAGTCTCATTTTCAATCATTTCTTTGAAAGCTTTGAATTTTTCAAAAGCTTCGATTTTTCTTTGAGAAAGGTCACCCAAGTCATTCTAGAATAATCATCTATAAACAACATGAAGTAGCTTTCTCCCTGAATGCTCTGAGTTCAGGTGGGGCCACATAAATCGAGTATGAATGAGATCTAATGGTTTTGAAGAAGTATACCCTTTTGATTTAAAACTGGTTCTGGTCTGTTTTCCATGTTGACAAGGACCGCAAATGGTGTTATGGGGCCTTTTTATTTTGGGCAAGTCTCTAACTGCTTCCTTGTTACTAATGTTGACAAGATTATCAAAGCTCAAATGCCCCAATATTTTATGCCATAACCAACTCTCATCTTCTTGAGTTAGAAAGCACTTTTCCTTTTTTATCTCACTTAGCATGTAAAGATTGTTTGGAGTCCTTGTAGCACTAGCAATGAGTTTTCCATTTTTTTCTTTACGAATCTCACATCTATCTGAAAAGAAAGATACTATATGTCCTTGATCACAAAGTTGACTCACACTTAGAAGATTATGTCTTAGACCTTCTACATAAAGCACATTTTCAGTTTTAGATTTCCCATCCAAGCTAAGAGTCCCTTTACCACAGATTTTTGCAGATATGTTATCTCCAAAACTAACTGTTCCTCTTGTTTGTGTTTTTTAAGACCAAAAACTTTTCCTTTTCACCAGTCATATGTTTTGAACAACCACTATCAAGATACCATTTCTCTACTTTGTCTTGAGCATGAAAAGCGGTTTGAACTATCATTGACTTAGACTTGATCTCAATTCTCTTTTTAGTGAACTTAAGGCTAGGTCTATCCAAACTGCACATCCTTGCTATATGCCCAACATTCTTGCAATTGTAACATATGACATTTTTATCCATAAGAGGTGCAAAAGAGTTAACATTTTCCTTACTATGGCTATTCACGGATTTAATGCAATGTATAGCTTTGTGACCAAATTTCTTGCAAGAAAAACAGTAGCCATGGAAAGTATTATGTAACCTGTTTTGATGCCTTGGATGATTGTTCTTCTTGTGACCAACTGGAATCCATCGTTCTTCAGGCTGAAGATTGATCTTGTTGTCTCTTCTTCCTGTCATGATGCTTGAGAACAGAACTCTCTTCCCTGAAATTCTTAAAGCCCAGAAGAATTCACTTTAGAGATCGAACTTAACCTCTTCATCCTTTTCTGAAACTGTATGTTCTTCTGATAGATCCTTCTCCAAGCTGTTAGGCTTTTTTTGGAGAGACCCGCTCTGATACCAATTGAAGAACACAAGCTTATACTCGAGAGGGGGGGTGAACAGTATAAGACCACTTTTTCAATTTGCTTTAAAATCAACTTTCAAAACAGTATAAAGTAGTGTATAGATAGCAGTAATAACAACAATAATCAAAGCAATGCACAACACATCATCCACAAAGAGACACAACAATTTACGTGGTTCACCCAAGGTGGGCTACTCCACGGATAAAACTTTTCTCTAAAATTTATATCAAAGTCCTTTGGGAAACCTTCCCGATTACAAAGTTTATGGGCACCAACCCAAAGGAGATACCTTCCCCTAACTCTGCTCTTAGTGGTGATCCTCTAGAAGACCTCTACCTCCTCTAGCCCTTAGCAAGTGGAACTCTATCCATAGAAGACACCTGTCTTCCCTGCTCTGGCTGGAGATCTCTGTCCTCAACTCTATCACTACAAAGCTGTTCCTCAAATTTGCACCAAACACAGTCCTTCGGTCTAGCACAAATCTGTCCTCTTCCTCTTTTCTTTTATTACAATTGCACTTGGTCGAAACCAACTTTTCACAATCTACGCAAACACAACACTCGATCAACTTATGCACTTCTACAAAAACATAGCAGCACAGTCTTCGCACACTCTAAACAAACAACACCTCCACTCTCCAAACACACACACTCCACACTTTGCAAACACAACAGTCGATCAGACTTCCACTTATGCACCTCTACGATCGAACTTCTCCCCACTCTATCTACGCAAATCGCACTTCGAACGCACACTTGATCGATGCCAAACTCTTCAAACAGCCCTCCTTTTATACTCACAATCTCAAGATTGAAATCTTGATCTTAGTCGGTTGTTTACCCTTCAACCACGTCGACTGCAAAACCCTACGCTGTGTCGGCCTAGATTTAACTCTGTCGGCTTCACTGCCTCCCTATAGCTTCTGGCGTGAAACTTCAACATGTCACGATATCATGACATTTTTACAACCGTACACCTTCTATAGCCTGCTGTCACGAAATCATGACACCTTGGCCTTTGTCGACTTCCTTTGTGCTTCTGTCACGAAATCGTGACACCTTTGCCTCTTGCTGACGTCATCTTCACTTCTGTCATGAAATCATGACACTTTAGTCTTCAAAGCCTTCCTCTCAGCTTTTGTCATGAAATCATGACACATCTGCTTCTGCTGACGTCATCTGCAACTCTGTCATGAAATCATGACGCTTTCGCCTTCAAGCTCTTCCTTCTTCAACTCATCATGAAATCGTGACGCTTCTTCTATTAAGACTTGCTAACTATTTGTCATGAAATCGTGACACTTTCTCCAACTGCAAGCTGCCAACTCAACCTGTCACGAAATCGTGACACTTTCTGCATCCGTACAACTTCTTTGTAGCCTGTCACGAAATCGCGACGCTTTCAGCTTCCAAAAGCTTTCCCTACAACCTATCACGAAATCGCACACACTTCTCAAGCTTTCTAAACTTTCTAGCATCCGAAATCATGATGCTTCTCCTTTCGAGCTCTT
The DNA here is from genome assembly GCA_028583015.1 of Wollemia nobilis. Classification (NCBI taxonomy): domain Eukaryota; kingdom Viridiplantae; phylum Streptophyta; class Pinopsida; order Araucariales; family Araucariaceae; genus Wollemia; species Wollemia nobilis. The sequence goes on from JAQPPZ010000523.1 coordinate 22,161,244, forward strand.
CTTTTTGCATGTCGCGAAATCGCAATCCTCAACTCGACCTTGCATGTCGGAAAATACCCTTACTTGGACTTTGCAACATGTCCAAAATCGACAGTTCTGAATCACTTTCTCTCTCTTCAATCTTGTCGCGAAATCGTGACAGATCATACTGGACTTTCTCTTCTGCAACATGTCGCGAAATCGTGACACTTTCTTGTCCGTACAACCTCCTTTGCAGAATGTCACGAAATCGTGACACTTTTCTTTCTCTGCCTTCTTGCACTGTCCGAGTCGCGAAAATGCGACATGTCGCGAAATCGCGACATTTTCCATCTGCTCTTCTTTCGCCTTCCAGCATGTCGCGAAATCGTGACACTTTTGCCAAAACTTTCTCTCTCCTCAAACATGTCGCGAAATCGTGACAGTTTTGCCGAAACTTTCTCTCTCCTCAAACATGTCGCAAAATCGCGACTTTTCCTCTTTTCTCTCCTCAAACATGTCGCGAAATCGCGACAGTTTTTCCAACCGTCTGCATACTTTTTCTTACTTGTCTTTTTCTTGATCTTTTGCAACTGGGCTACCACGATCTTCTTGGAAACATCCTGTCCATGCTGAAACCTTCATCAAGACACATTCTTTGACATCAAACCAAATTGCTTCAAGAACTCCTTGACATCAATGACAACATCTACACTTAGAGCAAAGGCAATGTACCCAAGGTACCCAAAATTGCCAACATTGATTTACTTCCTTTTTCCATGGTGGTTTTCCCAAGTTGTATTAACCTCCCTCCATGCCTTAAGACTATTTCATTTAGATTTGCAACCTTATCTAGGATGAGGTTACTATCAAGCTCAAATTCTTTGTTGCTAATATATGGTTAGATTGGAGATGCCTTAACAATGCTTCTATCTATAATTTTAATGCTCACATAATCTATTCTTTGCTAGAATCCCACTTTTCGTTAGCTCTTAGGTTAAATAATAAATGTCAAACCTTTAAACTTAAGTATGAATGAAATTATTTTGTCTTCCAAATCTAGAAAGTTGAATCCAAGTGCAAGGTTTTAGGATTGTGTCTCTTCTATTTTAAACTATACAAAGTTGCATCTTTCTTGCTTATCTTAGGCTGCTCTCCCCTATGTACATTATATGGTGACTATAAAACTATTTGTCATTTATTCTCATTCTTTGCCTTTAATCAACATAATTAGTCTTTGACCTGTGATATTACCATCTTGTAGATTAACTAGAAGATTGCTTGGCTTGAGAAGTCTCAAATTGATGATGCTAACTTTGGTTAGAAGTCTTGTAGACTGTTCTCAAACACATTTGAAAGTAGAGGTAGAGAGTATGTTTTTTTGGTTCGGCTCTTTCATCGGAGTTTATATGTTGAATTTTGTTTTTGATCTACATACATGAGTATGTACATACCATTTCTAGCCACATCAAGGTAGTTGTTGACAAATTGCACTGCCTTCATTATTAAATCCATGAACAAAAAATGTGGATCAACTTATTAAATAGATGGCATAAATTTCCACCACTTTTTTTTTTTTTTTTTGGTACATAGGGGAGTTGGTTACATCCACACTATTTTTAGTCACTACCAAGTGCATGATTCAAACCATAGGGGTTGCTTCCAACAAGTCTATACCACCTCGTCAAGCTTATACCACCTTGTTATTATTGCCAAGTGCAAGGTTCCAACAAGCCTATACCACCTTGTTATTGTTGACCCAATGTGAAGGAAACCATCGGTCACTCGGGATTCATACCATCGTCATCGGTCTGCACACACTCAAATAATTCAAATCACACTACTACCTTTGCAACAAACATGCCCCCAACGTTTGAACCTAAGTCTCTTATTGGTAAGTGCCTAGCCTAGCCCGTGGGGACAAATTTCCACCACAATTACTATCATAACAATCATTGATCATAGGACTCCATTCATTATGAACATTTGCTATGATGTCAATATGTTTATGAGTCTTATTTGACTTGTTTTTGTCAAATCCTTTGACAATAATAAATGATATAATATTTAATGGTTTTTTGAAAAATGGTTTTATTATGATTCTTTTAAAAATAAAAAAATAATGTATTTTTTTATGATTTTGAAAGGTTAATTTTTGTAACGGTTTGCTAATATATCATATTTTATGTTTAACAGAAAACATCTATTTTATATATAAATTTAATCAAATTAATGATAAATATATTTCTAAAAAAACTTCTCTATATTTATAGCTAAAGCATCATACAATGACAGGTAGGGCTAGGTGTAGAATGGTGAGTGGAGGTGATTGCTACGAAACCTGACAGTTCTCCTCTTCGTTTATGTCTACTACCTCTCTCATATGAAACTTCTATGTGCTTGCTCCTCTTGATCTTACGGCCGGTGACATTTAGGAAAAAAAAAAAAAAAACCGAGAAACCTAAGACAGTATTTCATGTCTACTGCATAATGCAATCTTTTGCTCCTCTCCTCCTGTGAGACATCTTAACTTTTTTAAATCATTTTGAAAGAAGCTGTAAGTCCTTGGCACTCGTATACAATGGCGACGGTTTTCTCCATATTCCGTGCCAGTCGCCGATTTTCGTCTGTCACATCAAGATCAAAGGTCAGCGCAACTGCCACGAAAACCTCCAAAGTCGGTAAGACCTGTCTTCCCCCTCCTGTTCGAGGCAAAAGCAATTTGAAATCCAACACAAGAAGTAACAATGTCCTCAAACCTCCTGTACTGAAAAATAGAACAGATAACCCTAACCCTAACCCCAGGTTTCCCAGCCCTCTTCCTGCTCAATCAAAATCTTCGGGAGACCAGGTGGATAAGTTTATTGCTCTGTGGGAGGCCCTCATCGAATCAAGAAATCGAACAATTGCTGAAGCCAAGAGGAAGTACACGCCATACAGCGAGGAATGGGCCGAAAGCTTTTACCACATTAAGGGAAAACACACGAGAGCCACCTGCTTTTCACAGGACCAGCTTCCCGCCCTGGTCACAAATTTGATCAATTCCGATTGCAAAAGGGACTTTGTTCTGTACAAGGACATCCCCACCATGGTTGTAATTTCTGATTTTACGCAGAATTTTGGCAGTAAAGAGTTACCAGAAGTCGACCACTTGGAATATGAGCCTATTTCTTTGAGCCCTCATGCTCCTCTGCCAAAAGGGTATCAGTCTGTTCTTCTTGATGAGGAGGGTAAGAGCCTACCCCGGGGTTATCACATCATTTTGGATAGCTCTTCTCTTCGGATTTTAAGCCATGTGACGAAAAGGGAGCTCTTTCAGTCTTGGAAGCTCGATCCCCGAGAGCGGGAGAAGCAAGTCAGGACTATTTACCGAAGAAACAAATGGCCTTTTACTGAGAAGGTATAATAGAGGCAAAATGGTCCCGGGGATAGGTCCATTTGTTGTCACTATGGCGACATAGGCGCTGATGGTCATCTCAAACTGTATATACGGTATTGTTTACCTAGAGTACTCACACCCTATAGTTACTTAGAGTATAGCACTCTGAATCCTCTGCCCAACACTAGACGATTATGTATTGTTAAGTAGTACTCTCTTTTTAAAAAAAGTAGGGATAAAATATTCCTCTCTTATAAAAAAAAGAATAGAGATAAAATAGGAAGGGTGGTTTTTTAGATCTCAGCCTAGCCGGCACTTAATGCTTGTATTGCAAGGGAACTTTTTATGTTACCATTTTGTTCTTAATTTTATATCTCCGTAGTTTCATATCATGTGAAAGGAAAGAACATGGGGTTAAGCACTTTGGCAATCAACTTATTCAGGGAGGTTCTATGTTGGCCAAGTAATATAGTTGTACCATATTTTCTACGAATGAATTGCTGAGCATGTTGGGTTTTGCGATTGCAAGCGGGATTTTGTTTTCTTGTCAGATCAATTGTGGACTTACGGTCTTATGCATGTGCCTAAGGCCTTTCTGATCAGACCTAAGTCAGAGGAGTAAGCGTTGCAGACCGTGTGGAATCTGCACTATGACATTGTATTTGATGGTGATGCTTATTCAAGATTTTTTTTATTATTTTGAGCTGGTGAAGATCAGAGTGCTTATGCCAACCCCTGTTTATTAGGGTGCCCGAGTTCAAAGCTTATTTTTAGTGATTTTGTCCAGCAGGAGATGCATATATTTAGTACTGTATGGATATTTATGGACTGTAAGTGCTGCATCATGGGCCATCCTGGAAACATGAATATTCAATGTTGATGGTTGCAACTTGTATAGAAGAGAGAAACAGGACAACTTTAACAATACATTTCTAGGTATAATGTGTTTAATTTGTTCAACTTCTCCCTTAGACGCTCTTGTTTTTACAAGCCTGACTCAGAATATGTCAGAGAGAGAACTAAGGACGCAATCATTGAAAATCTTTTTTAATTTTCACCATCTTGTGTTCTTCAGATTTTATTTTTATTTTATTCTCATGTCCTAGATAAGTTGGCCTTTATCATGGTAGTTCAGATTTTTTTATTTTATTTTTTTGGTTTCTTTCCGTAATGACCAGTTGATAGACTTCTGTTATTGCTGTGTTGTAGAACTTATTAATGGAAAGTAAAGGACAATTATTTTAATTTATAGACATTTTATTTTCTTTGTTGCAAGACGTTTTTGTCCTTGCAAGTTCAATAAAAGAACCCTTTCCTAAGATTATTTGCTGGTTTTGCAATGATGCAGCCTAGATTTTATGCATTTCAAGTTAGTGTTTATTAGTTCTAATGAAGTTATGGTCTTCATACACTTGCCACACGGGCCTGTATCCATTTGCTGGGTTGTATCTAAAGAGGTTCCAATTAGCAATAAGCAATAGGAAGCATCAAGAAAGCTTTCAACTAGGGTTCCAAGGAACATTTCAAACCTTAGGTGATGTTCTTACAAGGATACACTATATTTTAGTCATGCACAAACAAGTGTTTTTCATGATTTTGAAAGGTTGGATATACAGATGTGGTATCAAGCTGGAATGGGGGCACATATTGGAGGTGCAAGTAAAATCAAGCTGTGCTTGGCAGCATCAGGTAAACAAAATTAGAGGGAAACTAAATGTCATTATCAATGTGTTAAAAAAAAAGCAAACTGCTGAATGGCATCAACCATTGAAGATGGAATGAGATGTTTGTTAAGTAATTTAACCGGAAAATTGCAAATGTAAAATTATAGATAATTTCGTCGTTTTCCTTGCCTACTCTACAATATCTTACTTTCTTCTGTAGCTATCAGGTCCTCTTCTTTCTCACTGTTAATTTTCATGTTTTCCAGGCTGTTTTCCTTTTCAGGTTGAGGTCAGGGTACAGCTATAGGTTTCCCCAACCTGGTGTATTTTGTGGTTGTAACACTTTTGGCTGAGGGTCCCTAGTTATCTTCCTTTCTAAAGGATTAGGCTTTAGAATATCAAATGTTGCATGGTCTGGTTTCGATTTCTATCTTTTCTACTGGTTGTTGGTCTTCAACGATGACCTTTGCCGCTAGAGTTTCTACAACAGAAAATTGGTTAAGGACAGTGTGAGTTTGACATATGTCTATCATACACTTTGTGACACCTGTGAATTTCATAGATTGATAGTTGGTGATTGAGGGTGGGTGCATGTTCTTGTAGAAAATGTACAATACTTTGTCTTCAAATTGTGATAATGATCGTTTATTTGGGGAAAGTTTCTTTGGTGTGACTATGAATTCATTCTGAAGAACATTGGTTTATGTTGATTGTTTCATGACTTTGTTGCAGGAAACTCCTAGGGTGACCTCTTTTCCGAAACTCTAGTAAACTTATGACTTGTATAGCATGATCAAAAAAGGTTGAGCTTTGACATTAACAATCATACTCTATATGAGATTTAACGATTAAATGCATTTCCGTCCATTTGCAATCTTCTTGATTCAATTTTATCTATAAATTTAATAAATATTTCCATACTCAAGAAATTTTTTTTTCCATGTTTCCAAATTAATTGGTTCGACATTTCCATTGAGTTTGAGGCTATGTTGCATGGGAAAAACGGATACAGTATCTAATGCGGATACACTATCGGATAGAAATGCATCATTTTTCAAGACCCTCTAATATGAATACAGCTGGATATGTCATTATGAAAACTATATATTTTTTCTATATTAAAAGAAATTATAGGATAGGAAAATGTTTACAAAAATATAAGTTTTAAATAGAATATTTTCAATTAATAATTATTATTCCACCTTTGACGAATCAGTAATCATAACTTCTTTCTTTAGAGTTTGAGAGTTCCCAAACAGATTAATTCTCATCTCAGTTGAGTTGCTGCTAGATACCTACATTTTTCATGAAAAGTCTGAATTTTTTATTTTCAATTTTTGGATCTCCTTCAATTTTATGTGTGAATACAAATATTTCAAAATTCAGCATTCTTCTTGACATTTTGCTGTAGTAGCCTTCACAATATCAAAATTCCACCTTTATTGTTTATGCATTGCATCTTAGTAGAGTAATATTTCCAAAAGTTCGCGTTGTCATAGTCTGCTTTACCAGATCTGGATTGATAGTTTTTTTCTTGAAGCATAAGTGCAACCACAAGAATTTTAATAAATAGTTTATATGAAAATACATTAATGTTATAAATAAAACAAATATTACCAATGGAAAACATTAAAGTAAATATTAATTATTATATGATTTCAGCTAAATTTACTACTTTTTCTAACCATGCAAAAAATAATTTTACTTCACGAACCTCAATTAAAACCCCTCTAATGTCTAGCTTATTTGCACATTTGTTTTCTTTGAACTCTGTTAGCAAGGTCTTGTATTTCCACAATTATCTCTTGTATGTTATATGGAACCTTTACTTTCCTCAAAATTACATTTATTACTATTATTAAATTATATATCTTTTTAAGAGGTAAAATAATAATTATTATCATTTTTAATTGAATAGTGTATTTTTCCTTTAATCTCATGTCCTAAATAAAACTCAAGATGTGCCCAGGCCATATTAGGATATATTTGATATGAACCAAATAGAAGTTTGTATTTAGATACGTCTGTATACAGTATCCATGTATTTGGTTACATTTGGATTTGGTATCATATATCCATAACTAATATGCGGATATGGGTATGCAGGTTGGACGAATGCCAGATCTGGTAACTCTAGTTTGAGAACTCGCATTTCCTTAAGCCATTTTTATTAATTTGATATAACAATGTAGAAGATTATGAATCGATTTTTTAATCAATTATTTTAAGGGTCCCCATCAATTGGAAATATTGATGTTATAAGGTGTCAAGGTTGTCATTGTTTACAAATTTGTCATACCATAGAAATTTCAACAAACTAAAATTATAGTGCAGACTCGCTAGGGAGTTTGCCATCAATAGCATGCATTCTAAAAAAGAATGACCAAGAATGTCAATTCTTGAAATATGGATGCAGCCATTCCATAACATTGATTAGAGAAGGTGCATTCTTTAAGTTGTTAGTTTATTTTCCACCCCTGTGCATCCTAGTATGGTATAGTCATATCATGTGGTTGAGGGCTCAAGAGCCTTTAAGTTGGATTAGGAATCCTTACAATTGAACTAGATGAAGCAAGGTATCAATGGCTGAGTTGAACTTCAATAATTTTTTACCTGTCTCGTGACATATGTAGTCTTCATGGAAAGGAAATTTAAACCAAATAAAAGAAAAAAGGAATGTTCCTGAAGTTAGATCTATCCAAGAAACTATACATCATATGGGCCAAAGAAAGAACAAAGGAATCAGTTAGATCTATCCATGGCCTATGACAGAACGAGTTGGGAATTTTTGGATCAAATTTTACAAAGATTTGGATTCCAGAAAGATTGGAGCAACTGGATACTTGAATGCATCTCCACAGTCTCCTTTTCAGTGCTCATCAATAGAACCCCCTCCTCACTGTTCAAGGCCAACAGAAGAATTAGACAAGGAGATCCTCTCTCTCCATATTTGTTCATTATTTTTGTAGAAGGATTGAGAAGACTCATACAGAAGAAAAAAGCAAAGAACAACATTACAAGAATTCAAATAAATAGAGATATAGCTATCACTCATCTACAATTTGTAGATGATAAAGGATTATGGGGGGAAGCAACAATAAAAGAAGCAACTAGTATCAGAGAAATATTAGACTGCTACACTGTAGCCACAGGCCAACTTCTAAATGAATTAGATGTCGGATAGCAAACATTCTTAGGTTCTCAATGGTCTCGTGTCCATTAGATTACTTGGGAATTCCCTTAATAGAAAAAAGCCTAAAAAAAAAAGTTTGGAAATCCATAAAAGATAAAATTTTCTCAAAATTGTCACATTGGTCTCATAGATGGTTAAGCTTTGGAGGCAGAGTCACACTTTTGAAGTCAGTGTTACAAGCAATGCCAGTTTACAAATTTTCCATTTTAGCATCTCCATAGAGCATACTCAAAGATTTGGACAAACTTTTGAGAAAATTTTTATGGTCAGGAGCACAAGAAAATAAGAAAAATGCTTTGGTAAGCTATGAGAAAGTCTATCAACCAAAGGAAGAGGGAGGTCTTGGAATCAAAGCTGCAACAACGAACAACCTAGCACTAATAGGGAAGTTATATTGGTGATGGATCACAAACCCATATCAATTATGGAGTCAAGTTTTAAAAGCTAAATATTGCCCTGCACACGAAATGGAGAATGTCCCACGGTTGCCAGTTACAGGTGTGGGATCAGAGATATGGAAAACACTCAAAAGAGGGGAGAAAAGTCAGTGTGTGGGATGATTCTTGGGAATCCCCCCCCATTATCAAACAATACCCTCATCTTAGTGGTATTAGAGAGACTCTTCATATTCAGGGCCAAACTCTTATATCTCAGTATTTCATCCCCCCAAGCCAACAACTAGCAGTTTCAGAAAGATGGCAAAATTTGGACCAATGGTTAGGTGAAGAATGGGAAGCCAAAAAACGTGAATTGAAAGAAATCCTAGAAAAAAGAACATGGCTATGGAAAGATGGACCTGACCAACTAACATGGGGATATGGGAAACAAGGCACTCACACAGTAAAAGCAAGCTACCGAAAGGCTCACCAAAGTAGCAGGAACCAACCCCAACAATAAATTCTCTAGAAAGAAATATGGCAACCAAAAGGTTGGTCGAAGGTTAATTGTTTTATATGGCAGTTTGCTCACAAAAGCATTATGACTCAGGATAATATGAGGAGAAAGGAGTTCATTGGACCCAGTAGATGTGTAATGTGCTTCCAATAGGTAGAAACTATAAACCACCTTTTTGATTGCTCCTATGCTTACACAATCTAGAATTGGTGGTACTCCATATTTAGCCAAACAAAATGGTATCCTCCTAATGGTAGTAATTTTTGGGACTATTGGTCACATAACACCTTCAAATCCAAAACACTAAGCACAACTTGGAATTTAGGAATTGGCTTCATCTGCTGGCAAATATGGTTGGAACGGAACAACATAATTTTTAAAGAAGAATTTGATTCAAAAAAGAGGACCTGGGGGATTATGTTAAGGAAGTTATTAGAAACAATGGAGACCAAAGTACAGGAAGAATCTTCGATAACAAAGGTAGAACAAGCCATTTGGGCACAACTATGGAATCAAATGCAACATGAAAGCTATCAGGAATAGAAAAAAGAACATAGAGAGCTTCAATAATCTTTGTTGGAAGAGGACATATACAGTTAAGGAGGTAAAGTTTAAAGAATAGGGGATTCAAAGATCCTGGGCAGATAAAAGAAAACAAAAAAACTGCATTTTGAGCCTTGCCAAGAAAGGCAAGATATCAAAATGGATTTGTATAAGATGATTAGTTTTTTTTTAATAAATTTTTTACCTTTTACTCGAAAAAAAGATAGTGATAGTGTGGACATAGATTTGGTGAAACTTCTTAGAATGAAGATGAGCTCATTTTTATTACAAGGACAACATAGGTTGAAAGAGTATTTAAAAGCCTTGAAATAATTTTGCAAGAAAATAGCCATGAATGTAAATGCCAACAAAACCAAGATTATGGTTTTTCCATCCAAAATAAAAATAAACAATTAAATTTGATGGTGTATCTTATAAGGAGTAATGCAATACAAATATATATAAAAAGATTTCAATAACAAGCTTAGTTGAAAATTATATTGAATGGAGAAAAAATTAGGAAACTGAAGCTTTTTGTGTTGTAAAACAAGTTTTAGAGAAGTAGAAGCAAAATTATAGAATTACTACATTGTATTGGATTCGTGTAAAATTATAGAATTAATACATTATATAGGATTCATTTTGGGTTATCGGTGGTATTAAGTGTGAAGTATGGGCCAATAACATATCAAAATTAAAATAAAGTTAAATAAAGAAGATTAGAAATATTTGATCACGTCTCAACAGGGACACCACAATGGTAAAAGTCTTTGGGCTCTCTTAGCAAAGACCCAAGTTCAATTCACGAAAAGGGTGGCCCCTGATATGCCTCCGCTTTTCACCCTCTTAAAAAAAATTAATCACAAATAAATTCAAAATAAAAGCTTAAATTTCATATAAAATGCTTTTAACAATTATATATATATATAAGATTCAAATGTGGGTCTCCTCCTTGAAAGTTGATGAATCTAACTCATTAAGCTAATACCACTTGATAAGTGAATTATAATAGCCCCCTCTATTTCTATATATATATATATATATATATATATAAACATATATAAACATATATAAACGTGGGTCTCCTCCTTGAAAGTTGAGGAATCTAACTCATTAAGCTAATACCACTTGATAAGTGAATTATAATAGCCACCTCTATTTCTATTTATATAGCTTAATACCACTTGATAAGTGAATTATAATAGCCACCTCTATTTCTATTTATATATATATAAATAGAAATAGAGGTGGCTATTATAATTCACTTATCAAGTGGTATTAACTTAATGAGTTACATTCCTCAACTTTCAAGGAGGAGACCCACGTTTGAATCTTGCCAAACAATACATTCATAATTGCCAAACAATTGTAATACCATTATTTGGCCATGATGTAATACAAGTGCGGCACTTTTGAATCCATCTAACACATTAAAAAATAACTTTCCAAATTGTATGGAAATTATTGAAAAGATTGATGTAAATAGATGACACACGAATATAGTAGAAGAAGATTTGAATAATAATAAAAAATACATGGATGAATCAAAACAAAGAATGGATGAATATGTGAAAAAATATATGTGGGATATTAACTTAACTAAATATTATCAAGTGGTATTAGCTCCATCTAACACATTAAAAAATAACTTTCCAAATTGTATGGAAATTATTGAAAAGATTGATGTAAATAGATGACACACGAATATAGTAGAAGAAGATTTGAATAATAATAAAAAATACATGGATGAATCAAAACAAAGAATGGATGAATATGTGAAAAAATATATGTGGGATATTAACTTAACTAAATATTATCAAGTGGTATTAGCTCAACCGATTAGATTCCTCAATGTTTAAAGAGGAGACCAAGGTTCAAATCTTGTCAAGCAATATATGGATAATATCCAAGCTTTGTTGTAATACTACTATGTGGTGATGATGTAATATGGATGGGCTCGTTTCAATCCCATATAACTAATTGAAAAAAAAAAAACTTAAATGTTCAAATAATATTAAAAATATAGAGGTCCATGTCAAGAAAAAATATAGGGCAACTATATTATTAAGATCATAAAGGTTCATGTCAAGAGCAAACATGAAGATAAAGGATCTAGGGAGAAAGATACAACACCACCTTATCGAATACAATCCCACATATGAACACCAACAAGAAGTTTATATAGGAGCAAACACCAAGTGAAAAACAATGATATATATGGTAAATTGAAAACTAGCTGCATCGACTCAACTTATGTATGAGATGAAGATACCAATGGTAAATGAGAAAATAGGAGATGCACCTTTGTGCATGAGGGGATGTTGAAACAAACTAACATTTCATCTTGGGAGACACAAATTTTTTTTCTTGTTGAAAACATCCTAGAAGGGATGCCACTTTCGGGTAAGACCCAAGGAGGCAAGGGTATCTCTTCCGTAAAAATCACCCAGGGCTCGCACTTGACCTACCACCTTTGACATACTCAAGGAGCAAACCTGAAACAACAAAAAACAAGAACACATAAACACAAACACAAACACACAAAAATATTAAAAAAAAATCATGCTTCTCGAGTGTTTCAAAGAGATAAAGCACAACCAAACATACCCACAATAAGATAAAAAACACTACATGAATCACACAAAAAAACACAAGAACAACATAACAAAACACAAACATTACAAAAAATAATAAAACGCTACAAAGACACAACCAACAAAAACATGAAAAACAAAAACAACAAAAACCTAAAAAATAATAAAAAATAAAATAAAATTTAAAAACAACCAACAATAAAGAAAAATAAAAACATAGAAAACACTCACACACCAAAACACAAAAACACCAATTAACACAAACATACAGAAACACAAGCACAAGAACATCAAAAACACAAGAACCACAACAAAAAACACAAGAACAACAAAAAACAACACAAAAAAAACACACACATAAATAGAAAAGAAAAAGAAAATAAAATAGAACACAACAATGACCTTTCTAGACCAAAAGACTACTAAGGCAAGAAACAACAAAGGAAACAAAAGAAAGATTAGTTTGATCTAAGGAACTAAAATACCTTGATCGAACTAAAGAGAAGCAAAAAAAACAAGAAGAAACTAGGTACCTTCAGAACTGGAGCCATCCAAAGAAATGATAGAAATAAGAGCTTCCCTTATTTGTGAAGACCACCATCTAGGAGGGTGGTCGTAGCAAGTAAGATCACCTTCCAAAGCCCAATTAGCTAAAGCATCAACACTCTTGTTATATCTCTGACCACACGATTGTAATCAACTTTAAAAAATCCCATCTGGATTAACTGAATCTTCTCAATAATTCTTTTTATTCTCCAATCAACCTTATGATTATTAGGAGTCTTCAAAATATTAATCATGAGTTGAGAGTCAGACTCAACTAGTATCTTTTTCCATCCAACCTTAGTAGCCTCTTAGAGGCCTCTAAGGATACCATACCCCTCAACAAGGTTATTGGATTGAATGCCCAAATTCTTAGCAAAAGTAAAAACCAGGGAGCCATCTGAAAGTCTACCAATTCCTCCTACACTAGTTTGTCTAGGGTTCCCTCTAGAGGCTCCATCAGTGTTGACTTTTCCAAAATCCTTAGGATGAGGTTGCCAATTTCTTGTTTTATCCATATTGCAATTACTCACATTCCCTTTAAGTTGGTTTCTCTTATAAGAGTTAATATTCAATCTTTGCATCACTTGATCCCATCTTTAGTGGGAGTTTTGGGGGTGATTAAGGAGTCGATGGATTTATTCAACTAAGTTGGCAATGGTATTTTTTCTAGATATAGTGAATATCCTTCCTTTCTTGATTAAAAATCCAGTTGTTCCTTTCATTCCATATATTCCAAAGAAGAATGGTAGAACCCATCCAAAGTAACTGCCTAATAAAATGATCAACACCCTCTTGATTAGGCTAATCCCTCCAAATTTGTTCAAAAGTAGAAATATTAGACCACTGTAATCCAAGTAAAGTGGCCATTCTCCTCCAAAGCTTAGAGGCTAAAGTACACTCAATAAAAATATGGCTGAGATTTTCCACATTCTCTTCACACATTTCACATCTAAAAGGGCCATGAAAACCATGCTTCATAAGATGCTCCCCAATAAGCACCATGTGATGCAATAAAATCCAAGTAAAGAACCTCACCTTAGGCCAGAGCTTTTGAGCCCACAACTGAGAAAATATGTTAGATGATTGGTTGGGATTATTATGGCATAAGGTCGAATAACCTTGAGCAACTGAATACTCACCCTTAGTAGTGTTGTTCCATCCAGAACAGTCTTTATCATGGGACCAAGAGAGAGATCTCATATGAAGGATGCATTGGATATATTGTCTTTGCCTTTCTAGGATTTGAATAGGCCAATCCTCAATAGGGATCAATATATACCAATCTTTGAATTACCAAAATGGTACCGATAATAATTAGCCACCTTTATCCAGTTAGCTCGATGAAGCTCCTCCATACAAGGCCTCCAATTGGGAAACTGAGTTATCAAAGGCTTGTGACCATCCCAATAATCTATCCAAAAATTTACCTATTGACCATTATGAATGATCCAAAATAATTTTTTCTTTATCAAATCCTCACTAGTCTTAAGAACTGCTAAAATGGGAGAACCTTTGGAAGGTAATTGATAGCGAACAAGGTCTTCAGGATTTTTGTTCTCAGCATATTTAGCACGAAGATTCTTGGCCCAAAGAGCATTGGGGTTATGCAAAATCCTCCAATAGAATTTAGCAGCTAAAGCTTTATTGTTATTAATAGCAAATTGGAATCAGAATCCCCCTTCATTCTTAGGAAGACATAGTGTTCCATTTCACCAAGGCCCATTTTCTTTTCTCCTTAGTACCACTCCAGAGGAACCGATGACTGATTTGATCCAGTTCTCGAAGAACAACCTTTGGGATATTCAACACGGTAGAAACATAAATAGGAATAGCCTGAAGGACTAAGTTTACCTAGGTATTCTACCTCCAGAAGAAAGCCACCTATTGGTCCACTTTCCAATTTTCTTCTTGACTTTGTCCAGCAACCAATTCCAATAAGTGTTTGGAAGGGAGGTCTTCTTATATTTTAATTTATCCAAGACCATGGATTCCTAATTGACAGAGAAATGAAAGAAAATGACTTTAGATTTGTCTTCATTGATCAATTGCACGGTAGCCTTAGAAAAACATCTAATGATTTTCTTAATAGTAGAAGCTTCCTTAACTGTAGCTTTACCTAAAAGAGTAGAGTCATCAACAAATTAAAGATGCGAGAGAGGTCTAGATCCATGATCAAAGGTAACTCCCTTAAGGGTTTTGTTTTCTCTCTTTTTGGTTATAGCCCTACCTAAGCATTCAACAATAATGATGAATAAATAAGGGGATAGGAGGTCACCTTGCCTAATACCTCTGGAAGCTGAGAACAACTGAGAAGGCCTGCCATTGATAAGAACTAAGTAGGAAACTGAAGAGATACATCCCATAATCCAATCCATGCAATCTTGATAGAAACCAAATTGCCTCAAATCTTTGATGAATAAGTGCCAATCCACTCTATCATAAGCTTTGGATAAGTCTAACTAAATGAACATGGAAGGATATTTTTGCATATCCATGGAATGGATGGCTTCTTGAGCAAGAACTATCTCATCAACTATTTGACGCCCTTCCACATAACCCCCTTGTTCAGTGGAAATAATCTTTTGCAAAAGAGGCTTCAACCTTTCTGCCATGATCTTAGTAATGATTTTGAGAAGAACATTACATAAAGCACTAGGTCTAAAAGTCGAGATATGATCAGCCTCTTGAGCTTTTAGAACAAGAGTAATATAAGTTTTATTGATAACCTTTAAAATTTCTTTGGCTTTCTTGGCTTCTTCCACCACCTCTAATAAATCAGCATGAAGGGTATCCCAAAACTCTTGGTATAACTCAATGGTAAAACCATCAGGACCTAGGGTTTTCCCTTTTTGCATTTTAAAAACTACCTGTTGAAGCTCATTGATAGTAACAAGAGCAGTCAAAATAGAGTTCTCCTCAGAAGTGATAAGACAAGGGATTGTTTGAAGAATATTTTGTTGAGAAGTCGATTCAAGAGGAGTAGCAGTAAAAATATTGGAAAAGTAATTAACAAAAATAGAGTTCATGCCATCCCAAGTGTAGACATCTCTAGAATCTGATTTCAAGGAAGAAATAAAGTTGTGAGATCTTTGAGCTAGAAGAGATTTGTGGAAGAAATTTGTGTTTCGATCACCTTCTTTGAGCCATTGAATTCTAGATTTTTGCTTCCATAAGAGTTCTCATTTTTCCCATTCCTCTAACTCAGCTGTGAGTTTAATTTCATCTGCACTTGTACTCTTTGTGAGGCCATATAAATGGATTCTCTTATTCAAATTTTCAAGCTCAGCAATAACTTCATGTTTTTTTATGAACATTCCAAACTCCTTCCAATTCCAAGTCTTGATTTTGGATTTAATGTATTGCAATCTTTTGGCAAAACAAAACATCTTAGTCCCATACCTAGGTTTACCTTCCTTCCACCATTGTTGCACTCAAGGTTTAAAGGAATTGTCTCTAAGCCACATTAACTAAAAACTAAAAGGAGAGAAACTCACGTTGATTTTCCACATTTCCACCATGATAGGCTAGTGATTCGAACCAACATTGTTAAGAGTCTTCACTTTAGGAATGTGACCATGGATTACGAAATTGTCAGAGCAAGAACCCATCCAATCTCTCCATTATACAAGCTAAGCCTTGCCTTATGTTAGACCAAGTCATAAGGCCATTATCTGGTTGGATGTCCACAAGATGGAGGTTTGTAATATATTCGCTCATGAGGTCAATGCTCCCATCCAAATTTCTATTTCCTCCAATTTTCTCATCTAGAGATAGGATGGTATTGAAATTTCCTTCGATTAAGATCCAAGCTTCAGGAAAATGAGAGATAATATCAGTAATATTCTTCCACTATCTTTTTTTTTCTTCGAATTAGTCGAAGCATAAACAGTAATGCAAAGAATAATTTGGTTGGAATATCTACTTTGAATAGCTATAGCCAAAAGATCCCAACTGCCAACCATATGGTGAATAACTACCACTTTTGGGTCCCAAAGGCAAGCAATGCCACCAGAAGTCCCCTGGGAATTGAGGGAAACCACTTTTCCAACTGCTAAATTTTACTAGAAATTGATTCCATATCCTTTATTGACATCTTTGTTTCTTAAAGAAAAACAAGATGTGGATGATTTATCTGAATCATTCTTCTAATTTCATTTTGTTTTGAAAGGCTTCCTTTGAGTCCTCTAATATTCCAAGTGATGATCTTCATTAATACCAGGGCTAAAAAATTTGGGAAGGGCATTAATATTACCTTCCTCTACAAGCTTTTCACCTTCTTTTACCATATGATATTGATTAGACTTGCGACCTGCATTTTGATTAGAATCCATCTTCAGTTTTTTCCCTATTTCTTGACTTACTCCAATTGAATCTAAGATGACTTCTAGCCTTGAAGAATGCTTGAACATAGTCAAAATGTTACCAAAATGTTCAACAGAGTCTATAATGGGACATGTATTATTTGAAGTTTTAACATTTAAAAGATTGTTTTTCTTGTGAATATTTTCTCCCTTTTTTCTATTGAAATCCTTTGATTTGTTGGTTTGTCTCTAAGTTCTTCCCTTTATCTTTAAATTGTGTTTCTAAGATTTTTGTTTCCATTATTTCCTCTTCCTCACTTGGGACCTCATTTGTGGAAAGAATTTCAAACATATTAGCAGATAACTTTGGTTGATCCTTCATAACTGGTTTTTTTCTGAGTGTTTTTCTTCTTAGGCATTTGGAAACCTGCTAAATTTATGTCTTCTTTCTTTTGATCTGGAATTTGAGTTCCAAACGATATTCTTTAATGTGTTTGCGATACTTGTGGAGCTTTCTGCAATACAATTCCGATGTTTCATATTCTCTCAGTCTTAGTCAACATTCATAAGGACACAAATTAACCACTTTGCTATCCCCTTCTCCTTTTTTTTCTTTTTTCTTTTTTTTCAAAGACAAACCCACAAGTTTCCAAAGGACCAACACACAAAACTTAAAACCAAAATGAGATCCAATACAAAACAAAAACACGAAAACCAAAAGTATATACAAATGTACAATATAATACAAGATGGTGCAAAGTTTGTATTAGCATTTTCCCAGATCCCAAACCTAATTAGAATTTTTTAAAAGACATATGACGTGATACGCATACCAAGTTTTGTAGGAATCCAACAAAAACAAGATCAAACCAAACAAAGAAACAAACTTCCGCTTGCCCCTCTCACCATACCCATTTGATTTAGTTTCATTAATAATCCTATGGTGGAGTCTCAAGTTTTCAAATTTATTAGACAATGATTGATATTCAATTCCTTTATATCTATTCTTTAAGATGTCCATTCCGCACTTTGATTCATGGTGTAGAAATAAGCTTTCATTTTCATTCAATAAAGCCATAACATTAATAATATTTGAATCAAACCACTCATTAGGCAAACCTTCATTCGAATTTTGCATGGTGAAACCAAAAAGGTGAGATTTTACCTTTGGCATGTTTTCATTTGACCTTACTTGAAGAGAATTTGAAAATTCCTCTTTTCTCTCACGACTTTCATCATCATGTAGCACTTGTTCTTTCTCCATGATTTGTTTATCAAAGGCACCAAACTTAGGTACCCAATTGAACACATGTCCATCCCTTTCAAACCATAAGTCTTGTCTATCTAGGGGTGGGTTAACTACCACATTTCCATGATCAATCACTTGGGTTGTTTTGGGTAATGTGAGATTTTCAATTGGATCATCAATGATATCAAACCCAAATGATTTAGGTTTTGTAACTTTCTTTGCATGAATTTTATTTAATTATTTTTGCATTTACATGGAGCACTTTTGTTTTCTAGATTTTATTTAATTATTTTTACATGTCTTTTTTTCTTGCATGAATTTTTTTTAATTATTTTTCCATTTACATGGAGCACTTCCTTTTTCCTCCGCATGGATTTTCATGTTTTTACATGGAGTGCTTCTTTTCTTCTCGCATTGAAACTCTTAATTCCTTAAAAATAGAAGTTTCAATCTGAATATTCAATAGTGAAAATTTCCTATGCATGAATTTTTCAGATTTTTTTTAAATTATTTTTACATGGAACATTTTATTTAATTATCTTATGTATCATCAACACACCTTTGACAAGGCATTAATAATTTTGAAACTCTTTATTCCTTGGAG
Source organism: Wollemia nobilis (assembly GCA_028583015.1). Classification (NCBI taxonomy): domain Eukaryota; kingdom Viridiplantae; phylum Streptophyta; class Pinopsida; order Araucariales; family Araucariaceae; genus Wollemia; species Wollemia nobilis. The sequence continues at coordinate 22,180,169 of JAQPPZ010000523.1, forward strand.
AATAGAAGTTTCAATCTGAATGAAAAATTTCATGGCTAAGCCTTGCCTTCATTTATTGTTTGTTTTCATTGCAGTTGCAATAATTGCCATTTTTTTTCACTTCAAAAAAAAGAAGAGAAGTAAATCTAAATACCCATCTGGGGGTCCTACTATTTATCCCATACTTGGTTTTTTCCACTCCCTAGTAAAAAACCATGACAGGATTCACGACTAGATTGCAGAAGCTCTTGCTGCTTCTCCTTCCAACACTTTCGTATACCATCGCCCTGGAGGAAGAGGCTACATCACAACAAATCCTGCAAATGTGGAGTACATGCTCAAAACCAACTTCAAAAATTATGAAAAAGGAAACCATACTCACGTTTTACACGATTTTTTGGGCAATGGAATTTTCAATTCAGACGGGGACTTGTGGAAGATGCGGCGCAAGGCCACCAACTATGAATTCAACACCAAATCCCTAAAAAAATTTATGGTCGAGACTGTGCAGTGGGAGATCCTTCATCGTCTCCTCCCAGTCCTCCCCCATTCCCACAGTATAGGAATTTCTCTAAACTTGCAGGATGTTATGCAGAAAGTTACCTTTGATAATATTTGCAGAGTTGCCTTCGGAGTCGACCCTGGGTCTCTTGACCCCTCTCTTCCAGAGTCACCCTTTGCCCTAGCTTTCGACGATGCCACCGAGCTAATATTGGGAAGATTCTTCTACATTTTCCCATTTATGTGGAGGATCAAGCGGATACTTAACTTCGGCTCCGAACGACGGTTGAAAAGAATGATTCATGTGGTGAATGGGTTTGCTATGGGTATTATTCATTCTAAAAGGAAAGATATTTCTAAGAATTTAAGTGAGGGAAGCGGCCACCTCAAAAATGATCTCCTTTCCATATTCATGGCAGCTATTATCAATTGCAATAATACAGTAGTTTCTGATAAAAATACTTCAATGTTGGATAAATCCGATGATTTCATGAGAGACATGGTAGTCAATATCATATTGGCTGGCAGAGACACCACATCAGCTTTGCTGACCTGGTTCTTCTAGGTTCTTTCTTCCCATCCCAAAGTGGAAGCTGCAATATCTCCATTCAGCTGTGTATGAATCTCTACGGTTGTATCCTTCTGTGCCTCTCGACTCCAAAGTTTCTTTGGAAGACGATGTTTTACCTGATGGGAGTGTGGTGAGAAAAGGATGGAGTGTTGATTACAGTATGTATGCCATGGGTAGGATGGAAAGCATTTGGGGTAGGGATTGCATGGAGTTCAAGCCGGAGAGGTGGGTTAGAAATGGGGAATTTGTAGGAGATAATCCTTGCAAGTATACAGTGTTTAATGCAGGGCCTCGTATATGTCTGGGAAAGGAGATGGTACTCCTTCGGTTGAAATCAATTGTGGCTTATATAGTTCATAGTTTCAGTCTCAAGGTTGATAAGGATTTTATTCCCAGCTATACACTTGACTTCATCCTGCACATGAAGGAAGGAATCCCTGTTACTGTATTCAAAAGGTAAAGGTAATTGTAATTCATGGATGGTGAATATCATTTAGAATAGATTGTAGCATCCTTAATGGATCCTTTGGATAGGTTTTAGATTTTTTTGATAAATATAAAATAAGTCTTTTGACCGTCAAACCCATCAGGTGTTGATGGGATGATCCGTAAAAGTAGAAGGTCAATAATTATAATCTCTTTTGTGATTTTAAGCCTTATATATTTCCATAAAATTATTGAAATGAGGTTGGTTTTGGGTTGTAAGATTTTTTAAATCACCATTCCTTATTTGATTGGTTCAATTAGAATTTGAGTCATGTTCGGTTCAAGTGCGTGAGATTTATTTTTTCTTTCTCTTTCCATAATTTCTGGCGAACTTAACGATAATTATGGATGAATGATAAGTGTTTGAATAGATATTAGATAGGGTTTCATTAAAGATTTTAATGGTAAAAAATATAAAAAGGTTTGATTCTCTTAAAAAGGTTGGTTTTGATTTATGTAACTATAAATCTATGTACATTTATATAAAATATTTATCATATATTATTATTATTATTTTTTTTAAATTTAAATTTATTTTATATTTTATAAATTTATATATATATTTACGAGCTTAGTGAGGTTGCTAAATATCACGATGTACTTATTGTATGATGGTTAACCTTCATTTTCTTATAAATATATTTTTAGGACAACCTATTTTTTATTATCTTAAACAGCCACATGTTTTAGGACAACTTCTTTCCTATTTAAAAAGAGTCACTACCAATGAGAATGGGTCACCGATTGAGTTAAAAGATTCCTTTCCGTATAATGGTCGGTAAGAATTATTGCAAATGGAAAAATTCTCCCTGGAGGCATGGTTTTACTGACTTCTCATTCGGCAGGAATTTTAAAACAAGCGGCCTGCAACCGAAGATTTGTGAAACTCTTTGCAACTACAAGACAATAACAATGTCGTCGTTGTGTAGTTCTTCATTGAAAAAAATTACCATCATGAAGTAATAGTTTATGCAGGACAAGAGTACATTATTTTATATGGTATTTTTTCTTTCTAATAATCATTAATAATAATTATAATTGATAAACTTGTCTTTTATTTTTTTTTTACTTTTGAAAATTAATTTGATTTCAATATAACTTTCATTCCAATAAATATATTAAACCAAACTATTATCTTAAATTAATATAAATTTATTTTTTCCATTAAAAAAAATAAACTATTAAACTGATAAATGGTTAAACTGATAAGAGTAGATACTACACTTGATCTTGGCCAAAAGGCCGAGAAAGGTAAACTATTATATTGCAAAATAGTCTTCATCACCCCGAAAGTAGGGTGTTTTCTTTGACAAGTGTTCTATTTTTTAATTTTTTATTAGTGTATTATTTTGATATGTTTATTATATATATTTTTTGCCTTTCTCCAAGAGCATGATACAAATATAATATTATTAAATCTAATCTTACGCACGATTACTATTACTAACAAATAAATTTTGTTCGGAAGTGAAAATATTTCACTATTTATGGTTCACCTACGGATTAGATGATATATGTAAGACAAGTACGATTACTTGTTATAGGACCTAGTTTTTGAATATTTTTTAATTTAAAAAGAAAATTAAATTATTATATTTTAGGGTTAAATGTTATTTTTAATATTTTTTTGTAATGAAGAAGTTTTATATTAAAGAGGTTTAATCATACAAAAAGGGTGGGTGAAATTGAGCACACCTTGAGTTCCCGAGTCCAAAACCATACTAACTGTTGACCATGCAGTTGGGAAGACAACAACAAAACAACTTTAAGCTATTACAACGTAGACATCAAAAGAAAGTAGGCCTGCAAGCATTTAAGCATTATCCGACATCGCCCCAACCACCACCATTATTCGACTCAGAATGGCCCCAACCATCATCAACAACACCATTGCCCTCTTGAATCTTTGTTTGCTCGTGAGGTGCGATAACCTGTGCGAGAGGAGAAGAAGAACCATCTCCCCAACTCACCGTCGGAGTCAAAGGCACAGAACGAGAAGCCAAATCCTTGCATTGGTATGAACAGAAGTCGGGGGACAAATATCCCACCCAGAATTGGGATAGGAAGAAGAAGCACCACCTGCAGAGTTGTGTTTAGCAGCAGGAGGAGGCTGCGGCCAGTGTCAAGGATTACCACCTGAATGTGAATGACCATTGTCTCAGGATCCAGCACCAATATACCGAGGACGCCTCCGGGTGGGAGGAGCATTAGGAGGCACGCGACTCACCGTGCATGGTACGTTTTACCAATGTTCCATCAAAGGGCATAAATATTGTAACTCCACATTTACCTTGAATCTTAAGCTCCATCGAGATTGCAAGGAGACTAAGTTTCACTAGGCATTTAATTTATTTGACATGGGAACCATTGGAGATAGCCAAGAATACCCCAAGGAGGGTTTGTATTTTATAAAAGAAAGCTTATTAGGCCAAGACCAGTCAGACCACCATTATTTTTGACAATGTCTAAAAACCTTAGACCAAATCATAAGAGGAGTGGAATCCACAACAACATCATAAGTACTCTTATCGCATAAAATGATTCCATGATGCAGGAGCATCCAACGAATATTGACGAGGCCATAACTTCTCAACCGTAGCTCTGATTGATGTGAAATTTGACATGGAGCTAGTTGGGAGAGTTCTAAACAAATGGTCCCCAATTTTGGGTACGTTGTGGAGCAGACACAACAAATGGCAACTCTGCTGGGAAATGCTCCTGAGCATTTCGGTGAGAACTCAACCTGAACACCTTCAAAACTCAAACACAAGCATCAACAAATATCCCAAGAATGAAACTAGACAAGAAATACATGAAGCATTAGAATTATTAAGCATCAGCTCGGTGTGTGCAATGTGCTTCATTCCCTATCATTTGAAACTCGTTCAACTTTCCATTGTCATTTTCACTTATGATTCGTGCGTATGAGAAGTTATGGATGATTCCTGTAGGATTTAACGTATGGTGAAGATGCTAGAGATATAACAAGCTTTGCAAAGGCTCAAACTTTCTAGTACCACGAAAAAACATATTAAAACTGTCCAATCCTCTTAGGACCAAATATGAGTATACTGAATTAATTTACTAGATCCCAAAGTTGGTTATGTGTCACTACCATTTTGAACCCATGTGCAAGTGTAAGTGAAATCGAGCTTTGGGGAATAGGATTCCCAACCTAAGCGAGATGGGAATTTAACCCTATCCTTACTACTCTGATCTGGAGTTCATTACCTCATCTTGAACAAAGTGATTTAACCTCTTATGGATGAAACTGTAAGGCTAGCCTATCCGTTTGAGCAGTCAGTGGTCTTTCTTTTAGACAAGACATGTTGCCATGCATGAGCATACTCCACTACCAGTCAGGCGTCTATAGCCCCGGTGGAGATCAACCTCATAATCTAGGATTTGACTTTACTTTTGATTTCTTGAACCTTGGGGATGACTACCCATCCTTGCAAGGGACATGTAGTACGATCCTTCCAATCCAATATTAATGATGCAATAAAAGTAGGATGAAAAATATTTGCTTTGGAACTTCAAGTTATTGAGTGTAGATCACGCTTTTAATTTCTTAAAACATGATGGAGGCCAAATAGAAGCTTTGGGGAATCAGATTCTCAACCTAAGCGAGATGAGAATTAGACCCTATCCTTACTACTCCATGAAGATCAAATCAGAGCTTTGGGGAATTGGATCATCAACCTAAGTTCGATGGGGATTTAACCCTATCCTTACTACTCTGATTTTAGGCTTTAAGCACTATAGGAGTGGTAAAAAGCCACTGTTTTAAGGATTATGTTGCATGATAGGACAGACATGAAATACTCCTTTCGCCTCACCTTTTCTTCCAAGTATGGTTTTGACCATTTTGCTCAAGATCCTCTTTAATATGTGTAGAACGTGCTTGGTTCAAGATTTTTCGGGCATCAGTTCCCAATTTTAGGATCTTTTTAATATACGTTATATAATAACCCTAAGAGGATTCGACACCTTTTCAATGATTGTGTTTGAAATGTAGATGCAACTGAGATGAAATGTATATGCAATGTCGAATGTAACATGAGATATGGATGAAAGCATTGCTCTTTTTGAAATGCGGATGGAGTATACCACCTACTTTACCATAATTTGTAAAACTGACAACTTCATGCATCACAAGTTCCAAACAGTATTCTTTAATGTGTTTGCGATACTCATGGAGATTTCTGCAATACAATTACGATGTTTCATATCCTCTCAGTCTTAGTCAACATTCATAAGGACACAAACTAACCACTTTGCTATCCCCTTATCCTTTTTTTTTTCTTTTCTTTTTTTTCAAAGACAAACCCACGAGTGTCCTTAGGACCAACACACAAAACTTAAAACCAAAATGAGATCCAATCCAAAACCAAAACATGAAAACCAAAATTATATACAAATGTACAATATAATACAAGATGGTGCAAAGTTTGTATTATCGTTTTCCTAGATCCCACACCTGATTAGAATTCTTTAAAAGACATATGACATGATACACATACCAAGTTTTGTAGGAATCCAACAAAAAAAAGATCAAACCAAAAAAAGAAACAAACTTCCACTTGCCCCTCTCACCATACCCATTTGCTTTAGTTTCATTAATAATCCTATGGTGGAGTCTCAAGTTTTCAAATTGATTAGACAATGATTGATATTAATTTCCTTTATGTCTATTCTTTAAGATGTCCATTCCGCACTTTGATTCATGGTATAGAAATAAGCTTTCATTTTCATTCAATAAAGCCATAACATTAATAATATTTGAATCAAACCACTCATTAGGCAAACCTTCATTCGAATTTTGCATGGTGAAACCAAAAAGGTGAGATTTTACCTTTGGCATGTTTTCATTTGACCTTACTTGAAGAGAATTTGAAAATTCCTCTTTTCTCTCCTGACATTCATTATCATGTAGCACTTGTTCTTTCTCCATGATTTGTTTATCAAAGGCACCAAACTTAGGTACCCAATTGAACACATGTCCATCCCTTTCAAACCATAAGTCTTGTCTATCTAGGGGTGGGTTAACTACCACATTTCCATGATCAATCACTTGGGTTGTTTTGGGTAACGTGAGATTTTCAATTGGATCATCAATGATATCAAATCCAAATGATTTAGGTTTTGTAATTTTCTCATTTTGAAATGGCATAATCATTGTAGCACAAGTAAGTTGATCAAAATTTTCAATTTCTTTTCCTTCAAAGGAATCTAAAGCAAATGAATTTTTTTCTTGATTCATGGTTGTAGAATCCTTATCATGTTCCAAAATTTGATGAGATTCGAATTCCTCTTCCAAAACTTTCTCAAATTGTACAGGATTTATAGTATCCTCATGTGAGGAAGCAATTGAGTTATCCCTGCATATTAACTGACACAACAAGTTTATTAGAAGATTTAGATTGATAATATTCTTCCCATTTCTTCCATGAATCATAGTAATCATCTTCCAAGTTCAAGTTGTGACTCTCAAGTACTTCTTCTTCATCTTCTGATTCATCAACATGTTTCTCATCCAATTCATCTTCACCTTCCTTAGATGGTTCAGTTATTTCCAAAAGTGGGTTATCTCTTGAATTCAAATTGGTAAAGCTATCATAATCCAAATTTGTAACCCATGATTCAATTTTATCACAATTTGTAAGGTGTGGATCCTCTTGGTCATCACTTTTGAGAACATCATCCAAAGTGTCTTTCGAGAACAAGTTGTGGAACTCGATTATGTCCTCAACTTCATTTGTTGATTTTATTTCAAATTCATTTTTGGCCAATTGTGATGACTTAGGAGCTTCTATAATGGGATCGATTTTTGAATTCCATGTCATATAGTTGCTCCAATCCTTTGCAAGTACATCTAACCAAATCATATCCACATAAGTTTGTTCATCCAAATCCTCCTTTTTGGGTAATGATTCTAGATATTTCTTTTCCAAAACAAGATGGTGATCATTTGATTCCAACTTCTTGTTACCCATCCATAGAATTTCTTCTCCAAAATCTTCATGCTCTTCAAGACATTTCGAATAGGTATTTACTTCAATGTAAGTCACCTTAAAATCTCTTGTATCACTTGAAGAAGCATAACATGAAACATCATTAAGATCGACATTATGAATTTTCTTCCTAGGATGATTTGGATGCATACATTGACGTGCTCGCCTTTGTGGTGGAACTTGCCTACATACCTTCTTAACCACTTTATTTTGCTCTTTTACTTTCGATACGAACTCTTTGGGTTGAGTGGTAGAAGTAGTAGGATTAGTTGGATTGATATCCACGGACAAAGCTTGAACATTTGTTGCAATGGTTCCATGAGTGACCACATGATTCTGTAATTGAGGTATAGTTGGATGGATGGATGTACTTGTATAAGCTCATGTGGGAGCATGAGTTGGTATGGTAGGATGGAGTTGATTGTAGGGAAAAACATTTGATATCAAATTTTGTTGTGCCCACGCTTGATTTACCATCAAGGTTTGATTGTAAGCCCCTAGTTGTCCTACCATCGTTGATTGCTCCATTCCATAACCTTGTGGCCTCAATTGTTGATCTGCAATCATAGCTTCTATGTAGGTCGATGCAAGATCAGTAACCAAGGGATTCATCCCAACGAATATGGCAAAGAATGGATCCAATGCTCGAAAGTATATTTGAAGAGTACCATTTTCTTCAATAGTATAAGGAGAAATCAATCTCGTATAAAGCTTTCGAAACCTCATGTTGAAACTTCTCACTGGCTCATTAGGTTCTCTTTTGCAAGAAGTAAATTGTTGATATATCGTGAGAGGATCAATTAGCAAACTAAATTGATTGATAAACTCATCTTTCAATTGATTCCAAGATGTAATATAACCAGTGGGTAAATTTATGTACCAATCATATGCCACCTCATCTAGGATTCCAGGAAACATTCTACATGCCACATCCTCATGTTCGACATTCCATCTAACTAGGATATCCACATAGGCTTGAATATGTTCCTTGGCTAATGTTGGACCATTGTGTTTAAATTTGGGCAAACGTTTTTCTACGTTCTTGGGTAAATCATGAGAATCTCCACTAATGTTCAAAGTATTACCATGTATCCCATACCACATTCCTGCAGTGGTAGCCATTTATGAAACTCAAAGAATAACTTCAAAACCAATTTGTTAGTCATGAATAAAAGAAGGAACCATGACAAAGCAATATTCTAAAAATGTAAATTAGTTTCTGATTCACTAGGTCACATATGCGCAAGTGAAGGGCATACTCCTAGTGTTGTAGGCTTTCTGATTCACAAGATCGCATTACACGCAAGTGAAGAGCATAATACCGACAACAAATATATTTTAGACAAAACAATTCCTTACAAATAAGCATGAAATGACTAGCAAATATCGCATGTAACGTATGAATAATCATGTTAGCATCAACCAAGATATGTATCCATTAAAATCAAATGAATGTAATTGCATGGAGACAACCTCGTTAGTCAAGACCAAAATTTTTTAAAATCACATCAAAACACATTATTCCTGTATGAACAATCAAAAGCATTAGAACAATGCATAGAAATTCATGTCCTCCTTTTAACATTACAAGGTTGTATTTTTAAAATAGGGCTAAAGATAATAATCAATAGGGCATGAAATATTCAAAATTTAAATCCCTATAGCATTTAAATCACACTGAAATAAACCAATTCAGGCCCTCCTTCTAGCGCCAAAATGTTGAGTGGTATTTTCATCCAATTGTGAAAATACACTCTCCCTTAGGATTTGGGTTCCAAATCCCCTCTTGCAAAGAAGTTAAACAAACAACTTCTCCAAGGTCTCCGCTATATTAGCATTTGCATATGTGTACTAGTAATCTCAAATAAAGATATTCAATTTAAATGCTCGGAACACCTTAGTGATTGCAAGTAACTGTAAACAAGGGGCAATGTTGGTTTATTTTACCATGAAAAGTCAGTGATTGTTCATTGAACCAAAATAAAGCAAATGTGAGTTGGCCCTCATATGACCACGATGTAGTGCCTTAATTCCTTTTATCTTGAGGGTTTTTAAATAGATTTTATCTTGCATTAAATCCTCAATGATGAATAGGGTCATCAAATGTAGCTTCAAAATGTCACTTTAATTATCCTTCTTAAATGAAATCAGATTTTCATCAAGACGAATAATTTAGTGCTTTGATTGCTCCCAAAATGGTAATTTGCAAAGTGCCATAAAACATGACTCCTTCGTTGAAATTAGAATTTTAATGAAGGGAATGTCATCATAGGCTCATGAATAAAACATGAAACTGAAAAAATGAAATTCGGCCCAAAAAATAGAAATTTTCTATTTTCGGATTTTTCAAAATCTGTAATAAAACAGCAACTTCGATGAATTTTTAAAAATACTAAACAACTCCGAAAATTAAATTTCAAAGTGCGTATTGGAAGTATGAAGTATAGCCTACGCAATGGTGAAATTATTTTTGGATTTTGAATTTTTTTTAAATGTTTATTTTAATGCCTGAAAATTAAACAAAAAATTAAAATTTTTGGAAAAATAAAATGCAGAAAAATGAAATGAAATGCAAAAAATGAAAATAAAATGCATTCAGTATGGTGCTATCTTATTTTGACAAAACCGAAGATGTAATGTTTTCATGCATGCAACCTAACCTATTGGACTTGCAAAACAAGCACAATCCAGATAAGCTAAGTGCTGGCTCCTAAGGTTTTAAATGAGGTTTTTCATATTTAAACATTCGCATGAAGCAACCAAGAAAACTTGCATAAACTCCATTTACAAGCCTAAAATATGAAAAAGGGAAAAATAGACATTTAATCTTGAATGCATAAAATGACTCCTTTCTTGTCCATAAGATGCAACTTTCTGAAACTTCCTGTATTAAAGATTTGTCATTTTACAATAACAGAAATTTCTGGTTTTCCCAAACCAGTCAATGGAAGAAAATGACTCAAACAGGTCCAGAATGGCCCTCTTGCCTTCAAATCTACAACTCTGCTCGTAGCAGTTTCCAACCCCTCAAAACATCCTTGCCTGGCATATTTAAAATTTTCAGGAAGCTTTTCGTTTTATTTTCCAATGACTGTTCGTTTCACCTTCCCTTGTGCATGCATGTGTTTTGGTTTCCAAAAAAGCTTTTCGTTTCTATTTTGTGGCCCTTCGTTTCATTCCCATGGTTTGGCTTCCTCTGTTTGGTTTTCTTCACTTTTGGTTTGATTTCAAAAAACGTTTCCTTTTCTCCACATGGGCACGCGTCCGCTTCCTTCCATGTGTAACGTCCATCTTAAATGATTTTGAATCATTATAGATTCCTTATGTAACATTTTGTCTTATTCATTAGATTTTGTCCTTATGTGACAAACTACCTTACGATTTATTCCTTAGCTTTATATAAAGCCTTGACACCTTCGTGAGCAACTAATGAAGGGGTACGAATCACCTCTTTCTTTGCATGTCTGTGTCCTCTTTTAAGTCGTGAAAATACAACATGTCGCAATATCACGACACTTTTGTTTCTCTACCTGCCTGCCCTTTTTGAGCCGCGAAAATGTAACATGTCGCAATATCGCGACACTTTTGTTGCTTTGCCTGCCTGCCCCTTTTGAGTCGTGAAAATGCAACATGTCGCGATATTGCGACACTTTTTCTTTGCTTTGGACCGCGAAAATGCAATATGTTGCGATATCGCGACACTTTTTCCTCCTTGCTATTTCTCTTTGCTTTGGACCGTGAAAATGCAACATGTCGCGATATCGCGACACTTTTTCCTCTTTGCTTTGGACCGCAAAAATGCAACATGTCACGATATCGCGACACATTTTCTTTCTTGTTCTTTCTCTTCTCTTTTGGCCGCGAAAATGCAACATGTCGCGATATCGCGACACTTTTGCCTCCTTGCTCTTTTTCTTTGCTTTGGACCGCGAAAATGCAACATGTCGCGATATCGCGACACTTTTTCTTTCTTGTTCTTTCTCTTCTCTTTTGATCGCAAAAATGCAACATGTCGCGATATCGCGACACTTTTTCTTTCTTGTTCTTTCTCTTATCTTTTGGCCGTGAAAATGCAACATGTCGCTTTATCGCAACACTTTTTCTTCCTTGCTTTTTCTCTTCTCTTTTGGTCGCAAAAATGCAACATGTCGTGATATCGCGACACTTTTTCTCCTTGTTTTTTCTCTTTGCTTTGGATCGTGAAAATGCAACATGTCGCGATATCGCGACATTTTTTTCTTTTTGCGGTGTTTTGCTTTTTCTTTGATATTTAACATATGGGCCACTTCGGTCTTCTTGAAAACTATGCAAAAAGGAGGGTCCCTAATTTTGGGGTATGTTGTGGAGCAGACACAACATGTATAAGGGTTGGCATGGGCCACACATAAGCCAAGGTTGATTGTATTGTAATATTATATTAGTAGTAGGCTCCCCAAAGTAGAATAAGAAGATGATATATAAATAAGAGATATTTATCATTGTAATCATCATTGGAGATGATTCTTATGTAATCATATATGCCCACGAAGTGGCTTGTGGGACTTTGCCCTCCTTGAGTAGCTCTCTCATCTTGGGAGATATTGTGGAGTGACTCCTTCCTTAAGGAGTATAATTAGTTTCCCTATCTTAAAGGTATTATCTATCTCTCTCTCATTTGTGGATTGTGATTGTGGATAATTAATTGTGGATGAATTTTTTGATAATTTTGGATATTGGTGGATGATTTCTATTAATGATAATAAAATTTTACAACAAACTGGTGTGGCTCTACTTCTTTATGTGGACCATCTTTAATAATACTGCAATAGATGAGAAAAACTACATTTACTCGTGAAGTATAAAATATATAATTTAAAATACAAAAAAAATTAAATTACAATTTGATGTAATTTATTATAATATAATTTTTATTTTTTAAATTTAACTATGAATATTTTATACATAACCATTCTAAAGTTAAATTTAACTTTCACCACCTATAATGTAAGGCTTTAAACTTTTTTTAAAAGTTTTAAATTAAAAGAAATACTTACACATAACTATATAAGTAAACTTATTAAAAAAAAACCTTTCCAAAAAGTGATGCATAAATAATTTAAGAAAAAAAACCTTTTAAAAGAAAGTTGAAAGCCTTACCTTAGAGGTTGACCTCGGCTTTTATTATTTGTTTTGAATTCACTAATTTTAATTGCAGACGTTGACATTGTTACCTAGAGGTATGTTGTGGCTGATCCACAACACACCCCAAAATTGGGGACCCACCTTTTTTGGATGTTTTCAAAGAAAATCTCAGTGACCCAGATGCTAAAAATCAAGAAAAAGAAAAAAATGCACAAGTATGAAAAAGTGTCGCGATATCACGACATGTCGCTCCATCGCGGCCAAAAGCAGAAAAGCGTAGCGAAATCGCGACATGTTGCTCCGTCGCGGCCGAAACCAAAAAAGTGTCACGAAATCGCGACATGTCGTGCCATCGTGCCAAAAACAGAAAAGTGACGCGAAATTGCGACGTGTTGCGCGGTCGCTGCCAAAAACAGAAAAGTGTCACGAAATCGTGACGCGTTGCGCGGTTGCTGCCAAAAACATGAAAAGTGTCACGAAATCGCGACGTGTTGCGCGGTCGTTGCCAAAAACAGAAAAGTGTCACGAAATCGCGACGTGTTGCGCGATCGTTGCTGAAAATGAAAGTGTCACGAAATCGCGACATGTTGCTCCGTCGCGGCCGAAAGAGGAGAGAGAAAGGTAAAATGAAAAAGTGTCGTGAAATCGTGACATGTTGCTCCGTCGCGGCCGAAAGAGGAGAGAGAAAGGTAAAATGAAAAAGTGTCGCGAAATCATGACATGTTGCTCCGTCGCGGTCGAAAGAGGAGAGAGAAAGGTAAAATGAAAAAGTGTCGCGAAATCGCGACATGTTGCTCCGTCGCGGCCGAAAGAGGAGAGAGAAAGGCGAAGTAGAAAGGCGTAGCGAAATCGTGACGTGTCACAAAATCGTAGGTCAAACCAGTCAAACAGGGCAAAGTAGAAAAAACGTCGCGATTTCGCGACAGGTTGCAGCGAAGGTGTACGGAGCGAAAAGGCATCGCGATTTCGCGACAGGTTGCAGCGAAGGTGCCTGAAGTGAAAAGACGTCGCGAAATCGTGACAGAAAGCAGCAAGAGCAGCCCGAAATGGAAAGCGTAGCGATTTCGCGACGAAAAGCCGATAAAGCAGTACGAAAGTGAAAAACGTCGCGATTTCGTGACAGAAAGCCGCAGGATAGTTCCGAACGAAAAGGCGTAGCGATTTCGCGCAAGTTTTGGAGGAAACGTTTCGGAGTGAAAAAACGTCGCGAAATCGCGACAGGTTGTGGCCGAGAGTGTACGAAACAGAAAAGCGTCACGATTTCGTGACATGTCGCGTTTTCGTTGGGCAAGAAGGCAAGAAGGCTGTTGGCCGAAAAACGTCGCGATATCGCGACCTGTCTCATTTTCGCTGTGTTGGCAGAGGAACAAGTTGCATGCATAAAAACGTCATGATTTACATGGGACCGTTACAGAAGGTGCAGAAAGCGTGAGACACGTGGCATACAGGTGTCAGAGTTGCAGAAGCGTTACATGCAACAGAAGATTTTGAACGTTTCGACATCGAGCATGAATCAAAAGCAACGAAAAGGTGAGGAATTTGAAAAGATGCATTCTGGAAGGTGAAACGAAGCGACGTAGGGTGAATCGAAGAGCCGCGCCAGACAGTATAAAATCAAAAGCACAGATTGAACAGAGGGTTGGAAATTGTTGCTAGCAGAGTTGCAGAGACAAGGGCTGCAAGCCATTCTGGGCCTGCACTTGGAGCAATTTCCTTCATTTGTTCTGGATTTGTCATACCTGGAACATTCTGTAATTGCAACTGATATACCATTTTAATACGAAATACAGAGAGTTGGCATCTCATTGATGAGAAAGAAGGAGTCCTTTTTTGCATGCATGATTTAATGTTTTATCTTCCCTTTCAAATTTCCAGGCTTTTAGGTGAAGTTTAATGCAAGTGTTCTTGGTTGCTTCATGCGAATGTCTAAATCTGAAATTACATTAAAAACCCTAGAAACCCGCACCTAGCTTATCCGGATTGTGTAGATTTGCAGGTTCAATAGGTTAGGTTGCATGCGAAACCTCATCATCTTTGGTTTTGTCAATCAGGATGGTCGCACTCTGGACATAGTTTAGCTTCATTTTCATTTTGCATTTATTTTATTTTCAAACCCTTATTTTATTTTATGCATTTTTAATTACTGTCATTCAAATAAATAACTAAAAATTCATCAAAGCTCAGGATCAAAATATATTTATTTCTTAGATTTATTCACTTTGAGTCCATTGCAAATTCAAATTGAAATAAACCACGAGTGCCCCTTGTTAATATCCACTTGTAACCCTAAGGTATTCCCGGCATTCAAATTAAAACAACATCATTGATATACAAAGAGTTAGCATAACAGGAACCTTGGAGAAATTATCTGTTGTAATTTCTTTGCAAGCAGAGGATTTTGGGACTCGGATCCTACCGGAGAGTGTGCTTTCACAATTGGGTGAAAACACCACTCAACAGATTGGCGCTAGAAGGAGGGCCGAATTGGTTTACTTTATTTTGATTTTCATACATAAGTAATATTTTTTTGATTCGATTTTGAAATTATCTCTTAAATCTCACAAACGGCTAAACTGCAGCATTTGTTTTTCTGTTGCAGGTTTTCTTGGTGATAATCGGGAGTTTCGTCAAGGAGGGCTGAAACGGTTTATTGTGATTTAAGGGCTACAGGAATTGCTATGCACTGTTCTTAACGCTTTGATTGTTCATACAGGAATAATATGATTTGGTTTGATTTAAAAAAATAAAGAATAAAAAAAAATAAATAAATAAAAAAGAAGGGAATTTTTGGATATTAAATTTATATTCTTTAAGACTCACTAATGGCTGTGTTTACACCATGGATGACAGGTAGCCCATTGAATATACCGGGAGTTCAACATTATTTGCCCGTTGGTTTTGAGAGATGTCTTCCTCAATTTTTGTCTAATGGGACAAATACGGCAGAAGAACATATTCAAGCATTCAAATTTGTTGTGAATCACTTAACAAGTTGGTATGATGATGTGGCTTGTAAAATGTTCCTTTACACCTTGGACAAAGTGGCATATGATTGGTTTACAAGTCTGCCTTTAGGGTCTATCACTTCTTGGGCTCAGCTAGAGGCAGCATTTCTCAATCAATTCAACAAAAAGCGAGTTGACCCAATCCTCATATACAATCAATTGGTCTATATTAGAAAAGGACCAAGTGAAAATGTGAAGTCATTTTCTGAAAGGTTCTTTGGATTATATACGCAATTAGTGACATTTTATGTTCTTCAAGAAGAAGTGGCTCTCCAAATATACATCAATGCTCTTGACTCACCCATGTCCACATATTTGCGAGGGATGCCTCAAATCTCATCTTTGTCACAAGCCTATACTCAAGCAATGGCAATTGAGCAACAATTGAGTTGTCAAAATTATGGTGTGGGTTTTGGATCATGTAATCTTCAATCATTTAATACCTCCTTTACCCACCCAATGATTTATCCACCTCAACCAAGTTCAAGTGTGAATCAATTTCAGAATCAACAATCATTCCCAAGCTTCAATCAATTTCAAAATCCTCAACCTACTATGCAAGATCAACCATCTTTCTTAAGTATGAATCAACTTCAAAATACTCATCTTGATTCAAAAGATGTTGCTAAAATCAATTTCAATGATTTTCATAAGAATATGATTTTAGGCAAGGGAGGAGTACTAGATCCAACTAGTATGGAAACATGTGACAGATTGGAAACCCTTGACTCACCAAAAGATGAATTTTATGAGGATGAATCTGATTCGGATGACACATTGGATGACATTGTTGAAAGTAATGGCCTAGGAAATTCACACCTTCCAAATTATGTTGAACATGAATCATGGGTTACACATGTGGATTATGATAACCTTATCAATTTGAATACAAGCAATAACCCAATTTTGGAAGTAATTGAACCATTTAAGGAAGGAGATGATAAATTTGATGAGAAATATATTGATGAATTGAAAGAGGATGTAGAAGTAGTTGAGCATCACAATTTGATTTTGAAAGATGATCATTGTGATTCTTTGGAAGAGTATGCTCACTCCAAACCTTCTGATGAAATTTGTGTGCCTATTGATATGCAGGATAATACAATTGCCCTTTCATATGAGGATATTACAAGTCCTGTACAATCTAAGAATGCTTTGGAAGAAGGGTTGGAATCTCATCAAAGGTTGGAGAAGGATAATGATTCTACTACCATGGATGAAGAAGGAGAATCAATTGTTTTTGTTCCCCTTGGGGGGCAAGAAATCAAAAATATTGATCCACCTATTGTTTCTACAATGTCTATGCCATCTCAAAATGATGAAATTACAAAACCTAAGTGGTGTGGGTTGGATGCTATTGATGATCTTAATGAAAATATGGATTTTGGGGCAACTCAAGCCATTGATCGTGGAAAGGTGTCACGTGACACATATCTTGAAAAATTAGGCTCTTGTTTTGAAAAATATGGACGCATGTTTGATTGGGTGCCTAACTTTGGTGTTTTTGAACAGGTATTGGACAATGAAGAAGACAACGAGAAAAATGAAAAGGCTACTAATACTCATCAAGTTATGATGAATTTTAATCATGATGGGTTGAGTATGGATGACAAGGGGAAATCTTTACCTTTGGTAGTAGCTACAAAAATTTCAAGTGATAGGTTACATGATGTCCCTTTGGATGCTAACATCATTAATGAGGAAATGCCAAATTTTGTTGATGCTTGTCAAGTTTTGAATGATTCTGATTGCTTTAAAATCCTGGAAAATGATTTGAAGTCAAGATTTTTAGAAATAGGCTCTTGTTTGCAACATCTCACATTTGAAAAGGAAAGCCTACTTCTAAATCATGAATGGAATGATGAAACTTGCACTTTAAAGAATAGACAAGATAAAATTGAATATCAACCATTGTCTAATCAATTTGATTTGAATCTCACCTATGATGTTGGTAATAGAACTAAATCAAAGTGGAATGGTGAGCATGGCAAGTTGAAATTTGTTGCATTGCTTGGTTTGATCTTATTTTTGTTGGATTCCTACAAAATTTGGCATGTGTATTGTGTCATATGTTTTTTGATATATTCTAATCATGTTTGGGATCCAGGAAAGTAATAGTCCAAGCTTGGCATCATCCTGTACAATAGTGTATATAATTTTTGGTTTTTTGGTGTGGGCTTTCAAGTTTTTGTTTTTGGGATTGTTTTTGGGTTTTGGTTTTGGTTTGTGTTTTTCAAGTTTCATTTTTTGGATTCTTAGTTTAATCATGATTTAAATTGTGTGTTTGATTTCAATTGACATGCTTTGTTTGTTTTTATAAAAAAAAAAAAAAGAAAAATAATAATAATAATAATAATAAAAGAATAAAATTGAGATGTCAACTTATGCTTGAGACTAGGAGAATATGAAATATTGGAATTGTCTTGTAAAAGCTCCACAAGTAACACAAACATTTTAAGTTATATCGTTTGAAATTTGTGATGCATGAGGTAGTCAGTTTTGTATGGCAAATATTTCATTTGCAACTCAAGAGATAATGCATTCATGTTACAAGCTCACTTTACATATACATTCCATCCTAGTTGCATATGCATCTTAGGTACAAGTCATTAAAGTGTGTCAAATCCTCTTAGGGTTGTGTTATAACATAAATGTAAGAAAAAATCCTAAGGTTGGAAACTGAGTCTTGAGATATCTAGAACCAAGCACATCTTATACATTAAAAAGGATCTTGAGCAAAATGATCAAAACCTAACTTGGAAGAAAAGGTTGGGCGAAAGATGTTTTTCATGTCTATCCTATTATGCAACATGATCCTTAAAACAGTGGTTTTGACCACTTCCATAGAGCTTAAAGCCTAAAATCAGAGTAGTAAGGATAGGGTTAAGTCCTCATCGAACTTAGGTTGAGGATCCAATTCCCCAAAGCTTTGATTTGACCTACATGGAGTAGTAAGGATAGGGCATAAATTCTCATCTCGCTTAGGTTGAGAATCTGATTCCCCAAAGCTCTTATGTCTCATTTCATGATAAATCTTGGATTGGAAGGATCGTACTACTTGTCCTCTGCAAAGGATGGGTAGTCATCCCCAAGGTCTAAGTAATAAATTAATATTTTCCATTTTTTATCCAAAGCTTGGATTGGAAGGATCGTACTACATGTCCCTAGCAAGGATGGGTAGTCATCCCCAAGGTCCAAGAAGTAAAAAATTAATTTTTCCCATCTCATCTTTATTTTGGATTGGAAGGATCGTACTACTTGTCCTCTGCAAAGGATGGGTAGTCATCCCCAAGGTCCAAAGAAATGAAGATAAGTCTTGGATTATGGGGTTAAGTATGCCCATGCATGGCAACATGTCTTGTCTAAAAAACAAGACCACTGATTGTCCAAAGGGTTAGACTAGCATGACCATTTCTCCCATAATTGGTTAAATTATTTTGCTCAAAGTGAGGTAATGAACTCTAAATCAGAATAGTAAGGATAGGGTTAAACTTCCATCTTGGTTAGGTTGGGAGTCTGATTCCCCAAAGTTCTGATTTCACATTCACTTGCACATGGGTTCAAGATAGTAGGGACTCATAACCAACTTTGGGATATAATAAAGTAATTAATTAGTGGATCCTAAGAGGGTTTGGCAATCTTGAATGTTTGTACATGATACTAGAAGAAAGACCATGCCTTTTATAAAAGCAAAATCTCTTAGCATATTCATTAGGTTACACAAATCATTCACAATCTCACATATGCATTCATATAAAACTGACAATGGAATGTTGATCAATTTCAAACGATAGGGAATGAAATTCATTGCACACACTGAGCTAATACTTGATGATTCATGTACTTCTGATCTTTGGGCATTTGTTTATATTGCTTATGTGCTAACGCATGTTTTCGAGTTTATATATGTTTCCAGGTTGGGTTCTCACTAAAATGCTCAAGAGCATTTGACAGTAGAGTCGCCATTTGTTGTGGCTGATCCACAACACACCCCAAAATTGGGGACCCACCTTTTTTGCATGTTTTCAAAGAAAATCTCAGTGACCCAGATGCTAAAAATCAAGAAAAAGGAAAAAATGCACAAGTATGAAAAAGTGTCGCGATATCGCGACATGTCGCTCCGTCACGGCCAAAAGCAGAAAAGCATAGCGAAATCGCGACATGTTGAAAAGTGTCACGAAATCGCGACATGTTGCGCGGTCGCTGGCAGAAGATGAAAAGTGTCGCGAAATCGCGACGTGTTGCGCGATCGCTGCCGAAAATAGAAAAGTGTCACGAAATCGCGACATGTTGCTCCGTCGCGACCGAAAGAGGAGAGAGAAAGGTAAAATGAAAAAGTGTCACGAAATCGTGACATGTTGCTCCGTCGCGGCAAAGAGGAGAGAGAAAGGAAATAGAAAAAGTAGCAAAATCGTGACATGTCGCAAAATCGCGGTCAAGAGGAGGAGAAAGGAATGAAAAGGTCGCGAAATCGCGACAGGAGAGGAGAGAGAAAGGCTGAACGTAGAAAGGCATAGGAAATCGAGGAAATCAAGGTGAAGCTAAAATGTCGCGAATCCTGACAGGAAGGGAGGAAAAGTCGCGAAATCGCGACATTCCAAGGGTACGAGCGAAAACGTCGCGAATCGCGAAGTTGCAGCGAAGGTGCCGAAGTGAAAAACGTCGCGAAATCGCGACGAAAGCGAAAGAGGCCGAAATGGAAAGCTGATCCACAAAAGAGCGAAGTGAAAAACGTCGCGATATCGCGACAAGGAGGATAGTTCCAAACGAAAAGCATAGCGATCGCAAGTTTAAAACATCGAAATCACGACAGTTGCGGCCGAGAGTGTACGAACAGAAAAGCGTCGTGATTTCGCGACATGTCACGTTTTCACTGGGCAAGAAGGCAAGAGGGTTGTTGGCCGAAAAACGTCGCGATATCGCGACCTGTCTCATTTTCGTTGTGTTGGCAGAGGAACAAGCTGCATGCATAAAAACGTCACGATTTACATGGGACCATTACAGAAGGTGCAGAAAGCGTGAGACACGTGGCATACAGGTGTCAGAGTTGTAGAAGCGTTACATGCAACAGAAGATTTCGAACGTTTCGGCATCGAGCATGAATCAAAAGCAACGAAAAGGCGGGGAATTTGAAAAGACGCATTCTGGAAGGTGAAACGAAGCGACGCAGGGTGAATCGAAGAGCCGCGCCAGACAGTATAAAATCAGAAGCACAGATTGAACAGAGGGTTGGAAATTGCTGCTAGCAGAGTTGCAGAGACAAGGGTCGCAAGCCATTCTGGGCTCGCACTTGGAGCAATTTCCTTCATTTGTTCTGGATTTGTCATACCGGAACATTCAGTAATTGCAACTGATATACCATTTTAATACAGAAATACAGAGAGTTGGCATCTCATTGATGAGAAAGAAGGAGTCATTTTTGCATGCATGATTTAATGTTTTATCTTCCCTTTCAGATTTCTAGGCTTTTAGGTGAAGTTTAATGCAAGTGTTCTTGGTTGCTTCATGCGAATGTCTAAATCTGAAATTACATTAAAAACCCCAGAAACCCGCACCTAGCTTATCTGGATTGTGTAGATTTGCAGGTTCAATAGGTTAGGTTGCATGCAGAAACCTCATCATCTTCGGTTTTGTCAATCAGGATGGTCGCACTCTGGACATAGTTTAGCTTCATTTTCATTTTGCATTTATTTTATTTTCAAACCCTTATTTTATTTTTTGCATTTTAATTACTGTCATTCAAATAAATAACTGAAAATCCATCAAAGCTCAGGATCAAAATATATTTATTTCTTAGATTTATTCACTTTGAGTCCATTGCAAATTCAAATTGAAATAAACCACAGTGCCCCTTGTTAATATCCACTTGTAACCCTAAGGTATTCCCAACATTCAAATTAAAACAGACATCATTGATATACAAAGAGTTAGCATAACGAGAACCTTAGAGAAATTATCTGTTGTAATTTCTTTGCAAGCAGAGGATTTTGGGACTCAAATCCTACCGGAGAGTGTGCTTTCACAATTGGGTGAAAACACCACTCAACAAGGTATTATGTGGAACTCGTTTGACTCTTTTTCTTTTGTGATTTTTTAAATTGTCATCTTATTTTTTAAATTAGTTATATAAAATTGATATTAAATTTTATTATAATATTATAGTATATAATTGTATTGAAACAGTTTAATTATTTTAAGTAATTCTTTTAATGAAATATGAAAATTATATATTACAATATTAGACAATTCAAACAAATATATGTAACAGTATAATAAAAAATTAAAAATAAAACAATCTCTTGGTTAAACAATTAGTTCCAGTTAGACTTTTTAATCTTTAAAGTTTTCTCTATTTTTCCTTCCTCTGCATTAATTTTCTAGCTCTTATTTAATTTTTATTAGGAACACTTCTTTTTCCCTATGAATTTTTTAGCTTTTATTTAATTATTTTACATGTCTTTTTTTTTCTCTGCATGAATTTTATTTAATTATTTTTGCATTTACATGGAGCACTTCTGTTTTCTAGCTTTTATTTAATTATTTTTAGGTCTTTTTTTCTTGCATGAATTTTATTTAATTATTTTTCCATTTACATGGAGCACTTCCTTTTTCCTCCGCATGGATTTTCATGTTTTTACATGGAGTGCTTCTTTTCTTCTCGCATTGGAACTCTTAATTCCTTAAAAATAGAAGTTTCAATCTGAATATTCAATAGAGAAAATTTCCTATGCATGAATTTTCCAGCTTTTTTTAAATTATTTTTTGCATGAAATGTTTTATTTAATTATCTTCTGTATCATCAACAGACCTTTTACCAGGCATTAATAATTTTGAAACTCTTTATTCCTTGGAGAATAGAAGTTTCAATCTGAGTGAAAAATTTCATGGCTAAGGCTTGCCTTCATTTGTTGTTTGTTTTCATTGCAGTTGCAATAATTGCCATTTTTTTCCACTTCTTCAAAAAAAAGAAGAGAAGTAAATCTAAATCCCCATCTGGGGGTCCTACTATTTATCCCATACTTGGTTTTTTCCCCTCCCTAGTAAAAAACCGTCATAGGATTCATGACTGGATTGCAGAAGCTCTTGCTGCTTCTCCTTCCAACACTTTCGCATACCATCGCCCTGGAGGAAGAGGCTACATCACAGCAAATCCTGCAAATGTTGAGTACATGCTCAAAACCAACTTCAAAAACTATGAAAAAGGAAACCGTACTCACATTTTACACGATTTTTTGGGCAACGAAATTTTCAATTCAGACGGGGACTTGTGGAAGATGCAGCCCAAGGCCGCCAGCTATGAATTCAACACCAAATCCCTAAAAAAATTTATGGTCGATACTATGCAGTGGGAGATCCTTCATCGTCTCCTCCCAGTCCTCACCCATTTCCACAGTACAGGAATTTCTCTAAACTTGCAGGATGTTATGCAAAAATTTACCTTTGATAATATTTGCAGAGTTGCCTTCGGAGTCGACCCCAGGTCTCTTGACCCCTCTCTTCCAGGGTCATCCTTTGCCCTAGCTTTCGATGATGCCACAGAGCTAATCTTGGGAAGATTCTTCTACATTTTCCCATTTCTATGGAGGATCAAGCAGAAATTTAACTTTGGCTCTGAACGACGGTTGAAAAAAGCGATTCGCGTGGTGAATGGGTTTGCTATGGGTATTATTCATTCTAAAAGGAAAGATATTGCGGAGAGTTTAAGTGAGGGAAGCGGCCACCTCAGAAACGATCTCCTTTCCAGATTCATGGCAGCTATTATCAATTACAATAATACAGTAGTTTCTGATAAAAATACTTCAATGCTGGATAAATTCGATGATTTCATGAGAGACATGGTAGTCAATATCATATTGGCTGGCAGAGACACCACATCAGCTTTGCTGACCTGGTTCTTCTGGGTGCTTTCTTCCCATCCCAAAGTGGAAGCTGCCATTCACTGTGAAATCATGGAGGTCCTAGCCAAAAGAAAAGTTGAAGGAGATGATTGTAGAGGGATTGTTTTTTCATTTGAGGAATTGAAGGAGATGCAATATCTCCATTCAGCTGTGTATGAATCTCTGCGGCTGTATCCTTCTGTGCCTCTTGACTCCAAAGTTGCTTTGGAAGACGATGTTTTACCTTATGGGAGTGTGGTGAGAAAAGGATGGAGTGTTGTTTACAGTATATATGCCATGGGCAGGATGGAAAGCATTTGGGGTGGGGATTGCATGGAGTTCAAGCCGGAGAGGTGGGTTAGAAATGGGGAATTTGTAGGAGATAATCCTTGCAAGTTTGCAGTGTTTAATGCAGGGCCTCGTATATGTCTAGGAAAGGAGATGGCACTCCTTCAGGTGAAATCAATTGTGGCGTCTATAGTTCATAGTTTCAGTCTCAAGGTTGATAAGGATTTTATTCCCAGCTATACACTTGACTTCATCCTGCGCATGAAGGAAGGAATTCCTGTTATTGTATTCAAAAGGTAAAGGTAATTGTAATTCATGGATGGTGAATATCATTTAGAATAGATTGTAGCATCCTTAATGGATCCTTTGGATAGGTTTTAGAATTTTTTGATAAATATAAAATAAGTCTTTTGACCATCAAACCCATCAAGTGTTGATGGGATGATCCGTAAAAGTAGAAGGTCAATAATTATAATCTCTTTTGTGATTTTAAGCCTTATATATTTCCATAAAATTATTGAAATGAGGTTAGTTTTGGGTTGTAATATTTTTTAAATCACCATTCCTTATTTGATTGGTTCAATTAGAATTTGAGTCATGTTCGGTTCAAGTGCATGAGATTTATTTTTTCTTTTTCTTTCTCTTTCCATAATTTTTGGCGAACTTAACGATAATTATGGATGAATGATAAGTGTTTGAATAGATATTAGATAGGGTTTCATTAAATATTTTAATGGTCAAAAATATAAAATGGTTTGATTCTGTTAAAAAGGTTGGTTTTGATTTATGTAACTATAAATATCTGTACATTTATATAAAATATTTATCATATATTATTATTATTATTATTATTTTTTAATTTAAATTTATTTTATATTTTATAAATTTATATAGATATTTACGAGCTTAGTGAGGTTGCTAAATATCACGATGTACTTATTGTATGATGGTTAATCTTCATTTTCTTATAAATATATTTTTAGGACAACCTGTTTTTTATTATCTTAAACAACCGCATGTTTTAGGACAACTTTTTTCCTATTTAAAAAGAGTCACTACCAATGAGAATGGGTCACCGATTGAGTTAAAATATTCCTTTTCGTATAATGGTCGGTAAGAATTATTGCAAATGGAAAAATTCTCCCCGGAGGCATCGTTTAACTGACTTCTCATTCGGCAGGAATTTTAAAACAAGCGGCCTGCAACCGAAGATTTGTGAAACTCTTTGCAACTACAAGACAATAACAATGTCGTCGTTGTGTAGTTCTTCGTTGAAAAAAATTACCATCATGAAGTAATAGTTTATGCAGGACAAGAGTACATTAGTTTATATGGTATTTTTTCTTTCTAATCATCATTAATAATAATTATAATTGATAAACTTGTCTTTTATTTTTTTTTACTTTTGAAAATTAATTTGATTTCAATATAACTTTCATTCCAATAAATATATTAAACCAAACTATTATCTTAAATTAATATAAATTTATTTTTTCCATTTAAAAAATAAACTATTAAACTGATAAGAGCAGATACTACACTTGATCTTGGCCAAAAGGCCGAGAAAGGTAAACTATTATATTGCAAAATAGTCTTCATCGCCCCGAAAGTAGGGTGTTTTCTTTGACGAGTGTTCTATTTTTTAATTTTTTATTAGTGTATTATTTTGATATGTTTATTATATATATATTTTGCCTTTCTCCAAGAGCATGATACAAATATAATATTATTAAATCTAATCTTACGCACGATTACTATTACTAATAAATAAATTTTGTTCGGAAGTGAAAATATTTCACTATTTATGGTTCACCTAAGGATTAGATGATATATGTAAGACAAGTACAATTACTTGTTATAGGACCTAGTTTTTGAATATTTTTTAATTTAAAAAGAAAATTAATTTATTATATTTTAGGGTTAAATGTTATTTTTAATATTTTTTTGTAATGAAGAAGTTTTATATTAAAGAGGTTTAATCATACAAAAAGGGTGGGTGAAATTGAGCACACCTTGAGTTCCCGAGTCCAAAACCATACTAACTGTTGACCATGCAGTTAGGAAGACAACAACAAAACAACTTTAAGCTATTACATCGTAGACATCAAAAGAAAGTAGGCCTGCAAGCATTTAAGCATTGTCCGGCATCGCCCCAACCACCACCATTATCCGACTAAGAATGGCCCCAACCATCATCAACAACACCATTGCCCTCTTGAATCTCCGTTTAACCATGAGGTGCGACAACCTGTGGGGGAGGAGAAGAAGAACCATCTCCCCAACTCACCGTCGGATTCAAAGGCACAAAACGAGCAGCCAAATCCCATGCATTGGTATGAACAGAAGTCGAGAGACAAATATCCCACCCAGAATTGGGATAGGAAGAAGAAGCACCACCTGTAGAGTTGTGTTTAGCATCAGGAGGAGGCTGCGGCCAGTGTCAAGCATTACCACCTGAACGTGAATGACCATTGTCTCGGTATCCAACACCAATAGACCGAGGACGCCTTCGGGTGGGAGGAGCATTAGGAGGCATGCGACTCATCGTGCATGGTACGTTTTTCCAATGCTCCATCAAAGTGCATAAATATTGTAACTCCACATTTACCTTCTCCACTTGGAAATGAATCTGAAACCAGCAATCATAAAAAACCATATATCTATCAACAGGAGAAAAATGCAAAGAAAGTTCTTGTTGATGGAAAACAACATTATTTCGATTTTTCCATAGATGAAACAAAATGCCCACTCTGAAAATTTACCAAAGTGCACCAAGTTTATTGTTAAATATGATAGGGTCACCAAGTAAAACGTGCACCTAAGAACAAGTATCAAGCATGTAGGGACTGAAGAAAGAAAGAATCCAATCCCAAGCTTATTTGGCTCAAGGACAGGACCAAAACAAATAAAGAATGTCCTCCTCAACACCACAAATTATACAAGTAATATTGTCAACACCCATATACCGAAGCCTTTGCCCCACAGGAAGACCCTTAAACAACAGGCTCCAAGCAAAAAAGGCTTGTTTGGGTTCAAGAAATTTGGCCCAAACAACCTTGAATATTAAGCTCCATCGAGATTGCAAGGAGACTAAGTTCCACTAGGCATTTAATTTATTTGACATGGGAACCATTGGAGATAGCCAAGAATACCCCAAGGAGGGTTTGTATTTTATAAAAGAAAGCTTATTAGGCCAAGACCAGTCAAACCACCATGGTTTTGACAATGTCTAAAAACCTTAGACTAAATCATAAGAGTGGAATCCACAACAACATCATAAGTACTCTTATCTGTAGGAGATAAACTTAAATATCGCATAAAATGATTCCATGATGCAGGAGCATCCAACGAATATTGTCGGGGCCATAACTTCTCAATCGTAGCTCCGATTGATGTGAAATTTGACAGAGAGCTAGTTGGGGGAGTTCTAAACAAATGGTCCCCAATTTTGGGGTACGTTGTGGAGCAGGCACAACAAATTACGACTCTGCTGGGAAATGCTCCTGAGCATTTCGATGAGAACTCAACCTGAACACCTTCAAAACTCAAACACAAGCATCAAAAAATATCCCAAGAATGAAACTAGATGAGAAATACATGAAGCATTAGAATTATTAAGCATCAGCTCGGTGTGTGCAATGTGCTTCATTTCCTATCGTTTGAAACTCGTTCGAATTTCCATTGTCATTTTCACTTATGATTTGTGCGTATGAGAAGTTATGGATGATTCCTGTAGGGTTTAATGTATGGTGAAGATGCTAGAGATATAACAAGCTTTGCAAAGGCTCAAACTTTCTAGTACCACAAACAAACATATTAAAACTGTCCAATCCTCTTAGGACCAAATATGAGTATATTGAATTAATTTACTAGATCCCAAAGTTGGTTATGTGTCACTACCATTTTGAACCCATGTGCAAGTGTAAGTGAAATCAGAGCTTTGGGGAATAGGATTCCCAACATAAGCGAGATAGTAATTTAACCCTATCCTTAATACTCTGATCTGGAGTTCATTACCTCATCTTGAACAAAGTGATTTAACCTGTTATGGATGAAACTGTCAGGCTAGCCTATCCGTTTGAGCGATCAATGGTCTTGCTTTTAGACAAGACATGTTGCCACGCATGAGCATACTCCACTACCAATCAGGCATCTATAGCCCCGGTGGATATCAACCCCATAATCCAAGATTTGACTTTACTTTTGATTTCTTCAACCTTGGGGATGACTACCCATCCTTGCAAGGGACATGTAGTATGATCCTTCCAATCCAATATCAATGATGCAATAAAAGTAGGATGAAAAATATTTACTTTGGAACATCAAGTTCTTGAGTGTAGATCACGCTTTTAATTTCTTAAAGCGTGATGGAGGCAAAATAGAAGATTTGGGGAATCAGATTCTCAACCTAAGCGAGATGAGAATTAGACCCTATCCTTACTACTCCATGAAGATCAAATCAGAGCTTTGGGGAATTGGATCCTCAACCTAAGTTCGATGGGGATTAAACCCTATCCTTACTACTCTGATTTTAGGCTTTAAGCACTATAG
The DNA here is from genome assembly GCA_028583015.1 of Wollemia nobilis. Taxonomy (NCBI): domain Eukaryota; kingdom Viridiplantae; phylum Streptophyta; class Pinopsida; order Araucariales; family Araucariaceae; genus Wollemia; species Wollemia nobilis. Next base: position 22,208,562 of record JAQPPZ010000523.1, read on the forward strand.
GAGTGGTAAAAAGCCATTGTTTTAAGGATTATATTACATGATAGGACAGACACGAAATACTCCTTTCGCATCACCTTTTCTTCCAAGTATGGTTTTGACCATTTTGCTCAAGATCCTCTTTAATATGTCTATAACGTGTTTGGTTCAAGCTAGTTCAGGCATCAGTTCCCAACCTTAGGATCTTTTTAATATACGTTATATAATAACCCTAAGAGGATTCGACACCTTTTCAATGATTGTGTTTGAAATGTAGATGCAACTGAGATGAAATGTATATGCAATGTCGAATGTAACATGAGATATGGATGAAAGCATTGCTCTTTTTGAAATGCGGATGGAGTATACCACCTACTTTACCATAATTTGTAAAGCCGACAACTTCATGCATCACAAGTTCCAAACAGTATTCTTTAATGTGTTTGCGATACTCATGGAGATTTCTGCAATACAATTACGATGTTTCATATCCTCTCAGTCTTAGTCAACATTCATAAGGACACAAACTAACCACTTTGCTATCCCCTTCTCCTTTTTTTTTTTTTTTCTTTGTTTTGTTTTTCAAAGACAAACCCACAAGTGTCCAAAGGACCAACACACAAAAGTTAAAACCAAAATGAGATCCAATCCAAAACCAAAACACGAAAAGCAAAAGTATATACAAATGTACAATATAATACAAGATGGTGCAAAGTTTGTATTATCATTTTCCCGGATCCCAAACCTGATTAGAATTCTTTAAAAGACATATGACGTGATATGCATACCAAGTTTTGTAGGAATCCAACAAAAACAAGATCAAACCAAACAAAGAAACAAACTTCCACTTGCCCCTCTCACCATACCAATTTGATTTAGTTTCATTAATAATCCTATGGTGGAGTCTCAAGTTTTCAAATTTATTAGACAATGATTGATATTCAATTCCTTTATGTCTATTCTTTAAGATGTCCATTCCGCACTTTGATTCATGGTGTAGAAATAAACTTTTATTTTCATTCAAATAAGTCATAACATTAATAATATTTGAATCAAACCACTCATTAGGTAAACCTTCATTCGAATTTTGCATGGTGAAACCAAAAAGGTGAGATTTTACCTTTGGCATGTTTTCATTTGACCTTACTTGAAGAGAATTTGAAAATTCCTCTTTTCTCTCATGACATTCATCATCATGTAGCACTTGTTCTTTCTCCATGATTTGTTTATCAAAGGCACCAAACTTAGGTACCCAATTGAACACATGTCCATCCCTTTCAAACCATAAGTCTTGTCTATCTAGGGGTGGGTTAACTACCACATTTCCATGATCAATCACTTGGGTTGTTTTGGGTAACGTGAGATTTTCAATTGGATCATCAATGATATCAAACCCAAATGATTTAGGTTTTGTAATTTTCTTTGCATGAATTTTATTTAATTATTTTTCCATTTACATGGAGCACTTCTGTTTTCTAGCTTTTATTTAATTATTTTTACATGTATTTTTTTCTTGCATGAATTTTATTTAATTATTTTTCCATTTACATGGAGCACTTCCTTTTTCCTCCGCATGGATTTTCATGTTTTTACATGGAGTGCTTCTTTTCTTCTCGTATTGAAACTCTTAATTCCTTAAAAATAGAAGTTTCAATCTGAATATTCAATAGTGAAATTTTCCTATGCATGAATTTTCCAGTTTTTTTTTAATTATTTTTACATGGAATGTTTTATTTAATTATCTTCTGTATCATCAACAGACCTTTGACAAGGCATTAATGATTTTGAAACTCTTTATTCCTTAGAGAATAGAAGTTTCAATCTGAGTGAAAAATTCCATGGCTAAGGCTTGCCTTCATTTGCTGTTTGTTTTCATTGCAGTTGCAATAATTACCACTTTTTTCCACTTCTTCAAAAAAAAAAGAGAAGTAAATATGAATCCCCATCTGGGGGTCCTACTATTTATCCCATACTTGGTTTTTTCCCCTCCCTAGTAAAAAACCGTCACAAGATTCACGACTGGATTGCAGAAGCTCTTGCTGCTTCTCCTTCCAACACTTTTGCATACCATCGCCCTGGAGGAAGAGGCTACATCACAGCAAATCCTGCAAATGTGGAGTACATGCTCAAAACCAACTTCAAAAACTATGAAAAAGGAAACCGTACTCACGTTTTACACGATTTTTTGGGCAACAAAATTTTCAATTCAGACGGGGACTTGTGGAAGATGCAGCGCAAGGCCACCAGCTACGAATTCAACACCAAATCCCTAAAAAATTTCATGGTCGAGACTGTGCAGTGGGAGATCCTTCATCGTCTCCTCCCAGTCCTCACCCATTCCCACAGTATAGGAATTTCTCTAAACTTGCAGGATGTTAAGCAGAAATTTACCTTTGATAATATTTGCAGAGTTGCCTTCGGAGTCGACCCATTTCTGTGGAGGATCAAGCAGATACTTAACTTCGGCTCCGAACGACGGTTGAAAAAAGCGATTCATATGGTGAATGGGTTTGCTATGGATATTATTCATTCTAAAAGGAAATATATTGCTAAGAGTTTAAGTGAGGGAAGCGGCCACCTCAAAAATGATCTCCTTTCCAGATTCATGGCAGCTATTATCAATTGCAATAATACAGTAGTTTCTGATAAAAATACTTCAATGCTGGATAAATTCGATGATTTCATGAGAGACATGGTAGTCAAAATCATATTGGCTAGCAGAGACACCACATCAGCTTTGCTAACCCGGTTCTTCTAGGTGCTTTCTTCCCATCCCAAAGTGGAAGCTGCCATTCACTGTGAAATCATGGAGGTCCTAGACAAAAGAAAAGTTGAAGGAGATGATTGTAGAGGGGTTGTTTTTTCATTTGAGGAATTGAAGGAGATGATTGTAGAGGGGTTGTTTTTTCATTTGAGGAATTGAAGGAGATGCAATAGCTCCATTCAATTGTGTATGAATCTCTGCGGCTGTATCCTTCTATGCCTCTCGACTCCAAAGTTGCTTTGGAAGACGATGTTTTACCTTATGGGAGTGTGGTGAGAAAAGGATGGAGTGTTGATTACTATATATATGCCATGGGCAGGATGGAAAGCATTTGGGGTGGGGATTGCATGGAGTTCAAGTCAGAGAGGTGGGTTAGAAATGGGGAATTTGTAGGAGATAATCCTTGCAAGTTTACAGTGTTCAATGCAAGGCCTCGTATATGTCTGGGAAAGGATATGGCACTCCTTCAGGTGAAATCAATTGTGGCGTCTATAGTTCATAGTTTCAGTCTCAAGGTTGATAAGGATTTTGTTCCTAGCTATACACTTGACTTCATCCTGCGCATGAAGGAAGGAATTCCTGTTACTGTATTCAAAAGCTAAAGGTAATTGTAATTCATGGATGGTGAATATCATTTAGAATAGATTGTAGCATCCTTAATGGATCCTTTGGATAGGTTTTAGAATTTTTTGATAAATATAAAATAAGTCTTTTGATCGTCAAACCCATCAGGTGTTGATGGGATGATCCATAAAAGTAGAAGGTCAATAATTATAATCTCTTTTGTGATTTTAAGCCTTATATATTTCCATAAAATTATTGAAATGAGGTTGGTTTTGGGTTGTAAGATTTTTTAAATTACCATTCCTTATTTGATTGGTTCAATTAGAATTTGAGCCATGTTCGGTTCAAGTGCGTGAGATTTATTTTTTCTTTTTCTTTCTCTTTCCATAATTTCTGGCGAACTTAACGATAATTATGGATCAATGATAAGTGTTTGAATAGATATTAGATAGGGTTTCATTAAAGATATTAATGGTCAAAAATATAAAAAGGTTTGATTCTCTTAAAAAGGTTGGTTTTGATTTATGTAACTATAAATCTCTGTACATTTATATAAAATATTTATCATATATTATTATTATTTTTTTTTTTTAAATTTAAATTTATTTTATATTTTATAAATTTATATATATTTACGAGCTTAGTGAGGTTGCTAAATATCACGATGTACTTATTGTATGATGGTTAATCTTCATTTTCTTATAAATATATTTTTAGGACAACCTGTTTTTTATTATCTTAAACAACCGCATGTTTTAGGACAACTTTTTTCCTATTTAAAAAGAGTCACTACCAATGAGAATGGATCACCGATTGAGTTAAAATATTCCTTTTCGTATAATAGTCGGTAAGAATTATTTCAAATGGAAAAATTCTCCCCGGAGACATCGTTTTACTAACTTCTCATTCGGCAGGAATTTTAAAACAAGCGGCCTGCAACCGAAGATTTGTGAAACTCTTTGCAACTACAAGACAATAACAATGTCGTCGTTGTGTAGTTCTTCGTTGAAAAAAATTACCATCATGAAGTAATAGTTTATGCAGGACAAGAGTACATTAGTTTATATGGTATTTTTTCTTTCTAATCATCATTAATAATAATTATAATTGATAAACTTGTCTTTTATTTTTTTTTACTTTTGAAAATTAATTTGATTTCAATATAACTTTCATTCCAATAAATATATTAAACCAAACTATTATCTTAAATTAATATAAATTTATTTTTTTCATTTAAAAAATAAACTATTAAACTGATAAGAGCAGATACTACACTTGATCTTGGCCAAAAGGCCGAGAAAGGTAAACTATTATATTGCAAAATAGTCTTCATCGCCCCGAAAGTAGGGTGTTTTCTTTGACGAGTGTTCTATTTTTTAATTTTTTATTAGTGTATTATTTTGATATGTTTATTATATATATATTTTGCTTTTCTCCAAGAGCATGATACAAATATAATATTATTAAATCTAATCTTATGCTCGATTACTATTACTAATAAATAAATTTTGTTCATAAGTGAAAATATTTCACTATTTATGGTTCACCTAAGGATTAGATGATATATGTAAGACAAGTACGATTACTTGTTATAGGACCTAGTTTTTGAATAATTTTTAATTTAAAAAGAAAATTAATTTATTATATTTTAGGGTTAAATGTTATTTTTAATATTTTTTTTGTAATGAAGAAGTTTTATATTAAAGAGGTTTAATCATACAAAAGGGTGGGTGAAATTGAGCACACCTTGAGTTCCCGAGTCCAAAACCATACTAACTATTGACCATGCAGTTAGGAAGACAACAACAAAACAACTTTAAGCTATTACATCGTAGACATCAAAATAAAGTAGGCCTGCAAGCATTTAAGCATTGTCCGACATCGCCCCAACCACCACCATTATCTGACTAAGAATGGCCCCAACCATCATCAACAACACCATTGCCCTCTTGAATCTTTGTTTGCCCATGAGGTGCGACAACCTGTGGGGGAGGAGAAGAAGAACCATCTCCCCAACTCACCGTCGGAGTCAAAGGCACAGAACGAGCAGCCAAATCCCATGCATTGGTATGAACAGAAGTCGGGGGACAAATATCCCACCCAGAATTGGGATAGGAAGAAGCACCACCTACAGAGTTGTGTTTAGCAGTAGGAGGAGGCTGCAGCCAGTGTCAAGTATTACCACCTGAAAGTGAAAGACCATTGTCTTGGTATCCAGCAACAATAGACCGAGGACGCCTCCGGGTGGGAGGAGCATTAGGAGGCATGCGACTCACCGTGCATGGTGCATTTTGCCAATGCTCCATCAAAGTGCATAAATATTGTAACTCCACATTTACCTTCTCCACTTGGAAATGAATCTGGAACCAACAATCATAAAAAACCATATATCTATCAGCAAGAGAAAAATGAAAAGAAGGTTCTTGCTGATGGAAAACAACATTATTTCGAGTTTTCCATAGATGAAACAAAATGCCCACTCTGAAAATTTTCCAAAGTGCACCAAGTTTATCGTTAATCTGATAGGGTCACGAAGTGAAACATGCACCTAAGAACAAGTATCAAGCATGTAGGGATTGAAGAAAGAAAGAATCCAATCCCAAGCTTATTTGGCTCAAGGACAGGACCAAAAAAAATAAAGAATGTCCTCCTCAACACCACAAATTATACAAGTAATATTGTCAACACCCATATACCGAAGCCTTTGCCCCATAGGAAGACCCTTAAACAACAGGCTCCAAGCAAAAAAGGCTTGTTTGGGTTCAAGAAATTTGGCCCAAACAACATTGAATCTTAAGCTCCATCGAGATTGCAAGGAGACTAAGTTCCACTAGGCATTTAATTTATTTGACATGGGAACCATTGGAGATAGATAGCCAAGAATACCCCAAGGAGGGTTTGTATTTTATAAAAGAAAGCTTATTAGGCCAAGACCAGTCAGACCACCATGGTTTTTGACAATGTCTAAAAATCTTAGACCAAATCATAAGAGGATTGGAATCCACAACAACATCATAAGTACTCTTATCTGTAGGAGATAAACTGAGATATCATATAAAATGATTCCATGATGCAGGAGCATCCAACGAATATTGTCGGGGCCATAACTTCTCAACCGTAGCTCCGATTGATGTGAAATTTGACAGAGAGCTAGTTGGGAGAATTCTAAACAAATGGACCCCAATTTTGGGGTACTTTGTGGAGCAGATACAACAAATGGTGACTCTGTTGGGAAATGCTCCTGAGCATTTTGGTGAGAACTCAACCTGAACACCTTCAAAACTCAAACACAAGCATCAGAAAATATCCCAAGAATGAAACTAGATGAGAAATACATGAAGCATTAGAATTATTAAGCATCAGCTCAGTGTGTGCAATGTGCTTCATTCCCTATCATTTGAAACTCGTTCAACTTTCCATTGTCATTTTCACTTATGATTCGTGTGTATGAGAAGTTATGGATGATTCTTGTAGGATTTAACGTATGGTGAATATGCTAGAGATATAACAAGCTTTGCAAAGGCTCAAAATTTCTATTACCATGAACAAACATATTAAAACTGTCCAATCCTCTTAGGACCAAATATGAGTATACTGAATTAATTTACTATATCCCAAAGTTGGTTATGTGTCACTACCATTTTGAACCCATGTGCAAGTGTAAGTGAAATCAGAGCTTTGGGGAATAGGATTCCCAACCTAAGCGAGATGGGAATTTAACCCTATCCTTACTACTCTAATCTGGAGTTCATTACCTCATCTTGAACAAAGTGATTTAACCTCTTATGGATGAAACTGTCAAGCTAGCCTAGTCGTTTGAGCAGTCAGTGGTCTTGCTTTTATACAAGACATGTTGCCACGCATGAGCATACTCCACTACCAGTCAGGCATCTATAGCCCCGGTGGAGATCAACCCCATAATCTAGGATTTGACTTTACTTTTGATTCTTCAACCTTGGGGATGACTACCCATCCTTGCAAAGGACATGTAGCACGATCCTTCCAATCCAATATCAATGATGCAATAAAAGTAGGATGAAAAATATTTGCTTTGGAACTTCAAGTTCTTGAGTGTAGATCACGCTTTTAATTTCTTAAAGTGTGATGGAGTCCAAATAGAAGCTTTGGGGAATCAGATTCTCAATCTAAGCGAGATGAGAATTAGACCCTATCCTTACTACTCCATGAAGATCAAATCAGAGCTTTGGGGAATTGGATCCTCAACCTAAGTTCGATGGGGATTTAACTCTATCCTTACTACTCTAATTTTAGGCTTTAAGCACTATAGGAGTGGTAAAAAGCCACTGTTTTAAGGATTATGTTGCATGATAGGACAGAAACGAAATACTCCTTTCGCCTCACCTTTTCTTCCAAGTATGGTTTTGACCATTTTGCTCAAGATCCTCTTTAATATGTGCAGAATGTGCTTGGTTCAAGATAGTTCGGGCATCAGTTCCCAACCTTAGGATCTTTTTAATATATGTTATATAATAACCCTAAGAGGATTCAATACCTTTTCAATGATTGTGTTTGAAATGTAGATGCAACTGAGATGAAATGTATATGCAATGTCGAATGTAACATGATATATTGATGAATGCATTGCTATTTTTGAAATGCGGATGGAGTATACCACCTACTTTACCATAATTTGTAAAACTAACAACTTCATGCATCACAAGTTCCAAACGATATTCTTTAATGTGTTTGCGATACTCGTGGAGCTTTCTGTAATAAAATTCTGATGTTTCATATTCTCTCAGTCTTAGTCAACATTCATAAAGACAAACTAACCACTTTGCTATCCCCTTCTCCTTTTTTTTTTCTTTTTTCTTTTTTTTCAAAGACAAACCCACAAGTGTCCAAAGGACCAACACACAAAACTTAAAACCAAAACATGAAAACCAAAAGTATATACAAATGTACAATATAATTCAAGATGGAGAAAAGTTTGTATTATCATTTTCCCAAATCCCAAACCTGATTAGAATTCTTTAAAAGACATATGACGTGATACGCATACCAAGTTTTGTAGGAATCCAACAAAAACAAAATCAAACCAAACAAAGAAACAAACTTCCACTTGCCCCTCTCACCATATCCATTTGCTTTAGTTTCATTAATAATCCTATGGTGGAGTCTCAAGTTTTCAAATTGATTAGACAATGATTGATATTCAATTCCTTTATGTCTATTCTTTAAGATGTCCATTCCGCACTTTGATTCATGGTGTAGAAATAAGCTTTCATTTTTATTCAATAAAGCCATAACATTAATAATATTTGAATCAAACCATTCATTAGGCAAACCTTCATTCGAATTTTTCATGGTGAAACCAAAAAGGTGAGATTTTACCTTTGGCATGTTTTCATTTGACCTTACTTGAAGAGAATTTGAAAATTCCTCTTTTCTCTCATGACATTCATCATCATGTAGCACTTGTTCTTTCTCCATGATTTGTTTATCAAAGGCACCAAACTTAGGTACCCAATTGAACACATGTCCATCCCTTTCAAACCATAAGTCTTGTCTATCTAGGGGTGGGTTAACTACCACATTTCCATGATCAATCACTTGGGTTGTTTTGGGTAATGTGAGATTTTCAATTGGATCATCAATGATATCAAACCCAAATTATTTAGGTTTTGTAATTTTCTCTGCATGAATTTTATTTAATTATTTTTGCATTTACATGGAGCACTTATGTTTTCTAGCTTTTATTTAATTATTTTTACATGTCTTTTTTTCTTGCATGAATTTTATTTAATTATTTTTCCATTTACATGGAGCACTTCCTTTTTCCTCCGCATGGATTTTCATGTTTTTACATGGAGTGCTTCTTTTCTTCTCGCATTGAAACTCTTAATTCCTTAAAAATAGAAGTTTCAATCTGAATATTCAATAGTGAAAATTTCCTATGCATGAATTTTCCAGCTTTTTTTTAAATTATTTTTACATGGAACGTTTTATTTAATTATCTTCTGTATCATCAACAGACCTTTGACAAGGCATTAATAATTTTGAAACTCTTTATTCCTAGGAGAATAGAAGTTTCAATCTGAGTGAAAAATTCCACGGCTAAGGCTTGCCTTCATTTGCTGTTTGTTTTCATTGTAGTTGCAATAATTGCCATTTTTTTCCACTTCTTCAAAAAAAAAAGAGAAGAAAATTTGAATCCCCATCTGGGGGTCCTACTATTTATCCCATACTTGGTTTTTTCCCCTCCCTAGTTAAAAACCATCATAGGATTCACGACTGGATTGCAAAAGCTCTTGCTGCTTCTCCTTCCAACACTTTCGCATACCATCGCCCTGAAGGAAGAGGCTACATCACAACAAATCCTGCAAATGTGGAGTACATGCTCAAAACCAACTTCAAAAACTATGAAAAAGGAAACCGTACTCATGTTTTACACGATTTTTTGGGCAACGGAATTTTCAATTCGGATGGGGACTTGTGGAAGATGCAGCGCAAGGCCGCCAGCTACGAATTCAACACCAAATCTCTAAAAACTTTCATGGTCGAGACTATGCAGTGGGAGATCCTTCATCGTCTCCTCCCAGTCCTCACCCATTCCCATAGTATAGGAATTTCTCTAAACTTGCAGGATGTTATGCAAAAATTTACCTTTGATAATATTTGCAGAGTTGCCTTCGAAGTCAACCCCGAGTCTTTTGACCCCTCTCTTCCAGAGTCACCCTTTGCCCTAGCTTTCGATGATGCCACAGAGCTAATCTTGGTAAGATTCTTCTACATTTTCCAATTTTTGTGGAGGATCAAGCGGATACTTAACTTCGGCTCCGAACGACGGTTGAAAAAAGTGATTCGTGTGGTGAATGGGTTTGCTATGGGTATTATTCATTCTAAAAGGAAAGATATTGCTGAGAGTTTAAGTGAGGGAAGCGACTACCTCAGAAATGATCTCCTTTCAAGATTCATGGCAACTATTATCAATTGCAATAATATAGTAGTTTCTGATAAAAATACTTCAATGGTGGATAAATCCGATGATTTCATGAGAGACATGGTAGTCAATATCATATTGGCTAGCAGAGACACCACATCAGCTTTGCTGACCTAGTTCTTCTAGGTGCTTTATTCCCATCCCAAAGTGGAAGCCATTCACTGTGAAATCATGGAGGTCCTAGCCAAAAGAAAAGTTGAAGGAGATGATTGTAGAGGGGTTGTTTTTTCATTTGAGGAATTGAAGGAGATGATTGTAGAGGGGTTGTTTTTTCATTTGAGGAATTGAAGGAGATGCAATATCTCCATTCAGTTGTGTATGAATCTCTACGGCTGTATCCTTTTGTGCCTCTCGACTCCAAAGTTGCTTTGGAAGACGATGTTTTACCTAACGGGAGTGTGGTGAGAAAAGGATGGAGTGTTGATTACAATATATATGCCATGGGCAGGATGGAAAGCATTTGGGGTGGGGATTGCATGGAGTTCAAGCCGGAGAGGTGGGTTAGAAATAGGTAATTTGTAGGAGATAATCCTTGCAAGTTTGCAGTGTTCAATGCAGGGCCTCGTATATGTCTGGGAAAGGATATGGCACTCCTTCAGGTGAAATCAATTATGGCATCTATAGTTCATAGTTTCAGTCTCAAGGTTGATAAGGATTTTGTTCCCAGCTATACACTTGACTTCATCCTGCGCATGAAGGAAGGAATGTCTGTTACTGTATTCAAAAGCTAAAGGTAATTGTAATTCATGGATGGTGAATATCATTTAGAATAGATTGTAGCATCCTTAATGGATCCTTTGGATAGGTTTTAGAATTTTTTGATAAATATAAAATAAGTCTTTTGACCGTCAAACCCATCAGGTGTTGATGGGATGATCCGTAAAAGTAGAAGGTCAATAATTATAATCTCTTTTGTGATTTTAAGCCTTATATATTTCCATAAAATTATTGAAATGAGGTTGGTTTTGGGTTGTAAGATTTTTTAAATCGCCATTCCTTATTTGATTGGTTCAATTAGAATTTGAGTCATGTTCGGTTCAAGTGCGTGAGATTTATTTTTTCTTTTTCTTTCTCTTTCCATAATTTTTGGCGAACTTAACGATAATTATGGATCAATGATAAGTGTTTGAATAGATATTAGATAGGGTTTCATTAAATATTTTAATGGTCAAAAATATAAAAAGGTTTGATTCTCTTAAAAAGGTTGGTTTTGATTTATGTAACTATAAATCTCTGTACATTTATATAAAATATTTATCATATATTATTATTATTATTTTTTTTTAATTTAAATTTATTTTATATTTTATAAATTTATATATATATTTACGAGCTTAGTGAGGTTGCTAAATATCACGATGTACTTATTGTATGATGGTTAATATTCATTTTCTTATAAATATATTTTTAGGACAACCTGTTTTTTATTATCTTAAACAGCCGCATGTTTTAGGACAACTTCTTTCCTATTTAAAAAGAGTCACTACCAATGAGAATGGGTCACCGATTGAGTTAAAATATTCCTTTCCGTATAATGGTCGGTAAGAATTATTGCAAATGGGAAAATTCTCCCCGGAGGCATCGTTTTACTGACTTCTCATTAGGTAGGAATTTTAAAACAAGCGGCCTGCAACCGAAGATTTGTGAAACTCTTTGCAACTACAAGACAATAACAATGTCGTCGTTGTGTAGTTCTTCGTTGAAAAAAATTACCATCATGAAGTAATAGTTTATGCAGGACAAGAGTACATTATTTTATATGGTATTTTTTCTTTCTAATCATCATTAATAATAATTATAATTGATAAACTTGTCTTTTATTTTTTTTTACTTTTGAAAATTAATTTGATTTCAATATAACTTTCATTCCAATAAATATATTAAACCAAACTATTATCTTAAATTAATATAAATTTATTTTTTCCATTTAAAAAAATAAACTATTAAACTGATAAACTGTTAAACTGATAAGAGCAGATACTACACTTGATCTTGGCCAAAAGGTCGAGAAAGGTAAACTATTATATTGCAAAATAGTCTTCATCGCCCTGAAAGTAGGGTGTTTTCTTTGACGAGTGTTCTATTTTTTAATTTTTTATTAGTGTATTATTTTGATATGTTTATTATATATATTTTTTGCCTTTCTCCAAGAGCATGATACAAATATAATATTATTAAATCTAATCTTATGCATGATTACTATTACTAATAAATAAATTTTGTTTGGAAGTGAAAATATTTCACTATTTATGGTTCACCTAAGGATTAGATGATATATGTAAGACAAGTACGATTAATTGTTTTTTTTTTTTTGTGGAAAACATCCCAAAAGGGATGCCACTTTCGGGTAAGACCCAAGGAGGCAAAGGTATCCATTCCGCCAAAAACGCCCAGGACTCGGACCTGGCCTACCACCTTTGACATACTCAAAGAGCAAACAAACACACAAAACCAAATTAAAAAAAGTAAATAACAACAAAAATAATTAAATAAAATAAAAAACATGCTCCTTGAGTGTGTTAAAACCAAAAGCACAACCAAACACGCACAATAAGATAAAAGAAACCACAACACAAACCACATAGAAAAACACAAGAACCACATAACAAAACACAAACAAGACAAAAACAACAGAACACTACAAAGACATAACCCAAAAAAACATGAAAAATAAACACAACCAAAACCTAAAAATAAAATAAATAAAATAAAAATAAAAACAACCAACAACAAACAATAAACAAAAACAAAAAACATAGAAAACACTCACACATAAAAAAATGAATAACACAAACAAAGAGAAACCCAAGAACAAGAACGAAAAAAACACAAGAACAATAACAAAAAACATTAAAAAAAAAAAAACAAAACAACAAAAACACAAGAACAACAAAAAACAACACAAAGAACACAAAAACAAAACAAAACAAAAGAACCCACCCACCTTAAAAAACTAAAAAAAAAAAAAAAAGACACAAGAAAAAAAAATGAACAAAACAATGACCTATCTAGACCAGAAGACTATTAATGCAAGAATCAACAAAGGAAACAAAATAAATAATATAATGACCTAGGGAACTAAAAAAATTGAATGAACCAAAGAGAAACAAAAAAAAAGAACAAGAAGAAACTAGGTACCTTCAGAACTGGAGCCATCCAAAGAAATGATAGAAAGAAGAGCTTCCCTAATTTGAGAAGCCCACCATATAGGAGGGTGGCCATAACAAGTAAGATCACCTTTGTCCAAAGCCCAATTAGCTAAAGCATCAGCACTCTTGTTTTGATCTCTGACCACATGATTGTAATCAACTTTCAAAAATCCCATCTGGATTAACTGAATCTTCTCAATAATTTTTTTTATTCTCCAATCCACCTTATGATTCTTAGGAGTCTTCAAGAGATTAATCATAAGTTGAGAGTCAGACTCAACTAACACCTTTTCCCATCCAACATTAGTAGCCTCCTGAAGGCCTCTAAGGATACCATACCCCTCAGCAAGGTTATTGGAAAGAATACCCAAATTCTCAGCAAAAGTAAAAACCAGGGAGCCATCTGAAAGTCTACCAATTCCTCCCACACTAGCTTTTCTAGGGTTCCCTCTAGAGGCTCCATCAGTATTTACTTTTCCAAAATCCTTAGGAGGAGGTTGCCAATTTCTAGTCCTATCCATCTTACTAATACTCACATTCCCTTTAAGTTGGTTGCCCTTAGAAGGTTTAATATTCAATCTTTGCATCACTTGATCCCATCTTTGGTGGGAGTTTTGGGGGTGATTAAGGAGTTGATGGACTGATTCAACTAAGTTGGCTATGGTCTTTTGCCAAATATAGTGAATATCCTTCCTATCTTGATTAAAAATTTGATTGTTCCTTTCATTCCAAATATTCCAAAGAAGAATGGTAGAACCCATCCAAACTAATTGCCTAATAAAATAATCAACACCCTCTTGATTAGGCCAATCCCTCCAAAGCTGTTCAAAAGTGAAAACATTGGACCACTGTAAGCCAAGTAAAGTTGTCATTCTCCTCCATATCTCAGAGGCTAAAGTACACTCAATAAAAAGATGGTTGATATTTTCTACATTCTCTTCACACATTTCACATCTAAAAGGGCCATGAAAACTACGCTTCATAAGTTGCTCACCAGTAAGCACCCTACGATGCAATAAAAGCCAATTAAAGAACCTCACCTTAGGCCAAAGCTTTTGAGCCCACAATTGAGAAACTATGTTAGAAGAATGGTTGGGATTATTATGGCATAAGGTCAAATAACTTTGAGCAACTGAATACTCACCCTTAGTAGTGTTGTTCCATCCAAAACAATCTTTTTCATGGGACCAAGAGAGGGATCTTATATGAAGGATGCCTTGGATATCTTGTCTTTGCCTTTCTGGGATTTGAATAGGCCAGTCCTCAATAGGGATCCAATATCTACCAACCTTTGAATTACCAGTATGGTACCGACAGTAATTAGCCACCTTTATCCAATTAGCTCGGTGAAGCTCCTCCATCCAAGGCCTCCAATCAGGAAATTGAGTTATCAAAGGCTTGTGACCATCCCAAGAATCTGTCCAAAAATTTACATGTTGACCATTATGAATGATCCAAAATAATTTTTTCTTTATCAAATCCTCACCAGTATTATCAAATCCTCACAATTAATTGTTATAGGACCTAGTTTTTGAATAATTTTTAATTTAAATAGAAAATTAATTTATTATATTTTAGGGTTAAATGTTATTTTTAACATTTTTTTTGTAATGAAGAAGTTTTATATTAAAGAGGTTTAATCATACAAAAAGGGTGGGTGAAATTGAGCACACCTTGAGTTCCCGAGTCCAAAACCATACTAATTGTTGACCATGCAGTTAGGAAGACAACAACAAAATAACTTTAAGCTATTACATCGTAGACATCAAAATAAAGTAGGCCTGCAAGCATTTAAGCATTATCCGGCATCACCCCAACCACCACCATTATCCAACTCATAATGGCCCCAACCATCATCAACAACACCATTGCCCTCTTGAATCTTCGTTTGCCCATGAGGTGCGACAACCTGTGGGGGAGGAGAAGAAGAACCATCTCCCCAACTCACCGTCGAAGTCAAAGGCACAGAACGAGCAGCCAAATCCCATGCATTGGTATGAACAGAAGTCAGGGGACAAATATCCCACCCAGAATTGGGATAGGAAGAAGAAGCACCACCTGCAGAGTTGTGTTTAGCAGTAGGAGGAGGTTGCGGCCAGTGTCAAGCATTACCACCTGAACGTGAATGACCATTGTCTCGGGATCCCGCACCAATAGACCGAGGACGCCTCCAGGTGGGAGGAGCATTAGGAGGCACGCGACTCACCGTGCATGGTATGTTTTGCCAATGCTCCATCAAAGTGCATAAATACTGTAACTCCACATTTACCTTCTCCACTTGGAAATGAATCTGGAACCAGCAATCATAAAAAACCATATATCTATCAGCAAGAGAAAAATGCAAAGAAGGTTCTTACTGATGGAAAACAACATTATTTCGAGTTTTCCATAGATGAAACAAAATGCCCACTCTAAAAATTACCAAAGTGCACCAAGTTTATCCTTAAATTTGATAGGGTCACCAAGTAAAACATGCACCTAAGAACAAGTATCAAGCATGTAAGGACTGAAGAAAGAAAGAATCCAATCCCAAGCTTCTTTGGCTCGAGGACAGGACCAAAACAAATAAAGAATGTCCTCCTCAACACCACAAATTATACAAGTAATATTGTCAATACCCATATACCGAAGCCTTTGCCCCCCAGGAAGACCCTTAAACAACAGGCTCCAAGCAAAAAAGGCTTGTTTGGGTTCAAGAAATTTGACCCAAACAACCTTGAATCTTAAGCTCCATCGAGATTGCAAGGAGACTAAGTTCCACTAGGCATTTAATTTATTTGACATGGAAACCATTGGAGATAGCCAAGAATACCCCAAGGAGGGTTTGTATTTTATAAAAGAAAGCTTATTAGGCCAAGACCAGTCAGACCACCATGGTTTTTGACAATGTCTAAAAACCTTAGACCAAATCATAAGAGGAGTGTAATCCACAACAACATCATAAGTACTCTTATCTGTAGGAGATAAACTTAAATATCGCATAAAATGATTCCATGATGCAGGAGAATCCAACAAATATTATCGGGGCCATAACTTCTCAACCGTAGCTCCGATTGATGTGAAATTTGACAAGGAGCTAGTTGGGAGAGTTCTAAACAAATGGTCCCCAATTTTGGGGTAAGTTGTGGAGCAGATACAACAAATGGCAACTCTGTTGGGAAATGCTCCTGAGCATTTTGATGAGAACTCAACCTGAATACCTTCAAAACTCAAACACAAACGTTAGCAAATATCCCAAGAATGAAACTAGACGAGAAATACATGAAACATTAGAATTATTAAGCATCAGCTTGGTGTGTGCAATGTGCTTCATTCCCTATCGTTTGAAACTCGTTCAACTTTCCATTGTCATTTTCACTTATGATTCGTGCGTATGAGAAGTTATGGATGATTCCTGTAGGATTTAACGTATGGTGAAGATGCTAGAGATATAACAAGCTTTGCAAAGTCTCAAACTTTCTAGTACAACGAACAAACATATTAAAACTGTCCAATCCTCTTAGGACAAAATATGAATAGGATTCCCAACCTAAGCGAGATGGGAATTTAACCCTATCCTTACTACTCTGATATGGAGTTCATTACCTCATCTTGAACAAAGTGATTTAACCTGTTATGGATGAAACTGTCAGGCTAGCCTGTCCGTTTGAGTAGTCAGTGGTCTTGCTTTTAGACAAGACATGTTGCCACACATGAGCATACTCCACTACCAATCATGCATCTATAGCCCCGGTGGAGATCAACTCCATAATCCAAGATTTGACTTTACTTTTGATTTCTTGAACCTTGGGGATGACTACCCATCCTTGCAAGGGACATGTAGTACGATCCTTCCAATCCAATATCAATGATGCAATAAAAGTAGGATGGAAAAATATTTGCTTTGGAACTTCAATTTCTTGAGTGTAGATCACGCTTTTAATTTCTTAAAGCGTGATGGAGGCCAAATAGAAGCTTTGGGGGAATCGGATTCTCAACCTAAGCGAGATGAGAATTAGACCCTATCCTTACTACTCCATGAAGATCAAATCAGAGCTTTGCAGAATTGGATCCTCAACCTAAGTTCGATGGGGATTTAACCCTATCCTTACTACTCTGATTTTAGGCTTTAAGCACTATAGGAGTGGTAAAAAGCCACTGTTTTAAGGATTATGTTGCATGATAGGACAGACACGAAATACTCCTTTCGCCTCACATTTTCTTCCAAGTATGGTTTTGACCATTTTGCTCAAGATCCTCTTTAATATGTGTAGAACGTGCTTGGTTCAAGATAGTTCGGGCATCAATTCCCAACCTTAGGATCTTTTTAATATACGTTATATAATAACCCCAAGAGGATTCGACACCTTTTCAATGATTGTGTTTGAAATGTAGATGCAACTGAGATGAAATGTATATGCAATGTCGAATGTAACATGAGATATGGATGAATGCATTGCTCTTTTTGAAATGCGGATGGAGTATACCACCTACTTTACCATAATTTGTAAAACTAACAACTTCATGCATCACAAGTTCCAAACGATATTCTTTAATGTGTTTGCGATACTCGTGGAGCTTTCTATAATACAATTCTGATGTTTCATATTCTCTCAGTCTTAGTCAACATTCATAAGGACATAAACTAACCACTTTGCTATCCCCTTCTCATATTTTTTTTTTTCAAAGACAAACCCACAAGTGTCTAAGGACCAACACATAAAACTTAAAACCAAAATGATATCCAATCCAAAACCAAAACATGAAAACCAAAAGTATATACAAATGTACAATATAATACAAGATGGTGCAAAGTTTGTATTATCGTTTTCCCGGATCCCACACCTGATTAGAATTCTTTAAAAGACATATGATGTGATACGCATACCAAGTTTTGTAGGAATCCAACAAAAACAAGATCAAACCAAAAAAAGAAACAAACTTTCGCTTGCCCCTCTCACCATTAAAAAAAAAAACTATTAAAAAAAAACTTCCATTAAAAAAATAAACTATTAAACTGATAAATTGTTAAACTCATAAGAGCATATACTACACTTGATCTTGACCAAAAGGCCGAGAAAGGTAAACTATTATATTCCAAAATAGTCTTCATCGCCCCGAAAGTAGGGTGTTTTCTTTGACGAGTGTTCTATTTTTTAATTTTTTATTAGTGTATTATTTTGATATGTTTATTATATATATATTTTGCCTTTCTCCAAGAGCATGATACAAATATAATATTATTAAATCGAATCTTACACACGATTACTATTATAATAAATAAATTTTGTTCGAAAGTGAAAATATTTCACTATTTATGGTTCACCTAAGGATTAGATGATATATGTAAGACAAGTATGATTACTTGTTATAGGACCTAGTTTTTGAATATTTTTTAATTTAAAAAGAAAATTAATTTATTATATTTTAGGGTTAAATGTTATTTTTAATATATTTTTTTGTAATGAAGAAGTTTTATATTAAAGAGGTGTAATCATACAAAAAGGGTGGGTGAAATTGAGCACACCTTGAGTTCCCGAGTCCAAAACCATACTAACTGTTGACCATGGAGTTAGGAAGACAACAACAAAATGACTTTAAGCTATTACATCGTAGACATCAAAAGAAAGTAGGTCAAGAATACCCCAAGGAGGGTTTGTATTTTATAAAAGAAAGCTTATTAGGCCAAGACCAGTCAGATGGCCATGGTTTTTGACAATGTCTAAAAACCTTAGACCAAATCATAAGAGGAGTGGAATCCACAACAACATCATAAGTACTCTTATCTGTAGGAGATAAACTGAAATATCACATAAAATGATTCCATGATGCAGGAGCATCCAACGAATATTGTTGGGGCCATAATTTCTCAACCGTAGCTCCAATTGATGTGAAATTTGACAGGGAGCTAGTTGGGAGAGTTCTAAACAAATGGTCCCCAATTTTAGGATACGTTGTGGAACAGACACAACAAATGGTGACTCTACTAGGAAATGCTCCTGAGCATTTCGGTGAGAACTCAACCTGAACACCTTCAAAACTCAAACACAAGCATCAACAAATATCCCAAGAATGAAACTAGATGAGAAATACATGAAGCATTAGAATTATTAAGCATCAGCTCGGTGTGTGCAATGTGCTTCATTTCCTATCGTTTGAAACTCGTTCGAATTTCCATTGTCATTTTCACTTATGATTCGTGCGTATGAGAAGTTATGGATGATTCCTGTAGGATTTGACGTATTGTGAAGATGCTAGAGATATAACAAGCTTTGCAAAGGCTCAAACTTTCTAGTACCACAAACAAACATATTAAAACTGTCCAATCCTCTTAGGACCAAATATGAGTATACTGAATTAATTTACTAGATCCCAAAGTTGGTTATGTGTCACTACCATTTTGAACCCATATGCAAGTGTAAGTGAAATCAGAGCTTTGGGGAATAGGATTCCCAACATAAGCGAGACGGTAATTTAACCCTATCCTTACTACTCTGATATTGGAGTTCATTACCTCATCTTGAACAAAGTGATTTAACCTGTTATGGATGAAACTGTCAGGCTAGCCTATCCGTTTGAGCAGTCAGTGGTCTTGCTTTTAGACAAGACATGTTGCCACGCATGAGCATACTCCACTACCAGTCAAGCGTCTATAGCCCCGATGGATATCAACCCCATAATCCAGGATTTGACTTTACTTTTGATTTCTTCAACCTTGGGGATGACTACCCATCCTTGCAAGGGACATGTAGTATGATCCTTCCAATCCAATATCAATGATGCAATAAAAGTAGGATGAAAAATATTTTCTTTGGAACTTCAAGTTCTTGAGTGTAGATCACGCTTTTAATTTCTTAAAGCGTGATGGAGGCAAAATAGAAGATTTGGGGAATCGGATTCTCAACCTAAGCGAGATGAGAATTAGACCCTATCCTTACTACTCCATGAAGATCAAATCAGAGCTTTGGGGAATTGGATCCTCAACCTAAGTTCGATGGGGATTAAACCCTATCCTTACTACTCTGATTTTAGGATTTAAGCACTATAGGAGTGGTAAAAAGCCATTTTTTTAAGGATTATATTGCATGATAGGACAGACACGAAATACTCCTTTCGCATCACCTTTTCTTCCAAGTATGGTTTTGACCATTTTGCTCAAGATCCTCTTTAATATGTCTATAACGTGTTTGGTTCAAGATAGTTCGAGCATCAGTTCCCAACCTTAGGATCTTTTTAATATACGTTATATAATAACCCTAAGAGGATTCAACACCTTTTCAATGATTGTATTTGAAATGTAGATGCAACTAAGATGAAATGTATATGCAATGTCGAATGTAACATGAGATATGGATGAATGCATTGCTCTTTTTGAAATGCGGATGGAGTATACCACCTACTTTACATAATTTGTAAAACTAACAACTTCATGCATCACAAGTTCCAAACAATATTCTTTAATGTGTTTGCGATACTCATGGAGATTTCTGCAATACAATTACGATGTTTCATATCCTCTCAGTCTTAGTCAACATTCATAAGGACACAAACTAACCACTTTGCTATCCCCTTCTCCTTTTTTTTTTTTTTTTTTCAAAGACAAACCCACAACTGTCCAAAGGACCAACACACAAAACTTAAAACCAAAATGAGATCCAATCCAAAACCAAAACACGAAAACCAAAAGTATATACAAATGTACAATATAATACAAGATGGTGCAAAGTTTGTATTATCATTTTCCTGGATCCCAAACCTGATTAGAATTCTTTAAAAGACATATGACATGATATGCATACCAATTTTTGTAGGAATCCAACAAAAACAAGATCAAACTAAACAAAGAACCAAACTTCCACTTGCCCCTCTCACCATACCCATTTGATTTAGCTTCATTAATAATCCTATGGTGGAGTCTCAAGTTTTCAAATTGATTAGACAATGATTAATATTCAATTCCTTTATGTCTATTCTTTAAGATGTCCATTTCGCACTTTGATTCATGGTGTAGAAATAAGCTTTCATTTTCATTCAATAAAGCCATAACATTAATAATATTTGAATCAAACCATTCATTAGGCAAACCTTCATTCGAATTTTGCATGGTGAAACCAAAAAGGTGATATTTTACCTTTGGCATGTTTTCATTTGACCTTACTTGAAGAGAATTTGAAAATTCCTCTTTTCTCTCATGACATTCATCATCATGTAGCACTTGTTCTTTCTCCATGATTTGTTTATCAAAGGCACCAAACTTAGGTACCCAATTGAACACATGTCCATCCCTTTCAAACCATAAGTCTTGTCTATCTAGGGGTGGGTTAACTACCACATTTCCATGATCAATCACTTGGGTTGTTTTGGGTAACATGAGATTTTCAATTGGATCATCAATGATATCAAACCCAAATGCTTTAGGTTTTGTAATTTTCTCATTTTGAAATGGCATAATCATTGTAGCACAAGTAAGTTGATCAATATTTTCAATTTCTTTTCCTTCAAAGGAATCTAAAGCAAATGACTATTTTTCTTGATTCATGGTTGTAGAATCCTTATCATGTTCCAAAATTTGATGAGATTCGAATTCCTCTTCCAAAACTTTCTCAAATTGTACAGGATTTATAGTATCCTCATGTGAGGAAGCAATTGAGTTATCCTGCATATTAATTGCCACAACAAGTTTATTAGAATATTTATATTGATAATATTATTCCCATTTCTTCCACGAATCATAGTAATCATCTTCGAAGTTCAAGTTGTGACGCTCAAGTACTTCTTCATCTTCTGATTCATCAACGTGTTTCTCATCCAATTCATCTTCGCCTTCCTTAGATGGTTCAGTTATTTCCAAAAGTGGGTTATCTCTTGAATTCAAATTGGTAAAGCTATCATAATCCAAATTTGTAACCCATGATTCAATTTTATCACAATTTGGAAGGTGTGGATCCTCTTGGTCATCACTTTCGAGAACATCATCCAAAGTGTATTTCGAGAACATGAAACATCATCCAAAGGTATTTACTTCGACGTAAGTCACCTCAAAATCTCTTGTATCACTTGAAGAAGCATAACATGAAACATTATTAAGATCGGCATTATGAATTTTCTTCCTAGGATGATTTGGATGCATACATTGATGTGCTCGTTTTTGTGGTGGAACATGCCTACATACCTTCTTAACCACTTTCTTTTGCTCTTTTACTTTCGATACGAACTCTTTGGGTTGAGTGGTAGAAGTAGTAGGATTAGTTGGATTGATATCCATGGACAAAGCTTGAACATTTGTTGCAATGGTTCCATGAGTGACCACATGATTCTGTAATTGAGGTATAGTTGGATGGATGGAAGTACTTGTATAAGCGCATGTGGGAGCATGAGTTGGTATGGTAGGATGGAGTTGATTGTAGGGAAAAACATTTGATATCAAATTTTGTTGTGCCCATGCTTGATTTACCATTGAGGTTTGATTGCAAGCCCCTAGTTGTCCTACCATCATTGATTGCTCCATTCCATAACCTTGTGGTCTCAATTGTTGATCTACAATCATAGCTTCTGTGTAGGTCGATGCAAGATCAGTAACCAAGGGATTCATCCCAACAAATATGGCAAAGAATGGATCCAATGCTCGAAATTATATTTGAAGAGCACCATTTTCCTCAATAGTATAGGGAGAAATTAATCTCGTATAAAGCTTTCGAAACCTCATGTTGAAACTTCTCACTGGCTCATTAGGTTCTCTTTTGCAAGAAGTAAATTGTTGATATATCGTGAGAGGATCAATGAGCAACCTAAATTGATTGATAAACTCATATTTCAATTGATTCCAAGATGTAATAGAACCAGTGGGTAAATTGATGTACCAATCATATGCCACCTCATCTAGGGTTCCAGGAAATATTCTACATGCCACATACTCATGTTTGACATTCCATCTAACTAGGATATCCACATAGGCTTGAATATGTTCCTTGGCTAATGTTGGACCATTGTGTTTAAATTTGGGCAAACATTTTTCTACGTTCTTGGATAAATCATGAGAATCTCCACTAATGTTCAAAGGATTACCATGTATCCCATACCACGTTCCTACAGTGGTAGCCATTTATGAAACTCAAAGAATAACTTCAAAACCAATTTGTTAGTCATGAATAAAAGAAGGAACCATGACAAAGCAATATTCTAAAAATGTAAATTAGTTTTTGATTCACCATATCGCATATGCGCAAATGAAGGGCATACTCCTAGTGTTGTAGGCTTTCTGATTCACAAGATCGCATTACACGCAAGTGAAGAGCATAATACCGAAAACAAATATATTTTAGACAAAACAATTCCTTACAAATAAACATGAAATGACTAGCAAATATCGCATGTAACGTATGAATAATCATGTTAGCATCAACCAAGAGATGTATCTATTAAAATCAAATGAAAGTAATTGCATGGAGACAACCTCGTTAGTCAAGACCAAAAAATTTTAAAATCACATCAAAACACATTATTCTTGTATGAACAATCAAAAGCGTTAGAACAATGCATAGCAATTCATTTCCTCCTTTTAACATTACAAGGTTGTATTTTTAAAAGAGGGCTAAAGATAATAATCAATAGGGCATGAAATATTCAAAATTTAAATCCCTATAGCATTTAAATCACACTAAAATAAACCAATTCAGGCCCTCCTTCTAGTGCCAAAATGTTGAGTGGTATTTTCACCCAATTGTGAAAATACACTCTCCCTTAGGATTTGGGTTCCAAATCCCCTCTTGCAAAGAAGTTAAACAACCAACTTCTCCAAGGTCTCCGCTATATTAGCATTTGCATATGTGTAGTAGTAATCTCAAATAAAGATATTCAATTTAAATGCTCGGAACACCTTAGTGATTGCAAGTAACTATAAACAAGGGGCAATGTTGGTTTATTTTACCATGAAACTTCAGTGATTGTTCATTGAACCAAAATAAAGTAAATGTGAGTTGGCCCTCATATGACCACGATGTAGTGCCTTAATTTCATTTATCTTGAGGGTTTTAAAATAGATTTTATCTTGCATTAAATCCTCAATGATGAATAGGGTCATCAAATGTAGCTTCAAAATGTCACTTTAATTATCCTTCTTAAATGAAATCAGATTTTCATCAAGACGAATAATTTAGTGCTTTGATTGCTCCCAAAATGGTAATTTGCAAAGTGCCATAAAACATGACTCCTTCGTTGAAATTAGAATTTTCATGAAGGGAATGTCATTATAGGCTCATGAATAAAACATGAAACTAAAAAAATGAAATTCGGCCCAAAAATGGAAATTTTCTATTTTCGAATTTTTCAAAATTTGTAATAAAACAACTTCGATGAATTTTTAAAAATACTAAACAGCTCCGAAAATGAAATTTCAAAGTTCGTATTAGAATTATGAAGTATAGCCTACGCAATGGTGAAATTGTTTTTGGATTTTGAAATTTTTTTAAATGTTTATTTTAATGCTTGAAAAT
Organism: Wollemia nobilis; assembly: GCA_028583015.1. Lineage (NCBI taxonomy): Eukaryota > Viridiplantae > Streptophyta > Pinopsida > Araucariales > Araucariaceae > Wollemia > Wollemia nobilis. Next base: position 22,233,450 of record JAQPPZ010000523.1, read on the forward strand.
TAAACAAAAAATTAAAATTTTTGGAAAAATAAAATGCAAAAAAATGAAAATGAAATGCAGAAAATGAAAATAAAATGCATTCAGTATGTGATGGGAGTGTAAACTCAAGGGATTAATTATTGATAAAAATAGGTTACAATATATAGGCATAAGCCTATATGATGAACATGACACTTGTCAATGAAACTGACAAGTGTCAAACTGAAGGCATAGTGCACTTTAACTCTAACATTCCCCCTTAAAGTGCACTATCCTAACTAAAGAAAAAACAAAGCAAGTCAACATTAGGTAACATTCCCCCTTAATGTTGACTTCTCGAAAACAACCTATCATCCTCCTTATTGCTGATTTGGTCTTAGGCTCGTGCTCTGTGCTCTTGGCTCTCCAACTGTGAATAATGCTAGATTCACTGTGTATACATCTCGATCTGTTGCCTCAGGGTTAGCCACTTCCATGGGTCTATTGCCACTAGGTCAGTCCTCTAAGTGCCTCAGGGTCATCATGGGTGCCTCAGGGTCAGCCACTTCTGGGTCTGTTGCCTCTGCAGGTCATCCTTAGAGGATGTTGCCTCTCGTAGGTCACTGACTAGATTCACCATGAGTATGAAATCCCTCCTCATGGTGAACTCAATCTAGAAGGTGTCGGTCTCTGCCAGAAATGCACCTAATGAAAGGAAAAACGAGCCATATAAGAGTGTCGGTCTCTGCCAAAAATGCACTCAATACAATAAAATGAGCCATAGATCCAAATAGGAGGATAGAAGAAGAAAAGAAGAGAATCTTATGAAGTGTCTTCGTCTGTAGTCTTCAAAAGTAGATCCAAAAAAAACCTCGGATAGAGTCTAGGGTGTCTTTGTCTATAGTCCCTAGTATAAGTGTCCTTATGGTGACCATGTCATCCCACCGAAATGCATGGGTAACCAGCCGTTGCATTCGCCAAGTGTATAGAAAAGATCACTAGGTACAAGGATCACATATAAAATGACCTTGGGAGTGTCGGGTTCAACCGAAAGTGCACTCCAAGGTAGAAATACTTTGAGGCTTATAAACTGAAATGAAACAGCCTCAAAATTACAATATGACACCTCCATTGTGTCCGTCGCGAAAAACCGTTTCCAACGACTATAAATACCCCTATACTCCACCATCAAAGGGGCCTTCAACATGTGGAAAAACAATAGCATGGTTAAAAAAAAATGTAAACCTTATACCCAAGTAATGGTCCAACTTACACCCTTACAAAAAATGGTCCCTTCACTTTATAAAAGTGATAAAATGCCCTCACATATGGCCCATGAAAAATATGCCCCTTAAATAACTCTCTACTTCATGATTTTTTTTTTTTTTTAAATATTTAGAGCTCTTTAATAAATTTAATTAAAGAGAAATCATGGGTAGAGTGCATGGGTCCGAGAAATCCTCCGTCATTCACCACTTTCCCATAAATTTAGGAGGAGCATCTCCATATGCACAACAAGCATCAAGAATATTGAAATATTCTATTTAATGCGGGTCCACCTCGAGGGCCTGTTGGAACGCACGGCGAGCCTCGGCGGACATTCCCTTCTCCTTGTAACACGGGGCGAGCATGCAGAGAGGGTTGGCGTTCTTCTCGTTGAGCTCCACCGACTCCTTCATGTCTGCCTCCACTGCCATCTCTGCAAATGACGACACCACTATCGTCGCGTCCTCATCCTTCCATCAACGAGCGAGCTGCAGTGCCTTCATGTGAACAAAAAACATCTCCCAACCGGCAACCTCATCCGCGCCCATACAAACAGCACGTTGTGTTTTCCCCTCATACGCATATTTTCGTCAAGTGCCAAAATTTTTATCAAAATCGTGGTACTTGGCCGCCCTTCAAAGTCACTATCAAATCCCTTCTCTTCCCATTCCGATCACTGCCCAAACAACTTTTCGGCAACTCCGTTGAAACCACAGTGATGGTATCCGGTCGCATTTGCACTTCCTCACTCATCATCTGCTGTAGTGTGCTGGTGTTGGGGCTCCTCCCCGTTCCGAAATTGCCAAATGTATAAAGGGCAAACAGCCTATCCATGATCATGGTTTTCTTGTTCTGCAAATCCTGGTCTCTACACCCGCATATTATCCCCACAAACAGAGTAGCCAAAGCAGCCCCCAAACTTTGCCCTTGAAAAATGAAAAATCAAAATCTGTTTTCCAATCATCGGCGTCGAATGGCTCGGTGCCTCTGAAGACGAGCACCACCAGTTCAGCGTCTTGCTCCTTGTCGGAGATTCAGCGAGGGCCTCTCGGATTCGAATGAGGGTCGACATTTGGTACCGAAAAAAAAAAAACTCCGCTTCTGCGTTTTGACTTCCGCAGCAACAAAAAAATCCATGACCGTTGAGACATTATTTCCTACGCTTTCTTCCTGCTCTTTTGACATATTGAAAGACAAAATCTGATGCAACGACATAGCTTTTGGACGCAGCAGCGTCACGCTCGCTTCGCCGTCCGGGGTAGACTATCAAACTGAAATTTTAGGATTATGGCCTTCGTGTCATTGCAGGAAAAACACAGGGGGGCGACCATAAAAGAAAATACATCACAGCCGATTTGCATCATCATGGCAGCATCCGCTGGGGTTGCAATCCCTCCAACAACGAACACCAAATCCGACAGCCTCCCAAGCTGCGTCGCAAGCTTCACGATCTCAAACGGTGCGGCCATTTGGTAATGGATGAGGGGGGAGGGAGGTGTATCCCTCTTCTCACTGCGAGATGCAGCAAAATAGTTCCAATTTCCAAGCGAAAGACTAGCATATTCGATCACCCGCCGCCCCTTTGCTGTCGATCCCGTGCTGCAGTCCGGCGATGGCGACGAAGATTTCGTCATCATGTCCATGAGGAAACCTGCATTCACATCTCACCCGTAGATCCACTCCAGCGACTTGGTCATGCTTGTCCACGATTCTGTAAAAATTTGGGAACCTGCAATAGCTGCAAATCTTTATTGCCATCGTGCCCTGGATCTTTTGTCAGCATCGACTGGTCCTGTTATAGCCACAAAAGCGTTCGCCCTCCTGGATTTCGCCGTGATCTCTAGACTATTTTCTGTGGAGCTAGAGGTCGTGGGCCAATTTTTCAACAGCAGAACAGAACAAACTGATATTGAAAAGTATTTTCTTCATTAAATAAAAAAAACTCTAAGAAAAAATATTTTGCAGCCATTATTTTTCCAAAGCTTTTGGTTTCTGATCCATCTCAGGGATGGAGAGCATACTCCCTAGCTAAAGAAAAAAAATGGAAAAAATGGGAGGGGGGATTTCCATGAGGGAAATCCCCCCTCAAGGGTTGACACGGGCAGGAGACAGACACTCTTATATGGCTCGTTTTTCCTTTCATTAGGTGCATTTTTGGCAGAGACCGACACCTTCTAGATTGAGTTCACCATGAGGAGGGATTTCATACTCATGGTGAATCTAGTCAGTGACCTACGAGAGGCAACATCCTCTAAGGATGACCTGCAGAGGCAACAGACCCAGAAGTGGTTGACCCTGAGGCACCCATGATGACCCCGAGGCACTTAGACAGCTGACCCAGTGGCAACAAACCCGTTGAAGTGGCTGACCCTGAGGCAACAGATCGAGATGTATACACAGTGAATCTAGCATTATTCACAGTTGGAGAGCCAAGAGCATAGAGCACAAGCCTAGACCAAATCAGCAATAAGGAGGATGATAGGTTGTTTTCGAGAAGTCAACATTAAGGGGGAATGTTACCTAATGTTGACTTGCTTTGTTTTTTCTTGATTCCATTTTGAGGCACTTCCACCAGGGCTGCGCCAGCGGCAGCGCCAGACTTCTCTCCTCCAAAAACCTCAAACCCCACGCTCCGCGCCATGTCCACAATCTGGGAGTAGTTGTGGATGCTGGGAAGCGCGTCGCCATGCTCGATGTCATTGATGTCGGGACGTTTGCCTACGAAATCATTATTGTGTAGGGACATGATTTCATAGTTGAAGGGATTACATTTGAAAACTCTACAGCAGCAGCAATAAGGTGGAAGATGTCGATAGCACTCGATCAAGATCGACACGACGCTCGCCTCGATAGCCTTAATTCTACTACTCCTCCTAGATTAATCCTGTTGGGCCCATATTATCAAACCACATCATTGCCACGCGGCCATGGAAACTCCACATTATTGCTCCTCCTATAGCAATGGTCAGGCCAAACACTACAGCTTCACTTGAGTTCATAATCATCTTCAATCACAAACTACAGCTTTTGAACAGAAACTACTCTCAAAGCAATGATGGCTCTCAAAGCAGCCGGCTTGGATTTCGAACGGAAGGTCTTCCAAAAAAAAATTTAAACTTCTTTGGCATTGCATACAGCCGCCTTCCTTCATTGGAGGTTTGAAACCCAGACGTTAATCACATAGGCACAAATTTATCAATGCAGCGTTGTCAAAAAATGGGAGAGCATGAAATTTTTTTTTTTTAAATCAAATCTCCATTCATGCGATCTCTTCAACTACTGTAGTGAAAAATACTGGTGCAGCAATCTCTCCAACGACTTCAATAAAAATAGAGCGCAACATGATTCCTTCGAGCTCCGACTTCTCTCCTCTAAGGAAAAACAGCCACAACCAGCATCATGAAAAACAAAATGGCAGTGATGAATTTTTTTTTTTCTCAAGCTATCTGGTTTCTGATCTATTTTAAAAATGGAGAGCATACTCCCTAGGATTTGATGAAAAAAAAATGGTGGGAAAATTAAAAAAAATGAAAAATGGGGGAAAAAAAAAAAATCAGGGGGAGGGAGGATTTCCATGAGGGAAATCCCCCCTCAAGGGGTTTCACAAGGCAGGGAAAGCCTGCTCTGATACCAAATGTTGGGAGTGAAAACTCAAGGGATTAATTATTGATAAAAATAGGTTACAATATATAGGCATAAGCCTATATGATGAACATGACACTTGTCAGTGAAACTAACAAGTGTCAAACTGAAGGCATGGTGCACTTTAACTCTAACAGTATGATGCTATCTTATTTCGACAAAACCGAAGATGTGAGGTTTTCATGCATGCAACCTAACCTATTGGACTTGCAAAACAAGCACAATCCGGATAAGATAAGTGTTGGCTCCTAGGATTTTAAATGAGGTTTTTCATATTTAAACATTCGCATGAAGCAACCAAGAAAACTTGCATAAACTCCATTTACAAGCCTAAAATATGAAAAAGGGAAAAATAGACATTTAATCTTGAATGCAGAAAATGACTCTTTTCTTGTCCATAAGATGCAACTTTCTAAAACTTCCTGTATTAAAGATTTGTCATTTTACAGTAACAAAATTTTTTGGTTTTCCCAAACCAGTCAATGGAAGAAAACGACTCAAACAGGTCTAGAATGGCCCTCTTGCCTTCAAATTTTACAACTCTGCTCGCAGCAGTTTCCAACCCCTCAAAACATCCTTGCCTGGCGTATTTAAAATTTTCAGGAAGCTTTTCGTTTCATTTTCCAATGACTGTTCGTTTCACCTTCCCTTGTGCATGCATGTGTTTTGGTTTCCAAAAAAGCTTTTCATTTCTATTTTATGGCACTTCATTTTATTCCCATGGTTTGGCTTCCTCTGTTTGGTTTTCTTCACTTTTGGTTTGATTTCAAAAAACGTTTCCTTTTCTCCACATGGGCATGCGCCCGCTTCCTTCCATGTGTAACGACCATCTTAAATGATTTTGAATCATTACAGATTCCTTATGTAACATTTTGTCTTAGTCATTGGATTTTGTCCTTATGTGACAAACTACCTTATTCAATCTTCGATTTATTCCTTGGCTTTATATAAAGCCTTGACACCTTCGTGAGCAACTAATGAAGGGGTACGAATCACCTCTTTCTTTGCATGTCTATGTGTCCTCTTTTGAGTCATGAAAATACAACATGTCGCAATATCACGACACTTTTGTTTCTCTGCCTGCCTGCCCTTTTTGAGCCGCGAAAATGCAACATGTCGCGGTATCGCGACACTTTTGTTGCTCTGTCTGCCTGCCCCTTTTGAGTCGCGAAAATGCAACATGTCGTGATATCGCGACACTTTTTCTTTGCTTTGGACCGCGAAAATGCAACATGTCGCGATATCACTACACTTTTTCCTCCTTGCTCTTTCTCTTTGCTTTAGACCGCGAAAATGCAACATGTCGCGATATCGCGATACTTTTTCCTCTTTGCTTTGGACCGCGATAATGCAACATGTCATGATATCGCGACACTTTTTCTTTCTTGTTCTTTCTCTTCTCTTTTGGCCGCGAAAATGCAACATGTCGCGATATCGTGACACTTTTGCCTCCTTGCTCTTTCTCTTTGCTTTGGACCGCGAAAATGCAACATGTCACAATATCGCGACACTTTTTCTTTCTTGTTCTTTCTCTTCTCTTTTGACCGCGAAAATGCAACATGTCGCGATATCACGACACTTTTTCTTTCTTGTTCTTTCTCTTATCTTTTGGCCGCGAAAATGCAACATGTCGCGATATCGCGACACTTTTTCTTCCTTGCTTTTTCTCTTCTCTTTTGGTCACGAAAATGCAACATGTCACGATATCGTGACACTTTTTTCTCCTTGTTTTTTCTCTTTGCTTTGGATCGCGAAAATGCAACATGTCACGATATCGCGACACTTTTTTCTTCTTGCGGTGTTTTGCTTTTTCTTTGATCTTTAGCATATGGGCCACTTCGGTCTTCTTGAAAACTATGCAAAAAGGTGGGTCCCCAATTTTGGGGTATGTTGTGGAGCAGACACGACATGTATAAGGGTTGGCATGGGCCACACATAACCCAAGGTTGATTGTATTGTAATATTATATTAGTAGTAGGCTCCCCAAAGTAGAATAAGAAGATGATATATAAATAAGAGATATTTATCATTGTAATCATCATTGGAGATGATTCTTATGTAATCATATATGCCCATGAAATGGCTTATGGGACTTTGCCCTCCTTGAGTAGCTCTCTCATATTGGGAGATATTGTGGAGTGATTCCTTCCTTAAGGAGTATAATTAGTTTCCCTATCTTAAAGGTATTATCTATCTCTCTCTCATTTGTGGATTATGATTGTGGATAATTATTTGTGGATGAATTTTTTGATAATTTTGGATATTGGTGGATGATTTCTGTTAATGATAATAAAATTTTACAACAAACTGGTGTGGCTCTACTTCATTATGTGGACCATATTTAATAATATTGCAATAGATGAGAAAAACTACATTTACTTGTGAAGTATAAAAAATATAATTTAAAATACAAAAAAATTTAAATTACAATTTGATGTAATTTAATATAATTTTTATTTTTTAAATTTAACTATGAATATTTTATACATAACCGTTCTAAAGTTAAATTTAACTTTCACCACTTATAATGTAAGGCTTTAAACTTTTTTTAAAAGTTTTAAATTAAAAGAAATACTTGCACATAACTATATAAGTAAACTTATTTAAACAAACCTTTCAAAAAAGTGATGCATAAATAATTTAAGAAAAAAAACCTTTTAAAAGAAAGTTGAAAGCCTTACCTTAGGGGTTGACCTCGGCTTTTATTATTTGTTTTGAATTCACTAATTTTTAGTGCAGACGTTGACATTGTTACCTAGAGGTATTATGTGGAACTCGTTTGACTCTTTTTCTTTTGTGATTTTTTAAATTGTCATCTTATTTTTTTAAATTAGTTATATAAAATTGATATTAAATTTTATTATAATATTATAGTATATAATTGTATTGAAACAGTTTAATTATTTTAAGTAATTCTTTTAATGAAATATGAAAATTATATATTACAATATTAGACAATTCAAACAAATATATGTAACAGTATAATAAAAAATTAAAAATAAAACAATCTCTTGGTTAAACTATTAGTGTCAGTTAGACTTTTTAATCTTTAAAGTTTTCTCTATTTTTCCTTCCTCTGCATTAATTTTCTAGCTCTTATTTAATTTTTATTAGGAACACTTCTTTTTCCCTATGAATTTTTTAGCTTTTATTTAATTATTTTACATGTCTTTTTTTTTCTCTACATGAATTTTATTTAATTATTTTTGCATTTACATGGAGCACTTCTGTTTTCTAGCTTTTATTTAATTATTTTTACATGTCTTTTTTTCTGGCATGAATTTTATTTAATTATTTTTCCATTTACATGAAGCACTTCTTTTTTCCTCCGCATGGATTTTCATGTTTTTACATGGAGTGCTTCATTTCTTCTCGCATTGGAACTCTTAATTCCTTAAAAATAGAAGTTTCAATCTGAATATTCAATAGTGAAAATTTCCTATGCATGAATTTTCCAGCTTTTTTTTAAATTATTTTTACATGGAACGTTTTATTTATTTATCTTATGTATCATCAACAGACCTTTTACAAGGCATTAATAATTTTGAAACTCTTTATTCCTTGGAGAATAGAAGTTTCAATCTGAGTGAAAAATTCCTTGGCTAAGGCTTGCCTTCATTTGCTGTTTGTTTTCATTGCAGTTGCAATAATTGCCATTTTTTTCCACTTCTTCAAAAAAAAGAAGAGAAGTAAATCTGAATCCCCATCTGGGGTTCCTACTATTTATCCCATACTTGGTTTTTTCCCCTCCCTAGTAAAAAACCATCATAGGATTCACGACTGGATTGGAGAAGCTCTTTTTGCTTCTCCTTCCAACACTTTCGCATACCATCGCCCTGGAGGAAGAGGCTACATCACAACAAATCCTGCAAATGTGGAGTACATGCTCAAAACCAACTTCAAAAACTATGAAAAAGGAAACCGTACTCACGTTTTTCACGATTTTTTGGGCAACGAAATTTTCAATTCAGACGAGGACTTGTGGAAGATGCAGCGCAAGGCCGCCAGCTACGAATTCAACACCAAATCCCTAAAAATTTTCATGGTCGAGACTGTGCAGTGGGAGATCCTTCATCGTCTCCTCCCAATCCTCACCCATTCCCACAGTACAAGAATTTCTCTAAACTTGCAGGATGTTATGCAGAAATTTACCTTTGATAATATTTGCAGAGTTGCCTTCGGAGTCGACCCCGGGTCTCTTGACCCCTCTCTTCCAGAGTCACCCTTTGCCCTAGCTTTCGATGATGCCACAGAGCTAATCTTGGGAAGATTCTTCTACATTTTCCCATTTTTGTGGAGGATCAAGCTGATACTTAACTTCGGCTTCGAACGACGGTTGAAAAAAGAGATTCGTGTGGTGAATGGGTTTGCTATGGGTATTATTCATTCTAAAAGGAAAGATATTGCTGAGAGTTTAAGTGAGGGAAGCGGCCACCTCAGAAACGATCTCCTTTCCAGATTCATGGCAGTTATTATCAATTGCAATAATACAGTAGTTTTTGATAAAAATACTTCAATGCTGGATAAATTCGATGATTTCATGAGAGACATGGTAGTCAATATCATATTGGCTGGCAGAGACACCACATCAGCTTTGCTGACCTGGTTCTTCTGGGTGCTTTCTTCCCATCCCAAAGTGGAAGCTGCCATTCACTGTGAAATCATGGAGGTCCTAGCCAAAAGAAAAGTTGAAGAAGATGATTGTAGAGGGATTGTTTTTTCATTTGAGGAATTAAAGGAGATGCAATATCTCCATTTAGTTGTGTATGAATCTCTGCGGTTGTATCCTTCTGTGCCTCTCGACTCCAAAGTTGCTTTGGAAGACGATGTTTTACCTTATGGGAGTGTGGTGAGAAAAGGATGGAGTGTTGATTACAGTATATATGCCATGGGCAGGATGGAAAGCATTTGGGGTGGGGATTGCATGGAGTTCAAGCCGGAGAGGTGGGTTAGAAATGGGGAATTTGTAGGAGATAATCCTTGCAAGTTTGCAGTGTTCAATGCAGGGCCTCGTATATGTCTGGGAAAGGAGATGGCACTCCTTCAGGTGAAATTAATTGTGGCATCTATAGTTCATAGTTTCAGTCTCAAGGTTGATAAGGATTTTGTTCCCAACTATACACTTGACTTCATCCTGTGCATGAAGGAAGGAATGCCTGTTACTGTATTCAAAAGGTAAAGGTAATTGTAATTCATGGATGGTGAATATCATTTAGAATAGATTGTAGCATCCTTAATGGATCCTTTGGATAGGTTTTAGAATTTTTTGATAAATATAAAATAAGTCTTTTGACCGTCAAACCCATCAAGTGTTGATGGGATGATCCGTAAAAGTAGAAGGTCAATAATTATAATCTCTTTTGTGATTTTAAGCCTTATATATTTCCATAAAATTATTGAAATGAGGTTGGTTTTGGGTTGTAAGATTTTTTAAATCACCATTCCTTATTTGATTGGTTCAATTAGAATTTGAGTCATGTTCGGTTCAAGTGCATGAGATTTATTTTTTCTTTTTCTTTCTCTTTCCATAATTTCTGGCGAACTTAACAATAATTATGGATGAATGATAAGTGTTTAAATAGATATTAGATAGGGTTTCATTAAATATTTTAATGGTCAAAAATATAAAAAGGTTTGATTTTGTTAAAAAGGTTGGTTTTGATTTATGTAACTATAAATATCTGTACATTTATATAAAATATTTATCATATATTATTATTATTATTATTATTAAATTTAAATTTATTTTATATTTTATATTTTATAAATTTATATATTTATATATATATATATATATATATATATATATATATATATATATTTACGAGCTTAGTGAGGTTGCTAAATATCACGATGTACTTATTGTATGATGGTTAATCTTCATTTTCTTATAAATATATTTTTAGGACAACCTGTTTTTTATTATCTTAAACAACCGCATGTTTTAGGACAACTTTTTTCCTATTTAAAAAGAGTCACTACCAATGAGAATGGGTCATCGATTGAGTTAAAATATTCCTTTTCGTATAATGGTCGGTAAGAATTATTGCAAATGGAAAAATTCTCCCCGGAGGAATTTTAAAACAAGCGGCCTACAACCGAAGATTTGTGAAACTCTTTGCAACTACAAGACAATAACAATGTCGTCATTGTGTAGTTCTTCGTTGAAAAAAATTACCATCATGAAGTAATAGTTTATGCAAGACAAGAGTACATTATTTTATATGGTATTTTTTCTTTCTAATTATCATTAATAATAATTATAATTGATAAACTTGTATTTTATTTTTTTTTACTTTTGAAAATTAATTTGATTTCAATATAACTTTCATTCCAATAAATATATTAAACCAAACTATTATCTTAAATTAATATAAATTTATTTTTTCCATTAAAAAAAATAAACTCTTAAACTGATAAGAGCATATACTACACTTGATCTTGACCAAAAAGCCGAGAAAGGTAAACTATTATATTGCAAAATAGTCTTCATCGCCCCGAAAGTAGGGTGTTTTCTTTGATTTTTATTAGTGTATTATTTTGATATATTTTGCCTTTCTCCAAGAGCATGATACAAATATAATATTATTAAATCTAATCTCACGCACGATTACTATTACTAATAAATAAATTTTGTTCGAAAGTGAAAATATTTCACTATTTATGGTTCACCTAAGGATTAGATGATATATGTAAGACAAGTACGATTACTTGTTATAGGACCTAGTTTTTGAATATTTTTTAATTTAAAAAGAAAATTAATTTATTATATTTTAGGGTTAAATGTTATTTTTAATATTTTTTTGTAATGAAGAAGTTTTATATTAAAGAGGTTTAATCATACAAAAAGGGTGGGTGAAATTGAGCACACCTTGAGTTCCCGAGTCCAAAACCATACTAACTGTTGACCATGCAGTTAGGAAGACAACAACAAAACAAATTTAATCTATTACATCGTAGACATCAAAATAAAGTAGGCCTGCAAGCATTTAAGCATTGTCCGGCATCGCCCCAACCACCACCATTATCCGACTAAGAATGGCCCCAACCATCATCAACAACACCATTGCCCTCTTGAATCTCTGTTTGCCCATGAGGTGCGACAACCTATGGGGGAGGAGAAGAAGAACCATCTCCCCAACTCACCGTCGGATTCAAAGGCACAGAACGAGCAGCCAAATCCCATGCATTGGTATGAACAGAAGTCGGGGGACAAATATCCCACCCATAATTGGGATAGGAAGAAGAAGCACCACCTGCAGAGTTGTGTTTAGCAGCAGGAGGAGGCTGCGGCCAGTGTCAAGCATTACCACCTGAACATGATTGACCATTGTCTCGGTATCCAACACCAATAGACCGAGGACACCTCCGGGTGGGAGGAGCATTAGGAGGCACGCGACTCACCGTGCATGGTACATTTTGCCAATGCTCCATCAAAGTGCATAAATATTGTAAATCCACATTTACCTTCTCCACTTGGAAATGAATCTGGAACTAGCAATCATAAAAAACCATATATCTATCAGCAAGAGAAAAATGCAAAGAAGGTTCTTGCTGATGGAAAACAACATTATTTCGAGTTTTCCATAGATGAAACAAAATGCCCACACTGAAAATTTACCAAAGTGCACCAAGTTTATTGTTAAATATGATAGGGTCACCAAGTAAAACATGCACCTAAGAACAAGTATCAAGCATGTAGGGACTGAAGAAAGAAAGAATCCAATTCCAAGCTTCTTTGGCTCGAGGACCGGACCAAAACAAATAAAGAATGTCATCCTCAACACCACAAATTATACAAGTAATATTGTCAACACCCATATACCGAAGCCTTTGCCCCACAGGAATACCCTTAAACAACAGGCTCCAAGCAAAAAAGGCGTGTTTGGGTTCAAGAAATTTGGCCCAAACAACCTTGAATATTAAGCTCCATTGAGATTGCAAGGAGGGTAAGTTCCACTAGGCATTTAATTTATTTGACATGGGAACCATTGGAGATAGCCAAGAATACCCCAAGGAGGGTTTGTATTTTATAAAAGAAAGCTTATTAGGCCAAGACCAGTCAGACCACCATGGTTTTTGATAATGTCTAAAAACCTTAGACCAAATCATAAGAGGAGTGGAATCCACAACAACATCATAAGTACTCTTATCTGTAGGAGATAAACTGAAATATCGCATAAAATGATTCCATGATGCAGGAGCATCCAACGAATATTGTTGGGGCCATAACTTCTCAACCGTAGCTCCGATTGATGTGAAATTTGACAGGGAGCTAGTTGGGAGAATTCTAAACAAATGGTCCCCAATTTTGGGGTACTTTGTGGAGCAGATACAACAAATGGCGACTCTATTGGGAAATGCTCCTGAGCATTTCGATGAGAACTCAACCTGAACACCTTCAAAACTCAAACACAAGCGTCAGCAAATATCCCAAGAATGAAACTAGATGAGAAATAAATGAAGCATTAGAATTATTAAGCATCATCTCGATGTGTGCAATGTGCTTCATTCCTTATCATTTGAAACTCGTTCAAATTTCCATTGTCATTTTCACTTATGATTCGTGCGTATGAGAAATTATGGATGATTCCTATAGGATTTAACATATGGTGAAGATGCTAGAGATATAACAAGCTTTGCAAAGGCTCAAAATTTCTAGTACCACAAACAAACATATTAAAAATGTCCAATCCTCTTAGGACCAAATATGAGTATACTGAATTAATTTACTAGATCCCAAAGTTGGGTTTGTGTCACTACCATTTTGAACCCATTTGCAAGTGTAAGTGAAATCAGAGCTTTGGGGAATAGGATTCCCAACCTAAGCGAGATGGGAATTTAACCCTATCCATACTACTCTAATCTGGAGTTGATTACCTCATCTTGAACAAAATGATTTAACTCGTTATGGATGAAACTGTCGAGGCTAGCTCGGCCGTTTGAGCGATCGATGGTCTTGCTTTTATACAAGACATGTTGCCACGCATAAGCATACTCCACTACCAGTCAGGTGTCTATATCCCCGATGGAGATCAACCCCATAATCCAGGATTTGACTTTACTTTTGATTTCTTGATCCTTGTGGATGACTACCCATCCTTGCAAAGGACATGTAGCACGATCCTTCCAATCCAATATCAATGATGCAATAAAAGTAGGATGAAAAATATTTGCTTTGGAACTTCAAGTTCTTGAGTGTAGATCATGCTTTTAATTTCTTAAAGCGTGATGGAGGCAAAATAGAAGCTTTGGGGAATCGGATTCTCAACCTAAGCAAGATGAGAATTAGACCCTATCCTTACTACTCCATGAAGATCAAATTAGAGCTTTGGGGAATTGGATCCTCAACCTAAGTTCAATGGGGATTTAACCCTATCCTTACTACTCGATTTTAGGCATTAAGCACTATAGGAGTGGTAAAAAGCCATTGTTTTAAGGATTATGTTGCATGATAGGACAGACACGAAATACTCCTTTCGCCTCACCTTTTCTTCCAAGTATAGTTTTGACCATTTTTCTCAAGATCCTCTTTAATATGTGTAGAACATGCTTGGTTCAAGATAGTTCGAGCATCAGTTCCCAACCTTAGAATCTTTTTAATATACGTTATATAATAACCCTAAGAGGATTCGATGACTTTTCAATGATTGTGTTTGAAATGTAGATGCAACCGAGATGAAATGTATATGCAATGTCGAATGTAACATGAGATATGGATGAATGCATTACTCTTTTTGAAATGTGAATGGAGTATACCACCTACTTTACCATAATTTGTAAAACTGACAACTTCATGCATCACAAGTTCCAAATTATATTCTTTAATGTGTTTGCGATACTCATGGAGCTTTCTGTAATACAATTCTGATGTTTCATATTCTCTCAGTCTTAGTCAACATTCATAAGGACACAAACTAACCACTTTGCTATCCCCTTCTCCTTTTTTTTTTTTTTTCAAATACAAACCCACAAGTGTCCAAAGGACCAACACACAAAACTTAAAACCAAAATGATATCCAATCCAAAACCAAAACACGAAAACCAAAAGTATATACAAATGTACAATATAATTCAAGATGGAGAAAAGTTTGTATTATCATTTTCTCAGATCCCAAACCTGGTTAGAATTCTTTAAAAAACATATGACATGATACGCATACCAAGTTTTGTAGGAATCCAACAAAAACAAGATCAAACCAAACAAAGAAACAAACTTCCACTTGCCCCTCTCACCATACCCATTTGATTTAGTTTCATTAATAATCCTATGGTGGAGTCTCAAGTTTTCAAATTGATTAGACAATGATTGATATTCAATTCCTTTATGTCTATTCTTTAAGATGTCCATTCCGCACTTTGATTCATGGTGTAGAAATAAGCTTTCATTTTCATTCAATAAAGCCATAACATTAATAATATTTGAATCAAACCACTCATTAGGCAAACCTTCATTCGAATTTTGCATGGTGAAACCTAAAAGGTGAGATTTTACCTTTGGCATGTTTTCATTTGACCTTACTTGAAGAGAATTTGAAAATTCCTTTTTTCTCTCATGACATTCATCATCATGTAGCACTTGTTCTTTCTCCATGATTTGTTTATCAAAGGCACCAAACTTAGGTACCCAACTGAACACATGTCCATCCCTTTCAAACCATAAGTCTTGTCTATCTAGGGTGGGTTAACTACCACATTTCCATGATCAATCACTTGGGTTGTTTTGGGTAACGTGAGATTTTCAATTGGATCATCAATGATATCAAACCCAAATGATTTAGGTTTTGAAATTTTCTCTGCATGAATTTTATTTAATTATTTTTGCATTTACATGGAGCACTTCTGTTTTCTAGCTTTTATTTAATTATTTTTGCATGTCTTTTTTTCTTGCATGAATTTTATTTAATTATTTTTCCATTTACATGGAGCACTTCCTTTTTCCTCTGCATGGATTTTCATGTTTTTACATGGAGTGTTTCTTTTCTTCTCGCATTGAAACTCTTAATTCCTTAAAAATAGAAGTTTCAATCTGAATATTCAATAGTGAAAATTTCCTATGCATGAATTTTCTAGCTTTTTTTTAAATTATTTTTACATGGAACGTTTTATTTAATTATCTTCTGTATCATCAACAGACCTTTGACAAGGCATTAATAATTTTGAAACTCTTTATTCCTTGGAGAATAGAAGTTTCAATCTGAGTGAAAAATTCCATGGCTAAGGCATGCCTTCATTTGTTGTTTGTTTTCATTGCAGTTGCAATAATTGCCATTTTTTTCCACTTCAAAAAAAAAAAAAAGAGAAGTAAATCTGAATCCCCATCTGGGGGTCCTACTATTTATCCCATACTTGGTTTTTTCCCCTCCCTAGTTAAAAACCATCACAGGATTCACGACCGGATTGCAGAAGCTCTTGCTGCTTCTCCTTCCAACACTTTCGCATACCATCGCCCTGAAGGAAGAGGCTACATCATAGCAAATCCTGCAAATGTGGAGTACATGCTCAAAACCAACTTCAAAAACTATGAAAAAGGAAACCGTACTCAAGTTTTACATGATTTTTTTGGCAACAGAATTTTCAATTCATACGGGGACTTGTGGAAGATGTAGCGCAAGGCCGCAAGCTATGAATTCAACACCAAATCCCTAAAAAATTTCATGGTCGAGACTGTGCAGTGGGAGATCCTTCATCGTCTCCTCCCAAACTTCACCCACTCCCACAGTATAGGAATTTCTCTAAACTTGCAGGATGTTATGCAGAAATTTACCTTTGATAATATTTGCAGAGTTGCCTTCGAAGTTGACCCCGGGTCTCTTGACACCTCTCTTCCAGAGTCACCCTTTGCCCTAGCTTTCGATGATGCCACAGAGCTAAATTTAGGAAGATTCTTCTACATTTTCCCATTTCTGTGGAGGATCAAGCGGATACTTAACTTCGACTTCGAACGATAGTTGAAAAAAGCGATTTGTGTGGTGAATGGGTTTGCTATGGGTATTTTTCATTCTAAAAGGAAAGATATTGCTGAGAGTTTAAGTGAGGGAAGCGGCTACCTCCGAAATGATCTCCTTTCCAGATTCATGGCAGCTATTATCAATTGCAATAATACAGTAGTTTCTAATAAAAATACTTCAATGGTGGATAAATCCGATGATTTCATGAGAGACATGGTAGTTAATATCATATTGGCTGGCAGAGACACCGCATCAGCTTTGCTGACTTGGTTCTTCTAGGTGCTTTCTTCCCATCCCAGGGTGGAAGCTGCCATTCACTGTGAAATCATGGAGGTCCTAGCCAAAAGAAAAGTTGAAGGAGATGATTGTAGAGGGGTTGTTTTTCATTTGAGGAATTGAAGGAGATGATTGTAGAGGGGTTGTTTTTTCATTTGAGGAATTGAAGGAGATGATTGTAGAGGGGTTGTTTTTTCATTTGAGAAATTGAAGGAGATGCAATATCTCCATTCAGTTGTGTATGAATCTCTATGGTTGTATCCTTCTGTGCCTCTCGACTCCAAAGTTGCTTTGGAAGACGATGTTTTACCTGATGGGAGTGTGGTGAGAAAAGGATGGAGTGTTGATTACAGTATATATGCCATGGGCAGGATGGAAAGCATTTGGGGTGGGGATTGCATGGAGTTCAAGCCGGAGAGGTGGGTTAGAAATAGGGAATTTGTAGGAGATAATCCTTGCAAGTTTGCAGTGTTCAATGCAGGGCCTCATATATGTCTGGGAAAGGATATGGCACTCCTTCAGGTGAAATCAATTATGGCATCTATAGTTCATAGTTTCAGTCTCAAGGTTGATAAGGATTTTGTTCCCAGCTATACACTTGACTTCATCCTGCGCATGAAGGAAGGAATGTCTGTTACTGTATTCAAAAGCTAAAGGTAATTGTAATTCATGGATGGTGAATATCATTTAGAATAGATTGTAGCATCCTTAATGGATCCTTTGGATAGGTTTTAGAATTTTTTGATAAATATAAAATAAGTCTTTTGATCGTCAAACCCATCAGGTGTTGATGGGATGATCCGTAAAAGTAGAAGGTCAATAATTATAATTTCTTTTGTGATTTTAAGCCTTATATATTTCCATAAAATTATTGAAATGAAGTTGGTTTTGGGTTGTAAGATTTTCTAAATCACCATTCCTTATTTGATTGGTTCAATTAGAATTTCAGTCATGTTCGGTTCAAGTGCGTGAGATTTATTTTTTCTTTTTCTTTCTCTTTCCATAATTTTTGGCGATAATTATGGATCAATTATAAGTGTTTGAATAGATATTAGATAGGATTTCAGTAAATATTTTAATGGTCAAAAATATAAAAAGGTTTGATTCTCTTAAAAAGGTTGGTTTTGATTTATGTAACTATAAATCTATGTACATTTATATAAAATATTTATCATATATTATTTTTTTTTTTTTTTAAATTTAAATTTATTTTATATTTTGTAAATTTATATATATATTTACGAGCTTAATGAGGTTACTAAATATCACGATGTACTTATGGTATGATGGTTAATCTTCATTT
The DNA here is from genome assembly GCA_028583015.1 of Wollemia nobilis. Classification (NCBI taxonomy): domain Eukaryota; kingdom Viridiplantae; phylum Streptophyta; class Pinopsida; order Araucariales; family Araucariaceae; genus Wollemia; species Wollemia nobilis. The sequence continues at coordinate 22,251,846 of JAQPPZ010000523.1, forward strand.
TCTTATAAATATATTTTTAGGACAACCTGTTTTTTATTATCTTAAACAGCCGCATGTTTTAGGACAACTTCTCTCCTATTTAAAAAGAGTCACTACCAATGAGAATGGGTCACCGATTGAGTTAAAATATTCCTTTCCGTATAATGGTCGGTAAGAATTATTGCAAATGGAAAAATTCTCCCCGGAGGCATCGTTTTACTGACTTCTCATTCGACAGGAATTTTAAAACAAACGGCCTGCAACCGAAGATTTGTGAAACTCTTTGCAACTACAAGACAATAACAATGTCGTCGTTGTGTAGTTCTTCGTTGAAAAAAATTACCATCATGAAGTAATAGTTTATGCAGGACAAGAGTACATTATTTTATATGGTATTTTTTCTTTCTAATCATCATTAATAATAATTATAATTGATAAACTTGTCTTTTATTTTTTTTTACTTTTGAAAATTAATTTGATTTCAATATAACTTTCATTCCAATAAATATATTAAACCAAACTATTATCTTAAATTAATTTTTTCCATTAAAAAAAATAAACTATTAAACTGATAAATTGTTAAACTGATAAGAGCAGATACTACACTTGATCTTGGCCAAAAGGCCAAGAAAGGTAAACTATTATATTGCAAAATAGTCTTCATCGCCTCGAAAGTAGGGTGTTTTCTTTGACGAGTGTTCTTTTTTTTAATTTTTTATTAGTGTATTATTTTGATATATTTATTATATATATATTTTGCCTTTCTCCAAGAGCATGATACAAATATAATATTATTAAATCTAATCTTATGCACAATTACTATTACTAATAAATAAATTTTGTTCGGAAGTGAAAATATTTCACTATTTATGGTTCACCTAAGGATTAGATGATATATGTAAGACAAGTACGATTAATTGTTTTTTTTATTTTTTTTTGTAGAAAACATCCCAAAAGGGATGCCACTTTCGAGTAAGACCCAAGGAGGCAGGGGTATCCATTCCACAAAAAACGCCCATGACTCGGACCTGGCCTACCACCTTTGACATACTCAAGGAGCAAACAAACACACAAAACCAAATTAAAAAAAGTAAATAACAACAAAAATAATTAAATAAAATAAAAAACATGCTCCTTGAGTGTGTCAAAACCAAAAGCACAACCAAACACACATAATAAGATAAAAGAAACCACAACACAAACCACATAGAAAAACACAAGAACCACATAACAAAACACAAACAAGACAAAAACAATAGAACACTACAAAGACAACCCAAAAAAACATGAAAAATAAACACAACCAAAACCTAAAAAATAAAATAAATAAAATAAAAATAAAAACAACCAACAACAAACAATAAACAAAAACAAAAAACATAGAAAACACTCACACATAAAAAAATGAATAACACAAACAAAGAGAAACCCAAGAACAAGAACGAAAAAAACACAAGAACAATAACAAAAAACATAAAAAAAAAAACAAAACAACAAAAACACAAGAACAACAAAAAACAACACAAAGAACACAAAAACAAAACAAAACAAAAGAACCCACCCACCTTAAAAAACTGAACAAAAAAACAAGGAAGACAAAAGAAAAAAAATGAACAAAACAATGACCTATCTAGACCAGAAGACTATTAGTGCAAGAATCAACAGAGGAAACAAAATAAAGAATAGAATGAGCTAGGGAACTAAAAAAACTGAATGAACCAAAGAGAAACAAAAAAAAAAAACAAGAAGAAACTAGGTACCTTCAGAACTTGAGCCATCCAAAGAAATGATAGAAAGAAGAGCTTCCCTAATTTGAGAAGCCCACCATATAGGAGGGTGGCCATAACAAGTAAGATCACCTTTGTCCAAAGCCCAATTAGCTAAAGCATCAACACTCTTGTTTTGATCTCCGACCACATGATTGTAATCAAATTTCAAAAATCCCATCTGGATTAACTGAATCTTCTCAATAATTTTTTTTATTCTCCAATCCACCTTATGATTCTTAGGAGTCTTCAAGAGATTAACCATAAGTTGAGAGTCAGACTTAACTAACACCATTTCCCATCCAACCTTAGTAGCCTCTTGAAGGCCTCTAAGGATACCATACCCCTCAACAAGGTTATTGGAAAGAATACCCAAATTCTCAACAAAAGTAAAAACCAAGGAGCCATCTGAAAGACTACCAATTCCTCCCACACCGGCTTTTCTAGGGTTCCCTCTAGAGGCTCCATCGATATTTACTTTTCCAAAATCCTTAGGAGGAGGTTGCCAATTTCTAGTCCTATCCATCTTACTAATACTCACATTCCCTTTAAGTTGGTTGCCCTTAGAAGGTTTAATCTTCAATCTTTGCATCACTTGATCCCATCTTTAGTGGGAGTTTTGGGGGTGATTAAGGAGTTGATGGACTGATTCAACTAAGTTGGCTATGGTCTTTTGCCAAATATAGTGAATATCCTTCCTATCTTGATTAAAAATTCGACTGTTCCTTTCATTCCAAATATTCCAAAGAAGAATGGTAGAACCCATCCAAACTAACTGCCTAATAAAATAATCAACACCCTCTTGATTAGGCCAATCCCTCCAAAGTTGTTCAAAAGTGAAAAAATTGGACCACTGTAAGCCAAGTAAAGTTGCCATTCTCCTCCATAGCTCAGAGGCTAAAGTACACTCAATAAAAAGATGGTTGATATTTTCTACATTCTCTTCACACATTTCACATCTAAAAGGGCCATGAAAACCACGCTTCATATGTTGCTCACCAGTAAACACCCAATGATGCAATAAAAGCCAATTAAAGAACCTCACCTTAGGCCAGAGCTTTTGAGCCCACAATTGAGAAAATATGTTAGAAGAATGGTTGGGATTATTATGGCATAAGGTCAAATAACCTTGAGCAACTCGAATACTCACCCTTAGTAGTGTTGTTCCATCCAAAACAATCTTTTTCATGGGACCAAGAGAGGGATCTCATATGAAGGATGCCTTGGATATCTTGTCTTTGCCTTTTTGGGATTTGAATAGGCCAGTCCTCAATAGGGATCCAATATCTACCAACCTTTGAATTACCAGTATGGTACCGACAATAATTAGCCACCTTTATCCAATTAGCTCGGTGAATCTCCTCCATCCAAGGCCTCCAATCGAGAAACTGAGTTATCAAATGCTTGTGACCATCCCAAGAATCTGTCCAAAAATTTGCATGTTGACCATTATGAATGATCCAAAATATTTTTTTCTTTATCAAATCCTCACAATTAATTGTTATAGGACCTAGTTTTTGAATAATTTTTAATTTAAAAAGAAAATTAATTTATTATATTTTAGGGTTAAATGTTATTTTTAATATTTTTTTTGTAATGAAGAAATTTTATATTAAAGAGGTTTAATCATACAAAAAGGGTGGGTGAAATTGAGCACACCTTGAGTTCCCGAGTCCAAAACCATACTAACTATTGACCATGTAGTTAGGAAGACAACAACAAAACAACTTTAAGCTATTACATCGTAGACATCAAAATAAAGTAGGCCTGCTAGCATTTAAGCATTATCTGGCATCGCCCCAACCACCACCATTATCTGACACAGAATGGCCCCAACCATCATCAACAACACCATTGCCCTCTTGAATCTTCGTTTGCCCATGAGGTGCGACAACCTGTGGGGGAGGAGAAGAAGAACCATCTCCCCAACTCACCGTCGAAATCAAAGGCACAGAACGAGCAACCAAATCCCATGCATTGGTATGAACAGAAGTCAGGGGACAAATATCCCACCCATAATTGGGATAGGAAGAAGAAGCACCACCTGCAGAGTTGTGTTTAGCAGCAGGAGGAGGCTGCGGCCAGTGTCAAGCATTACCACCTGAACGTGAATGACCATTGTCTCAGGATCTAGCACCAATAGACCGAGGATGCCTCCGGGTGGGAGGAGCATTAGGAGGCATGCGACTCACCATGCATGGTACATTTTGCCAATGCTCCATCAAAGTGCATAAATACTGTAACTCCACATTTACCTTCTTCACTTGGAAATGAATCTGGAACCAGCAATCATAAAAAACCATATATCTATCAGCAAGAGAAAAATGCAAAGAAGGTTCTTGCTGATGGAAAACAACATTATTTCAAGTTTTCCATAGATGAAACAAAATGCGCACTCTAAAAATTACCAAAGTGCACCAATTTTATAGTTAAATCTGATAGGGTCACCAAGTAAAACCTGCACCTAAGAACAAGTATCAAGCATGTAGGGACTAAAGAAAGAAAGAATCCAATCCTAAGCTTCTTTGGCTCGAGGACAGGACCAAAAAAAATAAAGAATGTCCTCCTCAACACCACAAATTATACAAGTAATATTGTCAACACCCATATATTGAAGCCTTTGCCCCACAGGAAGACCCTTAAACAACAGGCTCCAAGGAAAAAAGGCTTGTTTGGGTTCAAGAAATTTGGCCCAAACAACCTTGAATCTTAAGCTCCATTGAGATTGCAAGGAGACTAAGTTCCACTAGGCATTTAATTTATTTGACATGGGAACCATTGGAGATAGCCAAGAATACCCCAAGGAGGGTTTGTATTTTATAAAAGAAAGCTTACTAGGCCAAGACCAGTCAACCCACCATGGTTTTTGACAATGTCTAAAAACCTTAGACCAAATCATAAGAGGAGTGGAATCCACAACAACATCATAAGTACTCTTATCTGTAGGAGATAAACTGAAATATCGCATAAAATGATTCCATGATGCAGGAGCATCCAACGAATATTGTCGAGGCCATAACTTCTCAACCGTAGCTCCGATTGATGTGAAATTTGACAGGGAGCTAGTTGGGAGAGTTCTAAACAAATGGTCCCCAATTTTGGGGTAAGTTGTGGAGCAGATACAACAAATGGGGACTCTACTGGGAAATGCTCCTGAGCATTTCGATGAGAACTCAACCTGAACACCTTCAAAACTCAAACACAAGCGTCAGCAAATATCCCAAGAATGAAACTAGACGAGAAATACATGAAACATTAGAATTATTAAGCATCGACTTGGTGTGTGCAATGTGCTTCATTCCCTATCATTTGAAACTCGTTCAAATTTCCATTGTCATTTTCACTTATGATTCGTGCGTATGAGAAGTTATGGATGATTCCTGTAGTATTTAACGTATGGTGAAGATGCTAGAGATATAACAAGCTTTGTAAAGGCTCAAACTTTCTAGTACCACGAACAAACATATTAAAACTGTCCAATCCTCTTAGGACCAAATATGAGTATACTGAATTAATTTACTAGATCCCAAAGTTGGTTGTGTCACTACCATTTTGAACCCATGTGCAAGTGTAAGTGAAATCAGAGCTTTGGGGAATAGGATTCCCAACCTAAGCGAGATGGGAATTTAACCCTATCCTTACTACTCTGATATGGAGTTGATTACCTCATCTTGAACAAAGTGATTTAACTTGTTATGGATGAAACTGTCAGAGCTAGCCTCGTCCGTTTGAGCTGATCAGTGGTCTTGCTTTTAGACAAGACATGTTGCCACGCATGAGCATACTCCACTACCAATTAGGCGTCTATAGCCCCGATGGAGATCAACCCCATAATCCAGGATTTGACTTTACTTTTGATTTCTTGAACCTTGGGGATGACTACCCATCCTTGCAAGGGACATGTAGTACGATCCTTCCAATCCAATATCAATGATGCAATAAAAGTAGGATGGAAAAATATTTGCTTTGGAACTTCAAGTTCTTGAGTGTAGATCACGCTTTTAATTTCTTAAAGCGTGATGGAGGCCAAATAGAAGCTTTGGGGAATCGGATTCTCAACCTAAGCGAGATGAGAATTAGACCCTATCCTTACTACTCCATGAAGATCAAATCAGAGCTTTGGGGAATTGGATCCTCAACCTAAGTTCGATGGCAATTTAACCCTATCCTTACTACTCTGATTTTAGGCTTTAAGCACTATAGGAGTTGTGAAAAGCCACTGTTTTAAAGATTGTGTTGCATGATAGGACAGACACGAAATACTCCTTTCACCTCACCTTTTCTTCCAAGTATGGTTTTGACCATTTTGCTCAAGATCCTCTTTAATATGTGTAGAACGTGCTTGGTTCAAGATAGTTCGGGCATCAGTTCCCAACCTTAGGATCTTTTTAATATATGTTATATAATAACCCTAAGAGGATTCGACAACTTTTCAATGATTGTGTTTGAAATGTAGATGCAACTGAGATGAAATGTATATGCAATGTCGAATGTAACATGAGATATGGATGAATGCATTGCTCTTTTTGAAATGCGGATGGAGTATACCACCTACTTTACCATAATTTGTAAAACTGACAACTTCATGCATCACAAGTTCCAAACGATATTCTTTAATGTGTTTGCGATACTCGTGGAGATTTCTGCAATACAATTCTGATGTTTCATATTCTCTCTATCTTAGTCAACATTCATAAGGACACAAACTAACCACTTTGCTATCCCCTTCTCCTTTTTTTTTTCTTTTTTTTTTTTCAAAGACAAACCCACAAGTGTCCAAAGGACCAACACACAAAACTTAAAACCAAAATGAGATCCAATCCAAAACCAAAACATGAAAACCAAAATTATATACAAATGTACAATATAATACAAGATGGTGCAAAGTTTGTATTATCGTTTTCCCGGATCCCACACCTGATTAGAATTCTTTAAAAGACATATGACATGATACACATACCAAGTTTTGTAGGAATCCAACAAAAACAAGATCAAACCAAAAAAAGAAACAAACTTCCACTTGCCCCTCTCACCATACCCATTTGATTTAGTTTCATTAATAATCCTATGGTGGAGTCTCAAGTTTTCAAATTTATTAGACAATTGATATTCAATTCCTTTATGTCTATTCTTTAAGATGTCCATTCCGCACTTTGATTCATGGTATAGAAATAAGCTTTCATTTTCATTCAATAAAGCCATAACATTAATAATATTTGAATCAAACCACTCATTAGGCAAACCTTCATTCGAATTTTGCATGGTGAAACCAAAAAGGTGATATTTTACCTTTGGCATGTTTTCATTTGACCTTACTTGAAGAGAATTTGAAAATTCCTCTTTTCTCTCATGACATTCATTATCATGTAGCACTTGTTCTTTCTCCATGATTTGTTTATCAAAGGCACCAAACTTAGGTACCCAATTGAACACATGTCCATCCCTTTCAAACCATAAGTCTTGTCTATCTAGGGGTGGGTTAACTACCACATTTCCATGATCAATCACTTGGGTTGTTTTGGGTAACGTGAGATTTTCAAATGGATCATCAATGATATCAAACCCAAATGGTTTAGGTTTTGTAATTTTCTCTGCATGAATTTTATTTAATTATTTTTGCATTTACATGGAGCACTTCTGTTTTCTAGCTTTTATTTAATTATTTTTACATGTCTTTTTTTCTTGCATGAATTTTATTTAATTATTTTTCCATTTACATGGAGCACTTCCTTTTTCCTCCGCATGGATTTTCATGTTTTTACATGGAGTGCTTCTTTTCTTCTCGCATTGAAACTCTTAATTCCTTAAAAATAGAAGTTTCAATCTGAATATTCAATAGTGAAAATTTCCTATGCATGAATTTTCTAGCTTTTTTTTAAATTATTTTTACATGGAACGTTTTATTTAATTATCTTCTGTATCATCAACAGACCTTTGACAAGGCATTAATAATTTTGAAACTCTTTATTCCTTGGAGAATAGAAGTTTCAATCTGAGTGAAAAATTCCATGGCTAAGGCATGCCTTCATTTGCTGTTTGTTTTCATTGTAGTTGCAATAATTGCCATTTTTTTCCACTTCTTCAAAAAAAAAAAAGAAGTAAATCTGAATCCCCATATGGGTGTCCTACTATTTATCCCATACTTGGTTTATTCCCCTCCCTAGTTAAAAACCATCACAGGATTCACGACTGGATTGCAGAAGCTCTTGCTGCTTCTCCTTCCAACACTTTCGCATACCATCGCCCTGAAGGAAGAGGCTACATCACAGCAAATCCTACAAATGTGGAGTACATGCTCAAAACCAACTTCAAAAACTATGAAAAAGGAAACCGTACTCACGTTTTACATGATTTTTTGGGCAACAGAATTTTCAATTCAGACGGGGACTTGTGGAAGATGTAGTGCAAGGCCGCCAGCTACGAATTCAACACTAAATCCCTAAAAAATTTCATGGTCGAGACTGTGCAGTGGGAGATCCTTCATCGTCTCCTCCCAATCCTCACCCACTCCCATAGTATAGGAATTTCTCTAAACTTGCAAGATGTTATGCAGAAATTTACCTTTGATAATATTTGCAGAGTTGCCTTCGAAGTTGACCTCGGGTCTCTTGACCCCTCTCTTCTAGAGTCACCCTTTGCCCTAGCTTTCGATGATGCCACAGAGCTAATCTTGGGAAGATTCTTCTACATTTTCCCATTTCTGTGGAGGATCAAGCGGATACTTAACTTCGACTCCGAACGATAGTTGAAAAAAGCGATTCGTGTGGTGAATGGGTTTGCTATGGGTATTTTTCATTCTAAAAGGAAAGATATTGCTGAGAGTTTAAGTGAGGGAAGCGGCTACCTCAGAAATGATCTCCTTTCCAGATTCATGGCAACTATTATCAATTGCAATAATACAGTAGTTTCTGATAAAAATACTTCAATGGTGGATAAATCCGATGATTTCATGAGAGACATGGTAGTCAATATCATATTGGCTGGCAGAGACACCGCATCAGCTTTGCTGACCTGGTTCTTCTGGGTGCTTTCTTCCCATCCCAGAGTGGAAGCTGCCATTCACTATGAAATAATGAAGGTCCTAGCCAAAAGAAAAGTTGAAGGAGATGAATGTAGAGGGGTTGTTTTTTCATTTGAGAAATTGAAGGAGATGCAATATCTCCATTCAGCTGTGTATGAATCTCTGCGACTGTATCGTTCTGTGCCTCTCGACTCCAAAATTGCTTTGGAAGACGATGTTTTACCTGATGGGAGTGTGGTGAGAAAAGGATGGAGTGTTGATTACAGTATATATGCCATGGGCAGGATGGAAAGCATTTGGTGTGGGGATTACATGGAGTTCAAGCCGGAGAGGTGGGTTAGAAATGGGGAATTTGTAGGAGATAATCCTTGCAAGTTTGCAGTGTTCAATGCAGGGCCTTGTATATGTCTGTGAAAGGATATGGCACTCCTTTAGGTGAAATCAATTGTGGCGTCTATAGTTCATAGTTTCAGTCTCAAGGTTGATAAGGATTTTGTTCCCAGCTATACACTTGACTTCATCCTGCGCATGAAGGAAGGAATTCCTGTTACTGTATTCAAAAGGTAAAGGTAATTGTAATTCATGGATGGTGAATATCATTTAGAATAGATTGTAGCATCCTTAATGGATCCTTTAAATAGGTTTTAGATTTTTTTGATAAATATAAAATAAGTCTTTTGACCGTCAAAACCATTAGGTGTTGATGGGATGATCCGTAAAAGTAGAAGGTCAATAATTATAATCTCTTTTGTGATTTTAAGTGTTTGAATAAATATTAGATAAGGTTTCATTAAATATTTTAATGGTCAAAAATATAAAAAGGTTTGATTCTCTTAAAAAGGTTGGTTTTGATTTATGTAACTATAAATCTCTTTTCATTTATATAAAATATTATCATATATTATTATTATTATTATTTTTAAATTTAAATTTATTTTATATTTTATAAATTTATATATATATATTTACGAGCTTAGTGAGGTTACTAAATATCACGATGTACTTATTGTATGATGGTTAATCTTCATTTTCTTATAAATATATTTTTAGGACAACCTATTTTTTATTATCATAAACAGCCGCATGTTTTAGGACAACTTCTTTCCTATTTAAAAAGAGTCACTACCAATGATAATGGTCTCCGATTGAGTTAAAATATTCCTTTTCATATAATGGTCGGTAAGAATTATTGCAAATGGAAAAATTCTCCCCGGAGGCATCGTTTTACTGACTTCTCATTCGACAGGAATTTTAAAACAAGCGGCCTGCAACCGAAGATTTGTGAAACTCTTTGCAACTACAAGACAATAACAATGTCATCGTTGTGTAGTTCTTCCTTGAAAAAAATTACCATCATGAAGTAATAGTTTATGCAGGACAAAAGTACATTATTTTATATGGTATTTTTTCTTTCTAATCATCATTAATAATAATTATAATTGATAAACTTGTCTTTTATTTATTTTTACTTTTGAAAATTAATTTGATTTCAATATAACTTTCATTCCAATAAATATATTAAACCAAACTATTATCTTAAATTAATATAAATTAATTTTTTCCATTAAAAAAAATAAACTATTAAACTGATAAACTGTTAAACTGATAAGAGCAGATACTACACTTGATCTTGGCCAAAAGGCCGAGAAAGGTAAACTGTTATATTGCAAAATAGTCTTCATCGCCCCGAAAGTAGGGTGTTTTCTTTGACGAGTGTTCTATTTTTTAACTTTTAATGTGTATTATTTTGATATGTTTATTATATATATATTTTGCCTTTCTCCAAGAGCATGATACAAATATAATATTATTAAATCTAATCTTACGCACGATTACTATTACTAATAAATAAATTTTGTTCGGAAGGGAAAATATTTCACTATTTATGGTTCACCTAAAGATTAGATGATATATGTAAGACAAGTATGATTACTTGTTATAGGACCTAGTTTTTGAATATTTTTTAATTTAAAAAGAAAATTAATTTATTATATTTTAGGGTTAAATGTTATTTTTAATATTTTTTTTGTAATGAAAAAGTGTTATATTAAAGAGGTTTAATCATACAAAAAGGGTGGGTGAAATTGAGCACACCTTGAGTTCCCGAGTCCAAAACCATACTAACTGTTGACCAAGGAGTTAGGAAGACAACAACAAAATGACTTTAAGCTATTACATCGTAGACATCAAAAGAAAGTAGGCCTGCAAGCATTTAAGCATTATCTGACATCGTCCCAACCACCACCATTATTCGACTAAGAATGGCCCCAACCATCATCAACAACACCATTGCACTCTTGAATCTCTGTTTGCCCATGAGGTGTTACAACCTGTGGGGGAGGAGAAGAAGAACCATCTCCCCAACTCACCATCGAAGTCAAAGGCACAAAACGAGCAGCCAAATCCCATGCATTGGTATGAACAGAAGTCGGGGGACAAATATCCCACCCAGAATTGGGATAGGAAGAAGAAGCACCACCTGCAGAGTTGTGTTTAGTAGCAGGAGGATGTTGCGGCCAGTGTCAAGCATTACCACCTGAACGTGAATGACCATTGTCTCGAGATCTAGCACCAATAGACCGAGGACGCCTCCGGGTGGGAGGAGCATTAGGAGGCAGGCGACTCACCATGCATGGTACGTTTTGCCAATGCTCCATCAAAGTGCATAAATATTGTAACTCCACACTTACCTTCTCCACTTGGAAATGAATCTAGAACCAACAATCATAAAAAACCATATATCTATCAGTAAGAGAAAAATGCACAGAAGGTTCTTGCTGATGGAAAACAACATTATTTCGAGTTTTCCATAGATGAAACAAAATGCCCACTCTAAAAATTTACCAAAGTGAATCAAGTTTATTGTTAAATCTAATAGGGTCACCAAGTAAAACATGCACCTAAGAACAAGTATAAAGCATGTAGGGACTGAAGAAAGAAAGAATCTAATCCCAAGCTTCTTTGGCTTGAGGACAGGACCAAAACAAATAAAGAATGTCCTCCTCAACGCCACAAATTATACAAGTAATATTGTCAACACCCATATACCGAAGCCTTTGCCCCACAGGAAGACCCTTAAACAACAGGCTCCAAGCAAAAAAGGCTTGTTTGGGTTCAAGAAATTTGGCCCAAACAACCTTGAATCTTAAGCTCCATCAAGATTGCAAGGAGACTAAGTTCCACTAGGCATTTAATTTATTTGACATGGGAACCATTGGAGATAGCCAAGAATACCCCAATGAGGGTTTGTATTTTATAAAAGAAAGCTTATTAGGCCAAGACCAGTCAGACCACCATGGTTTTTGACAATGTCTAAAAACCTTAGACCAAATCATAAGAGGAGTGGAATCCACAACATCATAAGTACTCTTATCTATAGGAGATAAACTGAAATATCGCATAAAATGATTCCATGATGCAGGAGCATCCAACGAATATTGTCGGGGCCATAACTTCTCAATCGTAGCTCCGATTGATGTGAAATTTGATAGGGAGGTAGTTGGGAGAGTTCTAAACAAATGGTCCCCAATTTTGGGATGCGTTGTGGAGCAGACACAACAAATGGCGACTCTACTGGGAAATGCTCCTGAGCATTTTGGTGAGAACTCAACCTGAACACCTTCAAAACTCAAACACAAGCATCAGCAAATATCCCAAGAATGAAACTAGACAAGAAATACATGAAGCATTAGAATTATTAAGCATCAGATCGATGTGTGCAATGTGCTTCATTTCCTATCGTTTCAAACTTGTTCGAATTTCCATTGTCATTTTCACTTATGATTCGTGCGTATGAGAAGTTATGGATGATTCCTGTAGGATTTAACGTATGGTGAAGATGCTAGAGATATAACAAGCTTTGCAAAGGCTCAAACTTTCTAGTACCATGAACAAACATATTAAAATTGTCCAATACTCTTAGGACCAAATATGAGTATACTGAATTAATTTACTAGATCCCAAAGTTGGTTGTGTCACTACCATTTTGAACCCATGTGCAAGTGTAAGTGAAATCAGAGCTTTCGTGAATAGGATTCCCAACATAAGCGAGATGGTAATTTAACCCTATCCTTACTACTCTGATCTGGAGTTCATTACCTCATCTTGAACAAAGTGATTTAACCTGATATGGATGAAACTGTTAGGCTAGCCTATCCGTTTGAGCAGTCAGTGGTCTTGCTTTTAGACAAGACATGTTGCCACACATGAGCATACTCCACTACCAGTCAGATGTCTATAGCCTCGGTGGATATCAACCCCATAATCCAGGATTTGACTTTACTTTTGATTTCTTAAACCTTGGGGATGACTACCCATCCTTGCAAGGGACATGTAGTATGATCCTTCCAATCCAATATCAATGATGCAATAAAAGTAGGATGAAAAATATTTGCTTTGGAACTTCAAGTTCTTGAGTGTAGATCATGCTTTTAATTTCTTAAAGCGTGATGGAGGCAAAATAGAAGATTTGGGGAATCATATTCTCAACCTAAGCGAGATGAGAATTAGACCCTATATTTACTACATGAAGATCAAATCAGAGCTTTGGGGAATTGGATCCTATCCTTACTACTCTGACTTTAGGCTTTAAGCACTATAGGAGTGGTAAAAATCCATTGTTTTAAGGATTATGTTGCATGATAGGACAGACATGAAATACTCCTTTCGCCTCACCTTTTCTTCCAAGTATGGTTTTGACCATTTTGCTCAAGATCCTCTTTAATATGTATATAACGTGCTTGGTTCAAGATAGTTCGGGCATCAGTTCCCAACCTTAGGATCTTTTTAATATATGTTATATAATAACCCTAAGAGGATTCGACACCTTTTCAATGATTGTATTTGAAATGTAGATGCAACTAAGATGAAATGTATATGCAATGTCGAATGTAACATGAGATATGGATGAATGCATTGCTCTTTTTGAAATGCGGATGGAGTATACCACCTACTTTACCATAATTTGTAAAACTGACAACTTCATGCATCACAAGTTCCAAACTATATTCTTTAATGTGTTTGCGATACTCGTGGAGCTTTCTGCAATACAATTTCGATGTTTCATATTCTCTTAGTCTTAGTCAACATTCATAAGGACACAAACTAACCACTTTGCTATCCCCTTCTCCTTTTTTTTTTTTTTTCAAAGACAAACCCAAAAGTGTCCAAAGGACCAACACACAAAACTTAAAACCAAAATGAGATCCAATCCAAAACCAAAACACGAAAACCAAAAGTATATACAAATGTACAATATAATACAAGATGGTGCAAAGTTTGTATTATCGTTTTCCCGGATCCCAAACCTAATTAGAATTCTTTAAAAGACATATGACGTGATATGCATACCAAGTTTTGTAGGAATCCAACAAAAACAAGATCAAACCAAACAAAGAAACAAACTTCCACTTGCCCCTCTCACCATACCCATTTGATTTAGTTTCATTAATAATCCTATGGTGGAGTCTCAAGTTTTCAAATTGATTAGACAATGATTGATATTCAATTCCTTTATGTCTATTCTTTAAGATGTCCATTCCGCACTTTGATTCATGGTGTAGAAATAATCTTTCATTTTCATTCAATAAAGCCATAACATTAATAATATTTGAATCAAACCATTCATTAGGCAAACCTTCATTCGAATTTTGCATGGTGAAACCAAAAAGGTGATATTTTACCTTTGGCATGTTTTCATTTGACCTTACTTGAAGAGAATTTAAAAATTCCTCTTTTCTCTCATGACATTCATCGTCATGTAGCACTTGTTCTTTCTCCATGATTTGTTTATCAAAGGCACCAAACTTAGGTACCCAATTGAACACATGTCCATCCCTTTCAAACCATAAGTCTTGTCTATCTAGGGGTGGGTTAACTACCACATTTCCATGATCAATCACTTGGGTTGTTTTGGGTAACATGAGATTTTCAATTGGATCATCAATGATATCAAACCCAAATGCTTTAGGTTTTGTAATTTTCTCATTTTGAAATGGCATAATCATTGTAGCACAAGTAAGTTGATCAAGATTTTTAATTTCTTTTCCTTCAAAGGAATCTAAAGCAAATGACTTTTTTTCTTGATTCATGGTTGTAGAATCCTTATCATGTTCCAAAATTTGACGAGATTCGAATTCCTCTTCCAAAACTTTCTCAAATTGTACAGGATTTATAGTATCCTCATGTGAGGAAACAATTGAGTTATCCTGCATATTAATCGACACAACAAGTTTATTAGAAGATTTAGATTGATAATATTCTTCCCATTTCTTCCACGAATCATAGTAATCATCTTCCAAGTTCAAGTTGTGACGCTCAAGTACTTCTTCTTCATCTTCCGATTCATCAACATGTTTCTCATCCAATTCATCTTCGCCTTCCTTAGATTGTTCAGTTATTTCCAAAAGTGGGTTATCTCTTGAATTCAAATT
The DNA here is from genome assembly GCA_028583015.1 of Wollemia nobilis. NCBI lineage: Eukaryota > Viridiplantae > Streptophyta > Pinopsida > Araucariales > Araucariaceae > Wollemia > Wollemia nobilis. Next base: position 22,267,043 of record JAQPPZ010000523.1, read on the forward strand.
GGTAAAGCTATCACAATCCAAATTTGTAACCCATGATTCAATTTGATCACAATTTGGAAGGTGTGGATCCTCTTGGTCATCACTTTTGAGAACGCCATCCAAAGTGTATTTCGAGAACATGAAACATCATCCAAAGGTATTTACTTCGACGTAAGTCACCTCAAAATCTCTTGTATCACTTGAAGAAGCATAACATGAAACATTATTAAGATCGGCATTATGAATTTTCTTCCTAGGATGATTTGGATGCATACATTGACGTGCTCATTTTTGTGGTGGAACATACCTACATACCTTCTTAACCACTTTCTTTTGCTCTTTTACTTTCGATACGAACTCTTTGGGTTGAGTGGTAGAAGTAGTAGGATTAGTTGGATTGATATCCACGGACAAAGCTTGAACATTTGTTGCAATGGTTCCATGAGTGACCACATGATTCTGTAATTGAGGTATAGTTGGATGGATGGAAGTACTTGTATAAGCGCATGTGGGAGCATGAGTTGGTATGGTAGGATGGAGTTGATTGTAGGGAAAAACATTTGATATCAAATTTTGTTGTGCCCACGCTTGATTTACCATCGAGGTTTGATTGCAAGCCCCTAGTTGTCCTACCATCATTGATTGCTCCATTCCATAACCTTGTGGTCTCAATTGTTGATCTACAATCATAGCTTCTGTGTAGGTCGATGCAAGATCAGTAACCAAGGGATTCATCCCAATGAATATGGCAAAGAATGGATCCAATGCTCAAAAGTATATTTGAATAGCACCATTTTCCTCAATAGTATAGGGAGAAATTAATCTCGTATAAAGCTTTCAAAACCTCATGTTGAAAATTCTCACTGGATCATTAGGTTCTCTTTTGCAAGAAGTAAATTGTTGATATATCGTGAGAGGATCAATGAGCAACCTAAATTGATTGATAAACTCATATTTCAATTGATTCCAAGATGTAATAGAACCAGTGGGTAAATTGATGTACCAATCATATGCCACCTCATCTAGGGTTCCAGGAAATATTCTACATGCCACATCCTCATGTTTGACATTCCATCTAACTAGGATATCCACATAGGCTTGAATATGTTCCTTGGCTAATGTTGGACCATTGTGTTTAAATTTGGGCAAACATTTTTCTACGTTCTTGGGTAAATCATGATAATCTCCACTAATGTTCAAAGGATTACCATGTATCCCATACCACGTTCCTATAGTGGTAGCCATTTATGAAACTCAAAGAATAACTTCAAAACCAATTTGTTAGTCATGAATAAAAGAAGGAACCATGACAAAGCAATATTCTAAAAATGTAAATTAGTTTCGATTCACCAGATCGCATATGCGCAAGTGAAGGGCATACTCCTAGTGTTGTAGGCTTTCTGATTCACAAGATCGCATTACACGCAAGTGAAGAGCATAATATCGACAACAAATACATTTTAGACAAAACAATTCCTTACAAATAAGCATGAAATGACTAGCAAATATCGCATGTAACGTATGAATAATCATGTTAGCATCAACCAAGAGATGTATCCATTAAAATCAAATGAAAGTAATTGCATGGAGACAACCTCGTTAGTCAAGACAAATTTTTTTTAAAATCACATCAAAACACATTATTCTTGTATGAACAATCAAAAGCGTTAGAACAATGCATAGCAATTCATTTCCTCCTTTTAACATTACAAGGTTGTATTGTTAAAAGAAGGCTAAAGATAATAATCAATAGGGCATGAAATATTCAAAATTTAAATCCCTATAGCATTTAAATCACACTGAAATAAACCAATTCAGGCCCTCCTTCTAGCGCCAAAATGTTGAGTGGTATTTTCACCCAATTGTAAAAATACACTCTCCCTTAGGATTTGGGTTCCAAATCCCCTCTTGCAAAGAAGTTAAACAACCAACTTCTCCAAGGTCTCCGCTATATCAGCATTTGCATATGTGTATTAGTAATCTCAAATAAAGATATTCAATTTAAAAGCTCGGAACACCTTAGTGATTGCAAGTAACTGTAAACAAGGGGCAATGTTGGTTTATTTTACCATGAAACTTCAATGATTGTTCATTGAACCAAAATAAAGCAAATGTGAGTTGGCCCTCATATGACCACGATGTAGTGCCTTAATTCCTTTTATCTTGAGGATTTTAAAATAGATTTTATCTTGCATTAAATCCTCAATGATGAATAGGGTCATCAAATGTAGCTTCAAAATGTCACTTTAATTATCCTTCTTAAATGAAATCAGATTTTCATCAAGACGAATAATTTAGTGCTTTGATTGCTCCCAAAATGGTAATTTGCAAAGTGCCATAAAACACGACTCCTTCGTTGAAATTAGAATTTTCATGAAGGGAATGTCATCATAGGCTCATGAATAAAACATGAAACTGAAAAAATGAAATTCGGCCCAAAAATGGAAATTTTCTATTTTCAAATTTTCCAAATCTGTAATAAAACAACAACTTCGATGAATTTTTAAAAATACTAAACAACTCCGAAAATGAAATTTCAAAGTTCGTATTGGAAGTATGAAGTATAGCCTACGCAATGGTGAAATTGTTTTTGGATTTTGAAAATTTTTTAAATGTTTATTTTAATGCCTGAAAATTAAACAAAAAATAAAAATTTCTGGAAAAATAAAATGCAGAAAAATGAAAATGAAATGCAAAAAATGAAATTAAAATGCATTCAGTATGATGGTATCTTATTTCGACAAAACCGAAGATGTGAGGTTTTCATGCATGCAACCTAACCTATTGGACTTGCAAAACAACCACAATCTGGATAAGCTAAGTGTTGGCTCCTAGGGTTTTAAATGAGGTTTTTCAGATTTAAACATTCGCATGAAGCAACCAAGAAAACTTTCATAAACTCCATTTACTAGCCTAAAATCTGAAAAAGGGAAAAATAGACATTTAATCTTGCATGCATAAAATGACTCCTTTCTTGTCCATAAGATACAACTTTCTGAAACTTCCTGTATTAAAAATTTGTCATTTTACAATAACAAAAATTTTTGGTTTTCCCAAACCATTCAATGGAAGAAAATGAATATGATTCGTGTGTATGAGAAGTTATGGATGATTCCTATAGGATTTAACGTATGGTGAAGATGCTAGAGATATAACAAGCTTTGCAAAGGCTCAAACTTTCTAGTACCACAAACAAACATATTAAAACTGTCCAATCCTCTTAGGACCAAATATGAGTATACTAAATTAATTTACTAGATCCCAAATTTGGTTATGTGTCACTACCATTTTGAACCCATGTGCAAGTGTAAGTGAAATTAGAGCTTTGGGGAATAGGATTCCCAACCTAAGCGGGATGGGAATTTAACCCTATCCTTACTACTTTGATCTGGAGTTCATTACCTCATCTTGAACAAAGTGATTTAACTTGTTATGGATGAAACTGTCAGGCTAGCCTGTCCATTTGAGTAGTCACTGGTCTTGCCTTTAGACAATACATGTTGCCACACATGAGCATACTCCACTACCAGTCAGGCATCTATAGCCTCGGTGGAGATCAACCTCATAATCTAGGATTTGACTTTACTTTTGCTTTCTTCAACCTTGGGGATGACTACCCATCCTTGCAAGGGACATGTAGTACAATCCTTCCAATCCAATATCAATGATGCAATAAAAGTAGGATGAAAAATATTTGCTTTGGAACTTCAAGTTCTTGAGTGTAGATCACGCTTTTAATTTCTTAAAGCATGATGGAGGCCAAATAGAAGCTTTGGGGAATCGAATTCTCAACCAAAGCGAGATGAAAATTAGACCCTATCCTTACTACTCCATGAAGGTCAAATCAAAGGTTTGGGGAATTGGATCCTCAACCTAAGTTCAATGGGGATTTAACCCTATCCTTACTACTATGATTTTAGGCTTTAAGCACTATAGGAGTGGTAAAAAGCCACTGTTTTAAGGATTATGTTGCATGATAGGACAGACACGAAATACTCCTTTCGCCTCACCTTTTCTTCCAAGTATAGTTTTGACCATTTTGCTCAAGATCCTCTTTAATATGTGTAGAACATGCTTGGTTCAAGATAGTTCGGGCATCAGTTCCCAACCTTAGGATCTTTTTAATATACGTTATATAATAACCCTAAGAGGATTCGATAGCTTTTCAATGATTGTGTTTGAAATGTAGATGCAACTGAGATGAAATGTATATGCAATGTCGAATGTAACATGAGATATGGATGAATGCATTACTCTTTTTGAAATGTGAATGGAGTATACCACCTACTTTACCATAATTTGTAAAACTGACAACTTCATGCATCACAAGTTCCAAATTATATTCTTTAATGTGTTTGCGATACTCATGGAGCTTTCTGTAATACAATTCTGATGTTTCATATTCTCTCAGTCTTAGTCAACATTCATAAGGACACAAACTAACCACTTTGCTATCCCCTTCTCCTTTTTTTTTTTTTTTTTCAAATACAAACCCACAAGTGTCCAAAGGACCAACACACAAAACTTAAAACCAAAATGATATCCAATCCAAAACCAAAACACGAAAACCAAAAGTATATACAAATGTACAATATAATACAAGATGGTGCAAAGTTTGGATTATCATTTTCTCGGATCCCAAACCTGATTAGAATTCTTTAAAAGACATATGACGTGATACGCATACCAAGTTTTGTAGGAATCCAACAAAAACAAGATCAAACCAAACAAAGAAACAAACTTCCACTTGCCCCTCTCACCATAACCATTTGATTTAGTTTCATTAATAATCCTATGGTGGAGTCTCAAGTTTTCAAATTGATTAGACAATGATTGATATTCAATTCCTTTATGTCTATTCTTTAAGATGTCCATTCCGCACTTTGATTCATGGTGTATAAATAAGCTTTCATTTTCATTCAATAAAGCCATAACATTAATAATATTTGAATCAAACCACTCATTAGGCAAACCTTCATTCAAATTTTCCATGGTGAAACCAAAAAGGTGAGATTTTACCTTTGGCATGTTTTCATTTGACCTTACTTGAAGAGAATTTGAAAATTCCTCTTTTCTCTCATGACATTCATCATCATGTAGCACTTGTTCTTTCTCCATGATTTGTTTATCAAAGGCACCAAACTTAGGTACCCAATTGAACACATGTCCATCCCTTTCAAACCATAAGTCTTGTCTATCTAGGGGTGGGTTAACTACCACATTTCCATGATCAATCACTTGGGTTGTTTTGGGTAACGTGAGATTTTAAATTGGATCATCAATGATATCAAACCCAAATAATTTAGGTTTTGTAATTTTCTCATTTTGAAATGGCATAATCATTGTAGCACAAGTAAGTTGATCAAGATTTTTAATATCTTTTCTTTCAAAGGAATCTAAAGCAAATGACTCTTTTTCTTGATTCATGGTTGTAGAATCCTTATCATGTTCCAAAATTTGATGAGATTTGAATTCCTCTTCCAAAACTTTCTCAAATTGTACAGGATTTATAGTATCCTGATGTGAGGAAGCAATTGAGTTATCCTGCATCTTAACTGACACAACAAGTTTATTAGAAGATTTAGATTGATAATATTCTTCCCATTTCTTCCACGAATCATAGTAATCATCTTCCAAGTTCAAGTTGTGATGCTCAAGTACTTCTTCTTCATCTTCTAATTCATCAACATGTTTCTCATCCAATTCATCTTCACCTTCCTTAGATGGTTCAGTTATTTCCAAAAGTGGGTTATCTCTTGAATTCAAATTGGTAAAGCTATCATAATCCAAATTTGTAACCCATGATTCAATTTTATCACAATTTGAAGGGTGTGGATCCTCTTGGTCATCACTTTCGAGAACGTCATCCAAAGTGTCTTTTGAGAACAAGTGGTGAAACTCGATTATGTCCTCAACTTCATTTGTTGATTTTCTTTCAAATTCATTTTTGGCCACTTGTGATGACTTAGGAGCTTCTATAATGGGATCAATTTTTGAATTCCGTGTCATATAGTTGCTCCAATCCTTTGCAAGTACATCTGACCAAATCATATCCACATAAGTTTGTTCATCCAAATCCTCCTTTTTGGGTAATGATTCTAGATATTTCTTTTCCAAAACAATATGGTGATCATTTGATTCCAACTTCTTGTTACCCATCCATAGAATTTCTTCTCCAAAATCTTCATGCTCTTCAAGACATTTCGAATAGGTATTTACTTCAACGTAAGTCACCTCAAAATATCTTGTATCACTTGAAGAAGCATAACATGAAACATCATTAAGATCGACATTATGAATTTTCTTCCTAGGATGATTTGGATGCATACATTGACGTGCTCGATTTTGTGGTGGAACATGCCTACATACCTTCTTAACCACTTTCTTTTGCTCTTTTACTTTTGATACGAACTCTTTGGGTTGAGTGGTAGAAGTAGTAGGATTAGTTGGATTGATATCCATGGACAAAGCTTGAACATTTGTTGCAATGGTTCCATGAGTGACCACATGATTCTGTAATTGAGGTATAGTTGGATGGATGGAAGTACTTGTATAAGCGCATGTGGGAGCATGAGTTGGTATGGTAGGATGGAGTTGATTGTAGGGAAAAACATTTGATATCAAATTTTGTTGTGCCCACGCTTGATTTACCATTGAGGTTTGATTGCAAGCCCCTAGTTGTCCTACCATCATTGATTGCTCCATTCCATAACCTTGTGGTCTCAATTGTTGATCTACAATCATAGCTTCTATGTAGGTCGATGCAAGATCAGTAACCAAGGGATTCATCCCAACAAATATGGCAAAGAATGGATCCAATGCTTGAAATTATATTTGAAGAGCACCATTTTCCTCAATAGTATAGGGAGAAATTAATCTCGTATAAAGCTTTCGAAACCTCATGTTGAAACTTCTCACTGGCTCATTAGGTTCTCTTTTGCAAGAAGTAAATTGTTGATATATCGTGAGAGGATCAATGAGCAACCTAAATTGATTGATAAACTCATATTTCAATTGATTCCAAGATGTAATAGAACTAGTGGGTAAATTGATGTACCAATCATATGCCACCTCATCTAGGGTTCCAGGAAACATTCTACATGCCACATACTCATGTTCGACATTCCATATAACTAGGATATCCACATAGGCTTAAAAATGTTCCTCAGCTAATGTTGGACCATTGTGTTTAAATTTGGGCAAACGTTTTTCTACGTTCTTGGGTAAATCATGATAGTCTCCACTAATGTTCAAAGGATTACCATGTATCCCATACCACGTTCCTACAGTGGTAGCCATTTATGAAACTCAAAGAATAACTTCAAAACCAATTTTTTAGTCATGAATAAAAGAAGGAACCATGACAAAGCAATATTCTAAAAATGTAAATTAGTTTCTGATTCACTAGATCGCATATGCGTAAGTGAAGAGCATACTCCTAGTGTTGTAGGCTTTTTGATTCACAAGATCGCATTACACGCAAGTGAAGAGCATAATATCGACAACAAATACATTTTAGACAAAACAATTCCTTACAAATAAGCATGAAATGACTAGCAAATATCGCATGTAACGTATGAATAATCATGTTAGCATCAACCAAGAGATGTATCCATTAAAATCAAATGAAAGTAATTGCATGGAGACAACCTCGTTAGTCAAGACCAAAAAAATTTAAAATCACATCAAAACACATTATTCCTGTATGAACAATCAAAAGCGTTAGAACAATGCATAGCAATTCATGTCCTCCTTTTAACATTACAAGGTTGTATTGTTAAAAGAGGGCTAAAGATAATAATCAATAGGGCATGAAATATTCAAAATTTAAATCCCTATAGCATTTAAATCACATTGAAATAAACCAATTCGAGGCCCTCCTTCTAGTGCCAAAATGTTGAGTTGTATTTTCACCCAATTGTGAAAATACACTCTCCCTTAGGATTTGGGTTCCAAATCCCCTCTTGCAAAGAAGTTAAACAACCAACTTCTCCAAGTTCTCCGCTATATCAGCATTTGCATATGTGTATTAGTAATCTCAAATAAAGATATTCAATTTAAATGCTCGGAACACCTTAGTGATTGCAAGTAACTGTAAACAAGGGGCAATGTTGGTTTATTTTACCATGAAACTTCAATGATTGTTCATTGAACCAAAATAAAGCAAATGTGAGTTGGCCCTCATATGACCACGATGTAGTGCCTTAATTCCATTTATCTTGAGGGTTTTAAAATAGATTTTATCTTGCATTAAATCCTCAATGATGAATAAGGTCATCAAATGTAGCTTCAAAATGTCACTTTAATTATCCTTCTTAAATGAAATCAGATTTTCATCAAGACGAATAATTTAGTGCTTTGATTGCTCCCAAAATGGTAATTTGCAAAGTGCCATAAAACAAGACTCCTTCGTTGAAATTAGAATTTTCATGAAGGGAATGTCATCATAGGCTCATGAATAAAACATGAAACTGAAAAAATGAAATTCGGCCCAAAAATGAAAATTTTCTATTTTCGGATTTTTCAAAATCTGTAATAAAACAACAACTTCGATGAATTTTTAAAAATACTAAACAACTCCGAAAATGAAATTTCAAAGTTTGTATTGGAAGTATGAAGTATAGCCTACGCAATGGTGAAATTGTTTTTGGATTTTGAAATTTTTTTAAATGTTTATTTTAATGCCTGAAAATTAAACAAAAAATAAAAATTTCTGGAAAAATAAAATGCAGAAAAATGAAAATGAAATGCAAAAAATGAAAATAAAATGCATTCAATATGATGCTATCTTATTTCGACAAAACCGAAGATGTGAGGTTTTCATGCATGCAACCTAACCTATTGGACTTGCAAAACAAGCACAATCTAGATAAGCTAAGTGCTGGCTCCTAGGGTTTTAAATGAGGTTTTTCAGATTTAAACATTCGCATGAAGCAACCAAGAAAATTTGCATAAACTCCATTTATAAGCCTAAAATCTGAAAAAGGGAAAAATGGACATTTAATCTTGAATGCAGAAAATGACTCCTTCTTTCTTGTCCATAAGATGCCACTTTCTGAAACTTCCTGTATTAAAGATTTGTCATTTTACAATAACATAAATTTTTGGTTTTCCCAAACCAGTCAATGGAAGAAAACGACTCAAACAGGTCCAGAATGGCCCTCTTGCCTTCAGATTCTGCAACTTTGCTCGCAGCAGTTTCCAACCCCTCAAAACATCTTTGCCTGACGTATTTAAAATTTTCAGGAAGCTTTTGCAAACACTAGCCAAATGACCATATTCATGGCAAATTCTACAATGAAAAGGAATGTTCTCATAGTCCACTACTTGCTCCCAAGTGTCCTCCCCAAATTGTAAAGTGATATTTTTAGGTAGGGTTTTGTCAAAATCCATTAAAACACAAATCCGAGCATAAATAATATGTTCAAATTTTTGAGTACAATCATCAGTCATCATAAATGTTCCTAAATAGTTTCCAATTGAAGAAAAACAATCAAATTCTAGAATTTAATTGGGATGCCAAAGAGTCTAACCCACACGGGACCTGTAGAAGGCATCTCTTCTTCGGCTTTAAATTTAGTATGCCAAGGGTTAATGAAAAGCCCTACCTTTCCAAAGAACCAGGTACCCCCTTGAAAATTTTTCTCTCTATCTTTATTATTAGCAAATAAAATAAGAAAATAACCATTTGGATAAATAGAGATTTGTAACTCACCTTTAGTTTTCTAGCTTTTTGTAGCCCAAACTTTGAAAGCAAATAGGCTCGGACGAAAACCCACGAAACGATAAATTAGTCCTTTTTTTTCTAGATCTTCAATGCCAGTTTGAATGTTGCCCATATAAAGCTTAACAATAGAAGTTCCATCAGTTGCTTTAAGACACCCTGACTCCCTTTTCCTGGGATCAATCTTAAGCATTCTTAGAGGTTTACGGGAAACCCTAAGATTAGTATTAGCATTAGACTGAGGCTGTCCACCACGGAGGACATCCCTAAAATTCATTTTTGGAGTTGATTCTTCGAAATTATTACCCTTGATAGGGGTTTCCATAGTAGATTTATTTTGTGGGTGCACCTTAACACCAAATTCACTTGAGATATGAGTCATTTTTTGATCAGCTGCTTGAAACTTATTTTGTGATCTCTTTAATCCATGCCCTAGACGTCGTGGAAAGGTATGATTTTCACTTTTCTTTTGTGCAACAAATTGGAAGTCGTCACTCAAGTTGACATCATGAAGATCTGTTGAAAGACATATTTCTAACCCATCTTGGATCCCCTACAACATTTCCTGCAAAAATCTGAAGCAGAAAGCACAAAAATATTGGCCACTAGGGCCCAAAGGCCTCGAAAACCAACCTCTAGAGTTGCTTGCACTTAACCCAGATGAAACCCTTGCACAGTCGCTTACCAAAAATCTCATTCATACATAGGGATGCGCTAGGATCTGTGTTATTCCAAATGATCTAAAAATTGGTGGAGACTTTTTAGGGTTTGTTAGGCATCTACCCTCAAAATTTTAGCTCAATCCAAGTTCGGATGAGTGAGATATGATCGAAACAAGTTCTGTAGTTTGGGCAGTCCCGCGAAAACGTCCCCTCTCATTTGATATTCGGGAGACAAAACTTATAAGTTGTATTAATACTTTAACAATAAATTACATGTATAAATTGTTTAAAACATTTATTTTTTTCATTAACTTCTAAAAGAATAAGAAATATATATATATTTTAATAAATATAATTATTTTATCAAGAAATGTATATATATATATATATATATATATATATATATATTTTAAATGTTACTTAAGAAAAGTATATTTTTTTTAATAAATATAATTAAAATTAAAATCTATCATTTTTAAAATTTAAAATTTAATTAATAAGTTGTATGGCTTCTATTGGGGCCACTTCCATTATAAAAACAAAACATTACATTGCTCTCATTACATTTCTAATAAGTTAATTAAAGTTTATCCAACTTTGTCTTTTCTATCAAAGATATTCTCCATCTTCATCGAACTGCTAAGTTTCCACAATCAACTTATTTTATATCAAATGTTCCAAATTATAAATTTAGTCATAATGAAATTCAACATCACGAATGGCTATATATTTGCTGCCAACTTCAATATCTATACAATTTTTATCTATAACTATTTCAATTTCTTAATTTTTTAGGGTTCTTATTCATTCCCCTTATATTCCCAAATATTATATTCATTGTTATTTTTTGTTTTTTATTTGTGGGTTTAGCCCCACTTCTTGTTAGCACTTGTGATATTTGCTTTTGTTTTCTCATATCAATATACTTGTGGGTTTCTTTTTCTCTTTTTTTTTTTTTTGTTTCCTGGGTCTTCCTCTCTCTTTTTCATTCCACCAATGTTTTCAACTTCATCAATCTCTTCAATCTTCTCACACTGCTTATAGTAAGACTTATCATTTTTAGGTTTGCCTTGTTTTGAAGGATTTGAAGTGCGAGGAATAACATTAAAAGCACAATCTTCTTTATCTTGCCTACAAACCCTAAAGTGCAAGGATGCTATTATGTAGCAATTACCTTCTTATTCTGCCCTATTGTTATAGGTTTCTTTCGTCATTATTTCTTTATTATGTTGCTCTTGAAACCTTAAAGTGCAAGGGATAACATCTTCACTCCTTTCACTTTTATTACCTGGAGAGGATTTTATACTACTTGAGGAAAATGAAGATGATTTACCTAGAATAAACTTAACCTCTTTTTGCGTCTTTGTTTTAAGATTTCTCTCCACATTTTCTTTTGCACCTTTAATTCTTTCTAAACTTACCAAATGATATTGTAGATAGGTTTTCTTTGCCTCTTCTTTCATAGTGGAATATCCTTAATCTAATCTAGCTTCTAATACTATATGATTTACTCACTTCGTCTTAAAGTTTATCTCATGGCTAGAATTTTTCTATTTCTTCATAGTTTTCACTTTGTAAACTCTTGCGATGTGTTCAATCTCATAAAATCGATGGAAATGAAATGTAATATTTTCATAATCTACTTGTTGATCTCATTCAAACTTAATCTTAATGGATTGTGGCAAAGGTTTTGAAATATCCATATCAACACGTATTCGAGTATATACATATTCAAGTATATACAATATGCTTTTGCTACTTTGTAGTTACTCCTTCTTTGATGAACTCCACTAAGGTATTTCCAATATTATTCAAAATATTCTTATTTACAATCTAATATGGAAGTCCAAAAAATATAACCCATAATTGAAGCTTTTTAATAGTTTCAAACTTAAGAAAAAAATTTCATTCAATGGTCTCAAATAAAGCACATCTCTTCTCCTAAACCATGAACCACCAACCATTATTTTATCCCTAATTTTTGAACTAAAAAATATGATGAGGAAAAAACCTTTAAGAAAAAAAGTCATAGAGTAAATTGAATTTAATCCCCGTTTCCACTTAATCCAATTTTGAATCTCCAAAATCCCTAGCCATGATTTATGGGACTTATATATATATATATTATTTTTGGTAATTATAATAATAGATTAATTGTGGGTTTTTATAAAGGATCCCAAAACCTTATGTACAAAATCAGCCTTGCTAAAAGATATTTCATGCCGGATGGCTGGGTAAATAGAGCAGTTCGTAAAAAAGACAGGGAAATACAAAATGCCCGAGGGCCCCAGAAGACGCGGACAGTCCTGGAAATCTTGATCTTGAAATACATTAAAACAGAATAATAGCCGAAGACAATATATCAACAAACTTTGGGAGAAGACCTATGATACAAATTCTTCATCATGAGGGAATATCTGCCTTGGCCAAACTGTCCACCTCGGTTGGGAAACGAGAACGCCAAACAACCGGGCACGTGGTCATCAGTCCTTTGTTGGCCAAGTGATCCGCCACCCGGTTACCTTCTCTGTAGATGTGCCCCGCCTCCCACCTGGCGCGTCGAGAGAGGAGCATCCTAGCCTCGAGGATGATATTCAGGACCCGCCACGACGGGTCTTTGGAGCCACGAAGGTAGTTGATAATGTTTAGAGAATCGCCTTCAATAATTAAAGGCCTAGGATCATTCGATATGACCTGCAACCCTTTCAACACACCACGGGCTTCGGCAAAATGATTGGTCTGAGGGCCCAGATTTTCCACGATAGGCCAAGATCAGCTTCCCATTATGGTCCCTGACAAGCCCCCCGGAACCAGCGGGCCCCGGGTTGCCTTTAGCAGCCCCGTCAAAATTAAGTTTGATCCACCCCAAAGGAGGTTTGGTCCAAGTGACCTCCCTGCGGCCATTCACTGAGTCAACTACGGAAGAGGAGCCAAGGTCCGATCTTTTGAAAATAATTGCCTCCCAAGGATTGTGAGGGCGGGAGCTGGGAATAGTTTTTGAATTCTCGACAGCAAAGGATAAGGCCCGTTGGGCAACAGAGGGAGCCATTCTAGGGATCTTGCCGAAGACTAGCATTACGCTCCGACCAAATTTGCCAGATGGAATGGTGAAAGGCAGCCTCACAAAGGAATCGGAGCTTAGAATTCTTAAAGGGCTTGGGCCATTGGAGGAAGGCGTCTTTAAGGGAGCGAGGGGAGCACCAGAGTACTTGGAAGGAAGACAACACACGGCTTAGGACCGAATGGGAAAAGGGGCAATGCAAAAATAAGTGATCGGATGTTTCACAGTCAGCTAAGCAAAGATAGCACCTGTTGGGAATTGCAAGGCCTCTCTTGTGGAGATTGTCTATGGTAAGGGCTTTGTTATAAAAGGCAATCCAAGCAAAGTAATTTATCTTAGGAATAATCCCTTTCCTCCAAATTGCTTTCCATCGGGGGTCCACAACAACCTCACACGACAGAAGATCATAAGCGGACTTAACAGAAAACCGCCCATCCTGCGTGTTGCTCCAAATAATTCTGTCGTCTCTTATGACCGAAGGAATTAACACCGATTGGAGGAAACTGTACAAGAAATTCACCTCATTATCAAACCCATCCACCGTCGAAAGTTTCCACCGAGGGGGAAGGGAACTCCGGTCAATGCAATCCGAAACCTTGAGATGATTGTTTGGATCAATCTGGGCCCTCAAGCCAGCCAAGTTCTGATTTACAGCGAGAGCTTCATCTGTAGCCCACCTGTCTCTCCAAAAAAGGATCGTGGATCCATCCCCCAAGATCCAACGAGCACCCCTGTTAATCATCGAACGGCCCTGAAGCACCGTCTTCCAGAAAGCCGAAGCTTCATGAGGAGACTCAGCTTCCAGGAGAGAATTTTCCCCAAGATACTTTCTTTTAACTATATTGACCCATTCCGCCGGTGCATTAATAAGAATTCTCCAAGCATGTTTGGCAATTAAGGCAGTGTTCATGAGCCTGGATCTTCTCAATCCCATGCCCCCTTGGTCCTTTCGAAGGCAAACCTTATCCCACGCCACCAGAGGAATTCTGGATTTTTCTTCGTTGTCGGACCAGAGAAAATTCCTTTGAATCCGCTCGATTTTGGAATGGATAAACATAGGAAGCATGAAAACAGACATGAAATAGGTGGGAATTCCTTGAAGACGGGCTTTGGTGAGGGTTGCCTTCCCGGCTTGAGATAGCAATTTGCCTTTCCAAGTGCTTGAGTTTCTTATGAAGCCGTTCCAAAATCGAATTCCGAGATGTTCCCACCGCCTCGCCCATTGCAAACTAGCGGCAACCCCAAATAAGTTGCGGGCAGGGAATCAATAGTGCATTCGAGGATTATGGCAATGCGAATTTGCCTACGCGAGAGGGTATTAACAAAATAAATTTTGCTCTTCAAATAATTAACTTTTTGGCCAGAAGCCTTCTCATACCGGGACAGAATGCGCTTGATAGATTTGGCACTGAGTGACGGACGCTCCGGTGGATATGAGCGTGTCATCCACAAAGCTGTTGGTGAGTGACAAGGATCAACTCTGGAAGTAGGCAGAATGCCAAAAATCTTGCTTCGATGGAGGGCTTCATTCAAAGACCAGCTAAGGACCTCTGCCAAAAGAATGAATAAAATAGGAGACAGAGGATCACCTTGTCTGAGGCCGCGAGCACTCTGGAAGAATCCAGCGGGGGACCCGTTGATCAGCATAGAAAAGGACGGAGTGGAAATGCAACTGTTCACAAGGTCAATCCAGTGATGATGGAAGCCCAACTTGCAAAGGACAGCACAGAGGAACCTCCTGTCCACTCTGTCAAAAGCTTTATTCATGTCTAGTTTAAGGAAAAGCGCAGCATTCTTGGAACATTGGGCAGTATGGAGGGTTTCGTGAATAGTAATGACGCCGTCAAGGATGTTTCTACCCTTAACGGTGCTCCCCTGAGCTGAACCTACCAAAGAGGGGAGGAGGGATCTCAGACGATTGGCAATGGTCTTGGTAAGAATCTTGTAGAAAACATTGCAGAGGCTTATGGGACGATAGTCAGAAAAACTTTTGCAGGCGGGCGACTTAGGAATGAGAGCTAGGAAGGTAGAGTTGAGCTTCGGATGGATGGATCTTGATGCTTGGATTTCTAAGATAGCCTCGCAGACATCAAGCCCCACAACATCCCACATAACTTGAAAGAATCGGGGGGGAACCCATCAGGCCCGGGGGCCTTATCTGGTTGCATGGAAAAAAGAGCATCCTTAATCTCGAAATGGGAAAAAGGTTCCAGGAGTTTAATACTTGCCTCATGGGGGACTTTGGTAGGGAAATTAGCAAGCAAGGATTTCTGAACTTGGAGGACGCTATCAGGAGGAGCACCTAGCAAATCCTGGAAGAAATCGATTGCTTCGCTTCGAATTTCCTCAATCTCCCTGGTAGTGCGCCCATCCTTACACAACACCTGTCTGATCTTGTTGGCCCCCATGTGTCTCATGGTAGACGCGTGGAAAAACTTTGAATTTGAATCACCGCTCTTCACCCAGAGATCCCTGGACTTCTGACGCCAAAACGTTTCCTCAACGGCAAGAATGGAATGATAGTCCACCCAGGAGGCTCCGTTCCTCCTCTCTGAGGCCTTCAGAATACCCTTCGACCTCCATATTTTCCTCTAAACTCTTCAAGCGCTCAGAGATGGACCTTTTAGACTCAAAAATGTTGCCAAAAACCTCCTTATTCCACGCCTTTAAGTTCTTTTTAATCATCTTAAGTTTTAGGGCCAATCTTTTGGACGCTGAACCAACCACCGTCACCTGCCACCATTCCAAAACCAACTGTTTGAAATCCTTGTGGGAAATCCACATGGACTCAAATCTGAAAGGGATCTTAAACCTAGGCCCGCCAGTGGCCTCTAACAGAATGGGATTATGGTCCGACCCGATTCTTGGCAAAGGCGAGAGAGTTGCAGCGTCGAGGAAGGGAATAGCTTCGTGGGAAATGAGGAACCGGTCGAGCTTGACCTGGATGAGATTGCTCCCAATCCTCCTGTTGCTCCAGGTGAAGGACGCCCCCTTAAGTTCGATGTCTAGCAGATTATTGGACGAAACAAAATCTCTGAAATCCTCCATGCTACGGCTGGCCAGCTCAGCGCCTCCCTTCTTTTCAGAGGGATGAAGAGGGCAATTGAAATCCCCTCCCACAACCCACGGGAAGTCACTAAAACTTTCCCTCATCAGAGAGATGGTTTTCCACAACTCGGCTCGCTCCGAAGTAGAGTTCGAGGCGTAAACATTGGTCAAAATCCATGAAAAATTATCAACCTTGGAGTGAAACAGGACATTGATAGTCCTGTTGGAAGCCGATAGAAGACTACCCTCGACCTTGTCAGAGTCCCACAACACCATGAGACCGCCTGCAGAACCTATTGCAAGGCTGGAAAGGAATTTGGCCTTGGCCCAAATGGCCCTGGCAACCTTGACGAGAGGCAGAGGCATCAGACTTAGTCTCCTGCAAAATGAGGATGGATGGGTTAGACTTCTTTCGGAGATCGGCCACCACCCTACGTTTGGCCGCTCCGTTAAGACCTCTCACATTCCATGAGAGGATTTTCATCTGGACATTTTAAAGACTTTCTTGCCTCCCTTTCCTTATTGGATGGGAGGTTTTGGGACAAGCGAATCACCCACCAGGGAGTCGGAATCTTCTTGAAAAAGCAACCGCTGGGATCCATTTGCAATGTCTGCTGCCGTTTCCTTATCCCTTCTTTCTTTGTTAGGAGGTCGCCCCTATTTTCTTTCACAGCCGAAATCCACCCCTTGCTTTCGGCTTCTAGTGTTTCGCGGACTAATGTTGCCATGTTGTTCGTCCCTCTTGCCCAGCAGATACTCTTCCAGCGGGGACTCGGGAGGTTTTTGGTTTTGACAAATAGGGGAATCAGCCTGAGCAGACATACGGGAAGGAGACTGATCCTTTTCCACTTGAGGTTATGGTTGGGAACTTGCATTGCACAGAACGACGTCCGACTCGGGGAGAACCCCAGAAGGATCTGGAGACTCAGGCACTGTCGCTACAGGGTGTTTCGGTTGTTTTCCTTCTTGCTCCGGGGGGTTGCCAGAAGCCCCACCCTTCATCCCCGGCTTTTGAAGAGGACAATTTGATTGAAGATGCCCCTGGGAACTGCATCGGGGGCAAAAGGCCGGTCTATTTTCGTAGTTAATGACTTGCTTATGAAGAACGGAGCCTCCAGACCGAAGAGTGATGGAGGATGGAAGGTTCGCCTCCAAATCCGCCAGGACACAGAAGCGAGCTTGGACAAATCTGGTTCGGGCCCGAGTGGGAGGGTCAATGGTGACCAACTCACCAATGGAATGGGCGATACCCATGATAACATTTTCATGCCAGCAAAAAAGGGGAAGGTTCGGCAGCCTAACCCATATTGGGGCAATATTAATACTTTGGGTTTCGGGGTTAAAATCCATCCCCCACTTCCTGAGAAAGAGACTCCTGCGTCCCAGAAACCAAGGGCCCCCAACCAAAATTTTACAGTAATCCTCCGCATTATTCAGCCTAATTGCGAAAAAACCCCGGGATAGGGCAGCCAACTCCATATGACCCGAGGTCCGCCATTTTCCTGCCGCCCACCTGCGGATGGTCTCCATATCGGGACGCCCTCCAATAAACTTCCCGATTAGGGTAAATTTTTCAAATTCGACGAAACTTGATAGGATTTCCTCCGGGATGTCCAGTTCATCCCCGGACGGAAAGAGGTCCTTAGTGAAAATACCATTTGGGGTTTCAGAAGCCGTTGCCTCTGCATACGATTTTTGTTGGCAGTCTCTCCCTTTGTCAGGCGGATCCTTCCCGCGTCTGCCTCCATCTTCGGGTAACTCCGTCGAGCCTCCATTCTCTGACTGCCCTCCCTCCGCCTTGCTGCGGCCCTCCAACTTGCCGGTGCCCAGGTTCACAGTGTTGGCGCTCCCGCTCCCGTGCCCTCCCGTCGCTACCTTCCCGCTCATCGTTGCTCCGTGAGAATCGGTCAGTTTTATTTTTGTTTTTTCTATTTCTGTTTGCTTGTGATATTGTTCTTTGTGTACCTTTTATGTGGGACTTATATATTAAGCCTCTACTTTTAAGAACCATTTAATCCCCATTTTCACTTGATCCAATTTTGTATCTCAAAAATTCCTAGCCACGATCTATGGAACTTACATATTAAGCCTTTACTTTTAAGAACCATTATATCATACTCAATCATCTCATATTTGATACTCACTTTTGGCTTAACATTGTTTTTTTTCTCGGTTATATAAAAGAGTTTGTCACAACCACACTATTTTTAGTAATTGACAAATGCAAGGTTCATACCATAGGGGCTGCTTCCACCAAACCTATTCCGCTTCGTTATTGTTGACTTGGCGTGAAGGGGACCACCGATCGCTCAGGATTCATACCATCATCGTCGATCTGGCGTGCACTCAGAGGATTCAAATCATACTCCTACATTTGCAAACAGGCTGTCCTCGAGGTTTGAACCTAAGTGTTTTCTTGGTAAATGCCTGGCCAGACAAGCACTTACCAATCCACCTAGCCCTCCTCTTCGTTCGCACTCCCTCTCAACTTTCACTTTCTCTTGCCTTCCACTCGCTCTTGGCTTGCACTCCCTCTTGGATCACAATAACTTTGTCTCTTCTTTTTCCCGACTTTCCTTCGCTTCAACAATTTTCTAGAAACAATACTCCATGCATTTGTAATAAAGGTTTGAAAAGTTGATGCATTCCGAATGAATCTGTCACTCTTCCACCATAACTAAATCTTGCATTTGTAATAAAGATTTGAAACATTGATGCATACCGAATGAACCTGTCACTCTTTCACCATAACTAAATTTTAACTCGCACTCCCTCTTAATTCTTAACTGACCAAAACTCATCGTTTTAATCATATAACCTATAAATTATAATAATATTAAAAACCTTCCAATTGTAATTGTAACCAATTCACCTATATACCAAACAAAAAAACAAAAAAAACCTTCCAATTAATTTATTTCATTATTTTTTAAATTAATTAATATTTATTTATTATTTTTTGTTTTTTTATCTTTCTTAATATTAATTAATATTTTAATTTCTTTATTCTTTACCTTTCCAAAAATCCATTTATCAATGCTTATGTACCGATGTGCAGTCCACCGTCACAAATTGTTCTAATAGTGAGTGACATAATACTTTGAAAAGGTTAAATATTTTGAATATAAAATGTTTTATAAAAATATAAAATCATAAGCTCTTTTAACATTTTTATATATATATTTTTTGAATTTTGATTTTTTTTGGAAGGTTCAAAATTTAAAACTTGATAATATATGTAAAAATATGTGTGCTATCTGTTTAATCCTTATTAATAAACTCAATTCACAATAAAATAAAAATATCTAACCTTAAACGTTAATAGATTATAAGGATTACAATAACCAAAATATATAAATAAAAAAACAAACATAATAATATTAACAATAAAAATTAAAAAAAATACTTTGGGTTAAGTCGGCTTCGAATGTTAACCTGGCCTAAGAGCTCTCTGCTTTGTGAATCGCGGTTTGAATAATTCAAGCGTTTCAGTATTAATAATCTGCAACTTCAACCACTGGAAACGTCTTTGTCCGGAGCCACATCCTCTGTCCGTCTACACATAGCCTCGGAACGTTTCTTCCACTACAGCGGAATCGTTCATGGCTTCAGACGACGAAGAGGGATTTCAGAATGTGAGCTTTTACATCTTAAATTTTGATTTTCCTTTTGTTTTCATTTCATATTCTCTCCCTACCTGAACTGACGGAGATGATCCTTGGCACGCAGGGACAAGAAGAGCGGGAGCAGGGGGATTCGTCCCTAATAGATGAAGCGGAGATACAGGAGGGCTTCCGAGCCTACTTTCCCCTCTCCTTCGGCAAACAAGAGAAGAAACAAGTTTCTCTGGAAGCCGTTCACTCCGCCACCAAACGATCGCAAGACGCTCAACCCAAAGTCGGTTCAAAGGGTTGGCTGCACGATTTTAAATTCAAGTCCAAAGCCCCCGATGCGGCGAGGCCGCGGAACATTCCTCTCGGTCCCCAGCGGGCTCCTCCAAATTTGGCGGCGGAGCCCATGGCAGGACCTCCCAGGTCTTATGACAATGAGAACGATTCTTTGGATAATAATTTTGTAGGTCCTCTGAGGCCTCCACCCCAATTCAGCAGAGACGACGACGAAGATGAGAAAATGGTGGGGCCTCCGAGGCCGCCTCCTGCGCAAGATAGCGACGAGGAGGAGGAGGAGGAGGACATGGTAGGTCCTCCAAGACCGCTGGCAAATTTGGAGGAAGAAAACAGCGGAATGATTGGCCCTACCAAACGCAAAAGGGACGACGATACCAGCGATGACGATGAAGATGATATTTCAGAGGAGGGCGAGCATGATACGTTTAGAGTGCCAATAAGTAATGAGATTGTGCTTAAAGGCCACACCAAGGTTCGAATCCTGTACGTCCATAATTTTCATTTTCATTTCATGTTACACACTGAATTTCCTACGAAGCGTCTAGAAGAGATTGTGGGACATATACATGGATTTTGTCTTTTCTTCGATTTAGGGTTAGCGCAGAGAAAGTCAAAGTGTAAAGCATTTTTTCCTTATTACTTTTTTGGGCAAATATTGGACCATTGCTGTGTCCTTGCTTAAGTCTGATTTGTATTTTAAGCACTTTTCATTGGAAGTAGGCTTTGAATTGGAATAGAACAAAAAATTTAAGGGATAAACAACCTATGGGAAAACAAAGATTCCTCATCAAGTGCTACTTTTATAAAGAAAACAAATTTATGGGATATATCAAAGTTGAGTCATCATTTTTTAGCTGTGAAGAACCGATCTTGTGATAAATTCTCTGGCTTCTCTAATTTCATTTCTTATAACAACCCTTCCCCGCACAATTCAAACCTTGAACATAATTTCATTTCTTATAACAACCCTTCCCCGCACAATTCAAACCTTGGACCTATGTTCAGACTTCCAAAGTCTTGTACA
Organism: Wollemia nobilis; assembly: GCA_028583015.1. Classification (NCBI taxonomy): domain Eukaryota; kingdom Viridiplantae; phylum Streptophyta; class Pinopsida; order Araucariales; family Araucariaceae; genus Wollemia; species Wollemia nobilis. Next base: position 22,288,449 of record JAQPPZ010000523.1, read on the forward strand.
AGTCACTTAGTAAGATTTGAACCTTGGTCTTCTTCTTGAAAGTTGATAAATTTAACCAGATGAGCTCATGTATCAGCACAACCATCCAAATATCATTATAAGTTTTAGATTCCAAAATAAAATGTTCCATTGTTTTCACTGTCTTTGATGTGTAATAGGAACATTTTTTATCTTCCCATTTCTTTTTAGGTCTCTTCCATCTACCTTTTTCACATTTAAATTTATGTAAGCTACTCTTAGGTTGGACTAAGAATTTTTGTTCTCCTTTCGAGTGAAAAATAATCATGTATACAATTACCCAAGGTAAGATCGAAGGTAACTTTTGACGAGGAGCTACATAGCTTGGTTAGTTAGATTTTTCTGTTTGTTAGGCAGGATTTTGCTGTGCTTGTTAAAGTCAAGCTCACATTCACAAAGACGTTGATTCTTTGCTTCTAGTGGTGCGTGCTCATAAGTTAGCTTCTCTAGTTTCTTGTTCAGTTGGTTGTAATCGTATGTGTAATTGTTGATTTGGGGAATTTTATTGACTTTTCAATTAGGTTTTGTGCCTCTAATCTGAGTTCCAACAAGGTAGGACGGATTGCCAGTGGCTTCTTCTGACCTCTGAATTTAGGCCAGTTCCTTGCTCCTCGTGTAGATCATCAATCTAAACTAAAATGCAGAAAGGAAAAAATGCATGAAAAGAAAAGTGTGGAAATTAAAACTATCAGAAGTTTAGAGTGCAAGAAATTGAATGGAAATACTTTTTTTTACACCGTAGCGAGGATATCATATCATCAGTCAACACATGAGAAGTCGAATAACATCAATGCCCACCCATTCGTTTGATTATGAAATTGATAAGTATGTTAGCTTTTGACCCTATAATCTTGAAGGAAATGCAACCACAAGTAATGAAATAAGCAAGCAATGATATATCTATGATAAAGCTAACTAATCTTGGAATGTGCGGGGGCTAAATTCCCCTGGGAAAAGAAGAATTGTTAGAGATCTACTCATGGAAGTAAAACCTGATATTGTTTGTCTTCAAGAATCTAAAATTGACACAAAAAAACTTGACATTATTCAGAAAGAGGTCTGGCCGAATGCTGAATGGATCATAAGCCCAACACAAGGTACTTCTGGAGGTATTTGCATCTTTTGGGACAGAATGAATTTTGAGGGCACTTTAATTGATCAAGAAGAGAGATTCTGCACAGTCAAATTGAAGAACAAAAAAACTAACTTCTGTTGGGTAATGACAGGGGTTTATGCTCAAAATGATGATCGTGAGAGATTCCATCTGTGGAATAAGCTATCTTTTCAGAGGAGTCTTTTCATTAATTTGCATTGGATGGTTTTGGGTGACTTCAATACAGTCTTAAGAACAGAGGACAAAAGTGGAGGGAGGATTAACATCACTCAAGGTATGCAAGATTTTAATGATTTTATTCAGAATAATAAGCTGATTGACCTGGATATGTGTAAAGGTAAGTTTACGTGGACAAACAGAAGGATGGGGGATAATCACATTCAAAGGCGCCTGGATAGAGTTCTTATTTTTGACAGTTGGCTAAGTATAAACAATATTCATAGACTTACATGTATGCCCAGAATAGGATCAGATCACAATCCCCTCTTGTTGGATATGGAAAAGGAGGGGAAGCAGGGAGGAGCACCCTTTAGGTATGAGCTCATGTGGAATATGCACCCAGACATTACAAATAAAATTCAATCTTGGTGGCAGGAGGAGGTTCAAGGATCAACAATGTACAAAGTTACCCAAAAATTAAAGAACATCAAGTATCGAATCAAAATTTGGAATAAAGAGGTTTTTGGTAACATCAATTTAAGAAAACAACAACTTAAAAAGGATATCCAAGATATAGAGGAAACAATGGAGAGGGAAGGTAGAAAACCAGAGTGGCATGAAAAGGAAAAACAACTCCTCACGGAGTATCATAATACCATTGCCCAAGAGGAAATTCATTGGAAACAGAAATCAAGAGTTTTGTGGCTCAAGGAAGGTGATAGAAACACTAAATTCTTCCATGTTTCGACTATGAGACATAGGAACAACAATAAAATCCTCTACCTTATGGGGGAATATGGAAGAAAGTATGAGGATTTAAATGATATTAAAAATTTGGCCATTACTTTCTTTCAGAACCTTCTTAGCAAAGAAAAAATAGAGTGCAACATGGAAATAGAAAGCATCATTAACAATGTTCCCAAAGGAGTTAATGATAGCATGAATGAATATCTATGCAAGGTAATCTCTAAGGAGGAAATTAAAAGAGTTGTGTTCTCTATGGGAGCATCCAAGGCTCCGGGGCCAGATGGTTTTCCACCAGGTTTTTTTCAACATCATTGGGATATTGTTGGAGAAGATGTAGTCAATGCAATCCAAGAAGCCCAAGAATCTGGTAAGTTGTTGAAAGAATGGAATAATACCTTCCTTGCTCTAATTCCCAAGAAATATGGGGCAGATAAATTGCAGGACTTTAGACCAATCAGCCTATGTAATACAATTTACAAAATTTTTACTAAAGTTTTGGCCAATCGGTTGAAAAACATCATCCCCTCAATCATTAATGAAGATCAAGGAGGTTATGTGGTAGGTAAGCAGATTACTGAAAGCATCATTGCCATTTATGAAACAACACACTCTCTTCAAAGGAGGAAAGGGTCAGGCATGTTCCTTAAGCTGGACATGAACAAAGCCTATGACAGGGTTTCATGGTCTTTCTTAGATAAAATAATGGAGCGAATGGGTTTCAGTGAAAAATGGAGGGCATGGATTGGTATGTGTATTTCTAACCCCCGCTTTTCAATCTTGATCAATGGACAATCTGTTGGGTTCTTTCCTTCTAGCAGAGGAATCAGGCAGGGAGATCCGTTGTCTCCATATCTCTTTATCATTATGGCAGATGCCCTGGGAAGAACTTTGGAAAGAAAGAGAAAGGATGGTAATATCAAAGGTCTAAAACATTCATCCATTGGTGAAGCTTTATCTCATCAACAGTTTGTGGATGATACTTTCTTGCTTGGGGAAGCTACAGAGGAAGAAGCTTTGGAGTTTAAAAAAGTCCTTGATTCTTATGAAAAAGCTACAGGCCAAAAAATAAATTATGAAAAAAGCAGGATTATGTTTTTAAACACGGAGGAGAGTATAAGAGATAAAATAGTTAAAGTGTTGGGTTGTAAGGAGGAAAATTTCCCTATCACCTATCTTGGTTTGCCTTTGTTTATAGGCAAGATGAAAGATGAACTTTGGAATCCAATTATTGATAAATTTAATAGGAAACTTCAAGGTTGGAAGGGATCTCTGTTATCCTCTGCAGGGAAAGTACAACTCATAAAACACACGCTTCAAAGCCTCCCTATTTATTTCATGTCTTTCCTAAGGATGTCAAGGAAAGTGGAAGAGACTTTAGAAAGACTACAAAAAAATTTCTTATGGGATGGCACTGAATGCAAAAAATGTATACATCTGGTAGCCTGGGATACCTGTTGCCAGCCTTTACAGAATGGGGGTCTTGGTTTGAGGAAGTTGAGAGATCTAAATAGAGCCCTTCTAGCTAAACATGGTTGGAGGCTTTGCACTGGAGCATCAGGGAAATGGGCTAGCATTATCCAAAACAAATACTTGGAGGGCAGAAACCACTTTATCAGTTGTTCTAATCCTCCACGTGGGTCTATTTTTTGGCAAAATATAATCAATAGCAGGAAAGTTCTATGGCAAGGTCTAAAATGGAGAGTAGGCAGGGGAGACAAAATTGACTTTTGGAAAGACCCTTGGATTCAAGAGGAGCCTTTAGCGAACTACAAAAAGTTCAAAGATATTAAAGAACATTTAACCAGAACCTATGGTAAGAAAATTAATGGTTACATTCATAGGGTGGGTGATTTTCAGGAGTGGAAAATCGTGCAAGAAGATATGCAAGGCTCAGGGGGTAAAGATCTGCAAAACCTCCTAAGGAGTTATTATTTAGGTAGAGGTTTAGAGGAGGATCAGATAATTTGGGGAAGAAACCAGCAAGGCCAGTACTTAGTGAAGGATGGATATAGAGTCTTGGGCAAAGTAACCTCAGAGAAACCCGAGCTTAAAAGAATTTGGAAGCTAAACATCATCCCTAAGGTTGCTATGTTTTTTTGGACTTCCATTCTCAATAAGATCCTTACAAAAGACAATATGTTCAAAAGAGGGATTGTGGTTCCAACTGTTTGTGTCTTATGTAACAAAGAGGATGAGTGTGTGGACCACCTGTTTGGAACTTGTGATTTTTTTCGTGATATCCTAAATATGTTATTGAGAGAAGTTAATGTTGCTTGGGTCATTCCAGATTCTCTAATCAGGATTTGGGAACAGTGGCACTTAGGAAGCAATATTTTTTGGCAAAAATGCATTCCACATATTTGTTGGGGGATTTGGTTGGAAAGAAACAGACGAGTGTTCAAAAATAAAACCAGAGGAATAATTGGGGTTTATGCCAGGATAAAAACAACCCTATTGGAGGATTGTATTAAAAACATTGTTGGCCAGGAAAATCTTGCAATGATCCTCTCTAGAGAAAAAGATATCTTAAATATGGAAAAAATCAATAAGGTGAGACTAGATACCAGATGGGAACGTCCCCACAAAGACTGGGTAAAAATTAACTTCGATGGAGCTGCAAAAGGTAACCCGGGTCATGCTGGTGGTGGGGGCCTCATTAGGAATGACAGAGGTCAGGTAGTGGCTGCATATGCTGAGGATCTAGGAATTACCACAAATCACCAAGCTGAAGCAAGGGCAATGCTTACAGGCCTCCGAATTGCAGTGAATTTGGGTTTTAGGAGAATTGTTCTTGAGGGGGATTCCAAGAATATTATAACTTCCCTTCAAAAAGGGGAGTTAAATAATTCTAGCATTTTCCAAATAATTACAGATGCGAGGACTATTTTGGGAAACCTAGAAGAAAGTCAAGTTAAACATATTTATAGAGAGGGAAACAAAGTTGTCGATAAAATGGCGAATATGGCAGTTAAATCTGAGAATTTCAAGGTCTGGTCATATGCCCCCATGGAGTTGGAAGAGATTATAAGAATTGATAATGAAGCTAGCAGATAAAGAGGGCAGAGCAAAGCAGAATACTTATTGGGATCATGCGATGAAGGATTTGAGCACACTAAATTACATTATTGTCAGCAGTTTCTTTATCAGTTATGTAAAGCATTGAGCACTGCATCAGCTACGTTAAATAGAAGGATAGCGGGAGGAATATTATTTCAGCTTCTCCATCAACAGGTTTAGCCCAGGTTTGTTTGTTTTACTAAGATAGGGCTATCTTGCATTTGTATGATCTTCTCTTATTTTTTTCTTGTATATCTTTCGAGCTCTGTGTAAAGGGTCGGGGCCCTTCAACCCCTTTTTTTATCAATACCAAAAAAAAAAGATAATGGCTAACTAATAAGCATGTAAATATCATGAGAAACTTCCGTAATAACTCATGAAATAGCCATTAATGAAAGCTCACGAAAATAGGAACTTGATAAGTATTTGGAGATCAACTAGTGCATGCTATGAGCAATGCATGCTTCACACTTTATTACAATGCTGGGTCACATATATATACTAGTATGTGACTCTTCAATATCCTACTCCAAAGACACATATATACATACTTCATGAAAGACACTTGTAACTTCTATTCTAAAGACTCATGTACATGTGGACTACATGCACATTTACATTATTTGCACATTCTAAGTCTTGTCCATTTAATGCTTCTTCCCCAAGTAACTACTTAACCTAAGATAAACTCCTATTTTAATAATGTAACTAAGGTGAACCAAGTAATGTAATATATATATATTTTCTAACACCCCCCTATGTTACATTATTTGGTTTACCTTTCTCTTGATCTACATAGATGCTCTCTGAAGACCTGAAATTTGTTTGTGCCGAATGCCTTTGTAAATATATCTGCCAGTTGTTCCTCTGTAGGTACATATTTTAATTTGATATGATGATTCTGAAAATGATCTCGAATAAAATGACATTGAGCTTCAATATGTTTGGTCCTTTCGTGTACAATTGGATTTTTGATTAGGTTGAGAACCCCTTGATTGTCACAATGTATTAGAGTTGGTGCTCGGTTGATTCCCATATCGGATAATATGTATTGTAACCACAATGCTTCGCATGTTGCGTCTCTAGCTGCACGGTATTCTGCTTTAGTAGATGATTGAGCAACTGTATGCTGTTTCTTACTGTGACAAGATATTGGACCTGATCCAAGATAGAAGATGTATCCGGAAGTGGATTTTCTATCATCGATAGAACCAGCATAATCAGAATCTGAATAACCCTGTAAACAAAAATCTTTTACATTCTTCAAATATGTTAGTCCATAATCTGTAGTTTTCTTAACATATTGTAATATTCTTTTTGTAGCCTTCTAATGACTTTCCTTTGGTTCTTGTATGAATCTTGCAAGATAGTTTACTGCAAAGGCTATGTCAGGTCGAGTATTGGTTAAGTATAGAAGGCTTCCAATCAATTGTCTGTACTTAGTAGCTGATACTAAAGGTGTTCCATCATTTCTAGATAATTGAATCCCTTGTTCCACGGGTGTATCCTTTGGTTTACATTCCTTCATTCTATACTTCTCCAGTAGGGCTTTTGCATATTTTGTTTGAGTAATAGTGATGTTGTCTTCTTCTTGATGAATCTCTAGACTTAGACAATAGTTCATCAATCCCAAATCTGTCATCTCAAATGCTTTTTCTAGATCTTTTTTAATCTTACTAATTAGATTCTCTGAGCTGCGAGCAATTACAATATCATCAACACTATAAGAATTAATATGTCACTTCCAATTTTCTTTGTATATAGACTGGGATCTGAAGTACTTCTTTTGAAGTTATGCTGTAATAGGTGATTATTAATTTTTATATTCCATGCTCTAGGGGCTTGTTTTAGGCCATACAAGGATTTGTTCAATTTGTAAACTTTGAGTTCTTGTCCTTTAACAACAAATCCGTCTGGTTGTGACATGTTCTCTTCTAGGTCTCCATTAAGAAATGCACTTTTTACATCCATTTGATGTAGTTTCCATCCCTGATGAGCTGCTAATGCACATACTGTCCTAATAGTAGTCATTCTGGCTGTTGGTGCAAATGTCTCTTCGTAGTCAATTCCTTCTGTCTGAGTATACCCTTTTGCTACTAATCTGGCTTTGTACTTGTCAAAGTGTCCCATCTGCTTTGTATTTGGTTTTGTATATCCATTTGCAACCTACAACTTTCTTACCTGGTGGTAATTCTACTAACTTCCATGTGTTGTTCTTTTGTAGAGCTGAATATTCTGATTCCATGGCTGCCTTCCAGTGAGATTGACTTAGAGCTTGAGTTGTTGTTGTTGGCTCTTCTGATGTACTTAGCAATCCTCTATTCATTCTAGTTTGACTTCGAGTTTGAGGTCTTGTGGTAGTGAGATCTGGCATGGGATCTTTCTTTTGAGTAATGGTGGTTGGTTCTATCTGTTCTCTTTCTTCATTATTATATTTTGATTTTGTACTTATACTTTCTGATTCTTCTTCTTGAAAGGGTAGTGTGATTTCCGCATCCTTACTTTGTTCTTTATCATTGACTTTAAGTTGTTCATCAAAAATCACATCTCTGCTTATATGAACCTTCTTTGTGCTTGGATTCATTATTCTATATCCTGTGGATTCATCATCATACCCAACGAATATTCCAACCATGGTTTTGTCATCTAGCTTTGTCCTTTTTTATTTTGGGATATGCATATAGGCTTTGCATCCAAAAATCTTTAAATTTCCAATGTTTGGTTTTCGTCCTGACCATGCTTCTTCTAGTGTAATATGTTTGAGTATTCTAGCAGGTAGTCTATTTTATATATATACTGCTGTTTTGATTGCTTCTGCCCAATATTGACGATCAAGAATTGCTTCTTTTAGCATGCATCTTACCATTTCCATTATAGATCTATTCCTTCATTCTGCAATTCCATTTTGCTGAGGTGAGTATGCTGTAGTGAGTTGTCTTTTGATTCCATTTTCTTCTAGAAATAGATTGAATTCTTTTGATACAAATTCTCCTCCTCTATCTGAATGAAGGTTTTTGATAGTCCTTCTTGATTCTTTTTCTACTTGGAGTTTAAACTGTTTAAAGTGACTGAATGCCTCTGATTTGTATTTCATGAAGTATACCCACATTTTCCTGGTGTGATCATCAACGAATAATTGAAAATACTTGTGACCTCCAATACTATCAATATTCATTGGACCTCATAGATCTGTATAAATTAATTCTAGTGGTTGCTGAGTTCTATGCTGACGAAGTTCAAAGGGTTTTCTATCATGTTTTCCTGCTATGCATTTTGGACAAATAGTAGACTCTAAGGATAGGTTTGGCATTCCATCTACCATTTTATATTTGCACATTTCATTTATGGATGATATACTAGTATGATCCAACCGTTTGTGCCATATATCTGAAATTTGGACTGAGAGTGCTTAATGTGTTGTAGTATCCAAGACAAATAGACCAGTTTTATAAGACCCTGTGGCAACTTTTTTTCCTTCTCTGATAATATGGCATTGTTTTCTACCATTAACCACTTTGAATTCTACTGTCAAGTTTTGATCCATAAGTTGTGAAACTGAAAGAAGATTGGTGGTAATACTAGGGACATACAAAACGTCTTTAATTATCCTTTTTCCATCCTTTAAATTGATCAAAATGTTTCCAATTTCTTTTACTTCATATGTTTTGTTATCTGCTATAGTAACTGGTTTCTCATCTATCTTTTATAGAGAATTAAACCAATGTATGTTTCCAGTCATATGTTTACTTGCTCCTGAATCTATATAACAATGATCCACGGCTAAGAAATTTTCAATGAAGATATCTACCTTATGACTCCCTAGTTTTGAGTCTATGATCAACCTTGACAAAACCTTTTTAAAAAAACCAAGTTTTGTGAGACTATGCTATAGTCTTGATACAGGGTTTGGCTTCTTTTATTCTCAATGGTTTAGTTTTCTAAATTTCAATGATATAAATTTTGGTGTAGTATTCCTTATATCTCCCTAGTTAGAAATTTAGAAGGATTTACAACTCTTTGGTTTAAAATATTTGCAAGTATTTGAAGCAATGATAAAGGTTTAGATGCTTCTAGTTTAAAAAATAAGCTTTCTAGAGATTAACACCTTATTACTCCTACCAATCCAATATATCTAGATTGTAAAGAATATACTCGCAATATAGCTCTTACCTTATATGTGCTCGATTCTGTCTTGCAAACCCTTTTCTTCGATTTCAAGCTCGTCCTCGATGTGAGAACCCTTTCTTGCGTACGGTTTTCAAGTCCTCTCAGGTCAACAATGTTTTGTTTGGCCAATTTACTAACGCTCCTAATCATGCGAGTATAACATCTCTGCGAATTTAATATATCTGCTTGGTGGTCCTTCAATATCCGTGCGTGGTGACAGTTTGCAACAATCAACCTTTGTAGTTTCTTCTTCGATCAATCAATTGGCGCCCTTGATAATTTGCGCGATTTTTGAGACGAACACTTTTCACCTTTGTAATATGGCTTTCTATTATGCTAGGCTTTGACTGCTGTGCGATCTGTGACTTTCTTCTTCAGCGTTGTATCTCCTCGGTAAAGAAAACTGTGTGTGTCGAATATGAGAGAATGTGCTCAACCTATTCTCATATGGAGAATTTGTTCTCCACGTGGCCACTGTAGTGGGTTGGTTTTACAACCAACGAACGTGCTTTCTTCTTGTAGTAGGCGTTACAATGCCCTGTTATTGAGCGAACTGCGTCAAGCTTGCTGTGGCTTCAGATGTATCTCGTTAGTTACCAAATATTTTTAGGTAACGATTGCATCTTCCAATGGATAGTAATGCATGTATAAGAGTTTATAACAGCTCCTTTGTCATCGTAAATAAAATCAAAATGATTCTTATGCACGAGTAACGGCTATTCGCTATTGTTGTCAGGTCTAGATGGTATGGTCTCCTCCAAGGTGTTCGGTGAGAGAGTTAAAGATTGCTACCACCTTCAATGAGAACAGTGCTTCACTTGGGTGCGCTATCAATTGTTCGAATTTAAGCGTAAACCTCGGTAACGTCTATTAAACTCTTGATGAGACTAACAGCTGGCGGATTCATTGTAGATAACAGCTGACGAATCTTTCTGCGTGAAGCTTTAGCAACCCAAACTTGAGAATATAATGGCTCATCTTGCGAAGCTTGACCACGTGGATGTTACGATTTAGTAGATTCTTTGACCTAAAAAAAAACTTCCCGCCGTTGATCTACAACATGGCTTGAAATAATATTCTGTGCGCGTAACAACCTCTTTATCCTTGGCAACACTTGAAGTCTACCCTTGCTCGCTGGAACTTGTTACTGTTCATCTTTCCTGTGCTTGCAGACTTTCAAGGTAGAATAATGCATGATTGTGTATGTTATTGTGGTTAGCCTTGCTGCTTGTACTTAGAAGATGGAGATACACTTGCCTCCCTGCACTTCCAACTTTCAACTTTGCTCTCCAAGATGGTGGTTTCTAAGTTGTCTTCTCCTTGCTGACTCAATGCACATAGATTACCTTTTAAACCCTTGTAAATGGTGATGTTGTTGGTGATTTTGATCACCTAAATGCAGCCTCGTTTTGATGAATTGCAGCTCTGCCTTGCTTTCCAAAACAACCTCTGAAATTTGCAGCACCTTTCCTTGACCAAATGCTGTCTAATTCTCCTTGCAAATCTGCCTCCAAAGTTTGACAAACTTCTTGCCAAATCCTTCTTCTTTTTGGGCTTGTTGTCGGATGGCGACTGTTGGCAGTTTTGCCACATTAATTTTTTTGATAAACTTTGGCCTAAGTATGGAGCTTTAAAGCGGCAAAGAGCATGCGGAGGTGTTCGGGTTTTCGCGGGCCATGAACGGGGGCGATAAAATGGATGAAATAAGCTTTGGATATTTTATCATTGCAGATTTTTTCGCTAGCTTTCCCACGATATATTATAATAGGCGATCGGGTCAGCGGATCAAAAATTATGGCCTCGAGAAGCAGGACCAGGAAGCTCAATTTCGGGCCAGAAAATTGACTAAGTGTCGGGCCCCGCCCGACTGCGCTCATCCTCCCGACTGCGCTCATCCTCCCGACTGCGCTCATCCAAAGGCCCAAAATTTTCTAAGTGTTAGTGTTGCCGCAACCCGACTTCGCTGCGAAGTCGGGCTGCGCCCTTAATTTTGTGCGCGCTTGGGGAGTTGACGTGCAGAGAGCTGAGCCCAAAATTTGACTAAGTATTGAGCGAACCCCGACTTCGCTACGAAGTCGGGTTGCGCTCTTAGTTTTGTGCGCACCTGGGCATTGTCAGTGAAGGACATCCCAAAAAAGTCTAAGTGTTGGGTGTGCAACCCAACTTCGCAACGAAGTCGGGTTGCGCCCTCAAATTCGTGCGCAGTTGGGCAGCTCACTTGAAGAAAACGGCTAAGTGCTGGGACTGCCCGACTTCGCAGCGAAGTCGGGCTTCGCCCTGGAAGAAGAGCGCAGTTGGGCAGCCCATCATGGTATCTCTAGAAAAATGACTAAGTGTTGAGCTGCTCGACTTCGCAGTGAAGTCGGGCTTCGCTCACTGACCTGTGCGCACTCGGGCAAAGAACGTTGAAACCTGCCCAAAAATTTTCTAAGGCACGGAGGCCTTCCCGACTACGCTCATCCGCCCGACTGCGCTCATACAAAGGCTGAGCTTAAAGACGATTTCTTCCCCCTCCATCAAATGTTGACAGGTGTCCAGCCTCGAGATTCGAGTCAAAGATGTGACAGAAGGTGTGCCGCCAAGGTACCGGACAGATGAGCATGAACAGACAGATTGTACCGCATCTGCCCCCATTCAAACTGACTCAACTTCCCACCTACCGGATTTCCACGGAGCTACCACGTTTTCAAGAGGACCTTGCTGCAAGTACATTCTTTACCCGCAGAGGTCAACATCAGCCGCTTTTGTCAGCTTTTGTAGCTTTTTTCAGGTCTGGGATTCTGTGCCCAAAATGTAATCGAGGGGGAAAATTGCGCTATAAATAGCAGCCTCATTTCATTGTACAAAGGTGGAGGGGGAACATATTGCTAGAGGACTCTGCTGTAACGGACCACCTTCTAATTAATTCAAAGCATCCTTGGCTCTGCTTCTTGTCTCTGTCTTTTATGCTGCCTTTTGCTAGTATTTCTGCTTCATGTCCATTTATATTTACGTCTGTCTGAATTTTGAATTCTGGATTTGGGCATTGGTGATTATTTGGATCTGGAATACTAAACAGAAGGATACATAGGGTAGAATAACAGCTGCAGTTTTTGTTACATGCTTTGTTTTAATTGCTATTAGTTCGGATGCAAATTTGCGATCGTGCTGCTCGTTCTCCCCCCACCCGAGACGCATGATATTTACATCTCTTTCCTGTTCCCTTATCTTTTTCAATCTCTTTCCAGTTCCCTTTACCCCCTTTTTTAATCTCTTTCTTGCACTCTTATCTAAAAACCCCCAAGTAGGTTAGGAAAGGAGTCGGCCTTCTCCGGAGATCGGCACGGGGGGCATCCCTTCCTCCCGGCCTTTCAATGTTGGTCTGCGGGTCTAGGGCGCATTGACACACCAAGTCCTTCCCGAGTGGCGGATTCGTGGCCAACAGTTTCTGGCACGCCGGTGGGACGAACAGTCTCCATATTTTAAGGAAGCCCGAGTTGGTGAATCTCTGGCTTGCCTTCATCTGGAAAAATCATCTGGCGACTCTGACTGAGCTGAAGATCCAGATTTCTTGATCACAGGCGCCTTTTTTTTAAGCTAGTAGAAGACACCTCGGAGGAATCAAGGTTTGGTGAGCAGCCTTGACCTCACAAGTGGAGAAATGAATGTTCACCTACAGTCTCCATATTTTCAGGAAGCCCGAGTTTGGTGAATCTCTGGCTTGCCTTCATCTGGCAAAATCACCTGGCGACTTTGACTGAGCTGAAATATGGAAGCCCGAGATGGTGAATCTCTGGCTTGCCTTCATCTGGCAAAGTCACCACGGCAAATCCCTCATACTATGCAAAGCCCTAGAATGTAGCTGTGTGGAGCTCGAGAGGAAGATCTCGTCCAAAGTCAACGGTGGGAATATGCAAACACCGCCCAAATGATGAATAATATGGTTGCTTGCAGTTTCCATCGGGAGACGGACAAGAGGAAGAACAAAATCTAGTGGCAAATTCTGAACACAAAGAGGGCACATTTTTGCACCCTTTTTGTGTCCCAAGACATAGCACGCAAGCATTCAGCCAAAGCCCAATAGGCATGCCTCACCAGGAGGTTGATCCTGAGGAGACCCCGGCAAAAGGCCTATCACCGGAAAGCTCCTGCTATCGCATCAAGGAGTTGGAGGAACTCGTGCTCGAGAGTCCACAGGTGGTGGACTCTCTAGAGTGGTGGTATTGGCTCCAACCATCACCGCAACCGGTACCCGAAGAGGGCTCTTGTATCGCAAATCTCCTTGCCACATTGTTCATCAATTGTATGGGTACCGGAATGAATGATAACCTGCCACGTTGCACCATGTTCGCGACCTGGCAAACTTTGGGAGGCCAGCCGGACTTCAAAGATCAAGCCGAAGTACAATCAGATCTGGTCCGGACACTGTAGGTTCACCGGATAGGCTACCAAAGCTAGATTTGTGTTGGCGGCATGCCAATCACGCCGCAAACTTTTGTGTAAATAATATAAATAAGCCGGCTAGTATGCAAAGTTTTAGTTGTTTTCTTAGTTTAGTTTGTGCAGTGTTTTTTTTTAGTGTTCCAAGAGGGCCATGGGTGCCAAGGGTTTGAGAAAGAGGTTGCTGTCGGGAGTGAGTATCAAGAGGACGGCGAGGGTGACTTTGTTGCCCAATGGATAAAGGCCTGGGTCCTCACATTGAGGTGAGCTCAATGCCCCGCGAGTCGCCAGGAATGTTGGCATTTTTGCCACATTAATTTTTTTGATAAACTTTGGCCTAAGTATGGAGCTTTAAAGCGACAAAGAGCATGCAAAGGTGTTCGGGTTTTCACGGGCCATAAACGGGGGCGATAAAATGGATGAAATAAGCTTTGGATATTTTATCATTGCAGATCTTTTCGCTAGCTTTTCGACGATATATTATAATAGGCGATCGGGTCAGCGGATCAAAAGTTATGGCCTAGGGAAGCAGGACCAAGAAGCTCAATTTCGGGCCAGAAAATTGACTAAGTGTCGGGCCCCGCTCGACTGCGCTCATCCTCCCGACTACGCTCATACAAAGGCCCAAAATTTTCTAAGTGTTAGTGTTGCCGCAACCCGACTTCGCTGCGAAGTCGGGCTGCGCCCTTAATTTTGTGCACACTTGGGGAGCTGACGTGCAGAGAGCTGAGCCCAAAATTTGACAAAACTAAGAGCGAACCCCGACTTCGTTGCGAAGTCGGGTTGCGCTCTTAGTTTTGTGCGCACCTGGGCATTGTCAGTGAAGGACATCCCCAAAAAAGTCTAAGTGTTGGGTGCGCAACCCGACTTCGCAGCGAAGTCGGGCTGCGCCCTCAAATTTGTGCGCAGTTGGGCAGCTCACTTGAAGAAAACCTGCGAAGTCGGGTTGCGCTCTTAGTTTTGTGCGCACCTGGGCATTGTCAGTGAATGACATCCCCCAAAAAGTCTAAGTGTTGGGTGCGCAACCCGACTTCGCAGCAAAGTCGGGGTGCGCCCTCAAATTTGTGTGCAGTTGGGCAGCTCACTTGAAGAAAACGGCTAAGTGTCTGGGACTGCCCGACTTCGCAGCGAAGTCAGGCTTCGCCCTGGAAGAAGAGCGCAGTTGGGCAGCCCATCATGGTATCTCCGGAAAAACGACTAAGTGTTGAGCTGTCCGACTTCGCAGCGAAGTTGGGCTTCGCTCATTGACCTGTGCGCACTCGGGCAAAGAACGTTGAAACCTGCCCAAAAATTTTCTAAGGCACGGAGGCCTTCCCGACTACGCTCATCCGCCCGACTGCGCTCATACAAAGGCTGAGCTTAAAGACGATTTCTTCCCCCTCCATCAAATGCTGATAGGTGTCCAGCCTCGAGATTCGAGTCAAAGATGTGACAAAAGGTGTGCCGCCAGGGTACCGGACAGATGAGCATGAACTGACAGATTGTACCGCATTTGCCCCCATTCAAACTGACTCAACTTCCCACCTACCGGATTTCCACGGAGCTGCCACGTTTTCAGGAGGACCTTGTTGCAAGTACATTCTTTACCCGCAGAGGTCAACATTAGCCGCTTTTGTCAGCTTTAGCAACTTTTTTCAGGTCTAGGATTCTGTGCCCAAAATGTAATCGGGGGGGGAAATTGCGCTATAAATAACAACCTCATTTCATTGTACAAAGGTGGAGGAGGGACATATTGCTAGAGGACTCTGCTGTAATGGACCACCTTCTAATTAATTCAAAGCATCCTTGGCTCTGCTTCTTGTCTCTGTCTTTTATGCTGCCTTCTGCTAGTATTTCTGCTTCATGTCCATTTATATTTCTGTCTGTCTGAATTCTGAATTCTGGATTTGGGCATTGGTGATTATTTGGATCTGGAATACTAAACAGAAGGATACATAGGGTAGAATAACAACTGCAGTTTCAGTTACATGCTTTGTTTTAATTGCTATTGGTTCGGATGCAAATTTGCGATCGTGCTGCTTGTTCTCCCCCCACCCGAGACGCATGATATTTACATCTCTTTCCTGTTCCCTTATCTTTTTCAATCTCTTTCCAGTTCCCTTTACCCCCTTTTTTAATCTCTTTCCTGCACTCATATAAAAACCCCCAAGTAGGTTAGGAAAGGAGTCGGCCTTCTCCGGAGATCGGCACGGGGGGCATCCCTTCCTCCCGGCCTTTCAATGTTGGTCTGCGGGTCTAGGGCGCATTGACACACCAAGTCCTTCCCAGGTGGCGGATCCGTGGCCAACAGCGACAATTGTCCCAAACTTTTCACTATTAGGAACTTCTCCTGAAATATTCTCCAATGGCCTTCTTCAAGTCTTCAATGAGGCTTTCCTAGCCTTCTCCTTTGGCCTTTAAATCCTGCAGCTTCTCTAGTCTTCTTAAAACTTCAATGAGACCTCCTATGGGTCTTCTCTTCAATCTTCAATGGAGATCTTCTTCTTGAGTCTCCTTCAATCTCACTTGTGGATTTCTCTATTTCCTTTCGATCTACCATGTGCTCTGATACCACTGTTAGCTTTTAACCCTTTAATATTAAAGGAAATGCAACCACAAGTAATGAAATAAGCAAGCAATGATATATCTATGATAATGGCTAATTAATAAGCATGTAAATATCATGAGAAACTTCTGAAATAACTCATGAAATAGCCATTAATGAAAGCTCATGAAAATAGGAACTTGATAAGTATTTGGAGATCAACTAGTGCATGCTATGAGCAATGCATGCTTCACACTTTATTACAATTCTTGGTCACATATATATACTAGTATGTGACTCTTCAATATCCTACTCTAAAGACATATACATACTACATGAAAGACACTTGTAACTTCTATTCTAAAGACTCATGTACATGTGGACTACATGCACATTTACATTATTGCACATTCTAACACTTGTGCATTTATTGCTTCTTCCCCAAGTAACTACTTAACCTAAGATAAACTCCTACTCTAATAATGTAAGTAAGGTGAACCAAGTAATGTAATATATATATATATATATATATATATATATATATATATTTTCTAACAAAGTATTCAATATATTGTGTTTAGTGCATAAATGCCTATGAATTAGCCCTAAGCGCAAGCGAACGCACTAAACTTTTATGCCTCTGAAACATAATTTAGAAGTGCCAGTTTTCCTGTATAGAGTGGACGAACATAAAAATGCTCATTTTGCATTTCAGACTTATTTTAGAGGTGGAGGATTTCCAATTCTAAGTAAAGACGTTGGTCTTTTGAATGTTTTGTCCAATTGATATCACTGTATTTAGAGGCAATTTGGTATCGTGTTGATTGGTTCTATATTGTCTGTAGTCCACACGAAATGTTACAAAACAATGATGGAAGATTTACAGAATACTTGTTTCTGGAGCTTTGTGGGTACAAACAATTTCAAGAAAGTGCAAGGCACATGCAGTGATTCCTTCCACACTAAATGCATAGATTGCAAAAGGAACTTCAGATTTTCTGTAATTAATTGTTCTAATTTGCATGTCTTTGGTGACTTAATGTTACTGTTGTTTTCTAACATCTATTATTTTGTTTCTATCTGGAAACAGATTGTTTCGGCCTTGGCTGTAGACCACACAGGATCAAGGGTTCTTACAGGTAGCTATGACTATACTGTTCGCATGTATGATTTCCAAGGAATGACTTCTCAGTTGAGGTCATTTAGACAACTAGAACCATTTGAAGGTCATCAAGTTCGCAGTCTAAGCTGGAGTCCAACTTCTGACCGCTTTTTGTGTGTAACTGGATCAGCCCAAGCAAAGGTACTCTTTCCCTTTTCTTTCATTATTGATGGATATGTTATCATTTAATTATCAAAAATTTTAGGAGGATGGTCATTTTATATTTACTTCTAAATTTTTATTCTGAATTATCTTCTCAAAACTTTAGGGTCATTTTATGAGTGTGAAAGTAAGGCAATTTCCATTTATATGTTCAGATTTATGACCGTGATGGCCTCACCTTAGGAGAGTTTGTTAAAGGTGACATGTACATTCGTGACCTTAAGAATACAAAAGGACATATTTCAGGTCTGACATGTGGAGAATGGCATCCTAAAGAAAAGCAAACAGTTTTGACATCTTCAGAGGATGGTTCCCTTCGTATTTGGGATGTGAATGATTTTAAAAGTCAAAAGCAGGTTTGTATATCTTTTTCTGCGCAACTTATTCAGATGTTTCTCTTCTCATAGACACATAAAGTGAGTTTCAGTTCTTGATCTTTGTACATATATTTTGAAGAGAAATGCCATTATCTGAAGATCAACGCACTTGTGCCACATCAAAAATTCTTAGAGGAGAGTGTCATAATTCACATCAATTCTGATGGCATCCTTGAGCCATTAAATAATGTCCCTGTCATCCAGATTGTATCAAAGGACTAGCTTATTTCATGCTAGTGAAATATTTCTATTTCATGATCCATATTAGGCAACATAAATTATTAATCTTGAGCTTTTCAGAAAAAAATTGTGTAGATTGGCATTTTCTGGCATATTCTTATTTCTAACAAAACAATTCTTGCTCTGGAGTTCAGGTTGTGAAGCCCAAGCTTGCAAGACCTGGGAGAGTACCTGTGACAACATGTGCATGGGGTGTTGATGGGAAATGCATTGCAGGTGGTGTTGGAGACGGATCCATACAGGTACTATAAACACTTACACCAGACCTACATAAACAAAAGATGGTTATAACCAATCTAAAAGAAGGGATTAAAGACAATTTCAAATTTTGTAATTATTGATAATGATCCAAGAGCATATTGTTGAAGACTATTTATTGTAATACTCCGGATTTATCAACATTACAGGTGTGGAATCTTAAATCAGGCTGGGGAAGTCGTCCAGATTTGAATGTTGAAAAGGGTCATGAAGAGGATATCACAGGTCTCAAGTTTTCTGCTGATGGGAATACCCTTCTGTCAAGAAGCACCGATGCCACACTCAAGGTAATTGCTTTCTCTTGCTATGTTTTTGTTTTTCCATTTGCTTTTCCAATGTGATTGAACAGGTTTTCCCTCACCTATAATCTGTTTTCACACATTTATTTTCCTTCCCCTTTTTTAAATTACCAAATGTCATCTGTCTTTAGGTTTGGGATCTACGGAAAATGAGATCTCCATTGCAAGTATTCAAGGACCTTCCAAACAATTACGCTCAAACAAATGTGGCATTCAGTCCAGATGAGCGACTAATATTGACTGGAACTTCTGTTGAAAGAGAGAGCAATTCTGGAAGCTTATTATGTTTCTATGACAAGCAAAAACTAGAATTAATATTACGAATTGGTGTGTCTCCAACGCACAGTGTTGTACGTTGTGCTTGGCATCCACGTCTTAATCAGGTCAGTATTCATAGTCTATTCTATCCATGTTCTATTTGTCTTTTGATGCTTATGGATGTATTAGGCTTATCGATTTACACTATATGAATATAAATGGTACTTATTATCCTAGAAAGTTATATGGCATAATTAGACACATTTTTTTATCCATGTTTCATGAGAACAAATATTTTTATATTTCTCCCCATAAAATTTGCCCTTGCAATGCAAGGAACGCACTTGGTGCAGGTGACAGGTCTGAAGTGTATCCATTCTCCCAATTTTCTCTGGGACTTACGCTTGGCCTCATTTCTTTTGTTCTTATACCATTTGGGTGGGGCAGGCTGCAAGTGGAATGTACCCCTTAATAATGACATGACCTTTGTTGAATTCCTCAGTGAACCAAGGCATCATTGACAACAAATGGGATTTTGAATTTTACTAGAAGTCAATCAGTCATTCTGAAAGAAGATTGGCACATTAAGGCATAATGACATTCATTTTACTTGTGCATTAAATTTTTGTGCCATATGGTTCTTTGTGTCTTGAGGACATTGTCTGCCCACTGTCTACTTTTATTCTTGCAATTCTTAAATTCATCTTCTTAAAAACTTTAATGCGTCTATGTGCCGGCCAACAGCTGGTGAAGTTTTTCCAGCCATACAAACCTACATTGGATCAGAAATTTGTCAGAAGTGCTTAACTAGGATGTATGTCAAAAGGCTTTGATCGATTTAAATCACATAGAAAACAATCACACAAGTATATTAACTTGTATAAGTCCTAATGCCACAAGTATACTGTTAGGAAATTATTGCCTATCTCATGAAGTCAAATAATTTCCTTGAGGCTGTTCCTTTGGTCTGATATTACTTCAAGGACAAGCAGGTTTTGAAGCATCCTCCCAAGATCTTGTAATTGCAGTGCTCAGAAATGTCAAGATACCTAAGGCTACTGAATCTAGAAACCTCAATTACATGACACAGGATATTGACAAATGCTTTTAAGTGTGTGGTGGATGCTGCAGAATGGATGTGTGTGTGGAACATTGGGTCTCTAGCTTAAAAGTTGCTAGTATTAGTTTCTTTTTATTTTCAGTTGGTAATTACCCAGGCAGGAAACTCCTGGAAATATCTAATGGTCATCTTCTTCCCTTTATTCATCAACTTGATATAGTTTTATCTACGTTCAGCTTTAACTTGGCCAAGATCTTTTCATTTATATTCTGATGCAACCACACAGCTACTGTGCTCTCGTATCTACCATTAAAAACAAAAAATCAGAAAGTGTACATGATTAAAAACACTTGATAATGATTTAATTTAGACTCAAACAAATACATACAAGAAATCCTCCTTTATTCAAGAATCCTTAATGTTACCCATTACAAATATGATAATGATTATGGCAATTTTCAACATCTCTAAGGCCAACTTAGCCTGTAGGACCCATTAAGGTATGTTTATTTAGCTAGAGGATAATTTCAGCGAGCATCAAGCTCCATGATAAATTTTCGAAGTCTAATTGGGTTAGCTTAGTTAATTGTTTTGTGTACAGAATTATATTTGCAAATTTCTGTATAGTTATAACTGATATCATTGTAGGATGGGCACAATAAAAGAAAGTGTCATTATCCTCTATTTCATTCAAATTACTTCAATATAGTTAATTTTGCATTAACTATATCAAAATGATATTAAAATGGAATGAAATTTGAACTTGACATATTTGACTTCATGATCAATTTCTAGAACCTCTTTGTATCTTGGAATTCCATCATTCCCCATGTCTGGAACCTAATTGTTGCTTGTAACGCAAAACTGTTTAAACCTGGAAATGATATATTTGTTATAAAATGATCAAGCTCATTTGATTTGAAATTTTGAATGGTTTTTTCCCAGCTGAAAGAGCATTGAGATTACTATCTGCTTCATGAATTTTGTAGCAAAGTACATCTATCTGATTCCTCAAAATTGCAAAATATAATCTGGGGTACTGTCACAATTTCTCCTTCATATGAACTCGAAGTGAGTGAAAACTCTTACTGTACATTATTTACCTTGCAATCCCTATGTTGACCAAGAAAAAGAAAAAAGAAAAATCCATGAGTCATCTTTTTGAATCTTCAAAAAATGGATAAACAGCCCCTTACAGAATCTGGAATCTGAATGGGTTGATTCGCATTGGGAAGTGGGTTGGGACAGGTGGTAGCTGAAATGCAATGCCACAAGAAAGTACTAAAGGTCCAGTGAAACATATACAATATTGAAAACATTATTTACCGTCTTGCATTGATTCCATTCGAGCAAAGGAAGACCAAGCAATGAGTGAGTCCAAGAGGCAATAAAAATGAAACCTATAGGAAAAAGAGAGGGGAAGAAGAAAGACATACATCAGGCTGGAAGGAAAAGTGTTAGAGGCTTGAAAGGCAGAATGAGCAGAAGAGAATGTTGGAACATTGTTGGAGTAGCATGAGCCATAGCCAGAGGGGTTTTAAAAACGCCTTTATACTCCTCATCAAAAGATGGTGTCTCATTCTGTGTGATGTCTAAATTTTCTTATAGTCTTTATCTTTTAATTTGAATATAGAACAGGTTGTCTTAATTTTACCTAGTTTATTGTGACTATTTTGTAACTCGTGCATGTATGGGAGTGAAATTTGAACCTTAAACTCCTTAATGATCTATGGATTTAGATTTCTACGGAGTGATTGATTGTGTACGACTTCTGGAATCACTGCAAACAAATGTCTTTCAGTTCCCACTGTTTCTAGCTTGCATTCCAAACCCATCCTAAAGGATCTGTTTAGTTTGCCATTGGTGGACGTTACAGATCACAATGGGTCTTTGGTTATGTCTAAGTAATGGTTTTGCTGTGTATGTCATATGAGTAGATTCTTAATTTAGCAAATTTCTTTTTAGCGCTGGCCATATTGTTTGGGTAGATAGGGTGGTTCAATTGGTGGTTGATGGTATTTGTATGGTAGTAGAGTTTTTACAGTTTCTGTTTGCTTTTCTTTTATTATGACATCATTCCATATTTATTATTAATGATTTTGATTTAATGTGTGATTTTGGTTTGTCCTGTTTTTCAGCTGTGGATTATTCTTTAACATCTAAGTACTGTAGCCAATGAGTTAGAGATGACTTTTGGGATAAAATGTACAAAATATTATAATGCTCATGATGGATGTGGTTGCTTTGACTTGTCTATGATATCCTTTGTTGTAACAACATCTAATTTCAGTTTTAAATCACTTTAGTTTCAGATAATTGCTTCTTACTTTGCACCTATGTTAGGGATGCCATCACTGCTGCAGTGAAAGCGCACCCCTCTACTTTATGTCTATGATATCCTTTGTCCGAACAACTTTTAAGTTAAGCTTTATATCACTTTAGTTTCAGATACTTGTGTCTTACTTTCATCTATGTTAGGGATGCCATCACTGCTGCAGTCAGAGCACACCTGTCTACTTCTAGGCTCATCTACTTGGCTAATCCCAAGCTTACTGTTCCACTTCAAACTTGATCTTTGATCTGGATTAGATGAAGGACATATTTGGCCTTCTCAGATTGTTTGTTAGACAACTGTTAGTTGTATATTTGATTCAATTCTGTATGCAGAGTAACAAAGTTTCACTGAGGTGAACAGCCTCATCAAATATTTGGATCAAAGAGGAGTGATAGCCATTCAAATCAATGCTTGAATTCTCTCAAGTATTTTATATGTATTTCTTAATAGAGCCTTATTTGGTTCATTTATAGATGAATTAGAAGAGTGGATTAGGAAGGATTGAGGATGAGAAATGTGTATTGTATGCTATGCTTTATTAATAATGATTAATGTAAATGATGATGTATTAGTGGCAAAACACAAAGATAGTTTAGAAAGACATCTTAGCTGCCTAGACAAATTTTATAGCTGTTTTGATTGGGGTCGTGGTGCAACTAAAGAATCTTGGAAAAGCTAAGAGATTCCTTTTTTTTTGGTAGAATTGCTAGGAGTAAAGGTACGAACTCCTCACCCTATGATGTTAAGAGAAACCGGAATGTTACCTTTAGAAGGAGAAGCGTTGTGCCAAATTTTGACATATCTAATCAAAATAGAATATATAGATATGAATAGATTACCATATCAGATGATGCATGCAACACAAGAGAAAGGTTGGTACCAAGATGGCATGAAATGTATTAAAAAAATTGGGGAACTGATCAATTTGATTTACCTAAAGATTCATCAAACTTTCAGAACTTCATGCAAAGGTAATAAATATTCTTTAGCAGGGTCCTACTGAGAAAATGGAACTTTACAAATATGAGATCAATTCAGTGGTCACCTGCATCAAGCAAAATCACTTCCAAGAGAAGATCTCGATGCAAAACTAAAATGATATTATCAATTAAGACCAAGTTCGCATCATCTTGCAATCAAAACAGGCAGATGGAAAAGAGATTAATGGGGAAGCATGCCTTTGTTTAATCTGCAAGAAAGGAGAAAATGAGGATGAGAAACATGTGACGCTATATTGTCTTGCGTAACAACAATTCAGACAAAAGTACTCATTACAACATGACAACTTGAATAACCTATACAATTTATTATTTTTACCATCTAAATAAGTGGGCAGTTACATTAAGGACATTTTGGAACATCAAAGAATGAAGATGGGCCAGTCTTACTTGGCCTTTTATAACAACCTTAAGCTCTGGAAAAATATTTGTGCAATCTATTTCATCATTCTTCCTTTTCTCGTCTGTCTCACAGATTCTATAGGGTCTGGTTTGAACTAAATTAGAAATATTTAATTAATTTATTTTATAATAGTCAAATAGATTTAACACCTAAGAAAATGGCGTTTAAGGTTTTATCAAATCTAGGATCTTCTGCCTTGGGATCTCTTGTACATCAAAGTCTAATTAATTCCACCTTTCTGAAGTAGATCCCTCTCGCTTTAGGACCACAGATTGGACCCAGTCAAATTCCGTATAGGATTCATTAGAAGATGTTTATTCAAGTTGAGTGGATTGAGACTGGCTCAGTACTTCTCAATAAGACCATAATTTGGTCTCCTGAAGTTTAGGCTTATTTTGATTGGCCATTGCTTTCATATTGGCATACTTAGAGGATGATATTATTATACTTTGTATTAGTATTATCATTATCCTTATCACAATCTCATTTATTTTATCAGAATTGTCATCCAGGTAGGGAGGGAGAGAGGGCTTCTTGCCAACATTAACAACTAGCAAGCATTGAGATAGCCACATATTACTCTCCCTAGAAACTGTCTGTTTCTAAAATGCCTTCTACATTAGGGCAGCACCAGTAAAGCTGCAAAATGTCATAAAAACTCTTAAATCACTTCCATTTTGAGCCTATCCATATTCCATCTTTGAACTAGAAATTTGGACCCACATGCAACTCCCTCCGTGACATATTGATAAGTGATTGACTACTATTTTAAGTCTGGAAAAATTAGGACGTTATGAATTTTGGAAAAAGTTTGACTCGGTTAGGAACATAGTATCAAAACTCGGACTCGGAAAGGTTGACTTAGGGTTTCGTACTCGGGACTCGGCAAGACCCGGCAAAAACTTGGCAAAAAGAAAAAAATGAAAAAAAAAAAAAAAAAATTATTGAAAAAATAAGTTTTTTCATGCATATTACTTATTAGTATATTCTAACACACTTACTCAACATTCAACATTCAACATTATACAAATATGGATGATATGTACATAAGGATGATATGTAATGTTTATCTGGAAGAAAAATTAAAAACCAAAAAAATAGGTAAAGGTGATTGGATGTCATATGGAAAAGCATCCAATCACTATTAACGTTATCTTATCCTTGAGTCTCGAGTTTGGTTTATTTTTTTGCTTTCGTATGGTTTATGGCATTAGAGTAATTCTCTTTAAATATTATTTTTTCTGGTGTATAGGCTCGACCTCCTCCATAAATAAATTCTTTTAAATTAAATTTTACCTTACTGCACACGACCTATGTTCATGACCATTAGGAATCTTTAATAAATTTTATTATTATATCATTCTTTTAATAAAAATATATAAACCATGACATGTCTTTGGTTATTGTGTTTATATTTAAAATATAGTACTCAACACAATGGTAATATCTTATACTCTTTTAACTACAAAGTATTAACGTTATCTTATCCTTGAGTCATATATTTTCTGTGAATTCCAGTATGTGAAACTCATACGTGTGTTTTGTTTGTTTCTGCTACAATCATCATGGTATCTCATAAGAGGATTACAAAGTTCTCCACAAAGAGCACAACGTGTTAGTGAATTAAGCAGCCAAAAGATAAAAGGGGGTGCTCTTTGAAGTTGTCCACATTGAGAGGCGATGTTTTTGAAAGTTTATCTGAAGCGGAAACGAAAGAAGAAATAATAGAAGATGATTGTAAAAGGTTGCGAATTGCTTCCGATTAATTGATCGAAATACATTGGAGACGTACTATTTGGAGGATTAAAATTCTTTTCATAAAGGTAGTATTCGGGAGCAAGTAATACGAGACGACAAAATGGAGAAGTTTCGTACTGGCTGCAAAAATAGTTGGTGAAAGAATTAAAAGATTGAATTGAACGCATGGAGACATAAGGTAAAATCAAATGAAATTAATTGGAGAAGCTATTATTTTACAAAGATATAAGGCATCTCAGTGAAGTCAAGACTCGCGAGTCCGTGTCGGACTCGTACTCGGCCCCGAACTCGACCGAGTCCAGGGAAAAAACGAGTGTAAGTGGAGCCCGCTCGGACTCGGTCGAGTACTCTGGAGTCTGACCGAGTCTGACAACAGAGGTTAGGAATTATACTAATATATACATTCATATGCGCGCGCACGCACACATTCATATATATACATATTTTTTTGAAAAAAATGAAAAATATGTTATATTTATAGAAGCTGTATTACAAGGTAAAATGAGCTGAACAGGCATCAAGGGAGAAAGAAAATCCTCCTCTAGTCCCTCCTGGCTCAAAAATTACCCATAAAAAATTACCATACATAATGCAAATATCCATACACCTCAACACTACCATAGTTGAATTCCAATTTTTCCAATTTATCTGAATTCTGTAAACCATCCATTTATCTTCATGTTGTGTTCCTCTGTGGCCTAACTGTGATAGATTCATTAGACTCATTGTCTGCTCTTCCTGTTCTGCTATCTGCTTGTATCACCTCCCGCATCCCTTGGATTCTTTGGCACCAGCTTATCTGATTTTCCATCTGAGAGTCCACATATTGCCCTTCCTCCAGATATTTTCCCCATTTTGCTAAATAGTTTGCCACCCTATTTCCCTCTCGCTTGATATGTGTAATAAAAACATCTTGAAAAACCTGCTAGATCTTCTAAACTGCTTCCACCTTCCTTCTCTCTCCAATTCCCAGCACCTGAAAGGGCCTTATCGGTTCCAAGATTCTAGCCCATACCTGAGAGACTATCTCTATCCACAACTTATGTAACTATAGATTTGCAGCTATCACTGATTGGCTCAAAAATTACCCATAAAAAATTACCATACATAATGCAAATATCCATACACCTCAACACTAACATAGTTGAATTCCAATTTTTCCAATTTATCTGAATTCTGTAAACCATCCATTTATCTTCATGTTGTGTTCCTCTGTGGCCTAACTGTGATAGATTCATTAGACTCATTGTCTGCTCTTCCTGTTCTGCTATCTGCTTGTATCACCTCCCGCATCCCTTGGATTCTTTGGCACCAGCTTATCTGATTTTCCATTTGAGAGTCCACATATTGCCCTTCCTCCGGTTATTTTCCCCATTTTGCTAAATAGTTTGCCACCCTATTTCCCTCTCGCTTGATATGTGTAATAAAAACATCTTGAAAAACTGGCCAGATCTTCTAAACTACTTCCACCTTCCTTCTCTCTCCAATTCCCAGCACCTGAAAGGGCCTTATCGGATCCAAGATTCTAGCCCATACCCGAGAGTCTATCTCTATCCACAACTTATGTAACTATAGATTTGCAGCTATCACTTATGTTGACAAGATCATTTGTCCTTCCGCTTCATTATTTGTTGCCTCCCCCATGCCTTCTGCTCTCCAGTACACCTGTTCTCCTTTCCAATTTCGCATGATAATACCAAAACCAGTTTTACCAGGGTTTTTAGTAGACGCCCTATTTGTGTTTGCCTTCACCCACTCTCTGGGAGGCGGTCTCCACTCTATGTTATTCGAGGGGATCTCACCTATGTATCCATCCCTAAGTTGTTTCTCTGTTACAATTATTCCAAGGCTTCGTAGAATAATCACTTCCTCCATTTTTATGTTTGTTTCCTCCTGTAATCTGATAGGTATTGTTTCTGTTACCTTGCTCATAATCCTCTCCCATACTTGCTCCCTTGTTCTATGCCCTAATCTAAATATGCGTGCATTTCGTTCTAGCCATAATTGCCACCATATGAAGGTAGGTCCCAGTTTCCATGCCATTTTCATTGTTTTAGTCTTAAAGCTGCACTGTTTCCATTTCTCATAAAAGCTTTCTTGGCTCTCAAAAACTTCCCAATGTTGTCTCATCTGCCTCCACCAATTGATCCATATGTCTTTAGCAAAAGAACACCCAAAAAAGAGGTGATTCAAGGTCTCCTTTGCCTTTCCACACAAAACACATTTGGAAGGCCCAAAGAAACCTCTTTTTCTCAAATTATCAAATGTCAAGCACTTTCTATGGTTAATCAGCCATGAGAAAATGTTAATTTTTGGCCATCCTTCCTTTTACCAAACAAATGTCCATGGAAGTGGTGCTGGGGTAATCTCATATCCACAAACTATCTCGTATCCCTCCTTTGCCTTATACATTCCCAACTTACTTCCTCCCCATCCAAGTATATCCCTCTTAGAACCATCTTGAATTGGGTGTCTTTGGAGATGTCTCCATAGTTTTTCCGTTAGTTTCTCTGTCCCCCTCACTAGCCATTCTCGGGGATGTTTCCACTGTAGTAAGTCTGGCACATGTTGATTCCATGATTTCATATAGTAAGAGGCTTTCCACCACCCTACTTTTTGGAGCTCTGCTTTCCAACTCTCCATCTCTGGGAATGTTTGAATAATTGGTTGAGATTGATTCCATGAATCCTCCCAAAATAGAGCATCCTTTCCATCCCCTAACTGCCAATATAGGTATGGCTTTATTAACTCCTGGCTTGCTAACATTATCCTCCATATCGTGGAATGTTTTTCTCAGCCACTCCTGGGTAATATTTGGCTTGTAAAAGTCTACTCCATAAACCCCCAGTAACTGTAATCCATCTCCAATATAGCTTCCTAGCTAGTACCTTGTTGTTGTGGGATGCTGATCTTATCCCCAATCCTCCTTGTTTTTTTGGTTGGCATATCTTCTCCCAACCCACTAGTGCTATTTTTTGTTCTTCCCTTGCACCTGACCACAAAACATTTCTTGTGTTTGTCAACTATCTTTTAGAATTCTCTTTGGAGCCTGAAGTATGGAAAATTTATAAACTGGGAGAGCTTGTATCATAGCTTTAATCATTGTAAGCCTTCTTCCCAAGCCTAGCCATTTGTGAGTCCAGTTGCTCAGCTTAGCTTGAAGTCTGTCCATCAACCCTTTCCACTCCTTGCTTTTTGTTTTCTTTGCAGATAAAGGTACTCCTAAATACTGTATGGGTAAAGGAGTTTCCATGAATTTCAACAATTGTATAATTTTATCTCTTACCCTCTTCGTTTTATTGAAAAAAACAATTTGAGATTTTTTTTCATTAAAAGTTTGCCCAGTAGCTTGACTATACCCATCTAAAAATTCTTTTGTGTTTCTTGCTACTATGAGATTGGCTTGACTATTAAGAGCAGTATCATCCACAAACTGGAGGTGATTTATTTCAATTTGAGAACTTATTTTCAGGCCCCTTAGCCTCCCCTTTTGTCTCCCTTTTTTTAATAGTCTCTCGATACCCTCTGTGTAAAGGATAAAAAGGTAAGGGGAGAGAGGGTCCCCTTGCCTCAACCCCCTTCCTGCTGTGAACATGGGAGAGGGACTGCCATTTACCAGAACTGAGAATGATGTAGTTTGTGTACAGGATTTTACCCAATCTCTCCACCCCTCTGCAAAGCCCATTTTTTCTAAAATCCTTTGCATAAAGGACCAATCTACTCTATCACAGGCTTTAGAAAGATCTAAAATTATTAATCATACCTGGGTCCTTTTGTTTTGACATTGTGTGTATCACCTCGTGGGCCACTACTATTCCATCGAGAATTTGTCTGCTTTCAACAAAACCATCTTGCTCACTTGAAATTAGATTTGGTAAAAAATGTTTTAACCTTTCTGCCATAAGCTTTGTTAATATCTTGTATACTACATTACATAGTGAAATAGGCCTGTAATTATCAATTATCTCACTAGGTGAGCCCTTAGGAATCAAAGTGATAAAAGTATGATTCAAGGCTCTTAACATTTGCTTACTATGTCTGATTTCCAACAGTGCCTCCAACACTGCTTGGCCCACAATTTCCCAGAAATTCTGATAAAATTCAATGGGGAATCCGTCTGGTCCTAGAGTATTTCCTCTTTGCATTTTTGTATGATTTGCGAGGTTTCTTCCAAAGAAATTTCCTCCATTAATAATTTATTGTGTTCAGGTTTGACTAATTGCGGAATTGCCTCTAGTATCTTCTCCTGCCATATTGCATTCAAATTTTTATTGCTGCTAAAAAGAGTATGGAAGTACTGATTTGCTATAATTTTCATTTCACTTCCACTGGTTTTTACCTAACCCATCATATCTGTAAGACCTGTAATTCTATTTTGTTGTCTCTTGGCTGTTGCCGTCTTATGAAAGAATGTTGTGTTTTGGTCCCCCTCCTTTAACCATGTGATTCTGGCTCTTTGCCTCCAATAGATTTCTTCTTGTTCCTCCAAAGCTTCCTCTCTCCTAATAATTTCTGCCTCACGTTGCAATAGTTCTTCCGTAATAGTTCCTTGTCTTATCTCTTGAGCAATCTTCTCCTTTTGATCCTTGATTTCATTCTTTTGGATTCTAGTTATTTCCTTCTTTTGTTTACTCCACTCCTTTAGTTGGGTCCTTACATATTTTAGTTGTTTGTGGAGTTTGAATTGGGCTATCCCAAATCTTGGTTTCCCTAATTTCCACTATTCCTTTACGCGGTCCCCCAACTCCCCATCTTTCAGGCACCATAGCTCAAATTTAAAAGTTCCCGCAACTTTATAATTATCTTCTTCTATGGTTAGGCTTACTGGAAAATGATCTGAAGAAAGCCTATCCATGATCCTCGCTTGATGCTTGGTATGCAAATATAATTCCTTCCCCATGAAGAAACGATCCAAGCAAGATTTGATCGTCTCCCCTTCCTTTCTTCTGTTTGTCCAGGTCATGGAGCTATCCATAGTTGGGATATCTATTAGATTCATTTGACATGTTATTGCTGAAAAAAACCTGTCCTTTTCCTCCAACATGGCTCTACCTCCTTGTTGTTCCTCTATTCTAAGCTTTGCATTGAAGTCTCCTCCCACAATCCATTGGTCCTCCGGGTAGTTGTCTCTGAAAGTCTAGATGGCTGCCCATTGATCCCTCTGTAATCTAATTGTCTGTGCTCCATAAAAATTAACTATAGTCCAAATTTTCCCAGTTTCCCTATTTTGTAACTGGACCATCAACATCCCTCTCATAGAGGCTCCCCTTATATCTAGGAATAGTTGGTGATTCCACATAGTGGCCAATCCACCTGATTTCCCTTGTGCCGATTGAGTAAGGATCTCTCCTTTTTGCCATATCCTCCTGTTTATTTTTTGTAAGTCTTCTCCTTGCATTTTGGTTTCCTATAACAAAATTATATCTGGACTCATATCTATGATAATATTTTTGACTGCGTTGTGTCTGGGGCGATTGCCTAAACCCCTCACATTCCAAGTGATTAATATCATTGAGAATTAGGAGAGAAAAAATCAGCCATCGATTTTACCTTTCCGTTTTGGCTCAAATCTCTTCCTTGTTCCTCCATCTTTTCCTTGTTTGACTTCCTTCCTACAGATTGGTTCGGTTTTTGTTTCTTCTCCACTTGATGAATCCCTAGAGTAGGGCTTTCTTTGTTCTTATTTCCTTCTTTCATCTCTATTTCCTGTGTCAAAATTATCCTCTGCTCTATTTTCCCTCCTATGGTCTCCCTCGTGGGTTGAATCTCCTCTTCCATGAGAGAGGTTGTGTCTGGTTCTGCTCCTTGCTTGTTCTCTGACACTAGATTGGAATATTGTTCTTGATCAACTGGTGTGACTTGCTGAGTATCCTCCTCTAACCCTTCCATTTGAAAATCCCCTTCTGTTTCCAAGTTTCCCTGTTGTTTGAATATCTCATATCTGTTGTTTGTTCTTACCGATCTTTCTCCTTGTCTCTGGTTATTGTGCTGATTTCTTTTGTTTGGCCTTCTCATTACTTTTTGAAAGCCCTCAAAGTCTGTTGGGCCTTTCCCTTCCTTCTGATTTCCCTTTTGCTGAAGAGATTGACCCGCCATGTTAATATTTGCTTTTGTCCCCTCTTGTTCAGATTGATGATCCTTAACTGTTGGGCACATTCTAGCCAGATGTCCATGAGCGTGGCACACCCGACATCTGAATGGAATAGCCTCATAATCTAGTTGTTGGCGCCAAACAAAATCCCTTATTTTTAGGTCTATCTTTGTTGGAAGAGGTTTGCTGAGGTCCATTTCTACACAAACCCTAGCAAACATTGTCAATCCTCCTAAAACTGTTTCTCTTGATCTACCTTGATAATGCCCTAGTAAGTTGCCTATTGCCTCGAGTACCCTTCTTTCCAAAATTCAAGGGGAAGGGCAAATAATCTTACCCATATTAGTACTGCAGTCAGTTCCACCCTCGGCTCGAATCCCATCTTCCATGGCTGCAAGAATAGTCCCGCTGGCCCGTGATGATACGGCCCTCCCTCAAATAGTTTTTGTCAATCTGCCACCGATGTGAACTCTACAGAAAAATACCCATTTGGGAGAGTTAGAATTTCGTATTTTCCTTCCAGATGCCATTGTTTCCTTATCCACGTGTGGAGGAAGTGCACGGACGGTCTGAAACCCACGCATTTACCTATTAGGTTGTGTTTTGACTTATAAACAATATCCTCAGCTATCCAGTCCTCAACTATTTCCAATACTGGTATTTCTTTTGCTTGTGGTAGACATCCGTTCACCCTCCCAGGCAGAGAATCCTCCTTTTGTCGCTTCCCCATGGTGTTTATGATTTTCTTTGCTTGTGTTTGACAGTCGTTGAAGCTATCTTGGGTTCCACATAGCTTATCCCGGAATGAGATTCCTTTGTTTGGAGGATTTGGTACCAAAGTACCTATGTCCCCCATTCTTGGCCATGATCCTTACTATTGACAGACCTGTGCCCTAGCGTCTGAAACCCCAGTTCGATTCCTCAGATCTCCTCTCAGGCACCTCCAAACGTCTCATGCATGATCAATTTATATACACATATATATATTAGAGAGAAATATGATTATTAAATTCTTTTGTATTTCTTAAAATTTTCAAAAATAAATTTAAAATTTTTATATATTGTACAAATTTTAAAAATATGAAAATAATTTTTTTCTTGGACTTAACCTGGCTGGTTTGGCCCTAGGCCAGGTTCAGACAAACTTTGTAACTATTCTGACAAGTATGAACCCTGATGATTGTGTCTTTGTGATTGTTGGTATCTTCCGTAAATGAATATTCGCTTCTTGCATGAAGGCAATGATAATGATTTGAAGTGCAATATTTCTAAAAATCTCTGTTGGAAATGTTTGCCACTAAGCTAGAGCAATAACAACCTTCTGCTTCATAATTGAATGGGCAATCTGAGTTGTTATTTATACATTGACATGCTCTTTTTGGATGTACAATTCCATGTGATGACAGTCTCCTGTCTATTGTGATTATAAATGGGCTCATCAGTGATTTTTTGTAAGTAAGTACTTCGAACATGTCCTCGCAAATGGCATCGATAGACATCACCTATTTTTCTCCCAACAATGCATAATCATCTTAAGTACAATGGAAGCCGGATTAAAATAAACCAAAGATGTTTGTTGAAAAAGCACTGATCTTGTGAGAATGACATTCCACCAATTCAGGTTTAGTAAATTTGAACTCTCAGTCCTTGTTAGAGCAATGAGACATTCATATAATGGCCACTAGACTTAGATATTAACCACACTACATCAGTTTCCACATGTCAAGTCATTATCATTTGGACTGGGTGCATTTTTTATGGATACCAGAAAATGGTGGAAGATGGAAGAGTCTTCCCATGGTAACTAAGAGGTTGGTACCACATATAATGAGTGACCACTAAGTTGGCACAATAATTGGTGCCATGTGGAGTTGGTGTCAGTGCTGAAGTTAACCTATAATTGGGTTACTGCAGAAGCATTTGAATCAGGTCACTTGTAGAATGGATTTTGCTTTTGTTGCTACTGTCGCAGGCAGTAGAAGATTCTGGTCATGTTGCATCCATTGATTCAATTGAGTTATTTTATCTCCACTAAACATCAAGGGGATAACAATGTATAGTTCTGTCATGATTGTTGCTTATCCACATCCCTATTAAAGGGGGAGATCATGAATAGGAATGTGTATTCGGTTAGTATGGTCACATTGGCATTAGTTAATCCACAAAGTACTATAAGCTACTATGTTGGCTCAATGCCAAGCATGCTCTAAGCCTAAATATAGGGCTATAAATATATATAGTACAAAAATTTTGTCATTCATAATATTGTATAGAATCTCTTTTTTTTTCCATTTGAAAGCTGTTGGACAATGAATTCATCCACCCAAAAATTTTCAATTTGGTTGCGAATTTACATATTAATCTCATAGATGTTAGTGTCTGCATTTATAGCATCCCTCTTCAATCTTTTGTAGTAAAGGACATCACAAGAGCACCGCATTATGAAACCAAAAATGCGAGTAATAGCATGGGTACTGGTTATTTCAAAAGATAATGTGATTTCTTCGGCTTGATGAGTAGTTTCTGCTTTTATTGATCTTCAAGATGCTCTTCTCAAAGTGTTATGAGATTCTCATGATTCTTAAACAATATGTCAGTCATGGACATTTAACTCCTGCAAAACTGCACTGTCTATGCTATCATCTTCAACAGTTTCTGAATAAATCCTTTAGAATCTTATGCCTTCTGTTTGTCCTCACTGTTCAGAATTGGCTGTATAATTGGTCAACATTTTAGCCTTCCAACAATTCCTAATTATCTTTCTTTTTGTTGCTGCTTGAAATTTGTAGAAAATGTTTCTTTACTCATATGGCTCAGGTATGAGGCTTTGTTCTGCATTGTATTTGAACTTTAGCATGATTGTGTTTGAAGCTTCACCATATTTTGTTTCCACAAGCCTTCCTTCAGATGTGGTTGCATGCTTTTGATATTTCCTTTAAGGTAAAATTCAAATCTGTATTTAACAGCATTGGCAGGTTTGCATTTTTTTTTTTCAGACTCTAGTGAGAAACAGAATAAGAACTTGTAGAAAGTTCTTTTTGGTTATCATCAAGTAGGATTTACTAATGCTCAGTTCTTTGGAGCTACTTTTAAGCTCTAACATGATACATGTTAGATTATTGTTATTTCCAATTTCAGAAACTAGCAACGCTTAAATTTGAATGGTTAAATTAAAATCCTCTTATTTATATGAAGGTCTTTGCTACAACTGGGGATAAAAAGGAAGGCGGAACTCATATACTCTATGATCCAGCTTTGAGTGAAAGGGGAGCATTAGTTTGTGTTGCACATGCACCCAGAAAGAAATCCTTGGATGATTTTGAGGCTAAGCCTGTTATTCATAACCCACATGCCCTTCCATTATTCCGAGATGAACCAAGTCGCAAACGGCAACGGGAAAAAGCAAGAAAGGATCCTCTCAAGTCTCAGAGGCCAGATTTACCTGTCACAGGTCCTGGTTTTGGTGGCAGAGTTGGATCAACAAAGGGCAGTTTGCTAACGCAATACCTTCTCAAGGTATGTGAGTTATTTCTGGGATTTATTTATTTGTCATGATGTCATGAAAAACAACTCCTCATGGTAACTTCTAATTGCAGGAAGGAGGGCTTATTAAGGAGACGTGGATGGACGAAGATCCGAGAGAGGCTATACTAAAATATGCTGATGTTGCTGCAAAAGAGCCTAAGTTTATTGCACCTGCATATGCACAAACACAACCCGAAACAGTCTTTGCTAAATCTGATTCTGAGGAGGAAGATAAATGAGGCTAACCATCAGATATATATAATATCTTCCCAGACTCTTATGTAGCTTGGCTTGAAATTTAGCGAGTTATATATCGGATCTCTTGGTAGTCCTTTTGTAAATTAAATGAATCAGTATTACATTCATACAAGTGATATAGCTTATTTTTAATGTTGTCTGCAATTGCAGACTTTGTTAGTGATTTGTACCTCCACAAATTTTTAATTATGTGTTAGATTATAATGCAGGGGAAACCTAAAAATACCAAGGGCGTTGCACACAATGTAATTATCTGCAGTCCGATATTGCATAAAGAAAAAATATCAAATTATACATATTGTAACTTTGTTTAAGCTTGAGAGATTTAGCCATACAATAATTTCTAGCATGGAAATAGAATCTCGGATATGTGAATTGTCTCGTGTATTATCACGGTCCAAATATTTGATATTTGAGAATTTTGATATCAGAATTGTGGCATGGAAATAGAATCTCGGATATATGAACTGTCTCGTGTATTATCACCGTCCAAAGATTTGATATTGAGAATTTTGATATCAGAATTGTGTTGTGCATTTTCTTTTACATTAAATTAGACACATTGAATTATTTGATGCCGTTGAGATTTGAACCTTGGTGAGGGTTACATTTACATCAACTATTTGTCCCAACCCTTGAACCAAGAACCCGATAATGAAGACTTGATTTTAAAAAATACAAAAAAATAAAAAGATAAAATCTAATAAAATATAGCACAATAATTTGATTTTCAATAATAACACAATTTGTAGACAAGGCAATGAGATTTCAAGTAATAACACAATTTGTAGACAAGGCAATGAGATTTCAAGTGGACAACAAGAATAAAACGCTTTGGGACCTTATCTTCTCGTTATTGTAAAGGAAAAGTGGGTTCATTAAAGAAAATATCAATGAAAAAGGGGTACAGTTGCCCATCTTAATTGTCCATCTACTTTATAAATGCTTTATTTTAAATTGAATGAAAAATGATATTAGTTAATTATCATTCTACAATAAAAATTAGACACAAGCTATATCCGCTTATATTTTCATATACCAATATTAAAATTATCAATATGTTTTATAATGATTTACTGAAATATAATACAAAATCAACTTGTACTATAATCTAGTTTACCCACTATATAATTTAAATCTAGTTTTTAGTTTTTTTTCTTTCCAAAATTTTAGCTGTTTTTGAGATTTTTTATGATTGAGATCATAGAGTTACTAATTTTTTATTGGAAATGATAACATTGATGCTCAGGAGTGGTGGATGAAGTTTAGATCTATATATTCCTGTGAGATTTTTTGGAATTACAATTTTTTTTATTTAAAAAAAGAAGAAGCTTATGATTGGTGGAATATTCTTACTAAGAAAAGTCATCTAAGGAAAGAATTTTGACATGAAATGGAGCATGCATTCTTGAGTCAGTGGAACCCTTCTAAAAGGTATAATTTGAAAGTCACCATCAAAGGATATGAAGAAATAAAAAGGCTTTAGAGGGAACCGAAAGAAACGAATAAAAAAGATATAATGGAAGAAAAAAATACATATGACAATGTGCAAGTAAATGGTCACATTCAAAAGGAAAATCTTAAGAAGCAAAGATCCAAGGATGGTAAGGGAACAAGTTGAAGAACCATTACAAAACTCAAAAGTTGAATTTATAGTAGTAGCAACAATAAAATCCATGGAAGAAGCAACAACAAAGTCCAAGAAGCCTTGTTAGAAGTGCACAAGGATGCACCAAAAGAAAAGCATAAGAGAGAAAATTGTGAAGAAGAATTAAAAACAAAAATTGTTGAAGAATCAAAGGAAAGAAAATGTGAGGTTAAGGATGCAGCATATCGACACCCACACCTCCCTAAGTGGCAACAATCTTGGAGGCATGGTTTAAGGCATCAATATTTTAGATCTACATAGAAAGGCATCAAGTATGGTAGTTTTTGGTAGAAAAAGCATAATGTTTCTAGATTTCAAAAGGGTGCAACAACATCAAGGAATAATAAGACCAACGATTCAAAATATCAGAGTAGAGCAGCAAAAGCATGGAGCCAACAAAGCAGAAGCAGGGAGCCAACAAAGCAATTATGAATATTCAAGTGGCACAATGGTAGCTTGGCATCATTAAAGACCATCACTAATCAGGATTTCACTTGGATGGATGGATGAATAAGATTGAAAATTCTCAAGAAAAAAGATTTGAATATTTGTATTAAAAAAATTGAAGAAAATCCAAAAAATAAAAATAAAAAATTCAAACTTTTTGGTCGACATCCCTCCTCAAAATAATAGAGGTATGGCCATCTTTCCTAAGTATGTTTTGTTCAATAATTGTACATTCTTCCTGTCATGAAGTTGTATTGTTTCAGACATGATTTAACTTGTCAATGGCTCTAATTCACTCTAGAACAAAGAAGAATTTAAATCTGGTCAATTTTCCTCGTGACACTGCCCTCTAGTCTTCTAGGTCCCCTCTCTACATTTCAACATAAGATTTTGAAATGTGAGATTTAGGATAAAAGTTTTGACTATATTCATTATCTACAAGAGTTAAATAAAAACCAAATAAAGCTATATGAATATTGTTGTCTTCTCCAATTGTCTTGATTGTTGAACACACGGACCAAATAGTCGGGATAATTGCACCTCGCGTAGCGTGACACAATAAGGTAGTGTTTGGCAGAAAAAGCATAATGTTTTTGGATTTCAAAAGGGTGCAACATCACAGAATAGTAAGACCAACCATTCAAAATATCATAGCAGAGCAATAAAAACATGGAGCCAACAAAGTAATTATAAGTATTCAAACGGTACAAATGATAGCTTGACATCATAAAAAACCATCACTAATCAAGATTTCCAAAAAAAGATGTTGAATATTTGTATTTAAAAAAATTAAAGATCATAAAAATGAATATAAAAATTTCTAACTTCGAAAATAAATTATAAATATCTAGTTATAGGATCTCAGTATATTTGTAAACTAAAAATAAGGGACCCGAGTTCGGGCAAAAAAATATGGTTGTGGTACATAAATTCGGGAAAAAAAAAAATGGTTGTGGTATATAAATTCTTGAATATCTATGCGATTCGAGTTGCACAAATAGAATCTCAAATACTGAATCTAGTGGCATATAAATCATATATAGAACTACATGCAATTTTGGTTTTATAATAAATAATATGAACTCAAATTTATTTAGGTCGAAGAGTTCAATCATAATAGGATTTTACAAGGTGAATTCCAAAAAGAATGTATAAATACTAATATCTAAAGACTCACCTTTCAGTACAAAAAAATAAAATAAAATAATTGATGCATATATACTTAACTCTAAATGTTTATGTGTACTGGCAGGCACTTGTGAATATAAACTATTGTGGATTGGAAACATTTCAATTTGTATACACGTAATTTTTTTTTG
The DNA here is from genome assembly GCA_028583015.1 of Wollemia nobilis. Taxonomy (NCBI): domain Eukaryota; kingdom Viridiplantae; phylum Streptophyta; class Pinopsida; order Araucariales; family Araucariaceae; genus Wollemia; species Wollemia nobilis. The sequence goes on from JAQPPZ010000523.1 coordinate 22,327,252, forward strand.
TAATTCGTATATGCTAAGGCGGAAAGCAGATCGCCTTTTGGTTAAAGTGGCGAAGTCTTTTTTGACGTCAGAGTTGTCAGACTCTGAGACAATCAGCTATCATTCAAAAAATATGTGGCGTCATCACGTTTCCACCATGGCATAGTCCAAATCGATAATATTGCTTTTGGACGATCTGATTCGCTTGGGGTTGTCGTCGACAACATGGTATAGGCTTGACATGCAGAGGGCCACGAAGATCGCAAAAAACATTGTAATGCTTCACATGCAGAGGGGCAAAAAGATCGCAAAAAACATAGTAATGCTTCAGGAGGGGCTCCTCAGACTTCAGGCAGGAAAGAACCTTTGATACCACGTGCAAAGCCGAAGGAATTTCAAAGAATTGATCAAGACCAGATTTTGATTCGATTACCCAAAAACCTTGTCGACTTCTTTGTGAATGTTGAATGGATTTTGAGGATTTCATTTGATCAAGCTGCTGGATGACACTCCTTCACCATCCAAGACCTATTCCTAACATCCCCCACCGTATTGCGTGCTGCTTCAACGTCTCTTGGAGACATGTAGTCCCCTACTTTCATAAGTGGACTGTGCTTCGCTTCAAATCCTTTAATAAAGAATCGAACCCCGGCTTTTTTTATTTTATTGGAGTGTGAAGAATTGTACTTCATCGTGCTTTGACGGTGGCCCTTCCATTTCGAGGGAACAGGTCCGAGCCCTTCGTCACAGAAGCTGCTGTTTTTAGGCCAAATTCCGGTGTCCACCACACCCACAAAGACATCTTTAGATAGCGACCATAAGCCGTTAAAGGAAATGCTAAGGCCCAGAAACCTTATGAAGAAAATCTCCTCTGCTCCAATATTCAGTTTGCAGCCACCATATTCAAATCTCTGTCCTCACATTGCCCCCATCATCCCTTCCGAAAGAACTTTTCATGATTGCTGGTATCATAACTGCCGTGGGAAGCAAAGTCTGGTTGAGGGTGGCTTCCCTACGGTGTTGGCCAAGCGTCCCCCAACACGGCAGGGAAGCCACCCTCCCATACTTTTTTTTTTTTTTTTTAATTTGGGGGGAGGACAGAGATTTGAATATGTTGGCCAAACTGAGTATTGGAGCAGACGAGACGTTCTTCTTAGGGTTTCTGGGCCTTAGCACCTCCTTCAACGGCTTATGGTCGCTATCTAACTATGACAAAGATGTCGTGTGGGCGTGGTGGACACCGGAATCTGGCCTGAAAGCAGCAGCTTAGACATGTTCCCTCGGAATGGAAGGGCGAAATTCAATTCTTCACACTGCAATAAAAAAAAAAAATTGGGGCTGGGAGTAGCTTGATCGGCTCAGAACAGAAAAACGTCTACTACAGCTCCTTCCACAAAGACTAAGGCCAGATCTACACGTCGGAGGTTAGATCCCTGATGCAAATCATTCGACTGGGGTAAAATAGACCGCAGAGATTCCAGCCAGCTGTCCTCGATGTTGTGGGGTGATGCAAAGAATCTTTTATTTTCCTTCTGTCGGCAGCCAAGCGGACAAAAACTTATTTTGGCAAGTTTTTAGACGGTGACGGCAGAGTTTTATGACGGCAATTTTTGACGGCAGACCGACAGATAATATGACGGTATACCTCTTATGCTAGCAAACAACATCTATGTCGGTGTACCTCTTATGTCAGCGAACAACATCTATGTTAGGAGGCAAACTGCTTTAGACGGCAAACTCCTCTGCTGTGACGGCAAAGCTAACTCTATGTCGGCAGTTTTATGACGGCGATGACAAACGCTTTAAATTTTGTTTGTGTCGAAAATATTCAGACGATAGGTTCGTGACGGTTGGCTCCAACTTTGACGGTGGGCACTTGCGACGATGTCGAGAACTTAGACAATCCCTTTCGTCGATATGATCACGTCGACAAGTTCTTTGGACGGTGTCGGTAACTCCGACAATTTCTCCCTCGTTGGCATTATCTTCGTTTCGCGGTTTTCTGGACTGCATTTACCTGCATCTAAATTCACAAACTTTGCAACACAAGTATTTTTATAAGATTGGACTCAAAGATTTTAATACATATAAATTAAGATTTTATTAATCAAGTTAATATGACATAGTTTTTACACATTATGACTGCAAAACAGGCAAAACACTATCACGGCAAACTTCCCTTCCATTTGTACAGAGTTGTATTTAGGTTAATTCCTGCGTATTTATCTTTAATTTATTTATTTTTTATTAATTAGTTAATTTTGTTTTAATTTAATCAGTTAATTTTGTTTTAATTAATCAATTAATTATGTTTTTTTTTGGTAATTATTATAGTAGATTAAAAAAGGGTTTTTTAGAGGATCCCAAAACCTTATGTACAAAATCAGCCTTGCATCATGCCTCCTGGCTTTATGTATAAGCCTATTACAGAAATCGTAACCCCTAAAAAAACCTGATTACAAAAGCAATGGGCCTAGGGCATCAATCCCTTGAAACTGAACACCAAAACAGAAATCCCGCCCAGCGGTAATAGTAAGCATGAAACAATCCCTCTCAGCGGGAAACAGACAAAAAAGAAAGAAAGTAGTTTTGGAGATCCCGCCCAGCGGGGAGTAGCCAAAAACCACCATCAAGAAGATCCCGCCCAGCGGGAAGCAAAGAAAAACCGTTACAATAAAATCCCGCCTCGCGGGAAGCGATCAAAACCACCACAAACAATCCCGCCTAGCGGAAGCAACGAGGAAATCCCGCCATCCGGGAAACCAGCAAAAAAGAAAGGATCCCGCCACGCGGGAAAACTGGCAGATTTGGCGGATCCCGCCCTGTGGAGAAACCATCCCGCCCACCGGGAAAACATTCCGTTCAGCGAGAGCCATCCTGCAAGAAGCCGACAGCCAGCACAGAGAGGATCCAACCCATCAGGAAGTGACCAAAGAGTTGCACCACAAGGAACCCGCCCCGAGAAAACAGAAGAGGATCCCAGTAGCAGGGACCAAGAATCTCGTCCAAGCACAGAGCCCGCCGAGGATTCACAAGAAAAAGGGGGAAGTCGTCCAAACCCTAAACTGTCACCTCCACCGCACCAAGAAATGTAGGGGACCAGATCCACGCGAATAACCTGCAAAAAACCCCAGGGGGAAGCCTGAGGGAAAAGGGAAGGGATCCCCAACCAAACGAGGATCCCCGGGAAGCACCGATCCGAAAAAACAACCAAGGAAACCCTAGCCGACCGGGAGGGGCACGGATAGTGGAGAAGGATCTCCCCCAGGAGATCATCTGCAAACAACCACTACCCGGGAGGGATGACCTGGGTTGAGCCGAGGGCTAGGCGAGGAACCAGGAGCCATGGGAGGGGGAGCAGGGGAGGGACCAGAGCCCTCCCCTCTCTACTTTCTTCCCTCCATTCAATTAATTATGTTTTGATTAATTAGTTAATTTTGTTTTAATTAATTAAACAATTATGTTTTAATTAGTTAATTTTGTTTTAATCAGTTAATTTTGTTTTAATTAATCAATTAATTATGTTTTAATTAATTAGTTAATTTTGTTTTAATTAATTAAGTAATTATGTTTTAATTAGTTAATTCTATTTTAATTAATTTGTTAATTCTATTTTAAAAACTGCTTGAAACAAAACCCTAGGTTAGCCTCATTCAAATAAAAGAATCATATTAGGTTAACTCTTGTATTTTGTATTTCTTGTATTTTATTTGTCTATATTTGCATTCCATTTTATTTTGTATTTTATTTTGTACTGTTAATTAATTTTCGTTTTGTTTATATTTTCATTTAATTTCTCTTAATACTAATAATTGTTTTCTTAGTTTAAAATTAGTGAGACCAAACCTAAGATGTTTGTTTAAAGTGAATACATTAAAAACTTTTCTTGTGTATCCTGAGGAGTCTCCTTCTCTTGTATCTCGAAAAGGACTTGGAGCGAGTCCTAAAACCATTCCTGGTGAACCTCCCCCAATACTTGTTTAGCTAATCGAGTGTAGAGTACAACATACCCCCACGGTTCACCCCTGCAAAAGGACTCCTTCCCAGCGGATCTAGGTCTCCTCTTTGTTCAGGGAATCGTACGTGGTAGGGCAGTTTTCCCCCTCTACATATTTGGTGAACTCGACGTGAACACCTCCTTTTCTTTTGAAAACTTTAAACAAGATCATTAATTTTGTTTGAAAGAACTTAAATAAACTAAAATTCTATTTTTGGTTAGTATTTTCCCCTATTTGTTTTTCACTACTTCTAATGGCTCCTTTCCTTAGAAGTCAGAGAAGACAATTAGAGTCTGATTATGTTCCTTTGGAAGATGACCATATTGATAGGGAAGATCCTAACATAGATCCAGAAGAACAAGAAGAGATAGAGGTAGAAACTGAAATCAATCCTGATCATTTTAATGGTCCTAATGGTAGTCCCGGTCCTTTTAATGGAGTATATTGAGAGGGAAGCCCATCTTGAGAGAAATGCTACTCCTCCTCCTCCTAATAATTCTCCTGTGGTTGAACATAATATTTCTACATCTCAATCTATGCATCACAATAATCTAAGGAATCAAGTAACTCATACCACTACTAATACCACTAATGTTGAAAGGAATCCACAAGTCCCTTTAACTAGTAATGGTATGACCAATTGTTTTCAATTTCCTTCTCCATCCTCTTATATCAACACTATTGCTTCTATTCCACCAAATGTTAGCTATCCATTTTGTACCACATATAATCAAAATATGTCTAACATAAACCAAACATCAAGACTTCAAACTTACACCCCTCCTTTAGGAAGTCTGGGGAACATACACAGTGGTAATTTAGATGTGCAAAGTTTAGCAAATGTGGTGAATCAGTTAGTTTCAAGGATGGATATGATGCAACCTTCAGGGTTTACATACAACTATAAGGACATGTGTAGTCAACCTTTGGATCCTATTGTTGTTGCAAGACCTTATCCAAAGCATTTTCCTATGCCAGTATTGTCAATCTATAATGGGATAGAGGATCCAATAGAGCATCTCAGACATTTCAGGATAGCTTGCCATGATATTGTTTATGATGATATGCTTCTGTTGAAAACATTTCCAAAGAGTCTTGGTGGAGTTGCATTAGAGTGGTATTATCGGTTACCCAACTATTCTTTGACAAGTTTTGAAAAGACAACTGAAATGTTTGTTCATCAGTTTAGTGCTTACATTGAGAAGGAAGTGACTATGAGAGATTTGTATGACTTAAAACAAAACAAGGAAGAAAGCTTTACAGAATTTTTAGCTCGTTGGAGAAGTTTAGTTGGAAATTTAAGACAACATGTGTCACAAAGGGATATGATTGATATATTTATTGGTAATTTGCAAGAACAGTTATCATATGCATTAGAGACTACTACTATTACATCTTTAGATCAAGCTATTGACTTAGCCAGAAAAGTGGAACAAGCACTTATTAAAAGAGGTCAGCTTAAGTATAGAGAAGAAAATTTTACTAAGTCTCAACATAAGAGTAGACATACAGGAGGTGATAATGATAGTAGGCCTGTTAACAATGTCAACAACAACCTACAAAAGATAGTGCTTCAAAAACCTCCTCAAAGGAATTTTACAAGACTTAGTATACCTATGGAAGCAGTCTTAAAACAATTATTGGATGTTAAGGCAATTGAGTTACCTCCTGTTAGATAGCCAAATACTTCAGCTCCTTGGTACAAGTCAGGTCAACATTGTGCTTATCACAGAGTAGAAGGTCACTGGACAAATACTTGCAAGAAGTTAAAACATGTGGTTCAGGATTTGATTGATGTTGGGCATATTGACTTAGGAAATTTGCAAGCCACAAGTAATCAGACTCCAACTACAAATCAAGACATGGGGATATTCAAGGATCCCCTACCAAAACATGATCAACAAATAGCCAACCAAGTAGCTCACCAAGGTGACTCTTCATGTCATAATAATGTAGTTGGAATGGTTGGGGTAACCACAAGAAAACAAGTTTATAATCAGCAAGGTCAAAGTTCTACATCTCAACCTAGTTCAGTTCCAACAGAAAGTCAAAAAAAGATTCATTTACAAGGATTCCACCTATAGTGTTGAAACCACAACCAAAGGTTTCATTTGATCTTCAACAACAGTTAGCTAATACTCCAACAAAGATATCAGTGCTTGAACTTCTTCAGACTTCTCCAGATCATAGAAATGCTTTAATGGAATTTTTAAAACAACAGTCTGTTTCCCCAGACATTCCTCCCCATGCTATCACTAACACCATAATTTCTTTTGGGATACATCATGTTTCATTCTCAAATGATGATAAACCTTCCTCAAAATTTAATGGAGATTCATCATTTTACATCATCGCACTTATTGGGGACACCCTTATCAAAAGAGCCTTGATTGATAATGGTTCCTCCCTCAATTTGTGTACATATCGATTCTTTAAAAAATTTGGATTAAAAGAGGAAGATTTAACAAAGTCTAATATCATTATCAAAGCTTTCAACAATGAGTCCCAAGAGGCTTGTGGTGTCATCTCTCTTCCTTTGAAAGTTGGACCAAAAATATTGGATACTTTGTTTTATGTGGTACATTGTCCTGCATCTTTTAATCTTCTTCTTGGACGACCTTGGATTCATGCAATGAAGGTTGTCCCTTCTACTTTTCATCAATGTCTTAAATATGAATTTAAGGATCAGGTTGTGACTATCCCGGGCGACCCTCGACCATTTAAATTTTGTTCAAATATTGAGTTAGCCCAATTAGAATCTTATTCTTGTCCTTTTATTTCTTCAACAACTCCCTCATGTTCCTCATCTTAAATATTTGAACATCTTCAAAGTTTAAAAATAAGTGAAGAACATGAGACTCATCATCCTTTCTCTAATCATGATAATCATTTTTTTCAAGAACCTCTTCTAGATCTAGCCAAACTACCACCTTCACCCCGGACTATGGGCTTGACTCATAAAAAGGGTGATGTTATACACATTGGCACGTGTACTTTTGTCTTCGATGGAACTGCTTTCGAAGAAAATATTCATGGTAGTAACCCATATTCCGACAAAGGCTTTTTTGCTCAATGTTATCTCACAAATAATTATCCCCTTCCTAAACAGATCCTGTCTAGAATGGGTTATGTTGGTAAAGGATTGGGACCACAACATAAGGGTATTCAAGAACCCTTGGATGTTGATACTTGGCTAGGAAGATGTGGTATAGGGTTTATACCTAATAAAAATCAACCTTTGCTTTTTGAGGATGATGATCATCTTATGACTTATGTTGAATATATGGAATATCAAAAGATGTCAATGGATGAATGTGCTAGTAATGATTTATTTCCTTCAAATATAATGCATTGTAATATGATTGATTCTATTTGTTCAAATATTATTCCTAAACATAAACTTAGTGATTTTGCTTATGATATCTCTTATGTCAAAAAGCATGGTACTCTTAGAGAATGTGTTGATTATCAGGCTATGGATGTTGATCGAAAATCCTTAAAAACATTCCTTTGTGAGTTTAAGGACATATTCGACCCAACACTCCATAGCTTGCTTCTTTGCTTTGATAAAGGACATAATGCATATAGGCTTTGTTTAGATTTTAAATCTCCTTAATCAAAGAACTTTAACATAACATAAATACACAAACATATAAAAATAATAATAAAAGTATCATGTAGTTGCATCCATGCTTCTTTTGCATCTTGTCTTGCTTGCTCATATTGCATTTGTTGTCTGTCATCCTTGCATGTTTGCTTGACATCTAAAAACAACCTTGCATGATTGCATGTAATATTTGCATGACTGATTGTCCATGGTTGCTTGTTTATATAGCTTATTTTTGGGGTTTTACGACAATGGCATGTGATGACACCTAGTTAGGTCATAGCTCACATGCATTGCATTTCCCACTAGGACTCTGATGCCTAGTAAGACCCCCCTAGGGATTTTTATTTCACTTTCTTCTACATTACTCCTATCTCATCTACTATTCTTCTTACAACCCCTCTTCATTATGGGTTAACACTTGCAATATTATATTATATTATACACCCCACACAGGATTCTCATACATCCTAGCGGGTACTACATTCTTATCTTCTATTGGATCATACTCTCTTTTGACTCAGCAGGCTCAACACCCCATTACAGGATAAGCTCCTTGGCCATTGACAGTAGGCCTCGACATACATCCTAGCGGGTAATCGCCTCATAGCAGTCAATAAGGGAGCAACCATCCATAGCGGATCATACTCTCTTACATTGTGACACCTCTATCGGGTTACGTCTCTCTTTTGACTCAGCGGGCTCAACACCCCATTACAAGATCAGCTCCTTGGCCATTGATAGTAGGCCTTGGCATACATCCTAGCGGGTAATCACCCCATAGCAGTCATCATGTGAGCAATCACCCATAGCGGGTTATGCTTCATCATTTGATCATTATGAGCAATCACCCATCACGGGTTACGCTCTATATCTGGTTTATTGGTATACACTTTTTACAAGTGCTACACCCATAATGGGTCTAAATTTTGTTACGGTCTATAGCATTTGACTACACTGGTTCCTTGCAACCTACGCTAGTTCTATGACTTAGACCGCTTATTTTTCTCCTATTCTAATGGTTGACCTTTGGATCTTTCTTTTTCTTCTTATTCTTCTTTTCTCTCCCCTTCTTCTTTCTTTCCCCTTCTTCTATTCATCCATGCATTTCATGCTAGTTGCATTAGGTTCATATTGTACCCAGTGATCTTTGCTTTGTTGCTTGTTTGCTTTGTTCTTCATGTTTCTATGTTTTGCTCTTTCTTTGCTTTGTTCTTTTCTTGTATTTTGCTCTTTATCTGCTTTGTTCTTCGTGTTTTTGTGTTTTGCTTCTTTTTTTCTCTACCTTTTTTTCGAGTTTCTTAAGGAAGTATTTTTTCTTTAGAAACTCGAGGGGGCACCCTAGCCATAGAGGCATTAGTGGTAGTAATGTCTCGCCCTATGTGCAAGAGTCCAGAGTGTCCTTCGTGATACCCTTTTGCACCACCCCTTTGTCCAAACCCGACCACCCCTTCTCTATGTTTGTTGTTTTCTTGCCCATAGAAGTCTACATATTTCTTTGATGTATTTACTTGGCCTTAAATACATCAAAGAGGGGGCAAAATGTAGACACGGAAAATTGACCCACTAAGGTGAATAATTTTCCTTAGATCTCTTGTTTTCTCCTTAAAAACGTAGGTTCATATTTGAGCCAATTTTTACCCTACTAAATCTTCTCCATTTCTTCTAAATCCTATACCGTTAGATCGGGCTCGAAAAGAGCTTTCCAACGGTATATGATATGACATATTTTGACTTCGTTTGACCCTTTTAAATGCATTAAAACCGCATGGGGGTCCAACAGGTGTGACGTTGCGTCCCACTTTTATGGGGCACGTTTTTGTTGTTTCTAATTTATTTTATTTTATTTTATTTATTTATTTTATTATTTTTGGCCCACTTGGACCACCTATTAAACCCGCCCTAGGGTTTATTGGCGTCGGTTGTGAGTTTATTTGACCTATTTCTTTGCCTATAAAAGGAATATCAAAATCAATTTTTAAACATGAACATGAACACTGCTATAAGCACGAACTCATGAACTCACGAACGACATGCTCTTGCTTATGATCTGATTGTTCTCTGCTGCTTTCTCGCTACTTCTTCTTCATTGTGTGTTTCGCTACTAACCCCCGAAGTGCAACTTCTGGATTTGATCTACATTGCATGATTTGTTTTCGGCTTGGTGGATCCGTTGGTGTGAGCTTGGTGAAAAGACGAAGTGCCTTTGTGGAGGCTCTCATCTTCTTCTCGTTGTTCCCTCAATATCCGTCAAGCACTGTATTATTTTTCTTATATTTTTATTTCCGTCTTTGCATCATCATTAAAAGCATTTAGTAATTAGGATCTCTTTGTTATTTCTATGCATTACATCTGTAGATTACTGTAAAACGTCGCTCATCATATTCTCTGCATGTTATTTCGCATCCTGGGCTTTGCCTGGGGGCAAGTTTTTTGATCTGTCAATTTCGTTACTTCCATTTATGTATTTTTAACATAGCAACATATTCTATTTCTATTTTTACTATTTGTGTACATCTATTTTATGTTTAAACTCCAAAGGTCAATTTTCGATTTTATTTGCAAAGGTCATCTAATTGGACCTAGGGGGCTTGACTGCTGTGCCTCCAAGGACTCTCTTATAGCGGCCTAAGTAGGCCCCCTAACGCTAATCAAACATTTTTCTAGTCCATTATTTGTCTTTACAAGAACAGGTTTATTTTGACTTCACTAGGGCAAGGAGAATTAAAGCTTGGATCAGCCATCGATTTGAGTTAAATGATTTTGTTCTTATTGTTGGTTTTTCTTATCTACATTCTTAGGCATATGAATATTAAAAAGCATATAGTTTGTATTTAGGTTAATTCCTGCATATTTATCTTTAATTAATTTTGTTTTAATTAATTAATTACTTCTATTTTAATTTAATCAATTAATTTTGTTTTAATTAATCACTTAATTCTGTTTTAATTAATTAGTTAATTCTGTTTTAATTAATCAATTAATCATGTTTTAATTAATTAGTTAATTCTATTTTTTTTTGGTAAGTAGTGTTTGTATTTACAGCGGGTTTTAACAAGGATCCCAAAACCTGATTACATAAGCAATGGGCCTAGGGCATCAATCCCTTGAAACTGAACACCAAAACAGAAATCCCGCCCGACGGTAACAGTAAGTATGAAACAATCCCTCTCAGCGAAAAACAAACAAATAAGAAAGAAAGTAGTTTTGGAGATCCCGCCCAGCGAGGAGTAGCCAAAAACCACCATCGAGAAGATCCCGCCCAACAGGAAGCAAAGAAAAACCGTTACAATAAAATCCCGCCTCGCGGGAAGCAGTCAAAACCACCACAAATTGTCCCGCCTAGCGGGAAGCAACAGGGAAATCCCGCCATCCGAGAAACCAGCAGAAAAGAAAGGATCCCGCCTCGCGGGAAAACCGACGGATTTGGCGGATCCCGCCCTGTGGAGAAACCAGCCGCCCATCGAGAAAACATTTCGTTCAGCGAGAGCCATCCTGTAGGAAGCCGACAGCCCGCACAGAGAGGATCCAACCCATCGGAAGTGACCAAAGAGTTGTACCACAAGGAACCCACCCCGGGAAAACAGAAGAGGATCCCAGCAGCAAGGACCAAGAATCCCATCCAAGCACAGAGCCCGCCGAGGATTCACAAGAAAAAGGGGGAAGTTGTCCAAACCCTAAACCGTCACCTCCATCGCACCGAGAAACGCAGGGGACCAGATCCATGCGAATAACCTGCAAAAAAACCCCAGGGGGAAGCCTGAGGGAAAAAGGGAAGGGATCCCCAACCAAACAGGGATCCCTGGGAATCACCAATCCGAAAAAACAACCAAGGAAACCCTAGCCGATCGGGAGGGGCGCAGATAGTGGAGAAGGATCTCCCCCCAGAAGATCATCTGCAAACAACCACTCCCCGGGAGGGATGACCTGGGTTGAGCCAGGGACTGGGCAGGAACCAGGAGCCATGGGAGGGGGAGCAGGGGAGGGACCAGAGCCCTCCCCTCTCTACTTTCTTCCCTCTTCCATCATATCCAACACTATTTTAATCAAGTTAATTCTATTTTAATTAATTAAGCAATTCTGTTTTAATTAGATAATTATGTTGTGTCGCGATTTCGTGACATGTTGCATTTTCGTGGCCAAAGGAGAAGAAGGAAAGAGGGTCGCGATTTCGCGACTAGTTGCATCAACTGATCATGTCGATCCCCCTGTTAGCTAGTTAATGGTTCAAGAGATTTGGCTCCATTGCAAATCTTCTTTTACTATTGTAAGCATGTGTTCTCTCTAATTTTTACTGGGAAGTGTCTCTTCCCAAATTGTAATTGTTCTTTGTTTTAATACAAGTTTTTTCAAATTTTTCAAAAAAAAAAAAAGATAATTATGTTTTAATTAATCAATTAATTCTATTTTAATTAATTAGTTAATTCTATTTTAATTAATTAAGTAATTATGTTTTAATTAGTTAATTTTGTTTTAATTAATTAATTGTTTTAATTAATTTGTTAATTCTATTTTAAAAATTATTTGAAACAAAACCCTAGGTTAGCCTCATTCAAAGAAAAGAATCATATTAGGTTAACTCTTGTATTTTGTATTTCTTGTATTCTATATTTGTCTATATTTGCATTTCATTTTATTTTGTATTGTTAGTTAATTTTTGCTTTGTTTATATTTCCATTTAATTTATGTTAATACTATTATTTGTTTTCTTAGTTTAAAATTAGTGAGGCCAAACCTAAGTTGTTTGTTTAAAGTAAACACATTAAAAACTTTTCTTGTGCATCCTGAGCAGTCTCTTTCTCTTGTATCCCAAAAAGGACTTGGAGTGAGTCCTAAAACCGTTCCTGGTGAATCCCTCCAATACTAGTTTAGCTAACCGAGTGTAGAGTACAACATACCCCCACGGTTCACCCCTATAAAAAAATTCCTTCCCACTCTTTGTTCAGGGAATCGTATGTGGTAGGGCAGTTTTCTCCCTCTACAACATTAACTAAATAAAAAAATTAAAAAAAAGCGTTTTTTAATTTTTTTTAAAATAAATGGTGGAATTGGTAGCCACCATGAATCTGGGCAGACTATCCAGCTTTTATGGCCGCCACAGTATTTTGTGTTGTTCATCCTGAAAGTCATCACATAGATCTCCGCACAATCCACCTCTATAACCACCATGCCACAATCATTTTAAACCTTTTACGCCGCTAAAAGCACCAGGAAAGGGACAAGCGTTTAGTTCGACAAGGCCCGAGATTTGAACCTTGGACCTCCGCCCCCTTACGGGGTTTGGTCAAACCAATTGGTCTACACCTCAAATCTAGAGCTATTCTATGTAAAAAAATAGACTTCTTATTAAATGGGAGATGCATGATTTGACGTAATTTTATTTTTGGGTATGCATCTAAACAAGTACAGTCCATATAAAAATTTTAAAACAAAGGAAAATGTTGAAAAATATTTCCTCCAAACATTTGAGGTTGAGGAAGAATCATTTCAACCTTTCCTTTTGCTTGATAAGATATTATTTTCTCATAATTCGAGGTATCAATTGATTTATAAGGATAAATTTACATATATTCATTGGAAAGCGTTTTTTGACTCCAATTGAATAAAAGCAATATTTTGTTAGTTTTTTGACAGTCTAATATAGTTAGAGGTGCAATATTGGTGGAGTCTGACACCTTCACTTTCCTTACAAAATTCAATGATTATGAAAGGTGCCTTTTCGGCAGAGACGACACCTTCACCATACAATACAAGTGACGAGTTCACCCCGAGGAAGCGATAAATACTCATAGTACACATAAGACAACGAAGTGAACCTCATAAGCAGTGATCTACTCTATTACACTTGGCAGTTGCAACAATCAGTGATCCATGTATTCTAGTAGGTGAGAAGGTTAACATAAGGACACTTGTAGTTGAAGAAGCAAAGTGAGGCCAAACCTACTATTGCTTAAGTATTGTAAGTGTACTTGACATACCTGGCTAACCTAGAGGCAGACCTAGTGGTGATAGACCCAAACGCAAACCCAGAGGCAATAGTCTCAAAGGCAAACCCAAAGGTGACAAACTTAGTGGCTGACTCAAAGGTGATAGACCTAGAGTCAATAGACCTAGAGGCTAACCCAGAGGTGATAGATCTAATGACTAACCTAGAGGTACAACCAAATATAATAGACCCAATGGTTGACCTAAAGGTAGCTCTAAAGGTGTTTGCCCAAGAGCCATAGTGGCTAGAGCCAAGAGCCAAGAGCCAAAGCAATTAGAGCTAAAAGCCATAACAACCAGAGTTAGAGCAAGGGCTAGAGCAACCAAAGCCAAGAGCTAGATCTAAGAGCAAGAGCAACCAAAGCATCCAAAGGTAGAGCAACAAGAGCTAGAGCCGCTACAACTAGAACAACTAGAGCTAGAGCATCCATAGCTAAGATCTAAGAGCCAAGAGCAAGAGCCTAGACTCCTCTAAATTAAGGGAGGATCCTAATATTTCCTAACCCAAATAATGTAATAAGGGGGATGTTAGGACATTTTTTTATTAGATCATGTATTCTTAACTCGAAGATCATTTTAATAACTCTTGCATGTAATGATCTCCTAAGTAGGAGTATCGATCTTCTAATTTAACCCTCATGCATGTATTAAATAAGCTCTTGCCTCAATGAATGAAGTAATATTTTTCCCATCAATAGAATAGGGACACAAAGGAGCTCTAATGGATCCAAGTGCAAACATAAATCTATAGTGGGATGTAAAGTAGAAACACAATCATCATCATAACCAACTATTCCAAAAGGGCTAACATAAGATCTAATGATGCTCCTAGGAGACTCATCAAAACTAAGAAGGCTTGGTTAGATAATTTTGAGATGAAATGAAGTTCAACGTATCAAGAGTCTTCTAGCACCCAAGGCCATGGAATCAATAAAAGAGGACAAAATATTTGTAAGTTGCATCTATCTACAACTAAATATGTGAGGGGTGGTCAAGAATCGTCATCAAAGAACTGTAGTCCTATCCTGTTACAAGCAAGAATAAAGAACTAAAGGCCTAATAATACTCTTGTATATAGATTTGGACACACAAATTTATCATTAAAGTGTTGGATAGTTGTAGCTTCAAATAAGTGCTTATTACTTTCAATTGTAGAGATAGAGTGAAAGAACGAGGTGACTTAGTCAGATAGTATTATGTCTCCCCTATAATAATTGACGTTGAAAGTAATAACTTCCCCCAAGTCAAAAGCCAAGCATCTTAGTCAAAATAATTAAAAAAGGTCTTAAGAGATCCACCTGAGTCTCTATACAAGTAATAGCATCTTCCTCGAATATAATAATAAACAAGATACCTCAAGATGAAATTTTCTTTGGTCTCCAACTCCCAAATAGAGCAAAAATGACATACCCTATCCTCTTGAGGAATATAGTGGTCTATCTCCACTTGCAACTGCTATGAGCATACTTTGAGCTAACAAAGAGGAATATTCAAACAATGTCTAATGTTACTCAAAATAATTAGGATGTGTAATAATGTTGTTCTCCATCCTCATGAATTTTTAGTGTAGAAGGCCAACTTAGGACTAAGATATTGAGACACAATGACTTAAGTAATGAATATATTCGTGATGAACATTATCTCTGAGTACTTGACTAATTACAATCTTATTGGGAAGAAGGCATGGAGGAGCATTTAAAGAGTATTATAATGGAGATAATTGATCTATGGAGATGCCAATTGACTAAAGAAGAGAAATAACTCTTGAGTATCATCCATGATAATGATCAAAAGAGCCCTTAGAGGTAATGCATTATGAGCAACATGCCAAATATAACTAAATATTTTAGCTTGAGATGCAATTACTCATGGACCTAAGGCAATGAAAAACAATTTTAAAGATGATCTCAAGGTGAAGAGGATGGGCGCCAAACTCAACCTAAACAATTTATTGAAGAATTGTTCTTTGGCATCGAATAAATCGCTAAAGAAAAATAGTCTAGACCCCCTCATTGTGAGCCTAATCAATATAGTTTAAACTTAGACACCAAATCTCATATCCATAAATTATTGTGGGTTTGATGATGCAATCAAAGAGGTGCATCTTTGTAGGTATGTCCTCATATAGCCAAATAGCCTCAAAATGTCAATATCATGTAGTTTGTGAAATACAAGATGTGTGGGAACGATGTTAAAGGCCTTTTTCAAAGTCCCTAAAACAACAAAATATTTTAAAAGGCCATTGATGAGCCTCCTCAATAATAGCCCTGAGAGTGATAACATGATCATTAAGTTGATGATCCATTCTAAAACCAGCCTACCCTCTTGCTTTAAGTTTACCCTGATCCAATTTTTTTTTATTAGGGTAAAAACTAGGTTTTTGAAAGGGCCCAAACCCTTTTACACTTTTCAACTAGCATCACCAATCCTATTGCACAAAACCTCTTCTTATAGGACTACAAAATTTTGGGTTATTTTCATCAATTTTCAACCATTTTTAATTATTTTAGACTACCATCCTAATTCCAAAAACATATCTAAGATGACTCTTAGGCCTTACCCAAAGGTCAAAAGGGTTATAACCCTCATCCATAGACCATTGATCTACTCCCCAATCCAAAACATTGTTAGACTACACCACCTTCCAGCCTTTAATAATGTCCTTGAGTTTAGCCATTTGCAGGGACTTTCCTTGACCAGTTAATCATTGGAAACTTTATGTCCTCAAATTATTTCCCTTATTCCCATAAACTATTGATCATTGTACTCAAACTATCTGCCTAGGTCTTTTATGTGGTAACCATATGTATAAATGGGATAGTCCACATGCCTGTTGACCATCAAGAGATATCTTAAGTAGACTACCACTACATTTACCATGCTGCAAATGACTACCAATGATGAAACTTTCTATTGGCAAATCCTTCATTAGGTTTTTTCAATTACGAAGGCCAAAGATTAGCTAGATTAAAAATTAAGTCTTGATGCATTGCCATGTAACCTATATCTATCATTGGTGGGGCTTCCTCCTGGGAGTTTAGTGCTTCAACTTCTAAAAAAGCACATGTTATTGTATTAACCTTTGATCCAATCATAAATAATTGTTTATGCCTCTTCCCTTTCTACTAACTCTTTTATGTCTGGGTGAACATTATCCGGGGGAATCCACCTCTAGTCCTCTTCACAAAGAGCCCCCCAATCAACCAGGCAATTTGCCACCCTATTGCCTTTTTTGAAAACATGATTAATCTCCATTTGTTCCATTGAGTAAAGGATCCTTAGAGTTTTTATTATTATACTTGACATCCACCAACTCTATGTAGTTCTCTTGTTAAGGTAATTGATGATGTTAAAAGAATCTCCTTCCACTATCAACTTTCTTACTCGTAATTGTCTTGACAATTTTGCTCTAGCCAAAGCTACTCTAGCTTATGCTTGATGACTCATTATAGAGCCTAAAAACTCATCGACGTCCCCAATTAGGATCCCTTTACTATCCCTTATCAGTTATCCCCCTACCTTCCTAGGGTTCCCCTTAGAAGCTCCATCTTAATTGAGCTTTAGCTATCCCTCCCTAGGTAGATATAATTTTACCCTTCTTGAATTTTCTTAGATGGCTTTCTTTGTCTCAACTGCGCTAAGGTCCCAATGTTTACTAATCCTTGCCTCCTTTGTTAATTCCCTAATTTATTTCATACTCAAGACTTTAACATTTTCCACTATAGTTGCCTAGATCATCTGCTTAATTATCAAGGAGAAGGAATTAGAGCCCATATCTTATTCACTCCTAAAGGGCTTTTCTCATTGTTCTATCCAACCCACCATTATATTTGGTAATACCTAAATAACCCCCATATCAATTAAAATTTGAAGAATCAAAAGGGAATAACTACATCCTAACATTAAGTGTTCTATTGACTCTTCCTTTTCTTCACATTAAAAAAATCTATTAGGAAATTGAAACCCTTTTTTATGTAAGTTATATGTTGTTAAGATCTTATTTTACACAGCTAACCAAAGGAACATTACTATATTTTGTGTTGTTTTTGTTTCCTAGAGCCTCCTCTATTGAAACCCATCTTTCATCTTAGTTGATATAATCTCATAGGCTAATTTTACACTAAAGGATCCATCAAGAGTAGCTCCCTATTGAGTGGTAATTTTGTCCAATTGCAAAACCACACTCACAGTTTGGATTTTGATTAGAAAACCCTCTCTTGCAAAGAAATAAACATTTCTCCAAGGTTCCTTTTACTTAATGTGTGCATGTATGCTTATGAAAATGTGTCAAATAAGTACTAGATTACCTTAGTGATTTGCAAGCAACTATTAACAAGGGGCTTGTGTTGGTATTACTTTATTGTGCTATGCTATTGATTATTCATGAAACTTAAAAAAATAGAAAATGTAAATGTGATTGGCCCTCATATGACCACGATGTAAAGATGAAGTTCATTTTATCTTGAAGTATTTTAGATAGATTCAATCTTCTTTTGTTAAGCAGATTTTAAACAAGTTTTATCTTCTTTAAACCTTGCTTTGAGCATGAAACAAAAGATTAAAATCTATCTCTAAAATGTGAATTTGAAATGATGAGTGGATTCATTTTATGTTGCTTTGAGCATGAAAAAAAAATAATCTACATGAATAACTTTGTAAATGTAGTAGCCTTTGATATGCCATATAAATTACCCCTTTGATGAAATTGTAATTTTCATAAAGGGAAGTTAATTTATTGCTTTGAAAACAAAAGTGCAAAGCTTGAAATTTGTCCTTTCTTTAAAATGTGAAATCATGTTAAACTTGAAATTGTAAAATTTCTTTTAGAAACTGAACTTTAAATAAAATTTTAGGAATTTCGAATTTGCTTCAAAGTAAAATCGAACCTGCTCTAAATGAAACTTTAAAGCTTATTCTTTGAATCTATGCATCTCTTTTTGGATTTGTTTTTATATTTTTTATTTTATTTGCAAAAGTTTAAAAAAATGTAAAAATTAGAGTTAGCAAAATAAAAATAATTCTTAAAATGTTGCAAACAGAAAGTAAAAGGATAATGAAAAATATGCAACTAAGCAAGATGATTTCTGAATAATATCTCAATCTAAATAGACCTACATCCACACAATCTACATTAGATCAAGTACAAGCTCCGAAGGGAAATAAATCATGTGTTAACATATTAAAATAGTGCAACCATCTACATGCATAAACACTAATTAATATGAATAACATATGAACTAGAAAAATCTGCAATGGAAACGTTTTTATTTTGAAAATCAAAAACCTTTATGCATTCAGCATACAAATTGGACAACGGTTTCCCATCTCCTGCACCTTTCTGCTCCCAAAGTTCTAGCCCTATTTTCTATTTTTAATGGCCTATTAAAAACTTTTCATCTAACGCTTCAATCAGCCCCCAAACATGTTCCCTTCCTTCGGTCGGCTTTGAAATTGTTCAACATGCCCCCTTTTCGTATTCCTCTTCCTTTATTTTTAGTTCATAATGTTTTTCTTTTTATAACACCTTTGTCATGGTATTTCACAACATTTTATTATTTTTTTCTTATCCAAGTGAACAACATTGTCCATTCACAACAAGACAACCTTAATAACAATCGTGTGACCATTCGCTTTCCATAGTTAAACTGCCTTAATTTATTCCTCCGAGGATCCACACATTTCCATTAGGCAACCCCCACGTGCCGAGGTTATCCGTAATGTAAAAAAAAAAAAAAACGCATCCACGATGACAAATTCTGACCAGGGTGCTGCTCATTCCTGTAATGCATTTCGTCTAGTAGGTGTCACTCAAAATGAATCTCTGATCTGTAATCTACTCGATGTTATCCTTCATGATAAATCATTCAGATTTCTTTGGCTTGGAGATGAATACGTCAGGCATATTTTGTCCTTCATGGAGGTAATATTAATTACTCACCATCTATAATGTGTTTATGCTCTTTTATATTTAACTTATAATCTCGTATATCAACCCCTACTTAGATTACAGGCTTATGTCAGCCTATTTCGAGATGATTCTTCTGTTATATCGACCCCATCTCCATAACACCCTGTCTATCGTGGCATCATCTTCAGATTAAAATTAGCCATCCTTAATTTTATAGTTCAATACCCATGACAACAGGTCTGACAAAACCGACCAACTAGATCTTTGATCTCTGCTCACACACACGAAATCCCTTTTGGTGTCATAATAGATTTTCTTGCTTCGAATGTGATCCCCAACAGAAACATCCTTCGCATGGTCCGTCCTCGGTCCAACCCACATAAACAGTTCACATATTCTTCCTTGTTATCGGTGTTGTTTGTCATTTGCATCCGTGACGGTTGTACAGAGTGTCTGGTATCTACATCACCGCGTCCTACATGTCACCATCACATCTGTGTATCCATAGTGATCATAGTTTTGTTTCGTCACTTAGCAACTTTGTATAATATGGCCATGAACTAGTCTACAAAAAGAGGACATTAGGAGTTAGTATATATATATATATATATATATTTTTTTTTTTTTTTTTTTAAGCGAAAAACCCCTTGCTGAGCCGCCTTGGTCTGAGAGACCAATGGAATCCCAACACCTTCAGGCTAACCTTTCACACCGTCAAAGTCACCCGGGGGTCGCACCCGACCCTGCCCGCACCAACATTATCAATTGGATTTTTAGATACCCAATTTAGCTTTTTGGTAGGGTGGAGATTTTTAGTATATTTTTAAATCATAAATGAACCTAACGATAGAAAACATATATTTTATTTCATAAAAGCAAACTTTATTTATTTATATTTTATTTTATTTTTTTAAGCGAAAAACCCCTTGTGGAGCCGCCTTGGTCTGAGAGACCACGAACAGGGGATTCTACACCATCAAAGTCACCCGGGGGTCGCACCCGACCCTGCCTGCACCAACATTATCAATTGGATTTTGGATACCCAATTCAGCTTTTTGGTAGGGTGAAGATTTGAACCTGGGACCTCCCTTGGAGGATTGCCCTCTCCTCTCCAACTCACCTACAACACCTGGGTCTTTATTTATTTATATTTATTATTATATTTTATTATTATATATATGATAATATATATTTTTTCTTTTATATTTTTATTTGTTTTACTTTATTTCAAAATGTGAATCAATTAATTTTAAAAGTTTTAATCATTGAAATTCAAAATAAAAGTAAAACTTTAAAACTAACTTCAAAAATCAAAACAAGCAACTAAACCTATTAAAAATTGCCAACTAAATGAAAGTAGACATTAACCTAAAAAAAAAAACCCTTATAAAGCACACACATGGGTATGGACCCCTCGACAAACTTATCACTCAAAGACCACTAAAAAACCCAAAAATCAAAATTTGAAGGTGGGTCCCCAAGTTTGGGGCAAGTTGTGCAATGGCCACAACACTCCCCAAATTATAGTCTTTGCTCATATTTACACCTACATGGAAGGCTCATAGTTTACTTTTGATCTTATTTAAGCTTCATCACTATGATTACTACCATGTAATTTCTTCCACCTTGCCATTCCCTCTTCTTGGGCCAAATAGTCTACAACCATACTCCCATAGCTTTGCTCCAAATATCTTTGTACTTCAACTAACTCCTTATTCAAGCTTAGGGGTTGGTTCCCCAGCCATGCATCCTCCAAGAAGTGAACTGACCTTCCATTCCCAATTTTCTATTGAGCTCCTTTCCATAGTAGCTTTCTTCCTTCCACCATATGGTTCCACACAGATGAGCCTTTACAAGGATTAAGAATGGTCAAAAATATCATTTCTTGGCATCTGAGTACTTGTTCTTTAAAATTATGACCCACAAAAAATAACCTTCCTCCATTAGCGTGCATCATACTTCAGTAGCTAAGATCTCATTCACATCTTTAATCCTCCTTAATCCTAAACCTCCTTTAGATTTTGGTTTGCATAGTTTCTCCCATGCCATAAGGGGGATTCTACTCTTCTCTTCTGCACTTGATCACAAAAAATTATTTTGCATACTTTCTACATTATTTGCACTTTTTGCTAGCATCTTAAACATAGATAGGATATAGACCAACATGGCTTGAAGGGTACTCTTTAGTAGTTGAAGCTTTCTTTCCTAACTTAGTAATTTTTCTTTCCAACCTGCCAACTTACATTGAATTTTATTTATCAGCATATCCCATACCTAGTCTTTGCACACACTTCTAAACAGAGGTATTCCCAAATAAATGGATGGAAGACTTGATATATTACAACCTATTATCTCTACTATCCTTCTTTACTGCTTCTCAAGTGTTGATGAAGAACACCTTGCTCTTTTCCATGTTAATCATCTATTGAGAATACCTGTTATATAGATTTAGGATCTATTTGAACTCCTTGGCTTTGGCCACCAGATATTTTCCAAGAAGGATTGTATCATCCACAAATTATTAGTAAGCAATACCTCTCATAGAAACATAAGGTTTTAATCCATTTAATGCTCCTATAATTTGGGTTGCATCTATATATATCCCAAGGGCTTCTACCATGATAATAAAGGGATAAGGAGAAAGTGGACCCCTTGCCTTAAGCCCCTAATACTCTCAAAGAAATCTGTTGGGGAATTTTTTATGATAACTGAAAGCCTTGGTCCACCATAACAATTTCTCATCCATCTTCTCCATCTCCTACTAAATCTAAACTTAGCAAAAAAAAATCTTAGGAAGCTCCAAGAGACCCTATCATAAGATTTATTCATATCTAGCTTCAACAACATTCCTTCCCTCCTACTCTACACTATCAAGTACAATATTTCATGGAGAGAGAAAAAACCATCAAGTATTTAACTTTCCTTCACAAAACCCCCCTGTTGGTCTGCTATAATCTCCAAGAGAACTTGTTTCAACCTTAATACTATCACTATTGTGATGATCTTATATACTACATTACATAGGCTTATTGACTTATAGTCCTTAAATCTCGTTTGCCCCTTTTCTTCTAGATAAGCACTAAAAAGGTGTTGTTAAATTCTCTTAGAACTTTTCCTGAATGGTGAGACTCTCGAACTAATTCTATAAAATCCTCCTTTACTATATTTCAAAAGACTTGGAAGAAACATACCTGGAAACCATCCAAGCTTGGAGCTTTGTCCTTCCATAAGGATAATATTGCTTCCTTCACCTCCTCTTCACTAACATCTCTCACCAACTCTTCATTCATTCCTCTTGACATTCTCATTGGTATATATTGAATAATTTCTTTTATAACTTCCTTGTATTCTCTCCTTTCCTTTGATAGCAACAAAGTGAAGAAGTCAACTACCTCTTGCCTGATCCTTTCTTCACCTTTGACTATTTCACCATCCTCACATAGGATTTTCAAAATACTTCCAACACTTTTATTTTGTATCATCAAGATGCAAAATAAAATAATGTTTCTATCTCCTTCCATAAGTCATTTGTTCCTTGGTTTTTTCCTCCAATAAGTTTCCTCTTGAGCCAAAATATTGTGAATCTTTTTATAGATCTCCTTCTCTCTATTATATAGGGCATAGTCCATCCCAATCATACTCACTTCCTCCAATAAACATAGTTCCTACCTAAGGATTTCCTTCTATGTAAAGATGTTTTCAATGACTTGCTTATTCCATATCTTTACTTCTTTCTTCACATGTTTGAGTTTCTATGCCAAAATAAATAGCTTAGAGCCTTGGATTGAAATCCTCTACCATGATTCCACTTCTGCATAAATATTTGGCTGTTGAAGCCACACACATTCAAACTTGAAAGGGCTTCTACCTTTCCATATTTCCCCAAACCAGCTAAATAAAAGTGGATTATAATATGATCATATCCAAGGAAAAGATACTAATGAATGCTCACAATCACCCTCAAACCATTCCATAGAGAGAAACACTTTGTCTAGTGTCAACAATTTAAAGAGTTTTGTATTCAAAATTATTACATAAAGCACAATAAATATGGTTCCAATCATGATAGTTTTGTAGTTATTCTAATATGAATAGTCTCCATATTTATGAATGGGGTGGATAGTATTTTGTGACTAGGAGGCAAGGAACCTAGAAAAAATAACCTCATTAAATAATTATGCAATGGGATATCCAAGGGCTTCTATACCATACTTCAAGAACTTTACCTGGAATCCCTAAAAATAATAGCCTTACTAGTGCTTAATTTATATATAGCTCTTTTGATGTCCCCTAAAGAGAAGATGTGACTTGATGTTGGGGAGAAAGAGATCTCAATGGTGGGTTGCCCTGGGATATCATATAAGGAATTAGCATGGGAGACATAGTACTTGTCATTGATGCACATGATATGAGGCTTCCTAGGAAGAAGAGTGTGCCAAAAGGCTTTGGAAGAGTGATGAAAGGTATCTAAAAGCCCACAATGTATAGTAACAAGAAACTCTCACTTCTTACATCAAATGAGGCATTTATATTCCCTTTGAGTGGAAGATATACTTATAGGCTCATAGATAAGAGCAAAAAAGAGTTTCTAACATGAACTTATCATCATACCAACGGTTCAAGGAATAAGCACCAATAATATGAATAGGCTTTGGCGAAGGAAAAATATGGAAAAAGGAGTCAAAGGCTACATCCCCTGGCATACAAGACAAAAAGCATATTTGGTAGTTGTTGTGATGTAATTAAGAGAGTAGTACTAGAACATAAACTTAGAGAGATAAACAACATTATCATTAGCCAAACATGAATCAAAATAAATCATGGAATGGTTGGTAGGACTAAGCGATGTAAGAAGGAAAGATAGGGAGGTAAAAGAGGAGGAACTCGAGGAGAAAGTTAGCATTGCATGATCAACCAAGGGAATTTGAGTAGATACTTGAAAGTCATGAATATCAAAAAGCAAAGTCTCCTTGGTGATGACATAGTCAACCACACTCACATCTCTTGCATTTAGAAAACAAGTGAACCTAGAGGATTTAGGAAACCAAGGAATCCTATTAAGATTCAAGATAACATGTGGCCCACACAACTAAATTAGGATGCTTCTTATATGTAAATTTCCTATTGAATGTGAGATCCTTTGGGTTGAGTTCAAAGAGATAAAACTTGTCCTATATAAGATCATGAAAAGATGCTTGGCCGGTCCTATTGTAGGTATTAAAGTCACATAAAAGAATATCAATATGTTATGTAATACTACTAGATGGTCATGATGTAATATGGGTGGGGCCCATTTCAATCCCAAATAACCGATTAAAAAATTATGTAGTTCACAACTCCTTTGGTCGGCTCATATATGTTTCTTTCAAGAAGGCCCCTCTAAGCATTTAAAATTTTTATTAAAAAATTATAAGAATAAAGACTTAGTGTTAAATAAAAAGGTAAGGCTTTTTACTTTTTAAGCTCTTGAATAATTTTATTCCTACATTTAATAGCTTATATGGGCCATATGGGCCATATGGTCATACCAAAACTAAAAAAACATCACAAATATTTTTCTTATTTAAAGAAGAAACAAGTATTACATGTCATATATTCAAAGCGTAGAATTTATCACTTCCTTTAGGTTCCAATATTAGTCTTAGACTAGCCAAATATCATTAATATATAAAAGAAAAACTTTAAACATAATCTATAAGACAAAATTGGATGATTCTAACACTTGATGCATTAATTAGGTCCTTGCATTTTTTTGGGTGCCAAATTTTGAATCCAAATGAGTTTCTTTCATGACATCCAACTTCACATTATAGAACTTGCTTCTTGTTTACTATATTTTACCCCATTGTGGCTACTAATTTATTTATTATAAAACCAACACTAGGATCACTCTACCTTAATAAGCATTATTACAAGCAAATCTAGGCATCACCTACTTGATTCAAATATAGTTATAAGGTACAAATATATAAAGAATTAGTTAAAATGAAGTTTATTTTGTGATGTGGTGAATTTACAAAAAATACGAAAAAGTAATAAAATATTGAATATTCAAAAACCAAATAAAAATGAAAATATGTAGAAAACATATGAATTATAATCTAAAAATTATAGAATTAAACAATGTGTGTTTGAAAGGTAGATAAATCTGTTAACAAGCCATTCACTTTCATGTAACTTGTGTTTAAGAAGCATACAACTTCCAAATAAAGCAAAATAATAAATGATGTGTAACTTCCCACAACCACTATGCTATCCCCTAAATATTTGTAGCTAATGAAGACAACAAATATCTTTATGATGTAGAATAAATATCAATATTTATGGAATAAGACATGATGATCGACAAATTTAAAATATAATGAAAAACAAGACTTTGCTATATGTATAGATGTGAAAAGGTGAGGACGAAATATATTAGAGAGAAGGTTATTAGATTAAGGGTATTATTACCTCAATTGTAAAATATTTGCACACAATTGTTTGATAATCCAATGCTTTCTAATAAATATTAATTTAAAATGATCCTTACACATAGAAATTGACTAGTAAGATATTTAAAATAAAGTTACACTTGAAAAACCATTAAACCATTACCAATTTTAGTTGAACCTACCAGAGGTTTGTCAAACCTTAACTTTGTTGTGTCTTCCAAAGCTTATGCATATTTTATCCCATTAAATATGGAGACCACTATGGATAAAGCTACCATTTAGATAATTTAGGTGTAAAAATAGTGGGTATATATTTATAATAAAATTACCAAGCCACCTAATCCTTATAATTATTGATCATTTTAGTATGATATGAACCAATTTTACCAAAAATTACATAAAAAATAGTCACGAGTGTTCAAATAAGACATTTACAAAAGTAGTTTACCTTGGGTCTCAACAACCCTGGTGGAATTGTTGCACCTCTTCTTAAGGTTTTATGAAATGGTCACATTATTGAGTATAAGATGAATTGATGGTCTTCTTGGTGTAGAGTTCCACCCTTGCTAATAGTGGAAATAAATATGATGAATTAAATGTAACCATGATGATAATTATGCCTGGATTCATTCCTAAACATTCTTGTTCTTTATAATACTCTACTGCCTTGTTATCTCCTACTTAGTGTTGTGCCTCATTTGACATAACCCCTAGCAAGCAAGTATCCTTACAAAAGATGATTCACCATGTTTGGAATACTTGGTAGACACCAGTGACTCCAATATTACCTTTGAAGAGGTGTTGGTCAACATCTCTCCTCTAAATAATAAATAGAGGTACAACCATCTTTCCTAAGTATGTTTTATTCAATAATTGTATATTCTTCTTGTCATGAAGTTGTTGGATTGTTCCAAACATGATATAGCTTGTCAATGGCTCTAATTCACTCTAGAACAAAGAAGAATTTAAATCTAGCCAATTTTCCTTATGACACTACCCTCCAATCTTATAGGTCCCCTCTCTATATTTCAACATAAGTAAGATCTTGAAATGTGATTTTTAGGATAAAATTTTACACTGTTGGAATATATTACATTATTTGGTATATTCTAACGTACCATCTTGGGTACATAATTATATTAGGAGAGTGTCTTAGATTAATGCTTGAGTATCTACTTTATGTAATAAATGCACAAGTATTATTAGAATGTGCAATGATGTAAATGTGCATGGTGTCCACATGTACATGAGTCCTTAGAATAGGAAGATGAAGAGTCATAGGAATATGGAATGCCAAGAGTCATTTCTCATTATATATAGGTCTTTGGCAGATGAGTTTATGGGATTAGCAAGATGAGTTAGTAAGTTAGTGAGTTGATAGATAGAGAGATACAATGTAGAACTTGTATGAAGTATGGAGCATTGAGATCTCCACATATTGTAACAAGTTCAAATTTTTGTGAGCTTTCATTAATGGCTATTTCATGAGTTATTTCAAAATTTTCTCATGTTATTTACTTGATTATTATATTATCATTATCATAGATATAATATTGCATGTTTATTTTACTACTTGTGGTTGCATTTCCTTTAAGTTTATAGCATCAAAAGCTAACATTGGTATCATAGCACTAGGTTGATTGATAGGAGATGGATAGAACCACAAGAGAGATTAAGAGGAGATAGGAAATATTATTTTTAGAATTTATGAAATTACTATTTGGCTAGAGTTTTTCCACAGAGTTGTAGGAAAAACTTGTGAAGACTATGACTCAACATTGATTCCACTAGATTGACAAATCAACTAGTGAAGTTCATTTTATTGAGATTTGAAGAAATTTTTATTATCATTTTCTAATACTTTGTTGTAGAGAAGAGTAGATTCAAAGAAAGTTGAGAAGCTTCCTACAAGAGCTAGGAAGAATATCTTCTTTAGAATCAATCCAGTACTTGAAGCAACAAGTTGAAGATTAAATATTTTAGAGGCCTTAAGGAAAAGGTCCCATTGCAAGATTTGTAGATTTGAAGATAGAAGATTGAGGATACTCAAGAAAGAGATCTCCATTGAATATTGAAGAGAAGATCTAAAGGAGGTCCCATTGAAGAAATTTCATATTTGGAATATTGAAGATAGAGAAGGTCTAGAAAATGTCCTATTGCAAATTTTAGAAGCTACAAAATTTGAAGGCCCAAGAGAAGGCCTCTAGCAAACTTGAAAGGAGAAAGAAGAAGAAGACTATAAAAACCTCATTGAAGAGATTGAAGAAGTGATCATTGTAGGAGACTTTAAGAGATATCATTAGAGAAGATTGCAAGCAAGGAGAAGTTCCTGATAAATAAGAATTTGGGACAATTATCGCCATCCGACAACAAGCCCAAAAGGAAGAAATATTTGCAAATAAGTTTTCCAAATTTTAGAAGATATTCTTGAAGACCTCAAGATATTTAGATTCTTGAGAAGAAGGCCAACAAAGAGGCCAATATTGAAGTCAAAATTTGACAAGGAGGTTGAAGGAGAAAGGAGCTAGAAGAGGACACAAATTTGAGAGGTTTAAAGATTACCTTTGAAGGTTTGAAGGCTGATTTGCAGAAAAGGAGTTTTCTGATTTTTACAACATAAATTAAAGGGTTTTTAGAAAGCAATATTAAACTAAAACTTGGAGGAGTTTCCAAGAATATTTGAGAGATTTGAGGATAGCAAATCGAAGGAGGAATTGGCTATCTTATAAGCTAGAAAAGTACAAAGTTCAAGATAGGAAAAGAGCAACATTTAGAGTAGGATTGATAGCTAAAATTGGAGGAGTTCCCTACAAAATTTTAGAGGTTAAAGATAAAATTATAACAACAAAATACATGCTCCCAGAACAACAAGTTGAAGGAGAAATATACATCATTGTAAGCTACAAAATAGAGAATTTTAGGGCAAAAAATCCTAAGGAATTGAAGGTACATAAATTAAAAATTGGGGCAACAAATAGGTGAGTTAAATCACTAAGAAATCAAGATATAAACGAAGACCAAAATGTATGCAAAATTGGTGCAAAAATTTCATTATTTGAACATTTATATTTATCTTATTATTAAGTTTTTAAAAGCACTAGATTTGAGGTTTAAAGTTGCAAGAGGAAAGGTTTCAAGTTTATGTCTTCAAGGGTGTAGAAGATAGCATTTACAAGGAATTAAAACCTGCACAAAAGTAAAGAGAAGTTAGATATATTACAAGGAAAGAAAATATCAACTTCTTACTATCTATTGAAAGCAAAGAAGACAATATAGTACATAGCAAATATTGGCATGATTTAGAAGCTTGGAGTCACCACAGGAAAGGTCACCAAGCATTGATCCAACAAGAATATGTAGTAGAAGAATTACCAATGTGGAGAAGGCAACGTAGGAACCACCATTACCACAACTTGCAAAAGGAAGAGGTACCGTCACCACATTCAAGAGGAGAAACCACCATCTTATGAAAGAAAAGGTGGAGATAGAAAGCATAGGGGGGCAAGCATTTCATCAAGCTATGTATAGTAGCCAACAAGCATTTCATTAAGTCATAAAAACAACACCATTAGCAAGCAAAGAAAGAAAGGATATTCTACCATTGAAGGTTTGAAAACACAACAAAGGAAGGATAGGTGCATCATCATACGTTATTGAGCATTGAAGAAGAATAATAATGTTGTAAAGAAGGCTTCATTATTAAAGAAGCCATGTTGACAAGCCATGACGCCTATTGAGAGCGTTACATTGTAAATGAGAGTGCTAAGTAAAAGATAACGCATGCAAAAGGAGTTACAAGTCATAAGTGCCATGTGGAAGAAGTGTCATAAGGATTAGCACCACCTTGAAGAATGTTACATTGCAAAGAACATCGCAACTTGGAGATAAGCTAGCGCTCTACCAAACACAAGAAAGTTATTACAACTTGTAAGGAAGACAGAGCGCATTAAGAGGAGAATGAACGTTACAAGAAGGAAGTTACAGTACTTGGAAGGTAAAGAAGGTGAAGAGTCATTGCCGCCAAGTGTCACAATGCTAAAGAAAACTCCAAGGGAAGAGGAAATGTTTGCCTTGCATGAGTGATAAGTCTCACACTTATTCATGCAATAAGAAGGTATTCTAAGAGTACATAGAGGATGATAGTGAAGTAAATACTAAGAGCACAATGAAGTAAAAACCCAATGCACAGTGAAGGAGAATATAACCAACAAGTGTAATCGAAGAGTACATTGAAGAGAGTCAACAATTTTGAATGTGCCAAAAGCAAGAGCAATTAATGCTATCATAAGAATTGAAAAAGGAGAATTGAATAGCACCTCAAAATAAGTGCAACTTGCAGAGAAATCAAAGAGAGAAAGACTTCAAACTCAGTGCATGCTAAAGTTAAAGAAGGTATTGAATTTATTTAAATTAAAGTGCATTTTTATAAATTAAATGAGGAATAAGGAACATTAATACAAAGGTTAAAACTAGTTAATATTTAATGCTTAAGATTAATTAGATAATTTGAGATATAAGGATTTGCTTTGATATAGTACAACCTTAGATACATTATTGAAGATTTGAAAGTATTTTTTAAAGAAAGGAAGGTTTAATTGAAATCATTTGAATTACTTTATTCAAGCATAAGAAATATTTGCAAATATTTTATTTTGGAGAGAAAAAGGAATTGCTACATAGAAATTGAAAACATCAAATTTGCAAATATCCATAGTTTCTAAATTTCCAATTAGGGAGATATAAGGAGTTCTACACCAATTTAGATTATTGAAATTTAGAAATTATTGAATTGAAAATTGAAAGAAGTAAAACATAGAGTTGATAGAAATTTGGAAATTGCATTTTGAATTAGTCTCTTGCTCTAATTTATGAGACATAAGGAATCCAACTTAAAGGTCTTGAAAATAAAGAACCTTATCAAAACTTGAAGGTGCATCATTAAATTTATCTTTAGCTTTCTATTTATTCATTAATAGGGAGAAATAAGGTGAAGAATAAAATTTGAACATTAGGGAGATAAAAGGGATTCAACTCTAGGAAAACTGAGAAAGCTAAGCATACTATCAAGATCATAGTACATTCAAAACACTTGCAAGGTGGAAAGTATTTTATAAAATTTGAGAAATAGAAAAGATCTTATCAAACTTGATCTTTTACTAAAATACTTTGGAGTTAAAAGGTATTCTACTTGGAGATTTGAAAAATTAAAATCTTATCAAAATTATTGATTAAACATTAAGATTCTTAAGGTATTTTTACAAATTAGAGAATTAAAAAGATTCATTGAGTTTGATCACAAAATACTAGGGAGTCATAAGGTAGTCAACATCAACAATTTCCTAAAAGATAAAATATTCTATCAAAACTATTCTCAATACATAACACTAGGGAGCTATAAGGAATTCCACCTCAAAGATTAATTTAGAAGGAGCATGGATGAAATAGTGAGGAATGCATTCAATAACGAGGAACTACTTCATGAGTTGAAATTTTATTCTCAAAACTTAATAGATACATTTGATGGATATAGATATTTACCCACTAGTAAAAAGGAAATATTCTCGTTGTTCCTCAAGAAAGCAAGGGAAGAAAATTTTATGACATTAGTTGGTTATCTTCATGAAGTACTTTTCAGAGCTTGGTGAAATACTCAAAGTATAGTTATATTTACATGATAAGAATGTTTGATGATATATCTATCTTTAATTGTTTTTGAATTCTTTTGAAACATGAAATATAATAGTAATCCTAACCAATATTATTGTGATGATATACTAACTCAACATGAAGAAGATATATCAATAGTAAAAATGCAGAATCAAAGAAGAAGAAGAAGAAGGAATAGGAAGCATGACAAAAAATAAAAGATGAAGATGAAAGAAAATACTTTCAAGCTAAATACATATCAAAGTGAACTAAAGGAACAAGATGAAGATGCTCATCAGGATACAAACAAAGACTACAATGAAGAAAGCAGAAAAGAAAAGCTGAAATTCTAAAATCATGACAAAGACCATATTGAAGACTAAGGTCTTCAATAACCAAATAATGTAATACAAGGGGTGTTGGAATATATTACATTATTTGGTACATGCTAATGTACCATATTGGGTACATCATTAGATTAGTATAGTGTCTTAGATTAAGGCTTGAGTATTTACTTTATGTAATAAATGCATAAGTATTAGTAGAATGTGCAATGATGTAAATATGCATGGTGTACATGAGTCCTTAGAAAGATGAAAAGTCATAGGAATATGGAAGGCCAAGAGTCATGTCTCATTATATATAGGCCTTTGGTAGATGAGTTGATGGTATTAGCAAGATGAGTTAGATTAGTAAGTTAGTGAGTTTATAGATAGAGAGATACAATGTAGAACTTGTATGAAGTATGGAACATTGAGATCTCCACATATTGTAATAAGTTCAAATATTTGTGAGCTTTCATTAATGGCTATTTCATGAGTTATTTTAGAAGTTTATCATGCTATTTACTTGTTTATTATATTGATATTATCATACATATAACATTGTTTTCTCATTTTACTACTTGTGGTTGCATTTCCTTTAAGTTTATAGCATCAAAAACTAACATACACTATATTCATTAACTAAAAAAGAGTTAAATAAAAACCAAATCAAGCTATATGAATATTTATGTCCTCTCTGATTGTCCTGATCATTGAACGCATGGACCAAATGGTTGGGATAATCGCACCTCACGTAGAGTGACATGATAGGACAACTTTGAGAGCATGGGGTTTGACTCAATTGAGTGCCTTCGAGGTTTTTAACAAGGCCAAATCCTTTTAAGATGTGATCTTGAGCACACATTCCTAATCTACCATCTTTCAAGGAGAAATATTTAGAGAAATACAGAAAGCAAAGACAGTAGAAATAAAAAATTCTAGGCTATCCTATTGTAATAGGGGGCGATGCACCAAGATCTACACAAGATTCCCTTGCACAACGACCCTAAGTGTAATGCATTGACAAACCTAAGATGAAAAATTCCTCCCTTGAGCATGTTAAACACGACTTTGTGTATAAAGGAAATGAGATAAAGATAGTCATGACCTTTAGTAGACACACAAAAACATACACATACATGAAATAGGACAAAAGGAAAATAATCATGGCCTCAAGCATGTATATATGTATATGAAATATTAAAATATATGGCAAAATAAGGGGCTAAAAAGCATGCCTGCAAGACCACTCAGAAATCCAAGTACTGCTTTATTGATGAAAATGAAAGGAAATACAACTCATTGATCCTTTACAATGCCAAACTAACTACTATTTATAAGTACAATTAAGGGGATTTTCTCTCCAAAACTATGTAGGAGATCTCTGAAAAACTCATTTTCCTTCTCTATGGAACCTAAAAAATTGAATGAACCACTATTTGCAATTAATATTTGTAAGGCTCTGGATCACTACTATTGTAGGTGCCATGCTTTTATCTTCAATTATTTACCCACTTTTCTTGGATTGCTAAGCTAAAGTAACATTAGTCGATAATCTTTGTCCTCCTTTAGTAACAATGCATTAGTCTATCTCATCTACCCCTTCTAGAAATTTGTGCATCATAATTGATGTCTTGCAACTTTATATAACCCTTCTTCTATGCTAGTTATATCACGCTTCATCTCTAGGAGTGCTTGGCTACTTATCAAAAATTTATCTTTGTTCTCCCACATTGGAACTTTAAAATATTTTGAGATCAAGCTAGATGCTTTGTGATAAGACACCAAATTATCTCATTATTTCAGCATTTGTAACATCCCTTCTTTTTTTTTTTGGAAAATTATTAAGGTTCGATGGTTTTTGAGCTCTGGCGATTTGGCGGGAAACTTTCTGAACTGTCGCTGGCCGAGGCTCTAGGGTTTCTGGTGGGAAGATTCTACTAGGGACTCAGGTGGTTTGCTGTTGTTTTTTGCTGACGGCTCTTTCGTTGCCCCAGGAGGGCCCAATGGGGTCTCCTCCAGGATTTCTCGATGGGAAGAAGACCTCTTATGCCGAGATATTAAGAGAAAACCCTGCGTCTTCCTCCGATGAAGCTCAACGGAGTGCTTACCATTCGCTATCCAAGAATGCGGGCAAGGGTTCTCCTGTGCATAGAGTCAATGGATGTCTCCCGCAATCCGCTTCCGCACCGAAGATTGTCATAGAACCGTAGCCGGTCGAGGACACGATCAACTACCGTGCTACTCATGATCTGATTTGCAAATTCATGGGCATCCGACCCACCCCCGCACTTTCTCGCACTCCCGGGTGAGACAAAACTGGGAGCCTATCGGTGAGTACTCCTTATGGCCCATAAGCAATGGGTATTTTATTATTAGTTTTTCCTCCTTAGCGGATAGAAACAGAGCATTTGAATCAAAAAAGAGGAGCCATGGCCCGACAGGGTTATTTGTCCAACCGTGGAGAGCGGGCTTCGACCCTCGCATTGAGCCCACGGCTGTCCCGGTTTGGATCCGACTGTATGCTCTCCCGATGGAGTTTTGGGGTGAGCAGATTCTTGAACTGATAGGTAACTCTCTAGGTAGATATTTGGGAGTTTCCAAAGATACCATAGAAGGAAACACCGCTGTTTATGCGAGAATTTGTGTAGAACTGGATATTAGCCAGCCGCTACCAACTGAGATGGAACTGGAGTTAGCAGGACACTCCCTGGATACAACAGGTAGACTATGAAGCCCTACCTTTTCGATGTAGAGTTTGCCATAAGCATGGCCATTTGGCAAGGTTCTCGCCCAAATATCTTGAGCACCAAAGCGGATGCTCCACAGGGAATGCCAAATCACCCCCGAGAGGGTAAGTCCACTCCAGTCAAGGAACCACCCATCATTCCCCCTGGTTCTCGATGCCCGTAAAGATGGCTTTGAACAAGCAGAAGAGAAGAAGAAACAAAAAGAGAAATGGCAAGGAGCAAGCTCATCCCAAGCCAACCAACCGGTATGAAATCTTCAAATCTCTTGTGGATCAAGAAGACCAAATTATGGAAGGAGCAGATGGGAACCTTGAGGATAATATCATCCTTTCTCATGCTCCTCCCTCACCAACCCCTGTCCTAGAACAGGTGATTGACTCCTCTGAGATTTTGCAGCTAGAAAACCCAGGGGCATTGGTAATCCACTCCCCAGCACAGCCAGCTATTAAAGATGTCACCATGGGAAATGCAGAAAAGTTCAGAGAAAGACCAGCTCTAGGGATTACCTAGGTGGAGAAGAGGTCGAAAAATAGTAATTCCCAAGGGGTGGGCAGGAAATCCAATAAGGATCTAATTGGAGTGCAAGGAGATAAGCTAATCAATGGAGGATTGGCGAGAACAATTGATTCGTATTGCTCCCAAGGTTTCCAATGATTATTCAATCTTGGAATGTGAGGGGTTTAAACAATAGAACCCATCAATCTGCTGTTCAAAGACTTTTAGAGGGAAGTAAAACAGACTTTCTGCTCATTCAGGAGACAAAAATGTCTTTAGACCTTATGAGTAAAACTGTCAATCGAATCTGGAGGGGTGCTGGCCATATGGCTGTGGCTGCTCTAGGTGCCTCGGGAGGGATTGCTACTCTTTGGAACCCTTTGGCGTGGATAGCAATAGAACATATAGCCTGGAGGGGTGTCCTCACATCTCTTTTTAGGAATATTGTTACAGCTGAACAAGTCTTAATTACAAATTTCTATGGGGCTCAGAACATCGATGGTCAGCGGTCTCAATGGAAAGCTGTTCAAAACATGAGGTCCTCCCGGGAAGATTTTGATTGGATTATTGCTGGGGACTTCAATGCCAAATTATCTGCCAGGGATCGGAAGGTGGCATCCCAGTTTTGGATACAAGGGACCGGCTTTTTATTGCCCAAGTCCAGGCCTTTAACCTTGTTGATATCAAAGGCCCTGGTACAAACTTTACCTGGACTAATAAGAGAAGAGAGCCATACAACAGGAGGGTTAAGCTTGACCGGTTTCTCGGTCTCGGAGGAAGCTTATGTTAGATGGAATATCAAATTCCAGATTTTGGAGGGCCCAGCCTCAGATCACTCTCCCATTTTGCTGGAGGGAGGGACTATGTCAGGGCAGTATTACAAACCATTTAAATTTGAAAATTTTTGGTTGCAAAAAGAGGACCTCCGAAGGAAAATTCCACGATGGTGGGAAGAAGGTCGTCTCCCTTTTGGGACAGCTATGTTCAAATTTCATAAACAACTTCTTTTTGTTAAGAGTAAACTAAAACAGTGGAGGCAAACTAACAAATCTGATTTCCAGCTCCAACGGGCTCCCTTGTTGGCCAGATGGAATGAGGTGCAAAAACAATTCAGGGAAGGAATCATTTCTGAGCATCTTAAATCCGAGGATGATGCTTTACGCAAAGCGGTTGAGGACATTGATAATCAAGAAGAGATCTACTGGAAACAGAGAGCAAGAAACACATGGTTATTAGAAGGAGACAGAAATACAAAATTTTTCCATCGCTCTGCCTCGTGCTAGAAGACAATTGAATAACATGGAACTCCTTCAAGACGAGAATGGAAACTCTTTTGACACTCTCCCTGATATGCACTCCCACTCAATGGAGTATTTCTCAAACCTCTTTAAGGAAAGTATGGAGCATGATGTGGAAGCCCAAAATGAAGTCATTGATGGCATTCCCTCTATTATCTCTCATGAAGAGAATCAGGCCCTTCTTAAGCCCATTGATCGTGATGAACTCAAGAAGGTGGTCTTTGGGATGTGCACTGGAAAATCGCCTGGTCCTGATGGCTTCCCTATTGAGTTTTTTCAGGCCTTCTGGGATATCCTGGAGGAGGATGTGCTGGCTGTCATTGAGGAGTCCCGAACTAACAAAAGAATGCTCAAGGCTCTAAATCACACCTTTATTACCTTAATTCCAAAAGGAGAGGGGGGGGCTCACATTTCTGATTTCAGACCTATTGCCTTATGCAATGTGATTTACAAAATAATCACTAAAATTATGGCTGAAAGACTAAAACCTCTTCTTCAAAATATAATCTCCCCAGAGCAAGGGGGTTTTGTTGAAGGGAGACAGATCTTGGATGGAGTGATCTTGGCTCAGGAGGCTATCCATACTATGCACAATTCAGGTAACAAAGGAATGTTCATCAAACTGGATATGTCTAAGGCTTATGACAGAGTAGAGTGGGGCTTCTTGGTCAAGATGTTGGCAGCCTTTGGTTTTTCTCAAGACTGGATTGCCTGGGTCATGAGCTGTATCTCTACGCCTTCATACTATGTTTTAATTAAGGGGCTTCCCTCGCCACCTTTTGGAGCCTCTCGGGTCTCCGCCAAGGAGACCCTTGCTCTCCTTATCTCTTTCTCATCTTGGTCGAAGGATTAGGCAGACTCCTCCTGAGAAGAAGACTTCAAGGACAGATAACAGGAATTAAAATCGGGGCTGAAGTTTTGACTCATTTACAGTTTGTGGATGATACTGGATTGGTGGGAGTGGCCACCTCGGGGAAGCAAGAGGAATCAGAGATTCTCTTAACGTCTACCTCCGGGCCTCTAATCAAGTCATCAATGAAACAAAATCCAAAGTGGTCTTCTTTAATCTTGATCAAAGGTCACAAGACAGAGTTATTGAGATCTTGGGATTCACTAGGACCTCCCTTCCTGTTGTTTACCTGGGGGTTCCTCTGCATTTCAAAAAACTAAAAGCTGATTTCTGGAAGGACCTTTTGGATGGCATCAAAGAGAGAATAAATCACTGGTCTCATAGATGGTTAAGCTATGGGGGCCGACCGACTTTCCTCGATACCGTTATTCAGTGCCATGCCAATTTATAAATTCTCTATTCCGGCTGCCCCTCCATCAATTTGGAAAGAGCCGGACAAAGTGGCTAGAAGTTTTCTTTGGGAAGGTGCCAAAGGAGAGAGGAAATGGGCCTTGGTTGGATGGGATAAGGTCACCCACCCCAAGGAAAAAGGTGGGCCGGGATTAAGAAGCTCCAAGTTTAACAATCGTGCTCGGTCGGTAAACTGTATTGGAGGTGGATTTCCCAGCCAACGTCCCTCTTCAGCATAATCCTCTCT
Source organism: Wollemia nobilis (assembly GCA_028583015.1). Lineage (NCBI taxonomy): Eukaryota > Viridiplantae > Streptophyta > Pinopsida > Araucariales > Araucariaceae > Wollemia > Wollemia nobilis. Next base: position 22,365,222 of record JAQPPZ010000523.1, read on the forward strand.
AGTAAATACTTGGGTCTTGTTCACCCCAATGACTTGGGCCGCTTTCCTTTGGAGGGTAATGGATCATTAGTGTGGCAGGCGCTCAAGCTTGGATCTCGCATTATCAAAGATCAATTGTTCCGAAAAGTTGGGAGAGGGGAGAAGGCCCGGTTCTGGATCGATTCTTGGGATCAGAATCCTCCCATTCTTGCTGTGTTTCCTGAATTGCATCCGTTAAAATCAGCTCTAGAAGATAAGGGATGGATCCATATTGAGAGCTACTTCAATACCAGCCAATTGGGGGAGTATAAGGTTCAAAAGTTCAAGCGGCTCGGTGAATGGCCTATTCCAATCCCTCCGGAGCAGGCTCCAACTCTGGAAAAACTCTTGTCAGAACGGTTTCTTACTGGGAGAGATGAGGAGGATGAGCTTGCCTGGGGCTTTGGGAACCTTGGGGTTTATACTGTGAAGGAGGGCTATGATTCGATCCTTCCAGAGCCCCCCCCACACTCTTTTCCAGTTCAAGAATGGAGGAAGATTTGGCATCCCAAGGGCTGGCCGAAAGTGAACTTCTTTGCCCGGCAGCTGATGCACAATGGAATCCTGACCTTTGACAATCTCGTAATCAGAGGCATCATTGGTCCTTCCCAATGTGTTTTATGCTATAGGAATGAGGAAACTGCGGATCATATTCTCGCTTGATTGTCCTTTCACACAACAGATTTGGCATCGTTGGTTCTCCCATTTTAAACTTCAGTCTATTGGAGACTTGTCTCGGACCAATTTATGGGAAAGTCGGAAGAGAGGTAGATTTACATCTAAAGCTCTTCGAACTGGCTGGGAGCTTGGTTTCCTTTTTATTTGGTGGCAGGTGTGGTTGGAAAGAAATGCTCGTATTTTTCGTGAAACCTTCTCTTCGGTGGATGGGATATGGCAGTTCATCTGGAGCAAAGTTGTGGAAACCGTTGCCATCTATGCTGAGGAGGAGAATCAGCCTGCTTCTAAGCCTCTGGAAGAGAGAGTCGCTGATCTTGAGAGACAGGTAAGAAGTTGTTGGAAACCTCCCCGTAAGGCTGGATCAAAATCAACACTAATGGAGCTGCAAAAGGCAATCTGGGCAATGCTGGAAGTGGAGTTATCTGCCGTGATCATGTTGGGTCTGTGCTCTATTGGGAACTACAAGGCCTGGGATATGCCACAAACAATGAATTCGAGGCCTTTGCTATTAAATCTGCTTCCATCCGGGCCGTCAAGGTGGTCATAGAAAGATAATCATTGAGTCCGATTCCCAAATCCCGGTTGGCGCTCTTGATTGCATGAGGAACTTTGCCTTAAAAGCTTGGAGGCCACGGATTCCGGTCTCCCAAATTAAAGAGCTTTGGAAGGAATTAGAGGATGTGATACCTGTTTATGCTAGTAGATCTCTTAATAAAGCGGCTGATTTCCTTGCTAAGATGGGTGCTGAGAGAGAGGTTGGGATGCATCTGCATAGTAATATGCCTGTGGAGGATGCAGAGATTAGACAAGGCCTTGAACAAATTTTGAAATAATGTGCAGTGTTTTTTATGCTAAGGAAATTTTTTGTCGCGATATCGCGACATGTAGTGCTGTCGCGGCCTCTAGCTGGAAGCTGTCGCGATATCGCGACAGGTTGAGCCTCCGCGGCCTTTGGTGGGTTTCTGTCGCGATATCGCGACATGTCGCGCTATCGCGGTCCTTGTTGAGATCCTGTCGCGATTTCGCACCCCTTTTGAAGTTGAAAAGCAAAGTTGAAATTTCGTCGCGTTATCGTGACAAGTTGGAGAGTGGGAAGCTGCAAGGTAATCTTGTCGCGATATCGCGACACGTTTGGCACTTAAGCGGCTGGGAGGAAAATTGTCGCGATATCGCGACCTGTAGCGCCGTCGCGGCCTCGAGCTGGAAGTTGTCGCGATTTCGCGACAGGTTGAGCCTTTGCGGCCTTTGGCGGGTTTCTGGCGCGATATCGCGACATGTCGCGCTATCGCGGCTCTTGTTGAGATTATGTCGCGATTTCGCGCCTCTTTTGAAGATGAAGAGCAAAGTTGATAATTCGTCGCGATATCGCGACAGTTTGGTAAACTGGAAGCTGCAAGGTATTTTTGTCGCGATATCGCGACACGTTTGGCACTTAAGCGGTTGGGAGGATAATTGTCGCGATATCGCGACCCTTTTGTGGCATGAGTGCCATCTCGAAACTTCGTCGCGATTTCGCGACTCCTTTTGCGTGCGGCTGCCGAGGGCCCTTCCTGTCGCGATCTCGCGACATGTCGCGATCTCGCGACATGTCGCGTTATCGCGACTGTTGGCGCCGACGCGGTCGAGACGGGGGTGATTGTCGCGATTTCGCGACATGTCGCCTTTTCGCGCCCTGTTGTTTTCTTTGCCCTGTGGTTGCTAGTGCTGCCTTTGTGCTTTGCCCTTGTTGTGTTGCTCTTTGCTCTGGGTCGGGATGTGTTCTCTCCCGTTTGTAATTGGTCTTTGTATTAATACAAGTTTTCATTTTTTCAAAAAAAAAAAAAACATCCCTTCTTTTTTGTTGTCAGTTTGCTTGCTATTATCTTTAGAATGAGATATTGTTGATGAGTTCTATGGATGCAGGAACAAGGTTCACCTCCAAACAAATATATTAGTAAGCACTTGGTGCCCTCCTTCAGGCGGAAAGATAGAGGTGTCCACAAGAGGTAAGGTGGGATATGATGCATACAATGACCTGTGAGTACATGGAAGCTCATTGAGAGAAAATTTTCATATAGGGGCATCTTGTTTGTTGCATTATATACTTGGTTGCCTGTTGAAGTTTCGTTGCATTATGCATATATTAGCTTTAAAATTCATTTCCAGCTGCTTCCTATTTGAACCTGGTTTTGTAATTATTTTAATAATTAAAAATATATAATAATAGTAATAATATAATAAAATATAAATAATAATATACATAACAATAATAATAAATTATAAATAAAATAAATGAAGGTTTTGCATAATATACTTTAATATTTTTGTTACCTTTGAGTAAGGTGCACTAGAGTTTGGTGCCACTCGAAAAGTTTTTTAAACCTTATACTTTGCATGATCTCTTGTGTGGCAAAGATATTATACCTCTATTTTGTTATATAAGCATGGATAAAAACACTACACTGGGTAACTGGTGGTGGGGTGACTATGAGATTCTTCTTGTGTGTTGGACTATTGATTATGAGTTGCTGTTACAGGATTTCCAGGTCAATCTTTCTCCCAAAATGTATAGACTAGAATGTGTGTTATAACTTTAATATATTTTTGGGTATGATGTTTGTAATGTTTGTAATGACTGTAAATATGTTGTTTTCATATAGGAAATGGGTTGTGTCAAAATGGAGGTCCAATGGCCACATGGAAATAGTTGCTTTACCGAAAGGTTTTTTCATGGTCAAGTTGCTCTTCAAGGAGGACTCAGACAAAATTTTGGGGGGAGGACCGTGGTTTTTGGATAGAGGGGTCTCATCTTGCGAAGATGGAGTTTAGATTTTGATCCAGATTCTTCGAGTTTTTTCCAAGCTCCAATCTAGGTCAGGCTACCAAGTTTACCCTATCACTTCTGGAATGAGGATGTGCTGACAGGTATCGTAAGAGAAATAGTGGTCATGGTGGCTATTGACATAGCAATCAAAGCCCGTTCTTGACTAATATATGCAAGTATGTGTTAATGCAGACCTTGAGAAGTTTTTGCCTACCTCAATCAGTTTGGTCTCAAAGTTAGGGGTTTGGAACCAGAATATTGAGTATGATAATGCTTTGATCATATGCATAACATGCAAGAAACTAGGGCATTCATTTAATGTATGCCCTACACAAAAAAAAATCCTCCTAGAAACATAAAATGTTTAAAATGAAAAAATTCGAAGGAGAGAGCTCTAGACAAGGTAATGGAAGATGTGAGAAACAGACGGATAACATTCTCCTTCAGATTTTTCCAACAAAGAATCATACATTGATGAAGAAGCAGGATGTCCAAGATCCCTCACCTTTTGAATTTGGGGATATACTTTTAGGAAAAGACGAAGTAAGTTCTCCCCCTAAACTTATTTCCTTTGTGATGAATAAAATTACTATAGAAAATATGTTCTCTTGAATTTGAGTTAAGAAAATGATATGGATGTTAATCCCCAACCCCACTCTTTTGAGGGTTTGTAAGAAGTTTCTTTGGAGGGAATTTTGCCTAATTTTTGAGGATTTCCCTCCTAACCTCAAATTCTCTTATTATTCCCATTCAAAGGTCACTAGAAAAACAAAACAGTGCTTTAGATTTTCCACTTAATAGGCAAGGTTTAAAATCTAGCCCAACATTAGCTTTTGTTATTTCTTCCATCCAAAGTCTCCTGGAAAAATAGGCAAGTGCTATAGATTCACTACCTAATGGAAAATTTTCAAAATCTAGCTCTAATTGGATCACAAGAAACAACAAAAAAGGGACAGTGGATGTGGGAGTTGAATCTAAGCAAGGGCGACCTTCAAATTAAGACTCAATGCTAAGGGATATTTTAAAAGACATAGCTAATGGAACCCAAATACCACTTTCTATGGGAGGGGGAAGAAACACCCCACCAAGTCTCATAAATGAAAATATTATCTTGGAACATAAGGGGTTTGAATACCCCTTCGAACCAACGATTGGTCACTTTTATGAGGAAAGATCTGAAACCTCATATTTTTTTTATTTAAGAAACTAAAATTAAGGAGAACAATTTTGATAAGGTTAAGAATACCATATGGAAGGAGGCTTGTTATTCTGCAAGCCATGCTTCGAGAGATTTTGGGGTTTAATGTGTCTTTGGGATAATTCAAAAATTGAAGGCAGAGTGCTCTCTTCTTCTGACAGATTTATTAACATGTTTTTCTATTGTAGAGTTTCTAAAATATCCTAGGTTTTAACTAATGTGTATGCTCCAAACTTAGTTGTGGGAAGAGGAAGACTATGGGAGGAGTTGAGCGTAAATAGAAATGCTTTACTTGACCTTGCTTGAATGTTGGCTAGGGATTTTAACTACCCCCTTTTTCCCTTAGAAAAAGCCAATCCCCCTATAATGGTATGGAGGACTTTGAATTTTTTGTCAATACTAATGAGTTGATGGACTTCAAGCTAAAAGGAAGTAAATTCACTTGGAGTAATAGAAGGATAGTGGAACACCTTATCCAATCAAAATTGGATAGGTTTTTTATTTCTAAAGAAGGGCTTCATCATTTTGGTGACTTTGTTCTCTCTTCTCTTCCAAGAATAGGATCAGATCATAATCCTTTGGTACTGGATGTTTCAGTTGGGAATATAATTTTTAAGTTTACCTTTCGTTTTCTAGTTCTTTGGTTGAAAAATGATACCCTTGAGGTCCTAATAGCTTATTGGTGGAAGAAGGATTTTCTAGGGCCCCTAATATCTCAAGTTACCAATAAGTTAAGATTTTTGAAGCGCAACTTAAAAGAATGGAATAAAAATGTTTTTGGTAACATTTTCCAAAACCAAAAGAATAAATCCTTGAAAATGCAACTTTCATTCGTTGAAGCTACTATGGAATCTTTTCGCCCATCAGAGGCTGATAGAGATATTGAAAGGACTTTGTTGGTAGATTTTCATAATGTATTGGCCTGTGAGGAATCCTATTGGAGACAAAATTCTAGGGCTATTTGGTTGAAATATGGAGATAGAAATACTAGGTTTTTTCATGCCACAACCTTGAGACACAAGAGTTTCAATAAGATTACTAAAATTTTTGAGGATGGTACTAAAACTATAAATATTTTGGAAATTTGTAAGGACGCTGTATAGATTTTTATAAATATCTTAGGAGTGGAAACACCTATAAATGAGCAAACCTCCATTTTTTTTTTAATTTTATTCCTTCTCTAATTTTTAAACAAATGAAATCTAGTCTTATCGTTTCGTTCAAAGAGTCTGAAATCAAAGAGGTAGTGTTTTCCATGGCTGGTGAGAAGGCCCTTGGACTTGATGGTTTTCCTACAATTTTTTACCAAAAAATTTGGGGAATTATGGGGAAGGATATATATAATGCTATGGGTAAAATTCAAAATACCTTTCATATTCCAAGTGACATCAATTCCACCTTTTTGGTTCTTATTTCTAAATTAGCAGGAGCTAGTTCATTGAATAATTTTAGACCCATAAGTTTGTGTAATATTGTTGAGGATATTATTGTACATTAGGATTAATTATAAGCCTGAGTTATTATTAATATTTCCTATTTCTTGCATTGTAATACATGAGGCATAGTATGCCCATGTTGAAAATATGTTTGTTATTGGTTAGGATGTTTAGTTAGACTGTTAGATATGTCTTTTATCTTCTAGCAATTAGTTGGCATCCATGTTTAGCATATTGTTATCTGTTAGTTACAGTGGTTGGCCTTGTTTGGTAAATTGTTACAACCATTGTAACCATGTGATTTCATTATAAGCTTTATATATTCTACTACTACTAATGAATAATCAGCTTCACGTTTGGTATTTTCATATCAGTGGTAATCAGAGCCGAAGGATAATTTTTGCAAGGAGGGCAAGTTACCACTTCATTGCTAGGTGTCTAGTTGGGTTTTGCAACTAGTGCATCATATCCTAGGTAGGTGCTTGCGTGAAATTGGCTTGAGGCTAGTTTCAACATCATTTTTATGAAGCTTTGGAGGTGGCAAAGGGTATAAATTACCCCTGCACCATACTTCTAACAGAAAACCAGAGGGTAACCTGACTTGCCTTGTGTGGGCAAGAATTTTTTTTTTCCTGTTGGAAATTAATGTCTACTTTGAAGATCAGAGAAATCAGATATTTGAGAGGTAGTTCCATAAGATTGAGCCAATTTATGGCCAAAAGGAGGCATTGGCACTCCTTATCGTGAGAACACCAGTTGTCGAAGAGAGTTTTTAAAGGTGATTTGGAAGTCCAATTGCAACAAAATATTGACCAAAATTTTCTTCATGCAAGAAAAAAATTGAGTTTATAACTCTTTGCATGAAAATTAAACAATTTTTGAGGTTCTCCATGCATTAAAGTTAAAATTTAATATTAATATTTTATTTTATAAGCCTAAAGTCAAAAATAGGCTTATTTTTGGCTTATTTTGGTGCAAATCAACATTTTAGGTGGCCCACCGTTCAACACCAGCCACCAGGTCTTCTATGGGCCATCACCACCAACAACTGACTCCTTACTACTAGTCGTCTAGGCCACCTATGACTAGCTCTACCAGACTTGGTGGACCTCTTCTAATTGGTCTCGTAGATTGACGAAAACTGTCGACGTAAACCACGTCTCAGCTCACCCCAAGTAGGTAGAGGAATTACAATAAGGATCATCACTTGCACGTGAACAACCTAGAGCAATCGATAGAAGGTTGTGCTCAGACACGTCGACCAGCACTAACGCTGGTCTAGCAGTCGACCAGCACCCGCACTGGTGACACTCAGCCTCATACGCGATGTCGACCTCATGGACATACCACTGCAAACTTGCAGTATATCAGAAAAAGTAGTCAATTGTTGGAGGAAAATTGCAAACACCATCGTAGGCAGAAAGATCCTTGTAGACGATGGTATTTTATGCACAAACAAAAAAACATTTGCAGCCGAACGACGAATGAAGACGATGAAGAAAAATTAAAGTGAACCCTAAGGTTCGTAAAAAGGCCAATAAAAAATAAGAAAAACCTAATTCATGCATGACACATGGCAGAAGATGGTTACTTGAGGGCTATGGTTTCGGTGAGGTTTTTACACTCCCGACGTTTCCTGTGACTTCTCGGTGATAGGTCGATTTCAACAAAGATAAAATCAGTTGATTTCAGTGAATTCTTTGCACTATAACATCAAAATTAGGTTTTACGGTGACAATATGTTTCTCAGTGACCTTTTAGGCTTATTGACATTAATTCAAACCTTCGACGTTCACAAACCATCTCCTGGTAACTTTTTGCGATCTCAACAATCGTCCGTCGAGTTTTCACGTTTCTGACGAGGTGAAGAATTTTGGCCACGGATGATTTGTTTTCAAGTGATGGTAGGTTGAAAGTTCTTTTACTTTTTCAGTGGGAATTGTCCCACATATATTGTGCGGGGTGCTTGCAAAGGTTTAAAGGCACCTCTGCACAAGTATTGAGGTGGCCACCTCTCGGTGGTCACACTCAACCACGCTCACGCGTGGGAAGGAGGTGGTGGTTGCCTCTAGGTCGATTGGCCATTTTGACTTGCTCGGGATTAGTGCCCATTAAGTGGAGTTGGTTGTGAGTGTTGATAGTTGAGTTGATCGCGTTGACAATTGAGTTGACTGCGGACAGTTGACTGACTGCGCAAGTTGACCGTGCATAAAACAAATTTTTGCAAAAACAATTTCGCCAAACTGACCGTTGGAATTGAAAATTTTGAATTTTGGCACCAAAACAAAGGTGAACTTTTTCCAAATTTTGAGTGAGAAATTTTGCAATTATTTTTGCAAAATTTAACAATTTTTGCCTCCATTTTCAACAATTTTGAAGGGCTAATTTTTGCAATTTTTAGTGCTAATTTTTGTAATTGCAAAATTGATGTAATTTTGTAAAAGCACTAAATTTAGCCCATTTTGTAAATTGGAAGGCAAATTTTTGTAAATCTAGGCAAATTGTGCATTAGGAAACCTTGCAAATTGTTCCTAAGAGCCTAGATAGTTCTTGCAACCATTTTGGAATCCTCCTAGTCTGGCATATACACGTAATCAAATGGCTGCTGACCTCAAAACAAACATGGAAAATCTTACTATTGCAGTAGATATTTTGGCAGATAAAGTGAAAGATATTGTTGTCCAATTGACTCCTGGTGATGTCAAAATTTATCACAATCATGCCAACAAAGCAAAATGTGAGGTCAAATTGTATGATGGATCAAGGGATCCTGATGTCTTGTCTACATGGATTTTAGATATGCAAACTTGGTTCACCTATGCTGAAATTCTTGAAGATGACCAAGTTGCCTTTGCCATAGTCAAACTCACAAGCTTAGCAAAAGTTTTGATTGTAGAAAGACAAAGCCATAATGCTGCCATGACTTGGAAAGAATTGATCCAAATTCTGAAAAACATATTTTTCCCACCAAATTACCAAAGTGACCTCACGACCAAGTGGTATAGATTGAGGTAAGCCTATAGTATGTCAGTTGTTGACTACATTTTCCAATTCAATAGGCTAAGGGTGCTTCTTGGTGTGAAAGATTCAGAAGAGGATTTGATTAACAAGTTCACTTGTGGATTGCAAGATCAGATTTTTAGGGAAATCAAGTTCAATGATTTCCTCACTTTGGATGTGGCATTCAAGCATGCCATTCTCATAGAGGAGAAAGTTGGTGCCTCTTACAGATCTCGATAGGACAAGTAGTTCCAAAGGCATGAATCAACATCAACAAAAGGTGAAGAACAATTCTCATTCTTCCCCTCATTCTTCTTCTCCTCCCACTTCTCCTAAAGCACATTCTTCTTCTTCTCACTCTAAAGATCCTTCTTCTTCAACAATGTATTGTGATTTTTGTAAAAAGCATGGTCATACAAAGTCTAAATGCTTTACTTTTGAAAGAATGAAGAAGAAGAAGTCCCTAATTGTACAACCTACAAATGAGGAACCACAAGATGGTCCCATTGTGACTACAGGGACAGAAGAAGAATATCCTAGCTTTAAAGGGTAAACTAAACAAAGTTACCCTCATGTCGAATATTTTTGCACAAGGGGGTCGTGACCATTTGTTTGTCACTAGAGCCCACCTTACACATGATTTTTATGTGGATTGTATCATAGATAATGACTCATAGAAGAATCTCATCGCGAGGTTCATTGTCGAGAAGTTGAAGCTTCCCACAAAGCCACATCATCAACCCTATGCACTTGGGTGGAAGGATGTAGACTCCACATCTAACATCACACACACTTGCACCTTGTATTTTGCTTTTGGTGATAAGTTTGTGGACAAAGTAAGATGTGATGTCACTAAGATGGATTGTTGTGGACTATTGCTTGGTAAACCCTATCAATTTGATAGGAATGCAGTGTATCATGCTAAAAATAACACATACACCTTGGACTTGCATGATAAAACATATTTGATACAAAGCACTACACCCACATCAAATTTGATGCTAAGTTGTAGGTAAGTTCGTAAGCCATTAAGTCAAGCACTTATTTTGGCTCCTACTTGCATAAGTCCCACACAAGAGAAAGAACAAGCACCATCAAAGACTCATGATAAAGAAGAAGCTTCACTTCCACAAATTGAACAATCACAAGAGCTCGTGGTTAAGGAACCCATCACTCTCACTCATGAGAAAGATACCAACCATTCCATTGGCATCATTTTGGGTACACCTATGGACACACAACCACTTGCTCCATAGAAGTTGCCTTTGGCTTTGCCCTCTTCCACCATTGCACATACGGAGGAGCAAGCTAAGGTCACTTCCTTCATTCAGCATCGATAGAGCCTTCAGGGCAAGATAACACAGGACTTGTAGAAGACTCAGCAGGAGCAATAGAGAGTGATGAGCAAGCATCACAGTCCTCACTCATTTCAGGTTGGAGATAGAGTTTGGCATCCTTTGGATAAGCGATGCTTTCCAGAGACACCATATCAGGATCCTCCTTTGGTACCTGAACCTATCATCAACCCTACAACAACAGTGGCACCTGATCGTTAGCTTTCGCTCATTACAGATAGAGTTTTTGAGATGAAGACTCATCACACTCGATAGGGTTCTTCCACTTCTTACCTTGTCGCCCATCGTGGTCACTTTCCACATATGGCTCGCTGGATTCCTCACCATCAGATGGCCCATGACTTTCCACATTTGTTGAGAGCATTGGGGTCCAATGCTTCTATGGTTGGGAGGAGTGTTGAGGATATTATTGTACCTTAGGCTTAATTATAAGCCTAAGTTATTATTTTATTATTATTTCCTATTTCTTGCACTTTGTATTTACGTGAGGCATAGTATGCCCATGTTGGAAATATGTTTGTTATTTGTTAGGATGTTTAGTTAGACTGTTAGAGTTGTCTTTTGTCTTCTAGTAGTTAGTTGGCATCCATGTTTAGCAGATTGTTATCTGTTAGTTACAAGTGGTTGGCCTTGTTTGGAAAATTGTTACAACCACTTAACCACGTGATTTCATTGTAAGCTTATATATTCTACTACCACTAATGAATAATCAACTTCACGTTTGGTATTTCCATATCAAATACTCTATAAAATATTGACTAAAGTCAGCCAATAGAATGAAGGTCATTCTTCATGAAATTATTGATCTTTGCCAAGGTGCTTTTGTTAAAGGGAGGCAAATCCTGGATGATGTGATTACTATTCATGAAGTTCTTCACTCCATAGATAAAAGTGGTAGAGATGGATTTTTGTTGAAATTAGACATGAAAAAGGTATATGATAGAGTATCTTGAGAAATTATGTTTAAAGTTATGGGTAAATTTGGCTTTCACCATGCTTGGATAGACCTCATCAAAGGATGTTTGTGCTCAATTATGAATTATGTCCTAATTAATGGTTCTCTATCAGGTTATTTCAGAAGCCTCTAAGGCCTAAGACAAGGGGACCCACTATCTCCTTATCTATTTCTTATTATGGTTGAAGCCTTGGGCATATCTATTCAAACAACCCAGTCTAAGGGGTTAATTTTAGGGATAAAGCCTACCTCCTCCTGCAATCCCATAACACATCAATAATTTGCATATGATACTCTTCTTGCTTCAAGATCCTCTATTCTAGAAGCAAAAGAGATTAAGTTTATTCTATCTTCTTATGAGGTTGCCTTTGGATAGAAGATAAATTTCAACAAGAGCAAGGTGTTTTTTTAATACCCCCTTCAAAGGCAGGTAAATATTGCAAAAATATTTGAATGTTCCATTGGGAAGCTCCCTTCTGTTTATTTGGGTTTACCGCTTTTCAATGGCAGGTTACAAGATTCTTCTTGGCTTCCTATGGTTGAGAGGGTTAGGAGAAAGTTGGCAAGCTAGAAAGGTGCCCTCCTTAGCCAAGTTGGTAAGGCACAACTCATTAAATCCACCCTCCAAAGTATCTTGATCTTCTTTTTATCGTTGTTTAAGATGCCACAAAAAATCTACCAAAAGATTGATAGTATTCAAAAGGCCTTTCTTTGGATGGACATGGAATAAATACATAGAATTCCCCTAGTGGATTGGAAGCAGGTTTGTTCCAGGAAGAGCAAGGGTGGATTAGGCCTCAAGAAACTAAAATAAATGAATTTGGCCCTTATTGCAAAACAGGGTTGGAAGTTTTTCAAAATGGATGAAGTTGGATGGGTAAAGATTTTAACAACTAAATATCTTGGCAGAGATGGTAATTTCCTTGATATTCAAGCCAATCCAAAGAGCTCTGTTTTTTGGAAACACCTTCTTGATTCCAGGTTTATTATTCAAAAAGGCTTGAGATGGAAAATTGGTGATGGTAGGAAAGTTAACTTTTGGGATGATAGTTGGATTCGTAATGAGCCCTTGATTAGAGACCAACTTCTAAACTGCTTAGAGCCCTTTACTGTGCAATCTTGTGGATCTAGAGTCATTGACTTTATTGAGGTAAGGGATGGAAAAAGGACTTGGAAGACTTTGTCTCTTGTTAACCCCTCCCCTAGGCAAATTCGTGCTCTAAATTCTTTATCCAATATTCTCAGAATTCATCTCCTTAATCCTAACCCATTAGTTGATTCCCCTGTTTGGAAAGTAGATAATAAGGGCCTTTTCATGGTTAAATTTGCTTACTTTCTTCAGTTTGATGAGGAAGAGGACTAGTTTCCAGCCAATAAGATATGGTTCAAACACCTCATACCTAAAGTTAATTTCTTCTTTTGGTTGGCCACCCAGAACAAAATCCTTACTATTGAAAACCTTCACAAAAGAGGCTTGCCCATTTTGAATAGGTGTTATCTGTGTGAAGTTGCTTGGGAGAATGCTAATCATTTGTTTCTCGAGTGTCCCTTCTCCTTAGAAGTTATCCATCTTCTTCTCATCAAATTCAATGTTACCTGGGTCATGCCTAATAACATTTTGGACCTGTGTTTGCAGTGGGTTGCCCCCTTCCATAATCTTCTACTTAGAAATTGTTGGTCTTTCTGTTTGCCTCATTTTCTTTGGGGTATTTGGAATGAAAGAAACAACAGAGCCTTCAAGAATGTTAAAAAGGATCCCCTACATGTGGAAGCTAAAATTTTCAATTCCTTGAAAGAAAATATTTCCATAATCCCTATCAAAGATGATAAATGGTCCCATAGCGAAGGTAAGCTTACCAGACAGCTAGGTATCCTAAATCTGGAAGGTATTTGTAGTCTGCCCACCCCCAATCCTAGAGATCTTGTCAAATGGCAGCCTCCGCCTCAAGGTTGGATAAAATTGAACTTTGATGGGGTGGCTAAGGGCAACCCAAGCATCGCAGGGGCTGGAGGAATCATCAAGAATGACAAAGGGGTTATTCTTTTGGCCTTTGTTGACTTCTTAGGTGTTCAGTCCAATTTTTTTGCTGAAGCTTGGGCGCTTTATCAAGGGGTCATGCTCCTAGAAAATCTGAATGCAAAGAAGGTGGTGATCGAAGGTGACTCTCTTTCTGTCATTAATATTGCTAAAGGAAATCATTCCCCCCACTAGTCCATTGTAGATTTAATAGAAGATATTTACCGTCGCATTGAGAATTTGGAAGGTGTTGAATTTAGGCACACCTTTAGAGAAGGAAATAAGGAAGCTAACCTATTGGCCAACCAGGGGGTCAATCAAAATGCTCTTCAAATCTGGATGAAGGATTTTCCTACCTTTTTAACTTAGTGTGTTATGGTTTTGAATTTTGGTCTCTTTTAGTCCCTGGTTGATAAGGTGCTCCCTCTTGCTTTTTGTTGAAGGCCTTTTCTTCCTTCTACCTATTTGTGGCTATTTTGTTGTATCCCCCTATACCTTGGGGTTGTTCTCCTCTTGATTCGCTTATTGTTCTTGTTTCTATTATGTCTCTCATTGTAAAAGGTTAAGGATCCTTTCAAAATCCTATGTTTTCTACCTAATTAAAAAATATAAGACTTAACTAGTCCGATTATTTTTTTGGTTACATAGGAGAGTTGGTTACAACCACTATTTTTAGTAACTAGTCAGCGCAAGGTTCAAACCACAAGGATTGTTCCCAACAAACCTATCCGTCTCGTTCTTGTTGACTCGGCGTGAGATGAAAACCACCAATCGTTCGAGGATCGTACCGTCGTCGTCGATCTGACACACTCAAAGAATTCAGAGCAGACTACTACTTTGCAAAGAGTTGGCTTCCCCCAAGATTTAAACCAAAGTCTCTTCTTCGTAAGTACCCAGCCACATCTGCACTTACCAATCCACCTAACCCTTGAAGGTCTAGCTGGTCTGATTTTTAACTTAAAAACCTATTAACAGAAAAAAGCAAAGCCATATGAAAAGGAGGCTAACCAAGAGTGCTTCCGAAGTTAGTCGGAGGAATTTTGTCGGATCATTTTCAATTCGCTTATAAATACGAAGCCTGAAATACAAAGGAAAAAGACATTCGAGCATACGACCTCTACTAAGAGAGCAGAGCGGAAGGAAAACTTGGTAGGGCCGCCGAAAGATTAAGGTCAATCATGACTTCTTATGATGCTGCAAAAGCTCTCTCAGGTTATCCTCTTTATTTTTATGTCCTTGGGCACGTTAATGGGCTTTTGTTTAGTATTGTTCACACTTCTTAGGAAGCCACAACAGTGTTTTAGTAAGTTGATAGCATTATGAGGACGCACAGAAATGATAATTTCTGCGCTTGGTAAATTGAGCTGCTTAAAATTTTAACATGGGATGGAATGCAGACGGCAACCTGTTATATGTCCGAATTTGTTTTCCGATGGATTTGCAACTATATGTTTGATGTTGTGTGATCCCCTCCTTTGCAGTCAGAGAGAAAGTGAATGCGTTGTTGAATGCTGCACGGGAAGGAAATCTCGAGCTTTTTAAAAGTAAATGAACTCTCTGGAAAGCCTTTTATTTGATTTATTTTATTTTTTCCGTCATTTGCTTTGTTAAAATAATTATCTAAACAGCCGTCATGCTTGTCTAACTTCTAAAATTACTAAGCTGGAAGGAAGTATTTAAATTTCAAGGAAGACGTTTTGGACATGTTTTTATTGACAAGTCTATCACTTGGAGGTAGTTCATGGTTTGCATATATATATTTTTTTGGAGATAGTTCATTGCGACAAAAGATTTTGAAGACGTGAAAAGGAAATTTGTGAATTTATGCAGAGAGAGCACGGGAGATTGATGAAGGACAGGGCCTGGCGCAGACGATAGCAGCAGTGAAGGACGCCAATGGACGCGGCGCGCTCCATTTTGCTGCACGCGACGGGAAAACTGAGATTTGCAAGTATCTTCTGGAGGAGTTGCACTTAGACGTAGATTTAAAGGATGATGATGGTGTGTACTTAAATTTCCCATGCTGTAGATATCATTTAAACTTGTCCTCACATCGAATTGAGCAGTATTTGCAGTTAGCAATCTTATTTTTACCATGGAAATTGCTGTGCTCTGACTCATTAATACACAAAAGCATGGAAATGGATGTGCCTTAGATTCTTTTTTTTGGTTACCTTTGCAACTGTATCTTATGCCCTGCATATATCCAACACTGGGTCTTTAAGTCCAAATTATATATATAAATAATTGGTTATATTGGGTCCCATCCATATTACCAGTTGAACTACTGTCAGTTGATCAAACTATCATTTTTTTAAAGGAAAAGATTTATTTACTTAACAAAAAGGTACAAAACTCTCTAATCAGAGAGATCAAAGTGAACAGAGCATTCTAAAAAACAGAACATGAAGACAAAAAAGGACCTCATTATTGGAGTCCTCGTCATCCTCGCATACCACCCCTGCCCTTCTGCTTCTTGATGATTTGGCGGCAATAACCAGGGGCTATATTTATTGCCTGATTCGCTAGTGTGTCGACCTCTTTGTTGAATTCCCGCCTTACGTGTTGATAGGATATTTTGCCAATTATCCTGCCTAGTTGTCTAATCCTGTCTTGAATAATCTTCAATTGTAAAGATCTAAAATCTTTATTTTTGGCAAGAGCTGTTATTATCAGTTTAGAATCCCCGTAAACTGTGACCTGAGTGATTCCTTGCTTTGCCACCAATTTTAAGCCGATTTCACATCCAATAGCCTCTGCCACGTTGTTAGATGTTGTTCCCAAGTTGATCATGTATTTGAGCAGGATCTCACGGGGTCCTATAAGAATTAATCCCCCTATCATTGCTTGATCGGGTTGGACTTGGAGGCACCATCAAAGAAGAGTGCCAAAAACATATGTCAGGCAAAGAATTGTTTGCTCTACATCCTCCCTATGTCAGGAAAGCTTGGATATTAAGTTGGTAGATCATTCTTCTTTCTATGGGTGATAGATCTTCTTCATACTACTATTGACAGAAACTAGATTTGACATTTAGGACTAATTCTTCTTTTATCCTTCGTATTAGAGTTTTATTGTCCTTACCTTTTCCTTCAAAAATCCTCTAGTTTCTATCCAACCAGATGTGCCAGATGACAAAATATGGTATAGAGCTCCACAAATATTTTAGGAGGGGCTTACCTACCAATTTACCTTTATATTATTTGTTCCACTTGGTAAAACATGTGTCTATGGTTAACCTTCCAGAGTAGGAAATACCAAGAATTTTGGTTATTCCTAACCAAATTGAAATTACCTTTGGGCATTCAAACAAAATATGGAAAATTATTTCACTATTCTGCATGCACCTATAACAAACATGAGGCCCTGCTATACTCCTCTTTTGCAGATTATCACCTATTAATATTTTATTTTGAGAGACTAGCCAGCTGAATACTTGCAGTTTAGGTGGTGCTCTAGTTTTCCACAATATCGATAGTTTTTTGTTGGCAGGCCCAATCTGTTGATGTTGGACTCCTAGATGCACTGAGTATTCCCCATTACTATTGATGCTACCCCAAATAAGTTTGTCTGGCATCATGGGATGAAGAGGTCTAATGCTCGCCACATGGGACTTAAAATAATCCCAATCTCCTTGAAGCTGAGATGGAATGGGAGGGGAGATCCAGTTCAAAGTTTCTGAGGTCCAATAAAACAAGTCACCTAATTTGAGTATTCTTTGGCTTTCCAAGTGATTCTGCAATTCGATTGGAGTTCTCTCTCTTAATGGTGGATTTCCTAGGATCGGGTCCTCCCATAGATTAATTGACTTACCATCTCCCGATAGCCAAGAAATTTTATCCTCTATTATGCTCTTTGCAGCCACTATATGTTTCCAAACCAACGAGGCTCTAGGAAGTTTGTCTATATGTTTGAGCATTTGAATACCTGTTTGATTATTTACATACTTGCTGACTAGTATGCGTTGCCATGCTCGATTGTGTTTAAGCATGTTCCAGAGAAGTTTTGCTCCCAATGCTTTCGAAACTATCTCCATTTTTTTGATTCCCAGTCCTCCTTGAATTTTACTTTTGGTGACCATCTCCCAATTGACCAAGTGGAACTTTTTTCTTTCTGATTGCCTACCTCCTTGCCATAGGAAGTTGCGTATGATTCCATCTACCTTTTGCAAAATAAACTTGGGAGCATGATATACTAATAGTTGGTAGACTGGAAGAGAAGCTAACACTGATTTGATCAATACTACCCTTCCTGCAAGACTGAGCCAACTATTACTGTAACTTTGTATCCTCCTAACCATCTTGTCCAATATTGGGGTCCAACAATCTGAGGCTTTGAGGTGGAAGCTCATGGGCACTCCTAGATATCTGAAGTATTTTTCTGTGCCAGACCAAAATCCTAGGATAGTGCAAAAGAGTTTGACTCTTATTGCTGCAACATTTTGTGTATAGAACTGACTCTTTTGAGTGTTTATATGAGCCTCGATAGCTTGTGTGAACCAATCCAGACATTGCTTGAATTGTCTAACATTTTGCTTGGTGGCTTCACCTAGAAGAATGATATCATCTACAAATTGGGCATGTGTTACAACTTTGCATCCTGCTGCAACCTCTATCCCTATTATTTTTCTTTCTCTTCGAAGATGGTTAATTAATCTTCCAAGAGTCTCAACTAAAATGATGTAAAGGTATGGTGATAGTGGACACCCTTGTCTAATTCCCCTTGTAGCCTGAAAGAAATTTGTTGGTTCTCCATTTATTAAGGGGGCTATCCATGGGTTTTTTATGCATGCTCCGATCCACTTGATGACCTGATGTGGGAATCCAAACTTTTGTAGGACCTGTTCTACAAATTGTATATTAACTCGATCAAAGGCGTTTGCCATATCAAGTTTTATAACAATTTGTTTCTTTTTTATTTTCTACTACTATGGAGGGCTTCATGCACTGTTATGATATTATCATATATTTGTTTTCCAGGCATGAACCCTCCTTGCTCTTCTGATATTAGTTTGTCAAGTTTCTTCTTTATTCTATTGGCCAACAATTTGGTAATAATTTTATAGGAAGAGTTACATAGAGAAATTGGTCTGAATCTAGAGAAAGTAGTGGCATTTTTTTCTTTAGGAATCAATGCTAGAAAGGTGGAGTTGATGGCTCCAAGAAGCTTACCTTTCACCCTAACATCCTCAATCATGCGTAGCAAATCTTCTCCAATGATGTGTAAGTATTGTTGGTAAAAGTTGTTTGTGAATCCATCAGGTCCAGGAGCTTTATCCTTTGGTAGAGCTGCTATAATCTCCTTAAGTTCCTCCATAGTGATTGGCTGACTGAGATCCTATTTGTCTTCCAAACTTAATATTATTGGTATATGCTGCAACAATATTCCCTAGGAATGAGGGTTACCATTTTCTCTGGAGAGCAGAGTTGAGTAATGTTGATTGGCAAGTTCCTTAATTTTCTCCTTATCTATATAAGTGGTTCCTTCATGCTCTATCTCCTTGATTGTGTTCCTTTGGTAGCGTTGCATGGTTTTTAGATGAAAATATTTGGTGTTTCTATCCCCCTTGCTTAGCCAAACCATTCGAGATCTAAGCCTCCAATGTGTTTCTTCTTCAGTGCTTAATTTATTGAGCTTTGAATCAGGTCATTTCTTGCATCTTCTTGCCATGGTTGAGGAGGATGATCCCCAATTTCTGTTTCTAGCTGCTCTAGTTGTTGCATCAACTGCTTCTTGTCTGGTTTGACTCTCGCTTTTTCTGCCAACCATTTTTTATCACATGCTTCAATTTTTGAATTTTGCTTTTCCACTTTTCTTGGGGGTTGGTGGATTGGACCTGTTGGTTCCAAGTGCTTTCCACAAGTTCACTGAAATCTTCTTCTACTACCCATTCAAAGTTGTATTTAAAAGGAATTTTTGGGGTTGTAGGCTTTGGCCGCTATCCAAGAGAATTGGCTTATGATCTGAGATAGAGTTCTGAATGATGTGACTGGAAGTGAGGGGAAAGTGTGTTAGGATATTTTCACTGATAAAAAATCTATCCAATATTTCTGCAATATAGTTTGCCCTTGCTCTTCTATTGCTCCAAGTGTACTTTCCTTTGGTCGATCGAATGTCTTGTAAGCTTTCATCTGCCATAATTTGATTGAGTATATCTCTATTTGGATCCCTTGCTAAACTTCCCCCAACCTTCTCCCAGTGGTAGAGAATCATGTTGAGATCTCCTCCCAGTATTATGTTGTCAAACTTCTCATTGTCTAGCCATTGTGCTAAGTTTTGCCATGCTTCTCTTTTCTGGATAGGATGATTTGGACCATAAAAATTTATTACTACTACACTAGTTCCATCTAGTAAGACAAATTTTGTACCTATCCAGTTATTATGCTTATGTTGTAAGCTACAAACTAATTATTGTGGGTCCCAAGCCAAAGCTAGTCCCCCTGAAGCTCCCATAAAATCAACAGTTATCAGTTCTGATTGTGCCCATATCTTCTGCCATTCTGTAGTCAGTGTTGCCTCTACTATTTTTGTTTCCTGAATACAAACTATTGTTGGCTTTTGCTCCTATATTAGAACTTTGAGATAGTTTTTTTAGAGGACTTCCCAGTCCCCTACAGTTCCATGACATAATCTTCATTTTTTGGATTGCTTCTTATTTTTTATGAAGCTCTCCTCAATTCTGACCTACATTTTGGATTGCAAGTCTTTTTATGCTTGCTCATTTCTGAGTTGTTGGTTCGATTTTCTTCCCTTAGCTACAGATCGTGTGGTCGGCAAGCCCTCGAGAATCACTATTTCCTCCACTTGTGTTTCTTCTACCTCTTCCTCTGAGTTCCCATCAGTTTCTTCTCCAACTATTGTGTTCTCTAGTGTATCTCCTAAGATCTCTAGTGACTTGTCAGCTTCAGTTGTAGGTATCTTCTCTTTATCTTTAGGAGCCATCACATCTAGAGAGGTGATTTCCTTTTCTCCTTCATTAAGACTTGCAAATTTATTTTTGTGCTGGAAGCTTTTTTGATCCTGTGGTTGAGGTTGTCGATTCTTGCTTCTTGATCTGCGTGGTCTCCTTTTGACTTCCTGGAATCCTAGTTCTTCCTTTTTTATTTCCTATGCTTGTTTAATTGGGTAGTTTCGGGAGAAATGCCCATGCTCATGGCATGTTATACACTTGAATGGTATATGCTCATAGTCCAAGGGTTGGTTATGTATCCAATCAAACACCTTTATTCCAATATGCTCAAGCAAACCCTTTTTAGATTGACTTGCACACAGATGCATGCACATATAGCATTATTGGCCTTTGGAGGAGCCCAATCAATGAATGTTCCAATAGCATTCCCTATTAATTCCATCGAAGGTTTGTTCCATAGGTGCAGTGGCAAAAATGGCAACCTCACCCAGACAAAAACTTCTTCAGGCTCCTCCTCTTGAGGATCAAATGTCGTGCTCCACGGGGTCATGTAGAGTGGGTTGGATCCCAGAAACCAAGGACCTCCATGAAAGATAGTGCTCTTGTCCTCCATAGAGGTAAATGTAATGACAAAGTATCCCCTACCTATCATCATGAATTCATAAGAGGAGACTTTACCCCCCAATGTGTGTTAATCCATTTTTGGATTGTGATTGGACTAGGCCATATTCCCACAAATTTGCATGCAAGGGCTTGGGTGGAAAGCGTGAGCAAAGGCTGTTGGATGTAGGTTGGAGGCACCTCAATCATAGGAGACTCATCTAACTTGGGCACAAAGGTACCATTGTTAGAGCGAGCAGGTGGTTTTGGATGGGGTGCTTTCCTCGCTTTAAGCACTTGACGCATATGATCCAACTTCTCCTCATCAAAGGGAAACTATTGTGAAAACATGGAGAAGGCCTCATTGCCTGCTTGTTTGAAAAGTGAGGTTGCAGTCATCATTGCAACCAACAGACTGCCATAAATCACTTCCCAAAGAAGAGGTCCCTATTTTTAAAGCCCTAGCCAATGAAATATTTTCAAAGCTAAAGCCAAAGAAGTACCATACCTGAACTGATACTCACGATCTCTCCTGGAAAAATCGATCGATGCTAGGGTTTTTTTGTCAAACTATCATCCTTATTACTGACCAGAACTCTTTTATTTTCACTTTGCGCTGGCGCTTTCTCTCCCTCTTCCTTCCTAATATACTGGAACATTGGCATTAATGATTGGATAGAATAGAAATTTAGCGATTTTATTTCAAAGGCAAGTGCTGAGAAGCTCTTTGCATTGCATAAATTAAGTTTTTGTCCGAAACATCAGTGATGTGTTTTATGATACTCCTGTGTTTTATATTTGTCTTTGTGTGGGTTGAATATCCACCTTTGCTAAACTATTTTGTTTTTTTGCTTTGAAGCATATTGTATCTCAGAAGGGGTTTGAACCTATTTTCTCAAGGGGACTCCTAAGCTACTCAATCGGGGCTTTTATTCCTGATTATTCAACATCTTCCATTTCTTCTTCATGATGCAGATTCACACAGAAGAATAATAGATACACTTAAAATTCAGAAAACTCAGAAAGTAGACAGCATATCAAACCTCCTCTTCAATAATGTTTCTTCTACATGTAGATTTAGAATACACCTCACAAGAACTCTCAGATAACTAAATAAATGTGACATGCAAATTTCTCACTTATCCCCTTCTAACCATATAAAGCTTTTTAGAGGCTAAACACTCTCATTTTTAAAAATATCCTCAAATAAAATTCCTAGTTGGCTCCAACTAACCCTAAAAGAACCTCATGCAATGCATTCTACATGCAGACCTTAAGTATGCATGTGGCATGACACATGCATCATGCTCTTCCTGTATAAGATTTTGAACTTCCTGGTTCAGAGTTATCTGGTTGAAATGTCATAGGAATATGGTAGGTCTACCCATTTTACCAAGTACATTTGGTATTCCTTGGATCTTGTAGCAACAATCTTAAAGCCCAAAACTGTTCAACCTGTTCCCATTTCTTCATGGGTAAATACCTTGTCCATTTATCAAATGCTTCATCCTTATGAGCATTGTTTTTACCAGCTTGTATGAGTAAATGTCAGCTACATTAAAAACAGAGCTAATATTCAAATGCTTAGGCAAGTTAACCAAATAAGCAGTATTATAAATCCTTTTTAGAATCCAGGAAGAACTAATCTTCTTTGGCTTCAACTTGTTGTACGTACCTTTTGAAAATATGTCTTTTTAGAGATATACCATTATCACTTCTCCCTCTAGAAATACCTTGTTGCGGGATCTTCATATGTTTATATTGCTCATTAATCTCTTGTAATTTGTGTTTGAACTGCTGCTGAAAATCATGTATATGCTATGCAAAATAATCAGGATCTCAACTATCTCAAGCTTCTTCTGGAAGATCAATGAGATCTACCATTCTTTTTGGATTTACCCTAGAAAAAATCTAAAAAGGAGCCTTACCTGTAGACCTGTTAACACTAGAATTATAAGTAAATTCAGCTTGGCCTAAATCCAAATCCCCCTTCTTTGAATTGTTACTAACTAGGCTTTATAAGAAGTTGTCCAAACTTTGAATTACCATTTCTGTTTGATAATCTGTTTGGGGTTAGATAGTACAACTTGCTATCCAACTTTTTCCATAATGTCCTCCCAAAGTGATTAAAAAATTTAAGCCCCTATCGCTGGTTATATTTTTGGAATATCATGCAACCAAATCACTTCAAAAAGGAGTTGAGCAATTTCTGTTGCATCATCTGTCCTCTACAGGGAATGAAATGTGCCATCTTAGAAATGCAGTCCACCGCAACAAACACTGAACGATTTCCCCTTTGAGTTCTGGGAAAACCCAACACAAAGTCCATTGTAATATCAGTCAATGGTTCTTCTAGAATAGGCAAGGTGCATATAGACCTGTCTTTTGTTGTCTATCTTGTGCAATCTGACAAATTCTACAAGTAGAAACAAATTTGTTTACATCCGTTCTCATTTGTGGTAAAAAAAATTTCACTAACTAGACTATATGTTATATCCCTTCCAAAGTGTCCTTCCAAGCCACCAGAATGTATTTCTCAAATCAGATTTGTTCTCGTAGAACCAATATGAATAGATAACTGCAACCCTTTGAACAAGAACACATCAGTCAATTATTCTCATCTACATTCCACAGAGTGTCCATGATGGGGATGGTGTGGTGTGACAAGACGTCTCTCTAAGACAGTGGGGGTTTGGCCCAAATTTTGGCGTGGGTGGTGGGACGGCCAGGGGACAGCACATATAAATATATAAAAAATCAAATTTAAGGCACAATATGGGTTTTCTAGGCATTCCCTCAAGGAGCCCAAACATCAAGAAAATGTAAAACCATAGGCATGTACCAAAGTTCAAGGTTTGAAACATTATAAATTTACAATTTAGCCATAGTCCGAGAATAAATGGTTTCCTTAATGTAAATATCTAAAACAAATATAAATATGTACAAAGATTTCATACATGATTTTCTACGAATGAGTTGCCCTAAAATCATTTTGTCATGTCTTTCTTTAGTTGTTCTGTTTCAATGTGTACGTTTTTTAAATTTTTTTTTTTTTTTTTTTTTTTTTAGCGAAAAACCCCTTGTGGGGCCGCCTACACCGTCAAAGTCACCCGGGAGTCGCACCCAGCCCTGCCCGCACCAACATTATCAATTGGATTTTGGGTACCCAATTCAACTTTTTGGTAGGGTGGAGATTCGAACCTGGGACCTCCCTTGGAGGATTGCCCTTTCCTCTCCAACTCACCTACAACACCTAGGTGTACATTTTTAAATTTAGAATAGAATAAAGTATATGTAGATGTTGGAATGAAAGATGAAAATGGGAACAGTTTTAGGTGTTAAATATATATAATTTTGGTTGATTGTTGTTTGTTCAAATATGTTTGTCTCAGGTAGAAAATTGCCAAAATTCGTACTTTTTTTATAAATCTCACTTAATTTTGTGACACTGGTCATAGCCAATGGGGTAGAATTGTTTCCTCATTGACTAATATCTTCCATTATTTCACCTTGGACTCCTTGTTTCCAACAATTTTTCATGTCCATCATATGAGCACATAATTGAGATTTTTGTCCATTGGTGTATCCATGGAATTCAAAGAAAACCTCAAGCTGGTCAAACCAATTCTCAACCTAATTGGTATCCTTTTGTGCTTCAGAGGCTTTTTATTCTATCTTGGTCTTCATTTTGAAGGCAGAGTAGAGGCGTAAAAGGTTCCTCTTGTTCATCCCACCTCTTCTCCTTCTTCTCTCTTTCATAGGATAAACCTTCCTTCTTGTCAAGGGCTTGTGCAATGAGAAGCCCTCTTGTGAAGTCTTCATGGTTGCCATATCTGCTTTCAAGATATCCATTCTTTCTTCCATGGTCTCCTCAAAGGAAAATGAATGTGCTAATATTTTTTTCAGCTTTGCTTTCTATCACCTTCCAATTTCTGTCTCAAAATGGTTGAAAGCATCCTTACTAATTCTTTTTCCTTATTGGGTAAATAACATACAAATTTACGATTAGGAAATTTTGCTCTGATACCAAATAAGATCTTGCATTCCAGAGAATAGTGTTAAGATATCATTAATTGAGATCCCTTAGTTGCAAGAGAACTGGAATGGAATTCAAATTGTTTACAATTAAATTAAATTATAACATTACGTGAAACTATGTGCTTAAATGACAGAATTATATCCTCAGATTACACAAAAAGCTGAAGTACAAGAGAGAATATAATGGAAAACACACAAAAATCTGGACACAGATTTATTTGGAGAGACCTTCATGAGGAATAAAACTCCATGAGAGAAAAGCAAAGAAAACTTTATTCTTTTCACCAATTACCAAGTACTGTGCACCAAAAAGAAGGCAAATGAGTCCTCCAAGTCAAACTCCACTGTGGACCCCACTCTTTCTTCTGCTATAGCTGACAGAGTGCCTTCTCTTTGCTGCGTTGAACCTGCAAAAATACCTTGTGTATATGCAACTCCATGGTCTTGTTGATTCTTCTTTGATGTTTTGCAATTGGGTTGAAGCCACTTGGTCAACTTGTGCAAACTGGAGGCAGATGATGCATCTCGCCCGAGTTTTGATCTTATTTTGATGACCTTGCTACCTAATAGTAGGCAATGCTTTTCTTTTGATGACAGCACCACCTATGCGGCAGCATATTTTTCTTATTTGTATGACCTTGCTGGCTAACTATAGGGGTGCGTCCTTTTTAATGACATCAGCACCTGTGCAGCAGCATATTGTGACCTTGTCATATTTTAATTATTTTAAAGAAGCAATTGTTCTTGCACCCTGCTGATGCCATCTTGATCTCTGCTGCATGTTTGGTTTCCAGACAGCAAGTCTTCTACATTGGAGTTTCGTGTTGGCATTTGTGTAACGAGGTCTAAATGTTGTGAGAGGCATGTTTGAGTTGGTACGGGCATGTTTGTTGATGTTATTAATGTTTTTAATGACCCACGTAGGTCACCTCATCCATCCAGATTGTCAACTCTGCTTCAAGGCTTGCACTTACCAGGCTGAAAGCCATTTTTTGAAGTATCAGCATGGGGGCTAGATCAAATTGCAGAGGAGATTTCTGGTCAGTCAAGCATTGAAGAACCCTCAATTGTCTCATTGTGATGGTGTCAACACTTTCTTCTCGCACATCAGTGTCAACTCAGGAGAATTCCTCTCATTCTCTACTGGCAGAGGCTTTGTAGATAACAGGATCAATTTGTTGTTCTAGGGAGCAGTCTACTTGATTGGGCGAGATCATCGTTCCTGTTGAGGGGCATTATTATTTTAGTTATAATATTCTGCTCTGGTGAAACCAAGTCTAATTTCCGATGTCTCTTCCTTGACTCTTTATCTCTTTATTTTTTCAGAAGAATGGAAAAAGTAGAAAGGAAAGGGTTTTGGGGTAGTGTTGGTCAGAGATCTGCCTTTGGTAAGGTTTTGTTTGTTTAGTGCGCCTTAGACCCGGCCAACATTGAAAGGCCGAGAGGAAGAAATGCCTCCCGTGCCGATCTCCAGAGATGGGCTGGTTCCCGTGCTATTCTAACTGGGGGTTTTGAGATTAAGGAACTGAAAGAGATAGTAAATGACTAAAAGGGATGGGAAATATGGCCACAGGCCAGATAGAACAGGGGTGATGGACTAACAACACGATAACTCTATTGCATTCTGAACTAAATAGCCCTCAAATACAGATAACTAACAGAAATTAAACCAGAACATCTAGCATGCATAATCTCCAGGACTACTCCAGAGTTCCTACCTTATCAGAAACTAAATCCAGATAATAGAATTCAAGTTTACAGTTAAAGCACGGAATGATAGAAGACAAGCAATAGAAGACATACACATGAAAATAGAAGTCCAGGTTTAGAGCCAGACATCAGCTGTATTGATAGCAGAATTCAGGTTTTCATTTAGCCTCTAGCAAACATCCATCCATTTTACAATAAAAGAGCGGGCTTATATAGAGAATTCTGCCGCTTGAGCAATAAATGCTGAATAACAAAATATGGCGGTGGAAGCCAAGATAAGGATTACAAGGAAGTACAGTCACAAAGCATTACCATGTAGACTAGTGACTCCTCAAAATGCCGTTGAACCCCTTCAATGCCCTGACAGATCCAGCTCGTTGGCGCTGCCTCCTCACTCGCGGGGACCGCTTCCGGGAAGATATGCTTGAAATCCCGGAACGTCCAGTCTGGAAGCTTCTCAGAAAGGCTGCACCTGACCGGATAAGGATGCTCTTCAGATTGCTGATGTGGAGTGCCTCCGAAAGATGCTGACACGACGGTCAAAAGAGTCAACGGGCGCACTCCCTGTGTGCGCCCAGCCTGGGTGCACTGCTTGACGTGCACCCAGCCTTGGGCGCACGGCCTGTGTGCGCCTAGCCTAGGCGCACTATTGAAGGTGTGCCTAGCCTTGGGCGCATGGCCTGTGTGCGCCCAGCTTGGGCGCACTGTTGAAGGTGCGCCCAGCCTTGGGCGCACTGCTGTTCCAAAATACCGAAGCGAAGTGTCGGGCTTCTCCTTGGTCTCTGAGGGTGAAATGCGTCAGGGCACCTGATACAAAACTCCATGGCCGCGTAGGGGAATATTTTCCTGGAAAGTCAGTACACAAAACAACTGCACATTGCTTTAGCGTTGTAGAAGGGTTTTGACAGTAAACTTAGGAAAATGAGAAAAGGGTTTCTAGGGAACAAAAATTACTGGAAGGCTAATTATACACCATGTTGCAGAAATGGCAACATCTCTAGCGGCTCACGGGGAAATTGAGCTCGCCTCAATGTCGACATCCCAGGCCTTATCCACTGGGCTCAGAGTCATCATCGTTATCGCTCTCCGATTGCTCGCTGGTAGCAGCGGTCTCTTCTTCGGACTCTTCTTCCTCCTGAGTTTCGCTGTGCTGCTCTTCCTCCCGACCTGGCACCTCATCTAGGGGCTCATCCTCTTCATTACCTTGAGGGTCATGGGTTGCCTCTTGTTCAAGATGCTCGTCCTGGCCCTCCTCTCGAGTATCAACATTTTTCTCAGCATGAACCTCTTTATGCGCCTCATCTGCTTCTTGCGCTTTGACTTCTTCTTGCGCTCTATCCCTTTCGTTCTGAGGCGCTTCATCCTGAGGCACTTGACCCTTGTCTTGTTGGGGCCCAAGGTTTTCGCCTTGGCCCTCTTGGTGAGTGGGAACCTCCACTGTATGAATCTCGCCCTGCGCCTGATTTTCTCCCTGCACCCTGCTTTCTTCTTGCGCTTGGATTTCTCCTTGCGCCTGGGTGACTTCTTGCTGGTGAGGGGACTCGCGTGGCACAAGCTCCTTTTGAATGCGGTTATAGGTCGCTTGGACCAAGGCCCAGTCATTGTCATGGATGTCATTACGCTTCTGGAGCTCTCGAACAAGGTACCCGAACCTTTCTAAATGGCGACTTCGGCAAAATTGAACCTCTCACTGAGATCCACGAGACAGGCTTGTATTATCGCAAATTTGGAGGTATACTGCATTACTTGGAGTTTAGTAATGGGCTCCTCCCAACTGTCAATTTCCAAGGTGTCATTCTCGAAGGAGTCCCACGTCGGTTGCAGCTCTTCCTCAGTTAGGAGACGGTCCTGCTCATCGGTGAAACCCGGAAAACCGTTATGTGCCAGAGTCTCGAAGTACATGAGAGCGATCTTTCTCTCTCTCTCGAGCATGTCTATGAGATCCCGGGCCTTTTGGGCTGCCTTGGCCTTCTTGAAGAAAGACCTAAGAGTTGAATCAACGGCTGCCCATGACCGAGTCAAGTCAGACATCGGTGCAAGCTTAACCGACCGGTCCAGGGCCCGCGCCTTCATGGCCAGCTTCAACCATTCATCGACCTCTGCCTCTACTTCTTCTACAATGGAAACGCCGTGGGAAACTGCTTGCTTGGCGTCCCAGATGAACGCCAGGACTGCGACTTGTCCGGCGCGCCATGTTCCTGAAGTGGGTTAGGAAGTGAGCGTGCGCCTCCTTGGTACGGTCCTTGGATAGGGTTGCAGCAGGTTCTGGCCTGCTTTCCAACTTGGCCCTTAGCTGCTGGATCTCAGCATCCAATACCTGCAACTGGTCCTTAGCTTCTCCCTGTATCCTGAGGCGCTCCTCATAATCCTCCTTGGTGTCCTTCAGTTCCTGCTCCAGGTCAATCACTTGCTGCTGCAACTGTTTCACTTTTAATTGCTCGTCCTCGAGCTGCCCACGCGTGAGTGCTAGGGTTTCTTCAAGTTGCGTATTTTTGGACTCAGCGTCGTAGCAGCGATCCTTGAAATGATCCACCTGGAGGTAGAGGGATGTTGCCTCGACATGAATATTCCCCGCTTTCTCAGCGGGATCAGCAGTATTCAGATTCTCCACCGTTTGTTGATAGGAATAGTCAGCCGATGTCATTTCATTCAATGGCTTCTGTACCTTAGGCGCCTTCTCCATTCGGTGTAGGTGCATATTCTGAGGGTCAAATACTACTTTCTTTTCTGGCCGGGCCAACGCCTGCACATTTTTCCTTTTCTGGCCTTTGAGCTAGGCTAAGGAGTTCTGCTGGACCTTACGAATGCTCTCGACCATTGGGCCTTCTTCGTAGAAATCTAGCTCTTCAGACTCCTGTATTCCAAAGAATGGGGTAAGGGGGAATGAAGCCCGTTGAGGGCTTGATTGAACAGGTGTTTCAGGAAGGGCTTGAGTTACGACTGTAGAGACTATGGGGGACGTTAGGGTTGCACGGCCGAAGCCGGGATGCTAGGTTCAGGAGGAGCTGTCCCCATGGTGGGTATTGCCGAAATAACTGAGAGAGCGGGGACAGGAGAAGGCTGGCCAAGACTTACAGTGGTTACAGAAGTTGCAACAGAAGCCACCGAACTGTGAGGAGTGAGGACAAAAGTTACCGGGAAGGAGAAGGCGTTGGAGATTTTGGCAAAAGTCTCAAATGACTTGGAAACTGCCGGCAGGGGAGTATGGGAATGTGTCTGTAAGAGGGGGTTGGAAAAGACCTCAGCAGGGGCACCGAATGAAAGGTGGGTGGACACTAGGGTTTCGGCGTCGAGAAGTGGGGTTTCTACAGGGGCAGTTGAGAAAAAGAGAGGAGTAGAAGACGTACCTGCGGGCTCGGACGTCTCTAGAGCCGACGTGGTGAACTGCTGTGTTATTGGGCTGGCCTCTCTTTCTCCGCCCGCTGCTTCATTATCCAGGTCAATAAGTGGCACTTCAGCCTGCAGCAGCTGTTGCACCTTCTGCGCCCGTTGTGCTGGCTGGGTACGTTGTACGTGTTGCGTTGGAGCAGTGGCCCCCGAAGCGCCCCCTTCTTTGACTGTTGCTGCCGCCGGAGGGACTGCGCCAGAGACCTTAAATTTGATAGTGCGAGGCTTCTTCGCGATACTCTGGGGCGCGGGTGCATCGAGCGCACTTCTCTTCTTTGGAGCAGCCCTTTCTTCTCGGGCAGGCTGCTTACCCTTGCCTTCGCCAGGTGGCGCCTGACTAGCTTGTTGTTGTTGCACTACGTACAAGTCGTCCACTCTGCTGGGGCTTTCCATACTTCTGGGTACACGGTCCCGAAGAAGAAGGGCTGGTAAGAGTCATAACTTTCATCAAATAAATCAGAAAATTTCTGATCTATCTGCAACGTTGGGTCAGACAACATTTTTCTGTGGTGGCACCTCATCATCCACCAGTTCGCAACCTTTTCTTCCGACCAATGGGGCCCTTTCTCTTTCATAAATTTGAATATTTTGTCATCAGGGTCCTGCTTTGGATACAGCCTAGGGTTGTACTCAGCCTCCATGATATAAAAATCGTGCCACGGTGGGAAGGAGAACATCTTTTCGATGTGCCATTCGAGGTCCCGCCCAGAAGGGTTATTACGCTGCTGCTCAATCGCAGGGCAAGGACAACGGTGGAAATTTTCCTTCGCGATATTTCCTTTGAAGACTCCATCTGGGTCATATTTCCACCGTTGGGGTAGGTCTATCAGACCAAAATCATATAGGGTAACGACCAGATGAACATTTTGCTTATTCTTCGTCACCTTGATGGGGCCAAGCTCGATGGGCCAGGGGCAGGTGTGCTGCCTTTTTCTCCCCTTGCCGTACACATCATCTGCGTAGTCGCACTAGCGAGCAACTTCAAGGGCAAAAAGGTACTCAGTAGCGTAATACGATAATAGGAAGGGTCTGCTAGAAAACCCAAAAATTCGTATCACGAGCCCCTGTGTTAGCCGAAAAATGTCTCCGAGCTGCTGGTCTATCACATAATCTTTCATTTCTTTCGGCACTCGTTCACAGGCACCAGTCATGATTTGCAACGCCGGACCCAGAAAAACTCGGTTGAAGTTGTAATAAGACTCTCGCCTTGATAGGGTTGAAGTCCACTGATATACCGGGAGCGTCTCGACCTTCTCGTTAGTGCAACTCTTGTCAATGAAGGCAAAGCGGGGGTGTGAATGCAGCTAGTGGAAGAAGTACCACACCAGAAATGAACAGCTTCGGAATGCCACGACCCCCTTCTGCATTGCGCACAGCTGGAGGTGCAGCTGCCGGGACACCCAATCGGCCCAATCGAAGAAGATGGGCTTTATCCCTCGTGATGCAACATCAGCGGCGTAAAATTCCCCGTGGGATACGCATTCAGCAATGGCCGCCTGCCAAGCATTTACCTGGGCGTCTGATGCTAGGCCAGTAATCCATGCCAACATGGAGAAAAGCTCGAAGTTCTTGAATTTTCGTAAGGACATAGGGAGCTGCGGCAAGGCTCCGGGTGCAAGTGTTTCTGCGCAATGGGCCTCCATAAAACGCCTCATCTGTGCCGAGTTGGTGTATCTATCCGCCTGCTCCTTGGCATCAATTTTTCGGACAATGACTTGACCAGGAGGTTGTCGCCCATAGGCAAAGGTCGTGCGGATTTTATCAGTAGAAATGGAGAACAGTCTGTTTCCCTCTAGATCCTTCACAGACCTAGTCCGAGGGTCGTAGGCCTGGGCGATTGCAGAGACCAACTCCGGGCAGGGGTGCACAGGTGTGCACAAGTACCAGTATAGGAGGGAGTGATAGGCGACTGCCTGATTGTGCACTTCGGACACCTTAGCCTTCATTTGCTCAACGTCCATGCGCAACTTCTCTATACTGGTCCTGGTGAGGACACAGTCCCGAATCTTGCTTAGTTTGTCTTCATGTGGGGGCGGCAGGGGCTTTACTTTTTTTCTTTTACCCCTCCCTGTTTGCCCTCTGTAGATTTTGGGGCCGTCTCCTTTTTCTGCTTGGGCTCTCCCTTCTTGCCCATTTTTCTGTGGTGAAACCCTTGAGCGTTTTGCGGATGACAAAGCTCAGGTACAACTTACCCTGAGAGTGCTTCAGAAATGATTTGCAAGTGCGCAGATAGAAGAGTGTTTCACTGGTGTTCAGCAATGGTGGACTATGCAACAGGTGCTCTCTGGTATTTAGTAAGGGTAGACTGTGCAACAGACTCAAGGTTTTAAAGGGTGCATCCATTGAAGAGCCCGACTTCTTATAGACCCGACATTCACCCACCTGCATTAATGTTGCCTGCGTAGAGTTAATACTCGGGATAATTTTGGGGGCGCCGCAAAAGATCTCCTGCACGGTAAATAATGGCAGGGCGCGGATCCCAATCTTAACCACCAAAGCTGGGGGCAATCATCCTCGAAGAGTGTGAAGCGCTGCAACTGTTGTACTTAATTCCCCGTAGGCAGCGCCTTGGTCAGTGTGCCCTTTAGAGGCGCCTTTTAAATTGTACCTAATAACCTCCTCGGGATGGGCGCAATCATCCTTGAGTTGCGTGCCATGGAGCGTGCGTCCAGCTTGGGCGCACTCCCCTGTGTGTGCCCGACCTTGGGCGCACTGCCTTGGTGCGCCCGGCCTTGGGCGCACTGCCGTGGTGCGCCCGGCCTTGGGCGCACTGCTTCAAGTGGGCCGCCCTTGGCAGTTGATAGCGAGGGGCCTTGCGCCTGCAATGGGGTCTTGCTTGGCTCGCCTGGAACTATTATCCGCCTTGCTGTACACAGCTCAACCTGAACGAAAATAAAAGGGAGTGCACCCATCGACCTCCTCCTGCCTGTTAGGGCCCTGGCCCTGAAAACTATAATTTTGCTAGTGCGAGGAGCGGAAAGACACTCGGAAAAGAAAACTGGAATGCATAAGGAAAAAAGCAGATAATATATACAACTATACAGGAAAATCTTGTACTACCCCTCACTGGTAGTACGCCTTCAGGTGTACGCCATTAACTGATAATGGCAAAGCAAACCCATTCAAGTCTTGCAGTGTGAAAGAGTTTACCGGGTGGACCTGGGAGATTTGAAACGGACCTTCCCAAAACGCGTCAAACTTATCATGATTGCCCGGCTTGGACTTTTTCTCATTCCATTTTAACACTAGGTCCCCGGTCTGAAAAGTGCGGTTGGAGGTCCTTTTGCCGAACCATTTTTTCGTGGCAACGACATGCCTCATGAAAGCCTCATAGGCTTTCTCCCTTTCCTCTTCCAACTGCAACAGTTGGGCAATTCTGACGCTAACTGGATCAAACTCTTCGCCCTCGCCATCCAAAGATCGGAGAGACTGCAATGCCGGCAACTCGATATGCGCAGGAAGCACTGCTTCCTTCCCGTACACCAGGGAATACGGGGATGTCTTTATGGACTTCTTGATAGAAATTCGGTCAGCCCATAACGCGAAATCTAAGTGCAGGTGCCAAGTCCGCTTATTGTCTTCCAATGTCTTCTTGAGGATCCGGAGCAAGTTTTTATTAGTAGACTCCGCCAAACCATTGCCCTATGGGTAATAATTTGATGAAGTCTTTAGATAAATACCATACTTGCTAGCGAACGCGCACATCTTGGCCCCAATGAAATGGGAACCATTATCCGTCATTATGGCGTCCGGTATCCCGAAACGGGTTGAGTCCTTCCAGAAAAGCGATAACCACATCCTGATTTGCTCGCTTGGTCGGCACTACTTCTGCCCACCGGGTGAAATAATCCGTGGCTGTCAAGATATATTTGTGCCCTGTTGAAGAATTGGGCTCGATTATCCCGATGAAGTCTAAACCCCATTGCTGAAAGGGGGCCTCGACCTGAATCGAGTGCAGAGGCAACGGAGCATTCTTGACGCGGCCAACATATCTCTGACACTTATCACATTTCTGGCTTACATTGAAGGCATCGGAAAAAATGGTGGGCCAATAATAGCCCGCCCTTATTATTTTCAAAGCCATCGGCCTTCCGGCGAGATGGCCCTCGGACATCCCAAAATGGAATTCATCCAGGATTTTTTGTTTTTTTGTCCCCCTGACACACCTCAGGAGGACGTCGTCGATATTTCGGTGAAACAACCCCTCGGGTAGTAATACATATCTGCAGGCCTGAAGCCTGAAACGCCTTCTCTGTGAAGAATCAAGGCCGGGAGGGCACTGTCCAATGCTGAAGTACTCTACCAAGTCCTCGGTCCAATCTTTGTCGTCCGCTGACTGATTCGCCAGATTACACTGCGGCAGTGAATCTTCCCATTGGCAAGTTGTTACCTCAGCTGCGGCGCTCTTGGCAAGCTCTAGGCATAGGGCCCGGCCACGGACTAGCTTTGTGGGCCGGACGTCTATATCAAACTCTTGGATCTTTGAGATCCATCCTGCCCTTTTATTACCGAGCTCACCCTGACTGATGAAGGTCCGGACGTCCGGGTGCACCACGTACACTATCGTCTTGCTCTACGAGACGAAATGTCGGAACTTCTTCAACGCCCGCATCACCGCACGCACTTGACTTTCAATAAAATTGTGCTTTTCCTCATGCGGGAGGATCACTTGACTGAGGAACGCTATAGGGCGCTCATCTCCATCTTCATTCTTTTGAGTGAGCACGACGACATAGCTTTCTGGTTCCCCGACCGCATATAAAATGAAGTCCTTGGAATAATCGGGGTTAACCAGAACAGGAGCCTGGGCAATTCGACGCTTGATATCTCTGAACGCCTGCCTCCTCTCGTCAGTCCACAAGAATTCTACATCCTTTTTTAGGAGCTCAGTCATGGGCTTTACTGCTTGGGCGAAGTCAGAAATGAACTTCCGGACGAAATTTATCTGTCCGAAGAAGGATTGGAGGCCCTTCTTATTCGTCGGCAGAGGTAGCTTGAGCAAGGCTTCGGCCCTAGCGGGGTCAATAGCAAGACCCTTTTTCGATATGAGGTGGCCTAGGAGTTTGCCTTCCTTGACCGCGAAAATTGATTTTTTCGGGTTTATTGATATCCCAAACTCCCGACACTTCTCAAAGACTTGTCGCAGATGTGTACCGTGCTCTTCCCTCCTGTGAGAGAAAACAGTCATATCGTCCAAGTATATGACGATGATGCGGTTGAGTAGCTCGCCAAAGGCTAAGTCCATCGCCCTTTGAAATGTCGCTCCGGCATTGGAAAGACCGAACGACATGCGTTGGTAAGCAAAGGTGCCCCACTTGGTGGTGAAGGCGGTCTTATATTGGTCTTCGTCCCTGACCCAAATTTGATTATACCCGGAGAAGCCGTCGAGAAGAGAAAACCTCTGGGCTCCTGCCACCACATGAAGAATCTGATCGATTTGGGGCAGTGGGTAATGATCCTTCAGAGATGCCTGATTGAGACTCCAAAAGTCCACGCAGAGGCGAATATCTCCGTTCTTTTTTCGGACTGGGACCAAGTTCGCTACCCAGGATGAATGCTTGATAGGGTAGATTATCTTTGCCTCCAGCATCTTGAGAATCTCGGCCTTCATCAATACCTCGACCTTTGGATTTACGGGCCTTTGCTTCTACTGGACCGGCTTGACTCCCTCTTGGAGTTCGATTGTGTGTTGGAGGACATCCCGGTCATATCCTTTCAAATCACGGTAGCTCCACGCAACTATATCTGGGTACTCCCTGTAGAGGGTCCTGATCTGCTCAATTTCCTGTGGTGTGCAATCAGTTCCCACTTTAATCGTCTTTCCGGACTCCAGGTCTAACTCTTGATATTCCTTCGCATCCACTTTAATTTTGTGGGGAAGGGCCCTGTCATCTTGATCAAAAAAACTTTCAAGGGTTATCAGACCCTTGGGGAGGTGGTTGTTCTTCAGCTGGATGAGACCCTCATACTCCTCATCATCGAGGGCTCTGTCTTCGATGTTTCCAGCCTCATCAATAAAAAAATTTACGATCTGCTCGTCATTGTCAAAGACTTGCCAGTGGATATTCTTGTCTAGCACTGAGGGCCTGTAGATAACCCTAACTGTCTTCGGTCTTTGCATTAGGTTCTCGACTGGGGAGTATCTTGCTCCGATGGACGCCAAAACGTCCGCATGCTTATTCCGCTCTCACGAAATAGACTGGATGTTGAGAGCCGAGAAGGATTCTAGCAGATCCCATACCTTGCGTCGCATGCCCAGGGTGGCTCGACCCTGAACACACGCAGCAACGCGTTCTCCTTTTGATTGTACCTCTTCGGACTAGTCTCAAAGAGCCACGAACTACGCCTTACAATGTTCTCCTGCACATGTCAACACACTTAACATGGTTTTGCATTTATACGGCGGTTTCTTTTTATCAGCGGAAGCATACATGCACTTGCAATGAAAGGAAACCTACTCTAACCAAGAGAGCACATCCACAAGACATCACAAGGCACACATACATTTTGGGGAACCGGTATATTTATTTATTTCATTAGGACCAATGGTCCTACATTACAACCAACAAGCACTAGGCCGCCAAATATACTTTACAACCATCAAGTACAATGTATTACAAACATCCTGATGATAACATGGACAATCCTCCCCAAGGACTCAACTTTTCAACCAACTCGGTCTTCTGCTAGGCTCATCGACCCCAAGCCCCAATGAACTGTCCATCTGCAACCGACCCTCTGCTCTTCTCCAGGATAACTGTCGTTGCCGTAACATACCTCCTGAAGCACAACTCACAAAGGAAACAACCACGGGCTTGTTGCCTTTCATCAAGCATCTTGCCTGTTCTTCAAAGCAACACAACTCAAGCTCCCCGACCTAAGGCGAAGCCACAATGCCAACTGCTTGCTCCGGCCCATACCGGTACCAACAAGCTTCGTACATTTGAGTTTAGCCCAGACAACTCCTTGTAAATCTCTGCACATAGAAGTCGCCCTCATGTCCATTGTCCCTTTTCAGCATAGCCAACCTGCCACACAAGAACAATGACCATTCCCACCATGGTGCCATCCGCAATCTCAATTGCAAGTCCCCAACACTGCCCCAACTCTGTGGACTCACGCGTAGGTCCTCACAATGCAAACTAGGACTTCTCCCTGCCATCCAAGAACCTCCAGGACTCACGATCCTGGTATCCCGGTGCACACCTTGACTTGCTCTTTGAAGCTCTTGAGCTACAAGATGATGCATAAGATGCATGGGAATGTTGTATTGTGCCAAGCGATAGGTGTCTGCGCATGTGCCAAGCTGGAGGGACTGTGCGGCAGGAATGCCAAGTCCTTGTGAGGTGCAAGTTTGGGCGTGTCCAAGTGCAAAGTCAGAAGAGATCATGTGCACGGGTGTGCCATGACCTTGGCTTAGTGGAAGCACGTACGGACTAGGGCATATTGATGGATTGGACAATGCAAATGGTTTGCAAAAGGGCATGATGGCAGGACGGCAGCTGGATGTTGTTGGCTCAAGGAGTCATGAGTTGCTTTGGTATGGCAAGGGGCCATGAAGTGACTAACATGATATCAGTGTTGTCTAGATGTCGTACGGATGACTTGAATGCTGATGGCTCTTGTATAGAGGATAAGCTATGCTGGAAGGAGACCATGAGTAACTCCTGTGTGGCTGGAAGTCATAATGGAAGGAGTTGCTAGCATTGTGACAGGTTGTTCGTGCTTGAGTCCTAAGTGTTACGAGGGAGCTCAAGGATGTTCTTGCTCTTGTGCGGCGGCAGGTTGTGTCGTCAAGGCAGTGAACATGATGGTGCAGAGTACCTGTGTTGTGTAAGGACCGAAGGCAGGTGGATCGTAAGTCCTGGAGGTTCTTGGATGGCAGGGTTAAGTCCCAGTTTGTATTGTGAGAGACCTGCGCGTGAGTCCACAGAGTTGGGCAATGTTGGGGACTTGCAATTGAGATTGTGGATGGCACCATGGTGGGAATGGTCATTGTTCTTGTGTGGCAAGTTGGCTATGCTGAAAAGGGACAATGGACATGAGGGCGACTTCTATGTGCAGAGATGTACAAGGAGTTGTGTGGGCTAAACTCAGATGTACGAAGCTTGTTGGTACCAGGTATGGGCCTGGAGCAGGCAGTTGGCATTGTGGCTTCGCCTTAGGTGGGAAAGCTTGAGTTGTGTTGCTTTGGAGATTAGGCAGGATGCTTGAGGAAAGGCAGCAAGCCTGTGGTTTGATCCTTTGTGCGCTGTTCTTCAAGAAGTATGTCATGGCAACGACAGTTATCCTGGAGAAGAGCAGAGGGTCGGTTGCAGATGGACAGTTCATTGGCGCTTGGGGCCGATGAGCCTAGCAGAAGACCGAGTTGGTTGAAAAGCTGAGTCCTTGGGGAGGATTGTCCATGTTATCATCAGGATGTTTGTAATACATTGTACTTGATGGTTGTAAAGTATATTTGGCGGCCTAGTGCTTGCTGGTTGTAATGTAGGACCGTTGGTCCCAATGAAATAAATAAATATACTGGTTCCCCAAAATGTATGTGTGCCTTGTGATGTCTTGTGGATGTGCTCTCTTGGTTAGAGTAGGTTTCCTTTCATTGCAAGTGCATGTATGCTTCCGCTGATTAAAGAAACCATCGTGTAAATGCAAAACCATGTTAAGTGTGTTGACATGTGCAGGAGAACATTGTAAGGCGTAGTTCGTGGCTCTTGGCGAGACTAATCCGAAGAGGTAGAATCAAAAGGAGAACGCGGTGCCGCGTGTGTTCAGGGTCGAGCCACCCTGGGCATGCGACACCTTGTTACGGTACGCTTTGAGGTAGTGCTGCTTAGCAACACATTTATTTGTCACCTGGTTACAGATTAATTCAGAATCCCTGAATATCTGTAACTGCTTTATTCCTAACTTCTCCGCCTTTCGTAACCCCAAACACAGGGCTTCATACTCGGTGACGTTATTTGTACAGCTCCAAACGAGTCTGTACGAGAATTTTTTCTGGATTCCAGAAGGGGAGATGAGGACAACTCCTGCCCCGATGCCGTTCTTGCATCGAGCGCCGTCAAAGAAGAGCTTCCACAGTTGGCCATCCATAGGGTCAGCGTCACTCGGTACTTTGGCCTTTCTAGGCTTGGTAATCGAGTAACACCCGATGTCCGATTCTATCATAGCGTTAAAATCACGCATAGAGAACTCGTCCTCTATGTGTAGCTCATCAAGAGCTTCCTCCATTCGCTCCGCCTTCTCTTCTACTTCTTCCACTCCATCGATGATGTTGACAGAGTCCATGGGTTTCTCCACATCCTGGATCCTTTCGATGAGAAAGGTAGAGCGTTTCTCGTTGAAAATTTTTACCCTCTTCCCCTTGAAGGGGACTTCCAGATGTGAATAGTCAAGGGATAAATAGCCCCCAAGCTTGGCAGTGAATTCCCTTGATAAGCACATGCTAAAATAGGGCTCCAAGTCAACTACCACAACTTCTTGGATTACTGTGATCTGCGGCATTTTGTGCAACATGATCGGGATGCCCTTTATAACCCCCACTGTCCTGATTGGAGTCCCGTCTAGCTGGAGCACCCCAGGACTGCTCCTGGTGTACTCCATGCCCATAAATTCACATACAACTTTGGGCATTACAGTGGTGGTTGCGCCATAATCAACCATACAGTTGTGCACTACCCATCCTTCCATCCTGAGGGATAGGTAAAACTGTGGCGGCTTGTTCTTCCCTGTGGTAGAGGTGGTCAGGGGTTGTGCCAAGACGGTCTAAGTCAGTCTCCCCTTGCCCTTGACGGACTTGAGGGATTCCTGCAGCAGGTCAACTTGGCCAGGCAATTGGAGCGCGTCAAAGAGGCTTACCTTAGTCGGAATTTTCCTTAGTTCTTCAACAACATTGTATGCTCTAGCACCGGACTCCCCTCCATCTTTGGTGGTTTCATGCCGTGTTCGGTACTGTTGAGTGGCTTCCACCCTCTGACGCTTGGTGATTGAGGGGTACTGTAACTTCTCTATTGCCTGATCCTTCGCTTCCGCTATGGGCCGAGTGGTAGACGCTTGCAGCTGAGGGGCTCTCGTTCTTGCCCTTGGAGGCAGGTAATCTCTCAACCGAGCGTTGTTTGCAGGCTCTCCGGCCTGAATTGGCTCTCCCTGATGGCATGGCTGCTTTATCACATGGCCGCTTAGGATCGGTTGGCACCTTGAAAGGTTCCATCTGAACCGGATCAACTTCAATCGGCTTTTTTCCTGCCTTCATTAGAACGGAGACCTGTTCGACAGGGGGAATCATATAATTACGGTCAGCTTCCCTTATCATATTTACTTGTCTGCCGGATCCATTGTCTGAGAGCGTTTGCACATAGTTCTGATGGACCATGCAGGCCTCTTCGTTATGCGGGTCATTGCAGGTGGAGCACCAGCTGGCCCTGCCGGATGCACCGGCCTCATCGTATTCCAACATTGCAGAGTTCCATTCTTGTGGTCTTCCGGTGGGAGCAACTTGGTCTCTGGTGATTTGGGGCGGAGGTCTCTATGGCGGATAGTTTTGATCTCGGACTTGTCTTTTCCTCATCACAGCCATATCATTCGCCATATTTTCCATAAACCCGTATATATCTCGTAGCTCCTTAGCCTGTTCCGGATTTAGGGATGCGTGAGCCGGAGGCGCTGGTAACCGTAACGGCGCCAATGGTGCAGGCAATGCAGGGTACTGAGGAGGCGCCGATAGCTGCGGGACCGTAGGAGTCGGATATTGCTTTGGACCATTGGTACTTGAGGTTGCGGAGTTGGTGGGCTGTGAACCCACGGTTTACTGGGGTACGCCGGAGGTGCAGATGAACCAGATGCACTTGGGTACATGTTTTGAGGGAAATCCGGGTAAATTGGGGTTGTCGACTTAGGAGGCATCTTCCCGATAGCTATCAGGTCAGCTTCCACCTTCTGCGCTTGTTGGTACAGCTCTGGGAACGTCTTGATATTAGATTGTCGGATGCTCATACTGATGTCCGAATGAAACGCCCTTAAGTAATAAAACGTTGCCTGTTTAGAGGTGGGCCGAAGGCCGTCAGTGACTCTCTGCCAAGTTCGAGCAAACTTGACGTTGAAGTCGGCTATTTCTTCGTGGGGATGCCTCTGTATGCCGGTGAATTGGTGCAACAGAGAGAAAGGGTTTGCTTGTTCATTGAAGCCCTTTACCAACTGCTCCGCCAGTTGATCCCACGAAGTGATGGTGCCGGCCGGGAGTGATCGGTACCAGTAGAGGAGCTTACCTCTTAACGAGAGAACCAACAACTTTACCATGACATCCTCGTTGGTAATCTCGTGAATAGTTGCCAACCCTGCAACGTCTTGAATATGCTCGGCCGTTGTCTTTCCTGTACCGTCATAGGTGGGCAAAGCTTTCAATGTTACGGGTGGTACTGTATGTTGAGCCCCTAAATTCAGGGGGCCCGTATGGTCCCAGGCTACAAATTGCCTGGTGGGAGCTGGTTGTGCCATCTGGGGTGGCGGATTTGCTTGGAGTGGCGGCTGAAGCGGCTGAGCCGGAACAATGGGAACACTTGGGGCACCCGAATCAACGTTAGGTGGAACTTCAGAGTGCTGATGATCCGGATAATTAGGTGGAACCGGGGGCAAGCTAGTTTGCTGTGTTGTCGGGAGTTGGATTCCGTGTAGCAACAGTAGCTTCCTGCGAGGATGTCCCATCCAGTGGGGTATTTGGCCTGACCACTCTAGGACGCTCCCCAAAAGCGTCAATGTCAAGTTCGTAGAACTCGACTTCTTCTGAGTTTCTAGCCTGCCGCCTCGTATGCATGAA
This sequence comes from Wollemia nobilis, assembly GCA_028583015.1. Classification (NCBI taxonomy): domain Eukaryota; kingdom Viridiplantae; phylum Streptophyta; class Pinopsida; order Araucariales; family Araucariaceae; genus Wollemia; species Wollemia nobilis. The sequence continues at coordinate 22,407,139 of JAQPPZ010000523.1, forward strand.
GGCATGATATTTTAAGCTGGTCTGCGAGGCTTGGAGGTGTTGGAGTTCGTATGAGTTGCCAGATGTTTAGATTTGTCAGTAGTAAGATGAACATCAACTTCTTAGTATTGCTTTCGCAGTGGAACGTTTGGGTCCCACCGGGCATGCCAGAAACTGTTGGTCAGAGATCTGCCTTTGGTAAGGTTTTGTTTGTTTAGTGCGCCTTAGACCCGACCAACATTGAAAGGCCGAGAGGAAGAAATGCCTCCCGTGCCGATCTCCAGAGATGGGCTGGTTCCCTTGCTATTCTAACTGGGGGTTTTGAGATTAAGGAACTGAAAGAGATAGTAAATGACTGAAAGGGATGGGAAATATGGCCACAAGCCAGATAGAACAGGGGTGATGGACTAACAACATGATAACTCTATTGCATTCTGAACTAAATAGCCCTCAAATATAGATAACTAATAGAAATTAAACCAGAACATCTAGCATGCATAATTTCCAGGGCTACTCTAGAGTTCCTACTTTATCAGAAACTAAATCTAGATAATAGAATTCAAGTTCACAGTTAAAGCACGAAATGATAGAAGACAAGCAATAGAAGACATACACATGAAAATAGAAGTCCAGGTCTATATTGATAGCAAAATTCAAGTTTTCATTTAGCCTCTAGCAAACATCCATCCATTTTACAATAAAAGAGTGGGCTTATATAGAGAATTTTGTTGCTTGAGCAATAAATGCTGAATAACAAAATATGGCGGTGGAAGCCAAGATAAAGATTACAAGGAAGTACAGTCACAAAGTATTAACCAGGCATGGCAGAGACTAGTGACTCCTCAGAAATGCCGTTGAACCCCTTCAATGCCCTGACAAATCCAGCTCGCTGGCGCTGCCTCCTCACTCGCAGGGATCGCTTCCGGGAAGATATGCTTGAAATCCTGGAACGCCCAATCTGGAATCTTCTCAAAAAGGCTGCACCTGACCGGATAAGGATGCTCTTCAGATTGCTGATGTGGAGTGCCTCCGGAAGATGTTGACACGACGGTCAAAAGAGTCAACGGGCGCACTCCCTGTGTGCGCCCAGCCTGGGCGCACTGCTTGAGGTGCGCCCAGCCTTGGGCGCACGGCCTGTGTGCGCCCAGCCTAGGCGCACTGCTTGAGGTGCGCCCAACCTTGGGCGCACGGCCTATGTGCCCCCAGCCTGGGCGCACTGTGAGTTGCGCCCAACCCTGGGCGCACGACCTGTGTGCGCCCAGCCTGGGCGCATTGTTGAGGTGCGCCTAGCCTTGGGCGCACGGCCTGGGTGCGCCCAGCTTGGGCGCACTATTGTTCCAAAATGCCGGAGCGAAGTGCCGGGCTTCTCCTTGGTCTCTGAGGCTGAAATGCGCCAGGGCACCTGATACAAAACTCCATGGCCGCGTAGGGGAAGATTTTCCTGGAAAGTCAGTACACAAAACAACTGCACACTGCTTTAGCGCTGTAGAAGGGTTTTGACAGTAAACTTAGGAAAATGAGAAAAGGGTTTCCAGGGAACATAAATTACTAGAAGGCTAATTATACACCATGTTGCAGAAATGGCAACAGGTAGGCTTTTAGTCATTATCTAGTTTATATCTTAGGAAATCTGGTTAAATTTAATATTTATCTACTTATTCATCTGTATTTCATAAGAGAAAAGTTAAAGGAAAAGTTTATTTGTGCTGTTACTTTATTTTATATTATTTATCTGCCTCTGACTTTTGTAACACACTTCATACCTTAATGGTCTAAAAAATTTCTTATAAAAATCCTAGATCTCCATGCTGTTTTTTCCTGTTCCTTTTCTAGCATACCATTCTTTCTTCCCTATCTTTATCAGTCCTCTTCTATCCTTTTCCTCTTTGCTATCCTGAAAATCAATCTACTAGATCTTGAAAGAATGTAACACAGGTTGCTTTATTTGCATTTCTGAGCTCCAATTTATAATGATTTACAACCGGTTGATTGATTGGTGTTGACAAAACCAGATCATAAATTCCAACAAGTTAGCCCAACAAATCCTAACAACTTATTGCTAAAAAGTAAAAATCCTAACAACTTAGCCCACAAATCCTAACAAGTTATCCCTGAAAGTCTCTTATAAAAAACAATACAAAAATAGAAATCCTTATAGTGTCTATTTATTCTAACCCCCCTCCCACCCCCACTAACCCACATACAATCCCAAGCTTATCCCTAAATTTCCAATTTTTTTTCTATCTAAGGGGTTAGTCATTACATCAACAGTCTCTTCAGAGGTTGGACAATAATTTAGACAAATTTCTTCATGCTCCACCAGCTGCCAGATATAGTGATGATGAAACTTCAGTATGTTTTGTTCTGGCATAATATACTGAATTCTTCACCAAGTTGAGCGCACTTTGATTGTCACAATTGATGCTATTTGATCTATCTGAAGATCATACAATATGCATCGCAACCAAACAACTTCACAACCTGTACTGCATGCTGCCTTATATTCTGCTTCAGTTGATGACAAGCAAATGTATGCTGAAGTTTGCTCTACCAATCTGGTTTACCTCTGGCCTTTTCATATCTGCTGGGTTCAAAAACCTTGAAACTAAAGCAAAATTTGCCTATTAATTCACTTGTTTAGGCTCTTTTCCATCTTGCCTAGATCACCTGATTATAGCTTTCTCATCCTCCTTGACATCTTTCATTGTCTGTGTATACTATTTTGGTCGTTGATGTGGCTCTTGTTGGTGGTGAACTTCACTTGGGTGTACCTCTGTCAAGCTCTGTACTTCAAGGTCATCCCAAAGTGGATTTTCAACACACCAGTGTGGCTGAGTCTTCACATCTTTCTTTTCATCATCAGTTTCAGATGTATCTGAAACCAAGTGAACTTCACTACCTGTCGTAGTACCATCAACAATTCTAAAACATATAGAAATCTCAATAGGTTTATGATCATTTGAGAAGAAAGGAGTTTTCTCATGTACAATAATTTATCTGCTAATTACAGTCTTGTTAGTAGAGACATCAAGCAATCTATATGCAGTGGAATGTTCACTATAGCCATCAGACACGAAGTTTTTGTTTTTTTGCATCAAGCTTACTTCTTTTCCCCTTAGTAATTAATGTGAAAACAACACAATCAAAATACAGAAATGACTAACCGAAGGTTTTCTTTCAGACCAAGCTTCTTTTGGAGTAACATTTTGCATAGTTTTACATGGACACTTGTTGAGAATGAAGACTGCAGTATTTATTGTTTCTGCTCAGCGTATATTTTGGCTATGCACCATTGTAAAAAAACTTTATTCTAATAAACATAAATCATTCACCATAGACTGAAATGATAAATCATTCATCCACAAATAGTATTCCACACATTGAGACAGAGATAGATAATACCCCTAAGGTAGGGCAACACCAATAATACTAAAGGAAGGAATAACTCCACAAGATCTCCCAAGATGAGAGGCTACTCTATAGGTAAAGACGATTACAAGAGAATACTCTATACGAATAATGATTGATAATTTTTATAATGACAATCTCCTTTCTTTCTATAACCATCTTCTAATGTCACTTTGGGAAGGGTATAACCCTAACCGACTCCTAAACCCTTAACCACTCATTATTATAATACAATATTTATAATACAATCAACCTTGGGTTATGTGTGGCCCATGCAAACTATTCATAATACCCATATACAATATAATATCATATCCCAATGTACCTTTCCCTTGGTACCATAGCATTCTACCCTCCTTAAAAATGTTTTGTTGTCAAAACATGAGAAAAAACTATATAATATGATTTAATGATGGATGGATGTTTATCATCCATCCATCCAAGGAAAATAAAAAAAGTTGGAGAATTGCTAACACAAATCAGCAGGAGAAGGAACAACCTTCTCAAAGATATTAAAGATCATATGATATGATTTGAGTAATTATACTTCCATATTTGAGGTCCCATAGACCATATTTGGGTCTCGCGGACGTAATTAAAATCTTTCATTCATTCATTCATTCATTCAATGATGCCAACTGTTGTTGTGCCACTCAGATATTGTTATGATACCGCTTAAAAATTATTGATAGCATCAACACTTCAACATTGAACTCTTATTATTATTATTATTTTTTTAATAAACTATGTGTGGCTTCTATTGGGGGCCACACCCATTACAAAAACAAAACATTACATTGTTCTCATTACATCTCTAACAAGTTAATAAACCATATCCAACTTGTCTTTCTATCAAATATATTCTCTATCTTCCTCAAACTGCTAAGTTTCCACAATCAACTCCTTCATATTAGATGCCTTCCAAAATTTAAATTTTGTCGAGATGAAATTCAACACCGAATGGCTAAAATATTTGTTGCCTAGTTTCCATATCTATAAATATCTTGTCTATAACAACCTGACAATTTCTTAATACATTTTTTTAGGGTTCTTATTCATACCCCTAATATTCCAAGATATTATTTTCATTGTTTTTTTTGTTTTTATTTGTGGGTTTAGTCCCACTTCTTGTTAACACTAGTGATATTTGCTTTTGTTTTCCCATATCAATATCCCTCTGTGTTTCTTTTTCTCTTTGTTTTTGCTTCTTGGGTCTTCCTCTTTTTTTTTCATTTCCACCAATAGTTTCATCTTTATCAATCTCTTTAATCTCCTCACACTGCTCATAGTAAGACTTATCATCTTTAGGTTTGATTTGCTTTGAAGGATCTGAAGTGCAAGGAATAACCTCAAAAACACCTTCTTCTTTATGTTGCCCTAGAAACCCTTAAGTGCAAGGATGCTCTTCCGTAGCAATTACCTTCTTATTCTGCCCTAAAAACCCTAAATTGTTATGGATTTCCTCCATCCTTATTCTTTATTATGCTGTTTTTTGAAACCTTAAAGTGCAAGGGATAACATATACACCACTTTCACTTTTATTACCAGGAAAGGATTCTATACTACTTGAGGAAAATTAATATGATTAACCTGGAATAAACTTGACCTCTTCTGTCGTCTTTGTTTTAGGATTTTCCTCCACATCTTCCTTTGCACTTTTAATTCCTTTTGAACTTGCCAAATGACATTGTAGATAGACTTTCTTTGCCTCTTCTCTTGGGGTGGAATATCCTTGATCTGATTTAAGCTTCAATTATTGTATGATTTCCTTGCTTCGTCTTGAAGTTTATGACCAAAATTTTCTGTCTCTTTCTTCATAGTTTTCACGTTACAAACTCTTACCATATGTTCAATCTCACAACAATTGTGGCATCGAAATGCGATATTTTCATAATCCACTTTTTGATTCCATTCTCTTGATTTCATATTAATCTTAATGGATTGGCAAAGGTTTTGAAATATGTATAGCAACACATATTTGGGTATATATAGCATGCTTTCGCTCCTTAGTAGTAAGTCCTTGATGAATTCCCCTAGGGTATTTCCAATATTCTTCAAAACATCCTTCTTGATAAGCTGATATGGAAGTCCAAAAAGCCTAACCCACACCAAAAACTTCTTAACAGGTTCTATCTCAACAGAAAATTTTTCATTCCATGGTATCAAATAAAGGGCATCTCTCCCCCTAAACCATGGGCCATCACCCATTTTTTTATCCCTAATTTTTGAACTGGAGAAGATGATGAGGAAAAAATCTTTAAGAAGAAAAGTCAAAGTAATTTGAATTCAATCCCCACTTCCACTTGATCCAATTTTGAATCTCCAAAAACCTTGGCCATGATCTAAGGAACTTACATATTAACCCTCTACTATTAAGAACCATTATATCATGCTCAATCATCTCATACTTGATACTCACTTCTGGTGTAACATCTACTACTTGGATCGAACTTGCCATGTATTCACTCTTCCACTTATCTCCAACTTGGGCCTCCATACTTCTAGCTAGGGCATCTTGACTTCCCATTAGGGATTTCAAATATGTCTTTCCTTACATACTACCTAGTGCGGCTCAATCTTGGCTTGCATTCCCTCTTGGCTGCATTCCCTCCCAACTCGCACCCCCTCTTGGCTCGCACTCGGTCCTGTCTCTTCTTTCACCCGACGTTCCTTCGCTTCGGCAATTTTACGAAAACAATGTTCTACGCATTCGTGGTAAGGGTTTGAAGCCTTGATTCATTTCGGATGAACCCGCTGCTCTTCCGTCATGACTGATCCTAGCTCATACTCCTTATCTCGCACTCGCTTTCGCCTAGAACTCCCTCTCGCCTCACACTTGCTCCCAACTTATTGCCCTTGTCTTTTATTGAACTAATATTAACAACATGCTAACAATAATGATTTAAATTCAAATGCCATGAACAATACGCAAATATCAAATACGAAAATAAATCAATGCAACAACAAATCCACAACCACTCGAAGAGGGCAAAGTCTTATAGCCACTTTGAGAGGGCAAAGTCTCTTATGCGTGGAAGACATGACTTAAATCCAAATTCCTTTGAAGATTTTCCACTAAAGAATATTTCACCCTATTTATAATTAAAGTCAAACCTAATGCAGACCCTTCCAAGAAAACAAAGCTTTCATCCAAAATTTTACATAAGAGCAATAGCTATGTATTAAATGTGTTCTACGAAGAGATTTCTCAAATGAAAAAATGAAAAGAAAAATCAAGGAGGGTTTTTTCAAAAGCTAGGGGTTTTTTCTGCAGAAAGAGGGCTCTCCAAGGGGTGCAACATGGAGATTGATGTGAACAACGTCTCTCCAATTTGTCAAATGATGGAAATTCATCGTTGGGTGTTGCAGGTGACCATTTACCTAGGACGAAGACTGCAACATTGTCATTTCATGCCAAAGAGTTTGAGATAGTAGTTGACTCAGAGGTTCTTTTCTCCAGAAGGTGCATCGCATGCCAGTTATGGTGGGATTCACACAATTTCACTCAACAAGAAAGAGAATGAGCTCGGGCCACCGATTTCTAGTTCTATCTCTCATCGCCATAGAGAGGACAAGTCACAGGATGAGGAGCTCTTCATTTCACCTTTTAGCAACATGCTAGCAGACCCCCTATTTAAGTTCAGGAAGAAATCAACCCAGCAGCTAGAATGGGAGGATGATCATTTGGGGTTCGAGGGAGTCTCTAGCCCTGCTCGTGGATTTTCTTCCAGATCTGAGCCATACCGCTACCGTGACATGCAAAATAGTGTAACTCTAGGAGAGGAACACGATAGAAGTGAGATTTCCAAAGGCAGTAAACCACGCTCCCGTTCAAGCTCCCCCACTAGATTGGGTGCCAAGTTATAGGGGGGAGCCAATGCTAGCTCCTCTTACGCCCATGCGTTGCTCAACAACCTGACTTTGAACGGTACCAATTCTCAAGCATCCCCAACAACTCAACTTGAGGACCTTCATTCCAACATAAGACAAAATAATGTTGACCTCGCACCCTCAACCCATGGACCTGGAGGATTCGAACAAGGAGGTGGTGACCAACATGTACCAAAAGAGGGAACCCTCGAAGCTGGACATGTAGGAGGAAATCAAAGCTCTGAACATGCAAATCAACAAGCAAAAGAGTCAGGTACCTTTGAGTTTGAATTGCAAGATGATTTTACTAAAGAAATAAAAGAATTAGAAGAGCGAACTGTTGTTCTATTTTTTCCAGAAGAATCCCCCCTGATGAAGAGCTCAATCGGTAGTTTGTCTGGGAATCCAAGGGTTGGATGATTGCCTCTTGCTGTCGCCTTGGTCAATCCTTTGTTTCTGTCACTTTCACCTCCAAAGACTCTTGCTTAAAAGCCCTAAGACTCGGCACTTGGATGATTTCTGGTCAACTAGTCTTTCTTCAACATTGGGCTTTCAAATTTGACCCTGAGAATGTGTTAAACATGAAATACCCCCTTTGGATTGAACTCCCTTAAACCTGGCATGCACAAAGTATTTACCTCAGATTGCTGCTAGGTTTGGAAGGCCATTATTTCTCCCATTTGAGCCATCACACTTCATGCGCTCCCACCCATGCATCTTGGTTGAGATTGATGTCTCCAAGGACCTGTTGCCACATTTTGCACGGGGTGCAATGTTTTCAATTTTTGTAAACAGTGCTGCTCTTCTTTTTCCCTCTTCCTCTATTTTCCTTTCTCCTTCTCTCCCTTCCTCTTTCTTTCCTACATTCTCTTTCTTCCCCCCTTTCTTGGAGCCCCACAGTTGAATTTTAAACTTGACAGTGGTTACCTGAAAAATGGCTAAGTGTTGGTGCGAAGTTCGCACTTCACCCAGTTTTGGTGCGAAGTGCGTACTTCGCCCAGTTTTGGTGCGAAGTCCGACTTCGCCCCTTTTTGGGCGCACCTTGTAACGCGAGCCGGGAGTCGACAAAAAGAGTGATAAGTCCTGGGCAAAGTCCGTACGGCGAGATACCGTTTCTCACTGTCGCACTCCGACTTCGCAACGAAGTCGGAGTGCGCCTGACAGTGCGCAGGGGAAACAAACTCATAAATACACCCAAGGCATGAAGGCCTTCCCGACTGCTCATTGCTTTCTCTCTGCGCAACCCGAGACGCTCCGATCCCCGGCGAAGTTGGATAAAGCCCCTTTTAAGACAGACACGTGTCAAACAAGATCATCCATCATTTGACAAGTGTCCAGCCGGGATTTGAGCCAAGACGTGTCCGAGCAAAAGGACGAGCATGGGCTGCACTACCTATGCCGGGGGCCTCATTTAAAGCCGATTGGAGGTTCTACCTGCTCCGGCTACCCGCATTCCTGCCGAGAAGAAGTTCTGCCCAACACACTGCCCCGTAGCTGTCCAGATTCCAGGAAGACCATGCTGCGGGTACAGTCCGGTCCGACAAAGGTTAGCATTTGCAGCTCCTTTGCCGCTTTTGTCAGCTAATGTTTGACTGGGACTTTGTGCCCATTAATGTAACGGGAGAGACTCGGGCTATAAAAACCCACCATGATTTCATTGTAAAGGGTGGAAGGGGAATGTCTGTTAGGGAACCATTGTAACCGTGCTTCTGCTTATAAATATAATTTGTATGCCTGGTTCTGTTCTTCTGCTTCTATTTCTTTATGCTTTATGCTTTACGCTTCCCTGTGTCATGGCTCGTTGATTCGTTTCAGCATTTGATGATCAGGCGCCTTTAGCATTGTTTGTGCCATGGCTTGCTGATTTATTTTAGCATTTGGTGGTCAAGCACTTTTGAACTTCATAGACTAGATGTGGTAGCAGTTCCATCAGTTGTGTGTTACGTTGCTGTCCGTAGTGGTGATTGATGCGTTGCCGTTCTGTTAGTTCTCCTTGTAGGGAGAATGTTTGCTAGGGGACCATTGTAGTCAGTCCGGTTAAATTCTCTCGCATGACACATATACCGGTTCTGACATCTCTTAGTTACTTTTTTTTGAGTTTCCGTATGTAGTGGTGATTGATGCATTGCCGTGCTGTTAGTTCTCCTTGTAGGGAGAATGTTTGCTAGGGGACCATTGTAGCTGTGCGTATATTGCTTAGTAAAGAAAGTACACTTAGATTTTGCAGTTCTCAGTCATGCTTTGTATTTATGATGCAGTAAGTATTGGTGATTGCTGGTTGCCGTACTGTTAGTTCCCCCCCACCAAACTCCAAGTACATTTGTAAATTCTTTCCGTTCATTTATCTCTTTCCTGCACTCTTAGCTTAAACCAAAACCCCCCAAAAGGAGCCGGCCTTCTCCGGAGATTGGCACGGAAGGCATCTCTTCCTTCCGGCCTTTCATGCTGGTGGGCGAATCTGGGCGCATTAACCCAAAATCCTTTCCTCATGGCAGATTCGTAACCAACAGGACCTCCCAAGTAAGATCTTATTCAGAGCCCCTGGTATCCAATTTGAACAACGGATTAATTATCTCAACTTGCCAAACTCATGTTTCTACTGTAGACAGCAAGGCCATATGATTAAAAATTGTCCGGTGAGACCTCCCAAACAACAAAACCAGCCTGCTAGTACTCCTACTACTGCTACTCAACATGCAAGCAAAACAATACCTCATGTTCAGCCTTTACAACCTTCTAGTTCTCATGATGTGACCTCTTTCCCTGCTCATTCAGTGCCCCAAGCTTCTAACTTGGTAGTTACCCACATCTCCCTTCAGCCCCCTCCAGATTTTGAGGCTCCTGTGGAGCAAACTCCTCATGAAACAATCGAGGAGGGTTGGGTAACCCAACATAACAAGAAACACAGGCGCAACTCATCACGGGATGCCTCCCCCTCCTTCTAGAGGTGTCCCGAAAGACCAACACCTAGGAGGTAAGGAATGGAGCCATAAGCCCACCAACTCTTACTCCAACAATACCTCCTTAGCCACACGTCAGTCTAAGGGAACAAGTACTCTGCATGATTATATGCAATCTGTACCCACCCGGAATGCCTATGGTGCTTTAGTTGACAATATGTCAGATTGATGTCTGCAAGAATCATGTCTTGGAATGTGCGTGGCATCACGCTGCGAGAGCGGTGTTTTGCTGTCCAGATAGTCATCAAGAGAGTTTGCCCACAGATTTTACTGTTGCAAGAAGTCAAAATTTCAGGTTTCAGACTAAAAAATGCCCTTAAGACCCTATGGGGGGTTGGGGGGCCTTGTGTACGAGTCATGACGAAGGGAGGGGGGGCTGTCCTATGCCTCTCTTAGGAGTTGTGGGACTCTATTTTATTATCAGGAGAGGATCCAATGCATAGAGTAGTGTGGTGTACAATAATGTTTGGTGGCAGGAAATTGGGTATTGCAGCTGTTTATGCACCCAATGATGCAGTTGGAAGGGCAGCCCTCTGGGATTGGATGTGCTTCAATTTGCCTGAAGCAGATTGGATAATAGGAGGGGACTTCAATATGGTAGAGTGGGAGGGAGACAGATTGGGGGGTGGCACTCCACTCAAACAACCAGAAGAGGCTAGATCATGGTCTAGGTTTAGAAGGGCCTGGAATCTTTATGATCCCAATTGGAACAAGAGTGCTGAAAATCATGGGGCTTGGTTTACTTGGAGCAATGCACGATGTGGGGATGCTCTCAGAATGGCAAGATTGGACCGCTTCTATGTAGCAGAAAATATTGATATACTCCAAAATGATTTGTCTCATCCAATCTATTCAGTGGTAACTTCAGATCATCTCCCCATTACCTTGAGTATTGGGTGTGCCCCCATAAGGAAACCCAAAAACAGTTTGCCTTTCAAGTTAAACACTTCCTTGCTCAAGCGCAAAGATTGTGTTAATGGAATCAAGAAAGTGTGGAATCTCTTGCCAAGGCCCTCGGGAGGGAGAGGGTGGATTATGTGGTGGGAGGAAGCCATCAAAAGAACAGTGGATTACCTTCGAGGTTTTGGAAAAATCCTAGCCTCTCTTCGCAGGAAAAAGAGAAAGAATTGGAGCAAGAAGTTGACCAACTCAGCCACCACCTCAGCCAGAATATTAGTAGCATCCCTTCTCAAAAGCAGTTGGGTGAAAAACAGGCAGAGTTAAGGCAACTCCAAGCTTATAAAGCCCACGGGGCACAAATCAGGGCACGTCTTCAGTGGATTCGTGAGGGTGATAAAAATTCTAAATTTTTCTTTAATGCCATTAAGAAGAAGAATAGATCAGAGAGGATAGAGGTTATTAAAAATCCTATATCTGGCCTACAAATTCCGTTGGAGGACCTCCCATCCTTCATCCAAGAGCATTTTGCAGCCCTTTTCAAAAGTGAAGGGCCCAACATAGAAGTTGAGTTTTTTAGAGAATGTTGCAAACAATGCATATCTCCCAAAGTATCTGAAGAAGATAGAGCATTGCTGGACAAACCTCTTTCACAGGATGAACTTCATTCTGCCCTCCTCTCTTTGGCAAATGAAAAAGCCCCAGGCATTGATGGGCTTCCGAGTGAATTTTTTAAGACCATGTGGGAGACTATAGGAGCTGATTTTCTGCGGATGTGTGAGGAGGTTATTACTGTTGGAGGCCTTGGGGAGGCCACTAATCAAGGATTGATCAGGCTCATTCCCAAAAAACATAAGCCAGATTTGCTTGTTGATTGGCGTCCCATTACTTTACTCAATTCCTCTTATAAAATTTTGGCCAAGGCTCTGGCCAGAAGACTCCTCCTAGTGGCTACAAAAATTGTTCGCCCAGAGCAAACAAGATTCCTTAAAGGTCGCTACATTTTGGATAATATTCTTACAGCTTGGGAAGGGATGGAGTGGGCTCGAGCACAGGGGCTCAAGGGACTTTGCCTTAAGCTTGATTTTGATAAAGCTTATGATCGATTAGAGTGGCCCTTCATCTTAAGCATGCTCCACTGGCTTGGTTTTGGCAATAGATTCATCGATATGGTAGCTTCCCTCTTTCCAAATGCTTCTGCAAGAGTGGTTATTAATACAAAATTATCTAACAACATTCCTGTGGAAAGATCAGTTAGGCAAGGCTGCCCATTGGCCCCCTATCTATTTGTAATTGCAGTTGATGCCCTTGGTTATCTATTGGAATCTGCAATTAAAGAGGGGAGGATAAGAGGTATCCCCCTTCCGGATGGCTCCCAACTTATCAACTCTCACTTTGCAGATGATTCTATGCTTTTTCCTTTGGCAGATCAGCAAAATCTTGCGAACATCCTTGAGACAGTTCACACCTTCTGTAGGGCCTCTGGTGAAAGAATCCAAGAATCTAAGAACTCTGTTATTCCATTTGGATTTGATGATAAGCCAGATTGGATACCCACAACATGGAAGTGGGTGCAAAGAGGAGAAATCTCTAAGTATTTGGGCTTTCCTTTTGGTGTTGACCTTTCACCCAAATCTATGTGGGATTGGTGTATGGACAAATTTGCCAAAAAATTGGAATACTGGAAATCTTTGGAAATGTCTCAAGCAGCTAAAATCCAGATTACTGGAAAAATTTTAGCCCCCTTCCATGTTTACTTCTCTTCTCTTTTGACTCCTAGCAAGGTTGGGTATGATAAGATGAACAATATGCTTCGAGAGTTTTTTTGGGCAAAAAACCTAGCCAAACGAGGCCTCCCAATGGTCTCCTGGAGCAATTGTTGCAGACCAGTTTCATGCGGTGGGCTAGGAATCACCAACCTTCAAGCACAAGGCTATGCACTCGCGGCTAAATGGATGCAAAGGGTGATCATAGGGAATGATCCATGGAAGGTGTTGGTGAGGGAGCGTTTGAAAAACCCTCGGGTGGATGGTAAAATTTGGGCAAATATGTCATACACTGACGTTCTTTTACAAGCCCCTTATTTCTCTATAGAAGGTTGTAATATTCTCAAAGGGATTTGGAAAGCCTAGCAACAAGTGCATCAATTTATTTCATGGCAGACACCTCCAGAGCAAGGCCCCGCAGATTTCCTCCAGCACAACTTATGGTGGTCACCCCTCCTCACCCTTGATGCACAACCTCTTGGCATGAATCCCTGGTTTCCTGCTAGGCGGCTCTTCAAAAGGGGATTAATTATGGTGGGTGACATTTGGGATTTTTCTCAGTCATCATGGAAAAATTGGAAGCAAATCCAGTCAGAATTTGGCCTCTATCCTACTGATAAAGCAGTGATTATGCGGATCCTTTCCATCGCCTCCCAGGCGCCCCAACCTCTATCTTCTCCACTGGAAGCTAGTCCCCGTTGGTCTCATTGGAAATGGTTTGACAATCATGACTTTGAGCAACCAGTCCTTAAGTTTTGGTACCAAGCCCTGCTTCCTATGAACTGTCAACAGTTTGCAGATATGCTCAATAAAAAATGGAACTTAGAGCTCAGTTGGGCCACTTGGGCAAGAACCTTCAAGCTTATCAACTCTGCCCCAATTCAAGGAAAGTTCCAGATTCTTCTTTGGAATGTAGTCCTTCAAGGTCTACCTACTCGGAGCAGGCTGAAACGGATGGGCCAAGGGCAAGGTGATTGCCCTTTTTGTGGTTTGGAAGAGACAGTACAACATCTGTTTTGGAACTGTGCTCGTGCCCACCGTATTTGGTGTGAAGCGCATCAGTTGCTTTATCCCTTACCACTACCTATGACAAAGGATCAAGCCTTATTAGGGATCAATTTGATGCCCAATCAAAAATTTCTTCTCTCCATTACCAGGGCAGCTGTCATCTTTCATATATGGAAGACTCGATGCAAATCTATTTTTGAAACTGATCAAGAAGATATCCCTAATCTCTCAGTAGCTAACATCTTTGCTATTGTAAAATGCCAATTGCAAGCTGAGTCAACAGGTTGCACCCGTAAGGAGAAAGCACTACAAGAAGAAATCATAGCTCTAAAGAGGCGTATCTGTGAGACCTCAGCTCATAGATCAGATGGTATTTACAGATTACAGAATATGGTAGGTGAATTAACTGAGCAACATAGCTTGGTGATGTATAATCAGACACACTTGATGAAGCATTTGGGTCAAGTGGAATTAGAAGCCAGCAACACTCATTCCAGTCCTCATATTAGGCTCCCATCACAGCATGAGGTGGAGCAGGCTCACTTAGACTCGTCTCCTTAGCAGATGTTTTCCCAACATGGCTGCTCCCTTGCAGTTTTTGTTTTGGCAGTGCAGTAGTCTCTTCTCAGCAGATAGTGTGTAGGCTGTCCATTAGAGGGAGTAACCCAACAGTCTCTAGTCATTCAGTTTTATGTCAGCACATATTTTTAGAGTCTTGGTGATGACATGCTTTTTCATCCCTATAACAACCACTAGGGATATCTTAGTTTTTAACATGGGTCACTAGGGGATCATTTGTGTGGTTGTTCACTTCCAATGCTTGTAGTCGGGTGTCCTGAGTGTCATAATATTTCTCAGTTCTCCTCTGTGTTGGTCCTTCATGGCCTCATATTGTAATACAGTAGTGGGGGTCTGTGTGTGGTCTCCGATGTGCTTATTTCTGGTGTTGGGTGCCTTGCGTGGCCCTGTGAATGCACCTGTGTTTGCTTTGTCCCTACTAGAGGGAAGTCTATCGTGGTTCCGATGTTGTTAGGTGTTCAGGCCTGGATGTAGGCACCCAGACCACGGTCTGCCTTTATATTGTATTTGTTCCCTTAAGATTTTGGCTAATATGAATTTGGCAGCAATTTCAATAAAAAAAAGGTCAAACCTAATGCTCAAAGGCCAACTATAACACCTAGGGGTCTGAGCTATTAATGATTAATAATTAAAGATAGTTGCTACCGGCAAGGACGCCACTTGCATTATCGGTGATGTGACTCGGGTTCAATCCCCATGATGGATGTGTATAGAAAGTATTACTCAAAAAAAAAAAAAAAGATAGTTGACATGGCTATATTGGAACCATAACATATATCCTTAACTGCTCCTCTAGCTCCATGCTTTTGTTGTTTCACTCAAATATCCATAATGATTGCTCTTGTGGTTCCATGTTTGTGCTGCACCACTATGAAATCCATAATTATTACTCTTATTCTTCAATGCACTGCAATACATGATGCCTTGCTTGCTCCATGTCGGTCCATGATAATACTGATGCCCAATGTCATATCTCCATTATTGTTGCTGCTCATGGTGGTGTGGGTGGTGATATGCTGCAAACTTAACCTGATTTTCTTCTTCGTTCTACTCCTCAGCCATTTGTTCCTTTGTTTAAAATTCTTCCTCATGAGCTTCTCGCTTGAGCCCTTCTTTGGATGAATCCTAATGCTCTTCTAACTATGCGTCCTTGCATAGTTGAGAAAATCGAAATTGACAAGGAAAAAGAATTAGGAAAAATCGGGAGCAGGCAAAAAAAGGAAAAATTGGCAAACAATCGGGAAAAAAAACCAAGTAAATGCATTTTTTCATGCATATCACAATGTTTTGGAAAAAAATTGGCAAAAGTTGGCCAGGCTGTGAATCAGGATTTTTTGCAGATTTTCTCCACTGTGTGTCCTTGGACCTTGCTGATGCTTCTTCCGTAGAATTTGCTTGTGATTCCTCTGCTGGTTCTTTTATTTTGTTCCCTTCCCATATTTGCTTGTTGCTTCTTAAGTTGAGAAATATCCTGTAGTGTTATTCTTTTTCTTGTACCATAACTTCAGGAACTTCTTTTGCACATTAATGTTAACAATATCCAAAGAACAACCAAGGATAATGAAGAACAATATCCACATCATCCATGTTAATAAATTGAATGTTAAACTTATTTATCCACGATGATCTTCAAATTTTCAAAAATCTCAACATTCTCGCTCTCAAGCTTATGCCCTTAATTTTTGTTGCTTGAACGTGCAACCTCTTGGCCAAAGTATTATTAATGAAATTACACTTACTACTAGGGTTAATGGAAATAATAACCTTTTCCTTCCAAATGCCTACACGGACCTGCAAAATAGAATTTTTAGATTCAAACAAATCTTTTTGACCCTTCTTTGGCTTGGTACTCCAATGGTGTGGTTCTTTGAGCTTGCACACTGTCATACATAGTTTTTAATTTTGCCACTTCCTTGAAATTTATAACTTCCTTTTAAATTTGTATGGTGCTTCTTGAACCCTTTTTATTTCTTCTTCATATTCCTTGACGTCAATCTTCAAACTATCTTTTCATATGGGTCCCACTCACTATGCTTGCTCTATTTGTTCCGAAGTGTATTTAGAATTATGGGCACAAGAAAAATAAACAAACAAATACAAAGCTTCATCTTGAAGATAAGTAAAAAATTAAACTTTCCGAAGATGCTAATTAGAATACAATGATGTAAAAATTTTCCACCATTCCCTAACATCTATATCATCCCTTGTAGTGAAAATTGACAACTCCAGTCATACAAATGACAATGCAAACTAGGGTTTTATAAACATATACCTCCCCATTGATTGAAGCTAAAATCTACATAAACTAGTACACCCACAAATCTCTTTGAAGCACAACGAAATACTAGATGAATTGCTTACCCAAACTGAAAGATATCTCAAATTTCATTTTCTTGGAAAAAAACATGATTTGAAAAAATGTCACTGCCACTATTTCAAATGGATGACTTTATACGGTTGTATCTCTCTCAATATTACTCGGATTCCTTTATACGACCACTTTGAATCCACAAGAAACGATTCCCACTTTGCCAGAATCATTGCTTTGATACGACTTGTTAAAAAACTTTATTCTCATAAATATAAATCTCTCACCACATACTGAAACAACAAATCATTCATCCACAAATAATAATCCACACAATGAGACAAAGATAGACAATACCCTTAAGCTAGGGCAACATCAATAATGCTCCTCAAGAAAGGAGTAACTCCACAATATCTCCCAAGATGAGAGCCCACTCCACGAGCAAAGACGATTACAAGAGAATACTTGATATGAATGATTATTAATGATTCTTACAACGATAGTCTCCCTTCTTTATATAAGCATCTTCTAATGCTACTTTGGTGAGGGTATAACCCTAATCCTAGCTGACTAAACCCTTATCCAACTCATTATTATAATATAATATTTATAACACAATCAACTTTGGGTTATGTGCGACCCATGCTAACTATCCATGATATTCATAAACAATATAATATCATATCCAAATATACCTATCCCTAGGTACCGCAACAACCATGCGTCTGGCCATTTGCATGATTGTCTTGTTCCTCCTCTCCAATACCCCATTTTGTTGTAGAGTGGAAGGAGTTGTATACTGCTTCTGTATACCCTATTGCCTGCAGAAATCCTGAAATTGTTTTGAGGTAAACTCATCTCCATTATCTGACCTCAAGACCTTGATTTGCTTTCCAGATTGTTTCTCTACAAGGGCCTTAAAAGTTTGAAAGTATGAAAAACATTCAGACTTATACTTGAGGAAGTATACCCACATCTTCCTCAAATAATCATCAATCATCAATAAAAAATATTTTGCACCACAAACTGGTGCTGTATTCATTGGACCACACAAATTAACATGCACTAAATCCAAAACACCCTGTGTACGCCAAGACTTACCCGTCTCAATTAGATGGCAACTTGGTTTTCCAAGTTGACATCCTGCACATGAATGCCATTGCTCTTGAATAGAAAGCAATCCATGAACCATGTTAGTAAGAATTGATAACTACTTATAATTGAGGTGACCAATTCTCTCATGCCAAAGAACAAAACTATTGTCTTCAATTGCCAAGGCAAATGAATTGGCAGACTTGGCATCAACTAACTTGTATAGTCCCTTCTCACCTATACCAAGAACAATGCGCTTGTTTTTACCCACTTGCATCACCTCCATATGTTTTTCTTAAAATGCACGAGTAGTTGAGAATTCCTGGTGATTTCACTAATGGGCAGAAATTTTTTGTTCATATTAGAAATATACCAAGCATTGTTGAAGGTGTATGTAACATTGATTTTTATTGCCACACTAACATCAGCACACACTTAAATAAAGTATGAGATACCATCACCAAGTGAAACAGACTGATTCTTATTTAGATCTTCAATGAAATTAACATACCAGTCTTTCTGACATATATAATGTTTGGATGCTCCGGAGTTAGAGTACTACCTAGTAGTTGACCAAATGAACTTTGAGTTGTTACAAAAATAAACTACTCTTCTTGATCCTATCTCAACAACATTTACTTGTTTCTTCCCTTGCTGACTTTGTTTATATTTCAACTTATTGCAATCTTGTTTGAAATGACCAGTTTTTTTTGTAGTAAAAACAAATGACTTGGGATTGCTTTACATTAGAACTTTGACCTTGCTTGTGATCAGATGATGAGGGCTTTTCATTCTTATCGCCTTTGTGTTTGGCTTTAGTAGTAAATTCACTCTTTGTACTTCTTAAGGTGGATACTCCCAGCAGTGATTGTCTTCCCTCTTTTTGTAAATAAGATATCTTATCAAATTTAAGAGTTTGAGTTTCAGTACGCAAATGGAGAGTCTTAATAAAAGACTCATAAGACAGGAAAACCTCGCAAAACAATGTTGACCATGTCATTATCATCGACTATCTTTTGGATCCTTTAGTCGCATAAGGTACTCAGAAACAAACTCTCCTTCCTCCAATCAAGAAGAATAGAGAATATTCTTCAAATATAAAGCATGTCCTATTTCAAATGTCTGATACTTATTTTGTAACTTTGTCCACAATGTTGGAACATTATTGTTGTTACAAACATCAGGAACCAATTCATCTGAAACAGACTATTTGAGAAGCAACAAAGCTTCTCTATGTTGCATGGTTGAAGTCATCAACATCGTCTTCTGTTCTGATTTCTTTCGTGAGAACTATATTTGCCAAATTTTGATACTCACAAATTTTAAGTATCGTATGGATCCACACACTGTAATTTCTTCCATTCAGATTCTGTGAGAAGAATTAGAGTCTGAATATTTGCCATTCTTCCAATAATGACAACCATGAACAGCAAACACAGAATGCCAAATGCCAAACAAGCCTTGAACACCAGACTCAGAGCAGTGAATGCCAAATACTGCACCCTGCTCCACCCAAGCTCAAAACTTGGGCAAACTCCAAGCTGGACATTGCCTAAGCTGGAAACGTGAGCAACCTCCAACCAACGCTTTGCCCAAGCTGGAATTGTGGGAAAACTCCAGGCTACAATTTACCAAAGCCCAGTTGAACTCTGAATGTCGCAAGTAACAACTTTATCAAGTGAAGAGAAAACCACCAAATGCCAAATATCAAAACACCAATCGTCGTCTGTCAGATCCAACAGATCTAAACACAAAGCAGGAGAAAACCTCCGCTGACATTGCAACCACACAAAAGCTGATTGCAGTGTAACAATTTTTAGAGGCACTAACTGTAAAAGAGAAAAAGTTGACTTGGCTGAAACGAATGGTGTGAGACAAACTCCTTTTTGTGGCTCTGATACCATGAAAGAATGTAATAAATGTTGCCCTATTTGCATTTTTGAGCTCCAATTTATAATGATTTACAATCTGGTAATTGTTTGGTGCTGATAAAACCAGATCCTAAAAATCCTAAGTAGTTACCCCTTTAAATCCTAACAACTTATCCCTAAAAATCCTAACAACTTTTCCATACAAATCCTAACAAGTTATCCCTAAAAGTCCTAATAAGTTATCCCTAAATATTTGTTGTGACAAACAGTACAATAATAAAAATCCCTATCATATCTATTTATTCTAACAGGTCTCAGTCCTTGTTTCTGACCTACCATCTAACTTTACTTCCCATTTTTTGGAAGTGAGATTGCATTGCAGGGTTTTGAGATAGGTATGTTTAGGTCCCTAGTACCCTAATCCATGCTTAGGGTTATTCTTTTGCATGTCATTAAAAAATAAACTGAACAAAGTACATTGAAGATTATTTGCATAAAGTCATTTACACCATTTTGCTGTTGTTTAATTCTTAACGCATTTGCTACTTTTACAAAGTTTGTAGTATTAACTGTGGCAATAAATTTACATGCAAAGCCATAAAGCCTATCACTGCTGGATTTGTTTGAGAATCATCTTTTTGTTTTAAATAACTTTCTCGTCAATGTCAAGACAAATTCATCAGCATGTTTATAAACTCCATGATCAATAAGCATTACTTAATTAATGAGGATGTGAAGAAAGGGAAATGTTGATTTTGGATAACTGGGCTAATGTAATACAAATTCTGTGGTACATTGGATGGGAAGTCCAGTTTATCTGATTTGATCGTTTTATTTAATTTTTTTTTTAAATATTCAAACCATTTCAATATCTGGTCCTGGTGTGTAAGAATTATCCATCTAAAATGATGATGATTTGAATCTTTGTTTGTGTCTATAGGTGAGACTCCTCTTATCCATGCTGCTCGACAAGGACACTTAGATACAGCTAAATACCTTCTGGAGCATGGCGCAGATCCTGCCACAGCTTCCAGTCAACTGGGAACCACAACTTTACATCATGCAGCAGCGACAGGTTGCTTCTTTGAACTTAACCTCTTTTCTTTACTGGAAACTACATTATGAATTCATTTTTTTAAGCAAGCATTCTTTTAGACACTGACCTTTCCTATGATACTTGGAGTTCTGTTCCTAAACTGGTAGATTGTCTTGCATTGGAAATTGGAATACATGCTATATATTTTAGCTAACTGTCTTAGATGACCATAACTTAACTTGAAATATGTTCTGAGCACATGCCAAGTAGAGATTGTGTTAGGAAAAACTCCAAGATTTATCACCTGCAAGAGGAAGGACAATAACAAAAATATAGAACACGGAAACAGTAACACAAGTGACACAGAGATTTACGTGGAAACCTGCAATGTGCAGGAAAAACCACGGGGCAATGGCAACTTCTCTTTTATTACTTTCAGCAAAATTTACATTCACGTCTTTCAACGTTTTCGACAACATCACCAAGTGCAAGGGATCAAATCCCTTTTATAGAGCAGAAGGAAGTCTCCAAACTGTTCGTTTCCTCTCCCAAAGGAAGCCTCCAAAAACTGTTTGTTTCCACTTCCCAAGGCTGTTCGTCTTCCGCTCCACAAGACTGTTCGTCTTCCGCATTCTGACGTTCACTGCTTTGACGTCTAGTTGCCATGACGTCTACTTAGTTTGACGTCTGGCCTAGATGTCTGCCAGACCAGACGTCTGGCAACCCAGACGTCTGGCCTAGACGTCTGCCAGACTAGACGTCTGGCAACCCAGACGTCTGGCCTGCAGCCCTGCTGCCTAGACGTCTAGCAGGTCAGACGTCTAGTGGCCATACTGACTTCACACCTAACAGATTGTAGCTGGGAATTTTACATTTTTCGGGTTAGTTGTGAACACTAGCTATTATTGATAACTGGAGCCTGCTTAATACGAAAATGTAATATAAACTTAAAGTTTACTAAATTTGCAACTTACAATAAGGTGAGGTTTGGTATTTCGCAACCTTTTCATAGAAAATGTGTTAAACTCAACTGTCTCAGTATAATTACTAACCAATGGAACAGGAAACTATTGTTATTTCCATATATCTTTCCAAGTAAATATTGTAGTTGGGAAGTTCAGATTTTCCAGATTAGTTGTGAATATTACGTATTATTGATTGCTGGAGCCTGCTAAATAGGAAAATGTCATGTAAAGTGGAAGTTTACTAAATTTTGCAACTTGAAATAAGTTGAGCTCTGGTATTTTGCAAACTTTTCATAGAAGATGGAGATACTCGGCAGATCTCAGGATAATTATTTATCAATGGAACTTGAAACTGTTGTTACTTCCGTGCGTCTTGCCAACCTTAACTCCGCCTTTTATAGCTTAATAAATCTTGATCTTTCTAGCTTTGGAACTTTTACTCCTAAATATGCTAGATGGACCTAATACCATTACAAGATCAGAGACTTCATAATCCCAGTTCAAAGCAACATAAAGCTTCTACATGTCTTTATGGGTCCAGTTCTAGTTTCAACTATCAGGATAATTTTGGTGTTTCTAATTCGTCATATCATTGAGTCAAGGAAGGATAACATCACATAAGTGGAAAGCAGAGGCAGAAGGGATATTATATAATCAAGGAAGGTGTCTTTTCTCCATGAATGGATGGTTAATAGTCACTGCCTGTTTGCTTGATACTCTACCATGTTTGTTTGGATCTGGCGGGAAGATTCTGTGTAAGGATCCATCAAATATATTCGATTTCT
The DNA here is from genome assembly GCA_028583015.1 of Wollemia nobilis. Lineage (NCBI taxonomy): Eukaryota > Viridiplantae > Streptophyta > Pinopsida > Araucariales > Araucariaceae > Wollemia > Wollemia nobilis. Next base: position 22,429,663 of record JAQPPZ010000523.1, read on the forward strand.
ACTTTTGATATTGTTTATTTTCCAAATAAGTTGATAAGAGCTCAGATTTGTTTGGTCCATTTGCATATGTATCATGTCATCCTGCATTCATTTCCCTTTTGAGATATACCAGCCAATTTATACAGGAAATATTGCAGGAAATAATACAGAAAATTACTCAAACCCTAGCTCACAACCAACAGAAAACTATAACAGCAAACGGCAGAAATAAATTTCTGATTTTTTATTGTTCTGAAACAGCAAATTCTCAACAGCAGAATGCAACAGTGCGGATCTAAGATCTAGCAACTGTCTAGAACAGAAAATACATCACATAAATACCAGAAATGGCCCCTAGGGCTGAATTCTTGGCTAGAAATGGCCAAGTATAATTTCTGGATGTTGCAGAAAATTTCCGAAAACCCTCAATGGCTGGATCTAGCTTTTAGAAGACCAAAAGCATCTCAAAACTGCAGAATGAGCCTCTCCAAGGCTGGGCGTCCCACCTTGAGGCAGATAGAAGGGCAAAACCCTCCTCAAAATTTCTCCCAATTCGCCACCAATGGCAGATCTGAATTTCTGTATCAACTCCTTAACAATTGAAGCACAAATACAAACCCTGGATGGATTTGTCTCTAAGGCTGAGTAGTTAGCTAGCTGGTCTAGCCTTCAATGGAGAGATCCAAAGGGAACCCCAAATCTCTTGCAGAAATTTCCAGCAATTCTCCAAGAGCCCAGAGAATACAGCAGTATTCTCCCAATGTCAACAGTATTCTTCCCAGTCCCCCTCACAAATGAAATGCCTTTGTCTTTTATAAGCACAACCCTAATGAGAGATTAGATCTTAGCCATTGATCTTGATGAATGGCTGAGATTAGATCTCAACAAAACATAAGATCCCAAGGCTAGGATTAAACCTTGTCAACAAGACAACTTAAGTGATGCTGGAACCCTTATCCTTATCCTTAAGACATCTCACCCTTATCCTCAAATTAGTCTTGGAACTTGTGATTTTCGTTTTTACACTTGCCAAGGTAATAAATACACTTGGTCTTATCTTAATACATGACTAACACATCATTAACTTTGACCATAACAAATATAGACAACAAGACATTCCAAAAACGTGTACAAGGCCCCAAGCATTTAATAATGCCTTATTTTAACCATAAACTTCTTCTAATACCACAACTAACTCCACTAACCCATATACTAACATTAAAACTTGTCAAAACATACTAACTAACCCCTTAGAGGCCCACAAACAACAACAAAACATAAATTTGAAATATTTACAAGGCTGGAAATAAATGGGGACATTACACCTTTGATCTTAGAATGGTTTTTTCAAGCCATCTAACCATATTTCCCAGCAAATAGACAGATCTAATAAGGAAACTAATTCATTATTTCCAACAAGTAAAAGAAAAACAGTGTATATTAATGTCCATTGTCGACAAATGTCCAAAGTAGCTCAGTGGGACTCACAAATACAGCCAATTACAGAAACATAGGGGAGTTGAAAGAAAAGCTCTAATGGCTGTAAGAAAGAAAGAAAATAATTCAAACTAGAACTAAAGGCTAAAAGCAAATGCTTTACATATGAAGGTTGAACCTGAAATGAGTGAAGCTGAAATAGGTTAATTCTGAATATGCAAGAACAGATAAAAACATGTAGCCTCAACATTATACAATCCACATGAGGATAAAACTATTGGTTAAAAAGGAAGATACCGAAGAAAGGTTGATGAAGGCCATGATTGAAGACCAAAATCTGGTCCTAATCACTGTTGGAATATTAGATAGAGAAAGAACTAACATCAATATCAACTGTTTAAAGGGCTTGATGCAGGATCTGATGATGGCCATAGGAGAATGGCTTGGACTTAGTGGTCCTGGCTGAACAATATTGGCAATGATGGAATTAATGCTTACTTAGGAGAGACCTTAGGTGTTCTATGCTGCAAATTATAATGGGATGAAGTTGGTTGGTTGAAATAATATCTTAAAGAAAACTGAAGAGATGAAGAAACATGGGAATCAAGAAGTAGATTACTTGCTCTTATTGTGGTAGAACTCATAACCTTGTACCTGTCCAAACTATAACAAGAAGCAAGCCGATATGTAGAAACCATAGTTGAAAAACTCGAACTTGACAAAGAAACCATAGTTGAAAAACTCAAACTTGACAAAAAGTCGACAAGGCCAATTCTGTCTTGGACTCGGGATTTGACAAACAACTAGGCCAAAAAATTAGAAAAATGAAATCTTAATCAAAAGAGTTTTTTAATGCATGTCATAGACAACCAACTTTATATGTATCCAAATTTGATCATCTAAGCTTAAAAGAAATAAAATACAGATCGAATATGGTAACTTAGGGTCAAGTAATAGTTTTGTATTGAATTCAAAAAGGTAAACCATTCAAAAAGGTTAACCATTCAAAAAGAGGTACAAAATGTCTCAAAATGCCGAATCAGTCTGCAACTACTAATCTATCTAGTCTATAGGAGGGGCCTTCTCGCTTCCCCTAGATTTGGCCCTCTCTTTGTGCCTACTCTTGTTGCAGTTGTGTCTTTTCCCATGCCTTTGTAGATGCCTTTTGTTCTATTCATTCCAATTCATCCCATGTAAACAGCGGCTTCGCCCGCACTTGCTTCTGCTCTGTCACCACTCAGATGATGGATCAAATTCATCTGAATAAGTCACCTTGTAATCGCTTAGCATTATTTGTCATGTCAGAGGTGAAGGTTGTAGCGAACAAACACAAGGTCATTCAACCTCCGTTTCATGAATTTGTGTGCTTTTTTGGAGTGGATGTGCTTGAACATACTTCTATTTCTCTCACAACCCAAAGTACTACATGGCTGGCATAAAATTCTAATAGCAAGGTATTAGAGATTGGGTATTTTGGCACCATAGTAGTCCTACCTTAAATCTATGAAATTCAATTTATATGAGTTACCTGGCCTCATATTTGACCTTCCTATGTGCTCTTTTAAACTTGCAAAGAGTGGCAAAGATTCTAGAGGCACATGCCATATGAGTGGCAAAGAGTGACCAAGTGACATTATTGCAAAGTAATTATGTTGCGAAGCCTAAAGGGAAGAAGCCATCTAGTCAAAGGAATACCCCAAAGAAGAATGAAAAGAAGAAGAAATATGGGTATCCTCTCAAGTCTTCTAGATAGGTTACTTGTCTTTTTTGTGGGAGAGAAGGTCATACATGATAGAATTTCAAGAACAGGTAAGTTGATATGCAAAAACTGTTGCATAATCCATGTGAAAAGCAAGGAAGATAAATTTGTTTGGCAGTATACCAAATAGAAAATGAAGATTAAGAGGATATTTGGTACATACATGACACGTGTAACAAAGGAATGGCTATGTAATCTTACTGCAATAGGAGGAGGTCAAGTTACATCACAGTAAAAAATAATGCAGCATTACGAGTCAAGGACGTTGAAGATGAACCTTTTAGAATGCTTAATGGCAAAGATGTTTTTTATGGCTGTGTTTCATATGTCCCAAGGCTGAAAAGGAATTCAATTTCTATTAGCCAACTTGAGAAGGCCATAAGTGTCTTATTTATAGGAGGGAAATATATGAAAAACAACAATAATTAAGTTCTAGCCATAGGAGAAGGAGATTTAGGATTTCACAAGTTGTTGGATGGTTCCTCAGTACAATTATCTAATGTACTTTCAATAGATAAGTGATGGTATGAATGCCTTGGGAACTTTAATTATCCTAATCTCAAACATGTGTTTAGATTGAAAATGGTGCATGAATATACGTCATTAATGCAGATAGATGCCTTTATGAAGCGTGCATAACGGGAAAACATCATAGGTTGAGATTTTGACAAGGAGAAAGCATGGAGTGCAAAAATAAAGAGTTGATGCACTCTGAGATATGTGGTTACATGCTAACAACTGCACTTGGAGGTGCCAAATAACTTATTACTTTTAAGATGATTCTTCAAGGAGATTATGGTTATATCTATTCAGGAACAAGTCCTAGACACTTAGTGTAAAGACTTCAAAGAGTAGGTTGAAAATTGGTTAAAGAATAAAATATTAGGGTGTTGAAAATGTAGGAAAATATACTTGAAAAGAATTTGGACAGTTTTTGTAGGAGAAATAATGCAAAGAGCCGGTTAACTATTGCATGTACACACACCAACAAAATTGAGAGGCAAAAAGAATGAATAGAACTTTGGTAGAGAAGGCCATGTCAATGATGAAGGCTAAGGAACTTGCATCATTCTCTTGGAAGAAGCAATTAGGACTACCACTTGCTTAACAAACAAAAGCTCAACAAAAGCAATCGAAAATGTTATACTCAAGGAAGTTTGACAGTTTAAAAGCTAATAGCATGCCACCTTAGCATATTTGGATGTAGTTCCTATATGCATGTTGACATCGACACAAATTAATTTCCAGAAGGACAACCAAAATCTAGTACGAAGAAACAAAATGATATATAAAACTCAGAGTACATTGAAACATGATAGCAATGAGATTGAGAATATTAAGGTTGAGGTGGTTCTTTCAAAGAAGAGTTGCTTAAAGTGTACTTGAAAAGTATAATTAAGGTGCACTTAACTAACCAAGTAAAAAAGAGGCAATCCATAACCAGGACTTGGTCTTTAAATTAAATCCTTATGAACATGGTGCTTATTGTGGAGGAGCCTTCCACTTTTGAAGAGACATGTAAAGCAATAAAAAGGGAAGAAGGCAAGAAAAAGTGAATGCTCTCTAGAGGAGTCAAACTTTCAATTCTTGTTAATTTACTAGAAGGTAAGGAAGCTATTGGGGAGGATTGGTCTATAACACCAAGTACAAGTCTAATGGATGGATTTATTGAAAAACACAATGCTAGTTTATTGGCCAAAGAATACCAACAAAAAGAATGAATTCATTATAAAAAAAGCTTTTTATACCTGTGGCAAAGATGGTCATTGTTAGTTTTGTTCTTTGATTTGGCTACAAAAAATGGAGGTCTATCTGTCAGATGTTAGAAACATCTTTCTTAATGGAGAGGTGGTTGAATAGGGCTGTATGGAGCAGCCACTTAGATATGTTCAACAGGACAAAGAACAACCAGTATGCTGCATGGATAACATGTTGTGTGGACTGAAACAAGCTCCAAAGCCTTGTAAGCAATGCAAAACAGGTATTTGTGGAGAATGGATTTCAAAGGTCCTTAGATCATAGAAGAATCACAAGACGATCCAAAATTGATATGTCCAATCTTTACCTAATCCACTATTGTCTCAGAGAAGAATAGGGAAGCTCGGCAAAGTTTTCATCTCTCAAGCCAAGTGCACATTAGAAATCTTAAAGAAGTTTTAGAAGTAGAATTGTAATTTGACATCAACTCCAATGAAAATGGGGACAAAGTATCAACTGATGAAGGGAAAACTATATTAGTTTGAATTCTAATCTATTTGGCTGCAATTGGGGTGGACATATTATATTCAATTGATTTGCTATCCCTATTTATGAGCTATCTTAGACAAGTGGGAAGCTGTCAAGAGGGTGTTAAGATCCTTGCATGGCAAAATGCAATATGCTCTAGAGTCTGTTCACACTGACAATTTTAGAGTTGGAAGGCATTTTAAACTCATATTGGGTAGGATGTGGAGATAGTACAAGATCTACTTTAGCGTATTGCTTCAACCATGGATGTGTAGTTGTTTCATGTAGTATAAGGCAACACAATGTTGCTCTTTCATTGATTGAGGCAGTATACAAGGTTGCAGTTGGAGCAAAATGTGAGGCCATTTGATTGAGATAGTTTCTCAAGGATTTGGGATTTTAGCAATTACAACCAACAAAGGTTCATTGGAATAAGATCATTAAGAATATCATGTTTTGTATTCATAACAACCACATTGAGGTGCATCACCATTTTATTAGAAAGCAAGTCCACAATGGATAGATTAGTTTAGTTCTCAAGTCGACAAATGAGCAAATACCAGATATTGCAGCAAATCCCTTTGCTTTTAAAAAGTTTGAGCATTTCAAAAATTGTCTTGGGGAAAGGGCCAATGAAGCAGACATTAAGGAGGGGTAATAGAAATAATGTTTACTTAGGAGTTTAAATCAGGGTTACATGGGGATGCGTCTCCCCCCCCCCCAAGGGACGTGTTCCCCTGTCCCCCACGTCCCCTAGCACGAGGGGATGGCATTGGGGACGTTTCCCCCCGTCCCCCTTATGGGGGACGGCTGGGAACCGTCCCTGGGACGCCTGAGGCCTATGGCCTCCTATCCCCTATTTTGGGGCATCCCTGGGGATGCCCAACCGTCCCTAGCGACGGCCCGAGCGTCCCCAATGGCGCCCAGCCGTCCCCCACGGCTGGGCATCCTCAGCCAAAAGAAAAACATAAAAAAAAATTAAAAATTAAAATTTAATAAAATAATTCAGCTGTTTTTTCTTTGAGTTGATTGCTGTTCTATACACAGGTTTTGAACTGGAGTTGTTCATGCTCAGAGTTCATAAACTAAGCCATTTTTATTAGAACATCCAGGTTCAATGTTTGGTTGCTGAAAAAATTCTTCAGCTGGGTGTATGCACCATTCAATGGAGGCCAGGTGATCTTAGTGGTGATAGACTATCATGAATTGCAGGAAGAAATGAAATCCCAGTGGCAATAAATTACATCTAACTACAGGAGGAGTTACTCCATCCTTCGGAAGGTGAAGGCCCAAAATTTCTGTGTAAATGGCTGAGTGTTTTCCTTGTAGTGCCCATTTTCAGATTATGCAAGGCTGATAAGTAAAGTGGACTTGTATTTGGATCATAATTAGAAAATTGAAGGATCATATAGACATAGGAACAATTTAACTTAATGCATGTCAGAGTTGAGCCGCTGGACTGAAGTGAACTAAAAAACAACAGAGTTTTGACTGATTATTTAGTTATCATATTATTTTGAAAAGTTTTGATGACAGCCAAGTCCAGCTGAGTCTATTCTATTCTTATCAAGTCAGTTCGTTTGGACTTGTAGGGATTCATATCACAAGTTTTCCAAAGTCTGCAAGAGTTGTGATACAATAAATTGTCCTATTTGATTAGGTATTGGCTAGAAACATGGCAATACCCTGCAGCAGTGCCATGAATTGGCAACTTATACCAGGGAAAGAGGTTGTTGATTCCTTCTTGGAAGCATATATAAATCAAACCTGCAGAGCTAATTAAAATTCATTGGTCTGCTATACACACAGGGTCCTTTGAAAGTTTTGTCTAGGTTCAGCATGTATAGCCTCTGCACTCAGTTACCAGGATATGGTTACAGCCATCTGCTTATCAGGGACTCCCTACTGTACACTAGAGCACCAATGCTAGTGTGGATGATATGTAAATAGGCATTTATTAACAGAAATTAAGAAAATACAAAAACATATATTTATTCTGAAATTAAAAACATGATACTGCAAATTTCAGCAAAATCTTAAAATGAATATCAATTATACCTGAACATTCTCAAGAGGCGGGCTAGCTTTAAGGGGTTCATGTCGAGGCTCATGTTTCATACATTGATGTAAATTTCTCATATATTTACCAATAGAATTGATGCGTTCAATTGAGACTCAGATGTTTCCCATGAACATTACACATTCCCTTCAATAAATAAATTATACTGTTACTTCTTTCCCAATGTTTTATCTTTCACTATATATTTATGATGACTGTTATAACTTATACTTATTGTTTGAATGTTAAAACTTAAAAGCTGAACAGTGTGGCATTCATTACATGAGCAATAGCAACTAATTTGGTTAACTGTTAGAGATTGGCAGATTGCACTTGATATCCTTGGCTGAACCTTCAAGTTAAATTTGTTGAAAGTTGAAATTTCATAGTATTATATTGTCATTTACTATTTTTCATTTTTGTTGTGTGTAGAATTTGTAGATTATTCTAAATTTCTAAAAAAATTGAAATTTCATAGTATTATACCAGCCGTCCCACCCAGCCATCCCCTAAAATCGGCCTGCCGTCCCCCGCCGTCCCCCAAAACCCGTCCCTTTGTCCCCCCGTCCCCCAGGCTCGTGGAACCTTGGTTTAAATAATTAATTTGTACTTTAGGTATTAAGAGTTCACAACTAAATGGTGTGGACCTAGTCATTATTATTATAATTTAGATTACAAGAATCTTCTTGTATGCATGAATGACAAGTGTCAAATATGCAAGAATACGTATTTGAGTAAATGCACGTAATGGCTTATTTTACAAACCAATTGAGAAGAAGCAATGGAAGGTAGTACAATTCTTCCATATTCTCTTGTTTTTGTTTATTTAGGTAAGGCCCAAACCATTACGGAGGGCACATACAACATCTCATAGATACTCTTCTACCATCTGTTTTTGGTAATATGTCTTTGATTGAATCATTTGGGCAATGGGCGAGGAGTAGTGGTAGTTGCTGCTGACCCTTTACATCGATGAAAGGAGGAGAAAGATTAAGGTACATTAATAGCTACTAATGAAGGATATGATCTCATTGATCTTTCATTGTAGTGTGGGGGGTTGTATCATCCAAAGGGTGGTTAGTGCATTAAATTTCAAGCATAATATGGAAGGAGGAAGTAATTGGCAAATATGTTGAGTGTGTAGAATCAATTTGTGTGTCAATGCATGCAATCTAGAAGTGGCAATAATGAAATGGGAGATACTGAAATCTTGTTGAGTTGATACCTTTTCTTGAAGGAAATTAGACTACAATATGTGTTGAGGGTCTAGTTTGAAGAGTCTTTGATGGATCAAGCATGGAAAAAATGAGATTGTTCAAAATTAAGTCATCAAAGGTTGTATGTATATTTATACAATATGTCTCTTGGAGTCTCAAGAGACTCTTGGTGTTCCCTATTTTGACGGAGCTCAGCATGTTGGTTTCGTTCGTCTCTTCATATTTCCAGTGACTAAATAATGTAATAATTATCGAACATCCCCCCCCCCCCCCAAATTACATAATTTGGCTTTTTCAAGAATGTCCTACAACCATGTGTCTACCGGATTGGCTCTGGCTCTGGCTCTTGGGTGCTACTCCTAAAGTTTGAGTAGCATTTAAGACTGATGCTCCATTTGCATATCGTGGTGATGTAGCTATTGTTGTCATCAATATAGGATTGCTATATTGAACACTATGTGGTCCCTGCATAGTATATCCAAGTGAGGTAGGGTAGCCAGCTGCACTTTGTGTTACTTGTGCCTGAGGATACATTGTTGTTTTGGTCCAACATTTACTTGTGAGAACTGACATGTTGCATATGGATTATAAAATCCTTGGACAAAATTGATGTCTGGCAGATATGTTGGATACCTTAAAGTTAAGACACACTTGAATGGAGGATAGGGATAGACCTGTTGATATGGGTAAGGACTAGGTCGTGGAAATGCCAAATCATCAATATAAGCAGGTACTCCTTGAGAACCCACAAAGTGACAAGAAGGTCGGGTGTGGGCGGCACCCAATGACACGAGATTGCACTTAGCTTACCTGTCATCGATCACTGATGCTGATTTTGAACCTTCCATCACGGAAGTCACCAAGGCCAGATTTACTTCTTGTTATGTACTACTATACATGGTTGTGTAGAAGTGAGGTTAGGTGATGCATTAAGTTTGGCATCTCTGATGGTATTAGTGAGTCATTTTGGAGTCTTTCTCTGTTGTGGTGGAGCAGCCACTACCAGTTTTGCTATTGGTTCATCAACCACTTTTGAATCTGACTTAACTTCTAGAACTTCTTCACGTCTTCCTCATTTGACTCAATGCTCACTATTGGAGATGTGGAATTGTTAGACTTAGAATCCTTGATGTTTGTCTTAAATTCTTCATCAAAGACCACATCTCTACTTATATGTATTTTCTTGGTGACTAAATCTATCAGCTGACAGGCTTTTGACTCCTCATCATACCCAAGATATTTGCAAGACAAGGTTTTTGCATCCAACTTTGTCGTCTTTCACTTTGGCACATGCATGTACGCCTTACTTCCAAAGACTTTGAGATGTGCAATTGAGGGCTTCCTCCTGGACCAACCTTCTTCAGGTGTAACCCCTTTTGTGCCTTTGTAGGGTGCTCTATTTTAAAGATATACCACAGTTGAGACAACTTCTTTTTGCATCCAACTTTGTCCTCTTTTTCTTTGGCACATGCATGTATGCCTTACGAAGATTTTGAGATGCGCAATTGAGGGCTTCTCCTAGACCAAGCTTCTTCAGGTGTAACCCCTTGAAGTGCCTTTGTAAGTGCTCTATTTTGAAGATATATTGTAGTGTAGACAACTTCAGCCCAATACTGCTGCTTTAAATTGGTTCCTGTGAGCATGCAACCAACCATTTCCATGATGGAACGGTTTCTTCTCTTAGCAACCCCATTTTGCTATGGAATGTAGGCGGTAGTAAGCTATTGCTTGATCCCATGCTATGTGAGAAACCTTGAAAAATTGTTGGATGTATATTTCCCCCCTTGATTTGAGCGGAGGGCACGAATATAATGCCTAGTTTCTATTTTGACAAGCTGCTTGAATCGTTGGAAATTCTTGAGGGTGTTTGACTTGAGTGGTAGGAAATATACCCACATCTTCCATGAGTAATCATCGACAAACAATTGAAAGTAGATGTGTCCACCATAACTATTTGGCATGGGTCCACACAGATCTGTGTGTATGACATCCAATGGTCCTTTAGCTCTACGAGTGGTGAGCTTAAAAGGTACTCGGTGTTGCTTCCTTGCTAAACAACCTGAGCATATTGGCAATGTGGGTGAAAGGTTGGGCAGACCTGTCACCATATGATGCTTACTCAGCTGGAGTAAGTATCCAAAACTTAGATGTCCATATCTCCTATGCCAAAGGGAGGTAGCATTTGTTGTGGCTGCGAACAATGCAACATTAGGAGATGATATGACATCGAGTGCAAACAAGCCATTCTTATAGGAACCAATTACTACAAACTTGCCATGTTTTGTGATAAAACACCTCTTTTTGCCATCAACATCCCGAAATTCAATTGCCACGTCTCAATCTAGAATTTGTGATATAGATAGCAAGTTGTTTACTAGTCCTAGTACACACGGTATATTTTCAATTGTGCATTTATCATCAGTTAGATTGAGAGGAACATTTCCTACTCCTTTAACATGATAGGTCTTATCATCAACAATGGTGATTGTTTTTACATTTTGGCTTGTAAGGAGTCAAACCACTCTTTGTTTCTAGTCACGTGCTTGCTAGCACTTGAATCAATATACCAAATTTCATCCTTTGCTTTTCTCATTGCCTAGGACATTAGTACCTTGTGTGCCAGATTAGAGTCCTATTCAAAATCAATTTTGGTTCTTCAAGTACAACATGCCCTTGTTGTTGCTTCATGTGTGGTTTGAACTGTGTCTTTTTTTGAGGAGGATTACGAACTTGACCTCCTCGAGATATGGAGTTATATTGACAATATTTTGTATCATGTCCTTCTCTTTCACAAATATGACAATACCTCTTTTGTCTTTGAGGTTGTTTCTGTGATGATGATGAAGAAGAGGAAGGACCCTTCTATGGCTTCTTTGTGGAAATGAGTGCATTGTTCGTCAATTGATCCCTCAATTGATTGGTTGCTTCTTCCTGTTGAAGCATGTTCACCAACTCATCAAAGGACATCTTTCTGTTTGATACTTGCAAAGAAGTAATTAGCACTCGAAAAAAATCTAGTAGGGCTCTAAGTATGATGGGTACTAAGAGCCTATCTTCTACTATTTCTCCCATGGCATTCAATCTTGCTTTCAATTCTGCAACTCTTGAACTCTTAGTGTGTAGAGTTGAGACTTGTTGATTCATTCTTCCCTTCGAAGATGGTAGAAAGTGGGCCCCATGCCTCCTTGGATGTCTGTGCTTCACATATGTGTGGTTGAATGACATTTGTTGTGGCAAGGGTGATAATAATTAGTGCTTGGCATTTGCTTTATCAAATTGCTATTGAGCCTCTTCATCCTCCTTGGGCCAAGTGAATTTTCTAGTGACAATGTCCTAGAGTTTCTCAACCACTAGAATGGTCCTCTTCGTGGTCTATGATCTAAAATTTGGACCTTTGAGTAGTTGTGATTCTGTAAGAAAGAATTTTGATGTCGACATGGTGAGGGTTCCTTATGACTCCCAAAATGATCCCCCTTTCAATATACCACCAGTCTGATATACCGAACCTTTATATATAGTCGCCCTTCCTATATACTTGTCGGTACATGGAAGAAGTTAGTCCTCTCGATATATGCGACCATATGTGAGAGAGACCTTAAGGTATGTGAAAGAGAACGATACGAGGTACAAAGGTAGTATGGAAAGGGATTTGCCCTATCAATAACAACTACTTAAAGAGAAATTCTTGTACGTGGGCGTAACTTCCCTAGATACTTGGAATTTCTCAATTTTAGGATTTGTCTAATGATTGTTACAAATAGGGTAGAAAATGGAGTGAAAAAGAAATGATGTCCTTATTTCTCCTCAACAATTTATAGGGTCAATGCCCAGACGTAGGTATGGCAACTTTATTAGGTTATAGACATAGTAGCTTAACGCAACAACTTTACCTGTAAATCCGAGCCAAAAATACCCTTTATACCGAATGCTGCAAGTGTGCTTAAGCACGTGTTTAAATGATATGAAAAGTATGCAAATTTTGAAGCAAATAGCTTGAAAGAAATTTTGGGTGTCGGTCATCCCCAAAAATGCACCTTTACAAATTTTTTTTACTACCCTCTTTTAATTTTGCAAAATATTCACTATAGTCAATTTTACATTTATTTGCCCACAAATACTATAAAAAAAATATCATTCCTGCGGAGTTAAAAAAAAATACTGCCCTTGGACCTCAACTTTAAAAAATTCATACTTTGCTTAAAGTGACCAATTCATCTCCTTAATGCTTCGATTTTTTTTAATAAAATCTTCAAGGTTCCACGAACCTGGGGGACGGGGGGACGGGTTTCGGAGACGGCGGGGGACGGCTGGGGGATGGCTGGTATAATAGTATGAAAAATTTTAGAAATTTAGAATAATCTACAGATTCTACACACAACAAAAATGAAAAATACTAAATACTAATAGTTTACAATAAAAATAGTCTACAACAAGTTACAAAAATATTTAGAACTTACAAGCCATTAGATTCTTAGAAGTTAGAATAATTTAAAAATTAAATTTTACAACAAATGTCAAAATGAAACAGAAAAATAGTTGCAAAAATACTAATAGTCTCAATGCTAATAGTCACATGCAACCCACAAAGAAGATTTTGTGATATATCAATGGAACCTATGACCTAGGTATCATCTTGCCGATGGGAGGCACCTTGGAGCTGAGAGTCTACACAATTTGGATTATGCCAAAGATGCAAATGATTGCAATACTTCAGGGTACTTGTGCGTCCTCATAGGAGGACCAACTATGTGGTCTTGCAAGAAACAAAATGTAGTAGCACTCTCCATTATAGAAGGTGAATACTGGTTGCATCTATAAAGTTGTTCGGATCTAATACCAAATTCAAGAGCTTGGCTTTGCACAACAAAACTAACAACTATTTCTTGTGATAATTGAACCATATTAACCTAGCATACAATCTAGTTGCACACAATAGAATAAAGCATATTGAAGTCCATTGTCATTACATCTAAGAGTTGATTTAGAAAGACATAGTTCTACAGAGTTCTGTAGAACAAATGATCAAATTGCTAATGCTTTTTCCAAACCCCTACCAAAAGCCAAACTCATCAAGCTTAGATCAATGCTCAAGTTGCATGAAGTTGACATTAAGGGAAATGAAAGATAATGTCACCTGCCTATCTCATGAGTTTGGTTTAAGGGTGGGGGAGGTTAAATTATGTGCAGTATATTTATTTTTTTTAAAACATTTTCTCAACTTCATTTCTTTGTGCAGTCAGACTTGGCCTTCAGTTTTTCGATTAATTTGCTTTGTTTGTTGCATTGGATCAGTCTGAAATTAGTCACTATTTCATTTTATTTACATATGACTTTTGGGTAAAGGCAGTACTGCTTGATTTGTTATCCCTAATTTTCAGTTGGCTTTGTCACATTTTTTTTTCTTTCTTAAAATGATTTTGAATTTGGCTTTCACACACATACCGTGTTTGCTGCCTCTCTTCATTGTGGATTTATGCATAAAAGTTAAGATTCCTAAAATTGGGACTGTATTAGAAGAGATGAGTGGTTATCTATTAGTGCTAAGACTCAGATGCTTTCCTTACTTTTTGAAAGGAGAGTACTCCCTTGTAATGGTTTTACTCACATGTTGTAATATTCTTGCTTTTGGGATGTTAAGTATGATGCATTTCAAGAATTAAAAAAATTAAAACTGTAGTCACTTCCTGTTGATAGTGTTTTATATTGAGAACATGAGAAAAAATACATTGATCTATTGCTAGGAACATATATGCAATCTTGGCTAGTTCAATGAAAAAATTGCCACAGACACAGGACATAGAATGCTTCATGCTGCAATATGAAGAAGCAGCAAAACATGTTTCCTTATCAGAATTTCCATCCTCACGGTAGAGTGTACATAAAAGTTGACAAGCGTGGGATCCTCACCTGCATGGATTCATTTCTGAAACTACTCCACGGACCATTTAATGTGTAAAACATCTCATTTATGCCATTAGAATTTAAGAAATTAATGCTACACATATTCTGTGAGCATGACTGTTAATGCTTATAACTCTGCTAATGTTGGTAATCTTTCCATTGGTTGAATGATTATGAGCTCAAGAGGGGGTTTTCAAAGTACTGTGTGATTATGCCCCATAGAATCTTTACATAAAATGAAGTTGAGCAGACCAAACACAAGGAGGATATGAAATTTCAGGTTATGTTTTATGTTTGGCTGGGATGCCCAGCCATGGGGGACGGCCCGAGCGTCCCCAAAGACTCCCAGTCGTCCTCGGGGATGCCCCCAAAAAGGGGACGTCCCGGGGACGGAAGGCTGCAGGCCTTTAGCGTCCAGGGGATGGCTCACCATCGTCCCCCTTTTGGAGGACGGTAGGGAAACGTCCCCGATGTTGTCCCCTTGTGTTGGGGATGCGGGGGACGGGTGGACGCGTCCCCGTGGAACGTTGAAAATCTTCTTTACCTTTTTTTTTTTTTAAAATTTATTTACTTTTTCAAATTTGAAATTTTAAAAGAAAAAAATTAGGTTAGAGACTTGAATCTGAGACCTTAGGTTTTCATGCCTTCAGGATTGCTTTGATGCCAAACCAACTGTTTTCCTGTGTATATTTCTTTCGCAGACTGTTCCTCATCAATGTTACAATGCTGATGCTTCTCTCCATGTCACCGTAGCTTTTGTTGGACTTGTCCTCCTTAATGCCATTATCAGCAACAAGTCACAGTTTTACTAGTTGTGTTGCGAGCAATGATGCTGCTGGTAATCATAAATGTAGAGTTCACACAAGGAATATTAGGTGTCTAAATGGCTGCAAGACTTGCACCTAAATCTAGTGCTCCATTAACACTAGTGATTGTTTTATGTATTTTCATGTGTGACTGCAGTTGTAGCAGCAACGAAGCCGCATGTCCGCACAAAAGGGATAAGGGTTACAGGCTAGACCTTAAACGCAGGGACTTGAACCTTACAATTTCCGAATGAATGCACAAAGCCATAAAAAGGAGCCATGCGAGGGTGAGTAGGCTACAAAGCTTGAGAAAAGATCCGGTAATTACTACACCCCTTTGAGTATCAATGACGCCGATGGTGTAGATTGGCATAGGATACTCGACTCCCTTGAAGCAACACACAATTGTGGACACAGGCAACGACATGGTGTGGGTGCAATTTCGGCCTTGCGTGCCATATTGTGTTTCTCAGATGGATTCTATTTATGTTCCCCATCGGTCTTCCATGTATACTAACGTTTCTTGTTGAGGCCCTTTGTGTGATGTTGTGGGAATTTGCCACATTAACCAGAAAAATTGCCTCTACATCTACAAGTATGCAGACTCTTCGTACTCTGAAGGAAATTTGGCTTCTGAAATGAATGGTCTAGTGAGCGTGTTTCCCTTTGCGGAATGGGCGTTCCTTCACTTCGATGACTTCGGTTACTACCTCGCCAACAAGTGTGATGACCTCCTTATGGTTCCGGTGTTTGGATGGAGACGTGGGGCTCCTGTAGTTACCGTCTTTCAAAACTCTGTTGTTCGACGCATCCTTGTTGTCTAGCTTCTCCGTACTCCACAATCAGGGATTAAAAATATATCATTTGCTAGCCAATTTTGCTTGCCGCTCTAGACTAGTCGAGCTATTCGTCTTTTCCATGAACATGTCCCAGAATGGACCCCTACTTATAAAAAACAACCCAAAATGGACTTCCTGGCCATGGCGTTTGAACTTCCCGTTCACAACAAACCTTGCTCTGATACCAATGATGGATCGAGCATGGAAAAAAATGAGATTGTGCAAAATTAAATAATCAAAGGCTATACATATATTTATACAGTACGATGTCTCTTCGAGTCTCGAGAGACTCTTGGTGTTCCCCATTCTGATAGAGCTTAGCATTGTTGGTTTCATTCCTGTCTCTTCATATTTCCGGTGACTAAATAATGTAATAATTATCTAACAGTCTCAAGAGGTTGAATATTTTTTTGGAGAATCCATCAATCAAGAGTGCAAAGCATTCAAATAAAAAGAGACCTATTTGGAAAAGGAATGCTTTGTGAAAGAGAAATGAATAACTCAATAATTAATCCATGTTGTGACGATTGTTTACAAATAAACAAATGAGATATCTTAATATAGGATGAAGGTGTTTACAAATGTCAGCCCTCAACCACACATTACAAAATAATAATAAAATATTTCCAATGACAAATATACAAGATTACCATAAGTATATTGCAAAAATATTTAAAAGATTCTAAAGGGCCTGACAAGTAGGTTCGCATGTTCCAACTTGCCCCCCTCAAACATATCTTGGAGGGGAGAAGGTGACATTACACTAACATCTCCCCTTAATGACATCTTCTAATAGACCACGCATATCTCTCTGACCTCTCTCCAAAGTGTTTGATGAATATATCAAAACTCGAGGAATCCTTTCCATTTGATGGACTGTTCCACAAGGTTTTTTGCAATTGGAACAAGCACCAAGCAAGCTCATCATCATTATCATCAAGATCATATGAGTATTGATTGAGGACTTATTCCCACACAACTACTCAACACAAGCTTGGTCTTCTCACAACAAGTGGATTTATGGTGTAATAATCAATCCATAATACAAGTTTCAAACCGTGAATGACATCAATGAAGC
Source organism: Wollemia nobilis (assembly GCA_028583015.1). Lineage (NCBI taxonomy): Eukaryota > Viridiplantae > Streptophyta > Pinopsida > Araucariales > Araucariaceae > Wollemia > Wollemia nobilis. Next base: position 22,446,964 of record JAQPPZ010000523.1, read on the forward strand.
AAGCCCAACTCTAGTGGCTTATGATGCAGGTACGTTATGGGTGAAGGTGCTAACGAGATCAATGACATCCACGGAGAAAACGTGTAGCTCATATCTATTGGTGTTGCAAAAAAACCTCCCAAAAGACGCCTCCTACAAGTCATCATGATAGAAAGTGAAAAGCTGTTTATGCCCAAAATGTGTGCAAATATCTTGTCCAAAGTGCATAGATTAGCATGATCATAATTCATCAATCAACCAATCTCTTAATGTGATCACCCATGGAATGACTAGAACATTCAAAAGGCCATTCATAGGTTTACATGTCACGAAAATCTTAAAAAAGGATCGACAAAGGAGCTAGCACATCTATATCACCTCATATTAGAACATAAAGATTTCCATTATCTAACATCAATTTATCTGCAATCAATATTGATTATTTCCTGAGGTTGCCATCTATAACTCCTCAAGTCCTCAAAGATCTATACCTCTTTGAAGTTCCATACCTTCGCTAAGATCTGTACTAAGAATCATTTCTCCTCAAAGAACCAAACTCTCTCAGAGAACCTAATTTCTTTGATGAATCAAACCTATCTGGAGAACAAACCAAACTGCTTGGGAGACTAAATCTTTTATCAATTGAGGCCAAAGGATCATGCTCAAATGAAGGTTATTTTATGTCCCCTCTATCAAAAGGAATGGTGGCTGATACAAACTTGAGAGGATGAAACTTCCGTTAACTCTTATTTTACATGGATAAAGTTTCATTTTTTGGACAATCAAGACCTGTTCTTTCTCATCTTTTTAATCTCAATTGGAGAGGTTGGCCTTCTTTTTTACCAAGCCCTTCACCTATCCAATCCATATTCCTAAGCAACTTGTAACCAATGCCATATGTTGATTCCCAATATTAATCATAGTGTGAAAGATCACACATTAATATCATGGATAGCACCATCATGAGAAGTATCAGAAGTATCATCATCAGAAATATCAGAAGCACCATCATTATTCTCACAACCATCATGAGAATCATCAACAATTGGAGAAGAGGGATGAATGACATCATGATGAAAGAGAGGTACTTTGTTATCACTAGAACTATGTGCATGTTGGCGATGATTAGGAGCATTGACAATAGACCAGAAAAGAGCAACATTGCTAAAAGTAAACTCTTTTGTAAGCTCAACAGTGTGTTGATCATCAACTGAACCATGCCTGTCAATGCTATCCACTTCACACTTCAATACTTTTATGAAATATGAACATCCTTGATGAATTTTATGATTAAGAAATTTCAAATTATCATTTTCTTTTTCTATTTCAAGCAACTTCATCTCAAGTTCAATTTTCCTTAAAGAATATCCACCATTGTCCTCATTAGAGGTATCATCATTCTCTTGGGGAGAAGACTCATCATCCTCATCAAATATCTTGGCACCAACAGTTTTGCCAAATTTTTTCTTGCAAGACTTTCATATCTCCCTTGCATACTTCAAGTTGGAGAGACCAAAGGAAGATGTTCATTCTTAATTTTGGAGAATATATGTTTTATCTATTTTGCATTTATTTCTTTCCAAATAGCAGGTCCCTCATTACACTGCAGGTCATCGTCAACAATATCCTATGTTCCACGGAGTTTTCAGGATGGCAGGACACTTCTCTGGGATGAACGGTGGGACATTTAGGGGACGATTTACCTAAAAAAATATATAAAAGCATATCAAAAAGATATTTGTGCCCCAAACTGGGTTTTGTAAGTGAAAATTATAAATATGTGACATAACATAATGGTAAAGCATTGGAATGTAGGTGTCTATGGGGTTTAGGACAATTCGTTAGGAATGATAATTTCATACCATAGAGCAAGGTTCAAATCCCATAGATAAACCTTAACATTTTAGCTGCAAGGTTCAAGATTCAAACCCCACTCAGTGTGAGGGGACCGGGATCCCTCATAAAAAACCTGTGTAAACTCATTGAAAAAAAAGCATTGGGATGTAGGAGTGAGGAATAATGTAAAAGCATAGAAACAATGAACATCAGTTGTCAAACATCCATCATTCATGTAACAATAAAACTTGAAATCCATAGGCAACTTGGATTCTCAAATCAACCATAGTGCAAGTTCCAATTAAATAAGCAAGATGAAAGTGAAACCAAATTCTCAATGTTTTGAAACCAAGTTGTGCGTGTTTTTGCAAGGGCATGTGAAAAGTGAGCTTGTGTGGTATTGCTTGAATGAAAGACTTAATGAACTTATTGCTTGAATGAAAGACTTGATGAACTATCTCCTTTGATTATGGAAATGCAAATGGCTGTGTGCACTCTATTGTTTCTATTATTGCTGTGGTGTTGGACTTCTGTTCATTGTGAAAGCATTTTAAACTGCCTGCAAAAATTGGTCCTAGCAACTGTTGGTTACGAATCTGCCATGAGGAAAGGATTTGGGTTAATGCGCCCAGATTCGCCCACCAGCATGAAAGGCCGGAAGGAAGAGATGCCTTCCGAGCCAATCTCCGGAGAAGGCCGGCTCCTTGGGGGGGGGTTTCTGATTTAAGCTAAGAGTACAGGAAAGAGATAAATGTACAGAAAGGGACAAATGTACAGAAAGAAATTACAAATATGTCCAGATGTTGGTGGGGGGAACTAACAGTACGGGAACATACCAATTACCGCTACTTACTGCATTATAAACATAGAGCATGACAGGAACTGCAAAAACTATGTGTACTTCCGATACTCATGCAGTGTATGCACAGCTCCAATGATCCCCTAGCAAACATTCCCTACAAGGAACTAACAGCATGGCAATGCACCGGTTTACCAGATACGTACACTAACATGAGTAGAAAGCAGACTTAGAGATATCAGAACCAGGTATATGTGTTTATGTAGAGAATTTAACCGCACAGCTCCAATGGCTCCCTAACAGACATTCCCTACAAGGAACTAACAAAGTACGGGATCGCATCAGTCACCAGATACGGACCAGCAACAAAACACATAACTGATGGAACTGCTACCGCATCTATTCTATATATGCTTTAAATTAATGAAATACAGAGGGTGCTTTAAACAAGCAATGCTAGAGGGACCTGCTCACCAAATGCTGAAATGAATCAACAAGCCGTGACGAGTTAGCCTAAGGCATATAATGAAAGACAGAATAAAAGAATAAAGACAGCAGAACAGAACCAGGCATACGGATTATATTCATAAGCAGAAGCACGGTTACAATAAGCACAGTAGTTCCCTAACAGACATTCCCCTTTCCACACTTTACAATGAATTCATGATGGGCTTTTATAGCCCGAGTCCCTCCCGTTACATTAATGGGCACAAGGTCCCAGTCAAACATAAGCTGACAAAAGCGGCGAAAGAGCTGCAAATGCTGACCTTTTGTCGGACCGGACTGTACCCGCAGCATGGTCTTCCTGGAAGCTGGACAGCTACATGGCGGTGCGCTGGGCAGAACTTCAATCTGGCAGTGATGCGGGTAGCTGGAGCAGGTAGAACCTCAGATCAGCTTTGAATGAGGCTACTGGCACAGGCAGTGCAGCCCATACTTGTCCTTTTGCTCGGCATGTTCCGGCTCTAATCCCGAAGCTGGACACTTGTCAGATGATGGATGATGCTGTTTGACACGTGTCTGCCTTGGAGGGCAGTCTGTCCATCTTCGCTTGGGATCGGAGCACCTCGGGATGCGCGGGCGTAACGTAGTGCAGTCGGGAAGGCCTTCATGCCTTGGTCAAATTCCGGGTTTGTTCCCTACTGCGCACTGTCAAGGCGCACTCCGACTTCGGTGTGAAGTCGGAATGCGCACAGGCGAAAACTGATGTCTGCCGCCGTACGGACTTGCTCCAAAGACTTGATTTCTCTTTTGTCGACCGCCACCGCTGCGGCTACAAGGTGCGCCCAGAAGAGGGGCGAAGTGCGTACTTCGCACCAAAACTGGGCGAAGTGCGAACTTCGCACCCAGAACTGGGCGAAGTGCGTACTTCGCACCCAGACTGGGCGAAGTGCGTTCTTCGCACCCAGACTTAGCCATTTTTCAGGTGACTTGCTGGAAGTTGAAAAATTAACTGGGGGACTCCAAGAAAGGGGGGAAAGAAAGAGAATGCGGGAAAGAAAAGGAAAGGGAAAGAAGAAGGAAGGAAAATGGAGGAAGAGGGAAAAGAAGAGCAGCACTGTTACAACATTGAAGACATTGCACCCCGTGCAAAATGTGACAACAGCAACTATAGGTCTTCTACACCTATGAGGCAATAGAGGTTAAGTATAGCAAGTAATCTATGGGATTGTAATAAAAGGGCATGTGAAATTAGTTCAATCCCAATAAAATTCCATATATGATCAGCCTAAATATGGTAATTGTCCTCATTCAAAGTCTCAATGACATGAATCAAGTCTACATTCAAAGGATCAATGCCATGACAGATCCCATGATGTTTTAACCAAAGTTCAGAATTCTCTATAACAAATGGATTGATACTGACTGCACCAGTGCAAAATACTCAGAAAGTTGGATCCAAGGAAAAACAAATGGGTGGAAAATACCTTTGTATGGCAAAGTTATGAGCTTTTGAAGCTTAAGTGCAATTTTGTTCTCAATTAGGACAACCAGTTTGATCAAACTTTGACAGCATATTTTGATGTGTAAAACTGTTGACCCAGAAAAGTGGAAATCTGTAGCCTACTTTATTTTTTGTGTAGACTCAAAGAAATCCAAAATATTTAGTTTGGGTCTAAAGATATCTGTGATTTCTCCAAAATTGAAAAAGTGCTGTTTTCATGCGGAAGATAATAAAATCTATACTAGTACGAAATTGGAATTTGGGACTGTTTCTATTTTATTTCCAGGATTCTGAATCTGAAAATATATGCACAATATGCACAATTTTTCAAAAATAGAAAAGTTGCAATTTCTCCTCAATTGTGAAGTAGTACAGACTGTTGTATGAACCGCAAGCTCCTTGAATCTCCACCAACCATATTACATCATGTGTAGGATAGATGAAGATATTACCCCATTTTTTGGGGGAGAGGTAAAATATAATCCATCAGTCTTCCCGCTTTGCTAAGAGTCTCTCACTAGCTGCTTTGAAACACATACAAAATCTAGACTTTTAGGGTTGTCACCTTAACCTCTCATACCATGTTGGAGAATCCATCATTCCAAAGTACAAATCATTCAAATAAAAGGAGACAAAGATTTGGAAAAGGAACAATTTTGCAGTCAACGATTAATCCATGGAACAATGTTTCCCAATGAAACTTGGCTGAAAATGGCATTTTTCCCACGACTACAGAACACCCTTTTTAAGGCAGATAATTCCTACCAAACTACTATATGATATTGAAAATTAACCATACTGAAACCACTAAAAAATATAATTTAGAATGGTAGTAAAACATTTGCATTTGGAGTTTAAGTTTACCTTATTAACAACCGACAACATATGTATAGGTCTTTTCCACAGTCTTTTTAAATGTTAAAATTCTATGGGCAGAGTATGAGGACTGTGTCTTCTGCTTAAAAGGTGTCCCTTGAGAGACCTTGAAGGCATTCTATCTACTCTCAAATGATCTATGAATCTCTTGCAAGGTTGTCATCAATCTCCTTGAGGACAGAGAGGTAGTGAAAACATTGTACTTTTCCAACTTGCCTGTTGTGCAATACCTCCTGTCTTGTCCTTATTAAGACTTTGGTGTTACCCAGTTTTGTGTTATTAAGCCCGAAGGTGTGGTTGCCCCTCTTATTAATTGCATTTGACAATGTTTACACCTTTTTATTTTTTTCTTTTGTATTATTATGGTCTCCAGTGTTTGCTTCATCAGGCTTGAAAGGTTAGTTTATGTTTTTGTTCTTATTAGGCACCCAATTTAAACTCTTACGCAAATTTACCTTTATGATAATGAAGTACCATGCACATATATCGTATGTATTATACAAATGTTACATAGGATGTTCTTGAAGGCTATTATATTTTTCAGTGGATCTGACTATGATTTAATATTCCCTTAGTGCAGGTTGTGTAGAGCTGATAAATTTTTTACTATCAAAGGGCTTGCCAGTAGATGCACCTAGTGATGCTGGAACACCATTAATATGGGCTGCAGGCAATGATAAACCAGAAGCAGTCAAAGCCTTATTGGATCATGGGGCTAACGTAAGTAATGTATATAATTTATCTGATTAAAAAAAGTAATGTATATAATTTATTATGCTCTATGAATTTAAGAATCTGCTTTGTAAAGGACTTTTATTTAGTTAATTATGTCTTTCTTATGCTTGCTGGAGGTTGTTAGACTTTGAAGAGGATTTTATATTCTTAGGACTAGCACACTGTCAAATCAAGAATGAACTTCCTCTAAAGTCAGAGTGACAACTTTTTACATGTTTCGAATGCGTTCATAGCATTGATTCAACAGTTTGCATGGTGTAATACTTTGATATAGAACCTTGTGCAAACCAACATGTTTTTTAATTCTTTCTGAATGGATTATATGGGGTTGAAATGGGTTCCACCCACATTACATGTGTGGACAAGAAAACGTGCCATTTCATTGCAATTTAATCGTTACAACATAGATATTCCAAATGCCCCTTGGGCTACAAAATGGTCTTCCATTGTGGAATGCCTAGACAATATAGTCTTTGGCACTCCTGCTTTCTTTGACCACCTCAAAGGGGGTGGGCTTACGTACCACCGTTGGTTGAGTAGAGTCTCCAAGCCTACAAAACCAAACAATAGTTAGTAGCACCTATTGGGTCCACCCAAGTTGGAGTTGGGTGGACCCAAACTTATCAAAGGGGCAAAAATTAATGTAATGGACAAAGCTCTAAATAAGCCAAAGCACAATCTACCTCTTTTCTCACCTTTGTGTCTGATTTGCTGTCATGTAGCTGACTGAAATTTGGCTTCGACAGGAACCGTGCCTCTTGGGATGGTTTTGGCTGTAAAACATCCTTGTCTGGACTGTTTCTGCTGTGTTGATCTTGGTGGAAATTCCTTCGGTGGAGGCCTTCAGTAGGATATCAGGTAGCTCTGCTCCGAATCTGGTGACTGTTGGAATCCGAATCTGCAACCTGTTCACAAAACAAGGACATGCAACAAGAGGCACAACAAGCTATCCATGGTGCTAACACAAGCAAATATGGATTCTCTCAATGCATACAAGTGGGGGCTAGAGTAATTTTGGCAGAGTTTCTCTAAGCATCTATCTCATTCATGCAAATGAAAGGAAAAGGGGGGTTATTTATAGATTTTTGCCAAGGGTGAGGGGGGTGGTGAGGTGGAGGTGAGGTAGACTAGGGTGAAGGGTAGACTAGGCTAGGTGAGTAGGATGGTCACATGTTGACCATGGGCTAGGTGTACGATGGGGCTTAATGGGGAAAAGGTGCTAAGGTGGGTAAATAAGGTAATAATACAAAATAATGGAATTTTTGGAGCCTTTTACAAAACTTTTAAATATTAACATTACCCAAGGGATAATGTGACATTTTTAGGTGTCTACATTTGCCCCTTTTTGTACTGCGGTGTGTAGACACAATGTAGTGCAAAAACACATGACACCATATGGGTGGTTGATTATGACAAGAATGGATAGACATGGGATGACATTGGTTGATCACGACTTTAAGTGCGCTGCAGCGACAGTTGAGGGGGGGCAGATGTAAGGTTGTCTCAAATCATGAATAATGTGAGATGCCTCAATTATGGAAGGGACGAATATCCTTGAATCTTTAACTTTGACAGATTTTTGGGTTCACTTGATTGAGCAAGCTAACCAGCCATAGGTATGTAGCCTCATGTCGCTCCAATCGATTAGATAAGTGGGCTTAAGTTGCCACCTCGATGAAGCGAGTGTATGAGTAACCATACAACATTGGCATGGAGCGTACTAAATTTGGATTGGATTAGAGTTTGAGTTGAGAGAAGAAGAAGAAGAAGAGAAATTCTGCCTTTGCCCTAGCAAAGGAGGGCTAATGATAGTCTTAGGCAAAGTTCTTGGACAAATGTGATTTCGGGATTGAGTGTTTGGATATTCAACACATATGCTGCGTAATATGTAAGTGGCGGCATTGATGGGTAATATCTTCCCCCTCAAGCGGTGAGTTGTGTGAAGAAGTGGAACACAACAACAAAGCGCTTGATCGAAGATGCTGTGTAACTAGACTAGGGTGAGGGGGGTGGTGAGGTGGAGGTGAGGTAGTCTAGGGTGATAGGGTAGACTAGGGTGATGGGGTAGACCAGGCTAGGTGAGTGGGATGGTCACATGGTGACCATGGGCTAGGTGTAGGATGGGGCTTAATGGGGAAAAGATGCTAAGGTGGGTAAATTAAGGTAATAATACAAAATAATTGGATTTTTGGAGCCTTTTGCAAAACAATTAAATATTAACACTACCCAAGGGATAATGTGACATTTTTAGGTGTCTACAACATGATGAGGACATAATTGTAGTAATTCTACAAAACACATTATTGTGGTATTACAACAAACTGTATTATCACGGGCTTCCTTTTTGTGGGATTGTCTATCTCAAGGGGGGGCTTGCATGGTTCTACTATTATAAAATCTCATTGCTATTCGGCTCTCTTGAATGCTAATGCATTTTCCTGGGATTTAATCCATAACTTCCAACTGTCTTGCTTCATCTTACGCATTATGGACAAATTTTGGTGCTCCCACTTGTGAGTGAGTTGGTCAGACTTTTCCACATATTTAATTAATTCACCCTTAGGAAATGTTCCCAAATCTTGAGGCTTGCCAATCTTTGGTATTTTGGCTGATTGTCTCGAGGACTCAAGCATAATAGTAAACAATAAATAAAAGTTACATACGTGGAATCTCATCTATGGATCATCGATATATTCATAGGAATTACAAATACAACATTGTCACAAGGGATTTTTCCGAAGTCCAAGATTAATAGGACATTGGATGATTAAGCGCAAAGAGAGCATAGACATTCACATTGGATGTACTAATATAATAAGCATAAGTTCACATAAGGTGAATTAATGTAATATTAATTTTTCAATGTAATTATTGAATAAATAGAACGGGGTTGTTAGCAAAACAGGGTTTGATGTCTAGATTGTGATGATTCTTGTGACGATCTCTGGCGCGATCAAGATTTAAATTTTGAGTACCTCCTTGTAGACTTTGAGATCTTGTACAAGAGCCACTCTCAAAAGAGAGCATAGATAACCACATTAGATGTACTTTTATAAAATGCATATGATCACATAACATGAATTTAAGTAATTTAAAAAATTCGATGTAATTAGAGAATAAAGAGAACGAGGTTGTGAACAAAGTAGGCTTTGATGCCTACATTATGATGATTTGTTGATGATCTATGATTCGATCGTGATTTAAATTATAAGTGGGTACCTCCTTGTAGACTTCGAGATCCTGTACACCGGACACAACTGTTTGGAGCAACTGTCACCATCTACTCTACTCAACATAACTACATATGTTTGTTCCATCGCATGGCTTATCACATCAATGACTCATACATAAGATTAGAACTGAATTTTTCTAATGGCATTCATGTGAGATTGGACTTCACTTTGTTGTTAATTACTGTAGGTACTACAATTTCTCTTTGTAAAATGCACAAAGCCATAATTAGAAAATGTTGACAATGATATTCCCTCCCCACTAAGATTGAGTTTTACAATCAAGCACTGGGCTTTGCCTTGGATCTGCTGAAGTCTTATTTTTTGGACAACTTTGATGCTGGACCTGTTGTGCTATGTAGTGCCTAGTCTAGTGGTGGCTAATATTTGGCCTTAGTATGGTGCCAAGCTGTATCTTTTATACCTTGGATTAGCTAGCACACACAGTTGAGGAACCTTGATCATATTGGATATGTGTGAAGTGTGAACTACATGTGTGTCTCGTGCAATGGTTCTTAATGCTTAGTTGTGCAGATTGTTGCTGGATTGAAATTTGTTTGGCACAATAGTGCGCAGTCTTGTTTGTACATGCTGAGAACATGAGTAATAACTAATAACTTTAATGGCCATTCAAGATTAAGTCTGATTTTGAAATAAATATGCTAATGAATGGAATTAATGTGCTAGTTAATTAGTGAGTGGAAGTTAGCATAGTTAGGTTGGTCACTGGGTGGATGGATTGCCCATATGTTCTTTTTCACCTTGAGACCTGAAGTAGCACAATATTGTGTGGGTCAGAATTTATGATAGCATGGCAAATAAAGATGAGTTGGTATTTTTGATATGTATGGTGATCCATTGTGACCTAAAACCCCAAGCATGGCGGTATTTTTTGGATTAAAAGGGTTGTTATTGACCAACAACGAGTGAGAATGAATAACATCGTAACTAGTGGTAGAAAATGCATCGGAAATCATGCTATGCTTGCAAATATGGATGGGACAACTATGATGTGGCATGTTAAGTGGGATGAGATGGAATATTCTATCCAATGATGTTGGACACACAACCTAAGGATTCCTTTTGGTCAGCTGAGGTGTATAGGTGGCTGTCACTTGTCTTCTTATCCCATGTTCATCACAAAATTGATTGAATTTCTTGGAACAATACTTATCACCATGGTCAGTCCTTATTGTTTTGATTTTATATCCTCTTTCATTCTCTACTATGGCTTTTACGCTCTTGAATACTTCAAAATATCAAGGTTACAGAAGTATCGGGGACAGGGGGACGGGGAAATGGGTTTCAGGAATGGCGGGAGATGGCAAGCCGATTTTGGGAAATAGTTGGGGGCGGGTAGGGGACGACAAGTATAATAGTATTAAAATTTTTAGAAATTTTCATGCGGTAGTGTGCCTTCTGTTGGGCTATCAGTATCTGTATCTGATGAGCTGCCCTCATCATCCAAGTGAAGAGCCTCCAATGGAACTCCAACCAACCCCTCCTCATCCTCATCAATCTGTCTCGCATCCTTTGGATCAACATCCCATCGTGTAGCTAGATATTGCCTGTACTCTGGCTTAACTTTTCTCACGAATGCGAAAAGAGCTATGCACTACAACTAGCTTCTCCGCTCTGTGAGAGGTAAGCCTCCTCCTCATACTGTGGAGAAAGCTGTATGTGGACCAATTCCTCTCAACAGCAGAGGAACTAACAACCTGGGAAAGAAGCTTAATTGCAAAATGTCGCAAGTTAGGTGTATCATCCCCATATAGCTATGCCACCATCCAATGGGATCTGATTGGGCAATGGTAGCCCTATCCTCTCTACACTTTGGTTGGTTGAAGCAAGGGCCCCTAAGATTCAAAAATTTGAGCCACTCATCTCTAAGTTTTGAGCCCTCCTCCCTCACATACATCTTTTTAAGGGCATTCAAAAACCCTTGTCTCACCTCTGTATCATCATAGGGAGGCACTCTCCCAGGCCTAGGCTCATACCACTTTGGGTTTACCGCATATGTTGCCATATGAAGAAGGGTGTTCATCCTATCCCTCCTCTATATAATAGGTCTAATGTGGGTCTCATATAATGTTGGATCTCTAGCATAAATGATTCTTTTCATCTTCCCTAGCATGCTGTCAAAAGTCTCATGGATCTCTCCTAGAATAGGAGCATCTGTATCAACATATTTGATGACTGCAACAATTGGGGCAATAAAAGACATAGTGTACTTACAAGTAATTAAAAAACTTAGACTATATGAGCAATCCAATTTGAAACTACAAAAGTAAAACTAAAACAATTATGAGATAAAAATGAAAAATCATAAAATCATAAATGATAAATCATATAAAAAAAAAAAACATAAACCAAATCTTAACTTCAACATTTCTTACCTGGCTTGAGTCCACCAACTCTCATCCAATACTTTCTCTGATTTTCTTTCCCTCCTCCGTATTTGATTTCAACCACCTCTTCCACTCCGTGCATACTACCATTGTCTATAAAGCATCCTGCACCTCGATCATCCACTCCAATAAAATGAAGTAGGTGGCGTATCTAGTATCTCCTTGTTTGATGAACTCCTTCTTTGAGAAGGACTGAAAGAGGGCTAAGGAAATGTGATGGTTGCAAATGATTATTTGCAAGTCTTTGGCTTCTGCAACCATAGCCCTCACCCAATCTATCCTTCCAATGTCCTTCAATGCATTGTTTAATGCTTGAACACAACACGGGGTCCAAAAATATGTCTATATGAGTGCTCTATCATTTGCCTCGCATGTTGGCAAATAGGAGTTGCATCTGTAATTACCTGTAGTGTACAACATAAATATTTAGAATAATTTACACAACAAAAAGTCTCATTTACACAATCATATAGAATTTTGTAAGAAAAATGAAAATTGATTACTTGTATAACATTGGAGGGTCCAACCTCCTCAATAGCCTCCTTCAACAGGAGGTACTGGTACTCAACATCTTTTCTTTTCCCTGAGCAATCAGTGGCTTGAATAAAATAGACTTGTTGAACATGTGACAGTAATATTGATGAGTAGACGCTGATGAATGTCAGTCCACCCATCCATGATGATAGAACGTCCACTCCTCAACCATGTGTCCCTCATTTGCTCCATAACCAAATTGCATCTGGAATATTGTTTCTCCAAGAGAGAGGTACGAAGCTTATGCTCTCTAGGCACTGCATATGAAGGCCTTGCCTTGGATGCTTTTCTAAATGCTTCCTTGAAATAGGGGGAATGCGCAATATGGAAAGGAAGCCCATGTGCAAAAAATAATTGTGCTATAGCATCATCTGCTTCCTCTCTTGCTTGCACGTTAAGCATGTCATTTATAGTTCCTCTTTTCCTTGAGGGCAGTGGTGGCATACTAGAGGTTTGGGTTTCTTGTCTTGAGGAGGCTCCATGGTCACTTCTAGATGTTTGGCCAGGTTTAGGGAAAGACATGCCTAAACCTCTAAGTTTGGCCTCTTGCACAAGCCTATTGGCTTCAACCACTTGTAGCCGGTTCATTTTTTTGCAAGCTTTAACCCATGTTCCTGGTTTTTGTAGTAATATGAGATTCAACTCTAGTATAGCTGCCCTTAAACTCAGTGTGACGAAAATGGCACAACCATGTGTTGAGCAAGGTGCAGCAAAAGAATTGCAAAAGTATTGTCATTGTTGTCAACACAGACAGATTGATGCAGTTGATGCGATTCGGAGGTCGATCGGATCAAGTGCGGTGAATTTCAAGAAAAACGAGAGGTGACCCAGATTCAGAAATTGGCAGAAAAAGACAAGGAAGAAAACTATCGCGATATCGCGACATGTTTTTTGTCGCGATATCGCGACAAAACAGAGGAGAGAAAATGCAAGGAAGATTGTCGCGATTTCGCGACATTGCCGAGGAGAGAGAAAATGCAAGGAAAATTGTCGCGATATCGCGACATGGCAGAGGAGAGAGAAAGTGAAAGGTAAACTGTCGCGATTTCGCGACATGCTGGCAGAGAAGGAAGCAAGGTGAAAAGATGTCGCGATTTCGCGACATAAATGGAGGAAAGGAGCTTGCAACGAAAAGTGTCACGATATCGCGACACGTCGGGTTTCGCGACCCGAAGAGGAGAGAGAATGCTCAAGCAACAAAGGTGTAGCGATTTCGCTACATGTTGAAATGAATGGAAACAAAGGTGTAGCGATTTCGTTGCATGATGGAAATACATGGCACAAAGGTGTAGCGATTTCGCTACAAATAGGAAGTGCAGAAAACAAAGGTGTAGCGATTTCGCTACAAGTGAAAAGGCACAAACAAGAAGATGTAGCGATTTCGCTGCATGACAAAATGTATGGAAACAAAGGTGTAGCGATTTCGCTACCATTCAAAGTTGCAAAAATTAAAGATGTAACAAGTCAAAAGCACAAGGCACAAAGTTGTAGCGATTTCGAAAGCAAAGAGTGTACGGAAGCAGTGAACGTCGCGATTTCGCGACATGTTCCATTTTCGTTGTTGCTGGCAAAGGAGAGTGTACGGAAGCCAGAAGCGTCGCGATTTCGCGACATGTTCCATGTTGCGATTTCGCGAGAGGGCAAGGAGAGTGCGGAAGCCGAAGTGTCGCGATTTCGCGACAGAAGATGATGACGTCAGCAAAAGTCAAGTGTCGCGATTCGCGACAGAAGAGAGGAAAGTCAAAGCCAAAATGGTCACGATTTCGCGACAAGAATGATGATGACGTCAGCAAAGTCAGAAAGTGTCACGATATCGCGACATGAAGGGAAAGCTTTCAAAGCCAAAATGGTCGCGATTTCGCGACAACATACAGGATGACGTCAGCAAAAGTTCTAAGTGTCGCGATATCGCGACATGAACAGAGGGAAAGCTTTCAAAGCCAAAATGGTCGCGATTTCGCGACAACATACAGGATGACGTCAGCAAAAGTTCTAAGTGTCGCGATATCGCGACATGAACAGAGGGAAAGCTTTCAAAGCCAAAATGGTCGCGATTTCGCGACAACATACAGGATGACGTCAGCAAAAGTTCTAAGTGTCGCGATATCGTGACATGAACAGAGGGAAAGCTTTCAAAGCCAAAATGGTCGCGATTTCGCGACAACAAGGGCATGAAGTGTACGGCTTCAAAAAGTGTCGCGATATCGCGACAGGTAACAGTCGGCGGGTAAAACCCGTAGGAGCATGCAAGGTGACACGTGTCGGAAAAAGCATACAGAAAATCATGCAGCCTGTTACGTAAAAAGTAAGCGATGTCGGATCGACGAGTTACACGTTGACGAGTGTCGGACATGCATGGGAACAGATGTATATGCATGATTGAAAAGCGTTCAAAGTGTCGTATAGGCTGTATCAAAAAAGCATTCGAACGACGCGATGCGGCATTCGAACGACCAATTGAAAATGCATTCGAACAGTCGATTGAAAATGCATTAGAACAGTCGATTAAAATAAACGTATTTGCAGCATTCGAAACATAAAATAGGAAGGATCGAAAAGCTTTCTAGAAGAAGGATGTGCAGCATTCGAACGATCGTATTTGGAAGGATTCGAACAACCGCATTGGAAAGGAGAAAAGAATTCGAACGGCTCGAGAATGTAATCCGACTGCATGCGGGATTGAAACGCTATGGAAGACAAAGAGTTTCGATGAGAAAAACAGATTATAAAAAGGACAGTCGTGCAGAAAATAATGTTGCTGCTGTTAGAGGGAAACTGCTGTAAAAAGAGGGTTAGAAAAGAGTCAAGAGAAAAATTAGCAGAGCAGTGAGAGTGTGCAGAGTTGGGTTAATTGCAGACCAGTCAGGGTCGTGCATGAAGTGAAGACATTCTTATGTCATTTTAATTTGAATAGAATTGCAGTCCAAGTTGGTGCTTGGTACTAGGGGTTGGTGCTCCATCCGTTGCGATGAGAAAATTAAGGGGTTGGTGCTCCTTCCGGTTGATGCTGGTAAAGTATTTGTAAAATTGATATTTTGCAAAGACTGGATTTGGATTGGAGTCCAAGCGGTCATTTTTGAGGAGTAGCCAAATTGGTGAACCTCGGTATATTGAGTGTTGTGGTGTGCTCTCTTGTTCAAGTTGTTTTTCCAGTTTTCAAGTTCTCTTTATTTCATATTAAATGTTGTAGATATTAAAATTAATAGCTACACTGATTCACCCCCCCTCTCAGTGTCATTGTGTGAACATCAATTGGTATCAGAGCCAAGTTCCTTGTTCAAGCTTAATCAGCTAAGGAGATCTTGGAAGAAACAATGGCAGGCGGTGAAGGATTCTCATCCAACAAAGCTCCCTTATTTGATGGAACAAATTACACTTTCTAGAAACTCAGGATGCAAACATATCCGAGTGCATTGGGATATGATATTTGGGATTCTGTAGATAGTGGATACACAACACCCACTACTCCTCCAACAGAATCTGCTTGAGAAGAAAAAATTTGAGAACAACTCCAAAGCTAAGAATGCCATAATGTGTGGGCTTGTTGACAGTGAACTGATAAGAGTCATGAGCTGTAAATCAGCAAAAGACATGTGGGATAAACTGAAAAGCATCCATGAAGGAGACAGCAAGATCAAGGAAGCCAAGCTGCAAACTCATCGAGCACAGTTCGAAGCACTGCAAATGAATGAAGATGAGAACATAGAGGCTTATATGCTGAGAGTCAACGGAATCATTAATGCAATCAGAGGACTCGGTGAAGAAATTGATGATGCGGTTGTTGTGAAAAAGGTTCTCAGAACACTTGCACAAAAGATTTAACTCCAAAGTTTCCGCAATAGAAGAGGCAAAAGATCTAAACAACTTCAGCTTGGATGAGATGCATGGTTCCACGACGACATATGAAATGAGAATAGGACAAACCAAGTCTATAGACAGAGAAGCGACTTTTAAAGCACACAAGAATATAAAAGCTGAACATGAATCCGAGGATGAAGAGACATCTGGATGAAACAGAAGCTAATTTTGTTCGAAAACTCACAAAGGGAAAAGGAAAATATAGAGGAAAGCTACCTTTTAAGTGCTTCAATTGTGGAGGAGTCGGTCATTTTGCGAGCCAAATGTCCAATGCGGGAGAGAACCAAAAATGGTGAAGGCTCACACCAAGAAAAAGGTAGCTGGAAGAAGAAACAAAATTTCGGAAAGAACAACTTCAAGAAGAAAAGCTTCATATCCAAGAATGTCGGCACTTCGAAGAAAGCTCGGATGAGGATTCTGAAGAAGAAAAAGGTGAAGCTCTGTTCATGGCACTTGAAGAGGAAAGAACAGAAGAAAATCAGGAAGGTGATGAAAACTTTAAAGATGAGGCTGAAGTTTATCTGGAAGGAGAATTGCTTGCTGCACTTGAAGAGTTGAGTGTTGAAAGGAAAAAGAACAAAAAGTTTTCAAGAAAACTAGAAGATGCCACTGACATAATAAACAGTTTAAAAATACAGACAGAGGAATTCAAGAAAATGTCTGAAGTTCTTGATGAACAATTAACTGTAAAGACAGTTGAATGCAGCAAGCTAGAGGAAGACATGGTTAAGTTAAGAATGCAGTTAGAGGAGATGAATAGAAAATTGAACTGTTTTCATAAGTTTGAAGAAAGTACTGTAAAGCTGGATAAAATGTTAAATAATCAAAGGCCTTCCGGCATCAAATTTGGTTTAGGCTTCGATGAAGGAGAATCATCAAAGGGTTCAAAGGCCTTGAATGTAGAACCCATAAAGAAAGAAGAAAAGATCAGAGTTGACCTAGAAAAAACAAATCATGCCCAAGAAAGCAATAATGCCAGACTCAAGAAGAGTACTGACAAAGATGGCTTCACAAAAGTCACACATCCAAGAAGGAGAAGATTTATGGCTCCTACTTCAAACTGGCAAAGACCGGCACCCGGGTTTAATCATTCCTTTTCGAGTTATTGTTTTAAATGCAATGCTTATGGCCATAAGATTTCAGATTGCGGGCATAATGTATCTCAAAGGAATTTCACAAGCAGAAATGTTTTTTCTCCTTTAATGAATTATGCGGTTGAATGTTATAATTGTCATAATTTTGGACATATTGCTAGAAACTGTAGAAGCACTTTTGCAGAAAATAATTATCAGGGTAGAAAATCTCAATCAAGTGAGTTGAAACAAAACAAGAAAATTCCTGAAAAACAAGCACATGCTAATGAGAAGACAAAGGCAAAACAAGTAGCTAAATCTGTCATCAAACCAGAATGGAAAGAAAAGGAATCTTTGATTGTTCAGACTGCCTTTAAAGCTCAGAACAAATCTGCACCTTGGATACTTGACAGTGGTTGTTCCAGTCACATGACAGGTGACAAGCAGAAATTTGAGAATTTGCAGAATTATGAAGGTGGTTACGTGAAATTTGGAAATAATGATGGAGCAAAGATTGTTGGAAAGGGATCAGTCAAGTTCAGTGATGGCAATATAAAATCAAAAGAAGTCTTGTTTGTGATTGGTCCGAAGCATAACTTGCTGAGTGTCGAGTCAAATCATGCGATGAGGTAATGATGTAATCTTCAAGAAGGAGGGTTGTGAAGTAAGAAAGACAAAAAATGGAAAGTTAATAGCCACTGGACTGAGAACTTCTGGAAATATGTATACACTTTCAGAGACTTCAGAAGGAGCTTGCTTGGTTGGTCAGGAAGAAGAAAACTGGCTGTGGCACAAGAGACTCGGTCACATAAGCTTTGATAATCTGGTAAAAATCAGCTCAAAAGGGGCAATAAGAGACATACCAACTATTGGTAAACCTTCAAACAGTATTTGTGAGTCATGCCAAAAGGGAAAACAAACCAGAGCCACTTTCAAAGCAAAAGAATATTTCACGAGCAAGCCATTAGAACTAATTCACACTGATTTATGTGGACCCATGAGAACTGAAAGCATAAATGGACACAAATATTTTATGCTGTGTATAGATGACTACTCAAGAATGACATGGGTACTATTTTTGAAACTTAAATCAGAAGCCTTTGAGATGTTTAAAACCTTCAAAAATCTTGTTGAGAATCAATCGGGACAAAGAATTAAATGCCTAAGATCGGACGAGAGGAGGAGAGTTTATTTCGGAAGAATTTGCAGAATACTGTCAAAAATATGGGATAAGAAGACAGTTTTCAGCAGCTAGAACACCTCGACAGAATGGTGTTGTAGAAAGGAAGAATAGGACGAGTGCAGGAAATGGCACGGACAATGCTGGCTGAGAACAAAATAGCTGACAGATTTTGGAAAGAGGAAGTACATACTGCAGTTTACATTCAAAACAGGTGCATGCTAAGACCACATGAAAGCAAAACACCTTATGAGTTGTGGTTTGGCAGAAAGGCAACAACAAGACATTTCAAAGTATTTGGCAGCAAGTGCTACATCAAACGGACTGAAGATAATCTCGATAAATTTGAAAATAGAGCTGATGAAGGTATCTTTCTTGGTTACTCAACAAAAAGCAAAGCCTACACATGTTATAACAAAAGGCTAAAGAAAATTGTTGAGAGTGCTGATGTGAAAGTTGATGAAGGTAGAGAACAAGAAATTACTTATCAAGAAAACTACCCCATCTATGAAGAAGTCATTGAAGGTGATGATGAAAAGGAAACAGGATAAGAATCAGAAAATTGATCCAGGTGGTGTAAAAACTGAATCAGAAGAAGAAGAAAACAGGAAATTTAAAACAGGCAACTGGCAAAAAAATCATCCAAGTGAACAGATTATTGGGGATCCCAAAGATGGTATTCAGACAAGAAGAGCAGCAGTGCGGAACTATTCTCTGTTATCTAGCATTGAACCTAAAAATGTTGCTTGAAGCAAGCAACGATGAAAGTTGGTTGAAGGCAATTAATGAAGAACTAGATCAGATTGAGAAAAACAATACATGGGAATTAGTACCTAGACCAACAAATAAAAACATAATTGGCACTAAATGGGTTTTTCGAAATAAATTAAATGAAGATGGACGAGGTTGTCGGAAATAAGGCAAGATTGGTGCAGTAAAGGCTATGCTCGAGGTTGAAGGCATTGATTTTGAGGAAACTTTTGCACCGGTAGCTGGACTAGAGGCAATCGGAATGTTTCCGGCATTAGCGAGTTCATAAAAACTTCAAAGTATATCAAATGGATGTAAAATCAGCATTTTTGAATGGAAAAGCTGGAAGAAGAGGTTTACATTGAACAGCCGGATGGCTTTCAACTTGGTGACAACCCAGATTTTGTTTGCAGGTTAAAGAAAGCATTATATGGTTTGAAACAGGCACCTAGAGCATGGTATGCAAGGTTGGATAACTATCTAATTAAACAAGGGTTCAAGAAAGGTTTGGTGGACAGCAACTTATATGTCAAAGCAGAGAAGGGCCATCTTATTGTTCTTGTTGTTTATGTAGATGATATAATATTTGGCAGCAGCATGGATGAATACTGCAAAGACATATCAACTAAAATGAAGAAAGAATTTGAGATGTCTATGATTGGTGAACTTTCTTATTTCCTAGGACTGCAGGTCAATCAAAATGAAAAAGGCATTTTTATTTCTCAAGTTAAATATGTAAAAGAAATGCTGAAAAAGTTCACAATGGAAGACAGTAAACCGGTTAGCACTCCCATGACAACGAGCTGCAAGTTGAGCAAGGATGATAAATCCCAGGATGTAGATCAAACAATGTACGGGTCTATGATTGGAAGCCTGCTATATTTAACGACCACTAGACCGAGATATATTACAAGCGGTATGCATGGTTGCAAGATTTCGAGGCCGGTCCCAAAGAAACTCATGTAACAGTTGTAAAGAGGATCTTCGAGATATCTCAAGGGCACTATGGATTATGGTTTATGGTACCCAAAAGGTAAAGATTTCACTTTGATTGCATATTCTGATGCAGATTGGGCGGGATGTATTGATGACAGAAAGAGCACAAGTGGAGGAGCATTTTATCTTGGAGACAGGCTAGTAGCATGGCACAACAAGAAACAAGAATCAGTATCTCTATCCACTGCAGAGGCAGAATACATTGCAGCAACAACATGTTGTACTCAGATATTATGGATGAGACAAACATTGAAAGATCTTGGTATTCATTTCAAAGAGCCAATTTCAATTAAATGTGATAACACTAGTGCTATCAACATATCCAAGAATCCAATAATGCATTCAAGAACCAAACATATTGCAATCCGATATCATTTCTTGAAGGATAAAGTTGCAGAAGGAGAGGTTAAATTGGATTTTGTTCCAACTACAGAGCAAGTAGCTGATATATTCACAAAACCTTTGCCAAAGGAAGTATTTGAATACCTTCGGAAGAAGTTGGGAGTAGTCACACCACCCAAGCAATGACTAGCTATGGGAAACACATTCTCAGGGGGAGCATTCAAACTTTTTAAGTCCGAGAATGTTGTGCATAGACTCAGGGGGAGTCTGCAGCGGCCCTTTGGTATTATTGGCAAAGGGGGAGAAGAAATTAAGCAAGGTTGCGGTGTGTTGCCAACAATTCCAAAGGGGGAGATTGTTGAGCAAGGTGCAGCAAAAGAATTGCAAAAGTATTGTCATTGTTGTCAACACGGACAGATTGATGCGATTGATGCGATTCGAGAGGTCGATCGAGATCAAGTGCGGTGAATTTCAAGAAAAACAGAGGTGACCCAGATTCAAAAATTGGTAGAAAAAGACAAGGAAGAAAAGCGTCGCGATATCGCGACATGTTTTCTGTCGCGATATCGCGACAAAACAGAGGAGAGAGAAAATGCAAGGAAGATTGTCGCGATTTCGCGACATTGCCGAGGAGAGAGAAAATGCAAGGAAAATTGTCGCGATATCGCGACATGGCAGAGGAGAGAGAAAGTGAAAGGTAAACTGTCGCGATTTCGCGACATGTTGCGAGAGAAGGAAGCAAGGTGAAAAGATGTCGCGATTTCGCGACATAAATGGAGGAAAGGAGCTTGCAACGAAAAGTGTCGCGATATCGCGACACGTCGGGTTTTCGCGACCCGAAGAGGAGAGAGAATGCTCAGCAACAAAGGTGTAGCGATTTCGCTACATGTTGAAATGAATGGAAACAAAGGTGTAGCGATTTCGCTGCATGATGGAAATACATGGCACAAAGGTGTAGCGATTTCGCTACAAATAGGAAGTGCAGAAAACAAAGGTGTAGCGATTTCGCTACAAGTGAAAAGGCACAAACAAGAAGATGTAGCGATTTCGTTGCATGACAAAATGTATGGAAACAAAGGTGTAGCGATTTCGCTACCATTCAAAGTTGCAAAAATTAAAGATGTAACAAGTCAAAAGCACAAGGCACAAAGTTGTAGCGATTTCGCTACTGCATGAAGCAAAGAGTGTACGGAAGCAGTGAACGTCGCGATTTCGCGACATGTTCCATTTTCGATTGTTGCTGGCAAAGGAGAGTGTACGGAAGAGAAGCGTCACGATTTCGCGACATATGTACATCAAAGTCAATGTCGCGATTTCGCGACAGGGCAAGGAGAGTGTACGGAAGCCGAAGCGTCGCGATTTCGTGACAAGAAGGATGATGACGTCAGCAAAAGCCAAAAGCGTCGCGATTTCGCGACAGGGTGCAAGGAAAGCTGCTAGAAGCCAAAAGTGTCACGATTTCGCGACAACATATAGGATGACGTCAGCAAAAGTTCTAAGTGTCGCGATATCGCGACATGAACAAGAGGAAAGCTGTCAAAGCCAAAATGGTCGCGATTTCGCGACAACATACAGGATGACGTCAGCAAAAGTTCTAAGTGTCGCGATATCGCGACATGAACAGAGAGAAAGCTTTCAAAGCCAAAATGGTCGCGATTTCGCGACAACATACAGGATGACGTCAGCAAAAGTTCTAAGTGTCGCGATATCGCGACATGAACAGAGGGAAAGCTTTCAAAGCCAAAATGGTCGCGATTTCGCGACAGCAAGGGCATGAAGTGTACGGCTTCAAAAAGTGTCGCGATATCGCGACAGGTAACAGTCTGGCAGGTAAAACCCGTAGGAGCATGCAAGGTGACACGTGTCGGAAAAAGCATACAGAAAATCATGCAGCCTGTTACGTAAAAAGTAAGCGATGTCAGATCGACAGTTACACGTTGACAGGTGTCGGACATGCATGGGAACAGATGTATATGCATGATTGAAAAGCGTTCAAAGTGTCGTATAGGCTGTATCGAAAAAGCATTCGAACGGCCGCAGTGCAGCATTCGAACAGCCAATTGAAAATGCATTCGAACAGCCGATTGAAAATGCATTAGAACAGTCGATTAAAATAAACGTATTTGCAGCATTCGAAACATAAAATAGGAAGGATCGAAAAGCTTTCTAGAAGAAGGATGTGCAGCATTCGAACAGTCGTATTTGGAAGGATTCGAACAGCCGCATTGGAAAGGAGAAAAGAATTCGAACGGCTCGAGAATGTAATCCGACTGCATGCAGGATTGAAACGCTATGGAAGACAAAGAGTTTCGATGAGAAAAATAGATTATAAAAAGGACAGTCGTGCAGAAAATAATGTTGCTGCTGTTAGAGGGAAACTGCTGTAAAAAGAGGGTTAGAAAAGAGTCAAGAGAAAAATTAGCAGAGCAGTGAGAGTGTGCAGAGTTGGGTTAATTGCAGACCAGTCGGGGTCGTGCATGAAGTGAAGACATTCTTATGTCATTTTAATTTGAACAGAATTGCAGTCCAAGTTGGTGCTTGGTACTAGGGGTTGGTGCTCCATCCGTTTGCAGCAGAAAATTAAGGGGTTGGTGCTCCTTCCAGTTGATGCTGGTAAAGTATTTGTAAAATTGATATTTTGCAAAGACTGGATTTGGATTGGAGTCCAAGCAGTCATTTTTGAGGAGTAGCCAAATTGGTGAACCTCGGTATATTGAGTGTTGTGGTGTGCTCTCTTGTTCAAGTTGTTTTTCCAGTTTTCAAGTTCTCTTTATTTCATATTAAATGCTGTAGATATTAAAATTAATAGCTACACTGATTCACCCCCCCCCTCTCAGTGTCATTGTGTGAACATCACCATGTTCTTGAGCCCCCAAAAAGTTTTTTCCCATGGTCACGGTTGGTTACAAATTGCAGAAGAGGTTTTTTAAGATTAAATGGACCCTTGGCATGTTCTTTTAACATTGATGATGGACAATCAAAACTAGAAGTAGTGCTGCCCTCTTTGGAAGTTTGAGAAGGTTGGATATGAGAGGAAGAATCCTTATCAATATTTTGATTTTCCCCCTCCATTTGAATGTCACATGGGTCTGATTCATATCCTTCACTGCTGCTCATGTTGAAACTTGAAAGAAAAATAGGAAAACAAACTTGGATGATGATTTGCTCCTCCTTTCTCTTACTGATCTCTGTTTTGTGACTTATTTTCTTCTCCTTGCTGCTCTCTTGCTGCTCTTTTGCTGTTCTCTTCACTGCTGTGTTTTTTTGGTGGGTAGTGTGTTTTTTCAAATGCTTGTAATGAGTGTGTTATAGACTTTTTTTAGGGTTTGGGGGGTGGAGACTTTCGTGGGTCCCACCCCCCTCATGTTTAAGTTTTAAAATAAAAAAAAAGCTGAGATTTTTTTTTTAATGTTATATGGATGCCCAGCCGTGGGGACGGTCGAGGGATGCCTAGGCATCCCCCGGTTGTCCCCAAAGATGGCCAGCCATCCCCCACGGCATCCCCTCACAGCAGGGGTACCGGGGACAGTCCCCACGGCCCGGTGGCGTCCTGGGGACGCCCTGCTTGTCCCTCTCAACAGGGGGATGGTAGGGAATCGTCCCCTTTGGCGTCCCCTAGTATTGGGGATGAAAGGGGGACGGTGATACATTTTTAGGGGTGGGGGATGCGTCGTCGTGGAATGTTGCAAAAAAAAAACCCAAGTTTTTCTAGTATGATCATAAATGAAAGTGAAAAAGTAGTAGGATTTACCAGCACTTGATGTGTGCATTTGAACATAAATATCTGAATGTATCAGCTGCAATGGATATGATGCTATCCATACTCTTCCGTTTGGAAAGATCTCTCTCTATGATGATTTCCCAATGGGCAAACTTCACACACTCCACTTCTTGCTTCGACACAAGGCAACCCATGGACCATTCCTTAAGCATTCAACAAATACAAGCTTCCAAAATTCAGGTGACCATACCTTTGGTGCCATAATCAGCCGTTGTCCTCAACTGTATGACACAAATTACTCTCTTCTCCTCGAAGCTTCAAAGGAAACATTTTGTTCACTGTTTGGTTCCCATTTGTTTTGTCATAGATGATGCACTTCTTATTCTCAAACACCACTTTTTTTTTTCTTTTTTTCTTTTTTTCTTTTTTCGTGTGGTATATTCCTATGATGGAATTTTGTTCTGCTTAAATACCTTCTCTAGAAGCTGCCCCACACTCAACAGATTGTGATTCAAGCATGGTGTGAAGTAAATATTTTGAATATTTTTTTTCCATATTTTGTGTCAATATGTGACATTCGTTTTCCTTCAACGTCCAATGTTTTGTTGTCTCCAAATTTCACCTTGCTCTTGTATGAGTCATCCAACTCCATAAAAACTCCTTAGTATCTGTCATATGATTTGAACAACTGGAATCTAAGTACCAAGACTCTTTAGTTGAAACTTCTGGCACCTTACATGATGAGAACATATTTTTTGATCTCTCACCTTCTTCATGTGAAAAGTTTCTGTATTTTCCTCCTTCATTGCTGGCCTTTATTTTACGTTCTCTTTCACAGTGGCCATACCTTTTGCAAAGGTGACATTGAACATTCCTCCTATCTACAATTCTGCCTCTGTCTTCCACTATAGCCTCCTTTTCTTCCATGGCCTCTTCCTCTTGTAGAATGCTGGTTTTGCTGCTCCCCTCTTTGACCTTGGATATTGGAGCTTGAGCTAGCCCCATTATTGTTTGACACTCTAGCGTTGGAAGCAAAAGCTTGCTCCAAGTTTTCTTCTTCACTATTTTTAATTCTTTCTTCATGGAACATAAGTGATTCCACCAATGCATCAAACTCCAACTTCTTCAAATCTTTACTTTCTTCAATAATTATTCAACAATTGTTCCACTTTGATGTCAATGTTCTCAGCACTTTTTTGACAATCTCTCCCAATGTTGCTTCTTGACCACAGATACCCATTTTGTGCAGAATGTCATGCATCCGTACACAATAATTTTCCACATTCTCATTATTCATTCTCAGATTTTCAATATTCTCTCATCAATGTCTATAAATTAATTAATTTTTCTTGAGCAGGCCCTTGATAGGGTGTTTTCAGTGTGCCCCAAGCTCCTTTGGCAGTCTTGACAACTGCAATTCTTGCAAAAATGCTTGTATCAAATGGTGCTTGTATGTGATACAAATCCAAGGCATATTTTCTTTGTGCTTCATATTTTCATTTTTCTGTGGCTAATAGAATACTCTAATCTGCTGGTTCCTTGTATCCATGTTCCACAACACTCCACAAATCCTTGGCAGTCAGCAAAGTCCTCATCTTTATGCACCAATAATCATAATTGTCTCCTTTAAATTCTGGGATGGGCAGTGAAACATTACCATGAGCTGTAACAGCTACAACAACAATGTATGAAGTTTTCCTCCACAAACTCGAATTCTGAATCTCTAGTTAAAGGGAATTTCTCCTTTTCGCCAATGTCCAAACTCAATACTTTGATACTAGCATGGGAGGTGTGGTGGTACTCCAAAAACAGAGATTAACACAACATAGAGTGGAGAAAATGAACAGAAAACAAAATTGCACAAAAACCCTTCAAAAACACTTAATCCATCTTTAAATCTTTACATTATACTTCAATACAATGCCAAAGTTCAAACCAGTCATACAGTGAAGTCCCACTCAATGCAAAGTTCCTCATATTTCTAATATTTAATGAGATATCATTGGCCACACTTTGTAAATTCTTCCAGGAAAGATAGACTTGCGATATCAAAAGGATAAAGGATACCTGAAGTGTGGAAAGCTGTGAGTAATGTGTGCCTGACAAGCACCTCCTAGAGAGCCTCTAACCATCTCTTCTTCTTCTAAACCTTTAATCTGTACTATTATGTCTGCAACACCAAGACCTCCTTTCTCTTTTGGTCAAGGCATAAGTTCTAAAAAGCAAGTATAGACCCATATTCATTGTCAGATTATCCTATGAAATTCTTAAAGAAGTCTAGTTCTTATGGTCTGTCTTAAACAAGAAAAGACAAGCCGAGTAATTCACTTATGCAGCTTCAAGAAAATTATCATCAAAAGTCGTTTTTACAGTCAAGGATAGCCACATTTTATTTGTCCTGCACAGATATCGTCTTGATGCTACCTGTTTTGGACAATGGAAGTGGTCTTTCTATTGACCTTTACTTATGATTACTTTTTAATTTTATTTTATAATGTGAAAGGCAAGTCATAATGACTACTTTTAGAAATTTTGTTGAAAGACATGTTTTGATATATTCTCGGGCTGGTATGCACAATTGAGAATATGTGCTTGTTAGATTTTTCTTGTGGTTAGGAATGCCTAGTTTGTTACTCTGGTCTTATGTTTGGCCTCTTATAATTTCTATCATGACACTTGGTTATTAAAGAGCTGCATCTTGTTTCATTTTGAATAATTTGTAAAATCAATTAGCTATATTTGCTGGTTGTGTTCACTGAATGCAATTGTCATATTGATTTCTTATTTTATCTTATGCTTTTGATTGTTAATGCCAGTGCTTTTAGTTCTTTGTTCATTGGAGAAGTTTCAGCAGGAAGTGATTCAAATGGTGAAATAGGTTTGCGTATAGAAGATTCTAGTTATACATATGGAATCTTCTCAGGCTTTTTGATTTAGGATTTTTAAATGATAAGCAAAATGAAGAGATTTTCATATTCATGCTCTTTGATGTGAAAGGCTTGGTGATTGATTTCATACCTTTTTTAATATGTTCCATATAGTGATTATCGTAATTTGTTTGTGTTTTCTGAGATGACCTTTTCAAATGTGTGTGATATTTGTCTTTCCTAATAAGATAGTAGTCACGAGAAACATGAAAAATGTATTTTTATTGTTTTTTCATGCCCTTATGTGATTTACCATCTTCTGAGAAAGGGATGTGCCTAGTGTAAAGTTGGCTGCCTTCTTCCAATTAGTGTTGGATTTAATTGACTTTTTATATTCTGATCGCAGCCAAATGCTGAGACGGAAGATAATGTCACTGCGTTGCTATCAGCAGTTGCTGCTGGTTCATTTGATAATGTGGAGCTTCTGGTGAAGGTATAGATGTTCATTTTTGTTTTTCTCTTCAAAGATGTTTTCAGGCACATATTCACCTCCCCTAAAAATATGAAGGTTCTTTGACTCTGAAATGATATCAGTGAGTTTAGATCAGTAAGGGTCATTTCAAGATGCTTGCTTAGCTAACTTATCTGCAATGTCGAAATAAGGTAAGTTGTCAAGACAGGTGTTGGTTATCACAGTTACCAAAATACTTGAAGAATGGAAACAACAAAAGATGGTTTCTGATTGTAAGACTAGCCTCTAGATGTTGCAGTTTCCTTTAGCATGTGGACATACATTCACCTTAAGAAGCAAATAGCTTGTGCCAGGTTCAGTAAGTTTTCTGGCATGCTTGATGCATTTACATCCTTACTATTTCCTAGGATCATTGTCATTAGTTTTTAATCATTTTAGTGATAAAGGTTGGTATTGAGGCTTTTGCAATTGACCTCTGTAAACTATATGAGACTTTTAATGTTTCTACGGTCTTAAGTTTCTGACTTCACCTTTCCATTTTGTTCCATTCATATTTTTAAATGCCATGTATCTTTTGATTTCATATAGGGCTCACTTGTGAGTTAATTTTAGTGTTCATGTTGGCATTTTTGCAGAGAGGTGCCAATGTCAATGTTAACGCAGGGGGAGTCACACCCTTGCATATTGCAGCAGACAATGGAAACGAGAAAATTATATCTTGCTTGCTTGAGGCAGGAGCTGATGCAAATGCTATAGATGATGTAAGATTCTTGTCCACCCTTACTTTTGGTCCACTATTCTCTTTTATGATTTGGAAAAGCTAAATGTTAATATGCAAAGCAGCAATTGCTGTCAGGCGCATAAAATACAGAAGATTTCATTGTATACACTCTGAATTCTTTTTATGCATATAAGGTAGAGGTAGGAAAATTGTTTCCATTCTCCCTTTCTTTCATTTTCGTTAGTGGCTCTCTGTTTTGAAAGTGGGCTCTATCTTCTCTCTTGTCTGCATAAAAGTTCCTTTTCTCACATACATATCCAGAATCATAACACCATAGCAGAATAAGAAACTAGACATACTCCAAGCTCAGCATGTTATCAATACTCTTTGTCCAATCAAATAATCCAGGTATTATAGTACAACTAGACATGAATAGGCATTCGATTGCTGATTTTGAGGTTGTATCAATGTTGTCACCTTCTTAGTTTAGTGAATGACATTCTTCCATAGGCTTTCTACCTTATGTTCCATGAGGTTTCTACGATGGGTGTAATGCAGTACGATGAGACGAGTTTTTCGGACAAATGGAGTTGGGTTGATTGTTGGAGATGATGATGGGATTCTCTCTCTCTCTCTCTCTCTTGGGGTCTCATGATGTAGCATGTAAGTAGATGGACAATATCCTGTTGCATATATCCGACCAAAAAATCATCTAGAGTTTACACTAATAATTTCTAAAATCCAACAAGAGACAAGGAAATTCCAAACAATTCTCATAAGATAGAAGGGAGCTTTAAGTCAGCTTAGCGCAATATCAAGAGTGCATCTTATGCAATCATGAAAGGCCCTTCACAATGTGTCAGGAACCCCATCCTTGAAGTTGCAATTTAAAATATCATTTTGCAAAACTCCTTCCAAAAATACACCAGTTCCTCATGATCCACTTTTGGAGCCGGGGATGTGTTGGTATGGGGGTCAACTTCGCAGCTGAGGAATTTCAAAGATAGAGCATGAAGAATATGCAAGGAATCTAGCCCACCATAGAAACCTATGCACATTCTTGAGCCATTGGAGGAAATGGCATATATGGCTAGTTTCATGAACTAATAAATAGAAATATAACATTTATGATTACAACCTATTGGAATATTATTCTTGGAGTTTGTTAGTAGAACTCAGTAGTGTTGTTAGTAACCATTTTTCGTTTGATTGTTACTAACCTCTCTATTTTTAATTTTCTACAATAAATCCAATTCTTCTCCTCCTTTCTAATTAAGCATAAGTTGGTTCAAGATTATTTTGCACTTTGCTATATAAGTGCAGCTATAGTACTTGTAAATCATCTCCTTTCTTGGATTTGTAATGTCAGTCGGAGATAGTCTCTTGTAGCTTGATTGTACTATCTATATGAAACAATGTATTTGAGTTTATTCTGTTGTATATTCATGAGCTAATGAAGGAAATATCAGATATGGCTAGTTTCATGAACTGAGAAATAGAAATATAACATTAATGATTATAACCTATTGGTATATTATTCTTGGAGTCTGTTAGTTGGACTTACAAGAGTTGTTAGCAACCATTTTTCATTTGATGGTTACTGACTTCTCTGTTTTATTATTTTCTATGATAACTCCAACTTTTCTCCTTCTTTCTAGTTAAGCATTTGGTAAGAGGTTATTCAGCACTTTGTTATATAATTGCAGCCATAGTCTTTGTAAATCGTCTCCTGTGTTTGATTTGTAATATCAGTTGGAGATAGTCTCTTGGAGCTTGATTTTACTCTATCTATGAAGCAATGTATTTGAGTGTATTGTGTTGTTCTATTGGAGATCAATATATTATTTTATTTTATTTTATTTTCATGCATCCTTGTGAATTAGATCAAGATAGCCGAGATCTCATTCTTGTGTTAAAAGAGTTCTCAACTCTTGTTTGTTGTCAAGCTACAAAAGATTTAGCTCCAATTTGCTATGTTAATTTTGAGTAGATAATTTTTATGTTCTGTATTTGGAATTGTTTTCTGCTATGTAAAGGAAGATAAGATGCTACAGAGATGTTGTTACACTTGCACATGGGTTACATAGAGCAGGTTGGAGAATGCTTAAGCAGTGCCTTGCTCAAAGTCTACTTTTTTGTATTGTCCATTTATATGGATTGTGCAATGTCTTCTACCATCCCTTATGCGTTTAAACATGCATAGTACTCCTTATCTGGGTCGTGCTGTTGTCATTATTAAGGTATATAACATTATCTTCCAAAACCATTTGCTGAAGTGTCTGATTCTTTTTGGAAATAACCTGTTGGCATATGACAGGAAGACACAAAACCTGTTTTCGTAGCTGCTAGCAAAGGAAATCGTGGAGTTGTGGAAATTTTTTTTCCAGTAACATCTCCTGACCCAGCTGTTTCAGATTGGACTGTTGAAGGAATTCTTGCATATGCACAACATGAAACTGCAAAACCACAGGTTTTTGCTAGTAGTATAATCTATTTTTAGGATTTACTAACCTATGAGAGTCTCATGCATATGTTTACAGATTTTCTTATTCTAATTTGTTCGAGTACTGTGGATTTAGGGCTTATCACTTCCACATTTTCTATTTGATTTTCATGCAGGAGGTGAAAGAGGGTCTCAGTCAAGAGTCCAAAAAGGATGAAGAGTCAAAAACAAAAGCTGTGGAGGTTCTGTTTCAATTCTTCCTGTTTTTTTTTGCTTTAAAAACTTACTTGAATTTATGTGCATTTAAGTTTGCAAGAGGACAAACACCACTATACTGGTATATGCGTATACAGGGACACACACACAAGAAAGAACATAACAGAATTAATTGATTGCATGATAATTTTATTGGACAATGATGTAGTTGCAGATACATTGAGTAAATGTCAGGCTTAAAACTAGGTACTCTTTTGTTGGAGAAGTTGATTTCTGTCTATAATCAGTGGTTTGGATCCATTAATTTTAAATATTTCTACATTCCAAAATAAATCTATAGTCTTTTATTTGCAAGAAAACTATTACTTTGACATGAATAAAGTATGTTGTACAGTGAGAAGAATGCATTTTCTATAGCCCTATCCTCCCTAATCGAGAATGGAGGTCAAGTATCTCTAATTGGGCCTCCTAATGAGGGTCTACAACATGTCTCTTAGCAAAAGGATCCAAGCCATCTAAAAATCAATAGAATCTCATGTGGTGAACCCTATTTCTTAGAGTTCCAGGTGAATGCCATTGTTTTGTGCTTGAAGAAATGCACATTGACCATAAGAAAGGCAGAAAGAGATGATGTTAGGTTAGGGAAAATGACCATACACTGAGGTTATAGCCACATGGGTGCGATGGCATTTATCTTATAACATATAATTTGTTCTTTTAATTATGTAGGTGCATTGATTCAGTATGAGAAAATTATTCTAGTAGTTCCATAAATGGAATCTTAGGTTTCATAAAATTAAAGTTTGCTGTTATGTAATGAATGTTATATCAAGATGTCTCAGAGGGAATATTTTGTGTTAATATGGATAAAGAGAATATTGCATGTAAAGATATGATGTGCTAAAGGAATGTTGCATGTCAGATTATCATTCAAGGAATCTCTCATTTGTATTATAAATGCCCCATAAATGAATGTATTTTCGTATTGTGATTTTTCAAGCAGAAATTGTGCTACTCCTTGTACTTTGTATGGTACTGTTTTTTCTTTCTGTCTTCTTGCTTCCTTTATCCAGGTTATTTACAGTCTATCTTGCTTATGAATCATAGAACACATTCAATATAACCCTTGAAGTATACAAAATAATGCTGCAATAAAATAATTTGAAGTTATCACAGATTATATTAGCCATAAATAGCATAAACCAAACTTTCTATTGCACAGTTGCAAGTTGTGCTAAGAAGTCTACCAAAGAACAAAGGAGCAGACTTCATGTGTTATATAGACAAGAATCCCTGGACTAATAGAGAAGTTGAATCTGAACTGAAATTGCAGTCATCAAAGTGATGAGCTTACACAAACATATGGCTTAGCCAAGCTGGCCTAATATGTCACTCTGTGAATCTAGGAGGAAGCATGGTATCCTCCTACAATGTCTAGTTTTTGAGCACTAAGGACATCTATTTATAGAGCACCAGGACATCCTTAGTTGTGAAGATTCAGAAGAATAGGGCCTGTTAGTTTGAGGGTGTCTATATGAGGGAGAATTGAGTGTCTTGTTAGGTGACCCTTTTACCACAAATAGTATGTTTAGGTGGAGGATGATAGGATGTCCTTAGTGGATATCTATTTGACAGACGAAGACATTTTAGGGTTAACAATTTCCTTGAGAAGCCCTTAGTGAAGCAATTATCACCAATAGCAGAGGCAGCTGTAAACCCATCATCACTATTATGGAAGTTTTCCATATTTATATGTGTAGATTTTATATTTTGATGTGTTTATATTAAGTATAGAATTTATATGTTTGTATTTTCTTGACTGGAAAGGAATTTTCCCTTTTTTCCTAAAATTTTTATTTTTTTTGGATTTATTTTTTCAATTAGTTATATGGGGTTGAAACGACCTCAATGTTTATTACATTTGACTGCATTGTAGTGGTATTTAAATAAACCACATCATTGTGGTATTACAAGAAACCATATTATTATGGACCGCCTTATTGTGAAATTTTCTATCACAATGCAAGGATTAAACTCAGTTTGTGCTCATACAATTGCATCCCATTTGCCATTGCTCCACAATGCCTTAGACAAAAAGATTTTAAGGCTGTCCAAATACTCTAATTTTCTGTCCAATTCCTATCAAGCTGTTGCAATGGAAGAATTAGATTCTGATTCTGAACAAGCACACAAGGTGCTCATGACAAAGGTCATAACCAAACCCAAGGATGATGTTTGGTATATCGATTCTGATGCTAGCAAGCACATGACAAGGGAGAAAGAGTATTTTGATTCCTTGGAAGCCAAGGAAGGGAAATCAGTGACTATTGTTGATGATTAAACCTATAAGGTCAAAGAAGTAGGTGATGTTCCATTAAATTTTACAGATGGGAAATGCAAAACTAAGAATGTACTCTATGTACTAGGCCTGGCAAACAACTTGTTGTCTATGCCACAAATGCTGGATTGAAACATGGTGGTTGAATTCTAAGTTGATAATGGCCACAAG
Source organism: Wollemia nobilis (assembly GCA_028583015.1). Taxonomy (NCBI): domain Eukaryota; kingdom Viridiplantae; phylum Streptophyta; class Pinopsida; order Araucariales; family Araucariaceae; genus Wollemia; species Wollemia nobilis. The sequence continues at coordinate 22,480,454 of JAQPPZ010000523.1, forward strand.
AAGTGTTTCATCACCAAAAATGGTGAGAATGTAGCAACCGATTCCTACAAAAATGGCTTGTTTGCCCTAGATGTCCTATCTTCTCCTAATGTAGCACTGTCAGTAGCCACAACAGATGCAACCTCCCTTTGGCATAGGATATATGGGCATCTTAGTTCAAGCTACTTCAACTAAGTAAGCATCAAATGGTGATTGGTCTGCCCAACCTTTCACCCACATTGCCAGTTTGCTTGGGATGTTTAGTAGGGAAGCAACACCGAGTACCATTTGAATTAAGTACTCATGGAGCCAAAGGTCTGTTGGATGTGATACACACTGATCTGTGCAGACCCATGACAACCAATTTTCGGTGGCAAGCGATACTTCCAGTTGTTTTTTGATGACTACTCCTAGAAGATGTGGGTGTCCTTGCAACTAAAGTCCGAAGTGTTACAACATTTTCAACGTTTTAAGCAGCGTGTGGAAAATAAAACTGGGCATTCAATTAAAGTCCTCCACTCAAATCGAGGGGGGGAATATACATCCAATTATTTCTCAAGGTTTCTCGCAAAGAATGAAATCAAATGACATCTCACTACAATCTAAACTCCACAATAATGGGGCTGCTGAAAGAAGAAACTATTCTATCATGGAAATGGTTTGCTGTATGCTCGTAGGAGCCAATTGGGATCAACATTATTGGGCTGAAGTTGTCACCACTACAATGTATCTTTTAAACAGAGTGCCCATAAAGGCACTACAAGGAATTACACTTGAAGAAGCCTGGTCTGGGAGGAAGCCTTCAATCTCACATGTCAGACTCTTCGGTAGCAAGGCATACATGCATGTGGCAAAGAAAAAGAGGACCAAGCTGGATGCAATATTTCTTGGGTATGATGATGAATCAAAAGGGTGTTGTTGATAGAACCAATCACCAAGAAATTGCATATAAGTCGATATGTAGTATTTGATGAAGCAGTTGAACCTAAATCTTCGATATTGATGCCCCTAAGGAAATCTACATCTCCAACTATGAGCCTAGAGTTTGATGACGAAGTCCAAGAAGACGTTCTGGCTGTTATTTGTTAGCAAATCAGCAATATTCTCACTGGATAATTTCATAGAATCTTTCAATAATCTCACAATAATTTAAAAGCAAATCTCACATATTACATAAAGACAAAGTCTCTCATGATTGCACATAACTCCCTACTTCTAATCTAGACACTTCACATTCATAACTCTCACTTACACACATGACACCTCACACTCATAATTACATGACACATACTCACACTCGAGAACTTGACACATACTATAAACACACACCCTAATCTAAATATTTACAAAGGGACCAAATAATGTAATACCTCCAACACCATCCCGTATTACATTATTTGGTATAAAGGCCTTTTGCCTTCAATCTCTAATTTTTGTCTTCGTTCTTCAGCTTTGGCTTTGACACTTCTTCAGGCTTTGGTTATGAATCTGTTCCTATAAGCTATTAGCTGTACCTGTCAAATCATTACAATAATATAGATCATGGCTTGTTTTATCATCATCCTTGCTATTTGTATGTCTTGTTATATTATATCCCTGTGAAGACTTCTGATTTTTGCCATTTTTGCCAATAATTCCGCAAACACATTACAAACCAATACATATGCCTTGTGTACATTAATTGTCTCTTTTGTCATATGCCATTTTCATTCCTTGAACAAGATCATATCCTTCTTTTGCTGTCATTGTTTTATGAGTATCACAAAGATCCTTTATGATGAATGTTTTTCTTATCCATATTGGTTAGTTCTGTGTGATATCATTGTTTGGCAATTTCCATGATGCCTTAGTTTGTTCCATGTTCAAATATGTTATTGAAAGGCATTTTGGAACTTCATTACTCTTGGATGGTATCTCGTAATTCATCTTGAACATTTTTGAATAATTGCACATCAAAAAAACTTGCTCTTGATTTATCTTTAAGGTCTTCAAATAATTTTGCAATCTTCTTTTGTTCACACAAAATTCTTCAAATTAATTTCCTTTGATGTGGAATTCCTTATTACTCCCAAATTAAAATTTTCTTCTTTACTCATCAATTTTTCTTCAATTTAATTTTCAACTTCAATTTTCTTTCTTCAAATTTTCCCTCAATTTTTATTCTCCAATTTATCTTTCTTCAATTCAAATAATCTTCTTCTTCTTTAGCTTCTTATAACTCCCATCATTTCATTCTTCATTAATTTAATTCAATTCTTCAATTTCAATTTTCTTCTTCAATTTTCTTTCAATTTCAAATATCAAATCAATTTCAAATAAACTTCTTATATCTCCCTTTAATTCAATTTCAATTTGCTCCCAACTCCTCAATTTAATTATTCATTCACCTTATATCTCCCGAAAACAATTTCATCAACTTCTTCTATTCTTCAATTCTTTAATCTATTTCACTAAATAATTTCTTCAACCAATCAAATTCTTCTTATATCTCTTGCATTTAATTTATTCTCTGAAATCTAGGATTTAATTCTCAAATATTTTTCTCCAATAAAATTATAACTTTCCCTTTACGACTAAAATACATTCATTGAAGATTTAAAAGATTGCCGTTTTAAAAAAAAACAATAATTGTTATTCCGATCCTTGCTTCAATTTTTTGATAAAACTTCTTATAACTCCTGTGCTTCACTTTAATCATTTCCTCCAATATCAAATTGATTTCTTCCCCACCGCATTAAAAACAACCGAACACTTTAATTCAAAGGTTTAATTGAATTTACCTTTGCAGATTGCAAACCTGCGTGCTCTAGACTGTTTGTTTTACGTTTATAACACTGAATGCATGTAACGTCTGGAATCTTCGCCATGATGGACAAGTAATGCTTGCAGCTAATTCTCTTCAGATTTTCTTGCAACTAAAATATCGTGGTGCAGCTTTTTCTTTACAGAGTTTCTGGATGCGTTTATTCAGACATGCGCTTTGGCTCTCAACGTTGCAGTCCAATAACTTGCTACTATGCTATTGTAGACTACGTTCTTGGCCTCAATATTCAGAGTCACTAACATCCTCTTGGACGTACTCGGACCTCCATTCTTGGTTGCTTGCAAATGTTCTCACTCCTGTATTCAAACTTTGTCTCACTGCTTCCAATCTGTCACTGGCTGCACTTTGTTTGTTGCTTCTTCTCGTTCTCACTTTCGAACTTCTTCAATAAGTTTCCAGAATCATGTGTTCTTTCTCCAGAACCTACACACACTTCTCTTTCAACGTAGCTCTCTTGTTGTTGTTGTTCTTCACCAAATCTCCAATATAATAAAATTTACGTATTTTTTCATGTGGACATTGGCAAACACTGCTCCTGGCTAACATTGCTCTCTTCTAATATACTAAACCTCATGTATTTTTTCACATGGGCACCGCAGACGCTGCTCTCGGCTAATGCTGCATACTTCTCCTCAATTCTCAAATAATCTAAGTTCCTCCTGCAATTTTGCAGTCTTTCTCCTCCAATATTGCAATCGTTCACTCTAGCAATCCTCTTCCCACAATATCTTATCCATTGCCTCCAACAATCGTTCTCCAACAAAATCTCCAACAATCTTCCTCCAACAAAATCTCCAACAATCTTCCTCCCTTCGATATCCTCACTTTTGCAATTTCTGACTTCCTTTCTTGTTGCTACATGGATCTGATACCATTGTTAGCAAATCAGCAATATTTTCACTGGATAATTTCATAGGATCTTTCAATAATCTCACAATAATTTATATGCAAATCTCACATATTACATAAAGACAAAGTCTCTCATGATTGCACATAACTCCCTACTTCTAAACTTGACACTTCACACTCATAACTCTCACTTACACATATGATTGCACATAACTCCCTACTTCTAATCTTGACACTTCACACTCATAACTCTCACTTACACACATGACACCTCACACTCATAATTACATGACACATACTCACACTTAAGAACTTGACACATACTATAAACACAAATATTAAACACACCCTAATATAAATATTTAATACCTCCAACACTGTTGATGAACCTGAAGCAGTTGCTACTTAAAACAATGCAAAAATCCAAAATGATTCACGAGACCATAAGAGATTCCAAATTTGATGCACCTCCTGATCTTACTTCCACTTGCCCAGATTCTCGCAATATGTCACATTAGGAAGTAAATCTGGGATTTATGTCTTTAGTAATGGAGAGTTCGACACCAACATTAGTGAAGGATGTAATTATCTCACCCAAGTGGAAGGCAACTATGGAAGCAGAGTATAACTCTCTGATGGAAAAAAAACATGGGATCTCATTGATCTGCCTAAAGGAAAGAAGCCCATAGGCTGCAAGTGGGTCTTAAAGATCAAATAAAAGGTAGATGGATCACTTGACAAATACAAGGCATGGCTCATTGCAAAGGGCTATGCACAAAAGGAAGGAATTGACTATGAAGAAAATTTTGCATCTACAACAAAGATGACAACCATTTGTGTTCTCTGTGCCATGGCAGTGTAGTTTGGTTGGGAGCTGCATCAAATGGATGTCAAAAGTGCTTTCCTTAATGGTATCTCCAAGAAGAGTTGTATATGACTCAACTCGAAGGTTTTGTTGTCAATGGGAAAGAACAAAAGGTATATAGACTTATCAAGGCCTTGCATGGGTTGAATCAAGCTCTTAGAGCTTGGTACATCAAAATTGATGAGCACCTAATGCAGCATGGATTCACCAAAAGTCCTTCAAATGCAAATCTATATCTCAAGAAAGTTGAATCTGAAATAGTGATACTTGTGTTGTACGTTGATGATCTAATGATTATTACAAGCATTCAAATGAATTGGTGGATGCTATGAAGAATGACTTGAAAAAGTCTTTTGATATGACAAATCTGGGACTACTACACTATTGTCTTGGTTTGGAGGTTTGGCAAAGGAATATTCATATTGTGATCTCATAGACAATATATGCCAAGACACTATTGGAAAGATATCGGATGATAGACTGTAAACCTAAGGCAACACCAATGGAGCCAGGGTTACAACTGTCTCGATATGACAAGTCTCCTCAGGTATCTAGCACTCTTTATTGTCAATTGATTGGGAGTCTCATATACCTGACAAACACAAGGCCTGACATCAGTTTTGTTGTAAGTTATCTTTCAAGATTCATGCAGGATCCTAAAGAAAGTCACTGGAAAACAACAAAGAGGATATTGCATTATATCCGTGGTACAACAGAATATGGCCTGGAATATAAGAAAAATGATAAATTCTTCTTACAAGGATACATGGACTGATTATGCTAGATATTTGGATGATAGAAAATCAACGTATGGATATGTGTTTCATCTAGGATCTAAACTTGTCTCGTGGCACAACAAGAAACAACAGGCAGTAGCATTATCATCCATAGAGGCAGAATATCATGTTGCATGAGGAGCTGTGTGTGAGGCGATTTGGTTAATGTCGCATCCTATTATATATGGGAGTACAAAAAAATCATCTAGCACTATTGAAATGTGACAATCAAGGTGTTCTGAAATTGGTCAAGAATCCAGTGTTTCATGAAAGAATGAAGCACATTGAAGCTCAATGCCACTTCATTCGAGACCACGCTTAGAATCGTGAGATTCAGCTCCAATACATTCCCACCGATAGACAGGTTGCGGATATTTTTACAGAGGCACTTGTACGTGTCAAGTTTGAATTGTTGTGCAATTGTCTTTTGTCTACCAAAAAATGTAATAAGGGGGGGATGTTAGGATAAATAATTTATTACATTATTGTTATCATATCTCATGAGAGGTGAGATAAGTTGTAAACAGCTTGATAGGTCATAGATTGTAGCAATCATTGATCGTAATGATACGTCATGTATTAATAAGCAATATTGCATCAATGAAATTGATTGATTTGACCATCATGAGACAGAACAACATAAAGAAGAATTTTTTTTGCTTCCTGTATGAATCTGGATTTTTGAACCTTCTTCCTCTGGTAAAGACATTATCACTAGATGCTCTACTAAGGCAATAACAACAGCATCACTTTCAAGCTCCAAAATTTGTTTTAGCTGATAGGAAGACCAGTAGGTCCAATAAGAAGAGTTCAGCAGCCCTTACTTGGGTGATACCCAGTTTCAAACCTGACAGGCAGCCTTTGTATGTGAGATAATATTTAGATAATTTTATTAATGGCCACATATGGCCAAAGTAGGCCAATGGGACTCGCCAAAAAGAGCTGGTGAGAGAAACCCACGATTAAAGTACCAGGCAATGTATTGTGTAGAACCATCTTCAGTAAAACATAAAATAAAATAAAAAGAATGGTCAGCAGAGATAAGCCAATGATATCTCTATGATTAAACTTTAAAGTACCAGGCAATGTATTGTGTAGAACCATCTTCAGTAAAACATAAAATAAAATAAAAAGAATGGTCAGCAGAGATAAGCCAATGATACCTCTATTTTGTGAGGAAACTTTTGGACTTTGAACCATGAAATTTGTATAGGGGGTAATTATTAATAAGTAAAGTCCAATAATCTGTACATGTTGTGAATAAAGTTCAGCCTGAATATCATGTATAAATAATTGATGTCATGATCATTATAGTGAATTTGTCATCTATACATCATAACTGTGACGACTTCCTTATGATGATTGCTGATGTGATCATAACCCCCCTTGCTGACTTTTGTATTCTATCTACATCTAGTTCCTATATCAATAAAGTGCCATTTCATGCAGTAGCCTTATGTAATTGGATCATTTATAACTGCCTGTGTTTTGTAAGTACTAAATTGTCCATATTCTACTAAAGGTGAACTTAAGAAAAATCCCTTGTTATAGATTGTTGACGATCATCAAATGTGTTACATCAGTGCAGGATGTAGTGAGTTGAGGTGGTTTCCTCGTACAACTTCCCAAATGGAAAATTTGAGCTGACCATCTCCTCAGAGGCATAGGGTCAGGACCATTCCATAAAGGAATTGGCTATTGCATACTCCTAGGTTTGATTAGGATTTATTCGTATAAGGCTTTTGGAGTTATATCAAGATAAGAAGATTTGATATAATCATTAGATTTTATTTTGGTCCACCTGTGGTGATTGATGAGGATGCTGAGACTTTTGCTCTTGAGCTTGATGCATAGTAGAGATTTGTTCATTTGTTACTTTCTTTACTCAGGTGGCTCTTTTTTACAAGTGACGTTTCTTTACTCGGGTGGCCCGATTGAGTGGTCATGGGTTGAACGAGTCCAGACACTCTTTCTTCGACGATTCATTCGTTGCAAGGGCACAGTCCCCTGCTCTATTATTCTGGTAGAGTTTGGGGCTTCCCCTCTCCAGCTTGAGATTATCTTCCTGATTGTCGATTATCTTCAAAGGATCCGTACTTTTGGAGATACCCTGAGGGTTGCAGGCGGTACCCTTACCTCACCCTTCGCTCCTCGATGCAACTCTCTTCGAGTTGTTGGGGAGGCCAGAGGAGCTGGTATTTTCAAGTTTTTGCCCTATTCAGATACAGATAGACAGGCTCCCCTCTTATTCTTTGGGTGTTCTCCCCCCTCTCGGCTTAGTAAGAAGAGGATGCTCCATGAGATCCGAAAGGATGTTAGTCTCCAGTGCACCAGATGCACTTGGATCTCTCCTGTTGCCCCTCTTTCCCCTAAGTTGTCTTTCTACCATGAGCACTTCTTACATATACAAGAGGGCAAAATAGTTCCTCCACAATACCTTCAACAACACACAATGCATAGTCTTCGGATCACTATTGGGCAATTCAAGGTGTGTTCTCACCAACTCCGGATTGAGGAGCGGATTTGCTTGTTTTGCCCCTTGAGTGAAGTTGAAACCCTTCATCACTTTATTTTTTGTTGTCCCATTTATTATGAGATCCGGGGTAGATTCCATTGCCTTTTCAGGGGCAACTCTCAATCTGTTTCTACCTTCTTCAAATACCCGGACCAACAGTGTCTCGCACTCTTTCTTAGGGAGATAACTCACCTTCGACGACATAAAAGTTCTCCTCCAGATGGATCTCACCCTCCTCATCATCGGCTCGTCACAACATATTTCACTAGCTCCGACGGACTAGGTGACTCCGGACAGGAATGCCCCACATCATCCAGTTCAGATGAAAGTAGGGTCACTAGACAACGCACCCATAGTTTGTCAAGGTTCCAAACTAGCGCTGGTCAGAGACATATCGTGCACTTCTTCAGCTCTAGTACTTCAGCCTCAACTGTTAGTAGAGATTAGTTTCTGGGGGGTGCTTGGAGTTTGCCCCTTCTAGGCTGCTCCCTCCCCTCTCCTCTCTCTCCGTTCTTCTTGGCGTGCACGCCTCTCTTCTGGACTGCAGCCTTCCCCCCCTCTGCTCTCCCTTTTCTTTTCCATTTCTCTTTGGCCTGGTTGTCGGGTTTCGTCCAAGGTTACACGGGGACGCGTACCCCCCTTAAGGGACGCGTCCCCTAGCACCAGGGGATGACATTGGGGACGTTTCCCCCCCGTCCCCCTTTTGGGGGACAACGGTTGGGAAATGACCCCGGGATGTCTGAGGCCTACGGCCTCCCGTCCTTGGGACGTTCCCTATTTTGGGGCATCCCTGGGGACGGCCAGCTGTCCCCAGGGACGGTTGTGTCCCTTTGGGGATGGGCTATCCCTAGAGACGGTTGGGCGTCCCCGGGGATGACTGGGCACCTTCCTACCAATGGACCAAACATGACATAACCAAAAACTAATGATGGAGACTTTGTAGGACAAAACTGACATCACTAATGCAACAAAAAATATCCCTAATACCCTAATAACGAGTATTTACATGATGGATTTGGGTACTTGATGAGAAAGTTATTAGATTTTTAAGCTCTCTAGCCAAGTGATAGTTCTTTCACCAAATCAAATTCAGGAAACTGACTGAATTTATAGACATTAAAAAATCACACTTCTGCTAGACATAAGCTATAATGCAACCACTTATCGGAAATCTTGACAAGTCTATTCTCACATTAAGTGAATAACATAGAAAAATATGAAACAAGAATAAAGTTATGACTTGGAACCTTATAAAAGGTAGGGTTAATCTAGATTTTCAACAAAAATAACTTTTACATGAAAGTAGTTCTTTTCTTAACACAAATAACTAAACTTGACACAGACTCTAAACCACATAACAATCTTTACATGTACAATGTTTTGGACTTGGACTTACACTATATATTCTATTTTTTTTTTATTCTTTTAATTCTTTGGACTCACTAATTTTCAGTATTGGGAATAAAACACAAAAATATAACTTAAACACGTACTTGCACCTCTCATCTTGACTTTTTGTCAATTGCTGTAAAAGCTTTTATATCCACCCCTCCACATCATTACTTGCATATTTCTGTTAAGCTTCACAGTAATCTGTGTAAGTTCTTTTCAAACATGCTTAGGTGGATGATGCACACAAAATTCTTCTCATTGTCAACTCGGATCCCTATTTTGCCATGCACAAAATTCTTCTCGTTGTCAACTCGGATCCCTATTTTGCCATGCATAGTCTTCGGATCCCTATTTATGAGCGATCTTAGACAAGTGGGAAGCTTTCAAGAGGGTGTTAAGATCCTGTTGGCATTTTTGCCACATTAAATTTTTTTGATAAAATTTTGCCCAAGTATGGAGCTTTAAAGCGAAAAAGGGCATGCAAAAGTGCTTGCATTTTCGCAGGCCCTAAACCGGGATGATAAAGTGGATGAAATGATCTTTGGATATTTCGTCATTGCACATATTTTCGCAAGCTTTTCGGCGATATATTATAATAGGCGATCGGGGCGGCGGATCAAAAGTTATGGCCCCGGGAAGCAGAACCAGAAAGCTCAATTTCGGGCCAGAAAATTGGCTAAGGCACAGCCAGATGCTCAAGTTCGCTCGGATGCTCAAGTTCGCTTGGAAGCTCAAGTTTGCTCGGATGATCCAGCGACCCCCAGTTTCGCCCTGATTTCCAGCGATCGCCAGCAGTCGCTCGGAAGCTCAAGTTCGCTAGAAGCTCAAGTTCGCTCGGAAGCTCAAGTTCGCTCGGAAGCTCAAGTTTGCTCCAGAATGCTCAGGTTCACTCCCGAAATCCAGAATGCTCAAGTTCGCTCCTGAAATCCAGCGAACTCCAAGCTTCAGAATGCTCAAGTTTGCCCGATGCTCGAGTAGGCTCGGAAGCTCAAGTTCGCCCGATGCTCGAGTACGCTCGGAAGCTTAATTTCGGGCCAAAAATTTGGCTAAGGCACATCCAGATGCTCAAGTTTGCTAGATGCTCAAGTTCGCTCGGATGCTTAAGTTTGCTTGGAAGCTTAAGTTCGCTCGGATGGTCTAGCGACGCCCAAGGATGATCCAGCGACCCCCAGTTTCGCCCTGATTTCCAGCAATCGCTAGCAGTCGCTCGGATGCTCAAGTTCGCTCGGATGCTCAAGTTCGCTTTGATGCTCAAATTCGCTTTGATGCTCAAGTTCGCTGGATGCTCAAGTTCGCTCGAATGATCCAGCAAACCCCAGTTTCCTGATTTCCAGCAATCGCCAGCAGTCAGCCAGATGCTCAACTTCGCTCGGATGCTTAAGTTCGTTGGATGCTCAAGTTCGCTCCGATGCTCAAGTTCGCTCGATGCTCAAGTTCGCCCGGAAGCTCAAGTTCGCTTGGATTATCCAGCGACCCCCAGTTTCACCTTGATTTCCAGCGATCGCCAGCAATTTCAGTAGAATAAAAAAATTTCTAAGGCATCATGGCAGCTCCCAGGTTCGCCCCACTCTGTAGCGACTCCCGGGATCGCTCCTCTTATGCGACTCCCGAGTTCGCTCCCTAATCAAGCGATTCTCGGCGTCATTTTACAGCGAACTCCGGCATAAAGGTCTTCCCAAGTTCACTTCTTCACCAAGCGATTCCCAGCATCGCTCTTATCTTGTGGCGAACCTCAGACTTGAGCTAAAGCGAGCGATATTTGGAGTTTGGTGTCGGGTTAACTTCAGGAAGCAGGGTAGGTGAGTGTTTAAAAGGCATTGATGACATATGAACCCAGGTTACCCCCCATTCCAGTAGGACGCCATGTCAGGTCCCTTAAGCACTCCAAGGGGTAAACCACACCTACCGCATTGATGGGGTATGATCCGAAGCCGTACCAGACGTGTGTGAGCCCTGTTTCAGGTACGCTGACAGCCGACGGGGGTCAAATCTCAACTACTTCGGCAGTTTTGGGGATCTGAGCTTCAATGTAATGGGGGGGGGGGGGAATTTCTGCTATAAAAGGCAGTCCAGTTCAATGTAATAGGGGGGAACATATTGCTAAAAAGTCGCTGTATCTAAACTCCTTGCACCAATGCTATGAATCCTTGGCTCTAATTCTGTCTCTTCTTTTTATGTTGCCTTCTGTGATTATTTTTGCTAATATCATTTATTTTTTTGATTGCTGTAATTTTGATATATGGATTTTAGCATTACAGAATAATTGATCCTGGAATCTTCCTGAAGGATACATAGGGAAGTAAATGCAGTGTTAGTTTCTGTTACATTCTCGGTGTTGGTAGCTGCTGGTTGAAAATATAGATGGGTGATTGTGCTACTTGTTCTTCTCCACTGTTAACACTATGCATTTTACATTTCTTTCTGTAATTTTTCAATCTCTTTCCAGTTCTCTCATCTCAAACCCCCAAGTAGCGTAGTAAAGGAGCCGACCATCTCCGGAGATTGGCACGGGAGGCATCTCTTCCTCTTGGCCTTTCAAGGTTGGTCCAGGTCTAGGGCGCATACGTAAGCTAAATCCTTTCCTAGGGCAGTTCCGTGACCAACAGATCCTTGCTTGGCAAAATGCAATATGCTCTAGAGTCTGTTCACGGTGACAATTTTAGAGTTGAAGGTATTTTAAACTCATATTGGGTAGTGTTGTCACATTTTGCACGGGGTGCAATGTTTTCGATTTTGTAACAGTGCTGCTCTCCTTTTTCCCTCTTCCTCTATTTTCTTTCCTTCTTTTCTCCCTTCCTTTTTCTTTCCCACATTCTCTTTCTTCCCCCCTTTCTTGGAGCCCCTCAGTTGAATTTTAAACTTTCCAGCAAGTTACCTGAAAAATGGCTAAGTGTTGGTGCGAAGTGCGTACTTCGCCCAGTTTTGGTGCGAAGTTCGCACTTCGCCCAGTTTTGGTGCGAAGTCCGACTTCGCCCCTCTTCTGGGCGCACCTTGTAACTGGCAGGCTGACAAAAGAGTGTTAAGTGCTGGGGCAAAGTCCGTACGGCGGCAGATACCAGTTTTCACCTGTGCGCAGTCCGACTTCGCAGCGAAGCCGGAGTGCGCCCTTGACAGGTGCGCAGTAGGGAAATAAACTCAGAAATACACCTAAGGCATGAAGGCCTTCCCGATCGCAGCTGTTTTCGCCCGCGCAACCCGAGACGCTCTGATCCCAAGCGAAGTTGGACAAACTGCCTTTTAAGGCCGACACGTGTCAAACAGCATCATCCATCATCTGACAAGTGTCCAGCTTCGGGATTTGAGCCAAGACGTGCCGAACAAAAGGATGAGCATGGGCTGCATTACCTGTGCCAGTGACCTCATTTAAAGCCGATTGGAGGTTCTACCGCTCCACGCTACCCGCATTCCTGCCAAGGAGAAGTTCTGCCCAACACACCGCCACGTAGCTGTCCAGCTTCCAGGAAGACCATGCTGTGGGTACAGTCCGGTCGGACAAAAGGTTAGCATTTGCAGCTTGTTGAGCAAGGTGCAGAAAAAGAATTGCAAAAGTATTGTCATTGTTGTCAACACAGTCAGATTGATGCGATTGATGCGATTCGAGAGGTCGATCGGATCAAGTGCGAAAGTTTCAAGGAAAACAGAGGTGACCCAGATTCAGAAACTGGCAAAAAGAGACAAGGAAGAAAACTGTCGCGATATCGCGACATGTTTTTTTGTCGCGATTTCGCGACATGGTCGAGGAGAGAGAAGGCGCAGCCGGAAATGTCGCGATTTCGCGACATGTCGAGTTTTCGTTGAGGAGAGAGAAAATGTGTCGCAATTTCGCGACAAAAAGCAGGAGAGAGAAAATGCACGCCAAATTGTCGCGATTTCGCGACATGGCCGAGGAGAGAGAAGATGCGAGCAAAACTGTCGTGATTTCGCGACATGCTGGCAGAGAAGGAAACAAAGGTGTAGCGATATCGCTACATGTTGAAATGAATGGAAACAAAGGTGTAGCGATATCGCTACATGTTGAAATGAATGGAAACAAAGGTGTAGCGATATCGCTACATGTTGAAATGAATGGAAACAAAGGTGTAGCGATATCGCTACATGTTGAAATGAATGGAAACAAAGGTGTAGCGATATCGCTACATGTTGAAATGAATGGAAACAAAGGTGTAGCGATATCGCTACATGTTGAAATGAATGGAAACAAAGGTGTAGCGATATCGCTACATGTTGAAAATACATGGAACTAAGGTGTAGCGATTTCGCTACGTGTTGAAACAAAGAGAAACTAAGGTGTAGCGATTTCGCTACAGGTTGAAACAAAGAGAAACTAAGGTGTAGCGATGGCGCTACATGTTGGAACAAAGGGAAACTAAGGTGTAGCGATTTCGCTATTAGTCAAAAGTGTAGAACTGAAAGATGCAGCAATGATATTACAAGCCAAAATTTCATGAAAAGAGGCAAGGTGAAAACACAAGGCACAAAGATGTAAAAATCTCTCCATTGCATGAAAAGTGTCGCGATTTCGCGACAGGATGAAAGGAAAGCTGCTGGAAGCCGGAAGCGTCGCGATTTCGCGACAGCATTGATGATGACGTCAGCAAAGTTGAGAAGTGTCGCGATTTCGCGACAGGATGAAAGGAAAGCTGCTGGAAGCCGGAAGCGTCGCGATTTCGCGACAAGCATTGATGATGACGTCAGCAAAGTTGAAAAGTGTCGCGATTTCGCGACAGGATGAAAGGAAAGCTGCTGGAAGCCGAAAGCGTCGCGATTTCGCGACAGCATTGATGATGACGTCAGCAAAGTTGAAAAGTGTCGCGATTTCGCGACAGGATGAAAGGAAAGCTGCTGGAAGCCGGAAGCGTCGCGATTTCGCGACAGCATTGAGGATGACGTCAGCAAAAGTTCAAAGTGTCGCGATATCACGACAAGATGCAGGGAAAGCTTCCAAGAGCCAAAACGGTCGCGATTTCGCGACATGCTTAAGGATGACGTCAGCAAAAGTTCTAAGTGTCGCGATATCGCGACATGAGCGGGGGAAAAGCTTTCAAGGCCAAAATGGTCGCGATTTCGCGACAACCTTCAGGGTGACGTCAGCATAAGTTAAAAGTGTCGCGATATCGCGACAGGTAACAGTCTGGCAGGTAAAACCCGCAGGAACATGCAAGGTGACACGTGTCGAAAAAGCCGACAGAAAATCATGCGACGACTTCGTAAAAAGTAACCGAAGTCGACTGACGAGTTAAACGTTGATAGGTGTTGGACATGCAATGCAACAGCCAAACATGCATAATTGAAACGCATTCGAAAAGCCGAATATGAAGGATAATAAAAGCATTCGAAAGGTCGTATTTGCAAGCATTCTAACAGACGTATTTGAAGCATACAGAAAAGCCGACATGAAGAATCGAAAAGCTTTCGAAGAATCACATATGGTGTTTCGAAAAAGCATTCGAAAAGCCGTATTCGAAGAAATTGAACAGTCGAAGTGCATGAAACAAAATTGCCGTATTGCATGGTTTCCAAAAGACGTATTGCAAGGTTTCGAACAGTCAAAATGCATGGAACCGAACAACCGTATTGCATGGATTCGAACAGTCAGAGTATGTGATTCGGTTGCATGCAGGATTGAAAGGTTATAAAAGAATAATCGTACAGAGAAGATGTTGCTGCTATTAGTGAGAAATTGCTGTAAAAGGAGGGTTAGAGAAGAATCAAGTGAAAAACAAGCAGAGCCGTGAGAGTGTGTAGAGTTGGGTTAATTGCGGACCAGTCAGGGTCGTGCATGAAGTGAAGACATTTTATGTCATTCTAAATTGATCAGAATTGCAGTCCAAGTTGGTGCTTGGTACTAGGAGTTGGTGCTCCATCTGTTGCAGTAGAAAATTACAGGGGTTGGTGCTCCTTCCAGTTGGTGCTGGTAAAGTGTTTGTAAAATTGATTTTGCAAAGACTGGATTTGGATTGGAGTCCAAACAATCATTTTTGAGGAGTAGCCAAATTGGTGAACCTTGGTATATTGAGTGTTGTGGTGTGCTCTCTTGTTCAAATTGTTTTTAGTTGTCAAGTTCTATTTATTTCATATTAAATGCTGTAGATATAAAAATTAATAGCTACACTGATTCACCCCCCCCTCTCAGTGTCATTGTGTAATCATCACAGCTCTTTCGCCGCTTTTGTCAGCTATTGTTTGACTGGGACCTTGTGCCCATTAATGTAACGGGAGGGACTCGGGCTATAAAAACCCACCATGAATTCATTGTAAAGGGTGGAAGGGGAATGTCTGTTAGGGAACCAATGTAACCGTGCTTCTGCTTATAAATATAATTTGTATGCCTGGTTCTGTTCTGCTGCTTTTATTTCTTTATGCTTATGCTTTACGCTTCCCTGTGTCATGGCTCGTTGATTCGTTTCAGCATTTGGTGATCAGGCGCCTTTAGCATTGTTTGTGTACTTTTAAATTTCATATAATAGATGTGGTAGCAGCTCCATCAGTTGTGTGTTACGTTGCTGTCCGTAGTGGTGATTGATGCGTTGTCGTGTTGTTAGTTCTCCTTGTAGGGAGAATGTTTGCTAGGGGACCATTGTAGCTGTGCGGTTAAAATCTCTGCATGACACATATACCTGGCTCTGATATCTCTAGGTTGCTTTCTACTTATGTTAGTGTCCGTAGTGGTGATTGATGCGTTGCCGTTTTGTTAGTTCTCCTTGTAGGGAGAATGTTTGCTAGGGGACCATTGTAGCTGTGCGTACACTGCTTAGGTATCGGAAGTACACATAGATTTTGCAGTTCTCAGTCATGCTTTGTATTTATAATGCAGTAAGTATTGGTGATTGCTGGTTGCCGATCTTGTTAGTTCCCCCCACCAACTCCAAGTATATTTGTATATTCTTTCTGTTCATTTATCTCTTTCCTGCACTCTTAGCTTGAACATAAAAACCCCCAAAAGGAGCCGGCCTTCTCCGGAGATTGGCACGGAAGGCATCTCTTCCTTCCGGCCTTTCATGCTGGTGGGCGAATCTGGGCGCATTAACCCAAAATCCTTTCCTCATGGCAGATTCGTAGCCAACAGTTTCTCTGGCACGCCCGGTGGGACGAGGGTCCCACGTTTGAAGGAAAAACGAGCTCTCTTACTGATCGAGTCTCCACACTGGACACGGTCCCACATTTGACGAGATGGTTTACGAGCACTTGGTGAGACAAGGAAGTTTCTCACCCCGACAGAATTGAAGCACCGGTGTTCGCTTCATTGCTTGTTCCAAATCCGAACACACGGCGACTCTGCACGAACAAATCCTCTGAGTCCGAAAGACCGGTCCCAGCACCTTCATGCACACAAGAAGGTGGCGAACAAGGGATCCGAGAAGCCCGCCTGACTTTTACGAACTGGACATCAACGCTCGAGGCGAAGTTCCCAGGCTGGCTGATCCGCGAGCTCGTGTCGACGAAGCCGAGGCTGAAATCCAAGAAGAAGCCGAAGCTGAAGTCGGCGGAGCTGAGTACGAAATAGAAGAGGCCGAGGAAGAAGAAGCACCTGCATCCTCGGAAAGTACCGACACCGAGTACACAACCGACGGAGGAGAAGAAGAAATGGCTGCCCAACAGCAGAATGACGATGATCTCTTCCCGGCGGTGGACTCTACGGGGCCCTTGGCCCTGGTCGGACGACAAGTTGTGCCCCTAACTGCTTTAAAGTCTATTCCCACATACGACGGCTACGGTAAGACGGCGTACGAGCACATCCAGGACATCCTTGCCCTGGCCGCATTGCATACTATTACCGATGAGAGTGTGAAGACCCGTCTGCTGGCCCTTTCCACGAGGGGAAAGCTTCTCTCTTGGTGGAGATCGGCTGCCGGAGGGATCCATCACGGGGGTGGCCCTGGCTTGCCGGAAGGCTCGTAAAAGGATGCAACGAGTCCGCTGACCCTACTTCTCTCTTGCATCGGTTCCAAGCTATCCGAGAGACATCCTCAAGAGGAGGTGTCGATTTTAACATCGGGTTTGCGAGATCCTGGAAACGGGTACCTCGCGAACTTCGGCCTTCGGTGGCATGGCTGCTCACTACTATCGAGATCCTTCAACTCGGACATATGCACTGCTGCTGAAGATTGCCGGAATAGACGAGTTTCTGCGGCTGTACGAGGCTGCCCGACAAGTCGAAGCGGACATTATTTCCATCGGCGGACTCCCGTCCGGGTGCAGGAACCCATTCATCCCGACTTCCCTAGATCCCAGTATCCTCCTGCTTCTGGTGGTGCGCCGTCCACATCAGGGCAGCAACCCCAGCAGCAGTGGAATCCAGCGCCGGTCGTAACTCCTTACGGCCCGCCTCAATTGCATTATCCTCACCCGCCTCCTCCTGCTCCGCATTTTCCAGCACTTCCTGCTCCCCCACAGTACGCACCTTATTCTAACCCTCCTCCATTAGCCGCATTGCCTCCACCGGCACAGTTGCCGCCTCCTGACAGTAGCATTCAGAACACGATTCTCCAGGAGGTGCGGGCTTTGGCCTCGGGATACCATGCCATGTCCAATGACATGACCGCTCTGAAGAAGAAGCAGGCCCAGATGGACCTTGCTCCTAGGAGGTCATATGCGCCCCCGGCGCTAACAAAAGACAAGCCCCCGGAGCACCAGCCGCAGAGGCGTCCGCCTCCAAGAAATGCTGCTATAGAAGACCCGCCTGGTCCTCCCGACCAGGTTAACTGGTGCACTACGTGTAATGACCCGCATTCGGAGGAAGGCTGCACTTTGCACCAGCACTACATCCAGACCTTGGCCGGCAGCGCCATAGAGGACGATGAACTGTACATGATCTTGGACGGCGAAGCCAACTTTGCCCTCCCAGAAGAGAATCTAGTGCCGCCCACCAAGGAAGAAAAGAAAGCCGCAGATGCGGCCAAGCCTTTGCAAGTCTACGCAAGAAGAGAAAAACCGCAGCCCGGTGGGCTGCCACCGTCCAAGCGGGCGTGGCCCTACACGGCCCGGGAGAAGGCATCCAAAGATAAAGCTCCAGCCAAGCCTTCTCCGGCAAAGGCTGCCCCTGTTCCGGCCAAGCCTCCAGCAAAAGCCCCAACTCCGGCTAAAGCTCCTGTACCTCAGCCTCCAGTGAAACCAAAGAACAAGCCCGGGAGAAGCTGAAGTACCCGTCTCTGACCAAGAGACAGCGAGTTGAGGCTACCCAGCAGTACCGGACGAAGTATGAGCCGGCAAAACAAGAAGAAGGAGCTAGTACCTCGGGCTAAAGCATTGTAGACGAGTTGAAAAGAACACCTGCTAGAATCAGCATGTACGATGCTCTTCTGCTCCCAGGCCAAGTGGATCTGCTGCAAGAATCACTGAAGAACATGAAGAGCGGCAAGCGAGATACGGCCCGCTGTCCTGGTTCAACCTTTGACGATCTCGGCCATCGGGAAGAACAGGACCGCCACCCTTTTATACTGTCTTTACGGATGCAAGGGCACATAGTTCACAAGCTGCATGGTGGATTACGGTGCTTCCTCGGCGTGATGCCGAAGGCCGTCCGCGATGAGATCGGGATGGAATACACACGGAGCGGCCAAGGCGTCCTTGCAATTAGACGGCACCCCTGTCAAGACGGTTGGTGTCATAAAGGACATCCCTATCCAGGTTGCACAAGGCTCTCGACATCGTAGTCATCCAAGAGGTCGTGGTTGTTGACCTGGAACCTTACTTCGGCATGTGTCTCTCTCGGGAGTTCAACTGCGAAGTTGGGCGAGTACTGTCTCTAGACTACTCACACATGGAAGTGCCCTTCAAAGGAAGGAGGCTGAAAATTTTCAATGAGAAGCCTTCCACCTTCCTAGTAGAGAAGATACCCGGAGGAGAGTTGGGCTGCATGGTCCGGTTGTCGGAAGGAAGAAGCTGGTGACGAGTGGAGTCGGTCGAGCAAGCCTTCGAAGTGCTACGGCTTGAAGATGAGTTCTCGTTGCGGGACTTCAATGCCGTAATTGGGACGGACGAGGCTGTTACTCCATTGTACAGCCGAAAGGCTTGACATGTCAGCTGCGAAAGAAGTAGGACCTGCACCCGAGAAGCTGTGGAAGCTTTTCTTTGACGGCGCGCGATGCAAGAATGGCGCCGGTGCAGGAGTACTTCTGGTTTCTCCAACCGGAATCCAGAAGGACTATACCTACAGGTTGGCACGGAGGCTGCACTAACAACTCGGCGGAATACGAGGCCCTATGCCTGGGTTTGCGAAAGGCGGAAAGGCTCGGAATCAAACACTGCAGATTTTCGGAGATTCAGAGCTGGTGTGTCACCAAGTTACGGAGAAGTGCGCATCCAAACAGCACTATCTTAGAGCGTACCGCAACCGGGTGTGGGACCTGATGGAGTCATTCGACTCATTGAATGTCAAGGCAATATCGCGTGAGAAAAACAAACACGCTGATATTCTGGCGTCTGTTGGAGCCAGGTACGTTCCGGTGACGACGTTGTCCAGAAACGAAGCCGGTTCGCACTATCTACAGGCCTTACGTGCCTGATAAGGACACCCAGTGGCAGGTGTTCGGTTGTGACGAGGAGATCGTCACATTCCTGGTTAACGAAGTGTGTGTAATCGAAGGTAGAGACCATGATGACGAGCAATATGAGGGGTTGATACAGTTAAGGAATAATCATGTCCCAAAAGGACTGATTACATTGGAGAGTCTCTTTGATCGAAATGACAGAGCAATATCTCACAGGATCAAAGTAGACCCGAGGCAGTATGCTGACCTGGAACTTGAACCTGGTAAAACTATCAAGGTCGGAGCAGACTGCACGTCGGAGGAACTTGAGCAAGATCGGATCATCGTGCCAAGAGTTCCCCGACATCGTGGCACTGGTGCTACGAGGATTTGAAGGGGTATGACAAAACTGTCATCCAGCATACCATTGAGCTAGAGGATGGCGCCAAGCCATTTCGACAGAAGTAGAGGGCCGTGAATCCGAAGATTGAGGCCATGATGAAGGCCGAGCTCTTGAAGATCTTGGAGGCCAAGATCATCTACCCCATCAAACATTCATCCTGGGTCGCGAATTTGGTGCCCGTGAGGAAAAAGAATGGCGACATTCGTCTATGTGTCGACTTCAGAAACCTAAATCAGGCTTCCCTCGGGGACCACTATCCGCTTCCCCAAATCGATCAGATTCTACATATCGTTCTTTGGAGCCCGAGAGATTTTCACTTTTAGATGGATTTTCCGGCTACAACCAGATTTGGGTCAAAGACGAGGACCAGCATAAGACGGCGTTTACCACCAAGTGGGGGACGTTCGCCTATCAGCGCATGCCGTTTGGCTTATCCAATGCTGGTGCCACGTTCCAAAGGGCCATGGACCTGGCCTTCCGAAAGCTGCTCAATAAGATTATTGTCATCTACCTTGATGACATGGTATTTTCTCTCACCAACGAGGAGATCATGTCTCGCACCTACGGCAAATATTCGAGAGGTGTCGAGAATTCGGCATTTCTATAAACCCGAAGAAGTCTGTCTTCGCGGTAAAGGAAGGAAAGCTGCTGGGACATGTCATCTCCGAGGAAGGCCTCGCCATTGACCCTGACGGAGCAGAAGCCCTCGTTCGCTTGCCGGCCCCATCGATAAAAAAGGGCTGCGGTCCTTCTTCGGTCGGATTAACCCGTGCGGAAGTTCATTCCGGACTTCGCACGGGTGATCAAGCCTATGGCCGAGCTGCTGAAAAAAGATACAAATTACGAATGGGTGATGAGAGAGAGCAAGCCTTCGAGGAAATCAAGGCTAGAATTGCGCAAGCTCCGGTGTTGACAAACCCGGACTACTCCGAGGACTTCATCCTGTATGCGGTGGGAGAACCCGAAAGCTACGGCTGCGAGTCCTGACTCAGAAGGGAGACGATGGTGAGGAGCGCCCCATAGCGTTCCTGAGCCAGGTGATTCTGCCGCATGAAGAAAAGTACAATTTTATAGAGCGGCAGGTTCACGCTGTTATGAAATCCCTCCGAAAGTTCAGGCACTTTGTCTCCCAGAGCAAAACGACTGTCTTTGTGATTCACCGGACGTTCGAAGCTTCATCTTACAAGGAGAACCGGGTCACAAGAGAGCGGGATGGATAGCAAAAATCCGGGAGTTCGACATCGAAGTGCGGCCCACCAAGCTTATCGGAGGCCGAGCCTTGTGTCGGGAATTGGCCCGAAGCGGCGTAGCCGGCATCTCCGCCTGTAAGTGGGAGGACACAGCGACACGCATCTACCTAGCCGACTCCTTATCAGAGGGGAGTGATTGGACAGATGAACTGGTGAGATTTTTCTGCACCGGAAGATGTCCCGATCACCTGAACGCCTCACAACGAAGGAGATTTCGGCTAGGTGCACTTAAGTACACTCTTCGCCCGAGGGGCTTTACTTCAAAAACATCGACGGCATCCTGTTGCGGTGCGTCAGAAAATCAGACCAGCCTAGGGTCCTCGGAGATTTTCATTCCGGGATGCCTGGGGGTCACCATTCTTCAAGGCCAACGGCCTTAAAAATAATTAGAGCTGGGTACTATTGGCCCACTCTATTTGCAGACGCTCATGCGGTCTGTTCTAAATGTGATCAATGCCAGAGGTTTTTTGGTAGAAACAGAAAAGCACCCCTGCCCCTTCAACCGATTCAGGCCGAGACTCCGTTCCAGCAATGGGGTCTAGACTTCATTGGGGTGATTTCGCCTAATTCCTCTGCCGGACACAAGTTTATTCTTACGGCCACCGATTATTTCACACGGTGGGCGGGAGGCAATCCCGACCAAGAACGCGAGACCAAGAAACGGTCATCGGGTTCATTGAGAGCACGATTACCCGCTTCGGGGTTCCGAGTCAATTGTGACGGACAACGGTCCGGGATTCGCGGGCGCTGTACTCACGGAGTACAGCGGCAGACTTGGCATCTATCACAAGATGTCTTCTAATTACTACCCGCGGGGGAATGGCCTTGCCGAGTCTACTAACAAGAACCTCCCGAAAATCATCCGGAGGACCATTGTGAGAAACAAGCGGACTTGGCACTTGCTCCTGAACCGGGCACTGTGGGCGGACAGAGTGTTTAAAAAATCCATCAGAACGTCCCCCTATGCGCTCGTCTATGGCAAAGAAGCTGTCATGCCATCACACATTGAGATCCCTGCCCTGTGGATGTTGGACGAAGACAGGAGCGGCGGAGACCCGGTGGACGACAGGCTGTGCCAACTCCTGCAGTTGGAAGAAGACAGAGAAAGTGCATACCGAGGCCTTCACCGATCATATTGCGGCCACTCAAGGCTGGTTTGCCAAAGGCACCACTTGCCGAGTTTTGAAATCGGGGACACGGTGCTGAAGTGGGACTCATATAAGGCAAAGCCGGGCAATCACGGGAAGTTTGATGCCCTCTGGGAGGGCCCTTATCAGATTGCCCGGGTGAACCAGTTTAATGCCTATGTACTTCGGGATATGGAGGGTCAGCTCCTGCCTATCCCTGTTAACGGGTTCCACTTAAAAATTTACCGCTGCTGAAGGTGCCCGAGTGGCCCTTCTTTGTAAAAATTTCCCTTATGCATTTTCGTTTCCCAGCATGTACAGTTTCCAGCTTTCAGCTTTTAATTTTTTTTATTTTTTGAGCTTAACTGCGACATGGGAGAGAAAACAGACTTCGCGGCGAAGTCTGTCGTCAGCCCTCGGAAGGGCGAAGTTCGAGCTGCTTGGTTAAGTGAAGAAAAAAGAAAAAGGCAAAAAAATGGCTAAGTGTTGGCCGAAGCCCGACTTCGCAGCGAAGTCGGGCTGCGCGCCAGCCGAAATGCGAAGCTTGAACGAAGATAAGACTGCAAAGCACAAAGGAGAACGGACTGCGCCCAACTTTGGGCGAAGTCCGACTTCGGCCGGCTTGCGCGCGAAGTTCGAACTGCGCACAACCTCCGCGCGAAGTGCAAACTTCGCGCGAAGTTCGAACTTCGGGCGAAGTCCGAACCCGCTTCAATGTTCAAGCGCAGCTCGAACAGTTCGGTCTAAAGGAGCAGTAAAATGCTAAGTGTTCGCCTCCTCCGAAGGTTGCAAAGGAACCGGACTGCGCTCAACCCTTGGGCGCGGCAAGAAAAAGAAAAGAAAGCAGAGAACAGTCTCAATGCGAACTTCGCGCGAAGTTCGAACTTCGCCCGAAATTCGGGCGAAGTCCGACTCCCGGCGAAGTCGGATCGCGCCCAACCCGGGCGAAGTCCGACTGCGCCTCGTTTTCTGGGCCAGTTTGGACAATGGTTTAAAAAATGAATAAAATATTCAAAAAGGTTCCAAGCTGGGCCCAAGGCGCATTGTGACCGTTTCAAAGTGGGTTTCCGCACCAAGGGTTCTGTCTTGAGCAGTGTGCCCAGATTGCGGCAGTGACGTCAGCCATGGCGCAGCGTCCAAGACAAAGTTAATGATTGCACAGTCCTCAAGGAAAAGTGCAATAAAAAGAGCATGGCACAGCTGTCGGGGTACCTTTTTCAAGCATTCTCCTGCGCAGCCACCCAAGAAACTTAACTCCAGCCGACCTACCCCCTCCTGCGCGGCATTAATGACGTTGTCGTTGTCTAGAAAAGGGGGTCAGATGCATTCAAACATGCCAGACTGCGCAGATTATTCCTTGAACTGTGCAGATTATTCCTGTGACAGCGAAATCTTCTGCAGACGCCCTGAACTTGTAATTATTGCTGATTCGGAGAGATGGACAGAGGAAAGATGCCAATGTCAGCGCAATCCAGCGAAAGTAGCGAGCACAAGGATTTACCACGGCCGGGTGTTTTCAGAAGTGAAACACCGCCAGAGCCAAAGTCAAAGTCCCGGCCTAAAAAGTACAGCGTGGGCAAGCCCCACCACCTCCGGTAAATTACCTGGCGGGATACGTGGACGGCTCGTTTTCTATGAGCCTGACTAAGCTGCGGACAAATGTGGAGAGCTGGGTTGACAAGGTTTCGCCCTCTCACCATTTCGGAGCGGCGTACAAGTCCAACCTTTTCAGATTCTTGTGCCCTCCTGTCCATCAATGCCCGGAGCTGGTAGACCTCATTGTCAGACACTACAGACCGGTTACCCGGCAGATTTGCAGCTCCAGCGGTAAACCCTTGTTCGCGCTGCGCAGGGAGACTGTCCAACCAGCTTTCGCCCCAGGGTTGGAGTATGACTCCAGCACCATTGTCAGAAAGATAAATCTGGGCGAGCAAGCGGGACGTTTCACGCAAACAAAACGGATGAGGGATTTCCTCAATTCAGAGCTGAACGCCCCGCTTGCAGCTGGACAGTGGCCAACCGGCCCCATGCCCTTGGCGAGGTTTCAGAGCAAATATTTGTACACCATTTTGGCATGGATCCTCGGCTGCGACTCTGATGAGCTGGTACAGCCGTACCAGCTAGCGCTGGCAGAATGTCTCCTGTGTGGAGAATCCTACGAACCAGCGGCGCAGAGAAGTGGAAAGCGTCCCATCTTTTTCGACTGGGCGGCTGGCTGGCATACGCCATCCACTCCAGCCTGGTCAAGATCCAGAAGAAGCAGTCCACCGAATTTCGTTTCAATTCTGTTCTAGCTTGGCTTTGTTTGTACCATTTGCACTCCCGGATGCCGATCCCGAACCTGAAGAAGGTCAACGAGAAGGGAGAGCCACAGCCCGTCTATGGCTGGACGGATGACCTATACCGGAAAGGGTCCTACTACAAGTTTAACTTCAACTTTCTGGGATTGGTCATGTCAGTCTTCAGTGAAAGCGAAATCCCCCGCCCCCCGAGAGAAATGACGAACTCTTTGCTGAATCAGAAGCTCGGGGACGTTTTTAGACTGACGCAGGGAATTGTGGTCAGAATCTACGGATTCAAGGGCAAACCCCATTTGCTGCCCTACTGGTGCTCGGAGCATCTGTTTGGGATGGAGGTTGCCCGACAGATGGACTATGTTGAGGAGGAGTTCGGCCTAGGAAAGAAAAGAGGACAGATTTTTCAATATCCTCTTTCCTGGGCAAACGTTGAGATTACTGAGGTAGGACAGCATGTCTACCTCGAGCAGGAGTTTTCCCGGATTGGCCTGGTTACGTTGCCGCAGTGGCTGGAAGTACGACCCGTACGGGATAAGGGGAAAGTTCACACATCTACGCCCCGGGCGGATATAACGCGAAGATAGATGCGATGTGGTCCATGTGGACCTTGGTGGGAAATTGAATTGATGGAAGCTTCTCCTCCACTGGCGGGATTTTTCTTGCGAGGAGGTGACATATGACCCCAAGCGAAACCCGGACCACCACTTCTCATCTCCGGGGTTTAAAAAATTCCTATCCAAGATAGCTGGCCTTAAGCGGCCAAAAGAAAAGATTATTGAATCTTTGGAAGATGAGATGCCGCACGCGACACGACAAATCCACGAGGAGAAATCGGCCGTAGATGACGACTTTTCGGTTCTCTATGACCGGCATCATGACGGTGGCGGCCGTTCGCATATCAAGGTTACGTTCCCAGAGGTCCCTTTGAGGATTATAAAGGAGGGTCTTCCTCCCAACGAGTTGTACACTTCGACAGCTGCCGGCGTGGGCCCGACGGACATCCGAGTCGATCCAATGCAGCCCGTGGCTTCCAAGGCGGCGCACGAGAAGGCGAAGAAATTGGTCAAGGCAACGCCTGAGGTGATCCCTCAGGCACAAAAGACGCCAGCGCCGCCAGAGGGCAGACCGGTTGCGGCAGACCTTCTGCAAGTCAAACCCCGGTACAAGTTTACCGTGGGAGCATCAGCGCCTGCTGCACCTGCTTCATCTCCTTCCCCGGATCCGACCATTGTTCCAGAAGAGAAGAAAAGGAAGAGAGTTGAGAAAATCAGGCGACCCTAGCACGACGGTGCGGCGACCGATCGCAGAGCCGCGGCCGCGTTCGGCCGCTCCGAGGACGGTTTCTGTGGGCGAGTCCCAAGCCGGCCGCCGAAATCGGAAGCGCGAGACATCCACCCAGCATCGGCTCAGGCGGAGCCCGCAAGTACGTTTGCTGCCCCGGTCTCTTTGGTCTCATCCAGTCCTACTCCTACTCCATCTCCCGCTCAATCCGAGCAAGTCATGGCCGCATCTTCCTCCCCGTCTCCACGCCCTTCTAGCGGCCCCCATTCTTTTGATCAGTTTGCTCAGAACCCCAACGTTTCCCTATCTCTGAGTCAAACTCCAAACCCTTCGCCTGAAGTTAGTGCTGAAGCCGTGCATTCACCGTTACATCCACCGCCTCAGCCGCTTCAAACCCTTCCAGCGTCAGCCGCTCCCATCTCCACTTCCCGGTCGCCCCCAGAAGCGGCCGATCCTTCCGAGGTCCATCCGGTTCCTCCTGATCCCATTCCCGCAGGAGAGACGTCTCAGCAGAACCCTAGGGCTGGGGAACCGGATTTCATGGACGACCTCCAGAATACGGACGACTTGCCCACGGCAGCGAGAGGCTGTAGAGTACTCTATCTCTTTCCTCCGGAACACAGAAGCGGAGGAGACTCGAAGAGATAGCCGCCCCGGTGAAGCGCACCAAGTATAATTTCGAGAGGAGAGTGCTTACAACGAGAGAAGATAATCCCGAAAGTGAAGAAGCCTCTCCGGGAAATGACCGGGGCGGACTACGAGCTCCGGACAAAGGAGAAGAGCTTTGATGATATTGACAAGCGATACGAGATTCGGGGAATCATTCGTAAAGGCGACAATCTCCTTGTCAAGAGTGCGGAGGAGCGGGGAAGAGCTTTTCGGGTTGCGGGATAAGACGAGACAGCTTGAAGAGGACTGTCCGGGTCCAGCGAGCAGGCTGGAAGCGGCGCGGCAAGAAATAGATGAACTTAAAGCCCGGCTGGCCGCTTCCCGGCAACAAGCCGCAACCGAAAGCGAGGCAGCCTTGGAGCAGATTTCTCGGCTCAAGAGTCTTTGAAACGAGCGCGATCGCAATCTGCGAGAGAGAGCATCTCAAGCGACGGTCTTTTCGAAGAAGAAAGTTAAGGAGATGCGGGCTGGTTTCCTGCGGGGATGCAAGCCCCACACCTATAAGGCGATGTCGGTTCCGGATTTCGCATCCAGAATTCAAGAAGTTTACGCCCGGGAAAGCTTGTGGTAGAGGAGGCCGAACGCCGAGCGAAGCAATGGCTGGACACAGCAATAAATCTTCGGGGAGCGCGAGCGCGATGGCCTCCAATTCTCCCCCATGTCCTCATTCGCTGCAGAATGGGCAGATGCAAGGGTAACCTTGCATAAATATTTCAAAAAATTAGAAGAGGTGAGAGTTGCCAGACGAATGTTAGACGCATTCGAACATGAAAGAGACATTTGTATGGCTCCCTTTCACGCTCTTTCTGAACTAGGGTGCCCGGGTTTTGTTGAGAATGGCGAGTTTCTCACCCTAGATCAGGTGAAAAAGAATTGGCAGTCCTTTGAAGCAGACACAGCTGAGATTGATAGGCTGGGTGAGCCAATTCGGGAGAGTCGAGTCACTCAGATGGTGTCCAAATGTTGCAAGATCAGCTCCTACTTCCAGGAGCTAGGAAAAAGATACTACACCATCGACCTGCACGCGGTCTCTGCTTTCCACGCAGCACTAGAAGAAGTTGCTGACCGCCGGCCATTCGAAGCAGAAGCCTGGGGCCAAGCCCAGGCCGCATACGACCGCATCTGTGAAGCAGAAGCAAAAGCTGGAGAGCCTTCGGAAGGTGATTCTGAGGGGGCAACTGACAAAAGTGAATCGAAGAACAGTTGCCGCGAGGAGAACGGCTAGAGCGAGCAAAAGGCGGGGGAGGCAAGTTCCTCTGCACCCAATGGATGAAGGCATGGATTCTTTGCGCCGAGGCGAGCTCGACACCCCGCGAGCCGCCGGAAATGTTGTCACATTTTGCACGGGGTGCAATGTTTTCAATTTTGTAACGGTGCTTGCTCTTCTTTTTCCCTCTTCCTCTATTTTCCTTCCTTCTTTCTCTCCCTTCCTCTTTCTTTCCCACATTCTCTTTCTTCCCCCCTTTCTTGGAGCCCCTCGGTTGAATTTTAAACTTTCCGGCAAGTTACCGAAAAATGGCTAAGTGTTGGTGCGAAGTTCGCACTTCGCCCAGTTTTGGTGCGAAGTGCGCACTTCGCCCAGTTTTGGTGCGAAGTCCGACTTCGCCCCTCTTACTGGGCGCACCTTGTAACTGGCGAGTTGGCGGTGACAAAAGAGTGTTAAGTCTTTGGGGCAAAGTCCGTACGGCGGCAGATACCAGTTTTCACCTGTGCGCGATCCGACTTCGCAGCGAAGCCGGAGTGCGCCCTTGACAGGTGCGCAGTAGGGAAACAAACTCAGAAATACACCTAAGGCATGAAGGCCTTCCCGACTGCGTTGTTTTCTGCCCGCGCAACCCGAGACGCTCTGATCCCAAGCGAAGTTGGACAAACTGCCTTTCAAGGCCGACACGTGTCAAACGACATCATCCATCATCTGACAAGTGTCCAGCTTCGGGATTTGAGCCAAGACGTGCCGAGCAAAAGGACGAGCATGGGCTGCATTACTGTGCCAGTGACCTCATTTAAAGCCGATTGGAGGTTCTACCTGCTCCGGCTACCCGCATTCCTGCCGAGGAGAAGTTCTGCCCAACACACTGCCACGTAGCTGTCCGGCTTCCAGGAAGACCATGCTGCGGGTACAGTCCAGTCCGACAAAAGGTCGGCATTTGCAGCTCTTTCGCCGCTTTTGTCGGCTATTGTTTGGTCGGGACCTTGTGCCCATTAATGTAACGGGAGGGACTCGGGCTATAAAAACCCACCATGAATTCATTGTAAAGGGTGGAAGGGGAATGTCCGTTAGGGAACCAATGTAACCGTGCTTACCTTATAAATATAATTTGTATGCACGGTTACGTTACTGCTTGCTTTTATTTCTTTACGCTTTATGCTTTACGCTTCCCTGTGTCACGGCTCGTTGATTCATTTCAGCATTTGGTGATCAGACGCCTTTAGCATTGTTTGTGCACTTTTAAATCTTATCTTATAGATGTGGTAGCAGTTCCATCAGTTGTGTGTTACGTTGCTGTCCGTAGTGGTGATTGATGCGTTGCCGTCTTTGTTAGTTCTCCTTGTAGGGAGAATGTTTGCTAGGGGACCATTGTAGGCTGTGCGGTTAAAATCTCTGCATGACACATATACCCAGCTCATGATATCTCTAGGTTGCTTTCTACTTATGTTAGTGTCCGTAGTGGTGATTGATGCGTTGCCGTGTTGTTAGTTCTCCTTGTAGGGAGAATGTTTGCTAGGGGACCATTGTAGTTGTGCGTACACTGCTTAGGTATCGGAAGTACACATAGATTTTGCAGTTCTCAGTCATGCTTTGTATTTATAATGCAGTAAGTATTGGTGATTGTTGGTTGCCGTACTGTTAGTTCCCCCCACCAACTCCAAGTATATTTGTATATTCTTTCTGTTCATTTATCTCTTTCCTGCACTCTTAGCTTGAACATAAAAACCCCCCAAAAGGAGCCGGCCTTCTCCGGAGATTGGCACGGAAGGCATCTCTTCCTTCCGGCCTTTCATGCTGGAGTGGGCGAATCTGGGCGCATTAACCCAAAATCCTTTCCTCATGGCAGATTCGTAACCAACAGGTAGGATGTGGAGATAGTACAAGATCTACTTTAGGGTATTGCTTCAACCATGGATGTGTAGTTGTTTTATGTAGTATAAGGTAACGCAATGTTGCTCTTTCATTGATTGAGGCTGTATACAAGGTTGCAGTTGGAGCAAAATGTGAGGCCATTTGATTGAGAGTTTCTCAAGGATTTGGGATTTTAGCAATTACAACCAACAAGGGTTCATCGGAATAAGATCATTAAGAATATCATGTTTTGTATTCATACCAACCACATTGAGGTGCATCACCATTTTATTAGAGAGCAAGTCCACAATGGATAGATTAGTTTAGTTCTCAATTCTACAAATGAGCAAATACCAGATATTGCAGCAAATCCCTTTGCTTTTAAAAAGTTTGAGCATTTCAAAAATTGTCTTGGGGAAAGGGCCAATGAAGCAAACATTAAGGAGGGGTAGTAGAAATAATGTTTACTTAGGAGTTTAAATCAGGGTTACACGGGGACGCGTTCCCCCCCCCGAGGATGCGTCCCCCCGTCCCCCAGCACGGGGGAACGACATTGGGGACGTTACCCCCCGTCCCCCATATGGGGACGACTGGGAAACGTCCTCGGGACACCTAAAGCCTACGACCTCTTGTCCCTGGGACGTCCCCTATTTTGGGGCGTACTTGGGGACGGCTGCATCCCTTTGGGGATGCCTAGCCATCCCTAGGGACGGCCCGAGCGTCCCCAATGGCGCCCGGCTGGGCATCCTCAGCCAAAAGAAAAAAAAAAAAAAAAATTAAAAATGAAAATTTAATAAAATAATTCAGCTGTTTTTTCTTTGAGTTGATTGCTGTTCTATACACAGGTTTTGAACTGGAGTTGTTCATGCTCAGAGTTCATAAACTAAGCCATTTTTGGTAGAACATCCAGGTTCAATGTTCGGTTGCTGAAAAAATTCTTCAGGTGGGTGTATGCACCATTCAATGGAGGCCAGGTGATCTTAGTGGTGATAGACTATCATGAATTGCAGGAAGAAATGAAATCCCAGTGGCAATAAATTACATCTAACTACAAGAAGAGTTACTCCATCCTTCGGAAGGTGAAGGCCCAAAATTTTTGTGTAAATGGCTGAGTGTTTTCCTTGTAGTGCCCATTTTCAGATTATGCAAGGCTGATAAGTAAAGTGGACTTGTATTTGGATCATAATTAGAAAATTGAAGGATCATATAGACATAGGACCAATTTAACTTAATGCATGTAAGAGTTGAGCCGCTGGATTGAAGTGAACTAAAAAACAACAAAGTTTTGACTGATTATTTAGCTATCATATTATTTTGAAAAGTTTTGATGACAGCCAAGTCCAGCTGAGTCTATTCTATTCTTATCAAGTCAGTTCGTTTGGACTTGTAGGGATTCATATCACAAGTTTTCCAAAGTCTGCAAGAGTTGTGATACGATAAATTATCCTATTTGATTAGGTATTGGATAGAAACATGGCAATACCCTGCAGCAGTACCATGAATTGGTAACTTATACCAGGGAAAGAGGTTGTTGGGAAGCATATATAAATCAAACCTGCAGAGCTAATTAAAATTCATTAGTCTGCTATACACACAGGGTCCTGTTGGCCACGAATCCGCCACTTGGGAAGGACTTGGTGTGTCAATGCGCCCTAGACCCGCAGACCAACATTGAAACGCCAAGAGGAAGGGATGCCCCCCTTGCCGATCTCTGGAGAAGGCCGGCTCCTTTCCTAACCTACTTGGGGTTTTTAGATAAGAGTGCAGGAAAGAGATTAAAAAGGGGGTAAAGGGAACTGGAAAGAGATTGAAAAAGATAAGGGAACAGGAAAGGGATGTAAATATCATGCGTTTCGGGTGGGGGGAGAACAAGTAGCACGATCGCAAATTTGCATCCGAACCAACAGCAATTAAAACAAAGCATGTAACAGAAACTGCAGCTGTTATTCTACCCTATGTATCCTTCTGTTTAGTATTCCAGATCCAAATAATCACCAATGCCCAAATCCAGAATTCAGAATTCAGACAGACAGAAATATAAATGGACATGAAGTAGAAATACTTAGCAGAAGGCATCATAAAAGACAGAGACAAGAAGCAGATCCAAGGATGCTTTGAATTAATTAGAAGGTGGTCCGTCACAGCAGATTCCTCTAGCAATATGTCCCCCCTCCACCCTTGTACAATGAAATGAGGCTGCTATTTATAGCGCAATTCCCCCCCGATTACATTTTGGGCACTGAATCCCAAGACCTGACAAAAGCTGCAAAAGCGGCTGATGTTGACCTCTGCGGGTAAAGAATGTACTTGCGGCAAGGTCCTCCTGAAAACGTGGTAGCTCCGTGGAAATCCGGTAGGTGGGAAGTTGAGTCAGTTTGAATGGGGGCAGATGCGGTACAATCTGTCAGTTCACGCTCATCTGTCCGGTACCCTGGCGGCACACCTTCTGTCACATCTTGACTCTGATCCCAAGACCAGACACCTGTCAGCATCTGATGGAGGGGGGAAGAACCGAGCTTAGAAGCTCAACCTTTGTATTTTTATCCCGCCCAACACTTAGAATATTTTGGCTGCTTCTTCCTGTCTTTCTGCCCTATTGCGCACAAATGGATGAGCTCAGTTGGGAGGATGAGTGCAGTCGGGCGGGGCCCGACACTTAGAATATTTTTGGCTGCTTGTTCCTGTCTTTCTGCCCTATTGCGCACAAATGGATGAGCGTGATCGGGAGGATGAGCTGTGATCGAGTGGGCCCGACACTTAGAATATTTTTAGGATATTTTTGGCTGCTTCTTCCTGTCTTTCTGCCCTATTGCGCACAAATGGATGAGCGCAGTCAGGCGGGGCCCGACACTTAGAATATTTTTGGCTGCTTCTTCCTGTCTTTTTGCCCTATTGCGCACAAATGGATGAGCGTAGTCGGGAGGATGAGCGCATCGGGCGGAGCAACGCAGTCGGTAGGATGAGCGCAGTCGGGAGGATGAGCGCAGTCGGGCGGGGCCCGACACTTAGGATATTTTTTGCTGCTTCTTCCTGTCTTTCTGCCCTATTGCGCACAAATGGATGAGCGCAATCGAGAGGATGATCGCAGTCGGGAGGATGAGCGCAGTCGGGCGGGGCCCGACACTTAGAATATTTTTGGTTGCTTCTTCCTGTCTTTCTGCCCTATTGCGCATGGGAGGATGAGCACAGTTGGGCGAGGCCCAATACTTAGTCAATTTTCTGGCCTGAAATTGAGCTTCCTGGTCCTGCTTCCCGGGGCCATAACTTTTGATCCGCTGACCCGATCACCTATTATAATATATCGTCGGAAAGGTAGCAAAAAGATCTGCAATGATAAAATATCCAAAGCTCATTTCATCCATTTTATCGCCCCCGTTTATGGCCCGCAAAAACCTAACACCTCCGCTTGCTCCTTGCCGCCTTAAAACTCCATACTTAGGCCAAAGTTTATAAAAAATTATGTGGCAAAAATGCCAACATTCCTGGCGGCTCGCGGGGCATTGAGCTCGCCTCAATGTGAGGACCCAGGCCTTTATCCATTGGGCAACGGAGTCACCCTCGCTGTCCTCTTGATACTCACTGCCGGCAGCAACCTCTTTCTCAAACCCTTGGCACCCATGGCCCTCTTGGAACACTAAAAAAAAAAAACACTGCACAAACTAAACTAAGAAAACAACTGGCTAGCTAACAGGGGAGTCGGCGAATCTGACATTCAAGTGTGGAGAGACTCCTTCCCCATTGGCCTAAGGAACGATCCTACAAGTTTCAATGTTTGCACAATGTGAGCTGTTGCCAGGGGGTTTGGTATGGTCTGTTGATGCTCTAATCACCTACGCCACGCTGGCAAATCCCATCCACAAATGTATCCACAAGCATCTCAATAATCCCCAGATTGAGGACAGTTGGAACCCGATCAGTTGGTCTGCACGTTGCCTGCCGACCACGGAGTCTTTCCATGACATTCTCAGAGAGGGTTTGTTCGAAATCGGAGTCAACATCAACTCCTGTGCCCGAAATTCGGACATGTCGCGAAATCGCGACACTTCTTGTTTCTCTGCTTGCCTGCCCCTTTTGAATCGCGAAAATGCAACATGTCGCGATATCGTGACACTTTTTCTCTCTTCCTTCTCTTTTGGCCGCGAAAATGCAACATGTCGCGATATCGCGACACTTTTCTCTTTTGGCCGCGAAAATGCAA
This sequence comes from Wollemia nobilis, assembly GCA_028583015.1. Taxonomy (NCBI): domain Eukaryota; kingdom Viridiplantae; phylum Streptophyta; class Pinopsida; order Araucariales; family Araucariaceae; genus Wollemia; species Wollemia nobilis. Next base: position 22,514,409 of record JAQPPZ010000523.1, read on the forward strand.
CATGTCGCGAGATCGCGACACTTTTCTCTTTTGGCCGCAAAAATACATGTCGCGAGATCGCGACACTTTCTCCTCCTTTGACCGCGACAATGCAACATGTCGCGATATCGCAACACTTTTTCTCCTTTGGCCGCGAAAATGCAACACGTCGCGATATCGCGACACTTTTCTCCTTTGGCCGCGGAAATGCAACATGTCGTGATATCGCGACACTTTTTCCTCCTTGGGCAGCGACGATGCAACATGTCGCGATATCGCGACACTTTTTCTCTTTTGGCCGCGACGATGCAACATGTCGCGATATCGCGACACTTTTTCTCTTTTGGCCGCGAAAATGCAACATGTCGCGATATCGCGACACTTTTTCTCTTTTGGCCGCGACGATTTTATCTTTTGGCCTCGACGATGCAACATGTCGTGATATCGCGACACTTTTTCTCCTTTGGCCGCGACGATGCAACATGTCGTGATATCGCGACACTCTTTCTCCTTTGGCCGCGATGATGCAACTTGTCGCGATATCGCGACACTCTTTCTCTTTTGGCCGCGACGATGCAACATGTCGCGATATCGCGACACTTTTTCTCCTTTGGCCGCGACGATGCAACATGTCGCGATATCGCGACACCTTTTCCTCCTTTGGCCGTGACGATGCAACATGTCGCGATATCGTGACACTTCTTCCTCCTTGCTTTCTCCCTTTGCTTTGGACAGCAAAAATACAACATGTCGCGATATCGCGACACTTTCCTCCTTGTGGTGTTTTGCTTTTTCTTTGATCTTTAGCTTTTGGGCCTCTTCGGTCTTCTTGGAAAACATGCAAAAAAGGTGGGTCCCCATTTTTTGGGTCGTTGTGGAGCAGCAACATCACTTCCAAATGATGAATTTCTCTGTTTAAGTTTCGCTTCCCCTTTTCTGATTAGCCTCTGGTCATGTTTCCCTTTAGTTAGTTCTTCTAGTTGGTTCCTCTGGGCGCCTTTACCTTAGGTGGCCCTTGCTGTTTTTAGGCTGTTTCGTTCTGCTGCCGCTGTTCTTCCCCTTTGCCTCCCTCTTCGGAGGCCCGCGGCTGTCTTGTACAAGGTTCAGGGACCTTTCAACACCCTTTCAACCAATCAAAAAAAAAAAACTAAGAAAACAACTGAAACTTTGCATACTAGCCGGCTTATTTATATTATTTACACAAAAGTTTGCGGCATGATTGGCATGCCGCCAACACAAATCTAGCTTTGGTTGCCTATCCAGCGAATCTGCAGTGTCCGGACCATATCTGATTGTACTTCAGTTGATCTTTGAAGTCCGACTGGCCTCCCAAAGTTTGCCAGGTCGCAAACATGGTGCAACGTGGCAGGTTGTCATTCATGTCGGTACCCATACAATTGATGAACAATGGGGCAAGGAGATTTGCCACACGGGAGCCCTCTTCGGGTACCGGTTGCGGTGATGGTTGGAGCCAATACCACCACTCTAGAGAGTCCACCACCTGTGGGCTCTCGAGCATGAGTTCCTCCAACTCCTTGATGCGATAGCAGGAGCTTTTCGACGATAGGCCTGTTGGTTACGAATCTGCCATGAGGAAAGGATTTTGTGTTAATGCGCCTAGATTCGCCCACCAGCTTGAAGGCCGGAAGGAAGGAATGCCTTCCGTGCCAATCTCCGGAGAAGGCCGGCTCTTGTGGGTTTTTATGGTTTGAGATGAGGGTGCAGGAAAGAGATAAAAATGCGGAAAGAATTTACAAATGTGATTGGAGTTGGGTGGGGGGAACTAACAGTACAGCAACACATCAATCACCGCTACTTACTGCATTATGAATACAAAGCATAACCAGGGACTGCAAAGCCTAAGTATACTTTCTGTATAAAGCAGGGTACACACAGCTACAATGGCTCCCTAGCAAACATTCTCCCTACAAGGAGAACTAACAGCACGGCAGCGCATCAATCACCACTACGGACAGCAACAGAAAGCAACCAAGAGATGTCAGATCCGAGTATGTGTATTATGCAGAGAATTTGTACGCACAGCTACAATGGTCCCCTAGCAAACATTCTCCCTACAAGGAGAACTAACAGCACGACAATGCATCAATCACCACTACGTACAACAACATAAACATAACACACAAAGCTGAAGGAACTGCTACCACATTTATTCTATGTATCCTCTAATCAATTAAGTTCAAGAGTACTTGGCCACCAAATGCTGAAGTGAATCAACAAGCCATGACACAAGCAATGCCTCAGGTATTCCTGACCACCAAATGCTGAAATGAATCAACGAGCCGTGACACAGGAAAACGTAAAGCATAGATGTTAAATAGAGGCAGCATAAAAAATAAAAGAAGTAGAATAGAGACAGGCGTATACTTTATATTCATATGCAGAAGCACAGTTACAATGGTTCCCTAACAGACATTCCCCTTCCACCACTTACAATGAAAATGTGGTGGGTATTTATAGCCCGAGTCCCTCCCATTACATTAATGGGCACAAAGTCCCAGTCAAACACTAGCTGACAAAAGCGGCGACGGAGCTGCTAATGCTGACCTTTGTCGGACAGGACTGTACCCGCAGCATGGTTTCCCTGAAGACCGGACAGCTACGTGGCAGGGCGTTGGGTAGAACTTCTCATCGGATGGGATGCGGGCAGCTGGAGCAGGTAGAACCTCCAATCAGCCTTAAATGAGGCAGCTGGCATAAATAGTGCGGCCCATGCTTGTCCTTTTGCTCGGCACGTCTTGGCTCAGATCCCGAAGCTGGACACTTGTCAGATGATTTTGTTTGACACGTGCTTGCCTTGAAAGGCAGTTTATCCAACTTCTCCCAGGATATGAGCGCCATCGGGTTGCGCAGGCAGAAAACAGCGCAGTTGGGAAGGTCTTCATGCCTTGGTCAAATTCCGAGTTTGTTTCCCTACTGCGCACCTGTCAAAGGGCGCACTCCGACTTCGCTGCGAAGTCGGGTTGCGCACAGGTGAAAGCTGATTTCTGCTGCCGAACGGACTTCGCCCTGGAAAGGGGGAGCAGTCCGACTTCGCCCCAACACTTAGTCATTTTTCCTGCCAGCCTGCCAGCCTGTTACAAGGTGCGCCCAGAAAGAAGGGCGAAGTCGGACTTCGCACCAAAACTGGGAGAAGTCGGACTTCGCTCTGACACTTAGCCATTTTTCAGGGCAACTGCTGTCAAATTTGAGATCTGACTGAGGGGCTACAAGAAAGGGGGAAGAAAGAGAATGTAGGGAAGAGAGAGAGAGGGAGAGAAGAAGAAAGGGAAAGAGAGGAAGAGGGAAAAAGGAAGAGCAACATTGCTACAAAACTGAAAACATTGCACCCCGTGCAAAATGTGGCAACATTTCTGGCGGCTCGCGGGGTGTCGAGCTCGCCTCGGCGCAAAGAATCCATGCCTTCATCCATTGGGTGCAGAGGAACTTGCTTCCCCTGCTTTCTGCTACTCTAGCCGTTCTCCTCGCGGCAACTGCTCTTCAGATTCACTTCCGGCAGGTGCCTCCTCAGAATCCTCTTCCGAACGTTCTCCAGCTCTGGCTTCTGCCTCGCAGATGCGGTTGTATGCGGCCTGGGCTTGGCCCCAGGCTTCTGCTTCGAATGGTCGGCGGTCAGCAACTTCTTCTAATGCTGCGTGGAAAGCAACGACCACGTGCAGGTCGATGGTGAGGTATCTTTTTCCCAGCTCCTGGAAGTAGGAGCTGATCTTGCAGCACTTGGACACCATCTGGGTGACCTGACTTTCTTGAATTGGCTCGGTCCAGCTATCAATTTCAGCTGTATCTGCCTCAAAGGACCGCCAATTCTTTTTCACCTGCTCATGGGTGAGAAACTCACCATTCTTGACAAAGCCCGGGCACCCTAGTTCGGAGAGAGCGTGAAAGGGAGCCATACAAATGTCTCTTTCATGTTCAAATGCATCCAGCATTCGTCTGGAAACCCTCACCTCTTCTACTTTCTTAAAATATTTATGCAAGGTTACCCTTGCATCTGCCCATTCTGCAGCGAATGAGGACATGGGGGAGAATTGGAGGCCATCGCGCTCGCGCTCTTGAAGATTTATCGCCAGGTCCAGCCATTGCTTCGCCTGGCGTTCGGCCTCCTCTACCACGAGGCTTTCCACTGGCGAGAAACTTCTTGGATTCTGGATGCGAAATCCAGAACCGACATAGCCTTATATGTGTGGGGCTTGCATCCCCGCAACAGATCAGCCCGCATCTCCTTAACTTTGCTCTTTGAAAAGACCGTCGCTTGAGATGCTCTCTCTGCCAATTGCGACTGCGCTCGTTTCAAAGACTCCTGGAGCTGAGAAATCTGCTCCAGGGCTGCTTGCTTTTCCGTTGCGGCTTCTTCCTGAGAAGCGGCCAGCTGGGCTTTTAGTTCATCTATTTCTCGCTGCGCCGATTCCAGTTGCTCAGTGGACCTAGACAGGTCCTCTTCAAGCTGCCTTGTTTTATCCTGCAACCGGAAAAGCTCTTCCTGTTCCTCCAGATTTTTGACAAGGAGATTATCCGCCTTACGAATGATTCCCTGAATCTCGTATTGCTTGTTGATATCATCAAAGCTCTTCTCCTTTCTCTGGAGCTCGTAGTCCGCCCTGGTCATTTCCCGGAGAGGCTTCTTCACTTTTGGGGTTATCTTTTCTGTCGTGAGCACTCTCCTCTCGAAGTCAAACTTGGTACGCTTTACCGGGCGGCTATCTCTTCAGGTCTCCTCCGCTTCAGGTTTTGGAGGAAAGAGATAGGGTATTCTACGGCTCTAGGCGCCGAGAGGCAAATCGTCCGTGTTCGGAGATCGTCCATGAAGTCCGGTTCCCCCGACCTAGGGTTTTCTTGTGACATTTCTCCTGAGAACGGGGGAAGTAGAAAAACCGGGAGGGCTTTGGAGGGAACGACCGCTTTTGAGTGCGACCGGGGAGCGGAGAGCGGAGCGGTTGATGCTGGAAGGGTTTCAAGCGGTTGACTCAGGGATAGAGAGTCGTTGGGGTCCTGAGCAAACTGGTTGAAAGAATGATGGCCGCTAGAAGGCTGTGGAGATGGGGAGGAAGACACGGCCACGACTTGCTCGGATTGAGCGGGAGATGGAGTCGGAGTAGGGCCAAATGGGACTTGAGGGAGCGGGGCAGCGAACGTACCTGCGGGCTCCGCCTGAGCCGATCTTTGGATGGATGTCTGCGGTTTTGGTTCCGGCGGCTGGCTCAGGATCATCCATAGAAACAACCTCTGGAGCGGCTGGACGCGGCTGCGGCTCTGCGACTGACTGCTGCACCGTCAGGCTAGGTCGCCTGATCCTATCGACCCTCTTCCTCTTCTTCGCTTCTGGAACAATGGCTGGTTCGGGAGGAGAGGAAGTAGGTGCAGCGGGCGCTGATGTTCCCACGGTAAACTTGTACCGGGGTTTGACTTGCAGAAGGTCTGCCGCTGCCGGTCCGCTCGCTGGTGGCGCTGGCGTCTTTTGTGCCTGAGGAGTTACCTCGGGCGTTGACTTGACTGATTTCTGAGCCTTTTCGGGCACCACCTTGGAAGCAACAGGTTGCATTGGGTCCACTTGGATATCTGCTGGGCCCGCACTGGCAGTTGTAAAAGTGTACAACTGTTGGGAGGAAAACCCTCCTTTATAACCCTCAAAGGGACCTCGGGGAACGTAATCTCGAAATACGAAAGGCCGCCAGCTGGCAATGTGCTGGTCATATAGAGCTGAAAAGTCGTCATCAACGGCCAGATTTTTCCTAATGGATTTATCGTGCTGCGTGCGGCACCTCATCTTCCAACATTCAGTAACTTTTTCTTTTGGCCAGTTAAGGCCTGCTAGCTTGGAGATGAATTTTTTAAATCTTGGAGAAGAAAACTTGTGGTCCGGGTTTCGCTCGGGGTCATATGCTACCTCCTCGCAGTAAAAATCCTGCCACGGAGGCCATGCTTCCATTGAGTCGATCTCCCAGTCGAGGTCAACATGGACCACATCGCATCTGTCTTCGATTATGTCCGCCCGGGGGCAGATATGCACAAATTTTCCCCTTATCCCGTATGGGTCGTATTTCCAACGCTGCGGCAGCAGAATCAGACCAATGTCGAAAAGCTCCCGCTCGAGATAGACATGCTGTCCTATCTCAGAAATCTCAACATTCGCCCAGGAAAGAGGGTATTGAAAGATCTGGCGCTTTCTCTTTCCCTGGCCGAACTCCTCCTCAACGTAATCCATCTGCCGCGCAACCTCCATCCCAAACTGATGATCCGTGCACCAGTAGGGCAGCAGATGAGGTTTGCCCTTGAATCCGTAGATTCTGACCACAATCCCTGCGTCAGTCTAAAAATGTCCTCGAGCTTCTGATTCAGCAAATAGTTCGTCATTTCTTGTGGGGGGCGAGGGATCTCACCATCACTGAAGACTGACATGACCAATCCTAGAAAGTTGAAGTTGAACTTGTAGTAAGACCCTTTCCGGTATAGGTCATCCGTCCAGTCATAGACGGGCTGTGGTTCTCCCCTCTCATTCACCTTCTTCAGGTTAGGGATCGGCATCTGGGAGTGCAAATGATACAAACAAAGCCAAGCCAAAAAGGAACTGAACCGAAATTCAGTTGACTGCTTTTACGGAGCTTCACCGAGTGGAGTGAATGGCGTATGCAAGCCAGTCCACCCAGTCGAAAAAGATGGGGCGCCTTCCACTTCTCTGCGTTGCTGGTTCATAGGATTCTCCGCACAGGAGACATTCTGCCAGCGCTAGCTGGTACGGTTGTACCAGCTCGTCAGAGTCGTAGCCGAGGACCCACGCCAGAATGGTGTATATGTATTTGCTACGAAACCTCTCCAAGGGTATGGGGCCGGTTGGCCATTGTCCAGCTGCGAGCGGGGCGTTCAGCTATGAATTGAGGAAATCCCTCATCCTTTTTGTATGCGTGAAGCGTCCCGCTTGCTCGCCCAATTTATCTTTACGACAATCGTCTTTGGAGTCATACTCCAACCCCGGGCGAAGGCCGTGCGGACAGTCTCTCTGCGGAGCGCGAACAAGGGTTTACCGTTGGAGCTGCAAATTTGTCGGGTAGCTGGTCTGTAATGTCTGACAATTAGGTCTACCAGCTCCGGGCATTGATGGACAGGAGGGCACAAGAATCGGAAAAGGTTCGACTTGTACGCTGCTCCAAAATGGTGAGAGGGCGAAACCTTGTCAGCCCAATTTTCCACATTTACCCGCAGCTTAGTAAGGCTCATGGAAAACGAGCCGTCCTTGTACCCGAACAGGTAATTAACCGGCGGTGGTGGGGCTTGCCCACGCTGTACTTTCTTTGGGCGGGATTTTGACTTTTGCTCTGCGACGTCTCACCCTTGGAACCACCCGTTTGCGGGAAATCTCCACTTTCGCGCCCCTCGCTAGACTGAGCTTGCACTGGCAACTTTCCCTTGTCCATCCCTCCGAAACAACAATAATTACGAATTCTGGACGTCTGCACCAGATTTCGCAGTCACAGGAATAATCTGCACAATTTGGCATGTCTGGATGCATCAGACCCCCTTTTCTAGACAATGACAGCGTCATTAATGTCGCGCAGGAGGGGGTAGGTCGGCTGGCAAATGAAGGCGTTATGATTTCTGGGTGGCCGCGCAAGAGAATGTCTTGAAAGATGTACCCCGGCTGCCGTGCCATGCTTCTTTGATTGCGCTTTCCTTGAAGATTGCGCAATCATTAAATTTGCCTTTGAACGCTGCGCCATGGCTGACGTCACTGCCGCAATCCGGGCACACTGCTCAAGAAAAAACCCCTTTGGTGCGGAAACCCACCTCTTACTAACGCAATGCGCCCCGGGCCCATACTTGGAATTTTTTATTCATTTTTTTTTTTAAACCGTTCGAGCTGGCCCAATAGACAGGGCGCAATCGGACTTCGCCCCAAAGTTGGGCGCGATCCGACTTCGCCCGCGCAGTCGGACTTCGCCCGAAAATCGGGCGCAGTCCGAACTGCGCGCGAAGTTCGCACTTCGCGCGCAAGCTGGCGTAGTTCAAACTTCGCTTGCGTTAAGACTTGCCTTTCTTTTCCAACTGCGCCGAGGATCGGGCGCAGTCCGACCTTTGCAACTTTCGGATGAGGCTTCGAATGTTTGTTGCCTTGTGATGGAGCGCGCTCGGACTTCGCTCGCAGTTTGGGCGAAGTTCGCACTTCGCGCGCAGTTTGCGCGAAGTTCGCACTTCGCGCACAAGCTGAGCGCAGTTCGAACTTCGCGCGAAAGCCGAGTGTATACGGACTTCGCGCGCGAAGTCGGACTTCGCTCAAAAATTGAGCGCAGTCCGAACATACTCCTTTGCAGCTTCCTTCTTTCAAATTGCGCCCTTTGGCCGATGCGCAGCCCGACTTCGCTGCGAAGTCGGGCAGCGCACTGCCACTTAGCCGTTTTCTGTTTTCACAAGCAGCTCCCTTCTACGAACTTCGCTCCTTCTGAGGCGACAACGACCCGCGCCGCCCCCCACAACGCTCCCGGGGGCGACAACAGACTTCGCTGCGAAGTCTGTGCTTTCTCCCTTTGTCCTGTTTTGGCTCAAACAAATGGAAAACTGTACATGCTGAAAAATAAAAAAAAGCATAAGGGAAATTTTTACAAAGAAGGGCCCCTCGGGCACCTTCAGCAGCGGTAGATTTTTAAGTGGAACCCGTTAACGGGGATAGGTAGGAGCTGACCCTCCATATCCCGAAGTATGTAAGCGTTGAACTGGTTGACCCGGGCAATCTGATAAGGGCCCTCCCAGAGGGCATCAAACTTCCCGTGGTTGCCCGGCTTCGCCTTATATGAGTCCCACTTCAGCACCAAGTCCCCGATTTTAAAAACTCGGGCAGTGGTGCCTTTTGCAAACCAGCCTTGAGTGGCTTCAATATGATTGGTGAAGGCCTGGTATGCTTTTTCTCTGTCTTCTTCCAACTGCAGGAGTTGGCACAGTCTGTCATCCACCGGGTCTCCATTGCTCCTGTCTTCGTCCAACATCCATAGGGTAGGGATTTCAATGTGAGATGGCATGACAGCCTCTTTGCCATAGACGAGTGCATAGGGGGACGTTCTGATGGATTTCTTGAATGAAACTCTGTCCGCCCACAGCGCCCGGTTCGGGAGTAAATGCCAAGTCCGCTTGTTCCTATCAATGGTCTTCCTGATGATCTTCAGGAGGTTTTTGTTAGTGGACTCGGCGAGGCCATTCCCCTGCGGGTAGTAATTAGAAGACATTTTGTGATAAATGCCAAGTTTGCCAGTGTACTCCGTGAGTACAGCGCCTGCAAATCCCGGACCATTGTCCATCACAATTGACTCTGGAACCCCGAAGCAGGTAATCAGGCTCTCGAGGAACCTGATGACCGTTTCTTGGTCTGCATTTTTGGTCGGGATCGCCTACGCCCACCGTGTGAAGTAATCGGTGGCTGTAAGAATAAACTTGTGTCCGGCGAGAGGAACTAGGCGAAATCACCCCAATGAAGTCTAGACCCCATTGCTTGAACGGAGCCTCGGCCTGAATCGGTTGAAGGGGCAGGGGTGCTTTTCTGTTTACGCCGACAAACCTACGGCATTGATCACACTTAGAACAGACCGCATAAGCGTCTGTAAATAGAGTGGGCCAATAGTACCCGGCTCTAATTATTTTTAAGGCCGTAGGCCTTGCAGAATGATGACCTCCAGGCATCCCGGAATGAAAATCTCCGAGGACCCTGGGCTGGTCTGATTTCGTGACGCACCGCAACAGGATGCCGTCAATATTTTTGAAGTAAAGCCCCTCGGGGCGAAGAGTGTACTTGAGTGCACCTAGCCGAAATCTCCTTCGTTGTGAGGCGTTCAGGTGATCGGGACATCTTCCGGTGCAGAAATATCTCACCAATTCATCTGTCCAATCACTCTCCTCCGATAAGGAGTTGGCTAGGTAGATGCTTGTCGTTGTGTCCTCCCACTTACAGGCGGAGATGCCGGCTACAGCGCTTCGGGCCAATTCCGACACAAGGCTCGGCCTACGATAAGCTTGGTGGGCCGCACTTCGATGTCGAACTCCTGGATTTTTGCAATCCATCCTGCTCTCTTGTGACCCGGCTCTCCTTGTATGATGAAGCTTCGAACATCGGGTGAATCACAAAGACGGTCGTTTTGCTCACGGGAGACAAAATGCCTGAACTTTCGGAGGGATTTCATGACAGCGTGAACCTGCCGCTCTATAAAGTTGTACTTTTCCTCATGCGGCTGAATCACTTGGCTCAGGAACGCTATGGGGCGCTCCTCACCATCGTCTCCCTTATGAGTTGGGACTGCGGCGTAACTTTCCGGTTCTCCCACCGCATAGGGGATGAAGTCCTTGGAGTAGTCCGGGTTTATCAACACCGGAGCTTGCGCGATTCGAGCCTTGATTTCCTCGAAGGCTTGCTCTCTCTCATCAGTCCATTCGTAAATTGTATCTTTTTTCAGCAGTTCGGCCATAGGCTTGATCACTGTGCGAAGTCCGGGATGAACTTCCGCACGAAGTTAATACGACCGAAGAAGGACTGCAGCCCTTTTTTATCAGTTGGGGCTGGCAAGCGAAGGAGGGCTTCTGCTCTGTCAGGGTCAATGGCGAGGCCTTTCTCGGAGATGACATGTCCCGGCGACTTTCCTTCTTTTACCGCGAAGACGGACTTCTTCGGGTTTATAGAAATGCCGAATTCTCGACACCTCTCAAATATTTGCCGCGGGTGGGAAACATGATCCCCTCTTTGGTGAGAGAAAACGGTCATGTCATCAAGGTAGATGACAATGATCTTATTGAGCGGCTCTCGGAAGGCCGAGGTCCATGGCCCTTTGGAATGTGGCACCAGCATTGGATAAGCCGAAAGGCATGCGCTGATAGGCGAACGTCCCCCATTTGGTGGTGAACGCCGTTTTATGCTGGTCCTCATCCCTGACCCAAATCTGGTTGTAGCCGGAAAATCCATCTAAAAGTGAGAATCTTTGGGCTCCAGCAACGATGTGTAGAATTTGGTCGATTTGGGGAAGCGGATAGTGGTCCTTGAGGGAAGCTTGATTCAGGTTTCTGAAGTCGACACAGAGACGAATGTCGCCATTCTTTTTCCTCACGGGCACCAAATTCGCGACCCAGGATGAATGTTTGATGGGGTAGATGATTTTGGCCTCCGGCATCTTCAAGAGCTCTGCTTTCATCATGGCCTCAATTTTTGGATTTACGGCCCTCCGCTTACGTCGGAATGGCTTGGCGCCATCCTCTAGCTCAATGGTATGTTGGATCACATTTCTGTCATACCCCTTCAAATCCTCGTAGCACCAGGCCACGATATCGGGGAACTCTCGGCACAGTGATCTGATCTGCTCAAGTTCCTCCAACGTGCAGTCTGTCCCAACCTTGATAGTTTTACCAGGTTCAAGTTCCAGGTCGGCATACTGCTTCGGGTCTACTTTGATCCTATGAGATATAGCTCTGTCATTCTGATCAAACAGACTCTCCAATGTAATCAGTCCTTTTGGGACATGATTATTTTTCAACTGTATCAACCCCTCATATTGCTCGTCATCAGGGTCTCTACCTTCGATTGAACCAACTTCGTTAACCAAAAATGTGACGATCTCCTCGTCACAATCGAACACCTGCCAGTGGGTGTCCTTATCAGGCACGAAGGCACGTAAATAGTGCGAACCGGCTTCGGTTTTCGGACAACGTCATCGGCCGGAACGTGCACGGCTCCAACGGACGCCAGAATGTCAGCGTGTTTGTTTTTCTCACGCGATATCGCCTTGACATTCAACGAGTCAAACGACTCCATCAGGTCCCACACCCGGTTGCGGTACGCCTTAAGATAGTGCTGTTTGGAGGCGCACTTGTTCGTAACATGGTGGCACACCAGCTCCGAATCTCCAAAGATCTGCAGGTGTTTGATTCCCAGCCTCTCCGCCTTTCGCAAACCCAAGCACAGGGCTTCGTACTCCGCCGAGTTGTTAGTGCGGCTCCGGGCCAACTTGTAGGTATAGTCCTTACGGATTCCGGTCGGAGAAACCGGAAGCACCCCTGCACCGGCGCCATTTTTGCATCGCGCGCCGTCGAAGAAAAGCTTCCACGGCTTCTCGGGTGCGAGGTCCTACTTCCTTTGCGGCTGACTTGTCAAGCCTCTCGGGGCTGTACAACGGTGTAACAACCTGCTTCTGTCCCAATTACGGCATTGAAATCCCGCAAAGAGAACTCATCTTCAAGGCTGTAGCACTTCGAGGGCTTGCTCCGTCGGCTCTCTTGTCACCGGTTCTTCCTCAGACAATTTGGACCATGCGGTCAGACTCTTCTCCGGGTATCTTCTCTACTAGGAAGGTGGAAGGCTTCTCATTAAAGATTTTCGAGTCTCCTTCCTTTGAAGGGCACTTCCATGTGTGAGTAGTCTAGAGACGGTACCCGCCCGGCTTTGCGGTGAACTCCGGGAGAGACACATGCCGAAGTAGGGAGCCAAGACAACAACCACGACCTCTTGGATGACCACGATGTCGAGAGCCTTATGCGGCCGAATAGGGATGTCCTTTATGACACCAAGCTGTCTTGACGAGGGTGCCGTCTAATTGCGGCACGCCTTGGCTGCTCCTTGTGTACTCCATCCCGATCTCGTCGCGAGACGGCTTTCGGCATAACGGTCGTGGAAGCGCCGGAGTCCACCATGCGGTTGTGAACTATGTGCCCTTGCATCCGTAAAGACGGATAGAAGGGAGGCGGTCTGTTCTTCCCGGTGGTTGAGGCTGTCAGAGGTTGAACCGGGACCGTGGGCTGTATCGCTTGCCGTTCTTCATGTTTTTCGAGAGATTCTTGCGGCGAGATCCACGGCACGGGAGCAGAAGAGCATCGTACATGCTGATTCTAGCGGGTGTTCTTTTCAACTCGTCTACTATGCTGTAGCCCGAGGTGCTAGCTCCTTCTGCTTCTTTTGCCGGCTCATACTTCGTCCGAGTACTGCTGGGTGGCCTCAACTCTCTGTCTCTTGGTCAGAGACGGGTACTTCAGCTTCTCCTGTGCTTGTTCTTTGGTTTCAGCTGGAGGCTGAGGTACGGGAGCTTTAGCCGGAACTGGAGCTTTTGCTATAGGAGGCTTGGGTGGAACAGGGGCAGCCTTTGCCGGAGGAGGCTTGGGCTGGAGCTTTGTCTTTGGATGCCTTCTCCTGGGCTGTGTAGGGCCACAACCGCTTGTATGGTGGCAGCCCATCGGGCTGCGCCTTTTCTCTTCGGGCATATACCTGCAAAGGCTTGGCAGCATCTGCAGTTTTCTTTTCTTCCTTGGCGGGCGGCACTAGATTCTCCTGCGGGAGGGCAAAGTTGGCTTCGTCGTCCAGGATCATGTAGAGTTCATCGTCCTCTATGGCGCTGCCGGCCAAAGTCTGGATGTAGTCTTTGGTGCGATGTGCGGTCTTCCTCCGAATGCGGGTCATTGCACGTAGTGCACCAGTTAACCTGATCAGAGGGACCAGGTTGGTCTTCTATAGCAGCATTTCTCGGAGGCGGACGCCTCTGCAGCTGGTGCTCTGGGGGCTTGTCTTTTGTCAGCGCCGGGGGCGGATATGGCCTCCTAGGAGCGAGGTCCATCTGGGCCTGCTTCTTCTTCAGAGCGGTCATGTCATTGGACATGGCATGATAACCTGAGGCCAAAGCCCGTACCTCCTGAAGGATTGTATTCTGAATGTTATTGTCAGGAGGCGGCAACTGTGCCGGTGGAGGCAATGCGGCTAATGGAGGAGGGTTGGAATAAGGTGCGTACTGCGGGGGAGCGAGGAGTGCTGGAAAATGCGGAGCGGGGAGGAGGCGGGTGAGGATAATGCAATTGAGGCGGGCCGTAAGGGGTTACGACCGGCGCCGGATTCCATTGCTGTTGGGGTTGCTGTCCTGATGTGGACGGCGCATCACCAGAAGCTGATGGATACTGGGATCTGGGAAAGTCGGGACGAATGGGTTCCTGCACTCTGGACGGGAGTCTGCCGATGGAAATGATATCAGCTTCAGCTTGCTGGGCAGCCTCGTACAGAGCAGGAAACTCATCTATTCTGGCAATCTTCGGCAGCAGGCATATGTCTGAGTTGAAGGATCTCAGGTAATAGTGAGCAGCCATGCCAGCTGAAGGCCGAAGTTCGCGAGGTACCCGTTTCCAGGATCTCGCAAACCTGATGTTAAAGTCAGACACCTCCTCTTGAGGGTGTCTTTGGATACTTTGGAACTGATGCGGCAAAGAAGTAGGATCAGCAGACTCGTTGCATCCTTTCACGAGCCTTCTGACAAGCTGGGGCCACCTTGTGATGGATCCCTACGGCGGCGATCTCCACCGGTAGAGAAGCTTTCCCCTCGGGGAAAGGGCCGCAGACGGGTCTTCACACTCTCGTCGGTAATGGAATGCAATGCGGCCAGGGCAAGGATGTCCTGGATGTGCTCGTACGCCGTCTTGCCGTAGCCGTCGTACGTAGGGATAGACTTTAAAGCAGCAGGGGGCACAGCTTGCTGTCCGACCAGGGCCAAGGGCCCTGTAGAGTCCACCGCCGGGAAGAGATCATCGTCATTCTGCTGCAGGGCAGCCATTTCTTCTTCTTCTCCTCCGTCGGTTGTATACTCAGTGTCGGTACCTTCCGAGGATGTAGATGCCTCTTCTTCCTCGGCCTCTTCTATTTCGTACTCAGCTCCTCCGACCTCGGCTTCGGCTTCTTCTTGAATTTCGGCCTCGGCTTCGTCGACACGAGCTTGCGGATCAGCCAGCCTGGCAATTTCGCCTCGAGCGTTGATGTCCGGTTCGTAAAAGTCAGGCGGGTTTCTCGGATCCCTTGCTCGCCACCTTCTTGTTTGCATGAAGGTGCTTGGGACCGGTCTCTTGGACTCAGAGGATTTGTTCGTGCGGAGTCGCCAGGTGTTCTGATTTTGAACAGCAATGAAGCGAACACCAGTGCTTCGATTCTGTTTGGGGGTGGGAAACTTCCTTGGCCCACCGAGTGCTCAGAAACTGTTGCGCCAGGTGGGGACTGATCAGAAAATCTCTCTTCAAATGTGGGACCTTGGTCCCACCGGGCGTGCCAGAGAAACTGTTGGTTACGAATCTGCCATGAGGAAAGGATTTTGTGTTAATGCGCCCAGATTCGCCCACCAGCTTGAAAGGCCGGAAGGAAGGAATGCCTTCCGTGCCAATCTCCGGAGAAGGCCGGCTCCTGTGGGTTTTTATGGTTTGAGATGAGGGTGCAGGAAAGAGATAAAAATGCGGAAAGAATTTACAAATGTGATTGGAGTTGGGTGGGGGGAACTAACAGTACAACAACACATCAATCACCGCTACTTACTGCATTATGAATACAAAGCATAACCAGGAACTGCAAAGCCTAAGTATACTTTTTGTATAAAGCAGGGTACGCACAGCTACAATGGCTCCCTAGCAAACATTCTCCCTACAAGGAGAACTAACAGCACGACAGCGCATCAATCACCACTACGGACAGCAACAGAAAGCAACCAAGAGATGTCAGATCCGAGTATGTGTGTTATGCAGAGAATTTGTACGCACAGCTACAATGGTCCCCTAGCAAACATTCTCCCTACAAGGAGAACTAACAGCACGACAATGCATCAATCACCACTACGTACAGCAACATAAACATAACACACAAACTGAAGGAACTGCTACCACATTTATTCTATGTATCCTCTAATCAATTAAGTTCAAGAGTACTTGGCCACCAAATGCTGAAGTGAATCAACAAGCCATGACACAAGCAATGCCTCAGGTATTCCTGACCACCAAATGCTGAAATGAATCAACGAGCCGTGACACAGGAAAACGTAAAGCAGAAATATAAAGGAGAGGCAGCATAAAAAATAGAAGCAGTAGAACAGAGCCAGGCATATACTTTATATTTATAAGCAGAAGCACAATTACAATGGTTCCCTAACAGACATTCCCCTTCCACCACCTTACAATGAAAATGTGGTGGGTATTTATAGCCCGAGTCCCTCCCGTTACATTAATGGGCACAAAGTCCCAGTCAAACACTAGCTGACAAAAGCGGCGACGGAGCTGCTAATGCTGACCTTTGTCAGACAGGACTGTACCCGCAGCATGGTTTCCCTGAAGACCGGACAGCTACGTGGCGGGCGTTGGGTAGAACTTCTCATCGATCGAAATGTGGGCAGCTGGAGTAGGTAGAACCTCTAATCAGCCTTAAATGAGGCAGCTGGCATAAGTGATGCGACCCATGCTTGTCCTTTTGCTTGGCACGTCTTGGCTCAGATCCCAAAGCTGGACACTTGTCGGATGATCTTTGTTTGACACGTGCTTGCCTTGAAAGGCAGTTTATCCAAATTCTCCCAGGATATGAGCGCCATCGGGTTGGGCAGGCAGAAAAAAACGCAATTGGGAAGGTCTTCATGCCTTGGTCAAATTCTGAGTTTGTTTCCCTACTGCGCACCTGTCAAAGGCGCACTCCGACTTCGCTGCGAAGTCGGGTTGCGCACAGGTGAAAGCTGATTTCTGCTGCCGAACGGACTTCGCCCTGGAAAGGGGGAGCAGTCCGACTTCGCTGCGAAGTCGGACTTCGCCCCAACACTTAGTCATTTTTCCTGCCAGCCTGCTACAAGGTGCGCCCAGAAAGAAGGGCGAAGTCGGACTTCGCACCAAAACTGGGAGAAGTCGGACTTCGCTCTGACACTTAGCCATTTTTCAGGGCAACTGCTGTCAAATTTGAGATCTGACTGAGGGGCTCCAAGAAAGGGGGGAAGAAAGAGAATGTAGGGAAGAGAGAGAGAGGGAGAGAAGAAGAAAGGGAAAGAGAGGAAGAGGGAAAAAGGAAGAGCAGCACTGCTACAAAACTGAAAACATTGCACCCCGTGCAAAATGTGGCAACAAGGCCTTTTGCCGGAGTCTCCTCAGGATCAGCCTCCTGGTGAGGCATGCTTATTGGGCTTTGGATGAATGCTTGCATGCTATGCCTTGGGACACAAAAAGGGTGCAAAAATGTGCCCTCTTTGTGTTTAGAATTTGCCACTGGATTTTGTTCCTCCTCTTGGCCCGTCTCCCAATAGAAACTGCAAGCAACCAAATTATTCATCGCTTGGGTGGTGTTTGCATATTCCCACCGTTGGCCTTGGACGAGATCTGCCTCTTGAGCTCCACACAGCTGCATTCTAGGTCTTTGCATAGTATGAGGGATTTTCCACGGTGATTTTGCCAGATGAAGGCAAGCCAGAGATTCACCAACTCGGGCTTCCATATTTCAGCTCGATCAGAGTCGCCAGGTAATTTTGCCAGATGAAGGCAAGCCAGAGATTCAACAAACTCGGGCTTCCTTAAAATATGGAGACTGTAGGTGAACATTCATTTTTCCGCTTGTGAGGTCAAGGCTGCTCACCAAACCTTGATTCCTTCGGGGTGTCTTCCATTAGCTTAAAAAAAGGGCGCCTGTGATCAAGAAATCTGGATCTTCTGCTCAGTCAGAGTTGTCAGGTGATTTTGCCAGATGAAGGCAAGCCAGAGATTCACCAAATTCGGGCTTCCTTAAAATATGGAGACTGTTCGTCCCACCGAGCGTGCCAGAAACTGTTGGCCATGGATCCGCCACCTAGGAAGGACTTGGTGTGTCAATGCGCCCTAGACCCGTAGACAAAAATTGAAAGGCCGGGAGGAAGGGATGCCCCCCATGCCGATCTCCGGAGAAGGCCGGCTCCTTTCCTAACCTACTTGGGGGTTTTTAGATAAGAGTGCAGGAAAGAGATTAAAAAAGGGGTTAAAGGGAACTGGAAAGAGATTGAAAACGATAAGGGAACAGGAAAGGGATGTAAATATCATGCGTTTCGGGTGGGGGGAGAACAAGCAGCACGATCGCAAATTTGCATCCGAACCAACAACAATTAAAACAAAGCATGTAACAGAAACTGCAGCTGTTATTCTACCCTATGTATCCTTCTGTTTAGTATTCCAAATCCAAATAATCACCAATGCGCAAATCCAGAATTCAGAATTCAGACAGGCAGAAATATAAATGGACATGAATCAGAAATACTTAGCAGAAGGCATCATAAAAGACAGAGACAAGAAGCAGAGCCAAGGATGCTTTGAATTAATTAGAAGGTGGTCCGTCACGAGCGAGTCCTCTAGCAATATGTCCCCCGTCCACCCTTGTACAATGAAATGAGGCTGTTATTTATAGCGCAATTCGCCCCCCCCCCCCCCCCGATTACATTTTGGGCACAGGAATCCCAGACCTGACAAAAGCTGCAAAAGCTGACAAAAGCAGTTGATGTTGACCTCTGCGGATAAAGAATGTACTTGCAGCAAGGACCTCCTGAAAACGTGGCAGCTCCGTGGAAATCCGGTAGGTGGGAAGTTGAGTCAGTTTGAATGGGGGCAGATGCGGTACAATTTGTCAGTTCACGCTCATCTGTCCGGTACCCTGGCGGAACACCTTCTGTCACATCTTGACTCTGATCCCAAGACCAGACACCTGTCAGCATCTGATGGAGGGGGTAAGAATCGAGCTTAGAAGCTCAGCCTTTGTATTTTAATCCCGTCCAACACTTTGAATATTTTGGCTGCTTCTTCCTGTATTTCTGCCCTATTGCGCACAAATTGATGAGCGTAGTCTAGCGGGGCCCGAAACTTAGAATATTTTAGCAGTTCCTGTCTTTCCGCCCTGTTGCGCACAAATTGATAAGCACAGTCGGGCGGGGCCCGACACTTGGAATATTTTAGCAGTTCCTGTCTTTCCGCCCTGTTGCGCACAAATGGATGAGCGCAGTCGGGCGAGGCCCGACACTTAGAATATTTTTGGCTGCTTCTTCCTGTCTTTCTGCCCTATTGCGCACAAATGGATGAGCGCAGTCGGGAGGATGAGCGCAGTCGGGCGAGCCCAACACTTAGTCAAGTTTTTGGCCCGAAATTGTGCTTCCTGGTCCTGCTTCTCGGGACCATAACTTTTGATCCGTTTACCCGATCGCCTATTATAATATATCGTCGGAAAGCTAGCGAAAAGATCTGCAATGATAAAATATCCAAAGCTCATTTCATCCATTTTATCGCCCCCGTTTATGGCCCGCGAAAACCTAACACCTCCGCATGCTCCTTGCCGCCTTAAAGCTCCATACTTAGGCCAAAGTTTATCAAAAAATAACGTGGCAAAAATGCCAACAGGTCCTTTGACAGTTTTGTCTAGGTTCAGCATGTATAGCCTCTGCACTCAGTTACCAGGATATGGTTATGGCCATCTGCTTATCAGGGACTCCCTACTGTACACTAGAGCACCAATGCTAGTGTGGATGATACGTAAATAGGCATTTATTAACAGAAATTAAGAAAATACAAAAAATTATATTTATTCTGAAATTAAAAACATGATACTGCAAATTTCAGCAAAATCTTAAAATGAATATCAATTATACCTGATCATTCTCAAGAGGCGGGCTAGCTTTAAGGGGTTCATGTCGAGGCTCATGTTTCATACATTGATGTAAATTTTTCATATATTTACCAATAGAATTGATGCGTTCAATTGAGACTCAGATGTTTCCCATGAACATTACACATTCCCTTCAATAAATAAATTATACTGTTACTTCTTTCCCAATATTTTATCTTTCACTATATATTTATGATGACTGTTATAACTTATTGTTTGAATGTTAAAACTTAATAACTGAACAGTGTGGCATTCATTACATGAGCAATAGCAACTAATTTGGTTAACTGTTAGAGATTGGCAGATTGCACTTGATATCCTTGGCTGAACCTTCAAGTTAAATTTGTTGAAAGTTGAAATTTCATAGTATTATATTGTCATTTACTATTTTTCATTTTTGTTGTGTGTAGAATTTGTAGATTATTCTAAATTTCTAAAAAATTTGAAATTTCATAGTATTATACCAGCCGTCCCCTCGAGCCGTCCCCTAAAATCGGTCCGCCGTCCCCCGAAACCCGTCCCCCCATCCCCCCATCCCCCAGGCTCGTGGAACCTTGGTTTCGTCTTGTATTTATCTTAGTTCCTTTCTTTATTGGGCTTTTTAGCCTGCTAGTTGGCAGTCATTATTGTCTTTCCTATAGTCCCTTGGGTCTTATTTTGGCCCACCGTGGACATTAATAATATTTCATTTCATTCACAGGTTGATTTCTATTTTATGGTTAGCATATTTTGAGTTTACTATGGTTTACCCCCCTCTTTATTTATTTGTTTTGCTTCTTATATTTACCTTTAGTTACTTTATTTTTTCTCGTTGGAGTTCCTTTAAACACTTCTCATTAGCTATTTTAACTTCTATTCCACTGACCAACTGTGTTCATTTATGGACATTGAATAGTTTCTTTCTTTCTTGCTTGCTTGTTTTGTTTCCTTTGTTGTGCCCTGCAGGTAGAGGTGGCAGAGTTGTAGCACCTGAACTTTTATAGACCTATTAAAATGTTGCATAATCATATCCTGTTTGGATCTCATCTCTATACATATTTTTGTTTCTTACTTGTCCATGTTTTGGATTCTGATTTTATGTTATATTGTACTTCCATAGCTTGCTTCTTTAGGAGAATCTTAGATATTTGCTACTGCTTATAGTTTTATAACATAAAAAATATGTGACTTTGCAATCGTTAAGCTTGCCAGTAGGAATGTTTGTTTTCTTATTTGAGGTTATGTGACTTTTGTAGGTTTCATCAGAAAAAAGGGAGAGGTCCTTGGAGGCAAAATCTAGAGGGGATCATGCATTCAAGAATAAAGATTATCCAATGGCTGTAGATGCATACACACAGGTAAATGAGGTTTATGATGTATAATTTTCCATAACATGAAGCCTGGAAAATAAAACAGGAAACATAATCTCAGCCATTTTTTATATTTTCTTTTCACTACGGCGTATGTCTGTTTGGACCTTTCAAATTCAAATTATGATCCAGAATTAATATGCTTTAATACTAGCATTTTTCTAAAGGAATAAGTTATACCATTAGGGATGAATAATTGTTACTTTTTTTGTTTGTTTTGAAATCATCACAAACAAAAACTAATTGAAGTCCAACACACTTGTATTTGTTGCCACATTTTGCACGGGGTGCCATGTTTTCATTTTCTGTGAGTATGCTGCTCTCCCTTCCCTCCTCCTCCTTTCCCTTTCTCCCCTTCTGTCAGTTTCATTTCCCCTTTTTCCCCTCGTACTTTCTTCGGTCAAATTCCTAGAACAGAGCAAAAGGTCCCTCAAAATTTCTAAGTCTAAGAGCGCAACCCGACTTCGCAGTGAAGTCGGGGTGCGCCCTTAAGTTCGAGTGCACTCGGGGATACGAAGTGCGGAAGGGGACCGAAAAGGACCGAAATTTGGCTAAGTATAGGAGCGCAACCCGACTTCGCAGCGAAGTCGGGGTGCGCTCTCTTTCCTGTGCACACCTGGGCAGCAGTGGATCCCGAAAATCGGCTAAGTGCCAGAGCGCAACCCGCCTTCGCAGCGAAGTCAGGCTGTGCCCTCGTTCCTATGCGCAGTCTGAACAACAAGCAAATTTGGCTAAGTACAAGAGCGCAACCCGACTTCGCAGCGAAGTCAGGCTGCGCCCTCTTTCCCGTGCGCACTTGGGCAGGATGTTTTCAAGCAGCCTAAAAAACTGTCTAAGGCACGGAGGCCTCCCCAACTGCGTTGTTCCCCACTTGCGCTGTCTAATTGCGCTCTGATCCCGAGCGAAGTCGGACATAAAAGAGAGACTGCCTTTCAAGGCAAATGCGTCCCCCATCAGAATTTGACAAGTGTCCAGCCTCGGGATTCGAGCCGAAGATGTGACAGGAAAAGGACAGGGCATGGGCCAAATTATCTACCGCAACTACCCTCATTTAAGCTGACTCAAAGTTCCATCTACCGCAGCTACCCGCATTCAAGCTGACTCAAAGTTTCATCAACCGCACTGCCACGTAGCTGCCAAGTTTTCAGGTGGACCTTGCTGCAAGTACAGTCCCTGTCTGCAGGAGTCAACATCAGCAGCTCTTTTGCCGCTTTTGTCAGCTTTGTCAGCCATTGTTGGGTCTGGGATTCTGTGCCCAGAGTTGTAACCGGGGGGAAATTGCGCTATAAATAGCTGCACCACATCATTGTAAAGGGGAGGAAGGGGGATATCCTGCTAGGGAACCATTGTAGCTGTATGTTTGCTTTTGAATACAAGATACACTTGGCTCTATTGACTGTTCTAGTTCTTTATGCTGCCTTTACTTAGCATTTCTGCCTCATGTTGCTTATGTTATTGCTTACTGTTATTCTGCTATCTGGATATCGGTATTTGATGATTAAGTATTTATGGAATGCATAGTTAGAGGATACATAGGACGAACAACATCAGTAGTTTCTGTAATGTATTCTATATTTAATTGCTGTTAGTAGTGGTGATTGATAGTTGCCGTGCTGCTTATTCTCCCCACCCAACGCAAATCACATTTGTATTTCTTTCTGCATTTTTAATTTCTTTCCTGCACTTTGAGCTTAAAACCATCCGAGAAAACACATAGGAAGCCGGCCTTCTCCGAAGATTGGCACGGAAGGCATTCCTTCCTTCCGACCTTTCAATCTGTTGGGCAAATCTAGGGCGCATTTCACAAATCCTATCCTAGTGGCAGATTCGTAACCAACAGTATTCATGGTAAACTATAGGGTTGTATTTAATGCGAATCTCGGTAAAAAGCATTCTGGTACATGCTTGTCGAAAGGGCTACATGAAGCTCAAAAACCCCAAGACAAAAATTTCTCCGAAACCAAAAATAAGACTCAAGAGCACATTCATGCTAGATTTATGGCATCTCCTTTTAAATTGAAAATCCTGTTGGAGCCAATCTTATAACAATATCCTAAATATGAAAGGTAACTAGTTTCATCTGAAGAAGGAACGCTGTGAAGAAGTTTAGATAACAATTGTTTTAAAAAACTTACTCTTCAGAAAGGAGTCAGTTAATAACTATCCGGTATCTATCTTTATGCATCTAAGATATAACGTGCTTTATGAGGAGACGAGCTGTATAAAGTTATTTGTTTTTTTCATAAATTATTGTCAAGAGTGATTGAGTAGTAATTTATTACAAATGCAATTATTTCTTGGCTGGTCTGCAGGGATTATTAAAGTGATTGTCTCTGTTTTTATACAACTTATAGAGAACATGGTCACATTGGTTACAACGAAGTGCAAGAAAGGTACTACATGATGTTGAGGAGAAAACAACCGCGTTACATGAAGGGATGGTATCCCATTCAAAGAATGTGTCTTAATATGAAGATAATCATGGTAACTGAGGCATACCCTCATTGGACACAGTTGTCTAGCACACTAGACGATGTTCAAGGATATTCTTTGCCTTGGGAGACATATTAAACAAAGGAATGCTGCTTTTACAAATGTTTGTAAAAGCAGACCAATTGAAGAATATTGGCAGACACGATACCAAGAACAATCTCAAGAAAGAGGCTAAATGGCCAATTGTTTTTCCCCTTTATTGCTTTGTAACTTAAAATAAATGTCCGGTAAGGGATTTAACATAGGAACTTTTCATTTACAGTGTTATTAAGAAGGATAAATGTTTGAACAGTGCTTTTACATAAAAGAGCATGCTCTTTTTCAAAACAAGGCAATTCACCTTTTAAAACATTGAAAATAAGTCATATACAGTGTCTTGAGTATTGACTGCTACATTTTTGGGGTTTGATTCCTATGAGTTTTAGACAAAGGCAACCTCATTCTTTGCAATAACTTTGAACCAATACCCACGATATGCCTTTCAAAAGCACCAAATTCATCATCACATCCATCATTGTGAGAAATATTTGCATTATCATGGCCTCCATGATGACCATCATCAACTGCTGCATCATCATCACCAAGAGTTCTATGTGCATCTTCAACAACATCACACCGATCATTAGTATCACCAATTCAACAACCTGCACCACAAGAAACTTTAGACTGTTGAAGCAAATCATTGGTGTCACATGATGGACCTGACATCACTATCATTTTCTTCTCAAGAAAATTTGGTGGTATTGATCTTATGGACTCATCTTTTGGAGCATCGGTCTTCTCAAGCAGTCTGATTCTTAACTGCTTGTTCTCTTCTTGCAGTCTATCAAGCTCTTCTAATGAATCCAAAAGATTTGCTTCTGGATGAGTTTTGTGCATCTTCTTACCTCCTTTTCTCATGATGAGCTTGTTGTAGATAATTTACTTACAATGAAAATATCATGGACTTTACAAAATGAGAGGTGTTGGGTACCAATGACACCTTAATGGACTCTACCAAGGGACCAAACATGACATAACCAAAAACTAATGATAGAGACTTTGTAGGACAAAACTGACATCACAAATGCAACAAAAAATATCCCTAATACCCTAATAACGAGTATTTACATGATGGATTTGGGTACTTGATGAGAAAGTTATTAGATTTTTAAGCTCTCTAGCCAAGTGATAGTTCTTTCACCAAATCAAATTCAGGAAACTGACTGAATTTATAGACATTAAAAAATCACAATTCTGCTAGACATAACCTATCATGCAGCCACTTATCGGAAATCTTGACAAGTCTATTCTCACATTAAGTGAATAACATAGGAAAATATGAAACAAGAATAAAGTTATGACTTGGAACCTTCTAGAAGGTAGGGTTAATCTAGATTTTCAACAAAAATAATTTTTACATGAAAGTAGCTCTTTTCTTAACACAAATAACTAAAGTTGACACAGACTCTAAACCACATAACAATCTTTACATGTACAATGTTTTGGGCTTGGACTTACACTATATATTCTATTTTGTTTTTAATCTTTTAATTCTTTGGACTCACTAATTTTCAGTATTGGGAATAAAACACAAAAATATAACTTAAACACGTACTTGCACCTTTCATCTTGACTTTTTGTCAATTGCTGGAAAAAGCTTTTATATTCACCCTTCCACATCATTACTTGCATATTTCTGTTAAGCTTCACAGTAATCTGTGTAAGTTCTTTTCAAACATGCTCAGGTGGATGATGCACACAAAATTCTACTCATTGTCAACTCTGCAAAATTTCTTGGTGTAGCATCAAAAGTGAAATAGATCGTGGATATGGCACAACCACATTGATCTCAAAGCTGGCTGTTCTTGTCAGGAGGAAACATAATGTTTGAGGAAGAGCACAGGAGCACACTAGATCATATGCCTGAAGAGAAGCCAAGACAAAGAGATCACCACGCTGTAGAGAGGCAACTACGTGCAAGAGAAAATAATCTGCGCACAAGAATGTAATAATGTGTCAAATACTTCAGATTTGCAGAATGTAATAGAGCTTAGCTGAGGAAGCCTAACACCAAATCTGAGAGATTGTGGTATAAGAATTTCACACTGGCCATATTGTTTGCATTTCACAGTACAAATATATAGAGATTTACATTCTGGTAAACAGTTCATGGTGTTAAGCACATTTATCAATTAATGTAATAAATTAACCAACTATTACAAACAAGGTAAGAATAGATGTGCCAATCATAACTACTAACAAACTTCATTCTAATAAAATATAGGCGGTAGTTGATTTCCAATCATCAATTTATCCAGCCCAGTCTGTGTCAGTGTATCCAACCAACTGAAAATCATTAGATTGCTGGTACAACATACCAAAATCAAGGGTATCTTTGATATATCTGAGAATACATTTTGCAGTTTGCCAATGTTCTCTTTGGGGATTTGTCATGAAACACAAATAACTCACTGCAAAACATAAATTTGTTGGAGTGGTTGTAAGATAAATCAAGCTACCCACCAACTGACAATATACAAACTCATTGACCAAGATGAATTAGTGTAAGCTGACAATTTTATTCCCACTTCCATAGGTGTAGATATCAGATTACAATTTTTCATTAAAAATATTTCTAAAAGCAACACAACCAAAAATAGGGAAATGACTAACCGAAGGTTTTCTTTTGGACTAAGCTTCTTCAGGAGTGACATTCTGCAGAGCTTTACATGGACACCTGTTGAGAATGAGGACTGCAGTATTTACGGCTTCTGCCGAGTAACAATATGGTAAATTTTGGCTATGCACCATGCATCTGGCCATCTCCATGATTGTCCTGTTTCTCCTCTATACTATTTCATTTTTTTGTGGAATGTATGGAGTTGTATACTGTCTGTGTATACCCTCATGCCTAGAAATATTGAAATTGTTTTTAAGGATGAGGACTGCTGTATTTACTGCTTCTGCCGAGTAACAATATGGTACATTTTGGCTATGCACCATGCATCTGGCCATCTCCATGATTGTCTTGTTTCTCCTCTATACTATTTCATTATGTTGTGGAATGTATGGAGTTGTATACTGTCTGTGTATACCCTCATGCCTAGAAGTATTGAAATTGTTTTGAAGAATGAGGGCTGCATTATTTACTGCTTCTGCCGAGTAACAATATGGTACATTTTGGCTATGCACCATGCATCTGGCCACTTCCATGATTTTCCTGTTTCTCCTCTAAACTATTTCATTTTGTCGTGGAATGTATGGAGTTGTATACTGTCTGTGTATACCCTCATGTCTAGAAATATTGAAATTGTTTTGAGGAAACTCACCTCCATTGTCTTGTCTGACCCCAAGACTGATATGCTTTCTAGATGGTTTTTCTACCAAGGCCTTAAAAATTTGAAAATCTGAAAAGCATTCAGACTTATGCTTGAGGAAGTAAACCCACATCTTCCTCCAATTATCATCTACCATCAGCAAAAAATATTTTGTACCACAAACTGAAGGTGTATTCATTGGATCACACAAATCAATATGCACTAAATCCAAAACATTCTTGTGCGTGCCAAAACTTAACTGTTTCAAAAAGTTGGTTCCTCTATTTTACAAATTGACATGTTGCACAAAACTCTGTTGCTCCTGAATAGATGGCAATTCATGAGCCATGTTAGTGTTGGAGAGACCTGATAAGTATTTATAATTGAGCTGTTCAAACCTTTCATTCCAAAGAACAAAAATATTGTCTTCAATGCCAAGGCAAATGAATTGGTAGAGTCGGCATGAACTTGTATAGTACCTTTTCATCTATACCAAGAGCAATGAGCTTGGCTTTACCCACATGCATCACCTCACATTGTTTTTATGAAAATTCACAAGAAGTTGAGAATCCCTGGTGATTTCATCAATTGACAAAAGATTCTTGTTCATATGAGGAACATACTAAACATTGTTGAAGGTGTGTAACTTTGTTGTTCAATGTCACACTAACTTCACCACACCCTTCAATGAAGTATGATCTATGATCACCAAGTTAAACAGACTCATTCTTACTTTGATCATCAACAAATATAGCGTACTCGTCTTTCTGACATGTATAATGTCTGGATGCTCCAGAGTCAAAGTACCACTTAATGGGTTGACTAGAATTGTGTTTTGTTACAAATGCAAACTACTCTTCCTAGTCTTCTATCTCCATAAAGATTTCACACTGGCCGTATTGTTATATCACCCCTTTGTGGAATATCAGACGGGTAGTTGCCAGACGTCTAGCCGCAGACGGGTAACCTGCTAGACGGGTAGCTGCTAGACGTCTAGCTCCGGACGGGTAACCTACCAGACGTCTAGCTCCAGATGGTTAGCTGCCATATGTCTAGCTCCAGATGGGTAACCTGCCAGACATCTAGCTCCAGACGGGTTGTCGCTAGACATCTAGCCCCAGATGTGTAGCTCCAGACGGGTAACTGCGGAAGAGGAAACGAACAGTTTTTCGGAGTCTTCCTTTGGGAGAGGAAACGAACAATTTTTCGGAGTCTTCTTTGGGAGAGGAAACAAACAATTTTTCGGAGTCTTACTTTGTTTATCTATAAAAGGGGAATGACCCCTTACATGTACACAAGTTGTGTGAATGTAAAGTTTGCT
This sequence comes from Wollemia nobilis, assembly GCA_028583015.1. Classification (NCBI taxonomy): domain Eukaryota; kingdom Viridiplantae; phylum Streptophyta; class Pinopsida; order Araucariales; family Araucariaceae; genus Wollemia; species Wollemia nobilis. The sequence goes on from JAQPPZ010000523.1 coordinate 22,542,261, forward strand.
AAAATCAATAAAATAAAGAAGCTGCCATTGCCCCATGGTTTTTCTTGCACATTGCAGGTTTCCACGTAAAATCTCCGTGTTACTGTTTTGTTCTCTATTATTGTGTTTTTTGCTTGCAGGTAAAATATGAAGTTTTTAACTAACATCTGGTATCAAAGCCTAAGGCTTTGTGCGAGTGGGAGCTGAAACAATGACAGGAGGTGTAACCAAGTTCGAGATTGAGAAATTTGATGGCAGGAACTTCGCTCTATGGAAGATGAAGGTGGAGGATTTGCTGGTGCAGAATGGCTAAGATTTAGCCTTGAAAGGGGTCGCGAGTAAACCAAGCAGCATGAAAGATGAAGAGTGGGCAATGCTGGACAGGAAGGCGGTCTCTACAATATGTCTTTGCCTAGCAGACTCTGTCTTGTTCAATGTAGCTGAAGAGAAGACCCCGAAAGCCCTTTGGCAAAAGCTTGAAAAGTTGTATGAAACAAAATCAGCAACAAATAAGGTTTTTATGAAAAAACAACTTTATAGCCTAAGGATGAAGGAAATTTCATCCATGGCAGATCATTTGAATGAGTTTAATACTCTTATTAGTAAACTGGTTTTGGTTAATGTGAAGATGGAGGATGAGGATAGAGCTATCACCCTACTTTATTACCTCCTGGACACCTGGGATCATATGGTGATGACCATCAGTAATGCATCATCAGGAACTCTAAAATTTGATGATGTGGTAGCCGCTTTGTTGGCAGGAGAGTTGAGGCGAAAAACGTCTTTGGGACCCTCAACCAATGAATCCCTATCTATGAGAGGTCGATATTTCGAGAGGAGTAAACAAGGTAGATCACAGTCCAGATCTAAGTCTAAAGGACGTAAGCAGAAAGGGAAGTGCTGGCATTGTGGGAAGCCAGGGCACTCAAAGGACTATTGGCAATTAAAAAATGAAAAGAATGGTGAAAAGCAAATTCAGCCATCAGCTGAGGCCAGTACAATAGATTCGTGAGAGACGACAACATGTGAAGCTTTCTGTATCAATAACAACATATCTGTTTTATATACCTGGGTTTTGGAATTAGGTGCATCTTTCCACATGTCTCCCCACAGAGACTGGTTTGACAAATATTAGCCATACTGTGGTGGAATGGTCTACGTAGGTGATGATCATCCTTTAGAAATTGTGGAAGGAGGGGACATAAGGATCGGGATGGACGATGGTAGAGAAAGGATGTTATGTGATGTACGAAATGTGCTCAATTTGCATAAGAATTTGCTCTCAATCAAGATGATGGATAAGCTAGGGTATTCTGACACTTTCGGTAACAACTACTACAAAATTATTAGAGGAGCTCTTGTAGTAGCAAAAGGAGAATCTTATGGGACCCTATACCATTTATGCGGTGATACGGTGACAAACCATGCAACAACAACAAATTCTAGAAATGCTCAGGATGCAGTAATGCTATGGCATCAATTCCTAGGACATATGAGTGAAAAAGGTTTGAAAATTCTGCATGACCGAGGTATGCTTTCCGGGATTAAGTCTTGTAATTTAGACTTGTGTGAGCACTGTATTTTTGGTAAACAAAAGAGGGTTCGGTTTATTGCAAGCCCTGGTAAGAGTTCTGATTTTCTGCAACTTACACATTCGAATATATTTGGACCAGTCCCCACTCAGTCTTTAAATGGTGCTATCTATTATCTGACTTTTATAGATGATTATTCTAGGAGAGTGTGGGTTTATTTTTTGAAGAAGAAGTCGGAAGCTTTGCAGAAATTTAAAGAGTTCAAAGCACAAGTAGAGAAGAGTTTGGGCAAGTCGATTTTATGTCTCAGGTCAGATTATGGGGGTGAATATTGCTCCAAGGAATTTGATAAATTTTGTATGCAGGAAGGTATTAAGCACCAGAAGACTGTACCATATACTCCACAGCAAAATGGTGTGGCTAGTGGATGAATCACACAATCATGGAACGTGCAAGAAGCATGCTCAACGCAGTCATGTTGGATAAAAAGTTCTGGCAGAGGCTATTAATACAACTGTTTACCTTATTAACATGTCACCTATAGTTGCATTGGATGGAAAAATTCCGAAGGAGGTTTGGTGTTGTAAGCTAGTTGATTACTCTCATTTGCGTACCTTTGGCTATGATGCATTTGCCCATGTGCCTAAAGAAAAAAGGTCCAAACTTGACCCAAAGTCAAGCAAATGTGTTTTTCTTGGCTATGGAGATACAGTGAAGGGGTATAGATTGTGGGATCCTATTGCCCACAAAGTAATTATTAGCCGAGATGTTATTGTTGATGAAAAATCCATGCAAAGGAAGAAGGTACAACAAACTCCTAATGTTGTACCAGTTGAAATAGATATGAACGAATATGAATATGAAAATCAGCATGCTGAAGTTTTGATCAGCATGCAGAACAATAAGTAGAACAACATGTAGAGGAGCCACAACAATCACAAGACCAAGAGCCACAGTCAACAGATCATTGGGTTAGAAGATCTACACGTCCACAAAAGTGTCCGGAAAGGTATTCTCCTATTTATCAGTCCTCTTTTGCTTAGTTAACTGATGATGGTGAACCTAGTTCATTTTAGGAAGCCAGAGAGTCTGAGAATGCAGAAAAGTGGAGGCATTTCGCAAGAGCAAAACGTGGGAACTTGTGGATCTCCCACCTAGAACAAATACTGTTGGAAACAAGTGGGTGTACAATGTAAAGGAGAACAGTGATGGGTTGTTGGAACGCTATAAAGCTTTCTTGGTGGCAAAAGGTTATGTGCAAAAGTCGGGTATAGACTTTAATGAAATTTTCTCTCCAGTAGTGAAGATGACTACTGTTAGAGTTTTACTTGCACTTGTAGCAACACAGGATTTAGAACTGGAGTAGCTTGATGTAAAGACTACTTTCCTGCATGGTGATATTGAGGAGGAGATTTATATGGATCAGCCTGAGGGCTATGAAGAAAGAGGCAAAGAGCATTTGGTTTGCAGACTGAAGAAATCTCTGTATGGATTGAAACAGGCGCCAAGGATGTGGTATAGAAAATTTGACACCTTCATGAAGAGCCAAGGTTTCAACAGGAGTGAAGTTGACCATTGTGCATACTATAAGAGGTTTGATGATGGCAGTTTTATTATTTTGTTGTTGTATGTTGATGATATGTTGTTGGTTGCAGGCCCCAACATGAAGAAAATCATTGATCTTAAGGCTCAGTTGGCTAGGACATTTGAAATGAAGGATTTAGGAGCAACAAACCAAATTTTAGGGATGAATATACACAAGGACAGAAAAGGAAGAAAGATCTGGTTAAGTCAAAAGTCATATATAGAAAAGATTCTGCAGCGCTTCAATATGCAGAATGCAAAACCAATTAGTACCCCACTTCTTTCACACTTAAAATTGTCTTCCAATCAGTGTCCTAGAACAAAAGTAGAGAAGACAAGCATGTCTTGTGTACCGTATTCATCAACAGTAGGAAGCCTCATGTATGCCATGGTGAGCACCAGATCGGATATTGCCCAAGCAGTGGGAGTAGTCAACCGGTACACGACAAATCCTGGTAAGGAGCATTGGAATGTAGTGAAGGGGATACTTAGATATTTAAGAGGCACTTCAGATGCTGCTATTTACTACGGATCGGATAATTTGCATGTTATAGGTTTTGTGGATTTTGATTATGATGGAGATAGAGATGGGAGAAAGTCCACTATAGGATATACTTTCACTTTTTCTGGTGGAGCTGTGAGTTGGACTTCTAAGTTGCAGTCTATGGTGGCTTTATAAACCCATGAAGCAGAATATATTGCAGCGACTCAGGCCAACAAAAAGGCAATTTGGCTAGAACGACTATTGGGTGACTTCAAGATAATGCAGGAGAAAATTACGTTGCATTGTGATAGCCAAAGTGCTTTTCGGCTAGTGAAGAACCCAACTTTCCATGATCGCACGAAACACATTGATGTCAAGTACCATTTTATAAGAAATGTGGTGGAAGAAGGTAGGATCCTGTTGCAAAAAATCGATACTGAAGTGAATCCTGCAGATATGCTTACAAAGCCTGTCAAGATAGAAGTTTGAGTGGTGCAAAACTTCTCTGGGCTTGCTGAAAATGTAACAAGGGCAACATTAGGCAATTGTCACTGGATGGAAAAACATAGGCAAAGAATTCCTGTATACTGACTTCAAACGGGAGAATGTTAGGAGGTGAAGTCACTATCCAAACGTCTAGCTCCAGACAGGTAGCTGCCAGACGTCTAGCTCCAGACGGGTAACCTGCCAGACGTATAGCTCCAGACGGGTAACCTACCAGATGGGTAGCTGCTAGACATCTAGCTCCAAACAGGTAACCTGCCAGACGTCTAGCTCCAGACGGGTAACCTACCAGACGGGTAGCTGCTAGACGTCTAGCCCTAGATGGGTAACCTGCCAGACGGGTAACTTCCAGACGTCTAGCTCCAGACGGGTAACCTGCCAAACGTCTAGCTTCAGACGGGTAGCTGCCAATCGTCTAGCTCTAGACGGGTAACCGACCAAACATCTAGCTCTAGACAGGTAGTTGCTACACGTCTAGCCCCAGACGTGTAGCTCCAGACGGGTAGCTGTGGAAGAAGAAACGAACAGTTTTCGGAGTCTTCCTTTGGGAGAGGAAACGAACATTTTTTCGGAGTCTTCCTTTGGGAGAGGAAACGAACATTTTTTCGGAGTCTTCCTGTGTTTATCTATAAAAGGGGAATGACCCCTTGCATGTACACAAGTTGTGTGAATGTAAAGTTTGCTGAAATCAATAAAATAAAGAAGCTGCCATTGCCTCATGGTTTTTCTTGCACATTGCAGGTTTCCACGTAAAATCTCTATGTTACTGTTTTGTTCTCTGTTATTGTGTTTTCTACTTGCAGGTAAAATCTGAAGTTTTTAACTAACAAACAACATTTACTTGTTTCATCCCTTGCTAGATTTGTTTATTCTTCAATTTATTGCAATCTCGTTTGAAATGACCGGGTTTCCTACAATAAGAACAAATGAATTTGGATTGCTTTACATCAGATGTTTTACCTTGTTTGTGATTAGATGATAACTCGACACTTTGATTGCCTTTGTGTTTGGCTTTAGCAATAAGGGCACTCTTTGTACTCCTTGACATAGATGCTCTCATATGTGGCTGTCTCCTCTCCTTTTCTAGAAGTAAAGAAGACAACTTCTCAAAATCAAGAGTTTAAGTTTACAAGCAAATACAAAGACTCAAAGGAAGATTCATAAGACGGAGGCAAACCTCGCAAAACAATGCCAACGATGCCCTCATCATCAACTATCTTCTAAATAGTAGTCGATTGATCTCGTAGATCTTTCAAATGCATGATGTACTTAGAAATAGACCCTCTTTCCTACAAATGAGAAGAATAGATAAGATTCTTCAAATACACAGCATGTCTTTCTTCAAATGTCTGATACTTATTCTGCAACTTTGTCCAAAGTGTTGCAACATCATTCTCATTACAAACTTTAGGAATCAAATCATCTGCAATGAACAATTTGAGAAGCTTAAAAGCATCTCTATTTTGTTTGTCAAAATCGTTAGCATCATCTTCTAGTCTGGTCAATTTGAGAAGCTTAAAAGCATCTCTATTTTGATTGTCAAAATCGTTAGCATCATCTTCTAGTCTGGTTTCTTTCTTGATAACAATGTTTGTCAAATTGTGATACTCACAAATTGTAATTATCTTATGACTCCACATTGTAATTCCTTTTAATCAATTTCTGTGAATTTGGAAGAATTAGAGTTTGAATATTTGCCATTCTTTCACCAATGGCAACTTTGAACACCAAACACAGAATGCCTAACTCCGAACAAGTGAGCCTTAGATACCAAATTTAGAACAACAAATGCCAAACATCACACTCTACTTCATCCAAGCTGTAAAATTGGGAAGTCATTGAATCACCAAACGACAAATCTCCATGTTGATCTTGACTTTACCCAAGCTAAAACCTTGGGCAAACTACGCTTTATCCAAAGTTGGAAATGTGAGCAAACTCCAAGTTGCACTTTACCCAAGTTGGAAACATGGGCAAACTCCAAGCTGCACTTTACCCAAGCTGGAAATGTGGGCAAACTCCAAGCTGCACTTTACCCAAGCTGGAAATGTTGGCAAACTCCAAGCTGCACTATAGCCAAACTAGAAAGATGGGCAAACTCCAAGTTGTGCTTTATCCAAGCTAGAAACGTGAAAATCTCCACCGGAGTCAGAACCGAACTTTGAACTTTACCAGTGACAACTTTACATTACCTTGGTTGAGAACATGGGCAAAGCTTCACCATAGCTTGGCTGAACTCCAAACTTTGCAAGTAACAATGTCATTTGAACCGAGCTAAAAACTTGGGCAAGCTTCACCACAGCTTGACAGAATTTCGAACTTCACAAGCAACAAGCTTCACCTAAGCTTCGAACTTAAGTCTTGATCGAACTTCGAACTTCGAACTTCACAAAGCAACAAGCTTCACTCGTGTTGAGAACTTGGGTATCGATCGAACTTTGAACTTCACAAGCAACAAGCTTCACGCAAGCTTAGAACTTGGGCCTTGACCGAATTCCAAACATCACAAACAAGAAGTTGCACCCAATGGAATTGCAAATTTTTCAATTAATAAGTGACACCCAAAGCTTGGACCTTGATTGAAATTCGAATCTTGCAAGTCACATGAACTTCGAACCTTGAAAGCCACAAGAACTTCGAACTTCGAACTTCAAACGTGGGAATGCCTAAGGGCCTTTGGACCCTGCTTAAGTTTAGAACTTGGGTAGCTCCGTCTAATGGCTCTAAATGTCGAGACACTAAACTTCGAAGTGGTTAACTTCAATAAAAAAGTGTAGCCGAATATCATCCATGAGATTTGAACCTGGAACCTTGTTGCAACAAGGAAGCGACCTTGTTGTTGCACCACAAGTGCAACGGAACAAAGTGACAACCCTTATTTTAAGTGAGGAGAACATAGTGACGAACACCAAATATCATTTGTTAGATCAAACAGATCTAAACACAATGCATGGGAAGACCTTTGTTGACCACACAACAACATGAAACCTCTGCAAAGCAAAAAATTGCAGAGGAACTTGATTGTCGAAGACAAATACAACTTGTTTGAGATGAGTGGTCTGAGATATTCCTGCTTTCTCCCTTCTATGGCTTTGATACCATAGAAGAATTTCACACAAGCCGTATTGTTCACATTTCACAGTACAAACATAGTTACGAAAATCGCCAAAAAATCGCTGATACCCCATTTTTTTCCAAGTCTGCCAGAAATCCAAGTCGAATTGCATCGAAATTGGAAATCGGCCGTAGCTTCACAGGTAGAGAAAGCACTATAAAGTTATTTTTTTTTCAATTTGCTTCATTTTTACCTGTTGCAAACTAGAGAAAGGGGTCTTCTTACCTACTACCACACCAAACAAAACACACTAGGGCATCCTAATAGCAGATTTTTTGCAGTTTGAAGGAATCTAGTAGCCACCAACAACCGCCCAAAGGATTTCGATGCAAATTCGAAACGAAATTTTGGAAGGGTCATTAGACCACATGGGTCTTAAGAGATAGTAAAAAGTTAAAACCAATCGCAATCATCATTTAAGTTAATTTGTTGGTGTTTTATTCAGCCTATGAGTTGTTGAAGTCCCATATTAGTATTTGCAGCATCCTTTTTGCACCAAAATGCAAACAAGGAGAAAAATTCAGTTCAAATAGTGAAGGTATTAATGGTTTTGCAAGGGTGCTCCCACCCCCTTGACCCTCGACAAATGTGGCGACGGGTGTTGGAAATCAACACTCCTCGACCTTGCAAGGGGGCTCCCGCCCCCTTGACCCCTGACAAATGTGGCGACGAGTGTTGGAAACCAAGGCACAAGAAGAAGCACAGGCACAATGACAAAGGGAGACTAGAGCTTCTTCTAAGACAAAGGGCAAAGACATTCAAAGATCTTGAGACATTGTATTTGTCATGACTCATGACACATTTTGTAATTTGTACCTTTTTTATATTATAAGCAATACAAGAATATTTGAATTTTGGATGCATTAAAATTTCTTTATTTAAGATGTATTTTGTCACTTTCTTGTGTAGTTTAAGGCTTTAAGCTTGTATCACTTGCCACTTTCATGTGTAGTTTAAACTTACAGTTTTACATCATTAATATTTGATTTGCATAATGTTAATTTATTGTGATATACATGAAATAAACTTTTTTTCAATGAAATTTTTTGTTTTCTTCGCTCTTTTTTTTGCCAAAATTTTCCTCAATTTTTCCTGATTCCTTTTTCTGTCCTATTCCAAACTGATTCTGATTTTCTCTACTATAGTACAAATATGTACAGATTTACATTCTGGTAAACAGTTCGTGCTGGTAAGCACAAATCATGACCACTTTATCAAATTAATCAGCTGTAACAAATAGGGTAAAAATAGATGTGCCTAGCATAACTGCTAACATTTTTTTTTCTAACACGTGGTCCCTAGAACAGACGCTGCTCCTTTCTTTTTAAAAAGCAAATACGCCACTTTCCTTGGAGATCACTTTCAAACTGAAATTAAACTTCAGATTTGCAATTTTAACACAAAAACAACTATGCCAACTTGTCCCTAGAGGTTTTGGGGTGCTCGGATGCCATGGTATGCTTAAAATTCATTAAAAAAGCTCTGTTTATGACCTATGTAAAAGAGACATCTGCCCTTGCACGATAAAATTCTGAAAAACTAGAGAGGAATAACATCAAAATCAACAAGACATCTTTACTCTAACAAACTTGTTTCTCAGTCTTTGTCCTCCAATACAGTCTTGTTTTTGCAGGTTAAATTAGAAGCTCTGATATTCACAAACTCCATTCCTCAAGATCAGAGATCATGGCTCTGGTACCATATTTGTTTTTCACTCACAGGCCACATAATGTTCCTTCATATTGCAATATATATATATATATACAAGTACAATTTATTTTTAGGATCAAGGAGATAAATTGCAATCAAAACTAACTTGATCCTTATCCTAAAAATAGATGATAGTCTATCTTGACTATATCCTATACTAAAAATAGACAAGACTATTTCAATAGTTGACTTAGTATAATTTTATCCTAACAACCATGTAAGATTGATTCAACTGTTGACCTAGTATAGTCTTTTATCTTAACATTTTTTAATATTTATTTATTATTTTCTCATTAAAATGTTTTCTTACGTGCCATGAATCCTTGGGGTTGTGTTCTATAGTCTAGGTATGTTGTGTCTTTTACACGCAAGAACCATGTCCTTAGGGTCTATGCAATTACTGTTTCTTATATTTCAGAAATCTGGGATGTTCGTTTCTGTATTTATGGTTTTTTGATCATTGCTTCTCTCAACTTGGATAATCACTTACATGAATGAGGTACAGCAGGTAAAAAGACAACTTCTATATTTATAATCAAAAAGATTGAAGGGCATCTAACAAAGATGAAATTTGATTGAGACGTAAAATGGATATGACTATAACAATATCACTTGTAGGAAAGTTGGTATGGAGGATGTCACAGGAGAGTGATTATGCAATGGAGAAAATCCTAGGATTTATAAGAAGAAAGGCAATAAGCTGGAACACTAGTAAATGAGTGGAAAAACAATAATGAAGGAAGTGACCTTTTGTTTTGGAATTGTCAAGATATATAGTGCTTCTGGTTTTCCACAATTGTATGAGGAGGGGAATTTCCACAATTGTATGATCCTCTGTGAAAGGTGATTTTAGTTTTTTATAATTGCTTACATTCTCTGCTAATCATTGACATCTAGAGGGTGCCTTAAGGAAAACTGAATATCTTTGTACCTGTGGTTTGGTGTTTCATATCTCTGATATTGTTGAATATCATGTTCTAATTTCCCTTTTCATTTATTCCAAATTTTTCATTTTCCATGGCTTAGGTAGGAAATAAGGATCTCATTTTATATTTCAATGAAGCCCATGCTCAGAAATTAATTTATTTTAGAGAATGGAATTTCCATCAGCATTACCTTTCTGGAGAACACATTAGATAAATTGTTTCTGTGCTGATTCAATAAAGTTTTCTAGTGTCTCTGACCAAGGTTTTTGCTGCTTGTATGTTTAAGGCCATTGATTTGGATCCCAGCAATGCAACTTTGCTGTCAAACAGGAGTCTTTGCTGGATTAGATTGGGGCAAGCTGAGCAAGCATTAGCTGATGCAAAAGCCTGCAGAGAACTGCGTCCTGATTGGCCAAAAGCATGTTTTAGGGAAGGTGCAGCACTGCGCCTATTGCAGGTATGTGATTTGCAGGCCCCTTTACATGTGCCCATGAGAATTAAACATTTATTGTTTGTCAGCATTCAACAATGTTCAGTTTTTTCTTTGCTTCCTATTGTTTCATATTTGTGGTAGTTACTTCATTTTAGATTTGTATGTCTGTGAAGAAGTAAAATTTGTCTAAGGATCTAAGAACATGTATAACAATAATAAAAGAGAGAATCCCTCTACATGCATGTGCTACAAATGTATAAATTGCTTAATGGCTCCAATGATCTTTCCCAGTGTTGAAAAAATCTTAAAAAAATCGTGATAATCATGATTTTTCCAGCCCCCTGATTTATTCGTATGTAGCCAATTTTTTCAAAACATTGCCAATATTTTCAACAAAAGGGGTAAAAATCACTATCTTTGCTGACTTTTGCCCAATTAATTACCGATCACTATATATTCAACTTCGATCTTTCTGATGGGCCATACAATAGAAGTGTGAGAGCTCTTACAGCAGAGAACTTAAAACATCATCCTAGGGTCATAATTTCAATTTTCATGATGAATCATTTTGCTATAATTTTCTATGTAATCACAAAAGAAAAAAGGAAATTTTTTTTTTTATAAAAGAGATTTGATAATTTTAACACATTAGAATGTGAACTTATCTCAGAATGCCTTCAGTAAGAATTCCTATTTAAATGATACTTTGGTCCTAAGTTAAGTTAGATGCTTCTTTTTGAAGTATGGTTCTGTGTTCAGTACCAAAGAATGTGCTTTGGCACTAAAAATGGGTGTTTGAGTTGCAGAAAATTAGTTACATCGTGTATGTGACATATGCCCCAGTTTTTCAGAGAACACTGTACAGGAACATATGGAAAATCTTCATTCTGATAGTATCTGTGTTCATCATTTCTTGAAATTATTGGTTTAAATCAGTGTAGAGGACAACATACTTGTATTGGTAGTCTAGGTGCAGCTTGTCATATATCTCCACTACAGTACTAGGCCATTTGACAGCTTAAAGTTGTGCTGGGATTTCATAGTCAATTCACACATAGGCTTGTTAAATTTCATTGGAGAGCTCTTTGAACATGCTTTTCAATGGCGCGATCATCATGTTTTGTTGATATTTATAATGTCATTAATCTCCTTGAATTTCATAGTTGTTTCATCATGATGTGGTTTCACAACATAGTACTCTGGGTCTAAATAGTAAAGTCATTTGACAGCTTAATGGTGTGCTGGGATTTCATAGTCAATTCACACATAGGCTTGTTAAATTTCATTGGAGAGCTCTTTGAACATGCTCTTCAATGGTGCGATCATCATGTTATATTGGTATTTATAATGTCATTAATCTTCTTGAATTTCATAGTCGTTTCATCATGATGCAGTTTCACAACATTGTACATGGTGTATATAGTAAAGCATTTGAACTTTATGTACATCTATTGAAAGTTCTTAGGATATAAATTACAATCAGTATACACTCCATAATCAATGGAATAGTCTTTAAGATCCTTGGTCCGCAATAATAAATAAACTACCAATTGAAATCATAAGGTCTGGGATTCAAATAAACCATACTACTGGTTAAATGTAACTGCACAAATGACAAATAGATGTCTACTATATTATAGAAATCATAAATAAAGCTCTTAGCCAAAGTGTTAATAAAGTCATAGTTTGAAGTCATAAAATAAAGTCACAATGTCATTCATCAATAGTCCCATAAGAAACAACTTCTTGTATGGGAATGAATCCTGTTTGAGATACTCGAATCTGTTCTGCTGTAATTGAATTCATTCCATAACAAATTTCCATCTTCTGCGACTTTACTGTAATGTCCTGTTGGTCACGAATCTGCCACAGGAAAGGATTTTTACAATTGCGCCCTAGACCCGGCCAACATTGAAAGGCTGGAAGCAAGAAATGGCTCCCAGACCAATCTCCAGAGTGGGCTGGTTCCCTCTACTATTCTAAAATTGGGTTTAAGATAGGGTTGCTGGAAAGAGATTTAAAAGGTTGCAGAAAGAAATGGGAAATATGGCCACAGGCCGAAGTGATGGGATCAGAAAAACAACAGCAGGAAACTACAAACGCAACAACAGCAAGTAACATAAGAAATCAGCTTCATCCTCGCACAATCACATGCCGCAAATCCCTCCAAACCCACATTCCAGGAATTGTACCCTGACCGCAGTATTTAAATCCAGTATGCAGAATTTAAATGTAATAGCAATGTAGGAGTACGAATGCTATTAGAAATGCAGAAAACAGAAAGCAAATTCATCCATGCGACGCTTGAAAAATTAGAAGTCGATCCTTGTATTCCCGCAAATACAATTCCAGTTTCTAGCAGCAAGTTTTTCCAACCTTTGCAAATGAAAATTACATTGGTTTTTATAGAGGTCCGTCCTCTTTGCAGCATTAAAAACGTAAAACCAACTTCCTCGTGATCTACAATAATATCTTGAAAATCAGGAACACGACCCCTTAATAGCGGCCTCGAGGAAATAAAAATTAAATACCATTAAACGTTCGCGGCCCTTCATTAAATTCGTTTTTTCAAACATGTGCATGAAAACCGTTGAATTAATCCACGAACCGCAGCTTTGAACCAATAAATCCTTTAATTTTGGTGGCCTGGGCACTCTTCGACCTTAACCGCATCGGAAATCCGCAAATTATTTAATTCGGGTCAGCATTAAATCATCGGAAATCGGAAAAACCCTCTCGGCCGTTCATATTGCACTTGGCGGGAAAATCGCGCAGGTCGCGAAAATGCGACGGGTCGCGAAATCGCGACGTGTTTTTCCGCCGTACGCTTCACTGCTGAAGACCCGCGAAAATGGAACATGTAGCGATTTCGCTACATGTTTCCGCCGTTGGCTCCTCCTCGCGCTCCGCCCGCGAAATCGGAACATGTAGCGATTTCGCTACATGTTTCCGTCGCCGCATCAATCGCCATTTTCGGTCGCGATTCGCTGACATGTCAGCGACGCGCTGCAAATTTTGACTTAACGCCTTCGAAGCTGCCCGGGTCGCGATTCGCTGACATGTCAGCGAATCGCTGCATGTTTTCAACTTAATGCTTTTTTTGCCCGCCGACCCGCGATTTCGGAACACGTCGCGATATCGCGACGGTTCCGCCAACCTGCCTGCGTTGACTGCGTTGACCGCGATTCTGCAACATGTCAGCGCGTCGCTGCAATTTTCAGACTTAGTCATTTTTTGCTCATTTTTTCTCCTTTTTTCGCCCAAGCTGCATCAATCAAAGGTCAGATCCCCAACAATACATCAATGCATTCATCAATGAGAATCAATGTGGCAAAAATGCCAACATTCTTGGCGGCTCGCGGGGTATACAGCTCGCTGTATGCAAGAATCCAGGCCTTAGTCCATTGGGCATAGAGTCATATCCGAACAGAAGCTGGCTGCTGCAATACATGTTCTGCTGAAAAATTGAAACTGGAAAAAACCTGCATATAACTGATTATGAAACGACTAATGGAACGCGATGATGGAGTGAGCTCTTGCGGTTGCGCAAGCGGTGACTGCAATGGAATGATGAAATGAAAATGAACGAAGTTATGGAGTGGGAATGGAACTAGGAAAGCTGTGAAATGAAATGAACTAGACTGTTAGCAAATGCGTAAAAGACTAAACTTAGAGGAAAGGGATAAGAAGGAACGGGGAAAAACAGAAAAGGGAAAAGAAACAACAACTGTGGCTTATTTTGTTTTAATGCAGAAGAAAAAGAAGGAAGAAGATGAAGAAAGGAAAGAGAGGAAACGGGGAAGGGAAAAGAAGAAAGTGCTATAAAGCCACCAAACTGTTGGGAGGAGAAAAACAAAGGAAAAAACAAGCATCTACGGCTCGCAGGCAACAAGAGCCGAGATGAACAAATAAAAACAATACCAGTTTTTTTTTTTTCTTCTTTTTTTATTTTTTTTTTGTTTTTTTCAAAATACTATATACAATAATGCACGACATGATTGGCATGTCGCCACCAGACACCCAATCTCAGAATGTTATCCGGTAAATCTGCAATGTCCCGACCAGATCTGATCATACTTAAGTCGGTCCTTGAAATTGGGCTGGCTCCTTCCTGAAGTTCTCCATGGTGCTGATAGGATGCAATTCAGCAGATTATCCTTCTTACTAGTACCCCCATGGAAGACTTCTTCAGGTACCGGATGTAGTGGCTGGAACCAACACCACCACTTTGCAGACTTTACTGGCTGTGGGCTGAGTACAGGCTCCTCTAACTCCTTGATGTGATCACAGGGCTCTTCAAGTGAGAACTCGGATTCTGGGATCTCCTCAGACTCTGAAATTTGCACTTGTTCTTCTACTTGGCCCATCTCTTGCTGAAAACTGCAAGCAACCATATTGTTCATTGCTGGAAAAGTGCTTGCATGTTCCAATCCTTGACTTTGGACGAGATCTGTCCCTTGAACTCCACATGACTGCATCTCAGGGATCTGCTCAGTATAAGGGATCTGGCATGAAAAGTACTGTGCAGGGTAGACAGGAGCAGCAACCACCGGAGAAGGTAATGGAGTTTCTCCCCACGGTAATTTTCCTGATAAGAGCAACAACTGTTCCGCTCGCACTGCTTCCTCAAAGATTTGTGGGAACCGTTGTTCACCTGACTGCAGCAAAAAGAGACCTATGTCAGAGTTCAAAGCTCGAACATAAAAGAGGTGGGCTTGGGTGGGTGATGGACGGATCTTCTCTGGAATTCTCTTCCAACTAATTAAAAATCGGACATTGAAGTCCGTGATGCTTTCTTGAGGTGCTCTCTTGATGTACATGAAAAATTGGTAGAGATCCAAAGAACGCGTAGAAAGGATCTTCGTCAAATCTTTTGATCGGTGCTCCCGCTAGATCATCCCATGAGCCGATGCTTTGATGTTTGAGCAATCTGTACCATTGCAATGCTCTTCCTTCCAAAGACTCGACCAGAAGTCGGATCATGACATCCTCGTGTTCTATGACATGGATCATGGACGGAATCGCAATATCTTCAACATGTGCCAGAGCCATGCCTTCGGTACCATCATATTTTGCCAGGTTCTTCAGGGCACCTTCGGGAATTTCATGCCGAACTTGCAGATTCAGAGGGCCAGGATCATCCCATCTAGAAAAAACCCTCGCCTTTGTGGCAGTGGTCTGCGGGATCACGGCCATCGCCATTAAGTCAGAGTCGCCAGATGAACATTCTTTGAATTTTTTTTTTTTTTTAAAACAATAGGCGTCCACGAACAGATCTTCAACTCAGTAAAGTCGCCAGATGAACTTACAAATCTCCGTTGTGAGGCCAAGACAGCTCATCAAATCTTGAGACCTCCGGGTGTTAAAAGCGTGCCAAAATTGTTGGCACCGGTGGGGTTATCACTTTGGAAAATTATGCGTATCCCACCGATTATGAATTCTTGGAGACAAAAATAGTCTATCCCACCGGGCGTGCCAAAACTCGTTGGTCACGAATCTGCCACAGGAAAGGATTTTTACAATTGCGCCCTAGACCCGGCAAACATTGAAAGGCTGGAAGCAAGAAATGGCTCCCAGACCAATCTCCGCAGTGGGCTGGTTCCCTCTACTATTCTAAAATTGGGTTTAAGATAGGGTTGCTGGAAAGAGATTTAAAAGGTTGCGGAAAGAAATGGGAAATATGGCCACAGCCGAAGTGATGGGATTAGAAAAAAAACAGCAGGAAACTACAAACGCAACAACAGCAAGTAACATAAGAAATCAGCTTCATCCTCGCACAATCACATGCCGCAAATCCCTCCAAACCCACATTCCAGGAATTGTACCCTGACCGCAGTATTTAAATCCAGTATGCAGAATTTAAATGTAATAGCAATGCAGGAGTACGAATGCTATTAGAAATGCAGAAAACAGAAAGCAAATTCATCCATGCGACGCTTGAAAAATTAGAAGTCGATCCTTGTATTCCCGCAAATACAATTCCAGATTTCTAGCCAGCAAGTTTTTCCAACCTTTGCAAATGAAAATTACATTGGTTTTTATAGAGGTCCGTCCTCTTTGCAGCATTAAAAACGTAAAACCAACTTCCTCGTGATCTACAATAATATCTTGAAAATCAGGAACACGACCCCTTAATAGCGGCCTCGAGGAAATAAAAATTAAATACCATTAAACGTTCGCGGCCCTTCATTAAATTCGTTTTTTCAAACATGTGCATGAAAACCGTTGAATTAATCCACGAACCGCAGCTTTGAACCAATAAATCCTTTAATTTTGGTGGCCTGGGCACTCTTCGACCTTAACCGCATCGGAAATCCGCAAATTATTTAATTCGGGTCAGCATTAAATCATCGGAAATCGGAAAAACCCTCTCGGCCGTTCATACTGCACTTGGCGGGAAAACTGCGCAGGTCGCGAAAATGCGACGGGTCGCGAAATCGCGACGTGTTTTTCCGCCGTACGCTTCGCTGCTGAAGACCCGCGAAAATGGAACATGTAGCGATTTCGCTACATGTTTCCGTCGTTGGCTCCTCCCTGCGCTCTGCCCCGCGAAATCGGAACATGTAGCGATTTCGCTACATGTTTCCGTCGCCGCATCAATCGCCATTTTCGGTCGCGATTCGCTGACATGTCAGCGACGCGCTGCAAATTTTGACTTAACGCCTTCGAAGCTGCCCGGGTCGCGATTCGCTGACATGTCAGCGAATCGCTGCATGTTTTCAACTTAATGCTTTTTTTGCCCGCCGACCCGCGATTTCGGAACACGTCGCGATATCGCGACGGTTCCGCCAACCTGCCTGCGTTGACTGCGTTGACCGCGATTCTGCAACATGTCAGCGCGTCGCTGCAATTTTCAGACTTAGTCATTTTTTGCTCATTTTTTCTCCTTTTTTCGCCCAAGCTGCATCAATCAAAGGTCAGATCCCCAACAATACATCAATGCATTCATCAATGAGAATCAATGTGGCAAAAATGCCAACATGTCCCTAGTGTAAGGAAGAGTGGCTAGACTAAACACAAGTTGCATCTTTTAGGGGAGTTGAAAGCAAATTGATTCTTCTGTAAATGTTTGAGTTTGGCCTTTACATCTAACTTGGTTTTAGTATGTGATCAGTAATGACTTTCATTTTTACATCAGTATTTTATTCTTTCTGTTTGCCATTTCAGCGTTTTGATGAAGCTGCAAATTCATTCTATGAAGGAGTGAAGCTTGACCCTGAAAATAAAGAACTTGTTGATGCTTTTAGGTAACCAGGCCTACTTTTTTTTCGTTACTCTTCTATCTATGACGAGCTTTTAATTTGTATATTTTTCAAAAGCTTCTGGATTCTAGGATCCAAATTTTCTTATTTCGTTTATGCTTTCCTAAATTTTGTAGCTATATGATTGTTAATCATGTTAAAATATGCTCTGTCAAGTATGTTTTGGGTTTACAAGGCAAATGTGAGGTTGGACACCAACATTTTCGCAGGGTCAATCACTAGATGAATTTTCATATCTGTTCTTTAAATAAGATGTATCTTTCCATTTTTAGAATTATATAGTGTAGTCTAATAATTTCTGGAATTGATGACTGTCAACAGAGAAACAGTTGAAGCTGGGAAAAAATTTCATGGAAAAAATTGAATCAGCATTTATTTTATCATGATCTTTTGGACGAGGCTTTCACTTTGTAGTTGTTACAAGGTGTAAATCAAGTGAGAATGGACCAGACGACAGACATGAAACTCATGTGATAGTTTTGATCTACATAAACTAACTTGGGAGCACTAAGTCAAGGTTGCAATTGGCATCTCAGAGTGTGTCCTATCAATCAATGGGACATCATTTGCATTCCTGTCCTTGCAAAGAGCAGTTAGTCTTCAACTGCAATCGGCATTCTACATGCTGCTGCTGAGGGTTTATTTTATTTATTTCTGAATTTGTAATTTAAACCTCATTTCTATTTGTTGTATTCTAAATGTTTCCAATGGTAGAAAACTTGTTTCATACTAAAGCATTCCTTTCACATGGGTTTTTCTTGAGTGTGTGGAGCTTATCCAAGTCTGCATAAGAATTAAGTTCATCTATCAGTTCCCTTCATTGATCCTCCAATTTTCTAAGCATGAGAATTAAATGTCACAAAGTCATTGCCTATATATGCATCTGCAAACTAGTTTATGTTGTGGCCATTGCAGTATTTGTTTTCCACAACTACCCCATTATCTATGAATTATGCATAAGACTGGCCCATTTTAGATATTAGCTCATGTAAGGGCTGATTCACTTTTTGGTCTTCTTTCAAGATATCATGGCCTCAATCTTAGCAAATTTTCCTTTTTCCTAAACTGCATTTAACAGTAGGTTCAAAATATGATAGATCCAGAGATTTTTAAATTGGGTATATGGGGTTGAAGTGGGCCCTGCATGCATTACATCATTACAACATTATAGCAGTATTCAACTGACAATGTTGTTATGGTATTACAACAAACAACGTTATCACAAGACACCTTATTATGGGAATGCCCAACACAATGCAGGGATTTGAACTCAGGCTCTCTATATGAATGCATCCCATTTACTGGTACTCCATAATGCCATGGACCCAATAAACTTGTTAGAATATAGTAGCACCAAGATTTGATGAGAATTGAACTTTTGACATTGTGCTATGTGTCATTAACCAACATTGCAAATCATGTGTCTTTGGATAGATTCAAATTTGATTTAGTGGAATTTTATATTTTAATTACAATACTCAAATTACTTAACAGAGTACCATGCGAAAGTCAATAATTGTAAGGATACAATCAGAATATACTTGATTTTAGTTCTTAACGTCAAAATTTTTCAAATACAAGCCAGACCAGTAGCAATTCCTTCTGTTCTTTCGGATGGCTTCAAGAATAAGGAGGTTGAGAGTGGAGTGGGAAAATTGCAGACTTGCAGGTCGGGTCGTCTCTATTGTCTAAGTTGTGTCATAAAATTCAAGTGGCTATGCTCCAAACAACTTTCTCTTAGTTTGAGTGCAGTAAGTTGTGTAACTACAGGGTGTCTTCATGATCCAAATGTGCTGCTAGTTTTAGTCTCCAAGAATTAAAAGGAGTACTGTTTGTTTAAGCAGAAAAATTTACATTATCTACCTAATATGTGCATCAACCGCAAATTATTCTATTTGCAATCATTGCCTGCTTATAGTTTGTTACTTCTATAGGAGATCAGGCTATCCTTACCCTGCTTTTGGTCTTTATATTTCGGCATGTTGTCCTGTTTAAGGTCACAGTCACATCAGATGTATATAATATAGATTGATGGTTGGCTTTAATATGATGATCAAGCTATCCTTACCCTGTTTTTGGTCTTTATATTTGGAAAAATTGTTGTGTTGTCGAAGGTCATAGGTGATGTGTATAATTTGGATTGAATGGTTGGCTTTAACGTGATGTCTAGTTCCCTGTCAACCCCTTCAATGTCCACAAAAGATCCATTCTTGCTAGTACAGGTTTTAATTTTCTGAGTATAGTGTCTAACTGAGGTGGCACGCCTATAATATGAACATATAAGAAGCATAATGACTTTAAGGCTCGTCTCCCCTACCTAGTACATGTATTAATTTTGGTATTTATCTCACATAAACTCGTTTCAGAAACTCTTTGGATACGAGAGATCCCTCTCGAGACTCTTGAATATCTCCCACCTGTTTTCAAAACCAAGCACGCTATCCCTTGAAAACTTTGATGCGCCAGCGTGACGGATCCACTTCAGAAATAAGCTTTAGATAATATCAATTGCATTCATCATACTTAACAAGGATTTTTGCAAACAATACTAAACACATTGAAACATTAAATGGCTCTTAAAGAGGCCCCAAACAATAATATTTTTAATAAAAAGAAGTCATCAAACAAGATATATATATGCTCAAGAAAGCAGACTCTTTGAGAGGCCCTAAACTTGGGGAATAAACATTGTATCTCAACATGCACGTGAGGATTTCTTGATTACTTATTAAGAGTTTAGCAGGAGGCTATATGATTTCTTTAATAACCTATTTTTGAGGATTTCAAATTATGAATTTTATTATGTCAATTAAAAATATTTTTATGCATTGTGTACTTATTATTATTATTTTTTATTTTTTTTTATTTTTATTTTTTGATGAGGAACCTTTTATATACAACATATCCGCAACATGTAAGAGGAGAGATTTGAACCTGAGCCTCTCGATAACTGGAGAGTTTTAACTACCCACTTGCTCTCCAACTCCTCTACATGAGCGGATTTTTATTTTATTTTTGTATTTGGTATATTTTTGTTTTAAAAATATAAATAGTATAATATTATTTTTATTATTAATTTTGACATTTTCAAGTGACACGTATCTGTTGTGTGAAAATTGACATACTTGTCACTCTCTTCGTCTCCTATACCCATCTTTGGATCTACTTCTAGATGCCAATAAGCCATGAAGAGTTTGTTAATCTTTACAAGGGACAATTATTCTTAAAATAATTTGTCAGGGAGATTGTTAGACTCCTATGCCAACTCATCGACTCGAAGAGGGAAAGAGAATGTGACTATGATGATACAATGCATGAGAAAACCCAACGATTTTTCTCATTATTATAATATTATACTACTAGACACCCTAAATTCTACACCATATCACAATATTTGAGAGTATTAAAATTGCTTAGTGGTCTCACCATGATTAGCAAGACCTCCAAGGGATGGGGATACAAGGAAATATTTGAATATGCTTCTAGATGCCAATAAGTCACCATGATTCTACCAATTCTCACCTTGTTACAAAAGAAAGTTAGTTTCTACATAATGCTTGATGGATTTCTTTTACTCACATGGAACAACACTTTCTCTTTTGATAGCATTGGAGGCCAGTGCATCCATTTTTAGGGAGGGATATTGAGGATCATTCAAGAGTATCATGCTTGTTATAATTCAATTTTTACTTTGGTTAACTAGTTGTAATTGTGAGATGGCATAGTTTGTTAACATCCATGGGACTTGGTTTATCTAATTTGAATTATTTGTTATCATTGTGTAATTGCCTATTTAATGACTTCCTACATAAATAAACTACAACTTGATTTCAACTTTTGCATCACAAACAGAAATTACATAATAACTGTTAGGTTGTGGAGTCTGATCTTGGCTAAAATTAAGTTTTTTCTAATTGTATAAAAAAGAAAAGCAAAAAGCCAAGAAAGCAAAAAGGATAAAAAATATAGATTTAAAGATAAAAAAACATGGTCTATGGTTAAAAAAACTATTGTAATAATTCTATATATTTGATTATCTTGTTTATGAGAAGTACATATGATTGTGCATCTCTTGTAGAGAGAGTAGGAAGCTTGGTATAGAGCTTGATGCAAGAGTGTTTGCATGTTAAATTACTGTTAGAGTAATTGTGTGGAGATGTTGGTGTTTTGAAGAGGAATTTGCAACTGGTTGTGTTGCAGGATTACTCCCTTTAGAGAATGTATTGATGTTAATCCAAATGATGGGTGTTGGGTGAACCATGTTATATGTTGTGTTTTATCTTGTCTTACATGTTTATGTTATTTTTCTGTGATGGTTAATTATTTCTGTTGTTACTGATTAAGTTGCTTGCTTCAAGAATCCCCTTGTGCTTATATAGTGAATCTTAACAATTGGTATCGAGGTTGGGATTCAGGATTGAGTGGGAGCTATGGTAGAAGAAGGGAAGTTCAGAGTGGATGTAGTTTTGCAGAAGAGCTTTCACAAATTGCATGACAAGATGGTGGAAGTAAAGTGTGCGATACCCAAGGAGGCCCAGGGTAGTGCCGGTGTGGGTAGCTGGGGTCGAGGCTTTGGAGGTGGAGGAGGATCAGAAGCAAACATAGAAGATGAAAAAAAGGATTTGATCCTTTCAGTAGTGGGAACTGGGAGACATATCCAGGAAGATGGACATGGCGCAAGATTAATTGTATGATTTTTTAGGATGGAACGCATAATATGGTTATAGCTTTGGATCATTGCAACCCCAAGTCCCTAAGTTGGAAGGGAATCCAACACTCGGGGAGTGTGCTTTCAAAGCTAGTGGCAAAGCCATATTGTGTGTGTGCATGCTATGGGTCATCCATAGTATGTAGATCTTGCCATGGTGGTGATGTTTGATTCACCATGATACAAAGTAATTCTGAGGATGTTATTATCATTGATTTGTGGTAGAGATATTGTGTGTTGCTTGTTGATCACAAGATAAAAGTGTGTGGATGACACTAGTCCGGTGTGATGGTTTAGAGCATGGTTACAACAATCTGGAGGAGTTGGACATTCCTTATTTGGCTTAAAGATGTTCTTTGGCGGATGCAACAACGGTAGAGTTATTGTGGATCGGTCTCCAAGTGGGAGATTGTTAGGTTGTGGAGTCTGATCTTGGCTAAAATTAAGTTTTTTCTAATTGTATAAAGAAAAAAGAAAAGCAAAAAGCCCCCAAAAAAGCAAAAAGCCAAGAAAGCAAAAATGATAAAAAAGATAGATTTAGAGATAAAAAAACATGGTCTATGGTTAAAAAAAAACTAGTGTAATAATTCTATATATTGGAGTATCTTGTTTATGAGAAGTACATATGATTGTGCATCTCTTGTAGAGAGAGTAGGAAGTTTGGTATAAAGCTTGATGCAAGGGTGTTTGCATGTTAAATTATTGTTAGAGTAATTGTGTGGAGATGTTGGTGTTTTGAAGAGGAATTTGCAACTGGTTGTGTTGCAGGATTACTCCCTTTAGAGAATGTATTGGTGTTTTAATACAAATGACGGGTGTTGGGTGAACCATGTTATATGTTGTGTTTTATCTTGTTTTACATGTTTATGTCCTTTTTTTGTGATGGTTAATTATTTCTGCTATTACTAATTAAGTTGCTTGCTTCAAGAATCCCCTTGTGTTTATATAGGGAATCCTAACAATTGGTATCAGAGCAAGGTTGGGATTCAGGATTGAGTGGGAGCTATGGCAGAAGAAGGGAAGTTCAGAGTGGATGTAGTTTTGCAGAAGAGCTTTCACGAATTGCATGACAAGATGGTGGAAGTAAAGCGTGCGATACCCAAGGAGGCCCAGGGTAGTGCTGGTGTGGGTAGCTGGGGTCGAGGCTTTGGAGGTGGAGGAGGATCAGAAGCAAACATAGAAGATGAAAAAAAGGATTTGATTCTTTCAGCAGTGGAAACTGGGAGACATGTCCAGGAAGATGGACATGGCTCAGGATTAATTGTATGATTTTTCAGGATGGAACACATAATATGGTTATAGCTTTGGATCATTGCGACCCCAAGTCCCTAAGTTGGAAGGTAATTCCACACTCGGGGAGTGTGCTTTCAAAGCTAGTGGCAAAGCCATATTGTGTGTGTGCATGCTATGGGTCATCCATAGTATGTAGATATTGTCGTGGTGGTGATGTTTGATGTTTAAAACAAAATATTGGTGTTGGGTGAACCACGTTATATGTTGTGTTTTATCTTGTCTTGCATGTTTATGTTTTTATGTGATCGTTAATTATTTTTGTTGTTACTGATTAAGTTGCTTGCTTCAAGAATCCCCTTTTGTTTATATAGTGAATCCTAACAATAACACTACCATATCATAAGTGGAGTGCCCCCCAAAAGAAGAGAATTTTGGTGTTACGTTAGTGTTATAGGTAAAAAAACAACCTCAAAATGTACTAGTATCCAATAAAGACTATGCCTCATAGACTAGGTCTATGCTTATTGAATCCAAGGGTTTTCGATAGATGGAGCATCAAAAGCCACTTCCATATCGCTATCTTCTTACTAGGGTGGCTAATAATGGGATCTTAGGTTATAAAGTTAAGCCAAGGAATGTTTCAAATATGATACAATAATGAAGCAAGAGAATGATTCTCTCACGAGATGGTTTACTTGCATAAGAGCAATAACATTGCTAGTTGTAAATGGGCAATAAGAAATTTGATTATTATGGTTAGATTGAGAAGCACAAGGCTGGGTAAAAATACCAGATGGGAACATCCCCACAAAGACTGCGTAAAAATTAACTTCGATGGAGTTGCAAAAGGTGACCTAGGTCATGCTGGTGGTGGGGGCCTTATTAGGAATGACAGAGGTCAAGTAGTGGTTGCATATGCTGATCAAATCCTTGATCTATTTTTCATTATGATCAAATCCTTGATTCTTTTCCAACTCTCCTTTTTATCATAAACTTCGTGAAATGATAAATGGGATGTATATTTCAAATGCTCTGTAATACTGTTTATACTCCAACTACTTTGGAGGAAAAAAGAAGACAGTGGAAGGATATTACTCATTATCTCTCATTTTCCTAAAGCTTGGATCTTGATCGAAGGAGATTTCATTACCATCCTCTCTCTGGATGAGAAAAGAGGGGGAAATAGAAATTTGGACAAAAGCACTGACCTCATGAGCGAATATATTGCAAACCTCCATCTTGTGGATATCCAACTAGATAACGGCCTTATGGCTTGGTCTAACAGAAGGCAAGGCTTAGCTTGTATAATGGAGAGATTGGATAGGTTTTTGCTCTCTGAAAATTTCTTAATCCATGGTCACATTCCTAAAGTGAAGACTTTTAATAATGTTGGTTCGGATCATTGGCCAATCATGGTGGAAATGTGGAAAACCAATGTGAGTTTCTCTCCTTTTCGTTTTCAATTAATGTGGCTTAGAGACATTTCCTTCAGACCTCGTGTGCAACAATGGTGGAAGGAAGGTAAACCTAGGCATGGGACTAAGATGTTTTGTTTTGCCAAAATATTGCAATACATTAAATCCAAAATCAAGATTTGGAACTGGAAAGAGTTTGGGGATGTTCATAAAAAAAAACATGAAGTTATTGCTCATTTTGAAAATTTGAATAAGAAAATCCGTTTAGATGGCCTCACAAAGAAGAGAAGTGCAGATGAAATTAAACTCACAACTTAGAGGAATGGGAAAAAAGAGAAGAAATCTTATGGAAGCAAAAATCTAGAATTCAATGGCTCAAAGAAGGAGATCGAAACACAAATTTCTTCCACAAATCTCTTCTAGCTCGAAGATCTCACAACTTTATTTCTTCCTTAAAATCGGATTCTGAAGATGTTGTTTATACTTGGGATGGCATGAACTCTATTGTTGTTGATTACTTTTCCAATATTTTTGTTGCTACTCCTCTTGACTCAACTTCACAACAAAATGTTCTTCAAGCAATCCCTTCTCTTATCACTTCCGAGGAGAACTCTATTTTGATTGCTCCTGTTACTATCAATGAGCTTCAACAAGTAGTTTTTAAAATGCAAAAAGGGAAAACCCCAGGTCCTGATGGTTTTCCCATTGAGTTCTACCAAGAGTTTTGGGATATCCTTCAAGTTGATTTATTAGAGGTGGTGGAAGAAGCCAGGAAAGCCAAAGAAATTTTGGAGGTTATCAATAAAACTTATATTACTCTTGTTCCAAAAGCTCAAGAGGTTGATCATATCTCAACTTTTAGACCTATTGCTTTATGTAATGTTCTTCTCAAAATCATTACTAAAATCATGGCAAAAAGGTTGAAGCCTCTTTTGCATAAGATTATTTCCCCGAGCAAGGGGGTTATGTGGAAGGACGTCAAATAGTAGATGAGATAGTTCTTGCTCAGGAAGCCATCCATTCCATGGATATGCAAAATTTTCCTTCCATGTTCATTCGGTTAGACTTATCCAAAGCTTATGACAAAGTGGATTGGCACTTCCTTATCAAAGTTTTGAGGCAATTTGTTTTTTCTAAGGATTGGATGGATTGGATTATGGGATGTATCTCTTCAGTTTCCTACTTAGTTCTTATCAATGGCGGGCATTCTCGGTCTTTCCTAGCTTCCGGAGCTATTAGGCAAGGTGACCCGCTATCCCCTTATTTATTCATCATTCTTGCTGAATGCTTGGGTAGGACTATAACCAAAAAGAGGGAACACAAAACCCTTGAGGGAGTTACCATTGCTCATGGAGCTAGACCTATCTCTCATCTTTAATTTGTGGATGACTACTTTTTTAGGTAAAGCTACAGTTAAAGAAGCTTCTAATATTAAGCAAATCATTAGCTGTTTTTCTAAGGCTAATGGGCAGTTGATCAATGAAGATAAATCTAAAGTTATTTTCTTTCACTCGCTCTCGCTAGACAGGAATCCATGGTCTTGGATAAATTAAGATATAAGAAGACCTCTCTTCTAATCACTTATTTAGGTATTCCCATAAATATTCAAAGGCAGAAAAATAAAGATTGGAATTGGCTGTTGGACAAAGTCAAGAAGAAACTTGGAAAGTGGACCAACAAGTGGCTTTCTTCTAGGGGTAGAATCACCTTGGTAAAATTTGTCCTTCAAGCTATTCCTATTTATGTTTCTTCCATTTTGAATATCCCAAAGGCTATTCTTCGAGAATTGGATCAAATCAGTCATCGTTTCCTTTGGAGTGGTACTAAGGAGAAAAGAAAATGGGCCTTGGTGAAATGGGATACTTTGTCTTCCTAAGAGTGAAGGGGGGTTAGGATTCCGGTATTCAATTAATAACAACAAAGCTTTAGCTGCTAAATTATATTGGAGGATGTTGCATAACCCCAATGCTCTTTGGGCCAATAATCTTCGTGCTAAATATGCTGAGAACAAAAGTCCCGAAGACCTTGTTCGCTATCAACTTCCTACCAAAGGTTCTCCCATTTTAGCAGTTCTTAAGATTGGTGAGGATTTGATAAAGAAAAAATTATTTTGGATCATTCATAATGGTCAACATGCAAATTTTTGGACAGATTCTTGGGATGGTTACAAGCCTTTGATAACTCAGTTTCCCAATTGGAGGCCTTGGATGGAGGAGCTTCACCGAGCTAATTGGATAAAGGTGGCTAATTACTATCGGTACCATACTGGTAATTCAAAGGTTGGTAGATGTTGGATCCCTTTTGAGGACTGGCCTATTCAAATCCTAGAAAGGCAAAGACAAGATATCCAAGGCATCCTTCATATGAGATCCCTCTCTTGGTCCCATGAAAAAGATTGTTTTGGATGGAACAACACTACTAAGGGTGAGCATTCAGTTGCTCAAGGTTATTTGACCTTATGCCATAATAATCCCAACCATTTTTATGACATCTTTTTTCGATTGTGGGCTCAAAAGCTCTGGCCTAAGGTGAGGTTCTTTAATTGGCTTGTATTGCATCGTAGGGTGCTTATTGGCGAGCAACTTATGAAGCATGGTTTTCATGGCCCTTTTAGATGTGAAATGTGTGAAGAGAATGTAGAAAATATCAACCATCTTTTTATTGAGTGTACTTTAGCCTCTGAGCTATGGAGGAGAATGGCCACTTTACTTGGCTTACAATGGTCCAATTTTTTTACTTTTGAACAATTTGTGGAGGGATTGGCCTAATCAAGAGGGTGTTGATCATTTTATTAGGCGAGTAGTTTGGATGGGTTCTACCATTCTTCTTTGGAATATTTGGAATGAAAGGAACAACCGAATTTTTAATCAAGATAGGAAGGATATTCACTATATTTGGCAAAAGACCATAGCCAACTTAGTTGAATCAGTCCATCAACTCCTTAATCACCCCCAAAACTCCCACCAAAGATGGGATCAAGTGATGCAAAGATTGAATATTAAAGCTTGTAAGGGCAACCAACTTAAAGGGAATGTGGGTATTATTAAGATGGATAGGACTAGAAATTGGCAACCTCCTAAGGATTTTGGAAAAGTCAATACCGATGGAGCCTCTAGAGGGAACCCTGGAAAAGCCAGTGTGGGAGGAATTGGTAGACTTTCAGATGGCTCCCTGGTTTTTACTTTTGCTGAGAATTTGGGTATTCTTTCCAATAACCTTGCTTGAGGGGTATGGTATCCTCGGAGGCCTTCGAGGAGGCTACTAAGGTTGGATGGGAAAAGGTGTTAGTTGAGTCTGACTCTCAACTTATGATTAATCTCTTGAAGGCTCTTTCTAAGAATCATAAGGTGGATTGGAGAATAAAAAGAATTATTGAGAAGATTCAGTTAATCCAAATGGGATTTTTGAAAGTTGATTACAATCATGTGGTCAAAAATCAAAACAAGAGTGCTGATGCTTTAGCTAATTGGGCTTTGGACAAAGGTGATCTTACTTGTTATGGCCACCCTCCTATATGGTGGGCTTCTCAAATTAGGGAAGCTCTTCTTTCTATCATTTCTTTGGATGGCTCCAGTTTTGAAGGTACCTAGTTTCTTCTTGTTTTTTTTTTTTGTTTCTCTTTGGTTCATTTAGTTTTTTTTAGTTCCTTAGCTCATTCTATTCTTTATTTTGTTTCCTCTGTTGATTCTTGCCTTAATAGTCTTTTGGTCTAGATAGGTCATTGTTTTGTTCAATTTTTTTTTCTTTTTTCTTTTTTGTTTTGTTTTTGTTTAGTTTTTTAAGGTGGGTGGGTTCTTTTGTTTTGTTTTGTTTTTGTGTTCTTTGTGTTGTTTTTTGTTGTTCTTGTGTTTTTGTTGTTTTGTTTTGTTTTTTTTTTTTTTTTATGTTTTTTGTTATTGTTCTTGTGTTTTTTTTGTTCTTGTTCTTGGGTTTCTCTTTGTTTGTGTTATTTCGTGTTTTTATGTGAGTGTTTTCTATGTTTTTTGTTTTTGTTTATTGTTTGTTGTTGGTTGTTTTTTATTTTATTTTTAAATTTTTTTTAGGTTTTGGTTGTGTTTATTTTTCATGTTTTTTCTGGGTTATGTCTTTGTAGTGTTCTGTTGTTTTTGTCTTGTTTGTGTTTTGTTATGTGGTTCTTGTGTTTTTTTATGTGGTTTGTGTTATGGTTTCTTTTATCTTATTGTGCGTGTTTGGTTGTGCTTTTTTTTTTTGACACACTCAAGGAGCATGTTTTTTATTTTATTTTATTATTTTTGTTGTTTTTACTTATTTTTAAATTGGTTTTGTGTTTTTGTTTGCTCCTTGAGTATGTCAAAGGTGGTAGTCCAGGTCCGTGTCCTGGGCATTTTTGGCGGAATGGATACCTCTGCCTCCTTGGGTCTTACCCGAAAGTGGCATCCCTTTTGGGATGTTTTCCACAAAAAAAAAAAAAAAATGCAATCTCTAGCAATTTTGTGTACTTGGTTTAGTGCTTTGTATGATCCCATAGATACTATAGTTTTTCCTTGAACTAAAATATAGCAATCTATCAACTCTATGGTTTTTTGAGTTGAACCATTTGGCCTCAATAGTTATCATTGTCTAACAAATTTACCTTTATCATAAACTATGTTGTCAATCTTGATGATATCACAATGCATCTTATCATTTAGTATCTTGATTGCTTGTAGTGTTGGTACACTTCTTGATAATAGTCTTATGAGATCCTAGGCTTTGATGATGGTGTATGGATCTCTTGTTTGAGTCACAAAGATAGATAATCTTCTTTCAACAAGATCTGTTTTGCAAGCTATTCCATGCCTTTTTAAAGCTTTCTTCACAATAGGACATTCATCCTATAGATGTTTTTCTCTATATTTGGAAAAGTGAGTAGAAAATTAATTGACTTTGAACTTACTGTCTTAATTTCATGATGTATTGAACCTCTTGGCCTTATAGGTATCCCATAGCTTATGCTTGTAATTATTCCCTTTATATTTAGGCGATGTTACCTCCTATTGGTTCCTTGGCTTGAAATTATCAATTGGTGGAACTCTACTTCTATGATGATTTGGATGTTTCCAAGTTTCTTGATCTATCATATTTTTGATGTTATACGAAACATTGTTGTGTTATATCAAGTGTTCTTGAGCAACAAACAAATGTTCTTCTTCTTGAACCGCTTTTACTTCTTTAACTTGATTCTCTTCAACTACATTACTTTAATATGCATTTTTCCAACTTTGATTTCGTTATTCTGAAGATAACCTATCATGTTGCTAGTTCATCGCTCATGAAGGCGATTCATTTTTTGAATAGAATGTTTCAATAATCCTTCATCGTATGTCCATTTCTTCTATAATCTTCACACATGTTTTTCATGTTGAAAATACTCCTTTGAGAATTATTTCTTTGATTCTAAAATCTTTAAAAAATTATTTCTTTGTTGGAAGCATTTTTAAGGTCTCATGCATCGTATAAATGATTGATTTCCTCTTTGACATGTAACTAGTAACTCTTTTTCTTCTTCTATAGTGTGAGAGGCCTCTACTTTTTGAAGTAGGTTCACTAGCTTTTTAAAGCTTGGTGTTTGCTTAGTAATATTTAGTGTAGTTACAAAAGCATTATACTTTGATGGGAGTGATCTAACAATAATATGAACTAGCATTTCATCAGAGACTTGAGTTCCTAGTGCTTGCAATGATGCTCCCAATTTTTCAATTCTCCTTATGAATGATTCTAGCCTTTCTCCATTCTTCACATTTAGACAATAGAGCTGGATTTGGAGGAATAAAATCTAATTTTGATTCTTGGCTTCAAAGACTATCTTCAACTTCTCCCATACATATTTTGCTACGGTTGTATCTTTAATGTATGCTTGGACGTCATTTGCTACTCTAAACATGATGATCAGTCTTTCCTTTTTATCTGTCTTGTTAAACTTTCTTTGATCTTCTCCTTGTGGAGTAGGATAGGAAGTGCTTCCATCTAGTACTTTCCAGACTTCTTCAAACTCAAGTTATGTCATGAGTTTTGTCTTCCAGGCAACATAGTTGTTTTCCCTCAACAATTGGGAATTTGACAACGAAAACTTTGGTGCTCCACTACCCACGAATTTTTTTTACGAAATATAAATATTCTTCTTTTATTGAGTGTCTCAAAATTCTCTTTCTTATGAGTATATATATGCTTATACTCGAATTTCGATTGATGCTTCAAAAAGTACGAGAAAGAATATATCTTACCAAATAGAGTTAGGGAATGTTTCTTCCTCTACAGAATATTCCTTGGAATATTCACCCTTTTAAAATATCATAAGTTTCCTTTCATTTATTTGTGATTACTCCATGTATGCCTTTATCCTTGGTCCACATGTTATCCTAATCGATCTCCTTCAACCATTATAGTGAATTTTTATTGGCATCTTGATTTGTTAAACAAAGCTAGTTTTCGCTGATGATCTTTCTTTTTCACAGGCAAACATATTGCTCTATAGACTTTATCATCCAACTTCTTTAGTTGAATATTTTTGGAGGTTCTTTATTGCAGGTGTCAAATATGTTGATTCTCTTTCAAAATATAGTTATCTCGTAGACAATTCTTATTCTGCTACATGCAATCAAATGTTGACATTCAATATTTGACATCCCTTTATGTTTATTATAAATATTTAATTCACATTCTTCACTTTAATTATAGGATCATCAATGCATTTCTACTATTGTGGCAGAGTGCAGAGTCTGTTTATCATATTTTGTTGGTTGATGTGAGAATCATGGAAGTTGGTTTGAGATCCCCTGTGTGTTGCTTCAGGTGTTTGCTTCTATCTTCTCAAATACCTTGTATTATGCTCAAATTAATTGAATATCTTTCAAATATTTTAAATAATTTTTTCCAATACTCTTTTGTTTGAACGATTTGCAATGAACATCTATAAATTTTGCTAAATTTCTTTGAATTTTTTTTTATGAATGAATGGCTTTCTTAATTAGAGATCCAGGAGAAGATCTCACCACCAACACTTCCAGAAGCAGAAGGTTGAAGATAAGGTCTCAAGGAAGACCAGAAGAAGCTGCAAGATCAAAGGCCTTGGAGAGGTCTCTATGAGCATCCAGTAAAAGGCTTGGAGAGCCTTATTGAAGATATCATCAAAGGAGTTCCAAGGAGAACTCATTGGAGAAATTCACTATTGGAGATAGTGAAAGATTTGGGACAATTGTCGCCATTCGACAACAAGCCCAAGAAGATGAATTTGGCAAGGAGTGCCAAATCTCAGAAGACCTCAAGACATTCAGAATATTGAGATGAAGATCCTGTTTGAAGTCAAAATTCGACAAGAAGCTTGAAGGAAGATTCAGACAGAAGAAGCCTACCAAATCCAAGAGATTTGGAGATTACCTCTCACAGCAAGAAGGCACCACTTTAGAAACAAATATCTCTTCAAATCTACAGCAAAAGGAGGAGACTACAAGAGGAGAACAAGCCACCAAAAACCTAGGCTCATGAAAGAGAGTTCGAGACCATATTTTGGTGAAGATGAAGTTGTTCAAGGCAGCCTACAAAGAGTTGCAAGATCTTACTCAAGGCAACAACTTGGTGATCTTAGACACCAAGATCTACATCCTCTACAGAAGCGGTGAAAAGGGCTTTCAGAAAAAGGTAAGCAACTATTGGTGCAAGTAGATTCATTAAAGTGGATTACTTATCAGATTTGTTTAAGCACCTTAATTTGGATTAAAGTTGCAATAAGGAGAATTGAATTACAGTCTTCAAAAGTGCAAAAAGAGAAAGGTTTCTTTAAGGTTCATTTGCACTTTAGGAGTTGATTAGATTTTAGAATTTCAAACTATCTATCAACTACCTATCATCTACTTTGGAAAGCAAAAGAAGACTAGCTCCTACTACCTTGCTTATAAGAGAATTGCAGAATAATTCTTGAAGATTCATTTCAGATTATTCTTGATTAGTTGTAGTAAATTGATTAAGTGCATTATTTTTTAGATTTGATTGGAGTGATAAGGTGAAATTGTTAGTGCATTAAAAGTAAAATATTATTAGATTCATTTGCACTATTATATTGCTCTCAAAAATATTATTGTTGTGTTCATGAGAAGGGCACAAAAACAAAATTTGTCAAAGTGTCTAAAGACACTATTAGTGCACAAAAATTTGCAACTCATAGTGGCCAATAGAAGCCACCAAAATTGGTTAGTACAAGTGAATAAAAACTAACCAAAAGAAGCTTCAAAGATTGAGACTTGGTGAGTCTCAAATCCAAAGCACTACAGGGTTAAGTGCAATAGAAAAAAACTTCTATCTACAACATTTGTAAAGCTTGGATCTATCATTAAATATCCAAGCAAAGAGGGCAAGGAGTCTATCCAAAGGGATGTCCTCAAAACCCTCATTTGTGCATTCAAAATTTGCTACAAAATCAGACTACAAGACCTACAAGGAGTGCAAAAAGGGTGCAATAAGAACATATTATTCTCATAGAAGATTACAAGGTATTGCACTACATTGTTCGCAGGAAAAGGGTAGATTGAAGGTGCCACTAAAGGCACAAAAACTACAGGGAAATCCAACCAAGAAAGGCCGAACGTCAAGCAAGAAAGATCGAACGTCAAGCACTCCTCATCCACGACACAAGGAGCCATTCGAAGGGGCTCACACTTCACATCTTGGATGGACAAACCTACAAAAGGCAATGCACATATCAGTCGATCATCAACCTGCATTTACATATACATAAAGGGAGCTCTCTTTTACAAGTAAAAAGGTGGTAGATTCTACCTCAATCAACGTGGATGAACAATGTAAAAGGAGCACATTGAAGGGAACAAGGAACGAGGAGAATAGGTGATATATTCAGAGGTTGCTAGCTTGGTGAAGATTGTCCACCAAAAGAATCACCTACAATACCATTCAAAGCTCCAAAATTACCTCAATGATCGACCAACAAGAGAAGAGGTTGCTTGCACTCCAAGAAACGTAGCAAGCAAAGAAGAGGTATACAAAAAGGAGTTATACTCTCCTTGGAAGCGTTACAACGAAAGAACTCCATGCAGAAAGGTTGAAAGCCACTTGGCATGAATTCTCTAAGGTGCCATCCCATTTCTTAACGTCCAAGAAAACTCATGAAGGAGTTACAAGTGCTCACACAAGTGTTCATGCATTACAAGGTGACCAAGAAGCTAGTAGAGCATTACTAAAGGATTGTTACATTACAAAGGAGAGAGCTCGTACGTAACGCTCAGTGACACTTGTCAAAGCCTTCACCACCTTAAAAGGCATCTAAACACGAAGTGACAGAGTGTGAAGAAGAGAGAATAGTGCAATCAAAGGAATCCGAGAGAGAATAGTGCAATGAAACACATTCGAAGCATAACATGGAAGGAAGGAAGGAGGAGCATTAAAGGCTCCTAGAAAATAAGGTCAAACCTTCTCAAATCTGTAATGCTCTTCACTCCAACATTGAAGACAAGGCTGGCCCAATCCACACTCATCATCTCAAGCACCAAAAGTTACATATTGTAGTTATTATATCCAGCCAAAATCAGAGCCATTCAAGTGTGGTGATAAAGGAGCTAAGGTAAGTAATTTATCTCATTTAATATTGCTTTCAAATAAAGGAGATATAAGGTTTAAAATCAAGAATAAATTTTGAGATTATGAAAGCAAAAGACATAGGAGATAACTTACCAAGCTAAATATTAAATATTTGCAAATATTATTGTGGTCTAATTTTTCCAAAAATTAGGGAGTCATAAGGGTTACTACATCAAATTAATTTATTGGAAATTAGATACACTTAAATTAATTCCCAAAGGGTTATTTAAAAGAGAGGTTTATCATAGTATTTCAAAGGTTGGAAATTTATAAAATTATTGTCTCAAACTTCTCAAAAGGAGACAAAAGATCCAACATTATAACCTCTTTAAAATTTGGGAAAAGTGCTTAGTTCAATAGGAGCAATAAGGGATATTAGAAGTTGATTTTTTACAAAACTTTACAAAATCAACCAAATATTGAACTATAATTTACAAAAGCACTATATCTTATCCAGGACATACTAGGGAGTCATAAGGCATTCTACAAAATCTAAGGATTGATATTAGGGAATTTAAATGGCTTCAAACAAATTCTTCCTAGCAGAATCTCAACTACTCAAGGGTCCTAATTATTTTTCCTGGAAGAATAAAGTGAAAGCTATCTTGGTATATGAAAAACTTTGGGATATTGTCAAAGGGAAAACACAAATACCTACCACAGATGATATTGAAATCCTAAAGTTCATAGAAAATGATTCAAAGGCTCTAATGATAATAACCTTTGCTATCACTGATGAAATACAACCCTATATCAGTTCAGCAAAAACATCTTCAGAGGCATGGACAAGCCTAGAGAAAATATTTGAGGGAAAGAATAAGGCAACCATTCTTCATCTTCAGTCTCAACTTCATTCATTAAAGATGAATAATGGAGAAAGCATAGAATTGTTCCTAAGGAAGGTGGCAGATATTAAAGGGAAATTATTTACCTTAGGAGAAATAGTTAAGGATGAACTTCTTACTCAAGTAACTATGAGAGCACTTCCAGACAACTATAAACATTTGGTAACATCTTTACAAGTTCTAAGTAAAGATACTTCTTTTGATGACTTAGTCAATATTCTACAGGAATATGAAGTGGAAAATACAGTTAAAGATGAAATGTCTAACACTGCATTGGCATCTAAAGAAAATCCACAGGGAAACATTACTTCATCAAAAGGATGAAAAACATGGTACAACAGGTATTGTCAGATATGCAAGAGAAAAGGCCATAGCACCAACTACTGTAGTTCAATCCCAAAAATCAGAATCAAGGAAATCAGATGAACAATGGGAACCAATTTTAGGCACGACAATATCAAAATCCTCATCAACAACAATTCCAACGTCCAACCAATTATCCCCAATTGGAGTATCAAAAAAGAAATCAAAAGGGACATCTAGCTCAGAGGATAGAAGAAATTGAAGAACTGGAAGAATCAACAGATGATTATGAAATCAAAGCTCTTTCAACAAGAATGACATATTATGAAGACACTAATCACTTGCTTGAACAAGTTACAGAAAATAGAGAAGAAGATTCAGAATCCCAAGGACAAGAAGAAGATCCACATTGAAGACTAAAGTCTTCAATATCCAAATAATGTAATACATGGGGGTGTTAGAAATAGATTATATTACATCATTTGGATCATGTAAATGTACCTTTCTTGGTACATACTTAGGACATTAGATTACTTTAGGGGGAAGTTATCTAGTTACTTCATGCAATGTAATAAATGCACAAGTGTCAATGTGCAAGCTATATATGTGCAAGTTGTCCCTTGCACAACTAGGTAGAGTGTTGGCCAAGGAACCTATTTTCCTATATAAAGGGCCATAGACATAGAGCATGATATAGTAGTAGGAAGTAGTGTAGAACAGTGTGGTGTGATGTAGCAGAGTGTGATGTAATGTGATGGAGTGTGATATGCTCAAAGCTCATTCTTGAGCAGTAGATTTATTCATGGAGTGTTCATTTCCTCCATAGCTACTTTGTATACATTTCCATCATTTCTATTTATAGTATATTTTCAGTCATCTCGCAGATTTACTTTATGTCATATTATTCTGCATCTTGTGATTGCTATCTCCCATTACTTGCTACATCAAAAGCTAACAAATTTTTCTTGTCATCAATGACAATAAAATGTCGATATTCTAAAAGTTATTCTAGTTAATAAGTCTTCACCTTATTTCCATCTCAACAAGTGAAATGAAAGTCATTCCTTAAAAATTTGCTTCTAGGAGTCTAATGTCTCCTCAATTCATTTCTAAGCATAAATCCTTACCATAAGAGATTGAAATCAATTCAATATTTTTTTTATTAATGGTTTGAGTTGGATTTCAAAGATTCTCATGCGAGCTTCATTAATACTAAAACTAGTTGACATGGTTGGAGAACAAGTGAAATGAAAGTGATTGCTTGGAAATTTGCTTCTAGAGTCTAATCTCTCCTTCATTCATTTATAGATATAAACCTTTACCATAAGAGATCATAATCAATTTAATATTTTTTTTATCAATGTTTTGAGTTGGATTTGAAATATTCTCATGCTAACTTCTTTAATAATAAAACTAGCACAATTGCTTTTTGGGTTATGTTTTGTCATGCAACCTAAAGGTGACATAGATTAAAATATATGTTTTCCTTTCTTATCTTTACAAGTGCAATCTATACGAAAAGTATCGTATTTATCTTTAGAGAGTCCATCAACATTTTTTTTTAAGTCAATCAACATTTTTTTTTAAGTCAATCTTGTGGTGGCTTAACCCATTTACAAGATAAGTATCGTTATTTATTCTCCATAAATAAAAGGTAAATATTTAAATTATATATTAATTAAATGTATTTTTTTGTTTTAAAATATAAAAATTTAAAAAAGAAATAATAATAATAATAATATAAGATCAAATTTATAACATTATAATTACATATTTTTTAAGTTAACATTTTGTTAACAATTAATAATTTACTAATATTTTTAAATTAAAGATTATAATTCATAGAATTATATTGAAAATAAATTACTATTGAAAACTTACAAATCACAACTCATTTTAATTTATTATTAATTAATACAATTATTATATTTAAATTTAGTTATTTTTTTAATTTGTTGTTCTCTTACTAAACTGTCATGAATTTTTATTTATAATAAAGAGTTGTTGTCGTTACCTTATATCATATCATGCGGAAGCACCAAGATGGTAATTTTTATTGTAATCATTTGGTTAAATGGTAACTAAAAAGATAAATTTAATTAGTACAAATTTAAAAAATATATTATTATTAAATCAAATATTCGCTTGGAAACCTGCAAAAAGGTAACATTTGTTACATAAATAGGCTACTCCAATAATCACCAGTCTTAACTGAGAAAAATATGACAGTTCAAAACATCGATAATATTCATTTTGAGAGAGTTTATGGTGCTTATTACAATCATTCTCAAATGCAGATTTTTCAATAAAATTTTATTAAATCAAAGCATACAAATAGAAGCCAGCGATCTCGAGGGGATCCTTTTATTACATGAGGCTATATAATGAAACTAAGAAATCAAGAAAAGATGCTCCCGAAACCATTGAAAAATGGTGGATACGATAGCCATTGCACAGAAAAAAGATGAAGATTAAAACTCGAAATCATCCAACTCTTCAGCAGAAAAGACAGGGCAGAAGTGCAAGAAAAGAAGCAGCGAGTACTGAGGGAATGCATATCATGAATGCTGCGCCTGTCACCATTGATGGACTTGGACTCGGACTGGACGCCTCTTCCTCTTTTATGGCATTCACCATCCCTGCGGATGACACCGCCATTATCATATTCATCACAAATGCCAAGACTGCTGCGCATCTCAACTTGTTTACTGCTCCTGCCATCTTTACACCAAATCACACGTCGTATACAGGTAGAAGCAGCTCTTGTGAATTTAGCCAATCAAATCTGCGATCACAAAAGATAGTCGCAGAAAAAATTGGATGAGGAGGTTATAGGGCGGGGGGATATTTATACTTTTTAGTGAGTGCAACTCCCTTTCATTTCACATGCGATCTAACAGTCTGAATGTGTTTAAAATATGTTGCAGTCTAGGGATCAAATTTGATGCACCGTCATAAAATGGTTAAATTAATATCACCTCGTTGGAAAATTTAAATATGGAAAGTACTTGTTTCGTATAAAGGTATTAAATGATTTTTCGGTAAGGTGGCAATATGCCTGTCAAATTTAAATATGAAGGTAGGTTGCAGGTGATGTAATTAACGTTCACGATAACAGAAACAATAGTGTGAAAGCAAACATGGATTAATTAGGAATAAATAATTGACAACAGAGGCATTTTTAAGAGATCACTTTCATTGATGAAGTGTGGTAAAAAATGCAAAAGCATCCAGCATTTAAGTGGGTTTTGTAATTTATATTTTTATATATAGAAGAATTCATAACATTTTTAATTTTTACTATCAGTTTAAATCTTATTGTTAAGAAAGAAAGAGTTTTTTCTTTTAAATAAATAATAAATGAATTTAAAATAGTTATATATATATATATATATATATATATTTTATTTAAAAATAATTAATCATATTGGCATTAGTTTTAGTTACAGTTAATTTTTTTTTTTTTTTAAATAGATCAAGCTTCTGATCTTGTCAATAGATATATGTATAATTATCAACCTTATTGTAATATCTTCTTGTAGTTATGATGTAATATGGTATGGGCTTTGACTCTTCTTGGGGAGGTCCAAGGTTCAAATCGCAGCCTGGGCAAGTGTGTGAGGAGGTGGTTGAATGGTGGTTGTGTTAAATTCCTATTGATAAGCATAGTTCCCGGTTTTACAAGGGGTCATGGTTGGAAGGAGACTGCTCAACCTTACGCGTTGGTCGCAAGGGTTTCTCACACTAATCAAATCTATATATAGTTCCTGGTTTTACAAGGGGTCATGGTTGGAAGGAGACTGCTCAACCTTATGCGTTGGTCGCAAGGGTTTCTCACACTAATCAAATCTATATATATGGTTGGAAGGAGACTGTTCAACCCTACATGTTGGTAGCAAGATTTTAGGGGTTTCTTACACTAATCAAATCTATATATATATATATATATATATATATATATATATATATATATATATATATATAGATATTTTTTTAATGCTATATCTATTAAAAACAAAAAATTATAAAGGTAAAACAAAAATTGAAATCAAATAATATAAAATAATTATATATTTATGAAAAATATTAACATAAGTCTTTTGTTCATTATATAAGGTGGACAAGAAGATGATATAGAAAACAGGTCTAAAAAAGAATATGACTTCAGGAGCAATGGAGGGCTAGGGCTTTAGTAATATGGGACATTTCATCTGGGTGTAAGAAGATGATAAGTTTTTATTTATCCCTTTATATTTTCAAAGTTCTACGTGTAGATTTGCAAATTTATTATAGAGGTAATATTATCAAATGTATTGAGTTTTGGGAGATGTAAGCTCTAGTTCAAATAATATAATCACTATAGGATATATTGGTAAATATTAATAGATATCAAGTTATAGTATCCTTCCCATAGACAAATTTTTAACTAAATCTTTAGAATCATCCCATAGTAGAGATTAGGGAGAACCTTATAGAGTAGCGATCCTTATTGCTCAAAGATAGGTAATCATGAGTATATTTAATGTGTCTTGGCTAGGGGCGACTTTGAGAAAATGGATTATTAGGAGATGAAAGTTTCCAAGAGTATTCTATCCTTTCTACTTAAGGGTTTATTCCTATCCACTTTTTGTCATAGGGAGGAAAGACATAGAATCCTGAAAGAGGGTCTTTGGTTTATTGGAAGAGCAAGACTCTTCCTCACCCATTGGTATGAAGGCTTTGTACCTGAAAATATAAATCTATCCCTAGTACTAGTCTATCTTAAGATGTATAGGTTTCCCATTGAATTATAGGAAATAGATACCTTTAAGGCACTAGGCAACACTCTAGAAGAATTCCTTTATATTTCAAAAACTACAAGAGATGGATTCTTGGTCATTTATGCCCGAATATTGGTCATAATTGATATCAATAAACCTTTACAAGAATCAATCAGGTAAGTTGTGAACCCAAACCATGGATTATGAAAATATATATTTCAAATGTTAGGTCATGAGATGGGACATATTGAGATACTATACCCTAAGAAGAGTCAGATAGAAATATTTGTAGAAAACCACAAGAGAAAATTACAAATGGATATGAATGGGGATGGTTTTCAATTTCTAAAAAATAGGTCCAAATAGATGAAAGTAAATAAATAGTGAAGATCAGTAAGTAAGGATATTAGAAGAAACACAAATTCTTTTGAAGCTTTAGCCTATGAAAAAAAAGCATATTAGAGTTCAGAGGACATGGTACAACAAGATTAGAAAATTAACAAGAAATAGTCTTCTTAGTTTGAACCTGATTTAGAGATGAATATTCCTATTGAACCTAAGGAGTGTGCCTCATTAGGTTTTGAAGACTCACTTGAAGTACTATGCACCATTCAAAAGAAAAAAAGTGGTAGAGAATTAGATGTTAATACCTCTATCATTAACAGAGAAATATCAAAAACTAGGTAAGATAAGTTTAAATCTTCCTTAGCAAAGCCAAAAGAGGATAAATCTAATGAAAATAAAATTTATTAAAGAATATTAAGGAATAGAATAATACGACCTACCCCTAATACTTACAAAGAAAAAAGATAAAAACCTTCAAATTATCAAGTAAAAGCTACAAAAGTAAGAGCAAACATAGAGAAAGGAACACAATCTAATTTTGTTGAACCCCTCTTTACCAAACAACAAAATGATATTGGTAATTTGCAAGAGGGACCAGTAGTCCCTAAAACATGATTACCATCACGTGGAATATAAGAGGTGTTAATACCCACAAAACAAAGTGTATTAGGGGCTTCTATTTAAGCAATAAGTCTTATATTCTTTGTATCCAAGAAACTATAAAAACAACATGGGCAAGATGTGAATGGGATGTTCTAGATTTAGAACGAGTGACATGGGGAAATATAACATATTGAAATCTATTTAGAACCTCCTATGAAACCAATCATAAAATTAGGAATTAGATTGCCTCACTAGTCACATGCTACTTTGCAAAAGTTTGTTATGTCCTTATCAATGTCTATGGATCCATAACTCAATCAAGAAAATCAAAAGTTTGGAGTGGTACTAAAGCCTTTGTGATAAGTAAAGACCAAGAAATATGATTCATGATCATAGGAGAATTTAATGCCATAACCAAGTTGAATAAAGTTTTTGGAAGAACTACATAAATAACTCAAAGTATGAGATATTTTTTAGGTTTTATTCAAAACAATAATCTATGGTAGGTTTAGTTTGAAAATGGAAGCTATACATGGAACAACAACAAGATAGACTAGAACTTCGTAGAAAAAAAGATAGGTGCCTTCTCTCATATCATTGGCTAGATGAAGGGACTTGTGCTATAATTAATACCTTGACAAGGTTTGGTTCATATCATTGGCTAATAAGAGTTAAAATGGTGGTAAGTGAATTAAAAAAATATCATGTTTTAAATATGAGCAGATTGTTGGATATTTTGAGTCAAAGTTGTCATTGATGTCAAGGTACGAAGTTGTCATTAATAAGCTACCGATGATGTCAAAAGGTCAAAAGGAACAATGTAGAGGTTAAAAGCAAAAAGGTTTCATAATATTTTTAATATTATGTGGAAGCATAAGTTATAAGGTTTAAGATAAAAGATTTTTCATAAAACCCAAGGAAGCTTATTACAAAGCTAAAGGAAGGTTTGATATTTATTTTATAAAATATTTAAATTGAATTTAAATTTTATAAATAAATATTATTTATACAAAGTTGTTCAATGAGAGAAGGCCTTAATAAAACCAAAGGGTTTTAAAGAATTAATTTATAAAATTTAAATTCAAAAGAATTTAAATAATTTATAAATTAATAAGTTCAAAGGAAAATCATAGTGTCGACGTCTAAATTTTGAAGGGAATTTGAAGCGCCGATGTGTATGTGTGAAGGAGGAAATCGATATAAAAACCCATGCCTTAGAGGTATTAAAATTATCCTTTTGCTCAAACGTTTATGCGTGCAATTGTGTTGAAGAACTCATGCAAAAAATGAGAAGGAATTTTTTTGTTTTATGTGCCAGCGAATAGAGACAAATCGAAAAGCATCGAAAGTTGAAAGCCATCTGGGCAGCGTGGCCTAGTGGCAAGAGGGCTACAATTAGAGTGTTTGGGCGCTAGGTGACCTGCGTTTGAAATGCGATGACAATGTGTTTTGGTGGTTGTGTTTATGTTAGAAGAACCAAAGGAAAGGGCACACATTTTGTTAGGCAAATATGGGAGCTTCATAGAGCACGTGGTGCTCTTTATTCCCAAGCGAGCGCCTAGCTCGCACGACGGTTGGTGCTGTGGCTAGGGCGTTGGTTGAGGATGTGTCGTGAGTTCAAAACACACCAAGGAAAAGGTAATAAATTTTGATTATTATTTTGTGTTGCCTAAAGTTTGGCATAAGATATTAGGGAGTTAAAAGGGTTGCTTAAAGAGATTTTTATTTGATTATTATTTTTGGTAAATTGGAGGAATAAAGTGCTAGATTTATAAAGTGTTTGTGTCACATTAATTTGTTGAAGTTATAAAAGGATAAAGGGAACTTCTTGCATTGAATTATTTTGAAAAGAAGAGTGCATTGAATATTATTTTAATTGGGAGATTATAAGGTGTAAGTGGTGAATTATTTTTGTAAATGTTG
The DNA here is from genome assembly GCA_028583015.1 of Wollemia nobilis. Taxonomy (NCBI): domain Eukaryota; kingdom Viridiplantae; phylum Streptophyta; class Pinopsida; order Araucariales; family Araucariaceae; genus Wollemia; species Wollemia nobilis. The sequence continues at coordinate 22,585,513 of JAQPPZ010000523.1, forward strand.
ATGAATGTTTTCTTAAAGATGGAGTGATAAGGTGTATGTGTGACTTGATATTTACATTGTATTTTTGAGGGAGTTTATCATCTTATAATTTCTTTGAGCTTGGCAAAGAAGTGTTTGTGATTTTTGCAGATTTATGAGATTCCTTCATCATCAAGAAAAATGTATGAGCACATTCTTCCATAGTTAAGTTGAGTGGTTGGTTTTCTGGAAAATAAGTTTGGAGTAAAAAGGACTTGATTAGGGTTTCTTTTTTAGTGTGTTGAGTTAATGCTTCAAGGTTTTCTAGAATACAGAGTTACGGTTAAAACCTTGTTTTATAAGTATTGTTATCGAAGCCATTGATTGAGTGAAGAACTTGAACTAGGACTTGAAAAGAACATGAGTATCATTGTTATGTGATAGTGGTTGATAAGCATTGTTGGAAACATTTTGAGTTGGTGTTTATATACTTGGACTAGGGTTTGTAAGGAAGGATTGTTTCATTGAGTGATTGGTTGAGTAGAGTTGGTTAAGCCTAGTCAAGTGTATGTGTGAAGTGATTGTTCAAATTCTATAAAACAAACTATTTTATATTTTGAATTGAATTGAGAAAGTGATTGATTTGAAGCATATTGAGTCTCTAACAATTCTTTGTATGTTTCTAAAAGAGCGATTGAAAGTGATTGAGCATTGAGGTAATTGTGAAACATATTGAGTCTCTAACAATTCTTTGTATGTTTCTAAAAGAGTGATTTAAAGTGATTGATCTTTGTGATGATTATAGAACATATTGAGTCTCTAAAAATTCTTTTTATGTTTCTATGAAATTAGACAAGTTCTAGTGTGGACTTGTTGAGCAAATTTAAGGTAAGTCTTTGAGAAGACATGTGGACATATTTGAGTAAGCTTTTGTGGAAGCTTACAATACATATTGAGAGTAGATTTGGTTAAGTTCTTGAGAGGACTTATTGAGCATATTTGGTTAAGTTCTTGAGAGGACTTATTGAGCATATTGGACAAGTTCTAGAGAGGACTTGTAGACTGATTGGTGTGAGCTTTTGTGAAAGCTTACAAGGCATATTTAAGATAAGTCTTTGAGAAGGCTTGAGAGCAGAGTTGATTGATTGATTTATTTAAACCTTGAGTTAAGGTTTGGGTTATATCCAACAAAGTTGATTGATTGATTTGGTCAAACCTTGAGTTAAGGTTTGGGGCAGATCTAGCAGAGTTGATTTGAAATTGAATTAAGCTTTGAGTTAAGGCTTGAGGATAGATATTGAGGACTAATTTATGCTAGACCGAAGGAATGTGTTTAGTACATATTCGAGGACAAATTTTGGTGTAGATTTGAGGACAGATTTGTGTCAGACTAGAGATGGAGATTGAGGATATATTTGTGCTAGACCGACGGACTGTGTTTAGTACATATATGAGATAGAGCTGAGTGTAAGATTTGGAGGTGATAGAGTATAGAGGGCGACAGTCTCCAATGGATAGAGATCCATTAGGACAGGTATTCTGAGTGAGGACAAGAGTCTTCACTGGATAGATATCCATTAGCCAGTGGAGTGGAGGTAGCAGTTCTTCTAGAAGATCACCAGCCAAAGCAAGAGGAGAAAGGAGTTATCCTGTGGATAGAGATCCACAAACTTGATTAAGGGGATTGGTATCTCCTTTATACATAGGTCCATAAACATTGTAATAGGGAAAGGATTCCCAAGAGATTGATTGAGAAAATTTTAGTGAAATGTTTCTTCCGTGGAGTAGCCCACATTGGGTGAACCACCTAAATTATGGTGTCTCTATTGTGTGTGATGATTTATGTTTTACTTTGAATACTGCTATCTTTACATTACATAATATTGATTGGGAAAGAAAATTAAAATGTGGTCTTATACTATTCACCCCCCCTCTCAGTATAAGCTTGTGTTCTTCAATTGGTTTTAGAGCAGGTTCCTTCGGAAGAATTTAACAGCTTGAAGGAAAAGCTAACAAGAACACAATGGATTCTAATAATAGACCTCCAAATAATTTAGTACTAGTATTTGATGGAAGTGATTATGTATATTGGAGTTTGAGAATGAAGATCTACTTGAAGGCATTTGGCAATGGATTTTGGGAAGTAGTTGAAAATGGATACGACCCCTTAGTTGATCCACCTATAGGTAAGGAAGGTAAGATTCTACAGTATTACAATTCAAAAGCAATGAATACACTTTTGATATGTTTGCATAGAATAGAATCATTAAAAGTTATGCATTGTAAAAATGCAAAAGGAATGTGGGATAAATTACAAAATATATATGGAGATAAAGGTGTCGAGAAAGCACAGATATGAAATCTCAAAGGACAATTTGAAGAGTTAAGAATGAAGGATGAGGAAAACATTAGTACATATCTACTTCGAATTGATGAGGTTTTTAATGATATGCAAGGACTTGGAATGAAGGTTGATGAATCAATTTTTTGTGATAATGTCTTAAGATCTCTTCCAAAAAGATTTAGTGAAAATATTTCTGCTATAGAGGATTCAAAAGACAGTGATTCTTTGACAAGAGATATGTTGCTTGGCATTATTACAACTTTTGAGTTAAGAATAAAATAACCTATTCCCCAGAAGGAAGCAACCTTCAAAGAAATCAACAAGACAAAGGTTAAGAAGTCAGAATCAAGTAGTGAGTCATCTAGTGATAAGAAGCAAATTATGGCAAAAGGAATTAGGATTCAATAAGATCTAAAGATACAAGATCTGTTAAATGTTTTAATTGTAGAAAGTATGGTCATTATGCAACTAACTATCAAGAAGCTAAGAATAACAATGATGAAGAAAAATAGGATCATAGGAATAGGGAATCAGAAAGATACAGGTATCAAAATAAAATCAAGGATGGACAAAGCAGACAAGGAAAGAAGTTCTTTCAAAGGAAAAAGAGGAGCTACTATGCGGATAAGGCAAGTAAGTACTCAAGTGATAGTGATGCTAGTTTTTCATATAATGATAGAGATGAAGTCCTATTTATGATTGAAGAAAAGAATAAGTTAAGAAAAGGACTCCAGTAATTCTCAAGTGTTTTAGATGTGGTAACTTTGGAAATCTTGAAGATAGTTGTACAAGGAATGGTTATAGTTTCAGTGATGATGAATATGGGGATGCACTTGAAGGACCAGATGAAAACCTTATAATGGCATTAGAAGAAGGAGTAGGTGATCCTATAGAAGATAAGCGAATGGAAAATGAAGATGTGGACAAAGGTAAAAAAATAGAGGAATATTCAGAAAAGGCTGGATATTATCTCAAGGAAGAAATTATCTATGCTCTTGAAACAGTAAAGAAGGTAAGAAAGTAAAACTCTAAACTTGAGTTTCAGTTTCAAGAATGTGATGAAGAGAGAAGGATGCTTATAGAGGATCTAGAAAAATCAAAGGCTAAGACAAAAAATTTCAAGGATAAGTTAGAAGCAAATATCTTAGAATGTGAAAAGTTAACACAAGAAGTGGCACTACTAAGGGAAGATTTAGAAGACTCCAAATTCAAGCTAAAATGGTTCAAAAATAGCTCAAATAACTTGGATAAGTTCATAAAGATACAAAAGCCTACATCAAGCAAAAAAGGTCTTGGATTTGAACAAGGATAGAAGAAATGGGAAATAAAGTCAACCTCAAGTTCTGAGGAGAAGAAAATTCAGATGAAGAAACTACAGAAGACAGTGTAAGAGAAAGTGAGACATCTGAGGAATGAGTTGGACAAGAAAAAGTTCAACAAGAACATGAACAATGCACAAAGAAGATACAGATAGAACATCAATCAGAATAGATCAAGAGAGACTAAGATACCAATAAGGTTAAGACAAAGAAACTTCAATGGAATATGTTTTTCATATCACAGGTTTGGGCACATGGCTTCACAGTGCAGGACACATGAAATATAGGAATATGGGAACAAATAACTTTTCCATGGGTATTGCTACTCATGTAATCAGTTTGGTCACAAGGCAATGAATTGCAAGGTTCATGATAGAAGAAATGGCTTCACTAGGATAAATCCTAAGATATTTGCACCTCCAAGGAATAATAACATTAAGTGTTATAAGTGCAATAATTATGGTCACATAGCAAAGTGGTGTAGAGCAAATATTTTAGAATCAAGCAGGAATAGGAACAAGAACACGGATATGAACAAGAACAGGAACATGGATATGAACAAGAATAGGAATACGGATATGAACAGGAACATGAACATGGATATGAACAAGAACAGGAATAGGGACATGAATGTAGACATGGATAGGAACATGGACATAAAGAAATGGTTAGAGGAATCAGAAGGATAAGATAAGAAGGAAAGAGGATAAAGGTAAAGAACAATGCTTTCTGGGAGTAGAAATACTCCCACCCTAGAATTAACCACCTCAAGAGGATGTGGGGGAGGGGCTAAGATAAGAGGCTCATTCTTAGCCCCGAGCCCCAAAGGTGACCCTTTGCCATTGATGTCAAATGGGGAGATATTTGTGTAAGGGGAGAGATTTGGTATTTGAGTAAAAATGAGAGAGCATTGAGCCAGGGGGAGAAATGTCCCAAGGGAGCAGAACAAAGGAAAGTTTAAGTTTTCGGTAAAAATAATTTGGGTTGCCATCAATGACAAAGGAGGAGATTTTTGGACATTTTGAGTCAAATTTTTCATTGATGTCAAGGTACGAAGTTGTCATTAATAAGATACCGATGATGTCAAAATATCAAGAGGAACACTGCAGAGGTTAAAAGAAAAAATGCTTCATAATATTTTTAATATTATGTGGAAGCATAAGTTAGAAGGTTTAAAATAAAATGTTTTTCATAAAAACCCAAGCAAGCTTATTACAAAGCTAAAGGAAGGTTTAATATTTATTTTATAAAATATTTAAATTGAATTTAAATTTTATAAATAAATATTATTTATGCAAAGTTGTTCAATGAGAGAAGACCTTAATAAAAACAAAGGGTTTTAAAGAATTAATTTATAAAATTTAAATTCAAAATAATTTAAATCATTTATAAATTATTAAGTTCAAAGGAAAGTCATAGTGCCGGCGTCTAAAGTTTGAAGGGAATTTGAAGCGCCGACGTGTATGTGTGAAGAAGAAAATCGATATAAAAACCCATGCCTTAGAGGCATTAAAATTATCCTTTTGCTCGAACGTTTATGCATGCAATTGTGTTGAAGAACTCGTGCAAAAAAAGAGAAGGATTTTTTTTTGTTTTATGTGCTAGCAAATAGAGACAAATCGAAAAGCACCGAAAGTGAAAAGCCATATGGGCAGTGTGGCCTAGTGGCAAGAGGGCAGCGACTAGAGTGTTTGGGTGCTAGGTGACCTATGTTTGAAATACGACGGAAACGTGTTTTGGTGGTTGTGTTTGTGTTGGAAGAACCAAAGGAAATGGTGCACATTTTGCAAGGCAAATATGGGAGCTTCATAGAGCACGTGGTGCTCTTTATTCCCAAGCGAGCGCCTAGCTTGCATGATGGTTGGAGCCTCAACTAGGGCACTGGTTGAGGCTACATCATGAGTTCAAAGCCCACCAAGGAAAAGGTAATATATTTTGATTATTATTTTGTGTTGCCTAAAGTTTGACATAAGATCTTAGGGAGTTAAAAGGGTTGCTTAAAAAGATTTTTATTTGATTATTATTATTTGGTAAATTGGAGGAATAAGGTGCTAGCTTTATGAAGTGTTTCTGTCACATTAATTTTTTGAAGTTATAAAAGGATAAAGGGAACTTCTTACATTGAATTATTTTGAAAAGAAGAGTGCATTGAATATTATTTTAATTGGGAGATTATAAGGTATAAGTGGTGAATTATTTTTGTAAATGTTGATGAAAGTTTTCTTAAATATGGAGTGATAAGGTGTATGTGTGTCTTGATATTTACATTGTATTTTTGAGGGAGTTTATCATCTTATAATTTCTTTGAGCTTGGCAAAGAAGTGTTTGTGGTTTTGGCAGATTTATGAGATTCCTTTATCATCAAGAAAAATGTATGAGCACATTCTTCCATAGTTAAGTTGAGTGGTTGGTTTTTTGGAAAATAAGTTTGGAGTAAAAAGGACTTTATTAGGGTTTCCTTTTGAGTGTGTTGAGTTAATGATTCAAGGTTTTTTGAAATAAAGAGTTGTGGTTAAAACCTTGTTTTATAAACATTTTTATTGAAGCCAATGATTGAGTGAAGAACTTAATCTAGGACTTGAAAAGAACATGAGTACCATTGTTATGTGATAGTGGTTGTTGGAAATATTTTTAGTTGGTGTTTATATACTTGGACTCGGGTTTGTAAGGAAGGATTGTTTCATTGAGTGATTGGTTGAGTAGATTTGGTTGATCCTAGTCAAGTGGATGTGTGAAGTGATTGTTCAAGTTCTATAAAATAAACTATTCTATATTCTGAAATGAATTGAGAAAGTGATTGAGTTGAAGCATATTGAGTCTTTAATTTTTTTTTGTATGTTTCTAAAAGAGTGATTGAAAGTGATTGAGCATTGAGGTAATTGTGAAGCATATTGAGTCTCTAACAATTCTTTGTATGTTTCTAAAAGAGTGATTGAAATTGATTGAGCTTTGTGATGAGTATAGAACATATTGAGTCTCTAAAAATTATCTTTATGTTTCTATGAGATTGGACAAGTTCTAGTGTGGACTTGTTGAGCAGATTTGAGGTAAGTCTTTGAGAAGACTTGTGGACATATTTGAGTAAGCTTTTGTGGAAGATTACAATACAGATTGAGAATAGATTTGGTTAAGTTATTGAGAGGACTTATTGAGTATATTTGGTTAAGTTCTTGAGAGGACTTATTGAGTAGATTGGACAAGTTCTAGAGAGGACTTGTAGACTGATTGGTGTGAGCTTTTGTGAAAGCTTACAAGGCATATTTGAGATAATTCTTTGAGAAGGCTTGAGAGCAGAGTTGATTGATTGATTTGTTCAAACCTTGAGTTAAGGTTTGGGGCAGATCCAACAGAGTTGATTTGAGATTGAGTCAAGCTTTGAGTTAAGGCTTGAGGACAAATATTGAGGACTAATTTATGCTATATCGAAGGACTATGTTTAGTACAGATTCAAGAACAGAGTTTGTGTAGATTTGAGGACATATTTGTGTCATACCAAAGATAGATATTGAGGATATATTTATGCTATACCGACGGACTCTGTTTAGTATAGATTTGAGACAAAGTTGAGTGTAAGCTTTGAAGGTGATAGAGTATAGAGGATGACAGTCTCCATTGGATAGATATCCATTATCCAAGGCGATGAGGATAGGTCTTCTGAGTGAGGACACAAGTCTTCAGTGGATAGAGGTCCATTAGCCAGTGTAGTGGAGGTAGCAGTTCTTCTAGAAGATCACCAGCCAGAGCAAGAGGAGAAAGGAGTTATCCTATGGATAGAGATCCACAAAGTTGATTAAGGGGATTGGTATCTCCTTTGGACATAGGTCCATAAATAGTGTAATAGGTAAAGGATTCCCAAGAGATTGATTAAAAAAACTAGTGAAATATTTTATTTGTGGAGTAGACCACATTGGGTGAACCACGTAAATTGTGGTGTCTCTATTGTGTGTGATTATTTATGCATTTCTTTGAATACTGCTATATTTACATTGCATAATATCGATTGGGAAAGAAAAGTAAAAAGTAGTCTTATACTGTTCACCCCCCCTCTCAGTATATAAGCTTGTGTTCTTCACAGATGTGGGAAGACCATCCTTAAATTTTTGATATGATAACACAAGCATGGAATAATTTACGAAATGGTGGGCTATATACACTTCCAAAATAAATAAATTCAATGACATCTAGATAAAAATAATGGAACAAGAACACTTTCAAACATATATTTGAGAAGAAATAAGAACTAAAAGAGTGTTGGACTTCAAAAATCCCAACTTAATTTGCATTCCCAATTTTCAATAAGTTTAGCGGTCTAGGTGAAGATAGGGTATAAAGTCAAGTCCAAAAGCAAAAATGAAGCCTTGAGAAAATAATCAGAAGAAGAACCTCCATGGTCTTTGAAAGAGCAAGCATAGAGTTTTTGTCCATCCCCTCTGCATCCTTTCAAATCATAAGGCCCAATCCTTAATAAAGTCCATCCAAAAAGTTGAAAATCATGGACCATGGCCAAAAATTATCCAAGTCTTCCTAAAGTTCCCCTGAGTCATCCACAAAATATAAAAGGCCATTATACTCCATCACTCTTTTGAAACTCCTTTAACGATCCAATCCGTGACCACTTTAAGCTATCGTCGATAGACTTGAGCTCACATAACATTGTCACTCATTAAAAAGACCTATCATCGATCCCATTAATGATCCAATTCAGTTATCAGTGACTAAACTAAAGATAAAAATATGCTCGTCGCTCATCTAAGTCTCCCATCGCTAATACCATTCCCGATAACCTTTTACATCAACGACCACACTAAAACCAAGACTTAAAATCCAAATCCATATTCATGCCCATAAAATTACCATCATCGATCCCATACATGACCAAAGTCAACCATCAATGATAAGTTACACACAAAAATACACTTTTGCTCATTGAAACTAGTCATCATCAATCAATCATCGACAAAAATTCTCCATTAGCAATTGCATCCAGAAAGAAACAAAGCTAAGCTCATAACGCTCTTGCCAAGCCTCATCATTGATCTGATCAGTGATCACTCAGCCTCATCTACAATAGCCAGTCTTAAGTTCAAAGCAAGGGTTTTATCAACGTTAACGTAACAAGTCCCCCTCCTAGATTTTGGTGAAGATAAGTTATTTTAAAGGTAAAATTTTGCGTGCCCAAAGTCTCATCGTTGATCTGATCCATGACCATTGCATCCATAAATGACTTTATAAATCCCGTGCAAAGTCTTCATTGCTCATAAAAAATCCCCATAGCCAATCCAATATCCATCCATCACTGACAGTATTTTTCATCAGTGAAGACTAGGCTCAAGTCATGTGGTCTGCCTATTGGTTTTTAATTTGCCCAAGTTATATGCGAAAATATCCAAAGCCAAGAGATTTCATCGCTAGTCCAAAGCCTTGTCATGAATTCAATCAACGAAGCCTCTTTCTCATTAGCGATCATCAAATAGTTCAATCTGGGCATATTCTTCTTCATCGCTCTCGGGGAAAGTTGGTCGCCAATTCATCAACAACAATGAGTTTTCATCAGTGATGAAGGTTTTCAAAGGCATCTAAATGGTTGAGTCATCATGGTCTTAGGTATTTCCCATATCGGTATGATTTGTGTAATAAATTTCAACCTAATTCTACCTTAAGCCTTATAATCATCATCGTTGATAGGAATTTGCCTTCACTTATCTATCAATGACAACATGTTTCCATCAGTGAATAATTCTATCTGTTGTCCTCACAAGATCATTATTTTTGATTCATCAGTGATAGCCCCAGATGATCAGGTATGACATATCCACATGTATTCTCATCAGTCATAAAGAATACTCATAAGCAATTCATCAATGATAGACCAAGGCAAAAGGCAAAAAATATCAAAGACCCAGATCATCCCGTGAATATCAACAATGCACATTTCACCTAGGAAGGTGTGGGGATCACTAATCGAAGACTGATAGAAATAATAATGAGATAGACATACCAATATACAAATACAATAATCTTGAAAATGTGGTAAACTCAAAATCAGCCTGAGGCATGAATGTATCTCCTCGAGGCACACAAAGATCAACAAAACACCCACGACAAATCTCCAAATAAAAATGATAGACAAAAGCAGGAAACATGGCACAAATAAGAGAGTGATACTTGAGGATGTAACCTTGGTTAGACAAATCATAGTAAAGGACCTCCCTTCAAGACTATCATTATGCACATAATGCTAGCATGATCATTCAAAAACAATTAGACAAGGTGGTTGAAATAAATTAAGGCTCTGCATGCGTGCTCTCTCAAAAGCCATGATAAACATTCATGCATCAAAAATTTGATCTCCTTTACAGAAATTTATTTGAGTGAATTTTGCAGAGTACGATTGTAAGCAAACAAGTACAATCAGTATTACAATCTAACGCTATGACATTGTCTAGCAAACCCAAGAAAATTTCCAATGCATCCAAGAAGAAGCCTACCAAAACTATTCATACTATCGAAGAAGAAATCACAGACAAAGTTCTCAAAGTATCACAGGCTTACCCATATGAGGAGCTACAAGGCAAACCCATAAAAAAGAAGCAACAAGAAACATTAGAAAAGAAGGCGCCAGTAAGGGAAATTACTGAAGAACAAAAGCAGGAATATGAGGATGCGACCATTTTCTATTTCGAGCAAATAAAAGAAGATTACCGAAGACATCAAAAAATGCTCAAATATATTTTTCAAAGAGCCAAGGAAAAGTGTTACGACGATAGCCCGTACTATAATAGATGGAACCGTAATTTGGGGAAGCTTATCTACCCGTGTGTCTATCATTCCTTAGATTTGCTCTCTTGGTTGGACACGACGTACTATATAGAAAGGAAGGCCATCCTCAACCACAAAGATCAAAAAATATTCAGAATCACCAAGGAAGTTATTCGTAAGGTATTTGATCTATCTCCTTCTCAAATAATCCCAAATGAAAAGGTGCTCGGGATACAATCTTCTTGTATGTTAAACACTCATTTTTATAGAAGCATGTTTGGTCTGGACTATAATGTGTCGTATAATTTTCCCATACCAAAAGTGGCTCTGAGAGTGTGGGCCAAATATTATGTTGACATGATCAACATTGTAATGGGAAATAAAGACTTAGACAATATAAAAAGGGAGGTAATGTACATGGCTTCACAACTAAATAAAACTGGAAAAATACCAATGTATACCTGGGAAATATCCTAGAAAAGAATATAAATAAGCAACTCGTAGCCCTGCAGAAGGCCATCCAGGACAAGGAAGAAATAATACCTAAATTCATGTACTATTCCTTTCTCATACACCTCATAATTGGCCAGTTAAGCCCCAAATTTGTAGAAACACTAGAAGGAGTGAATGTAGAATGTGTTCAACATAGGTTGCCTTGGATCTAGTAAGGTTGGTATACCATTACTGATTTCATCAAGAAATTTATGTTGTTCATCCACAATGAATTGTGTGGTGTAGACCCCCCAAGAGTCAGTATAGGAATAAGCAATTTCCTAAATAAGAATAAGGCTAGGAAGTTTTTCTTTGCAGAATATTTCACATATATCAGACTATATGGTGCAAAGATCCCACCTAAGGTACTTCCAAAATACTGCCCGATGTCAATCACCACCCTAGAGATAGTAAGACAAATAGTTGAAGAAGTCAAAATGAGAGTAAATAGAGGCAAAGCAAGAGTCCCATGGCTTAAATTGCCCTTCAAAATGGGGCATTATATTTTCAAAGGATATCTCAGTTTGCTTAGAGCTATGTGGAATATGGATGACTATTATTTCGCTGAACTCACATGGAGAGCCTATGATCCAGACAAAGTATATGACAAGGAAGTCCAAAAAGTCATGAAATTACATATGGACCTTGAGAAAGAACTGGCTTAGTAGCTTAGATATTTGGCTTCGATAAACATAAAAGCAAGTGTATTCACAAAAAAAAAATAGACCACTGAAAAAAAGTACCTCAATCAAATAAAAAGTATCGAATATGAGGTCAAGACAACTTCCACATTTTCAAGCGAAGCATGGGAAGAAATTGCTAAAATTTTAGGAGTAGAAAAAGCAGAAGAATACAAAAAATATGATAGCCAAGCAGACCCTACAGAAGAAGACAAGAGAGAAATAGTTGATGTCATCCCCACTACGAAGACTCAAGAGCAAGCAAAATTAACCACTACACCAAAACAGTAGAAATAACAGGCCTTCAGAACAGGTGGCAAGCGCAGGAAATTTTATCAATGGGACACAACTCAGGCCAACCTGTAAAACACCTAGCAATATAGTGGTTGAAAAATTCCCAAGAGGCAACATCTGCACCAAGCATCTATAACTAATTTTAGATAGCCCAATTATAAAAGGAGTCAAGGCATTCAGGATTCATCATAGAAAATCGTACAACAACCTTATGTGAGGTATTCTAAGTGTTTTGACTAGGTTATCGTATCTCTATTTTTCTTTGTTTTAGCCATATTCTCAAGTTCATACCACCCTTCTGCAGGTATTATTGAAAGTGAGGTGGTCTTTCTGATATGATTTCCAGAAGTTGTTCCAAAGAGCCAAAGTCTATATGTTACTACTTTTAGGATAGTAGATAACAGTCCTTTGTTGTGTCATTCGAACAAGGTGACCTGTACATTTTATTATTCAGAAAAACCTGAGTATTATGCTAGGTTTATTCATTGTAAAAAGCTCATTCTAAATATAATACAAAATTATTTGATTCTCTAATTTTGGAAAACTTTTGTGCAATGTGTGTTTGTTATCTTGTCTGCATCTTGCATTATTTGAAGATGTAGAAAATGTTTCCTCGTTGATTAAAGAATTTGTGTTTATTACGATATTTGAATGAACATAGATTTATCAATATTTCTTTCTCTTTTTGTTCTCTATCATATGAACGATTAAAATTGCCATGATAGCCCAATGGATAAGACACTGGTTTACTCTTTATATTGAATGATTATATCATATGCTTGGTCAATGATATTTTACTACTTACTTCGATTTGGTTGAGTTGGTTAACTAATAAATATTACATAAGCTCATATTAGGGTGTCCAAACCTAGCCTGTTTAGCTTATAATTTATCCTAGGATGAAGTGGTGAGTCAACCATAACTCACATATCTGCTTGTGGGCCTCCAAGGATTTGAATAACGTGACAGTCTCTAAGGATATTCAAAATTTTCCACAACAAAGAGAAAATTTCAAAATTTCAAAAAGATGAGCACAATAATCCAAGATTTGGAAGAAAGGGAGATGCTTAGTGAATATCATAATATTTTGAGTATGGAAGAGAAATTTTGGAGATAAAAATCAAGACAAACTTGGTTAAAAGGAGATAAAAACATATTTTTTCATAGGATGGCAAGAATATAGAGATCAACAACTATAATAAGTAGAATTAAACTAGTAGAAGGGATTTGGATTAAAGAACAAAGTGAAATAAAAAAGGAGTTAAGAATTTTGTCCAGAATATTCTAGTATCAAAGGAGAATGAAGTTTTTAATGATAAACTCCTATACGAAGTACCTTAAGTTATAACAAATGAAGACAATAGAAAACTAACAAAGCATGTTACTCTTGAAGAAGTTCATTTAGCTCTATTATCTTTTGATAAGGATAAATCCCCAAGTTTGGATGGACTATTTGCAACATCCTATCAACATAATTGTTAGATCTTAATGCTTCGAATAATTGCATTATTGTAGTGAATGGTATTTAAGCACATAGAATACCTAATTTAGGTATAACAAACTTCAAACTATTTTATTCTTTATTACATACATGTAGCTTGTGAGGGGTGGTTATACCACTTGACTTATAACATGGTCTATGATGTAATAACTCCTAGCATACCCCCCCTTATTAAATCATAGTCAAAATATCTATTTTATTATGATCAAAATAATGTCTAGGGTGATGTTGGAATTTGAGAGAAAAATTCCCCCATTAATGTAGACTTACTACTTAGATACTTAAGAGTGTCAAGTTCTACCGATCATGCACTTCAAAAATATAAGTTATTACAAAAATACTTATTCAATGCTTGAAGTGTGTTTCTTCAATGTATTCAAGTGAAGCATGTGTTACCATGCATCCAATGTTGCTTATTGAAATGATTGTCCACTATTTTTTGTCTTACATATGGTGGAATGAAATTTGTGTATGGATTATTTTGTTGCTTTCCATTTCTCTATTTTGCATTATGATCAAATCCTTGATTCTTTTCTAGTTCTCCTTTTATCATAAACTTCATGAAATGATAAATGGGATATATATTTCAAATGTAGTCTCTAGTAATTTTGTGTACTTGGTTTAGTGCTTTGTATGATCCCATAGGTACTATAGTTTTTCCTTGAACTAAAATGTAGCAATCTATCGAAAACTCTTTGGTTTTTAGAGTTGAACCATTTGGCCTCAATAATTGTTATCATTGTCTAACAAATTTACCTTTATATAAACTATGTTTCCAATCTTGATGATATCACAATGCATCTTATCTTTTAGTATATTGATTGCTTTTAGTGTTGGCACACTTTTTGATAATAGTATTATGAGATATTAGGATTTTATGATTATGTATGGATGTCTTGTTTGATTCACAAAGATAGATAATTTTCTTTCAAAAATATCTAGTTTGCAAGCTATTCGACACCTTTTGAAATATTTCTTCACAATAAGGCATTCATCCTACAGATGTTTTTCTCTTTATTTGGAAAAGTGAGTAGAGAATGCATTGACTTTGAACTTACTATATTAATTTCATGATGTATTGAACCTCTTAGCCTTATAGGTATCCCATGGCTTATTCTTGTAATTATTCTCTTTATATTTAGGTAATGTTACCTCCTATTAGCTCCTTGGATTGAAATGATCAATTGGTGGAACTCTACTTCTATGATGATTTGGATGTTTTCAAGTTTCTCGTTCTTCTTCTTCTTTAATTACATATTTTACTTATTTGACTTGATTCTCTTCAACTACATTACTTTGATATGCATTTTTTAAAACTTATTTTATTATTCTGAAGATAACCTATCATGTTGCTAGTTCATCTCTCATGAAGGCAATCCATTTTTGAATAGAATATTTCAATAATCCTTCATCGTATGTCCATTTCTTGTACAATGTTCACACATATTTTGCATGTTGAAAATACTCCTTTGAGAATTTTTTTTTTATTCTAAAATATTTTAAAAATTATTTCTTTGTTGGAAGAATTTTGGAGGTCTCATGCATCATCTGAATGATTGATTATCTATTTGACATGTAACTAGTAACTCTTATTCTTCTTCTTCTATAGTGTGAGAGGCCTCTAATTTTTGAATTAGGTTCACTAAATTCTTAAAAATTGGTGTTTGCTTAGTAATATTTAGTGTAGTCACAAAAATATTGTACTTTTATGGGAGTGATCTCACAATAATATGAACTATCATTTCATTAGAGACCTGAGTTCCTAGTGCTTGCAATGATGCTCGCACTTTATGAATGATTCTAGCTTTTCTCCACTCTTAATATTTAGACAATAGAGCTAGATCTGGAGGAATAAAATATGATTTTGATTCTTGGCTTAAAATATTATCTTCAACTTCTCCCATACATCTTTGGCTATGGTTGTATGTTTAATGTAT
Organism: Wollemia nobilis; assembly: GCA_028583015.1. Classification (NCBI taxonomy): domain Eukaryota; kingdom Viridiplantae; phylum Streptophyta; class Pinopsida; order Araucariales; family Araucariaceae; genus Wollemia; species Wollemia nobilis. Next base: position 22,600,797 of record JAQPPZ010000523.1, read on the forward strand.
GCTTGGACCTCATTTGCTACTCTAAACATGATGATTAGTATTTCCTTTCTATCTGCCTTGTTAAAATGTATTTGATCTTATTCTTGTGGATTAGGATAGAAAGTACTTCCATCTAGTACTTTTCATACTTCTTCAAACTCAAGTTATGTCATGAGTTTGGTCTTCCATGCAACATAGTTGTTTTCCCTCAACAATTCAGAATTTGGCAACAAAAACTTTGGTGCTCCACTACCCATGGTAAAATTTCACAAAATATAAATATTCTTATTTTATTGAGTGTCTCAAAATGCTCTTTCTGATTAGGATATATATTCTTGTAATCGAATTTTAATTTATGCTTCAAAAAGTATGAGAAAGAATATCTTACCGAATAGTTAGATGGAATGTTTCTTCTTCTACAAAATATTCCTTAGAATATTCACCCTTTTAAAATATCATAAGTTTCCTTTCATTTTGTTTGTGATTACTCTATGTATGCCCTTATCCTTGATCCACATGTTATCCTATTCAACCTCCTTCAACCATTATAGTGAGAAATTTTATTGGCATCTTGATTTGTTAAACAAAGCTAGTTTTTGTTGATGATCTTTCTTTTTCACATGGAAAGATCTTGATCTATAGACTTTATCGTCCAACTTCTTTAGTTAAATTTTTTTGGAGGTTCTCTATTGCAGGTGCCAAATATGTTGATTCTCTTTCAAAATATAGTTATCTCATAGATAATTCTCATTCTGCTACATGCAATCAAATGTTGACATCCAATATTTGACATACCTTTGTCTTTATTTTAAAGATTTAATTCAGATTCTTCAATTTAGTTATAGGATCATCAATGCATTTCTACAATAGTGATAGAGTGTAGAGTCTACTTGTCATATTTTGTTGGCTAATGTGAGAATCATGGGAGTTGGTTTGAGATCCCTTGTGTGTTGCTTCAGGTGTTTGTTTATATCTTCTCAAATGCCTTATCTTATGATTGAATTAATTGAATATCTTTCAAATATTTTAAATAAATTTTTTCAATGCTCTTTTTTTGAACGATTTCCAATGAATATCTCTAAGTTTTTCTAAATTTCTTTGAAAAACTTTTGATGAATGAATGGCTTTGTCGAGCAACTTTCTTAATTCTTTGAAAACCTTTGCCAATGCTTTGATGAGCGAATGTCTTTGCACTAATCTAATGCCTTATCCAATGCTTTTATGAGTGAATGACATTACCAATATTCTTTTATGTGAATGTCTTCTCCAATGCTCTAATGAGAAAATACATTTTGCTAGAATTTTAATGATCAAATGTCTTTTCCAATGTTCTATTGAGAAAATATCTTTGCCAATACTCTAACAGATTAGGCAAAATCCTGATATCTACCATGATATATATTTGTTTTTTAAACTTTTAGAATTTACCTGATCTCTACTACTCTCTTTTTTAATGCAGTTATCAGGCAAATTCCTTTTTCCAAGTGTATATATATATCATGGTCTTTGTTGGCTTTTAAGCCTTACTATCTCAAAATATCATAGGACCTAATATAAATAAGCCAAAATATAATATATTAAAATATATATGTGAGCAATCAAATATATATCTAGGTCAATATAATACTGAAATAACATTCACTTATAATATCAAATATGAATGAAAATGCTCAAAATCATTCATATACTTACAATAAAATTGCTCAAAATAAGTGTAATTTATATAATCTTTTCTTCTTATACATAATTAGAACCTTTATCTCCATGATATAGCTATATAGAATGACTCTTCAAGTTCTTGATTGTTACATCTTGTTAGGACCCCATCCTAACATTATTTTTGTAATCCTCATATTATTACGTAATGATCCTTTTCTACATGGGGATCCCTTTATAATGATATTTTGTAATGCTTTATCATGGTATGTGGTAAGTGAGGCATCTAGACAAGTGGGGTTATTTCATGTAACTGTTATCAAGAATATAATTAATATTTAGTATAATATTCTAGCTCGAGTGGCACTTTGCATGTAAGCCAACTCTTGAGCACTAGATTAGGGTTTCATAAAGTGTATCTTTAAAATACAAGGGCTTATAAATAAATTTATATTTTTGTAAATTAATGAAATTATTGGAGGTTTCCCTCTTGAAGAGGCCTATGATCTTAAGTTGTTTTGTGAGATTGTTATAATTCTATATTTACATTTTATATTGCAATATTTTTTTCTCTCATGAAATTCTTTTTTTATTACAATATTCATGTGAATGAGTTTATTTTTATTAGAATGTTTCTAACAAGTGGTATCAAAGCACTTTCTAGGGCTAAGTTTCACTGTGACTATGATAGTTCTTGCCCTTCTATTTTGACTTTTAGACATAAATTTCTTGTGTTTTCATTTTTTTTGCCTATTTACTTATTCAATAAAATATAGCCCATTCTTTTGCATTAGTTTATTAGGTTAGAAATCCTATGTTGGGGGTTTTAAAATATCATGGAGGAGAATCCTTATTGGCTAAGCTAGATTGCACGTAAAGTGTCTAGTGAAGTGAGGCGTGATCAATCTCCAACACCTATGCTTCAAACAACACCTATCTACATAATTGAACTCCCATGAATCTTTGGGTATATTGGAAGATCCCTAGGATTAGGAGAAAATTTTAGCCCTAGGAATATTTTTGGCCTTGTATTATCCATAGTACATTAGACACAACATCCAAAAAGATCATCCTCCCATACTTTCAGAGAGGCAAGTAATGTGCTCAAGGGTATGCATGGAATCCTCCTTGAGTAGTGGCCTAAAATATTGGTCCGAGCACTATCGTTCATCACTATGGTATAACATAAGGCCTATGGGTAGTACATACACCCTGACTTAGAGTACCCTATTCTGTTGAATGTTAAACCTACAACAACAAAAATATAAGACATATTATGTTGAATGTTAAACCTACAACCAAAAATCCTACCATAAAAATTGATCATATTGAGGAGACATCCCCATCCCATAATCATTGCATGAAATAGATGAAAGAAGTTGGTGAAGAACATAAAAGTCAAGATAGGTTCTATCAAGAAAATTTAGTAACAATCAGGATAGATTTTTTCAGTGTTAGTAATAGTCGGGTACAAATTTAGTCAGATTCAATAACAGTCAAGACAGAGTTGCTAGTTTCCAGTGTTAGTAACAATTGCCTATGATATTTAGAATTCATAATAGACAAGGAGTTATCAGTAATAGAGTTAGAACAAATAGTCATCATAATAGTGAGATATAGTGTCAGTGATAGATAGTGTAATCTCATAAGGGGTTGTCCAATAAGAAACCAATTTTTTGAGTGAACCAAGCCTCCAAGAGAAAAACCAATACTTCCCCTAGAAAAGAAAAAAAATGTGGTGATATATAGCTCATTGTGACCATCTCGTTGAGCTGATCAGTTTGGTATATAGCCTCCATGCACTTTTTTTGCCAAAAAATATCATTTTGGGGCCTAGTCCATTACGATCATCTTTTTGAGATGATCATTTTGATATATAGCACCCAAACACTTTTTTTGGATCCTTACTAAAAATAGTAACTCCTAGAATACTATTTTTAGTAAGTCAATGAAAGTGGTTCAAATCATACCAAAATGGCTAGCGAAACTAGAGGACACCAAAAGGAGATAGAACAAACCAAATTTTTGGAGCAAATGCATACAACAATTAATACCCTTCTCAGTGACTTTAAACAAATGAGGGAAGAAGTAACACTTTTGAGAGGTGAACACATGAGATCCAAAGCTAATATGGAAGAAAAAAGTTTAGAGGTTGAGGAAAAACTTAGGGATGACCCAAAGGTTTTTGAGCATCGTAACATTGACCAACCAAGTGGCAGTACCACCAATAAAGAGAAAGGAATCCATAAGGAGAAGGAAGGCTATCATTCTCTTTTTGACATAGATACTCCATTTAAGATGCCTAAATTAGAATTTCCTAAGTTCAATGGAAAGGATATTGATGGGTGGTTATGTCGAGCAAATCAGTTCTTCAAACTTCACAATATCCCTAAATATTTGTGGGTCACTATGGCATCTTTTAACTTTGAATTTGAAGCCTTACAATGGTATCAATGGTTACAAAACACAACTCTTGACCCTTCTTGGGAAGATTTTGAGTCACAATTACTCACTCATTTTGGCCCTAGTGAGTATGAGGACTTTACAGGAGCATTAACCAAACTGAAACAAACCTCTACAGTTTGAGACTATTAGACCCAATTTGAGAAACTAGCTAACAGGACCAAGGGATTGAATGAAGGCTTTTTTAGAGTTGTTTTATCAATGGCTTGAAATATGATATCAAGGTTGAGGTCAAGATGTTCAAACCACAATCTATGATGCAGACCATAGGATTGGCGAGATTGGTTGAAGAAAATTTTTTGGCTCAAAGGAGGCCACCTAAATTTCCATAGGCCAAACCCACATTTCCTTCCAATTTCACACCCAATATTGGCAATAAATATACCCCCTACAAGCACTTGACTATGGAAGAGATGGATGTCCAATGCACATAAGGCTTATGTTATAATTATGATGAGAAGTATTCACCAAGGCATAAATGCATCCAAAAGAAGTTATTTTTGTTGGATGTAGAGGAGTTAGTAAGTAGTGAACAAATTGATGATGAAGTAGAACCATTAGAGGAACCACTTTAGGATGAGGGTGAAACACAAGAAGAACCACAACAAAAAATTATGTCCATGCTCTTGTAGGAATTACTACCCCTTAGATGATGAAAGTAGTAGGTTTTTTCAAAGGACGTCTTACAATTCTCATTGATTCAGGAAGTATGCACAACTTTATTGATCCTCGAGTCACCAAGCAAGCCAATTTTTACATACATGCTTGCAACTCCTTTGAGGTTATGGTGGTAAATGGTAAAACATTGTCTTGTAAAGGCAAATACCATAATGTTAAGTTGAAGATAGGGGATTACGAACTCAAAATTGATATGTTTGCTCTTCAACTGGGAGGATGTGATGTTGTGCTAGGAGCTCAATGGTTAGGTACTTTGGGAACCATAGCCTAGAACTTTGTAGAGTTATGGATGTAGTTTTCATAAAATGGTAGGTCCTACACTCTCCATGGTTTGCTAGCAGGATCTCCCCAAATTATCAGTTCAAACCATATGGAGAATTTGTTAAAAAAATCTTCTCATGGGGTAGTCGCTCAGATATTTGCAATTCAACCACAAAATTTAGCAGAGGGAAAATTCCTAAAAGATTTGCAACTTGTTTTGACTAAGCATGATGTATTTTTTGTGAAACCGATAGAATTACCACCCCGACGTTCCCATGATCATGCAATACCATTGGTACCTAGTAGTGTGCCACCTAACATTAGACCTTATCAGTACCCCTATGCACTTAAGTCAAAAATCAAGAAATTAGTACAAGAATTGTTACAAGCAGGAGTCATTCGACCTAGTAATAGTCCTTATTCTTCTCTAGTCCTATTGGTTTGAAAGAAAGATGGGTCCTGGCATTTGTGTATAGATTTTTGTGAGCTCAATAAGCTCACCATTAAGGATAAATTTCCTATCCCAATGGTAGATGAATTGTTGGATGAGTTGCATGGTGCTATATTTTTCTTGAAGTTAGATCTTCGCTTGGGTTACCATCAGATAAGGCTCAAGGAGGAGGATATTTCCAAAACAACATTCTACACTCATGAGGGCCATTATGAATTCTTGGTTATGCCATTTGGCTTAATAAATGCACCTTCCATATTTTAGAGCCTCATGAACAACATCTTTCACCCATTCCTTTGCAAATTCATTTTAGTTTTCTTTGATGATATTTTGGTTTATAGTCACTCTTGGGAGGAGCACCTCATCCATTTGGATCAAACTCTACAGCTTTTATCTTAGAATCAACTTTATGCTAAGAGGTCTAAGTGTTCTTTTGGGTTGACTGAAGTAGAGTATTTGGGACACATTGTCACCAAATATGGAGTTAAATTTGACCCTAAGAAGATTCAATTTGTTCAAGATTGGTTGAAGCCTCACACTCTCAAGGGACTTCATGGATTTTTGGGACTCATAGGGTATTACCGTAAATTTATCCAAAACTATGGCAAAATAGTTACTCCTTTAATGACCATGTTAAAAAAGAATTCTTTTACTTGGTCAAGCCCAACTGAGAAGGCTTTCTTTGACCTAAAGCATGCTATGACAACCACTCCAATGTTAGCCATGCCTGATTTCTCAAAATATTTTGTAATTGAAAGTGATGCTTTGGGCAATGGCATAGGAGTCATGTTGATGTAGGAGGGAAGACCATTGGCCTTCACTAGTAAAGCACTTTTAGGTCAAAATTTAGGTAAATCTACTTATGCAAAGGAGATGCTTGCTATTCTACATGTGGTTAATCACTGGTGACCCTATCTCATTGGGCATCATTTTTCCATCAAAACAAACCACCAAAGTCTCAAATACTTCTTGGAGCAATGAGTTGCCACCCTCAAAAAATGCAAGGAGAACATTATGGTTGATGCCCTCTCTCGATAATTTGAGGATCAGAGTATGTTATGTGTTATCTCTTCACCCATACCTCATTGGATTAATTCTCTCAAAGAGGACATGCTCAAGGACTCCATATTGCAAACTTTGATTACCACACTTCAAACAGAGCCTACCTCATGCCCAAGATACACTTGGGATGGACAAGATTTGAGATATCTTAAATACCTTGTTATTCCCCAAACTTCTCAACTATAGAAACTCATCTTGAAGGAAATGCATGCTTCACCAATTGTAGGCCATTCTAGGTTCCTCAAGACTTATGAAAGGATTAAGCATACTTTCTTCTAGAAGGGAATGAAGAAGGATATTCAAAATTTTGTGGTAGAATGTGACATATGCCAATAAATGAAAGGAGAAATAGTGCATTCCCCTAGAACTCTTCAACCCTTGCCCATTCTAGAACAAGTATGGACAAATATTTCCATGGAATTTATTGAAGGGTTACCTAAGTCAGGAGGAAAATTAGTTATTTTGGTGGTAGTGGATCGTCTCATGAAGTATGCTCATTTTTTTCCCTCTCCCATCCCTACACAGCCTCAGTAGTAGTCCAAATATTTCTAGATTCCATTTTTCTCCTTCATGGCATGCTTGCATCTATTGTGTCTGATCGAGACCCTACCTTCACTAGTCATTTTTGGTAAGAATTGTTTAAGTTGTAGGGGACTCAGCTCAAAATGATTTCATCCTATCATCCACAAACGGATGGTCAAACAAATATTGTAAACAAATGCTTGGAGACCTACCTTTATTGCTTTACCTCTTAACATCCTACACAGTGGGTGAAGTGGCTTTCCTTGGCCGAATGGTGGTATAACACTTCATATCACACTACAACCAAGGTTACCCCTTTTAAAGTAGTTTATGGTTGTCCTCCATCAACACCCTCCTCCTACATTCCAAGAAGCTCCAAGGTCCATGTTGTTGACACTACACTCAACCAACATGTCGTAGTCCTCCATCAATTGAATATGAATCTAGAATTGGCCCAAAACTATATGTGCCAACAAGTTGATCATCACCATTCTAAGTGCAACTTTGAAGTAGGAGATATGGTTTTTCTCTACCTACAATCTTATAAATAGTCCTCACTCTAGCTTCATAGATGCCAAAAACTAGCTACCAAATACTATGGACCCTACTAGGTCTTACAATGGATTGGTGCAATGACCTACAAATTGGCCCTCCTATCTACATCAAAGCTCCATCATATCTTTCATGTCTCCTCTCTCAAGAAGGTTATGGGTAATCAGGTACAAGTTCAATCTATTTTACCATAACTAGATGAAGAGGGTTCCATCTTGCTAGAGTCAAAATAACTTTTGGACCACAAATCACACACTCTTTGGAATTATGTCATCATTGAGGTTCTTGTTCAATGGCATGGACTACAACTAGAAGATGCCACTTGGGAGTCTCTCCAGTAGCTACAACAACAATTTCCTCATCTACAACTTTGAGGATAAAGCTTTTTGAAGGAGAAGGGCATGTTAGGACCCCATCCTAACACTATTTTTGTAATTCTCATATTATTATGTAATGACCCCTTTCCAACATGGGGATCCCTTTATAATGATATTTTGTAATACTTTGTAATGGTATGTGGAAAGTGAGGCACCTAGACAAGTGGGGCCATTTCATGTAACCATTATCAAGAATGTAACTGATGTTTGGTAGAAGATTCTAGCTCGAGTGGCACTTTGCATGTAAGCCAACTCTTGAGCATTAGGTTAGGGGTTATATGAAGTGTATCTTTAAAAGACAAGGGATCATAAATGAATGTATTTTTTTGCAAATTAATGAAAGTATTGAAGGAGGTTGCCCCCTCGAAGAGGCTTGCGATTTTGTGTTGTTTTGTGAGATTGTTATAATTCTGCATTTACATTTTGTATTGCAATATTTTGTTCTTTCATGAAATTCTATTTTTATTGCAATATTTATGTGAATGAGTTTATTTTTATTAGAAGGTTCCTAACACATCTCTTACATGACATTTGGCTTCTCATCTTACCACTTGTATGTAAGACTCTTGACTTTCTAATTACTTTACTTTTATGACACTTATGCACATCCTGCACATAGAGACTTACATAAAGAGGAATATAAATTACTCACTCAAACTATAGATCAAATAATGTAATATTCTCTAACCCCCCATGTATTACATTATTTGATGTGAACTATTCTTGATGTACATAGATGATTCTAGAATATCTTAAATTTGTTTCGACCAAGTGCTTTTGTTAAAATATTTGTAATCTAATCTTCAATAGAAATAATTTTTAGCTGGATATGATGATTTTGAACATGATCCCTGATAAAGTGACATTGAGCTTCAATATGTTTTATTTTTCATGAATAACAAGATTTTTGATTAAGTATAGTACTCCTTGGTTATCACAATTTAATATTGTAGTTCACTTTTTTACCATATCTGACAATATATATTGAAGTCAAAGTGCCTCACCTATTGCATATTTTGTTGCAAGATTTTCTTCCTTTGTAGATGAAAGTGCTACTGCATGTTGTTTTTTACTATACCAAGAAATAGGTCTAGAGCCAAGAAAGAATACATAGCTTGATGCAGATTTTCTATCATCTATAGATTGAACATAATGAAAATGTGAATATCTCTATAGATAAATGAGAATCTGAATATCCCTATAGATAAAACTTGTCATCATCTTATTTCCTTTTATATATTAACCCATATTTTGTAGTTTTGCTAATATATTGTAGTATTCTTTTTGTAGCTTTCCAATGACTTTCTCTGGGTTCTTGCATAAATATTGAAAGATAATTTATAGCAAAAACTATGTCTGGTTTTATATTTGTTAAATATAAAATACTACTCATTAATTGACGATAGATAGTGGTTGAGACAAGATGTTTTATTATATCTATACAATTGCAATCCTTGTTCCATAGGTGTATCTTTGGATTTACAATTCTTCATTATGCACTATTTAAGTGAGGATTTTGCATACTTGGTTTGTGTTATTGTGATATTGTTTTCATTTTTCCAAAATTTTAAATCAAGACAATAATGAAGAAGTCCCAAATCTATTATTTCAAAATCTTTTTCTAGGTCCCTTTTGACTTCATCTATCAGACTTCTAGAGCTTTTTGTGATTACTATATCATCAACATATAATATAAGCATTATTTTGTCTAGTCCAACCTATTTTGTATAGAGATTTGGATATGATAAACTTATTTTGAAATTGTATTATAACAAATGACTATTAATATTTATACACCATGCTCTTGGTGCCTACTTTAAACCATATAAGGATTTGTTTAACTTGAAAATTTTGCTCTTGTCCTTTGATCATAAATCCTTTTGGTTGTGACATATATACCTCTTCTTTGAGATCACCATTAAGAAATGCACTTTTCACATCCATTTGATAAAGTTTCCATCCAAGATGTGCTGCTAAAGCACAAATCATTTGAATAGTAGTCATTCTTGTTGTTGGTGCAAAGGTTTCTTCATAATCTATTCCTTTTGTTTAAGTATATCCTTTTGCAACTAATTGAGCTTTGTATTTGTCAAGAGAAACATTTGCTTTGTATTTTATCTTGTAGATCCACTTACATCCTACTACTAATCCGTAATGGTAGCCAAAATATGACTATTCTTACAATTACAGATTTAAAGATTGAAAAATATATATTAAATCTCCATGCATTTGTTATTAACTATTGAAATTCAATTGTAAACAACAAAACATTCACACAAATTAGACACAAAAATTTATAGTGGTAAAACCCCAATGTGGGAAACATCCAATGACCAAGAGATATCACTACTTTATTAATGAACATAAAATACATTGCAACCTCTGAAGGGCCACCAAACATTGCTACTATAATGAAAACAACCAATACTATGCAACAATTTCACCTAACAGTCTGTAATAATTCACCATAAACACAGCTCCACGTATATTCTCTCCAATACCTCATTAACAATGAAGAGATTCCAAATATTACATAAATAACCGTTCCAATAACTCTTGGCCTTTCAGCTACCAAGTGTATCTTTTGGTCTCCAACTGTTTTTTTGGTATTCTGCTGTCAAAAGTACCAAATTGTAATTTTGGAACATGTACAAATTTTGTATTATGTATCCAACTGATCTAAAAATTTCACCATGTGTTCTCAGTATTTTTAAATACATATGGTTAAAATTTAAAGTCCTAAATCCTTATGAGTCACTCCCAACATGTCCACGAATATGACCACCAAGGCTGATTTTTACACAGTTTCCAGCTATCAAAAAGTGCCAGATTGTCATTTTGGAACACGTACAACTTTTGTATTATGTGTTCAATATATCTAAACTTTTTATCATATGTTCTCAGTATTTCAAAATACATTTGGTTAAATTTTGAGGTCCTAACTCTTTATGAGTCACTCCCAACATGTCCATGAATATGATTACTAAGGCTGATTTTTACATAGTTTCCAGTTGTCAAAAGTGTGCAGTTTAGTTTTGCAAAAAGCATGAAGTTGCCTAATTTGACAAGGTTTGGTGATACTAAGAACACCCAAAATTGAAGTTATGATATCAAAATAACTCCACTAAAATATTTACTTACTCACTACAGGCCATAAAAGGCTACATTCATACTTAGGCCAAAATTTTGCAAAATTTGGCTATGTAAGGGAGATGCAAAAGCATTATAAATCACCCAAAGCTGAAAAACACTGAAATTGGCTCAAAATTGAGAAGGCTGAAAAAGGGTACGCTTATCGGTTTCCTTTATACTCATCGCGCAAAAGTGAAGAGCATTTAAAAACTAAAAAGCGTTGCGCAAAGGGTGAAAGTGAGAAAGCGTTGAAATCAAGCTAAAAGTAAGAAGTCTAGAAAAACCATGCTTCTCAACCTTCCTTGTATCAAGTGTGCAGTCAAAAAGCACTAAAAATAACCTGAAGTTGAGAAGCGCTAAGAATAAAGGAAAATAAAGAAGTCACAGAAGTTGCGCTTCTCGATCATCTTCACATTAGCTGCACAAACCAGAAAGCACAAAGAAAAGGCCAAAAATAAGAAGCACTAACAAAAGATGAAAATATAGAAGGAAAATCCACACTTTCCCTCTTTCTTCGTTGCTATCGTGCAAATAAGAAGCAGTACTCTAGCCGTCTGATGGACAAATCTACAACCACAATTAAAATTCTGCCTCCCTCAAGGGGTTTTGGTGAACTTTTTCATAAGTGAATCCAATAAATAGGAAAAATATTAAAAATGATGCCAGAAAAGCCGAACAAAAAGCATTTACGACCCAGAACCTTCCAGAAATGGCCTTTTGGTTGAACCCAATGATCATAAACGATAATTGGTTAGAGAAACCACAAGAAAATCAAATATCTTTGTAATGCTAAAGGAAAAAGGATTATTGTAAAACCTATAAATATGGTAAGCTACCTCTTTCCAAATGGTCAGCTCTAGAGTTTTTGCTTGCACCACCGTGTAGTTCTTTGTAAATTGATGAATAAAGAATTACAAGGGATGTTTATCTCAAATTTGTGCCCGTGTTGAATGGTGGACTTGATATTACCTCATATTACTGCTATGGTTAGTCTATTATGTTAATTTGAAAAGCTAACTTAGAGTAGATTGAGTTAATTTTTTTTGCATACATGTTTATCAATAATTCTATTTCTATCAAAATCAGGGTATTGATCTTATTCTGCTAAAATTGGATAATCAATATTTCTAGATATTTGGTATAATTCTGTGAATATGCAAAACACCATTTTAATAGCATAACTATATATTTTGTGAATGTTGTTAATCCTCTAGGATGTTTTCCTGAAATCATTTGTTAAAGGACACTGTGTGGTTGTCTATGCTATTAGATTCATCTGACTAGCTTAAATCCGTTCTTTCTAACCCTATCATTTTATCCTTAACTTCACTATAATTGAGCTAAATAAAGTCAACACTCTTTAAGTTGACAAGGAGCCAGCCATCTCTAGAGGTTGAATAGAAACAGTTTGGTTCTCCCAATGTTTAGTCTGGACTGTGATCAGTGGGTGCTCACCTTCAAATCTCAAGAGATGATAATCACGGTTCTAGCATGAGCTAGATGAAAAAGTAGGCTACAACACTCACCATAATAATTAAAATTTTATTTATCCAAAAAATAATTCCATATCATGCCTCCCCACTTGGGGAGCTTTTGGTGCCTCAAAAGCTTTAATTCATTAGGTGAGGATGTAAATCCTTCACCCGAAACAAAGGTAACCATCTTGCCTTGTTCAATATTTTACCTTTTCCACAATATAACCAAAATTCTTGGTCACCCCTTCTTGAAGTACAAACTTTCTTTTCAAGCACTACATCCTCTACAGCCTCCTCAAAAGTTAATGAAGTCAGGTCATCCCAATGTGATAGAACTGGAGTATCTTCTTTGGCATCCAATAATGAAGGCTCAAACAATTTCAGATTCTCCACATTAACAACCGAATACATTTGCATATAACTAGGAAAGCCAAGTTTGAATGCATTATTCTCATATTTGTCCACAATATTGAATGGTCCATAATGTATGGGTTTTAGTTTATTACCAGCTCCTTGAAGCCTCTTCTTACCCAAATGTAATCATACCATATCTCCAATATAATACTGATGTGCAACTCTATGTTTATCATGGCACTCTTTGTACTGTTACTGAGTCTTCTTCAACTTCTCCTCAATTCGTTCATGTATAAGATAAATTTTATGGATGAACCTCAAAGCCTTGCTACCTTTCAACTCATTACTCCCTGTTGCATCTAAACCACTTGAAAATACTCCATCAAAAGGTGAATGTGGTAGAAAACCATAACATACCTCAAATGGTGATAGTTGAGTTGATGAATGAATAGCCCTATTGTAGCAATATTGCACATAAGGCAGATTTCCATCCCAAGTCTTTGGTCTTTGTTGGTTAAATCCTCTCAACAAATGAACAATGGTCCTATTGACAACTTTTGTTTGACCATCAGTTTAGGTATGAAATATGGTGGATCTTTTCAACTTTGTATCCAACATTCCCCAAAGTGCAGTCCAAAAATTGCTAAGGAACCGGGTGTCACGGTCACTAATAATTCTTTTGGGTAGACCAAAATTCACAAAATCTTGTTGAAAGAACAAAACAGCTGCTCCTTCATCTGTGATAGTCTTCTTACATGGAATCATATTAGCCATTTTACTAAATCTATCAACTATCACATACAAATAATCATTTCCCTTGTGAGTGGTATGCAGTCCACCCACAAAAGCCATTGAAATGCTCTCCCAAGACCAGCTAGGAACTGGTAGGGGAGTGTACAATCCCAACTTATGGTTACTTAGCTTACTTATATTACAAATGACACACCCACGAATGTATTTTGCAATACCATTTTGTAGATTTGGCCAATGCATATATCGCTATAAATTTGCTATTGTTTTGTGCACCCCAAAGTGACCAGCAATCAATGAAGTATGAGCTTCTCTAATCAGTTGCAATCTACTACTATCTGGAATACAAAGCTTATCAACCTTGAACAACAAGCCATCCTCCAAGTGATATTATTCCACCAAGGTATTCTTTTCTACTCCAATATTAAGATACACATCTTTAAATTTCTTATCCTCCTCATATTCACCTTTATAAGTATCAAAAGCAAAAGGCTCTAACTCCATAACAACTGAAGCAAGTTTCATGGGAGGTCTAATAGATCAGCCAATTTATTAGCTTTACTCCTCTTATATCTGATCAAAAGGTTAAATTGTTGCAAGAAACCCATCCATTTAAAATGTCTTGATTGTTGCAATTTACTCTGAGTTTGCAAATATTTTAAGGGTTCATGATTAGTATAAATTACTAATTATTTACCCATCAAATAATACCTCCATTTTTTAACCGCTTTCACCAAAGCATATAATTCTCTATCATATGTAGGATCATTAAGAATAGCTTCAAACAATAACTTTGAATTATAACATATTAGATAACCTCCTAGGATTAAACTACTCCCATAACATGGCCAGAAGCATCAGTCTCTACTTCAAAAGGTAATCTCATATCCGATATGGAAAGAACTGGTGCATTGCAAACCTTATCCTTCAACTTCTAAAATGCTTGTTCTTCTTATTTACCCCACACAATACTATTATTTTTTCATAATATTTTTTATAGTGGTGCAACCACATGTGAGAAATATTTAATGAACTTCCTCAAATACTGAATTGCTCCAACAAAGATTCTTAATTCAGGCTAAGTTTTTAGCTAGGATTGGATGGCTATAACTTTTTCTAGATCAATTCGAATCTCTCCTCCACCAATCACATGGCCCAAATAAACCAAAGAAGTCTTTCCAAACTCACATTTCTTGATGTTTAATTTCAATTGTGACTGTTGCAAAACTACCAACACCTCTCTCAAGTGTTGCATATGCTCCTCCCAAGATGCACTATACACAAGTATATCATCCAAGAAGACAAGTGCACATTTATCCAAAAATAGATGTAGTACATCATTCATCATTCTCATGAATGTTGTAGGAGCATTAGTTAAACTGAATGGCATAACTAGCCACTCAAAAAGACCTTGCTTAGTCTTGAAGGTTATCTTCCAAATGTCTTCCTCCATGGATTTGGTGATAACCAGATTTTAAATCTAGCTTGGTGAAATATCAGGCATGCTTCAACTGATTAATTAATATCATCAATGCGATGAAGTGGATATCTATTTTTAATGGTGATTTTATTGAGTGCTTGGTAGTCAATGCACATCCTCCATGTCCCATATTTCTTTGGAACTAACACAATGGGAGAACCTATCGATGATGTACTAGGCCTCACAAGCCCTTGTTCCAATAATTCTTGGACTTATCTCTTCACCTCATCATATTCCAATATTGACTACCTATACAACCCAATGTTTGGTACTGGTGAATCTGGTAATAGCTGAATCTCATGTTCCACATCTCTCTTTGGTGGTATGCCCTAAGGTGCCTACATAATGTCTTGCAATTCTTGGAGCAACATCTCTAACTCTCCCCTTTGCCTAGGAGTACAATCAGTTGCCTCCACTTTAGGTCCATCAATTTGCAAGTCTTCATCTACACCTCTCACCATGAGAAGCACAAACCTCTTGCTAGCATTCACCATATGCTTTGCTTGTTGAGCATTAACCAGTTAAAATTTATTTTACCCTTTGTAGGCATGAATTCTAAATCCCTTACCATCTTTCACCAAACACCACTGGTTCAACCTTCTATAAAATAGCACATATCTTTCCCATAAATATGGGATACCAAAGACAACTTGGCATATATCCAGAGGTACAATATCACAAACTACCTCATATTTAAACTTCTCATCAATGGCAAATCTAAATATGCATTGCTTAGTTACCTGTAGTTCTACATATTTGTGTAGCCACCCTAATGGATAAGTTTGAGGATGAGGTTTTACCTCCAATCCCAACTGTTGTACTAATTTTTTTGAGATCATATTTCTTTGTGATCCAAAATCATACAATGCAACTACCTTTGTCATCTTTATTTGGATATACACCCAAAATAATTCTTCTTTTGTGGTTTCTAAAACTATCTCCTCCTTTGTACCTTGAACATGGGCTTGTCCACGAGCCTCCAAAGTCTATAGTTTCTTTTACCCTTGCTTGGCTACACAAGCCAATTTTTCTTTAGCCTCTGCAGTGCCAATACAATCATCATCTTACTGAAACACATTGGCTGATTTCTTTTTACCTTTGTTTAGCCATTTGGGCTTCTTTTCTAGGTGTAATTTCCAATATTTTTCTATAGTGTGTCCATCAACCTTGCAATGGTCACAATGTTTTTCATCTTTTTGCACTATTGTAGAAGCCTTCTTGGTTTAATTTTTGCTTTACTTTTGTGGTTTTGCCACATTTTTACTACCACTAGGCTGATTAGAGGTCTGTTGCATTTTATTTGGCTTCATGTTCTTCATCTCCAAGTACATTGCCTTGACACATACCTCATCTATGCTTGTGACATTGAAAAGTGCCAAATCTATTTTGAGATGGTAGTGCAATCCACCCTTGTACTTCTTTAGAATCGATGGGTCCTGCAAATTTATGTTCAATAATACCGCTTGCTTCCTAAATTCAATGGTGTATTCTTGAACATCTTGTCCTTGTTTCTACCTCAAAAATTGCCACCTCTCCTCCATCCTTTCTTGGTATCCAACTGGATAGAATTGAGCTCTGAGTGTAGCCACAAATTGAGCCCATGTTTGTACAGGTGGTTGCCTATTACGAGCCAAACCAGCAACATATGCCTCCCACCATGTGAGAGCATGTCCTCCAAGCTTCAATCTGGCAAAACTCACTTTTTGGGGCTCCATATAATGCTTGGTACTAAAGTATACCTCCAACCGCTTCAACCAGTCGTCCAACTTCTCAGGATCCAACTCTCCGTGGTAGACAGGTATGTCCAGCCTCACCTCCATCTTAAATGGTTCAGATACCAAAGGTACCTTATTAGAAGTTGAAGCACCTTCATCCTCTCCCACAGGAATCATTTGCTCCTCATTTCTAGACTGATTCAGCTGGAATTGCATCATCTCCATAATTTTGGTGAGTTGCACGAGAGTGTTTTCCATCTTGAGGAATTTGTATTCATATTCCTCATCAGACATTTGTGCTCATTGTTCTTCAGCCATGGAAGTATTTCTCTGCCTTCTCCCAATTTATGGGTTACAAGGAACTAACTCCAAATTCTGAGACCTTCTACCTTGCATACACAGGCCTTACGAAATAACTTGCTCTAATTGATCCGTAATGGTAGCCAAACTATGACTATTCTTACAATTACAAATTTAAGGATTGAAAAATATATTAAATCTCCATGCAATTGCTATTAACTACTAAAATTCAAGTGTAAATAACAAAACATTCACACAGATTAGACACAAAAATTTATAGTGGTAAAACCCCAATGTGGGGAAACATCCACTGTCCAAGAGAGCTCACTACTTTATTAATGAATAGAAAATACATTGCAACCTCCGAAGGGCTACCAAGCATTGCTACTGTAATGAAAACAACCAATACTATGCAACAATTTCACCCAATAGTCTGCAATAGTTCACCATAAACACAGCTCCATGTACATTCTCTCCAATCCCTCATTAACCATGAAGAGATGCCAAAAAATTACATAAATAACCATTCCAATAACTCTTGGCCTTTCAGCTACCAAGCATATCTTTTGGTCTCCAACTATTTTTTTGGTATCCTGTTGTCAAAAGCACCGGATTGCCATTTTGGAACACATACAACTTTTGTATTACGTGTCCAATCGACCTAAAAATTTTACCATATATTCTAAGTAGTTTTAAATACATCTGGTTAAAATTTGAGGTCCTAAATCCTTATGAGTCGCTCCCAACATGTCCACGAATATGACCATCGAGGCTGATTTTTACACAGTTTCCAGCTGTCAAAAAGTGCCAGATTGTCATTTTGGAACATGTACAAATTTTGGATTACGTGTCCAATTGACCTAAAAATTTTACCATGTGTTCTTAGTAGTTCAAACTACATCTGGTTAAAATTTGAGGTCCTAACTCCTTATGAGTCACTCCCAACATGTCCACAAATATGACCACCGAGGCTGATTTTTACACAGTTTCCAGCTGTCAAAAGTGTGCAGTCCAGTTTTGCAAAAAGTATGAAGTTGCCTAATTTGACAAGGTTTGGTGGTACTAAAAACACCCAAAATTGAAGTTATGATGTCAAAATAACTCCACTAAGATGTTTACTTACTCACCATGATAATTAAAATTTTATTTATCCAAAAAATAATTTCGGATCAACTACTTTCTTTCCTCATGGTAGGTCAACTAGGTTCCATGTTTTATTTTTTATTAACATTGTATATTATGATTCTATGGTTGTCTTCCATTCTGGATAACTTAAAGTATTTTGAGTAGTTGTAGGTTCTACTACAGAACTTATCAATCCTCTATTTGTTCTTATTAAGCTATGAGTTTGTAGTCTTGTAATGGTAAGATTTGGCATTTGCTCTAGCTTTGAATCCTTAAGTGTATCTTAAAGTCATACTGGTTCTTTTATTTGTAGTGTTGTAGTAGTTTCTAAATTTTAATGTGTTCATCATATGTTTTTTATTTTGATTCTTCACTTGATGAGTCCTCTTCCTCTGAAAAACTTAGAATTGTTCTTGTATCAGTTTTTTGTTCTTTAATAACATTTTTGTTTCCCTCATCAAACACTACATCTTTGCTTATAATTTTTTTTTTGTAGTGGGATTAATTATTTTGTATCTTGTTGAATCATCATCATAACCAAGAAATATTCCACACATAGTTTTGTCATCCAATTTAGTTCTTATTTGCTTTGAAATATGCATGTATGCCTTACATCCAAAGATTCTTAATTTTTCTACTGTTGGTTTTTGTCCTAACCATACTTCTTCAAGAGTAATATTTTTTAGTATTCTTATGGGAGATCTATTTTGTAAATATACAGTTGTTTTAACTAGTTCTGCCTAATATTGATGATCAATATGGGATTCTTTTAGCATACAACAAACCATTTCCATAATAGATCTATTTCTTCTTTTTGCAATACCATTTTGTTGAGGTGAATATGCTATTGTAAGTTATCATTTTATACCATTTGTTTCTAAAAAATAATTGAATTCCTTTGATAAAAATTATCCTCCTCTGTCTAAACGAAGGTTTTTCCACTAACCACTTGAATTGTTTAAAGCAATTAAATATTGCATATTTGAATTTCATAAAATATACCCACATTTTTCTAGAATAGTCATCAACAAATAGTTGATAATATCTATGTCCTCCAAGACTAGTAACATTCATTGGACCACATAAATATGTATATATTAATTCCAATGATTCTTGAGCTCTATATATACCGATTTCAAAAGGTATTCTATGTTATTTTTCTGCAAGATATTCTGGACATACTATAGATTCCCATGAGATTTTAGGTAAACCCTTAACCATTTGATGTTTACTCATCTCATTCAATGAGGATGTACTTATATGTCCTAGCCTCTTATGCCAAAGTTTTTTGGTTTCTTAAATACCTATTGTAAAATTCATATTTGATGATATGTCAAAAGCAAATATACTATTTTTATATAAACTAGAGGCTAAGACTTTTCCTTGTTTTGTAATAAGGAATTTTTTATTTTTTTTAACAATTTTGAATTCAATTACTAAATTTTGATCCATTAATTGAGATACTCAAAGGAAATTAGTAGTTAATCTAGGTACATATAATACACTATTAATTATCCCTTTTTCATTTGATAAATCAATTAAAATATCTCCTACTCCTTTGACCTCATAAGTCATACTATTTGCTATAACAACAAGTTTTTCATGTTTTTCTTGAAAGGTTTTAAACCATTGTTTATTTCATGTCATATGCCTACTTAATTTGAAATCAATATACCAATAATCCATGATAGATTCTAAATTCTTAAATCCAATTTGAAGTGGAAAACCTTATCACTGTGTACTTTAATTAAACAACTCAAAAATTTAAAATTTGAAATATTAAATTTAAACTATAGTAGAAAACCTTATATCTCCTCCTAATAATCAAATCATAAAAACCTTATAACTCCAAATAAATAATTAAAGTACCTAAGATATTAATCTTCTAACTTAGGTCTTTAATTTTGCATTAAGGTAATGTAATGTCTCTTACCTTATTCTCCTCTAGGCTGGCTTGCCTAACGTCTTTGTGGACACTACAGACTTTTTTATTCCTCCTTATGCTTTCAATGACCTTCAACACTTGTTGAAATATCTCTACGTGGCATTCAAATATGCATGAGATTAGGCGTTAGAAAAAAATTGTAATAGTTGTTTCATATGCATTAGAATAGGCATTATCTTCCATATTGCACTAGCATTTCAGTTAAAAATTTGCAAGAACTTTCTTTGGCCTCCCTTCAGATGCTTGAGTGATCATTTTTGTTGGATATGTTCTATGGCTACCTGATTTGTTCTATTTATCTCTTTCAACTCTCCTTTAGACATGTTTCTTTATCTTATACATGCTTATCTCCCTGAAACATTCTTCTCTCTAGAATACTTTGCTCTTGGCAAGGTTGCTTCCTATTTCTCTTTGCTTTGGACTTAGAGAGTAGTTTCTAGGCCTATGGATGCACTATTGAATAAGTTCCACCTAAGAAATTTCTTAGTTATCTACTTTGGAGGTATTACTAGGTATATTTGTTGTTCTTTTGCTTGCGTGCTTGATAAAATCTATTTGAATGCTTTCAACTATGTTCACATTGAGTGACCACCTCTATTTGGCCACTTTCTTCTTCCTGAGTGAATGCTTCTTAAGTGTTATACTCCTCTGCTTGAGCATTCTACATGAGCACTATACTCCACTCTTGCCTAAGTGTTTTACATGAGTGCTTCTTGAGTGCTATATTCCATTATTGTATATTGATCATATTTGATTACTTATTCTTCTATGCCTAGTCTCTTTCAAGCTCATGTACTTCTATGTTTACCAGGCTTAAGCACTTCTTCTCTATTCTTGGTCTTCTAAACTCGTGCACTTTTGTTCTAAATTTTACCAAGCTTGGGTGATTTTGCTCTATACTTGGACTACAATAGGCTTGATGTGTTTCTTGTATACTTGTGCACTATCAGGGCCATTTATTCTTTACCCTTAGTTCAGTATTCCTTTGAATAAACGTAGTTGTAAAATAATCTTTCAATGTTAGTAGAAAGTTACAATTTTGTTCTTTCTAGTACACTCTATATTCTATCCAAGTTATCTTAATCTTTGGAAGCTTATATTGCTTCTTAATTCTTGGAAGCTATGATGTTTCTTAATTATCTAGGAGCTAAGATGCTCCTCAATTATTTAGGAGCTTTGATGCTCTTTGATTATCTAGAACTTAGATACTCCTTTATCTTTGGAACCTATCTCCAATGTCTTATATCGAACCTAAGAACAAAATGATTCTTCTTCTTCTAGACGATCCAAAATCTATATTAGAGTGACTATGAATATCCTATCACATCCCATTCTTTAGAGTTGGCTCTATCAATAAATTTAAGTTGAGTCCTAGTCTTCATTGGTTTTCCTTGAACCAAGTGGAAAGACCCTAGCATCCAAATCAGGGTGACTATTATCTATTCCCTCAATATCTACTCAATAAGACCTTTCAAATAGAGTCCAAGTCTTCATTATCAAAGTGGATAGACTCCAATATAATGGAGGCTACTAAAATATAACTCTATCAAAAATAGATAGAGTTAAGTGGTAACTCTGATACCGCTATTGGATTTTAAGCCTTACTATCTCAAAATATCACAAGTCCTAATATAAATAAGCCACAATATAATAGGTCAAAATATCAATAATCAAGAGTAGAATTATATATGTGAGCAATCAAATATATATCTAGGCCAATATAATAATGAAATAACATTCACTTATAATATCAAATATAAATGTAAATGGCCAAAATCATTCATATACATGTATGAAGAATACTTACAATAAAATTGCTTAAAAGAAGTACAATGTATATAATATTTTCTTCTTAGTACATAATCAGGAGTTTTATCTCCATGATATAGTTGTATAGAATGACTCTTCAAGTTCTTGATTGTTGCATCTCTTACATGACCTTTGGCTTCTCATCTTACCACTTGTATGCAAGACTCTTGAATTTCTAATTACTTTAATTTTATGACACTTGTGCACATCCTACACATAGAGACTTACATAAAGTGGAGCATAAATTACTCACTCAAACTATAAATCAAATGTAATATTCTCTAACAGTATTCAAAAATAAATTTATTGAAAACACAGGCTTTTGCCTGAAATAGCCATGGATTTCTCGAGCTTTAGTATATATAATTATTATTTTTCTTAGATTTTTCTTCCTTAGCCTCTTCATGGGCTACGTTCCTTCTCTTTTTCTTAAAATTTCAACACATATTTTAATGCCTTTGCTATTACTTCTTTGTAGGGTTCTTCCCTTCTCTGCACTTATCAATTCCAATGATTGTTCTTTTTGGAGTGCTTACTTCAATGTCAAATGTTCTTTATTTCTCTATTCCAAAGTGTCAAAATACTTTTTGAAAATATCTTTTTGTTACGAAAAAACTTTGTTTCCTTCCTTATTGCATTTTATTTTTTAAAATTAAATAAATATTAAAATAAAATATATTTGTGAATATTATTTATAATATATATAATTTAATATTTCAAAATTTACATAGAACATCATTAGAGTCTCATCTTCACAAAGAATTAGGGAATTTTATTTTTTGAAAAATATCTCATATTTTAGGAACCATATATTTGTGAAGGGTTATTTGATTCAGTTGATTCTTGGACCAATTTGTGTAGAATGTGAATAGCTTTAAAATGAGTGGTCATATAAATAAATACAATCAATATTGAGGGAGATACGACCATATAAAGTCATCCATAACGAACAAGGGATGTGACAATTTTTCAAGTCATAAAAAATGAAATTGCAAATATTTGAAAGCTAGGATTTGGATGATGGAAGGAGAAATGGAGGGCTAGGGATTTGATGAGGCTATTTAAAATCCAATAATGGTATTAGAGTTACCACTTAAATATGTCTATGATGGAAGGACAATTCTCTCTAGGCATAGAATTTTTTAGCTAAGTTTCTTTTTCCCTTATTTTATCTTAGAAATTTTGCATGCATATTATAATAAATTTATCAAATATTATCTCTGTTATAGGATATTTTGGTAATTATTAGTAAATTTTATGTTTTAGTTTCCTTCCCATGGATTGATTTATAGCTAAATCCTTATAATTATCTCTAGTAGTAGAGGTTAGTAAGTGCACCATAGAGGATCAATCCTCATTGCTCCAAGATAGGGCAATTTTTGGTAAATTTAATGGGTATTGGCCAGGGGCTTCAGCCTTGAGAAAATGTATTGGTAGGAGTTGGAAGTCTCCAGAAGTGAGTATATCCTTTCTTCCTAAAGGTTTATTCCCATCCATTTGTTTTCTAAGGAATAAAAAGAGAATCATAAAAAGTGTCTTTGGTTTATGGTAATAGCATGACTCTTCCTTACTCGCTGGTATGAAGGCTTTTCACCTGAAAATGTAAATCTATCTCTAGTAACAGTCTGGGTTAGGATGTATGGATTTCCCATTGAATTTTTAAAAATGTATACCTTCAAGCCAATAGAAAACACTCTAGGATAATTCCTTGAGATTTCAAAAACTAAAAAATATGGATTCTTGGATATTTATGCTTGGATATTGGTCATGATTGATATAAGTAAAGCTTTACCACAATAAATAATTTTTAAGTATGGGGATAAGATGTGGATCCAAACCATAGATTATGAAAACATATCTTTTATATTTATAATATGTCATGAGGTGGGGCATGTTGAGAGATCATTCCCTAAGAAGTAAGATCCCATCAAAATCATATGGAGAAAATTGCAAGAGAAACTTACAAATGGATATGGATGAAGATGGTTTTCAAATTCTAAAAAATAGATCTAGACAAATAAAAACAAATAAATAGTGGATACCAGTAAGGAAGGATATTGGAAGAAAAAACAACTCTTTTGAGGCTTTAGCCTATGAAGAAAAAGTATATCAAAGCTTAGAGGACACAATACAATTTCAACATAATAACAAGGAATCATTTATTCAGTATGTTCCAAATTTAGGGATGAAAATTCTCAATGAAAATAATGAATATATCTCATTAAATTTTAAATACTTTCTTGAAGTACCATGCACCATTTAGGAGAAAAAATTTGTAAAATGTAGTGTTAGATGTTAATACCTCTACCATTAATAAGAAAATGCCAAAAAATGAGTAGGACAAGTCAAAACCTTTTGTAGTAGATCCAGGAGAGGATAAATTAAAAAATGAACGTTGTAAAAGAACATTGAGGAATATAATAATAAGACCTACTCCTAATACAAGCAAGGCAAAAAGAGAAAAATCCTCAAATTATCAAGTGATATCTAGGGAAGCAAGAGCAAACATTGAGAAAGGAACACAAACTAGGTTGGATGAACTTATTTTTACCAAAAAATAAAATGATATTGGTAATTCATAGGTAGGGCTAGTAGCCCCTAATGAGATATGATTATCATCTCATAGAATATAAGTATTTTTAATGCCCCCTCAAAATAGAGGTGTATCAAGGACATTTTTTTAAGTAATAAGCCTAATATTCTTTGTATCTAGAAAACTAAAATGATAAAAGAAGAAGTTTATAAAACTATGAAAATAGGTCTCATAAACCCGATCAAGAGCTCTGGAAGAGAAAACTAGGGCATCATTTGGGTAGCTGAAGAGATTTTTGGTTGTTGTGGAATTGAAGACAATATTGTTGCCCTAGGAGGGCCCAATGGGGACACCTCTAGATCCTATTTTAGAGATACACAGTTCTTTTGCAGATTTGTCAATGGATAAATCTCCAACGGAGACTGAAGAAGCTCAAAAAACTACATTAAAATTGCTTTTTACGGCTACTAGAAATATATCAACATCTCAATGAGTTAATGGATGCTTGCCATAGTCAGAATCAAGGCCAAATATTGTCATTGAGAAAAGGATGGTAGAAGAAATAGTTTTATATAGAGCCAATCATAATTTGATCTATAAATTCATGGGTATTTACCCTACCCTAAATTTTTTGCATTCCTAGGTCTAGCAAAACTGGGAGCCTATTGGTGAGAATTATTTATGGTTTATTAGCAATGTATATTTTATTATTATTTTTTCTTCACTTGTTGATAGAAATAAGACTTTCGAATCAAAAAAGAGGAATCATGATCTGGCAGGATTATTTGTTCAACCTTGGAGAGTGGGATTTGATCCTTGAATTGAACCCATTGTTGTCCCAGTTTGGATCTATTTATATGCACTTCCAATGAATTTTTGGAGTGAGTAGGTATTGGAAATTATCGATAATTCCCTTGGAAGATATTTGGGTGTTTCCAAAGACACAATGGAAGGAAACATAGTCGTTTAAGCTATATTATGCATGGAAATGGATCTTAACCAGCATTTTCTAGTAGAGGTTGAACTCAAAATTGTAGGACTATCTTGGATTCAATAATTGTATTATGAGACATTGCCCTTCAGGTGCAGAGTTTACCATAAATATGGGAATTTGGCCTGATTCTGCCCAAACAATATGAACATTAAAATGGAGGCTCCTATGGGAATTTCAAATCTTCCCAAGGAGGGTAATTCAACAATCAACAAAGAAACAACCAATATTTCTCAGGGTAAATAAGCACAGGGAGATGATTTTGAACAGCCCAAAAGAAGGAGAAAGAAAAAGAAAAAATATGGTAAAGAGCAAACCCAACTCAAACCCTCCAATAGATATGAGATCTTCAAGACACTGGTGGATGAGGAAGAAGAACAATTCATGGAAGGAGTGGATGAGAATAATAAAATTAATAACAGCCATGTTCAAGCCCCTCTTTCACCTCCTCCCATACTAGAGCAAGTAATTGAGTGTAGTGAGTTACCACAATCAGATATTGCAAGGGCATTGATAGTGCATAACCAAGAGCAACAGATAATTAAGGATTTCATCATGGGTATAGCAGAAAAGAATAGAGAAAGGCCAACTCTATGGACAACTCAGGTGGAAAAGAGATAAAAACTATCAACTCTCAAGGAGTGGGTAGAAAATCAAATAAGAAATTGATAGCCGTTCAAGGAGACAAACTGATCACTGGAGGATCGATGAGGCTAATATATTTTTACTGCTCTCAAGGTAAAAAATTATTATACAATCATGGAATGTTAAGGGTTTAAACAGTAGAACCCATAAATCTGCTATTCGAAGACTCTTAAAAAATGTAAAATAGATTTTTTGCTTATCTAGGAGACAAAAATATCGTTGGATCTTGTGTAAAATAATAAATAGACTTTGGAGGGGTGTTGGTCATATGGAAGTGGTTGCCCAAGAGGCCTCAGGGGGGATAGCTACTTTGTGGAACTCTCTTGAAAGGATGGCAAAAGAACATATAGCTTGGAGGTGTGTCCTCACATCGCATTTTAGGAACAACGTGACAACTAAGCAGGTTTTAATCATAAATTTTTATGCGGCTCAAAACCTAGATGGGCATATGCATCAATGGAAAGTTGTGCATAACATGAGAGTTTCAAGGGAGGAGTTAGACTGGATTGTTGATGGGGATTTTAATGCTAAATTATCCTTTAGAGATTAGGAAGGGGAACACCAATTTTGAACCCAGGGGATCGACTTATGATTTTCCAAGTCCAAACATTACACTTGGTGGATATTAAATGCCCTAGAAACAACTATACTTAGACTAATAAGAGGAGGGAGCCACATAGCACGAAGGTGAAGTCAGATTATTTTTTGGTTTCAAAGGAGGCATTTGTGAAATGGAATATAAAATTTCAAATTTTGAAAGGTCCAGTTTCATATCACTTTCCCATTTTATTGGAAGGGGGGATCAAAATAGTGTAGTATCACAAACCATTTAAATTTAAAAACTTTTGGTTACAAAAAGAGGAACTTCGAAAGAAAATTCCATAGTGGTGGGAAGAGGGCCACTCAACATATGGGACAACAATATTTATATTCCACAAGCAACTTTATTATGTCAAGTATCAAGTGAAACAATGAAGGCGAGCTAACAAGGTAGACTTCCAGGTCCAAAGAGCTCCTTTGGTGGCAAAATGGGATGAGGTTAAAAAACACTTCAAATAAGGAACAATTACAGAGCAACTCAAATAAGAGGATGATGCATTGCGTAAAGTGATTGAGGACATTGACAACCAAGAGGAGACCTACTAGAAATAGAGAGCAAGAACCACTTGGTTATTAGAAGGTGATAAAAATAGCAATTTTTTCCATCGGGCTTCTTCTGCTAGGAGACAGACGAACAATATGGAAGCTCTTCAATATGATAATGAACACTCCTTTGATACAATTCTAGGTATGCATTTACATTCAATGGATAATTTTTTTTAACTATTTAATGAAAATATGATGCAAGATGAAGAGGCTCAAAAAGAAGTTCTTGTTGTCATACCATTTTTATATTTTAGGAAGAAAATCAAGCCCTACTTAAACCCATTGATAGAGAGGAACTAAAGAAAGTAGTCTTTGAAATGAGCATCGAAAAAACACCAAGTCCAGGTGGCTTTCCAATTGAGTTATTTCAAGCCTTCTGGGACAACTTGGAGGAGGATGTAATGGCTATTATAGATGATTCCAAAGGTAGTAATAGAATTATTAAAGCATTAAATCATAATTTCATTGCCTTAATTCCAAAAGGGAGGAGGGGATGCACATTTTAGATTATAGACCTATTGCCTTATGCAATTTCATATATAAAATAATCACAAAGGTAATGGTTGAGCGACTAAAACCTCTTCTACATAGCATTATCTCCTCGAAGCAAGGGGGTTTTGTAGAGGGCATGTAGATCTTGGATGGTGTGGTTCTAGCTCATGAGGTAATCCATTCAATGTAAAAATATGGTAATAGGGGAATGTTCATAAAATTGGATATGTCAAAGACCTATGATAGGGTGGAGTGGAGCTTCTTATTAAAGATGATGGCAGTATTTGGTTTCTCTCAGGATTAGATAGTGTAGAAAACCAGCGAACATAAATTGTATATTGTTGTAGAGTTTAAATACATGTTATAGTGCCGTGAATAGCACATAGGCAACTGCACTCTGTTACGTAGTTGTAACAGTACAACAGATAGCTATACTAATAGCTAACTAATAGCTAAATAACGTAATACAGATAAAAGGAGTTAAGTATGCTAACATCCCCCTTTATTACATTATTTGGGTAATGTAATAACTAATAGCTATACTAACATCCCCTTACATTATTTTGCAATACAAAGTGAGCTGCAAAACAATTCAAATTTGACACGTCCAAGTGCCTTAGTGAAAATGTCTGCAACTTGAGCATCGGTGGGAATGTGCTGAAGCTGAATTCGGTGTTTTGGAACTTCATCTCGAATGAAATGACATTGTGTGTCAATGTGCTTTGTTCTTTCATGATGGACTGGATTCTTGACGAGGTTCAGAACACCCTGATTGTCGCAAAACAAGTGTATTGGAGATTTTTATGGATGGCCCATACTTGTTAGAATGCGACGTAACCATATCACTTTGCACACAGCTTCATGTGCGACGCGATATTCTGCCTCTGTTGATGAAATAGCAACCACCTGTTGCTTCTTGCTGTGCCAAGATACAGGACCGGATCCTAGATGAAAAATGTATCCAGAAGTTGACTTGCGATCATCAAATGATCCGACATAGTCGGAGTCCGTGTATCCTTGCAAGAAGAATTTGTTGTTCCTCTTGTATTCTAGGCCATATTCCATAGTACCACGAACATAGTGAAGAACACGTTTTGCTGCTTTCCAATGAGTGGTCTTAGGCTCCTGCATGAACCTCGAAAGATAGTTGACAAGAAATACGAGATCTGGCCTAGTATTGGTCAGATATATGAGACTCCCAATCAACTGTCGATAGAGAGTACCATCTACCTGAGGTGAGTCATCATATCACGATAACTGAAGTCCATTCTCCATTGGAGTTGCCATTGGCTTGCAATCAGTCATGCGATATTTTTCCAGCAATGTCTTGGCATATTTTTTCTGAGACACTTTGATGGAGTGCTCCTTCTGGCTAAATTCTAGACCAAGACAGTAATGGAGAAGTCCGATATCTGTCATCTCAAAAGATTTGCACAAGTTTCTTTTGACAGTAGAGATCATTGTTTCTGAACTCCTTGTAATGAGCAGATCATCCACATAGAGTACAAGCAACACTATCTCAGAACCTTGTTTCTTGAAATAGAGGTTTGCATCTGACGGACATCTCTTAAATCCATGCTGCATAAGGTGATTGTCCATTTTTATATACCAAGCTCGAGGAGCTTGTTTTAGACCATCCAAGGATTTGACCAATTTGTAAACTTTCTGCTGTTGGCCTTCTGCTTCAAATCCTTCAGGCTGAGTCATATAGACTTCTTCTTGGAGATCACCATTTAGAAAGACACTTTTGACATCCATCTGGGGAACTTTCCACCCATATTGTGCTGCCATAGCACACATAACCTGAATTGTGGTCATCCGAGCAGTAGGTGCAAAAGTTTCTTCGTAGTCAATGCCTTCCTTTTGAGCATAGCCCTTAGCAACAAGACGGGCCTTATGCTTATCAATTGTTCCATCTGCCTTGTACTTGACTTTATATACCCATTTGTAGCCAATGGGTTTCTTTCCATGCGGCAGATCAACAAGCTTCCAAGTTTTATTCTTCATCAAAGACTCATACTCTGTATCCATAGCGGCCTTCCACTGAGGCTCACTGAGAGCATCTTGCACTGATGCAGGTTCAAGACTATCTATGGTAGACATGAATGCCCTGTCATAATCAATATCCATATCCTCAACTTCTGTACTTGGAGTCATAGAAAGTTCCTCAAAATATTGACAAAGATCATCAACCTCACCAGTTTCTTTGGCTTCTCTTTCCTTTTGAGCCATACTGCGTGTACAAGGTCTATCCAAATTCAAATTGGGAGGAGTGGATAAATTTGCGTCTCTGATTGTATTTGTACACCATTTAGGATTCTTCTTCGGTGGAGTTGAAGAGGATGTAGAAGGACCTCCTGTCTGTGCTGACGAAGGAATCTTCTCTTCCTTAGTTTCCACAATATCTTGGTGTACTTTAGATGTGCTCTGTGATGTGAAAGCTTCATCAAAGACAACATCTCTGCTGATATGAATTTTCTTGGTCAAAGGATCTATCAACCGATATCCTTTAGAGTGCTCAGAATAACCAAGAAAAATACATCTTAGTGTTTTCTCATCTAGCTTCTTCCTTTTCTCTTTCGGTATGTGCATGAAAGCTTGACACCCGAAAATACGTAGATGAGATATGGAGGGTTTTCGACCACTCCATGCTTCCTGTGGAGTCATTCCTTTTAGGGCCTTTGTGGGTGCCCTATTCAATAGATACACTGCAGTGGTGACAGCTTTTGCCCAATATTGTTGCCCAAGAGTAGCTCTTGTGAGCATACAACGAACCATTTCCATGATAGAACGGTTCCTTCTCTTAGCAACTCCATTTTGCTGAGGAGTATAGGCAATTGTTAACTGTCTCTTGATTCCATGCTTATCTAGGAATGTAGAAAATTCATTAGAGGTAAACTCTCCCCCTCGATCTGAGCAGAGGGTTTTAATAGAAGCCCCTGACTCCTTCTCAACGGATTTCTTGAACTGTTGGAAGAATGCGAAAGCTTCAGATTTTAGTTGGAGAAAGAAAACCCACATCTTTCGTGAGTAGTCATCTACGAATAACTGAAAGAACCTCTTCCCTCCACAACTGTTGGGTGTGAAAGGACCGCATAGATCGGTGTCAATTAACTCCAGAGGTTTTTGTGCTCTTGTAGAGCTCTTCTCAAATGGTACTCTATGCTTCTTTCCTGCCAAGCAGTCAGAGCACACTGGCAATGTGGCAGAAAGGGGAGGAAGACCCTTTACCATCTCACACTTGCTGAGCTCAAGTAAGTAGCTAGAACTAAGATGCCCATATCTCTTGTGCCATAGGGAAGTTGCCTCCTTGGTAGAGACAGTCATGGCAACATGTGGAGTAAAGATAGCATCTAGTGCAAATAAGCCGTGCTTATATGAAGCTGTTGCAATATGCTTACCCTTCCTGGTAATTGTACAACACTTCTTTCCATTCTCAACACGAAAGTTGACAACCATATTTTTGTCCAAGATTTGTGTCACTGACAACAAATTGTTGGCCAATCCCGGAACATAGAGGACTTTGTCAATCTGACACTTGCCATCAGGAAGAGTGACTAAAACTGTACCCTCTCCCTGAACCCTGTAGGTTTTATCATCAGCAATGGTGACAGGTTTGCCCTCCTTGGCCACAAATGATTCAAACCACGATCTGTTGCCAGTCATATGTTTGCTAGCTCCAAAATCGACATACCAAACAGGATCCCTCTGTGTGGAATCTGTGGTAGTCATGAGCACCTTGTGTGCCCATTCAAAATCTGAGTCAGATTCTTCAACAACAACATTCACCTGGGGTTGCTTGTTTTTATTTTGTGGTTTTTTTTGGCCTTTCTGCTTGTTCTTATGCCAACACCTATTGGTGTCATGGTTGTCTTTCTCACAGATCTTGCACCACCTCTTCTTCTGTTGAGGTTGTTTGCCTTTTCCTTTCATATCTTGTTGAGAATTTCCTCCTTTCTGAAAGTTGCCTCCTTTTTGCCCATTACCTTTCTTCCTAGAACCCTTCTTGTTGGTGTATAGGGCTGTATTGGAAGAATCATCCTTGTGAAGTTGGCGTGCCTCTTGTTGTTGGAGCAGATTGACCAACTCGATGTAGGTAATTTGTCGTTGAGACACCTGGATGGAGGTTATCAACATATCAAATGAAGAAGGTAAATCTCTCATCACAAGTGAAATGAGAAGCTTTTCGTCCACAGTATCTCCGAGAGAACTCAATTTCTCTTTCAACTCAGACACTCTGCACAGAAAGAGTTCAACTGTTTCACCCTGCCTCAAACTCAGGTTATGAAGTTGTTGTTGAAGATGAAGAATGGTGGAATCATTATTTCCCTCATAGATGGTTTGAAGGGCATCCCATGCCTCTTTACCACTTGCTTTGTCAGCTATATGAGGTTGCACTTCATCTAAAACAACAAACAAAATGAGCACCTTTGCTCTACTGTCTTTCTTGTCAAAAGCTATCTGATCTGCTGAAGGACCTGTGGATCCTGCTGTTGTTGAAGGCCTTGTTGCTACTCCAATAACAATATCCCACAAATATTCCATTTGGAGAATAGCCTTCATCTTATGTTTCCATGGTGTATAATTTGGACCTTTCAATAACTGATGTGGATCAGTCATCAACTTTGCAACAGCGACCATAGTGAAGGTTTCTTATATCACCAATTGGTCCCCCTTTCGATATACCTTTTGCTAGGCCAATATACCATACAAAATATCCGCCCTTACGTGAGGGAAACTATAGGTATTTATAAATATCAACAAAAATCACCCGCCCTTACGTGAGGGAGACTATAGGTGAGTTTTAGAGATCATACGATACGTGGAACATAAGCGGTATCGAAAGGGAATCGCCTTGTTGATGGCACCTACCATAGAAGATTCTTCTCATGCGTGGGGCATAACTTCCCCTAAACACTATCAAGAATACTTCATCAGGATTTACGCCTAAACACAAGTGCGATAAAGGGTAGTGGTTGGAGTAAAAAAAATGCAAAAATGGCATACTTATTCCTCCCCGACGATTTATAGAGAACAAGCTCAGACGTCGTTGTAGAAGCTATATTAGGCGGCGGATACAGTAGCCAAATCACGACAACTTTACCTATAAGTGCTGGCCAGAGGTATCACAAATACTGAACGTTGCAGTGCAATAAAATTGCATGGATGGGTTTTATATTCCGGGGACTTAGGGAGTGTTTTGATTTTAAGTTTTTAATGTTATAGTGCAAAAATGAAATATGCAACATACAACATACAACATAAAAAAACTGCCCACAAGAATAACCCACAAGGTGTCGGTCACAGCCGAAAATGCACCTTTTACAATTTGCCAAATTGCTATTTTTTCGAAAAATTACTCACTATCCCCCTTTGATTTTTGAAAAAATATCCCCCCTTAAAAGGTTTTCTTTAACAAAGCATTTTAATAATTATTATATATTTAAAATTAAAATAAATAATTTTAATTTATATAGTTTTAAACTTATAAAAAATAAATTAAAATTAAAATTTTAATTTATAAAGTTAAAAAACTATATTTAAAAAATTAAAATTAAAAATTTTAATTAAAAAAATAATAATTAAAAAATGACTTTGCAAAAAAAATTTATACCTTGGGGGGAGTCGGCGGGATTCGAACCCCCGACCTGCAGGCTCCCTGAGCCTTACCGCACGGCTCATGACCACGTGAGCCAGCGGGCTGATCCGTCAGGATCAGTGGAGACCTCCTTCTTCAACCTCGGTCTGCCCGTCCGCTGCCTCTGCCACCTCCTCTGCAAGTCGCGGCTTCCTCCTTCGCAGAACGGTTCGAAAAAATTGTGGCTCTTTCGCAGTCCACCGTTCTGGTTGTTTTTTTTTTTTTTCTTTCTTTCTTTCGGAAAAAAAATCGCAGTCCACCGTTCTTGTTGTCTTTTTTTTTTTTTTTTCTTTCGGTAAAAAAAAAAATCGTGGCGCTGCACCTGCGAAAAAAGGGGGGGGTTTTATACCCTGCGTCCCAGCGGGAGGGAGGGGGGGCGGCGGGAATTTTAAAATTTAAATTCCCATCGGGGGATTTGGGGGGGGCGGGGGGTCTCGCGAAGCGCGACATGTAATTTGCACGTCACGCGGGGGGGTGGGGCGGGATGACATTGGGGAGCGCACCGTCTCCACCAACGTAGGGGGGGTGGCTTCCCGTACCCTGTGCGAGCTCTGTCGCGTTCCGCGACACCTCGCGCCCTGCGCGAGCTCTGTCGCGTTGCGCGACACCTCGCGCCCTGCGCGAGCTCTGTCGCGTTTCGCGACACCTCCTATCGCGAGCGTCGCGCGACAGGCCTGTGCGGCGTCAGAGCTCCCTGCGCGTGCAGCGTGGGCAGGGGGGCCGTCCGCCCAGTCGCATGGATGGGCCTCCCTCGGTCGCGTTGATGCGACCCGTGCGATAAAAAAAAAAATTAATTAATTTTTTTTAATTTAAATCGTGCACCTTGGACGCACTGGCTGCCTGCACGCAGCTGCGTCCACAGCGGGGGGCTCTTCTCCTCTGTCGCAACTTGCACTGCCTCTGCAGAAAAAAAATCTCTGCCCAGAATTTCAGAACCTTGCTCTGGTACCATGTAGAAAACCAGCGAACAAAAATTGTATATTGCTGTAGAGTTTAAATACATGTTACAGTGCCGTGAATAGCACACAGGCAACTGCACTCTGTTACGTAGTTGTAACAGTACAACAAATAGCTATACTAATAGCTAACTAATAGCTAAATAACGTAATACAGATAAAAGGAGTTAAGTACGCTAACAGATAGAATGGGTCATGAGTTGTGTTTTCACTCCAATATACTCAGTGTTAATCAAGGGTCTTCCCTCACAACCATTTGGAGCTACTTGAGGCCTTTGTCAAGGAGATTTGTGTTCCCCATATATTTTTCTCATATTGGCTAAAGGTTTGGATAGAATCATCTTGAGGATAAGACAACAAGGTTTGCTAACAAGTATCAAGGTGGGTGCGGAAGTTTTTACTCACCTACAGTTTGTGGATGACACAGGATTGGTGGGAGTTGCCAACTTCAGGGAAGCAAGAATGATTAGAGATACACTTAATATCTACCTTAGGGCCACAAACCAAGTCATCAATGATAAAAAAATCCAAAGTGGTATTTTTCAATATTGATCAAAGGCTTTAGGACATAATTTTAGATATCTTGGGATTCACGAGGACTTCTCTCCCAGTGGTATACTTGGGGGTTCCTTTGCATTTTAAAAATTTAAAAATAGATATCTAGAGGAATATTTTGGATTGTATCAAGGAAATAATTAATAATTGGTATCACAAATGTTTAAGTTATGGGGGTATATTAACTTTTTTACAATCGATCATTCAGGCCATGTCAATTTATAAATTTTCTATCCTTGCTGCCCCACATACCATATGGAAAGAGTTGGACAAGATGGCTAGAAAATTTTTATGAGGAGGAGTAAAAGAAGAGAGGAAATGGGTCTTAGAAGGTTGGGATAAAGTAACCCAACCCAAGGTAAAATGAGTTTTAGGACTAAGGATATCAAAGTGAAATAATAAAGCTTTGGCTAGAAAGCTTTACTAGAGGTGGATTTCCCAACCTTCTTTATTCGGTAAAGTTTTAACTAGTAAATATTTGGGACAGGTAAATCCAAATGAGGTGGGTCATTTCCCTTTGTATGGTAATGGATCCTTAGTATGGTAGGCTCTAAAGTTAGGATCTCAGGTAGTGAAATATGGATTATTTTGGAAAGTGGAGAGGGGAGAAGGCACATTTTTGGATAGATTCATGGGATCAATACCCACCTATCATTGTTGAATTCCTAGAACTGCAACCAATAAAAATAGCCATGGAAACTAGGATTTGGATCCTAATTAAAAGTTATTTCAACACTATTTAGTTGGGGGATTATAATTTTAAGCAGTTTAAGAAGTTGGATAAGTGGCCAATTTCAATCCCTCCATAATTGACAACCATCATGACTAAAATCTTGGTAGAAATATTTCTCACAGGTAGATATGAGGAGGATGAATTAGCTTGGGGCTATGGGAGTCTTGGTGTCTACATAGTGAAGTATTAATATGATGATATCATTCTAGAGCCTCCTCCTCATGCATATCGGGTTGAGGATTGGAGAAATATTTGGTAGTCCAAGGGTTGGCCAAAAGTAAATGTTTTTTCTTGACAGTTCATGCATGATGAAATTATTTTTGATAATCTCAGATGTAGGGGAATAATTGGTCCATATAAATTTTTTTTATGCTACAAGAGTGAGGAAACATCTAACCACTTGATGTTTGAGTGCCCATTCACATGCTAGATCTGGGAGAGATGGTTTTTATCTTATAAAATTTGAGTTACCGATGATTTGAATTGGATTAATATTTGGAAAGATGGAAGAGGGGTAGATTTAAATCTAAAGCTCTTTTTATTGGTTGGGAGCTTGGATTAAAATTCATTTGGTGGCAAGTATGGTTGGAGAGAAATGGCAAAAATGTTATAGAAACCTTTCATATCTATATGGAGTTTGGAAGGTCATTTGGAAGAAATTCACAGAAACTGTGGCAGTATATGCTAAAGAGGAAACTTGGGCTGTTATAGAGATAATGGAGAAGGAAGTTGAAGTACAAGAGGGGTAGGACAAAACTAGTTGGAAACCACCCCTAGAAGGTTGGATTAAAATTAATATTGATGAAGCTGCAAAAGGCAATCCAGGTAGAGCTAGAATTGGAGTTGTTTGCAGGAATCATGTTGGGACAATGCTCTATTGGGAACTACAAGGTCTGGGAAGGGCCACAAACAATGAAATGAAAGCCTTATCTATCAAATATGCTTATATTTAGGTAGTAAAACAAGGTTACAAGATGATAATCCTAGAATAATATTCTTAAATAATGGTAGGAGCTCTGGATTGCATGAGAAACTTTGCTTTGAAGACATGGAGGTTGAGGATTCTTGTCACTCAAATTAAGAAATTATGGAGGGAATTAGATGATGTGATTCCAATTTATGTGAGTAGAGATCTAAATAAAGTGGTAGAATTTCTAGCTAAGATGGGTACTAAGAAGGAGGTAGGGGTTCAGTGGTATAGTGATATGGCTATTGAGGATGAGAGGATTAGGCAGGTTGGTGAGAAAATCCAGTGTTTAGCTAATTTGGACAACAATTATAGAAATATGGTTTAGGAGTTTTGTGCTCCAATGTAGATCTTCTTTTACAGTTGTAAATAGGTGAACAACCATTGTATAAATATGGTTTAGGATATTTGGCTCCAATGCAAATCTTCTTTTACTATTGTAAACATGTGCTCTCTTTGGCTAAGGCTAGGAGAAGTCTCATCCCAACTTGTAAATGATATTTATTTTAATATAAGTTTTTCAAATTAATTTTTCAAAAAATATATATGAAAATAGTATGGGCAAGATGTGAATGTGATTCTATGGACTCTAAAGGAGTGACAGGGGGAATTCTAACTTGTTGGAATCCTACTAGAACCTCCTGTGTAACCATTCTTAAAACTAGACATTGGATAGCCTCTTTAGTCACATGCTACTTTGTAAATATGCATTTCATCCTTATCAATGTCTATGGACCTATAACTCAGTCAGGAAGATTATAATTTTAGAGTGGGATTGAAGCCTTTATGAGAAGTAAGGACCAAGAAACTTGATTCATGATTATAGGAGATTTTAATGCCATAACCAAGTTGGATGAAAATTTTGGAGGAATTAGGAAATTAACCTAAAGTATGAGATACTTCTCAATATTTATTCAAAACCATAATCTATTGTAGGTTGAGTTTGAAGAATACAACTATACATGGACCAACAAAAAGAGAGGCCAAAACCTAATAGCAAAAAAAAAAATAGATGCGTAGTCTTAGATCATTGACTAGATGAAGAGACTTGTGCTAAAATTAATACCTTGACAAGGATTGGTTTAGATCACTAGCCAATAAGAGTTAAAATGGTGGTAAGTGGATTCAATAAATATCATATTTTAAATATGAGCAGGTGTGGGAAGAACATTATCAATTTGTTGATATGATAACACAAATATGGAATTCTTTAGGAAATATTGGGCTATATACACTTCCAAAATAAATTAAATCAATTACATCTAGATTAAAAGAATGGAACAAGAATCAAGTGGAATTAATGCAACCAGATAGATTCCTCAATATTTAAAGAGGAGACCAAGATTCAAATATTATCAAGTGATACATGAATAATATCCAAGCTTTGTTGTAATACCACTATGTGATGATGATGTAATACAGGTGGGGCCCATTTCAATCTCATATAACCAATTGAAAAAACAAAATGGAACAAGAACACTTTTGGAAAGATTTTTGAGAAGAAAGAACTAAAAGATAAAATTCCAAAAAGGTGATCATAATAAATCTCAGAGTAAAGGGTGTTGCTTAGTGAATATCATAATTTTTTGTGTAAGGAAGAGAATTTTTGGAGATGAAAATTGATATAGGCTTGGTTTAAAGGAGATAAAAATATAATTTTTTTCATAGGATGGCTATAGGACAAAGATCAACATCTAGAATTAATAGAATTAAATCAATAGAAGGGGTTTGTATTGAAGACCAGAGTGAAATTAGAAAGGAGGTAATGTCTTTTTATCAAAATATCTCAATATTAGAGTAATTTGTAGTTCTTAATGATAACTTCTACAAGAAGTACCTTCGATTATAACAAATAAAGATAATAGGAAACTGATGGAGCCTATTACTATGGAAGAAGTTTATTTAGCTATTTTATTTTTTAATAAGGATAAATCCCTAGGTCTGAATGGGATATTTATAGCATTCTATCAACATAATTGGGATATAGTGAAGGATTATTTTTGTTGGTAGTGGAATAGTGTAGGGTAAAATAATACATACCTTATAAAATAAATGCAACATATCTTACCTTGATTCCAAAAAATAAGGATGCAAAATTTTTGATTCATTTAGACCCATAAGCCTATGTAATATGGCATATAATATTATCTCCAAAGTGATGGAAAATCAGTTAAGACCACTATTAGACAAAATTATTTCAGAAAAGCAAGGAGGATTTGTGAAAGGGAGATAGTTTTCTAGATGGAATCAGAGTAGTTCATGAAGTTATACAATAAGCAGCTTCAAGAAAAGAGAAAGCAATGATCTTAAAACTTGATATGAGTAAAACCTATGATAAGGTTAAATGGGATTTTATTTTTACAAGTTTTGGGTAGGAACTTGAATAAGGCTAACAAAGATGGGCTTATAAGTGGACTTAATGCTAGTAATAACATCGAAAGCATCATCCATAAACAATTTGTATATGATACAACTCTTTTTTGGAGGGAAAGGATAAATGAGGCCAAAGCTTTGAATAACTTATTAAAGGAATACGAAAGAGCATCGGGGCAAAAAATTAATAGGACAAAATCCAAAATTTACTTCCTAAACACTCCAACTAAAATTAAAGCAGGGATATGTAGGCTACTTCAAATGGAGGAGGGAGGAGGCAAATTTACTAGCAACTTGTGTAGGGATGCCCTTATTTTTAGGGAGAATGAGAATAGAATTATGGAATCCAGTTATAAGTGAAGTTTAGTATAAACTACCAACATGGAAAGGTAGATGGTTATTATTAGTAGGAAGAGTGTAGCTAATTAAATCAGTATTACAGGCCATTCCAACATATTATATGTCATTGTATACTATGCCAAAATCAATATAAAAATTTTTAATCTATATTATGTGATCATTTTTGTGGTTAGGATTACATGATAAAAGAAAATTTACTTTGGTGAAATGGAGCAAGGTGTGTGATGATAAAAAGAGTGGAGGTATAATCAAGTGGCATTAGCTCAATTGGTTAGATTCCTCAATATTTAAGGAGGAGACCAAGGTTCAAATCTTACCAAGTGATACATGGATAATATCCAAGCTTTGTTGTAATACCACTATGTGATGATGATGTAATACGGGTGGGGCCCACTTCAATCCCATATAACCAATTGAAAAAAACTAGGGGAGGTATTGGTTTAAGAGTTCTTATGGATGTAAACTTAGCTCTTAGGGGAAAATTAATATGGATATTGTACAAAGAGAATCAAATATAATGGGCAAGAATTCTTCTAAGTATGTTGATCCCAATGACCCAAGCTTAATTTTTACTGCATTCTCTCTTCCAAATGGTTTTGCACTTTAGAACAGTTTAACAAAATAAATTGATCTAGTAATTAAAGGTTTAATATGGGTATTTGGAACTCAAGAAAAATATTCTATTTGGATGGATACTTGGTATGATAAAAAATCTCTTAATCTAGTCCAATTTTGAAACCTTGGATGAGATTACTGTTGGAGAATATTACATTATTTGGTACATGCTAATGTACTCCCATGGTACCTTCATGGTACATTTGTAAATAATAGATTAGGGTTGATTCATAGTTTAGAGTGTGATTTATATTTCCCTCTTTATGTAAGTGTGAATGTGCAGGAAATGCACAAGTGTCATGTAAGTTAGAGTGCAAGTGTAGGTTGAGTAAATGTGCACAAGTGTCTTGTATGTAAGAGTGCAAATATGTAATGTAAAGATGTGCACAAGTGTCCTAGATTAGAGAGTGCAAGTAGAAGTGTAAGAGTCATGTAAAGGTGTGCAAGTATTATAGAGTCAAGTGTTCATCAAGTATGCAAGTGGCAAGTAGATAAGCCAAGAGTCATGAGACTTGGCATATGGAGAGCAATAGTCAAGTATATGAAGAGTCGTATTACTATGGCTATATAAGAAGATTTTGAATACAGTTCATATATCTTATTATTTGATTATAAGAGGAAGAAGAGCAATAAATCTTGTATATATTTTGAGCAATTAATATTGTAAGTTGTTCTTCATGCATAGTACATGAATGATTTAAGTTGTTTACATTCATAATTTAGTATATAATTGAATGTTGTTTGATTTATTATAAGCCTTGATATACATATGAATTTTCTCATATTATTCTACTCATAATATTATTATTTTTATCACCTAGGTGTTGTAGGTGAGTTGGAGAGGAGAGGGCAATCCTCCAAGGGAGGTCCCAGGTTCAAATCTCCACCCTACCAAAAAGTTGAATTGGGTATCCAAAATCCAATTGATAATGTTGGTGCGGGCAGGTCGGGTGCGACTCCTGGGTGAATTTGACAGTGTATAACCCCCTGTTCGTGGTCTCTCAGACCAATGTGGCCCCGCAAAGGGTTTTCTGCTTAAAAATATATATATATATTATTATTTTGACCTTATTATATTGTGGCTATTTTATATTGGGACCTATGTGATATTTTCAAGTTAACCTATGATATTTTGTGGTAGTATAAGGCTTATAAAGCCCTCAATTAATTCAACACAAATATGGTGATATGGTTTCAAACATTTTGTAGAAGTATCAGGAAGGAATATACAAATGGAAATAATATATTTTTGTAAGTATACAAGACATTGATGCTAGGAGAAAGTTGAGTAGAAAGATAACAACAATGATTATTCCGAGGAGAGCCAAAGATAAATTTATTTGGGATTTGAATAACTCAACAGAATATAAAAGAAGTGGATTAATGTAAAGCACCAACAAAATAGAAATATCACAAGAATATGGAGAGATATTTTGGATAACCCAAGCATTCCTAAAGTTAAAATATTTGTTTGGCTAGTAGGTCATAGAAGAATTTTATCTTGGGATAACCTTATGAAAAGGAGTTTTCATGGCCTTTTTGTGGTAAATTCTTGTATCCCTTAATTGTTCTTCACACCACAATATTTTCTTGATCACAACAATATTACAAAATCTGGTCGATCTACCACTTTAACTCAAGAAAAGAATATCAAAAATGAATATGGATAGACTAAGTAGGGTAAGGATACCCCTAAGGTGAGCTTATAATGTTTCTTTATATACACATGCTCATCCAAATTATATGAAATGCATTTATTTAAAGTTTTGACCAAGATTTACATAAACCTCAAATTGTGCTTCTATTAGTAGACCAGTGCCTTGTCCAATTTACCAATTATAGCAAGATTATGAACACACTAATGCAAAAGAAAGAAAGAGAAGGAAAATTTTAGGTCAATTATATTCATTCAAGTACTGTAATAAATATAATTGATTACTGGTGAAATAATACATCATTCACACATTCAAATTATGTAACATGTAAATGTGACACATACACAAAGTTGAAAACGGATAATTACCCAAAGGAAGAAGCTAGAATTGTATTAAAATTTGAAAGATATTTACAAGGCAGAGTCTAGCTGAAATTAGCATAGAACTTTCTAAATGAATACAATCTAGATTATCATTCAAATTATGTAATAATAACCCTTAATCCTTCATTCCAATGTGGTAATAGAATACCTCTAAACTTATGATCCAATCACTAGAAATAATCTTAGTTACTTGGATACTTCCTTAACAAGACCTACACAACAAAGAGGAGGAATAAGAAATGATAGAAGGGAAAAGACACAAAATGGGAATATAATGGAAAAACAAGGACACTTAGAATACCTTTAGAAAAAATGGTGTTGCAAAAATTGATGATGATTGCAACTAGTGTAACTCCTTATATAGTTTCAGGGACTCTTGTTCTATTACAATTGCATGCAGTAGATTTTTCCATCTGGTAACATCCCATCCTTTGATCTTATGAATGCATTATAGTAAAAATGTTTCTATTCCAAGTTGTTTTATTAAAAAATATACCATTTGGCTATTGTTGAGACCTTGGATCTACAACTGTATTTATTTTGGATCCTACAACTGTCTTATTTTTTACCCTATATTTGGTTCTGCTAATATTTTATATTTTTCTAAATTGGACCTTAAATCTCCTTTTTCTACCTCATTATTATATTTTTTGGTTCCTTATTCTTCCCCTTTGTATTTGGGTCCACTAACCATACTATATATTTTGATCCAAGTGTCTACACATAGATCTATTGTGGCCACAAAGGCATCCATTATCCTTTGAGACTTTTGTTATAGTGTAGTGGCAGTTTTATTTTCTTGAAAAAAATAACTATTGACCCTATTTTTTTGGCCAAGTCAACAAGTTGTTGAGCTAGCTTTTCTTCATTGTTTATATCAAACTCAAATTCAAATATCCTTTTACATATTATATCATTGATATCTTCAACAGTCAAAAATTCTTCAAAGTTGATCCAAGCTTGTTTCCTTTTTTCATTCATTTCTCTAACCTATTTTTCCAAGTCAACAACTACATCTTCCCAATGAGCTCTTTCATGTAAATGAGTGGTCACCTTAGTAAATTGATCTTTAAATTTTATCACCTTCCCTTCTAAAGGCATTACTATTTGATCCCTTATTCTTTCATATTGTTCTTCACAAAGCTGAAATACTTCCTATATGGTGTCCACTTTTTCATATGTTCCCTTAAGTAGAACTCTAATTGTCTAGGACAAGAGTATAACATCCATAATATCATTGAGGAGAAGGCCAATGCTTCTATTTAGTTCTTCAGTTCTGAAACAACTTTCTCTTTGTACTTTTGGATGAGACTTTTGCATCAATTTATTGAGTTACCCATGTCTATAAAGGCTATCCCTTGAGCCTGTCAATTTTTACCTACTTTTAATTCCTAACTTGTAACTTATTGACTTTGGTTACCTTGAATTTCCATTCTATAATTGTTTTCTCTATAGCAAGTGCAGTCTATGCTTGTGCATGAATTTTGGATTTCATCAGAGTGATTGGATCTTGTGTGACTTTGTTAGAACTACATCCCTTGTTACTGGATTACTTTGAAATTCTTTCATACCTTTTGTAGGGATTTAATTATTATTGTTGATGCAGGGTATGAACTCTATTCCCTAGTAGTGTGCTAAATTTTAGTTGTTTTTCCTTCTATTATTGCTTGAATTTTCTCTTCTTCCAAAGGATCAAACTAAATGGCTTTTTTGACCCTAGTTAGGGTGATACTTTTAGGAGCATTAGGGATAATTTCAAATATGGCCTTCTTATGCTTCAAGAAACTAGGATGAATTCTAAACTTTACCTGGTGTTCTCTAAGATGGTTAGACAATCCTCCAACCTCTTGTATTTTCTTCAGCACTATTGAAGATATTTTAATTTCTTCTTTTTTTACCACTATGGTGATGGGTATCACTTTGGGAAAAGCTATAGCTAGTTGTAGCTTGTGTTGTGGCAACATTAGTGCTTTGGCTAAATCTATTACTATAGGCTAAATTTATGCAAATAAAATAGCAACAATTTGTGTACCCTTTCCAATGTCTTCAACAACACTTTGAGTAGCTTGAGCAAATAAGGGATCCTTTATTTTTACTGTAGTAGCATTAACCACTTCCATTAACACTTCTACTTGTTCAAGCTCTTGATTGATAATTTCTAATACAAGATCTCGATGTTCTTCAGGAAGTATTGTAGGGACCAATGGGGTGACTGAATCCACTATAGTATTTCTCAAGACTCTTAATTCTATAGGATAATTCTCCACCATCTCTATTTGAGTGTGTGGTATCCTCCCTTTGTAATATCTCCATATGGGATCTAGAGACTCACCTTTTATTATGGCTAATTGAATGGCTTCTTTGAACAAATATTCTCGGTGTGACATTGGACTTTTTTTAGGGGTTGTTGGAAATTTTGAGTATTTTGGTTGTCATTGGTGTCAAAGGTAAAATGATTGAAAATCATCTTCTAGGTTGAAATATTAAAATTGCAAGGCAAATAT
Source organism: Wollemia nobilis (assembly GCA_028583015.1). Taxonomy (NCBI): domain Eukaryota; kingdom Viridiplantae; phylum Streptophyta; class Pinopsida; order Araucariales; family Araucariaceae; genus Wollemia; species Wollemia nobilis. Next base: position 22,645,429 of record JAQPPZ010000523.1, read on the forward strand.
CTCCATTGAAAAAGGAATACATGGTAGACAAAGCTCCTTTGAAAAAGGTTCATTATTTGCAAGGTTGAAGAAGTTCCCAAGGCAAAAGACAAAGGTTCTAAAAGGATTAATTATAATATTTAATTTAAAAAATTAAATATTATAATAATAAAATTTTGAATTTCCTATGGTACCAAAATTCAAATTCTTTTTAAAGTCGGAAAGCACTAACATCGTTTTTCCTAAATCGAAGTGCATATATAATATGGAACCAAAAATCATTTGGTGGAGGCATAAGATAAATCGACAATCGAATTCACTGCATCCCATTTGAAAGCACAGTGTATGGTGTTCAAACGAAGGCAAAAAGGAGAAAGAGTTGCACATGTTTTAAAGCAAGCGGATGGTGTATGAGGTTTAAGTAAAATTAGGTGTATGGTTGTTTCCAACCAAGCTTGTAGCTCAGGTGGAAGGTAGACCCTATGTAAGGCGTGGCATGGAGAAGGTTTCGAGATCGAGTCTCGATTACGACAAGTTCAATTTTTTTTTGTTGATAGAAGGTCCGCGACAGGTTTAAAATAAAGGTTGTACATTGAGATTGTTGTGTGGGCAGTTAGTCCACATGGTGTTGTAGCAAGCACTAGAGCATGGGCTCTAGAAGGTCGCACGCTCGAATCCCCGCAGCATAGGTTGGTAAGGGCAATTTATTTTATAAAGTATTTTTTTGATCTTAGGGAGTCATAAGGGTTAGGTTTTGATTAAGAGTGCCATAAGGGTTGAAATTAATGAAGCATGATTTTTGCTATTAGGGAGTCATAAGGGTTAAGTTTAATAAAGTTTGAATTTGCACTTAGGGAGTTATAAGGGTGTAATTTAATAAAATATTAAGAGTGCTTTATATAGTTTTATTTTTGCAAAGTGCATAAATGAAAAATATGTTTTGCATGCAAGAATAGGAGTAATAAGGTGTAATAGTGACTTGACATTTTGTTGTAATTCTTGTATGGTGAAAAGTGATTTTGAGGGCTTTTGATAAGTATTAATGCTTCTATTTTGAGAAAAATAAGAGTTATTAAAGATCATTTTCAGATTTCTTTGAGCACATATTTTTGAGAAGAAAGTTCATGTGGATTTTTTGAGAAAGTATTTTGCTATCTAACCCTTGAAGTGGCACTAGAAAGATCAGTTGTTTGTGAGATATATTTTTGAGGACATATCTTCATTAGAGAAGAATAAGAGGTATGGGCACATCATTCCTTCTTTAAGGTGTTTTGTTGAGTAAATGTTTTTGAAAATAAGGTGGAGATAAAAGGGTTGTTTGGTATGCATTGTTGAAAATATTTGAGTTAGGGTTTGAGACCTACATGTGCATCAAGTGTTGAGAGAAAGTTGAAAAAATTGCATTAGAGTTTGAGATATTGTTGTACTTCATTTTTTAATGGTTATGGAAATATTTGGGATAAAGTTTGAGAACAGTTGCATGTTGAGAAGAGAATGGCAGAAGGAACTACTGTGCTAAGTGTGAAGACAAGTTTGTGCATCATTGTAAAATATTTTGAGCATTGGTTTGAGAGATTTTGATAGAAATTGTGAAAGTATTTTAAATCAATCTTGTGAGAGAAATTTATGCATTAGTGTCGTTGATCCTTGAGAGCAAATTTGCAAGAGAGATAGACCAGTTTTGTAAAACAAGTTATACATTGTTTTGATTTGATTTAAAATGGATTTTGCAAAAGATAGATATTGGATTAATTGAATGCAAGATTTGTGAATGTGAAGAACATATTGGGTTTTTGATAGAGCATATCATTCTCTATATGTTCCAGAGGTTAAACGAATTCTAAGTAGAAATTTTTTGTTTGAAGAAAGCTTTTTTGAAAGAGATTTGAGATTTGTTTGTATGCAAGATTTGGAAATTTTTGAGCATGTGTTATGAGCAGTTATGAGCATGTATTGGAGCATAATTGATCAGAGACAATGAGCAGGTTTGAACTAGACTTGTGAGAAATTTTAAGACAATGTTATGAGAAGATTGGATTAGACTTATGAGCAGGTTTGAGGCATACTTGTGAGTAGGCTTGAGGTAGACTTGTGAGCAGGTTTGAGGCAGAATTATGAGCAGGTTTAATATAGTATTGTGAGTATATTGGATCAGTGTTATGAGCATATTAGTTCAGAGTTATGAGCAAATTTTATCAGAGTTGAGCAGAGCAGAGGGGATAGAGTTCTCCTATGGAGAGAGATCCACAAACCAGAGAAAAGGGGATAGATTTCTCCTATGGAAAGAGATCTGAAGAACACAAGCTTATACTGAGAAGGGGGGTGAACAGTATAGCGCCCACTTTTTACTTTCTTTCCAAACCAATATCAATTAGTGTCCTCAATTGCAATAACCAAATATAGCAGTGTGCATTAATAACATAGATAGCAATAGTAAGCAAGTGCACAAATCACCACACACAATTGAGACACAAGATTTAACGTGGTTCCCCCAATGTGGGGTAGTCCACAAGATAATCTCCTTATAATATTTCACAAAGAAATAGGGATCCTTATCCCAATACAAATGATTACTTTGATCTGCTCAAAGCTAGGCTGTCCTGATCTACTCAAGTGGGCTCCACTGATCTACTCAGCTAGGCTCTCCACTGATCTACTCAACTAGGCTATCCACTAATCTGCTCAACTAGGCTATCCACTGATCTACTCAGCTAGGCTATCCATTGATCTGCTCAGCTAGGCTATCCACTAATCTGCTCAACTAGGCTATCCACTGATCTACTCAACTAGGCTATCCACTGATCTACTCAACTAGGCTATCCACTGATCTGCTCAGCTAGGCAACTAGTGTTGATGTGTTTTCTATTTCTATCCTATCTCTTTCACTACTCACAAATCTCTCAATACCTCAAAGCCTTCACAAAAGGCTCAAACAATCCTACTCAAATGTTATCCCAAATCTATCCTCAAAGCCTTCACAAAAGGCTCAAACAATCCTGCTCAAATTCTATCCCAAATATATCCTCAAAGCCTTCACAAAAGGCTCAAACAATCCTACTCAAATGCTATCCCAAATCTATCCTCAAAGCCTTCACAAAAGGCTCAAACAATCCTACTCAAATGTTGTCCCAAATCTATCCACAAATCTATCCCAAAAGCCTTCTCAAAGGCTCAACCAATCATGCACAAAAGTTGTCTCAAATCTGTCCAAAAATCCTTCCCAAAGGCTCAACCAATCATGCACAAAATTTGTCTCAAATCTATCCAAAAATTCTATCCCAAAAGCCTTCCCAAAGGCTCAACCAATGACTCTCAAGTAGCACTCAAATCTCAACCACAAATCAATGAAGGCAAGGCTCAATGATGAACTCAACAATGGATAACAAATGAATGATGACAATACTCAACAATGTGCTCAAAAATGAATGGCAATGTACTCTTCAATGGATGACAACAATGATCCACAATGATCTCAACAATGTATGACAAATGATCTCTCAAATGGATGACAACAATGCTCAACAATGTACTCTCAAATGGATGACAACAATGCTCAACAAGGTACTCTCAAATGGATGACAAATGATCTCTCAAATGGAAACCTCTCCAAGAAATAACAATGAGGACTTCAACCAACCAAGGACAATCTCCACAAGTGATAGCAATAGGTTCTCAATAATATCTTCCTCATGCAATGTCAATAAGCTCTCAAGAAACAAGCACAACTCCCTCAAGCAAAGAGCTCTCAAATAGCCAACAATGATCTCCTCAAATGAAAGACAAATGTATCCACAAGTGACTAGCAAATGATCTCCTCAATGGTCTCAAATAGTGGCAATGTACTCAACAAGTAACCAACAATAATCTCCTCAAAGCAATAGCAAAAACCTCCTCAATAATGGCAATACTCTCAATGAACTCCACTAAAGCAATCATGGAACTCAAGTATCAATTTTATCCATAAAATTGATTTTCTAATCCATCCACTTCCTCTCAATAGCCAAGGCACATAATCAAGCAATTTGTCTTCAACTTCAAACCCTAACTCATGTGCATGTCTTCTAACTCAAGGTAGCAATTAACTAGGTCTCAAGTTCCTAGTTTAATTTCATAATTAAATCATGCACTAGGACATATAACAAGTTCAACACTTTTCAACCTTATGACTCCCTAATTTCATTAACACATACAACAAGCACCTATGCTTTTATTTTTAATTCCACACCTTATAACTCCACATACAACAATCACAAATATTTATTTCCACACCTTATATCTCCCTAATCCACACAACAATAACAAATATTTAATTCTACACCTTATAACTCCCTAAGCACATTAACACATACAACAAGCATTTATTTCCCTAAACTCCTTATGACTCCCTAGTTATCACAGAAATAATTTTAATGCACCAAAACTTTGGTAATAACAAATATTACCATGCGCTAGAGATAAATACCTTTATATAAAATTTGTTGCCTTCACAACCTTTGAAATCGATAATTCCTTTGCCAAAATCAATGCCTTGCCAAAATTAATGTGCCTTCACACCTTCATAGGAGTCGAACTCTGTTCCTCTCACTTAGCATTGTGAGGCGCTTACCACGTGGGCACTAGCCCACATTGGGATTTTAATCCCAAACACCCAACTTTAACTTGTGCTCAAATATGAAACTCGAATTTACTTTCTTAGCAAAACACTTTGCCCTTGGTGAGATTCGAACAACGAACCTGCCTTGTGCAAAGTTCATGCGCTACCAACTACGCTATAGGCTCCTACATGACGTCACTTTCCCATGTTGTTTACTTGACCTTGCTCTCAAATCAAAAGTTATTTATCCTTCTTTCTTCATTGCTCCCCTTTCGATGACTCTCTCTCATGCGCTATGTCAAGTCTTAAATAAACAAAGGTTTTTCACCTTTTATTTATATGCACCTCCATGCCTTCGAATGACGTCGATGAATCTTTATTTATCTCCCCAACCTTTGCACGTCGATGGATAATGTAATTCAACTTTAGACCTTAGAATTATTAAATAAAAATTTAATAATTCACCTCTTAACTTTGAATTGGGATATCTCCTTCATTCTTTTGAATTTCGTCATGAAACTTTTTGCACCTAGGTTTTATTGGAAAACCTTTTCATCCATCATAATTTGGAGAAGTCTTAGCATAGTGGTTTTAATGAAAAACCCTTTCCAATGGTTTTAATGAAAACCCTTTCCATTGGTTTTAATAAAAAACCTTTCCATTGATTTTAATAAAAACCCTTGCCATTGGTTTTAATAAAAACCTTTACCATTGGTTTTAATAAAAACCATTAATATAATATTTAAAAAATTAAATATTATATGCCTCTTGTGCCACAAAACCCTGTATATATCCATGCTCTCCAAAATATCATAAATGATTATTTATGAAGTGCTTTTGCCACCAAAACTCAATGTGATCCATGTGACATCAATGACAACACAAAATAACTCAAATTGCCAACAATCTCCCCCTTTGTCATTGATGGCAACACCTCTAATGCAAATCACCACAATCACTACAAAAGCCATTTCTGAAAATCAAAGTTGCTCCCCTGACTCAATACTCTCTATGGAGGCTGCTCCCCCTATCTCAATGTTCTCTTTGGAGGTTGCTCCCCTAACTCAATGCTCTCCCCCTTACTCAAATCTCTCCCCCTTTGACATCAATGGCAAAAGGGACACCTATGGGGCTAAAATATATGACTCTTAAGCTTAGCCCCCTACCACCTTCTCTCTTGAGGTGATTAATTTTGGGGTGGGAGTACATTTACTCCCATATTACATTGTTCCTTTCCTTTGTCAACTTCCTTCCACATCTTTCTGATATCCTTTTCTTGATGAGTTACTTGATCTTCTTGTCTTGAACCTGTTTGACCTTCTTGCCTTGAAACTGCTTGACCTTCTTGCCTTGAACCTATTTGGAATTGAGTCCTACACCATATTGCAATATGTCCAAAGTTATTGCAATTAAAACACTTGATATTGTAGCCTTTGGATGGTGCCCATATCCTGAATTCTTTCTTGAAATCATTTCCATATCCATTCCTTTCCTGAACCCTGTATTGTGAAGCTCTATTTCCATAATCATTATGACCATGACCTCTGAATTGTGTAGCTCTATAATCAAAACCATATTGCTCATTTCCTTTGCACTGAGAAGCTCTATGACCAATCCTATTGCATAAGAAGCAATGTCCCTAAAAACCATACCTTCTTCCTTTGAAGATCCTTCTAGTGAAATCAAACTTTTTCTTTGATCCATAGACCCTGCAATGTATAGCCCTATGTCCAAATCCATTACAAGAAAAACAATGTCCTTGAAAAGCCCTTTGTTCATGCCTTGGTTCCTCATACCTTTCTTGACCTTTATCCTTGTGATCATCTTTGACTTGTGCATTGTATCCTTGATCCTTCTTTGTGGTATCCAAATCTTCTTCCTTAACTTCTTCCTTGCTTTCTTCTTCAAGAATTTCTTTGCCTCTTGAACTTGATTCACCTATCTCAAAACAAGATCCAAACTAGATATTTGGAGCCATAGGAGCTTTGGAACTTTCTTCATGAATCTTAGGTGCTTCCTTGCTTTCATATTTTAGAACTTCCTTTCCTTTTGAGTGTGACTTTTCTTGGAAATGAGATACAACCTTAAAATATGTTTCCACTCCTTTTTGAACCTTTTCATCTAATGTGTCATGTCTTGCCATCATTACCCTTAGTTCTTCATTCATCCTTTCCTCTATCCTTTTTGCATCTTGAAGCTCATCTCTTAGATCATTGATTGTCTGAAGTAGTTCTTCTCTGATTTTGACATCTGTTCGAATCTTGTTTTCAAGATTCTTGATTTCTTCTTTTAGCCTTTTGACTTCTGATTTTTGTTTTCTTGGCTCATCCTCTTCTTTTTATTTTACCAAAAGTGAGACTTCTTCATATTTACTATCATTGAGATCATTATCATCTTCTATAGCAAACAAACTCTCATGAATTCTTTGACCATGCATGTTTCCTTGATGTGTCATTTCATCTTCACTATCATTGAAGCCATTGCAATATCCTGATCTATGATCTCTTTGACCACACACAAAGCATTGTTCTCTTTCACCTTCTATTCCTAAGAATAGATGTTCTTCCTTTTCATCATCTGACTTGTCTCTATCGTTGTGATCTGAGCTATCATTTGCTTCTTCAATGTAGAAAGTTTTCTTAGTCTTACGAAAACTTTTCTTCTTCTCATGCTTGCTTTGCTTGTACCTATCATCTTTGTCATGCTTATGCTTTCCTTATTCTTTTCTTCTGTGACCCTATTTTTCATCATCACTATTTTCTTCATGTGGACACTTGTTTGCATAGTGACCATAATCACCACACTTGTAGCATTTGAATTTCTTCATATCCCTGTAATTCCTTGAGTCCTTTTTCCTTTTGATGAAGTTAGCTTCCTCATCATTATCTGAATCTCTATCTATCTCTGGATCTTTCCATTTATTTTTCTCTAAAGCTTTGAATGCAATTTCTTTCTTTGGAGCCTGATGCTTATCTATCCTCATCTCATAAGCTGTGAGAGTTCCTTGTAGTTCTTCCATTGTTAGCTTGTCGATATTCATTGTTTCTTCTATCATTGAAACCTTTGCATCATACTTCATGGGAAGTGATCTCAAAACCTTTTGAGTAACATCTAATTCTTTCATCTCAAATCCTAGGCCTCTCATGGTGTTAGCAATCTCATCAACTCGAAGTAAAAACTTTGTAATATCTTCAGAATCTTCCATTTTCAATTCCTTGAATCTTCTTCTATGAGTTTGTAGTTTTGCCAACTTTACCTTGGAATCTCCTTCATAGGTATTCCACAACTTGGTCCACATTTCATTAGCTGAATTACATACCATGACCTTTGCAAAATCTATCTCATGAAGCCCACTCAGAATACAATTCATTGCCTTTGCATTGATCTCAACCAATTTCTTGATAGTCTTATCTATCTTGGGATCACCTTCAACCTTATACTCTTTTGCAACCATCTGCCATACCTCATATCCTTGTGATATCAAATAGTTCTTCATTCTCATGCTCCAAAAAGCATAATTGTTACCATCAAACAGTGGAGCCTTACTTGTAGATGATCCATTCTATGAAGCCATCTGTGTTCTTGTAGAATCTGCCCTCAAGCTATTAGCCTTTTCGAAGGAACCCACTATGATACCAATTGAAGAACACAAGCTTATACTAAGAGGGGGGTGAACAGTATAGCACCCACTTTTTACTTTCTTTCCAAACCAATATCAATTAGTGTCCTCAATTGCAATAACCAAATATAGCAAGTGTGCATTAATAACATAGATAGCAATAGTAAGCAAGTGCACAAATCATCACACACAATTGAGACACAAGATTTAACATGGTTCCCCCAATGTGGGGTAGTCCACAAGATAATCTCCTTATAATATTTCATAAAGAAATAAGGATCCTTATCCCAATACAAATGATTACTTTGATCTGCTCAAAGCTAGGTTATCCTGATCTACTTAGGTGGGCTCCATTGATCTGCTCAACTAGGCTCTCCACTGATCTTCTCAACTAGGCTATCCACTAATCTACTCAACTAGGCTATCCATTGATCTGCTTAGCTAGGCTATCCACTGATCTGCTCAACTAGGCTATCCATTGATCTACTTAGCTAGGCTATCCACTAATCTCTCAACTAGGCTATCCATTGATCTACTTAGCTAGGCTATCCACTAATCTACTCAACTAGGCAACTAGTGTTGATGTGTTTTCTATTTCTATCCTATCTCTTTCACTGCTCACAAATATACCTCAATGCCTTCTCACAAGGCTCAAACAATCCTAACCAAATCTATCAAATATTATCCCAAAAGCCTTCACAAAAGGCTCAACCAATCATGCACAAAAGTTGTCTCAAATCTATCCAAAAATTTTATCCCAAAAGCCTTCCCAAAGGCTCAACCAATCATGCACAAAAGCTATCTCAAATCTATCCAAAATTTCTATCCCAAAAGCCTTCCCAAAGGCTCAACCAATGACTCTCAAGTAGCACTCAAATCTCAACCACAAATCAATGAAGGCAAGGCTCAATGATGAACTCAACAATGGATAACAAATGAATGATGACAATACTCAACAATGTGCTCAACAATGAATGGCAATGTACTCTTCAATGGATGACAACAATGATCCACAATGATCTCAACAATGTATGACAAATGATCTCTCAAATGGATGACAACAATGCTCAACAATGTACTCTCAAATGGATGACAACAATGCTCAACAAGGTACTCTCAAATGGATGACAAATGATCTCTCAAATGGAAACCTCTCCAAGAAATAACAATGAGGACTTCAACCAACCAAGGACAATCTCCACAAGTGATAGCAATAGGTTCTCAATAATATCTTCCTCATGCAATGTCAATAAGCTCTCAAGAAACAAGCACAACTCCCTCAAGCAAAGAGCTCTCAAATAGCCAACAATGATCTCCTCAAATGAAAGACAAATGTATCCACAAGTGACTAGAAAATGATCTCCTCAATGGTCTCAAATAGTGGCAATGTACTCAACAAGTAACCAACAATAATCTCCTCAAAGCAATAGCAAAAACCTCCTCAATAATGGCAATACTCTCAATGAACTCCACTAAAGCAATCATGGAACTCAAGCATCAATTTTATCCATAAAATTGATTTTCTAATCCATCCACTTCCTCTCAATAGCCAAGGCACATAATCAAGCAATTTGTCTTCAACTTCAAACCCTAACTCATGTGCATGTCTTCTAACTCAAGGTAGCAATTAACTAGGTCTCAAGTTCCTAGTTTAATTTCATAATTAAATCATGCACTAGGACATATAACAAGTTCAACACTTTTCAACCTTATGACTCCCTAATTTCATTAACACATACAACAAGCACCTATGCTTTTATTTTTAATTCCACACCTTATAACTCCACATACAACAATCACAAATATTTATTTCCACACCTTATATCTCCCTAATCACACACAACAATAACAAATATTTAATTCTACACCTTATAACTCCCTAAGCACATTAACACATACAACAAGCATTTATTTCCCTAAACTCCTTATGACTCCCTAGTTATCACAGAAATAATTTTAATGCACCAAAAATTTGGTAATAACAAATATTACCATGCGCTAGAGATAAATACCTTTATTTAAAATTTGTTGCCTTCACAACCTTTGAAATCGATAATTCCTTTGCCAAAAATCAATGCGCCTTCACACCTTCAAAATCATCAATGCCTTGCCAAAAATTAATGCGCCTTCACACCTTCATGGGAGTCGAACTCTGTTCCTCTCGCTTAGCACTGTGAAGCGCTTACCACGTGGGTGCTAGCCCACATTGGGATTTTAATCCCAAACACCCAACTTTAACTTGCGCTCAAATCTGAAACTTGAATTTCCTTTCTTAGCAAAATACTTTGCCCTTGGCGAGATTCGAACAACGAACCTGCCTTGTGCAAAGTTCATGTGCTACCAACTACGCTATAGGCTCCTACATGACATCACTTTCCCATGCTATTTACTTGACCTTGCTCTCAAATCGAAAGTTATTTATCCTTCTTTCTTCGTTGCTCCCCTTTCGACGACTCTCTCTCATGCGCTATGTCAAGTCTTCAATAAACAAAGGTTTTTCACCTTTTATTTATATGCACCTCCATCCTTCGAATGACGTCGGTGAATATTTATTAATCTCCCCAACCTTTGCACATCGACGGATAATATAATACAACCTTAGACCTTAGAATTATTAAATAAAAATTTAATAATTCACCTCTTAACTTTGAATTGGGATATCTCCTTCATTCTTTTGAATTTCGCCATGAAACTTTTTGCACCTAGGTTTTATTGGAAAACCTTTTCATCCATCATAATTTGGAGAAGTCTTAGCATAGTGGTTTTAATGAAAAACCCTTTCCAATGGTTTTAATGAAAACCCTTTCCGTTGGTTTTAATAAAAAACCTTTCCGTCGGTTTTAATAAAAACCCTTGCCGTTGGTTTTAATAAAAACCTTTACCATTGGTTTTAATAAAAACCATTAATATAATATTTAAAAAATTAAATATTATATGCCTCTTGTGCCACAAAACCCTGTATATATCCATGCTCTCCAAAATATCATAAATGATTATTTATGAAGTGCTTTTGCCACCAAAACTCAATGTGATCCATGTGACATCAATGACAACACAAAATAACTCAAATTGCCAACAAGATCCACAAATCAGATTAGTGGGGACAGATGTCTCTTGTGGATAGAGATCCATGAACTTGAGCATAGGCGATTGGTGTCTCCTTTGGACAGAGGTCCATAAACATTGTAATAGGGATTTGGTTCCCAAAAGATTCATTGAGAAAATGTATAAGAAATATTTTCTCCGTAGATGTAACCCACATTGGGTGAACCACATTAAATCATGTCTCTCATGTGTGTGATGATGTGTGCATTATTTACTACTTTTATATTATTTTTGTTATCATTTGGATTGAAAAGTAAAAAAAATTATCTTATATTGTTCACCCCCCTCTCAGTATAAGCTTATGTTATCTAGTTGTATTTTTATAGTGATTGTGAGGATTATATGGTTGTCAAGTGATTTTGATGAAGCCATATGAATCCATATTCTGTAGGAATCCTAACAAATTGGTATATCCTTTGTACACATAGGGTCCTATCCTACAAGGAACACTACCCTCATTTGGGTCTCTTCTACTATTTGCCTGATAATTTTCAATGCAGTAATTAACATGGGATAGAATCTAGGTAGGGTATTTGGAGGGATTTTAGACCCATATATTCTTATGTAAGTGAGGTACTCAATTAAAAAGTAATCTCATGCATTATTTTCATGTAGGAATCTAGCTACCCCTAGACTCATTCTATAAGGATTCTTGTTGCGGGGTGTGTGATATACAAATGAGAGAAATTTACCAAAAAATAGGAATAACTAGACCCTCCTTCTTATATCTATGAAAGCCTTTCCTGAATAAGTTCCTCATATACTCCTCCTAATCCAAAAATTATTTTTTTGTCCATGTGTCCTACTATTAGCTGCACAAGAAAGGAATAATGTGAAAAATGGGTATTAGTTACCTTTGTTCAACAATGGCCCTCTATAACTCCCTAAGTTCTTTATCTATGGAGTCACTCATTAGGTTCTTCCATTTGTACATGATAGGCTACCTCTTTCAATTACACTAGACTATCAAGAACATAACTTATTTCTCTACCCAATGCAAATATTTAATTCCCATTAATTTTTTTATTATATTTATATAATATTTTGCCCATGGATGAAGTGCAGATTTATGAATAGGAAACTGAGATGACATTGGCTCATTATAATTAAAAATATTAGTGTAAAAAATGGTTCCAATCATATACTAGGCTTGTGAAGCTATTACCTAATTTTCTAGAATCATTGTGGCTTTCTCCAGTAGAAAGACTTTACTAATCTTCTTTGGAGTTATTCTAAATATGGCTATCCCTTATTACTCTGGTCTGAGAATCATATGCCACTGCTAACCAGGATAAAATATTAGAGAAGTAGTAAACCTTAGGGCATATCAATATACCCAGGTTATATGCCCATCTATTGTAGTACAAACTAGGTTTGTATTAAGCCCTATATGCCCTCTTGAAAATGCCTTTCAGCAATGTCGAGTGGCATTGATAATCCTTCATTATTGACCTAAAACTAAAAACGGTAATATTTTCTATCTCCCACTCCTTATCAGTAGTGATCTCTTAGTTTGGGTATGATGATTTGGATAAATCTTTCACTTCCTAACCAACAATTTTCCTTTGTAACTTTTGATAAGGCAAAGCTTCATTTAACTTTTTGATTTTAGACATGACAATAAAGGTCTTAGGAGAAACACTTGAGGAAGCAATTACTTTATGTAGTTATAAAACTTTGCAAATTATTATAGAAATTTCTTAGTTCAATAGTTCACTATGTATCTAGTGTGACTATAGATGACAACTTCGGTGAGGCTTTACTGGATCATTGTTTTTTGAATTGTTTCTCTGCATGTTGTGCAATAAATCCACACCAACTACTTCTATGTTTATTCCACCTAAGGATTGACATGCCACCTTCCATAATGGTCTAACCTATCATGGAATAATCATTCCTTGATTTACCTTTATTAATCGATCATTGATTTGGTTACTTGTTCAAATTCGGGTCATTTGTCTCATCATGTTGTCTTAAGGTGTGTGCGCAATAAGATTTAGGAGGATATTTATGTTTGAATGTACTTTGGCCTGTGTGCCCTAATCCCATTTGTTGGTGCTTGTTTGATTCAGCGGTACTTAATTTTAAAACATGTACCACCAATTCCCTTTTTAAATTCAATTACTCAATTAGGAGGCCCACTTAATCTCTCATTAATTATGGGCTAGCAAAAATGCATCGCTTCATGTAAAAATTGTTTGTCTGTATTTGAAAATGAATCTAGGTCGTTCAATTTATTTTGGGTGATTCAATCTGAATCTTTAATTACCTTTTGAGTGATTTCGATGTCTTTCAACCAATGCAATCTAAGACTTCCATTGCATTTTGGGCAACGTGATTTGGACCTTTCATTGGCTTTCGGGTGATTTTGATACCTTTCGGTTGATGCAATCTAAACCACAAGATTCCTAATGAATGGGGTGATGACTTTTGAAGTCTTATATTGTTGGAAATATTTAGTTGTCATTGATTTCAAAGGGTGCATGGTATTCGAGGTAGAAATATTATTCAAGGGTGTGAATTTTACAAGGTCGGACAATATATCAATTGTGTCAAGAATGGACTATTGTGAATAGCAAACAATGGATAATTATTCAAGGTAAGGTATATCTCAAAGCAAAGGCAAATATTTTTCAAGAAAAGGATTATAATATTTAAATATTATAAAGAGAATATTACAAGAGGGACAAAGGTTTAAAAGTTGCTTGGACAAAAAAAAAAGGATAAAGGTTTAAAAAGTTGCTTGGGAAAAAAAAAATTAAATATTATAAGAGGGACAAAGGTTTAAAAGTTGCTCAGACAAAAAGAAGGATATAGGTTTAAAAAAAAAATTGGGACAAAAAGGTTTAAATATCGCAAGAGAAGGACAAAGTTTTAAAAATATAAATATTTATAATATTTAAATATTATAAACAAAAGAGTTTGAAAAATAAAAATGTGCCAAAAATTGAAAATAATTTAAGCTAACCTTACAAAATGAAATCAAAGGAAATGGAAAGCATATATGTACATGGCATTATTAAAACTTGGAGGGGAATGAAAAATTGCAATTGAAAATCCATCATCATGCATGCGAACGATAGGAAGAAAATGCAGGGGAGAAGATAGCAAAAATCGAGGTAGAGACAAATAAAAAAAATATCACTATGTGCGCCTGAGGTTTCATTTGCTGGGATAGTCCAGTTTGCAGTGTGGCTTTGCATGGAGCGTTGCTGGGCAGGAGGTCACGGGGTCGAATCTGGTTGATGTCATTTTTTGTTGAGTTTTCTAAATGAGGAAGACTTGGATATTATCACTGCAAGAACCTTTGGTTTTGACTACTAAGGTAGCCCAGCTAGTTGTTGGCTTTGTGTGGAGCACTATTGTGCAGGAGGTCACGGGGTCGAATCAGGTTGACGTCACTTTTTATGAGGTTTTATTGTTGATAAAATCACAAGAACACGAATATCTATCGGGTGCCTCCCTTTTGGTCTTAGCTACCGTGGTAGCATAGTTGGTCACAAATTTCTTGGGAAAGCGTTGCATTTTGTGAGGTCAGGGATTCGATTCTCAGCTATGCAAAGGTATTAAATTTTTTATTAAATTTGATTTTGAAGGAAAAATAAAGGTCAAGGTGTTAGCATAATAAATTATGATTTTTGTAAATTAGAAAAGGGAGTTATAAGGTGTATGGTGGTCAATTTTATTTGCATTTTTGCATGTTAGACAAAGGATAAATAAGGTGTAATTATGATTAATGTTATATTGTATTTGGCATATTATAAAAAGGGGATATAAGGTATTTTTGTTATTAATAAAGCTTTATTTTGAGAGTTTCAAAAAGGGAGATATAAGGTATCATTCTTTTTAAGCTTTATTATGCACATTTTTTATAGGGGTTTTTATTGTGAATGATTTGATGTATATTCAAGAAAAAGATATTTGCTAACCAATTTTGAAGTGCAAAAGAAAAGTGTTAGTCTTACAATGACACTGAGAGGGGGGGGTGAATCAGTGTAGCTCTTTTAAGCTTGAATTCACAGCTCTTAAAACAGAAGCAATTAAAACTTATAACAAGATACAACAAGAATAACAGAAGAGCATCACACAACACAAGATTTAACGAGGTTCACCAATGTGGCTACTCCTCAAGAATGACTGCTTGGACTACCATCCAAATCCAGCCTTTGCAAAGCAACAACTTTACAATCACTTTACCAGCACCCACTGGAAGGAGCACCAACCCCTTATTTATCTGCACCAACAGAAAGGAGCACCAACCCCTGATTTACAAGCACCTACTGGAAGGAGCACCAACCCCTGATGCCAAGCTACAACCTGGACTTGAATTATGAATCTAGAAGATTAACGGAATGATACCTCCACTTTTACAAGATCCTGACAAGTCTGCTTCACCTTAGCGATCTCTACGCTCTCTCTCGCTGAAATTACTTCGCACAATCTGTCGCATCACGGTCGAACGATCATCTTCTCCCTTTTGCGCACTCTGCTTCTTTTGCGAATTTCGCACTTAGCATGATTCGATACGACTTGCACTCTGTGCTCTACGACTGAACTTCACGCCCTTCGACACTCACACTTCAACACGCATTCGATGATATGTTAAACACTTTCAATTCTCCAAAAAGCCCTCCTTTTATAACAATATTTTCATGATGAAAACTCTAATCTTAGTCGGTTGTAAACCCTACTCTTAGTCGGCTGCAAACCCTAGTCTTCGTCGACTACAAACCCTAATCTTCATCGGCTTACATCGGTCTTCGTCGGCTTCAACTGCCCCTGTAACTCTTCTGTTGCTATTGTCGCGAAAACACAACATGTCGCGATATCGCGACACTTTCGCCTCTGTACGCTTTCTCTTAGCTTTGGCCCGCGAGAATACAACATGTAGTGATATCGCGACACTTTTTCCTCCATACGCTTTCTCTTAGCTTTGGCCCACGAGAATACAACATGTAGCGATATCGCTACACTTTTTCCTCCGTACGCTTTCTCTTAGCTTTGGCCTACGAAAATACATGTCGCGATATCGTGACACTATTTTCTCTCTGCTCTTTTTCTTTGCTTTGGCCCGTGAAAACATAACATGTCGCGATATCGCGACACTATTTTCTCTCTCCTCTTACTCTTTGCTTTGGCCCACAAAAATACAACATGTCACGATATCGCGACACTTTTGCCTTCTTACTTTATCTCTCCTCATTTAGTCGCGAAAATGCGACATGTCGCGATATCGCGACACTTTTTCTCCTTAGCGCTTTATCTTGCCTTTGGGTCGCGAAAATGCGACATGTCGCGATATCACGACACTTTTTCTCCTTAGCGCTTTTTCTTGCCTTTGGGTCACGAAAACCCGACATGTCACGATATCGCGACACTTTTTCTCCTTAGCGCTTTTTCTTGCCTTCGGGTCGCGAAAACCCGACATGTCGCGATATCGTGACACTTTTTCTTTCGGACTCTCTCTCCTGCAATATGTCACGAAATCGTGACACTTTTTCATCCGTACAATCTCTCTTGCAATATGTCATGAAATCGTGACACTTTTTTGTCCATACAACCTTCCTTGCAATATGTCACGAAATCGCGACACTTTTTCGTCCGTATGACCTTCCTTGCAATATGTCACGAAATCGTGACACTTTTTCGTCCATAGAACCTTCCTTGCAATATGTCACGAAATCGTGACACTTTTTCGACCGTACAACCTTCCTTGCAATATGTCGTGAAATCGCGACACTTTTTCTTGCTTGCGCTTTCTCTTCTAACATGTCGCGAAATCGCGACACTTTTTCTTTCTTCTCAACATGTCGCGAAATCGTGACACTTTTCTTTCTTCTCTTCCAAAATGTCATGAAATCGTGACACTTTTCTTTCTTCTCAACATGTTGCGAATCGCGACACTTTTTCTTTCTTCTTCTCTCTCTTCCAACATGTCACGAAATCACGACAGTTTTTCTTTCTTTTTCTCTCTCTTCCAACATGTCACGAAATCACGACAGTTTTTCTTTCTTCTCAACATGTCGCGATATCGCGACAGTTTTTCTTTCTTCTTCTCTCTCTTCCAACATGTCACGAAATCGCGACAGTTTTTCTTTCTTTCTCTCTTCCAACATGTCGCGATATCATGACAATTTTTCTTTCTTTTTCTTTCTCTTCCAACATGTCGCGAAATCGCGACAGTTTTTCTTTCTTCTTCTCTCTCTTCCAACATGTCACGAAATCACGACAATTTTTCTTGCCTGTTGAATATGTCGCGATATCGTGACACTTTTCTTACTTGTCTTTTTCTTTGATCTTTTGCAAGTGGTCCACTTCGGTCTTCTTGGAAAATCACTGTACATACTCTGTGTAACCTTTGAACTCCCTGTCTTACGCATCTGACTAGCTTTTGAACTTCCTGTCCACTGCATCAACAGATCTATCTGACTGTGTTGACAACAATGACAATACTGTTGTTGCACCTTGCTCAACAATCTCCCCCTTTGGAATTGTTGGCAACACGTGCAATTTCCTGTAACTCTTCTCCCCCTTTGACAATAATACCAAAGGGCTACTGCAGACTCCCCTGAGTCCATGCACAACATTCTCAGGCACAATTTATTACACTTAGCAAAAATCATGAACATGAGCAAAAATATAATCAAATACTTAAATGCTCCCCCTGAGAATGTGATCCCTGTAGCTAGTCAATTCTTGGGAAGTGTGACCACTCCCAATTTATTGTGAAGGTACTCAAAAACTTCCTTGGGCAATGGTTTTGTGAAGATATCTGCTACTTGCTCCGTAGTTGGAACAAAATCCAACTTAACCTCACCTTTCGCAACTTTGTCCTTCAAAAAATGATACCTGATAGCAATGTGTTTTGTGCGTGAATGCATCACCGAATTCTTGGAGATGTTAATGGCACTGGTGTTATCACACTTAACTGATATTGGCTCACTGAAGCTAATACCAAGATCTTTCAGGGTTTGTTTCATCCACAATACCTGCGTACAACATGTTGTTGTTGCAATATATTCTGCCTCTACTGTCGATAGAGAAACTGACTCTTGTTTCTTACTTGTGCCATGCGACCAATCTGTCTCCAAGATAGAATGCACCTCCATTGGTACTCTTTCTGTCATCTACACATCCTGCCCAATCTGCATCTGAATACGAAATAAGGGTGAAGTCTTTACCTTTCGGATACCATAACCCATACTCCATAGTACCTTTGAGGTATCGAAGAATCCTCTTCACTGCTGTCACATGAGACTCCTTGGGATTAGCCTGAAATCGTGCTACCATGCATACTGCCTACAAAATATCTAGTCTGGTGGTTGTCAGATACAGTAAGCTTCCAATCATAGATCTGTACATGGTTTGATCAACAGTTGGAGATTTGTCATCCTTGCTCAACTTGCAACCTATTGTCATGGGAGTGCTAACTGGCTTGCAATCCTCCATTGTGAACTTCTTTAACATCTCTTTCACATATTTAACTTGAGAAATAAATATGCCCTTCTTATTTTGATTAACTTGCAACCCGAGGAAATACGAAAGTTCACCAATCATTGACATTTCAAATTCTTTCTGCATCTTATTTGCCAAATCTTTACACAACTCATCTTTGCTTACTGCCAAATATGATATCATCTACGTATACAACAAGAACAATAAGATGCCCATTTTCTATTTTGACATACAAATTACTATCCACCATACCTTTCTTAAACCTTTGTTGAGTGAGATAGTTGTCTAGCCTTGCATACCATGCTCGGGGTGCCTGTTTTAAACCATATAATGCTTTCTTCAATTTGCACACCAAGTTGGGATCATCACCAAGTTGGAAACCATCTGGTTGTTCAATATAAACCTCTTCTTCAAGTTTCCCATTCAAAAACGCTGATTTTACATCCATTTGATAAACCTTGAAATTCTTGTAGATTGCTAAAGCCAGAAACATTCTAATTGCCTCTAGTCTAGCTACTTGGTGCAAACGTTTCCTCAAAGTCAATGCCTTCAACTTGAGCATAACCCTTGCATACCAATCTTGCTTTGTTTCTGACTACCTGTCCATCTTCATTCAATTTGTTTCGAAAAATCCATTTGGTCCCGATTATATTTTTGTTTGCAGGTCTAGGTACTAGCTCCCAAGTTTTGTTTTTCTCAATCTGATCTAATTCTTCATTTATTGCCTTCATCCAGCTCTCATATTTGCTTGCATCAGCAACATTTTTGGGCTCAATGCTGGATAGCAGAGAGTAGTTACTTACTACTCTTCTTCTTGTCTGAACACCAACTTTAGGATCTCCAATTATTTGCTCTCTAGGATGATTTTCTACGCAAGCTGCCTATTTTGAATTTCTTATTTTCTTCCACTTCGAATCATCATTTGAGTCAATTTTTTGTATCTTTTCAATTTCATTTTCCTCATCTCTTTCAATAACCTCTTCATAAATTGGGTAGTTCGTTTCATAGCTAATTGCTCGTTCTCTACCTTCATCAAATTTAACATCGACACTGTCCACAATTTTCTTTAGCTTCTTATTGTAGCATTTGTAAGCTTTGCTTTTTGATGAATAACCAACAAAAATACCTTCATCCGCTCTATCTTCAAACTTACCAAGATTATCTTCAGTTATTTTGATGTAGCACTTGCTGCCAAACACTTTGAGGTATTTTGTTGTTGCCCTTTTTTTGAACCATAACTCATAAGGAGTTTTGCTTTCATGTGTTCTCAGCATGTACCTGTTTTGGATATACACCATAGTATGGACTGCTTCTTTCCAAAACCTATCTGCTAGATCGCTTTCAACCAGCATAGTCCGTGCCATTTCCTGCACTATCCTGTTCTTTCTTTCTACCACTCCATTCTGTTGAGGTGTCCAGGTTGCTGAAAACTGTCTCCTAATACCGTATTTTTCACAGTATTCTGTAAACTCCTCTGAAATGAATTCTCCTCCTCTATCTGATCTTAAACATTTGATCCTCTTACCTGTTTCATTCTCAACCTGGTTTTTGAAAATCTTGAACATACCAAAAGCTTCTGATTTATGCTTTAAGAAAAATATCCATGTCATTCTGGAATAGTCATCAATGCACAACATAAAATATTTGTCACCATTTATGCTTTGTGTTCTCATGGGTCCACATAAATCAGTGTGTATTAGTTCCAAAGGTTTGCTTGTGTAGTATTCTTTAGTTTTGAATGTGACTCTAGTTTGCTTCCCCTTTTGGCATGAAGCACAAATGTTGTTTGTAGGTTTCCTGATGGTGGGAATATCTCTTACAACCCTTTTTGAGATGATTTTTACTAGATTATCAAAACTGATATGACCAAGTCTCTTGTGCCACAACCAATTTTCTTCTTCCTGTCCAATAAAACAAGCTCCTTTTGAAGTCTCTGAGAGCGTGTACAGGTTGCCAGATGTCCTTAATCCAGTTGCTATCAATTTTCCACTATTTGTTTTTCTGACTTCACAACCCTGCTTCATAAAAACTACTTCATGACCTTTATCACAAATCTGACTTACGCTTAATAAGTTATGTTTCAACCCATCTACAAACAGGACTTCTTTGACTTAATTTTTTCGTCACTAATTTTGATAGAGCCTTTGCCAACTATCTTAGCTCCATCATTGTTTCCAAACTTTACTGAACCACCTTCATATTTTTGCAACTTCTCAAACTTCTTGTTTGTCACCTGTCATATGACTGGAGCATCCACTATCAAGTATCCATGGTACATATTTATTCTGTGCTCTAAATGTTGTTTGTACTATTAAGGATTCCTTTTCTTCCTTAAGTCGCTCCTTTTCTTTCCACTCCATTTTGATAGTAGATTTGAGCTCTTGTTTAGCCTTTCCCTTATCAATAGCTTGTGCTTGTTTTTCGAGAAGTTTTCTATTTTGTCTCATCCTGTTTGGTTGAATTTTTCTTCCCTAAAATTGATTTGAAGCAAATGTACTTCTATAGTTTCTTGCAATGTGCCCAAAATTGTGACAGTTATAACATTCTACTGTATAATTCATCAAAGGAGAGAAAGCATTTCTACTGGTGAAATTCCTTGGTCTTACAATATATTTGCAGTCTGAGATTTTATGTCCATAGCCATTGCATTTAAAACAAAAACCAGAAAAGGGATAATTGAACCTGGGTGATGGTCTTTGCCATGTTGCCGTAGGAGCCCTAGGTCTTCTTCTTCTTTGATGAGTGACATTGGTGAATCCATCATTGTCAATTTTCCTTTCGTGCCTGGCATTATTGCTTTCTGTTGCATGAGATTTTTTTCCTTGATCAACATGTTTCTTATCTTCATTCTTTATGGATTCTACATTTTTGGCCTTTGATCCATTAGATGATTCTCCTTCGATGAAACCTAGACCAAATTTGATGCCTGCAGGCCTTTGGTCATTTATGATCTTATCCAACTTCATAGAACTTTCTTCACGTTTGTGATAGCAACTGATTTTCTTATTCCTCTCTTCTAGCTGCATTCTTAACCCAACAATCTCTTCTTCTAGCTTGCTGCAATGATCTATTTTCATGGTTATTTGCACTTCCAGATCTTCAAAGATTTTCTTGGATTCTTCTATTTGTACTTTCAAACTGGATATGATTTCATTTGCATCCTCAAGCCTTTTTGAAAGTTTCTTATTCTTTTTCTTCTCTATTTTCCACTCTTCAAGTGTAGAGATCAACTCACCTTCTAGATCCACTTCAGCCTCAAGGTTTTCTCCACAATATTCAGAGGTCACTCCTTCATCCTTTTCTGATTTTACTTCTTCAAATGCCATGAACAGAGCTTCACCTGTTTCCTCTTTAGAATCCTGATCGGAGCTATCTACTATTTCGTTCATGAGAGCATTCATTGCTTTTGAATCATTGTCAAACAGTTTCTTTTCGTCAGCCTCTTCTGGAGGAGTGATGGGTATTGTGTATCTACTGGCCACTGAATCCCAGATGTAGTATCCCAAAGCATAGAGATATGCCTGTATCCTGATTCTCCAAAATGCGTAATTAGATCCGTCAAACAATGGTGCTTTGTTTGATGAGAAGCCTTCACCACCTGCCATTGTGTTAGTTCCAAGATCACCCTAGCCGATTAGGCTTGTACAGGAACTTAGCTCTGATACCAATTGTTAGTCTTACAATGACACTAAGAGGGGGGGGTGAATCAGTGTAGCTCTTTTAAGCTTGAATTTATAGCTCTTAAAATAGAAGCAATTAAAACTTATAACAAGATACAACAAGAATAATAGAAGAGCATCACACAACACAAGATTTAACGAGGTTCACCAATGTGGCTACTCCTCAAGAATGACTGCTTGGACTACCATCCAAATCCAGCCTTTGCAAAGCAACAACTTTACAATCACTTTACCAACACCCACTGGAAGGAGCACCAACCCATTATTTATCTGCACCAACAGAAAGGAGCACCAACCCCTGATTTACCAGCACCAACTGGAAGGAGCACCAACCCCTGATGCCAAGCTACAACCTGGACTTGAATTATGAATCTAGAAGATTAACAGAATGATACCTCCACTTTTACAAGATCTCGACAAGTCTACTTCACCTTAGCGATCTCTGCGCACTCTGCTCTCTCTACGAAATTACTTCGCATAATTTGTTGTGTCACGATCAAACGATCGTCTTCTCCCTTTTGCACACTCTGCTTCCTTTGCAAATTTTGCACTTAGCATGATTCGATATGACTTGCACTCTGTGCTCTATGATCGAACTTCATGCCCTTTGACACTCACACTTCAACACGCATTCGATGATATGTTCAACACTTCTCAATTCTCCAAACAACCCTCCTTTTATAACAATATTTTTCATGATGAAAACTCTAATCTTAGTCGGTTGTAAACCCTACTCTTAGTTAGCTGCAAACCCTAGTCTTCATCGATTGCAAACCCTAATCTTCATCGGCTTACATCGGTCTTCGTCGGCTTCAACTGCCCTTGTAACTCTTCTATTGTTGTTGCCACGAAAACACATGTCACGATATCGCGACACTTTCGCCTCCGTACGCTTTCTCTTAGCTTTGGCCCGTGAGAATACAACATGTAGCGATATCGCTACACTTTTTCCTCTCGTACGCTTTCTCTTAGCTTTGGCCAGCGAGAATACAACATGTCGCGATATCGCGACACTTTTTTCTCTCTCCTCTTTCTCTTTGCTTTGGCCCATGAAAATACATGTCGCGATATCGCGACACTATTTTCTCTTTCCTCTTTCTCTTTGCTTTGGCCCCGTGAAAACATAACATGTCGCGATATCACGACACTATTTTCTCTCCTTACTACTCTTCTCGACTTCAACCAGCGAAAATACAACATGTCATGATATCGTGACACTTTTTCCTTCTTACTTTCTCTCTCCTCCTTTAGTCGCGAAAATGCGACATGTCACGATATCGTGACACTTTTTCTCCTTAGCGCTTTATCTTGCCTTTGGGTCGTGAAAACGTGACATGTCGTGATATCGCGACACTTTTTCTCCTTAGCGCTTTTTCTTGCCTTCGGGTCGTGAAAACCCGACATGTCGCGATATCGCGACACTTTTTCTCCTTAGCGCTTTTTCTTGCCTTCGGGTCGCGAAAACCCGACATGTCACGATATCGCGACACTTTTTCTTTCGGACTCTCTCTCTTGCAATATGTCACAAAATCGTGACACTTTTTCATCCGTACAATCTCTCTTGCAATATGTCACGAAATCGTGACACTTTTTCGTCCGTACAACCTTCCTTGCAATATGTCGCGAAATCGTGACACTTTTTCGTCCGTACGACCTTCCTTGCAATATGTCACGAAATCGTGACACTTTTTCATCCGTACGACCTTCCTTGCAATATGTCACGAAATCGCGACACTTTTTCGACCATACAACCTTCCTTGCAATATGTCACGAAATCGCGACAGTTTTTCTTGCTTGCGCTTTCTCTTCGAACATGTCACGAAATCATGATAGTTTTTCTTTCTTCTCAACATGTCACGATATCGCGATAGTTTTTCTTTCTTCTTCTCTCTCTTCCAACATGTCGCGAAATCGTGACAGTTTTTCTTTCTTCTCAACATGTCGCGATATCGTGACAATTTTTCTTTCTTCTTCTCTCTCCTCCAACATGTCGCGAAATCGTGACAGTTTTTCTTTCTTTTTCTCTCTTCCAACATGTCGCGTAATCATAATAGTTTTTCTTTCTTCTCAACATGTCGTGATATCGCGACAGTTTTTCTTTCTTCTTCTCTCTCCTCCAACATGTCGCGAAATCACGACAGTTTTTCTTTCTTTTTCTCTCTCTTCCAACATGTCACAAAATCGCAATAGTTTTTCTTTCTTCTCTCTCCTCCAACATGTCATAAAATTGCGACAATTTTTCTTTCTTTTTCTCTCTCTTCCAACATGTCGCGAAATCGCGACAATTTTTCTTGCCTACTGAATATGTCACGATATCGCGACATTTTTCTTACTTATCTTTTTCATTGATCTTTTGCAAGTGGTCCACTTCGGTCTTCTTGGAAAATCACTGTACATACTCTTTGTAACCTTTGAACTCCTATCTTCTGCATCTGACTAGCTTTTGAAATTTTTGTCCACTGCATCAACAGATCTATCTGACTGTGTTGACAACAATGACAATATTGTTGTTGCACCTTGCTCAACAAAAAGAAATTTATTTTTATCAAGAGAAGCACATGCAAAAGAAGACTATCATCATTGAGGCAGATTTAGATATGTGGTGATTTAATTCCTTTCTCAAGGGTGGTTTTGTTTGAGGAAAATATTTTAGATGTCAAATGGTTGGAGGTATAAGAATTGATTTGATGTGCATTAGTGTTGATTGAAATTGAGAGCAAATGTGTAAATATTATAGGTCAAATTTGCGAGTAAACTTGTGCATTGGTCTTGATTGAAATTGGGAGTAAATGTGCAAAGGTTATAGGTCAAATTTGTGAGTAAACTTGTGCATTGGTTTTGATTGATATTGGGAGTAAATGTGCAAGGGTTATAGAATATATTTGAAAGCAAAAGTTATGCATTGTGTATGATTGAATTTGGGAGTAGATGAGCATGGCAGATTTGTGGATTGTAATATTTGGTTTTGTGTATAGATGAGCATTGTTTGTATGCAATATTTTAGATCATATTTGAGCAAGTTTTATGAGTAGAGTTATGAGCAGGATTGAGAATAATTGTGAGCAGGTTTGAGCATGTTTTGTGAATAGATTTGAGCAGAGTTATGAGCAGAGTTGTGAGTAGAGTTGAGCAGGTTTTATAAATATATTTGAGCATAATTATGAGTAATTTTTGGAGCAGATTAGAGTAGAGGATATTGGTGTCTCCAGTGGATTGAGGTCCACAAACCAGATCTAATGGGATTGGTGTCTCCTATGGATTGGGGTCCACAAACATTGTAATAGAGAATTGGTTTGGTTCCCACAAAATTTTTTTGAGAAAATTTATAAGAAATATTTTGTGGATGTAGCCCACATTGGGTGATTTGTGCATTGTTTCATTATTGCAATTGATAATATTGGATGATATTGCTTTGGAAATAAAAGTAAAAGTTTTATCTTATATTGTTCACCCCCATCTCAGTATAAGCTTGTGTTCTTCAATTGGTATTAGAGCAAGTTCCTTCGTGGAAGCCTAATAGCTTGAAGGAAGATATTAATAACACACATAGCCACTGAGATAAAATAAGATGCCCTTATGGTTGAAATCAAAGAGAGAGATCCAAAAAATGGATAAGAAGCCATCGTTGACATGAAAGAGGAACTTATTGCTACTCTTGGATAATTGAAAAGAGTTAGAAAGAAAAATTCAAGTTTGAAAGCTCAAGGTCAAGAGGATCAGAAAGAAAAGACAAAGCTTCTACAATATCTCACAGACTTAAAAGTGAAGGTTGAAGAGGTAAATATAATTGAAGAAGTTATGGTTGAGAAATTAAAGGCAAAAGAGTTAGAATGTGAAAAATTGAAACATGAAGTTGTCTCTCAAAGAAAGGAAGTTAAAAATTCTAAGGATCAGTTACAGCAAAATATAAGGTTAGAGAAACAGAAAGAGGAGACAAGCTCAAAAGAAATAAAGATATCAAAGAAAGTAATAAAATAAGAGCCCATGACCTATGTTGATGTATTTAAAGGCAAAAGCATCAAGGAGGAAGAAAACAGAGAATCATCATGGACAAAATTCAATCATAGAAACAGCAATGAAATAACCATGTAACCATATCATCCAAGGTAATCTAATAGGTTTCAATATTTCTTCCATGGTTATTGTTTTTCATGTAACAAATATGGTCATAAATTTGTACACTGCATGGTCCGTGTGAAAAATGATGTTGATAGAAATTTTAATTCATTTGCACCTCTCATGGATAACAATATTATTTGTTAGAAATGTGATAATTTTGGGCACAAAGCTAAATGGTGTAAAATAGTATTTCCTGAACTTCCTCAAAAGTTTAGAAAAAGAAAAAGGAACAAGAAAAATAAAAGTCCATGTTGGTACAAATAGCTCTTCATGTGTAAAATGAATGGAATCAGTGGTATATTGATAGTGGTTTTTCAAGTCATATGACAGGTGATAAAAACAAATTTCTTTCTCTCAAGAAAATAAATGGAGGAACAGTAAAATTTGGTGATAATGCTTCTACTAAAATTATTGGAAAAGGGCCTTTGAATTTGGATAATGGAAGATAAATGATAGAAAATGTGTTGCATGTTGAAGGATTGAAGCACATCCTACTAAGTGTAATTCAATTATGTGATCAAGGGTACACTCTCACATTTCACCCAAATGGATGTGAGATCAAGAAATCCAAGACAGGAAAGATTATTGTAGATGCCAATAGAACTACAAACAATATCTACATGTTGAGTGAAATCAAGGGAGACAAATGCTTCTTATCACAAGAGGATGAAAGTTGGTTATGACATCGAAGGATGGATCACCTGAACTTTGAAAACATAGTGAAAATAAGTAATAAATAGGCAGTTAGAGATTTGCCCAGGATAATAAAACCCCCAAGTGTGATTTGTGCACTATGTCAGCATGGTAAGCATACAATATCAAGTTTCAAATCAAAGGAGTTTTCTTCATCCAAGCCTTTGGAACTAGTTCACACTGATTTATGTTGTCCTACTAGGACAAATATTTTACAAGGTGAGAACTATTTCATGTTATTTATTGATGATTTATCTCGAATGACTTGGGTAACATTCTTAAAGGAAAAATTAGAAGCATTTGAAATATTCAAGGCATTCAAGGTACTTGTAGAAAATTAAATAGGTAAAAAGTTCAAGTGTCTAAGATCAGGTAGAGGAGGATAATTTACTTCAGGTGAATTTGTATAATTCTGTGAACAGTATGGAATCAAGAGATAATACTCAGTAGAAATAACTCCATAACAAAATGGAGTAGTTGAAAGTAAAAACATAACTATTCAGGGTATGGCCAGGGCTATGTTAAATGAATCTAAGATTTATGATGCTTTTTGAAAACAGGTAATTCATACATCTATCTATATCATAAATAAAGCTCAAGTAAGAGTAAATCACCACAAAATACCTTATGAGATTTGGAAGGAGATACCAACTACTATGAAGTACTTCAAAAAATTTGGAAGCAAATGCTACATTAGACGAGAAGATAAAATTTTGGGTAAGTTTGATTCCAGGTGTGATGAGGGTATCTTCCTTGGTTATTACACTAAGAGCAAATCCTATAGATGCTATAATAAAATATCACATACAATTGTGTAAAGTGCAAATGTAAGATTTGATGAAGAAATAGATCTAAGAGAACCAACTCAAGAAATTGTGTATCAAGAAGGATAAAGTTGCAAAGATGAAGAAGGTGAAGAAACTGAAGAATATGAGACACAAAGGGCACCACCTAAAACACCATCCAGGTATGTGCAAAAGAATCATTCAAGAGAACTGATTATTGGGAATCCAAATGAGAGACAAACAAGGATGAAGCTAATAGGAACAGGTGAACATGTAAATTTTTCTTTGCTATCTAATGTTGAGCCCAAGGATTTCAATGAAGCAAGTGAAGATAAATATTGGATTAAGGCAATGGAAGAAGAATTATACTGTAGACACCAAAATCCAGCCACTTATACCTTCCTGCCAGCCACGTGTCAGTCATCCATCCTTCCCGCCATTATTTGGCCCAAATCCACACTTTCCCACCATTATTTGGCCCAATTTCACTTTTCCCGTCATTTTTCATCCCCAAATTTATTTAAATTAATATTTATATATATTTTTTAATATTTTAATATATATATAAATAAAGTTTAAGTGATTTAATCTGAGTCGTCCATCCTTCATTTAATCTCATCCGTCCATCCATCTTAATCCGTTTCATAACCTAGATTTATTCTCTACCCTTGGATCCACTTTAATCTTAGCCACACGTTCAAAGTGTCATTAAAACCCTAAAGTGTGCCCTAAGAGTAGATTATAAATTGAGTCACCTTGATGGCTCAAACCCTATCTATCTCTTCGGCTAAACCTACCTATCTTTCCAATCTAAGTCTGGAGTTGGCTATTGCTGTTAATCCTGAGTCTTCTGAGTCTTCTACGGCCCTAAGTCTGAACTAAACCCTTTCGTCGCATCCATCTTCGTCGCCTGGTCTCACCGCGTTAACAAGAAAAGGTATAGATTCGTCTAAAGCAAGTAATCTTTCTTTATGTATTAATCTATTGTTAAATTCTGCATTTCGTTTTATTTCATTTCATAAATCTAGGGTTTTAGACTGTTTCTGAGGGCTCACACAGTGGAGCCCTCTTATTAGTTTCTAACTCTTTGATAATTTTAATGTGTGCAAGATTCTAGTGGTAGATCTGATTTGTTGATAGCAGCTACTTAAGCTGGAGTGGTCCAAGCCAAAGGATACAACGAAGCCCACTCATTCTGTTGAGGTTAAAGATACATTCTTCGAAGACGCCACCACATTGTGCCAGCTAGGGTTTCGAAGAACCCTAGCACAAATTGTAACTTTGTATCACGAAGAGGGTTACAGGCCCTATTGTACTTAAAAGGAGTTTCTAAACTCCATTGATTAATAAAAATCATTCATTTTGTACAATTGTTCTGCATTCCTTTATTGTGATTTCTTTATTTCTGTTTGGCGTTGTATCTTTAATCTACAAATGGTGATCATGGTGGGACCCCCTACGGTTTCATGTTTTTAATACTTGCTTTACTGATCTATTCTTGTTTTCTGTTTTATTTTGCAGGTTCCAAAAATCGCGAAATTCGTTGTTCCAGCGAACTAGGGTTTCTGAGGAGTTTGCAAAAAACGTAGCAGACGCAGGGCGACATCTGGAAGTCCGATCCGAAACGCAGAGGTGTGTTTCAGCCTGCGTAGACTCCCTTGGGCGTTTGAAGGCAGTTTTACAAAAAAAGCGTAGGCTTCCGAGTAAGTGCGTTTTTTTTTTTTTTTTTCGCTGTTAAACTGTACTTTTTACGTTTTTGGTTTTTCTGCATTGCATTATTGGTTGTTGCTTGCATAAAAAAAAAAAATTGCATACCTAGCTGCATATTTAGAATAGCTACGAATTATTTGTTTTAGTTATCTAAGTAGGACTATTGATTGGATGTCAATAGTACTCTTGCCATTAGGTGATTCCAGGCAGAGAAGTGGACGAACCTTCCGGTTGCTCCTTTGATATTTGATATCATTGGTAGGCAGGGGGTCTTGAATGGTGTACTCCACTTCTTCAGAGGAAATGGCATGTTTTCAGTAGCCTCTTGCTTAGATCATTAGAACTTTTGATTTATAGCTTTGTATGTATACATTAGACAACTAAAACACTTAAAATAAAATTCATTGCATTTCATATTGCATTTAAAATAGTAATATCTGGATTTCATCACCAGATATTTCTTGAAGTTTAGTGATGGTGGAATTCATCTCCATCCATTAAACTTTTGCCTTAGACACCATAGGTCACCCCCGAGCAAACTTGCTGGATTTCATCACCAGTAAGAATCTCGTTGTCCTTTCCTAGCCATAGTTTTTACCTTTTTTTTTTGTGAATAATTCAAGATTAGATCACATGCAAAAATCATAAACCGGACACTTAAAATTTACTGCATATTAAGATCAGAAAATAATTAATTAACCGCAGGTAAGACACATTGGTTGAAACCTAGGTTGTGACTGTTCTCTGATAATTTCTTTAGTGTAAATTTATCATTCAAGTTTTGCATTCTTCTTTTTTGAATTTGTTTAGATTTATTGCTTTATGGTCTTAACAAGGAATCAATCTAAAATTTTAAATCTAAATAATCAAATGAATAATTCACAGAACATCCCCACCACCAGCATGGCCACTTATCCTAGTGAATTTCAGGCAGGTTCGCCTGCAGGTCTTTCACATCCTTCTGCCATCTACCGCATGGCCATGCCCATGGAGGAAGACAATTCCTGTCATATTACCCACATTGATATGGCCCAAGTGCAAACTCACTTAAGAGATGGCACTGGCTATGTCCTTGAGCCAATCCAAGATTCCAATATGCAAGATTCTATTTTTCAACAGGATATTGCATCAACCATACCCACTGGTTTCACTCAGGTCTACACTAACCCTTTTTTTGAGGCTAATGTTGTATCTGCTTAGCCGGCTTCATCTCCAAAATCTTCCCAGATGCTCAATTGTCCTCATTTGGAGACAAATGTAGTGTCTTCCCGACCACTTTCTCCTCCATTTACCCGAGTGTACACCAATTCTCTCTATAAGGCTGGTGGAACCTCCTCTAACCATGACCAATTTCAACCCTCTTCTTCCCAAACCATTTATGGTTTCACCCTACCTGGGGCACAGTCTACTGTTTCTTCCCAGGTATCGCCTACTTCAGCCACCCTCATTGCCCCTGCTACGCAGTCTCCTGTGACTACCATGGCAGCCTGCCCTCCACCTTCATCCAATCATCCCACCTCCCTTGGGTTAGAGATTAATAAGGTTAGGGAGTACCTCGACAAGTTGCTTCAGCAACAACAGCAACAAAATGCCCAACCACCTGTCGTAGTAAATCCTACACCCCAACCAATTTCTACCCGACCCGACTTTTCTTAGCTCGGGCCCCACCCAGGTACCCCAATCTTCGGTGGTGTCCATTCCTACCCCACCTTTCTCCCAACCCGGTCCAGTTCATCATTCACCCCAATCATCTTCTTTTCGGTATCATCCATACCAACAACCTGTCCATTCCACACCGCCTAATCCAGGCAATTTCATCCCATCTCATCATTTTTCCACTCCTCCATTGCATCATCATAATCATCAAATGAATCAAAATTTTCATGAAGATTCTCGACTCCATGCTATGCAACAACATATTGACAACCTTATGCTCAACATGCCTGGCTCATCTAGTCAGAAACCTACGCTAAGGTCGTTGATCAATCAACCAATTCATCCTTCGGTACCTTCACCGCCATATCCGACTGATTTCACATTACCGAAGTTTGACAAATTTTGAGGAACTGAGGATCCTCATGAACATGTGAGCTCATTCATGCATGCCTTCTTTAGAATCCAAAATAATGACGCTCTTATGCTCAGAAATTTTCCTCAGACATTAGGAGGAGATGCTGTACAATGGTACAATCATTTACCTCACCATAGCATTTATGCTTACGAGCAATTGATTAATCTATTTTTAGAACGATTCTCCCTAAATGTACAAAGGAAAGTCTCATTGTCCGACTTATACAAGCTCAAGCAACATGATGATGAGACTATTTATGACTTTGGAAACCGTTGGAGGGCTATCATTAATAAATTGCCATTCTCCCTACCAATGGAGGAGTTAACCAAAATGTTCACCCAGAGTTGTCTAAAACCTATCTCTTGGTTACTCCAATTACAACAATACAGGAATTTTGAAGAGGCTTTGGCCCAAGCAAGTATCATAGAAGACATTAAAGTCCAAGAGGGTGTTTTAAAACCCCGTAGAAAAGAATGGCAACAAAAGGGCCAACAACGAAATAATAATTATGGCCAAAACAAACAAGCACAGGCTAGTACAGCCTCAAATGTTAACCAAGTTAATCAAGTGGTGGCGAGCCAGCTCGTAATGGCTCAACAAAAACAAGTAATGCAAATTCAACCGCAACCAATTGCTTATCATGCGGTACCCGCCCCTCCTCAACCAGCTCACAATACTGAGCCAACCATGGAAACTCGACCTTGGAAAAAAAATCGTCCCAAGCGACAGTTCACACCTTTAGATGAACCATATGCGGTCATATTCAACAAGTTATATAGCACAAATCAGTTAACTTTACCGGAGTTTAAACCTTTAGAACCATCTAGGAGGGGGAAGTATTACAAGGAGTACCTATTTTGTCCTTATCATAGGAAAAATGGGCACGATATCAATAATTGTACAGCTTTCAAACATGTGATCCAAGATCTTATTGAGATTGGAGCCATTAAATTGGATAGCCCCTTAGCCCAACAAAATCAAAATCTTGGTGTATTTCAAACACCCCTTCCATATCGGGAGGAAGCTCTAACAACTTCAGGGGGAGTAACTCAGGTAACTCCTCCTAATCAAGTCAACCATGTACAACAATACCAAGGTTTTGTGGGTACTATTAACGTAGTAACCCGGGGTCAAAGGGCGAACCAACCAAATCAGGCTGAACCACGACCACTGTACAAACCCCCAGTCCACCTCAGGTAACAATGACCCAACGACGTGCTAGTACTTCTCAACAATCGCTAAATCATTCTACTCAATGCCAACGACCCATCATGTCATTGAGTAGCCGATTAACTACCAGTTTAAAAATGGCTTCTGCCAAGTTATCGATCTATGACCTCATTCAACAATCTCCCCCGCATAGAGAGGCATTAATGGAAATATTATAGTCAATCGAGCTTCAAACTCAAGATACTAATGCCTTCAACAACTTTGTGGGGAGTATTCAAACATGCATGGAGCCCTCCATCACTTTCTATGATTTTGAAATCAAACCTTTGTCAATAGAAAGTATAGATCCTCCACTGCATATCATGGCCAATATCGATCACAAGCCATTCAAGAGAGTCTTAATTGACACCGGTTCCTCAATCAATATCATTACAACATCGGCGTTGAGTAATCTAGAGTTGTCACCATCCCTTATCACCAAGTCAACTTTTACTCTTAAAGCATTCAATGATGCTTTATCTTCCACGGTTGGCACGGTTATCTTGCCCATTGAGGTAGGGGCCCGAACTTTGCATACCTTGTTTCACATCTTGGAAGGGTCCATGGCATACAATGTATTGCTTGGACGGCCTTGGCTTAGGGAGATGAGATGTGTCCCTTCTATATTGCATCAATGTCTAAAGTATGTATATGAGGGACGGAGTTCATTGTGTACCTGCTGACCATTGAACCCTTCAAACATTGCAACTATGTCTCAAATCCTTATGAGATTGTGTTGCCATCCACTCATCTTTTCTTGACCCCATCTACTTCTTCTATACCATCTTCTTCTAAAGCTCTCATTCCTGAGGAGCTACCCATCATATCGCAACCATCTTCCTCTTCCGCTATTCCATCTCATTCACCACTTTCTTCATCTCCTAATCTTCCTTCTTCTTCATCAGTGACCACATGCACATGTGGCCATGACCAATCATCTCTTTCCACGTCATTACCCCCTTCTTCTACACCTTCTTCAACATCACCTATTATTCCTCCATCTTCCCAACCATCACCAGTTGATGTTTCACAAGTCGATGAAGCATCAACCCAACCAAATCCTTCCAATTCTTCTATCCCACATTTTTCCATTCCATCATCTAGTCCATCTCCCTCCCAAGTCAAGGTCCATCTAACTGATGCAGGTATTGGTGAGTATGCCATCCAAGATGTCCACATCACACCGTTCAATGTGCAAACAGTTAAATATTTTGGTCGTCCACATGACCAACATTTATCCATTGGATTGGTTTATAACATGGGTTCTATGCCAAATTCCATTAATTTTGTATATGGGGGAATAGAGTCATCTTCTAGTCCTACCATCATACCAGAACCCAAGCATCCAATCCCTGCCAATATCAAAAGGATGGAGGGTTTTCCCTCTCACTATTTCCACAGACATAATTGGCAGCAATTTGGCCTAGGTCGATACGAGCAAGGGGTAACTGAACGCATCGATATGCCATACCAGAGACCCATCGAGCGTTTTGGTCTGGGCTACCAACCACTTCCATCCCTTTCTTCTTTTGAACAAGCTTTTCAAAGCATTAATCTTAATTTAGAAGAAGAAATCCTCCACCCAGACGAATCCGAAGATGAAGCCTATGAAGAATTTGACGTCATGTCAAATGGTGATGAATCTGAAAAAGAGTCGGCGCCAATTGTTACCCTCACTGAACAAGACGAGTTTTATCTCCAATTGTTCCCTCTCCAAGAAGCCATCTTTCGCTTGTTTCTTCCACAAGAACGAGGTGAACCACCCCCTCCGCCACATCCATAAGCCATAATCCAAACCTGTATTATATGTATATACTAAAATAGTGGTTTTCACCACTACCAAAAAAAAATCAAAAAATTCCCAAAAAAAAAAAATCAAAATATATAAAAATACTTTATTGCTTTATGTATGTGTGTAATAGTGGTTTTCACCACTACAAAAAAAAAAAACTGAAAAACTATGTTGTTTTGCATTTCAGGTCTTCCGAGGTCTTCATCGGTATTCCCTTCCATTCTGCCCATCCTTTCTTTCATAAGTCGACAATGAATTTTGAAGACTTATTCACCCCGCTCCATAATCCATATGATCCGGATAAGCCAATCCCGATCAACCCAAACTTGATTGCCATGGATCGGATTTCATCTCCTCCATCTATTTCAAAGTTCATCCTTTTCGAGGAATTGTTAAGGGCTTCCGCCAACTACATTCCTCATTCACCTCCACATTCACCTTCATCTTCTAAGCCAGAGGTCTTCCAAGCAGACATAGACGAGAGCAAGGCGTAGGAGCCTGATGACATTTTAGATGACATAAATCTGATCCCTACTCCCCATCAGCTTGAGGAAGGTTCCCACATGTCTATTGAAGAAACTATCGATGTAGACCTTAGTCCGGACCAAGATGGCACCCAAATTGTGAAGCTGGCTAAAAGTCTATCATCAGAGGAACAAGAGCAAATGATTGCTCTACTCAAGCGAAAGAAGGAGATATTTGCATGGTCTTACAAAGACATGCCAGGCCTAGACCCTAATTTGGTTGTCCATAACCTCACCTTAAAAAAAGATGCTAAACCTGTCAAACAGAAACTTAGGAAAATGCATCCTACCGTGGCCCTCATAGTTAAATCGGAGATTCAGAAACTTCTGGATGTTAAATTTGTCGTCCCGATTGATTATCCTGAGTGGCTTTCTAACATGGTACCCGTTCGCAAGCCTAACGGGGGAATACATGTTTGTACCAATTTTTTAGATCTAAATAAAGCGTGTCCTAAGGATGACTTTCCTCTTCCAAACATTGATACTCTTGTCGACACCTGTGCTGGTCATGAAATGCTTTCGTTCATGGATGGATTTTCGGGATACAACCAGATTCGAATAAACCATGAAGATCAACACAAAACAGCATTTACCACACCTTGGGGAACTTTTTGTTACAAGGTGATGCCCTTTGGCCTTAAGAACGCGAGTGCAACCTATCAACGAGCCATGACTTATATTTTCCATGATTATATGCATAAGATTATCGAAGATTATGTGGATGATTTATTGGAAAAATCTAAAACTCGACAAGAGCATTTTGATGTATTGGAAAAAAAAATTGATAGACTTCTAGAGCATAAAGTAAGGTTGAACCCTAAGAAATGTGTCTTTGGTGTTACCTCAGGCAAACTCCTAGGTTTTATTATCTCTAAACAAGGTATTGAGGTGGACCCAAACAAGGTCAAAGCCATTATGGAAATGTGTCCCCCAACTAATTTGAAGGAATTGCATAGTTTGCAAGGAAAGATTAATTCAATCCGTCACTTTATTGCACAACTTTCTAATAAATGTAGGCCATTTTGCCACCTACTACAAAAGGGGGTACAATTTTCATGGACAGATGAGTGTCAGAAAGCCTTTGATGACATCAAGCGATACTTAGCGTCTCCGCCAGTCTTAGCTCCGCCTCGTCCAGGGGTCCCTTTCAATATTTATATCTCAGCAACGGACTTTGCCTTAGGGACAATGCTTGCACAAAAGAATGAACAAAATCATGAGCAAGCTGTCTATTATATTAGTCGAACATTGGTAAGCTATGAAACCCGATATGCTTATGTGGAAAAGTTGTGCTTAGCAGTGGTTTTTGCCACTAAGAAACTTCATCATTATATGCTTAGCCATACAACATATGTCATAGCTAGAGAAAACCCTTTGCATTATATGATGTCTCGCACTTATAATAACACTCGTACCGCTAAATGGATAATGTTGCTTACCGAATTCGATCTTGAATTCATTAGCCAAAAATCCGTTAAAGGTCAAGTTATAGCTTATCAACTTGCGGAAGCTCCACTACCTAGTGATCATCCTTTGATTATTGAGCTCCCATATGATTC
This sequence comes from Wollemia nobilis, assembly GCA_028583015.1. Lineage (NCBI taxonomy): Eukaryota > Viridiplantae > Streptophyta > Pinopsida > Araucariales > Araucariaceae > Wollemia > Wollemia nobilis. The sequence continues at coordinate 22,682,323 of JAQPPZ010000523.1, forward strand.
GGTATTTGCTATCACTGAACAAGAAGAGGACATCATTTCGAAGGAAGATGTTGACATCACACTATTCTTTGATGGCTCTAAGTGCGTGAAATGTCAAGGTGCTGGAGTTGTGTTTCATACACCTCAAGGGATTCCCATCCCTTTATCATTCAAACTAGACTTCCAATGCACCAATAATACGACAGAGTATGAAGCCTTAATTTTAGGTCTTCAATCAGCCATAGCTATGAGCATTAAGCGTATTCGGATATTTGGGGATTCTCAACTCGTGGTTAAACAAATTATAGGAGAATACCAAGCCAAAGAACCTACCATTAATCTTTATCATGATGTAGCAATGAAGTTGCTCTCTAAGTTTGATTGGTATGAGATCACTAGTTTGCCTCGTTCGACTAATAGATTTGCGGATGCCATGGCCTCTCTTGGATCATTGATTCCAAAGGACTCCCTTGGAGAGGTACAACCCCTAATCATTTCCACAATCTCTAAGTCTACAATTGTCCGTGCTGAGTCTAAGGATGAAAAGGATGTTTACTTTATCCATTCGGATCCATATGAGCCTTGGTCTAGTGAGATAGTAGCCTTCCTCAAGTTTGGAACACTCCCATCTGATTTGTCTTGAACTGCCCATCGCTGCTTTAAGCAAAAGGCAGCTCGTTTTGTTCTTTTTAGGGATGTGTTGTATAAACGTAGATATGATGGAGTACTCCTCCGCTGTCTAGAAGAAGGTGAAACACATAGAGCTATTGTTGAAGCCCATGATGGTACTTATGGTGGTCATTTTAGTGGAATGGCCATTGCGAAGCGTATTTTACGTATGGGGTATTATTGGCCCACTATGGAACAAGATTGTTGCAAATATGTTAAACAATGTAAAAAGTGTCAAGAACACGCTAATTTAACCCATATACCATCACAAGTTTTACAGCCCATCCAAAGCCTTTGGCCCTTCTCACAATGGGGTCTCGATTTAATTGGCAAGATTTCACCTGCCTCTTCAGGACAACATACTTTCATCATTACAGCCACTGAATACTTCACAAAGTGGGTTGAAGCTATTCCTCTAACCAACATCTGACAGGTCCTAGAATTGTGGAGTTTATACTTCACCATATCATTTGTCGTTTTGGTATTCCCTCTAAAATCATTTATGATAACGGCAAGTCTTTTAAGAATAAGGATGTTCGAGCTCTTTGCGAAAAGTATAATATCCAACATAGTTTCTCAACTCCTTACTACCCACAAGCCAATGGACAAGCTGAAGCTTCCAATAAGACCATAATTGCTATTCTTAAGAAACTTGTTAAAGAAAATCATAAAGATTGGCATACACAAATCCCCTTGGCATTATGGGCTTACAGAACAAGCATCGGAACTCCCATTGGGGCAACGCCATTTTCTTTGGTCTATGGAGTGAAGCAATCATGCCTCTTGAGCTCGAGATCCCTTCCTTGTGAATTTCTTTGCAGGAATTTATCGATGATGATACTGCTAAACAAGCACGTCTTGATCAACTCACACTCATAGATGAAAAACGAATCAATGCTTTAGAGCATTTGCGAGTTTATCAAGACCGATTGAAACGTGCTTACAATTCCAAAGTTCATCTAAGAGAATTTCAAGTAGGGGATCTTGTCCTTAAAGAGAATCAACAAAACACCAATGCATTGCCGCATCTTCGAGATAAATTCACGGCTAATTGGTTAGGTCCATATATGGTCACTGAAAGAGTGGGTAATGGAACTTATAGAATTGCCAGTTTAGAGGGAGAGGAAGAACCCGAACCACTTAATGTTATACACTTGAGGGCATTCTACGCATAGTTTGAATTTTATATGTACATATATACATGGCTTGTACAACAAAAAAAAAACAAAAACAAAAAAAAAAAAAACAAATAAAATAAAAAGAATTTGCATTTCATTGTTAGTTGCATACATCTCATTCAAAAACATTGCATTTCATGTGCATACATCTCATTGAAAACCATAACATTTCATTTTCAGCCATAGTTGCATATCATGTTAGAGACCATTCTATCTTTTGGATATAAAATTTTGTCAAGCAAAAGTCATGTTGCCTTAATTAGGGGCACCTTCATAAAATCCATCAAACCGAATTGTCATGCGTACACCCATTTTCCATTTGCACATATTTACATTGCCAAAATGTTTTCAGTCACTCGGCCATTCCTAGTGTTTTAAGCAAACTTCGAAATGCATGTCAAAGTTCTCTAGGGCCATATCACAAATTACACTAAATAAAATCTTGAGTATTGGGAAATGATTTCAAAAGCGGTCTTGAACCTGTCACATTTTCACATCTTAAAAACATCTTGTGTCAAAGAGAGATAACACCATCCTTGGGTTGTGCCTTGAAGTGAAAAGGGTAATCCTCGTTTGTCCTATCATGCAAACATAGTCCATAAAACAAGTGGTTCTTACCACTATCACAAGCAATCACAAAATATAAATATAAACAGAGTAGTAAGGATAGGGTAAAATTCTCATCATACTTCGGTTGAGAATCCGATTCCCCAAAGCTCTAAGGAAATGAACATTTTTCACACCACTGATCCCAAATAAGTTGTAAGGATCATACTACTTGTCCAGTCATACGGATAGGTAGTCATCCCAAAGGCTTAAAAAGGTCAAAAACAACATGGACTATGGAGTTAACCTTCACCGGGGCTATAGACGCTTGACTGGCAGTGGAGTATACTCATTGCGTGGCGACATGTCTCTCCTCAAAAAGAGACCTCTGAATGCTCATATGGACAAACTAGCTTCGGGGTCTTCTCCATAACAGGGTCACCTAATTTATGCAATATGAGGTTAATGAACACACTTGCACACACACGGGTTTTTGATTGCCTAGAGTCACTACCATGCTTCTGATTTGGTTAATGAACTCGCATGCACACACATTTGGTCCTAGTTGAATTAGGTAGTGTTAGTAAGTTTGTTTGATACCACTAGCATGTTTGAGTCTTTGTAAAATAGTCTTCCATATCAACCTCCATATCACCCTCCATATCTTCTTCCATATTCATGTCATTCCATACGTCATCCATTCACAAGCCACCAAGTTCGGTGCCCCTGATTAAACAATTATGATAACGAGTTCGCTAAATCTAACTATCTAAAAGTATGAGTGCTTCTTAGTGCATATTTCATTTACTTAGTCTCGCATTAATCATCTATAAGTTTGCATTCCATTCCATCACATATGCATCAAAAACATTAAAACATATAAAAACATGCATCACAAAAACATAAGCATTCAACAAAAGAGAGTAAAACACCAAATAAATAAAAGCCATGTATATATATGTATAAAGGTCAAACTATACAATGAATGCCAAAAGGCTACAATATACAATAGAGCACCAAGGCTCATAAAGAGTGCATCTAAGCACTAAACTAACCATCAAAAGAGGACCCCTAAGACCTAGTAGGAGCCCTAGACCTAGTGGTGTGCCTAGACTCACTACGCTAGAGACAGAGGAGGATGGAGGATCAGGCAACACAATGTGATGCCTAAACAATGTGTCCTCAAGCATCACCATCATCTCTCCAGTCGGGAGCTGGAACGTCCCCCGATCTGGATCCCACCTCTCGGCCAAAGCCGAGAGGTACCCCTCATCCGCCCGAACTACCTCCAACCAAGGCTGCCTCCGCTAGCCCCACTGCATCCAATATCTCTCAGTCTGCCTGGGACAACGACCTCCTCATACTCGAAATGATAGGGGAGAATCGGTGTCATGCCTCTAACACCCTAAGCTGCAAAACAACAAAACAAATATTTGTTACAAATTTTTTCGGAAAAAAAAAAAATACATAATAAGTACTTGCTTAAATGAACAAATACCTCAGCTGGCTGCACTGGCGTGTCTGCTCCCATCTCCACCATAGCTCCCGCGTGCTTCACTTTCCCACACAACCTTTCACTCCACTTCACTCCACTCTCTCAGACGCACTTCTCTCAAGCTCGAACGCACAAATGAGCGAAATTCTCACAAAAAACTATTTAAATAGCTGATTTTGGTGCCCTGAAACGCAGTTGGACATTTCATGGCGGATTCAGATGCAGTCCTGCGTCTGCAGAGCACCTAAACACCGGCGGGCGTCTCTGCCAACCACAAATGCAGACCGGCGTTTGGTGTTAGTATTGAATAAAGGAACAAAACCTACAAAATTGAAGCTTACCTCCTCCAAATTTCATCAAATTGCATTCATCCATTTTTCTTATCATAATAAAACATTTTGTGAAGGTTACAACAGTTTTGGACACAAATTTTGTCATTTTTCTCGAAAAGTGCATCATTCATCATTGTTTTACAAATTGGGTTAAAAATATTCAAAACCTTCACAAAATTAACCACATTCATCAATTCTTCTGATCTATCGTCAATTTCATTCTTCTTTCATCATGCATATTTTTGCCAAATAAAATTAAAGTAAACCTCGTATCTAGTGGTATATTCTATCACCTTGGCGATTGTAGCGATTTGAATCCATGCAATTCGGTAAGAGGATTAAACCACCATAAGGACACTTACCATTTATCATCATCAATTATTTCACTGTTTGAAAATTGGAAATCAATTTTGGATATTCTATTTTTCAAGTGACCTCATACCAAGATTAATTTTCTCAACAGTTGTCATTGATGGCCTAGTTCATGGGGCCATAAACATGGACAATCTTTCATATCGTCATTATTTTAAGTCTTGCTAGAGATTGTGGCTACCTAGGTTGATTGGTTCCGACCCGAGGAATTTTCCATACAGTCACTAGGAGCATCTCTCGAGTTCGGACTCTTTCATGCATCTTTCATCTCTCCATATCAATGGCGCCAACAAGGCAATTTCATCAACGGGATGGATTCACACACGGGAGTTGGGGCATCCGTTATCAATTTCTAATTTTCCTATAGTGGAATTCATCTTACATGATCATGGAATTTACGAGTTTGGCAAAAATCCCTTTATAACCGTTGAGGCAAAAAACGGTCCATCTTTCACATCACTCATATCGTCTTCAATCATATTCTTTTTTGGTTTGTACACCAACCCCTTTTCTATTGGGACATAAACAGATGGTGCATGCACCACCCCTTTTTTTCACCGCTGGGGCAAAAACGATTCATTATCTTTCGAATTTCTTCCAATTGGCTTGTGATAACCATTCTCGCTCGCCAATTGAGGGGGTAAGCTGAAAAATTTTAAATATTCTTTTATTCTTTGGTCTTCAAAGTTGTGCTTTAGTCTTTAGAGAGAGTTGCGTCTGATCCAGCTTTTCAGGTGTCTTAAGTTTTTGTGCTACATTGTGTCTTCACACAAAGCGAGCTCAAAAGGGGCATCTCTGAGACACCAAAATCCAGCCACTTATACCTTCCTGCCAACCACGTGTCAGTCATCCATCCTTCCCGCCATTATTTGGCCCAAATCCACACTTTCCCACCATTATTTGGCCCAATTTCACTTTTCCCGCCATTTTTCATCCCCAAATTTATTTAAATTAATATATATATATATATATATATATATATATATATATATATATATATATATATATATATATATATATATATATATATATTTTAATATTTTAATATATTTTAAAATATATATAAATAAAGTTTAAGTGATTTAATCTGAGTTGTCCATCCTTCATTTAATCCCATCCGTCCATCCATCTTAATCCATTTCACAACCTAGATTTATTCTCTACCCTTGGATCCACTTTAATCTTAGCCACACGTTCAAAGTGTCATTAAAACCCTAAAGTGTGCCCTAAGAGTAGATTATAAATTGAGTCAAACCCTATCTATCTCTTTGGCTAAACCTACTTATCTTCCCTATCTAAGTTTGGAGTTTGCTATTGCTGTTAATCCTGAGTCTTCTGCGGCCCTAAGTCTGAACTAAACCCTTTCGCCGCATCCATCACCATCCCTTCTGTAGCACTCTTTCTACAGAATCCCTCATCCTTGTCACCAGTGTTGTCGGGCGTTTACCCGTAGCCACGGATGCAGACCGACATCTGCAACCCCGATCCAGAAGCACGTGGGCACTCAACGGATTCCTCGAGATCGCACCAGGGCGCCTTCTGCAGCCGATCTGATAGTCACATCACTTCCAGGTACCGCCTGGTCTCGTCGCATTAACAAGAAAAGGTATAGATTCGTCTAAAGCAAGTAATATTTCTTTATGTATTAATCTTGTTAAATTTTGCATTCCATTTTATTTCATTTCATAAATCTAGGGTTTTAGACTATTTCTGAGGGCTCACACAGTGGAGCCCTCTTATTAGTTTCTAACTCTTTGGTAATTTTAATGTGTGCAGGATTCTAATGGTAGATCTGATTTGTTGATAGCAGCTACTTAAGCTGGAGTGGTCCGAGCCAAATGATACAACGAAGCCCACTCATTCTGTTGAGGTTAAGGATACATCTTTGGAGACACCACCACATTGTGCCAACTAGGGTTTCAGAGAACCCTAGCACAAATTGTAACTTTGTATCACGAAAAGGGTTACAGGCCCTGTTGTACTTAAAAGGAGTTTTTAAACTCCATTGATTAATAAAAATCATTCATTTTGTACAATTGTTCTGTATTCCTTTATTGTGATTTCTTTATTTCTGTTTGAGAGTTGCGTCTGATCCAGCTTTTCAGGTGTCTTAAGTTTTTGTGCTAAATTGTGTCTTCACACAAAGCAGCTCAAAAAGGGGCATCTGTAGACACCAAAATCCAGCCACTTATACCTTCCTGCCAGCCACGTGTCATTCATCCATCCTTCCCGCCATTATTTGGCCCAAATCCACACTTTCCCACCATTATTTGGCCCAATTTCACTTTTCCCGCCATTTTTCATCCCCAAATTTATTTAAATTAATATTTATATTATATATATATTTTTTAATATTTTAATATATTTTAATATATATATAAATAAAGTTTAATTGATTTAATCTGAGTTGTCCATCCTTCATTTAATCTCATCCGTCCATCCATCTTAATCTGTTTCACAACCTAGATTTATTCTCTACCCTTGGATCCATTTTAATCTTAGCCACACGTTCAAAGTGTCGTTAAAACCCTAAAGTGTGCCCTAAGAGTAGATTATAAATTGAGTCAAACCCTATCTATCTCTTCAGCTAAACCTACTTATCTTCCCTAAGTTTGGAGTTTGCTATTGATGTTAATCCTGAGTCTTCTGAGTCTTCTACGCCCCTAAGTCTGAACTAAACCCTTTCGTCGCATCCATCGCCATCCCTTCTGCAGCACTCTTTCTGCAGAATCCCTCATCCTTGTCGCCAGCGCTGTCGGGCGTTTACCCGCAGCTGCAGACACAGACCGGTGTCTGCAACCCCGATCCAGAAGCATGCGGGTGCTCAACGGATTCCTCGAGATCGCACCAGGGCACCTTCTGCAGCCGATCTGACAGTCATATCACTTCCAGGTGCCGCCTGGTCTCGCCGCGTTAATAGGAAAAGGTATAGATTTGTCTAAAGCAAGTAACCTTTCTTTATGTATTAATATGCTCTTAAATTCTGCATTCTATTTTATTTCATTTCATAAATCTAGGGTTTTAGACTGTTTCTGAGGGCTCACATAGTGGAGCCCTCTTATTAGTTTCTAACTCTGGTAATTTTAATGTGTGCAGGATTCTAATGGTAGATCTGATTTGTTGATAGCAGCTACTTAAGCTGGAGTGGTCCGAGCCAAAGGATACAACGAAGCCCACTCATTCTGTTGAGGTTAAGGATACATCTTCGGAGACACCACCACATTGTGCCAACTAGGGTTTTAGAGAACCCTAGCACAAATTGTAACTTTGTATCACGAAAAGGGTTACAAGCCCTGTTGTACTTAAAAGGAGTTTTTTAACTCCATTGATTAATAAAAATCATTCATTTTGTACAATTGTTCTTCATTCCTTTATTGTGATTTCTTTATTTCTGTTTGAGAGTTGCGTCTGATCCAGCTTTTCAGGTGTCTTAAGTTTTTGTGCTACATTGTGTCTTCACACAAAGCAGCTCAAAAAGGGGCATCTGTAGACACCAAAATCCAGCCACTTATACCTTCCTGCCACATCACGTGTCAGTCATCCATCATTCCCGCCATTATTTGGCCCAAATCCACACTTTCCCACCATTATTTGGCCCAATTTCACTTTTCTCGCCATTTTTCATCCCCAAATTTATTTAAATTAATATTTATATATATTTTTTAATATTTTAATATATATATAAATAAAGTTTAAGTGATTTAATCTGAGCTGTCCATCCTTCATTTAATCTCATCCGTCCATCCATCTTAATTCGTTTCACAACCTAGATTTATTCTCTACCCTTGGATCCACTTTAATCTTAGCCACACGTTCAAAGTGTCGTTAAAACCCTAAAGTGTGCCCTAAGAGTAGATTATAAATTGAGTCACCTTGATGGCTCAAACCCTATCTATCTCTTCGGCTAAACCTACCTATCTTTCCAATCTAAGTCTGGAGTTGGCTATTGATGTTAATCTTGAGTCTTCTACGGCCCTAAGTTTGAACTAAACCCTTTCGCCGCATCCATCTTCGCCGCTTGGTCTCACCGCGTTAACAGGAAAAGATATAGATTCGTCTAAAGCAAGTAATCTTTCTTTATGTATTAATCTGCTGTTAAATTCTGCATTCCATTTTATTTCATTTCATAAATCTAGGGTTTTAGACTGTTTCTGAGGGCTCACACAGTGGAGCCCTCTTATTAGTTTCTAACTCTTTGATAATTTTAATGTGTGCAGGATTCTAGTGGTAGATCTGATTTGTTGATAGTAGCTGCTTAAGCTGGAGTGGTCCGAGCCAAAGGATACAATGAAGCCCACTCATTCTGTTGAGGTTAAAGATACATTCTTCGAAGACGCCACCACATTGTGCTAGCTAGGGTTTCGGAGAACCCTAGCACAAATTGTAACTTTGTATCACGAAAAGGGTTACAGACCCTGTTGTACTTAAAAGGAGTTTCTAAACTCCATTGATTAATAAAAATCATTCATTTTGTACAACTGTTCTGCATTCCTTTATTGTGATTTCTTTATTTCTATTTGGCGTTGTATCTTTAATCTACATATACCAAATAGAAAAGAGTGAGACTTGGGAACTTATCCCATGTCCTAAAAACAAGAATGTAATTGCCACCAAATGGGTCTATAGAAATAAGTTGAATAAATATGGTCAGGTTGTTAGAAACAAAGCAATACTTGTGTGTAAATGCTACGCACAAGTTAAGGGGATTGACTTTGAAGAGACATTTTCTCCCGTTGCACGTATTGAATCCATAAGAATATTCCTGGATTTCTCAAGTTTTAGAAACTTCAAGGTGTATCAAATGGAAGTAAAATCAGCATTTCTCAATGGTTACTTAGAGGAAGAGGTCTATATTGAGCAACCAGATGGTTTCAACCTAACAGATAAGTCGGACTATGTATGCAAATTAAAGAAGACTCTCTATGGACTAAAGCAAACCCCTAGAGCTTGGTACTAAAGGTTGGATAAATATCTCCAAGAACAAGGTTTTAGAAAAGGTATAGCTGATAGAAATCTATACATCAAAAATGAAGGAAATGACTTGTTGATTGTAGTGGTCTATGTGGATGATATCATTTTTAGAGGCCATAATGATAAGATGTGTCAAAAAATTTCAAAGAGTGTGCAAAATGAATTTGAGATGTCAATGCTTGGTGAGTTGTCTTTCTTCCTTGGTTTGCAAATTTCACAATCAGACAAAGGTATATTTCTCTCTCAAACCAAGTATGTAAAAGAAATATTGAAAAAAATAAGGATGGAGGATTACAATCCTGTTAGTAAACCCATGGTTACAGGATGTAAGTTAAGTAAATATGATGAGCCTCCTTAGGAAAATCAAACATTGTATAGATCAATTATTAGAAGTTTACTGTATGTCACAGCTACAAGGCTAGATATAATGCAGGCAATCGAATTGGTGGTAATATTTCAAGCTACACCAAAACAAACACATGTACAGGCAGTAAAGAGAATCTTTAAGTATTTGAAATAAACTGAGTTTTGGATTGTGGTACCCCAAATGCAAAAATTCACACTCATTGCATATACAGATGCGGATTAGGCAGGCAGTGTTGATGATAGAAAAAGCACAAGTGGATGAGCATTATTTCTTGGAGATTATTTAGTCTCTTGGCTAAGCAAGAAATAAGCAGCAGTATCCTTATCCACTATAGAGACAGAGTACATTGCAGCATTGCTTGTTGTACATAGGTTTTATGGATGAAGCAGACTTTAAGTGATTTCAAAATAAAGCATGATCATCCTATCTCCATACTATGTGATAATACAAGTGCCATTAATATTTCAAAGAATCCAGTGATGCATTCAAGGACCAAGCACATTACAAATAAATATCATTTTTGAGAGAGCAAGTGACTGATCAGCAAGTCAAATTGGAATACATTGCTACAAAAGAACAGATTGCTAAGATCTTTAAAAAGCCACTTCCAAAGGAAACTTTTGAGTATCTCAGAGGAAATTTGGGACTAATTTCACTCCCATATCAAAATTGATCACCTCAAGTAAAGGAGGTGGTGAGAGGTTTGTGCTAAGTATCTTATTTTTATCCCCAAGGAGCCCTTTGCCATTGATGTCAAAGGGGTAGAATTCAGTGAGTGGGAGCAGCTTGTCAGGGGGAGTAGATTTGGATTCCAGTTGCAGTAGAAGAAATTTTTTATAGGGTTGCCATCAATGAAAAAAGGAGATATTGTTGAAAATATTGAGTTTTCATTGATGTCAAATGGTGCATGGTATTCAAGGTAAAAATATTCTTCAAGGGTGTGAAGTTTGCAAGGTTGGACAATATATCAATTGTGTCAAGAATGGAGTATTGTGAATAGCAAACGATGGATAATTATTCAAGGTAAGGTATATCTCAAAGCAAAGGCAAATATTTTTCAAGCAAAGGATTATAATATTTAAATATTATAAAGAGAATATTATAAGAGGGACAAAGGTTTAAAAGTTGCTTGGACAAAAAAAAGGATAAAGGTTTAAAAAGTTTCTTGGGACAAAAAGGTTTAAATATTATAAGAGGGACAAAGGTTTAAAAGTTGCTTGGACAAAAAGAAGGATAAAGGTTTAAAAAGTTGTTTAGGACAAAAAGGTTTAAATATCACAAGAGAGGGACAAAGTTTTAAAAAGATAAATATTTATAATATTTAAATTCTAAATTTAAATATTATAAATAAAAAAGTTTGAAAAATAAAAAAAGTACCAAAAATTGAAAATAAATTAAGCCGACCTTACAAAATAAGATCGAAAGAAATGGAAATCATATATATACATGGCATTATTAGACCTTGGAGGGGAATGAAACATTGCAATTGAAAATCCATCATCGTGCATATGAATGACCAGAAGAAAACACAGAGGAGAAGACAACGAAAATCAAGGTAAAGATAGACAAAAAGAAATATCACTGTGTGTGCCTACGGTTTTGTTGGTCACGAATCTGCCATAGGAAAGGATTTTCTAAAAACTATGCACCCTAGACCCGGCCAACATTGAAAGGCTGGGAGAAAGAGATGTCTCCCAGACCAATCTCCAGAGAGGGCTGGTTCCCTTACTATTTCTAAGTTTGATTTCAGATTAAAGTTGCTGGAAAGGAATTATAGAAATGCAAAAAGAAACAGGAAATTACGGAAAGAGATGGGAAATATAGCCGTAGGCCGAATTTGTTAGATCGGGGAAAAGAAACTCAGCAAGATGGACCTTCAAGTGTATGAACAACATATAATAACAGAAAACAACATAATTCATCTACGACCTTGCGCAAACTACCTCCAGAATTGCATTCCAGAACTTACTTCCTTACGAGCAGTATTTAAATTCAAATGCAGAATTTAAATCTAACAGCAGATCAGAAAGACAAGCATAACTTAGAAATACATGGAATAGAAGGAAATTACACAGAAAGACGTTTGCAAAATTAGAGGCCAAATCTCTTTCATTCATGCAAGAACTTGAAAGTTTTCAAGCAATCTATCTCTCAAAACTCCCGACCCTTGTTCTTGAGATTTACATTGATTTATATAGAAGCCTTGCTTCTTTGCAGCATTAAAAATATGAAACGGACCTCCTCGAGATCTACAAATTATGCAACGAAAACAAGGAAATGATATCCTTAAACAACCTCGGAGAAACCAGAAATTAAATGCCATAAGGAGGAGTCGGTCGTCTTCATTAAATTGTTGTTCTTGAAAATATGCTTGAAACCATTAGAAAAATCGTGAACAGCAGCTTTGAATAATGGAAATATTCAATTCTGGTAGCTTGGGCACGTTCTTCTACCTTGACCGCATCGAAAAGCAATGACACATTTAATTTTGGAGCGCTTTTAATCATCGAAAATCGCAAAACCTTATCGGACCGTTTGAACTGCTTTCTGGCATGAAACTGTAACAGGTCGCGAAAACGCGACATGTCGCGAAATCGTGACATATCTCTGCTCTGTACACTTCTCTTACTTTCGAACCGTGAAAATCAACCATGTCGCGAAATCACGACGTATTCGGCTTCTTTGTCTCCTTCGCTACCCTGAACCGCGAAAACGCGACAATGCGCGATTTCGTGACGTTCTTCATCTTTTGTTCTCTTCGCTGCTTCAAATCGTGAAAACGTGACACTCTTGCCTCTGTGCTTCTTCCACCATGTCGCGATTTCACTATAGGTTCTATTTCCTTGGACTTTGTTGTTTGTCAACCGCGAAAATGTGATGCTACATGATTTCGCTACAATTCTCTGCACTTAGTCTTTCTTCAACAATGTGTCGTGAAATCGTGACGTTTCCTTGCTGCTAGCCTTTATCTCCATGAATGTCGCGAAATCGTGATGCCAACTTCTTTCTTGCCCTTAGCCTCAACAATGTCGCGAAATCGTGACAAGTTCTGTCTTGCTCAGCTCCATCCTGCAAATGTCGTGAAATCGCTACCATTTTTTGCCTTAAGCCTTTCTTGCTCACTGTGTCACGAAATCGCGACGTTTGCTTGCATTCTCCACTGTTCCCACTTCCTGTCATGATTTCGCGACGTCTTCGTCTTGCTTGGACTCATTCTCAAAAGTGTCACGAAATCGCTACGCCATTCGTGCCTTAGACTCTTCTGTCCACCTACGCCATGAAAACGCGATGCGTCGCGATTTCGCGACGTCTTTTGCCTTGTGTGCCTTGCTCGTTATTTCGTCATGATTTCGCTACAACTTTGTCGCCATCACCCTCTGCTGAGTTATGTCACGATTTCGCGACAGTTTCTAACGTTATGCTCCCTGGCCATCGCAAGTCGTGAAAACGTGACATGTCACGATTTCGCGACAAGTTTGTCGCTGCCTCCGTTGACCATTTTGACCGTGAAAATCCAACGCGTCGCGATATCGCGATGGTTTTCCCCCCTGCTACCATTGACTACGTTGACCGTGATTTTTTGACACGTCGCGAAATCGTGACGACTTTGCATTTGTTTTCTCTCTCCTCATCCGACCCGCGATAACGCGACATGTCGCGATATCGCGACGGTTTTTAACTTTGGCTCTCCATGCTGTTTTTTGTCGCGATTTCGTGACAGTCTTCAGACTTAGCTTGTTTTTTGCATCAAAACCTGTAGAGGAGTTAGAATTTCAACAACTTATGCATGAACAATCAATAATCAACACAATGTGGCAAAAATGCCAACATTCTTGGCGGCTCGTGGGGTATACAGTTCTGTTGTATGCACGAATCCCAGCCTGAATCCATTGGGCAACAGAGTCAAGAAAAACTAAAAATAGAAAGTTGGATGATGGGATACATCTCGACAGACTGCTGCAACAACTCTTGTTGAATGACTGAAACTTCAAGGAATTCTGTATTTGGTTGAACTGACCATGGAATGGAAATGATGAATGATGGAATAATGGAATGGAGGGAGTGATGCGGTAGATACAGTAACAGAGTGCTTCGGTGCTACCAGCTGCTATGAAATGGAAATGGAAGTGGATGGAATGGAAGGTGGGAATGAAAGGAGTGAAGTGGTGGAATGGAACTGATAAATGCTAAAACAACAATGAAATTAGAAGAAAAGGAAAAGAAGAACCGAGAATATTAGAAAAGGGGAAAAGAAACAACAGCAGTGGCTTGATTACTGCAGAAGAAAAAGGAGTAGGAGAAGGAGGGAAATGAAGAGGGGAAGGGAAGAAATAGTGAGGAAGCCACTAACTACTGGGAAAGAAGAAGAAAAAAGAAAGAAACACGTACCTACGGGCTCGCATGCAAAAAGAGCCGAAGTGGAAAACAATACTCTTTTTTTTCTTTTTCTATTTTTTTTTTTTACTATATACAAGGTAACTCCCGAATTAGATGTGAACTTTCGGGAAAGACACGAACCCAAACACGGCTCTGTCTCCTGGATCCCAGATCCTTGACAAACGCTCAGTAGACTTCTGGTTCTTGATTAGCTCAGAATCACCAAGGGTCAGTAACTGCTACACTCCAAGTGTCCCAGCCATCTTGAGACCTAGGCATGATCATTCAGTCCCAGTGTTAGCACCATTTTCGTATTGTGTTCCATCAAAATAGAGCTGATCTGGTAGAGAATCTTGTTCAACTTGATCAGGTGGCAACTTGACTTCAACCTCTTCAGGCTGCATAATGGAATAACGGCCAATTTTGGTCTGGATCATAGCATTGAAATTGAGCATTGAAAACTCATCCTCCAAATCTTCGGTTATCATATGAACAACATGTTCTTCTTCTATCTTCTCAATATGAAAAGTAGAAGGTTTCGATTGTAGACCCGGACTCGTCTTCCTTTGAACGGAATCTCCAAGTGAGAATAATCTAGTGCAAGGTAACCGCCCAACTTTGCGGTAAACTCTCTAGATAAGCACATACTGAAATACGATTCTAGATCTACCACAACTATCTCCTGGATGACTGTAATCTAGGGCATATTATGCAAAACAATCGGGACATCCTTGATTACACCCACTATTTTCACTAGAGTACCATCTAACTGCAAAACTCTGGGGCTACTTCATGTGAATTCCATTCCCATTGCTTCACAGACTGCCTTAGGCATGACAGTTGTAGCGGCACCAGAATCGATCAGGCAATTATGTACGATCCAACCCTCTATTTGCAATGACAGATAAAACGGGGGTGGTCTACTCCTGCCATTGGCTATAGAAGTTAATGTTTGAGCCATAACCACCTGGGCTGGAGCTTTCCCCTTACTTTGTATGGTCTTCAGGGATTCTTGTAAGAGATTTACCTATCCAGGCAACTGTAAGGTGTCATACAGACTTACCTTAGTCGGTATCCGTTTAAGTTCTTCAACAATGTTGTACTCCATGGAGGTCTATTCCTTCCCGCCACTAGCAGCTTCAAATTTGCTCTTATATTGCTGGGTAGCCTCCACTCATTGTCGTTTGGTCAATGATGGATACCGCAACGTTTCTTTGGCTTGCTCCTTTGTTTCTGCTTGCGGCTGGGAAGTAGAAGCTTGTCCCTTCTCTTTACTTGGTGGTGGAAGTGGATCCTTCGACAAAATAGGTGATTGTCATTGCATTGGGGAATCATGAGCCTTTGTTGGCATTTGCTGCTTCGTTGCTTGTACAGGAGGCACTTTCAATGGCTCCATCTTAGCCGGATCTACCAACATTGGTTTCTTGCCGTTGCGTGTCAGTATTGCTATATGTTCCTCCAGAGACTCCACGAAAGTAAGATCCACCTCTCGAATCATATTTACACGGCTCCCTATAAGAACTTGCAAATAATTTTGGTGGACCATGCAAGTGGACTCATCATGTGGGTCATTGCAGGAAGAACACCAATAAGATGGCTCATGTGAAACTTCAGAAGGGCCGACCTCTTCACTTACTAGAACTGCTGAGTTCCTTTCAGGTGCTTTCTCCATAGCCTTGCTTGGAGCAGGTTGTTCTCTAGTTACTGCCGGCATAAATCTTCGTGGCTGATAGCTTCTTTCTGCCTCTCTCCGTTCCATAGATGTCACCTTGTCAGTGAGAGATCTCATAGCCGACTGAATTTCTTGTAACATAACCAATTGAGGATCTGGGCTTGAGGACACGAGCGAGTCTTGGTAAAGGTAATGGAAACTGTGGGGAAGATACTGTAGGAGTTGGAAGTGGAGGGACTAACCTTGGAATGCTCGGTGCAGGCAACTGGGGAACAGTTGGAGCAGGAAGCTGGGGAACTGGAATAGGTGCGATTTGAGGTGCATTGGAGCTCCATGATGGGGTAGGATACATAGATGGCATGGGTTGTGGAAGCGAACCAGAATATAAATACTTAGGCAAATCAGGTATAATAGGCATAGTTACCTTCGGAGGAAGTCTACCTATAGCAATCAGATCAGCTTTCGCCTTTAACGCTTGTTCAAACAACTCTGGAAATGTCATCACGTTGGACTGTCGGACAGCCCAACCGATGTCCGTGTTGAATGCTCTGAGGTAATAAAATGCAGCCAACTCATCAGCAGGTCGAAGACCATCAGGAATTCTCTGCCAGGTTCTTGTGAATCGAACATTAAAATCAGCTATCTCTTCTTGCGGGTGCCTCTGGATCACGTTAAACTGATGCAACAATGAAAATGGATCAGCCTGTTCATGAAAATTCTTAACTAGCAGTTCTCCTAGCTGATCCCATGATGTAATGGTGCCTGGTTGCAACGTTCGATACCAGTACAGCAATTTTCCTCTCAGGGATAACACCAATAACTTCACCATCACATCCTCATCAGTTATATCATGAATGGCTACCAGAGAAGCTACATCATTAATATGTTCATATGTCGTCTTACCCGTACCATCATAGGTCGGCAAAACCTTCAAAGCGGCCTGAGGAACTGGATTCTGAGCCTGCAAATTCAAGGCTCCCGAACTGTTCCATGCCAAGAACTTCCTGGGTGGAGGATACTGAGCCATTGGGACTAATGGATGTGACTGAGAAGGTGGAAAACTAGTAACAATACCAGGGATTTGTGTAGATATGGCAGATGATGCAAGCGATGGGGAAACCAACCTAGATTGTTCACCTCTTTTTGTGATGTCAAGTTCAAAAAACTCAACAAGATCTTCAACTTTTTTAGACTTTGATCTCGTGATCATGAAGTACAACTTTCACTGCATCCACGTTCAGAGATTTTTGAGTACTGCAGAGTCACCAAATGTTCTAACTTTACGGCATGAAGGCGAACATTAAACCTTCAATACTATGGGATCTTTCTGAGACAGAAGAAGTCTATCCCACCGGGCGTGCCAAAAAATGTTGGTCACGAATCTGCCACAGGAAAGGATTTTCTAAAAACTATGCACCCTAGACCCGGCCAACATTGAAAGGCTAGGAGAAAGAGATGTCTCCCAGACCAATCTCCAGAGAGGGCTGGTTCCCTTACTATTTCTAAGTTTGATTTCAGATTAAAGTTGCTGGAAAGGAATTATAGAAATGCAGAAAGAAACAGGAAATTACGGAAAGAGATGGGAAATATAGCCGTAGGCCGAATTTGTTAGATCGGGGAAAATAAACTCAGCAAGATGGACCTTCAAGTGTATGAACAGCATATAATAACAAAAAATAGCATAATTCATCTACGACCTTGCACAAACTACCTCTAGAATTGCATTCCAGAACTTACTTCCTTACGAGCAGTATTTAAATTCAAATGCAAAATTTAAATCTAACAGCAGATCAGAAAGACAAGCATAACTTAGAAATACATGGAATAGAAGGAAATTACATAGAAAGACGTTTGCAAAATCAGAGGCCAAATCTCTTTCATTCATGCAAGAACTTGAAAGTTTTCATGCAATCTGTCTCTCAAAACTCCCGACCCTTGTTCTTGAGATTTACATTGATTTATATAGAAGCCTTGCTTCTTTGCAGCATTAAAAATATGAAACGGACCTCCTCGAGATCTACAAATTATGCAACGAAAACAAGGAAATGATATCCTTAAACAACCTCGGAGAAACCAGAAATTAAATGCCATAAGGAGGAGTCGGTCGTCTTCATTAAATTGTTGTTCTTGAAAATATGCTTGAAACCATTAGAAAAATCATGAACAGCAGCTTCGAATAATGGAAATATTCAATTTTGGTAGCTTGGGCGCGTTCTTCTACCTTGACCGCATCGAAAAGCAATGACACATTTAATTCTGGAGTGCTTTTAATCATCAAAAATCGCAAAACCTTATCGGACCGTTCGAACTGCTTTCTGGCGCGAAACTGTAACAGGTCGCGAAAACGCGACATGTCACGAAATCGTGACATATCTCTGCTCCATACACTTCTCTTACTTTCGGACCGTGAAAATCAATCATGTCGCAAAATCACGACGTATTCGGCTTCTTTGTCTCCTTCGCTACCCTGAACTACGAAAACATGACGTTGCACGATTTTGCGACGTTCTTCATCTTTTGTTCTCTTTGTTGCTTCAAATCATGAAAACGTGACACTCTTGCCTCTGTGCTTCTTCAACTTCCACCATGTCGCGATTTTGCTACAGGTTCTGTTTCCTTGGACTTTGTTGTTCGTCAACCGCAAAAATGTGACACTGTGCGATTTCGCTACAATTCTCTGCACTTAGTCTTTCTTCAACAATGTGTCGCAAAATCGCGATGTTTCCTTGCTGCTAGCCTTTATCTCCATGAATGTCATGAAATCATGATGCCAACTTCTTTCTTGCCCTTAGCCTCAACAATGTCATGAAATCGCGACAAGTTCTGTCTTGCTCAGCTCCATCCTGCAAATGTCATGAAATCGCTACCATTTTCTGCCTTAAGCCTTTCTTGCTCACTGTGTCACGAAATCGTGACGTTTGCTTGCATTCTCCACTGTTCCCACTTCCTGTCACGATTTCACGACGTCTTCGTCTTGCTTGGACTCATTCTCAAAAGTGTCACGAAATCGCTACGCCATTCGTGCCTTAGACTCTTCTGTCCACCTACACCACGAAAACGCGACACGTAGCGATTTCGCTACATCTTTCGCCTTTTGTGCTATGTGCCATATTTCGTCGTGATTTCGCTACAACTTTATCGCCATCACCCTCTGCTGAGTTATGTCACGATTTCGTGACAGTTTCTAACGTTATGCTCCCTGGCCATCGCAAGTCGCGAAAACATGACATGTCGCGATTTCGCGACAAGTTTGTCTGCACTGCATCCGTTGACTACGTTGACCGTGATTTTCCGACACGTCGCGAAATCGCGACGACTTGGCATTTGTTTTCTCTCTCCTCATCCGACCCACGATAACGCGACATGTCGCGATATCGCGACGGTTTTTAACTTTGGCTCTCCATGCTGTTTTTTGTCACGATTTCGCGATAGCCTTTAGACTTAGCTTGTTTTTTGCATCAAAACCTGTAGAGGAGTTAGAATTTCAACAGCTTATGCATGAACAATCAATAATCAACACAATGTGGCAAAAATGCCAACAGGTTTCATTCACTGGGATAGCCCAGCTGGAAGTGTGGCTTTGCATTGTGCATTGTTGGTCAGGAGGTCACGGGGTCGAATCTAGTCGATGCCATTTTTTGTTGAATTTTTTGAACGAGGAAGACTTGGATAAATATCCCTACAATAACCTTTGGTTTCGACTATTGAGGTTGTCCAGCTGGTTTTTGGATTTGCATGGAGCACTATTGGGTAGGAGATCATGGGGTCGTATCAGGTCGACGTCATTTTTAATGAGGTTTTGTTGTTGATAAAAGCATAAGGACACAGATATATATCGGGTGCCTCCATTTTGGTCTTAGCTGTCGTGGCAGCATAGGTGGTCACAAAGCGCTTGGGAAAGTGCTGCATTTCATAAGGTCAAGGGTTCAATTCTCAACTATGCAAAGGTATTAAATTTTTTATTAAATTTTATTTTGAAGGAAAAATAAAGGTCAAGGTGTTAGCATAAAAAATTGTGATTTTTGTAAATTAGAAAAGGGAGTTATAAAGTGTATGGTGGTCAAGTTTATTTGTATTTTTGCATGTTAGAAAAAAGAGAAATAAGGTGTAATTGTGATTAATATTATATTGTATTTGGCATATTATAAAAAGGGGATATAAGGTTTTTTTGTTATTAATAAAGCTTTATTTTGAGAGTTTCAAAAAGGGAGATATAAGGTATTATTCTTTTTAAGATTTATTATGCACATTTTTGATAGGGTTTTTAATGTGAATGATTTGATGTCTATTCAAGAAAAATAGATTTGCTAACCAATTTTGAAGTGGCAAAAGAAAAGAAAATTATTTTTGTCAAGACAGGCACATGCAAAAGAAGACTATCATCATTGAGGCAAATTTAGAGGTATGGTGATTTAATTCCTTTCTCAAGGGTGGTTTTGTTTGAGGAAAATAATTTTGATGCCATATGGTTGGAGGTATAAGGATTTATTTGATGTGCATTAGTGTTGATTGAAATTGAGAGTAAATGTGCAAATATTATAGGTCAAATTTGTGACTAAACTTGTGCATTGGTCTTGATTGAAATTGAGAGTAAATGTGCAAAGGTTATAGGTCAAATTTGTGAGTAAACTTGTGCATTGGTTTTGATTGATATTGGGAGTAAATATGCAAGGGTTATAGAACATATTTGAAAGCAAAAGTTGTGCATTGTGTATGATTGACTTTGGGAGTAGATGAGCATGGCATATTTATGGATTGTTATATTTGGTTTTGGGTATAGATGAGCATTGTTTGTATGTAATATTTTGGATCATATTTGAGCAGATTTTGTAAGTAGAGTTGAGCAGGTTTTGTAAACAGATTTGAGAAAAATTGTGAGCATGTTTTAGAGCAGATTAGAGCAGAGGATATTGTGGTCTCCTATGGATTGAGGTCCACAAACTAGAGTAGAGGGGATTGGTGTCTCCTGTGGATTGGGGTCCACAAGCATTGTAATAGGGAATTGGTTTGGTTCCCACAAAAATTTGTTGAGAAAATTTATAAGAAATATTTCTCCATGGATGTATCCCACATTGGGTGAACCACGATAAATATGTTTCTCTTATGTGTGTGGTGATTTGTACATTGTTTCATTATTGCAATTGATAATATTGGATGATATTGCTTTGGAAAAATAAAATAAAAGTTTTATCTTATAATGTTCACCCCCCCTCTCAGTATAAGCTTGTGTTCTTCATATGCTTAATATGAAATTCATAGGAATATAATCACAAGATCAAATATAATAAAGTTGCAATATAATAATTCAATAAAGATATTGTAACAGAGATAAATAAGACAACTAATATGTAATAACATTCAACAATAAGGAGTAAAATATGCACAATATGAACACTTACAATACTATTTGCTCAAATGTATGTAAACTTGTATTACTCCTCTTTATGTTACAAATATCTCATATAGAGATGACAATATAGAGCACTATAGTAGGTAATATGGTAATCTAATAATCTAATGATATTGATTATCATACTTATTTTGCCTTATCTTCTATGGAGCAATATATAGCCATTCTAGGATGACTCTTTGGTTACTATGACTCTTCCTTTCATATGCCAAGTCTTATGACTCTTGGCTTCTATACTTGCCACTTGCATACACATGACTCTACACTTGTACTAGACTCTTCACTTGACTCTTCTTAATCTAAGGACACATGTGCACTCTTACATAATGAACACTTGTGCACATTTGCACTTGCACACATAATTACATGACACTTGTGCATTTATTGCACATTATTACATTACAAAAAATATTACCTCACTTACTAATCTAGGACACATACCTAATATAATAATGTACCAAGGTGGTACATTATCTATACCAAATAATGTAATATTCTCCAACACCCCCTGTATTACATTATTTCATTATTGAAGACTTTAGACTTCAATACGGTCTTCATCCTTCAATTGAATTTGCAATGTATTCGTCCTTCATCTTGATCAGATTTCTTTTCTTCTTATTTATCTTCATATTTAGTTTATGCTACATGTTCTTCAGTATTTGTGCTTTCTTGAACTATCAAATCTTGTAAAATAGTCTTCTCTTTAACTTTTTTCTTCATATCACATGTACTTTCCTATACAAAGACTTTTGAACATTCACTTAAAGCATCATAGTAAGATCCTAAGTTAGATGAACTTGAAGTATCAATATTGCATGAAGAATGAAATATCTTTTCCAAAAAGGATTTATCTACTTTTGTTTTCTTCTTAAGTGATTCAATCAATTCCTTTTGTTTCATACTTTCTTCTTTGTGATATTTGAGTGTAAGCAATGTCATATATAATATGCTACCAATATTCAAAGGAATTAGAATATTATCTTTTCCATTATCAATTGCTTCAATGGTCCTAGCATGTAGATAATATTCCAATGTTTTAAATTTTTCTTCTATTGCTTCACTATAGATCAATTTTGAAGCCAAATCTAATTTTCCTTTAGTTTTTGTAAGCAAATTTTTTATTCCAATTTTTATGAAATTTTCTCTTTCTTTTCTAATTATATTTTCCATATCATTATCCATTGAGTTTCTGGAATTTGGTATCCTTTTGACTCCCTAGGTTTTGAACAATAAAATTTTAAAATTTCTAAGTTTCAAAAACCTTTGTAGTTGAATTCCTTATGACTTCCTAATCAATTAGAAACTAATAAGTCAAGAATATTTACAAATATAATATTTCTAGATTTTATGTAGACTTCCTTATCTCTTCACAATTAAATAATTTGTAAAATTCTATTCACTTCAAAATTTTAAAAATAAACCTTTCAAATATTAAATATATTTGAAGAAACTTTAAATGAATAAATCTATTACTCCTTATTTCTCCAAAAACTCAAGAAGCAAATATATCAACCTTTAATTAATGCTTCAAGTCATTAAATAAATGTCTAAGGTATTAATTTGATAATAAAGACCTTATCCCTCCAATTAAACTTCTAAAACCTTAGAAAAATAAAAAATTAAACTTAATAAACCTTATATCTCCCTTAACCTTAAAAAAAAAAAAAAAATCTTCAACCTTAATACCTACGCTTGGAAGTTTTACTTTCTACAATGTTGTACTTTCGAATGATGAGGTCTTTACGTCCTCCAATGGGTGTTATGGATGTTGCCTTCCTCCTTCTCTACATCCTCCAAATGGTGTTATGAGTGATGCCTTACTACATCCTCCAATGAGCGTTATGGGCATTGCCTTCCTTCTTCTCTATGTCTTCTAATGAACGTTATGTTGCCTTCCTTATAATAAAATGTTATCCTCCAATGGATGCCTTCCTTCCAATGGCTCTCTCAAATAGATGCTTCAATATGCTTTCACTTAGAGATTCAAAAAATACTTCAAAATTATTGTTGATTGAATGCATAAATGTCTTATTAATGATGTTCAATAATGGTTGCATCTCTATCCATTTGCATGCCCTTCATTCACATAGATTTGCATACCTTATATGAACATTTCAATGCTCCAAATGTTTTATTTCCAACTTGGCTCTTCGTTGGTTGGTGCTATCTCTTCAAACACTTGACACTTGGCTTTCCAATCATTAGCTCTTCAACTCCTTTTTACTTGGAAGTTCTTTCTCTTCTACTTTTGCTTCAATAGATGTTACTTTAATGCCTTTGATATTTCATTTCTAGTATATGTCTAGTGGCACTTCTTTCGATTCTCACTTTGTTCATTGGTTTTCTTGTGCTTGGGTGCTAATAGTACTTTTGTGGCTCACATATTGTCCTATTCAACTATGGTGCTCTCACTTGACATTGGCAATGGTGATTTCTTCTTTGCAATGATCTTCTTAATATACAATTGTTTTAACTACCTCTACCCAATACTAATGATCAAGATGAACTTCTTTTATCATACATCTAACCATTTTTATGATAGATTTGTTTCTTCTTTCTACAACACCATTTTGTTGTGGTGAATATGTTGTAGTAAGTTATCTTTTTATTCCATTTTATTCTAGAAATAAATTGAATTCTTTTAATGAAAATTTACCTCCTTGGTCTAAGCGAAGATTTTTGATAGTTTTCCCTAATTCTTTTTTAACTAGAAGTCTGAATTATTTAAAACAACTAAATGCTTCAGATTTGAATATCATAAATTATACCCACATTTTCCTAGAGTAGTCATCAACAAATAATTGAAAATATTTATGTCGTCCAATACTAGTAATGTTCATTGGACCACATAAATATGTATATATTAATTCTAATGGTTTTTGAGCTCTATGTCGATGAAGTTCAAAAGGTATTCTATGTTGTTTTCTTGCTAAACATTATAGACATATTGTATATTCCCAAGAGAATTTTGGTAACCCTTCTATCATTTGATATTTAACTATTTCATTTAATTATGATGTACTTGTATGTCCTAGTTGTTTATGCCAACGTTCTCTTGTCTCGGGCATTCCTATTGAAAGAGCCAAATTTGTTATTGTATCTAGAGTAAACAAACTATCTTTGTAATATGCTGAAGCTATCATTTTTTCTTATTTGATAATATGACATTGTTTTCTTCCTTTGATAACTTTAAATTATATTGTCATGTTTTGATCCATAAGCTGAGAAACTAAAAGAAGACTAGTAGTTAATATTGGGACATATAACACACTATTAATAAATATTTTTCCATATGTTAAATTGACTAAAATATCTACTCCTTTAACTTCATAAGTCTTACTATCTATTATAGCAATTAGTTTCTTATATTTTTCACGAAACTTATTAAACCATTGTTTGTTTCCAATCATATGCCTACTAGCTCCAGAATCTATGTACCAATAATATATAATAATATTTTAGAGTAGTAACCCTTCTATATTCCTAAGAAAAATGAATTTTACAAATAACCCTAGGCTTGAAGTTGAATTCCTTTTGACTCCCAAACTAGTTAATTTACAAGAATCTATTATTTCAAAAAATGATAAAGCAAGCCAATTTTAAATTTAAAGAACTATTAAAGAAAAAAATACTTATATCTCCATTCTTAAATTATCATCCACTTATTCCTCCATTTAACTTAATAATTAATGATAAATATGCTATCACTACTTATTATAATCTTAAATAAATAAATCAAAATTTTATGAATCAAACTTTCAAAACCTAAAATCAACTTTACTTAATTCTCCATGCCTATTCTTTCATTGTGCTATATTGCTTAGGATCACTCTTCAAACTCATGTGAACTGACCTTAATTCTCTTAAAGTCGTTGAATATTCCCTTGAATTATCTTGTTGTGACTGGACGTTCCATTTCAAGCAAGTAAAGCATTAGGGTTTTTGAGCATTTTAGATTCTAATGCATGGAAAAAAAATTACATTTCCAAGCGAGTGAATGTTTGCAAGCAAATAGGTAGTGAATGTTTCCCACTAGTACCTCTTCTTTATCTATGGGTGTTACACCTTCTTTAATATTTTTCTTTACAAATGTTTTCCAATGACTTCCACATTGTGTAAATACATTTACTTGGCTTCTTCCCGCACTAGCCTTTAGAAAGATATGACTATTTCCCTTCCTCTTTAGATGATGGCTATTGAAGTTCTACTGCTACATTCACTCTCAAATTTTAACTTTTGCACTTTCACTTCAGGTGATGGCTATTGGAATTTGGATGTTACACTCTATTCTGATGTGGATATGTCAACATAGCATTGAATTCCAACATGGCTATTCCACTATATCTTCCTATTTTATGCTTTGTATATGTTTTTCTACTTTAATTAACATACTACTCCTTATAGTTTTAGATGACACTCATCTCCTTCATTTGGCATTGATTTGATCTACATTTTGTTCATGTAATCATTCTGTATACTTTAAACACTTATGCAAGACAAGCTTTGATCGGAGTTGAATACACCTTGTAGCTCTTCCTAGATGTCTCTTGTTGCACCCTAAGACTTTAAACGCCTCTAGATGTACTCTAAAGCCTTTCCTTCTAAATGTACTCATTCAAGCCAAAAGACTTATTCCTTATGCATAGAGTAGGTTAATTTTATCTCATGTTCTTTATCTGCCTTTGAATTGAACATTACCTTTAAGCTATATCATGTATAAAAAAAAACACAATCCTAGGATATCTTGGACTTTGATTTTCTTAGTCCTTCCAAAAACTACTTATCTTTTCTAAGACTTAAATCCTCGTACTTTTCCTTCAAACCTAATGAAACATATACCTATCTTGATATCTTCTCAAGACTTCTTATATCAAGTCTTCTTTCTTTCTGTAGTTGGCTAAATGAAGCTACTTTCTTTAATCTTCTTCTTTTATCATGGGCCTTTCCAATGGCCTCTCTATCAGCTTTATATATACCTCTTTGCTTACTTATAAGGGGCCTTCCTTTAATATTGGCCTCTCAAGCCTATGTTTTTTATATTGGTTTCTTGAACTAATGTCAAGATTAATATGACCTAAATCTTCTATCTCTATCAAGCTCTCACTTCAAGACCTAAATCTATCCTTTATCCATGTAAACATTTTTTTTCTAGGACATATAGCTTGTTGAATTTGATTCTCTATCAAGGTCTATCTTCAAGACCTAAAATCCACTATGTCAAGGTATGCCTTCAAGACCTAAAACTATTCATAGACCACCTCTAACCTTTCAATTTAATAAACCCTTAAAACTCCTCAAGTCCAAGAAATTATCATGCACATGTTAAGTATAAGTTAAGGCAATTTACAAGCATTACCTTTATTGTTGTCAGTCCAAATAATTGGCCTCTCAATTATCCTGCACTTTCTTAATGCAGCAAAAACTCCTCACACTATCTTCAAAGATGTCCAGTATTCATCTCATCCATTTACAATACACTTTCAACTCCAATTGGGCTGCTTGTCGGATGGCAATGATTGTCCCAATGCCTTCACTCTATGGCTCTATTACCACTAAATACTTTTGAAGCCTTAATATCAATATAAAAATCACAAGATAATTTTGACATAATAAAATATAATATAACCACAATGTAGTAAACTGAAGATAATGATAATAATGAAACTTACACACTTAATAAGAGAGAACACAATATGTAGAATTCTATTATGGAAAGAACGTGTACAAAAGAATATGGAGATTTGTGTCCATAATATATCTTTTACAATATAACCTGTGATCTTCTTATCATGGCACATGTAAAAGAGACTCTTGATCTTCTCGTATATCAAATAATGTAATATACTCTAGCATCATTTGGTTTCTTCTCATGTTTTACAAAAAAAATATTTTTAAAGGGGGTGGAATGTTATGGCACCTAGGGATAGGTATATTGGGATATAATATTATATTGTATATGGGTGTTATAAGTAGTTGGCATGGATCACATATAATCTAAGGTTTATTGTATAGAATAGTATATTATATAATGAGTTGGATAAGGGTTTAGTAGTTAGCTAGGGTTAGGGTTATACCCTCCCTAAAGTAGCATTAGATGATGAGTATATAAAGAATAGATATTGTCATTGTAATGATCATTCATACTTGTCATTTAAATTATTTTTGTTGTATATGATACTTCACTATTTCCAAGTGGTTATGAGACTTTGCCCTCTCTAAGTGGATAGGATTTGTATTGATTTAGAATTTGAAGATTTGTTACTTGCATTATTTTTTTTTGCTATTGAATCTAATTTACTATTTTAGTGAATGTTTCTATTTGTGTAGTTTTGAGTTTACTATTACTATTATTATATTGTGAAAGTTGTTTCTTCATATTTTGTTGTAATTATTGGAAGTTGTTTTGTTATAAGTGGTTTCAAATGATCTTGTCTCTCTATGGAAAGTAAAAAAATGTTAGAAGGGAATGCAACCTACTCTAGAACCTCATTTGGCTAGATTTGCAACCTATCATCTAGGTAAATTCTAAGAAAAACATTGGTTCCATATTTCAACATAGTTTTATTCTATAATATTGTGAATTAGCCATTGTTATTTGCATTATAAACCCAATTCAAAGAAAGAGTATCGAGGCCACCAAGGCCCTTATAGGAGACCTACCTCATATTGATTATCTCATTGAGGTGATCAAAGCAAGATGTATCTTTAGTAATAATTAATTTGAAGTTCATGGGTACACCCAAGAATATTTGTATAATCAAAAAGAAGTGATAACCAAGGAATTTAGAAAAGCTTCTTAAAATTCCATCTCACATAAATAGTTTTAGACACCATGGATAACTAACAATTGCATTATATGGACTGATAATCCTAAGTACCCAATGTACCACATGACTAAACATTTATTAATAATGTTAGGATAGGGTCCTAACATGCACTTCCCATTCAAAAACTATTTACCCTCAAATCTTAAGATGAGTAAACTATTACTCATGTTACTAAAGAGATTCTAATGTGGCATTGTCTTGTTGTAATCCATGTCATTAGACTAAGACTTAGATTATGATGCAGTTGTGAAGTATGAGTTCTTTGGTCAAGAATTTTGTTAGGCTCCAAGATAATTGATCATTCACCATCCAGCTTGGGAAATGTTGACTAAACTTGAATGTGGTTTCCAAGTACATTACTTAGACAAGAGACATGGAAGATTGGATGGATCTTGAAATGTTGTAAAGTGAGCTTATAGGTAACTTTTTAATTTGTTACAACACCTAATAGGGTCCATAAATACTTACTACACTCTTTTGGTGAGCAAGAAGTTTCACTAATGTTTGCTTTTATGGTTGAAATCGAATGAAGACCATGTTTCCTACATTGAAACTATGCTCTGAATAGTGTTTATCAATTTGTTGTTGCATCTAATTTTGAGCGATGTCCAAATTCTCCTTCGGTTGTTGTAGTGGTTTGGTATATTTTTGAAGTGTTGAATCCACCACCTAGACCTTGAATTTTCCTGGAACATATGAATAAGGTGATGGGGGTGGTTACCCATAAACTTCTTCAAAATAAGTCATTCTTGTGGATGTGTGGAATGAAGTTTTGTACTACCACTCTACCAAGGGAAGGCACTATTGAGTTGGATGTTTGGAGGTAAAATAGTGGAAGTAAGTTTCCAAGTATTTATTGACTATTTTTATTTTCATCCATTTGTGTATGGTAGGCTAAGATAATTCTTAATTGCATACCTAATAGTTTAAACAATTCTTACCAAAAGTGATTAGTGAAAGTAGGGTTGAGGTTAGACACAATGGATTTAGGCAACACCAAGAGGCAAAAAATAGATTCCATAAACATCTAGGCAATGGTGGAGGTATAATAAGGGTAGGTTGGGGAATAGAAATGAGCATACTTTGAGAGATAATTTACAACCACAAGAATGATAGTTTTTCCCCTCAATTTTAAAATCCCTTCAATAAAATCCATGGAAATATCATTCCATATATTTTTTCTTGAATTGATAAAGGGGGGTGCCTAGAGTACAGACCATTTCTCCTTTTATCCTTTGGTAGACCTCACACTCAGCTATAAAAATTTGAATGCCCTTTTTTCATTCCTGCCCAACAAAATAAGTGTTTAGTTGTTGCGAACATCACTTCTCATAACCATAAATCATTCAAAATATCAAACATGCATCCATAAATAAATTAATTGTATAATAAATTGCTCAATAAAATAGAGAATTTTTAAACCCTTGAGGTATGGCAACACCATATAATGCTCCTTTTGGAAGGAAGCCACTCCACAATATCTCTAGCTCCACGAGCCAAGACTTCTCCAAGAATACATCATAGATAACTTTTACAATGGGGGTACATCTCTCTTTATATAAGAGTGTGATGGTTCAC
Organism: Wollemia nobilis; assembly: GCA_028583015.1. NCBI lineage: Eukaryota > Viridiplantae > Streptophyta > Pinopsida > Araucariales > Araucariaceae > Wollemia > Wollemia nobilis. Next base: position 22,712,099 of record JAQPPZ010000523.1, read on the forward strand.
CTTCCATGAGTTACAAAGTGCATAATGATATGACAATATTCCTTGTGGTTACATATGATAATATTTCCCAATGGTTACATATATGATTCTATGACATACCTATTTTTAATTTAACATGTGGTTTTTCTTACTCAATAATTAATTTATGGTTCATACCATTATACAATATAATATTAAATTATTAAATATTAAGTACCTATCTTGGGTACCTAACATTCCATCCCCCTTACAAAATGTTTCATCCTCGAAATATTAGAAGAGGCTAAATAATATGATCTTTTGAGCCATGCTGAATACTAGTACCAATCTTGATCATCCATCCATCCTAGTGGAACTATGATTGGTGGTGGTCTTCGTTGATGCCAATACCATGTGTTGAAAGCATAAATTTCATATTTTTTCATCCATACTTGCTTGTATTTATGACTTACAGCATATCCAAAGTTTTGGCTCCTTTGGTTCCTTGTATGTCCTCATTGTTCTTATGCTACCTCAAACCTTGTCTCCATGAATTTTTCCTCTCATGGTGGTGTAGATGGTGATATACTCCAACCTTAGCCTAATGTTCAAACTATTTTTCTCTTTCATTTATTCTTACCTTACTTTTGCTTCCTTGATTTCTACTACTGCCTCCTCTTGAGATTCTATTTTAGATTCTTTTGTTTGTTCTTCATTGTGTTCCTTTGCAATAGCTACCTATTTGTCCTTACATTGAGAAATATCCTGTAATGTTATCTTCTTCTTCTTGTACCATAACTTCATGAATTGCTTTTGCACATTAATGTTAATAGTACCCAAAGAATGCAACCAAGGATAACCAAGGACAATATCTACATCATTCATCTCAACTACATGAAAATTTGAATGTAAAACATATTTATCCATGGTGATTTTCAAATCTTAAAAAATTTGAACATTGTGACCCTCAAGTTGTATGTCTTTGATTTTATTTGCTTGAACTTGCAACCTCTTAGTCAAATACATATTGATAAAATTATATTTGTTGCTAGGGTTAATGGAAACAATAATTTTTTATTTTGAATGCAACCATGAACTTGCAAAATATAATTTTTACATTCAAACAAATCTTTGTGACCACTATTTGGCCCTAACACAATAGATGTAGTTTTCTTAGCCTGCACATTATTATCATTTTTTTTAATCCCCATTTGCTTAAAAATGCAACTTCAAATTCTTCCCATGTGTGTAGAAAATCACGAGAATCAACAAAGTTGGAATACCAAGATGAAGCTTCCCCTTGCAAGGAAATGCAAATTTGAAATCTCCAAAAATATTTAGAAGAATATAAAGACTTAAAATTTTCCCACCATTCCTTAGCATCAATATCATCTTTGCCAAAAAAATTGGCAACTCCATTTTTTTTAAATAACTAGGATTTGAAATAACCAAAATTTCTCAAAAATTAAAATTTTGATATCTCATCTATTTCTTTCTTCAAACAATTATATTTGAAAGCCTTCAAAACAAAAATAAAAACAACTTATTTGCTTACCCTAATAAAATTTCTCTATCCCAAAATACCTTGGACCTGAATAGACCTCGTAATTGACCAGTCCATTAGCAACTTTATTTGCTTCTCTATAGGCATGGTTAAAACTTATGTTCTTGAAGGCTTTAATAGAATCGTGTACTTCTTCCATAATGACTTTGATATTCCATTCATTTCTTCATTCCTTCCTTAGGCTTTTGATGATAAGCAATGAATTTGCTTCTACCTCTAGATTTTTAATTTCCAAACTCCTTACAATTTTGAGGCCTTTCAGGGCTGCTCTAGCCTTTGATTCACTATGAACCTTCCATAGTATTCAAAGTAGGCTATGATTATCTCACCTTTACTATTTCATATGATCCCTCCTCCTACTACCTCTTGTGGGTTTCCTTTTGCAATCCCATCTAAGTTTAACTTGAACCATCCTTGACTCGAGGGTTTCCAAACATAGTTTTCCTTATCTAGGATTTTTTCTTTGATTCTAATGGAGTGAGACATCTAACCCTTTCCTTAATCAATGCTTAAATCTTATTAGATGATCTTTCTAGTGATAGACTTTCATTTCTGAAGATTATGTTGTTGTGTTCCTTCCATATTATCCAACAACATGTGCTTATGAATAAGTTCCAAGTCCACTTGGAGAGCCTCTCTTTAGTTGGGCTATTCCATTGGTTCCATAAATCTTGTATGGTGTTGGGCATAACCCATTCAACTTTATTATCCTTTAGGAACTTACTCCATATTTCTATTGAGTATGAGCACTTCAAGAAGAGGTGGTTCACATCTTCCTCCTCTCTATGGCATAAAATGCATTTGCTTAGCCCTTGGAATCCTTTTTTCCTTCGGTTAATTTTTTTTAGGGTAAATCATAGGTTTCTAAAAAGGGGCCCCGATCCCCTTGTACTAGGGTTCATACTTGGATCTCCTAGATGAAAACCAAAAGATATACCACTATGGTATCCCTCATGGGACAAATTTTAGGGTAAAGCATGAGTTTTTGAAAGGGGCCTCGATCACCTTGTACCAAGGTTTGAACTTGGGTCTCCTAGATGAAAACCCAAAGACATACCACTAGGGTGGATGCTTTGATTTTAGATTTGAAAAAGTACCAACTTCTACTTCCAATTATTTTTATTTTTTTAAAGCGAAAAACCCCTTGCAGGGCCGCCTTGGTCTGAGAGACCATGAACAAGGGGTTCTACACCGTCAAAGTCACCCAGGAGTCGCACCCGACCCTGCCCGTACCAACATTATCAATTGGATTTTGGATACCCAATTTAGCTTTTTGGTAGGGTGGAGATTTGAACCTAGGACCTCCCTTGGAGGATTGCCCTCTCCTCTCAAACTCACCTACAACACCTGGGTAAACTAATTTATAGTGGAAAACACCCCTTTTGGGGTGCCACTTTCAACAGGTTGGGCATAGGAGAAATGGAGCCTTGTCGACCTCTACCAGCACATAGGACATTCCTAACTATACCATATATTTGCAAGATGGAGACAAGGGGAATGGAACCTAGGTCGGCCTCTACCAACACTCAAGGCATTTACCATTGCACCACAACAAGCAGATAAAAAACTAATTTATAGTGGAAAATACCCCTTTCGGGGTGCCATTTTCAACAGGTTGGGCATAGGAGGAATGGAGCCTTGTCGGCCTCTACCAGCACATAGGACATTCCTAACTATACCATATCTGCAAGATGGATACAAGGGGAATGGAACCTGGGTCGGACTCTACCAGCACCCAGAGCATTTACCACTACACCACAACAAGTAGATTCTACTTCCAATTATTAGGTCTCAAATAAGGGTAAACAATATATTTCATGAAGAAATCAAATAGAAGATTGTGGATAGATTTGAGTTAGATTATGTGTGGTAGTTGATCATGATTAAATTTAAACTATCAGGTGTAATGTAGAAGCTTGAAATCATATCTCCTCCCAAAGCAAAGTGACTAATTTTATCTTGTAATTTTGAGTTTTTCTTTCTTATTGATTTTCCTTGCTTATTATTAATAAATCTACAATATAAAATATTTAGTACTTTTTTTTTTATACATAGGGGAATTGGCAACTGCCTTTTTTGAACAACTAGTCACAAGGTCAAATCACATTGCCTCCGATCGTAGCATCAAATCATGGAGCTACCACTATAACCCCTACCTTGCCTCAATAAACACGGCCCGGAGTGAGGGAGACCCCCGGTGGCTCGGGGTTGATACCGCCATCATCAAACTAGCGCACACTCAGCGGATTCTAGTCAGACTACTACCTTTGCCCTAGAGTGGGCATGCCCGCGAGGTTTGAACCTAGGTCTCCTCCTAGTAAGTGCCCAACTTCTTACCAATCCACCTAGCCCTGGCGGACAAAGATTTAGTACTTTTATTTAAATAGTTTATATACAAGAAACAAACATTCATTGAAATTAGATGTCATATATCCAAATGTTAAAAAATATGGTTAGGACTAAGACTATTATTAGATGTTCTCTAAATATTAATATTTATTTGTATATTAAAACCAATGTTTTTCATATTTGAATTGACCATTAATAAAAAAAATATTACATTTCGTAGATTTTCATCCACCTAAGATTTGAATTCAACAATCTCTTAATTATAATATTAAACACTAGTTGCACCATGAAAAGAATTTTATTGTCAATTTAAATTCCTATAGAACAAATTTAACAATACTTACATAAAAAGAACATTATATTGTCAATTTGAATTCCTTACACAAAATAGTTTAGGATAACTGTAAGTTCATTACAAGTTTGTATTATCAAAATGACAGTAAATTCATTACAAGTCTGCAATATCAAGAGCAAATTGCATGGCATCAACCGTTTTCAAAAAAACAAGTGTCCTTCAATTGCTTCGCCTAATACTATTTGGCATTTAAAATAAATAAATATTTTTCTATAGGCATATACAAGCCACAGAAAAGATGCAAAGTCTAAATAAAATATAATGCTAGCTCACTTTTTAATTTTTCTGTATGAAAGTGCATGCATTGATTGTTTGATGGTTTTATAATATTTTGGTTTAAAATTTTGAATATTATTTATGTGTTTTATAAAATATTAAAAAAATTAATTAATTAAATTAATATTTAAAATATTAAATTATAAAATTTAATTTTTTTTTAAATTCACATAATTATTTCTTATAGATTAAAAGTTAAGCTTTTAAATCGAAAAATGTATAACAAGGAAGATTCATGATCCATCTAAACTGAAAGGGCACATTTATATTTATAACAAGTAGTTGAAGATTGGTATGATGCTCTCATCGGTAACTAGTCCATTAAAGGACTGTAGATTGTGAATGAGTGAATCAATAAGTATTCCACCCAACTTTACCATTAAGATTCAATAAATTTTCTCAAACTATGTTTTTAAATATTAAATTTTATTTTATTATATTATATTGTATAAGATCGAGATTCCAATTAAATATAAAAAAATATAAGATTTAATAACTTTTTTATAACACGTTTTTAAATCTTAAATTTTATTTTATTTTTTTATATCAATCTACCGGTAAGGAAGTCACTTGCATTATCTGGGTTCATTCCCGACAGATATATAGATTCCTTTTAAACATGGAAAAACTATTTGAGCGTTCCATAATCCACAACCAGAAATTCTGAGTTACATTCGATCACCACAGAGGGTTTCGACTGGACTGTGAATGCACATATTACAGCAACGACTGATAACACACTAGATGCTGGCTGCTTGTATTGGAATCAGAATTTATCTGCAAACTCTAGAATAATTCAACGTATATAGCTTTAAAAAAACCGAATAAAGTAGAGCATTTCAAATTAGAAATACAAATCTAAAAAAGCATTTGCACAGAAGTTTCGCAAATGCCAAAACCAAATGGCTGAATGTTCCAAAGTACTCTTATTCTGCACAAGCATTTAAACACAGAGATCGAGATTCATATTCCTATTCCTTTATTTCCTAACTGACTAAACAACAAAAATCATTAATTTCCATCATAAAGCTGTTTTGTTTTTTTTTTGAGTAACCGATCGAATCAAACAGGGGAAAAACCAAGCAGAGAAATCATGATCAGTAACGCCTCAACGGATCAAATGGGGCAGAAACGCAAAGACAAAAGCAGCAAAGATAGACAGAACAGCTGTCATGGAAGCTGCGCCCGTCACCATGGATGGGCTCGGACTCGGCGCCTCTGCCTCCTCTGACTTCACCACAACCACCGATGAGAGAATTATCATCAGAAATACCACGATTGCTGTGCATGTGAACTTGTTTCCTCCTGCCATATCTAGACCTGCAATTTTACTGATTTCAAATGCTCCAAAATAAGAATAGAAAAATCCGGATCGATCTCTCACAGACCTTCCACACGGGCAGAGATCGCTAATGTGGAAGAAGCTGCAAAGAGAACAATAAAGACTGACACTCTGGAGGGTTATTTATATTGAAGCAGAGCACGGGGATATTGAAGCAGAGCCGATAGAACGGAGAAGATTCGAACTGTACACTGAACCAGACAAGAAATATCAACACAAAAAATTAAAGGGTTTGCGGCAAAGGGTTTTTGCAGAGCAAGGAGGGTTTGCGGCGGAGTATTGTATTAAACATCTATTTCATCGGGTTTACGGCAAGATACTGAAGCAGAGCACGGGGATACTGAAGCAGAGCCGATAGAACGAAGAAGATTTGAACTGTACACTGAACCAGACAAGAAATATCAGCACAAAAAAATTAAAGGGTTTGCGGCAAAGGGTTTTTGCAGAGCAAGGAGGGTTTGCGGCGGAGTATTGTATTAAACATCTATTTCATCGGGTAAGCATATTTTTTTGTCCTCTTTCGATTTATAAAACAATTTAAGTAGGTAGGAGAAATACATTCGTTATAGGGGTTTGCGGCAGAAGGTTTTATTATCAGCAAGGGTTTGCAAGAGGTTTGCGAGCAAGGAGGGTTTTATTACACATTTATTTCATCGGATCAATAGTACGAGAGGGTTCGGCTATAAAGGGTTTGAAAATGGAAGAAGGGAAGCAACAATTGCAAGAACCAATATATGTCAATGAGAAACGGTATTGGAGGATATTAAGGCGTCGACAAGCTCGAGCAAGGGCAACAACAATGAAAAGGGCATATCAAAAAATAAAAATAAAAAATATTCTACCACATAAACAGGTGGAGAATAAGGAACAATCAAAGGCAAATCACCAAAATGAGTTTTCAGATGAGGAAGAAACTTACAGTCCCACAACTACACCACTCATGTGGGCACCAAGACTTTATGTGCAAGAGCTAATGAAGATGAAAGAGAAACTTGAAAGCATGGAAAGGAGGGAGAAATTAAGAGAAACTAAATCAAGATGAGGTTATAAACACCATTCGGAGGGTGGAAAAGGAAAACAACCAACTCAAGGAGCAAGTGTCAAAGCTACAAAACCTTGCAAACATGGGTCAACGTGAATGGCATGTCCTCAAACAAGCCATCCATCCCCCAATCAATGATGCAATAGAGGTGGAAAAAACAAATGCAAATCAAATAAAAGAGGTACAGAAAACACTCCAAAACATTGAAACAAGAGAAAATGAGCTACGAAATGAATTAGCAAAGGCAAAGACATGGTCTCAAGTAGTAAAAGAACCAGTCAATCAACAAAAGAGTTGATAGAGAAGCAAGTAAAAATTCAAATAATAGAAGAGAAAGAAAGACATGAGAAGTTAACAAATATAATCATCAAAGGGTTGAAAGATTATGGGGACGGGGAAGACACAAATCGTTTAACCGGGGGACTTCTTGTCGGATCGATTACAATGGAAGGGTCAGATAAAAAAAGTAAGCGAAATTGGCGAGTGAGAGAAGGAGGCGAGAGATAGACATATTCGGGTCACATTGATGAGCTACGAGGATAAAATAAGGTTACTTAAAAATAGAGGCATCTTTGAGAGGGTCACAATTTTATTTAGATGATGACCTAACATTTTTACAACGAGAAGAAAGAAATAAGGAATGGGAAAAGGTGAGGGCGGCAAGGAATGAAGGGAAACGAGGCATATTTAAGAAATGGAAAGGCATACATCACATCTAAACAAATCCAAAATAAATAGGGAGTATGGCCCGCCGGGCCAGGGAACATCTTACAATGGTAAGTTGGAGCTGTAGAGGTTTCCCTTGGAGAAGAGGACCCGGGTTAGGGCCCATTGCTAGAGACAAAGATATAATCATATTGACAGAAACACATGAACACGATGGATGTAGGACTCCAGAATTTGTGGGATACAAAAAAATAGCAATATGGAATAAAGCGGCAGAAAATGGCAAAGGGCATTGGGGTATTATGGTTTTAATAAAAGAGGAATGGGATAGGGTCATTAAAATTGAAAAACAAGATGAAAAAAAACGGTACATATGGATAAAGATCCTAGAAAATAAGTCGGTTATTAGCATAGTAGTATGTTATTTTGCTCCCAAGAATTCTAAATTCTATAAGAAACATGATCTTAACGAGAGAAGACCCATACTCCTCCCTAAAAAGAGACATTTCAATATACAGTAAGTTGGGGGAGATTATATTAATTGGAGATTTCAATGCAAGGACAACAAATAAGCAAGCTAACATTCTAGAAGGTAACGAAGATATTGAGATTAATCCTCTTTGGATGCCAGAAGAGGAAAATCAACAGTGGACCGGGACTTCAGAAGATGAGCATGGGGCTATCACGCAATATGGAGAAGAGTTGTTAGGTCTTTGCGGCATATACAATTTGATTATTTGCAATGGGATGAACAAATGGAAAAATTCAGGAAAGTATACATGCAAAACATATAAGGGACAAAGTGTAATAGACTATGTAATATGCTCACGGAATTACATACCAAAAATAGAGGAGCTAGAAGTGGAAGATTCTCCGAGTGGAACTTAAGTCGAGATCACAACCCAATTGTTATGAAACTTCGAATGCATGGAGACAAACCAAGGGAAAAACACTTGCAAGGCAATCAAAATAAATATCCTCACAAGGGAAACATTCTCTTAACAGATGAAAATCGACAGAATTTTAGAGCGGTATTAAATAATAAGTTACAGGAAAGGGAAGAACTACATCACGGTAGTAGAGATTACGGTAAGAGTGAATGGTTAATGCACGTTATTCAAGAAGCTCTAAACAAATGCAAGAGAGCTAAACCTAAAAAGAAAGAAAGGAATAGCTTCCCAACCAACCCATGGTTCGATGAAGATTGCAAAAAAATGCGAAGATTACTAAAGGAACCAACGGGTAAAACAAGAGCAAACAAAAAAGCATATGAGAAACTGGTAAGGGCAAAAAAAGAAGAATACACTAGAACAAGGAGGAAAGAATTGATTTATTTAGGGAAGCATGAACCAAAGAAATTTTGGAAGGAACTAAGCGTGAAAAGGATGCAAACTGAAAATAACATAACAGTTAATCAGTGGTTGGAGTATTCAAAACAAGCTGTATCGGCGTAGTAACCAGCGGGAGACACCCCCTACTATCATTGTCAAGAAAGAACTTTTCACAATTGAAGACATTATTCAAGGGATAAAAAAGTTAGCAAGCTGGTAAAGCCCGTGACATAGACAATCTTCAAGCGGAGCATATAAAATGGGGGGTAGATATCTTGGCACCGCAAATCAAAGAAATTTTCAATGAGGTCATACAAAATGGCTTCCCTAGTGAGTGGACAACTAGCTTGACCATTCCTTTGTTTAAAAGTGGAGATGTAAATAATCCCTCAAACTATCGAACTATCATGATCAACCCTCTCTTTGCAAAGTTGTTTGGGAGTATGATAGAGCGTAGGATCGGCATATGGGCAGAAGAAAAGGGAAAGAGAGCAAAGGGGCAAGCGGGTTTTAGGCCCAAGCACTCAACTATTGATCAACTGTATCACGCTCGGACACATAGTGGAAAAAATATGGGACAAAAAGGAGGAGGCTTTTTGTTGTTTTGTAGACTTCAAAAAGGCATTTGACACGGTGCCAAGGAAAAAATTATGGAGCAGAATGGAAGAGCTAGAGGTTCCAATTCACTACGGGGCAGCGGTTCACGAGACTATATGAGCATGTAAAGGCTAGAATCGAGAACACGGGAAGGGTTATCCGAATGTTTTGGTAGTGACATAGGTGTCAAACAAGGTTGCCCTCTATCTCCGACCTTATTTGGGTTGTACATTGACAAGTTAGAAGAATGGATAAACAAATTTGGGGGAGAGGGTGTGCATTTAGCCAAATATGTGGTAAAACTCCTCATGTATGCGAGATGATGTAATTCTTGTGGCCAAAACAGCCAAAGATCTAGAAGATCACCTTCAAGCTCTAGAACTCTTTTGTAAAGAAGTTGGGATGCGAGGTGAACACGAGCAAAACAAAAATTATGATTTTTCAGCAAAAAGAAGAAGCAACAACTCAAATTTCGGTTTGCGGGAGAACCGCTTGATGTAGTAGTAGAATACAAATGCCTAGGCATAGACTTTCATGACAAACTTAATTGGAATACATGTAGGATGAAAAGAACTCAAAGTGGGTGGAGAGCACTATATGCACTTCAAAACAGGTGTAGGAATGCCGAGTTGTGGGACTGGAAGACCACCAAGGTCTTATTTGGCCTACTTGTTACACCGGTTTAGTTGTATGGTTACGAGGTGTGGGCTAGTGGCACAACAAATGCAAAATGGAGGCAAATAGAAAGGATTCAAAAATATCTAATCACAAACTTTCTCAAAATTAAGGCCACAACCCCTTATGAAATTATTCTAGCTGAAGCTGGAATGTTCCCTTTAGAAGCAATTGCTATGACCAAGTTGTTATGTTACTTGAAAAAAACAGAAAACATGACAAATGATAGATGGCCTAGAGCGGCTAGGGACGAAGAGTTGCATAGGCGAAAGAATACGTGGATGAAACAAAATCGGAAATGGATGAAACGTTGGGAAATCAACATAAATGAATGCCCAAATGTCAACAAAGACATAAAAAATTATGTGAATGAAAAGTTCAGAAGTGGAATGTGGAAAAATGCAAGCGAGGAAAAGACAATATTATATTGCAAATTTTAACCCAACGTATGACCACAAGGAAAAAAGCGTATATAGGCGCTGAAATCAAGTGGAAGGAAAAAATACTCATTGCTCGAGATAAGGACTAGCTCTCATAGGCTTAGATGTGAAACGGGGAGATGGACAACGCCCAAAGAACAATGGGAAGAAAGGATATGTACTCTATGCGGCACAGGGGCGGTAGAGGCAGGAGGAACACTTCATCTATAAATGCCCGAGTTTTTCGGATATCCGTGACAAATACAAAGAAACACTTGGGAGCGAGTTTATGACAGATTTATTTGAAGACGAGTAAAATAAAAAAAGTTGGAGAATTGCTAACACAAATCAGCGGGAGAAGGAACAACCTTCTCAAAGATATTAAAGATCATATGATATGATTTGAGTAATTGTACTTCCATATTTGAGGTCCCATAGACCATATTTGGGTCTCGCGGACGTAATTAAAATCTTTCATTTCATTTCATTTCAGGTTTAGTCGGCAAAACCCCTTCCCGCCTTCAATGGGAACGGGCAACACACCTTGCGAAGAATAAATGTCTGTTGGGAGATATCTACGGCGAATCCAACCTTCCATTTACTTTTTGGAAAGTTTTAGTTAAAACAGGGCCGTTCGATCGGCTTTTTAGATTGCCCGTTAAGATGAGTTCAAATTTGCAAACCCCCAAAAACAAACCTGTGTCACGGAAGATGTAAGAATTGGGACCCATCGATTCCCTTAATACCGACAGGTGGCATGAAACAAAGGTTTCCTAAAATGCTTTCAATTTGGGTAAAAGTTTAAAAAAAATTACTCGTACGAAAATCTTTCAAAGGAGGACCTTGTTAGAAACTCCACCTACCATTTATAATGTTGGTGTAGTCAGGGTTGGACGCGATTCCTTGGTTCGAAATTCTACCCTACTAAACGTATATCGAGTACCCAAAATCCAGTTGATAATGTTGGTACAATCAAAGTCTGACGCGATTCTCAAGTGATTTTCACTTGAACGATCGTGGTTTCTCAGACCAAAGCAACCCCACAAAAAAATTTCACTAAATTCAAAAAAAAAAAATTAATTTAAATTTAAAACCGTTTTATAAATAAAATATAATTAAATAAATATATCTTCAATAAAAATGGTCAAACCACTTTCAGAGGATTCAACTCAGTAACTGTCCATAATAATAGACGGCCCTCTAAACATAGGAGTGTTCGTGTTAGTCACTATTTTTTCTTGCTTTCTTTTCCTACAGGCCATTTAATACCAAACTAGTAAGTTTTTTTTCTTAACTCAGTTTTTGTTTTTTTTCTTCTACTTTGTTTTTCCTTTTATGCTTGAAATTAAGCGGCTTTTGGCTGGTTGTCAATTAGACCACATTCAACCAAAAGAATTTTAAATTATTATTTTTAAATGAATACCATGTATAGCTATTTAAAAGGGTGATTAGAATATATTATATCTTGCTTTAATCTTAAAAGTTAGGGTTAATATAAAAGTATTTTTTTTTAAGATAAATTATAAGGTTTTATAAACTAAGAGTACATGAAAAAAAAATATATAATGAGACAATAGAGGGATGTAAGAAATAGATAAATTATTGTTATTCTTATGAGGTTTTTAGGTCAATTGAATCTTACAACTTTTTGAGTTGCTTCCATCCATCGTTGTTCAATTTGATGTTGGAGCTTGGTGTATAAGCCAACCAAAACCTTATCTACTTATTGGGTTTAACTATACTAAGCAAATCCCTAAACTATAGGTTGCATATGAATATTGTAGGCAAAGTCATATATTTCTTTACGAACGAGTAAAATTTTCAATATAAAAGAGGGAAACGTAACGTGCTACTACACCAAAAGATCGACCTAGTAGTGTTAACCCTCGTCAAGGATCATAACACTTCACCATGCTTCTCCAGCCCAAACTCCAACCTAACAAACTTTAGCAGAACCTCTTGGTCCTTGTCAAACCTCCTTTCAGGTCCTCGCCAAACTACCTTGTCAACCTCCAATATAACATACTACTACACCAAAATTTTGACCTAGTAGTGTCAACCCCCAACTAGGAACATAAAGGAGACTTGTTAGCCCAAACTAGCTCCAAATAACTAGCCCAAAATGCAGTAAATTTTTGGGCCTAGATAGAGAGTGTAGAGGTCAAGTGCCCCTTACATTGAGATTTTTTATCATAGATAAATGTAGAGAAAGACAAGAACAACTTCACTTTGCTCTATAGTTGAGTGTCAAAGTGTCAATAAATCATTTCTTTTTTGGGTTATGGGATTGTAGGGGATGTAGGCAAGCAATAAAATCTATACCAATAAAAGGTCTGAAGTTATATCGACATGAGTCATAAAGTAGTGAAACTTTGGCATGACACTCTTATGCATCATTATTAGTATATGTAGAGATTATAACCTGAGAGTAAGTTGCAATAAATGTGTATTCCATGTGAATTAACTAATTGCGTTGTCCACCCTTGGACAAAAGGGCTTATAGTAGCCAATGTGATTTGCACCGAATTTTAAATTCACATAAGTTATAATTTTTTTTCTTAAACAATTTTAAATATTAAAAGTTTAATTTTTTTAAATTGAGAAATGTTTAACAACGAAGATTCATGATCCATCTAAACTCTGAGGACATATTTATATTTATAACAAGGTAGTTGAAGAGTGGTATGATGCTTTCATCGATAACTAGTCCATTAAAGAACTATAGATTGTGAATGAGTGAATCAATAAGTATTCCACCCAAATGAAAGAAAATTGAAAATAGGCCTTGTTTATATTAGATTGAAATTACTGGACATAAACTACACTGGCTGAGACTTTGATTTACAGAGAGGGAGGCAACATTGAAGTAAAAGCTTCCAGTAAAAATACCTTTCCAAAAATTTGAAAGACTTCAGAGCTAATTTTAGGGGTTTTACCCAGTTTTAATTTTGGAGTTGAGTTTTTCGGAACAACAATGCATATTCTGAATAGGGTTTTGAAGAGCCCTTCTGCAGTCGACTTTGCTTTATGAATTCAATTTCAAAGAGCCATTTCGTGGCTTTTTTTGCTTTCAGGTTCGCTCTTGGTTTCAGCCTTCAACAATTCGAAGGCATTTTCCTTCCACAAGTGACAAACATTTTAAATATTTGTAGAAAAAAATAGGGCACTCCTGTGTTATTTTTAGGGTTTTTACCCATATTTGGAGTTGTCGAAAGTTGTGCATCTTTTAGGGCTTAGAGTAAAGAATTGGGACAATTGTTATCATCCGACGACAAGCCCAAATTTGTAGTGGAGAAGCATTTGGGTACAAAAAAATAGTTTACACGGGATGTGAGGTTTCTATGATGGACAAAACTTCATCCCTTAATGGTCTTGAATCTCAGGTTCCCTTGACTCCCCTTGGGAACCTTGCAAACAATACCATGAAGAAGCCTACAATTCCAGAGAGCGAGAGCATCTTACTAGAGCACTACACTATTGACTCGTCAAACCCTACTCTAGCAACACCTTAATAGCATACAAAGCAAGGTAAGCCCCTTTCAGTTTTTTTGCTTGATTCCTTTGTTGAAGTAGCTAATGACTTGTCTGATCGTACTATCATTTTAGTTTTTTACGGGGGATACCACCTGAGGCTGATTTTCTCAAATGGGTTAGGGGGGTTTGAGGCTATTTGAGGGTTGGTAAGGGGGTACATAGCAATCTCCTTTGCAAATCCTAAACATGCTAAAAAAGCCCTCCAATGCAGAACTTGGGTTATTTACGAGTAAACTTGTTATCTGCAAGGTTGGTCTTTAGATTTTCATCTAGAGGGTCCCTCTAGGGCAAAATACCCTCTTTGGATAGAGTTGCCCTTTTATCTCTTCCATATCATCCTTTTCTTAATAAAATTGTTGTTGTTCTTGGTAAGGTTTTGTGGTCTCACCCTATGTCAGAAAAATTATCTAATTATAGAGTGCACCTTCGTATTTGTGTAGAAATTGACATATCCAAGTTGTTGCCCCCCTCCCTTGACCTCAATGGGTCAGGTTTCCATGTTAGTCAACCTCTTATCTACTTAAAATTACCTAATGCATGTTTTTACTCTAGAGAAATTGGACACTTGATCAGAAATTATCCGAAAAAAATAGCTAAAAAGGAACAAATGGAAGTGATCACTAAAAAAATTATAGAGAAAATCCTAACTAATTGCCTTCATATGGAAACTGCAACTGTAAATTTAGTCGAGAACTTCCCTACTGATGGCCCTCAACATCCCCCTATTCTCGAAAAACCTTCTCCTTCTTAGGTTGTTCCCCACAAGAATCCTCTTGCCCCTTCTATAGCTCAGGCTAAATCCTATGATACTCCTGTTATTCCACAAGCCCCACCAAGTTCAAACATAAGTCTTGAGTTAGCTCTCGTTCCTTCGCCTCAACTTTTGAAAGATAGTTTTATGAGAGATGGGTGGAGAATGGTAGGCAAGTGACAATGTTCGTCAACCCCCCCAAAATTACTCCATCCATACTGAGGAAAAATCCCTCTTTCAAATATCTTGCTATATCCTTCTCTCAAGTTGCTCAAAATAAGGTTCTTGCTCAACAATCCCATTTGGACAACACACAATTGTTGCCAATCAATGAAAATATATTCCAATATCTAATTCATGAGTTCAAGCAACCTCTAAATCATCCCTCATGAATTTAAATATTCTATCTTGGAATTTTAGGGGGCTCTCCCTCCCTTACCATAAGTTTCAAGTTCGAAAAGTAGTTGCTGAAAATCATATATTTGTTCTTTTCCTTCAAGAACTAAAAGTCTCTGGTCACTCTCACTCATTGTATGGACATCATTGGTGGTGGATATGCATCTGCCTTTACTACTTCTCATATTAATGGAAAAGGAGGTGTTGCCCTTTCCATAGCCAAGTCCCTTTGTTATGTTATTCTAGACCATGGTGAAGACCCTGCTCACTGTTGTGTGTGGGTTAGATTGGCTCTCAACTCTCAGGTTATTGGATTTTTTTCTATCTATGCTCTCAAGGACCCTCCTAGTCGTATTGCCCTCTAGGAATGGTTAATTGTTTCTCTCCTTCCTACAGAATGGATCCTTGGATGTGACTTTAATATGATTGAGAATCCTAGTGAAAAAAGTTGGACTAGTAGTAGACCCATTTCTAGTGCTAAATTTGGTAGTTGGTTGTTTTGTCATAATCACTTAGGTGTGCATGACCCTATGTTTGGTAAAGCTCCTCTCATATATATAATTGGTTTACATGGTCCACATATCGTCAAGGTTCTGCAAGGAAGCTTGTTCATTTGGACAAATTTTATTTCAATAATTATTTCCTAGATAAATTCTCCATCCACGAGCAAGTTTGTGTCCTTTCTCACACTACTTTGTCTGATCACCTTCCTATATTATCTTCTATCCAAAATTCCTCTATCTCCCTTAATTCCATGCCGCTTCCTTTCAAATTAAATGTGTCCCACCTTGACAATCTTGCCTGCTACCACCTCGTAGAACATGTTTGGAATATATTTCCTAGACCAACTGGTAATACTGGCTAGATCAAATGGTTTGAAACAATTATTTCCAATATTGTTTATTCCCTTAGATGGTATGAGCTCTCTGTTTCCAGGAGGAAGAATATTCAAGAGAGTCATCATCATAAGGAGATCTCTCATCTCCGTTCCATGCTTATGAAAGACCCTACTAACACTGTTGTTCAATGTGATCTAGCTAATGTTGAAAATTAGGCTAGAGTTTATGAGTCTTACCGTGCTAGAGGGATGAATGTTAGATCTCGCCTCAATTGGATCTCCCAAGGAGATAAGGGAACCAATTTTTTTTAACTACCTCAGACATAAGAATATTTTGGAAAGGATCACTGAGTTGGAGGACCCTTCAGATCATTCTTTTTTCGACTCTAAAGAGATCATGAATCTTTTTGTAGCTCATTTCTCTTAATATTTTACAGTGGAGCCAAGGGATGACATCCAATGTATCTTAACGGAATATGTGCAGGAACATATTCGCTCCCTACTAGACCCCATTATGCGAGATCAACTTGAATATCCTCTTTTTGTGAACGATCTTCAAATTACCTTTTTTTCTATGAAGAATGACAAAGCTCCTGGCTTGGATGGTCTCCTAGTGGAGTTTTATAAAAAAATTGACATATTCTTTCCTCTTATCTTCATCATGTTTACCTGGAAGCTCTTCATAACAGTTCTCTCGGAGCTTATATCAATGCAGGGCTTAACAAGTTGATTCCTAAAGATACGACTTGTAACAAAATCTCCACTTGGAGGCCTATTACCCTCCTCAATATTTCATACAAGATCGTAGCTAAAGCTATAGCTTTAAGAATTAAAACTATTGCTCAAACGATTGTTCGTCCAAAACAATATGCTTTTCTTAAAGGGTGTTATATTTTAGATAATCTTATGATGGCCTTGGAAAATTCACAATGGGCTATTGACTCCAATCAAGATGCCCTCTTGCTTAATTTAGATTTTGACAAAGCTTATGATAGAATCAGATGGGATTTTATTCTTTGTATGATTTCTTGGCTTGGTTTCATTCCAAAATTTTGTAACCAAATTGGTATACTCTTTGGTGATGCTTCAGGTTGTGTTCAAGTTAATGGAGCTCTTTCCCCCTCCTTCCCTCTTCAACGTTCTATTAGACAGGGTTGCCCCCTTGCTCCTTTTTTGTATTTTTTGGCTGTTACGATGGGGAGGTGAGAATGAATGCCATCTCATGGAAGCTTTGTACTCAACCTAAGGCTTTAGGAGCTCTAGGCATCACTGATCCTCTTACCCAAAGAAAAAGTTTGGTTGCAAAATGGGTTGTTAGAGCCATCATTGGTGATGAAAATTGGAAACACCTATTTCGTTACAGAATCTCGCTAGCTATCCACAAAGGTAAATGGAAAGAAACTCCTTGGGAGGATAAGGTGCTTAATGCGCCTTACTTTAGGGTTAAAGGATCTATTCTAGTTGCCCAAAATTAGAAATCTTGGCAATCAGTTTCTTATTTATTGGTTTGTAATTCTGACTCCTTGAGACATGGTCTGAGCATCAGTCTAAATAGTCTTTGGTGGAATAAACTTATCCTCCATAATGATAAACCTTTAGGTTTATACAAAGCTTTTCAAGGTCTAGTTTTTTTGAAGAAAGGTATTAATAGCAGCTCTATTCTTACTTTGTTCAAAGAGTCTTATGGCCTAGTTGTGGCTTCCATTCCTTGTGAGGTCCTTATAAAGTTGGGAACAACTGCCCATAATATATGGAATGACTGGAGATGGCTTAGTGGTCATATAATCTCTTTCATTACTTTTAGTTGGATATACAAAAATCTTATATGTCCTCCTTTAAACTCTAAGCTCAATGTCAAGTGGCAAGTGAATTTTGCCAATGCACAATGGGAGTTTCTTGCTACTCAGATTTGAAAAGTTTCTTTTGAATCCAAAACTCAACTTCTTAGATGGCAACTTTTGCATCAAAAGCTTCCAACTTCTAAAAGTTTGACAATGATTTTACAAATTCCCCCTCAATGCAACTTCTGTAATGTTTTAGAAACTCTAATTCACTTGTTTTGGTTTTGAGACATGGATAAACAATTTTGGGATGTCTTCTACTCTTTTCTTTTTCCCTCTTTCACTAGATCTTGGAAACTCTCTTTGCTTGGTTTTTCTCAATTGGATCAATGCCCCAAATTTTGGGATGTTTGTAGACTCATCCTTTTCAAACATATTTAGAAGTGTAGATGCAAACAAGTATTTTACTGGATCTACTACTCCATGGGATATAGTTTTAGCAGACTTGACCTTTGATCTTTTGTTACGTGTGAGACGCATTCATTCCCAAATCTATGGAACTTCCAGCACACCACAAGATGTTATTGACAGACTTCATCAACTTTTCATATGGTTCAGGATCTTTAGAGGGTCCAATAGGGAACTAAAAAAAGGCAGTTAACAATAATGAGCAGATTTAGGTTTTGATTACTTCTATCAGAATTTCTCTCCATATAACAAACTCTCCCACATATGAATGTTGATATATAGTGTATTGCAACAAAATATAGCTATAGTCTTTTTATTCTTATGTATATTCAGTTATGGATGCTTTACTCCTTATTCACCTCATTTTGTTTTTTAGTTGGTGAATAGTGTTAGGACCATAATATTGTAATGTTAAGGTTAATAAATTAATATATTCTAACCTTCAAAAAAAAATATTCCAATCAGATTCAATTTTTTTTCTTAAATTATGTTTTTAAATATTAAATTTTGTTTTATTTTTTATGTTGCATAAGATATAAAAAAAAAAAAGTATTCCACTCAACTTAAGATTCAATTTTTTTCTTAAATTATGTTTTTAAATATTAAATTTTGTTTTATTTTTTTATATTGCATAAGATCGAGATTCCAATGAAACATGGAAAAAACATTGAAAAATATAAGATTCAATAAGTTTTTAAATCCTAAAGTATATTTTATTTTTTTATATTACACAAGATCTAGATTCCAATTAAACATGGAAAAAACATTGAAAAATAGGCTATGAAGAGCGTTCTATAATTCCACAACCAGAAATTCTGAGTTGCATTCGATCACCACAAAGGATTTCAACTGTGAATGCACATATTACAGCGATGACTGATAGTATACTAGAAGCTGGCTGCTTGTATTGGAATCAGAATTTATTTGCAAACTCTAGAATAATTCAACATATACAGCTTTAGAAAATTCGGATAAAGCAGAGCATTTCAAATTAGAAATACAAATCTAAAAAAGTATTTGCACAAAAGTTTCGCAAATGCCAAAGCCAAATGGCAGAATGTTCCAAAATACTCTTATTCTGTCACAAGCATTTAAACACACAAATCGAGATTCATATTCCTATTCCTCTATTTCCTAGCTGACTAAACAACAAAAATCAATAACTTCCATCGTAAAGCTATTTTTTTTTTTACATAAAAGCTGTTTTAAAAACCACCAACAGATCGAATCAAACAGAGGAAAAACCAAGAAGAGAAATCATGATCAGTAACGCCTCAACGGATCAAATGGGGCAGAAACGCAAAGACAAAAGCAGCAAAGATAGAGGGAACAACTGTCATGGAAGCTGCGCCCGTCACCATGGATGGACTCGGACTTGGGGCTTCTGCCTCCTCTGACTTCACCAGAACCGCCGATGAGAGAAAAATCATCAGAAATACCACGAGTGCTGTGCATGTGAAATTGTTTGCTCCTGCCATATCTAGACCTGAAATTTTACAGATCTCAAATGCTCCAAAATAAGAACAGAAAAATTCGGATCGATCTCTCACAGATTTTCCACACAGGTAGAGATGGCTAATGTGGAAGAAGCTGCGAAGAGAACAATAAGGACTTACGGTATGGAGGGGTATTTATAGTTTCAGGTTAACTCGGCAAAACCCCTTCCCGCCTTCAATGGGAACGGGCAAAACACGCGTTGCGAAGAATAAATGTCTGTTGGGAGATATCTACGGCGAATTCAACCTTCCATTTGCTTTTTGGAAAGTTTTAGTTGAAACAGGGCCGTTTGAGTCCGTAGGTCTAGGTGGATTGGTAAGTTGGGGCGCTTACCGAGAGGAGACCTAGGTTCCAATCCCACGGGCTTGCCCATGCACAGACAGTAGCCCAGATCCGATTCCTCTGAGTGGTGCGCCAGATTGATGACGACGGTGCAACCCCTGTGCATCCGGCGGTCCCCATCTCACGCCGGGTTACCATGTACCGAGATGGTGGAAGTCCTGGGAGCCTTCGTAGATAGTTTGAACCCTACCAGCTGTACTGGTAGTTACTAAAAATCGTGATTGTAACCATTGCTTCTATATATCAAAAAAAAAAAAGAAAGAAACAGGCCCGTTTGAGCGTCTTTTTAAATTGCCCGTTAAGATGTGTTTAAATTTTCAAACCCCGAGAAACCGTGTATCACGGAAGATGTAAGAATTGGGAACCATCGATTTCCTTAAAACCGACAGGTGGCATGAAAAAGGTTTCTAAAATGGTTTTTCAACCCAACTCAATCTGGGTAAAACCTAAAAATTTAGGTTTAAATTTAAAATTGTTTTAAATAATTAAATATATATTAAATAAATATAAAGACGGTCAAACCACTTTGAGGATTCAACTTAGAAGGCCTCTAAACATTGGAGGGTTCGTGTTAGTCACTATTTTTTTCTTGCTTTCTTTTCCTACAGGCCATGTAATACCAAACTAGTAAGTTTGTTTTTTTACAGGAATACCAAACTAGTAAGTTTGTTTTTTTCTAGAACCTTTTAGTTTCTTTTTTTCTACTTTGTTTTTCTTTTAATTAAGCGACTTTTTGCCCTGGTTGTCAATTAGACCTTTGGCACATTCAACCAAAGAATTTTAAATTATTATTATTTTTTTAAATGAATACCATGTATTGCTATTTAAAAAGTGATTAGAATATATTATATCCTAAAAATTGTTATGTTAATCTTAAAAGTTAAGGCGAAAAAAAAAAGTATTTTTTTAAAGATAAATTATAAGCTAGTCATTGGAATTGAATTGTAAGTTTAAAACTTTAACTTTTTTATTTTTATTGAATATAATTGTTAATTTCAATAAAAAGATAAATTATAAGGCTTTATAAATATATATTAAGAGTTCATAATTAATATATTATATATATAATGAGATAATAGGAGGATGTAAGAAATAAATAAATTATAGTCATCCTCATGAAGTTTTTAGGTCAATTGAATCTCACCGCCCTCTTGAGTGAGTTGTTTTCATCCATTAATATTGTTAGAATTTGGTCTATTAATCAACCAATGTTAGGTTGTGGAGTCTGATCTCGGTTAAATATGGAAAAAACAGTTTTTCTTTCTGTTTGGTAACTAGTTGCTTTTATGCATGGAAACTTTTTAAACTGAAAAAATCAATCTAGAAAAAACCATAATTGATGGGTTTATCCTTGGTGTCTAATTCCAATATAGAATCTATAAAATTAATGGTTGCATAGAAATCAATGTGATTTTTTAGGGTGTGATTTTTTGGGTTAATTATAGCATGCTTGTTTTTTAGAATGCATGTAACTGGGTTTCCCTATTTATGTAATACCTCCGGTAGAGAGGATTATATCTTGTTTATGGGAAGGGCACAAGATTGTGCATCTCATGTAGAGAGATCAGGAAGCTTGGTGTAGAGCTTGATGCAAGGGTGTTTGCATGTTGAATTACTGTTAGAGTAATTGTGTGGAGATGTTGGTGTTTTGAAGAGGAATTTGCAAGTGGTTGTGTTGCAGGATTACTCCCTTCAGAGATTGTATTGGTGTTAATACAAAGAACTGGTGTTGGGTGAACTACGTTATATGTTGTGTTTTATGTTGTCTTGCATGTTATGTTCTTCTTCTGTGATGGTTGATAGTTTATGTTATTACTTATTAAGTTGCTTGCTTCTAGAATCTCTTGCATGTTTAGATAGTGAATCCTAACAATTGGTATCAGAGCGAGGTTGGGATTCAGGATTGAGTGGGAGCTTGACTTGAGTGGGAGCTATAACAATTGGTATCAGAGCGAGGTTGGGATTCAGGATTGAGTGGGAGCTTGACTTGAGTGGGAGCTTAACTTGAGTGGGAGCTATGGTAGAAGAAGGAAAGTTCAGGGTGTTTGTTTCGTTTGGCAAAAAGTAACTGCAGAGCTCTTTCACGAAGTACTGTGATGGAGTTGTTAGGTGTGATGTCAAATACGGTAAAGAATTTCTAGGCATTATACAGCGAGAGCGGAAGGACCCTGGTTTCTCATAATTACGACAAGAAGGGGCACCTGAAAAAGGATTGCTGGTATTAGAATAGAGATGGAGGAGGAAGGTCAGATGTGAATCTAATGAGTGAATTTTTGACACTTTCTGATATGGCTGGTCTTGACATTGACATTGGAGGACCAAAGAGTTCTCAAGCAGTGGGAACTGGGAGACATGTCCAAGAAGATGGACATGGCTCAGGATTTATTGTATATTTTTTCAAGATGGAACACATAATATGGTTATAGCTTTGGATCATTGCGACCCCAAGTCCCTAAGTTGGAAGGTAATTCCACACTCGGGGAGTGTGCTTTCAAAGCTAGTGGTAAAGCCATATTGTGTGTGTGCATGATATGGGTCATCCATTGTATGTAGATCTTGCCATGGTGGTGATGTTTGATTCACCATGATACAAAGTAATTTTGAGGATGTTGTTATTATCACTAATTTGTGGTAGAGATTGTGTGTTGCTTTTTGATCACAAGATAAAAGTGCATGGATGACACTAGTCCGGTGTGATGGTTCAGAGCATTTTTACAACAATCTAGAGGAGTTGACATTTTTTGTTTGGCTTAAAGATGTTCTTTGGTGGATGCAACAACGATAGAGTTATTGTGGATCGGTCTCCAAGTGGGAGATTGTCAGGTTGTGGAGTCTGATCTCGGTTAAATATGGAAAAAATAGTTTTTCTCTCAGTTTGGTAACTAGTTGCTTTTATGCATGGAAACTTTCTAAACTGGAAAAATCAATCCAAAAAAAACCATAATTGATGGGTCTATACTTGGTGTCTAATTCCAAGATAGAATCTATAAAATTAATGGTTGCATAGAAATCAGTGTGATTTTTCAGGTGTGAATTTTTGGGTTAATTATAACATGCTTGTTTTTTAGAATGCATGTAACTGGGTTTCCCTATTTATGTAATACCTCCGGTAGAGAGGATTGTATCTTGTTTATGGGAAGGGCACATGATTGTGCATCTCATGTAGAGATATCAGGAAGCTTGGTGTAGAGCTTGATGCAAGGGTGTTTGCATGTGCATCTCTTGTACAGAGAGCATGAAGCTTGGTGTAGAGCTTGATGCAAGGGTGTTTGCATGTTGAATTACTGTTAGAGTAATTGTGTGGAGATGCTGGTGTTTTGAAGAGGAATTTGCAACTAGTTGTGTTGCAGGATTACTCCCTTCAGATATTGTATTGATGTTAATACAAAGGACTAGTGTTGGGTGAACCACATTATATGTTGTCTTACATGTTATGTTCTTATTCTATTGTGGTTGATAGTTTTTGCTATTACTTATTAAGTTGTTTGCTTCAAGAATCCCCTGCATGTTTATATAGTGAATCCTAACAACCAAAACCTTATGTTTTTTATTGAGTTTAATTATCCCAAGCAAATCCTTAAACTATAAGTTGCATCCGAATCTTGTAAGAAAAATCATTCATTTCTTTACAAACAAGTTTGTTTTTTTTCTAAAAAAATTAGTTTTTTTTTTCACTTTGTTTTTCTTTTTATGTTTGAAATTAAGCGGCTTTTGGGTTGGTTGTCAATTAGACCATGGGCACATTCAACGAAAAAAATTTAAATTATTATTTTTTAAAATGAATACCATGTATTGCTATTTAAAAAAGTGATTAGAATATAGTATATTTTAAAATTTGTTATGTTAATTTTAAAAGTTAGGGTTAAAACAAAAGTATTTTTTTAGAGATAAATTATAAGGTTATATATATATATTTACGAGCGAAATTTTTTTTGAGGGGTCGCCTTGGTCTGAGAGACCACGACTAGGGAGTTCTACATCCTCAAAGTTATTCGAGACTCACTCAAGAGTCATGCCTGGCCCTACCCGTGTCAACATTATCAATTGGATTTTGGGTACCAACATTATAAGGTTTTATAGATATATATTAAGAGTTCATAATTAATATATGAAAAATATATATAATAAGATAATATGAGGGATATAAGAAATCAATAAATTATTGTCATTCTCATGAGGTTTCTAGGTCAATTGAATCTCACCATCCTCTTGAGTGAGTTGCTTCCATCCATTGTTGTTCAATTTGATGTTGGAGCTTAATTTATTAGCCAACCAAAACCTTGTATTTTTTATTGGGTTTAACTATCCCAAGCAAATTCCTAAACTATAGGTTGCATGTGAATCTTGTAGGCAAAGTTATTCATTTCTTTACAAACTAGTAAAATTTTCAATGTAAGAGAGGGAAACGTAACGTGCAACTACACCAAAATATCGACCAAGTAGTGTTAGCCCTCGCTAAGGATCATAACACTTACCATGCTTTTGCAGCCTAAGCTCCAACCCAACAAACCTCAATAGATCCTCTTGGTCCTCACCAAACCTCCTTTTTAGGTCCTCGCCAAACTACCTTGTCAACCTCAATGTAGTTAGCCCAAACTAGCTCCAAATAACTAGCCCAAAATGTAGTAGGTTTTTAGGCCTAGATAGAGAGTGGAGAGGAAGTGCCCCCTTACATTAAGATTTTTTATCATAGATAAATGTAGATAAAGACAAGAACAACTTCACTTTGCCCTATAGTTGAGTGTCAAAGTGTCAACAAATCATTTCTTTTTTGGGTTATGGAATTGTAGGGGATGTAGGCAAGCAATAAATCTATACCAATAAAATATTAAAAAAAAAAGGGTTGTGGTCTAAAGTTGTATCGACATGAGTCATAAAGTAGTGAAAGTTTGGCATGACACTCTTATGCATCATAATTAGTACATGTAGAGATTATAGCTTGAGAATAAGTTACAATTAATGTGTATTCCATGTGAATTAACCAATAAGATTTCATTAGTTTTTGGAGTAGGTTCATTCTTTGAAGTTTAAAATAAATGCTTCTTTTTAATGGTGAGGTTACAAACAAGAATGTTGTACCTATTATCATGTCAATTGAAGAGTTGAATTCATCAAATGGTAACAAAAACCATTGAAAAAGATATTTATTAATACAAATTGAAAATCCCTAAGGTAACTTGATGGATTTATTGTTTTGGTTCTCAAACATAATTTCATAATTAATATGGTATTTTACCCTCCAAACAAGCATATATCAACATAAATTGCTCACCATTATCCTCGCACCATCATTATTAAGTTATTTGTATTGTATCTTCAATAATGCATAAGTTATTGCTTTCATTCTACTAAGTTATTGCCATTGTAGATTTAATAACACATAAGCTTTCACTTTCATACTATTGAGTTATTATCATTATAGCTTCAATAAGACATAGGCTCTTACTTTCATACATTGTTCAAAGGCTTTCACTACTTTAGAGTTGTCAACTCACCACCTATTATCGTAGGAATTAGATTAAGGGTGACAATGCTACTCATAATATTGGCATCCATTCTTACCACCCTTAGGATCACCTAATATAGGTCATAGTTTTTTGCGTCAAGTGTTGTTTATAAAAATCTTATTGTCATTTTTTCCTTTTTTATTTTTGTACCCACAATAATTATTGGGACTCCTCATGATTTGATCAAAAAATCCAAAATAAAGTTTTTAATATAGCATTTATTTTGATGCCATAAATAACAAAAAATTAAGCTTAAAGTCAATACAAAGAGAAAGCTCATCCTTGCATGTGTTTAGTACTTAAATTACATGTATCTAGGAATCAAAAACCTTGCTCACGGATTCTTGTATATTGGTCCTCATAGATTTAGTTAGGGTTCAATGGCATCAAGTGAATAACTCAATATAAACCAATCTCAAATTTTTTAGAACCATTGAGCTCTCCTATGTTGCCCATGTGAATTGTCAATGCCTTTTAGTATCTAGTTATTAGGTTTTACTGATTTAAAATATATTGAGTTCTATTATTATGGCATGTTGGCCAGAATGATGGCCATGAGTAACCATTGAGGGGGAATAATTGGACATAACAAGTTTGAGGCAGTGATCACAGTGGTTACCTACAACTATTCCTTCATCCTTAAAGTGGAAACCCATTAACATAAACCATGATATCATAGAGAGAAATTAATAGAAGCATATACAACATTGGTGTCTTTACAATAATTAATATTTATTTTTATTTGACAAAAAAATATTTGGGATCTCAATAGAATTTTAACCCATAATTTACATCTCTTTTTCTTTTTGGAAGTAAAAAGTAGAATTTGAGTGTTAGCTCGTATATAGGAACTATATTAATAATAAGATGAGATAACTCATTTGGTATTGATTGTTTTGATATAAAAAAACTCTTTAGAAGCTTAATATATTTATGATAATTACAAAAAGACCATGAATAAAGAAAGAAAATCCACAAACCATCTTATAATGCCAAGTAAGTTATATTTTAGAGTTGTGAAACTAAACAAAGCATAAAAAAACTTCTCTCAAAATAGTGAGACATTTTTCATAGATAGTTCAAATGGAAGTATATTGCAAAATACAATGCTCACATATCAAGTGGCATTAGCTCAACTGGTTAGATTACTCTAAATTTGAGGATACCAAGGTTCAAATCTTACTAAGTGATACATGGATAATATCCAAGTTTTGTTGTAATACCAATATGTGGTGATGATGTAATACGGGTGGGGGCCATTTCAATCCCATATAACCAATTAAAAAAATATAATGCTCACATATCCATTAAGATAAAATTTAAATCAATATAATGGGTTCAACAAGTCGATTATGAAACTATCGCATTTCGTAGTCAAAACTGTTGTGAGATTGGACACATGGTAAGAGTTTCCAAAGTGAAAACTATGAAGAAAGAGACAAAAAATTATATCCATGAGATAAACTTCAAGATGAAGCAAGAAAATCATACAATAATAGAAGCTAGATCAAATAAGGATATTCCCCTCTAAAAGAAGAGACAAATAAAGCCTATCTCCAGTATCATTTGGCAAGTTCATAAGGAATTAAAGGTGCAAAAGAAGATATGGAGAGAAATCCTAAAACAAAATCAACAAAAGAGGTCAAGTTTATTCCAAGTAAATCATCTTCATTTTCCTCAAGTAGTATAGAATCCTCTCCAAGTAAAATGATTGAAAGGGATGAAGATGTTATCCCTTGCACTTCAAGGTTTCAAGAGCAACATAATAAAAAATAAGTATGGAGGAAACTCATAAATAATTTAGGTTTCTTAGAGCAAAATAAGAAGGTAATTTCTACATAAGATCATCCTTGCACTTTAGGGTTTCTAGGGCAACATAAAGAAGATTATGCTTTTCAGGTTATTCCTTACACTTTAGAACAAAGTAAACCTAAATATGATAAGTCTTATTATGAGCAGTGTGAGAAGATTTAAGAGATTGATGAAGATGAAAGTATTGCTGGGAATGAAAAAAGAGAGGAAGACCCAAGAAGCAAAAACAAAGAGAAAAATAAACCCAGAGGGATATTGATATGGGAAAACAAAAGCAAATATCACAAGTGCTAAAAATAAGTGGGGCTAAATCCACAAATTAAAAAATTAAATAACAATGAAAATAATATATTGGAATATTAGGGGAATTGACAAGACCCTTAAAAAAAGGTATTAAAAAATTGTGAGGTTGTTATAGACAAGATATTTATAGATATATAAGTTGAACAAAAAATAGCTATTAGCGATGTTGAATTTCATCTTGGTAGAGTTTAACTTTCATAAGGCATCTGATATAAAGGAGTTGATTGTGGAAATTTTGATAGAAAGGCAAAGGTGGATCGAAAGGCAAAGTTGGATATGCTTTAATTAACTTGTTATAAATGTAATGAGAGTAATGCAATGTTTTGTTTTTGTAATGGAAGTGGCCCCCAATAGAATCCACACATAGCTTAATAAAAATACAAGGCTCACATATAATTGCAAGCTTACTACAGTGGTAAGGGCTTTGGCCTCTCTTTGAGAGGTCCAAGGTTTAAACCCCACTCAATATGAGGGGATAAAGACCCCTCATAAAAATATGTGTGCAAAAATGAAAATAGTTTCAACCTCACTACAGTGGTAAGAGCTTTGGCCTCTCTTTGAGAGGTCCAAGGTTCAAACCTCACTCAGTATGAGGGGACTAGGACCCCTCATGAAAATTTGTGTAAAGACATTGAAAAATACAAGGCTCACATAGCAAAATAAACAATAGAACAAATGATTAATACATGAAGTGTGTGGTGCATAGGGTACATGTACACTCTATTATTGTATGGTGAAAGAAGTAATAGAACAAAATATTATATACTGCAAGAACAATGAGGAACTATAGAAGAAAAGGAGAGAAACATGTGTGGAAAGAGATGACATTGGCAAAGAAATAATATTAAATATTTTAAAGCTATGTACAAATATGTAATAATCATAATGTAATTGAGGGGTGAAATAATTTGAATCTCAATTATTCAAGAAACAAATTTAATGAGAGTTACATAACTACCCATTTATTTCTTTTAAAACTAGTGCCAATCTATAAGATGTCAAATGGATAGTTGTAGTTATGTCCCTCGTTCCTAGCATTGGAAGATGACTTTTATTTAATTTAGCATCTATTAGTGACATGTGGTGATCATTACATAAATGCTTTTATTTGTGCATGGATTTCTAAGTCATTGATGCCAAGGCAAGGTTGGTGTCACTAAAGTCATGAAAATATAGGTTATGTTGATGCCATGGTTGAGTTTGATGTTACAAGTAATAATGGCATTAGAATATTTGATTTGAATTCCAAATGGATGTTAAGGCCTATAAGGTAGAGGTGTTATGACATCAATATTCCTAAGGACTTGAGCAACCTCTATTTTTCTCTATCAGGGTGCTCATTATGGGAGTCTCAAATGTAAAAATGAGAGTGCTATACATGGATCTAATTATAAATATCTCAAATTTCAAGAAAGAGTTTCTAGCCTCTTAGTTAGAGGATTTGAATATGCACATATAAAGTTATCTACAATAATAGAGTTAACATGAAGGATCTTCCTCAATTTGTGATAAATACAAATATCTAGAAGTCAGGTTCATAAAAATAAATTTTGAGGGTATTTCTAATGATTTTTTTTTTATGAAGATGGTTTTCTTGAATTAATGAAGGAAAATTTCTTCTCACATAATTATAATCATATGGAACTTCAAATGTAACCTATGTAAAGGCTAGATCACTTCTTATAAGGATCAAGATTTTCATTGAAATAGAGTAGAAATGCATTTAATTTGACTAAGATTCTTAAATTATTATTAGTGGTGTCAATTAAAATTAGATTTAGGTATTGGGCCAAGTACCATTATTTTTTATGTCCATCAATCATTAATGGAAGTAGTATTGGAAACATCAACATATTTATAAATATGGAGATATTATAGTAGATAATTTAGCCTCTTACAATGTTGATGCTTGTCTTAAAAAATTCAAATTTTAGTAGATAGCTAACCAAAAGAGATTCTATCTATTAATAAAAATGATACAAAGAAATTGATAAAAGAAAAGTAGTGGTTTGAGAGAGATCAAGGATATGTATTTGATTTAAGCTAGATATAATCTAACCTAATAGAAAATATGATATTTTGATTGGAGTAGTCCATAGTAGAAACTATATATATATATATATATATATATATATATATATATATATATATATATATATATATATATATATATATATATATATAGTTATAAACACACACACATGATGGGTTATATAAAATTGAAATGAGTCCATCTACCCATATTATTTTAATTGCTTATACAGGATTAAGTTGGGCCTCACTCATATTCCATTGTGACCACATAGTGATAGTACAACTTAGAAATTATGCATGTATTGATAAGATTCAAACCTAGGTATCCTTCGTGAAAGTTGAGGAATTTAACTGGATGAGCTCATGTCATTTGGATCCACCCACTCATATTACATCATGACATGTTACTACTAAATTTTATTAAGTTACATTATTTACAAAAGTATGCACATGGACACGTATATAAAATATCTTCACAAAAAAACCATTACATTTGTTGTCAGGTCATCCAATTCGCCTTTCTATCAAAGACATTCTTTATTTTCATTTTTATCAAATATATTCTTCATCTTTCTTCAACTTTTATATTTCTACAATTAACTCCTTAACATCATTTTAGTAAGGGATAAAATCTCACTCAATAAATTGGCATCTAAAATTCAGATTTTGTTAAAGCAAAGGTCAACATACAACTAGATCAACTAGATAAATAATTTGCTACCTAGTTTCCTTCTCTGTATATATGATGATATTTTTAAATATTGGCTTTAACAATATTTTTTTATCCAATTCCCACACCTATTTATCTTGATATAATTTATAATAATTTATTAATCTTCATTAATTGAAATATATTTAAAATCCATCCACTTTCAATAATCCTCATAAGAAGTGGCACATAATTTGCATAGTTTTTAGTTAAAGTTCCATATGATTCTATGTAAGTGAAGAGAATTTCTACTTCATTATTTTGAAAAATGTCACTTTCACTAGCTTCTCTTGAATGTTTTTAGAGATGCCTTCAAAATTAATTTTGGTAAACTCAAAAGGCATTCCCATTTAAAATATGCCAACATAAATCCTTTGTGTTAACTCCATTACCATAGATGACCCTTGCATGTAGATTCAAATCCTATAATCAAGAGGCATGCATATTTGTTTTCACACTTGAGACTTCCCGTGATGAACACCATGCCTATAAAAATTCTAAAAGATAGAAAATAATATGATTCCAAACTTGGGAATGATTTAACTTTTTTTTAAATTCTACTTACTTTTTTATGTCATACATTCCATTAGATAATAGAAGGATAAATCCTACAAATAATACATAATGCTTTGGCTTTGAAATAATGAATGTAGTGTTTTCTCATGCGGTTTAAGTAATTGGTTGAGAGCAAAAAATATCTTAACATCAAAAAACGTTACAATCCCATGGGTAAACCTTAATATTTGATCAAATGATATTAGATCAACTGGTTATATTCCTCTTTTTTTCAAGGAGGAGACCCAACTTTGAATCTTACCAAGTGATATATGCACAACTGTCAAACTATTCTAATATCACCATGTGGTCATTAAGTAATATGGTTGGGGCTTGTTTCAATCCTATATAACCAATTTTAAAAAGTAAAAATTAGTCCAACACTTGATCTACACTTCCTATGCTAATGGATCTATCTAATAAATTCTCATATATTTTAAAACATGGACCCAAATGGTGTAAACAAAGTGACAATGAAGAAGCAAATGATCTAATATATTTAGAATCTTCTTACACAATGCACATCTAAAAGTCTATGATATTCTCTTCTTTGCAAAATCTCACTTATAAGAATCTTAATTTGAACTGCTAACCAAAGGAATATTGAGGTCTTAGGAGGGTCTTAAGTGAAAATATTCTTCCACGAGAAATTTTTGGAAGGAGAAAACTAAAATTGCTCTAAATTCTTATATCACAACTTCAATGAGTATTCACCATATTTAATAAATTTCAATCCAACTCAACCTTATGCATGAAAATAGGCAAATAGAACTCTTGAAACACCTTTTGAAGCTCATCCACTATTTTATTTGAGGCCCTTTCTTTCAACTAGGTTGCTAAAAGAAATCCATGATCTAGAGTTATTGCTCACACATCTAATCAAGCAATTGTTATTTTGGATCATAAATAAGAAAATAAAGCTTCATCCAAACTTCAAACAAAAAATTGTATAATTCCTCTCATTTATTGATCATATAACATTTTTATTCATCAATTGCAACCTATTTGATATGAGATTCCATGTTATTGATCCTCTAGGTAAGGTTCATTTTCTAAACAATTTTATTGCATGATCAACAAAACCTATATATTTTTAAAGTAATATTTTGCCCAACTCTTTCTTTATTATGTGGATAACCTCCAACCAAAATTTACTCTTAATATCAAACTTAGAGGTCTACAATTTTGAATTGTATGCTTACCTCTCCAATATTATTTCCTTAACAAAATCTATACTATTTACAAAGAGGGAACCTAAATTTTTCTCTGCATCCTTTCCAAATAAAATCGATCTAAATTTTCTCATACTTGGATGCTATATCTATTGAAAATCTTCTTAGAGAGTGATATCACATATATAGGGATAGATTGTAATGTAGTATTTATGAGTTGTAGCTTTTTAGTAATAATTAAGAACTCATCTTTCCAATATTTCATTCTATCTAAAATTGAGTCCTAGAGCTCACTTTTTTCTCCTTTATTAGAAAAATAATTCCTAAATATGTTGATGGAAATTTTTAAACTTTAAATCCTAAAATATCCATAGTAATTCATTACAAATCTAGGGTAGTGGTAATGAAAATATCCTAGACTTTGTACTATTAACAAATTTTCTAAAAACCTTCTTATGAAATGATACTATTGATTTGAATTACATCGCCTCATTGACTAAGGAATGACCTAAAATAAAATTAACATAAAAAAATTAGAGTTTGAGATTCATAGTAACCTTATCATAACATGATACTATTGATTTGAATTATATGGCCTCATTGACTAGGGAATGATCCAAAATAAAAGTAACATCAACAAGTTAGAGTTGATATTTGAAGGAACTATTTGTTGCAGCTAGAATACCTTTTATTTTCCTTCCAATTTTACCTTTGAAAAGCTCTCCCTAATAGATAAGGAGATAGTGGGTCACCTTCGCAGAGTCCATAAGATAGTTCTAATTATCTAGTGAGGATCTATTGTTCAAGGTAGGATATTTTGGAGTGTTATAACATTTAATCCATTCATGCCAACCTTGATCAAAATAAAAATTTTAAGAATATCATGTAGAGCATTTCATAAAACCTGTCATATGCTTTATTTGTATCAAATTTCACAAGCACGTTGATTTTTATATAGAATGAAGAGAATGTATGACCTTTTACATAATTATTGTAGACACCTAATTTTAAGCATAGGGCTAATCTTGAAGTTGTCTTTCCCTTTATAACTTAGCCTTCTAACCATCTGACTTGCCTTAACCTTCTTTATGCCCACTCTAGAGCATTTATTGCTATAAGAGTGATAGTGTTAGGGCATGAATGATAGTGCCGCAAACGATATCATGTCCCTAGCAATGATTTTGCTAAAAAATTTAAATTTATCCTTTTCTCACCCATTATTGATATCCAATGGTCATCTAGCATTAGCACCAACTCAATAATATTACTGGCACTTTTTCCTCCTAGCACTTTTGACCTAGCACATGCCAAATATCATAGCCATTCTTCCCTATCTCTTTAGAGTTGCCATGAATATTGGGCATGATCATACTTGTTGATATATCACCCTTGTAGCAGAACCCTAAGATTTATATTTCCATGATCTTCCTCTTGATCCATTTCAAATCCTTGCCTTATTTGGTTATTTTCCTATCATGTCCTTTCTTTCATCTCCTCCCACAAGGGTTCATGGATGCTTATAAATTCATCCATTGGGATGGTCATTTCATGAAGTATTTAATGCACTAAAACTCCATCAAATTTTCTCTAGGTTCTTCGTTAATTCTATCTCTTTGCTTACCAAGGTTATGCAAAAATGTCGGCTCAATCTTATGAGCACTTAGCTTTCATATTTGAAAGATCACATTTTTAACCTCTGAGTGCCCACTCCCTCCTCTAGAGTTAGAATAGAGTAGTCCCTGCTCTAGAGTGGGAATAGAGTAGCGAAGATCCTACAGTCTTTTCTTCATTGTGCTCTTATATGAAAGGCGTAGCGAGAGAGTGAAGTTCACGAGGCCGCTTATAGATAGAGAGGCGCTCTCCCTCTAAGGCGGAGCATGGAGGGTTGAAGCGCCTTAAATTAAAAGGGTATCCTAGCATCTCATCCTACAGCATAGCATAGCATCGTCTCATCTTACAGCATCTTTGGAGCGATACTAGCATGAGTAGAGTATCCGTACTAGCTATCGCCCACCCGGGCATCCGTCCAAGAGTGTCTCCATAGGTCCTAATCTCCCTGGGGTTGACCCGAGACCGCTTAAAGTTTGAAAAGGGAGGTCAACGCTTATAATTGAAGAGGTCCACATTTTCATGCAATTGCTTCAATCTAGAGTGCATAATTTTAATCTCATCCTTATGCACCTCTCTCTTTTAGCTCTCTTAAAGGTATTTCATCAAGCATTCAAGTATCTTATCAAGCTCTCCATCCATCATCAAGCACCAAGCATCAAGCCTTCAAACTCAAGCATTTAGGGGGGTCATCAATAAGCTTTGAAAAGGGGAAATCAACCTTACATCTTGGGTTGTGCTCTTCCCCCTACCTTGGCTTATTGGCTTTCCTTTTGCTTTTATATTTTAGTTCTAATCTTGTTTCATTTAACTAAAATTTGATCTTGTTTTATCTTTTGGCTAACCTTTACATATTTGCATGTCATATATTGCATTTAGGTAGGCTTATCATTTTGATCATTTAAGCTTATTTTTAAGTAAGTAAATCTTTGTCACTATGTTGTGTAATAGGGTTTCTATCCTCCTAGGGCATAAACCTTCATTATTATCATACTAATCTTATGTTAGATTGCATTTAATATTTTTATCCTATTCTCAAATATAGTAACAACACTAGACTATAGGACAATGATACTATTGCTTTATGTTTTACATAGAGCAAAAATGTAGCCAGTGATAGCACCAACAATAATATTGCGTACTTGCTCTTTTTCCATCACAACATTAATTTCAAGCTTAGTTATCATTTTTAACATTTTATCAAATTTTGTCATCTAAAAAAGGGTTTGATAGCTATAAAAAAGAAGCTTATTGTCTTTGACCAAATAAGAAAGGTACCTTTACACTAATATTTATATATTTTTTAATCTATTTTTTAAGTTCTAGCAATAGTGCCATCAAAAAATGATAGTGACATCTTGAGATGATAGCGCTAACAATGCTTCTGCAGACTAAAATGTGCTTCTATGAGCAGGTGGTGTTGCTACCTCTATGGTAGAAACATATGTTTCTACTCCCATATCCATCATTTTAAGTATTTTAGACTTGGATTCTCTTTGTTGTTTATATAGCTTAGGTCATATTTTCTATTTTTTGTAAAAATAGATAAAGAGAAAATAATGAACCCAATTTAGTATTAATTAAATAGGGGATATATCTATTTTTTTAGCTTTAAGCATACAAACTTGAGTGTAGTGCATTAGGCTAAATTTTATTTGTTGCATATTCTCTTGGACCCTTGCTCAAAAAGGAAAGAAAATTGGTATTTTTGTTTTATAAAAAAATATTTTAGTCATAGGTTTTGGGTA
Source organism: Wollemia nobilis (assembly GCA_028583015.1). Taxonomy (NCBI): domain Eukaryota; kingdom Viridiplantae; phylum Streptophyta; class Pinopsida; order Araucariales; family Araucariaceae; genus Wollemia; species Wollemia nobilis. Next base: position 22,747,728 of record JAQPPZ010000523.1, read on the forward strand.
TTGCATCTTTGTGTGTTACATTTAAATATAGATTAAGATTAGGCTTCAAAAAATTAGTATTTTAAAAGAAACATAGTTTTCTTTTAGAAATATAGGTGTTCTCAAATTTACACATCAAACTAGCTTTAGCTCATAACATCCCTTATCCCATCGTCAAAGTGAAAAGGAGGGAAAAATGCAAAGGATCCCCTTAGTTGGCCCTTCACAAATCTCTTCCTCTTTTCACATTTTGGTGAACTTGAATTGGATATCGCTATAGTTCCCAATATCCCTTTATCCTAGCCAAAAACCTTAATAAAGACTAAAATCTATCACACTTTAATCAAGATCACCTAAATATTCTTTGTGTAGTTAGTACACATTAATTAAGATAACAATAACCTAACCGAGTGTTAGTACATTAAGTGTTTTCACAACCCTTTAAATAATTTTTGTACAAATCATTAGGCTATATTGGGTATATTGTGAGCCCAGGCTACCATCCACCCATATAGGGTGTGACGCATACTTACAACTAGTGAGGAGTATATTACAATGGACCAGTGGGAATCATAAGTAGGCATATTATTACCTCTCACGTACCATCTTGACCATGTATCCAAGTGGTTACTTATTGTATCATTGGCAACCCACGTTTTGACTTTCTCTCACATACTAACAAGTACATAGAGTGGAGTCAAGTATATAGCGACCTTTGGTATATAGGGAGGCCTTGGAGGTATACAAGTTGAATGTAGTATATTGAGGTAAGGATATATAAGGTTGCTAAGACATCTTCTATTTCTACTCTAATTAGCTCTATAAAATTAAGTGACCTTCCTTTCTATTCCAACCCATTACTAAAAAATATTACCTAACTTGTAGTGTAGCACATCAATTCGTCATAAACCCTATAAAATTTTAGTGGATGATCCTAAGGATCCACCCACCTTTTATAACCCTAACTACAAAGAAGAAGATGAGGGGACTTCACCCTTGGGCTCTCTAACCACCATCCATGATGATCAAGAAAGAGTAGTCTTCAAATCCTTTGATCAAATAGATTTCTTCTTGCAAATATATAGGAAAGTTGCGGTAGCCATTGTCAAGGAAGGCAATGACAACCTAGGTGTTTCTATAGGGGAGGGTTCACTCTTGGACCACACCCAACAACCTAGTCATAACCCTCTATCTTTAGTAAAAGTATAAACGATGGATCTATTCAATAAAAAGAATAAACCTATATGTATTTTAATAAAAGTAAAAATAATAGATCTACCCATTTTCATTAAAAGGAGAAACAAGATATCCATTATTTGAAAACAATAAATCTATCAATTTTCATCAAAAGTACAAATAATATATCTACCCAATAAAAGAGTAGATCCACCAATTTTTACTAAAAGTAGAAATAATCGAATATAAACCTAGTAAAACCAATAAATTTATATAACTACAAGCTTACTGTAGTGGTATGGGCTTTGGCCCCTCTTTGAGAGGTCCAAGGTTCAAACCCCACTCAGTATGATGGGATGAAGATCCCTCATAAAAACCTATGTGAACTCATTGAAAATAATAATAATAATAAATTATACTCTTTTTAGTAAAAGTAAAAACAATAGATCTACCCATTTTCAATAAAAATGAAAACAAGAGATCTACCAAATAAAAATAATAAATCTACCTATTTTCAATAAAAGTAGAAACAATAGATAAACCTAGTAAAAACAATAGATCTACTCATTTTCAATAAAAACAAAAATAATATATCTACTCAATAACAATGGTAAATCTACCTATATTTTTTTGTAAAAGTAGGAAACAAGAGGTCTATCAAGTAAAAACAACAAATCTACCTATTTTTAGTAGAAGTAAAAACAAGAGGTCTACACAATAAGACAAAAAATATGTCTATTTTCAATAAAAATAGAAATAATTATATGGTAAAGACCAAAACTTCATTTTTTCTATTGCAACACCTTTGTGATATAGCAAGTTTCTTCCTTGCTCCTCTATTTACTTCATAGCCTCTTAGCTCCTATGACACCTTCATGATATAAAAAATTCCTCCCTTTTTGTAAACCCCCTTACCCCACCAAAATAAATAAATAAACTAAAATAAAATAAAAAATAAAAAGAGAAAAGACTCAAGCAAGTGCAACCTAAAAGTAGGTGTAATACAAGAGTGAGTAGGAAGCATGAGTAGGACACAAGAAGCATGAGCACAACTTCTTATTCCAAATATTAGAAGAAACTCAAAGACTAAAGGATTGATTTGAAGAAAATCTAGGTAACATGGCACCAAAATTATTGTTAAAGTCCTCAGTGGATGTAAGGATATCCTAGTTAGTGATAAAAGGAAGAGAAAACCTATATCAAACCGATATAGATAGAAAATGTTCCACTCAAAATGATTATCAAGGATGAGATGATAAAGCATGATGTAATGGTTCTTAAAACCAGAGGGTTAATATGTAAGTTTTGTGGATACTAGCCAAGATTTTTTTAGATTCAAAATTAGATCAAATGAAAGTGTAGATTGAATTTAAATTACTCCATGGCTTTTATTCCAAAAGGATTTTTCCTCATTATCTCATCTAGTTCAAAAACAAGGAATAAAGTATTGGGTGGTGGTCCTTGGTTTAGGGGTAAATATGCATTATATTTAAGGCCATGGAATGGGATTTATTTTGTGGATACAAAGACTATTAAAAGACTTCTAATGTGGATTAGGATTTTTGGACTTATTAACTCATCAATAAGGAGATTTTGAAGAATTTTGGCAATACCCGAGGGGAGCTCATCTAGAAGATATAAACTACTAAGGAGAGAAGGCATGTCATATGCACTTAAATATGTGTTTTCATGGATATTTTAAAACCTTTATCATAGTCCATTATGATTAAATTTACATAAATAAAATGGGATCAACAAGTGGATTATAAAATTATTACATTTTGGTATCGTAAATGTTGATACTGAACATATGGCAAGTGACTGTAAAGTGAAAATGATGGAGAAAGAGATGGAAAATTTTAGGCATGAGATAAAATTCAATATGAAACAAGGAAATAATGTCATATTAGAAACTAGGTCAAATCAAGGTTTTTCACTCCTAAGAAAGTGGCAAGAAAAACCTTCACATTACTAAATGGAGAAGGTCAATATAATTCACTTGAATCAACCATCAGAAGAAAATATGATACAATGGATGAGGAACTATAATATCTAAATTAAAATGTAGGAGCTAAATTTGTGAATGAAGATAGGGAGGCAAATTTTAAAATGAATGAGGTAAGCACATCAAGATTAATCCAAGAAAATCATCTTAATTTTCCTCAAGTAGCATAAAATTTTCTCCTCGCAATACAAATAAAAGTAGTACACAATATATCCATTGCACTTTAGAGTTTCAAGAGCAACATAATAAAGAAATGCATATGGAGAATATCCATGGAAATTTAGGGTTTATAGGGAAACATAATAAAGTAATTACTATGGAGGATCATCCTTGTACTTTAGGGTTTCTAGGGAAACATAAAGAAGAAAGTGTTTATGAGTCTATTCCTTACATTTTAGATTCTTTAGGGTAACATAAATCTTTAGAAGATAACTCTCACTATGAATGATATGGAAAAATAGAAGAGATTGATGAATATGAAAGGGTTGGTGGGAATGGTAAAAGGAGAGGAAGGTCATCAAAGCATAAACAAAGAGAAAAATAAACTCAAAGGGATATCGATTTGTAAAGACAAATGAAAATATCACAAGTGTTAACAAGAAGTGGGGCTAATCCCATTAATAAAAATAAATGATAAAAATGATATCATGGAATATTAGAGATATAAATAAGACCCCTATAAAGAAAGAGTTATTAAAGAATTAATGGGTTGTTATAGTCTTACATTTTTTTAATATAAGATACAAAATCAAGTAGTGAGGAATATAAGGATGCTTTTAAAAATATTTGGAAATTGGGTGATTGTTTGGCAATTTATTCTAAAGGAGCTTTAGGTGGGATTGCAACAATATGAGATAAATACAAATGGGATGGACAATTGTTAGAAGCAAAAAACAATTAGGTTGCTAGACTATTTTGCATGAAAGAGGAAAAAATCAAAGTTGGGGTTATAAATATGTATGCTCCAACTATAGTTACTCCTTGTGAAATATGTTGGAAGGACCTTAACATATGTTTCAAACACGATGATTCATAACTGTGATCTATTGGTTCTTAGGGGTGACTTCAAGATAATTTTATCTCCTTTGAAAAAGAAGGGTAGTGCTCTGGGATGATCTAAATCAAAATTTTACTTCATTTGTCATTTCAAATGGCCTTTGGGATGTTATTCCTTCAATATTTTAATATATGCAGGGTAATAGACACATTAGGCAAACTCATATAGTAGAAAAATTGGATAGATTCTTATTATATAACACATGGTTGCAAACAAAGTATACAATCTCTTTAAATATGTTATTATGAGCAAGATCATATATCAAACCCATTATTTTAACTTATAATCTACCCAAAAACTTGTTATCCAAATCCATTTTGCTTCCAATCTATGTGGCTTCAAGACCTTGTTTTATTCTAGATGGTTATGTTATGGTGGAGTGAAACAAATTTTGAAGGATCATATATCTACAGGTAAGTTCAAAAGATAAAAATTTTATTAGAGAAAATGAAGATTTGGAATGCCAAATATTTTGGTAACATCTTTAAAGAAAATAAGAAAATTGAATCCAAGTTCAAAAATTTATTAGAGATAGTAGAAATCAATGGAATGGACTGGACCAAGATTCTTATCTAAAAGAAAAACAATTATTTTCTAATTATCATAATGCATTGAAAAAGGAGTCATATTGGTTCAAAATATATAGGGAAAAATGACTTAAGGAGATAGAAATACAAAAAAATAATATTGTAGCAAATACATTTTTTTTTATCGCATAAAAAATATTTTAACTCTAGATGGAAGAAATATTGAGGAAGAAAAATATATTAGGAAGGAAGAAATTTATTATTTAAAAAATATTTTATCGGATACTAGGCAAGATAAAGAGGCACAAGATAAGGTTTTACAAAATATTCCACTAATTATCACACAAGGACAAATGAAATCTTCACAAAGAAGATATCTATGGAAGAGCTACATGAAGTAGTTTTCTCTTTCCATCTGAATAAGCACTTGTCCCTAGTGGATTTCTTTCAATTTTATTTCATTAAATTATGTAAATTTGTGGTCTAATGCTTAATTGAAAATTTATCCTCTTATCTTTGATTCAAGTGGCAACCATTGGCTCCAACATGCCTAACTTGTCAAGGTACAAAGGTTAAAGATTATATTACTATGAGAATCAACTCTAGACTATGGATTTCTATTAGTAACTGTTAGCATTCCTACCACATTGTTTTATTTTGTGGAAAATTTTGCCATGTAATAATCTCTTCTTCCCTGGAAATTTCTTATTTTTAGGACGTGTTTCTTTTTCATGTTTGTTGTTAAGATTTGTTGGTTGCACTCAAGGGAGCATGCAGTATTTGTTTTTCACTCATCATGCAGGGTCTTTCTTCGAGCTCTCATAGTGAGGTCCAAGTAAATATATGGTTTTGGTAAGCTTTGTTGGTGCAAGCCTTTTCACACCTAAAGGGTAGATCATTGCGTAAAAGTATTCATGGAGCCCTTTTGTTTGTAGGTCATGGGTGAGAGTAGTTTCGTGCCATGCTTCTGCTAAAAACTTATTTCGGTCTCAAAGGCAACAATGGAGATTGGTTAAGTTGGTGAATGAAACTTAATTTTGGAGAAGAAGTATAGCAAAAGCCATTTTTGGGCTAAAATTCAATCGAAAACTAAGTGGGGCCCAAGCCTTTTCGCCCCCAATTAAGAGTGCAAGCCCATTTCGAAGCTTGTATGGAAAAAATGCCTTTGTCGTTTCCTAAGACTAGCGCAACTCAGTTTCGAAGAAAAAATTAGAGCGCAAGCCCATTTCGGGCTAGAAGGTGACCGAAATGCAAGTGGGACCCAAGTGCTTTCGCTCACATTTGAGAGTGCAATCCCTTTTCGGAGCTTGCATGAGTGAAAGCACTTTTTGTCATTTCTTGGTCAATAAAAAATTGCATACTAGGTCCCACCTCTTTAGGAAAGCAACAAAGAGTTCTGATATTTGCAACGTCACTTCCAAGTGGTATTCCATGATGCGTTTGGTGATCCTACTGTGAGCAAATAATAGAGAAAAGGTCATTTTTTGGGTCAGTGATCAAAACAAAGGTAATATGGGGCCCATGCCAACGAATTTTTGTTTCGCTCAAAAGAGGTATCAAAACTCCCTTTTGTGCCTCTTTTTAGTGAAACTCATTCTCTCCTCTGCTTCAATGGCGGTCACCCAAAGCAGCTTTTAGACATCACACTTTCACTCATTTAATGATGGTTTGTCAAAGAAGAATCTAAACCAAATCTTCTCGGATCCTATAATTTGATTTTCACCATCGAGGCGGTTCCAACAAGTAAGAAAGCGATATTGCAGGCGAATCACGTTGTCACATTAAAGCCATATAACTACTTCTCAAGGAGTCATAAAATTTGAGCCATGCTTCATTACTCTTTGATGAGTGCTAGAATCAAATATTTGCTACCATCACAACATTTTATGGATGAGCATTTATGTTTTAAATGCAGAATCCTCTATAAAAACTAGCAATTTTAATGTAAAATGATGGACGTTTTGCTAGAAAACTATTGTGCCTAAGCTCTACTATGAACACAAAGGATCCTTGGCTCTAAATTTGAGTCCCTTTCATGTGCATACCTTCTATTCTTTATTTCTATTAAATTTGTTTCCTTGTCTGATAAGCTATAATTCTATGTCTGGATCTAGCTTCTAATAAAGAGTAAATGCTAGAATAATTTTGGAGGTTGCATATTGTGGGGGTATTTAGTTTTAATTTTTGTTACATCCTTTGTGCTAATGGCTATTGGTTTAAAGTATAACTAAGTGATCGTGTTGTTTGTTCATCATCCCCTGTTAATCTGGCTCATAGCCACATTTCCCATTCCTTTCAGTCATTTATCATTCCTTTCCTGTTTTCTTAAATTTCAACCCAAGTTTAGAGTATCAAGGGAACCAACCCTCTCTAGATATTGGCATGGGAGGCATTTCTTCCTTTCGATATTTCAATGTTGGTCGGGTCTAGGGCACATGGATGAAACATTCCATACCTAAGGTAGATTCTTGACCAACAATTTTTGGCACGCCCAATGGGACGCAAACATTTCACATCAAATAGTATTAAGAATTGATGCTCATATTTTTGCTGTCAAATAAGAACATATGGAAACTCAGCTGAACCCAAAAGCCTCCAAACCTTGAAGATGATTAAAATCCCTCCCCCTTATGATCACAAGATCGAAGGCTAGAAATGCAAAAGATACAGTTGAGTTCTTTGAGCTTAACATTGACGCTTTGGGAGAGCATCCTAGAGTAGTCCCCTCGACTATCCCGTTAGTCAAGACATCCTCACAAGTAGCTGGTATATTTTCACAAACTCTAAGTCCTTCCAGCACTGTGACTAGCTTGCTCCCTCAACCAAGCACTCTAATCCATATGTCACAAAATCTACCTAGACAGTTTCCAACCTAGAATCATTTGGGACCGCTCAATTTGCAGGTTTAGAACCAGATCCCAACCACAACGTTGAAGGCTCTACCCACGTATGAAGGTATTGGAAAGATAGCTTACGAGCATGTCCAAGATGTCACTTCATTGGAAATTATCCATGGCATCGTAGAGGAAGACATAATGACAAGACTGCTAGTAATCTCACTCAGAGGTAAGCTCCTCTATTGGTACCGATTGCTACCGCCCAGTACCATTGCTACATGGTATCATTTACTAGAACAATTGATAAGGAGTTTCAATAAAAAGGTGGACCCTTTCTCCTTGTTGCACCAGTTCACCACCATTCATAGGCACATCCAAAAAAAGATAGTAGATTTTAATGTTAGGTTCGCCTGAACCTGTTAGAGAGTGCTTGATGACCTTCAGCCCACCTCGGAGCAAGCAAAATTTTATTACCTTAGGGCTTTCCATTCTGACATCATCATGAGCATACGACACACTAATGTCAACATATTTCTAGCCTTGTATGCTCAGGCATAGAAAGCTAAGGTCGACTTGGTTGCTATTGGTAAGTTACCTCCAAAAATGACTATGTCAATTTTTTCGGACTTACCTCAAAATCTATATCCTAGTGCATCCTCTTAGTCATTTCCTACATCCCCAATGTACCCTATTCCATAATGGAATCCCAATACTTATCTGAACTAGATGGTGTCCGTCTCATAGTTTCAAGCACCTGTTGTTCCCCAAATTTTAGCTCCTATCCCATATATGGAATTACTTGCACCATCGGCACCATTACCATTACCCGTACCTTCAGCACCTGCAAATCTGAACCAGGCCAAAGAATTGTAGGATATGTGATCATCAATGAGGGTAATAGTGAATGAGATCACCATATTAAAAAGAAGGTAATATGATCAAAGTTTCCACCCAAGGAGATTCACTTCACCTCCCCCAATTACTAGAGAGCAAGTTGATTCCACTAGTAGGGCTCCCGAGAGAAATGCAGTGGTGTTAGATAATTAAGAAATTGGTCTATCTAATAGAGCTTATTGGTGCTCCACCTGCAATGATCCGCATGATGAGGAGATTTGCATGGTCCATTTGAACTATGTGCAGACCTTGGCAGACAACATTCCTAGTGGGAAAGTGAATATGATCAGAGAGGTGGACCACAACTTTATGATCCCCCCTATTGAGCAGGTTTTCGTTCTTATGAGGACAAGTAGAAAACCCATTGAAGTTGATCTCATTAAAATGAAACCATTAAAGGTACCTACTAGTTCCAAGATGCCGAGCGATAAGATGCTACCACCAGTAAAAGATCCTGCCCAAGTGTTAAAGCTGGATAAGCCCGTCCTATTGAAGGATATCTTACCTTTGAGAGCTAGGGGGAGAGTTCCTCAACCATAGGCTTCGTCCTACCAACCCCAAACCAAGACAAGGGACCAAGCAAGAGAAAGGCTTAGGTATCCCTTATTGACCAAATGTTAGAGGGTAGAAGATATGTAGCAGTATCGAATCAAATATGAAACTACACAGGAGGGAGGTAAGTCTAGTATAGGGGTATACAGTATTATTGACTAACTAAAGAAAAATCCAACTAAGGTAAGCCTCTTTGATGCACTTTAGCCACCTGGCCAAGTGGATCTATTGCAAGAATTGATAAAATCTGCTAAAGGCAAGGAAAAGCTGACTCAAATTATCTTGACTCAAACATTCACTACCTCAACCATAAAAAAGAATATGCCACCACTATTCTATTTGTCCCTCAGGATGGAGGGGTGGGTTGTGCATAATTGCATGATCAAGGTATACCTAAACAAGGTATGGGAATTGCTCGAATATTTCACAACATTGAATATCTAAGCTATTTCATGAGAGCAAAATAAGCATGTTGACCTCTTGGAGTCTATTGAAGCCAGATTCTCCCCAACTGAAAATATGATGTAGAAATTGAAGACGATAAGAGTGATTTACAGACCTTCAGTGCCAGACAAGAATATCCACTAGTAGGTGTTCAACAATGATGAGAAAATTGTTATTTTTTTGGTTAATGAAGCAAACATTATCGAAGATAGGACCCTTGATGAAGAGGAGTATGAGGTATTATTACAGTTGAAAAATAATCACGTCCCAAAGGAATTGATCATGCTTGAAATTCTATTTGATAAAGATGACAGGTCTCTTGCTCATAAAATCAAAGTAGACGTGAGAGAATATAAGGAATTGGAGCTAGAACCCAAAAAAGTAATCAATATTGGGAATGATTGTACGTCAGTAGAGATCTAGCAAATCAAGATCCTATGCAAGGAATACCCAGATGTATTGCTTGGAGTTATCGAGACCTGAATGGATATGATAAGAGCATTTTTCAACACATAATTGAGCTATAGGAAGAAGTCAAACCTTTCAGATAGAAACAAAGGCTGGTCAACCCAAATATTGAAGTGCTAATGAAGGTTGAGCTCCTAAAGATGTTGGAGATAAAGAGTATCTATCCTATTAAGCACTCTTATTGGGTGGTGAACTTGGTACCGGTGCAAAAAAAAAAAGGAGACATGTGCATTGACTTTCGATATCTCAATCAAGCATCTCTAAAGGACCACTATCTACGACCCCAAATCGATCAAATTATTCATGTAGTGGCGGGAGTACAAAGGTTCTCTTTACTAGATGGCTTCTTCGGATACAATCAAATCTAGATGAAGGATGAGGATCAATACAAAATTGCTTTCACCACCAAGTGGGGCACTTTTGCCTACCAGTGAATGCCATTTGGCCTCTCGAAAACTGAAGCGACTTTCCAAAGAGCGATGGACTTAGCTTTTGGTGAGTTACTAAATCACATTATTATAATTTATTTAGATGACATGTTTGTTTTCTAGCACAAAAGGGAGGAACACGGTCTACATTTGCATCAAGTATTTGAGAAGTGTTGAGAGTTTGGAGTTTCCATAAATTTAAAAAAGTCTAGTTTTGCGATGAAATAAGGTAAGCTCCTGGGCCATGTAATCTTAGAGAAGGGACTAGCTATCGATCTTGCTAGGGCTGAAGCCTTCCTCAAGCTACCTCTACCAAAAAATAAGAAAAACCTCCAATCCTTTTTTGGGTAGATCAATTTCATTATGAAATTCATATCTGATTTTGCTTAGGTGGTAAAACAAATGACCGAAATCCTAAAGAAAGATGCTAAGTTTTAGTGGACTGAGGAAAGGAAGCGGGCATTTAGAGAAATCAAAGAGAGAATCGTTCAAGTCCCTATTTTGATGAACCTCAATTAATCTAAAGACTTTATCCTGTAGGCCATCGGTGAACCAGAGAGTTGTGTAGTTATCCTTACTTAGAAGAACGATGATGGGGATGAACGATCGATAGCATTCCTAAGCCAAGTCATCCACCTATACAAAGAGAAGTATAACTTCATTGAGAGATAGGTACATGTAGTGATGCAATAATTAAAGAATTTTTTTCATTTTGTATTCTAGAGTAAGACAATAGTGTACGTGGTACACCCTGATATCAGGAAATTCAACCAAGGTGAGCTTGGTAATAAAAGGTATATGGGAAGAAAGCAGTTCTCCCCACATACATTGAGTTACCTGCATTGTAGTACCTCTGGTTGCTAGATGGCGATGATGGGGAGTTTGATCCCATGAGCACTGGATTGGTTCAGTTGCTACAGTTAGAAGAAGAAAGAGAAAAATCTTATGAAGCTTTTATCAGGCATGCAGAGACCATGAAAAATTGGTTCAGCAAAAGGACATCCGATCGGAATTTCCAAGTTGGTGACTTGGTGTTGAAATGAAATGAGAAAAAATCTAAACTAGGGAACCATCATAAGTTCGATACATTTTGGGAGGGTCCATTCCGAATCTCGGGTGTTAATCAGGTAAACTCTTTTATTGTACACGATTCAGAGGGTTTCACTCTTCCAATATCAGTCAACGACCTTCATATTAAGGCATACTACCAGTGAGAAGTAGTAGCTAAGGTTTCATAGTTGTGTATATAGTTGTTCCCTTGTTCGTATGTATATATATTTCATCTTGGAATAAGTCTCTTCGCTTTCCATCCCTCTGTGCCCTCAGTTGAGTGGCACCTAATAGGCTCCCTACCGAGGTACGAAGTCAAGTTGACGGGGGAGCATAGTGGAGAGTTTAAATAAAGATTTTTTATTAATTTTAAATTTTTTGCATTTTCTAGCGTGAAAGAAAAGGAAACAAAGTGGTTTCAGGTAATAAAGCAAGCGAAAAGTAGTTTCGCTCTCCCATGGAGCGAAAGTAGTCATGTTTCGATAATTTTAATACATCGTGTGGCAAGAGAGTTCGAGCGAAAGAGAGCGCCATGGCCCTTTTATATTTCAAAGTTGAATGAATGTGGTTTCGCTCCCCTATAGGAGCAAAACTATGTTTTGACGTCTTGAGGAGCGAAAGCTACGAGAAAAGGTAGGGCATGCAATATGTTTTCGACCCTCGGAGGTGCCAAAAGGAAGTTTCATTCAGATTTTTTTAGTGAAAGTCCCATGGTCAAAGTCAAACGTGTACTTCTCATCCATGTCAGTGTTAAAAGGCACCAAGGACTAAATGCCATCCATTAGAAAAAGGAAGAGGTATTCTAAATGTTTAAATGATCATTCGACGTCAAAGGTGGTCAAAGGCAATTTCGGGTATATCGTTGGGCGAAAAACATTTTTGTTCCCTCTTTTAAATGAAATCAAGATCATGGCTCACCGGTACTTCCTATAAGCGAAGGCAGAGTGACGAGAGATTAAAAATTAATTTACTGATCCAAAGAAAAATGTATCAAGCACTCCTCCTAGTTAATAAGAGTTTGCATGTGTTTGGGTTAAGACTGGTAGTTTTGAGCATATGGCATTCCAAAATGAAGTTTCTCCCCTAAATTGGTTGCCATTCCAAGTAAAATTTAAGATCAGGCTCACAATTTAAAAGGGCGTCATGTGGTGAAAAGCAAAAATATTCGAAGCTCCATGAGGCATAAGACCCTAAGTTATCTTCTTTTTTTTTAAAAGGCCTAAATTAAGGAAAGTCCTTTTTAAGGAAAAGTGCCATGCAGTTATCCTAAAAAAGGGACTATTTTAATGCTTTGATTTAGTGAAGAAGGTTTTCAACGATGTATGGGAGTGTAAGGAGGTTTCATTTTTTTTTAGAGAAAGAAAAAAAAAGAGCGAAAATTATTTTAAAAGATAGAGTATCCGCTTTTAAGGATCTCTCAAATTAGAAAAACTCACTTAAAAGGCACTTGAATTAGCAACAAAACATGGCGAGAAAAGTTGAATAAAGCATGCGTTCTTTTGCTATTTCAGGCATTAAAATGAGTGAAAGGGTTTTTCACTTGGTTTTTTAAGTGAAAGCCATTCTGGCCCTCAATGATAACAAAAGTGTTTTTACAAGAGCAAAAGGGAGTTTTGTTTTTCCAATATCTCAAACATGCATTTCGAAGCAAAAGTGAGCGAACGTTCATCCTAAGAAAGGTCGTTGGGGTAGAAAATTGTGCCTCAAAAATTGTAAAGCAGTGAATCATGACTTTTGAGTAAGATTGTAGTCTACGCAATCGACCATCATTGGAGAGAGTGCTCAACCACTAGTTAAGGCGATCTTCCACTTCACCCATGATCTCTCCATGCATTTACTTTGCCTTATGTGCAATTAAGGTTGTTGATCGATCACAATGCATTAAGAAGACCAGTGTTGTAGCTCAAATGAAACCATAAAGAGATTGTTAAGTATTTTTTAGTAGCGCTATTTTTTTCTCGCAGTTCAAAGCGAGAGGGTTGCTGGTAAAACATGGTGCACTAAGCAACAACGAGAAGCTACATTTTTTAAAGCAAGCACCTATGCCAATGTATAATCAAAATTGGTAAGATAAACACCAATTCCAATAAGGAGAAAACCTTGAAGAAGGGAGAAGGCATAAAGAGCCAAAAAAAAGAGAAGAAACAAGTGGAGCTACCACCACCCGTCAATAGGCTGGGAAGAATCAAAGATTGTATGCTCATGAACAAAAGTGTTGAGAAGCTGCGCTAGATTGTTGATGCCATGCTGACAAGGGTGTCTGCTAAAAGCAGGCAGATGGCCACCTATTACTCTCACCTCTATTGGTACCTATGCATGCCTATGCATATCTACCTAGAGCTGGTATGCGGGATTACCAAATTCTACGACCCTTAGACCAGGACAGTTCAAAATGCTAAAGGGGAAAAGTTCACCATTTTTACCAATGATATCTAGAAGGATTTATTTTGTAGATAAAATTCCCCTATCGAATACACAATCAAGAAAATCAACATAACTGTTGAGTGGTATTTTCACCCGATTGTGAAAACACACTCTTCGATAGGATTTGGGTTCTAAATCCTCTGCTTGCAAAGAAATTAAACAAGTAATTTCTCCAAGGTTCCTGTTATGCTAGCATTCTGCATCTGTGTATCATTAATCTCAAATAAAGATATTTAATAAAAATGCTTGGAACACCTTAGTGGTTGCAAGTAACTAAAAACAAGGGGCACTGTGGTTTATTTTACTATGAAACTTAATGATTGTTCATGAACCCTTATAAAAAAAATGTGATCTGATCCTTATATGACCATGCTGCAACTCCAAAATGAAATTTAATGAAATGCCATAAATGAAGGAATTATTTATGGATTTGAAGTTTTTTAATTTTTAATTTTATTTTAATGCTTAAAAAATTAAAATTGGGGTTTCTGAAAATAAAGTGCAGCAAAAAGAAAATAAAATGCAAAGAAAAGAAATTAAAATTGCATCCAGTTTAATGTTATCCCATCTTGGCAAAACCGAAGATGTGAGGTTTCCATGCATGCAACCTAACCTATTGAACCTGCAAAATACACACAATCCAGATAAGTTAAGTCTTTGGTATCTGGGGTTTACTATTATTTTTCAGATTTAGACATTCGCATGAAGCAACCAAGAGAACTTGCATTAAACTTCATCTATAAGCCTAGAAATTTGAAAAAGGGAAAGATAAACATTAAAACATGCATGCAGAAAATAACTCCTTCTTTCTTGCCAATAAGATGCAAATTTCTGAATACTCCTACATTACAGATAAATCTTGTTACAACAGTAGAACATCTAGTTTTCTCAAAACCAGCAAAAGGTGGAAGAAAAATAGCCCCAAGCAGGCCCAGAATGGCATCTCGCCTTAGGCACTGCAACTTTGCCCACAACGGTTTCCGACCTCTGTATCTATCCTATGCTTCTGCTTTTAAAGCTTGGCAATGCTCTCTGTTTTGCCCTGTGACGCTTCGTTTCATCTTCCAGATCGCTTCGCTTCACCTTCCCAATTGCTTCGTTTCATATTCCCACCTTTCGAATTGCTTTTGAATTTATGTTTAATGCTGAAACGTTTGATAATATTCTATGAATGTAACGTTTTTGTAACCCTTATACATGTATGCCACGTGTTCTGCACTTTCTGCATCTTCTGTAACGGCCCCATGAAAATCACAACAAAAAATAGCATGTAACTCTGTTCCTCTACCTGACCGCGAAAACACGACATGTCGCGATATCGCAACAGCTCTATGCTAACAGCCTTTCCTGCCTTCATGCACCGTGAAAACGCGACATGTCATGAAATCGCGACATGTCGCGATATCGCGACAACTTTTCATTCTATACACTTTGTTGTTTTTCTGTCACGAAATCGCTACGCCTTTTCACTTGGAGCTGTCTTGCGGCAGCCTGTCGCGAAATCGCGATGTTTTTATGCATGTAGCTTGTTCCTCTGCCAGCACAACGAAAATGAGACAGGTAGCGAAATCACGACATTTTTTGGCCAACAGCCTTGTCTGCCATCACGCCCAACGAAAACGTGACATGTCACGAAATCGTGACGCTTTTCTTCTCCGTACGCCCTCGGCCGCAACCTGTCGCGAAATCGCTACGCCTTTTCGTTTCTTTCACTCTGGCAGCTTTCTGTCGTGAAATCGTGACACTTTTTTGTTTCGTACCATTTGGCTGCTTTCTGTCGCGAAATCGTGACACTTTTCTCTTTCGGGCTGCTTATGTTGTATTTGGCCACAAAAACGCGATGTGTAGCGAAATCGTGACATATTTTGCTTTTCATACAACTTCGCTGCTTGGAGCCGCGAAAACGTGACCTGTCGCGATATCGTGATGTTTTTTAGCTTTGTGCCCCTTTGCTATTTTTTGTTGCGAAATCGCTATGCTTTTCGTGCCTTGCCCTGTTTGACTGGTTTGACCCGCGATGTCACAAAATCGTGACACTTTTCATTTTCTGCCAGCGACTACGCAACACGTCGCGAAATTGTGACACTTTTTTATTTTTTGGCCGCGACGGAGCAACATGTCGCGATTTCGTGACACTTTTCATTTTTCGGCAGCGATGGCGCGACATGTCGCGATTTCGTGACACTTTTCATTTTTCGGCAGCGATGGCGCGACATGTCGTGATATCGCGACAATTTTCATTTTTTGGCAGCGATGGCGCGACATGTCACGATATCACGACACTTTTCATCCTTGTGCAATTTTGCCCCTTTTTCTTGGTTTTTAGCATCTGGGTTACTAAGATCTTCTTTGAAATCATGCAAAAAAGGTGGGTCCCCAATTTTGGGGTGTGTTGTGGATCAGCCACAACAAATGGTGACTCTGTTGTCAAATGCTCTTGAGCATTTTAGTGAGAACCCAACTTGGAAGTATATAAACTCGAAAACATGTGTTAGCACAAGCAATATAAACAAATGCCCATGGATAAGAAATATATGAATCATTAGAATCATCAAGTATTAGCTCGGTGTGTGCAATGTGTTTCATTCCCTATCGTTTGAAATTGATCAACATTCCATCATCAGTTTTACATGAATGCATATGTGAGATTGCGAATGATTTGTGTAACCTAATAAATATGCTAAGAGATTTTGCTTTTATAAAAGGCATAGTCTTTCTTCTAGTATCATACACAAACATTCAAGATTATCAAACCCTCTTAGGATCAACTATATGTACGATGAATTGCTTTATTAGATCCCAACGTTGGTTATGAGTCCCCACTATCTTGAACCCATATGTAAGTGAAAGTGAAATCAGAGCTTTGGAAAATCAGACTCCCAACCTAATAGAGATGGGAGTTTAACCCTATTATTACTACTCTGATTTGGAATTCATTACCTCACTTTAAGCAAAATAATTTAACCAATTATGAAAGAAATGGTCATGCTAGTCTAACCCTTTGAACAAACAGTGGTCTTGTTTTTTAGACAAGACATGTTGCCATGCATGGGCATACTTAACCCCCATAATCCAAAACTTATCTTCATTTCTTTGGACCTTGTGGATGACTACCCATCCTTTGCAGAGGACAAGTAGTACGATCCTTCCAATCCAATATAAATATGAGATGGGAAAAATTAATTTTTTACATCTTGGACCTTAGGGATGACTACTCATCCTTGCTAGGGACATGTAGTACGATCTTTCCAATCCAAACTTTAGATGTACATGGAAAATATTAATTTTATTGCTTAGACCTTGGGGATGACTACCCATCCTTTGCAGAGGACAAGTAGTACGATCCTTCCAATCCAAGATTCATCATGAAATGAGACATAAGAGTTTTGGGGAATCAGATTCTCAACCTAAGTGAGATGAGAATTTATGCCCTATCCTTACTACTCCATGTAGGTCAAATCAAATCTTTGGGGAATTGGATCCTCAACCTAAGTTCGATGAGGATTTATGCCCTATCCTTACTACTCTGATTTTAGGCTTTAAGCTTTATGGAAGTGGTCAAAACCACTGTTTTAAGGATCATGCTGCATAATAGGATAGACCTGAAATATTTCTTTCGCTCAACATTTTCTTCCAAGTTAGGTTTTGATCATTTTGCTCAAGATCCTTTTTAATGTGTATAAAACGTGCTTGGTTCTAGATATCTCAAGACTCAGTTCCCAACCTTAGGATTTTCTTCTTATTTATGTGATAGCATAACCTTAAGAGGATTTGACACACTTTAATGATTTGTATTTGAAATGCATTTGCAACTAAGATGGCATGTATGTGCAAAGTGAGATGTAATATGAATGCATTGTCTTTTGAAATGCGAGATGAAATAATGCCATATAAAACCGACTACTTCATGCATCACAAGTTTCAAACGATACTATTAAACTGTTTGTGTTACTTGTGGAGCTTTTACAAGACAATTCCAATGTTTCATATTCTCCCGATCTAGAACATAAGTTAGCATCTCAAGGCAACTTTTTCATCATTTTTTTTTTTTTATAAACAAACAAAAAATGTCAAATAAACACACAACTTTAAATTAAAACTTATTCAATCCAAAACTGCAATCCCAAAAATGAAAATTTGAAAACACAAACCAAAACCCAAAAAACCAAAAATCTATATACAAATGTACACTATAATACAAGATGATGCAAAGCTTGGCTTATCACTTTCCTGGATCCCACACATGGTTAGAACATTTCAACAAAAATATAACATGATATGCATACCAAATGTTGTGGGAATCCCACAAAAACAACACTAGACCAAACAATGCAACAAATTTCCACTTGCCATGCTCACCATACCAATTTGATTTAGTTCCAATAATACTCCCATAGGTGAGCACCAAATTACTAAAATGATTAGACAATAAATGATTTTCAATTTTATCATGTCTATTCTTTAAAACTTCCATTTCCAAACTCAATCTTTGATTTAGAATTAGGCTATCCTTTTCAAATATGCAATTTTGTAAGTAGTAGCCTATTTCTACAAATTTCAAAGCCAAATCCTTTTCCAAATTTGTAGGCCAATCAAATTTGTGTAAAAATTTACACGCATCTAGGATATTTACTAAATTAGGATCATTAAAAGTTTTTATCCTAGATTCAATTAGTAATTGTTGATGAATTTGGTTCAACAATTCAAGTGCATCAACTTCTTTTCCATTCATTAAAACAATGTTATTAAAGGTGTGATTAAAAATTATACCTTGTTTTTCATTTACCTTTAATGACATTTCATCATTCAAATTATTTAAATTCAAAATATGGTCATCCTTTTCAATCCTCAAACACTCTTGGTCAAAGAGTATGTCCCATGACTCATCTTGATGATCCTTCATTTGAGTTGTTTCCAATTGATCCATCTCTTTGTCCTTTGGTTCTAGATCTTTGTTCACTATCCATGGTATCTCTTCATTTGAATCCTCAAAATCATCATGCAAACTTGCATCCACACCTTCAATGAATTTATATTCAACATGATCAAATTTTGTCCCCTTTTCAAGTCTTGTGAATATGAGATCTTCGTATGATGTAGAAGGTTCAACATCCTGCATATCAAGTGAAATATGAGTTTCATCTATAAGGATGTGAGAAAAGAATGCCTTATCATATCTCCCCCAACCATTATAAAAATTGTCATCCAAATCCATAGGATGAAAGTCCATGATGTTCGTGACATGATCTTTTGATTCATTCATAAATTCTTTTTCTTATTTTTCCTTGGCAATAAGATCATTATAATCTTCTAAAATTTGATGAGATTTAAAACCCTCTTCCAAAACATCCTCAAATTGTACAGGAGTTGTAATATCTTCCTTTGAGTAGGCGATTATGTCATCCTGCATATCAATTGGCACAAAGGTTTCATTAGTAGTTTTGGATTGAGTGTAGTCTTCCCACTTCTTCCAAGCATCATAATAATCATCTTTCAAAATCAAGTGGTGACGTTCAACTACTTCTTCAACATCTTCCAATTCATCAATATGCTTCTCATCAAATTCATCTTCACCTTCCTTAGATGGTTCAATTATTTCCAAAAGTGGGTCGTTTCTTGAATTCAAATTTGTAAGGCCATCATAATCCAAATTAGTAACCCATGATTCAATTTTATCATAATTTGGAGGGTGAAGAATTTCTTGATCTTTAATTTTATACATCTCATCAATAGTATCTTCCAAGAACAAGTGGTGAAATTCTATCATATCTTCAAATTTATTTATTGATTTTCTTTCCATTTCACTTTCAACCACTTCATTCAATTCTATGGTGGGTTCCATCCTATCACATATATCAAACATTGTTGAATTTAGAACCCCTTCATCCAAATAATTGTGTATCTCTACGAATGAGCTCATTTCTGCATAATCCTCACTAGTGGATGCTGGCTTATCAATTTGCACCTTCCCGTGGACTACATCTAAGGTGGTTGTAAGATTTGGATATTCAAATTCATCCCCTTGATCATTTACCTTAGATATCATTGGAGTGGAGGGTGCTATGTTTGATGGTTGGTGTAGGTTGGCATCAAAAGAACAATCTCTCATATGAACATGTTGTGCCTTTTCTTCTTCAAGACCTTGTCGTTCTATCTCTTCTAAGACCTCATGGATTTTCTCTAGGGACAAACCACTCAGTTTTTCCTCAATGAGCGAAGCAAGTGTGGGGTGTATGTCTCCTAGGTATACTTCCATGGCTTCCTCTTCCAATGTGTTAAAATTCTCCCACATTTGGGAGTGCAACTCATGAAATCTTCCATTAAATTGACTCAAGGATTCATTAGGCTCTTTACATATGGAGGAAAACTGATTTTTCAGGATTTCTAAGTCAACCTGATTACCAAAATGATGAAGATCGGCTACTTCTAGTTGTATCCAAGAAGTCCTAACCTCCATGGGTAGTTGGCTATACCAAAAGAATGGTCTATCATCCAAAATGTATGCAAATAACTTACAAGCCACCTCCTCATAGAAAATCTAGAATTTACATAATATATCCTTGTAGACATGCAATTTTTGCAAGTATCCTAATGGCACCTCTTGATTAAAACACCATAAAAAATCCAATAACATTGTAGGAATTTGATAGGGTACCACAGGTATAGACAAACCCTCATAATGATCCTCTATCATTAATACCATTCTTTCTCTTAGACACACTATTTCAGATTTCAGGGATACCATTTTCTCTTCAAGTGTTGCCATTAGTGAAACTCAAAATGTAATTTTAGAACCAAATTTGTTGACCATTCAACCTGCAATTTAAAATTAAAAAAATCAAGTTAGTATCAACTAAGAGATGTATTCATTAAAATTAAATGAAAAGTAATTGCATGAGACCAAAATTCTGAAAAATTAAATCAAATCACTTTAATTCTGTATGAACAATCAAAAAAATATACAGCATACCTGAATTGCTTAAAATAGAATAAAGTAAACCGATTCAGGCCGTCCTTTTAACAATCTGCCGAGTGTTAGAGGAGTAAAGCGTAAAAAAATTTAAATTTAAATTACACTAAAATAAACCCGTTCGGCCCTCCTAGCACCAATCCGTTGAGTGGTGTTAGAGGCCGAAGATGCTAATCAAATGGACTTGAAATATTTAGCAATGTAAAGCTCTTAAACAATTATAAACCCGTAGCATCTAAAATCATGATAAAATAAACTTTTTATGCCCTCCTTCTAGCGCCAATCTGTTGAGCGGTATTTTCATCCGATTGTGAAAACACACTTTCTGATAGGATTTGGGTTCTAAATCCTCTGCTTGCAAAGAAATTAAACAAGTAATTTCTCCAAGGTTCCTGTTATGCTAGCATTACGCATCCGTGTATCATTAATCTCAAATAAAGATATTCAATAAAAATGCTTGGAACACCTTAGTGGTTGCAAGTAGCTGAAAACAAGGGGCACCGTGGTTTATTTTCTTGTGAAACTTAATGATTGTTCATGAACTCTTATAAAACAAATGTGATCTGATCCTTATATGACCATGCTGCAACTCCAAAATAAAATTTAATGAAATGCCATAAATGAAGGAATTATTTATGGATTTGAAGTTTTTTAATTTTTTATTTTATTTTAATGCTTAAAAAATTAAAATTGGGGTTTCTGAAAATAAAGTGCAGCAAAAAGAAAATAAAATGCAAAGAAAAGAAATTAAAATTGCATCCAGTTTAATGCTATCCCATCCTGGCAAAACCGAAGATGTGAGGTTTCCATGCATGCAACCTAACCTATTGAACCTACAAAATATGCACAATCCAGATAAGTTAAGTGTTTGGTATTTGGGGTTTACTGTTATTTTTCAGATTTAGACATTCGCATGAAGCAACCAAGAGAACTTGCATTAAACTTCATCTATAATCCTAGAAATCTGAAAAAGGGAAAGATAAACATTAAAACATGCATGCGAGAAAATAACTCCTTCTTTATTGCCAACAAGATGCAAATTTTTGAATACTCCTGCATTACAGATAAATCCTGTTACAACAGCAGAACATCTGGTTTTCTCAAAACCAGCAAAAGGTGGAAGAAAAACAGCCCCAAGCAGGCCCAAAATGGCATCTCGCCTTAGGCACTGCAACTCTTCCCGCAGCGGTTTTCGACCTCTGTATATGTCCTATGCTTCTGCTTTTAAAGCTTGGCAATGCTCTTTGTTTTGCCCTGTGACGCTTCGTTTCATCTTCCAGATTGCTTCGCTTCACCTTCTCGATTGCTTCGTTTCATATTCCCACATTTCGAATTGCTTTTGAATTTATGTTTAATGTTGAAACGTTTGATAATATTCTATGAATGTAACGTTTATGTAACCCTTATACATGTATGCCACGTGTTCTGCACTTTTTGTATCTTCTGTAACGGCCCCATGAAAATCGCGACAAAAAATAGCATGTAACTCTGTTCCTCTACCTGACCGCGAAAACGCGACATGTTGCGATATCGCGATAGCTCTATGCTAACAGCCTTTCCTGCCTTCATGCGTCGTGAAAATGCGACATGTCATGAAATAGCGACATGTCGCGATATCGCACAACTTTTCATTCCGTACACTTTGCTATTTTTCTGTCGCGAAATCGCTATGCCTTTTCACTTGGAGCTGTCTTGCGGCAACCTGTCGCAAAATCGTGATGTTTTTATGCATGTAGCTTGTTCCTCTGCCAGCACAGCAAAAATGAGACAGGTAGCGAAATCGTGACGTTTTTTGGCCAATAGCCTTGTCTGCCATCACGCCCAGCGAAAACCCGACATGTCACGAAATCGTGACGCTTTTCTTCTCCATACGCCCTCGGTCGCAACCTATCGCAAAATCGCTACGCCTTTTTGTTTCTTTCACTCTGGCAGCTTTCTGTCGCAAAATCGTGACACTTTTCTGTTTCGTACCATTTGCCCGCTTTTTGTCGCGAAATCGCGACACTTTTCTCTTTCGGGTTGCTTATTTTGTATTTGGCCGCGAAAACACGTGTAGCAAAATCGCGACATATTTTGCTTTTCATACAACTTCGTTGCTTGGAGCCGCGAAAACGTGACCTGTCGCGATATCGCGATGTTTTTTAGCTTTGTGCCCCTTTGCTGCTTTTTGTCGCGAAATCGCTACGCTTTTCGTGCCTTGCCCTGTTTGACTGGTTTGACCCGTGATTTTGTGACATGTCGCGATATCGTGACACTTTTCATTTTCTACCAGCGACCGCGCAACACGTCACGAAATCGTGACAATTTTTATTTTTCGACCGCGACGGAGCAACATGTCACGATTTCATGACACTTTTCATTTTTCGGCAGCGATGGCGCCACATGTCGCGATTTCGTGACACTTTTCATTTTTCGACAGTGATGGCGTGACATGTCGCGATATAGCGACAATTTTCATTTTTCGGCAGCGATGGCGCGACATGTCGCGATATCGTGACACTTTTCATCCTTGTGCAATTTTGCCCCTTTTTCTTGGTTTTTAGCATCTGGGTTACTGAGATCTTTGAAATCATGCAAAAAAGGTGGGTCCCCAATTTTGGGGTGTGTTGTGGATCAGCCACAACAATAGCTGAGAAGAACGAAAGATGCACGTCAATAATGTAGATGCGACAGTTTATGGAGATGCAATTACTGGAGAAGCTGATGCCCAGAGTATTGCCAAACCTACCCAAACCCCTAAAGTTGTTCAAGCATCTTGACATATACTCCATGTGAGCATGGGTTATGGGACTCTCCATAGATGCAACAATATACAAGTGACAAGTTTCCCTCTTAGAGTGTATTTCGCATGATGAATTCTACTCTCCCACCGTCATGAAACTAGAGACAAAGCCTATTTTCTTCGACTAGATAGAGTGGGTGGCATGGAATATGCACATACTATTGAGCAATTTACAAAGTGGTAAGGATATGTCTTTTCAAGTATGCTCTTTCCTTGCTTGGTACATTTTCTACAACATCCATAGTCATTTTTTTTTCATCACCAAGAATCGTACCAATAAAGAGAGCAAGGTGCTCCTAGTTTATTAGTGGACTCAAAGTTTATCCAAATGTGAGTCCTAATATAACTTCAACAATATGTTTCTTGGCCCAAATTTGGAGCTCATCTATGGAGTTTGCAAACGAATACCGAGGCAAATGAGAGACGAGATAGTGTAGAAGAATTTGGGCGATGTTTTTCAGTTCACACAAGGCCTTGTCATAAGGATTTATAGGGAAATCCTTCCTATTGCCCTACTACACCACTGAGTACCATTTTACCCTCGAATTTGCTCGAAAAAGTGACTTCATCGATGATACAAATGGGCACGGAAGAAGGAAGTCGCACACCTACGCCTTGCATTTTTAGTTTGTCGATATTGAAGTAGCGATCACTGGGAGGAACTCCTTTCTTACAGTAACGTTATATGATTTTTTCCTAGTCAGGCTCCCCCAGTGCTATAGGTATGACCCATTGGATGTTTTTAGGTAATTTATCAGAGCAAAAAGCTTCCACAGCTACCCACATCCAAATATTGAAGCACAATGTAATAATCCTACAAGGAGCGATCTAGAATCGCACGTGGAGAAGATGATGTCACTTCACCCGTGGCATGACTTCTTCATGATGGAGGTCGAATATGACCTTGTGCACAACCCAGTGCATGTATCGGATAAGGAGTTGTTACAGGTAATGAAGGAAAAATTGTCCGATTGGTCAGACGACAAGATTGCCAACTGGTGGATCATGAGGGTCCACAACAAAAAGCAGGCATCCAAACAGTTCCTCGTGTTGGATGAAAAATTCTCCATGATATATGATGCAAAATTTGACACATACCAACCTATCTCATTTTTTGATATCATGCCCCGGAGCACTCAGAGCCTTGGCAGAGTGGAGGATACGATGGAAGAACAGAGGCAACTGATTGAACGAGATCTATTTGCTATGGAGAAATACGAACAATTGCCCCCTAAGGAATAGGTTACTCTGATGAAAAGGAGCACTAGTACAATACTTTCACTTCCTCATGTTGCAAATAAGCCTCAAATTGATGTAGCTCGACTCCTCAGCATAAACCCTTATACAACATTGACAACCATGGAAGCGATCACTCTTGAAGTCCTTATTCCAACATAGCAAGAGCAAAAAAATGTGGAGTTGATTGACCTAGAAGTAGATGCATCAGATAGAGAAGAAGGAAGAACAAGCCCAATCACACAACAATTCATCGTTTTGGATCTGGCAAGGCCTGAGTCCGTAGCTATGCTATCTCTTTCTCCTTCCCTCACTTTTGAGCCTTTGGCGACTATGTCATCCAATGCTGAAACTCTCATTTCCACTCAACTTTCATTTGACATCACCAGGTTTGCCATGCCTTTCCTTGCATCTCAATCGCTACTCCTCTCATCATCCCCTCTTATATCCTAAACGTTTAGTTCCTTTGTGTCCATCACCAATGCATTTGCATTTCCTACATCATCTACCCCTACCCCTCCTTAGGTTTCTATCGATCGTGTCGCTGCGTTCATCGTCACCACCAATCCAAACTCATTTTTACTCTCACTGACCTCCTTAGTTGCAATAGCATCCTATGATATTCCAATCCTAGGTCCTACTACCTCGATTGCAGCCATTAAAACCCCAATGTCACCAAGGGTTAGCCTAATCATTGCCTCATCTATTCTTGATTTATCCACCGAAGCAAACCTCCAACGTGCTCTTTTCACCTTCACACCACTCTTTAGATTACATGAGTCACTAGAGATGGAGCTAGAAGTTCTACAGGAACACCTGATTACAAAGAGCATACGTCGAGCATGTTAGAGTTCCTCAAGCTGGCTCAAGGGCTAAAAAATAAAAAACATATAAGCTCCAGCCAAGGTGGAAAAAAGGGCTATGTTCGACCCAAAGAAGATAGAACTCCACAAGATGGAGAAGGTGTCCAAAGTTCAAAAGCCCCTGGAGGAGATGACACCAACGGATAATTCTTATTATCATATGGTTGAAGACTTAAAAACAATCAACACCGTAGTGATGATGGGTAATATCCAGGTCAAAATGGGTTCCATCTATTTCCACGAGGAGCACTTCAAAGCTCATTTCTTCGAAGCTAAGGCTAAAAATTTGGAGCTCGAGGAGACCTTAGCACAGACAAGGGCACAAATCGAGGAGGCTTAGTCCAAATATGAGCAGTTGTAGCAGTGCGTGGCCAGTTTGGAGCAAGAGGTGGGTAATTACAAAAGGGTGATTGAACATCACCTTAAGGAACACACAAAGGTGGAAAGTCAAGTACAAGCCTTGAATGCTTAGATCTAGGAACTGCAAGCTTAGTTGATAGAGAGGATGGTGCAAGCAAAGGTCTTCATAAAATATTACATTAAGGAGGTTCGCTATCACTTCTTGGCTAACTTTCGAGCTAGGGCATTAAAAGCAATAGCAGTGCTCACATTCATTTGGGAGGCCAAGTAAATAGTTACTCACGGTGGACCTGTCGTGGAGGATGCCAAAAAGTACATAGATCGATTGTTGGAACTAGATATGAAGGTGCAAACCTTAGAAAAAATGGACCTCCAACTTAATCCTATGAGTCCACTCGCTCGGTCATGGGCAACTACAAAGGTGACACTACGGGTTTAATTCGTAAAAGTGAAAAGATCCCAGGAGGTTAGAAGATTTTTTAGAAGTGTTCAAGCAGGAAACGCATATTTCTCTGATGTATTTCGAAGCCCTCACACAACTCAGCTTCCCTGGTTTAACTGATGAGGAAGAGGCTATTTTGATGAAGGAATAACTAAACCCAGTTTGCGATACCTTTGAAGGTGACACTTCTAAGATTTACAGTTGGGATGAGCCTATTACAGAAGCCCAGGTAATGCAGTTAATGACAAAGTTTGCATGGATTAAATATTGTTTGGTAATCTAAACTAGAGGGCTAACTTCGCTAACATAAACTAGCTTGAAACTTTTGGGTACCTAGTTAGGGAGCTCCAAGACAGTGATTTTCTCCAAGAAGATACCTAGGCCCTGGTTCAAGCAACCTATGATCGCATATATGAGCATCTCCCACAATCAGAGTCTTCCTAACAACACGAAGATCAAAGAGAGAAAGAGGAAGACCAAGAAGAAGAGGGGGCCGTGAGCACAAAAGAGAAGAAGGAGAAGGAGAAAGGGAGAAGTTGGAGGAAGAGTTTGCTACCAAGAGTAAGCATTCATAAGAAGAGAGTGATGATGACTCTGAGCCTAACATATAAGGCTTGGGATATTCACATTGAGGTAAGCTCAATTCCCCCGCGAGCCACCAGAGATGTTGGCATTCCTATCACATCGTTTTATTTTGTGGGAAATTTTATCATGTAATAATCTCTTCTTCCCTGGAAAGTTATTTTTTTAGGACGTGTTCCTTTTTCATGTTTTGCTGTCAAGATTTTTTGGTTGCACTCAAGGGAGTATGCAGTATTTGTTTTTCAATTATCATGCAGGGTCTTTCTTCGAGCTCTCATAGTGAGGTCCAAGTAAATATATGGTTTTGGAAAGCTCCATTGGCGTAAGCCTTTTCACGCCTAAAGGGTATATCACCGAGCAAAAGTATTCATGAAGCCCTTTTGTTTGTAAGTCATGGGCAAGAGTTTTTTTGTGCCATGCTTCTGCTGAAAGCTTATTTTGATCTCAAAGGTAGCAATGGAGATTGGTTAAGTTGGCCAACGAAACTTGATTTCGAAGGAGTATAGAAAAATCCCTTTTCAGGCTAAAAGTCAACCAAAAACTAAGTGGGGCCCAAGCCTTTTCACCCCCACTTAAGAGTGCAATCCCATTTCGAAGCTTGTATGGGCAAAATGCCTTTGTCGTTTCCTAAGGCCAACGTAACTCAGTTTCAAAGAAAAAATTAGAGTGCAAGCCCATTTCAGGATAGAAGGTGGTCAAAATGGAAGTGGGGCCAAGTGCTTTCAATCACATTTGAGAGCGTAATCCCTTTTCGGATCTTGCGTGAGTGAAAGCACTTTTTGTCGTTTCTTGATCAATAAAAAACTACATACTGGGTCCCACCTCTCTAGGAAAGCGATAAAGAGTTTCGATATTCTCAACGTCACTTCCAAGTGGTATTCCATGATGTGTCTAGTGATCCTGCTATGAGCAAAGAACAGAGTGAAGGTCCTTTTTTGGGTTAATGCTAAAAAAAAAGACAAGCTGGGGCCCACACCAGCGAATTTTTGTTTTGCTCGAAAAAGGCATAAAAACTCCCTTTCGTGCCTCTTTTCAACGAAACTCATTCTCTCCTCTAATTCAATGACGGTCGGCTGAAGTAGCTTTCATATGTCGTGCTTTCACTCATTTAATGGTGGTTGGTTAAAGAAGAATCTAAATCCAGTTTCCTCGGATCCTATAATCTGATTCTCACCATCAAGGCGATTCTAGCAAGTAAGGAAGTGACATTGCAAGCGAATCATGTCGTCGCATTGAAGCCATACAACTACTTCTCAAGGAGTCATCAAATTCGAGCCATGCTTCATTACTTTATGATGAGTGCTGGAATCAAATCTTGGCTACCACCGCAACATTTTATGGTTGGGCATTTATGTTTTAGAGGCGAAATCCTCTATAAAAACTTATAATTTTAATGTAAAATGATGGATGTTTGCTAGAAAACTATTGTGCCTAAGCTCTACTATGAATAAAAAGGATACTTGGCTCTAAATATAAGTCCCTTTCATGTGCATACTTTCTATTATTTATTTATATTAAATTTGCTTCCTTGTTTGATAAGCTATAATTCTATGTTTGGATCTAGCTTCTGATAAAAAGTAAACACTGGAATAATTCTGGAGGTTGCATATTGTGGGGGTATTTAGTTTTAATTTTTGTTACATCCTTTGTGCTAATGGCTATTGGTTTAAAGTATAACTAAGTGATCGTGTTGTTTGTTCATCACCCATGTTAATATGGTTCATAGCCACATTTCCCATCTCTTTTAGTCATTTATCATTCTTTTTTTGTTTTCTTAAATTCCAACCCAATTTTAGAGTAGCAAAGGAACCAACCCTCTCTAGAGATTGGCATGGGAGTCATTTCTTCTTTTCGACCTTTCAATGTTGATTGGGTCTAAGGGCGCATGGATGAAACATTTCATACCTAAGAAAAATTCTTGACCAACAGTAACCTAGTTGAAGGAGAGGAACTCAAGCAAATTGTACATAAGCTTCAAAATATGCTTCAAGAATTTTATTTGCTAATTTTTACACAGAATGATAAATTGGTTTAAAATCTATCAAAGATAGTGGATGCTTAGTCAAGTTGGGATATGAGGATTTAGAGCAATTACTCCCAAAAATTTCCCTTGGAAGAATGTTTCTCAATTAAAGACTCTCCCTAAGGTGTCAACATTCCTTTGTTTAGAAATTCAAAGTAATATTTTTACAAGAGAAGAGTCTACGAAGAAGAGGATATCATGGACCTTTCAGATGTGCTTTATGTGAGAAAGATTTAGATACATTAGACCATTTGCTTCTTCATTGTCCCTTTTCTCACACCATTTGGGGTTATATTTTAAAAATATGAAAATGTATTGGGTAGCTCCATCAACATTGAAAGAGTTGATGAAATATGAGATTAATTTTTTCAAAGTGAAAGCATCAGTCCTGCCATTATTGTTAGAATTTATGGCTTGAAAGAAACAATAAACTTTTAAAAAATAAATCTCTAAACCATGCCCAAATTTGAAACCATATTATTGCCTCTCTTTTAAAATGTTTAGAGGTATGGTGCTCATCATGGGAAGTCTCAAGTGTGGAAAAATAGGCGGTATCAACTTGGTTAGAGGATTTGAACATACATGAAAGAGTCATTTGCGACAATGGTTTTGAAACAAGGGATCTGCTTTGATCTAGGGTAAAACAGAAATATCTAGAAATTGGTTTTATCAAAATTAATTTTGATGGTGGATCCAAAGGAAATATGGTAAAATTTAAAGGAGGTTGTGTTTTTTGAAATAATGAATGTAAAATTCTCCACTTACTTAGTCATATGAAACTTCAACTAAAAACTATGTAGAGGCTAAGGCACTTCAAAAATATTTTGTCAAATACTAGACAAGACAAGATAAGATTTTACAAAATATTCGACCAATTATGACACAAGAAAAAATGAAATCCCGAGGAAGAAGATATCTATGGAGGAGCTACATGAATTAGTTTATTTTTCTATCCTAATAAGGTGCTTGGTAGTAATGGATTTCTTACAATTTTATTTTAAAAAATATGTAAATTTATGGTCTAATGCTTGGTTGAAACCTTATCTTCTTATCTTTAATTAAAAATAGCAACCATTATCTTTAATATGCCTAGATTTTCAAGGTCCAAAGGTCAAATATTTTATTACAATGAGCAACCACTCTAGACCATGGATTTCTATTAGTAACCTGGTTGAAGAGAGAAACTCAAACTTGTACATGAGCTTCAAAAGATGCTTCAAGAATTTTATTTGTTGATTTTTACATGAAAGGACATGTTGGTTTGAAATCTATCAAAGGTTGGTAGATACTTAGTCAAGTTGGGATATGAGGATTTAGAATAATTAAAATATTTTCTTGCCAAAAATTTCCCTTGGAAGAATGTTTCTCCACTAAAGGCTCTCCCAAAGGTGTCAACATCCCTTTGGTTAGTTGTTCAAAGTAAAATTATTACAAGAGAAGAGTCTACAAAGAAGAGGATATCATGGACCTTTTAGATTTGCTTTGTGTGAAAAGTATTTAGAGACATCAAACCATTTGCTTCTTCATTATCCCTTTATTCATACTATTTGGGGTTACTTTTTAAAAAAATATGAAAATATATTAGGTAGCTCCATCAACTTTGAAAGAGTTAATGAAATGTTGGATTAATTATTTCAAAGCTAACAACATTGGGTGTTGCCACTATATACCCTAGCCCACTAGGTTAGATGAAGTCAACGTGACCCTCGATCCTCAAGGGCATTGAACTAGGGCAATCAACTAGCAAACACTTGGCTGCTACCATCAACCTATCCCATTTTGGGAACGCCATGGTTTGAAGCTTAACCACAACTTTGTCCTTGTCAAACACTTCTTCAAGATACTAAAAGTGCAATTGAAAAAGGATGGAAATGTATTTCAATTATAGGGGATTCATAAATTTTCGTTAATTTTGTCAACAAAAATAGATATTGGGATTGAAAAAAGCTAATACTATTGCTCATATTCATCATCTATTATTGGAGGAAATATCTTGGAAATGTGAGCACACGTGCACACACATATATAGATAGATAAATGTGAGGAAATCAGGTAGGAGATAATTTAGCCAATTGCAGTGTTAATCTTTGTCTTGGTGAAATTTAAATTTTAGAAGGCAATTAGCAAAGCGATATTTTATCTCCTAATGAAAATAATGTCATGTTAAACCCATGTAAACTTAATTTTTAAGGATGAGTGAGTAGCCAAGTTGGTGTGAGGTGGCCAGCTAAGGTCTACGATCCATACCGTGGGTCCATTCAACTTTGGTTCAAATCACATTGGATACCATAACCCCTTTTGACCCCAAGGGCTAGGTGGATTGGTAGTTGTTTGTCTAGCTAGGCACTTACCAAGAAGAGACCTAGGTTCAAACCTTGGGGGTATACTTATTGCAAAGGTAGTAGTCTGATCTGAATCCTTTGAGTGCATGCCAAACTAACGATGATGGTATGGATCCTAAGTGATCGATGCTTCCCCTCACGTCGGGTCAACAATAACAAGG
Organism: Wollemia nobilis; assembly: GCA_028583015.1. Lineage (NCBI taxonomy): Eukaryota > Viridiplantae > Streptophyta > Pinopsida > Araucariales > Araucariaceae > Wollemia > Wollemia nobilis. The sequence continues at coordinate 22,779,330 of JAQPPZ010000523.1, forward strand.
TGATATAGGTTTGTTGGGAGCAACCCCTATGGTTTGAACCCTGTACTTGGCAGTTACTAAAAATAGTGTGGATGTAACCAACTCCCCTATGTATCAATAAAAAAATTGATGCCATGTCAAAGAAATGATTGTAGAAACATAACACTTTAAAGAACATCAAGCTAGATATGATTCAATAGACCTAACAACAAATATAAAATTTTGATGGAAGTGGCCCCGTAGAGGCCACGTATAGCTTATTAAAAAAAAGAGACTCCCCTCCCCTTTAATGTTTTTCCTTTTATTTAAAAGCTTTGATAATTAAAAGAGAATCCTCTAATAAGGACATGATATACATCCTTTTTAGTTTGGAGTTATCTTAGGAAGACTAAGAGGGATTTACACATCATAAAAACATAAATATATATATATATATATATATATATATATATATATATATATATATATATATATATATATATATATATATAATTTAATTAGTGTGAGAAACTCTTATGATCGATGTTTAGGGTTGGGCATCCCCATCCCAACCATGACCTCTCATAAGGGTGAAAGTTGAGCTTATCAATAGGGGCCAAAAACACAACCATACACACACCCACCCCCTTACACACTCACCCACGTCATGGTTTGAATGTTGGACCTCCTGAAGAAGAACCAAAACCTAAACCATTGCATTGTCCCCCAAGACAAACTATATATATTTTTAATACATAGAGGAATCGTTAACATCATTGGATATTACCACTCTAAACCCTAGATTTTTGGGTTAGATGAAGTCCACATGACCCCTAACTCTTTGAGGCATCAATCTAGGATAGCCAATCGACAAACACTTGACTACTACTATCAACCTATCCCCTTTTGGGTATGTCATAGTTTGAACCTTGGACCTCCCTAAAGAAAGGCCACAACCGTAACCATTGCATTGTCCTTCTCAAACTTAAAAATATTAGGGTAAAACATAGGTTTTTATGAAGGGTCTCGATCCCCTTGTACCAAGATTTAAATTTGGATGTTTGAAATCAAAACCCAAGGACTTACCACTATAGTATCCCTATCGAAATAAAAATATTTGAGTTTAAATTGGTTTTTACAAGAGATCCTAGTCCCCTTCTATTGGGGTTTGAACTTGGATCTCTTACCTAGAAAGGGAAGGACTTTCCACTACAATATCCCTGTCAGGTCTATATCAAACTATAATGTATTTCTTAAAAATAAGTAAACCAAAACCAAGGAAATAATAAATCCATAAAAATAATAATATAAAATTTTAGTTATAATAGTTTTTATTAGGCCTATAGCAAATAATATAGTATCATTTTATGATAACTAATAATAATGTAAAACTAGCATACCCAATCACATAACGGAATTAATAATTATACATTTATAGTTCCCGTGGGAACAACACAATAGTTTGTCTCATGGCTCTTCTTTCGAAAGTTCAAGGTTCAATTCGGATATGTGTGGATGTGTTAATCCTTTATTTATAAGCTTAGTTCTCAGTCGTACGATGGTTTGTGGTTGGGATGGAAATGATTAGCCCTTAGTTTGGGATAATGCAACAATTTAGGCCTTGATTCTTTTTTCGAAAGGTTCAAGGGTTTGTGGTTGGGATGGAAATGATTAGCCTTGAGGCCTTCGTTCTTTTTTTTGAAAGGTTTAAGGGTTTGTGCTTGGGATGGAAATGATTAACCCTGAGCATGGAGACAATGCAACAATTTAGGCCTCGGTTCTTTTTCGGAAGGTTCAAGGTTCAAACCATGTGTGGGTGTGTTAATCCTTTATTAATAAGCTTAACTTTCGATCTTACAAGGGTTCATTGTTGGGATGAGAATGATTAACCTTGGGCGTCGGTAGAGGGGTTTCTCACAATGTCTAGATAAAAAAAATAATTATACACGTATTGCTTAGCTCTCCTCGTTGAAAGTTGAGGAATATAGGGTTTCTCACACTATCCAAATCCAATAAAATAATTATACGAGTATTGCTTAGCTCTCCTCATTGAAAGTTGAAGAATATAACTATTTGAGCTAATATCATTTAATTAGTTGATATAATTATTAAAGTTAAAATAATATTTTTTTTTTGTCAATGAAGCCTTGGTTCAAGGTTGGAGGTGTTAACAATTATACATGTATTGCTTAGCTCTCCTCATTGGAAGTTGAAGAATATAAAAATTTGAGTTAATATCATTTAATTATTTGATATAATTATTACTTGTATTACATAGTCACCACATAGTGGTATTACAGAAGATATTATTTACGTATCATTTGGCAAGATTTTAACCTGGGTCTCTCCTTGAAATGTTGAGAAATCTAACTAGTTGAGCTAATGCTACTTAGTTATAACTATTAAAATTAAAAACAAATTTATTTTATCAAGCCTTGGTTCAATGGTTGAGACATGTGGATGATACACTCTACACTAAGGTTCAAATCCAAACGACATCAAAAAGACTATATAACTCAATGTGATTAATTGATATGAGTTATAATATTAAGAAAAAAGACAACCCTTTCAAACTCTATTTCCTAAAAATATAATAAAAGAATTACATTTTAAATAAATTTTAATAAATTTTTACAAACTCCAATTTTATTACTATTAAATTTTAAATAAAGTATATAATTTTTTTATATAAAAGCATAGGTACATGTAAGCACTATCATTATTTTCGCACCCACCCACCAATGCAAAATATATAATAATTTTTTTCCTTCGGTTACATAGGAAAGTGGGTCACAAAAATATATAATAAAAAAATTTATTATATATTTTAAAAAGTATTAAATATTTGTAAATTATATTTATTTTTGCACCATCCACTATAAAAAAATTAATATTATACATTTTAAAAAATATTAAATATTTGCAAACTTCATTATTATTAAATTTAAAAATAAAAAATAAATTTTAAATAAAGAATATAATTTTTTATATAAAAAAATAGGTACATGTAAGCACTAACATTATTTTCACACCCACCCACCAAAGCAAAGTATATGATAAAATATAGACGTTATATATTTTTAAAATTTTATTATAAATATTATATTTTAGTTTGTTATTAAATAATATTAATTTAATTAATAATATTTTTTAATTTGTAAGGAAGAAATTTTTGTTTAATAGGGATAAAATTATTTTAATTTTGGATCGAAAGACTTTTTGGAACTTCTGAGGGGAGAGCTAGGGTTTTGATGGCCAAGATGACAGCGGGCGGGAAAGCTTCTGCGGGAGAGCATGGGAACGCCAACAGGCTGAACCAAGGGCACAGCAGGGCGAAGGGAGGCGATCGAGAGATCGGGGCGCTAAGGAGTCCTCTCCAACGGAAGAGGATGTAGGTCATGACAAGGATCCACCAGACAAATGGGGAGGTGGACCTCAGAAGTCGTACGCTCAGGCAGCGGCTTCAGAAACCCTTAGCGATCTGCTCTCCAAGGAGTTGTTTCCTGTCGGGGACGAGTTGGACATCCCGACAGAAATTCTTTCAAGCTTTGTGGAATTCGAAAAATTTACCCTCATCGGTAAGTTTATTGGCGGCCGTCCCGACATGGAGACCATTCGCAAGTGGGCGGCAGGTAAATGGCGAACCTCTGGTCACATGGAGTTGGCGGCCTTATCCCGGGGTTTTTTCGCGATTAGACTGAATAACAAGGAGGACTACTGTAAAATCCTGGCTGGTGGTCCCTGGTTCCTAGGTCGCAGAAGTCTCTTTCTAAGGAAGTGGGGTATGGACTTCAACCCGAGACCCAAAATATCAACATTGCTCCAATATGGGTTAGACTCCAGAGTCTCCCCCTCTTCTGTTGGCATGAAAATGTAATCAGAGGAATTGCACGCTCCATTGGTGAGTTGGTTACCATTGACCCTCCCACCAAAGCTCGAACCAGATTTGTTCAAGCTCGGTTCTGCATTCTGGCAGATTTGGAGGCTGACCTTCCATCATCCATCACTCTCAGGTCTGGAGATATCATTCTTCACAAGCAAGCCATTGTGTATGAGAACAGACCCGAGCTTCGCCCCCTGTGCGGTTCTCAAGGGCACCTCCGGTCCAGCTGTCCTCTTCAAAATCCGGGGGATGAAGAAACGGGATTCCAGCAACCCCTTGGAACACGGTGAAGGTCAGACAAAGCTCCCTGTTGCAAAAGGGCATGATTCTCCAGGCCCGTCTAGGGACCATCCCGAATCCTCCCACCCGGTGGAAGCGGTCTCCCCCCAAACGGTCTTTGAGCCGTGTGGTGCAAGCCCTCACCTTGGACCACAAGAGGAGAAGGACCGGTCCCTTCCACCAATCACCGCACGAGCGATTCACCCAAAATCCTGGACCATAACCACCCAGAGTCCCAAAATGTCTTTGGAAGATTACCTACTAGGAAGAAGGGGTGAGCGGTCTAGTAATATCAGCCCTCGTAATACGAGAAGCCGAAAGCAAGGTGTTGATTTTGGTAGCGAAAGGAAGCAAGGTCGTCCCCCCAACAAAGACAGGCGGGACAAGGAGACGGCGGCAGATGTTGCAAATGGTACTCAACGGCTACTTTTTCAGGATGATTCTGATTCCCAGATGGGTGACTCGTACTGTCCCCAAAACCTCCCCTCCGGCAAGGAAATGGAGGTAAGAAGAATATCAAACTGTTGAGATGAAAGTCCTCTCATGGAATGTGAGAGGGCTTAATGCAGCTGCCAAACGGAGATTGGTGGGTGATCTCAGAAAAAGGACGAATCCGTCCATCCTAATTTTGCAAGAGACTAAGACCGATGCTATCTCTTATGCCAGAGCTGCTAAGGTCATTTGGGCTAAGGCAAAATTCCTCTCCGATCTGCGGTGGGAACGGCGGGCGGTCTCATGATTCTTTGGGATCCGAGAGATTTTTGAGGGCGACCTTCTCTCAACTTCTAGCGGGATTATCAATGTTTTGTTTCATTCCAAAGCCATTAACTTTTCTTGGATCTGTCTAATGTGTATGCCCCAAACTCTATCTCGGAGAGAGCGAGAAATGTGGAAGGCTATTTCCCAGGATGAGGGAAACGTTCTGTAATTTCCCTTGGGTTCTAGGGGGAGATTTCAGCTGTCCTCTTCACCCATCCGAAAAGAAAGGAGGATCAGACCACTCTAGCCACAGTCTGGAAGACTTTCGAGATTTTGTTTCTACCAATAACTTGCTTGACATTGACCTCAAGGGGGCATCCTTCACTTGGAGCAACGGGAGGATTGGGAGCAATCTTATTCAAGTCAAGCTTAGCGGATTCTTCATATCCCAAGAGGCTATTCCCATACTCGGTGCGGCAACTCTCTCGGCCTTACAGGGATTGGGTCCGATCACAATCCTATTGTCCTGGAGACGGTTGATGGGCCTATTTTTAAAACCCCCTTTAGATTTGAGTCCATGTGGATTTCTCACAAGGACTTTAGAGGGTTAGTTCTGACTGGTGGCGGCGAGAAGGTAGCAAGTTCCGCTTCCAAGAGAGTGGCCTTAAAACTCAAGTTAATCAAAAGGAATTTGAAAACATGGAACAAGGAGGTGTTCGGCAACATTTTTGAGTCCAAAAGGTCCATTTCTGCGAACCTAAAATTGGTGGAGGAGAGAATGGAGCTCGAAGGTTACACCGATTGCCTCGGGGAGGAGGAAAGGAGGCTCTTGGTGGATTATCATTCTATTCTTGCAAGGGAAGAAACTTTACGGCGCCAGAAATCTAGGGACCTACTGGATTTGAGAAATGGAGACTCCAATACGAAGTTTTTTCACGCGTCAACTTTGCGGCACGGAGGGGCTAACAAAATCGGGGAAGTGGTGTGCAAGGATGGACGCGTTACCAAGGATATTGAGGAAATCCGAAGTGAAGCGGTTGACTTCTTCCGGGGATCTGCTCGGTGTTCCTCCCAGACGGTGATCTCCGAGTTCGGAAATCTCTGTTGGATAACTTCCCGAGTCAAAGTTCCTCCAGAGGTAAGCTCTAAGCTTCTGGAGCCTTTTTCTATGTCTGAGATTAAAGAAGCTTTGTTCTCCATGCAACCAGACAAGGCGCATGGGCCTGACGGTTTTCCCCCCCGTTTTTTTCAAGTTATGTGGGATGTTGTGGGTTCGGATGTGTGCGAAGCAATTCAGGAGATTCAAGCCTCCAGATCCATCCATCCAAAACTAAATTCTACCTTTCTTGCTCTCATCCCTAAGTCTTTCGCCTGCAAAAGTTTCTCTGATTATCGTCCCATTAGCCTGTGCAATGTTTTTTATAAAATCTTAACCAAGTCCATAGCCAACCGTCTGAGGTCCCTTCTTCCCTCCTTGGTTGGTCCTTCTCGAGGAAGCACCGTGAAAGCGAGAAACATTCTCGATGGTGTCATCACCATCCATGAAACCCTCCATTACGCTCACCGCTCCAAAAATCTTTGCTCTTTTCCTCAAGTTGGACATGAATAAAGCTTTTGACGAGTTGACGGGGAGGTTCCTCTGTCTTTGTCCTCTTCAAGTTCGGTTTTCACCCTCAATGGATTGACCTTGTCAGTAGTTGCATATCCACTCCCTCCTTTTCTGTTCTAATCAACGGATCCCCTGTTGGGTATTTCCAAAGTGCCAGAGGCCTCAGACAAGGTGACCCTCTGTCTCCTATTCTATTCATCCTTACGGTGAGGGTTCGAGTTGGTCTTTGAAAGAGGCTCTTCGTCGAGAATAAGATCTACGGCATTTTCCCACCTCCGAGTCGATCCTGTCTCTCATCGACAATTTGTGGATGACACCCTCATCTCCACTGGGCGTCCGTCACTCAAGCCAAATCCATCAAGCGAATCCTCTCCCGTTATGAAAAGTTGCCTGGACGGAAAGTCAATTACATCAAAAGCAAAATTTATTTTATTAACACTCCTATGCGAAAGCGACTCCGCATAGCCAGAATTTTGGAATGCACTATTGATTCCCTACTGCGTCTTATACGGGTTTGCCTACGGCTTGTAATGGTCGGGCCAATGGAAGCTTGTGGGACATGATCCTGGAACGTCTTCACAAAAGGCGAGCACTTGGAAAGGCAAATTCTGTCGTAAGTTGGGAAAGCCACCCTTACCAAAGCTTGTCTCCAAGGAATCCCAACTTACTTCATGTCTCGTGTTCATCTTTGCTGTTTCTGTCCATTCCAAGATTGAAAAGATTCGGAGGACCTTTACGTGAGTGCGGCAATGAAGAAAAATCCAGAATTCCTCTTGTGGCACGGGATAAGGTTTGCTTGCGAAAGGACCAAGGTGGCATGGGAATGAGGGAGATCAAGACTCATGAACACTGCTTTGATCGCTAAGCACGCTTGGAAGATCCGACTAATGACCAGACGAGTGGGTCAAGGCGAGTTAAGAGGAAGTATCTTGGATCGAGTTCTCTTTTTGATGTCGGGATTCCTCCTGAAGCGTACGCCTTTTGGAAATACGTGCTTCAAGCCCGCTCTACGATCGACTACGGTGCTCGTTGGATTTTGGGTGATGGCAACTCCATTCTCTTACGGAAGGACGGGTGGAGTTGCGATGGAGCTCTCGAGTTGAGAGCGGACCTTGCTGGCTTGAAAGCCCAGGTGGATCCAAATTCCCAACTCAAGGTTGCAGACTTCATTGATCGGAGCTCTCTTCCCCCTCGGTGGAATTTGCCGATCCTGGACGGCTTTAACAATGAAATGACTTTTTTGTCTAATATTCTTCGGTCTGTTTTAATTCCATCTGTTAGAAGAGATGACAGAATCATATGGCGTGGCACAGAGGATGGTCTGTTCTCTGTCAAGACTGCCTATGACCTTCTTACTTGCGAGATTGCCATGGATCACAGGTGGAAAGTGATTTGGAGGAAGGGTATTATTCCTAAAGTTAATTACTTTGCATGGATTGCCTTTCATAATAAAGCCTTAACCATCGACAACCTCCATAAGAGGGGTTTTGCTATTCCCAACGAGTGCTTCTTGTGCTTTCTTGATTGTGAGGCGACAGGACCACTTATTTTTGCATTGTCCTTTTTCCCATTACGTCCTCGACCTGTCATCTGTCTTCCTTTCAAATCCTTTGGTGCACTCCCCGGCTCCCTCAAAGATGCCTTCCACCAATGGCCCAATCCTTTCAAGAATCCTAAACTTCGCTTCCTTCTTGAGGCCTCTTTCCACCACTCCATTTGGCAGATTTGGCTAGAGAGAAATTCCAGAGTCTTCGGCAAGGTCCCTAGAGTACCTCCCTGTGTCGCTCAGAGAGCCTTATCCTTCGCCATTGAGAATTCTAAAGTTGTTCCTAGTTCCCGTCCCCGCCTTCCTGGCGAAGCAGCGATCTTCCAAAGTTTGGGCCTTTTCCCTATTCTTGATGGTGTTTCTAAGTCTCAGCGTGGGGATGTTATTTGGACCAAGCCCCCTGTGGGCTGGATTAAATTAAACTTTGACGGTGCGGCCAAAGGCAATCCACAGCCTGCTTGGTTACGGTGGTGTGGTTAGAGATCATAACGGGAATCTCGTCCTGGCTTATTGTGAAGATTTGGGTGCCCGGACTAATCACTATCTTTGAAGCAGAAGTGTTTTGAAAGGTATCCGGATCCTCTCAGAGGATCCTCGGCCTTTGATAGTCGAAGGTGATTCGCTCAATATAGTCAACTATATGCTAGGCTCTAAAGACCCGTCTTGGAGGGTCTACAACATCATTCTTGAGGCTAGGATGCTCCTCTCTCAACGTGGCAGGTGGAAGGCATGCCATATTTTCGGGGAAGGAAATCGCGTGGCGAGACCACATGGCCAACAAAGGGCTTGTGACCACGTGTCTGTTGTGTGGCGCTCATGCTTCCCGTATGAGGTGGTGAGTTTGGCCAATGCGGATATCCTCTCATGATGTTCTCCTCGCTTCAGAAGGTCATTCGTTTGGTTTGGTTGTTTTTGCTTTCGATGGTCAAATTTCTCCGGCTAGTATTTTTGTTTTCCTTGGTAAAATGTGGTTTGTTTCCAGGATATTCAGACATAAGGGCCCTACTTATAGCCTTCGGGCAATTAGCAGTTTTTGGTTTTCGTCATCAAGTTTATTCCTCCGACCACAAGGCATGATGCACATTCCGACCGAGTGAATTTGTACATAAGGTTTTGGGATCCTCTATAAAAACCCACTGTTAATCTATTAAAATAATTACCAAAAAAAAAAATTATTTTAATTTTATATAACCAATTAAAAAAAATATTATATATATTTTAATGAGTTTACATATGAGGAATTTTTGTTTCTTCATATAAAATGAGGTTCGAACCGTGAACCTCCTAAAAAAGCCAAAACCTTGTAATAATACAACTAAAAAAATATTATATTTTAGTTCTTTATATTTTAATAATAATACAAATTAAATCTTTGAAAATATTTTTATAATTAAAATTATCTAAGTTTTTTAATTTCAAAAAATTTAAAATATAAAATTGGTAATTGGTTTCAATATACGACTTTATATTTTGAAATAAATTATTTTTATAAATTTATTCTGACCACATTATCCCAACACATTAAATGTTTTCAGAAAATTTATTATTAGTATTAAATTTAAAATTTCTATAATATATCCTTGAAAAGGTTTCTATAACCAAAAAATTCTATTTTTTTTTTTTCATTAAGGCAGGCTCACTACTATTTCACCTTTTAAAAAGAAAAAGAATGACTTGTTTTTAAATTAAAAAGTTTTCAATGTGTATTTCATCCCTTTTATATTAAAAGGACATTAAATATTTTTAAAATTTTAGTTATTTTAAAATTTTAAGATCATGAAATCGAAATGTTGATTAATAATATAAGATTCTTTAAATTTTATGTTTTTTTAATAATATTATAAATTAAAAAAATTAATTATTTTTATATTTTAATAATATTATAAATTATTTGTTTAAAACGATTGTTATGATTAAGAATTATATTTTTATAAATTTAAATAATTTGTTTTAAAGTCCGTAGGAATAGGACGAGGGAAACATCGCCATCACATGACCTCTGCATTAGGCTGGAAGCATCAATGTCGAGGATGTGCTAACTAACAACTCATAGTGTGTCACCTCTTTCCAAAAGCATAATCACTTTTACGTTTGAAATTGAATGCCTCTCTACTTTGTTTAATGGCCCCACTATACATTAAAACAACAATAAAATTACTATTATTATCAATGATTGAACGCCGAACAATAACATTACTGTTATTATTAATGATTGAACGCCGAACAATAAAAATACTATTATTATTAATGATTGTGCGCCCATGCCACTCAACATGCGCCTTCCAACAACTAGAGTGCGTTCACAGCTAACCTTTTCAAGTCTAGAAAAACAAGTGGAACCATGTGACTAAAGCTTAAAACGGGTGGGTAGAATCATGTGATTAAAGCTTTACAACTTTTTTAATTCGACATTATCTTAACATCAAAGGTTAGTTGAAAAAAAGCAAAAATAAAAAAAAGCATCAAAGGTTAGTTAGAGTTGTCCTCATATGCTTTTGAATTTTCATTAGGTGAAAAAAAAAATTAAAAATTAATCGGAACCATGTGGCGAAAGATCCTGTTTTTTTTAGGTTTTTTTTAAATTTCCATGGGGAACAAATTAAAGATGGAGATGTTGAGGTAGACATGACGCCGTAAAGGGTTCCTTTATAGGTGGTTTTGGTTTCGTACGAAGGACTACTGCAAGGATTTCTTTATAGGTGGTGAGCGAACATTAGGTATGTGTTTTCGTAGAAGATGCAAAGTAGAAATTTAGCTCCCCCTTTTGCTGACTAGTCAAATCAAGGTTGTTGTAGGAAACGTCTCCACTGACGTGACAAACCGCGTGGAAAATAGCTGCTTCTGATTTTTCCGCTTTCCCATTTGAGCTCCCGTAAGTCATTCACGGACCCGGCTTATTCGCCTCATAAATCCTAATATTGCCGTTATGCCCCCTCGATTTTAACGTTCTCGGGTCAACTTCGGGTAACGGTTATTGCAACGTGGCATGTCGTAAGTCGCAACGCGTTAGGGTTAGCTTTTCGTTGTCATTACGACTGGATTCCTGCTGTGGAATTTGGCTCCTTTCGATGGAAAACGTGCAAGAGGGCCCAACCGGCGGCGGTGCCAGCCGGCAGACGCGCCTGAGCCAGAGAATAACTAGCAATGCCAGGCTGTGGCCTCACATTCCCCGCTGATGTCGCCCCAATCAGCCCTTCAATCACCATCGTCGAAATATCTTTAATGTTTTTGCATACTACGCGTGTTTGGTGGCCGTTGGTGGAGGAGAGGCGTAGAAGCCTAGAAAGTCCCTCAAAGCCTTTATAAATTCTCCCTCCCTCTCATCTTCTATATTTTGTGCTTACAGGAATCTCAAATTTTTCGCTATCTTTAGCAGTTTGGGAGATACCTGAGGCGCAGATTTAGTAGTTTTTTTTTTTGTGACCAGGAGAAAAGAGTTTGTGCGTTTGCAGAAATGGCAGGAACAAATATGTTGAGCTGCGCGGCATTGTTGGCCATGGTGATGATGATCTCATCGGTAATATTGGTGAGTGCGGCAGACGCAGATGCGCCCAGTCCTTCCATGACTACCGGCGCCGCTACCATGGCGGGGGTGCCCTCTATCGCAACGGCTTTGGTCGGATCTCTCATTGCAGTTATTGCCTGCTTTTTCCAGTGAGGAGTTGAGCGGATGGATGATTATATGTCTTTTTCTTCTGTAGGTGTGTAATATTACAGGGTCTTGCGCTTGGCCTTCTCATGGCCAGGCTGATTGTGTAGTTGTTTTGGATGACAGATTTTTTCGAGGGTTTCTTGATTGATCTCATTGTTTAGCCGCGTAGGAAATAACGGGATCTTGCTAAGGTCTGTGCTGTGGAGACATGTATTGGTGTGTGTTTATATACTTAATATAATAGTATTCTTTTTAAAAATCTTGGCTTCTTTTATTATGCCTATTACCCTTCCCATCAAGTGTGATGGATGCATAGTTTAATAGATATACAAGTACACATTTAATTTTGGATGCACTTTCTTATGCAACTTCGAAGAGCTATCCCTATGTGCAATGTTTATCTTTAAGCACTTCTTAAGGCGTGTAGATCTGTCCATATGTGAACTCTTGTATCCGAAGTTTTCTGCTGTACTGTTTTTTGGCGTTGACTGCTCCTTTCGTCGTTGTGATTGTGTGTGGGATGAATTCTGTGGCACACGATTTTTATGAACAGTTGCATAAATGCGGTAATATTTTCCGTAGAAATTCAAGCTTTGTGATATTACACGAAACTAGCCCTTAACAGACGTCTGGAATGGTTAGAAACCCACTGTATATATGAGTTCCCTAGGGAAATGTCACAGAAGAACTAAAATAGTGATTTTCTTTCTAAAATACCCTCAAATCAAATTTTCACTAAGAAGTTCTGTTAAAAGAGAGGGGGTTCTCCTTTGTTTTTTTCCCCTACTTGGGGGAAGAGATTTGGCCCGAGATCTGGCCCGATTGTAGAACAGGGGGGTAAAGAGCGCGCGCGGTGGTCGCTCTCTTCTCCCGCGGAGATCTCGATTTGGGCGAAGTTGGGCTTGTGGTTAAGGAGTAAGAGCAGAGCATACGATTAAAATGTACGTGTAATCAATGCAGTTGCGCTCAACCTGTGTGGATTAAATCCACATAATGGCCGAAACTAACGCATGAGGGTAAAAGCTAAGATACGCTGATTTTAATGGATAGGATGAGGGACGGAAAGAGATTGAACATTTAGATGGGTGCGTCCCAATAATTAGTAATAGAAATAAATAAATAAATAAAGATATGTAGGTTCAAGGGATTGTGGTTGGTTGAATGGTAGAAATATATTGATGTGATTAAATTAAGGTAAAAGGAAAAGAAAAAAAAACTTTTAAAATCTCCTGGTGCATATGGTGGTGTGAGCAGGGTCTTTAAGTGTTTATACTTGGTGTTAATTCACGGGTGGTGGTGTCTTTAAAGTTGGGGTTTAAAGAGATGGATACTCTTACCAAAGCAACGGAACTTGATTTAGCAATCGAACTTATCAAGTTTAGCATTTGTTCTCGTTACTTTAAAAAAGTTTGAAAGAATCTAAAAGAAAATGAAGTGTCTCTTGCATTGTGAGCAATCATTTATCCCAATTTTCAATTGTTTTGTAAATATATATTTTTAATTTTTATTTATTTCATATAATTTATAACAATCATTTATCCCAATTTTTAATTGTTTTATAAATATATAGTTTTAATGTTTATTTATTTCATATAATTTATAACATGATTACAGTATAACGCTGTTTCATGATATATTTTTTTAATAAAGGAAAAATTATTCTAAAAGATCAATGACAAAGCTCAAGGTCTTCCCTTGGTATTAACTTCAAAGAGGGATAAAAACCAAAAGAATGTCGTAGAGAAAAACTCATTTGTCAAACACCCACATCCAACAAACAACCAACAAGATAATCATACCTGCGAGATATGGGACTGACAATACGAATCTTTCTCAAATAAACAAGGATGAAGCCCAAGGTCTCTCTCTGGTATTAACTTTAGAGAGAGAGGTGTTGTAGCTGCTCCACAACGTACCCCAAAATTGGGGACCCACCTTTTTTTGCATGTTTTTCAAAAAGACCGAAGTGGCCCATATGTTAAAGATCAAAGAAAAAGCAAAATACCACAAGGAGAAAAAAGTGTCGCGATATCGCGACATGTTGCAGTTTCGCGGTCCAAGGCAAAGGGAGAGAGCAAGGAGGAAAAAGTGTTGCGATATCGCGACATGTTGCATCGTCGCGGCCAAAGAGAAAAAGTGTCACGATATCGTGACATGTTGCATCATCGCGGTCAAAGGAGGAAAAAGTGTCTCGATATCGCGACATGTTGAATGGTCGCGGTCAAAAGAGAAAAAGTGTCGCGATATCGCGACATGTTGCATTTTCACGACCAAAAGAGAAGAGAGAGAACGAGGAAGAAAAAGTGTCGCGATATCGCGACATGTTGCATTTTCGCGGCACAAAGCAAAGAGAAAGAGCGAGGAGAAAAAGTGTCGCGATATCGCGACATGTTGCATTTTCGCGGCCAAACAAGAAAAAGTGTCGCGATATCGCGACATGTTGCGTTTTCGCGGCCAAACAAGAAAAAGTGTCGCGATATCGCGACATGTTGCGTTGTCGCGGCCAAAAGAGAAAAAGTGTCGCGATATCGCGACATGTTGCATGGTCGCGGCCAAAAGAGAAAAAGTGTCGTGATATCGTGACATGTTGTATTGTCGCGGCCAAAAGGGAAAAAGTGTCGCGATATCGCGACATGTTGCATCATCGCGGCCAAAACAGGAGAAAGAAAAAGTGTCACGATATCACGACATGTTGCATTTTCGTGGCCAAATGAGAAGAGAAAGAACTAGAAAGAAAAGTGTCGCGATATCGCGACATGTTACATTTTCGCGGCTAAAAGCAACAAAAGAGAGCAAGGAGGCAAAAGTGTCGCGATATCGCGACATGTTCCATTTTTGCCAAGGGAATGGACATGCATAGTGACGTGGACATAAGGACAAAATCCAATGAAGCACATTGCACACACTGAGCTGATGCTTAATAATTCTAATGCTTCATGTATTTCTCGTCTAGATTCATTCTTGGGATATTTGCTGACGCTTGTATTTGAGTCTGTGTGTTTTCAGGTTGAGTTCTCACTCGGATGCTCAGGAGCATTTCCCAGAAGAGTCGCCATTTGTTGTGGTTGCTCCACAACGTACCCCAAAATTGGGGACCCACCTTTTTTGCATGTTTTCCAAGAAGACCGAAGTGGCCCATATGCTAAAGATCAAAGAAAAAGCAAAACACCACAAGGAGAAAAAAGTGTCGCGATATCGCGACATGTTGTAGTTTCGCGGTCCAAGGCAAAGGGAGAGAGCAAGGATGAAAAAGTGTCGCGATATCGCGACATGTTGCACCGTCGCGGCCAAAAGAGAAAAAGTGTCGCGATATCGCGACATGTTGCACCGTCACGGCCAAAAGAGAAAAAGTGTCGCGATATCGCGACATGTTGCATCGTTGCATCCAAAGGAGGAAAAAGTGTCGCGATATCACGACATGTTGCATGGTCGCGGTCAAAAGAGAAAAAGTGTCGCGATATCGCAACATGTTGCATTTTCACGACCAAAAGAGAAGAGAAAGAACGAGGAAGAAAAAGTGTCACGATATCGCGACATGTTGCATTTTCGCGACACAAAGCAAAGAGAAAGAGCGAGGAGAAAAAGTGTCGCGATATCGCGACATGTTGCGTTTTCGCGGCCAAAGAGAAAAAGTGTCGCGATATCGCGACATGTTGCATTTTCGCGGACAAAAGAGAAAAAGTGTCGCGATATCGTGACATGTTGCATTGTCGCGGCCAAAAGAGAAAAAGTGTCGCGATATCGCGACATGTTGCGTTTTCGCGGCCAAAAGAGAAAAAGTGTCGCGATATCGCGACATGTTGCATTGTCGCGGCCAAAAGAGAAAAAGTGTCGCGATATCGCGACATGTTGCATCGTCGCGGCCAAAAGAGAAAAAGTGTCGCGATATCGCGACATGTTGCATCGTCGCGGCCAAAAGAGGAAAAAGTGTCGCGATATCGCGACATGTTGCATTGTCGCGGCCAAAAGAGAAAAAGTGTCGCGATATCGCGACATGTTGCATTTTCGCGGCCAAAAGAAAAAGTGTCGCGATATCGCGACATGTTGCATTTTCGCGGCCAAAAGAGAAAAAGTGTCGCGATATCGCGACATGTTGCATTTTCGTGGCCAAAAGAGAAAAAGTGTCGCGATATCGCGACATGTTGCATTGTCGCGACCAAAAGAGAAAAAGTGTCGCGATATCGCGACATGTTGCATTCGTCGCGACCAAAAGAGAAAAAGTGTCGTGATATCGCGACATGTTGCATTTTCACGGCCAAAAGAGAAAAAGTGTCGCGATATCGTGACATGTTGCATTTTCGCGGCCAAAAAGAGAAAGAAAAAGTGTCGTGATATCGCGACATGTTGCATTTTCATGGCCAAATGAGAAGAGAAAGAACTAGAAAGAAAAGTGTCGCGATATCGCGACATGTTACATTTTCGTGGCTAAAAGCAACAAAAGAGAGCAAGGAGGCAAAAGTGTCGCGATATCGTGACATGTTCCATTTTTGCCAAGGTAACGGACCTGCATAGTGACGTGGACATAAGGACAAAATCCAATGAATAAGACAAAGTGTTACATAAGGAATCTTTAATGATTTGAAATCATTTAAGATGGTCGTTACACATGGAGGGAAACGGACGCAAGCCCATGTGGAGAAAATGAAACGAAGGGCCACAAAATGGAAACCAAAGCACATGCATGCACAAGGGAAGGTGAAACGAACAACCATTGGAAAATGAAACGAACCGTCATGGAAGGAGAAACAATTTTTTTAGAAGTTTAAATACGCCATTCAAAGAGGCCAGAAGGGGTTGGAAATTGCTACGAGCAGAGTTGCAGAGTTGAAGGCAAGAGGGCCATTATGGACTTGTTTGAGTCATTTTTCTTCCATGGACTGGTTTGGGAAAACCAAAAATTTTTGTTATTGTAAAATGACAAATTTTTAATACAGAAAATTTCAGAAAGTTGCATCTTATGGACAAGAAAGGAGGAGTCATTTTCTGCATGCAAGATTAAATGTCTATTTTTCCCCTTTTCAGATTTTAGGCTTGTAAATGGAGTTTATGCAAGTTTTCTTGGTTGCTTCATGCGAATGTTTAAATCTGAAAAACCTCATTTAAAACCCTAGGAGCCAGCACTTAGCTTATCCGGATTGTGCTTGTTTTGCAGGTCCAATAGGTTAGGTTGCATGCATGAAAACCTCACATCTTCGGTTTTGTCGAAATAGGATAGCATCATACTGAATGCATTTTATTTTCAGTTTTCTTGCATTTCATTTTCATTTTTCTGCATTTTATTTTTCCAGAAATTTTAACTTATTTTAAATTTTCAGGCATTAAAATAAACATTTAAAAAATTTCAAAATCCAAAAAAACAATGAACAATCACTAAAGTTTCATGGTGAAATAAACCAACATTGCCCCTTGTTTACAGTTACTTGCAATCACTAAGGTGTTCCAAGCATTTAAATTGAATATCTTTATTTGAGATTACTAATACACATATGCAAATGCTAATACAGCGGAGACCTTGGAGAAGTTGTTTATTTAACTTCTTTGCAAGAGGGGATTTGGAACCCAAATCCTAAAGGAGAGTGTACTTTCACAATCGGGTGAAAATACCACTCAACAGATTGGCGCTAGAAGGAGGGCCTGAATTGTTTTATTTCGGAGTGATTTAAATGCTATAGGGATTTAAATTTTGAATATTTCATGCCCTATTGATTATTATCTTTAGCCCTCTTTTAACAATACAACCTTGTAGTGTTAAAAGGAGGACATGAATTGCTATGCATTGTTCTAACGCTTTTGATTGTTCATACAAGAATAATGTGTTTTGATTTGATTTTGAAAAATTTTGGTCTTGACTAACGAGGTTGTCTCCATGCAATTACTTTCATTTGATTTTAATGGATACATCTCTTGGTTGATGCTAACATGATTATTAATACGTTACATGTTTGATATTTTCTAGTCAATTTCATGCTTATTTGTAAGGAATTATTTTTTGTCTAAAATGTATTTGTTGTCGGTATTATGCTCTTCACTTGCGTGTAATGCGATCTTGTGAATCAGAAAGCCTACAACACTAGGAGTATGCTCTTCACTTGCGCATATGCGATCTGGTGAATCAGAAACTTACATTTTTAGAATACTGCTTTGTCATGGTTCCTTCTTTCATTCACGACTAACAAATTGATTTTGAAGTTATTCTTTGAATTTCATTAATTGCAGGATTTTCTGTGTGTCGCAGGTTTTCTTTGAGGTATTGAGAGTTTTGTCAGGTTTTGTAGGGTAGTTTCATTTACAAGTTGGACCCACCGCATCGCATCGCAACTAGGTCCAAAACAACCGAGGAAACCATATTCCAAAGCCTCTCACTCACTCATAGGAATCCAAGGAATAAAACCGAGCAAATTGTGGTCCCACCAGATATTCTTGTTACAGAAGATCCTTCTGTTTCAGGTGCATCTAGCGGACTTGCACCGGTGGTGTCATTTGCCACTAGTGTACCAATTATCAGTACCATTTCCACGGTTCTTGTAGGGTTATCATCATCGATTTTGAATCAAATGGCCCAACCTCCACCACCTCCTTGGTACGGAGCCCATAACATTCCTTTGAATATTGCAGGGGATATTCACGAGATCCCTAAGAATATAGAGAGATTTTTGCCCGAATACAAACCGGATGGCCCAAGGACCGCAGAAGAACATATTCAGGCCTATAGGGATGTTTTGATAAGATTGCAAGTTCAACATGAAGATGTGGCTTGTAGACTCTTCCCCATGAGCCTAGACCAAGTGGCTTACGAATGGTATATTTGCTTACCTCATCGGTTCCATTACGTCATGGACGCAAATGGAGGATGCTTTTGTAAACCAATTCAAGTCACCATTAGATCCCACAATCATCTATAATCAGTTCATTACATGCAAAAGAGGCCAGGGTGAGCCAATCCAAACTTTTAATCGGAGATTTCAGAAGTGCTATAATAGAGCAATTCGACATTTTGCCATTGATCCCGCAGTAGCTTTGCAAATATATTTTGGGGCATTGGATCCTATGACGACAATGTTTGCAAGGCGAAATCCTCAAGTTACCACGCTTGCTCTAGCCTACAATGAAGCTATGACCATTGAACAACAAATGACACCACAGGGTTATGGGTTTTCCCGGATGCCTATGGTAGGACAATATGGTCCATATGGTCAAGCTCCTATGATGAATCAGATCATGGCACCACAAATATCAGGCATAAATGCTTTGCCTTATCAACAACCATATTCATCAACACCCGCTTACGCACCCATTCCAATTCAACCAATCACATCCATTCCCCCCATTCCTTCATTTTTGCAAAATAGTCAATAGACTATGCAAGGAGCTAGTCCAGTTAATTCTCAAGCTATAGTTCCTTTCCCCAATCCAATTTCGATTCAAAGTGTGAATCCCTACGCAAATCAAGTGGCTCAAAATCCAACTCAAATGTTAAGTCAAGATCTCACCAATTACGCAAATCCTACTGGAACTAGCAATAACATAGCTCAACCAAAAGAGATTTATTCAGAGGTTGAAGAGCTCAAAAAGATAGTTCACAAATTGAGTAATGATTTGGTTCAAAAATAGAAGTATGAATCCCATGCCCCTCACCCAAATCAAAATTTCAACAATAGAGGGAGACAGTGGAATACGAAGCCAAACAATGGGGGTGTGCCTTCCCCTATTGCTAATCAGATAGATACTTCTACAGGACCAAGTCACTCTAGTTCCATTCTTAATCTTTCTGATTTTGCATGGGAAAAGGGGTGTAGATTGCATAATACAAAGGAGCATAATGAAAGGAATTGTCCCGAAATTGCTAGGTATACCCATTGTCTCCAAGCTCAAGTGGATGATTTGGAACTTGTGCCAAATAAGGGTCCACCCCAACATCAACAAGGAGAGGACAACATTTTGGTGGTGGAAACTCTATATCGTCAAGAGAGTGAGAATGAGGAAGGTGAAGATGAATGGGGTGAGAAACATGTTGATGAATCAGAAGATGAAGAAGAAGTACTTGAGCATCACAACTTGAACTTGGAGGATGATTACTATGATTCGTGGAAGAAATGGGAAGAATATTATCAATCTAAATCTTCTAATAAACTTGTTGTGTCAATTAATATGCAGGATAACTCAATTGCTTCCTCACATGAGGATACTATAAATCCTGTACAATTTGAGAAAGTTTTGGAAGAGGAATTCGAATCTCATCAAATTTTGGAACATGATAAGGATTCTACAACCATGAATCAAGAAAGAGAGTCATTTGCTTTAGATTCCTTTGAAGGAAAAGAAATTGAAAATCTTGATCCACTTACTTGTGCTACAATGATTATGCCATTTCAAAATGAGAAAATTACAAAACCTAAATCATTTGGGTTTGATATCATTGATGATCCAATTGAAAATCTCACGTTACCCAAAACAACCCAAGTGATTGATCACGGAAATGTGTTAGTTAACCCACCCCTAGATAGACAAGACTTATGGTTTGAAAGGGATGGACATATTTTCAATTGGGTACCTAAGTTTGGTGCCTTTGATAAACAAGTCATGGAGAAAGAACAAGTGCTACATGATGATGAATGTCATGAGAGAAAAGAGGAATTTTCAAATCCTCTTCAAGTAAGGTCAAATGAAAACATGCCAAAGGTAAAATCTCACCTTTTTGGTTTCACCATGCAAAATTCGAATGAAGGTTTGCCTAATGAATGGTTTGATTCAAATATTATTAATGTTATGGCTTTATTGAATGAAAATGAAAGCTTATTTCTACACCATGAATCAAAGTGCGGAATGGACATCTTAAAGAATAGACATAAAGGAATTGAATATCAATCATTGTCTAATCAATTTGAAAACTTGAAACTCCACCATAGGATTATTAATGAAACTAAATCAAATTGGTATGGTGAGAGGGGCAAGTGGAAGTTTGTTTCTTTGTTTGGTTTGATCTTGTTTTTGTTGGATTCCTACAAAACTTGGTATGCGTATCACGTCATACGTCTTTTAAAGAATTCCAATCAGGTTTGGGATCCGGGAAAATGATAATCCAAACTTTTGCACCATCTTGCATTATATTGTACATTTGTATATACTTTTGGTTTTCGTGTTTTGGTTTTGGATTGGATCTCACTTTGGTTTTAAGTTTTGTGTGTTGGTCCTTTGGACACTTTTGGTTTTAAAAAGAAAAAAAAAAAAAAAGCGAGATGTCAACTTAGGTCCTTATGAATGTTGACTAAGACTAGGAGAATATGAAACATCGGAATTGTATTGCAGAAAGCTCCACGAATATCGCAAACACATTAAAGAATATCGTTTGGAACTTGTGATGCATGAAGTTGTCGGTTTTATAAATTATGGCAAAGTAGGTGGTATACTCCATCCGCATTTCAAAAGGAGCAATGCATTCATATCTCATGTTACATTCCACATTGCATATACATTTCATCTCGGTTGCATCTTCATTTCATATACAATCATTGAAAAGGTGTCGAATCCTCTTAGGGTTATTACATAACATATATTAAAAGGATCCTAAGGTTGGGAACCGATGCCCGAACTATCTTGAACCAAGCACGTTCTACACATATTAAAGAGGATCTTGAGCAAAATGGTCAAAACCATACTTGGAAGAAAAGGTGAGGCGAAAGGAGTATTTCGTGTCTGTCCTATCATGCAACATAATCCTTAAAACAATGGTTTTTACCACTCCCATAGTGCTTAAAGCCTAAAATCGAGAGAAAGGATAGGGTAACCCGGGGAACCCCAAAGAGCACCTTCATGGAGTAGTAAGGATAGGGTCTAATTCTCATCTCGCTTAGGTTGAGAATCCGATTCCCCAAAGCTTCTATTTTGCCCACTCAAGAACTTGAAATTCCAAAGAAAATATTTTTCATTTCTTTATTAATATTGGATTGGAAGGATCGTACTACATGTCCCTTGCAAGGATGGGTAGTCATCCCCAAGGTCCAAGAAATCAAAAGTAGAGCCAAATCATGGATTATGGGGTTAATCTCCACCGGGGCTATAGACGCCTGGATGGCAGTGGAGTATGCTCATGCGTGGCAACACGTCTTGTCTAAAAGCAAGACCACTGACTGCTCAAACGGACAGGCTAGCCTGACAGTTTCATCCATAACTAGGTTAAATCATTTTGTTCAAGATGAGGTAATGAACTCCAGATCAGAGTAGTAAGGATAGGGTTAAATTCCCATCTCGCTTAGGTTGGGAATCCTATTCCCCAAAGCTCTGATTTCACTTACACTTGCACATGGGTTCAAGATGGTAGGGGCACATAACCAACTTTGGGATCTAGTAAATTAATTCAGTATACATATATTTGGTCCTAAGAGGGTTTGACAGTTTTAATATGTTTGTTCATGATACTAGAAAGTCTGAGCCTTTGCAAAGCGAGGTTGTTATATCTCTAACATAGTTGTCATACATCAAATCCTGCACAAATCATTCATAGCCTTGCATACGAATCATAAGTGAAACTGACAATGGAAAGTTGAACGAGTTTCAAACGATAGGGAATGAAGCACATTGCACACACCGAGCTGATGCTTAATAATTCTAATGCTTCATGTATTTCTCGTCTAGTTTCATTCTTGGGATATTTGCTGACGCTTGTATTTGAGTCTGTGTGTTTTCAAGTTGAGTTCTCACCGAAATGCTCGGGAGCATTTCCCAATAGAGTCGCCATTTGTTGTGGTCTGCTCCACAACGTACCCCAAAATTGGGGACCCACCTTTTTTGCATGTGTTCCAAGAAGACCGAAGTGGCCCATATGCTAAAGATCAAAGAAAAAAGCAAAACACCACAAGGAGAAAAAGTGTCGCGATATCGCGACATGTTGCATTCGTCCAAAAAAAAAAAAGTGTCACGATATCGCGACATGTTGCACTATCGCGGCCAAAAGAGAAAAAGTGTCGCGATATCGCGACATGTTGCATCGTCGCGGCCAAAAGAGAAAAAGTGTCGCGATATCGCGACATGTTGCATAGTCACGGCCAAAAGAGAAAAAGTGTCGCGATATCGCGACATGTTGCATTTTCACGACCAAAAAAAGTGTCGCGATATCGCGACATGTTGCATTTTCGCGCCAAAAGAGAAAAGTGTCGCGATATCGCGACATGTTGCATTGTCGCGGCCAAAAGAGAAAAAGTGTCGCGATATCGCGACATGTTGCATTTTCGCGACCAAAAGAGAAAAAGTGTCGCGATATCGCGACATGTTGCATTTTCGCGGCCAAAAGAGAAAAAGTGTCGCGATATCGCGACATGTTGCATTTTCGCGGCCAAAAGAGAAAAGTGTCGCGATATCGCGACATGTTGCATTTCGCGGCCAAAAAGAAAAAGTGTCGCGATATCGCGACATGTTGCATTTTCACGGCCAAAAGAGAAAAAGTGTCGCGATATCGCGACATGTTGCATTGTCGCGGCCAAAAGAGAAAAAGTGTCGCGATATCGCGACATGTTGCATTCTTCGCGGCCAAAAGAGAAAAAGTGTCGCGATATCGCGACATGTTGCATTTTCGCGGCCAAAAAGGAGAAAGAAAAAGTGTCGCGATATCGCGACATGTTGCATTTTCGCGGCCAAATGAGAAGAGAAAGAACTAGAAAGAAAAGTGTCGCGATATCGCGACATGTTACATTTTCATGGCTAAAAGCAACAAAAGAGAGCAAGGAGGCAAAAGTGTCACGATATCGCGACATGTTCCATTTTCGCCAAGGTAACGAACCTGCATAGTGACGTGGACATAAGGACAAAATCCAATGAATAAGACAAAGCGTTACATAAGGAATATTTAATGATTTGAAATCATTTAAGATGGTCGTTACACACGGAGGGAAACGGACGCAAGCCCATGTGGAGAAAATGAAATGAAGGGCCACAAAATAGAAACAAATCTTTTGGAAACCAAAGCACATGCATGCACAAGGGAAGGTGAAACGAACAACCATTGGAAAATGAAACGAACAATCATGGAAGGAGAAACAATTTTTTTAGAAGTTTAAATACGCCATTCAAAGAGGCCAGAAGGGGTTGGAAATTGCTGCGAGCAGAGTTGCAGAGTTGAAGGCAAGAGGGCCATTCTGGACCTGTTTGAGTCATTTTTCTTCCATGGACTGGTTTGGGAAAACCAAAAATTTTTGTTATTGTAAAATGACAAATTTTTAATACAGAAAATTTCAGAAAGTTGCATCTTATGGACAAGAAAGGAGGAGTCATTTTCTTGCATGCAAGATTAAATGTCTATTTTTCCCCTTTTCAGATTTTAGGCTTGTAAATGGAGTTTATGCAAGTTTTCTTGGTTGCTTCATGCGAATGTTTAAATCTGAAAAACCTCATTTAAAACCCTAGGAGCCAACACTTAGCTTATCCGGATTGTGCTTGTTTTGCAGGTCCAATAGGTTAGGTTGCATGCATGAAAACCTCACATCTTCGGTTTTGTCGAAATAGGATAGCATCATACTGAATGCATTTTATTTTCAGTTTTTGCATTTCATTTTCATTTTTCTGCATTTTATTTTTTCCAGAAATTTTAACTTATTTTAAATTTTCAGGCATTAAAATAAACATTTAAAAATTTTCAAAATCCAAAAAAACAATGAACAATCACTAAAGTTTCATGGTGAAATAAACCAACATTGCCCCTTGTTTACAGTTACTTGCAATCACTAAGGTGTTCCAAGCATTTAAATTGAATATCTTTATTTGAGATTACTAATACACATATGCAAATGCTAATACAACGGAGACCTTGGAGAAGTTGTTTGTTTAACTTCTTTGCAAGAGGGGATTTGGAACCCAAATCCTAAAGGAGAGTGTACTTTCACAACTGGGTGAAAATACCACTCAACAAGGGGCAAAGACCAAAAACGCCAAGGAGAAAAACCAACTATCTAACATCCACAACCAGTAAAAAGATCTTTCAACAACCCCACAAAAACCCAACAATCCAAAATGAACAAATCGAGCATTCCTCCCAACAACACAACCAATCGTTGAAGTTCTTTCAGCTGACCCAACCTTTTACCCAACCTCCCAACTGCAATTCCTTTAGTTGACCCAACCTTCCATCCCACATACCAAACTCGTCCTAACTCCTCTACAAGTCAACTACCAAATTAGTTCTTCGCTGAAAAGAACATCCACTAGATTGCAGGTCTTTGTTTTCCAAATATCCTAACCTCGGACGTGAAGTGCCGTTTAGGCCGATGGTTATAATGAATACTTAAGCACGAAGAAAGGAATGAATATAATTTAAAATTCAATTAAAAAGGAAGGAACTGAATGGTCAATGCTAACAATTTTTTTTTCCTTAATTTACGTATCCATATTTTTATATAATTAAAAAAATATCATAATGTCCCGAACCTTTCACTGGTTTGGGAGATAACTGCAGACATAGGGTTTTTGCGAGCAGGAGAAAAGTGTTTTGCCTTTGAAGAAAAAGGAGAGCCACCATACCCTCTTCTCATCTTATTTATTTTGCGCTTAGAGGAATCCCAAACCTTTCACTATCTGTAGTGGTTTGGGAGATACAGGCGTTGCAGGGATCTAGGGTTTTTGTGAACAGGAGAAAAGAGGTGCGCGTTTGAAGAGAAAGGAGAGCCACCATATCCGTCGCCAAGCACTGCTAATATCTGTCACTGCTCCAGCCTTCTCATCTTCTTTATTTTGTGTTTAGAGAAGTCCCAAGCCTTTTGTGATAATGGACTTGCAGATGTAGGGTTTTTCTGACCAGGGTAAAAGAGTTGTGCGTTTGAAGAAATGGCAGGAACAAACATGTTGATCTACGCGGCATTGTTGAAAGTGGTGAAGATGGTATTGTTGGTAATGTTTTTGAGTGCGGCAGTGTTGGGAGTGGTGATGATAATAGCGTCGGTAGTGTTGGTGAGTGTCGGCTTCGCTTGGACGGTGGAAATGGTTATCGCCGGATTTTTCTTTGCATTAATCGGCTTCTCATTTCTTCTTACCACGGCATGTAACGGACGTCCGTTAACATATGAAGCTTTCCTATTTTACAAAGACGAAGCTTTGCTATATCTCAGCGAATTAGCATGTCCGTTAACGTTATTGATGATATCGCTGAATGCGGCAGCCGCATATGTGTCCAGTCCTTCCATTGTGGTCGGCTTCGCTTGGATGGTGGGAATGGCTTTCGCCGGATTTCTCTTTGCAGTAACCGGCCTTTTTCGCAGGTCTCGATCATTACAGGTTATAGCACTTCTCTTTTTTATGAGCATGGCATATGATTGTGAACGTGAGGGATGTAGCTCTAGCCTCCCCTTATCACTTTTTCTTACCACTGCATTGATTCTCGCAGCTTTAGGATGGGAGAAGGAAATTAGCTCTCGGTTCTCAGAAGACAGGGTAATAGACAAAATGAACTACATGCGACTTATGCTACTTAAATGTCGAGTTAATCCAACTCCAATTATGATTTTCTTTAGAAGATTCCCTGAATTTGCTTCTAAGAAGTTATCTTTTTTCAGATTAATTGCTTACTGTATAAGGTGGCTGCTCCAACTATATTTCTCCACCGACTTTGTGCTCGACCTTGTTGGCTCCAACTATATTTTTTCCACCGACTTTGTGCTCGACCTTGTTGGCTCCAACTATATTTTTTCCATCGACTTTGTTCTCGACCTTGTTGGCTCCAACTATATTTCTCCACCGACTTTGTGCTCGACCTTGTTGTTGAAGGTTTTTGTTGTTAAAGGTTGAAGGTTGTAAGATGTTATTTTAACAGAGAAGTTTTTTATCTTCCTTGTATGGAGAAAGAGATCTGCCCTACTGTAGAGGGGAGGGAATATATATAAATACAAATAAAAATAAAAATCAAAATAAAGATAAAGAGACAGCGTTAACTCTCTCTTTTCTCTAGCGGATGTTAGGATCCCCACCTTTTTAATATAAGACCTCATTTTAATGTTTTATAATAGTTTGTGGTATTAAAGGTAGTTGGTGTTTGCTATAAAATTTTAACAGAACAAAATAGAAAAGAAAAGTTTAGATGAGGTATTTCTTTTTATATTAAATAAAAATGTGAGGTTTTTTTTAATTTTTTTTGGTTTAAAGTTTTTTTTTTTGGAGTGTCAGGTTGAAGGGGCGATGTTTTCCAACCTTAGACCATTCTATCGGTGCCTACAACAGGGCTCAGCTTTTGTCTATTTATGTTGTTTATTCGTCTTTTTAAAGGCTGGTTAGACCATTTTATCAGTGCCTATAACAGGGCTCAACTTTTTGCCTATTTATGTTGTTTATTGGTCTTTTTAAAGGCTGGTTAGACCATTCTATCAGTGCCTACAACAGGGCTCAGCTTTTGCCTATTAATGTTGTTTATTCGTCCTTTTAAAGGCTGGTTTTATTTTTAGCCTTCGACCTTGGTTTTACAATATTGATAGTTTGAATGACCTTGTGCCCAAAACTATGATTTTTCCAATTCCTTTTTATTTTAACCTTTCTTATTTTTATTGTATATAATTATTAGTTTCAATTAAAAAAAATGTAAGGGTAGGTTTATCCTCCCTTGTCACTTTTTCTTACCACTGCATTGATTCTCGCAGTTTTAGGATGGGAGAAGGAAATTAGCTCTCGATTCTCAAAAGACAGGGTAATAGACAACATGAACTACATGCGACTTAGGCTACTTAAATGCCGGGTTAATCCAATTCCAATAATGATTTTCTTTAGAGGATTCCTTGAATTTGCTTCTAAGAAGTTATTTTTTTTTTCAGATTCATTGGTTTCTGTATAAGGCGGCTGCTCCAAGCACATTTCACCTCTTTTTTGTTCCATTGCACCTCGTCGTTGTTGGTCCTCCTTGTTGTTGAAGGTTGTAAGAAGTTATTTTAACAGAATCTTTTTTTTTTCCCTTGTATGGAGAAAGAGATCTGCCCTATTGTAGAGGGCAGGGGAATATATATAAAAAGAACAGCGTTTGGTAGTAGCTCTTTCTTTTTCGTATTTTAATGTTTTATAATAGTTTGTGGTATTAAAGGTATGTAACTAAATTTCTTTTTAAGAAGTTATTTTTTCAAAAACATTGGTTATTGTAGAAGACTGCTCCAAAGAAAAGTTATTTTAACCAGTTTTTTTCCTGAGAAAGAGATCTGCCCGGGAATATATATATATATAAATAAATAAAAAGAGAGCGTTATGTAGTAGCGCTCTCTTTTCTCTAGCGGATGTTAGAAAGAGATCTGCCTATATATATATTTGGGTGTTTATGTTTGCTAGAAAATTTTAGCAAAATAAAATAGAAAAGTATAGATGGATGTATTTTTTATATATTAAATAAAAATTATGAGGGTTTTGTCTTGTTTTAAGGTTTTTTTAGGGTTCAGCCTTTTGTATATTTATGTTGTTTTTTCCTTAAGGGTTAAGGGTTGGTTTTGTATTTGGCTTTCGACCTCATTTACAGTATTGATCGTTTAAATGTAAGGGTTAAGGGTTGGTTTTGTATTTGGCTTTCGACCTCGTTTACAGTATTGATCATTTAAATGTAAGAGTTAAGGATTGGTTTTGTATTTGGCTTTCGATCTCGTTTACAGGATTGATCGTTTAAATGCCTTATACCTACTGTGATTTTTTCAATTCTTTTTTTATTATAACTTCTCTTATTTTTATTAAATATAATTATTAGTTAAGAGGTAATGATTATCAACGTGAGGGATGCAGCTCTATCCTCCCTTTTCACTTTTTCTTACCACTGCATTTGATTCTCGCAGCTTTAGGATGGGAGAAGGAAATTAGCTCTCGGTTCTCAAAAGACAGGGTAATAGACAAAATGAAAAACATGCGACTTAGGCTACTAAGAAGTTATCTTTTTCAGATTCATTGGTTACTGTATAAGGCGGCTGCTCCAAGCAAATTTCACCTGCTTTTTGTTCAGTTGCACCTAGTCGTTGTTGGTCCTCCTTGTTGAAGGTTGAAAGAAGTTAGTTTAACAGAGAAGTTTCTTTTTTTCCCTTGTATGGAGAAAGGGATCTGCCCGGGAATATATATATATATATAAAGAGACAGCTTTATGTAGTAGCGCTCCATTTTCTCTAGCGAATGTTAGGATCCCCACCTTTTTAGTATAGGACCTCATTTTTAATGTTTTATAATAGTTTAGTTTGTGGTATTAAAGGTATATAAAGTGACAGAGTTATGTAGTAGCTCTCTCTTTTCTCTAGCGGATGTTAGGATCCCCACCTTTCTTCAGTTTAAGACCTCATTTTAATGTTTTATAATAGTTCGTGGTATTAAAGGTATTTGGGTGTTTATAACTCATTTGTTTGCTAGAAAATTTTAGCAAAACAAAATAGAAAAGTATAGAAAAGTATGGATGGATGTATTTTTTTTCTATTAAATAAAAAATGTGAAGGTTTTGTCTAATTTTTTTTGCTTCAAGGTTTTTTTATTTTCGGAGTATGAGGTTAAGGGGCTCAAGCGAAGTATCTTGTGGTTGATTTTACATTAAGTATTTAGCATCAAAAGCTAACATTTATGAGTTCAAATTTTCGAGTTCTCAATGCCTCATACTCTAATTAAATGAAAAAATTGCAAGCATTGCTTTCTTTCACCCATGCACCTCCCTAATGGTAAAAAGTATTCTATAGGTCAATTTTTTAAATATTCTATAACCTCTTCTCAAACCTTGGGTTCAATTATATAAATATTACCTACAAAAACCATGACAAGGAGGGAAAGATATGTGACTTTGTCCATTAGCAATTCATGATTCTATCAACATTTGAAGGATATTAAAATATTGGAGGGAAATCACTCGTTTCCATCCATTTGATCTAGAGTGTGCACATGGGAGGAGAGTACTAGAATCAATGTTAGGAAGTTACATTGAGTGAATCCAACCATCTCAATCATTTTGTGTTTGATGGGTATTTTTAAACAACAATATTGATTGAGTCAAACCTTTGGGTTCTTTACGAGTTTAAATCTTTGAATTCTCAATACCTCATACTCTAATTAAGTGACGTTGATGTAAGCTCATGTCATGTAGATGTGGCCTCTTATTATAAGGCATAGTTTTTTTTTTTTTTAAAAGCGAAAACCCCTTGTGGGGCCGCCTTGGTTTGAGATATGACGAGCAGGGGGTTCTACACCATCAAAGTCACCCGAAAGTCGTACCCAGCCCTGCCCGCACCAACATTATCAATTGGATTTTGGGTACCCAATTTAGCTTTTTGGTAGGGTGGAGATTCGAACCTGGGACCTCCCTTGGAGGATTACCCTCTCCTCTCCAACTCACCTACAACACACTGGGTATAAGACATAGCCTTTTAATCCTTTGATTGATGCATCATATATACATGGTATTATATAGGCATTTTGATCCTTCAAGATCTTTTAAGGACTAGACCTTGTTGCTCTTCTATTCACATTCTCTTATTGGCTAAAGGTCCATCAAGATGACATCATGGTCTCCTCTTAACTGTAACATCTATGCTTGACAAATTTTTGAAGGCTTTTGACCTTTATCCTTGTCCTTTAATCACTTCTCATGCTTTGGATAAAATAACTTAGAATTGCAATTACCATATTTTCTAATTGGTTGGGTTGATGCAAAATGAAGTCATTATGGGGAACCCTTTTTAATGTTTTAGTCATCAAGTCCTTCAACAAATAGATTGAACCTATTCATAATGTGCTTGAAATTATTAGGACTTTAAGTTTTGGAACTGCTCAATTGGGGATTTAGATTGACCCCCAAGGTGTGATCCATTATACTTGAACATGCATAAGGATCAAAGATTGTTTGATTTGCTTGGACTAACTAGTATGGATCAAGGTAACCTGCGTCCAACTACAATCATTGATCCTATTATCAAATCTATATGATCTATATGATCCTATTAGAATAATAAGTTCTCTTAATAGAGCTATGTTAATTAACATTTTTTAAATTGGTTATATGGGATTGAAATGAGCCCCACCCGTATTACATCATGACCACATAGTGGTATTACAATAACTTGGTTATTATGCATGTATCATTTGGCAAGATTTGAACTTGAGTCTCCTTTTTGAAAGTGAGTTGAAAACCATTACATTTTTGGTGACTTTTTTGCATTAACTTGCCTACCATGGTGAAAGACCCCAAAATTTGATCCCTATTTATTATGTTGTAGATTCCAAACATAAGGCCAAGGGACCTTAAAATGGGCAAGAGCTTGTTGAACTAGAGACTATACCCTATTTTTAGGATTAATAATAGAAGGTACTAGAAATTGCTAGATATCTTGATAAGGCTTCATTTAATGGTTAAGATCAGTATTTTATAACACAATATTCAAGTTGGTGAATTATTTATTTTTTATTTTTAAAGGATACTCTCTAGACTAAGTGCGTCCAAATTTACAGAGTAGTAGCACTTTCACCCTATATTTTATTATAAATTCATGTCTACATTTCTCTATAATATCAACTTTAAAGGACATTTCGATCTAGTTATACTATAATATTTTTCTATTATTATTTTTTAGTAACAAAAGTAAAATATGTGTAATATAAACCCCATTACATATGTTTTGGTTAAGGCCTTTTATAGGTACTTACAATCCTTACCATTGATGGAATAAAAAAAGAAAGTCTTTCCTTCTAGGTGTAATCAACCATGTTAGAGTCTTTAGACACTTGTATGCAAATAAAACATATTGGAGCACATTAAACAAGCGAATAATCACTTTTAATCCCTTTTGCAATTAGGATTAGTTCTTTTTCAATTAGCATGTAACAAGATAGTTTTACATTGATCCTTATATTGGTGAGCAAATTCACATTATTTCACATAGTAAAACTTACTAAAAGCATTTGTGTTCACAAAATTCTTATTCTTGTTATTATATTATCATTAGGAATACCAAATGATTTTTTCAAGTTATTATCGTGTACTTGGTATTGATGAATTTGTTGTCTAGCTATTATCACTCATCCTTAGATTAAATCTTAATTAGTGATATCTTATGAAGATAATTCCAAATGTACCCTAGGTTATAGTTTAAGAGACAATCAAGAATCTCTTTGAGGTTGTTTTGTTGAATGAATCCTATTAGATGTTCATGTAAATTATTATTTGTCTTGACATTAAGGAAGTTAATGAAGCATTCCAAGAATGCCACATTCCATTCCATTCATGGAATCAATTTTTGTCAGTCATTGCCTTTTAAAACAATTATATCATATGATCAACTAAGATACGATATCTATTTGATCAATTATTAGAGTAGCTTTTGATTTATTATCATTCATAAAAAGCTTTGGGACCATTATTTATTATCTTAGTTTTTAGACACATTTAAAAATACAGAAGATCATCTCAAATAAATCCTTTTACCAGGGTTATGCACAGGGGCAAATTTTGTAATTTAGCGCAAATATTCGAATTTTCACAATTTTAATTTTGCGAATTTGGGGACCCTGGAGGTCGGCCCAATCGCCTGAAAATTTTGGGATCAATTTTGTTTTAGGTTAAATTCACCCCAATATCATATGTTTTCCTGCCTAATTTTTGTCTTAAAATTATTTAATTTTTTTTTATCCCACCCAATTCGTCTCTTGTACCCCATTATATATAGCTAACCCTGACAACGACACTCATACAATTAAAACATTAATTTTCTCCAATAGTGAGCGATACAGAGCAGGTGACTAACACAATGCGACTGACACAACACGACTGGCGGAAGGCGACTAACAAAAGGTGATTGACAGAAGACGCTAAGGCGACTGGCTGAAGGCGATTGACAAAAGGTGATTGACATAAGACGATTGGCAGAAGGTGAGTGGCATAAGGCGAGTGGCATAAGGCGACTGACATACAACAACAACCATTTATCGATAAGTTTCTTTTACCATTAATTTATTTTTTTTAAGAATTGAGATGCATAATTTACAGTTGGAAACACGGAAAGGATCATATATTGCAAGTTAAGAAAGATACATTAGAAAAATATTATGGAAAGGTTTATATAAATACAAAAGAAAGTGATGGACCAATACAAAAAAATTATAGGTGGAAGGATGCATTAGAGTGCACATATATGAGATATGCACAAGAATATGATAAAGAAATGAAACAAAAGCAAACTTTGGTTGAGAAAGGTGCAACGATTCAAGACCAATTTTGAAAAATAAATAAGTTCACTTTAGCTTCAAAACATTTGCAGTTTGCTGTTGCACTCACTATTCTTAAAAAGGGTAGACCTACATTTGATTTCATTGATTATAAATCTCTATTTCAACTAGCTAATGTGCAGAACTTACCCAATGCCCATTGGTCAGATCGAAGTGGTTGGAAAATGAAAAAATATCTCTCATTGGTTGAGCAGGATGACCTTAAAGAGAAAGTAAAAAAAATTAAATTTATTTCACTTTCAGTTGATGAGGTAACTGCTTTTGACAACACATATTGGATTTGTATGCATGTTTACACATTGGAAAATCATTTAAGGCAACCTCATTTACTTGGAGTATGCAAGATGGTGGAAAATTACAAAACAAAAAATATTTACAATGTTGTTGTAAATAGTTTAAAGGAAATAGCAGGAATGAATGAAATGGAAATAACTTAGTATGTGTTGGAGCTGATGGTGCTGCTACAATGCAAGGATACAAGAATAGTCTTTGTGTTAGACTACAAAAATCTGTTGCCCCATATTTGATTCCTATTCATTTCATGTGTTAGGATCCCATCCTAATGTTATTTTGTAATTTTCATGATTATGTAATGACCCACTTCCAACATGAGGGATCCCATCTATAATTTTATTTTGTAATATTTTGTAATGTACATGGCATGTTAGGCTCCTAGCCAAGTGGGGCCATTTGATGTAACCGTTATCAAGATTGTAACCAAAATTTGGTAGAAGATTCTAACTCGAGTGACATTTTGCATGTAAGTCAACTCTTGAGCTTAGGGTTAGGGTTGCATGAAGTCTTTCTTTAAAAATCTATGAATCCATGTACGAAGACATATTTTTGCAAGTTAATGAAATATTGAAGGAGGTTTCCCCATCGAAGAGGCCTATGATTTTGAGTTATTTGTGAGATTGTTTCAATTCTGCAATTACTTTAGCATAGTATTATTCTGTTATTGCATGTATTTCAGTTATCTTTCAGTATTTTGTGTGTGTGAGATTTATTTCAATAGTAGGTTCCTTACAAGTGGTATCGGAGTGCTTTCTAGGGCCAAGTTCTGCTGTGACTGCAAAAATTCTTGCTCAACCATTTTCTCTTGTTAGGTATAATTTTCTTGTGTTTTTCATTCCATTTTCCTTTATTCAAACCCCCCCAAAAAAAATTGTAAAAAAAAAAAAATACAGTCTATTTTTTTAGTTGAGTAGGCTAGAAACCCTGTGCCGAGAGTTTTAAAATATCATGAAGCTGTCGTTATTAGCTAAGCTAGGTAGCCCATAAAGCATCCAGTGAAGTGAGGGGCGATCAAGCTCCAATACCCAAGCCTCAAACAACACTCATGCACGAAATCAAGCTCCCACACATCTTCAGGTGTATTGAGAGACCATTCTAGGCTTAACAAAATTTTATCCAATAGGAAGCTTTTTGGCCTTGTATCATCCATAGTCCATGGGACATAACATCCCGGACGATTACCCTTCTATACTGTTAAAGAGACAGATAGTGTTCTCAAGGGTATGTGTGGAATCCTCCTTGGGTAGTGGCCTAAAATATTGGTCCGAGCACTATTGTTTGTCACTGCAGTATAATAGAGGGCCTATGGGTGTTACATACTCTACCTGGGATACCTTGGTTCTGTTAAACACTTAATTATGTAAAAATATACATCTTCCTGTTCTGTTGAACCTGCATTCACATTATGAAAAAGTGAGCATACGAAGTACTTCCCTATCATAGAAGAATGCACTTTGCATGCACCAACAGTTAGGACATAGTCTACAAGTGTCTCTAACAGTCTATAATATTCTAGTACCATCCATATTAGTGGCAGTAAAAGTCAGGTCAGTGACAGTAACAGTTAGGTCAATGACAGTAACATTCAGATCAGTGATAGTAATAGTCGGGTCAGCAACATTAATAGTAACAGTCAAATATAATAGTAAAAAAATACAAGTGGTCAAGATCAGAAACATATCTATCAATGTTAGTAACTGTAGTACAGGTGATAAGATAATGACAAGATGATTAGTTGACAGATTAGAGACAATTGATCCAGTACCCAACTTGTGACCTATAGCTCCAAATAAAAAAAATAAAAAATAAAAAATCATGCAAATCAGAGCTATAACGAAGAAGTTATATTGGTTTTATCATTACTCTATTTTGATAAATTCTTAAACCAAACATAGGAAACAATAACCCTAAAAAAAGTCATAACATGACCTAGACAACTCTAAAATTCCTCAATTTTGTCTTGTTGTCTTAGTTAGCCCCTTATGCACCTCTCACAAAATTTTTGAGTCCTAACTCTCTTTTTCTCAAAATTCCTAAAATTTATCAATTTTCACTAGCCCTTTTTGGCCAAATATTCTCCAAATACAAAATTTGAGTTTGGGGTGCCCAAAAATCCGTGTTGTGGCATATAGCGCATTGTGACCATATTTTCAAGTTGAACATATTGATATATAACATCCAAACACTTTTTGGACTCCTTACTAAAAATAGTAACTCCAAAAATCACACTTCTATTTTTAGTAATTCAGTAAAAAAGTTCAAGGCTATCTCAAATGACAAGTGGCACTCGTGGACATCAAAAAGAGGTAGAGAAAAATACTGCTTCAGCTTTGGATACCCTACTAAGTGTTGTTGATGGCTTGTAAAAAACAACTGAACACTTGATGACAAAATTTCAAACTTTCAGAATTGAACAAGATACCTCCATAATTCGCCTAGAAGAACAACTAACAGATTCCAAGAAAGTTTGAGTATCATCAAGGAAAGGGAACAAATGACTCTCACCTTCACTTTGATCGTAGGATAAGTGATTGCAACAATCTACCAAACATGGCCAACCACTTAACTACTAGTTAACCAAATGCTAACTATGGATGTCAACAAAATACTAGAAGACAAACAGGATCTCTAACAGTTAACTAACCCCCAAACCACTTAACAACCTATTTATAACATGGGCATACTATGAATCACGTGAATACAAAGTGCAAGAAATAGGAAATACATATAATAATAATAAATACTAAAATGTGCACTTATGCTTAAGTGGATAATTCTAAGTATCCTCAACAGATAAAATAAATATTTGTGCTATATTTCAGTCATTTCAAAAAAATCTCATAAAACAAAAATGAACATTTTATTGCATCCACATAATTCAAAATTATTTATTGCATCCACACAACTAATCAAAACACCACAATATTTAATACAAAATTTCAAAAAGATAATACATTTTTTTTGGAAATTGTCTCTTTTATTGATTTCAAAAAGATACCATTCTTTTACAATTTACAAAAAAGCTATGCGACATGTATGGTTTCTCCTCAAATAAAAAAGCAACGGTATTCTACTTTTCTTTCTGCATGGTGCCTGAAGTTTCAGCTGCATCTACCTAAATATCCTTTGCTTCCAATGCACCAGCCCTTACCAAACTTTCAGCTGTAGTGTTTATGCCTGACAACAAATAACCTTCTTCCTTCGTTGGATCTTCTCGAAACGGTGCATTCATTTCTTTCTCCTTTTCTTTTAATACAACTTCCATATCCAGGCCCTTATCTTGATAAACTTCTTCAACCAATTATTTTCTCTAACAGTGTATTGTAATATTTTCTTCACTTCAATAACTTTATTCACACTAATTTTTCTAGTCTTAATCAATGTTTTCATGGCACTGACTTACTACTTTAAGTGTTGATAATTAGACTACAAAATAGAAGAGAAAAATATTAATATTTATAAACAAAATATATTTAAGAAAAATAATATTTTCAGTTATATGTAAAACTTACATTAGCGGTAAATCTTGCAGTTTTTGCAACTACTACTTTTTTTTCTTATCTAGTACCCATTCATTGAAATATGCCTAGGCCTTGATATTGAGGTTTTCTAATTGATCCAGCATAATAGCTAGAACTTCATCACTGTATGTAGACTCGGCTTGCACGGTGCCAGATTTGACTTTACTTAACAAAGTATCGAGCTTTTATGGCTCGTTCTCCACATTTGAAAACTCCTTTCTATTTGAAAAATTCTTGTATCGGGCATTTATTGCTTTTATCAAAACCTTGGCCCGATATTCCTAATATTTTAATCTATCAATATCTACAAGTAGACTATTATTAACTGTAGGCTTACATCTATTGGCTAATAAACTAGTTTCTAAAAATTTAACTTAATCATCATCGTTCAGATGATGATGGGTGTCGAATTGCTAGGGGGAGAAGAGAAAAATTTGACGACATCTACCTCAAAATTCTTTTCCAGCTTCATCATTGATCTCTAGACCCTGCAACACATCACTTGCCTTTAATGGGAAAATTCTAGGATTCATATCTTGACAAAGAAAATCATTATCAAGATTCCCAAAGGGCATATAAGACACACTCTCTACATTTGAAAAATTATAAAGGGTTAAAATTGGGAACACTGAAACATTAGACTGAGATACAGTGTGTGTCTCAGTATGAATTTTGTTTCCCCAAGGTGGTGGTGTGAGGAACTATTTCCCATGCATGTGAGATTGGTTCCTCACCGATGGTACCTGTTGTGGAGTTGGGCAGAATTGCTATGGAACTTGTTGTTGCTACGTTTGCGGGTGTGCAACCAGTGGAGGTATCTATTTTTTCAATATTTTAAATATAATCAGTGCATCTAAAAAATTTTACATGAAAATATAAATTAAAACTAGTGTAAAAAATAATGTCATTAAAAGAGATTAATTTAAACCAAACATACCAGACTCAGACTTTGCAGCCGTTGATGATACAACCATTTACCCTTGCTCTGAAAACATTTAAAATATTTTATCAAACTAAATATAATTTTAAATCATTAAAATACATCATTTAAAATAGTACTTTTGAATAATAAGGTTACCTTGTGAGTTGGAGGTTACTTCTTCAATGTCAAACTACAACAGATGCACGTCCAAAAGTAACATGAGTCGTATGTGTATGCTAAACACCAAGAGACCTCCTAGGTTTAGAGGGTGTTATTGGTGATGATTATGACTATGTGTCAGGATCGACAGATGCTTCTTGAATCCTAAAGATAGCATCCATTTTACTAGAAGATTGAGATGTTTTTTTCTACTTTCAAAAGAAAATTAGAAAAATAACAAGTTTGATTGAAAAGAAAGAAAACAAATATTATTCCAAAAAATATTTTTAACTGTATTTCATTTTCCATCATACCAATAGCCAATAAAATTGGGTGTAATGCAGTTGGAGGAGGGTTATTTAGAAGATTGAAATATACTTCATGAAAAAGAGAAAGAACATAGTTGTTGGTTGTTACTACATAGGAAGATTGAATTTTCTAGACACTCAGAAGATCCTATTTAAGGTGGTTGGTAATGTGAGTGGACCAATCAAAATTTTTGCCATCAATACATTGAATTAGTAAGGACAATGTCTAAAATCGACATTTATGTAGGTCGTCCCTCCAAAATGAGTCTTGCCTAGAAACATTCAATGCAAGCATGAAGAAATTTATCTCCAACGTTGGAAATGTTAAACCCCTTTTTGACTTAGAAGAATTAACTAAAAAAAATGGAGAACATTATTAGAAAAATAAATTACAATAGGGAGAACAATATTACAAAATGGAAACTATAATACATAAAAACTGAAGAAAAATAAAAACTAAATTTAAAAAATAAACCTTTCAATTTGTCTGAATGGACACCGAATTTGGATGCTAGTTTGTGCTTGTCATCTTTGATCAAGATGTATTGGTTGTTCACCAGGTGACCATCCGTAAATGGTAGCCCTTTTAGTTGCTGCACATATAAGGGATTCACAGAAAAAACAATATCCCTATTATCCAATTTGATCTAAACAGTGGACTCATCATGGTTGTAGCAATTAACTATTCATTGCATCAATGACACTTCGGTGTTAAACTGTGGTATCTTTATTACTATTGCAACTCCAAAGATGTAAATCCATTCAGAATATCTACCAGGAGTGCCAAAAATATTCTTAATGTTTAGGCAAAAGTAGTTATTGAATGACACTTTCGATGGTAGAGGAGGGGAAGAGGTAGCCATTTCTACGAATAGGCACTGAAAATGATCTGAAAAACACTCTAAAAATAGTCTAAAACCACTATGAAAATGCTCTAAAAACCCTATGAAAATGCTTTGAAAAGGTTTTGGAAAAAGCTGTAAAAATACTCTAGAAAATGCTTTGGAAAAGGTAAAAAATGATCCTGCATTTCTATTTATAGAAGTCTGTATGCCTAAAGTCTACAGATGCACGACACATGGCAAAGGAGAGGGCATGTGGTAACATCTTAATGGTGATATATGGCGATCAATTTCTTCCACTTGCTTTATACCAATCGCCATATACCACTCACCATTTTTTAGTCACCATCAGCCAGTCGCCATCAGCCAATCACCTTCTACCACTTGCCATTTATCAATCACTACTAGTCGCCATCTACCAGTCGCTATCATCCACTTGTCTTCTGCTAGTTGCCTTGTGCCAATCGCCTTGTGCTAGTCACCTTATGTCGGTCGCTTTGTGCCAATCACCTTATACCAATTACCATCCACTAGTCACCTTCTACCACTCATCTTCTATCACTCGCCTTGTGCTAGTCTCCTTGTGCCACTCACCTTGTGCACGTCATCTTATGTCAGTTGCCTTGTGCCATTCGCCTTCTACCAGTCGCCTTGTGCCACTCATATTCTGCTAGTCACCTTCTACCACTTGTATTCTACCAGTCACCTTCTGCCACTCGTCTTCTGCCACTCACCATTTAAAATTTTTGATAATTTCTTTAAATTTTTTAGAAATTCACCATATTTTAATAAATTTTTGCAAAATTTTGAAAAATTCGCCTTGAAGTTTATACACCATTCCCCTAGATTCACCCCGATTTTATAATTACTTTTTCAGTACTACCCCTTATGCATAACATTGCCTTTTACAAATATTTACATATATTTGATTTACCATCATGTTCATCTCAATTCTAAAAAGCATATATTTTGTCTATGAATAAGTGAAGATTTACTATGCCACAAAGAGGAATTGATATTAAAAAGACCAAGTTTAAATCTATTATCCAAATTTCACCTATGTGAATGAGAGATGTTTTTAGGTCCCTTGAATATAAATTTAGTTTTCTATAATTAATTCATCTTGAATTTATTGTAAATTAATCATGTAATAAAGTATGAGGGGACCAAGATCCCTCATAAAAACCTGTGTAAACTTAAAATATATGTGAGGGATACTATAGTTGTAAGTCCTTAGTTTTTCATCCAGAAGACCCAAGCTCAAACCCTGGTAAGAGGGGGTTGGGATAACTCATAAAAAACCGTGTAAACTCAATTTTTTTTAAACTGCAAGCTTATTGCAATGGTAAGGGTTTTGGCTTCTCTTTAAGAGGTTCAAGGTTCAAACCCCACTCAATATGAGGGGATCAAGACCCCTCATAAAAACCTGTGTAAACTCATTGAAAAATAACTATTCATGTAATAAAGAACATGCTAAATGAAAAAAATACTTTGTATTTTATGAAGAGTTTCAACATGCATTTGAGTCTCTCAATTTTAAATTATAGAATACCTCAATGTACTACATAATTTTTGAACTAGATTTACTCCTACCCTCCATACTAATACAAGAACTGTATACTTTGTACATATTATGGTTAAAATGGAACCCTTTATGCTATATAATTTTAAATCCATGGGAAATATGTAGATTTTGAGGCTTTGAAAGTGAAAGATAAATGCAAAAATAATATTAAAGAGGATGGAACAATATTTGTGAGCCATACATATAATGTCCATTCTAGTAAAAAAATATGTAAATGTAGTAATCCAACTACTACCATTGCACTCTAGTAATAAAATCAATTGTGTAAGAGGAATTACATATAAATCTAGGATGACAATTTTCAATAGAGGAAGAGTGTCAAAGTTTTAAAAATTTGACTAAGTCATTAAAGATGCAAATAAAACTTGGACTAGAGTGTGAAGAGTTTTAGTGTCTTAATTTTAAATTATAGAATACCTCAATGTAGTATATAATGTCTGAATTGGATTTACTTCTATCATCCATACTAACTCAAGAACTCTATACATTGTACATCTTAGGTTTTAAATAGAACCCTTTAATCTATATAATTTTAAATCTATAGGAAATATATAAACTTTATGGCTTTGAAATTGAAAGATAATGCAAAAATAATATTAAAAATGTGAAACAATATTCATGAGCCATACATAAAATATCCATTCTAGTAAAAAAACATGTACATGTAGTAGTCCAACTACTACCATTGCACTCTAGTAATAAAATCAATTATGTAAGAGGAATTACAAACAAAGCCATGATGACAATTTTCAATAGAGGAAGAGTGTCAAAGCTATTTAAGATTTGACTAAGTCATTAAAGATGCAAATAAAACTTGGACTAGAGTATGAAGTCTTGTAATAAATTCACCCTCAGTAGTCCTCATAATGACCAAGTTTGGAAGATCCTAATTCGTTCACCAATAGGTAGTTGATTCGTTCCTTTAAGTTGGCTTTGACAAGATAAGGTATGAAAATGTATAGCTCCATAATATAATATTTGTTTGATTTAAATTTTTTGGGTTTGTTCTTAATATCATGAAAAAGCTATAAAATGAATTTAGGACCAAAATTTCATGAAATGACCTTCCAAACAAGTATTTGAATATGAATAACTGCTCTTAAGAAACATATCCTATTTTGGCCATAACTTACTAGTCTACTATTATTTTGTAGTGATTAAAATTAAAAGTGAAATAATACTTGGAGGACTACTTGTGGGTCAAACTTTAGGCCAAAATTTATCCATTTGGTTGGCATATTAAATAATAATATTTTCAATGTTTTAGACAAAACTTGGTCAAAACATGATAATATTTGGATTGAAGCATCTTGAAACCATATTACAACTACTCATATAATTTTATCTCATTTGATTATAGAATTTTACTAAAAGATATTCAATAAAGGGAAGTTGGTTTGCTAAAAAACAATATTATAGATCTTTTCTAAAAGATATTCAATAAAGGGAAGTTGGTTTGCTAAAAAATAACTAAGTATAGAAAAGAGTGATTCGTTTCCAAGTGTGAGAGTGATTCACTCCTAAGTGAGAGTTATCTCCTATGTCTACGAAGCAAAACTAGCATGTTTGAGGTGGATCTCTATTAGCAAATCATCGCTATTCTCATAGAATAATGTAATGTCCCCTTCCTAATCAGTCAGTAGGAGCCTTGTGGACTAGCCTACTCTCGGGTTCCCGTAGGCTGTGTCAGGTGTTGGGGAGCCCACTAGAGGTTGGGGGGTTGTCGTCTAGACGTGCTAAGCTTTCAGTTGCCAGATTTTGGGGCCATTTTGAACAGCGGAGCATGGACTTACTATTTTTAGTAAGTCAGTTATCAGGGTTTCCGGTGATGTCGGACAGTGTAGTGAGATTCTTTGGCGAAATGGGTGTCCGATTCTACCTCCTGTTCGTGGATTGGATAACCAGAGGTTTGAGATTTTAATGAGCGAAGTTTTAATTATATTAAATTAAATTAAATATTTAATTTAATATGGTTATAACTTTATTTTATAAAATGGGGACATAAGGATAATGTAAGTCACTTAAGTTTTAATTTTACTTCATAAAAGTGACTTATGAAAGGGCCAATATTGGACGCCACATTCATAAAGTGGCAATTTAAAATATTTTAATGTTATAAAATGTATTTGTGATAGCCAAAAAGGGCCGACCACTTTGGAGGAGGATATAAAAGGACTTGAAATGCTTCATTTCATTCATTCTTGGCTATTTTTATTGGGAGATATTGTGTAAGGAGACTTGCAGAGCATCTGTAGGGTTTTCTAAGCTTGTTGGAGATGAAATCCTCCTACAGGGACATCAACTTTGGGATTGAAAGACATCCTTAGGTTGATTGGAGCATTTCCAACATAGGGAATGCATTGGAGCTGATAAGGATTGCATTTTCAGAGATATTTATCAAGTTTGGGCAAGTATTTTCAGGGGTTTCAAGAGCTGACTTCATACTTCAGTTTGGATGCCACTGTCGGCTATAGTGCACCACCTGGAAATCATTCACAGAGCCATTTATTGAGGAAATAAGCTAGGGTTTGGTGTTGATATCAAGGTTCCTGGGTTAGAGGAGTAAATCGACCAATATTGAAGACTATTTTTTGCTGCTACACATTTTTCCAAGGCTACCGTACCAATTTCCTGCCTAGCCGTACAACTGGAGCTTGTATTGGAATTTGTGCAAATTGTAAATCTGCTTTTTTTGACAGTTTCTGGGTCTGAACCTGGTCGCTTGGCTCTTAGGAGCAATTTGTACTGATTTCCGGGCAAATAGAACATTGTATTTGAAGTTTGGAATGAAAATTCAAGTTTCCTGGGTTGCTGATCAGAGTCTGAACAGTCATTTCCAGATTTGCATAAATACCTGGTACATTGTTATTTTCCAATTTCCTTTAATGGGTTGCTAGCTCTATATATTTATTATCTAGATACCAATTTTCAGAGCTTCTGGATAAGTAGTTTGAAAGTTATTGCTTGTCAAAGTTTGCTGTTTATGCAATTTCTGTACATTTTCATCATCTGAAAAAACACAAAAAATTAGAATACAAAAAAAAATAGATTGCAAAATCCATTCTCAGAATAGGGTAGGACATTACAGTGGTATCAGAGCTCAGCTCTTCCTGCCATCCTGAGGGTTTGAATGCAGTCGGGTAGTCATCAGTATTATTTAAGGAGAAACAGGTCTAATCCCAATAAAGAGGAAAACCCATTTGATACAGTGCCAGAGTCGAGGGAAGTAAATATGGGTGATAACAGGGATAATAGAGGAGAGAGAGCCCACAGATAGAGAAATGATTAATATATTGCAGAGAGGTCAGCGTGACATACAACATAATATGGCTCAGTTGCTTGCCCTTATGACTCAACAAATGCAAATGATGGGAAACATTGCTAATCAAAACCAAAACAATAATGGACAGCAGGGAAACAACAGGAATAATGGTAACGGAGACGGTTCGGTGAACCAAGGAGGTGTGGATCAGAACTACAGAGCTAGGGCAGCAAGCAATAGACCCTTAATTCCCACTTTCCCACCCAGAGTTGAGGTTCAACCTGAAGTGGAACCAACTCAACAGGACTTCCAGGAGCAGATTTTACATGATTGGGAGCAATCCAACATTGAGTTCAGGACTGAATGGTCTTTCCGTGAATATGCAAATTGGAGGGCCCGTAACAGGCCACAAAGGGGAAGGCATCATAACCACGAACTTCAGAAGAGGGTCAGCAAACTCTCTATTCCTTATTTTGACGGATCCGGGAAGAGTATTGCAAGAGCATGGGTTCAAAAGTTAGACACATATTTTCAGCTGAATCCAATGCTAGAGATAGAGGCTATCAAATTTTTAGCATTGCATCTGGATGGGTCGGCACATGAGTGGTGGCATCATGGGATGATCACCCTAGGGCATGGACAGATAGTCTCCTACACAGAATTCACAAAGAGACTAATTGATAGATTTGATAAGAAGGATCCAGAACTGCAGTTTAAGGAGTTAGCCCAGCTCAAACAATGGGGTTCGATTGAGAGCTACGTTGCTGATTTCTAGAGGCTCTCAGTATTGGTTACGGATATTTCTGAGAGGAGGCTAATAGTCCTCTTCATTGATGGCCTATCGGATCCTTTGAGGGGCTGGATCAAAGCCC
Organism: Wollemia nobilis; assembly: GCA_028583015.1. Classification (NCBI taxonomy): domain Eukaryota; kingdom Viridiplantae; phylum Streptophyta; class Pinopsida; order Araucariales; family Araucariaceae; genus Wollemia; species Wollemia nobilis. Next base: position 22,823,904 of record JAQPPZ010000523.1, read on the forward strand.
TTAATCCACTCAGTTTATAGGAGGCCATACGAAAGGCTAGAGATATGGAGTCATCAACTTCAAAAAGTAAGTTCCATTCGAAGGGTGCTGATTACAAAAAATTTAAAGACAAGAATCACTTCCGGAAAGAGTATGATCAGAAAAAAGAGAGTTCCAAGAGGCGAGAGTATGAATGACTTAAGGAAAAAAAACTTGTGCTTTAAATGTAAAGAACCATGGAACCCTTCACATAAATGTTCCAAAAAGGCCAAAGCTAAGCAGATGGAGTATCTTACAGCTGAAGAATCAGAGTCTGAGAGGGCTGATCAGCAAAGTGATTCTAGTAGCAGCAGCACAGATAGTGATGACGAGGTTGATAGGACACATGGGAATGATGATATGGTGGCACAATTATATAGTCTTCAGGGGACTGGATCTTTTAAGGTCCGGGGAGTGCTGAATGGGTAGCGAGTTACCACACTTATTGATATGGGTGCCACTCACAACTTCATAGATGAAGACCTTGTTGCTAGATGTGGGATACAGACAGAGTCTTTTGGAGGATTTAAGGTGTTGGTTGCTAACGGTACTACCATTACTTGCACACAGAGGATCCCTAAATTATGCATTAGGATGGGCGAGTATGAATTAAAATATGAATTCTATGTAGTGAATATTGGTGATACAGATGCAGTACTCGGCATGCATTGGATGAGCTCACTGGGCGAGTTCACTATGAACTTGCATAGCATGGAGATGAAGTTTGAGTCCGAGGGGAAGAAGATAGTACTACGGGGAATATCAGATGGTGGTCTTAGGACAGTGTCACTAAGACGGATGGAGAGGCTTTTCAGGCACAACCAGATAGAGTGGGTGGCTGAGTGCATTATAATGCCAACAGTTGATGAGCAGCAGGGTAAGGACTATCATCCAGATATTCGCATTTTGTTGGAAAAGCATCATAAGGTTTTTGAGAGCATACCACCAGGGAGACCTCCTGAGAGAGGGATAGAGCATGTTATCGAGTTGGAGGAGGGAGCCAAACCGGTAATCACCACCCCCTACAGGCACCCAAAAATATTTAAGGATGAAATTGAGAAAACAATCAAGGAGCTTTTGGAGATGGGACACATTAGGCCTAGCAAAAGTCCCTTTGCATCATCCGTGGTCTTGGTTAAGAAGAAGGATGGGACAATGCGTATGTGCATTGATTACAGGGCCCTAAATAAGAAGACTATAAAAAATAGATATCCCATCCCCAGGATCGATGAGCTAATAGATGAGTTGCATGGAGCACGCTATTTCTCTAAGATAGACCTTAGATCAGGCTATCATCAGATTCGGATGAGGGAGAGTGACATAGAGAAGACTACTTTCAGATGCCACTATGGTCACTTTGAGTTCCTGGTGATGCCTTTCGGGTTAACTAATGCTCCAGTGACCTTTCAGTCATGTATGAACAGGGTTTTTAGAGTGCAGCTCCGAAAGTTTGTCTTAATTTTCTTTGATGACATATTGGTTTACAACAGGACTTGGGAGGAGCACTTGAAACATTTAGATGAGGTTTTGAGCATCCTTGAGCAGGAGTCTTTGTATGCCAAGGAGTCAAAATGTGATTTTGGGTTAACAGAGTTGTTATATTTGGGACACATTATCAGTGCGGATTGTGTTAGAGTTGACCCAGAGAAGATCAAAGCAGTTATGGATTGGCCGCCACCCACTAACATCACACAACTTAAGGGGTTTTTCGGCCTATGTGGCTTCTACAAGAGGTTCATCAAGGGGTTTTCACAGTTGGCTGCTCCTCTTACCGACTTGATCAAGAAAGGGGCCTTTTTTTGGATAGATACAACACAGGTGTGTTTTGATAATTTCAAACAAGTGATGTGTTCATGTCCAGTGCTTGCCATTCCCGATTTTACCAAACCATTCGAATTGGAGTGTGATGCTTCTGGGGAGGGCATTGGTGCAGTGTTAATGCAGGATAAGCATCCGATTGCTTTCGAGAGCAGGAAGCTAAGAGGTGCAGAGAGGGCTTATCCGATTTATGATAAAGAAATGTTGGCCATAATGCATGCATTGGCCAAGTTCAGGTAGTACCTTGTGGGAGGTAAGTTTATTGTCAAAACCGACCATAACAGTTTGAAATACTTTCTAAATCAGCGGGATTTAAACGAGAGGCAGCAAAAGTGGGTGAGAAAATTGTAGGCCTACAACTTTGACATTGTTTATGTCAAAGGGAAGAAAAATGTTGTTGTTGATGCCTTATCTAGAAGGCCACATTTATGCTCTTTGGGGGTGATTTCAGCAGATTGGAAAGAGCAGATTATTGCAGAATATGTGGAAGATGAGTGGGCTTCTAGCATCCTAGATGGTACCAAAGCTAATGACCAGTATACCGTGGTTAATGGATTGATCATTTATAAGGATAGGATATTTCTGGTACCTAATTCTCAATTCAAGCACACTATTTTGAGATCTTTACATGACTCACCGATGGCTGGTCATCCGGGGTTCTACAAGACTTATAAGCAGGTAAGAGAGAGATTCACATGGAAAGGACTCAAGGATGAAGTCCTTAAATATGTAAGAGAGTGTGCTACTTGCCAACAAAATAAGGATGAACACACCTTACCGGTTGGTTTATTGCAGCCCTTGCCTATTCCCAACCAAAAATGGGAAAGTGTGTCAATGGATTTCATAACAGGGTTGCCTAAGGTGCAAGGGAGAGACTGTATATATGTTGTGGTTGATAGACTAACCAAATTTGCACATTTCTTTGCGATTTCAGCCACTTACTCTGCAGTTCAGGTTGCTGATTTGTTCTTCAAAGAAATTTTCAGATTGCATGGGCTGCCTAAGAACATAGTTAGTGACAGGGACAACAGGTTTATGAGTCACTTTTGGCAGGAGCTCTTCCATCTGAGTGGGACAGAACTCACTCCTAGCACCAGCTACCACCTACAGACAGATGGACAGACGAAAATAGTGAATAAATGGGTGGAAGGATATTTGAGAAATTATATTTCAGGGCAGCAGAAGGCATGGGTTAGATGGTTGCACCTCAATGAGTATTGCTACAATACCACTTATCACATGTCAATTAAAATGTCACCCTTTATGGCCCTTTATGGATATGAGGCTCCCAGCTTCATAGATTTACTAATACAGGATTGCAGAGTGCCTAAGGCGAAGGAGATGTTACAGGACAACCAAGATATCATGAGGGCATTGAAAGAGAACATTCAGCAGGCACAAAATCAGCAAAAGCTTTATGCAGATCAGCAGCATTTAGAGCGCAGTTTCGAGGTGGGTGACCTGGTTTATTTGAGACTACAGCCGTACAGGCAGTCTACTCTCAAGAAGAGTGGAGCTGAAAAACTCAAACCACGATTTTATGGTCCATTTCGGATTATCAGGAGGGTCGGTGAAGTGGCTTATGAGTTGGACTTGCCGAAAGATAGTAAGGTACATAACGTATTTCATGTGTCACGCCTCAAGAAGGCACTTGGACATAATGTGGTTCCTTCCTCAGTTCTGCCACCCTTGGATGATGAGGGGAAGCTGATACTTGTCCCTGAGGCCATCATTGATAGCAGGGAGCGTACTCTCAGGAGACGGGCAATTAGAGAGTACTTGATCAAATGGAAGGATTTGCCGGTTGAGGATGCTACTTGGGAGGATGAGCAGATCTTACAACATCCAGCGCTCCAATTGCTTGAGGACAAGCAATTTTGGGGAGGGAGGACTGTAATGTCCCCTTCCTAATCAGTCAGTAGGAGCCTTGTGGACTAGCCTACTCTCGGGTTCCCGTAGGCTGTGTCAGGTGTTGGGGAGCCCACTAGAGGTTGGGGGGTTGTCGTCTGGACGTGCTAAGCTTTTAGTTGCTAGATTTTGGGGCCGTTTCGGACAACGAAGCATGGACTTACTATTTTTAGTAAGTCAGTTATCAAGGTTTTCGATGATGTCGGACAGTGTAGTGAGATTCTTTGGCGAAATGGGTGTCCGATTCTACCTCTTGTTCATGGATTGGATAACCAAAGGTTTGAGATTTTAATGAGCGAAGTTTTAATTATATTAAATTAAATTAAATATTTAATTTAATATGGTTATAACTTTATTTTATAAAATGGGGACATAAGGATAATGTAAGTCACTTAAGTTTTAATTTTACTTCATAAAAGTGACTTATGAAAGGGCCAATATTGGACGCCACATTCATAAAGTGGCAATTTAAAATATTTTAATGTTATAAAATGTATTTGTGATAGCCAAAAAGGGCCGACCACTTTGGAGGAGGATATAAAAGGACTTGAAATGCTTCATTTCATTCATTCTTGGCTATTGTTATTGGGAGATATTGTGTAAGGAGACTTGCAGAGCATCTGTAGGGTTTTCTAAGCTTGTTGGAGATGAAATCCTCCTACAGGGACATCAACTTCGGGATTGAAAGACATCCTCAGGTTGATTGGAGCATTTCCAGCACAGGGAATGCATTGGAGCTGATAAGGATTGCATTTTCAGAGATATTTATCAAGTTTGGGCAAGTATTTTTAGGGGTTTCAAGAGCTGACTTCATACTTCAGTTTGGATGCCACTGTCGGCTGTAGCGCACCACCTGGAAATCATTCACAGAGCCATTTGTTGAGGAAATAAGCTAGGGTTTGGTGTTGATATCAAGGTGCCTAGGTTAGAGGAGTAAATCGACCAATATTGAAGACTATTTTCTGCTGCTACACATTTTTCCAAGGCTATCGTACCAATTTCCTGCCTAGCCGTACAGCTGGAGCTTGTATTGGAATTCGTGCAAATTGTAAATCTACTTTTTTTGATAGTTTCTGGGTCTGAACCTGGTCGCTTGGCTCTTAGGAGCAATTTGTACTGATTTCTGGGCAAATAGAACATTGTATTTGAAGTTTGGAATGAAAATTCAAGTTTCCTGGGTTGCTGATCAGAGTCTGAACAATCATTTCCAGATTTGCATAAATACCTGGTACATTGTTATTTTCCAATTTCCTTTAATGGGTTGCTAGCTCTATATATTTATTATCTAGATACCAATTTTTAGAGCTTATGGATAAGTAGTTTGAAAGTTATTGCTTGTCAAAGTTTGTTGTTTATGCAATTTCTGTACATTTTCATCATCTGAAAAAACACAAAAAAATTAGAATACAAAAAAAAAAACAGATTGCAAACTCCATTCTCAGAACAGGGTAGGACATTACAAATAATTAATCACTAGGATCAAATAATATCTCAAGAATATCAAAGGATGCAATGAAATAAATCACTCAAACAATGCAAAATAAACTCACTAAACTAAATCATCAATAAATACAATTTTTCTTTGATACATATTACAAGGATTTGTATTCAATAAATACATAAATGAGACTCTTCATATTACACGACTCTTGACCTTTTCTCTCCTTAAAATAACAGAGATCCAACTCTTTACATTTTCCTCTTACATAATAAATCTCACATATTTACATAAAGATAAAGTCTCTCATGATTGCTCATAACTCCCTACTTCTAAACTTGACACTTCACACTCATAACTCACACTTACACGTATGACACCTCACACACTTATTTACATGATCCATGCCATAGACATTAAATATTAAACACTCCCTAAAATAAATAATTAAATACTAAACACTCCCTAAACTATTTACATGACCAAATAATGTAATACCTCCAACAATTTCAAGGCATAAAATGTATGGTAATGTCCTAGATAATAACACATTCTTCTCCAAATGGTGTTAATGGGGAAAAGTAGTTACGAAAATAACTTGGAGGGATTTTATGGTTGGCTAAGTAGCCATTTTGCTAAATTCATGTAACTAGAGTTAAAGCTTACTTCACTACAATTAGAAGTAAAGTTAATTTGAATTTTTATAAATAAGAATTGAATGCTCATTGCAAAGGATCCTTTTGATATTTTTAGCGTATTAGAGCTATTTAATGTGATCAAACATGTAATATATATTTGAACTACAATTAATGAAAAGACTATGCATGGATTGTGTGGATCATTAATGTCCTTTGGCCTCTTTATTAATGGATATATGATGATTGTAGATCTACATTCTTATATCTTGTTAGTATTCTCACTTTTTTGTTGTAATTATTCATAGATTTGATCATGCCAAAGGTATTTGATCCCTCTAGAGATTCAACTGGATCAACACACAATTGGCTATGATCATATAATCGTATATATTTCATTACTTTTATCATATCCCTTTTTTTAGAAAATTGTTCAGGTCATCTTATATTAATTGGTTTAGAAAAGAATTGAAAGTTAACCTAGATATTAAGGATTTACTTGATCACTTTTGTGTTGAACCACAATCTTACATGTTCACAAATCATATCAAATGTTTTCATTGATCAAAAATTCTAGCATATCCATTCGCACCTATATGAAATCAATCTTTAGATCAAAAGAGATTAGGAAGAGAAACGGTTATTTTATATTCTTAGACTTTCGCATCTACATGTGGACCTACACACTCATTTGATGAGGGAGTATACTATTTTCTAGAGTATATCTTTGAAGCTATAAGTTGGGAAAGAGATATTTATAGTGGCCCTCCTTATGCACTGCTTGATGATATTTAAATTACTATATTTGCATAGGTTTTGAAAGATCCTAACCTAAAACATTGGTATCAAAAGGAATGATAGTTATTTTCCTCAATATATAAGTAACATAATTTTTTATTGATGAAATAATTGCTAATAAATTCTCATAAAATAGTTTGTTTATGTAAATTCTTATTTTTTATTTTTCTTTATAACAAAAGGAAAATGAAAGTTACCTATTCTTTTATAAATGTAAATTGCATAAGAGATATTTAGGTTCCCATATTTGTCATTCATTTCTTTCCAAGATTAGTCGAAGGTCCCTTCAAAATTAACAAATATAGGATCAAAATATGGGAAATATCAAAATTTTCCCGAGTCCTATATAGATCACTCTGCTGGTAGAGAGACCTTTTCGTGATATGTGGCACCGACATAGGAGGATGATGACAACAAGGTGGAGCTTGAGTTTCAAACTATTTTTTGGATCAGTGGAAAGTTTCATGTTCTTTTTATAAGCATGAACCCATAACTTGATGGAAAGGGAATAGTCTAGAATAGGCATTGGTGACACTATTATTTTTATGCTAAAGATTGCTAGATGAAGGAATGTGGTTTCATAATTTTAAATTATTTAATCTTTTACCTAGCTTAAATTTAGCAGACTTTGTTCTTAAGAGAATAAGGCATAATAGGGGATCTTTTTTCAATTAAATTTGTTTTTCCTATAAGCCATAAAAGTTATAGAAGTACAACTACTACCGTTGTAGTCTAGAACTAAAATCAATTGTTCAAGAGAAATTTGGGGCTGAAATTAAGGTAAGTCAAGTTACAGGTAGAGCCAAGATGATTTTTTTTGTAAAGGAGCGCCAAATTTCCAAATCTTTAATAATTCATTAAAGGTGTGAACAACACTTGGAATAGAAGGGTGAGTAGTGTTGTAATAAATTCACCTTGACTAGTCCTTAAAATGGATATCTAGAAGGGGCCAACTCATTCACTAGTAAGTAGATGATTTGTTCTTCCAAGATGACTTTGACAAGACAAGTTTTGAAAAGTAATGACTCCATAATCCAATTTTGGTTTGACTTAAAATTTTGGTAATTTTTTTATTAACTTTATGAAGAAGCTATAAAATAAATTGGTACTAAAGTGTCATAATTTAACCCTCCAAACAAGTAGATGAATAAGACTAGTTGCTCTTGAGAAGTAGCTTGTATTTTGGCCATAACTCAATCATAAAAAATATTTTTAATTTATTCAAATAAAAAATTAAATAATATTCATAGGAGTACCTATAAGCCAAAATTTAGTCCAAAATTCATACATTTGGTTCGTAGATTGCATAAAATGCATTTTTTATTATTTTTGATATAACTTATTCAAATTTGGTCAAAAATGATAAAGTTTAGATTAAACCATCTTTGAATTTTCATGCAATTACCCACCAAATTTCAATTTAAAATTTGTCTATTTGGATAATATATCATGTTAAAATATATTTAATAGAGAAAAGTTTATTTTTTTGAAAAATGGCTAAGTATGCAAAGCAATAATTCATTCCCAAGTATGAGAGTGATTCACTCCAAAGCAAGAGGGTGATTCATTCCTAATATTATAAAAATGGTACGTTTAAAATGGATATCAAGTCATGAATTATGATGTAATAACCTAGATAGTTACATATTTGTATTTAAATTATGCTAGTGGGAAAAAGTAGCTACTAAAGTGACTTGTACAAAATTTAGTGATAAATTTGGCTGGATAAGCATCCATTTTGACAAAAAAATTTACTAAAGTCATGTAACTAGAGTTTGAGTTTTCTTTAATACAATTATAAATAATGTTACTTTGATTACTGTAAGTAAGATTTGAACGTTCATTGTTAAGATTTTTCTATTTTCAGAATCAGAAGACTAGAGGTCCTTCTTATGATCAAAATTGTAATATTAATTTGAACTATAGTTGATAAATAAAATATTTATGGATTTTATGGATCAAGTGTTTCCTTTAACCTATTTTATTGGATTCTATAATATTTCAAAAACGAATTAGAATCAACATATTCCCTAGAAAAACAGAAATAACTCATAGAAACAATACACACAATATAAACAATGTCTATAAACACCAAAGCAATCTCACAAAATAAAAAGAACTATTCTCCAACTGATGATGACATGGTTGGTATAAAGGCGTATAAATACCTAATTACAAGTGGCCTTTAGTTCAAGGTTAAAAAACTGACCTTTAGATATAATAATTAAATATTATAATAAACCCACCTAAATAAGGTGCACAAAGACCCAAAGGACCATACAATAAATACAATACAAAAGTAAACATACTCTCAAGTCATGCATGACACCACATATTACAACATCCCTTTTTAAGCTAAATAAGGAACATGGAGAGAGATCCTTATCAATCATCCCCTCTTAAGTGGCACTCCCCTACTCCAAGTTGCTTTGAAAGACATATAAAAGGAACCTCAAGAATGGATATGGCTAGGATATCCATTGTCTAATCTACAAATACCACATATACTGGATCAAGCATCCCATGAACATAAATATCTTCTTCTTCCAATCTTTTCTTTTGATCTTGAGGAAGAGAACTCCTATCATTAGGAGTATATGGTTGAACTATACTTTTCCAAACTCTCTTCCATACAAATATCCTCCTCATTTGATCTCTCTAGTACTCAAAGTTATCTCCTTTGAATATAGGCATAGTTAAGAATGTACTATTTGTTGCCATGATAACAAAATTTAAGGATGTACTATTTGTTGCCATGATAGAAAAAAATAACCAGAAGTATTTATGATCCAAACTCTTGTACATGATGTTGGGAGTAAGAAATATTCACCATCTCTTGTCGTAGCTTTAGCTACAAATTTTGAAATCACACAAAAACTCAACTTTAATACCACATGAAAGTTCTTGAGGTGGAGAGATCCAAAACAACAACAACAAAGCAATTCGGATCTAAGAAAAAAAGAACATTAATGGAGCATGGATATTACCAAAAAATGGTCCAAGAGTATTTAGTTATTAAGCTAAACCAATTAAGAATACCAAATGATTAAATATCCTCATCCAAAAGCTCCAATTTCAGAAAACTATATTGCTGGTCCAAACTAGAAAATTAGATCTAGAATTGAAAAAAAACACAAGCCCAACAATAGTGCATTCTGTAATTTTTTGATTCTTCTATTAAAAAGAGTCCAATTACAAAATATATAATGATCAATCAACCTTGATCATGTAAAAAAGCTAAAAAACTAAAAACTAGCTTTAAAAAACAACTTTTATTATGCCACTTTGCATGTTGTTTTTTATTTATTTTAAAATTAACTAAAATTCTTAAGCATGAATAAAACACCCAATTTAAGATATTTTTGCATGTGCTTTATTTTAGTTACAACTCACATATTAATTTAATAATTATGGATGACTTTTGACATCACCCTCAACAATTGATGACAAAGCATTAAGATTCAAGCAGAGAATCTCGACGTTGACAACATTCATAAGTAAATATAGTTTTTGGACTTTTCAAGTAATAACATCATCAAGAGGGAAGAAGATATTTGGCACCTATCATGAAGAAATGTAAAAAAACACTCAACCATGATAAACCATCTAAAAGCAAGCAATATGCTTTCATACCACTATGTTTTGCACATAGGATTTGAACTCATCCTAGTCAACAAGATCAGGCATGTCAATCGGCTACAAAACATCATTTTTGTTAGAGGATCTCAATAGACAAAGCTCCTTCCATCACACACCTGACCCTACTTAGTTGGCTAAGCATAATAAAAAAGAGTGGATCATCATCATATGGTTAGAATCCAATGATGTAGCATGCAAGCCAACTTTAAAAAATAAATCCCTATTGCACACATCAACAAAACATGATTGAAGCAGTTAAATATAGCTTACTTGAATATGATAGCCACTGCCTACACCTTTTCTCAAAGGCTTGTAAAATGATTTGAAGGCAATCATGATAAGATAATTTAATGCATTTTAAAACTATATATACTTTAATGTAACTTATTTAGAGGGTCAACTCTTTAACATTTACAATTGCATAATTGTATGATGATTGTGCTATACACATTTTGAATAAAGATTCGAATAATGTTTTATCTCTTGCTTAATGTTTTGCAAAACATGTATGTATGTTAATTGAATGATTAAGAATTTCTGTTAAAGCTATATGAATGTTTATTATGTTGCAATTAATTTGCTTTCTAGATTTCTCCTTGTATTTACTATTTATTAGTTCCTAGAATGCTTAATAATGCTTAGCATTTAATATGATTAAAAGCTTTGTAATAAGAAAAGTAAGCTGGTCTATTAGGCAGTCTAGTTTAGTTCAAATTGTAAGACTCATACTTTGTGTCTCTTGATGTTACTAAATCCACACCATTTTTAACTTAGCTTCTAATTTTATGTATCTCTTACTTTAGTCTGCAACCCCATTTTAGTTAGTTTAGCTAGGATCATAGGAGTCAGTCTACTCTAGAGGTTGACTTAGAGACCTCTATTTTTAGGTCATCTAATCTTGGTCGAGGTCTTGAGGGCGCAAATCATCCACTTAAATGAATTTTGGACCAAGAGTACTTATTTTGCTTTATGGTTGGATCATCAACAAAAAGAATTTTCTTGTTTTGCATATCATCTTCCTTAATTGATTAGAACTTATTAAGAAAATAGAGGTAGGAGATACCTCTAGTACCCTAAAACACTGACCTCCAATGGTGATAATGATACTTTTAGGCCTAGACACATACACACTATGTCTATTCCACATGAATGATTGGACTAAAATTACATCACAAACATACAAAAGTACTACATCATATAATACTTCATCTTTGAAGGGTTTGATGACATTAGATAAGATACATTAATAAGTGACATGAATATCTCATGCTTGTTGTAAAAATCCAACATTATATGGTTGTGGGTATGGTGTAATAGATAGATCCAAATCCTTCATAATTTGAGTAGAAATAATATAAATTTAAATTCCACAATAAATGATAATATTCAATGGCTTATCTTTGACATACATCTATGAATGAAATGCACATTTCTCTTCTTATGGATCTTCTTATAACTCCTCTAGTGTATAACGTGTGGTGGTAATGGTTATATTTGGTTCAATGTCCATGATCTACTTCCTTCTATCCTAAGCCTATAAGTGTGGAGGCAATGATGTAGTGGATGTAGAGGGTTATGAATCAATGAAAAATAACTAAATTTCTTAACACTCTTCTTGAATGTTGATTGCTTTTATAGTAATCATACCATTTATATGCCTTATCCTTTGAAGGATTCTTACCTTGGAAGTCTTTCTTTTGATTTCAAGGATGACCCTCTTTGTGTCTATCCTTTAGAGTGTCACTCTTTCCTTTATTTTTCTAGTATTTGGTATTCTAGTTCTTTTTATTTGCTCCTCCTAATTTTCTATTTTTATGCTTATGCATCAATTTGATAGAAAGTTTTTATGCCTCTCCCAACATCTTGAATTCAAAAAGGTTCATATCTTCTCAAATGTACTTCTAATTTAGCTACATGAATTGATAATTTTATATCTTTGAATATCTTGAATACCTAGTTTTTCTATCATGAAATGGAAAGAATTAATATAATCCTTAACAAACTAGTCTTTACCTTGACACGATTGTTGCCATTACATGTACTAGTCTTCATAAGATCCCATAAGATAATATTCTTCCTTGATGGATTTCATGAAATAATCCTTTATGAGTGCTACATCTTCATTCCTTTCCTTGGCCCTATTACAATATGCTCCCCACCAATTTTTGATAGGTAATGAAGCTTTCAATAATGTAAATGTGATCTTCTTACTATTATTGAATTTATATATAGAAGCATAAAGACAACCGATTCAACTAATTTTCTAGGGCATCAATATTAATTTTTCTTTAAAAAAAATAATATCAAGATTCACATACACATTAAAAGGTGTGGAAGCACTAAATGGCGCTAGGGTAGTAAGAGGTTGTGTTGATGATATTGTAGAACTTATTAGATATAATCACTAAAGAATTTGAATAAATTGATCCATCATGTCTTTCCTCTATTTCACAAGGGCTTAATTCAACATCTCCTCAAAATGATTTTGTGGAGGTCAAGAGTGAACCCTTCCTCTCCCTAGGCTCTGTGACCCCTCATGGTTATGATTTTGTCTTCTTTACCTCTATTGAGCCAGGTGCGTTTGGTGCCTTGCACCTCATGCATGGGATGCCAATCTTGGGAAGTTTAGGGAAGTGCGGGACATGGCTTCATCGAATGACCTTCAAGTTTTTTATCAAGGTCATCTCCTTGTTAAGATGTATTTTGGCACTCATATTTTTGGTACTATGCTAGCCTAGTCTACTTGAATTCTTTAGGAAAAGGAAAGCAAAGAAAATATGAAATAATGCATAAAGTAAATTACTAAAAATAAATTATAGAAAGTAAATTACTTCAAATAGAACCTATCTAGCCTATCTAAGGGTGGTGATGCACTAAGATAATATAATTCCTATTTTACAACTCAGTGGGATGAATGAACACATGAACCAAGCAAGATAAACAAATTAAACACAAGTTCAACCATACAAACATAATATCTATTATATATAATCAAAAGAGACTCAATAGCCCATATATGCAACCAGTCCAAGGCTCGAATCTAGACTGAGAAATAAAATTAAAAAGGGAGAGAGGCAATGCCATAAGTTAGGTACATGACATAATAACAAAATTCAACTCTCTTTTTTGTCTAAGAGAACTACTATTTATAATATTTATATGTGAAGTTTGAAATTCAAAATTTCCCTCCCAAAAAGGTTTGGGTGGGATCGTCGATGTCATATCTCATCGTAGGACCAAGAAAACTGCACCACATTAATTTTTGGAGAAGCTAAAGTTGAGTTGGGTTAAATAACCATAAATTTCTCCATAGATGGAAAATGTATGGCCATTTAATGCACCCAAATTCCTTTCTAAAGGAACAAGCCTAGGTGTTAGCTTTGGTTAACGAGGCCATTCTGATGATTATGACCTAGTATTTCCTTGACTCTTGAAACTTCTTGATGATCTACATTTTTTGTATTAGCCTACCAAATCCTAGAAAATATTTGGATATGAACATTCCATTTGGTGATCTAGTCACTCTATTAATCCTTTCCCTTTTATTTCTAGTTATCCCTTGGTCCGATCCTTGTTATTCTTTATGTTTCCTCTTTTCCTAAAGATCAATTATTTTGAGAAGGCCTTTGTGTAGGATTACACTAGGCCTCGTTTGATGGGTATGCTTCTAGTCCCTAGTGTTTTTTACATGCTCTTCTTACCTCTCCTATCTCTGAGCCTTTGGGGGATCTCAATGAAGGTCAACAATGTATTTTAGCCTTATTGAGTCCTTGCTTGACTCTTCTAGTCCCCCTTATTATTTACCTCCTAGGCCTTTGGGTTTATCCTAATGGATGTGTTGCTTATACCCTTGAGAAATTAACCTTGGGTATATGAAGTGTTGTAACCCAATTTTCAAAGGAAGATAGCTTGGTCTTAGGTCCCTTCTATCGGTTAGGTAGGAGGGTCCCCCTGGACTGAGTTGTTGGAGGTCTCATCGTCAAGGGAACACTTTTAATCACCATTGAAAAGGCTTGAGGGTTCCTATTGATGATGGGATGAGGCTTAGTCACCATCTTGAAGGTTGAAAGAGCCTGATTTGGGTTGATAACTTTACCTCAAGGTGGGAGAATATTTGAGCATGCTATTAATCTCTAGATCAAACCATCCTTTATAGATGTTCTCTTTGAATCGTCTACTTGGTACATGGATGTAGCTTTAGGGACCTTCATCTAACTAGTTTAGGCAATAGTTATTTATTGTTTTTCTTTTGTGATAGGAATTTTTGCCATTGTAGTGAAAACTTCACTACAATTTTGGTGACTCACAAGGAACTCTTGCTTGCAAGAGCAAAAAAACCCAATAAATGGTAGCCTTATATATTTGGCACAAAGTCTCTACAATATATTTCTCTTTGGAAGATTAGATACCTAGAAGAGGAAGTTTGGTCTCTTATGGATTTTAAATTGGAGAGCCCTTCTTCTTATAGACTTCTAGTTGGTAAGGCATTAAAAACCTTTTATATTACTTTTCTTCCTCTTAAATCCTTCTCGTGTGGCTTGGATAGGACATGGTGTGACCATATACTATGATATCATCCATTAGATGTAGGGAACATCCCTTGGAAGATTTTGAATGTAGCTCAAAAAATGATTATATTGTGCCACTCTTTCCTATCCCTAGTCTCCTTTCTTCATGCATTTTCTCCTTGGAACATGTGGTAAGTTTTATAAAATATTCTATCCGAGCATCCTAGATTTTATGGTTTATGTGTTGCCTATTTTAATGGCCAATAAATATAGTACTTGGTATTTCTTCATTTAAGTTCCACCTATTTACATAATGTACATGACTTGATGTGTGTTCACACATCGATCTCTCCTCGTAGGGTTCAAAAAATACCTTCATCTTCTCCCCGTAGCGAGTCTGTAGGAACATATGGGACCAATATAGAGAGGCACCTACAAGTTTTTGTGATGAAATCTTAAGAGAAACAGAGACCAAATGATGTAAGAAGATCTAGCACTGTCACTTCTAGACAACAATTATATTGGGATAAGCATACAAAGAGAGCTACAGGTCCTTTAGAAGGTCAAGGATTGGTATCAGTGTCCCATCCAACTGTATTATGCTTTGTTTAATGGGCTTGTATGTTAGTTCCAAGGCATTTTAGGTCAAAATGACTACACCAAGGGAAGAGAAGAGATTTCTTCTTGATTTTTTGCTAAGTATAGAAAATGGTCGTAATTTCATGATCGACCAGGTTTTCACTGGACATAGACCCGAAAGGAGCGCAAGGTAGAAAATATTCATGATTTTGCAATAAGCCAGGTTTTCATTGGCCAAGGGTCCGAAAGGAGCGCAATACAAAAAATGGTCACGATTTCATGATCGGCTAGGTTTTCGCTGGCCAAGGGCCCGAAAGGAGTGCAAGGTAGAAAATGGTCATGATTTTATGATTGACTAGGTTTTCATTGGCCAAGGGCTCGAAAGGAGCACAAGGTAGAAAATGGTCACGATTTTGCGATCGGCCAGGTTTTCGTTGGCCAAGGGCCCGAGAGGAGCACAAGGCAAAAAATGGTCACGATTTCATGACCGGCCAGGTTTTCTCTAGCCAAGGGCTCGAAAGGAGCACAAGGTAGAAAATGGTCGCGATTTCATGATCGGCCAGGTTTTCGTTGGCCAAGGGCCCAAAAGGAGCACAAGGCAAAAAATGGTCATGATTTCACGATCGACCAGGTTTTCACTGGCCAAGGGCCCAAGAGGAGCACAAGGTAGAAAATGGTCATGATTTCATGATCAGCTAGGTTTTCATTGGCCAAGGGCTCGAAAGGAGCACAAGGTAGAAAATGGTCATGATTTTATGATCGACCAGGTTTTCACTAGCCAAAGTTAGAAAGCCAAAAATGAACAAGTGGAAGATAGTTGGGCCATGATGTCTCCAAGAGGATCGATCCAGATATGTGGTAACAAGAAGATCTCAACCATTTGTTGTTGAAGACCCCATACTCTTTTAACTACCAATTTACCAGAATGAGCCTATGGGTATATTGTTGTAACAAGTTTTAGTTTTTCTATTATGGAAAATGTATATATATATATAGGATGAGTGACTCTAACTAAGGGTTAGCTCTTGGACGTTTACAAGGCAATGTATACAGATTCTTGAAAGCAATAATATACTCTTTGCTCTAACTTTTGGCTCAATGGTGCTAAGTCTTGTATGTATGAATGTTGAACTCTATATAAACTATGTTGGATGTTACTCACTTTAATTCTATTTTTGGATTTTTGTGGTTCATGTTCTACGCATTCTAAATTTAACAATTCTAGTTGGTTAATGGTAGTTTTAAATCTGCACAAGAGAATTAGTCATTGATTATTTGAGGGTTTAAAGATTGCTTATCTATAAAAACTGTAATGTGTTTCCTTGTTGTTGTCTAACCTATACCATTTAAAGATCCTAGCAATAGCTATATTTCCCTTTCTTTATGCACTTTACTCTATCTCATTTTCCTATAACAAAGCAAGGAACCAACCTTCTCTAGAGATTGAACTGGGTAATCTCTATGTTAAACCCGATCATTCAATGTTGGCAAAGTCTTGGGCGCAAACGTAACCAAAGGCAGATTTTGCACCAACAATTTTTGGCATGCCCGATGGGACACAATCCCACTATATATACAGACCAAAGTTTCGGTGGTTATCTTTATCTTGTGCATTTTTTATAAATCACTTGGCGACTCCATTCGAGAAATAAAATCCTAGAAAAACCTTATCTATCTTCTAGTAGAATATAGAGATATATGAAAACCAGATCTAAAGCAAAAAATTTTGAAGAACCCATCGAGTTCTTTGAGTTACACCTTGGTAGCCTCAAAGCTAATCCTGTACTCATTGCTCGATCAACCTCTTCTTCTACCATCACTACAGGATCTGCAAATCCTTCCCCTACAACCCTCCCTAGTAATGTTGTTACTAGTAAATTGTTAAACACTATTGTTCACACTACTACAACATCAGTCGGTACTATAATGGTGATCAATCAACCAAATATGCCCTACCCTACATGGAATCATTTAGGTCCCCTAAATATGGTAGCTCAACATCAGATCCCCATAACGACTTTGAAAGCCTTGCCCCAATATGATGGCACAGGAAAAATGGCTTATGAACATTGCCAAGATGTAGCCGCATTGGCACCAATACATAACATCACTAAGGAAGATGTTATGATAAGACTTTTAGTCATTTCCCTCAAAGGGAAAATGCTCTACTGGTATAGAGCCCTCCCTAATCATACTATAGCTACCTGGGCCCAACTCACCGGTAAACTAGTAGAAGAATTCAATGAACATGTTGATCCATTTTCCTTGCTAAATTAGTTCACCGTCATCCAGAAGCATCCTCAGGAAGAAATAGTCGATTTCAATATCAGATTCAGTCATACTTGGAAGAGAGTACCTGATGGATTAAGGCCAACAAATG
Source organism: Wollemia nobilis (assembly GCA_028583015.1). Taxonomy (NCBI): domain Eukaryota; kingdom Viridiplantae; phylum Streptophyta; class Pinopsida; order Araucariales; family Araucariaceae; genus Wollemia; species Wollemia nobilis. The sequence continues at coordinate 22,841,625 of JAQPPZ010000523.1, forward strand.
AGCAATCAATGTATTATTATCTAAGAGCTTTTAACTCAGATATAAGCATGGCTATCAGATAGTCTCAAGTGTTTACTTTCCCAAAAAATTTCCAAGAAGCACAGAAAGTAGAGAAATATCTTATCGCTATTGAAAGGTTTCCTCCAAAAATGGTTATGCCTATATTTCCAAACCTTCCACAAGTATCAAATTCTAGTTTCCCAAGCTTTGCTCCTACATCCAATGTAGACCTTCCTAAATGGATCGGAAAACCCTCTATTCTAGTAATACAAGCACCCCTAGCTCCTCCAATGTTACCTATCATTCTTGCACTTCTTGTAGCAATAGTTTCACCAACTCTTGATCCTCAACTTACAACTTTACAAGATCTGCAATCAACAATGAAAACTATGACTAATAAGATGACCTCAATGGAAAGAAGAGAAGCAGAGAGGAGTTTCCAACCAAGGATATTTCCACAAGTAATGAGAGACCAAGCTTCCACAAGCAGAAAAAATTAGGAGAGATCAAATGTGGTTTACGCTAATGAAGATTTTGAACCTACCAAATCCTTGATAGAATCAGACTTCTAGTGTTCTACATGTAATGATCCACATGGTGAAAACTCATGCATGATCCATCAACACTATGTCCAGAAGATAGTTGTTGAAAGAGCAGAAAAGAATCTTAAAGGGAAAGTAAACATGATTAGGGAGGAAAATCATAATCTCATGATGCCTTCGGTAGAACAAGTAGTTGTTCTGACCATATCGGGGAAGAAACCTTTGTAGGTAGACCCCCAGGAGCTTAATCCCTTGAAAGTGCCTTCACCTATAAGAAACTAGGTTGAGAGAAGAGCCCCCTATGAGAAGGTTCCCCAAATCTCAGGTTAGAAAGAAGTAGAAATACGCAAAGAAGCCCCCTACAGAAGGAAGTTGAGACATAGGAACAGGCAAGAGATAAGTTGAGATACCCCTCATTGACCAAGCATCAAAGGATAGATGCCACTCAAGGGTATAGGAATAAGTATGACACTATTACAAAATAAAAAGAGAAAAGTGTTGATCCTCTCCCCTTCAACATAGTAGAAGAAATGAAAAAGACTCCTTCTAAAGCAACTATGTATGATGCCTTGCAATTTTTGGGATAAATCAACTTATTACAAGAATCCCTGAGGTCTATGAAAAATAAGAGTAAAACTCCCACTCAGTTGAATTCTGCACAAGCCAGTTTGACATCTGCTATAGGAAAAAATAGACCTCCTCCCTTCTATTTATCTCTTCAGATGGAAGGATGGGTGGTACATAATTGTATGATAGACTCAGGGGCTGCAACTACTATAATACCCAAAGTTGTGTGTGACATCATGGGGATGGAATACACCAGAAGTAGCCTAGGTGTTTTGTAGTTAGATGGGACTCCAATCAAAACCATGGGGGTGATAAAAGATATTCCCATAGTTCTACATATAATGCCTCAACTTACAGTTATACAAGAGGTAGTTGTAGTGGATTTAGAACCTTATTTTGGTATGTGCCTATCCAGAGAATTCACAGCCAATATAGGAGGATACCTGTCTATGGATTACTCACACTTAGAAATCCCGTTCAAGGGAAAAAGAGTGAAAATATTCAATGAAAAACCATCTACCTTCCATATCAAAAAAATTGAAGAGGAAGGGAAGCAGGCCAATACAGTGAGCATAATGACTGAGGAGTTGGAAGATTTAAACTTAATGGAAGAAGCCCTGAATGTACTACAAGAAGAAGATCAGTTCTCCCTCTAGGACTTCAACGCCATGATTGAGATAGACCTTGGAAGCTATTCAATCATGAAACCTGAGAAAAGTAATCCCACCCCTTCACATGAAGCAGACCCATCTGCCAACCAAATGTGGAAACTTTTCTTTGATGGTGCTAGATGCAAGAATGGAGCTAGAGCAGGCATAGTCTTAATCTCCCCAATAGGTGAGGAAAAGGTTTTCTCCTACCGACTAACTTGGAGCTGCACTAACAATGCAGTCGAATATGAGGCTCTTTGCCTAGGCCTTAAGAAAGCCGAGAGACTTGGAATCAAGCAACTACAAATTTATGGAGATTCAAAATTGATTGTCAACCAAGTCATAGAAAAATGTGTTAGTAAGCAACACTATCTCAAAGCTTACAGGAATAAAGTATGGGATCTAATCGAAGCTTTTGAAGCTCTAAACATCAAAGCAATCCCCAGAGAAAAGAATACCCATGCTGACCTATTGGCATCGGTAGGTGCAAATTTCTACCCCATAAGCAATGTCATTCAAAAATCTAATATGGTAAGACTTATATATAGACCCTCTATGCCAGACAAAGACACCTTTTGGTAGGTATTTGAGAGTGATCAATAGATAGTAGATTTCTTGATCCATGAAATGAACTGTTCAAGTGACAGAATGCAGAGAGATGAAGAAGATGAAGGTATGATCCAATTGAAAAATAATCACATCCCAAAAGGACTGATCACTCTGGAAAGCCTATTCGACAACAATGATAGGTCAATCGGTCACAAGATGAAGGTTGATAAACACAGGTATAAATAAGTTTAATTGGAACCAGAAAAATTTATCAAAGTAGGAGTAAACTGCATAGAGGAAGAGTTGAATCAGATTCAAATATTATGCAAAGAATTCCTTAATATCATAGCTTGGACTTATGGTGACCTTAAGGTCTACTCCAAAGAGACCATACAACATACCATTGAACTCGAAGAAGGTGCAAAACCCTTCAAGCAGAAACAAAGGCTGATGAACCCCAAAATCGAAGCTCTAATGAAGCAAGAACTATTGAAGCTACTCGAAGCCAAGATAGTCTACCCCATCAAACATTCTACATGGGTAGCTAACCTAGTTTCGATCAGGAAGAAGAATGGAGATATTAGGCTATGCGTAGACTTCAAAATCTCAATAAAGCTTCATTGAAGGATCATTACCCTCTCCCACAAATTGACTAGACTCTGCATACTATGGCGGGAGCAGAGAGATTCTCATTATTGGATGGGTTTTTAGGGTACAACCAGGTGTGGGTCAAATATGAAGACCAATACAAAACAACATTCACTACCAAGTGGGGGACATTCACTTACCAGAGGATGCCTTTTGGATTATCCAATGTTGGAGAAACCTTTCAAAGGGCAATGGATGTGGCTTTTGGAGAACTCATCAATAAGATCATAGTAATATACTTAGATGATATGATAGTGTTCTCTCATCACAAAGAAGATCACGTTGAACACCTCAGAAGAGTTTTTGAGAAATGTAGAGAGTTTGGTATCTCTTTGAATCCGAAGAAATCCATATTTGTTGTTGAAGAGGGGATTTTACTTGGACATGTCATTTCCAAGGTTGGGCTGGCTATAGACCCTAACAGAGTGAAAGTACTATTGGAACTCCCTTTACCTCCAAACAAGAAAGGTCTACAATCATTCTTCGGGTAGATCAACTTTATACGCAAGTTCATAGCAGAATTTGCATAAATTGTCAAGCCCATGATAGAGCTATTGAAGAAAGATGTTGAATTCAAATGGATGGATTTACGAAAGAAAGCTTTCACCAGTATAAAGGAACAGATAGCCCAAGCACCTATCTTAGTAAATCTAGATTACTCCAGAGGTTTCATCCTGTATGTTGTAGGAGAACAAGAAAGTTATGCCACAGTCCTTACTCAGAAAGGGATAGACAATGAAGAGAGGCCCATAGCCTTTCTAAGTCAGACCATGTAGGAACACGAGGAAAAATACAACTTCATCAAAAAGCAAGTTTATGCAATCATGAAATCATTGAAAAAGTTTAGGCATTTCCTTTCACAGAGTAGGACTATTGTATACGTAGTTCACCTTGATGTCAGAAACTTCATCATACAGGGAGAGCTTGGTGAGAAAAGAGTTGGTTGGGTATCGAAGATACAAGAATACGATGTCGAGATTCACCCGACCAAGCTAGTGAGAGGTAGAGCATTATGTCAAGAACTCGCCAAACAAGCCTCAATAGAGTACGTAGCTTGCCAAATGCAAGAACCAATTCTAGAAGATGATCAATCTCAAAATACAGATTGGGCCGATGACTTGATCAAATATTTTTAGACTAGAAAATGCCCTAGTAAGTTTAAATGCTTCACAGAGAAGAAGATACATGATCCAAGCTTTGAAGTATACCTTACTACCTGAAGGACTATACAAAAAAATTTGGATGGTGTATTACTTCGATGCATAAAATATGATCAAAAGTAGAAGATTTTGGAGGAGTTTCATGGAGGTCCATCAGGTGGACATTACTCAGGAAGGACTACAACTTTGAAAATAATCAGAACCAATTGCTATTGGCCATCTATTTTTTTAGATGCATTCAAAATAACTAGAAACTATGAAGAATGCCAGAGGTATGTTGGGAGAAATAGAAATGCTTCAATGCCTTTGAAACCTATTCAGGTTGAAGAACCTTTTCAACAATGGGGCCTGGATTTCATTGGGGTAATAGAACCTAACTCATCCATTGGGCACAAATATATTCTGACCACCATTGATTACTTCACTAAGTGGGTTGAAGTAGTGCCTACTAAGAAAGTTGATCAAGAAGTTGTGATCGAATTCATTGAAAGCTTAATAACGAGGTTCGGTATCCCTGATGCATTGGTCACAGACAATGGCACATCCTTCATAGGTGTTAAAATGATTGATTTTGCTAGCAAATATGGGATCTATTTGAAGACTTCTTCAAATTATTATCCCCAAGGAAATGGTTTAGCTGAATCAATGAATAAAAACCTACTCCGGATTTTAAAGCGGACTCTGAAAGACAATAAGAGAAGCTAGCATTCTTTGATAAACCAGGCATTATGGGCTGATAGGATCACAATCAAGAAATCCATCAACACCTCTCCTTACTCATTAGTCTATGGTAAGGAAGTTGTCCTCCCGATACACATAGAAATACCTGCTTTAAAATTACTCAATCAAACTAGCATGGAAGAAGCAGAACCGATGGAGAATAGGTTGATACAACTCCTACAACTAGAAGAACAGAAAGAACAAGCTTACAACCATTATCAAAAACACATGGGAGACACGAAGAAATGGTTTGATAAAAGGGCTACTCTCAGAAATTTTAAAGTAGGAGACTTGGTTCTGAGGTGGAACGAGAAAAAAGCAAAACCTGGGAACCATCAAAAATTTGATGCTTTCTGGGAAGGACCTTTTGAGATAATTGAAGAAAAACAATAGAATTCCTTCCAACTAAAAAATGAACAGGGTCAAGTACAACCTATCCCTATCAATGGCTTCCACCTGAAGTTGTACTTCAAGTAAGATAAAATTCCTCCCCCACTTGTATTATATGTAAATATACTATTTTTTTACTAAGTCCACTTCAAGAAAAAGGTTGACACGAACATTTTGGCTTCAAGATACCACTTCAAGGAAAATGGTCACGATCTCAATGAATTTTGGATTCAGAAGGCCACTTCAAGGAAAAAGGTCATCGATTATCATGATATTTTGCACATTCAAAGGCCACTTCAAGGAAAATGGTCATGATTTCATTTTTGAATTTCAGATTCAGAGGCCACTTCAAGGAAAATGGTCAAAAAATTCATGATAACATCAATTCACATTCAAAAGTGAAATTCAAATAATGACACCTTTTCACTTTTGGTGGGAAAGTTAATTTTCTTGAAATTTTAAATGTGCTTTATTCAAAGTACAACCGTGCAAAGTTATTGGTCCGAAAAAAGGGTGACATGAAGTTATTGGTCCAAAGGAGGTGATGATGCATAGTGGTTGGTTTCAAGAAGGTGGCACACAAAACAAGACACCCAGTAACATTCAAAACTATTCATAGTACATGCACCACCAACCGCAATTACTACATGGCACCTTAATGCATGCATGCACATTTATTTACGTCATGAAAGCCCCTTTCCTCCCATTCTCTATTTTCTCAAAAATTCCCCCTACAAGAGGTATTCCTTGAATTCTCTCAAAATATCTATTTCTTTTTCTCAAAGTACTTCCAAATTTTTTGCATGATGAAACCACAACAAGCAGCCATGGTAGGATCTTCTTCAACTGCTACAAAAAAGCATAACTAATACAATCATCACCTAGAAAAATCTAGAGAAAATTTAAAAAAATATGGAGGCTAGAGTAGCGAAAGGCATCACTCCATCGACTCCAAGTACTTTTCCTTTCCACTCTTTACTTTCATGGTATGTATGCACTCCTGTCCATCCCTACCCTAAGCTAATCAGAGCCATGGCAATGTTTTATGATGTAAAGCATAGGATAGTTAGGAATTCTAGGGGTGAAGTCATTTTTACCTTAGATTTCAATACAATCAGGGTTATCTTCAGTACAGGCAGAAAACCCGTTGTAACTCCCATACCATTTGACCCAATTAGACAAGCCAAATACTATACCCCCACCCTTAATATTAAGTTGTTTCTACAAACACACATGTCAGAACCTCCTCCCAAGGGAACTCTACTAGAAACACCCATTCCTTTGTCAAAATTCAAAAATAAAGAATTGTTCTCCATGTTGGCTATGGTGGTGGGGTTAGAGTCAGATGCACAAGTGTATGCATGGCAGATTGTGGTGGCATAATGTATTTCAAACCCTAAGTTCTATGATGTTGCCATCATAGATAAAAGCACTATGCCAATTTTTTTTGATTGGCCAACTTACCTATCTCAAAAAATACATGTAGGCTTGTCCAAAATACAGAGGGGTTCTCAAGAGCCTTTCAGGTTTTCTTCTTATCTAGTATGGATTTTCTTCTTCTTTCAATCAAAAAAACTCCCTTTCATTTCTACAACTCATAAGGATAAGGAAGGAAATATTTTACCTGTGTATGATTGGACAAAGGTGTTTTCAAGGGCTAAATCATACTACTATTTAAACATGGAATTCCTAGGCCCTACTTTACAAATTATGTATGGTGAAATACATAGACTTCCCTAGAAAGTGTGAGATACTTTACAACATCCTCATGTAGAAGAAGGAGATTGGTTCATTTTAACACAGGGAGTGGTCATCAGATTATATGGCTTCACGGGGAAGCCTTTCTTACTCCCATATTATGTCACTAAATGATTGTTTGCCCTGGAGTATGTAAGGTAGATAGAATACATCAACAATAAATTTGACACGAGAATTGGTAAGACTGGTACATGCCTTATGCCTTTCCAATTTGAAGGGGTCATTGTATCTAGCAAAGGAGACCATGAGTGAATCACTCAAGCTCTAAAGAACCTAAAGTTAGTAGAGTTGCCACAGAGATGGAAATATGACCCCCTTAATAGGTTTGTAGAAAGGTAGGCTTCTCTCAACAAAACCCCCTTCAAACAATTTCACTCATCTAAAAGGGAGATCGACAAACAAGGTAAAAATAATGAAGAAGATGAAGCCCTAGAATGGCATGTAGAGCAGATGCAACCATTGGCCCCATGGCATGATTTCTATGAACATGTGATATATTGGGACCCCAAGAAAAATCCAAGTCATGTGTTAGAAGAAAAAGTTATAAAGAGAATGCAGAAGAAGGGAGATGACTGGACATCAGCAAAAATCATGGCTTGGTGGATGATGAGGATGCAAACTAAAATGACCTCTAAGTGGGGGCTAAAAGTTGATCATGAATTCTCCACCCGATATGACAAGTATCAAGCTACATGGTCCGAGACTCTTGCGAACAAGGTTCCACCAGGTGTCAATGGCATCAAGATTAAGCCTACCACTAAAAAGGGATAAACCAACCAAGGTAAAGGAAAGGGAATTGCTATTGAGAAAACAAAAATTCCAAAGAAAGTAGCTCATAAATTCATTCCCCCTCTACATACGACATAGTCTTATGATGATGATCATCTTCTCATCTCTAGGAAGAGGAGATCAGAATCAATAGCATAAGGAAACAGAAGAAGAGCAGACAAGAAAAATAAACATAGACTCTACAATAGGGGATGAACAAGAAGAAGAAAACATAGAAGAAAATGTAGGAGGGAATGTAGAAGGAAATTTAGAACCTCCCCTTGAACATCATGATTTTGGCACCTAGGATTTAAATAAATTAGTTGAAGAAATGGCTCCCACAGAAGGGTCAACTCCTACCAAAGAGGCAACTCCTGCTGAAAGACTAGCTCCTGAAGAGAAATAAGTTCCTATTGAAGGTACAACTCCTACTAAAGGATAAAATCCTACTAAGGAGCCACCAAGTACTGAAGGTATAAAATCATAGAAGCTATCAAAACTACCAGGTATGATTTCTATCAATCTTACTTCATCCTCTTCTCAATCCCAAAGAAACCCCCTTCCCATTCTACAGATGAAGGTGATGTTTCCTCTCCCTCCAATCAACAACCTCCACCATCACCACCATCAACCCAATCCAACCCAAAAGTATCCTCAACTGCTCCCACAGATCCACTTACAGGACCATCAAATGTGGATGCCACAATAGTCACCATTCCTTTCCTTCATGTAGTCAATTTCCCTAACCTCCAATCCATCCCTACTTCCTCTTCTGAAAGTCACCCCACCATCTCCAAGCTAAAAAAGATGAAGAAAGCTAACTAGAATACCTCAGACTGGTGGAAGTCTCATTGTGCCCAAGTTTCCAAGAACATAGCCCATACCAAAGAGGGAATATTTTTGGATCCCATCAGCATGCAATGTTCAAAAATGAAGATGACGCCCTTAGTACAAAAGATGAAAGGAGAAATGACTCTAGAAGATTACCAAGCTGAAATAATCACTGAAGACATCACTCAACTACCTATGGAAGATGAATGGGGAAAGGCCCAAGCTCACATGGGGACCATATACTTAAATGTTGAATATTACAAAGAGAAATACCTCAGAGCTGAAGAGGTAAGGAAATATTTGGAGGTGGCCTTAAATGAATAGAAAACCATTGAAAAGGCTCTAAAGAATGAGGCAAAGAAGTGGGAAGAAAAATTCGATGAAGTAGCGCCATATAAGGAAGAAGCGAAGAAGGTTACTGAGAAAATTCAGGTTTTGAGAAAACAGGTGGAGGACCTACAAAAACAACTCCAAGAAGGCATCAACAACACCAGTGGGTTGTCCAAAGAAAAGGCCAAGGCAGTCAGAAAAGAGATGTTCAATGACATCCAGAAGATAGGCTTGAAGGCAAGGCCCACATTGTTATACCTAGCCAAGATTAAGGAGACATTGGGCCAGGTGGAGGATGAGTTCACTGCATCCATCACCTTCCTACAAGCAAGACTATCTACAACAACAAAGATTCAAGTTTTGGTAGAAAGCACGTAGGGAAAGGTTAGAAATAGAGCCCAAGATGAAACATGGTCCCAGGCCAAAATAGCTACTAGGAGTTTCTTCAAAAGGCACAAACTTGTGATAGAAAGTACCAAGATAATGCAAGAACTCAAAGTAGAAGCTAAAGGGATTTTAAAACATGTGAGCATAGCAGAGAATTATGGCATGCCAAGCTTCTAGGATGACAATTCAAATATCTTAGAAGAATATGGGCTTAAAGCTTCTTGGAGAAATTTTATAGAAGATGAATCAGAAATAGATAGTTGGGAAGAGCCAATCCAAGAAGATCAAATATTTAGCATGGCTCAAGATCTTACTCAGATCAACTCCTGTCTGCATGAGTTGTACATGAAGTCAAAAGTTTTATCCTATGACAAGGTAGAAGAGTTAGAGTATTTATATCTAACATTCATGGAGACTTCTGACCCAGATGAAGAGACTTGGAATAAAGCATGTGCTACTTATAATGAAGTTGTTCAGAAGATAGAAAAACATAAAAAGGCCAAAAAAGCCTCAACAAGCAATCAGGCAGAAATAGAAGCAGGAAAATCAACTGAAGAAGACACCCCTGAAGAGTAGCTGCATAGAAGAAGAAACACAATTTTACTCCGTATCTCTTCCCTTTTATTTCTTTTGTTCTTTTTACTCCATTCCCCAATGGATAAAGGCTTTGGATTCTAACATTCAACTAGCAGAATTCCCCAAGAGGCACCAATAATGTAGGTCAAAATGACTACACCAAGGGAAGAGAGGAGATTTCTTCTTGAAATTTTTCTAAGTATAGAAAATAGTCACGATTTCATGATCGACCAGGTTTTTCTGGCCAAGGACCCGAAAGGAGCACAAGGTAGAAAATAGTCATGATTTCATGATCGACTAGGTTTTCTAGCCAAGGGCCTGAAAGGAGCACAAGGTAGAAAATAGTCATGATTTCATGACTGATCAGGTTTTCACTAGCCAAGGGCCCAAAAGGAGCACAAGGTAAAAAATGGTCATGATTTCATGATCGATCAGGTTTTCACTAGCCAAGGGTCCAAAAGGAGCACAAGGTAGAAAATGGTCATGATTTCATGATCGATCAGGTTTTCATTGGCCAAGGGCTCGAAAGGAGCACAAGGTAGAAAATGGTCATGATTTCATGATCGACCAGGTTTTCGTTGGCCAAAGTTAGAAAGCAAAAATGAACAAGTGGAAGATAGTTGGGCCATGACGTCTCCAAGAAGATCGAGCCAGATATGCGGTAACAAGAAGATCTCAATCATTTGTTGTTGAAGACCCCATACTCTTTTAACTACCAATTTACCAGAATGAGCCTACGGGCATATTGTTGTAACAAGTTTTAGTTTTTTTGTTATGAAAAATGTATATATATGTATAGGATGAGCGACTCTAACTAAGGGTCAACTCTTGGACGTTTACAAGGCAATGTATACAGATTCTTGAAAGCAATAATATACTCTTCACTCTGGCTTCTGGCTCAATGGTGCTAAGTCTTGTATGTATGAATGTTGAACTCTATATAAACTATGTTGGATGTTACTCGCTTTAATTCTATTTCTGGATTTCTATGGTTCATGTTCTACGCATTCTAAATTTAACAATTCTAGTTGGTTAATGGTAGTTTTAAATCTGCACCAGAGAATTAGTCAATGATTATTTGAGGGTTTAAAGATTGCTTATCTACAAAAACTATAATGTATTTCCTTGTTGTTGTCTAACTTGTACCATTTAACGTTCCTAGCAATAGCTATATTTCCCTTTATTTATGCACTTTACTCTATCTCATTTTCCTATAACAAAGCAAGGAACCAACCTTCTCTGGAGATTGAACTGGGTAATCTCTATTTTAAACCCGGTCATTCAATGTTGGCAAAGTCTTGGGTGCAAACGTAACCAAAGGTAGATTTTGCACCAATAGGCATCGACCACCTTTTTGGGCATGATCGGAGTGCTCACCCTAGAGCCCACTAGGAATTTATGGATAAGCTTATCATCATAGATGAGCGTTAGATAAAATGGTTGTGGCTTGTGATGAGTGTCGTCAATCACACCATTTAATCATTATAATTGTCAATCCAGGGCGGTGTCCAAGGCTATATACGAAAGGAGATATAGGCAGCTTGAAAATCAGCTCATTCAAAAAATAGGCTTTATTGGTGGGACAAGTTAACCTTGGGGGTTTTGGTGTCACTTTAATCCTATAAACTGAAATTGAATTCTAATTACTCTTGCAGAATCAAAATTACAGGAATAGAAAGATTGCAAAAAAATAAAACCTGATTACTTTTGTAGAATGAAACCTATTTACTATTGTAGAATATAAATGACAAGAAAAGGTAGTTGCAGGAAACTGAAATCTAACTAAATTTGTAGAAATGTCACCTATTTTACTCTTGCAAAATGAAAAGAATAACAAGAAGATGAAATAGCAGAAAATGAAACACACAGGCTAACAACTGATCAACAGAATGGATTAAAGCGGGAAATAATCTACTGGAAACAGGGGAAATTCAACAATGCTGCAAATTGATGAATCAATTAACACTCACTCTCATTAACCTAGGTCCAAATCACAAATCTCTATGCACTATTAGCTAATGAACAGAAAATGAAATATGACAAGTCTCTGCTAATCTGCTGCAGCAAAAGTTGCAGAAAAACCTGTCACCAATAAGCCTTCTTCTAAACCTGGAAGTGGCCCTTGCTCCCCTGTTCTAGAAGAAGGCAGAAAAACTCTCTCTTAACTACTTAAACACTCAGACATTTAATGGGACAAAATATGAATGAGAAATCCTGCACTTTATTTAGTCTCAAGCAACATTACAATATTTGCAGGAAAACCTCGCTAAAAACTGCAATTTGCCACAGATCTACTTTCTTACCACAAGTCCTATCCTTATTCTCTACTTGGCTCAACCAACATGGGAGCCTATTATTTATAACATTCTATTACATATGCCAATCCATTCTGTTGCTGCTTTTTAGGGATTTAGCAACTATTCTGAAGAAGTCTTCCTGAAATGCAGGAAACTGTTCTGTTGCAGCATATCCATTTTCCTTGTTGTGTGTCATCCATTGGGGGAAATGCGTTGGAAGGGGTGAGAAAACACCTCATACACCTGGATCCATTCCCATATTGCCATTTTCCACCTTTTTGGGCATTCTGTTTACCTTTTTAACTAAAACTGGTTACTTTTCTGCTCATTTTGGAGCTGCTTCGGAATATCTAGTTGTGCAACATACTTTATGCTCAGATGCAATTAAAATGGTTAATAAAGTGGTTTTGACTGGATAGGAAGTCTTTCCTATTCCTTAGGAGATGATCCCAATCAGTTTTTGCACGCCAATTGTGACAAATTCCAAGCCATGCCATTCATTGACAGTTGGTTGGAATTTGTATGATTGTGTCCTGCATTTTCTAGATTTCTTGCATTTTAGCCTTTTTGACTTGTTGCTCCCATTTGGATCACGTGGAAGTGTTGTCAGGTGGAGAAAGAGTCACTCCTAGCCTCCCTCAACTGTTTCCAAGTGTTTCCCTCATCTTTAGTTGACAAATTCCATGCCTTCCTTCATAGTGACAGGTGGCTGGAATTTGTATGGACTGTCACCTATTTTTTCCAGCTGTCAAAACATGCCCAGTTGCCCTTTTGGAGTGCTCATAACTTTTGCCTCGTAACTCCAATGTACACAAAATTGTACCCACGTGTTCTTGGTTGTATGAAATACATCAGGTTCAATTTTCAGCTCTTAAATCCTCAGGAATTGCTCCCAGCATCGCTGTCAAGTTGGCCTCTAACACAGATTTTTACCAGAATTTCCAGCTGTCAAAAAGTGTGAAACTGTCATTTTGTGGGCCCCATAACTTCCATATTACTTGTCCATATGCCTTCAAATTTGGGTCATGTGTTCTCTCTACTATGAAGTATCATTGGTATGAATTTTGTTCCTTAACTTACTTTGGATCATTCCCAGTAGATCCGCCAATGTTCCCCTTAATGCAGATTTGCACTTGTTAACAACTCAAAAAAAAACTAAGGCATGAACATTGATGTAACCTTCATAACTTTTTATCTACAACTCGGATTGACTTGCTTCAAAAAGTAAAGTTGTAGTTCTCGATGAGAGGAATCTATCCATGCCATCAAAATGTAATTTTACTATAGTATGACACCATAATTGACATGATACTCATTTTTGACCTTTTACAAGTAAAATGCTTAAAATAGTCAAAACAGGGGTATAATGTTTCTAACATAAAATCATGTAAACAATTAACAATTAATATATTCTAATCAACTATTTGGCAATTTAACTTTGTATATTGAATAATATGGCAGTTTTTATATGTTAACCATAGTGCAAAAATGAGGTATTTTTAGGCCTCATCATTTCCCCCCAGCTTGAACTGATGCATGCCCTCATGCATCCTAGTAGGCCATAGTAATATGAACAACATCCTGTTAAACATATTTTGCCACCTGAGAATTTTCTTCTTGTTGCACTAAACATTTTCAATTAGCACAGGTATTTCATTTCTTGTCTGTAACTCTGCAATTTTTTCAACTTTTTTTTTTTTGTAATTCCTGCAATTTTTCTTTTCTTCTTTTTTTTTTTTTGTTTCTCTTTCTTTTCTTTCTTTCAACTTGCAACTCTTTGACTTCTGCACTTTCATGTGGAATTTTATATCTTGACAATATTTCATCCTGGATACCTATTTCTGTTGTTTTGCACCTCTAAAACAAAATTTTGATTTTGAAATGCTTGAGGGTTGTACTTACTTGTGGTAGAACTTTAAGAAACTCAATATCTAATGTGCCCTACTATTCTGCAACATTTTCAAGAATTTTTGGCACAATTTGTCTTGTTTTGAAGCTTGCTCCGGAATGAGACTGTCATTTCGAAGAGCTCCAGAATGAGACTGTCATTCCGAAGATGTGTCAAAAACATGCCGAAATGGACTCCTATGCAAAATTTAGCTACAGATTCTAGTGTGGGCTCATCTCTAGGGTGTGTAAGCCTTCCATAACATCAAAAATCTCTCCTCCATCCTTTTGTTTAAATGTTATTCTTTATTTTGTATGTTGTTGTTTTATTGCAGTAGGAGTAAAATAGAATCTTCAGGTGTTGAATTTTCCATGCAACTAAGGGCAGAAGGGGGTGTTTCTTGACATTTTTAACTTGCCAATATTATATGAATAGTTTATGCCAAATACCGATTATCATACACTAAATGCTAAATGCTTACTATGACTTAAATGCAAGAAACACATACCTTACTATTCTGAAAATTGATCATGCACCTTACAAACTACTTCTGATGATTCTTAGCAAGCTATCTGAAAACATAAACATAACACATGTGCAGTGTGAGATTTGTACAATGGTGGAACAATGATGGGTGGATCAACAAGGCAATGCACGTCGAAAAACCGGTTTTCATGCAAGCCAATTCAGCAACGCCTCGAGAAGGTTTTCACTACCAAATTATTCATTTTTTTTTTTTTTTTTTTTTTCTTTCATTTTTTTCATCATTTTTTTCATTTTTTTCATCTGAAGAGGTTGCCATTTCTGGTTTTCAACCAACTTCTATCTTTTTCAAGGGCTTCAATGAGATAGAATGTATCTCATGAGGCTGCAATGAGAGATAATTTCTCTCATTCTTATTTGGATAAGAACAATCCTTATTCTGCAAAAAGCACATCAATTTTTCTATATGAAAACATCTTTTTCAGCTGAAAACTACAACAATGATGCAACCCTCCTTCCATATAAGTAGTAAGAATCTGATGATGTCAGTATTGCCTCTGTATTGCTGGAAATGAAGTATTGACCTCATTAGTTCTTCTCTCTGCTGAAATTGATGCATATCCTCATGTATCTTCATTTTGTGGGGCATGCCTTATGCTGCAATTTTTCTCTTTTCTTTTGTTTTTCCTCTTTTTCTTTCATTTTTTTCTTCTTTTCTCTCTCTTTTTTTTCATTTTTTTCTCTTTTTCTTTTCTTTTTTTTTTCAAGATTCAAAGATATGATCATTTGGAATATTTGTCAGAAGAGGAAGCCTCTTCTACCTTATGCAAATGTAACTGTGTGAAATATTGAGCAAATTCCACCTTTGTTAGTGGTTGATGGTACACCTGTAAAAGATGTCCATTCACCACTAATGTCCTCCTTAAATCATCAATCGAAGAAAGTTGAACAACTTCATTCTCAAACTCCTTTGGTTCATCCTTGCTGCTCTTAATGTGATCATCATGCCACATTTTCCAGTTTTGTTGAGTGAACTCTATTTGGTGAAGTGCTTCCAACCAAAGTTCATCAAATGCATTCAACTACAAAATCTATTTTTTCTATACCTGCAACAACTCAATACCAATTGCTAAAGATGCATAAAGTGTTAGTAAAGCATCATGATGACATTCATGTGGTAAATGAAGAAAATTATTTTGTACTGGAATGGGTGACAATTTTTCAAAATTCTGCTTTTCATCATTCCATAATAATTGTTGAACAATAGTTGGTTCATCTTTAAAATCTGAAATATGAACATTTTCAGCAAAAACAAACTTTTTGGATGAATCCAACTCTTCTTCATTACCCTTTACAACTATGGAGGCCAAAATTGAAATATTCTTTTCATTTTCCTTATGTGATTCAAGAAATTGTGAACTTCCTAGACAATCATACTTAGGTGGAGTAAGTTTTCTTGCAAGCAAGTTTACTGATTTTCCACCTTTTTGTATGGGTTCAAGATATACTTTCTTCTTTTTCCTTGATTTCTTAAAACACATTTCTTGAACAATCTTATTAATGATTGGTACATCTTTAATAGCTTGAAGTAAAGGGATTTTAACAATAAAATGTGTTAATTCCTTTATCCAATCTGATTGTGAAGATGTCAATTTTGATATTTCAAACTGTTCAAGACATGGTACTTTCTTTGATGAGTCATATTTTTCTTTTTCTTCTTCTTGTTTCAGTGCAGATTTGTTTTCATGCTCATTTATTTTAGCTCCTATTTCTACACTGGTAAGTGGAATATGTTCAAGAAGTGGTTTTGAACACAACTGAGTTTTATCATAGTCACAAGCATTTATTATGGTTGTATTTTCTGATTCAACCATAGATACAGGGGTTACCTATTTAACATTGTTGGGATTGGCCACAGGTTGAGCTGAAAACAGAGGTTGTTTTTCCTTTTGTTGTTGTTGTCCATGAGAGAAACTATGGGTATGAGTGGGCAACAAATTTGATTTCTATTTTTGATAATGTTGCTGCCCTTTGTACAGTTTTTGTTGTTGTACCCATTGATATCCCTATAGTTTTGGCTGCAACCATGGTGGATGTTGTTGATTCCATTGTTGTTTCATCCATCCATGTTGAGACCACTCTTGGGAATATGCCCATGGTGGTTGACTCCAACATTGTTGAAGTGGACCTGTAGCAGACCATGGCATATACCAAGGATTATTTCCCCAATGTGCAGGAAATTGAGAAGCATTCTGATATGGAAACTTAAGAAAATTATCTCCTTGTCTTTGTCCTACAAAGTTGTATTCTTTCATAGGTTGAGACTATTTTTCAAAGACACTTTTGAGTTCTGGTAACAAACTACATTGATTTGTGGGGTGTCCTTTTTGACAAATGCTACAAGTAGCAGGTATAAATGTTTTGTTCAAAGCACAATCATGAAGAGAGTGTTGCTTCTTATTACATTTTGAACAATAGATGATTGAAGGTTCAACAGATTCATTCTTTTCATCTACTGCTTTATCAAGATGTACTAAAATATCAACCTCTTCCATGCATTCTTTCAAATCATTTGTGTTACTACCAGTTTTTTTTTTCTATGCCTTGAATGAGAATAATTTTTACAAAGTTTAATGATTTCCTGAAATTCAAGTGCATTTGCATCTCCTTTCCCTAAGATATCCAATGCATCCCTAAATTTATCTTGCAGTCCTCTTAAGAATATGACTTTGCAAATTTCAGGTTCAACACTTCCACATCTCTTATGAACAAAAGAAAATCTGTCTAGATAGTCTTCTAAGATTTCATTTTCCTCTTGTTTCATTGTAAGAAATTCATCGTTTTGATTCTTGACTTGACAATATTCTTGGTATCTCTCCAAGAATATGTTTTCCATATCATCCCAAGTTCTAATTGAATCAGGTGCTAAGGTGATAAACCATCGTAGATCTGACTCTTTAAGAGTGGAAGGAAATAGTTTGAGCTTCTGATTGTCATTAGTGTAATCATGAGCTTGACATACAATTTTAAACTCAAACAAAAACATATCAAGATCTTCAGATGTAATTCCCTTGAAAGTTGGTAACACTGAAGGTGAAATGGCCTTCATGGGAGCATATTGATTAAGATCTAATTGAATGGGATTTTGAAAAGTTTCTGGCAGGTGCACTAGTTGTACTAGGATAGAACACATTACTAGCTCTCCCTAGATTCTCTTGTGACACTTCCATTATAGGTTCCCAAAAATAATTATAAATCTTGTCAAATTTTCCTGAGTGTATGGATTTGTCAAGAGAAAGTGGTGTTGAACTACTGATTTTTCTTTCTTGTAATAATTTCTCAAAGGATCCTGCAGTTCTTGAAGTCGATGATTGTGATTCTTTGAAAATTCCAACATTTTTGGAAATAAAAAATTTAGACAATTTTGACATAATTTCAACCTCTTGTAAAAAATTTCTTCCTGTGGTTTCTTGCTTATTTTCTAAATGGGCTGAAATGCAATTTACCAAAAATTATTACTTATACCAGTCATTTATCCAGATTTCACTCTGAATTTCACAACTTAGCACAATTAATAATTATTGGGTTGCTTTTACCTTCTAACAACACCATGGTCCCCGACAATGGTGCCAAAAATGATGAGTGTCATCAATCACACCATTTAATCATTATAATTGTCAATCCAGGGCGGTGTCCAAGGCTATATACGAAAGGAGATATAGGCAGCTTTGAAAATCAACTCATTCAAAAAATAGGCTTTATTGGTGGGACAAGTTAACCTTGGGGGTTTTGGTGTCACTTTAATCCTATAAACTGAAATTGAATTCTAATTACTCTTGCAGAATCAAAATTACAGGAATAGAAAGATTGCAAAAAAAATAAAACCTGATTACTTTTGTAGAATGAAACCTATTTACTATTGTAGAATATAAATGACAAGAAAAGGTAGTTGCAGGAAACTGAAATCTAACTAAATTTGTAGAAATATCACCTATTTTACTCTTGCAAAATGAAAAGAATAACAAGAAGATGAAATAGCAGAAAATGAAACACACAGGCTAACAACTGATCAACAAAATGGATTAAAGCGGGAAATAATCTGCTGGAAACAAGGGAAATTCAACAATGTTGCAAATTGATGAATCAATTAACACTCACTCTCATTAACCTAGGTCCAAATCACAAATATCTATGCACTATTAGCTAATGAACAAAAAATGAAATATGACAAGTCTCTGCTAATCTGCTGCAACAAAAGTTGCAGAAAAACCTGTCACCAATAAGCCTTCTTCTAAACCCGGAAGTGGCCCTTGCTCCCCTGTTCTAGAAGAAGGCAGAAAAACTCTCTCTTAACTACTTAAACACTCAGACATTTAATGGGACAAAATATGAATGAGAAATCCTGCACTTTATTTAGTCTCAAGCAACATTACAATATTTGCAGGAAAACCTGCTAAAAACTACAATTTGCCACAGATCTACTTTCTTACCACAAGTCCTATCCTTATTCTCTACTTGGCTCAACCAACATGGGAGCCTATTATTTATAACATTCTATTACATATGCCAATCCATTCTATTGCTGCTTTTCAGGGATTTAGCAACTATTCTGAAGAAGTCTTCCTGAAATGCAGGAAACTATTATGCTGCAACATATCCATTTTCCTTGTTGTGTGTCATCCATTGGTGGAAATGCGTTGGAAGGGGTGAGAAAACACCTTATACACCTGGATCCATTCCCATATTGCCATTTTCCACCTTTTTGGGTATTCTTTTTACCTTTTTAACTAAAACTGGTTACTTTTCTGCTCATTCTGGAGCTGCTTCGGAATATCTGGTTGTGCAACATACTTTATGCTCATATGCAATTAAAATGGTCAATAAAGTAGTTTTGATTGGATAGGAAGTCTTTCCTATTCCTTAGGAGATGATCCCAATTATTTTTGCACGCCAATACTGACAAATTCCAAGCCATGCCATTTATTGACAGCTGGCTAGAATTTGTATGACTATGTCCTGCATTTTCCAGATTTCTTGCATTTTAGCCTTTTGACTTGTTGCTCCCATTTGGATCACGTGGAAGTGTTGTCAAGTGGAGAAAGAGTCACTCCTAGCCTCCCTCAACTATTTCCAAGTGTTTCCCTCATATTTAGTTGACAAATTCCATGCCTTCCTTCATAGTGATAGGTGGCTGGAATTTGTATGGACTGTCACCTATTTTTTCAGCTGTCAAAACATGCCCAACTGCCCTTTTGGAGTGCTCATAACTTTTTCCTCGTAACTCCAATGTACACCAAATTGTACCCACGTGTTCTTGGTTGTATGAACTACATCAGGTTCAATTTTTAGCTCTTAACTCCTCAGGAATTGCTCCCAACATCGCTGTCAAGTTGGCCTCTAACACAGATTTTTACCAGAATTTCCAGCTGTCAAAAAGTGTGAAACTATCATTTTGTGGGCCCCATAACTTCCAGATTATTTGTCCATATGCCTTAAAATTTGGGTCATGTGTTCTATCTACTATGAAATATCATTGGTATGAATTTGGTTCCTTAAATTGCTTTGGATAATTCCCAGTAGATCCGCCAATGTTCCCCTTAACGCAGATTTGCACCTGTTAACAGCTCCAGAAAAAACTAAGGCATGAACATTGAGTAACCTTCATAACTTTTTATCTACAGCTCGGATTGACTTGCTTCAAAAAGCAAAGTTGTAGTTCTCGATGAGAGGAATCTGTTCATGCCATCAAAATGTAATTTTACTATAGTATGACACCATAATTGACATGATACTCATTTTTGACCTTTTACAAGTAAAATGCTTAAAATAGTCAAAACAGGGGTATAATGTTTCTAACATAAAATCATGCAAACAATTAACAATTAATATATTCTAATCAACTATTTGGCAATTTAACTTTGTATATTGAATAATATGGCAGTTTTTATATGTTAACCATAGTGCAAAAATGAGGCATTTTTAGGCCTCATCAGCTTGGGACTGTTAGGACCAAAAATTTGTAGGATGACTTGATCCTTCTATTGCCCAGTGATATTTTGCTTCTTTAAGGTATTCTCTAGAAACTTCATTTACTCTAGAAGATTTAGGATGTCCCATATAGATATTGGTATGGTGGATTTCTTAAGAAGTTTAATCATATTGAGAGATCCTAATGGTTGATTCCTTGATTTGTTACTTGGTATACTCTTGAGCCTTTGGACTTATGGTATTGGTTGTTGCTCCTGGACCTAATTGACTACCCTTCTTTTTCTTCTTGTGAGAACATCATATTGAAATGGAGTTTAGTTTCTCAGTAGGGAACTTGTTTGTTTGAGGATGATGTAGACTTCTCCGTCATCCTAGGTTACTAAAGTTTGTTCTAGTGTTTTAGTCTTCGATGTGGGATTATTTGAT
Source organism: Wollemia nobilis (assembly GCA_028583015.1). Lineage (NCBI taxonomy): Eukaryota > Viridiplantae > Streptophyta > Pinopsida > Araucariales > Araucariaceae > Wollemia > Wollemia nobilis. Next base: position 22,862,583 of record JAQPPZ010000523.1, read on the forward strand.
GGTAAGCTTTGTGTAGTGGTCAGGCTTGGTGCTTGAGCAAGATTACCTTAACATATGGATGAAGGTATTGGGTATGAGGCTATATAAAGCACTCTATAGTCTTAGAAGTAAGGGTATAGGTAGTAGTATGGCCAGCCATAATGATCTCCTATGTAGTTCTAGCTTGGGACCACACATTTTACTCAATTAGTAGGATTTTATGGCATTGGAACCAATATAGACACCATTTGTTTTTTGGGATTCTAGAAAGCACTAGATTTTCTATTAAGGGAAGAAGTGCATCTCTAATATATGTTTGGTGGAGGTCGGTACCCCTGATTGCTTTGGTAAAAAGGGGAGCGAGGATAGCTCTCATAGCCAAACCTTTAGAATCTCCATTGGTGCTTGAGGAATATTATATCATCGTTCATATCTCTCATAGTATTTTATATCCTTTCTATTTTAAGGGATTAGAAAACTAGGGGGGAAGTGGTAGAGATAAATGATAATGTTGATGAAGGATGGTGATCGGATGTGGTGGTTGTTTGGAAGTTGGTTGGTTGGGTGTTTATAGAGTGTTGGTATAATGGCTAAATACTGAAAAAAATGTGTAGGTGGTTTAGTATCTAGCCTCCCAATTTGAATGATGTCTCTATCAACTTGGGTGGCTATCCCATAGGTTGATGGCAACAAGTCCCTCCCAAGTTTTTATCATCATGGCTATCTTAGAGTTAATGGCTTTAAGATAATATATAAAATCCATACTTGGTTTCGACCATATTTCTTTTGGAATTCCTTGCTAGGACTTCTAGAATCTAGCATTGAAATCATCCATGGATTCCATAGGGGTCCTTTTGATGGTGACTAGTTGCTCCAACAAAGATACCCCATTCATATTCTCCCCAAAGCACTCAACAAGCTGGTTTGTAATCTAGTCCCAATTAGTGATGGATTTAGGGGTAAGAGAGACATACTAGTCCCTTGCTTTTACTTTAAGGGAGGCTGCTACGAGGCTGAGCATAACATCTTGTTTTCCAACACTTTAAAGTGCATACAAACTAACCACATATTGGATTTGCTCAGTTGGAGTGACCATGTCCTCTCAGATAAAGTAGGATAAGGACTTCATTGTAGAGGATGGAATTTATCCCTAGGTAGCTAGAACTACTGGTGGCCACAATGGACCTCCATTATCCTAGGTCGGTAGTGTTATTTGATTTTGGTTAGGCAAGATAACCATAATTTATCATTGATTTCTTTGTTGGGTGCTAAACTTGAGAGGTGGGATGAGTAATTGGGATTTTTTTCTTATCATTTATCTAGCGGTAAATCTTGTGCTCATGAAACTATGGACTCATATTTGGCCACATTGACTGGGGTTTCTTCTATTTTTCTTGCAATGGAGTTGCTAGGTGGTGATTGTGCAACCAAAAGGAAGTTCCCATAATAACATCATCCGAGGATGGAAAAATCTTATAGGTTATTTTAAGTAGTAGAGTCATCAAGTGAATCTCTTTGTGTGCTTCAGAAAGTTGATGACCATGGCCTTCATCAAAACCATGGTTTGACTTTAGATCAGGGGACATATTTTGCAATTCGATCTATTCCAGTTTGAATTGTTGGGACCTAGAGTGACCCATTGCACTCCTTGGGCATCATGACCCTCCATGGTTATGGTTTTGGCTTCTTCACATCTATAGATATGGTGTGTCTAGTATATTGCACCTCATGTAGGGGGTGCTAATATTGGGAAGTCTGAGGAAGCATGGGATATGACTTCACCAAACAACCTCTAGGATTTTTATTAAGGTTGGCTCCTTGTTAAAATGTAATCTTTTGGTGCTTGTATTTTTGGATCTATGCTAGCCTAATATACTTGAATTCTTTGAGAAAAGGGAAGGAGAGAAAATAGGAAATAAAACATGAAGTAAAATATTGAAATAAAATTATAAAAAGTAAATTACATAAAATAAACCTATCTATCCTATCTAAGGTTTCATATGTGCCATGATAATGCAATTCCCATTTTACAACTCAATGGGATGAATGAACATATGAAACAAGCAAGACAACAAAATTGAACATAGGTTTCACCATAAAAACATAATATATATTATGTATAATCAAAAGAGGTTCGGTGGACTATACATGTATCTAGCCCAAGGCTCAAGTCCAAACTGGGAAGCAAATTGAAAAAGGGAGAGAGACAATGCCACGGGTCAGATACTTGACACAATAACAAAATCCAAATCTCTTTTTATGTTAGATTTTGATGCTATAAAATTAAAGGAAATGCAACCACAAATAGTAAAATAAGCATGCAATGTTATATCTATGATAATGGAAATCTACTAAGCAAGTAAATAGCATAAGAAACTTCTAAAATAACTCATGAAATAGCCATTAATGAAAGCTCAAAAAAATTTGAACTTGTTATAATATGTGGAGATCTCAATGCTCCATATTTCTTACAAGTTCTACATTGTATCTACTCTAGTCTATCACCTCTACTACTCTTACTTGATCCATATATCAACTCATCTACCAAAGGCCTATATATAATGAGTTATGATTCTTGGCCTTCCACCTTCCTATGAATCTTCATCTTCCTATTCTAAAGACTCATGTACATGTCGAAACCATGTACATTTACATCATTGCACATTCTAATAATACTTGTTCATCTATTACATTACATAAAGTAAATACTCAAGCCTTAATCTAAGACACTATCCTAATATAATGATGTACCCAATATGGTACATTAGCATGTACTAAATAATGTAATATATTCCAACACCCCCTCTATTACATTATTTGGTTATTGAAGACTTTAGTCTTCAATATGGATCTTCATCTTGTCTTCAATTCACTTTGCATTGAATGCCTCCTTGGTTAGGTTCCTTCTCTTCTATTGGTTCAATCTTCAATTTATTCTTGGAACTAATGTTGTCATTTGTATTTTATTTATTGTACTCTTTGTCTATATCCTAATGAGCATATTCATTTTTTTCCTTTAGTTCATTTTGATCTGTATTCAGCTTGAAGATATTTTATTTCATCTTCATATTTTCTTTTCTATCATTCTTCCTATACCTTCTTTTTCTTCTTCTTTGATTTTGCATTTTTACTAGTGATATATCTTCTTCATGTTGAGTTAGTATATCATCACAATATTATTGGCTAGGATTGCTATTGTTTTTCATATTTTGAAAGAATTAAAAAAGAATTAATGATAGATATATCATTAAACATTCTTCTGATGTAAGTATAACTATATTTTGAGTATTCCACCAAGCTCTTAAAAGTACTTCATGAAGATAACCAATCAATATCATAAAATTTCCTTCTTTTTCTTCCTTGAGGAACAACGAGAATCTTTCCTTTTTATTAGTGGACAAATATTTGTATCCATCAAAGGTATCCAATAAGTTTTGAGAAAAAAAAATCAACTCATGAAATAGTTCCTCATTATTGAATGCATTTCTCACTATTTCATCCATGTTCCTTCTAAATTAATCTTTGAGGTGGAATTACTTATAGCTCCCTAGTGTTACGTATTGAGAATAGTTTTTTATAGAATCTTTTATCTTTCAAGAAACTGTTGATGTTGACTACCTTATGACTCCCTAGTAATTTGTGATCAAACTCAATGAACCTTTTTAATTCTCTAATTTGTAAAGTACTTTGAGAATCTTAATTTTCAATCAATGGTTTTGATAAGAATTTAATTTTTCAAATCTCTAGGTAGAATACCTTTTAACTCCTATGTATTTTAGTAAAAGATCAAGCTTGATAGGATCTTTCCGATTCTTTTAGTTTATAAAATACTTTATATCTACCAAATGATTTTAGTGCAATATGAATTTGATAGTATGCTTAGTTTTCCTTGAGTTGAATCCCTTTTATCTCCCTAATGTTCAACTTCTATTTTTTCACCTTATTTATCCTATTAATGAATAAATAGAAAGCTAAAGATAATTTAATGCACCTTCAAGTTTTGATAAGGTTCTTTACTTCCAAGACCTTTAAATTGGATTTCTTATGTCTTATAAACTTAGAGCGAAAGACAAATTCTAAATGCAATTTTCCAAATTTATATAGTAAGCTTCTTCAATGTTCAATAGAATAGTATCTATGCTTCGCTTCTTTCAATTCTCAAAAGTTTAATTTTCTAAATTTTAAAAATCTATATTGATGTAGAACTCCTTATATCTCCCTATTTGGAAATTTAGAAACTATGGTTATTTGCAAATTTAATGTTTTTCAAAGTCTATGTAGAATTCCTTTTTCCTCCAAATGTTATTTGCAAATAATCCTTGTGCTTGAATAAAGTAGATTCAAATGCTTTTAAATTAACCTTCCTTGCTTAAAAAATGCTTTCAAATCTACTAATAAAGCATTTAAGGTTGTACTATATCAAAGCAATTCCTTATATATCCAACTATCTAATTAATCTCAAGCATTAAAGAATTAATTAGTTTCACCTTAGTAATAAAGTTCCTTATTCCTCCTTTACATAAAAAAATGCACTTTGATTTCTATAATTTTTTAACTTTGGCGTGCACTGAATCTGAAGTCTTCCTTTAACTTCTTGCAAGTTGCACTTGTCTTGAGACACTATTCAATTCTCCTTCTCCAATGCTTATGATAGCATTAATTGCACTTGCTTGTTACGTTCTCCTCACTGTGTGATGTGTCTTACTTCAATTTTCTCTTGGAATTTTACTTCACTGTCCTCTATGCTTTCAACACTGGTCTTCATGTGCTCCTTTTGCTATTCATCGACTATTTTCAACCCATGCACTTTATATGTGCACTTTGGACATTGCTTCTCCCTTTAGTTGTAACTGATATGTAATGTATCTAGTGCCAAGTGGTACTTAAGGTCTTGCAATCCCTAGTAACGTCTCCTGTGGTGCTTCTACCAACCTCTATTTGCTCAACGCTTACACCAAATGGCAATAAAAATTTCATCTTCCTTATAACATCTTTTGTGGTGCTATAATTGTCCCTCCTTAATGCTTTCCAAGAGCATTATACTTCATGAGTGTGATGGTATTATGTTTACTTTAACATAGCTTCTCCTCTATCGAATATGACATGCTATCCAATGAGATATGGCACCTTCTCCACTTGGTGAATATCCTCTTAAAACTTGGCCTTCCCTATCATGTAACTTACATACCCTAATCTTGGTTTTGCCTTATCAATCGATGCTCCTTAACACTCATTGAGATTCTTTCACCTTAACTTCTTCAAATCTTCTCTATGGTATATTTTACGTAGCTGAGCTTGCAATTCATTTTGTGGTGATTTCTCCAACTTATTGATGGCATTATGAAGATGCAAGTAGCTCTTGTTTTCCAATACTCCTCTTAGATGCCAACCGTGCATATATCGTGGCCTATAGTGTTGATGCGAGTAGTGAAAACTATATTTATTTTCCTTATGCGAGTGGTGCAACCTCGGTGACTCAACCCTGCAGATTTATGCTTCTTCTCTTCTCATTGGTGGTGCAAATTTGTTGGATTAACCTTGCAGTCAGTGACTGGTTTTAGCTGCTTTACATTGGCTAAATAGTGATTGTTCCTCTATGTTCAACATCACCTTCCAAGTTATTATATTCTTCAAAAATATAACATTGCTTGAGGTAGTCCTTTCTATGCCTTATTAACCTTGCCTTAAAAAAAGGCTTTTTGATTAATTGACACACCTTCTTGGTATCATTCGATTTTAATATTGAGTCTTCTTCTTTGCTCAATATACCTTAGAAAAATATGTACCTTGAAGAGTTTAAAGCAATTTTATGCTTTCTTCTTTTGTGAATTCTTCTCTAAGCAATATCTAATTTGCTTTATTGCTTGTTTGAAATGTACAGTTTTGATGATGTCCAAGATGTCTCTTTTTCACCTTGGAGATACTAAACCTTAGAGCTCTATTTAGTATTTCTAACATGGTGCTTTTATAATCTTAAAAAGATATTATCTAAATACTTATAAAAACCTCTATAACACCAATATAACTAAGTCTTATCTTGACTTAAAATATGTAAACTCAAAAATTTTCCTTTTGCTACTCAATTATGGTGTTAAAATCTCAAGAATACTTGAATAATAAAACTTGAATAACACTAATTTTTCAAACCTTATATTGGTCTCCTTTGTAGCAAGCTTACTTTATGATTCGATCCACCTAAATGTTGTCTTTGTTTTGTAATTTACATAGCTTCAACTCCTTGATATTTTCTACCCAAAACTCCTCTATTTTGTAGCTCCAATTTGATATACTTTTCTGCCCTGAAGTTGTCTATTTTTTAGCTCTTCAATGCTGCATATTTCTCCTTCAATTTGTTGTTCTAGTACCCTAAACTTTGTAGCTATTAGTGCTGCCCAAATTGTTGTCCTTAAATCTAAATTTTTTAGATTCTAATGCAACCAATTTCTCCTTTGATATGTTGTCCTTAATCACTTGAACTTATGTTGTAAAAACACCAATCTCCTCTTCCACAAATCAACCTTCAATGACAATCTCCAAATCTCTCAAATTTGGTCACTTCTTCTAGATCCTTTCTCCTCCTTAGCTCATTGTCCAATTATAACTTCAATATTGGCCCCTTTGTTGGCCTTATTATCAATAATATAAATATCTTGAGTTCTTTGGAAATCCTTTCCAAAATTTTGTAAACTTCTTGCTAAATATTTCTTCCTCTTGGCCTTGTTGAATGGTGACAATTGTCCTAAATTCTTCTTTATCAGGAACTTCTTACTATCAATCTTCTCACTTTTGTTCTCCTCAAATATCCTCCAATGAGCTTCTTCAAATTCTCCAATGAGGCTTTCCTAGCCTTACCCTTATTTCTCCTTCTATATTTTATTGATACCTCTCCTATTGGATCTTCAAATTTTACAGCTTCTCTTCAATAGGACTTTCCTAGTCCTCTATCTTCAATCTTCAATCTTCTAAAATTGGAAGTTCTTCAATGGGACCTTTCTCTTGGGTCTCCTCCTTCTAGAGCTGCTTTCTTCTTTCTTCACTCTGAAGTCTTCAATCTTTAGATTTTTATGAGGACCTCCTTCTTGGTTCTCCTCAATATTCAATTTGCAAATGGGGCCTTCTTTCTTGGACCTCCTCCTCGATCTAAAGCATTCAATGTGGTTTCTTTGGCCTCTTCGTATCTTCTAAATCTTCTACTTGGAATTTTTAATCTACAAATCCTACAATGGAACCATTTTATTAGGCCTCCAAATTCAATCTTCAACTTGTTGCTTCAAGTACTAGATTGATTCCAAAGAAGATATTATTCCTAGCTCTTGTAGGAAGCTTCTTAACTTTTTTGAATATCCTATTTTCTGCAACAAGGTATTATAAAATTATAATTTTATTTCTTTAAATCTAAAAAAAATTAACTTGACTAGTTGATTTATCAACCTAGTGGAATCAATGGTGAGTCCTAGTCTTCACAAAATTTTCTGCAACTATGTGGAAAGACTCTAGCCAAATGCAATTTCAAAAATTCTAAAAATGAGATTTTTGATCTCTTATCAATCTCTCTTGTGGCTCTCTCTATAATCAACCTAGTACTTTGATATCACTATTAGCTTTTGATGCTATAAACTTAAAAGAATTGCAACCACAAGTAGTAAAATAAGCATGCAATATTATATCTATGATAATGGTAATCTAATAAGCAAGTAAATAGCATGAGAAACTTTTGAAATAACTCATGAAATAGCTATTAATGAAACCTCACAAAATTTTAACTTGTTACAATATGCAGATATCTCAATGCTCTATACTTCATACAAGTTCTACATTGTATCTACTCTAGTCTATCACCTCTACTACTTTTACTTGATTCATCTCTCAAATCATCTACCAAAGGCCTAATGAGACATGACTCTTGGCCTTCCACCTTCCTATGACTCTTCATCTTCCTATTCTAAGGACTCATGTACATGTGGACACCATACACATTTATATCATTGCACATTCTAATAATACGTGTACATTAAGACACTCTCCTAATATAATGATGTACCCAATATGGTATATTAGCATGTACCAAATAATGTAATATATTCCAATATTTTCATCTAAGAGAACTACTATTTATAATATTTATATACGAATTTTGAAATTCAAAATTTTCCCTCCAAAATGGGTATGGGTAAGATTGTTGACATTAGATTTGGTTACAAGATCAACAAAACTACACCACATTAATTTTTGGAGAGTCCAGAGTTGAGTGGGGTTAAATCACCATAAATTCCTCCATGGGTAGTATGGTCCTCTCCTCATAGGGGTCATTTAATGTGCCCACATTTCTTTATGGAGAAATGAGCCTAGGTGTTGGCTTTGGTTGATGAGACCGCTCTAGTGATCATGACCTAGTGTTTCATTGGCTCTTGAACCTTCTCAATAATTTACATTTTTTGTGTTAGCCTACTAGATCCTGATAAAGGTTTTGATATGAACCTCCTCTTTGATGATCTGACCACTCTGATAAGCCTTCCCATTTTGCTACTAGTTAGCCCTTGGTCCAATTATCATTGTTCTTGATGTTTTCTATTTCCCCTAATGACCAATTCTTTTGAGAATGCCTTTGCATAGGATTTTGTTAGGCCTCTTTTGATGGGTATGCTTCTAGTCCCCAATTTTTTTCCATGCTCTTCTCACCTCTCCCACCTCTAAGCCTCCAAGGGATCTTGATGAAGTTTAGAAAGGTACATTCGCCTTACTGAGTCCTTACTTGACTCTTTTGGTCCTCCTTATCCTTTCCCTCCAAGACATTTTGTATTTTCACTACAAAATATTATATAAAGAAAGATGCATCCTTGAGGAAGGACTCAGATTCATCTTCTGGTCCCCCCTTATTCTTTCCTTCCAAGGCCTTTTGGTACTTGGATTTCCATATTCAGGGCCTTTCATCTGGCTAGTTCAGGCAATAGTTATTTCTCAATTTTATTTTGGGGAAGGAATTCATCCCACTATAGTGAAAAATTCACTACAAGATAGACAATCTCGGTGTCATCCACTTTAGCCACCGTCTTAGATAGTTTGACTCAACAAGGAAGGTAATCAAAGGGATCTTGAGTTTTATACCTAAACTTTAAACATTTTGATCTTGTGTTATGGACATACACTCAAAAGATAGATCATTATAATACCACTAATATGAAATTCAAAAAATTTGAGTTAAAGAAAATCAAGATAGAGTTCATATTAAAAAATAACATTATACAAGTCATAACATACACATAGATCATCATAATACCACTAATATGAAATTCAAAATTTTGAGTTTAAGAAATTAAAAAAAAAAGTTCATATTTAAAAATAGCATACTATCAAGTGACATTAGCTCAACTAGTTAGATTCCTCAACATTCAAAGAAAGAGACCAAGGTTCGAATCTTACCTAACAATACATGGATAATATCCAAGATTTGTGGTACTACCATTATATGGTGGTGATGTCATACGGGTGGAGCTCGTTTAATCCCACGTAACCAATTGAAAAAACAAATAGCATACTATAATAAATGGTAACATACAAATATATAAGCAAAATACGAAAACAATTTTATTGCTTAAAAAAACAAAGTACAATCCAAACAATTTCTAAGAAGAGATGCAACCCCACATAACCAATTGAAAAAACAAATAGCATACTACAATAAATGGTAACATATACTACAATAAATGGTAACATACAAATATATAAGCAAAATAAGAAAAAAAAATTATTGTTTAAAAAAACAAAGTACAATCCAAACAATTTCTAAGAAGATATGCAACGCTATAACATTGCATCTATTACTCATGTTCTTTATAGTCAAGGATGCATATTTCTTTATATAATATTTTGTGGTGGAAATCCAGTGAAATCTCTTTTTATATAATATTTGGTAGGTCGAAAATCCATTGAATATGAAAGGTTAGTTGTATGAAAATGTACTAGTTCTCCTTGCATGAGTTAGAAGGCCAGCTAGTGGCCCACCTTTCATGAGTTAGAAAGTTCATATTAATTGAAAATTATATACATATGACTTGTTTTTTTGTGTTTTGTCTTCCATTGATGTATAACATGACTAAATATGTATTTTAGTTATGAATTTTTGAAAATTAAAAAATATATATTATTTTAGTAAATATTTGTTTTTTTTATATATGACTTGTTTTTTTTGTGTTGTCGGCCCACCTTTCATGAGTTAGAAAGTTCATATTAATTGAAAATTATATACATATGACTTGTTTTTTTATGTTTTGTCTTCCATTGATGTATAACATGACTAAATATGTATTTTAGTTATGAATTTTTGAAAATTAAAAAATATATATTATTTTAGTAAATATTTGTTTTTTTTATATATGACTTGTTTTTTTGTGTTGTCTTCGTTAATGTACCAAAATGGCTAAAGATATATTTTGGTTATGAATTTTAAAAAGTTAAAAAATATATATTATTTTAGTAAATATTTGTTTTGTATTTTTTAAGGGTTCGAGAACATCTTTTTCTAAAATATTTTAAAAAATAAAACCATATTATAACAAGCCCCCATGGATCAATGATCTTAAAAATAAGAAGTCAAGTCACGAGTCCACTAGATAGATAGGTATTAACGTTGAAGGAAATTCCAATCATGGAATATGCCATTAGATAGATAGGTATTAAAGTGGAAGGGAATTCCAATCATGGAATATGCCATTAGACTTATATCATTACATTAATCCATTAAAAAACAAGAGAACTAACTCCACATACATGCCTAAACTGAATGTTAATAGAACAAAACAAAAAGGACTTTAAACATTATTACTGTTTTAAACATTATTACTGTTTCAACCCTCCCTGAGAAACCTCATCCTTCAACCTGCATCTTTAATCCCAAAATATTGAAAATAGATAGGTACTATGAAAGTCGAAATCAATCTCTCTATATATATTTTGATTACTATATATTTTTTTATTACAAATGTAGTAGCCATTTGGAGATTATCCAAATTAGTTTTATTACACGAAGGTACACAACACACGGTAGCGGTAGAGATCTTGATGGGATCCCTTTATTCCCTACGGAGCTACATGATGTAAGCAAAGTCCAATATAACTGATACATCAACGGATCAAATGGGGCAGAAATGCAAGGAGAGAACCAGCGAGTACAGAAGCAACAGCTGTCATGGAAGCTGCGCCCGTCACCATTGATGAACTCGGACTGGGAGCCTCTGCCTCTGCCTCTTCCATGGCCTTCACCATCACTGTCGATATAATAAAAAACGTCAAGAATGCTGTGCACGTAAACTTGTTTTCTCCTGCCATCTTCAGACCAGGTATTCTGCTGAACAAATCTGCAATTCCTTCGGACCACAAATACAAAAAAGAAATAACTGTCGCACACAGAGTTTGATGGTGAGACTGGAACGGTAGAGGCTCATTTATACTTTCTTTGGTGAAACTCCCTTTCACCGATGACCGACCTCCTTGATGACTGACGGACAAAAAAACGCTTTGCTGAGAATATTTATTTACTGAGTTAGGCGATTTACGGCAAATCTAACTCTACCATAACCGTCTAGATATGGTTTAAATGTGTTTAAAATGTGCAGTTACAGACCCACAAAATCATCCATCTCACAAAAGCATTAAGATGTGGGACCCATCTCATTCTTTCAAAACCCCAAAGGTGTAGCTAATGGTGGCATGACAAGGCATTCTCAAAGCTGCCAAATATTCTCTTGCCTCCTTTAGGAGGCCTTTCCACCAATTAATTGATTAATTTAGGGAGGTGGCAAGTAAATAAAAAACTATTTACTAAACAAAACAAAAAAATGTAAGGTTTATGGACATTGCGTATGTTAAACTATCTCATATTTTTTGGGTTTACTATGTGTACGAAGAGGCACACTAATACCGTATCACCCTCGATTTAAACCTATAGTAGTACAACTACTACCATAGCATTGCCACATAAAATGTAACCATCTATAAAGATGGGAGGCGATAAATAGAGATGAATAGGAGATATGTTTGAGCTCTTAGTTAGATGAAGAAAATTAAATTTTGAGAAATTAAGATAAGAATCCTAAAGATTTAAAAGGAAATTGATTAAGTTTTGAAGTTAGTGATTCGTGTGTTAATTGGGTATGTTTTGATTTACAAGACAAGTCTTTCAATTTGTTGGACTTTTGCTAATTTGGTAAGCATCTACTAATTCATTGGGTTTCTTTCGATTCACCAAACATCCAACAAATTATCAGGTTGGATATCATGGGTTACGAACTCCAAGGCACACATTTTGAGAACAATTTGGATAATGATATTTTACCTTTAAATGATATTAATAGTGTTCTAAAGAATTGAGAAATTTGGTTTTAGTGCCAAATTTGATTGGTTGTGCAGTTTTTGTCATTAAATTATAAAATTCTACCAAATAAAAGTAAGTAGGAGTAAAGTATATTATAAGGATCCTTACATATAAGAGTGGGGATTGTTCCACTTACATATAAATAAGAGTTATAAGAGTGGGGATTGTTCCACTTACATATAAATAAGAGTTAGATGCTCATTATAAGGATCCTTTTGCCATTTTTCTAGATTAGAACTATCTTTGCTACTATATTCAAACTCATATTTTCATATTATAATTAATGAAAGATTATGCATGGCTTTTGTGAGTCAACTATGTCTATTGCCTTTTTCATTCATGAATGCATGGTATTAGTGGCTTCACTCTTTTTTTCCCATTAGTGCTCTTGATCATCTTATTGCAGTTACTTAAATATTTGATACACTTAAGTTATTCAATAATTTATGGATTTTAAATTGGATCAACATTAATCTTGTTGTCATCACATGGTCATATTTGTTTCACTACATTTACTTTACTCTCTTGTATCCATTTTCCCTCCAATTTACCATAGTTGCTCAAACTGGGTTAGATTAGCTAGATTAGTGGAGAACCAACTTGAATTTAGAGGATGAAAAGGATTAAACCCCCTTTTTTCCAATGTTGAGGCTTTGATCTGATGATGCATAAAGTTAGACAATTTCATAAATTAACAATATGACATCGAGATGGTGATATAATAGTAAGGTGAAAAATAAGAGATTTTTGGAGAAATGACCTATTGACATGTGAAGCTATGATAACATCAAATTGAATTCAATTGGACCAAAAATAAAAAAGAGAAGAAAAGTTCTCTAATGGTTGCATAGAAAAAACAAGACCAGCTAGTCGTGTCTTACAAGTTATGGCTAAAATGAAGTTGTTGTAAATACTTTGGGTATAAATTTGGCCAAAATGCACCTAAATAGACTCACACAAGATAAAGTTCTATAAAGATGTTGTAAGTACAAAAATAGACTCAAACAAAAACTCTTGTATTAAGCATGAGATTTCACTGCAAGCATTGAATACAATGTGGCACTACAAGGAGTAGGATGTTCTATTTTGTAGAGGTGCAGTTTCAGTAAGAAGAAACAAAAGAGAAGGTAAGAAGAGTCTTGGGTTCTTGGTTTCCTAGTTTAAAAGAGGAAGAAGTCCTAAGATACATTTATATAGAAATAATATACAATATTATAGACAAGATGGAAGGTGAAACACTTCAACTTTCAACACATATTGGTGGTATCAAGAAATAATCAAAAATCTATTTCTTATGCCTTTGAAATGCAGGTGTTAGCTCTTGAAGTGGTCAAGTAGCTAAACTGGTTGGAAATGACTGCAATGAACTTCTAATGGTTGTATGGCTTATTTGTTTAATTTTCATCACAATTGCATAGGTGACGACAGATTTCTAAAAGGATGTAACATAGGATGCTTTATTTGTATTTTTTAGTTACAATTTATAATGATTTACAATCTGATAATTAGTTGGTGCTGATAAAACTAGTTCCTAAAAATCCTAACTTATCCCTACAAATCTCAACAACTTATCCCTACAAATCTTAACAAGTTATCCCTAAAAATTTGTAACAAACAATACAATAATATAAATCGCTATCATATCTATTTATTCTAACATCTACCCTTAATGACTAACCTAAATATACTCCCAATTTTATACCTAAATTTTACAAATTTTCTTTGCCTAAGGGTTTAGTCATTACATTAGCAATTTGTTCATAAGTTGAAAATTATTATTTTTAAATTTCTTCATGCTATACCATCTACTGGATATAATTATGATGAACTTCAATATGTTTTATTTTGGCTTGATATACTAGATTCTTCACAAACTTGAGCACACTTTGATTATCTTAATAAAAAATGTTGATGTTATTTGATCTATTTGAAGATCATACAATATACATCATAATAAAACAACTTAACAACCTACATTGCAAATTGTATATGAGTGAAATCCATGATATTATAATGACCATATCCTTTATTTATATATCATTCTTTTAATTCTACTTTAGGAAGCAAACTACTAAACCCTCATCCCACTCATTATTACAATATAATATAATAATATAATTAACCTTGGGTTATGTGTGGCCCATTCCAACTATCCCTAATACCCTTATATGATATAATATCATATCCCCATATACTTATTCCTAGGTACCATAGCACCATCCAACCAAAGTCAAGGGTACATTTGATATATTTGAGAATATATTTTACAACTTACAAATGCTCTCTTTGAAGATTCAACATAAAATAATATAAATAAATCATTGTAAAACATAAATCTGATCAAGTGGTTTTAAGATAAACATGTTGCCCACCAATTGATGATATAATAACTCATTTACTATAGATGAATCAGAATAGGTTGACAATTTCAACCCAACTTCCATAGGTGTAGATATCAGATTACAATTTGTTATCTAATTTTTTTCTAAAAGTGTTTTGGCATACTCGATTTATGATATATATAGTACAATCGAGTTTCCAAAATTCTACATCTAGGCATTAATGAAGGATATCTAAATCTGTCATATAAAAAACTGAACACAAATCAAATTTTACTTGTTGATTTAGGTGGGATCCACTACTAATGATAACAATACCATCAACATACAAAATGATAATGACAATTCCATTACTTGTAGTTTTTATAGAGAGATTAGAATCATAAAAAACATGACATTATCATAAATCTCTTGAAGAACACAAGCTTATACTGAGAGGGGGGTGAACAATATAAGACCACTTTTTACTTTATTTCCAAATCAATATCAATTAATGTCCTTAATTGCAATAACCAAATATAGCAGTGTGCATTAATAACTCAAATAGAAGTAGTAAGAAAGAGCACAAGTCACCACACACAATTGAGACACAAGATTTAACGTGGTTCCCCCAATGTGGAGTACTCCACCAGATAATCTCCTTATAATATTTCACACAGAAATAAAGATCCTTATCCAATACAATTATTTCTTTGATCTGCTCAAAGCTAGGCAATAACAAGTTCACACATAACTTATCCAAATCTGAATAAAAAGCTCACATAGAACTTGTCAAAAATTGAATAACAAGCTCACACAAAAATTGTCCAAAATTGAATAACAAGCTCACATAGAACTTGTCCAAATCTGCTCTAGCAAGCTCACCAATAACTTGCTCAAATTTGCTCCAAAAAGCTCACCAAGAACTTGTCCAAATCTGCTCAAGCAATCTCACCAAGAACTTGCTCAAATCTGCGCCAACAAGCTCACCAAGAACTTGTCCAAATCTACTCTAGCAAGCTCATCAAGAACTTACCCAAATCTGCTCCAACAATCTCACCAAGAACTTGTCCAAATATGCTCTAGCAAGCTCATCAAGAACTTGCCCAAATATGTCCACAAAGTTGTCCACAAAGCTGTCCTAAAAATGTCCACAAAGCTGTCCCAAAACTGTCCACAAAGCTATCCCAAAACTATCCACAAAGCTATCCCAAAAATATCCACAAAGCTATCCCAAAACTGTCCACAAAGGCCTTCTCAAAGGCTCAATCAATCATGCACAATTAGCACTCAAATCTCATCCAAAAATCTATCAAGGCAAATATCAAAGATGAACTCAACAATGAATGGCAATGTACTCTTCAATGGATGACAACAATGATCCACAATGATCTCAACTCAACTCAACTCAAATCAACTCATAGAACCATAAAGAGAATTGTTAGAGACTCAATATGTTTTAAGATCAGTCTCAAATCAACTCAACTCAAATCAATCTCAACTCAACTCAAGTCAACTCATGGAATCATAAAGAGAATTGTTAGAGACTCAATATGTTCTAATCTCAATCTCAACTCAAATGAGAATTATGGAATAGTTTGTTTCATGGAACTTGACCAATCACCTTACACAATCACTTGACAAGGCTCAATCAACTCAACTCAACCAATCACCACAAGGGACTACTCTTTCTCACAAAAACCCTAGTCCAAGCATGTATCAACCAACTTAAATATTTTCAACAATGCTCAACCACAAATCTCACATAACAATGATACTCATGTTCTTTTCAAGTTCTTTCACAACCAATGGGCTTCAATGACTATGCTTATAAAACAAGGTTTAAACACAACTCTCAAACCAAAAAACCTTGAAGCATTCAACCAACCACTTTCAAAAAGGAAACCACAATCAATCCTTTTCACTCCAATGATATTTCAGAAATCAACCACCATAAAAAATCAATAGGAGAATGTACCCATACCTTTTTGATGCCAAGAAGTTATCCATAAAATTTGCCACACTATACAAAACTTTCCTTTCCAATCTCAATAAGGGTTAGTGGACTTCAAATAATAATCACAAGATAAGCATAACTCAATTTACACCTTTTTACTCCAACTTAATAAACACATCCACCAAAGTCCTTTTTAATAAAAACCTTTATCAAAAATAATAATCAACAAGGCTCTCAAAAATATTTTATAACAACTCCTTATTTCTCCTAAATCTTAATTTTCAATTTCATGAATATCAAAATAAATCAACAACTCATCCACCTCTGAAATAATAATCACAACCCTTATAAAAATAAATTTTAATTAAAAACTTTAATTATTCCTTAACCACCTTATAACTCCTATCCTAGGGCATCAACGAAATTAATTAGAGCAAAACGTAATTACCTCCTCAAGGGGATTCGAACCCCCAACTTGCAGATATCGCGAGCACCTTAGTTGTGGCTAAGGTTGCCACACGAGCTAGCAACTCGTTCGAAAGGAAAAGGCATAACGTGCCTTAAGTCCTTCCTCCCTTCCACTCAAACCAAAAGCACTTCGAGCGCTTTCCTTCCAATGCCTTCGAATGCAGTCAAGGAGATTCGAACCTTGACGTAAAGCGCTACCACACACCTTAACAAAAAGCCAATTTCCAATGCACCACTCTACCCATAATATCTTGGGCTTTCAACCAACCTTGGATTTATTCGTTGTCTCCCTTTTCAAAATGATTTTCGCACGAGCTCTCTTCGGATGCTTAGCCAACGATTAACACGAGCAAGGATCAATTTCAAATGAACCTTAGGATCCCCATTTATATAGTATTCTCCTCATTTTCGATGACATCGATGCATTATTGATTTTCCCTCTTTCTTTAGACGTCGATGCTAACTTTAATTTTAATTTTAAAATTAAAATTTAAATTTTAAATAATTAAAATTTAAACTAAATATTTAAAATTAAATATCTCCATCACCGGGGCACCTTTTTCGATGAAACGAAAGGCCAACCTAGGTTTTAAGAAAAACCCATTTCAAATATGCCATCCATGGTTTTAAATACAACCTTTTATTTTGCCTGCCTTGGTTTTCACAAAAACCCTGATTTTATCCATGCTTTCCAAAATATCATTTGCCCATCAAAACTCAATGTGATCCATATGACAACAATGATTCATGTGACATCAATGACAACATAAAATAACTCAAATTTCCAATATCTCTAAGATGTTGATAAATTTTGGATTACTGGGCTGAAGGAGACTGTTTAAGTCTCTATAGGTACTTGATAAATCTTCAAAATGGATGTTCTTTCCTTGGTATCTAAAATCCTTGTGGCTACATCATATAGACCTCCTCTTCCAAATATCCATTAGAGAAGGTACTCTAACATCCATTTGATATGTCTTCCAACCAAAACCATGTTATAATGGAGGGAACTAATTGAAAAACCATATTTATAGTTGGAGCAAATGTTTCTCCATAGTCTATATCTTCTTGTTGTGCATAACCTTTAGTAACAAGAGAACCTTTGAATTTTTTAATTAAACCATCTTATTTTTATTTTACCTTGTAAAACCATTTACAACCAATTGTTTTCTTTGCATGGGATAATTCACATAGTTGCCATGATGTATTCTTCATTAATGAGTCAAATTATACCTATATGCAGGGTTATGCATAAGGGGTTAGTCTCAAAATTATAAAAATTGGATGAATCAATTTTGAAATTAAGGTAAATAGTGTCCAAAATCATGTAGAAGACATGGCACATTGCCTTTTTTAACTAAAAATTATAAAAATATGTGAATTTATCATAATGTTTTAAAAAACATGTAGCAATACAAATGACCTATAGTTAGATGATAGATCTACTGCTTATAGGCAGCAAGGACCCTGTTGCCTATAGGATGCAACTGCAGTGACCTTACTATCTATAAGCTTATACTGCCTATAGTTTATTGCCAATAGTCTATTGTTGGTTTGTTTTTGGTAGTCTATTTTCTATTCTACTACCTTTTGCATGTCTTCTTGTGTGTCTAGTGTACTTTGAAGCAAAGATAAGGGAAATTTGACCCATTTATTGTATATTTTTGCTATGGCTTGTCTATTCATGCTACTATGCATCTATTGCTAGTATAGCTCATTTTTTGTTGTGATTTATCATCTCTAAGAGAATCAATGTTTAAGATGTAGGAGTATAGTTGTTGCATTAGGTATATATATTGGTGGTATAATAGGTAATTTTCTTAGCACAAATAAAATTGTTTATAATTTTAAGGCAAAAAGGTCCATTATTTAGGGGGGAATGTTGGCGATTCACAATAAAAATGCTAAAATAATTATCAAAGCGAGGCAAGCCGACCCAAAAAATTTTGCACTCAAAAATTTCGAGCAAGTGGGCCCCAGTCAAGGGTCCTCGTATTCACCAATTCCAAATTTAAAATTTCCTAATATTCGTGAATTAATAACAATTTTTTGCTATGCATAACCTTAACTATAAGGCAACTTCCCGAGTTGGTTTATTTTTGTCCTTTTAATATACATTGGGTTCAAAAAACTATGAAATTAAAGGAAAATTTGACTACACATTCATTTGTCTAGGATTCTTTAGCTCGTCTAGATCACCCAACTATCACTTTCTTACCTTTCTTAAAATCATTTATTGTATTTGTATACCATTTTTGTCATTGATGTGGCTTTTATTATTGGTGAACTTCACTTGGGTGTACCTATATCAATCTCTTCTCTTCAAGTTCAACCCAAAGTAGATTTTCCATACACCAATGTGATTGAGTATTCACATATTTATTTTCATCATTAGTCTAATGTATCTGAATCCAAGGAAACTTCATGAACTATTACAATACCTTTAGTAGTTCTAAAATATACAAAGTATCAATAGGTTTACCATCATCTAAGAACAAAGGAGTCTTCTTATGTAAAATAATATCTCTACTAATTACAATATTTTTAGTAGAGACATCAAGCAATATGTATGCCTTGGATTTTTTAGGATCTATTACATCATGTATAATGTGAATGTAAGTTGATTAACCACTCAACTCATGGTTTATAAGGTTTAGTAAGGAACAAGGGTAGTTGTAGGTTGTTATGCCATATTTGGGCAACCATAGTATTTAAATTCCCTTTCACTTTCATAATATAATTTATTCAAAGTATTAAGATTTAAAATGTGGTATCAAAGAAAGTAAAAGAAATAAAGACTTCTCTTTTTGATCCTCCTCTAGCTTTGACCCAAAGAATCCAAAAGAGCACTTAGTTTGAGAAAAGAGAATTCGAGAAGAATTTTCAAGGGTAAAAATTACCATGTATACAAATGCTCAAAGAAAACCTCAAAAGGGAGGTGATTATCATCGTGAAGAATAAAATACCATAATAGATTTAAAATTTTTAGGGAGGTGATTATCTTCTCAAAGACTTGTCTCAAATATTCCATGCAAGCTTCCACAAAAGCTCACACTAATCTGTCTACAAGTCCTCTTTAGAACTTGTTCAAATTTGCTTAGTAAGTCCTCACTAGAACTTGTCCAAATCTGCTCAATAAGTCCTCACTAGAACTTATCCAAATTTGCTCTCAATATTTGTTCTCAAACTGTATTGTAAGCTTCCACAAAAGCTCACACAAATTTATCCACAAGTCTTCTCTAAGACTTGCCTCAAATCTACTCAACAAGTCCACACTAGAACTTGTCCAATCTCATAGAAACATAAAGATAATTGTTAGAGACTCAACATGCTTTACATTCACCACAATGCTCAATCACTTTCAATCACTCTTTTTGGAAACATATAGAGAATTTTTAGAGACTCAATATGCTTCACACTTACAACAATGCTCAATCACTTTCAATCACATAAACATATAGAGAATTGTTAGAGACTCATTATGTTTTGCATTCACAAACTCTTAATCACTTTCAATCTCTCTTTTATCACAAAAAAATATAGAGAATTGTTAGAGACTCAATATATTTGACACTCATCCACACTCAACCTCTTTTTCAAATCAATTCATAATATAGAACAATTTGTTTCATAGAACTTGAACTATCACTTTAACACATCCACTTGACTAGGCTCAACCAACTCTATTAACCAATCACTCAATAAAATAAACCTTGCTCACAAACCCTAGTGCAAGCATATGAACACCCACTCCAAAGTTTCCAACAATGCTTATCAATCAATCTCACATAACAATGATACTCATGATCTTTGTAAACCCTAGTTCAAGTTCTTCACTCAATTAATCACTTCAACAACAATGCTTATAAAAAAGTTTTGTCAACAATTCTTTATTCCAGAAAATCTTGAAGCATTAATTCAAAACACACTCAACAATGCTAACCAAACAATCCTTTTCACTCCAACTTTGCATTCACAACTTTCAACAATCACTCACTAGGAAGATGTGCCCATACCTTTTGTTTGATGTAGAAGTACCCTTAGAAAAACCTATCTCAATCACAAATTTCTCCTTTACCAGTTTCAATAGTTAGATGACAAATATCACATTAACTCTCTTTCAAAATATTTCTCAAACACAAAAATAATAAATCCCAAATACACCTTATTACTCCTTGAAATTAGCAATCATCAAATTACACATAAATATAATCACTCAAAATGTTCCTTATAATCTCCAATTTAATAAATCAAACTTTCAAAAATTACCCTTCAGAAATAATAATTGCCTACCCTTTTATCTCCCTCAAAACACTTTATAACAAAATTTAATTCTCCTTGACAATTCTTTTTATTCTCCAATCAACCTTATGATTCTTAGAATGAGTCTTCAGAAGATTAATCATGAGTTGGGAGTTAGATTCAATCAACACATTTTCCCATCCAACCTTAGTAGCCTCTTGAAGGCATCCGAGGATACCATACCCCTTAGAAAGGTTATTGGAAAGGATACCCAAATTCTCAGCAAAAGTGAAAACCAGGGAACCATTTGAAAGTCTACCAATTCCTCCTGCACTAGCTTTTCCAAGGTTTTCCCTAGAGGCTCCATCGGTATTGACTTTTCCATAATCCTTAGGAGGAGGTTGTCAGTTCCTTGTTCTTTCCATATTGCAATTACTCACATTCCCTTTAAGGTGGTTTCCCTTTGAAGAGATAATATTCAATATTTGCATCACTTGATCTTCCTTAACTATAGATTTACCTAAAAAAATAAAGTCATCAACAAATTGAAGATGAGAGATGGGCCTAGCTACATGAGAAATGGTAACTACCTCAAGGGTTTTCTAGTCTCTATTTTTGGTTATCAAGAATGATGAAAAAATAAGGGGAGAGAGGGTCACCTTGCCTAATACCTCTAGAATATGGGAATAATTGTGAAGGCCTACAATTGATAAGAACTGAGTAGGATACTGAAGAGATACAACACATAATCCAGTCCATCCAATCTTGAGAGAAACCAAATGTTGGAAATATTGAGTTGTCATTGATGTCAAAGGCAGAAATATCTCCAAGGATAAATGTCAATGTCAAAGGCAGATATCTTCAAGGATGTTTAATATTTAAATAATATTTAAATATTAAAGATGGAGGTTCATATTTAAATCAGAGGATTTAAATATAGTTTAATAGTTTAAAAAGTTTAAATATTTAAAGTTTAAATATTGCAAAAGATTTAAAAACCTCCTTGCAAAAGTTTTAAAATTTGAAAAATTAAAATTCAAATGTTTTGGCGCCAAAGGACAAAGCACATAATGGTGGAGCTGACTTCATTGAAAAACAAAGGACAAAGCATATAAATATATGCTTTAATTAATTTGGATGAAGCTAAGGTTTGTGAGAGAAAAAATCAATCAAGCGGAATAGCGACGAAAATACGACAATGAAGGAGGAGAGTGGAGAAGTTTCGGCGGCAATGAAAAATGAAGGATAAATCCGATATAGTGCAATTCATGTTTCAACCGTCGGGGTAGCCTAGTTGGTTACATAGCTCACTAGGAGCGCTGCTTGGCAGGAGGTTGAGGGATCAAAACCCTTCAACATCATTTTTTTTGAAGATAAAGTGGCGGAAGAAATAAATTTATTTTGCACATTAAGGTTTCAAGTGCTACGATAGCGCAGCCGGTTAAAGGGCCCGTGATAGGGTGTTGTGCCTTGCAAGGTGAGCGAATCGAATCCCATCGGTAGCAGTGAGAGTTATTTAATTTTTGCTTTATTAAAATTGATATTTGAGGGGCTATAAGGTATGGTTTGAAAATTTAATTGTGCAAATAATAAAAGGGAGCTATAAGGTATAGTTTTGAAATTTAAATTTTTGCAAATGACAAATGGGAATGAATTTTTGCAAATGATAAATGTGATTTAACTTTTGCAAAAGAAGAAATAAGGGTTCTTTTTGTTAATAAAGCTTTATATTGTGAGTTTCAAAAGGGAGATATAAGGAGTTATTTTTAAGCTTTATTATGTATGTTTTGATAAGGGTTTCTAAAGTGATTGATTTGATATTTGATCAAAAAGGGAAAATGAAAATTGCTAGCCAGATTTTGAAGGAACAAACAAAGAGAAGATTATTTTTATCAAAATAGGTTTGGAAAGCTCATCATCATAATTGAGGTAGATTTGGATGTATGGTGATTTAATTCCTTTCTCAAAAGTGGTTTTTGCTTGAGGAAAATGATTTTGGCATATAGTTGGAGGAATAAGAAATTATTGAATATGCATTTGTTTGAAATTGAAAATAAAAGTGCAAGGGTTATTGATCAGTTTTGTGAGAAAATTTGTGCATTCCTTTTGATTGAAATTGAGAGTATATGTGCAAGGGTTATAGATCAAATTTGAGAAGCAAATTTTATATGCAAAAATTTGAAATAGTTGATCAAATGTTGTGAGAAAATGTGGGAGCAAATTTGAGTAGGTTTTATGAGCAGGTTTTGGATCATATTTGTGCAATATCTACAGTAGATTTGAGCAGGTTTTGGAGAAGATGTGAGTAGGATTTATGAGCAAGTTATATAGATGATTTGAGCAGAGTTGTGAGTAGGATTTATGAGCAAGTTATGGAGTTGATTTGAGCAGAGTTTTGAGCAAGATTTATGAGAAGGTTATGGAGCTAATTTGAGTGGTGTTGTGAGCATATTTGTGAGCAGGTTATGGAGCTAATTTGAGAAATATTTGTGAGTATATTTGAGAGAAGACTTGAGTAGAGTTTGGACCAGATTTGTGAGCAGAGGGTATTGGTGTCTCTAGTGGAGTGGTATCTATAAAACCAAAGCAAAGGGGATTGGTGTCTCCTATGGAGTGGTGTCCACAAAACCATAACAGATTGTAGTCGTGTCCACAAAACCAAAGCAGAGGGGATTTGTGTCTCCTATGGAGTGGTGTCCACAAAAACAAAACAAAGTGGAGTGGTGTCCACAAAATCATAGCAGAGGAGATTGGTATCTCTTGTGGAGTGGTGTCCACAAAACTAGAACAGAGTGGAGTGGTGTCCATGAACTTGAGATAGGGTATTGGTGTCTCTTGTGGATTGGTGTCCATGAACTTGAGATAGGGGATTGGTGTCTCTTATGGATTGGTGTCCACGAACTTGAGAGGCGATTGATGTCTCCTGTGGATTTTTCCATGAATATTGTAATAGGGGATTGGTGTCTCTTGTGGGTTGGTGCCCACGAAATTTTATGAGAAATTTATAAGCAATATTTCTTCGTGGATGTAGCCCGCATTGGGTGAACCACATTAAATCTGTGTCTCTTATGTGTGTGGTGATTTGTGCATTATTTCATTACTGCATTGATATTATTATTGTTATCATTTGGATTGAAAAGTAAAAAGTTTTATCTTATAATTTTCACCCTCCTCTTAGTATAAGCTTGTGTTCTTCACCAAATTGCCTCATAACTTTGATAGGAAAGTGCCAATCCACTCTATCATAATCTTTGGATAAGTCTAGATGAATAAAAATAAAAGGAGATTTTTGCATTTCCATGGAATGGATGGCTTCGTGAGCAAGAACTATCTCATCCACTATTTAACGCCCTTCCACATAACCTCCTTGTTCAGGAGAAATAATCTTATGCAAAAGAGGCTTCAACCTTTATGTCATGATCTTAGTAATGATTTTGAGAAGAACATTACATAAAGTAATAGTTCTAAAAGTTGTGATATGATCCTCTTGATCATTTTGAATAAGATTTATATAAGTTTTATTGATAACCATCAAAATTTATTTGGCTTTCTTGGCTTCTTCCACCACCTCTAATAAATCACCATGAAGTATATCCTAGAACTCTTGGTAGAACTCAATGGGAAAACCATCAGGACCTGGGGTTTTCCCTTTTTGCATTTTAAAAATTCTTGTTGAAGCTCATTAATAGTAATATGAACAGTCAAAATAGAGTTCTCTTCAGAAGTGATAAGACAAAGGATCACTTGAAGAATATTTTGTTGAGAAGTCGAGTCAAGAGGATTAGTAGCAAAAATATTGAAAAATTAATTCACAACAATAGAGTTCATGCCATCCCAAGTGTAGACAACATCTCCAGAATCTAAATTTAGGGAAGAAATAAAGTTGTGAAATATTCGAGCTAGAAGATATTTGTGGAAGAAATTTGTGTTTCGATCTCCTTATTTGAGCCATTGAATTCTATATTTTTGCTTCCATAAGAGTTATTTATTTTCACATTCCTCTAACTAAGTTGTGAGTCTAATTTGATTTGTACTTTTGCTCTTTGTGAGGCCATCTAAATGGATTTATATTATTTAAAATTTCATGTCGAGCAATAACTTCATGTTTTTTTAACATCCCCAAACTCCTTCCAGTTCCAAGTTTTAATATTGGATTTAATATATTGTAACCTTTTGGAAAAATAGAACATATTAGTCCCATATCTTGGTTTACCTTCCACAATTGTTGCACTTGAGGTCTGAAGGAACTACCTCTAAGCCACATAAACTAAAATTGAAAAGGAGAGAAACTTGCATTGGCTTTCCAAAATTCCACCATGACTGGCTAGTGATATGAACCAACATTGTTAAGAGTCTTCAATTTAGGAATGTGACCATGGATTAAGAAATGGTTAGAGAGCAGGAAACTATATAATATCTCCATGATACAAGCTAAGCCTTGCCTTCTGTTAGACCAATTCATAAGGCCATTATCTGGTTGGATGTCCACAAGATGAAGGTTTGCAATATTTTCATTCATGAGGTCAGTGCTCCTATCCAAATTTCTATTTCCTCCTATTTTCTCATCCATAGAGAGAATGGTGTTGAAATATCCTCCTATAAATATCCAAGCTTCAGGAAAATGAGAGATAATATAAGTTATATCATTCCACTATCTTCTCTTTTCCTCCAAAAAAATTGGAGCATAAACAGTTATGTAAAGCATAATTTGGTTGGAATGTCTACTTTGAATAGCTATAGCCAAAAGACCCCAGATACCAACCATATGGTGAATAACTATCTCTTTTGGGTCCCAAAGGTAAGCAATGCCATCAGAAGTCCCCTAGAAACTGAGGGAAACAACTTTTCCATCTGGCCAAATTTTACTAGTAATTGAATCCATTTCCTCAATTGACATCTTTATTTCTTGAAGGAAAACATGATGAGGATGGTTTATCTGAATAATTCTTCTAATTTCATTTGGTTTTGAAAGGCTCACTTTGAGTCCTTTAATATTCCAAGTGGTTATTTTCATTAATACCAGGGCTAAAATAGTTGGTAAGAGAATTAATCTTACCTTCCTCTACAAGATTTTCACCTTATTTTATCATATAATGTTGACTGGTCTTGCGGCCTACCTTTTGATTAGAATCCATCTTCTGTTTTTTTTCCTATTTTTTGGCTTACTCCAATTAAATCCAGGATGTCTTCTAACCTTGAAGACTATGTGTACAAACCCAAAAGACTGCTGGAAGGTTCAACAAAGTCTAACTTGGGACCTATATTATTTGAAGTTTCAACATTTAAAATATTGTTTTTCTTGTGTATATTTTCTCCATTTTTTTGTTGAAATTTTTTGATTTGTTGGTTTGTCTCTGAGTTATTCCTTTCATCTCTAAATTGTGTTTCTAAGATCTTTGTTTCCATTATTTCCTCTTCCTCCCCTAGGGCATCATTTATGGAAATAATTTCAAACATATTAGCTGATAACTTTGATTGATCCTTCATAACTATTTTTTTCTGAATGTTCTTCTTCTTAGGTATTTAGAAACCAGCCAAATGACCATATTCATGGCAAATTCTAAAATGAAAAGGAATGTTCTCATAGTCCACTACTTGCTCCCAAGTGTCCTCAAATTGTAATATGCTCTTTTTCGGTAAGGATTTATCAAAATCCATTAAAACACAAATCCAAGCATAAATAATATGTTCAATTTTTTGAGTACAATCAGAAGCCATCATAAAAGTTCCCAAAGAGTTTCCAATTGAAGAAAAAATAGTTGAATTCTAGAATTCAATTGGGAGGCCAAAGAGTCTAATCCAAACGAGACCTATAGAATGCATCTCTTCTTCGAATTTAAATTTAGTATGCCAGGGCTTCAGAATAAGCCCTGCCCTTCCAGAGAACCAGGGACCCCCTTGAAATATTTTCTCTCTATATTCATTATTAGCAAATAAAACAAGAAAATAACGATTTGGATAAATAGAGATTTGTAACTCACCCATAAATATTGTATGTAACTACACATAAGGCTACCCTAAAGGGTTAGGTAGATTTATAGTTGTTTTTTTGTTCAGGCATTTACCAATAAGAGACATGGGTTCAAACCTTGGGGTGCCAATTTGCAAAGGTAGTAGTCTGCTTTGAATCCTCTAAGTGCACGATAGATCAATAATGATGGTACAAACCTCAAGAAATTGATGGTCTTCGCCTTACATCGGTTCAATAACAATGAGGTCGAATAGGTTTATTGGGAGTAATCCCTGTAGTTTAAATCCCGTGCTTAAGAATTACTAAAAATAGTGTGATTGTAACCAACTCCCCTATGTATCTTAAAAAAAACTACATGAAGGATTTTAAAACTTAAATAGTAAGTTTTAAATCGTTACTTATATCAGATCAGAAAGGACATTTATATTATATTGGTATGGTTTTAAAAGAACAAGTTAGGCAGTTAAACATAAATAATAAATTTTTAATTTAAAATTATAATGAGTATTTGTATTCTAGATATAATATAAAATATTTAGAGTAGTATAAAATTCATTGGTGATAATATTTATATAATATTTTGTGATAAATGAATAATGTTGGATTAATCGTTGCACTTCGAGGATTTGACTTAGTAGACCAACCTTCACCTTGGGTTCTGGGACTAACCGCCCTATGAGATATTTAAATACATAGATTTTATTAGACACTAACGCCTTAAGGTTTTGGTGTAACAACTCTATAGTGGTATTAGATCCTCACCCCAGGATCAATCCCCTTGAGTCATGTTGGAAAGGGGTATTGGACTAACTACCACATCTCAAGGATTTGATTTAGTGGACTAATCACCACCTTTGGCCTTGGGAATCACCACCCTATGAGGTATTCAAATATAGAGATTGTATCGAGCATTTATACCTCAAGGTTTTGTTGTAACAACAACTCTACAAATAAAACATTTTGAAGTATATACCATCTACAAGTTTATAAACATAGAAACAAAACAAATATACATTTATTTTACATATACCTATAAAGGAGCAAGTTATTTATGAAGTATATGATAAATTTAGTGTACAAATAAGAAACACAAGGAAAAAATAAAATTTTATTGAGATTGTTTTGTCAAGTATTTTTTTTTTTGGAATTTATAAATGTTTTGGTTTTTTTTTTGTTTTTTTGGGCATATTGTTCATATGAGAAAGAAAGAGGGTAGAATGATGTAAAAGTATCTAGGTTTACGAACAATTTTGTATTATTAAAAAATATATTTTTTTATTGGAACCAATAATTATATTCAATAAAAATAAAAGAGGTTACAATAAAAATGGAACTGGAAAGATCACAACTCGGGGTGCAAGGCCACCCATACGTAGAAACGAACCCCAAAAAGGGTGAATACACAACATAACTAAGCATAGAGAAATAAACTAGAGTAAAAAAACCCTAAACTATAGAACTGTAACTCTAGACACCAAGTAGACTTATTGCTTCATCATCCTGCATATGTTCAAACCCAATGTCGCGAAGTTGTTGACACTGCTAGGTTGAATGGGTGAAACTATTTTTCGAGTAGACTATCTCCATATTCTTTCCCTTGTCTAGGACTATGAGAATGTCGAAACTACACAAAAGGGAGGGGTCTTTAGATTTTTTTTCCTCCATAGGAACCACCAAATCCATCGATGATGATGGCTGTACATCCGACGACATATCCTCGTAATTGTTAAGATACTCCAACACATTGTAGCTATTGGATCAATCAGGAACATAATTACCCAAATGAACACTAGTCATATGCACATTTAGCTAAAAAAGAATTTTTGATTTAAGTTACAAGTTTATTGTAGTGGTAAGGGATTTGGCCCCTCTTTAAGAGGTTTAAGGTTCAAAACTCACTTAGTATGAGGGGATAAGACCCCTCATAAAAACCTATGTTTATCTACATTTAATTTTATAATATTTTATTGGATATGATTTAATAACATTTTATCAAGATTGAAATGCAATAATTTATAATATTTTATTAGAGGGAGAATTTTCCCATAGAAAATGAACAATTTATTTGATGATTTTTATTGATAATGTGAGCCTTTTTCTATGGGGGATCTACACATTCTTATGGCTAGATCCATGTTTTGTTGGAATTTGAATCCCATTGCAATTATTGATTGGGAGATCCATGATCATGTGCCTTCTAAAGAGTGGATTTAGTTGTGGGTTTGTATAGTCAGGTTGTAGGGTTTTTTTGGTCCCTATCTCTCTATCCCTTTTTATGTTCCTTTTTTTAGGATGTATCTTATTTGTTTTAGTTGGGTTGGTAAGTAATATATTAGTGTGGATTCTCTTCTTATTTTTGAGTTGCTCTCATTATGCCCTAGTGGGTTGGCTAGTTTTAAGTCCCTACGTGGACTGCTCTCTGTTCGTGCCCCTTTTGAAAATATTGTAGGCTTGGCTTTCTTCTTGTTGTAAAAGGTTCGGGGACCTTTCAACACCTCTTCTATAATTATAAAAAAATATATAATATTTTTATCAAGTTACAAAGATGACCTTGTAACTATTTGAGACATCTCCAAGAAACTTAAAGAGCTCTCCATAGATGTGTTGGTTGCGACATCTCCCATAATTTTCTATGTGCTCTCCATAGATGTGTTAGTTGTGACATCTCCCAGATTTTTTCATGTGTGAAAGTTGCTATTGTTAATTTTCTAGTTTGTGAATTTTTTATGAGATATTTAGGTTACTAAAAGAGATAGTATTTCATTATACCCCTTCATCTAGACTACATCATGTAATGTGAAGGTCTTTCAAAGTTCTAACTCTTGATGTAGATATGAATTAAGTCCTTGACGTATATAATTATAATTATAGTTTATAACTAAATAACTATATTGTTTTGAAGTCTCATAATTTATTAGTAAATAAATATTGTGGGTCATCCTAGCAATGTGGATTATATAGGTCAAATGTTCTTGGAAAATGTGTTCTTGTATGCAATTATTGGCCATGCAAATTTGAAGGCCTAGGCACATCTAAATATGGTGAATTTGAATTAGACTATGAGGAGAGATACCCTTGGTAAGGTAAGATAGGAACTTGTGGACTAACATGGTTTATTGGATCTTTCAAATAAAACCCTTGAGGTAGAATTAAAGACCTTTGAATCCATATAGGGTTTGGTGGATTTTTAAATTCAAACCCTTGAGGTGGAAATAAAGACCTTTGAATATGTACATAAGTCATAGAATGAAGGAAGGATGTAATTGCAGAGACCTAGATGTTTGAGAATCTATGATTGGTGTGGAATTAGCCCTTTTCCTATAAATACTTCTAGGATGTTTATTCTTTGGTATTTGTGTTGTGCATAATAAGAACAATAATTTTTGTTATGCTCATCTAACATTCTACACAATCAATAAAGTGTCTTAATGCAAATATGAGAAAATTATAAAAGTTGTAAGCACATATATGTCATTCTATTATTTTCTTCATGTGAATAAGAATAAAGAGTATATCAAAACATTTTATGAAGGCCTTATATCTACTAACATGAGTAATCACTTTGAAAACAAATATTATTTTTATAATGGTAAAAAGAGGGTTTTTTTTATACAGGGTCCCAAAATTTGTTTACATAGAGTGAGATATTATAATGTCGATTTACAAAATGTGACCAAAGAACAACAAAATTAAGCTAGTCTAGTTTCTTTTCTTTAGCCCAAAGAGGGCCTGAGCAACCTCTAACTCATTCGAACCCATAGACTCGATTGCAACACTTTTACCCTTTGCATCGATTGAAGCATTATGAACCCCTAGGTCGATTGCAATGTTCCTATTCCAACTCTCAATGACCCAACGATCAAACAAAATTTGTGACCTTTTTCTTTCAAACTTCATTTCATCCACTACCCTTCCCACTTTCACCTTTTGAAATTTGTGCGACTTTAATCAAAATTGCTTCAATTGAAACCTCTAAATCCTTGGATAAAATTTCTCCTTGCCACTCCACACATTATGACTCCAAGTTTTTCCATTTGCATATGGTGAAAAACAAACATATTTTATTGTTGTGAAATACATGCATTATATAGTAAGAGTGACAACCTAACATATATAAATTCTAAACTATATGAATCATATACCAAGATTGAAAAAGAAGAAGAAATATAAAGCATTAAAAATATGTATTCTAAATATATAACTAAAATAAGCATATCTACAAAATAAACCTAACATATTTTTCACAATTGGAAGTATCATAATACATGTCTACCATCCATACCTAGATATGTTTGAGTGCATAATACCAAAATGCAAGCCTAAAAATATAGTAAATTTTTTTACAAATCTATAGTCTTTACATTCAATATGGAAACCCAAAATTAGTATATACAACCATTTACTATCTAAAGTCCAAAATACTTCATAGAAGCATCACAAAAGGATGAAGTAATGTCTCAAAAATCAATCATCTTGCTTTGTATGTGGTGGAATGATTGTCTCTTGAAGGTTGTTATTCTCATTTATGAAATCAACAATTTGGGCTTTAACAAACTTATTAATTACATGTTCTATACTATTACACAACTCTTTCTTAACAAATATAATGATATTATATTTGATCAAATAACATGTTTTTAAAGATCAAACCTATAGATTCAGGTTCAAAGGATACAATCACAATTCTTTAGCTGAAACACCTATGATTTAATTAGTAACTTTGTTAAAAACAACAACATTTAGGCAACACAAGACAAAGCACATACTTCTATTCTCATTATGAGATCCTGACATCACACTTGACATATTTTTAGGCATTTACAATCATCTACATAACGTTTTTCTTGAATTGCTTACCACAATTCATGAAAGGGAAAACAAAGTAGTAAAAAAACCATATAAACTTTGTAATTTTTGGCCTAACCTTATCGAGTCTCTATGCTTTCAATAGTGGAATTAAGATAAATAATGAAGTTGAAGCTTGGGAAGATTTAGAAGAGTTAAAAATATACAAACAAATAAAATGGAACAAAGTATGGATTGAAGGTGATTCTCTCATAGTAATAAATGCAATTTTGAATAAAACAAAGGCTCCATGGAACACACAAGAGATTATTACAAAAATTTAAGATATTGCTAAAGAGTTTGAAGAAATCAGGTTTACATATACTTTAAGGGAAGGTAACAAATGTGTAAATAGGCTAGCCAATAGAGGGGTTTTGATTGATGATCATGAAGTTAAATTCTCCTTTCCATGGTTATTGGAAGTAGTAAGTTTAGATGAAGCTGACAAGAAGTATGGGAGAATGATCTGAGCCACCTTCAGTCTCAACCCATGGTCATTTTCTATCTATTTAATTGTATAATGAATCTGAGATTAAAAAATTTTCCAACCTCTTTGAGATCCCATCTTCCCCAACTCTATTATTTCTCCACGCAGGCATTAATTTTATTGGTTCTAAATCAATTAAACCAGCTTAGTCAATCTTATATCTAAAGTAATCTACAAGTCTATCAAGTCATGCAGATTCTCCCCATACCTCACTTCTATTCATAGTAAAATTTAAGTCTCCACCAATGATAAATATTTTATCCCTAACACATTGGGAGACAAAATCATCCCAAAAAACTTGCCTATATTCATAGGGACCATAGCAATTAATAACTAATAATATCAAACCCAAGTCTTTAAAAAAGAATTATGTCCACAAGCCTGAAACCATAAAGGAATAATTAATTGAGGATACTGAGTTCTTCCAACCTGCCAAAACACCCCTTGAATTTTGGGTAGCATCTAGAGCCAAGAACTCCTAGTTCCAAAGTAATTTAATCGACCCTTAAATGACTTTTGTACTTTCCCCCATGGTTTCTTATGGAAGGATAACATTCAGATTATGAATTTCCACCAACCTGGCTAAGGTAAGTCTTTAAGAGGGATTTCCAAGACCTTAGATATTAAGGGATAATGAGATCATTTAAACATATTAGAGGGATTTTGTCCTGCTTTAAGGATCCCTTTGATAGATTTTTTTTACCCTACTGAATTTCTCTCAAAGCCTTCTCCTATGCATGAAACAAAAAATATTTCCTACCTGCTAAAGAAGTGGAAGATTCCTTTATAAGGTCCATACCTAATCCTAACCTTCTAGAAACTACATAAGTTATCAACTCAGATTTCCTTTTCCTAGAACGTAACAAATATCTACAAGAGGAGCATGTCTCCAAACCATCCCTAAAATAGATACCTCCCTAGAAGATTCACCTAATAGGTCAAAAAGACTTCCTCTAATATCATAAATATTTGGATCACAATTCCTTTTCATTGTGTTTGAGGTTACTAGCCCATTATCCAGAATCTTAGAAAATTCCTTGTCCTTGGGACTTCTCTTCGAATATTCATAAGGAACTATATAGACTTATTTATTACCTATGTCTAATTAATTCTCCACATGTATTGGATAGTAATTGAGGCTTAGATGATTGACCAACAAAATTAATAGTATCAGGTTCCAATCCTTTCATAGTTTTCTTTGTGACTTTATCTCCTTCTATAATAGCCCGTGAATAGTGAAATGGAGATAAAGTTAGGACCAAAATTTCTTTCTCCTTCTCTAGAGTTTTGGTTCTAGGTTCAACAACATTATTTTTGCTTGTTTGTGCCAAATATGGGAGCACTATTGAGCTCTAAAAAATAGTTATCTCTTGATTGTTGTGAGTTGACTTGAAATCCCCACTAGTCATTTGTTTTCTCCTCCATACTTTCTATGTGAAATATTGGGAACATTCCTTAGGAATATGTCCATAAAAATGAAAATAAACACATCTAAAAGGAATATTCAAGTAGTCCAAGATTTGATTATGAAATATATTCTCCACAACTATCTCCATATAGTCTGGTAAGCCTTCATTGATATCCATCTCAACCAAAACCCAAGCTACAAACCAAAAAATACTAGATTTGAAAGAAATATATATATCCAAGGTTTTACCTAATGAATCTCCAATCTCTTTCAAAGCTCTTTATGACCATAACTCCATTGGTAGACCTAGAAATTTTACCCACATCGAGATTCTCCTAGCAACTTCAGTACTAGGATCAAAGAAAGTCATCCAAGCCTTCAAAGCCAAAAAAGAAGACCCCCGATACCAATGACCTACCAAAATTTTTTCTACATCCTCGAATTGAAAAAGGAAAACTATCCATCCTCTAACAAGTAAGTGAAAAACTGACTCATACCTTCTGCAACCACTCATTTAGTGTATTATCAACTATTTGACATACATAAAACTTTCCAATAAGGGCCTTCCCTAAAAAATATAAAACTTGTTCCATCTTGTTAAGTGTTGATTTTGCCCAATTGCAAAACCACACTCACAGTTAGGATTTTGATTAGAAAATCCTCTCTTGAAAAGAAATAGAAATTTCTCCAATGTTCCTTTTACATAATGTGTGCTTTTATGATTGTGAGAATGTGCCAAATAAGTGCTACGAATACCTTAGTGATTTGCAAGTAACTATTAACAAGGGGTCTGTGTTGGTATTATTTTATTATGCCATGTTATTGATTTTTCATGAAACTTAAAAGAAAATAAAATGTGATTGGCCCTCATATGACCACGATGAAAGTGATTAATTCCCTTTCTCTTGAATTGTTTTAAGGTAGAATTTATCTTCTTTTGGTTAAGCAAATTTTAAACAAGTTTTATCTTGCATTATTAAACCCTGCTTTGAGCATAAAAGAGAAGACTAAAATCTATCTTTTGAAATGCAAAGTTTGAATGATGATTGGATTCATTTTAGCTTACTTTTTGAATGAAAAGAAAATAATCTACATGACTAACTTTAGAAAAATATAGCCCTTGGAATGCCATATTAATTACTCCTCTTTGATGAAATTGTAATTTTCATAAAGAGAAGTTAACTTATTGCTTGAGAATGAAATGCAAAGCTTGAAATGTGAAATCATGTAAAATTTGAAATTACAAAGTTTCTTTTAAAACTGAACTTTAAATAAGTTTTTGTAATTTTGTATTTGCTTCAAAATAAAAAATCGAAATTGCTTTAAATGATAATTTAAAGCTTATTCTTAGAATATGTGCATTTATTTTTGGAGCTTTAATTTTTTTCGTATTTTTATTTTATTTGCCAAAGTTTAAAAAAAATGAAAAAGATAAGGTTGGAAGAAAAAAATAAAAATAAAATTTAAAATTTTGTAATATGGACGAAAATATGAAAAATGACCAAAGAATAAACTGCTACAAATTAATCCAACCTATATTGCAGAAATGTTAGATCCTGAACACAAAAACACAACCAGGTTATACCTGCATTCACACAATCTAAAATATGGTTATGGCGAGATTCTAAGGGGTATGAACATGCATTAAAACATATAAACAATGCTATCGTATTCATGCATAAAACACCATTTAAATAATGTTAAAGCATGTGGATAAAAATGTGCAATAAACACTTTATTTTATTGTGCTCAAAACCTCTTTTCTACATACAAAATGTGAAAACTAGCTTTACGGTAGCTTGGATCACCTTCCAATCTTCCTCCATGCCTCTATTCCAAAACTTTCCAGCCCCTCTACCTAACTTTCCATCACCTTTTCAACGTTTCCTGAAAATATTTCATCTTCTTTTGCTTCGTTTGGCCGTCGTTTTGTTTCCTTTCCATTTGGCCTTGAAAAATCTCATTTTCATAACGTTTTACCATATTATACGTAAAACAAAAGGTATGAATACCTTTGTCTTTTCTGATGGTTAAAACATAACGTCATTTGGCACCTTAATTCTGGCTATTTTATTTGAAAGCCTTTACATGGGAGCTTTCCTTTAATTAGATCGTATCTTTACAAACCATGGATGCCTGTATGTTACACTCATCCCTCGTTCTGTAACGCTCAACAATCTCCTTTACGTCTTTACATTTCAATAGGAAATACAGCCACGTGGGCCACGATTTGCCCACACCCAGTCCATAGTGATGGGTTATTTTTTTTTTATTTTTTTTGTGCCAACCTACCATATCCGTTTTGCTATTTACAACCTGTCACCGTCAAGAGGTTACCTTTGTCCTATCTTCATTTTCCCTACAATGTTATTTATATATCCTATATCCTGATATGAAACCATGTCAGAAAAACTAATCATAATCACTAGTGATACACGTTACTCGATGGATGAGACGTCCACCATAGTGCTATGGTCGATTAATGAATATTTGGTATTTCTCACAAACTGCCATCAATACTTCGCTTCATATTCATAGTAAGACTTTAATAATCTGAATTATTATAACAGTTCATTATGGATGAATAGCTGGCAATGTATTTGATTACATGCCTTATTTGCATAAACCTGTTGGAATTTTAACTTGTCATTTCCATTCATTATCTTCACCTGACACTACAGATGATTCAAAAAATATTCCTTTCATGATTTAACTAATAAATACACTCGAAGCTCTACATCACTCCCAAACAATCCACCGACCATGGTAAAGGCAAACTCGAACCTTCTCTCATTGTGTATGGCTTCACGTCGTCCATGCAGGATTCTAAGTATATCCACCAGCATATCATGTATACCAAAGACGTCTGCTGCATCCGTTGATTTATTCCTTAGGAATTCAAAGTTTGAATCACTTGGCTTTCTAAACTTATCCCTAGAGGTGAACCTGATCCTGATACTTGATCCAATTAAGAGTTGCAGCTCATGTTCACCCTTTGGCGAATCTAACGTGATCTGTAGCCATGAAGCATAGAACTCTTTGTCTAAACCCCTGGAACAACCCTTGCTCGTGTTATATCTTATATCATAACGTGGACACCATGCCACATCATCG
Source organism: Wollemia nobilis (assembly GCA_028583015.1). Taxonomy (NCBI): domain Eukaryota; kingdom Viridiplantae; phylum Streptophyta; class Pinopsida; order Araucariales; family Araucariaceae; genus Wollemia; species Wollemia nobilis. The sequence goes on from JAQPPZ010000523.1 coordinate 22,899,742, forward strand.
GGTACCCCATTTCGATCGGAGAAGAAACATATCAGATAATAATATTATTCAGTATTTTATGTGTTTTGAGAATTCACAGTGTGAAGAGGCCACACCGTGGTTTAGACCAATGCTATTTTTTGAATACTATCATTTTTACACATTAGCAATGTAAGGAGAAACTTGTCACATGCTGAATCTTGGCTCCCATCTTTGTGAATGCAAACTCTTACATTGCGTACATCACCATTCATCTATGTTGTGCCCGTTTCATTGAATTTCTCGACCGTGGCATATCGTGCATTCGATACCGCCTGATACGTATCACCTTCAGTAATCATGCCACATTCTCTTTGTCCTCCGTGATGCTCTACGAACGTGTCGACGAGCCATGATGTTGACGAATCACCAAAATAGCCATATCAAAAATATGGCATGACTCGACCCAACCTTGACGCTAGCTGACCTGACTGGCATCTCTCCTCGCTAATCCTCGTCTATGCATCCTCCGGTGACTCGAACACATGGTGACTCCCATTATGTGTGGCTTGAGAACCAACCTCATGAGCCCGAAGGTGCTTCCATACATATTGAGCAATGTATAAATCCATATTCTATTTTTGCTTGGCAATGACACCCTCACAGACCATGTCGTTGTGTCGACTGCCAGCTAACCGAGTCAAGCTTCACTTTGGAAGTCACGCCACCCCTTTTGCTCCCCTAATTGCCTGCACACAGTAAAAGACAATTAGGTATACCATGGTATAAAGTGGTGTAAATATTAAATAGTAATATAAAGTTGTATTGTAAATATAAGTCACCAAAATATGACATAATGTAAGCCCATCTATTTACTTCAATTTTAATTAAATCAATCTTTCTTTTCCTTATTTATTTATTTATTTAACTTCCTTTAATTAATTTTAATTATTTGAATTGATTTAATTCAAAAATTAAAATTAATTCAAACATTTCAAATCTAATGAAGATAGTATAAAAATACATAGAGGAAAGGACCAAAGGATACACAAAACTACATTACAACACTTTTGGAAAGAACCTATCAAAACCACTACTCTAAGAATACCAAAATTTCCTAAAATATCAAAATTTTAAGGTGGGTCCCCAAATTTGGGGCTAGTTGTGCAATGGCCACAACACATCCTCAGGTATTTCTCAAGTACCATTCTGATCTTTGACCTTCTCTTTTTAACCACTTTATGTGCCTTACGAACTTTAGTAATCGGAGTTGTAGTCTGTACTGATTGAAAGTTTGGACCCACACCACTTAGGGCCTTTAAATCAAGACTTTTACCAATAAAACTAGAACCAAACAAAGGAAACTTTGTCAAACAAAGTGAGTTTGGGTTATTTAGAGCTTGATCAATTTTTTCTTCACCATAATGGAATGCTTGCTCATTCATTAGACCCATCACTTGAGTAGAGTACTCTGAGACACCTAAGAGTGAGTAGTTAATAGGAAAACCGACCTAATCTAAACCTTTTTACATATATTTCCCTCTGTCCACTAAATTTTGATAACCTACATTATTACTCTCTCAACTCAAAAAACCCAAGGACCCCTAGTTCTCAACTTCTAAGTCTTGTCCAGAAATTGGACCCTTGGCCCTTGGAGTTGAAAAGATGTGTTTTCCCTCAAATGGATCCTCTAAGAAGTCCAAAAATTCCACTTCATTCTCCATTAAAACAAGAAATCAATTTCCTAAACTATACTACCATTTTTAGAAATACCAAATAAAAAACAAAAATTAATATTTTCCTTTTGCAAACCTTAGCTTTGTTGCACGAAATTCATGATTCCAACCGATAAACTTATTCAAAAAGTCATTCACATGCACACAAATTTTCTCCTTGTCAAAGCAACTCCTTTCAACTTTTGTATGCTTTGAATCTAGAAAGTAAGTTTTCCATCCTTCATTTTCTGCACATGACCAAATCTGAGTGCACTTTGGTTTTTAAAAAATCATGATATTTCTTGTGTCATTTTTTTAAAGATATAAGTCAAGAACTAAACCCACCTTCATTTTATTCACATGAATAGATTGGAGCATATTATAGTTTTAGAAAAAATAAAATATTGTCACTTCTTGTGTTTTTACTTTTCTCTATGCTTCACTTGTAAATCCTAGCTTTACTGCATGCACTCCGTAATTCTAGCCAAAAAATTATTTAAATTGTTGTTCACATGCATAGAAATATTCCTCCCTAGAAAATTAAATCCTTTCATCCCTTCGATTTAATTCCTCTATGCTTCACTTTGCAAACCCTAGCTTCATTACATGCACTTCATGATTGCAGCTAACAAACTTCTTCCAAAGAAAATTTAAATGTAAGAAAGAGGAATTCTTACCTCCTTCATAGTCCAAGCTTTCATCAAAATTGTAGATGGATCTTCAGTTGTCACTGGATGACGACGATGATGGATCAAACACAAACTATTGTGGCAACGGTGGCAACCTCCAATAGGCTAAAGTACTTATGATAATAAAATTTGCAATTACTAATGAAATACAACCTTATATAAGTACAACAAAAAACTTCTACATAATATTGGAATACTTTAGCCAATATATTTGAAGGGAAAAACAAAGCTACTATTTTGAATCTTCAAACCTAGTTGTATTCTTTAAAAGTTAATAGTGGTGAAAGTATTGAATTATTTCTAAGGTAGCAGATATAAAAGCAAAACTATTAACTTTAGGAGAAAAATTAGAAGACAAATTTATTGTTCAAGTGATATTAAGAGCTCTTCCAAAAACTTATAAGCATCTAGTTATATCTTTGCAAATTCTAAGCAAAGATACTTCATTTGATGAGTTAGTCAACATTTTTCAAGAGCATGAAGTGGAAATTTTAGTCAAGGATGAAATGACTAGCAATGTTTTAAAATCAAAAGATAATTTGTAAGGTAATATTGCTTCGATTTATAGAGATTGATCGAAATGGAATAAGTATATTTTCAAGTATGCAAAAGGAGACAGTACAAATTTTTGTAGATATAATCCAATAAATTAGTCACAAGGAAATCAAATGAATCAAGGTCAAAAAAATAGATCATTACAATAGAAACAATATCAAACTCAATACAATCCACAACATTAACAATTTCAACGTCAGTATCCTTCTTGGTATTAGTATAATCAATCTCAGTTGCACTATAAAGAGAAAAATCAAAAGGGTCATCTAGCTCAAGAAATTCAAGAACTAGAAGAAACTACAAAAGAGAATTAATTCAAATTTCTTTTAGCAAAATTAGCAATCAATGAAGATTAATTTTAGAAAAATACTAATCATTCATTTGATCAAAATATAGAAATACATCAAACTAAAGAAAGCAAAAGGAGAGCAGAGAAAGCACAAGCTCCATGATCATATGAGGATGAATATCATATTGAATATAAAAATCTTCAATAACAAAATAATATAATACAGGGTGTGTTAGAGTATATTACATTATTTGGTACATGCCAATGTACCACCTTGGTACATCCTTATAAATATTAGATTAGATTTGTGTCCTAGATTAGTGTGTGAGTAAATATTTTATGTAATGTAATAATGTGCAATAAATGCACAAGTATCATTTAAATAATTGTGCAAGTGTTATATGTGTAAATGTGCACAAGTGTCTCATATGTAAGTAAGCACATGTTCTTAGATTAGGAAGAGTTATGTGAAGAGTCATGTCCAAGTGTTCATACAATATAGAGTCATGTGTATGTAAGTGTTAAGTAGAGAAGCCAGGAGTCATGAGACTTGGCATAACGAAAGGGAGATTCAAGTAGCCAAAGAGTCGTCCTACAATGACTATATATTTCTCCGTAGAGAGGCATAGAGAGACATTGCCAATATTGCCTACATAGATTACATAGCCTTCATAGCCTACATAGTGAGTATTGTGATTATCATTGTATGAGAGTTTTATGATACATTTGTAACAGAAAGAGGAGTAATACAAATTGCATACATTTGAGCAACTAATATTGTAAGTCTTGTTATATTGTATGATTCAAGCTATTACATTCATATTTTAAGATTAATAATGAATGTTATTTGATAGATTATTAGCCTTGATATTTACATATTAGTTGTCTCATATTATCTTTGTTACATTAATATTTGATCTCATTATATTGCAGCTATCATTAATATTTGATCCTATGAATAATTATCCTGTGAGTTTATATTAATATTAAGGCTTCAAAAGCCATAAATTCATGAGGGGACTGGACAACTCACTGCTTATTAACTTAAATATTTCTTCTCTCATTTTCCTATAAGGATACCTTTAATATGGCATGAGATGCTTTATAGTATTCCAACATATTTTGATTTATATGAATACTCAATAGCAATGCTTAAACTATTTTCTTGTTTCGAATACTCAACTATTGAAGTTGTTGGTTTGAGATATTTGGTGTATGTCTTAGCATTTGTATATGATCAAATTAGAACTTAGTTCTACCTATGTACTATCTACTACTAAATCATATTTGGCATGTAGTTTCTCATACTTTTTAATGTATGTAAGGTATACACTAACATTTTCCATCTCTATATGGATCTAATTCTAAAGATATTTAAATAAATAAGTGGTAGATACCTATAACATCATCCTCATCATTTATTTTTTTAAGTCTTATTTATATTTTTTTAGGTCTACTACTTCCTCTTCATTTTCCTATACATATTCCCCTAATTCTTAATTTATATGTCTAGATAGTTAATGAGACTTTGATTTTATTGCTTAAATTGATGCCTCAATTATTTGTGTTCCTTTTGACCCCAATCTACTTGTTGATATAGAATCTACTTTTTTCCCCTCTAGTTTATTTCTTAGATTTTAAGTACTCTACTACAATTAATATCTTAAATAATCATTTTATTTATTAAGAACATCTAGATCATTTTATAACTAAATGATATGATTATCCTTCTCTCACATATCTTAACATCCACGGTAAGGTCTCATCCTCTTCATCATTGAATGTAAAAAATATTGCACCAAGAACAATCTAACCAAAAATAATTTATGATATTTAGGGATTGGGTAATTTTGATAAGCTAGATTGAGTGGTTATTAGGCCAAAACTTACAAAGTTTTGATTTTGTTTTGAGTACATTGCTTGCCCTCTCATGAATGATGGTAAGCACTACAAGAAAAAGGTCATGTATATGATTGAAAGTTCCTAAAAGTGTGTTAAGTGTGATGTGAGACTCATAATATGATTATAAGTATGTTCTTTGCCTTTTTTTACCACCTGAATGTTGTTGCTTTTGATAAAGTTGCTAATCAAATCATAGGTATTTCAGCTAAAGACTTATGATTGTGTCCTTTGTACCTCAATATAGAGGTATGCTATTTTTTTTGCTAGAGAAAAATGGGTTGTATTAGGATCCCCATCCTTGAAAAATCACAACTCTCTCTGTTAGAGCTTGAGAGTTTACAAACATATTTAATTCTCATCTTAATTGAGTTTCTATAACTAGATACATACACCTTTTCATAAAAATTTTGAATTATTGGCTTTTATTTTTTGGATCTTCTTCAATTTTCTTTATAAATACAAATATTCTAGAATTCAACATCCTTCTTCTTGACATTTTCCTATAGTTGGATTCACAATACAAAAACTCCACCTCTAATGTTTATGAATTGCATCTTAGTAGAGTGATATTTCCAAAAATTTATGTAGTCTACTTTACCAGCTCTAGATTGTTAGTTTCCTTCCTGAAGCATAAGTGCAACCATAAGAACTGTAATAAATAGTCTAGTCGTCTCAAAAATTTGAAAGTTAATGTATAAATATTATCAAGGGATATATGCATAATAACTAAAGTATGGGTAATTATATAATATAAATGGAATCCATTTTAATCCCAAATAACCAATTAAATAATATTTTATCATTATAATAAGTTAGGAAATGAATCTCATTCATATTTAATGATATTTTAACAATTAATAACGGTATTATTTTACTAAATAGTTTAACAGTCTCAAAAAGTTGAAAGTTCCGTTCCATACTTTGTACTATAATTCAACCAACAACTCAAATAATCCATTTAGCCATGAAGTCCATATGATATCACCTTTGTTTCCTTCAACACACAAAACTTCTACTCACTTCACAAACTCATAGTTTGCTTCACCAGATCTTGATTGATAGTTTCCTCAAATGCATTGATCCATAAATGAATCCCCTGAAACATTTTGTAATCCTCTAGAACATTATTTTGAATTTAATCCTTTTAAATTTTTCTTCTTAGTTTTAGCTAAACTTACTAATTCCTCTAGCCATGGAAAAGAGAATTGAACTATGCAATCCTCTATTAAAACTCCTCTATTGGCTAGTCTACCTGCACATTTCTTTATTTTCCTTAATGAATGTTTAAACTTAATCTCTTCAAAATCTATAGCAAGGTATTGTATTTCCATAATGATCTCTTGTATGTTTCTTGGAGCCTTTACTTCCCTCAAAATTGTATTTATTACTAGTAGTGAATCACCTTCCATAAGGTGTTCCATTTTATTTGTTTGCATATTTTTAATCCTTTAAAAGCTAGCCAAGCTTCAACTTAATAATTTGTCTTAAATCCACTACTAAAAGCATAATGTGACAAAATATTACCCCTATTATTTATGATTATTCCTTCTCCTACTGGTCCTAGATTTCCTTTAGATGCTCCATCAAAATTCAACTTGACCAACTTTGAATTTGGTGGTTTCCACTTTATTTCTCTTGTACCCACCATCATAATTCTATTTTATGATTTGACTTCATCTATCAAGTATCTCTACTTTAAGATTAGGGATTGGATGAGTTGATAGGGTTGGTTTAGACTCCTTTATGGCTAAATTTTTTTCCTTTTCATTAGCTATAAAATGCTTTTCTTTCCTTAAATATTATTTTGTTCCTTTCTAGCCATACAATCCAAAGTATTGTATCTTTTGATGTATCCAATATTATCTATAATAACTCAAATTAAAAGTGTTCTTTCATTGCTTTAATTTTTCTTCAATTCTATCATTCATTACCATGCATTTGCCAAACATATTAAGAATACATTGCCATAGTTCCTATAGACACCAAATTTTAGTCATTTCCACTAAAATTCCAATCAATCCATCAAAACACTTCAAATCCCTACCAACTCATTAAAACCCTCACTAATCCCCTCTTAGCCTCCCTAATCCTCCAATTTCCCTCTAAATCCCACTTAATCCATCATTTTCCCCTAATATTCCTCAAATTATTCATAATCTAGCTTATCCACTAATTAAACCTCTCTAATCTTCCACTTAACACCCACATTAAATGCAAAAAATCCCCTTTCACACTCCATGAGGTTTAAATTCAAATTTATTTGAATTTAAAATTCCCATGGGTGGCCTAAAGTCCACATGCATTAAATAGCTCCCACTACCCACCCAAGTCAAAACATACACATTAAATGCCTAAACCCCATTCACATTGGGTAAAAATAGGCACTTTAGATCTTCGATACCTTCTCCTCTTCCTCTAAAAATTCTATTAATATTCCCTTTCCCTCCATTTGATCATCCCAAAAGATATTGGTGAAGCACTATCGAGATCCGTGTGATTTTGTCAAGTTGTTTTTCTTATTCCATGTTCTATTTTTCTTTAAGATCAAGTTTAATAGAGTTGTTTTTGTTTTACACCTTCATAGGGTTTGGGCCTAATAAATATAGGCCCGACAGGTGTTACTAATTTTTTGTGTTTGATTGTGTGTAGGGGCTTACAAGAGTGCATGCAATTAGGGTGGTCAATCCTTCAAGCAAGCGATAAAACCCACCTACACTTTGAGGTGGTCTAGAAGACCTTTGTGTGCCATTATAATGTATTGAAAAAGGGGATTTTCACCTTGGTAACCCCTATTGTAGCCCATGGGGCATTGTAAAAGCATGTATTGTAATATTTTTTGTAATGAATAAAAGGGCACATTTTCTATTCCACAAAATGGTGATCACAGTAAAAAAAAAAATTATCCTCGTTTAAGCTTGTTCCTGTTTTACACACACCACTCATTCTTTTTTTTTTGGGTGGTTGTAGGTCCTGTTTCTCATTTTTTCAATTGATTATAGGGGTTTATCTCTACTTGTCTAGGTAAGTATTGTTCACTCCCTTTGTTTTTATTTTATTAAAAACCAAAAAAATAAAACAAAAGTTATTTTTTCTTTTCTTTTTTAATTTTATTTTTTGTTTAGTTAACCAAAAAAATAAAAACTAAAAAAAATTGATTTTCTTTCTAATATTTATTTCCTATTCTGTTAAATAAATAAAAAACAACCAAAATTATTTTTATTTTTTGCAGAGTTGTTTTTCTTTTTCATTACATTTTTTGTTTTTTATTTAATAATTTTTTGAAAAAAATAAAAAAACTTGTTTTACGTTTTTCTTTTGTAATTTATTTATTTTTATTACTTGAAAAAAATAGGGGGACCCTTGTCCCCTTCTCCCCTTTGCCACTCACATTCCCTTTTTGCTCCCTCCACCTAACCCTAGCCACTTTCACTCCTCCCTTTACCCTAGCCCTACCTTCTCCCTCAGGACCTCCCCATGGAGGCTTCCATCACCCTCACTACCCTGTGTTAGACCCCTTTGCTTCCCTACCTGCCCTCATCACTCCCATATTCCACTTCTTTATCCCTCCTTCCTGCTCATGCCTCACCACACAACCCCTAACCTTGACTCATCCTCCACTCTTGCAACCTCTCCTTCCTTGCATAACCTTCATCGTGCTATAATCATGTACCCTGCATGGCCTATGATGCATTACATTTCCACCTAACTCTCATTTCCCCCAAAAATTTCTTAATCTATCCACTCCCTTTCTACCCCTATATGAACCTATGCACGTGCGACCTCCTACCCCTAAGTCCTACCCCTCACACCCCCTCACCTTCCATCCCCTTGAAGAACATGTGCTTATACTAAGAGGGGGTGAACAATATAAGATAAAAAAAAATTCTTTTCAAACCATATGATAACATCAAAAATATTAAAGCAGTAAACATTACACAAAGCATCACACATATGAGAGACATGATTTAACGTGGTTCACCCAATGTGGGCTATGTCCACGAAGAAAATATTTCACTAAAAAATTTTCAACAAATCTCTTGGGAATCCTTCCCTATTACAATGTTTATGGATCTTTGTCCAAAGGAGATGCCAATCCCCTAATCAAGTTTGTGGATCTCTATCCATAGGAGAACCCTTCCTCCTTGGCTCTGGTTTATGATCTTTATAGAATACTACTACCTCCACTACTCTGGCTTGTGGATCTCTCTCCACTGAAGACCCCTATCCTAACTCAGAAGACCTCTATCCTCCCTACCCTGGCTAATGGATCTCTATCCACTAGAGACTACTATTATCTACTCTATCACCTCCAAAGCCTGCTATTACTCTACTCTATCTCTATATAATATATGTATTGAACACTATCCTCTGCCCTGCACAAATCTGCTTAATCTCTGTCTCAAATCTGCACTAAAAACTATTCGTTAGTCTAGCACAATTCTGCTCAATCTCTGTCTCAAATATACACTAAACATTTTCCTTTGGTCTAACACAAATCTGTTCAATATCTGTCTCAAATCTTCTCAATATTTATCTCAAATTTTCACAAGTCTTCACCAAGACTTATCTCAAATCTTCTTGTAAGCTTCCAAAAAATCTCGCACAAATATGTCTTTAAGTCCACTCTAGAACTTATTCAAATCTGCTCACTAGCTTTCACAAAAGCTTATTCAAATCAATTGCAAAACTTACATAAACAACTCAACTTAATCTCTTTAATCACACAAACAAGTCTCACTCAGAATCTTGTTTAACCATAGAAATATATAGAGAATGGTAAGAGACTCAATATGTTTCACACTCACAAATCACTCAATCACTTTCAAATTATCTTTCAAATCAATTCAAAAATAGAGAACAATTTGTTTCACAAAAATTGAACTATCACTCCAATGCTTTCAATTTCTAATGCTCAATCAACTTCACTCAATGCATCCACTCAATGAAACACAACTTGCTTACAAACCCTAACCAAGTGTTTCACTTTACTTCCAACAACTCACACTATGGAACTCAAACCTTGACTCAAGATGATTCCTAACTCACATAAAAATGATACTCATGATATTTTCACAAACCCTAATCATGCGCATGAAAGCTTACTTAAATATTTCCAACAATGCTTATCAAATAATATTTTTTACTCAAACTTTGCATTTCACAACTTCAACCAAACAATTATTTCACTTACAAGGAAGATGTGTCCATACCTTTTGTTTGATGGAGATATATCTTCAAAAACCTGTCTCAATCACAATCAAATTATCTTTTATATTCTTAAGGTTAGATAGCAACAATTTATTTCAAAATATCCACTCAAATATTTCCTTCAATAATTATCTCACCATAAAAAAATATTAGCTCTCAAGTAAACCTTATAATATTTAAACTTCACACAAATAATATTCAAATCATGACCAATCAAAACTTCTTTAAAACACTTTATAAATCCAATTTTCACACTTATAAAATTAATTTCTCTGGTTAATCCTTTTAACTCCAATATTCAAACAATAAAATTCAACACAATTAATTTCCTTTCAAACACCTTATATCTCCAATCTCTATTTTAATGCTAAGTAAAAAATTAAAATATTTAAACTCTCCTATGACTCCCTATCTCTAACCTTAGCAAGAAATAATCAAAGCACCAACAATAATTCACGTGCCCCCCTATCACAAATCACAACTAGGAAAAATAAAATAACCTCTTACCTTAGACGTTGGCCGAAAATAAAAATAATGCCCTCACGACTACGCTCGACTTGAACCCATGACCAACCGTCGTTGCGACGTCTAAGCCTTATGGCTTGGTTGTTGTTGGGCCACATGCCCATGAAAAACCAAAGGTACATGATGCACCTTTTGCCTTGCTCTCTGACGCCTTTTGAAATGAACAAAAACATAAACCACCACAAAAATGAAGGGGATGCGAATCAAAGTCTTGACCTGTCTTCCACAAACGCCTTAACCAACCGTCGATTGCCACTTGCACTACCAAGTGCTTGGTGATATTTTTAATACTCCACTTTATCTTATACAAGATCTACCCTTTTATTTTTAGAACATGCAAATATTTCTCTCTTCTCTTCGATGCACAATTTTCTTTTTCTCTTTAGGGCTTCGAATATGCATGGATGGTTTGAAATAAAAAATATTTCCTCCTTTTATATCCTTTGCAAAGTATTCCAAAATGTTGACACTTTCCAAATCAAATTTTTAATTCAAATTTTAAACTTAGACTTATGGCGCCTTTTATATTTATTTAAATTAAAATTTTAACCTATGGTTAAAGTATTTTAATTTAAATAAATTAAATAATAATCTTTACATTTTTTCAAATGGGTCTTTTTGAAACTTTATATTTTAAAGACTCTTTGGACAACGTTTTTCCTCCACTTCAACTTTTAGCTCGGAATATTATAATATTATTATTCCTTTTAAACCTGCTTCTCCTTCCTTTTAATATTTTAGGCCGCTTTAGGCATATAATATTAAAATAAATATTATATCCTATTTTCTTTAACCTCTTGCTTGCCTATTGGAAAAACCACCTGACGATATCAATGACGACTAAACTTGAACATCAATTTCTTGACATCAATGACAACAAAACTTGCTCATATTTCCAACAATAACCCCCTTTTTCATTGATGGCAACCCTCTTTCCTTTTATAATTTATTTTTCCTTTTTTAGTTATGCTCCCCTTGAGAAACTGCTCCCCTTGACTGAATGCTCTCCCTCTAATTCAAATATCTCTCCCTTTGACATCAATTGCAAAGGACCACCTTTGGGGCTTGGGGCTAAGAATGAGACTCTTAGCTTAGCCCTTCCTCACCTCCTCTCTTAAGGTGGTTAATTTTGGGGTGGGTGTAGAACTACTCCCAACTTTCCTTGAAGATACTCAAAAGTATCTTTCGAATGTGGCTTAGTGAAAATGTTTGCAATCTGCTCCTTTGTAGTAAAATATTCTAATATGATATGCTTATCTATCACCTGCTCTCTTAGAAAGTGATATTTGATCATAATGTTCTTTGTCCTGGATTGCATCACCAGATTCTTTAAGATATTTATAGCACTAGTATTATCACACAATATGGAAATAGGGTGATCATGCTTTATCTTGAAGTCCTCTAAAGTTTACTTCATACATAATACCTGTGTACAACAAGCAACTACTGTAATATACTTTGCTTCTATTGTGGATAAAGATACTGATGCTTATTTTTTACTTAGCCAAGAATCCAAATAGTCTCCAAGAAAGAATGCTCCTCCACTTGTACTTTTTCTATCATCAATGTTGCCAGTCCAATCTACATTTATATAACCTGTAAGAGTGAAACTGTCACTTTTGGGATAGCAGAGCCCAAAATCCATAGTCCCTTTTAGATACTTGAGAATCCTCTTTACTACTACTACATGTGTTTACTTGGGTGCTTCTTGAAACCTTACCACTAATCCAACTGCTTGCATGATATCTAGTCTTGTAGCTATGACATACAGTAAGCTTCCAATCATAGATCTGTACAATTTTTTATTCACCTTTGGAGATTCACCACCTTTACTTAACTTGCATCATGTAACCATAGGGGTAATCACTAGTTTACAATCTTCTAACTTGAATTTCTTTAACATTTCTTTTATATACTTGGTTTGTGAAAGAAATACTCCTTTCTCTGATTGTAAAATCTGAATTCCAAGAAAGAAGGACAACTCACCAACCATTGACATCTCAAATTCATTTTGCATGCTCTTTGCAAATTTTTGACACATCTTATCATTGTTGCCTCCAAAATGATATCATCCACATAAAAAACCACAATTAGTAAATCATTCCCTTCATTCTTGATGTATAAGTTACTATCCACTATTCCTTTTTTGAAACCATGTTCCTGAAAGTACTTATCCAATCTCGAGTACCAAGCTCTAGGATCTTGTTTTAGTCCATAAAGTGCCTTCTTCAATTTACATACATAGTCTAGTTTATCAGTTAAGTTGAATCCCTAATGCAGGAGCATCCAGTGGTGTAAGAGTGATCTTGCATCACCTAAAAAAAAATTGTAATTGTTTAATTTTGTAAAACTAGTTTAACTTGCAGGAGATTTTTGAAGGTCTCAAAGGTCAAATTTGAAGATTTTTGGTTAGACACAAGCCTTGGACCAAAAATACAAGGATCACCATGCTTAGCTCATTTCATGCCATTTCCAAAAATATGTTGTAATAGTCAATCGAGTCAACGAGTGCAAAGTTACAACCTCGACAAGTTGCCCCCAAATTTCAAATTTAAAATATATGATTTTAGGTGGGAAAAGGGGAAAATAGAGTAATTGAGGGAATTTTCGAAATTGTAAAAGGGTATTTTTTTGTATCCTCATTTTTGGCATGAAATTAAGGAAAAGGTTTGATTCTCTGAGTTTTTCAAAGGAGAAACACTTGTGTATCATTTGTTCGGTGTTGCTTGTGTAACGTGATCTCTACCAAGTGTGTTGTATCAGCCTTCGACAACCAAGATGAATCTTCAATACGTTTGCCCTTCCACTTAACCTGATATTCTGCATACTACCTATTTTTGGTACTTTTATTGGTGCAGGTATCCAGGATCTCTTCTATCTCTTCCGTATTTGGAGTAGATGCTGGAATATTCCACAATTCTGCTAATGGTCCCTTAGCATTGTCTCCTTCATGGTATTCTACCACATCTAAAATTTAGTTTTGCATACCACCCGCAAACTGATGGGCAAATGGAGGTGGTGAACAGGAGTTTGGGTAATCTACTGAGATGCTTGGTAGGAGATAAGCCCAAGGTTTGGGACTTGGTTTTACCATAGGCAGAATTTGCATACAATAATTTTGTCAATAGAAGTACTAATAAATCTCCATTCCAGATTATGTACGGGAGCAACCCAAGGAATGCTTCTGAGTTGATAAATATGGACAAAGGGAAAAAGAACAGTGATGAGGTTGAGGACTTTGTAGAGCATCTGAAGAGCTTACATGAAGAAGTGAAGAAGCATATTACTAAGATGAATGCTCAGTACAAGACAAGGGCAGACCAGAAGTGACGGTTTAAGGAATTTGAAGTGGGAGTTAAAGTTATGGTCCATATAAGAAAAGAAAGGTTTCCTGCTAAAACCTATAACAAGCTAAAAATGAAGAAGTTTGGACCATGTAAAATCATAGAAAAATGGGATTCAAGCAATGCATATGAAGTGGAATTACCAAGTGGGCTTAACATATCACATGTTTTTAACATTTTAGATTTGGCAAAATACCATGAAGGAGACAATGTTGAGGGACCAGTAGCACAATTGTGGAATATTCTAGCATCTACTCTAGATACGAAAGATATAGAAGAGATCCTAGATACCCGTATCGACAAAAGTACCAGAAATAGGCAGTATGCAGAATATCTGGTTAAGTGGAAGGGCATAACTCTTGAACATTCATCTTGGTTGTCGAAGGCTGAGGTTGAACGTCGTGGTTTTCTTCCAACAACATAGAAGTGAAGGTCACTTCTCAAAATTACCCTGGATGTCTGATGTAGGAGCATCTAGTGGTGTAAGAGTGATCTTGCATCACCCGAAAAAAAATTGTAATTGTTTAATTTTGTAAAACTAGTAAAACTAGTTTAACTTGTAGGAGATTTTTTAAGGTCTTAGAGGTCGAATTTGAGGATTTTTGGCTAGATGTGAGCCTTGGCACAAATTTTCAAGGATTTCTTTGCTTAGCTCATTTCATGCCATTTTTGAAAATATGTTGTAATAGTCAATTGGGTCAACAAGCGCGAAGTTACGACCTCGAAAAGTTGCCCCCAATTTTCAAATTTGAAATATATGGTTTTAGGCGGGAAAAGGGGAAAACATGGTATTTGAGGGAATTTTCAAAATTGTAAATGGGCTTTTTTTGTATCCTCATTTCTGGCATGAAAGTAAGAAAAAGGTTTGATTCTCTAAGTTGTTCAAAAGAGAAACACTTGTGTATCATTTGTTCGATGTTGCTTGTGTAACGTGATCTCTACCAAGTGTGTTGTATCAGCCTTTGACAACCAAGATGAATCTTCAATAGGCCTGCCCTTCCACTTAACCAAATATTCTTCATATTGCCTATTTCTGGTACTTTTGTCGATATGGATATCCAAGATCTCTTCTATATCTTTCATCTCTAGAGTAGATGTTGAAATATTCCATAATTCTGCTACTGGTCCCTCAACATTGTATCCTTCATGGTATTATACCAGATCTAAAATTTAGTTCTGCATACCACCTGTAGACTGATGGGCAAATGGAGGTGGTGAACAGGAGTTTGTGTAATCTACTGATATGCTTGGTAGGAGATAAGCCCAAGGTTTGGGACATGGTTTTGCCATAGGCAAAATTTGCATACAATAATTCTGTCAATAGAAGTACTAATAAATACCCATTCTAGATTGTGTATGGGAGTAGCCCAAGGAATGCTTCTGAGTTGAGAAATATGGATAGAGGGGAAAAGAACAGTATTAATACTGAGTACTTTACAGAGCATCTAAAGAGCTTGCATGAAGAAGTGAAGAAGCATATTACTAAGATGAATACTCAGTACAAGATAAGGGCAAACCAGAAGTGACGATTTAAGGAATTTTAAGTGGGAGATGAAGTTATGGTCCATTTGAGAAAAGAAAGGTTTCCTGCTAAAACCTATAACAAGCTAAAAATGAAGAAGTTTGGACCATGCAAAATCATAGAAAAATGGGATTCAAGCAATGCATATGAAGTGGAATTTCCAAGTGGGCTTAACATATCACCTATTTTTAACATTTCAGATTTTGCAGAATACCATGGAGACAATGTTGAGGGACCTTTAGCAAAATTGTAGAATATTCCAGCATCTACTCCAGAGATGGAAGAGATAGAAGAGATCCTGGATACCTGCATCGGCAAAAGTACCATAAATAGGCAGTATGCAAAATATCTAGTTAAGTGGAAGGGCAGACCTGTTGAAGATTCATCTTGGTTGTCGAAGGCTGAGGTTGAATGCCTTGGTTTTCTTCCAACAATAGAGAATTGAAGGTCACTTCTCAAAATTACCCTGGGTGTCTGATGCAGGAGCATCTAGTGGTGTAAGAGTGATCTTGCATCACCTAAAAAAAATTGTAATTGTTTAATTTTTAAAACTAGTAAAACTACTTTAAGTTGCAAGAGATTTTTGAAGGTCTTAGAGGTCGAATTTGAGGATTTTCGGCTAGACGCGAGCCTTGGCGCAAAGAGCCAGGGATCGCCCCGCTTAGCTTGTTTCATGTCATTTCTAAAAATGTGTTGTAATAGTCAATTGGGTCAATGAGCACGAAGTTACGACCTCAACAAGTTGCCCCCAAATTTCAAATTTGAAAAATATGGTTTTAGGCGAGAAAAGGGGAAAATAGGGTATTTGAGGGAATTTTCGAAATTGTAAAAGGGCTTTTTTTTTTATCCTCATTTCTAGCATGAAAGTAAGGAAAATATTTGATTCTTTGATTTGTTCAAAGGAGAAACACTTGTGTATCATTTGTTCAGTGTTGCTTGTGTAACGTGATCTCTACCAAGTGTGTTGTATCAGCCTTCGATAACCAAGATGAATCTTCAACAGGTCTGCCCTTCCACTTAACCAGATATTCTGCATACTGCCTATTTTTGGTACTTTTGCTGATGTAGGTATCCAGGATCTCTTCTATCTCTTTCATCTCTAGAGTAGATGTTGAGATATTCCACAATTCTGCAACTGGTCCCCCAACATTGTCTCCTTCATGGTATTCTACTAGATCTGAATTCAGTTCTGGATACCGCCCGCATACTGATGGGTAAACAGAGGTGGTAAATAGGAGTTTGGGTAATATAATGAGATGATTGGTAGGAGATAAGCCCAAGGGTTGGGACTTGGTTTTGCTATAGGCAAAATTTGCATACAATAATTCTGTCAATAGAAGTACTAATAAATCCCCATTCCAAATTGTGTATGGGAGTACCCCAAGGAATTCTTCTGGGTTGATAAATATGGACAGAGAGAAAAAGAATAGTCCTGAGGTTGAGGACTTTGCAGAGCATCTGAAGAGCTTGCATGAAGAAGTGAAGAAGCATATTACTAAGATGAATACTCAGTACAAGACAAGGGCAGACCAAAAGCGACGGTTTAAGGAATTTGAAGTGGGAGATGAAGTTATGGTCCATATGAGAAAAGAAAGGTTTCCTTCTAAAACCTATAACAAGATGAAAATGAAGAAGTTTGGACCATGCAGAATCATAGAAAAATGGGATTTAGGCAATGCATATGAAGTGGAATTGCCAAGTGGGCTTAACATATCACCTATTTTTAACATTTTAGATTTGGTAGATTACCATGAAGGAGACAATGCTGAGGGACCAATAACAAAATTGTAGAATATTCCAGCATCTACTCCAGAGACGAAAGATATAGAAGAGATCTTGGATACCTACATCGACAAAAGTACCAAAAATAGGCAGTATGCAGAATATCTGGTTAAGTGGAAGGGCATACCTGTTGAAGATTCATCTTGGTTGTTGAAGGCTGAGGTTGAACGCCTTGGTTTTCTTCCAACAACAGAGAAGTGAAAGTCACTTCTCAAAATTACCCTGGGTGTCTGATGCAGGAGCATCTAGTGGTGTAAGAGTGATATTGCATCACCTGAAAAAAAATTGTAATTGTTAAATTTTGTAAAACTAGTAAAACTAGTTTAACTTGCAAGAGATTTTTGAAGGTCTTAGAGGTCGAATTTAAGGATTTTTGACTACATGCAAGCCTTGGCATGAAGATCCAAGGGTCGCCTCACTTAGCTCATTTCATGTTGTTTTAAAAAATATGTTGTAATAGTCAATCGCGTCAACGAGCGCAAAGTTACGACCTCGATAAGTTGCCCCTAAATTTTAAATTTGAAATATATGGTTTTAGGCGGGAAAATAGGAAAATAGGGTATTTGAGGGAATTTTCAAAATTGTAAAAGAGCTTTTTTTGTATCCTCATTTCTGGCATGAAATTAAAGAAAATTTTTGATTCTCTAAGTTGTTCAAAGGAAAAACACTTGTGTATCATTTGTTCAGTGTTGCTTGTGTAACGTGATCTCTACCAAATGTGTTGTATCAGCCTTCGACAACCAAGATGAATCTTCAACAGTCTGCCCTTCCACTTAACCAGATATTCTGCATACTACCTATTTTTGGTACTTTTGCCGATGCAAGTATCCAGGATCTCTTCTATCTCTTTCATCTCTAGAGTAGATGCTAGAATATTCCACAATTCTGCTACTAGTCCCTCAGCATTGTCTCCTTCATGGTATTCTACCATTATCTGAAATTTAGTTTTGCATACCACCTGTAGACTGATGGGCAAAAGAAGGTGGTGAAAATGAGTTTGGGTAATCTACTGAGATGCTTGGTAGGAGATAAGCCCAAGGGTTAGGACTTGTTTTTTCCACAGGCAGAATTTGCATATAATAATTCTGTTAATAGAAGTACTAATAAATCCCCATTCCAGATTGTGTATGGGAGCAGCCCAAGGAATGCTCTTGAGTTGAGAAAGATGGATAGAGGGGAAAATAATAGTGTTGAGGCTGAGGACTTTGCAGAGCATCTGAAGAGCTTGCATGAAGAAGTGAAGAAGCATATTACTAAGATGAATACTCGGTACAAGATAAGGGTAGACTAGAAGTGACGGTTTAAGGAATTTGAAGTGGGAGATGAAGTTATGGTCCATCTGAAAAAAGAAATATTTCCTACTAAAACCTATAACAATCTGAAAATGAAGAAGTTTAGACCATGCAGAATCATAGAAAATAGGATTCAGGCAATGCATATGAAGTGGAATTGCCAAGTGGGCTTAACATATCACCTATTTTTAACATTTTAGATTTGGAAGAATACCATGAAGGAGACAATGCTGAGGGACCAGTAGCAGAATTGTGGAATATTCCAGCATCTACTCTAAATACGGAAGAGATAAAAGAGATCCTGGATACCCGCATCGATAAAAGTACCAAAAATAGGTAGTATGCAAAATATCTGGTTAAGTGGAAGGGCAAACCTGTTGAAGATTCATCTTGGTTGTCGAAGGTTGAGGTTGAACACCTTGGTTTTCTTCCAACAACAGAGAAGTGAAGGTAACTTCTCAAAATTACACTAGGTGTCTGATGCAGGAGCATCCAGTGGTGTAAGAGTGATCTTACATCACCCGAAAAAAAATTTAATTGTTTAATTTTGTAAAACTAGTTTAACTTGTAGGAGATTTTTGAAGGTCTTAGAGGTCAAATTTGAGGATTTTTGACTAGATGTGAGCCTTGGCGCGAGGAGCCAAGGGTCGCCCTGCTTAGCTCATTTCATGTTGTTTCCAAAAATATGTTGTAATAGTCAATCGGGTCAACGAGCATGAAGTTACGACCTCGACAAGTTGCCCCCAAATTTCAAATTTGAAATAGATGGTTTTAGGCTAGAAAAGGAGAAAATAGGGTATTTGAGGAAATTTTAGAAATTGTAAAAGGGCTTTTTTTGTATCCTCATTTCTAGCATGAAAGTAAGAAAAATGTTTGATTCTCTAAGTTGTTCAAAGGAGAAACACTTGTGTATCATTTGTTCGGTGTTGCTTGTGTAACGTGATCTCTACCAAGGGTGTTGTATTAGCCTTCAACAACCAAGATGAATATTCAACAGGTCTGCCCTTCCACTTAACCAAATATTCTGCATACTACCTATTTTTGGTACTTTTGCCGATGCGGGTATCCAAGATCTCTTCTATCTCTTTCGTATCTGGAGTAGATGCTGGAATATTCCACAATTTTGCTACTAGTCCCTCAACATTGTCTCCTTCATGGAATTCTACCAGATCTAAAATTTAGTTCTGCATACCACCCGTAGACTGATGGGTAAACAGAGGTGGTGATAGGAGTTTGGGTAATCTACTGAGATGCTTGGTAGGAGATAAGCCCAAGGGTTGGGACTTGGTTTTTCCACAGGAAAAATTTGCATACAATAATTCTATCAATAGAAGTACTAATAATATATTCATTCTAGATTGTGTATGGGAGCAGCCCAAGGAATGCTTCTGAGTTGAGAAATATGGAAAAATGGAAAAAGAACAGTGTTGAGGCTGAGGACTTTGCAGAGCATCTGAAGAGCTTGCATGAATAAGTGAAGAAGCATATTACTAAGATGAATACTCAGTACAAGACAAGGACAGACCAGAAGCGACGATTTAAGGAATTTGAAGTGGGAGATGAAGTTATGGTCCATATGAGAAAAGAAAGGTTTCCTTCTAAAACCTATAACAAGCTAAAAATGAAGAAGTTTGGACCATGCAAAATCATAGAAAAATGGGATTCATGCAATGCATATGAAATGGAATTGCCAAGTGGGTTTAACATAGCACCTATTTTTAACATTTCAGATTTGGCAGAATACCATGAAGGAGACAATGTTGAGGGACCAGTAGCAGAATTGTGGAATATTCCAGCATCTACTCCAGAGACGAAAGAGATAAAAGAGATCTTGGATACCCGCATCAGCAAAAGTACCAAATTTAGGCAGTATGCAAAATATTTGTTTAAGTGGAAGGGCAGACCTATTGAGGATTCATCTTGGTTGTCGAAGGTTGAGGTTGAACGCCTTGGTTTTCTTCCAAAAACATAGAAGTGAAGGTCACTTCTCAAAATTACCCTGGGTGTCTGATTCAGGAGCATCCAGTGGTGTAAGAGTGATCTTGCATCACCCGAAAAAAATTGTAATTGTTTAATTTTGTAAAACTAGTTTAACTTGCAGGAGATTTTTGAAGGTCTTAGAGGTCAAATTTAAGGATTTTCGGCTAGACATTCTTAAAGAGCCAAGGCTCGCCCCTCTTAGCTCATTTCATGCCATTTTTTAAAATGTGTTGTAAAATTCAATTGGGTCAACGAGCACGAAGTTACGACCTTGACAAGTTGCCCCCAAATTTCAAATTTGAAATATATGGTTTTAGGCGGGAAAAGGGGAAAACAAGGTATTTGAGGGAATTTTTGAAATTGTAAAAGGGATTTTTTTTGTATCCTCATTTTTGGCATGAAATTAAGAAAAAGTTTTGATTCTCTGAGTTTTTCAAAGGAGAAACACTTGTGTATTATTTGTTCGATGTTGCTTGTATGACGTGATCTCTACCAATCCCTCTAGCTGCTCAATATAAACCTCTTCTTCCAAGACACCATTTAGAAAGATTGATTTAACATCCATATGATATACTTTAAAAATTTTGAAGCTTGAGAAGGCTAAGAACATTCTTATAGCTTCAAGTCGTGCAACTGGAGCAAATGTCTCGTCAAAGTCAATTCCTTCAACCTGTGCATAACCTTTGCATACTAACCTTTCTTTGTTTCTGACTACATGACCATCTTCATTTAACTTGTTTCTGAATACCCATTTAGTGCCAATCACATTATTACCTTTTGGTCATGGGACAAGTTCCCAAGTCTTACTTTTCTCTATCTGATCTAGCTCCTCATTCATTGCATTAATTCAAAATTCATCTTCACTTGCCTAATTAAAAAATTTTGGTTAAATTTTAGATAACAAAGAGAAATTTGCTTGTTGATTTGATGTTATTATCCTTCTCCTTGTTTACCTCTCATCTAGATTTCCAATATTTTGATCTCTTGGATGATTTTTCTGTACATACCTAGATGGAGTCTTAGGAAGCAATCTTTATGTTTCATCTTCTTCCTCTGATTATTCACATAACTCTTCTTGATAACTTTCGTTTTCTTGATACACAATTTCTTGAACTGATTCTCTTGATCCTATCTTCTCATCAACTGTTACATTTATACTTTCTATAATAGTACGTGTCCTTTTGTTATAGCATCTATAGGCTTTGCTCTTAGTAGAATAGCAAAGAAAAATACCTTCATCACATCTTGGGTCAAACTTACCCAAAATTTTCTCTTCCTGTCTTATGTAACATTTGCTTCCAAAAATTTTGAAGTACTCTATAGTAGTTGGCCTTCCTTTCTAGATCTCATATGGAGTTTTATGATGATTTACTCTTACTTGAGCTGTATTTATGATATATATTTTTGTATGTACCACCTATTTCCAAAAACCATATGAAATCTTAGACTCATTTAACATGGCTCTGGCCATATTCTCAACTGTTCTATTTTTCCTTTCAACTTCTCCATTTTGTTGAGGAGTTCTTGCTGCTGAATATTCTCTTTTTATCCCATGTTGTTCACAAAAGTCTACAAATTCATTTGAGGTAAATTCTCCTCATCTGTTTGACCTTAAACTCTTAATCATTTTCCCTATTTCATTTTCAACTAACTCTTTAAAAGCTTTAAACTTCTCGAGAGCTTCTTAATTTTTTTCAAGAAGGCTACCTAAATCATTCTAGAATAATCATCTATAAACAATATAAAGTAACTTTCACCTTGTAGACTCTTTGTCCTTGTAGGACCACATAGGTCAGTGTACACTAGCTTCAATGGATCAGAAGACACAAATTCTTTTGACGTGAAACTTGTTCTAGTTTGTTTCACATGCTGACATTGTGAACAAATTGTGTTTTGTGGTCTTTTTAGCTTTGGTAAATCTCTGACAGCCTGCTTGTTACTTATGTTTACTATGTTTTCAAAGTTAAAATGACCCATCCTTATATGCCACAACCAACTCTCATCTTCTTGTGATAGAAAACACTTTTCCCTTTTAATCTCACTTAACATGTAGAGGTTGTTTGAAGTTCTATTTGTATTTACAATAATTTTTCCAGTTTTAGGCTTCCTAATCTCACACCTATTTGGATGAAAAGTAACGATATGCCCTTGATCACAAAGTTGTCTCACACTTAATAGATTGTGACTCAATCCCTTAACATACAATACATTATCTATTTTTGTTTTCCCATTATCTAAACTCAGAGTTCCTTTCCCACATAATTTTTCTAATCCATTATCACCAAATCTTATTGATACTCTACCAGTTTCTTTGAGTACAAGAAATTTACTTTTGTCTCCTATCATGTGACTAGAACATCCACTATCAAGAAACCATTGTTTTTCCTTATCCTGAACATGAAGAGTTGTTTGTACTAACATTGATCTAGTTTTCCCATGCCCTTTTTCTCTTTCCTAATTGTTGATGTTGTATTATTTTTACTTGACTCAAGCAATACCATTTTCACCATATAGCCTTGTGACCAAAATTATTGCACTTTTAACATATGACATCATTATTCATAAGAGATGCAAAAGAATTGAAATTTCTATCGACATAATTTTTAACATAACTAGTGCAATGTACTACTCTATGACCATATTTTTTACATGAAAAGCAATAGCCATGGAAGATATTATGTAACCTTTTTGAATGCCTTGGAAAATATGATCGAGTGCTTTTCTTTTTGTTGTGATTAACTCTTGTCCATGGTCCTTCTTTGCCTTCTTATTTTTTGATGTCTTTTCCTTCCAGAGTATGAGTCATGAGCTTATCTTTGTTTGATGTCTCTGCCTCATGAAAGCTTGACTCCTCTTTTTGTTTCCCTAACTTTATATTTTGTTGTAACTTGGTCTTTTCAACTTCATTCCTTAGAGAAATAATTTCTGCTTCCAATATTTCACACTCTATTTCCCTTGCTCTTAACAGATTTGTCATATCTTGTTCAATTTTATTTCCCTCTTATACCTTTATCTTGAGTTCTGTGAGACTGTAGAATTTCTATCCTTGCTTCTTCATCCTCTTGAATTTGATCCTTCAAACTTGAGTTCTTCTTTCTAACCTTTTCAAGGTTCCTGAGAGCAGAAAATAATTCCTCTTTTATGTCAAACATGGTATCTTCTTCACTCTCTGAAGTCATGTGTGTTTTTTATGGATCCTCCTCCAAACTGTTAGTATTTTCATGGAGATACTCACTCTGATACCAATTGAAGAACATGTGCTTATACTGAGAGGGGGGTGAATAGTATAAGATAAAAAATTTACTTTTCAAACCATATGATAACATCAAAAATATTAAATCAATAAACATTATACAAAGCATCACACACTTAGAGATATTATTTAGTGTGGTTCACCCAATGTGGGCTACGTCCATAGAGAAAATATTTCAATAAAATTTTCTCAACAAATCTCTTGGGGATCCTTACCTATTACAATTTTTATAGACCTCTATCCAAAGGATATGCCAATCCCCTAATCAAGTTCATGGATATCTATCCATAGGAGAACCATTTCTCCTTTGCTCTAGTTGATGATATTTCTAGAAGACTACTACCTCCACTACACTGGCTTGTGGATCTCTCTCCACTGAAGACCCCTGCCCTCACTCAGAAGACCTCTATACTAACTACCCTAGCTAATGGATATCTATCCCCTAGAGACTACTATCCTCTGCTTTCTCACATCTAAAGCTTGATATTACTTTGATTTATCTCTGTCTAAGATCTGTACTAAATTTTTTCCTCTACCATACATAAATCTTCTCAATATCTATCTCAAATATGCACTAAAAACTATCTATTGGTCTAGGACAAATTTGCTCAATCTCTATCTCAAATTTGCACTAAACACTGTCCTTCGGTCTAGCACAAATCTGCTCAATATTTATGTCAAATCTGCTCAATCTTTGTCTCAAATATGCACAACAAATCTTCACCAAGACTTGTCTCAAATCTGCTTGTAAGCTTCCATAAAAGCTCACACAAATCTATCCTTAAGTCCACTCTAGGACTTACTCAAATCTTCTCACTAGCTTTCACAAAATATTATTCAAATCAATTGTAAAAATTGCATACACAAATCAACTTAATCTCTTTCAAAAAACCTCTTTGATCACACAAACAAGTTTCACTCAGAATCTTGTTTAACCATAGAAACATATAGAGAATGGTAAGAGACTCAATATGTTTCACACTCACAAATCACTCAATCACTTTCAAATTCTCTTTCAAATCAATTCATAAATAGAGAACAATTTGTTTCACATAAATTGAACTATCACTCCAATGCTTTCAATTTCTAATGCTCAATCAACTTCACTCAATGCATCCACTCAATGAAACACAACTTGCTTACAAACCCTAACCAAGTATTTCACTTAACTTCCAACAACTCACACTATGGAAATCAAACCTTGACTCAAGATGATTCTAAACTCACATAACAATGATGCTCATGATCTTTTCATAGACCCTAATCATGCACATGAAAGCTTACTCAAATATTTCCAACAATGCTTATCAAACAATCCTTTTTACTTCAAATTTGCATTTCACAACTTCAGCCAAACAATTATTTCACTCACAGGGAAGATGTGCCCATACGTTTTTTTTTTATGGAGATATGTCTTCAAAAACTTATCTCAATCACAATCAAATTCTCTTTTCCATTCTTAATGTTAGATAGCAACAATTTATTTCAAAATCTCCACTCAAATATTTCCTTCAATAATTATCTCACCATACAAAAATATTAGCTCTCAAGTACACCTTATAATCTCCAAACTTCACACAAATAATATTCAAATCATGACCAATTAAAACTTCTTTAAAACACTTTATAAAACCAATTTTCACACTTATAAAATTAATTCCTTTGGTTAATCCTTTTAACTCCAATATTCAAACAATAAAATTCAACACAATTAATTTCCTTTCAAACACCTTATATCTCCAATCTCTATTTTAATGCTAAGTAAAAAATTAGAATTTTTAAACTCCCTTATGACTCCCTATCTCTAACCTTAGCAAGAAATAATAAAAGCACCAATAATAATTCACGTGGCCCCCTATCACAAATCACACCTTGGAAAAATAAAATAACCTCTTACCTTAGATGCTAGCCCACGATAAAAATAATGCCCTCACGACTACGCTCAACTCGAACCTGCGACCAACCATCACTGCGGTGCCTAAGCCTTACGGCTTGGCTATCGTTGGGCCACACGCCCATGACAAAACCTAAGGTGCATTATGCACCTTTTACCTTGTTCTTCGGTACCTTCCAAAATGAAAAAAAAATATTTGCCACCACCAAATTGATGGGGATGCAAATCGAACTCTTGACCTGTCTTCCAAAAATGCCTTAACCAGCCGCCAATCGTCACTTGCGCTACCAAGAGCTTGGTGATATTTATGATGCTCCACTTTGTCTTATACAAGATCTACCCTTTTATTTTTAACACATGCAAATCTTTCTCTCTTCTCTTCGACGCATGATTTTATTTTTCTCTTTAGGGCTTCAAATATGCATGGATGTTTTGAAATAAAAAATATTTCCTCCTTTTATATCCTTTGCAAAGTATTCCAAAACGTCGGTGCTTTCCAAATCAAAATTTTAATTCAAATTTTAAACTTAGACTTATGGTGCCTTTTATATTTATTTAAATTAAAATTTTAACCTATGGTTAAAATATTTTAATTTAAATAAATTAAATAATAATCTTTACATTCTGCCAAATGGGTCTTTTTGAGACTTTATATTTTAAAGACTCTTTGGACATTGTTTTTCCTCCACTTCAACTTTTAGCCTGGAATATTATAATATTAAATATTATAATATTATTATTCCTTTTAAACTTGCTTCTCCTTCATTTTAATATTTTAGGCCGCTTTAGGCATATAATATTAAAATAAATATTATATCCTATTTTCTTTAACCTCTTCCTTGCCTTTTGGAAAAACCACATGATGATATCAATGACGACTAAACTTGAACATCAATTTCTTGACATCAATGAGAAAAACACTTGCTCATATTTCCAACACCCCTTATCTCCTATCGATTTCCCCATTATGCTACTGCCACACCACCTCTCTTCCTCTCCTCCCTGGTTGTGACTCCCTCACTTTCCTCTCCCCCTTCGTACACTGTCTCTCCATGCCACCCCCTCCCTTCTATTTCTTGTGTTGTCCTCATTGTGCTCCATGCCATTCCTGCTCTCATCTGCACTACTTTATCTTCCCTTCCCCCTCCACCTAATCTCCCTTCCCCGCACCCCATCCTCACTACACAAAACAAACACACAAATAATAATTTAAATCAAACATTAACCTTAAAAAAATATTCATTCAATTAAAGCCTTTAAAAAAAACACAAATCATTTGTTATCTTTTGTATTCTTCTATCTAACTAAGAAATACAATTATTGAATCTATGAACCATTGAAATAAAGGATCAACAATTAAACACATAATAATAAAATTACAAATATATTACAAAATATAACTTGGATCAACACAATATATAGAGATTACATTAATGATATAGATTAAATACATTGCATGGAGTTTTACCTCCAATATATCATTTTGCATGAATTTTTAGTTCTCTAACTATTTCTCTCCTCTTTCATCTAGGAGATGCAACCTTTCATATTCCTCTAATAAATACAAAGCTCTCAACTTGCCATATATCATGTGACTCTTCATTCACTCTTAATACTTTGAACTTTCTCTCATAATAACACACATTATGCAAATCTAAATCATCTACCAAACTAATATTATAAGGGGGTCAAATAATGTAATATCTCCAACACCCCCTGTATTACATTATTTGGTAGGAAGGCTTTTTGCCTTCAATATTTGAGTATTACTTATGTTCATTTTTTAGCTCTAACTCTATCATGGCTAGATACTATTATCTATGTCTGCCTCTGGATCAATATATCTAAGTCACTTTTGGGTCTCTATCTCTGGGTCACTACCATTGGATTTACCTCTGGGTCACTACCTTTGGGTCTCTACCTTTGGGTCACTATCTCTAGGTCACTCTTATTGGATCATTACCTTTGGATCATTGCCTTTGGAACTTTATCTCAGGTCACCTCTAGATTATCATTGTCTCTAGGCCATCCACTAGAATATTTATAAAATCATCATATAAGTAGGATAAACACTATAGATGTTTTCTAGGTCCGAGGTGTAGACCAATTGGTTTGACCAAATCCCATAAGGGGGGTGAAGGTCCAAGGTTCAAATCTCAAGCCTCACTAAATTTAACGCTTGTCCCTTTCCTGGTGCTTTCAGCAGTGTAAAAGGTTCTAAATAATTTTGGCATGGTGGTTATAGGGACGGACTGCACAAATAATGTGTGGCGGCTTCCAGGGTGGACAACGCAAAATACTATGGTGGTCATAGAAAGCTAGAAAACCTACCCAGATTCATGGAGGCTACTGATTCCACCATGCAAAATAAAAAAATACTATAGATGCTTTCTCTATAAGCTATCTTCCAAGCTATGCTTGGGTCTTCGTTTTTTCTATCTACGATGGGACCACTTTCCACGAGTCTTCTTAATTTACTTTTAAATTTCAATATCAATGTCTATATTCAAGGCCTAAATCAATATTATAGACTGCCTTCTATTTCGAATAAATTTCTTAGAATAGATAAACTCAATCTATCTATCAAGATCTATGTCTAAGACTTAACTGCAATTTGAATCAATCCCTGCATGAAGAACGCTCTCGACCTTTAAGAAAACAAATATGAAAGTCTTCTCTACCTATTGTATGAAGCTTCTCAACTTTTGAATATCAATCCTTGTGTTGGTTATTTCTCAAAAATATAAAACTTATTCTTCACTAGTTGTTCTTCAACCTAGTGGTATTAATCTTTATCTTCACTAGTTTTCCTTCAATCTAGTGGTAATACTTATCTTTTTCAACTTTCAAGTTTTGTGCAAGCAAACTTTGATTATACTTGGTTTCCTTCTATAGAAACCATACAATATTTCTTTCATTTTATCCCATTCATCTATGTTTATCCATCCACAATCCACTTTTACTATGTAGTTGTTCTTTTCTTTTTATAGATAAAATATTTGTGAGTGATTATGTCCACCACAAATTTTACAACTATGGAGATTCCAACATATCTCTATGTTATGTCTATGTCCACCACAATGACTACATTTGTTTTATGTTAAAAAATTCCATTTTTCATTTTGTCCTTGATTTTCACTGATTTTATCAGTCCTTATCATAGATTTGATGTCACTATTTCCTATCACAATGTTAGTTCTCAATACTTTGCTACTCATATGTCCTATATATCCAATACCTTCATATTTTGGTCTTATTTTTGATACAATTGGTTCTTTCATTTCTTGTTCATGTTTACCCAAACTTGTATCTTTATATCCCATTTTATTCATCAAATTTGAACCAAATCCTTTAGTATGCTTTTCAAAATGACCAATACAATCATTAGATTGATCTTTATCAATATCAACACAACTATGAGCATCACTACCTCTATAATCATTTTAATTTATATCAACATCAATTCTATAGCATTAGCCATTTTTGAACAATCATGAACTATATTCAAATAACTTGTATCACATATAGAATATAATTTTGTAACAAGTTCTTCTATCTTTGTCATAAAATTTAAATCACTAGTATCATTGCTTGCATCATAATATTCCTTTTCATTATAACTCTCATATTTTTCCTTTTGATAAAGATAACTAGTATCACATCATGCATCTATCATCAATGGTTTAAATTCCATATTGTCATAGCATGAATATATCATCATGGGCCATAAATCATTTGTACCACAAAAAACATCTTTCATCATTGGTTTATTTCCTAATTCTTCGTCCTTTCCTTACTTTCTTATCTTGGAAATATTTAGTATGATATTTTCCTTGTAGATTGTTTTCCATAGACTAACAAGTACATTAACACTATTTTCACAGTAATCATTAGCATCATTAAGAACATATTACATGCATTCTTGAAGTATTAGAAATTATCCCTTATCTGTTTCACTAACAATATCAACCAAGTTTATTTTCTAAATCTAGAGTCATTTCTTCTTGCTTTCTATTCTTACCTTTTAGAACTTCATTAGAAAGTAATGCCATATATATTACCTTTCCTATATCATTAGGTAATATGAAAACATATTTAGAGTCTTTAATTGCTTCATCAAGTTTTGAATGTAGATAGTTTTCTAGTATTAAAAATTTCTATTTTTGGCTTCTCTCATGATTGATTGCAAAACTTTATTTTCTTTCATTGATGTATTCTTTTGACTTTCATTTTTTCCATCATTTTCTAAGTACAACCTTTTAAATTTTCCAATATTTTCTTAGTATTTTCTAGTGAGTCATCTTAAATGTATATTGGTTCTTCTTGAAAACATAAGTTTTCTATTTCAATTGTTTTCAACTCATGTATTTTTGTTTCTATTTTTTGATCATTTGTTTTATTTTTCATTTGATTTTTCTTTGCCATGTTACTTGAAGTTGAAAACCTTATAAATTCCTAGGTTTTGAATGATAAATTTTAAGTTTCTAAAATTTTCAAAAAACTATGAAGTAGGATTCCTTATGTCTCCCTAATTATTTGGAAACTAATAAAGAAAGAATTTTTGCAAATTTATATTTTTCCTAATGTTTGAGGTTGAAACCCTTTTGTCTCCCAAATAATAAAATTTGCAATAACAATCTTCTATTCAAAGAACAAACCAATTTTAAATAATCTTTATAACTCTAACTATAGCTTATCTTTAATTAAGTCAATAATTTATTTTAACTTAATTAATTAAACGAAAAATATTTATAACTCCAATTAATCAACTTATTAAAATTTAAATTTTGAATATTATATCTCCCAAAGAAGCTACCTTCCTTGAAATAGATGTTTCTAGAAATTGTAGCATCATTGTGGTTGATGACGTCCATGATCGACTTCAGGAAGCTGGCCCATCGTCCGATGAGTGGATCTTCAACTTTAATAATGATTAAGTTGATAGAGGGACCTTGAGAATTATAAAATCTTACTCTTTTATAACCTACTTGAAACCAATGAGAAATTGGACCTAGTTGTTGACTTGTGTATAGATGAACCTCATTGCACCACATATCACAATAGTAATGAAGGAATATTAATTGATTTAATTTGAATCAAACCTTAGGAAATGTTGGGTTTAAGGTGCCATCAACCTTGTAAATCTTATGTAATTTTAATACCCCTAATATTGTTTGTAATTCACTCATAAGGGATGAAGGGGATTTACCGAAAGTAGTTACTGATTTACTGTTACTATACAGTCATCATGATAATTGTTAAAAGGTGGTTATTTGAAGCTTATCCCATGGGAGACAATCTAGGAGGATGTGGGAGATAATTTATATATTGGGTGCCTAGTTTGTTATGCAAGATTTTGTGGATAGGAAGTTGTGGATCACCTTGCTATTGATAGACTGTAAGTTGGATGCCCATGTGGAGTCATTTAATGTTTGTTATCTCCATGGATAAGGTTGGTTAGGTGGGTGTGGGTTTTTTTGCTAGTGGTTTTACCCACTTGTTTTGGGATACTGTGGTGGTATTCCATCCCCCTCTCATCTATAAATTGAGTTGTGGAGGTAGTGGAAGCATTGTATTATTTTTGCAGGTTCACAGGGTGTTGGTGAAGGATAGAGAGAAGGATATTGTTGTACTTCTTCAGTTTAATAATATACTTGGTCTCTCTTTTCCTATGGAGTTTTTTTCGAAAGGATTTTCTTCACATAAATTTGGTGTTAACTGTGTTACTGATTTCTTTTATGTGATGTTATGTGCGATCACTTTCATTGTTTCAGTTTTGGATTAACTTACTTTTCATATTTGCATACACATAACTAAGTTATTGTTGCTATCTTCACCTTGTTTTTTAATAGGAAATAGCAAGTAATTTTAATTATTCCATTCACATGTGTTATTTTGTGTCTACATAGTGTTGCTTCTATGCTACTGGATTGTTGCCTAAGTCTCTATGTTGGTGGTTGGCTATTGGAATGGCTCTTTGAATACAACTCCTTATGACAACTTTCATGCTGATAAAATTACTAAGGTCTTATTTTTTTCTTTTATTTATATCGTTACTCTACTGTGATCGCCAACTAGTCATTACACTCTGCCTTATGATTATTATTGTTGCTTGAATCTCACTTGTACTTATTCTTTCAGGGAATTTTAGGTGATCATTTCACCTCGCCTCCTATAATGGCTATTGCTACAATATTTTTGCTAAAATTCCAGACCCTAGATCCAATGTTGATGCTTCCAACTTTGACACTATCACTATTCCTCCTCCATGCGGACCATGTAGACAGACTATCCTCACCAAATACAAATCTTTGTAACACCAACTCATATAGTGTATGTCTCTACAACACATCTCTATAACAACAAATCTTAAAAATTCCTATGATGATATCCCATCAACATGGTGGCCCCTCATAACTTGGCTTTGCTCGGTTATAATGATGTGTTTGACCTCCTATATGGACTTATAATCTCTCACATATGCAAGTCAGGCCTAGATATATATGTGGAAATTTTGATGTCATGATTCTCATTTCTCTTATGTCCCTCCCTCACCTCATAGGTTCCAATGTTGATGAGGCATGCAACATCTTTTCTCGAGAATTAAACAATGATTCAGTTTGATGGTGTGGCTTGTGATTTAAATAATTACCTTAGTTTCCTTCTATAGAATAATGATTTTCTTCATGATATCATGGGACTATCGTGGTGCTACTATGATGGTTTGGCCCAACTATGGTCATGATTGTGGTTGTATTTGAGAAACAAGATCGCATGTTAAGCCTACATTAAACACTAAACTTCCTTGTGCTCTTTAATATTGCTAAATATTATATTTGAATGTGGGACAATCAGAAAGTTATCTTCATAGTGCTTAATCACAGTGCTCTTTAACCATATGCATGAGCACTATTTAGATTTGTTTATGATCTAGAGCAACATTTTACTGTAACTGTTCTCTCTGCAAACTCGTTTCTCAAGTCCACTTTTATATCCTTACAAATATTGTTCTCTAATAACACTTAGATCTCTATCTTCTAGGCATGTCATCGGATGGCAAAAATTATCCCATTTCATTTGCAAATAACCTTATTGTGGCTCTGATACCGTTGTTAGCTTTTGTATTCTTCTATCTAACTAAGCAAACACAATTACTGAATCTATGAACCAATGAAATAAAGGAACAACAATTAAACACATAATAATCAAATTTCAAAAATATCTCATAGAATATAACTCAGATGAACACAATATACAAATATTACATTAATAATATAGATTTATTACATTGCATGGAGCTTTACCTCCAATATATCATTTTGCATGACTTTTTAGTTCTCTAACTATTGCTCTCCTCTTTCATCTGGGAGATGAAATATTTCATATTACTCTAATAAATACAAAGCTCTTAACTTGCCACATATCATGTGACTATTTATACTCTCTTGAGACTTTGCACTTTCTCTCATAATGACAAACATTATGTAAATATAAATCTTCGACTAGACTAATATTATAAGGGGGACAAATATTGTAATATCTCCAACACTATCATTTAATTAAACTTTAAAAAAACATATTACCTTAAACCAAAACCATAAACATTAAATATTAAATAAAAAAACATAACAAAAAAATTAAAAAATAAATAAATAAACACAACCTTACAAAAACAAGAGAGCATCCTTAGGTTTCATTATTGCATTCATCACATTTAGTCTACACAACATTTTGCATTTTGTATTTTTAGAGGTGTTTTTCTTTTGAATTTTGCATTTGCACAACATTCAAACACATCACTACAAACAGATTTTAAACACTTTTTTTTGGCACACACTTTTTGCACAACCTAATTTCGCAAATATATTTTGTGAAGAAAACCTCCCGATGAGTTAGACTTCATCCCCAACCATCAGTCGAGCCCTAGCATGCCATAGTATAGCATACATAGTTTCTTTAAATTCATCATTGAGCAACCGGTTACCCTTGGGATTAGATCGAGGTAATTTTTGAGGTTAGATGCCCTTTAACCATGGGGATTAATAATTTATTGATTCGTAGTTGTCCTTCTTGTCCAAGCCCGATCGAGGGTGAAGAAAAAGCCTAGGTAGATCAGTAGCATGGCTTAGACGATGTGACCTCTTTTGAGAGGTATTTTTTGGTCCCCTTAGGATACCTATTACCAATCCTCCATCCTAGTAAGCCTTGTCAGACATTTTTATACCACTTCTCATAAGGGAGGTGGACATAAACCCACCCTTATCGATTCCACTTCCTTCATCCCATTTGTAGCTTTTAGGCTTAGGGTATATCAAACACACAAAAACCTAAAACAAAGCACAAAAACATTACAAAACCATCAAAAAGCATAAAAAATTTACAAAACCATCACAAATCTCAAATATATTGCACAACATCAAACAAAACACTTTTCAAAATCAATCATTTTGCTTATTTTTTTAATTGTATGATGGTCTTTTTGTTTGCATAGGTAGCACCGTTCTTTCACAAAACCTTTCTAAATCATCACAAAAACCTCCAAAACTATTTTCCAATATATCCTTTCCCATTCTATCTCATATCCATTCACTTATATTCTAAATATTAAGCCACGCCCACGCTTAGGAATAACTTTCCATGGAGCATTATTTCCAACCCCTTCTTCATCCACTCCCCCAACTCATTTGGAGATATCTTCCACATCATCATTGCCTCCCCTCTTCTTCCCCCACCTTATCATTTCCATCATGCTCATGCATCCCAACCTCGATAGTCGTGTCACACACCTGGTATTCTTTGCTCTACTTTGCCTTCTTCATTTCCTCCACTCCATCGACATAACCCTCCCCTTCATATCCATCCACATACTTGTCTGGACATCAATCGAATTCATTCATATGTCCACCTACATGGGCCACACAACCAACATTGCCACCTCAAATTCATACACCCAAGTCACACCATATTATATTTCATCTAATCACTTGAGTGGGATGACACTATCAAATCAATGTTATCACAAATATTGATCAATATTACAACACCAATTATTAGAATTTGCATTTATCCTAGAACCTCATCGAAGACTATAATTAGCCATACTTGTCTTTTTTATCATAGGTCTTTTAATTTTATAGCTTAATCATTTACATTATCCACCCTCCTCTACTGGGTCAAAAGCAAAATTATTCAATTATAATCATTACCCCTTGTATGTTGGGAAAAAAGTAGACCCATCCAATCATCATTAGCATAGTTTTTTACTAGGATTTAATTCAATCAAATGGCCTCTACAAGTTGTCAACAATAAGGTTCAAATATTTACCCTTTTCATCTTTGGATCATCCTACATTGATCATAATTCGATACAATCCTATGTCTCATGCTCAAGTGTCACCTCATCTCTTTTCCTCCATCATCGACCATATTATCACCCCATCACCTTATATCACCCTTTCTACTCTTTCCTCCTCCTCTAGATTGGGGGACTCTTTCACCCTTCAAAAAAATTCTAACTAGGGGGGTTCACCCTCTAGTTTCTCTTCTCACCTTCCCCTTGGTTTGGGGGGGACATCATCCCTTCCTTTGCATCCACATTTTGTAACATCCCATCATGACTACAACAAATTACACATCACACATGCATAATCCGCTAACATTCAATTTTTCCTTGGCTCACGTTTACCCTTTTTCTAATCCATCATCTAGTATAGGGGAGTTACAACCCATTTTACCTCCAAATTTCTTGCATAACGACCATCCTCATCGTTCGTTTCATTTTAGCCCATTTCATTTGGCCTAGTTTTGTTGTCTTAATCAAGGGAATCTCCATAATTGTACTTGTATTACCTCTTTGTATGCTCCTTAGCATCATGTTCTTTGCTTACACAACCCTCTATAATAACCTTTTTTTTAATTAACACTACCTATATGCCACCATGTCTCTTTCAAAATATTTGGTTTGAAGAATCCCATTTTTGTACCACTTCTTGTAAGGGAGGTGGGCATAAACTTACCCTTGTCAATTCCCATTTCTTCAGCCCATTTGTAGCTCTTAGGCTTAGGGTATATCAAACAAACGAAACCCAAAAAAATCATAAAACTTTACAAAACCATCAAAAAGCACAAAAATATTACAAAACCATCACAAATCTCAAAAATATTGCACAATATGAAATAAAACAATTTTCAACAACAATCATTTTGCTTGCTTGTTTAATTGCATGACGATCTTTTTGTTTGCGTAGGTAGCACCAATATTTCACAAAACCTTTTTAAATCATCACCAAAACCTCCAAAACTATTTTATAATCTATCCTTTCTCATTCTATCTCGTCTCCATCCACTTATAGTCTAAATCTTAAGCCAAGTCTGCACTTAGGAATAAATTTTCGTGGAGAATTCTATCCAACCCCTTCTCCATCCACTCCCCCAAATCATTTGGAGAATATGTCTTCCACCTCATCATTTCATCCCCTCTTATTCCTCCACCTTATCCTTTCTCTCATGCTCATACATCTAAACCTCAGTAGCCTCATCACACACCTGGTCTTCTTTGCTTCCCTTGACCTTATTTATTTCCTTCGCTCTATTGGCATAACCCTCCCCTTCATCAATTATCTCCTTCTTATCCATCCACACACTTTCTTGGCCACCAATAAAATTCATTCATACATCCACCTACATAGAACACACAACCACCATTTCCACCTCAAATCCATATATCCAAGTCACACCACATCATAACTCATCTAATCACATGAGTGGGATGACCTTGTCAAATCAATGTTATCATAAATCTTGATCAATACCCCAGCATCCAATCTTGGAATCTATGTCTATCCTAGAACCTTATCGAAGACTATCATTAGTAATCCTTATTTTCTTTATAATAGGTGTTTTAATTTCATAGCTTAGTCATTTACATTAGCCACCCTCCTTTTCTGGGTCAAAAACATAATTATCTAATCATAATCATTACCCCTTGCCTACTAGGACAAAAATACACCTATTCAATCATCAATAGCATAGTTTTTTACTAGGATTAAATTCAATCAAATGGCCTCTACAAGTTGTCAATGACAAGGTTCAAAGACATTTTTCCTTTTCATATTTGGGGCATCCTACATTGATCATAATTCAAAACAATCCTAAGTCTCCTACTCAAGTTTCACCTCATATATTTCCCCCATAATTGACCACATTATCATCCCATCACCTCACATCATCCTTTCTATTCTTTCCTCCTCCTCTAGCTTGGGGGATTCATTCACCCTTCAAAAAAATTCTAATTGGGGGGGTTCACCCTCTAGTTTCTCTTATTCTTGCCTTCCCCTTGGTCTAGGGGGCATTGTCCCTTCCTTCACCTCCACATTTTGTCATATTCCATCAGTACTACAACAAATCACACACCATACATGAACAATATTCTAATATTCAATCTTCTCTTGGATCACGTTTACCCTTTTTCCAATCCATCATCTAGTTTGGTGGAGTTGCAACTCCTTTTTCCTCCAAATTTCTTGCATAACGACCATCATCATCGTTCAATTTATTTTAGCCCATTTTTTTCAACTTGGTTTTGTTTTCTTAATCTAGGGCATCTCCATCATTGTACTCCATAATCACATCATCCTCATGTCATTCAACATATCAATCCCATCCAACCCCATTCCATCATTAAGCATCTGAACCTAAAACAGATAACACCATCCATACATCACATCATATCATGGAACCCATCCGATCATCATCATATTTCTATCATGAATCAATCAATCCACCCTTCATATATCCATGCCCATACCTTATCCTCATATCAAACAAAAAAAATATTAAAATACCTACACGATGAAGGTATTTTAGGCCTCAACCAAAAAGATCATTATTTCTCCTTTTCCATTGGGGAAAAAGAATAACAATTCCATCATCATCTACATAGGGAAAATGTAGCCTCACTTCAATAAATCAATCTAGCACTTTGCCTCGCCATCACAACTTTCGAGTGATTTTGTTGATGCCAACACTCATTCAATTGACAAATACATTGCCAGATTTAAAAGGTTGCATATTTTTATCAAAGGTTGCACCCTTTACCTCGCATTCACATCTCAACACACATTAGCTACCAAGTTTAAAAGGTTACATCCTTTTTTCAAAGGTTGCACCCGTTGCCTCACCATCTCAACAATCCAATTCTAGTTCAAAAGCTCCACAAGCACCAAATCCCTTTGGTCAACCTTTTCCATTTCAATTCAAAGTCCCCAAAGGCACCAAAACCCTTTAGTCGACATTTTCCATTTTAGTTAAAAGGCTCAAAAGGCACCAAACCCCTTTGGTCAACATCTAGAATATATTTTTCTTTCCTACAATAGCTTAGGATTTACTTTCCTATCTTAGATTAGCTCTAGCTTAGGATTTACTTTCTTGTCTTAGATTAGCTCTAGCTTAGGATTTACTTTCCTATCTTAGATTAACTCTAGCTTAGGATTTAATTTTTTGTCCTAAATTAGATTTATTTTTATGCCCTATATTAGGTTTCTTTTTTTACCCTACATCAACTACATTAAATCATTAAGTGAGTCTCGTATCCTATAATCTACTCTAGACACCTTGAATTTGTAACAATCAGATCCATGCAATATGGTAGGATGAGTAGATTACCATAAGGACACTCATCGCGATCACAATAGAATAGCTTTCCTTTCATGTAATTTCCTATTTTCATAGATTAGACTTCCTTGCATGTGCATTAGATTAAATTTACTTTGTTGCATTAGATTAGATTTACTTTCCTGCATTAGATTAGATATTATTTCTTGCACATTAGACTAGATTTACTTGCTTTCATAAATTATATTTACTTTCATGTAATTTACTGCTTTCATAGATTAGATTTACTTTCATGTAATTTATTGCTTTCATATATTAGATTTCCTTTCCTATCATCGATTCACTAGCCTAGATCCTCAAGTGAACCTCATATCTAGTGATCTACTCTAGTTACCTAGCTGTTGTAATGACTAGTTATACATACAATCTAGTAGGATGAGCAGATTACGATAAGGACCCTCATAGTTCACAAACAAAAAAACAACAAACCAAAAATAAATCTTGCAATTTATCTCAAGTTTTCACCTGCCATCTCATCTCCACTCTACCATTACCCATTTCACCTTTTATCAAATGGCTCATCATTGTCATCCATTCTGTCTTCCACCCACTCGTTGCTTGAGGGGGTAGATAATATCCACAAAAATTGATCTCAAACAAGCTCAATAACCAAACACCCAATCCTAGAGTCACATGTGTTCAAGAATATTTGCCTAAGGCTATCATGAACCCTACTCTATTAGGTCAAAATGTAAAATTTCTCCTCTCAATCAAACTCTAATTAAATTCAATTCACTATGCACCATGCCTATGTATGGGTCTACATGACTTATGCTACAATCGAGATGGAAAAATTGGTTGACCACCTATTTCAATTGTAGCATCGTGAGAACACCTAAATATGAAGAACACAAGCTTATACTAAGATGGGGGGTGAACAGTATAAGACCGCTTTTTACTTTTTCCTTCAAATCAACTTTTAATTCAATATTATGCAGTGTATAGAAAGCAGTATTAATAGCAGTAATCAAAGCAATGCACAAGACACCATCCACAATAGAGACACAACAATTTACGTGGTTCACCCAATGCGGGCTACTCCACGAATAAAATCTTTCACTAAATTTTATCAATCCAACCTCTGGGAATACCTTTCCCAATTACAATGTTTATGGGCACCAACCCAAAGGATATACCTTCCCCTAGCTCTGCTCTAACTGGTGATCCTATAGAAGACCTCTACCTTCGCTGCCCTTAGCAAATGGAACTCTATCCACAGAAGACACTTGTCTTCCTTGCTCTGTCTGGAGACCTCTGTCCTCAACTCTATCACCTCAAAGCTGGTCCTCGAATTTGCACTAAACATAGTCCTTCGGTCTAGCACAAATGTTCTCATTCTCTTTCTCTGATTTGCACCAAACACAGCCCTTCAATCTAGCACAAATGTCCTCTTCCTCTTTCTCTGGTCTGGGTACAAATCTGTCCTCAAATCTGCACCACTCTCTGTCCTCAACAGGTCCTCAACTCTGATTTACAAAAGTGGTTCACAAGCTTTCACTAAAGCTTGCTTGATCTTCACCCAAGTCTTCACCAAGACTTGTCTTAGATCTGCTTTGCAAGTTCTCAAGAGAACCTGCCCAAACTGCTCCACAAGCTCAACAAAAGCTTGCTCAAATCTGTCCAACAATTCTCTCTGCTCTATCACAGCCGCACTTGGTCAAAACCAACTTTTGCACTGTCTGTGCAAACACAGCAGCACTCAGCACTCGACGATCAAACTTCTTACTGTGCGCTCTGTCTACGAATGTCGCAACACCAACAGATTCTGCTCCTTTGCACTTTTCTACTCTTTGTGTGCTTTTGCTTTGCACTTAGCTCGATTTGACTTGACTCGGTCTCTGTGCACTATGGACTTAACTTGCACACATTCGATACTTATTCGATACTTTCAATCTCGAAATAGCCCTCCTTTTATAGTATAAATTTCAAGAACAAAACTTAAACTATAGTCGAATGTTACCCTAAACTCCGTCGGCTGCACAACCCTGAACTTCGTTGGCTCAAAGTTAACTTTGTTAGCTTCAACCACCTCTGGTTTTGTAGCTTTTCCTACGAAACTACAACATGTCGCGATATCGCGACACCTTTGTAGCCGTACACTTTCTTTTGCCTGTTGTCGCGATATCGCGACACTTTTGCTTTTTTAGACTTCTTTTTTGTTTTTGTCGTGATATCACGACATTTCTGACACCGTACATTCTCACTCATATTTGAGTCATGAAACTGCGATATGTCACGAAATCATGACATCTTCCTCCACTAGCGTCTTCACTTGCCTTCTGATCATGAAACTGCGACATGTCACGAAATTGCAACATCTTCCTCCGCTGGCGTCTTCACTTGTCTTCTGGTCGTAAAACTGTGACATGTCACGAAATCGTGACATCTTCATCCGTTGGCTTCTTCACTTCTACCTGTCATGAAATCATGACACTTTTTGCATCCGTACGCTTTTCTTTCATCCTGTCGTGAAATCGCAACGCTTTCAGCTTTCGAAAGCTTTCTTTGCAACTTGTCGCGAAATCGTGACGCTTCTCATTTCAAACTCTTCCCTTTGCTGCATGTCGTGAAATCACGACAGTTCTCACTTTGAGCTTTTTAGCATGTCACAAAATTGTGACTGTTCTCACTTCGAATTATGCAGCTTGTCGCGAAATCGTGACACTTTTCGAGATACTTTATCTCTCTTCGAACTTGTCATGAAATCATGACTGTTCACACTGCGGACTCTCCCTTCTACATCATGTCACGAAATCGCGACACTTTTTTGTCCGTACAACCTTCCTTGCATTATGTCGCGAAATCGCGACACTTTTCCTTCTTTGCCTTCCTACACTTTTCGAGTCGCGAAAATGCGACATGTCGTGAAATCGCGACACTTTCCATATTGCTCTCCTTCTCTACCAACATGTCGTGAAATCGCGACAATTTTTCCACTTGTCTTTTTCTCTGCCAACATGTCGTGAAATCGTGACAGTTTTGCCAGCTTCTTCTCTCTCTTCCAACATGTCGCAAAATTGTGACAGTTTTGCTAGCTTCTTCTCTCTCTTCTCGCATGTCGCAAAATCGTGACTGTTTTGCCAGCATTTTCTCTCTCCTCTAACATGTCGTGAAATCGCGACAGTTTTTCCAGCACTTTCTCTCTCTTCTAACATGTCGTGAAATCGTGACTGTTTTTCTTGCCTGCTGCAAACTTTTTCTTACTTGTCTTTTTCCTTGATCTTTTGCAAATGGGCTACTATGATCTTCTTGGAAACTCACTGTCCATGTCTACAAATTAATTAAATCAAATTCCTTCAAGAGCTTCTTGACATCAATGACAACTTCTACACTTGAGCAAAGGCAATGTACTCAAGGTACCCAAAATTGCCAACAAACTATATGGCTGGCTCATTTACCACATCAAGTGATCTCATCAATCCATCAAAGGTAAATATTCTAAGATATTTGTCCATTCCATGATTGGGGAATCCTACATTGTCCTTGATTTGGGGTAATCTTATGTCACCCTCTTCAAGCCAAAATATGCTTTTATCATTTGCTTTACATGCATCATCATTCATTGACTATCATGTGTCATCAATTTAACCAACCAGGTGTCTCTTGTTTTTGCACCGCATTATGTTTTTACACAACACGATACAAAAAGAGGCATTTGTAGACACCATATTTTAGTCATTTGCACTAAAATTGTAATAAATCTATAAAAACACTTCAAATCCCTGCAACTCATTAAAACCCTCATATATCCCTTAGCCTCCCTAATCCTCTAATTTCCCTCTAAATCCCACATAATCCATCATTTTCCCCTAATCTTCCTCAAATTATTCATAATATTGCTTATCCACTAATTAAACCCCTCTAATATTCCACTTAACACCCACATTAAATGCAAAAAATTCCCTTTCACAGTCCATGAAGTTTAAATTTGAATTTAAAATTCCCACAGGTGCTATCAAGTGACATTAGCTCAACTAGTTAAATTCCTCAACATTCAAGGAGGAGACCAAGGTTCAAATCTTGTCAAGCAATATTGGATAATATCCAAGCTTTGTTATAATTCCACTATGTGGTGATGATGTAATATGGGTGGGACCTATTTTAATCCCATATAACCAATTTAAAGAAATCCCATAGGTGTCCCAAATTTCATACGCATTAAATAGCTCCCACTACCCACCCAAGTTAAAACATATGCATTAAATGCCTAAACCCTTTTCACACTAGGTAAAAATAGGTACTCCAAAT
This sequence comes from Wollemia nobilis, assembly GCA_028583015.1. Classification (NCBI taxonomy): domain Eukaryota; kingdom Viridiplantae; phylum Streptophyta; class Pinopsida; order Araucariales; family Araucariaceae; genus Wollemia; species Wollemia nobilis. The sequence continues at coordinate 22,942,570 of JAQPPZ010000523.1, forward strand.
CTTGGGTACCTTCACCTCTCCCTCTAAAAATTCTATAAATATTCTACATTTCCCTCCATTTGATCATCCCAAAAAATATTGACAAAGTTCTACTGGGATCCGAGTGATTTAGTTGAGCTATTTTTCTTTAAGATCATGTTTGGTAGAGTTGTTTTTATTTTACACCTTCATAGGTTTTGGGCCTAATCAAGATAGGCTTGATAGGTATTACTAATATGTTGTGTTTGACTATGTGTAGGGGCTTACAGGAGTGCATGCAATCAAGGTGCCAATCCTTCAAGCAAACAATAAAATCCACCTACACTTTGAGGAGGTCTAGAAGACCTTTGTCCATCATTATAATGCATTGAAAAAGAAAATTTTCACCTTGGTAATCCCTATTGTAGCCCATGGGGCATTGTAAAAGCATGTATTGTAATATTTTTTTATAATGAATGAAATGGCATGTTTTCTATTCCATAGTTCCTAGACTATTGCGTAGTGTCCCAAGAGATGATCTATACTCTCCTCCTTTTTACATATATGCAGTGTGAGGGGCCATGAAAATCCCTTTTCATTAGGTTATCCTAGGATAAAAATTTTCTTTGACCTCCTCACCATACAAACATTTTATCTTTTGAAATGCTTGGGCTATTCTAAACATCTCCATATTATTATGATATTTCTATTTTGTTGGTGTTGTACATTATATCCACTTCTTATTGTGTATTCTTCTCAAATATTCAACTCCCAAATCAGCTTATTCTTTCTCTTAGAATCATTATTGTTCTCTTTCTTCTCAATTTCCTCCTAGCATCATTTTCCAATATACTTACAAGTTTTTTGTTCTATTTGTATCTTCCTTCTTGATCCTTGTACATAATGTTTGAAATCCTATCATCGTATTTTTCTTGAATTAATCTCATCCATGGTTTCAAAATTAGTTCTGTATTGAGCTATCTTTTATCACACCAAGTATTCATCCAAATAGAAATTATTTCTTTAGTTCCCACCATCCATATTAGACCTTTGATCACTAGATCAATTAATTTTTCTTAAATTGTTCCATAGTGTAAAACCATCTAGTAGTAAGAATCTAGTAGAAATTAAGCTTGGTTCATTGGGCTCAATGTACTTAGAAGAATTCTTACCCATTATCTTTGACTCTCTTTGTACAATCTCTAAATTATTTTTCTCCTTAGAGCTATGTTTGCATCCATAAGAACTCTTAAACCGAGATCTCCCCTAGTTTTACCATCACACACCTTGCTCCATTTCACCAAAAGAAACTTCCATTTATCATGTAATCCTGACCATAAATTTGATCGCATAATATAGATTATTTTTTTTGTACCAATTTTGGCATAATATACAAGAATATATAATATGTTAGAATGGCCTGTAAGACTTATTTAATTAGTTGCACTCTTCCTGGTAACGTTAACATCTACCTTTCTATGCCCATAGTTTATTTTAAACATATAACTAGATTCTATAATTTTATTCTCATTCTCCCCTCAAATAAGGGTATCCCTAGATCTGTTGTTGGTAAATTTACCTCCTCCATTTGAAGTAACCTACATATCTTGCTCTGATTCTAGATGGAGTGTTTAGGAAGTAGATTTTAGATTTTATCCTATTAACTTTATGCCCAAACAATCATTTATATTTCTTTAATAATTTAATCAATGTTATTACTAGCCTTAAGTTTTCTTATTAGGTCATCTTTGCATGCCTTATTTAGGTTTCTTCCCAATACCTCTACCATAATAATGAATAGATATGGTGATAGAGGATTTCCCTATCTAAGATCCCTGTTGGCTTTAAATGATTTTGTTACTAGCCCATTGACCAACACTTAATATAATACTTTAGAGACACAAAATTTAATCCATATGACCCATTTCTTCCCAAATCCAAACCTTTTCTAGTACTGTAAAAGAAATTTCCACTTAATTCTATCATAGGATTTATTCATATCAAGTTTTAAGATCATTGCCCTCTCTTTTCTAGAAGTTGTTGAATGCATTATTTCGTAAGCTACTATGATCTCGTCTAGAATTTGTCTCTCTTTCGTAAAGCCTCCTTGCTCTTATGAAATCATTTTGTCTAATAGTGGCCTTAAAAGATTTGCCATCACTTTGAGATTATCTTATATGTCATATTACATAAGCTTATGGGCTTTGATTGAATGAAACAATTCTTCATCCTTCAATTTTGGAATTAGGGTAAGATATGTTGCATTCATTTTATAAGGTATGTACTATTTTACCTAGACTGTTCCACTACCACCAATAAAGAATTCTTCACTATTTCCCAATTATGTTGATAGAATATTGTAGAGAGTCCATCCAAACCTGGGAATTTACCCTTATCAAAAGAGAAAATAGCTAAATGAACTTCTTCCAGAGTAATAGGTTCCATAAGTTTTCTATTTTCTTCATCTGTTATAACTAAAGTTACTTCTTGTAGTAGCTTATTATTAAGAACTTCTATCTTCTTTGATCCTAGAATATTCTAGTAAAAAGACCTTACCTCCTTTCTAATTTCCCTCTACTCTTCAACCCAAAACCATTCTACTAATTTAATTCCACTAATTATAGATGTTGATCTTTGTACTATTGCCATCCTATGAAAAATTGTGTTTTCATCTCCTTTTAACGAAGTTTGTCTTGATTTTAATCTTTAAAATTTCTCTTCCTTACTCAAAATATTATGAGATTTAATAAGCAACTCCCTTTCCTCTGAGCTTGGACTATTGTGCTCATCTTTCTAGAATTTCAAAAAAATTTCTTTTAGTTATTCTTTCTTCTCAAAAATGTTTTCGAAAGTGTTCTTGTCCCATTCTTTTAATCTAGATGTTATTTTTTTATTTTTTTTGGAAGTGTATATAACCCATTGTTTCTTAAATAATTTTATGTTTGTGCTATCGTATCAATAAATTGAGGATGGTCTTACCATATTTGTTGATATTTAAATTATGATATTTTTAAAATTCACTGACCACCATTTTAACTCTTATTGGATAGTTATTTGAACCAATCCTTATCAAGGTATTAATTTTAGCACAAGTCCCTTCATCTAGCCAATGATACGAGAGTATACATTTGTCCAATTTTTATATCAGGTTTTAGCCTATCCTATTTTTTGTCGATGTATAGTTATGCTCTTCAAACTCAACCTCTTATAGATTAATGTTTTATATGAAAGCTGAGAAATATTTTATACTTTGTGTTATTTTCCCAATTCCCCCAAAAATTATACCTAGATTGGCTATGGTATTAAAATATCATATGATTATGAATCAGGTTTCTTGGTCTTTACTTCTCATAAAGACTTCAATCTTCCATACTTCTAATATGCTTGACTGATTTGTAGGTCCATAGACATTGATAAGAATGAAATAAATATATGCAAAGTAGCATGTGACTAATGAGGCTATCCAAAGCCTAGTTTTAAGAATGGTTTCAGAGGAGGTTATAACTAGATTCCACTTGTAGAATTCCCCCTATTGATCCTTCTAAATCCACAACATCCCATTCACATCTTTCCCATATTGCTTACATAGTTTTGGAAATTTATTCCTTTATCATTTTAGTTTCTTGGATACAAATAATATTAGACTTATATTTAAACAAAGGCTTCTGATACACCTATATTTTTAGGGAGCATTAGCACCCCTTATATTCCATGATATGGTAATCATGTCTCATTAGGGGCTATTGGCTGCTCCTGCAAATTACCAATATCATTTTGATGTTTGACAAAGAGAAGTTCAACCTGCTTAGATTGTGTTTCTTTGTCTATTTTTTCTCTTGTTTCCTTGTCTCTCATGTAATAATTTGAAGGATTTTATATTTTTACCTTGCTAATATTGGGGGTATGTCTTATTATTCTATTCCTAAACAATATTTCACAACTTTTCTTTTCATTAGATATATCCTCTTTTGGCTCTGCTAAAGAATTTTTTGACCTATCGTGCTCATTTTATGTTATTTCCTTGTTAATGGTAGAGATATTAACATCTAACACTAGGTTTTCTCCACCAATTTCCTTCTCATAAATGGTGCATGGTACTTCAAGAGAATATTCAAATTTTGATGAAGAACATTCCTTCGATTCAACAAGAATGTTCATTCCTAAATTGAATTTATATTGAGGAGGTGATTCCTTATTAATATTTTGATCCTATTGTACCATGTCATCTAAGATCTGATTTACTTTTCTTCATAGGCTAAAGCCTTAAAAGAATTGATTTTTCTTCTAATATCCTTACTTACTAGTCTCTACTATTTATTTACTTTCATATGTCTAGACCTATATTTTTTATGTTGATAATAATCCTCATCCATAATTCATTTGTAAGTTTCTCTTGTGGTTTTCTACATATATTTTTGCTAAACTCTTCTTAGGGCATGATCTCTCAATATGTCCCACCTCATGATATATTCTACATCTGAAAGATATTTTTTCATAATCCATGGTTTGGGTCCACAACTTACCCCATACTTAAGAATGATTAATTGGTAAAGGTTTATTAATATCAATCATGACCAATATCTGAGCATAAATAGCTAAGACTCCATCTTTTGCAGTTTTTAAAATCTCAAGGAATTCTTCTAGAGTGTTGCCTATTGCCTTGAAGGTATCCATCTCCTAGAATTCAATGGGCAACACATACATCTTAACCTAACATAGTACTAGGGATGGATTTATGTTTTTAGGTGCAAAGCCTTCATACGAATGGATAAGGAAGAGTCCTATTGTTCCCATAAACCAAGAGCCCCTTTCAAAATTCTATCTCTTTCCTCCCTAGAATAGATAATGACTAGGAAAAAAACCTTTGAGAAGAAAGGATAGACTCACTCTTGGAGACTTCCATCTCCTATCAATCCATTTTCTCAAACCCAAAGCCCCTATCTAAGACCTATTAAATTTACCATTGATTATATTATTTTTGAGAAATGAGGATCTTTGCTTTGTGAGGTCCTCCTTAACCTCTACTATAAGGGATTATTCAAAGGATTTAGCTATAAATTGATCCATAGTAAGGACACTATAATTCAGTGTCTACTAAAACTTACCAGTATATCCTATAGTGATTATATTATTTGAAAATAAACCTATAATAATCTATGCATAAAACTTCAAATATAATGAAGGGATAAATGAAACTTAGCTAAAAAAATCTATTCGCAGATGGAATATCCTACCTCATGGATGCCTTAGCCCTTCATTGCTCCTTCCATCATCTAAACCCTAGTTAGATATCTACAATTTTATTTTCTTGTGACTTAAAAAATCGTCACTACCCTTGTTCTAGATGGTTGACTTCAGAGGGACATGTCTTCCTCAGTATTACTCGAATTCCTTACATGACCACTCATTTTAAAGCTATTCAAATTATACATAAATTGGTCTAAGAATCATCTAAATCAATCAACCCTTTGCAAAGATATGGCTCTTGAAAGATAAGATATTTTTTTGAAAGAATTGCCCTGATGTTACCTTATTCTTAACGACTATCTTCACATGGACATACCTTCCTCAAAACTACTTGGATTCTTTCGTATGACCACTCATTCAAAACTCTTCAAATTATAATGGAACAAAAATTATCTATAGGTGTGATCTTCAAAACATGTTGTTTTAAAAATATAATGTCACTATGTTTGTCAAGAAAGACTTATGTAGTGGTGTACAACATGTCAGGCCTACGATTGCTAAAGTCCATATTATTTATTTTAAGACTAATAATAACAAAATACTAGAGGTAATCATTCTGCCGCATGCTTTAACAAAATGATATTTCAATCCCCATAATGGATGTGTATAAGAAGTATTACTTTTATATATATATTTTTAAGGGCTTTGGCTCTTCTTTGGGAGGTCCAAGGTTCAAACCGTGATGTGGGTGAGTGTGTGAGGGGGTGGGTGTGTGTCTCCTTGGTAGAGTTGATGTAACAAGTTAGGGGATTCCTGATCAAAACCCCCCGTCTCTTAATATATAAAAAAAAAAATATTATGATTTTTTAGACGTTACTTCATCTTTTGTGGTGCTTATATGAAAATATTTTGAACTCTAGATAGTAAATGGTCGTATATACTGTTTTTGGGTTTCCAGACAATATATACTTATTTAATTTTTTTATTGTTTTGGTAAGCTTAAGTTTTAGTATTTTGCACTCAAACATATTTAGATATGGATGGTGGACATGTATTATGCTACTTCCAATTGTAAAAAAAAATGTTTGATTTATTTTATATATATATATACTTCCTTTACTTCTGTATTTAGTATACGTATTTTTTATGCTTTATATGTCTTTTTTTTAGTCTTAGTATATGATTCATATTGTTTGGAATTTATATATATGTTAAGTTGTCACTCTTACTATATAATGCAGGTATATTATAACAATAAAATATGTTTTCAACGTAATCACTCGTCCTTGTAGATAGAAAGCCTCCATAAAACATTTCAATAAACTCTTATTCTTATTCACATGAAGAAAAAATAATAGAATGGCATAAATTAAAATGCACAACAAAGAGACCAAATTAATAAGCATCCTAAAAGTCTCTATAGGCAAAGTGCTAATTCCACACCAATCATGGATTCTCAAAGATCTAGGTCTCTGGCAATTACATCCTTCATTCCATGGCTTATAACATCTGGGTCTCTGGCAATTACATCCTTCATTCCATGGCTAAGGGGTTAACTTGCAAGACCCACCAAACCATTTCCAAATATAAAGGTCTCCCATTCTACCTTCATTCTATGACTTTTGTACATATTCAAAGGTGTTTATTTCCACCTTAAAGGTTTCACTTGCAAGACCCACCAAACCATTTCCAAATTTAAAGGTCTCCAATTTTACCTTAATTGTTTGCTTTGCAAGACCCAACAAACCATGTTAGTCCACAAGTTCTTGTCTTAACTCACAAAGGGATCACTCTTTATAGTCTAATTCAAATTAACCATCTTTAGATGTGTCTGGACCTTTAAATTGACATGGCCAACCATTCTATATGAGAACACCTTTTGCAAGAACACTTGACCTATATGATCCACATTGCACTCAAAAAAAAAAAACATTTAATTATAAATTTTAATTATAATTATATATAGTTACAAGTGGTAAGGGCTTTGGTCTCTTTAAAAGGTTCAAGGTTCAAGGGTAAAATTCGATTCAGTATGAAGGGGCCAAGACCCTTCATAAAATCTTGTATAAACTCATTGAAATTTTAATGTTCAAATCCTACTCGGTGTGAGGGATTAGGACCCATCATAAAAACCTATGTAAACTCATTGAAAAAAAATATAATATATATGTCAAAGACTTATTTAAATTTGCGTCAAGAGTTAGAGCTTTGAAAGATCTTTATGTTCCATGATGCAGTCTTAGTCTAGATGAGAAGGTCTAATGATTGACAACCTCTTCTAGTAACCTGAATATCCCACAACAATTTCATAAATAAAAAAAATGAACAATAACAAATTACTTGCATCAAAAAATTATGGAAGATATCACAATGAACACACTGCGTAGAGCTTTTCAATTTGCATGTAGATGTCTCAAATGATTACAAGGTCATCTTTATATAAACTTGAAAATATTATAAAATCAAATACAAATTTATAAATAAAAAAATGAACAGTAAGATGTCACAACCAACACATTACGGAGAGCTCTTCAATTTGCATCGAAATGCCTCAAATGATTACAAGATCATTTTTATATAAACTTAAGAAAAATATTATAAAATCAAATCTGAATAAAATATTATAAAATCAAATTGAGATAAAAAAAATTGACATAGGATTTTTTCTTCAATTATTGACAACTCCTATCCATCCATATATACCACATGCAATGAGGGTTTTGTCAGCACTGATGATCTGAGCACGATGAAATTAGGGTTTCTTGGGAGGGTGGGGATGACGATGGGCGGGAAGGCTGTTCTGGGAGAGCACGGGAGCGTCGATAGGTCGAACCAGGGGCTCGGCAGGGTGGAGGGAGGGCAAACAGAGTCTGGGGACGTCGAGGAGTCCTTGCCAAGTCGCGGCAAGGATCCGCCAGACAAACGGGGAGATGGACCTTGGAAGTCATATGCTTTGGCAGCGGCCTCTGAAACCCTAAGCGGGCTCTTCTCCAAGGAGTTATTTTCATCCGAGGACGAGTTGGACATCCCGACGGAAATTCTCTCAAGCTTTGTGGATTTCGAAAAATTTACCCTCATCGGTAAGTTTATTGGTGGTCGTCCCGACATGGAGACCATTCGCAAGTGGGCGTCTGGCAAATGGCGGACCTCTGGTCACTTAGAGCTGGCTGCCCTAACTCGAGGTTTTTTTGCGATTAGGCTGAGCAACAAAGAGGACTACTGTAAAATCCTGGCTGGAGGGCCTTGGTTCTTGGGCCATAGGAGTCTCTTTCTAAGGAAGTGGGGTTTGGACTTTAACCCCGATACCCAGAATATCAACATTGCTCCAATATGGGTTAGGCTCCCGAGTCTTCCCCTTTTTTGTTGGCATGAAAATGTAATCAGAGGTATTGCTCGGTCCATCGGGGAGCTGATCACTTTAGACCCTCCCACCAGAGCTCGAACTAGATTTGTCCAAGCTCGATTCTGTGTTTTGGCGGACTTGGAGACGGACCTCCCATCCTCCATTACTCTGCGGTCTGGGGGTACTTTTCTACACAAGCAAGCTATTGTTTATGAGAACAGAGCCAGCTTTCTGCCCTCAGTGTAGTTCTCAAGGGCATCTTCAGTCCAATTGTCCTCTCCAAAAGTCGAGGAAGAAGGAGCGGGATCCCTGCAACCCTCTGGAGCACGGTGAAGGTCAGACGAAGCACCCTTTTACGAAATGCCATGAATCTCTAGGTCCATCTAGGGACCATCTCGAATCCTCCTTACCAGAAGAGGAAATCACCACCCGTTCGGACTCTGAGCAGTGTGGTGGGCGCCCCCAACTAGGACCACAGGAGGAAAAGGAACAGGCCCCCCCCTTATCACCACTCAGGCAGATTCACCCAAAATTTATGATCGAAACTCTCCCGAGGCACAAAAGCTATTGGAAGACTATCTGCTGGGAAGAAGTGGTTACCAGCCTGGTAATATTAGCCCTCGAATTACGAGGAGTCAAAAGCGAGGGTTGGATTTTGGTAGTGAAAGGAAGCGAGGTCGTCCCCCCAACAAGGAAAAGAGAGACAAAGAAATTGTGGTCGATGTTGCAAATGGAACCCAACGGTTGTTGTTTCAGGATGACTCCGATTCTCTGATGGGTGACGCGCTTATCCCAAAACCTCCCTTCCAGCAGGGAAAGGGAAGTAAGAAGAACCTCAAACCGTACGGATGAAATCCTGGATGCGAGAAGACTAATCGGAGTGGCCATTTGGGCCAGGGCAAAATTTTCCAGCAGGATTTTCAACGGTTTGTTTCAGTCCGAGTCATTTTTCTTGGATCCTATCCAACATGTATGCTTCGAATTCTGCCTCCGGGAAAGCAGAAATGTGGAAAGTTATTTCCCAAGTATGGGAGAATTTTTTGTAGTTTTCTTGGTTGTCTTCTTATGCTTTCCGATGGTCCAGCTTCTCCGGCTAGTTTTTTTTTTTCCCAGTTATAATGGCCATGGTTTCCAGGATAATCAGGCAAAAATGCCTTACTTGTAGCCCTCGGGTAATTAGCAATTTTTTTTTTTTTTTTTTCTGCATACAGGTTTATTCTTCCAGCCAAGAGGCATGAAACACTATTTAGCAAGGCTGATTTTGTATATAAGATTTTGGAATCCTCTATAAAAACCCACTGTTAATCTATTATAATAATTACCAAAAAAAAAAATTGACATACATTTTAATCCTAATAAAATATTAAAAAATCATATATAAACAAAATATTACAAAATCATAGATAAAATATTATTTTTTCAAATATACATTACAATCTAAATAAAATAATGTAAAATTAAATCTAAATATATTAAAATATAAATAAAATATTATAAAATCAAATCCTACTAAAATTGTAATCCATATAAAATCAGAAATCATTTTTTAATTGTATTTTTTTTTTATAATGCAAGATTGTTGTTGATGCATCATTCCACCTATTTCTCATTTGAAAGATATGCCAAGATTAAATAAATAAAAACCCTCGTCTTAAGCTAAATTAAAAAAAAAAAAAAGGCTTAACACTATTTCTGAAAATCTTACTTTACCCTTATGTTTCTTAACTAGTAAACTTTATCAAAAAATAAAAAATAAAAATAGTTAGTATATTTTATATGTGTTTAATATGTAGTTATGAAGAAGCAAGTTATTTAAAATACATGTTTGTTTTAGGAGACAACGCAATGGTTCGAGTTTTGGTTTTTCTTTGGGAGGTCCAAATTTCAAACCACGACGCGGACAAGTGTATGGGGGGGTGGCTGTGTGGTGGGTGTGTACATTCCCTATTGATAAGCATAGCTCTCGGCTTTAGGAGGGATCATGGTTGGGGAAAGTCTACCTGACCATGTGCATTGGTCATAAGGGTTTTTTACACTAACCAAATAAATAAATAAATAAATATATATATATATATATATATATATATATATATATATATATATATAGAGGTCATAGGGGTTTCTTACACTAACCAAATAAATAAATTATATATATATATATATATATATATATATATATATATATATATATATATATATATATATATATATATATATATATATATATATATATATATATAAAACACATGTAATTTTTTTTAGTTTTTGTATTTATAAACTCAACCTAGTTGTTTATATACTCCATAATATTTTATAGATTCATCATCATAACAGAAAATATAAATATTGTTGCCATAGATTCCATACATTCTATGTTGGAAATAAGATATTTATTACAATTTAAATTAAAAAATATTATTTATCTTTAACTTGTTAACTTGTTCATTTAAAACCATATTGATATGTAGAGGGGGAAAACCAGCCTACCGCATACGATTCTCAATGTTGGATCTGCAAAGAGAGAGAATCCTTGAGGTGAACCGTGGGGGTTGCGTTGTTCTTTACACTTGGTGTCAAATATGGGGGAAAGATTCACCAGGAACGGTTTAAAGACTCTCTCCACGTCCGCTGGTTTTCAAGTATGTTTGATGTATTCGATTCAAGATAATCACTTGTGTTTGGCCTTTCTAAATCTATCTTATTAAAGATAAAGGACAATGCAGAAATACATAATGCAAGAATACAAGAGCTAACCCTAGAATGATTCTTTCTTTGAATGTTTTCCTAACCCCGAGGCTTTTAAAATAGAAAATCTTTAAATAAGGGTTCAAGATATGATGCACAAATAAAATCAACCCTAAGTGCACACTACATGCTATTTATCTTTCAAATACCTAGAAATCAATTAAGAGTATTTTAAATTAGATCTAGGGTTTTTAACAAAAATAGAAGGCACTCAACAAACATCCTAAAGACTAATCAGGCACTTATCTTATCTAGTGGTTGATCCTTACTTTTATCCTCTATCCAATGATACCAATAATTCATGTTCTTGCAAGATAACTTAAGAGACACTTGGAAAATATAATCAGTGTTAGGGGGGCCTACTTAGGCTATTGTACAATAATGCTTGGAGGCACAGCTGTCAAGCCCCTAAGGTCCTTTTAGCTGACCTTTAAAAATAGAAGCAAAAATTGACCTTTGGAAGAAAACAAGCATATCACAATACAATAAAATAAAATGATGAAACCACAAAAAAAAATGTAGTACTATGTCCTATATGCAACCTATGATGCAAATATAGGGTCTGGAACAACAGATTGTCCCTAGACATAGTCCAAGCGAAATCGCACCCTGTAATAGGCGACCACAATTTTGCACAGGTGAAATTGTGCCCTATAAAGACTCGAGCGTGATTTTGTAGAAGTGAGGCGAAACACCTCATATCAGTGCAAAAAAATAGTATGAGATACGAGTTAAAACATGTGTGCAGAAGAGCGAAATCACCTAGTAGATGGCGTGGAAGCAAACAGAAGGGTTGAGACCTCCTGAATAGTCCCTGAAATCATGAGAAGGTTTCCTTAGAGAAAAACCCTAAAAGGTGATTTCACAAGGGCGAGCGCGATTTCACATAGAAAGGGAACAAGGAGAAAAAGGAAGGAGAAGCCTAACCCTTTCCCTAGGCAAGTCTAGGGGGTCTTCCAAACGACTCATGGAAGATTGCCCACTAAAGTGGGTCAATTTTTTGTATCTACATTTTGCCCCCTCTTTGACGCATTTATGGCCTAATAAATGTGTCAAAGAAAGATGTAAACACTTACAGGAAAAAGATGACAAGCAAAAATGATATGGTTGGTTTATAAGAAAGGAGCGATGCGAAAACAATGTTATTCCGAACACTTTCTTGTTTTGCACACAAATCGAGGCATTAGGGACATTAATACCTCTTAGGCCAAGGTGCCCCCTCGAGTTTTATGAGGGAGGACATATCCCTCATGAAAACTCGAAAATACGGACTTAGAAGAAGAAGAGAGACAAAAAGAGACGAAAAAAAGAAAAAGAGACAAGCGAAAAAACAGGGATAAAAGTGAAAAAGGGGTAACCCTAATTCATTTTTACCACACAAAAGAGGAGAAAAGAGCTCTAGAGAAAAATTGGAGATGGCGTTACTGGTGCACCGTTCAATGATCACGAGCGGTGAGGCCGGAATGAAAGCGGAGCAGGTAGAGGTAAGATCGAAAACCTTCCCATCATTGTCAAAATTTTCAAAATTTCATGCTTTTTGGGTGGTTTTCCATCAAAGCTAATGGTTTTTCCATGTACGAACCGGGCACGATCTTGCGGTCAAGTCACAATTTTGCCCTGGGTAGCAGCGGCGATATCGTACCAAAAAAACTATTGAGCGTGATTTCGCAAAATTGTAACCCGCGAGGATGGGTTGCGATTTCACCTTGGCAAAATTGTGGTCTTGAAAAACCAGGGGTAATTTTTTCGAAGAAGGGAAAAAATAGAAAAAGAAAAAAAAAAGAGAAAATAAAGAGGAAGGAAAGCAAGCAAGCTTAAAACTCGAAATGTAAAAGTGAATGTGTTACTTAGCAATTTTTATTTATTTTTAATTAATGGAACTGATGCAAATTTCATTATTTTTGTGAATGGAGCTTAGAGTACTTGAGAGATGCGAGTGGCGGGAAGGCTCCCTGGAAGTGGAGTTGGAAGCACTCGAGAAGGCAGAGAGGGATACACTAGAGGTGGTGGGGTTAGACCACCTAGTGAGGATGCCTCGGGTTGAGGCAAATAGGGCACTACTGGTAGCTCTAGTGAAGAGATGGTATCTGGAGTTGTCTACCTTTCAGCTACCCATAGGGAAGATGACTATTACACTAGAGGATGTGTGGTGCATCTTGCGCATTCCCATCAGGAGAATGGTAGTTTATAGAGTGTGAGGGCAGCTAGTGACCTTGCAACAATTTTTAGGAGGCTGAACCCACTAGGTGTAAGAGAGTACCATAGTCGTAGATGACCTTGTGGGACGTTATGGGGTAGATCCACTAACGACCGTGCTCTGTGGGGTGGGATAGGATTACTAATATGCCACACTAGTAGGAAATATCTGCTATGGATGATGACAAATGTACTAGCAGATATGCAACACTAGAGAGTGTAGTTTACATGGGGTCCATATGTGTTGACCCGTTTATACAGGATGTTGCACAACATCATGTACAAGTGGCATATAGGGATAGTGTGTATGACATTGCTACAAGTATGGAGTTAGGAGCACATAGCGATGCGGAAACCATATGCACTATATGGAGTATTGCCCATCCCAAAGTGACCAGTTGCATATAGATGGTCCAGATCCCTAGAGCAGGTCACAAGGACATATGTTTAAAACCTACCGCTAGCAATGTAGGTAATAGATGAGCTGAGAGAGGCCAAGATTGTATGGTGACCCTAGCGTCTACACCTAGGATGGGTTGAGGATAGGACGAATCTAGCTAGGGTCAAGAGGGTCATATGGATGACCATGGAGAGAGGGGAGCCAGAGGTCTTCCATTTTGATAGAGTCTTGAGGTAGTTTGGGATCTTGTAGGGCATCTTGAACCTAGGATATTACTGTTACTAAAGAGTATATCGAGACCCAATAAGGATTAGGGATGAGCCAAACTTGTCCAGATGGGTAGAGGAGGACTTCGACAATCCTCCTTGCATGGATACTAGGGTGGATGATGCAGGAGTGGCATTCGAATACCGATGGTGGTATAGAGGAGTCATCCCTTGGAGGTTCTCCTCGCTAGTACCGATACATAGGCGCTAGGTGATGGACCCAAGTATGTAGCAAACCTTTCAAGAGGTATCTCGTAGGTCCATAGAGAGGGAACAGTAGGGCTAGGGTGCTCCTAGATAGATACAAGCATGGGTCCAGATTGAGTTGGTAACAGAGGCCACCAACACTGTAGGGACCATAGAGGCAGGGGCATTAAGATTTACCCCCATAGAGGTTAGGGTACCACCATGTAGAGGATCAGGAGAGGCCTCTACATTAGTAATAACCAATCGAGGCTAGTCTAAGACTCGGGATGAGGGGACCTGAGGGAGGAGGCATAGACGCTATGAGCACAGGTGGTGACTCTACAGAGATAGGTGGACCTACTCTAGGAGGATAGGTCCAAGAGGATCAAGGAACTGTAAAGCTATTTGAGTACCACAAAGATTTATAGAGATACAACTCAAGAAAAGGCCAATCGTCTCTAAGGAGAGGTGAGCCATTTGGACATAGAGAATTAGAGGGCTCAGGAAAATGGGATGGCTATCATCGAGAATAGCTAGACTAGCAACGATATCTACCTCCTATAGGTGAAGCTATGGAGTACAGGGGAGAGGTTGGAGGTGGTCATTCAACATGCTACCTTCTATGAGGTCATGTACTACCAGGTGGTACTAGAGGGGTAGAGGATGATACTCCCTCCATCCCTACAGTCAGCTAGGAGGTCACGGTCTTGGTCACAAATATTCTCAGCTTTGCAATCCATGGGTACATGTTTTTCTAGACCACATCCTCTAGGTAGAGCAAAGGAGACGGGATCTCAAAGCTAGGGCTAGGGATCGGGATGACATACCAGTTTTGATTGTGGTATGCATCCCTAGGGATTGGTTGAGTGTACCGGGACTGGATTGTGGTACACCAACCAGACACTTATGTATCTCTCTTCTATTAAGTGATACTAAGTTGCTTCTTTTATATTTTATGTGTTAAAGTGTGTGCATGTGATATGATTAGATTAAGAGTTATTTAGATTTATGTTTTATGTTTTATGATGTTTTATGCATGAAAACTATCTTAATGCAAAACTACATGAAATACATGGATAAAATGGATGAGAGCATGAAATAAGAGAAGACACAAGAAAGGAGAAAACAAGAAGGAAGAAGGAAAGGAAGAACAAAAATATCCAAAGGTCAACCATCGAAAGCAGAGAAGGATAGGCGAAACATGGAATTTAAACCAGCATAGGTCACGACAGACCAGTGTGATTAAACACTATGAATCGTATCAAGGAACAAGGAGCTAAAACCCACTATGGGTGTAATACTCATCGTGAGGGATGAAGTGTTGGAGTCTGACCCGCTATGGGTGGTTTCTAACTAATTGTTGTGGGGTGATTACCCGCTAGGATGTATGTGGTGACCTACTAGAATGGCCAAGAAGATTATCCTGTAATGAGGTGTTGAGCTTGCTAAGTCAAAATGGAGTATAACCCGATAGGATATCATATCTGATAAGATACCCGCTAGGATGTATAATTATCCCATGTGGGGTGTAATATAAATGGATAAAAAATAAATAGGCGAGTGCTACCCCCAATAGGGGTTGTAAGGATGAGAAACACTTGGTGAGTATGTTCAAATGTTCAAAAGAAGATAACATTTGAGAAGGGAAAGAAGTAAAATAAAATACACATATATCCTTGTCTAAGCAAAAGATAAAGATAAACTCAAGAGGAAGAGAATGGTGACAATGACATATTAACAAGCTATTATCCTTCACCTAAGAAAATGATAAATCAATGTTTTCTAAGATCAACGAAAATAGATCAAAGGAAGAAAGCAACAGAAAAAAAAAAAAAAAGCAGGATAGAAGTTGGGGATCTTGCTAGGCATTATAACCCTAGTGAAAAGTGCAATGCATGTGAGCTATATCCTAACTAGGTATCATCACATGCCATTGTCGCAAGATCCACAAAAATCTATATGATCAAGCAGTCATGAATAGGAAATCATGTAAAATATGACACTCAAACATGTATGTTGTGTTAAATGTGAGGCAATCAATGCATAAGATGATAGACAACAATGCAATATGAACAAGAAAACGAATGCAATGGAAATGCAAATGCATAACTAAATGACATGATTTTTTTTTTTATTTTTTTTTTATTATTATTTTTTTAATTTGGAGCAAGCAGGATGATAGTCAACACAAAATTTGAATGTGTCTCCTTTCTTGACAAAAGAAACAGGTGTACCATGAACTGTTTTATCAAATAAATCTCTAAAATGTAAGCCTTGTTGATAATTATAATTACGGAGAGGCTCCTTCATAGTTCTTTCTTTGGAAACCATAGCACGATAATCAATGCATTCTTGAACACAATCATTCTTGTTAACATAAGGAAGAGCAATTCCTAACTTCACAAGATCACTATAGGAAAAAGAAGTAGGGTCCTCTTCTAAAATAAACAACTTATTTTTGGAGCATACAAAACCAATCATATTACAAAACAAAATCTCACAAGAGTAAGGGGGACCATCATCCTCGTCACCCACTCCCGAATTTTGATAATCCATATATTCAACATAAGTCATAAGATGATAATCATTTTCAAATGGTAAAGGTTGGTCTTTACCAGGTATGAAACCTATGCCACATCTCCCAGGCTAGATATCAACATCCAAAGGCTCTTGAATTCCCTTTTATTGTGATCCCAAACCTTTGCCTATATATCCCATACTAGATAGGATCTACTTAGGAAGTGGGTAGTCGTTGGAAAGGTAACAATGAGCAAAAGAACGCTCAACGGGATAGGGATTGCTACCACGTATCTTTTCTTTGAAGGAAGTTCATACGAAGATAAAGGTGCACGTGCCAATGTGTACAACATCACCTTTCTTATATGGCAAACCCATGGTTCTAGGTGATAGTGGTAGCTTGGCGTGATCCAAAAGAGGCTCTCGAAGAAACTGATTATCATGATCTTGAGATGAGAAATTTAATTTATGTTCACTCATTTTTAAATTTTTAAATTGCTCTGATATCTAAGATGAGGAACATGGAGAAACTATTGAAGAAATAGAAGGACAAAGGTTAAACCTAGATTGAGCTCGCTCTACATTTGAGCAAAACTCAAATGGTCGAGGGTCGCTCAGAAGGATGATAACTTAATTTTAAAATTCAAACATTAAGCATTGATGGAGAGTAGAAGGTACGACCTTCATTGCATGGATCCAAGTACGTCCGAGAAGAAGATTAAAATATGCAGGACAATGTACCACATTATTTTAGGTCCAACCTCAAGGGGAAGAGATATGACACCACATGCCTCTTGGGACTCATTGTTGAAAGCTTTTATGATGATATCGGATTTTTTAAATCTTCCTCTTTTAATCCAAATTTTTTAAAGAATTGATATGTACACAAATTAAAGGAAGAACCATTATCAATCAGGATTCGCTTAATAAAGGTATCCCCAATAAGTGTAGCGATGTAAAGTGAAGAATCTTCTTGTAAGTTTGAGAAAGGTTTATCATCATCCGAGAATGAGATGTGATGTATCCCAAAAGATCCTACGACATCAACTATAGCATCAAGGGAAATATCTGAGGGCACTGATTACTGTTTTAGAAATTCTATCAAAGAATCTCTATGGTTGCGAGAAGTTTGCAAGAGTTATAAAACTGATATTTTTGCTAGAGTATTAGCTAGCTGCTTTTGAATATCAAATGAAACCCTAGGTTGTGGTTTCAACACTAGAGGTGAAGTTCCTGTATCCAAAACCCTTTATTGATTATTCTTCGAAATTGAACTGGGTTGTAATGCAGAATTATGTCCTTCTTGAAAATGCAGAGTAGGCTGAGTATGAGATTGTCTTCTTGTAGTTATCCAAACCATGCCAACCATATTACCATATGTAGGAGGCTCATTTTGATGAGCCACCTGATTAGCTGCTTGATGATTATGTTTTGGCAATGGATCTTTGAATATTCCCATATCTTGATTTGTAGTTGAAGCTTGCTGAGTAGGAACTTGATTATTTACTGACTGAGAACTCCCTATATCAATACGTCCTACATCGATCAAATATTAAACCAAATGTTTCAATTTCTTACAAGAGTTTGTCCAATGTCCTTCCACTCTATGATATGTACAATTTTGACCTGCCTTGTACCAATGAGCCATAGTATCAAGTTGTCTTATGGGAGGTAACTCAATTGCATTAGATTCTAAGAGTTGTTTTAAAACTCCTTCCATAGACATATTAAGCCTTGTAAAACTCCTTTGTGAAGGTTTCTGAAGTATTATCTTTTGTAGGTTGTTAGTAGCATTGTTAACAAGCCTACCATCCGTTCTGCTATCACCTCCTATGTGTTTATTCTTATGTTGAGACTTAGTAGGTTTCTCTTCTTTGACTTTGAGTTGGCCTCTTCTAATAAGAGCATGTTCTACATTTCTTGCTAAATCAATTGCTTGATCAAAAGATGTAATAGTAGTAGTTTTTAATGCATAAGATAACTGTTCTTGTAAATTTCCCATAAATATCTCAAACATATCTTTTAGAGGTAAAGTATATCTTAAATGTCCCACTAAAATTCTCCAACAAGCCAAGAACTTTGAAAAAATTTCCTCTTTACCTTGTTTTAAATTATAGACATCTTTCATTATTACTTCTTTTTCAATATAGGCACCAAACTGTTGAACAAATAATTTGGTTGTTTCTTCGAAGCTTTTCAAGGAATAATTGGGCAACCAATAATACCACTCTAATGCCATGCCACCAAGACTCTTAGGAAATGTTTTGAGCAAAAACATGTCATAATATATGAGACCATGACAAGTTGTTCCAAATATTCTTAAATGCTCTATTGGATTTTCTGTCCCCTTATATATAGGTAAAACTGACATAGGGAAATGCTTAGGATAAGGCCTACCAGCAACAATAGGATCCAAATTTCCAATGGTTGATTACACATATTTTTTATAACTGTAAGTGAAACTTGAAGGTTGAATCATCTCAACTTTTGAAACCAACTGCTTTACCATATTTGTTAAATTTTGAACTTCTAGATTATTGTTATGCAATATCTTCAAATTCCCTAAAGGAGGGATATACGTGTGTCGAGGAACTAGTACTTGGCTTAGATTGGATGCATGGATACTATTGTTATATGTGGTACCTTGTGAAAAGAGATAGCCAACATTTAGTGGGACATAAGCAAAAGTGTTGAGATTAGAAGATTGAGGAGGAAATTGAAAATAATTTTGAGTGACACTACTAATTGGAGGGACTTATAGATTCCTTCCAACGTTGGTGGTTATAGTAGTGGCATCAGTTACCTGGTTTTTTAAATTATTAAGATGCATTGGTTTAGGTAAGGGGTTATTTTGATCATGCATAGGAGGGCTTATTAGAGGAGGAGGTGGAGGAGTCTCACCTATTTCATTATGAGCTTCTCGCTCCATACCTTCTAATATCTTATCCTGATTAGCTTTCATGGAGCCCTAAATATGCTCAAATGATGAAAATATGAACCCACCATTAGGTTCTTCATAAGGATCAAAACTCATTTTAAATTCCATATGATCTTGTTCTTTTGGATCTATGTTAGGATCCTCTCTATAAATATGATCATCTTTCGAGGGAACATAATCAGATTCAAGACACTTTCATTGAATTTTAAGGAAAGGAGCCATTAGAATAAGTGAAAGGATAGAAGGGAATACTAATAAGCACATAGGAAAAGACTTTTAAATATGTTATTAGTGATCTTCAACCACACAAATAAATTAATGGTCTTGCTTAATATTTTAAAAGAAAAGGAGGTGTTCACGTTGGGTTCACCAAAGATGTAGAGGGGGAAACCACCCTACCGCGTACGATTCTCAAGGCTAGATCCGCAAAGAGAGAGAAGCCTTGAGGTGAATTGCGGGGGCTGCGTTGTTCTCTACACTTGGTGTAAAATATGGGGGGAAA
This sequence comes from Wollemia nobilis, assembly GCA_028583015.1. NCBI lineage: Eukaryota > Viridiplantae > Streptophyta > Pinopsida > Araucariales > Araucariaceae > Wollemia > Wollemia nobilis. The sequence continues at coordinate 22,962,808 of JAQPPZ010000523.1, forward strand.
GGTTCACCAGGAACGGTTTAAGGACTCGCTCCACATCCTCTGGTTTTTAAGTATGTTTGATGTATTGGATTCAAGACAATCACTTATGTTTGGCCTTTCTAGATCTATGCTATTAAAGATAAAGGACAATGCATAAATACAAAATGCAAGAATACAAGACCTAACCCTAGAATGATTCTTTCTTTGAATGCTTTTCTAACCCTAAGGCTTTTAAAATATAAAATCTTTAAACAAAGGTTCAAGAGATGATGCACAAATAGAATGAACCCTAAGTGCACACTACATGTTATTTATCTTTCAAATGCCTAGAAATCAATTAAGTGTATTTTAAATCAGATCTAGGGTTTATAACAAAAATAGAAGGCACTCAACAAACAACCTAAAGATTAATCAGGTTTTATCTTATCTGGTGGTTGATCCTTTTTTTTTTATCCTCTATCCAATGATACCAATAATCGATGTTTCTGTAAGATAACTTAAGAGACACTTGGAAAATATAATCAGCGTTAGGGGGGCTGCTTAGGCCACTGTACAATAATACTTGGAGGCACAACAGTCAAGCCCCTTAGGTCCTTTTAGCTGACCTTTAAAAATAGAAGCAAAAATTGACCTTTAGAAGAAAATAAACTTATCACAATAAAGCAGAATAAAATGTTGAAACCACATAACATAATACAGTACTATGTCCTATATGCAGCCTATGATGCAGATCTAGAGTCTGGAACAACAATTTACCCCTAAACACAGTCCAAGCGAAATCGTGCCCCGTAACAGGCGATCATGATTTCGCACAAGCAAAATTGTGCCCCATAAAGACCCAAGCATGATTTTGCAAAAGTGAGGCAAAACGCCTCAGATCAGTGTGAAACAAATAGTGCGAGATATAATGAGTTAAAACATGCATGCAGAAGAGCGAAATCACCTGTTCGGGTTGAGACCTCCCGAATAGTTGATCTCTCCTTAGGGCTCCAACACAAATCCACCAAAGCGAGCAACATCAACCAACTATCTAATGCATCAAAGAACAAACCAGTCTTCACAATTACAAGTTAGCTTGCTTGCGGGAGAAGAAGAAGAATGTCGATCACTTAGCGACTACTTCAAAAACACTTGTAATTAATAATTGTGATTCGTCATTTATATTTCATCGTGCTTTAGAAATGATTTCAAACCCTCTTTATATAGCGGATTTGAAGGTGAAATGGGTAGGAAAACCACGGAGAGCCGATGCCAAACACGCCGACTTCGAGAAATTAGGGTTTCCTTAGAGAAAAACCCTAAAAAGCGAAATCGCGTCCCGTCAAGGCTGACCACGATTTCGCACTATGCAAAATCATGCCCCGTCAAATGCGAGCGCAATTTCACATAGAAAGGGAAAAAAAAAAGAAAAAAGTGGGAGAAATCTAACCCTTGCCCTAGGCAAGTCTAGGGGGTCTCCCAGAGGACTCAGGGAAGATTGCCCACTAAAATGGATCAATTTTCTGTATCTACACGATATAATATAAATGTCCTTTTTTTTTTTTTTTTTTGATACATAGAGGAGTTGGTTACATCCACATTATTTTTAGATACTAAAAGGCGCAAGATTCAAATCATAGGGATTGCTTCCAACAAGCTTATTTCAACTTGTTGCCGACTCGACATGAGAAAGACCACTAGTCGTTCGAGGTTTGTATCATCGTTGTTGTTCATCTGATATGCACTCAAAATATTTACTACTACCTTTACAAATTAACACCCTAAGATTTAAACCAAATCTCTTTGAAAGCTATCTGATCTGTTATAAATAACGATTTAAAACTTACTGTTTGAGTTTCAAAGCCTTTCGGTGTAGTTAGGTACAATATTTGTGGGGAATTCTTTGAGAGTGCCATTTATTTTAAGTAATAAATAAATAACTTAAGAAGCTCGAAAATTAAAAGGGGCAACAAGTATACATTAAAAACAGGTATGTCCTAAAAGACCTTGTCATGCCACGTAGCCAACGTACACCGACTAAGCGATTTTAAAGCATGAGATGCCTCCCAGATGTAATCGTGTACCTTTTCTGACATTGAATTGTTCTCGGGCTTAGCAGATTTTAAACGGTGGGTCACAATTAGACTCGCCGTAGATATCTGTCCAAATAAAATAAAATATATTTTCCGCAAAGCGTGTTTTGCCAGTCAGTCATCAAGGTCGGCGAAGAAGAGCACGCTACCTCTAAAAACTATAAAAACCTCTCGACCCGCTGGGGATACATCATTCCCTTCTCTCTTTTGTGAACTCTTGTCGTTTCTGTGAAATCACACGCCCGTTTAAATATACATCCATCAGATCTACTCATCTATCAGCTATACTGTGTTGAAGGTCGAGAGAGAGATCCAGATCTTACCGTGGATAATTTGGGGACGCATTTGATATCAGTAAAATACAAAATAGCAGATCTTACCGTGGATAATTTGGGGACGCATTATAAATTAAGATTGGTATTTTTATAATTTTATTTTAATTGAATTGTTATAATTAAATATTTTTAAAAGTTTTATTTATTATATCATAATTTGAACTTGAATCTTCTAACTAAAAACTCAAAAACATAAATTTAAATATTTTTGACTAAAAACCTAAAAAACTAAATTAATTTGATTTTGTGTAGGTTATGTTCTAGTTCTCGCCATGGGCGAACCGTCAAGCCTTGTAGATTGGTTGTCCACGTGCCCATCCTAAATTATTAGGGCTAAGTAGAAGCCTCCTAAATGGGTTAAATGCAACTCTGTATATTTAGTTGTGGAATTAAATTGATGACCATCACAATGGATTCACTTGTTGTTGTATATAGCCGACGGTGCCTTGTTGTATATGGCCTATGTAGCCGTCGTTCTCTAAAGCCGTAGTTTTTTTTTTTTAAATAAATAAAAGTAATATATATATATATATATATATATATAATGTAATTATAATTGACTGTGCGGCAACTTTTTTTGATTAGAATATATATATAATTTTTAATAGAAACTTAAAAAACATTTTATTTGTAATTTAAATACTTAGGTATCTTTGTTGAAAACTTAAACTATATCAATTTAGTGTCCAAACAAAGCAATGTTATGTTTTTTCAATTGGTTATATGGGATAACTCTTGTATTACATCATCACCACATATAGTAGTATTACAACAAAGCTTGAATATTATTTGTATATCGCTTGACAATATTTGAACCTTGGTTTCCTCCTTAAATGTTGAGGAATCTAACCAATTGAGATAATGCCACTTGATTGTTATGTTATATTTTTTAATTTGTATTATAAAAATAATTAGTTTTTATCTATTTTTTAAATAAATGGCCAATATTTGTATCTTTTATATATATATATATAGTAGGCCTGAGGTGTAGACCAATTGGTTCATCCAAACCTCATAAGGGGGCAGAGGTCCAAGGTTCAAATCTCGGGCTTCATCGGATCGAACACTTGTCCCTTTTCCGATGCTTTCAGTGGCATAAAAGGTTTAAAATTATTGTGGCATGGTGGTTATAGGGGCGGACTGCGAGAAGATCTGTGTGGCGGCTTTTGAGACGGACAACGCAGAATACTGTGACGGCCATAAAAGCTGGACAACCTGCAACAAAAAAAAACCATTACACATTTACTTTATTCAAAATAAAATAAACATAGAACTATATCAAAGATATTTATATTTATCTTAGATAGTGAATATTTATATAATTCATATTAAGAATAAAAACTTAAGAAATAATCTATCTTATATATTGCTACTTAGCAAAATAACCTTCTACTAATATTAACTTATGAGGAATATAGGAAAGAGCTAGATTTATTATAAAAAAATAAATGAAAATATGTAAGTAACAATCATATTGAAAATTATTAAAAACTACTATTTTAAATTCAATAAAAAAAATCAATGTATGTTTCCTTAATCTTGATATAAAGAAACTAAAAAGTATATATATATATATATATATAATTAGCTATATATGTTTGAAATGGATAATTTTTCATTCATCATTACTTGTTAATTTTTTGAACTTATATCTTAAGCTTTATCTATAAGATTTGAGTCTTGTTATGACACTTGTAATAATAATTAAAAAAATAATAATAATTTTTACTTAAATGTATATTTATTTTGAGAAGGTCAAGATATTCTTGACAAGAAAAGGTAATTGAAAAGTAGCTAAAATGAGTTTAATTGTAAAGTTTTTGTAACATCAATCCTCTGGTTATAATCTATAGACACCACTAGTTGGCTCTAAGGTTTCTATTATGCAACCATCTTGGTCCTCAATGTATGGATCAAATTGGTATTAGAGTATCTTTTAATTCACTCCTTACCTCTTGACTGCACATGATTGTCCTAGAAGATACATTTGCCTAGTTTAGGACCTTCTAGCAGATTCCAGTGTTGGATGTCCATCCACATGTACTTCTAGAAATTGAAGCAAGGCATAACACTAGGTTTCACATTTGAGTATACCTTAAAACATGCTAACCCTACAAAGGAATAAAATAAATAATGGAGCTAATGACTCAACCTAACACCATAGCCTAAGACATCAATAATCTAATTTGTGATGCTCTAGAAGAGCATAGAACCACTTTAATTGGGTAACTTTGGGATCACATGCTTCAATTGGAAGCCTTGCATGCAACTCCTAACCTTGCACCGTTTTAGAATCAAGACCTTTCAAAGTGTAGGGGATCATTGATATTCTAGCCTTCTTAGGCTAAATCAATTGCTAAAGAGAGGTGATCATTTATATTATAGTCTTCTTAGGTTGAATCAATTCTAAAGAGTTGGACAACTTGGCTTCAAATTCTAGAGACATACAACACCATATTTTGATTCTTTGATACTAATAACATTGCTTTCATAGATTTTAAGAGTAAATATTTATATGATTTGAGTAATATCAATAAAATTACATAGCAGAGTGTTACATTATTGTAATGATCCTCCTAGTATTTAGGTTTACTGTTAAATGGCTAATTTTAGCCATTCGATTGTATTATTTAAACACTTTATTATAATGCAAATATTATTGGTTTGATAACATTAGTATCAGATCGGGATTGGCCTCACTCGGCCTCGCTCATTTGGCGATCGAGAATTTATTTTACTCCATTTGGATTATTCAGATCCATTTCATCTGAATTTGGTTTTCGCATTTGGATTATTCGATCCATTTCATATGGATCTGGATTATGCGAAGTGCGAGAGGATCTAGTGTTGCGACCCTAACTCACACACAGTGCACAAATTGACCTGCACAAGTGGGTGAAATTAGTAGCCGACATGGTGAATTATTGCTTGCATAGTCACTACGACATGAAGGATCTTCTGATGCAGTAGATTTGGCATCTTGCAACCGATGACATCCTGCTTAGAGGCTCAAGATTTGAACCCCACGATCAGACTCTGTTCGATGCAATGAGATCCAATAAGGGATTTGCTTGATAGACCCTGCAGACTGCATCATAGCAGATACCTGGTAGAATCAACTTTGACAGGACCCTGATAACGCCACCCTACGAGAACTACTGACACGTAAACTAGATGACTCGGAGTATCAGAGCATCGATTGGTGATCAAGGCGAATTGGGAAATTCATTTTTCTATTTCAATACGATCAATTTTCAAGTTTTGAAGACTTTTTCAGGCACGTAGTGGAGGCTTTATCGACTGATCATTGAGGATAGTATCCTAACATAGTGGTAGAACTAGGACGTTGACTCTTAGACTGTTGGATGACCTGATGTAGCTGATGGTGGATAATCAACCTGACAAAATCTAAAAACCTATCAAACTAGATCTCAAAATGAATAACACAGATCTGGCCTCTGTGCACAAGATCTAACAAGCCTCTATGCACAAGATCTGACAACCTATCAGACTAGACCTCGACATCGACAACTATGATGCGACTTAAATGTGAACGAGATTGGTGGTGAATCAGCTCATACGACCTAACATAGTTGATGGTGGAACGCAAATTGCTAAGCTACATGGTAGTGGACAATCAACCTGATGAAATTTGACAACCTGTTAGACCATATCCTAATGTGAATAACATAGATATGACCTTTATGCACAAGATCTAACAAGCCTCTATGCATGAGATCTCATAACTTGTCAGATCGAAACCCGACATCGATAATTGTGATGTGACTTGAATGTGGACGAGATCGATGGTGAATCGGCTACGAGACTTGACCTGGACAGTGCATCAAACCAACTGACCAACTCGAGAATCAAGATGGATAGCTAACATGGATCCAACTAGACCAGACCATGGACGTGACTCAAAGACACCTGGTGGACAAGGTTTTGACACATGGCTGGAGAGAGCGATAGGGTGGACGAATAAAGGACAAAATCACCATGTGGTACTAATAAAGATCGAAGGCTTACGTGGTGCATCGAGATAACATGGGAGAATGAGGTCACGTGTGAAGGAATACTTTCGAACAACATAGACTACCCAAAGATAGTCAAAATTTTATGTGAGCGACATTCTTTTTAGAGCCTCACATGCTCTCCCACATCCCACATGTGGGATAATTGAGCACAAGCCCAATTTAGTCATAGTCAAGTTTTGGCGACATAAAATGCTGCACACAAACTTATTGAGGTGGTCCTAGACTATTTCTATTTCTCATAGAAGGAGATTTATGGGTTTACGCCTTTACCAGTGGCATTGTAATTGACAAGACATCTTCTGTCGTAACGACCAATGAAGGCAAGATAAATATTTCTACAAAATTTCTTTTGCTGGTGTTTTCCAAGGATGAAATCAAATGTCTAGCAGGAGTCAGTCTACAATGTATGACAAATTAGTGGTGATTTTTTTGGCTCTGGAGACATTGATCAGGACCTACATGTATCGCATGTTGGTTGCAGTTATTTTTGCATCTTCTTCTAGTTTTGACGTACGCGTGTTGATTTCATTGAAGTTGACGATCCCCTACAAACTTCGTCAACCCAACATGTATCCTGCAATCAAAGAATCCTGTTGAAGAGTCATCTACGTTGTATTTGCAGATGATCTAAGACATTTCAATCGATAAATGGTGTGATGACAAGTTTAAGTAAAACACTTTGCTTGTTTTGTCAAGCTAGTTAGCTCAGCTGGTCTGTGAGACCGTGCTAGGGTGCTTTGGTGAGGTAGGTCTCGTGTTTGACTTCCCTCGGTGCCAACTATTTTTTTGTTTGCGCTTAAAGATAAAATATGGAATTTTTTGCAACTTTTTTCTAAAAGTTGTTGACAACTTTTTGCTAAAAGTTGCTGACAATTTTTGTTTTTGCTAAAAACAATTACTGTCAGAAGCCCCAAAGACTTAGAATTTTTTTGCAACTTGCTAGCATTGGAAGAAATTTGAAAATTTCCTAAGAGGTAACTTTTGTAAAAGCCCTATTGAGGCTTCAAAGCAGCAACTTTTTTCTACGGTGCTTGAAATAAGGGGGGCTAATTATTTCTTCCATAAGAACATATTTTTGCAACAAGGGGGAACAAACCTTGTAAAAATAGTGTTTGGAACAAGGGGATAATTATTTTTTCCGTCAAAGCAAATTTTGCAAAAAGGGGGGATATATTGTAAAGGTGCATTTTCGATAGAGACTAATACCTTAACAAAGTTTTTGCAAAATTACATTATAAAGGTGCATTTTTTATGGATACCAACACCTTAAATATGGGTAAATCTAAGAAATAGCAAGCTCCAAAACAATTTGGTGAAAGTTCCAAATCAGTTAAAGGTCCTTATTTTCCAGCAGGGTTGGAAGGAATGGATCTTTATGAGAATGCAAAATTTCTCACTATGAAGTGGTGTAAAAACCATTCTTCGAGATTTTGAATTTTGTGAAGACCTTCAAATGAATGGTTCTCTATTCCCAATTGATATTGTAAGGGCATTATACATGTCATTGATATCTCTTGACATTGCCCAATGTAAAAAGAATAGGGAAATAAGTGAGAAATCAGAGGTCATGCTCCTAATGGTCGATGTATGTTGTGACACAAGTGATCTTAAGTCCATGGAGGCAAATGCTTGTTGTGACACAAGTGACCTTAAGCCCATGTAGGTGTTGGTCACAAATATGCCTAAGTGTAAAAATATGCGCCCTAGACCCGACCAACATTGAAAGGCCGAAGGAAAGAGATGTCCTTTGGGCCAATCTCCAGAGAGGGTTGGTTCCCTTACTAATCTAAAAATTGGTATAAAGATTAGGGAGAGAAATTAACAGAAAGGGATGGGAAATATGGTTGTATGCCAAAAAAATAAAGTGGGGATGAACTAACAACTAAATAACCAAGTCAAGTTTTAATCAGCATTTAACCAAAAGAACAACACAGGAACCGATCACAGATTGCAAAGATGACTTCCAATTAGCATTTCAACATTCACTTCTTCATCGGAAATTAAATTCAAATATAGAATTCAATCTATCTAACAAAGGCATGAATATAATAGAAATGATAGGCATAAAATAATCACATACACAACTGATCTAGGAACCAAAGTCCAAAGTCTTTCAATTAAGGTAGAAATTTTAACGTCAAGGAGTTTTTTTAGCAAAATGTCCCTCTATTTTTACATCAAGTTCTCTAGTATTTATAGAGGGTTGCACCTCTGTAATTAAATGCTCATAAAACAAAAATTATGGGAAATGACAGATTGATCGATCACAATTCTCTCCTCGATAGCAACAACAAACCAATCTGGTGGCTCCTTGGGAAGCAATGAGCAATTTTGGGAGATGGCATATTGGGACCTAGCCAAAATCATCAACAAAATTCATCTTCATGGTGGTGCCTCGAAAATAGTAAGATCACACCAGAGTCAAGAGTGCAGCATTTAATTTTGACAACCTTTCAACAATAATTTTAGAAATATCAACTTCTTTGCCCCAAGAATTAAATTTACCAATCCTTGATCTTTTCCAAAAATGATCTGCACGAAAATGATTTCCCGCAGAGGGGAAATGGAAAAGATGAATTTCACCAAGGCATTGGGGTGAAAGGAATTTTGCTAAAAATATGGGCAAAAATGGAAACACGCCCCTTGCCAGGACTTCACCTGGCATAGGATTTTGCCACCAAAAATGGAGCTTCACTTGAAAAATAATTTTATTGCAACTATTACTCGAAAAGGGGTTTTCGTTGGGATCTTCACTTTTTTTCCTGAGAAGGAATTTCATTGACAATTTCACCCAAAAAAGTAATTTCACTGGCGTCAAGGGCGAAGATGAAATTTCACAGGAAAAACCATTGAAAAGTAATTTCGCTGACAAACTTGTCTGGAATGTAATTTCACTACGAACTTGACCGAAAAGGGATTTCGTTGGTGAAACTTCCTGGGAATGATTTCGCTAGCGAAACTACCAGGAAGATGTTTTCGCTGGATATATTGCTATAAGATGACTTTGCTAGCAAAAATTCCAAAATGATTCACGGCAAAAACGAAAATTGCAAAAAATACCATAAAATGATTATGCTAGTGAAACTGTTGGAAAGTGATTTCACTGGCGAACTTGCTTGCACACTTAGACAAAATTTTAACAAAATTTTAATGTGGAAAAAATACCAATATTTCTTGTGGCTCACAGGGTATTCAACTAGTCTGGATGCAATCGACCCTAGGCCTTTATCCATTGGGCTCAATCCTCACCTGTGCTTGTTGCATTAGATGGTTCATTTCATTCGATAGCTTCCTTATACTCTCTTTCCGCCTATATTTGTTCTTCCTTCTCCTTGAGATGTGCACTGGTGGTCTCATACACTGCAACTACCTTCACCCAAGAATATGAATTGAGCATCGAAGGATTATGGAGTGAATCAATAATAAAGTGCAATGTTTGGATCTGGTCCAAGCTAATGTGATTGGCTCTTTGGCTCAGCTCTAGCAAGGATGACTCGATGTGGGTGAGCCTCTTCATGAACGATAATACCTACTCATCTATAATTGGATCTGTCCATCTATCAATCTTCGAGGTATCCTCTATGAAATATCTCCAGGTTGCTTCCAATTCTTTCTTTCGTAAAATCTCCCCATGATCATCAATGAAAATCAAGAATTCGATATCAGCTACAACCTCAAAATAAATGAGCAAAATACAATGCTCCTTCTCATACATATCAAGCAACTTATGACCTTCTCTAGCCATATCCAATCTGGAAAAATAATTGTGCAATATTATCCTAGCATTAGACCAAGCTCGGTCCATCCCACTCATTGGTTTAAATCGAAGGGTAGAATGAGCCAATGATTGAATATTTAGTGCCATCTCCAATTTTGGTTCTAGATACTCTTCGACATATTATAATGTTTTCTCACTGAGTATAATCATAGTATGAACCTATTGAATATACAACATAACCAATATTTCTTTCACTACCTATTTTGTGCAATCTTCAATCACCATTGATTGGCCTACCTTTTCGGCCATCTAATTCTATAGAGTTTTGAGTTGGGTATTCAATGCTTGCACTTATTGTTCTACTCCTTCCCAAGCTTTCTGGTGTTCCTCAACTGCTTGCCTATATTTTATAATTTCTTTCCCCATATCATCTACCTTCTGCTGCCAATGCTCTACCTTTGATTTTATTATTTTCAACAGGGCCTTATGTTTGGCCAGAGCACCTTCCAACTCGGCGATATTTACTTTAGCTTCAAAAACATTCTTGAAATGCTCGTCGTGCAAGTAGATCGAACTCATATCCACCTAAATATTCCCCATATTTTTTGTAGCGTCAATCTATGTAAGGTCCTCTATAATGACTTCATAAGCATAATCACTTGGAGCCATCTCTCCTTGGGGATTTCAGACCTGTGGAATCATTTTCACAGTGTGTGACTCCATAGCTTTAGGGTCAAAAGAGATCTTCTTCAACATTTTTGTTGGATCTTGAGCCTCTTTTCACTTACAGCTTTTTAGCCATCATGATGAACTTTATTTGGCTTGACTGATCTTTTCTGCAATAGGGTTCTTCAACATAATTTCCATCTCTGACTTTGGTAGTGCCTGCAACTCAAGAAACAAGAAAAAGGGAAAAATAGTTTGTTGAGGGTTTGGCTCAAAAAGAGAAACAAAAATGGGAGTGGTTGATGAAATGGAAAGCAGGGAGTTCAACTATAGTTACACTTACTTGAGAAGGGGCTGGTGTACTTATAGTCATGGGAGAACTAACCAGAATGGAATATGAATGGATCAAAAATGGATACGAAAAATGGATTGGGAGTGGACACAAAAGAACTAAAAGAAAGGGAAATAGAAGGAAAGCGAATAGAATAAGGAACATTGGCGATCTATGACTGAGGAATGGGGAGCAAAACTAAAGTGGAATATATATCGAATGGGGACAAAATGAAAGTGACAACTGCTGAATGGGATGCAACGGTCACCAAATGCTCCTGAACAAGGGAAGAAGATAGAGAAACATACTTGTGGGCTCTAAAAACATTTGAGCCGAAAATGAAGGTGGCTACGATATTGGTTATTTCTCTACCTGATATTCCTCCATCTCCTCCTCAACCTCCTCAATATCAATGACCTCAATATTTTGGCCAAGCTGCTCTTCTTGGACCAAAGGAATATGTGGTTGTGACTACAAGAGAAGGGTTTGTGCCAGACAAAGAGACTGCACCAGTTCTTGGATTCTTGGAGACTTTTGAAAAAAGAAGTGTCTCACCCGCACTCCTTTTCTTATGTTGAAACTACTCTTTTAGCAATGGCTATTTTTCTTCTTCTACAAGTGGCACTTATTCAGCCATCAATCACTCTTTTCCAACCATGATATCTTTGCTGTCAGATTCTTGAAGGCTTTGAGGCACAACATCAACAAAATAAATCGATTGGTACTTGTCCCAATACTCATCGTATATAGTTGAAAACATTTCATCCATCACCAGGTTGTAAGTTGACCTGATCTTTCCTCGGTGGGCCCTCATAATCCACTAGTTGGTGATTTTCTCCTTAGACTAATCAGGAAACCAATTCTTCATTTTTATAAATAGATTCGAAGGAGGAATGTAGAATTTGAAATTATATTCAACTTCCATCTTGTAAAAGTCATGCCATGGAGGGAGCGACATCATCTTCTCAATATACCACTCGATATCGCACCCTTTTGGATTGTTCCTTTGTTGTATGATATCTCTCCTACGACAGCAATGAAAACTCTTCGCTTTAAATTTTTTTATGAAATTACCCAAAGGATCATATTTCCACCATTGGGGAAATTCAACCAAAACCAAGGTCAGAGGATTTTAGCAATTAGCTTGTTTTGCCCCACTTGGTTCACGTCAATGTCATTGAAGTGAAATTGTATGTCACACGTGGTCGATTTTTTCCAACCCATCCCATAGGTATAGGTGTCGTTGATGAAGTCGCTCTACTGGGTCACCTCCAATGTGAGAATGTGTTTTATAGTGAAGTATGGAAGGAGGAATGACTTACCGATAAAGCCAAAAATTCGTATCACGATGACTTGCATCAACATGAAGATATTATATTTCTCCTTCGTGATGATCTCCTCCATCACCCTCGACAATATCTCACATGCACCAAAAATAAGATCAAGGGTGGGGCCCAGGAATATACAGTTGAAATTATAATAGGACCCCTCTCGATAAACTTTGAGTCCATAAATAAATGGGTAGTTTTCTATCTGCCTCATCGGTCTGTTCCACAACTATAAATGAAAAATATTGGTGCATGTGAAAAAAGAAATACCATACCAAAAATGAATAATGTCTGAACACCACCTCTTCTCCACTTTGCACCTTCTCCAACTATGTGTGCATCCCTCAAGCCATACAATCCACCCAATAAAAGAAAATTGGATTAGAGCCCACCTTCATCACCATCGGGGCATAAAACTCTACTTGTGAAATATAGGGTGCCATCATCGCTTGCCATTTATACACCATAGAGTTCATAGAGAGACCAAAAATCCATTCCAACATGGAAAACAAGTTTGGATTCTTAAAATCTATTAGGAACTTCGACAAAGCTGGTATCTCTCCAAACTATGGAGTCTCTTTCAATTGACTCTCCATAAACTGGCGCAATGGCACAATTGACTTGTATATTTCCTCCTGCTCCATGAGATTAAGCTTTTTAAACATTATGTCCGAAGGAGGTCTGACCCCTCAAGCGAATGCTTCTCTACTACATTGGATGAAATGTTGAACAACCTATCTTCGTTCGCATTTCAAACGATTCTCGTAGCAGGCTGATAAAATTTTTAAATTACCCAAATAAATTCTTAGCAGAAATGAACCGATGTACACAAGAACTAGAAAATGTGTGAATGATACGCTATGGTTCACGAGATCTTTGGTGTTAATCTTTTCTTTATAGCAAATTCTACATCTTGGCGTAATTCTTCCATGCCCTTGTTTGAAATGGTGCAATCACTAATGTTCCCCAATGCATCATAGTATGGTTCAAATTCCTCATCTTCCTTCCTCCTGGTTTTCTTAGCTTTCTTGCATGTCTCAACTTTTTTCTAAGTCCTCATTGATTTTGTGGCTTTCTATTTCTTTGCTTCTATGTTTTTCCTTGCCATATTTGAACTTTAGATAGCAAAAAGCTCAAAAACAATAAAACCCTCGAGCAAAAGCAATACTACACTTCAAGAAACAATTTTGTGCATAGGAACTTTGTAGTTTACTTTGTCTATTAAACTTGAACGTTCACCCTTCTTATAGCTTTCAACCACAACTACTGAATTTAATGCATGCAGCACACCTGCTAAATTGGGACGAACGTGTGCTTTAAATCTCATGCTTTCCCATGATTTCTGATAGTTTCATCATATCTTTTTTGAGCATCATGATAGGTTGCTTTGTTTTTTCCTTTTTAGGGTGTGCAACCTATCGTTAACATTTAATTTTGGGAAGCGCAACTACTTGATTTCTGCCTTGAACTACATGACTAGAGTGCTTTTTGGGTGAAACTAATTTTTTTGTTGATTTAAAGCGTCGAAAAAATCTTTGGGCAATTTCGATGGCGAAATTACCTTCAACTTGTGCACATAACTAGAGTTTCACTGTCGAAAGCAGAGCATAAAGCGCTTTTGCTTCCTTGGATATCGAAAATAAATTTCACTAACTTGAGTGCCCGAAAAGCATGCCAACTTGGTCAAACGCCTAAAAATACTCCTTGATGGGTGAAAAATCTTAAAACTCGATGCGCTTAACTCCATGCACCAAAAAGCAAAGAATTTTTAAAACCTGCATGTGTTTCACTGATTTAAAGCGTCAAAAACACCCTTTAATATCTTAGCTACTGAAAAAGCAAGGCATGTAAGCAAGATAACACTTTTCTCTTTTTGGGCGAATTTTCCAACTTGAGCACCAAAAATCAAGGGAAGTTCTTGTTTTTGCTCCCAAAAAATAAGGAAGGGGCAAAAAAGGAGTTTCATTGGCAAAAATGATTTTCACCAATGAAAAATACCTTTTCCAGATGAAAATAACTTTCACTCCTTGAAGACGCGCTCTTTTTTCTTTTATCTTCAAGGAGGGGTGAAGAAGGTTTTCTTTGGCGAAATAGATTTTCTCTAGCGAAAACACTTCTGCTCAAGGAAAGTAACTTTCACTCTCCCTTTTTTAAAGCATAAAAATCAAATTGGCAAACTATGTACATATTTACATTCTTGATCCTGATTTTTTACTGATAGTTGGCCTTCAAATGAATACCATTCACCGAAATTGGCAACAAATGGCCATCCATATCTTGCAAATAATATGAATTAAATTGATTCACATTGAAAATCTGAAATAGGCCTTCCCAAATTACCTCAAACTTGTGATTTTTGCCTGGTTTCACCTTGTTCTCATTCCATTTTAACACAAGATCACCCACCTTAAATGCCTTCTCTGAAATCTTCTTGCTAAACCAGTTTTTTGTCATATGAGAATGCTCCATGAAAGCATTATATGCTTTCTCCCTTTCTTCTTCCAACCGTAATAGTTGAGCCAACCTTGTGCTTAAGGGATCAAATTCATCATTTTCATCATCAAGAAATTGCAAATATTGAAGGGTCGACAACTCAATGTGAATGGGCAAGACTGCTTCCTTATCGTACACCAAAGAATAGGGGGATATCTTGATAGATTTTTTAATTGAGATGCGATCAGCCCATAAATCTTGGTTCAAGAGAAAATGCCAACTTCGCTTGTTGTCACCAAGAATCCTCTTCAAAATCCTAAGCAAATTCTCATTCGTAGATTCAACCAAATCATTTCCCTGCAGATAGTAATTTGATTAATTTTTCAAATATATACCATACTTACCCATAAACTCACTAATTTTGGCACCGATAAATGGAGTTCCGTTATCTGTTATAATTGCATTTGGTATGCCAAAGTGAGTGATCAATCCTTCAAGGAAAGTGATGACTACCTCCTGGTTTACCTTCTTAGTTGGGACTGCTCTAGCCCATCGGGTGAAATAATCAATTGCAATCAGAATGTATTTATGTTCGGTAGATGAATTAGGATCGATGACCCCAATAAAATATAAACCTCATTTTTTAAATGGTGCATCTACTTGGATTGGGTGAAGAGGCAAAGGTGCATTTTTGCTCCTATCGACATACCTTTGGCATTTGTCAAAATTTTGACTGACCTTAAGTGCATCTCAAAAGAGGGTGGGCCAGAAATAACCTGCTTTGATAGTTTTTATTTTCATGGGTCTTCCTACATAGTGGACCCTTGACAATCTAGAATTAAAATCTTCCAATATTTTCTACTTTATTGATTCTTTGACACATCTTAGAAGCACTCCATCAATGTTCTTATGGAACAATCCATTTGGTAACATAACATACTTGAGGGCCTATAGTCTAAATCTTCTTCTTTGTGAAGCATTGAGATGTGAAGGACACCTTCCTGAATTGAAATATTTGACAAGGTCCTCTATCCAATCACGGTCAACTGAGGAATGATTAGAAAGATTACTTTCACTTATTGAATCTTCATACTGGTAAACCATTGATTCAAAGGCAACACTCTTCGCAAGCTCTTGACATAGTGCTCAGCCACGAACCAGCTTGGTTGGCCAAATTTCGATATCATATTCTTAGATTTTAGAAACCCAACCAACTCTCTTGTCTCCAAGTTCACGCTGGATAATGAAACTTCAAACATTTAGATGAGCAACATAAATAATTATTTTACTTTGTGAAACAAAATTATGAAACTTTTTTTGGGACTTCATTACTGCATACACTTGCTTCTCTATGAAATTTTACTTTTCATCGTGCGGTTGTATGACTTGGCTTAAAAATGCGATTGGTAACTCGTCACTGTTTTCTCCCTTCTGTGTGAGCACAACTGCATAACTCTCTTATTCACCAACAACATAAAGGATAAAATCATTTGAATAGTTAGGGTTTACCAAAACAGGAGCCTGAGCAATTCTTTCTTTGATTTTCCTGAATGCTTGCTTCCTTTGCTTAGTCCATTTGAACTCGATCTTTCTTTAAGAGTTCAATAATTGGTTTCACAACTTGGGAAAAATTTGCAATAAAATTTCAAACGAAGTTAATCTGACCAAAAAATGATTGCAAACCCTTCTTTTTAGCTAGAAATGGAAGCTTCAAAAGAGCATTAGCTCTAGCTGGATCAATAACTACACCCTTTTTTTAGATCACATGGCCCAAGAACTTTTCCTCCTTCACCGCGGAGATAGACTTCTTTGGGTTAATGGATATTCCGAATTATAATATGATCATATCTTCAAACACTTGTCTTAAATACATGTTGTACTCCTCCCTATTATGAGATAAGACGATCATATCATCCAAATAAATAAGGATGACTTGATTTGATAACTCATCGAAAGCCACACCCATCAGTCTCTTAAAGGTTTCTCTAGTATTTGAGAGGCCAAATGGTATTCGTTGATAAGCAAATGTACCCCATTTTGTGGTGAATATAATTTTGTATTGGTCTTCATCCTTGACCCAAATCTGATTGTAGCCAAATAATCCATCTAACAAAGAAAATATTTGAACTCCAAAAACTATATGAAGAATCTGATCAATTTATGGCAAAGGATATTGATCTTTTAGAGAAGCCTGATTTAAATTTTGGAAATCAACACACAAGCGAATATCTCCATTATTTTTCCGTAAAGGGACCAAATTAGCTACCCAAGTAGAATTCTTGATTGGGTAAATAATTTTAGCTTCCAACATTTTCAACAGTTCAGCTTTCATCAGAACTTCAATTTTGGGATTGACTGGTCTATTTTTCTTCCTGAAGGGTTTCACTCCTTCATGTAGTTCAATAGTATGTTGGATCACATTCTTGTTGTAACATTTTAAGTTTTGGTAACTCTAGGAGACAATATCTGGGAATTCATGGTATAGCTCCTTGATTTGCTCAACCTCTTCTGGAGTGCAATCAATTCCAACTTTGATTGACTTTTTAGGTTCCAACTACAACTTGGTGTACTCCTTTTCATCTACTTTGATCTTATGTTTTTCAGCTTTGTCATTCTTATCAAAGAGACTTTCAAGCGAAATCAATCCTTTTGGGATATGATTATTTCTTAACTAGATCAATCCCTCAAATTCTTCTTCATCGAGTATTCTTCCTTCCACGCTACTAGCTTATTTTATCAGGATGTTCACGATCTGCTCGTCACTTTCAAAAAATTACCAATAAATATTCTTATCAAGACAGTTACATGGTTGTTATATGTTAATAAAAAGCCAAACATCGGTTTGCCTATGAAATCACTTGGATGTTTAACGCCATGCAGGCTTCAAAAAAATCCTAGACTTTGTTGCGATACGCATTCAAATAATGTTGTTTGGAGACACGCTTGTTAGTCACTTGATTGAAAATAAGCTCCAAATCTCCAAAAATCTAGAGTTGTTTGATCCCAAGTTTCTCTACTTTCTTCAAACCTAAGCACAATGCTTCATACTTAGCAGTATTGTTGGTACAACTCCAGGTCAATCAGTATGAATATGTCTTATATTTTCTATAAGGAGAGATGAGGACAACTTTAACTCCTGTGTCATTTTTGCATCTTGCACCATCAAAGAAGAGCTTCCACAACTGATCTAAGATAGGATCTTGATCATTGGCTACCTTCACTTCAGCATTTTCAGGCTTGGAAATAGAATAACAAACAATATCATTTTCGATCATTACATTAAAATCATTCATTGAAAATTCATATTCTGTATGAAGCTCACCCAAAGCTTCTTCTATTAAATCCAATTCTCCTAGCTCTTCAGTCACCATGTTGATAGAATCCATGGATTTTCTTCTTCCTCAATCCTCTCTACATGAAACATGGAAGGCTTCTCATTGTAGATTTATATTCTTTTCCTTTTGAAAGGAACTTCCAAGTGAGAGTAATATAAGGAGAGATAAAATCCTAGTTTAGCAGTAAACTCTCTTGAGAGGCACATACTAAAATATGGCTCTAGGTCAACTACAACCACCTCTTGGATCACAGTGATTTGAGGCATCTTATGCAGGATAATAGGGATATCTTTGATGAAACCCACTATTTTTATAGGAGTACCATACAAATGCAAGAAAACTGGACTACTCCTGGTATACTCCATGCCCATAACTTCACAAACCATATTCGACATGACAATCGTTGTAGCACCAGAGTCAATCAT
This sequence comes from Wollemia nobilis, assembly GCA_028583015.1. Lineage (NCBI taxonomy): Eukaryota > Viridiplantae > Streptophyta > Pinopsida > Araucariales > Araucariaceae > Wollemia > Wollemia nobilis. Next base: position 22,981,467 of record JAQPPZ010000523.1, read on the forward strand.
GTAGTTATGCACAATCCAACCCTTCATCCTAAGAGACAAGTAAAATGGTGGTGGTCTATTATTTCTAGTAGTTGAAGTTGTAAGAATCTAAGCTAACATAGTTTGGGTGGGATTCTTATTTTTATCTTTAACAAAATTCAAGGATTCTTGCAACAAATCAACCTATCCAGGTAATTGCAGAGCATCATAGAGACTTACCTTCGTAGGAATTTTCTTCCATTATTCAACAATGTTATATGTATATACGTTGGATTTTCTTCTTTTGTTGGCAGCCTCATAATTGCTTTGATATTGCTGCGTGGCCTCTACCCTCTATTGCTTGGTCAAGTATGGGTATTTGAGCCATTCTTTGAACTGTTCTTTCATTTCAATTTGAGTTTGTGAAGTTGAAGCCTTTGCTTACAATATTTCTTTAGCTTATGGAGGAAAGAGATATTTTAATAATACATGTACATCTGACCTGGGTGCTAGAAAAAACACCTTTGCTTGTTCTTTTTTTCTCTCATTCTACACCTTTGGATCAGTGGGTACCTTCAATGGCTCCATTTCAACTGGATAAACTATGATATACTTTTTTCTATATATCGTAAAAACTAAAATTTGTTCTATAAAAGGGACCATATAATTATGATTGACTTCTCTAATCATGTTGATTTTATCATCGAAAGAGCTATATGCCAATGTTTGCACATAGTTCAAATGAACCATACAAGTTTCTTTACCATGTGGATCATTGTAGGTAGAGCACCAATACGTTTTATCTGATGGGTTAGCTTCTTTAATTGTCAACACGGTTGGATTTCTTTCGGGCACCTTGCTGGTCAAAGTCGCTTTCTCTCTAGTGATTGGTGGAGGTTGAAATCTCCTAGGATAGAAATCTCTCTCAACCTTCCTTTTCTTAATGGATGTGATCTCATTTTTCATTGCCCTCATTATTGTATTCATTGATTGTATTTCTTACAATAACTTCACCTAAGGATCAAGATTTGAGGGTGTTGGAGGAGATGGTAATGGTAGTGGCACTATAAAATATGGCAACATTGGAAATGGAACTAGAGTGGGCAACTATGGAATGGAAGGAGCAAGCAGTTGCAGGATAGAAACTGTTGAGGTTTGAGATGAACTAGAATTCCATGAAGGAACTGGATACATGGAGGACATTGGTAAAGACTGAGAAGATGCGTTGGAATATAAATATTTTGGGATATCGGGAAAGATAGGCATCATCATATTTGGTGGTAACTTACCAATAACGATCATAATGGCCTCAACATTTTATGCTTGAGAGTACAAATAAATAAATGTGTTGACATTGGACTGACAAATGGCCATGCTAATGTCGAAATTGAAGGCTCAGAGATAGTAAAATGTAGCTTGTTCGGGAGTTGGCCAGAGATCGTTAAGGACTCTCTGCCAAGTTTTGGTGAACCTAACATTGAAGTCAATCTAAATATTAGTAAATTGATGTAATAGAGAAAAAGGATCCGCTTGTTCATTGAAATCTTTTATCATTAGCTCAACCAACTAGTCCCATGTGGCAATAGTGGTAGGCGGTAAATATTGGTACTAATAAAGTAGCTTCTTCCCTCTGAGAGAGAGCACGAGCAATTTGACCATGATGTCTTCATCTATGATGCTATGAATAGTCACCAAAGAAGCCACATCTTGAACATTCTCATAAGTTCCATTTTTCCCGTACCATCGTAAGTAGGCAAAGCTTTTAATGTTGCTAGCAAGATAAAATTCTGAGCTTGCAAATTCAAAGCTCCGAAATGGTTCCATGCTGGAAACTATCATGGTGGTGGTGGATTTTGAGCCATTTGGAACGGAGAATTTGCTTAGGGAGGAAATCTAGTGGCAGTGCTAGAGGGACTTGAAGGAATGGAAAACACACCAACTACCTTTGAAGATGTTACAATTGATGGGATAGTTGTAATGACTAATCTGGGATGTTCTCCTAAGACTTGGGTGTCAAGCTCAAAGAACTCAATAGGATTTTTGAAATTTTTGGCCTTCGATCTTGTGATCATGAAGTAAAGCTTTAGCCAAATTCATGTTCAAAGACTTCTAGGTAAAACAGAGTCGCCAGATGTTCTAATCAAATAGCAAAAGATGAACTTCAAACATTAATACTTCTTAAGGTGGAACTTTTGGGTCCCATTGGGCATGCCAAAAACTATTGGTCATGAATCTACCTAAGTATAAAAATATGTACCCTAGACCCAACCGACATTGAAAGGCCAAAGGAAAGAGATGTTCTTTGGGCCAATCTCTAGAGAGGGATGATTCCCTTACTAATCCCCTTACTAATCTAAAAAATGGTATAAAGCTTAGGGAGATAAATTAACAGAAAGGGATGGAACTATGGTTGTATTCCAGAAAAATCAAGTGAGGATGAACTAAAAACTAAATAACCACATCAAGTTTAATCTGAAGAACACAAGCCTATACTAAGAGGGGGGTGAAAAGTATAAGACAAATTTTTAATTTTCTTTTTCAATAAATATTATGCAATGTATAGATAGCAATATCAATAGAAGTAATCAAAGCAATGCACAAATCACCACACACAATAGAGACACCAAAATTTAAGTGGTTCACCCAATGTGGGCTACTCCATGAAGAAAATATTTCACTAAAAGTTTCTCAATAAATCTCTTGGGAATCCTTTTCCTATTATAATGTTTATGTATCTCTATCCAAAGGAGATACCAATCCCTAATCAAAGTTCATGGATATCTATCCATAGGAGACACCAATCCCCTAATCAAATTTTGTGGATCTCTATCCATAGGAGACACCAATCTCCTAACTCTGCTATGGCTGGTGATCCTCTAGAAGACCTTTGCCTCCACTGCCCTTAGCAAATGGAACTCTATCCATAGAAGACATCTATATTCCCTGCTCTGGATGGATATCTTTGTCCTCAACTCTGTCACCTCCAAAGATCTATCTCAAATCTGTACTAAAAACAATCCTTTAGTATAGCACAAATCTATCCTCAATATTTGTCTCTGGTTTTGCATAAACCTGTCCTCAAATATGCACCAAAATATATCCTCAAATATGTACTAAACATAGTCCTTCGTTCTAGCATAAATATATCCTTAATCTCTATCTTCAAGCCTTAACTCAAAGCTTGACTCAATCTCAAATCAACTTTTCTAGATCTACCCCAAACCTTAACTCAAGGTTTGAACAAATCAATAAATCAACTCTACTCTCAAGTCTTCTCAAATACTTGTCTCAATCTACCTTGTAATCTTACATAAAAGCTCACATCAATCTATCCTCAAGTCCTCTCTATAACTTATCCAATCTGCTCAATAAGTTCTCACAAGAACTTATCCAAATCTGCTCTCAATTTGTATTGTAAGCTTCCGCAAAAGCTTACCCAAATCTGTCCACCAGTCTTCTCAAAGGCTTACCTCAAATTTTCTCAACAAGTCCACACTAGAACTTGTCCAATCTCATAGAAACATAAAGAGAATTGTTAGAGACTCAATATGCTCTATACTCATCACAATGCTCAATTACTTTCAATCACTCTTTTAGAAATATATAGAGAATTGTTAGACTCAATATGCTTCACAATCACCTCAATGTTCAATCACTTCCTCAAATTAATTCAGAATATAGAATAGTTTGTTTTTATAGAACTTGAACAATCACTTCACACATCCACTTGACTAGGCGCAACCAAATCTACTCAACCAATCACTCAATGAAACAATCCTTGCTTACAAACCCTGTTCCAAGCATATGAACCTTCACTCAAAATGTTTCCAACAATGCTTATCAACCAATCTCACAACAATGATACTCATGTTCTTTTCAAACCCTATTTCAAGTTCTTCATTCAACCAATGGCTTCAACAACAATGCTTATAAAACAATCTCACATAACAATGATACTCATGTTCTTTTCAAACCCTAGTTCAAATTCTTCACTCAACCAATGGATTCAATAATAATGTTTATAAAACAAGGTTTTAAAAAAAACTCTTTATTCTAGAAAACCTTGAAGCATTAACTCAACACACTCAATAAGGAGACCTACTTGAGTCCTTTTCACTCCAAAATTGTTTTCTAGAAAACCAATTAATCAACTCAAATATGAAATAATGTGCCCATACCTTTTTATTGATGATGAAGGAACCTCAAAAATCTGCCACAACCACAAACACTTCTTTGCCAAGCTCAAAGAAGTTATAAGGTGATAAAATCTCTCAAAGATACAATGTAAATATCAAAACTTACACCTCATTTCTCCATCTTAAAGAAATCATCCATAAACAATAATTGACCAAACACACCTTACTCTTCTCAATATTGCAATAATTGATTAAGTCACTTTACCAAATATATGCAATAAATCAAATTTTAATTCCCTAAGGTAAAAATAATATTACCCTAGTGAATTTCCATTTACCACTTAGGTAAATATCATAACCAATTACCCCTTATCTCTCCCTAGCCTTAGCAAAGCAAAGAATAATTTTTATTTCTATTAACAACCCTTATCTATCCACAACCTTAGCTACTTAATCAAAAATTAAATAAAAAATATAAAAACATTTTTATATCTCCTACTCTGCGTTTCGCAAGATTTGATCTTGCACTCTCTCCCGTGTTAGCGCCTTGGCCATGAATTGCTAGCCGTGTGAGCCAAGCGCTCACGTGCCCACTAAAAGCACATAAGGTGCTTTAATATTTCATCAAATCCTTTAGAGCCCTTGGCTTCCTTCTCCTCTTGCCATGTAGCGTGTTCGATGCGATCCCTGTCTCACTGAATGCACGAGCCTTTTATTTGTTCCTCCTAGGAACTTTCTCCACAAATCTTAGCACGATTTTCAACATAGAAATAATCGAAGGATATTCAAATGCTTGGTTTTGAACTTAGGCAAAGATTTAAATACCTTTTACCTTCCAAATATTGCACGTCGACAGTGTATTAAACTTGGACGTCAATGCCTTTATAATATGCATATTTAATTTATAAATCATTTAAATTCTATTGAGAATTTAAATTTTATAAATTAACTTTGTAACCTTTGGCTTTATAAAAATTAAAGCCTCCTTGGGGGTTAAATAAAAACTTTTTTTGCTCATAATGATTTAATAAAAAATCATTTTGCCACCATGGTTTTAATAAAAACCCTTTATCTTGCCATCATGGTTTTAACAAAAACCCTTTATCTTTGCCTCACATAATATAAAAATAATATTATGAAATATTTTCAATCATCCTCTCGCATTATTACTTTTGACCTTTTGATATCAATTGTAGATTATTCCTTGACATCAATGACAACTTCATTCGTTGACATCAATGGAAAATTTGACTCAAAATGTCCAATAATCTCCCCCTTTGTCATTGATGGCAACCCAAATTATTTTTACCAAAAACTTGACATTTTCTTTGTTCTGATCCCCCTAAGACATTGCTCCCCTTGGCTCAATGCTCTCTTCAAATATTTCCTCTTTACTCAAATACAAAATATCTCTCCCTTACTAAAATCTCTCCCTCTTTGACATCAATGGCAAAGGGTCACCTTTGGGGCTTGGGGCTAAGAATAAGTTTCTTAGCTTAGTCCCTCCCCCACCTCATTTTGAGGTGGTTAATTCTAGGGTGGGAGTATTTCTACTCCCAGCAAGCACTGGTCTTTACCTTTATCCTCTTTTCTTCTTATATGATCCTTCTAATTCCTCTGACTATTCATTTCCATGTCTATGCTCTTGTCCATGTCCATTTTCTTGTTCCTGTTCCTATTTCTGTTCTATTCTAGAATTTTTTATCTACACCATTTTGTTGTGTGTCCACAATGTTTGCACTTATAACACTTAAAGTTTTTATTCCTTGGAGGTGCATATATCTTAGGATTTCTCCTAGTGAAGTCATATCATTTTCTGTCATGAACCCTGCAATCCATTGCATCGAGTAGTAAGGATCTAAACAAAGCAAAAGAAATATGAAACATAACTACAGTGCAATACAGGCTAAATAGTAGTTCAAAAGTTAAAAAAAAATCAAAAACTATCTCAAAAATACAATAAAAAGCAAAAGTTGTGGAACAAAATGGCTAAGGGATTTAGTCGTTTTCGCCTACAATGGTCGAAAACTGGTCACTGGAGACAAGAGCGACCAACACCCATTGATCGTTGGGGTTCAAACCTGGCCGCTCTAAGCAAAAACGACTCAGAACTGGCTGCTCTAAGCGACAACGACCAAGGGACGACATGGCAAACCCGTGAGCCCTCGACCATAAAAGAAAAAAAATAAAATATTGCAAAAATAACATAAAAAGATCAAAAGAGAAGGGAAAAGAAAAAAAATTAAAGGTAAATTCCCACTCAAGCATCAGATCAAAGCTAATTCCAAACACGCTTAAAATGGTAGCAATAGGTGAGTAATAGAAAAATTTAGAAACCCTAGGCCAAAAACTACTAAGGCAAAGCAACAAAATAAAAAATGGGGACTAACCCACCAGAGCAGAAAGTAAGCTAAACCTAGCTACGAGTTTTGATTCATTACCAACAGGCTTAGTGAGGTTTACTTTTACCCAAATAAAAATAGGTTAGGGTTTAGAAAAATATAAATACCCGAGAAGGTTTGACTCCTCCAACAGCTGATGTCTTGCCCTACACAACCATGTCCTCGATGCCAAGTAAACTCCAAATTCGTAACCGTCGCTGTCACACCAGAGCTCTAAAAAGTGAATCTTCAATAATGAAATGAAATGTCAAACCCTAGAAAATGTAAATTTTATATTTCTTAATTATGCCTTGGCCACTGTTGACATCAGCGGCTCAAAATTCTTAGCCGCTCAAGGCGAAAACGACCACAAGCAAGAACTCAGAGGCCGCTAGACCTGACAGCGGCCAGATCCACAGATCAAAATAAAATATTTCCTCCTTGAGATATCACACAAAAATAAGAAATATACATACTTTGATGGTTTAATATCATTAGAATGTTCAAATAACAAAAAAATCACATAAAAGCATAATCTCAAGCAGGCCTCGTACCCAGTTACTTACTCTATATACTCGATGATTGTAGCAATTCACACTCCATGCATTTCGATGATATGAGTAGGCTACCATAAGGCTACTTGGGACAAAAGCATTTCATTTTGGAATTACGATGTTCCACCCTTCAATCTCGAAGAAGACCAAGATGGTCGGATTGCTCCACGGGTGCGAAAGGATCATCCTAATTCCCTTATGACATTAAAAACATTAAGCCAAAGTGATACAATCTAAACATAAATAGAATCACTCATCCTAACTCCCTAAGAAGGCTATTGATAGTCGGACCGCTCCTCGGGATAGGGATAGATGATTATCATAAACAATTGGAATCACACTTGGATGTGGGATCACCCATTAAAAGCAAAAAATGCTAGAAAAGAACCAAATTAGTCATATTGGTCAAGCGCTTCATTCATTGTCATTTCTTCACCAATCCATTGTGTGAGGAAGTAGTTCAAAACTTCAACATAATAATAATCAAAATCAATAAAAGATCACTCAATCATAACTAAATCGTGTTCATCCTACGAATCATTGCATACAACAATCACAAAATTCCCTTGTTTGTTGGGAACGTAAGCAGACATGACATCTTCAATTGTAGCTCTCCTACCAATCAGAATTGTTGTAGCAGCTGAAGCTACCCAATTGAGTTTGAGGAATGAGTGCAATTTAACATGCCCAAGCCACTGAGCTAAGTCCTCTAAATGTTGAGGCAATGATTCAAGGGATGTGTGCCATATTGCATGATTGGGCCATCCGGTGTTGATCAGACCATTGATCACCATACACCCTACAAACAGATCAGTCTACATTTTTGCTCAGCATTGTGTTTTCCACACAACGCGTCACAAAAATGGGTATTTGTAGACACCTAAATCATGTCATGCTTAGGGAAGCTGCTCACATAGACACATTCATAAGATCAAATGACATAATCTTAGATTTTCCAAGCATCAATAGTGGTTATCACCACTCATTTGTGGCCTTTTCAAGCCATCCATGCCTAGCCGCTCAAGCCAAAAGCGACCAGATCCTAGCCGCTCAAGCCTAGAGCGGCCAGACCTTAGCCACTGCAAATGACAGTGAATAGATCTTAGTCACTACAGATAACAAAGACTAAACCCTAAAAGTAGTTTTATCGACAAATAGGCCTAATCACGGGTGAAAGTGGCAGTTTGCATGCAACAAAGGTGATCGGGAGTAACTTTGCATTCATTTTCACGATCAGTTCACATAGGATACTTGAGTTTGTATTTAGACTTTAGTTAACTGGTCTCCAAACATAAACAAAGGACAAAAGCTTCTCATGCTAACGATCAGTTTGCATAGGAGACTCAAGTTGGCAGTTATATTTCTATTAACTGACTTCCAAACATAGAAAAAATAAAAAGCCTCTCATGCTAACTTGCACTATGCATGAGAAATTCATTCCTAGGGCTTGGACATAGACCTAGGGTTTCACACTATAAAAGGTGCAAGCCTAAGAGCACCAAGGGAGAATCGATATTTTATCCAGCAATCTTGGTCATTGAGGAGAGATTTCAAGACTTGGAGATTTCCCTTGGATATCACGTGTATGGTGAAGCCCTGACAGATTGGAGAGCATAGCAACCATTATTTCAACATCGAATACAATCTTTGGTCCATAGCTTTGGAGCAAAGAGGACGAGAGTCACTTTAGTGATCGCTATCTTGGATAGTTGCCCATAGGCTTAGCTTAAGGTTTTAGACATTAGATTCATTATTTTAGTATATCATTAGCATAGCATCATTTAATTCGCATTCATAGCATTGGTCTAATTTGCATTTGCTTTCATTTGTTATATCCATTGCTAACAACCTCATTCGGGGAGGTATTCTCGGACATCTAAGTGTGTGTTGTTGTTTCATTTCTTACAAGGCCACAGGTTGATTGGATGAAATCTGCAACATACGAGAGCAAAAGGGATCCCTCTAGGAAATAGACCTGGAGAAGGAGGCATCTATAAGTCCTCATACATTTTCGTGTGCGAAACCGGGAAGCTTTTTGAAAGCGCACCACCTCTTCATGAAAGGGGTACTCTTTACCTATTTGTAACCTCATTGTATCAAAATGGGTATCCCTAAGAGGGACCAACATGTAACCAAGTTTCAATACGAATAAAGAGATCTATATTTGTTATTTTCGTGTTATATGCTTTTCATTGTCTTCCATTTCATCTTGGGTTTTTAATAACATTGCAAGTAGAGTAAAGCGGTGCATGCGTCCCGAGGTCGCTACATTATCCTTATTAAAAGAGAAAAGAGCTAAATAAACTTCTTCTAGAGTAATAGGTTCCATCAATTTCCTATTTTCTTCATTCATTATAACTGAAGGTACATCTTGAAGACATTTATCATTAAGAATTCTAGTCTCCTTCGATCCTAGAATATTCAGATAAAAAGACTACATTTTTCTAATTTCACTTTGATCTCCAATTTAAACCCCTTCTATTAATTTAATTCTACTAATTTTGAATGTTGATCTTTGTACTATAGCCATCCTATAAAAAAATTATATTTTTATCTCCTTCTTTTAACCAAGTCATTCTTGATTTTAATCTCCATAATTTCTCTTCCTTACTCAATTTATTATGATATTCACTAAGCAACTCCCTTTTCTCTGAGCTTGTATTTTTATGATCACCTTTTTAGAATTTTGAGAGTATCTTTTAGTTCTTATTTCTTCTCAAAAATATTTTCAAAAGTGTTCTTGTTCCTACTTTTAATCTAGATGTCATACATTTAATTTATTTTGGAAGAACATACAACCCAATATTTACTAAAAAAATTCATGCTTGTGTTATCATATCAACAAGCTGAGGATGGTCTTATCACATCTGCTCATATTTAAAATATGATCTTTTTTAATTCACTTACCATCATTTTAACTCTTATTGGCCACCAATCCTTGTTAAGGTATTAATTTTAGCACAAGTTCCTTCATCTAGCCAATGCTCTAAGAGTATGCATATGTCTAACTTTTTTGCTATTACGTTCTGGCCTCTCTTGTTTTTGGTCCATGTATAGTTGTCTTATTCAAACTCAACCTCCCATAGATTATTGTTTTGAATAAAAGCTGACAAATCTCTCATACTTTGGGTTAATTCCCTAATTCCCCAAAAAAATTCATCCAGCTTGGTTATGGCATTAAAATCTCCTATGATCATGAATTGGGTTTCTTGGTCTTTACTTCTTATAAAGGCTTCAATACCACTTAAAACTTATAATCTAACTGATTGAGTTGTAGGTCCATATACATTGATAAGGATGAAATGAATATCTATAAAGTAGCAAGTGACTAAAGAGGCTATTCAATGCCTAGTTTTATGAATGGTTATATAGGAAGTTCTTGAAAGATTCCAACAGGTTAGAATTCTCCCTGCCACTCCTTTAGAATACATAGCATCCCATTCACATCGTGTCCATACTACTTTCATATTTTTTGAAACTTCTTTTATCATTTTAGTTTCCTAGATACAAATAGTATCAGACTTATTACTTAAACATAGGTCCCTAAAACATACACCTATGTTTTAAGGGGGCATTAACACCCATTATATTCCATGAGATGATAATCATCTCTCATTAGGAGCTTTTGGACCCTCTTGCATATTACCAATATCAAGAGAAGTTCAACCAACTTAGTTTGTGTTCCTTTCTCTATGTTTGCTCTTGCTTCCCTACATCTTGCTTGATAATTTGAGGGTTTTCATCTTTTTTCCTTGCCTATATCAGGAGTAGGTCTTATTATTCTATTCCTCAGTATTCTTTTACAATTTTGTTTCATCATATTTATCCTCTCTTGGCTCTACTATAGAATATTTTGACTTGTCTTGCTCATTTTCTGGTATTTTCTTAAATGATAGAGGTATATTAACTTCTAAAACTGTATTTTCTTTACCAATTTTTTTCTCTCGAATGGTGCATGGTACTTCAAGAGAGTCTTCAAAATCTAATGAGATAAATTATTTAGGTTCATAGAGAATGTTCTTCCTTAAATCAAGATCATAATGAATAGACGATTCCTTTTTAATATGTTGAACCTATTGTACAAAGTCCTCTAAGTTTTGATCTACTTTTCTTCATAGGCTAAAGCCTCAAAAGAGTTGGCTTCTTCCAATATCCTTTCTTACTGGTCTCCACTATTTATTTTCTTTATTTTTTCTAGATCTATTTTTTAGAAGTTGAAAAGCATCTTCATTCATAACCATTTGTAAGTTTTTCATGGTTTTCTACATATGATTTTATTGGGCTCTTCTTAGGGCATCATCTCTCAATATACCCCACCTCATGACATATTCTACATCTAAAATATATGTTTTCATAATCTATGGTTTGGATCCATATCTTATCCCCATACTTAATAATGATTGATTCTGGTAAAGCTTTACTTATATCAATCATGACCAATATCTCAACATAAATCCATCTTTCGTAGCATCTAAAATCTGAAGGAATTCTCCTAGAGTTTTGCCTATTGCCTTGAAGGTATCTATTTTCTAAAATTAAATGGGTAACCCAAACATCCTAACCCAGATTGGTACTAGGGATAGATTTATATTTTTAGGTGAAAAGCCTTCATACCAGCAAGTAAGAAAGAGTCATGATCTTCCCATAAACCAAGAACCCCCTTTTAGGGTTTTTTCTCTTTCTTTCCTAGAACAAAAAATGACTAGGAATAAACCTTTGGGAAGAAAGGATAGAATCACTCTTGGAGACTTCCAACTCCTATCAATCAATTTTCTTAAGGCTGAAACCCCTAACCAATACCCATTAAATTTACTAAAAATCACTCTATCTTGGAGCAACGAGGATCTTTCTGAGGTGCACTCACTAACCTTCACCACTAGAGATGATTATAAGGATTTAACTATAAATCGATCTATGGATAGGAAACTAAAACTCAAAATCTTTAAGTTTATTAGAATATCCTATAGCAAATATAATATTTGATAAAAATTTATAGTTTACATGCAAATTTTCTAAGATAAAGAAGGAAAAAAAACTTAGTTGAAAATTTCTATCCAGATAGAATGTATTGCCTCACTGAAGGCCTAACCCTTCATTGCTATTCCCATCATTTGAATCCTAGCTGATAAATATGTTATGACGCTAGATGTGGAGTAAACGATGATAATGCAGAAAGAAGGAAAATAATTTTTGTTTAATAATGAATCATTGGTTTGTAAGGTAAAATACCCACAAGTATAAGTAAATATATATTCTTGGATGCCTTAGAGACATCTCTCTAATTGCCTAATTATATCTATCCAAAAGGTGTGAGTATGAAAGGACATGTCAGTCCTTAAATAAATATAATTAATAACTTAATTAATATGTTAGGGAGAGGGTCCTAACATGCCACCCTCCTTAAAAAAACTTTGTCCTCAAAGTTGAAATTGCGGAAATTGTTGTTGAATGTGATGGAGGGTCTCCCACGTAGCATCTTCTGAAGGTAGACCTTTCCACTGAATCAATACTTTGGTGATGGTGCGATTGCGAAGGTGGCGCATGCGGTGATCTAAGATAGCTTCTGGTTCAACCATGAGGGCCCCATTGTCGGTAAACTCTGGAAGTTGAGTTTGAGTAGTGATGTGAGTGCCTACTACGACTTTAAGACAAGAAACATGGAATACCGGATGGATTTTGGAGGATTCAGGTAACTCAAGCTTATATGCGACTGGTCCAATACGTTGTAGAACTTTATAGGGGCCATAAAATTTAGGTGCTAACTTTTGAGACCCCTTGATTTTTAAAGAAGTCTGATGATATGGTTGAAGGCGAAGAAATACCATATCCCCTTCCTAAAAAACTCGCTCGATTCGATGTTGGTCCGCCTGTTGCTTCATGCGGTGTTGGGCGATGTGTAGATTGTCTTTCAGAGTTCGAATAATATTTTCTCGAGTAACAAGCTCCCTCTCTACAACGGGCACCTTTGTATTTTCGGGAAGATAAGTGGTTAGGGATGGAGGTGATTGGCCATATAGTGCTTCGAAAGGTGTCATTTTTATGGTTGTGTGATATGTAGTATTATACCACCATTCAGCTAGTGGAAGCCATTTAACCCAGTGGAGGGGTTTTGTGGAAATGAAACATCGAAGATAAGTTTCTAAGCATTTATTAACAACTTTAGTTTGGCCATCTATCTGGGGATGGTAAGCGGAGCTCATCCGAAGTTGAGTACCTTGGAGTTTAAATAATTCTTTCCAAAAATTACTAGTGAAAGTGGGATCACGATCACTAACTATAGTTGAAGGCATGCCATGTAACTTAAAGATATTGTCCAGGAAAATTTGGGCAATAGTACTAGCGGTATAGGGGTGAGCTACTGGAAAAAAATGGGCGTATTTCGATAAACGATCGACCACCACTAGGATGGTTGTTTTTCCTACCGATTTTGGAAGGCCTTCAATGAAATCCATTGAAATATCCACCCATGTTTTTGTTGGTATGGGGAGGGGTTGAAGAAGGCCTGGTGTTGCCACTGTTTCACCTTTATTTCTTTGGCATGTTTCACACTCATTGATGAATCTCTTGATATCATTTTTCATCCCTATCCAATAAAAGGATTTAGTCACTCTTTTGTAGGTTTTGAGGAATCCAGAGTGTCCTGCAGTAGGTGTAGCGTGTAGCTCATGTAGAAGCTTTGTACGATAAGCGGATGTGGGTGAGAGGACAAGACGTTCTTTATAACGGAGTATGTTATCTTGCCAAGAATAGTGAGGTTTGCTCATGGGGTTTTGTTGGAGGTGTTGAATTATGGTATGTGTGGTAGGGTCCGCATACCATTCTTCCTTGACTTGTTCGATCCATTTAGGGATAGGGCAGGAAAGAGCATGTAATTGGGGATTTTCCTCGAACTTTCTGGAAAGTGCATCCGCAACCATGTTATCTTTCCCTTTTTTGTATATGATTTCATAATCATAGCCTAATAGTTTTGTCACCCACTTTTGTTGTTCTGGGGTGGTTATCCGTTGTTCCAGAAGGTATTTTAGGCTGTGGTGATCGGTGCGGATAATGAAATGTTTTCCAATAAGGTATGGTCTCCAATGTTGGATAGCATGGACAATAGCTAACATTTATTTTTCATAAGTGGAACGTGCTAAATTATTTTTTGAAAATGCCTTACTAGTGAAGGCTAAGGGTCTTTCATTTTGCATGAGCACGACTCCCATTCCTACTCCTGAAGCATCACTTTCAATAATAAATGGTTGGGAAAAATCTGGCATGGCTAGGACAGGAGTGGTACACATGGCATTTTTTAAGGTCATGAATGCTTCATTAGCTTGTGGAGACCATAAGAAGGCATTCTTCTTAAGTAGTGCCATTAAGGGTGCCGCTATTTTGCCATAATCCTTGACAAATTTGTGATAATAGCCAGTTAATCCTAAGAACCCACGCAACCCTTTTAGTGTTTTTGGAATCGGCCAATTTTCCACATCTTCAATTTTACGAGGATCTACTTTAACTCCTTCCTTGGAGACAATATGTCCGAGGTATTCAATTTCTTGCTGGCCAAAGGAACATTTTGATCTCTTTGCGTATAATTGATTTTCCTCCAATATCTTGAGTGCTTGCTCTATATGATTTAAGTGCTCTTCCCAAGTCTTGTTGTAAATCAAAATATCATCAAAGAAAACTAAAATAAATTTTTGAAGGAAAGGAAAAAATACCTTGTTCATAAGACTTTGAAATGTGGACGGAGCATTGGTGAGACCAAATGGCATCACCAAAAATTCATAATGCCCCTCGTGAGTGCGAAAAGCCATTTTGGGTATATCACTTTCCTTAACTCGAATTTGGTGGTAGCCAGATCTTAAATCGAGTTTAGAAAAATATGCGGCTCCATTAAGTTCATCGAGTAATTCATCGATGATTGGAATAGGAAATTTGTCTTTGATCGTTATTTTGTTGAGGGCACGAAAATCCACACATAGGCGCCATGATCCATCCTTTTTTCTTACTAGTATGATTGACGAAGAGTAGGGACTTCTACTAGGTCGAATGACCCCTGCCCTTAGTAGGTCTTGTACTAATTTTTCTATTTCTGTCTTCTGTAAGTATGGATATCGGTAAGGTCTAATATTAGGAGGTTGGTGTCCCGAAAGTAATTGGATGGCATGATCATGGCTTCGCTGTGGAGGTAATCCCTCTGGTTCTTTAAATATTTTATCATGTTTCTCTAGGAGTTTTATTAATTTTGGTGCCTCTGGTTGTTCTTCGTTAGTGGTTTGCAAGGAAAATAGTTGGGCAACCATGCCTCTTCCTCCTTTGCGAAGAATATTTTCCATTCTATGGGAACTTACGATTTGTGTGGGACCCATTTTTAAACCTTGAATTGTGTAAGTTTGGTTGTTTTGTATAAATTGCATCCATAATTCTTCAAAGTCCCATTGAATTTTGTCGAGCGTTCGTAGCCATTGTACTCCCAAAACAATGTCACATCCTCCTAATGGTAGTACATACATATCTGCTTTCATGTTATACTCTCCCATAGTGAGTTTGATATTCCTGCATTTACCTTTGCATGCAATTTTTCTGCCATTACCAATCATGACTTCGAAGTTATTGTAGGGATATATAAAGCAATTAGCTTGTTTGGCCAAACTGGGGTCTATAAAATTGTGAGTGCTACCAGAGTCTAAGAGCACAATAGGGTTTTGTTTCTTAAAATACCCTTTTACCTTCATCGTTTGTGGGGCTGAATACCTTGCTAGTGCGTTAAAGGATATTTCTGTTTTATCCTCTTGATTTTCTTCTACAACATCCGTTATTACTTCAACTTCGATGTCATCCTCTTCTTTGGGGGTGCAATCAATTGTGTCCAAAATATATAATTTTGGTGAAATGCATTTGTGGTTGGGTGTAAATTTTTCGTCGCAATGGAAACAGAGGCCCTTTTCTCATCTTTCTTTCATTTCCTCCTGGCTAATTCATTTGATTGGCATGACTTTATTGAGTTTTTGGCTGGTGTAGGTATTTGGTGGTTTTCCTATGAAAACTCTTCCTATTCACCTTTGGTTATTGTTCTTCTCTTCTATCATTTGTGCTAATGCCACGGTATGCATCATATCGATAGGGTTTTGTATTTGTACTTCCATTCGAATGTCTTCTTTTAGGCCACTGATGAAGCAACTTTGGAAGAATGATGCATCGAGTCCTGATGTGAGGTTCACCAACTTCTCGAATTGCGCTTGGTATTCCCTTACGGTGGATGTTTGGCGAAGTTTGGTGAGGGCTCCTGTGAAGTCTTCAAATTTGGTAGGGCCAAATCGCAACATTAGGTTCTTTGTGAATTTGGTCCATGTGGGAGGACCTTTTGTTTTTTCATACCATTGGTACCATTGTGTAGCAATTTGTTCTAAGTGAAATGATGCAATACGGACTTTCTGAATCTCTAGAATTTGATATAAGGTGAAATATTGATCTGCCCTATATATCCAATTTGTGGGGTCACCTCCATCAAATTTTGGAAAATCTAGCTTTGTGGTACGAGGAAGGATTGATGTATGCGGTCCCCCTATTAACGTCTGTTGTGGTGGCATAGTGTTTTGTTGTCCGCTATGCATTAACATCAAATTTTGTTGTACCAAGTCCATGGAGTGGGTTGTAGCATCCAACTTAGTGGATATCTCCGTATTAGAGTTGTTGATGCTCATAGTTAGGTCTGCTATTTTGGTAGTGATCTTATCCTCTAAATTATCCTTCCAAAATGCCATTCCTTGCATCACTTCTTTCATTTCCTTTGAAACCTCTTTCGAGACCTCTTTCGCAATATCCTTTGCCACTTCTTTTGAGACTTCTTTCGCAATCTCCTTCGCCGTATCTTGAGATCGCCTTCCCTCGGCCATTTAGGGTGTGATTGTGATTTACAAGAAGTTTTAGATTGCAAGGGTTAGTTTTGAAAAATTATGTTTTTGCCAAGATTTTCGCAATTATCTTTTGTAAAACAGTGCTATTGTCGCCAAATTACTAAATTGTGCAAAAAATTTGATTTCTTGTCAATATTGTTGCAAAAATTTGCAAAAATTTGTTTTGTTGTCAATTTTTATGTACAAAAATTTATTTTGTTGTCAATTTTGTTTTGCAACTTTGTTGTTTTCAACAGGGCAGAGCGACAATGGTTGTAGGGCGGAGTGGAGCTCAGGTGGAGGTGGCGATAAGGGCGAAATGGGGCAGAGAGCTGTTGAGCAAGGTGCAACAAAAGCATTTGAGAAAGTATTGTCATTGTTATCAACACGATGCATTGATGCGATTGATGCGGCTCGGAGGTCAATCAGATCAAGTGCAGAAAGTTTCAAGCAAAACAGAGGTGACCCAGATTCAGAAATTGGCAGAAAGAGACAAGGAAGAAAACTGTCGCGATATCGCGACATGTTTTCTGTCGCGATTTCGCGACAAAAAGTAGGAGAGAGAAAATGCAAGCCAAAATGTCGCGATATCGCGACATGTCGAGTTTTCACTGAGGAGAGAGAAAATGTGTCGCGATTTCGCGACAAAAAGTAGGAGAGAGAAAATGCACGCCAAAATGTCGCGATGTCGCGACATGTCGAGTTTTCGCTGAGGAGAGAGAAAATGTGTCGCGATTTCGCGACATGTTCCATTTTCGCTGGAGTTGGCAAGGAGAGTTGTACGGAAGAGCAAAGTGTCACGATTTCGTGACATGTTCCTTTTTCGCTGCTGCTGGCAAAGAAGAGTGTACGGAAGCCGGAAGTGTCACGATTTCGTGACAAGAGCTGATTTTGACAAGAAGGATGATGACGTTAGCAAAGTTGAAAAGTGTCACGATTTCATGACAGGATGAAAGGAAAGCTGCTGGAAGCCGAAAGCGTCACGATTTCGCGACATGCTTAAGGATGACGTCACATAATGTTGAAAGTGTCGCGATATCGTGACAAGATGCAGGGAAAGCTTTCAAGAGCCAAAATGGTCACGATTTCGCGACAGCAAGGGCATGAATGGTACGGCTACAGAAAGTGTCGCGATATCGCGACAGGTAACAGTTTGGCGGGTAAAAGCGCGAAAAGCATGCATGGTGACACGTGTCAAAAAAGGACAGGAAAATCATGCAACAGCTACGTAAAAAGTAAATGATGTCGGATCAGGATTACAAATTGACAGTGTCGAACATGCACCAAATAGTTGAATTTGCATGATTGAAAAGCATTCGAAGAATCGTATAGGCAGGATCAAAAAGCATTCGAACAGCTGTATTTGAAGTATTCGAACAGACAAATATGCAGGATTGAAAAAGCATTAGAAAAGACGTATTTGCAGAATTCAAAGAGTCGGATATGCGGAATAGAAACAATATTCGAATGGCCGTATTTGAAGTATTCGAACAGTCGAATATGCAGGTTCGAAAATGCATTAAAACATCGTATTGCAAGGAATCGAACCGCCGTATTGCAGGGGTTCGAATAGTCGTAGTGCATGTAATCAAATAGCCGTATTGCATGGATTCGAACAGTCAGAGTATGTGATTCGACTGCATGCAGGATTGAAAGGTTATAAAAGAATAGTCGTACAGAGAAGATGTTGCTGCTGTTAGAGAAAAGTTGTTGTAGAAAGAGAAATATTGCTGTGAAAAGAGGGTTTGGATAAGAAA
Organism: Wollemia nobilis; assembly: GCA_028583015.1. Lineage (NCBI taxonomy): Eukaryota > Viridiplantae > Streptophyta > Pinopsida > Araucariales > Araucariaceae > Wollemia > Wollemia nobilis. The sequence continues at coordinate 23,000,134 of JAQPPZ010000523.1, forward strand.
ATTAGCAGAGCCGTGAGAGTGTGCAGAGTTGGATTAATTGCGCACCGATCAGTGGTTGTGCATGAAGTGAAGACACTTTTATGTCATTCTAATTGATCGGAATTGTAGTCCAAGTTGGTGCTTGGTACTAGGGGTTGGTGCTCCATCTATTGCAGCAGAAAATTACAGGGGTTGGTGCTCCTTCCAGTTGATGCTCGGTAAAGAAGTTGTAAAATTGAAATTTTGCAAAGACTGGATTTGGATTGAAGTCCAAGCAGCTTAATTTTTGAGGAGTAGCCAAATTGGTGAACCTCGTTATATTGTGTGTTGTGGTGTGCTCTCATTTTGTTCTTCCGGTTTTATAAGTTTTCTGTGCTTCGATCTTTGAATGTCGTTGTTTCGAAATTAAATAACTACACTGATTCACCCCCCTCTCGGTGTCATTGTGTGAACATCAATTGGTATCAGAGCGAGGTTCCTTGTACAAGCTTAATCAGCTAAGGAGATCTTGGAAGAAACAATGGCAAGGCGGTGAAGGATTTTCATCCAACAAAGCTCCCTTATTTGATGGAACAAATTACACCTTCTCGAAACTCAGAATGCAAACATATCTGAGTGCATTGGGATATGATATTTGGGATTCTCGTAGATAGTGGATACACAACACCCACTACTCCTCCAACAGATATCGCCGAGAAAAAGAAATTTGAGAACAACTCCAAAGCTAAGAATGCCATAATGTGTGGGCTTGTTGACAAGTGAACCGATAAGAGTCATGAGTTGTAAATCAGCAAAAGACATGTGGGATAAACTGAAGAGCATCCATGAAGGAGACAATAAGATTAAGGAAGCAAAACTACAAACTCATCGAGCACAGTTCAAAGCACTGCAAATGAATGAAGATGAAAACATAGAGACTTATATGCCGAGAGTCAACGGAATTATTAATGCAATCGGAGGACTCGGTGAAGAAATTGATGATGCAGTTGTGAAAAAGGTTCTCAGAACACTTCACAAAAGATTTAACTCCAAAGTCTCTGCAATAGAAGAGGCAAAAGATCTAAACAACTTCAGCATGGATGAGTTGCATGGTTCCCCGACAGCATATGAAATGAGAATAGGACAAACCAAGTCTACAGACAGAGAAGCAACTTTTAAAGCACACAAGAATGTAAAAGCCGAACATGAATCCGAGGATGAAGGAACACCGGATGAAACGAAGCCAATTTTGTTCGAAAACTCACAAAAGGAAAAGGAAAATATAGAGGGAAGCTACCTTTTAAATGCTTCAATTGTGGAGGAGTCGGTCATTTTGCAGCCAAATGTCCAATGCAGGAGAGAACCAAAAATGGTGAAGGTTCACACCAAGAAAAAGGTGACTGGAAGAAGAAACAAAATTTCAGAAAGAACAACTTCAAGAAGAAAAGCTTCATAACCAAGAATGTCAGCAGTTCTGAAGAAAGCACAGATGAGGAGTCTGAAGAAGGAGGTGAAGCTCTTTTCATGGCACTTGAAGAAGAAAGAACAGAGAAAAATCAGGAAGGTGATGAAAATTCCAAGGATGAAGCTGAAGTGTATTTGGAAGGAGAATTGGTTGCTGCACTTGAAGAGTTGAGTGCAGAAAGGAAGAAGAATAAGAAATTTTCAAAGAAATTAGAGAATGCCACAGACATAATAAACAATCTGAAAATACAGACAGAGGAATTCAAGAAAATGTCTAAAGTTCTTGATGAACAATTAACTGTAAAGACAGTTGAATGCAACAAGCTAGAGGAAGACATTGTTAAGTTAAGGATGCAGTTAGAGGAGATGAATAGAAAATTGAACTGTTTTCATAAGTTTGAAGAAAGTACTGTAAAGTTGGATAAAATGTTAAATAACCAAAGGCCTTCTGGCATAAAATTTGGTTTAGGCTTTGATGAAGGAGAATCTTCAAAGGATTCAAAGAACTTGAATATAGAACTCATAAAGAAAGAAGAAAAGATCAGGGTTGAACCAGAAAAACCAAATCTTGCAAAAGAAAACAATAATGCCAGATTCAAGAAGAATACTGACAAAGATGGATTCACAAAAGTCACACATCCAAGGAGGAGAAGAGTCATGGCTCCTACTTCAAACTGGCAAAGACCGGCACCCAGGTTTAATCATGCATTTTCTCGGTTATTGTTTTAAATGCAATGCTTATGGCCATAAGATTTCAGATTGCAGGCATAATGTATCTCAAAGGAATTTTACCAAAGAGAAATGTTTTTTCTCCTTTAATGAATTATGCAGTTGAATGTTATAATTGTCATAATTTTGGACATATTGCTAGAAACTGTAGAAGCACTTTTGCATCAAATAATTATCAGGGTAGAAAATCTCAGCCAAGTGGGTTGAAACAAAACCAAAAATTTCCTGAAAAACAGGCACATGCTAATGAAAGGACAAAGGCAAAACAAGTAGCAAAATCTGCTATCAAACCAGAATGGAAAGAAAAGGAATCTTTGATTGTCCGAGATCGCTTTTAAAGCTCGGAACAAATCAGCACCTTGGATACTTGACGATGGTTGTTCCAAGTCACATGACAGTGACAAGCAAAAGTTTGAGAATTTACAGAATTATGAAGGTGGTTCTGTGAAATTTGGAAATAATGATGGAGCAAAGATTGTTGGAAAGGGATCAGTCAAGATCAGTGATGGCAATATAAAATCAAAAGAAGTCTTGTTTGTAATTGGCCTGAAGCATAACTTGCTAAGTGTAAGTCAAATATGTGACAGAGGCCATGATGTAATCTTCAAGAAGGAGGGCTGTGAAGTAAGAAAGACAAAAAATGGAAAGTTAATAGCCACTGGACTGAGAACTTCTGGAAATCTGTATACACTTTCAGAAACTGCAGAAGGAACATGCTTGATTGGACAGGAAGATGAAAACTGGCTATGGCACAAGAGGCTTGGGCATATTAGTTTTGACAATCTGGCAAAAATCAGTTCAAAAAGAGCAGCTTAGAGATATACCAAACATTGGCAAACCCGTAAATAGCATCCGTGAGTCATGCCAAAAGGGAAAACAAACCAGAGCCACTTTCAAAGCAAAAGAATACTTCACTAGCAAGCCATTAGAACTAATTCACACTGATCTATGTGGACCCATGAGAACTGAAAGCATAAATGGACACAAATATTTTATGCTGTGTATAGATGACTACTCAAGAATGACATGGGTACTATTTCTGAAACTCAAGTCAGAAGCCTTTGAGATGTTTAAAACCTTCAAAAATCTTGTTGAGAATCAATCAGAAAAAGAATTAAATGCCTAAGATCAGACAGGGGAGGAGAGTTTATCTCCGAAGAATTTGTAGACATCTGTCAAAAACATGGGATAAGAAGACAGTTTTCAGCAGCTAGGACACCTCAGCAGAATGGTGTTGTAGAAAGGAAGAATAGAACAAAGGCAGGAAATGGCAAGGACAATGCTGACGAAAACAAAATAGCTGACAGATTTTGGAAAGAGGCAGTTCATACTGCAGTTTACATTCAAAACAGGTGCATGCTGAGACCACATGAAAGCAAAACAACTTATGAGTTGTGGTTTGGCAGAAAGGCAACAACAAGACATTTCAAAGTATTTGGCAAGCAAGTGCTACATAAAACGGATTGAAGATAACCTCGGTAAATTTGAAGATAGAGCTCATGAAGGTATCTTTCTTGGTTACTCAACAAAAAGCAAGGCATACACATGTTACAACAAGAGGTTGAAGAAAATTGTTGAAAGTGCTGATGTGAAAGTTGATGAAGGTAGAGAACAAGAAACTACTTATCAAGAAAACTACCCTATGTATGAAGAAGTCATTGAAGGTGATGATGAAAAAGAAACAGAGAAGAATCAGAAAATTGATCCAGGATGGTGTAAAAACCGAATCTGAAGAAGAAGAAAACAAGAAATTTAAAACAAGCAACTGGCAGTAAAAATCATCCAAGTGAACAGATTATTGGGGATCCCACAGATGGTATTCAGACAAGAAGAACAGCAGTGAGGAACTATTCTCTCGTTATCTAGTATTGAACCTAAAAATGTTGCTAAAGCAAGCACTGATGAAAGTTGGATGAAGGCAATCAATGAAGAACTAGATCAGATAGAGAAAAACAATACCTGGGAATTAGTACCTAGACCAACAAATAAAAACATAATTGGCACTAAATGGGTTTTTAGAAATAAATTGAATGAAGATGGGCAAGTGGTCGTAAATAAGGCAAGATTGGTATGTAAAGGCTATGCTCAGGTTGAAGGCATTGATTTTGAAGAAACTTTTGCACCGGTAGCCAGACTAGAGGCAATCAGAATGTTTCTGGCATTAGCAGCTCATAAAAACTTCAAAGTATATCAAATGGATGTAAAATCAGCATTTTTGAATGGAAAACTGGAAGAAGAGGTTTACATTGAACAACCAGATGGCTTCCAACTTGGTGACAATCCAGATTTTGTTTGCAAGTTAAAGAAAGCTTTATATGGATTAAAACAGGCACCCAGAGCATGGTATGCAAGGTTGGATAATTATCTAATTAAACAAGGGTTTAAGAAAGGTTTGGTGGATAGCAACTTATATGTCAAAACAGAGAAGGGTCATCTTATTGTTCTTGTTGTTTATGTAGATGACATAATATTTGGCAAGCAAGATGGATGAATACTGCAAAGACATATCAATTAAAATGAAAAAAGAATTTGAGATGTCAATGATTGGTGAACTTTCTTATTTCTTAGGATCGCAGGTCAATCAAAATGAAAAAGGCATTTTTATTTCTCAAGTTAAATATGTAAAAGAAATGCTGAAAAAGTTCACAATGGAAGACAAGAAACCGGTCAAGACTCCCATGACAACAGTCGCAAGTTGAGCAAGGATGATAAATCTCCAGATGTGGATCAAACAATGTACAGGTCTATGATTGGAAGCCTGCTGTATTTAACAGCTACTAGACCAGATATACTACAGGAAGTATGCATGGTTGCTAGATTTCAGGCAAGTCCCAAAGAAACTCATGTCACAGTTGTAAAAAGGATCTTCAAGTACCTCAAAGGTACCATGGATTATGGGTTGTGGTACCCAAAAGGCAAAGACTTCACTTTGATTGCATATTCTGATGCAGATTGGGCAGGGTGCATTGATGACCGGAAGAGTACAAGTGGAGGAGCATTTTATCTTGGAGACAAGTCGGTAGCATGGCACAGCAAGAAACAAGAATCGCTTCTCTATCCACTGCAGAGGCAGAATACATTGCAGCCACAACTTGTTGTACACAGATATTATGGATGAGACAAACTTTGAAAGATCTTGGTATCCACTTCAAAGAGCCAATATCAATAAAATGTGATAACACTAGTGCTATCAACATATCCAAGAATCCAGCTTATGCATTCAAGAACCAAACACATTGCAATCCGATATCATTTTTTGAAGGATAAAGTTGCAGAAGGAGAAGTCAAGTTGGATTTTGTTCCAACTACAGAGCAAGTAGTTGATATATTCACAAAACCATTGCCCAAGGATGTTTTTGAGTACCTTAGGAATAAGTTGGGAGTGGTCACAATTCCCAAGAACTGACTATCATTAGGGATCACATTCTCAATGGGTGCATGCATGCCTATACTTATAGTTTTGCTTATGTTTATGATTTTTGCTAACTATAACAATATTTTCCCGAGAATGGTGTACAGAGACTCAGGGGGAGTCTCCAGCAGCCCTTTGGTATTATTGGCAAAGGGGGAGAAGAAGTTGAGCAAGGTTGTTGTGTGTTGCCAACAATTCCAAAGGGGGAGATTGTTGAGCAAGGTGCAGCAAAAGCATTTGAGAAAGTATTGTCATTGTTGTCAACACAGACAGATTGATGCAGTTGATGCAGTTCAGAGGTCAGTCAGATCAAGTGCAGAAAGTTTCAAGCAAAACAGAGGTGACCCAGATTCAGAAATTGGCAGAAAGAGACAAGGAAGAAAACTGTCGCGATATCGCGACATGTTTTCTGTCGCGATTTCGCGACAAAAAGTAGGAGAGAGAAAATGCAAGCCAAAATGTCGCGATATCGCGACATGTCGAGTTTTCACTGAGGAGAGAGAAAATGTGTCGCGATTTCACGACAAAAAGTAGGAGAGAGAAAATGCACGCCAAAATGTCGCGATGTCGCGACATGTCGAGTTTTCGCTGAGGAGAGAGAAAATGTGTCACGATTTCGTGACATGTTCCATTTTCACTGGAGTTGGCAAGGAGAGTTGTACGGAAGAGCAAAGTGTCGCGATTTCGCGACATGTTCCTTTTTCGCTGCTCCTGGCAAAGAAGAGTGTACGAAGCCGAAGTGTCACGATTTCTGACGGAGTAGTCACGATTTCACGACAAGAAGGATGATGACGTAGCAAAGTTGAAAAGTGTCGCGATTTCGCGACAGGATGAAAGAAAAGCCACTAGAAGCCGAAACGTCACGATTTCACGACAACCTTAAGGGTGACGTCAAAAGTTGAAAGTGTCGCGATATCGCGACAAGATGCGGGGAAAGCTTTCAAGAGCCAAAATGGTCACGATTTCGCGACAGCAAGGGCATGAATGGTACGGCTATAGAAAGTGTCGCGATATCGTGACAGTAAGATTTAGCGGGTAAAAGCCAAAAAGCATGCATGGTGACACGTGTCGAAAAAGCAGACGAGGAAAATCATGCAACCGATTACGTAAAAAGTAATCGATGTCGGATCGGCGATTACAAATTGACAGGTGTCGAACATGCACTGAAACAGTTGAATTTGCATGATTGAAAAGCATTCGAAGAATGGTATAGGCAGGATTAAAAAGCATTCGAACTATTGTATTTGAAGTATTCGAATAGACAAATATGCAGGATTGAAGAAGCATTAGAAAAGACATATTTGCAGAATTCAAAGAGTCGGATATGAGAATAGAAACAATATTCGAATGGCCGTATTTGAAGTATTCGAACAGCCGAATATGCAGGTTCGAAAATGCATTAAAACAGTCGTATTGCAAGGAATCGAACCGCCGTATTGCAGGGGTTCGAATAGTCGTAGTGCATGTAATCAAACAACCGTATTGCATGGATTCGAACAGTCAGAGTATGTGATTCGATTGCATGCAGGATTGAAAGGTTATAAAAGAATAGTCGTACAGAGAAGATGTTGCTGTTGTTAGAGAAAAGTTGTTGCAGAAAGAGAAATATTGTTGTGAAAAGAGGGTTTGGATAAGAAAATTAGCAGAGCCGTGAGAGTGTGCAGAGTTGGATTAATTGCAGACCAGTCAGGGTTGTGCATGAAGTGAAGACACTTTTATGTCATTCTAATTGATCAGAATTGTAGTCCAAGTTGGTGCTTGGTACTAGGGGTTGGTGCTCCATCTGATTGCAGCGAGAAAATTACAGGGGTTGGTGCTCCTTCCAATGGATGCTCGGTAAAGAAGTTATAAAATTGAAATTTTGCAAAGACTGGATTTGGATTGAAGTCCAAGCAATTAATTTTTGAGGAGTAGCCAAATTGGTGAACCTCGTTATATTGTGTGTTGTGGTGTGCTCTCATTTTGTTCTTCTGGTTTTATAAGTTTTTTGTGCTTCAAGTATTTGAATGCTGTTGTTTCGAAATTAAATAACTACACTTATTCACCCCCCCTCTCAGTGTCATTGTGTGAACATCAAGAGTGGGCAGAGGAAGCAGTAGGAGCAGAGCGGAGTTGAGAGCGATGGAGGCGATGTAAGGGAGGAGTGGAGAATGGGATTGTCATGGAAACCGAGGTGGTTAGAGGGGCATGAAAATTGCGATGATTAGAGGGCGCGAAGGGTGGAACGTGGTAGGGGAGCGAACAAGTTGACCAACTTTGAGGCGATTGTCAAGGGGGTAGATAAGGTGGAGGTGCCACGCGCGACATGGGTGCCTAGAAAGCTAGGCACTTTCCTATGTGTCTTAGATTTCTCTTAAACCCCTTTGCTCATTTAACAGGAGCAATGTGGGATATTGTTTTATCCAAAAAAATAACAAGCCTCACGTCTGGTGCCGTGAAACTTTTTCGATATCGGGGCTTTATAACCTTAGGTTGAACCTTAATATTTTCATTTTTATTCATCAAAGATTATTTTGCTTCGTCGCTGTTTGAATTCCTCTGTCGAAAAATGACACAAAGTCGTGTTTTGAACAGATTCTTTGGAATTTGCGGTCTATTTGTCGAACAAGCTTGCATTATCGATTATATATATATATATATATATATATATATATATATATATATATATATATATATATATATATATATTCTTGTTTTTTGCCATGTACTTCATCGAAGTCATCGGTTTTGAAGTGGTTATCACGTCAGAATTTCGTAGTTTTCCTTTTATTGGTCGTTTATCACAGTGGTCTGCGATGACTATGTGTACTTTGAACAATACCGGCTGGTCCTTGGAAAGTGCTCTGATACCAGATGTTATGACGCTAGTTGTGGAATAAACAATGATAATGCAGAAAGAAGGAAAATAATTGTTGTTTAATAATGAATTGCTGGTTTGTAAGGTAAAATACCTCAAATATAAGTAAATGTATATTCTTCGATGCTTAGAGACATCTCTCTCATTGCCTAATTATATCTATCAACAGGTGTGAGCAGTGAAAGGACATGTCGGTCCTTAAATAAATATAATTAATAACTTAATTAATATGTTAGGAAGAGTGTCCTAACAAAATACTTGCAATGTTATTTTTTGTAACTCGAAAAATCGTCATTGCCCTTATTCTAGATGGTTGACTTCACGAAGTTATATCTCCCTCAATATTGCTTGGATTCCTTCATATGACCACTCATTTTAAAGCTATTCAAATTTCGTACAAGTTGATCCGAGAATCAACTAAATTGAATAATCCTTCATGAAGATATGGCTTCTAAAAGGTGAGACGTTTTTCAGAAAATAAAAAATAATTCCCTAATCCTTTGAAAAGCGACCATTCTTCTTCCCTAAAATAATCAATTATCATTATAATTACATATGTCAAGGACTTATATTTGCATTAAGAGTTAGAGTTATGAAAGACCTTCATCTTCCATGATGTAGTTTAGATGAAGGGTCTAATAAGAGAACGCTCCATGTTTAGACAAGGAAGTATAATGAAAGATAAACCTCTTCTAACAACCTGAATAATTTTTTTGGGAGATGTCACAAACAACATAGTGCAAAGAGTTGTTCAAATTGCATGGAGTCGTCTCAAATAGTTACAAAATCATCTTTATATAGACATGAGAAAAATATTAGAAAATCATATTTGAATAAAATATTATAAAAACATATTTAAATAACATATTATAAAATCATATCTAAATAAAAGATTATTTTTTCCTAATCAAGATAAAATATAAAAAAAATAGATCCGAACATAATATTATAAAATTAGATCTAGATAAGTCTTGGGGGACAACGCAATGGTTTGGGCTTTGGCTCTTCTTGAAAGATCCAAGGTTCAAACTGCTCTTCTTTGGAAGATCCAAGGTCGGTTCAAACTGCATAATGTATGTGTGCTAATCCCCTATTCTCTCTGTATTCTCTTGGTCTTATGAGGGGTCATGGTTGGGATGTAAATGCTCAGCCCTAAGTGTATCCAAGGTTCAAACTGCTCTTCTTTGGAAGATCTAAGGTTCAAACCGCTCTTCTTTGGAAGATCTAAGGTTCAAACTACATCGTGTATGTGTGTTAATCCCTTGTTCTCTCGGTATTCTCTTGGTCTTATGAGGGGTCATGGTTGTAGTGTTTTTTTACACTATTTAAATAAAAACAAAAACAGTTAGACTCGTCCTCGATATCCATCTAAATAAAATAAAATAAAATAAATAAATAAATAAATAAATATATAAATATATATATATATATATATATATATATATATATATATATATATATATATATATATTTTGGTTACATAGATGAATTGGTTACAATCATAATTTTTAGTAAATGTCAGTGCAGTGGGCAGGGTTCAAACTATCGACAAAGGCTTCCAACACACCCATCGTCTCGTTAAATGGTAACTCAACGTGATATGGGGACCGTCGAACGCACAGGGTTTACACTGTGTTCGTCAGTCTGGTTTAACACGTGACATGAAGGGTTCGAGATGGGTACCGTCAAATGCACAGGGTTTACACTGTGTTCGTCAGTTTGGTTCAACACGTGGCATGAAGGGGACCGTCAAACAAACAGAAAACAGATCGTCGTCATTACTCAGGTACAACATACAGAGAAGTTAGATCGAGCTACTGGCTATGCATGGGCACGTCTGTGGGATTGGAACCTAGGTCTCCTCAAAAAAATATATATTTTGACCCGCTCAATATAAAAGACGAGGACCATTCATAAAAACTTGTGTAAATTCATTGAAAAAAAAATTAAATCTAAAATAATATATATATTTTTGACCTGTATTAAAATCAATATAAAATATTATAAAATTAAATGTAAATAAAATATAAAAAATTTAAATGAAGATAAAATAATATCTGTGTGATGTGGTTTACCGGCAAGGACAACACTTACATTATCAGTAATGTAATCCGGATTCAACCCATGACGAATATGTAGATGTATAAAAGTATTTAGCCAATAAAAAAAAATAAGATAAAATAACTTTTTCTAATTAATCAAAATAAAATTAAAAAAATTTACGATACAAGATTCGAATACTCATGCATTATTCTACCCCTTTCTCGTTTGAATAATATGGAAAAAAAAAAAAAAAAACCTCATCTTAAAACTAAAACTAAATTATATATTATATATTTATATTTATATTTGTAAAAGCTATCAATATAAAATTCAATTTTATGCTTGCGTCTCTTAGCTGGTAAATTAAATTTACCGTATACTTCATGAATAACTTGCTTCTTCGTAACTATATATAAAAAAAGTAATTTTTGTTTTGCTTTTGTATTTACTCCAGAATGTTTTATTCGTTCATCATGGGATACAAATATCTTGCTATAAATTTTATATTTTTAATATTTTATTTTATATTAAAAAAATATTTATTATAATTTTTTTATTGGTTAGTATAAGAAACTTCTACTACTAATAAAGTTGAGTAGACTCGTTCTAACCTAACCATACAGCTATCCCTCATACACTAGCCCATGGTTTAAATCTTAGATCTTCAAAAAGAAAAAAAAACCAAAACCTATACCAATACCATTACAAGGTACCTCTGAAACATTATAATTTTAAATTAAAATGATCACTTATGTTTAACGAGTTAACTTGTTCCTTTAAAATCATACCAATAACTTTCTGATCTGATATAAGTAATGATCTAAAACTTACTATTTAAGTTTTCAAAGCGTTTCGGTTTTAGGGTGCCATTTATTTTAATTGGATAAAAAAGTAACTTAAGAAGCTTGGCAAGTAAAAGGGCAATAGCTATACATTAGAAACAGGTGTGTCCCAAAGACATTGTCATGCCACCTAAACGGTTTTAAAAGCGTGATGTAATGATGCACCTTTTCTCTCATTCAATTCTTTTCGTGCAGTTTTAAACGGTGGGTCACAATTAGACTCTCCGTCGACATCCGGCCAAATAAAAAATACGATATATTTTCCGCAAAGCGATTTCTGCCAGTTGGTCATCAAGGTCGGGGAAGAGGAGCACGCTACCTCTAAAAGCTATATAAATAGCTCTCGACCTGCTCGGGATACATCATTAATTTGTCTATCTGTTTCTCTCCTTTTCTGAAGTTTTGTTGTTTCGGAGAAAATCACACTGAAGTCGAGAGAGAGATCCAGATCTTACCGTCGATAATTTGGGGTCGCATTTGAGATCAGTAAAATAACAAATAGCAGGTCTGGAGATGGCAGGAGGAAACAAGTTCACTTGCACAGCACTCGTTGTATTTCTCATGATAATTTTCTCATCGGCGGTTGTGGTGACGTCAGAGGAGGCAGAGGCGCTGAGTCCGAGTCCATCCATGGTGACGGGCGCAGCTTCCATGACAGCTGTTCCCTCCATACTTGCTGCTTTTCTCTTTGCATTTCTGCCCCATTTGATCCGTGGAGGCGTTTAGTGATCATGACTTCTGTTCTCGACTTCCCCCTCTTTGATCAAGAGGACTTTTTTTTTTGTTTATTGGTGGTGTTTGCTTTGGGGGGTACATATTGATTTTATTGTTGAGTCGCCTAGGAAATAAAGGGTTCCCCTGCAGATTCGTGGGATGAGTAATTATATATTCAGATGTAATAAGATTAGTCATGGAGATTTTGGATTTCATTGTAACATTTGGAAATCATTGTAATGGGCGCAATTAAATTATAGATTATTTTTTCTGTATTTTGAATGGTTGTCTTTGTCGTGTATTGTTGCCTATTTAACTTGCGTGTGATGATCCAGCCTTGTAACGGATTTGCAGAGTTGCAGGGTTTTACAGGATTTAACAGGATTGATATATTACTCTGATGATATTGAGATTACTCTTAATTGTCAGTAGGGCGATCTTTCTGTGTTGCACTCATATTTTAATGTAAAAAAAAAAATCCTTTACGAGAAGTAGACTTGCGTCTTCGCTTTTGGGTGGTAGAGATAAATGGAATATATATATAATTGATTATCTTATAGTAGTAGTGAAAGGTTTGGTTATATATAAAATAATAATTTGTTTTTAATTTGTTTTTCTCGTGTAGGATGCCTTTGAGTTTAGTTAGGCATTTAAATAGCTAGTTTAGAGTTTTGTTCTCTGTGACATTTAAATAGCTAGTTTAGAGTTTTGTTCTTTGTGTTGGCAAATTTATATTGTTTAATTTATTATGGATTAAATTTGCGAGGGTGCCTTGTGTTAGTTGAGGTATTACTCCTCGTTTTGGTAAATTTAAATTGTTAACTTATTATGGATCAAATCTATAAATATGGGTCGGTGCCTTTAGTTAGTTTAGACATTGGATTAAGTTTTTAAGACACAAATACTATAATGGTGACGGTACCTTTAGTTAGTTTAGACATCCAGCTTGGATTAAGTTTTTAAGACACAATTACTATAAAGGTAACGGTGCCTTTAGTTAGTTTAGACATCCAGCGTGGATTAAGTTTTTAAGACACAAATGTGAATATGTTAAGGTGGATGTGTATAAGAAGTAATATTTAATAATAAAAAAAATGAATATGATAAAGGGGTAAAATAATATACATATAAAAGTATTAAAAAGATGTGTTTTATTTTTTTAGTTTATATATATATATATATATATATATATATATAGATAATTTCAATTTTCATTTCTATTAAGTGGTTTTTTTTCTTCCTTAAAATATTAAGAAATTTTAATCGGTTGACCTAATATCATTTAATAAAAAATTAATGAATTTACACATGTTTTTTATGAAGGGCTTCGGTCATGGGGTTTGAACCAATATCAAAGCCCTTACCACTGCAATAAGCTTGCAACTTCATTTCAATTAAATTGTTATACCTAGATATTGCATCTTTTTCCATAAAAAGTCAAAATTCTTAATTTTTATTTTTTAGAGTTCTTTTTAATGGGTTATAAAGGAGTGAAACCGCTCTAACTATATTACATCATCACCACATAGTTTTTTTTGGTAAATAAAAGTCTTAATTAATTATCGGGTTTTGCAGGTTAACCCAAAACCTATTATAATATCCAGCCTTCTGTTGAGATTGTAGATCCTAGTCATCCTTGAAACTTTCTTACCGGAAATTGTGTTGAATCCCCTACAACACCTTACTAACAAAGCACACCCATACCTAAACATAATTGTAAACATTACTTACATTGACAGGAATTGAAGTTTGGAACTTTGCACTTATGAAACCTGTTGCTTGCCCATTTCCTATTCTCTGTCGAAATCTTCCAAGGCTTACACCTTGTTACTTTCATTTCCAATTTGGTATGATTTAGAGGGAAACCCCATAGTTATTACGAGCTCCATGGGGAAAGAACATTCATTCATATTTATCCTTAACGGGTAGGTTTCTTTTCATGACTAATAATGTTTTTCACTTCACGTGACACACCTTGTGTCCATGTCACCAAACTACCAACATCAACACCTATGTTGGCTAATTTGTCAGCTGACCTGTTGGCCTCATGGTACAAGTGACGAGCCCTCCTGTTCTGTCTTGCCGCAAAAAAGATCCTCACTTCATAGATGACTCCCTTGATTCTCCATGGAGGTTTTTTGCCATTGGTTAACAGGTTGATGATGTTCATAGAATCACCTTCAATCATCATCACCACATAGTGGTATTACAACAAATCTTGGATATTATTCATGTTCAAACCCAGGTCTCCTCCTTGAAATATTGAGGAGGAATTTAACTTGTCGAGCTAGTGCCACTTGATTAGATTTTTTTAATTTTTATTTTCTAGGTTTTCTTTAAGTTTCTTTGTAAATACAAATATTCCAAAATTCAATATTTTTTTCTTGATTTTTTTTAATTGTCTATGCACTACTACTTAGCAGAGTAAAATTTCCAAAACTTTGTGATCTAAACTATTAGTCTAAACTATTACCAATGCCTCGAAATCAAGTAAAGACTAATGTGAAAACATGCATAATATATGGATATTGTAAAACTTGACAAATAAAATAAATTATAAGTAATTTTTTTTAGAAAAAGCAATTGTACTAAGGTCCTCCACCCTTGACAAGTCATAACTCTCCCCTTTTGAACTTGGGAGTTTACAAAAAAATTTAATTATCATCCCAATTGAGTTGTTATAGTTAGAAACTTACATCTTTTCTCATAAAAAGTCTAAATTCTTGATTTTCTTTTTTGGATTTTTTTCATTTTCCTTTATAAATACAAATTTTTAAAAATTCCACATCATTCTTCTTGACATTATCTTGTAGCAGCCTTCATGATACCAAAATTCAACCTCTATTGTATACACATTGTATTTTAGTAGAGTAATACATCCAAAACTTTACATTATTATAGATCACTTTATTAGATCTAATCTGTTAGTTTCCTTCCTAAAGCATAAGTGCAATCATAAAAATTGAAACAAATAGTTTTATAGTCTCAAAACATTGAAAGATTCAATCCATAATGTATCCCATAATCAAATTGAAGAACACAAGCTTATACTAAGAGGGGGGGCGAACAATATAAGACCACTTTTTACTTTTTATCTCAAACCAATATATGCAATGTAAAGATAGCAATTTCAACAGCAGTAATCAAAGTAATGTACACAACATGACACACAATAGAGACACCACAATTTACGCGGTTCACCCAATGCGGGCTACTCCACAGAGAAAATATTTTACTAAAACTTTCTTAGTTAATCTCTTGGGAATCCTTCATTTTTTTGCCAAACTGGGGTCTATAAAATTGTGAGTGCTACCATATTCGAAGAGCACAATAGGGTTTTGTTTCTTAAAATGCCATTTTACCTTCATTATTTGTGCTGTCGAATACCCTGCTAGTGCATTAAAGGATATTTATGTTTTATCCTCTTGATTTTCTTCTACAACATCCGTTATTACTTCAACTTCGATGTCATCCTCTTCTTTGGGGGTGCAATAAATTGTGTCCAAAATATATAATTTTGGTTAAATGCATTTGTGATTGGGTGTAAATTTTTTGTTGCAATGGAAACAAAGGCTCTTTTCTCGTATTTCTTTCATTTCCTCCTGGCTAATTCATTTGATTGACATGACTTTATTTAGTTTTTGGTTGGTGTAGGTGTTTGGTGGTTTTCCTGTGAAAAATATTCCTATTCGCCTTTGGTTATTGTTCTTCTCTTCTATCATTTGTGCTAATATCACGACATGCATCATATCGATAGGGTTTTGTACTTGTACTTCCATTCGAATGTCTTATTTTAGGCTACTTATGAAGAAGCTTTGGAAAAACAACACATCGAGTCCTTATGTGAGGTTTGCCAATTTCTCGAATTGCGCTTGGTATTCCCTTACGATGGATGTTTGGCAAATTTTGGTAAGGGCTCTCGTGAAGTCTTCAAATTTGGTAGGCCCAAATCGTAACATTAGGTTCTTTGTGAATTTGGTCCATGTGGGAGGACCTTTTGTTTTTTCATACCATTGGTACCATTGTGTAGCAATTTGTTCTAAGTGAAATAATGCAATACAAAATTTCTAAATCTATGGAATTTGATATAAGGTGAAATATTGATCTGCCCTATATATCCAATTAGTGGGGTCGTCTCCATCAAATTTTGGAAAATCTAGCTTTGTGGTACGAGGAAGGATTGATGTATGTGGCCCCCCTATTAACGTTTGTTGCAGTAGCGTAGTGTTTTGTTGTCCCTTATGCGTTGACATCATATTTTGTTGTACCAAATCCATGGAGTGGGTTGTAGCATCCAACTTAGTGGATATATTCGTATTAGAGTTGTTGATGCTCATAGTTAGGTTCGCTATTCTGGCAGTGATCTTATCTTCTAAATTATCCTTCCAAAACACCATTCCTTGCATCACTTATTTCATTTACTTTGAAACCTCTTTCGAGACCTCTTTCACAATATCCTTTGCCACTTCTTTTGATACTTCTTTCGCAATCTCCTTTGTCATATCTTGGGATTGCCTTCCCTCGGCCATTTAGGGTGTGATTGTGATTTACAATAAGTTTTATATTGCAAGGGTTAGTTTTGAAAATTTATGTTTTTGCCAAGATCTTCGCAATTATCTTTTGTAAAACAGTGCTATTGTCACCGACTTACTAAATTGTGCAAAAATTTGATTTCTTGACAATATTGTTGTAAAAATTTGCAAAAAATTGGTTTGTGGTCAATTTTTATTTGCAAAAATTTGTTTTTTTGTCAATTTTGTTTTGCAACTTTGTTGTTTTTCAATAGGGCGGAGCGGTAACGGTTGTAGGTTAGAGCGGAGCTCAGGTGGAGGTGGCGATAAGGGCAAAATGAGGCAGAGAGCGGGCGAAGGCAGTAGTAGGAGCGAAGTGAAGATGAGAGCGATGGAGGCAATGGAAGGGACGAGTGGAGAAGGGGATTGTCATAGAAATCGAGGCAGTTAGAGGGGCATGAAAATCGTGGTGGTCAGAGGGCACGAAGGGTGGAACGTGGCAAGGGAGTGGCCAAGTTGACCAACTTTGAGGCGGTTGTCAAGGGGGCAGACAAGGTGGAGGTGCCACGTGTGGCGTGGGTGCCTAGCAAGCTAGGAAATTTACTATGTGCCTTAGCTTTCTCTTAAACCCCTTTGCTCCTTTAATAGGAGCAATGTGGGATATTGTTTTATCTCAAAAAAAATAACAAGCCTCGCATCCGGTTTCGTGAAAATTTTTCGATGTCGGGGGTTTATAACCTTAGGTCGAACCTTAATATTTTAATTTTTATTCATCGAAGATTATTTTGCTTCACTGCTGTTTGAAATCCTCTACCGAAAAATGACATAGAGTCATGTTTTGAACGGATTATTTGGAATTTGTGATCTATTTGTCGAACAATCTTGCATTTATATATATATATATATATATATATATATATATATATATATATATATATATATATATATATATATATATATATATATTCTTGCTTCTGGCCATGTACTTCATCGAAGTCGTCAGTTTCTGAGTGCTTATCACACCAAAATTTCACAGTTTTCCTTTTACTAGTCATTGTTTATCACAGTGGTCTGCGATGACTATGTGTACTTTGAACAATACCTATTGGTCCCTGGAAAGTGCTCTAATACCAGATGTTATGACGCTAGATGTGGAATAAAAAATGATAATGCAAAAAGAAGGAGAAGAATCGTTGTTTAATAATGAATCGCTGGTTTGTAAGGTAAAACACCTCAAATATAAGTAAATGTATATTCTTCGATGCCTAGAGACATATCTCTCATTGCCTAATTATATCTATCAATATGTGTGAGCAGTGAAAGGACATGTCGGTCCTTCAATAAATGTAATTAATAACTTAATTAATATGTTTTTTTTTTAAATTTACATGGTGGAATCGGTAGCCGCCATGAATCCAGGCTGGCTGTCCAACTTTTATGGCCACCATAGTATTCTGCGTTGTCTGCCTCAGAAGCCGCCACATAGATCTTCGCGCAGTCTGTCCCTATAACCACCATGCCACAATCATTTTAAACCTTTTACGCTGCTGAAAGCACAACTTAATTAATATGTTAGGGAGAGGGTCCTAACAAAATATTTGCAATTTCATTTTTTGCAACTCGAAAAATCGGCACTACCCTTGTTCTAGATGGTTGAATTCATGGGGTTATATCTCCCTCAATATTGCTTAGATTCCTTCATATGACCACTCATTTTAAAGTTATTCAAATTTCGTACAAGTTGGTCCAAGAATCAACTAAATTAAATAATCCTTCATGAAGATATGGCTCCTAAAAGATGAGACGTTTTTCAGAAAATAAAAAATAATGACCTAATCCTTTGAAAAGGGACCATTCTTCTTCCCTAAAATAATCAATTATCATTATAATTACACATTCCAAGGACTTACATATATTTGCATTAATAGTTAGAGTTATAAAAGACCTTCACCTTCCATGATGTAGTTTAGATGAAGGGTCTAATAAGAGAATGCTCCATGTTTAGACAAGAAAGTATAATGAAAGATAAACCTCTTCTAATAACCTGAATAATTTTTTTGGGAGATGTCACAAACAACATAGTGCAAAGAGTTGTTCAAATTGCATGGAGTTGTCTCAAATGGTTACAAAATCATATTTATATAGAAATGATAAAAATATTATAAAATCATATCCGAATAAAATATTATAAAATCATATCTAAATAAAATATTATAAAATCATATCTAAATAAAATATTATAAAATCATATCTAAATAAAATATTATTTTTTCCTAATCAAGATAAAATATACAAAATTAGATCCGAACATAATATTATAAAATTAGATCTAGATAAATCTTGGGGGACAATGCAATGGTTTGGGCTTTGGCTCTTCTTGAAAGATCCAAGGTTCAAACTGCTCTTCTTTGGAAGGTCCAAGGTTCAAACTGCATAGTGTATGTGTGCTAAACCCCTATTCTCTTGGTCTTATGAGGGGTCATGGTTGGGATGGAAATGCTCAGCCCTAAAATTAGATCTAGATAAATCTTGGGGGACAACGCAATGGTTTGGGCTTTGGCTCTTCTTGAAAGATCCAAGGTTCAAATTGCTCTTCTTTGGAAGGTCCAAGGTTCAAATTGCATAGTGTATGTGTGCTAAACCCCTATTCTCTTGGTCTTATGAGGGGTCATGGTTGGGATGGAAATGCTCAGCCCTAAGTGTATCCAAGGTTCAAATTGCTCTTCTTTGGAAGATCCAAGGTTCAAATTGCATTGTGTATGTGTATGTGTGCTAATCCCCTATTCTCTCGATATTCTCTTGGTCTTATGAGGGGTCATGGTTGTAGTGGTTTTTTACACTATTTAAATAAAAATAAAAACAAAAATAGTTAGACTCATCCTTGATATTCATCTAAATAATATATATATATAGGTTACATAGATGAATTGGTTACAATCATAATTTTTAGGGTTCAAACTATCAGCAAAGGCTTCTAACACACCCACCATCTCGTTAAATGGTAACTTGGTGTGAGATGGGGACCGTTGAACGCACAAGGTTCGCACCGTGTTCGTCAGTTTGGTTCAACATGTGGCATGAAGGGGGACCGTCAAAACAAGCAGGAAACAGATCATCGTCATCAATCAGGTACAACATGCAAAGGAGTCATGGGCACGTCCGTGGGATTGGAACCTAGGTCTCCTAAAAAATATATATATTTTGACCCGCTCAATATAAAAGACCAGGACCATTCATAAAAACTCATGTAAATTTATTGAAAAAAAATTAAATCTAAAATAATATATATATTTTTGACATGAATTAAAATCAATATAAAATATTATAAAATTAAATGTAAATAAAATATAAAAAATTTAAACGAAGATAAAATAATATCTGCATGTAAGGACAACACTTACATTATCAGTAGTGTAATCCAAATTCAATCCACGACTAATATATATATATATATATATATATATATATATATATATATATATATATATATTCGTCGTGGATTGAATTTGGATTATAAAAAAAATAAGATAAAATAATTTTTTCTAATTAATCACAATAAAATTAAAAAATTTTACGATACAAGATTCGAATACTCATGCATTATTCTACCCCTTTCTCGTTTGAATAATATGCAACAAAAAAAAAAAACCTCATCTTAAAACTAAAACTAAATTATATATTTATATTTATATTTATAAAAAGCTAAATATATATTTGTAAAAGCTATCAATATAAAATTCAATTTTATGCTTGCGTCTCTTAGCTGGTAAATTAAATTTACCGTATACTTCATGAATAACTTGCTTCTTCGTAACTATATATAAAAAAAGTAATTTTTGTTTTGCTTTTGTATTTACTCCAGAATGTTTTATTCGTTCATCATGGCATACAAATATCTTCCTATAAATTTTATACTTTTTAATATTTTATTTTATATTAAAAAAATATTTATTATAATTTTTTTATTAATTAGTATAAAAAATTTCTACTACCAATAAATTTTATATTTTTTATACTTTATTTTATATTAAAAAAATATTTATTATAATTTTTTTATTGGTTAATATAAGAAACTTCTACTACCAATAAAGTTGAACAGATTCGCTCTAACTGAACCATACAGCTATCCCAAAACAAAACCTATACCAATACCATTACAATGTACATCTGAAATATTATAATTTTAAATTAAAATGATCACTTATGTTTAACGGGTTAACTTGTTCCTTTAAAATCATACCAATAACTTTCTGATCTGATATAAGTAATGATCTAAAACTTCTATATAAGTTTTCAAAGCCGTTTCGGTGTAGTTAGGTACAACATGTGTAGGGAATTCTTTAGGGTGCCATTTATTTTAATTGGATAAAAAATAACTTAAGAAGCTTGGCAAGTAAAAGGGCAATAGCTATACATTAGAAACAGCTGTATCCCAAAGACATTGTCATGCCACCTAAACGGTTTTAAAAGCGTGATGTAATGATGCACCTTTTCTCTCATTCAATTCTTTTCGTGCAGTTTTAAACGGTGGGTCACAATTAGACTCTCCGTCGACATCCGGCCAAATAAAAAATACGATATATTTTCCGCAAAGCGATTTCTGCCAGTTGGTCATCAAGGTCGGGGAAGAGGAGCACGTTACCTCTAAAAGCTATATAAATAGCTCTCGACCTTCTCGGGATACATCATTAATTTGTCTATCTGTTTCTCTCCTTTTCTGAAGTTTTGTTGTTTCGGAGAAAATCACACTGAGGTCGAGAGAGAGATCCAGATCTTACCGTCGATAATTTGGGGTCGCATTTGAGATCAGTCAAATAGCAAATAGCAGGTCTGGAGATGGCAGGAGGAAACAAGTTCACATGCACAGCACTCGTTGTATTTCTGACGATAATTCTCTCATCGGCGGTTGTGGTGACGTCAGAGGAGGCAGAGGCTCTGAGTCCGAGTCCATCCATGGTGACCGGCGCAGCTTCCATGACAGCTGTTCCCTCCATACTCGCTGCTTTTCTCTTTGCATTTCTGCCCCATTTGATCCGTGGAGGCGTTTAGTGATCATGACTTCTGTTCTCGAATTCCTCCTGTTTGATCATTTTTGTTTATTGGTGGTGTTTGTTTTTTTTGGGGGGGGGGTACATATTGATTTTATTGTAGTCGCCTAGGAAATAAAGGGTTCCCCTGCAGATTCGTGGGATGCGTATTTATATATTCAGATGTAATAAGATTAGTCATGGAGATTTTGGATTTCATTGTAACATTTGGAAATCATTGTAATGGGTGCAATTAGATTATAGATTATTTTTTCTGTATTTTGAATGGTTATCTTTGTCGTGTTTTGTTGCCTATGTAACTTGCGTGTGATGATCCAGCCTTGTAACGGATTTGCAGGGTTGCAGGGTTTTACAGGATTTAACAGGATTGATATATTACTCTGATGATATTGAGATTGCTCTTAATTGTCAGTAGGGCGATCTTTCTGTGTTGCACTCATATTTTAATGTTCAAAAATAAATCCTTTACGAGAAGTAGACTTGCGTCTTCGCTTTTGGGTGGTAGAGATAAATGGAATATATATATAATTGATTATCTTATAGCAGTAGTGAAAGGTTTGGTTATATATAAAATAATAATTTATTTTTAATTTGTTTTTCTCGTGTAGGATGCCTTTGAGTTTAGTTAGGCATTTAAATAGCTAGTTTAGAGTTTTGTTCTTTGTGTTGGCAAATTTATATTGTTTAATTTATTATGGATTAAATTTGCGAGGGTGCCTTGTGTTAGTTGAGGTATTACTCCTCGTTGTGGTAAATTTAAATTGTTAACTTATTATGGATCAAATCTATAAATATGGGTCGGTGCCTTCAGTTAGTTTAGACATCCAGCTTGGATTAAGTTTTTAAGACACAAATACTATAATGGTGACGGTGCCTTTAGTTAGTTTAGACATCCAGTTTGGATTAAGTTTTTAAGACACAATTACTATAAAGGTGACGGTGCCTTTAGTTAGTTTAGACATGGAGCTTGGATTAAGTTTTTAAGACACAGATGCGAATATGATAAGGTGGATGTGTATAAGAAGTATTATTTAATAATAAAAAAAATGAATATGATAAAGATAAAATAATATACATATAAAAGTATTAAAATGATGTGTTTTATTTTTTCATTTTCATTTATATATATATATATATATATATATATATATATAATTTCAATTTTCATTTTAATTAAGTGGTTTTTTTTTTTTCCTTAGAATATTAAGAAATTTTAATGGGTTGACCTAATATCATTTAATAAAAATTCAATGAATTTACACATGTTTTTTATGACGGGTTTTGGTCCTCTTATATTGAATGGGGTTTGAACCAATATTAAAGCCCTTACCACTGCAATAAGCTTGCAACTTCATTTCAATTAAGTTGTTATACCTAGATATTTGCATCTTTTTCCATAAAAAGTCAAAATTCTTGATTTTTATTTTTTAGAGTTCTTTTTTAATGGGTTATAAAGGAGTGAAACCGCTCTAACTATATTACATCATCACCACATAGTGGTATTACAACAAATATTGGATATTATTCATGTTCAAACCTAGGTCTCCTCCTTGAAATATTGAGGAGGAATTTAACTAGTTGAGCTAGTGCCACTTGATTAGATTTTTTTAATTTTTATTTTCTAGGTTTTCTTTAGTTTTCTTTGTAAATACAAATATTACAAAATTCAATATTTTTTTCTTGATTTTTTTAAATTGTCTATGCACTACTACTTAGCAGGGTAAAATTTCCAAAACTTTGCGCTCTAAACTATTAGTTTATTTTATATTAAAACACATTAATGTTATAATATACATCAAATATAATCAATGGAAAATATTAAAGTAAATTTTAATGATTATTTGATTAAGGTAATCAATATTACCAATGCCTAGAAATAATATTATGAAATACATCAAATATTATCAATAGAAAATATTAAAGTAAATTTTAAGGCAATCAACATTACCAATGCCTCGAAATCAAGTAAAGACTAATGTGAAAACATGCATAATATATGAATATTGTATAACTTGACAAATAAAATAGATTATAAATAATTTTTTTTAGAAAAAGCAATTGTACTAAGGTCTTCCACCCTTGACAAGTCATAACTCTCCTCTTTTGAACTTTGGAGTTTACAAAAATATTTAATTCTCATCCCAATTGAGTTTTTTATAGTTAGAAACATACATATTTTTTCCTAAAAAAGTCTAAATTCTTGATTTTCTTTTTTGGATCTTTTTCATTTTCCTCTATAAATACAATTTTTTAAAAATTCCACATCATTCTTCTTGACATTATCTTGTAGCAGCCTTCATGATACCAAAATTCAACCTCTATTGTATACACATTGTATTTTAGTAGAGTAATACATCCAAAAATTTACATTATCATAGACCACTTTATTAGATCTAATCTGTTAGTTTCCTTCCTAGAGCATAAGTGCAATCATAAAAATTGTAACAAATAGTTTTATAGTCTCAAACGTTGAAAGATTCAATCCATATTGTATCCCATAATCAAATTGAAGGACACAAGCTTATACTGAGAGAGGGGTGAACAGTATAAGACCACTTTTTACTTTTTATCTCAAACCAATATATGTAATGTAAAGATAGCAATTTCAACAACACTAATCAAAGTAATGTACACAACATGACACACAATAGAGACACCACAATTTACGTGGTTCACCCAATGCAAGCTACTCCATGGAGAAAATATTTTACTAAAACTTTCTTAGTTAATCTCTTGGGAATCCTTTCCCGATTACAATGCTTATGGATCTATATCCAAAGGAGATGTTGATCCCCTAAATCTAGTTTGTGGATCTTTATCCACAAGAGAACTCCTTCTCCTCTGCTTTGGATGGTGATCCTCTAGAAGACATTGCCTCCACTACACTGACTAGTGGATCCATCTCCACTTAAAGACTCTTATCCTCACTCAGAAGACCTATCCTCAATGTCCTGGCTGATGGATCTCTATCCATTGGAGACTCTATCCTCTTTACTCTGTCACCTCTAAAGCTCTGTCTCAAACTGCACTAAACTCGGTACAGTCAGTCTAGCATAATTCTTCTCAATATCTGCACTAAACACGATCTAGTTGATCTAGCACAATTCTTTTCAATCTCTACACTAAACATAGTACAATAAGTCTAGCATAAATCTACTCAAATATGCTCAAAAGATCCACTCACAACCTACTCAAATATACTCAACATCTCCACTCAGAACCTGCTCAAATCTGCTCAATAGGTCCACTCAGAACCTACTCAAATCTGCTCAAAAAGCTCACATAGAACTTGTCCAAATATATTCAACAAGCTCACGTATAACTTGTCCAAATCTTCTCAACAAGCTCACATAGAACTTGTCTAATCTGCTCAACAAGTCCTCTCTAGGACTTAACCAAATCTGTATTGTAAGCTTCCACAAAAGCTCACACAAAATCAATCCATAAGTCTTCTCAAATACTTGCCTCAAATCTATTTAAAAAGTCCACACAAAACTTGTCTAATCTCATAGAAACATAAAGAGAATTGTTAGAGACTCAATATGTTCTACACTCAAAGCTCAATCACTTTCTCAACTCAAATCAATCTTATAGAAGCATAAAGAGAATTGTTAGAGACTCAATATGTTCTATACTCAAAACTCAATCACTTTCTCAACTCAATTTCATAGAAGCATAAATATAATTGTTAGATACTCAATATGTTCTATTTATCACAACTTAATCTCTTTCAGAACTCAAATCAAAATATAGAATAGTTTGTTTCATGGAACTTGAACAATCACTTCATACATCCACTTGACTAGGTTCAATCAACTCTACTCATCCAATCACTCAAGAACCAAATCTTGCTCACAAACCCTAGTCCAAGCATGTATCATCCAACTCAAAATGTTTCCAACAATGCTTAACAACAAATATCACATAACAATGATACTCATGATCTTTTCAAACCCTAGTTCAAGTTCTTTGCATAACAACTCACTTCAACAACCATGCTCATAAATCAAGATTCTAATCACAACTCTTAATTCAAAAAACCTTGAAATTAACTCAAAACACTTCAATCAACCAATGGTCTCAACAACAATGCTTATCAAACAAGGT
Source organism: Wollemia nobilis (assembly GCA_028583015.1). Lineage (NCBI taxonomy): Eukaryota > Viridiplantae > Streptophyta > Pinopsida > Araucariales > Araucariaceae > Wollemia > Wollemia nobilis. The sequence continues at coordinate 23,025,819 of JAQPPZ010000523.1, forward strand.
TTTAATCACAACCCTCAATTTTAGAAAACCTTGAAGCATTAACTCATAAACTTTCGAAAAGGAAAACCTAATCAAGTTCTTTTCACTCCAAACTTAATTTTCAAGAGAGCCAATCAACCAACACAACCAAAGAATAATTTTCTAATACCTTTTTGCTTGACAAGGAGTTGATATCACAAATCTATAAATATGGGTCAGTACCTTTAGTTAGTTTAGACATCCAGCTTGGATTAAGTTTTTAAGACACAAATACTATAAAGGTGACGATACCTTTAGTTAGTTTAGACATCCAACTTGGATTAAGTTTTTAAGACATAATTACTATAAAGGTGACGGTGCCTTTAGTTAGTTTAGACATCGAGCTAGTTAGTTTAGACATCAAGCTTGGATTAAGTTTTTAAGATACAAATGTGAATATGATAAGGTGGATGTGTATAAGAAGTATTATTTAATAATAAAAAAATGAATATGATAAGGGGTAAAATAATATACATATAAAAGTATTAAAAGGATGTGTTTTATTTTTTTATTTTCGTTTATGTTTATGTTTATATATATATATATATATATATATATATATATATATATATATATATATATATATATATATATATATATATATATATATATATATATATATATATATATATATATATATATATATAATTTCAATTTTCATTTTAATTAAGTAGTTTTTTTTCTTCCTTAAAATATTAAGAAATTTTAATCGGTTGACCTAATATCATTTAATAAAAATTCAATGAATTTACACATAATTTTTATGAAAAGCTTCGGTCCCCTTATATTGAATGGGGTTTGAACCAATATCAAAGCCCTTACTAGTGCAATAAGCTTGCAACTTCATTTCAATTAAGTTGTTATACCTAGATATTTGCATCTTTTTCCATAAAAAGTCAAAATTCTTGATTTTTATTTTTTAGAGTTCTTTTTTAATGGGTTATAAAGGAGTGAAACTGCTCTAACTATATTATATCATCACCACATAGTGGTATTACAAAAAATCTTGGATATTATTCATGTTCAAACCTAGGTCTCCTCCTTGAAATATTGAGTAGGAATTTAACTGGTTGAGCTAGTGCCACTTGATTAATTTTTTTTAATTTTTATTTTCTAGGTTTTCTTTAGTTTTCTTTGTAAATACAAATATTCCAAAATTCAATATTTTTTTTCTTGATTTTTTTAAATTGTCTATGCACTACTACTTAGCAGAGTAAAATTTCCAAAACTTTATGATCTAAACTATTAGTTTATTTTATATTAAAACACATTAATACTATAATATACCTCAAATATAATCAATGGAAAATATTAAAGTAAATTTTAATGATTATTTGATTAAGGTAATCAATATTACCAATGCCTAGAAATAATATTATGAAATACATCAAATATTATCAATAGAAAATATTAAAGTAAATTTTAAGGCAATCAACATTACCAATGCCTCAAAATCAAGTAAAGACTAATGTGAAAACATGCATAATATATGGATATTGTATAACTTGAAAAATAAAATAGATTATAAATAATTTTTTTTAGAAAAAGCAATTGTACTAAGGTCTTCTACCCTTGACAAGTCATAACTCTCCTCTTTTGAACTTTGGAGTTTACAAAAATATTTAATTCTCATCCCAATTGAGTTTTTATAGTTAGAAACCTACATCCTTTTTCATAAAAAAGTCTAAATTCTTGATTTTCTTTTTTGGATCTTTTTCATTTTCTTTTATAAATACAAATTTTTAAAAATTCCACATCATTCTTCTTGACATTATCTTGTAGTAGCCTTCATGATACCAAAATTAAACCTCTATTGTATACACATTGTATTTTAGTAGAGTAATACATCCAAAACTTTACATTATCATAGATCACTTTATTAGATCTAATATGTTAGTTTCTTTCCTAGAGCATAGGTGCAATCATAAAAATTGTAACAAATAGTTTTATAGTCTCAAACGTTGAAAGATTCAATCCATACTGTATCCCATAATCAAATTGAAGGACACAAGCTTATACTGAGAGGGGGGTGAACAGTATAAGACCACTTTTTACTTTTTATCTCAAACCAATATATGCAATGTAAAGATAGCAATTTCAACAACACTAATCAAAGTAATGTACACAACATGACACACAATAGAGACACCACAATTTACGTGGTTCACCCAATGCGGGCTACTCCATGGAGAAAATATTTTACTAAAACTTTCTTAGTTAATCTCTTGGGAATCCTTTCCCGATTACAATGTTTATGGATCTATGTCCAAAGGAGATGTTGATCCCCTAAATCTAGTTTGTGGATCTTTATCCATAGGAGATCTCCTTCTCCTATGCTCTAGATGGTGATCCTCTAGAAGACATTGCCTCCACTGCACTGACTGGTGGATCCCTCTCCACTTGAAGACTCTTATCCTCACTCAGAAGACCTATCCTCAATGCCCTAGCTGATGGATCTCTATCTATTGGATACTTTGTCCTCTTTACTCTGTCACCTCCAAAGCTCTACCTCAAACTACACTAAACTCAGTACAGTCGGTCTAGCATAATTCTTCTCAATATCTACACTAAACATGGTCCAGTCGATCTAGCATAATTCTTTTCAATATCTGCACTAAACACAGTACAATCGGACTAGCATAAATATACTCAAATATGCTCAAAATATCCACTCATAACCTACTCAAATCTACTCAACAGGTCCACTCAGAACCTGCTCAAATCTGCTCAATAGGTCCACTCAGAACCTACTCAAATCTGCTCAACAAGCTCACGTAGAACTTGTCCAAATCTGTTCAACAAGCTCACATATAACTTGTCCAAATCTTCTCAACAAGCTCACATAGAACTTGTCTAATCTGCTCAACAAGTCCTCTCTAGGACTTAACCAAATATGTATTGTAAGCTTCCACAAAATCTCACACAAAATCAATCCACAAGTATTCTGAAAGACTTGCCTCAAATCTATTTAACAAGTCCACACAGAACTTGTCTAATCTCATAGAAACATAAAGAGAATTGTTAGAGACTCAATATGTTCTACACTCAAAGCTCAATCACTTTCTCAACTCAAATCAATCTCATAGAAGCATAAAGAGAATTTTTAGAGACTCAATATGTTCTATACTCAAAACTCAATCACTTTCTCAACTCAATTTCATAGAAGCATAAATATAATTGTTAGAGACTCAATATGTTCTACTTATCACAACTTAATCTCTTTCAGAACTCAAATCATAATATAGAATAGTTTGTTTCATGGAACTTGAACAATCACTTCATACATCCACTTGACTAGGTTCAATCAACTCTACTCATCCAATCACTCAAGAACCAACTCTTGCTCACAAACCCTAGTCCAAGCATGTATCATCCAACTCAAAATGTTTCCAACAATGCTCAACAACAAATATCACATAACAATGATACTCATGATCTTTTCAAACCCTAGTTCAAGTTATTTGCATAACAACTCACTTCAACAACCATGATCATAAATCAAGATTCTAATCACAACTCTTAATTCAGAAAACCTTGACATTAACTCAAAACACTTCACTCAACCAATGGTCTCAACAACAATGCTTATCAAACAAGGTTTTAATCACAACTCTCAATTTTAGAAAACCTTGAAGCATTAACTCATACACTTTCGAAAAGGAAACCCTAATCAAATTCTTTTCACTCCAAACTTAATTTTCAAGAGAGCCAATCAACCAACACAACAAAAGAAGAATTTTCTAATACCTTTTTGCTTGACAAGGAGTTGATATCACAAATCTATAAATATGGGTCGGTGCCTTTAGTTAGTTTAGACATCTAGCTTGGATTAAGTTTTTAAGACACAAATACTATAAAGGTGACGATACTTTTAGTTAGTTTAGACATCCAACTTGGATTAATTTTTTAAGACACAATTACTATAAAGGTGACGGTGCCTTTAATAATTTTAGACATCGAGCTAGTTAGTTTAGACATCGAGCTTGGATTAAGTTTTTAAGATACAAATGTGAATATGATAAGGTGGATGTGTATAAGAAGTATTATTTAATAATAAAAAAATGAATATGATAAGGGGTAAAATAATATACATATAAAAGTATTAAAAGGATGTATTTTATTTTTTTATTTTCGTTTATGTTTATGTTTATGTTTATATATATATATATTTTATATAAATAATTTTCATTTTCATTTTAATTAAGTGGTTTTTTTTCTTCCTTAAAATATAAAGAAATTTTAATCGGTTGACCTAATATCATTAAATAAAAATTCAATGAATTTACACATAATTTTTATGAAAAGCTTCGGTCCCCTTATATTGAATGGGGTTTGAACCAATATCAAAGCCCTTACTAGTGCAATAAGCTTGCAACTTCATTTCAATTAAGTTGTTATACCTAGATATTTGCATTTTTTCCATAAAAAGTCAAAATTCTTGATTTTTATTTTTTAGTGTTCTTTTTTAATGGGTTATAAAGCAGTGAAACCGCTCTAACTATATTACATCATCACCACATAGTGGTAATACAACAAAGCTTGGATATTATTCATGTTCAAACCTAGGTCTCCTCCTTGAAATATTGAGGAGGAATTTAACTGGTTGAGCTAGTGCCACTTGATTAGATTTTTTTAATTTTTATTTTCTAGGTTTTATTTAGTTTTATTTGTAAATACAAATATTCCAAAATTCAATATTTTTTTCTTGATTTTTTTTAATTGTCTATGCACTACTACTTAGCAGAGTAAAATTTCCAAAACTTTGCGATCTAAACTATTAGTTTATTTTATATTAAAACACATTAATGCTATAATATACATCAAATATAATCAATGGAAAATATTAAAGTAAATTTTAATGATTATTTGATTAAGGTAACCAATATTACCATTGCCTAGAAATAATATTATGAAATACATCAAATATTATCAATAGAAAATATTAAAGTAAATTTTAAGGTAATCAACATTACCAATGCCTCAAAATCAAGTAAAGACTAATGTGAAAACATGCATAATATATGGATATTGTAAAACTTGACAAATAAAATAGATTATAAATAAAAAAAATTTAGAAAAAGCAATTGTACTAAGGTCCTCCACTCTTGAAAAGTCATAACTCTCCCATTTTGAACTTGGGAGTTTACAAAAATATTTAATTATCATCCCAATTGAGTTGTTATAGTTAGAAACCTACATATTTTTTCATAAAAAAGTCTAAATTTTTTATTTTCTTTTTTGGATCTTTTTCATTTTCCTTTATAAATATAATTTTTTAAAAATTCCACATCATTCTTCTTGACATTATCTTGTAGCAGCCTTCATGATACCAAAATTCAACCTCTATTGTATACACATTGTATTTTAGTAGAGTAATACATCCAAAACTTTACATTATCGTAGATCACTTTTTTAGATCTAATATGTTAGTTTCCTTCCTAAAGCATAAGTGCAATCATAAAAATTATAACAAATAGTTTTATAGTCTCAAATGTTGAAAGATTCAATCCATACTGTATCCCGTAATCAAATTGAAGGACACAAGCTTATACTGAGAGGGGGGTGAACAGTATAAGACCACTTTTTACTTTTTATCTCAAACCAATATATGCAATGTAAAGATAGCAATTTCAACAGCACTAATCAAAGTAATGTACACAACATGACATACAATAGAGACACCACAATTTACGTGGTTCACCCAATGCGGGCTACTCCATAGAGAAAATATTTTACTAAAACTTTCTCAGTTAATCTCTTGGGAATCCTTTCTCGATTACAATGTTTATGGATCTATGTCCAAAGGAGATATTGATCCCCTAAATCTAGTTTGTGGATATTTATGCATAGGATAACTCCTTCTCCTCTGCTCTGGATGATGATCCTCTAGAAGACACTACCTCCACTACACTGATTGGTGGATCCCTCTCCACTTGAAGACTCTTATCCTCACTCAGCAGACCTATCCTCAATGTCCTGGCTGATGGATCTTTATCCATTGGAGACTTTGTCCTCTTTACTCTGTCAGCTCTAAAGCTCTGCCTCAAACTGCACTAAACTTGGTACATTCGGTCTAGCATAATTCTTCTCAATATCTACACTAAACATGGTCTAGTCGGTCTAGCACAATTCTTTTCAATATTTGCACTAAACATAGTTCAATAGATCTAGCATAAATCTACTCAAATTTGCTCAAAATATCCACTCAGAACTTGCTCAAATCTACTCAACAGGTCCAATCAGAACCTGCTCAATAGGTCCACTCAGAACCTTCTCAAATCTGCTTAACAAGCTCACGCAGAACTTGTCCAAATTTGTTCAACAAGCTCACACATAACTTGTCCAAATATTCTCAACAAGCTCACATAAAACTTGTCTAATCTGCTCAAAAAGTCCTCTCTAGGACTTAACCAAATCTGTATTGTAAGCTTCCACAAAAGCTCACACAAAATTAGTCCACAAGTCTTCTCAAAGACTTGCCTCAAATCTACTTAACAAGTCCACACATAACTTGTCTAATCTCATAGAAACATAAAGAGAATTGTTAGAGACTCAATATGTTCTACACTCAAAGCTCAATCACTTTCTCAACTCAAATCAATCTCATAGAAGCATAAAGATAATTATTAGAGACTCAATATGTTCCATACTCAAAACTCAATCACTTTCTCAACTCAATTTCATAGAAGCATAAATATAATTGTTAGAGACTCAATATGTTCTATTTATCACAACTTAATCTCTTTCAGAACTCAAATCAGAATATAGAATAGTTTATTTCATGGAACTTGAACAATCACTTCATACATCCACTTGACTAGGTTCAATCAACTCTACTCATCCAATCACTCAAGAACCAACTCTTGCTCACAAACCCTAGTCCAAGCATGTATCATCCAACTAAAAATGTTTCCAATAATGCTCAACAAAAAATATCACATAATAATGATACTCATGATATTTTCAAACCCTAGTTCAAGTTCTTTGCATAACAACTCACTTCAACAACCATGCTCATAAATCAAGATTCTAATCACAACTCTTAATTCAGAAAACCTTGAAGCATTAACTCAAAACACTTCACTCAACCAATGATCTCAACAACAATGCTTATCAAACAAGGTTTTAATCACAACTCTCAATTTCATAAAACCTTGAAGCATTAACTCATACACTTTCAAAAAGGAAACCCTAATCAAATCCTTTTCACTCCAAAATTAATTTTCAAGAAAGCCAATCAACCAACACAACCAAAGAAGAATTTGCTCATACATTTTTGCTTGACAAGTAGTTGATATCACAAATCTGCCACACTCACAAATTTCTCTTTTCCAATATCAATAAGGGTTAGAATACTTTAATAATAACACAATGCAAAATGATGACCCAAAATACACCTTATTACTCCAACTCAAAAATAGCACTCACCATAGTCTTCTTTTAATAGAAAAACCCTTATACAAAAATAATGCTCAAAAGTATTAACAAGAATTTAATCAAGACTTTACTAAAAACTCCTTATTACTCCTAAAATAATAAATCTCAAATACCAATCCCTCCAAAATAATCCTCAACAATCATTCACCATAAACTTTATGCCTTAATGTATATTCAAAAATAATAATCAATTATTCACCCTTATTCCTCCAATATTAGGCAACTAATAAAAAATAAAATAAAAAATTATACCTCGTCTTTGGAGGGAAAAGAACCCTCACACACCAAGTGCCTTAACCGCGACCTCAACTGCCGCATGAGCTACCAAGCTTATTCGCTATCAACAAAGCATCATGTGCTTCTAATAACAACGTTCTCCCTTTGCCTTGGCCAAAAACCACATGCGCCTTGGGCGCTTCCAATCAACACTTCCTCAAACGCAGTCATTGCTTTTCGAACACAGGACCTGTAGCAAACTAACACCTTTGCACTTGCCCACTCGCCACTAGGCCACGCTGCCTAGTTGGGCTTCAAAACTTAGCACTTGTTTTCTTAAACGAATCACTGTCCATTAAAATCAAATCTCACGAGCTGTGTTTCCTCTTTGCATGTCAAACATTAAAATCGAGAGCAAGGGTAAATAAAACTTAGGACTTTGGGCATATTTATATGCTCCTCCATTGCATTAACGATGTCGGTGCTCACCATGCTTCGTTCCATGACGTCGACAGTAAAGGCTTCGAATGCCTTTAATTTAAACCCAACCTTTGGGTTTAATCAACATTAAACTTTGTGCTTTGAAATATTTTTCCTTTCAAAACCCAACCTTAGGGTTTATAAAAATAATTAATTGACCTTTGTAAACCCAATAATATTATAATTAAAATTATAATAATTTATTTGGGTTTTTCACCAACTTGGTTAAATATTATAATAAAGATTATAATATTATATTCTTCCACTGCTTCGGATACATCTGCTTCCAAAGGAGAAATGAAACCATTTTCTGACCCATTATTTTGGGTGTAAAATAAAGATATTTTAACCCATTATAAATTCCATTAAAATTTGCACTCGAACTGAAGAAGAGCTATCACTGGCATCTTGACATCAATGACAACTTTGACTTAGGGACTCAAAATATTCAACACAAATTAACAACCAACAACTTGAATAATTGATTTAGCCATGAAGTCCATCTAATGTCTTCTTTTACTTCATTATACAAAATTTCTACTCACTTCACAAAATCATAGTCTAATTTACCAAAATTGGACTATTAGTCTCCTCCAATGCATTGATCTACAAATGGATCCCTTGAAACATTTTGTAGTCTAGAACATTATTTTGAATTTTCTCCTTTCAAAATTTTCTTGTTAGCTTCAACTAAACTTACTACTTCCTCTAACCATGGAAAAAAGAATTTAACTTCAAGATTCTCTATTAAAATCCCTCTATTGGCTAGCCTATATGTACATTTGTTTCAAACTTTGTAGCAAGATCTTGTGTTTCCACAATTATCTCTTGTATGTTCCATAAAGCCTTTGCTTTCCTTAAAATTGTATTTATTACTATTAGTGAATTGCCTTCCATCCATACTTTGTTCCATTTTATTTGTCTATATGTTTTTAATCCTTTCAAAGTCATTCAAGCTTCAGCTTCATTATTTGTCTTAAATCCACTATTGAAAACGCAATGTGACAAAATTTTACCCCTATTATTTTTTATTATTCCTCCTTTTGTTGGTCCTAGATTTTCTTTAGATGCTCCATCAAAAATTCAACTTGATAATCTTTGCTTTCGAAGGTTTCTACTTCATATTTTTTATCTTCCTTTTGTTTCTCTTGTACCCAACATCATAATTCCATTTGATAACTTGTCTCCATCTATCAAGGCTCTCTACTTCAAGATTAACGATTAGGTGTGTTGATAGGGTTGGTTTAGACTTCTCTATGGCTAAAAAAAAATGTTTTCATTATCTATAAATTATTTTCATTTCATTTAAATATTTGTTGTTCTTTTTTAGCCATACAGTCCAAAGTATCGTATCTTTCAATATATCCCAAATTGTTTGTAATGTCTCACTTTTAAAAGTGATCTATCATTGCTTTAACCATTCTTCAATTTTATCATTCATCACCATTAATTTACTAAACATATTAAGAATCTATTGCCATAGTTCCCAGACTATTAATTAGTGTCCTAAGAGGTTGTCATACTCTCCTCTTTTTTGCATAGAACATATTGTGAGAGATCATGAAAACCCCTTTTATTGGGTTATTCTAGAATAAAATTTTCCTATACCTACTAGTCATACAAATATTTTGATTTTGAGGATGCTTAGGTTATCCCAAATATCCCTTCATATTCTTGTGGTATACCTATTTGGTTGGTGCTTTACATTATATCCACTTTTTGATGTGTATTTTATTTAGCTATTCAACTCTCAAATTAGCTTAATCCTGGCTCCCCTCAGAATAATCATTGTTGTTATCTTTCTACTCAACTTCCTCCTAGCAACAATGTCTGGTATAGTCATAAAAAAATATTATTTCCATTTATATCTTCCTTCCTAATCCTTGTACATAATGTTTGAAACCTTATCACCTATTTTTGTTTTGAAGTAATCTTGTCCATGGTTTCAAATTTGGATCTAGATCGAGTGTTTTTTTATCACACAAAGTATCCATCCAAATAGAAATTTTTTCTCTAGTTTCCACCACCCATCTTAGGCCTTTAATCACTAGATCAATTAATGTTTTTAAATTGTTCCATAGCATAGAACCATTTAATAGTGAGAATGAAATAAATATTAAGCTTTAGCCATTGGGCTTAATTTACTTAGAATAATTCTTGCCCATTGTCTTTGACTCTCTTTGTACAATCTCCAAATTACTTTTCCCCTTATAACTAAGTTTGCATCTGTAAGAATTCTTAAACCAAGAACTTCCCTAGTTTTAACATAAAATACCTTGTTCAATTTCACCAAAGGAAATTTATCGTGTAATCCTAACCAAAAAAATGACAACATGATATACATTAAGTTTTTTTCTACTAATTTAATTAGCTACACTTTTCCTGCTAATGATAATTATCTACCTTTCTATGTCGGTAGTTTATTATGAACTTTACTTCTAACTAAATTCCACAATTCTATCCTCATTCTCCCATCAAATAGGGGCATCCCTAAATATGTTGCTAGCAAATTTTCTTCCTCCATTTGAAGTAACTTGTATATATGCTTTGATTCTAGTTGGAGTGTTTAGGAAGTAAATTTTGGATTGTCCTTTTAACTTTCTACTTTTATTATCTTTCATATTCCTTTAATAAGTTAGTTAAAGCCCTAGTCTCATAAATATGTATGGTCCATATGGAGATAGGAAGGTTTTTTAAGAGGAAATTTTTGGCCAAGACCTTCTCGAGAAGGAGAATTTAGTGGTGGTAGGGGATTTAAATTTTGTTACAAAAAAAGTGAAATATAGAGAGAAGAGGCCATAATGGACCCACTAGATAAATTTTTTCCTTCACAAAATTTAGAGTGTTAGACGATGTGAAATAGAACCAACACAACTTGCTCCTATGTGGAGGAACAATCAAACTGGAAGACATGGAATATCCAAAATATTGGACATATTTCTAGTTTCAAAGAAGCTTATAGCTTTATTTTATAAGATGACAATGTGGATAGATCAAGAGGGAGGGTTAGATCATTCTTTGATCCTTTTATAGCTAGAAAATGATGAGGATAAACCACCAATTCCTTTAAAATTCAACCTCATTTGGCTAAGGGATAAAGAATTTTAAAACTTAGTAAGAATAGAATGGAAATATTATAACCCAACCTCAGAAGAGACAACCATATTTCAATTCACTAATAATATTAGGAGAATAAAATAAGTCACATTAGGCTAGGCCAAACCAAATCTTAGGAGAATAAAACAAGTCAATTCACTAGTAATCTTCTTTAAAACAACTCTATAGTACCAAGGGTAACAAAGTTTTTTTAGAAAATAAAATCATGTTAGTCAAAGAATTAAAAAAAAAAAAAAAATTGTTAGAATATGGAGAATAAAAAGTAGGGCTTTATGACTAGAACAAAGGGATGAAAATACAAAATTTTCAAAATTAAGCAAAACAAAGGAAATATACAAACACATTTTGGAAAATGAAAGGGGAGAATGGAAACACTATGAGAGGATTCCAAGAGTTAGTACTACTACTAGTAAACTATTTTAAATACTTGTATAAAAGTCCAAATAGAACAAATATAGTAGAGACAATCAAACTAGTTCTTAATATGTCCAAAATGGTCAATGAGGAACAAAAAGGAGATTTCTTCTCAAAAATAAGTGAGGAGTTACTTATAGTATAGGTTCTGATGGATGGACACTTGATTTTTTTTTGGATTTTTATAAAATGTTGGAGGATGATCTTTGAAAGTGGTAGAAGAATTAAGGATTAAAGGACAATTGCTAGAATTCATAAAATCCACTTTCTTATCCTTGATACCAAAAGATAACAATCTAGAATATTTTGGAGATTATAGACCTATATCTTTATGTAATACCATCTACAAAATCATCTCAATATTATAGCTAGGATAATTAAAGGAATCTTCTCAAATAATTTTCTAGGATAATAGTTTAGGTTTTTAAGTAAAAGGTAGATTCATGAAACAAGAGGGGTAGCCCAAGAAGGACTACATTAAACAAAGATAGGGGAGCAACAAACAATGGTAATAAAATTATATCTAGTAAAAGGTTTCAATAAAGTAAATTGGTTATACATTAGGTTGAGCCTAATTCAAATTGGATGTAGCATTCTTGAATTGGGTGATGAAATGTATCAACTCATTCTCTTTTTATATATTTATAAATGACTCAACTTTTAGTTTTTTGAAGGCTTCCAAAGGTTTGAGACAAGGGTGTTCTCTTTCTTATCTCCTTTTTATTCTTGTAGTAGACGGTTTGAGTAGATTTATCAAGTAACAAAAAAACAAGAAATGATCAAGGATATCAAAATTGGTAACTCTTTGAAGGTTACCCATTTGCTGTTTGCATATGATATTTTACTTTTTGGAAATAGGACATTAAAGGAAGCCTCAAAGTATAAATAAGTGTTGGACCTATATTGTATGGCTACAAGAATGGAAATAAATCTACAAAAAACATAGATATCCTTTAATAGGTTTTAACTAGGGCAAATAGAAACAACAATGAGTTTTTTTGTTTCAAGTAAGTAGATTTTAATAAAGGAATAAAACATTTAGGCTTTTATATGAAACCTAATGACTATGATTACAATGACTGAATTTGGTTATATACAAAAATAGAGAAGATGATCACCACCTGGTGCACTAGGAGGCTATCATTGGGGGATCGCCTTCCATTGGTGAAATCAATCTTGGAAGCCACTCTAGTCTATTAGCACTCCCTAACTCACATTCCTTAGGTCAGGGAAGAAGTTTTTACAATTCTTTTGGTGAGGGAACAAATAGAAGGATGCAATAACACTAGTTAGATGGAACAAAATAGCTAAATCACAATCAGACTAAGGATGGGGCCTCAAAAATATACATAATTTGGAAAAGCTTTAGCAACAATATTTTTATAGAGATTGATAAATAACAAAGGATTATGTTAGGAACTAATTCAAGAGAAATACTTAGGAACCTTTTCCTTTGTAGATTGGATTAGACTATAGAATAAATTAGTTTCAAAGGTCATAATTATTTAAAAAACACTAGTGAGAGCTTTCTCATTAGTTGAGAATTTCTTGGTATAGAAAATAGGGAATGGAAAGGAAGGATAGGCAAAGATCATTGCATAGGCAACAAAGGAGACTATCAACTTCCACATAATAATTCATCTCCATAGCCAAAGAAATATGGTATCGACACAAAAGGTATCAATAGAGAGTTCTAACTTATGGAAATAAGGATGGATCACAACATAAGAGCTAACACCAAAAGGAAATGGAACATATATTTGACATGATTACACAAAGAAACTAGAAAGAACAAATATAAGGCTAAATAAAAAAGAGACTCTTTGATATGGTCCAAGAATCTAGCAAGTGGGTAGTACATGACCAAAGAAGGGTATAAGGTAAGCTTTGACAACAACAATGAGGAAAATATTTGGTGGTGGAGTAGAATATGGAAGGTAAAAACTCCCCTAAAAACTAAAGTATTTACTTGGTTAACTCTAGCCAAACTAACATGGAATGTTCTTCAAAGGAGGTCCTCGCAATGACCAAGTCAATATGTCATGTGTAGAAAGGAAGAAGAAATAATGGATCATCTTCTAGTTCATTTCCCTTTTGTGAGAGAAGTGTGGAATTCAATACTGCCTTTGATTCAAGGGGAAGGACATTGGCCTGCTAAGAACCTTTTAGATAACATGCAATAGTGGTTCAAAAAAAATGGTTTAAAGGAGTGTAGATGTCTTCCTTTGATAGTGGCATGGGGCTTATGGTTGGCTAGAAATGCTAGGTTGTTTAAAGGTATAAAATTTTTAGTGATTCAGGTGCAAATGCAAATTAAATATATTTTTGAAAGTCTAAAAATATCCTTAAAACCAAAACTAAGCAAGCATATAAGAATGCTAATAATGGATCTTATGAAGCCATGGAACTTTTTTTTGGAGCTTGCCAGGGCAACCCAAAAAGGTGTGGAGTAGGAGGAGCACTTTACATAAATACAAATCATAAGAACACTTTCAAGGCATGTTTAGGGGAAGGTACAAATAATATGGTAGAATGGAAAGCATCGATCCTCTTGATGATAATAACAGTAGAGTAAGGAATTACAACTTTATAGATATACGAGGATCTAAAATTAGTGATAAGTTGGGTTGTAGATCATGTTGAGATGAAAAAGTTGCTCCTCGATACTTTTTATGAGCAAGTTAAATTATTAGAATCTTATATAAGAGAAAGTTCATACAAACACATCTATAGGGAACTAAATGTAGAAGTAGATGGTCTTTTAAAATATGATTTGAAACTTCCAACAAGCATATGGTAGAGAGAACAAGTGGTTGAAGGACTTTTGGTTCTCTCACAATCCTCTTATTAAGGATCATATCAAAGATCTATTAATGACAAAAAAAGATTTTTGAAATGAATGCTCGCCTTTATTATATAGATTATATAGAAAGTTAGGCTTTAGAGTAGTGTCAATTTTCAGAATTGAAACCTAAGTCCTCAATTTTGGAACTTAGACAATAGTTATTTGTAATCAAGAAGTTACTCTTAATTTTTATTTGTTAGTTTTATTATTAAGATTTTGTTTTTGGATTATAAATTGACTGTAAAATATTACTCCAAAAAAATTCAATACTCCTTTCAATTTTAAACCAAATTAAAAAAAAAAAAAAAAATCAATACACCTTTTAATTCAATTTAAACCAGTTTTTAAAAGAATATGTAACTAAACTTTTTAGGGGCACCTTGCAACTATAACCTTATAATATTTTTTTGGATTTGGTTATTGTGAGAAACCCTAAGTAGGGATGAGCAATCTCCTCCCAACCATGACTGCTCTTAAAATTATAAGATTATAATTTTATTTCAAACTTAAAAAACAAAGATTTAAAAAAACAAAAACAAAAAAAAGGTTAGGGGCAATAGGTATACATTCAAAATAAGGTATGCCACAAAAGACTTTGTCACGCCACCTATACCTACTAAGCGGTTATAAAGCATGTGATGGCTCCCGATGTAATAAAGCACCTTTTGTGACATTGAATTGTTTTCGGGCTTAAACGCGGGGCACGATTAGATTCGCCGTCGATATCCGTCCTCATAAAAAATATATATTTTGTTCGCAAAGCGTGTCTTGCCAGTTTGTCATCTAGGTCGGCGAAGAGAAGTTCGCTACCCCTAAAAACTATAAACAGCTCTCAACCCCCGCCAAATACATCATTCCCTTCTCTCAATTCCATCCTTTTCTAAACTCTTGTCGTTTCGGCGAAATCCCAAACCCGTTGAAGGTCGAGAGAGAGATCCAGATCCATCAGCTATTCTGTACTGTTGTGTGAAGGTCGAGAGAGATCCAGATATTACCGTGGATAATTTGGGGACGCATTTGAGATCGGTAAAATAGCAAATAGCAGGTCTGGAGATGGCAGGAGCAAACAAGTTCACATGCACAGCACTCGTGGTATTTCTGATGATAATTCTCTCATCGGCGGTTATGGTGAAGTCAGAGGAGGCAGAGGCGCCGAGTCCGAGTCCATCCATGGTGACGGGCGCAGCTTCCATGACAGCTGTTCCCTCCATACTTGCTGCTTTTCTCTTTGCATTTCTGCCCCATTTGATCCGTTGAGGCATTACTGATCATGAATTCTCTTCTTGACTTCGCCCCTCTTTGATCAAGGGTTTTTTTTTTTTTTTTAAGGTGGTTGTTTTGGGACAGGTTTTTGAGGGTAATTATTGATTTTATTGTTGAGCTGCGTAAGGGTTCCCCTCCAGATTCGTGGGATGAGTGTTTATATATTCTGATGTAATAAGATTTTGGATTTCATTGTCACATTTGCAAATCATTGTAATGGGCGCAATTATTTTTCAGATTATTTTTCCTGTATATTGAATGATTGTTTTTGTCATGCTCTGTTGCCTATGTAGTCAGAATTATTTTACTTGGCTGCAACGGATTTGCAGGGTGGCAGGGTTTTACTTGTACTACTATCTTTCTGTGCTGCACCCAGCCTTTGATTTTTGGATTAATAGAGGTGGTTGAAGACCTAGTGAAAGATTAGGGACTTGAAAAAGAGAATTGATGTTTATGTATAGATCATTTCACCAGAGCATTCACGAATTCAATTCTTAGCGTGAACTTCAACCTATAACAAGGATTTTGGTTGAAATGGACTTGAGGGAAGGGCTTCTAAACAACATGGAGATTGTGGTAGGGAGATGAAAATATACTCAAAACCTTGACTACCTAAATGTGTCCTTTAGGTGTGTTGGATGCTATGTATAGGGGTATGTGGTAATGTTTTCTAAATTTCATTAAAGTCCATGATCCCAATCCATAGGAACAAAGATTTCATGATCCCAATTTCAAATTAAACAAACGGAAGGAATCCATAGGAAGAAAGAATCCACTATACAAATTTAAAAATAGAGCTATAAAAAAAGAAATAACAGAAAGGAGGACAAGAAGAGGTGGAAAATAGGTGGAATCAATTAAATACTTGTTTTAGAGTTTATTATAAAGAAAAGGATAAACAGAAAAGAGGACAAGAGGAGAAGGTGGATAATAGGTGGAACCAATTAGGAGAAGAAAAGAGAGGACTTATGTGTGAGAAGAGCTTAATTCTAGATTTTTTTGATCAGAAAGATAAGATAATACACATAAACTGTATTTAAATTATAAAGCCCGATAAATTTTACCTAAGATTTTTGGTCAAAATGACACAAACTAAATCTAAATTGATAAGCCCAACAATTTTTTTTTCTTACCTAAAATTTTTGGTGGAGATGATACACACAAACTGCACCTAAATTAATAAGCCCAACAAATCTTACCTAGGATTTTTGGTTGGCTCAAAACAACTCTTATTAAAACACACAAATCTTACCCTCATAAATCTTAAAAAGGTTAAATCTTGAAAAATATAATATCCTAAAGGCTTATCAATTATTATATTAATGCCAAGTGCATCTACCACTTTTAATTTCATTTTTTAAATAAAAATTATATTTTTTCTTTGAAAAATAAACATATAATTCCAAATCTTTATTACCTATTTTAATTTTTTGTAAAATGTATTTGTTGTAAATTGGTCAAAGACTTACCCATTTTAATATCATTCTTTCTTAGAATAGAAATTATGGTTTTTCTCTGAAAATATAAAAACATTATTCCAAATCATTATTAACAAGTTTTTGTAGAATGGTAAGTGAAATGTATTTGTTGTAAAGTGGTCAAAGACTTTAAAGATATTTTTTAGAATAATATCTTTAATTTTTGAATTCTTGCATGCATATGTGACATCTTTAAATAATAATAATTTTAGGATGTTATGAGGTATGGTTTAGAACAAAAATGTGTTTTTTCATTAAAAAAAGCATCCTACAAGAACATGAGAAGTACATATAAAAACAATCTAAATAGTAAACTCATTAATAAAGTTTTTTTTAAAATTAAATAAATAAAAAACAAAAAAAAAAAATTCATTAAAAATACACTTCAAAAAATATTAATTTAAAAAAAGCTATGGAACAATTTTTTTCTTATTTTTTTTTTAAGGGTAAATATTTATTATGTGATCAGGATATAACCTTTACATAGTATATCCGCAACATGTGAGGGGAGAGATTTGAACCTGAGTCTCTCGATTTCAATTGGAAAAGTTTAACTTCCCACTTGCTCTTCTACATAAACGGATATTACACTTTAAAAATTTCAATAACAAATCTAAAATTTAAATTAAAAATAATAAATAATATACCATACCCATCTTTTATTAAAACTATGTTTTAATCCATAAATATAATTAAAATCATTTTATTTTAACAATGAATGGCTGTGTTTTCATGCATACTGTTTCTATCCGTGTTGGACCTTCTTATGTTCCTGAATCCTCTTGAGTCAGGTGATGTACCAAGGTAAAATAGGTGATGTACCTAGGTAAAATACATAGCCTGAAGTAGATCGACGAGTATTAACACAATTTACCCAATTTTAATTAGTATACCCAACTAACTATAAAGGTCCTCTAGAAAAATGAAGACCAAAATGTGTAGTCCCTTGAAGATATCGTAAAATCTGCTTGGGAGTCTACCGATGCCTATCATGTGGATCACGTGCAAATCTAAACACCAACCCAACTGCAAATAAAATGTTAGGATGAGTACGAGTTAAGTAAATCAAACTCCCAACCAACTGTTTGTAAATAGTAGTAGCCACTCTAGGAGTAGTACATGTGGAATTCAAAACCACACTTGATTGAAAAAGATGTTGGAGATGGCTTACAATTATCCATTCCAAATATTTTTGTAAATAGTAGTAGCCACTCTAGGAGTAGTACATGTGGAATTCAAAACCACACTTGATTGAAAAAGATGTTGGAGATGGCTTACAATTATCCATTCCAAATATTTCAAGAACATTCAATGTGTACTTTTGCTGGCATATGAAAATTTCTATATTTGATTAAGAAATCTAAAACCCGAGAAAAAATGCAAAAGTCCTAGATCTGTCCTATCAAATCACTTTGAAAGAAAGTGATGCATAACTTGAATGCATGGAGTGGAAATACCCATGAGCAATAAATCACCAACATATAAAACAAGAATGATAATGTCCTCTCCATTTCTCAAAGTATAGATTGTATGATTAGAATAGCACCTAACAAATCCAAACTATAGAAGAACCGGGCTATTGCAACAACTGCATATCAATCAAATATTATCAATGGAAAACATTAAAGTAAATTTTAATCATTATTTGATTAAGGTAATCGACATTACTAATGTCTAGAAATCAAATGAAGACTACCATGAAATATGCATAATATATGGATAGTTTTAAACTCAACGAATAAAATAGATTATAAGTATTTTTCTTTGGAGAAAAAGTGATTGTACTAAGGTCCTCCACCCTTGAAAAATCATAACTCTCTCCTTTTGAGCTTGGGAGTTTACAAAAAGATTTAATTATTATCCCAATTGAGTTGTTATAGATAGAAACCTACATCTTTTTTCATAAAAAGTCTAAATTCTTGATTTTCTTTTTTTGGATTTTTTTCATTTTCCTTTGTAAATATACATTTTTAGATTTCAGTGTCATTCTTCTTGACATTGTATTGTAGCAACATTCACAATACCAAAATTCAACCTCTATTCCCTACGCATTTCATCTTAGTAGAGTAACACACCCAAAATTTTACATTATCATCGTTTGCTTTACTAGATCTGAACTATTAGTTTCCTTCCTAAAGCATAAGTGCAACCACAAAAACTATAACAAACAGTTTTATAGTCTCAAAACGTTGAAAGTTCCAATCCATACTTTATCCCATAATCAAATAAAAAACCAACTGTAATAATCCATTTAGCCATGAAGTCCATCTAATGTTTTCTTTTGCTTCATTATCCAAAATTCTACTCGCTTCACAAAATCATAGTCTACTTTACCAAAATTAGACTATTAGTTTCCTTCAATGCATTGATCTACAAATGGACCCCTTGAAACATTTTGTAGTCTAGAAAATTATTTTAAATTTGCTCCTTTCAAAATTTTCTTGTCAACTTCAGATAAACTTACTACTTCCTCTGACGATAGAAAAAATAATATAACTTTCATGATTCTCTATCAAAACCCCTCTATTGGCTAGCCTATATGTACATTTGTTTCAAACTCTGCAGCAAGATCTTGTGTTATCACAATGATCTCTTGTATGTTCCATAGAGCCTTTGCTTTCCTTAAAATTGTATTTATTACTATTAGTGAATTTCCTTCCATCCATACTTTATTCCATTTCATTTGTCTCCATGTTTTTAATCCTTTAAAAGTTGTCCAAGCTTCAAATTCCTTATTTGTCTTAAATCCACTATTGAAAGGGTAATATGACCAAATTTCACCCATATTATTTTTTATTATTCCTCCTTTTGTTGGTCTTTGATTTCCTTTAGATGCTCCATCAAAATTCAATTTGACCATCTTTGCTTTTGGAGGTTTCTACTTCATATTCTTTATCTTCCTTTTGTTTCTCTTGTAATTAACATCATAATTCCAATTGATAACTTAGCTCCATCTATAAAGGCTCTCTACTTCAATATCAGGGATTATGTGTGTTAATAGGGTTGGTTTAGACTTCTCCATTGCTAAAAAAATCTTTCTTTTCATTATCTCTAAACTGCTTTTCTTTCTTTTAAGTATTTTTTTGTTCCATTTTAGCCATACAGTCCAAAGTATTGTATTGTTTGATATATCCCAAATTGTTTGTAATGCCTCACTTTTAAAAGTGATCTATCATAGTTTTAACCATTCTTCAATTTTTTCATTCATCACCATTCATTTACCAAACATATTAAGAATCTATTGCTATAGTTCCTAGACTATGGAGTAGTGTCCTAAGAGGCAGACATACTCTCCTCTTTTTTGCATAGAACACATTGTGAGAGACCATGAAAACCCCTTTTTTTAGGTTATTCTAGAATAAAAATTTTCTATACCTACTAGTCATACAAACATTTTGACTTTTAGGATGCCTAGGCTATCCCAAATATCCCTCCATATTCTTGTGGTATTTCTATTTGGTTGATCCTTTACATTATATCCACTTCTCGTTGTGTATTTTCTTGAGCTATTCAACTCTCAAATTAGCTTAATCTTGGTTCCCCTCAGAATAATCATTGTTGATATATTTCTACTCAACTACCTCCTAACAACAATGTTTGGTAGTCATAAAAAATATTCTTTCCATTTGTATCTTCCTTCTTAATATTGTACATAATGTTTGAAACCCTATCACCATATTTGTGTTGAAGTAATCTCATCCATGTTTCTAAAAGTGGATCTAGATTTAGTGGAATTTTTATCACACAAAGTATCTATCCAAATAAAAAATCTCTAGTTTCCACCACCCATCTTAGACCTTTAATCATAGATCAATTGATTTTTTTTTAATTGTTCTTGTGTGACCTCGATAAGCGCGCACCACAACTGACCCTACTTGCAATGTTATTATTATATCAAATGCAAAAGTAAAGGAAGCACACAAGAACATATAACACTAAAGTAAAAAGTAAAGATATATTCTTTTATTGATGCTTCCAGATCTTGATTACATGTACGTCCCTCTGAAGGATACTTATTTTGATATAATCTATTACAATTGGGGCAACGATGAATATATCCCCCATAAGGGGATAGTGCACCTTCGTAGGCCTCCCGATATTGCACACCAAACTGTTCGAGGGCTTACTGATGCCTCCTCCCAATTTCATCCTGGAGGGATCTCATACTTTGGATACCTTGAACTGATCCTATGAACCTATATCTGTAGGTATGGAAACAACATAGCACAATCAGTAGTCCGAGTTGCCTCCTCGGATGAGACTATTAGTATAAAATCTGATAAGCAAGATAAATAAGCATAATATGATTAAATGCGATGAAACTAATGAAAAGCATGTGCATATCTCAAGGAACAATAATGTAAATGCATAAATAAATCAGATCTATACTAGAAATAAATACTAAAATAGAAAGCAATCGGATATAATGCTAGAACAAAGGAAACTAATGTCTAAACCATAGGTTACGCCTGCAGGCCACTATCCAGGACACGTGCGCAAAATGAACCTTTTTCCTCTCGATCCAAGGGCTGTAGTACTAAGTTCCTCGTTCCAATTGATTTTCAAGGGTCGCTAGTTGTGCCTTAGTACACTAGTTTGTGGTGAATAATAACGTATCTAAATAGCAGGTGCATAGTCTATTCTCAACTGGATAGCACTTTATTGCTCCTCAAAGGTGCGCAAATTCACTCCCCAATCTAACAGGGATTCACTGCATAAACTCTAAAAATTGTGGATCTCTATTGCTCTTTGTGGGAGAGTCCATATGTAGACTTCCCTCTCTTTCAGATATGGACCTTGGCTTCCTGTATAAGCTTCAATCCAAATTGCATGCGATTGATCGTCCCGAGTGAAAGCATTAGTCACAAACTCGCATTGAAGGGGCATTTAGGAGGAACTCAGGGAGTTCCTCACCAAAATCCGCTCACAAACAATGCAATATGCAATTAGACTACATGATTTAGACTCGTATTCATGGCTAGAATGTGCATGGTTCTAACCGCTATCAGGTTCAACGACTAGGTGTGGCCATTGTAGGCTTCAATGACCAGATGTGGCGATCGCTCTTCTTGAGAGTTGCTAGGCCTGGATGGGCTAGAACTGCCCTTTTTGATTGGTTAGAACCATTGATTAATATTGGATAGGTCCAAGAGGATTTAGATGGTCTGCGAATGTTTCCATATGGGTAGTTTTCTAAACATGACATGTTTTAGGTGTTTATAGATGCTCCATTTTAGGATGCGTTGTGGGAAAACATAGCACAGAGCAAAAATAGATCACCTAGGGTCACATTATAGGTTGTGTGATGATCATTGATCTGATCAACATTGGATTCCCCAGTCATGCAGAAGGTGCACATCCTAGAATCATTGCTTCCAACAAGATGAAAGGCTTAAATTTGCAAAAGCTTGCATTCGTTCATCAGATAATCGAGTAGCTTGATCACTATTATAGGCTTCATTACAACTATAGATCCAAAAGGAGGAGAGCTACAAAATTAACTGTCATGTTTACTTTTTTCCCTAGCAAAGGGTAAGATTTTGATAATTGTTGGCAATGATTCGTAAGTCGAACGCAATTTTTCATGATCGAGTGATCTTTTGTTGGTTTTGATTATGATTATTGAAATTTTTGACTACCCTCTCAAATGATGAGTCGATGAGGAAAGGATAATTAATAAAGCGACGAGTTGCTTGACCAAGATGAATAATTTGGACCTCTTTAGAGGGTTGCTTTGTTGTTATAGGGAAATTCCCATCCAGGTGTGATTTCAACCATTTTTTTTAGTTGTACACTTCTATCCCATGGGGCAATCTAGCCATAATGGCCTTCTTAGGGAATCAAGGTGATAGCAATTCTATTGTATCTTGTTGAATCACTATTTGTTATAGGATAAATGAGACAAATCCTTGCTCCCATGGGGCAGTTCGAGCATCCTAGCCTTCTTCAGTTTGAAGTGAAGCGTCTGAATTCGACCATAAATTTTTGCCCCAAATGGCCTTATGGTGATTTACTCATCTTGCCAGATTGCATGGATCACAAGTCGCTGCAACCACTAAGTGTATAGAGTAAATAACTACATACGAGGCTCAATTTGAGATTTTGTTGTTATTTGATTTTTATGATGTTTTTGCAATTTAATATATGTAATTTATTTTGGTATTTGTGCATATTTTAGTTGTTTTGGACCAATAGGTGTGCTTTATGGCCCATTTTGAGGTTCTTTGTGGTGATAAATTGAGTGAATTCCTCCTTGTTATTTAGCCACTGTCAGGTTCAACGATCCCGAATTGCTAATTCGTGGTCACTGTCAGGTCCAACGGCTAGAAAGTGCGGGTCGCTGATGTCGACAGTGGCTGAGGTGCAACTTGAAAATATAAAAGTAAATTTTAGGGTTTTACCCTTCATTATTTCCAACTATCAATTGTACTTTTGAGCTATGAGGTAAGAAAGTGCAATTGTGACACGAAGTGCTATCGAATTTGCTTCTAACTGTACACGATGACCGAGCAGGGGGAGGCATCTACGAACGAAGGAGCCGAAGCTTCACAGGTACTCTACCAACCCTTAATTGCTTATTTAATTCGCTAAAATGAAATTGATTAATTAATTGGTTAAATGAACCTCACTAAACCTATTGGAAATGAACATAACCCATCAATAGATATAGGCTAGGTTTAGTTGTAGTGGGTCCAAGCTAGTTTTAGGAATTTTTCATTTTTTATGATTTTTGGCCCAAGGGGGAACGTTGTTGGCGTGTCACCCACTGGTCGTTGCCACTCAAAGTGGCTTACCTGGCTTGAGGCTGGCCGCTGTCATCGTTAGTGACCAATTTAAAATCCAATGATCAAATTTTTGACCATTGGAAACTGGCCACTACCGGCTTTAGCATGGCACAAGCGACCAAAAGGTCTTTGACTTATTTCTCATATTTTTGAACTTTTGAAGCAATTTAATTGATTTTTTTACCATTTTGAAGTGTGGTTTTTTATTTTTAGATGCATTTAGTTACTATTCTTATAGCCTTAAGCTCATCTTAGGTTATCTTGCATTATTTTTGCCTTATGCATTTATTAGTTTGTTAGTGCATTTGATTTAGGCATTTATTTTGCACTTCTAGATTTTGTTTGCACAAGCTTGGGACCTAAAGTTGCTTGTGGACCTTTTGTCTGACATGGATGACACAGACTGGGATTAGATCGATGCTCGTGGCCTCCAATGTGTCACTAGGCTTCTGACGATAATGTCATATCATGCTTATCCTACTACCTTGACCCATAGGTGGGATTCCAGGACTAATGCATTCCACATCCCTACAGGTCAGATGACCATTATGTTGGAGGACGTGCATAGGATCTTTATGATCCCTTTTGATGGAGTTCCTATTGTGTCTTCCCCTATGGGTGCTAGGGAGGCAGTCTTCATGAGAGTCTTTGAGAGACATGGTGTTGTTGCATTTTAGGATACCCGGTCTAGTGGGATTTATGTGGCTCGATGGTATCAAAAGGATGGATTTTCTCGGAGACATGTCATCCTGTTGATGGTGATTTGCAATATTACTTTTCTTGACTTATTTGGAGCAAGGTTCCCATGGAACCTCTTAGCTATGGTCCAGGACCTGGTTGATAGCGTGAAGCCTATTATCTATGCTTTGGGGAGCGCATTACTGACATAGTGCTATGATGAGCTATATCTCATCCAACAACAAGGAAGAGCTAGTATCACCTCTAGCCTACTCTTACAGATCTAGGGATGGGAGCATATCAGTGTGGACCATCCAGGAGGTCTACCTATCAAGTTCATTGATATAGCAGAGGTGACTTAGTGCTATGGGTCTAGATGGGCCCGAGAGTGCGAGGAGTGCAAGAGTTGGCACCATGCGGGAGAGCTCTCTCACTACATGACATATTTGACTGGATTATAAGCCTATGATATCATTTGGTATCCCTATCATGCTTACCCCACCTAGGATGAGGCAGATAGATTCACAACCAAGACTCGATGCGACCGATGGGTTATCGACCGCAAGGACAACATCAGGGAGTTCTTCTACTATTCTAGGGTGTCTTGATAGTTTGCCATACAGTAGGATGTGCCTCTTGATCCAGTTGTGTACATACAGATTATTGTCAAGAATAACCTTCTATTACCTCAAGTTTCAATAGTTTCAAAGGAGGATGACCCTCCAATAGTTGATTCGAGTGTTGCTAATGTCGGGGTGACTGAGGCGTATACCTAATGGTGTTTTACATAATTATGGTAGGGTGGCAACTGCCTAAGGTGATCTATGGATGAGGCAGATGTTGAGGATCCTGATGGGCACTGAGTGTAGGCTTGAATAGAGGATTGGGGGTAGGTAGAGCAGCAAGTGGCAGAGGAGCAAGTAGCCCCTAAGGAGGAGAGTTAGCTCTCGAGGAGTAAGAGTCTCATCTCTGAGCTCAGTTGCACCAGGTAGAGGCTAAGCTTCTATCATCTCTGAGTGGGACTCTACCATTACCTCGCTTCAGAAATAGGTTGCACAGCTCACTATCGAGTGAGATGCCACACAGAGCTGAATTGCATCAACCACTCCTACTGTACAGAGGTCTATAGGTTTGGATACAGGGGCCAAGGTGAGACGACTATAGGGTATCATAGAGGAGAACGAGGGCCAGATGGTATCAGATGTCACCTACATCGTCACTTTGAGGTATCAGGTTTGGCTACTATGTGTCACTCCTAGGGAGAGACCCACAATAGGGAGGGCACAACACAACATGCAGACTACATCAAGGCAGTCTTCGATCTGGCCTAGAAAATAGACTAGGACCCATATAGATAGGACTATGGGGACCAACTCCTATGGGGACCAACTCATGTTGTTTGCACAAGGATAGAGACGAGGACAGAGGTGAGGCAGGGGGTGCAGGCCCAGGTTGATGGGTTTATTGTACTGGTTTCATTTTTGAGTGTAAGTTCGAGTGACCTACACAGTTGTAGCCTTATAGAAATTTTTTACCTCCATGTACTTATTTTGACACACATATATGTGATATCTAGAATTTGAGACTCATTATGTGTATCTTTTATGATTATGTTTTTGTGTTTATGTGATGCAATATCATGATCTTATGTGATATGATGTGTTGTGATGCTCTAGATGTTGATATGATGTGGATGTGTATGTGGACTACTTTATGATTTCATGCTACATGGTGTGGTCTATATGAATTTATGCTTTATGATGAGTGGATGCTTAGATGGCATGATGTGTAGTGGCATTATGATGATGCATGTATATATGGATGTAATGCTTATTGTTAAATGCATGTTTAATTCTGGTTTATTGTATGCATCTAACTTATGTTATGATATGTAAATTAATTGTATGTAATGCATTATGCTGATGATCTAAGGTGAATAAATTTGTATGCTTTAATCACTTAAATCATATGGTATGATGTTACATGTGTTATAACAATCTAATGGATGATACCACAGAATGTATAAAAATCGTGAATAAATAATAACTCTTATAATAATAATTTAATCATTTAAACATCCAAATGTGAAATAAGATGTTGTGATGTGTATGTAATTTCTTGATAAGCTTCTGTAAATTAAAATATATGCACAAATAGTCAGTGGTCGTCTAAATATCATTACTGACATTTATTTGGTATCCTATTTCATGGATTCCCTTTAACGAACAAAATCTCCTAAAGAAAGTTGATGATGCGAGTGATGATATGAATTGTTGCTATGAGGGGATTGTTGAGGTTTTCCATGAGACTCAAACACCCTAGTTGCTCTATCAATAGTTGTATATTGATCATGCAGAGCTTATGAAGGACAAAGTTTTTTCATGAAGACCTATATACTCATTATCCCTATGAGTGCAAATGAATATATTAGATAAAACATAAGCATACCCCAGTTCCAGGCGAGATTCATTCAACCCATTGCTATGTTGGGGATATCCAAATGTTTTATCTTGATCCTAAGTTGGACTCAATTGGATTAGACCACTAGGAGGTATAGGAAACCTAAAGCTAGCCCTTCCACATGTAAAAATTGGTATGTACAAAAGCAATATGCTCATGTGATAAACATATCGTCGTGCGTAAATATATCTTACGATTCATCCATGTTGAGAATTCCAGAGATTCAAGTTCTATACTCCCTTCTTTTCTTCATATTTATTTGGGATACTTTCTCATACTTAGTGATGAAAATCACTATTTATTTTGAATTTCTATTTTCTTTTGAACAAGGGATTTATGTAGTGATTATAACCACTATTTATTTTGCTTTTGAATTTTGATTTGTTCAGGATTTTTGCTTGTTTTGATTAAAGCGAGGGATTTATTTGGGTAGGGATGAACCTGTCCTTTTGCTAATTCTTAGAATTTTTGAACCGGTCGCACAGGGGGATGAGAAAGATACATTTTTCACCTTAGGATTCCTAGTACCGCTTCGTAGCGTTCATATTTCCCTTGTTACAACTAGGATCTTAGTATTTTCATTAGTGATGGGATTCTAAAATATACTAGGTGTTATCAAAACCAAACCTCATCTATTAAAAGCTAAGATAACTTTATACAAAGTTTGATAAAACCACTAGGTATGGTTGAGTGACCGAAAAACCCTAGTATATTCCTCATAGCAACAAGAGGGGTTGTGTTGAAAAATACAGTTACACACATGGGTTATGGATGATGATGGATTTTGATGATGCATGATTGATGTACAAATGTGGTGTCATTTGTAAGATTGTGAACACATATGTATCTAAATGTAAATGCAACGGATGCAACGTGCCTAATGCAATGCAACTATATGGATGCAAGTGCGAATGCATAATGCAAATATTTTTGTATTTTTTATACTTTCAATTGTTTCTGAGTTTTGATTATTCTGAATGTTTTTGAACTTTCTGATTTTAAATTGTTTTAACCAAAGGGCTTTAAGATGCCTTTGGAGCCTTTTATGATTTGATCAAAGGGCTTTAAGATGCCTTTGGAGCCTTTTGTGATTTGACCAAAGGGCTTTAAGATGCCTTTGGAGCCTTTTGTGATTTGACCAAAGGGATTTAAGATGCCTTTAGAGCCTTTTGTGATTTGACCAAAGGGCTTTAAGATGCCTTTGGAGATTTTTGTGATGTGATAAAAGGGCTTTAAGATGCCTTTGGTGCCTTTTGTGATTTGACCAAAGGGCTTTAAGATGCCTTTGGAGCCTTTTGTGATTTGACCAAAGGGCTTTAAGATGCCTTTGGAGCTTTTTGTGATGTGACCAAAGGGCTTTAAGATGCCTTTGGAGCTTTTGTTATTTGACCAAAGGGCTTTAAGATGCCTCTGGAGCCTTTTGTGCTTTTATTTATGCATGAAACACCCTTAGATGAATAATGTTGAGAGGCTCTAGCTCCTAAACACCCTCTAGCATTGTTAGGTGATATGCCCCAGGCCCAATCTTCTCAGAGATGATATAGGGACCTATCCAATTGGTCATAAATTTGTCTCGCAAATGTGACGATAGATTTGAGTTCTGCTGGTTTTCTTTAAGCACAAGATACCCAACCTTAAATTCTCTTAGGTGGAATTTATTGTTATAAGCTCATGTTAGGCGGTCCTGGTAAACGCAAAGATGCCCAAGAGCATTGATGTGATGTTCATATAGAAGGGTCAACTTATCTAGGTGAGTTTTTTGTGCAATGTCATCATTGATGAAATATTTCAGTGCGATGCGTAATGTTGGAATTTCCAACTCTAAGGGAATAATGGCCTTAGTGCCATATACAAGCAAAAATGGTGTTGCCCTAGTGGTCGTTCGTATGCTAGTCCTATAAGCCCATAATTCCAAGAAAAAATTTAGATGCCAATCCTTATAATTTTCTTTCACCGTCTTCTTTAAGATGGTTACTATTATATTGTTAGAGGCCTCTGCTTGCCCATTTGCCTATGGATAGTATGGTATCATAAAACAGTGCTAAATGTTGTATTTGATCATTAAAGTTCACACATTTTTGTTTTAAAATGATGAACCATTATCCGAGATTATCTTGAAGGGTACCCCAAAACGATAGATTATGTTGTGAAGTATGAACTCCATAATTTGAGGTCCAATTATCGAGGTTAAGGGGACCACTTCCACCCATTTGGTGAAGTACTAAGTGGCTATTAAGATAAATGTGTGTTGGCCCGAAGATGGGGGAGAAATATTTTTGATCAAATTGAAACTCCACTGAGAAAATGACCAAGCTT
Source organism: Wollemia nobilis (assembly GCA_028583015.1). Classification (NCBI taxonomy): domain Eukaryota; kingdom Viridiplantae; phylum Streptophyta; class Pinopsida; order Araucariales; family Araucariaceae; genus Wollemia; species Wollemia nobilis. The sequence goes on from JAQPPZ010000523.1 coordinate 23,055,326, forward strand.
CCTGAATGGGTTGTAAGGCCTAAGATGGCAGGTGCATCATATTGGCATGATGTTGATATTTAACGCATTTTCTGACATACTTGCAAAAATCCTTCTCCATGGTGGGCCAATAATAACCCATTCAAAGGATGCACTTGACGATGAACATGTTGTTGAAGTGACCACTGCATGTACCATCATGAGCTTGTGAAATCGCCCAAGCTGATTCCTAGGGCTCTAAGAAACGAAGGAGGACTCCATCATAGCTTTGATAATACAATATGCATCATAGCAAGACATATCTTATCACTTTTTGCTTTAATGCTCATCTTTCGACATGTGATAGTCCCTGTGGGATGATTCCAAGCCTAAGGGAATCTTGTAACTGGGAAATCCAATCCTGATAAGCTACAACCTTGACAGATAAGATGACTCGCTCCTCCTACAATTTAATTTGCACAAATGTAGATTGAGAAACAACCTTGTGGTGAATGGTGGTACCATTCTCCGTAGGACCCTACGAGATCAAGGACCCCCAAGGTGCTTTCTTTAAGAAGTCTTTGGATTTACATAACTAGTCATGGTCTAGGTCTATATGGATCATGTTGACTGATTCCTTGTTATCAAAAGCCTCACGTTGCATCGTTGAGTGTGAAAGCATTTTCACATGAATGGTTGTGAAATCAGTAGATGGATTATGAGGGGTCAAGGATCCTAAATATGCCATGGTGTCTACAAATCTATTTTATGAATGAGGGATTGCCTCAATGTCATACCATTCTAGTTTGGCTAAATAGGTGTCAAAAAGCTCCTTGTAAGCTTTCATGATTGGATCCCAACATTAAAAAAGTCCCTTGACTTGGTTTACTATGAGGAGGGAGTCACCAAAGATATTTAGCCTTTTTATTCTCATGGTGATGGCTTTTTGGAGAACCAGTATTAGGGCCTCATATTCGGTGTTGTTATCAGTGAAAGGGAAGTCTAGTTTGAATGACAAGGGCATTCGAGCACCTTGTGGTGTGAAAAGACAATCCCTATAATGCCTCCTTCCTCACACTTTGAACCATTGAAGAACAAAGTCATGTCAGCTTCATTTTTTGGTTCTTCAGGTTTGGGTGCTTTTGATAATGCGAAGACTACATCATCAGGTAGTTCTATGGTGAGGGACATACTATTATGAAGAGGCACCTCAGCCAGCTGATCAGCTATGACTTGTCCCTTGATGGAATTTTGACTTATGAATTCCAAATTAAATTATGTCAATAACATGATCCACTTTGCAGTATGTGTATTATGATATGTCTTGATCATCATATACTACAAAGGATTTTGTTTGAGTATTATATATGTCATATGGCTTAGCATGTAGTGGTGTAATTCCTTGGTTGCAAATACCATGACTAAGCATAAATTTTCTATGTATGAATATCCTATATCGTAGCTCACTATGGTGTAGTTGATGTAATATATCACTTGTTCTTTTCTTGGCATTCTTTTGAGCCAACATGGTGCCCAAAGAAAAATTGGTGGTGGATATATATAACAAGAATGTCACATCTGGCCTTGGTGGATCTAGGACTGGCAGTGTTTCTAGGTACTCCTTGATTTTAGCAAAGGCTTACTGACATTCTTTGTCCCACTAGAATGGGACCCCCTCGTGTAACAGTTGATCCATGGGTTGACATTTATCTGATATTTATATGATAAATCACTTTATGGATGCTACTTTGCCCTGTAAGCTTCTTAGTTCTTTGATGTTCGTGGGTGAGGCTATTTTTAGGATAGCCTTTACCTTTGTTGGATCTACCTCGATGCCTTGTTTAGAAATGATGAATACCAAGATTTTTCCAAGAGTTACACCAAAGATGTATTTCTTAGGATTCAACCTGACATTGTGCTCAATCAAGCGATCAAAGACCTTTTTTAGGATCTCAACATGTTCTTATCGTAGAAATGACTTGGCTAGTAAGTCATCGATGTAGTCTTCTAAGATCTTGTGCATGTAGTCATGGAAAATGTATGTTATAGCCTGCTGATATGTGGCACCAACATTTTTAAGACTGAATAGCATCACTTTGTAACAAAATGTCCCCCATGGAGTGGTGAATGTAGTTTTATGCTGGTATTTGGGTTTAATATGAATTTTATTGTAACCAAAAAACTATCCATTAGGGAGATCATCTCATGACCTACAGTCGCATCCACAAGAGCATCTATGTTCGGCAACAAGAATGAATCCTTTGGTTTTGCCTTATTGAGATCCCTAAAATCCATGCAAATGTAGATTCTTCCATCAAGTTTTCCTACGGGCACCATGTTTGATACCCATTCTAAATAGTCAATGGGAATAATAAAGACTACATCCAACAGTTTTTGCAACTTGTTCTTTACCATCAAAGCGATGGTCAGATGCATCTTCCTGAGCTTCTGTTTGATCGATTTCTTTGTGGGGTCTAGTGAGAGATTATGGACAACCAATTTTGGATCTAGCCCTGACATGTCTTTGTAGGTCCAAGAAAAGAGATTTGGTTTCTCTTGCAATAGAAGAATTATGATGGCCTACTCTTCTGGAGATAAGATTTCTCCAAAATTGAATTTATTTGGTTGAGAAGGATCATCGCTAATGTCCACCTTGAAAGTCTCCTCTATTGCCATATGTGACCCTTCCTCAAGCTGGTGAGGAGTGGGGATTAAATGAATGTCGTCTACTGGATTTATAGTTCCCACTAACTGAGGATCGAGACCAGCATGATAGACATCATGTGTGTAGCTTGGTGCAAAATGGACTAGTTGTAGCATCTCTTCATTATGGAAGAAATATTTAGGCTATAGGGGTGAATCAACGTGAATCCAATCAATAACATCTAAATTAAGACACAATGGTTTTGAAGGATCTGATGTGTTATGGAGTGGAGTGATCAAATCAATGGAGATCATGTTGATGGATGGAATGAAATCTCCAGGACCATGTAGGTGAAGCTCTACATCAAAGGTGTGCCCTTCATACTCGCTATGAGACTCTAGGGGCATAGGGATCTTAGGATCTGTTCTATGGATAGACGAGATGATGGGATTGTTAGGCAGCAACTACTCTCTAAATGTTGGCAAGTTTGATAAAACCATGCGATAGATGGCCTCTGGATCAGGGGGTCTTCCTAGTAAGAGAAGATCAGGATCTATGGTATGAAGCATCACTTTTCTCTCAACAAGTAGATCGACTAGACACAAGTGAGGAGGTCCAAGATAAGCCATCCTGATCTCATCCTCAAATTCATCATTGCTTATGAAGAAACTATTGGTATTTGTTTTCAGCCCTAGGATGGGGTGTTGACTTGCCTACTGATGCCCAAGATAGGCCATCTCAGTATTCTCTTCATAGTCATCATCACTTATGAAGAATCCATTGGCATTTAATTTTGACCCAACTATGTGGCTCACATGTTTAGGCCGTAGGTAGGCCATATCTATTGATGCTACAACCCTAACATAGCCGACTATGTTAGGTTCCAAGTGAATTAAATAGTTTCACTATTTAGGTTAGAATAGATTTATTTTAAGAGGCATCTCTTTCATTTATTTTATCATCTGCAAATTGCATTACTGCCTTCACGGCGAGGGTGTGCCCACCTTGAGTGGCATTGCATTTCATTCAAGTCTTCATTCGTTGTTTATATTTTTTTATAAAATATTTCCATTCGATAATATTTTCATGTGCATTATCTGGATTCAAAAGATGCAAAAGAGGAAGGTGTGGTTGTGTCTTTTCAAGTGGTATTCAGATTCAACTTTCCTTCAGGCCTAGGGACTCCTCACAACACCAAGCTTTCACAGCAGCCATAGCCTGCATTTTTGAGATCTCACTTTCATGGGAGATGACAACATCGTAAACATAATTTGAAATTTAATAAATACTACATTCGAAATCATTTCAGTAGGAAAACATGAAACACATGCATTGTGAGTGGCATTAGACAACGTTACAGCGGTTAGAGCGATCAATAAGTGCAATGATCGACGATTAAAATAGTGGAAAAAGGGGTGTTCGGTACAGCTAGGCATAGCCACTTAGCATCTAGGAGTGATAACTGGTGGAGCCAAGAGATCACATCCAAAACACATCGTCTCCCATTCGAATTCGTAGAAGAAAATCTACAGAATCAACAACGATGTGCCTTGAAAGTACTAGACCAATCAAAAATGAGTATTAAAACACAAACCTAAGGTTCGAACTTATATTTTTAATTTTTAAAATGCTCTGGGGGTAATTTATCCCACATCCATCGTGTACTGGGTGCAAACGGGTTTAAGAGGAGGAAGGCACACTTAAGTTGTTGTGACTTCGGTCACACAGAGTCCTCCCTAGCCTCACGCGTGAAGAGTCCACCTGTCACTTTCTATTGCGTCTTGTCATCTAGTGTGTCCTTTGGTCCCGCGTCTGTCCTTCGTGTCATGTACAGTCTAATTGTCTTACATCCTTCGGTCCCACCTATCGTCCTTCGATCCCGTGTCCGATGTCATGTCTTACCGAGTCGAGGTTTAGTGGTTGTCGTGTCGTTGTTCTCCTTCATTCGTGTCTGTTGGGTTCTCCCTTCGTGTCGTTATCTCCTAAGGTCACGTCAGGTTGTCGTATCATTGTTCTCCCTTTGTGTCATCAAGTGTCATGTCAAGTTCGGTTGGGTTCACAAGTGTCACGTTAGGTTTGGCATGGTTCTTCCTTCGTGTTGTGTCATAAGGAGAGATCTCACCATACAAATTTCGTGTCATAGTGGTCATGACAAATAAAGCAAAAAACCAATTTTTTTTAGGATTCTCGATAGTGCATGGTTAAAAAGTGGTATAAAGGAGCGGACGGTCGACTATCAAGTTGGGATTCTCCCCAAGAGACAAGAAGACCTCGTCGAATCCAAGGTGCAAAAATTTCTCCTTCCCCTTTAATAATTGGTAGCTTCAATTCGAATCACCGAGCAATTAAACCAATGGCTTCCAATACTTCTCCAACTTCCTCACAAGTGAACCGCACTCAAGATGAGAATAGTCATTCCATGCAAATCAATAATGATATACTACTAAAACTAGTATCCAACATTGAAAATCTAACACACCGCATAGAAAATTTGGCCCAATACACTCATCCTAGTAATGACCACTGGAGCACTGAGGTTCACAACAACCACAATACATACCAAACAAGCCAAAATAATCAACTGCCCAACCACAATGATCAGGATGAAGGGTATACCACAAATATGTGGAATCCACCAAGGGACAATAACAGGACCTACCAAAATAACAACCAATGTCAAAGGGACTATAATGAGCATGAAAGAAACAACTATCAACCACGAGGTCGTCCTAATTATCTTCGCATTGACATGGCTACCTTTTATGATAATGACCCATGTGGATGGCTAGCCAAAATGGAAGGTATCTTACAGGTCTACCAAATTCCAGACAACAAAAGAGTCTCCTTTACAATGACAAAATTAGGCAATGATGCTTATCAATGGTTCACTTGGTTCAAACATGAGAGGCCTGATGAAGCTTACTATTGGGATCATTTCAGGTAAGCTTTTCTTCACAGATTCGACAAAGGTTCCATAGGTTCTTACATTGTAAGATTGTTAGCACTCAAGAAAACATGGTCCATAGGGGATTATGTGTCAGAATTTACTAGTATGCTTCACTATGTAGAGGAGATAAAAATGGACGTGGTAGTAGCAGCTTTTTGAAATGGACTAAAAGCACATATTCAAGTCGAAGTAAACATACAAAACCCATTCACATTGGATGAATGTATAAGGATTTCTAAGTTGGTAGAAACAAATGTACAAGGAGTCCCATCCACCAAACATGATTCATATGGAAGACCACAATTCCATAACAATAACAACTCCTTTCGTCGGTATGATCAACCATCTAAATACTTTTGTTACAAATGTTGCACTCATCATCCAAAGGAACAAACATGTCCACAATGCCAAAAATTTCAGTTGGAATACACAAACCATGAAGAAGAAGAACCGGAAGACTACGACATTCCTGAGGATTTCCCAGTGGAGGATCCAAATACACAAGACGAGGTGGTTGTTGAGGAGGATACCATGACTATTTTAGTACATGCCCTCATGGGGTTCTCTTCTCACCATACAATCAAGGTGGCAGGTTTCATTCGGAAGCAATGGGTGATGGTACTAATTGATTTTGGTAGTACTCACAATTTCATTGATGCAAGACTTGCAAGAACTTTGGGTCTGCATGTTTTCTCTTCTAGCCAAGATCGATTTCAAGTCATAACAACAAGTAGGGAAGTTTCTCAATGTCTCGGTAAGACATCTATTTCTCTACAAATGGGTACGTATACTTGGCAAGGTCCCCTTTTTATGATGGAATTAGGAAATTCAAAGGTTATTTTAGGTGTTGCATGGATGGAACAGTTAGAAACGACAGTAGGTTTTAATCACAAACATCGCTTTGTGAAATGGCAAGCCAATGGGAGAACCATCCGTCTTCAAGGACTACCCACGCCTCCATCAAAAGTTGTAAGCTCACATAGCATGGAAAAATTGTTATGAAAATATGGTGGGGGATTCATAGCCCGAATCAATTGCATTGAAAAATTAGATCAAAATACGATAGAAATCAAAGAGGAAGATCTCCAACACATTGTGTCTAACTATGAGGATGTTTTTTAGGAACCCATAGGCCTACCTCCCGAAATATCTCATGACCATGCCATACATCTAATTCTTGGTAGTCTTCCACCCAATGGTCGTCTTTATCGATATCCCCAACCCCAGAAAACAAAAATTGAGAATATTGTCCAAGAACTTTTAGACCATGGTGTCATTCGTCATAGTACTAGTCCTTATTCCTCGCCTGTCGTCTTAGCTCGTCGAAAAGATAACTCTTGGCGCATGTGTCCCGATTTTTGTCCTCTCAATAAAATCATGATCAAATATAAGTTTCCTATTCCTATCATTGACGATTTACTAGATGAGCTACATGGTGCTAAATTCTTCACCAAATTGGACTTACGTTCAGGGTTCCACCAAATTTGAGTTAGGGAGGAAGATATTCCCAAAACCGCCTTTCGAACGCATGAAGGTCATTACGAATTTCTAGTCATGCCTTTTGGTCTCACTAATGCACCATCTACATTTCAAAGTCTTATGAACCAAGTGTTTCACCCATTCCTACAAAAATTCATTCTAGTTTTCTTTGATGACATACTCATTTATAGCAAATCTTGGAAAGATCATTTAGTACATGTGGATAGAGTTCTCCATATCCTACGCCAAGAAAATTTGTTTGTCAAAAGATCTAAATGCTCCTTTGGTGTTCAATAAGTTGAGTACTTAGGTCATATAGTATCCCAGGAAGGTGTTAAAGTGGATCCTAATAAAATTAAGGCAATACAAGATTGGCCAAAACCAAAAACCATCAAGAAACATCATGGTTTTTTGGGTCTCACAGGCTATTATCACAAATTTATGCGTAACTATTGAAAAATTGCAGGTCCTCTTACAAATATCACAAAAAAGAATGCTTATAAATGGTCTGACGAATCCACCTATGCCTTCGAGGCTCTCAAGCAAGCAATGTGTACTACTCCAATGTTGGCTACTCCCAATTTTTAAAAGCCATTTGTCATTGAATGTGATGCTTCCGGAATAGGTATTGGAGCAATAATAATGCAGGAGGGTCATCCATTAGCATTTGAGAGCAAACAACTTTTCGAAAAGAATTTGGGTAAATCCACCTATGAAAAAGAAATGCTAGCTATTCTACATGCAGTAGAGAAATGGAGGCACTACTTAATCAATAGCCAGTTCATTATAAAGACCGACCACAATAGTCTCAAGCATTTTTTGTTAGTCTCACAATGACACTGAGAGGGGGGGTGAATCAGTGTAGCTCTTTAAAACTTAAATCTTCAACTCTTAAAGCCAAAACAATGAAAACTTAAAACCAAATAAAGCAAATATAACAAGAGAGCATCACACAACACAAGATGTACCGAGGTTCACCGATTTGGCTACTCCTCAAAAATTGACTGTTTGGACTCCCATCCAAATCCAGCCTTTGCAAAGCAACAACTTTACAATCAATTTACCAACACCCACTGGAAGGAGCACCAACCCCTGATTTACTAGCACCAACGAAAGGAGCACCAACCCTGATTTATCTGCACCAACAGAAAGGAGCACCAACCCCTGATTTACCAACACCAACTGGAAGGAGCACCAACCCCTGATTTATCTACACCAATAGAAAGGAGCACCAACCCCTGATTTATCTGCACCAACAGAAAGGAGCACCAACCCCTAATTTACCAACACCAACTGGAAGGAGCACCAACCCCTGATGCCAAGCACCAACTTGGACTTCAATTCTGAAACTAGAAGATTGACATATAAATGCCTTCACTTTTACAAGACCCTGACTGGTCTATTGCTTACTCAACATCGCCCACAATTCACACAACACACACCCTTCTCGCTCACCTCTCACTCTCCTCTCACTCTCTTCATGAGATAAAATCCCCAAATAAATTCTCCAAGCAACACTCCTTTTATAACCATCCTTTCTCTTTGTAACTCCAGTTGTAACTCCTCCTTTCATATTCTCATACGCCACTTGTCAATTGTAACGCCTTCTTTATGTAACTCCTTTTGTATATATAGAGTAGGCATTTCGTCAAACACGTTACATGCAAAGAATTGACACCATATTCTCCTACCATGACTATTCGTCTTCTCGGTCATGATTGTTCATTTTCTCCTTTGTGCATGCATGCATTTTGGTTTTTGAAAAAGCTTTTCATTTCTATTTTAATGACTATTCATTTTCTCCTTCCACGACTATTCATTTTCTCCACATGGGCATGCGTCCATTTCTTTCCACATGTAACGACCATCTTAAATGATTTAAAATCATTAAAGATTCCTTATGGGTCCACGTCACTATGTAGTCTTTAGTTTTACCATCCTGGTCTTTAGTCGTGAAAATGCGACATGTCGCGATATCACGACACTTTTGTTTCACTGCCTTGCTTGGCCTTTTTGAGTCACAAAAATGCGACATGTCACGATATCGTGACACTTTTGTTACTCTTCCTGCCTACCCTTCTTGAGTCACGAAAATGCGACATGTCGCGATATCATGACACTTTTGTTACTCTTCCCTCCCTTCTTGAGTCACGAAAATGCGACATGTCGCGATATCGCGACACTTTTTCTCCTTGCTATTTCTCTTTCCTTTGGCTCAGAAAATGCTACATGTCACGATATCGTGACACTTTTTCTCCTTGCTCTTTCTCTTTGCTTTGACCTGAAAATACAACATGTCGCGATATCGCGACACTTTTTCTCCTTGCTCTTTCTCTTAGCTTTGGCCCACGAAAATACAACATGTCGCGATATCGCGACACTTTTTCTCCTTGCTCTTTCTCTTTGCTTTGGACCGTGAAAATACAACATGTCACGATATCACGACACTTTTTCTCCTTGCATTTTCTCTTCTCTTTGGCCACGAAAATGCAACATGTCGCGATATCGCGACACTTTTTCTCCTTGCATTTTCTCTTCTCTTTTGGCCATGAAAATGCAACATGTCGTGATATCGTGACACTTTTTCCTCCTTGCATTTTCTCTTCTCTTTTGGCCATGAAAATGCAACATGTCGCGATATCGTGACACTTTTTCTTCTTTGCTTTTTTGCTTCTCTTTTGGATATGGGCCACTTCGGTCTTCTTGGACAACCTGTAACAACTTCACCCATACATCAAAAACATCCTCATAAGCATTTAACATCACTGTACATACTCCGAATAACCTCTGAACTCCTGTCCACTGCATCAACCGATCTATCCGACTGTGTTGACAACAATGACAATACTGTCGCTGCACCTTGCTCAACAATCTCCCCCTTTGGAATTGTTGGCAACACACGTGCAATTTCTTGTAACTCTTCTCCCCCTTTGACAACAATATCAAAGGGCTACTGCAGAACTCCCCCGAGTCCATGCACAACATTCTCAAGCAAAAATTATTATACTTAGCAAAAATCACAAACATGAGCAAAAAGATAAACAAATACACAAATGCTCCCCCTGAGAATGTGGTCCCGATAGCTAGTCAATTCTTGGGAAGCGTGACCACTCCCAATTTATTGCGAAGGTACTCAAAGACTTCCTTGGGCAAATGGTTTTGTGAAGATATCCGCTACTTGCTCTGTTGTTGGAACAAAATCCAACTTAACCTCACCTTCCGCAACTTTCTCCTGCGTACAACACATTGTCGCTGCAATATATTCTGCCTCTGCTATGGATAAGGAGACTGACTCTTGTTTCTTACTGTGCCACGTGACCAACCTATCTCCAAGATAGAATGCACCTCCACTGGTACTCTTTCTATCATAAAGTCTTCTTGGATAAGCACTCTAATCTCTGCTCATCATATTATAATTCCTGTTGTACCTTGCTTTTACTTATTTAGTATAGTTTGATCAACACGCAACTCTCAGCTACACAAAAGTTACTCCCAAATCAAAAGTGATCGACTCTCCAGGTAGCCTACGCGTAATTTCTTTAGCCTTTTGACTGCCACCTCCTCCGTGACTGATGACTTTGCCTCGCATCCATTGTGCAGCTCAATGTCTCTGGTTTCTAACGGCTGCCATGAATGTTTTCATCGCCTACGCAGGTATTGATAGTGGACCATTACATCTAGCATTGGAGCCTCAATCTGTGCGCAGTCATCAACACTCGGTATTCTGCTTCTTGCTAGGGCATATGTCAGGGCTACTCAATGTCTTAGGTGAACGTTCTTCACGTGATTCCAGGGAGCATTTCTCCTCGCTGCGATCAAGGGATTCCTCGGGCAATATCTCGCATTTCTCAAATAATGCAAGACTTTCTTAGGTGCATAGGCATCTTGTCCTCCTTGGTGCTTCACCACCTGGGCGCTATTCTCTCAACGTCTCTGCCTTGCATGTGCCACTTGGCACTCTTGACCAACTGGGTGCTAGTGCCACTGTTTGCTTTGACTCTGGCATCTCTTTGATAACGGCTACTTCTTTAGAGAAAATTAATGCTCTCTTATTACCTCCACAAACAACTACATGAATTGAAACACACTTTGACAACTATACGACAACTCCCCCTGACTACTTGCATTTCATCCTCGGATAACCAAACAACATAGGAGCATTAAAATAAAACTTTAAGATTGCTCCCCCCGAGGATGTGCTACCCGGAGCTGCTTAGTGCAATAGAGGAGTAGTCTCCTTCAGTCCAAGGAGACACGATTTCCTCTCTTCTTTCTTTCTCCAACCTTTCTTGAACTTGGGCTTGAGTTTTTCAACTGCATCCCTATTTTGAACCTTTTCGTGAACTTGAACATTTCTCTTGGGTGGTTGTCTCTTGTGCATCCTTGATGGATGATTATTTTCCTTTCTTTGATGCACATGATTTCTTCCCTGTCTGTGTTGCATTCTTTGTGTCTGATGAAATCTACTGTCTTGCCTTAGATTAGATACAAAAGTTCTTGGACAAAACCTTGCTATGTGCCCATGACCATTACATTTAAAACATTGCACATGGTGTTCAACCGGAATAACAAGATGTATTTCTACCAGCATAACTCTTTGATCTATTATTCAATCCACAATAAATTGCCTTGTGACCATAATGGTTGCATCTAAAACAATAGCCATTAAAAGCATTATTATGAATAAAGTGAGAGTGATAGAACCTCTTTTGTTGTGGTTGCTTTGTTGTAGATCTCCTTTGAGATTTTCTTCCTTTTGAAGATTCAACTTCAAGCTTTTCTTGCTTTGATCCTTTAGTAGTGGACTTCTTCTTCTCTGTAGATTTAGAAGATGAAGGTTGTTCAACTTCACATCCAAGACCAAGCTTACACATGGGGCTTCTTTGTTGCCTTATCATTTTATCTAGCAACTCTGTGCTCTTCTCAAATTTGAGATTTGTATTGGCCTCTTCTAGTTGTTTCCTCAATAAAACAATCTCCTCTTCTTGTTTGCAGCAAACAATCTCTTTCTCATTGATCCGTGACTTGAGAGTTTCTTCAATCCTTTTGGACTCTTCTACTTGCAGCTTTAGATCACTAAAAACTTTGTTAGATTCCTCTTCACGTTTGCTACATACATCGACTTTATCATCCAGGTGTGACTTCAAGGCTTCTTCTATTTTCTTGGCTTTATGAATTTGTAAGAAGAGATCTTCAATCTTATCCCCATATTCTTCCAACTTCTTGGATAGTCTTCTGTTCTTTTTCCTTTCTATACCCAACTCTTCAAGTGCAGCGATCAACTCACCTTCTAGATATACTTCACCCTCAAGGTTTTCATCACATACTTCAGAATTCACTCCTATCTTTTCTAGTTCAATTTTCTCTTCCACAGGAACTAAAACTGACTGAGATGCCTTATTTGAGGAGGATCTATTCTTCTTACCCATTGCATACTAATCCAAGATCAACCCTAGCTGATTTAGCCTGACAAAGGAAACTGGCTCTGATACCAATTGTTAGTCTCACAATGACACTAAGAGGGGGGTGAATCAGTGTAGCTCTTTTAAAACTTAAATCTTCAACTCTTAAAGCCAAAACAATGAAAACTTAAAACCAAATAAAGCAAATATAACAAGAGAGCATCACACAACACAAGATGTACCGAGGTTCACCGATTTGGCTACTCCTCAAAAATGACTATTTGGACTCCCATCCAAATCCAGCCTTTGCAAAGCAACAACTTTACAATCAATTTACCAACACCCACTGGAAGGAGCACCAACCCCGATTTATCTACACCAATAGAAAGGAGCACCAACCCCTGATTTATCTCACCAACTAGAAAGGAGCACCAACCCCCGATTTATCCACACAACTGGAAGGAGCACCAACCCCTAATTTACCTCCGCACCAACGAAAGAGCACCAACCCCTAATTTATCTACACCAATAGAAAGGAGCACCAACCCCTGATTTACCAGCACCAACTGGAAGGAGCACCAACCCCTGATGCCAAGCACCAACTTGGACTTCAATTCTGAAACTAGAAGATTGACATATAAATACCTTCACTTTTACAAGACCCTGACTAGTCTATTGCTTACTCAACATCGCCCACAATTCACACAACACACACCCTTCTCGCTCACCTCTCGCTCTCCTCTCACTCTCTTCACGAGATAAAATCCCCAAATAAATTCTCCAAGCAACACTCCTTTTATAACCATCCTTTCTCTTTATAACTCCAGTTGTAACTCCTCCTTTCATATTCTCATACGCCACTTGTCAATTGTAACGCCTTCTTTATGTAACTCCTTTTGTATATATAGAGTAGGCATTTCATCAAACACGTTACATGCAAAGAATTGACACCATATTCTCCTACCATGATTGTTCGTCTTCTCGGTCATGACTGTTCATTTTCTCCTTTGTGCATGCATGCATTTTGGTTTTCAAAAAAGCTTTTCATTTCTATTTTAACGACTATTCATTTTCTCCTTCCATGACTATTCATTTTCTCCACATGGGCATGCGTTCATTTCTTTCCATGTGTAACGACCATCTTAAATGATTTAAAATCATTAAATATTCCTTATGGGTCCACGTCACTATGCAGTCTTCAGTTTTACCATCCTGGTCTTCAGTCATGAAAATGCGACATGTCGCGATATCGTGACACTTTTGTTTCACTGCCTGCCTAGCCTTTTTGAGTCACGAAAATGTGACATGTCACGATATCGTGACACTTTTGTTACTCTGCTCTTGCCCTTCTTGAGTCACGAAAATGCGACATGTCGCGATATCATGACACTTTTTCTTTCTCTGCCTGGCTGCCCTTCTTGAGTCATGAAAATGTGACATGTCACGATATCATGACACTTTTTCTCCTTCGCTTTCTCTTTGCTTTGGCCACGAAAATACGACATGTCGCGATATCGTGACACTTTTTCTCCTTGCTCTTTCTCTTTGCTTTGGCCATGAAAATACAACATGTCGCGATATCGCGACACTTTTTCTCCTTGCTCTTTCTCTTAGCTTTGGCCCATGAAAATACAACATGTCGCGATATCGCGACACTTTTTCTCCTTGCATTTTCTCTTTGCTTTGGCCACGAAAATGCAACATGTCGCGATATCACGACACTTTTTCTCCTTGCATTTTCTCTTCTCTTTTGGCCATGAAAATGCAACATGTCGCGATATCGTGACACTTTTTCTCCTTGCATTTTCTCTTCTCTTTTGGCCGAAAATGCAACATGTCGCGATATCGTGACACTTTTTCTCCTTGCATTTTCTCTTCTCTTTTGGCCATGAAAATGCAACATGTCGCGATATCGCGACACTTTTTCTTCTTTGCTTTTTCGCTTCTCTTTTGCATATGGGCCACTTCGGTCTTCTTGGACAACCTGTAACAACTTCACCCATACATCAAAAACATCCTCATAAGCATTTAACATCACTGTACATACTCTGAATAACCTCTCGAACTCCTGTCCACTGCATCAACCGATCTATCCGATTGTGTTGACAACAATGACAATACTGTCGCTGCACCTTGCTCAACAATCTCCCCCTTTGGAATTGTTGGCAACACACGTGCAATTTCCTGTAACTCTTCTCCCCCTTTGACAACAATATCAAAGGGCTGCTGTAGACTCCCCTGAGTCCATGCACAACATTCTCAGGAAAAAATTATTACACTTAGCAAAAATCACAAACATGAGCAAAAAGATAAACAAATACACAAATGCTCCCCTTGAGAATGTGGTCCCGATAGCTAGTCAATTCTTGGGAAGCGTGACCACTCCCAATTTATTGCGAAGGTACTCAAAGACTTCCTTGGGCAATAGTTTTGTGAAGATATCCGCTACTTGCTCTGTTGTTGGAACAAAATCCAACTTAACCTCACCTTTCGCAACTTTCTCCTGCGTACAACACGTTGTCGCTGCAATATATTCTGCCTCTGCTGTGGATAAGGAGACTGACTCTTGTTTCTTACTATTCCATGCGACCAACCTATCTCCAAGATAGAATGCACCTCCATTGGTACTCTTTCTATCATAAAGTCTTCTTGGATAAGCACTCTAATCTCTGCTCATCATATTATAATTCCTGTTGTACCTTGCTTTTACTTATTTAGTATAGTTTGATCAACACGCAACTCTCAGCTGCATAAAAGTTACTCCCAAATCAAAAGTGATCGACTCTCCAAGAAGCCTATGCGTAATTTCTTTAGCCTTTTGACTGCCACCTCCTCCGTGACTGATGACTTTGCCTCGCATCCATTGTGCAGCTCAATGTCTCTGGTTTCTAACGACTGCCATGAATGTTTTCATCGCCTGCGTAGGTATTGACAGTGGACCGTTACATCTAGCATTGGAGCCTCAATCTATGCGTAGTCATCAACACTCGGTATTCTGCTTCTTGCTAGGGCATATGTCAGGGCTACTCAATGTCTTAGGCGAACGTTCTTCATGCGATTCCAGGGAGCATTTCTCCTCGCTGTGATCAAGGGATTCCTCGGGCAATATCTCGCATTTCTCAAATAATGCAAGACTTTCTTAGGTGCATAGGCATCTTGTCCTCCTTGGCGCTTCACCACCTGGGTGCTATTCTCTCAACGTCTCTGCCTTGCATGTGCCACTTGGCACTCTTGACCAACTGGGTGCTAGTGCCACTATTTGCTTTGACTCTGGCATCTCTTTGATAATGGCTACTTCTTTAGAGAAAATTAATGCTCTCTTATTACCTCCACAAACAACTACATGAACTGAAACACACTTTGACAACTATACGACAACTCCCCCTGACTACTTGCCTTTCATCCTCAGATAACCAAACAACATAGGAGCATTAAAATAAAACTTTAAGATTGCTCCCCTTGAGGATGTGCTACCTGGAGCTGCTTAGTGCAATAGAGGAGTAGTCTCCTTCAGTCCAAGGAGACACAATTTCCTCTCTTCTTTCTTTCTCCAACCTTTCTTGAACTTGGGCTTGAGTTTTTCAACTGCATCCCTATTTTGAACCTTTTCGTGAACTTGAACATTTCTCTTGGGTGGTTGTCTCTTGTGCATCCTTGATGGATGATTATTTTCCTTTCTTTGATGCACATGATTTCTTCCCTGTCTGTGTTGCATTCTTTGTGTCTGATGAAATCTACTGTCTTGCCTTAGATTAGATACAAAAGTTCTTGGACAAAACCTTGCTATGTGCCCATGACCATTACATTTAAAACATTGCACATGGTGTTCAACCGAAATAACAGATGTATTTCTACCAAGCATAACTCTTTGATCTATTATTCAATCCACAATAAATTGCCTTGTGACCATAATGGTTGCATCTAAAACAATAGCCATTAAAAGCATTATTATGAATAAAGTGAGAGTGATAGAACCTCTTTTGTTGTGGTTGCTTTGTTGTAGATCTCCTTTGAGATTTTCTTCCTTTTGAAGATTTAGCTTCAAGCTTTTCTTGCTTTGATCCTTCAACAGTGGACTTCTTCTTCTCTACAGATTTAGAAGATGAAGGTTGTTCAACTTCACATCCAAGACCAAGCTTACACATGGGGCTTCTTTGTTGCCTTATCATTTTATCTAGCAACTCTGTGCTCTTCTCAAATTTGAGATTTGTATTGGCCTCTTCTAGTTGTTTCCTCAATAAAACAATCTCCTCTTCTTTTTTGCAGCAAACAATCTCTTTCTCATTGATCTGTGACTTGAGAGTTTCTTCAATCCTTTTGGACTCTTCTACTTGTAGCTTTAGATCACTAATAACTTTGTTAGATTCCTCTTCACGTTTGCTACATACATCGCCTTTATCATCCAGGTGTGACTTCAAGGCTTCTTCTATTTTCTTGGCTTTATGAATTTGTAAGAAGAGATCTTCAATATTATCCCCATATTCTTCCAACTTCTTGGACAATCTTTTATTCTTTTTCCTTTCTAAACCCAACTCTTCAAGTGCAGTGATCAACTCACCTTCTAGATATACTTCACCCTCAAGGTTTTCATCACATACTTCAAAATTCACTCCTATCTTTTCTAGTTCAATTTTCTCTTCCACAGGAACTGAAACTGACCGAGATGCCTTATTTGAGGAGGATCTATTCTTCTTACCCATTGCATACTAATCCAAGATCAACCCTAGCTGATTTAGCCTGACAAGGAAAACTAGCTTTGATACCAATTGTTAGTCTCACAATGACACTGAGAGGGGGGTGAATCAGTGTAGCTTTTTAAAACTTAAATCTTCAACTCTTAAAGCCAAAATAATGAGAACTTAAAACCAAATAAAGCAAATATAACAAGAGAGCATCACACAACACAAGATGTACCGAGGTTCACCGATTTGGCTACTCCTCAAAAATTGACTGTTTGGACTCCCATCCAAATCCAGCCTTTGCAAAGCAACAACTTTACAATCAATTTACCAGAACCCACTAGAAGGAGCACCAACCCCTGATTTATCTACACCAACAGAAAGGAGCACCAACCCCTAATTTATCTGCACAACAAAAAGGAGCACCAACCCCTGATTTACCAGCACCAACTGGAAGGAGCACCAACCCCGATTTATCTGCACCAACAGAAAGGAGCACCAACCCCTGATTTATCTGCACCAACAGAAAGGAGCACCAACCCCTGATTTACCAGCACCAACTGGAAGGAGCACCAACCCCTGATGCCAAGCACCAACTTGGACTTCAATTCTAAAACTAGAAGATTGACATATAAATGCCTTCACTTTTACAAGACCCTGACTGGTCTATTGCTTACTCAACATCACCCATAATTCACACAACACACACCCTTCTCGCTCGCCTCTCGCATGCCTCTCACTCTCTTCACGAGATAAAATCCCCAATTAAATTCTCCAAGCAACACTCCTTTTATAACAATCCTTTCTCTTTGTAACTCCAGTTGTAACTCCTCCTTTCATATTCTCATACGCCACTTGTCAATTGTAACGCCTTCTTTATGTAACTCCTTTTGTATATATAGAGTAGGCATTTCGTCAAACACGTTACATGCAAAGAATTGACACCATATTCTCCTACCATGACTGTTCATCTTCTCGGTCATGACTGTTCATTTTCTCCTTTGTGCATGCATGCATTTTGGTTTCGAAAAAGCTTTTCATTTCTATTTTGACGACTGTTCATTTTCTCCTTCCACGACTATTCATTTTCTCCACATGGGCATGCATTCATTCTTTCCACGTGTAACGACCATCTTAAATGATTTCAAATCATTAAATATTCCTTATGGGTCCATGTCACTATGCAGTCTTTAGTTTCACCATCCTGGTCTTCAGTCGCGAAAATGTGACATGTCGTGATATCGCGACACTTTTGTTTCACTGCCTGCCTGGCCTTTTCGAGTCGCAAAAATGTGACATGTCGCGATATCGTGACACTTTTGTTTCTCTGCCTACCTGCCCTTCTTGAGTCATGAAAATGCGACATGTCGCGATATCGTGACACTTTTGTTTCTCCCTACCTGCCCTTCTTGAGTCATGTCGCGATATCGTGACACTTTTGTTACATTGCCTGCCTACCCTTCTTGAGTCACGAAAATGCGACATGTCGCGATATCGTGACACTTTTGTTTCTCTGTCTACCTGCCCTTCTTGAGTCATGAAAATGCGACATGTCACGATATCGTGACACTTTTTCTCCTTGCTCTTTCTCTTTGCTTTGGCCACGAAAATACAACATGTCGCGATATCGTGACACTTTTTCTCCTTGCATTTTCTCTTTCTTTTGGCCATGAAAATGCAACATGTCGCGATATCACGACACTTTTTCTCCTTGCATTTTCTCTTCTCTTTTGGCCGTGAAAATGCAACATGTCGCGATATCGCGACACTTTTTCCTCTTTGCATTTTCTCTTTCTTTTGGCCATGAAAATGCAACATGTCGCGATATCGCGACACTTTTTCTTCTTTGCTTTTTCGCTTCTCTTTTAGCATATGGGCCACTTCGGTCTTCTTGGACAACCTGTAACAACTTCACCCAAACATCAAAAACATCCTCATAAGCATTTAACATCATTGTACATACTTTGAGTAACCTCTGAACTCCTGTCCACTGCATCAACCGATCTATCTAACTGTGTTGACAACAATGACAATACTATCGCTGCACCTTGCTCAACATTTTTTGGAACAAAGGTTTTTCTATCTGGAACAAAACAAGTGGTTGACCAAATTACTTGGATATGATTTTGTGATCGAATATAAAAAAGGGAAAGAAAATGTAGCGACTGATGCTTTATCACAAAAGTACGAGGATGAAATAGTCATCAATGCTATCTCAGGACCATGTGCACAATGGTTATCTCAGTTACAAGCAGAATGGGAATCCAATAGCAAAACAGATCAAATTATAAAGGAGTTATCTCAGGGATCTTCAAAGTACCCTCTTTTCACCTATGACGACAAAATATTACGCAAGAAGAATCGTATTTACATTCCTCACAATTCTTCACTAACAATGCATATTCTGGAAGAATCACAGCCGTCTCCATCAACAGGTCATTCAGGTTTTTTGAAAAACATACATGCGAATTAAACAATCCTTTGTTGGAAAGGGTTAAAATCAGAGGTCAAACAGTGGGTAGCTGAATGTGAAATTTGTCAACGCAATAAAGGGGAAACAGTTAAGTCACCCAAGTTACTGCAACCACTACCTATTCCAGATCGTTAGTGGGAACACATATCCATGGATTTTATTGAAGGACTACCTAAGTCAGAAGGAAAAATAGTAATTTTCATGGTAATTGATCACCTTTCCAAATATGCTCATTTTTAGGCTTTACAACATTCATTTTCAGTAAGAAAAGTGGCGAAGGTATTTATGGATTCAATTTTTAAATTACATGGAATGCCCAAAAATATTGTAAGTGATCGTGATCCCATATTTATCAGGAATTTTTGGAAAGAATTATTTCAACTTAGTGGTACCAAATTAAGTATGTCTTCTGCATACCATCTCCAAACAGATGGTCAAACATAGGTAGTTAACAAATGTTTAGGTATCTACCTAAGATGTTTTGTTCAAGATAAAGAACATCAATGGAGCCAATGGTTGTCATTAGCGGAATGGTGGTACAATACTTATTATCATTTTTCCACTAATATGTCTCCTTTTGAAGCATTATATGGAACAAAGCCACAAAAAATTGTCGATTATGTACCAGGATCCTCCAAAGTAGCTCAAGTTGACGATTGGTTACAAAAGCGACAAGTAATGTTCACTATCTTGAGGGATAATTTGGTACAAGCACATAATCATATGAAGCAGCAACAGGACAAGCAACGTTATGAACGGACATTCAATATTGGTGATATGGTGTTTCTACGTCTTCAGCCCTACAAGCAGCTATCATTAAAACTCAAATCCAGTCAGAAGCTATCACCATGATTCTATGGTCCTTATACAATTGTGCATTGCATTGGTGAGGTACCATACCAACTCGAGTTACCCCAAGCCTATCGCATACACCCAATATTTCATGTCTCCTATCTCAAAAAGGTAATGGGCCAAAAGGTACACTCTAAGTCAGAATTACCAGTCTTTGGATGAAGAAGGGCGTATCCATCTACAACCCGAGGAAGTGCTACAAACCAGATCACACAGACTCAGATCTCGACACATCCTAGAATTTCTCATCAAGTGGCAGGATTTACCTGAAGAAGATGCAACCTGGGAGTCTGAAAGTATTTTCCAATCATTTCTAGCTTTGAGGGCAAAGCTTTTCGAGTAGGGGAGTCATGCTACAACCCTAACATAGCCAACTATGTTAGGTTCCAAGTGAATTAAATAGTTTCACTATTTAGGTTAGAATAAATTTATTTTAAGATGTATCTCTTTCATTTCTTTTATCATCTGCAAATTGCATTACTACCTTCACGACGATGGTGTGCCCACCTTGAGTGGCATTGCATTTCATTCAAGTCTTCATTCATTGTTTATATTTTTTTATAAAATATTTCCATTCGATAATATTTTCATGTGCATTATCTGGATTCAAAAGACGCAAAAGAGGAAGGTGTGGTTGTGTCTTTTCAGTTGAGTCCTCTAACTCATAGCCACTCTCATATGACATGTATCCACCCTCATCCAAGATGTATCCACTCTCATCTAAGATGTATCCACTCTCTGTGTGGCCTGTCCAAGAAAGGTTTTGCACATACCGAGGCCCATAGTAGGCCAGGATGGCTTCATCTTCGTTCTCACTTGGGAAATAATCATACTCCTATAGCTCATATACATGCATTGGCTCTTCCTACCATAGGATGGCTCTTGATGGGGGCACTTTAAGAGAGAATTCAGGGTGATACTCATCAGATGGTGTGATATTGACCATCGACACCCATTCGTTACCCAAGTAGTTTCTGCTATGGGGTTGATAGGTTTTCTAGTCAACGTCCTCCTCAAACCCTATGCATAGCGCAGCTGCCAAAGAATAATCATGACTCTGTTTTGTGCCCTAGACCATACCTATCAGTAGGAAACTAGCACTACGATTAGAATGGTAGTTGTTGCCCTTACTCGTGCAGGACTAGGCCATAGCCATGCCAATGGCACTGCTCAAAGTAACTTAGATCGAACTTAGGATTTGACAAGTAATGACCATTTGTGATGAATGGTTCATCCTTGACTTCTTCAATATCGGTAGCAGTATGGGCACAGTGCAAACCAGCATAGATAAATTTGGTTTGGTTAGGGGGAACCCCTAAGGGGACTACTATACCCACTGGTAAATTTAGGACTCTTGGTCATCCCATGTCTTGCACAGACTCAAAAATATGAGTGAAAGTCACATTTTACACAAGATATTCACCTAAACCTGTGTTGGCTAAGTGGAATATCACCTGTGATGCAAATGATGTTGTTGATGATGCAGGCAAGGCAAGTTGAGGTACCTCCTAGGCTATATACTGGGAATCTTCCTCCTCCATAGGATTTAAAATTTTTGCAGCTGCTATAGTTGGAGGCTCCTTAGGTCCTTCCTTCACTAGGGGTGCTTTCAGCTTCTGAGTATCTTTTGCCTTAGATGTCAAGGGCTTTTCAGAAGCACCAGTAGTCTTAAATGTAGGAGGTGGTACTGATGTGGATGGGTCACCTTGCACTATTATGCTTTTGTTTTTTGGTTGTGTGGTTGGGGATGAAGGCCTTATGTATAGGTGCATTGACGTAAGGACAAAGTCCTTCGATAAGTCGACTCGATGCACGTACTTGAATGACTCTTCATCGGATGAAACCACATGAACTTGTCCCTCATGCACATACTTGACACATTGGTGTAGGATTGAGGGGATGCACTGCATATTTCTTATCCAGGGATGCCCTAGAAAGATGTTGTATTACATCGCCCCTTCCAAAATGTAACACATCATAGGGATGGTCTTATGTCCTACATTTATAGGTAAAATAACTGTACCCACTATGGATCATAGTGCATAATTGAAAGCCCTTAACATATAGGAGGTCAGGACAATGTTGGACTTAGGGGTCTTCAGGTGCCCTATAGTCGTTATAGTAATGATGTTGATTGATGATCCCGTATTGATCAAAACCTGTTTGAATGGTATGTCATTGATTGACATGATAATATGAAAAGATAGATCTGCTAAGGTAGTAGGAACTACCTTAATTTCATGATCATAAAAATGAATCACGATCTTTTGGCACTGTTGCACTTGCCCCACAAAGTGTGTGAATGCATTTGGATTCTAGGGCTAGAGTTCAATTGATCTCAAAATCTCCATCAAGGTCTCCTTGTTCCTAGGATATTGTTGTATGAGCTTATAAATGGAAAATTTGGCCGGAGTCGTTTGTAGATTTTGTTCTAGTCTAATTCAAATAGTTACCACAGGTTGTGTTGGCGAACATGTTGGATTTTTTTGCACCTGTCTCTGTCGAGGTGCAACCGAGATATGGATAGGTACAGATGGAGGTTGTGGTTACCTATATTTTCAAATCTTATTTACCATGTTAACTATATCAACCATTCTTATGCATCCCTGAATAGGTGGCTCGACCTGGACCTGGTTAACTTGGGTGCCCTGATCTCTAGGGGTCTCATGGTTTGGCAATGGGTTCCTAAATATCTAGCAGGTTATCAAAATTTTTGCGCATTACACTTTGGGCTTAGGAAATTCAATCGATGATTATTCGAGAGTAATGACAAAGGTTTTTTCCACCTTTTATACATGAAGCCTCTTGTTCCATAAACGTCAACGCTTGAATCGAATTTGAAATTCGATTTTTATTTTAACCTTATAACCCTCTTTAGGGTTATTTAAATTAATATAAATTAATTTATAATTAAATTATAATTAACTTAAGTAACTTTTGAAATTTAATTAAATTAATTAATAAATTAATTTATAATAAAATTATATTAATTAATTTAAATTTCCTTTTTAATATTATAATAAAATATTATAATATTATTTGCTTGGGCCTCTTCTTTGCACTTTGGACCACATTTGACTACCTGGAACCACATCTGACCAACTGGAATCGGACTCTCCTTTTTGCACTGATTTCAAAACTGCTTCTTGCACTGCTCACTGAAACTGACTTTTGACATCAATGACCACTCACTCTTGACATCAATGACAACTCATCTACTCAGAATATCCAACATGTTTAAATCCCTTAGCATCTCTTATGAGTGTATCAGATCCCATATTCAAACTAGTTGCAGATCCATCGTCAAGTCGAACCCTCCCCCTCTAGGGTGGCTCAAGGTAAATTTTGATGGATCATCGGAAGGCAACCCTAGAGATGTTGGGGTTGGAGGAGTCATTCGAAATCATGAGGGCAAAATCATCAGAGCTTTCATTGAAAACTTGGGAATCCAGTCCAACAATTATGTCGAAGCTCGTGCTCTCTAGAGGAGTCTTGAGCTCAACAAAGGTCTAACTAACCCAATGATCTTTGAAGGGGATTCCCTAAATGTGGTTAACCATGTCAAGAATAATTCCAAGGTTGGGTGGAATATTCAAAGCATCATTCAGGAGAGTCAATCCACCCTCAGGCAGCGTCCGCTTAGCACAGTTCAACATGTTTTTAGAGAGGCCAATAAGGTGGCAGATTTACTGGCTAACATGGCAGCCAATTAGAGCAATTTCATTGTATGGGAAGACTCATTCCCTCAAGACATCATAAATGCTACTAAAAATGATGTTGAGCACAATTCCAAATAATAGCAAGTATCGTTTCAAAGGTGTTTTTCTCAACACCAAGGCTGTTCACATTAACACCATAGTTATTTTTTCCCATTTCCATTTAATCATTACCTTTCGAAATATCGGTTGTACCCTTTCCATGAGAGTCGATTAGATCTTGGCAAAGCTTCTGAGCCCCTTTGGCATCTTCCCATCACTCCGTGCCTCCACTTTTTCCTCTTCATTTTTCCTCATCTCTCGATGTCCTCCTCACCACCTCACCTTCTCCATCGCCCATCCACCCTCTGCGTTGTCTGTTCCACCTTGTTAGTTTGCCCCTTCTACCTTGTTGCCCATCCTTTTTGCTTGATTTTTTATTCTATTTTCATTTCTCGGGAAGTTGCTTATGTGGCCCAATGTTGTTGCCCTATGGTTGAAGTTCCAACATGCCTTGGAAAGTGCCTCCTGTCTTGTAATCCCTTCTGTTGCTACCACCCCCTGGGGTGAATTTCTTTGTTGCTTAGCATCCTTACCTCTATGGTTCTGTCTTGGTGCTTTTACTATGGCTGCATGTTCAACATTATGGCTATTCATGAGCCATCTGTATTGCAGCTCAAACCTATTGCTAAAGCTCTGCTTGGATCCAAGGGAATCATTCCCTTTTTCAAGCTCTTCGGCAGCATGGATGAGGGTGTCACTAGCGAGTTCGTAATTTTGTGGAATAACGAAATGGTCCGGATTTGAGGGCTCCAAATTGAGGTAAACATCCATATTTTAGCTAAAATTTATGGGTTGTCTTCCAAGGGCAGGGTAGTGAGACGAGACAGACATAATTTCAAAGAAGAAACTAAAAATTTTGTTGATAAAGGCAAGGATTTGACATGGTTAAGGTGGGAGTTCTCCGCTCCTCTCTCCCTCGTCCCTGGGACTCTATCATTATTCCCATCATTTAGTACATCACAATGGATAATGTTGATAGTCCCCTTTGTTCCTTCCACCTCGCCTTCATGAATCATCTGCACGACATCAAGCTGATTAACATTACTAACTTTTTGTTTTGGTCCATGAGCCTTACCATAGAAAACTACAGGGATAAGAAATCTTCCAAGTACCTTTCGCACCAGGGCTTATTCCTCATTATTTACAAACATGCCCTCTTGTCCCAACCTATTGTTAGACCTTCCGTTTCTCCTTCGATCACTGTGCTTTCTCCTAAGCCAGCTTCTGGTTCTGAGTCCTGTGTTCCAAATCCCTCGATTGAGTCCTCTGGCGCTACTCCCCTCTCCCACAACCCTTCTGCTGAAGTGCCCCTGCAGTCCTCTACCCCTTATGATGATCTCTCGAAAGTTGTCAATCCTAATCAGACTAGCAACAAATATGAAAAAGTCCACCGCCCAAGCCCAAGGATTCAGCCCTAGTGGAGTCCCGAGCTACTAAAGCCAGAATTAGACCCTTGAGGAGCAAAAAAATGTTGTTTGACCCCCTCCCATCAGAAGTTTGCGATACCTAAAAAGGAAAGGTGTGGAAAGATCGCGACCAATTCCTGAGATCATTTTAAACAACGAGGAAGATGTCAGGTACAATCCTAATGAGGTGCTTCGAACCAACACCATCGATCATGCATCCAGAGCAATGGAGAAACTCACAGTTGCAACCAATATGGTTAAGGAGGCATGCGTCATCTTTTTGCACACCATCAAGGAGCTCCAAGAACTCTCGACTGCCCTCAATGTCCTCCTCGCAGAGGATCAGAACATTGTCGTTAAACAAGAGGATGAAGATGATTCCCAATAGGACTCGGAGTGGGTAGTTGGCAAATGGTTTGCCAATGTTTTTCTTTATTTGAATTCTGTAATGATGTTGTTTTCCCTGTCCAAGGGCTCTAGTCTATGGGTTTGGTTTAATCTTCCTGTTCAGTTCTTGGAGCTAGTTTGTAATAGTTTTTTACAAGCTATTGGTTGTCTTCATGGTCATCCCTGTGATGTTGGGATGCTTCAAATTTTGTACTATTGGTATTTTAAATGCCCTATATAATAGGGATTGTGATGCAGGAGCATCCAATGGAAGGCAAAATATTGCAAAGAAGAAAAAGTGTCGCAATATCGCAACATGTCATCAAAGAAGAAAAAGTGTCACGATATCGCGACATGTCGCATTTTCGCGACCAGAAGACGAGAGAAGGCGCAAGAGAGAAAAGTGTCGCGATATCGCGACATGTCACATTTTTGCGACCAGAAGACGAGAGAAGGCGTAAAGGAGAAAAAGTGTCGCGATATCGCGACATGTCGCATTTTCATGACCAAAGGACGAGAGAAGGCGCAAGGGAGGAAAAGTGTCACGATATCGCGACATGTCGCATTTTCGTGACCAAAGGATGAGAGAAGGCGCAAAGGAGAGAAAAGTGTCGCGATATCGCGACATGTCACATTTTTGTGACCAAAGGACGAGAGAAGGCGTAAAGGAGAAAAAAGTGTCACGATATCACGACATGTCACATTTTCGTGACCAAAGGACGAGAGAAGGCGCAAGGGAGGAAAAGTGTCACGATATCGCGACATGTCGCATTTTCGCGACCAAAGGACGAGAGAAGGCACAAGAGAGAAAAGTGTCGCGATATCGCGACATGTCGCATTTTCGTGACCAAAAGACGAGAGAAGGCGCAAGAGAGAAAAGTGTCGCGATATCGCGACATGTCGCATTTTCGCGACCAAAAGACGAGAGAAGGCGCAAGAGAGAAAAGTGTCGCGATATCGCGACATGTCACATTTTCGTGACCAAAAGACGAGAGAAGGCACAAAGGAGAAAAAGTGTCGCGATATCGCGACATGTCACATTTTCGTGACCAAAGGACGAGAGAAGGCGCAAGGGAGGAAAAGTGTCGCGATATCGCGACATGTCACATTTTCGTGACCAAAAGACGAGAGAAGGCACAGGAGAGAAAAAGTGTCGCGATATCGCGACATGTCGCATTATCGCGACTAAAAGAGAAGAGGAAGAGCAAGAGGGAAAAGGTGTCGCGATATCGCGACATGTCGCATTATCACGACTACAAGAGAAGAGAAAGAGGAAGAAGGAAAAAGTGTCGCGATATCACGACATGTTGGCAAAGAAGAAAAAGTGTCGCGATATCACGACATGTCGCATTTTCATGACCAAAGAAAAGAAAAAAAAAGATAGGCGATTACAGGGGCCGTTACAGAGGAAATTATCGAGCGGTGGGTATACCGAACGTCATCATTGGTTGACAAGTGGACAGAGTCTACAGTGGCAGCACTGAACAACACGTGGCACCAAGGTGCAATGAAAGCAGATGAAGATCAAGAGTCGGAAAGAAAGACGTTTCGAAAGCCAAGACAACGAAGAGGCACGAGAAATGAAACGAAGGGTCAGAAAAGGGAAACGGAGAGTCATGCCAGAGATTTTAAAAGGGGAAGCAAAGGCATGCACAAGGGGTCGGAAACTGCTGAGACAGAGTTGCAGACATGAAGGCAAGAGGGCCATTCTAGACCTGTTTGGGCTGTTTTTCTTCCAGGGTTGGAAATGCTGTAATAGAATAAAAAAAATAAACTATCTTTCGGGATAAAGGAGTTTATTTGGCAGACTATTGCCATTATTGTAAATCTTTCCAAGTTGTTGAATGAGAATTGAGGATTGAGCGAAATTTTGGCTCCCCATCAAGTGGTATCAGAGCGGGAGTTCCTGAGTGTGTGAGCAGATCATCGAAAGTGAGGCAGTTTGCACCAAGATCTATGGAAGAGCAAGAGTTCTTGAGTGTGTGAGTAGATCACCGAAAGTGAGGCAGTTTGCACCAGGATCTATGGAAGAGCGAAGTTCCTGAGTGTGTGAGCAGATCATTGAAAGTGAGGCAGTTTGCACCAGGATCTGTGGAAGAGCGTAGGGTTCCTGAGTGTGTGAATAGATCACCGAAAGTGAGGCAGTTTGCACCAGGATCTGTGGAAGGGTTGTGAGAAGAGAGTGAGGAAGAATGCCTCCATGAAGAAACCATGGTGGTGGGAGAAATGTGGTACCTGAAGAAGATTTCAGAGCTTTGCAGAGGCAAGTGCAAGCCCTGCAAGAGGAGTTGCGAAGAGGGGTTGAGCCAAGGAGAGAAGACCATAGTGAAGATGAAGCTTGGGAGGTTGATGATCCATCGAATGAAGAAGAAGCAATGGATCCTGTAGAAGCTAGATTAGTTAAGGCCATATCTCGGATCGGGAAGAAGCCAAAGTTTGATGTCTCCACGTATTCTGGGAATCTCAATCCAAAGGAGTTGATTGATTGGATCAATGATATGGAGGAGTATTTTGAGTATGAGGAGGTTGTAGATCCAGATCGGATCAAATTGGCAAAAATAAAGTTGAAAGGCCATGCTAGCATATGGTGGAAAGAAGTGCAGCTAGAAAGAAATAGGAGGAGAAAGGAAAAGATAACTAGATGGGATCGAATGGTAGAGAAGTTGAAGAGGCAGTTTATTCCTGCAGATTACGAATTGGATCTGTTGAGGAAAATGCAGAGCTTGAGACAGTCAAGCAAATCTGTCAAAGAATATACAGAGGAGTTTTACCAGATCTCAATCAGAACTGGCCATTTAGAGGCTAACAAGGAGAAGGTAGCCCGTTACATCAATGGATTGAGAACCAGTATTCAAGAAGAGTTGAGTCTGGTTAGGATGAGCACCATTGAGGATGCTTACCAGTTTGCTCTAAAAGTTGAAGAGAAGCTGAACAGAAGGTTTGAGGGTAAGAAGAAAGGAAGAGGTCATGGAGAAAGAACTGGTGGAAGAATAGATGGAGGACGAGATGAGAAGAAAGAAGAAGCTAGCAACAGTCAGGATCAGAAGGGAGATAATGATTACAGATCTCGTAATCAGAACAATGGTTACCAAAGAGGAAGAGGTAGATCTGGACGTGGGTATGGAAGAGGAGGATTTCGTGGAACCTATTTCCATTGTGGGGAAGAGGGACATCGGGCATATGAGTGTCCCCAACACCAAGAGAGGATGAATAGGAGACCTGAGGGTCATGCCAGAGCTGTTGTAGCAGATGAAGGTGTTGAATCAGAACATTCTGAGGAGGCAGAGAGAGGAGAAGTTATGGTCACAAGGAGAACCTTGTTGAATGAGGAGAAAGGACCAGACTAGAGGAGGAGCCTGTTCTACACAAGGTGCAAATGTTCAGGTAAGGTCTGTAATGTTATTATAGATAATGGTAGTATTGATAACTTGGTCTCTGAAGAAATGGTTACTAAGTTACAGCTAGAGAGGAGGAGACACCCGCATCCATACCGGATTGCATGGTTGCGGAAGGACCATAGGGCATTGGTCAGTGAATAGTCCTTAGTCAAGTTCAATATTGGGAGATACCAGGATGAGGTCCTATGTGATATCCTGCCTATGGATGCTTGCCATATGTTGTTAGGAAGACCATGGCAATTTGATCGACGTGCGGTGCATGATGGGCACGCGAATACTTACTCTCTGACGAAAGGTGGAGTGTGCCATAAATTGAAGCCATTGAAGGAGATGGATGAAAAGAGTTTGCTGACAACAATGAGAGTGGAAGTTGTGGGGTTTGAAGAACTTAAGGGTTTGTACCCTGAAGACCCAGATTTTACTGAATCTTGGAGAGCTTATACAACCTCGATGAAAAAGAAGGTGACAGAACGATACAGAAGTGAAGGTCACTTCTCAATCCACCTCGGTTGTCTGATGCAGGAGCATCCAACGAAAGGCAAAATACCGCAAAGAAGAAAAAGTGTCGTGATATCGTGACATGTCGACAAAGAAGAAAAAGTGTCGTGATATCGCGACATGTCGCATTTTTGCGACGTAAAGACGAGAGAAGGCGAGAGAGAGAAAAGTGTCACGATATCGCGACATGTCGCATTTTCGTGACCAGAAGACGAGAGAAGACGCAAGAGAGAAAAGTGTCGCGATATCGCGACATGTCACATTTTCGTGACTAGAAGACGAGAGAAGGCGCAAGAGAGAAAAGTGTCACGATATCATGACATGTCGCATTTTCGCGACCAAAGGACGAGAGAAGGCGCAAGAGAGAAAAGTGTCACGATATCGTGACATGTCGCATTTTCATGACCAGAAGACGAGAGAAGGCGCAAGAGAGAAAAGTGTCGCGATATCGACATGTCACATTTTCATGACCAGAAGACGAGAGAAGGCGCAAGAGAGAAAAGTGTCACGATATCGTGACATGTCGCATTTTCATGACCAGAAGACGAGAGAAGGCGCAAAGGAGAAAAAGTGTCGCGATATCGCGACATGTCGCATTTTTGCGACCAAGGGACGAGAGAAGGCGCAAGGAGAAAAGTGTCACGATATCGCGACATGTCACATTTTCATGACCAAAGGACGAGAGAAGGCGCAAGGGAGAAAAAGTGTCGCGATATCGCGACATGTCGCATTTTCGCGACCAAAGGACGAGAGAAGGCGCAAGGGAGAAAAAGTGTCGCGATATCGTGACATGTCGCATTTTCATGACCAAAAGACGAGAGAAGGCACAGGAGAGAAAAAGTGTCGCGATATCGTGACATGTCGCATTATCATGACTAAAAGAGAAGAGGAAGAGCAAGAGGGAAAAGGTGTCACGATATCGTGACATGTCGCATTATCGCGACTACAAGAGAAGAGAAAGAGGAAGAAGGAAAAAGTGTCGCGATATCACGACATGTTGGCAAAGAAGAAAAAGTGTCACGATATCGCGACATGTCGCATTTTCATGACCAAACAAAAAAAAAAAAAAAAGGTAGGCGATTACAGGGGCCGTTACAGAGGAAATTATCGAGCGGTGGGTATACCGAATGTCATCATTGGTTGACAGGTGGACAGAGTCTACAGTGGCAGCACTGAACAACACATGGCACCAAGGTGCAATGAAAGCAGACGAAGATCAAGAGTCGAAAAGAAAGATGTTTCGAAAGCCAAGACAACGAAGAGGCACGGGAAATGAAACGAAGGGTCAAAAAAGGGAAACGGAGAGTCACGCCAGAGATTTTAAAAGGGGAAGCAAAGGCATGCACAAGGGGTCGGAAACTGCTGAGACAGAGTTGCAGACGTGAAGGCAAGAGGGCCATTCTGGACCTGTTTGGGCTGTTTTTCTTCCAGGGTTGGAAATGATGTAATAGAATAAAAAAATAAACTATCTTTCGGGATAAAGGAGTTTATTTGGCAGAATGCTGCCATTAATGTAAATTTTTCCAAGTTGTTGAATGAGAATTGAGGATTTAGGTGAGCAATTTTGGCTCCCCATCAAGTGGTATCAGAGCGGGAGTTCCTGAGTGTGTGAGCAGATCGCCGAAAGTGAGGCAATTTGCACCAGGATCTGTGGAAGAGCGGGAGTTCCTGAGTGTGTGAGCAGATCACCGAAAGTGAGGCAGTTTGCACCAAGATCTATGGAAGAGCGTAGAGTTCCTGAGTGTGTGAGAAGATCGTCGAAAGTGAGGCAGTTTGCACCAGGATCTGTGGAAGAGCTTAGGGTTCCTGAGTGTGTGAGCAGATCATCGAAAGTGAGGCAATTTGCACCAGGATCTGTGGAAGGGTTGTGAGAAGAGAGTGAGGAAGAATGCCTCCATGAAGAAACCGTGGTGGTGGGAGAAATGTGGTACTTGAAGAAGATTTTAGAGCTTTGCAGAGGCAAGTGCAAGCCCTGCAAGAGGAGTTGCGAAGAGGGGTTGAGCCAAGGAGAGAAGACCGTAGTGAAGATGAAGCTTGGGAGGTTGATAATCCATCGGATGAAGAAGAAGCAATGGATCCTGCAGAAGCTAGATTAGTTAAGGCCATATCTCGGATCGAGAAGAAGCCAAATTTTGATGTCTCCACATATTCTGGGAATCTCAATCCAGAGGAGTTGATTGATTGGATCAATGATATGGAGGAATATTTTGAGTATGAGGAGGTTGTAGATCCAGATCGGATCAAATTGGCAAAAATGAAGTTGAAAGGCCATGCTAGCATATGGTGGAAAGAAGTGCAGCTAGAAAGAAATAGGAGCGGAAAGGAAAAGATAACCAGATGGGATCGAATGGTAGAGAAGTTGAAGAGGAAGTTTATTCCTATAGATTACGAATTGGATCTGTTGAGGAAAATGCAGAGTTTGAGACAATCAAGCAAATCTATCAAAGAATATACAGAGGAGTTTTACCAGATCTCAATCAGAACTGGCCATTCAGAGGCTAACAAGGAGAAGGTAGCTCGTTACATCAATGGATTGAGAACCAGTATTCAAGAAGAGTTGAGTCTGGTTAGGATGAGCACCATTGAGGATGCTTACCAGTTTGCTCTAAAAGTTGAAGAGAAGCTGAACAGAAGGTTTGAGGGTAAGTAGAAAGGAAGAGGTCATGGAGAAAGAACTGGTGGAAGAATAGATGGAGGATGAGATGAGAAGAAAGAAGAAGCTAGCAATAGTCAGGATCAGAAGGGAGATAATGATTACAGATCCCGTAATCAGAACAATGGTTACCAAAGAGGAAGAGGTAGATATGGAAGAGGAGGATTTCGTGGAACCTGTTTCCATTGTGGAGAAGAGGGACATCGGGCATATGAGTGTCCCCAACACCAAGAGAGGATGAATAGGAGACCTGAGGGTCATGCCAGAGCTGCTGTAGCAGATGAAGGTGCTGAATCAGAACATTCTGAGGAGGCAGAGAGAGGAGAAGTTATGGTCACAAGGAGAACCTTGTTGAATGAGGAGAAAGGACCAGACCAGAGGAGGAGCTTGTTCTGCACAAGGTGCAAATGTTCAGGTAAGGTCTGTAATGTTATTATAGATAATGGTAGTATTGATAACTTGGTCTCTGAAGAAATGGTTACTAAGTTATAGCTAGAGAGGAGGAGACACCCGCATCCATACCGGATTGCATGGTTGCGGAAGGACCATAGGGCATTGGTCAGTGAACAGTCCTTAGTCAAGTTCAATATTGGGAGATACCAGGATGAGGTCCTGTGTGATATCTTGCCTATGGATGCTTGCCATGTGTTTTTGGGAAGGCCATGGCAATTTGATCGACGTGCGGTGTATGATGGGCATGCGAATACTTACTCTCTGACGAAAGGTGGAGTGCACCACAAGTTGAAGCCATTGAAGGAGATGGATGAAAAGAGTTTGCTGACAACAATGAGAGTGGAAGTTGTGGGGTTTGAAGAACTTAAGGGTTTGTACCCTGAAGACCCAGATTTTGTTGAAGCTTGGAGAGCTTGTACAACCCCAATTAAAAAGAAGGTGACAGAACAATACAGAAGTGAAGGTCACTTCTCAATCCACCCTGGTTGTCTGATGCAGGAGCATCCAACGAAAGGCAAAATACCGCAAAGAAGAAAAAGTGTCGCGATATCGCGACATGTTGCATTTTTGCGACGTAAAGACGAGAGAAGGCGAGAGAGAGAAAAGTGTCGCGATATCGCGACATGTCGCATTTTCGCGACCAGAAGACGAGAGAAGGCGCAAGAGAGAAAAGTGTCGCGATATCGCGACATGTCGCATTTTCGCGACCAGAAGACGAGAGAAGGCGCAAGAGAGAAAAGTGTCGCGATATCGTGACATGTCGCATTTTCGTGACCAGAAGACGAGAGAAGGCGCAAGAGAGAAAAGTGTCGTGATATCGCGACATGTCGCATTTTCACGACCAAAAGACGAGAGAAGGCGCAAAGGAGAAAAAGTGTCGTGATATCGCGACATGTCGCATTTTTGCGACCAAAGGACGAGAGAAGACGCAAAGGAGGAAAAGTGTCGCGATATCGTGACATGTCGCATTTTTACGACCAAAGGACGAGAGAAGGCGCAAGGGAGAAAAAGTGTCGCGATATCGAGACATGTCGCATTTTCGTGACCAAAGGACGAGAGAAGGCGCAAGGGAGGAAAAGTGTCGCGATATCGTGACATGTCGCATTTTCATGACCAAAAGACGAGAGAAGGCGCAGGAGAGAAAAAGTGTCGCGATATCGCGACATGTCGCATTATCGCGACTAAAAGAGAAGAGGAAGAGCAAGAGGGAAAAGGTGTCACGATATCGTGACATGTCGCATTATCATGACTAAAAGAGAAGAGAAAGAGGAAGAAGGAAAAAGTGTCGCGATATCGCGACATGTTGGCAAAGAAGAAAAAGTGTCGCGATATCGCGACATGTCACATTTTCGCGACCAAAAAAAAGAAAAAAAAGGGCAGGCGGTTACAAGGGCCGTTACAGAGGAAATTATCGAGCGATGGGTATACCGAACGTCATCATTGGTTGATAGGCGGACAGAGTCTACAGTGGCAGCACTGAACAACACGTGGCACCAAGGTGCAATGAAAGCAGAGGAAGATCAAGAGTCGGAAAGAAAGACGTTTTGAAAGCCAAGACAACGAAGAGGCACGAGAAATGAAACGAAGGGTCAAAAAAGGGAAACGGAGAGTCACGCCAGAGATTTTAAAAGGGGAAGCAAAGGCATGCACAAGGGGTCGGAAACTGCTGAGACAGAGTTGCAGACGTGAAGGCAAAAGGAGAGGGCCATTCTGGACCTGTTTGGGCTGTTTTTCTTCCAGGGTTGGAAATGATGTAATAAAATAAAAAAAATAAACTATCTTTCGGGATAAAGGAGTTTATTTGGCAGACTACTGCCATTTTTGTAAATCTTTCCAAGTTGTTGAATGAGAATTGGGATCATGAAATTTTGGCTCCCATCAGATTGGGTCCCTTCAACCCGACAATTAATTAAAATATTTTACCTACCAAAAAAATAAATTACAAAAAACCAGTACCCTTCAACCCGACAATTAATTAAAATATTTTACCTACCAAAAAAATAAATTACAAAAGAGCAGTAGTCCTTTCAATTTAATTTAAACCAAATTAAAAAAAATATAACTAAATTATTTTAAGATATTTCATCATTATAACATTTTTTTTTTTTTAACTTAAAAATAAAGATTTAAAATTAAAAAAAGACAGACGTGAACGGGCAATCGGCATACCAAAAAAAAAAAAAAAGTATGCCACAAAAGACTTTGTCACGCCACTTATGCCTACTAAGCGGTTTTAAAGCATGTGGTGGCTCTCGGATGTAATGATACACCTTTTGTGACGTTCAATTGTTTTCGGGCTTTGCAATTTTAAACGTCGCGTCACGATTAGATTCGCCGTCGATATCCGTCCCAATAAAATATATATATTTAGTTCGCAAAGCGTGTTTTGCCAGTTTGCCATCTAGGTCGGCGAAGAGGAGCACGCCACCCCTAAAAACTATAAACAGCTCTCGACCCCAGCCGGATACATCATTCTCTTCTCTCCAATCCCTCCTTTTGTGAACTCTCGTCGTTTAGGCTAAATCACAATCCCATTGATCTACACATCCATCAGCTATTCTGTACTGTGTAGAAGGTCGAGAGAGAGATCCAGATCTTACCGGTGAATAATTAGGGGACGCACCGAGGCTTTGATTTTTGGATTAATAGAGGGGGTTGAAGACCTAGTGAAAGATTAGGGAGATGAAAAAGAGAATTGATGTTTATGTATAGACCATTCAATTCTTGGTGTGAACTCGAAAGAAAGTAGTTTCCTAGAGTAATGATCGACACAATTATGTGCAACACATATTTTTTTATGTTTAAAAAAATTTTCCTTTACAGATTTTTTTGATGTTTAAAAAAAATTTCCTTTACGAGAATGTCCTCTTTTTGGGTGGAAGTGAGAGAGATAAATGGAATATATAGGTAATCGATTATATTGTAGTATTGAAAGGTTCAGTTATATATAAAATAATGTTTTATTTTTTTATTTGTTTTTCTCGTGTAAGATGACTTGAGTTGGGTTAAACATGTAGCCCGTGGTCCTCCCGGTTCTCCTTACATCGGGTCAAAAGGATTACTTAAGTTGGATTAGACCCCCTTACATCGGGGCAAAAGGATGACTTGAGCTGGGTTAGACATTTATTATGATGACCGTACCCCTTTTATGGTAGGAATTGATTAATATCTTTCTTTTTGATATTTTCTTGCAACAATCTTTATAATGTCCAAACTCCACCCTTTTATGGTAGGAATTGATTAATATCTTTCTTTTTGATATTTTCTTGCAACAATCTTTATAATGTCCAAACTCCACTTTTATTGTCTAGATACTGCATCTTAATAGAGTAATATTTCCAAAACTTTGCGTTATCATCTCCTTTACCAAATCTAAACTACTAGTTTCCTTCCTATAATAAATAGTTATCCTTCCTATAATAAATAGACATTGCATCTTAATAGAGTAATATTTTCAAAACTTTAAGCTGTCATCTCCTTTATCAAATCTAAACTACTAAACTACTAGTATCCTTTCTATAATAAATAGTTATCGTCTAGACACTCCATTTTAATAGAATAATATTTTCAAAACTTTGCTTATCATCTCCCTTACCAAATCTAAATTACTAGTTTCCTTCCTATAATAAATAGTTTATATGAAACCACATTAACGTCATAAAATACCACAAATACATACAATCAACATTACCAATGCCTAGAAGTCAAGTGAAGACTAACATGAAAACATGCATGATGAATTAAATAAATTATAAGTTTTTTTTTTAAAGAAAAAATGGTTGTACCTAGATCCCCCCTCCTTGACAAATCACAACTCTCCTTTTTTGAGTTTGAGAATTTAAAATTTTACTTATTTAATATTAATATTTAGATCTTACGTAAATTGTAATTAATTATAATTTATAACTTTATTTATTTATTCCTCTCTTCATCCTTTTGTTAGTGGAGATTTTGAAACTCTAAATAGAGGTCTAAGGTTCGAATTGTGTGGAGGTAGGGTTGTACATCATACATCAGGAATTGGAGTAGAGAAATGAAAATATACTCAAGACCTTGACTACGTGAATGTGCTTTTTAGGTGTGTTGGATGTCATGTTATGGGTATATGGTAAGTGAATGTTCTCTAAATTTCACCAAAGGAAGATGGAGGAACAAAGATTCTAACTTATCACTAGAACCCAATCACTATTTCCTAAGATCATACAAAAAATATGGATCAAAAGAATGTATAGCAATGGAAGGAGGCATAGCTTCAAATTTTGGAAGTGTTGGGAACATCTCAACATGGGATAGAAAATCTTACCTAAGCATTGCCAAAGACAAAGCATAATGAGAAATACAAAACGAGAAGCAAAAAATAATATTTGTGGTGCTTAGGGCAAGACAAACTTGTGGGAAGTTTAAATAATGTTAATAATTCCTCTCAATATTAGGGGAATGGGCAGTGTCTAAAAAAAGAATGCATTAAATAGGTTAGTATAGGTGCAAAAACTATATACACTGATGTTGCAAGAAAAAATTGGAGAATGCCAAAAAATCAAAGAATATCTACATAAATTCATAAAGGATTGGGAGTTCCTTTATATGTATGTAGAAGGGAGGTCAAGAGGTTTGAATTTGGGATGAATAAATAGCTTCTCAACTTATAAATACAAAGAATTTTGACTTAGGAATAGTCTTAAATTGGATAAAGAGCAACCATCAAATAGAAAACTTAATTTAAAGTCCGATTTATGTACAATTGAAAAACACAAAGGTTTTGCTTAATCCAATCTCATATAGATAATTAAATATAATAGTAGATTCTCTATCTAAAGAAGGTCTTCAGGTAGAATAGGGAAGATGGGTATTATGAGAGATAGGGGATGGAACTCCTATGTTAGCTATAACCTTGTTTATTCATGACCCTTATCTAGACTTTTATGTCCAACTAGGAAATTAAAATATAACAGTTTTTCAAAAGAATTATGAAAATTCATTGTACCTTGTAAAAAGTAGAAAGGACTAAAAAATTATAGAAATTTTTAGTTTTGAAAATCTTTAGATAGATATTAGAGAAGGTTATTTCTTGAAAAGTATAATACCCTAAGGATATATCAAATATTGTACTAATGCCAAGTGCATCTACGCTTTTTAATTTCATTCTCTCTCTCAGAATAGAAATT
This sequence comes from Wollemia nobilis, assembly GCA_028583015.1. Lineage (NCBI taxonomy): Eukaryota > Viridiplantae > Streptophyta > Pinopsida > Araucariales > Araucariaceae > Wollemia > Wollemia nobilis. The sequence goes on from JAQPPZ010000523.1 coordinate 23,093,478, forward strand.
ATGGTTTTTTCTCTAAAAAAACATATAATTCCAAATCATTATTAATGAGGTCTTTGGTAGAATGGTAAGTGGTCAAATACTTTAATTTTGTTTACAAGATAATGCCCTTCTAAATCTTGAATTCTTACATGCATATGTAACATATTTAAATAATAATAATAATTTTAAGATGTTATAACCTGTTGGCATTTTTGCCACATTGTTTTGATTGTTGCTTATTCATGCATAAACTGTTGAAGTTCTCACTCCTCTGTGTTTCCCTACGAGTTTTGTGCCAAAACAGCTAAGTCCAAAAACTGTCGCGATATCACGACCAAAAGCAACATGGAGAGCACGGGTTCAAAACTGTCGCGATATCGCGACATGTCGCGCTATCACGAGTTTTTAGAGGAGAGAGAAGCCAAAGTCAGAATGGTCAAATGGAACAAGTCGCCAAATGTCGCGATATCGCGACGTGTTGCAAAATCGTGACGCATGGCGAAGAATTAAGTTGAAGATTAAAATTGTCGTGATATCATGACAGGTTATGTTTTCATGAGGTCTCATGCAGAAAAGAGCTAAGTCCAAAAATTGTCGCGATATCACGACATGTCACAGTTTTACGGTCAACGAGGCAAGAGGTACAGTCAACGCAAACATGTTACGATTTCGTGACATGTTCCGAAATCGCGACCTGTCTTGTTTTCGCGGAGGAGAAGCAGAAAAGACAGAGCCAAGTACGAAACGTCACGAAATCATGACATGTCAGATTTTCATGACGAGGAGCAAAGAGAAAACCAAGCGAGAGAAAAATGTCGCGAAATCGTGACTTGTCACATTTTTACGGTTCGAAACAGCGAAAGGACAACATGGGGAAAGAACATCACGAAATCGTGATATGTCATAGTTTCACGGGGGCAAAGCAAGGAAGGAGCAGAATAGTACGAAACGTCGCGAAATCGTGACATGTTGGGTTTTCGTGACTTGGAGGTGATAATGAAGATGATGAGCAAAAATTGTCGTGATATCGTGACATGTCACAGTTTCGCGTCTTGTCGCGTTTTCATGGAAGGACATGAAGAAGAAGGCAGAGAGCAAGAAATTGTCATGATTTCACGACGCGTCGCGTTTTCGCGACCTAAGGTGACGAAGGAGAACAAAGAGCCAAATACGTCATGATTTCATGACATGTTTGGTTTTCATGACCGAAAGTGGCAAAAGCGTACGAAGAGGGAAAATGTCACGATTTCGTGACATGTCACGATTTCGCGACCCGTCACGGTTTCGTGCCAGGAAGCAGTTCAGCGGCCCGATGAAGTATTGCGATTTCCCAGAATTAAAAGCTCTCCAGAATTTAATGTTTTGTTGCTTTCCAATGCATGCAAGATGAAAGAACGTGCTCAGGCGTGTAGTTGTTGAAGCTACCAGAATTTAAGATGCCTCCATTATTAAAAGCTCCTGTTCACGATTTTCTAAGGGTTCAAGCTTGGTCCGAGAATGGTCATTTAATGAAAGACAGTTGGTTCCTTGTTTCTGTTTGGATTGTGACTTCTCCGAGGCAGGATTAAGGGGATCATTTCTCTTTTTCGTTACATATTTTGTGGATCTCGAGAAAGTCTGTTTCATGCTTTGAATGTTGCAGAGAGGCGAGACCTCTATAAATATCAATGTATATCTCAGAAAGAGGGATCGAAAGAAGGACTTTTGCTGAAAAACTTGTCAAACTTTTGCATAAATAAAAGATATTTGGCCTCTGATTCTACGAGCAATTTTCTGTGTGGTTTCCTTCTGTCTACTGCATTTCTCGTTTATGCTCATATTTTTATCTGTTGTGGGGATTTAAATTCTGTATCTGAATTTGAATATTGTTGGTGAAGAAGAGTGTGTTGGAATGCAATCTTGAAGGCAATCTGTGCAAGGTTGTAAGTAGATCATGTTACTGTCTTTACTATATGTTGTTCATGTGCTTGAGGTGTTTTTCTGCTGCTAAGCTTTCCTAGATCTGACAAATTCAGCCTGTGGCTATATTTCCCATTTCTTTCTGCACATTTCCTATCTCTTTCCTGCAACTTTAGTCTTCAAAAGTTAAGATTTAGTAAGGGGACCAGCCCTCTCTGGAGATTGGTCCGGGAGACATTTCTTTCTCTCGGCCTTTCAATGTTGGCCGAGTCTAGGGCGTATTTATTTTAAAATCCTTTCCTGTGGCAGATTCGTGACCAACAATTTTTGGCACGCCCGGTGGGACAGACTATTTCTGTCTCAGAAAGATCCATAATTTAGTCCAAAATTATATAAACCCGCCTATGCGTAATAGTTTTTTCCATAGTATTCAGGTTTAATGTTCGCCTGCATGCGATAAAGTTAGAACATTTGGTGACTCTGCAGTACCCAGAAACCTCTGAACGTGGATACAGTGAAAGCTGTACTTCATGATCACGAGATCGAAGTCCAAAAAAGTTGAAAATCTTGTTGAGTTTTTTGAACTTGACAACACAAAAATAGGTGAACACTCTAGGTTGGTTTCCCCATTACTTGCATCATCTGCCATATCCACACAAATCCCTGGTATTGTTACTAGTTTTCCATCTTCTCAGTCACATACACTAGTCCCAATGGCCCAGTATCCTCCACCCAGGCAGTTTTCAGCATGGAATAGTTCAGGAGCCTTGAATTTGCAGGCTCAAAATCCAGTTCCCCAGGCTGCTTTGAAAGCCTTGCCAACCTATGATGGTACTGGTAAGACTGCATATGAACATATTCATGATGTAGCTTCTTTGGCAGCCATTCATGATATAACAGACGAAGATGTGATGGTAAAGTTATTAGTATTATCCTTGAGAGGAAAATTGTTGTATTGGTACCGATCTCTGCAACCGAGGCACTATTGCATCATGGGATCAGTTAGGAGAACTGTTAATTAAGAATTTTCATGAACAGGCTGATCCATTTTCATTGCTGCATCAGTTTAACGCAATTCAGAGGCACCCGTAGGAGGCGATAGCAGATTTCAATGTTCGATTTACCAGAAGTTGGCAGCGAGTGCCTGAAGGTCTTCGGCCTACCCATGAACAAGCTACGTTCTACTATCTTCGAGCGTTCAACACAGACATTGGCTTGGCGATCAGGCAGTCCAATGTGATGACCTTCTCGAAACTGTTCGAACAAGCACAAAAGGCGGAGGCAGACTTGATCGCAATCGGTAGGCTTCCTCCAAAGGTAACAATGCCCATTTTACCTGATATTCCACAACATTTATATCCTAGTTCATTTTTGCAATCTATGTCTTCCATGTACCCTGTTCCATCATGGAGCTCCAGTGCACCTCAGATTGCACCCATCCCAGTTCCTCAGCTCCCTACTCCAGCAAATCCCTAGTTTCCTGCACCCAACATTCTGCCATTCCTCGCTTCCACTCCGTTCCCGGCATTACCGGCGTCGCAAGCACCTTTGCCCTTACCAGCACCTCCTGTGCCTGTAAATCCTGATCCTTATACGACACTCTTGCAAGAGGTAAAATCTGCCAATTCCGCAATAAGAGCAATGGGTAATAAGATCACACTTATTGAAAGGAAGCAGGCTGAGCGAGATTTCCAGCCCAGGAGATTTCAGCCTCCGTCGATTACTAGAGAACAAGCTGCTTCAACAAGCAAAGCACCCGAGAAGAACTTGACTGTTTTGGCAAATGAAGATGCAGTCCTTGCAGAAAGAACATATTGGTGTTCAACATGTAATGATCCACATGGCGAAGACACTTGCATGGTTCATTTGAATTATGTGCAGACATTGGCCGCTAGCTCTTCGGGAGGGCAAGTCAACATGATCTCTGAGGTAGATCATAACTTAATGGTTCCATCTGAAGAACAAGTTTCAGTTCTCACGAGGACTGGAAAGAGGCCTGTCACAGTAGATCCTGCTGAGATAGAGCCATTAAAAGTGCCAGCTGATTTGAGAAAACAAGTGAAAACTCTTGTGTCAGTATCAAAGCTAGATGGGCCTGTTCTACCGAAAGATCCTGTTCCACACAGAGTGCAAGAAAAAGCTTCAGCTACACAGGCAAGAGCTGAAACAGAGGAACAAGCAAGAGAAAAGCTGAAGTACCCATCATTGACTAAAAGGCTGAGGGTAGAAGCCACTCAGCAGTATCACAGCAGATATGACCCTCCCATTGAAAAGAAGGAATCTACAGTGGCTGCATACAACATTGTCAAAGAATTGAAGAAGATCCCAGCTAAGGTTAGTCTTTATGATGCATTACAATTGCCTAGGCAGGTAGATTTATTGCAAGAATCCTTGAAATCTATGAAGGATAGTGAGAAGAGCCCTACCCAGACAATTTATGCTCAAGCGTTAACCACTTCAATCACTGGCAAGAATAGACCACCCCCATTTTATCTGTCACTTCGAATGGAGGGTTGGATCGTGCATAACTGCATGATTGACTCCGGTGCCGCTACAACTGTCATGCCAAAGGCAGTTTGCAAAGTTATGGGTATGGAATACACACGAAGTAGCCCTGGAGTCTTGCAGTTGGATGGGACTCCTATGAAAATAGTAGGTGTAATCAAGGATGTCCCGATTGTTTTACACAGTATGCCTCAGATTACAGTCATTCAAGAGATAGTTGTGGTCGATCTAGAACCGTATTTCAGTATGTGCTTATCAAGAGAATTTACTGCTAAGTTGGGAGGCTACCTTTCACTGGATTATTCTCACTTGGAGATCCTTTTTAAAGGAAAGAGAATCCGGATTCATAATGAAAAGCCTTCCTCTTTTCATATTGAAAGGTTGGATGAAGCAGGAAAGACCATGCAGTCTGTCAACATGCTAACCGAAGAGTTAGAAGGTTCTGATTTGATGAATGAGGTTTTGGATGAGCTTCAGTTGGAAGACGAGTTTTCAATGCTTGATTTCAATGCTATGCTGGAGACCGAAATCGGTTGTTATTCTATCACAAAGCCCGAGGATGGCGCAATGAAGGTACTCCTTAACCAAGATGATCAGAGCTCTGTCCCCGATCAATTATGGAAGTTGTATTTTGATGGGGCAAGATGCAAAAACGGTGCAGGAGCAGGTATTGTTCTGATTTCTCCCTCTGGCTTACAAAGAACATATTCATACCGTCTCACTTGGAATTGTACTAACAATGCTTGTCGAGTACGAAGCATTATGCCTAGGCTTGAAAAAGGCAAAAAAATTGGGAATTGAACAGTTGCAGATTTTTGGTGATTCTGAGTTGATTGTAAACCAAGTAACAAACAGGTGTATTTCCAAGCAGCATTATCTCAAAGCATACCGCAACCAAGTGTGGGACCTGTTCGAGTCTTTCACAGCCCTGAGTATTCAAGCCATTTCACGAGAGCTGAACAAGCATGCTGATCTTCTAGCATCTCTTGGAGCAAATTTTTCTCCAATCGAGCAGGTAGTGAAGAAACCAAAAATAGTAAGGATGGTGTACAGGCCTAGTGTCCCAGACAAGGACACTTTTTGGCAAGTCTTCGAGAGCGATGAGAAAATCGTTAACTTTTTGATTCAAGAAGCTGCCACTATCAAAGGAAGAACCTTGGAGCACGAAGAAACCGATGGTCTGATTCAGTTGCGGAATAATCATATTTCGAAAGGTCTCATCACTCTCGAAAGCTTGTTTGATCAACATGATCGGTCCAAGAAACATCGGATTGAGATCGACAAGAAGGAGTATATGGAGATACAGTTGGAACCCAATAAGGTCATTAAGATTGGGACTGATTCTACTCCTAATGAACTGCAAGAGATCGAGCAACTGTGTCAAGAATTTTCTGATATCGTGGCCTGGAGCTACGAGGATCTGAGGGGATATGACAAACAGATTATTCAGCATACTATCGAATTGGAAGAAGGAGTCAGACCCTTCAGACAAAAGCAGCGACCAGTGAACCCAAATATTGAGACTCTCATGAGGGCCGAACTTGTGAAAATGTTGCAGGCCAAGATTATATATCCGGTTAAGCACTCGACTTGGGTTGCTAATCTGGTTTCGGTTCGAAAGAAAAATGGAGACATACGACTGTGTGTAGATTTTTGGAACCTGAACCGCGCATCTCTGAAAGATCACTATCCCTTGCCTCGCATTGATCAGATTCTCCATATTGTTGTTGGGGCTCAGCGTTTCTCACTGCTAGACGGTTTCTCTGGATATAACCAGATTTGGGTTAGGGATGAAGACCAGTACAAGACTGCATTCACAACCAAGTGGGGCACTTTTGCTTATCAGCGCATGCCTTTCGGATTGTCCAATGCTGGGGCCACATTCCAGAGAGCCATGGACATTGCATTCGAGGAGCTTTTGAACAAGATTATTGTCATTTATCTTGATGATATGACTGTCTTTTCACATAAACGGGAAGATCACTGTTCTCATCTGAGGCAAATATTTGAAAAATGTAGAGAGTTTGGTATTTCTATTAATCCAAAGAAGTCAGTTTTTGCAGTGAAGGAAGGTAAACTCTTGGGGCATGTTATTTCAGAAGAAGGTTTGGCAATTGATCCATCTCGAGCCGAAGCATTGAAGAAACTGTCGCTCCCTGCCAATAAGAAAGAGCTGCAGTCTTTCTTCGGGCAGATTAATTTCATCAGGAAGTTTATTTTTGACTTTGCCCAGGTCGTCAAGCCCATGACTGAGTTGTTGAAGAAGGACACCGAGTTTAAGTGGACGACTCAGAGGAAGGAGGCATTCCAGGAGATTAAGGACAGAATCGCGCAGGCTCCCGTATTAATTAATCCTGATTATTCGAAAGATTTCATTCTGTATGCAGTTGGAGAAGATGAAAGCTATGCTGCAGTACTCACACAGAAAGGAGATGATGGGAATGAAAGGCCCATTGCTTTCCTGAGTCAGGTTATCTTACCTCATGAGGGAAGATATAATTTCATTGAAAAGCAGGTATATGTTGTTATGAAGTCTCTTAAGAAATTCAAGCACTTCATATCTCAGAGTAGGACAGTGGTTTATGTTATACATCCCGATGTCAGGAATTTCATCATTCAGGGTGAGATGGGTGATAAACACGCTGGTTGGGTCACCAAAATTCAAGAATTTGATGTTGAGATTCATCCGACCAAGCTGGTGCGGGGTAAGGCCTTATGCCAGCACTTAGCGAAGACTGCAGCATCTGGGACAGTTGATTATCAAGCGGATGATTTTGTTGAAGATAGGAATCAGGTAAACCTCTTAGCACAAGGACAAGATTGGGCTGATGACCTGGTTAACTATTTCACAACTGGCAGATGCCCTTCACAGTTAAATGCCTCACAACGGAGAAGGTTTCGCCTGCAAGCTCTCAGGTATGTGTTGCTGCCCGAAGGATTGTTTTTCAAGAATATTGATGGCGTTCTTTTAAGGTGTGTCAAGGAATCAGAGAAGGCTAGACTCCTGGAGGAGTTTCATTCCGGCATATCGGGAGGACACTATGCAGGTAGGCCTATGGCTTTAAAAATTATTCAGGCTGGTTACTATTGGCCAACTTTGTTCACAGATGCTTTCATGATTGCCCAAGCATGCGATAGATGTCGAGGTATACAGGAAGGGTTAGAAATGCATCATTGCCCCTGCATCCAATTCAGGTTGAAGCACCTTTTCAGCAGTGGGGACTGGACTTTATTGGGATCATTGATCCGAATTCTTCAGCTGGACACAAGTATATCTTGACGGCTATAGATTATTTCACAAGATGGTCTGAGGCTATTCCGACCAGGGTCGCAAATCAAGATGTGGTGATTTCTTTCATCGAAGGGCTGATCACGCGTTTTGGCGTTCCTGATGCTATTATCACAGATAACGGAACTCCATTCATTGGAGCTGAGCTAGCGGAATTTGCAAACAAGTATGGTGTTTTCCTGAAGACATCCTCTAACTATTACCCTCAGGGGAATGGCTTGGCGGAGTCCACAAACAAGAACTTGCTACGGATTTTGAAGAGATCCTTGGGGGATAACAAGAGATCGTGGCACCTTCTGCTGAATCAAGCCTTATGGGCAGATAGGATTTCAATCAAGAAGTCTATCAAGACTTCACCATATGCCCTGGTATATGGAAAAGAGGCAAGGTTGCCTGTTCATCTAGAATTGCCAGTATTACAACAGTTGCAGGGATTTCTGGACGATGAAGCAGATATGGATTCCATGGATATGCGGTTGGATCAGTTGTTGCAGTTGGAAGAGCAACGTTCTTTGGCCTATGAGGAGTTTGCTAAGCATACGCAGGTAGTTTCAAAATGGTTCCATAGAAATTCCACTGGTCGTACATTCAAGGTAGGTGATTTAGTCCTGAAATGGAATGAAAGGAAAGCCAAGCCAGGAATGCACAAGAAGTTTGACGCTCTATGGGAGGGTCCATTCCGCATTATTAGTGCCGGTGCAGCAAATTCGTTTCATCTAGAGGATCTGGATGGCAGCCCACTTCCTATTTCAGTGAACGACTTTCATCTGAAAGCCTACACTCCATGAAGTATGAGTCCAGTATTACCTTGTACAGTTATTTTGCTTTTGTAAAAAAAAAAGAAAAAAAAAAAATAGAAAAGAACAAAAATTGTGTGGAATTCCTCTATGTACACAGATTACCAACTTCGGCTCTTTTGTATGCGAGCCCGCAGGTACGTTATTTCTTTCTTTTTCTTTTCCCCTCCCAACAGATAGTGGCTTTCCTTTCTCTCTTCCTTCCACTTCCTTATTTTTCATTTCCTTCCCCTTCCATTCCTTCTCCCTCTATCCGTAATCCAGCCACTTCTGTTGTTTCTTCTCTCCTCTCTGATGTTCCCGTTTCTCCTTTTCCTTTTCTTCTAATCCATTGTCGTTTCAGCATTTATCCACGGTTCTCACCGCTTTCGTCATCCCACCTGCTTCCATTCCATTATTCATTTTTTCTCCATCCCCATAGCTGGTGACACAGTAGCTCCCTCTTTAGTTGCTGTATCTACCACTGTTATTCCTTCATTTTCCATCATTTCACCATTACATTCCCATTCCATGGCCTGCACATCTGCGGGTCATCATTTCGTTCATTTTCGTTTTGCAACCACGGTGCTTTCATCACTATCATGGAGATCCCATTACAGCACCTGGTGGTTAAGCTCACTCAAGCTAGGCCAAATACAGATCAATTTGAGTTTTTTGAAAGTCCGCAGAGATGTCTCTCATCAGTCAACATTCTGTTCCTCCAGTTTTTCTTGACTCTGTGCCCAATGAATTCAGGTCTGGAGTTCGTGCATACAACAGAACTATATACCCCGTGAGCCGCCAAGAATGTTGGCATTTTTGCCACATTGTTTTGATTGTTGCTTATTCATGCATAAACTGTTGAAGTTCTCACTCCTCTGTGTTTCCCTACGAGTTTTGGTGCCAAAACAGCTAAGTCCAAAACTGTCGCGATATCGCGACCAAAAGCAGAATGGAGAGCACGGGCTCAAAACTGTCACGATATCGCGACATGTCGCGCTATCGCGGGTTTTTAGAGGAGAGAGAAGCCAAAGTCGGAGAATGTCGCGATATCACGACGTGTTCCAAAATCATGGTCAAAATGGTCAAATGGAACAAGTCGCCAGAAATGTCGCGATATCGCGACGCATGGCGAAGAATTAAGTTGAAGATTAAAATTGTCGCGATATCGCGACATGTGTTTTCGCGAGGTCTCATGCAGAAAAGAGCTAAGTCCAAAAATTGTCGCGATATCGCGACATGTCGCAGTTTCGCGGTCAACGGGGCAAGAGGTACAGTCAACGCAAACATGTTGCAATTTTGCGACATGTTGCGATATCGCGATCTGTCTTGTTTTCGCGAAGGAGAAGCATAAAAGACAGAGCCAAGTACGAAACATCGCGAAATCGTGACATGTCAGATTTTTACGACGAGGAGCAAAGAGAAAACCAAGCGAGAGAAAAATGTCGCGAAATCGTGACTTGTCGCATTTTCGTGGTTTGAAACAGTGAAAGGACAACATGGGGAAAGAACGTCGCGAAATCGTGATATGTCATAGTTTCGTGGGGGCAAAGCAAGGAAGGAACAGAATAGTACGGAACGTCACGAAATCGTGACATGTTGGGTTTTCATGACTTGGAGGTGATAATGAAGATGATGAGCAAAAATTGTCGTGATATCGTGACATGTCACAGTTTCACGTCTTGTCGCGTTTTCGCGGAAGGACATGAAGAAGAAGGCAGAGAGCAAGAAATTGTCGCGATTTCGCGATGCGTCGCGTTTTCGTGACCTAAGGTGACGAAGGAGAACAAAGAGCCAAATACGTCATGATTTCGCGACATGTTTGGTTTTCGCGACCGAAAGTGGCAAAAGCGTACGGAGAGGGAAAATGTCATGATTTCGTGACATGTCGCGGTTTCGTGACCCATCACGGTTTCGCGCCAGGAAGCAGTTCAGCGGCCCGATGAAGTATTGCGATTTCCCAGAATTAAAAGCTCTCCAGAATTTAATGTTTTGCTGCTTTCCAATGCATGCAAGATGAAAGAACGTGCTCAGGCATGTAGTTGTTGAAGCTACCAGAATTTAAGATGCCTCCATTATTAAAAGCTCCTGTTCACGATTTTCTAAGGGTTCAAGCTTGGTCCGAGAATGGTCATTTAATGAAAGACAACTGGTTCCTTGTTTCTGTTTGGATTGTGACTTCTCCGAGGCAGGATTAAGGGGATCATTTCTCTTTTTCGTTACATATTTTGTGGATCTCGAGAAAGTCTGTTTCATGCTTTGAATGCTGCAGAGAGGCGAGACCTCTATAAATATCAATGTATATCTCAGAAAGAGGGATCGAAAGAAGGACTTTTGCTGAAAAACTTGTCAAACTTTTGCATAAATAAAAGATATTTGGCCTCTGATTCTACGAGCAATTTTCTGTGTGGTTTCCTTCTGTCTACTGCATTTCTCGTTTATGCTCATATTTTTATCTGCTGTGGGGATTTAAATTCTGTATCTGAATTTGAATATTGCTGGTGAAGAAGAGTGTGTTGGAATGCAATCTTGAAGGCAATCTGTGCAAGGTTGTAAGTAGATCATGTTACTATCTTTACTATATGTTGTTCATGTGCTTGAGGTGTTTTTCTGTTGCTAAGCTTTCCTAGATCTGACAAATTCAGCCTGTGGCTATATTTCCCATTTCTTTCTGCACATTTCCTATCTCTTTCCTGCAACTTTAGTCTTCAAAAGTTAAGATTTAGCAAGGGGACCAGCCCTCTCTGGAGATTGGTCCGGGAGACATTTCTTTCTCTCGGCCTTTCAATGTTGGCCGAGTCTAGGGCGTATTTATTTTAAAATCCTTTCCTGTGGCAGATTCGTGACCAACATAACCACATGTTTTAACCTCTTACAAAAGTTTGTACAGTGCCCCTCCACTCTGTGATACTCACAATTTTGATCGGGTTTATACTAGTCAGTCGTGGTATCAGGTTACCTTATGGGAGGTAACTCAATCTATTAGCTTCCAAAATTTGTTGTAGGACCACATTCATATGCGTCTTGAGTCTTGTAAAATTCCTTCGTGGGGGTTTTTGGGGTTGACTAAGCACCATATTTTGTAGGGTGTTAACAACATAATTAATAAGCCTACTATTCGTTACCCCATCACCAACCACATGTTTTTTCTTATACTGATTTTTAGTGGTCCTATCCTATTTCACTTTAAGATGACCTCTTCTTATAAGGGTTGCTCTACCCTTCTTGCCAGATCTATAACTTGGTCAAAAAATGTGATACTCGTAGTTTCTAATTCATAAGAGATTTGTTCTTGTAAATTTCCAATGAATATCTCAAGCATGTCTTGAGGAGGTAAGGTATATCTCAAGCGTCCAACTAAACTTCTCCAACAAGACAAATTATGAAAAACTTTCATCTTTACTTTGTTTCAACATGTACACATCTTACATAGTCACATTTTTTCAACATAAGCACCAAATTGTTGGACAAACATTTTAGTTGTCTCTTCAAAATTCCTCAAAAAATGATTAGGCAACTGATAATACCACTCTAATGCCATACCACCAAGGCTCTTAGGGAATGTCTTAAGTAACAACATATCATCATATATGATATCATGGCATATTGTCCTAAATACTCTTAAATGCTAAATTGGATATTCTGTTCCCTTATAGATAGGAAAAACTAGCATCGAAAAATTCTTAGGGTAGGACGTAGAGGCAATGATGGGGTCTAAGGGCTGGTTGCACATTTATATGTAGTTGTAGGTGAAACTTGGTGACTGAATCATGTCCACTCTTGAAACTAATTGTTTTACCATATTAGTTAAACTTTGCACTTCAGGATTGTTGTTGTGCAATGCCCCTAGGTTCCCTAAAGGAGGGGTATAGGCAGGCTATTGATAGGGAACTTGGCTTATGTTGGAGGTATTGATATTGTTATTGTATGGTTTGTGATATGTGGTATCTTGCTGTGGAGGAAAATTAAAATTTGGTGAAATAGAAGCATAAATGTTGAGATTAGCTAACTGAGGAGGAAATTGAACATAATCTTTAGATGCACTACTAGTTGGAGGAACTTGTGGAATTCTTCCAACGTTGGCGGTCGCAGTAGTAGCATATGTTGGTTGATGAGAATGATTACTATGATGTAAGGATTAAAACAAGGGATTGTTATGAATATTCCTAGGAGAGACTGTAGAAGGAGGAGGTACCTCACCTCTTTCAAGCCGAACCTCCTCATCCATAACTCTAGATAAGATCTTTTTGTGGTGTTTTATGAAACCCCATAAATGATCAACTGATATAAAAGTGAAATCACCATTAGGCCCCTCAGAGGGATCATAGTTAGTATCAATTTCAACATGTTCTTGTTATTCTGTATCAAGATTATGATTCTCCCTATCAATTTGATTATCTCCTTGGGGATTTTGATTAGACTCTAGATGCCTTCATTGACTTCTAAGATACAGAGCCATTAGAAGAAGCAAATGTATAGAGGAGAAACCAAGGAAAGACACACAAGAAGATTCTTAAGATGTTTTTAGATGTTTTTTTATCTAAACAAACAGAATTAGTGATCTTGTTTAATGTTTTTAAGAAGACACAAAGGAATAAGCTTCCTATCTTGACCACTAAGATTTATTTTCACGTCAAGTTCACCAACCATGTAAAGGGGGAAATTTTCTTGTCGCATATGATTCTCGGTTGGATCCGTTGGGAGCCAAGGTGAACCATGGGGTGTGTTATATTATCTACAGTCGAGGATATGAAAAGAAAGTTCACCAGGAACGATTTTAGGACTCATTCCAAGTTCGAGGTGGAAGTTTTTGATATGTTCAATTTAAGAAAATCATGAACTAAACTATGCAAAATGAAAGAACAATGCAAAACATACAAGATACAAGAAACCAATTTATAATTCGAGTATGATTCTTTCATTCTATGATCTCTAACCCTAAGCTGTAATAATGAAAATATTTGTCTTTTGAGCAAGGGCACAAGTGAAATGCACAAACAAGATTAAACCCTAAATGCACACTATATGATTTTATTCCTTCAAATGCCTAGAAAATAATTGAAATATTTTTCTCTTATTTATTTGTTTGTCTAAAACAAAAATGAGAAATAACACAACAAACAACCTATCGCCTTATCGAGGGCACTTATTTGTTTCAATATTTGATCTAAGCTTTATCTTGTGTCGAAAAATATCCCACACCTTCAACTTGCAAAAATAGCTTTTACAAAACCTTAGAAAATATGATCAGTGTTAGGGGGCCTACTTAGGCCGCTATATAGCAGAGCTTGAAAGTGCAACAATCAAGCCCCCTAGGTCCTTTTAGTTGACATTTAGAAATCAAGAATGAATATTGACCTTTTTGGGAATTGGGCAAACAAAATGCAATGAAACACAACAACGCGAAAAAAAAATGTAACCAATAGTATAATATCCTAGATGCAACATGCACACCAATACCTAGAGTTTGGAAATGAATATTACCTCTAGACTTGATGCAACCGAAATCATGCCCTAGATAGGGCGACTTCAATTTTGGCTTTGCCAAAATCGTGCCCTGTAAATATGGGGAACGTTTTCGCAAAAGGTCAAAGGAAAAGTAGATTAATGCGAAATGAGTGATGACGACAATGAAAATTAATAATCTAAGAATGATAAAATGCATGAAACAACCTGGTGGTAGCGAAATAGGCAGACAAGAGGATGAAGACCTCCACTTGATGGTTGACTCCTCCTCAAGGCTCCAACACTTGGCCACCAAGAACAACAAATCAACAATGTAGTAGAATAACATTAGCAAACTTGTCAAAGATCACTTCAACACTTGAGTAGTAAGATTGTAAAAAACCCTTGATTCACTTCTTAGCCTGCTTGTTAACTTTTTTAAAGGAGATTCAAAACCCTCTACTTATAGGATTTTGAAACACAAACAAATGAAAAAACCCTAAAAGAGGACCAAGTTTGACAAAGTCGGCCCGAATGGTAGGTTTTCTAAAAGAAAACCCTAACTTACCAAAATCGTGTATCCTAACTTACCGAAATCGTGTCTCGTAATGGCCGACCGTGATTTTGGCAAAACTCACGAAAAAAAAAAGGAAAGGAAGAATCCCAAACTTACACTTAAACAAGTTGAAGGATCTCCTTAAGGCTCTAAAGGAAAATGACTCATTCACATGAGTCATTTTTCCATGTCTACAACAAATCTAAAATTTAAATAAATAAAAAACAATAATACCCCATATCCCATCTTGTAATAAAGCTCTTATCTCGCAAAATGTTTTGGTCCATACATATAATTAAAATCATTTCACTTTGAGGATGATTGATAAACTTGTGTTTTGTTGGTGGCTTTGTTTCCTAACCCTTGTCAATGAAGATTAGTTTGATTCCTCATGACATGTGTTTTTTTTTTAACATGGTGGAATCGGTAGCCGCCACGAATCCGAGCACGCTGTCCAGCTTTTATGGTCGTCACAGTATTCTGCGTTATCCGCCCCGGAAACCGCCACACAAATCTTCGCGCAGTCTGCCCCTATAACCGCCATGCCAAAATCGTTTTAAACCTTTTACGCCGCTGAAAGCACTAGAAAAGGAACAAGTGTTCAATTCGACGAAACCCGAGATTTGAACCTTGGACCTCAGCCTCTTATGAGGTTTGAATGAACCAATTGGTCTACACCTAACCAACCCATTTTTTTTTATTGTAACGAGTTAATTAAATGTAAATAACTTGTTTTCATTAAAAAAAAAAAAACCATTTCATTTCAACAAGCTTTGGCGGAAAGCGGTCTTTTGTAATGCATTTTTTTACCATTTACATTAGACACGTAGTCTGCATGTGCGAGGTAGTTGATCATTGGGATACATGTTTTTCTATCCGTGTTGACTTTGTTATATTCTTGAGACGAAATATATTAACAACAAGACGCAAGCAAAGCAGGGGAATACCTTTGAGCACATCCAGTCATACCACCTGTAACATGCCTTGGTTTTGTCGTCAGTCCAACACGACATAACGTGCGAACATTCCTTAAAGGTTCTAATTTAAATTCTCATTCAGGAATTTTATTTTTGGCCTTGCCAACGTTGCGGCACAATATTCGCAAGTATGCGTTAGGTATCACCCGCTACCGTATTCGATATTCGCGTTTGGTATCCGTCGGCCGCGGAGGAGGTCGGTCGGTCAATGGGAAGTAGCGTTTAACCAACATAAATAAAATCTCTCTCTTCCCTCCTAGTCTGCATCATTGCCTCTACGACAGGACCTCTTTACACAAGAAAGCGTTATCTCTAGCCGTTTGGGACGTCCGACAGCCACAGAGTTTCTTGTGCGTAATTTGGAGTTTTGAGTGAATAAACTTTTATTAAGATAAACGTTTCAGGTGAAGAAAAGGTAACGGTAACCATATTCGTGCATTCATATTATTCAAAATGTAAATCAATATTATTTATTAAGGTTTATTTAATCTCATTAACGGACACCAATGAAGCAAGAAGATTATGCAATTCCAATATATCTCTTAAATAAGAAATATTAGATTTATTACAGACCTGTTTTGGTCTAGTGATGAATCGGTTTAGGTCACTTATTTTAAAGAGATCAACCTTTCTTATGGTCTCGTGTACCCGTGCGTAAGCGTAGTATCTTAAAAAAAAAAAAAGGTTCTAAATCATTTTGACGCAAAGACATTAATTTTTTTTATTCGCGCTCTCTCTCTCTGTATATATATTTGGTCCAGCTTAAAACAGTTTAATTGAACGCAAGCACGCAATATATGGGAATCTCTTGGTCAATTTTTTTAAATCAAAATTGGGATAGTGATTTTTATCCTTTGTTAGTTATTTTAGATTTTACCGGGGATAGATTGTGAATTCATTTATAAATAACGATTTTTAGTGAATTATCTAATTAAAATTATAGACATGAACGTTAATTTTATGAGTTGTTTTGAGCAAGTGATAATAGATGTTTTATAATTGGTCTAAAGTTTTAACCAAAGATAATATTAAAAGTATGTAGCTTTGATTCCCTATCCAACTATGGTGGGTAGTACAGACTCAACTTCCGGGGTAGTCTTGAAATATTTTTATAAAAATAAGAAGAATTTGTTTTGATGAAGATAAATCGTATCTAAACTCATGTAAAAGACATGGTGAATTGTATTTTTTACTATAAAAAATTATAAAAATGAAGTAAATCAATTGCAAAATCTTGCTACTACATGTTTTTCATATATTTTTGTGATAAGACAACAATATTTACTAGATCCATCATTTTAGGTTGCTAATATCTAGCATCCTTTAAGGGTTTTTGCACATTACCCTTACTAGATCTCTACTTGCTTTTTCTCTAGTATCACACTTTAGCAACTTCAAAGCTCATTTTGGAGGTCTTTTGAGGTTTTTTTTGAAGATTTTACTAGTGCCAAACGATCATAGATCGATTTAAAGCATAGATCTTGTTGAGCCAGGTGGTTTAAAAAAAATGAAAATGAAGCTCTAGATCAAAAGTTACGCCTTTTAGAAGATTTCCTGCTTCAACAGTTAAAAAAAATTATCGTGCATTCTGCTTATTGTCTCTCTTTCTGTTCTTTGTCATATGTCATCCTCCTTTTTGCTGTCCATAATCCATCATCCCCCTTTTTGCTGTCTGTCATCCATCATCACCCATTTTGTTGTTCATCGTTCATCATTATCCTTTTTGTTATCCATTGTTTGCTTCCCCCATTTCTACTGTCCATTGTCCATCGTCTCCCTTTCTGTTGTCCATTGTCAATTGTCACCCTTTCTGCTATCTGTCGTACATTGTCCCTCTTTCTGCTATGTCTCATTCGTCGTCACCCTTTCTGTTGTCTATCATACGTTGTTGCCCTTTTTTTTGTCTATCATACGTTGCTATCCTTTTTGTTTTCTGTTGTCCATCGTCCCCCTTTCTGTTATCCATCATCCAAAAATATCATCCCCCTTTCTCTTGTCCATCATCTAGATGCATCGGTATAGGACAATAATCCCTTGGGCTAGCCCCTCAAGCTACTAGTTCTATGTAATAACCAAGATGCATTGAAGTACTATGACAACCTGGAAATGAGTTCCCATTGACCTGAGGGTATGTTGGTATGGAACAACCGTCCCTCAAGTCATCCATGACCCACTAAGCGATCTAGAGAGAACAAGACTATGTTGAGTTGAGGGAGTTGGAAAAAGAGGTTTTCAAGCCATCCTATTGGTCATGTGTTGTGCCAAGGACCATAGTGAGTTAGACTCACCAAATCAATTTGGAAGTGAAGACCATGAGCTAAGAGTTGAGGGATGTTTCATTCCATGGTAGTCTACCTTGAGGAGTGACTTCCTTGACCTAGCCGAATGTTTGGCCATTGTTGTAAGGTTGTGTCATCAAGCAATATTGACAAAGCCTAACTCGGTGAAGGGGTCTAAGGTGACTTGCGCCAAGAGCACTTGTTATATGCGACCATCGTGCAGAGATGTAATAGAGGTCGTTTGAACATGAGTAATAAAAGTATTTGTTTACTTTACCTTGTGTTGTGTGTATTTTTATGGTTGTTGGCTTAAGCGCTTTTTGGTGCATGCATGAATGAAGTTGCTATTGCCAATGTGATATCTTATTTTTGTTAACCCTTGTGTGCTTGAGTTTTTATCTTGCTATGTTTGTGTTGTTGTGATGTGCATAGACTACTCGCTAGGATGCTCAAAGATGTAGTCCATGATATGCTAAAACTAGTTTAGATACGTGCGATGTTGAACAGGATGTAGGGCAACTAGCCTATAATGCTACCCTCGTTACATTTGGTATCAAAGCTAAGGTTGGATGACCTGGCTATCGAGCCCAACCTAGTTGGTATTGGTGCCAATTGTTAGACAACCTTGTGTTGTTGTACTATTGGGCAACATAGTCCCTTTTATCAAACATTAAGCCATAGGTCATGTAGTGTGTCAAGTGGGATCTTGGCAGTAGTAGATGTCTCTAGTACGACATACACTCTATGGTAGGAAACTTATTGGATATCTAGAGTCGAGTGAGGATATGGGGCCCCACAATCAAACCTAATTGTATTTGTGTGCCAATCCAAGGTCATCCTCCATCAAGAGAGGGAGTTAGGTGACAATGGAGAGCAATAAGCAACCTGGTAAAATAGACCAAAATAGGTGGACATGTTGGTTTAACTATCATGCAAATGCATAAGAGGTCATCACCCCTTCCACCAAGGAGCAGGATGTGAGGTGTTGATCTTATGGAGGTCGTCACCTGGCATGAATTTGCTCAAAGAAATAAGAGAGGAATCATTTCTATTTTAGCAATAGTGAAGAAGCTTGTGGGATATGAGAGAGGGGATGGAAGACATCAAAGCTTGGTTGGGCCAAAGACATGAACATCGTACTTGAGCTCAATAAGAAGGAAAGAGACATTTTGATGGGACAATTTGATCAACTACGATCTAAAAAGATATCAAAAGAGGGCGTGGGACCCCGAGAACAACAAAGTACATGCAGATTAGTGGATCACCTTCAATCGAAGAACAACTCTTCGAGGTGAGTTAAGCAACAAAGATTATGATTTTTAAAGGATGGACAACCAAGACCTAGAAGGTCGAGGCAAAAAGCATCCTAGGGGCATTTACCTACTTGGTATGAGAGGCTGACTAGAAGAAATATTGAGGAGATTTTTTTGATCCTCTAGTATGGGAGGCTAACTAGAAGAAATGTTGGGGAGATTTTTCTGAGCCTCTAGTATGGGAGGCTGACTAGATGCGAATGGAAGAACACCATTCAGACTCAAAGCCATACAAATGATTCAATTTGGTATTGTTCATTTTCTTCATCGATGCAACTAAACCATCACATTGAAAGGACAAAAGAGAAAGGACTAGGGCGATAGAGGACATGCAGGGAGATACGTTCATACCATCTGATCAGAGTAGAGTTCAAAAAGAAGACTTCTATTATGAATGGAAAGTTGATAAGATTGTAAAGAAAGGTTAATTTGAGGCTCCTCATCAATATTGAGGATAACATCAAATTTAAGTGGGAGAGGATTAAGGTGAGGGTAGTACGTACCTGAAATCCACCCCTCAAGCCATGGTGATTGAGGTAAAAAGGGTCGACCAAGAAGACAGTGAGCCAACCTCCTTGTCCTTTGTGGCGTAATGCAAAGGTGTAAAAGGTTAGGCAAGTGTGTAGAGTCTCCACATCGCCCCTTACAACAAAATATGAGGTAGGAAGGGCCACTAAGTAATAGCATGGCAACAATATCTCTCCTCCTTGTTGGGTGTGGTAAGCAAACATTTGGTTGGGATCAAAGGTAATATTAGAAGTTTCACCAACATGCAAGTTACCATGGCATAGAAGGATGTATTGGTTGATGTGAGTCCATGGACCAATTCAGCCTCATCTGGTCAAGGCAATGGGATCCCTAGACCATGTAAGACATGTGGTCTAATGAAGGACGTCGCTTGTAGCCCACTTGTATGTGTCAAAGACTTAGACAACTGATAAGAGGTTCTCCACCCGACCCAAGGGTATGCTGGTATGGGATGACCGTTCCTTAGGCTAGTCCCTTGAGCCGTTGTTTTGAGGATGTGTCGGTAAAGGACGATCATCCCTTGGGTCAGCCATAACCTACCAAGCAATCTAAAGAGAATGATATCATGTCTAGTTGATGGAGCTAGGGAAAGAGGTTACCGAGCCATTCTTATCAATTGGGTGTTGTGCTAAGGACTATAGTGGGTTAGACCTGCTAGATCAATTTGGAAGCGAAGATCATGAGCTAGGAGCTAAGGGTCATTCCATTTCATGGCAGTCTACCTTGAGTAGTGACTTCCTTGACTTGGATAAATAATTGGCCACTATTATAAGGTTGTGCCATTGAGCAATATCAACAAAGCCTGACTCGACGAAGGGGTCACCTTACTTGTTTACTCTGCCTTGTATTGTGTGTATTCTTGTGGTTGTTGGTTTAACCACTTTGTGGTGCATGCATGCATGAATTGTTATTGCCAATGTGATGTGTTGCTTCTGCTGAACCTTGTGCACTTGAGTTTGCTCTTGCTATGTTTTATTGTTGTGCTGTGTAGGGACTATTCACTAGGCTTCCTAAAGGTATAGTCCATGGTGTGCTAAATCTAGTTTAGATGCATGTGATGTCGAATGAGGCATAGGATAACTACCTTACAATGCTACCCCCATTACACCAACTAATGGATTTGGTTAGTTCACACTGATAAGTGATAGAGATAAGAGGTTTAGGTTCAATCCTAGGCCACTTGCTCACCCCTCTAAAGACTAATATATTTGAAGATATAATCCCTTTATACAAACACAACTCATCCTTGTAATAATTGATAAATGAAACTTGACTGTTTATTATCACTTCCATTTCTAATCTTGATTCTTTTTTATTGGTCCATCTTGGCCATAGAGCCATTATATGGTATTAAAGGAGATAAACAAAATGGCTTATATATGATGTCTAATTATTCTAACCCCTATATATATTCCCATTATGGATCTCCAACACATCACTCCTTTATCATCTAATCAAAGATAATTATACCATGATCTAATAAATTCAAACTTGTTAGGTGTTGTGTTTAAGCCTTTATTACCACCTTTAAAATTAAAAAACTTCAATTATTTTTTAAATTTGTGAAATTTGAACCAAGATTTGAGTTATAAGGAAGACTTCCTCTTGTGCAATATTGTTGTACAATGTCTTTCTTAACTTCCTTTCTCAATATCACTTTTAGATAAAATACATTTTAGCAATACTTTTTACTTCTCTCTATATTTGAATCAAACATATGAATTTATAAGGTCTTATCAAATATTGTATAAATGTCAAGTGCATCTACGCATTTTAATTTCGTTCTCTCTTAAGGTATAAATTATGGTATTTTCTCTAAAAATAATCACATAATTCCAAATAATTATTCATGAGGTCTTGGTAGAATGTTAAGTGGAATGTGTTTGTTGTAAAGAGATCAAAGGCTTCAATTTTCATACTAGATAATGCCCTTCTTGAACTTAAATTCTTATATGCATATGTAACATCTTTTAAAAATAATAATAATTTTAGAATGTCATGAGGCTGGTTCAGAACAAAGAACAAATATGTCTTTTATAGAAGAGGAATAGTGGAGACTGAAAAACATTTTGTCATGGAATGTGAAGCTTACAAAGACATCAAGATTGCATATAAAGACACTTTTAAATAGTAAACTCACTAATAAAACTTTTTGAAGAATTGGAAATAGAAAAAAAAAAAAAAAAACTTTTTAACAAAATCAACATGAAAAAAAACACACTCCAAAAGATAATAAAATAATATTATTTTTTTTTTAAACAATTTTTTTTATATATTTTTAAAGTTTGAAACTTTGAATAAAAGATCTAAAATTTAATTTCAAACAAAATAGGATAATGCACTATAATCTATCTTGTATGAAACCCCTCTGAAAGACGCTTAAAGCTGGGCATCCCATGATCTCTCGTAAAAAAAGCTAAGTTTATCAATAAAGAATTTAATACACATACATAACCACACATTTCACTATTTAAACTTTAAACCTAAAATTTTTTTTGAGCTTTAATTAAAATCATTTCATTTCAACAAGCTTGGGCGGAACATGGTCTTTTGTAATGCGTTTTTCTACCATTTACCCTGTGCGAGGTAGTTGACCATCATTGGGATAATTGTTTTTCTATAAGTGTTAACCTTCTTATGAATCGCTGTGATACATGTATACTGTTTCTATCCGTGTTGACCTTCTTATAATACTGAGACGTAAGAAATTAATAACAAGACGCAAGCAAAGGAAGACCTTTGAGCACACCCATCATACCACCTGTGACATGCCTTGGTTTTTGCATCTCTCCAACACCATACAACGTCCCAACATTCCTTATGTTTTGAAAGGTTCTTCGAAGTTGGAAGATACCTTTTCTAATTTTACTTTTCATTTATTTATTTTTGGCCTTGCCAAGATTGCGGGACAATATTCGCAAATGCGCGTTGGGTATCACCAACTACCATATTCGATATTCGTGTTTGGTATCCGTCGGCCGCGGAGGAGGTCGGTAGCGTTTAACTAACATAAAATCTCTCTCTTCCCTCCTAGTCTGCATCATTCGTCTATGCCACACTACCTCTTCACACACGAAAGCGTTATCTCTAGCCGTTTGGGACGTCCGAGAGCTACATAGTTTCTTGTGCTTAATTTGGGGCATTTGTGACGAGCAAAATAGCGGCCGTAGAGATGGCAGGAGCAGCCAACAAGTTATGCATGAGGGGCAGTTTTGAAATGTGTTTATAAAAATAAGATGCATTTGTTTCAAAAATAATGTATTCAAACTTATGCAGAAGACATGGTAAATTGCATTTATTTCATTAAAAATTATAAAAATGGAATGAATGAATTGCAAAATTTTGCTACCATACTTTTTTTTTTATATATTTTTGGGACAAGACAACAATATTTAATAGATTTATCATTTTAGGTTGCTAAGATCTAACATTCTTAGGGTTTTTGCATATTACTTTTACTAGATCTCTACTTGCTTTTTCTTTGGTATCATACTTTAGCAACTTCAAAGCTCATTTTGGAGGTCTTCTGAGGGTTTTTTGAAGATTTTACTAGTGCCTTAAAACATAGATCTTGTCGAACTAGGTGGTTTCAAAAAAGAAATTGAAAGCTCTAGATCAAAAGTTATCCCTTTTAGAAGATTTTCTACTTCAAAAGTTAAAAAAAACCATCGTGTATTTTTCCTATCATCTCTCTTTCTATTGTTCGTTGTTCGTCGTCTCCCTTTTTGCTGTTCATCGTCCATCATCTACCTTTTTGCTGTTTGTCATCCGTCATCACCCATTGTGTTGTCCATTGTTCGTCATCGCCCTTTTTGTTGTTTGTCGTCTACTACCCTCATTTCTATTGTTCGTTGTCCATCGTCCCCCTTTTTGCTGTTCATAGTTCATTGTCACCCTTTCTGTTGTCTATCGTCTCTGTTTTTTTTGTTTGTCATTCGTTGTCGCCCTTTCTATTGTCCGTCATACATTATTTCCCTTTTTGTTGTCTATTGTCCATAGTCCCCCTTTCTGTTATCCGTCATCAAAAAACATTGTCTCATTTTCTGCTATTCATTGTCTAGAAACATCATCCCCTTTCTGTTATCCATCGTTCAATGTCGCCCTTTTTGTTGTCCGTCGACCCTCTTTATTCTACCTATTGTCCATCATCCCTCTTTATGGTGCCTATATCCCCCTTTCTATTGCCTATCATTCGTTGTCCCTCTTTTCATTGCTATAGGTAATTTTTCGTTGTTGCGTTGTTGCAGGTTTTTTGCTGCTAGAGGTCCTTTTTCAAGGAGAATCAATGTTCTAGGTGGAGGAGTATCATTGTCGCATTAGGTATATATACTAGTGGTATAATAGGTGAATTTGGTCGTGTAAATAAAATTATTTATAATTTCAAGGCAAAAAGTTCCACGATTTAGGTGAAGATGTTGCTGATTTAAAATAAAAATAATGAAATTATAATAAAAGCGGGGCTAGCTAGTCCAAATTTTTTTTGGATGAATGGTCCTCGATCAAGGTCCCCATATTCTCAATTTCAAAATTTGAAAATCCTAATATTCATGAAAATGATGATTTGCCACTATGCATAACTATGCCTCCACCCTTGAACCCATGGTGCTTGAGGTTGAAAGGGCCAACCAAGACTACAGTGAGCTAGATTCCTTCTTTTCCTTCGTAGTGTAATGTATGAAGGTGTAAGAGGTTAGGCGAGTGTGTAAAGTCTCCGTATTTCCCCTCACAACACAAAGAATTAGGTAGGAAGAGCTAGAGAGTAATGACATGGTAACAATCCCTCTCCTCCTAGCTAAGCGTGATGGGCGCATGTCTGGTCAATACCAAAGGTAGGACTGGAAGTTCTACCAACATACGGGATGCCATGGTATAGAAGGATGGATGATTTGGTGTGAGTCTTTGGACCAAATCAACCCCATTTGGTTGGGGCAATGGGATATCCAAACCATGTAAGGCATGCGGTCTAAGGAAGGACATTGCCTGTAATCCACTTGTGTGTGTCAAAGACTTAGGCAACCTAGTGATAAGTTCCCCACTTGGCTCAAGGGTGTATCAATATGGGACGATCATCCCTCGGGCTAACCCCTAAAGCTACTGGTTCTATGCAATGACCAAGATGCATCGAAGTACTCTGGAAACCTAGAAATGGATTCCCACTGACCTGAGGGTATGCTGATATGGGACGATCGTCCCTTGAGTCAACCATAGCTCACCAAGAGATCTAGAGAGAATGCGATTGTATCAAGTTGAGAGAGTTGGAGAAAGAGGTTGCCAAGCCATCATGTTGATCATGTGTTATGCTAAGAACAAGTGGGTTAGACTTGCCAAATCAATTTGGAAGTGAAGACCATGACCGAGGAGTTGAGGGATGTTCCATTTTATGGTAGTCTACCTTGAGGAGTGACTTCCTTGACTTGGTCAAATGTTTGGCCACTGTTGTAAGGTTGTGCCATTGAGCAATATTGACAAAGCCTAACTCCACGAAGGGGTCCAAGGTGACCTGCACCAAGAGCACTTATAATGTGCGACCGTCGTGCAAAGATCTAATAGAGGTTGTTTGGCCATGAATAATAAAAATACCTATTTACTCTACCTTGTGTTGTGTGTATTCTTGTGGTTGTTGGTTTAAATGCTTTGTGGTGCATGTATGAATGAAGTTATTATTTCCAATGTGATGTTTTAATTTTGTTGACCCTTATACGCTTGAGTTTGCTCTTGGTATGTTTGTGTTGTTGTACTATGCAAGGACTACTAGCTAGGATGCTTGAAGGTGTAGTCCACGATGTGTTAAAGTTATTTTAAACACATACGATGTTAAACGGTATGTAGGTTAACTACCCTACAATTCTACCCCAATTATAGTTGGTATCAAAGCCAAGGTTGGATGACCTAGCTATCGAGCCCAACCTAGTTGGTATTGATGCTAGTAATTAGATAACCTTGTGTTGTTATACTACTAGGCAATGTAGTCCCTTTTACTAGACGTTAAGCCATAGGTCGAGTAGTCTGTCAAGTGGGATCTTGGTGGTAGTAGATGTCCCTAGTATGATACACGCTCTATGGTAGAAAACCTATTGGATGTCTAGAATCGAATGAGGGTCTAAGGCCCCAAAATCGAGACATAACTGTATTTGTGTACCAAGCCAAGGTCACCCTCCATCAAGAAAGGTTGCCACAAGAAAGGAAGTTAGGTGGCAATGGAGAGCGATAAGGAACTTGGCTAGATGGATCAAAATATGTGGACAAGTTGGTTTGACTATCAAAAAAAGGTACGAGAGATCGTCACACCTTCCACCAGAGAGTGGGGTGTGAGATGTTGATCTTGTGGAGGTCATCACATAGCAAGGTATTGCTCGAAGAAACATGAGGGAAATTTGAAGGGTAGTCGTTATACCATCATTAAATCTCAAAGATCTTATCAATCCGGGGTGGTGTCCAAGGCTATTTACGATAGAAAGTTCAAACAGAGTTGCATTTCAGCTCATTTAGGAGCAGCAGGTCTTTATTGGTAGGATTGATTGTGTGGGGGATTTGTGTCACTTCTATCCCTAAATTGCATAAATTTAACTTTAATCTATTTGCAAGAATGAAAAACTAATTGCTGTCTGTAGAAATAAAGTCCTAATTACAATTGCTAAATTGAGACTTAATTAATTTGCAGAAGGAAAATCCTAATTACAGTTGCTAAATGAGAAACCTATTTACTTTTGCAATGATGAGATAAAACAAGTAATCAACTCGTCCAATACTCAAACAGAAGGTCGTCAATCTTCTCGTGCGGTGTTTGACAACAAAAACAAGAATGCAGGAAATTATAGAAAACTTGTAAATTACTAGAAATGCAAATTGCAAGGAATTGGAAAATTACTGAAAAATAAAGAAACTAATTATATCTATTGCTGATTACATCACAAATGTAAAATAGATGGATAAAAACTAAAACAAAAATCAAATACCATAAAATGCTGAAATTGACAAGTTCCACTACTTATTCTGCTGCAGCAAAATCAGAATAAAACCTGTCTGTCAGTCCTCCTCCTAGGTCTGGAAGTGGCCAGCTTCCTTTCTCAGAAGAAGGTTTGAATTCTTCTCTAAGTCTTACTCACACTCAGACATAACAAAATAAATAAAATGAAAACTGCACTTTTATTGCTTCAGAAACATAATTACAATTCTGCTAAAATCTGTTACAGATCTGCAATCTGTTATAGGTCTATTATCTCTAATATGTCTAATCTCTAATCTAATATTTCTAATATCTAATATTCTTATTCCTAATAGCTCAACCTGTATGGGAGCTATCTTTTATAGATGCCTAAAATCTAATTACAAACAGAAAATATGTTGTCCTGATATCCTGCAGAATTTCCTACATTTATCCTAGAATAGGATCAATATGATCTTTTCCATAAATGGTGGCTTTGGACGGAAAAGTTAGATGGGAGATATTTCCCTTAACTTTCTCAACCTTCTTATCCCCTTTTTCACCGCCAAAAGTCAGTCAACAAGTCAAAAAGTGCATTCTGTTTTCATTTCGAAGATAAGTGGCTCATTCCGAAGATCCGCTCATTCCGAAGATACTGTAATTCTCATTTCGAAGATCCGCTCATTTCGAAGATACTGCAATTCTCATTTCGAAGATCCGCTCATTCTGAAGATACTGCAATTCTCATTTCGAAGACACTATGTTTTCTCATTCTGAAGATATCTGTTCATTCCGAAGACACTATGTTCATTCCGAAGACACTGTGTTCATTCCGAAGATCTTTAGAATGACCAACTGTGTTGACTCCAAATGGTTTTGGCTACATTTGTCAAGTGTATTAGACCTCGAGATCATATTGCAATAGTCTTCATTCTTCCTTAGATGTGAATTCCATGCCTTGCCATTCATTGGTAGCTTGCTAGAATTTATATGGAAAAACCAGTTTTCTGCTGCACAGTAATAAGTCTTTGTACTATTTGCTGAATTTAGAGAAACTAATGCTTAATGATTATCAAAATAAGACTACTGAAATGCTACTGTCAACCTAAGCATGAAAATATAACATAAAACTATACAAGAACTGTTAAAAATCAGAATATAATGTCCTTAACACTGCAATCATGCAAACAGTTAATACAGAGCATATTAAATCAACTTAACTAGCATATAAGATAATTCACAAGAGTTTTAGGCAGTTTTAACTATTTAAAACATGCTATAAATGAGGCTTATTTAGGCCTCATCACAATTATTCCCATTTTAACAATAGTGAAGAAGCTTGTGTGACATGATAGAGGGGATGGAAGACCCCAAATTTTGGTTGGGCCATAGACATGAACATCACACTTGCACTCAACAAGAAGGAGAGACATTTCAATGGAATAATATGATCAACTATGATCTGGATAGACACTAAAGGAGGGCATGGGGGTCCAAGAATAACAAAGTACATGCAGATAAATGGATCAACCTTCAAATGAAGAGTAGCTCTTTGAGGTGAGTTAAACGATGAAGATTAGGATATTTAAAGTATGAAAAACCAAGACCATCTGGAAGACCGAGGTAAGAAGCACCTTAAGGCCTTCACCTACTTTGTATTGGAGGCTGACTAGAAGGAATGTTGGGGAAATTTGTTTGAGCCTTTAGTATGAGAGGCTAACTAAATGCATATGATTGGGCAGATGGAAGAATAGTCAGACTCAAAGCCATACAAATGAGTTAATTGGATATTGTTCATCTTCTTTTTCGATGTAACCAAACCGATGCATTGAAAGGATAAAAGAGAAGAGAATAGGGTGACAGAGGACATGCAGGGAGATACATCAATATCGTTCGATTAGAGTAGGGAGATACCACTTCTATTACAAATGGAGATTGATGGGATCATAAAGAAAGGTTCCCTTGAGGTCCCTTGTCAATGTCAAGGACAACATCAAATTTAAGTGGGAGAGGGTTATGGTAGGGGTAGTACATACCCAACCTCCACACCTCAAGCCTTGGTGCTTGAGTTCAAAAGGG
Organism: Wollemia nobilis; assembly: GCA_028583015.1. NCBI lineage: Eukaryota > Viridiplantae > Streptophyta > Pinopsida > Araucariales > Araucariaceae > Wollemia > Wollemia nobilis. The sequence goes on from JAQPPZ010000523.1 coordinate 23,122,028, forward strand.
CCAACCAAGATGACAGTGATCTAGCCTCCTCCGCATCCTTTGTGGCATAATGCACAAATGTGTAAGAGGTTAAGCAAGTGTGTAGAGTCTCCATATTTCCTCTCACAACACAAAGCATGAGGTAGGAAGAGCTACTGAGTAATAGCATAACAACAACCCCTCTCCTCCTTGCTTGGCATGGAAGGCGCACATCTAGTTAGGATTGAAGGCAAAACTAGAAGTTTTTCCAACATGTAGGCTGCCATGGCATGGAAGGATGTATGGGTTGGCATGAGTCCATGGACCAGATCAACCCCATCTAGTCAGGGCAATGAGATCCCTAGACCATGCAAGGTGTGTGGTCTAAGGAAGGATGTTACTTGTAGCCCACTTCTGTGTTAAAGACTTGGACAACCTGACAATAGGTTCCTCACCCAGCTCGAGGGCATGTTGGTATGGGATGATCATCCCTCAGGTTGGTCCCTCGAGCTACTAGTTTTGTGTGATGACCAAGATGCATCAAAGCACTCTATCAACTCCAAAATGAGTTTCCATTGTCCTAAGGGTGTGTCGATAGGGGAATATTGTCCCTTGAGTCAGCCATAGCCTGCCAAGCGATCCAAAGAGAATGTGATCATGTCTTATTGAGGGAGCTAGGAAAAGAGGTTGCTGAGCCATTCTTTTTGGTTGAGTTGTGCTAAGGACTGTAGTGGTTAGACCCACCATATCAATTTGTAAGCAAATACTATGAGCTAGGAGTTGAGGACCATTCCATTTCATGGCAATCTACCTTACGAGTGACTACCTTAGATTGGACGAATGTTTAGCCACTGTTGTAAGGTTGTGCCATCGAGCAATATTGATGGAGCCCAAATTGATGAAGCCCAAATTGATGAAGAAGTCACCTTAATTGTTTACTCTACCTTGTATTGTGTGTATTCTTGTGGTTGTTGGCTTAATATCACTTTGCTATTGCCAATGTGATGTGTTACTTCTGCTAACTCTTGTGCACTTGAGTTTGCTCTTGTTGTGTTTGTATTGTGTTGTGTAGGGACTACTAGCTAGGCTGCCCAAAGATATAGTCCGTGGTGTGCTAAAGTTAGTTTAGATGCACATGGTACCAAACGGGATGTAGGTCTACTACCTTATTGCTACTTCCATTACACTAACTAATAGATTTGGTTAGTTCATGCTGATAAGTGATAGAGATAAGATGTTTAGGTTCAATCCTAGGCCACTTACTAACCCCTCTAAAGACTAGATTATTTGAAGATATATTCCCCTTATAACACAACTCATTCTTGCAATAATTGATAAATGAAACTTGATTGTTTATTATCACTTCCATTTCTAATCTTGATTCTTTTTAATTGGTCCATCTTAGCCATAGGGCCATTAAATGGTATTAAAAGAGAAAAAAAAGGCTTCTATATGATGTCTAATTATTCCAACCCCTATATATGCTCCCACTTTGGATATCCAACACATCACTCCTTTATCATATAATTAAAGACAAGTATACCATGATCTAATAAATTTAAACTTGGTCATGTGTTTTAAGCCTTTTTTACCACCTTTAAAATTAAAAAAATTAAATCAATTTTTAAAATTGTGAAATTTAAACCAAGATTTGAGTTATTCAAGGAAGACTTCCTCTTGTCCAATCTTATTGTACAAATGTCTTTCTTAACTTCCTTTCTCAATATTATTTTTAGAAAAAATAGATTTTGTCAATGCTTTTTACTTTCTATTTAAGGTCTTATCATTTCTGTTTTTGTACTTAATGCTTCGCATTGGAGTGAACAAAATTTTATTAAGACAAACATTTTAGGTGAAGAAAAAGTAACTATATTCCAACATTCATATTTTTATTTTTATTTTTTTATTTTTTTAATGTTGGTGAAAATTTATTGAATCAATAAAACCATACAAGAAATAGAGAATCCCAAAACAATAACCCTTACAAGGGCCAGAAGAAAGAGACCCCCAAAACCACCGAGCACTCGATCAAAAGACACCCAACAAAAAATAGGCATATTTGTAGAAAGCAAATTAGCAAGATGACGAGAACAATCCAATGGGAGCTGATCCCATTCTCTATCATTCTAGTCTTCCTGAAATTCAGAAGCCCATTTTGCCAAGCAATCAACCACACTATTCCATTCCCTAGGAATATGAACAAAGAAAATAAATTCCAGATGCCGATAAATTTGAATGATCTATTGAGCCACTAACGCCAGCTACCAATGAACATTAGAAATATTATGAGTCTTCAACAAATTAATAATAATTTGAGAGTCCAACTCACAGATTATCTTTTGCCATCCCAGAGCATAACCTTTTTTCAAAGAAAAATGAATAGCAAGGGGCTCCATATAGTTATTAGTTTGCTTTCCCTTATAGGAGGAAAAAATGAAAAGAGCTGCACCACTACTATCTCTCCCAACACCACCAATACTTGCATACCCAGGATTCCCTCTGGAAGAACCATCAATATTAATCTTAAACACCCCCCGAGGTGAAGAATGTCATCTGTCATCTCTCTGCACTTTTTGATTGAGGCCTTGACCAATAAAGAAGGACGAGGTTCATTCTCTACTAAACCCAAGTCTTGCATCATCAAAATCTCAATCTGCTCCAAAGGAAGACTAATATGACATTTAAAAGAAACAATTTCTTGGATTATCTCAATAATCCTTTGCCAAATATGATAAAAAATTAATTTACTACCTTGAAAAATTCTTCAATTTCTTTTGAGCCAAATCTAAAAGCCCAATATTCCAACATTCATATTATTCAAAATATAAATCAATATAATTTATAAGGGTTTATTTAATATCATTAATGTACACAAACGAAGCAAGAATATTATGTGATTGCAATATATCTCTTAAATAAGAAATATTGAATTGATTACAGACCTATTTTGGTTGAGTGGTGAATCAGTTTAGGGCACACATTTCTTATGGTTTCGTGTACCTGTGTGTATGTGTGGTATCTTTTAAAAAAAATTCTAAATCATTTTGATGCAAAGACATTAATTTTTTTTCGCTCACTTTATATATTTGATCAGCTTAAAACAATAATTGCACACAAGTTCAAATTTAGAATTTTTGTAGAATGTGCACTCTTGAACATTTTTTTTAAATCAAAATTGGGATAGTGATTTTTATCACTTTGTTAGGTATTTTAGATTTTACCGGGGATAATTTGTGAATTCATTTATAAATAATGACTTTTTTTAGTGAATTATATAAGTAAAAGTGGGTTTCAATTGCAATATTATACACATGAACATTAATTTTATGGGTTGTGATAGATGTTTCATAATTGGTCTAAATTTTTAAACAAACATAAGTACCTTTGATTCTTTATCCAACTATAGTAGGGTAGTATGAACTTCACTTTTACTTAGGGTTATGTATAAGGATTAGTCTCAAAATGTATTTATAAAAATAAGATAAATTTATTTCGAAATTAAGGTGAATTGTATCCAAATTCAAGTAGAAGATATGGCAAATTGTAAATTTTCACCAAAAATTATAAAAATGAAGGGAATCAATTGCAAAATCTTGCTACTGCACGTTTTTCATATATATTTATGATAAGACAACAATATTTATGAGATCCATCATTTTAGGTTGCTAAGATCTAACATCCTTTAAGGGTTTTTACACATTACCCTTACTAGATCTCTACTTGTTTTTTTTTTCGGTATCGTACTTTAGCAACTTTAGAGCTCATTTTGGAGGTCTTTTGAGGGTTTTTTGAGGATTTTACCAAGTGCTAAATCCATCATAGATCAGTTTGAAGTGTAGATCTCGTCGAGCTAGATGGTTTCAAAAACAAAATTAAAAATAGAGCTCTAGATCAAAAGTTACGCCTTTTAGAAGATTCTCTACTTCAAAAGTAAAAAACCCATCATGCATTCTACCTATCGTCTCTCTTTCTGCTATCCATCGTTCGTCATCTGCTTTTCTATTTTCCATCGTTCCATTTTTTGTTTTCTATCATCCATCATCACCCATTTTGTTGTCCATCATTCGTCATCACCCTTTTTGTTGTTCATCGTTTGCTGCCCCCATTTCTACTGTCCATTGTCCATCATCTCCCTTTTTGTTGTTGGTCGTCCATCGTCATCCTTTCTGTTGTTTTTTGTTCATCATCCCTCTTTTTGTTGTTCGTCATCCATCGTTTCCCTTTCTGTTGTCTATCATATGTTGTTTTTCTTTTTGCTATCTGTTGTCCATCGTTCCCCTTTCTACTATATGTCGTCCAAAAGCGTAGTCTCCCTTTTTGTTGTCCATCATCTAGAAATGTCACCCATATTTTCATTATCCATCATTCAATGTTGCCCTTTTTGTTGTTCGTCGATCCTCTTTCTTCTACCTATCATCCATCATTCCTCTTTCTATTGCCTATCGTCTATCGTCCCCCTTTATGCTACCTATCATATGTTGTCCTTCTTTTCATTACTACAAGTCATTTTTTGTTGTTGCAAGTTTTTCGTTGCTACAAGTCCTTTTTTCGAGAAGAATCGATGTTTTAGATGTAGGAGTATCGTTGTCGGATTAGGTATATATACTAGTGGTATAATAGGTAAATTTTATTGTGTAAATAAAATTATTTATAATTTAAAGGAAAACAGTTTCATGGTTTAGGCGGGGATGTTGGCGATTTAAAATAAAAACAATGAAATTATTATCAAAGTAGGGGGACCTGACCCGAAAAAATTTTGCACTTAAAATTTTGGGTGAATGGGCCTCGATCAAGGGTCCCCATATTTACCAATTTTAAATTTTGAAAATCTTAATATTTAATGATGATTTACCACTATGCATAACCTTGCCTCCACCGCTCAAGCCATGGCACTTAAGGTCGAAAAGGCCAACCAATACTACAGTGAGCTAGCTTCCTCCTCATCTTTTGTAGTGCAATGCATGAAGGTGTAAGAGGTTAATCAACTATGTAAAGTCTCTGCATTGCCCCTCACAACACAAAGCATGAGGTAGGAAGATCTATTGAGTAATGACATAGTAGCAACCCCTCTCCTCCTTGCTAGGTGTGATAAGCGCACGTTTGATCAAAATCGAAGATAGGACTTGAAGTTCTGCTAGCATGCAGGCTACCATAGCACGAAAAGATGGATGAGTTGGCGTGAGTCCATGGACCAACTCAACCCCATCTAGTCGGGGCAATGGGCTTCCCAAACAATGGAAGGCATGTGGTCTAAGGAAGGATGCTGCCTGCAACCCACTTGTGTGTGTCAAAGACTTGGGCAACCTAACGACAAGTTCTCCACCCGGCCTGAGGGTGCATCGGTATAGGACAGTCATCCCCCGGGTCGACCCCTCAAGCTACTAGTTATATGCAATGACCAAGATGCGTCGAAGTACTCTGGTAACATGGAAATGGGTTCCCACTAACCTGAGGACATGTCGGTATGGGGCGACCGTCCCTCGGGTTAACCATAGCCCATCAAGCAGGTCAACCATAGCCCGTCAAGCCTATACCACCTCGTTATTTTATAACCCGTCGTAAAGAGAACCACCGCTCGCTTGGGATTCATACGATTATCGTAAAGAGAACCACTGTTCGCTTGGGATTCGTACGATTGTCGTCGGTCTAACGCACACTCAGAGGATTCAAAGCAAACTACTATCTTTATAAACAAACATACCCCTAAAGTTTGAACTTAAGTTTCTTCTGGGTAAATGCTTAGCTAAACAAACAATTACCAATCCACCTAACCTTTAAAAAAATAAAACTCCTTTATTTTATATAGTCTTAGATCATAAGATCTTTAAAAACTAAGAATAATTTTAAAATGTAATGTTATATTTTCCCAGGTCAGCAACAAACTTTTTCTTCTGAGTAAATGCTTAGCTAAACAAACAATTACCAATCCACCTAACCTTTAAAAAAATAAAACTCCTTTATTTTATATATAGTCTTGGATCATAAGATCTTTAAAAACTAAGAATAATTTTAAAATGTAATGTTATATTTTCCCAGGTCAGCAACAAACTTTAGGGAAAATATACCTTGGTAGCCTTCTTTTAAAGACTTCCATGCATATTCAACTATCTTACAGTCAGCTATCCTTGGGAACAAACTCTTGTCCAAGGATGATTGTATGTGGTAAAGGGCTAAGGACTTTTAAATCTGTGCATCCTTCTTTGTTGTTTTATCTACTACTGCAAGTGTGGTCTAATCTTCTGGTTCTATGTAACCATATTCTAAAATATCCCACAAATCTTTTCCCATCAGAAAGGTCTTCATATTGATGCTCCAATATTCATAGTCATCTCCATTAAACTCAGGGATTGACAATGAGTTAGTGTTGTTGGCCATTACACTCACACAACTATGAACCTGCAATAAACCTCATAAAACAACTTAAAAAATTATTATCAAGACCACAGGTGATTCTAACCCTCCAACAAAACAAAGCTCTAATACCAAATGAAATTTTGAAGGCTCCAAATGAATATTTGAAGGCTGAAACAGAGCACCAAAGTTCAACAATAGAGCACTACAGTCACATTATGAAGGTCCAAATAAGATCAAAATGAGGAAAATAATATATGAATAGAAATATTATTCTGAGATCTTTCCAATGGTGTAAAGAACATGCAAAACAAATTTGTGAGTCAAATTCTATGAGCTTTGCAAGGTAGCTATACAAGGTCTACCCAGGGCCTGGAAAAAAATGGACAAACACGATTTTCAGAGGTGAAAGTAAGAATGAATACTGAATGAAATATGGAGTGTGATATATGGTTGGAAAACACTTGTAAAGGGTTTTCCAACAATGTATTACTTGTAAAAAATAGATAAATGCAACAAATGTTATACACCTCCAAATTAGGCAGTTCAGGATTTTTTGTAAAATTTGGACTGCAAGATACAAGAAAATGCAGTAGGCTGAAAAATAGAAATTTCACCTTTAATTCATGTTTTATCACACACCAAACTTGTACAATGCAATATTAATAATATTAATATATCTTGGAACTCAAACCTAAAGAATATATGGCCGTTACAAACAAGGTAATAGTTCAATATTGTTACAATTGCAATATTCCTACACCTACACTTGTACAAAACTATTACAAAGTGGTTACATATTCTCTTGTACCTTATAATCCAAAAATGCACAAATGTCAGCATCATTTTACAACAAAGTGGGAGAGGATTATGGTGGGGGTAGTACATACCTGACCTCCACCCCTCAAGCCATGGTGATTGAGGTCAAAAGGGCCAACCAAGAAGACAGTGAGCCAACCTCCTCGTACTTTGTGGTGCAATGCATAAAGGTGTAAAAGGTTAAACAAGTGTGTAGAGTCTCCACATCATCCCATACAACACAAAGTATGATGTAGGAAGGTTCGTTGAGTAATAGCATGACAACAACCCCTCTCCTCCTTATTGGACGTGGTAAGCACACATCTGGTTGGGATCGAAGGTAATATTAGAAGTTTCACCAACATGTAGGTTGCCATGGCATGGAAGGATTTATTGGTTGGTGTGAGTCCATGGACTAAATAAACCCCATGTGGTCGAGGTAATGGGATACCTAGACCATTTAATACATGTGGTCTAAGTAAGGACGTCACTTGTAGCCCACTTGTGCTTGTCAAAGACTTGGACAAACTGACAGTAGGTTATCCACCTGACCCGAGGGCATGCTGGTATGGGATGAAAATTCCTTAGGTTGATCCATTGAGCTATTGGTTCTATGTGATAATCAAGATGTGTTGAAGTACTTTGGTAACTTTGAAATGGGTTACCATTGTCCCGAGGGTGTGTCAGTAAGGAACAATTGTCCCTTAGATCAACCATAGCTTGCCAAGTGATCTCGAGAGAATGAGATCGTGTCTAGTTGAAGGATCTAGAAATATAGGTTGTCGAGCCATTCTTATCAGTTGTATGTTGTCCTAAGGACTGTAGTGGGTTAGACTCGCTAAACCAATTTAGAAGTGAAGATCGTGAGCTAGGAGCTAAGGGCCATTCCATTACATGGTAGTCTACCTTGAGGAGTGATTTCCTTGGATTGGTCGAATCTTTGAACACTATTATAAGGTTGTACCATTAAGCAATATCAATAAAGCTCGACTCGATGAAGGGGTCACCTTACTTGTTTACTCTGCCTTGTGTTGTGTGTATTCTTGTGATTGTTGGATTTACCACTTTGTGGTGCATGCATGAATGAAGATTTTATTGCCAATGTGATGTGTTGCTTCCACTGACCCTTGTGCACTTGAGTTTGCTCTTGCTATGCTTTGTTGTTGTGCTATGTAGGGACTACTAGCTAAGCTGCACAAAGGCATAGTCCATGGCATGCTAAATCCAGTTAAGATGTGCATGGTGCCAAATGGGATATAGGGATACTACCTTACATTGCTACTCATTACACTAACTAATGGATTTGGTTAGTTCATGTTGATAAGTGATAGAGAAGAGATGTTTAGGTTCAATCCTAGGCCACTTTCTAATCCCTCTAAAGATAGATTATTTGAAGATATAACCCCCTTATAAAAACACAACTCATCCTTGCAATAATTGATAAATGAAACTTGATTTTTTATTATCACTTCCATTGCTAATATTGATTATTTTAATTAGTCCATCTTGACCATAGAGCCATTATATGGTATTTAAAGAGATAAACAAAAAGGCTTCTATATGATGTCTAATTATTCCAACCCCTATATATGCTCCCACTTTGGATCTCCAACACACCACTCCTTTATCATCTAATTAAAGATAAGCATACCTTGATCTAATGAATTTAAACTTGTCATATGTTGTATTTTTTACCACCTTTAAAATAAAAAAAAAATAAATAAATTTTTAAAATTGTGAAAATTTAACCAAGATTTGAGTTATTCAAGGAAGACTTCCTCTTGTTCAATCTTGTTGTACAATATATTTCTTAAATTTCTTTCTCAAAAATAATATTATTTTTAGAAAAAATACATTTTATCAATGCTTTTTACTATCTATTTAAGGTCTTATCATGTATGTTTTTGTACTTAATGCTTCGTATTAGAGTGAATAAAATTTTATTAAGATAAACATTTCAGGTGAAGAAAAGGTAACGGTAACTATATTCCAACATTCATATTATTCAAAATGTAAATCAATATAATTTATAAGGGTTTATTTAATCTCATTAATGTACACCAATGAAGCAAGAAGATTATGTAATTGCAATATATCTCTTAAATAAGAAATATTGAATTTAGCACAAACCTGTTTTGGTCGAGTGATGAATCGGTTTAAGAAGCAAGATGATTATGTAATTGTAATTCAGTACAAAGCCCAGCTTGGGTATAACTGGCTTACTCCTTAGGTTCCCATGTCACATAGGTTGAATGTTAAATGGGATTTGGTCTCCTCACCCTCAAGGTGGAGTTTATGTTTTACCCAAGTTTGGGCTTCATATATTGAGCCTAAACAAAGTTTTTTTGTTTGGAGTCTTATTCACCAAGGACTTCCTCTAGGAAATAGACTTAAGTAGCTAGGTGTTCAGAACCCTACCTATCCTTTTTGTGGTGAACCTGAGGATGTGTTGCATGTTTTTTGGCAATGTCAGCGGGCTTCTCTTGCTTGGAAATGACTCCTGGAATTCTTTCAACCTTTCATACAGAGTCCCTTATTATGGCATCACGCTCTTCTAGGGGACCCCATTGATTTTTTTGTTAATATTGAACCATGTTGGAATGTTTTCCATATCAGTATTCTCTTCCATTTATGGAAAACCAGGAGCAAGATGATTTTTACACAACTTGACTTCACCCTAATGGTTTTTTGCTGATAAGTATGCTATTTTTTTATGATTGTTGGATGCAGATTTCTGTACAAGTGGACAAGGTGAACGTTGAGCTGCAATACCTTCATGCTCTGATGGATCATTGGGGTAATGCCTCATGCACGATTATATATTTTCCTTTTAATTCCCCAAGAAGATCCTCTAGGTCCCATTCTGGGCCTCGTCGAGGTTCCCGGTGCTTCACCCATTCTCGGACAGATAAACACTGATCCCAACCCTCTTAGTGTCGTAAACATATAGATTATGGAACTGGTCCTTCCTCCCACTAGAACTCTAGGTGGGATGTTTGACCCACCGCTTTTGAGCCAATTTTTGGGTGGGGTGACACTGCTACTACTTCGGTTGTTGTTCGTCATACCGATGCACCTGTCGCTCCTCAACAAACTCTGGTTGGCAGTAATGCAGAAGAAGGATGGAATGTTCCAGTCTCTTTGGATGGAGGCTAGTAGTATGTCAATGAGGTAGATAACTTTCATCCCGCTCCTTTATCTTTGTTTAATGATTATATCTCGGGATGTCAATGTAATGATTGCTGGCGACAATGTGTAGTAATGTTTTTTGGACTATATTTTTTACAGGGAGGTGTGATTTCCTCCACCTAGAAGATTTTATGATTTGTGGGGTGTGCTAATTTCACCTGCTTTTTTTTGTATGATTAATCTTAATTAGTATAATATTTTTCATTCAAAGAATATTGAATTTATTACGGACATGTTTTGTTGAGTTATGGATTGGTTTAGGACAAAGAGGTCAACATTTCTTATGTTCTCGTGTACCAATGCATATGTGTGGTATCTTAAAAAAATTCTAAATCATTTTGATGCAAAGACATTAATTATTTTCGCTCTCTCTGTACATTTGATCAGCTTAAAACAATGATTGCACACAAGTTCAAATTTAGAATGTTTGTAGAATGTGGACACAATGTATGGGAATCTCTTGAGCAATTTGTTTTAGTCAAAATTGGGATAGTGATTTTTATCACTTTGTTAGGTATTTTAGATTTTATCGGGGATAATTTCTGAATTCATTTATAAATAATGATTTTCAGTGAATTATATAAGGAAAAGTGGTTTTCATTTGTAATATTATAGACATGAGCATTAATTTTATGATTTGTGATAGATGTTTCATAATTGATCTTAAGTTTTAAAAAAATATAACATTAAAAGTAAGCACCTTTGATTCCCCATCCAACTATAGCGGGGTAGTACGAACTCGACCTTCACCTAGGATTATGAATAAAGGGGCAACCTCAAAATGTATTTACAAAAATAAGGCAATTTTTTTTTGAAATCAAGGTGAATTGTATCCAAATTCATGTAGAAGACATGATGAATTGTATTTTTTCCACCAAAAATTATAAAAATGAGACGAATCAATTGCAAAATCTTGCTACTGCACATTTTTCATATATTTTTCTGATAAAACAACAATATTTATGAGATCCATCAAATTGAGTTGCTAAGATCTAGCATCCTCTAAGGGTTTCTACACATTACCCTTACTAGATCTCTACTTGCGTTTTCTTCGGTATCGTACTTTGGCAACTTCAGAGCTCATTTTGGATCTTTTTTGAGGGTTTTTTGAGGAATTTACCAGGTGCCAAATTCATCATTGATCGATTTGAAGTTTAGATCTCGTCAAGCTAGGTTGTTTCAAAAATAAAATTAAAAACAAAGCTCTAGATCAAAAGTTACACCTTTAGAAGATTATGTACTTCAAAAGTAAAAAACCATCATGCATTTTGCCTATGGTCCCTCTTTCTGCTATCCATCGTTCTTCATCTGCCTTTCTATTGTCCATCGTTCCTCTTTTTGCTGTCTATCATCCATCATCACCCATTTTGTTGTCCATCATCCGTCATTGCCATTTTTACTGTCCATCGTTTGCTACCCCCATTTCTACTATCTATTGTCCATCCTCCCCCTTTTTGTTGTTCGTCGTCCATCATCATCCTTTGTGTTGTTTGTCTTTTGTCATCCTTCTTTTTGTTATTCATCATATGTCGTTTCTCTTTTTGTTGTCTGTCATACCTTGTTTTTATTTTTGCTATCTATTATCCATCGTCCCATTTCTACTATTTGTCGTCCAAAAGTGTCATCCCCCTTTTTGTTGTCCATCATCTAGAAATGTCATCCCATTTTAGTTGTCCATCATTCAATGTCACCCTTTTTGTTGTTCATCGACCTTCTTTCTTCTACCTATCATCCATCATTCCTCTTTCTGTTTCCTATCGTCTATCATCCACCTTTCTACTACGTATCATCTGTCATCCCTCTTTTCATTGCTACAAGTCATTTTTTGTGGCTACAAGTTTTTGTTGCTATTGGTCCTTTTTCGAGGAGAATCAATGTTTTAGATGTAGGAGGATCGTTGTCAGATTAGGTATATATACTAGTGGTATAATAGGTGAATTTGATTGTGTAAATATAATTATTTATAATTTCAAGGTAAAAAGTTTTATGGTTTAGGCAGGGATGTTGAAATTATTATCAAAGCAGGGGGAGTTGACACAAAAAAATTTTACCCCTAAAAATTTTGGGTGAATGGGCCTTGATTAAGGGTCCCCATATTTACCAATTTTAAATTTTGAAAATCCTAATATTCGTGAGTTAATGATGATTTACCACTATGCATAACCCTGCCTCCACCCCTCAAGCCATGGCGCTTAAGGTCAAAAGGGCCAACCAAGAGTACAGTGAGCTATCTTCCTCCTCATCTTTCATAGCACAATGCATGAAGGCGTAAGAGGTTAGGCAAGTGTGTAAAGTCTCTGCATTGCCCCTCACAACACAAAGCTTGAGGTAGGAAGAGCTTTTGAGTAATGACATGGTAGCAAACCCTCTTCTCCTTGCTAGGTGTGCTAAGCGCACGTCTGGTCAAAACCGAAGATAGGACTAGAAGTTCTGCCAGCATGCGGGCTGCCATGGCACGAAAAAATGGATGATTTGACGTGAGTCCATGGAACAACTCAACCCTATCTGGTTAGGGTAATGAGCTCCTCAGATCATGTAAGGCATGTGGTCTAAGAAAGGACGCCACCTACAACCCACTTGTGTGTGTCAAAGACTTGGGCAGCCACCCGATCAGAGGATGCATCGATATGAGACGGTCATCCCTTGGGTCGATCCCTCAAGCTACTAGTTTTATGCAATGACCAAGATGCCTCGAAGTACTCTGATAACATGGAAATGGGTTCCCACTAACTTGAGGGCATGTCGGTATGGGACAACCGTCCCTCGGGTCAACCATAGCCTGTCAAGCCTATACCACCTCATTATTTTATAACCCAACGTGAAGAAGATGACCGATCGCTTGTGATTTGTACCATCGTCGTCGGTTTCAGAGCAAACTACTACCTTTGCAAACAAACATACCCCTTGAACCTAGATTTCTTCTAAATAAATGCCTGACCAAACAAACAATTACCAATCCACCTAACCCTTAAAAAAAGTAAAACTCTTTTGTGATATATATATATATATCTATATATATATATATATAAAACCTTAGGTCGTAAGATCTTAAAAAACTAAGAATACTTTTAAAATGTAATCAAGATATATTTACCCAGGTCAGCAACAAATTTTGGCGCGTTTTTCCACCCTTAACCCTGGGCATCTAGGCTGCATGTCTGAGGTAGTTCATCATTAGTGAGATAAATGTTTTGCTACCAGTGTTCACCTTCTTATACATTTTTAATGACTCACTGTGATACATGTTGATTTCCTTCATACTGTGTCTAATAATATATTCCAAGAATAAAAATATATTAATATCGAGACGCAAGCAATGCAAAGAAAGACCTTTGAGCACGCCCTGTCATACCACCTGTAACATACCTTAGCTTTTGCATCACTCCAACACGACATAACGTGCGAACATTCCTTATGTTTTGAAAGCTTCTTGGAAGTTGGAAGATTCCTCTTTTAATTTTACTTTCATTAATTTATTTTTGGCCATGCCAACATTGCCGGACAATATTCTCTGAGACATGGTAGGCGTCACCCACTACCGTATTTGATATTCGTGTTTGGTGTCCGTCGGCCATGGAGGAGGTTAGTTGCTCAATGGGAAGCGGCGCTTAGCCAGCATCAATATGTCCCTTCCCTTGTAGCCTGCATCATTGCCCTCTACAACAGTACCCCTTTACATAAATTTTTAAAATTTCTCCAAGGCTTATTGTATACATCCACTTAGGAAAAAAACATATCCTTCCACATCATGAAATAAATGAACTAATGGTAGAAAAAGAGAAGAAGTAAGCATTCATGGAAATTTATCTTGTTAGTAATGGGTTATGGATCCATCCTCTAACATAGGCAAGGGGCCCTTCCTTGCTACTATAAAAGGAGGTCTACATGACTTGCACTTCATCCATAAGCAACAATAAGCCAATTAGGATAATTCCCTTTACAATGCAATATCCCTCCATTTTTAAAGGGATGATAAAAAAAACTCCATAACTTCACATAAGAGATAAAAAATTACTAAATAGAAGAAATCCAAATTAATTGGAAATCAATTGAATCAAATCTATTTAGAGAATACAATACAATTAATTATCTCTTTAACCTTCACTTTATTTGGAAGATGTTTGGTGTCTCATGTAATCAATTGAGATACGCCAATTACTCTCTTATTCTAATTTATTGATATGAAATACAATTGATTTGGTTGTGTTCTACAACATCTATAATTAGATGAAATACAATTAAAAAATTATACAATTCTCTTTCATGATCAAATCATCATTTTTATGCTAAAAAAATGCCATAAGATGGGTGTTTTTGGTGCCCATTATTTGCCCCCACTTGAAAATATCATTTGATCTATTCAACATTATGAATATCTACCTCAATTATGTTATAACTCTTGATGTGTCAAAACCACTATAGAAGTGTTATAGGCAACTCCATCAATGTTGTAGGATATATCAATAATGTTCTTATTGCTAAAAATCCATAGCCTTTGAATGTGTTGATTATTAAGCTATAATTCCTTCAGAAAGTAAGCTGCACTTTATAAGTATTCTTAAAACGTTGGCCTCTAGTAGAATCCACATATGGTATTTTGATGTTTAAGTAGTGGAATGTAATATGGTCTTCTATAAATATGTGGATGTCTATTTATTATTATTTTTTATAATATTTTAATACGACCCATATATTTAATTAATGATGTGGGTGGTATTTTGGTATTTTTATGTTTAAGTAGAGGAATGTAATATGGTTTTCTAGAATTATGTGGATGCCTATTTATTATTATTTTTTAATATGTTATATGTGGATTCTACTAGGGGCCACCCACATAAAAATACCAAAATATTATTGTTGTCATCTTAGAATGACCTTATTGAACCTAGGCTAGGGGACTTGACAAGACTAATGCGCTCATGCCTCATGTAGAGCGAAGTGATAGGAAGCACTACAGATGAGGGACCACTTGTAGGGTGATATTGAGGGTTTTTAA
The DNA here is from genome assembly GCA_028583015.1 of Wollemia nobilis. Classification (NCBI taxonomy): domain Eukaryota; kingdom Viridiplantae; phylum Streptophyta; class Pinopsida; order Araucariales; family Araucariaceae; genus Wollemia; species Wollemia nobilis. The sequence goes on from JAQPPZ010000523.1 coordinate 23,137,320, forward strand.
TTGAGACTAGATACTCGTCGGACATACATCCTTGATGCACAATGACCTCTATGAGTTAAGGATAAAATATTTGCAATGAAAGTAAAATAAATAGGAAATTAAATGCTTTGCAAGATAAATAAAGTTGTAAGCTATGGGGGAGATGAGCCAAAGAATTAGGGCCCCCAATTTTTAATTGCAACAAGTGGAAATTAAACATGAAAACATCACCTATGACTAGTGAACACAAGGAAACACGTCTCTAAGAATTAAGATAAGTCAAGAGAAGGAGAACAAAGTAAAATTAGTTACAACTCCCATTAACTTGCTTAAAATGATGATATAATGAGGCCTAGAGGGGTTGATGCTCCCTAGACATGAGAAAAGTTTTAGGCTCCCCTTGTTACAGTAGGAAAGAAGGGTGAAAGGAAGAGCCTGCAAGGCTAGGTACCAAGCATGGGAAAACAAATTCCAATACATTTTACAATGAAATCAAGCCTATTTATAAGCTAAGAAGAGGGTGCCTTCCGTTCGAAATTTTGTGTAGAAGTCCTACAAATATTTTCTAATTCTGTAACTAAGAAATTCTTTTACAATTTATATGATAGAAGCTTCAAGGTCTTTGGGTCCATGTCCATAAATTCTAAAAGGTTTTGAGCTAATTTGGCTCTCTGTTGCTGCATCAAGGTGGCTGAACCATTACTCTTTCATCACATTTCTCCTAGGGTGTGTCACTTTGATTATATGACAGACATGGTCTCCTTAACTATTGCAAGTGGATAAGGTAGGCTCATGCATATGATGGGTAGTGGCTACAATTAGCATGTGATTGGCTCCAATAAGCATGGCCATAAAAGTTAAGCTTTAGGACCATTGGTGTATGTATTATTTAATGCTTCTTAACCTATTTTCTTCTTATGTGTGCAATTGCCATGAGTCCTTGAGTGATATTGAATCTCCTCCAGCCAATGGTGATACTTCTCCATGAAGCATTGATGATTTCCTTTCTTAGAATCTTGAGTGATTGCCATGTGTTCTAATTTGACTTTTATCAATGCTTCACCTTCTTGTATGTGCTTTTCTCCATCAAAAGGACCACACAGGACATTGGATTGAAAATCAATGATCAATGGGCCTTGGTACCCTTAATGTAGTTGGGTTAGGTAAAATGTGATCATTAATCATAAATGGAATATCTAGTGACTAACATGGCTTATAAGATTATCTAACTTTCCTTGAAGCTCATTTATTCCAACTAAAGGTGGGAAGTGCTTTCTAACAACATAGCATTGGCTTGTCTCGCTTTTGACTATTTTAGCTAGGAGAAGCGAGACTGTAGGGAAAATTTCCCTATAAATTTGGTGGCTCCTAGGGCTCCTCATCTTGTTGAAGAGCAAACATAGAATTCATGCCTTGTCCATTGGGTGTGGAGTCAAAAATTTAAAATATCATCCCTTAGGACTATTGTTTTTACAAAATTGGGGTTTTCTTTATGATGACCAAGGCCTACCTCTTGACTACCCCTAAAAGGTGTAAGTATTTCTAGCTACACTTCTTCTAATGATCCTTATTTTAGCATAATTTTGCTCTTGCTGTTATCTTGCCTTTTGCCTAATTTTTAATGCTATGTTGTTGCTCTTAATATAAGAACTCTAGACCTTTACCTTGGATAATTACATCCTAAATACAAATGTCTAGAGATTCCTCCCACTTTTATCCCTTCTTCCTTATCCATTGTTACTGAGCTTCACACTCTTGGAGCCTCTATTAATGATATTTTATTAATAGCCCCAAGGCATTCATGAATGATGATATAGTAGTTGTCAAATCAACTACTTAGGAAGAAAACTCAATTTTTTTACTTACCCCTTTAGATGATGGGCAAGTGCTAGGTCATTTTTGAAGAGGAGAGCCTATCAAAGATACAAGTCTTAAAACCTTTCTGATGCTAGCTAAAAGGAATATTTATTTGGTGAGGGTAGGCTTAGTTAACACCAAAAATGTTGAGTCTCCTCTTTTCTAGTTCAATGAGTCAGCTTGACCTCATGGTATGGGAAGCTTCAATATTTTTCTTTGGAATCCTTCCATTACCAACATCTTGAGCATCTTTCTAGCATCGACTACTAGGATAACTAAAGGGACTCCTGATCCTCTCATTGTGCATTTGCTCAAACTTAATTTCCTTTAGCTAAATGGAAGGATAATTGTCAAGAAGATAGAATTCACTAGAATGGCTACTCTATTAAGGAATCAGTAGAATATAGAGGGAAAAACATCCCTATATATAAACCTCATCAATTGGGCAAGTCATAATATTTCTTGCTGCAACTCTACTTGGTAAAATATACAGGATATTTGTTGTGAGTGAATCAATAATGTTACACATTTTCAAATATTCCAAGTTATTTCATTGATACCCCAATATTATAATCCATGCAACGTTTCTCCTAATGAATTCCTTGGCATACCTTCCAACATTTACTTCATGCATTTACCCTAATCCAATTCCCCCTTTGATAAACCATCATTTGACTTAGCTAATGCTTTAATGACCCTTGGTGTTGCTAGATTTATTCATAGATATTGATTATTTATGATATAATATGTAAAAGTTTGGCACCTCTTCATGTGCCAAAACATGTCATGCATGGTACCTTAATTGAAATCTACAGTGTCAAACTAAAATGACTCAAATGTATATCTTATTTTTGGGTGCATTGAGGCTTCTCGCACAACATGATATCATTAGTTGATATTATGGTAAGGTTCTAGATAGCATACCATACATTATGTTGCCTGTGTTCAATACCAACCATTCAATTTTTATACACGTTGCAAAGAATTCAACCATCTATTTTTGGGCTCAACATGTACCTATACTTTACCTGTATGTTTAGATTGATTATTAGGGAAGCAACACTGAGTTCCATTTGAATTGAGCTCTTCATGAGCTAAAAAACCATTGGAGTTGATGCACATCGATCTGTGCAGACCCATGATAAATAGTTGTGGTGGAAAGAAGTACTTTCAATTATTTGTTGGTGATTACTCCCGAAATATGTGAGTTTCCTTCCTACAACTAAAGTTATATACCTTCCTATATTTTTAAGCATTCCTTCATTACCAAGAAGGATAAACATATAGCAACAAATTCCTATAAACATCAATTGTTTGTATTATATGCACTTTATACCCCTCATGTTGCCATGGCTGCCAACTCCAAAGAAGCTACTTTATTATGACATAAACAGTATGAGCATCTATGTTCAGGATATCTACTCGAATTGAGTAAGCATGATATTGTGTTAGATCTACCAAACCTTTCACATACTTTGTCTTTATGCTTGAATTGCTTAACAGGGAAGCAAAACTGAGTTTCATTTGAATTGAGCTCTTCACAAGCCAAAGCACCATTGGAGTTGATACACATCGATCTGTGTGGACCCATGCCACATAGTTGTGATGGAAAGAAGTACTTTCAGTTGTTTGTTGATGATTAATCTTGAAATATGTGGGTTTTCTTCCTACAACTAAAGTTAGATGCCTTCCTGTATTTTCAAGCGTTGCTTTATTACCAAGAATATAACAACAAATTCCTACAAACATGGATTGTTTGTATTAGATGCACTTTATACCCCTCATGTTGCCATGGCTACCAAATCCAAAGAATCTACTTTATTATGACACAAACAGAATGGGCATCTAAGTTTAGGCTATCTAATCGAATTGAGTAAGCATGATATGGTGTTAGGTCTACTCAATATTTCACATATTTTTTTTGTATGCTTGGATTGCTTAGCAGGAAAGCAAAATCATGTTCCATTTGAATTGAGCTCTTCACGAGCCAAAGCACCATTGGAGTTGATACACACTGATCTATGTGGACCCATGCCAAATAGTTGTGATGGAAAGAAGTACTTTCAATTGTTTGTTGATGATTACTCCTAAAATATGTGGGTTTTCTTTCTACAACTAAAGTTATATGCCTTCCTGTATTTTCAATAGTTTCAAAAGTGTGTTGAGAAAGAATCATGATGTTCAATAAAGATCCCTTGCTCAAATCTAGGGGGTGAATTTACCCCCAATGAGATTTTGAGGTACCTCACTATACATGGGATAAAAAGACAACTTACTACAACCTATAATCCTCAGCAAAATGGATTTTTTGAAAGAAGAAATCATTCCATCATGGATATGGTTTAATGTATGGTCATAGATGCACATCTTGAGTAATAATATTGGGTAGAAGCTATCACTATAGCTGTGTATCTCCTGAATCAAGCAACAAAAAAAGCTCTTCAAGGAGTCACACCACAAGAAGCATGGAGTGGAAGAAAGCTCTCCATTTCTCATCTAAGGATATTTGGATGTAAAGCTTTCATACATATTCCAAAGAAGAAATGAAGCAAGCTAGATAAGAAAACTATACAATGTACATTTCTTGGTTATGATGAAGAATCCAGGGGATATCGATTGATTGATCTTATAACAAAAAAATTCATATAAGTCGAAATGTGGTATTCGATGAAGCTCCCAAGTTGGATACACTAGAATATAGCAAAGCTACATCTCTTGCTATACACCTAGAATTTGAGGAGCCTTAGTTAAGGACTCCCCCAAAATAGAAGAAAATTCCAAAATGGTATACTAGCACTATAAGAGACATAAAATTGGATGCGCATCTTGATCTTAATTTAGATCCAACACATACTCGAAGTATGTCTTGTCAAGAAAGAGAAGAAGCCAAAGATTCAAAATATGATAAAGAAGAAGATAGGAGTGAAGAGGAAGATAGAGGTTTTATGACTTTAGTTGTGGAGAATGAACCCGCTTCAGTGCAAGAAGCACGTAGTGTGTCTCAATGGAAGGCAGCTATGGATTCAAAAAATATGTCTATTATGAAGAACAAAACATGAGAGCTAGTTGATATGCCTGCTGGTAAGAAACCTATTGGTTGCAAATGAGTATACAAAGTCAAGTACAAGGTAATATAACTATTGACAAGCATAAAGTCTATCTTGTTGCAAAGGGATATGCTAAAAAAGAAGACATAGATTATGAAGAGACATTCACACTAACTGCAAAAATTATAACCATTCGTGTACTCTTTGCAATGGTAGCTCAGTTCAGATGGAAGATTCATTAGATGGATATTAAGAGTACCTTCTTAAATTGATATTTAAAAGAAGAAGTGTATGTGACTCAACTTGAAGGATTTGTTGTACAAGGATGAGAAAAAAGTTTACAAATTGATCAAGTCTTTATCTGGGTTAAAATAAGTTCTGAGAGCTTGGTACATTAAAATTTATAATCACCTCCTGCAACATGGTTTCAAGAGAAGTCCTTCAGATGCCAATCTCATTTTCAAGAAATTTGGTTCTAAAATAGTGATCATTGTGCTCTATGTTGACGATCTGATCATCATTGGCAATTTAGAAGAGATGATTGAAGTAGTGAAGGGTGACTTGAAGAAGTCATTTGAAATGACATATTTAGAACTTATTCATTATTATCTTGGCTTAGAAGTTATGTAGAAAAATAATGACATCAAGGTTACACAAATGAAGTATACCAAGGCACTAATTGAAAAATATCGAATAACATATTGTAAGCCCAAAGCAAATCCAATGGAAATTGGGTTACACCTATCTCGATATGAAAAATCTCCTTAGGTAGATGGAACTTTCTATCATTAGTTGATTGGAAGTCTCATATATATGACTAATACTAGACTAAATATCAGCTTTACTATGAGCTATATTTCGAAGTTCATGCAGGAACCTAAGGTCAATCATTGGAAGGCAGTGAAGCAAGTTCTACACTATATTCTTGGTACCACAAATTATGTCTTGGATTACAAGAAGAATGATAAGTTCTTCTTGCAAGGATGCATTGACTCAGATTATGTTGGATCTATAAATAGAAAATCAACATTAGGATACTATCTCATCCTGGATCTGGTCCTGTCCCTTGGAACATCAAGAAACAACAAGTTGTTGCACTTTCATCTATATAGGTGGAATATCACACAACATGAGGAGGAGTATGTGAAGCAATATGGTTACATCACATTCTTTCAAGTATGGGTCTTCCAAAGATATTCCAATACACTTGAATTGCGATAACATAGGTGTTTTAAAACTAGTCAAGAATCTAGTGTTCCATGAATGAACAAAGCACATTGATACTCAATGTCACTTTATTCACGATGAAGTTCCAAAGCATAATATTTAGCTCCAGTACATTCCCACTGATGAACATGTTGTAAATATTTTCACTAAGGTACTTGCACGTGTCAAATTTGAGTTGTTTGACAACTTTCTATGTACATCAAATAATTTAATAAGGGAGGGATGTTAGGCTATAGGATATAATGTATATTTAATTATTACATTATTGTGAGTGCGTATATAGTTGGCATTCCAAAAGCCAACATGTGAATGATATTGTTAGCATAGCCTAAGTTAGATTAGCTAAGTTGAGAGTGCAAATATTCTTTATGTATTCTTAGCTGATCGTTATAGGCTAATCTCAGCCAATTCATTGTATATATTCCAGTTGATTGAATAAGAATTAAGTTCTATTATCCTACACTAGCACTACCATGCACTATTTTTTGCATTTCGAGGTATTGATTGTTATAGTCATTAAAAAATATGTTTTTAAATCATTTAAATTTTGGTGGTTTTATGAAGATTTAATAGAGAAAATAATGTCAATTTTTTCAAATTAAATATCTACAACATACTATTTTTCTAATACATAAAATTTTACTCATTTTAATATTAATATTTAAATTTAATGTAAATAAAAAATTGATATAATTTTTCAATTAAAAAAAATAGTTATAATTTGTTTATTTATTTATTTTTGCTTGTGTGTTCAACACATAGATTGTATTAATAATGGGACATGTAAAACTTTCCAACAGACGCCCTTTGGGAGCCACGCGCTATAATCCTCTATATATATATATCAAAGATCCTAATTCCTACATTAGTTTTCTTTATCTTACGTTTTGTAGTTGATCATCATTGAGATACATGTTTTGCTATCAGTGTTGAGCTTCTTATACATTTTTAATGAATCACTGTGATATATGTGGATTTTCTGCGTGCTGTTTCTAATAATATATTCCAAGAACAGAATATATTAATAACAAGAAGCAAGGAAAAAGATGACATTTGAGCACGCCCGATCATACGACCTGTAACATAACTTAGCTTTTGTGTCACTCCAACACGACATAACGTGCGAACATTCTGTTAGAGTAAATCACTATATAAAATATATTTATATAGAAAAGCAATTATAGTGTTTCAAACTTTAACGGCAGAATTAAAGAAAAATTAGACAAACACACACAGAAGAAGAGACAACGATTTTAACGTGGTTCACCCAATGTGGGTTACATCCACCGAGAATTTTCAGTCCTTCCTTTCTCAATCCAAGCAATAGAGGGTTACAACCTACAGCCAACATCTGTTGTAATTTCCTCTCTATTTTTCAAGGAATCAACACAGTAATTTTCTTTGTCATAGTCTTCTTTGTTTTTCCTCACAACTATATATAAGAAAAAAACAGAAAAAACAAACTGCTTTTCTTAATACATTCCAAGATTAACATTGAGTTCCCAACATCTAATTTTGGGATAAAAACAAAAAAACTTTCCCTGGTTGTCCTGTTGTAAATCCGAAAACTTTCTCTAGTAGACTAACAAACTGTAAATCTGGAAACTTTCCCTGCCCGTCCTGCAGTAAATCCAGAAACTTTCTCTATTTAGCCTCCTCATAATTAGGCTCCATTCCTAACAATCTCCCACTTGGAGACTAATTCCATTGCACCATATTGCAACCAAGGACTGAAAAATTCTCATCATGGCCTCTCATTCCTTAAGGCCAACTGAAGTTGAGCAAAAGCTCAACTTTTCTCTTGACACCACTTTTGTAAGCATATCAGCAGGATTTTGTGATGTGTGAACCTTCCCTAATTTCAAAGATCCATCTTCCACTACTGATCTAATGAAATGATACCGAGTTTGATGTGTTTAGTTTTTGAATGGAATGCTGAATTCTTTGCAAGGTGTATAGCACTCGGCTATCACTCCACAACCTATTATCCTCTTGCTTCTCCCCCAGTTCTTCCATTAGTCTTTGCAACCAAACCATCTCTTTGCTTGCTTCGTAGCAGCAACATATTCAGCTTCAGTGGTAGAAAGGGCAACTATGTGTTGGAGTTTAGAAATCCAACTAACCGCTCCTCCTCCTATAGTAAAGATGTAGCCAGTAGTGCTCCTTCCACCATCAAGATCACCTGCCATATCGAAATCTACAAAACCTTTCAAGCATATATTAGAGCTTCCAAAATTCAAAGAATAATTTGAAGTTCCTCTCAAGTACCTGAGTATCCATTTTACCGCTTGCCAATGTCCTTTTCCTGGATTACTCATAAATCTACTCACTACTCCCACTGCATGGGCAATATATGGTCTTGTACAAACCATTGCATACATCAAACTTCCAACTGCTGATGCATAGGGAACCTTAGCCATATGCTCTTGTTCCTTTTGTGTCTTGGGACACAAATATTTGGTGAGTTTGAAATGCTTTGCCAATGGAGTAGCAACAGACTTTGCATTGTTCATGTTGAATCTCTTAAGCACTTTTTCAATGTATTTTGCTTGTGATAATTTCAGAGTGTGACTCTCCTTGTCTCTTGTTATTCTCATACCAAGGATTTGTTTGGATTCTCCCAAATCCTTCATGGCAAAGGATTTAGCCAACTTCTTCTTGAGCATGTTTATATCTTGCATATTTGTTCCTGCAACTAACATGTCATCCACATACAATAGCAAAATAACATAGTTACCATTTCCAGTTTGATACACAGTGATCACTTTGACATCTTTCAAACCTTTTATTAGCCATGAACTTATCAAATTTTAAATACCACTGTCTAGGAGCTTGTTTTAACCCATATAAGCTCTTTTTCAGTTTACATACCCAATCCTCTTTACCTTTCACCTGGAAGCCTTCTGGTTGGTGCATATAAATTTCCTCCTCCAAATCACCATGAAGAAATGTCGTCTTCACATCCAATTGCTCCAGAAACAAATTTTCTATAGCTACAAGACTCAAAATAGCTCTAATAGAGGTCATTTTTACAACTGGAGAAAAAAATCTCATCAAAATCAATACCTTTTTTTTGAGCAAATCCCTTGACCACTAGTCTTGCTTTGTATCTCTTATGCCCTTCATTCTCCTCTTTAATCCTGTACACCCATTTATTGGTCAAAGCTCTTTTACCTTTGGGTAGCTCAACCAAATCCCAAGTTTGGTTGTGAAATAAAGAGTCCATTTCTTCATTCATTGCAAGCTCCCACTTATTCCTAGTATCCATTTGTAATGCTTCCTGAAAACATTCTGGCTCACCAGCATCAATATACAAAACATAATCAGAGAAATGTTGAAGAATTTTACTTATCCTGGTAAAACGTCTAACATCACTTTCTGGAGATTGAGGTGCTTGTTGTTGCTGTTGAACATTTTGATCTTCTACCACCTTTGGAGTTACCTTTTCTATGTGTCCATCAAGGTCTATGTATTCAGCATTTTCCTCTTTCTGTTTCTTTCCCTGCAACCGATCTTTATACAAGTTTTTTTCATTAAATATGACATCCCTACTTCTAATGACTTTTCGGTTATCACAATCCCATAATCTGTAACCCAAGCCATCAATACCGTAACCAATAAAATAGTACTTTTGGGCCTTAGCATCTAACTTATTTTTGTTCTCTTTGTCTATATGCATAAAAGCCTCACATCCAAATACCTTAAGGAAAGAATAATTTATTGGTTTACCTGTCCAAAGCTCTTCCGGAATTCCTCCATCCAAGGCACTAGACGGTCCTCTATTAATTAGATATACTGCAGTATCAACAACATGAGCCCATAAAAATAATGGTAAGTCTGCATGTATTCTCATGCTCCTAGCACGCTCCATGATGGTTCTATTCATTCTTTTTGCAACCCCATTTTCTTGAGGTGTTCTTGGAACTACCTTGATTCTTCTAATTCCATTTTTAGAACAAAACACATCAAATTCTCTACTGCAATATTCTCCACCATTATCCGACTTTAGACACTTTAACCTTTTTCTAGTTTCATTTTCAACTAATGCTTTCCAATTCTTAAAGGTATTAAAAACATCACTTTTATTCTTAATGCAATATATCCATGTTTTCCTTGTTGCATCATCAATAAAAAGTACATAGTAAGAGGAACCTCCAAGAGAAGTTACCTGAGCTGGGCCCCAAACATCTGAGTGCACAAGCTCCAATTTCTCTTTCTTCCTTTCCTTGCCATCCTTGAGAAATCTAACTCTCTTTGCTTTACCATAAACACAATTCTCATAGAATTCCAAATCAATCTCTTTTAACTTAGGCAATAACTTTCTTGAATGTAAAATTTCCATACCTTTTCCACTCATATGGCCAAGTCTTTGGTGCCACAAAGATGCACTCTCACCTGTAGAAAATAAATTCATGGAGCAGTGAGAAAAATTAGTAATTAAATAAAGAGTACCCACCAATTTACCTCTAGCTACTATCAATGAACCTTTAGTAACTTTCCAAGCATTTTCTTCGAATGCAACCGTGTATCCTTCACCATCAAGCTTACTTGCCGATATAATATTTCTCTTTAAATCTAGTATGTGTCTCACCTCTTTAAGAGCCCATTGACATCCATTTGGGGATTTAATCAAAATCTTTTCAATACCCACGATTTTACATGGTTGGTCATTTCCCAATAGAACCTGTCCATAATCTCCAGAAACATAATCTATGAAGTATTCCTTATGTGAGGTAGCATGGAATGAAGCACCACTATCAATTACCCAATAATCACTATTTCTATCAAGAGATAAGATTAAAGCATCTTGTAGAATTTGTCTAGTAATATTGGCTTTTGAAGTGTTACCATTATTATCATTACCTTCATTTCCATCACCCTTTCTTTGCCAACAATCCTTCTTGAGATGACCCTTTTTGCCACGAGTGCCAACACTATAGCTTTCCTTTTCCACGTGATTTGGATCTGCATTTGGATTTGCCACGATGTGAACTCTTGCCTCTTTCTCTTCCTCTTCCTCTATTCTCAACAGCTTAAGGGGTGCTAGATGATTCTCCTGTGGTTTTTCTTCTCATGTCCTCACTGAGTATCACACCAACCACATCATCAAATTCTAATTTATTTGAACTCGAAGCAGAGTTACTTACCGCCATTACCAAATTGTTCCAACTTTTCGAAAGAGAGCATAAGATTAATAAGGCCCTAAGCTCATCATCAAAATCCAATCCTTCTGAATGCAATTGATTAGTGACAGTATTAAATTCATTTAAATGATCATGCACAGATCCTCCTTCACTCATTTTCATGTTAAATAACCTTTTCATTAAGAATACCTTATTTGATGTTGATGGTTTCTCATACATCTTGGCCAACTTATCCATGACTCCCTTGGTAGTATTTTCATCAGAGATGTTGAAGGCTACGGTGGCTCCCAAGCACAGCCTCACAGTAACCAATGCCTTTCTATCAAGGAGACTCCACTCCTCATCAGACATAGATGAAGGTCTCTCTGTTTCCCCCTCAAGAGGTAAGTAAAGATCCTTCTGGTACAAGTAATCCTCCATTTGCATCTTCTAGAATTGAAAATTTTGGCCATTGAATTTTTGAACTCTAAACCTCCCTTCTTCCGCCATTGCTCCCACTTGATCCAGAAATTCTCCTTCTATCAAGTGCACCCAACAAAACAACCGCTCTGATACCACTTGTTAGAGTAAATCACTATATAAAATATATTTATATAGAAAAGCAATTATAGTGTTTCAAACTTTAACGGCAGAATTAAAGAAAAATTAGACAAACACACACAGAAGAAGAGACAACGATTTTAACGTGGTTCACCCAATGTGGGTTACATCCACCGAGAATTTTCAGTCCTTCCTTTCTCAATCCAAGCAATAGAGGGTTACAACCTATAGCCAACATCTGCTGTAATTTCCTCTCTATTTTTCAAAGAATCAACACAGTAATTTTCTTTGTCATAGTCTTCTTTGTTTTTCCTCACAACTATGTATAAGAAAAAAACAGAAAAAACAAACTGCTTTTCTTAATACATTCCAAGATTAACATTGAGTTCCCAACATCTAATTTTGGGATAAAAACAAAAAAACTTTCCCTGGTTGTCCTGTTGTAAATCCGGAAACTTTCTCTGGTAGACTAACAGACTGTAAATCTGGAAACTTTCCCTGCTCGTCCTACAGTAAATCCAAAAACTTTCTCTGTTTAGCCTCCTCATAATTAGGCTCCATTCCTAACACATTCCTCATGTTTTGAAAGGTTCTTGGAAGTTGGGAGATACCTCTTTTAATTTTACTTTGATTAATTTATTTTTGGCCATGCCAACATTGCCGGACAATATTCTCTGAGACATGGTAGGCATAAATATCTCCCTTCCCTTGTAGCCTGCATCATTGTACCTCTTTACACAAGAAAGCGTTATCTCTAGCCGTTTGGCACGTGCTACAGAGTTTCCTGTGCTTAATTTGGGGCTTTTGCGACGAGTAATATAGCAAGCATAGAGATGGCAGGAGTATCCAACAAGTTCGCATGTGCAGGAATGATTGCAATGGTGATGATGACGATGATCTCATCGATAGCGTTGGTAAAGGCTGCCGAGGAGGTCCGCGCTCCGAGTCCTGCCATGGATACAGGCGCCGAATCCATGGCGTTGGTTCCCTCTGTAGCTGCGGTTATCTTTGGATCTTTCATTGCCTTTTTGGCCTGTTTCCTCAACTGAGGAGTTCTGCCGATAGATAGCTTGTCATTCCAGTTGTGGGTTATTGATCTCGGCTATCATCTTCTCCGTGACCAGGGCAGACTACGGTTTTTTTCTACAATTTTAAAAATTAATTTTCAACTGTTTTTGGGGGAGGTTTTATGTCTCGTTGTGGTGCGAGAATTAAAACACGTGTGATTGACTAGATTTGTAGTAATGAAGTCGTTAGTTGCTATATTATCTCTTATATATTCTTAGCTATTTCTTGTGAATAGTTTGCTCTAGTTATCCATAAAAGCCATAAGTTTCATAATAATTTATGAATCATTAAATAATTATATGTGAATGCTTATTTTATTTATTTATATGATATATAATTTGTTTTTGATAAGTATTAAAGTTATGAAATATAACATATTTTGTCCTTTAAAAATGATTGTTAATGAGTTTTCTTCAAAGTACATCTTTTATATAATTGATTTAGATAATCATAAGAGATAATATTATGAAACATATTATTCTTAATTATGTGTTTTATATATCCATAATTGGTTTCTTAAGCATTGATATCATAAATCACTAGAGTTAATAAATCCTTGGAGTGGGGGACTCTATCATCTTGTACATCTAATTTATTTTTCCATAAGAAAAAATGTCACAAATATTGTTCATAATCCTTGACCACATGTGGTTAAATATCTCCTTATTGCACATTGGTGATGAGGGTGTGATAAACATATAAGATATTAAGTATTGTAACTTCTAGAACAATTAACTTACCCAAAATAAACATTACCAATAATGAATATTCTCACATTCAGATAACTATACAATGCAAAGTATGGATAAATAAATCAAATGATGAATATGAATAAAAGGGAAGGATGAAAGGAATCACAACCAAGGCAACTATGTTAGTTGCTTCTCCTTCTCTTGTCCTCTTTCTTATTTGGAAGCTCCCCAAAATGCTTGAAATTTCTTACGAAGAAGACTTTGCCAAGGACTTGAAAGGAAACTTGACAGCATGAAAATATTTTGACACAGTTCTTGTGCTTGAGAATTATTGTTGTAGAGGAGATCTAGTATCTCAATTTATAGGTTTCATGGCCCTGGGAGAGAGTGAGGTGCATATGATTCAATGAGATTGCTTAAGGATTTGATAAGATTACAAAGGGATTGCACAAGATTGCATAGGGATTTGATTTTAAAATTTGAATTCTAGGCTTTGGTGAAGTGGTCTAGGAGGAAAATTTTAACCATTATGAGGGACTACAAATCTTATGCGCCATTAACACAAGGATTCAGGGTCACTTGAACGTTGGTTTGTGTGTGTGAAGTGAATTTCTTGCATGTAAAATTGCTACCAATGAATTCACATCTGAGGAATTTGTGATTCTAACTACTACTGGTCAAATTTGATAGGGAGAATCAATATTTTGGTAGGAAATCCTTTCAAAGAAAATTCTACCAACAAGGTGTAAAATTTATAACAACATTGCTAAGGGATATTTTTTGCATATTGATGTATTGATTATCATAGAAATATAGGCATATTTATACTCATAGGAAATCTATTTTTTAGCCCATTCTAATGGTGGTGGTTTTCTAAAATTTTGTGAATATTTGATAGGGAAAATAATATCCCAAAGATGATGTTATTTTTTGGAGCAATAAATGTTCAAGTTTAGGTCTAAGAAAGGCAGATTTGGTTTGGTTGATTGAAGGGTTAAAGAGTTAAATTGATGGAATTAGTGAACTTATGAGTCATTCAAATATTTCAAATTTGATTGTCTATATTTTCCTCTTTTTTATGCATTTATTGTATAATAAAAAAGTCAAAAATAGTCATAAATATCTCAATTTAGATGGTAGGATTTTTGTTTCTTGAAATGCCAATATAGAGTGCATGGTGTGGGAATTGATTACTTATAAGTTATGTAAAAACATAACTGCATTTATGTATACCCCTAGCCTAGGGTTCCCCCTTGAATTTTGGAGAGAAATCCAAGTTGAACCAATAAAACTTGATTTGACTTTGATCCAAAGATGAATGATGATTAAAAGATTGAGGAGAGAGAGGAAGGAAGGATCAAATGGTAACTTGATTAAGATTGGGAAAGGGTTAGACTTGATTGGATTAAGTATTAATATTGAAGGAAAGGTGACTAGATAGAGGAGATGAGAAAATGAGGGCATGATTTATGTTTGAGTACTCTATCTGATTATCTTTAGAAATAATTTTGATGCCTCTAGTTGAGGGATCATATTAAAATTTTGATAAGTTACCCCTAATCATTGTAATGTGAGGGGTCCTTGTAGCTTGATTATTATGTGAGAGGTGTCAAAATGGAATATTTGGTCAGTCAATACCCAATGTTTTTAACATAACTTATTAAGGTCTAAAAGATTAAAAAATGACCATTTAAGACCTAAATGAATAATGACTAGATAAGGCCTACATGAACAAAAAATAGTTAAGGACTAAATGAACAACGACCATTTAAGGCCTACATGAACAATGGCTAGTTAAGGCCTAAATGGAAAATAACTATTTAAGGCCTACATGAACAACAACTAGTTAGGGCCTAAATGAACAACAACAATTAAGGCCTACATGAGCAATGGCTAGTTAAGGCCTAAATGAACAATGAATATAGTTAAGGCCTACATGAAAAATAATCAATTAAGGCTTACTTGAAAAATGGCCAGGTAAGACCTACATATCAATGACCAGTTAAGGCCTAAATGAACAACAACTAGTTACCTACATGAATAGTGGCCAGTTAAGGCCTACATGAATAATGGCTCTTTAAGGTCTATATGAACAATATGGTTAGTAGTAAGTTAAGACCTAAATGAACAATGCCAAATTAGGACTTATATGAACAAGTTAGAACAATGACAAGGGAAGGTCTAAATGAACAATGACTAGTTGAGGCCTAAAAGAATAGCGATCAATTAAGGCCTAAATGAATAGTGGATAATTAAATCCTATATGTAGTGAGTTAAGTCTTACATGAATACTATGGTTGACATCAAGTTAAGGCCTAAATGAATAGAATCTAGTTAAGGCCTATATGAACAATATGGTTGGCATCAACTTAAGGACTAAATGAATAGAAGTAGGTTAAGGCCTAAATGAATAGAAGTAGGTTAAGGCCTAAATGAATAGAACTAGGTTAAGGCCTAAATGAATAGAACTAGGTTAAGACCTAAATAAACAACCATTTAAGGTCTAAAAAAAGAGTGACTAGCTAAGCCATTGATGAATAGTGGCCAGTTCAAGCCTATATAAAAAATATCTTAAGAAGTCCTATGTGAATAAGTTGGAACAATGACCAGTTATGGCCCATATTGAAAAATAGCTAAATATTTACAATGACAAACTAAGACCTACAGGTTGTTGATTAATTGAAAAAAAATTGTATAGTAATTTTACAAATTATTATCCTTTAGGTGAATATCTAAAGGGTATTGTTGTCGAGAGTTGCCTAGAGGACTTAGTTAGATTCTTCCTGGAGGCCTTAGTTAGCATGTGCCTAGAGGACTTAGTTAGAATGAGTTTGAAGAACTTAGCATGTGCCTATATGACTTACTTAGCATGTGCCTAAAGGACTTAGTACAAATTACATGTTCAAGGGATAAATTATGTACAAATGGTTGACAACAGTTGCACAATGCTTCAAGACAAAATATGTATAATGATTCATCCTTAAGCAAGTTATTAAGGAGTGTTTAGGTGCTCACCTACAAGGGGTGTGTTAAAAGTTGCTATGATACAAGATAAATATGTTTAGTATATACAAAAATTAGTTCTTTAAGTAATTTTCCCAAACACGGATTTCAGTGTCTTGATTACCCCAAAAGGGGGCCTCTAATGATGGTGTGCCCAAGTGGGCTTTCATTGATTGAATCTTTGTAAGGAATACTTAAATGGTGTTAAATTTATGATTAAGTGCATCAAAGGATGCTAATAAATTCATCCTTAGATAAATTCCTATAGATAGAGAAATATTTATTTTACCCCTAGATGAGGGTCAAAAGGATATAATGCTTAGAGATAATAGATGTGAGACATATGTGTCTAATGAACCCATTAAAGGGTGACTTATTGATGGAGTATAATAGAAATATGCTTTAATATATGCCCCCATGTGTAAGGAGAATATTGAAGAATGCGATATGATAAGGCTATCACAATGGTAATCCTATGAGGAAAAAAAAGGTAATATTGATGTATTCTTTATATAGGAGAGAGAATTTTGTAGTTAGAAATATTTGATAAAGCAACGATAGTAATTAATGATCTAAATTAGATTGATTAAAATATAAATACAATTTAGTGGGTAGAGGTGAATAGAGATTTGATAGTCAAATTAAGTGGAGGGGAATATTGAGTTGATAAGAATAGTTAATTGGAGTAGTCATCTTAAATTGGTAATTGAGTTGGATTGATGACGAGAGAGTTGGAAAAAAACCTAATTTTTCTTGCAAGTATAAGCATGATATCAATAAACTATGCAAGAAAGTATCCAATGCCAATAGTCATATGGGTAGTAATCAATGCAAACTCATACAAATTCAATTATGAATTAAAATGCATTATGGTAAAGTTGAAGTAAATATGTTTATAAAGATATGTGGATGGAAAGGAGTAATGACCTAGAAGAAATGAAGGCTCAACTATTTCAACTCCATATAGTATGTTTATAGGAACCTATGAAACTCCAAAAGTTGGCTTCACCATCATGGTTGGACAAGAGTGAAGTAGGAAGAAGTATGCTACTATTGGGGACATGCATTATTCCATAGCATATCATTCCTATTAAATTGATCAAGTTGAGAACTCAAGGTTACAAATAAAATAAAAATCTTAATGTACCATATATTTGCAAGGGAGCTAATAGATTAGGAGATAAAAGATTTCTTGATAAAGAGTGATAGTATTCTCATTGTATAATATGAAGGCGGAACATTCCTATAGAAAATATGGTTTAATACCTTTTGGATATGGGCAAGTTATGGATTTAAAATAGTCCTAAGATTTTAATCCAAGAAATATGAGGAAAATTACTAAAGACAAGTTGGTCATTATCTATCAAGATGTTGAATTAGATTCCTAAGGATTCTACAATTATTGGTTGCATGGCCATTATGATAATGAAAAGCACAATGTTCCTCATGATGAAAAAATTAGATCTCCCAATGGTAAGGTGAATGGGATTGATAGATAGAAGTTCCACCATCTTGGCTTCAAGAAGTTGCTCTATTAGGAACCTTCTAATAAAAATAAGCACATTTATATAGATACTGTAAACAAAGTAAAATTTCATGAAAGTAAAGAATATTGAAATATAAAATGTAAATGCAAAAAAATATAAATCTCACAAATCATAACACATAATTGTAGGCCTCTTTGAGGGGGCAACCTCCTTCAATACTTTCATTTAATTGTGTAAAAATATACATTTGTTTATGGGCCCTTGTATTTTAAAGATACACTTCATGCAACCCTAAACCAATGCTCAAGAGTTGGCTTACATGCAAAGTGCCACACGAGATAGAATATTCTACCAAACATCAATTATATTTTTGATAACAAATACATGAAATGGCCCCACTTGTCTAGCCACCTCAATTACCACATATCATTATAAAATATTGCAAAATATCATTATAAGGGGGTCCCCATGTTGGAAAGGGGAAATTACATATTGATATGATAATTACAAAATAATGTTAGGATGGGGTCCTAACATGCCCTTCCCCTTCAAAATGCTTTATCCTCAAAGCTATATAGGAGGAATATGGTGTTGTAGCTATTGGAGAGACTCCTAAGTGACATATTATAGTTGTCCATGCCATTGAACAAAGACCTTAGTGATGAAACATTATGAAGAGTGCATGATCTGTAATTTAAAAGTTGTTCAGGCTTGAGCAAGATGGAACCCTCTTCATCTAGTTTTGGTAAAGTAGATTGAACCTGTACTTGATTTCCTATGACATTATTGAAAGAGGAGACATGAAAGATAGGATGGATATTTGACATAGTCAAGAGGGCTAATTTTTAGGCCATTGCACCAATCTACTGTAAGACTTGGTAAGGTCCATAGTATTTGGTAACTAGTTTTTGGCATCTACAAAACTAAAGTGAGTACTGTTTAGATGGTTGTAGGTAAAGAAAAACCATATATCCTACTTTAAATCTACACTCAAAATGGTGATGATCAACTTGTTAGTGCATACAGTTTTGGGCCAATTCTAGATTCAACTTTAGTTGATGGAGGATTGTGACATGCTAGTTGAGTGTAGTGTCAACAATGTGAACCTTGGAGCTTCAAAAAATGTAGGAGGAGGGTGTTGATAAAGGATGATTTTAAAATAATTCAAAATAGGTAACCTTGGTCACTATGTGATATGAAGTATTATACCACCATTCAGCCAAGGGAAGCCACTTCAACCACTATATAGGATATTTTGAGGTAAAGTATTGAAGGTAGATCTCCAAGAATTTATTTATAATATTTATTTGACCATATATTTGTGGATGATAGTATGAAATCATTTTGAGTTGAGTTCCATATAACTTAAATAATTCTTGCCAAAAATGACTAGTGAAGGTAGGGTGTCGATCAGAAACAATAGAGATAGACATGCCATGAAGGCGAAAAATGAAATCTAGAAATATTTGGGCTATTATAGAGGCTATGTAGGGATGGGAGAGGGAAAAAAAATGAGCATGATAAATGAGACAATCCACTACCACTAAAATAATCGATTTACCTCCTAAATTAAGTATTCATTCAATAAAGTCCATGGAAATATTTGTCCATACTTTTTTTAGAATGGGCAAGGGCTGAAGAGTTCTAGAGGAATGCACCATTTCTAATTTCATTCGATGGAATAGGTCACATTCAGCCACAAAAGTTTGATTATCCTTCTTCATTCCCTTCTAGAATAAAGTATGCTTAATCCTTTCAGAATTCTTGAGGAACCCAGAATATCCCGTAGTTGGTGAGGCATGCATCTCCCTCAAGATCAGTTCTATAGTTGAGAAGTTGAGGGAAGAACAAGGAAGCCAAGACATCTCAAATCTTGTCCATCCCAAGTGTATCCTAGATATGAGCTAGGCTCTATTTGAAGTGTGGTGATCAAAGTTTGCATACCTGAGTCCTTGAGCATATTCTCTCTACGAGAATTAATCCAATGAGGTATGGGTGAAGATACAACATATAACATACTATGATCCTCATATTTTTGAGAGAGTGCATTAGCCACAATATTCTCATTTCTATTTTTATATGTAATATTATAGTCATAGCCCATAAATTTAGAGATCCACTTTTGTTGTTTAGGGGTGGTGATGCATTGCTTCGAGAAGTAATTGAGACTTCGATGGTCTATTTTATTGGAAAAATGATACCCAATGAGATAGGATCACCATTTATTAACCACATGCAAAATAGTGAGTATCTCCTTTGCATAAGTATATTTACCCAAAATTTGGATTGAAAGTGCTTTACTAGTGCTTCCTTCATGCATCAACATGGATCGTATGCCATTGCCAGTAGCATCACTCTGAATTACAAAAGGTTTTGAAATATCAAGCATGGCTAACACTAGAGTGGTTTTCATGGCATGCTTTAGGCCAAATAAAGTATTCTTAGCTGGGCTTGATCAAGTAAAAGAGTTATTTTTCAACATGGCCATTAACAAAGCATTGATTTTGCCATAGTTTTGGACTAATTTGCAATAATACCCTGAGTCCCAAAATTCCTTGAAGTCCCTTGAGAATGTGAGGCTTCAACCAATCTTAAACAACTTGAATCTTCTTAGGGTCAAATTCAACTCCATATTTGGTGACAATGTGTCCTAAAAATTCCATTTTATATCAATCCAAAAGAACATAAATATTTTAGCATAAATTTTATTCTAAGACAAAAGTTACAAAGTATGATCCAAATGGATGAGGTGCTCCTCACAAGAGTGACTATAAATTAAAATATCATAAAATAAAATGGGATTAAATTTGTGAAGCAATAAGTAGAAGATCTTATTCATGAGGCTCTAAAATGTGGATGGTGCATTTGTTAAGCCAAATGGCATAACAAAAAAATCATAATGGCACTCATTAGTTCAAAATATTATTTTGGAAATATCCTCCTTGAGCCTTATCTAATGATAACCTGAGCGAAGATCTAAATTGGAGAAAAAAATAGCACCATGCATCTCCTACAACAATTCATTGACCACTAGAATAGGAAATTTATCCTTAATGGTGAGCTTATTGAGATCACAAAAAATCTATACACAAGTGTCATGACCCATTTTTCTTTTAAATCAATAGGACTGGAGAAGAATAAGGATTTTTACTAAGCCAAATGACTCCTACTTGTAAAAATTCTTCTACCAATTTCTTGATTTCTAACTTAAATGCATAGGGATACTGGTAAGGTCTGATGTTAGGTGACACACTGTTGGGTACCAAAAGTTTTGCATGATCATGAGAATGACGTGGAGGTAATTATGTTGGTTTCATAAAAACTACATCATGCTTAGTCGGAATGAGTTTCAAATCTTCTAGGGGTATGTCTTTGGCTAAAGTTTGTGGTTGAATTTCAAACATATGAGCTACTACCCCACAAGAAGATTTTTTAATAGCTTCTCCATATGACTTGAATTGATAATTTGAGGAGATCCTATTGGTAAACCACGAAGAGTGTAAAACCTATGATTATGTGAAAATTGCATCCATAACTCTACAAAGTTCTATTCTATAATTCCCAAGCTACCTAGGCATTGATATTCTATCATAACATTGCATCCTCCTAGTTGAAGAGAAAACATATCCGTTTTGAGTTCATAATCTCCTACCTTCAACATTGTGGTATTTTTCTTTACAAGGAAATGTTATGCCATTTTCCACCATAACCTCAAAGGAGTTGCAACCATTTATGTAGCAATTTGCTTGCTTGGTGTCTCTTAGATCAATAAAGTGATGTTTGTACTTCTTGAATCAATAATAATTGTAAGATGTTGTGCTTTGAAAAATCCTACTACCTTCATCGTTTGACAAGTAGAAATTTTTGCAAGGGCATGGAAAGAAATTTTTGATTATGGTTCTTCTTGGATTTCACCCTCATCCTTAAGTGGTTTTTCTAATGGTTCTATATCATCATCAAGTTTTTCACTACTTACAGACTCTATATCCAATAAAAATAACCTCTTTTGAATGCATTTATGCCCTGGTGAATACTTCTCGTCACAATTATAACATAATCCTTGTGCTCGATAGGCATCCATATCTTTTGTAGTCAAACACTTTGTAGAGGGGGAAAAATACCCTACTGCATATGATTCTTGATTGGATTTGTTGGGAGCCAAGGTGACTATGGGGGTATGTTTAGTCTCTACACTCAAGGGCATTGAAGATTGAAGGGTTCACTAGGAACAATTTAAGAACTCACTCTAAATCATGGGATGGAATGTTTGATGTGTATATTGAGCAAGCACCTATGTTTAGCTAATCCTAGGATGATTTTTATTTTCAATGAGAACTAAAACCCTAGTTTGCAAGTAAATATTTTTCTTTTCAGTAAGGGTTCAAGAGAATATTACACAAGATAGATTTAACTTAAGATGCAAACTATATGCTTTTCTCTTTTAAATACCTAAAAATAAAGTCAAATATATATATTTTTCTTTTTTTCGTATTTAATCATGAGTCGAATCTAAAACAAAAATAGACAAAACACAATAGTAAACAACCTAAGAAGTTTACTTACGACACTTGATCTAGTGGTTGACCCTAGCTATTAACTTGCATCAAGATATATCCAACAACTTTACAACCTGCAAGACATCTTTACAAAACCCTAGAAAACTTGATCAGTGTTTGGAGATATACTTAGGCCGTTATGTGACTAATATTGCAAGCACAACAATAAAACCCCCTTGGTCCTTTTAGCTTATTTTTTGTAAACAAAAGTGATTGTTGACATTTTTATAAGTGAACAAGACAATATGCAAAAAATGAAACACTACAAAAAATAGAGTGCAAAGAATGATATTATGACTTGAATGTGACATGCAAGAACAAACTAAAGGTTTGGGAGTAAAACCTTACTCCCAAACCTAAAGGAGCAAAAATAATGCCCTATATGGGGGGACCATGAATTTGGATTTGCTAAATTCATGCCCTATATGGACGGGGTACAAATTCATGACATAGGTGTTAAAATGATCTATCAATGCAAAATAAAACACAAAATAGAAAATAAACAATCTAAGAAGACTAAAAATGTAAGAAGGACCTTGGTGGCAATGAAAGAACAACCAAAGGATGAAAAATTCCATAGGATGGTAGACTACTCCTCAAGGTTCCAACACTTGTCCACCAAGAAAAATAAATAATAAAAGCAAAAGAGTAGTAGAAGAACATGATGGTATTCAAAATTTTATCTTGCTAGGAGAACATTTCTTAAAACGCTTGGAAAAACTTGTTAATATAACTTGCTAGGAGAAAAAGAGGATCCAATCCCTCTATTTATAAGAGTTTTGAAGGGAAAAAGGGTGGGAAAAAAGGGAAAAACCTAGGGGAGGGCTGACATCTTGGAGGTTGGCCTAAAATTTTGGTTTTCTAAGAGAAAACTCTAATTTGTTGAAATCGCTCCCCATACTAAGTGACCTCAAATTCAGAAAAAATAGGGGAAAAAACAAAGGATAAGTGGGAGAGAAGCCCAAACTTGCACTTGATTAGTTTGAGGAACTTCTTAGGGTTTCTAGGAAAAAATGACTCATTTAGGGTGGGTTAATTTTTCATGTCTACACACTTGTATGGAGTAGATTTATTACCAATATTTAGTGTGAACTTAGAAGGAAATGGGGGTTTGGCCTATAGGAATTTAGGTGGTTTCCTTTGAGACAATTTTTTTTTCTTTAGCCAATCTTGCCAATCCTATGGTTTGCATCATATACTATGGTTTGAGGATTTTGACTTCAGCCTTTATATCATATTTCAAGCCATTGATAAAAAAACTCTGAAAAAACCTTCATTCAACCCCTTAGTCCTATTAGCCAGTTTATCGAATTAGGTCTGATAGTCATCAACTATAGATGTTTGTTTCAATTTGGTTAATGCTCCTATAAAGTCCTCATACTCACTAGGGCCAAATTAGTAAGTAATTGTGACTCAAAATGTTTCCAATAAAGGTCTTGAGTTGTGTTTTATAACCATTGATACCATTGTAAAGCTTCATATTCAAATTTGAAATATTCCATAGTGACCCAAAAATATTTAGAGACATTATGAAGTTTGAAGAAATGATCTTATCAATATAACCACCCATCAACATCCTTTCTGTTGAACCTAGGAAAGTCTAATTTAGGTATCTTAAATGGAGTATCTGTGTGAAAATAGAATGATAGCCTTTATTTTTCTTATGGATTCCTTTCTCTTTATTGATGATATTGCCACCTGGTTTGTCAATGTTAAGGTGCTCAAATCGCTTTGGGTCGTCCCTAAATTTTCCTTAAACTCTAGGAATTTTTCTTCAAGTGAAGCTTTGGATATCATGTGTTCACATCTCAAAAGTGATACTTTATCCCTCATCTGTTAAAGTCACTAGTAAGATTAGAAATTACAGTACAAATTTTCTCTAGAAGGTGTTTTGGTCTATCTCCTTTTCATGTCCTTAGTTCCTCCAACCATTAGGGTTCAAGTTGAACCACTCCCACTAACTTACTAAAAATAGAAGTATTGTTCCAAGAGTTACTATTTTTAGTAATGAGCCAGAAAAAGTGTTTGGGTGCTATATATCAAAATAATAGGTTCAAAATATGATCATAATGGACTAGGTCCCATAATAATTTTTTTTGACACTCCTAAAAAAATGCATGGATGCTATATCCCAAACTTATCAACTTGACAAGATGATCACAATGAGCTATATACCACAACAATTTTTTTGGCACCCCCATTTTTTTTTTTTTTAGGGAAGTGTTGTCAATTTTTCTCTTGGAGTCTTGGTTCACTCAAAAATTTATTTTTTTATTGGACAACCCCTTATGAGACTCTACATTGTCTATTACTTATACTAATATGTCAGACACTATTTTGTCACTAACACTATAGCTCATTGTTCTGATGACTATTTATATTGACATTATCACTGATAAACTCCCTATCTATTATGATTTTTTAATGTCATAGATAATTTTTACTGACAATGGTAGACTTTGTCTTGACTGTTACCGAATTTGATTGAATTCATAATCAATTTTTATTGACTATTCTTGATAGAACCTATCTTGACTATTATGTTCATCACTAAATTATTTCATTTGTTTCATTCAATAATTCTAGGATAGTGAAGTCTCCTCAATATGCTCAATTTCTATGGTAGGATTTTTTATTGTAGCTTTAACATTCAATAGAAATAGGGTACTCTAAGCCAGGGCATATGTATTGGTCATATACCATTTTTTATACTATGGTGATGAGTGATTGTACTTAGACCAATAAAATAGGTCACTAATCAAGGAGGAATCCACGCATACCCTTGAGCACACTACCCACCACTTTGACAGGATGGGAGGACAATATTTTTAGATGTAGTGTTTAGTGTACTATGGAGAATACAAGGCCAAAAATATTTCTAGGGCTAGAGGTTTATCCTAATCTTAAGGGGTCTCTTGATATACCCAAATATGTGTGGGAGTTCAATTTTGTATGTGGGTGTTGTTTGAGGCCTAGGTATTGGAGCCTGATCGCCCCTTACTTCACTAGACACTTTACAGGTAATTTATTTTAGCCAATAATGATAACTCCTCTGTAATATTTTAAAACCCTTGACACAGGGTTTCTAACCTAATAAACTAATGTAATTTTTTAAAGTAAAGAAATAGGCAAAAAAATGAAAACACAAGAAATTTATACCTAGCAATCAAAATGGCAGGGCAAAAATTGTCTCAGTCATAATTGAACACGGTCCTGAATACCACTTGTTATGAACATTATAATAAAATAAGCACATTTAAATAGATATTGCAAATAAATCATAAGTTCATGAAATAATAGAATATTGCAATATGGAATATAAATGCAAAAACATATAAATCTCACAAATCACAACATAGAATCACATGCCTCTTTGAAGGGGTACTCTCATTCAATAATTTCATTCAATTGTGCAAAAATATACATCCGTTTATGGGCCCTTATATTTTAAAGATACACTTCATGCAACCCTAACCTAAAGCTCAAGAGTTGGATTACATGCAAAGTGCCATTTGAGCTAGAATCTTCTACCAAATATCAGTTACATTCTTGATAACAGTTACATGAAATGGTCCCACTTGTCTAGCTGCATCAATTACACATACCATTAAAAAATATTACAAAATATCATTATAAGGCGGTCCCCACGTTCGAAAGGGGACATTATATAATAATATGAGAATTAAAAAATAATGTTAGGGTGCGGTTCTAACATGCTCTAAGATGATAGAATGAGGTTGACCTAATTTAATGAAATTTCATTGTGGTTTTTGTCATGGATTAATATTTTTAATCATAGTAATATTAACATTATTGATCTAACAAGTCTATGATTCCATTGCCTATAATATGCTTGTTATTATTTAATCCATTTAGGTATGGGGAATATTTCTCTTCTTCCTTAGAAGTTTTTGTTTTCAATCACCCCCTTCTATAGAGGGTAGTTTCTACCCTCTTGGCCCTTGCTATGACATCTTTTAGAGAAGATAAATTAAATTTTTTATGGGAGAAGGATATTTGCTCATTAATGTTTTTTATAAATATATGTAAAATTTATTTTGGTGGGGGGACATGTTGGATTCTCTCTACCAGGTTGTTCCACCTTGCCATGAATTCAACAAAATTATAATATTTCACTTTTTTGAGCTGAATGTCTCTAATCCTGGGTCTTTCTTCAATGTAGATAGAGAATTGTTGATGAATATATTAACAAGGTCTTTGAATATTTTGAGGGAATTATTTGGAATTCGGTAATACCCATCCAAATAAAAACCACTAAGTCTTTTGAGAAAGATCTTGAGTAGCAACATTTCATCACAGGTAATGTTACTACATGCTATCCTAAATAATCTAATGTGATTTATGGGATCTTATTTTTCACTATAAATTTGGAACTTAGGGGTTTTAAAATAAGAATGAAAAGGATAACTAACTATAATGGGATTTAATTTGGTTGTATAGGTCTTCATAAGAGTACTTGTGATGGAAAGAGGATCTTTTGATAGAAGCTATTTTTTGCTCTAGTTGCTCCAATTGCAAGGTTAGAGATTGAAGTTTGAAAGAAGTGGAACATGATGGTACATAAGATAGGTGTGATGGGATTGGAATATTTTTATCGTTGATGAAATAATATGGTTGAGATGTTGGTCCATATGCCATTGATGATGGCATCATGTAGATTATTATCAAATATTTGTATAAATAGGTTTGATAGATGTAGGACAAGTGGTGGAAGGAATAGAGTTTTGAGCAAAACCAATATTTTCACTAATAGGATTAGAAGAAGGGTTGATGAAAGGATGAGATATTGTAAAACTAGAGGATACACCCAAGTTGGGGACTTACAAATGACGGTGTATCAATGGTTGAATATCTTTGGTTCTAATGCTTTCAAGAACTTTATTGACAAGAGAAGTGGGATTAAGTTTCAAAGCCTTAAGGTTTGTAGTTACTTGAGAGTAATTAGGGTTAGAGAGTAAAGGGTGACCCTTAGGGGAATGTTACCTTAAGGAAGTATTTTATTTATTGTTAACATTTTTATAGCAACAAGAGTTGACTAACAGAGTAATTGATTGAGATTAGATTATGAAGAACAACACTTAAGGGAGTCTTCCCTTAGGGAAATATTTGGTTCATTGTTAATATTACTAAGAAATTTGTAGATGATATCATCATCTTCTTATGAAAATACTATCATATTATTGATGGAACTAGGAGTTGTTCTCTTTTTATCATTATTAAGAATTTCATTGTTATGGAATTCGTAGATGATACCCTTATGTTTTCATGAGGAAGGTATCATATGATTAGGGAATTTGAAGGTTATCCTATTTGATCACCATTAGGTGATAAATTATTAAGGAATTCATGAATTATATCCTCATGTTCTTGTGAAGAGGATATAGTTTAATGAAGAGTTTTGGGAGATGTTCTATATTGATCACTATTAATAAATTTATTAAGGAATTCATTGATAATGTGTTTATGTTCTTGCATAAAGGATATCATGTGATTAAGATCATCATGTGATGGAATTAAAGGGTCCAAAGGAGTAGAAATTTTATTTTCTTTATGTGAACAAGGGTTTTTGAAGGTAGAAGGTTCTTCATAATTTTCTACTAAAGGTTTTGGATGGATTACATTGCAATTTGTAGGGTACTTTTTGGATGCTAAGAGGATTTGAAAGGAAAAATAATGAATTTCAATAAGTTTATAAGGTTTGAGATGTCCATTAAATGAGGTTAAGAAGAGAGAATTGATTAATTAAAAATTGTAATTAAGAGAAAAAGACTTTTTATATACCTATCTTATCGGTATACCTTAAGAGGGTCTTTAGAAACACTGAACCTACCCAATATAGCTACTTTCCCTATATTTTGTTAGTACATGGAAGAAGCTTAGTCCCCTCAATATATGTGGTTGTTCATGAGGATAGTCCTTTGAGGTACGTGGATAATTGAAAATGGTATGGGGATAAATCACACCTAGATAGTCATTCCAAAATTCCTTGACCTTTTTGTCAGTATGTCATGCATCGTAATGAATTCCTTTGGTAATACCTTCGATGTATTGAGCCATCTAGATTGGCATATCTATGGCTCGTGTTTCTCCTAACAAGTCGAGCCATTACAATATTCATGGTGCATGGCCAATCCTTTCCTATCAACTAGCTCTATTTAATCCCTCGAGTTCCTATACCCGAGATATTTGCTTCAGTCGATGATTTCACATTGGTGAGTGAAGTGATGATGCAATGTGTCTCAATCAAATCAAGCAACTTCTTGACAATCTCAATGTTATTTTCTAGTAAACCAAATGTTCTTCTGAATGCCTCTACTATGAACTCTACCTTCATCAACCATTTGCCCAAATTAACATAGGCAAGTATACTTGTAGGATCGTATGCCTAAACAATCTACAATATATAGTTATAAAAGAAGTTCTTCTAGTACGGTGTCATTTGTGCTATCACAACTACACCAGCCTTCTCAAATTATTTTCTCCATGGGTGTTTCTTATTTTCTTATTTGTTCCACCACTTTTGGCATGTATCTCCTCCATGCTATATAAATGATATCCTCGTTATATCAACCTGGTCCTCCTTGGATTCACTGCTTAGATCCTCCTATGGATCTATGTAATGGAATTCACTATGTAGTTCTATCCTCGAGGCTCTTTCTAGTGCCATTTCCTCCTATTGAAACCTTGACGGTCTCCTTCGATAAGCCCTCCAATCCCTCTACTCTCTCCATGGTCTATATCCTCCTCTATTCCAAGTATGATTACCATGCCAATTATGGTACTAAAACTATCACCCTTTGTGTTGTTGTGGATGTAACTGCTTCTCGTGTAGAGGTCCTGGTGACCCTTCAAATCTGTTGGCTACAATTATTCTTAACCAATATCCAAATTCTTTGATCAAAATCATTTTCTTGTCATTCCTCTGGTTAGATGTTATTTATGGACATTAGCCATCATGCAACTATAAGTCCTCTAAAAATTGTACAATGCTACTGTAAATCGTATAGTACACCCTTCAAATCGTTCATGAATATTTTATGTTTGTACATCAACCTCCAAATCGTACAATCCTTCAAACTGCTTCAAAATTGTTTAACAACTGCAAATCATACATCGAATGCACCAAAATATATAGGGACTATAACAATCCATACAACGTCCCTTTCCACATGTTCTCCTTTTCTGGTTTCATATGATTTCGTAAGATTTACTTGAAAAGGCTTAAATCGGCCTTCGAACTGCTTGAACTCCCTAAAATCATACAATATGTCTTCCAAATAGTCATGCATTTTTTGATATACCTTGTGGGGTCTTCCTTGCCCTCACATGTAAAGTGTGGATATCTTTACTTGGCTACCTTATTAGCCATATTTGGTGAATCGTCCTCATCACTTGAGGTGTCCCATGGAATCTCTGTCTGATTCCTCCTTAGGGGTTTTTTACTATGCTTGTCATAAAAAGTTTCTATCTGAGGTATATTGTACTCTCCCACCAGTCATTGACCAAAATTACGTGCATATTCACTCCACAACTTCCTTCACTGATGTGAGGGAGATGGTCTTGGTCTTTCTTCCTGAGACCCCGTGCTCTATTGCCCTGGTGCCTGACTCCCATCCTCTGCACTCCCTTGCAACCCTTCCATCACTTTCTCAGGTGTCACCATCCACTCTCCTTCCTCGTACACTACTTCTATGTCAACTTGATCCTCTATGTTAGGTGGTTTTGGTACCTCCTCTTCTATCTCTATCAATAGCACCTCGAAATATCCTTCTTCATATGTCCAAACTTACTATATTTTTGGATCATGTGTACTATGGTCATAATTATTTGCATTCTTTCTTTGAGAAATTCTCATGCTCCTTCTAATTGGAATATTATCTCGTACTTCTTGTATCCTATGTATTTGCACAATGATGTCTATCATTCACCTCCAAATTTGTAATCTTACTCTATCAGTTTGACCCGTTTTAACAAAAATGCCAAGTTTGATAAGGAAACGATGCCAAATGTAGCACAGGGTCGTAGTTTTACCAGTGAAGAGGTTATTCTCAAAGGCGTGGAATGATCAATTTACTATTATTTTTCAAATACCCAAATCATACAATCATACAGTCTTCCCAACCATTGATATGCGACTGCAAAATAGCTTGTACAGATTCAAATCGTACAACTGTACAATCCCAAATCATACAATGTCAGTGCTTTTATGAGTTGACACTCAATAAATCCTTCATATCTGGTTTTGTAAGCTGTTGTATACAATTTTATAACTAATTTGTTCAATTTACCAAAATTTCCAAATTGGGTAAGTTTTCTTCAATCTCCTAACTGCCAAATTGGTTAAAGTTCTTTTGTATAATTTGCAACAGTTCTGGTGTATGATTTGTACGAATCATAAGTTCAAAAAGGTTCCAAATTGGATACTTTTCTTTACCAATCTCTCTCATACAATTTTTGGGAAGTTTTGAAATGTCACTCACTCCATATTTACCAACATGCAAGTTTTATATTTATGATTTGAGAAAGTTCTTCACAATGGTAATATTTAGAAATCATACAATAGCTTCTAATACATATTTCTTGATGCAATATTCCTCACATATCACTTCCAAGGCTCACACCAGTGGTGATTCAATTCCATGTATTCATACTAGTGCATTGACATCATCCATAGACATAGAAAAGTAACATGCAATAGTCATGTACTGCAAAACACTAATTCATAATTCTAAAATCGTACAATAATGTGAGAGAATTCTATACAATGTGATTCTTTATTCATTACTCTTCAATGGTACATTAAAATCACTAACAACTTCCACAAGGATACATAATAAAATAATAATTCCACATAATGATCAGATAGATGCACTCAATAACCAGATCTACAAAATTTAAAGGGGTGCCTTATATAATGTCTACCCAAGCCATTCCAAGTGGTTCCTGAGGTAGTTTGTTATTTACAACTGCCCATGTATAACGTAAATCTTAATTACACCCTTTACTAAGTCCAATTACATCTATTATCAAATTCATTCACAATTGTGTCTCGAATTACATTTCATTGCATTACATTATACCTTGTACATTTTGGCTTCCAATTTGTATGTTTTTATCTTGCTTTGTATGTGTTGCTTCTTCCTCGTACATTTTATCCAAACTATCAAAATTATCAAAACTAGGCAAATCCTCTTTGTCACTTCTTCTGGGAGGTGGATTTTCTGCCTACACCAAGAATGTAGACTCTAATTGGTCAACAATCACCTAACCTTTCATAAATATTTGACTATAAATTCTAAGTTAAATTTTCTAAGTGTAATGATCCACTTAGTCATTTTTTATGAGATATGGGGATTAGACATGAGATATTGCAATAGATCCACCCTTATGATAACAAATATTTTATGGATAATCATGTAGTATCTACGTTTATAGGATACAAATATTATAGCTAAATATAAATTTTCTAAGGAAAAGTACTTGACCTCATAAATGACCAAGGTTTGGCTAATATAGAAAACAACTCTTTCTCTATGTTGGTCATTACAATTTTCCAACATACCCCTAAGGTTCAGTTGATAATAGTTATGTGTAATAACAAAGGTTTATGAGGGTTTTGTGGGACAAGTACTAGAGGTGACATGAGATAGGATTTTATAGCATCAATTATGGCCTTACATCAATCAAACCATTTGAACACTACATCCTTACTCCATATCTTAGCAAAAGGATGAAAATTGTCAGTAAGCTAGGAAATGAATCTCCTAATATTTTAGACTTTACTTTAGAGGTTGTGAAATTGGGTTAGCATTAGAGGTAGTGACATAATAACAATAATTAGTGTTTCATCAATATCTACTTCTATACCTATTTAGAATACAATAAATCCTAATGATTTCTTAATATCACCCTAAGGATGCACTTTTGAGGCTTTAAGTGTACCTTGTATTGTCTTATCCTTTTAAAAATGTGTTTGTATCAAACATGATCTTTGTATTTCAGGGGTCATACAATAAGGCCATCTATATAATTTTCTATAATATTATGCATTAGATCATTAAATATGTAAGACATTGCTCGGTGGCAGGTATCACTTACATACTTTAGCTCGAAAGGCATAACTTGATAATTTATAATAGAAGGTTCCACTTGTGGTAGTGAAAGTTGTTTTGGGATGATCCAAAGGAGCTATTTTGATTTGATTATATCCTAAGAGTCTATCAATTAAATATAGCATTTCCTATCTTGTTAAGAAGTTGACAATCATGTTGATGTTAGAAAAGGAAAGTCATATTTGGGATAGGTCTTGTTGATGTCCTAGAAGTATGTACATGCACTAATGCTTCTAGATTTCTTAAAAAATGTTGGAAATCCAATCAGAATAATCTATAGCCTTAATAAATCCTAGGCCAAGGAGCTTTGTAATATTTCTTTTATAAGGAGAGTAACCTTAGGGTACATCTTCCACAACTTTTGCTTCACATGTTTTACACTAGAAGTGACGATTAAATGGTTGACTACCAAAGAAGGGTCTATATTGGGCATATAAATGTATGATGAAGTAAAGATATCCTTAAATTATTTTAATAACTTCATGTATTTCTTATGTTCTACCTTGGTCAAAACTTTTTCTAACTTAAGGATTTTGGAAAATTTTGGTCTCCCAATATTGATGTCTATAATCTCTTCAATAAGAATATAAGACCTGTCTTCCAATTGGGGAGGGGTTGGAAGGACTCCTAAGAATTCTACACTGGCAGGGTCTATAGAGGTTTGTAAGTTGTTTAACTATTATGATACTATTACATTGGTAATTTGGAAAAAATATCCTCCAAAATATAATTGGCTCTAATCTAGATAGCTTCAAGATCTTTGTTGCATAGCTAGAGATGATTTCATTCTATGTTTTCTCAATCATAAGAGTCTTCATCAAGGATAAATTTAAGATATTATAAGGTTAAATAACTTAACTTAACATATCAGATAAATAAAAAAATAATAGGGATTATGTAAAGGAGATGAGATGAATCACAATTATCATCATCTTTCTAGTCCATATCCTTTAAATAAATGGTATTGGCTAGAGAGGCTTGGTCACAATGGTCTTCATGATCAAATCTCACTTCATCATTGCAATAAGAAACATCTAAATAAGGATAACTATGGATAGGGATATACCCTATCCTATAGTGCCTTGATTTGCAAGGGCTCTTTAATACTCTATTCATGGAAACCCAAACATTTTCCTTGATATCCCACATTAATTAGCATTTATTTTAAGATAGGATACGTGTTTGATAGGATATATGATGCATATTATATTCATTTATAGAGTGATTACTATCATTTATTTTCTCATCATTAGAAGTATGAGTGAAAATAAAAGAAATTTTCTATCCGTATTATTTTTCCCTTGCTAGTAGAAGGTCATCCTAGTGTTTGAGGGGAAGGAGGAAGCTTGGATAAGTCCACAAAGGTTTGGTCATTATTTAATTTTTGACTATTATTATAAATTATAATTTTATTACAATTTTCTATTAAAATGTTTTAGACTGATTATGTAAATAAAGCTACTTCAATGCATCAATGATAATATTTTCAAGAGGTGAAGGGGCAATAGATGGATTTGAGGGTTTAGAAGATTTGGTATGATGTAAACAAAGAATGTAATTTTTAGTTTTGAACCTTGAACAACATGCAATATTTAAATGGATCAAGGTTGAAAAGAATAGTACAAGTCTATTCCTTATAGTAATACTTGAGATAGTTATGTAAGGTGGATGGGATGACCCACATTTTATAAATCCAAGGCCTACCTAGAAGAATACCACTAGCATAGTGTTTCCCAATGTCAAAGGCTCAAATGACTAAGTTAGATTTTGTAAGATAATCTTGGATAGACCAAATTTGCTAATAAATTTTAGGCTACATACATTCAGGCCAAAACCGTGATCGAATAAAATTTATTTAATGAACTTATCACCAATTTGGATTGTAATGTACAAGTGTCATTATCCAATCAAGGATGAATGAGGAATATCATCCTCATAAAAGGAAAATTTGATATGATCTACCCCAATTAATCCAACTATAGAAGTAAATTTAGTGGGGTTTAAGTTTTGAGGAACTATACTTTTGTTCAAAACATTGATGAGAATGTCTCAATCGGTTGGAGAAGATTTTTAGAAGTTCAATGCTGGAGAATTTTACTAGGGTGTTTTAAAGTTATTGAAGTAGGCTTCAAATAATCTTTATTTTAGTTTTAGATTATGACTCACTGACCAAATAAGGCCTTTTATATTGATTGGATTGTTTAGGCTATAGAACCAAATGAATTCCTAATGGTTCATTGGTTTGTGGTGGTTATAGAGGTAATTTTTTATATTGTTGTCTTCTGAGAGTATATACATGTGAGATATGATTGATGTGATAAGATGGGTCAATTTTACCATCCATAATTTGATTAGAATGTGGTACATCATTATAAATAATATTATTCATCGAGCTTTATTGTTTTCAAATTTGGGTTATTAGGAAGTGGATTTTAAAATATTTTAAAGTCTTTATTAGATGAGGATTGATGCCTAAAGCTATTTACAAGAACCTAATTTTCATCTATGATATCTTGGACCACATTCTTGATTCCCATACACCTATTGGTGGAGTGACCTTTGACTTGGAGGAAGTCATAATACTCATTGAGTTTGATCCAATGAGCTTTATTCCTTCTAACTTTCACAAGTTTGATTGGGGGTAGCTCTATCATTTTGGCAGTGCGTAATTATTTCAAGATTATGGAAGTAGGTTCATCTAATTTTTTATATCTTTTTTTTTAGATTTTGTTGGGTTTATTTTTCTAAGATAAATTTTTGAATGTTCTTACTAGTGTTAACATTGTTGGCCTTTTGATTCAATGACGCCAATAATATTAACATGTTTATTTTATACTTCCCATTTTGGTTGGAGGAAGGAGGCTTATTTTAATCATTGTTATCCTTTGTCTTTAACTAATCTCATTTTAAAAGAGTTATTTCTACTCTTTTGGCCATATTAATCACTTCCTTGAAAGAAGATATGTTAGTTATTTCTAGGTATAATGTTAATTGATCATGAGTATTGGAGATAAATATGAGTAAATTATTTTATGAAGGAGCATATTTCAATATTCCACCAAGGCTCTATATCTTCCTCAAAACTTGGTCATGCTTTTATATCTTGACTATTTTAGTTGATATAGGTCATTAATGGTGATCTTATCTTCAATATATATTGAAAATAGTTTCACAATTATTTCAACTAGGTTTCTAAAATATTTTACGGAGTGTTTCAGTATCTAATAATACCATTCTAGGGATGTGCCACTTGAGCTATTAGAAAATATTTTTAGGAATAATATATTATTGTATGTGATCTCACTATAGGTAGTTCTGAATAACCTAATATGATTAATAGGATCTTCCTTTACTTTGAACATCTAAAAATTGGAATTTTCAAGGTTTGAGAGAAAGGGCCAGCTAGCTAAAAAAGGATCTAGAGGTTGGTTGCAGAGATAATTATAAGAGTACTTCTAGCTAGAGGATGAACCTTCAATAATGACCATTTATTGTTTTAATTGTTCTAGTTGAGTCATAAAAGCTTGAAGTTGTAGGAACACTTGATTAGCGTATGATAAATGAATTAATGGTATGTATTGTGATGAGGGTTGAAATATAGGCTACGAAGTATAGGGTAGTTGTTGATAGTAAAATTGTAGTTATGGTTGGGGCATTTGAGTAAACAATGTTAAAATTGGCAATGAATAATTAGTATCCAAGATACCAATGATTAAAGAGCTCATTTGATTATAAGGTAATGGATGAGGGATTATTGGATTGCGAAGTGGTTTTATGATTAATATAGAGGTTGTTTGATTAATCAATTTAGGATTGGAATTAGCATGAAAAGTAGAAGTTGATGGATTAGGGCTATAATTATGGATTGGTGTAGTTAAATGAATGTTAGGGTACCTAGGAATAGATATTTAGATATATATTATTATATTGTATAAGGGTTGGCATGTGCCACACATAACCCAAGGTTGAATGTATTATCATATTATATTATATTATAATATTATATTAGTAGTAGGCTCCTCAAAGTAGAACAAGAAGATGGATATATAAAAAAGAGATATGTATCATTGTAATCATCATGGAGGACAATATTATGTAATCATATTTGCCCACGAAGTAGCTTGTGGGACTTTACCATCCTTAAGTGGCTCTCTCATCTTGGGAGAACTTATGGAGTTATTCCTTCCTTAAGTAGTATTATTGGTGTTTCCCTACCTTAAGGGTATTATCTATCTCTCTCTCATTTATGGATTGTTATAGTGGATAATTATTTGTGGATGAATGATTTGAAATTTCTGCATATGGGTGAAATTGGTGAATAATTTATGTTAATGAGAGTATAGTTATGCAATAAGTGGTATTAGAGCAACGATTTTGGCAAAGTGAAATTTTTTTTTGGACTTGTAGAATTAGGGTGGATTTTTTTAGAAAAAAATGTATCATCTTTTAGGAGCCATATCTCTGCAAAATTTTATCTGATTTAGGCGATTCTTGGATAAGTTTGTGCATAATTTGAAGATCTTTAAAATGAGTGGTCATATGAAGGAATGTGAGTAGTATTGAGGGAGATACGACCTTTTGAATTCAGTCATCTGGAACAAGGACATTGACAAATTTTACAATTTTTTTCTAGAAAAATGTCTCAACTTTCAGGAGCCATATCTCTATGAAAGTGTATCCGATTTAGACGATTCTTAGATCAGTTTGTGCATAATTTGAAGAGCTTTAAAATGAGTGGTCATATAAATAAAGCTAAGCAATATTAATGGATATACAACTTTTTGAATACAACCATCTAGAAAAAAGGCAATGATGAATTTTCAATTTGTAATTTTTTGAAAGACAAAATTTGTTTAGTTCGGGTCAAGCAAATCAGCTACAATTTATTTTTTCTTGAATAAAATTGCAGCTTTAAATTTTTATGTGGAATTTTAGGTTCAAATCAGTGGGGAGATATATATTTTTAAAACCCTAGTTTGCATTAAGGCATGAAACCCTAGTTTGCATTATCTTGTGGTGTGAACTTATGGAGCTACCATATTTTTTTGGGAAGGATGATATTGATGCTAGAGAATGGTGGAAAATTTTTAGATCTCTATATTGTAATAATCCTCATTGGAAATTCTTCCTTAAGTACAGTCTTAAAGGGGAAGCTTGGTCTTGGTGGATAAATTTTTGTAGTGAAAGGTATAATGAATGCACTTGGGATGAAATGGAGCATGCATTCTTGAGTAAATGGGACCCATATAAAAAGATAGCTAGTTTTAAGGTCACCATCAAGGGATATGAAGAAGAAATAAATATGCTTCAAAAGGAACAAAAGGAAATAAAGAGAGAGCTAGAAAATTTTAAAGAAACAGTAGAAGATAAAAAAGATGTCAATATGCAGACAAAGGAAACCATACATTTGGTAGAAGATAAATTAAAAAGTGGACAAAGGGATTTGTTTGAATCTAAAAATTCTATTTTGTAGGTTCATGGAAGCATTCAAAAGGAAAAATTTATTATTTCCATTAGCCCTAGTAGTAGATTTAATTTTATTAATATTGCTTTGGCTAAGAGGTTGAAGGTTCAAGCAACAAAAGTTAAGGACATACAGTTGGAGGGTGAGAATGTTCAAATTTTTGAAGATTTGAAGATTACCATGGATAAATATGTTTTACATTCAAATTTTCATGCTATTAATATGGATGATGTGGATGTTGTTCTTAGTCATCCTTGGTTAGATTCTTTGGAAACCATTAACATTAATGTGGAAAATAAGTTTATGAAGTTATGGTACAAAAAAAAGAAGATAACATTGTAGGATATTTCTTAGCTTAAGAAGCAAGGATCCAAGGAAAAACAAGAAGTGGTTGTAGAGAAAAAAATTGAAGAACACATAGAAGAACCTAAAATAGAATCCAAGAAGGTAGTAGCAGCAACAGAGTCCATGGAAGAAGCAACACAATTGAGTTCATGGAAATAACAGTAGCAGAGTCCAAGGAAGCTTTGATAGAAGAGCACAATGACACACCAAACAAGGGGAACATGAAAGAACCATATGCAGAAGAATTTAAAACAATGGAGCCAAATTTTAAAGAGTCAAAGAAGGTAGAACATCAAGCTAAATTTGCACCATACCACCATCCACACCACCATGAGAAGCAACAATATTGGAGGCATGGCTGAAGGCAACAATATTATGGTTTTACATGGAATTAGAAGGGCACCAAGTATGAAAATGTTTGGAAGAGAACGCATAGTGATCCTGGTTTTTAGAGTGGTTCATCAACATCAAGGAACAAGTAGACCCACCATTCAAGTTATCAAAATATATCAGCATAAGCATGGAGCCAACAAAGTAGATTTGGATACTCAAGTAATAAAATGGAATACCAACATCAACGTGTTTCACTTGCATGGATGGATGATCGATACTGGTACCAGTTGCTAACATCGCTTAGCAAATTATATTATCTTGTTTCTTTATATGTTTCAAGGATGAAACATTTGTAAGGAGGGTGGCATGTTAGGGTACCTAGTAATAGATATTTGGGGATATATTATTATATTGTATAAGGGTTGGCATGGGCCACACATAACCCAAGGTTGAATTTATTATAATATTATACTATATTATAATATAATATTATATTAGTAGTAGGCTCCTCAAAGTAGAATAAGAAGATGGATATATAAAGAAGAGATATTTTTCATTGTAATCATCATGGAGAACAATATTATGTAATCGTCTTTGCCCACGAAGTGGCTTATGGAACTTTGCCCTCCTTAAGTGGCTTTCTCATCTTGGGAGAACTTATGGAGTTATTCCTTCCTTAAGGAGTATTATTGGTGTTTCTCTACCTTAAGGGTATTATCTATCTCTCTCTTGTTTGTTTATTGTTATTATGGATAATTATTTGTGGATGAATGATTTGATATTTATGCATATGGGTGAAATTGGTGAATGATTTATGTTAATAATAATAAAGTTCCGCAACAATGAACATTGCATAAAATATTTTGATTAGGGTTATAATATTGGAGCTCATATATTGTGATATAGGATAACTAAATATTCTTTATAGAAGCTCTTCAAGAGCAGGTATGGGAGGCTATCACATTGGGAGAAACATGTATCATACTTTCCATTATTATCATGGTAGTGGATGAGATTGCATTGACTAGGTTAGGTATTGATGCATGAAGTGTTGACATTATGAAATTAAATCATGCAAAAGATTGACCCGTTTGATTTGAAAGTAGAGGAATAAACTTTAGTTGTTAAGGATTATCCATAAATGAATAATCCCTTGGGGAGGTATCTTGAAATTCATTAGCCTCTCTAAAGAAGTTCTATATAGCTTCCTTATGTCTATGAAGGAAACAAGCTATATGTATTATGGTTTGGAAAACTAACTATTTATCCTTTTCTTGGATAAGTCTTGATGGGTATCAAGGAGGAAGCTCCTCCTCTTCTTGGTCAAAGTTTAAGTTTTCATATCTAAGGAATTTATCATAACCCTCTTTAAGAGGGTTAGAGTGATTAGCCATTTAATAAGGTTACACTACTTTCATTCTTATACCAATGAGATTATTTTTTACTACTTGAGAAAAAAGAAGATGATTTACTGAATTAAACTTGGCATCTTCTATGTTCTTTGTTTAATATTTGCCTCCACATCTCTCTTTACATCATTAAATTCTTCTAAATTTGAACTTGCATGTTGTAGTTTGTGTTCACTTAGATCCTTCTTACTATCTTTTAATAGTTTATCTAAGTGAACTACGACTGTCTTTTCCATCTAATGATGGAAAATAGCTTTCTTTACCATGTATTTGTGAGTGGAAAATCCCTTCTACTGCAATATGATTGCCTTGTTTCATCTTGTAGTTTACTTCATGACAAGGATTTCCATTTCTTTCTATACCATTTTCTCTTTGCAATGTTTTACCATGTGTCTAAGCTCATAATATTTGTAGCACCTAAATACAATATTTTAATAATCTACTTGTTGTTCCCATTATCTTGATTTATATTAATCTTTAAGGATTTGGATTTTTTTAAATGTCCCTAATAATACACATTTTAGTATATACACCATGATTTCGCTCACTAGTTGGTCCCTTATGGCTGACCTCTAAAGTATTATCTATATTTTTCCAAACCTCTTTATTGATATGAAGATATGGAAATCCAAGAAACCTAACCTCACTAGAAGCCTTCTAATTGCTTTTGTCTCCAAAATAATTTCTCAATCCACGATCTTAAATATAGGCCATATTTTCCCCTAACACATAGAAGATGATAAAAAAAAATCATTTCAAAATAAAAGTCATGAAGTAATTTGAATTCAATCCTCACTTCCATTTAATCTATTTTTAAATTTTCGAAAATCTTAACCAATATATATGAAACTTATATATGAAACCTATGCTATTAAAAAATATTATATCATATTTGATTTATTAAAAATTGTGTAATCTAACCTTATTAACTAGGGTTGACAACATATATAAGCCTACAAACAGTCATTATACAACATATTTTTCAATGGTTTAATACAATTAACCTTATGTAAAAGTGTGGATTGGTAAGTGTTTGTCTGACCAAGCACTTACCAAGAAGACACCTAGGTTCAAACCTCGGGGGCAGCCTATTTGCAAAGGTAGTAATCTGATCTGAATCCTTTGAGTGCACATTAGACCAACGATGACAATAAGTGGTCCCCTTCACACTAGGTCAATAATAACGAAGCGGAATAGGTTTGGTGGAAGTAGTCCCTATGGTTTGAACCTTACTAAAAATAGTGTGGTTGCGACCAACTCTTCTCTGTAACCGAAAAAACCTTATGTAAAAAACCAATAAACCCATTTTATTAAAGAATAATAAATATTAAATTAATCTATAATAATTAATAAAAATTATATCATAAAATAAAAATATATATTTTTATTATTATTATTCATAGGAGAGTTAGTTACAACCGCATTATTTTTAGTAATTGTCAAGTACATGGTTCAAACCACAGGGGCTCCCACCAAACCTATTCCACCTCATTGTTGTTGACCTGGCGTGAGGGGACCATCGATCACTTGGGATTCGTACCATCATCTTCGGTCTCTACTACCTTTGCAAATAGGATGCTCCCAAGGTTTGGACCTAGGTGTCTTCTTGGTAAGTGTCTGGCCAACAAGCAACTACCAATCCAGCTATCCTTTCGGGATAGAAAGAAACCTCGAGAGCACCTCTTAGGTGTCGGTAAATAAAAAATATAATTATAAACAAATTGTGAAAACTCTAAAATTCTAAATAAAAAATAAAGTCTATTTTTAGTAATTGTCAAGCATAGGGTTCAAACCACAGGGGCTACTTCCACCAAACCTATTCCACATCATTGTTGTTGACTTGGCGTGAGGGGACCATCGATCGCTCGGGATTTGTATCGTCATCGTTAGTCTCTACTACCTTTGCAAACAAGATGCCCCCAAGATTTGAAAATGGGTGTCTTCTTGGTCAGTGTCTAGACAACAAGCAACTACCATTCCACCTAGCCCTTTGGGACAAAACTTTTGGGTTAGAAAGAAACCTTAGGAGCCACTCTTAGGTGGCGGCAAATAAAAAATATAATTACTAACAAATTGTTAAAACTCTAAAATTCTAAATAAAAAATAAAGTCTATTTTTAGTAACTATCAAGTGCAGGGTTTAAACCACAAGGTTTGCTTCCACAAAACCTATTCCACCTCATTGTTGTTGACCCGACATAAGGGACCATCGATCACTCAAGATTTGTACCATCATCGTCGGTCTCTACTACCTCTAAAAACATGATGCCCCCAAGGTTTGAACCTGGGTGTCTTCTTGGTAAGTGTATGGCCAAAAAGCAACTACCAATGCACCTAACCCTTTGGGGCAAAAAATTTAGGTTAGAAAGAAACCTAAGAGCCGCTCTTAGGTGATAGTAAATAAAAAATATAATTACTAACAAATTGTTAAAAATCTAAAATTCTAAATAAAAAATAAAGTCTGTTTTTAGTAACTGTCAAGTGTAGGGTTCAAATCACATGGGATGCTCCCACCAGATCTATTCCACCTCATTGTTATTGACCCGGTGTATGGGGATCACCAATCTCTCACGATTCGTATTGTCATCATTGGTCTCTACTACCTTTGCAAAGAGGATACCCCCAAGGTTTGAACATGGGTGTCTTCTTGGTAATCAACTACCAATCCACCTAGTCTTTTGAGGCTAAACTTTTAGGTTAGAAAAAAAACCTCAAAAGCCGCTCATAGGTGGTGGCAAATAAAAAAATATAATTACTAACAAATTGTTAAAACTCTATAATCCTAAATAAAAAATAAAGTCAATTTTTTTTTTGGAAGACAAATACCACCGATAGCATAACTAGAACTACACTCCCATAGACATAATGAAACCTCCCTCATAATTTAAACTTAAATAACCAAAATAAAATTCATCAACATACCAAACATAAATTTTAAAGAAAATAGAATTATATACATCTTCAATGCAATTTTCTACTGCACATTAAAGAATCGTACAAGTAAACAGAAATGTACTTCATTGATTGCGTCCTTCCGCCACTAAATCTAAACACTTAAACATCCAAACCTTAGGTAAGACATATACAGTCATCTAACTCATCTAAACACTTAAACATCCAAACCTTAGGTAAGACATATACAGTCATCTAACTCTTCTTTTTGGAATTTTATGAGACACGGCAGTCACATAATTTTAGATTTTTATTTAACAAACCCAAATTCAAACGGTTATAAATTAAATAATAATTAAAACTTTTCTGTCCGGTGGATATGTCATCCAGGCAAGGTACACTGTTTCAAAACCATTTGATTGGCGCATATCATACCAACTCCGTTACCTATTACATCACACTGGAAGATTTCATATCATTTAAAATGTGTCATGCATCATGCTTCCTCTACTTTTTCCCTTGTATTGTTTTATTTTAGCCTGTGCTAAAATTGTCAACTATACGCGTGTCGAGTGTGGGATAAATGTTTAACAGGTACGCCTGCCGCCCATGTATTTAACTATTCGTGTTTGGTGTGCTTTACCGGCGGAAGAGGAAGGTAGGTGGGTCAATGGAGGTGGCGCTCAATCACCATAAATAAACCTCTCTCTCCATTTTGATAGTGAATTCTTTTCAGAGATCTCAACACATCTGTTGACATTCGAAGTGCTATAGATCTCGTCTGGTTAATTTCAGGCATCTGCGAGAAATAAAATAGCGGGCGTGGAGATGGGAGGAGGAGCAAACAAAATGAGCCGTGTAGGAGTGATGGCGATAATGATAGTGGTG
The DNA here is from genome assembly GCA_028583015.1 of Wollemia nobilis. Taxonomy (NCBI): domain Eukaryota; kingdom Viridiplantae; phylum Streptophyta; class Pinopsida; order Araucariales; family Araucariaceae; genus Wollemia; species Wollemia nobilis. The sequence goes on from JAQPPZ010000523.1 coordinate 23,181,383, forward strand.
GCATCATCGGCGGTGTTGGTGAAGGCTGCGGTGGAGGCGAGCGCTCCGAGTCCTTCTGTGACTAAGGGCGCCGCTTCCATGGCTTTAGACCCCTCTGCTGTCGTTGGTATCTGTGGAACTTTCATTGCTTTTCTTGCTTATTTTCTCCACTGATCGATTCCATGGATTAGTTTCTTATCAATTCTCCTGTAAATTCTTTTCTTGGCTGTCACCTTTCCTTGGAACCATCATTCAGTTGGTGAAGGTTTTAATTAGAGAATAAATGATCTCATTGTACATTTGATGTGTTTTTTTAGAAATTTGTAATTGTGTGGGAAAATATTTTATGTGCGTCTGTGGTGATTTGTAGTGCTCTTCATCTCCTTCACGTACAAGCTCTGTGATTGAAATATTGCCAGTATATATCTAAAAACACAGGAAAAACAAGGAATTATGGGTATAATTTCATATGAAACTTCAATTATTAATTGTTAAGTGAAGTCAAAATCATATGATCGAAGACTTGGACGGAGAATGATTAAAAATATATGTGGTTTTTATTAAAAGCGTTGATTATATCGACTACTATCAAAGTTATCGTTTTGCTTGAAAGATTAGAAATTAAATAAGAATTATTGAACTGGATATAGTCGTGTGTTGCAGGCTTGGAGATTGTCTAATCATGTAGCAAGGTTTTTTATTTAAATTTTCAAAACAATCAATTTCGATTTTGAATGTTAAACTTTGCTTTTAATATACGGTATCTACGATAATTGTAACTGGATTTGATCGGTAATTGAAATTAGTACATTTTTAAGTTTTATGGCTTGGGCACAGGGAATTCCTAATTAATATTAGGTAGTTAAATTGAAATATTTAAACTATAAGGTATGGATAAATTAAATTTCAATAAACATACCCTCATTTTTATATATATCCTCATTTGTCGTCACATATATAAAATGTCTTCTAGCCTTTTGCAAAGAAAAAGTAAATTAATAAGGTACAGATAAATTAAATTTCAAGAAAAATACCCTCAATTTTATATATATCTTAGACTTTTCGTCCTGTATAAAATGTGTTTTTTAAATAAATTTGTACAGGTTGAGGTTTTCAATTAATAATAATATTTTTCAATGAATTTACACATAAGTTCAGTTTTTTCATATTAAGGAAGGTTTGAATCTTGAACCTTAAAAAAAAGCCAAAACCCTTATTACTACAGTAAACTTGTTTGACCAGGCATTTACCAAGAAGAGACCTGGGGGTACTAATTTGCAAAGGTAGTAGCCTATCCTCCCGGGGAGTGGTTGTTTGCAGATGATCTCCTGGGGGGAGATCCTTCTCCACTATCTGTGCCCCTCCCGGCCGGCTAGGGTTTCCTTGGTTGTTTTTTCGGACTGGTGCTTCCCAGGGATCCTCGTTTGGTTGGGGATCCCTTCCCTTTTCCCTCAGGCTTCCCCCTGGGGTTTTTTGCAGGTTATTCGCGTGGATCTGGTCCCCTGCGTTTCTCGGTGTGGTAGAGGTGATGGTTTAGGGTTTGGACAGCTTCCCCATTTTTCTTGTGAATCCTCGGCGGGCTCTGTGCTTGGACGAGATTCTTGGTCCCTGCTGCTGGGATCCTCTTCTGTTTTCCTAGGGCGGGTTCCTTGTGGTGCAACTCTCTGGTCACTTCCTGATGGGTTGGATCCTCTCTGTGCTGGCTGTCGGCTTCCTGCAGGATGGTTCTCGCTGAACGGAATGTTTTCTCGGTGGGCGGGATGGTTTCTCCACGGGGCGGGATCCGTCAAATCCGTCGGTTTTCTCGCGAGGCGGGATCCTTTCTTTTCTGCTGGTTTCTCGGATGGCGGGATTTTCCTGTTGCTTCCCGCTAGGCGGGACAGTTTGTGGTGGTTTTGACTGCTTCCCGTGAGGCGGGATTTTATTGTAACAGTTTTTCTTTGCTTCTTGCTGGGCGGGATCTTCTCGATGGTGGTTTTTGGCTACTCCCCGTTGGGCGGGATCTCCAAGACTACTTTCTTTCTTATTTGTTTGTTTCCCGCTGAGAGGGATTGTTTCATGCTTACTGTTACCGCTTTCTTTCTTATTTGTTTGTTTCCCGCTGAGAGGGATTGTTTCATGCTTACTGTTACCGTTGGGCGAGATTTTTGTTTTGGTGTTCAGTTTCAAGGGATTGATGCCCTAGGCCCATTGCTTATGTAATCAGGTTTTGGGATCCTTGTTAAAACCCGCTGTAAATACAAACACTACTTACCAAAAAATAATGTGCTGTAATAAACTCTTTATATATAAAAAAATATTGATGGTTTTAGATAGTTATTCTATTATTTAATAAATATCGATAATCTTGTTAATCTTCTTATATATGGCTGATTGGACTCGGTAAAACTCTGTTCTAGTATGAAGACTCTTTATTTTGGTTAGGAAATTATTATTATCTCTAACAAGGGGGATTGTTGTCGTTATTTTTATTGTTATTCTTATCACAAAGAAGATTTAAAAAAATATTAAATTAAAATTTTAAAATTAAAATTTTAATGGATTAAAAACAAAAACAGCTTTCTCTCCATTTTATTAATATCATCTATTTCATTGAAAGATGGTTTTAATTAAGTGGAGATGCTTTCCTACAATGACAAACAGGGGGTGGGAGGCAAAGAGGTCATACATGTCACGCCGTAAACTTTTTTTTTTATTATTAAAAAAGCCGACATTAACAAAAACATTTAAAATATTTAAACTAAAACAACCGACTAACCAACCGTTGCAAACATTTAAAATATTTAAACTAAAACAACCGACTAACCAACCGTTGCAACTGTTTAATAAAATATTGTATAAATACATGAACATCCATTGCAATATACCAAAAACAATCCACAGCGCAATTGATTTCAAATTGCTTCTGTAAATTGCGAATAGCGAGAAATTCATTCGGGATTGCTTTTGTAAAGGTTTGAACAATGATATAGAGTTACATTCACCAACGTTATTTAGTTGGGCAGGTGCAAAGATGTAATCCTGCAGATGGTGCCAGGTAGCATAATTGGAAATTCTTGACATCATTGAAATTAAAAATGCACACAATCGATACTAAAAACCTTCGGAATGTATGATAACTATAGTATTATTATATATATATATATATATAGTATATATATATATATTTTTTATTTGTGGAAAACATCCCAAAAGGGATGCCACTTTCGGGTAAGACCCAAGGAGGCAGGGGTATCCATTCCGCCAAAAATGCCTAGGACTCGGACATGGCCTACCACCTTTGACATACTCAAGGAGCAAACAAACACACAAAACCAATTTAAAAATAAGTAAATAACAACAAAAATAATAAAATAAAATAAAAAACATGCTCCTTGAGTGTGTCAAAAACAAAAGCACAACCAAACACGCACAATAAGATAAAAGAAACCACAACACAAACCACATAGAAAAACACAAGAACCACATAACAAAACACAAACAAGACAAAAACAACAGAACACTACAAAGACATAACCCAAAAAAAACATGAAAAATAAACACAACCAAAACCTAAAAAATAAAAAAATAAAATAAAAATAAAAAACAACCAACAAAAGACAATAAACAAAAACAAAAAACATAGAAAACACTCACACATAAAAACACGAAATAACACAAACAAAGAGAAACCCAAGAACAAGAACAAAAAAACACAAGAACAATAACAAAAAACATAAAAAAAACAAAACAACAAAAACACAAGAACAACAAAAAACAACACAAAGAACACAAAAACAAAACAAAACAAAAGAACCCACCCACCTTAAAAAACTAAACAAAAAAACAAAAAAGAAAAAGAAAAAAAAAATGAACAAAACAATGACCTATCTAGACCAGAAGACTATTAAGGCAAGAATCAACGAAGGAAACAAAATAAAGAATAGAATGAGCTAGGGAACTAAAAAAATAGAATGAACCAAAGAGAAGCAAAAAAAAAAACAAGAAGAAACTAGGTACCTTCAGAACTGGAGCCATCCAAAGAAATGATAGAAAGAAGAGCTTCCCTAATTTGAGAAGCCCACCATCTAGGAGGGTGGCCATAACAAGTAAGATCACCTTTGTCCAAAGCCCAATTAGCTAAAGCATCAACACTCTTGTTTTGATCTCTGACCACATGATTGTAATCAACTTTCAAAAATCCCATCCGGATTAACTGAATCTTCTCAATAATTCTTTTTATTCTCCAATCCACCTTATGATTCTTAGAAGGAGTCTTCAAGAGATTAATCATAAGTTGAGAGTCGGACTCAACTAACACCTTTTCCCATCCAACCTTAGTAGCCTCCTGAAGGCCTCCGAGGATACCATACCCCTCAAGCAAGGTTATTGGAAAGAATACCCAAATTCTCAGCAAAAGTAAAAACCAGGGAGCCATCCGAAAGTCTACCAATTCCTCCCACACTGGCTTTTCCAGGGTTCCCTCTAGAGGCTCCATCGGTATTGACTTTTCCAAAATCCTTAGGAGGAGGTTGCCAATTTCTAGTCCTATCCATCTTACTAATACTCACATTCCCTTTAAGTTGGTTGCCCTTAGAAGGTTTAATCTTCAATATTTGCATCACTTGATCCCATCTTTGGTGGGAGTTTTGGGGGTGATTAAGGAGTTGATGGACTGATTCAACTAAGTTGGCTATGGTCTTTTGCCAAATATAGTGAATATCCTTCCTATCTTGATTAAAAATTTGGTTGTTCCTTTCATTCCAAATATTCCAAAGAAGAATGGTAGAACCCATCCAAACTAATCGCCTAATAAAATGATCAACACCCTCTTGATTAGGCCAATCCCTCCAAAGCTGTTCAAAAGTAAAAAAATTGGACCACTGTAAGCCAAGTAAAGTGGCCATTCTCCTCCATAGCTCGGGAGGCTAAAGTACACTCAATAAAAATATGGTTGATATTTTCTACATTCTCTTCACACATTTCACATCTAAAAGGGCCATGAAAACCACGCTTCATAAGTTGCTCACCGATAAGCACCCTACGATGCAATAAAAGCCAATTAAAGAACCTCACCTTAGGCCGGAGCTTTTGAGCCCACAATCGAGAAAATATGTCGGAAGAATGGTTGGGATTATTATGGCATAAGGTCAAATAACCTTGAGCAACTGAATACTCACCCTTAGTAGTGTTGTTCCATCCAAAACAATCTTTTTCATGGGACCAAGAGAGGGATCTCATATGAAGGATGCCTTGGATATCTTGTCTTTGCCTTTCTGGGATTTGAATAGGCCAGTCCTCAATAGGGATCCAATATCTACCAACCTTTGAATTACCAGTATGGTACCGACAAGTTATTAGCCACCTTTATCCAATTAGCTCGGTGAAGCTCCTCCATCCAAGGCCTCCAATCGGGAAACCGAGTTATCAAAGGCTTGTGACCATCCCAAGAATCTGTCCAAAAATTTGCATGTTGACCATTATGAATGATCCAAAATAATTTTTTCTTTATCAAATCCTCACCGATCTTAAGAACTGCTAAAATGGGAGAACCTTTGGTAGGAAGTTGATAGCGAACAAGGTCTTCAGGACTTTTGTTCTCAACATATTTAGCACGGAGATTATTGGCCCAAAGAGCATTGGGGTTATGCAACATCCTCCAATATAATTTAGCAGACTAAAGCTTTGTTGTTATTAATTGAAGACCGGAATCCTAACCCCCCTTCACTCTTAGGAAGACATAAAGTATCCCATTTCACCAAGGCCCATTTTCTTTTCTCCTTAGTACCACTCCAAAGGAAACGATGACTGATTTGATCCAATTCTCGAAGAACAACCTTTGGGATATTCAAAATGGAAGAAACATAAATAGGAATAGCTTGAAGGACTGATTTTACCAAGGTGATTCTACCCCCGGAAGAAAGCCACTTGTTGGTCCACTTTCCAATTTTCTTCTTGACTTTGTCCAACAACCAATTCCAATCTTTATTTTTTTGCCTTTGAATATTTATGGGAATACCTAAATAAGTGATTGGAAGAGAGGTCTTCTTATATCTTAATTTATCCAAGACCATGGATTCTTGTCTAGCAGAAGCGGTGAAAGAAAATAACTTTAGATTTGTCTTCATTGATCAAGCGCCCGATAGCCTTAGAAAAATAGCTAATGATTTGCTTAATATTAGAAGCTTCCTTAACCGTAGCTTTACCTAAAAGAGTAGAGTCATCCACAAATTGAAGATGAGAGATAGGTCTAGCTCCATGAGCAATGGTAACTCCCTCAAGGGTTTTGTTTTCCCTCTTTTTGGTTATAGTCCTACCCAAGCATTCAACAAGAATGATGAATAAATAAGGGGATAGCGGGTCACCTTGCCTAATACCTCTGGAAGCTGGGAAAGACTGAGAAGGCCTGCCATTGATAAGAACTAAGTAGGAAACTGAAGAGATACATCCCATAATCCAATCCATCCAATCCTTAGAGAAACCAAATTGCCTCAAAACTTTGATAAGGAAGTGCCAATCCACTCTGTCATAAGCTTTGGATAAGTCTAACCGAATGAACATGGAAGGAGAATTTTGCATATCCATGGAATGGATGGCTTCCTGAGCAAGAACTATCTCATCTACTATTTGACGTCCTTCCACATAACCCCCTTGCTCGGGGAAATAATCTTATGCAAAAGAGGCTTCAACCTTTTTGCCATGATTTTAGTAATGATTTTGAGAAGAACATTACATAAAGCAATAGGTCTAAAAGCTGAGATATGATCAACCTCTTGAGCTTTTGGAACAAGAGTAATATAAGTTTTATTGATAACCTTCAAAATTTCTTTGGATTTCCTGGCTTCTTCCACCACCTCTAATAAATCAACATGAAGGATATCCCAGAACTCTTGGTAGAACTCAATAGGAAAACCATCAGGACCTGGGGTTTTCCCTTTTTGCATTTTAAAAACTACTTGTTGAAGCTCATTGATAGTAACAGGAGCAGTCAAAATAGAGTTCTCCTTAGAAGTGATAAGAGAAGGGATTGCTTGAAGAACATTTTGTTGTGAAGTTGAGTCAAGAGGAGTAGCAACAAAAATATTGGAAAAGTAATCAACAACAATAGAGTTCATGCCATCCCAAGTATAAACAACATCTCCAGAATCTGATTTTAAGGAAGAAATAAAGTTGTGAGATCTTCGAGCTAGAAGAGATTTGTGGAAGAAATTTGTGTTTCGATCTCCTTCTTTGAGCCATTGAATTCTAGATTTTTGCTTCCATAAGATTTCTTCTCTTTTTTCCCATTCCTCTAACTGAGTTGTGAGTTTAATTTCATCTGCACTTCTCTTCTCTGTGAGGCCATCTAAACGGATTTTCTTATTCAAATTTTCAATATGAGCAATAACTTCATGTTTTTTTTTATGAACATCCCCAAACTCTTTCCGATTCCAAGTCTTGATTTTGGATTTAATGTATTGCAATATTTTGGCAAAACAGAACATCTTAGTCCCATGCCTAGGTTTACCTTCCTTCCACCATTGTTGCACATGAGGTCTGAAGGAAATGTCTCTAAGCCACATTAATTGAAAACGAAAAGGAGAGAAACTCACATTGGTTTTCCACATTTCCACCATGATCGGCCAATGATCCGAACCAACATTATTAAGAGTCTTCACTTTAGGAATGTGACCATGGATTAAGAAATTTTTAGAGAGCAAAAACCTATCCAATCTCTCCATTATACAAGCTAAGCCTTGCCTTATGTTAGACCAAGTCATAAGGCCATTATCTCGGTTGGATATCCACAAGATGGAGGTTTGCAATATATTCACTCATGAGGTCAGTGCTTTTGTCCAAATTTCTATTTCCCCCCTTTTCTCATCCAGAGAGAGGATGGTATTGAAATCTCCTCCGATCAAGATCCAAGCTTTAGGAAAATGAGAGATAATATGAGTAATATCCTTCCACTGTCTTCTTTTTTCCTCCAAAGAAGTCGGAGCATAAACAGTAATGCAGAGCATAATCTGGTTGGAATGTCTACTTTGAATAGCTATAGCCAACAAACCCCAACTGCCAACCATATGGTGAATAACTACCTCTTTTGGGTCCCAAAGACAAGCAATGCCACCCGAAGTCCCTTGGGAACTGAGGGAAACCACTTTTCCAACTGGCCAAATTTTCCTGGCAATTGAGTCCATATCCTCCATTGACATCTTTGTTTCTTGAAGGAAAACAAGATGTGGATGATTTATCTGAATCATTCTTCTAATTTCATTTTGTTTTGAAAGACTCCCTTTGAGTCCTCTAATATTCCAAGTGATGATCTTCATTAATACCAGGGCTAAAAAAGTTGGGAAGGGCATTAATCTTACCTTCCTCTACAAGCTTTTCACCTTCTTTTACCATATGATATTGATTGGTCTTGCGACCTACTTTTTGATTAGAATCCATCTTCAATTTTTTTTCCCTGTTTCTTGACTTATTCCAATTGAATCTGAGATGGCTTCTAACCTTGAAGAATGCTCGTACACAACCAAAATTTTACTAGATGGTTCAACGGAGTCTATATTGGGACCTGCATTATTTGAAGTTTTGACATTTGAAATATTGTTTTTCTTGTGTAAATTTTCTCCTTTTTTTTTTGTTGAAAACCTTTGATTTGTTGGTTTGTCTCCGAGTTCTTCCCTTCATATTTAAATTGTGTTTCTAAGATTTCAGTTTCCATTATTTCCTCTTCCTCACTTGGGACATCATTTGTGGAAAGGATTTCAAACATATTAGCAGATGACTTTGATTGATCCTTCATAACTGGTTTTTTTTTAGTGTTCTTCTTCTTAGGTATTTGGAAACCTGCTGAGTTTATATCTTCTTTCTTTTGATCAAGAATTTTATTTGGGCAAGCACTGGCCAAATGACCATATTCATGGCAAATTCTACAATGAAAAGGAATGTTCTCATAGTCCACTACTTGCTCCCAAGTGTCTTCCCCAAATTGTAATGTGATATTTTTAGGTAGGGGTTTGTCAAAATCCATTAAAACACAAATTCGAGCATAAATAATATGTTCAAAATTTTGAGTACAATCAACAATCATCATAAAAGTTCCTAAAGAGTTTCCAATTGAAGAAAAAATAGTAGGATTCCAAAATTCAATAGGGAGGCCAAAGAGTCTAACCCACACGGGAGCTATAGAAGGCATCTCTTCTTCGGCTTTAAATTTAGTATGCCGGGGCTTCATGAAAAGCCCTGCCCTTCCAAAAAACCAAGGACCCCCTTGAAAAGTTTTCTCTCTATCTTCATTATTAGCAAATAAAACAAGAAAATAACCATTTGGATAAATAGAGATTTGTAACTCACCTTTAGTTTTCCAGCTTTTTGTAGCCCAGACTTTGAAAGCGAGATAGACTCGGACGAAAACCCATGAACCGACAAATTAGTCCTCTTTTTTCCAAATCTTCAATGCCAATCTGAATGTTACCCATATCAAGCTTAACAATAGGAGTTCCATCAACTGCTTTAAGACATCCTGACTCCGTTTTCCTGGGATCAATCTTAGGCATTCTTAGAGGTTTATGGGAAGCCCTAATATTGATATTAGCATTGGGTTGAGGTTGTCCACCACGGAGGGCATCCCTAAAATTCATTTTTGGGGCTGAGTCTTCGAAATTCTTACCCTTGATAGGGGTTTTCACAGTAGAATTATTTTGTGGGTGCACCTTAGCACCAGATTCACTTGAGATATGAGCCATTTTTTGATCAACTGCTTGAAACTTGTTTCGTGATCTCTTTAATCCTTGCCCTAGACGTCGTGGAAAGGTATGGTTTTCACTTTTCTTTTGTGCAGCAAATTGGAAGTCGTTGTCACTCAAGTTCACAGTATGATCTATTGAAAGACAAATTTCTAACCCATATTGGATCCCCTGCAACATTTCTTGCTAAAATATTGAGCATAAACCACAAAAATATTGGCCGCTAGGGCCCGAAGGCCCTAAAAACCAACCTCTGGAGCTGCTTGCACTCAACCCAGATGAAACCCTCGCATAGCCGCTTGCCAAATATCTCGTTCACACATAGGGATGCGCTAGGATATGTGTTGCTCCAAATGATATGAAAATTGGTGGAGACGTTCTAGGGTTTTTCAGGCATCTACCCTCAAAATTTTAGCTCAATCCGAGTTCGGATGAGTGAGATATGGCCAAAACGAGTTCGATAGTTTGGGCAGTCCTACAAAAAACGTCCTCCACAATCTATCTTATTTCATGGTATATTTCACTAAAGTAAATAAATTTAATAAAAAGTATTAATTTTTAGAGGCTTCATTGATTAATATTAGTATTATAAGTTGGACTATAGTATTATTAATATAATATTAATATTATATATTATAGTATTATAATATTATAATACTATAATATATATATTATAGTATTATATAATATACTATTATAATATTATTATGATAATGTATATTATTATTATAGAATACTAATATCAGTTTTATATATATATATATTGTACTATTTTAATATTTATTAATTTAAACTAATAATATTTAAAATATTTTTTTACAAGAACAAATGGAAAATACACCAAAAATAAATATATCAGAGGAGGAAAAGAAGCAACAACGTTTGGCATATCAAAGAGAATATCAGAGACAGAGACGTGCACAGATGATAGTTAGCCAAAGAGAAAGAGAAAATGAGAAACAAAGACAAAATCGTGCAAAACGCAAGGCAAAATCAACAGTTGAAAAGATACAAGAAGAAAGAGAAAAACAAACAAAACAAAAAAGAATGTCTCGTGCACAAATGACACAGGAACAAGACATAAGAGAGCACCAACAGATGATAGACACAGATAACGAGGTGAATAATGAACTTCAAATCCTCCATCAAACACTTGAGAGAATTAGACGATCTAACCAAGACAGACAAAGGCAACACGGTAATGGAGAAAATATTGAAAACAATGAAGTAGTACGATAGATGGATGCATCTGAAGCATCTTCTTTTCTTAGAAGAAATGCTTCAAATATAGTTGTCGTTCAACAGACACAAAGTGGATGCAATGAGATTAACATGGAGATGCATCAAGAAAGGACATCGCAACCTCGAAGAGAAGGAAATATTGAAGGTATAGCAATAAATATACAACAAATTCCAACATATGGTGTGGATTTCAATGAATCGTAGACTATATTTTGACATCAATTAGACAGTCTTGCATCACCATCGATGTGTTATATTTGTGATGAATGCTATCCTGGAATAAAGGTGTGTTTGACAGACAAAGGTCCAGTATGTAATAGGTGTCGACAAGAAAAATGTCCTAATCGATTTTCTGTAGAGAATAATATGGATCCTGGACTACAACCACCTGAACTTGTGAATTTGACACAAATTGAAGAAATGTTGATAGCCCGTGTTAATCCCATATTACAGGTAACACATGCTACGGGAGGCCAATACAAGTATAAAGGGCACACAATAAGTTTTCCTCAAGAGGTGAAAGAAATTGCTAAGGTATTGCCTCATTCAATAAGTGATTTGCCAATCATTATTGTTAGGAGAAAATATCAACGTGGTACAAATTATAATTTTACGGTGAATAAAGAGAGAGTATACAAAGCTCTTAAGTATAAGGTTGAGCATGATAAGTTTTATAAGGATGTACAAATTGATGAAAATGTTTTGAGTGAACTCCCAACAGACACCACTACAAATGTCTTTCATAAACTTAATTATGTCCATATGGAGTTCGATTCTGATATGAATGAATATGTATTTATGGGTCCAATTCTAGAGACTGATGAAGGAAATATAATTGATCACACCACATCAATGGCCTCCAAACCACCTAATGCTCCGAGGGAGATGGAACTCATTCGTGCATGGGTAAACAACCCTAATGCGGATCCTGGAACACTTATTGATTGGCCTGGAATTGGAGCATCTCCTATAAATGAGTATGTTACAGAAGGGTTACTGGATATGGCCTTCCCAAAATTATTTGCAGATGGAAATTATGATTGGTTGCAACCTAGAATGAAAAAACTTCATCTACATGAATTCGTAAAACATCTAATTCGATATAGAGATCATCATTTTGGAAAACATCCAAGATTTAGATATTTCATGATGAACATGATTATGCGACATCGTGCACAAAATTCTTCAGCAGTATTTGTAAAGAAGAGTCTTCAAGACTTACCCATTACAATCAATGAACTGCGTGAACATATGGAAAATATCCCTCAATCCCATCTTGCAGATCGCTTAATGTGTTTTGGTACATCGTTAAGAGGCACAAGATCTTATTGGACAAAGTGTCATGCTGAGTTAAATGACTTATTACATCAAATTGGGTCACCCACTATTTTCTTCACCTTAAGTGCAGTTGATTTGTATTGGCCCGACCTACATGCATTGATGCCAGGAACTCCACCAATTGATCCTCATGAAGCACAAAAATGGAGAAAACAAAATATTATTGACTATCCTCATATTGTAGCTTATTACATGCATATTCGAAACACCACATTTCGAAAGGAGGTGTTGCAAAAAAAAATGAAAGTAAAAGAATTTTGGTGTAGATACGAATGGCAACATAGAGGCTCTCCACATGTCCATGGTTTCTTATGGTTAGAGGGAGCTCCGAATATGGACAATTTAGATTGGAAAAATGAAAATCAAGTTAAAAATGCACAAAGATATTTTGATAATATTGTGCATGCATGGAATCCTCGAGGAGACCCTCACCAACGGAATATATAGGTAAATATAAATAACTGTTTAGATTTATATTTATATGAGTTTATATTTAGGTTTGTATTTATATAGTTGTGAATTGCAGGTATTACAAAGTTTCGGTCAACATCCATGTTTGAGAAATACACGACAACTTATGCAAATTGATGCAAATCTAGATTACGAAGAGATTCTCAACTATGTAGAGCGCCACACGCTATGTAGAGAGGGTGCTTGCTTACGAAAAAAAAGAGGGAAGATGGTTTGCAGGTATGTAGAGGTAATTCAAAGTATTTCAACTATTCCACATATACATAAAAAAATTGTAACTAATACCATTTATCTTATTTCTTTTATTTAGGTACAATGCACCATGGCCTCTGAATCTAGAAGGTTCAAAATTATACGAAGATCCTGAAACAGGAGATAAGAAGTATGAACCAACAAGAAATGATGAGCGAGTAAACACACATAATCGTTACATTTTACAGTTATGGAGAGCAAATGTAGATTGGCAACCTGTTCTTTCAAAGCATGCAGTTATAAACTATATTGCCAAGTATGCTGCGAAAGCTGAAAAAAGCTCAAAAACTTATCAACAAATGTTGATGCGAATAGCAAATATGTAGAATAATGATGATCCAACAACAAGAGCATATAGACGTCTTCTAACAGAAACACTTATAGAGAGAGATATAGGAGCACAAGAACATATTTGTTATTCGCATCAACATATCCTGTGGCACATAGTATTGCAACAAGAACATATTTTTCGTTTGTTCCTGTGGCACATAGTATTGCAACAAAACGGGAAAGAACTAATCCAGGAGGACGTGATAATGAAGAACTTGAAGTTGAGTTACTAATTGCAAAAAATTCAAGAGTTATGTTAACAACCAACTTATGGACTGAAGCTAAACTTGTTAATGGTGCATTAGGATATATTCAAAATATAGTCTATAAATCTGGAAGGTCTCCACTAGATCAACCAACATATGTTTTGGTGGAGTTCTATAACTACACATGGATGCTATTTGATGATACATCTCCTTGAATTTTTCCAATTACACCAGTAGAAAAGGGAAAGATAAGACAACTTCTATTAAAATTAGCTTGGAGATTAACAATTCATAAGTCACAAGGTTTGACACTGAATAAAGCAACAATTGACATAGGACAGATAGAAAGACATGGTTTAACTTTTGTTGCCATCTCAAGAGTTTAGGCATTGGAAGGACTTAGAATAATACCACCCTTTTCATATGATCGATATGAAAAACTGAAGTCGGGAAAAAGATTTGCTAAGAGAAAGGAAGAAGAAGAGCGACTAAAGTCTTTGGAGCTTAAATGATTAGCTCTAGCCAATCTATGAAATAATAAGGTGTTTATCAACATCAATATTTGAAATAATAAGGTGTTTATCAACACCGCCTATTGGGATTCAGATTTTTTATCACTTGAGCATTTTCATCTCTCTCAAAGCTATTTTAAATATTTTTGGCATGTTATATTTATCAATACATTTATATATATATTTTAAAAATGTCATTGAAAAATATTTTAATATAATAATTGTGCGGTTGCGGATGCTACTAGCTTAGATATAAATGATATATATCTAAAAACGTCGAGAGTTATCAATCTCGAGGTGCCTATCTCATTTCTTGGGGGTGTGATCTCCAAGATAGACGTCTCGGGATTGATAACTCTCGAAATTTTTAGATATATATCCTTTATATCTAAACTAGTATAAATAAAACTACAACCCCACGACGGATATGTATATGTATATGAAATATTTACTCAATAAATATATATATATATATATATATATATTCATTAAAAATAAAACTACCATTGAAAGAATACATGGAAAGCAATATATAAAAAATGTCGCGAACTACCATTGAAAGGATACACAAAAACAATATATAAAAATGTTACGAAAAATATAGATTAAAAATAGTTTTAAAGAGTTAGTGGATTGGTAGTTATTTGTGAGGTATTTTAATGCATTAAAAAACAAAAACAACCTTTTATGCATTTTATTAATATCACCTATTTCATTGAAATATGGTCTTAATATAAATAAAACTACAACCCACACGACGGATATGTAAATGTATACGAAGTATTTATTCAATAAAATAAATAAATATATATATATATATATATATATATATATATATATATATATATATATATATATATATATATATATATAATCATACTCAATAAAACTACCAACATGGAAAGCAATATATAAAAAAAGTCACGAACTACCATTTAAAGGATACACAGAAAGCAATATATAAAAAATGTTATGAAAAACATAGATTAAAAATTGTTTTTAAGAGCTAGTGGATTGGTAGTTATTTGTGAGGTATTTATTAAGAAAAAATTTAGGTTCAAATTGCAGGGTACCAATTTGTAAAGTAGTAGTCTCTTCAAAAATATTTTGAGTGCGCTTTAGATCGATGACGATGATAATAGTAGTCCCATCACGTCCGTCAACAACAACAAAGTGAAATAAGATTTTTTAGAGCAGTCTATGGTTTGAACTCTGGGCTTGACAGTTACTACAAATAATACATTTGTAAACAACTTCCCTATATTAAAAAAAAATAAATAAACATAAGGTAAAAATAAATAATATACTAATTAAAAAATGGTATAAAAAGGAGTATATAAGAGTAAGAGGTAGAAATTAGAGTATATAAGAGTAAGAGGTAGAAATTAAATGCAAGTAACATTCTTTAATAACTTAGGAATGCATCTGTTACACGATAGTTTGTGCCCTTTAATAATAATTCGACTATGTAAAAATGTTTTATTTATATAATAATTTAATAGATAAATATTAAACTCAAATTCATTTAAAATTGTTAATAGGTTTTTGGATTAAGGTTCAATGGTAGTATAAATAGTTGATGTAG
The DNA here is from genome assembly GCA_028583015.1 of Wollemia nobilis. Lineage (NCBI taxonomy): Eukaryota > Viridiplantae > Streptophyta > Pinopsida > Araucariales > Araucariaceae > Wollemia > Wollemia nobilis. The sequence goes on from JAQPPZ010000523.1 coordinate 23,197,008, forward strand.
TCTACACTAAGGTTTTTTATGACATCAAACAGTTCATTGTAATTAAGTTGATGTAAAAGTCCACGAGGGCTATGTGGATTGGTAAGAAGTTGGGCACTTACTAGGTTCAAACCTCATGGGCATGCCCAATCTAGGGCAAAGGTAGTAGTCTAACCTGAGTTCACTGAGTGTGCGTAGTTTGATAACGGTGGTATCAACCTCGAGCTATCGGGGGTCTCCCTTACTTCGGACCATGTTTACTGAGGCGAGGTATGGGTTATAGTGGTAGCACCATGATTTGACGTTATGATCAAAGGTAATGTGACTTGACCCTGTGATCAGTTGTTCAAAAAGAAAGATAGTTGTTGATTCCTTTATGTATAAAAAAAAAAATTAAGTTGATGTAAAAGGGAAAGAGCAATGCTATCAAAACTTTTTTTTAATTCATTTAAAATTAGAAATTTATTATATTTTTTATAGAATTTAATATAAATGTAATAGAATGATCCAAAAAATGAAAATCAAGAATTCATATTTATTATGAAATAAAATTGTAGGCATCTAACTATAACAACTCAATTGAGATAAGAATTGAATCTATATGTAAACTCTCAAGGTCTAAGGAGACTCAATTGTGGTTTATCAAGGGTAGGATACCCAAGTACAACCTCTTTTTCTCCAACTTATATATATATATATATATATATATATATATATATATATATATATATATATATAATCAAAATTGTGATTTTTCAAGGGTGGGATATCCAAGTACAACTTTTTTTTCTCCAAACTATATATATAATCAAATTTTATGAGTTTAAATGTTTAAAAATGTGAACTTTCAAAATGAAGATCGAAATATTATCAAACTATATCAAGTGATACAACCATAATGCAATATGGAAAGAGCAATGCTATCAATTTTTTTTTAAATTCATTTAAAATTAGAAATTTATTATATTTTTTTATAGAATTTAATATAAATGTAATAGAATGATAAAAAAAAATGAAAATCAATAATTCATACTTATTATGAAAAAAGTTGTAGGTATTTAACTATAACAACTCAATTGAGATAGAAATTGAATCTATATGTAAACTCGATCTGAAGGAGACTCAATTGTGGTTTATCAAGGGTAGGATACCCAAGTACAACCTCTTTTTCTCCAACTCTATATATATAATCAAAATTGTGTTTTTTCAAGGGTGGGATACCCAAGTACAACTTTTTTTTCTCCAACTATATATATATCAAATTTTATGAGTTTAAGTGTTTAAAAATGTGAACTTTCAAGGTAAAGATCCAAATCTTATGAAACTATATCAAGTGACACAACCATAATGCAATATGAATGAGACTACTTGTAATCTTCTATAAGCAATATGGTTTAATAAGGTTAACACATAAAGAATGAAGCTAAATAAAAGTTTTAAAATAAATTTTAGTGTAAAATTTATGTTCAAGCTAATCATATACTAATCTATATATCAAAAGATTATCCAACGTGACGTTGATATTAACATATAAGTTTTATCAATAAAATATTATCCAAAGTGATGGTGATATTAACATATGAGTTTTATTAACAAATTTGAGTAAAAATAATAAGCAATTAAAATAGGTTAAATAAATTTAGTGTTACTAAAATCCCTAAAGAATATCAATATTTTTTAAAATTAATTTGATAAAGTTAAATTGTTTTGACCATATTATGAGAGATTGATTGAGGAAAAGATCTAAAGCAGTTACTAATAGAAATATTAGTTGGGTTATAGCCTTGACAATCAAGTGATTTTAATCAAATATAATTTTATTAATAGAATAACAACTACTAAACGATAGTGTCATCCACATGAACAAGAGGACGTGCCATATAAATTATACCCAAAGGAAGTGAGTTTTTGAGGTCCATCTATAGTCTAGATGGAGGTAAGAAAAAAAAAGGTGATAAGTGTGAAGAGGAGAGGACCCTTTGGTCCGGTAGGTGGAAACATATGGTGCATTTGATGGGACACAATATAAGAGATAATGAATTTGTTGGAAATTTTGAGTTAGTTGTGTTGTCATTGATGTCAAGAGTCAGTGTCAGGAATTAGTGTAGGACTTGGCAAAATAAGGTTTAAAATATTTATATTTTAAGCCCAAGATATTTGGTCTAAGAGCTCTAGATTATTGGTTAAAAGGATAGTTAAATGCCCTAAATAAAAGGCCTAAACGAAATAATATTATAATATTAAAGGCGGTCAAAAAATGTCTAAGGGCAAAAGAGAAAAACACCTAGGTCCAATGGAAATAATATTATAATATTAAAGTTTTAATTATGCCTAAGGTAGTTTATAAATATTTTATAATATTTATATTATAAATTTATCTATAAAAATAATATTTTCATAACCCAAATTTGGGTTGGATGTCAAAATGAATTCATATTTTATATTCTCCGTCGACGTTGGAAAAAGGAAGGCATATGGTATAAATACCATAGCACTTACCCCTAAAAGGTAAGTCTCCGAAATTATTAATGCATGCGATTTAGAGTGAAGTGAATATTTCGTGAGCAAGAAAAGGATAAAGACTATAATTTTTATTTGCCCTTGAAATCCGTGGAAGACAAAGCGACTAAGGTGGAAAATTCAAACACCAACCAGTGGTTGGGCTAGCAGCAATTTCGAGGTGTGCAGAGCATTTAGAACATAGAGGTGTTGTGTTCGAGTCTCGATGGCGACGTGGGACAAAGCCTTTTGGATTTTGGAGCAGAAGGAGGAGTCAAAGTGCTCTAGGTACTTTTTCCTCCCACGTGAGCGCTTAGCTCATGCGATAGGGGAGCCATGGCTAAGGCGCAAGCATTGCTTCGACCAGGGATTGAGTCCCACGAAGAGTGCGCACTAAGGTATTTTATTTTTGGTTAAATTGTGCATAAAGTAAGGTTGTTGTGGTGCTTAAAGTGCATGCTTGAATTTTTGCGCTTGGGTTAAAGTGTGAAGTGGAAAATTTATTAGTACATGGTTATTTGGTTTTTGTTGAGTGCTTAGGGAGTTAAAATGAGTAAGGTAATTAATTTTTACCTTAGATAAAGTGAGAAATATTTTATTGAAGGTTAAAAATATATTGCATTGTTTTATAAAGTTAATTATTTGAAAATTGCGATATTGAGTAGGGAGACATAAGTAGTGTTTGGATCACTTCATGCATTAAATTTTTGAAAGGGGTTATTGTGAAATTGAGTGGGTGAAATCTTTATTTGATAAAGTTAGAGATTATAAGGTGTAATCTAGAATTAATAATTTTTGTATGGTGAAATATTTGAAGGAAATAATTGAGGATAGATTTTTGATATCTAACCATTGAGATTGGCAAAGAGGTTGATTGTGTTGAGACATGTTTTGAGGTCATTTCTCCGTTAAGAAAAAGGTATGGGCATATCTTCCTTGTGAGTTAAATATTGTTGGGTTGAATGTTATGAATGCTAAGTTGGAGTGAAAAGGTTTGTTTGATAAACATTGTTGAGTAACCTTTCATGTGCATGATTGGTGAATGTTTGCGAACATTTGAGTGAGAGATTGAGAACTATCTTGAACTAGGATTTTTGAAAGATCATGAGTATCATTATTATGAGATTTTATTTGATAAGCATTATTGGAAATAAACCTTCATGTGCATGATTACGGTTTGTGAAAAGAACATGAGTATCATTGTTATGTGAATGAGGAATCATCTTGAGTCAAGGATTGAGATTCATAGTGTGAGTTGTTGGAAATGGAGTGAAACACTTGTTTAGGGTTTGTTAACAAGTTGTGTTTCATTAAGTGATTGATTGAGTGGAGTTGGTTGAGCATAGTTGATTGAAAGTGTTGGAGTGATAGTTCAAGTTCTATAAAACAAATTGTTCTTTATTCTGAATTGAGTTGATGGAAAGGATTGAAAGTGATTGAGTGTTTGTGAGTGTGAAAAATATTGAGTCTCTAACCATTATCTATATGTTTCTGTGATATTAAAACAATATTCTATGTGAAACTCGTTTGTGTGATTGAAGAGGTTTTTCTGTGAAATATTGAGTTGAGTTGAATAAGCTTTGAAGAACATATATACTGAGAGGGGGGTGAACAGTATAAGATCACTTTTTACTGAGAGAAGCATTCCTACAATGGCAGACAGGGGGGTGGGAGGCAAAGAGGTCATACATGTCACGTCATAAACAATTTTTTTTATTAAAAAACCGACATTAACAAAAATATTTAAAATATTTAAACTAAAACAACCGACTAACCAACCATTGCAAACATTTAAAATATTTAAACTAAAACAACCGACTAACCAACTGTTGCAACTGTTTAATAAAATATTGTATAAATACATGAACATCCATTGCAATATACCAAAAACAATCCACAACGCAATTGATTTTGAACTGCTTCTGTAAATTGTGAATAGCAAGAAATTCATTCGGGACTACTTCTATAAAGGTTTGAACAATGATATAGAGTTACATTCACCAACATTATTTAGTTGGGCAGGTGCAAAGATGTAATCCTGCAGATGGTGCCAGGTAGCATAATTGGAAATTCTTGACATCATTGAAATTAAAAATGCACACAATCGATACTAAAAACCTTTGATACTGCTCAAAATATTTTATACTAGAATTGACTTAGTATATTATATTATTATATATATTATAATACTATATTATTAATTTCTAGGGTTTCATTGATTTATCGAAATGTATGATAACTATAGTATTATAAGTTGGACTATAGTATTATTAATATAAGATTAATATTATATATTATAGTATATTATTATGACAATGTATATTATTATTATAGAATACTAATATTAGTTTATATATATATATATTACTATTTTAATATTTATTAATTTAAATTAATAATATTTAAAATATTTTTTTACAGGAAAAAATGGAAAATACACCAAAAATAAATATATCAGATGAGGAAAAGAAGCAACAACGTTTGGCATATCAAAGAGAATATCAGAGACAAATATGTTCACAGATGACAGTTAGCCAAAGAGAAAGAGAAAATGAGAAACAAAGAAAAAATCGTGCAAAATGCAAGGCATAATCAATAATTGAAAAGATACAAGAAGAAATAGAAAAACAAATAAAACAAAAAAGAATGTCTCGTGCACAAATGACACAGGAACAAGACATAAGAGAGCACCAATAGATGATAGGCACATATAACAAGGTGAATAATGAACTTCAAATCCTCCATCAAACACTTGAGAGAATTAGACGATCTAACCATGACAGACAAAGGCAACAAGGTAATGGAGAAAATATTGAAAACAATGAAGTACGACAGATGGATGCATCTGAAGCATCTTCTTTTCTTAGAAAAAATGTTTCAAATATAGTTTTCGTTCAACAGACACAAAGCATATGCAATGAGATTAACATGGAGATGCATCCATAAAGGACATCACAGCCTTGAAGAGAAGGAAATATTGAAGGTATAGCAATAAATATACAACAAATTCCAACATATTGTGTGGATTTCAATGAATCACAGACTATATTTTGACATTAATTAGATAGTCTTGCATCACCATCAATGTGTTATATTTGTGATGAATGCTATCCTGGAATAAAGGTGCGTTTGACAGACAAAGGTCCAATATGTAATAGGTGTCAACAAGAATTATGTCCTAATCAATTTTTTGTAGAGAATAATATGGATCCTGAACTACAACCACCTAAACTTGTAAATTTGACACAAATTGAAGAAATTTTGATAGTCCGTGTTAATCCCATATTACAGGTAACACATGCTACAGGAGGCCAATACAAGTATAAGGGCACACAATAAGTTTTCCTCAAGAGGTGAAAGAATTTCTCATTCAATAAGTGAGTTGCCAATCATTATTGTTAGGAGAAAAGATCAACGTGGTACAAGTTATAATTTTACAGTGAATAAAGAGAGAGTATACAAAGCTCTTAAGTATAAGGTTGAGCATGATAAGTTTTGTAAGGATGTACAAATTGATGAAAATGTTTTGAGTGAACTCCCAACAGACACCATTACAAATGTCTTTCATAAAATTAACTTTGTCCATATGGAGTTTGATTATGATACGAATGAATATGTATTTATGGGTCCAATTCTAGAGAGTGATGAAGTAAATATAATTGATCACACCACAACAATGGCCTCCAAACCACCTAATGCTCTAAGGGATATGGAACTCATTCGTGCATGGGTAAACAACCCTAATGCGGATCCTAGAACACTTATTGATTGGCCTAGAATTGGAGCATCTCCTGTAAATGAGTATGTTATAGAAGGGTTACTAGATATGGAAATTGTGATTTGTTGCAACCTAGAATGAAAAAATTTCATCTACATGATTTCGTAAAACATCTAATTCGATATAGAAATCATCGCTTTGGAAAACATCCAATATTTAGACATTTCATGATGAACATGATTATGCGACATCGTGCACATAATTCTTCAACAGTATTTGTAAAGAAGAGTCTTCAAGACTTACCCATTACAATCAATGAACTGTGTGAACATATGGAAAATATCCTTGAATCCCATATTGCAGGTCGCTTAATGTGTTTTGGTACATCGTTAAGAGGCACAAGATCTTACTGGACAAAGTGTCGTGCTGAGTTAAATGACTTATTACATCAAATTGGGTCACCCACTATTTTCTTCACCTTAAGTGCGGTTGATCTGCATTGGCCCGACCTACATGCATTGATGCCAGGAACACCACCAATTTATCCTCATGAAGCACAAAAATGGAGAAAACAAAATATTATTGACTATCCTCATATTGTGGCTTATTACATGCATATTTGAAACACCACATTTTGAAAGGTGTTGCAAAAAAATGAAAGTAAAAGAATTTTGGTGTAGATATGAATGACAACATAGAGGCTCTCCACATGTCCATGGTTTCTTATGGTTAGAGGGATCTTCAAATATGGACAATTTAGATTGGAAAAATGAAAATCAAGTTAAAAATGCACAAATATATTTTGATAATATTATGCATGCATGGAATCCTCAAGGAGACCCTCACCAATGGAATATACAGATAAATATAAATAACTATTTAGATTTATATTTATATGAGTTTATATTTAGGTTTGTATTTATATAGTTGTGAATTGTAGGTATTACAAAGTTTCGGTCAACATCCATGTGTTAAGATCTTGCTATAAAATATACTAAACAACACACTCTCAACTCAAATAAACACACTCTCACACATTTTCTTGGAAATAAACTCACAAAAAAATTATAACAGTATTCAAAATTAATTGCATATGATAACAAAAACTACTTAAAAGGAACAATCTCACAATAGATAGAAGCGCAGGCCTCTTTGATGGGGAAACCTCCTTCAATAATTCATTAATTTGCAAAAAGATGATTACATTGGTGCCTTTTTGGGTATTTAAAGAGTTTCCTTCCAAGGTTGGCTTACATGCAAAATGCCACCTGGATTACATGCATAATGCCACCCAAATTACATGCATAGTGCCACTTTGAATTACATGCACAATGCCACTCGCATTACATGCATAACGCCACCTTACCTAACCTACCTACCATGTGTTACATAGAAACGAGTGCCATTTGTCATAGGCACTACCTAAGCTAAAACTTAGAACATTACAAAATATTAATCATGGGTACTACCCACATTCACTAGGAATTATTACATCAAGGAAGTTATTACATTAAGAGTTAGGATGAGATCCTAACATGCCCTTCTCCTTGAAGAAGCTTTGTACTCAAAGCTAAAAATGAGGAAACTATTGCTGGAGTTGATGGAGAGACTCCCATGTAGCATCCTCAGGTTGAAGCCCATGCCATTGAACAAGGACCTCTATAATGGTACGGTTGCGCAGAGTGAGAGTTCGATGATCCAGCAGCTGCTCAGGTGCGAGTAAGATGGAGCCTTCTTCATCAAATTCGAGAAGTGTTGACTGAACCTGTACCTTTGTGCCCACAACTTTCTTGAGAAGGGAAACATGAAAAATAGGGTGGAGCTTGGAAATGGGGGGAAGAGCCAATTTGTAAGCTATAGGTCCAATCCGTTGTAGAACCTGATAAGGACCATGGAATTTTGGAGCGAGCTTCTGACACCTACAAAGTTGTAGGGATGATTGTTTGTATGGCTGTAAGCGAAGGAAGACCATATCACCCACATCAAAACTATGCTCAGAACGATGCTGATCAGCTTGTTGGCGCATCTGATTCTAGGACATCTTCAAATTTTGCTTGAGTTGGTGGAGGACCTCGGTGTGTTGAATCAGAGCATTGTCAACGGCCTGGACCTTGGAGCTGCCCAAAATGTAGAAGGAAGGCATGAGTGGAGGGCACCTGTAAACTGCCTCAAACGGTGTGAGTTTTGTGGTGGTATGATAGGAAGTGTTGTACCACCATTCGGAAAAGGAAATCCATTTTTCCCAATGAGTAGGATGATCGGAGGCAAAGCAGCGAAGGTAGGTTTCCAAAAATTTATTAACAACCTCTGTTTGACCATCCGTTTGTGGATGGTAGGCTGAACTCATTTTGAGTTGAGTCCCCTGCAACTTAAACAAATCTTGCCAAAAATTGCTAGTAAAGGTGGGATCACGATCAGATACAATGGAGGTTGGCATGCCATGAAGGCGAAAGATGGAGTCAAGAAAAATTTATGTAATAGTGGATGTTGTGTAAGGATGGGCTAGGGCACAAAAGTGAGCATACTTTGAAAGGCAGTCCACTACTACAAAAATAACTGACTTGCCTCCCGATTTAGGTAGCCCTTCTATGAAGTCCATGGAGATGTTAGTCCACACCTGCTCTGGAATCGACAATGGTTGAAGAGTGCCCGGAGAGCACACTGTTTTTGCTTTCATCCTTTGACATGTGTCGTATTCAGCTACAAAAGAGTGAATTTCCTGTTTCATACCTTTCCAAAAGAAGGTGCGCTTGAGTCGCTCATAAGTTTTGAGGAACCCTGAATGGCCAGTAGATGCAGTAGCATGTGATTCCTTCATGAGGAGCTCTCGAAGTGGGGACTTAGGAGGAAGAACCAGGCATTGATGGTAACGCAGATCCTGGCCATCCCAACTATATCCTGGTGTAGAATCTGGATCATCCATAAGTGAAGCAACCAAGTCTTTCAAATCTACATCTTGAAGTATTTTCTGACATAAGGGCTCAATCCATTGGGGCAATGGTGCAAAAATGGCACACAACATACTAAGGGTCTCAAATTGGTGAGAGAGAGCATCCACCATAAGATTTTCCTTTCCTTTTTTGTACATGATGTCATAATCATAGCCCATGAGTTTTGATACCCACTTTTGTTGCTCGGGGGTGGCAAACCATTGTTCTAGAAAGTATTTTAGACTCTGATGGTTAGTTTTGATGGAGAAATGGCACCCAATGAGGTAAGGTCACTAATGTAGGACTGCATGCAATATTGCCAACATTTCCTTGGCATATGTGGATTTCCCTAAATTGCGATCAGATAGGGCTTTGCTGGTAAAAGCCAAAGGGCGTCCTTCTTGCATCAATACCACCCAAATACCATGACCAGAAGCGTCACTTTTAATGACAAATTTTTTAGAGAAGTCTGGCATGCTAAAACTGGAGTGGTGGTCATGGCATGCTTGAGTTCTAGGAATGCTTGCTCAGTTGGCTCTATCCAAGTAAAATAATCCTTCTTCAACATGGAGGTGAGGGGGGCAGCTATCTTTCCATAATTACAGACAAATTTATGGTAATAGCCTGTAAACCCTAAAAATACTCAAAGTCCCTTAAGAGTGAGAGGTTTCGGCCATTCTTGGACTGCTTGGATCTTCTTAGGGTCAACCTTGACACCATGCTTTGAGACAATGTGTCCCAGATACTCCACTTCGGTCAAACCAAAGGAACACTTGGATATTTTTGTGAATAGTTGATGGTCAGTCAATTGTTATAGGGTTTGGTCTACATGCTTGAGATGCTCTTCCCATGTGTGACTGTAAATCAAGATGTCATCGAAGAACACAAGGATGAACTTCTACAAAAAAGGGTGAAATATGTTGTTCATCAAGCTTTGAAATGTGGAAGGAGCATTTGTGAGACCAAATGGCATTACCAAGAATTCATAATGACCTTCATGAGTGCAAAAAGCAGTTTTAGGAATATCTTCATCCTTGAGCCGGATCTGATGGTACCCAGAGCGAAGGTCTAGCTTGGTGAAGTACATGGTCCCATGTAATTCATATAGTAATTCATCAACCACAGGGATAGGAAATTTATCTTTGACAGTTATCTTGTTGAGTTCTCGATAGTCAATACACAGTCACCAAGAGCCATCCTTCTTGAGGACCAGTAAGATTGGTGCAGAGTAGGGACTAGTACTAGGCTGAATGATACCCACCTTGAGTAATTCTTGTATCATTTTCTCAATCTCTGACTTCATGGCATGAGGGTACCTATATGGTCCGATATTGGGAGGTGCACTATCCAGCAATAATGGAATGGCATGGTCGTGAGAGCGATGCGGTGGTAGTGTAGTTGGTTCCGAAAATATGGCCTCATGTTTGTGGAGAATCTGTTGTAGGTCTGATGGAGTTTCACCCATTTGAGATGTGAATGGTTGGATGGAGAATAGTTGTGCAATGATCCCACTTGATGATTTCTTTAGCAATTTCTCCATGCCATTTGAACTAATAATTTGAGGTGTTCCTATCGAGGAGCCCTTGATGATGTGTGTTTGTCCATTTTGTGAGAACTGCTTCCAGAGTTCAGCAAAGTTCCAACTGATAGTGCACAACGTACTCAACCATTGAGATCCTAAAACAATATCACATCTGCCCAACTGGAGTACAAACATGTCCTGCTTGAGTTCATAGTCCCCTATCTTAATTTTAACATTGCAACATTTTCCTTTACAAGGTAAGGTTCCCCCATTGGCTACCATGACCTCAAAGGAATTACAAGTATGGATATAGCAATTTTCCTGCTGAGCCACTCTAGGGTCTATGAAGTTATGTGTGCTTCCCGAATCCATAAGGATGGAAAGACGTTGGCCCTTGAAAAATCCCACAACCTTCATGGTTTGTGGAGTAGTAATGCCTGCAAGAGCATGGACTATAATTGCTGTCTCAGGTTCCTGTTTCACTTCTTCTTGTGGAGAAGGTGTTTCGGAGGATCCTCATCCTCATCACTCTGGTCAGAGTTATCAGGTTCTTCAACATCTATCAAGAACAATTTTTTGTGTGCACACTTATGCCCTTTAAAAAAAAATTCATCACAATTATAGCATAATCCTTGGGCACGACGTGCATCCATCTCTTCTGTGGTTAGGCACTTGGGTGCAGTAGGTTTATTATCAACTGGGTGTTGAGATCGAGGAGGAAATGAAGGTCTATTTTGAGGAAACTTTGATGGGTGCCTTTGGGTAGAGAGTTTAGATTCAGCCAAACGGGCCAAACTAATATCTTCCATCATAGTTTGTGGTTTCAACATTCTTACTTTCGCTTGGAGTTCCACCTTCAAACCACTGATATAACAACTCTGGAAGAACCCTTTAGTCAATCCTCTTGTATTATTGGCCCATTTTTCAAATTGAGCTTGGTATTCACGAACTGACCCTGTTTGTTGTAGTTTGGTCAAGGCCCTTGTAAATTCCTCATACTCACTAGGACCAAATCGAGTGAGTAGTTGGGATTCAAAATTCTCCCAAGAGATATTTGGGTTAGCTATGTAACCATTGAAACCAGTGTAGAGCCTCAGATTCCAAGTTAAAGGAATCTATCTGGACTTGATGAAATATGGGGACATTATGAAGTCTAAAGAATTGATCAACCCTACATAGCCACCCATCAACATCCTTCCCACTAAATTTGGGAAATTCCAATTTGGGCATTTTGAAGGATGGTTCATGGTCATGATTCCTTGCAGAACCCTCAGCTTGGTGTTCTATTTTGGGGGGTCCTATTTTTAGTTTGTTGTCTACTTTTGTCAGTGCTTCTTCTAAGCGATTACTGGTGGCCTCATGCTCTAGGTGAAAACCTTGGAATTCTTCCCTTATGGAGTGAAAATCCGAGTGCAAGTTCTCAATGGCTTTTGTTAAGGAATCCAAGTGTTCTAGTTCATTTTGATGTCCATGGGTAACCTAGTCCATTTTGAAACCTTTTGTGACTAGTTACTAAAAATAGAATTGAGTTTTTAGGAATTACTATTTTTAGTAAGTGCCCAAAAAAGTGCTTGGCACCCCAGATTTTTTTTTTTTCTACTATTTTGCTGAGTCTAACGGTGTTTATAGTTTTTGATTCTGAGCTACAGAGCAAAAGTTGGGTACTAGAGCACTATCTATAACTGGCCTTGTGTCATGCTCTCACTGGTTGGCTCAGTCTTGACTTCACTAGCTCCAATATTCTCTATATTTTGTAGGTTACTATTATGACAATTCTGTTTTGACTTTGAAAACTGTAAATTCTGACCTAACTGTGCTGACCTCTATGACCTGACTGACCTGACTGTGACTGCCACTGTAAATTTGATTGTTATTCTCCAGACTATTAGCTTAAGTGTCACCCTCATGGTCTATCCTGAATGCATGTTATTTTTGTTATTTTTTTAGTAGAGGACTCCTTTCTCATATGCTCACTTTTTGGGGATTTGAAATGCAGGTTTACGAATAGGGAGGTTTGATTTTTTTTTTATATATATATTTTTTTATAGGTTGAAGTTTTAACAAAACTAGGGAATGATAGGTAGAGGAGTATGTACCACCCATAGGCCCTCTAATATACCGACAGTGATGAACAATAGTGCTCGGACCAATATTTTAGGCCACTATTCAAGGAGGATTCCACACATACCCTTGAGCACACTACTTGCCTCTCTGACAATATGGGAGGGTAATCGTCCAGGATGTTGTGTCCCGTAGACTATGAGTAATACAAGGTCAAAAAGCTTTCTAATGGCTAAAAGTTTGTTTAAACCTAGATGGTCTCTCAATATACCCGAAGATACATGGGAGCTCAAGTCCGTGCGCGAGTTATGTCTGAGGCCTGGGTATTGGAGCCTGATATCCCCTCACTTCACTAGACGCTTTATGGGCTATCTAGCTTAGCCAGTAACGACAGATTCTTCGTGATATTTTAAAACCCTCGGCACAGGGTTTCTACCTACTTAACTAAAAATATATTTTTTTTTTGGTCTAGAAAAAAAATGCATTGTATTTTTTGGATTTTTTTTTTTAATAAGGAAAAATAGGAACGAAAAAAAAACACACAAAATTTATACCTAACAGGTAGATTGGATGGCAAGAATCATTGTAGTTGCAACATAACTTGCCCCTGGAAAGCACTCTGATACCACTTGTTAAGATCCTGCTATAAAATATACTAAACAACACACTCTCAACTCAAATAAACACACTCACACATTTGCTTGGAAATAAACTCATAGAAACATTATAACAATATTCAGAATTAATTGCATATGATAACAAAAACTACTTAAAAGGAACAATTTCACAATAGATAGAATCGCAGGCCTCTTCGAGGGGGCAACCTCCTTCAATACTTCATTAATTTGCAAAAAGATGATTACATTGGTGCCTTTTCGGGTATTTAAAGAGTTTCCTTCCAAGGTTGGATTACATGAAAAATGCCACCTGGATTACATGCATAATGCCACCCGAATTACATGCATAGTGCCACTTTGAATTACATGCACAATGCCACTCGAATTACATGCATAATGCCACCTTACCTAACCTATCTACCATGTGTTACATAGAAACGGGTGTCATTTGTCATAGGCACTACCTAAGCTAAAACTTAGAACATTACAAAATATTAATCATGGGTACTACCCACGTTCACTAGGAATTATTACATCAAGGAAGTTATTACATTAAGGGTTAGGATGAGATCCTAACACCATGTTTGAGAAATACATGACAACTTATGCAAATTGATGCAAATCTAGATTACGAAGAGATTCTCAACTGTGTAGAACACGCTATGTAGAGAGGGTGCTTGCTTACAAAAAAAAAGAGGGAATATGGTTTGCAGGTATGTAGAGGTAATTCAAAGTATTTCAACTATTCCATATATACATAAAAAAATTGTAACTAATACCATTTATCTTATTTCTTTTATTTAGGTACAATGCACAATGGCCTTTGAATCTAGAAGGTTTAAAATTATATGAAGATTTTGCAACAGGAGATAAGAAGTATGAACTAGCAAGAAATAATGAGTGATTAAACACACATAATCATTACATTTTATAGTTATGGAGAGCAAATGTAGATTGGCAACCTATTATTTCAAAGCATGCAGTTATAAACTATATTACCAAATATGCTACGAAAGCTAAAAAAAGCTTAGAAACTTATCAAAAAATGTTGATGCAAATATATGCAGAATAATGATGATCCAGAAACAAGACCATATAGACGTCTTCTAATAGAAACACTTATAGAGAGAGATATAGGAGCACAAGAACATATTTGTTATTCGCATCAACATATCCTGTGGCACGTAGTATTGCAACAAGAACATATTTTCCATTTGTTCCTATGGCACGTAGTATTGCAACAAAAGGGGGAAGAACTAATCCAGGAGGACGTGATAATTAAGAAATTGAAGTTGAGTTACTAATTGCAAAAAATTCAAGAGTTATGTTAACAACCAACTTATGGAATGAAGTTGGACTTGTTAACGATGCATTAGGCTATATTCAAAATATAGTCTATAAACCTAGAAGGTCTCCACTAGATCAACCAACATATGTTTTGGTGGAGTTCAATAACTACACAAAGATGCTATTTTATGATACATCTCCTCGAATTGTTTCAAGTACACCAGTAGAAAGGGAAAGATAAGACAACTTCCATTAAAATTAGCTTGGGGATTGACAATTCATAAGTCACAAGGTTTGACACTGAATAAAGCAACAATTAACATAGGACAGACAGAAAGACAAGATTTAACTTTTATTGCCATCTCAAGAGTTAAGGCATTGGAAGGACTTAGAATAATACCACCCTTTTCATATGATCGATATGAAAAACTAAAGTTGAAAAAAGAGTTGCTAAGAGAAAGGAAGAAGAAGAGCGACTAAATTCTTTGGAGCTTAAATGATTGGCTCTAGCCAATCTATGAAATAATAAGGTGTTTATCAACACCGCCTATTGGGATTCAGATTTGTTATCACTTGAGCATTTTCATCTCACTCAAAGCTATTTTAAATATTTTTGGCATGTTATATTTATCAATACATTTATATATATATATATATATATATATATATATATATATATATATATATATATATATATATATATATATATATATTTAAATGTTGTTGAAAATATTTTAATATAATAATTGTGCGGTCGCGGATGCTACTAGCTTAGATATAAAGAATATATATCTAAAAACGTCCATATTTATCAATCTCGAGATGCCTATCTCATTTCTTGGTGGTGTGATCTCTAAGATAGGTGCCTCGGGATTGATAACTCTCGACGTTTTTAGATATATATCCTTTATATCTAAGCTAGTATAAATAAAACTACAACCCTACAATGGATATGTATATGTATATGAAGTATTTACTCTATATATATATATATATATATATATATATATATAATCATTAAAAATAAAACTACCATTGAAAGGATACACGGAAAGCAATATATAAAAAATATCACAAACTACCATTGAAAGGATATATAGAAAGCAATATATAAAAAATGTTACGAAAAACATAGATTAAAATAGTTTTTAAGAGTTAGTGGATTGGTAGTTATTTGTGAGGTATTTTAATGCATTAAAAACAAAAACAACCTTCTGTCCATTTTATTAATATCACCTATTTCATTAAAATATGGTCTTAATATAAATAAAACTACATCCCCCACGTGGTATAAACTTGGCTACAAGAGACCAACAAAATGGACTCCAATCACATAACACAAATGCAATAATGGAAGAAAACTGTCAATTGATATTCTTCTCATTCCTGAATTCACACCCCTTATACAAAATATTACAATCCATCATATAGCAACCGAAAACCAAAGAAACCCTAAAGAAACCCTAAAAATGTCTTTTTTCTAAAAACTGCTTCTAAAAACTGCTAAAAATAGATCTTTTTCCTAAAAATTGTTAAAAATAGAAATGAGTCGGATTGCACCCAAATTTGGTGCACACATCCCTCTTACAATAATGAACCTTTATTTAAAATATTAGGTCTACACTTATGGTATAACAAAATATAATAAACTTCTAACAGCAAAAAAACCCAAAAAACTCGAGAACCTATTCTAAAAGCTAATTTTGGGGTACTAGATGTCGGAGTTAGGTCCCGAAAACATGATTTTTTGAGGGCAGGTGCATAAGAGATGAGCCTTATGTAGAACACGCATGTGGAACCACCTATTAAATTTCAAGGCAAACAGCGTACGGTTCACAAGTTATGGCTTCGGCAAGGTGCATCATTCTCATTTGGTGAAAAAGAATTCAGATCCTATGAGTTCAGCTGAATTGAAATCCTGTAGCTTCTAGTTATCAATTTTATTTAGCTCTGACTCTGAAACCCAAATGTTATCTAACTGTGGTAATCATTCCCATTGAACCAAGAATGTTTTGTAGCTCCCATGTCTGGTGGTGATCACCTTCTTATCGAGCACTTGTGTAACTCTATATTTTTTCTTCTTAGGCATCTATCGTGTCCAATTTACTGTCTCTTGTAATTCACCATCCTTGACAGTACCAGGATACTAAAATAAATTAGAAACATTAAAAATGGGTGAAATATCAAATTCATCAGCCAGCTCCACTTTATAGGCATTATCATTGATCTTCATCAAAATCCTGCATGGCCCAATTTTCTTAAGTTTCAGTTTGTTATATGTCCCCTTAGGAAATATTTCTTTCCTAATATGAACCATGACCATATAAGCCTCTTAAAACACTTTCACCCTTCTGTGTGCATCAACAGAATCTTTGTAGTGAGCATTACTACTCTACAATTTTTCCCTCACTGACTCTTGCACTTTCTGGATATGCTCAGCAAATGCTTCTACATCATCACTAACTTGTTACCCAATTGGTAACTCAACCAAATATAATACACCTCTAGGATTTTGACCATAAATAATTTGAAAAGGAGATTTACCTGTTGACCTGTTCACTAAACTATTGTATGCAAATTCAGCTTGTGACAAGGCTAAATCCTATTGTTTTGGTTTTTCTCCAATTATGCATCGTAAGAGGTTTCCCAAGCTTCTGTTCACTACCTTTATTTTCCCATCGGTCTGTGGGTGGTAAACACTACTGAACTGCAACCTGGTATTCAAATTTTTCTAGAACATCCTCCAAAAGTGACTCAAGAACTTAGTATCCCGATTAGAAGTAATATTCTTTGGAACACCATGCAACCACATAATCTCATCAAATAATAAGACTACAGTCCTAGTTACATCATTAGTCTTTTGACAAGCAATAAAATGCACCATTTTGGAAAATTTTTCTACCACAACAAAAACTGAATCCTTACCACTCTGTTTCTTGGGCAACCCCAACATGAAATCCATACTCAGATCGGTCCATGGTCCTGTAGGAACTGGCAGTGGCATATACAACCTTGTATTTTGCACATGGCCCTTAGCCATTTGACATACTCGAAATCTAGAGACAAACTTGATTTTATCTCTCTTCATTTTTTGCCAATTGTACTTCTCCTCTACAAGAGTGGTAGTTTTGGCTACTCCAAAATGACCAGCCAAAACCCCACTATGTAATTCCCTCAATATTTTCTCTCTCATAGATCCATTGGTAATGCATAATCGATTACCCTTAAACAAGTAACCATTCTGCAAAAAATACTCTTCAAAAATGGTATGGGACTCACCCCCTACCGCACTTTTGCACTATTGCACAATATTCCCAAAATTCACATTAGATTCATACAGATCTTTAATCCCCTCAAATCCTACCACTTCATTTTCCATAGTGGTCAACAACAAGACTCTCCTACTCAATGCATCAACAACCTTATTCTATTTTACTGACTTGTGTTTTAGGACAAATGTATATTGTTGCAAAAATGAAACCCATTTGGCATGCCTGCTATTTAAATTTTTCTAAGAATTGACATACCTCAATGCTTCATGATCAGTAAACAACACAAACTCATTTGAGATTAAGTAGTGCCTCCAATGTTTCAATACTTGCACAATTGCATAAAATTCCACATCATATGTAGAATAATTCTTCCTTGCATCATTCAACTTCTCACTAAAAAATGCTATAGGTGAGCCCTCTTGACTTAAGAAACCACCAATTCCAACAAATGAGGCATCACAATCAACCTCAAACACCTTACTAAAATTTGGTAACACTAGAACAAGGGCTTCTGACACCTTATTCAAGAGTTCAAAACTCTTTGTTGCTGTTGTAGTCCATACAAACTCTTTCCCCTTCGTGCACTCAGTTATAGGGGTAGTTATACTACTGAAGTTCTCGATGAACTTCCTGTAAAAGGTAGCTAGTCCATGAAAACTCCTTACTTCTATTATAGATCATGGAAGAGTCCATTCTAGAATCGCCTTCACTTTCTCATCATCCATCCTCATGCCATCTCTCGAGATTACAAATCCCAAAAACACTAAACTATCTTGAATAAATCTACATTTCTTTAGGTTGACATACAATTTCTCCTTCTTGAGCATGTCTAACACTAATTTTAGGTGTAACAAATGGTCTTCTTCACTTTTACTATAAATTAAAATATCATCAAAATACACAACCACAAACTTACCATTATATTCCCGTAGTACTCTGTTCATCAACCGCATAAATGTATTGGATGCATTAGACAACCCAAATGGCATCACCATCCACTCGTACAATCCATATTTTATCTTAAAAGTTGTATTACATTCATCCCCTTCTCAAATTTTGATCTAGTAGTAGCCACTCTACAGATCAATTTTATTGCAGTATTTAGCTCCAGCCAATCCATCCATCATGTCATCCACTCTCGACATAGAATACCGATACTTTATTATGATTTTGTTTATGTCTCTACTGTCTACACACATTCACAAGTAACCATATTTATTTTGGGTTAGCAATGCTGGAGTCGCACATGGACTCATACTCTCCCTAACTAATCCCTTCTTTATCAACTCTGTCACTTGCCTAATCAACTCTGCATTCTATGTTGGGTTCAACCGATAAGCTGCTTGATTTGGGAGCACTGATCCTGGAATCAAATCCATGTGATGTTGGATATCTCTTTTTGGTGGTAGCCCATCTGGTGACTCCTCTGGCGTGATATATTTATATTCACTTAGCAACTTAGCTGCTATTGTATGCATAACCACTTCCTTTGTTTCTAGCATCCTAGCTGTTAAGGCATAACAGAAGCTAGTATCCATGATATCTGCAAGAAACTCCTTCATCATCAACAAGCTCTCACTCGGCCTATCCTCCTTCAAAGGTATAAGAACTACCTTTACACCATCCTTCCATAATGTATAAGTATTCTTTCTCCCATTATGGTTAGTATCCCTATCGTACTGCCAAGGCATTCCCAATAGAATGTGACATGCATCCATTGACATCACATCACACCACACTTCATCCTTGTAAGTGCTCCCAATTGAAAATTTAATTAAACACCTTTGATCTATTGTTACCTCATTCCCCTTATTAACCCATGAGATGCGATATGGATAAGGATTTTTTTCACATTTCAGGTGCATTTTATCAACCATGACATTTGACACCATATTCTCACAGCTATCACCATCAATGACAATGTTACATACCTTCCCTCCTGATGTACACCTTATTCGAAATATGTTCGTTCACAGCCAAGAATCTTCACCATCTATGGTCTACCCCTTTGCTTTGATCTGCACCATATCTTTCTTAGGAGCAATCAATGTCCTCCTTATCATAAGTGCTTCCCCCATGTCAGCAACAACTTCATCCTTATCTTGCTCTTCCATCTCAACTAGATTGACCCTTCCTTGTATTCCTTGACCTCTTTCTTGGACATCACGTTGGGAACACTCAAATGCTCTATGTCTCTCATCACCACATCCATAACAGGTATACGACCTCCTCAGATCATTCCCATTTCATCCACCACCGTAACCTCTACCTCGTTGGTATCCTCTTCCTCTTATATTTTGTCCATCTTCTTCTTGTTTAGTAGGTATTGAGGATTCTCCCTGATTAAAATTAGATCCACTTCAACCCTGAACTTAAGAGGGTGTGAATCCCTTTTTACCTCTTCTATTAATCTTTTTTAATTTCTCCTCTGCCTTGAGGGCCATTTGATACGCATCTTCCACTATAAGAGTGTGATGCATGCTCAGCTCATCTTGAACAACAAAACTTAGGCCATTTACATACCTGACAGCCTTTTGGTCCTTCGTCTCATTGTGCTCCACTAAAATGGATAGCTTGTAGAATTAATTAGTATAGTCCTCAATGCTTTGATCCTTCTATCGAAGATTTTGAAATCTATGAAATAGGGTTTGGGAGTAGTCTACAAGTATAAATTTTTCCTGTAACTTCTTCTTCATCTTTGTCCAATCCTTGATCTTTTCCTTTCCATTCCTCTATCGTGTAGTCTGTAAATGATCCCACCAAATCTATGCATGTCCCTTCAACTTTGTGTATGCAAGCTTAACCTTCTTATCTTCAGCAAGATTACTCCATTCAAAATATTTTTCTAGGCTATTGATCCAATCGATCAACTCCTCTGGTTTCAACCCACCAGCATACTTGGGAACCTCGATCTTAATTCCATCTCTATTCCCCTTAAGCCCCTCTAGAGCTTGTATCAGTAGATTTTTAAAATTGTGTCCTTCTTCCTCTGGGCCCTCTGGTTCTAATTCTGTGTGGACCTCAAATCCACGTTCCTCAGGTATATTTTCATCATCAGATCCTTGATCTGCACGTGCCCTGGGATGTCTCTCTCCCATGCAATCAATCACACCAGTCAGCTGTGTTATTTATGTATTTAGATACTCGATCTGCCTATTCATCTGGGCATATATTCTAGGTGGCATCTTCCCTTCATTAGCGAGATCACACCTGCTCTAATACCAAATGGTGTAAACTTAGCTACAAGAGACCAACAAAATGAACTCCAATCACATAACACAAATGCAATAATGGAAGAAAATTGCCAATTGATATTCTTCTCATTCCTAAATTCACACCCCTTCTACAAAATATTACAATCCATAATATAGCAACCGAAAACCAAAGAAACCCTAAAAATGTATTTTTTCTAAAAACTGCTAAAAATAGATCTTTTTCCTAAAAACTGCTAAAAATAGAAATGAGTCGGATTGTGCCCAAATTTGGTGCACACATCCCTTTTACAATAATGAACCTTAATTTAAAATATTAGATCTCTACTTATGGTATAAAAAAATATAATAAACTTCTAACAGCCAAAAACACCCAAAAAACCCGGGAACCTATTCTAAAAGCTAATTTTGGGGCACTAGATGTCAGATTTAGGTCCCAAAAACATGATTTTTGGAGGGTCAGGCACATCAAAGATGAGCCTAATGTAGAACACACACGCAGAACCAACTGTTAAATTTCAAGGTAAACAGGCGTACGGTTAACAACTTATGGCTCTGGTAAGGTGCATCACCACGACGTATATGTATATGTATACGAAGTATTTACTCAATAAAATATATATAATAATTAAAAATGTCACGAACTACCATTGAAAGGATACACAAAGAAATATATAAAAAATGTTACGAAAAACATAGATTGAAAATAGTTTTTAAGAGTTAGTGGATTGGTAGTTATTTGTGAGGTATTTATTAAGAAAAAATTTAGGTTCAAATTGTAGGGTACCAATTTGTAAAGGTAGAAGTCTGCTCAAAAATATTTTGAGTGCGCTCTAGATCAATGACAATGATAATAGTATTCTCATCACGTCCATCAACAAAAAAAAAGTGGAATAGGATTTTTGAGAGCGGTCTATGGTTTGAACTCTGGACTTGACAGTTACTACAAATAATACACTTGTAAACAACTCTCCTATATTAAAAAAATAAATAAATAAACATAAGGTAAAAATAAAGAATATACTACTTAAAAAATGGTATAAAAAGGAGTATATAAGAGTAAGAGGTAGAAATTAGAGTATATAAGAGTAAGAGGTAGAAATTAAATGTAAGTAACATTCTTTAATAACTTAGGAATGCATCTGTTACATGAGATTGAGTGCCCTTGTATAATAATTCGACTATGTAAAAATGTTTTATTTATATAATAATTTAATAGATAAATATTAAACTCAAATTCATTTAAAATTGTTACTAGGTTTTTGGATTAAGGTTCAATGGTGGGATAAATAGTTGATGTAGTCTACACCAAGGTTTTCTACGACATCAAATAGTTCATTGTAATTAAGTTTATGTAAAATTTCATGAGGGCTAGGTGGATTGGTAAGAAGTTGGGCAATTATTAGGTTCAAACCTCATGAGCATGTCCAATCTAGGGCAAAGGTAGTAGTCTAACCTGAGTTCGCTGAGTGTGCGTAGTTTGATGATGGTGGTACCAACCTTGAGCTATCCGGGGTCTCCCTTACTCCGAACCATGTTTACTGAGGTGAGGGAGGGGTTTTAGTGGTAGCACCATGATTTGACGTTATGATCAAAGGAAATGTGACTTGACCCTGTGACCAGTTCAAAAATGAAAGGTAGTTGTTGATTCCTCTATGTATCAAAAAAAAATTAAGTTGATGTAAAAGGGAAAGAGCAATGCTATCAAAACCTTTTTTTAATTCATTTAAAATTATAGATTTATTATATTTTTTATATAATTTAATATAAATGTAATAGAATGATCCAAAAAATGAAAATCAAGAATTCATATTTATTATGAAAAAAAATTGTAGGCATCTAACTATAACAACTCAATTGAGATAGGAATTGAATCTATATGTAAAATCTCAAGGTCTAAGGAGACTCAATTGTGGTTTATCAAGGGTAGGATACCCAAGTACAACCTCTTTTTCTCCAACTATATATATATATATATATATATATATAATCAAAATTGTGATTTTTCAAGGGTGGGATACCCAAGTACAACTTTTTTTCTCCAACTATATATATAATCAGATTTTATGAGTTTAAATGTTTAAAAATGTGAACTTTCAAAATGAAGATCCAAATCTTATCAAACTATATCAAGTGATACAACCATAATGCAATATGGAAAGAGCAATGCTATCAATTTTTTTTTAAATTCATTTAAAATTAGAAATTTATTATATTTTTTTATAGAATTTAATATAAATGTAATAGAATGATAAAAAAAAATGAAAATCAATAATTCATACTTATTATGAAAAAAGTTGTAGGTATTTAACTATAACAACTCAATTGAGATAGAAATTGAATCTATATGTAAACTCGATCTGAAGGAGACTCAATTGTGGTTTATCAAGGGTAGGATACCCAAGTACAACCTCTTTTTCTCCAACTTATATATATATATATATATATATATATATATATATATATATATATATATATATATATATATATATATATATATATATAATCAAAATTGTGTTTTTTCACCCAGGTGTTGTAGGTGAGTTGGAGAGGAGAGGGCAATCCTCCAAGGGAGGTCCCAGGTTCGAATCTCCACCCTACCAAAAATTTGAATTGGGTACCGAAAATCCAATTGATAATGTTGGTGCGGGCAGGGCTGGGTGCGACCCTCGGGTGACTTTGACGGTGTAGAACCCCCTGTTCGTGGTCTCTTAGACCAAGGCGGCCCCAAAAGGGGTTTTTTGCTTAAAAAAAAAATTTGTGATTTTTCAAGGGTGGGATACCCAAGTACAAATTTTTTTTCTCCAACTATATATATAATCAAATTTTATGAGTTTAAGTATTTAAAAATGTGAACTTTCAAGGTGAAGATCCAAATCTTATGAAACTATATCAAGTGACACAACCATAATGTAATATGAAGGAGACTCGTTGTAATCTCCTATAAGCAATATGGTCTAATAAGGTTAACACATAAATAATGAAGCTAAATAAAATTTTTAAAATAAATTTTAGTGTAAAATTTATGTTCAAGCTAATCATATACTAATCTATATACCAAAAGATTATCCAAAGTGACGTTGATATTAACATATGAGTTTTATTAATAAAATATTATCCAAAGTGATGGTGATATTAACATATGAGATTTATTAACAAATTTGAGAAAAAATAATAAGCAATTAAAATAGGTTAAATAATTTAGTATCACTAAAATCACTAAATAATATCAAGATTTTTTAAAAGTAATTTGATAAAGTTAAGTTTTTTTGACCATATTATGAGAGATTGATTGAGGGAAAGATCTAAAGCAGTTACTAATAGAAAGATTAGTTGGGTTATAGCCTTGATAATCAAGTGACTTTAATAAAATATAATTTTATTAATAGAATATCAACTACTAAACGATAGTGTCATCCACATGAACAAGAGGACGTGACATATAAATTATACCCAAAGGAAGTGGGTCTTTGAGGTCCATCTACAGTCTAGATGGAGGTAAGAAAAACAAAGGTGATAAGTGTGAAGAGGAGAGGACCCTTTAGTTCGGTAGGTGGAAACATATGGTGCATTTGATAGGACACAATATAAGAGATAATGAATTTGTTGGAAATTTTGAGTTAGTTGTGTTGTCATTGATGTCAAGAGTCAGTGTAGGACTTGGCAAAAGAAGGGTTAAAATATTTATATTTTAAGCCCAAGATATTTGGTCTAAGATCTCCAGATGATTGGTCAAAAGGATGGTTAAATACCCTAAAGAAAAGACCTAAAGGAAATAATATTATAATATTTATTATTATAATATTAAAGGCGGTCAAAAAAGATCTATGGGCGAAAGAGGAAAACACCTAGGCCCAACGGAAATAACCCAATGGAAATAATATTATAATATAAAGTTTTAATTATACCTAAGGTAGTTTATAAATAATTTATAATATTTATATTATAAATTTATTTATAAAAATAGTATTTTCATAACCCAAATTTGGGTTGGGTGCCAAAATGAATTCAAATTTTATATTCTTCATCGACATTGGAAAAAGGAAGGCATATGGTATAAATACCATAGCACTTACCCCTAAAAGGTAAGTCTTCGAAATTATTAATGCATGCGATTTAGAGTGAAGGTGAATATTTCGTGAGTAAGCAAAGGATAAAGACTATAAATTTTATTTGCCCCCGAAATTCATGGAAGACAAAGCAACTAAGGTGGAAAAGTCAAACACCAACCAGTGGTTGGGCTAGCGGCGAATCCGAAGTGTGTAGAGCATTCAGAATGTAGAGGTGCTATGTTCGAGTCTTGGTGGTGATGTGGGACAAAGAATTTTAGATTTTGGAGCAGGAGGAGGAATCAAAGCGCTCTAGGTACTTTTGCCTCCCACATGAGCGCTTAGCTCATGCGGTAGGGGAGCTGTGGCTAAGGTGCAAGAGAAGCTTCGACCAGGGATCGAGTCCCATGAAGAGCACGCACGAAGGTATTTTATTTTTGGTTAAATTGTGCATAGACTAATGTTGTTGTGGCGCTTAAAGTGCATGCTTTAATTTTTGCGCTTGGGTTAAAGGATGAAGTGGGAAATTTATTATCACATGGTTATTTGCTTTTTGTTGAGTGATTAGGGAGTTAAAAGGAGTAAGGTAATTAATTTTTGCTTTAGAGAAAGTGAGAAATATTTTATTGAAGATTAAAAATATATTGCATTGTTTTATAAAGTTAATTATTTGAAAAATGCAATATTGAGTACAGAGACATAAGTAGTGTTTGGATTACTTCATGCATTAAATTTCTGAAAGGGGTTATTGTGAAATTGAGTGGGTGAAATATTTATTTGATAAAGTTAGAGATTATAAGGTGTAATTGAGAATTAATAATTTTTGTATGGTGAAATATTTGAAGGAAATAATTAAGGATAGATTTTTGATATCTAACCATTGAGATTGGCAAAGAGGTTGATTGTGTTGAGACAGGTTTTGAGGTCATTTATCCATCAAGAAAAAGGTATGGGCATATCTTCCTTGTGAGTTAAATATTTTTGGGTTGAATGTTATGAATGCTAAGTTGGAGTGAAAAGATTTGTTTGATAAGAATTGTTGATTAACCTTTCATGTGCATGATTGGTGAATATTTGTGAACATTTGAGTGAGATATTGAGAACTATCTTGAACTAGGGTTTGTGAAAGATCATGAGTATCATTGTTATGTGAGGTTTTTTGATAAGCATTATTGGAAATAAACCTTCATGTGCATGATTAGGGTTTGTGAAAATAACATGAGTATCATTGTTATGTGAATTAGGAATCATCTTGAATCAAGGATTGAGATTCATAGTGTGAGTTGTTGGAAGTGGAGTGAAACACTTGTTTAGGGTTTGTAAATAAGTTGTTTTTCATTAAGTGATTGATTGAGTGGAGTTGGTTGAGCATAGTTGATTGATAGTGTTGGGGTAATAGTTCAAGTTATGTAAAACAAATTGTTCTTTATTATGAATTGAGTTGATGGAAATTATTGAAAGTGATTGAGTGTTTGCGAGTGTGAAACATATTGAGTCTCCAACCATTCTTTATATGTTTCTGTGAGATTAAAACAAGATTCTGTGTGAAACTTTTTTATGTGATTGAAGAGGTTTTTTCTGTGAAATATTGAGTTGAGTTGAATAAGCTTTGAAGAACACAAGCTTATACTAAGAGGAGTGTGAACAGTATAAGACCACTTTTTATTGAGAGAGGCGTTCCTACAATGGCAGACAGGGGGTGGGAGGCAAAGAGGTCATACATGTCATGTCGTAAACAATTTTTTTTATTAAAAAATCCGACATTAACAAAAATATTTAAAATATTTAAACTAAAACAACCGACTAACCAACTGTTGCAAACATTTAAAATATTTAAACTAAAACATCCGACTAACCAACCGTTGCAACTGTTTAATAAAATATTGTATAAATACATGAACATCTATTGCAATATACCAAAAACAATCGACAACGCAACTGATTTTGAACTACTTCTGTAAATTTTTGAATAGCGAGAAATTCATTCGGGACTGCTTCTGTAAAGGTTTGAACAATGATATAGAGTTACATTCACCAACATTATTTAGTTGGGCAGGTGCAAAGATTTAATCCTGCAAATGGTGCCAGGTAGCATACTTGGAAATTCTTTACATCATTGAAATTAAAAATATACACAATCGATACTAAAAACCTTTGATACTGCTCAAAACATTTATACTAGAATTGACTTAGTATATTATATTATTATATATATTATAATACTATATTATTAATTTCTAAGGTTTCATTGATTTATCGAAATGTATATATTATATATTATAGTATTAATATAAAGTATTAATTTCTAGGGTTTCATTGATTTATCGGAATGTATGATAACTATAGTATTATTATAATATTAATATTATATATTATAGTATTAATATAAAGTATTAATTTCTAGGGTTTCATTGATTTATCGGAATGTATGATAACTATAGTATTATTATAATATTAATATTAGTATTATAAGTTGGACTATAGTATTATTAATATAATATTAATATTATATATTATAGTATTATAATATTATAATACTATAATATATATTATAGTATTATATAATATACTATTATAATATATATTATAATATTATTATGATAATGTATATTATTATTATAGAATACTAATATTAGTTTTTATATATATTGTACTATTTTAATATTTATTAATTTAAACTAATAATATTTAAAATATTTTTTTACAGGAACAAATGGAAAATACACTAAAAATAAATATATCAAAGGAGGAAAAGAAGCAACAACGTTTAGAATATCAAAGGGAATATCAGAGACAGCGATGTGCACAGATGACAGTTAGCCAAAGAGAAAAAGAAAATGAGAAACAAAGACAAAATCATGCAAAATGCAAGGCAAAATCAATAGTTGAAAAGATACAAGAAGAAAGAGAAAAATAAATAGAACGAAAAAGAATTTCTCATGCACAAATGACATAGGAACAAGACATAAGAGAGCACCAACAGATGATAGACACAGATAACAAGGTGAATAATGAGCTTCAACTCCTCCATAAAACACTTGAGAGAACTAGACGATCTAACCAAGACAAACAAAGGCAACAGGTAATGGAGAAAATATTGAAAACAATGAAGTAGTATGATAGATTGATGCATCTGAAGCATCTTCTTTTCTTAGAAGAAATGCTTCAAATATAGTTTGCGTTCAACAGAAACAAAGCGGATGCAATGAGATTAACATGGAGATGCATCAAGAAAGGACATCGCAACCTCGAAGAGAAGGAAATATTGAAGGTATAGCAATAAATATACAACAAATTCTAACATATGGTGTGTATTTCAATGAATTGTAGACTATATTTTGACATAAATTAGACAATATTGCATCACCATCGATGTGTTATATTTGTGATGAATGCTATCTTGGAATAAAGGTGCATTTGATAGACAAAGGTCCACTATGTAATAGGTGTCGACAAGAAATAGGTCCTAATCAATTTTTTGCAGAGAATAATATGGATCCTATACTACAACCACCTGAACTTGCGAATTTGACACAAATTAAAGAAATGTTGATAGCTCGTGTTAATACCATATTACAGGTAACACATGCTACAGGAGGCCAATACAAGTATAAAGGGCACACAATAAGTTTTCCTCAATAGGTGAAAGAAATTGCTAAGGTATTGCCTCATTCAATAAGTGATTTGCCAATCATTATTGTTAGGAGAAAAAATCAGGTACAAATTATAATTTTAAAGTGAATAAAGAGAGAGTATACAAAGCTCTTAAGTATAAGGTTGAGCATGATAAGTTTTATAAGGATGTAAAAATTGATGAAAATGTTTTGAGTGAACTCCCAACAGACACCACTACAAATGTCTTTCATAAACTTGATTATGTCCATATGGGGTTCGATTCTGATATGAATGAATATGTATTTATGGGTCCAATTCTAGATACTGATGAAGGAAATATAATTGATCACACCACATCAATGGCCTTCAAACCACCTAATGCTCCGAGGGATATGGAACTCATTCGTGCATGGGTAAACAACCCTAATGCACAAACCTATCCTCAAATATACACCAAACTTTTCTCCACAAGTCCACACATAACTTGCTCAAATCTACTCAAAAAGTCCACCCAAAACTTCCTCAAATTTTCTCAACAAGTCCACACAGAACTTGCTCAAATCTGCTCAACAAGTCCACACAAAACTTGCTCAAATTTTCTCAACAAGTCCAAACAGATCTTGCTCAAATTTGCTCAACAAGTCCACTCAGAACTTGCTCAAATCTTCTCAACAAGTCCACTTAGAACTTGCTCAAATCTGCTCAACAAGTCCACATAGAACTTGTCCAATTTGCTCAATAAGTCCACAAAGAACTTGCTCAAATATGCTCAACATGTCCACATAGAACTTGCTCAAATATGCTCAACAAGTCCACATAGAATTTGCTTAAATTTGCTCAACAAGTCCACATAGAACTTGTCCAATCTGGTCAACAAGTCCACACAAAACTTGTCAAATCTGTTCAATAAGTCCACACAGAACTTGTCCAATCTTCTCAAAAATTCCACACAAAACTTGTTCAATATACTCAACAATTCCACATAGAACTTTTCCAATCTGCTCAATATTTGTATTGTAAGATTTCACAAAATCTCACACAAAATATTTCCATAAGTCGTCTCAAAGACTTACCTCAAACCAACTCAAAAAATCCACACAAAACTTGTTCAATATCATAGAAACATAAAGAGAATTGTTAGACTCAATATGCTCTATACTAATCACAATGCTCAATTTATTTCAATCCCGCTCTTATAAACATAAGGATAATTGTTAGAGACTCAATATGCTTCAAATTCAACTCAATGCTCAATCACTTTCTCAAATCAATTCGAAATATAGAATAGTTTGTTTTATGGAAATTGAATAATCACTTCACACGTTCACTTGACTAGGCTCAACCAACTTTACTCAACCAATCACTCAATGAAATAAACCTTGCTCACAAACCTTAGTCCAAGAATATGATCACTCACTCAAAATATTTCCAACAATGCTCAACAATAAATCTCACATAACAATGATACTCATATTCTTTTCAAACCCTAGTTCAAGTTCTTTGCTCAACAACTCACTTCAACAAAAATTCTTATAAAAAAACTCTCACATAACAATGATACTCATGTTATTTTCAAACCCTAGTTCAAGTTCTACAAATCGCCTAATGCTTCGAGGGAGATGGAACTCATTCATGCATGGGTAAACAACCCTAATGCACAAACCTATCCTCAATTATACACCAAAATTTGCTCCACGAGTCCATACATAACTTGCTCAAATCTACTCAAAAATTCCACACAAAACTTGCTCAAATTTTCTCAACAAGTGCACACAGAACTTGCTCAAATATGCTCAACAAGTCCACACAGAACTTGCTCAAATTTGCTCAACAAGTCCACATAGAACTTGCTCAAATATGCTCAACAAGTCCACTCAAAACTTGCTCAAATCTGCTCAACAAGTTCACATAGAACTTGTCCAATTTTCTCAATAAGTCCACAGAGAACTTGCTCAAATATGCTCAACAAGTCCACACAAAACTTGCTCAAATATGCTCAAAAATTCCACATAGAACTTGCTTAAATCTACTCAACAAGTCCACACAAAACTTGATAAAATTTGCTCAACAAGTCCACACAAAACTTCTCCAATATGTTCAATAAGTCCACACAGAACTTGTCCAATCTTCTCAAAAAGTCCACACAGAACTTGTCCAATATGCTCAACAAGTCCACACAGAACTTGTCCAATTTTCTCAATATTTGTATTGTAAGCTTTCACAAAAGCTCACACCAAATATGTCCTTAAGTCTTCTTAAGTACTTACCTCAAACCAACTCAAAAAATCCACACAAAACTTGTCCAATATCATAGAAACATAAAGATAATTGTTAGAGGCTCAATATGCTCTATACTAATCACAATGCTCAATTTATTTCAATCACACTCTTATAAACATAAGGAGAATTGTTAGAGACTCAATATGCTTCAAATTCAACTCAATGCTCAATCACTTTCTCAACTCAATTCGAAATATAGAATAGTTTATTTTATGGAACTTGAATAATCACTTCACACATTCACTTGACTAGGCTCAACCAACTTTACTCAACCAATCACTCAATGAAATAAACCTTGCTCAAAAACCTTAGTCCAAGCATATGATGACTCACTCAAAATATTTCCAACAATGCTCAACAACAAATCTCACATAACAATGATACTCATATTCTTTTCAAACCCTAGTTCAAGTTCTTTTCTCAACAACTCACTTCAACAACAATTCTTATAAAAAAATCTTGCATAACAATGATACTCATTTTCTTTTCAAACCCTAGTTCAAGTTCTTCACACAACCAATGGTTTCAACAACAATTCTTATCAAAAAAATCTCACATAACAATGATACTCATGTTATTTTTAAACCCTAGTTCAATTTCTTCACACAACCAATGGTTTTAACAACAATGCTTATCAAAAAAGGTTTTAGAAACACTTCTTTATTCCATAAAACCTTTAAGAATTCACTCAACACACTCAAATAGAAACCCTAATCAAGTCCTTTTCACTCCAAAATTATTTTCTAGAAAACCAATCAATAAAATCAACTATGGAAGAATGTGCTCATACCTTTTTATTGATGATGAAGGGATCTCATAAATCTGTGACAACCACAAACACTTCTACACCAAGCTCAAAGAGGTTAGAAGATAAATCTTTCTCACAATATAATGTAAATACTCAATTACACCTTATCACTCCACCTTTCAAAAACAACCATCAACATACATAAAATATTTATCCAATAACACCTTATAAACTCCCAACTAAAAATAAATTCAACATCCACCAAAATAACTCAAAAAAAAGAACTTTGGCAAAAATCAAATCCACTTTCCTTATAACTCCAATAACATAAATCACTTCTCAATAAAACAATCTTTCATAAACCCTTTTATCTCCAAATAACACAAATCAATTATGAATAAAATAACCTTTCATAAATCCTTATTACTCCAAATAAAAAAAATCACTTACCAATAAAATAATTCTTCACAAACCCTTATAAATCCAAATATTCCCTTAGAAAACTTTAGGTAAGAAAATTTTTAATCAAAAATTACCTTTGTCACTAGTGGGATTCGAACCCGCAATCTCTACCTCCGTGAGCGCTCTACCTGCAGATTTGACCATCGCGTGTGCTAGACACATGTTTGAAACTCCACGAGAACCTCGTGCTCTTTCTTCTACACCTGGCGCTCAAACCAAACGTGAACCAAAAACTTTTTCCCTTGGCACACAAGATGAACTCGCCAATTAATGTCGATGCGAATCAATCATGGACTCTTCCACTCCCAATGCTCACACGAAACTCATTGTACCAATGGACCACCATGTCCAATGTGGGTAAGACCTTACACTCACCTTTTTTTCTTCTTCTTGGCACTAATAAGACAAACAAACTCTTTGTATTCTTCCTCAATGTTCAACGATTGCACGCATTTCTTTTAGCTTTGTTGCATGAAAATTAATTCAAAGAGGGATAACTTTTGAATACCTCTTGGCATATTATTTATACACGAATTCACCATATGGCTTAGACGTTGGTGTTCCATTTAATTCAATGACGTCGAAGCTCCATTTAATTCGATGATGTCGACACATTTTAAAACCTTTTATAATCTATAAATTATTTAAATTCTAATAGAATTTAAATTTTATAAATTATATTTATAAACCTTTGACTTTAATAAAATTAAAGTCTTCCTTGGGATAAAATTTAAACCTTCAAATTGTACTCCACTGATTTGATTATTTTACCATCATGGTTGTAATAAGAATCTTAATTCTACCATTATAATGTTTAACAAAAACCCTTGTAGAATAATATTTTAATAACCTTTTTCTTCAACTCTTCGCATTGCTCCTGGTGTTAATAATGGTGTACTCCATGGTATTAATGAAAATTTCATGTTTTCACTTTGGCCTCAAGTACAAATTCTCACTTTGACATAAATGACAACTGAATGAGATCAAAATGTCCAACAATCTCCCCCTTTGTCATTGATAGCAACCCAATTTCCTTTTATCGAAAAATTGATTTTTCCTTTGTTCTGCTCCCCCTGGCTCAATGCTCTCCTATTTTCTCAAATACCAAATCTCTCCCTCTTACTAAAATCTCTCCACCTTTGACATAAATGGCAAAGTGTCACCTTTGGGGCTCGAGGCTAAGAATGATCCTCTTAGCTTAGCCCCTCCCCCACCTCCTCTTGAGGTGGTTAATTTCAGGGTGGGATAATTTCTACTCCTAAAAAGGTCTATTCTTTACCTTTATCCTCTTTCCTTCTTATATGATCATTCTGATTCCTCTGAATATTTATGTCCATGTCTACATTCCTATCCCTGTTCTTGTTCATATCCATGTTCCTGTTCCTATTTATTTTCATGTTCCTGTTCCTGTTCCTATTCATATCCATGTTCCTATTCCCTGTTCCTGTTCCCATTCATGCTTGATTCTGGAATGTTTTCTCTACACCACTTTTCTGTGTGACCATCATTATTGCACTTGTAACACTTAATGTTATTATTCATTAGATGTGAAAATGTCTTAGGATCTCTCCTAGTGAAGCCATACCTTCTTCTATCATGAACCCTGCAATTCATTGAATTGTGACCAAACTGATTACATGAGTATCAATACCCATGGAAAAGTTGTATGTTCCCATATTCCTATCTTTCATGTGTCCTACATTGTGAAACCATGTGCCCAAACTTATGACATGAAAAGCACCTTCCATTGAAGTTTCCTTGTCTTAACCTCATTGGTCTCTTAGTCTCTCTTGACCTATTCTGATTGTTGTTCCATATGTATCTTCTTTGTGCATTGTTCCTGTATTTGTTGAACTCTCTATTGTCCAACTCATACTCAAATGTCTCACTTTATTTTATATTTTTTTCTTTCGAAGTATCTTCATATAAAGTATATTCACCTCCAAATATTGAGTTTGAATTTCCTTCCCATTTCTTTTGAACCTGTTCAAATCCAATACCTATTTGATTGATGTAGGCTTTTGTATCTTGATGAACTTATCCAATTTATTTGAGCTATTTTTAAACCCTTTCATCTTGACCTTGGATTCTTCTAAATATTCTCTTAGTAGTGCCACTTCTTATGCTAAATTCTCACATTCTAATATATTTACTTCTAACTTATCTTTGAACCTCTTTGCCTTAGCCTTTGATTTTTCAAAAATCCTCTACAAGCAATATTCTCTCTTCATCACATTATTGAAACTGAATTTCAAGTTTAGAGTGTTGTTTTCTTCATCACATTGTGTATTGTAAGCTTTCACAAAAGCTCACACCAAATATGTCCTTAAGTCTTCTTAAAGACTTACCTCAAACCAACTCAACAAATCCACACAAAACTTGTCCAATCTCATAGAAACATAAAGAGAATTTTTAGAGACTCAATATGCTCTATACTAATCACAATGCTCAATTTATTTCAATCACACTCTTATAAACATAAGGAGAATTGTTAGAGATTCAATATGCCTCAAATTCAACTCAATGCTCAATCACTTTCTCAAATCAATTCGAAATATAGAATAGTTTGTTTTATGGAACTTGAATAATCACTTCACACATTCACTTGACTAGGCTCAACCAACTTTACTCAACCAATCACTCAATAAAATAAACCTTGCTCAAAAACCTTAGTCCAAGCATATGATGACTCACTCAAAATATTTCCAACAATGCTCAACAACAAATCTCACATAACAATGATACTCATATTCTTTTCAAACTCTAGTTCAAGTTCTTTTCTCAACAACTCACTTCAACAACAATTCTTATAAAAAAACTCTCACATAACAATGATACTCATGTTCTTTTCAAACCCTAGTTCAAGTTATTCACACAACCAATGATTTCAACAACAATGCTTATAAAAAAACTCTCACATAACAATGATACTCATGTTATTTTTAAACCCTAGTTCAAGTTCTTCACACAACCAATGGTTTTAACAACAATGCTTATCAAAAAAGGTTTTAGAAACACTTATTTATTCCAGAAAACCTTGAAGTATTCACTCAAAACACTAAAATGGAAACCCTAATCAAGTCCTTTTCACTCCAAACTTATTTTCTAGAAAACCAATCAATCAACTCAACTATGGAAGAATGTGCTCATACCTTTTTATTGATGATGAAGGGATATCATAAATCTGTCACAACCACAAACACTTCTATGCCAAGCTCAAAGAGATCAGAAGATAAATCTTTCTCACAATATAATGTAAATACTCAATTACACCTTATCACTCCACATTTCAAAAACAACCATCAACATACATAAAATATTTATCCAATAACACCTTATAAACTCCCAACTAAAAATAAATTCAACATCCACAAAAATAACTCAAAACCTCTTTAATAAAATTTAATGGCAAAAAGAACTTTGGCAAAAATCAAATCCACTTTCCTTATAACTCCAATAACATAAATCACTTCTCAATAAAACAATCTTTCATAAACCCTTTTATCTCCAAATAACACAAATCAATTATGAATAAAATAACCTTTCATAAACCCTTATTACTCCAAATAACAAAAATCAATTACCAATAAAATAATTCTTCACAAACCCTTATAAATCCAAATATCCCCTTAGAAAACTTTAGGCAACATAAAAATTTTAATCAAAAATTACCTTTTCCACTAGTGGGATTCGAACCCACAATCTCTACCTCCGTAAGCGCTATACCCAAAGATTTGATCACCGCGTGCCCTAGACGCATGTTTGAAACTCCACAAGAACCTTGTGCTCTTTCTTCTACACCTGGCACTCAAACCAAACATGAACCAAAAACTTTTTCCCTTAGCGCTCAAGATGAACTCGCCAATTAACGTCCATGTGAATCAATCGTGGACTCTTCCACTCCCAATGCTCTCACAAAACTCGTTGTACCAATGGACCACCGTGTCCATGTGGGTTAGACCTTACGCTCACCCTTTTCATCTTCTTCCTAGTGCTAATAAGACAAACAAACTCTTTGTCTTCTTCCTCAACGTTCAACGATTGCACAAATTTCTTTTAGCTTGGTCGCATGAAAATTAATTCAAAGAGGGATAACTTTTGAATACCTCTTGGCATATTATTTATACATGAATTCACCATATGGCTTAGATGTTGGTGCTACATATAATTCGATGATGTCGACTCTCCATTTAATTCGATGATGTTGACTCATTTTAAAACCTTTTATAATCTATAAATTATTTAAATTCTAATAGAATTTAAATTTTATAAATTATATTTATAAACCTTTGACTTTAATAAAATTAAAGTCTTCCTTGGGATAAAATTTAAACCTTCAAATTGTACTCCACTGATTTGATTATTCTGCCATCATGGTTTTAATAAGAACCTTAATTCTACCATTAGAATGTTTAACAAAAACCCTTGTAGAATAATATTTTAATAACATTTTTCTTCAACTCTTCGCATTGCTTTTGGTGTTAATAATGGTGTACTCCATGGTATTAATGATAATTTCATGTGTTCACTTTGGCCTCAAGGACAAATTCTCACATTAACATAAATGACAACTGCATGAGATCAAAATTTCCAATAATCTCCCCCTTTGTCATTGATTGCAACCCAATTTCCTTTTACCAAAAACTTGGTATTTCCTTTGTTTTGCTCCCCCTGGGACATTGCTCCCCCTGGCTCAATTCTTTCCTCTTTTCTTAAATACCAAATCTCTCCCTATTACTAAAATCTCTCCACATTTAACATCAATGGCAAAGGGTCACCTTTGGGGCTCAAGGCTAAGAATGATCCTCTTAGCTTAGCCCCTCCCCCACCTCCTCTTGAGGTGGTTAATTTTGGGGTGGGATAATTTCTACTCCCAAAAAGCTCTATTCCTTACCTTTATCCTCTTTCCTTCTTATATGATCCTTCTTATTCCTC
The DNA here is from genome assembly GCA_028583015.1 of Wollemia nobilis. Taxonomy (NCBI): domain Eukaryota; kingdom Viridiplantae; phylum Streptophyta; class Pinopsida; order Araucariales; family Araucariaceae; genus Wollemia; species Wollemia nobilis. Next base: position 23,234,194 of record JAQPPZ010000523.1, read on the forward strand.
TAACTATTTATGTCCATGTCTACATTCCTATCCCTGTTCTTGTTCATATCCATGTTCCTGTTCCTATTTCTTTTCATGTTTCTATTCTTGTTCCTATTCATATCCATGTTCCTGTTCCTGCTCCTATTCCCATTCATGCTTGATCCTGGAATGTTTTCTCTATACCACTTTTCTGTGTGACCATAATTATTGCACTTGTAACACTTAATTTTATTATTCCTTGGATGTGAAAATGTCTTAGGATCTCTCTTAGTGAAGCCATACCTTCTTCTATCATGAACCCTGTAATTCATTGCATTGTGACCAAACTGATTACATGAGTATCCATACCCATGGAAAAATTGTATGTTCCCATATTCCTATCTTTCATGTGTCCTACACTGTGAAACCATGTGCCCAAACTTATGACATGAAAAGCATCTTCCATTGAAGTTTTCTTGTCTTGAACTCATTGGTCTCTTAGTCTCTCTTGACCTATTCTGATTGATGTTCCATATGTATCTTCTTTGTGCATTGTTCCTGTATTTGTTGAACTCTCTATTGTCCAACTCATCCTCAAATGTCTCACTTTATTTTACATTTTTTTCTTTTGAACTATCTTCATCTAAAGTATCTTCACCTCCAAAGCTTGAGGTTGACTTTCCTTCCCATTTCTTTTGAACTTGTTCAAATCCAAGACCTATTTTCTTGATGTAGGATTTTGTATCTTGATGAACTTATCCAATTTATTTGAGTTATTTTCAAATCCTTTCATATTGACCTTGGAGTATTATAAATATTCTCTTAGTAGTGCCACTTCTTGTGCTAAATTCTCACATTCTAAGATCTTTGCTTCTAACTTATCTTTGAACCTCTTTGCCTTAGCCTTTGATTTTTCTAAATCCTCTATAAGCAATATTCTCTCTTCATCACATTATTGAAACTGAATTTCAATTTTAGAGTGTTGCTTTCTTACCTTCTTTACCATGTCAAGGGCATAAATAAGTTCTCCTTTGATATCATATCCATCCTTTTTTGAATATTCCTCTATTTGTTTACCTTTGTCCACATATTTATTTTTTTTGGCTTCTCTTCTATAGGATCTACTTCTTCTTCTAATTCCATTAGAAGGTTTTCATCCGGTCCTTCAAATGCATCCTCATATTCATCATCACTGAAACTATAGCCATATATTGTACAATCATCTTCAATATGTCCAAATTTACTACATCTAAAACATTTGAGAATTACTGGATTCATTTTCTTAACTTGTTCTTTTTCTTCAATCATAAATAGGACTTCATATCCATCATTATCTAAGAAAATAGAATCACTGTCACTTGAGTACTTACTTGCATTATCCGCATAGTATATCCTCTTTTTTTTATGGAAGAACTTATTTCCTTGTCTGTTTTGTCCATCCTTGCTTTTCTTTTGGTGCCTATGTCTTTTTTATTCCCTGTTCTTGTGATCTTGTTTCTCTTCATCATTGTTATTCTTAGCTTCTTGACAGTCAGTTGCATAATGACCATACTTTCCATAATTTAAACATTTAATAGATCTTGTATCTCTAGATCTTCTTGAATCCTTATTCCTTCTGCCATAATTTGCTTCTTCATCACTGGGTGACTCATCGCTTGATTCTATATTCTTACACTTAGTCTTCTTGATTGCTTTAAATGTCACTTCCTTCTAGGGAATAGGATCTTTTGTTCTTATCTCATGTGTTGTAAGAATACCAAGCAATATATCTCTTGTCAAAGTATCACCATCCATTGACACTTCTATATTAAAAACCTTTTCACTGAATCGGTTTGGAAGTGTAGCACCCTAAAATTGGCACGATTAAACCTTAGTAAAAAGATAAAAATTTGAATTTTAACCCAAACCGCCCGTTAACCGCCCGTTACCCGCTTTCCTTATTTTTCGTGCCATTTTTAGGATTTGTTTTGACCGTTGGATGATATCGTCGATGATCAGATGAAATCATCCCAGATTTGACGAATTCGTCTGGAACAGAACGTCTAAACGATTTTGTCCCAAAACTAAATTTTCATAATTAGTTTCTATTTCAACAGCTTCTCTAACTTGGTCAGAAAGCATGTCAGCGCAGTTAGAGTCTCCCCCGTTGGAGATCTCCCAAATTGGGATGATCTCCAACCTCCTAACCTCTCCCTAATCCTATATAAACTAGGATTTTCTCAGTTTATCCCCCTAAACCCCCTGGCTGACTGATTTCTTTGCAACTTCAACTTTTCATGCACTAGAATACCTTCGTACCTTCATTTGCATTGCATTTTTCAAGTTTTCTTGCAGGGATTTTACTGTTTTTTAGTCGAAGCAAGCTCGAATCATCGCAGGCGATTCCAGGTGATTTTGGATGATCTTGTCGTAGATCGGCGATGATATCGTACGATTAGAGGCGATCTCGAATGTAGTCTAGATTGGGGGCAATATGAACCTGGAGTTTGTATTTCTTCGTCTTCTCTCTTCATTTATTTTTGCATTAGCTTGGTTTATCCTATTCTTGCATCCTGGAGTTCACCTCATTTAGCATAGATGCATGATAAAGTTAAAACAAATTGTTAAACTAATGCATTTATTTTAATTTCTATCTGGATTTATCATCTAGGCAAAATTTGGTGTCATTTCTATCATTTCCTTTTACTTTTGCAGTTGCATCTTTGGTTTTTGGTATTTGTTTTTGTGACTGTAAGTTTCTGATGAATTCGTCTGATCGATGATGATCTCGTCTGATCTTAGATGACCGATTGATATCTGAGATGATTCTATGTGATTCTAGATGATTACATACAATTTGAGATGATTTGGACTTCTACAAATCTTAGAATCTTCATCAAACATCCAAAATCAGGTATATTCTATCCTATTTAGCATATTTTTTGTGTTTAGCACTTATTCATGTTTTCTATATTCATATAAATCAGCATTGACATATAGAATAGCTTAGATTCATCTTGGCAAAACCTAGGATTTGAATGATTAAAGTACAAAATGAACACATCAAACCCATTCTCAACCTAGGTGTGGAAACCGCCACTCAAAAGTTTCCTAGTGAACCCCACCATCCGTCAAAAATTCACCCTTATATCCCTCCCTCGAGAGGCGCGACCTTCAAAGGGCCTCTCAGTCCTAGGTATTGTCCCATCCTTCTCGCATCCCCCTTCCGGGCACGGATCCTATAGCCTGAAGGTAAGGATGCAAAAACTTTGGAGCGATACATTTTGGTGAACCCGACGTGAAAACTAAAAACCTTTTGAAAATAATCCTAATAAAAAAAAAAAAAACATAAATGCATTTAGAGTCAAAAGGCAAATAATTTAAAGTTGCATATCATATTTAGATGGTAGATTATAATAAAAGATGAGTTGTCACCATTAATGTTGAGAATCAATTAGCAACTATAGAGATTACTTCTTTGCTTAGAGTATCTCAAACATATAGAGTCCCACCTTTATGGGACGAACTTAATAGGAGATTGGATATTATTTCATCTAGGTCAACCGAACTTAGGCAAATCAAGAGGTTTGTCCTAGATAGAATCCTGGATCTTGATCAAGTGACCTTGTACCATGAACTTCAGAGAGCTTGCCATAGGTGGTTAGCAGATAAAAGAGCACTTGTGTCTTCTGAATTGTACACCTTTGAAGAATACCTCGACAATGCAACTATAGTACATAAATTTCTATCTCGTATAGAGGATCAAGAGGTCGTTCTTATGGATAGAAAGAGATGGAATAGAGTTCCTAGAGCTGTGTTATATCGAGAGTATTGCCATGAACTTTATTTCTACAAGTCAAAGTCTAAAACAGATAATATCACCATAGCACACTTTGTCAAATTCTTGAAAAACCATTTCCAATTTGAAGAGGAGCATTTCATGACTCCTCATGAACTTGATCCCATCAATGACATCTATAAACTATTTATAGAAAACTAAGCCATTATTTTATTATTATTATTTCTTGCATTTAGTATGTTATTTGTTCTCTTTTTAATATTATCATAAAAACAAAAATAAAACAAAATATAACAAAAATCAAAACATTTTACTTTAAGTATTATAGTAGGTATATAATTAAAATATATACCTCCCAAATTTGCTGCAAATATATATATATATATATATATATATTTGCTAAAATCTAAGTTTAAGGATAATGACTAGACTTAGGAATGGAAAACAAATTGAAGTAGAAGAAGATTGGTTAGGAAAACTAGTAAATAAACCAGATGTCCTTCTTGAAGACCCAATTCAGGAAGAAGGAACCCTAGACCAACAAGAAGAAGAATTTGTTGAAGGAAATGAACAAAGAGAAACTATTAGAGAGGAAGGATCCTCATCTCCTAAAATGTCTCCAGAAGGAGCTGTTACTTTTGAGAATATGGAACATTTCTAGAAGTTCCTCAATACTAATATTGGTGCCCTTAATAGAGCAGTCCATATGGATAAGGATCAAATTAGTGACACTCAAGCAACCCTAGAAGAAATATATCACACACGCACTAATCCCTTGTCCTTCGTTGATCAAGAAAGTGATCAAGCTGGACCATCCAATTTGGATATGGCCGCCATAATCCAGAAAATGCAACAACAACAGGTTACCCAACCATCTAGAGTGCCTATTACCAAGCCTAGGGTTATTCCCACACAAAATAAACCGTCATTCAATGCTCTATTTCACCAAGTTATTGATCAACATACCTCAAATCAAAAAAAGCCTAAAACAAAACCAAACACCAATTTCCAACAATCTGGGATACAACATAATGCTACTACAAATCTTTTTCATAATACTCTTCCTACCAACCATTTGCATAATAGCAATATAGCATCTAATCCTTATGTCATGCCATCCTACTCTCACAAATCCCATACTCATGTACCACCGAACCAATATGGTGGACAAACTAGTAATCTGGAAGCCATGGTGAAATAGTTAGTCTCCTGCATGGACCAGATAGATCCCTACCATCCCTCATACAATTATCGAGAGATGTGTAGTCAACCTCTAGATCCTATAGTTGTAGCACAACCATATCCTAAAAACTTTCCTATGCCTGTCCTACCTATATACAAAGGAACTGAAGATCCCATAGAGCATCTTCGTATGTTTAGGATAGCATGTCATGATATATCACATGATGACTTGTTATTACTAAAAATGTTTCCAAAAAGTTTAGGAGGAATGGCATTAGAGTGGTATTATCAATTACCCACTCATTATTTGAGGAATTTCGAAGAGATAGCCGAGTCTTTTGTGCATCAATTTAGTGCCTACATTGAAAGGCATGTAACCATTAAAGATTTGTACAACTTAAAAAAAGACAAAGATGAATGTTTTGCTGATTTCCTAGCTCGATGGAGACAGTTGATAGGAAAATTGCACTTTGTGTTACCTTATCGGGAAATGTTGGATATCTTTATCAATAATTTACAAGAACAACTATCCTATGAGTTATCAACTATGACCTTGACCACCTTTGATCAAGCTATAGACTTAGCTCGAAGAGTGGAAGATGCTCTCATTAGGAGAGGTCAGCTTAAAAAGAAAGATGATGAGAAAACATCCAGAAATCAATATAAAAATAAACAAGTTGTGGGTGATGGAGTCACTGATAGTAGAAATATTGCTACTATTAATGTTGCAAAGACAACGGAGAAGTTTATACTGAAACCTCCCAATAAACCACCTCGAGAATTTACTAGGTTAAATCAACCTTTATCAACCATTCTCCCGCAATTATTAGAACGAGGTTTGATCCAATTACCAAATATCCAGGAACCTGATCCAACTATACTCGGATACAGAGTTGATTTACACTATGATTTCCATAGAGGACCTGGACACGCTACCAACTCTTGTAAAATATTAAAACATAAAATACAAGACTTAATTGATAACAATGAGATGGAGGTGCAAGCCTTTCAACCTAAACAAAATCCTCCTAATAATGCTCAAAAGAACATCCCCCAAAATTAGAATCAGAATGCCAATCAATCATTGGACATATTTCAACATCCTTTACCAAAGCATGGTAAAGAAGTGGCTAATCAAATTGAGCATCATAATGTTCCCCCTCCTACCCGATATGTAGGGACTATTAGTGGACATTTACCTATTCATGATCCGCAAATATTTGACACAACTTTATCCATGGTTACGACCAGACCTCTATATAATATTCGGACACCTGATCTTAGTGATACAAAATATGAGACTAAAAGTGACATGGAAATCACCTCAAATCAATCGAATAGTTCTGAATATGAATCAGATGCTATTCAACCTATCACAAATTCTATGGTTCTGGAAGAACCATTTCCAAGAAGAGTCACTACTAGACCATCTTCTCACCAATTACTTTCTAATGAACAAGCCATAAATGCTAGACCAAGACCCATTCATCATCCGCAAAATAATATTGTAGGTACCATCGGAGTTGTTACTCGACAACAGGCTCAAAATTCTCAACAAGATCAAACTCAGAACGATGGATCAACTCCATTTGTTTTGAAAGTTCCTAATAAAGGGAATCATGCGCCTAATGTTCAACCTAAACCTCCTTATAATATTAATGAACAATTATCAAATACTACAGCTAGAATTTCCCTTTTGGACCTTTTAAGATCTTCTCCTACACATAGGGATGAATTAATGCTCACATTAAGCCAAATGATGGTACCACAAAATATTCAACCTGAAGCCATGGCCAATACTATCATAACTCAAGAAGTTGATTGTATTGACTTTTGGGATAGAGATATACCACAACATAGTTTACATAAGGATAACCCCTTATATATTACTACCCTAATTGGAGATGTAGCAATTAAACGAGTCTTGATTGATAATGGTTCATCTTTAAACATTTGCACTTTTGACTTCTACCAAATATTTGGGTTTAGAAGTGACGAAATGAAAAGAACTGATATGATCATAAAAGCCTTCAATGACGAAACACAAGAAACGTGTGGAGTTATTACCATCCCATTGCAAGTTGGTCCAAGAACCTTAGACACGACCGTGTTTATTGTACATTTCCCTGCATCATACAATATACTCCTTGGTCACCCTTGGATCAACGCGATGTGAGCTGTTCCCTCAAATTTACATCAATGTGTTAAATTTGAATTTAAGAATCAATTGGTTACCATTCATGGTGATCCTAGACCCTTTGATATGTGTGCTTTGGTAGAACCTATTGGAGTTCAATTTTGCCTTGCTCTGTCATCCACACATCCTAATTCTAATCATCCGTTTAAACATGTGAAACACACACCCATAACATCATCTACTTTTTCTCCATCAACTACACCTCTACATATAATTCAACCATCTTCCAAACAAACCACATTAGGACCTCAAAAATATCCTAAACCCACAACCAATGCTACTTGTTTTACTCCTATAAATTCCATACCTATAGATCCATCCATAGACATCTCTACAACATCTACACCTACCAGAGGCATATTTTTCGCATCCAAAAATATAGGAAATGTTCCTTCTACCTCTTATGCTCTTACTGATGAGCTCTTACCCGATTTATCTAAAATTCTTATATCAGAGAAAATAAATGCTGCTATGCAAGATTCCCTTATTTTAAATAAATTGCCACCCTCTCCTCGTACTTTGGGCCTCCCACAGCCTATGGGAAGTATTTACCAAGTTGAGAGCTATGCTTTTATTTATAAGGGATATGACTGGGGAAGAATACCTAGAAACATCAAGACTCATTATGATGGATATGCTCGATGTTATTTTACTAATGAGTATATTAAAGCTAAGTCTATAATGCTTAAATTAGGATATAAAGGGAAAGGTTTGGGACCTTTCCAGAATGGTATGAAAGAACCTTTTGAGGTAGAACCATGGCCTACCCGATGTGGTGTGGGCCTATTTCCTAGTAAAGGTCAGCCCTTCCCATTTGAGGATGATGACCATCTCATATGTTACCAAGATTATTTGGATAAACATGATGCTTTGCATTTAATGAATAAGCCATTTACATGTAATATGCTATCCATAGCTTACCCTGAGATGATTGCTGAATCCGACGATGATTTGGAGGGAGATATCTTCCATGATGTCTTCGTTGAGGAATTATTACATAACGGATTTTATTTCGATGGCTCTATACCTAGTATAGCCCAGCTTGAGGCCACGACTCCTCAAGACGAATTATCCAAGCTAACCTCAGAAGAATTACAAGAATTGGGTGTTTCACCCGCCCCACCTAATTTTGAGAGAGATCTACACATGGAAGTAGAAAATGTTATAAAAATTAACATTGGAACCGAGGATAATCCTCACATAATCAACATTGGATCAGAATTGAGTCAAGAAAAATAGGATAAATACATTGCATTTCTTAAAGAATATGAAGATGTCTTTGCTTGGACATATGAAGATATGCCATGATTAGACCCTTCTGTAGTTATGCATCACCTAGTAGTCCATCCGGATGCTAAACCTGTTAAACAAAAACTTAGAAAAATGCATCCTAAAGTGGCCTTACTAGTCAAAGGGGAGTTGGAAAAACTCTTTAATGTTATTTTTATACAAGCCATTGATTATGTCTGAATGGATATCGAATGTAGTTCCAGTAACTAAGAAAGAAGCTACCAAGGTTAGGGTTTGCATAGACTTTAGAGATATTAATGTTGCATGCCCTAAAGATGATTTTCCTCTTCCCAATATGGATCAGATCATTGATTTTACTGCTGGGAGTGGAATGATATCCTTAATGGATGGATTTTATGGTTATAATCAGATCAGGATAGCTCCTGAAGATCAGGCTAAAATAACCTTTATTACCCCTTGGGGAACCTTTTGTTGGAAAGTGATGCCATTTGGTTTGAAGAATGCAGGTGCAACATATCAACAAGCCATGACTTATATCTTTCACGATATGATGCATGATATTCTACATGATTATGTAGATGATATTATAGCTCGTTCTATCAAAGAAGATGATCATTTAGATGACTTGAGAAAAGTATTTGATCGGTTAAGGGAATATCTTATCCGATTGAATCCAACCAAATGTATATTCGAAGTTAAGTCCGATAAATTATTGGGGGTTATAGTTTCTTTACGTGGCATTGAAATTGACCCTCTCAAGATCATGGCTATCACTGATATGCCCGCACCCACAAATATATCTAAATTACGAAGTTTACAAGGTAAGCTTCAAGCTATTCGTCACTTCATCGATAAGTTGGCGGATAAAACAGGACCCTTTCTTAAGCTTCTTAAGAAAGATGTCTCTTTTCATTGGGACGACAAATGTCAGGAAGCATTTGAACTCCTCAAACAATATCTCCTTAACCCACCGGTGCTTTCACCACCTAGACCTGATCGTCCATTTATCTTGTATATTTTTGCTTCAAATTTTGCCTTAGGAGCTATGTTAGCTCAACTTGATGATGAGAAAAGAGAACGTGCTAATTATTACATTAGCAGAACCTTAATCAGTTATGAAACCTGCTACACAGCATTAGAGAAGTTATGTCTAGCAGTCATATTTTCTACACAGAAATTATGCCATTATATGCTTAGTAAGAAAACATATGTTATTGCTAAATTCGATCCTTTACGATATCTCATGAGTCGACCTTATTTATCTGGTCGCACAACAAAGTGGGTTCTTGCGCTAAGAGAGTTTGAACTCATGTTTATAGGACAGAAGTCTGTTAAGGGTCAAATCATAGCAGATCAATTAGATGTTGCACCCTTAGAGTCTACCCATCCCCTCATCATTGAGTTTTCTGATGAATGCCTTAAACTAGAGGTAGACCATCCAGAGCAATGGTCCCTATACTTTGATGGAGCCCGATGCATGAGTGGGGCTGGTGTAGGTATTATTTTAATATCTTCGTAGAAACATCTTATACCTTTGTCCTTTAAATTAACGTTTGCTTGTACTAATAATCGGATTGGGGCCTTTCGGGTGGGGCCCCTATAAAAATAAAATTTTGGGTTTCCCCAAATTGGGGAGAGAGATAATTTTTTTTTTTAAGTGATGAGCAAGGTGCAGCAACAATATTGTCATTGTTGTCAACACAGTCGGACAGATCGGTTGATGCGAGTGGATAGGAGTTAAGAGGATCTTCGGAGTATGTACGAGTGATTTTCCAAAAGATCGAAGTGGCCCATATGCAAAAATATCAAAAGATATCAACGTACAAGGAAGAAAACTATCGCGATATCGCGACATGTTGAGCAAGAAAGGAAAACTGTCACGATATCGTGACATGTTGAGCAAGAAAGGAAAACTGTCATGATTTCATGACATGTTCGGAGAGAAAGAGCAAGAAGAAAACTATCGTGATTTCATGACATGTTCGAAGAGAAAGAGCAAGAAGAAAACTATCACAATTTCAACATGTTGAGAGAGAAAGAAGAAGAAAAAGCGTCACGATTTCATGACATGTTCGGAGAGAAAGAAAGAAGAAAACTGTCACGATTTCGTGACATGTTGGAGAGAAAGGCAAGAAGATAAAGTGTCACGATTTCATGACATATTGCAAGAGAGATAGTACGGAAGAAAAAGTGTCACGATTTCGTGACATGTTGGAAGAGAAAAAGGCAAGTAGAAAAAGTGTCACGATTTTATGACATATTGCAAGAGAGATAGTACGGAAGAAAAAGTGTCACGATTTCATGACATGTTGGAAGAAAAAGAAGTAGAAAAAGTGTCACGATTTCATGACATATTGCAAGAGAGATTGTACGGAAGAAAAAGTGTCACGATTTCGTGACATGTCGCATTTTCATGACTTGAAAAGAGCAGGAAGGCAAAGAAGGAAAAGTGTCACGATTTCATGACATGTCGCATTTTTGCGACTCGAAAAGGGCAGGAAGGAAGAGAATGAAAAAGTGTCATGATATCGCGACATGTCACATTTTCGTGACCCGAAGGCAAGAGAAAGAGCAAAGGAGAAAAAGTGTCACGATATCGTGACATGTCGCATTTTCGCGACTCTAGGAGGAGAGAGAAAGTAAGAAGGCAGAAGTGTCGTGATATCGCGACAAAAGTAAAAAGGAAGAGTACGGAGGCGAAAGTGTCATGATATCGTGACATGTTGTGTTTTCACGGGTACAAGCAAACAGAAGAAGCAAGGAGGCGAAAGTGTCGCGATATCGCGACATTTATGTTTTTGCGGGTACAAGCAAACAGAAGAAGCAAGGAGGTGAAAGTGTCGTGATATCGTGACATGTTGTGTTTTCACGGGTACAAGCAAATAGAAGAAGCAAGGAGGCAAAAGTGTCATGATATCGCGACATGTGTTTTCATGAGCTAAGAAGAGAACCCAATCGAAATAAGATATGTGACCGTTAACTGAAGTTATACAGCAGTTACAAGGGCCATTACAAAAGAAAATCATGTAGCTAATATAAGAACAGTCGAAGGAGAAAACGAACAGTATGGAAGGAGAAATCGAACAGTCATAAAAATAGAATAGAAAATGCATGCATGCACAAAAAGAATACGAACAGTCATGACCGAGAAGATGAACAATCATGGTAGGGGTATATGTGTCAATTCGTAACATGTAACATGTTTGACGAAATGCCTACCCTATATATACAAAAGGAGTTACATATAGAAGGCGTTACAACTGACAAGTGGCGTATGAGAAATGAAAGGAGTTACAACTAGAGTTACAAAGAGACAATATGGTTATAAAAGGAGGTCTACATGGAGAATTAAATGCTGCTGAAATAGTGTGAAAGTGCTGCAAGAAGGGGGTTGAAAGAGTGTCGCAAGAGAGTATTAAGCAGAGCCGTGAGAGCCATAAAAGTGTAGTAAGTAGAGCTTTAAGTGTGTGTGGTGTTTTGGTGAATAGTGAGAGAGGTTGGGTTAGCAATAGACCAGTCAGGGTCTTGTATAAGCGAAGGCATTTTTATGTCAATCTTATAGTTTCAAAAGTGCAGTCCAAGTTGGTGCTTGGAATTAGGGGTTGGTGCTCCTTTCTATTGGTGTAGAGAAATTAGGGGTTGGTGCTCCTTTTTATTGGTGCAGATAAATCAGGGGTTGGTGCTCCTTCCAGTGGGTGTTGGTAAATTGATTGTAAAATTGGTATTTTGCAAAGGCTAGATTTGGACGGGAATCCAAGCAGTCATTTTTGAGGAGTAGCCAAATTGGTGAACCTCATTACATCGTGTGTTGTGGAATGCTCTCTTGTTATATTTGCTTTATTGGGTTTTAAGTTTTCATTGTTTCAGCATTAAGAGTTGAAGATTTAAGTTTTTAATAGCTACACTGATTCACCCCCCCTCTCAGTGTCATTGTGAGACTAACAATTGGTATCAGAGCCAAGTTCCTAAACAAGCTTAATCGGCTAAGGTGATCTTGGAAGTGAGACAATGGCAGGTGGTGAAGGATTCTCATCAAACAAAGCACCATTGTTTGATGGAACTAATTACGCATTCTAGAGACTCAGGATGTAGACATATTTGTGTTCTTTGGGATACGACATTTGGGAGTCAATAGACAGTGGATACACCATACCCACCACTCCTCCAACCGATGTTGTCGGTAAGAAACTATTTGAGAATAACTCTAAAGCAAAGAATGCTATCATGTGCGGTTTGGTGGACAATGAACTGATAAATATTATGAGTTGTAAAATGGCAAAAGATATGTGGGACAAACTAAGGAGCATTCATGAAGGAGATGACAAGATCAAGGAGGCCAAGTTACAAATGCATCGAGCTCAGTTCGAAGCATTAAAGATGAATGACGATGAGAACATAGAGGCATACATGCTGAGAGTTAATGGAATCATTAATGCGATTAGAGGACTCGACGAGGAAATGGAAGATGTTGTCATCGTGAAAAAGGTACTAAGATCTCTTCCCCAAAGATTTGATTCTAAAGTTTCAGCAATAGAAGAAGCTAAAGATCTTAATACTTTTAGTATGGATGAGATGCATGGTTCTTTGACTGCATATGAGATGAGAATAGGAAAAACTAAACCCACAGACAGAGAAGCTACTTTTAAAGCACATAAAAATATAAAAGCAAAACAAGAATCCGAGGAAGAAGAGACATCAGATGAAATAGAAGCAAACTTTGTTCGGAAACTAATAAGGGGAAAAGGAAAATACAGAGGAAAGCTACCATTTAAGTGTTTCAACTGTGGAGGCATTGGGCACTTTGCAGCTAAATGTCCACTTAATGAGAAAAACAAAAGTGATGAAGGTTCACACCAAGAAAGAAGTGACTGGAAGAAGAAACCAAATTTTAGAAAAGGAAACTTCAAGAAGAAAAGTTTCATATCCAAGAATGTCAGTCCTTCAGAAGACAACTCCGGTGAGGATTCTGAAGAAGAAAAAGGTGAAGCTCTTTTCATGGCATTTGAAGAAGAAAAAATAGAGGAAAAATAGGAATGTAATAAAAACCTTGAGGTTGAGGCTGAAGTAGATCTGGAAGGTGAGTTGGTCGTTGCACTTAAAGAGTTGAGTATAGAAAGGAAAAAGAATAAGAAAACTTCAAGAAAGCTTGAGGATGCCAATGAAATCATATCCAGCTTGAAAGTACAGATAGATGAATTTAAGAAAATATCTGAAGATATCGAAGTACAATTAACCATGAAAATAGATGAGTGCAGCAAGTTAGAAGAAGAGATTGTTGGTTTAAGGATACAGCTAGAAGAGATGAATCAAAAATTGAGTTGCTATCACAAACTTGAAGGAAGTTCTGTGAAGCTGGATAAGATTATAAATAACCAAAGGACTACAGGCATCAAATTTGGTTTAGGTTTCATCGAAGGAGAATCATCAAATGGATCAAAGGCCATAACTGTAGAACCCATAAAGAATGAAGATAAGATCAGGGTTGATCAAGAAAAAATGAATCATGCTAAAGAAAGCAATAAAGCCAGGCACGAGAGGAGTATTGACAATGATGGATTCACCAATGTCACTCATCAAAGGAGAAGAAGATTTATGGCTCCCACTACAAAATGGCAAAGACCATCACCCAGGTTCACTCATTCCTTTTCTGGTTATTGTTTTAAATGCAATGGTTATGGTCATAAGATTTCAGATTGCAAGTATAATGTAGGACAAAGGAACTTTACAAGTAGAAATGTTTTTTCACCGTTGATGGATTATGCAGTAGAATGTTATAATTGTCATAATTTTGGGCACATTGCAAGAAATTTTTGAAGTACATTTGCAGCAAATAAACATCGGGGAAGAAAATTTCAACCAAATGGTTTGAGACAAAATAGAAAATTTCTCGAAAAACATGCACAAAGCTACGACAAAGAAAAGTCAAAACAAGTGACCAAAACTGTAATCAAACCAGAGTGGAAAGAAAAGGAGCGACCCAAGGAAGAAAAGGAATCCTTGATCGTACGAGACAACATTTAAAGCACAGAACAAATCTGCACCATGGATACTTGATAGTGGATGCTCCAGTCATATGACAGGTGACAAACAAAAATTTGAGAAGTTACAAAAATATGAAGGTGGTTCTATAAAATTTGGAAATAATGATGGAGCTAAGATAGTTGGCAAAGGATCGGTTAAGATCAGTGATGGAAAAATCAAGTCAAAAGAAGTCTTGTTTGTGATTGGTCTGAAGCATAACTTGTTAAGCGTAAGTCAGATTTGTGACAGAGGTCATGAAGTAATTTTCAAGAAGCAGGGTTGTGAAGTCAGAACAACAAACTGTGGAAAGTTGATAGCAACTGGATCAAGGACATCTGGAAACTTGTATACTCTCTCAGAGACTTCAGAAGGAGCATGCTTGATTGGATAGGAAGAAGAAAATTGGTTGTGGCACAAGAGGCTCGGTCATATCAGTTTTGACAATCTAGTAAAAATCAGCTCAAAAAGGGCAGTGAGAGATATTCCCACCATTGGTAAACCTTTAAATAGCATTTGTGCCTCATGCCAAAAGGGGAAGCAAACTAGAGCCACATTTAAAACAAAAGAGTACTTCACAAGCAAACCATTAGAACTAATACATACTGATTTATGTGGACCCATGAGAACGCAAAGCATAAATGGTGACAAATACTTTATGTTGTGCATAGATGACTATTCCAGGATGACATGGGTACTATTTTTGAAGCTTAAATCAGATGCCTTTGAGATGTTCAAGATTTTCAAAAAACAAGTTGAGAATCAAACAGGGAAAAATGATTAAATGTTTAAGATCAGATAGAGGAGGAGAGTTCATTTCGAGAGGAGTTTGTAGAAGTACTCGTGAAAAATATGGGATTAGGAGACAGTTTTTAGCAGCAAGGACACCTCAGCAGAATGGTGTGGTAGAAAGAAAGAACGAGACAGTGCAGGAAATGGCACGGACTATGTTGACTGAGAGCAAAATAACAGACAGATTTTGGAAAGAGGCAGTCCATACTGCGGTATACATCCAAAATAGGTGCATGTTGAGGACGCATGAAAGCAAAACTCCGTATGAGCTGTGGTTCGGTAAAAAGGCAACAACAAGATACTTTAAAGTTTTTGGCAGTAAGTGTTACATCAAAAGAACTGAAGATAATCTTGGTAAGTTTGAAGATAGAGTCGATGAAGGTATTTTTCTTGGCTATTCGACAAAAAGCAAAGCCTACACATGCTACAACAAGAGGCTAAAGAAAATTGTGGAGAGTGTCGATGTTAAAGTTGATGAAGGTAGGGAACGAGAAATAAGCTATAAAGAAAACTACCCAATTTATGAAGAAGTTATTGAAGGAGATGAGGAAAAGGAAATGAAAAAGAAACAAAAAATTGACTCAGATGATTTAAGTAGTGATTCAGAAGAGGAAGAAAACAAGAAATTCAAAATAGGCAGCTGGCAGAAAAATCATCCTAGAGAGCAAATAATTGGAGACCCCACAGTTGGTGTTCAGACAAGAAGAAGAGTAGTAAGTAACTACTCTCTATTATCCAGCATAGAGCCCAAAAATATTGTTGAAGCAAGCAAAGATGAAAGTTGGATGACGGCAATAAATGAAGAATTAGATCAGATCGAGAAAAACAAAACCTGGGAGTTAGTACCAAGACCTGCAAATAAAAATATAATCGGTACTAAATGGATTTTTCGAAACAAATTGAATGAAGATGGACAAGTAGTCAAGAATAAAGCAAGATTGGTCTGTAAAGGCTATGCACAAGTTGAAGGTATTGACTTTGAGGAAACCTTTGCACCAGTGGCTAGACTAGAGGCAATCAGAATGTTTCTGGCTTTAGCGAGTTCACAAGAATTTCAAAGTTTATCAAATGGACGTGAAATCAGCATTTCTGAATGGAAAACTTGAAGAAGAGGTCTATATTGAGTAGCTAGGATGGTTTCCAACTCGGTGATAATCCCAACTTCATCTGCAAGTTGAAGAAAGCATTGTATGGCTTGAAACAGGCACCCAGAGCATGGTATGCAAGGCTAGACAACTATCTTACTCAACAAGGGTTCAAAAAGGGTATGGTGGATAGCAATTTGTATGTCAAAATAGAGAATGGCCATCTCATTGTCCTTGTTGTATACGTAGATGATATCATTTTTGGTAGCAGCAATGATGAGTCGTGTAAGGATTTAGCAAATAAGATGCAGAAAGAATTTGAAATGTCAATGATTGGTGAACTTTCGTATTTCCTCGGACTGCAAGTTAATCAAAATGAGAAGGGCATATTTATTTCTCAAGTTAAATATGTGAAAGAGATGCTAAAAAAGTTCACAATGGAGGATTGTAAGCTCGTTAGCACTCCCATGACGACAAGTTGCAAGTTGAGCAAGGATGACAAATCTCCAGATGTTGATCAAACCATGTACAGATCTATGATTGGGAGCCTATTGTATTTGATAGCTACCAGACCAGATATCTTGCAGGCAGTTTGCATGGTAGCATGATTTCAGGCGAGTCCCAAGGAGACTCATGTGACAGTAGTGAAGAGGATTCTTCGGTATCTAAAGGGTACTATGGAGTATGGGTTATGGTATCCGAAAGGTAAGGACTTCACTCTTATTGCGTATTCAGATGCAGATTGGGTAGGATGTGTCGATGACAGAAAGAGTACCAGTGGAGGTGCATTCTATCTTGGAGACAGGTTGGTTGCATGGCACGATAAGAAACAAGATTCAGTCTCTTTATCCACAACAGAGGTAGAATATATTGCAGTATCTACGTGTTGTACACAGGTCTTATGGATGAAAAAAACCCTAAAATATCTTGACATTAACTTTAGTGAGCCAATTTCAGTTAAGTGTGATAACACCAGTGCCATTAACATCTCAAAGAATCCGGTTATGCATTCTCGCACAAAACATATTGCTATCCGATATCACTTTCTGAAGGAGAAAGTTGCGAAAGATGAGGTAAAGTTGGATTTTGTCCCAACTACAGAGCAAGTAGCGGATATCTTCACAAAACCGCTGCCCAAAGAAATTTTTGAGTACCTTCGCAATAAATTGGGAGTGGTCATGCTTCCCAAGCACTGACTAGCTATCGGGACCACATTCTTAGGGGGAGCATTTATATATTTGATTATCTTTGTGCTCATATTTGTAATTTTTGCTAACTGTCATAACGTGTGCTGAGAATGTTGTGCATGGACTCGGGGGAGTCTGCATCAACCCTTTGGTATTATTGTCAAAGGGGGAGAAGAATTACAGGAAATTGCACGTGTGTTGCCAACAATTCCAAAGGGGGAGATTGATGAGCAAGGTGCAGCAACAGTATTGTCATTGTTGTCAACACAGTCAGACAGATCGGTTGATGCAGTGGACAGGAGTTAAGAGGATCTTCAGAGTATGTACAGTGATTTTCCAAAAGATCGAAGTGGCCCATATGCAAAAAATCAAAAGAAAATCACAAGGAAGAAAACTGTCGCGATATCGCGACATGTTGAGCAAGAAAGGAAAACTATCGCGATATCGCGACATGTTGAGAAAGAAAGGAAAACTATCGCGATTTCATGACATGTTCGAAGAGAAAGAGCAAGAAAGAAAACTATCGCGATTTCATGACATGTTCGAAGAGAAAGCGCAAGCAAGATAAACTATCATGATTTCGTGACATATTGCAAGAGAGATAGTACGAAAGAAAAGTGTCACGATTTCATGACATGTTGGAAGAGAAAAAGGCAAGTAGAAAAAGTGTCGCGATTTCATGACATATTGCAAGAGAGATAGTACGAAAGAAAAGTGTCACGATTTCGCGACATGTTGAAGAGAAAAAGGCAAGTAGAAAAAGTGTCACGATTTCGCGACATATTGCAAGAGAGATTGTACGGAAGAAAAAGTGTCACGATTTCGCGACATGTCACATTTTCACGACTTGAAGAAAGCAGGAAGGAAGAGAAGGAAAAGTGTCGCGATTTCATGACATGTCGCATTTTTGTGACTCGAAAAGGGCAGGAAGGAAGAGAATGAAAAAGTGTCACGATATCGTGACATGTCACGTTTTCGTGACCCGAAGGCAAGAGAAAGAGCAAAGGAGAAAAAGTGTCACGATATCGCGACATGTCGCATTTTCGCGACTCTAGGAGGAGAGAGAAAGTAAGAAGGCAGAAGTGTCACGATATCACGACAAAAGTAAAAAGGAAGAGTACGGAGGTGAAAGTGTCACGATATCGTGACATGTTGTGTTTTCGATGTACAAGCAAAGAAGAAGCAAGGAGGCGAAAGTGTCACGATATCGTGACATGTGTTTTCACAGGTACAAGCAAACAAAAGAAGCAAGGAGGCGAAAGTGTCATGATATCGTGACATGTGTTTTTGTGGACAAAAAGCAAGGAGGAAAGTGTCCGATACGACATTGTGTTTTCATGAGCTAAGAAGAGAACCCAACCGAAATAAGATATGTGACCATTAACTGAAGTTATACAGCAGTTACAGGGGCTGTTACAAAAGAAAATCATGCGAGCTAATATAAGAAATGAAGAAGGAGAAAATATAAAAATAGAATCAAAAATGCATGCATGCACAGAAAAGAATACGAACAGTCATGACCGAGAAGATGAAAAGTCATGGTAGGGGTATATGTGTCAATTCGTAACATGTAACGTGTTTAACGAAAAGCCTACCCTATATATACAAAAGGAGTTACATATAGAAGGCGTTACAACTGACAAGTGGCGTATGAGAAATGAAAGGAGTTACAACTGGAGTTACAAAGAGACAATATGGTTATAAAAGGAGGTCTGCATGGAGAATTATGTGCTGCTGAAATAGTGTGAAAGTGCTGCAAGAAGAGGGTTGAAAGAGTGTCGCAAGAGAGTATTAAGCAGAGCCGTGAGAGCCATAAAAGTGTAGTAAGCAGAGCCTTAAGTGTGTGTGGTGTTTTGGTGAATAGTGAGAGAGGTTGGGTTAGCAATAGACCAGTCAGGGTCTTGTATAAGCGAAGGCATTTTTATGTCAATCTTATAGTTTCAAAAGTGCAGTCCAAGTTGGTGCTTGGAATTAGGGGTTGGTGCTCCTTTCTGTTGGTGCAGAGAAATTAGGGGTTGGTGCTCCTTTCTGTTGGTGCAGATAAATCAGGGGTTGGTGCTCCTTCCAGTGGGTGCTGGTAAATTGATTGTAAAATTGGTATTTTGCAAAGGCTGGATTTGGACGGGAATCCAAGCAGTCATTTTTGAGGAGTAGCCAAATTGGTGAACCTCGTTACATCGTGTGTTGTGGAATGCTCTCTTGTTATATTTGCTTTATTGGGTTTTAAGTTTTCATTGTTTCGGCATTAAGAGTTGAAGATTTAAGTTTTTAATAGCTACACTGATTCACCCCCCTCTCAGTGTCATTGTGAGACTAAAAAAAACATGGCACCGCCGGCACAAAAAAAAAACATCTCAAACAAAAAACAGGAAAAACAAAATGACAAGGTGGAAGCTATTCCTTGAACTAGCAATCGTGCGGTGACGCTATGGATGCAACTACATCTCTTTTGCCCCTAGAGTTAGATGACGAATATGCTACCATCATTATTCGTCAACTCTAGGAACCCGCTTCAAATAAATCATTCTTAGAACCTTTAGATCTGTTTTTAGTCAACGAAACTACTCCCAAACCATGGTACACTGATATATTTAATTTTCTTCAAAATGGGACCTTTCTTGAAGGTTGTAATAGCAACCATCGTCGGTTATCACATAGACGAGAAAGTCATTTCATGATTATTGGTAATACCTTGTATAGGAGATCTTTTGAAGGCATCTTACTGAGATGTTTGAATCTCGAAGAATCTAGATCAGCTTTAAGTGAAGCCCATAATGGATTTTGTGGGGGACATTTTAGTGGTAGCGCCATTGCTACAAATATCCTTATGATAGGATATTTTTGGCCTACCATGGAGAATTATGCACATGATTATGTGCGCCATTGTGACAAGTGCCAAAAATATGCTGACCTTGTCCATGCGCCTGCACAAGAGCTACAAGCTATTTCATCTCCTTGTCCCTTTTCAAAATGGGGCTTAGACATCATTGGAAAAATCAACCCCGTGTCATCTGATGGACACAAATTCATCATAACCGCCACCAAGTATTTCACGAAGTGGGTTGAAGCTATGCCCTTAGATTCTTGCACTGGAACCCAAGTTTCCAAGTTTATTTTTAATCAAATTATTTGTAGGTTCAAAATTCCTGCAAATCTCATTTCAGATAATGGAACTTGTTTCAAAAATAAAGATGTCAAGAAATTATGTCAAAAATATAAAATTCAACATTGTTGGTCCACTCCCTATTATCCTTAGGGTAATGGCCAAGCAGAAGCATCTAGTAAAACATTAATTAAAATCCTCAAAATACTGGTCAATAAATCTGGTCGAGATTGGCACATCCAACTATATCCTACTTTGTGGGCTTATCAAACTAGCGTTCGCACCCCCACAGGTACTTCACCTTTTGTTTTGGTTTATGGTGCTAAAGCTGTTTTTCCCTTTGAATTAGAAGTTCCTTCTTTGGCTCTACTACTTCAAGATACTGAAGTAGGAGATGAATATCATGTTTCCAGATTTAGTTAGCTAGAACTCCTAGATGAGAAGTGCATCAATGCTTTAGAGCATCTTCGTGCCTACCAAAACAAGCTCAAGTGAGCATACCTCAAGAAAGTTCATCATCGATCCTTTGAGATCGGTGACCTTGTCTTGAAAGAAAATCAAAAAAATACTAATGCAACTAAAGACCTTAAAGGTAAATTTGAGCCCAACTGGCTTGGACCATATATCATCACTACTAAATTTGGATCGGGAGCATACCAATTAGCTACCTTAGATGTTAAAGATCTTAAAGAACCTATGAAAATTATGCATCTTAAGTGTTATTATGCATAACATTTTGTCATTTCATCATTTGTATATATTGTTATTTTGCATATTGTTTCATTTTCGTCATTCATATAAAAATTTTCAAAAACAATAATAGTATTTATTCTTTCAATTCATTAATCAAAATAAAAATATAAAAATTTCAAAATCATCAAAATATTCAAAACATTCTTTATTTTTCGTACCTGTCAAATATTGAAGTATTACAGTTATATTTTCAACTATTTTGGATAAATTAGCATTTATTTGGAATCTCGCACTTTCACACTCACATGCATAAATATCTTTATTTTATTTGGTATGATTATTAATCTCTCTTATATCAAAGTCCACAGTTGAATTAAATAAAGTTTTGAGCATAGAAGAACTGATCTTGTTCTTTACTTGAACCAAGTATATTTCTTCACATTAAAATGATTTCATTGCAAATTCAATATGATGCTACATAGTAGAAGTGGTTTCTTGAGCGAAAAGTTTCCCCTGCTATCCTATCATGCACATGGTCTAGAATCTTTGAGAATTGACAAAAGGACAAGCTCACCTCTACCCAGAATAAAAATCCCTTGCTCTATAGCCAATCCGAGCAAGTATCCCTAGTATAGGAAGCAAAAAAAAAAGTCAAAGCAAATGAGAAAAAGAAAAATATTATTTTGTATCATCACAACAATATTTCAACATTATCTCAGTATCAGGCAAAAATACAAAAAAAAATAAAAGAAAAGCAAAATCAAAAAGCAATAAAATCATTTTCCCTACCCATTGAAAAGAAAAGAAGGGTGAATGAGCTTGAATCCCTGGAATTCTCAATTATTTGAAAACTGTGAGGTAAGCCCCATAACAGGTGGTTTGTGCCCAACCCTCTTGGCCTTGGGTAATTCCTAGCGTGGTGATATGTCTGTCACATTAGCAACCTTATTTTGTACAGACCTATGTCGACTTATGGATTAGCTAGCTCTTGATGACCTAACTTACATAGTAGTCTGGTATGGTTACATGCATATAAATCATGGTCAATGAACCCTTATTTGGTTAAGTCAAATTACTTGTATCAAATTTTCTTGCTCAAAATTGGTGAATGAACAATACAATTGCACACACATTTGTATTTGAGAGATTTTGTATCATTATGATAAATCAAGATCGATAATGAACTCACATTTGCACATGAGGGTTCCTTATAAATCTACATTTTGTCTTTGAGATAATTTAAAATATCTCTGCAATTCTTTTCGAATAATTTCATCTTCTTATTTAAAAGAACATTTGTTTAGTATAAAACCAATTACATACATATTTCTTTCAAAAATCCAAAATTTCTTTCAAAAACATGCAATAAAGTCACATTTCTTTATATCTTCGACTTTCGCAATGATGGTATAGTTCCAAAACCTAAACTGAAATTTTATGCCTAGCGCAAGTCCTTATTTTATATTTTGTTTATCTCAAAATAAAAAATCAATCATGGTATAAAACTAAAATATCAATTTCCTTTTTGGATTTCGTGATGATGGTATAAGTCTATACCTATAATTCTATGCCTAGCGCAAACCATTGTTCTCATTTTATTTCCCATTCATTTTAAATCATAAAAACATATGGCTTACATCATTATGTTACCCAATTATGCTTTAAAAAGAATGCAAATTCTTCTATTTTATGTCATTATGTCAAAAATTCAATTTTGCAATGATGGTATAGTTCCTAGGGACTTATTCAAAAAATTTATCACACTTAGGAATTTATGCCTAGAAAAAATCATATTTTTTTACTCTGTCATGCATAATATTTTTTATGAAAATATGAAAACAAATCATCACCATCATCGTTTTCATCATCACAACACAAAAGTCTTAAGACAATCTCTTAAGCACTCTTTTACTTTTAGCAATATTTCTATACTGGGATTAGCTTGACGACCTAGCGAGCGGCGACTCCATGAAATGGTCTATAACAGTGACAATGTCCTTTGAAATTATTGTTAAAAGCCCCTTTTATTTTCATCAAATCACACCACAAAACAACCAATTTATTCACATCAGATTATTTCATTTACAATTTTATGGCATGACATAACATTATAACTTATTTCCAACGACATAATTACATAAATAATCAATCACAAAATTTTAAAATTAAAGCATCATCCAACATATACAAAAGTCATATCATCAAAAATATAAACTATATATATAAATATATATATAAAAAAAAACAATTATATACATCATCTGGATTGGTATGCCACAATCAATACCTTGGCATACTCAATCCCCTCAAAAAATAGTAATAATACAGTCTACAGTCTGTAGTAGCTAGCCTTAAGAAGCCCTCAAGCTCTCAGCCTCATCTCCTCCCCCGCCCTGAGGTGGAGGAGGTGGTCCCATAGAGGTCCAGACTATGTCTCGGATCCTCGTCGTCGATCATGAGGATGTCCTCGATGATCCCATCATGACCGGCTCTACAATAGGGGTTGGCAATGGTATCCTCTGTCCCTCTAGGACCATGTGATAGTATAAACCCTGATAGAATGTGGTATGAGCAATAGACCATGCCAGATCCTGAGTGCTCGCCCCTCCACTCTGAGCCCTGAGCCATGTAGCCTCATCTTGAAGTGTCTGCACCTGAGCTCAGAGGTGGGCAACCTCAACCCAGAGAGCCACTGTCTCGTTGCTCTCCCCCACCTTGAAACCCTTGCCCTTATCGGGCGATGGTGGCCTCTTCCCCTACTACGAAGGGAGTCCCTCCTCCCTCTGCCCTATCTATTGTGGCCTCTATGGAGCCTATGCCATCATCTGGCGTATCTCCTACAGAGACCGTCACTGCTCTCTCTCGTCATGACCCCATGCTACCTCAATAGTAGCCTGGAACCACCTCCCCATTCATCGCACCACGGCATGCATCAAACCCTGCACCCTCATCATTCGAGGAGGTAAAATGCTTGCATACCAAGAATCATATCCATTTGCAACCCCAGTGTCATCACCATTCACTGGCTGGATGGGGGCATCATCTGTGTCCTGACTCTAGAACTATTGCATGTCTGGAGCCTCACTCAGCATGGTACTATCCTGAATAGTCTGAGAGTACTCATAATCCCTGAGAGAAGGGATCCCCTGTTGTAGACCGAACTACCACAAAAATTAGTCGTAGCGGTGGAGCTCTACCTCTCCCCGCTCCATCCTCATCCAGTAGACTCGCCTGATGTGAGCCAGCTCCTACCCATCCTCTGCCAACCTTGGATGCTCTCGCCATGGCCTCTAGGTGATCTGGTCTGGTATGAGGTCATCCAGCAATCTCCGTGACATCGATAAATCTATCCATCACTGTGACCCCCTCTATAACCACTAGTAGAAAACCTAGGGCCTCTCCTAGTCAACCCCTATCAGTGGGAGCCCTACCGGCCTCTGCACCATGATGTACTCCCAGTACCAAACCTGTAGTAGTGATGTCACAACCAGACATCAGCCTCTCTTGTATACGACCCCGTGTAGGATCCTATACAAGCGGCATAGCAAAAAGTTGCCCCAAGAAAATCTGTAGTCGTGGTCTCTCATGTCACATGCCACATTTGAGAGGAGCCAGGGTAATCTGCACCCGCTCAGGTGGCACAGTAGTAAGCCACCTACTACCCTGGCCAACACCCGAGTTAGTCTAAATGTCCCAGGCATCTGCATCAGCACCTTGATGTTCACTCTGCCCTTCTCCAGGGTGAAGCCCGAATCCCTGGTCAACCTCATCATTGCCTGGCCCTGATTGGCCGTAAGAGTCATCAGTCGTCCCTGTATGGGGATCCTCAAAATTCTCCATACATCCTCTAGTGTGGGAGCCATCTCCCCTATCGATAACCAAAAGCAGGACAACCCCGGATACCACCTCTCTACTAGGGTTGTTAGTAGCACCATGTCTATCGGTACTTGTGGCATCTCTGTCACATGCTACAATCCGACCTATGCTAGTCAGTCTTGCTCCGCCTGATCGAGCGCGGCCAAGTCATATCTTAGTCCCCCGTATTTCCACTCCCGAATCTTTAGTAATCCCTTCTGCAAAACAAAAAATCAAACAACAAAATTCATTAATAAACTAATCATTAAAATCAAAATTAAATACATTTTAAACAAGCTTAATTTCATAGCAATGATAATATCATCCACCATTAGATGATATCATCCCAAATTAGGCAAAATCATCCTTTGTAGGATGAAATCATATCCTATTTCATAATTTTTGGGATCACCTCGTTTTGGATGGGATCGCCCCTAGTTTGTCGATTTCGCCCTCAGATGAAATCGACAATTTCGATGAAAAAGGGACAATTTCGTCCCGACGTCATCGACGGCCTAAAAATGGCCACGATGCCCCAAAACAATCAAAATTTGAAACAAAAAATTGTACAAATCATATTCAAACATGATTAACTAGGTTTAGATTCTTACCCGTAACCTGCACGGGACCTCTGTCGATCGGTGTGCTATCTCCATTTTTTTCTCTACATAGCTCTAAACTAGTAAGAATGAATAGTAAAAATGAATTAGGGTTTTACCCTATTTTTCTTAATTTTATTTAAAATCAACATTTTTTTTAATTTTGTTTTTTCGTGCTTTTACCTCAAACGTTCGATTTGGGTAAAAACACGGAGGGGGCACCATAGTCAGTAGTCGTACGATTCGACCTAGAATCGTCGTCTAAAAAATAGAATAAATTTTTGCTTTCTCGTAAAACGGGAAAAACTCGTCTTTAAGGCTAAATTGGGGGAAAAATGTAGCACCCTAAAATTGGTGCAGTTAAACCCTTAGTAAAAAGATAAAAAATTGAATTTTAACCCAAATCGCCCATTAACTGCCCGTTACCCGCTTTCCTTGTTTTTCGTGCCATTTTTAGGATTTGTTTTGACCATTGGACGAAATCGTTGACGATCATACGAAATCATCCCAGATATGATGAATTCATCTGGAACAGAACGTCTAGACGATTTCATCCCAAAACTAAAATTTCATAATTAGTTTCTGTTTCAACAACTTCTCTAACTTGGGCAGAAAGTGTGTCTGCATAGTTAGAGTCTCCCCTATTGGAGATCTCCCAAATTGGGATGATCTCCAACCTCCTAACCTCTCCCTAATCCTATATAAACTGGGATTTTCTTAGTTTATCCCCCTGAACCCCCTGGATGACTGATTTTTTTGCAACTTCAACTTTTCATGCATTAGAATACCTTCATACCTTCGTTTGCATTGCATTTTTCAAGTTTTCTTGTAGGGATTTTACTTTTTTCAGTCAGAGCAAGCTCGGATCATCGCAGGCGATTCCAGATGATTTTGGATGATCCTGTCACAAATCGGTGACGATCTCGTACGATCAGAGGTGATCTCAACTATAGTCCAAATTGGGGGCAATCAGAACCTGGAGTTTGTATTTTTTTGTCTTCTCTCTTCATTTATTTTTGCATTAGCTTGGTTTATCCTATTCTTGCATCCTGGAGTTCACCTCATTTAGCATAGATGCATGATAAAGTTAAAAAAAATTGTTAAACTAATGCATTTCTTTTAATTGCTATCTAGATTTATCATCTAGGCAAAATTTACTGTCATTTCTATCATTTCCTTTTACTTTTGTAGTTGCATCTTTGGTTTTTGGTATCTATTTTTGTGACTGCAGGTTTATAAAAAATTCATCTGATGAATTCATCAGATCGACAACGACATCATATAATCTCAGACGACCGACTGAGATCTGAGATGATCCTGTGCGATTCCAGATGATTACGTACGATTTGAGATGATTTAGACTTCTACAAATCTCAGAATCTTCATCAGACATCCGAAATCAGGTATATTCTATCATATTTAGCATATTTTCTATGTTTAGCACTTACTCATGTTTTCTATATTCATATAAATCAACATTGACATATAGAATAGCTTAGATTCATCTTGGCCAAACCTAGGAATTGAATGATTAAAGTACAAAATGAACACATCAAACCTACTCTCAACCTAGGTGTGGAAACTACCACTTAAAATTTTCCTGTGAACCCACCATCCATAAAAAATTCACCCTTATACCCCTCCCCCGAGAGGCGTGACCTTCAAAGGGCCTCTTAGTCTGAGGTATTGTCTCATCCTTCTCACATCCCCCTTTCGGGTGTGGATCCTATAGCCTGAAGGTAAGGATGCAAAAAATTTGGAGCGATAGAGGAAGAGTTCTCAAAACTTTATCACAAACATCCAATTCATCAATATTCATTCCAAGTCCTTGCATAGCATTAACAACCTCATCAATTCAAAGTAGATAAGTACTAATATTTTCCTCATCCTTCATTCTTAACTCTTCAAATTTTCCTTTGAGATTTTGCATCTTTGATTTCTTGACACATTTATCTCCTTCATATATATTTTACAATTTATCCCACATGTCTTTAGTAGTTTGACAATGCATAACTTTCATAGACTCTGTTCTATGCAAACCTCTCAAAAGTGCATTCATTAATTTTTAATTGTAATGTTGTAGGAGCTTACCTTACTTATCTATAGGAGGATTAATTTAGGAATCATATCCAAATTCAACTGCTTCCCAAATTTCATTGCCAAGTGCCATCAAGTAGATATGCATTCTCATACTCCAATACATATAGTCAATTCCAGTAAATACTAGTGCTAAATTATCTGAGGACACATTATTAGAATTCATTGTGTTCTTGTTAGCTTTTCCTTCAAGATTTTAAACTCTTCCGAAGGAACCCACTCTGATATCAATTGAAGAACACAAGCTTATACTAAGAGGGGGGTGAACAGTATAAGACCACTTTTTACTTTTTCTTTCTCAATCAATATTATGCAATGTAAAGATAGCAATATCAATAGTAGTAATTAAAGCAATGCACAAATCACCACATACAATAGAGACACCACAATTTACATGGTTCACCCAATGTGGGCTACTCCATGGAGAAAATATTTCACTAAAATTTTCTTAATCAATATCTTGGGAATCCTTTCCCTATTACAATATTTATGGACCTCTATCCAATGGAGATACCAATCCCCTAAATAAAGTTCATGGATTTCTATCCATAGTAGAACTCCTTCTCCTTTGCTCTAGTTGGTGATCCTTTAGAAGACTACTGCCTCCACTGCACTGGCTTGTAGATCTCTCTCCACTGAAGACTCTTATCTCCACTCAAAAGACCTATTCTCACTGCCCTGGATGATGGATCTCTATCTATAGGAGACTACTATCCTCTATGCTATGTCACCTCCAAAGCTCTATCTCAAATATGCACTAAACTCAGTCCTTCGGTCTAGCACAAATCTGCTCAATATCTATCTTTGGTCTGGCACAAACCTATTCTCAAATCTGCACAAAAAATTGCTTTACAAGTCCACACAAAACTTGCTCAAATCTGCTCAACAAGTCCACACAGAACTTGCTCAAACCTGCTCAACAAGTCCACATAGAACTTGCTCAAATTTTCTCAACAAGTCCACATATAACTTGCTCAAATATTCTCAACAAGTCCACATAGAACTTGCTCAAATATGCTCAACAAGTCCACACAGAACTTGCTCAGATATGCTCAATGAGTCCACACAGAACTTGCTCAAATCTACTCAAAAATTCCACTCAAAACTTGCTCAAATATGCTCAACAAGTCCAAACAGAACTTGTCCAATATACTCAAAAAATCCACACAAAACTTGCTCAAATCTGCTCAACAAGTCCACACAGAAGTTGCTCAAATCTGCTCAACAAGTCCACACAGAAGTTGCTCAAATCTGCTCAACAAGTTCACATAGAACTTAATAAAATTTACTCAACAAGTCCACACAGAACTTGTCAAATATGTTCAATAAGTCCACACAGAACTTGTCCAATCTTCTCAAAAAGTCCACACAAAACTTGTTCAATATGCTCAACAAGTCCACATAGAACTTGTCCAATCTACTCAATATCTGTATTGTAAGCTTCCACAAAAGCTCACACCAAATATGTCCATAAGTCTTATCAAATACTTACCTCAAACCAACTCAAAAAATCCACACAGAACTTGTCCAATCTCATAGAAACATAAAGAGAATTGTTAGAGACTCAATATGCTCTATACTAATCACAATGCTCAATTTATTTCAATCACACTCTTATAAACATAAGGAGAATTGATAGAGACTCAATATGCTTCAAATTCAACTCAATGCTCAATCACTTTCTCAACTCAATTCAAAATATAGAATAGTTTATTTTATGGAACTTGAATAATCACTTCACACATTCACTTGACTAGGCTCAAACAACTTTACTCAACCAATCACTCAATGAAATAATACTTGCTCACAAACCCTAGTCCAAGCATATGATCACTCACTCAAAATGTTTCCAGCAATGCTCAACAACAAATATCACATACTCATGTTATTTTCAAACCCTAGTTCAAGTTCTTTTCTCAAAAAATCACTTCAACAACAATTCTTATAAAGTAACTCTCACATAACAATGATACTCATGCTCTTTTCAAATCCTAGTTCAAGTTCTTCATACAACCAATGGTTTCAACAACAATGCTTATCAAACAATTCTCACATAACAATGATACTCATATTTTTTTTAAACCCTAGTTCAAGTTATTCACACAACCAATGGTTTCAACAACAATGCTTATCAAATACATTTTTAACAACACTTCTTTATTCCAGAAAACCTTAAAGCATTCACTCAACACACTCAAATAGAAACCCTAATCAAGTCCTTTTCACTCCAAACTTATTTTCCAGAAAACCAATCAATCAACTCAACTATGTAAGAATGTGCTCATACCTTTTTATTGATGATGAAGGTATCTCATAAATTTGTCACAACCACAAACACTTATATGCCAAGGTCAAAGAGGTTAGAAGATAAATCTTTCTCACAATATAATGTAAATACTCATTTACACCTTATCACTCCACCTTTCAAAAACAACCAACATACATAAAATATTTATCCAATAACACCTTATAAACTCCCAACTAAAAATAAATTCAACATCCACCAAAATAACTCAAAACCTCTTTAATAAAATTTAATGGCAAAAAGAACTTTGGCAAAAATCAAATCCACTTTCCTTATAACTCCAATAACATAAATCACTTCTCAATAAAACAATATTTCATAAATATTTTTATCTCCAAATAACACAAATCAATTATGAATAAAATAACATTTCATAAAGCCTTATTACTCCAAATAACAAAAATAAATTACCAATAAAATCATTCTTCACAAACCCTTATAAATCCAAATATTCCCTTAGAAAAATTTAGGTAACATACAAATTTTAATCAAAAATTACCTTTGCCACTAGTGGGATTCGAACCCACAATCTCTACCTCCACGAGCGCTCTAGCCATGAATTTGACCACCGCGTGTGCTAGACACACATTTGAAACTCCACGAGCACCTCGTGCTCTTTCTTCCACACCTGGCACTCAAACCAAACGTGATCCAAAAGCTTTTTCCCTTGGCGCTCAAGATGAACTCGCCAATTAACATCCACGTGAATCGATCGTGGACTCTTCCACTCCCAACACTCTCACGAAACACATTGTACCAATGGACCACCATGTCCAATGTGGGTCAGACCTTATGCTCACCCTTTTCATCTTCTTCCTGGCGCTAATAAGACAAACAAACTCTTTGTCTTCTTCCTCAATGTTCAACGATTGCACGAATTTCTTTTAGCTTTGTCGCATGAAAATTAATTCAAAGAGGGATAAATTTTGAATACCTCTTGGCATATTATTTATACATGAATTCACCATATGGATTATATTTCGGTGCTCCATTTAATTCGATGATGTCAACGCATTTTAAAACATTTTATAATTTATAAATTATTTAAATTCTAATAGAATTTAAATTTTATAAATTATATTTATAAACCTTTGAATTTAATAAAATTAAAGTCTTCCTTGGGATAAAATTTAAAATTGTACTCCACTGATTTAATTATTCTGCCATCATGGTTTTAATAAGAACCTTAATTCTGTCATCAAAATGTTTAACAAAAACCCTTGTAGAATAATATTTTAATAACCTTTTTTTCAACTCTTTGCATTGCTCCTGGTGATAATGATGGTGTACTCCATGGTATTAATGACAACTTCATGTGTTCACTTTGGCCTCAAGGACAACTTCTCACTTTGACATCAATGACAACTAAATGAGCTCAAAATGTCCAACAAGATTTTGTGAAATCTATTGGACAGATTTGAGTAAGTCCTAAAGTGGACTTAAGGACATATTTGTGTGAGATTTTGTGGAAGCTTACAAGCATATTTGAGACAAGTATTGGTGAAGATTTATTGTGTAAATTTGAGACAGATATTGAGCAAATTTGTGCTAGACCGATGGATAGTGTTTAGTGCATATTTGAGACAGAGATTGAGCAAATTTGTGCTAGATCAATGGATAGTGTTTAGTGTAAATATAAGACAGAGATTGAGCAGATTTATGTAGGACAGAGGATAGTGTTCAGTACATATCTGAGACAGAGATAGAATAGAGTAAGAGCAAAATTTTGAGGTGACATAGTAGAGGATAGTAGTCTCTAGTGGATAGAGATCCATTAGCCAAGGCGGTGAGGACAAAGGTCTTTTGAGTGAGGACATGGGTCTTCAGTGGAGATAGATCCACAAGCTAGTGCAGTAGAGGTAGTAGTGTTCTAAGAGGATCACCAGCCATAGAAGAGGAGAAGGAGTTCTCCTATGGATAGAGATCCATAAAATTGATTAGGGGATTGGTGTCTCCTTTGGATAGAGGTCCATAAGCATTCTAATAGGGAAAGGATTCCCGAGAGAATTTATTAAGAAAATTTTATAAGGAATATTTTCTCTGTGGAGTAGCCCACATTGGGTGAACCACATTAAATCATGTCTCTCATGTGTGTGATGCTTTGTGTAATGTTTACTGTTTTAATATTTTTATTGTTATCATATGGATTGAAAGGCAAAAATTTTTATCTTATAATGTTCACCCCCCCCTCTAAGTATAAGCACATGTTCTTCAATTGGTATCAAAGCGGGTCTCTTCATGAAAATACTAATAGCTTGGAGGAAGATCCATCAAAAATACACATGAATTAAGAGAGTGAAGAAGAGACCATATTTGACATAAAAGAGGAATCCTTTGTTGCTCTCAAGAACCTTGAAAAGTTTAGAAATAAGAACTCAAGTTTGAAGGATGAAATTTAAGAGAATGAAGAAGCAAGTATAGAACTTCTACTATAACAACAATAAAGAGGATGAACAATTTTTGAAAAATAATGAGGATGACCAATTTTTTCATACCTCATTTAAAAAGTTTGATGCGAATCGTGCATCAACTATTTTTGAAATGGACAAATGACACTTGAATTTTCTCGAATCGAGAGAGCACGGTCTAGCGGCCCGCACACGTTGAGTCGGTGCATGCTAAGACAACATGTGCTAGCTATTATTCTAAGGGTGGTGTAGCCCTTATAATCCTTCAATGACTTGTTATCCCACCAAATGTGGGATAAAATGCACAAAATGTGTTTATTGCTTCTAACTGCTATGCAAACCTGGCACATTCCAGTCTTACTTTCAGCATGTTCTGTCAACACGTGAGCAATCACAAATATTTTGATGATGTTAGGGCTGGCTATGCAAACTATCTTCCCATTATGTGTGCCATAGAATGGTATCAGAGGCAAATATCATCACACGT
This sequence comes from Wollemia nobilis, assembly GCA_028583015.1. NCBI lineage: Eukaryota > Viridiplantae > Streptophyta > Pinopsida > Araucariales > Araucariaceae > Wollemia > Wollemia nobilis. The sequence continues at coordinate 23,267,192 of JAQPPZ010000523.1, forward strand.
ACTCGACTGAGCTGGTTGGCTAACCGATGAACATAGAGCCTACATATTTTTCAAAATAAACAACATAAATACTATGATGAATTGTTGTGCAATGGTACAGACACGCAATCAGATCCATGATGGGAAGTGTAGAAAAATTATCAACTATTGGTAATGTGATAAGACTTTAGTAGGGATGGGGTCAAAGGACTCGAAGACTCAAATTCAGATCGGAGCACGTATCGACCAGAGATGATGAGAAACAACCCAAAGAATTTGAATGGAACCCATGGTTGGCAGCTTCTAGAATGCACAGGTGATAGTGGTATTGTGTGACCAATGGCTACCAAATTCACTTAGTCCAATGGAAGATAATTTGTAATGCCAAAATAACAAGGGTCACGAGCATCGCTCTAATTATTTTTATATATACTTCTATTGTAGCAATTTGTAGGTGATCGACGATAGGCAGTGACTTTGAGACCGATTACGAAATGCACAAGAATAGCCAGTATAGATTGCAGTATGGATCATCAATTGGCAGCAAAAACCATATTGAATTAAAAATTCTTGGTGCATGTGTCATTTTCAAAAGACTTCAGATGCTCAATGCATCCACCATTGAGAGTAAGAAGCTCAAAGCGGCCAGTTGTTATTCAACAAGAATAGCAATAATTTTTCTTGCTAAGAAAATAAATGATTTGTACTACTAAATTCTACAACAACAATGGACACAAATTGCTATCAAAGACAATAATATACATCAATTTACTACAATTACTGATCGTAACAACAATTACACAGTAAAATTGAAGAGCTTATAACAGGACAACTAATGAGGATGAAATGACCCAAACCTCCACTAATTCATCTGCTTTGATATCAATTCTGATATGGAAAATGAAGTTGTATATTCATTAATTTACAAGGCATAAATAAGCCATAATACAACTATAATCTGAGTAATATGCTTGTTGACAACAATCTTGGACAAAAATCTATATGTCGATAAAACATGTCGACAACAACTTTAGGAAATAAAAAGTAAACTATAAAAATTAAATCCTAAAGTCAGCCTAAATCTAAGTCTCATCAATTCCCCTATTAGAGTGAGACCCGTAAATTTGACAATGTAATACTCACTGACTAGAATTTCCAGTCCCCGCATGTGCATGATCCCATCCTTCATTAATACCATGAATTAATTTGCCACTATCGCATCCTGGCCCTGTCTGACCAGTTGACAATACGCCATCCATTCTGCAACATAAAACTACATTTGAATGTCTACAAAAATTCTTGAGCAGTCGGTATGCTCACTCTTCTTGAGGTCATGATTCTTCAATTTTCCCCACATGCTTTTTCTTTGGTTCACAATTCACTTAGCGATGCTTATGATTTCTCCTCAAACTGCTACTGTGCTTCACTTCTCTGGTTTTTTTCTTTCTCTATAGGTAGCTTCATATTAGTTGGTAAGAAGATTTTAAAACAACCAATTTCTTGCAAGCAGACCATTAATCACCATAATCAACAGTGATTATGGTTATCCATGGAAATTTTCCTCGAGCATGTTCCTGATTGTGTAGAGATGATAACCACAAACAATTGACCAATTAGAGGCATACCACATAGCACCATGCCAAGTGGGTTTATTCAAGTGGTTAAGGCAATAATGGGAGGTTTTGTGGGCACTTTTCCATAGACACACATGCTTATGAAAAAATATAGACAAAAAATAAAAAATTTAATCATGCACCTAAATTCATTTTATGGGTGTATATGCACAGATATCCATGGTGCATCGTTATTGGTTGGCATTTGATGATTGGAAAAATCACAACAGACTATGATGGTCATATTTCCCATACAATGATTCTCTTCCATGTGATTGGTTCTCAGTAGCTACAATGTGACTTACTTGAGAAATCCTGTAAAATTCAAAACAAATATTAGAAAAAACGTATCTTCTTGGGATGACAAGCATCCCCTCCTAAAAATTTGGTTGATGTCAAATTTTAATTTTGTCCATGATAGATTTGACTTTACACATGTGTGGGGTGTTGACGTGGCTCGGGCCACATCCCAATGCTGATGTTTTATTCTTTCAAGGTAAAAAATGGCCAAAAAATATGGAAATAAGGTGCCTTTTTTGTATGGAAATCAAATACCTTCTTTTTGAATTATGGCATGCAGGTGCCTTGGAAATTGAAAATAGGCACCTTAGGAATCAGGCGCTTTGCTTAACATGGGAATTAGGTGCCTTAGCAATCAGGAACTTATGCCTAACATGGGAAGCAAGTGCCTTAGCAATCGGGCACTCTACTTAACATGTGAAGCAAGTGCCTTAGCAATTGGGCGCTCTACTTATCATGGCAAGCAGACACCTTAGATAATGGTTGGGTGCCATACTTATAAAACAAAATTTATACAAACTCAATTTTTTTTTTTAGAATCTATGCTAAGAATATTTGGTGTCATTTTCTCGAAAATTGGAAGTTGGGCGCCCTCCTGGAGAACCAAGAATTGGGCATCGGTCTACCAAAAAATGGGATGCAAATGCCATCTTCATATCATATTGGGAGTCAGGCACTATGGATCATATAATGGGAATCAAGCACCTTCTACCGTAAAATGGGAATCAGATACCTTCTATTGTACAATAAGAATCAGGTACCTTCTATCGTACAATAGGAATTAGGCACCTTGTATCATACAATAGGAATTAGACACCTTTTGCCATAATGAGAATCAGACACCTACTGTACAATAGGAATCAAGCGCTTTTCCCATCAGAAAATAGAAAACATGTGCTTCTCTTTATTCAATAGGTGGTGAATTTTCCTTGTATATGTATTGTTAGGTTGATTAGGCCCTTTAGTGCTTCTAATTTAAGAACAAGAAAAAAATCAACGTCCACCCCTAAACCGATAATTGAGTGTTTTATTATCCATAAAGACCAATCCAAACACTCCTCTACAGATTCAAGTTTAGTATTCCCCTCTTTAAGTGGTAACTAGCTACTCCTACTGCAAGCAAATTCTCCTAGAAATCTTGAAAGGCACAGGTTCATGGATCTTGTGCTTGTTAGACCTAGGTTTCCTAGACTGCCTAATAGCTGCACTCAGGGCATCATTCCTAAAAAATAAAAATACAACAAAAAAATGAAAAATTAAAATAATAATTGTCTTTGGGACTATGTGGACTACGTACACATCTTATTGACTCAAGATAAAATTAGAATCAACTGGGGTCTCCCCCGTGCCTAATATAGACTCAATCATGTATGCTCTAGACATATGGTATGGATGCAGGCGGTGGCCATTGACTGTTAAGGTAATGTTTTTGTTGTCTATTATTTTGATCCTTACAAGCCCATTATTGATGACTTCAGTCACTTCATATGGCCCCATCCAACACTGCATGAGCTTACCCTTCATTTCCTAGAACTAGGAATCATATATTAATGCCCATTCTTCCACTTTAGGCTTCTTTGGCCTAGTGTGGCGGTCATGCCACTTGGCCCTTTATTTTTGAATGATCTTTATTTTCTGTAGATCATCAAGGCAATATTCATACAGTTGATTAAGCTACTAAATTCTTTCTTTTTGTGCATCATCCAGGTTTATATTCAACTCTACTACAGTCCTAAGTGTTTTGACTTCAAAATCTATAGGCATCATAGCACATTTTCCATAGACTAACTAAAATGGTGTGAAACTAGTAGTAGTATTCCATGTGGTCCTATAGGCCCACACTGCTTATGGTAATCTAGTAGCCCAGTACTTCCTCTGTTGCTACACTATATTTATCGTGATATTTTCTAACTTTCAGTTGATCACCTCAACTTACCCATTGTCTTGTGGATGGTAGGAAGTGGTTTTGTTATGCCCGATTTTGTATTGTTGCATGAGTTCTTGGATCATCCTTGAAGTAAAATGAGGTCCTTTATTAGTTGTAATATCCCTTGGGACCCCAAATATTATAAAAATTGATGAATACAAGAAATTTGCTACAATTTTCTCCTTTGAATCATGCAAATCTTGCACTTCAACCCACTTTGTCACATAGTTAGTACAAACTAGGATATACCTCTTACCTCCTGACTATAGATTAAAGGGTCCTATGAAGTCCATACCCCATTTATCAAATGGATCAATGTGAACATGTGGTTGGAGTGGCATCTCATCTCTGAGATTAGGTCTACCCATCCTATGATATTGATCACACTGGCTCACATGTTTGGTTGTATCCTTGAATAGTGAAGGCCAATAATAACTAACCTGCAACACTTTATATGTAGTCTTTTTTCTTGCAAAATGGCCAGCACAAGGTTCATCATGGCAAGACTTTAGTATTTCAATTATTTCATCCCTAGCAACACATCTTCTCATGATTTGATCAGGCCTTGTTTTGAATAGGCACCTATAAATCCATGAGAAATTTGTACTTTTCTCAATTAAAGTATGTTTTTCATGAGGTAAAAGTGCAGGGGATACTTTACCAGTGGCTAAATAATTAGCTATATCTGTGTACCAAGGTATCTGATCATTTAGATCAAATAAATGGTCATCTAGAAATTGGTCCTCTGTAGCTGCATAGTCTAGATGTGTCAATTTAGACAAGAAATCAGCTATCACATTGTCCTTTCCTGGCTTGTCCACTATTGTCACATAAAATTCCTACAAAAGAAACAACCATATAACAATTCTGCCACTAATCCTAGGTTTTTTTGTTAAGTATCTGATCACTAAGTGGTTAGTGTGTACAAAAATCTAATAACCTATAATATAATAATGAAATTTGTTAAGAGCATGTATTACTGCAAGAAATTCCTTCTCTGTGATAGTATAATTGAGTTCAAAACCTATGAGTTTTTTACTAACATAATAGATGGCATAAAATTCATCACCATATTTTTGTCCCAATACTAAGCCTATTACATTGTTAGATGCATCAACATATATGTGAAAATGTATGGTCCAATTTGGACCTCTCAGTATTGGAGTAGTAATTATTTTTTCCTTTAAGGTGTTGAATGGTTGTTCACATTCTTTAGTCCAGAAAAACTCTACATCCTTAGTTAACAATGTGGTAAGAGGTTTAGCAATTTTGCTAAAGTCTGATATAAAACTCCTATAGTAATCGGTTGATCCTAGGAAACTGTGGATATCCTTTTGTGTTTTGGGAGTAGGCATGGTTTGGATGACTTCTATTTTCTTTCTGTCTACTTTGATTCCATTTGCAGAAAGGTGATGTCCTAAAACTATCCCTTCCTACATCCGCATATAGAATTTCTCATTGCTTAAGGACATGTTAGTTTCCTCACAACGTTTAAGTGTATTTTCTATAATTTTTGTGGTAGTTTCAAAATTTTCACCATATACAGTGAAATCATCCATGTATACCTCCACAGTCTCTCCAATCACATCAGAAAAAATGCTTAGAACTACCCTCTTGAAGGTGGAAGGTGCATTGCATAGACCAAATGGTAAAAATCGCTAAGAAAATGTTCCCCATGGACAAGTGAAGGTGGTTTTATCTTGATCTTCCTCCCCTATTTGTATCTTATTATATCCACTGAACCCATCCAGGAAATAGAAATACTTCTTTCCTACCACGGTGTCAAGGACTTGATATATGAAGGGTAAATGGGAGTGGTCCTTCTTAGTTGCTTTATTTAGCAACCTGTAATCAACACAAATTCTCCACTTTCATTCTTCTTGGGCACCACCACTAATGGTGATACCCACTTACTATCTAAAACGGGGTAGATGAATCCAAATGTGAGGAGTTTTTGTAATTTTGTTTTGACAATTTCTTTCATAGTTGGGTTCATTATCCTCTATGGTTGTCTTACAGGTTTAACCTAGTCTACCAAATATATTCTATGAGTACAGGTCTCAGGAGCTATTCCTCTCATGTCAGAATACTCCCAAGCAAAGGCATATTGATATTTTTCCAATATTTATTACAATATGGTTTGTTGTTTACCTATCAACTTGTTATCTATATTCAGCGCTCTACCAGGTGTAACTTCTATTTGCTTAATATGGTGGTATTTTCCTCCCACTAATGGCAACTCAAGAGGAGGACAGGAGGGTTTTCCCTAAAAAAAGTGAGATATCATCCTATCCTCATAATTTTCATATCCCAAATCATCAAGTGTCATCACCAATTGGATCAATGATAGACCACCAATATTTTGATTCTCATCCTCAGGTTCTCCCAAAAAATCTGTAGACTATGTAGGTGGATGTATGATCAATTTCTTTATATTTTGACCATCTAAAATGGTAATTTGCCCATCTCTATAGCTTATGTAAGCATCATTTGTTGCCATCCAATGTCTACCTAATATTAATGGGTATCTACCTAGTCCAGACTTAGATTGTAGCTCTAAGAAATATGTTGGATACTCCCATGCATCCACTGTAGCAGTGATTCCTTCTAGTATTCCCTCAGGGAGTACTATAGACATGTCTGCCAACTGTAAAAAAAATTTAGTGGGCTTTAAAGGAGTCAATTTTAGTTTTTTCATGGTCTCCTAGGGCATGACATTGATGGCAGCCCCCAAATCTACTAGTGTGTTGGGTAAAACACAACCTTCTATTTTTATAGTCAGCATAGGGTTTCTTGGATCTAAGTACTTTTGGTTGTAGGTATTCCCAAACATAAGGTCAGCTAACTAATCTACCAAACTGATTGATTTAGCTAGTTTTCTCCTTGGTTTCTTGAGGCACAACTCTCTTATGGCCTTCCCATAAATATGTATGTCGTTGATGGCCTGAAAGAGAGGTATTGTGACTGTTAAGTTTTTTAAACTAGAGAGGATATCAAACTCTATTTGTATTGGTTTCTTGGGTTCCTACAACCTTTGTGGAAAATGTGGAACCTTCTCTTTGTTATGTACAAGTGTGTATTCTTCTTCTAGTTCCTTTATAATGGGTGAATCCCCTTTTCCTATCTTTATGTGTTCCTCTTCTTCTACAAGAGGAGTGACTTCTACACATAATTATTTTCCTGACTGTAACTAGATAGGATCACAATCTACTCTAATTTTGTACATGGGGTACATCTTGTTTTCCATCTTATAGACTAGTTGTTGTTTATTTTTTGGGTTTTTTGTGGGTTGTGCTGGTAACTGAGGAGTTATTGAAGTTGGAGGAGTAGGTAGACTTGGTTGTAGTGGAGCTAGAGTAGTATGTTGTGGATATTTATTCCAAGCATTTTAATTTCTCCATTGCTGCCCAAGCTGCTAGTATTGCATCCAAGGGTAAGGGTTGTAAGGATTTGTTCCTTAGGGAAATGGATTCCAAGGTTGTTGCCCATACCAACGCATATTGGGTGGCTGGGCTTGATCTTGCTTTTGGTAATTGCTGCCCCCATAAGATGACATTCATGATTGCGTATTGTTACCCATAAGAGAATGTTGTCATTTCCTCCCATTATCCATGAAGTATACCTTTGCTACTTTAGGTTTCTCTTTAGATTTCATTAAATATGGGCATAGCTTTGTTTTATGATCTTTTTTTATAGACAACACATGCACAAAATTTGTTTTCTAGACACTCATTTCTAGGGTGTTTGCATTTGCATTTAGGACAAATGTAGGCCAATTTTGCCTCATTCTCCTACTTATTTATCTGAAGTATAAGGGTATCCATTTGAAGAGCTAGAGATGATAACATCTTACTCTTAAGGTCCTCAAACATATTACCTATCTCTATTTTAGTGAAAATGGCAGACTGCTTAATGTTGGGGTAAAAACACTGGTTAAATTTGGTCCTAATTCTGTCACAACCCTTGCATTTAATTTGTCAAACTAGGGAGCTTGTAAAATTTCAAAGTACCATGGTTAAGGTAAATCACAATACCATTCTTGAGATAAGTTCACTAATCTATCATTGGGAGAGTTTATTAAATGGTATTGATTCATCCACACCAAAGTAAAACTAGGCATAAATGAAAGTATTGGAAATTAAATCAAACCACACTACGTTGGAAATTAAATGAAAGCAGTAAAATACACCTTGCGTAACTTAAAAGAAACAACACACTAAAGCAAATATTCTAATCTAGAAAATAGTAATAGGTATGGGAGTAATACTATCTTGGAGTGGGCCCAAGCTCCAGTAGTTTTTGATGGTTTATTACGAAGAATAAAATGTGCTAGTGAAATAACTATCAAGCTTTATTGATAATGCAGTATAATGTTTACATATGCTAGCACTCTTAGAAAAAATACCCCTCTATTTTAGAGAAGTCTGTGTGTTTATATAACACACACAGGACTTCCTGTTATAGTACTATTACAACAGAAGGCTCGATTACAGTCTAAACTAAGATAGTTTAGTTATTATAACAGGTGCATGATAAAAATATTCTAAACAGATTTTCGTCTTTTCTTGGAGAGAATATTTTTTGTGTTGTTTGTGTTTTGCTTCATTGAGTGGTTATGTGTTTCATCCACTTCGACTGGGACAAATCATACATTCTGTGGTCTACCAAGGATATCCTGTGTGACATGGAGCTGAAGTTTTACTGTGGTCAACGAGATCCTCTATAGCAGCCTGATTAAAGCACTTAACATTGAGTAAGGCATCTGCTTGAGTAAGGCACTTGCTTGAGTAAGGTGCATGTTTGATTAAGCTGCCTACTCGAGTAAGGTGTATGCTTGAGTAAGGCACCTACTCATTATACCTTAGACTCATGAAGCAGAAGCATACCGGGTCCACATAGGATATCAACTGAGCAAAATACGATAAAATCAACAAAAATCTACACAAAACACACTTCACACACAAATTAGGCAATGCACATAATTTCATTAAATATATAATATAATTTCATAAAAATATACAACTCTTATAATATTGCCATACAAAATCATCAAAATCTCATACACAAATATGAGCATTTATGATGCTCATCATCCCCCCATGCCTATTATGTGCTACACCCTCATGGCACCTAAAACTGGTAGTCTCCGGTCTGGTCAACCCCTTCCTAGTAAGCCTTGTTCCTTTGTTTTCTCTTTTGATTGGCTACCTTGGATTTTCCTTTGTTACAGGGTTTACCTTGGTAAGGGATGTTGATCCTTTATTGTGGCTTCCATCTACGTTGACTGTACTGATTTGTTCCACTAGGCCCTATTTTTAAATTTGGCTATTTTTGACTCTATGATTTCCCTCCTCTCTCTTCCTCCAAATAACATCCTGTAAAGGTCAAAGCATTATTTTTTATTTTATTTTATTTTATTTTTTGAAACGTTGGCTTAGCCTATTTATAAAATCGATGATGTGGATACAAGAGTTCTACTTTTTAGAACATCTGGTTTGTTCCAAAATGAAAAGTGGGATTCATCAACCATTGTGGCTTTAGATAGCTTGGCCTCCTTCAGCTTAGGTACAACATATTCATAATCAGATTCCCCTATTTCCTCTTCTGGTAGAGGTTACTTGCTAGCTACTATTTTCTAGTATACTCATATTTTGCAATTACTCCTTCATCCTAAACAACTCATTTTTCCTATGGAGGTGATTCTTGGATTTGTCTCCCATGATGAAATTTCTCTAGTTTTTTTTTTTTAATCCTCTGCAACTGTTTATCGAGCTATTGTATCTGTGTATACATGCACATCTTCACCATTTTTTTACTTCACAAAAATCTATGAGAAATATCTTGGAACCATGATGATTATCTACCCAACTAACCATAGTCATGTCATAAAACGCATAGTGGGGGTGCGATGATCAGATAGTGTGACGACACTATTTTCATAGGAGTACTAATTATGAAAATTATATAGATATTTAATGGAAAATTATGCTCATACTAATTTAGTGGTCTATGATAAGGGCGATGGCATATTCCCCATGTGGTTGATTAATTTGTCTTGGGGATATTGCAACTCCATTCACTCAAGGTCCCATGCTAAAAATTTGGATATTTGGTTGGCTCAGGTGGGAGGGCACGTATCCACTTTCTGATTGCTTTGGAATATACATAAAAATCCTTCAAATGATTGCTCCATAAATTCCAGGTGATTTTAAAATTTTCATTACATGGGGTGATGACGTGGCTTCAGCCACTCCTCTATGCTGTCAAACTACGGAGGTTTTGGAAGTAGATCAAGGCACCCTTGATGTGTGGCATCAAGGTGCCTCATCATTTTTTTAAGGTGCCCTTGATGTGTAATATTAAGGTGCCTTATTAATTCATTTTTTAAAAAATTGGAATACTTTTCAACCGTAGTCAAGCGCCTCTGCTGATGGACATTGAGATGCCTTCTTTAGAGTGAGGCACCTACCTCTGGAGTAAGGCACATTCATGAAAAGTAAGGTGCCTCCCTTTGGATTAAGGTGCCTACCTTCATAGTAAGGCACCTTCCTTTCAAGTAGGTTGCCTTCCTAAAGAGTACGGTGCCTCCATTTGAAGGAAAGTGCTCTTCCACCGTTGAAAATTCAATAGCAACTGACATGTTCATTGATAGAAGGTTGATCAAACCTTCTAAAAAAAATTCTTGTGTTGCATCAGCATCTACTTTGTCTAAGCACGAGGGTGCATAGTTTTTTCCTTTACAAGGAATTAGTGCCCACATCCATGCTTGGATCAAAACTATCTCCCAAGATGCCTATTTTTCATACAATCAGGCCATTCACCTACAAAAGAAAAAAATGCAGTTAAATGTAATCCATGCTTGTTAGGCCCTGGCTCTCAAAATACTTGTAGCTTGCATGTGGGTGAAATCCCTATAAAACACACTGTTAAGCTAAAAAGTAGAAGAATGTAGGGCTGGTGCAATTTGTGCTTGTTAGTCCCTAGCTCTCAAGATACCTACAACTTGCATGCGAGCACCATTCCTGCAACACACATGAAGAAAACTAAGAGCTAACTATTTTAAGTGGACAATCCTGTGTCCACTGCATGGCCTGAGAAGTTGAAATATTTTCAATTGGATGGGGTCTCCCCCATGCCTATTCTAGACTCCATTGCATGAATTATAGACACATGATAAATTTTACATAATTCTAATATAAACCATCTGTAATACCCATCTGAGCCAAGGAAAATTTACACATCTCTGATTTTTTTGACCAAGAAGATTTGTGATGACCTCAATTTTCTTTTTATCTAGTTTCACTTGCTCTTTTAGATATATGTGATGAGTACAAATTTTTGGATCAATTCCTTTCGTGTCTAAGTAGTCCCTGGCAAAGGCTTGTTGGTGCTTGGTCAATACCTCATTTAATTTAGTCAGTTGTGTGGGTGTCAACCCACTACTGATGATTAATATCCTACCAAAATTTATTTTGATCTGCCTGGTGTGGTGATCCTGGTCACCGACTAATGGTGATTCAGGAACGATAGGAGAGGACTCTCTATGGAGGAACTTCGTAATAATATCATCTTCATCAACTTCCTCCTCCAATTACTTTAGTGCCAGCACCAAATGTAGCATTGAAAATGACCCATCCTCCTAGTTATCCCACATGGGTTCTCTTAACGTATCTATGGACTACGAAGGGGGAGATATTGTCAATATTTTGATGTTTTGACCATTTGAAATGGTCATTTTTCCATCACGACAGTTGATTTAGGTGTTGGCTATTGCTAGCAATGACCTCCCCAAGATGACTGGGTAGCCACACAATTCTGATTTATACTGTAGAACCAAAAAAAAAATTGAGTACTCCCATGCATCCACTGTCACTATAATATCCTCGAGCATCCCTTTTGGTGCCACCATTGACCTATAGACCAGTTGCAGCACCATCTTGGTGGGATTCAAATTCTTGAGCCTTAACCTCTGCATAGTCTCCTTTGGCATAACATTGATGGCCACACCCAAATCAACCAAAGTGTTAGTCATAAAATTCCCACCTATATTTACAATTAAAATCGGACTGCCTAGGTCTATGTATTTAGGGTGGCATGCATTCCCCATCATCAAGTCATCCAACTTCCCTACTACATTGATGGTATGGGTCGCTTTACATCCTAGTTTCCTCATACAAAGCTCCTTTATTGCCTTGTATATATGAATGCCACAAATAGCTTGGAAGAGTGGAATAGTGACTGTTAAGTTCCTCAGCTGGAAAGGATATCGAACTCAGGTTGTATCATCTTTCTCTACTCCTGTAACTTCTTGGGAAAAGGAGCTTTTATTTTCTCAGCAACATGTTCTTCTTTGACCTCCTCTACCAGAGGTGGTTCTCCTATATTTTTCTCATCTTCTACTAGGGGAGATGCTTCTACTCCTAACTGCCTACCTGACCTTAGCTAAATTGGATTACAACTAATATTATACATCGAATACATCTCTCCTTCTAGTTGGTATGCAGGCTGGTTCACCTTATTATTTAGATTGTATCGGTACTTATACATGTCTCGATATAGGGATAGCCAATAGGTTTTTCTATGGTGGAGCCTACACCATATTCTATGGAGCTGAGTTCCACGAACCGTGGTTTCTCCACTATTGCTTAGATTTTTGGTACAACATCCATGGTTGTTGGTTAGGAAAGGTGGACCCTGGAGGTACGTTCACCCATGGTGGTGGTCCCCATAACCTCATATTGGGTGGTTGAGGCTACCCTTGTGGCATGTAAGGTCCTCCTCCATAGGGTGGCATCCCTGCTGACATATTCTCCAGAGGGGGTTGCTACCAGTTTCTTCAATTCCTCACAAAATAAGCTTCACTAAATTCAACATCCTCCTTGATATTGGGTAGTTGTGGGCACAGTCGGGTCTTATGGTTTTGTTGACAAATAATGCATACTCTAACTTTTTTCTCTGAGCATGCATTCCTCACATGCTTCCATCTGCATTTTGGGTAGAAATAGGCTAATTTGGCTTCCTTCTCTTGTTTCTTATTCTCTAGCAGGAGCATGTCTAACTATAATTCCAGAGAGAAGAGCATTTTTCTCTTCATATCCTCCAACATATTGCCTAGCTTCATATTTGTGATCCAAGCAGTTGCTTTCACAGTCCTGGAAGTTGGTTTACCTCTTCTTCGTGAGTAGTTATAACACAATTGTCGAATATCTTCCATTAGGTGTTGGTAAAAGCCACCTCAAGAGATTAAGTTGAGAGCTTCGAGTGATTCGTTGTTAAGTCCCGTGAGAAAAATACTTTTGAGGAACTTATCTTCTAACTTCGTATAAGGTAATCGCTACATATTGAAGTTGAATCTCTCCTAGTAATCATACAGGGATTTGTCCTCCTTTTGTATCATGCTTAGAACCTCTTCCTTGGAGTCTCATGCTCTACCAAAGTCTTGGTACTATTCTAGGAAGAGCCTGTTAATTTCCTCCCATGTGGCGATCTGTTTGTTTCTCAACCCGATAAACTAGCATAGATCTGAGTCATCCAGTGTTGACGAGAAGATTTTTAGCTTTTGTGCATCTAATTTATAGTCGACAAACCTACACAACACATCAAATTTAAATAAAAATAGGTCAGGGTCTTCGATTGGGTATCCATTGAAGGTAGGGAGATGGGTAGGGGATATGTTTTTTCATTTTGGTTTCACCTACACCTTCCTCTATCGGGAAGCTAAAAACATTCAAAGTTTATTAAAAAAAAATTCAAGAAATGTGGTCTCTAATGCAGATTCTATAGCCTTTTGGTCTTTACGAACCTTTTGTACGAGATCCTCTAAGTTAGCTGGTATTATAGTTTGATCCTCTATGGCTTTCCACAACAATTCGTCTTTGGAAGGTGTCATTTTGAATAGAGTATTTTGTATAATTTGCTCTTTTCCTAGTCGATGATATGAGGAAGAGCTTTGCACAAAGATAGGGTGTTTACTCCAGTGTACTATTGGTGGTGATTCAGGAGAATCTAACTCAAATTCAGAATTTTCAGCCAACTCAGATTTTTCCTGTGGGCTCTATTTTATGAAATGACCATCGGGTCCTCTTTTCCTGAATGAAATTATACAAAGTCAGATATAAGGTTTTTCGGTATTGTAATAAATTTATTAGTGGTGCTTCCCTGACAATAGAACCAAAATGTTGGGGCAAAAAAACTGGTTAAAGTTGGTCCTAATTCTGTCACAGCTCTTGCATTTAATTTTTCAAACCAAGGAGTTTGTAAACTTTTGAAGTGCCACGGTTAAGGCCAATCACAATACCATTCTTGAGATGAGTTTGCTAATCTATCATTGGTGGAGTTTATTAAATGGTATTGATTCATCTATACCAAAGTAAAACCATGCATAAATGAAAGTACAAGAAATTAAATCAAACCATACTACGTTGGAAATTAAATGAAAGCAGTAAAACACACCTTGCGTAATTTAAAATAAACAACACACTAAAGTAAATATTCTAATTGAGAAAATAGTAATATGTAGGGGAGGAATACTAGATTGGAGTGGGCCCAAGCTCCAGTAGTTCCCACCCAGCTGATTACAAAGAAAATGCGCTGGTGAAAGAACTCTCGAGATTTATTGATAATGTAGTATAATGTTTACATATGCCAGCACTCTTTGAAAACTTCCCCTCTATTTCAGAGAATTCGGTATGTTTATATAACACACACAGGACTTCCTATTATAATACTGTTACAACAGAAGGCCTGGTTACAGTCTAAACTAAGACAATCTAGTTACTATAACAGACACGATAAAAACAATATAAATAACTTTTAATCTTTTCTTGGAGATAGAATATTTTCTATGTTGTTCATGTTCTACTTTTTTGAGTGGTTACGCATTTCGTCCACTTAAGCTAGGACATCTCATATGTTCGATGATCTCCCAAGGATAGCCTGTGTGACGTGGAACTAAAGTTTTACTGTGGTCAATGGGATCCTCTACAACCACCTGGTCAAAGTGCTTAACGTTGAGTAAGGCACCTGCTTGGCGCCTGCTTGAGTAAGGTGCCTGCTTGAGTAAGGTTCCTACTTGAGTAAGGTGCCTACTTGAGTAAGGTGCCTACTTGAAGAGTAAGGCACCTACTCAATATACCTTAGACTCATGAAGAAAAAGCATACCAGGTCCACGTAGGACCTCAATTGAGCAAAAGACAACAAAATCAGTAAATATCTACACAAAACACACTTCACACAAATTAGGTAATGCACATAATTTCATTAAATATATATATATATATATATATATATATATATATATATATATATATATATATATATATATATATATATATATATTATTTCATAAAAATATACAACTCACAATACTACCACACAAAATTGTCAGAATATCATACAAAAATATGAGCATTTCCGATGCTCATCACTTAACATTTCTAGGGGTCAACTTACCTTTTCTTCTTGAAAAGTTTCAACACAACTATTGAATATCATCCATTTGATGTTGGTAAATATCTCCCCTAGAGATCATGTTTAAAGCTTCCAAGGATTCATTTGTTAGTCCTTTTAGAAAATATTTCTTAGGGACCTGTCTCTTAGTTTTGAATGGGGTGATCTTTGCAAATTAAAAATGAACCTATCCCAATATTATTCCACATATTCCCCTTCCTTTTGTGTCATTTATAGGACTTCCTCTTTTGCATCTCTTGCTCTACCAAAATATTTATACTGATCCAGGAAAAGTTTCTTCAACTATTTCCAGGTAGTTATCCGTTTGTTAGGATCCTCCATCCTAACATTATTAGTTAGTATTAGTTAGTATTATTAATCATTTAATTATTATATTATTAACTCATAAAGTGAACCATCACATCTCTTCATAACATGAACCATCACGTCTCTTCACCAATGCAGCTTTAGGGTATATATATTAGGTTGGACATTCACACAAATCATACAATAAGAAGAATATATATTTGTTTAAAACCATTTGAGGGATTTCCCAAACCAATGCAAAAGGTGATTCATATCTAAAAGTGATTCTATTTATTTATTTATCTTTTATTAAATTATTGTGCTAGGTAAAGTAAATGAAAAATTCGATTGTGTGGAATAGCTTAGGTTACAACTTATATAGTCTAGGATTAACAACTATGTGGAAAATAGGGAGAAGAATTAGGGGAGAGAAGAAATAGGGGAGGAACAAAAATAAAACTTAAATTCTTCACCGCCTGTCATCCTATTCCTTGTCGACCACACCTCGTCGACCACACCTTGCCGACCACCCAGGTTAAAGGTTAAATTCTAACATTCTCCCCCTTAAAGTTGAGAGGGCTGACAAGATAGTCTCTCAGCTTTATATATTGAGCTTTAGCCATGCCTTTGGTGAAGATGTCCGCCATGTTGTCCAAAGTGCTGCAATGTTTAAGCTCAACTACCTGGTTCTCCACCATGTCTCGGATGAAGTGATACTTCATATCAAAGTGTTTTGATCTGCTATGGTGGATAGGATTATATGCCAATTGAATGGCACTCATGTTGTCATAGTACAATCTGGTAGGACCACTTTGTCGTTCTCCAATCTCTTCAAGGACTTTTCTCAACCATAGAGCTTGAGTACTAGCATATGTGATTGCTATATACTCAGCCTCAGTAGATGACAATGCTACAACAGTCTGCTTTTTGGAACTCCATGTAATTAGTCCTGATCCTAGACTAAAATAGTTCCCTGATGTAGATTTTCTATCATCTATATTGCTGCCCCAATCACTATCACTGAAGCCAACTAATTTTACAGAATTACATTTGTGGTAATGGATCCCAAAATCCAATGTACCCTTTACATATCTCAGAATTCTTTTAGTTGCTTGAAAATGAAGCTCGGATGGATCAGCCATAAACCTTGAAACAAGAGAAACAACATACTGAATATCAGGTCTTGTGTTGGTGAGAAACATCAAACTCCCAACCATGCTCCTGTAAGTGGTCATGTCAACCTTCGGTGCTCCATCATCTTTGCTCAATTGGATCCCATGACCCATTGGAGTTGCAACATATTTGCATTGCTCCATGGCAAATTTCTTAATCATATCTTGAGCATATTTGTGTTGACATATGAAGATCCCTCTATCTGTTTGATGAACTTCCATGCCTAGGAAGTAATGCATTAAGCCTAGATCTTTCATCTCAAATTGTTTCATCATGGAGTGTTTGAACTCCATATTCATCTTATCATTACTACCCATAAATATGAGATCATCCACATATAAACAAACTATGAGAATATCTTTACCTTGCTTTAGGTAGTAGAGAGTGGGTTCACTTTTGCTCTGAGTGAATCCATATTCCTTGAAATAGCCATCAATGCGAGAGTACCATGCTCTTGGTGCTTGCTTGAGGCCATATAGGGCTTTTTTCAGTTTGTAAACAAGGTTCTCCTTACCTTGTTCTTTAAAGCCTTGAGGTTGTTGAACATAAACCTCCTCATCTAAGTACCCATTGAGAAAGGCACTTTTTACATCCATGTGCTGAATTTTCCACCCTTTGTGGGCAGCCAAGGAAAGTATTGATCTGATAGTTTCCTGTCTAGCAACAGGAGCAAAGGTCTCCTCATAATCAATGCCATATTTTTGAGTGAAGCCTTTTGCTACAAGTCTTGCCTTGTGTCTTTCAATGCTCCCATCAGCATTGAATTTGGTCTTGTAGACCCATTTACATCCAACACATTTTTTTCCCTTTGGAAGCTTCACTAGCTCCCAAGTATCATTCTTTTTTATAGAGGTGATTTCCTCTTCCATGGCTTGCTGCCATACATTATGAGTGCATGCTTTCTCATAGCTAGATGGCTCTAGCTATGCACTAGACATTAAAGCATAATTAACTACATCTCCTTTAGGATAATTGGAGTCATCATCTCCATACATATGCAGATTTTCAAGTTTTTGTAAAACTGCATTCATTTCACTAGCTTGACTTCTAGTGTATCTTTTCTAGAAATTCTTATCCAACATTTGAAAATATGGATGATGTTGTAGTGTTATTTTACCTCTTGATGGAGAATCAATATCCATAGGTGAAGAACTTACTGATCTTTGTGGAGAAGGACTTGGAGTAGTTGTTGATGTACTCGAAGTAGTACTCATACTTGGGCTTGGAGGAGGTGTGCCTTTGCTCTTCTTGGTCTGCACCTGTTGTACTTGAGAAGAACTTGCATCATGGGATTCATCATCAACAAAAACTTTTTTATGACCCCATTCTCCCCCTTCATCAAAAATCACATCCCTGGAAAGTATAATTTTATGCATTTTTGGATTGTAGAGTCTATATGCTTTGGTAGACTCACAATATCCTACAAAAATACATGCTTGACTCTTGGGGTCAAGTTTCTTTCTTTTTTCATCAGGAATGTGGGCATATGCTAGAGAACCAAAAACCTTGAAATGTTTTACATTCGGATTTTTTCCATACCACCCTTCGTAAGGAGTGATCCCATCCAAACTAGAAGTAGGACTCCTATTTAGAATGTAAACACTGGTTCTAACAACATCAGCCCAATACATGTTACTGAGATGCTTAGTTTGAAGCATCGATCTAGCCATTTCTACTATGGTGCGGTTCTTTCTTTCTACCACACCATTCTATTGTGGAGTATAGGCAGTGGTGAATTGCCTCTTTATCCCACATTCTTTACAATATTTTAGAAATACCTTTGAAGAGTACTCTCCTCCTCGATCTGTCCTTAGACATTTTACAATGAACTCACTTTGTTTCTCTACATTATTCTTGAAATCTATGAAGCAATCAAAAGCTTCATCTTTGGTTTTCAAGAAATAGATCCAACACATCCTAGAGAAATCATCTATAAAAGTGAGAAAATAAGAATTATTACCTATGCTTTTTGTCTGCATTGGACCACAAATGTTCGAATGCACTAATTGAAGTGGATAGCTGGCCCTCCACGCTTGTCCTTTTGGAAACTTGGACCTTGAGTGCTTTCCCAAAGCACATCCTTCATAGACCTCCTTGTGTTCATCAATTTTGGGAAGTCCACACACCATAGCTTGAGAAGTTAACAATTTCAAGCTAGCAGAATTTAGGTGACCATATCTCAAGTGCCAAAGCACACTTGGATTTGCTATAGCAATACTTGCAAGTTGAGCTCCCCCTGGTTCTCCAAACTTAAGGGGAAATAACCTATTCTTGGTCATAGGTACTTGTGTAATGACTCTATTACAGTTGTTCTTATCAAAAATTATACATTTGCCTTCATCAAAAACAAGTCTATAATTTTTCTCCATCATTTGTCCAACACTAAGCAAATTATGTTGGAGTTTGGGGGTGTAGTAGATGTCATTTACCTTTTTGATGCCTTCTTTCGTTGGAACCTCCATGGCTCCAATGCCTTCAACTTGCAAAGCTTTATCATCTCCCAACTTGATTCGAGATTTATAGGTGGAATCCATTGTAGCAAAGAGCTCTTCTTTGCCACTCATATGGTTGGAACAACCAGTATCCAAAATCCAAGTGTCATTCAGATTTTGATCTGATTTTCCATAAGAAAGAAATAGATTTGATGTTCCTTCTTCTTCACCATAATTGCCATATTGACCTCTTCCTATTGAGAAGTCTTGGACCAACAGTCTCGAGCAAAATGACCAGGCTTGCCACAATTGAAACAAGCTTTCTTGGTTTTGTCACCTCCTCTTCCTTGATTGCCATTTCACCCTTGATTTCCACCTCTGCTTTGATTTCTACCTCTGCTTTGATTTCCACCTCTGCTTGGATTTCCTCCTCTTGAGCTGCTTTTGCCTCTACCTCTTCTTTGTCCTCTGCCTTGGCCTCTTCCTTGTCCTCTTCCTGCACCCTCATTGGATGAGAAGGCTTTATCATCACCTCCATAGCTTGTTGAAGGAGATCCCTGTAATCTCTCTTCATGAGACATTAATGAACCGATTAATGCATCAAAAGTTAGAGTGGAAAGGTCTTTTGATTCTTCAATGATGATAGCAATGTGATTCCATTTTTGAAGAAGTGTTCTCAACACTTTCTTCACAACCACTTCAGGTTTGACTTCTTCGCCAAGAGTTTGCATCTTGTTGACAATTGCTTTGACTCTTATGCAGTAGTCTCCAACTTTCTCATCTTCATTCATTTTGAGATTCTCAAAATCTCGTTTCAAGGTCTGAAGCCTTACTTGCTTCACCTGATCGCTTCCTTGGAAACCTTCTTTCAAGGCTTTCCATGCATCTTGGGCAGTTAAACAAGAGGTAATTCTTGGGAAGATACTTTTCTCCAATGTTGCTTGGAGATGATAGAGAGTAGAGGAATTGCTCTTTTGTGCTTCTTTCTTTGTCTTCTTATCGGTTGCACTCAACGTAGTCCAATCTGTAGGTTCTATGTAACCTTCTTCTACTATGTCCCATAGTCCCTTGCCTATGAGTAAGGTCCTCATCTTGATGGACCAATACTCATAATCGAACCCATTAAATTTTGGAATGGGTAGATTATTATTGGATGCCATAGCTATTGGAAATAAACTAGAAACACACTTTTATTTCTCAATTACAATCAAAGCACTCTGCTTTTCAAAGAAAAAAGTTACAGATTTAAATCAAATCTAACTTGATCTACTCTCTCGTAGATATCCTGTTCTTCCTGAAGAGGTTCTCCTATCACTGGATTGACAAAGTTGTCAGCAACTGAATCTTCATCGTCACTAATAAGAATGATTTCTGGTGAATACGGTTCTGGCTCCAGTATTTCAACTGAGTCATGTAGCAAGTGTGAACATGACTTAGCTTGAAACGGCTTAGAAAAATCTAGTTTTTCTAAGCCCAATGTGAACACACTTACCTTTTATCGGCTAATCTTGTCAGATGGTCAGCATGATATTCCTTCTCCCTTACCTTGATTTTTTCCTTATCCCTCCATTCTCCTTCCTCCTTTCCTGTCATCCATTTTCCCTTATCACTCCACTCCCTTCCTCTCCCCATTCTCGCTACCACCTCCCACTCCACTTCCTACTCCTCTATACTTTCTAATCTCCCCGATCTTCCTCCACCTTCCTTTTCCTACTATTGCGCATGTTCTAAGCCTATATAAGGTTTATTATAATGTAATTATCATGTTGATTAGTTTTATGAATAATTTTGGCTTTGTATATTTAGTGTCAATTATTACCTTGGCTAATGTTAATCTAAGGTTAATTTAATCTTGGAATCACACTGGTATCAGAGCAGAGGGGGCACGGATCTTGAGGGCCGAGGTAAGGCACGAAATTCGAAGCACAATGGATCCTGAGGTGCGACTGGTGAGAGACTAGCACATGGATCTCGAGGAATGGCTATCGCATGGATCTCGAGGAGCGCATGGATCCCGAGGAGCAGTGGAGAGGCTGTCGCACAGATCCTAAGGAGCGCACAAATCTTGAGGATCTGACTGGACGCTGACAGCAGGCTGACATGGTGGTGAAGCTAGGAAAAAGTTGCTAACATGGAATAAAGCTAGCAACAACATGAATCGAGGATAACCTGGAGCTGATGTGGATGACATGGCAGAGCTGAGGATCTAACGTGGACGACGTGGCAGAGCACGAGCTGACATGGCAGAGGAGCTGACGTGATAGAGCATGAGCAAAAATGGATGAGTGCTGACATGGATGATGTGGACACTCTGGGTGTGTGCCATATGGAAGAATTTTTTTGGTCGATGGACGGGCAAAATGTTGGCGAGATCGATTGCCCAAAGGCAATCGACCTATAGAGTGTTCGCAGGCTTTGATGAAGCCTGGACACACTCTCCGCCCACTGAATATGGGACTAATTTTTTTTTTTTAAAATGTATTAGCCAACCGGTAGAAGTACTTCCGGATACCTTCATTCTCCCGTCCGCCTAGAATGGTCTAGCAGTTAAGTCTCCCGCCTTGCAGAGTAGAGACCCGAGGTCGAATCCCGTCGAGGTTAAAAAATTTTTTTTTTTTTTTTTCTTCGCCGATAGTAAGGGTTTAAAATTGCTCTGTTTTACTCTCCCTACCACAGCAGTCGCATGGTGCAGCGACTAAGTCTGTCAGGTAGACGACGGAGGTTACCAGTTCGAATCTCATCTGGGATTTAAAAAAAAAAGGTTTATTTTTTTAATTAAATTTTTATTATTTGTTTTTTCTAAAAGTTTTTTTTTTAAATAAATAATAATTTCTATATATATTTTTTATTATGTTTTTTTAAATATCCATTTCATTTTAAAAAATAATTAAAATATATATAGGAAATTGTTAAAAAAAAATTAAAAAGGTCTTTATTAAAACAAATTTTAGAATTTTTTTTTTATAAAAATAAAAGGGTGCAAAGATATTTTGATATAAAAAGTTTTTTTTTGGCATCATACTAAGTTGTAACCCAGTTCATACGGTGTGATTATGGGTAGATGATCCGGTCAGCCGGATGCTATAATGCATTACTCTCTCTGTTGAGAAGAGAGACTCCTGATTCCTTTGACGGGAAAGTCCAGCGGTATGGACTTCATGCAGTGTTTTGCCAATTAGAGAATCAAGTGATTGCTCATCTAAGGAAACCAAATTCTGGCTACGAGGCGAATTCTGAAGATAATATCTTCGGGCAAAGGATAGTTGAATCTGAGATGGTTGAAATAGTACCTGAAGGACAATCAAGTGACAGTTATACACATTCAGTGCCTGAAGTAGAAACAAGTGAGAGCTATACACCACGCTCTCCTGATTCAGAACCAGAAGAAGAAGAAGAAGAAGAGGAGGAAGAACCAGTGGAAATCAGAATAGAGGAGGATTATCAAACAGAGGTGAACAACAGAATAGAGGTGGACAACAAAATAGATAAAAACAATCAGGTAGTAGCAGCCAGAGCAGAAAGTTTGGAAATTTTGGAAAAGAGAAAGAGGCCACAAATCTCTTTCTCTCTTATGGTCAGGCAGATCAAAACATGAATGATACATGGATCTTTGACACTGGGTGTTCAAACCATATGAGTGGCAAAGAAGAGCTCTTTGCTACTCTAAACTCTTCATACAAATCTAGCATCAAGTTAGGAGATGATAACTCATTGGCAATTGAAGGCATTGGAGCCATGGTAGTTCCAACTAAAGGAGTCAAACATGTAAGTGATATATATATTACACACCCCATATTCAACACAATATTTTAAGTGTTGGTCAAATTTTAGAAAAGAACTACAAGTTACTTCTTGATGAGGGTAAATGCACTATTTTTGATAAAAATAACAGTAATAGAATCATTACACAAGTGCCAATGTCAAAGAATAGATTGTTTCCTTTAAATTTTGTCCAGCCAGGGGGAGATAAGTTAGCAAATGTTGCTATTTCCAATCCAAGTGTCCTATGGCACTTGAGATATGGTGTTGAGGATAACTTAGGCTTATCCACTTAAGCCTAAGTTAATTATTATTATTATTTATTATTCCTATTTCTTGCACTTTGTATTCACGTGAGGCATAGTATGCCCATGTTAGAAATAGGTTGTTAGATGTTAGTTAACTGTTAGAGATCTTGTTTGTCTTCTAGCAGTTAGTGGACATCCATAGTTAGCATTTGGTTAACTAGTAGTTAAGTGGTTGGCCATGTTTGGCAGATTGTTGCAACCACTTAACCTACATGAGATCCCTATGTAATCCTATATATTACTTGCATTTCATGAATAAAGTAGCTTCATACTATTGTTCCTACATCATTGGTATTCAGAGCCGAAGGATAATTTTTTTGCAGGAGGGAAGGCAAACTACCACTTCACTGCTAGATCCTAGGAAGGTGTTGAGTGGGAGTTGGCTTGAAGTCACCCACAACACAAGTTGAAGCTGAGGTAGCAGAGGGTAGAAATTATCCTTGCACCACTTATCTGCCTTGAAGTGAGGTTGAAAATTTTGAAGCAATAGTTGGCTTCAAATAAGAGTTGAGTTCACTGCAACTTGACAGGAAAAAGAGGAGTTCCTTCAGTGAAGAGCAATTATTGCATTCTCACTCCAAGTTGAAGAGGGAATTTTTGCATTATTTTAATAAAATATTAATATTTTTATTAATATTTTATTTAAAAAAAAAAAAAGTGCATGAAAATCTATAGGCCTTAGCCTACTTGGAGTGACCACTCTTTTGGTGGATCACCGTACGGCCTGACAGCCAGTGCCATCGCACGGCCAGAGCCGTCCACCAGCCGGTGGACCACAACCACCAATAGCAGGCACCGGCCACCCACTCGAAAGTCGACACCCATCGATGGCCACCCACCAGCCGACGGCAGCCAGCCCTGTCGCCCATTGATGACTGGCCAGACCCGACACTGACACCACAGGGCCAGCCGACCACCAGCATCAGTGGCCACGCAGTCGGTGACCACAGTGGCAGTGTCGATCCGCAAACCTCCGATGCTTCGAAAAACCTTCCAGTATAGGTGGGCATCGCCTGCACTCGACGTGCCTCGACCACCAGTCGGCCAGCAACGTTGACCATTTCTTTCCGATGCCGATTGACAGGAGCACGATCGACCACCGGCCAACGCACCGATAGCTAGCCCACAGACAAGTTGAGTCCTTTCTAGCTCAACACTGCGTTTCCCGATGCGTAGCAGCGATTTCGATGTGGTGAATAAAAACCGATGAATAAATTAAAACCATTTGCAAAGGTCGTTCTAAGGTTTTGTATATTTTTTGGCCACCGTAATTTTTTTCCCCGTCACCGCGGAGTCTGTCGGTGATCGAATAGAAAAAGCTACGTTGTGGGTCCTTTTTATCCCACATCGGGCAGGAAAAGGCCCGAGCAGGGTTTTATTAGTGCAAACACGTGCGTAAATTTTGTGCCCACATCTTGGTGGTCACATAGGCCGTCAGGTCATGGCCGTGCTAGTTGCTTGGGTGCACGGTTCCCTACAAGAACAAGAGGTTGACTTGGCCTCTCTTGATCAGTGGACCCGAGTTACGCACATTGTACCTGTTGATTGCATTGGTGACACGTGGCATGCACCCCTTGGGCGGGAGTTCACTGCCCGACCCAAAATTCAAAAACAAATTTTTTTAATTTGCCGCCGGAGGGAAAGAGAATATTCCTGGAGAATTTTCAAAATTTGAAAATTTGAATTCAAATTTTTTGGCGCCAAAAACCAGCAAAAAGGAGAGCAACTTCAAGAGGTGATATCTTCCTCGTTATTGGTCCGTTTTTGACCAAATTTTTTGCGTTGTTTTGAAAATTTTCTGAAGATTGCTAATTTTGCCTCCTAATCCAATTTTTGGCATTGTAAAAGGGCTAATTTTTCAGCATTTTTAGTGCACCTTTGTAATTGCAAAATTGAAATTTTTAATTTTGTAAAAGCACTAAAATAGCCCATTTTTGTTATTTTGGAGAGCAAAATTTGTAAAATCTAGGCAATTTGGCTGCATAGGAAACTGAAATTGTTCCTAAGCCTAGATTAGTTCTTGCATCCATTTTGTAATCCTCCTAGTCTGGCATATACTAGGCAAAATATGGCTCATGATCTCAGAACAAACATGGAAAACCTCACTGAAGCAGTAGACATTTTGGCAGAAAAAGTGAGAGACATTGTTGTGCAGTTTAATCCTGGTGAACTCAAAATCCACCATAATCATGCAAACAAAGCCAAATGTGAGGTTAAAATGTATGATGGATCTAGGGATCCCGATGTCTTATCTGCATGGATTTTGGATATGCAAACTTGGTTTGCTTATGCTGAAATTTTGGAGGATGAAAAAGCCACATTTGCTACACTAAAACTCACAGGTTTAGCAAAAGTTCTCATTGTAGAAAGACAGAGTCATAATGCCACCATGACTTGGAAAGAATTAACTCAAATTCTGAAAAACACCTTCTTTCCACCAAACTACCAATGTGACCTCACTACCAAGTGGTATAGATTGAGGCAAACCTATGGAATGTCAGTTTCTGATTTCATTTTCCAATTTAATAGGTTGAGGGTATTGCTTGGTGTGAAAGATTCAGAAGATGATTTGATTAATAAATTCACTCGTGGCTTGCAAGATCATATTTTTAGGGAGATCAAATTCAATGTCTTCCTCACCTTGGATGTGGCATTCAATCATGCCATTCTTGCAGAGGAGAAAGTTGGTGCATATCAAAAGTCTCGTTCATCACAGGAGGGCTCTTCCAAAGGCGGGAATCAACATCAACAATAGGTGAAGAACAATTCTCAATCTTCCCCTCATTCTTCTTCTCCTCCCACTTCTCCTAAAGCACATTCTTCTTCCTTTCATGCTAAAGATTCTTCTTCTTCATTGTATTGTGACTTTTGTAAAAAGCATGGACATGTAAAATCCAAATGCTATACTTTTGAGAAGTTTAAGAAGAAGAAATCCCTAATTGTACAACCTACACATGAGGAACCACAAGATGGTCCCATTTTGGCTACAGGGACAGAAGAAGAATATCCTGCTTTAAAGGGTAAACTGAACAAAGTTACCCTAATGTCCAATGTATTTGCTCAAGGGGGGCGTGATCATTTGTTTGTCACTAGAGCCCACTTGACGCATGATTTCTATGTTGATTGTATCATTGATAACGGATCGCAAAAGAACCTCATTGTGAAGTCCGTTGTGGAGAAGTTGAAACTTCCCATCAAACCACATCACCAACCTTATGCACTTGGGTGGAAAGATGTAGACTCCACATCCAACATCACCCATACTTGCACCTTGACTTTTGCTTTTGGTGACAAGTTTGTGGACAAAGTTAGGTGTGATGTCACGAGATATGGATTGTTGTGGACTCTTGCTAGGTAAACCCTATCAATTTGATAGGAATGCTATTTATCATGCTAAAAAGAACACCTACACATTGGAGTTGCATGGTAAAAACTACTTGATACAAAGCACTACACCTACTTCCAATTTGATGTTAAGTTGTAGGCAAGTAAGGAAGCCATTAAGTCAAGCACTCATTTTGGCTCCTACTAGCATTTGTCCCACACAAAATGAAGAAAAAGCACCACCTAAGGAACATGCAAAGGAAGAAGTTTCACTCCCACATGATGAACAATCACAAGAGCAAGTGGTTAAGGAACCCACCATTCTCACTCATGAGAAAGATACCATTGATTCCATTGGTATAATTTTGGGTACACCTACAACTACTTAACCACTTGTTCCACAGAAGTTACCTTTGGCTTTGCCCACTCCCACCATTGCACACATGGAGGAGCAAGCTAAGGTTACTTCCCTTACTGAGCACCGGCAGAGCCTTCTAGGCAAGATACCACAGGACTTGCAGGAGACTCCGCAGGGAGTGGTGCGAAAGCATCACAATCCTCACTCACCATAGGTTGGAGGCAGAGTTTGGGTTCCTTTGGATGAGCACCGCTTTCCAGAGACACCATTTTAGGACCCTCTTTTGGTACCTGATCCTGTTTTTAGTCCTACAGTAGCAGTGGCACCTGATCGTCAGCTTTCGCTCATTTCAGATAGAGTTTTCGAGATGAAGACTCATCACACTGGACAGGGTTCTTCCACTACTTACCTTGTCGCTCGTCGTGGTCACTTTCCACACATGGCTCGCTGGATTCCTCACCATGAGATGGCCCATGACTTTCCACATTTGTTGAGAGCATTGGGGTCCAATGCTTATATGGTTGGGAGGAGTGTTGAGGATAACTTAGGCTTATCCACTTAAGCCTAAGTTAATTATTATTATTATTTATTATTCCTATTTCTTGCACTTTGTATTCACGTGAGGCATAGTATGCCCATGTTAGAAATAGGTTGTTAGCATGTTGTTAGATGTTAGTTAACTGTTAGAGATCTTGTTTGTCTTCTAGCAGTTAGTGGACATCCATAGTTAGCATTTGGTTAACTAGTAGTTAAGTGGTTGGCCATGTTTGGCAGATTGTTGCAACCACTTAACCTACGTGAGATTCCTATGTAATCCTATATATTACTTGCATTTCATGAATAAAGTAGCTTCATACTATTGTTCCTACATCATATGGTCATTTGAATTCAGCTAGTTTAAGGTTCAGGATAGTAAGGAAGTCTGTGAAGGGTGTGCTCTTGGGAAGCATGCCAGATCAAAATTTCCTCATGGACAAGCATGGCGGGCCAGCTATCCACTCCAACTAGTGCATACAGACATCTATGGTCCGATGCAAACCAAGAGTCTTGGTAACAACTCTTACTTCCTACTCTTCATTGATGATTTTACTAGAATGTGCTGGATATATTTTTTGAAATATAAGGATGAAGCATTTGAATGCTTTGTCGATTTCAAAACAAGAGTTGAAAGTGAGAGTAGATATTTTGTAAAATGTCTTAGATCATATAGGTGAGGAGAATACTCCTCTAATGGGTTCTTGAATTTTTGTAAGCAACATGGCATTAAGAGGTAGTTCACAGCTACATACACTCCACAGCAGAATGGTGTCGTAGAGAGGAAGAATCACACCATTATGGAGATGGCCAGGTCTATGTTTCAAATGAAGCATTTGACTAATTCATATTGGGCAGATGCAGACAGGACTAGCGTACATATCTTAACAGAAGTCCTATTGCAAGTTTGGAAGGACAGACACCTTACCAAGCTTGGTATGGTAAAAATCCAAATGTTAAGTATTTTAGAGTGTTTGGCTCACTGGCATATTCTCATATTCCTGATGAGCTAAGAAAGAAGCTCGATCCAAAGAGTCAGGCATGCATCTTTGTAGGATATTATGAGAATACAAAATATTATAGACTCTACAATACCAGGACTAGAAATTTTGTGCTTTCCAAGGATGTGATTTTTGATGAAGGGGGAGAATGGGGTAAGCCCCAAATTTTTAGTGATGATGAATCTAGTGATGTAGGTTCTAAGCAGGTGTAGCAACAGACACCACAGAAAAGTAAGTAGTCTCCTCCCAGAGATCCAGGTTCATCTTCTGATTCAAATTCTTCACCAAGTCCTTCTCCGTAGAGATCAGTAAGTTCCTCACCAATGGACATCGATTCTCCATCCAGAGGTAAGAGAACTCTACGAGAATCATCCATCATATCAGATTTTGGATAAGAATTTTTCAAAAAGATACACTAGGAGTCAAGCTAGTGAAATGAATTATGTTCTACAAAGATTAGAAAATATGCACTTGTATGGTGATGATGTTTCCCAGCAAGAACCTAGGGGAGATTTAGTTAACTATGCTTTGTTAACTAATACACAGCTTGAACCTTCTAGTTATGAGAAGGCTTGTACTCAAAATATTTGGCAAGATTCCATGAAAGAGGAGATCACCTCTATAAAAAACAATGACACTTGGGATCTGGTGAAGCTTCCTAAAGGAAAGAAACGTGTTGGATGTAAGTGGGTCTACAAGATCAAGTTTAATGCTGATGGTAGCATCGAGAGGCACAAGGTGAGATTAGTTGCAAAGGGATTTACTCAAAAATATGGAATTGATTATGAAGAGACTTTTGCTCCTATCGCCAGATAGGAGACTATCAGAACAGTTCTTGCCTTAGCTACACACAAGGGATGGACAGTCCAACACATGGATGTAAAAAGTGCATTTCTAAATGGTTACTTGATAGAAGAAGTGTATGTTGAGCAACCACAGGGATTTGAAGAGAAATACAAGGAACATCTTGTTTACAAACTGAAGAAGGCTCTTTATGGCCTCAAGTAGGCACCAAGATCTTGGTACTCACGCATTGATGGGTACTTTAAATATTATGGGTTCATAAGAAGCAAAAATTAACCCACGCTCTACTACCTGAATCAAGAAAATTACATCCTCATAGTTTGTTTGTATGTGGATGATCTCATTTTTATGGGTAGTAATGAAAAAGTTAACATGGACTTCAAGCACTCCATGATGCAAGAATTTGAGATGAAGGATATTGGCTTAATGAAATACTTTCTTGGAATGGAAGTACATCGAGACAGTTCGGGGATCTTCATCTCGTCAACTTAAGTATGCTCAAGATATGATTCGAAAGTTTGCTATGGAGCAATGCAAATCGGTTGCAACTCCAATTGGACATGGGATCCAATTAAGCAAGTATGATGGAGCACCGAAAGTTGATGTGACCACTTTCAGAAGCATTTTTGGGAGTTTGATTTTTCTTGCCAACACCAGACCAGACATTCAGTATGTTGTATCTCTTGTTTCTAGATTTATGTCTAATCCATCTGAGCTGAATTTGTAGGCATCTAAAAGGATTTTGAGATATGTGAAGGGTACATTGGATTTTGGAATCCAGTACTACAAAAGTGATACTATCAAGCTTGAAGGCTTTAGTGATAGTGATTGGGGCAGCAATATTGATGATAGAAAATCCACATCGGGTAACTGTTTTAGTCTTGGTTCGGGACTAATAACTAGGAGTTCCAAGAAGAAGATAGTAGTAGTGCTATCTTCAAGAGAAGCTGAGTATATAGCGGTTACTCATGCTAGTACTCAAGCTCTATGGCTATGAAAGGTATTAGAAGATATTGGAGAGCAGCAAAGTGGTCCAACTCGAATGTTCTGTGACAACATCACTGCCATTCAGTTGGAATAAAATCCTGTCCACCATAGTAGATCAAAGCATTTTGATATGAAGTACCACTTCATCCGAGATATGGTGGAAACTAATATTGTTGAGCTTCACTATTGCCACACTTTGGAGAACGTCATTGACATCTTCACCAAGGTGTTGGCTAAATATCAATTTGTAAAGCTAAGAGATTGTATAGTCAGTTCTCTCAACTTTAAGGGGGAGAATTTAGCAAGTGTGAATAGGACTTAGCTTGAAACGGCTTAGAAAAATCTAGTTTTTCTAAGCCCAGTGTGAACACACTTATCTTTTATCGGCTAATCTTGTCGGATGGTCAGCATGATATTATTTCTCCCTTACCTTGATTTTTTCCTTATCCCTCCATTATCCTTCCTCCTTTCCTGTCGTCCATTTTCTCTTATCAATCCACTCCCTTCCTATCCCCACGCTCGCTGCCACCTCCCACTCCACTTCCTACTCCTTCGTACTCTCTAATCTCCCCGATCTTCCTCCACCTTCCATTTCCTACTATTGCGCATGTTCTAAGCCTATATAAGGTTTATTATAATGTAATTATCATGTTGATTAGTTTTATGAATAATTTTTTCTTTGTATATTTCGTGTCAATTATTACCTTGGGTAATGTTAATATAAGGTTAATTTAATCTTGGAATCACAAGTCATTGTTACTTTGATGTGTATTCTATGGCTCCTGTGGTGCAACTCCTACATATTCTGAATTCTCAAATCTACTACCAAAGGAATTTTCTTCTAAATTAGCATAATATCCTACATCTGGTGCTCTTTGATGGGCTATTACTGCATTTTGCAATTGACTTAATACAATATTCAATCCATATGTTCGGAATTTTTCATCAAAGAATTCAGGGTTTACTAAAATAGAACAAAGGGCATGATAGCATCCAGCAGACCTTATCATGAATGATTACAAAAATAATTCTTGTAGATGCAAAAGATATCCCCCCTTAAAGCCTCTTAGGCTATTACAAAAAAAAAATCTCCTTTTTAAAGCCTCTCAGGCTTATTACAATAATTTCCTCTTAGGAAATGTTTTTTTCCCTCCTTATTTTAAATGGTGCAAAATAATAAGAAATAATTTATAATATTAATTAATAATAAAATTAAATATTAATTAAAAAATAAATTATTTTTTTAATTAATATACTAATTAAATTATTAACTATATTAAAAAAAATTATGCTTTGCTAAAAAAAATTTATCTACTTCGGAGGCTTTCGAACCTGTAATGTCCCTATGCATGGAACTTATCAGGTGGCTACTCACCAGCCATGATAGCTCACATTTTCATGAGCTAAGGGGAAGGCACTCCCATTATACCTTAGGCCTCAACTTAGCAAAATAAAAAAAAATAAAAAATTTTACCATTTTTACCTCGTTGTGGCTCGACCTCGTTATCGGGTAGAGGGCAACGTTATTTGTGTTGGCTCCTCGAGCTAGATGAGCTACAGTGTCTGGCGTAGAGGAGAGATGACTATATCCTATTTAAAGTCGCATGCTCCAACTTAAAAATAAAAAAAATGATTTCTTTGTCCCACAATTACCCTGAAATTAGTAGGGAAGTGGTTTATAAACTTGAAGACGCACTATAGAATTCGATTGCCTTCGAGAAATCACGTGCCTCATTTTATCAAGTACCTGTCCAATGAAACCTTACCACATTTCCTCGTCATCTTTGTCCCATGTCAGCCTGTGCCCAGTCAGCATCTCCTATCATCGTCTACCACTTGTCCTCCTCTGGACCTGCACCCAGTCAACTTGCTCGATTCATGTCTCCTATAGTTGTCTACCACATGTCCTCCTCTGGTTTTGTGTCTTATCACCATGTGTCCTTCAAGGCAGCTTTGCTATTCACCACCTCAACTGCCTCAGGATTTGTATCCCTGTCAGGTGTATCCTTAGTTAATGTTCGTCCATCACGTCAGGTCTTCGATCTACATGCAGGCCTGGGGCTTTAGCTCCTCAGTGCCACATGTCCCCTCGAGATGCATTATTGGGTTCTACTCTGTGGGTCGCTCCTCAAGATGCGTGCCTACAAGTTTCTCCTCATCCTCGAGATGCATGCCTATGGGGCTGCTCCTAGTCCTTGGGATGCATTCCTATGGGTCCTCCTCACCAATTGGATGCCGCTCTGCCCTCACATTTTCTCGGCTTTGATACCAAATAAATTAAATGCAAAATTTTGATTATGTGGAATAACTTAGGTTACAACTTATATAGTCTAGGATTAACAACTATGCGGAAAATAGGGAGAAGAATGAGGGGGAGAGAAGAAATAGGGGAGGAACAAAATTAAAAAAAAAATTCTTCACCGCCTGCCATCATATTCCTTGTCGACCACATCTGATCGACGACACCTTACCGACTACCCAAGATAAAGATTAAATTCTATCACTAGGAACCCTTGGTTCCTACCATCTAGTATCAAAGCATTAAGGATCCAGCCATGTGGGACCAAAAATTTCAGGAAGAAGTTCAAAAATTGAAGGCAAAATTTTAGGAATTGGGGAAACCACACTGGCAACGTTTAGAAAATATTTTGTGTGCAAAATTTTGAAAAAATTATAGAAAATATTTTTAGTGAGAAACATTTCAAAAATATTATAGAAAATACTATTAGTAAGTGCATTGAAAATTTTATGGAAGCACAGGAAAATGAAGAAATTGCACATGAGGAAGATGAGGAAGATAAGAAAGATGAGCAAGTTAAGGAAGATGAGAAATATAATGAATATGTGGAAAATGAGGATAATGAGCAAGCAATAACTAAAGCATTTGATCACAACAATGAAGGCAATACGGTTGATATGCCAGAAGTGATCGATGCATTAGGAAAGGATGAGGTAGACATTCCGAAAGTGATTCATTATGGCCAAACATGCACTCTACAAGAACTACACTAAATTTCCTCTACAATAGTGAGTTATCGCCACAGGGTCAAACCTATTCAAAAACAAGGTAGAAAGGTGACTGCACACTCCTCCATTGCCTCTCCTAGGGAACAACAGGAGAATGTAGAAGTTTTACCACCTCTTTTTATGCATCATTATAAGGTTTTCGAAGAACCCAAAGGATTTCCCTTACCTCATTATCACACATTTACTAATATTTCTGGTAATCCCCCGTTAACGCTTCATCCTTATCGATATCCCTACCTACGGAAGGATGACATTAAAAGAGTCCAAGAACTTACACAAATCCTTCTTGGAAAAAAAAGGATAAAGCTCCTCACTTTGAGCTTTGAGGAGAAAGCTCTTTTTAAGTAGGGTGGCATGTTAGGATCCTCCATCCTAACATTATTAGTTAGTATTAGTTAGTATTATTAATCATTTAATTATTATATTATTAACTCATAAAGTGAACCATCACATCTCTTCATAATGTGAACCATCACGTCTCTTCATAACGTGAACCATCACGTCTCTTCATAACGTGAACCATCATGTCTCTTCACCAATGTAGCTTTAGAATAGATATATATTAGGTTGGTCATTCACACAAATCATCAAAGAAGAATATATATTTTTTTAAACCCATTGGAGGGATTTTCCAAACCAATGCAAAAGGTGATTCGTATCTAAAAGTGATTCTATTTATTTATTTCTCCTTTATTAAATTATTGTGCTAAGAACCCTTGGTTCCTACCACCATTTATCCCCCAAGCCGATGAACCAGCGCAAAGCTGAATCATCAAGGGTGGAAGGGAATAATTTCAATTTTTGAGCATTTCTGGTATAATGCACAGATATGCATAAAACATCAAATTTAAATAGGAACATATCTAGATCTTCTATTGGTAGTCCTCTCAAGGTTGGAAGGTGGGTAGGAGAGATGTGTTTCATCTTGTGATCTCATCTTGCCTCTCCTATTGGAAAACTAAAACTAGTGGATGTTTCCTCTAGATTTTCTGCCATTCTGCCTACTACTGGAGTTTCTACATCGACTGCATTTAGGGTAGCTATAAATGCTTCTAGTTCATTTCTTTTATCCTTCATAAGGATGGATAAGTCATTATTTGATATGGTTCCATCTAATACTGCTTTTCAACATTTGGAATTCAGTAGATCTTCCTCAGATTGAACTCTATCTATCTCTGATCCTGCTCTAAGATTATGTTGAATTGTTTCAAAAGGATCTTGTGCAAATAATGGGTGTTCCCGCAAATGCACAGGTGGAGATTTTGATGGTGAGAGTTCGGTATCAGGTTCAGATTATACTGAAGTAGAAGGATTCTGAGAAATAAGTTTTTTATTTTTTATGAAATGACCATCTAGTCCCCTATTCTTAGGTGGACTCATACAAAGTTTCAAATGAAGGTTTTTGAAGAAAACAATATAAACTAATTCTACTATGCTTCCTTCATAATAGGAAATTATAATGGCTACTCCCCGACAATGTTGCCAAAATGTTGACTAAAACATTGGTTAGTTTTTCTATAGTTCAATTAATTACCTCCATTTAATTGTCAACCTCGGGTAGCTTGTAGTCTTGTGAGCAGCCATGCAAAATATATGCTTATAGTTTCTCCTTCAGAGATGAGTCCCTTAGATCATGGTTTGGGGGGTGTTTGGTATTCCTTGAATTTTTTATTCAAACCAATAATTTATCCTACGTCTAATAAAAATATGACTGAATGCATACAAAAATTTAAAATGGTACTTTGCTGGAAATTATTAAAAACAGGAAAAATAACAAGAAAATAAATTATTCTACAAAAAATTAAATAACAAAAAATAGGGGAAAATAAGGGAAGAACTCTGTTGTAAGTGGGCCCATGCTTCCAACAGGTTCTTCCCGCATTAGATCTGCACCAGGTGCTTAGACATATTTAACAAGGAAATAACTCGAAAAATGTTTTATTAACACTATAGCAAAAAGAATTTACAAGAAATTATGGGGGTCTTCTTTAGGGGTGGCCTGCATATTTATAAGATATGCAACCACACCCTATTACAATTCTCAAAATAAATCAGAAAACGATTTGCTTTTACAATTGCTTGCATACATGAAGGAATCGGGAAAAATATCAAGATATTTCAGCGTATTTTATTTCCATAATATGTTTAGTATTTGTTTTACCTTATTTACATAGATCTTTCATGTAGCAGCTGTAAATGGGTGGTGGGTCATCTTTGATGTTGTCCCTTGTCTAGTTTCAATGTTGGAATTCTTTTTATGCTAGTTGTTAAAATTTCACTCTGTTCTACTGACCACAGAGTTGTGCTAGAATTTGGCGTTAGTGGAAATCAAACATCTCGTCTAAAAAATTCGGGAAGCAGATACCTTGTTTGTAGAATTCAAGAAGTAGGTGCCTAACAGGAACAGATACTTTATGAGAAGCAGGCACCTACCGGGAAGCAGGTGCCTAACGAAAAGTAGGTGCCTAACAGATAAGTGTCGAACAGAAGTCAAGCGATTCAAATGAATTTGGGTGCTTGAATTCATATCACACTGATGTTCCGTAGATGTTTTACCTTCATAAAATTGTAAGTGCTAGGTCCGAGTGGGACCTCGACAAAAACATCCTAAAATGTAACAAATTACACAAAATCTACATAAAATACACTTAAAGAAAAATATTAAATAACATGTAGAATAAACTATTAAATATATATAATTTTCATAAAATATATACATCTGTAAAATATGTGTCGTTGTTTTATAAGGAAAGAGGTATAAAAAATGACCATTTTTAGGGCTCATTAATACCTTGATTGTATGATGAAATGTTAATCCCATAAGATCATGTACTGAAATAGCCATAGTGTCTTCATCAAATTTTGTTTCATTATGATCTATTTTCTCTTCGGGCATATGTGACTCTTGTGGATTGATATCCTCTGCTTCCTCTCCGTCTTCTCTGTTATCATATTCTATTTGAAAGTTTTATCTTGGTACACATGCTTGATCTTTTGGATGATGATTGTGATATTTATAGCAGTAATATCTTGATGGTTGGTCATTTCTATAAAATGAATTGTTGTGATATTGAGGATAAATATAGGAGTTGTTGTGGCTACTCCACAACGTACCCCAAATTGGGGACCCACCTTTTTGCATAATTTCCAAGAAGATCAAAGTGGCCCATATGCTAAAGATCAAAGAAAAAGCAAAACACCGCAAGGAGAAAAAAAGTGTCACGATATCGTGACATGTTGCATTTTTACGGCCAAAAGAGAAGAGAAAGAACAAGAAATAAAAAGTGTCGTGATATCGCGACATGTTGCATTTTCGCGGTCCAAAGCAAAGTAAAAAGTGTCATGATATCGCGACATGTTGCATTTTCACGGCCAAAAGAGAAGAGAAAGAACAAGAAAGAAAAAGTGTCGTGATATCACGACATGTTGCATTTTCGTGGCCAAGAGCAACATAAGGGGGGAAAAGTGTCGCGATATCGTGACAATGTTCCATTTTTGCGGCCAAATGAGAAGAGAAAGAACAAGAAAGAAAAAGTGTCATGATATTGTGATATGTTGCATTTTCGTGGCCAAGAGCAACAGAAGGGGGGAAAGTGTCGCGATATCGCGACATGTTGCATTTTCGCGGTCCAAAGCAAAGGAAAAAGTGTCACGATATCACGACATGTTGCATTTTCATGACTCAAAAAGGGCAGGCAGGTAGAGAAACAAAAGTGTCGCGATATCGCGACATGTTGCATTTTCACGACTCAAAAAGGGCAAGCAGGCAGAGAAACAAAAGTGTCACGATATTGCGACATGTCCGATTTTTGCCAAGGGAACATAGTAGTGGACAGTGCGTCTGATATTAGTGATGAACACCAGGATAGTGAAACTGAAGACTACATAATGACGTGGACCTATAAGGAATGAATCAAAGATTGAATAAGGTAATTTGTCACATAAGGACAAAATCTAATGAATAAGACAAAACATTACATAAGGAATCTTTAATGATTTGAAATCATTTAAGATGGTCGTTACACATGAAAGGAAGCATTTTTTTTTAAATCAAACGAAAAGTGAAGAAAACCAAACAGAGGAAGCCAAACCATGGGAATGAAATGAAGGGTCACAAAATAGAAACGAAAAGCCTTTTTGGAAACCAAAACACATGCATGCACAAGGGAAGGTGAAATGAACAGCCATTGGAAAATGAAACGAAAAGTTTCCTAAAAATTTTAAATATGCTAAGCAAGGATGTTTTGAGGGGTTGGAAACTACTGCAAGCAGAGTTGCAGGTTTGAAGGCAAGAGGGCCATTCTGGACCTGTTTGGGCTGTTTTTCTTCCATGGACTGGTTTGGGAAAACCAGAAATTTTTGTTATTGTAAAATGACAAATTTTGAATACAGAAAATTTCAGAAAGTTGCATCTTATGGACAAGAAAGGAGGAGCCATTTTTTGCATGCAAAATTAAATGTCTATTTTTCCCCTTTTTAGATTTTAGGCCTATAAATGGAGTTTATGCAAGTTTCTTGATTGCTTCATGTGAATGTTTAAATCTGAAAATCTCATTTAAAACCCTAGGAGCCAACACTTAGCTTATCCGGATTGTGCTTGTTTTGCAAGTCCAATAGGTTAGGTTGCATGCATGAAAACCTCACATCTTCGGTTTTGTCGAAATAGGATAGCATCATACTGAATGCATTTTATTTTCATTTTCTACATTTCAATTTTCATTTTTTTGCATTTTATTTTTCCAAAAATTTTAACTTTTTTTTAATTTTCAGGCATTAAAATAAACATTTAAAAATTTTCAAAATCCAAAAATAATTTCACCATTGCGTAGGTTATACTTCAGACTTCCAATACGCACTTTGAAATTTCATTTTCGGAGTTGTCTAGTAGTTTAAAAATTCACCGAAGTTGTTGTTTTAGTACAGATTTTAAAAAATCCGAAAATAGAAAATTTCCATTTTTGGACCGAATTTCATTTTTTTAGTTTCATGTTTCATTCATGAGCCTATGATGACATTTCCTTCATGAAAATTCCAATTTCATTGAAGGAGTTATGTTTTATGGCATTTTACAAATTTCCATTTTGGAGCCTAAAATTGCCCTCTCTTCATAAAAATTCCGAATTTACGAAAGAGGGGTAATGTGAGCATCACATTGAAGGTCATTTCTTCAAAGCACTTAATTGTTCATCTTAATGAAAATTTGATTTCATTTAAGAGGGATAAGTTGAGGTGACATTTAAAGCCCTTACTTTAAGGCCATAAATTATTGCTTCTTTGTGAAAACCAATTTCACCAAAGAGGGATAGTTTATTGATCATATTGAAGGCTATCTTCATCCTCATGATAAGAAGCCATATTTGGACTTAATAAGGAAGATAAAATCTACCTTAAAACTCTCAAGATAAAAGGAATTAAGGCACTACATCGTGGTCATATGAGGGCCAATTCACATTTGCTTTATTTCGGTTCAATGAACAATCACTAAAGTTTCATGGTAAAATAAACCAACATTACCCCTTGTTTACAGTTACTTACAATCGCTAAGGTGTTCCAAGCATTTAAATTGAATATCTTTATTTGAGATTACTAATACACATATGCAAATGCTAATATAACGGAGACCTTGGAGAAGTTGTTTGTTTAACTTCTTTGCAAGAGGGGATTTGGAACCCAAATCCTAAGGGAGAGTGTATTTTCACAATTGGGTGAAAATACCACTCAACATTTTGGTGCTAGAAGGAGGGCCTGATTTGATTTATTTCAGTGTGATTTAAATGCTATAGGGATTTAAATTTTGAATATTTCATGCCCTATTGATTATTATCTTTAGCCCTCTTTTAAACAATACAACCTTGTAGTGTTAAAATGAGTACATGAATTGCTATGCATTGTTCTAACGCTTTTGATTGTTCATACAGGAATAATGTGTTTTGATTTGATTTTGAAATTTTTTGGTCTTGACTAATGAGGTTGTCTCCATGCAATTACTTTCATTGGATTTTAATGGATACATCTCTTGGTTGATGCTAACATGATTATTCATATGTTACATGTTTGATACTTACGAGTCATTTCATGCTTATTTGTAAGGAATTATTTTGTCTAAAACGTATTTGTTGTCGGTATTATGCTCTTCACTTGCGTGTAATGAGATCTTGTGAATCAGAAAGCCTACAACACTAGGAGTATGCTCTTCACTTGCGCATATGCGATCTGGTGAATCAGAAACTAATTTACATTTTTAGAATATTGATTTGTCATGGTTCCTTATTTTATTCATGACTAACAAATTGATTTTGAAGTTATTCTTTGATTTTCACTAATGGCAACATCTAAGGAGCAAATTGTATCCCTAAGAGAAGAAACGATGTCCCTAAGAGAAATTATGGTATCTGCATTAGGAAAGTATTATGAATGTCATTCTACCTTTGGAACACCTTATCAAATTCATGAAATGTTTTTGGAGTTTCTACGACTTTTTAATCAAGAGGTGGCATCAGGATACCTACAAAATCTACATATCTATAAGTTCACATTATGTCAACCTATTGCTTGTAGGTTCTTCCCATACATTGTGGGTGATATATCATTCTCGTGGTATTTCCATCTACCCATGGAGGTTAATACTTCTTGGAGCCAATTAGAAGCATCCTATATTTATCACTTTGTTAATCAAGTTGACTTGGATAGGTTGCAAAATCAATTCACCTCTATGTGTAAAGAGCCTAATGAGTCCATGAGTCAATTCAGTGTGAGGTTTTGTGAATTGTACTCTCAAATGTGGGAAAGTTTGGGTACATCGGAAGAGGAAGCTATTGAAGTATACCTGAGAGCCATACCCCCCACACTTGCTAAACTCATTAAGGAAAACTTGGATGACCTGTCTCTAGAGACAATCTATGAGATCTTTGAAAAGGTTGAACAAGTTTTGGAAGAAGAAAAGGCACAACATGTTCACATGAGAGATTGTTCTTTTGGAGTTAGTGATGCCAACCGACACCAACCAGTAAATATAGCACCCTACACTCCAATGATAAGGTAAATGATCAAGGGGATGAATTTGAAGGTCCAAATGTTACAACCACCTTAGATGTAGTCCAAGAGGAGGTGCAAATTGCTAAGTCGACATCCACCAGTGAGGCTTATGTAGAGATGATCTCATTCATAGAGATACATGATTATTCAAATAAAGGGGTCCTAAATTCAACAAGGTTTGAGATAGGTGATAGGACAAAAACTTTCATAGAATTGAATGAAGTGGTTGAAAGTGAAATTGGAAGAAAATCAATAAATGAATTTGAAGATATGATAGAATTTCACCACTTGTTCTTGGAAGACACTCTCGATGAGAATATTGGAACTAATGATCAAAAAATTCTTCACCCTCCAAATTGTGATAAAATCGAATCATGGGTTACTAATTTGGACGATGATAGCCTTACAAATTTGAATTCAAGAAATAACCCACTTTTGAAAGTTATTGAACCATCTAAAGAAGGTGAAGGTGAATTTGATGAGAAACACATTGATGAATTGGAAGATGTTGAAGAAGTATTTGAACGTCGCCACTTGACTTTGGAAGATGATTATTATGATGCTTGGAAGAAGTGGGAAGACTACACTCACTCCAAAACTGCTAATAAAACTTGTTTGCCAATTGATATACAGGACAATATAATCACCTACTCAAAGGAAGATATTACAACTCTTGTACAATTTGAGGATGTTTTGGAAGAGGGTTTCAAATCTTATCAAATTTTGGAATATTATAATGGTCCTATGACCAAGGACAAAGAAGAAAAAGAATTGACAAATGAATCAAAAAATCATGTCACAAGTATCATAGAGTTTCATCCCACAAATTTGGAAGATAATTTTTACAATGGTTGGGAAATATATGAAGATGTGTTATTTCATCACACCCTTATTGATGAAGCCTCTATTCCAATTTATATGCAGGATGTTGAAACTTCTACTTCATACGAAGATCTCACATTCACAAGATTTGAGAAGGTTACAAAATTCGATCATGTTGAATATAAATTCATTGAATATTTGGATACAAGTTTGCATGATTATTTTGAGGATTCAAATGAAGAGATACCATGGATACTGAACAAAGAATGGGAATTAAATGACAAAGTGATTGATCTATTAGAAGTAACGCAAGTGATTGATCATGAAGATAAGTTACTTGACATACACTTTGACCAAGAATATTTGAGGTTTGAAAAGGATGGACATGTTTTCAATTGGGTGCCTGTTGTGGCTGCTCCACAACGTACCCCAAAATTGGGGACCCACCTTTTAGGCATGTTTTTCAAGAAGACCGAAGTTTCCCATATGCTAAAGATCAAAGAAAAGGCAAAACACCACAAGAAGGAAAAAGTGTCGCGATATCGCGACATGTTGCATTTTCGCGGTCCAAAGCAAAGAGAGAGAGCAAGGAAGGAAAAGTTTCACGATATCGCAACATGTTGCATTTTCGTGGCTGAACAAAAAGAAAAAAATGTCACGATAACGCGACATGTTGCATTTTCATGGCCAAAAGAGAAGAAAGAAAAGTGTCCCGATATCGCGACATGTTGCATTTTCGTGGCCGAACGAAAAGAGAAAAGTGTCATGATATCACGACATGTTGCATTTTTGTGGCCAAAAGAGAAGAAATAAAAGTGTTGTGATATTGCGACATGTTGCATTTTCATGGCTAAAAGTAAAAAAAGAGAGCAAGGAGGCAAAAGTGTCACGATATCGCGACATGTTGCATTTTCGCCAAGGGAACAGAGTAGTTGACAATGCATCTGATATTAGTGATGAACACCAAGACAGTGAAACTGAAGACTGCATAGTGACGTGGACATAAGGACAAAATCCAATGAATAAGACAAAACGTTACATAAGGAATCTTTAATGATTTGAAATCATTTAAGATGGTCGTTACACACGGAAGGAAACAGATGCAAGCCCATGTGGAGAAAATGAAACGAAGGGCCATAAAATAGAAATGAAAAGCCTTTTTGGAAACCAAAACACATGCATGCACAAGGGAAAAAGAAAACGAATAGTCATGGTAGGAGAAAACGAACAGTCATGGAAGGAGAAACAAAATTCTTTTCAGAGGTTTTAAATACGCCATTCAAAGAGGCCATAAGGGGTTGGAAACTGCTGCGAGCGGCGTTGCAGATTTGAAGGCAAGGGGGCCATTCTGGACCTGTTTGAGTCATTTTCTTCCATGGACTGGTTTGGGAAAACCAGAAATTTCTATTATTGTAAAATGACAAATTTTTAATATAGAAAATTTTAGAAAGTTGCATCTTATGGGCAAGAAAGAAGGAGTCAATTTCTGCATGCAAGATTAAATGTCTATTTTTTCCCCTTTTCAGATTTTAGGCTTGTAAATGGAGTTTATGCAAGTTTTCTTTGTTGCTTCATGCGAATGTTTAAATCTAAAAACCTCATTTAAAACCCTAGGAGCCAACACTTAACTTATCCGGATTGTGCTTGTTTTGCAAGTCCAATAGGTTAGGTTGCATGCATGGAAACCTCACATCTTCGGTTTTGTCGAAATAGGATAGCATCATACTGAATGCATTTTATTTTTTAGTTTTCTGCATTTCATTTTCATTCTCTACATTTTATTTTCCCAAAAATTTTAACTTTTTTTTTAATTTTTAGGCATTAAAATAAACATTTAAAAATTTTCAAAATCCAAAAATAATTTCACCATTGCATAGGTTATATTTAATACTACCAATACGCACTTTGAAATTTCATTTTCAGAGTTTTTTAGTATTTTTAAAAATTCATTGAAGTTGTTGTTTTATTACAGATTTTGAAAATTCCAAAACTAGAAAATTTCCATTTTTGGACCGAATTTCATTTTTTCAGTTTCATGTTTCATTCATGAGCCTATGATGACATTTCCTTTATGAAAATTCTAATTTCATTGAAGGATTTATGTTTTATGGCACTTCACAAATTTCCATTTGAGCCTAAAATTGCCCTCTCTTCATAAAAATTTTGATTTTACGAAAGAGAGGTAATTTGAGCATCATATTGAAGGTCATATGAGGGCCAACTCACATTTGCTTTATTTTGGTTCAATGAACAATCACTAAAGTTTCATGGTAAAATAAACCAACATTGCCCCTTGTTTACAGTTACTTGCAATCACTAAGGTGTTCCAAGCATTTAAAATGAATATATTTATTTGAGATTACTAATACACATATGCAAATTGCTAAATATAGCGGAGACCTTGGAGAATTTGTTTGTTTAACGTCTTTGCAAGAGGGGATTTGGAACCCAAATCCTAAAGGAGAGTGTACTTTCACAACTGGGTGAAAATAACACTCAACATTTTGGCACTAGAAGGAGGGCCCGAGTTGGTTTATTT
The DNA here is from genome assembly GCA_028583015.1 of Wollemia nobilis. Lineage (NCBI taxonomy): Eukaryota > Viridiplantae > Streptophyta > Pinopsida > Araucariales > Araucariaceae > Wollemia > Wollemia nobilis. Next base: position 23,310,868 of record JAQPPZ010000523.1, read on the forward strand.
CAGTGTGATTTAAATGCTATAGGGATTTAAATTTTGAATATTTCATGCCCTATTGATTATTATATTTAGCCCTCTTTTAATAATACAACCTTGTAGTATTAAAAGGAGGAAATGAATTGTTATGCATTGTTCTAACGCTTTTGATTGTTCATACAGGAATAATGTGTTTTGATTTGATTTTGAAAAATTTTGGTCTTGACTAACGAGGTTGTCTCCATGCAATTACTTTCATTTGATTTTAATGGATACATCTCTTGGTTGATGCTAACATGATTATTCATACGTTACATGTTTGATATTTTCTAGTCATTTCATGCTTATTTTTAGGGAATTATTTTGTCTAATATGTATTTGTTGTCGATAATATGTTCTTCACTTGCGTGTAATGTGATCTTGTGAATCAGAAAGCCTAAAACACTAGGAGTATGCTCTTCACTTGCGCATATGCGATCTGGTGAATCAGAAACTAATTTACATTTTTAGAATATTGCTTTGTCATGGTTCCTTCCTTTATTCATGACTAACAAATTGGTTTTGAAGTCATTCTTTGAGTTTTGTTAATGGCTACAACTGCAGGAACGTGGTATGGGATACATGTTAGTCCTTTGAACATTAGTGGATATTCTCATGATTTACCCAAGAAGGTAGAAAAATGTTTGCCCAAATTTAAACACAATGGTCCAACATTAGCCGAGGAACATATTCAAGCCTATGTGGATATCCTAGTTAGATGGAATGTCGAACATGAGGATGTGGCATGTAGAATGTTTCCTAGAACCCTAGATGAGGTGGCATATGATTGGTACATTAATTTACCCACTGGTTCTATTACATCTTGGACTCAATTAAAAGATGATTTTATCAATCAATTTAGGTTACTCATTGATCCTCTCACGATATATCAACAATTTACTTCTTGCAAAAGAGAACCTAATGAGCCAGTGAGAAGTTTCAACTTGAGGTTTCGAAAGCTTTATGCGAGATTAATTTCTCCCTATACTATTGAGGAAAGTGGTGCTCTTCAAATATACTTTCGAGCATTGGATCCATTGTTTGCCATATTTGTTAGGATGAATCCCTTGGTTACTGATATTGCATTGGCCTACACAGAAGCTACGATTATAGATCAACAATTGAGGCCACAAGGTTATGGAATAGAGCAATAAACTATGGTAGGACAACTAGGGGCTTGCAATCAAACCTCAATGGTAAATAAAGCATGGGCACAACAAAATTTGATATCAAATATTGTTCCCTACAATCAACTTTATCCTACCATACCAACTTATGCTCCCACATGTGCTCATACAAGTACTTCAATCCATCCAACTATGCCTCAATTAGAGAATCATGTGGTCACTCATGGAACCATTGCAAAAAATGTTCAAGCTTTGTTCGTGGATATCAATCCAACTAATCCTACTACTTCTACCACTCAACCCAAATAGTTCGTATCGAAAGTAAAAGAGCAAAAGAAAGTGGTTAAGAAGGTATGTAGGCATGTTCCACCACAAAAACGAGCACGTCAATGTATGCATCCAAATCATCCTAGGAAGAAAATTCATAATGTCGATCTTAATGATGTTTCATGTTATGCTTCTTCAAGTGATACAAGAGATTTTGAGGTGACTCACGTTGAAGTAAATACCTATTCGAAAAGTCTTGAAGAACATGAAGTTTTTGGAGAAGAAATTCAATGGATGGGTAACAAGAAGTTGGAATCAAATGATCACCATTTTGTTTTGGAAATAAATATCTAGAATCATTACCCAAAAAGGACGATTTGGATGAACAAACTTATGTGGACATGATTTGTTCAGATGTAATTGCAAAGGATTGGAGCAACTATATGACACGGAGTTCAAAAATTGATCCCGTTATAGAAGCTCTTAAGCCATCACAAGTGGCTGAAAATGAATTTGAAAGAAAATCAACAAATGAAGTTGAAGACATAATTGAATTTCACCACTTGTTCTCGAAAGACACTTTGGATGATGTTCTTGAAAGTGATGACCAAGAGGATCCACACCTTCCAAATTGTGATAAAATTGAATCATGGGTTACAAATTTGGATTATTATAGCTTTACCAATTTGAATTCAAGAAATAACCCACTTTTGGAAATAACTGGACCGTCTAAGGAAGGTGAAGATGAATTGGATGAGAAACATGTTGATGAATAAGAAGATGAAGAAGAAGTACTTGAGCGTCACGACTTGAAATTGGAAGATGATTACTATGATTCGTGGAAGAAATGGGAAGAATATTATCAATCTAAGTCTTATAACAAAATTGTTGTGTCAATTAATATGCAGGATAACTCAATTGCTTCCTCACATGAGGATACTATAAATCCTGTACAATTTGAGAAAGTTTTGGAAGAGGAATTTGAATCTCATCAAATTTTGGAACATGATAAGGATTCTACAACCATGAATCAAGAAAGAGAGTCATTTGATTTAGATTCCTTTGAAGGAAAATAAATTGAAAATTTTGATCCACTTACTTGTGCTACAATGATTATGCCATTTCAAAATGAGAAAATTACAAAACCTAAATCATTTGGGATTGATATCATTGATGATCCAATTGAAAATATCACGTTACCCAAAACAACCCAAGTGACTTATCATGGAAATGTGTTAGTTAACCCACCCTTAGATAGACAAGACTTATGGTTTGAAAGGGATGGACATATTTTCAATTGGGTACCTAAGTTTGGTGCTTTTGATAAACAAGTCATGGAGAAAGAACAAGTGCTACATGATGATGAATGTCATGAGAGAAAAGAGGAATTTTCAAATCCTCTTCAAGTAAGGTCAAATGAAAACATGCCAAAGGTAAAATCTCACCTTTTTGATTTCACCATGCAAAATTTGAATGGATGTTTGCCTAATGAATGGTTTGATTCAAATATTATTAATGTTATGGCTTTATTGAATGAAAATGAAAGCTTATTTCTACACCATGAATCAAAGTGCGGAATGGACATCTTAAATAATAGACATAAAGGAATTGAATATCAATCATTGTCTAATCAATTTGAAAACTTGAAACTCCACCATAGTATTATTAATGAAACTAAATCAAATTGGTGGGGTGAGCAAGGCAAGTTGAATTTTTTTCCATTGCTTGGTTTGATATTATTTTTGTTGGATTCCTACAACATTTGGCATATATATTGTGTCATATGTCTTTTGAAATGTTCTAATCATGTTTGGGATCCGAGAAAGTGATAGTCCAAGCTTTGCATCATCTTGTACCATATTGTACATTTGTATATAATTTTTTGGTTTTTGATATTGGGTTTGCATTTCGGTTTTGGTTTTAAGTTTTGTGTGTTGGTCCTTTGGACATTTTTTGTTTGTTTTGAAAAAAAAAAAAGCGAGATGTCAACTTATGTCCTTATGAATGTTGAATAAGACTAAGAGAATATGAAACATCGAAATTGTATTGCAGAAAACTCCACAAGTATCGCAAATACATTAAAGAATATCGTTTGGAACTTGTGATGCATGAAGTTTTCAGTTTTACACATTATGGTAAAGTAGGTGATATACTCCATCCGTATTTCAAAAAGAGCAATGCATTCATCCATATCTCATGTTACATTCCACATTGCATATACATTTCATCTCAGTTGCATCTTCATTTTAAGTACAATCATTGAAAAGGTGTTGAATCCTCTTAGGGTTATTACATAACATATATTAAAAGGATCCTAAGGTTGGGAAGTGATGCCCGAACTATCTTGAACCAAGCACATTTTACGCATATTAAAGAGTATCTTGAGAAAAATGGTCAAAACCATACTTGGAAGAAAAGGTGAGGCGAAAGGAGTATTTCGTGTCTATCCTATAATGCAACATAATCCTTAAAATAGTGGTTTTTACCACTCCCATAGTGCTTAAAGCCTAAAATCAGAGTAGTAAGGATAGGGTTAAATCCTCATCGAACTTAGGTTGAGGATCCAATTCTCCAAAGCTCTGATTTGACCTTCATGGAGTACTAAGGATAGGGTCTAATTCTCATCTCGCTTAGGTTGAGAATTCAATTCCCCAAAGCTTATATTTTGCCCACTCAAGAAATTAAAATTCCAAAGCAAATATTTTTCATTCTACTTTGATTGCATCATTGATATTGGATTGGAAGGATCATACTACATGTCCCTTGCAAGGATGGGTAGTCATCCCCAAGGTTCAAGAAATCAAAAGTAAAGTCAAATTCTGGATTATGGGGTTGATCTCCATCGGGGCTATAGACGCCTGACTTGCAGTGGATTATGCTCATGCATGGCAAGATGTCTTGTCTAAAAGCAAGACCACTGACTACTCAAATGGACAATCTAGCCTGATAGTTTCATCCATAGCAGGTTAAATCATTTTGTTCAAGATGAGGTAATGAACTCCAGATTAGAGTAGCAAGGATAGGGTTAAATTCCCATCTCACTTAGGTTGGGAATCCTATTCCCCAAAGCTCTAATTTCACTTACACTTGCACATGGGTTCAAGATGGTAGTGACACATAACCAACTTTGGGATCTAGTAAATTAATTCAGTATGCACATATTTGGTCCTAAGAGGGTTTGACAGTTTTAATATGTTTGTTCATGATACTAGAAAGTTTGAGCCTTTGCAAAGTAGGTTGTTATATCTCTAGCATAGTTGTCATACATCAAATCCTGCACAAATCATTCATAGCCTTGCATACGAATCATAAGTGAAACTGACAATGAAAAGTTGAACGAGTTTCAAACGATAGGGAATGAAGCACATTGCACACACCGAGGTGATGCTTAATAATTCTAATGCTTCATGTATTTCTCGTCTAGTTTCATTCTTGGGATATTTGCTGATGCTTGTATTTGAGTCTGTGTGTTTTCAGGTTGGGTTCTCATCGAAATGCTCACAAAAATTTCCCAGCAGAGTCGCCATTTGTTGTGGCTACTCCACAACGTACCCCAAAATTGGGGACCCACATTTTTTGCATGTTTTCCAAGAAGACCGAAGTGGCCCATATGCTAAAGATCAAAGAAAAAGCAAAACACCGCAAGAAGGAAAAAGTGTTGCGATATCGCGAAATATTGCATTTTCACGGTCCAAAGCAAAGAGAGAGAACAAGGAAGGAACAGTGTCGTGATATCGTGACATGTTGCATTTTCGCAACCGAACGAAAAGAGAAAAGTGTCACGATATCGTGACATGTTGCATTTTCACGGCCAAAAGAGAAGAAAGAAAAGTGTCACGATATCGCGACATGTTGCATTTTCGTGGCCAAACGAAAAGATAAAAGTGTCGCGATATCACGACATGTTGCATTTTCGCGGCCAAAATAGAAGAAATAAAAGTGTCGCGATATCGCGACATGTTGCATTTTCACGGATAAAAGCAACAAAAGAGAGCAAGGAGGCAAAAGTGTTGCGATATCGCGACATGTTGCATTTTCGCCAAGGGAACAGAGTAGTTGACAGTGCGTCTGATATTAGTGATGAACACCAGGATAGTGAAACTAAAGACTGCATAGTGACATGGACATAAGGACAAAATCCAATGAATAAGACAAAACGTTACATAAGGAATCTTTAATGATTTGAAATCATTTAAGATGGTCGTTACACACGGAAGGAAACAAACGCAAGCCCATGTGGAGAAAATGAAACGAAGGGCCACAAAATAGAAATGAAAAGCCTTTTTGGAAACCAAAACACATGCATGCACAAGGGAAAGAGAAAACGAATAGTCATGGTAGGAGAAAACGAACAGTCATGGAAGGAGAAACAAAATTCTTTTCAAAGGTTTTAAATACGCCATTCAAAGAGGCCATAAGGGGTTGGAAACTGCTGTGAGCAGAGTTGCAGATTTGAAGGCAAGAGGGCCATTCTGGACCTGTTTGAGTCATTTTCTTCCATGGACTAGTTTGGGAAAACCAGAAATTTCTATTATTGTAAAATGACAATTTTTTAATATAGAAAATTTTAGAAAGTTGCATCTTATGGACAAGAAAGAAGGAGTCAATTTTTGCATGCAAGATTAAATTTCTATTTTTTCCCCTTTTCAGATTTTAGGCTTGTAAATGGATTTTATGCAAGTTTTCTTGGTTGCTTCATGCGAATTGTGCTTGTTTTGCAAGTCCAATAGGTTAGGTTGAATGCATGGAAACCTCACATCTTCGGTTTTGTCGAAATAGAATAGCATCATACTAAATGCATTTTATTTTTCAGTTTTTTGCATTTCATTTTCATTCTCTGCATTTTATTTTCCCAAAAATTTTAACTTTTTTTAAATTTTCAAGCATTAAAATAAACATTTAAAAATTTTCAAAATCCAAAAATAATTTCACCATTGCGTAGGTTATATTTCATACTTCCAATACGCACTTTGAAATTTCAATTTAGGAGTTGTTTAGTATTTTTAAAAATTCATTGAAGTTGTTGTTTTAGTACAGATTTTGAAAATTCTGAAAATAGAAAATTTCCATTTTTGGACCGAATTTCATTTTTTCAGTTTCATGTTTCATTCATGAGCCTATGATGACATTTCCTTCATGAAAATTCCAACTTCATTGAAGGAGTTATGTTTTATGGCACTTCACAAATTTCTATTTTTTAAGCCTAAAATTGCCCTCTTCATAAAAATTTTGATTTTACGAAAGAGGGGTAATTTGAGCATCATATTGAAGGTCATATGAGGGCCAGCTCACATTTGCTTTATTTTGGTTCAATGAACAATCACTAAAGTTTCATGGTAAAATAAACCAGCATTGCCCCTTGTGTAGAGTTACTTGTAATCACTAAGGTGTTCCAAGCATTTAAAATGAATATATTTATTTGAGATTACTAATACACATATGCAAAATGCTAAATATAGCGGAGACCTTGGAGAAGTTGTTTGTTTAACTTCTTTGCAAGAGGGGATTTGGAACCCAAATCCTAAAGGAGAGTGTACTTTCACAACTGGGTGAAAATAACACTCAACAGTGCCCAATTTTGGTATGTTTGATGAACAAGTAATCAATGAAGAATATGAAGACCATGAGGTGAAAGAGGAAATTGCAAATCCTCATCAAATTTTGGTAAATGAAAATGTGAAAAAGGTAAAATCTAAACCTTTGTGTCCAAACATCCAAGATTTAGGTGAAGATTTGTATAATTCAAATGATATTTATGATGAAATGCAATTGAAGATGAATGAAGAACAAGGATTAATTTCTAACCACACCTTTGATAACATTACTTTAACGAATGAAAAGGATATTGATGCACTTAAATTGCTAAATCAAATTCATCAACAATTAATTCTTGAACCTAGGATAAAAACTTCTAATGATCCCCATTTAGTAAATATCCTATATGCTTGTAAATTGTTGCACAATCTTGATTGGCCTAAGAACATGGAAAACGAATTAGCCTTGAAATTTTTAGAAATAGGCTCTTGCTTACAAAATTTCATTTTGAATAAAGAAAACCTAGTTCTAAATCATGAATGGAATTATGAAATTTACACCTTAAAGAATAGACAAGAAAGGATTGAAAATCAACCATTGTCTAATCAATTTGGTAATTTGAATCTCACCTATGAGAATACTAATGGAACTAAATCTAATTGGTGGGGTGAGAGAGGAAAGTTGAATTTGATTGCATTGTTTGGTCTAATCTTGTTTTTGTTTGATTCCTTCCACATTTGGCATGTGTATCACATTATATGTCTTTTGGAATGCTCAAATCATGTTTGGGATCCAGGGAAGTGATAGTTCAAATTGTGCATCGTCTTGTACCATATTGTACATTTGTATATAGTCTTTGGTTTTTGGTTTTGGTTTGTATTTTCAAGTTTTTTTTGGGGGGGATTGTATTTTGGGTTTGGTTTTAAGTTTTTTGTGTTGGTCCTTTGGACACTTTTGGTTTGTCTTAAAAAAAAAAAAAAAGAGAAATAAAAGCGAGATGTCAACTTATGTCCTTATGAATTTTGACTAAGACTAAGATAATATGAAACATCGGAATTGTATTGCAGAAAGCTCCACGAGTATCGCAAACACATTAAAGAATATCGTTTGGAACTTGTGATGCATGAAGTTGTCAGTTTTACACATTATGGTAAAGTAGGTGGTATACTCCATCCGCATTTCAAAAGGAGCAATGCATTCATCCATATCTCATGTTACATTCAACATTGCATATACATTTCATCTTAGTTGCATCTACATTTCAAATACAATCATTGAAAAGGTGTCGAATCCTCTTAGGGTTATTACATAACATTTATTAAAAGGATCCTAAGGTTGGGAAATGATGCCCGAACTATCTTGAACCAAGCACGTTCTACACATATTAAAGAGGATCTTGAGCAAAATGGTCAAAACCATACTTGGAATAAAAGGTGAGGTGAAAGGAGTATTTCGTGTTTGTCCTATCATGCAATGTAATCCTTAAAAAAGTGGTTTTTACCACTCCTATAGTGCTTAAAGCCTCAAATCATAGTAGTAAGGATAGGGTTAAATCCCCATCGAACTTAGGTTGAGGATCCAATTCCCCAAAGCTCTGATTTGATCTTCATGGAGTAGTAAGGATAGGGTCTAATTCTCATCTCGCTTAGGTTGAGAATCTGATTCCCCAAAGCTTCTATTTTTTTTCTCCATCATGCTTTAAGAAATTAAAAGCGTGATCTACACTCAAGAACTTGAAGTTACAAAGCAAATATTTTTCATCCTACTTTTATTGCATCATTGATATTGGATTGGAATGATCATACTACATGTTCCTTGCAAGGATGGGTAGTCATCCCCAAGGTTCAAGAAATCAAAAGTAAAGTCAAATCCTGGATTATGAGGTTGATATCCACTAGGGCTATAGATGCCTGACTGGCATTGGAGTATGCTCATGCATGGCAACATGTCTTGTCTAAAAGCAAGACCACTGACTACTCAAATGGACAGGATAGCCTGACAGTTTCATCCATAACAGGTTAAATCATTTTGTTCAAGATGAGGTAATGAACCCCAGATCATAGTAGTAAGGATAGGGTTAAATTCCTATCTCACTTAGATTGGGAATCTTATTCCCCAAAACTCTGATTTCACTTACACTTGCACATGGGTTCAAAATGGTAGTGACACATAATCAACTTTGGGATCTAGTAAATTAATTCAGTATACTCATTTTTGGTCCTAAGAGGATTTGACAATTTTAATATGTTTGTTCATGGTACTAGAAATTTGGAGCCTTTGCAAAGCTTGTTATATCTCTAGCATCTTCACCATACATTAAATCCTACAAGAATCATCCATAACTTCTCATACGCACGAATCATAAGTGAAAATGAAAATGGAAAGTTGAGTGAGTTTCAAACGATAGATAATGAAGCACATTGCACACACCGAGCTGATGCTTAATAATTCTAATGCTTCATATATTTCTCGTCCAGTTTCATTCTTGGGATATTTGTTGACGCTTGTGCATGTGTTCTGAAGGTGTTTAGGTTGAGTTCTCATCGAAATGCTCAGGAGCATTTCCTAGCAGAGTTGCCATTTGTTGTGGTTGCTCCACAACATACCCCAAAATTGGGGACCCACCTTTTTGCATATTTTCCAAGAAGACCGAAGTGGCCCATATGCTAAAGATCAAAGAAAAATCAAAACATCGCAAGGAGAAAAAAAGTGTCGCGATATCGTGACATGTTGCATTTTCACGGCCAAAAGAGAAGAGAAAGAACAAAAAAGAAAAAGTGTCGCGATATCGCAACATGTATTTTTGTGGTCTAAAGCAAAGGAAAAAGTGTCGCGATATCGTGACATGTTGCATTTTCACAGTCCAAAGCAAAGGAAAAAGTGTTGCAATATCACGACATGTTGCAATTTTGCGGTCCAAAGCAAAGGAAAAAGTGACGCGATATTACGACATGTTGCATTTTCGGGGTCCAAAGCAAAGGAAAAAGTGTCGCGATATTGCGACATGTTGCATTTTTGCGGCCAAATGAGAAGAGAAAGAACAAGAAGGAAAAATTATTGTGATATCGCGACATGTTGCATTTTCGTGGCCAAGAGCAACAGAAGGGGGCAAAAGTGTCGCGATATCGTGACATGTTGCATTTTCGCGGTCCAAAGCAAAAGAAAAAGTGTCGCGATATCATGACATGTTACATTTTTGCGACTCAAAAAGGGCAGGCAGGCAGAGAAACAAAAGTGTCACGATATCGCGACATGTTGCATTTTTGTGACTCAAAAAGGGCAGGCAGGCAGAGAAACAAAAGTGTCGTGATATCGTGATATGTTGCATTTTCACGACTCAAAAAGGGTAGGCAGGTAGAGAAACAAAAGTTTCATGATATCGCGACATGTTGCATTTTCACGACTCAAAAGGGGCAGGCCAAAAGAGAGACAAGAGTGTCATGATTTCGTGACATGTTCGATTTTCGCCAAGGGAACAGAGTAGTGGACAGTGCGTCTGATATTAGTGATGAACACCAAGATAGTGAAACTAAATATTGCATAATGACGTGGACCTATAAGGAATGAATCGAAGATTGAATAAGGTAATTTGTCACATAAGGACAAAATCTAATGAATAAGACAAAACGTTACATAAGGAATCTTTAATGATTTGAAATCATTTAAGATGGTCGTTACACATGAAAGGAAGCGTTTTTTGAAATCAAATGAAAAGTGAAGAAAACTAAACAGATGAAGTCAAACCATGGGAATGAAACAAAGGGTCACAAAATAGAAACGAAAAGCCTTTTTGGAAACCAAAACACATGCATGCACAAGGGAAGGTGAAACAAACAGCCATTGGAAAATGAAACAAAAAGTTTCCTAAAAATTTTAAATACGCTAGGCAAGGATGTTTTGAGGGGTTGGAAACTACTACAAGCAGAGTTGCAGGTTTTAAGGCAAGAGGGTCATTCTAGACCTGTTTGGGTTGTTTTTCTTCCATGGACTGGTTTGGGAAAACCAGAAATTTTTGTTATTGTAAAATGACAAATTTTGAATACAGAAAATTTTAGAAAGTTGCATCTTATGGACAAGAAAGGAGGAGCCATTTTCTGCATGCAAGATTAAATGTCTATTTTTCCCCTTTTCATATTTTAGGCTTGTAAATGGAGTTTATGCAAGTTTCTTGATTGCTTCATGCAAATGTTTAAATCTGAAAATCTCATTTAAAACCCTAGGAGCCAGCACTTAGCTTATCCGGATTGTGCTTGTTTTGTAAGTCCAATAGGTTAGGTTGCATGTATGAAAACCTCACATCTTCGGTTTTGTCGAAATAGGATAGCATCATACTGAATGCATTTTATTTTCATTTTCTACATTTCAATTTTCATTTTTTTTGCATTTTATTTTTCCAAAAATTTTAACTTTTTTTTTAATTTTCAGGCATTAAAATAAACATTTAAAAATTTTCAAAATCCAAAAATAATTTCACCATTGTGTAGGTTATACTTCAGACTTCCAATACGCACTTTGAAATTTCATTTTCGGAGTTGTCTAGTAGTTTAAAAATTCACCGAAGTTGTTGTTTTAGTACAGATTTTAAAAAATCCAAAAATAGAAAATTTCCATTTTTGGACCGAATTTCATTTTTTCAGTTTCATGTTTCATTCATGATCCTATGATGACATTTCCTTCATGATAATTCCAATTTCATTGAAGGAGTTATGTTTTATGGCATTTTACAAATTTCCATTTTGGAGCCTAAAATTGCCCTCTCTTCATAAAAATTCAGATTTTACGAAAGAGGGGTAATGTGAGCATCACATTGAAGGTCATTTCTTCAAAGCACTTAATTTTTCATCTTAATGAAAATTTGATTTCATTTAAGAGGGATAAAATGAGGTGACACTTAAAGCCCTTACTTTAAGGCCATAAATTATTGCTTCTTTGTGAAAACCAATTTCACCAAAGAAGGATAGTTTATTGATCATACTGAAGGCTATATTCATCCTCATGATAAGAAGCCATATTTGGACTTAATAAGGAAGATAAAATCTACCTTAAAATGCTCTAGATAAAAGGAATTAAGGCACTACATCATGGTCATATGAGGGCCAATTCACATTTGCTTTATTTCGGTTCAATGAACAATCACTAAAGTTTCATGGTAAAATAAACAAACATTGCCCCTTGTTTACAGTTACTTGCAATCGCTAAGGTGTTCCAAGCATTTAAATTGAATATCTTTATTTGAGATTACTAATACACATATGCAAATGCTAATATAGCGGAGACCTTGGAGAAGTTGTTTGTTTAACTTCTTTGCAAGAGGGGATTTGGAACCCAAATCCTAAGGGAGAGTGTACTTTCACAATTGGGTGAAATAACCACTCAACAGGAGTCACATTTAAAAGATGTTAAATTTTGCATCTTTTTTTAGCAATATTAGCAATCCTTATAGTGGCATCCAAAGAGTATGGATCTTGTAAGTCTACTTCAATTTGAATATTCTCTTTCAACCCATGTCTAAAGGTTGAAACCACCACATCAATTTGTAAATCTCCTGTATAAGAAAGAAGACTTATGAATTCTAAAACATAATCTCTTACCGACCTAGTTTTTTTAAGTGTCAATAGACGAACAATGTACATGGATAAACTACCTTTATCAAATCTCTTGAGGAAAATATTATTGAATTCAAGCCAAAAGAGGGGATGAATATGTTGACATTTTTTCCAAGCGAACCATTGGTAAGATTCAGTGCCTAATTTGGAGGAGGCATAAGGAACTTTTTCAGATTTAGGCACACGATATAGTTGTAAGATACCCTCCATTTTAGCTATCCAACCACATGGATATCTGCCCTCAAATGTAGGCATATCAACACATGGAATATTAACACCTGTAGGTCATCTTGCTTGTTGATAAACTTCCTCTATATCCTATTCTGCATTATCATTTTGTCTATGGTAGTTATTTGGGGAAGGAGGAGCTTCTTGGTTCTGTTTCTTCAATAATTGTGCAAGTAGTGATGTCATGTTGTTCATACTAGTCATTAGTTGAGACAAACATGATTGTACTTTTGGGTTACTTGTATTAGGGTTTTCCATCTCCTCATGTGTGATATTTTCATGGGATGAGTTGGAAGGAGCCATGGGGTTAATAGTAGGATGGTTAGGGTTAAAGTTGTTAATGCATAAAGGAGAGTTGTATTGTGTACCTTTATTTTGTGGAGGTCTCCTTGGTGACTTAGAAGATCCTTTGTTTGTATTATCGATGCTATATAACCTTCTGTTTGGTCCTTTATTCCACCTACTACTCATGTATTTGCTTGACTGCCAATAATTTGTATGAGGAAAAGATCTGAATAATTTTGTCTATGTTTACATCAAAATTTGGTCATAAAAAATTGTTATTTTTTGTTTAATTTTGCTCCAACTACGAAACGGGTAGTGTTTGGCTCTCTACTCCAACAAATAGCTAGTGTTTTGGAATTTCTAATAGCTATGTAAGATCACCAATGGCTAGATAAGGTTCCAACAGCTATTTGGCTAGTTTTCAATGGTCCAAATTAGCGACTTGAAATAGGATCTAACAAGACACACAAACCAATATAGAACCGATGATAAGAACCACAATGGATAAGACACGACTTGATAAGACCACTCAAACCATGAGACCATGATAACACAACCCAAGGATATTTGAGACAAGACACAATCGTGACTGGTGACTTACGATCCAAACCTAATCATGACTGGTGACTTACAACCCCATATCGAAGGAAATGCAACACTAGGCAGCGATGTGAACACATGGGACACAACACATGATACTGGAAAAAATGTGAACATGGGATACTAAGTGGTGATGCGGACACATGGGACACAACACACGTAACGAAGGATATGTGACACGGTACACTGGAAAAATACAAACACAAGATACTAGGAGACGATGCGAACATGTGGGACACAAGGTGGAACGAAGGATATGCGACATAAGGTAGATTGGCTATGCACACGAGAGAGATACTTGTGTAGCCGAAGCCATGAATACAATAAATCATGCTGGTGAATATATACTGTTTGTACTTATTCCCTTCTTATATTTGGGATAAAATAAATTTACCATATGCTACGCTCACGACGTTGATAATATTAGATTTTATAAAATTAGGGTTTATAAGGTGTACCTAATTTTTGATCGGCTACTACAATGTGAGATAAATATTTTTAGTTTTTGGTAGACTTTACACTTTCGAATATCACGATTCTAATATGATGACACCGAATCTATGCACCTACTATGTAAATGAGGATATTTCCAATCAGTATCTAGATGGTTTGATCAATTATGCTCCTCTTCTTGAGTTTATGTGATGGCATCGTAAAATCTATATGATGAATCAATTTGCCTAATTTTCCACATTGCTTCGTAACGGATGCCTTTATCCGATTGGAATCTATTTTTGTATCAATGCATATATATGCTGCAACAGTCAATGTTGCTTATTTTCATTGATGGTACAGGGATGAAACATTGTCTGGGAATACCTCTCAATTTTCCACATGACATGTAAGTATTGGACTGCTCCTTAATTAACTGTATTTAGTGTAACATTGTCTTACTGTGAACGACGAAGAGGACGGTGTAGTGATTTTAATGGTAATTGATCCAATTGCTTGAAACACACTGCTTGCATTATAAACCTGATTCTTTTGAAGTGCTAATTATTTTTGATGAATTTTTGAGGACATAAAACGACACAAGCAATCTGCTCAAGTGCATAGTGTCCAAAATATGATTGAACAAAACCACTTTTTGTAACCTAAAATTATTACGATGTCATCGTTATATGTTATATCAATACCTAAATTTATTACTATCGTTGATTTGTTGGCTCTTCAAAAATAATTCTCCTTTCCTTCCACTATAATACGTGATTCCAAAAGAGAGCTTGATTGGCTGAAATGCATAATTTCAAAAAAGAGTTCTATTGGCTGGTTTCCGTAAGTAAAAAAAAATCTTGTTTGATTCTATATTAAAACTTTTGTGTACCTTTAAGGAAGAACAACTCTGATACCACTTGAAGTCAAACAAGTTACCAAACGAAGCAATGAGTAGATAGAATAAGAAAACAAAATTATATTTTCCACTTTAGGAGGGCTAAGTCCTTCGCCACTAAGGAGGGCTAAGTCCTTCGCCACTAAGGAGGGATTAGTCCTTGCGATTGCGCAAATTAATTCAATATGAAAATATGATTAAATTGTGAATCAATATACACTATTAATTATGATTAAATCAATAACTTGATAATATTTGGAAATATAGCCGACTTGGCTATATTAGTGTTGTAATGTGTACGTTTTATTTTATTTTTAAGAAAGTTTTTTTTTTTGTTTCTTTTAAGGTTTTTTATTTAATTTTTGTAACCATGAAAGGCATTGTCTTAAAATGAAATATTTGCATTAAAAATAAGAGTCCCTTTGAGTACAAATTAGCCCTTTTTGGGGGTGTTTTAGAATAGAAATGTTCTCATAAGGGAATAATCCCTTTTACAACATAAACTTTTGTCTCTCATGCTACTAGCAAGGTGGGTGATATGTTGGAGTTGTGCTTGATGGAGTTGAGTTGATTTGAGCCCCTTCAAAGACCTACATACAAGCAAACAAATAGTATGTTAGTAGCACCTATTTAGAAGCATGTAAAACAAATTAAAGACAAATGCAATTGAAATGTGAATGTGCATGTGCAATGTAGGTGTGCAAACTTAAGAAGTAGATGATGCTTTCTTGAAGTGTGGATGTGCTTGGATGGTTGTGTAGATGTGCTTGTAGGCTAGAGTAATTTTGGCAGCATATAGCCTATGTGACTTCATGTGTTCTTGAAAATGAAGGGAATGGGGTGGTATTTATAGAAATTTTGAGCAAAGGAGAGGGATGACTTGGATATGACTAGGCATGAGGTGGAATCCAAATGGTAATGATGTGGAATGGAGAAATTTAAGGTAAATCTTGGAGAAATGTGCATCATGCAATGGGGAGCCTAGAGAAATGGGAGGACATTTTTAAATTCTAAAAAGGGGCACATGGGAGGATGTGGTTGAATTAAAAATTGATAGAAAGTGCAAGGTAGGATGGAGAATTAATGTGGGATTGGATGGGGGCTTTGACCTTGGGGTGCATGACAATTTTTAATTCATTAAAATTGCATGGGGATGTGTAGAGAGGGTGTAGGAGGATTTGGAGGGACTTCCTAGGAGATTTCCTAGGGATTGAGGGAGGGATTGCTTTGGACTTTGGGGATTATTTTGGGATTTGTGGGGATTTGTTTAGAATTTAAAATTATTGTGCATTCTCCTTGGTATTTGAATGGAGGTTCAAGGTGAGGTTAAGGTATGGTTAGGGATGGATTAGATGGGTAATGTGGATTATGGAGAATTTTGAGGAATGGAGAGAAATTAATGAGGGATTAGGTGGGAAGGGAAGGATTAGAAGAGAATAAAGGTGGATTAGAAGAATTAAGAGGGGTAGGAGAAGATTAGGAAAATTGAGGGAAATTAGAGGAATTTAGAAATTAAGGAAAAAGAGAAATTTAGAAGAAAATAAAGACCTTAGGGGATTTTAGAGGAATTTAGGGAAAATTAAAGGGGAAATGAAATAAAATAGGCTAGGGAAAATTTAGAAGAAATTAGGGAATTTAGAAGGAAATTAAGGGGGAATTTAGAGGAAATTGCTAGAAATTAGGGAATATTTGGAGGAATTAGACTGAAAATTGGAAATTTACGAGAATTGGGTAAATTTGAACGATTTTGGGGTGATTTGGGGATTTTGGCAAATTTGCAAAAATCTAATTGTAAATGACTAAAATTTTGTGTCTACAGCTTCATTTTATTACTACAAAGTATTACAAATTTTAATACTAAAGACTAGTACACAACTTTTATGGACTAGTACACAACTTTTATTATTTTTTATTTGGTTAAACAATGGAATGGGTAACTTGTCAGCATTATAACCCCTAGTCTAGAGTTCAATTAGGGATGTTGCCACTATAACCCCACCACTCTCAAATAAATACAAATATTATCCACCATACTGGCATGAGGTGGACCACCAACCCCCTTAAGAATTGAATCATGGTTGCATAGTGGATGACACTTAAGATGCTTCCAATTATCCTGCCCCATCAGGCACATATGGCTTGTATTGTTGTAAAGAGGTTTTTTTAGGAGGGAATTGACTATAATAAGATTTCCTCTCCCTATTACTTGAGTGGAATCCTTTGAGATGATTTTCTATGTTATTGCTTTATATCTTTGGGATATTTTCTAATTAGATGTCAATAGTTCCTTTATTCATGAGGGCATTTAGAAGGATATCTATCAAAGTTATTGCTTGGATTTATTAAAAAGGATCCATGTTATTAATTTACAAACTTAAGAAGTCCTTTTATGGGCTTAAGTAGGCATCTCAATCTTGGTATAAGAAGATCTACAATTTTTTCCTTAGATATTGTTTCTCTCGCTACAATGTTGAACATTATGTTTATGTCAAGCATCATAATGGTCAAATATTTATTGCTATATGTTTTTATTTGTGTTTGGGATCTAAAGCTACAACACTATGAGCTATTCAATATGATGGAGCTAGGATTATTTTATTATTCTTACAAATTTAGATCATTTAATATTCAAGAATTCATCTTTAGCAACCTCAATATGCTTGACATTTTGATAATGGTTTTAAATGGAGGATTGTAAGTTGAGTTGCACCACAACTGCTTCAAGGGTAATCTTAAGGCTATATTTTCTTCTCCTTTAGTTGATGTTATTATCTATAAATATTTTGCGGGTTGTATTCCATATATTATCCATGATCTATCAAATATGATTTTGTTTTAGTCTTTCTTTAAATACATGCAAGCATCACATGAGAGCCATTAGAAGGATATCAAATAGATTTTGTGCAACATCAAGGGTATTATTACCCTAGACATTCATTACTCTATAAGGGATCTTATTCATTTCTAATGAGAATCAAATGAAGATGAGATAATTGATTGGTATGAGTAGAAGATGAGTGTAAGTTTCTCTTGGATCTAGACCTATTTTTTATAGTTCTAAATATAACTCACCATGCACAACTCTAAATGTGAAACATCCCATGGACACAAAGTCGAGCCTTCCTTAGAAATATTCCAATGCTCTTTATTTTGATAATTGTAGTACTATCTATTTGGTTTGCATCCTAGTAGAGTAACAATATGATTGAATGCACTCTAGTCAAAATATTCATGCACAATGCTAGTTTGTACCAATATATGTGGCTTCTATGTATAACTTATGAATGTCTTCATTAAAATAATGACATAGATTACTTTGATGGTTTATAGGAGTGTATTTATGTCAGAGCTTATTTCCATTTAAATGGGATGCTCATCAATGTCATTTGTTTGTGACCCCCGTTCAACTTAAGGGTGTGTTAAAATTTATAATCCTTTATTTTTTTCTATGGATGATATGTACTTATTTTTATTATTATATTGGCCCACAAACATCTTCACTTTATAGGGTGATTTATATAATATAGTGTGATCTAATGCATGTAAAATGATTATTGGGATCTATTATGTAATTTATAGGATGATTTGTGTAATATATTAGTAGGATCCATCTGCCCTAACTAGTGGGTAAAGTTGATCTAGATCATGACCAAAGTGCCATAAAAGAAATTGTAGGAGTATCTTGGACTTGATAGCATATTCCTTATAAGAAGTTTGATAGTCTCCCATATGGAGGTGGAGGCTCATTCTTGACATCTTGTCATCCTTCTAGATGGAGAGGGAGGTTTACTTGTTCACAACTTGACAATATTTTAAATGGCGATGTAGGTTCACTACTTGGAGACTTGATAGTCTTCTAGATGATGCTGAATGATTAGTGGTTTTGATAATCTTTGGTCCAATCGAGAAATTGTTATGGTAGAGATGATATCATTCTAATCTATTCTCTCCTTGGTCCTAAGCTCAAATTATAGGGGATTTTGGAAGATATGGTAATCTTATCTTATTGGCAAATTATGATAAATGATGATGTAAGCCTATGAGCAACCTTTGATGTAGGCCTATGGGTAATATTATAATCATGTATACCTTCGGGTAACATTTTATGTAATCCTATCAGCAATATTATTGTATTAATCCCTTATAGGATTGGTTAATCCACCAATATGGTTATGTGTCCACCCCTTGTGGGTTTTGTTAAACTACCTTGATGATTAATCTTAATTAAAGGTTTAGTAACTTGAATTAACCTTAAGCCTTATATTGGACTTAGTTAATGTAATTATGATTGTAATTTAGGGATTAGGTATTCACTATAAATATCCCCAGCCATTTATTCATTGTACTAGTGTGAAATATAATATTCTTATGCGAGCTATTATGAACCCACCCATTCTATTATTATTTTTTTATCTTTTTATTTTGCTTCTTCTATTTTCTTATATATGCTAATGGTGAATGTTATGCTTCATTTTATTACTAGAAAGTATTATGAATTCTAATAGTAAAATAAATGACACTATTGTGCATAACTGAGTTTATTATAAACCAAGTTTAATGCAAATGGTTAGATGGACTAGTACACAACTTTTATTGTTTTTATTTGGTTAGACAATGGAATTGGTAACTTCCCAATATTATAACCCCTAGTCTAGAGTTCAATTATGGATGTTGCCACTATAATCCACACGGCTCTCAAATAAATACAAATATTATCCACCATACAAGCATAAGGTGGACCACCAACCCCCTTAATACTTGAATCATGGTTGCATAGTGGCTGACACTCAAGATGCTTTCAATTATCCTACCCCATTAGGCACATATGGCTTGTATTATTGCAAAGGGATTTTTTTAGGAGGGAATTGACTATAATAGGATTTGTATCCCTATTACTTGAGTGGAATCCTTTGAGATGATTCTTTGCATTATTGCTTTATCTCTTTAGGATATTTTCCAAATATATGTCAATATTTCCTTTATTCATGAGGACATTTAGGAGGACATCTATAGAAGTAATTGCTTGAATTTATCAAAAAGGATCCATATTATTAATTTACAAACTTAATAAGTCATTTTATGGCCTTAAGTAGGCATCTCAATATTGATATAAGAATATCTACAATTTTTTCCTTAGTTATTGTTTCTCTCGTTACAATGTTGAACATGAAGTTTATATCAAGCATCATAACAGACAAATATTTATTGCTATTATTTTTATTTGTGTTTGGGATCTAAAGCTAAAACACTATGAGTTATTCAAGATGATGGAGCTAGGATTATTTTATTATTCTTAGGAATTGAGATTGTTTAATATTCAAGAATTTATCTTTAGAAACCTTAATATGCTTAAGGATTTTATAATGGTTTTATATGGAGGATTGTAAGTTGAGTTTTGCCACAATTGCTTCAAGGGTAAGCTTAAAGCTATATGTTATTATCCTTTATTTTATGTTATTATCTATAGATATTTGGTGGGTTGTCTTCCTTATATTATCCATGATCTATCAAATATGATTTTGTTTTAGTATTTCTTTAGATACATGCAAGCATCTCATGAGAGTCAATAGAAGGATATCAAATAGATTTTGTGCAACATCAAGGGTATTATTCCCCTAGACATTCATTACTCTATAAGGGATCTCATTCATTTCCAAAGAGAATCAAATGAATATGGACTAACTTATTGGGATGAATAGAAGGTTTTGTTGGATCTAGACCTATTTTTTATAGTTCTAAAATATAACTTACCATGCACAGTTCTAAATGTGAAACATCTCATGGATACAAATTTGGGCCTTCCTTAGAAATATTCCAATGCTCTTTATTTTGAAAAATATAGCACAATCTATTTGGTTTGTATCCTAGTAGAGTATCAATACAATTGAATGCACTATAGTCAAAAATTTCACACACAATGCTAGTTTGTGTCAATATATGGCTTCTATGTATCAACTTGTGAATGTCTTCACAAAATTAATTTTATAGATTACTTCGATGGTTTATAGGGGTGTGTGGGAACTTATTTTCATTAATAGGGGATGCTCATTAATGTCATTTGTTTGTGACCCCCACTCAACTTAAGGGTGTGTTGAAATTTATAATCCTTCAATTTTTTTCTATGGATGATATTGTACTTATTTTTTATTATTATATTGGTTCACAAACATCTTCACTTTAAAGGGTGATTTAAGTAATATATTGTGATCTAATGCATGTCAAATTATTATTGGGATCTATGTATCAATGCTAGTTTATGCCAATATAATAATAAAAAATAATAATGATTATTGTGCCAAATGATTATAGGATGATTGGGATCTTCACACACACTGCTAGTTCATGTCAATATATGTGGCTTCTATGTATCAACTTGTGAATGTCTTCACAAAAATAATTATATAGATTACTTTGATGGTTTATAGGGGTGTATTGATGTGGGAGCTTATTTTCATTAAGAGAGGATGCTCATCAAGGTCATTTGTTTGTGACCCCCACTCAACTTAAGGGTGTGTTGAAATTTATAATCCTTCAATTTTTTTCTATGGTAATATTGTACTTATTTTTTATTATTATATTGGTCCACAAACATCTTCACTTTATAGGGTGATTCACTTTCTAGGGTGATTTGTGTAATATATTATGATCTAATGCATGTCAAATGATTATTGGGATCTATGACATTGTATCATGGGTAATATATAGAATCTCGCTCCTCTACCTCTCTCTATATATAGTTTGGAGATATTTTTATTCTTAATAAAAATATTTTGTGTTCAAGGTAAAGTAACAATTCATGTTTCTTTCTATTTTCTTATGTTCTTTTTATTTATTTTGCAAATATGGGCAATGCATTGATTTTATTTTATTCTCTTTTGATTGTGAATTCAAATTAGTTTTTCCATTCTCCTCTTTTTATCCTTATATTCTCAATTATATATGAATTGTTTTTCTAATGTAATAGTTTTTTCTTTATTAAATAAATACTTTAATTAAATACTTCACCAAATAACATTTAGGACTAACGTTATAAGTAAATCAAACCTCAAATGATCCCATCAACTTTCCTTAAAGTTTAAACCCTTCTCCAGACCTTCAATATCTACTCCATTTTTTTTACTAATCTTCAATATCACTTTCTTTTATGTATTTACTACCAAAAGCTTGCCCATCTCTTTTATAAAGTTGATAATACTTGGAATTCCTTTCTTGAAATACTTATGTTTTGTTGTTTTCAAACTCAACTTTGGTTTCTTCCCTTTTCTTATAATATATTACACAAACATAATCCATTAACTTAATATTAACCAACTATGATTTATTTCGAATATAAATACAAGTTCTAATTATTAAGAATATGATTCATCCCCAATAATCTAAGGAGAATACTTATATAAGTTTAAGAATGTATAAGTTGTATATTGTTTGCGCCCTCTTTTGAATTTGAAAATATCTTTAAGCTTACCTTATATTGTATTAGTTTTCATCTTTATTTTTGTTGATGATCATAGATGTTTTCCCACCATAAGAAGACATGATTTTACATTTTAAGTCAAATAAAAGAAATTCTTGACCAACTAGTTAATAGCAAAAGAGCAAAGGGTTCTGCAACAAGATAATTCATATTATATCATTTAACCCACAGGTTTTCTATATGAAAAATAAGCAAGATTATTGATAATAAACCCTTGTTAAAACATCCCTTTTATATTCTTGGCTTCCTTTTGGCTGTGGCATAATTATTTTTGGTCAGCAGCTGTACCTCTAGCTCTCCCTCCTACTTCAGGTTCGTGAAGGTTCTGAATTATTGGTTGTCTGAACATGGACTATTTAAAATATAAGAGTTTAAGTTCTCTCAACGGTATCTTTCTAATAAATATATGTATAAGCACATTATATTATATTATTAAAAAATAAAATTAAAATAAAATAAAATAAATCATTAGTTGCCCAGTTGTGAATAGAGACAAAAGGAAATCTTCCAACTATCCCTAGCATGAATGGAGTATCTTCAACCAGCATCTGTGCATTTGTGTATGCACAAACTTGCCACCTTGCAACATCGTTTTCAAGAACTTTTGCGTCACGCCAACCTGACAGCATGTCAGAGGCTTCCAACTTCCCGCTTTTTAACGTGGGGTCTGCAATACTTTTATTTTTATATGATTGTTTTCTTGGCTTCCATGCCTCTATTGGCTGGCGCATAATTAGATTCTTCGTTGCAGAGATGACATCACCCACGTGCGTTGGGCAAAAGGATGTCGGTCGATGGGAAATGCGCACTGCAACGCTATTAATAAACCTCCCCTGCCATTTTCCTTCATTTGCAGGTCTGTGTTTGTGAGTTCTCTTTTTTTCTTATTTTCTTTTTTGGAGCACTTGTGACTGGTCTGGAGGTGGCAAGATTTGGCAAGTTGGCATGCTCAGCACTGCTAATGGTAATGATGATGATATCATGGGCAATGATGGCGAAGGCCGCAGAGGACGCAGAGGCGCCCAGTCCTGCACTGGTTACGGGTGCTGCCTCCATGGCAATACTACCCTCACAATCAGCTACTCTCATCACATCTCTCATTTGCATTTTTGGCCTTTATTTTTCACTGAAATGTCTTTTCATTTCTCTTATGGACAAGGGCTTGATCTTTGTTTTCCTTAAAAGCTCTCTGATGACCAAGATAAGCCACGTAGTTTAAAGGTTTCTAATGCAGCAGTTTTGGGATTGTTTGTCTGCTTACAAAATAATCTTCTCAACTTTTGTGGTTTACACATATATGTTGGTGTTTATGGATGGATGATAGATTTCTTTTTTTTTTTCTGGCCCATGGCACATATGAATGCTTAGAACAGGCGCGTAGGTTATAGGGTAAATAGTTCTAAGACAAGATCCATTGGTGGTGGCATATTTGCTTCTACGACCCTGCGTGCCATTCAAACTGGGCAAAGCTGAAGGTATTTAAATAGGGGCCGTTTATAACTGTGCCGGTCCAGATATTGGATTTGCACAGGTGCTCTTCTGACCTGATTGATGGATTTCTTTTTAAACTAAAGATGTCTTAAAATTATAAAGCGATATATATATAATTAACTGATTTTTTATAATAAATTATATATATATATATAAATAAGTGTTCTAAGAATGGTGCAATTTTGATTAGATTATACGGTGGAATGTAGTTTTTTTTGGGTTACTTCTATTATTGTCCCCCTCATCTAGTTGGAATATGGAATATGGTATGTTGTTAGAGTTTCAATCTTATTTGGACTTTGGAAGGACAGGTGTTTATAACTACAGTTCTAGAGGCTACTTACAAAATTTTGAAATATATCTTAAAGGAATTACAAATCTTCAATCAGTTATCATGAGAGAGCTAAAAAAACATCTAACATTAAAAAGTCAAAATGTCTCCGTAAATTTTCTTAATTGTTGTATTAATTTTATTTTAATTAAATAGTAAGCACAATGGCATATAAATGGTATTTTTAAATATGAAAAAGTAAGATAAGAACATTGAAAGGTGTATACAAATTTCAAACCTACTCTCGAGAATATTAAATTTAATGAATAATTAATTTGAGCTATCACTTGAGGGTGTTATGGAAGTTGAGGCAATAACGAAGATATATATATCTATCTTTTCTTTAAAGGTTATGAGCCGAGTTTCCAGCATAAGGAATAGGCAATCACTTTTCCTAATACATAGGATAGTTTACTAACACATGTAGAAGTTACTTTTCATCCTTCACGAGAATCGTTAGTGTCGTAAGTAACATTTGACAAGTGAATGTCTCATAGTTTGTTTGGCACTGCGTTTTAGAAGTGGGAAGAGATAGATGTTAGATAACATTAGAAAATAGGAAAGGAAAGGAGTTGTTAGTGGGAGTACTAGCAATGAAATGACAAGTGAGAAATATTTATTTTTGGTTAAAGAAGGAAGAAAGCAATACAAAGGCACCTAGATGAAGGAATTGAGGAATAAATTTAGTTGTATTGTTTTGAATCTTATAAAAATTTAAGAGTGAAAGAATTATTAAAGGTTATTAGTGGAAGTGGACGTTAATGGTAGCTTGCATTTTATAAATACATTGGTGAATAGAGGAGTTTTAGTCTTGGGTTTTGAGCAATTTAATATTATTGGTAATAAGGTAAAATGATTTTGAGCAACTAATTAAGGACTTTAGAAGGAGGGTTAGTTTGAATCATGGTTGAGAAGTTGGTAAGTTTGTCGATGAGATGGATGAATCAAGAAACTTAGGAAAGATAGGGAATAAGAGCATCTCAATGAATATGGAAGAGGATCTTGCCCCTCATGTCTAGTTTCTATGAGCCAATAGTAGATCTCCTTTTGTAGATGATCACTTAACCATCATATAGTTGATCCCTATAATAGTAGGGGAGACATGTGGTTGTGATGAAGGGGAAGAAGTAGAGTGGACAAAGGGAGTGGATGACATTGAAGGTGGTAACAAATATGGTGATATGGTGGGGAAGATAGTAGATAATAAAACACATGTCAATGACTCAATATCTATGTGAAGAACACAAGCTTATACTGAGAGGGGGGAGGTGAACAGTATAAGATCACTTTTTACTTTCTTTCCAAATCAATGTCAATTAATGTCCTTAATTGCAATAACCAAATATAGCAGTGTGCATTAATCACTCAGATAGCAGTAGTAAGCAAGAGCACAAGTCACCACACACAATTGAGACACAATATTTAACATGGTTCCCCCAATGTGGGGTACTCCACAAGATAATATCCTTATAATATTTCACACAGAAAGAAGTATCCTTATCCAATACAATGATTTATTTGATCTGATCAAAGTTAAGCAATAACAAGTTCACACAGAACTTGTCCAAATATGAATAACAAGCTCACATAGAACTTGTCCAAAAATGAATAACAAGTTCACACAGAACTTGTCCAAAACTGAATAACAAGCTCACACAGAACTTGTCCAAAACTGAATAACAAGCTCACATAGAACTTGTCCAAAATTGCTCTAGCAAGCTCACCAAGAACTTGCCCAAATATGCTCTAGCAAGCTCACCAAGAACTTGCCCAAATTTGCTCTAACAAGCTCACCAAGAACTTGTCCAAATCTGCTCTAGCAAGCTCACCAAGAACTTGCCTAAATCTGCTCTAGCAAGCTCACCAAGAACTTGCTCAAATCTTTCCACAAATCTGTCCTAAAACTGTCCACAAAGTTGTCCACAAAGCTATCCCAAAATTTTCCACAAAGTTGTCCAAAACTGTCCACAAAGTTGTCCCAAAACTATCCACAAAGTTATCCCAAAACTGTCCACAAAGCTGTCCCAAAACTATCCACAAAGTTTTCCACAAATTTTTCCACAAAGTTTTCCACAAAGTTGTCCAAAACTGTCCACAAAGTTATCCCAAAATTGTCCACAAAGTTGTCCCAAAACTTTCCACAAAGCCTTCTCAAAGTCTCAATCAATCATGCTCAAGTAGTACTCAAATCTCATCCACAAATATATCAAGGCAAAGCTCAAAGATGAACTCAACAATGAATGACAATGTACTCTTCAATGGATGACAACAATGATCCACAATGATCTCAACTCAATTCAACTCAAATCAACTCATAGAAGCATAAAGAGAATTGTTAGAGACTCAATATGTTCTAAGCTCAATATTCAACTCAACTCAACTCAAATCAATCTCAACTCAACTCAATTCAACTCATAGAAGCATAAAGAGAATTTTTAGAGACTCAATATATTCTAAGCTCAATCTTCAACTCAACTCAACTCAAATCAATCTCAACTCAACTCAAGTCAACTCATAGAAGCATAAAGAGAATTGTTAGAGACTCAATATGTTCTAATCTCACTCTCAACTCAAATCAAAATTATGGAATAGTTTATTTCATGGAACTTGATCAATCACCTCACACAATCACTTGACTAGGCTCAATCAACTCAACTCAACCAATCACCACAAGGGACTACTCTTTCTCACAAACACCCTAGTCTAAGCTTGTCTCAACCAACTCAAATGTTTCCAATAATGCTCAACCACAAATCTCACATAACAATGATACTCATGTTATTTTCAAGTTCTTTCACAACCAATGGGCTTCAATGACTATGCTTATAAAACAAGGTTTAAACACAACTCTCAAACCAAAAAACCTTGAATCATTCAACCAACCACTTTCGAAAAGGAAACCACAATCAATCCTTTTCACTCCAATGATATTTTAGAAATCAACCACCATAAACAATCAATAGGAGAATGTGCCCATACCTTTTTGATGCCAAGAAGTTGTCCACAAAATTTGCCACACTAAATACAACTTTCCTTTCCAATCTCAATAAGGGTTAGTGGACTTCAAATAATAATCACAAGATAAGCATAACTCAATTTACACCTTTTTACTCCAACTTAATAAAAACATCCACCAAAGTCATTTTTAATAAAACCCTTATAAAAAATAATAATAAATAAGGCTCTCACAAATATTTTATAACAACTCCTTATTTCTCCTAAATCTTAATTTTAAATTTCATGAATATCAAAATAAATCAACAACTCATCCACCTTTGAAATAATAATCACGGCCCTTATAAAAATAAAGTTTAATTAAAAACTTTAATTATTCCTTAACCACCTTATAACTCCGATCCTAGGGCATCAACGAAATTAATTAGAGCAAAACGTAATTACCTCCTCAAGGGGATTCGAACCCCCAACTTGCACACACCACGAGTGCCTTAGCCGTGGCTAAGGTTGCCACATGAGCTAGCCGCTCGTTCGAAAGGAAAAGGCATGACATGCCTTAAGTCCTTCCTCCCTTCCATGCAAACCAAAAGCGCTTTGAGCACTTTCCTTCCAATGCAGTAAAGGAGATTTGAACCTTGATGTAAAGTGCTGCCACACACCTTAACAAAAAACCAATTGCCAATGCGCCACTCTGCCCACAATGTCTTGGGCTTTCGAACAACCTTAGATTTATTCGATGTCTCCCTTTTCAAAATGATTTTTGCATGAGCTCTCTTCGGATGCTAGCCAACGATTAACATGAGCAAGGATTAATTTCAAATGAACCTTAGGATCCCCCTTTATATAGTCTTCTCCTAATTTTCGATGACATCATCACATTATTGATTTTTCGTCTTTCTTTAAAAGTCAACGCTAACTTTAATTTTAATTTTAAAATTTTAATTTTAATTTTAAATAATTAAAATTTAAACTAAATATTTAAAATTAAATATCTCCATCACCGGGGCACCTTTTTCGATGAAACAAAAGGCCAACCTAGGTTTTAAGAAAAAAACCATTTCAAATCTACCATCCATGGTTTTAAATAAAACCTTTTATTTTGCTTTCCATGTTTTTCATAAAAACCCTAATTTTATCCATGCTTTCCAAAATATCATTTGCCCACAAAAACTCAAAGTGATCCATATGACATCAATGATCCATGTGACATAAATGACAACATAAAATAACTCAAATTGCCAACACTATGTAAGTCTACTAGTTGTATGATATTTGGGATAATGTAGCATGGTTGGCTTTATCAATAACAAAGATGAAGAGGGAACTCATGGGAGCATGCAATGGTAAAGGGAACACCCTCATGGAGGAGTTGATAGCCATCATTTCTAAATTTGTGTAGCATGATTAGATTAAATGTTAAGTTGCACTCAATATATATATATATATTGCATTATGGAATTTTCATTATGCCACCTAGATGTTATTTCCACTCTTTCTATTTTTTATTGCAATGTCTAAATTAGATTGGGTAGCAACTCTAATGACAATAAGATATGGTGTTAAGTATTTTTAATCTAGTTTATTTTAGTGTTTGTTTAGTAATAGAATTCAAGGCCCTAAGCCTTTGCCTTTTGTTTAGATTTTTGTTTTGTTTTGTTGACTTGTTATATTTGGATTGCTTTCATATTGTTTTTTTCAATTGGTTATATGGATTGAAATGGGCCCCACCCATATTACATCATCACCACATAGTGGTATTACAAAAAAAGCTTGGATATTATCCATGTATCGTTTGGCAAGATTTTAACCTTGGTCTCCTTAAATGTTGAGGAATTTAATCGGTTGAGATAATTGATAGTTGAGGGTCAATTAAACGCAGCACAAAACAAAAAATAATCGTAGCAAAAAATTTAATTTTAATTGCACCCTTCAACAACATTATAACATTACATAATATTGAATATATATATGTAGGTGAAAGGGAAGAAGTCGACGAAGGGGAGTTGGAGGAATAAGGGGAAAGGGAGTTGGAGGGATAAGGAGGAAGAAGGAATAACGGAGGAAATGGAGGGATAAGGAGAAAGTAGAGGAGGGAATATAGGAGGGGAGTTAGGGAGAATAGGATAGAAGAAAATTTGCCGACAAAGTTTGCCGACAAAAAATTAAGTGTTTTCACACTTAGGGCTAGAAAAATATTTTTCTAAGCCACTTAAGGAGAAACCCTATTCACACTTGCAACATTCTCCCCCTTAAAGTTGAGAGGATTGACTACACAGTCTCTCAGCTTTACAAATTGAGCTTTAGTCATCGCCTTGGTGAAGATGTCCGTGACATTCTCCAAAGTGTGACGATATTGAAGCTCAACAATTTCATGTTCCACCATATCTCTGATGAAGTGGTACTTCATATCAAAATGCTTCGTTCTGCTATGGTGGACAGGATTATATGCCAACTGAATGGCACTGATGTTGTCGCAGTAGATTCTGGTCGGACCACTTTGTTGTTCTCCAATCTCTTCTAGTACTTTCCTTAGCCACAAGGCTTGAGTACTTGCATAAGTAATCGCTATATATTCTACTTCTGTTGAAGATAGCGCTACTACTGTCTGCTTTTTGGAACTCCAAGTTATTAGTCCTGATCCAAGACTAAAACAATTTCTTGATGTTGACTTCCTGTCATCAATATTGCTACCCCAATCACTATCGTTGAAGCCTACAAGCTTGATAGTGTTACATTTATGGTATTGGATTCCAAAATCCAATGTACCTTTCACATATCTCAAAATTCTTTTAGCTGCCTGCAAATGCAACTCAGATGGGTTAGCCATAAATCTAGAAACAAGAGATACAACATACTGAATATCTGGTCTGGTGTTGGCGAGAAACATCAAACTCCCAACCATGCTTCTGAAAGTGGTCACATCAACTTTTGGTGCTCCATCATCTTTGCTTAATTGGATCCCATGTCCAACTGGAGTTGCAACTGGTTTGCAATGCTCCATAGCAAACTTCTTGATCATATCCTGAGCATACTTATGTTGACAGATGAAGATCCCTATATCTGATCGATGAACCTCCATTCCAAGGTAGTAGTGCATTAAGCCAAGATCCTTCATCTCAAACTGCGTCATCATGGAGTGTTTGAACTCCATATTCATTTTTTCATTACTACCCATAAAAATGAGATCATCCACATACAAGCAAACTATGAGGATGTCATTACCTTGCTTTAGGTAGTAGAGTGTGGGTTCATTTTTGCTCCTGGTGAACCCATAATCTTTGAAGTACCCATCAATGCGTGAGTACCAAGCTCTTGGTGCCTGTTTAAGACCATAGAGTGCCTTCTTCAATCTGTAAACAAGGTGTTCCTTACCTTGCACTTCAAATCCTTGTGGTTGCTCAACATACACTTCTTCTGTCAAGTAACCATTGAGAAATGCACTCTTTACATCCATGTGTTGGACTTTCCATCCTTTGTGTGCAGCTAAGGCAAGAACTGTTCTGATAGTCTCCTGTCTGGCTACAGGAGCAAAAGTCTCTTCATAATCTATTCCATATTTTTGAGTAAAACCCTTTGCCACTAATCTTGCCTTGTGCTTCTCAATGCTTCCATCAGCATTAAACTTGGTCTTGAAGATCCATTTACAGCCAACACATTTCTTTCCTTTAGGAAGCTTCACGAGCTCCCAAGTGTCGTTGTTTTTTATAGAGGTTATCTCCTCTTTCATGGCATCTTGCCAAATCTTCTGAGTACATGCCTTCTCATAACTAGAAGGTTCAAGTTGTGCACTAGTTAACAAAGCATAGTTAACTTGATCTCCCCTAGGTTCCTGCTGGGATTCATCATCACCATACAAGTGCATACTTTCTAATCTGTGTAAAACAGATTCCATTTCACTAGCTTGACTCCTAGTGTATCTTCTTGGAAAAATTTTATCCAACATCTGAGATGATGGATGATACTGTAGAGTTCTCTTACCTTTGGATGGAAAATCAATGTCCATTGGTGAGGAACTTACTGATCGCTGTGGAGAAGGACTTGGTGAAGAAGTTGAATCAGAAGATGGACTTGGAGGATGTGTGGGAGGAGACTGCTTTCCTTTCTGTGGGAGCTGCGGTTGCACCTGCTGAGCAACTATATCAGTGGCTTCAACATCACTGAATATTTGGGGCTTACCCCACTCTCCCCCTTCATCAAAAATCACATCCCTTGAAATCACTATCTTTCGAGTCGTAGGATTGTAGAGTCTATAACCCTTTGTGTTTTCACAATATCCTACAAAAATGCATGCTTGACTCTTTGGATCCAGCTTCTTTCTCAGCTCATCAGGAATGTGAGCATATGCCAATGAACCAAATACTCTGAAATACTTCACATTTGGTTTCTTACCATACCAGGCTTGGTAAGGTGTCTTCCCTTTCAAACTTGAAGTAGGACTTCTGTTCAAGATGTGAACACTAGTCCTTGTTGCATCTCCCCAATATGAATTACTCAAATGCTTTGTCTGAAGCATTGATCTTGCCATCTCCACAATGGTGCGATTCTTCCTTTCTGCTACACCATTTTGTTGTGGAGTGTAGGCAGTTGTGAACCACCTCTTGATGCCATGATGTTTACAAAAATTCAAAAACCGATTAGAGGAGTATTCTCCTCCTTTATCTGATCTAAGACATTTTACAGAATATCCACTCTCACTTTCAACTTTTGCTTTAAAATCAACAAAGCATGCAAATGCTTCATCCTTATGCTTCAAAAAATATATCCAACACATTCTTGTGCAATCATCAATGAAAAGTAGGAAGTAAGAGTGGTTACCTAGACTCTTGGTCTGCATCGGACCACAGATGTCTGAATGCACTAACTGGAGTGGATAGCTGGCCCTCCATGCTTGTCCATGAGGAAATTTCGATCTGGCATGCTTGCCCAAGGCACACCCTTCATAGACTTCCTTACTATCTTGAATTTTGGGAAGTCCAGTTACCATTGCTTGTGAAGTTAGCATTTTCAAACTTGCTGAATTCAAATGACCATATCTCAAGTGCCATAGGACACTTGGATTGGTAATAGCAACATTTGCTAACTTATTTCCTCCTGGCTGGCCAAACTTCAAAGGGAATAATCTATTCTTTGACATTGGCACTTGTGTAATGATTCTATTACTATTGTTCTTGTCAAAAATGGTGCATTTACCCTCATCAAAAATCAACTTATAATTCTTTTCTAGCATTTGACCAACACTTAAAAGATTGTGTTGAAGATGGGGTGTGTAATAGATATCACTTACTTGCTTGATGCCTTCTTTCGTTGGAACCTCCATGGCTCCAATGCCTTCAACTGCCAATGACTTGTCATCTCCCAATCGGATGCTGGATTTGTATGAGGAGTCTAAAGTAGCAAAGAGTTCTTCTTTGCCACTCATGTGATTTGAACACCCAGTGTCCAAAATCCATGTATCATTCATATTTTGCTCTGTCTGGCCATAAGAAAGAAAGAGATTTGTGGACTCTTCCTCTTCTCCAAAATTTCCAAACTGACTACTCTGGTTGCTGCTGCTTCCTTGCGAAGACTTTGACCAACAATCTCGAGCATAATGGCCAGGTTTGCCACAATTGTAGCAAACTTGTTTTGATTTATCTCCTCCTTTTCCTTTGCCAGATTGTTTCCCTCTATATTGTTGTTGTCCTCCTCTATTCTGATTTCCTCCTCTGTTGGATGATCCTCCTCTGTTAGGAGTTCCCCCTCTTTGATTATTCCTGCCTCTGCCTCTTTGTTGTCCTCTGCCATGGCCTCTACCTCTTCCTTCATGTGTGGCAAAAGCTTTATCATCTCCTCCATAACTGGTGGTAGGAGTTTCCTGTAACCTCTCTTCATGTGAGAGAAGTGAACCAGTTAGGGCATCAAAAGACAATGAGGTTAAGTCTTTGGATTCTTCAATAATTATTGCAACAGAATTCCATTTAGGAAGAAGTGTTCTCAACACTTTCTTCACCATAATCTCTGGCTTAATATCCTCCCCTAGTGTGACCATTTTATCAACTACGGCTTTCACTCGCACGCAGTAATCTCCCACTTTTTCATTTTCTTGCATCTTGAGATTTTCAAAATCTCGTTTCAATGTTTGCAGTTTTACCTGTTTTACTTGGTCACTACCTCTATAGCTTTCTTTTAGGGCATTCCAGGCATCTTGTGCAATTACATAAGAGGCAACCCTAGGGAAGATACTTTTATCTAGGGCAGCATGTATGTGATAAAGGGCAAAAGCATTGTTTTTCTGTGCTTCTTTTCTAGCCTTTTTATCGACATTAGAGAAAGCTGCCCATTCAGCGACGATTGGTTCAGTATAGCCCTCTTCGACTACATCCCATAAACCTTTTCCTATCAAAAGGGTTTTCATTTTAATAGACCAATATTCATAGTCTCCTCCATTGAACTCAGGAATCGGTAGACTAGTATTGGATGCCATTGCAGAATAAAAACAAACTTTATTTGAAGCAAACAAGTAATATAAAGCAGTACAAAGAGATTAATGATTCAAATCAAATCTCGCCTTTTTAGTACATTCAGGTTCTGCTTCGGAACTGCTGCTGATGACTATGACCTCAGGTTCTTCAGGATCCACTTCCTCTGGATCTTCTTCTTCTTCTTCTTCTTCTTCTTCTTCTTCTTCTTCTTCGTCTGCTTCTGGTTCAGGAGAGCGTGGTGTATAGCTCTCACTTGATTCTGCTACCAGTACACCAGGTGTATGACTGGCACTTGCTTGGTCCTCCGGTACAACTTCCATGGTCTCGGACTCTTCAATCCTTTGTTCGAAGATATTGTCTTCAGAATCTGCCTCGTACCCTGAATCCGGTTTCCTCAGATGAGCAATCACCTGATTCTCCAACTGACAAAACACTGTATGGAGACTTGTTCGTTGAACCCTTTCATCAAAGGATTCCGGTGTCTCTCGTCTCAAAATCGAGAGAAGTGCATTATAGCACCCCACTGACCGGATCATCTAACATTTCAAGGGCACATTATTTCTCTTTTTTCAAAAATGCTCTTCAAACAAGGTTTTTAAAATTTTTATAAAGTCTTTTTAAAAAAATTTAATAAATTTTTATATTTTTTTTAAATTACCTTTTAAATAAATTATTAAAAAGATAATTTTAAAAAAAATATAATTTAAAATTATTAAATAATTTAAAAAACTTAATAAAAAAATTAAAACCTATAAAAAAATAAAAAATTTTTACCTTTTTCGGGCGATTCGACCCCGCGACCTCCCAACAACGGTGGGTGGGCTTTGCCGCTGCACCACGCGGCTCGACTGGAAACAAAGGGACCCCGTTTTATTCCTCGCGTCGATTTTAAAATAAAAAAAAAATTTTTCTTCCCGAGTGGGATTCGACCCGGGACCTCCTCTCCGCTAGCGAACGCCTTACCCAACTCCGCTAGGCCTCGGACGAGTCTCAAAGGAAGCGGGACTATTTAATTCATGCGACGGCAATTTAAAAATAAAAAAAATGCTTTTTATCCCACATGCACGTGTGGGAGGATGCAGAGAGGTTTATAAACCCGAAGTGCACAAATAATTCGATTGCCTTCGGGCAATCAAATCCTCTATTTTGCCACATCGACCAATCACAACCCGCCACATCGCAACCAATCACGCCGCCACGTCGACTACCAATTACTTACCGCCACGTCAACTGCCTCGATTCGCATGTCATCAACTGCCACCTCGATCCGCATGCTACCCAGTCAGCACCACGCTAGCCGCCATGTGTCACCTCAAAATACATGTTGAGCCTACTATTTGTTGCCACATGTCACCTCGAGATCCGTGCCAAGCCTGCTGTCTGCTGCCACGTGTCACCTCGAGATCCGTGCCAAGCCTGTGCACGATTTGTCTCGGGATCCATGCCCGATCTGCCTCAAGATCTATGCCCAAACCTGTTTGTGATTTGCATCGAGATTTGAGCCCTGTTGGCGACCTCGATCCGCGTGCTTGACACCTACCTCGAGAACCGTGCCCGATTGGCTCCACCTCGAGAACCGTGCCCGACTTACTAGCTCTGATACCAGTGATAGTCGAGGGTCAATCAAACGCAGCACAAAACAAAAAATAATCGTAGCAAAAAATTTAATTTAATTGCACCCTTTCAACCTTAAAACATTACAAATTATAATATATATATATGTAGGTGAAAGGGAAGAAGTCGGCGAAGGGAAGTTGGAGGGATAAGGGGAAAGGGAGTTGGAGGGATAAGGAGGAAGAAGGAATAACGGAGGAAATGGAGGGATAAGGAGAAAGGAATAGAGGAGAAGAATATAGGAGGGGAGTTAGGGAGAATAGGATAGAAAAAATTTGCCGACAAAACTTGCCGACAAACTTAAGAGTTTTCACACTTAGGACTTAGAAAAAGATTTTTCTAAGCCACTTAAGTAGAAACCCTATTCACACTTGCAACATTCTCCCCCTTAAAGTTGAGAGGACTGACTACACAGTCTCTCGGCTTTACAAATTGAGCTTTAGTCATCGCCTTGGTGAAGATGTCCGCGACGTTCTCCAAAGTGTGACAATATTGAAGCTCAACAATTTCATGTTCCACCATATCTCTGATGAAGTGGTACTTCATATCAAAATGCTTCGTTTTGCTATGGTGGACAGGATTATATGCCAATTGAATGGCACTGATGTTGTCGCAGTAGATTCTGGTCGGACCACTTTGCTGTTCTCCAATCTCTTCTAGTACTTTCCTTAGCCACAAGGCTTGAGTACTTGCATAAGTAACTGCTATATATTCAGCTTCTGTTGAAGATAGCGCTACTACTGTCTGCTTTTTGGAACTCCAAGTTATTAGTCCTGATCCAAGACTAAAACAGTTTCCTGATGTTGACTTCCTGTCATCAATATTGCTACCCCAATCACTATCACTGAAGCCTACAAGCTTGATAGTGTTACATTTATGGTATTGGATTCCAAAATCCAATGTACCTTTCACATATCTCAAAATTCTTTTAGCTGCCTGCAAATGCAGCTCAGATGGGTTAGACATAAATCTAGAAACAAGAGATACAACATACTGAATATCTGGTCTGGTGTTGGCGAGAAACATCAAACTCCCAACCATGCTTCTGAAAGTGGTCACGTCAACTTTTGGTGCTCCATCATCTTTGCTTAATTGGATCCCATGTCCAACTGGAGTTGCAACTGGTTTGCAATGCTCCATAGCAAACTTCTTGATCATATCCTGAGCATACTTATGTTGACAAGATGAAGATCCCTGTATCTGATCGATGAACCTCCATTCCAAGGTAGTAGTGCATTAAGCCAAGATCCTTCATCTCAAACTGCGTCATCATGGAGTGTTTGAACTCCATATTCATTTTTTCATTACTACCCATAAAAATGAGATCATCCACATACAAGCAAACTATGAGGATGTCATTACCTTGCTTTAGGTAGTAGAGTGTGGGTTCATTTTTGCTCCTGGTGAACCCATAATCTTTGAAGTACCCATCAATGCGTGAGTACCAAGCTCTTGGTGCCTGTTTAAGACCATAGAGTGCCTTCTTCAATCTGTAAACAAGGTGTTCCTTACCTTGCTCTTCAAATCCCTGTGGTTGCTCAACGTACACTTCTTCTGTCAAGTAACCATTGAGAAATGCACTCTTTACATCCATGTGTTGGACTTTCCATCCTTTGTGTGCAGCTAAGGCAAGAACTGTTCTGATAGTCTCCTGTCTGGCTACAGGAGCAAAAGTCTCTTCATAATCAATTCCATATTTTTGAGTAAAACCCTTTGCTACTAATCTTGCCTTGTGCTTCTCAATGCTTCCATCAGCATTAAACTTGGTCTTGAAGATCCATTTACAGACAACACATTTCTTTCCTTTAGGAAGCTTCACGAGCTCCCAAGTGTCGTTGTTTTTTATAGAGGTTATCTCCTCTTTCATGGCATCTTGCCAAATCTTTTGAGTACATGCCTTCTCATAACTAGAAGGTTCAAGTTGTGCACTAGTTAACAAAGCATAGTTAACTTGATCTCCCCTAGGTTCCTTGTTGGGATTCATCATCACCATACAAGTGCATACTTTCTAATCTGTGTAAAACAGATTCCATTTCACTAGCTTGACTCCTAGTGTATCTTCTTGAAAAATTTTTATCCAACATCTGAGATGATGGATGATATTGTAGAGTTCTCTTACCTTTGGATGGAAAATCAATGTCCATTGGTGAGGAACTTACTGATCGCTGTGGAGAAGGACTTGGTGAAGAAGTTGAATCAGAAGATGGACTTGGAGGATGTGTGGGAGGAGACTGCTTTCCTTTCTGTGGTATCTGTGGTTGCACCTGCTGAGCAACTATATCAGTGGCTTCAACATCACTGAATATTTGGGGCTTACCCCACTCTCCCCCTTCATCAAAAATCACATCCCTTGAAATCACTATCTTTCGAGTCGTAGGATTGTAGAGTCTATAACCCTTTGTGTTTTCACAATATCCTACAAAAATGCATGCTTGACTCTTTGGATCAAGCTTCTTTCTCAGCTCATCAGGAATGTGAGCATATGCCAATGAACCAAATACTCGAAATACTTCACATATGGTTTCTTACCATACCAGGCTTGGTAAGGTGTCTTCCCTTTCAAACTTGAAGTAGGACTTCTGTTCAAGATGTGAACACTAGTCCTTGTTGCATCTCCCCAATATGAATTACTCAAATGCTTTGTCCGAAGCATTGATCTTGCCATCTCCACAATGGTGCGATTCTTCCTTTCTGCTACACCATTTTGTTGTGGAGTGTAGGCGATTGTGAACCGCCTCTTGATGCCATGATGTTTACAAAAATTCAAAAACTGATTAGAGGAGTATTCTCCTCCTTTATCTGATCTAAGACATTTTACAGAATATCCACTCTCACTTTCAACTTTTGCTTTAAAATCAACAAAGCATGCAAATGCTTCATCCTTATGCTTCAAAAAATATATCCAACACATTCTTGTGCAATCATCAATGAAAAGTAGGAAGTAAGAGTGGTTACCTAGACTCTTGGTCTGCATCGGACCACAGATGTCTGAATGCACTAACTGGAGTGGATAGCTGGCCCGCCATGCTTGTCCATGAGGAAATTTCGATCTGGCATGCTTGCCCAAGGCACACCCTTCACAGACTTCCTTACTATCTTGAATTTTGGGAAGTCCAGTTACCATTGCTTGTGAAGTTAGCATTTTCAAACTTGCTGAATTCAAATGACCATATCTCAAGTGCCATAGGACACTTGGATTGGTAATAGCAACATTTGCTAACTTATTTCCTCCTGGCTGGCCAAACTTTAAAGGGAATAATCTATTCTTTGACATTGGCACTTGTGTAATGATTCTATTACTATTGTTCTTGTCAAAAATGGTGCATTTACCCTCATCAAAAATCAACTTGTAATTCTTTTCTAGCATTTGACCAACACTTAAAAGATTGTGTTGAAGATGGGGTGTGTAATAGATATCACTTACTTGCTTGATGCCTTCTTTCGTTGGAACCTCCATGGCTCCAATGCCTTCAACTGCCAATGATTTGTCATCTCCCAATCGGATGCTGGATTTGTATGAGGAGTCTAAAGTAGCAAAGAGTTCTTCTTTGCCACTCATGTGATTTGAACACCCAGTGTCCAAAATCCATGTATCATTCATATTTTGCTCTGTCTGGCCATAAGAAAGAAAGAGATTTGTGGACTCTTCCTCTTCTCCAAAATTTCCAAATTGACTGCTCTGGTTGCTTCTGCTTCCTTGCGAAGACTTTGACCAACAATCTCGAGCATAATGGCCAGGTTTGCCACAATTGTAGCAAACTTGTTTTGATTTATCTCCTCCTTTTCCTTTGCCTGATTGTTTCCCTCTATATTGTTGTTGTCCTCCTCTATTCGATTTCCTCCTCTGTTGGATGATCCTCCTCTGTTAGGAGTTCCTCCTCTTTGATTATTCCTGCCTCTGCCTCTTTGTTGTCCTCTGCCACGGCCTCTACCTCTTCCTTCATGTGTGGCAAAAGCTTTATCATCTCCTCCATAACTGGTGGTAGGAGTTTCCTGTAACCTCTCTTCATGTGAGAGAAGTGAACCAGTTAGGGCATCAAAAGACAACGAGGTTAAGTCTTTGGATTCTTCAATAATTATTGCAACTGAATTCCACTTTGGAAGAAGTGTTCTCAACACTTTCTTCACCATAACCTCTGGCTTAATATCTTCCCCTAGTGTGACCATTTTATCAACTACGGCTTTCACTCGCACGCAGTAATCTCCCACTTTTTCATTTTCTTGCATCTTGAGATTTTCAAAATCTCGTTTCAATGTTTGCAGTTTTACTTGTTTTACTTGGTCACTACCTCTATAGCTTTCTTTTAGGGCATTCCAGGCATCTTGTGCAATTACATAAGAGGCAACCCTAGGGAAGATACTTTTATCTAGGGCAGCATGTATGTGATAAAGGGCAAAAGCATTGTTTTTCTGTGCTTCTTTTCTAGCCTTTTTATCAGCATTAGAGAAAGTTGCCCATTCAGCAGCAGTTGGTTCAGTATAGCCCTCTTCGACTACATCCCATAAACCTTTTCCTATCAAAAGGGTTTTCATTTTAATAGACCAATATTCATAGTCTCCTCCATTGAACTCAGGAATCGGCAGACTAGTATTGGATGCCATTTCAGAATAAAAACAAACTTTATTTGAAGCAAACAAGCAATATAAAGTAGTACAAAGAGATTAATGATTCAAATCAAATCTCGCCTTTTTAGAACATTCAGGTTCTTCTTCGGAACTACTGTTGATGACTATGACCTCAGGTTCTTCAGGATCCACTTCCTCTGGATCTTCTTCTTCTTCTTCTGCTTCTTCTTCTTCGTCTTCTTCTTCTGCTGCTTCTGGTTCAGGAGAGCGTGGTGTATAGCTCTCACTTGATTCTGCTACCAGTACACCAGGTGTATAACTGGCACTTGCTTGGTCCTCTGGTACAACTTCCACAGTCTCGGACTCTTCAATCCTTTGTCCGAAGATGTTGTCTTCAGAATCTCCCTCGTACCCGAAATCCGGTTTCCTCAGATGAGCAATCACCTGATTTTCCAGCTGACAAAACACTGTATGGAGACTTGTTCGTCGAACCCTTTCATCAAAGGATTCCGGTGTCTCTCGTCTCAAAATCGAGAGAAGTGCATTATAGCACCCCACTGACCGGATCATCTAACATTTCACGGGCACATTATTTCTCTTTTTTCAAAAAAGCTCTTCAAACAAGGTTTTTAAAATTTTTATAAAGTCTTTTTTTAAAAATTTAATAAATTTTTATATTTTTTTTAAATTACCTTTTAAATAAATTATTAAAAAGATAATTTTAAATAAAATATAATTTAAATTTATTAAATAATTTAAAAAATAAAAACTTTATAAAATAAAAACCTTAAACAAAAAAAAAAACTTTTACCTTTTTTTTCACGCGGGCGATTCGACCCCGCGACCTCCCAACCACCAGTGGGCAGGCTTTGCCGCTGCACCAAGCGGCTCCGCTGGAAACAAAGCGGACGGCCACTGTATTAAACTCACATCGTTCGACTTTTTTTAAAAAAATAAAAAACAAAATTTTTCTTCCCGATGGGAATCGACCCCGGGACCTCCTCTCCGCTAGCAAACGCCCTAGCCAACTCCGCTAGGCGTCCGGACGGGTATACAAGGGAATTCGGCACTATATTAATTCACGCGGCGATAATTTTAAAAAAAAAAATAAAATCGTTTTTATCCCACATGCGCTGTGTGGGAGCGCAGGCGGGGTTTATCAACCCAAATGTGCACAAAGAATATCGACTGCCTTCGGGCAGTCAAACGCCTCTATTTTGTCGAAACGTCGACGAATCACAAATCGCCACGTCGCAAACTTTTAAACCAATCGCACCCCACCACGTCGACTACCAATTACTTGCCGCCACGTCAACTGCCTCGATTCGCGTGTCGTCAACTGCCACCTCGATCCACGTGTTGCCCAGTCAGCACCTCGCTAGCCGCCACGTGTCGCCTCAAAATCCATGTCGAGCCTGCTATCTACTGCCACGTGTCACCTCGAGATCCGTGCCCGCCACGTGTCACCTCGGATCCGTGCCACGTCTTCTCGGGATCCATGCCCGATCTGCCTCGAGATCTATGCCCAAACTTGCTCATGATCTGCCTCGAGATTCGAGCCCTACTGGCGACCTCGATCCACGTGCCTGACACCTACCTCGAGAATCGTGCCCTACTGGCTCCACCTCGAGAATCGTGCCCGACTGACTGGCTCTGATACCAGTGATAGTCGAGGGTCAATCAAATGCAGCAAAAACAAAAATTAATCGCAGCAGAAAATTTAATTTTAATTGCACCCTTCAACAACCTTATAACATTACAAAATATTGAATATATATGTAGGTGAAAGGGAAGAAGTCGGCGAAGGGGAGTTGGAGGAATAAGGGGAAAGGGAGATGGAGGGATAAGGAGGAAGAAGGAATAACGGAGGAAATGGAGGGATAAGGAGGAAGGAATAGAGGAGGGAATATAGGAGGGGAGTTAGGGAGAATAGGATAGAAGAAAATTTGCCGACAAAGTGTGCCGACAAAAAATTAAGTGTTTTCACACTTAGGACTTAGAAAAAGATTTTTCTAAGCCACTTAAGGAGAAACCCTATTCACACTTGCAACAATAATACCACTTGATGATTGCTTTCATATTGTTAGTTCATTTGAAAGTATACAATTTACATTTGACCAATAAAATAAGACATGTCTCTTATATAAGATATTGTATAAAGGGATTTATAATAATGTGTAGAACAAATTTATTATTTTTATAATTTTTGGAATTAATGCGAGTAAAATAATTTTGGAGGCTTCTTGTCTTATGATACTTTTAATATATTTTATTGACACAAAATAAATGATAATATATAATTACCAACATTGTTGGAGAATATTACATTATTTGGTACATGCAAATGTACCCCATGGTACCTTTATGGTACAAATATAAATATGTAATATATTAGGGTTTGTATCTATAGTTTAGATGAGTGATTTATATTTCCATTTTATGTAAGTTTCTATGTGCAGGATATGCACAAGTGTCATGTAAGTAAGAGTGCAAGTGTGTATTGAGAGAATGTGCACAAGTGTCATGTATGTAAGTGTGCAAATATGTAATGTGAGGATGTGCACAAGTGTCTTATATTAGGAGTTCATATAGGAGAGTAAGAGTCATGTAGAAGTGTGCAAGTGTCATAGATTTAAAGTATGCATGTAAGAAGAGAGTGAAGATTCTAGTATACAAGTGGCAAGATGAGAAGCCAAAGGTCAAGAATAGGAAATGTTATATCTCTCAGATATGTGAGTGCAATAGATAAGTATTGAATATTCA
Source organism: Wollemia nobilis (assembly GCA_028583015.1). Classification (NCBI taxonomy): domain Eukaryota; kingdom Viridiplantae; phylum Streptophyta; class Pinopsida; order Araucariales; family Araucariaceae; genus Wollemia; species Wollemia nobilis. The sequence continues at coordinate 23,353,513 of JAQPPZ010000523.1, forward strand.
CATTACTATGTCTATATTATGGAGATAAAGCTCCATACAATATAAGGAAAAATGGTTTGTAGCAATCACCACATAGCAAACATTGATAATAAATCTTGTATACATATTTTGAGCAATTTATATTGTAAGTATTCTTCATGCATGTACATGAATGATTTTGGTTATTTACATTCATATTTGATATTATAAGTGAATGTTATTTTATTATTATATTGGCCTGGATATATATATTTTATTGCTCACATATATAATTTGACTCTTGATTATTGATATCTTGACCTGTAATATCGTGGCTTATTTACATTGGGACATATGATATTTTTGAGATAGTAAGTCTTAAATCCAATAGTAAGGTTTAGAAATTTTAAAATTTATTATTTGAGTTATTATTTAACTTTGGAGTTATAAGGATTCCAACTTCAAAGGAATTAAATCATCAAGTTGAATCATTGATTATCATGGAAGAAATTATTAGAAATGCATTCAGTGAAGATAGTGAAGAAATGGTAAACAAACTTAAGTTTGATTCTCAAAACTTGATAGATGGAAAGAAGAAAATACCAAAATGGTTTAAAAATACACTTGAGGACTCAAAACTAGATCTTATTACTATGAAATCACAAACTTGTAGTTCTATAACAAAATCTACAACTACATAGAGTGCCATGGATTTTGAAAACATGCGACTTCTTTATAAAGAAAATAAAGGAAGAATGGCTTTAATAGTACATCGGTGGTTGCATTATTTTCTTAAGAATATAGATGATCATAAAGTATTAGCATGGAATTATAGATCAAAGAAAGGATATTGCATTCAGTTGAAGTGTAATTATTGCAATAGAATTGGGCATGAAAAAGCTAATTGCTAGAATCTTTATCCATGTAAATTTTGTGGAAGAAAAACTTATTCTCCAACATTTTTTTGGTACAAAAGGAAATATTATGAGATATTTGAAAGAATATTTTATTCAATTATACAACTTTCTTCAAAAAATTATTTCTAAAGCAACTTCTAACAATAGAGCAAAGTTTTCTATTTCTAAAATGCAGGACAAAATTGAAAAAGAACATATCAAAGGAAAACATTTGATCTTATCAATGATGAAGTGTTTGATTTTTCAAAAAAATAAGAAATAGGGAAATAGATCAAATATGGTCCAAATTTATCTTACTGAGTAATCAGGAAAGAAGCATATGATTTAAATATCAAAGAAGAAATCCTTTTAACTCCCTAGATAATAGATCTGATTTGATCTGCATCCAATGGTAACTAAGAATCCAGCAGTAACTTTTTGAAAATTTTACAAATTTAATGCCCACTTCATATGTTGAACTTCTTTAATTTTGCTTTGGGATTGAAGGAATTTGAGGGGTATATGATCAATATGTATAATGGTTTCTTTCCCCAAAAGGTAGTGTCTCCAGTACTTAATAGCTTGAACTAAGGCAACCAACTCCTTGTCATATGTTGAATAGTTCAACTTTGTAGAAAAAAATGTTTCAAAATGGTAAGCTACTGGATGACCATTTTGTTTGAGGACAACACCTAAAGCAACTTGAGATGCATCTATTTCAATCTCAAAAGGTTGAGAGAGATTAGGTAAAGCAAGCACATGTGTTGTACAAAGTTTATTTTTCAAATTCTCAAAGGCAACTTCCTGTTTCTTTTCCCATTGAAAGGAAACCTTAGACTTGGTTAAGTAGTGCAATGAAGTTGCAATGGTGGAATATTGAGGAATGAACTTGCGATAGAAATTCGCAAGTCCTAGAAAACTCCTTAACTCGGTGAGAGTAGTAGGAGGGGGCCACTTAAGTAAGACTTTTACTTTAGTGGGATCTACCTAAACTCCACAGTCACTAATCACAAAACCAAGGTAAGAAATGGAAGTGTTGCCAAAAGAACACTTGGAGAGGTTGGCATATAACTGATTCCTATGAAGGATATCAAGGGTTTGTTGAATATGCCCAAGGTGTTCCTCCCAAGTAGATGAGAAAATAAATATATCATCAAGATATATAATGATAAATTTATCAATTACATCATGGAAAACTTCGTTCATCAATCTCATGAAAGTAGCAGGAGCATTGGTAAGACCAAAGGGCATGACCAACCACTCAAAAAGGTTTATCTTTGTATTAAAAGTTGTCTTCCATGTATCTTCAACATCTATATGCACTTGGTGATATCCACTTTTAAGATCTATCTTAGAAAAGAACTTTTCTCCTTGGAGTTGATCTAAGAGATCATCAATGCGAGAAAGTGGATATTGATTCTTTATAGAAATTTTGTTCAATGCACAACCTCCAAGTACCATCCTTTTTGAGAACCAACAAAATTGGTGATGCACAAGGTTAAGTACTTGTTTTAACGAAACTATTTTCCAATAAATCTTCAATTTACCTTTTTATTTTATCATTTTGCAAGACATATTGTTCGTACATAGGTGCATTAGGAAGTGAAGAACCTGGAATTATTTCAATGCTATGATTTCTAGTGTGTATTGGTGGAAGAGACTTAGGCTCCTGAAAAATATTTGAGTATATTTTTAATATTTTATCCATATTAGCATGTTGATGTGTGGATGAAGCAGATGCATTTGTTTTTTCTGGACGAATGAAGATTAGTGCAACATCATGAGCTTTTTTAATTGCCTTCAACATTTTCTTAGAACTTAAAATTAGATTAGGTGTGTTGGTGCATTTTATGAGGGAATCCTTATCGTCATGCTAAAATTTATATGTTTTTTTAAAGTTATCGTAGACTACTTTTCTATCATACTGATATGGTTGACCAAGAAAAATCCCACAACAATCCATAGGTGTCACATCACAAGTGACACTATCAATGAAGTTTGATACCAAGACAAAACTCACAATGCAAGTGTGAGTGAGCTTGGAGCTTGTTCCACTATCCTTACAACCCAAATAATAGGGTTGAGGATGAGGCTCCATATAAATATGCATTTTATCAACTATGGATCTTGAAATTAAGTTGTTCTTTGAGCCATTGTCTACAATACAATCGATTGAAAAGTTGGGAGTCAAATGGGCTCTAGTGATAAACAAGGAATCATGAGCACTCCCTAATGAACTATGATGCATCAGGGTAAATTGAGTGAGTTTACGTCGTAATTTTGTGTATGATCTATTTTCTCCTACCAACTCAATGGGACCTTGCACTTTATCCTCCACTTGAGTCATTACAATCAAACTTCTTTTCTTTAACTTAAAACAATCGGATTTTTCATGTCCCTTATTTTTACAATAGTTATAAAAAAAATGGAAGAAGAAGAAGGAGAAGTCTTAGAAGAAGAAGTTTGAGGAGAAGGAGAGGAATAAGATGCCTTCTTTGGTGAAAAAATTATCTTTTGAAAATAACTATTCTACTTTGACGAACTTCCAATAGTTGGAGAAGAAGGAGGTCAAAATCCCTTTGACTATGCCAAAAACTTATCCTCAACAAGTTGCGCATGGTTGAAAGCTAAGTCCAAGGTCTCCATAATAACATACATTATTTCCCTGTACAAATGCTCCAAAAGGCCACCATGAAATTTGAGAATCAAAGCTTGAACTTCATGCTCCACATCTAGAAGAATTCTATACCTGTTGAACTGGAAAATTTAATCCTACACAGACATATTAGTTCCTTGCAAAAATCTAAACCACTTAATAACCCATTCCTTTTGATAATTGGAGGGATAAAAACTTTTTTTAAGAGCTTTTACAAGGTTATCCCAAGTGGTAATGGCATCTTGTCCATCCTTGCATTTGACTAACACTTTAGCCAAGCCTGAAAGCTTGAGCTTGGTGAAGGGGACCTTATCATCATCTATGGTATGAGTGTAAGAAAACTAGGACTCCATGTCAAGAATCCAACTATTCAATACATTCATATTTCTTGAGCCATCATATAATAGCACTTCATACCTAACTTTAGATCGAGGATCATTGTTGTAAATTTTAACATCAGTAGCATTTTGAATACTAATATCATTTACCTTGTCAACAAGGCTACTTACAACTTGTACCATTATAGTATCATTCACCTTCTCTGCAAGTATATTTACAATATGTGCTAACTTTGCCATTTGGGTAGCCAAATCTGAAGCCATTTGGAACCGGGTATAAGCCAAGATAAAATGGAAAATGCACTTAAATCAAGGTAAATTGTGTATACTTTTTTACAATGTTATGCCCTTTAACTAAACTAACTCCTAGGCTAATTACAAGTAAAATAATGTTGTCAATCTAATTTGGAGCAGATTAACAATTTTTCATCACAAATTTGCAAATTGCTGATGGTGGAAGAAAAACATAAAATATTGGAAAAATGCTTGCAATTTGGATAATTTTAGTCTAACATAAGGTTTAATATTTATAACTTATTAATTTAAAAATAACTTAATTAATAAGAAAATTTTAATTAATCAATTTGATTAATTAAATTAATTAAGCTATTTAAAAATAAATTAAAAAAATTACATGCAAAAACCTTAGAGTTAGCAAAAATTAAAATAAATCCAAATTTTACCCTTTGTCGAGATTTTTCGAAGTTGTTGAGTTGCCACCCTATCATCCATCGAATGCAATTCAAAATGATAACCTCATGCAAAATTTGGAAGTTGCATGAAATTTCACGAACTAAACTGCATGATTCTTAAGGCACGATATCCTATTTCAAGTGTAACTGGTTTTGGCAAAATGTAATGCAGGTATGATTGCTAAAATCAAGATGAATTTTGGTGCACAAAAATTGACCAACCGAGGACCTCCTATCACCCGATGTTGCAACGCATGGCGTGCTTTGATCAGGCACGGGCCTATAATAGAAGTCTGATGCAACCTCGAATTTCTTGCACTGCACAGGTTTACATGTGAATTGGTGTGTACAGCATGCATAGGCTTCACTTGATGTAGGAAACACCTAGTGCATGCAATTTTTTTCAGGCATAAGCCTAATGTAAGGACTGATGCCTATCAAAAATGTCAAGCACAATGCCTGACACAAAAATAGATATTAACACATGTAATCGACATAGCACAGGTGCAACAAAAATCACGGGCATAGGTTGCCCAAGTGTTGGCATCGAAATTCACCACTGGTTGCCAAAAAGGTCGTATGTCGATCGAAGATGCCCCTCAACCGATCTACTACGAAGATCGATCAAATGGAGCCAAAAAAATAATTTCTTTTAATTTCTTTTTTAAATAGAAATGAAAAATAATATTATCTTCAACTTTGGAAATACAAATAATATTATTTTACTCTATCAAAATTGCTCTAATTTGCACCAATGATGAGAATTAAGGTAAAATTGTCACTTCATATCTAGCAAAATTTCTACAACCTTGTAGATAGTAGCACACCTTTCTAGATCTGGTCAACACATGACAAGCATTTGAAAGGCAATCCAGAACAAATCAACACATGAATTGGTAGTGATGACCCTCAATCTTCAAGACTCCAAAATGGTAGGTACGTCAGGTACATGTGGTTCCCTAATTCACATTTCACCGTAGCTAAAATCCAATCCTGCTAAAGGATTTTTGTAAGACAAAAAATGGGGTAAACTCTTCCTATACTTCTTAAGCATACAAAGAAAATTGGATTGAGGAGTTTGTCATTGAAGGAACTTCCTTCTACAAATGGTCTTCAAATGCCCTAAAAGCTTAAACCAAGTCCTCAATGAGAAATGGTTTACCATGAGGTAAACTTACTCAAAAACTATCTTCCTTTCCTCCTAAACTCACAAGCCCTAGTGCAAAAGAACTAGGCTTTGATACCAAATGAAAAGGTTGAAAAATCCAACTGAGTTCTTTATTCCATAATGTCCAATATATAGGCACAAAGGTGCCCAAAATACATAACCAATTCCACAAAATCATGGAATGGCCCAAAATATATAACCACTTCAAAAAATGGCTAAAGTGGTGGTATAAAATAATGCATGTACAAACATAGAGGATAATATGCTAACTAAGAGATATGCAAGCTATCTTAAGTTAACTAATCCTAACAAATCCTTCTAAGTGCCAACTAGTCTTGCCAACTAATGCACAAGAAGTGTACGTGAGAATAATACTCACATTACAATATTATTTGCAAGAAATAAACTATGCAAACCTATCTAGGAAGAAAAGAGGGGTCATGTGAGTGAACAAACATCAATCCTCATCAGTCTATGAGCAAGTTAATAAAAATATGAATTCTGAAGAACTAAAGAATTAAGATGAAGGATAACTTAGAGCAGAACTCAAGGATGAAGCTGAAGAGGAATCTCAAACAAAGGTTCATGAACAATGCAAGGTTACATGAATATTAAATATCAAATATTAAGATTGAAGACTAAAGTTTTAAATAACCAAATAATGTAATACAGGGGGTGTTGGAGAATATTACATTATTTGGTACATGCAAATTTACCCCCATGGTACCTTTATGGTACAAATGTAAATATGTAATAGATTAGGATTTGTATCTATAGTTTAGATGAGTGATTTATATTTATCTTTTATGTAAGTGTCTATGTAGGATATGCATAAGTGTATTTTAAGTAAGAGTGCAAGTGTGTATTGAGAGAATCTGCACAAGTGGTATGCATGTATGTGTCCAAATATGTGATGTGAGGATGTGCACAAGTGTCTTATATTAGAAGTGCATATAGGAGAGTAAGAGTCGTGTAGAAGTGTGCAAGTGTCATAGAGTTAAAGTATTCATGTAAGAATAGAGTGAAGAGTCTAGTATACAAGTGGTAAGATGAGAAGCCAAAGATCAAGAATAGGAAAGGTTATATCTCCCGTATATGTGAGTGCAATAGACAAGTATTTACGAGTCACATTACTATGTCTATATTATGGATATAAAGCTCCATACAATATAAGGAAAAATAATTTGTATCAATCACCACATAGCAAGCATTAAAAATAAATCTTGTATACAGATTTTGAGAAATTTATATTTAAGTATTCTTCGTACATGTACATGAATGATTTTGGTTATTTACATTCATATTTGATGTTATAAGTGAATGTTATTTTATTATTATATTGGCCTAGATATAAATATTTGATTGCTCGCATATACTATTCTTGATTGTTGATATTTTGATCTATAATATTGTGGCTTATTTATATTGGGACATGTGATATTTGTAGATAGTAAGGCTTAAAAGCCAACAAACATAAAGCTTGATCTCATTATATAGATAATATAAATGGTGCAACGTATATTTTTAAACACATAGTAGACCATACACAATATAATAGCACATTTTCATCCCATCCTATCTTATTAATACAATTAATGAGCCTTAGAAAATATGATTTATAAATACAAGTGGTTATCAAAGAGATCTCCCTAATTAGTCATTATCAACAATTAATGATCTTCATATATGATTGATACCAATTTCATAATCTCAATTGATATTATCTAGATACTTAATTATTTCCAATGCTTCTCTTAGTTTTATGTTATTAAATGACACCATGATAATCTCAACAAATATAATATCATTGAGTTGATAGTTATGTGCACCCCTACACCCCAATTATATTGGAAGAGAGGCTTTGATCCCACTCAACCTCTAGAGAGCGATGACTTCCTTTTAATCTAAATTAACTAATCTAAATGTTGTAGGAAAGGATTATAGAAATAAACTACAATACATAAAGTAAATACAATGATGAGGCTATAACAATACAAATTTGATCTAGTCAACATACCATGAAAAGCAAACAACTACAATTTACTTTAAAATTAAAATAATTCAACAATGAAATGCATTAAAAGGATTAATAAATATGAGAAGGCAAAGGAAACAACATCATTCACTTGGAAACAAGGAAATGAGGATAGGGTATTAATGGTGCTATAATTGACCATGTTTTAAAAAAAATTAAAAATGACCTAAGATGAAGGTCACTTTTTCCAAAGAGGGGTATTTTCCTCTTAGAATCTATCAAAATCTAAAGATAGAATCTCAAAAAATTCGTCAATATATAATTTTTTTTTAGAGAAAACGATCCTAAGTATTTTGTGGGTTTGTAGATGCAAGATTACAATTAACACTTGACACTTTCAAGTATAAATGTGTCAATGCATCTCCATACCCCATATTTTATGATGCATGTATTTGTCCCATTTTGAGAGTACATATTGTGGGTGTTGTTTCAAAGCTGATTATTTCTATTACTTCTTGCAAATAACCTATCACATAGTCAACTTTATGTGAGATTGTCAATTCAAACATATATCCCTTTCTTCTATGTGTCAGTCAACACCTGCATCTGTGTATCTCCACAAGAGTCATTATGTAAATGATGACACATTTTGAAGACCATTGCTCTTATCATCATTTCACATATAGTGCATGCCCAACTACCCACATTTTTCTCCTATGCATGTAATAAATTTGTATGCTTTTTCAATCCCTATAAATACAATTCACCTTAGTTATTTTCCATTTTTACCCTCTCTTCTTGGTCACAAACATAGAGTACCTCTTCATGTCTAGTCAAGCCATGCACAACAACTTGTCCTAAAGTTTAGTGGTCTTCTCTAATAAGGGTATATATCCCCTTACTGGCTAGTTTTTTTTCCTTGTAACTCTTGTTTTTCTTTCATTTTACCTATTAAGCTAATGGTCGCTAAGTTTACCCCAATTGGGTTATGCTCATATATCTTCTTAGAGAAATTCTTCACCTCCATGTTTGTCCCTTTATCATTTGAGAGTTTTATTGGGTTGTCCCTTCACAACATTATATTTTTTAAGTTGGAAAATATAGTGCTTATATATGTTTTTGCGTCAACTTTTCCATGTATTTGTTCTTCCTTGTGCCATTTATCTAAGCATTCTATGGAAATTGGTCATCCATTTTGATCATCAAGCTCATATTTACACCTTTCTTGCATATATGTAAGAAACACTTTGTGGGTTTACCATATTTCTTAGATCAAATATTGGTTAGTTGTATCTTCAAAATTATTTCCCTACATCTTTTTATTGCATAGTTTAGAATTGTCTAAATGTTCTACAATAATTTTTGTAGACGTTGTATTGTGGGAATACTCCTTAAAAATAGTATCAAATGCCATTATATCAACTAGTTAACCTTTTTTAGTTTCAATAAGGATATCAATATTTGAATCTTGGCAAGCAATAGATGCATAATTAGAAAACTATATTAATAATACTATGCGATCATGATGTAATATTGGTGGGGTACTTTTCAATCCCATATAACCCACTAAAAAAACTACTATTGAATCACTTTTGGTTGTATATTCTCTAATAACTCCCCTTATAGAGTGTTCCCTATACACCAAAACTTGCCTAAGTATTTTGTAGAAAACTTGTGTGGAGTTTACCTTTCAAAAAAGGTTTGTCTCAATTTGCATCTCATCCTTCATGGTGGACCCTCCAACAAATATTTTGTACACAACTTTTCTTGCCCTTCAAATTTGCACAATTATTTTATGCATGAAATTTTAAGGACTAATAATATAAAGTGTGCACTCAAATTATTTTGAGTTACTTATTGATGATATCCATGTATAATGCAAACTCCTTTTGCATACATGTCCCTACGGGATTACACTCTATCTCAAGCCCATAACCTTATGTTCATTGTCTTCTATACTCCTAAATCCCATAGTGACAAAAAACCTTCCAAGGGTGTGCATGCTAACTTGTTTTTTATTATATTATAGGTGATCGAACATGATTTGATGAGATCATCATTTATTATTGGTATGACATCATCAATGAGGAATATGAATTTCAAATACCAATCTCTAAAAGATAACAAGACACCAATACTAAAAATGCCATGGAAAACAATGAGGTATTAGAAAAGGAATTTTTTTTTAAACAAATATGAAATCAATTAAAAATTTAGAAATCACCAAAGTGTACATATCCAAAGAAACTTTTACATGTTCAAAGTCGGTGATATTATGTGTAGTGAACTTGGATTGCTAAAGGAAAACTTGGTCACAACAAGAAGAAATGTATTTGCTTCATTTAGATTGTATGAGGTAAGGGCAATGTTCAAACTCGATGAACCAATAGAGGATGTAGTGGTTACCACCAAGAAAAAATTAGCTTTTGCATGGGAATACAATCAAAAACCCTTTTTGCAATTCATAGGGAAGCATTGATTTATCCTTCCAAAAAGAGATTTTTTTACACAATTATTAAAGCACCCAAAGTATATTTCAAGGAAGAAATTGGTGATACAGTTCTTTTGCTCAATAGAATAAGTGGCGAGCAAGAATATTGTCACTTTAAAACTTGGATGTTTTCTTCCTTGAATATAACCTTTGAAGACAATGATCTTATTGATTGGACTCAAGTTATTTGTGAATAGTTGATTTGTCAGTGTTCCAATATCTTGACAACTAGGCAATTTTATGACTTCACATCTTATTCACATTATTTTAAAGGTTGTTCCTAATGGAATAAACTTGATGATAAAGAATAACATTGACCAAGGACTTCTAGTACCCCAATGCTACTCACTCTTTGATGCAAAAAATTGGAAAAATAGGGAGCTTTCATCCATTAATTTCTTATTTTGAGACTTTTTTAGGCAACAACAATACTAGATTATCAAAGGAAAAAATAAAAGCAATTTATTCATATAATGATCCATATGCATAGGATGCAACTTATTCTTATAGTCAATTTTTTGGAAATATACAAAATCCAGTGGTGCTTCCCATCAACACCAAAGATGACCTAGTCCTTAAAAAGTTCTACCAACAAGTTCAAACATTTTACAAAAAGGTAATTAAAAAGCACCTAAAAGGGCATAATGGAGTTTATTTTATTAATTTTTCATTCTAGTTGTAATTCCTCAAGGGACTTAAATAGTTTAAAGTTATAAACCCAATAATTTCATTTTTCTAGGATCACATAGACAAGAAATTATGATTGAAGAGGCATCATCAAAACCTCTTATCCAAGGAGGGAAGATATGTATATTGAACATGAGCTAGATGATGAGGATTTCAGACCAATTGTGATGGTAATAAAGGTTCTCATGATCAAAAAATAGGAGAATCCAAATGCTTAAATAGATTTATATGGAGGGTGACTAGTTGATCATTTACGAACATATTTCAAATGTGTCCAAATAATCATGTGGAATGGAATAAATTGAAGAAAGCTCAAATGCATCTTCATATAGAGATTCAACTCAAGCCATTCATATTGCTTTGGATGGTGAATTATCAATGCATATAGAAGAATCCTATAAAAGGTAATCTTCTCCTAAGGACAAGGTAGAATCAAATTCTAAAATTAAGGTGATAGAAGCTAGGATAGATATAGAAGATGTCTTTCCATTTTGATAGGAAGTTAAAGAACTTATTGAAGGAGTTGGAGCTTCTACTAATTCCCCAAAAGTACAACAATCATTTTCAAAAAGAGATCCTCAAGAGACACCTGTGACTATTTCTTCAAAGCAAAAATGAGTTGGAGGTGTCAGTGGATATGTTGAAAGAGGGTATGAATATGATAGGGATGATGATGATAATGATCCAAGAAAGAAGAAAAGGAATCCCTTGTTGCTAGAGATATTAAAAAATAATAGTAAAATAAGAATGAGGATAAGGAAAAAAATCACAATGACACTATGAATCCATTAGATGGTTAAAAAAATGGGATATGAGGGATTTCAAAAAAATAAGGCTTTGTTATTGATAAGGTAGTCCCAAGATGCTAATGATAATTTTTCAACACAAATATTGAAGGTAGATCAATGCATGGAGAGAATTAAAAAATAGAACATCTCTAGTATGTTCGATGTTGTTTTAATAGATTTTAATAAAAAGTAAGTCAAATCAAATATGGCACATAATGAAGATAAGAAGAATTTGACTATGAGTTAATTTATCTTGAAATAAAAAAATACCAATAGGCAAGAAGTTAACTATAAAAGACTTTGATGTTGTCAGATATGACTTACCTGTTCTAATTTGCAATATTTTTTGAAAACCTTCCATAGCATGCATTCACCACAATCGTATGTTGAAAAGAAGAAAACATATTAGTAAAATATAGCAATAGTAAATGATAAAATTAAACAAAGGGAGACAACAAGAATTATAGGGTGGGTACCCATGGGCACCCTAATATATCACATTTTATTCATACATATATTAAAAATTGATCCTCATTGAAGGGTATTTATAGTGATACCAAAACCTCAATGAGGTTAACCATATTAGACCGACATTAAGTTAACCTTGAGGTTAAACTTACAATAAAATAATAATAAATTTACCTTTAAGTGGATTAACCAATATCACTAAGGGTGAAACATTAAAGGGGTCCTAGGGGTCCATAGGCTTACATAAATGAGGAATTCTCATAGGTTTATATAATCACATATCCATAGGCTACATAAATAGTCCTCATAAGAACTTCTTCATACTTTTTACCTTGGACTAAGCAAGATCATATTACACATATTTCAACGCCCCCTATAATGAGGATTGATCATAGTTTACTATAGGTTTTAAACCTTAGTTTAGGAATTATTTTATTATATTTAAAATGTGAGAATAACTCATGTTAGATAGTTGTTAGCCTAATTTAGCTATTTGTTAGCTGTTAGAATTGGTCTAAAATATGACTAGGTTTATGAAGTGCACCCTAGATTTTAGCCAACATTGGATGACTAGTATTTCTCCCAAGTTCAACTTTTAGAGTAGGTCAACTCCTTGTAATGCTTGTAAAATTATAACAAGGGTTTAATGGAGGGGTTAGGAAGGAGTAAGAGTGTAGAAATTACTTGAATATGGATGGGATATAGTGTAATAGTATTGAGCATATACAATATGAGAGTCACACAATTAAATCCTAATGAAACTTACCAGATCAGCCATCATCAAATGCATCATAAATCTTGTTCAATTATATATTTTAATCATTTTAAAGGCTTATGAAAAGCAATCCAATAGCAATCCAAAAAGTAAAATTTTCTTTAACAGAATAAACTAATCATGAAGTGTAACAAAAATAAATTAAAATATATAATTCATTCATAAAAACCTACAAATGCAATCGTAATGGAGGCCAAAAAGCTTTCACTTTTCATTAATTGGCAACAACCATCATACGATACATATTCAAGCAATTGCTACAAATTTGATCCCCATTATGGAGTGCATTGAGCTATTTATAAGCTGCTTATGAATTTTGCAACGTAATATTTATATAATTGTTATAATTTTGTTGAAAATATAGCCTAGCAAAAAGTGTTCTTGGGAATGAATATCATTTTCATACTGTGCCAATCTAATTGCTTGTATTGTTGATGTGGCTAATCTAGATTTTTTCTTACACATTGATTCAAATGTGTGTGCAATTTGGTCCATGGATATTCAACTATCTTCTTCTACAAATGGCTTGGCCACAACAACTATCTATCAGAGATGTTACATCTTTGAAAGAGATGTCCCAAGAAAATGCATGCTGAAGTTGTACTTTGTGATAGTGTCAGATCTTTTAGTAACTTGGAGGGACTTTTAAACAAAATTTGGACTTTCGAGATGATTTGATGACATCACCACTTGTTAAAGCCCAATTTTGTGTATTCTCAACCAATGTTGTTGAGGATACTTGGCTTATCCACTTAAGCCTAAGTTAATATTTCATTATTATTATTTCTTGTTTATTGCACTTTGTATGCATGTGAGGCATATTATGCCCACATAAGACATTAGTTGTTATGTTGTTAGATGTTAGTTAACTATTAGAGATATTGTTTGTCTTCTAGTAGTTAGTGGACATCCATAGTTAGCAAATTGTTAGCTATTAGTTAAGTGGTTGGCCATGTTTTTGGCAGATTGTTGCAACCACTTAACCTACTTGAGATTCTTTGTAAGCACTATATATTTGCACTATATTATAAATAAAGTAGCTTCACATTGAGTTCCTACATCACTGGTATCAAATTGCTAAGGGTAAGTTTGAGCAGAAAGGAGGGCAAGTTGACCCACTTTTTGCTAGGTGTCTAGTTGGAGTTTACAACTAGTTCATCAGATCCTGATGTAGCAAAGGGTAGAAATTACCCCTGCGCAAATATCCCTGGCAAAAACCAAAGGATAAATCTAGTTATCTATTTTGAAGATCAGTAGATAAGTTACACATATTAAGAAGAAGTCCTTCAGTTGAAGCTAATTTATGGCCAAAAGAAGATATTACATGTTTACTCCAAGTGAAAAAAGAAGATAACTCATTGTCAAAAAAAATGGAGTTATAGTGGAATTAAAATATTAATATCTTTATTCTATATAAAAAAAAAAAAAAAGTGTGCATAGGCTTTTAGCCTATCGGTGAGTGTAGTGGCCACCTATTTTTGGTGGGCCACTTGAAATGCAACGGCATCATGGCCACCGACAATCATGACCGGTAGCCAGCCGATGTCGTGACCGGTATCTAGCCGACGTTGTGACCGGTCGGCCTTCGACAACCACATCGGTGGGTCGACCACTGGCCAGCACCAACGTCGACCACTGTCAGCTATCACCAGCCATCGGTGGGTCATCTTCGACCCTACTCCCTTCCATACCTACGTAGGCAACTTTTCGACCTATTCCTGGAAATGCCAATGAACGTCACTGTCGATGCCTGTTTGGCATAGGGAGCTACCACCACAGAACAAAGAGAAAACCTTCGACAAGCACTGTGTCTTCCAACTTGATCGTAGACATAGCAAGATTTCAAGCGGCATCCGACAAACAAGAAATTAATTTTTTTCTTGGTACATGCGTCAAGCCCTTTCAACGATAATTTTATGTCCCGAACGTGGCAGATCCAACTAACCTACGACGGTTTTCATATCTCGGTGGATCATCGAGGAAGATAAAATCGTATTCCAATGCAGGTTCCCACATAAGTTCTGATGTGTTCCGTTTCCTCTCGACGGAGTTCTAAGGCGAGAAATATTTACAACCCTCTTCCCGATAAATTGAGGGTATTCTAGTGGTCTTTGCAAAGCAAGGTTCCGATGCAGATAATTTTTGACAGGTGTTGACGCAGTTCGGCATCGTTTCTATTTTCGACGATGTAAATAGTTTTCTCGGCATCAAAAATGTAGAGAACCCTAAGGTTCTAATTTCGTTGACCACCGCATAATAAAATCCATCACCACAAACCACCTCCATCGGTGACCGAAGGAGAGTACTAAGGTTTCGGGACTTAATTGTCCCACATTGCCCACGATGTGGGAAAGATAGTGCTTAAAACCACTAAGGCACACATAGGAATCATGACCGCCACGTTACACCGTCTATTGGCGGTCACGCCATTTGCTTGGACGAATGGATGGTCGGTGTCTGCTTGGGGACGCATGTTGATTGTGCTTTGGTGCCTGTTACGAGATGCGGTAGTGGAGAGCCTCACAGACCGTAGTAGGCCGTCGACCCGTAGGTTGCCACCCAATTTACAAAACAAACTTTTTTGGTGCAAAGAATATTTTTTTGCGGGAAACCCATTTTGGAGGGAAATTTCAAATTTCAAATTTCAAATTCAAATTTTGGTAGGAAAAAGTGGTAAACTCAAAACAAGGTGAAAACAGTCAATTTTGCTCTGTTTTTAGCAGAAAAAAATTGCAATTTTTTGCAAATTTGAGTAATTTTATCCATTCTTTTTGCCTCCTAATTCAATTTTGCATTTGAAGGGCTAAATTTTGAAAATTAGTGCTAATATTTGTAAATAAAATTTGATATAATTTTTGTAAGAAGCACTATTATAGCCCATTATTTTTGTAATTGGAGAGCAAAATTTTGGAAAATCTAGGCAAATTGTCTGCATTAGGAAATTGAAAAATTATTCTTAAAGCCTAGATTAGTTTTTGCATCCATTTTGTAATCCTCCTAGTCTGGCATATACTAGGAAAAATATGGCTCAATACCTTAGATCAAACATGGAAAACCTTACTACTATAGTAGACATTTTAGCAGAGAAGGTAAAAGACATTGTGGTGCATTTAAACCCAAGAGATATAAGAATTCATCACAATCATGCAAGTAAAGCTAAATGTGAGGTCAAGTTGTATGATGGATATAGAGATCCGAATGTCTTATCTACATGGATTTTGGATATGCAAACTTGGTTTGCTTATGCTGAAACTCCTAAGGATGAACAAGCTACATTTGCTACAATCAAACTTATAGGTTTAGCAAAAGTTTTAATTGTAGAAATACAGAGCCATAATGCCACAATGACTTGGAAATAATTAATCTAAATTCTAAAAAACATATTATTTCCACCAAACTACCAAAGTGACCTCACTACCAAGTGGTATAGATTGAGGTAAACCTATGCTATATCTATTTCTGACTATATAATCCAATTCAATAGGCTAAGGGTATTTCTTGGTATGAAATATTCATAAGAGGACTTGATTAACAAAGTCACTCATGGTTTTCAAGATCAAATTTTCATGGAAATAAATTTCAATGTTTTCCTCACCTTGGATGTGGCATTCAATCATGCCATTCTTGCAGAGGATAAAGTTGGTGCATACCACAAATCTCGTTCATCACAAGAGAGCTCTTCCAAAGGCGAGAATCAGCATCAACATAAGGTGAAGAAAAATTTTCATTCTTCTTCTCCTCCCATTTATCCTAAAGCACATTCTTATTCTTTTCATTCTAAAGATCCTTCTTCTTCATTGTATTGTAAATTTTGTAAAAAGCATGGTCATGTAAAATCCAAATGCTTTACTTTTGAAAATTTTAAGAAGAAGAAATCCCTATTTGTACAACCTACACATGAGGAACCACATGATGGTCCTATTGTGGCTACAGGGACAAAAGAAGAATATCCTTCTTTAAAGGGTAAACTGAACAAAGTTACCCTTATGTCAAATGTATCTTATCAAGGGGGTCATAACCATTTTTTTGTCACCCACCTTGCACATGATTACTATGTTGATTGTATCATAGATAACAAATCGTAAAAGAACCTCATTGTGAAGTCCTTTGTGGAGAAGTTGAAACTTCCCATAAAGCCACATCACCAACCATATGCACTTGGGTGGAAATATGTAGACTCCACATCCAACATCACCCACACTTGCACCTTGACTTTTGATTTTGGTGATAATTTTGTGGACAAAGTTAGATGTGATGTCACAGATATGGATTTTTGTGGGCTATTGCTAGGTAAACCCTATCAATTTTATATGAATGCTATTTATCATGCTAAAAAGAACACCTACACATTAGAGTTGCATGATAAAACTTACTTGATACAAAACACTACACCTACTTCCAATTTTATGTTAAGTTGTAGGCAAGTAAGAAAGCCAATAAGTCAAGCACTCATTTTGGATCCTAGTAGCATCAGTTCCACACAAAATGAAGAACAAACACCATATAAGTAACATGAAAAGGAAGAATTTTAACTCCCACCTAATGAACAATCACAAGAGCAAGTGGTTAAGGAACCCACCATTCTCACTCATGAGAAAGATGCCATTCACTCCATTGGTATCATTTTGGGTACACCTCCAGCTACACAACCACTTGTTCCACAAAAGTTACCTTTGGCTTTGCCCACTCCCACCATTGCACACATGGAGGAGAAAGCTAAGGTTACTTCATTCACTGAGCACTGGCAGAGCTTTCTATGCAAGATACCATAGGACTTGCAGGAGACTCCGTAGGGAGTGGTGCATAAGCATCACAATCCTCACTCATCACAGGTTGGAGACAGAGTTTGGGTTACTTTGGATAAGCACCATTTTCTAGAGATACCATTTTAGGATCCCCTTTTGGTACCTGATCCTGTTTTTAGGACTACAGTAGCAGTGGCACCTGATCATCAACTTCTACTCATTTTAGATAGAGTTTTCAATATGAAGACTCATAACACTGGATAGGGTTCTTCCACTTCATGCCTTTTCACTCATCGTGGTCACTTTCCACACATAGCTTGCTAGATTCCTCACCATAAGTTGACCCATGAATTTCTATATTTGTTAATAGCATTAGGGTCCAATGCTTATATGGTTGGGAGGAGTGTTGAGGATACTTAGGCTTATCCACTTAAGCCTAAGTTAATATTTCATTATTATTTCTTATTTATTGTACTTTGTATGCACGTGAGGCATAGTATGCCCACATAAGACATTAGTTGTTATGTTGTTAGATGTTAGTTAACTGTTAGAGATCTTGTTTGTCTTCTAGTAGTTAGTGGACTACTATTTTTTAGCATATTGTTAGCTATTAGTTAAGTGGTTGGCCATGTTGTTGGACATTTTGAGTCCCTAAGATAAAAGTTGTCATTGATGTCAAAAGGATCTATGTAAGTAAGCACTATGATTTTTCTCCACAAAGAGCTTCATGAGAAGCAAAGGTTTTGATCAAAGGTTCAAGAAGGGATGCATGGCATTTGGTTCCAAAAGGAGCTTCAAGGAAAGCTTAGCAAAATATTTTTATGAAAAGGTAAGGAAAGGTTTTATTTAAAACCATGGATGGCAGATTTGAAATGGGTTTTTCTTAAAACCCAAGTTGGCTTTTTGTTTCATCAAAAAAGGACCTCCGGTGATAAAGTTATTAAAGTTTGAAATTTAGGTTTAAATTTTAATTTTATTAAAATTAAAATTAAAATTTAAAACCTTTTAAAAGGTTTTTCCCTCCTTTCTTATTGGCGCCGCGACGTCATGAGGGAAATTTTAAAAGGGCCAACATATTCACATTGAAGTATGGCTTATATAAATAAGCCAAAGGTTTTTCATTTAATACACCAAGTCCAGTCGCATGATTTTTGAAAACCCAAAGTATTTTGCATCCGAATATTGCACAGCGAATTTCGTGGAGTGTGACATGGGTAGTCAAGTCATGGGCGGTCAAGTTTCGCACCTTGTGAGGAAAGCACATGTGGCTTAAGGAAGAGAGTGCCCAAGGCACTCATGTGGGCAGTCTTAGCTCACACGGCTTAGCTACCGCTTGGCAGCACGGTGGGCAGAGGTTTGAAACACCAAAGCTCTTCGAGGGCTCATTTGAGGTATGCACTCTGACTCCGATATTTGTGGGGATCAATATTTTAATTAAAATATTTTCTTTCTAAGGTTTGATTATAATTTTTGTGGGAGATATAAGGTTGAGCAAGTTTTAATATTTTAATAAAGGTTTTTTTGATTAAATTTGGCAATGGAGTAATAAGGGAGTATATGTCATATATTATTTTTGCATTAAATCAAAGTTGTGCAAATGTTAATGGAGGATGCCCTAAGTTACCTTGATATTATTTTAAAGTGTTTCTAAATGCTATGGTGGTAATTTCTTCTTGAGAGGTGGTTATTGCTTTCATGTGTTGATGAGCTTCTTTCTTGAGATTGGAGTTGATAAGGTGTATGTGGAACATGCTTTGTATTGTTGAGTGGAAGAATAAAATAAAGTATTGTTGAGATATTTCAAGGGAATATTATTGTGAAAATTTGTGCAATATTCTTTGTCCACTAACCCTCTCTAGTTTGGCAAAGAAGTGGTTATGATCTTGACAGAATTGAGAGATCTTCTTCATCATCAAAAAGGTATGGGCAATATTCTCCATTGACTTGATTGGGTGATTGATTTTTGAAATATCATTGGAGAGAAAAGGATTGATTGTGGTTTCCTTTTCAAAAGTGATTGGTTAAATGCTTCAAGGTTTTCTGGATTGAGAGTTGTTATTAAACCTTGTTTTATAAGCATTGTTGTTGAATCCCATTGGTTGTGCAAAGAACTTGAACTTGAGTTAGAAAAGAACATGAGTATCATTGTTATGTGAGATTTGTGGTTGAGCATTGTTGGAAACATTTTGAGTTTGTTGATACATGCTTGGACTAGGGTTTGTGAGAAAGGATTGTTCATTGAGGTGATTTTTTGAGTAGAGTTGATTGAGCCTAGTCAAGTGGATGCATGTGGTTGTTCAAGTTCCATGAAATAAACTATTCTATATTCTATATTTGAGTTGACATTGAGATTTGAGAATAGAACATATTGAGTCTCTAACAATTCTATTTATGCTTCTATGAGATTGATTTGAGTTGAGATTGATATTTGAGAATATAACATATTGAGTATCTAACAATTATCTTTATGCTTCTATGAGATTGATTTGAGTTGAGATTGAGATTTGAGAATATAACATATTAAGTCTCTAACAATTCTCTTTATGCTTCTATGAGATTTATTTGAGTTGATATTAGGATTTGATTATAGAACATATTGAGTCTCTAACAATTCTCTTTATGCTTCTATTTGATTGATTTGAGTTGAGATTGAGATTTGAGTATAGAACATATTGAGTCTCTAACAATTCTCTTTATGCTTCTATGAGATTGAATTGAGATATTGATTAAGCATTGAGTATAGAACATATTGAGTCTCTAACAATTCTCTTTATGATTCTATGAGATTGGACAAGTTCTGTGTGAGCTTGTTAAGCATATTTGAGACAAGTCTTTGAGAAGGCTTGTGGACTGATTTTGAGTAAGCTTTTGTGGAAGCTTGCTATGCAGATTTGACCAAGTCCTAGAGAGGACTTATTGATAAAATTTTGACAAGTTCTAAGTGAGCTTGTTGAGTAGATTTGGACAAGTTTTGAGTGATCTTTTTGAGCATATCAGGATAAGTTCTGAGTGAGCTTGTTGAGCAGATTTAAGCAGTTTATGTGTGGACCTATTGAGCAGATTTGAGCAAGTTCTATGTGGACCTGTTGAGCAGATTTGAGCAGGTTGTATGTGGACCTATTGAGAAGATTTTAGCAGGAATTTTATAGACCTATTGAGCATAATTGAGTAGGTTATGTATGGATCTATTGAGAAAATTTGAGTAGGTTCTATGTGGACCTATTGAGCAGAATTATACTAGACCAAATGTACTATGTTTAGTACAAGAGATTGAGCAAAGCTATGCTAGACCGACTAAACTATGTTTAGTACAGTATTGAGACAGAGCTTTGGAGGTGACAGAGTATAGAGGATAAAGTCTCAATGGATAGAGATCCAGTAGCTAGGACAATTGAAGACAGATCTGAGTGAGGAGTATTCAAGTGGAGAGAGATCCACCAATCAGTGCAGCAAAGAGATAGAGTCTTCTAGAAGATCACTAGCTAGAGCAGAAGGGGAAATAATTCTCCTATGGAAGATATCCACGAACTTGAGATTAGGGGATCAACATCTCCTTTGGATAGAGGTCCATAAACATTATAATAGGGAAGGATTCCCAAAATAGATTGATTGAGAAAATTTTAGTAAAATATTTTCTTTGTGGATTAGCCCACATTGGGTGAAACACGTAAATTATGGTCTCTATTGTGTATGGTGTTTTATGCATTACTTTGATTACTGCTATTGATACTGCTATCTATACATTGCATAATATTGAATTGAAATAAAAAGTAAAAAGTGGTCTTATACTGTTCACCCCCCTCTCAATAGAAGCTTATGTTCTTCACATGTTTGGCAGATTGTTGCAACCACTTAACCTACGTGAGATTCTTTGTAAGAACTATATATTTACACTATGTATGAATAAAGTAGCTTCACATTGAGTTTTTGCATCAAATGCCTATTAGATTTTGATACAGCATGCAATGGGAGATAGCAATCACAAGATGCAAAAATAATATGAAAGAAAGTAAATCTGTGAGATGACTAAAATATGCTATAAATAGAAATGATGGAAATGAATACAATGTAGCTATGGAGGAAATGAACACTCCATGAATAATGCTACCAGACTACATTGCACCCATCTCCAATATGGGCAACTGTATCTAAGCTATGCTCTATGATGTTGTATGTGATGCTCAATGTGATGCTCTATGATCTATGACAATGAGGCCATTATATAGGAAGATAAGTTCCTTGGCCAACACTCTATCTAGTTGTGCAAGGGACAACTTGCACATATACAACTTACACATTGACACTTGTGCATTTATTACATTGCATGAAGAAACTAGGTAACTTTCCCCTAAAGTAATCTAATGTCCTAAGTATGTACCTTGGTAGGTACATTTACATGACCCAAATGATGTAATATAATCTATTTCTAACACCCCTATGTATTACATTATTTGGGTATTGAAGACTTTAGTCTTCAATGTGGATCTTCTTCCATTGGATAGTAGAATATGTATTCTCCTTCATTGCTTACTGTGTTCAGGTTCAACAGGTAATATGTGTCTTCATGATGCCATGTTTCTTTCTAGCATGATTTTTCTTCTTTTTCCTCCTTCTCTTGTGATTTTGCATTGGTGTTGGTGGGATTTTTGCTTCATGACAAGTTAGTCTATCATCACAATAATATTGTTCCTTATTGCTAACTTATTTCTTGTGTTGAGTAAGTACAAACACAATTAATGATAGATAAACCATCATACACTCTTCTGGTGAAAATATAACCAATCTTTGTGAGTTCCACCATGCTGTGAAGAGGATTTCATGAAGATAGTTAATCAATGTTGTAAAGTTACCTTCTTTGGATTCTCTAAGAAACAAGGAGAATTTATCTTGATCATTAGTAGATAGATACTCGTATCCTTCTAAAGTATCTATTAAGTTTTGAGAGTAAAATTCTACTTCATGGAATAGTTCTTCATTGTTGAAAGCTTTTCTCAAAATTTCATCCATGATAGACCTTGCTATTTCTTAGGATTGAATTTGATAGAATATTAGTAGTCTATATTTCAACTTTGAAGTATATAAGCTTGATTTTGATAAAACCTTTATTGATCCTTAGGTTTGTAGGCTTCCTTATGTCTCCCTAGTAATGAGAGTGTATACACCTAATGGAATTTTAGGTTTTGTAAAAAGCTTATATTTTCCCAATGGATTTGCAACTTGATAATCTATGATAAATGTTGATATTACCAAGTTTTGTAGAATCCCTTATGACTCCCTAGGGATATAATTTAGTGCTCTTGAAAAAATAGTTCAATTTTTGGTTGATTTTGTAAGGTTTTGTAAATATCAAAAATCAACTTTTATTATCCCTTATTGCTCCTATTGAACTAAGCACTTTTCCAATTTGAAGAGGTTTTAATGTTGGATTTATTTTGTCCTTTTTTTGATGTTTTTGAGACAAGAATAATATAAATTTCCAACCTTAGCAAAAATATTTAATAACCTCTTTAAATATCCCTTTAGGATTTTAATTGTAGTGTATCTAATTTCCAATAAGTCAATTTGATGTAGTAACCCTTATAACTCCCAAATTTTGGAAAAATTAGACCACAATAATATTTGCAAATATTTTATAAATAATTTCCAGTAGAAATCCTTATTGCTCCTATGTTTAATATTGCAAATATTATATTGATATGATATATTATTCCCCTTTAAGATATAGCTTTCAATATAGTTAAATTCCTCTAAGTTTAACCTTATAACTCCCAAGAAATGAAAGCATATTATAGTGGGAATAAACCTTACCTTATATCATTCAATAGTTGACGTTGTTTTCACTGTGCATGGGCTGCAATATAGACATTGCTGCTTTGGTTATTCCTCCAATGATATTGCTTGGAACCTTCATGGGATTTGACGTTCCAAATGTGGTGCCATTAATGTTTACCTTTGACCTTCCTTGACTAGAGCATTGAAGGCTCTTTCTCACCTTGCTTCCATGTTGCCACTCAGTCCTATGTGTGCACAGACCCTAGATGTAAATGCTTGTTGAATGCCTTGGTCGTTGATGCTCTTAAAATGGAGGAGAATATTGGTTTGAGTGCCAAGTGGCACATCCATTTTCTTCTTGAGCGCTTGAGGAGTAGAAGGTGCTAGAGAACACTCATTTCTCTCTTTGAGTAACGTATGGATGTTACGTTCTTTAATGGAGCACTTGGATTTCCTTCGGACAAGTGTTCCTCATATATTCATTGCACCAACCTATAGCTTGTAACTCCTTTGATGATGAAGATGAGCACTCGCATGAGGAGCATTAGGGTATTGTCTCAAGTGATAAATGTCACTTCCTCCTTGTGCATGGATGTCTTCTATAACACTTCTTCAATGTATCCTTTTTGGAGGTTCTTTAAACCCTGTAACATTCACAACTCCTTTTTTTATCAATTGCACTTGCTTGTAGATTGTTTTAGGTTGAGTTGAGGAGCGTCGATCTGGAGGCTTGAGCATCAATTTTTAGCTTTGAAGATGTGGAGATTGGAACACTCCAATGGTGCTTTTATCTTCCTATTTTCTCACCTATTATACATCCTCCTTGTAGACAATGTTGCTCTTGATTATAACGTTATTTTCTCCCTTTGATTTTTCATCTTGTCTCTTGCAGGTTTGGCCATCCAAGATGAGGGAGTAAGAGCCCTTAGAGTGGCTCCTTTGCTGTGCTTGGAAAGATGCTAGTGAACGACCACCTTCGACTGGTTTTTCTAGTGAATGTTGTGCCTTTGAGACACCTTCAAATCTACCTTTTTTTTCTGTATAAACCATATTAGGATAGTGCAATGCAATGTAATATATTCATGTATAAAATAGCCTTTATTGCACCTTCTTTTGCACCCCTTTTTTAGGTCTGAATTTCTGGTTTTGTGGCAGAATTTTGAATGCAATATAAGGGGTTTCGAGGTTGTCTCTTTGATTAGACACCTTCCCATTTTTTCTTGGATATTTTACAAATGAATCCAAGCTTGTAACCACTTGATAGAAGCTCTCTTTTTGCTATATTTTTATGCACTATTTCTTTGTAGAAAACTTATTGTGCTTTGAACTTGAGACTCACCAAGTCTCATTCGAGGCTTCCTTTGCTGATATTTGGTGGCTACTTTCTTCTCCAATGCTTGGAGGATTGAGCTGATTTTGTGGCTTCCCTAGGCCACTCAATGTTGTAGATCTTTGTGCACTAATAGTATCTTTTGACACTTTGACAAGTTCTATTTTTGTGCCTTTCTCAAGAACACAAATAACAATCTTTTGAGAGCAATAGAATAGTGCAAATGAATCTAATAAACTTTCACTTTTTAATGCACTAAAAATTTCACCTTATCACTCCAATTAACTCTCAAAATTAATGCACTTAATCAATTTATTGCAACTAATCAAGAATAATCTGAAATGAATCTTCAAAAATTATTCTGCAATTTCCTTACAAACAAAGTTGTAGGAACTTAGTCTTCTTTTGCTTTCCAAAGTAGATGATAGGTAGTTGATAGATAGTTGTAATGCATAAATCTAATCAAATCCTAATGTGCAAATGAACCTTAAAAGGAATTGTTCTCTTTTTGCACTTTTGAAGACTGTAATCCAATGTTTCTTATTGCAACTTTGATCCAAATTAAGGTGCTTTAATAAATCTGATAAGTAAACCAATTAATGAATCTACTTGCACCAATAGTTGCATACCTTTTTGAAAGCTTTTGTAGCTCTTATGCTACTTCTGTGGAGGATGTTGATTTTGTTGCTTTCTATAAACTGTCCTAAATAGTTCCTTCTTCACCAATAGATGGTCTCAAAATTTTCCTTCATGAGGCTGTGATTTGGTGGCTTGTTCTCCTTTTGTAGTCTCCTCCTTTTGTTATAGATTTGAAGAAGTATTTGTCTCTAAAATGGTGCCTTCTTGTTGTAAGAGGTAATATTCAAATCTCTTGGATCTTGTGGGCTTCTCCTATCTTCAAGTCTTCTTGTCAAATTTTGGCTTCAAGCAGGATCTTCTTCTCAAGATTCTAAATATCTTGAGGTCTTCACTAGATTCTTCTTCTAGGATTTGGTACTCCTTGCCAAATTCTTCTTCTCTTGGGCTTGTTTTTGGATGGCGATAATTATCCCAAGTCCTTCACTATCAAGGGCTTCTCCTTGGTAGTGGATTTCTCCAATGAGTTATTCTTTGATGATTTCTTCAGTAAGGCTCTCCAAGACTTTTACTGGATGCTCATTGAGACCTCCCCAAGGTCTTTGATCTTGCAGCTTTTTTGGTCTTCCTTGAGACCTTTTATTCAACCTTCTACTCCTAGAAGTGTTGGTGGTGAGATCTTCCTCTGGATCTTCGATTCTGCTACTTCTAGATTCAAGCAAGACTCTCCTAGTCCTTCTTCTTCCAATATTGGAAGTTCTTCAATGAGATCTTCTCCTGATCTCTTTGCCTTTAATTTTTCTTTAGGTGTTGGATTGATTCTGAAGAAGATACTCTTCCTAAATTTCTTGTAGGAAGTTTCCCGACTCACTAAATCTCCTTTCCCTGCAACAAAGTATTAGTACTAAAATCTTAATCTCCTTCTGAATTAGATACTCACTTCTGGAGTCTTCTTCAGGATCAAGGCTTCTGTGGCCTTATTTCAGTATAAAGGATTTTGTGGCATTTTCTTCAATATCAAGGATTCTATGGTATTTTTTAGGATCAAGGCTGCTATGGCCTTTTCTTCAATATCAAGGCTTCTATGGCCTTTTTTAGGATCAAGGTTTTTATGGCATTTTTCTTCTGGATTTAGGCTACTATGGCATTTTTTTCTAGATCAAGGCTTCTATGGCCTTTTCTTCTTGATCAAGGCTACTATGGCCTTTTCTTCTTGTGTGAAGTTCTCAATTTAGTAATGGAGATCTCCTATCTCCTAACTTCACCACAACTCTTCTCCAGAAGTCTTCTTCCATAGTATTCTTTTCTTGGACAAGGAACTAATCTCTGCACTATGAAGATACGCCGACCTTTGAGCAATGAAGTTGAAGTCTCCTAGATTTCTATTGTAGGAGGAGTCCCAATATTCTGAGAATTAGATTTCTACAACAAAAGAAACTTTGGGCAATAGTTAAGAAATTCTAGATATCCTGAATTATCTTCACTAGTTGATTTGTCAATCTAGTGGATTGAATGTTGAGTCCTAGTCTTCATGAGTTTTTTTGCAACTCTATGGAAATACTCTAGCCAAATGCAATCTCAGTATTTCTGAAATTGATATTTCTTTCAATCCTCACTTGTGGCTCTCCCTAATTCTACCACCTAGACTCTTCTAAGAGTTTTTGATAGTGATTGGTCCAAAGGTATGTCAAGTTGACAAAAACCTTAGGCTCATTGATAATGGTGGTTTTCCTATGGCTAGATCTACCGTAGCTCTGATACCACTATTATCTTTTGATGTAGTATGCAATGGGAGATAGAAATCACAAGATGTAAAAATAATATAAAAAAAATAAAATCTACGAGATGACTAAAATATGCTATAAATAGAAATGATAGAAATGAATACAATGTAGCTATGGAGGAAATGAACACTCCATGAATAATGCTATCCGACTACATTGCACCCATCTCCAATATGGGTGATTGTATCTAAGATATGCTCTACAATGATGTATATGATGCTCAATGTGATGCTCTATGATCTATGACAATGAGACCATTATATAGGAAGATAAGTTCCTTGGCCAACACTCTATCTAGTTGTGCAAGGGATAACTTGTACATGTACATCTTGCACATTGACACTTGTGCATTTATTACATTGCATGAAGAAACTAGGTAACTTTCCCCTAAAGTAATCTAATGTCCTAAGTATGTACCTTGGTAGGTACATTTACATGACCCAAATGATGTAATATAATCTATTTCTAATATTACCTTGATCTTTTGGTTTTATGCATTTTTAACTTTAGTGGTGCTTTTACTTGAAAACCTAGTTTAGTTATACATTGTCATATTTTATGCATTTTCAGACTTTATAGTGGAAATGTTGACATCATCGCTTGGAAAAGTCTAAAATTGTTTAATTTAGGATTTGCCTGAGAGAGCTTTCCTTGATTAACATCAGGGTTGCATCACTTTGCCCTTTCAAAAATCTAACTTTATTACACTTAAGAATTTGGCATGTTCTTAGGATTTTGAAGCACTTTGATGGTGTCATGCTTGAAAAATTCTAAAGTTGTTCAATTTCAACTTTATGTATTATCACGATCTATTGAGACTTAGCCAGTTGTTTAAAAAATGCTTAACTACCTTGGGGCTTAGTTCTAGACCAAAGCATTGAGGCATTTGCTATATAAATTGCTTGGGTGTTTAGGACAACTTTAAGGTGTTTTTCTCTAGCAAAGTCTGAGCTATATCTCAGCAAAAGGGTTTACGAATAAGGGCATAAATATTATATACAATTTTTATGCCTCTCAAGGTTTTATCTAGTAGAAATTAGTAACCTAAAGAGCTTTATATGGTAGGAAACTTGGTTTAAAGGACATGATAAGGTGAAATTTTAAATGACACGATGGTTCAAGTCCTAAGTAAATGATATAGTGATTAAATATAAGTAAATTTTAGGAATAGAATCCTAACATACCACCCTTCTTAGGTTCAAGGTGTAGACCAATTGGTTCATCCAAACCCCATAAGGGGGCGGAGGTCCAAGGTTCAAATCTCGGGCCTCGCTGGACTGAACGCTTGTCCCTTTCCTGGTGCTTTCAAGGGCATAAAATGTTTTAAATGATTGTGGCATGGTGGTTATAGGGGTGGACTACGTGAAGATCTTTGTGGTGGCTTCTAGGGTGGACAACACAGAATACTGTGGCGGCCATAAAATCTGGATAGCCTGCCCGGATTCGTGGCGGCTACCGATTCCACCATGTAAATTCAAAAAAAAAAAAACATACCACCCTTCTTAAAACAAGATTTATCCTCAAAGATGAAAATGAGGAAATTGTTGTTGGATATGATGGAGTGTCTCCCATGTGGCATCTTTCAAAGATAGACCTTTCCATTGAATCAAAACTTTAGTGATGGTGTGATTGCTAAGGTGATGAATACGATGATCTAGGATAGCTTTGGGTTCAACCATGAGTGCCCCATATTGGAAAAATTTTAGGAGTTGAGTTTGGGTAGTGATGTGTGTGCCTATTATGGGTTTCAGGCAAGAGACATGGAACACATGATGAATTTTGGAAGACTTGGGTAACTCAAGTTTATAAGCAACTGGTCCAATACATTGGAGAACTTTATAGGGTCCATAAAATTTGGGTGCTAGCTTTTGGGCGCCTTTGATTTTTAGTGAAGTTTGGTGATATGGTTGTAGGTGAAGGAATACCATATCCCCTTCTTGGAAAGTACACTCAATTCTATGTTGGTCTACCTATTGCTTCATACAATGTTGGGTAGTGTGTATATTTTCTTTAAGAGTGCGAATAATGTTATCTCGAGTAGAAAGTTCCATCTCTACTACTGGTACTTTTGTACTTCCTAGAATATATGAGGTAAGATATGGTGGTGTTTGGCCATATAAGGCTTCATATGGGGTCATTTTAATGGTCATGTGATATGTGGTGTTATACCACCATTCAACTAATGGAAGCCATTTAACCCAATGAAGGGGTTGAGTAGAAATAAAACAATGGAGGTAGGTTTCCAAGCATTTATTAACAACTTCAGTTTGACCATCTGTTTGGGGGTGGTAAGCGGAGCTCATACAAAGTTGGGTGCCTTGGAGTTTAAACAATTCTTTCCAAAAATTACTAGTGAAAGTGGGATCATGATCACTAACTATAGTGGAAGGCATGCCATGTAATTTAAAGATATTATCAAGGAAAATTTGAGCGATAGTACTAGCTGTATAAGGGTGTTCCATCGAGGAAAAATGAGCATATTTAGATAAACGATCTACCACAACTAGAATAGTTGTTTTTCCTTGTATATTTTAGGAGGCCTTCAATAAAATCCATTGAAATATCAGCCCATGTTTTTGTTGGTATGGGAAGAGGTTGAAGAAGACCCGGCGTAGCCATTGTTTCTCCCTTATGCCTTTGGCATGTCTCACATTCTTTTACGAACTTCTTGATATCATTTTTCATCCCTACCCAATAAAAATATTTTGTCACTCTTTTATAAGTTTTTAGGAATCCTGAGTGCCCTACGGTAGGTGTGGCATGTAATTCATGGAGAAGCTTTGTACGATAGGTTGATGTAGGAGAGAGGACAATACATTCTTTATATCATAGTATGTTATCTCTCCAAGAATAGTGAGGTTTTCTCATGGGGTTTTGTTGAAGTTGTTGAATTAAAGTGTGTGTGGTAGGGTCATTAAACCATTCCTCATTGACTTGGTCTATCCATTTCGGAATAAGAGAGGAAAAACTATGTAATTGGGGACTTTCTTCAAACTTTCTTGAGAGGGCATCAACAACCATGTTATCTTTCCCCTTTTTATATATGATTTCATAATCATACCCTAGTAGTTTTGTAACCCACTTTTGTTGTTCTGGTGTGGTTATCCATTGCTCAAGAAGGTACTTTAGACTATGGTGGTCGGTGTAGATAATAAAATGTTTACCAATAAGGTAAGGTCTCCAATGTTGGATAGCATGAACAATGGCTAACATTTCTTTTTCATATGTGGAATGTGCTAAATTATTTTTTGAGAATGCTTTGCTAGTGAAGGCTAAAGGTTTTTCATTTTGCATGAGTACGACTCCTATTCCCAATCTTGAAGCATCACTTTTGATAATAAATGGTTTGGAAAAATATGGCATGGCTAGGACGGGGGTGGTACACATGGTATTTTTTAAGGTAATGAAGGCTTCCTCAGCTTTTGGAGACCATAAAAAAACATTCTTCTTAAGTAGTGTTGTTAAGGGGGCTGCGATTTTGCCATAATCCTTGAAAATTTTTTGATAATAGCCTGTTAGTCCTAAGAATCCATGCAAACCTTTCAATATTTTTGGAATAGGCCAATTTTCCACATCTTCAATCTTACGAGGGTCTACTTTAACTCCTTCTTTAGAGACAATATGTCCAAGGTATTCAATTTCTTGTTTTCCAAAGGAACATTTTGATATTTTGGCGTATAATTGATTATCCTCCAAGGTTTTTAATGCTTGATCTATATGGGTTAAGTGATATTCCCATGTTTTACTGTAAATCAAAATATCATCAAAGAAAACTAAAATAAACTTTCTAAGGAAAGGGTGAAATACCTTGTTCATTAAACTTTGAAATGTAGAAGGGGCATTGGTAAGACCAAATGGCATCACCAAAAATTCATAATGTCCTTCGTGAGTGCGAAAAGCTATTTTGGGTATATCACTTTCTTTAACTCGAATTTGGTGGTAGCCTGATCGTAAATCAAGTTTGGAAAAATATGCAGCCCCATGAAGTTCATCTAGTAATTCATCGATGATTGGAATAGGAAATTTATCTTTGATAGTTATTTTGTTGAGGGCGTGAAATTCAACACATAAGCGCCATGATCCATCCTTCTTCCTCACTAATATGATAGGAGAAGAGTAAGGACTTACACTAGGTCTAATGACCCCTGCCCTGAGTAGGTCTTGTACTAATTTTTCTATTTCTGTCTTTTGTAGATATGGGTATTGATAAGGTCTAATATTAGGGGGTTGGTGCCCTAGAAGTAGTTGAATGGCATGATCATGGCTTCGTTGTGGAGGTAATCCTTCAGGTTCATTGAATATTTTATCATGTCTTTCTAGGAGTTCTTGTAGTTCTGGTGCCTTTGGTTGTTCTTCATTAGTAGTGTGCATGGAAAATAGTTGGGCCACCATGCCTTTACCTCCTTTGTGAATAATTTTTTCCATTCTATGGGAACTTACGATTTTTGAAGGGACTGATTTTAACCCTTTAATTGTGTATGTTTGGTCTTTTTGTGTAAATTTCATCCATAATTCTTCAAATTCCCATTGAATTGTGTCGAGTGTCCATAGCCATTGTACTCCTAAAATGATGTCACATACTCCTAATGGTAGTACATACATATCCCCTTTCATGTTATAATCTCCCATAGTGAGTTTAATATTTTGGCATTTCCCTTTGCACACAATTTTTCCTCCATTTCCAATCATGACTTTGAAGTTATTACAAGGATATATAAAATAATTAGCTTGTTTGGCCAACCTGGGGTCTATAAAATTGTGTGTGCTGCTAGATTCTAAGAGCACAATAGGGTTTTGTTTCTTAAAGTACCCCTTAACTTTCATAGTTTGTGGGGTCGAACATCCTGCGAGGGTGTTAAAGGAAAATTTTTGTTTTATCCTCGTTATTTTCTTCTTGAATATCCATTATTACTTCGACTTCGATGTCATCCTCTTCTTTTGGAGTGCAATCTCCAATTGTATCCAAAATATATAATTTTGGTGAAATGCATTTGTGATTAGGGGTGAATTTTTTGTCACAATGGAAACAAAGGCCCTTCTCTCATATTTCTTTCATTTCCTCTGGGCTAATTCATTTAATCAGCATGAATTTATTTAGTTTTTGGCTGGTGTAGGTATTTTGTGTTTTTCCTGTTGAGAATATTCCTATTTGGTGTTGATTATTGATCTTCTCTTCCACCATTTGTGCTAATGCCACTATGTGCATCATATCGATAGGATTGAGTATTTGTACTTCCAGTCGAATTTCTTCTTTCAGGCCACTAATAAAGCAACTTTGAAAGAACGATGTATCGAGTCCTGATGTAAGATTTACCAATTTCTCAAATTGCACTTGGTATTCTCTTACTATAAATGTTTGGTGAAGTTTTGTGAGGGCTCCTGTGAAATCTTTGAATTTACTTGGGCTGAATCGTAGCATTAAGTTCTTTGTAAATTTGGTCCATGTGGGAGTACCTTTTGTTTTTCATACCATTGGTACAATTGTGTAGAAATTTTCTCTAAGTGAAAATATGCGATGCGGACTTTTTAGATCTTCAAAATTTGATATAAAGAGAAATATTGGTCTACCCTATATATCCAATTTGTGGGGTCACCTCCATAAAATTTTGGGAAATCCAATTGTAGACACCTAAACCACGTCATGTTTAGGAGACTACTCATATGGGCACATCCAAAGGTCATATGACTGATCTTGGACCTTTCTAAGAGCCAACAGTGGTCCTAACCACTCATAAGGGGTAGTTATGGCCCATTCAAGCTTAGTCGCTATCAATCAGAGTGATCGCCAACACTGGTCACTGAAGCTAAGAGTGGACAGATCTAGCCACTACTTTAGATAGTGATTAGCACCAAAACATAGTCTAGTCATGAATACGAGCCCAGATCATACATTATGATTACACTTGCATTTTTTGTAAATGGTTTTTGGTTTGGATCTTCCAAATATGCTCCTGACTACCCCTTCAATGTAAATTTATGATTGATCCTTCCTCCTGGGATAGTCAGTTGCATGCATATTTGGATCTTGTATTCTCCAGTAAGCCAAGATCTATATCTAGATTTGAATCTAGGATGTCTACATATGCATCCTCCCAAGAAAAATAAATGATCCATGAATACCATAATTTTTTGCAACAAATCTCTAGCAATTTGGAGAGATATTCCATACCCCTTGGAGGAGTAGCAGAGCTCTACCCAATTTATCGATGATTTCTAGCCATACAACCATTTAGATCAGATGTTCTCCACCACCAACCAATCTACAGACACAGAGGTGACCCTTGAACATCAATTAAAATAAGGGATCGAGTACCGTAACCCCTAGATCTTGAGGTAAAAACTATAGGTTTGTGGCCATCGTCTTCGACAATGGCCTATAGTCACAGTCACTCTGAGTAGTAGCGACCAGGTTCTAAGGTCTCATTTCCTAATTTTTAGATTAGATCTTTCATTAATTTTTACTTTGTTAATTAGTTTTGGTATATATTTGGTTTTCTTAATGCATTTGCACTATTATTCTTGAGTTTTCCATGCATTTATCATTCATTTTTGCTGCATTTTGATCTTATCATGCTTACATATCATGCTTCATAGATTTACTAATAAAACCTCATCACGAGAGATTGCCCATGCTACTGGTATCCTACTGTTGTTTCTTGTACGCATGATATAGGTTACAGGACCAAGCCAAAGTGTTTAAAACATTAGATCCCTCCAAAAAATAAGGAGAATAAGACATCTATAAGCCCTTATACAAGTTTGTGTGCGAGACTAGGAGGCCTGCAGAGTGCACCATCCCCTTGCAAGGGAGCCTTTATTGTTGCTTGTATTTCATTGTATCAAAGGGGTATCCCTTAGAGGGACCGATATGTAATAGGAGTTTCAAATAAAATATATATTTTGCATTTGTCACTTCCATGTTATTTATGCTTTTATGGTCTTTTATTTTGATATAATGTTACAAGTAGACTAGGTGCATGCTTTCCAAGGTCATACAAATGGCGATCACTGTGGTACCCCACCTGGTTTTTTATTTTTGGGTGTTTTTCTAATGTTTTTATGTTTTTCCTATGTGTAGATCTAGCCACTCTGGTCAATAGTGACTAGTAGACAGAAATCGCTTTTGAAGATAGCGGTCAGAATCAGCACTCTAGTCAATAGCGGTCAGAAGTAAAATAGTGATAGAGGTCAGCATGTGCTTCACCAAATGTGAATTTTAGGTTGGGGTATCTCTTTGCTATTTTTACTTTCTCTATCTGTGTTTTTATGTCAGAGTACAGTAGGGAAATTTTCATTTAATTAAGAGAACATATAAAAATATTAAAATAAAAATGCATTAAAGTTTTTTTTTAGTTTTCTTAGTTTTTTTCCAATCGCTGCTAGGAAAAATAGACCTCTGTTTTCAAGGTCTTCAATAGTCTCTAGTGATCTAGGTTTTTTTTGTTAATCTTGCTTGCATGGGGCCCAACTAGTGGCCATTATTTCATGAAGTAGAAATGCATTCTCTAAAATTCATTGAAATATTTAGACATGCATTTTTCTGAAAATAAAATGTTCTTTTCTTAGGCATGTAGGAGAAAAATCATGAGTGCTTATTGATGCATTGTTTTCCTTTATGCAAAAATCTAAAAAGAACACCCACACACCATGATTCACTTAAACGCTAGTGATGTGGACTTCATTACCATCCACTAGTAGAGTTCAACGAGGTGGCTTTCATCTCCACCCGTTGTCTCAAATATTGTGAACCTTTTATATTGGCCAATATTGGTTTCCAAGATCTATCATAACCCATGGTATATAGCACGTATCTCTCTTCATAGAGGTATATCACTGACTGTGGGTGAACTGGATGAGGACTGGGAGGACCTGTGCTCCCTGACTATGTGTGGAATTAATCACCACACATTATAGGTTAGATAACATGACCATAACTTCTCTATCGATTGTCGAGTTGTGAGTATACAGGTGAAATCCACTTGAACAATCTGAGTATATCATCAACAAAATATAAAACAC
The DNA here is from genome assembly GCA_028583015.1 of Wollemia nobilis. Taxonomy (NCBI): domain Eukaryota; kingdom Viridiplantae; phylum Streptophyta; class Pinopsida; order Araucariales; family Araucariaceae; genus Wollemia; species Wollemia nobilis. The sequence goes on from JAQPPZ010000523.1 coordinate 23,388,631, forward strand.
AATGATAGTTATATTGTATCTATCAATAAATCTGAAAATACATAAAACTAGTATAGGAACACCAAGAAAAATTAAAAGAGATAAACACTTGTTTACTTTGTTTGTGTGTTTTGAAATCTACATAAAAAGATAATTCACAATTGTCATGGTCTACACATGGAGAAACCACCCTCGATCTAGCACTTAGGTAGAAACTAATGCTTTGTACAGTCACAATTACAATAATGTTGAGCCACCCACACACCATGTTATTGAATGAATTTTACTGAGCCTTAGGGGTGATACCTCAACCCGTGGGGGGACTCCTCAAGAAACCCTAGCTAGAGAGCCATATATTGGTTCCTCTCATGATAGGCATGAGGGGGCATCAAGACCCCAATATTCACATAGACATGAGAAGACCTCAAGGCCTCCCTCATCACATAGACATGAGGAGGTCTCAAGGCCTCCCTCATCACATAGACATGAGGAGGCCTCAAGACCTCCATCATCACATAGACATGAGGGGACTTCAAGGTCCCAACCTTCACATAGACATGAGGAGTCCTCAAGGTCTCAATAATCTCATAGGCATGAGGGGGCATCAAGGACCCAATATTCACATAGACATGAGGAGGTTTCAAGGTCCCGGTCCTCACATAGACATGAAGGTGTTACAAGACCCCAATATTCATAGGATACACTTAGGTTAGATCAGCCCACTGAGGGGTAGAACACAAGGGTTATGCCCAATAACAAATCCAAAGCACCTCCTAGCCTCCTTGAATATGGTAGGATACCCATTGATCATAATATCATTTACGCTAATGGCACTCCATGGGATCAGTCGTGGAAGACCAAACAACTTGATGAGTTGGATCGAGTTCTCTCGAGACCAATACAAATAAGCATCACTACCACACATTCTATTTTATAAAATTCATGTAGCATAAATACAAGGCACACCAATGAGCCAAGGGAAGCTTCAAAGCATCCCTACAACATGTGCACTACCTTCGACCATGGGGGTACAAAATATAGATCACCCTACACAGAGCAGGTCAACCTAATAGACAAGGGAAAAAACATAGTAGGAACCTCTATTATATGCCTATCCATTAAGACTCCTTGCACATAGCCATAGGCCTTCAATAATAAATTATTTTGACCACATGCATAGGCTATATGAGGATGCACAATATCAGAAGAAGCTGATGAGGCCAGAAATTGCCTCATTCATGGACTATTTTGGATATTTCATAAACTACTTTATAAACCTTATGCTATGTTTCTATGCTAATTTTGATGATTGAATGCATTATATATGAATATTTACATGCTTAAATGTGTAGGGGCATAATACTCTATTTTGACCATTTTTTGCATTTATTTGCACTATTTCAGTTGATTTACTTAGTAAAATGTAAGTGTATTTGAAATATATAGTAATGTGTGTTGATGTGTATCCTGTTCTAGTGGCATTTCAATTAATTTCCTTGCTTCCTAACCAGTTTAAATTGCAAAAAGGTGCCAAACTGTTGTGACTATGCAAAAAATCTGAAATACAAAATTTTGACCATACAAATTCCAGCCAGTTATCCATAAATAGCATGGCTTGGAATTTGTCAACTACAACATGTAAAACTTGTTGAATTTGTCTTCTAAGGACTTAGGAAGACTACCTAACCAGTCAAACCCACTTTCCTGAGCATCTGGTGTACGGATAAGTGTCAAAGTTGTTGCACTATCAGATATTCTGGAGCAGCTCCGAAATGAGCGAGAAGGACCAGTTCTAGTCAAAAAGGTAAATAGAATGCCTAGAAAGGTGGGAAATGGAAAGTTGGGAGTGGATACAGATGTATGAGATGTTTTCTCATCTCTTCCACTCATTTCCACCAATGGAGAACATACAACAAGGGATAATGAAGATGTTGTAGCATAACAATTTGTTGAATTTGAGGAAGACAACTTCAGAACAGTTGTTGAATCACTAAAAAATAGCAACAGAACAGATTGTAAGCATAGCACATGTAATAGATTATTATAAATAATAGGCTCTTGTGTTGGTTGAGCATATAGAGATAGAAGGTAGAATAGACCTAGAGCAGATAGTTGTTAAGTTGTAGTAGAACAACAATTTAGTAGGATTTTCCTGCAATGTTGTAACGTTGTGTAACATTCAATAAAAGTGCAGTCTTTCCATCCATTTGTTGTTTTGAGTGAATATGTGAGCATTGAGTAGTTAGTAGTATTATTTCACCTTCTTCTATATCAGGGAGCAAGGGCCACTTCTAGGCCCAGAAGAAGGACTAATTGTTGATAGGTTTTTCTATGAACTTTTGCTGCAGCAAATTAGCAGAAAACTTGGCAGTTTCCATTTCTTGTCTACTAACCTATGTTTGCTATAAATGCATGTGATATTTGTAGTTGGTATTTGCACAATAGGTGTATGAGTGTCAGCTGACCAAGTAGCATAAGTTTGTGAATCTGCAACATTCATGATTTTCCTCTATTTTTCAGTAGTTTTTCCCAGCTTCATGGACTGTTCAATTGGTTGATTGATTATTAGCTTGTGAATGTTTCAATTCTGCAATATTTTCATTTCTATCATTTGAATTCTGCAAATGTAATTAGGTTTCATTTTCTACAATATTTTCATTTATGTCATTTGAATTCTACAAATGTAATTAGGTTTCATTTTTTACAAACTTTGTCATTTCTATCATATCAATTCTGCAAGAGTAATTAGGATTCAATTTTAGTTCATGCTAGTAAATTAGTTTCATAGGATTAGAAGTGACACCAAAAAAACCCCAAGCTAACTTGTCCCACCAATAAAGCCTATTTCTTGAATGAGCTGATTTTTAGCTGCCTATTTTTGCTATCGTATATAGCCTTGGACACTGCCCTGGATTGACAAAACTTAAATATTAAATGATGTGATTTACGACACTCATCATTTTTGGTGTCATTTCTAGGGACAATTAGGTGTTTTTAGGAGAAGTAAAACAACCCAAGAATTGTTATCTTGGTACAAGTAACAGTTCTTGAAAACTGAACTTCAGTTCATTTAGCAAATGAGCATGAATGCATAGGCCAAGAGATGAAAGAGGAAGGTTTATTAGAACCGGCTCTTTCCCAGAAAGGCATTCTTCATGATTAGGAGAAGACTTGCCTATGTATGAAATCCCTGAAAGACTTAAATGAGAGTCATCTTCTTCATCAGCAAAATTTTGGGACCTCTAGAACAAGAACTCTTAGAAGCACTTACTTCTAGATATACCCCTGAGTCTGGTCCATTCGAACAAGTTGCAAAAGTCAAAAGTGAGGGAGAAACTATGGCAGAAGTAGAAGAACATGATAGGGATGTTATGGTCCACCAAGCTGAAAACCCTACTAGGACTTTTGAATACCCTATTCAGCTGAATCCTACTCAGAATGCTCCTATGAAAACAATTTCACCTTCAGTATTGCCAACCTTTAGGGGAATTGTCTCTGAGGATCCTGACCAATTCTTTTTTGAATTTAAGGTTCTATGTCAGACTTATGATTATGTAAATGACAACCAAAAACTAAAATTGTTTCCCTCTACACTCAAAGATGTAGCTTTACGCTGGTTTATGAGTCTTGAACCTGATTCAATCCGCACTTGGGATCAAATGGAAACTGCATTCTTGGATAAGTATCAGGAGTATTGTAGAGTGCGAAATAGAAAGGATGAATTATTTTGGATTAAACAAGAAGAGGATGAGAATTTGGAGGACTATCTTGATAGATTTACCTTTATCCAAAAGAGATGTGGTCCTGTAGAACCAGACTTGTTAAAAACCATATTTTTGAGAGGTTTACAGGATGATTCCAGGGAAGTATTAGATTTAATGGGAAAAGGAGATGTGAACACCCTTGAGATTGATGAAATTGTAGGGTTATGTAGAAATTATTCTCGCACTAGGCAAAGAAGAAAGAAGCAAAATTCTAATAATAATGATATAAAATAATTGATGGAAGAAATGGCTAACATGAAAACTGATATTCTTGTCCAATTAAATTCTGCATTAGGAGAAAGAAATGCAAAATCTAACTCTACACCACCCTTGGCTATCTATTTCCCAAGATGCAGAAACAAGCATGCCTTACAGGATTGTCCCTTGAACAGGACTTCTATCTCAACTATTTGTGGTATTTGTTCAAAAGAGCATATGACTGATAAATGCCATCTACTGCCTCAACTCAAAAGCATTTTGGAAACCCAGACTGAAGAACTTAATGTTATTGGACAAAGGCAAGGAGGCAACTTCTCACAATATCAAAATGCCCCTCATTTTCCTACAGGTTGGGGATAAAATCCTTGGAATATGCCATGGGGATATGCAGAACCACCCTCACAACCTTGGAATCAATCTTGGACAGCTCCTCAAGATTGGTCACACTCTGGATGGATGAATCCACCATGGAATCCAGTTAATCCACATTGGACACATAATCAACAACATGGGCAAAGATGGGGGCAACAATACCCATCATATCAAGGGTAACAAAGGTATCAAGGACAAACTCAAAACTTGTTGCCTGCTCCTAATCAGAAATTTCAAGGAAGAATGCAACCACAACAAGCACAAACGATAAAACAACCTCCACTTCCAGCTCAACCTGTGGCTAACCCAAATAATACAAGATAGGCAACACCTGTCTATGCAGCTGAATCTGAAGAAACTATTGCAGTTCATGTTCTTGACTATAGTAATATCAAATTACATTCAAGAAAGGTCTTACTTGACCCTGTTCCACCTACCATTGAATAAATTGATGGAAAACAAGAATCTCCAAATCCAAAACAGTTGCAAACAACTTTGGAAAAGGAAAAAGAAAAACCAAAAAATGTGCAGGTGAAAAATGTACCTCCTTCAGGAGTGGTACCATATCCTGAGAGATTTGATAATACTGTAACTATCCCTAAATCAAAATTAGTCACAGAGCTTAATAAAATGACTATATCCCTTCCTTTGTTGCAAGCAATAAAGGATGTGCCATTAATCAATAAAATAGTTCAGGAGTTATGTATCAAAATACCTGGTAGAAAGAAGAAGTCCTTTCCTAAAACTATGCAAGTAGAAGGGAAGTTGGTTGACCTGCTATCTAGAAAACTTGTTCCTCCAAAGTATAGTGATCCAAGAAGTCCAGTTGTCACAATCACTATTGGGCTAGTGCAAATTCCAAATGTGTTGATTGATCTTGGAGCTGCAATTAATGTAATGACTAAAGATACAATGCAAAAACTACAGCTCAATAATCTCAATCCTACAACTACAGTGTTAGAGATGGTTGATAGGTCAGTTGTAAAACCAGAGGGGATACTGGAAGATATTTCCATAGAAGTCTCTTCTTGGGAATATCCTGTAGATTTCCTAGTATTGCAGCCTAGAAATTCAGCCAATGGCTATCCCATCATTCTAGGACGACCTTGGCTTGCCACTGTAGCTGCTTTTATAGACTAGAGATCTGGGGAAATGACTATTTCAAATGGCATTGATCTTAAAAATATTTCCCTTTATCCTCCTGTCCAACCTTCAACAAAATTTTTTGGACAGATATGGTTTCCTGAATCTGATGAAGAACAGGAAGAAACTATTTCCACCTTGGCTACAATAATAGTGAAGGAACACATTGAGGAAATAAATTCACAAGAAAGAGAAATCTTTGAGGATGAAACTGTCCTAGTAGAGACATTACAAGAACAAGGGCTTAAATATGATCAAATCATTGTTCATCATTTTCTATGGAAATATGAGGAACAGACCTCAGAGCACTTTTCATCCATTCCAATATAGGAAAGCTCTTTCACACTACCACATGGATGGCATCATCATCTTCTTACCTCTTTCACATGTCCTATGCAAGAATTGATTCCATCAGGAATTACTTTTGAAACAGAATCAAAAGTATTTCATACTCTTCAACCACACCACTATCCATTAAATTATTTAATCAACAAGTATGGAGCAGTCAATTATGTTCATCCAGGGATAAAACAAATTGAAGTACAACCAGGTAAAGTTTTGAATATTAATAGTTGGTTGACTAATGAACAAGAAGCAAAATTATTTGTTGTCCTACAAAAACATGTTTAGGCCTTTGCTTGGAGTTATAAGGATATGTCAGGAATTCACCCTGATGTATGTACACATAGGATATATACTGAAGATGTTAAACCTGTGAGACAACCTCAAAGACGTTTGAATCCTACTCTGAAAGATATTGTCAAGGAAGAAATTGAAAAACTTTTAGATGTAGGGTTCATTTATCCAATTTCAGATAGTCGATGGGTTTCCCCATTGGTTATTGTTCCAAATAAAAATGGGAAAATGAGAGTGTGTGTAGATTATAGAGAGTTAAACAAGGTCACACATAAGGACCATTTTCCATTACCATTCATAGACCAAGTGTTAGACACCCTTGTTGGCAAGAAATTCTTCTATTTTCTTGATGGTTTTAGTGGATATAATCAGATACGAGTTGCACCGAGAAGACCAGGAGAAAACTACTTTCACATGCCCTTGGGGAACATTTGCTTATAGGGTTTTACCTTTTGGTTTATGTAATGCTCCAACAACTTTTCAACGAGTTGTTTTGGAAATATTCTCTGATTTAACAAATGAAAGTGTGGAAATCTACATGGATGATTTCACAGTATGTGGAGACACTTTTGATTATACCTTGGAACATCTTGAAAAAGTTTTAACACGTTGTGAAACATACCATTTGTCTTTAAACCCTGAAAAATGCTTTCTGATGATGGAGGAAGGGATTGTTCTTGGTCATCACATTTCCTCTCATGGGATCAAGGTTGACCCCAAGAAGGTGGAAGTCATCAAAAACCTTCCTCCTCCAAAAACTCAAACTGATGTTAGGAGTTTCTTGGGACATATTGGTTTCTACCATAGATTTATTGCAAATTTTAGCACCATAGCCAATCCAATGTTTGCATTATTGACTAAGGATTCTGAATTTACCTAGTCTACAGAATGTCAAAAGTCTTTTGAAGCATTGAAAGAAAAGTTAACAACTCCCCCGGTGTTGAGAGGTCCTAATTGGGAACTGCCATTCCATATTCAGACTGATGCTTCCAATACTGCAATTGGAGCCGCATTAGGTCAGATTGAAAATGGAGAACATTATGTCATTTATTACATTAGTAAAAACTTGACAGGAGCAGAAAATAACTACACCACTACTGAGAAGGAATTCTTAGTTGTGGTATATGCTATCAATAAATTCTGACACTATATCATAGGGTATCAAGTGTTCATCCATACAGATCATGCTGCTATTAAGTACTTGATGAATAAACCTATGGTTAGTGCAAGAATTATTCACTGGTTAATACTATTGTAGGAATTTGATATCACCATAGTTAATAAACCAGGGAAAGCCAATGTAGTGGCAGATTTTCTATCAAGATTTCCAAACACAGACACAGGGGAATTGGTTGAAGATGCTTTTCTTGATGAAAAACTATTTGCTATTTTTGTGCAATCTCCATGGTTTGCAGATATAGCCAATTACTTGGCTACAGGGAAAGTTCCTCCTCACTTCACTTCTAAACAAAAGAAACAGTTAATCAAGCAAAGTTCTTCTTTCAAATGGATAGGGGGTCTACTTTTTAAATGCAGTCCTGACCATGTCTTACGCAAGTGCATCCACAAGGATGAAGTATATGACATTCTTCATGCATGCCATGATGAACCATCAAGAGGACATTACTCAGTAAAGAGTACAATTCAAAAAATCTTAGGTACTGGTTATTATTGGCCATCTCTGCATAAGGATGTAAAAAAATATGTCAGACATTGTGATGCATGCCAAAGAATGGGAAAACCTACCTATACCAATGAAATGCCATTACAACCTCAAGTCGATATAGAACCATTTGAGAGGTGGGGGCTAGATTTTGTAGGACCTATTGACCCACCTTCTCAAGGGAAGGTGCATATTTTGGTATGTACTGATTATGTGACTAAATGGGTAGAAGCACGTGCTTTTAAGCATGCCCAAGAAGAAAAAGTTGTTGATTTCTTATATTCATAATTTTTTTATGCATTTTGGAGCCCCACATTCTATCACTACAGATTAGGGACCTCAATTTACATCAAAATTTATTGAAGCCTTTACTAAACTATATGAAATTAAGCACAAAAAATCTTCACCTTATCACCCTCAGGAAAATGGTCAAGTTGAAGTAACAAATCAAGAATTAGAAAGAATCTTAACCAAAATAGTAGCTTCCCATAGGAGGAATTGGCTAGATAAACTACCTGAAGCAGTTTGGGCTTATAACACTACATGGAAATCCACCATAGGATTTACACCTTATGAATTGGTTTATGGTAAAAAGCCTCTTTTGCCTATTGAATTTGAATTACTAACACTTTGAACTGCTTTGGAAGTTGGTATTGACTTGTCACAAGCACAAATAGACATGATTTTGTAGCTCAATGCATTGGATGAACTACGAATGGAGGCATTGCATCAAACTAAAATGATTCAAGCACAACGGAAGTTGTGGCATGACAATCACATTCAACAATGAGAATTTCAGCAAGGCAATTGGGCTTTGTTGTTTGATTCTCGCTATGAATATTTTCCTGGGAAGTTACAAACTAGGTGGCTTGGACCTTATCTGATTGAAGAAGTGTTTGGAAATGGAGTTGTTCATCTTTCACCCATTGATGATTCATGAAGAAAGTTAGTGGTTAATGGACATCATCTCTGGATATACCATGCACCATTGACTAAGGATGAATTTCTAAAGCAAGTGGAGCAATTGGATGTCTACATGATGGAAGGAACTACCTCTTCCACAACAGATTCAACAGAATGAAAAAAATATAAAAATAAAAAAAACAAATAATAATTCAAAAAGTGAAAACCTCCTAGGAGGCACTTCTGAATTGGCTTGCATGAAAACCGGTTTTCTGGCATGTTTGCCTTGTTGGTCCCACAATCACTATTCCATCCTTTCTCAAGACTGCACCTATCTTATTTCGTAGAAGAGCTAAGCTGGTAGTCAGTAGGAACATACATCTGTACAAATGTAGATAAGTGGTTAAATCAGGTATATGCCCTTTGCATTTTAATCATTGTAGATATTTAGTATGTAGTGTATAAAAATCACTAGTTAGTATAAAACATTCATAAGGTTTGAAAAAATCCAAAAGTAATCCATCTAGTCAAAGGAAGGCAGAGAAAGAATTCCATGTTGTTTTAAGGGGATGAAAGAAACAAAAGAATTGAAAAAATTGCAGTCAGTAAAGCTTATTCCAGGGGGAAGGTGTGTAGAGCTTCGGAATGATATTAAGCTCCGGAATAAGAATGTTGCTTAAGACATAAAATAACTTCGAAATGAGAAAAGGTTTGAACTTTGGAATGAGAAAGGGTTTGAGCTTTAGAATGGGAAAGTGTTTGTACTTCGAAACGAAGAATAACTTCGGACTAAAAATGGCAATGTCACGTGGTCTAAGTTTATTTTTAAAATTTCATCGTCCAAAGTTGGAAAACAAATTCAAGGCACGAGATTCAAGGAGAATCACAAGTTGCGATGGAAAAATTTATTTGGAACCACCATGTGCTTCGGTTTCCTACATAATCTTTGGCTCATGCGACAAGGCACCTCGACAAACACAACTCAGTAATTAATGATATTAACCCTGCAAATTACGCATGTTTTGACCAAAGACCAAGTGCCAGCTCAGCGAAGTCATAATTAATTAATGGAAGATCATTGGATAGGTCTGAGGTATAGACTACCTACTATTATAATCCATGTTCCTTATTTCTTTGACAATGATTCTCAACCAAATGAGCGGTTTCAGGATTGGCTCAAGCAACTACAGGAAACCAGAGGATACTATAAAGGGAAACTATGGAGTTATCAAGAAATAAATCTGAACATAGATCTTTGTGCTTCGGTGGCCTTGCAAAATGCATGAGGACATGCATTAGAATAGGTTGGGGGGAAATGATGAGGTCAAAAATTACCTCATTCATGGACTATTTTGGATATTTCATAAACTAGTTTATAAACCTTATGCTATGTTTCTATTCTAATTTTGATGATTGAATGCATTATATATGAATACTTACATGATTAAATGTGTAGGGGCATAATACTCTGTTTTGACCATTTTTTGCATTTATTTGCACTGTTTCAGTTGATTTACTTAGTAAAAAGCAAGTGTATTTGAAATATATAGTAATGTGTGATGATGTGTATCCTATTCTAGTGGAATTTCAATTACTTTCCTTTCTTACTAACTGGTTTAAATTGCAAAAAGGTTCCAAAATATTGTGACTGTGCAAAAATTTGAAATACAGAATTTTGACCATACAAATTCTAGCTAACTGTCCATAAATAGTATGGCTTGGAATTTGTCAACTACAATGTGTAAAACTTGTTGAATTTGTCTTCTAAGGACTTAGGAAGACTACCTAACTGGTCAACCCTACTTTCTTGAGAATTTTGTGTATGAATAAGTGTCAAAGTTGTTGCACTATCAGATATTCTAGAGCAACTCTGGAATGAGCGGAGAAGGACCATTTCTGGTCAAAAAGGTAAAAATAATACCCATAAAGGTGGGAAATAGAAATTTGGGAGTGGATACAGATGTATGAGATGATTTATCATCTCTTCCACTCATTTCCACCAATGGATAATGCACATCAAGGGATAATGAAGATGCTATAGCATAACAGTTTGCTGAATTTGAGGAAGACAACTTCAGAATAGTTGTTGGATCACTAAAAAACAACATAATAGATTGTAAGCATAACACATGTAATATATTATTATAAATAATAGGCTCTCATGTTTTTTGAGCATATAGATATAGAAGGTAGAATATACCTAGAGCAGATGGTTGTTAAGTTGTAGCAGAACAACAATTTAGCAATATTTTCTTGAAATGTTGTAACATTGTGTAACATTCAATAAAGTGCAGTCTTTCCATCCATTTGTTGTTCTGAGTGAATATGTGAGCATTGAGTATTTATAAGTATTCTTTCACATTATTCTATATTAGGGAGTAAGGGCCACTTCCAAGCCCGAAGGAAGGACTAATTGTTGATAGCTTTTTTGTAAAGTTTTGCTGCAACAAATTAGCAGAAAACTTGGCAGTTTCTATTTCTTGTCTACTAACCTATGTTTGCTATAAATACATGTGATATTTGTAATTTATATTTTCACAATAGGTATATGAGTGTCAGCTGACCAAGTAGCATAAGTTTTTGAATCTACAACATTCATGATTTTCCCTTGTTTTTCAGTAGTTGTTCCCAGCTTCTTAGCATGTTCAATTGGTTGATTGATTATTAGCTTGTGAATGTTTCAATTCTGCAATATTTTCATTTTTGTCATTTGAATTCTGTAAATGTAGTTAGGTTTCATTTTCTACAATCTTTTCATTTCTATCATTTGAATTCTACAAATGTAATTAGGTTTCATTTTTTGCAAACTTTGTCATTTCTGTCATATCAATTCTACAAGAGTAATTAGGATTCAATTTTAGTTTATGCTAGTAAATTAGTGTCATAGTATTAGAAGTGATACCAAAAAACCCAAGCTAACTTGTCCCACCAATAAATCCTATTTCCTGAATGAGCTAATTTTTAGTTGCCTATTTTTGCTATCGTATATAGCCTTGGACACCGCCCTGGATTGACAAAACTTAACTATTAAATGATGTGTTTTATGAAACTCATCAGAAGCTACTCCAAGATAAGGAGGAAGCATTGCACAAGCATTTAGAAGCCCTCAAGCAAGAGGAAGCATAGAAAATTTGATATTTACACCTTCAAGAATAGCGCTTGAGAGAGGAACAAATAGAGCATGAAAAGCAAGCGGATAGGCTAGCTCGAGCCAATTTGCACATGTGGTGAGCAATACCAACATGATAGATGTTCTAATTCTTAGCATGAGAGATGCATTAAATAAATATATGAGCACACTCACCATGCCTCACAGTATCAACAATGTCTAGATCCAAAACAGACATAACTTAATGAAGAACGGGTGGAGATGGAATATTAGGAATAAATATATCCTAAACCTCCATCCATAGTCATGGGGGATGAAAACATATACCCTAATTAGGTATACATAGGATTACCTCCTTGACCATCACAAATAAGCCTTCAATAATAGGAGATCATTTCTTCAAATGCATACAAAATACTCGCTGAGAGATTCAAATATCTTGAGAAATAGGATGTGGTTGGGTAGAATCCAACCCTAATTAAAATACACAAACAACTATTATGCCCTTCAGTATCGAGTCTTGCATATCCTAGGCATTTTGAGATTCCTAGATTAGACAAATTTAAAGGAGAGGAAGATGCACAAGAACATGTCACAAATTTTATGAATGCATGCTTCCAAATTGAACATAATGATGCCCTAATACTGAGAATATTCATCATGATGTTATCAGGTGTAGCAACCAAATGGTTCAACCAATTACCTAAGCACAACATCATCAACTTTGAGCAACTGGTGAATGCATTTCTTGAATGCTTTTCATTTGGCATCAAGAAGAAGGTAAACTTATCCGATCTGGTAAACTTGAAGCAATACGATGATGAGCCAGTTATGGACTATGGGAACAGATGGAGGAAGATAATGGTGAAATTACCATTTTTTGTTCCCACTGTAGATCTCACTTATATGTTTACCAAGAGTTGTGCAAAGCACATCTTTTGCTACTGCAAATAAAAAAGTATGAAACATTCAAGGAATCCTTGTCTCAATCCAAGCTAATAGAATACATCAAGGTTGACGAAGGAGACCTTAAGCTCTGAAATAAAAAGTACTAGAACAATAAAAACTACAACAATAATAAAAAAAGTAGGCCAAGCTTGCTCAAGTCAACCAGGTTATTTTAAGCATGACAAAGGGAGGCAATAGCCAATAATCATAGAACTATCAAGCTCAGCCCCCACCAGCAAATTACGACCCAAAGAACAACCAAGATCAAAATAAGGAATGTTGACCACATTGCTATTTCATGCCTTTATCGAAGTCAATGCAATCGATATTCAACCAGCTAAGCGAGGAACAAAGACTCAGTCTACTTGAGATACAACTTATTTACCCTAATCATTCCAAGCCCAAGGTATATAGGGAATATCAATATTACCCATATCATAGAATACAAATGCATGACATCAAAACATGTATCAGATTCAAGAATGTTGTGCAAAACATGATCGAGAAGGGTGAGCTAAAATTTGACAACCCATTAGCACCCAAAAATAAATACATGGGTATATTCATAAACTAAGTGCCTAATCATGAGGCCCCTAGAGAGCAAGACACTCACGTAAACCAATTCCAAGTCAAACCTCCCACTTAGGGATACATCAGAATGGTTGAAATAGTCAATATGGCAACAAGGAGTCAGTGATACAACCAACCAGAGCCTCAAATGGCTCCTATTTGTATCTTGTATGCACCTCAATAGAGGCAAATGTAGGATAATCCTCGAATTCCACCAACACGACCTATGGTAATTTTTCAGAGCAGTCTTGTGCAAAATCTCCAAATAGCACTGACCGAGTTATCAATCTATGAGCTCATTCAATAATCCCCAAGACACACGAAGACTTTAATGGAAATCCTAATATTGATTGAGCTTCAGCCCTAAAACCCTGATGCATTCACAAATTTTGTAGGGCAGGTCCAACAGTTTCAAGAGCTTACAATCTATTTCTATGATCACGAAATCAAGGTAGTACCTACTACCATAGCAAACCCACCTCTGCATATCATCGTATCCATCAATGACATACCCTTCAAGAGGATTCTAATTGACATGGGCTCATTGATTAACATTATCACAACAAAGGCTATAGGGCACCTAAAATATCTAGATCCAACATTGTCCCAACCTCCTATACATTGAGAGCTTTCAATGATATGATGTGCTCCATAGTGGGTACAGTTGTTCTGCCTATAAAGGTAGGGCATAAGACCATCCCTATTATGTTTCATGTATTAGAGGGGGAAATGCAATACAAAATACTTCTAGGGCATCCTTGGATAAGTGATATGCAGTATATTCCCTCAATATTGCACCAATGCATCAAGTATGTGCATAAGGGACAAGTGCATGTGGTTCCTTTGGATGAAGAGCCATTTAAGTATGTGCATCAAGTTGACTTGTTGGGGGACTTCATCCTTCCATCAACACACATGTACATAAGACCTTTATCTCCCACCACACATTTAGGAAGTAATTCTAAATTAGTATGAGGTGACCCATCCACATCGACACCACATCTTGCATCTAAAGCCACTGGTACTTTTGAGAAACCCACAACGTCCAAGGCAAAGGAATCCCAGAAGCTAAAAGCACCCTTAGTGGAGGAAGGACCTAAAGAACTTCCAACTATAGAAACTATGAAAATTCTAAATCCCATGGAGGAGGAATATTCCTAAGAAATAGCTGAGGAGGTACCTTAACCTGCCTTGCCTACTTCATCAATGGCATCATCTACACTGTAGGTGATAGTTCAATTAGATAACATAGGGCTAGGTGAATATCTTATGCAGAACATGAATTTCACACCTATTATCGAGTCTACACAAGACATGGGATGGCCAAGAGTCCTAAATTTGCTAATAGAGATAGTGGTTCCATTCCAAACCAACTTCATATATGCTAGTTTACCCTATGCCCATAAAGCTTCTAATATTGAAGAGGATGAGGATGAACCATTCACCATAAATTTTCATTTCTTGTCAAATCTTGAGTTTTCTCTAAGGTACTTTGAACGATGCCATTGGCATAGCTATGGCTTATGTCTATACGAGCAAGAGCATCAACTTCCATTCTAGTTGTAATACTAGCTGCCTATTGATAGGTTTGGTCTAGGGTATCATATCTAGAGCTACGATGATTCATTGGTAGCAACTCTAGATAGGATAAGCTTGGGGTTCAAGGAAGACATTATCTATAATCCCTATCAACCCCCAAGCAAAAACTACTTGGGTGATGGATGGGTGGCCATGGTCAATATCAAACCACCCAATGAGTATCACCCTAATTTCTCTCTCGAAGAAAGCCCATCAGAAATCATCCTAAGGTAGGATGAACTAAGTCATGGTTATGAGTGAGAGGAAAAATATTATATCATTATTGAATCCAAGGATTAAGTTGGATTGGCCTACCATGGGCCTCAATATATACAATACCTTGCTTGGGCAGGTAACACAGAGAGCGGATACATCTCGGATGAGAGTGGCTATGAGTTAGAGGACTCAACTGATATGGCCTACCTTGGGCCTATACATGCACACCACATCGCAGGGCTAGTGGAAATAGATAATAGAGTCTTCATAAATGATAGTGACTATGAAGATGAGACTAAAATGCCCTATCTTGGGCCTCAACATTTAGGTCACTATTGGAACAAAATATGCCTTTGGTTAATAGTGTTGCGCCTTAGACTTTTCCAACATTGAATAAACGAATCTAACTTGGGACTATCCATTTAATCTCTAGATAAGGCTAGTTCCTTTGGATTTTTAGAGAAAATGGGAACAAGAAAGAAGGGAAATATAACCGAAGCTAGAACTTTTCTCATGGTACAGATTAGACAACAACTAGAAATAAATGCACATATCACTGTCTACAAGCTTCTTTTACACCCTCACGTAGAAATTATGAATTCCTAAGTATGGTTTAGACATTCATCTAACACATGTAAGCATTCCTTGATCTTTAACTCTAGGAAATTTATTCATATATGCACAGTTTAGATTTCAAAATAGATACAATATAAACTTAAAATGAATAGAAGTCAAAAACTAGATACATACACTTGCACACATAAAATCAGAAGCCAGAAGGAGGAGTATCTTTATTGCTTGTATTCCAGCAAAATGCATATACAGTCTATAAACGTCCAAGAGCCGACCTTTTTTTTGTGGGTCGCTCACCCATATATACCCTAAAAATAGCATCTTTATACTGTATATATTTTGATCACCTAATAAATTACAAACAATTTATCTGTAGTTTCTAAAAATCTACAAAATATCCTCTACAAATTAGATTTTAGATGAGCTTGTCATATTACAATTATCTGGTGAGCCTGCCACATTACAATCATCTGGCCTTTCCCAAGAATCAAAAATTTGGTGTTAGTGCATGTCTCAGTTGCCAAAAATACCTTTTATGCCATTATAGCTAGCATGTCGTGAAATCGTGACATTTTGCCTTTGCGAAGCTTCTTTTTCTTTCCCCCAACGAAAATGGAACATGTCACAAAATCATGACATTTTCATCCCTTTTGCTTTGTCTTCTCTTTTAGGTTGCAAAAACGCAATAGGTCATGAAATCGCGACGCCTTCATCTCTTCAGCTCTATTCTTTATCTTTGACCGTGAAACTGAGACATATCACGAAATCACAATGTTTCTGCTTCTTTGGTTCACCTTGTCGCTTTTGGCCACGAAAATGCAACATGTCGTGAAATCACGACATTCTTCGTCTCTTTAGTCCCTTTGGCTTTTCTTTCGGTGAAAATGAAACATGTCACAAAATTTTGACATTCTCCTTGACTTGGGCTCCTTCATTGGAGGACTTGGCAAAAATGTGCAACGTCGCGAAATCATGAATTTTTCCTCCATTTGGCCTCCTTGCTATTTTTCGCTGTGAAAACCCGACATGTCGCGATTTCACGACACCTTCTTTCCTTAGCATATTTTGCTTTCTTATTGCTCCTTCAAAAGTAGGCCGCTTCGGTCTTCTTCAAAAAGTGCTTCAGCCATTTTTGGGGTTAGTCGTATTTTGACTAACATTCTTGGCACCTTTCGAGGGATTTTTTGCTTGCAAAAATTTGAAATCAGGCCTTCATCCATTGGGAAACAGAGTCAACAACACAGTTGTAGAAAATAAAACCTTAGAAAAGCAAAAAGAAAGGAAAAATGCACTTAAAATATAAGTAAGCATTACCTCATAAAAATTTTGCTACAGTTTAGTGACTTATCACTAATAAGACATTCAACTTCTTGAAAACAAAATGGTTATAGAATTATTTTTAATTCTAGAAACTAGTCCCAGCTCCAGTTGACTATTTTTGCCCATGATGCTTAGATTTTCTGATCTTATCCATTGTTGTTATTGTTTCCTAGTAATTTTTGCACACTTGGTTCTAGTATTCGTCATCCAAATCAGAAGAATCAATAAAAAGTTGATATATATACTGTAATACCTCCACCTTGTTATAAGAAATTATTTTATGTCTCAAAATTAGCTCCTGTAAGCAGGCTTTGACCTGTGTCATCTTATGAATAATTTCCATCACCTGTGTCTCTTCTATAGGCTCATTCTAGCCTTCTATCTCTGACTCATCTTCAATGAAAACCTTCACAGATGATGAAAGTACATCTTCTTTCAACACTTTGGAATTATCATCCCAGAGGTAGGGAAGCCCATTCTGAATAGCTAAATCAATATTTTTCAGTAACCCTTTTGCCTCAGCCTCCAGCTTATGCAAAAATTTGTTTCCTTGGGTTACTAATTTGAACTTCCTAAAGAAGTTCTTTGCTACAATTTTAGCTTGAGACCAGGCTTCACTCCTTACCTTTGCTGCTATAATTTCTGGCATTTTGTCTAATAAGATTTGAATTTTCATAGTAGCATCCTCTCTTTTAAGCAAAAATGCTTCTGTAGCTTTAAATTCCTCCCCTACTACCTCGATAGTTTCCTTGACTTTGGCCAAATATAGCAACAAAGGCCTAGCTTTCAGCACTAAGGACAACAATTCTTTCAACAAATCTTTTCTTATTTTCTTAACTTTCTCCTTTGAAAACCTAGATGGAGCATTATGTTGCTCCATTAACTATTGTTGCAGTTGTTGTATTTGTTGATTGAGTGCTTGAATCTGCGCTTTTGCTATGTTTAATTTTTCTTTGTAATTTGCTGCCTCATTGGTAATGATGCTGAATTTTTCTTCCCATTTTTTGGCTTCCAAAGTTAGAGCTTTTTTTGCTTCTTCACCACAAACTCTAACTCTTTCCTTTTCTCTTGTTCTCTCAAAAAAATTTATTTATAGTGCCCTCCATGCAAGTATATATTCCCTAAATGTGCTTGAGCCTTTACCCACTCATCTTGCATGGGCATCTGGGAGATATCTTCATTTATTTCTTCAACCTGATAATCTGTCACAGTCATTTCTTCCTTAGATTTCTTGGTAATGGGAGTCAATTTCAATTTCTTCCTTTACATGTCGGTAGGTCCAAAGAAATAATATCTCGTACACTGGCAGGTGCTTTTGGATCCTCAATTGAGCGAGAAGTCCACCAATCCAAGGCATTATTGCTAACCTTCTTCAGATTTTCAATTTTTGCCATTGTTGGATGCGAGTCAGTCCCCTGAGAAGATGCAACTCTAATTGTTGGGATGGAAGCCAATGCAAAGCTAACATTACGCAAATACTAGGAATATGTTGCCATCTCTGGGGAAACAAACCAATTTTTTTACAATGATGTTATATTTTTGTTTACTTCAGAAAGGGAAGGAGAATTACAATGGGAACAAGTAGAATAAATAGAAGGAGATAGTGAAGAAAATATACCTGCTCCTAGTTGAATCCATTGTTGGTCTCCTTCCTCCTCTTCTTCCTCACTAGTAACATTTTATTTATCTTGAATATTGCCCTCATCAGGGGCTTCAACATCTTTTTTTTGTCCATATTCCTCATCGCTTGCATCAAAGATTTATTATTTTTTCATCTTGGGGGGATCCTCCCTGCTTTTTTCCTTCATCTCCAATTTCTTGTTTAACAGGAAGCTATTTTTTAGTTTTAATATTTTGGCTCTATTGAGCCGAACTGGGTAGGCCGCATGAGACATATCTCTGAGAATCTTCATGCTCAGCTTCTTGAGCATTTGCATCATCATTTCCTTCATTTGTTTGGTCTTGTCCATCTCCTTCAGTATCTCCACCTAGATTATCCTCTGCATCTTGAGGTCCTTGTTTGCTAGGAGAGTCTTGGACAACATTCTTGTCTTTTCTCTGATCAGCTATCATTTTTAATTTTTTCATCCTTTTGCCTATAGGTTCTTCATCAAACTCTATAGCCAAATCGGTAAGAGGTACAAATTTCACAACCCTTGAAGAATAATGTTTTGCAACTGAAGTATATATCCCAAGTGCTAAGCGCTTATCCCTTTTGGCTACCTGAATGGGCTCAACTCTACCATGTCCTTCTTTTCCCAGCCCTTTTTCTTCATAGCCCATTTTTAACATCATTTGGGCAGCCTTCTGACTATAAGTTTCCTCCTGTTATTTAGTAAAAACTTCCTCTATTTATATTTTCCTTGATGTCCTAGGTTTTTTCTAAATAGGAGGAGGGTTTTGGGCTACTATAACTTTCTTTCCCTTATCAGATTCATGATGCTGAGGTGCTTCTGGGCTAGATAAATGATTGCCTCCAATACTAGGAGGGATCCTGACATGAAAACTGTCGGCCCATGACTCATGATTGGCATCATACCTAGGGTCAAATTTATTGTCATCCTTGGTGGGGTATCTAGATGAAATCATGTTAGTCTGCACTCTCATTAACCACCATTCTCAAATTTTTGCCAGAGTCCAATCCGGTCGATTTTTTAGTATTCTATTAATTCTATCATTTGTCAATTGATGGGCCTTTACATTTTTAGGATCATATTGGACAACCACTTCATAGAAGTCATGCCAAGGGGGTAGAGGCTCCATCCTCTCAATATGCCACTCCAGGGGTTCATCTTCACTATTATTTCTGCTTTCTTCAATATCTTCCCTGATTTTAATATGATAATATTTTATCTGGGTTTTATTCAAAATGGCTTGCCTCTCAGCAAACCTATTAAAGGGTTCATATTTCCACCTCTGTGGAATCTCAATAAGCCCCAATTCTCTAAAATACTATGTTATTTTCTCATTTTACCCTTTTTTGTCATAGTAATTCCTTCAAATTTGAAGGGCATGTTGCAGGTACTAGTTTTTTGAATTCCAGTCCCGAACTTCATATTTATTATTTCCATATGCCTAACATACTCTAAATAAAATAACCTATCAATGACATGCTGGGGGAGTAAAAAGGGTTTCTCTGTGAACCCATATAATCTGATACATACTCCTTGGGTCAAAATGAACCAGTCTCCCTCCTCAACATATTTGGTCTGCAAGACTTTTTCTGCTTTGGGGGTCAACCTTCTAATCTGTCCATACATAATTTTCAGAGCAGTGCCTAAGAATTCCCTGTTGAAATCATAGTAGGACTCTAACTTATGTAGCACATTGGTCCATTCATATACTGGCAAAACTCTCCCCTTTTCATATCTATCATTTACTAATATAAATTCTAATTCTTGAGACATGAAATAAAAGAATAACCAAACCAAATAAGAAGTGTAGCGGAAAGAAAATTGGGTCCCTGCTTTCAAAGATGCCAAACCCTCATGAATTTATGAACTTAAGAACTTGGGCCAATTGAAGAAAATTGGCCTTACACTTTTATTCATGACAGCAGAGTCATACATCTTAGGGTTTGACAAACATTCTACCACCGCTACTTGCCATTTTTGAACCCTTTCATCAGTTTTGAGCCCAACAATCATGGCTAGGATGGAATATAGTTTAGGGTCCTTAAAAGCTATAATTTCTATTGGAGGTTCTGGTGGATTCACTCCCTCGGGAAGGTCTTTTAGCTGAGTAGCTAGAAAATTCCTCATTTTCTCAAACGAACCAAAATATGTAGCCTGCTGTAAAGGATCAAAGGTTTTTAGCTCTAAATAAGGGACATGGCTTGTAGCAAAAGTAGAGATAAATGCATCCTTTGATAGAGAAAATAAAACCCTTCCCGAATAATCCCTAATTTTCCTCTATTTTTCATCATAAAAATTGGCAATTTATATTACTAATTATGGGCAAGGATGAATAGGGATATATACATACTAGTACAAAAGAGTGGTATGCAAATGTGGAAGAAGAGGACATCAAAACCCTGGTTGCAACCTGGTTCTTTATATTTCTTTGAATCTTCGTTGGGTCTTTCCACGTCACAACAGTGTCTGCAATTCGGGCATCTTTATCAATAAATTTGGCACTGCTCTCCTCCCTTCTCCTTAATACCGAAGTAGTTGGGGGCAACAAAGTCGATGCTTCCTGCTTCTTCATTTTTCATGGAGCCATTAGGAATTCTTAGGCATATGGGCACTAAATTTTTTTCTAAGAATACTTCCCAATTCTTTCTTTCTTACTGAGTTACAGCATCATAGTATGGGGATAGCAAAAATCTTTTGGTCTTTGATTATTACAGTGACAGTCTTCACTCTTTTCTCTTTGTGGGAGCTTAGCGATTCACAAATGACAAAATGCCTTTCCAGGATTTCAAATTTTACTTTCACGTAGCTTGGGAGGACATGCAACATTAATGCATTAATGATGGTTGGTAGATTTGATTTCTTCATATTTTCTTTGGTTTTTGTTTCCGCCACCTTTAGAAAGTTTCTTAAAAAAAACTCGCCAGCTCATTAAAGTTTGCGTGGGAAACAGGAAACTACCTCATGTATAAAATTATGCCACCTGATTGATTAATTATTATTCCACATGCTTATCCCTTGACACATGTCCACTTCAAACAAGGCTTCGACTGCTGACCTTAGAAATATTTCTTGGGAAGAGTATATAACATTTTTTGATGAGTCCGTTTAATTATTCCTGCTTGCCAGCTCTTAAAGGACCAAATCGGCAACTCTAAATTTGAAATTATAAGACAACAAAGGCAAAATTTTCCCCTTAAATTTATTCAAAAAATTTCGGGCTCTGATTGGCTACAAAAAATTCTTACTAAGCCGCAAAAAAAAACAATATTTACAAACTTTCAAAATATTTATATTATATTATACATATAATATTTTTTCTTTGCTTTTTACTGGAAGTATAATTTCAGGTGAAATGCATTCACCACGATAGGAAGAATCCACCCATATTGATCCTTCAACTGAAAAGCATTGAACTATTTTTCTGAAATAATCTCAAATGGTCCTTCCCAGAAAGCATCAAACTTGTCATGGTAGCCTGGTTTTGCTTTCTTGATGTTCCATTTTAAAACCAGGTCACCTATCTTGAATTTCTTGAAAGTGATTTTCAGTCGAACTACCCTGTTGTTTGTACCATATGTTTCTGGTAGTGGTCGTAGGCTTTCTCCCTAGATTCTTCTAGCTGCAAAAGTTGCATCAGTCGGGCATCCATTGGATAGCCTTCATCTTCATTAATCTGGTTCAACAATTTCAATGTTGGTATCTCCATATGAATCGACAAAACAACTTATTTGCCATAAACCAAAGCATATGGTGATGTATTGATCTATCTCTTGATTGAAATTCTATTAGCCCAAAGGGCTTGATTCAGTAGTGAGTATCAGTTCCTTTTGTTATCTTCTAGTGTCATTTTTAGTATTCTAAGGATATGCGTATTGGTAGACTCAGCTAGTCCATTACCTTGTGGGTAATAGTTAGAAGTCTTCAAGTAAATCCCATATCGGCTGGCAAACTCGATCATATTTGCTCCAATGAAAGAAGATCCATTGTCTATAATCAAATATTCTGGTGTGCCAAATCTTGTAATCAGACTCTCTACAAATTCTATCACTACTTCTTAATAAGCTTTCTTTGTGGGAATTGCTTCTGCCCACTTAGTGAAGTAGTCCGTGGCAGTGAGAATGTATTTGTGGCCTGCTGATGAATTTGACTCTATTATCCCCACAAAATCCAATACCCACTACTGTAAAGGCTTCTCGACTTGTATAGCTCTCAAAGACATAGGTGCATTCCTATTTCTTCCTACATACCTTTGACACTATTCACATTTTTGGGTTACTTTGTATGCATCTAGGAATATGGAAGGCAATAACATCCAGCTCTAAGGATCTTCAAAGTTGTTTTTCAGCCTGCATAATGTCCACTTGAGATGCCTCCATGAAATTCATCTAATACTCTTTGTTTTTCATTATCAAAAATGCATTTCAATAATACACCATCAATATTTATTCTATACAACCCTTCTATTTGAAGGGTATATTTTAAAGCTTGGGTTCTAAACCTTCTTCTTTAGGAAGCATTCAGATTTTTAGGGCACAACCCATTCTAAAAATACTTCACAAAGTTGTCGATCCAATCTGTACTCTCTCTGGCTTGATGTTGCTCAGTATTTGCCATCACGAGCTGGCTTTCCCCATATCCACTTGCTGCTTGTCTAGCCAATTCTTGGCATAAAGCTCTACTTCTGACTATTTTAGTCGGATGTATTTCTACATTATACTCTTGTATGCGGGTCACCCACCCAGCTCTTTTTTCACCCAATTCCCCTTGTATTATAAAATTTCTTACGTCTGGGTGAATCACATAAACAATGGTTCAACTCTGGGATAAAAAGTGCTTTAGTTTATTCAATGATTTTATAATTGCATACACCTGTTTCTCTATAAAATTGTACCTCTCCTCATGCTTGTGCATGGTAGAACTCAGAAAGGCTATTGGTATTTCTTCATCATCTGCTCCCTTCTGAGTGAGAACTGCAACATAGCTATCTTGCTCTCCGACAGCGTATAGAATGAAACTTTTAGAATAGTCAGGGTTGACTAGTATAGGGGCTTGAGCTATGGCTTCCAAAATTTTCTTGAAAGTTTCTTTCCTTGGATCTATCCATTTGAAAGGAGCATCCTTTTTCAACAGTTCAGTCATTGGCTTAACTGTTTGGGCAAAATCGGCAATGAATTTTCTGAAAAAAATTATTTGTCCAAAGAAATACTGTAATCCTTTCTTATTAACTGGAAGTGACAACTCCAGAAGTGCTTTCACTCTATCAAGATCAATGGACAACCCAATTTTAGAAATAACATGCCCAAGGAGTATTCCTTCTTCTAAAACAACAATGATACTCGAATCATAACATTATTCAGGAAACAGTGATCCCTCTTTCATGGAGTGCGCCTAAAAAATCAGCAAAAATGGATAGTGGAAATTGCTCCAAAATTTTACACGTTGAAATCACCGCAATACAATATAAAAATTAGGATCTTGAGCATTAAATTTTGGTTGATGCATTGTCACCTCGTGCCCTAGAAAATTAATTCCATTTTGACAAGAAATGGAATCCATAGTCAGTGCCTTGGAAATGAACAGGAGCATTTAATACTGGCATCTCTTCAACCGGGATTCTAGAAATATCACTTTTGGTGCCCCAATAATTAAATTTCATCAATTTTCTCTTTTTGGAAAGTTTCTATTTTCAAAAATTTTCTATTTTTGGAAAGTTTCTATTTTTGGCAACTTTCCATTTTTGGTGAATTTTCCTTTTCAGAAATTTTCCATTTTTAGTGACTTTCCCTAGCGAATCAACCTTTGAATTATTTGAATTTGTAATTGCATTTGCTTCCCAAAATTGATTTTCTGCCCCGAAATTGATTTTTTATGGTAAAACTTCCCGGAGCCATAACTTTTGATCCGTTCACCCGATTGTCTATTGTAATATATCATTGGAAATATTGAGAAACAATATATCACAACGAAATATCTAAAGATAATTTCATCCAATTTTATTTTCACCACTAGATGTATTTCATATTTGGATGAATTTAAAAATTTATTTTTAGTGTGGCAAAAATGCCAACACTTTTGGCAACTCATGGGGTATTCAGCTTGTCTAGATGTAATCGACCCGAGGGCCTTTATCCATTGGGCAATAGAGTCATAACTATCGACTGCATAAAATTATTTACTGCTTGCACCAGCTTCTTCATGCACTACCTGATATTGTCCGATCACCTATTGGTATTTTTCACCCAATGCGAGGAACTTCGTCGAGCTTGGATGATTTTCTCTGCTTCAGGGTGCTCTGGCAAGACTTTGATCTTTGATGCCAACGGCTCTTGTAATTCAAAAACAAAATAGGAAAAAATAAAATAGATAATGTTGATATTTTGGCTCAACAAAATTAGTAGAAATGTATGGGGCCATAGTTACGCTCACCCTTGATAGAGTTAGTGTACTTACAGCGATGATGGGATGATGAGGTAGATGACAGTGGAATAGAAAATGGGTTAGGGGCAGAGGCAAACCAACTGGAAGATGGAGGAGTGGAGGAAATGGTAATGGTAGAAGGATCATTGGTGACTAATGATTATGAAATGGGGATGGGAACAGAAGTGGTGGGTACAACAAATGAAAGCGAGGTACTACAGAATGAAGGGAAATGGTCACCAAATGCTCATGATCAAGGGAAGAGAAAATGCGTACCTATAGGCTCCAACACCATTTGAGCCAATAATGTAGATTTTTTAAATCATATCACACCATTTTAGTGTCCTTGGCACTTTATTTATCATTCGGCCTATTTATAATATTTATACAAAAATTTATGACATGATTGGCATGCCACCACCACAAACCTGGATTTGAATGCTTATCCGGTGAATCTGTAGTGTCCGGACCAAATCTAATTGTACTTCAGGTAATATTTGAAGTTTGGTTGTCCTCTTCCCAAAGTTTTCCAAGTTGCAATCCAACTACAATGTTGCAGGTTATCATGCATACCAGCACTCATACAATTAATGAATAATGTGGCAAAGAGATTTTCCACATGAGAGCCTTTTTTGAGTATCAGTTGCAGTGATGGCTGGAACCAATGCTGCTACTTTTGAGAGTGCACTAGCTATGAGATCTTTAGTACGTGATCCTCTAACTCCTTGATGTGACAGCAATATATTTTTGATGATAGCCCTTCTGTCAAGATCTCCTCAGGATCAACCTCCTGATGAGGCATGCTTATTGGGACACAAAAAGGGTGCAAAATTATGCCTTCTTTGCTCTCAGAATCAACCTCTTGAGCCTGTTCATATTCTTGGTCTAGCTCTTGATAGAAATTGCAAGCAACCATATTGTTCATTGTTGGAGTAGTGCTTGCATATTCCCTTCATTAGCCCTGAATGAGATCTACCTCATGTGCTCCACACAACTACATTCCAGGTCTCTACATAGTTTGAGGGATCTGCCATTGTGAATACTGCACAAGACAAATAGGAGTAGTAATTATCAAAATAAGTGATGGGGAGCAGGTTCTCTCCATTGTATTTTTCTTGATTTGAGCAAGAGCTACTTTGCTTGTACCGCTTCTTAAAATATTTGAGAGAATATTTGTTATTCATATTGCAGTAGGAGGAGACTTATGTCCAGATGTAAAGCCCAAATATAGTAGAGGTGGGCCTAGGTGGGTGTCGGTTGGATCTTCTCTGGAATTCTCCTCCAACTCCTCCAAAATTGGATATTGAAGTCTGTGATGCTCTCTAGAGGTGCTCTCGTGATGGTGGAGAGGTGCATCAAGAGTTGAAAGGGGTCCTGAGAGCCATCAAATGTGTCAACTAGTGCTCTTTCTAGGTCTGCCTATGAGCAGATGCTCTTACACCCAAGAATTTTGTACCACTATAGCACCCTTCCTTCTAGAGATAGGACCAAAAGTCTAGTTATGACATCTTCGTGGGGTATGCCATGGAGGGTCGCTAGAGCAGCGACATCTTCAAGGTGCTCTCGAGCTATTCCCTTAGTGCCATTGTATTTTTTTAGAGCCTTCAAGGTATTTTTGGGAATATCATGCCAACTTTAGAGATTCAAAGGGCCAGAATCATCCCAACTAGGATAGCATACCTATGCCATTATATCAGTGGTCTTAAAATATCATGGTCCTTACTGCTAAGTCAGAGTCGCTAGGTGAAAATTCTTTCTCTGCTTGTGAGGTCAAGGCTGCTCACCAAACCTTGATTCTTTTGGGGTGTCTTCTTTCAGCATAAAAGGCATCCACGATCAAGATATCTGGATCTTCAGATCAATAGAATCGCCAGGTAATTTTTCCATATGAATGTAAGCCAAAGATTCACCAAACTCGAGCTCCCTTAAAATACAAAGACTATGAGTCCCATCAGGTGTGCCAAAAAATTTTGGCCACTAATCTGTCTAAGTACAAAGTATTATCACTTGTGCGCCCTAGACCCGATGAACATTGAAAGGTTGGGGGATGTCCTCCATGCCAATATTCAGAGAGGGTTGGCTTCCTTACTAAATCCTACATGGGTTTAAGACTAGAGTTGTAGGAAAGAAATTGGAAATAACATAAAGAGATGGGAAATATGGCCACAAGTCGAAGTGTAGGATTTGGGGTAAACTAACAACGATAATTCCTACCAAGAATTATATAGCATATCATATAAAGTAAGTAGTGAATAAATATAACACCATGTAATTGGAACAAAACATCGAAGCAATTCTCATTGATTCACGTGATGATTATATACAATATGTAAGGTGGTTCGGTTGGTTGAACCACCTGAATTGTTTGGCTAACCACCCCATGAATTGGAGAGCGCTATGACAACGCTATTTTAATATATGCCACATAATGAAATATATCCTATGCAACACTTTATGCTAACATCCCCCCTTATTACATTATTGGCAAATACCAAGGGTATTGCAAAATAATTCAAATTTGACACGTGCAAGTGCCTTGGTGAAAATATATGCAACTTGCGCATCAGTGGGAATGTAGTGGAGTTGGATATTGTGCTTTGGAACTTCATCGTGAATGAAATGACAGTGAGTGTCAATGTGTTTGGTGTGATCATGGAAGATTGGATTCTTGACAAGATTCAAAACACCTTGATTATCACAAAATAAATGAAGTGGAAGATTCCCTAGAAGACCCATATTTGTAAGAATGCGATGTAACCATATTATCTCGTAGACTGCTCCACTAGCTACGCGATATTCTGCCTCTATAGAAGAGATAGCAACCACCTGCTGCTTCTTGCTATGCCAAGAGACAGGACCAGACCCAAGATGAAAAATGTATCCAGAAGTTGACTTTCGATCATCAATGGATCCAACATAGTCTGAGTTCGTGTATCCTTGTAGATAGAACTTGTTATTCTTTTTGTATTCCAAGCCAAAATTTGTTGTACCATGGACATAATGTAAAACTCTTTTTGCTGCTTTCCAATGACTTACCTTGGGTTCCTACATGAACCATGAAAGATAACCCACAACAAAACTGAGATTAGGCCTGGTATTGGTTAGATATATGAGACTCCCAATCAATTGGCGATAGAGAGTACCATCTACCTTAGGTGATTCATCATATTGTGATAACTTAAGTCCTTGCTCCATTGGAGTTTCTTTAGACTTACAGTTAGTCATCCGATATTTTTTAACTAATGTCTTGGCATACTTCTTTTGTGTTACTTTGATATGATTTTTTTTTTGAGTCACTTCCAAACCAAGACAATAGTGAAGAAGTCCTAGATCTATCATTTCAAAAGATTGTTTCAAATCATATTTTACTGCATCAATAATTTTCTCTGAACTTCCTGTTATGATCAGATCATCTACATATAACACCAGAATCACTATATCAGAACCATTGTTCTTAATATAGATATTTGCATCTGAAGGACTCCTTTTGAATCCATGCTGCACTAGGTGACTATCTATCTTGATGTACCAAGCTCGAGGAGCTTGTTTGAGCCCATACAAGGATTTGATCAATCTGCAAACTTTATGTTCTTGCCCTTCAACCACAAATCCTTCTAGTTGAGTCATGTATACTTCTTCTTGTAAGTCACCATTCAAGAAGGCACTTTTAACATCCATCTGATGCAACTTCCACCCAAACTGAGCTGCCATGGCACAAAGTACTCGAATGGTAGTCATATTTGTAGTAGGGGCAAAAGTTTCTTCATAATCTATGCCTTCTTTTCGAGCATAGCCCTTTGCAACAAGACGAGCCTTATGCTTATCAATAGTACCATCTACCTTATACTTTACTTTGAACACCCATTTGCAGCCAATGGGCTTCTTTCCTGTAGGCAGATTGACTAGCTTCCATGTATTATTCCTCATGAGAGATGTGTGTTCTACCTCCATAGCAGCCTTCCACTGAGGCTCACTAAGTGCATCTTGAACTGTTGTAGGTTCATTTGCATCCAATGTTGTCATATAAACCCATTCATTTTCCATATCTATGTCTCTGTCTTCCTCTGCATCTACAGATAGATCATCAAACTATTGGTAAAGTTCATCAACCTCTGTAGATGAAGCCTCTTCTTTTCTCTACTGTGTCATACTCTGAGTGCAAGGTCGATCTTGAGTTAGATCTGGAAGTGTATTCAGTTTAGAATCTCATAGTGTACTAGTATACCATTTCTTAGGTTCCTCTTCTTCTTCAAGATATACATATGTAGATGTGATATCTGACGTGGAAGCTTCATCAAATACTACATCTCTACTTATATGTGTTTTCTTGGTTATAGGATCTATCAAGCGATATCCCTTTGAATGCTCATCATAACCAAGAAAGATACATTTTAGGGTCTTCTCATCTAACTTCTTCCTTCTCTGTTTAGGGATGTGCATGAATGCCTTACATCCAAAAACTTTTAGATGAGAAATGGAGGGTTTCTTACCACTCCATGCTTCTTGGGGAGTTTTACCCTGTAGAGCTCTTGTGGGTGCTCTATTCAGGAGGTATGATGTTGTATTTACTACTTCTGCCCAATACTGATCCTCAATATGTGCTCCTTTTAGCATACATCGAACCATTTCCACAATGGAATGATTTCTCCTCTCAGCAACTCCATTTTTCTGAGGTGTATAGGTTGTTGTCAGTTGTCGCTTAATCCCATGTTCTTTCAAAAATGATGAAAAATCTATGGAAGTATATTCCCCCCTCGATCTGAGCGGAGGGTTTTTATGAAACATTCAGACTCTTTCTCAACAAGTTTCTTGAAATGTTGAAAGTATGAAAATGCCTCTGATTTCAATTGAAGGAAGAAAACCCACATCTTGCGAGAGTAATCATCAACGAACAATTGAAAGTACTTCTTTCCACCATAACTGGTTGGCATAGGACCACACAGATCGGTGTGTACCAACGCTAAAGGTTTCATAGCTCTGGAAGAGCTAGATTCAAAAGGTACCCGGTGTTGCTTCCCTACTAAGAAATCTGGGCAAACTGGTAAGATGGATGAAATATGGGGAAGGCCTCTCACCATCTCATATTTGTGCAATTCGAGCAAATATCCTGAACTTAGATGCCCATATATTCTATTCTAGAGAGAAGTAGCCTCCTTTGTAGTTACAGCTAGAGCAACATGAGGCGTTGAAAGAGCATCTAGAATAAACAAGCCATGCTTGTAGGATCCGGTGGTAACATGTTTACCTTTTTTGGTGATAAAGCATATTTTCTTGCCTTTCACAACTTGAAACACAACATCCATGTTTCTATCCAACATCTGAGGAATAGACAACAGATTATTGGCTAATCTAGGGACATAGAGCACCTTCTCTATCTGAAATTTACCATCTGGAAGAGTGACAGAAACATCCCCTTCACCTTTTACTTGGTAGACTTGATTGTCAGCAATTGTGATGGGCTTACCTTCTTTCTCCTCAAATGTTTCAAACCATGATTTATCCCCTGTCATGTGCTTACTAGCTCCTGAATCAATATACCATACAACATCTATCTGGGAGGATGAAGTATGGGTCATGAGCACCTTGTGTGCTCTTTCAAAGTCAGAATCTGAATTGGACTCAGGGGAATATGAGTCTGAGTTGGAGTCAGCATAAGCAACATGGCCCTTAGGTTGCTTATGTTTCTTTTTATATTTATGTTTCTCTTTGCCTTTCTTCCTATGAGGTTGGTCATTTTGTTGCTTGTTTTTGAACCAACACCTATTGGTGTCATGGTTATTCATATCACAAATCTTGCAATATTGTTTATCCTTCTACTGATTTTGTTTCCCTTTTCCCTTGGAAGAAGAACCCCATTTTTGAAATTGACCTTGTTTCTTACCCCTTTGTTGGGTGGAAAGGGCATTATCTGGCACCTCATATTTTTGAACCTGGTTTGCCTCCTCAGTCTAAAGCAAATTTACCAATTCCACAAAAGTTACTTGTCTACCAGAAACGTTGAGGGAAGTGATCAACATCTTGTAGGAATATGGTAATGCTCTCAAGATGACAGAGTTCAAGATATCATCATCCACTAGTTTTCCCATAGCATTCAATTTGGCTTTCAAGTCAGCCACTCTACAAAGGAATAGATCAACTGTCTCCCTAGAATTCATACTGAGGGTATGTAGTTGAGTTTGAAGGTGTAGAATAGTGGACTGATTCTTTCCTTCATACATAGTAATCAAAGCATCCCAAGCTTCCTTACTGGTTTTGGCATCATAGATATGAGGTTGGACCTCATATGTAGTAGCAAGTAGGAGAAACATGAGACCTCTTTTGTCCTTATTATCCCAAGCTTCTTGATCTATTCCTATTTTTTGAGGGCGTGTTGTAGTGCCAGTCACTACATCCCATAAATATTCCACCTAAAGAATAGCTCTCATCTTTGTCTTCCATGGAACAAAGTTAGGACCTTTCAAAAACTATGAATCTAAGAGATACTTGTGAACACTGGCCATTATGAAGGTTCCTTAAATCACCAATTGGTCTTCCTTTCTTTATACATACCAGATCTATGTATCGTAACCACTCAATATATACCCGCCCTTACATGAGGGAGACTGTAGGTATATATGAATAACACACCACTCAATATGTACCCACCCTTACGTGAGGGAGACTATAAGTACATATGAGAAGCACGATATATTGAACTTAGGCGATACTGAAAGGGCATCGTGTTGTTAATGACACCTACCATAGAAAGTTTATTCCTCATAAGTGGGGCGTAACTTCCCCTAAACACTTCGTAAAAACCTTCGTCAGGATTTATGCCTAACAACAATCACGATGTGGGTATGAAATGGAGTGAACAATAGA
The DNA here is from genome assembly GCA_028583015.1 of Wollemia nobilis. Taxonomy (NCBI): domain Eukaryota; kingdom Viridiplantae; phylum Streptophyta; class Pinopsida; order Araucariales; family Araucariaceae; genus Wollemia; species Wollemia nobilis. The sequence continues at coordinate 23,420,536 of JAQPPZ010000523.1, forward strand.
ATTGGTTTGCCTTATTTCTCCCTGATGATTGATAGAGAACAAGCTCAGACGTCATTGTTGCAGCTATATTAGGCGACGGATACAGTAGTCCAAAGCATGACAATATTTCCTATAAGTGTGGACCATAGGTATCATAAATATTGAACGTTGTGCAATAAATTGCACAAATAGGGTATAAATTTGGGGTCTTAGTTTTGCTATAATTTATGATTTTTAATGCAAGAAAACATAATATTTAAATGCAAAAAAACAATCACAAATGCCCACAAATTTAACTACTCTAGGTGTCGGTGTCCACCGAAAATGCACCTATTACAAATCCAGCATTATCATGCAATAATTCACTTCCAGATATTTGGATTTCCCCCCTTTATCTTATAATTTTGCAAAAGAATCATGTGAAGACTGTGATTCCCCCCTTCTGATTGCAAAATAAACAAGGAAAAATGAAAAATTGTACCTGAACCCCATCAAAAACTGTTTTGGAGCCTTTCAGGCATCAAAAAATGACTTCATAGGTGTCAAATGACCTTTGCAGGGCATCAAAAAAACTCCTTAGGGTGTCAAATAACGCTCATGGGTGTCAACAGGGCGTTCTAGCTATCATCGGGCGCTCCCGGGCATCAACAGGGCATTTTGGCCATCATTGGGAGCTCCCAGGAATCAATAGGGATTTTTGACCGTCATCGGGTGCTCCCCGGCATCACCAGGTCACTCGAGCTATCAATGAGCAAGCGTAGGGCATTAAAAAAAAATTAATAACATCCAGGGTCCACAATATTCGAACCGAAGACCTCAGCGATAACACAAGGCGTGCAAACCAGCCAAGCTACCAAGTTGGTTGTGAAGGAGAGAGCACGATGATGAGGCCCAAAAATGCCTCATTATTGCACAATATTTGACTACCATATGATAATTTAATTTCCAAATAGTTGACTAAAATATACTATTTGTTAATAGTTTGCATGATTTTATGTTAGTAACACTATATCTCTGTTTTTGACTATTTTCAACATTTTGTGACTGATTTTGCTTGATTAAGTAGCAAGTAAAAACATGCATTTCAATTAACCAAATGTGGTATGCTAATATCCATTAACTTCTCAATGGTTTTTGAATGTTTTTCTGCCCTTCAACTTGTTTCAAATCCACATTGAAGCCAAAATTTTAGGATTGTCATAAATCTGAAAATTTGAAAAAAACAGCCATATAAAAATCAGCAAGTTGTCACTTTATAGGAACACCTTGAAGTTGTCAAGCAAAGCATGAGGATATAGATGGAATTATTTTAGAAGGACTACGGAAGACATCTGACCTATTTAGAAGCATTCACACATGGTCTAAATAGGCAGCAACAGGGTATAACAGAGTAGGGACAATTGTGCAACACTATTACACTATTTCAACATGGTTACTTGGTGAATGAAGTGTATAAATTCAGTAGCAACTTGATGTACTCCTTCATGTTGATATTTGAATAATTTTTCCATGTTCTAATTTTTTTAATTTGCAATAAATACCAATATTTTACAACTGTGCAGTAGAGTTGGAAAATGCAGTAATTTACCATGTAAATTCCAGCAAGCTACCAATGAATGGCAAGGCATGGAATTCACACATGGAGAGGAATGAAGGCTATTGCAATATGATCCTAAGGGCTAATCCATATGAGAAATGTAGCTAAAATAACTTGAAGAGCACACATTTGGTCATTCTAAAGATCTTCGGATTGAACAGGTATCTTCGGATTGAGAAATATAGTCTCTTTGGATTGAGAAATACAGTCTCTTCGGATTGAGCCACTTAGCTCCGGATTGAGAATAGAAAGTGCTTTTTGAATTTTTGACTATTTTTTGATGGTGGAAAAAGGGAAATAATTTTGAGAAAGTTAAGAGAAAATATCCCTCAACTGTCTTTGTCGTCCTTGCCGTCCAAAGCCACCATTCATGGAAAAAGATCAATTGATCCTCTTCTAGGATAAACCCAAAAAAAATTGTAGCATAATATGAAGTTGTTTGCAAGATAGAAATGGCATATTCTAAAGTGGAGAAAGATGTGTGAGATATTTCTAGACTCCTCCCACGTACTCCCACCACTGAAGATGCTTTCTAAGGGCCAATGACTACTACTACAACACAAACTGTCCAGATTTGCATTTATTTCAGATCCAAAATTATTGGCAAATCACTATAAAGTAGCACATAGGCTGATTTGAGCATGAGATATGTTGTAAATATTTATATAAATAACACAACTCCCTCCTTGGTTGAGCCAGTTAGGAATTAGAATAGAGGAGAGTTTTCAATAGCAGCAATTAGGACTGTATAGTAATTTTCTGTAATAGTTTTCAGCATGTTTTGTCATCAATAAAAGTGCAGTTATTTTATCATTTTCTATTCTGATTTTTAATTAGTTAAGGAGTGCTTTTCACCTCCTTCTATATCTAGAAGTATGGGCCCACTTTCATATCTAGAAGGAGGATTTTTATGGCAGGTTTTAATCTGTAATTTTGCTGCAGCAGAATTAACAGATTACTTGTCAAGTTTACTTTTCTTGTTTTAAGTTTATATAATTTTATTTATGTTTTCTATTATGTTTGTGTACAAAATTTGTGTGTGTGTCAGCTAACAAATTATATTAAGCATTTTTCCTTTGCTTTCTTTTAGCAACTTTCCATTTTTAGCATATTTCATTTTGCTGTCAATTCCTGTAGCAGAAGCTTGATGACCTTTTGTGGCAGGACATTGACAGGTGTTTTTAGCATAAGTTTCATTTACAAGAATCATTTCAATTATGCAAGAGTAACTAGGTTTCAATTATACAAATGTAACTTAGGATTTCATTTCAACAACATTTAAATTTAGCAATTTAAATTCTAGTATTTTAATTCTGCAAAAGTAGATTAGACTTTCAATTTAGCAATTTTAATTCCTGCAATTGTAGTTAGATTTCAATTCCTACAACTTAGAATTAATTTTTAGTTTCTAAAAGTTTCCATTCTGCATATTAGGTTTAGTGTGACACCAAAAGGCTAAACCAAATCTGTCTCACCCAATAAATACTTGAAATCTGAATGCTTGAATTGTACTCTGTCTTAGCCTTCTATCGTAGATAGCCTTGGACACCACCCTAGATTGATAAGATCTTTGAGATTTAATGATGTGCTTAATGACAATGCATCATTTTGGCACCATTGTCGGGGAACACGGTGTTGTTAGAGGGTAAAAGTAGCCCAATAATTGTTAATTATACTAAATTGTGAAATTTAGAGTAAAATCTGGATAAATGATTAGTATTAGTAATAGTTTTTGGTAAATTGCATTTCAGTCCATTTAGAAAACAAGCAACCACGGGGAGGTGATCTTCACACCTAGGGGTTAAATTGTTTATGTTTGAAATTCTTGATAAAAATTGAAAGAATTCATCATCCTCATTATCAAGAAACATAAGATCTCTTAGAGGAGCCATCTACTAGTACTATTGTTTTTATAGCCATATCATCAGGGTAGTATAAAAAAATTTGTACTAGGTGTTGGGAAGACATCATGGTAGATATACAAGACTATCCCTTGAATATAACAATCATATCAACTACTTGTAGCATTTGTTCACAGGGACATATCACTAATGAATGCCATTTACTTCCATAACTTAGAGATGCAAAATATGTTGCCTAGTCTGAATTCTTCTCAAAGAGAGATCCCAACAACAACAAACAGGGCAATTAAATCAACCACCACCTTCAGCCCAACCTGTGGCCAATATGAATAATACAAGACAGGCAACCCCTATCTATGTAAGCTGAATCTATTAAAAAAAAAATCACAAAAATTTTTGCACAATCAAAATAGGAGTTTACAACTTAACAACGATCCTAGATTTTTTCATTATTACTTAAATATTGTTAGGATTTTACCATGCTAAACCACAACCTAGCAATTCTTAGCCTACACAAACAATAGTTGATCTCATTAGAGGTGATCCTACCTGACAAGTAGTTGATCTGCTAAAGTTGTACACTTCTTGTCTTATTGTGCAAACCAAAAATATTTCTTTTTTAGCCCAACCTGTGATCAGTCTGAATAATACAAGATAGGCATCCCCTATCTATGTAGTTGAATCTGGTAAAAAAAAAATTGCAGAAAATGTTATTGACTGCAACAACATCCAATTGTGCTCAAACAAGAACTTACCTAAGCTTGAAGAGACAAAAATCAATGGAGATACACATAAAACCTTTAGTCCAAACACACAAAAATTAGCCTTGGATAAAGGAGAAAAACTAGAAAAATTACACATAGAAAATTTACTTCCATTGAACTCCTTAGTAAGAAATTACAAAGGGGTAAATTTTGTCCTCCTAGGAATGAAAAACATTGAAGTGCAGCCAAGAAAATTCTTGAACATTATTAGTTGGCTAAATTATAAACAAAATGCAAAATTCTTGCTATTTTGAAACAATATTTCAATCCCTTTATATGGAATTACAAGGGTATATCAATATTTTATCTTGATGTAAGCACTTAACATCTTTTGGGAATTGGTATTTAATTGTTTCAAGTACATATTGACAAGATTTTGCATACTAGGAGGCATTGACAACACTTGATTGAAGAACTTTTCAGATATGGAGCAGTCCTTCTTTCTCCCATTGGTAATTCATGGAGGATGTTAGTGGTGAATGGACATTGCCTTCGGGTATACCATGCATCATTAACTAAGGAGGATTTCTTGAAGGAGATTCCATTGGATGTACACATAATGGAAGAGAATTTCTCTTCAATATCAGATTCAAAGTGATGATAAAAAGTTTGACAAAAATAAAAATAAAAAATACAAGAAAAGCAAAAAGAAGAATAGTCTTGTTTGTAAACTTCCTTCTTGGGTACAAGTAAGACAAGAAAAATTGAAAAAAAAAAAGAGAAAAAAAAATTGCAGCAAAGGCATGTCCCACAAAATGGGGATACATGGGGACAAGCATCAATTTCAACAAGGAAGAGGAACAATGGAGCCAATACTTAATTTTCAGCAATAAGGAGGCAATTATGATGTAAGAATATTCTTACTACTCATTTAGAAAGGAAGGTTGCATCAATGTTGCAGGTTTCAATAGAAAGAGATGGTGTTTTCATACAACAATTGACATGTTTTTGCAGAATAAGGATTGGTCTTATCCAAATAAGAGTGAGAGATGTTCTCTCTCATTGACACACTTAAAAAAAAAAAAAAGGGACAGAAGTTGGTTGAAAACCAGAAATGGCAACCTCTTCTGATGAAAAAAATGAAAAAAAAAGAGATGAAAAAAAAATGAAAAAAAAGAGAAAAATAAAATAAAAAAATGATGAAAAAAAAATGAATAATTCAGTAGTGAAAACCTTCTTGGAGGAACTACTGAGTTGGATTGCATGAAAACCAATTTTTTGGCATGAATTGCCTTGTTGATCTACCCATAATTGTTCCACCATTGTACAAATCTCACACTGCATGTGTTATGTTTATGTTTTCAGATAGCCTGCTAACAATCATCAAAAGCAGCTTGTAAGGTGCATGACCAATTGTCAAGACAATAAGGTATGTGTTTCTTGCATTTAATTCATAGTAAAAATTTAGCATAAACTATTCATACAATATTGGCAAGTTGAAAATGGAACATGCTCAAGATGTCAAGAAACACCCCCTTATGCCCTTAATTGCATGGAAATTCCAAAACTGTGCAAAAACCTGAATTTGGGACAGACATGGCAGCAATTCTATTTCAATTTGTAGGGCAAGTTTTAGAAGGAGAACTGCAAGTTTATATCTCATAATTGTCTGATAAATTGAAGGAATATAATTAGCAAAATGCACCTGAAGGTTATATTTTAGCACTACTAGAATAAAACAGCAACATACAAAATAAAGAATAGCATCTAAACAAAAGGATGAAGAAGGGATTTTTGATGTTATGGAAGGCTTATACACTCTAGAGATGGGCCCACAATAGAATCTGTAGCTAACTTTTGCATAGGAGGTCATTTCTGCATTTTTTGATGCATCTTTGACATGAACAGTCATATCTTCGGAATGAATAGGCATATCTTCGAAATGAGCAGGATATCTTCGAAATGAGCAGAAACTGTACCAAAATTGTTGAAAATGCTACATAATAGCAAAAATAGTAGGGTACATCAAATATTGAGGTTCATAAGTCTCTACCACAAGTAAGTACATCCCTCAAGCATTTCAAATCCAAAATTTTTTATCAATTTTGTTCAAAAGGTGCAAACAACAAAAATAAGCATTCAGGCTGAAATGTTGTTAAGAATAGAAAATTCCATCAGTAGTAGTGCATCTACCAAACATGGTTCCACAATAAGACTATTGCAAGATGAATCACATGATATCAAGCCTTTAAGAGGTACCTTGCAACACTAAAACTTGTAGAAAGACAGAAAAAGAGTCATACATGTGCTTAATTGCAAAATACTTGATACAGAGCAGCAAGGAGGAATTTCTCAGTTAGCAGGTAGCAAAGGATGTTGTTCACAAGAATAAAACCTGCATATTACTATGGCCTACTAACATGCATGAGGGCATGCATCAGTTCAAGTTGGGGGGGATGATGAGGCCCAAAAATACTTTATTATTGCACAATATTTGACTACCATATGATAATTTAATTGCCAAATAGTTGACTAAGATATACTATTTGTTAAGTGTTTGCATGATTTTAAGTTAGGAATACTATATCTCTGTTTTTTACTATTTTCAGCATTTTGTGACTGATTTTGCTTGATTAAGTAGCAAGTAAAAACATGTATTTAAATTAACCAAATGTGGTATGCTGATATCCATTAACTTCTCAATGGTTTTTGAATGTTTTCCTACCCTTCAACTTGTTTCAAATCCACATTGAAGCCAAAATTTTAGGACTGTCATAAATCTAAAAATCTAAAAAAAAACAGCCATATAAAAATCAGCAAGCTGTCACTTTATAGGAACACCTTGAAGTTGTCAAGAAAAGCATGAGGATATGGATAGAATGAGTTCAAAAGGACTATGGAAGACATCTAACCTATTTAGAAGCATTCACACATGGTCTAAATAGGCAGCAACAGGGTATAACAGAGCAGGAACAATTATGCAGCACTATTACACTATTTCAGCATGGTTACTTGGTGAATGAAGTGTATAAATTCAGTAACAACTTGATGTACTTCTTAATGTTGATATTTGAATATTTTTTCTATGTTCTAATTTGTTTGAATTTGCAATAAATGCCAATATTTTACAACTGTGCAGTAGAGTTGGAAAATGCAGTAATTTACCATGTAAATTCTAGCAAGCTACCAATGAATGGCAAGGCATGGAATTCACACATGGAGAGGAATAAAGGCTATTGCAATTTGATCCTAAGGGCTAATCCACCTAAAAAATGTAGCTAAAATAACTTGAAGAGCACATAATTGGTCATTCCAAAGATCTTCGGATTGAACAGGTATCTTCAAATTAAGAAATACAGTCTCTTCGGATTGAGAAATACAGTCTCTTCGGATTGAGCCACTTAGCTCCGGATTGAGAACAGAAAGTGCTTTTTGACTTTTTGACTATTTTTTGATGGTGGAAAAAGGAAAATAAGGTTGAGAAAGTTAAGGGAAAATATCCCCCAGCTGTCTTTGTCGTCCTTACCATCCAAAGCCACCATTCATGGAAAAAGATCAATTGATCCTCTTTTAGGAAAAACCTAGAAAAAACTGTAGCATAATATGAAGTTGTTTGCAAGATAAAAATTGCATATTCTAAAGTGGAGAAATATGTGTGAGATATTTCTAGACTCCTCCCATGTACTCCCACCACTCAAGATGTTTTCTAAGGGCCAATGACTACTACTACAACACAAACTTTCCAGATTTACATTTATTTCAGATCCAGAATTATTGGCAAATCACTATAAAGTAGCACATAGGCTGATTTGAGCATGGGATATGTTGTAAATATTTATATGAATAACATAGATCCCTCCTTGGTGATGCAGGAGCATCCGGTGGCAGCAGCACAATCTTGCATTAACAAAAAATTTCCAAGTTTTTGCCACTCAGGAAGGAGAGAGAAGGTGCAGGGCAAAAATTGTCGTGATTTCGTCGCGACCAGCAACAAGAGAAAGGAGATGCCGAAGAAAATGTCACGATTTTGTGACATGTCATGAAATCATGACTAGAAGTAGGAGAGAGAAAGTGCCATTGAGAATGTCACAATTTTGTGACATGTCATGAAATCGTGACACGGAGCAGCAGGGAGAAGTCACAATATCATGACAGAAAATGTGTCATGATATTGCGACACAAGTGGCACAGAAGATATGGCAAATGGAAGGTCACGAAATCGTGACCCAGACAAGAAGTAGAAGGTGCTGAGGATGAAATGTCACGAAATCACGATGTCACAAAATCACGATGTCGTGAAATCATGACATCGACAGGGAGCAGAAGGCACGGAGGACGGAACGTCATGAAATCATGATGTCGCAAAATCGTGATCGAAACCAAAGAACAGGGTAGCGACAGAGGAACGCTGTGATTTTGTGACATGTCATGAAATCATGACCGTAGCTAAAGAACGAAGGTATGGTAGAGAGACGTCGCGATATCACGACATGTCATGATATCGTGACCAAAGCAGAAGAATGGGGACGCGATGGAAATACGTCGCAATATCATGACCAAGGCAGAAGCAAGAAGGCGTGAAGGAAAGAATGTCGTGATATTACGACATGTCACGATATTGTGACTCAAAGGTGAGGAATGCAGCGACAAATCGAAACGTCGTGATATCACAACCAAAAGGGAGAAGGAGCGCAGGGAAGCCAAAATATCATGATATCACGACAGGAAGAGAAGAAGATGAGGAAGAGAGAGGAGATGTCATGATATCGTGACATGCTACATTTTTGGAAGGCCGTTATAGAACGAGGTCAATGAGCGACACATGGAAGCACAAAAGTCGTAACAGCAAATAGTGAATGGGAGTTGGACGCCAGTTACAGATGATGTTACGGATTGTAGTTATGGAGCTGAACAGTCATGGCGTAAGGTGCAGACAAAAATGAATAGTCATGGCAAAAAGGAATCGAAGGGCCACCGAATGGAAGACAAAGAGGCATGCCATAAGTTATAAAAGGGCAAGCCGAGCCATGCATAAGGGGTTGGAAAATAGTTGTAGGCAGAGGTTGCAGTTGCGAGGCCAGAGGACCATCCTGGCCCTACTTGTGTTGTTTTTCTTCCAGATGACTTTAGAGTTCCTGGGTAGTGTAGGCAGACGCGTCGAGTGTGAGGCAGTCTACACCAGGATCGTGCATGTCGAAGGGCTGTAGAGAGAGCGACAATGTGTTTCTTCCAAATGGGAATTTAATGGCTACGGCCATTGTGCTGTAATTTTATTGCAGACTTAAGAGGGTTGAGACCTCTATAAAAACCCAAGTATTGTAATGAGAGAGCATGGGAGGTTAGAAATTGCATAGTGATTGAAAAACTACGCTTGCGGGCTAGTTCTTTGTAAAAATATTATGAAAATTAATGAATGAAATTTATAGATCTGAGTGTGTAATTTTTAGTCCCCATCAAGTGGTATCAGAGCCAGAATATTTTGAGTGTGTAAGCAGAGCACCGAACGTGAGGCAGCTTACACTAGGATCTATGGAATGGGTGGAATTTAGCACTCTATGCAGTGCTTGTAGGAAGTTTCTGAGTGAAGCTTCAGAGGTAGAAGATTGAAACTCTGTGCAGTGTTTGTGGAAGAATGGTGAGAAGACAGAGAGAGTGGGTTGATCAGAAAGAGTTGAGTCCCTGTGCGACAGAACAGTGCAGAAGTGAAGGTCACTTCTCCATCTACCCCGGGTGTCTGATGTAGAAGCATCCGATGACAACAGCGCAATCTTGCATCAACAAAAAATTTCTAAGTTTTTTCCACTCAGGAAGGAGAGAGAAGGTGCAAGGCAAAAATTGTCGTAATTTCATGACATGTCATGAAATCGCGACCAAAAGCAAGAGAGAGGAGATGTCGAAGAAAATGTCATGATTTTGCAACGTTTCGGCTTCCTTGCTCTCTCCTTTCTCTTCGGGTCACAAAATCACAACATGTCGTGATTTCATGACACTTTTCCCTTTATCCGCTTCCTCTTCTCTTCTAGTCATGAAAATGTGACATGTCACGAAATCGTGACATCTTTTCCTCTCTGCTCTCTCTCGCTTCGTCGGGTCACGAAAATGCGACATGTCGCAAAATCGCGACATCTTTCTCCTCTGGCTCCTTCTCTCGCATCCTAGTCACAAAACTACAACATGTCACGAAATCATGACATCTCCTCATCTGTGCCATCTCTCTCCTTTCGATGTCGTAATATCGTGACACTTTTTCTATCGCGATATCACGACAGTTTTCATTCTCGCCGACTCTTTCATCTGCGGGTCATTCTTCCGTCCTCCGTGCCTTCTGCTCCTTGTCGATGTCGCGATATCGTGACAAAAAGAGAAGAAGATGAGGAAGAGAGAGGAGATGTCGCGATATCACGACATGCTACATTTTTGGAAGGCCATTACAAAATTAGGTCAGTAAGCGACACATGGCAGCACAAAATTTGTAACGACAAATAGTGAATGGGAGTTGGATGCCAGTTATAGAGGACGTTACAGATTGCAGTTATGGAGCTGAACAGTCATGGTGCAAGGTGCAGACAAAAATGAACAGTCATGGTGGAAATGAATCGAAGGGCCACCGAATGGAAGACGAAGAGGCACGCCAAAAGTTATAAAAGGGCAAGCCGAGCCATGCACAAGGGGTTGGAAAATAGTTGCAGGCAGAGGTTGCAGTTGCAAGGCCAGAGGGCCATCTTGGCCCTGCTTGCATTGTTTTTCTTTTAGACGACTTCAGAGTTCTTGGGTAGTGTAGGCAGACGCGCCAAGTGTTAGGCAGTATACACTAGGATCGTGCATGTCGAAGGGCTGTAGAGAGAGTGGCAATGTGTTTCTTCCAAATGGGAAGTTAATGGCTGTGGCCATTGTGCTGTAATTTGATTGTAGACTTCAGAGGGTCGGGGCCTTTATAAAAACCCAAGTGTTGTAATGAGAGAGCATGGGGGGTTAGAAATTGCATAGTGATTGAAAAACTACACCTGTAGGCTAGTTCTTTGTAAAAATATTATGAAAATTAATGAATGAAATTTATAGATCTGAGTGTGCAATTTTCAGTCCCCATCAAGTGGTATCAGAGCCAAAATATTTTGAGCGTGTAAGCAGAGTGCCGAACGTGAGGCAGCTTACACCAAGATCTGTGGAATGGGTGGAATTTGGCACTCTGTGCAGTGCTTGCAAGAAGTTTCTGAGTGAAGCTTTAGAGGTAGAAGATTGACACTCTGTGCAGTGTTTGTGGAAGAATGGTGAGAAGACAGAGAGATTGGGTTGATCAGAAAGAGTTGAGTCCCTGTGCGACAGAACAGTGCAGAAGTGAAGGTCACTTCTCCATCTACCCTGGGTGTCTAATGCAGGAGCATCCGGTGGCAGTAGCACAATCTTGCATCAACAAAAATTTTCTAAGTTTTTGCCACTCAAGAAGGAGAGAGAAGGTGCAGGGCAAAAATTATCATGATTTCGCGACATGTCGCGAAATCATGACCAGCAGCAAGAGACAGGAGATGTCAGAGAAAATGTCATAATTTCATGACATGTTGCAAAATCATGATCAGAAGTAGGAGAGATAAAGTGCCATTGAGAATGTCACGATTTCGCGACATGTCGTGAAATCACGACACGGAGCAGCAGGGAGAAGCTGTCGTGATATCGCGATAGCAAATGTGTCACGATATCGTGACACATTTGGCGCAAAAGATACTGCAGATGGAGGGTCGCAAAATCGTGACCCAGACAAGAAGCAGAAGGCGCTGAGGATGGAATGTCATGAAATTGCGACGTCATGAAATTACGACGTCATGAAATTATGACATCGACAAGGAGCAGAAGGCATGGAGGACGGAATGTCGTGAAATTGTGACCGAAACCAAAGAACTGGGTAGCGACAGAGGAACGTCGTGATTTCACGACATGTCACAAAATTGTGATCATAGCAAAAGAACGAAGGCTCGATAGAGAGACGTCATGATATCATGACATGTCGCGATATCGTGACCAAAGCAGAAGAACGAAGACGTGATGGAAATACATCACGATATTGTGACACATCACGATATCGCGACCAAGGCAGAAGCAAGAAGGCGTGAAGGAAATAATGTTGTGATATCACGACCCGAAGGCGAGGAAGGCAGCGACAAAGGGAAACGTCACGATATCGCAACATGTCACGATATCACGACCAAAATGGAGGAGCACAGGGAAGCCAAAATGTCGTGATATCGCGACAGGAAGAGAAGAAGATGAGGAAGAGAGAGGAGATGTCGCGATATCGTGACATGCTACATTTTTGGAAGGTCATTACAGAATGAGGTCAGTGAGCGACACATGGCAGCATAGAAGTCGTAACAATAGACAGTGAATGGGAGTTGGACACCAGTTACAGAGGACGTTACAAATTGTAGTTATGGAGTTGAACAGTCATGGCGCAAGGTGCAGACAAAAATAAATAGTCATGGCAGAAAGGAATCGAAGGGCCACCGAATGGAAGACGAAGAGGCACACCAAAAGTTATAAAAGGGCAATCCGAGCCATGCACAAGGGGTTGGAAAATAGTTGCAGGCAGAGGTTGCAGTTGTGAGGCCAGAGGGCCATCCTGGCCCTGCTTGCGTTGTTTTTCTTCCAGATGACTTCAGAGTTCCTGGGTAGTGTAGGTAGACACACCGAGTGTGAGGCAGTCTACACCAAGATCGTGCATGTTGGAGGGCTACGGAGAGAGCGGCAATGTGTTTCTTCCAAATGGGAAGTTAATGGCTGCGGCCATTATGCTGTAATTTGATTACAGACTTCAGAGGTTCGGGGCCTCTATAAAAACCCAAGTGTTGTAATGAGAGAGCATGGGGGGTTGGAAATTGCATAGTGATTGAAAAACTACACCTGCAGGCTAGTTCTTTGTAAAAATATTATAAAAATTAATGAATGAAATTTACAGATCTGAGTGTGCAATTTTTAGTCCCCATCACTTGGTTGAGCCAGTTGGGAATTAGAATAAAGGAGAGTTTTCAATAGCAACAATTAGGACTGTACAATAATTTTCTATAACAATTTTCAGCATTTTTTGTCATCAATAAAAGTGCAGTTATTTTATCATTTTCTATTCTGAGTTTTAATTAGTTAAGGAGTGTTTTTCACCTCCTTCTAGATCAAGAATTATGGGCCCACTTTCATATCTAGAAGAAGGATTTTTATGGCAGGTTTTAATCTGTAATTTTGTTGCAGCAGAATAAACAGATTACTTGTCAAGTTTACTTTTTTTTTTTAAGTTTGTATAATGTTATTTATGTTTTCTATTATGTTTGTGTACAAAATTTGTGTGTGTTAGCTGAAAAATTATATTAAGAATTTTTCCTTTGCTTTATTTTAGCAACTTTTCATTTTTAGCATATTTCATTTTGTTGTCAATTCTTGTAGCAGAAGCTTGACGACCTTTTGTGGCAGGACATTGACAGGTGTTTTTAGCATAAGTTTCATTTACAAGAATCATTTCAATTATGCAAGAGTAACTAGGTTTCAATTCCGTAAATGTAACTTAGGATTTCATTTTAGCAAAATTTAAATTCAGCAATTTAAATTCTGTTATTTTAATTCTGCAAAAGTAGATTAGACTTTCAATTTAGCAATTGTAATTCCTGCAATTGTAGTTAGATTTCAATTACTGCAATTTAGAATTAGTTTTTAGTTCCTGCAAGTTTCCATTTTATATATTAGGTTTAGTGTGACATAAAAAGGCTAAACCAAATCTGTCTCACCCAATAAATACTTGAAATCTGAATGCCTGAATTGTACTCTGCCTTAGCCTTCTATCATAGACAGCCTTAGACACCACCCTGGATTGATAAGATCTTTGAGATTTAATGATGTGCTTAACAACAACCAATCACACGAGCAATATCATAAACTGACATTAGTTGAATGTTTTTTTTTAAAAGAAGTGGGAATTATCCCACACGCATCGCGTGGATGCATTGTAATTGGTTTTTAAATTGAATCACGTCACTATCACAATATCTACCTTCGGGCAGTCACCCCCTACCCTTTTGCCTCCCACTGGTGAATGCCAATCCATCATGTAACATTCATGCCAACTCAGCATCCAACTCATGCCTTGCCTACCACATCATCAGTTCTCTTAGTTCACGTGTACACTAGCCCATCCACATTAACCTTAATCCATGTGTTTTTGCCTGGTTAGCATTTGCCTCGGTTCATGTGTTTCCACTTGGTTAATGTCTGCATTCTTGGGTTTCATGCATGTTGTTTGTGTCTATCTCAGGTTTTTCTGGTCAGTGTTTGCATTCTCCTCAGGCTTTGTGCATTTTGTCTATGTCTATCTTGGGTTCACATGGTCAATGTGTCTGCATCGAAGTGGTTACAAAAACCACCTTCTCCAACTTCCCATAACCTAGCTCTGGTACCATGAAGAAATCTAACACCATGTAATTAGAACAAAACATCGAAGCAATTCTCATTGATTCACATGATGATTATATACAATATGTAAGGTGGTTCAATTGGTTGAACCACCTGAATTGGTTAGCTAACCACCCCATGAATTGGAGAGCGCTATGACAAGGTGGTTCGGTTGGTTGAACCACATAAATTGGTTGGCTAACCACCCCATGAATTGCAGAGCACTATGACAATGCTATTTTAATATATTCCACATAATGAAATATATCCTATGCAACACTTTATGCTAACAAGCAATAGAATTAACTCATAATCTCGCAAAGATAACTTTTAGAATCACACTCCAGTACTCACTCCCTCACCAGTAACGTTCAAACTTAGATTGCAGAATTTAAAGTTTAAAGCAGATAATGAATGTGAGCAGCAAATATAAGTGCTAAAATAGACAGAAATCACATAGAAATCGCTTGCAAAATTCGAAAGCCTAGTTTCTTATATTCATGCAAAGAACTTAAAGAGTTTTCTTGCAAAATGTCTCCTTTTTACAATGAACATTGGTTAGTATTTATAGAATATTGCACCTCTTTCATTAAATGCATACAAAAAAGATGTTGGTAAATCAAATACCACCAAGAGTGATTTCCTCCTTGGTAACAACGATACTTGAATCATAACATTCTTTAGGAAACAATGATCCCTCTTTCATGGAGTGCGCTTGGAAAATCAACAAAAATGGATGATGGAAAATTGCTCCAAAATTCGGCACGTTGAAATCACCGCAATAGCATATAAAAATCAGGAGCTTTAGCATTAAATTCTGGTTGATGCATTGTCACCTTGTGCCCTAGAAAATTAACTCCATTTTGACAAGAAATGGAATCCATAGTCGGTGCCTTGGAAATGAACAAGAGCATTTAATACTGGCATCTCTTCAACCGGGATTCTGGAAATATCACTTTCGGTGCCCCAATAATTAAATTTCATCAATTTTCTCTTTTTTAAAAGTTTCTATTTTTGGCAACTTTCTATTTTTGGAAATTTTTTATTTTAGACAACTTTCTATTTTTAGAAATTTTCTATTTTTGGAAAGTTTCTATTTTTGGAATTTTCCATTTCCGATGACTTTCCCTAGCGAATCAACCTTTGACTTATTTGAATTTGTAATTACATTTGCTTCCCAAAATTTACTTTCTGCCCCAAATTTGATTTTCTACCCCAAAATTGATTTATTGTGGTAAAACTTCCCGGAACCATAACTTTTGATCTGTTCACCCGATTGTCTATTGTAATATATCGTTGGAAATCTTGAGAAAATATCTATCGCAATGAAATATAAAAATATTATTTCATCCAATTTTCCTTTCACCACTGTATGTATTTCATACTTGGATGAATTTAAAAATTTATTTTTATTGTGGCAAAAATACCAACAGATCGCTGCAAGAATAGCAGACCTAACTATGAGCATCAACAATTCTGATATGGAAATATACACTAAGTTAGATGATACAAGCCACTCCATGGACTTGGTACAACAAAATTTAATGTTAATGCATAGCGGACAACAAAACACTATGCCACTACAACACATACATCAATCCTTCCTCATACCAAAAAGCTAGATTTCCTAAAATTAAATGGAGGAGACCCCACAAATTGGATATATAGGGTAGATCAATATTTCACCTTATATCGATGGCCTTAATCATATTTTTTTATATATGGTGGTCGAAGATCACATAAATAATGTGATGGCGATAGAAAAATCGAGTGACATCTTAGGTGAGAAGCAAAGTAAAGTGGATGCTTAGGTGGTGAGCGACATGCAAACACATGGCAAACCCACCCCCCACTCATCGGTGAACCACGATGAAAACTCTCCACCCATTTCAAGCGGTAATATGCAAAATGGAACTATCGAGGGGAAAGACCCCCCTGACAAACAAGACCAGGGCAAGAGAATTCACGGCCAACCCTCCTATGTAGAGCTCCTATAGAGCAAATATAGATAGCCCATGACCACTTTGAGTAGCTATATCATGCAGGGATATGATGTCTTCTATCCTAAAAAACTCATGGAAGGCTATGCAACACGAGATTTATTTTCCCTTGTGGGAAAATTCATCGAAGGGCACCTGGATATGGACTCAATTTAGTGCTAAGCATCAACAAAATGGAAAACCCTAGGGAGTCTGGAACTCCACAATATCCATGGGATTTTTCATGATCCAACTTAACACAAGGGATGATGTATAATGCATATTATTCAAAGGGTCATGGTTCTTCAGAAGGTAAAGCTTATTCCTAAGGAAATGGGAGCCAAACTTTGACCCAAAGACACAAAGCATAAATTATGCTCCCATTTGGGTCTGTCTCCCTAATCTCCCTACATATTTCTTTTATAAGGATGCATTACAAGGTCTAGATCAAGCACTCGGGGATCTTATGGCTATAGACCCATCCACCCACGCCATGACTCGCCTAACTTAGGTGCACATCTATGTCAATGTGAATCTCAAGTCACAACTCCTAGATCACCTCAACCTGATCTATGGGGATTACAGGCGAAGACAACCACTAGTGTATGAAAAAAAGTCTGCCTTCTATTTGGATTGCCAATCTCAAGGACACCTCCTATCCTAGTGCCCAAAGCATAAAAACCCTAAAATCAATCACCAAAATGCAGTGCTTTCAAACCAAGCTGATAGCAATAATATTATCTCTAAAGCAAGACAGAGCCTAAACATCATGAGCAGGTAATCAATCCAACCACTGCAAGTTGGAGTGATGCAAAATGTAAGTACCTTAGTCTCTATATCTAATAAATTTAGTTTACTTAATGATTTTGACACCATTGATGAGATTGAGAATGGAGAAATTCTTGCTAAGACTCCTCCTGTTCCTAACCCTACATCCCTTCTATGGTCGAATGTTAGCTCCACTTAGAAAATTCCTTGTTCCCCTTCCCTTCGCATCAGTCACCACCCACTTCCAGCATCACTCGTCAAAACCCTCCCTCAAAGGCCCCATGTTCACCTACCCCCATGTCCCCCTTGCCCCTCCTTATTGGGTCTGAATTCCCCACCTCCCTAGTTAACACAAACTTCACCAACTCCAATGGTGAGGAGTCGGCCCATGAATCCCCAAAATATTGGAGTCCTAAGCAAAACCAAAGCTCCAAGAAATCCCAAATGGATGTAGGTGGAGACATAAATAAGGGTAGGCCTTCCATTATCGAATGTATAAATCGGGACACTACCGAGGACATAGCCAACAAAACACAGAAAACCTTGTTTCAGGAAATTAAAAACACCATCAAGGAAGAAATCGAAGCCCCAAAACCCTCGCACATCAAGGTAAAGGGGGCAAAAAACCCTCCAAAATTTCTAAATGAAAGTCCTCTCCTGGAATGCGAGAGGACTGAATGGGGCAGCTAAGCAAAGACTGGCTACTACCATGAGGAAATATTCCAATCCCATAATATTCCTTATTCAAGAAACCAAATTAGATGATCAATGGTAACCAAGGGTCACTAAAACCATTTAGAAAAATTGTGACTTGTTTTCTCCCCAACTATTGGATCCTCAGGTGGCCTTCTATGCCTCTGGAACCCAGCCAAAGTCGAAGGCATATTCATCTCTGGTCAAGACATATTGTCTAACATTCTCTTTCACGACCTCAGTTCCTAGACCTCTTGGATCATGACTAATATCTATGCCCCCAACACTTCTCAGGGTAGAATGGTTTTGTGGAACACCATAACTCAGATGAGGTAAGCATTTGGTAATATCCCATGGATATTGTCAGGGGACTTCAATTATCCCCTGCACCTTTCTGATAAAAGAGGAGGGAATGCCATCACCCACAGATCAAAAAATAATTTAAGATAATTTGTGAACTCCAATTCTCTCATAGGTGTCCATTTGCAGGGATCCTATTTCACCTAGAGTAACAGAAGAAGGGGAAACAATCTCATCCAAGAGTGCCTTGACTATTTCCTATTGTCCTAAGAAGACCTCCCCCTCTTTGGAGATGCCACTCTTCAATCTCTCCCAAAGATAGGGTCTGATCACAGTTTGTTCCTTTTAAGACTCCTTTCAGGTTTTAGTCAATGTGGACTCAACACCCTGATATCAAAAATCAGATTGTAGAGTGGTGGAAAAGAAGATTTCCTTGGACAGCCATCAATCAAGTAATGCAAAAACTTTGGTTGATCAAAGAAAATTTGAAAGTGTGGAATAGAGAGAACTTTAGGAATATTTTTGAAACCAAGCAGGATATCAAAACCAGGCTTGATCACACTGAGGATAAATTTTAGAAAGGTCGGGGGGATGACATACTTAGAAATGAATAGAGGGTTTTACTGTCTAATTATCATAACACCTTGTGCAAAGAAGAAACATTTAGCACCAAAAATCAAGACAATTTTGGCTCAGGGAAGGAGATACAAACTCTAAGTTTTTCCACATCTCTACTCTTAGTCACAGGGGAGCCAACAAAATTAAATGCCTCACTATACAGATGGGTCGTTCACCTCTGACATTCACCAAATCAAGAACGAAGCCATCTGCCACTTTGAATACCTCCTTGCCCCCCCTTCATCCTGACCATGGATTCTCTCCTCAAGAACATCCCTAAAACCATCTCTAAAGCTACAAATGAGTTCCTCCTCAGCCCCATGTCGCACAAGGAAATTCACCAATCCCAATTTTCTATGAATCCAGATAAATCCTCAAGGCCTGATGGCTTCCCCCTAGATTCTTCCAAATATACTAGGACATTGTGGGCCCTGATATGTACTGAGCCATCACTGAAATATAAACTTCCAGTGTCATTCATAGAGATGTCAATTCTTCCTTCCTTGCTCTGATCCCCAAGGAAACGAATTCCTAGTCCCTATCTGATTACCGCCCCATCAGCCTGTGCAACATCATCTACAAAATTCTATCCAAATTCCTTACCAACAGACTCATTGGGATACTTTCCACCATCATCGATCCTTTCCAAGGTAGCATTGTAAAGGGGTGAAATATTGTTGATGGTGTCATAACTATCCATGAGCTGATCCATTATACACACAACTCCAACTCCTCTGCCTTCTTCCTCAAGCTTGATATGAATAAAGCCTTTGACAGAGTTAACCAAAATTCTCCTCAAGTATGGTTTCCATGAATCTTGGGTAAATCTAATCTCCAACTAATTTTCCTCTTCTTGGTTCTCTGTCCTGGTCAACGGGTTAGTCGTTGGCTACTTCCCTAGAACCAGGGGTCTAAGGCAGGGAGATCCCCTCTCCCCCATTCTCTTTATCATCTTGGCTGAGATTTTGGGAAGGGCCATCAAAAATGCTTATTCTAGAAATACGATCTCTGATATCAAGGTAGCCTCTGGACTCCCTCCTTCCACTCACCAACAGTTCATGGATGACACCCTACTGGCTACCAAAGCTTCAGTATCTGAATCCAAAGTTATCAAGGCCATCCTCAACCTCTATGAGGAGGTTGCTGGCCAGAAGATCAACCTCATAAAGAGTAAGCTCTACTTTATCAACACCCCCATCAAAAGGCAGAGCATGATTGCAATAATTATGGGTTGCACCATAGCTGATATCCCTACAACTTATCTAGGCCTTCCAATGTTTTGTTAGAGTTACTATAGATATTACCTTATTTGGTAATTCACCTAGGTAATTAGTCCTGGGTTAGTTTATTTTCCTAAGCTAGATATTTTATCGATATTTGTTATGTTGACAGATTTTATATTTTTAGGATTAATTAGCGCAATATTGGGGATATTATATTAGGCTATTATAGGCCTAAGTATATTGTATTTAATCATTTTATTATCTATGCAAATTATTGATTTGCTCTACCCCCAATATGGTATTAGAGCACCATATGGTATCAGAGAACCATGCTCTCGGTTCATTGATTGTAGTCTGAGAGCCACCTGGACATATCTCGCCTGTTGGTCGAGGAGGACTTGCTGGGAGATTGGACATTGGAGCTAATTCTATGGGCCAACCTTGACTCGACTAAACGTATTTGTGACTAGCACATAGCAGAGACTCTAATAGTAAAGCGCTACCATAATGACCTAGTTAGTCAACAGCAAACTGACTGCACGATTGGTGTACCTCATAGATATCTAAACCTGGGTGATCTGTAACTATAGGTGTTGCAAACCTAACCCACGATAGATGACCCATACCTGAAAAGATGGATCAGACAAGATATGTTACGATGTCGACTTGAGCCATATCCTGATCTGAGGGATACACCTATGTGGGCTAGACCAGATGTGATCATATGGAGATTCTACACAACTGCAAGTCACACAGATGGACCAAACGAGACGCGTGAATGGGTGGACACAAGGTAGTATCTGACAACATATGGGATACTGATAGCGTGGAGAACCTAATCGATGGACCATATTGATAGGGGTAGTAACGTGGACGATCAAACCCCTAACATGTAGCTAATTGGCTATAGTTGCGTAGACACAAAATTTATAGAGGGAACATAAATTCATGCATGCATGGAGGGGTCTTGGGATATAGTTTGCCCAAAGGCAGACAAACACCAATGTGGGTGTTTTTCTTTTTAAAGCACTCACAGTCCCACATCACACTGCATGTGGGACTAAGGCATAGTAACGGGGTATTTTTCTTTGCAATCATTTTGCCATCCTCAATTAAGTGCACCTCCTAAAGTGACGCCACTACAAATCACCTGGTATCAATGTATCGCAGAACTGATCTCATGTGCAGGATCATTGTATCTAAGGGAGAATGCTTCTAGGAGACCACCGCAAGCAAATCGAGTAGACGATTTGAGCCATCACAGACGTAGTTTCGATTGGGGCAGAGGATGCATTGTCTTGAAGGTCAAATATTTATAGTTTTTTAAGATAAGAGTGTGCAAAGGATAGAATCACTTTGCAATTTGTAGATGAGGCTACGTGGTGAAGTCCAACGACTGTGCATAGATATGACAAAAAATCATGGATGTCCTCATTGTTTGTTTGCTAGTTTCCATGAGATGAGATGAAATTATAGATAAATATGAGCACTACAATACTATTTTCCCATCGTTCAGAAGTCGTCACTATCATAAAGAGTTGCAACCGACTAAAGTTGTCACCATCGAAGAGTTAGAAGCCCCATCCTATGTGGATGATCTAACAGATGAGAATGCACTATTTGGATCGCATAGACATAGCAGGAAAACGGATCACACAGGAGAAAGATTTCTTAGTGAAGGTAGTCACTCCACATTTGTGTAGAAGGCGTGCCAACGATGTGAAGGAACTCTGTAGATGATTGGAGATAAACACAATGATGAACGTTTGGTTGAAAGGATCGATGCCATCAATCTCACGCAGGAAGAGAATCCAACCTACGTAGCCCGATTTCGATTCATTGCAGTTTATTTTTGGAACGTATACGGCCATGAGCATCTCATCACTATTGTCATAGTCGCCAACCCAAATTGAGCATAGCTCACTGTTGCCATTGTAGTATGTGTAGGATGCCCGATTTGTAGTCCATAACATCGTGGCTGTGGACAATAGGTTTTATGGAAGAGAAACCAATGCACACCAAAGAGGCATGAAGGATTGTAGAGTATATCTGCTAAGCGATTACAAAAATATCACCAAGTGCAGCAGTCTGGTGGTTTCCTATGTAGTTAATAAGCGTTTGACACTCGTCTGTGATAGCTGCATAGAGTATTCTTCACATCAGCGGCCTATACCGATCGAGCCAACACAAATATTTTTTAGGCAAGAGAAAAAATCAAATCTCTTGGAGAACAAAAGCTTTTCTTTTTGGAATAATTTGGTGTGGTAACCCGCTTCTAATAGAATTTGAAGGCCCTTAGTTCTGTCGGCCCCAATAGCCGAGGTGGATGCTCACCGGGTGCTAAGGTGTGTTCCCAATAACGTTCGGGGTTTCAAAACCCCGCATGCGCAACGATATCTTTTTTGTTGCAAAGGTTTAAGCTAAAAATATTTTTAGCTCTTAAAATATTTTTTTACTGCAAAGGTTTAAGGTTTAAGTTTTGCATTTTATTAAGTTTTTCAATTTTTTTTTAATAATTTAATATTTTTGATTAAAAATCATTTTTTTTAATTAATGATTTTTTTAGTCAAATTATTTTATTATTAATTAAATTATTGATACCACTTAATTTTTGCTAAGTAAAGAAACTAAACCTATTTGTTTTGAAAAGGGGGACCAAGATATTGTAATTTTTGACATTAAGGGGGGATAAATTTTTCTCCACTATAATATTTTGCAACAGGGGGGATAACACATTTCTTTCCTACCTCACATTGTAAAAGCCTTTCCAGTTTTCTAGTTGTAATTTTTTGCCCTAAGGGGAGGATACATCATAATCCGAACCCGCTTCGAATAAGGAATGACCAAACCACATTAAATAGCCGGTAAGTCAACTAATTATATATTGAGACCTGATCAAAGCCCCTTTTTAAAATAGAGCCTATATGTATCCCTTTTAAAGATCGTAAATGGAGGAACCCCTTGACCTTGATACTCGGGCTCCACTCTCTAGGCCGGTGTATTTCAAACAATGACGTATGGTCGAGGGGAAGAAGACAGACGAGAGCGAAACCTAACAGACGAAATAAAAGATTGTTATAGAAAGGGAGGGCCCCTATACTATAGTTGCACTTCCCAACCCTTCAACCCTAAAGAGAAGAACTGCAAGACCCATCACATAGAAATGTTGCGTCGAGACCCATCACATCATATATCATAAATGTTGCGGGGGGGATAACAACCATCACATCATAAACTAGAGATGCAGGGGGGTTATTATACTAAAGAGGAGGCACATCATATGGAAGAACCGTCGAGACCCCTCACATCATATATCATATGGTATAGAAATATAGCTTTTTAAAGAGGACAGGCCCCGAGCTTCTAATGAACCGAAGAACCGACCCTTGAAACAACCTAATGTGATAGAGCCTAGTGAGCTGATGTGATGAAACCAACCGGACATTAGAGGAGATCGTGCTAGCTAAACCTTCATCTCAAGGGTGAACATCTATTCAATCCCTGTCATATTATATACTACAGATCGATCATGTTCATGCTCCCATTCATTATCGAGTCGTTTTATATACGTATTAAGATCGAAAAGAGAGTCGAGTCCTCACTGCTTTTTATCCACTTCTCTCTTTCTGTCGCGGCTATTACTCTTACTATTACTATTATAGGGGTGGGGGTGGGGGAGGGGTGTCTACGGTCATGATCTCGATTTGACAATATTGGGGTGATGCTCCTTTTAAAGAATTTGCCCCTCTATATATAATTGAGCTCTTAAGCTTTGAATCTTAAGGATCGATTTGAGTCTCCATATAGCTGGAAAACGATGCTCCTTGATACCGACTCGATCTTTAAAAGCGGTCTCGATTTACAGAATTGTTCTTTTGTAGTTGCCTAGCCCAGATCTACTCAAGGGGTGGGGATGATCCACCAGATTCATAGCCACACTCGAGCCCCTTAAAATAAAATGGTTCTTCACATTGATTTCTATGAATGAATGATCAGTACCGAAATTATTCGATTGATGAACGCAGAACTGGTTTTTCAAGTGCTTTCTCTAGAGAGATCAGACTATCCTTTTTCTTTTAAATAGTATCTTGAATGAATGAAGTGCCAGTGCCTTCTCCTGATTTGGAAGGAAGGGGAAATGGTGGAACGAGTTCGGGGGGAAGGGGGAAAGGGGGAACAAGAGAGCGATAATGACTCTAGGAGAAAACAACTATTCATTTTAGATTCTCATTCCCTTTTAAATGGTGGGGCCGCATTACCAAGATCTCCTAGGACGGAGGGAGGGAGAGTGGTGAGGCATTGATAGATTGTATTTTTTTCCTGAAAAGGACATGAACTAGGTTTTTAGAGTACCATTCCCCCCGGTGCTATGGAGCTAAACCCATAAGTTGCTGCTCTCTTATCTAGTCTTCCTCCAAGCCCACCTCCTATGGGTCATTTGAACAGATGTGGCGGTGCCCCTTTATACCTTAGGAGCACTTGTCATAATTTCATATATGAACTACGATACCTGGTGCGATCTCCTGATCAGATTCGGCCTTCGATCCTTTGCTCATGCAAAAATTCCATAGAAAACCTCTTAGAGTAAGAGTGGTTTCAAAAGCTGATAGCAGGAGATTCGTTAGGCGAAACCGATGAACTGGGGGATCTCTAGCGACAGCGAATGTCAATCCAACTAGGGGATCTCTAGCGACAGCGAATGTAAATCATATTACATATGTCATAACGATTCAGTGGAAGGTGGTTTGTTTGATCAGTCGAAGCTCTCTATTTTAAAACCCCTCTATTTTAAAGGGGGGTGGAAGGTGGTTTGTTTGATCAGCAACGCTGGGTAGGCGTATTGCTCCTCAGTGGGGGAGGGTGGAGGGTGGTTTTCTTGGAGAATGGTGCCTACCGTTCATTGTTAAGCCCTATTGTAACCTAAAGGTTGTTCATTAACTATTACTACTCTACCTACCATTATAGAGAGGATAGGAATGCCCTCGACCGATGAGAGAGATGGAGAAGTACTCTTTATTCGAAAACGTGACAATGAACCCCCTCTCTTTTAAAAGGATAGCTCGACCTTGAAAATATTGGGATAGGACTCGATCTTCGGGAGAGGAGGGGAGAGCATCGGCCTCAACCGCTCTTCATTCATTTATTTCTTTAAGTTGTCTATAAGCTTTGAGTTTCAAGAGCCTCCTTAAAATTTAGAGCTTTTTTAACGAGTACATAAATGACCTTAAAAATATGGGTCGACCCTCAACCGATTAAATAAGTCAAAACTCATAAAGGTTGAGTGCGACCGGAGAGACATTGTTAATAGCATTGAACCTTTATATGGGGAGTCCCCTCTCTTATATAAGGGTACGCCCTCTCCCCACCGTTCAAATCAAAAGGGCTTTTTGAGGGCCCCTTTTGCCCCCCCTTTTTAATTGTGGGGTGAGGAGAGGAGGGCTTCAATATAATAGAAGGGGCTTGAGAACAAGAGAGATTTAAATTAAAAGAGCGAGTGCTATCTGAAAGCTCTCTACATATTGTTAATACGTATATAATATGGCCAACTCTTCTCATGATAGATAGAGAGGGTGAAGAACTACAGGCATCGATACACGAACCAAATGGAAAAATGATGCCTTAAGATAGGGAGAGGGTGTTGGATTCTTGGTGAACCCATTCTATAACCTAAAGGCCTAGATTGCCTTGCCATATCTATTTAAAAATGGGGAAGGCACACCTCTTTAAATAGCCATAGCCATGCACTTTTAAGAGGGGGCCATCCCTTGCATTTTAGAAGTCGAGGGGGAGGCGGTGCTTTTAATAGGGGGCCATAGCCATGCGCCTTTTCAAAGAGGGGGCCATTACCATTACCATTAATTCTAGAGCAGCCTTACTCCTCTTTGGCGGCTGTCGGTATTGCGTGTCCAGTTCCTTACTCCGAAAATCTCTGGTAACTGCACCGACATCCCAAGGCTCTGCAAGATAAATCCTCAAAGAGTTCATGCCTGAGCGCGAGAATGATGACAAAAAGGTTCACCCCTCTCCCCTTTATTTTAAAGGCAAAAGGCCCCCCCCTTTTGAAATAGAAGAGGATCCCATTTTTAAAGAGCAATCTCGGTTCACTGACTAACCCCCAATGCCCTTTTGAGATAGAGGCGTTGTCCCAATCAAACAAGCTATTAAAATGAAAAGGACATCATTTCCTCAACAGCTTGTTTATTAATCAAACAAGCTCTTGGAATGCTCTATTAAGCCACTCGACATCATTCCCTCATTTACACAGACTCACTAACTAGGATACACAATAGAACTAACGATCACCTCCTTTATGATATGCCGCTGCTTGCTGCCTCTCCCCCTCCCTCTTATATTCTACTCTATCATGAGCATATTCATTCATTCACTCAGTTATTCATCTTCTTACCACATGACCCACCCCACCAAAATGAAAGGCTCTCCCCCACCATTTAAAAGGGCAAAAGGTGGGGAGAGCTAAGCTGCCTTAAGATAGAAATTTGACCATGCCTCTCAAACTGAACCTTGAGATATAAATAAAGCTCCATTGATTTATACTCCCTTTTTTGAGTGAAGAGATTTCTCCCTTGTTCAATTATAAAGGGGAGGGCTCGTTTCAATTTAAAATGCTTTGATCCGCTTTATTAATCAAACAAGATCTTGGTGCAAAGATCCACTATTTCCCCTTTACTCATGCCGCTCCAGTCCTGCTTCGCCTCATGTCGGGTATACTCATGCCCCTATGACCTATGGAGCTTCCTTCCTGACCTCCTCTTGCCCTGCTCCAACTTATGCTATGCTACCCTTTTAAAGCTATGATGCCCCCTAGAGCTATGCTGCCCTTTCAAAAGCTGCTTCTCCCTTGCCCTGGCCTTGTAAGAACAAAATGGAGCAATTTTAAAGCCTTATAGAGGCCCATGCTCCTAGTCAAAAGGCCATGTAGTTTTCCTTATAGAGGCCCATGCTACTGCACTAGAAGAAGTTGCTCTAATCATAGATGACACTCGAGAGAACTCTCCTCTCTAAAAAAAATCTTGCTTGCTTGCTCACTTGCTTGCTTGCTCGCTTGCGGCTATAGTTGTCTTTACAGAGGAGAGGAGAGCTCTCTCTATCCATAACCTTTATTGGAGAGGAGAGCCGGGCCACTTTTTAAATTAAATGGGAGTTTCAGTATGCTTATAAGAAAGAGAGAGGAGAAGGGCTTTTATTTATTCAAAAGAGAGGGGCTTTAGGAAGCTCTCTATTTTAATGCTCGGAGAAGGGCGATACTCGACATCACTCGATCGACAAGGTATGGTCATTAAGGAAATTCGAGAAAAGAGGAATTGGGGAAAGAAGTTCATTCTCTTTAATACTATACTTGGGGGCTCTTTGAAAATAAGATGTTTTAAAGATAGCCCCTCTCCCCTCTCCCCCCTCTATTAAAGGTAAAGATAAGGGAAAGCTTTCTTTCTTTCCTTAAATTCGTGAAGATCGAAACCCCTCTTTAAAACTTGCCCATGAACTGATTCAAAAGTATACCTCTAGAAAGCGCTCTCTATTTTGCTCTCTCTCTCTTTGGTAGCCAACCCCTTAAGTAAATCTTTATGATCATGAGGTTCTTAAATGCCCAGGGGAATGGTTCAGTAAGGTTGAGCCCCGTGTGATAGAATAGCTCTATAAGGATTTTCAGGTTGGATTTTTAAGGTCAAATAGAAGGATGGATGCGTGCTTTCGAAACCTTAAGAGCTTCAGGTTCAGGAATTCGATCGCAGAAAACATTCTCTAAATAAATATGAAGTAGTGCAAGCATCTGTAGAGGCATCCCTCGGATCAAAAGGAGAAGGTTGAAGGGAAGATCTCCATCCATAAGGGTCGTTCGGGAACGTATATACTGGTCCAAGATCTGGCATGAGCCTTTTAAAATAGAGAGGGAGAGGACTTCTTCCTCTTTAATGTAAGGCATGATCAGGAAAATGGCAAGGTTCGACCCTTGCCCCGACCCTGGTAGAGAGAAGGGGCAGAAAACTATGCTCTCTATTTCAAGAGGAAAAACTGGGATGAAGAAAGAATAGATCCCTTTAAGACTAGAAATAGAGATTTTGAAGGAACGAGCCCTCCCCGGTTCGGGCTTATATTTATTTAGAGAGATATTTTCTTATCTTGAATAATGACAAGTCTTTCGGACGACATCTCTCTTCACTCAGAAAAGAAGGAATTCGGACGTGTGACAGGCGGGTCGAGGATTTATTAGGCTTTGAGCCGCTTTTTCGTATCCAAACCCCCCTATTTATGTTATAAGAAAGAACATCCCCATGGAAAATAAAGGTCCCCTTTTAGAATAGAGAGGCCTTATGATGAGGCCTAGAAATGCCTCATTATTACACTATGGTTGACATATAAAAACTGCCATAATATTAAATATGACAAAGTTAAAGTGCCAAATAGTGATTAGAATATGTTATTTGTTACATGTTTGCATGATTTTATGTTTGGAACATTATACCTCTGTTTTGACTATTTTCAGCATTTTATGCACTATTTCAATTGATTAGGTAGTAAATAAAACATGTATTGCAATTACATTCTGATGGCATGAATAGATTCCTCTCATCAAGAACTACAACTTTGCTTTTTGAAGCAAGTCAATCCGAGCTGTAGATAAAAAGTTATGAAGGTTACATCGTTCCTGCGCTCATTGTTCGTTCCTGCGCTCATTGTTCATGCCTTAGTCTTTTCTGGAGTTGTTAACAGGTGCAAATCTGCGTTAAAGGGAACATTGGCGGATCTACTGGGAATGATCCAGAGTGAGTTAAGGTACCAAATTCATACCAATGGTACTTCATAATATAGAGAAAACATGACCCAAATTTGAAGGCATATGGACAAGTAACCTGGAAGTTATGGGGCCTGCAAAATGGCAGTTTCACACTTTTTGACAGCTGGAAATGCTGGTAAAAATCTGTGTTAAAGGCCAACTTGACAGCGATGCAGGGAGTAATTTATGAGGAATTAAGAGTTGAAAATTTAACCCAATGTTTTTCATATAACCAAGAACACGTGGACATAATTTGGTAAAAAATGGAGTTACGATGAACAAGTTATGAGCACTCCAAAAGGGCATCTGGGCATGTTTTGGCAGCTGGAAACAACAGGTCACAATCCATACAAATTCCAGCCACCTGTCACTTTGAAGGAAGGCATGGAATTTGTCAAATAAAGAAGAGGTAAATGCTTGGAAATAGTTGAGGGAGAATAGGCATGACTCTTTCTCCACCTGACAGCACTGCCACGTGATGCAAATGGAAGCAACAAGTCAAAAGGCTAAAATGCAGGAAATTTGGTAAATGCAGGACACAGTCATGCAAATTCCAGCCAGCTGTACATATACAGCAGGGCTTGGAATCAGTCACTCCAGCACATGCCACCACTGCAGAAGGGTGTACAAGATAAGGGAAAACAATCCAAATGGTCAACAACTTCCTCCCTATGCGTTTGGAGTGCAGATAAGCAATGAATTGTCACCTGCCTGTTATTCTAGCGCAGGAATAGGGAATAGCGCAGGAACAACCGAAAGTGGTCAAAAAGTGACAAATCAGTGGAGGAAATTATTGGCAATTGACCAGGAGGTTGTCCCAACTCATCTTAACATGATTTCCTCAACAAATGCAGCCCAACAATGATGAATGGATAAAGTTTTGACAAAGCAAATTCCTGCAGTCTAGGAAACAGTTATGTAATCAGTTGTAAATCCCTACAAAGCAGTAACCAAGCATATCAGCATTATATTATAAATAATAAAGCTCCTATATGGTTGAGCATATAGATATATAGATAGATAGGCAATAGAATACCGAAATTAGCATAGAGTGAAGTTTCTTTGTAGCAGAACAATAATTTGTAGGTTTTTCCTGCATTACTGTAATGCATTTTTAGATTGAATAAAAAGGTGCAATCTTCAGTTTTCAATTGGCATGTTGAGGTTGATGAGTAACAGCTAGATTCTCTTAGCATAACTCCTCACCTTCTTCTGGTTCTGGAAGCAAGGGCCACTTGCAAGCCAGAGGAAGGCAGTTTCTGATAGAATTTCTTGTTGAATTCTTGCTACGACGAGTTAGCGAGATTCTGCCGATTTTCATTTCTTTAGTAGTTTTCAATACAGTTTTCAGTAGTGGACAACATTTCTTTGTATTTACAACAATTCCTAGATATTTTGTCATTTTGCAATTTTACAGTAATTGTTGATTCAATTTTGCATTACACAACAATTTCTAGATATCTTGTCATTTTGCAATTTGGCAGTTTTTGTTGATTCAATATTGCAGTAGTTGAAATTCTATTTTGACATTCTCTAGTTGATTTACTTTCATGCAAGAGTGTGTGTGTTTTAAATTCTGCACTTTACTTTTCTGTCATTTCAATTTAGCAACATTTCATTTTCTGTCATTTTTAGATTCTGTAATTTCATTTCTTGCAATTTTATTTCTGCAAAAGTAAATAGGAGTTAATTTCAATTCTTAGGAGTTAGAGGTCACAACAAACCCCCCAAATGCTAACTGATCCATCAATAAAGCTTATTTTTTGAATGAACTAATCTTTAACCTGTTGGAGCCTTCTTTCGTATATAGCCTTGGACACCGCCCTGGATTGACACACATAATGATTAAATGATGAATGAACAATGACACTCATCATTTTTGGTGCCGTTGTCGGGGATAGGTGTTGTTAGAAGAGGAAAGCAGTCCAATAATTGTTAGTGTGCTAAGTTGTGAACTTCAGAGTGAAATCTGAATGTAATAACTGGCATAATTAATAGTTGTTGGTAAATTCCATTTCAGTTCATTTAGAGAACAAGCAAGTATGAATAGGTTAAAGGATGTGAAAGCACGATGTCAAAGTATGAAAAATCCTTTGCCTACCACAGGAAGAAAAATTTCACAAGAGGTTGAAAGTATGTCAAAGTTGTCCAAATTTATGATTCCCAAAACTGTTGGAACTTTCAAAGAATTACAATCATCTATGTCCAGAACTGTAGGATCCTTTGAGAAATCATCACAAGGAGGAACAATCAATAGTTCAACACCTTTTTTTCTTGACAAATCCATACAATCAGGACAGTTTAATAGGATATCTAATTGTGATTGGGAACCTATAAGGGTAGGCTCACAAGAGAATCTAGGGAGAGCCAATAATGTGCTCCAACCTAGTGCAACTAGTACACCTGCCAAAACTTTTCAAAATCCCATCCAATTAGATCCTAATCAAAATGCTCCCATGAAGGTCATTTCACCTTCTGTGTTACCGAATTTTAAGGGAGTTACATCTGAAGACCCTGATTTGTTTTTGTTTGAGTTTAAAATTGTGTGTCAAGCTCATGATTACACTAACGACAATCAAAAGCTCAAATTGTTTCCTTCCACTCTTAAAGAGTCAGCTCTACGATGGTTTATCACCTTAGCACCTGATTCAATTAGAACCTGGAATGAGATGGAAAATATATTTTTGGAGAGATACCAAGAATATTGTCAAGTCAAGAATCAAAACAATGAATTGCTTGAAATGAAACAAAAGGAAAATGAAATCTTAGAAGATTATGTAGACAAATTTTCTTTTGTTCATAAGAGATGTGGTAGTGTTGAACCTGAAATGTGCAAAATTATATTCTTAAGGGGACTACAAGATGAATTTCGGGATGCATTGGATATTTTAGGAAGAGGCGATGCAAATGCACTTGAAATCCAGGAAATCATTAAACTTTGCAAAAATTATTCTCATTCAAGGCATAGAAAACATAGAATTGGTAATGATAAACATGATTTGAAAGAATGCATGAAAGAGTTTGCTAAAGCTGATATTGTTGTACATCTTGATAAAATAGTAGATAAAAAGAGTAAATCTACTGAACCTTCAGTTATCTATTGTTCAAGATGTGAGCAACAACACTCTGTTCATGACTGTCCTTTGAACAAAACATTTATACCAGCTACATGTAGCATTTGTCAAAAAGGACATTCCACAAATCAATGTAGTTTATTGCCAGAACTCAAAAGTGTCTTTGAAAAACAGCCTCAACCTATGAAAAAACTCAATTTTGTAGGACAAGGACAAGGAGATAATTTTCTTAAGTTTCCATATCAGAATGCTTCTCAATTTCCTACACATTGGGGAAATAATCCTTGGTATATGCCATGGTATGCTTCAGGTCCACTTCAACAATGTTGGAGTCAACCACCATGGGCATATTCCCAAGAGTGGTCTCAACATGGATGGATGAAACAACAATGGAATCAACCACATCCACCATGGTTGCAGCCAAAACTGCAAGGATATCAATGGGGACAACAACAAAAATTGCACAAAGGGCAGCAACATTATCAAACACAGAAATCAAATTTATTGCCCACTCATACCCATAGTTTCTCTCATGGACAACAACAACAAAATGAAAAACAACCTCTATTTTTAGCTCAACCTGTGGTCAGTCCAAACAATGTTAAACAGGTAACCCCTGTCTCTATGGCTAAATCAGAAAATACAGCCATAATAAATGTTGGTGATTGTCATAAAAATTAGTTGTGTTTAGGAAAACCACTTCTTGAACATATTCCACTTACCAGTGTAGAAATAGGAGCTAAAATGAATGCACATAAAAACAAATCTGCACTGAAACAAGAAGAAGAAAAAGAAAATCTCCCACAAAAAGAATCATATCTTGAACAGTTTGAAATATCAAAACTAACATCTTTGAAATCAGATTTGATAAGGGAATTAAAACATTTAAATGTTATAGTCCCTTTACTTCAAGCTATTAAAGATGTGCCAATCATTAATACAATTGTTCAAGAAATATGTTTTAACAAACCAAGAAAAAAGAAGAAAATATATCCTAAAAACATACAAGTCGGTGGTAAAAGAGTAAACTTGCTTGCAGGAAACCTTAGTCCACCTAAGTATGATTGTCTAGGATGCCCATGGTTTCGTGAAACATATAAGGAAAATGAAACGGACATTTCAATTTTGGCCTCCATCGTTGTAAAGGATAATGTAGAAGAGATGGATTCATCCAAACAATCTGTTTTTGATGAAAATGTTCAAAATGCAGATTTTAAAGATGAACCAATCACTGTTCAACAATTATTATGGAATGATGAAAAACAAAATTCTAAAAATTTGTCATCCATTCCAATACAAAACAATTTTCTTCACTTGTCACATGGATGTCATCATTTTTTCTCATCTTTTCCTTTCCATTTATCAAAGTTAATTCTTTTAAGAATTGTTTTTGGTAAACATACACAGATTTTCCATTCTTTTCCACCATATCATTGTTCTCTTAATTCATTAATGCATCATTCTCCAAGAACCAATTCAAAACATCTTGGTACAAAACAAACTGAAATGCAGCCAAAACAACCTTTGAACAACAATAGTTGGTTGACTAAAAACCAGGAAGTAAATTTGTTTGATGTATTGATCCAACATCCTAATGCTCTACTAACACTTTATGCATCTTTAGCAGTTGGCATTGAGTTGTTGCAGGTACAAAAAAATAGATTTCGTAGTTGAATGCGGTTAATGAACTTTGGTTGGAAGCACTTCACCAAATAGAGTTCATTCAACAAAAATGGAAAATGTGGCATGATGATCACATTAAGAGCAACAAGGATGAACCAGAAGAGTTTGAGAATGGAGTTGTTCAACTTTCTTCAGTTGATGATTCAAGAAGGACATTAGTGGTGAATGGACATCTTTTACAGTTGTACCATAAACCACTCACAAAGAAGGAATTTGCTCAATCTTTCACACAGTCACATTTGCATATGATAGAAGAGGATTCCTCTTCTGACAAGGTTTCCAAATGATCATATTTTTTTAGCCTTGAAAAAAATACGAAAAAAAATCTTAAATAAAAAAAAAAAAAAAAAAATTGAAAAAAAAAATAGAAGTTGGTTGAAAACCAGAAATGGCAGCCTCTTCTGATAAAAAAAAATGAAATGAAAAAAAAGAAGAAAAAAAAAGGAAAAAAAATGAATAATTCAGTAGTGAAAACCTTCTCGGAGGCGCTGCTGAGTTGGCTTGCATGAAAACCAGTTTTTCGGCATGCATTGCCTTGTTGATCCACCCATCATTGTTCTACCATTGTACAAATCTCACCTACTGCACCTATGTTGTTCTTATTTCAAAAAAAAATCATCATCGAAGCAGCTTGTAAGGTGGATGATAAATTTTCAGGACAGTAAGGTATGTGTTTCTTGCATTTAGTCATGGTAAGCATTTAGCATTTAGTATATGATAATCAATATTTGGCATAAACTATTCATACAATATTGGCAAGTTAAAAAAAAATGGAACATGTTGTTCAAAATGTCAAGAAACACCCCCCTTCTGCCCTTAGTTGCATGGGAAATTCAAAATTGTGAAAAACCTGATTTTGGGACAGATATGACAACCATTTTATCTTTATTAGTAGGGAAGATTTCAGAATAAAATGTCCCACCAATACCTCATAAATCTGAGAAGGATGAAATGCACCTAAAAATTATGTTTTACTACTACTGCAATAAAACAACAACAAACAAAAAAAATAGCATGGAAAAAGAATTTTTGATATTATGGAAGGCTTATACACTCTAAATATGGGCCCACACTAGAATCTGCAGCTAAATTTTGCATAGGAGGCCATTTCAACATGTTTTTGACACATCTTCAGAATGACAGTCTCATTCCAGAGCAAGCTTCAAAATGAGACAAATTATGCCAAAAATTCTTGAAAATGTTGCAGAACAGCAGGGCACATTAGATATTAAGTTTCTTAAAGTTCTACCACAAGTACAAAGGAAGAAAAGAAAAAAAAAAAATTGCAGGAACTACAATGCTTGGTGTAGTGCAGTAAGAAGAACTTTCTCGGGTAGTAGGTGGCAAAAGTATGTTGTTCATCTTACTAGGGCCTACTAGGATGCATGAGGGCATGCATCAGTTCAAGTTGGGGGAATGATGAGGCCTAGAAATGCCTCATTATTACACTATGGTTGACATATAAAAACTGCCATAATATTAAATATGACAAAGTTAAAGTGCCAAATAGTGATTAGAATATGTTATTTGTTACATGTTTGCATGATTTTATGTTTGGAACATTATACCTCTGTTTTGACTATTTTCAGCATTTTATGCACTATTTCGAGTTGATTAGGTAGTAAATAAAACATGTATTGCAATTACATTCCGATGGCATGAATAGATTCCTCTCATCAATAACTACAACTTTGCTTTTTGAAGCAAGTCAATCCGAGCTGTAGATAAAAATTTATGAAGGTTACATCGTTCCTGCGCTCATTGTTCATTCCTACGCTCATTGTTCATTCCTACGCTCATTGTTCATGCCTTAGTCTTTTCTGGAGCTGTTAACAGGTGCAAATCTGTGTTAAAGGGAACATTGGTGGATCTACTGGGAATGATCCAGAGTGAGTTAAGGTACCAAATTCATACCAATGGTACTTCATAATATAGAGAAAACATGACCAAAATTTGAAGGCATATGGATAAGTAACCTGGAAGTTATGGGGCCTGCAAAATGGTAGTTTCACACTTTTTGACAGCTGGAAATGTTGGTAAAAATCTGTGTTAAAGGCCAACTTGACAGCGATGCAGGGAGTAATTTATGAGGAATTAAGAGTTGAAAATTTAACCCAATGTTTTTCATATAACCAAGAACACGTGGACATAATTTGGTAAAAAATGGAGTTACGATGAACAAGTTATGAGCACTCCAAAAGGGCATCTCGGGCATGTTTTGGCAATTGGAAACAATGAAGTCACAGTCCATACAAATTCCAGCCACCTGTCACTTTGAAGGAAGGCATGGAATTTGTCAAATAAAGAAGAGGTAAATGCTTGGAAACAGTTGAGGGAGAATAGGCATGACTCTTTCTCCACCTGACAGCACTGCCACGTGATGCAAATGGAAGCAACAAGTCAAAAGGCTAAAATGCAAGAAATTTGGTAAATGCAGGACACAATCATGCAAATTCCAGCCAACTGTACATATACAACAGGGCTTGGAATCAGTCACTCCAGCACATGCCACCAATGCAGAAGGGTGTACAAGATAAGGTAAAACAATCCAAATGGTCAACAACTTCCTCCCTATGCGTTTGGAGTGCAGATAAGCAATGAATTGTCACCTGCCTGTTATTTCGGTGCAGGAATAGGGAATAGCGTAGGAACAACCGAAAGTGGTCAAAAAGTGACAAATCAGTGGAGGAAATTATTGGCAATTGACCAGGAGGTTGTCCCAACTCATCTTAACGTGATTTCCTCAACAAATGCAGCCCAACAATAATGAATGGATAAAGTTTTGACAAAGCAAATTCCTGCAGTCTAGGAAACAGTTATGTAATCAGTTGTAAATCCCTACAAAGCAGTAACCAAGCATATCAGCATTATATTATAAATAATAAAGCTCCCATATGGTTGAATATATAGATATATAGATAGATAGGCAATAGAATACCAAAATTAGCATAGAGTGAAGTTTCTTTGTAGCAGAACAGTAATTTGCAGGTTTTTCCTGCATTACTGTAATGCATTTTCAGATTGAATAAAAAGGTGCAATCTTCAGTTTTCAATTGGCATGTTGAAGTTGATGAGTAACAACTAAATTCTCTTAGCATAACTCCTCACCTTCTTCTGGTTCTGGAAGCAAGGGCCACTTGCAGGCCAGAGGAAGGCGATTCTCGACAGAATTTCTTGTTGAATTCTTGCTGCAGCAGGTTAGCGAATCTGCCAGTTTTCATTTCTTTAATAGTTTTCAATATAGTTTTCAGTAGTGGACAACATTTCCTTGTATTTACAGCAATTCCCAGATATTTTGTCATTTTGCAGTTTTATAGTAATTATTGATTCAATTTTGCATTACACAACAATTTCCAGATATCTTGTCATTTTGCAATTTGGTAGTTTTTGTTGATTCAATATTGCGATAGTTGAAATTCTATTTTGACATTCTCTAGTTGATTTACTTTCATGCAAGAGTGTGTGTGTTCTAAATTCTGTACTTTACTTTTCTTGTCATTTCAATTTAGCAACATTTCATTTTCTGCAATTTTCAGATTCTGTAATTTCATTTCCTGCAATTTTATTTTTGCAAAGGTAAATAGGAGTTAATTTCAATTCTTAGGAGTTAGAGGTCACAACAAACCCCCCAAATGCTAACTGATCCATCAATAAAGCTTGTTTTCTGAATGAACTAATCTTTAACCTGTTGGAGCCTTCTTTCGTATATAGCCTTGGACACCGCCCTGGATTGACACACATAATGATTAAATGATGAATGAACAACGACACTCATCACCTTGACTGGGGCTGAAGGATCCCAGCTATCTGGAATATATGAATTCACATTGGTCAATTTTGATTTACGATGTCTAATCCAAAAGTGATTAGGTAGCCGCAGACGAAAGAATAGTATTCCATTTTCTCAAGGTATCACCACTTCTTTATATATAGAGAGTGTGTCACCACCTCCCATATATCTTAAGCCTTCCCAAAACTGATTTACAGAATGTTCTACTACCAAAAGAGCTGAGCTGGTCCTCTCTATTTTAAGCTTCGGTTACTGACCTGCACAAGAACTTTTATTTGATTTTAAGGGTGGTTTTTGAAAATATGAGCTTCAATTACCGAGCAGCATAAGGACAAGTCTCGTAATTGAATCGCTTGTGCTCTTAAAAGAAAAATGGCCCTCTCTATTTTTAAAGGGGGTGCTTGCTATGGAGCTAGATCACCAGTGATCTATTCCTTCTCTTTGAAGGATGTCGAATTCCAAGCCCACTTCCCTTTCTCCCGGGTGGGTGGGAAAGAGCTTGTAATTTGAGATCATTCCATCATAGTTTTACTCCAGATCCTATGGTTCTCCCTTCTCGTGTGGTTCGGCCTTTCCAAATCAAGAACAAAACAATTGCAAAAATAAGGGGGGATATCCTTGTAAAGGTGTGTTTTCGGTAGTGATCAACACCTTAGTCAAATTATTTTTGCAAAATTAAATTGTAAAAGGTGCATTTTCGACAGAGACCGACACCTTCAAGGATGGGCAAATCAAAGAAAAATCAAGCCCCTAAACAAACTAATGATGTTGTTACATCAGTTAAAAATCCTTATTTTCCACCAGAGATGGATGGGCTGGATTTTTATGAGGGCACATTTCTCACACTAAACAATGGTTTAGTAGCCCTCCTTGATGATTTTGAGTCTTGTAAAGACCTTCAGACAAATGGTGCTTGACTCACTATTGGTGTTATAAGAGGTATATACCTGTTATTTGTTGCACTTGATCATGCCCAACGTAAAGTGAAATTGGAAATAAATGAGGAAAAATAGGTCCTAATGGTCGATGCTTGTTGTCACACAAGTGACCTTCAGCCCACAGTGGTGAATGCTTGTTGTGATACGAGTGACCTTCAGCCCATTGTGGCAAATGCTTGTTGTGATAGAGGCGACCTCATACCTTCAATGGTAGATATCAGTTGTAGCACAAGTGATCTTATTTAAGTAGTAGATTTTGCTTGTGACACTAGTGACTTAACAACTGAACCTCCTCAAAAAGAGCACCATAATCTTATCAATAGTGACAAATGCCATATTGTTAAAAACATTGATGAAGATGATGAAATTGGGTGTTTTGAACAACACACCAAAGGATTTGGATCCAAACTGATGAAGAAAATGGGATTCAGTGGTGAGAGATTAGGTAAACATGAACAAGGCATTAAAACTCCAATAATGTTAAATACCAAGGCAAAGAATGAAGGCCTTGGCTATATTGGACATGCAAGTACTAGTAATACCATGTTTGTAAAACCTAAATCTCCTCCAAATCCTAAAAAGCATTGTTGCAGTCATTGTGGAAAGATAGGACATGTTGCAACTAGATGTTGGAAATTACATCCTTGTGACTCATGTGGATGTACAAATCATTCTTCTTCCAATTGTTGGTACAAAGTGAAATTGGCCAACAAGGTTCATATCGATTGTGGATGGACAGATCACACACAATGGACCATGATGAAAGCAATGGTGTATAGCTTATATCGAAAAGGTAAAACCTATGGTAGACCCCAAGGCAATCCAGTGACAGACCGAGTGGCAGACCCATAGGTAATGATCCAGAGACAGACCTAAAGATAGACTTAGAGACAAAGTTCTAGAGGCACTGATCCAGAGGCAGATTCACAGGTATATCTAGAGATAGATCTAGAGGTACACATCTAGAGGTATGATTAGAGCCATAGCCAGAGCCATGAGCCAAAGCCAAAGCCAGAGACAAAGCAAAATCCAGTATTATTTCATTTATCTTCTTCTTCTTCATTGTATTGGGGTAGTTATATACTTTACCCAAATATTGTTGTATAGGAGGATGTATATGTATTACCCAAATAATGTAATAAGGGGGGATGTTAGAGTTACTATAGATATTACCTTATTTGGTAATTCCCCTAGGTAATTAGTCCTAGGTTAGTTTATTTTCCTAAGGTAGATATTTTATCGATATTTGTTATGTCGGCATATTTTATATTGTTAGGATTAGTTAGCGCAATATTGAGGATATTATCTTAGGCTATTATAGGCCTAAGTATATTGTATTTAATAATTTGATTATATATGCAAATTATTGATTCGCTCTACCTCCCAATATGTTTAGAGGAAGGCCTCTTAAGGCCATGTGGAACAATATCACAGAAAAGATCCACAAAAAGTTAGCAGGTTGGAAAGGGGTCCTCCTGTCCCAAGTAGGCAAAGCAACTCTAGTTAAATCTATCTTTCAAAGTATTCCAATGTATTTTATATCAATTTTAAAAATCCCTGCTATGGTGGGAGAAGCTATCAAAAAATTCAAAAGCATTTCCTGTGTGCTGGGAATGATACTCAGAGAAAATTCCACCTAGTCGCCTAGGATAAGGTCTGCACTCCTAAAAATAGAGGGGGGCTAGGTTTTCACTATATAAGAATCACAAAAAGGCCCTCCTAGCCAAACAAGATTGGAAGGTGATCACCAAAGCCAATCTGGAGTGGGTATCCATCATCAAAATAAATTACCTTTAGCACCAAATATTTTTGGATATGGAGACCCCTTGTATCAATTCCCACTTTTGGAAATCCATAGCTCACACCAAGTAGCTGTTGCATCAGGGGTCATAGTGGTAGCTAGGAAATGGCAAGAATATTGAATTTTGGAAGGATGTCTGGGCCATATCAGACCCCCTCATTAATGATCCTGAAGTGGCCACCATCAAGCACCTCATAGATAAAAACTTTGGTCCCAAAGTTACTGATTTTATCACCACGAACCAGGGAATCTGAAAGTGGAAACAGGTCCAATTCTGAATCAAGAATTATGACATTGACAAGGCCATAGCAACCCTCTACAACATATTTCGAGTGAACTTCATCATGTAGTCTCAGAGGAAATATGAACGTTGCCGAAAAGGATCCAGCAATGGCCTATTCATCATTAAATATGTTTCCCAAATGATGGATACCCATCACATGACTCTTGAAAATGGATATTGTTAGGCCTTAGCTAGGAGCACATGGCACAATCACCTGATCCCGAAGGTGGCCCACTTATGTTGGCTAGCTTCCCATATCAGAATCTTGACTATGAACAATTTGATTCAAATGGGAGTCATCATTCCCAATAGGTGTTACCTCTGCAGCCAAGATTGGGAGTCCACCCAACACATTCTTCTGGAATATCCCTTCGCTTGGGATGTTTTCTCCTACGTGATCAATAAATTCTATGTCAGTTGGGTGTGGTCCAAGTCTATCATAGCCCTATTCACCCAATGGCCTAAGGTCTTTAAAAATTCAAGACTTAGTTTTATGCGAAACTCCTTGCTTCATCATGTGACTTGGAAAATTTGGTTGGAATGCAATAATCATATTTTCAATGAGAGCCCCAAAAACTCAGATGTTATCACCATCAGAGCCTTATCCTTTACCATTGAGAACAACAACCTCATTCCCTACACTGATATTCCAAAATTTAGACTTGAATCCCACTTGTTTGCTTCTCTTGGTATCCCCTCAGACTGCATCAAAGTCTAGAATCCCCACAACCCTAGGGCCAACACCAAATGGATCCCTCCTCCCCTAGATGGCTTAATGCTAACTTCGATGGAGCATCCAAAGGCAACCCAAGTAGCGCAGGGATGGGAGGAGTCATCAGAGATCACAACGACAGTATTATCAAGGATTTCACAAAAAAATTGGGGACCCAAACTAATAATTATGCAAAGGCTAAAGCGTTGTGAAGAAGCATTGATGTGAGTAAAGCCCTTTCCAAACCAATAATCTTTGAAGAGGATTTAGATTTTATAGTTGGCCACATCATCAATAATATCATATGGGGAAGAAACATTTAGACCATTATCCAGGAGTGCCAAGCCACCCTTAACTATATTTTACAATACAAGATCAATCACGTGTTCAGATAAACAAATAAGGTTACTGACATCCTAGCTAAAAAGGTTTTCAACCAAACCACTCTATTTGTCTAGGAAGAAGACTTCCCCAAGGATGTCACCACCATAGCCAATCAGGATGTGGAGAAAAGAATCGAAAGGTAGCTCTAGCCACCATGATGGTATTCTTTCAGTACCAAAGGTGTTCCTTTTTAGCACCACTTCTCCTCGAAATATTACCAAAAAAGGTGGTTCTTACCACCACGAGGATGCTTCATCAACACCAAGGGTGTTTAATCTCATAACCATCAACATTTGGAACTCCACTAATCCCATAATTCTTCGACGTGATGTCAGTATGGTTTTTTGCACAGATATTTTGGCTCATCTCATCCACCTATGAATCCCATGTTGACCCTCGTCTTTGAATTCCAGTAGCTCGTGCTGCATCATTTTTACCTCCAAATCATTTTCCACCCACTTCGTTCTATCCCCTAATATCCACCTTTTTAGATCTATCTTCACGAGCCATGCTTCTATCAAGTTTTTCACTCCCATCCCCTTTTTTTGGATTATCTTCTCGGTGATCCGTGGTGGTCGTATTTCTCGCCTCTCTCTAGCCTTTTATCCCCACCTTGCTTTCATGATTTTCTTACCTAAGCATGCCAAGATAGACATTAGAACTCTTCGTGCTAGCCCTATCTCCTCTAGTGTTATCACCACCATGGCCCTCTACGAGCTTGCTAACCTAGAGATTGAGCCTAGGACTGTAGCCCTGTTAGATGCCAAGCACTTCATCAATTTCTTCAAGTTGTTCTCTAGGATAGAGGAGGATGTCACCAGATATTTCATCGAGATGTGGAATAAGGGGAAGGTGAAGGTTTGTGGTCTTTTCTTAGAGGTAAGTGTGCATTCTATTGTCCAAGTCTCCGATATTCCTCCTGATGGTAGAACAGTGTGTAGAGATGGGCATAATTTTAAGAAGGAAACTGGTCAGTTTCTTGATAAGGAGAAAAATCTAGTTTGGGATAAGAAAGGGGTTGTATGCTCTTCCTTGCCTCAGTCCTGGAACTCTACCATTGTCCCTGTTATCTAGTATGTGATTTTTGATGACCCCAATAAGCCCCTTTGAGCATATAATCTTACCTTTGTTAACCATATTTGCAAATTTTAGTCGTCAACATCCCATACTTCCTCCTACATTCCATAATTATCACCTTTAATAACTTTAGGGAGAGTAAATCCTCAAAACCCCCCTGTCACTAGGGGCTCTTTCTGGTTCTTTACAAGCATGCCCTAGCCCACCAAGTCTCTGAGGAAATCTCCTCTCGATATCCGTCCCCTAATCACTCTTCCACCTCCGCCCATGCCGATGCATCCACCCTCCCATCCCCCAAGCCTGCTAGTCCCCCCTCATAGACTCCTATAAACCCCCTTCCCCAATGCCTTCTGCCTCCCATGACCTTGGAAATAAAACTACGTCCCCTGGTTCCATCCCTTCTAAAGCCGCTCCCACTAGCAAGCGCCTGAGGTTCAAGCAGAAGTTAGTTTAGTCCCCATAGAAAATAAGGAAGTCCAACAGGATGAAGACCCTGAACCTGAATGATCAACGACCATATCTAAAAATTATCAGTGATGAATATGAGCATATAAACACTAACATCAAGGATAAGCTTCACTCAGTGGCCCTCAACCGTGTCAGCAAAGTAGTAGGCCACCTGCAGAATGATGTTAACATTTACCAATAAGGAGATGCTCTCCTCAACAATGTCATCTAGGATCTCAAGGATATCCTTGCTATGCTTAAGACTCTTTGGTCCCCTGATCATAATTTCAATGCAAAGGAGGAAAGGAACATGGATTCCTAGTAGCCTATAAAATTGTCTGTTAGGCAATAAGACTGCCTATTTTTTTAATGGTTTGATGAAGTCTATTTTTGTTGGTTTTGATCTTTACTGGACTAGGTTGAAAGGGGTAGAAACCCTAATGGTTTTTGTATTGCTACCACTGTTGGGCATTGATGTATCTACCTACGACTATTGTAATAGGGACGGGACCCTTTAACCCGTGCAGTAAATAAAATACTTTTACCTACAAAAAAAATATTTTACCTTATATCAAATTTTGAATATTTAGAAAGTCTGTATCGCATCATTTCACCTAGAACAAATTGCTACACAATGGTACCAATGGTATGAAAAAAAAAATGTCCTCCCACATGGACCGAATTCATAAAGAACCTAATGTTACGATTTTTCCCTACCAAATTTGAATATTTCATAGGAGTCCTCACCAAACATCCACCATAATATAATACCAAGCATAATTTGAGAAGTTGGCAAACCTTACATCAGGGCTCGATGCATCATTTTTTCAAATATGTTTCATCAGTGGCCTAAAAGAAGACATTCTACTGGAAGTAAAAATACAAAAACCTATCGATATGATGCATGCAATAGTATTAACACAAATGATAGAAGAGAAGATCAATAACCAACAATGAATAGGGAGAGTTTCAACAATAAAACCACCAAACACCTACACCAACCAAAAACTGAATAAATTCATGCCAATTAAATGAATTAGCCAAGAGGAAATGAAAGAAAGATGAGAAAAGGGCCTCTGTTTCCATTGCGATGAAAAATTCACTCCCAACCATAAATGCATTTCACCAAAATTATATATTTTGGACACAATTGATTACACCCCCAAAGAAGAGGATGACATCGAAGTTGAAGTAATATCTGATATTTCAGAAGAAAATCAAGAGGATAAAATAAAAATATCCTTTAATGCGCTCATAGGATATTCAACCCCACAAACGATGAAGGTAAAAGGGTATTTTAAGAAACAAAACCCTATTGCGCTCTTAGAGTCTAGCAGCACTAATAATTTTATAGATCCCAGTTTGGTCAAACAAGCTAATTACTTTATATATCCCTATAATAACTTTGAATTCATTATTGGAATGGCAAAAAATTGTATGCAAAGGCAAATGCAGGAATATCAAACTCACTATAGGAGAGTATAACATGAAAGCAAATATGTATGTACTACCATTAGGAGGATGTGACATCATTTTGGGAGTACAATGGCTATGAATTCTTGGCAAAATCCAATAGGACTTTGAAGAATTATGGATGTAATTTATACTAAACAATCAAACTTACACAATTCAAGGTTTAAAAATGGGTCCCACACAAATCGTAAGTTCCCATAGAATGGAAAATATTATTTTCAAAGGAGGAAGAGGCATGGTTGCCCAACTATTTTCCTTGTAAACCACTAACGAAAAACAACCAGAGGCACCAGAATTACTAAAACTCCTAGAGAAACATGATAAAATATTTAACGAACCAGAGGGAT
Source organism: Wollemia nobilis (assembly GCA_028583015.1). Taxonomy (NCBI): domain Eukaryota; kingdom Viridiplantae; phylum Streptophyta; class Pinopsida; order Araucariales; family Araucariaceae; genus Wollemia; species Wollemia nobilis. The sequence continues at coordinate 23,465,487 of JAQPPZ010000523.1, forward strand.
TGCCTCCACAACAAAGCCATGATCATGTCATTCAATTACTTCTGGGACACCAACCTCCTAATATTAGACCTTACCGATATCCATATTTATAGAAGACAGAAATAGAAAAATTGGTACAAGACCTACTAAGGGTAGGGGTCATTCGACCTAGTAGAAGTCCCTACTCTTCTCCAATCATACTAGTAAGAAAAAAGGATGGATCATGGCACCTATGTGTGGATTTGCATGCCCTCAAAAAAATAACAATCAAAGACAATTTTCCTATTCTAGTAATCAATGAATTACTCGATGAACTTAATGGAGCCACATATTTTTCTAAACTTGATTTACGATCTGGCTACCACAAAATTCAAGTTAAGGAAAGTGATATACCCAAAATGGTTTTTTCACTCACGAGGGACATTATGAATTTTTGGTGATGTCATTTGGTCTCACCAACACTCCGTCTACATTTCAAAGTCTTATGAACAAGGTATTTTTTCCTTTCCTTCAAAAATTTATTTTAGTTTTCTTTGATGATATGTTGATTTACATCAAGACATGGGAAGAGCACTTAAAACATATAGAGTAAGCACTCAAGATCTTGGAGAAAAATCAATTATACGCAAAGAGATCAAAATGTTCCTTTGAAAAGCAAGAAATTGAATACCTCAAACGTATTGTCTCCAAGGAAGGAGTTAAAGTAGATCCTCATAAAATTGAAGATGTGGAAAATTGGCTGATTCCAAAAACACTAAAAGGATTACATAGGTTCTTAGGATTAACTCGCTATTATCACAAATTTGTCAAGGATTATGGAAAAATAGCGATACCCTTAATGGCACTACTTAAGAAGAATGCTTTCTTATGGTATCCAAAAGCTAATGAAGCCTTCATGACCTTAAAAAATGCCATGTGTACCACTTTTGTCCTAGCCATGCTAGATTTTTTCCAACCATTTATTATTGAAAGTGATGCTTCAGGATTAGGAATGGGAGCTGTGTTCATGCAAAATGAGAAACCCTTAGCCTTCACTAGTAAAGCATTTTTAAAAATAAATTTAGCACATTCCACTTATGAAAAATAAATGTTAGCTACTGTCCATGCTATCCAACATTGAAGACCATACCTTATTGGAAAATATTTCATTATCCGCACCGACCACCATAGCCTAAAATACCTTCTAGAACAACGGATAACCACCCCATAACAACAAAAGTGGGTAACAAAACTATTAGGCTATGATTATGAAATCATATACAAAAAAGGGAAAGATAACATGGTTGCGGATGCACTTTCTAGAAAGTTCGAAGAAACTTCCCAATTACATGCTCTTTCCTGCCCTATCCCTAAATGGATCGAACAAGTCAAGGAACAATGGTATGCAGACCCTACCACACATACCATAATTCAACACGTCCAACAAAATCCCATGAGCAAACCTCACTATTCTTGGAAAGATAACATACTCTGTTATAAATAATGTCTTGTCCTCTCACCCACATCCGCTTATCATACAAAGCTTCTACATGAGATACATGCTACACCTACTGTTGGACACTCTAGATTCCTCAAAATCTATAAAAGAGTGACTAAATATTTTTATTGGATAGGGATGAAAAATGATATCAATAGATTCATCAATGAATGTGAAACATGCCAAATAAATAAAGGTGAAAAAGTGGCAATACCAGGCCTTCTTCAACCCCTCCGCATACCAACAAAAACATGGGTGGATATTTCAATGGATTTTATTGAAGGCCTTCCAAAATCGAAAAGAAAAACAACCATCCTAGTGGTGGTCGATCGTTTATCTAAATATGCCCATTTTTTTCCAATAGCTCACCCCTATACCGCTAGTACTATTGCCCAAATGTTTTTTGACAATATCTTTAAGTTACATGGCATGCCTTTGACTATAGTTAGTGATCGTGATCCCACTTTCACTAGTAAATTTTAGAAAGAATTATTTAAACTCCAAGGTACTCAACTTAGGATGAGCTCTGCTTACCATACCCAGACAAATGACCAAATTAAAGTTGTTAATAAATGCTTAGAAACTTATCTCTAATGTTTCATTTCCACAAAACCCCTCTACTAGGTTAAATGACTTCCACTAGCTAAATGGTGGTATAATACTACATATCAGACAACCATTAAAATTACCCCTTTTGAAGCACTATATGGCCAATCACCTCCATCCCTAACCTATTATCTTCCAGGAAATACAAAGGTGTATGTCGTAGAGAGGGAGCTTGTTACTCGAGATAATATTATTCAAAATCTGAAATACAATCTACACATCGCCCAACACCGCATGAAGCAACAGACGGACCAACATCAAATTGAGCAATTTTTTAAGGAGATATGGTATTTCTTTGCCTTCAACCATATCGTCAAACTTATTTAAAAATCAAGGGGTCTCAAAAGTTAGTACCTAAATTTTATGGCCCTTATAAAGTTCTACAGTGTATTGGACCAGTCGCATATAAGCTTGAGTTACCTGAATCCTCCAAAATTCATCTGGTATTTCATGTTTCTTGTTTTAAGGTCGTAATAGGTACTCACATCACTAATCAAACGCAACTTCCAAAGTTTATTGATGGGCCCTCATGGTTGAACCATAAGCTATCTTAGATCGTCGCATGCACCACCTTCACAATCGTACCATCATCGAAGTATTGATTCAGTGGAAAGTTATACCTTCAGAAGATGCTACGTGGGAGACCCTCCATCCTATTCAACAACAATTTACATAATTTCAACTTTGAGGACAAAGTTTTTTAAGGAGGGTGGCATGTTAGGACCCTACTCCTAACATATTAATAGCTATTAATTATATTATCACTATTTAAGGACCGACATGTCATTTCACTATTCACACCTTTTGATAGATATATCTAGGCAATTAGAGAGATGTCTCTAAGGCATCTAGATTAGTTATTTATATTCCTTGTGGGTTTTCCTTACATTGAAACTAGTGATTCCTATTTAAAAAGTGATTCTCTTCATTCAAACTTTGCATTTAATTGTCTAATTATTAGCACATTTGCAGGGACCATACCATTATTCAAGAAAATGATATTAACTTTTTAAAAATAGATCTAGATGTTAATGCCCTTAAAAAAGTATGGTAAAATCAACTTGTTAACATTATAGACCCATCCTTTCATGGGAACTTAAACATGTATGGTTCAGGATGAATGGAATTTTATTCCTAATTTGGATTTCAAAGTCATGATTATTGCATATCTACTTGATTGACCTCATGATGTTCTAGTCCTTTGAATTGACATATCAATTTTTAATGGCAAAGAGCCTTGTAGATAAAATTCCTAATATACTTACATAGAATGCCTGAATAAGGGAGGGTTGCTCTCATCGTCTCTAATCTTGTTACCAAAGCTCAATATTTGCTTCTTTAGGAACTATGGCATCAAGGATATCATCTATTCTAGACAAAATGTAAGAATATGCCATGTTGTATTTTTAGCCAAATTATCACAGGTCCCAAATATCTAGGATCTTGAGTAGGATAAAATATTAGAGTAATTTAATATAAATGGTCAATATCAATGAACATAACATTCATGAAAATAATAATAATAAGAATAATAAATGGCCAATATCATTCATAAAATAACATGAAGAAAACTTACAATAATATTGCTCAAAATATTGTATACAAGCTTCAACATACTACTCACTAGTTTCTTCAATATTTGATTTTTCAATAATCCATTTCATGGAGCATTGTCTCCATAATATAACCTTAGAAATGTGAATCTTAGACTCTTTGAATATTGCTCTCCTCACATATCTAGGATATGCAACATTTCCTATTCCATGCATAAGATAAACCTCTCATGCCTCTTGGCTTCTCATCTTGCCACTTGTATACATGACTATTGACTCTCTATTTACTCTTGCACACTTTACTCTATGACACATTGCACACACTTGCACACCTTAATACATGACACGTGAAATTTCTCACTCTTCACACTTGTACACATAGTTACATGACACTTGTGCATATCCTAGACATCGACACATACATAAGGGGAAATATAAATCACACATCTAACATATAGACTTACACCCTATTCTAATATTTATAAATATACATTTGTACCATAAGGTACTATGGAGATACATTAGCATGTACTAAATAATGTAATATTCTCTAACATGTCCTAGGTTAAGTTCTATAAAGGTATTTCTATATTTTACATGGTTAGGTTAATGTAGATAAAACAAACAAGAATTATAGAGAGTACTATGTAGAATTCATTAGCCTTCTTGTATACACATCATCTAGATACCGTAGTGTTGGTTTTTAGCTTTAGACATAGGCTCAAGGATCAAATTTAATAGGAAGTAGATATGGATAATCCATACACCCTCCAATATGTTGAGCATATGGCCCAATCAACTAAAAATAATCTTTAGTTGCCTATATTTTATCCACAACACGATTCCAATCCTTATATGACATTTCAATAACCACAATGAGGATCGCCCATAAGGTTATTTCTATTTCAAATATTTGCCACAACATCCATGAAATAAAGAAAGGAGTGGCATAAATTCCATATGGAAGTTGAGGATGAAGATTCTAAAGACAAGAAAGTCTCAACATCAGCTCATGAAGAGTAACTAGTAGAATCTGGCAAGCTTGAAAAAGGCATGTGTACTATGGTTATGTCAATAAATATCCTCATATGAATGCAATCCCATTACACTATCAAGGTATATATATTTATAAAAATATAGTGCATCGATGTTTTGGTTTATTTGAGCAAAACTCAAAATTTCATAGTTGTGATATACTTAAAGCCCTGGGGTCATATATCAATAATACTAACATAGATGAATTCAATATTTTGATTGCCAATGGTGGTAAGGTTGAATGTATGGGCCATATTTCTAATGTGCATATTCATATGAGTACCTACACTTAGATCATTATCTTATGGGTATTAGTGATGTTATTGTTGAAGTTCAATGGTTATCTCAATTAGAGGATGTTACTTTGAACCTATAGCAATTGTAAGTATAGTGGATAAAAAATGGTAAGGTCATTTGTCTCTAGGGTTTGCAAACCCACCTTCCAAGGTCATCAACTCGCACTAGATGTATAAATATTGAAGGTAAATATAAATTAGTTTTTATGTCCATGAGACTATAGACCCTATGAGACAACCATCATAGAGAATGGTCTTTACCCAATATATGCTTATCCAATCAAGATACAGTTAATGAAGTATGGTGTATAACTCTACCCTCCATTGGATTTGAATATTGGGCCTCCTATGCAATGTTCCAAAGTCTTTTCAAAGATTGAATTATAGAAGGGTAGCAAGTATGTCTTTGCCCAGTTTGCATGGAAATCATGACCTCTAAGCAATTACCTCCTACTCTTCCTTCTAAAATGTAGTCTCTTCACTACAAATACGCTCATGTCTTTAAAAAATCTAAGGTTCTTCTTCCTAAGTGGGCACATGATCATGTTATTCACATTATTCTAGGAACTAAAGCACCTAATTTTTGTCCTGATTATTATCTCAAGTCTTAGAAAATAGAAATTGGATTTTGGATCAAGATATATTTCAACCTAATACAAATGCATAGTTATCCCCAATAGTCATAGTGAAGCATAAGAATAATTCTTGGTATATATACATATTTTAGACCACTAAATAAAATCATTGTTAAAGATAAGTTTTATATTCCTATTACTAATGACTTGTTGGATGAATTACACGGTGAAATATTTTGTGTTTTATCAAATTAGGGTTAAATGAGAGGATAATCTCAAAACTATTTTTCATACTCATAAGGTTCATTATAAGTTTGATAATATTTTTTGGGATTACAAATGCCTCTTCTAGTTTCTAGAATTTATTGAACTCTATCTTTCAACCTTTTCACCACAAAATTGTATTGGTCATTTTTGATGACATCTTGGTCTATAGGAAATCTTGGGAAGCCCATTTACATCATGTTAAATATGTCTTCGAAATTTTGTATCCATAATAGATATAAATCAAAAGGTTCAGATGTTATTTAGTGTGTCTGAATTGGAGTATCTTGACCACATAATATCTTATGAAAGTGTCAATGTGGGACCCTAATAAGATCAAGACCATGCAAGGTTGTCTAGTGCCTAAAGCTTAGGGTCTTAGGGGTTTCTTATCTCTCACTCAGTATTACAATAATATTGTCAAGAATTATACGAAGATTATAGATCCCCTTATGGATCTCATTAATAAGGATGTCGTTGTTTGGTCTTATGAGCCTACAAGTGTCTCCAATGTATTTAAGGAGGTTATATGTATGAATATTATTCTAACTACTCTAGAATTCATAATCCTTTTGTTATTGAATATGATACTTCTAAAATAAGTATCAATATTATTTTGATGGAGGAAGGTCATCCCTTAACTTTTAAAAGCAGATAGGTCTTTAGCAAGAATTTAGATTGTTCTACTTATGAGGAGATCTTTCTTAGGTTACATGAAGTAGAAAAATAGAAGCCTCACTTGATAGGTCATTTTATCATTAAAAATTTTCATAGTAGTCTTAAGCACATATTAAACGATACCTATCTTATTTGGAGCAAAACAAATGGTTGACCAAGCTTTGGGATATGGTATTAAAATTAAATATAAGAAAAGGAATGAGAATGTGGTAGTAGACACCCTTTGTTGTAAATATGAAGATTTTATAGTTGTGTGTTAAATCCATCCCCTTCCTCTTTGGATCACCTAGTCTCAAGGTGAATGGCATTTGAATCCTAATATTGATCATTTGATTTATGATTTTGAGGTTGGTAACCCACCCTACTCCATTGTTTTCTTGGTTTGACAATATTTTTAGGAAGAAGGACCATATTTATCTCATGTAGTCCTTCTAGGTCAAGAAAATAATCCTTCAAGAATTACACGATTTTCTAACCCAGGCATGTGACCTTGTTAGAGCCTAGCCTTATGCCCAAAAATACCTAAAATTCTATTATTTGTCCTAAACACATTGTTTGGGGATAACTTGGTGTTCAAGTCTCTATTTTGATTCATTTAAGAAGCATAAGAAATACTACAGGAAGAATAAAAATTTTCTAGAAGCAACCCTATCATAAATAGTTTGTCAATGATTTCATTGGAAAAAAACTTTGAAGGTCCTAATAAATGCAAAAATAAATATTTACTAAAAATAGTAACTTTCTATAATTAGATATTTACAACCAAAATGCAGCTCTAGCCATGTTGACAAATTAATAGAAGACAAAACACAAAAGGACAAGTCATAAGTATGTAATTTTATTTAATATACACTTTGCAACTCATGTATGGTGAAACACCACATTTTCTTATGGGTGACCTTCTAACTTAAGGAAGGTAAAGCACCACATTTCCATACGAGTGACCTTCCATATTGAATAAAATGGATTTTCAACACACCAAATATTGTATAAAAAATATCTATCCTTGTATGTAAAAAGTATGATAATGGATGCAATGTTATAGTCTCACATTTTTCTTAGAGATTGCTTGCATTGTACTCTATTTTATGAGCAGTAACATCATTATGTTATTTTGATTCTTTTTTTATTTGTCATACTTTGTTATTTTTTAATTTCTTGATATTCCTTAACTCAAAATTCTGATTTTTGGATCAATGATATCATAGAGATCTATCTTTTGAGTTTATGTCCATAAACATGAGATCAGGATATCAAAATTTTGAGAATCAATGTGATATCTCTTTGATTCCCTCATCTATTGTTCTAAATAAACTCAAATGGAAACTAGAATAGAAGATATTAAGGAATCTATATTTCCAAGGAGATTTTGAATGAAGCCCTTGTAAAATAGAAGACTAATATGATTGATCAATTTGTTCAAATTCTTCAACAATTGCCCTAGTAGAATACTATAAATACAAAATTTACCTCTTCTACACAATGTCTCATTGTCCTAGCATCATTCAATTTTTCCACACCTTTTAAAATGTGGGTGAATTTGATATTCCTACTTTTAAAGAAATGTTGATGTTGATGGCCTAAAAATTTTCTAGATTAGTTATCATCATACTTCTCTCTAAATAAATCCATTGATAGTGAGAAGATAACTTTTGCACTTTTGAAATATTCATTCTCTATTCAAAATTATTGATAAGCATATTGTAAGAGTGCTAGGGAGGAGAATGAAAATGAATAAATAGTGTTCACATGGTATTATTTCATTAATATCATCAAGGAAGACTATTATCTAGTGGAAGCCTATAAATACCAATGCATATGATGGCAACAATTGTGACAAGGTAAAAACAAGACTACTCAAGATTATACTAATGCTTTCCATTCCATGGCATGAAAATTAGATATTCAAGATATCAAGAGATATTGAATCCTCAAGTACCATAATGGAATGCATTGGTACATTTGATAGGACATGGATCTCTTCAACTTCAAGATATTGTGAGAGGTATACAAACTTATTGTCAAATTGCAACAAAAGAAAAACAACAAAATTAGAAAAGGGTGAGAATCAAACATTAAGAACCAAAACACTACTTACCAAAAAAATAAAGATAAAATTGACACTCCAAAGAATCAATATAAATAGATTTAGCCCCAAAATTATAATTGGAAGCTAAAAAAACCTCCCAAAAAAATGATCCCCTAAAGGCCAAGACCAATAATTTAGTTATTTATTGCTAAGTTGCAATTCTTTAAATTCATTACACCACCACCTCTACTTCCACAAGTTGAGGATAGAGGTAAGTAGATAGTAGAAGTTGAACCAACTATGATTATTTCCACCACATGTTGCATCAAAGGATTCAAATAAGAGTCATAATAGGAGGAATGTATGTTTCACTCACAAATATGGGTCAAAAGTAAGCCATAACATTTCATTGTTGATAGTGGAAGTCAAAAGAATATATTATTTTCTCAGATTGTGAAGGACTTGAATCTATGTCACACCACATACACAACCACATAATGTTGGATGGTTACAATAGGGAATACACATTTGTGTTACTCAATAATATCTCCTCTCTTATGCCAACAAACCCTTCAAATATTAAGCTTTGTATAATGTAATTCCCTTGGATGTTTGTGATACAATTTTGGGCCAACTATTCACATGGAAGAGACATGTTGTATATGATTCTAGTACTCAAAGTATTGTCATAATTATCAAAGGTTAATGATTTAGGATACCACATTTGCTTCCTTAATCATTTTCAAACAATGCAGGAATATGATAGCCAAAACAAGGAAATTTATTATATTGATGATCAAGTCATAAATCAAAAGGAAGATTACTGCTATATCGATCATAAGATTTATACAATAGAAATAAATGGGCTAATATTATAGTACAATATTATGAGTTGTTCAAGTCACCAACTAAGGTTCCACTTCATTACGAGATAAAGTATTCCATTGATATAGTTCATGTTGGAAATTTGAGTTAATTTGAGGCATTTTATGTTGTCATTGATGTCACATGGATCACATTTGGTTTTGGTGGCCAAAATATTTCATAAATAAGCATTTATGATATTTTGGAAAGCATGGCTATTTACAGGGTTTTTATGAAAACCAAGGCAGGCAAAATAAAAGGTTTTATTTAAAACCATGGTGGGCTTATGTGGAAAGGGCTTTTCTTAAAAGCCAAGGTGGAATTTTGTTTCATCGAAAAAGGACCTCCGGTGATGAAGATATTAAAGTTTAAAGTTTAAGTTTAAATTAATGGAGGGCCGACCTATGTGCAATTAATGGAGGTTGGCATAAATATATATATATATGTAAAGGTTTCAATTTATTTCGGAAAGGGGGCATATTATATATCGTCGGAAAGCTTATTTCGAGGGCTATTTGACTAACTTATTTAGAAGGAGAAATAAGGTGTGTGTAAAGAGATATTTCTGATTTTGCAAAGGGGTTCCAAAAGTGAAGTTTGCCTTGTTCTTTTTCAAGAGGATTAATTCTTTCATGAGGTGACAAGGTATGCAATATTGTGATTTATTTTATTTTATGGTATAAGTGGTTTTGGGAGTGAAAAGGTTATGCAATGTTTTGATTTATTTTATTTTATGGTACAAGTGGTTTTAGGAGAGATAAGGAAGTTGTGCAATTAAAGGCCTTGGTGATGATTATTGAAAAGTGGAGTAATGTTGATTATTTTGTGATCTACTAACCCTTGTGAAGATTGGCAAAAGAATTTTGTGATTGTGGCAGATTTACAAAGAGGTTTTTTCATCTTCATAAAAGGTATGGGCACATTCTCCTATTGATTGTTTATGGTGGTTGATTTCTGAAATATCATTGGAGGGAAAAGGATTGTTTGTGGTTTCCTTTTCGAAAGTGGTTGGTTGAATGCTTCAAGGTTTTCTGAATTGAGAGTTGTGTTTAAACCTTGTTTGATAAGCATAGTTGTTGAAGCCCATTGGTTGTGAAAGAACTTGAGTTAGAAAAGAACATGAGTATCATTGTTATGTGAGATTTGTGGTTGAGCATTGTTGGAAACATTTGAGTTGGTTGATACATACTTGGACTAGGGTTGTGTGAGAGAGAGTTGTCCCTTGTGATGATTGGTTGAGTTGAGTTGATTGAGCCTAGTCAAGTGATGTGTGAAGTGATTGTTCAAGTTCTATGAAACAAACTATTCCATCATTCTATGTTGAGTTGAGATTAAGGTTAGAACATATTGAGTCTCTAACAATTCTCTTTATGGTTCTATAAGACGTTCTATTGGACTTGAATTGAGTTGAGGTTGATTTGAGTTGAGAGTGAGATTAGAACATATTGAGTCTCTAACAATTCTCTTTATGCTTCTATGAGTTGATTTGAGTTGAGTTGAGATTGATTTGAGTTGAGAGTGAGTTTAGAACATATTGAGTCTCTAACAATTCTCTTTATGCTTCTATGAGTTGAGTTGAGATTGATTTGGGTTGAGAGTGAGATTAGAACATATTGAGTCTCTAACAATTCTCTTTATGCTTCTATGAAGTTAATTTGAGTTGAGATTGCCATTCATTGTTGAGTTCATTTTGAGTACTACTTGAGCATGATTGATTGAGCCTTTGAGAAGGCCTTTGGGATAGATTTGAGGTTATTTTGGACATTTGATAGATTTGAGAGATTTGGGCAAGTTCTTGGTGAGCTTGCTAGAGCAGATTTGGGCAAGTTCTTGGTGAGCTTGCTAGAGCAGATTTGGGCAAGTTCTTGGTGAGCTTTTATGAAAGATTGGACAAGTTCTATGTGAGCTTGGTTAGAATTGGACAAGTTCTATGTGAGCTTGTTAAGAAGGTTCTATGTGAGCCTATTGAGCAGGTTCTTAGTGAGCCTATTGATAGAGATTTGGAGGTGACAGAGTATAGAGGATAGAGTCTCAATGGATAGAGATCCAGAAACCAACATAGTTGAAGATAGATCTGAGTGAGGAGTCTTCAAGTGGAGAGAGGTCCACCAGTCAGTGCAGCAGAGAGACAGAGTCTTCTAGAAGATCACATAGCCAGAGCAGAAGGGGAAAGAGTTCTCCTATGGAAGAGATCCATGAACTTGAGATTAGGGGATCAACATCTCCTTTGGACAGAGATCCATAAACATTGTAATTGGGAGTGATTCCCAAAGAGATTGATTGAGAAAGTTTTAGTAAAATATTTTCTCCATGGAGTAGCCCACATTGGGTGAACCATGTAAATTATGGTGTCTCTATTGTGTATGGTTTTTGTGCATTGCTTTGATTATTGCTATTGATACTACTATCTTTACACAACATAATATTGAATTGGAAGAAAAAGTAAAAAGTGGTCTTATACTGTTCACCCCCCTCTCAGTATAAGCTTGTGTTCTTCAATTGGTATCAGAGCGGGTTCCTTCAGAAAGGCTAACAACTTGAGGGCAGATTCTACAAGAACACAGATGGCTTCACAGAATGGATTATCTACAAATAAGGCTCCATTGTTTGATGGTAACAATTATGCTTTTTGGAGCATGAGGATGAAGAACTACTTGATATCACAAGGATATGAGGTATGGCAGATGGTTGAAAAAGAGTATAAGGTTGAAGGTGATCCCGAGGAAGATAAGACTACCAAGAAATTGGTTGAGATAAATGCAAGAGCAATGAATTGTATTTTGAGTGGGCTACGTGAGATAGATTTTGCAAAGGTCATGGTATGTACTTCAGCTAATGAGATGTGGACCAAGTTGAGGAATACTTATGAAGGAGATTCCAAGGTAAAGTTGGCAAAGAAATCTTACTACATTGTAGAAGCAAGTGATAATTCAGATTACAGTGATAAAGATCAGTCAGATGAAGAAGAATGTACATTCTTTGGAATAAGTGAAGAAAAGCAAGAACACCTATTCCTAGGTATTGAAGTTAAAGAAGAGGATGTGCCTATTGAAGAAAGACATGAAGAGCTTGCCATAGCCATTGAGCAAGCAGATAGGTACAAGAAAGGTCTAAGGATACTAAAATGCTTCATATGTGGAGATTTTGGGCATATAGATGATGATTGCACATACTACAACAATTACAACAAGGAAAGTGTATTTGAAAAAGAAAGCAACAATTCTAGTGACAATTCCAGCAACAGTGAAAACAAAGAAGTCTCATTTTTGGTAATAGAAAAGGAAGAGGATGAGCCAAGTAAACAAAAATCAGAAATCAAAAGGTTAAAAGAAGAATACAAGAATCTTGAAAACAAGATTCGAACAGATGTCAAAATCAGAGAAGAACTACTTCAAACAATCAGTAATCTCAGAGAAGAGCTTCAAAATGCAAAAAGGATAGAAGAGAGGATGAATGAAGAACTAAGGGTAACCAACGACAAGACATGATACATTAGATGAAAAGATTCAAAAAGGAGTGGAAACTTATTTTAAGGTTGTATCTTACTTCCAAGAAAAGTCACACTCAAAAGGAAAGGAAGTTCTAAAAGATGAAAGCAAGGAAGCACCTAAGATTTGTGAGGAAAGTTCCAAAGTTCCTATGGCTCCAAATATTCAGTTTGGTTCTTGTTTTGAGATAGGTGAATCAAGTTCAAAAGGAAAATAAATTCTTGAAGAGAAAGGCAAGGAAGAGGTTTTAGATGCTACAAAGAAGGTTCAAGAATGCAATGCACAAGTTGAAGATGATCATAAGGATAATGGTCAAGAAAGGTATGAGGAACCAAGGCATGAACAAAGGGCTTTTCAAGGATATTGTTTTTCTTGTAATGGATTTGGACACAGGGCTATACATTGCAGGATCCATGGATCAAAGAAGTTTGATTTTGCTAGAAGAAACTTCAAGGGAAGAAGGTATGGTTTTCGGGGACATTGCTTCTCATGCAACAAGATTGGTCATAGAGCTTTTCAGTGCAAAGGAAATGAGCAACATGGTTTTGGTTTTAGAGCTACACAATTCAGAAGTCATGGTTATAATGGTCATGAAAATAGAGCTTCACAATACAAGGTTCAAGAAAGGAATGGATATGGAAATTATTTTAAGAATAATTTCAGGACATGGGCACCATCCAAAGGCTACAATATCAAGTGTTTTAATTGCAATAACTTTGGGCATATTGCAAGATGGTGTAGGACTCAATTCCAAAAGTTAGCAAGAAGGTCAAAAGGTTCAAGACAAGAAGATCAAGTAATTCATCAAGAGAAGGATATCGAAAAAACATGGAAGGAAGTTGATAGAGGAAAGAAACAAAGTGATATGGGAGTAAAAGTACTCCCACCCCAAAATTAATCACCTCAAGAGAGAAGGGGGTGAGGGGGCTAAGCTTAAGAGTCATATATTTTAGCCCCATAGGTGTCCCTTTTGCCATTGATGTCAAAGGGGGAGAGATTTGAGTAAGGATGAGAGCATTGAGTTAGGGGGAGCAGCCTCCAAAGAGAGTATTGAGTCAGGGGGAGCAACTTTGATTCTCAGAGATGGTTTTTGCAGTGATTGTGGTGTTTGCATTAGAGGTGTTGCCATCAATGACAAAGGGGGAGATTGTTGGAAATTTGAGTTAATTTGAGGTATTTTATGTTGTCATTGATGTCACATGGATCACATTTGGTTTTGGTGGCCAAAATATTTCATAAATAAGCATTTATGATATTTTGGAAAGCATGGCTATTTACAGGGTTTTTATGAAAACCAAGGCAGGCAAAATAAAAGGTTTTATTTAAAACCATGGTGGGCTTATGTGGAAAGGGCTTTTCTTAAAAGCCAAGGTGGAATTTTGTTTCATCGAAAAAGGACCTCCGGTGATGAAGATATTAAAGTTTAAAGTTTAAGTTTAAATTAATGGAGGGCCGACCTATGTGCAATTAATGGAGGTTGGCATATATATATATATATTTATGTAAAGGTTTCAATTTATTTCGGAAAGGGGGCATATTATATATCGTCGAAAAGCTTATTTCGAGGGCTATTTGACTAACTTATTTAGAAGGAGAAATAAGGTGTGTGTAAAGAGATATTTCTGATTTTGCAAAGGGGTTCCAAAAGTGAAGTTTGCCTTGTTCTTTTTCAAGAGGATTAATTCTTTCATGAGGTGACAAGGTATGCAATATTGTGATTTATTTTATTTTATGGTATAAGTGGTTTTGGGAGTGAAAAGGTTATGCAATGTTTTGATTTATTTTATTTTATGGTACAAGTGGTTTTAGGAGAGATAAGGAAGTTGTGCAATTAAAGGCCTTGGTGATGATTATTGAAAAGTGGAGTAATGTTGATTATTTTGTGATCTACTAACCCTTGTGAAGATTGGCAAAAGAATTTTGTGATTGTGGCAGATTTACAAAGAGGTTTTTTCATCTTCATAAAAGGTATGGGCACATTCTCCTATTGATTGTTTATGGTGGTTGATTTCTGAAATATCATTGGAGGGAAAAGGATTGTTTGTGGTTTCCTTTTCGAAAGTGGTTGGTTGAATGCTTCAAGGTTTTCTGAATTGAGAGTTGTGTCTAAACCTTGTTTTATAAGCATAGTTGTTGAAGCCCATTGGTTGTGAAAGAACTTGAGTTAGAAAAGAACATGAGTATCATTGTTATGTGAGATTTGTGGTTGAGCATTGTTGGAAACATTTGAGTTGGTTGATACATACTTGGACTAGGGTTGTGTGAGAAAGAGTTGTCCCTTGTGATGATTGGTTGAGTTGAGTTGATTGAGCCTAGTCAAGTGATGTGTGAAGTGATTGTTCAAGTTCTATGAAACAAACTATTCCATCATTCTATGTTGAGTTGAGATTAAGGTTAGAACATATTGAGTCTCTAACAATTCTCTTTATGGTTCTATAAGACTTGAGTTGAGTTGAGGTTGACTTGAATTGAGTTGAGGTTGATTTGAGTTGAGAGTGAGATTAGAACATATTGAGTCTCTAACAATTCTCTTTATGCTTCTATGAGTTGATTTGAGTTGAGTTGAGATTGATTTGGGTTGAGAGTGAGTTTAGAACATATTGAGTCTCTAACAATTCTCTTTATGCTTCTATGAGTTGAGTTGAGATTGATTTGGGTTGAGAGTGAGATTAGAACATATTGAGTCTCTAACAATTCTCTTTATGCTTCTATGAAGTTAATTTGAGTTGAGATTGCCATTCATTGTTGAGTTCATTTTGAGTACTACTTGAGCATGATTGATTGAGCCTTTGAGAAGGCCTTTGGGATAGATTTGAGGATAGTTTGGATTTGGTTTGGATAGATTTGAATGTTGGAGATTTGTGGATAGATTTGGGCAAGTTCTTGGTGAGCTTGCTAGAGCAGATTTGGGCAAGTTCTTGGTGAGCTTGCTAGAGCAGATTTGGGCAAGTTCTGTGAGCTTCTAATTATGATTGAAGTTTGGTGAGCTTGTTATTTGACAAGTTCTATGTGAGCTTGTTAAGAGGTTCTATGTGAGCCTATTGAGCAGGTTCTTAGTGAGCCTATTGATAGAGCTTTGGAGGTGATAGAGTATAGAGGACAGAGTCTCAGTGGATAGAGATCCAGTAGCCAACATAGTTGAAGACAGATCTGAGTGAGGAGTCTTCAAGTGGAGAGAGGTCCACCAATTAGTGCAGTAGAGAGACAAAGTCTTCTAGAAGATCACATAGCCAGAGCAGAAGGGGAAAGAGTTCTCCTATGGAAGAGATCCATGAACTTGAGATTAGGGGATCAACATCTCCTTTGGATAGAGATCCATAAACATTGTAATTGGGAGTGATTCCCAAAGAGATTGATTGAGAAAGTTTTAGTAAAATATTTTCTCCGTGGAGTAGCCCACATTGGGTGAACCACGTAAATTGTGGTGTCTCTATTGTGTATGGTTTTTGTGCATTGCTTTGATTATTGCTATTGATACTGCTATCTTTACACAACATAATATTGAATTGGAAGAAAAAGTAAAAAGTGGTCTTATACTGTTCACCCCCCTCTCAGTATAAGCTTGTGTTCTTCAGTTCATGGTTATTCTTTGCCTAATGCATCCATGTATTATATATCAATCCTTGAAAATGATGAAGTTATGAGGCAAATCCAAGAATCAATTCAAAATATGCACATCGAACGAAGTGCTTTACCATATAGCAGTCCAATTATCTTGGTTCCAAGTAAAGATGGAATATGGAGACTCTATATCAATTATAAAGCTTTGAATAAAATCATTGTAAATAATTATTGTCCACTCCCTTAGATGACTTACTAGATCAACTGCTTGGTGCAAAGTTATTCATGGAAATTGATCCCAAATATAGCTACCATCAAATACTTGTTGAGCCCATTGACATATGGTAGAATGCATTCAAATCCAAGAAGGGTATATTTGAGTGGTTAGTTATGCCTTTTGTCTTGACCAACATACCTACCACATTCATGAGGATAATGTATGACATCTTACATCCCTACACTAGTTTATTTTTGGTAGTCTACTTGGATGACATTCTCATCTATAGTAAGATGTGGGAGGAGCATTTATAGCATATTTTACAAGTACTTCAGACTCTTTGAAGATACAATCTATGTGTTAATTTAGAGAAGTTTTTGTTTAGCATGATGAAGATTTAGTACCTTAGACACTATTGAAAAGGTATTCTATGTTTATCTTGAGAAGATTTAGGTAATTAGAGATTGGCCTTACCCTAAATACTCTAATAGAGCTTCGCAATTCTTGTTTCTTACAAATTTCTATTGAATATTTGTATCGGGGTTCTCACACATTGCTTAGCCACCGCCAAGTGATCAAATATGTCAAGTCTAAGTTCCATTAAGGATATACATACTAGAGAACATTTAAGAAGTCAAACTAGTTATGTTTAGTTTCTACACTTTTTCTATATTATTTACAACAATCTTTTGAGGTAATAATTGATGTATCAAAGTATGCATTTGGAGCCATCTTCACACAACATGTGCATCCAATTACCACTTAGAGTGAAACATTCAATAGATAATTCAAAAAATCCAACATATGACAAACATCTCTATACCATTTTATAGGTATGTAAATAGTGGAAGCACTACATCTTGGGCAAGGAAACCATCATCCATATCGATTACAAACCTCTAACATTCATTCAAATGTAGAGCAAGTTAAAAGAATAAAAGACATCAAAAGTGAACCACATATCTATAGCAATTTCATATGATTATCAAGCATAAGAAAAGTGATAATCAATTCAATGACAAATTGTTTGGTTCAACCTCAAATCATAATACTCACCACCATTATTGATTCTTATGGGCATGAGACTTCTAGTTGTTCCACCTTGTATGAAGTAGATTCTAATTTTGTAGTACATACCAATATCTTTGTGTGGGTATGTTTCTTGAATTTTATTTGCAATATAATATCTTTTATCACATGGAACATATTTGTATATCAACTAGTGAATGCTCAAAGATTATTTGAAAAGCACACTTTAGTAAAGTTAGTAGATCACTTTGAGGTAAAGAAAATATTAGCAATTCTTTAAATGTACTTCTACTAGCCCAATATGAGGAATGATTTTGATAAGTACATCAAGTCATGTACCCTACGTTGTTTTCAAACCAACCAACAATAAATAGAGGTTGTATACGCCATTGTCAATACCATCAAAACCTTAGAAATCCATATCCATGGCCTTCCTCTTAGGTTTTCCCACATCTAAACATGGTAATGATTATTTTTTGTAGTAGTTGATCATTTTTTTAAAATGACTATCAATAAGATATCCATTATATTTGAGGAGACTACAAAGCTCTATTTTAGTCTTATATGCCTCAAGTTTGGCTTGCAAAAATCCATTATCTCTAATAGGAATGGTATATTTCTAAGCATTTCTAGGTCCATATTATGGAGCATAATGGATGCCAAGGTAATCATGTCCACAACCTTCCATCCTCAAACTAATGGCTGAATAAAAGTTTTGAATCGACTTATTGTATATCTTTGAATGTACAATTCCAAGTATCTATGCATGTGGGATGAGAGTCTTCCCTGCATTTTTCATGGGTATAATCAAACTTTGCACAACATTACTAAACACAACCTCTTTTAGGTATTTCATGTTTCAACCCTTGGCACCCACTGATATAGCTCCTCTCTATGCAACCCATAAAGTACTCACCTCATGGATAAAATGAAACAAAAAATCGAATAAAGTACATAAAATAGACTCAACATATCCAACAAGTCCATGACCTCTTGGAGAAAAAAATCAAAAATACAACCAACTTCATGACCAATATTGGGTCCCACATAAATTCAAGGTTGGATATAGGGTATGGTTCCTCAGAAGCAAATATTTGTAGCACCCCATAGGAAGATCAAACCTCTTCACTATGGACCATACACCATCACCAATAAGGTGGGATAGAATGCTTTTGAATGGAATCTTCCATATTACCTTAGTTTGCATTCAATATTCAATGATGAACTTCTTAGGCCCTATCATCCACATCTATTGGACACTTCTACAGTAGAAAAACAATTGAACTTTGAATAACTTAGTCTAGATAGTTTAGCACTAGTGAAGAATCATATTATTGATACATAGACTAAGACCAGCAAAAGGTAGTCCATTCAAATATACAAAGTGGTCAAGTTAGGACAGTTTGGTCACTAAGAGGAATGGCTCACAAAAAATCAGATAAAGAAAATTTTCAAACCTAATTGTTGATGCAATGGGAACCATTTCTTTTCAAAAAGAACAAATAATCCAAGCATGTAACCTTGTTAGATCATGGTCTCATGACCAAAATCTTGACCTTTTGGTGTCATCTACAATGTCAAAGGCATAACTATGTGCTCGGGATTCCATTTTGATCCATTCAAGAAGCATTGAAAATTTTAGAGGGAGAATAATTTTCAATAGACAGGGATGTGAGCAACTACATGGAAAAATGTTCTAAAGGCCTTCAAAAATTCAAAACAAAAATATTTAATAAAAATAGTAATTTCCTATTTTTAGATATTGACATCCAAAATGCATCTCTAACCATGTTGAAATATCAATAGAATACAACATAAATAGACAATCCATATGATGTAATTTTTATTTACTATACACTTTGTAACTCATGGAAGGTGGACCGCCACATTTCCATATAAGCGATCTAATTCATGGAAAGTGGACCACCACATTTTCATGTGGGTGACCTTCCATATTCAATGTAGTGAATTTCCAACACTCCAAATAATATATAAATAGATATGCACCCTTGATTGTAAAAAGCATGTAATAAAAACAATGTAACAAGCAATAAAATCATCCTATTAATTTACTTATATTTCTCTGCTCTGATTTGTTCTCTATGATTTTTGAATTGCACTCTTTCTTGATATTCCATAACCAAAATTATGAGTTTTGAATCATTCTCCCTTGGTAGGACATTCTAGATTTATTAAAACCTATCACTAGGTTAAGCGAACATTTTTTAAAAAAGGAATGAAAGCTTATGTCAAACATTTTGTGGTAGAATGTGAAGTGTGCCAAAGAAAAAGGGCAAAACAGGTAAGTCTCCAAAATTATTATAACCTCTTCTTATTTCAGAATGCCAATGGGAACACCTCTCCATGGACTTCATCAAATGTCTTCCATAATCAAAAGATAAAACAATAATTTTTACGGTGGTGGATCTTACCAAGTATGCTCATTTTGTGCCTTCTAACATTCATTCATCAACAACAAGATGGCCAAGGTATTCCTTCAAATATACTTTCAATTTATATGGTATGTCCAAGTTTATTGTTTGTGATTGTATTCCTATTTTCACTATCAATTTTTGGAAAAAAATTAACTCCAAATGAAATTAGCTTAATAGAATCTCTTCCTATGACCCTCAACTTAGCGGTCAAATAGAAATTATGAACAAGTCGCTTGGCACATATCTATTATGCTTTTCCAAGATAAGCAGTAGTAGTGGGTTAAATGGATTTTGTTAGCAGAATGATGGTATAATATTTTTTATCATCTTTATACTAAGATGTCTCCCTTTAAAGCATTGTATGGGCAACAAAACCCATCCTTGGCAAACTATTTTAAGGGTTCTTCCTATGTTGCTCAAGTGGATGATTTCCTCTAGTAGTGTCAGATCATCCTTCAACTTCTTAAGGATAATATTTATCAAGCCTCAAACCATATAAAGTAGCAATAGCATTTGCATTGTTTGAACAACATGAGTGATATGGTCTTTTTGCGACTTCATCTATATAAGCTTCTTCTAAAGACAACATCCAATCAAAAGCTTGCACCCAAATTTTATGGTCCATAAAAGGTGATTGGTCAAATAGGGAACATGGCATATCAGTTGGAACCCCCTCCCACCTCCTAAATACACCATGCTTTTCATGTTTTTCTCTTAAGCAGGTAGGTTAGGAGGTGAAATCCCAAAGCTTCTAAGGTTGGATGAAGAATGGTGGGTTGACATAAAGTTAAAAGCAATGTTACAATCGTGGGTCCATAATCTACAATCTCACCAAATGCAAAGGAGCTACTCATCAAGTGGTAGGATCGTCCTAAAGATGATGCAACATGAGAACCAATGATCATCCAAAAAAAATAGCTTTGAAGATAACTTTTAAAGGGAGAGATATATAATAGCGTTGATGTAGCCATGTTAGTTATCTTTATTTGGTCCCTTAGAGTTGGATAGTCAACCCTTGCCTATTTGGGTTAGGTTTTGTTATTTTGATTAACTATAAATAGGAGAGAATATGATGTTGAATTATCATTTGTTTGGCTAACCTCCATCATATTTGGTGTGTATTGTTGGAAGTTTTGAGTACATTGGTTGTCATTGATGTCAAAAGTGAAATGGTTGAGAATTATCTTCAAGGTTGAAATATTAAAGCACAAGGCAAATATCTTCAAAGGGTACATGAGGCAAAAAAATTGATGTCAAAGGTACAATAATTGTCAAGGCAAAATATTCTCCATGGTTGTATTTGCAAGGAACAGACAAGACTTCATTTGGTTAGAAAAAGGTTTAAAAGACAAGGTTTCGTTTGATTGATAGAGTTTCAAATACTACAAGGAAGGCAAAAGGTTTTATTATAATATTTTTTTAAATATTATAATAATAAAGTGCAAGGTTAGAAGGTGCCAAATTAAATTCATATAATCAAAAATCAAATAGCGTCGATGTCCTCATAAAATAAATATGCATATTTAAAAGGAATAATGTTCTCACTTTGGTGTGAATCAAAAATATGCAATCGTGTACCAATCGTTTCGTTCACTAAATTTGTGGAAGCAAAGAGAGTTCGCTGGAATCGTGGAAGCAGAGTGAGCGCACACGTGGAGGAAGAGAGCACACACAGAGCGTTATTTTAGGGTAAAATATTTCGTGCACAATTTTTGAGGGCAGAGAAAAAGGAAGGAAGCAGTGCACAAACTCGAAGGTAGAATCAAGTCAAAACAAATATTGATTATTGCAGTGGAATTTTCATCTAGGTGGTTGGCTTAGACGATAGGGAGTCCCTATGCTAAGACATGGTACGAAGGAGGTCTCAATCGACGATGACGTTTTTATGTTTTTGTTGACCAAAGGAATCAATGAAGGGTTTAAGACGTACATTGTGCACATAGGTTCTTGTGTAGGCAGCTAGCCCATGCGGCACTCTAGCGGGCTCTGTGAGGTTTCGCGTTCGACTCCCTTCAACGACAGAATTGGTAAGGGCATTAATTTTTGTTAATAAAATTTTGTTTGGCTATTAGGGAGTCATAAGGGTTGAGTTGAATAAAGTGTTGTTTGGAAATTAGGGAGTCATAAGGGTATGAGTTAATAAATATTGTGTGCAAATTAGGAGTTATAAGGATATGTTATAAAAGCTTTCTATTTTGCAAATAGAAATTATAAAGGTGTTTTATAAAGTTTTATTTTGCAAAGAGCATAAAGAGAAAATACAAAGGGGATAATTTTTGCATGTAAGAGTAGGAGTTATAAGGTGTTATTGTGGTTTGATTTTTGGTTGAAATTTTGTATGGTGAAAAGTAAGTTTGAGGGGTTTTGATAATTGTTAATGTCCTATCTTTTGAGAATAAATTAAAAGTCATTGAACATCATTGAGCACATATTTTTGAGAAGAAATTTAATGTTGATGGTTTGAAAGAGAAATCTACTAATCAGTTTTGAAGTAGCACTTGGAAGAGGAAATTCTTTTGAGACAGGTTTTTGAGAGCATATTTTTCATCAAAGCAAGTTAAGAGGTATGTTGACATTATTCCTTCTCTAAGGTGTTTGGTTGAGCGAATATTTCAGAATCATAAGGTGGAGATAAAAGGGTTGATTAGTGTGTATTGTTGGAAATATTTGAGCTAGGATTTGAGAGCAAATTGTGCATTCTTGTTGAAAAAATTTGTGAAGCATTTGGGCATTGATGTGAGTGACATTGAATGTGAATGGGCAAGTGTTATAAACTAGTTTTGTGAAGCAAAGTTATACACTAGTTTGATTTGATTTGAAAGGGATTTGCAAGAGGTAGAGATCTGATTTGATGAATGCAAGATATGTGAATGTGAAGAACATATTGGTTATTTTATAGTACATATCATTCTCTATATGTTCAAGAGGTTAAACAAATTCTAGGTAGAATATGTTATTTTTCATCTCAACCTAAGTGAATTAAAAGAAGTATACATGACTCAACCTCCTGTATTTGCAGAGGTAGGCCATGAGCAACATGTTTGCAAATTGGTCAAATCATTATACGGGCTAAAACAAGCCCCAAGAGCATGGTACTTAAAAATGGATAGTCACCTACTACAGCATGGATTTAAGAGAAGTCCATCTGATGTAATTTCCATCCGAACTATGCTGCCATAGCACAAAGTACTCGAATGGTGGTCATCCTTGTTGTAGGAGCAAAGGTTTCCTCATAGTCAAGTCCTTCCTTTTGAGCATAGCCCTTTGCCACAAGTCAGGCCTTATGCTTATCTATAGTGCCATCTACCTTATATTTTACTTTGTAAACCCATTTGCAGCCTATGGGTTTCTTTCCTTTAGGCAAATCCACTAGCTTCCATGTTTTATTCTTTATGAGGGAGTTATATTCTGCATCCATAGCCGCCTTCCACCGAGGCAGTCTAAGTGCTTCATCAACTGTAGAAGGTTCATTCTCATCACATGTTGATAAGTAAACCCTCTCATCTATTTCCATCTCATCTTCCCTTGGTAACTCTCTATCAACAGAAAGATCTTGAAAATCTGCACAAATGTCATCAACTAAAGTGGATGCTTCATTCTTTTCTTTATGTGTCATGCTTCTTGTCTTTGGATGATTGAGAGTAAGATCAGGTGGGTAAGTGAGTTTAGAGTCTTTCACTGTGCTTGTATACCATTTGGGTGGCTTTTTTTGTTGTGAAGAAGGAAGTTGATGTTCCTCCTCATCATCTAGGTATACTGATGTAGTGTTGGGTGTGAAAGCTTCATAAAACACTACATCTCTACTTGACATGTATCTTCTTGGTAAATGGGTCTATCAACCGATAGCCTTTTGAAAATTCATCATATCCAAGAAATACACAAGGTAGGGACTTCTCATCTAATTTCTTTCTTTTCTCCTTGGGTATATGCATAAATGCCTTACACCCAAATACCCGTAGATGAGTTATAGAGGGTTTTTTACCACTCCATGATTCCTGAGGAGTCATACCTTCAAGAGCCCTTGTGGGAGCCCTATTCAGAAGACATACTACAGTTTGAACAGCTTCAGCCCAGTAAGTTTGCTCAAGGTTGGCCCCCTTAAGCATACATCGAACCATTTCCATTATGGACCAATTTCTTCTCTCAGCAACCCCATTGGATTGAGGAGTATAGGCTATTGTTAACTGTCTCTTTATCCCATGTGTCTATAAAAATGAGGAAAATTCTTTTGATGTGTATTCCCCCCCTCGATCTGAATGGAGGGTCTTAATAAAGCATCCTGATTCCTTCTCAACAAGATTTTTGAACTGTTGAAAATAGGAAAATGCTTCAGACTTCAACTGCAAGAAGAAGACCCACATTTTTCATGAGTGATCATTGACAAACAATTGAAAATACCTTTTTCCTCCACACCTTGTAGACATGGGACCACACAAATCTATGTGAACCAACTCCAAGGGTACCTTAGCTCAAAAAGAGCTAGGTTCAAAAGGTACTCTATGTTGCTTTCATGATAAGCAATCAGAGCACATTGGCAAAGTAGATGAAATAGTAGGCAGTCCTTTCACCATTTGATATTTACTCAATTCTAGTAAATATCCTGAACTCAAATGCCCAAATCTCTTATGCCAAAGAGAAGTGGCCTCATTTTTTGTTACTGCCATTGCAGTATGGGTAGAGGTAATGGCATCTAAGACAAACAAACCATGTTTGTATGAACCTGTTGCTATTTGTTTTCCCTTCTTAGTGATAAAGCAACGTTTCTTTTCTTTGTCCATTGTGAAATTGACATTCATGTTATTGTCTATGATTTGTGGAACCGACAAGAGATTATTTTTCAATCCTAGTACATAAAGAACTTTTTGAATATTACATTCTCCATCTTGAAGGGAGATAGAAACACTTCCTTCTCCCTGAACTCGATAGGTTTGATCATCAGCAATGGTGATCGGTCTACCTTCTCGAGCCTCAAATGTTGCAAACCAAGATTTATCACCAGTCATATGTTTACTAGCACCTAAGTCTATGTACCACAAAGAGTCCTTGTGGGAGGTGTATGTATTGTAGCAGTGTGAACACATAGTGGTTAGTTTAGTGGTTGGCTAGTTTAGGTTGTCGGCAAGTTCTAAATGTCGGCATGATTTTTAAGTCAATAAATTCTTCTCTTCCCCTTATCCCTCCATTCCCTCCTTTATTCCCTCTTCCTCCTTATCGCTCCACCTCCCTTTCCCCTTATTCCTCCAACCTCCCTTCTTTTCCTCTCCGTCGACTTCCTCCCTTCCCTCTTCATATAAATTAGTAACTATTTCCTATGTTCTGTTGTTGATGTTGTAATAGCTCTGCAAGATTATTAATTAAATTTGATTTATTTAGTTAATTTTCCTTTTTACCTCCTGGTCCAAATTCAATATTTGGTATCAGAGCCAATCGGGCAAGCGTGCTGGGCACGAATCTCGAGGTCGCACGGGCATGAATCTCGAGGTCGCACGATGACTGGCTGGTGAGCATGTTGGGCACGTATCCCGAGGGCACACTATGTTCGAGGAGCTGGCGATCGGATCGAGGAGGTGGCAGAGCTGGGCATGGATTTTGAGGCTACATGATTTTTGAGGTGACATGTGGCAGATGGAGAGACAGCTGACGAGGACACGCAGCTCGAGGAGCTTAGGTGGACGCTGAGGTGGTAGCAGCTAACACGTGGCGAGCACTAACAGAGCACTGACTGAGTGAACCACGAGCTGGCGTGGCGGTCGACATGGTGCTGACGTGGTGATCGACATGGCGAGCTGACGTGGCAGTCGACGTGGCGAGCAGAGGTGGCAAGCTGAGCGTGTGCGGTGGCAAAAATTGGTTTGTCCATGTGGCAGACGTGGATTCGTCTGAGGGTGATACGTGGTGAACGCATATTGGTCGAGCAAGCATAGTGTTGAGGAGCGATTTCCCGAAGGCAATCGAATGTTTATGTGCCTTCGCGCATATAAGAGGAGTATTTTTACTCCCTCCCACTGCATGTGGGATTAATCCTTTTTTTTTTTTTTTTAAATCTCCTCCCATCGATGGTATAAGGAACAGGTGGTTCCTTTCCTTACCCGTCGAAGCCTGTAGCGCAGTTGGTTGTGTTGTTTTCTGGTGGAGGAGAGGTCCCGGGGTCGAATCCCGTCGGGGTAAAAAAAAAACAATTTTTTTATTTTTTTTTTTAATTGCCGGAAAGAGGGTTTAAATCGGTGGACGTCACCATTCTTCTCACCGGAGCCGCGTGGTGCAGCGGCTAGTGCCTGCGGGTAGGACGCGGAGGTCCTGAGTTCGAATCCCGTCGGGGATTTCGTGACGAGAAAAAAATATAAGGTTTTTTTATTTTAATTTTTCATTATTAGTTTTTTAATTAAAGTTTTTTAAATATTTAATAATTTTTATTTATATTTTTTATTAAGTTTTTTTAAATAAACTTTTATTTAAAAAACTAATTTAAAATATCTATAGAAAATTGTTAAAAAATTTAAGGGCTTTATTAAAACAAATTTTGGAAAATTGATTTTAAAAAATATAAAAGGGTGAAAAGTTTTTTTTAGCATCATTATTGTAACCCAATGCATGCGGTGTAATTTTGGGTAGATGATTCGGTCATCTGGATGCTATTATGCATTGCTCTCTCTGTTGAGAAGAGAGAATCCTGATTCCTTTGATAGGAAAGTCCAGTAGAGTGGACTTCATACAATGTTTTGTCAGTTGGAAAACCAAGTGATTGCACATCAGAGAAAACCAGATTCTGGATACGAGGCAGATTCTAAAGATAATATCTTCGGGCAAAGAGTAGTTGAATCCGAGACGGTTGAAATAGTACTTGAAGGACAATCAAGTGACAATTATACTCCTGCAGTGCCTGAAGTTGAAACGAGTGAGAGCTATACACCTCGCTCTCCTGATTCAGAACCAAAAGAAGCAGAAGCAGAGGAAAAAGAACCAATGGAGGTGAAACCTACAATTGAAGAATGAGTTGTTCTCAAAAGGCGTCTTGAGCCAGCAACAGCAACAAAAGAAGTCATTATAATCAGTGATGACGAAGCAGACAACTTCACCTTTCCAGTCTTGGGAAATCCTCAAGAAGAAGAATGCCAAATCAATGAGAATTTTAAGAAAGCTAGATTTGATTTAAATCAGTAAATCAGTAATCTATTTTGTACTTCTTTGTACAGTTTGTTTGAAGTTGAAATAAAAGTTGCTTTCTAAAATGGCTTCCAATACTAGTTTACCAATCCTTGAATTCAATGGTGGTGATTACGAGTATTGGTCAATTAAAATGAAAACTTTGTTGATTGGCAAAGGTCTTTGGGATGTGATTGAAGAGGGATATACTCGAACCTTCAGCTGTCGAGTGGGCAGCTTTTGAGTGGTGCTGATAAAAGGGCTAGAAAAGAAGCACAGAAGAATAATTCTTTTGCCCTTTATCACATTCACGCCGCCCTTGATAAAAGTATTTTCCCTAGAATAGCTTCTTTTAAAACTGTTGAATCTGCTTGGAATGCTTTACAAGAAAGTTATAGGGGTAGTGACCAAATCAAACAAGTTAAACTCCAAACCTTGAAAAGAGAGTTTGAAACTCTTAAAATGCAAGAAAATGAAAAGGTTGGTGATTACTGCATGTGCGTGTGAAAGCCGTAGTAGATAAGATGGTCACTTTAGGAGAAGATGTAAAGCCTGAAGTTATAGTGAAGAAAGTGTTGAGAACACTTCTTCCTAAGTGGAATTCAGTAGCCATCATTATAGAGGAATCTAAAGACCTAACTTCTCTGTCTTTTGAAACCCTCATTGGCTCACTTCTCTCACATGAGGAGAGATTATAGCCATCTCCTTCCACAAGTTATGGAGGAGATGATAAAGCCTTTGCTTCTCAAGAAGGCAGAGGTAGAGGTCGTGGCAGAGGAAAGTCTAGAGGAAGAGGCAAAAATAATCAGAGAGGTGGAACTCCTAACAGAGGAGGAAATCAGAACAGAGGAGGATTCTCAAACAACAGTGAACAGCAGCAGAATAGAGGTGGACAACAAAATAGAGGGAAACAATCAGGCAGAGGTAAAGGAGGAGATAAGTCAAAACAATCTTGCTACAATTGTGGCAAACTTGGCCATTATGCTCGTGATTGTTGGACTAAGACTTCACAAGGAGCTAGTAGCAACCGAGAGCAATCGGCTTGGAAACTTTGGAGAAGAGGAAGAGGCCACAAATCTCTTTCTCTCATATGGTCAAGCAGATCGTAACATGAATGATACATGGATCTTGGACACTCGGTGTTCAAACCATATGAGTGGCAAAGAAGAGCTCTTTGCTACTCTAAATTCCTCCTACAAATCCAAGCATCAAATTGGGAGATGATAAATCATTGGCAGATCGAAGGCATTGGAGCTATGGCAGCTCCAACTAAAGAAGGAGTCAAACAAGTAAGTGATATCTATTATACACCCCATCTCCAACATAATATTTTAAGTGTTGGACAAATGTTAGAAAAGAACTACAAGTTGCTTTTTGATGAGGGTAAATGCACTATTTTTGATAAAAATAACAATAATAGAATCATTACTCAAGTGCCAATGTCAAAGAATAGATTGTTTCCTTTAAAGTTTGGCCAACCAGGGGGAGATAAGTTAGCAAGTGTTGCTATTTCCAATCCAAGTGTTCTATGGCACTTGAGATATGGCCATTTGAATTTTGCTAGTTTGAAAATGCTAACTTCCCAAGCCATGGTCACTGGACTTCCTAAAGTTTAGGATAGTAAAGAAGTCTGTGAAGGGTGTGCTCTTGGAAAGCATGCCAGATCAAAGTTTCCTCATGGACAAGCATGGCGGGCCAGCTATCCACTCCAGCTAGTGCATACCGACATCTCGTGGTCCGATGCGCACACAAAGTCTGGGTAACAACTCTTACTTTCTACTCTTTATTGATGATTATACTAGAATGTGCTGGATATATTTTTTGAAACATAAGGATGAAGCATATGAATGCTTTATTGATTTCAAAACAAGAGTTGAAAGTGAGAGTAGATATTTTGTAAAATGTCTTCGATCATATAGGGGAGGAGAATATTCCTCTAATGAGTTTGTGAATTTCTCGTAAGCAACATGGCATTAAGAGGCAGTTCATCGCTGCCTACACTCCACAACAGAATGGTGTCGCAGAGAGGAAGAATCGCACCATTGTGGAGATGGCAAGGTCTATGCTTCAGACGAAGCATTTGACTAATTCATATTGGGCAGATGCAGCCAGGACCAACGTATATATCTTGAACAGAAGTCCTACTTCTAGTTTGAAAGGACTGACACCTTACCAAGCATGGTATGGTAAAAAGCCAAATGTTAAGCATTTCAGAGTTTTTGGCTCACTGGCCTATTCTCACATTCCCGATGAGCTTAGGAAGAAGCTCGATCCAAAGAGTCAGACATGTATCTTTGTAGGATACTGTGAGAATACAAAAGCTTACAGACTCTATAATCCCCGGACTAGAAAGCTTGTGATTTCCAAGGATGTGATTTTTGATGAAGGGGGAGAATGGGGTAAGCCCCAAATATTCAATGATGTTGAATCCATTGATGTAGTTTCTCAACGAGTGCAACCACAGACACCATAGAAAGGAAAGCAGTCTCCTCCAACAAGTCCAAGTTCATCTTTTGATTCCTCTTCTTCACCAAGTCCTTCTCCACAGCGATCTCGTACGTTCCTCACCAATGGACATTGATTCTCCATCCAAAGGTAAGAGAACTCTACAGTATCATCCATCATCTCAGATGTTGGATACAAATTTTTCAAGAAGATACACTAGGAGTCAAGCTAGTGAAATGGATTTTGTTTTACACAGATTAGAAAGTATGCACTTGTATGGTGATGATGTCTCCCAACAGGAACCTAGGGGAGATCAAGTTAACTATGCTTTGTTAACTAGTGCACAACTTGAACCTTCTAGTTATGAGAAGGCATGTACTCAAAAAATTTGGCAAGATGCCATGAAAGAGGAGATAACCTCTATAAAAAACAATGACACTTGGGAGTTGGTAAAGCTTCCTAAAGGCAAGAAATGTGTTGGATGTAAGTGGGTCTACAAGACCAAGTTTAATGTTGATGGTAGCATTGAAAGGCACAAGGCGAGACTAGTTGCAAAGGGATTCACTCATAAATATGGAGTTGATTATGAAGAGACTTTTGCTCCTCGTAGCCGTACAGGAGACTATTAGAACAAGCTTCTTGCCTTAGCTGCAAATAAGGGATGGAAAGTCCAACACATGGATGTGAAAAGTGCATTTCTAAATGGTTACTTGACAGAAGAAGTGTATGTTGAGCAACCACAAGGATTTGAAGAGAAAAACAAGGAACATCTTGTTTACAAACTGAAGAAGGCACTTTATGGCCTCAAGTAGGCACCACGAGCTTGGTACTCACGCATTGATGGGTACTTCAAAGAATTTGGGTTCACCAAAAGTAGAAATGAACCCACCCTTTACTACCTACAGCAAGGAAATGACATCCTCATAGTTTGCTTGTATGTGGATGATCTCATATTCATGGGTAGTAATGAAAAACTGAATATGAAGTTCAAACACTCCATGATGGAGCAGTTTGAGATGAAGGATCTTGGCTTAATGCACTACTTCCTTGGAATGGAGGTTCATCAGTTAGATACAAGGATCTTCATCTATCAACATAAGTATGTTTGGGACATGCTTAAGAAGTTTGCTATGGAGCATTGCAAACCAGTTGCAACTCCAGCTTGGACATGGGATCCAATTAAGCAAAGATGATGGAGCATCAAAAGTTGACGTGACCACTTTTAGAAGCATGGTTGGGAGTTTGATGTTTCTCGCCAACACCAGACTTGATATTCAGTATGTTGTTTCTCTTGTCTCTCGATTTATGTCTAACCCTTCTGAGTTGCATTTGCAGGCAGCTAAGAGAATTCTCAGATATGTAAAGGGTACATGGGATTTTGGAATCCATTACCATAAAGGTAACACTATCAAGCTTGTAGGCTTCAGTGATAGTGATTGGGGTAGCAACATTGATGACAGAAAATCAACCTCAAGGAACTGTTTTAGTTTGGGATCGGGACTAATAACTTGGAGTTCCAAGAAGCAGACAGTAGTAGCACTATCTTCAACAGAAGCTGAGTATATAGCGGTCACTCATGCTAGTACTCAAGCTCTATGGCTACGAAAGGTATTAGAAGAACTTGGAGAGCAACAAAGTGGTCCAACAAGGATATTCTGTGACAACATTAGTGCCATTCAGCTTGGCATACAATCCCGTCCACCATAGTAGATTAAAGCATTTTGATATGAAGTACCACTTCATCGGAGATATGGTGGAAACTGAAACTGTTGAGCTTCCTTATTGCCCCACTTTGGAGAATGTTGCGGACATCTTCACCAAGGCACCGGCTAAAGCTCAATTTGTAAAGCTGAGAGACTGTATTGTCAGTCGTCTCACCTTTAAGGGGGAGAATGTAGCAGTGTGAACACATAGTGGTTAGTTTAGTGGTTGGCTAGTTTAGGTTGTCGGCAAGTTCTAAATGTCATGAGCACCTTGTGTGCTCTCTCAGAATCTGAACTAGAATCTTCAGCTGCAATACGTCCCTTTTGTTGTTTGTTCTTGTTCTTAGGTTTGCCTTGGCCTTTTTTGTTTCCTTGTTCATTGGGCGATTTGTTCTTAAACCAACATCTTTTGGTTTCATGAGTGTCTTTGTCGCAAATCATGCAATACTGCTTCTTCTTCGAAATCTCTTTGGCTTTACCCTTTTCTTGATTAGAAGAACTTTTCTGTTGATTCCACTTTTTCTTACCACCTTGTCTTTTTGAGAAAAGAGCATTGTTGGATGCCTCATCTCTTTGGAGTTGATTAGCTTCTTCTATTTGAAGCATGTTTACCAACTCGACAAAAGTTACTGTCTTGCCAAAAACTTGTAGTGAAGTGATCAACGTTCGGTAGGAGTCAAGAAGAGCTCTCAAAATGATAGAGTTCAAGACTTGGTCTTCCACTTTCTCTCCTAAGGATTGTAGTTTTGTTTTCAATTCTGCAACTCTGCAGAGGAATAGCTCTATGGTTTCTCCTAATTTCATATGTAGAGTATGAAGTTGTGTTTGGAGGTTAAGAATCATTGATTGATTCTTTCCCTCATAGATGGTATTTAAGGCATCTCATGCTGCCTTACCAGTCGTAGCTTCACTGATATGATGTTGGATATCATTAGTAATAGCGATCAAGATCATTAAGGATAGTTTTTTATCTTTTTTATCAAAATCTCTTTGATCTGCTCCAGGTGATTGAGGTCTAGTGACACTTCCATCCACAATTGACCACAAATTCTCTACAGTTAAGATAGCTTTCATCTTAGTCTTCCAAGTCTGAATAATTTGAACCTTTGAGCAGTTGGCTCTCAGTGAGATACTTGTGTATCATGGCCATGGTTTAGGTTTCAAAGTTGATAGGACTAAGATGGTTGTATCTTGCACTATACCCTCAAAAGAGTATATGGAAGTTGTTTTCAATTCGCCTCTATAAGATATTTAATGGCACCTGCCTTAACACCCTGAACAAGGGATGAGAAGTTTGAGGAATTTAAGCCAAACAAGATAGAGCAAATGAAGTTTGAGGATTGGTTGACAGACTTGTGATTGTTCTCTCTAGGATATTTAATGGCACCTGCCTTAACACCCTTCAAGAAGGATGAGAAGTTGGGAGGAAATTAAGCCAAACAAAGAGAGTTTAATCAAGGTGTGTTTTGAATTTTGGCCTTTTGGAGGGGGGTAAGTAAAATTGACTGTTGTTCAACCTGTGCAAAGTGTAGCATGTTTTGAGTGAAATATGGGTTTCTAAAAAATGCTTCTGCCAATGGTGTTTTGTGAATGATTTAAGTACACATAGGAAACATGAGTGTTAGTGCAAATAATCAAAACATGAAAGCAACCCACATTATTATCACTATAGGTGTCGGGTTCAACCGAAAATGCACCTTGTAAAAAGTCAATTTTTAGAGAAAGGTGTCGAGTACAATCGAAAGTGCACCTTTCTTACTGTTTTGTAGAATCCCCCCTTGTTCTTTACAATTTTGCAAATAATAGAAGCAAAAAAAAAATGACTTCTATCCCCCCTTAATGTGTTACAAAATTGAAAAATGTTTCGAGCACTCCTTTCAAGACAAGTCGACACATGACCCGCATTTGAAAGGCTTCCAGAACTAGTCGACACATGACCCAGTTTTTGTCTTCAACAATGTCACATGTAGGAGCAAGAAAAAAAATCGGTTTTGAATCTCAAGTTTTGACAACAAAAAAAATATTGCTAGATTATGTTTTTATGTCCCCTTTCTTGAAGGAGAGAACAAAAGCAATATGTGTTGTGTTGGAAAAAAATGAGAGAACCATTGATGCTCCCTCAATCACTTCAAGCCTTGTGGTTTGCAATAGAAATGATAATTTGTTTGAAGAAGGCCTTTGGATTTTGCACCAAAAAATGGTTCCTATGTCTATTTATCTCCAAGTTGGAGAAAACACAAATTTGCTATAGAACTTTTAGTGCAAAATAATTTGGTTTAATTTTAAATATTTCTAAGTTCAAATAAGGTAAAATATAAGTTTTAAGATGAAATTCTTTATAATCAAGAAAATTGGGAAAAAAAATCAATTAAAAATGCTTAAAATTGACATTTTTTTGACCAATTAATACAAAATTATAAAGAAATATCTAAAAAAAATATTTAAAACTTCAAAAAAACATTAGAAAAATTTAAAAAAATATGTCCAAAAAAAAAAACCTTTGTTTTTTGGGCAGGGGAGGTTCGATCGCGTGATCTCGCGGCTGCGATGCAGCCGCCTTAGCCGAGCGAGCCACCCGACTCTTCGAAACAGCAGCAGCTGCGCTGCGTCTTATCTCCAACGGTGCGGGAAATTTGTTTTTTTTTTAAGTCTCTGGAATTTTATCCCACATGCATCCCGCAGTGGGATGCAAAGGGGTTTTTAAGGCGAAGGCCTCCCCTTTAACGTCGATTGCCT
This sequence comes from Wollemia nobilis, assembly GCA_028583015.1. Classification (NCBI taxonomy): domain Eukaryota; kingdom Viridiplantae; phylum Streptophyta; class Pinopsida; order Araucariales; family Araucariaceae; genus Wollemia; species Wollemia nobilis. The sequence continues at coordinate 23,499,600 of JAQPPZ010000523.1, forward strand.
TCGAGAAATCGACCAGAGTCGTCTGCCCTTTTGGACGCTGCCACGTGGCGCCAGGGGTAGATCAGTCAGTCCGGGTCGGTCCTATGGCGATGTGCCACGTGTCGAGTCGTTTTCGGTCAGCGTCGATCAGGTGGTGATGTGCCACGTGTCGAGTCGTGTTCGGTCAACGTCGGTTAAGTGGCGATGTGCCACGTGATGGTGTCGTGTCCGGGCAGTGCCACGTGTCGGTGTCATGTTCAAGCAGCATCGGTCAGATGGCAATGTGCCACGTGTCGCGAGTTGATTCATCCTCAGTTCAAGTAGGTTAGGCACAAAATTATGTCACGTGTCGATCAAGGATTGGAGGGCCGCTTGCCCTCTCAGATCCTGATTTAGGGCTAGTGTCCGCGGGGAGGGGAGGGCGCTCCTACCCTCTCTGCTCTCCTGGGAGTGGGCCAGGTGGTTGCTTACTTGTGCCTTCTCCGATGTCGCAGTCAATCGATCGCCACTCTCCGACGACGCGGTCGATCTCGGGAGATCGACCGTCTTAGCTCCGACCGACGTCGCGGTCGATCTCCAACGGCCGTCGAACTCAGATCTGGCCGCAGTTGGCCAAAATGGCCCCGTTGAACTCAGCGTTGGCCGCAGTTGGCCAAAATGTGGGCCAGAGGAGCATCGTGCAGTCGAAAGAACAAGTCAGATGGGTCAGATGTAGAACCACCTAACGTACCAGCTCCAAGCTATTCGATAGAAAGACTTGCACCTCGAGATCCGTCAGGCTCGAGATCCATCAGGTCCAGGTGGAACGAGCAGCTCGCTCGCATTGTCCACCCCAGCGGATGATACCAATGTGAGTGAGGAGCGAGCAATATTATTCAGATAAATAATCAAATGAACATTAGCTTTGGCAATAGTATGCACAAAGTATTTATAACAAATAATAATCAACTAACTAACGTCTATCTCGCTAACCAACATGGTAGGAGAGACGTGTAGCTAACTACTAACCTAGGTAGAGAGTTCTAACCATAACACTAACCTAAATATCTGACATAGGATATTTAGGTACTTACCTAGTTTAACCATGAGGTAAAATATCTCATGGTAATTACATAGAAAAGTAAGTGTAATAACCCCACGTAGTGTAATGCAATACACTACCTTATTTTACCCTAACATGAATTACCTAGTTGAAGAAAGCATTTCTGAAAAAGATATAAGCATTGTTTTGAACATCATTTATGTGCAAGATTTGGGATTGGTTGAGCATGTTCTATAAGTTGTTTTTGAGCATGTGGTAGATCAAAGTTGTGCAAAGATAGTAAGCAGATTTAAGCAAGTCTTGTAAGAAGACTTAAAGTAGGTTTGAAGTAGACTTGTGAGCAGGTGTGAGACAAATCAGATTTGGAACAGAGTTGAGACAGATTTGTGCATGTAACATGTGCAGATTTGGGACAGAGTTGAAGACATATTTGTGCATGTAACGTGTGTAGATTTGGGACAAATTTGAGACAGATTTGTGAATGTAACGTGTGCAGATTTGGGACAGAGTTGAAGACAGATTTGTGTATGTAACGTGTGCATATTTGGGACAGAGTTGAGACAGATTTGTGCATGTAACGTGTGCAGATTTGGGGCAGAGTTGAAGACAGATTTGTGTATGTAACGTGTGCAGATTTGGGACAGAGTTGAGACAGATTTGTGCATGTAACGTGTGCAGATTTGGGGCAGAGTTGAAGACAGATTTGTGTATGTAACGTGTGCAGATTTGGGACAGAGTTGAGACAGATTTGTGTATGTAACGTGTGCATATTTAGGATAGAGTTGAAGACAGATTTGTGCATGTAATGTGTGCAGATTTGGGACAGAGTTGAAGACAGATTTGTGCGTGTAACGTGTGCAAATTTGGGACAGAGTTGAAACAAAATTGTGCATGTAACGTGTGCAAATTTGGGATAGAGTTGAGAGCAGATTTGTGAGAAGACTTAAAGCAGGTTTTGGACATTTGTGAACAAACAAAATTAAGCAGAGGTGTGAACCAGCTTTGGAGGTGACCAAAGCAAGGGGATAGAGTTCTCCAGTGGATAGAGTTCCACGAACCAAACCAAAGCAAGGGGAAAGAGTTCTCCAGTGGATAGAGTTCCACGAACCAGACCTGAGCAAGGGGAAAGAATTCTTTTGTGGATAGAGTTCCACAAACCAGACCTGAGCAAGGGGAAAGGGTTCTCCTGTGGATAGAGTTCCATGAACTAGAGCAAAGGAGAGGAGTCTCCTATGGATAGAGTTCCACGAACCAGAACAGGGGACAGAGGTCTCCTGTGGATAGAGGTCCATGAACTTGAGCATAGGAGATTGGTGTCTCCTTTAGATAAAGGTCCATAAACATCGTAATAGGGAATTGTTTCCCAAGAGATCTATTGAGAAAATTTATAGGAAGAAATTTCTCCGTGGACATAACCCACATTGGGTGAACCACCTTAAATATGTGTCTCTCATGTGTGTGATGATTTGTACATTGCTTTGTTACTGTTGTTGATATTGCAATTGATAACATTGAATAATATTGTTTGGGAAAGAAAAATAAAAGTTTATCTTATACTGTTCACCCCTCTCTCAGTATAAGTTTATGTTCTTCATGTATAAAATACTTTGCCCTCTCTAAGTAGCTAAGAGAATTTGCCCTCTCTAAGTGGCTTGGATTTTTTTTGTCTTAGAATCTAGGTCTATAATAATTTATTGGATTTGTTGTTTTGGACTTTGATTTTGTTTTAAATATTTTAGTTATTTCTATTGCTATTATTTTGAAACTTAATGTTATAATTGTTTTATGTAAGTTATTTCATTACAAAATCAATAAATAGATTGATCCAACCAACAATAATGACAATTTGTTTAAAGGTTTAATACAAAATTTTGAATCTAAAGACAAAATTCCCCAAATTATTTAACACAGACACCATTAAATGAAACTTCACAGCTTCAAGCAACAAAAATTCATAAATATCAAAGTAATGCCAGCAACAAAAACTCATAAATATCAATGAAAAATGATTAAATCTAAAGCCAAAACAAACAGATAAAAAAAAAAAATCTAGGTTACATTAAATTTAATGCTATTAACAAACATTTCTAGGTTATATTAGGATTAGGTTGATTTCATGAAGGGATCACACTGGTGAGTTCCAACAGGCATGCTAGATATGTTGGTCCACGGAATCTCTAATATGATTTTTGTGCATGCAAGATCAAATTTCAACATAGAAAGGAGATCAAGTAACCCCCAATCTTTGAGTTAAAGGGTCCACTAACATCAAAGCTAATTAATCTAAGTTGATCTAAATAACTTTGTAGGAAAGGGAATGAGCAAATTAAGTAAATATGGAATAAAACAAATAAACCTTCAATTGGGACCAAATAAGTTTGTGTTCTGCATGTATAAAATACTTTGCCCTCTCTAAGTGGCTTGGATATTTTTTGTCTTAGAATCTAGGTCTATAATAATTTATTGGATTTGTTGTTTTGGACTTTGATTTTGTTTTAAATATTTTAGTGTAAGTTATTTCCATTGCTATTATTTTGAAACTTAATGTTAATAGTTGTTTTATGTAAGTTATTTCATTACAAAATCAATAAATAGATTAATCCAACCAACAATAATGACAATTTGTTTAAAGGTTTAATACAAAATTTTGAATCTAAGACAAAATTCCTCAAATTATTTAACACGGACACCATTAAATGAAACTTAACAACCTCAGGCAACAAAAATTCATAAATATCAATGTAATTCCAGCAACAAAAAGTCACAAATATTGATGTAAAATGATTAAATCTAAAGCCAAAACAACCAAGAAAAAAAAAAAAAAAAAATCTAGGTTACATTAAATTTAATGCTATTAACAAACATTTCTAGGTTATATTAGGATTAGGTTGATTTCATGAAGGGATCACACTAGTGAGTTCCAACAGGCATGCTAGATTTGTTGGTCCATGGAATCTCTAATATGATTTTTGTGCCTGCAAGATCAAAGTTCAACACAGAAAGGAGATCAAGTAACCCCCAATATTTGAGTTAAAGGGTCCACTAACATCAAAGCTAATTATCCTAGGAAAGGGAATGAGAAAATTTAGGAAAATATGGAATAAAACAAATAACCTTTAAATGGGACCAAATAAGTTTGGTGTGATTGAGCCTGCAAATATCCTAAATTAATAAAGTGGGAGGACTAACAACAAATGGGAAGACAAAGCCACAAGCATCATACATCCATGAATAAAGAGGTCAAAGGGAATTGATTCACAAAAACCATACACAATCTCTTCATTAATTTCAGTTCAAATTTAACATTACAAGTTAGATCATGACAAATAACTCTAATATTCTCAAAATAGTCAAAATAACCCTAAAAAATGAGCTTTCTTTGCTCTTATTTATAGTTAAAGATTAACCTAACTTTTAACTAAGGTAAAATAATTCTACTAATAAAATTCTAATTTGATAACATCTTTTAACAAAATTGATGCTTTTCTAAGCCAAATTGACTCTCAAACATATTCTAAATTATTCTTCACTAGCATCATTTGGAGACAAAAGGTTGTTTTGCGAACCATTACCTCCAACCTTGTGTTGTATGTGTAAAGATAACATTTTTCTGAGATCTTGCCTTGCAAAGCAATTCACTCTTCACACTAACACCGACTTGCACTTGGATCAACAAACAAATTGATCCCTCTTAGACTTGGCCATTTTTATGCTCAAGAATGGATGAGACTTATCATGCCTTTTGGCAAATTTTGGGATTTTTGCCTTTCTTACCCTGTCTAAAATTGTGGTCAATTCCTTTCCAATTGGGATATCCTCAATTTCTATCCCCATCTCTTTCTACTTAACCATAACTATTGGTGGAGTGCAATGATAGTAGTTGGATTAATACATATTAAATACCGCCTTTCAAGGAGACTCATATCTTACTAAAACACATGCATAATTGCCAAAATGTTATAATACCACTATGTGGCCATAATGTTATTCAGGTGGTTTCAATCCCCTATAACCAACTAAAATAAAGCACCCTTAATCTCATAATAATATATTTTCAAAAAATAATATTATATAGAGTGAAAAAAATAATATTATATAGAGTGAGCTAATGAAACAATTGGTCCTTAAAATGGCCCTTGTTCAATGATGCACGTTCTCTGTGTTTTGTACAATTGTGTAAGTAGAAGAGGTATTAAAGCGAAACGGAATTCCACCATAGGATCATGCCACTAAAAATAAACAGCTTGTATCATCACTGAACCGGTTAGAAAGCAAGAGGGCCAACTACATCGATTGAAAAACTCCATAGACAATTTTATGGGTTAAGTAAATTGCTATGTTGAAATTGAACAACACGTAAGATATTTAGCTAACTGAATCCTTGGACTCCTTCCCATGCTTGATACGGTCTTATGCTTTTATATTTTAAGACACTCCCAAGGCAATAGTTGAATGCATATTTAAACGAATTAAAATATGCGAGATTTTACTTGTCCAAAATTATTACAATCGTGCTAAGATTAATTCCAGTAAGTCACCTGACTAGAATAGTTGACGGCTTCCCTCATTAAAAATTCCATGTAAACAGTGTGAAGACTCACCAAATTTTACAGTGAGCAATCATGATACAAGGCATCCACTAAGTTGTCTGTTCGAAGATACATTGCTCTATACATTCCCCTCAAAAACGAAAGAAGCATTCACTGAACCATAATTCTGAAATGGTTCACAGAACAAAAGCCTGACTCATTCAAATGGGTTGGGCATCATATCGTTCTGTGGATAATCAACACTGCTTCCGAAATTAAAGCAGGTCTTATCTTTTCATTCCAAGCAAAGGTTCTGTGAGGCTCTCTGATGTCCTTGAAGAGTTCATATTTTCTGTCTTATGTGCATCTTCCTCAACTAATCTCCTAGAAGTTACAATTGATGAAGGAGCGTGCTTCCCTTGTCCTCCCTGGACAAACAACTCAATAATTAATTTATTAGTCTTGGTGCCTTTCTGCCTCACAGTTTCTATGAATTATACTCAGCCTAGCAGATATGATGATAGTATATCCATGTTCAGAAAATTCAAGATCCATAAGCTATGGCTGCAAAGTATCATACGAATAATGCATTAAAGTCACTTACTCCTGACTTCTGGCCGGTAAGACGACGAACAGAGGGATTCCGTGCCACTGAGGATGCTGCCGCTGCTGCCGCAACTCGTATCCTAAAAAGCAACAAATTTAATTAACCAGAGACCATTAAATGCAACAACTTATATGCCTGCTTTTGTTTGAGAGCATATGCTCAAGGAAAAGAATGCCGTAAGAAGAAAATAAAGAATCTGTGCAAGTTTTCCATATAACCATCTGAACTATTTTCTTTATTCATTCATAATTATTAATTTATTAAATAAATGCTTATAAATGACATAAACAACAGGACCAGTTTACTAAAATAGATAAAATAAGAATATAACGTATACAAACATATAGTCCATATTTATTAAAATTTAAGCAATTAATGAGAAGTTCCAGCGAAAAAAAATAGATTCACTCCAGTTTGTGGTAAATGCCTAAAGAACAGGAACTATGTGAATACGAAAACCAATTCTCAAATGACAAACGAAGGGATCAAAGGGAAGAGTATCCAGTGTCAAGGACATGGATCATAGTTTAAAGTGAAGGGCCCATCTTTTATCCTCTATTTCCGCACATCACCTAGGTGGAGATCATCACTAAGAAACAACCTAAGTTACCACTAGACCATGGCTGCCCAGTTTTATAGACCATAGTAGAATGCAGCAATATCTAGATTGTTGAAACAAATTAAAATTTATACATCAATTAAGTTTTCACTGTATTTTATTAGTTCGACTGTTAGGAGGTTTGAGGTTCGAGGTGTAGACCAATTGGTTCCCCCAAACTCCGTATGGGGGCAGAGGTCCAAGGTTCAAATCTCGGGCCTCGCTGGACTGAACGTTTGTCCATTTCCTGGTGCTTTCAGCGGTGTAAAAGGTTTAAAATGATCGTGGCATGGTGGTTATAGGGACGGACTGCGCAGAATACTCTGGCATGTAAAATATAAAAAAAACAGGGTAAATGGAGTCTTACCAATCCATCCAGGCCTGAAGTATTATATTAATATTTACTCTTTGTACTATCATATTTACATTAATATAGCCTCCCTTTTGGTATTCTTACATGGAGTGCTTATATATAATCTCCTGGCTACTAGGACTCTTGCCTTTTTTAGTTCCTCATCAAAGTAAGAGCGAAATGAAGATGACTACAAGTCTGGTCAATTCTCAATAAAAACAACTACAGGTATTTCAGAGGTCAAGTAATCAAAGACTGAATTTATAGCATCTAAATTGCCCTAATGAAACCACTAATAAGATCTATTTAACCTTCATTTTAATCCATTAGAATTTGAAAAAAAACATAATATGCTTATATTCAGCACACATTCATATATATAGATGCCCAAATGAATGGACAATGGCTTCAACATGCATTTTAGAAAACTTTCAGCTTAATATGCATCTTGTTTATATTGTTCTTCAATTTTTTGCCAAGAATGAACTGCACAAGAAGAAGACGATTTGATTCTTGTGAACATTGAACTCTGCAACAGAGTATGCTTTGGTTTTGTGACAGCATTGCTAAGAATAGTAATTGGTACAAAAACTAGCTCAAAACGGTCTCTGGACAGCCACGTAGACAATATTGAAGAATTAAAAATATATATATATAGTAAGTGGTATTATATGTTGTGCAATCTAAATAATGCATCTTTAATATGTATCCTTTGCTTAGGGAATGGTAAAAATGAGGTTTTATGTTTAAAGCGTACCTCTGTATTCAACTACTGATTTTGTAGGGCACCAAATATGATGGTGTTTGCAGTATTAACTTTTTTTTTTTTGTTAGAGAAACAAGCATAGCAGAAGCAAAATAACAAATTATTTAAAGGGAATTGCCAAGTTGACATGTAAGATTCTGAGAGAGCATCGGTTGTAGATCCAACATAGCAAATTTGATTTCTATAGAGTACAATGCTTGGAAATTGACTCTTTGGTCCAATGCTTCCAATGGTCAAAAAGAAGACCGCAACCACCAAATGGTTGGCACCAATGGATGTATCTAACATTCAAAGCTTCATGGGGATAGCTAGATACGACTGCAGATAGAGAGGAGGTGTTGCCTACATATCATACTCCATTATGTCCTTTTGCAGAAACATGGAATTCTCAATTCAGAGGGACAACATGGTGTGAAGAGAGATCCTTGAATTTCCAACAATTGATGAGGATTGCACCTCTTATATACTTGCTTAGCTACAAGAAAATCTCATAATAGGCACATTTGGGTCCTTTGAAAGTTTAGGAAGAGTGCTAATGCAAAATGAGAAGGTGATCTCATTTAATGAAGAAGTTGAAAGATTATGACAAAATCTACTCACTTCATGATCTGGACCTAGTGGCAAAAGCTTATGCATTGAAAATAAGTAACTTTATCCATTGGAATGAAGAATTGAAGTTAGAGCAATTTACCTGGTTCATAATTTGTAAATCATTGAAATCTAAATCCAAGTCTGAACGCTAGAGCCATGGTGGAGATCCGACTTCTAAGGAGAATGCTCCAACACGAGTTTCTAAGGTAACATGCAATTTCTTTGATGCTGCATGCAAGAGCTTTGAAGGAACCTCAGCTTTTTTTGGAAGGATGTTGTGTGTATAACATCACCTAAGCTAACATGCAAGGTCTCGCATGGTGACCACAAATCAAGCAAAGTTGAAATTGGATCTTCAAATCTTCTACATAAAGCTTCATTCAAGAAGGTGACCCTAAAATCACCAAGTGATGATGTTTCCAACAAAAGTATGAGTCCACATTAAAGGTTCCTTGGATTCAAAAAGTTTCCCCAGATAGATAATGCTTCCTACCCTCATAGGCGAGGATTTATAATTAAAAAAACATCTTCTCCCCTTTTTGTTTTTCAAAATGAGATTTCTTTGTTTGCTTTTTAAGTTCCTTGAAAGAAACTTAATCTATAGGTTTAATGATTTTTGGCCCACTCTTCCTTGTTTTGAGTGAGTGAATAGGTCAAAATTGGTCACCTCTCATTGCAGATGAGGTTGAAATTTACCCTTATGGAATCTGATCATGAATTTGTTTCATGAGGTGTGACAAAACTTTGCTTGAAAGATTCAAGATGAAGGATTAAAATCCAATTTCTAAACCTTTAGAGATTGGATGAAATTATCAGCCAATACTAATTCTCCATTGGTCAATGAATAAGAATATGGGTGTTGATGGGTTAGCCTGATACCTCAATTCCAATAACTAGGACTTGTGCTTCGTAGTTAGCTATCTTTCTCAGTTTATGTCTACATAGAAAAGAAATCATTAGCAAGCACAAAACAAGTACTCAAACCATTGACTGTGGCACTCTATACCAGTGTTCTGCAGATCCGAGATTGTTAAGATACCCAAATTTAGATTGGGCTGGATCTTTTGATGATCAGAAATCTGTCTTAGGCTATGTTTTTTCTCTAGGTTCAGGAGTTTTGTCTTGGTAAACCAAAAAGCCACCTACAATTGTTATGTCTTCCATTGAAGCAGAAAACAAATCAACAGTTAGTATGGCTTGTGAAGTTGTTTGGTTGTTTCTTGTCGATCTCCAAACAGACTAGTTTGAAACATCTACACTGCTTTCTGATAGTCAGAGTATGTTAAAATTGTTGAAAAACTCGTCCTCCATGTCACAACAAAACATCTTAAGAACCCAGCCTACCATGCCAGAACAAGACATTAACATTCATCACCATTTTATCAAGCAGCTAGTTGATGATGAAGAAATATGCCTTCCCTTCTGTGTTACACAGAAGCACAAACCAGACAGTTGGTGAAAGTCCATGGCGAAGGAATGAAGGGGAAATGAAAGCAACCTGTCCTCAGGGGAGGGGTCGAGGTCGAACATAGTCATAAGATTGAAGACTCAAGATCACTCACAATCTGTGGACAACTAATAGGGTGCAGAAATGAGCATAGGGAGAGGACACAGCATTCTGTGCACCCGTAGTGCAGTGAGATACTATTTCTGGCAGAGAACAAGAAAACTTGTAATGACTTTTATGCATTGTGGAAAAAGCAATCCCAACCACAGGAAGAGATTTCATAGCCATCCAGCAGAAATATATGTCCGTTTTGAAGACCACAAAGCATGACAAGATGAAAAACAGGAAAGCGAAAGGCAAGAGGAGGCACAAGAAATACTCGAAATCCTACAGTGGGACGGCTTACAAACACACACACACACACAAGCGCCTCAAATTGGATTTTTAAGCAGAAATAAACATGTCACGTAAGTTCATAACGATGTTCCACATGTTTCCAGAAGGAGGAGGCAGGATGGCTTTTAGAGTGGCAGGACAAGTTTCAGGACGGCAGGACGCATTATTGGGATATTGTGACACGTCTCCGAGACGGCTCCCAAATACCAGGATGAGTCCCCATGGAACATAGGTTCATAACATAATGTAAACAGCAACAATAAATTTAAATGAACAGAAAATAATGAACATCGAACATCCATCATTCATGTGACTACTAACAATAAATGAAGACCATCGGCAATGAGGATTCTGAATTCAAATATAGTTCAAGTTCCAATTAAAAAATCATAACATGGAAATAATACATGGTATTTCCATTAATGAAGTAATATTCTAAATAATGAGGTTGAAAGGCAAAAAAATATATAATTGTGACCTGAAATCTTGCATCAGATTTACTCATCTTAACTTTTCCAAATCAATGTGAAAACATAATCTACAAAATCCCTGCCATGAAACAGTAGAGAGACTAGAACAAACATAAATTATAATTACAATATACACACACGTGTATACATGTATCTCCTGCCATATATATATATATATAATCCCTATCAAGAGAAATAAAAAGGACCTTGTAAGTGAGTCCTGAGATCTCATGAAATGTAATAGAATAGATATTTTGACAGTCATAGAAATCTGTCACAATAAATTTGGCTTATTTGCATAAGTTTTTTAAGACTTAAATATTAAGCAAAACAAGGCAACGAATCTCCTCACAAAAAAATATATTTCACCCCTATAATCTCATAAAACAATCAGTTCTTATAATTCTCTCCCGCAGAACCAATTTATTCATAAAATTTTAGTTATAGACAAACCATAAAATTACTAGAAACCCTGCATTTAAGTTTACTCTCTTGAACTCAAAACATACGTAACCCAATTAGCATAAAAGGAATTAACAAAAATATAAATATAAATGACATTAAATGAAGGAAAAGAAACTTGTTCAACAACACTGGAATTTCCATAATTTAGAACAAAATTTCCAGATTGAGAACAAAAATTACAAGAGTAGCCAAATGGACGTCAAATTTCACTACTATTGGTTCCTTTTGGGCGATTTTTGCATGGAATTTTACTGGGGAAAATATGGGATTGTGCTCCACAACGATCTTACGCGGATTATGAGGGCTTTGACAGATTTAAGTCTGATTTTTTTTTAAACCCCCAGGGGCTGCATGCTGTATGAGATGCCCAGCTGGCCCAGGGGATATCCTGGGCATCTCACCCGCATACCAGAGACACCCAAGCATCCCGGATACCCTGTCCTAGGGACAGCCCAAGCAGGCCCCAAAACATTACAAGAACGGCCACCCCAAGTCCCCAAAAATGGGGACATCCGAGAACATTTCGTAACCGACCCCACGTCCTCAAAACATGGGAGATGATAAAACAGGACCCCAAATGGGGAGGGGGAAACATGTCACTATTACCGTGGAACATAGTCGAAGTCCAATCTCAAGCTCATACAATGATTATCTATCCTTTCATTCACTTTTCCTCATAAATAGAAAGTGAATTTAACTTGCCATTTGAAAAGCTTAAAAAAACAATTAAATAAATGCATCCTAACAACTATGCAACCTGATAGCATCAAAACTGGAGTTCTGAGGAAATGAACTAGGGTTTCGAAGGCTAGGGCAGAGGCCTGGAGAACATTTTCTCGCAAGAAACACCATCAAAGAGGATCAATCCCGTCGAAGGGTCTTTCAACAATAAGGGTCAGCCAAGAATGGGGGTCATAGGTACTTCAGAACCAGATCCTCCAAAACAAGGAATCTCATACCTGGATAAGCTATGTGGAACCCTAAATAGCTTTAACAACTGTCAAACACAGGCAAGGACAATCATAAATGCCATGGGGAAGCGACAAAAGGAGGATTCTCTACCTAGAAGGATGAACGGATGTTTACCACAAGCAAAAGAAATACCAATCTTCGAAATAACAGAGGACTGGGTAGCCCAGGACATAGTTTATAAGATGAAACACAACCTAATAGGTAAATTTGTGGGTTTCATACCATCCTTGCACTTCCTCCACATGTGGATAAGGAAACAATGGCATTTAGAAGGAGAATACAAGATTCTAACTCTCCCAAACGGGTATTTTTCTGTGGAGTTCACGTCAATGGCAGATCGACAAGAAGTATTTGAGGGAGGGCCATATCATCACAGGCCAGTGGGACTATTTCTGCAACAATGGAAGATGGGATTCCACCTGAGGGTGGAACCAACCACAGTACCAATATGGGTAAATATTATTTGCCCTTCCCCTTGAATTTTGGAAAGAGGAGGTACTCGAGGCAATAGGCAACTTACTAGGACATTATCAGGGTAGATCAAGAGAAATAGTTTTAGGACGATCGGCAACTTTTGCTAGGATTTGTGTAGAAATGGACCTCAGTAAACCTCTTCCAACGGGGATAGACCTGAAAATAGGGCATTTTGTTTGGCGCCAACAACTAGATTATGAGGTTGTTCCATTCAGATGTAGGGTGTGCCACACTCATGGACCTCTGGCTAGAATGTGCCCAACAGGTAAGGATCATCAACTAGAACAAGAGGGGACAAAAGCAAATACTAACATGGCGGGCCAATCTCTTCAGCAGAAGGTAGATCAGAAGGCAAGGGAAGGCCCAATAGACTCTAAGGGCTTCCAACAAATAATCAGAAGGCCAAACAAAAGAAATCAGGAAAGTAATCAGAGACAAGGAAAAGCAAGAAGACCAAACAACAGATACGAGATATTCAAACAACTTGGAAGCTTGGAAACAGAAGGGGAATTTCAAATGGAAGGAATAGAGGAGGATATTCACCAGGTCACACCGTATAATCAGGAAAAATACTCCAATGTAGCGTTGGGAAACTAGCAAGGAGCAAAACCAGACACAACCTCTCTCATGGAAGAGGAGATTCAACCCATGAGGGAGACCACAGGAGGGGAAATGGAGCAGGGGATAGTCTTTACCTCAGGAAATACAAATGAAAGGAGGAAATAAGAACAAAGACGACCCTACGTTACGGATACATCAAATGGAGAAGGAACAGAAACCAAACCAATCAACACGGAGGAAGTCAAACAAGGGAAAGATGGAGGAACAAGAGAGAAATTTGAGCCAGAACGGAAAGGTAAAATCGATGGCTGATTTCTTCTCTCCCAATTCTCAATGATATTAATTACTTGGAATGTGAGGAGTTTAGGCAGGCGCCCCAAACAAAAGGTAGTCAAAAACATTATCATAGATATGAGTCCAAATATAATATTGTTACAAGAAACCAAAATGAAGGGAAAAGACTTACAGAAAATAAACAGGAGGATATGGCAAAAAGGAGAGATCCTTCCTCAATCGGCACAAGGGAAATCAAGGGGATTGGACACTGTGTGGAATCACCAATTGTTCCTAGTGATAGGGGCGGCCTCCACGAGAGGGGTGTTGATGGTTCAGTTACAAAATAGGGAAAATGGGAAAAACTAGACTATAGTTAATTTTTATGGAGCACAGACAATCAAATTACAAAGGGATCAATGGACGGCCATCCAAACATTCAACGACAACTACCCAGCGGACCAATGGATTGTGGGGAGATATTTCAATGCAAAGCTTAGAATAGAGGAACAACAAGGAGGTAGAGCCTGTGACCAGGTAATTGAGAATGATTTAATAAAATGATAAAATTGCATTAGGAACATTAGCGATGAAGCTAATGTTAAATAGGTTACAAAATAGCATAAAAACTATATTCCTGCATCCACGCTAACCAACGCGCCATAGGAGGTAGAGTGTTTGGTTTAGGATTCTTAACCTAGGATATTTAGGAATTAACCATAGTTTACCATTAGATATTTGAAACAGTAAATATCTACATGGTAAGTGGTAAAAAGAAAAAAGTAATAAGCTATGTAGTATACTGCAATATACTACCTATTTTACCTAGTGGTGTAAAAGAGTAAATATCCCAAAGAATGGAATATTACTCTAACATCCCCCCTTATTACATTATTTGAGTAATGTATACCTATCCTCCTATACAACAATATTTGGGTAAAGTATATAACTGCCCCAATACAGTGGAAGAAAATGTCGATCTGTTGGTTCTTGCTCTGGCTGCTCCTAAGCAAAAAGTGGGTCATTCCTCACTTTGTCTTCACACCAACGAATGTCCTTATAATAATCACGTCATCCAACCGAATTGCATGGGTAACCAACCACTGCAATCGCTAGGTGTAGTAGATTAGATCACTTCATACGAGGTTCATTCATTTACAATATGAGTTTGCAACCTTATAAGTTCCCCCTTTCTTATTGCAAAACATGTAATTAATTTCTGAAAGAAGTATGACTAAAGTGTCGGTCGCTGTCGAAAATGCACCTTTATAAGTCTTCCTCTTTTTTTACAAAAATTGTGAAGAAAAGAAATGTATATCCCCCCTTAATTACAAAAGATGTGCAACTCAAGATTTTTGTGAAGGATTTTACAAATATTGCCTCCTAGGCAATTTTACACCAGAAAATTCCCTCCTTTTGTTACAAGAACTTCAAACAATGAGAGTTTGCTATTTTTATGAAGCCTAAAAGAGGTACAAACACCCCTTTATTACAAGTACTTCAAGCAAAAACTTATGCTATTTATGAAGCCTAAAAAAAAAAAGAGGAAATGGTGTTTTGCTCAAGGTGACAAATGTGTTTTCCCTCTACAATATTGTCTTAGCAATAAGCACCCTGTGTGCTTTTTCTGAACCAGAATTAGAATCGGAACTAGACACTTCACTAGCAATATTGCCTTTGTTTTGCTTCTGTGTTGTGTCTTTGTCTTTCTTGTTTTGCTTGTTTTTGAACCAACACCGATTGGTGTCATAGTTGTCCTTTTTACAATGTGAGCAAAACCTCTTTTGAGATTGCTTTCCCTTACCCTTTGAGGATGATCCTCCCTTTTGAAAGTTTCCTTTCTTCTTATCACCCTTATAGTTTGAATAAAGTGCATTGTTTGACACTTCATCATTTTGGAGTTGGTTTGCTTCCTCGATTTGAAGCAAATTGACTAACTCCACAAAGGTGACAACTCTTTGTGAAACATTAAGGGATGTAATCAACATTTTGTAGGATTCGGGTAGAGCTCTCAAAATTACTAAAGTCAAAATGGTGTCTTCTACTTTGGCCCCTAAAGCATTAAGCTTAGACTTCAGATCTGCCACTCTGCAGAGGAATAGTTCTACTGATTCACCTGACTTCATATGGAGTGTATGAAGTTGTGTTTGAAGGTTTAGAACAGTTGATTGATTCTTACCTTCAAAAATGGTACAAAGAGCATCCCATGCCTCTTTACCAGTTTTAGCTTCACTTATGTGAGGCTGGATTTCATCAATAGTTGCTAGGAGTATTAACATGAGAAGACGATTGTTCTTTTTGTCCCATGCTTTTTGATCTACTCCTGTTGTTGCAGGTCTTGATTCAATGCCATCAACTAAATCCCACAAGTCCTCTACAGTCAAGATGGCTTTCATCTTAGTTTTCCATGCTGAATAGTTAGGACCCTTTAGCAATTGTGTATCACTTAAGTATTTATTGATAGTTGCCATGATGAAGGTCCTACAATTTGTACTAAGATGATCTTTCTTTCTTTCAAAAGTGATATTTAATGGCACCTGTCTGAAAATTCTCTTGAAGAGAGATAATCAGTTGGAGGAAATTAAGCCAAACAAATAAGAGATGAAAGATAATTCACTCAAAAAGATATTTAATGGCACCTGCCTGAAAATCCTCTTGAAGAAAGATAATCAGTTTGAGGAAATTAAGCCAAACAAATAAGAGTGAATTAGGGGTTTTGGTTTTAGGAGAGAATATCAAATGAATATTGGCTTTAAATCTGTGCAATGGTTAACACAAATTTATTAGTGAAATTTTGGGGTATGGAGTGTTCTTGATTCTATGACTTATAATTGCAAAAGAAATAATGCAATAATCAAACAAGAATGCCCACAAAATTCTTATCACCTAGGTGTCGGATGCAACCGAAAATGCACCTAATTTTCCAATAAAGGTGTCGAGTAAAATCGAAAATGCACCTTTTAATTTTTACAACAAAATATGAATGTTTTGTGCAAAAAATTGATATGTTATGTCTCCTCCTTGTTTTACAATTTTGCAAATAATGTGACAATAAACAATTGCCTATATTTTCTAATTTTGCAAAATAAACAAGTTTGATTTGTTTTAAGTGCTCCTCACTTTGTGTTACAAATTTGCAAAAGAAATACAATTTCTTGTTTTCCCCCCTTTGTTTTGCAAATTTAACAAATAGCACTCCTTTCAAGACAAGTCGACACACGACCCGCGTTTGAAAGGCTTCCAGAACTAGTCGACACACGACTTAGTTTTTATGGGCCCAAGGTTACAATTTCTTCTCAAGTTTGCAAAAACAAGAATGTGCAATTTTATGTCTTATATCCCCAATTGGAGAAAACAAATGCACACTTTCAATTTTGATGTTTTGCAAATTTTGAAGTCTCCTTGAGTTCCAATTTTGCAAGCAAATGTTTTGATATTTGTCTCCCTTTTATGTTGCAAAATTGACAAGGATTGAGAAGTATTTAAGGGCTCTCTAATTTGCAATAAAATGTTTGCTATTGAATGTCTTATATCCCCTTTGTAGGAGAAAACAAAAGCAGTATTTTGTTCATGTTGCAAAAAAATAGATCCTTTCTTATTTAATTTCAATTTGCAAAATTTAAAAAAAAAGTTAGTTTAAAAACATTTTTAAGTAATAATAAAAAATGAAATAAATGTTTTAAATAAATCAATTTAATGTGTTAAAAAAAAATGATTTAAAAAACATTATTTAACTTTAAATTATTAAAAAATATATTTAAAAACATAAACTTTAATTAAACTTAAATGCAAAATAAAATTTAAAAAAAATTAATTTTACCTTGGATTTTGTTTTCACCTTGTAGCAAAAGGCTACAATTTTGACCCCGACGGGGATTGATCCCCCAACCTCCTTTCGGGGGACTTTACAGTGGACACACAACCAGTCGGGCTATCTAGCCCGACGGTTTCTTAAGGCCCGTGCCTTCTACTTGAAGGCAATCCGCTTGAAGCGGATTAAAAAAAAAAAAAACGTGATAGGCTTGGGGGACTATTAGTCCCACATTGCCTACACGGCAATGTTTTTCTTGTTTTTAAACAAGGATACACACTACAGTGGTCGATTGCCTGCGGGCAGTCGGCCATATCCCACTTTTGCTACCTGTAACCGGAGATCAAACCAGCTCATCACGTGGCAGATTTAACCGCTACCACGTGTCATAACTTGCGTCTAGCCACGTCACCTTGATTGATGTAGGAACAATAGTATGAAGCTATATTATTCATCATAATGCAAGTAATATATAGGATTACATAGGAATCTCACGTAGGTTAAGTGGTTGCAACAATCTGCCAAACATGGCCAACCACTTAACTACTAGTTAACCAAATGCTAACTAGGGATGTCCATTTACTGCTAGAGGACAAAGGAGATCTCTAACAGTTAACAACCATCTAACAACATGCTAACAACCTATTTCTAACATGGGCATACTATGCCTCACGTGAATACAAAGTGCAATGAAATAGGAATAGTAAATAATAATAATTAACTTAGGCTTAAGTGGATAAGCCTAAGTTATCCTCAACACTCCTCCCAACCATATAAGCATTGGACCCCAATGCTCTCAACAAATGTGGAAAGTCATGGGCCATCTCATGGTGAGGAATCCAGTGAGCCATGTGTGGAAAGTGACCGTGACGAGCGACAAGGTAAGTAGTGGAAGAACCCTGTCTCGTGTGATGAGTCTTCATCTCGAAAACTCTATCTAAAATGAGCGGAAGCTGACGATCAGGTGCCACTGCTGCTGTAGGACTGAAAACAGGATCAGGTACCAAAAGAGGGTCCTGAAATGGTGTCTCTGGAAAGCGGCGCTCATCCAAAGGAACCCAAACTCTGCCTCCAACCTGTGGTGAGTGAGGATTGTGATGCTTTCGCACCACTCCCTGCGGAGTCTCCTACAATTCCTATGGTACCTTGCCTAGAAGGCTCTGTCGGTGCTTAGTAAGGGAAGTAACCTTAG
This sequence comes from Wollemia nobilis, assembly GCA_028583015.1. Taxonomy (NCBI): domain Eukaryota; kingdom Viridiplantae; phylum Streptophyta; class Pinopsida; order Araucariales; family Araucariaceae; genus Wollemia; species Wollemia nobilis. The sequence goes on from JAQPPZ010000523.1 coordinate 23,518,125, forward strand.
CTTGCTCCTCCATGTGTGCAATGGTGGGAGTGGGCAAAGCCAAAGGTAACTTCTGTGGAACAAGTGGTTCAGTAGTTGTAGGTGTACCCAAAATTATACCAATGGAATCAATGGCATCTTTCTCATGAGTGAGAATGGTGGGTTCCTTAACCACTTGCTCTTGTGATTGTTCATCATGTGGGAGTGAAACTTCTTCCTTTGCATGTTCCTTAGGTGGTGCTTTTTCTTCATTTTGTGTGGGACAAATGCTAGTAGGAGCTAAAATAAGTGCTTGACTCAATGGCTTCCTTACTTGCCTACAACTTAACATCAAATTGGAAGTAGGTGTAGTGCTTTGTATCAAGTAGTTTTTACCATGCAACTCCAATGTGTAGGTGTTCTTTTTAGCATGATAAATAGCATTCCTATCAAATTGATAGGGTTTACCTAGCAAGAGTCCACAACAATCCATATCTGTGACATCACACCTAACTTTGTCCACAAACTTGTCACCAAAAGCAAAAGTCAAGGTGCAAGTATGGGTGATGTTGGATGTGGAGTCTACATCTTTCCACCCAAGTGCATAAGGTTGGTGATGTGGTTTGATGGGAAGTTTCAACTTCTCCACAACGGACTTCGCAATGAGGTTCTTTTGCGATCCGTTATCAATGATACAATCAACATAGAAATCATGCGTCAAGTGGGCTCTAGTGACAAACAAATGATCACGCCCCCTTGAGCAAACACATTGGACATTAGGGTAACTTTGTTCAGTTTACCCTTTAAAGCAGGATATTCTTCTTCTGTCCCTGTAGCCAAAATGGGACCATCTTGTGGTTCCTCATGTGTAGGTTGTACAATTAGGGATTTCTTCTTCTTAAACTTCTCAAAAGTATAGCATTTGGATTTTACATGTCCATGCTTTTTACAAAAGTCACAATACAATGAAGAAGAAGAATCTTTAGCATGAAAGGAAGAAGAATGTGCTTTAGGAGAAGTGGGAGGAGAAGAAGAATGAGGGAAAGATTGAGAATTGTTCTTCACCTTCTGTTGATGTTGATTCCCGCCTTTGGAAGAGCCCTCCTGTGATGAACGAGACTTTTGATATGCACCAACTTTCTCCTCTGCAAGAATGGCATGATTGAATGCCACATCCAAGGTGAGGAAGACATTGAATTTGATCTCCCTGAAAATATGATCTTGCAAGCCACGAGTGAATTTATTAATCAAATCATCTTCTGAATCTTTCACACCAAGCAATACCCTCAACCTATTAAATTGGAAAATGAAATCAGAAACTGACATTCCATAGGTTTGCCTCAATCTATACCACTTGGTAGTGAGGTCACTTTGGTAGTTTGGTGGAAAGAAGGTGTTTTTCAGAATTTGAGTTAATTCTTTCCAAGTCATGGTGGCATTATGGCTCTGTCTTTCTACAATGAGAACTTTTGCTAAACCTGTGAGTTTTAGTGTAGCAAATGTGGCTTTTTCATCCTCCGAAATTTCAGCATAAGCAAACCAAGTTTGCATATCCAAAATCCATGCAGATAAGACATCGGGATCCCTAGATCCATCATACATTTTAACCTCACATTTAGCTTTGTTGGCATGATTATGGTGGATTTTGATTTCACCAGGATTGAATTGCACAACAATATCTCTTACCTTCTCTGCTAAAATGTCTACTGCAGAAGTAAGGTTTTCCATGTTTGATCTGAGGTCTTGAGCCATATTTTTCCTAGTATATGCCAGACTAGGAGGATTACAAAATGGTCTTGCAAAATCTTAATCTAGGCTTAGGAACAATTTCAGTTTCCTATGCAGCCAAATTGCCTAGATTTTACAAGTTTTGCTCTCAAAATTAGGGCTATTTTAGTGCTCTTTACAAAAATAAATCAAGTTTTGTAATTACAAATTAGCACTAAAAACAATGAAAAATCAACCCTTTTACAATGCCAAAATTTGGTTAGGAGCAAAAATTATCAATCTGCTGAAAATTTGCAACACAATGCAAAAAATTTGGTCAAAAACGGACCAAAAACGAGGAAGATATCACCTTTTGAAGTTGCTCTCCTTTTTGCTGGTTTTGGCGCCAAAAGGTAAAATTTGAAATTTTGAAAATTCAATTTGAATTTCCCTCCGAGTTGGATTTCCTACCAGTTTTCCCGCCAATTTTCTTCGGCCGTCAAAAAGAAACAATCCAAACGTGCCTGTCCACCAACCAGCTCGTGGCAGTAACTCAAGGAGTCTCAAACAAACATCCGCCCAACAACTAGTGCCTGCGACAGTCAACCGATGCTATCGTGTAAGCGGCTCGTGTGAACAACGTAAGCTACTCACACTTCCTTTAGTGTGTGTTGGGGCTAATAAATCCCTTTCAGCCTTCCATAGGCCGAATGTGGGATAAATCCCACTCTTATAAAAAAAAAAAAAAATTCGTCGCGATTTCCTGCTTCCAACCCTCTACCGCCTTTGGAAAACGTGAATCGCCTTACTACCTACTGGAAACTCGCCGAAAAACTTCACGATTGCCGGCAAATATGAAACCTCGAAAAATTTTAAATATTTTTTTTTTTGTATTTCGTCTCTCACCGAAAAACATTGTTTCTTATTGGGAATTCATCAGCGATTGGCCAGAAGAATTTTTATCGACGTCAGTAGACAGCAGGGTTTTTCTGCTGTGTGGTGGTGGGAACAGCAACGGTTGTTGTATGCTCTGATACCAATGATGTAGGAACAATCGTATGAAGCTACTTTATTCATGAAATGCAAGTAATATATAGGATTACATAGGAATCTCACGTAGGTTAAGTGGTTGCAACAATCTGCCAAACATGGCCAACCACTTAACTACTAGTTAACCAAATGCTAACTAGGGATGTCCATTTACTGCTAGAGGACAAAGGAGATCTCTAACAGTTAACAACCATCTAACAACATGCTAACAACCTATTTCTAACATGGGCATACTATGCCTCACGTGAATACAAAGTGCAATGAAATAGGAATAGTAAATAATAATAATTAACTTAGGCTTAAGTGGATAAGCCTAAGTTATCCTCAACATTGATTTTCGTGTCGTCCAGCCACATCAACTATCCAGGTCAGCCAGTGCTTCAGCTACCTCGGGTAGCGTGCCCAAGCCACGTCAGCCTCAGTCAGTTTGCCACGTGGTCGTGTCTACTTGTTCCTCGGTATCCATGTCTAGTCTAGTCAACGCCTGGTGTTCCTCGATCAGCTCTTCCGGTTTGCGTGTCAATCAAGGTCTATCGCTGTCTGTTACGTGTCAGTCTGTTGGCCTCCGCCACGTTTTTGTCTCATGGTTCCTCCCACGGAGGGCGCTCCTGCCCTCCCGTGGTGTTGGTCGTCGGTGCCGCTGGACCGCCTATGTCCGGTGGGTTGCCGGTGGCCGGAGGCTAGTCTTCGGTCGCCGGACCGGGAGGAGGGGCCCCGTTCTCTCGGATCCTGGTGCCTGTGTTGAGGGGAGGCTACCGCGGGCCGATCGTCGGAGGTGCTATTCTCCGGTCGTCAGCTGCTGCCTGGGAGGACCCGCCCGCTTGCCCTCCTTACGTGGCCGGTCTGTGGCGGTCGACCGTTCGAGGGCTCACCTGCCCTCGAGTAACGGTCGGCCTGTGTCGTCAGTCGCCAGAAGTTGATTTCCGGTCGCCTGTCCACGGAGAAGGCCTTGCCTTCCTCGGGTTAGAATGGGGGGCATGGATTCCCAAAAAAAATGCCAACTATAGGAAAGTGATGAATTAATTAAATGCATAAAATTCAAACCAAACCCTTCGCAACGCCTTCTCCAGTGGAACGAGATCTGCTCTCGTCTTCTCCACTTGTGGAACGAGATCTGCTCTCGTCTTCTCCACTTGGAATGAGATCTGCTCCAACACTTCTTCCCTCTGGCTCTGATGCCAATGTGACCAGGTAATTGAGAATGATTTAATAAAATGATAAAATTGCATTAGGAACATTAGCGATGAAGCTAATGTTAAATAGATTACAAAATAGCATAAAAAACTATATTCTTGCATCCACGCTAACCAACGCGCCATAGGAGGTAGAGCGTTTGGTTTAGGATTCTTAACCTAGGATATTTAGGAATTAACCATAGTTTACCATTAGATATTTGAAACAGTAAATATCTACATGGTAAGTGGTAAAAAGAAAAAAGTAATAATCTATGTAGTATACTACAATATACTACCTATTTTACCTAGTGGTGTAAAAGGGTAAATATCCCAAAGAATGGAATATTACTCTAACAGAGCCATGTTGGAGGAAAAGGATAGGTTCTTCTCAGCAATAACATGTCAAATGAACCTAATAGATATCCCAATTGTGGATAGTTCCATGACCTGGACAAATAGAAGAAAGGAAGGTGAGAGTCAAATCTTTCTTGGATTGTTTCTTTATGGGAGAGGAATTATACTTGCATACCAAGCATCAAGAAAGGGTCATGGATAGGCTTCCTTCAAACCATTTTCCAGTAAGCCTTACCATGGAAGAAGATAATCATAAAGTCACAGGAACTTTTAAATTTGAGCTATGGGGGCTGAAAGATGAGTTGGAGGACCACTTAAAGGAATGGTGGAAAGTAGGGAAACCAAGATTTAGGACAGCCCAATTCAAACTCCACAAACAACTGAAATATGTGAAGACCCAACTAAAGAGGGGGAGTAAACACAAGAATGGACTCACTAGAATCCAAAAAGAACGAAATGAAGGATCAGAAGGAGAAGATTGCTAGGGAGATAAGACAAGGAACTATTTCGGAAGATCTGTTGCAACATGAGGCAGAAATTTTTAGGAGACGAAGATTTGGAAGAACAAGAAGAGATCTACTGGAGGCAAAGAGCCAAAGTTACATGGTTAAGGGAGGATCAAAACACAACTTTCTTCCATAAGATAGCAACAACTAGAAGACAACAGTATAGAATTTACAGTCCTTATAGATATGATGGGTCAGGTAAAAACCAATGGAAATGATGAAAACTATAGCAAATCAATACTTCCATACCCTATTTAGTAGCAACGAAAATTTGAATGCAGCATGGCAGGAGAAGATACTAGAGGCAATTCCGCAATCAATAGAACCTGGAAACAATAAATTATTAATGAAGGAAATTTCTTTGGAGGAAACATCGCGGATCATACAAAAAATGCAAACAGGAAAGACCCCAGGACCAGATGGGTTCCCCATTGAATTTTATCAGAACTTCTGGGAAATTGTGGGCCAAGCAGTGGTGGAGGCACTAGAGGAAATCAGACAAAGTAAGCAAATATTAAAAGCCTTGAATCATACTTTTATTACATTAATTCCTAAGGGCCTACCTAGCAAGATAATTAGTAATTATAGACCTATTTCACTATGTAATGTAGCATACAGGATATTAACAAAGCTTATGGCGGAGAGGTTAAAACTTTTTTTACCAAATCTGATTTCAAGTGAGCAAGGTGGTTTTTTTTTTGAACGAAGACAAATTCTAGATGAAATAGTTGTGGCCCAAGAGGTGATACACACAATGTCCAAGCAAAAGGACCCAGGTATGTTTATTAAATTAGATCTTTCTAAAGCCTATGACAGAGTAGACTAGACCTTTATGCAAAGGATTTTAGAAAAAATGGGCTTTGCAGAGGGGTGGAGAGACTGGGTAAAAGCATGTACATAGACCACATCATTCTCAATTCTGGTAAATGGCAGTCCCTCTCCCATGTTCACAGCAATATGGGGGCTGAGGCAAGGGGACCCTCTTTCCCCTTACCTTTTTATCCTATATGCAGAGGGTCTAGGGAGATTGCTAGAAAAAGGGAGACAAGAGGGGAGGCTGAGGGGTTTGAAAATAGGCTCTCAAATTAAGGTAAATCACCTCTAGTTTGTAGATGATACTACTCTTATAAGTCAAGCCAATCTCCTGGTAGCAAGAAACATAAAAGAAGTTTTAGATGGGTATACTCAACCTACTAGGCAAACTTTAAATGAAAAAAGTTTCCAATAGTATTTTGCAATACAATGAAGAGGATGAGAGACAAAATTATACAACTGTTGAACTTCATGGAAACTCCTTTACCCATAGAGTATCTAGGAGTACCTTTGTCTACAAAGAAAATAAAAAGCAAGGAGTGGAAAGTGTTGATTGACAGACTACAAGCTAAGTTGAGCAAATGGACGCACAAATGGCTAAGCTTGGGAGGAAGGCTTACAATGATTAAAGTTGTGCTACAAGCCCTTCTAGTTTATAAATTTTCCATACTTCAAGCTCCAAAGGGAATTCTAAAAGATATTGACAAACACACAAGAAATGTTTTGTGGTCAGGCGTAAGGGGAGAACAAAAATTAGCGCTAGTTGGGTGGGAGAAGATATGCCAACCAAAAAAACAGGGAGGTTTGGTGATAAGATCAGCATCCCAAAACAACAGGGCACTAGCAGAGACGCTATACCGGATATGGATTACAACTGTTGGGGGCTTAAGGAGCAAACTGCTACATGTCAAATATCACCCAGGAGTGGTTGAGGAGAACATCCCAAGACTCAGAGTGGAAGGAGAGAGATCTACAATATGGAGAATAATGGAAACGGGCCAGGAGTTAATAACGTTATACCTATATTAGCAGTTAGGGGATGGAAAGGATGCTCTCTTTTGGGAGGATTCATGGAATCAATCCCAACCAATTATTCAGACATTCCCAAAGATGAAGAGTTGGAAAGCAGAGCTCCAGGAGGCAGGGTGGTTGAAAGCCTCTCACTTTATTGAATCATGGAATCAACATGTGCCAGACTTACTACAATGGAAACATCCCAGGGAATGGCTAGTGAGGGGGGCAGAGGAACTAACCGAAAAACTGTGGAGATATCTTCAAAGACACCCAATGCAAGATGGTTCCAAGAGGGATATACTTGGATGGGGAAGAAGCAAGTTGGGAATATATAAGGCAAAGGAGGGATACAAGGTAGCCTGTGGATATGATATTGCCCCAACACCACTTCCATGGACATTTGTTTGGCAAAAGGAAGGATGACCAAAAATTAACATTTTCTCATGGTTGATTAACCATGGAAAGTGCTTGACATTTGATAATTTGAGAAAAAGAGGCTTCTACGAGCCTTCCAAATGTGTTTTTTGTGGGAAGGCAAAGGAGACCTTGAATCACCTCTTTTTTGGGTTTATTTTGCCAAAGACATATGGATTAATTAGTGGGGGCAGATGAGACAGTGCTGGGAAATATTTGCAAGCCAAGAAAGTTTTTATGAGAAATGGAAGCAGTGCAGTTTTAAGACTAAAACAATGAAAATGGCATGGAAGTTGGTACCTAGCATCATATGGTGGCAGTTATGGCTAGAACGAAAATGCACACATATTAGGTTAGAGCACAAAACAAGGGAGCAAGTATGGGAGAGGATTATTAGTAAGGTAATGGAAGCACTATCTATTAGATTACAGCAGGAAACGGACATAGAAATAAAGGAAGTGACTATCCTTAGGAGCTTTGGAATAACTATAAAAGAAAAACAACTAAGGGATGGATGCGCAGGTGAGAATTCCCCAAGTGACACAGAATGGAGAATGCCTCCCAAAGAGTGGGTGACGGCTAACACGGATGGGGCTTCTACTAAAACCCCTGGAAAAGCTGGTTTTGGCCTTATCATAAGGAATTGGAAAGGAGAACAGGTGTACTGGAGGGTAGAAGGTATGGGGGAGACAACAAATAATGAATCAGAAGGATAGGTGATCCTATTGGCGTCAATGATAGTTGCGAATCTACACTTACATAGGCTATGGATAGAGACAGACTCTCAGGTATGGGCTGGAATCTTGGATCCGATAAGACCCTTCTAGGTGCGAGGAATTGGGGAGAGAAGGAAGGTGGAAGCAGTTCGAAATATTTGGAAGGTTTATCAAGATGTCTTTATTACAATATCAAGCGAGAAGGAAATAGGGTGGCAAATTATTTAGCAAAATGTGGAAAGGAGTTGGAGGAAGGGCAATACATGGACTCTCGGATGGAAAATCAGATAAGTTGGTGCCAAAAAATCCAAGGGCTACGAGAGGTGGTACGGGAAAAAAGCAGAAAAGGCAGAGCAGATAGTGATTCTAATAAATCTATCGCAATTAGGCCAGTGAGCAATGGCCCCGAAGGAAACAAATGACAAGTTATCCTAGTGTCGATCTGGGTAAGCATGTTTTTTGGCTTACGGTCATAGGCTCTTGTGTCTTCATCTTCAAGCCATTATTGCTCTACTGTATGACATTACTACCACTAGACTCAAAGTGACCAAGGTGGGATGGATGCGCAGGTGAGAATTCCCCAAGTGACAGAGAATGGAGACCACCACCCAAAGAGTGGGTGAAGGCTACCACGGATGGGGCTTCTACTAAAAACCCTAGAAAAGCTGGTTTTGGCCTTATCATAAGGAATTGGAAAGGAGAACAGGTGTACTGGAGGGTAGAAGGTATGGGGGAGACAACAAATAATGAAGCAGAAGGATAGGTGATCCTGTCGGCGTCAATGATAGCTACGAATCTACACTTACATAGGCTATGGATAGAGACAGACTCTCAGGTATGGGCTGGAATCTTGGATCCGATAAGACCCTTCCAGGTGTTGGGAATTGGGGAGAGAAGGGAGGTGGAAGCAGTTCGAAATATTTGGAAGTTTTTTCAAGATGTCTTTATTACACATATCAAGCGAGAAGGAAATAGCGTGGCAAATTATTTAGGAAAATGGGGAAAGGAGCTGGAGGAAGGGCAATACATGCACTCTCAAATGGAAAATCAGATAAGTTGGTGCCAAAAAATCCAAGGGCTACGAGAGGTGGTACGGGAAAAAAGCAGAAAAGGCAGAGCAGATAGTGATTCTAATAAATCTATCGCAATTAGGCCAGTGAGCAATGGCCCCGAAGCAAACAAATGATAAGTTATCCTAGTGTCGATCCGGGTAAGCAAGTTTTTGGTCTTACTGCCATAGGCTCTTGTGTCTTCATCCTCAAGCCATTATTGCTCTCATCGTATGACATTACTACCGGAGACTCAAAGTGACCAAGGTGGGATGGATGCGCAGTGAGAATTCCCCAAGTGACGAGAGAATGGAGACCACCACCCAAAGAGTGGGTGAAGGCTAACACGAATGGGGCTTCTACTAAAAACCCTAGAAAAGCTGGTTTTGGCCTTATCATAAGGAATTGGAAAGGAGAACAGGTGTACTGGAGGGTAGAAGGTATGGGGGAGACAACAAATAATGAAGCAGAAGGATAGGTGATCCTGTCGGCGTCAATGATAGCTACGAATCTACACTTACATAGGCTATGGATAGAGACAGACTCTCAGGTATGGGCTGGAATCTTGGATCCGATAAGACCCTTCCAGGTGTTGGGAATTGGGGAGAGAAGGGAGGTGGAAGCAGTTCGAAATATTTGGAAGGTTTTTCAAGATGTCTTTATTACACATATCAAGCGAGAAGGAAATAGCGTGGCAAATTATTTAGGAAAATGGGGAAAGGAGCTGGAGGAAGGGCAATACATGCACTCTCAAATGGAAAATCAGATAAGTTGGTGCCAAAAAATCCAAGGGCTACGAGAGGTGGTACAAGCAAAAAGCAAAATAGGCAGAGCAGATAGTGATTCTAATAAATTTATCGCAATTAGGCTAGTGAGCAATGGCCCCGAAGGAAACAAATGACAAGTTATCCTAGTGTCGAGCTGGCTAAGCATGTTTCTTGGCTTACGGTCATAGGCTCCTGTGTCTTCATCTTCAAGCCACTGTTGCTCTACTGTATGACATTATTACCAGTACACTCAGTGTGGCCAAGGTGGTATGGATGCGCAGGTGAGAATTCCCCAAGTGATACAGAGTGGAGACCACCTTCCAAAGAGTGGGTGAAGGCTAACACGGATGGGGCTTCTACGAAAAACCCTAGAAAAGTTGGTTTTGGCCTTATCATAAGGAATTGGAAAGGAGAACAGGTTACTGGAGGGTAGAAGGAATGGGGAAGACAACAAATAATGACGCAGAAGGATAGGTGATCCTGTTGGCGTCAATGATAGTTGCGAATCTACACTTACATAAGCTATGGATAGAGATAGACTCTCAAGTATGGGCTAGTTCCAGGTGCTGGGAATTGGGGAGAGAAGGAAGGTGGAAGCAGTTCGAAATATTTGGAAAGTTTATCAAGATGTCTTTATTACACATATCAAGCGAGAAGGAAATAGGGTGGCAAAGTATTTAGCAAAATGGGGAAAGGAGCTGGAGGAAGGGCAATACATGGACTCTCAGATGGAAAATCGGATAAGTTGGTGCCAAAAAATCCAAGGGCTATGAGAGGTGGTACAGGCAAAAAGCAGAATAGGCAGAGCAGATAGTGATTCTAATAAATCTATCGCAATTAGGCCAGTGAGCAATGGCCCCGAAGGAAACAAATGACAAGTTATCCTAGTATTGAGCTGGGTAAGCATGTTTCTTGGCTTACGGTCATAGGCTCTTGTGTCTTCATATTCAAGCCATTGTTGCTCTACTGGATGACATTACTACCAGTAGACTCAGAGTGGCCAAGGTGGATGGATTTCAAAAACGGAACACACACAGCCATAGGCATTTTATTGAGTATGGCCAGATTAAGAGAAAATAAGCCTCCACCCCATAGAGTAATACGTATGTCAAACATGATCAAGATGCCAAGAACGACTTCAAAACAGTATGAAGATAGATGGATGGTCTACAGAATTCAGACGAACGAGGAAAATTGGAATTCAACTCAGGTGTTGTTGATGTGCATGGATAAACGCATAATGGTGGCCTTAGGTGTTGTTTTCAATGAACCCACCTTTATAATATTTGCAGTGCTTCATGGGAAGTGGTTTAAACGAATGATATGGAAACCTCCACAATGTTTGATATATTGTTTATATACAGTGCTGAGTTACTCCCAAGGCAGGTTTTGATATATTGTTTATATACAGTGCCGAGTTACTCCCAAGGCAGGTTCGAAACCAATCAAGGCCCATACTGAGACAGGCGTTGATGATGAGGATAGCACTTTCACCAAGTGTATGGGTAATTTTCGAGCCAAGAGGGATTGGAGGAGGCTCCTCTTTCTCCCTTGTTTCTTGTCCGGCTTATTTTACTTTGTAATATAGCTTCTATTAATATAATTTATTTTTCAATCTTTTAGAAAAAAAAAGAACAACCATGCAAGCTTGCCATGAGTCTAACAGCTTTCACAATTCCCATAGATACAATTTAATGATAACTTTCATTATGCTCAAGATTTTTTTTTCCAAATACAATCTATCAGGACTCAGTAGCATCTCAAGCTATATTTGTAAGAAGATAGAATGCCATGAAGAAAAAGCTGTCAAGATATCAAAGCATTTGTTTATACCTCTTGTGGACATCAATGTACTCGTCTGTCTCATCAACAATTTCTTCCTGCAGAAATTTCACAATAAATGAGACAATTAGCCATACACACTAATAAACTCTTAAGATATGCTTTGAACTGAAGCTTCCAGTAAATTCTACATATGGAAAACCCTTCACAGTGGAAAATTCAGAATCCTTAAAAATATTTCTTTCAATAAGAAAAGTTATCACTAAATTAGTTCACAAATTGGTATCAATTTTAATACAAGTTTAAATAAAAGATGCTGTCCTGAAAATAAATAACGTTTTAAATGAAAAAATAAATACAAGCATTGTACCTGCAACAGCTCTTCAAAAACATCCTCAAGTGTGATAATACCTATGACCTCTCCTTCTTCAATGTGGTCTGGAATCCTGCTCTCTACATTGCTTAAGTCACCATACCCTTGAGAATTCTGTTGCTTGTCTTGTGAATTAAGTTTGCTGGACAATTCCGCATTGCCAACTTGACCAACCTCAAGGTCAACAATACGCTCAGTCTGATTTAGCACTACAGAAGAATTGAAATCAGAGTCTTCTGTCTTTTTCTTGAGACCTTCATGAGACTTCTCACCAGCAAGCCTTCGTTTTCCCTTTGTTTTGACAACTGCAGCCATGTGACTATTTCCCTTTTGAAATTCATTTAAGATATCATATAGTGGCATATCTGCTGGAACCCTGCAACCTTGGATTATAAGAAACAAATAATACAAAATGTATGACCTAACATTCATAGAATTACAGAAGTGATAGACAGAGAGGTTTGGACATGAAGGGATGCAACAATTAAATCACCTGGGTATTCTCCTAATTGAAACAGCACTTACTGGAGTTTCTGTTTCAGCACGTACTGTTAGAAGACTCTTGACCTGTTGACATATTAAAACTAATCATTTCAAAATTTAAACACAACCAGAATATAAATCAAAATTGAACCATTGAAATTGCATAGAAGGAACTCTAAATGCTTAAAGATGCTGAGCATACAAGGAGAAGCCCTATTATATTCTTAGGATTTCCAGAGTACACAGGAACCCGACTATGGCCTCGAGCCAGAATCTTCCCCATTGCCTCCCTGCCAAACTCAAACTGCATCAGATTTCATAGCCAATAGAAGGTTTCTTCTAAGCATGTAACACAAGAAAGATGAAAATTATGCCACAATATATCAGTCACGCCTGATAGTCACAGAAGAGTAAAGGATAATTAAAAATATATACCGATGAAAAAACTGAATGGAATACTCCAAACAACAATTAAAGATCGCTGAAGGGATTTAAAGTATATTGTTATATCTATGCATAGACCTTAAGCAAAATTCTCAGTTTACAATCTCAGCATAAGTGTTTATTTCTTCACTGTAGGCAGGTATGGAATAGCGACCAAGATATATGCATTGAATTCACCTTTGTTTGAGAATACCTGTTAATTTTCAAAATTAACTACAATTACAATAAAGCTTAATCACCTAATAATGGGAATATTTCTCCGCTGAAGATGGGCTCTGCTCATTTGATTCTCAAAACTGAACATGTTGCATTCAAGAATCACCCTCTAATTTCTCATAACCCACTATCAATGTTTCCTTTAAGGCAAATGAGATACATTGACCCAGGTTCTTAAACTTTACAAAATCAAACTTAATATGCAAGAGAACAATAAATCAGCCAAAATACACAAATGGAAATTAGATCATGGAAACAGAGATCAACTAGAATTGATGCTATTGATCACATTGACTGGGAAGGTATGAACTTACCAATCCAACTTAGAATTGACATCTAACGAAAAGGTCGATTCGATTGGTGTCATAGCCTCCTGAGCAGTCTGATAGTTACATATGTAGTATGCACATAAAAAAACAACAAAGAATTTAATCAGAGAAACATGAAAATTATTAACTGAAAATAACTATTATTCACCTGCAATAAGCATTGTCTGATTATACAAATATTTGTGTTCAAAATAAAAAATGCTCCATTCAATGCTTTCACTTTTGCACTCATAAATCTGAATTTGCAGGCAACTAACAACTTAGCACACAACATGTTTAAATTTCAAGTCTTAACTGGTTCAGAAGGCCATTCCTCTGATGAGATCTTGATGAGAAACTAAAAATTGTCATTGCTTTGTACTTATAAGTCTAAATGTCCAAGAAGCAGATGCTATATCATTTTTCTTTGAATCACTCATTAAACACAACGGATAGAGATACACAATTTTCAGATAAAAGACACAGCTGAAAGGGGCAGTCACAAACACTAATGTTAAAGAATATTACATTATTTGGTACATGACAATGTACCACCTTGGTACATTATTGTAAATATTAGATTAGGGTTGTGTCCTATATTAGTGAGTGATTTAATATTTTATGTAATGTAATAATGTGCAGAAAATGCACAAGCGGTGCATGAAAATATGTGTGCAAGTGTTATGAGTGTAGATATGCACAAGTGTTTAATATGTGAGTGTGCACGTGTCCTTAGAATAGGAAAATGAAGAGTTGTTTAGAAGAGTCACATACAATTATATATTTGTGACTAAGCATTGTAATATTATGAAGGTGAATCGAACGTGCAAAGCTTTATGCTTGCATTAGTAGACCTTTATTCAATAGCATTTTCAATATTTTCATGTGCAATATTGTGAGCATATTTATGTGAGTATTCTTATGAGTTATTCAATTTGTTATTACATTCTAAGATATTATTTGGTTCATTATATTGCAACTTCATTATATTAGATCTTGTGATTATTTAAGTATTAGAGCATCAAAAGCTAACAGTAGTATCAGAGCTACAACAAAGTTGCTTGCATAGGATTTGAAAGTTGCATCAGGCTAGAGTCTTTCCACAAGGTTGAAGAATAACTTGTGAAGACTAGGACTCAGCAAGGATATTACCACTAGGTAAGAAAAACCTGTGAAGATAAGCCATTCCACTAGGTTGAAGGAAAACCAGTGAAGATTAAGATTATTTCCACTAAGTTGAAGGATAACCAGTGAAGAATAAGTTTCATAATTTTTTGAAGAGCCAACTCAAGAGAAAAGTTGGTCATTGCCATTCTACTTCAGATATTGGAAGAAGTTTCATATTGGATTCTTAGGTAATGCTAAAGAAAGCTATCTAAGATATTGTTGCAGTGAAAATTAATCTTCAGAATTTGAGAAGCTTCCTACAACAGATAGAGAAGACTTTCATATTCGATTGCTTGAAGGCCGGGAGCTTTCCTCATGCAGGGATTGATTTGAGTTGCAGTTAAATATATTTTTTCAGGTCTCAAAGATAGACCTTGATTTCAGGTCATAAAGAAATAGACCTTGATAAAATAGATTGAGTTAACCTATTCCAAGAATCTATTTGGAATAGAAGGCAGTCTATAATATTGATTTCAGGTCTTGAAGATAGACCTTGATATTGAAATAAGAAGCAAACAAAGGAGACCTATTAGAAAAGGTCCCATTGAAGGCGAAGAAAGGAGACCCATTGGAGAAATAAGAAGCAAACAAAGGAGACCTATTAGAAAAGGTCCCATTGAAGGCGAAGAAAGGAGACCCATTGGAGAAGGTCCCATCAGAATTGATAGAGAAAGGAGACTCATTAGAAGAAGTCTCATTGAAGGCAGATTAAAGAGACCCTTCAGAGAAAGAGATCCATATTAGAGAAATGAAATGAAATATTATTAATGTCCGTGATGGGCCAAAATAAGACCCAAGGGGCTATAAGAAGTACAATAATGACTGCCAGCTAACAAGCTAAAAATCCCAACAAAGAAAAGAACTAAGAAAAATACAAGATCAAACCCGACAAACGGGCCAAAGAGAAAGGGAAAAGAAAAGGAAAGGGAGAGCAGAGGGGGGGAGGGCTGCAGTCCAACAGAGAGAACTGCATGCCAAGAAGAACGGAGAGAGAGAAGGAGGGGAGAGGGAGCAGCCCAGGAGGGGCAAGCTCCGAGAATCCCCCAAAAACTAATCTCTCCTAACAGTAGAGGCCAAAGTACCGGAGCTGAAGAAGTCCATGATATGTCTCTGCCCATTGCTAGTTCGGAACCTAACAAACTGTTGGTGCGTTGTCTAGTGACCCTGCTTTTGTTCAAACTGGATGGTGTGGGGCGTTTCCGGTCAAAGTCACCTGGTCCGTCGGAGTTGGTGAAGTATGTTGTGATGAGCCGATGTTGAGGAGGGTGAGATCCATTTGGAGAACTTTTATGTCGTCGAAGCTGAGTTATCTCCCTAAGAAAGAGTGCGAGACAACGCTGGTCCGGGTATCTAAAGAAGGTAGAAACACATCGAGAGTTGTCCCTGAAAAGGCAATGGAACCTACCCCGGATCTCATAATAAATGGGACAACAAAAAATGAGAGTGGTCCTAGTAGAGGCAATATTTTGATTGAGAAAGGAAGGAGTCATAAGAAAAGTCCTAGAAGACTTAAGACAAAAGGCAGATATACGAGATCCATTAGAAGAGCTCCAGCAAGAGTACTTACTTTGGATTTGGGACAATCGTCGCCGTTCGACGACAAGCCCATAAGACAAACAAAAAGAAGACCAGCTAAAGGTCTTATTGAAGATTAAAGGTATTTGAATGAGACCCAGTTAAAGGAGGTCCATCATAAGCAGATACTAGTGGTCCTTAGCAAGAAAGAGACAATCAATATAGCTTGTTCTACAGAAAGCAAGCGAGTAAGAAAACTTGAAAGTCATAGAAGACTTCAAGATAGCAAGAAGTCTTGAGGACAGTCTGAGTCAAAGGTCAGCAAACTTTTGAGGACAGAGTTGAAGGCAGCATATTCGGTCACAAAAAAGACGGAAGCAAAGCAGAACAGCAAGATTGATTGGTTTTGCAAGGCAAGCATCTAACCAAAAGTTTAAAGGACACAGGGCAGCATTCATCGCATCTTCTATAAATTAAGAAGCACTATAGTAGTGCCATAGTTAAAGAATGTTACAATAGCACTATTCATATCAAGCAAGCAAGGAGACTTTAAGCAAGCTTGAAGATAGCATGTTTGGAGGCAACATAGAAGGCAGAGAAAGCTTGTATTAAAGAAAGCAAGGAGATTCAAAAACAGGCTTAAGAAAAGAAGCCTGAGAGCAAAAGAAGAGAATAGCGACTTAGAGGCTAGGCAGAACTAAAAACGCCAGCAAGTTGAAGGTTCAAGACCCAAAGGAAGAAAGCTCGAGAAGGAGAATAATCCTAGCAGAATGTTTTTTTTAACTACGCAAAGAGATTGCTAGGTGAAAGGTCGTGTAAATAAAGCGCCATCCGAAGTTAAAAGTGACATCAGAGATTCAAAACGCTATTGGAAACCAAAAGTGTTATCGAAGGTTGAGTAGAAGTTGTTTTTTGAGCACCATCCGAGAGCCGATTGGTGCTAGAACCTGAGCAATTCAAAGCATCAAATAAAATGTAATCTAGTCAACAAAGAACAGTTGCAGGACTGAATATGAAAGCATTAAGACAGTAAGAGCTACGTGAAGCTATGTAACAGTTGAAGAACTAGGGTTCTAAGCCGAGCTCGCCTCGCAGTAGAAGCAACCAGAATACTCAAGCATCAATGAGCAAAGCGCCGACGCAAGGGAAATGAAGCGACAAAGGTTTTGGTAAATGAAGCGCCACCTCAGGAGGAAATCGAACAAAGGAGTCTAAGCGCCATCCGTCCAAGTGAAAATCTCACACCATACACAGACGAGGTTAGATGAAGTGAAGCACCATCGCAAAAGGAAATCAAACGTCGAATTGCACCAAAGGAGACCAAACGTTGAAACGAGCATAAACAAGTGACCAGTCAAAAGACAAGTGAAGGAATCACCATAGTTTGAGCGCCAAGGATTTGAAATGATTAGAGCGCCCAAAATGTGAAACGGTTCATGAAATGGAACGTTGAAGCGCCAACTAACCCATGCACTCTGCCAAAAAGCCACGTGGAAAGGAGGAAGGCAAATTGGCAGAATGAAGCGTTTTTTTAGATAGGTTACAAATAATTGTCTATGCAAGGAATGAACAACAACAAAATTTCACATGCTTGAGAAATGGTTTTGAATTTGCGGTGCCCAAGACGCCATAGGAAGCCACGCCTTTTATGGAGGTAAATTAGGGTTTTACAATCTAATATTTTGATTTTTGATTATTGCTAAAGATAGTGGAGAGATAAGGAGTATATGGTTTAATTTTTTTATTTTTACTCAGGTTTAATAAGATTTTTGGAGTGATAAGAGTATTAAAAATATAACTAATACCGTAGGAGTGAAAAGCTATTTTACAGCAATAACTTTGAAAGGTTCATTTGATATTTTTTGAAATTCAAAGCATATAGAATTTTTGCAAATCATTTTGGAGAGATAAGGAATTCTACTTCAAATTTGGAAATATTAAATTTGCAAAATTCTTTCTTTCTAGTTTCTAATAAATTAGGAAGATATAAAGAATTCAACATCATAGATTTTTGAAGTTGCAAGCTTACTGTAGTGGTAAGGGATTTGGCCTCTCTTTGAGAGGTCCAAGGTTCAAACCCCACTCAAGTATGAGGGGACCATGACCCTCATAAAAACATGTATAAACTCATTGAAAAAAAACATCATAGGTTTTTGAAAAATTTAGAAACTTGAAAAATCATTCAAAACCTAGGGAGACATAAGGTAGTCAACTTCAAAAGTTACATGAGTGCCACCATGTCAACCAACAAATTCTTTCTTTCAAAGTCTCAACTTCTCAAAGGTCCTAATTATGCTTCATGGAAAAACAAAGTGAAATCAATTTTGATAGTAGAAAAACTTTGGGACATTGTTAGAGGAACAAAAACTAAACCTGTTGAAGGTGATAGAGAAATTCAAAAATATGAAGAAGAAGAAGCAAAAGCCCTCATGATAATAACATTTGCAATTACAGATGAGATACAACCTTACATAAG
This sequence comes from Wollemia nobilis, assembly GCA_028583015.1. Lineage (NCBI taxonomy): Eukaryota > Viridiplantae > Streptophyta > Pinopsida > Araucariales > Araucariaceae > Wollemia > Wollemia nobilis. The sequence goes on from JAQPPZ010000523.1 coordinate 23,536,412, forward strand.
CACAACAGTAACCTCTACAAAATCTTGGAATACTTTAGCCAAGATATTTGAAGGAAAGAACAAAGCTACTATTTTGAATCTTCAAACTCAGTTGCATTCTTTAAAAGTTAATAGTGGTGAAAGCATTGAACTATTTTTAAGAAGAGTGGCAGACATAAAAGCAAAATTAACCTTAGGAGAAAAGGTAGAGGACAAGTTTCTTGTTCAAGTGATCTTGAGAGCCCTTCCAAAAAACTACAAGCACCTAGTTACATCTTTGCAAATTCTAAGCAAAGATACTTCATTTGATGAGTTAGTCAATATTCTACAAGAGTATGAGGTAGAGAATTCAGTTAAAGATGAAATGACTAACAATGCCTTAGTATCAAAATATAACTCACAAGGAAATGTTGCTTCAACTTCAAGAGGAAGGTTTAATAGGAGTAATAGATATTGTCAGATATGTAGAAGGAGGAATCATAATACAAATTTTTGTAGATATAATCCAAGGAATCAGTCTCAAGGAAATCAAATAAATCAAAGTGGTCAAACAAATAGGCCAATACAACCAAGACAATATCAAACTCAGTATCATCCACATCAGCAACAATTTCAACATCAATACCCTTCTCAGTATCAATATAATCAACCTCAGCTACAATATAGAGAAGGAAATCAAAAGGGTCATCTAGCTCAAGAAATTCAAAGAATTCAAGAACTAGAAGAAACTATTGAAGAAAATGAAGTCAAAGCTCTTTCAGCAAAATTAGTAATTTATGAAGATGATTTTTTGAAAAGTACTAATCATTCACTTGATCAGAATACAGAAAGGCAGCAAACTGAAGAAAGCAAGAAAGGACAGCACAGGCTCCAAGATCAGGACGAAGACCATATTGAAGACTAAACCAAATCATGCAATACAAGAAGGTGTTAAATAATATTACATTATTTGGTACATTATTGTAAATATAATATTAGGGTTGTGTCCTATATTAGTGAGTGAGTTAATATTTTATGTAATGTAATAATGTGCAGGAAATGCACAAGTGTCATGTAAATATGTGTGCAAGTGTTATGAGTGTAGATGTGCACAAGTGTCTAATATGTAAGTGTGCACGTGTCCTTAGAATAGGAAAATGAAGAGTTATTAAGAAGAGTGAAGGTCAAGAGTGCAGCATATGAAGAGTCACATACAATTATATATTTGTGACTAAGCATTGTAATATCATGAAGGTGAATCGAACGTGCAAAGCTTTATGCTTGCATTAGTAGACCTTTATTCAATAGCATTTTCAGTATTTTCATGTGCAATATTGTGAGCATGTTTATGTGAGTATTCTTATGAGTTCAATTTGAGGCCCTCCCTAAGGCCTCAACATTTCTTTGGTTAACAATCAAAAGCAAAAATCATATGGATGACAGGCTGCAAAGAAGAGGATATCATGCACCTTTTGGGTGTGCCTTATGTAAGGATGACTTAGAAACATCAGATCATCTACTTCTTCATTATCCCTTCTTTGCTTCCACCATTTGGGGCTACTTTAAAAAAAATAAAAATAAAATATATATTGGGTTGCTCCATCAACATTAGAAGAGTTGACAAAATGTTGGATTGAGTGTTTCAAAACTAAAGCATTAAGCATATTGTGAAGGATTGATCCGCTATTATTTGTTGGAATCTGTGGCTTGAATGAAATAATAGAATTTTCAAATATATTCAAGTTTGGAATTGTATTGTTGTCTCTCTTGCAGAATATTTACAGGCATGGCGCTCAGCATGGGAAGTCTCAAGTGTGGAAAAAAACGTACTAGCCTCTTGGTTACAAGATTTAAACATACATGCAAGGGCCTTTTGTGACAATGGGGTTAACGCAGAGATTTTTTGCCAATTTATGGTAAAATGGAAATATCCAAATTTAGGTTCATCAAACTTAAGTTTCATGGTGCTTCCAAAGAAAACCTTGGTAAAGCTAGTATATATGGTGTTTCTTTTTACATAATTTTAAAAAACAAATCTTCTCACATACTCAGAATCACATGGAACTTTTTTCGTCAATCTATGGTAAAATGGAAATATCCAGAATTTGGGTTCATTAAACTTAATCTTCATAGTGCTTCCAAAGGAAACCTTGGTAAAGCTAGTGGAGGTGGTGTTTTTCTTTTTGGAATAATTAAGGAAAATTTCTCCCAGCCTACTCAGAATCACATGAAATTATTTTCATTGATCTACATTAAAATGGAAATATCCACAATTTGGGTTTATTAAACTTAATTTTCATGGTGCTTCCAAACAAAACCTTGGTAAAGCTAGTGGAGATGGTATTTTTTTTAGAAATAATTAAGAAAAAATTGTCTTCACCTACTCAAAATCACATGGAACTTCAACAATCAACTATGCTGATGGTAAGGCACTTCTTACAGGATCAAGATTGCCATAGAAAAAGGACGGAAATATATTTCTATTGAGGGGGATTTAAAATTAACTAATGCTGTCCAAAAAAATGATGTGGCAATTGAATCAAGAATGGCATTATTTTCTATGTTCATCAATTATTGATAGAGACAGTATCTAGGAAGTGTCAGCAAATCTATAAAGGAGGAAAGAGGGTGGCAGATAAATTAGCCAAGCATGATGTTGATTTGTCTTGGTGAAATTCAAATTTTGGAAGGTAACTAGTCAAGGTAGATTTTATTTCTTAACGAAAGTGATTCAAGGAATTGATAGAGAAAAGCCGCAGTTTGAAGTAGATGACAATCATTTTTTATAGAAAAGCAAGCTGTATATAGTCTAACTGACCTAATGGCAGTTATAATGTTTTGATATTTTGATGGGAGTCACCACCAATAGAAGAAACATTATAAAGGAATAGTGAAAAGCAACCAACTATTAGGCACAATTTGTGCTCAATGCATTTGTACTACAGGTAAAAGAGACAAGTAAGAAAAACAGTAAATTGTTCAAAAAGAGACAGAGTAAGAAAAATGGTAAATCGTTCATGCTTATGCCATTAAAATGAATAAATAAATAAATAAACTCATGAAATTCTGCAATGTAAACATCCTATGGTTTCATAGAAGGCAGAAAGGGAAGTGGGCCCTAAATTCAACAGAAGCAAACCATGCATAGCTCCAAACGAGAGTAGCTTGGTTGTACAAGAATCTAAAAGACAATGCTACAGATTCAAAATCCTTCTACATATATGATGTTCAGAACAGATGAGAAGGAAAGTGCTGTGATCAAGGATAAAGAATGTTTGGAAGAAAATTGCACATAGCAAGCTGTGGTCTTCTGACCCTGATAACAGCAGACTTTATTGATCGCATACTGCAATTTTATAAAAATGCATGGGGCACATGTATTCTTAGCCGCAGGATATTAGGATCATATATACTCCATCACACACCCCAACAGCAGAAATAGAACAGCCAAACTAAACAACCCCATAGTGTACAAGATGCCAAACATGCAATAAAATGTGATGATTTCATTGATAGACTTGAGTTCACATATATACATGTAAAGAGGACTCTCACATTTTGGGGCTGACACCTTTGACTTTCTACTTCATTTATATTCAATATAAACATTTTGCTCAAAAGCCTCTGATTTCCTAGCACATCAGACCAATATTTGCAGTCTACTGAGAAAAATATTTCCAAACAATTCAGAAAAGGTCAACAGTCAACCTACACAGCTCCTGCAGCCCCCTACAAATGGCCCAATGATCTATAGCTCCTGCCTTCTTGCAGTGATGATGAACCAAAGATGATTCCGTCATCAAAGGTTTAACAGAAGCAATATGAACATTTAAACATTCTGAAAGGCAGAACATATGAATATAGATGTGTCCATAAATGCTTATGGCTACAGTCTAATCATGATCCAAAGATATTTCATAGGTTGAATAGCCAAATCTTGTTAAGTAGAACGAAGCTGTTTTCTCTGCTGTAGTTGAGTGTCCAATTGGGCCAAGAAAGACAACTATTTGTATATTTTGTGGACAAAGTGAAAGCAACGCCACAAGTGGCGCATGCACATATTAAATACGAAAACCAAGGCCTAGTAGCCATTTCAAGAGCACATACGACAGAATAAAATAATGAATTTAAAATATTTTTGCAATACAGGAGAAAAACATGGATCCAACAAGTAGAGTACAAACAACTATATCTATAAAAGTTAATAGTTTTGAAGAAATTGCTCAAACTAAGGGAAATCTCCAACATGCATTCTTATGCACATGGAATAGGAATGTTATAGATATAAAATTAAATAAAATGACAAAAATTATCTGTCAAGGAATAAATAGAGTAGTTTTGGGATCTCGAACCTCCAAATACAGACATAACCATAAAGACACAAGGCGTTTACTTGTTTACTAGCAAATGAAGCTTCCAACCGAATTCATTATGAATAAATAAACTACAATGTCCAGAATAGGTGATCAAGAACCCAATCTCAGGCTAATATAGCATATAAGGAAACCACATGCTTCAATATATTAAGATTACACTAATAGGAACAAAATGTCAAGGGAAAAATCATTGCCTTCCGGCATGCTGACCTTCTCTGTCAGATCAAGTGCCCCACTTATAATCATTGTCTCATCACGCGTAAGCTCTCCCCCTTTGCCTGCCTGAATTTGGCATTACATAACTCAAGATTGTAAACAAATGAAAACTCCAAATAATATGCAATGCTCAAAATAGAACAATTACATATGATTAGCATAGAATATTTGCATAAGTCTGCCATGTGCTTGAACAACAATCTAAACAGCTTACAATAATAGTGCATGACAAAATATCAAGTGGCATTAGCTCAACCGGTTAGATTCCTCAACATTTAAGGAGGAGACCAAGGTTCAAATCTTGCCAAGCGATACATGGATAATATCCAAACTTCGTTGAAATACCACTATGTGGTGATAATGTAATATGGGTGGGGACCGTTTCAATCCCATATAACCAATTGAAAAAAATAATGCATGACAAAATGTTCCATTTAAATTACCTCTTGGCCATGAATTGAAACCAGAGCTTTCAGTTGCGCCCTCCTGAATAAAGCAGAATTGTTGTGCCCAAGAACATAATCCAGCATCTTGTAAATGGAAAATGGAAAATTATCAACTTGATGAGAAAAGACCTTATTCGCATGATCAGTGAAATTTGCCTAGAACACGGATTCAAAAATATAAATAATATGATTAAAATCCAATAAACAAAAGAATATTGGATTTCGATCATCATTGTTTCCCACTTCATTTATTATAGCCTTGAAATTTCAAAAAATAATGAGAAAAATGAGTATTATGTAATCCATATTTGCAACTTCATTTATTCTAGCCTTGAAATTTCAAAGAATAATGAGAAAAATGAGTATTATGTAATCCATATTTGCATAATATACCTCCAAAAATATAGATAGACAAGCTTTCACCAATATCAGCTCTTTCATTTTTTATCTTAAACCAGAACATTACAATCTTATGAAATAACTAATAAGAGACACCACAATTTCCCTGAAATGCAGTAAAAGTGCAAAAATCAACATAATACCATTTCCTTGTCTAGAAGAAAACAAAGTGGATATTCCTCAGTTAGACTTTCAATGAGTCCCATTGGCCTATTTTGGCCATCTGTGGACATTAATAGAAATATCTTATCTAGAATAAAATTCTTAAGCATAATAATTATTTGATTGGTTTACCCATATAATTTAATTCGTATACTCGGTGTTGTTGTAGCGTCACTATAATAACTTTTCAATCAAAATGACTAAGAAGTTATCTTGGAGGGACAAATTCTGATATCTCATTGAGACATCAAGTTTCTTTCTTCCATGACGATCTTACGTGCAATAAATTTTGAGATGTTAATCCCTTGTCATCCCTTTCAAGACATAACTATAAAGATGCACCTGTTTGATTGCATCATCAAACCCAGAGTCTTTATGAATATGAGATTTGGAGTCCAAGTCTAGGGCATGTTAATTGGGTTTGTACAGAAAGCGTCCAAACTATTTTGCTTCAGCGATTTATTCGATGTAAAAGAACAGTTCCCCAATATGATTTTCAGGCTGAGTTTGGCACTCATCCTCTTTGCCTTGAGAACATCTTCAAATTATTTTTCAGCTTCATCGCCTTAGATCCATAGGTGACTGCACCTTAGGTCAAGAGAGATACCCATATTTGGTGCCTTGCCCCTTAGAATGAATTTCCTCTAGGAGCACTTACAGTCGTCATTGTGGATGGCACTTAGAAGTTACTTCGCTTCTTCAGTCAGCTGGCATCTCCATGGATCAATTAGCTCCATTCGACTACTCTTCAATGCTCCTCCTTGCTTTCTTCCTAACAAGGATGATTAATCAACCAGTCAAAGATGATGCTTATCGACAATATATTCAGATTATTTGGGTCCCTCCATCTCAGTCTTTTAGTCCTAAGTTGGCCTTCTACACTAAAGATTTCATGAGGATAGAAAATGGAATTACTAATCATCCTGATTATATCCAATGACATTGAACACACAGCCTCAGGAGAAAGTGATGTCTCTTGGCTTCTGCATGCAAGACTGCTAGCATCTCTTTGCTGTATGTGGGCACTCACCTTTCTCTGTCATTCCACTTCTTCCTCTCAAATGCAATCAAATGATCTTCCGGATTGAAGCCTGGGTCAAAAAAAAGCCATTTTCGGACATGAAGAACGAATAGAAAATGAAGGGTTATTGGAGGAGAAGTTGCATTGTGAAGGGCATGGCATGTAACCTTCCATTCCACTCTTTCTTGCCCCATTGCTGGAAAAGCATAATCAGATATTGCTGTTGTGGTAATTCCCACCATCAACAAGGAAGAAGTTTGAAAATTTTGGTTGCATGAACTGTTTTGTGATTTCAATGTTTGAGAATTTTGGTTGCATAAACTGTTTTGTGATTTCAATATGCTGGAAAGGTTTTGTTTTCCGGTTCTTATATGCTGTACTCTTGTTATATTTGAGAAATATAAACCATGAGCAGCATTTCCCCCCGGGTTTTCTTCCCTTAGAGGGTTTCCCATGTAAGTCTTTGTTTTCTTGCTGTTGTGTGAAGCTTATTCTCACAGCAAAATGTTCATTTATTTTGCTGTTTTGTTTTTGGAGTGTGTTTTTCATTATGATTAAGCAAAGAATACCAATTTTTAATAGTTAATTGGACCAAAAAAGAATCTGAGAGTGAGCTATGAGAGTTGCCATGAATCAAATAACCATTTATGACATAACTGTACCAAGTCCAAATCCAAAGGTATCACATTCAACAAAAACGGCTTGAAGAAATCAGAGGTGGTCAACACTAGGTTAGAAACAAGAGCCTTTGTAAGCTATATTGTGTGAATGTGTGTACGCAGTTAATTTTATCTTGTACTCAAGACACACACATACCAGGTGCACTTGTGTGAAATGCACCCCTTCTTGCATCCAAGGTGCACTAGGTATGTTGCAATGCACCTGCACCTGCACCCGATACACTTATCAAGGCACACACCTGAATCAAACCTTCCAATATAAAATTAAATAAGAAGGAGAAAAAAGGAAAAGGAAATGGAAAACTTAGTTTTCCTTGGCATTCATTCTGCTCCCTCTTCTTGGAAAACCTGTTGAATTGTAATCTGATTCATGGCCAAGGCCAACATTGTGCGATGTATTGGATAGGCCTAAGGGCATTTCATTGTACAATGTATTAATTATTTGTAATATTTTATTATGTAAGCCCTATGGGCCACGGTTAACCTTATTATGGTTAAACCCTCTTTATAACTTGTAATTAACCTAAAGCCCTCTTGTTATGTCGGCTTAGGTTAAACTTTATGATGTAATTAGGGTTTTGATATTGCTATAAATACCTCCCTCCCACTCCTTATTTTCTCATTGGAGTGTTGTGTAATGTTATCTACAAATATAGTGAATATTTCTGGTGCTCACGACCATCTCCCAATATGTGTCTCTTTTTCTTTCTTTCATCTCTTTACGTTTTCTGTATAATATTTGAGTGGATGGATTGCTTCTGTTCGTTTCTAGAAAATATTGTGAATTCCAACATGGTATCAAAGTGGGTATGGAGCTACCTCACTTGGTCACGCAGAATTGTCCTTTCGAGCCTCCGATATCTCTTCAAAATTTTAGGACAAAGAAGAAAAAAAGATGATACCATCTTCTTTCATCTTATTAGCTGAGGGCAATGAAGATCCTTGCATTCATTTCTTTCTGAGACTAGGCTTCAAATTATCCATCCCTGATTGCTGAAGGTTTTTTCCCTAGGGCTGCTGCATCAAGGAGGAAAAGAGCATGCAAATAATTTGAAACTGGCGCGTAGGCCTTGGCTTGGCTCCCAAGCGGATTCGAGTACGCAATAGTGTCCCTTCACAAAGGAAGCACGCACTTCTATGCAAAGCTTCAAGTGGCCATTGCAGCCAACAAAGTGCTATTTAAGGCATTCATATGGAAGTCACCCGAGTTTGAGTCACAGTGGGTGTTCTTTTGCTCCGAAGAAGCACAACATTTGGTGGACTTTTTGATAGCATTTAGGACTGTACTAAGGTTGCTTTCCATTTTTCCGTCCAAAGATTTGACGACATGGTGGCTTCAATTGTGGCATGGATATGATGGGTCATGCATTCAATTCCAAACCCATCCCTTGTGTACTGCTAAAAGGGGGATATGTAGCTTCTACGGGAGAACCTTCCTTTTGGTCACCATCGTGTGTGATAACGGACTAGCTAGCAAGGATGTCTTGGTTAGAAGATGGTGTGTGTTTGAATCTCGTGTAAGGATTTTTTAATAGTGTACTAGGACCACCTGCGTGGGAGGGCTTGGGAGAAATAGAAGAGTATCCCCTCAATCTCTCAAACGTGCGACAGCCACGCTAGTTAGTGCATTGAGTTTGGAGGCTATGAGGTTGAGGTCCAAGCCTCTTAGATGCCATTTGGACTTTTGCCAACCACAAAGTCTTAATGATGGTTTCTTGTATGGTTGTAAGCGGGGGAACACCATGTCACCAATATTAAAGTTGCACTCTACGCAGTGTTGATCAGCTTGCTAATGCATACGATTTTGTGCCATCACCAAATTATCCTTGAGACTTTGGAGAAGTTGTGCACATTCCTTGAGAGTGGAATCCACAGCTTGAACCTTGGAATGTCCTGGAATGTATGAGAGGAGGGATGGTGGAGGGTGTCCATAGACTGCTTCATATGGTGTCATTTTGGTTGCGGAATGGTATGAAGTATTATACCACCATTCGGCCAATGGAAGCCATTTGACCCACTGAGTTTGTTGCTCAAATGCAAAGCAACAAAGATATGTTTCTAAGCACTATTTCACAATTTGTGTCTACCCATCCGTCTAAGGGGGGTATGCGGAGCTCATATTGAGTTGCGTACCTTGCAGCTTCAACAATTCCTGCCAAAAAAAAAAGGGTGAAAATGGGATCATGATCAGAAATGATGGATTGCGGCATGCCATGAAGGCGATAAACGGTATCAAGGAATATTTGGGCAATTGTGGATGCCTTGTAAGGGTGGGCTAGAGGACAAAAATAAGCATACTTAGAGAGACGATCCACAACCTCAAGAATGATTGTTTTCCCTCCTGACTTGGGAAGCCCTTTAATAAAATCCATGGAGATGTTTGTCCAAACTATCTCCAAAATGGGAAGAGGTTGTAGTGTGTCTGGTGTGCATATAGTTTCCCCTTTCATCCGCTGACAAGAATAACATTCTACCACAAAAGTTTGAAAGTTCTTTCATAACTACCCATGAAAATGTGCGCTTAGCCAACTCATATGCCTTTAGAAACCCGAAATGTCCTACAGTTGGGGAAGCATGCAGTTCTTGCAGGATAGATTCGTGAATTGACAAATTTGCTAGAATAACAAGACGGTCTCGATATCTTAGATGTTGTCCATCCCATGTGTATCCTGGCCGAGAGTTAGGATCGCATTCCAAGTTAAGGCTTGCAAGGCATGGTCTTGGGTCACCCCGTCGTATAGTTGATGGATCCATTGAGGAAGTGGAGTTAAGATTGCACACAACATGACCTGGTCCTCATGTTGCGTGGGATAATGCATCAACAACAACATTATCCTTGCCCTTTTTATAAATTATTTCATAGTCATACCTAAGCAGTTTGGTGACCCATTTTTGTTGTCGATGTGGAGACATGTTGCTCAAGAAAGCATTTTAAACTATGATCATTTGTCTTGATTGAAAAATGTCAACCAATGAGATAAGGCCTCCAGTCATTGACAACATGTAAGATTGCCATCGTTTCCTTCACATAGGTTAACTTGCCCAAGTTTTTGCTTGACAATGCCTTGCTAATGAAATCCAACGACCATCCTTGCATAAGCACAACACCAATTCCACAACCTGAAGAATCACTTTCCACCATAAAAGGCTTAGAAAAATCTGGCATCACTAGCACAGGAGTTGATAGCATGGCTTGCTTCAGGCACAGGAAGGCATGTTCAACAAGTTTTGACCATATAAATGAGTTTTTCTTCAACATTGTTGTCAGGGGAGATGCATTATTGCCATAATCGCAAACAAATTTCTTGTAGTATCTAATGAGGCCTAGGAATCCTCGAAGACCCTTAAGAGTGTGCAGCTTGGAACATGTTTTAATGGCCTCAATTTTCTTTAAATCCACCTTAAATCCATCCCCTAAAATTATGTGGTGGCCAAGGTACTCAACTTCCTATATTCCAAAAAGAACATTTGGACCATTTTGCACATAATTGATTATCGGCTAGGAGTTGCAAGGTCTGATCCAAATGTTGCAAATGTTCTTCACATGTGTGACTGTAAATTATGATATCATTGAAGAAGATAATTTACCCAAGAGGGGCTGAAATATTGCATTTATGAGACTCTAAAAAATTGAAGGCGCATTAGTTAGACCAAAGGGCATGACAAGAAATTCATAGCGGCCTTCATGAGTCCTAAATGTTGTCTTAGAAATGTCTTCTTCCCTTACTCTTATTTGATGATATCCTGAACGAAGATCCAACTTGGAGAAAAAACGAGCACCATGGAGCTCATTCAAAAACTCCTCATCAATGACTGTAATGGGGAATTAGTCCTTGACGGTAATTTTGTTGAGTGTGCGAAAATCCACACATAACCACCAAGACCCATCCTTCTTATGGACCAACAATACAGGACACGAATATGGGTTGATGCTTGGTCGTATGACCCCTGCTGCTAACAACTCCTGCACCACCTTTTCAATCTCTGTCTTTTGTACATGTGGGTATCTGTAGGGGCTAATGTTGGGTAGTACACTTCCTGAGACAAGCTAGATAGCATGATCATGGGTGCGTCGTGGTGGTAACTTGTGGGATTCTACAAACACAGATGCATGCTTATCCACAATTTCCTGCAATTTAGTCAATTGAACTATTTCATTGGTAGTCAGGGCTTGTATTGCAAACCATAGTTACAAAAATCGACGATTCCCAATTTTTTGCGATTCTACCAGATTTCCAAGTCAACTCGGCCCGGTATCAAGAATTGCTAAATTTTTCAGTCATTTTCCAAAAAAAAATGAGAATCGTGATTTTTTCAAAAAATAGCGATTCCTGACAGGAAAAATCGGCCGCAAACGCATGCATAGAGGAAAAAGTAAAAAGTAATTTTTTTCATTTTCCTTCATTTTCACCCAAGTTTTTGCGATTTTCTAGGCAATTTTCGTAACAAAGCATATTAGTAATTGCAAGGGGGTGCTGCCCCTCGACCCCGCAAGGGGCTCCCACCCCTTGACCCCCGACACAGGTGGTAAAGGGCGTTAACAGCCAAGGCATAAGAAGAGGCCTGGGCACAGCGACAAAGAGAGACTAGAGATTCTACTAGAGCAAAGGGCAAAGGCATTCAAAGATCTTGAGACATTGTATTTGTCATGACTCATGACACATTTTGTAAATTTTACCTTTTTCATATTATAAGCAATAAAAAAATATTTGAATTTTGGACACATTAAAATTTCTTTATTTAAGATGTGTTTTGTCACTTTCATGTGTAATTTAAGGCTTTAAGCTTGTATCACTTGCCACTTTCATGTGTAGTTTAATCTTGTATCACTTACATTATTAATATTTGATTTGTATAATGCTAATTCATCGTGATATGCATGAAAAAAAAAACTTTTTTTCAATGAAAAAATCCATTTTCTTCATATTTTTGCCATTTTTTTTTCAATTCCCTATTTTTCCTGATTCTTTTTCAAGCCCGATTCCGAGCTGATTACATTTTTCTCAATTGCACCACCATCCCATGAGATGATTTTTTCAAAATTTTCTCCATGCGATGGGAACTAATAAGTTGGGTGGAACATACGGCTATACCACAAAGAGTGTGTTGCTTCCCATGTTAAGTGAAATTCATCCAGAGTTCAAAAAAGTCCCAAACTATTGGACCCAATATACGAAGCCACTATGTTCCCAACACAATGTCACATCCTCCCAAAGGAAGGGCAAACATGTCGGTCTTGAGGGTGTATTCACCCATCTGTACCTTGACATTTCTACATTTACCCTTGCATGGCAGGGTACCCCCATTGGCTATCATGACTTCAAAAGAATTGCATGAGTAAATGTAACAATCTGCTCTTTTGGCCACCCAAGGATCAATAAAATTGTGTGTACTTCCAGAACAATGAGTATGATGAGTCGTTGACCCTTGAAGTGCCCCACTACTTTCTTGGTTTGTGTAGTAATCCCTGCTAAAGCATGTATTGAGATCTCCGATGGTTGATCCTCTATCGACTCAGACTATTCTGGTTGATCCTCTTCTCGAGGGTCATCTTTTCATCATGAGAGTCCGTAGTGGAAGGTTCACCTACATCGAGTAAATATAGATTTTGCTACACGCATTCATGGCTTGGGGAGTATTATCATCACAATTGTAGCACAACCCTTTGAGACCGTCGTGTATCCATTTCTTCTCGGGTCAAGCATTTGATTGGAAGCGGTTTATTGACCAGGTTTGATGGAGTTTGGGATGGAAGTGGCAGTCAAGCTTAAGAAGGTTTGAAGGTACGTCGTAACACAAATTTGTCTTCAGCCAACCTAGCCACCCCTATTGCTGCCATCATGCTAGTTGGTTTGAACATTTTGACCTCTGCACGGATGTCTTCTTTTAACCTAGTAATAAAACAGCTTTGGACAAATTCTGCACTTAATCCCCTTGTATGATTTGCCAAATTTTCAAACTGAGTTTGATATTCTCGGACAATGGTTGTCTGTTTTAATTTAGTGTGTGCCAATGAAGTCCTCATACTCACTGGGTCCATATTAAATGAGTAATTCTTTTTCAAATTCAACCCAAGTTAGATGCAGGTGCATATTCTCTAACCATTGGTACCACTAAATGGCTTCATGCTCAAGGTTGAAGGATGCCATCGCAACCCATTGATTTTGGGGAACGACATGAAGAACAAAATACTGTTCAGCCCTGTACAACTGGTTGGGTCCTCACCATCGAATTTGGGAAAATCTAGCTTTGGCATTCTCTGATTTGTATTGCTGGGCAAGGTATTTCACACTCAGCCTTCAAAAATGTCTTCTTGATTTTTGGCTGATCTATCCACCATGTCTGCATATACAGTATTTAGGCCTTCTACTTTACTCTCAATGTCATCTAATCTATCCAATTGTCAAGTTTGTATAGTAGCTACTGGAATGCTTGTTGCTACTCTTCCGAGCGTCTCACTTGTTCACCCAATCTCTTTTCTTGGGCATCTCGAGTACCTCTGGCCATTTGTAAGCACTTTAGGAGTTCTATAAAAGTGTATGGATTTCATATACCAAAACGATCAACTTGAAGAGAGGATCAAAATGAGCTATACCACAAAATGATGAATTGGAGTCCCCAAAAAGTGTATGGGTGTGATATACCCAGATGATCATCTCGAAAAAAGGATCAGAATGGGCTATACCACAAAATGACGATAAATGCACTCACAACTAACAAAAACTACACTCAATTGACCGCTCCTGTAACTAACAACTGACTATGCAGACATTCCCTCACATTGACAATTGACTGCTCTGATATATTCCCTGGACTGTCATTTGTATTGTACTGTCCTTATGCTATGTTGTCAACTGTATATTTTTTGTTCTGTTACACTTAGTGTTCAATACCCATCAGTCTGTGTTGACAATAGCCTCTTTATAGTATGCTCATTCTGGTTTTGGTTTATGTTGGGAAATAACTTAAAACAAGTTTGATAGGGACATTCTAGGTCAAGGTGTGTGTACTTTAACTTCCCATAGCCCTCTAATATACTGCAACAGCAGTACGTGAGGGTATCTTCCCAAGTGTGTTGTTCTTGGTGCACTATGGACAATTACACGGTCAATATATTCCTATGGCAAAAGGCTTCTATTCCTAGGACGGTCTCCCAATATATCCAAAGGTATATGGGAGCTCACAGCCGTATACAGGTGTTGTTTGAGGCCTGGATATTGAAGTCTAATCACCCCTCACTTCACTAGCCAATTTATGGGCAATCTAGCTTAGCCAAAAACAACAGCTCCGCCGTGATATTTTTAAACCCCCGGCATAGGGTTTCTAACCTAATCCACTAATAACAGAAAAGAAAAAAATTTACAGTTTCTTGACACTTTTTTTTTTTAATACAAAAGAGCAGAATGGAAATTTTACAGAATAGAAAATAGTTGGAAGTATAAGAGTTGTTGTTGCTGCTGCTGTGGAACACATCCTTGGAAAGAGCTCTGATACCACTAGTTAGGAACCTTTAGATCAGAAATAAGCATAATCCACAATAACAATGCAGAAATTAAGGAAATGCAAAAATGAAATAACACAAGTGCTTATAAAGATCACTGAAAGGAAATATACCAAACTTATATTAATGTAGGACTCTTTGAGGGGGCAACCTCCTTAGAAGCAGAGCTTCGTTACAATATGAAAATATGAGATGATCCATTCCTTTTCCCCTTATCTTTATAAAGACTCGTATTTACAAATAAGTAATTGTTACATCATTAAAATAACTCCTACTTACACAACTGTTACATGATTCTCCTACTTACATCATTACTAATTCCCACAATAGTGGTTACATCATAATGGCACATACACATTAGGCGTCCAAAGTACAACATTACATAATGATAGTTATGTTAGGATAGGATCCTAACAAAGGGCATTTCATTGTACAACGTTTTACTTATTTATAATATATTATTATGTAAGCCCTATGGGCTGCGGTTAACCTTATTATGGTTAAATCCTCTTCATAACTTGTAATTAACCTCAAGCCCTCTTTTTATGTCGGCTTAGGTTAAACTATATGATGTAATTGGGTTTTGGAATTGCTATAAATACCCCTCTCCCACTCCTTATTTTCTCATCGGTGTGTTGTGTAATATTATCTACAGATATAGTGAATATTTATGGTGTTCAGAGGCACCCCCCCAATATCTATCTCTTTTTCTTTCCTTCATCTCTTCACATTTTCCGTATAAGATTTGAGTGGGCGGATTGCTTCTGTTCGATTCTAGAAAATATTGTGAATTCCAACAAAACCATGCTCTCATTCCTGCTCAATGCCTCTACAACTCTCTTGAGTGGATGGATTGCTTTTGTTTGTTTCTGGAATTGTGAATTCCAACAAAACAATGCTCTCATTCCTGCTCAATGCCTATACAACTCTCCTATTAGAATTCAGTTTAATCTCCTTCTTGATTTTATGATGATCTCATGTCTTTAACTTTCCAATTTTATTACAAAGTACCCCAGTCTCCATGTTTTGAAACCCATGTGCCTCTAGACCCTTTTATCTCCATACCCAAATTTTAAGGGTCTACACAAGGTTCTATGCACCCACGCCTTGCATACATAACCACTTGCATGCTCATGCAACCTTCTCTTTAAGTGCATCCTTCTTGATAAAGAAGTTAACAGTCAAGCTATTTAGGAGAAGTTTTACACAAATCTGCAATAGAAACCTATAAATCCTAAGAACCCCTGGAGTTTCTTAACAATCTTAAGAATAGGTCATTCACATATTAACATTTTCTTTACAAGGTTTGTATGCACATTCTTTGCTGAAATAATATGGCATTGGTACAATAAGGATGTGTTGGCAAATTCACACTATGATCCCTGGGCATATAACTTTCTCTTTTCTAGGATAGTGAGTATAATGTTCAAATGATTAGAATGTTTTGCCAGTGATTTGCTATAAACCAAGATGTAATCAAAAAGGACAAGGACATAATTGTTGAGAAATTCTTACAAGGTCTTCTATTTAATAATTGTTGAGAATACCTTCTACCAAAACATAACAATATCTACCATGAAATGGTATACATAAATATTTAACATCTACATCTACCATATTTAGAGAAGCCACCTCCATATCGGGACCTACCACCATCGTAGCCACAACTGCTCCAACTGCCTCCATAGTTGTGTTCATATTGCTCGTGGCTGCCTCTAAAGTTGCATTCATATCACTCATGGCTCTCTCCATAGCCACTACTACTACAACTATCATAGCCACCACAACTGCCATTGTAGCTACCTACCTCCACTTTCTTTATCCTGAGCTTGATTCACAGTGATGTTTCTCCTGTCCAAATCTCTCGCATTCATCTATTCAATAGCATTTCTCAGTGATTCTTCATCCTCAAAAGTCATGAATCTAAATTTTTTGGACCTCCCAGTCTCTCCATTGCTCACAACCATGAAGTCCATGTGAGCCATGACCTCACCATAAGGTAGGAAGACATCCTTTCGTTCCTATCATCAACTGACCATGAAAGGCCACCAACAAAACAATAGAATTCAACATCAGGAACAACTACTTTTCAAACACCCTAGAGTTTTTTTTCATTGACTAAATCTAAAAATATAGGGCTAAAATACAACTACACCTAAAACTACTAACAAAAGAAGCGTATCAATTTCAACTAGAACCAGATCCCTCCTATACACTACCTTCTACCAAGACACAACAAGCTCCAACAGGAAATAATATTCATAAAACTATAATCAAATAAGATTTAACTTCCCCATCCACCATCGCAAGAGAAGCTACAACATCCATATTGGGACCCGTTATTCATCACCATAGCCTTCACCGCCGTAACTACTGCTACTGCGATCACCTCCATAGCGAATACTACGATGACTTTTATAGCCGCTGCCACCGCCATTGTAGCCGCCTCATCCACTGTAGCACTGCCACCACCTCTACTTCCTTTATCCTTAGCACAATTCATAGCAAGGTTCCACAAGCCTGGGGGACGGGGGGACGGGTTTCCGGGGACGGCGGGGGACGGCGGGTCGATTTTAGGGGACGGCTCGGGGACGGCTGGTATAATACTATAAAAAATGAAATTTTTTAGAAATTTAGAATAATCTACACATTCAAAATTCTACACCCAACAAAAATGATATTTCATATTACTAATCAATTATGTAAGTGCAGCCATTCATATTCAGATTAGTTACTAACACATAAGTGCAGCCATAATTGAGTCATTTAACATTTTCATGTTCATATTAGTTACTAATTTGCAGCCATTTAATTGTTTCAAGTTCAACAACTATAACTTGAAGGTTCAGCCAAGGATATCAAGTGCAAACAATGTTCAAACAGTCATCATTTTAAGTAATAACAGTCATCATTTTTTCAGCCACCAATGTTCAAACAAAGACTGTCATGTTTAAAAATTTTCAGTCACTAACTGTTCAAATATGACAGCAATAAGAAATTTGAAATAGTCATAGTATCAATGCTCATTTGCAACAAAAAGACTCAAAACTAAAATAGTAAAGGAGTATAGTTATACAATGTAATAGAACTCCTATGGAACTTCAGTTGGGCTATCACTATCAAAATCTGTATCACTATTTGATGAGATGCCCTCATCATCTAAGTGAAGATCCTCCAATGAAACTCCAACCAACCCCTCATGACTCTCATCCTCATCAATCTGTCCTGCATCCTCCGGATCAACATCCCATCATGTAGCTGGAGATTGCTTGTACTATGGCTTAACTCTCTTACGAAGATGAAGAGAGCTATGCCACTGCAACTAGCTTCTCCGCTCTGCGAGAGGTAAGCCTATTCCTCCTCACACTGTGGATAAAGCTGTATGTAGACCAATTCCTCTCAGCGAGCGAGAGGAACTAGCAACTCTGTGAAAGAACCCTAATTGCAAAATATTTCAAGTTAGGTGTGCTGTCCCCATATAGCTGCCACCATCCAATGGGATTTCTTTGGGCAATGGTAGCCCTATCCTCCCTACACTCCGGGTGGGTGAAGCGAGGGCCCTCGAGATTAGCAAAATTGAGCCACTCATTTCTAATATTTGAGCTCTCCTCCTTCGCATATATCTTTCTAATGGCCTCCAAAAACCCTTCTCTCACCTCTGGATCCTCATGGGGAGGCACTCTCCCAGGCCTAGGCTCATACCACTTTGGGTTTACTGAATATGCTGCCATATGAAGGGGGGTGTTCATCCTATCCCACCTCCTCTGTATAATAGGCCTGATGTAGGCCTCATAGAATAACAGGGATGGATCTCTAGCAGAAATGACTTTTTTAATCTCCCCCAACATCCTTGTCAAAAGTCTCATATATTTCTCCTAGACTAGGAGCATACGTAGTCGACATATCTGATGACAACAACAATAGGGGCAACAAAAGACACAATATACCTACAAGAAATCAAAAACAAAATTTAGAAACTTATATGTCACATTGTCATATGAGCACTCCAATTTGAAACAAACAATGAAAATTGAAAAATCATAAATTAAAATAACATTTTGGTTTCTTACTTGGCTTGAGACCACCAACTATCATCCAATGTTTTGTCTCTAATTTTTTTGCCCTCCTCTGTCCTTGATTATGGCCACCTCTTCCACTCCGTGCATACTACCATGGATTGTAGAGCATCTTGCACCTCAATCATCCTCTCCAATAAAATGAAGTAGGTGGCGTATCTAGTGTCTCCCGGTTTGATGAACTCCTTCTTTGAGAAGGACCGAAAGAGGGCTAACGAAGTGTGATGGTTGCAAATGAACATTTGCATATCTATAGCTTGTGCAACCATCTCCTTCACCCAATCTATCCTCCCAATGTCTTTCAATGCATTGTTCAATGCATGAACACAACACGGGGTCCAAAAAATATGTTTATATTCTTGTTCTATCATTTTTCCTACACGTTGGCAAACAGGGGCTGCATCTGTAACTACACGTAGTGTACAGACAAAAAATTAAAATGGTCTCATTTAAGTTTTTAACAGCCATTTAGAATCTAGATTTGTAATTTTAAAATTTAAAGATTTTGATTTTCATAAAAAAATCTGAAAAAATTAAAACTTAAAACTTAAAGTAAAACAGAAATTATCGAATTGATTACCTGTACAACATTGGAGGCTCCAACCTCCTCAATAGCCTCCTTCAACTGAAGGAACTGGAACTCAGCATCCTTTTTTTTTCCCGTGCAATCAATGGCTTTGAGAAAATAGGGACCTGCTTTACATGTGACGATGATATTGATGAGTGGACGTTGACGAATGTCAGTCCACCCATCCATGATGATAGAACATCCATGAGTCAACCATGTGTTCCTCATCTGCTCCATAACCACACTGCATTTGGAATAGTGTTTGTCTAAAAGAGAGGTACGCAGCCTATTTTCTCCAGGCGGTAGATATGAAGTCCCTGCCTTGGTTATTTCTCTTACTGCGTCCTTGAAGTAGGGGGAGCGTGCAATATGGAAAGGCAGCCCATGTGCAAAAAATAATTTTGCTATAGCATCATCTGCTGATTCTCTTCCTTGCACATTAAACATTTCATTTACAGTTCCCCTTTTCTTTGAGGGCAGCGGTGGCATATTGGATGTTTGGGTTAATTCTTGTGGCTGTTCTAAGGAGGCCCCAACGTCCTCTCTAAATGATGGGCTGCCTGTAGATGAAGACAAACCAGAATTTTTAAATCTAGACTCTTGCACAATCTTATGGATTTCATTAACTTGTGCCCGGGTCATTTTTTGGCAAGCCCTAACCCCTGTTCCTGCCTTATCTGTGAGATGAGACTCAACCCTAGTATAGCTGCCCTTAAATGTAGTTTTGCAAATATTACACAGCCATGTTCTTGAGCCCCCAGAAATTTTTTTCCCTTGGTCACAGTTAGTTACAAATTGCAGCAGTGGTTATTTTATATTAAATGGACCCCTGGCATATTCTTTAAGTAACAAAGATGGGCAGTCAAAACTAGGTTGAGAAGCGAGTGCTATCCCCTTTGGAAGTTTGGGGTTGGATGTTAGAGGATGAATCCCTAACAGCAGCGGTATTCATGTTTATGTTTGGATTTTCAGTTTGGTTTCCCTCCTCCAAATCAACCTCAAAAGACCCTGATGCACTGCTGGCCATGTTTTGTGTTGAAATTAAAATATAAAATTTCAATTTGAAAACTTCAAAACCCTAACAGCTTGGAAGAGGTAAAAAAAATTTAAAAACCTAGTGCTGTTGCTGTTGTTTGCTGCCTTCTGCTGTTGTTTGCTGCCTTCTGCTGTTGCTTGCTGCCTACTGCTGCTGCCCTTGCTTGCTGCCCTTGCCTTCTGCTGTTGCTTGCTGCCCTTGCTGCCTACTGCTGCTGCCCTTGCTGCCCTTGCTGCCTACTGCTGCTGCTATGCTGCCCTTGCTGCCTACTGCTGCTGCTATGCTGCCCTTGCTGCCTTTGCTGCCTACTGCTGCTGCTATGCTGCCCTTGCTACTGCTGCTTTTTCCTTTTGCTCTCCAGCTCTCTTTTTCTACTCTTGAAAAATGAAAGATGAGTGTAAGTAGTTTTTACTTTTTTGTTTTCACTTTATATAACATAGTTTTAGGTTTAGGGTTTTGGAGGGGGGGTGAGACTCAAAATGGGTCCCACCCCATACCTTTTTAAAAACTTAAAAAGTTAAATTTTTTTTTTTTTTTCCCCTTTGGTGGGGACGCCCAGCCGTGGGGGACGGCTGGGCCCCATGGGGGACGCCCGGGCCGTCCCCGGGGATGCCAGGCCGTCCCCGGGGACGGGCGGGCGTCCCCGAGACGCCCAAAAGGGGACGTCCCGGGACGGGAGGCCCACGAGCCTCGGCCGTCCCGGGGACGTTTCCCAGCCGTCCCCCAAAAAGGGGGACGGGGGGAAACGTCCCCCTTGCCGTCCCCCGTCCTGGGGGACGTGGGAAACGGGGGGACGCGTCCCCCAGGGTCCCCCAGGGTGGGGGACGCGTCCCCGTGGAACACCAATTCATAGTGATATTTCTCCCGTCTAAATCTCCCCAATATTTTCTTCACAGTATTGATCTTGCTACTCTTCAATTCAAACAAAATTTACATTTCAACTTTCAATTCAAACAGAATTTACATTTCAAATCGCAGAAACATAGATGACTATGATATAGTGGTCATAATACTCACTATATCCTTGTCCTTGATGATAATTATTTAATAATTGTCAAGTTGTTGTAATACCATTGTGGTCATAATATCATACAGGTGGGGCTCATTTCAATCCCACATAACCAATGAAAGGAGAACAATGCCTAGAATGTTGCTTGAGCATTGTAGATCCAAAAGGGCATGACCCACAATTCATAATAGCCCGAAAGGGTTTTAAAACCAATCTTCTCTTGGTCTGGTCCCATAGGCGAATTAATATTTAGTAGTAGCCTAATCTAAGATCTATCTTAGAAAAATACTTCTGTCGAGGTAACTAATCCAATAAATAGTCAATCATACGCATGGGATATTTATTCTTGGTAGTCATCTGATCAACTACTCTACAATCAACACAAAAATGATACCACCTATCTTCCTTTTTAGCTAGGACTTACTAATCTAGCAAAGGAACTATTGCAAGGAACAAAATGCTAGTATCCAACAACTTTTCAACAAGTTATTTTCCCCCTTTGTTAAGACTTCTAGAAGTGTTTGTACTTGTAAGGGCTTATAATTATGGGAAGTGTTTGTACTTACAAAAGCAAATAATTATGAGACCTTTCACACGATCAAGCTCAATCACATTCTAACACCCTATCTCCAAGTAGTGTCTCAGGTTACGTTAATAGTTCCTAAAAGACAACCTTATGACGTAGTCTTAGAATGCCTAGGACTTAGGCCTGCTAATCAAATGGATCTACATGTAGACAATACAATAATCCATAAGCCCAAAACGTCCCTTCTTCAAATAAATTCCCATGTGGCTAGAGTCCTTGATCTTCATTTTCTTCAAAGGTAATAATTCAATGGTGTACTCACACCCAACTTTCTTTTGAAGAGGAATATAGTTGGTTGAGTTAATTCCTAAAGAATAAAATCACTAAACACCCAAACAACATCCACACCACAAAACTTATTCTTGATGGTATAATCAACATTATCAGTTCCACATCATAAGGTACACCTATCCAATAGATGTTTCAATGACATGGAACTAGAATACAGAAGCTTTAACAAGTATGTAGTGGAAATCCAACCTTCAAACTTGCTTCTCATCTAAAACAATAAGCATACTCCTATGTTTTATCATAATCAAAAACCCAACTTTTTATACATGCAAGAAAAAACTTTGCAAGTGTAAACCAATATAAGCCCAACCATTGCAACAAGTGATATCAATGGTTCCCTTGTTTTCATTGGAAGTCAGGATTGATCTTCTAAGCCACCAAGTTCTACCCTCTTCGTTCTTGTATCAAATGCATACGCTTTTGATGTAAAGCCCAAAATCTTTCATTTAATTGCTTCGACATGAATTCATGCTTTTTTTAGGGATTAGCAATCAAAAAAATTTACATTTATTATCAAAATCCTAGTATCATGTTGAAGATATAACTCTTGCAAACCAATATTTTATCGTGTTTGGCCTCGAGCTCTAAAACTAGAAATTGTTAGGAAGTGAAGTCACTATACAAGTGCACAGTCAACAAAGCTAAGCTACAGCAGACTAGACGTCTGGGCTGCTAGACATCTAGGCTAGACGTTTGGGCTGTTGGACGTCTAGGCCAAACGTCTAAGCAGCAAACGTCTAGGCCAGACGTCTGGGCTGCTAGATGTCTAGGCAAGTAGACGTCCAGGATAGATTTCAGGACACGGAAGACGAATCGCTTCAGTTGCGCATGGAAACAAATAGTTTTGCGGAGGCTTCCGAGAGAGGAAACGAACGATTCAGGGTCTTCCCTTTCTGCTTCTATAAAAGGGATTTGATCCCTTGCAAATGAAATTTAAGGTTAAAAACGTTGAAAACGTGAATGTAAAGTTTTGCTGAAAATAATAAAGGAAGAGAAGTTGCCATTGCCCCATGGTTTTCCTGCACATTGCAGGTTTCCATGTAAATCTCTGTGTTACTCGTGTTGTTGTTTTTTTGTTTTCTGTTACTATGTTTCCACAGTGCAGGTATAAAATCTGAAGCTTTTCCTAACATCTGGTATCAGAGCCTAAGGTTTTGTGCGAGTGGGAGCTGCAACAATGACAGGAGGTGTAACCAAGTTCGAGATTGAGAAATTTGATGGCAGGAACTTCGCTCTATGGAAGATGAACGTGGAGGATTTGCTAGTTCAGAATGACCAAGCTCCAGCCTTAAAAGGGGTCCCGAGTAAACCGAGCAGCATGAAAGATGAGGAATGGGCAACGCTAGACAGGAAGGCGGTCTCTACAATCCGTCTCTGCCTAGCGGACTCTGTCTTGTTCAATGTAGCTGAAGAGAAGACCGTGGAAGCCCTTTGGCAAAAGCTTGAAAAGTTGTATGAAACAAAATCAGCAACAAATAAGGTTTTTCTGAAAAAGCAGCTTTATAGCTTGAGGATGAAAGAAAGTTCATCCGTGGTAGACAATTTGAATGAGTTTAATACTCTTAGCAGTAAATTGGTTTCAGTTAATGTGAAGATGGAGGATGAAGATAGAGCTATCACCCTACTTTGTTCCCTCTCAAACACTTGGGATCATATGGTGATGACCATCAAGAACTCTCAAATTTGATGATGTGGTAGCCGCTTTTTTGGCAGAAGAGTTGAGGCGAAAACCAATGAAGCCCTATCTGTGAGAGATCAATCCTTTGAGGGGAGTAAACAAGGTAGAAAACAATCCAGATCTAAGTCTAAAGGACATAAGCAGAAAGGGAAGTGTTCGTATTGTGGGAAGGCAGGACACTCAACGAAGGACTGTTGCCAATTAAAGAATGGTGAAAAGCAAAATCAGCCATCAGCTGAGGCCAATGCAGCAGATTCAGGAGAGACGGCAACATGGGAAGCCTTCTGTATCAGTAACAGCACATCTGTTTTATATACCTGGGTTTTGGACTCAGGTGCATCTTTCCACATGTCTCCCCACCAAGACTGGTTTGACAAATATCAACCATATTGTGGTGGAAAGGTCTATTCGGGTGATGATCACCCTTTAGAAATTGTGGGAAGAGGGGATATAAGGATCAAGCTGGACGATGGTAGAGAAAGGATGTTATGTGATGTGCGACATGTGCCCGATTTGCGAAAGAATTTGCTCTCAATCAAAATGATGGATAAGCTAAGGTATTATATCACTTTCAGTAACAACTACTGCAAAATTATCAGAGGAGCTCTTGTAGTAGCAAAGGGATAATCTTATGGGACCCTATATAGTTTATGCGGTGATAAGGTGACAAACCATGCAGCAGCAGCAACTTCTGTTCAGGATGCAGTAATGCTATGGCATCAACGCCTAGGCCATATGAGTGAAAAAGGTCTGAAATTTCTGCATGACAGAGGTATGCTATCTGGGATTAAGTCTTGCAATTTAGACTTGTGTGAGCACTGTATTTTTGGTAAACAAAAGAGGGTTCGGTTTACTGCAAGTCCTGGTAAGAGTTTTGATTTTCTACAACTTATACATTCGGATATATTTGGACCAGTCCCCACTCAGTCCTTAAATGGCGCCATCTATTTTCTGACTTTTATAGATGATTATTCTAGGAGAGTGTGGGTTTATTTTCTGAAGAAGAAGACGGAAGCTTTGCAGAAATTTAAAGAGTTCAAAGCACGGGTAGAGAAGAGTTTGGGCAAAGTCGATTTTATGTCTCGGGTCAGATAATGGGGTGAATATTGCTCCAAGGAATTTGATAAATTTTGTATGCAGGAAGGTATTAAGCACCAACAACCTATATCATATTCTCCACAGCAAAATGGTGTGGCTGAGTGGATGAATCGCACAATCATGGAACGTGCAAGAAGCATGCTTAGCGCAGCCATGTTGGAGAAAAAGTTCTAGGCAGAGGCTGTTAATACAGTTGTTTAACTTATTAACGAGTCACCTACAGTTGCGTTGGATGGACAGATTCCGAAGGAGGTTTGGTGTTGTAAGCCAGTTGATTACTCTCATTTGCGTACCTTTGGCTGTGATGCGTTTGTCTATGTACCCAAAGAAAAAAGGTCCAAGCTTGACCCAAAGTCAAGCAAATGTGTTTTTCTCGGGCTATGGAGATATAGTGAAGGGGTATAGACTGTGGGATCCTACTGCCCACAAGGTAATTATTACCCGGGATGTAATTGTTGATGAAAAATCCATGCAAAGGAAGGAGGTACAGCAAACTCCTAATGTTGTTCCAGTTGAAGTAGAAATGAGTGAAGATGAATATGAAAATCAGCATGCTGAAGTTTTTGATCAACATGCAGAACAGCAAGTAGAGCAGCCAAAACGGTCACAAGAACAAGAGCCACAATGAACAGATCATTGGGTTAGAAGATCTACACGTCCACAAAAGTGTCCGGAAAGGTATTCTCATGTTTATCAGTCCTCTTTTGCTTTGTTAACTGATGATGGTGAACCTCGTTCATTTCAAGAAGCTACAAAGTCTGAGAATGCAGGAAAGTGGAGGAAATCCATGGAGGAGGAAATCGAGGCACTTCGCAAGAATAAAACGTGGGAACTTGTGGATCTCCCACTTGGAAGAAAGATTGTTGGAAACAAGTGGGTGTACAAAGTGAAGAAGACCAGCGATGGGCAGTTGGAACGCTATAAAGCCTGCTTGGTGGCAAAATGCTATGTGCAAAAGTCAGGTATTGACTTTAATGAAATTTTCTCTCCAGTTGTGAAGAAGACTACTATAAGAGTTCTACTTGCACTTGTAGTTGCACAAGATTTAGAACTGGAGCAGCTTGATGTAAAGACTGCTTTCTTGCATGGTGATCTCGAGGAAGAGATATATATGGATCAGCCTGAGGGCTATGAAGAAAGAGGCAAAGAGCATTTGGTTTGCAAACTGATGAAATCATTGTACGGATTGGAACAGGCGCCAAGGATGTGGTACAGGAAATTTGACACCTTCACGAAGAGCCAAGGTTTCAGCAGGAGTGAAGCTGACCATTGTGGATACTATAAGAGGTTTGATGATGGCAGTTTTATTATTTTGTTGTTGTGTGTTGATGATATGCTGGTTGCAGGCCCCAACATGAATAAAATCATTGATCTTAAGGCTCAATTGGCTAGGACATTTGAAATGAAAGATTTAGGAGCAGCAAACCAAATTTTAGGGATGAAGATACACAAAAACAGAAAAGGAAGAAAGATTTGGTTAAGTCAAAAGTCATTTGTGGAAAAGATTCTGTAGCGCTTCAATATGCAGAATGCAAAACCAGTTAGTACCCCACTTCTTCCACACTTAAAGTTGTCTTCCAACTAGTGTCCTAGAACAGAAGCAGAGAAGACAAGCATGTCTTGTGTACCGTATTCATCAGTAGTAGGAAGCCTCATGTATGCCATGGTGAGCACTAGACCGGATATTGCCCAAGCAATGGGAGTAGTCAGTCGGTACATGGCAAATCCTAGTAAGGAGCATTGGAATGCGGTGAAGTGGATATTTAGAGATTTAGGAGCCACTTCAGATGTTGCCATTTACTTTGGATCGGTAGATTTGCAAGTTAAAGGTTTTGTGGATTCTGATTATGGCGAAGATAGAGATGGGAGAAAGTCCACTACAGGATATACCTTCACTCTTGCTAGTGGAGCGGTGAGTTGGGCTTCTAAGTTGCAGTCTGTTGTGGCTTTATCAACCATTGAAGCAGAATATATTGCAACAACTCATGCCAGCAAAGAGGCAATTTGGCTAGAGCGTGACTTCAAGGTAATGCAAGAGAAAATTGCGCTGCATTGTGATAACCAAAGTGCTATTCAGCTAGTGAAGAATCCAACATTCCATGATCGCACGAAACACATTGATGTCAAGTACCACTTTATAAGAAATGGGGTGGAAGAAGGTAGGATCCTATTGCATAAAATCGACACTTAAGTGAATCCTGCAGATATGCTTACAAAATCGGTCAAGGTAGAGAAGTTTGAGTGGTGCAGAACTTCTCTGGGCTTGCTGAAGAAGTAACAAGGGCAGCATTGAGCAATTGGCACTGGCTGAAAATCTTTGGCAAAAGAATTCCTGAATACTGACTTCAAGTGGGAGAATGTTAGGAAGTGAAGTCACTATACAGGTGCACAGTCAACGAAGCTAAGCTATAGCAGACTAGACGTCTGGGTTGCTAGACGTCTAGGCCAAACGTCTAGGCAGCAGACCAGACATCTGGGCTGCTAGACGTCTAGGCAGCAGACCAGACGTCTGGGCTACTAGACGTCTAGGCAAGTAGACGTCCAAGATAGACGTCAGGACACGGAAGACGAATCACTTCAATTGTGCATGGAAACGAACAGTTTTGCAAAGGCTTCCGGAAGAGGAAACGAACGATTCAAGGTCTTCCCTTTCTGCTTCTATAAAAGGGACTTGATCCCTTGCATATGAAAGTTAATGTTAAAAATGTTGAAACACGTGAATGTAAAGTTTTGCTGAAAATAATAAAGGAAGAGAAGTTGCCATTGCCCCGTAGTTTTCCTGCACATTGCAGGTTTCCGCATAAATCTCTGTGTTACTTGTGTTGCTGTTTTTTTGTTTTTTGTTATCGTGTTTCCACATTGCAGGTATAAAATCTGAAGTTTTTCCTAACAGAAATTTCTCATTTATTTTTTAACTATCAGTTTCTTCTTGAACAAATGCACGAGAACATCATTGAGCTTGTTTCATATTCAATCTTCTCTCAAAGTACCCTTTGCGTTTCTAGTGATCACCCTTTTCCCATGTATGGGACACACTATTAAGTTATTAACGTGTTGCATGGGCATCCAACTTGTCCTACTTGTCAGAAATACGTTGCACCCTAAGACTAGTTTAAGCTTGCTCAAACATGTGAACCTACACTTCTCCCTGAAAATAATTCTCTAAATCTTTATTTGGAGACTCAAAGAGGTATTTTGAGAACCCCTTGCAACTAATGAGTTACAAGGGTCGTTACCCCTTTCTCCAAGGGTTGTATCTTCTTCTTCCCCATCAAAAAATACAATGCCATGTATTGAAACTTTTACCCCCTCAAAGCCTTGGGAATAGGGTTTGCATCTCACCCCTCATCCTCTTGAAATGCATTTGTAAATCTGCCAGATATCTCTTTTAGCTCCTCTAAAACAACATAATCTAAATGGCCCCTTAACTCTTGGGCATTTTTTCTACAATGTTCATGAATCAATTAAATCTCTAATACAACCTGTCATCATTCCTAAATAGAAAAAGTAATGCTTCACATATAAATAAGAAGACAGAAAGCATAAAACAACTGCATGGGGTGTCAGCACGCCCAAGATGGATTTAAACATGCAAATCCAATGAACTCAACAAATAAATAGATAAATACAAAATACAAACTGGGGTTTCTTTTCTTCATCCAAATAATAGAATTGCAAAATGATGAATAAAATAGGGTTTTGTAACAATATATGCTAAAGTAAAAGAAACCTTAAATAATTATGTTCCATGGGTACGCATCCTGAGCCATGGAAATCATCTTACAGACACATCCTGTTGTCCCAAGGACATGTCTTGCTGTCTTAGAAACCTGTCCCACCATCCCAGAAACATTTCTTGTCATCTCCTGCTGTCCCGTTTTATGGAACATAGATAAATACATTATGACTTAAATCATTTAATAATTCATGATCACTTATAACTAATATAAACCCCTAATAATGATATCAAAACTACTAGCTCAAAAACAAAAAGCTAAGGGGAGATGGTGAGGGAAGAAAGTAGAGAGGGGAGGGCTCTGGTCCCTCCCCTGCTCCCCCTCCCATGGCTCCTGGTTCCTGCCCAGTCCCTGGCTCAACCCAGGTCATCCCTCCCGGGGAGTGGTTGTTTGCAGATGATCTCCTGGGGGAGATCCTTCTCCACTATCTGCGCCCCTCCCGGCCGGCTAGGGTTTCCTTGGTTGTTTTTTCAGATTGGTGCTTCCCAGGGATCCCTGTTTGGTTGGGGATCCCTTCCCTTTTCCCTCGGGCTTCCCCCTGGGGTTTTTTGCGAGTTATTCGCGTGGATCTGGTCCCCTGCGTTTCTCGATGCGGTGGAGGTGACGGTTTAGGGTTTGGACAGCTTCCCCCTTTTTCTTGTGAATCCTCGGTGGGCTCTGTGCTTGGACGGGATTCTTGGTCCCTGTTGTTGGGATCCTCTTCTGTTTTCCCGGGGCGGGTTCCTTGTGGTGCAACTCTCTGGTCACTTCCTGATGGGCTGGATCCTCTCTGTGCTGGCTGTCGGCTTCCTGCAGGATGGCTCTCGCTGAACGGAATGTTTTCCCGGTGGGCGGGATGGTTTCTCCACAGGGCGGGATCCGCCAAATCCGCCGGTTTTCCCGCGAGGCGGGATCCTTTCTTTTCTGTTGGTTTCCCGGATGGCGGGATTTCCCTGTTGCTTCCCGCTAGGCGGGACTGTTTGTGGTGGTTTTGACTGCTTCCCGCGAGGCGGGATTTTATTGTAATGGTTTTTCTTTGCTTCCTGCTGGGCGGGATCTTCTCGATGGTGGTTTTTGGCTACTCCCCGCTGGGCGGGATCTCCAAAACTACTTTCTTTCTTATTTGTTTGTTTCCCGCTGAGAGGGATTGTTTCATGCTTACTGTTACCGTTGGGCGGGATTTCTATTTTGGTGTTCAGTTTCAAGGGATTGATGCCCTAGGCCCATTGCTTATGTAATCAGGTTTTGGGATCCTTGTTAAAACCCACTGTAAATACAAACACTACTTATCAAAAAAAAAAAAAAAAAAAACCTAAAAACATAATCTTCAAAACAAATTTGTATTTAGGTACACAAGATAAGTGTACCCCCCTTATCCTTGGCAATCCCCGACGCACCTTATCAAATCCTACATAGTCTCCTTCAACATGATAGAGAAGAAGACACATCAGGTATTCAAGATCAAACTACACTTCCAATGTCAATAGTGCTACTTTGCCACCCCTAGCTCCAATTTCTTTGTCTTCACTACTGCTTTGAAGATCAAGAGTCATCTTCCCTTAATCAACCATTCTTTTATGCTTACCTTGGGTCTCATGTAGTACGGTGTAAACCTGTTCATTCACCCTCTACTTTTCTTGTTCTTTAATCTTTAGTTTGTCTAGCTGATTCCTAGTTTTCTCTTCATTACATTTCTTTTTGCTCCTAAGGTCTTCTCTCACCCTAGGACATCCTATTTCCCATCATATACTCTTCAGTCCCACTGACCAATTTTGGCCATTCACAAACATCAATATAATTTTACTTCATTTCACTTCCCTTTATGAATTTTAAATATAATATGCATTTTCCTCCATTTAATAACCATTTTTTCTTCTGTTTTGTGTTTGGGCATACAGTAACTTTCATCTTTCATTTAGATTTTTCACTTCTATCAAATCATCATCTCTATTTCTAAACTAATAAGGTGAAGTGTCATTTTTTCCATCTTGATGTGTATGCATCTTGTTGTCTTGAAGTAGGAGCTTCATTTTTGGATCAAATTGCAAATTTCTGCTTCCTTTACACTCAATCTAAGTGACTTCACTAATAGTTCAATTATTGGAAGTTTGAGCTTCTTGCAAGAATATTCCTGATGTATAGTGATTAGGTAAAGACAATACAATTATCACTATGGATATGGATTATTTATCACAACTATTATCCATATGCCCTAATCTTTTTCTGACAAAGAACAGAAATCCCTACAAAGTGCCATGACTTCCAACCTAACAAATTAGATCCTTAATTCCTAAATCCCTCCCAGATATAGGATTACACAATTGTTATGCTAGGATGAAAACTTTTGAAATATTGTAGCGTTTTACAGTTTAGCATGTAGGTGATAGTTTATAAGTGTTTTATCTATATGTCTAAGAAAATTATATTCAAAAATGTTAGAATAAGACTTGAATTAGTTTTGATTTTGAGTTTAACACACAATTTATAGTGAAAGTTTAAGACAGGAAAGGAAATACCAAATGTCGTCAAGAATTTATGGTCCAACACAAGGGTGCTCTATCCTTTCTTCACTTTCCTTTATGATTTTCATATTCAAGAGCATAGTTGGAAAACTTGCAACTTGTGATAAACTCAGCATTCCAATTTTGGAGATTTTATCTGCAACTCAGGAAAACTCGGCTAAAAAGAAAAAAACAAAGAAAAAATTTCAATTTAAAAAAAAAAACATTTTGAACAACAATTGGAAAGCCAGAAAGCTGATTTTATATTAGATATTCATTAGAAGAGTACAGTTAAAGTTCATGATCATCAAATCAAACCAAATACATCATAATATCATACAAATGAAAGATTTCAAAATATAAAGCAGTTTTCAAACAGTTTTCTGTTTTCGCCTCCTCTCTCTCAAACTAGATGGTTGACCTCGGCTTTGAACAGATGGTCGAATTGGAGGCTCCTCAGGTACATGATCATCATGGGATATATTGTCCAATCCTCTCAAATGTTCTGCTTCATCCTCAAGTGCCTCAAAAAATAAACCAGCTTTCAATGAAACTTACTATCACTCTTATCTTCGTATTTCCTTTCTTCAAAATCGTTCATTTTCTTTCAATTTTTCCAAATTTAAATTCTAGTAGTATCATATTAGGAAGAGGTGACAAGTAGAACCTGTTTGGTATAAGAATGGCAATCAACATTCAACATACTAGATTTTTAATCAAATGCAGTTATAAATATTTTGCCTATTTCATCAATTAGTCTCTTTCCCCAAGGGTATATGAAACTATTAAGATATTTCTATATTTCTAATGCATTTAAGAACTTAAGCTTACCATCAATACCATGGTCACTTTCTTAAAGATTTTTGTGCACGTAATTGAAATTTTGAAACTCCTCTAAATATAGAAAACACATTATTTTCAAAATTATTAATATCGAAATTCTATAAAAAATTGTTCACAACCGGAGAGGAAAAAAATGCAAAAATGAGGCTATATGGTCTTTTAAACATTTATTTTTCCCGCCATTTTCTGCTATCTGTCCAAGTTTTGCCAATCTTCCTGAGAGAAAATGCGTGAAATATTGCTGCAAGCCGATGATTTTCTCGACGCTGAGAAAATTTAAAACAAAACCAAAAAAACTCGCTGCCCGCATTTTCTTGCGAGTTTCACGAGAACTCGCAGGAAACCGGTGATTTTTCCACCAAACTTCAAGAGGACAACAAGATGTGTGAGCTGAATTGACTCAACTATATACATCCATAAACTATTAAGTTCAAGATTCTAGAGCATACTGACATTTTAGTGTATTATTAGATAAAACCTATTTACACGTCAAATGTCATTGAGGACCTATTAAACTACAATGAATTGTAATTATACCGGAGATACAGACAAATCAGATTAAAGGTACAAGGTGTCAATAAAAGCAGCATTCATTTTTTGAAATATACATAAACTAAGAAACCAAATATTAAAGCGGAAAAAAAAATTGCCCACTGGAATTCTGAGAACCAACCTGGTAATAGTATGTAAATAACTTTGAAATAGAGATGATACAAGAAAAACACAGACGTGATCTTACTCCAACCTATGAACACACAATCCTTTTCAAATTCTTATATCCAATTTGAAAAAACATCATGAATATTTATTACCTTCCCAACAGGATAGGCAATGGGATAGCAAATAATCATAAGCACACGCACAAGCCAAACAAAATTTGCACCAACAGCAAGACCATATCGTGAACATATTGCTTGTGGGATAACCTGCAATATAATGCAAAGCACACACTCAGCAAGGTTTAAACCATTTCAGCAACCAAATGTAAAAGGAATCAGAAAGTTCAATATAATCATTGAGGCAAGCATTGACTTAGAATACTAAAATACCATCACTAATGATGCAAACAATACCATATCAATAAATGGTGCCCATCATATAATAAAAGAGAATATAGTGTAAAATTCAACTCAACTTCAAAATATAATTAAAACATGGCATTTTGTTTTTTTACCTCACCAAAAGCCAGGACAAAGGTAACAGAGAGAATCACAGCAACAACAGGGTGGAACATCTTATCCAAATATATTGGAAGTGCCTGCAAGAACAAATCCATGATTGACCTATTAGCATCCTTGCTTGAATGGGGAAAGAAAAAAAAAGAGAAGAAACAAAGATTTCAATTTTTTTAAGACAAGTAAAGATCAATACAGTTTAAAAGACAAAAGGACAACAATTGATTCTTGCCATGTAAACAATATAAAAACGAAGTGAAGGACTTTAAACTAAAACAAATTTATGATTCGACACATAGCTTCATAGAAACATAAGCAGTTGCACTCGGGAATTACTTATTGCATAATCACCTAGCTTAATGTACTCATA
The DNA here is from genome assembly GCA_028583015.1 of Wollemia nobilis. Classification (NCBI taxonomy): domain Eukaryota; kingdom Viridiplantae; phylum Streptophyta; class Pinopsida; order Araucariales; family Araucariaceae; genus Wollemia; species Wollemia nobilis. The sequence goes on from JAQPPZ010000523.1 coordinate 23,570,118, forward strand.
CTGGGTTTCCTTGCAAGCATTGGCATAAATAATTTACATCGTTCTGTAATGCAATGTCTCCAACAAATCAATCAGCAAATATTGTTTCATCGAGAACATCAGTGTAAATAGGAAAATAACAAGCATGAATCAAATAGTTTCAATTTGTTAGTATTTCCCATCATAAAACTATGAAAGAACCCTTGACTGGGTTTTTGTTAGGGTATTGCTATAATCTTGAAAATTTTAATCTATTTATGTGTTATTGCTATAATCTTGAAACTTTTGATCTATTTATGCGTTATTGCTATAATCTTGAAAATTTTAATCTATTTATGCGTTAAATGATCTGGTAGCACAAATACAATAGTGAGGTGGGCTGGGATGCCATTACTCCGACAACTATACCATATCAATACATCGCACCACCAACAACTATTTTCTGAGCTTGTGTCCATAAAACAAAAGCTACACTTCATCCAATGCCATTACTCTGACAATGCATGCATATCATCAATGAGCTCAATCAGATTCGAACAGAGATTTTGATGTAAAGGAATGTTCCAATGGGAAGGCACCAGCAGGGTCCTAGTATTGGGAGAATCATGGGCTGAGATGCGAAACCGGGAGTGGGATAAGATCCATTCCTTCAACTCATACTTTCTAATCAAGTGGAATATTTTATACTTAAGATGTGTGTAGTTAGAAGATTTTCGTATTGAGAGAGTACATCTGTTTTTGCCATTTTCAACAAGTTGAGTCTTCAATGTTGCCTATGGGTAGGCATCCAAGCATAAAAGGATTTCTGTAAAGGTTTGAAGTTTTATCATCAATCCAAAAACAAGAAAAAAATCATAGAAACTAAACCTAAAAGGTGCACAGCAAAAACTTGAAATCCTAGTTAAATTTTCCCAACAATATGTCTAGTTGGTGAATAAGTCCAAAATTGGGAAAGGGCATAACAACAACCAAGAAAAAACTAATCAACAATTGGTAAGTATATACAAACATCAAAGACTTATCCCTTGTTCTTGCTCGATTTGTGCAATACTTGATCCAACATATTTTTAGAGAGGCTCATGATATTCTGGATTGTTTAGCAAATACGTTATAGTTTACTTAGCCACTGTGGGTCATTTATACATGGGAGAATGAGTTCCCTAGTACCCTAGTGAATAACAACAAAGAGGAAACAAGCTGTTTAAAATTGTTAACAACAATTTTGGACCTACCTAAATCTATCCTCCAACTCCTCTAATGATTGAAGGAACAAGTTCTTGCCTAGTTTCAACATATGATAAATATTTGCAGGCAGTGTGTTAAGTTTACACCTTGTCATTCTATCAGAAGCTTGAATGTTGTTAGAAGCAGCTTGCTTGGCCCAAGACTTATAGGATTTTGCTATATGATTAATTTGTTTGAACAACTGTAATAGCATAAACTTGCACTAATTTGCATACATCTTCATCTAATTGAGATCATTATGTCTAGCTCTTTACTCTAACAACATGAAGAATGAGAGTATGTGTGCTCAAGGAGGAGCTGTTAATGCCAAGCTGGATAGATATTTTGTTTATGGGAAGTAATCTTGCATTATCATCAATATAATGAGATGAGTTTCTCTACTCTAGCATTCCTCATATGCATGATAAAATATCTTGAATATAATGTCTGGTTTTTACTGGCAGACCCTTGCCCCCTAATTTCTTTTTATGTTAGCAAGTTGGGGATCCAATGACAGCCCTTGATTTTTACCCCCAAAATTTAAAGGGAGCCCTTAACCAATTTCAATATACTCAGAATTTCATAGTGCAACTGAGCCCTTAACCAATTTCAAGAATTTCATAGTGCAACTGAGCCCTTAACCAATTTCAATATACTCAGAATTTCATAGTGCAAAGGAGATGTTATGAACCTATGAAGCTCTGGAACTAAAACTCGCTTAAGCCGAATTAAAAAAAAAAATCTAAATCTAAAATCTGAATTCTGGACTGAGTTATATGATCATAACACACAATATTTTCTTATAGATGCTACGATTAAACATACAATGAAACAGATCTTAAACATAAACTCCTATTAGTAAAGAAAAAGAAATATATTTTGCTTGCAACCAATAAACAGAAAAGCTCGAGTTTGCGGGTGAGCTACTCTAAGTTTGAGAAGACATCAAATCTTCTTTCTTTTCCTATACGAATAACAATTTTCTGTTTGCAAAAAGCATCTTATTCACGAAATGATTCATCCTTATAGATGAGAGAGTGCTTTATTCTATTCTTGCTTGATTCACCTAGCTGTACTTGATTTATCCTTCCGGCAGCCCTTCCCATTATTTTTTTCCAGCTGCACATGCTTTATTCTCTTATCTAAACTTGCTATATTTTCCAACTATACTTACTTTGTTCTATTAACATGCTTACCATATCCTGTCTTGGCTGTACTTTCTCAATTCCTTGCCCAAAAACTAGTTTTTATTCTCCTAAGCACTATTTGAGTCCATTACAAGTCTGCCCCTCTGAATTTGACCACATAACCAAGGGTCCCTTTTCTGATCTCTGTTTGCATTTTATGCGCTGAAATCAGCTTACTTTTTTGAGATCTGAACCCTTGAGGTGTTCTTTTGAACCCTGCATAAACTACATAGAAAGCTCCTGAAAATTCATGCCAAGTAGTCTCGACCATTGGATTCCTAGAATTACATCAGCACTGCCCAATGGCACAATATAAAAATCAAAGTTTACAAAATAAGTTCCCATGTGAAGGGTGAGTCCATTAGTGCATGTGTGACAGTGGAGTTAGGACCCATCAGCAATACTGATTTCATAGGGAGGGCATTTTGTACTTGATAAATCCAAAGCAGGATATAGATTCTAGGAAGTTATGAGTACTTCAGAATCAATCAAAACCATAACCTTTCTTCCTTTGATAGAACCTTCTCTACACAACTTAGAACAAACAGATATACATTTTATAGCCGCTAATGATTCAACGGGCTGCTTGGTATTGTTCTTTATATCCGAATCCATTGATTCATCCTTAATTTCAGAGCATGGAGAATCATCAACAACCTCAATCAGTTCAATCCAGCCTTTATTAGCACCTTTATGGTCTAGGGAACATGGCTTCTTGCATGGGAAGCAACATCCTTGCTCACAGAGCTCTTCTCAGGTTGTGCCTTATTTGGGTTGAGGCTGCTCTCTATGGAATTATTCACCTCATTTGAGATAGCTGCCTTGGAAGGATTGGTCTGTACCAATGTAGCAGCAAAGAGGGCTTTCCCTTTCTTCAGTTTTTGAGCATTCTTTCATAATCCTTTGCCTGTGAGATGGCTCTGTCAAGGTTTGTTGGTCAAGGAGCTTCCACATAACTTTCAAATCCTCTTGCAGTCCATCAACAAACAGGTATGCCTGATGAGAGCTCCACATCCCCCAAACTCACATGCATAGTCTTTTGAACTTTGTACCATATTCTTTCACACACTTGTTGTCTCTAATGTAGATTATGAAATTTCAAAAACTTTTCAACAGCTCTCTTTTTGCTGAATCAGCTCAGTAAATTCCTGCCAGTAAATAACTCATCACATTGATCATCTTGTACGTCCAAGTCATAATAGGGGCATCATTTATTGGTATCTCCCTCAAGATGAAGCAAAGCAAACTGAATTTTGTCCTTATCATTCATGGGATGCATGTGGAAATACACCTCCAATTTATGCAACCATACTTCTGGAAGAATTTTCAGCATACCATCATATTGTGGAACCTCAATCTTTGGCATGCAAGGTTGTGGCCTCATCCTAGTATGGTCTTGTCCACCAGCACACCAGCATAATCTTTCATTGCCCAATAGGCGTTGAAATCATACACTACACAAAATCTGCATCATTAGCCACGTAAGCCCTCCAAAGCCTTCTAGTGAGGTCATCACTGAAGTCTCAAGCTTCCTGTTGAAGATTCGGATGTGGAGGAGATGCGTCATAGGCTTGACCTGCATAGGTTCCAACGGGGAGATGGAAGCAATGAGGGTCAAACCCTATGATGTGATTCAGCTCCAAGAGAAGAATGGTTGCACGTTGCAATCAATTCTTAAATCACTAGAAACAACTCCCTCACACCTTCTACCATTCCTTGTATGCCTTCATGCACACTCTCAGCCTATAAGCCTATGAGCCTACAAAGCTTTTAAAGTAAAACTCATTTAAGCTGATTTAAAAGGGAAAAAAAAAACCTCAAAAATCTGAATTCTGGACTGAATTATATAATCATAACACAGACTTTTTTTCTTATAGATGCTGAGATAAAACATACAATCAAACAGATCTGAAACATAAACTCTTACTAGCAAAGAAAAGGAAATCATCCTGCTTACAACCAATGAACAGAAGACAACCAATCTTCTTTCCTCTCCTATGCAAATATCAATTTTTTGTTTGGCAAAGACACCTTATTCATGAAATGCTTCATACTTATAGATGAGGGAGTGCTTTATTCTATTCTTGCTTGATTCCCCTAGCTGTACTTGCTTTATCCTTCCAGCAGCACTTTCTATATTTTTTCCCAGCTGCACTTGCTTTATTCATTTTGATTCGCATTTGGCCAATGATTATGTTTTCTACTCTCTTAATTCCACCACAGTAACAACCAAATATGAATTTGTATCTTGTACTTTATGGGATGCAGCCCTTGACTCCTTTCCCCACACTTTTCCTCGACCAAAGCATTATCATTGCATTGGTACTGTGCCCCATGAATTGTTGATATGATGAGCAATGTAAGTCCATGTATCAAAAGCTCCGTTTTGCTCTTGTCAATGAGCCTACAACTATATCTTCCACTTGAAGGGATTATAAATGCCTCATTCACCATAAAAGTAAAAATTTCTTATCGCCATGCATCGTGTGTTACAACCCTAATATAGCCGGCTATATTCCTATTATCATCATTTGTTCATTGATTTTATATTACAAATAGAAGTAGGTTGATTTACTTCTATTAGCTGCACTCCGATTTAATCCGTTCGATGATCAACAAAAATACGCGTTCGATATTCATAAAACAAGTATTGCGAAGTCCACATGCAGCAAGAACAATTTTTGGTGGAATTCGGCGGACCAAGGCAACGTGACAGTAATCAATCCACAAAATATTTTAACTGATGATCGCATTTGCAGCCGCTGTCCAGGATAATACACAGCCGAGGTGGTACGCGTCGCCGGAGCTCGTAAATAAGCAATGCAGAAAATTTAATCAAAAGCCCAAGCATAAAAGAAACCCTAAATATTTTCGCCTCCGTTGGAAATAAGGAATAAAAGAAAAATTACTCCTCCCGGTGCATCGCGTGGACAAAAGAGAAGCGGCAGTTCGTCACCAAATTACTGGGCTTTGCAAAACTAAGCCCTCCTTAGTGATGAAGGACTTAGCCCTCCTTAAGTGGCAATATTAATTCATTTCCTTTTTCGATTGCATTTTCTTCTCGATTATCTCTTTGCATTCAATTGTTGGATTATTACGCTACAAGTGGTATCAGATTCAGCGATTCAAGCGCAAAAGTTTGGCGTATTTTTACTCCTGTAGGTGGTATTAGCTGCACTCCGGTTTAATCCGTTCGGTGATCAACAAAAATACGCGTTCGATATTCATAAAACAAGTATTGCAAAGTCCACATGCAGCAAGAACAATTTTTGGTGGAATTCGACGGACCAAGGCAACGTGACAGTAATCAATCCACAAAAGATTTTAATTGGTGATCACATTTGCAGCCGCTGTCCAAGATAATACACAGCCAAGGTGGTACGCATCGCCGAAGCTCATAAATAAGTAGTGCAGAAAATTTAATCAAAAGCCCAAGTATAAAAGAAACCCTAAATATTTTCGCCTCCGTTGGAAAGAAGGAATAAAAGAAAAATTACTCCTGCCGGTGCATCGCGTGGACAAAAGAGAAGCGACAGTTCGTCAGCAAATTACCAGGTTTTGCAAGGACTAAGCCCTCCTTAGTGATGAAAGACTTAGCCCTCCTTAAGTAGCAATATTAATTCATTTCCTTTTTCGATTGCATTTTCTTCTCGATTATTTCTTTGCATTCAATTGTTGGATTATTACGCTACAAGTGGTATCAAATTCTGCGATTCTAGCACAAAAGTTTGGCGTATTTTTACTCTCGTAGGTGGTATTAGCTGCACTCCGGTTTAATCCGTTCGATGATCAACAAAAATACGCACAAAGTCCACATGCAACAAGAACAATTTTTGGTGGAATTCGGCGGACCAAGGCAACGTGACAATAATCAATCCACAAAAGATTTTAACTGGTGATCGCATTTGCAGCCACTGTCCAGGATAATACACAGCCGAGGTGGTACGCGTCGCCGATGCTCGTAAATAAGCAGTGCAGAAAATTTAATCAAAAGCCCAAGCATAAAAGAAACCCTAAATATTTTTGCCTCTATTGGAAAGAAAGAATAAAAGAAAAATTACTCCTCCCGGTGCATCGCGTGGACAAAAGAGAAGCGGCAATTCGTCACCAAATTACCGAGCAGAAAATCAGCAAAGATTCATAGGAGAATAAGTTTACGTCCGCCGTGTGGAAGAATTATAACCATCAAAGCGCCACAATCAATATTTTAAAACCTTACTTATTAAGGTTTAAAATCAGTGCAATATTGTCGTCCAGAATATTTTCACAAGCAACTAAAGAAAGGAAATACTAATTAGAACGTTGTCTAAATCCTGCTGCGGGCGATTGTTGCTGAAAAGAATCATTTTGGAACGATACGTGGAGAAAAAGAACTGGTCTTCAGGTGCGCAAAACAAACGTACAAGAAAGGACGAAGTTGGAACGGTTGGCATCTCATTCAGTATGTACACAATTTTTTTAACCTTTAGCCTCGTCAATTGCTCGTTCCATATGGTCCAAAGGGATTAAACTAAGCATCGTTGATAAGCATAAACCAAACGGTTCATGCTCCTTTATAACTGCTCAAATCACTGCTATAAAATCCATCAATTCGCGTCGTCCAATCAGAACGCACAGGCCATTTTAATAATTTAGGTTTATAAGGTTTAAAACTTCATTTTTTCGGTAGTCCAGTTTAAATTTTATCCCACATATGAAAGGCAAAGTTCACCTTAGCAATTTATATTCCTCACCCCACTGTAATTGTTTCGTGGCTTCGGCCACGCCCGCTCTCTGTTCACATCCCGCACGTAGCCATCCATTCGATAGCCTATCCTTAGCATGCCTCCTCAAACCAATTACGCCGTCACAGCTAGTATTGTGGTCTCCACCGCATCTTGTCTGATTGAGTTGTGTCGTGTCTTGGATTCGTGGTCTTGTGTTCCCCACTGCGTCTTGTCCACTCGAGTTGTGTCGTGTCTTCGATTCGTGCAAAGTCTTCTTGATTTGCGTCTGGTTTAGTGGTCCCTATTCAGTCGTGTCAATCAGCGTTAATCGGGTGACGTCAGTCAATAGGTCCTGATTCGGGTCTTGTGTAAACAAAAGGGTCTGTCGTGTCTCGGTGTCCTCGCTCGTGTCGTGTCCAATAGTCTCGATTAGCATCGTGTCTACGAATTGGTCAGGTCCTCGTGATTAGCATCTTGTCGAGTGTTTCCAATTCGGTCGTATGTCAATTGGTGTTAGATTCGGGCGTGTCGATAGTCAGTAAGTCTCGATTGAGTCACACAAAGCCTCCCCAGTTGGCATATAGCCGTTAGAAAATAGTCGTTGAAGCCCCCCACGTGGCATATAGCCGTTAGAAAATAGTCGTTGAAGCCCCCTTAAAATAGTCGTTGAAACCTCCTCAAAAAATACAACTAGCCGAGGAGCAGTAGGGCCAAATTCTAAAAAAATTTAAAATTTTGGCTTCCACAACCAATTAATTGTTTTGCAAACATCAAAATAACATTATTTGGGTATTCTCCTAGTATACACTAGGGACAAATAGCTAGTGCATGAGTGGCAGGTGGACTAAAGGACCAAACGGTCGATTATCTAGCACAGATAATACAAACGAAGGACTTCCAAAGTCACCAAGAAGACCTCCACGAAATAAAGGTACACAATACAACTCTCCTTTACGCATTAACAACTTTGATCCCAACCATCCTACTATTAACCCCATGGCCCCTTCCAACTCATCCCATGAAAATATCACACATGAGGAAATGGAAAACACCAATGCAAGTAACCAAGATGTCCAATCATGTATAACTCAACTAATGACTAGTATGAGCACCATGACTTCAATGCTGCAACAATTATTGAGGAAACAAAACCAAGAAGCCCCTCATTCCCCACATAACTACCATAGAAGGCATGCTAATGAGGATCAGGATACAGAGGAAGATTATCAACAAGCAAGATGGCCTACAGGTGTTAATATCCCACGTGTTGATATGCCTACATTTGAGGGTGGTGATCCACGTGGTTGGATAGCTAAAATGGAAGGCATTTTAGAACTATATCGGGTTCCCGAATCTGAAAAAGTTCCTTATGCTTCCTCCAAACTGGGTACTGAAGCTTACCAATGGTTTGCTTGGCAAAAACGTCAGCATAGTCGACCCCTCATATGGCCTGAATTCAAGAAGCTTTTTCTCAAGAGATTTGATGAAGGGAGTTCATCCTCATACATGGTTCGTTTGTTGGCACTTAAACAAACTGGTTCAGTAAGGGATTATATTTCAGAATTCACTAGTCTTCTTGCTTATACAGGAGACTTACCATCCGATGTGGTGGTATCGGCTTTTAGACATGGTTTGAAAGAGAATATTCAAATTGAAGTAGACTTACATGATCCATACTCTTTAGATGACACTATAAAGATTGCTAAGTTGGTTGAGAAAAAGGTGCAAAATTTGACATCCTTCAGACGTGACTCCTATAATCGTCCTCAATATCGCAACAATTCCTTCCATAGAAATGACCAACCATCAAGATATTACTGCTATAAATGTCGCAATCATCATCCAAAATATCAAGCATGTGTACCAAGACAAAAATTTCAAATAGAATATGATAACAGGGAAGACGAAGAGGAAGTAGAGGATATCAATTCACATGACTCACCTGTGCCCGAAGAACAAATTGAACATAATGAAGCAATAGGTGACGAAGACACTATGGCTATTTTAGTACATGCTCTTATGGGATTAACAACTCACCATACAATCAAGGTACCAGGATTCATTCGACAGAAGAGGATAAATGTGTTGATCGATTCAGGGAGTACTCATAATTTTATTGACATTAAAACTGCTAAGGCATTGAACTTACACATTCACTCCTCCAATCAAGATAAGTTTCAAGTTTTAGTTGCAAATGGAGGAAATGCTCAATGTATTGGTAGAACATCTTCAGTTTCAATACAAAATGGGAAGTTATACTTGGCATGGAACTCTCTTTGTTATGAGTTTAGGGAATTCAGAGGTTATTTTGGGAGTTGAATGGTTAGAACAATTGGACACGGTCAGTTTTAATTTCAGGAAGCTCTTTGTGGAATGGAAAGAAAATGGAAGGACCATTCGCCTCCAAGGAATTCCAACTCCTCCATCAAAGGTAGTGAGTTCTCACAACATGGAGAAAATATTAAGGAAAGGAAGTTATGGATTCATAGCTCAAATCAATTGTTTGGAAAAGCAAGCACAGGATACTCCGAAAATTCACTCAAAGGATCTTCAAGATATTGTGGCTAACTATGATGATGTTTTCCAAGAACCAAAAGGACTACCTCCCAAATGATCTCATGACCATGCCATACACCTTGTTCTAGGAAGTCTTCCTCCTAATGTTCGTCCTTATCATTACCCTCAACCTCAAAAAATAGAAATTGAGAAAATTGTCCAAGAACTTTTAGAACATGGAGTCATTCGTCATAGCACTAGTCCTTATTCTTCACCAGTGGTTTTGGCCCATCGTAAGGATAATTCTTGGTGTATGTGTCCTGATTTTCATCCTCTCAATAAAATCACCATCAAGGATAAATTCCCTATTCCTATCATTGATGATTTATTAGATGAATTGCATGGTGCAAAATTTTTTACAAAATTGGATCTACGCTCCGGTTTTCACCAAATTAGAGTAAGGGATGAGGATATTCCTAAAACCACCTTTCGTACTCATGAAGGTCATTATGAATTCTTAGTCATGCCTTTTGGTCTCACTAATGCCCCGTCCACATTCCAAAGTCTCATGAACCATGTCTTTCATCCATTCCTTCGCAAATTTGTCTTAGTCTTCTTTGATGACATTCTAATATATAGTAAAACATGGAAGGATCATTTGATGCATGTGGGAAAGGTTCTTCATATATTACACAAGGAAAAACTTTTTGTCAAACGCTCTAAATGCTCTTTTGGTGTTCAAGAAGTTGAGTATTTGGGTCATATCATTTCTCATGAAGGTGTTAAAGTGGATCCTAATAAGATTAAGGCCATTCAGGATTGGCCTTTACCTAAAACCATCAAGAAACTTCATGGTTTTTTGGGTCTTACCGGCTACTATCGCAAGTTTGTGCGCAACTATGGTAAAATTGCAGCCCCTCTCACAGCTCTCACAAAAAAGGATGCTTTTCATTGGTCTGAAGCAGCCACTCAAGCCTTCATGACTCTCAAAGAAGCAATGTGTACTACTCCAGTTTTGGCAACCCTAGATTTTCACAAACCATTTGTGATTGAATGTGACGCTTCAGGAACAGGTATTGGGGCAGTACTAATGCAGGAAGGGCATCCCTTGGCATTTGAAAGTAAACAACTTTTGGGTAAGAATTTGGGAAGGTCCACATATGAGAAAGAAATGTTGGCTATTCTACATGCGGTTGAGAAATGGAGACACTACTTAATCAGTAGTCGCTTTATTATTAAAATAGATCATAGTAGTCTCAAGCATTTTCTAGAACAACGATTTTCTTATCCAGAGCAAAACAAGTGGTTAACAAAATTGTTGGGATATGATTTTGTTATCGAGTATAAGAAAGGGAAAGAAAATGTGGCAGCAGATGCATTATCACGTAAATATGAAGATGAAGTGGTTATCAATGCTATTTCAGGTCCTTGTTCCCAATGGGTTTCTCAGCTCCAAGAGGAATGGTTGTCAAATACAGAAACTGCTCAAATAATTCAGGAATTGATGTTAGGATCATCCAAGCATCCTCATTTTTCCTATGATGACAAGGTATTAAGAAGAAAGAATCGCATTTACATTCCACACAATTCTACCATCAAATCCAGGATTCTGGAAGAATCGCATGCTTCTCCATCAATAGGACATTCAGGTTTTTTGAAGACATATATGCGGGTAAAACAATCCTTTTATTGGAAAGGATTAAAATCCGAGGTCAAAACATGGGTGGCTGAATGTGAAGTATGTCAGCGCAATAAGGGTGAAACAATCAAATCTCCAAGATTGCTTCAACCACTACCTATTCCAGATCACCAATGGGAACATATTTCAATGGATTTTATTGAAGGTCTTCCTAAATCAGAAGGCAAAACAATAATTTTTGTGGTAGTGGATCACCTCTCCAAATATGCTCACTTCAATGCTCTACAACATCCATTTTCAGCAAGCAAAGTGGCTAAGGTATTTATGGACTCAATTTTCAAATTGCATGGAATGCCAAAAAATATTGTAAGTGATCGTGATCCCATATTTACTAGCAATTTTTGGAAAGAATTATTTCATCTTAGTGGTACCAAGTTAAATATGTCTTCTGCATACCATCCTCAAACAGATGGCCAAACTGAAATAGTTAACAAATGTCTGGGTACCTATCTAAGATGTTTTGCTCAAGATAAACAATATCAATGGAGTCATTGGCTTTCCTTGGCAGAATGGTGGTACAACACTTCGTACCATTATTCCATCAAGATGTCTCCATTTGAAGCATTGTATGGAGTCAAACCACCCACAATAGCAGATTATGTTCCAGGTTCTTCCAAAGTGGCCCAAGTAGATGATTGGTTCCAACACCGACAATCAATGCTCAACATTCTCAAAGACAATTTGGTCCAAGCACAAAATCGCATGAAGCAGCAACAAGACACACACCATTCCGAAAGATAATTTAATACAGGTGATATGGTGTTCCTACATTTGCAACCCTACAAACAACTATCATTGAAGATCAAAACCAGTCAAAAGTTGGCTCCAAGATTTTATGGTCCTTACAAAATAGTGCACCGCATAGGAGAAGTGGCATATCAACTAGAGCTTCCTCCCTCATCCCGTATACATCCAGTATTTCATGTTTCCTATCTCAAGAAGGTGATCGGACAAAAAGTACACTCTCAATCAGAATTACCAGTACTTGATGAAGAAGGACGTATATATCTCCAGCCAGAAGCAATTTTACAGAGCAGATCACGTATGCTGAGATCCCATCACATCAAAGAATTTCTCATCAAATGGTAGGACCTACCAGAAGAAGATGCTACATGGGAACCAAAAAGTATTTTCCAATCATTTCCAGCTTTGAGGACAAAGCTTTCCGAGGAGGGGAGCCATGTTACAACCCTAATATAGCTTAGTCGGCTATATTTCTATTACCATTATTTGTTCATTGATTTAATATTATAAATAGAGTAGGTTGATTTATTTCTTATCATCTATCATCATTAATATCATTTGCATATTCGCAAGGACTAAGCCCTCCTTAGTGGCGAAGGACTTAGCCCTCCTAAAGTGGCAATATTAATTCATTTATTTTTTCGATTGCATTTTCTTCTCGATTATCTCTTTGCATTCAATTGTTGGATTATTATGCTACATCGTGACCTTGTAGATACTCTTCATCACTCTCCCAAAGCCTTTTGGCGCACTCTTCTTCCTAGGAAGTCCCATCCCATGTGCATCAATAATAAGTCCTGGGTCTACCATGCTAATTCCTTATATGGTATCAAACGGCAGCCCACCATTCATATCTCTTCCCCCCCTACATCGTGTCACCACTTCTCTTCAAGGGTCATAAAAAGAGCTATAAATAAATTAAGCACTAGCAAGGCTATTGATTTTGAGGGATTTCAGCCTGAGTTCTTGAAGGATGTTGCTGCAGCTCTTACCTATCCCATTGCAGAGTTATTCAATGAGGTTGTTTGTTATGGATTCCTTGCATGTTGATCACAGCATATTATCCACCCCATCCACAAATCCAGGGACCATTCAGATCCAAATAACTACAAAACTATCATGATTGGGCACACATTTGCTAAGCTTTATGCAACAACTTTGAATACGAAACTCTTTGAACTGTTGGATCAGGGCAAGCTTAGAGCGAGAGGGCAGGTTGGTTCTAGAATGGATCATTAGACTATTGGTCATGCTTTTACTCTAAGAGCTATTATTGAGGAGGCTCTCCAATGGCCTTCTAAAGTATTCTATTGTATTGAGGACTTTAGAAAGGCCTTTGACATCGTTCCAAAGCATCTTTTATTTCAAAGACTACATGTCATTAACATCTCAATGCTCTTTATCGTTGCCATCAAGAGACTATATGAGGTAGTTGTTGGCCATTTTTGGACAGCTTTTGGTTTCTTAGAGGATGTCCAAAGCACCATTGGTGTCAAACAAGGTTGTTCTCTTTCTTCTTCATTCTTTGGGAGCTATATTGACAAGCTTGAAGAATTTATTTTTCAAGACACACGTTGACAATGGTTTGCCTTCTACATCATGTCCCGATAGATATATTGCTTTTTGCAAATGACGTTGTTCTTTGCTCATACTCTTGAGGGCCTGCAATGATAGTTGGATATTGTTGCTCTCTTTTGTGACTTAAAACAATTGACAATCAATCTTAGCAAGACTAAGGTGATGATCTTCAACACATCAAAGAGTGCCCTATCTAAGTTTCAGTTCTTCTATAAGGCAAGTCAATTGAGATCATCACCGCTTACACCTACTTGATGTTAAGTCTGCAGGTCCTTCCCTTAATTTCTGGCAAGCTTCACAATCATGTCTTTGCAAGGGATTCAGATCATCTCTCTCAATCTCGGAACACTAATGTTTCCAACAGCACTTCCAAGACATACTTACAAAGATGTGCCTCTTTGATTGCATCATCAAACCCACAGTTCTTTGTGCTTGCATTGAAAGCATCCAAACGATTTTGCTTTAGCGATTTATCTAATGTAAAAGAACAATTTTCCAATGTATTGTTCAAACTGTGTTTCACAATCGTTAGAATTATTTTTCAACTTCAATGCTTTAGATCCATCATGGGTAACTGCACCTCAAGCCAAGAAAGATGTCCATATTTGGCACTTTGCTCTTTAGAATGCATTACCTCTAGGAGCGCTTTTGGTTGTCATCATGGAAAGTACTCAAAATTTATTTCTCTTCTTCAATCAATTGGCATCACCATAGATACATTCAAATACTCTTTAAATGCCCCTCCTTGCCTTCTTCTTGATAAGAGGGTATTTAATCAAGCAATCAGAGATTATGTTTATCAACAACATATTTAGATCACTTGGGCCATTCCATCTTAACCTCTTAGTCCTATGTTGGCCTTCTACACTAAACCATTTCATCAGGATTAAGAATGGCATTATTCCTCATCCTAATTATGTCTAGCGACATTGGACACCAACCTTAGCATTCCTCTTGGTCAACTTAGAGTATGTCCACATCATTTGTAGGTGGAGATAGACCACCATATTCCTCAAGAAGATAGGGTGGTTATTTTTGCTCTATTCAAGAAATGGAGACTAAAGAACATTTCATCTTCAAGTGTCTTGTTTATTATGAGATTTGAGGGAGGTACTATTGCTTGTATAGAGACTCAAGATCGCTTGCCACTTTTTTAAGATATCTTGACCAAAAATGCTTGGCTCTCTACCTCAAGGAAGTTATCACTCTTTGACGTCAATTATTATGGGGGAGAAAGACTACTACTCGACTAATTACCTCATTCTCTAACTCTTATCTTTACAATTGAGAGTAATAAGCATTCATTTGAGGCTACAACTATCTAAAATGTTAATGACAAATTTGTGTGTCCTTGTCTGCATGCAAGAGTGGCTACTAGAGCTTCAGTTCTTTCTTCTTGCTTGCGATAGGACAGGACTGCAATTCTTCGACACCAGGTTGACCACCCCTCTTGGAGTTGTGGACAAACGTAGTTTACCAATTTCTTGTCCTCTTTTATTGGTTCCCTAGCCATGGATGCTAGAAAGAGTCTTTAGGGGTCAAACACCATGTCTTCCTAGGACTCCAACCAGACCCTCTTTGTCCTGGCCATTCTTTTGGGAGCATCATTAGATCATGTGTTAGCCGTTTTGGGATAGTTGGTGATGATGACAAATATGCTTCTACTTTACATCCCACTATAGATTAATGTAGGCACTTGGATCCATTGAGCTCCTTTCTATCTTTGTTGTACCTCATCTTCTAGCTCTTCCCTAGTCATTACTTTCAGCATGTTAGGGTTTATCCATTTTGGGTAACCCTTGAGGCTGTAGTTTTATAGTTGCTCCACCTTAGACTAGTTTACACTAGATTCTTCACTGTAGCTTTGCTTATTTTTCTAGCACTTTTTGGTTACTACAAGGCATTGTAATTTGTAACAACCATTTTCAATGAGTCCCATTGACCTACTTTGGCTATGGACATTAATAAAATTATCTCATCTTATCTAAAATTTTGCTATATTTTCCAACTGTACTTGCTTTATTCTATTAGGTTGCTTGCCATATCCTGTCTTAGTTGTACTTTCTTAATTCTTTGCCTCAGAACTGGTTTTTATTCTCCTATGCATTATTTAAGTTCATTACAGGAGATGACTCAAACTACTCTATCTAGAGATCGAGATATAATCTCCACAACCAAACAGCTTCACAGGTCATATCGATTGTTGCTTTGTATTCTGCCTCAATGGATGACAGTGCAATTATAGTTTGTTTGTTTGTTTGTCTTTTAATGAACCTTGACAGCCTGAAGTCAGCAATTCCGTAGTACAAATGCCAAAGACACTTGCTGACTTCTTTTTGTCATTGCTATTAGATCTTGAATTTCTACTGTGTTTATAGCCCCCACTTGTCATCAAAGGTTGTGAAAAAATCTTTCTTTTATTTTCTTTTTCTTCTCTAGCTTTTTTCTTCAAATTGAAAAAACAACCATTAGATTACTGAGAGTTATGACTCCAAATCCAGTACAATGACTTGACTAGATAATCCTCTTTCTTCAGGCCTTTCATGCAATCTTCTACACCAACATTCTTTTGCTTCTTTCTGCTGCGTGAATTTGTTAACCATTTTAGCAATCACCTTAATGCTAGTACCAACTTCATCCTTGTCACCACCCTCCACTAGGAGGTCATTTTGAAATTCCATACTTCTAAGACTAATGTCATTTTGAAATTCCATACTTCTGCGTGAATTTGTTAACCATTTTAGCAATCACCTTAATGCTAGTACCAACTTCATCCTTGTCACCACCCTCCACTAGAAGGTTGTTTTGAAATTCTTTTATAGGTCTCCCAATGTCTGGTTGCCCATACTTCTAAGACTTGCAAGGTTATGCAGAAGGCCCAGCGAGTAACATGTGCTCAGGCTTGCAACCTGAGTTTCCGGCAAGTTCTTGCCAAGCACTCACGAGTTTCATTGGTGAATATTCATGTGAAACTCCACTTGGAATTCCGAACACAAATAAGAACACTACCAACTTCATGAAGGCAACAAACAATAAATTTCTCACCTTTCTCCCCTTTTTTGCCCCTTGTCACCTGCTGAATATTGACCAAGACAGATTCAACTACATTTGATGTGGAGTGGAGTTTACAAAATCTGATCATGTTTGAGGTGGCTTGATCGCTCTTTTATTTCACTCTTTACTTTTATATATAAGATTTGAGTAAACGGATTGCTGCTATTCATTTCTGGAAATTGGTGAAAATTCCAACATGGTATCACAGCGGGATTAAAGAATTGTTACTTGGTCACACAGAAAATCTATTCGGAGCCTCCATTCTTTCTTCCAATCACAAGGGCAAGTTAACCTTCAGAGCCTCATAAGTCAGTTGTGGCACAAGAAGTAATGGTTGGTTAAAATCCTTTTTTGTTTCCTTTTGGAGACCACTTGTATGAATGATTTTCCGGAGGAAAATTTTCAAATTATTGAAAAGGGCATCACTTCCCTTTTTTCCCTCCTTTATGCATGCGTATTTACAGCAGAACAGGTCCCATTTAAATGGCGTATCGAACACACTTGTCTACTGTTTTGGAGGTTTTTGGCTCTAAGGATTTAGGAGTACTCGTCATCAATGTGTGCATGAAGCCAGAATGGTCAACACCTTGGCATTTGTCCTGTGAATCACCAGTTTGAGCAGCAGTTTTGTCATTATGGAGTTTTGTGCAAAATCATGCGCACCTTTTTTGAGTCGAAGAAGATGTCCTTATCAAGGTAAGATGTCTCCCTCTGACTCACCAACAGGGGGAGCTAGGTCGAACAACAAAAGGGCACATAGAGTGTTACATGGAGAGGTCAAGGGTTTGACCCCACCCCCTTTTTACCCTCTATGAGGGCATCGTTGCTTTGTCCTCAGGCCTAACAGGTCTTCCTCAAGAAGGAGCTTGTCCCATCATCCCGATCATGGTGGTTGGTGCAATGGAAGGCAAGTAATGGAAAAGGTTTTGTGCTGATTGGTACTCAATTCGAATCTCCCCCTTTGCCTTTCGTAAGAGTACGAGTTGGTAGAGAGGCCACAAGCTCACCTCAAGGGGTAATGGCGTTGTTTCTGTTCCAAAGTGTAGGTGTGGACGGACAGCTAGCCTAGATAGCTTAGGCCATCCACCACCCAAGGGTCAACAGTTCAACCCCACCACTTCCTCTGTTATGAACTTCTTTTGTTTCTCACCCGTGGGTCCTCTAAGGTGGCAGCCGACGCAGTTTAGTGGAGCAAAAAACAATTTTTTATATTTATAGCCCTTCATGGAGAATCAAATCACAGCACATGTTGCTTCCTTGGGGATGCTCTGGCTTTTTTTTCGAGAGCAACAAGAAAGGGAAGCAAAGGCTTGAAAGTTTTTTGGGGAAGTAGTAATTTTGTTCCACGTATGATGATGATCATATGACATCAATTATAGCTGTACTCTTTTTATCATAATCTAAAGGAAAACTGACTTCTCAACTCTCTATAATTGTTTTTATACTTTTAGATGTGTTTTATATGCTGTTTAAGTTTCTCTTAAATGAATTTTATAGGTATTTTTATGGTGATTTTGTGTCTGGGTCAAATATTTGGGTCATCGAGTACTTGTCAATTCAGAGTTTTTAAACAATGTAGTTACCAATACAGCCTGAACGATGTAGTTACCAATACAGCCTTCAATCTTTCCTGAAATAATTATGTAATTTTTGCACAGAGTAATACTGTTTAAACTTGTCAGTCAGCAATTGATATAAATTAACCATTTTTCAGTAATAATCTTTGATTATTCTCCTTTAACATTTTAGCTCCACAAGTCCAGTGTTACTTTGGGCATATCCATATGACACTTCTTAAACCACTCTTTGGAGTTAAACCGTATAACATCATATACTTGCAAAGTCCTTAAGAGCTGTCTAACTCTATATTTATGATTCATTATATAGTTTGCTTACCAGTAGTATTTCCAGTTTAGACAATGCATAATAGGACCTCTGTTCTAGTCGCCATGGAAATGAGTCACTTCAGGAACCAAAGAGTGCTTAGGTTTCACCTTCGGCTATGAAAATGTCTTCAACTGATGATTATAAGAGCTCGCTTCTCTATGGTGCAGATGCAATAAGGATTCTTCTTTCCACAGGTATCAACAATCAGCCCCTTTTTGCCTCCAGCTACCGAACACGTCTCATATCGCACAGGTAGTCCTTAATCTGTTACAGTTAAGCTGTCCCAGCTGTGTAGAAACTGCTGACACATCTACTGCAGAAATTGTCATTTAGGCTTATATATCAATGTCATGGGCGTAATTTTTCCTGTACAACTTGACTGATTGCCTTACTTGTCTTGGATACATGTATTCTTCTTTCAATTACTATATGTTGCACTTTTTGTTTGCCCTTCAAATATGCTATCCACATACAAGGACATTTACTATGTATGTGTTTGCTATGGTACCTATGAATAGGTATATGGGGATATGATATTATATTGTACAAGGGTACTATGGATAGGTATGGGCCACACATAATCCAAGGTTGATTAATAACAAGTGAAATGAGAGTTTGGTAGTAGGCTCCCCAAAATTAGAAGATGGGTATATAAAGAAGGGATATTGTCATGGTAATCATCATTCATATCAAGTATTCTCTTGTAATTGTCTTTTCCCATGAAGTGGCTTATGAGACCTTGCCCTCTCTAAGTGGCGCTCTCATCTTGGGAGATCTGGTGGAGTTATTCCTTCCTTAAGGAGTATTGATGGTGTTGCCCTACCATAAGGGTATTATCTATATTTGTGTCTCATTGTGTGGATTATCTTTGTGGATAATTAATTGTGGACGAATGATTTGATATTTCAGTCTATCGGTGAATGATTTCTGTTAATAAGAATAAAGTTTCATAGCAGTGTTCACTACTACATCATGTTCACAAACCTAGGTTTAATTTAAGGTGTGTCCATTTAACCATAAAGCGTAAAACAGGAAACCAAAAATGTTCCATACATGCCATACACAAATATACAAGGCAAGATATAAAAGTAGAAAAGGCCAATGATAATTCTAAATGATATGCGTTTTTATACGCAATACAACTGGGGCCATAAGAAATAAGGCCTGCATATTTTTGAGGCCACTTTCAAAACCATCACTATGCAACTTAATCAACCGTTTATTATCTTTCTAATTATACTTGCATACTAAAAAGATGTAATTTTAAACAAAAATATCCCTTTATTATGCATAGTTTTAAAATGACAGATGTGGATTGTGCAGGAATGGTGAGTGATAAGAACTTGGGAATGAGTCGGTGAATTCACACAACTGCATAATGGAATATTAAAAATTAAGACCTTCAGCAATCCATTGTCTATGGGTGTGGATTGTGCAGGAATGGTGAGTGATAAGAACTTGGGAATGAGTCGGTGAATTCACACAACTGCATAATGGAATATTAAAAATTAAGACCTTCAGCAATCCATTGTCTATGGGTGTTCTATGGTCTGGTTTGTAATGACAAAGGAATGAATTTATCATTCAATTCTAGTGCTTGGTTGATTTTTCCCCACTCTCATTTTAGAAAATGGCAACACTTGATGAAGAGGATGAAACCCTCCCTTCCTCTCATTTAGAAGGAAAATTAGTTCACAAAGAACATAAATCTTTATCTATGTACTCTCTTCATCTCTCTCCTGCCCTGAAAATTCCAAAGAAATATGTTTTCCAGACAAAGGGGAATGAAAGTAATAGTGCAGAGCATAGTAGAGAACCTCGGACTCAACAAGGACAATTTTTGACTCGGTCTCAGACTTGGCAAAAAATCTCGAAAAACTCAGCAAAAAAAACAGATGAAAATGCAAATTTTCATTGGATAAACGTTTTTTTCATGCATATCACAATTGATTAACATTATACAAATCTAAAATTAAGACTGTAAGCAAGACAACCTTAAACTACACATGAAAGTGACAAAACATGCATCAATGTGACTTCCGGGTGGCTGTTAGATTCAGTCTTGGAGCATCTACAATCCCTTATGTTGTCATTTAACGTGCTGTTTATTTGTAATTATTTCCTCCTGATGAATATGTAGTGTTTGCTAATTTCATAGTAAGTCATAGTCCAAAGAGAGTGCATAAGGCTGGTATATATCCCTTCTAAATTCCACGGTTCTCAGATTATGGCTGTACTAGGCAATGCCTCCTATAGATGAATGGTTATATACGGGCTAGTGGCTACTGTTAGGAAATCCTTCAAGTCATGTTACCTCCCATTCTGGTTTTGTGGCCGTACACAGGTGCAATGCTCAAACCAACACTGAATATGGTTGATGCTATTCTCTGGGAGAGTATGGACAGTATAGTGTCCTTCAAAGGGTATAACCACATATCACAATTATTAGTCAACTTGTCTTCCTCAAAAAGAAACTTCAAAGACATTTTGTGCTTCTTCAAAGGGCCTCTTGCTCTTTTATGTGCGTCTTATAAATCGCATTGAGATTGTGAGAGGGCCCAAGCACTGTACTGTTCCAATCATTCATGTCCAATTCTTGACGCCTTTGAGTTGCCTCAAAAATGGTGAATGTTTCCTGTGTTGGTTAGGATTTCGGAAGCATTTGTTTGTTCCTAGGCCCAGTGGTTAGATGAATGTTCTAGAGAATGTATATTACAAGGAAGTGCAAAGAAATTTTGCTCTTGATTATTGAAGGTGTTACACTTTGCATGGGGTGGGACATATTGCCATGGAACTCAATACAAGATTGGTTTAGATTCCTCTTAATGTTGTTTACCCTTTTGGTCTCAACTTCCATTGTTGATGTTTTTTTAACTTATCCCTGTACTCTGCTGTATAATTTTTCTTTTCCTTTCGTCTTTGGTCATTTGTAATCAGGTGGGCCTTGTGGCATTAGCCTTCCTTTTGATTCTTGTTTTTTTACTTCAAATGTAACCGCTGGGTAGCTGTTAGATTCTTAAAAACTAGGAAAATTTTGGGTTTAGGATGCAAATGAGTGTTTTTTGGGGGTCTGATTTCACCGTCTCTCTGCTCTCTCTGCAAGTGGAAACAGCAAATGAGACCGATTTGGGAAAAATAAAATTGATGCTATTTTCCTATGTTTTTGCCACCACAGCCAAGTTTTTGTCTCAGACTGACGAGGAAAAAATAAAACTCGCCAAGTTTCATAACTATGGTGCAGAGTAACCCTTGCCAGTTCGATTGTTGTAAATCAAGGCTTTTAAAAATGTCAACAAAAAGAATAGTTCTTTCCAGAAACTATTAAAAATCTACTTAATTGAGATTATAATTCATGGACCAAAGAAAAAAACTATAGTTGAAATTTATATCAAGTGGCATTAGATGAACCAGTTAGATTCCTCAACATTTCAAAGAGGAGACCCAGGTTCAAATCTTGCCAAACGATAGATGGATAATCTCCAAGCTTTGTTGTAATAATACTATGTGATGATAATGTAATACAGGTGGGGCCGTTTCAATCCCATTGAAAAAGAAAAAACTATAGTTGAAATTTATTACATACCTCCATAGCCGCAGCATTACAAAGAAGCAATGTCACAAGAAGCTGATGTTGTCTCTGAACAACGGGAAAAATAGCAGCTGCAAAAACACAAATAAAGCCAAGCTATTACAACTCTTCAGAAGTGGGGCAACATGTAATCAAAATCAGTTTATCATATAAAATTCAACACGGATTGGAAGATTCTACACCTTAACACACAATTACAACAATAGATTGTTCCAGGTCTTATGACAAAAATCTTTTAGTATATGAGTTTCTCAAAGGTAAACACAGAAAGATTAATAAGTCCTACACTGCCAAACATCTTAAAAACATCGTGACTTTATGAAAATTATTATTATTGCTCTGAATCTACAATCTATGCATGCTGAAAATTATTATTGTTGTCTGTTTAAGTAGGCATGAACCATTCTCATTCATTCAACCAACCAAAGACAGAATTGTAATCATATTCAATTTTTTAGAGTGTGATCTCCACAATGAACAATTGCCAGTTCATAAATTTAGAATCAAACGAGGTTCCAACGTTGGCCGCTCTCCAATCGCAAGGCTGAGCCACGTGTCATGAAACTGCCAATCCATAGCTTATAGCCAATCCATAGCTTATAAGTCGTGACATTAACTTGTCATTTTTGAATTGCTGGAATCAGAAACAAACCAAGCCAAACACAATATGATACACGAACTCCTGGAAGGTTATTCCCGTGTCAATAAATGTAAATTTGCAGCACAATCACATGGTCATTGTGGAAACCCTGGTGCTTCGATGCGCGAAAAATCTACCCTGCAAACTTTCTCGAAGCATACGTAAGAATAGAATCGCAACGTCCAAAATGTTGCGATTTGCCCCGGGATACTCGTTCTTCTTAATACTAAAAAAAAAAAAACAGACATAGTTTTCCTCTAACCTGTCGATACAAAATTGCAGCGAGGCCAAGCATATATCCTGTGGACCACGACACGTACTTTCAAATTTAACTTACAATTTACCCGTATTCCGCAAAAATGAACTAAAATGTAGACCAAGTTTGCAAGTCAACGGATAAATTCGCTCACTAACATTACCGCCTGGCAACCGATGCACGCTTTAAAACACAAATCATAAGCACCACGGGTCCTAACATTCTAATTAAATGATAAACGCTCAAAATTTTCAAAAATAAATAAATAAATAACATCTGCCGTCAGAAAATTTTGCATTAAAGATCTCAAATCTTCACAGGTAGACATAGTAAACAGGCGCCCTGCGATCCTCTTGAATAATCTCGATTTTATGCCTTGTTTGAGAGCAGAGCGCGACAATTGCTTAAGATTCTTGGAGCACTTACATTTATTTACATACCTGCTTGTTTTTTTTCCGTGGGAGTGCCACTCCGCTGGAGGACCTCCAAATCGACAAGGCCGAGAGACATCAAACCGAGAGTAAGACCAGACATGATACCAGCGAATATGACGAGCACGGCAGAAATCCCGGCGTCCGCCCACCACCAGAAGCTTCCAAAGCCCACATCATCCATCCCTAAAAATGTGCCGCCAGACGACGACATTCCCAGGGCCATTATGTTTACCATTCTCAGTCTTTCTTCCTTCCTTCTCTCTTCTGTCTGGAACGGATTTTGCCACCTGCGCGATTCGACCCTGCGCCGGTCAGTCCACCTAACGGGGACGCCGCTTATTGTCAGAAACCTCGCGCGACACTTGGACTGCTCTTATTAATGGCTGTAACCCTCCTCCTTGATCGACCGAAGTTTTATGCCACGGACCTCCCGGTTCAATCGAATATCTCGACACTCCACAAAAATCATTAGTTTATTTATGTACATGTTTTTGGAACGTAGTAGCAACGAATGCACCGATATTCATGGACATAAACCTTTCAATCAAACGCGCCAGCCATTTAAAGAACTAATATTCTTCTCCCACATGTTTTGTATTCAAGCCCTCCATTAGGGACTTCACGGCATTTGGTACATCGACTTGTACGATAAAATAAAACAAATATATTTAATGGTAAGTAGACATCATGTTCAAATAAAACAAATATATTTAATGGTGAGTAGACATTTATGTTCAAATTATACGGGCAGTTTTTTCAAAGATAGGAATCTCATCTAAATTTTTGAGTACTTGTTATATGGATGATGATAGTACAAATTCTGAATGACCGTTAGTCTACCTCACGAGAGGTAACATGGTGGAATAGGTTTGGTGAATGACTAGTAGTAGTCTACCTCCTCACAACGGGTAACAAAGTGGAGGTAACATGGTGGAATAGGTTTGGTGAATGACCAGTAGTAGTCTACCTCACGACGGGTAACAAAGTGGAATAGGTTTGGTGAGAGCAGCCCATGTGATTTGAAACCTGCTATTAACGGTTACTAAAAATAGTGTAGTTGTAACGAACTCTCCTATAAATTAAAAAAAAACAAATATTTAATGCTAATGTATTTACAAGCTATAAAAGTGCACTTTTTTTTAGGAGTTGGTTGCAGACACACTATATTTAGTAACTTATAAGCATAGGGTTCAAACCAAAAATAAGCCTTGATTTATTGTTTATAAGCAAGTTAACTTATAAGCATAGGGTTCAAACCAAGAATATGCATCAATTTATTGTTTACAAACTATGCCAGTGCAGGGGCTGCTTCCAATAAGCCTATTCAAATTATTTATTGACTCGACAGGAGCGTATTTCAACTTATTGTTGACTCGACGTGAGGGGTAGACCATTAGACACTTGGAATTCGTATCATCAAACGTGCACTTATTCAGAGCAGACTGCTACCTTTACAAATTGATATCCTTAAGGTTTGAACCCAAGTCTCTTCTTGGTAAGTACCTGGTCACAGAAGCAACTACCAATCTACCTAGCCCTTGGAGACATGCAAGTGTAGGTTTAACTTTTTCAATAACAAGTGTGGCTATATATATGATGCATTGGAGTCTACTTGTTTAGTGCACATTAGTCATTTGTCTAGTTTTAATAATATTTGGTTGAAAGGTTATGGTTTAATGATTAGAACATATAGATGGCAAAAAGGTGTCAAATAAGTTATATAGCACGTATTTTGAGGGCTAGGTGTAAGTGCTTGTCTGGTTACGCATTTACCAAGGAGACACATAAAGTCAAACCTTAGGGATAACTTCTTTGCAAAGGTAGTAGTTTGATTTGAATCCTTTGAGTGCATGTCAGATCGATAATGATGATACGAATCTCAAGGATCAATGGTCTCTTTTGTGAATTTCAAGCATTTTGTTTTAATAATATTTAACCAAAAGGTTATGGTTTAATGATTGGAACATATAGATGGCGAAAAGGGTTAACTTATAAATGTCAAATAAGTTATATGGCATGTACCCATGAGGGTTGGGTGGATTGGTATGTGCTTGTCTCGTCATGCACTTACCAAGAAGACACCTAGGTTCAAAGCTCGGGGTAACATGTTTGCAAAGGCAGTAGTATGATCTAAATCCTTTGAGTACATATCAACAATGATGGTACGAATCTTGAGCGATTGATGGTCCCTTTTACGACGGGTCAACAATAACAAGGTGAAATAATTATGGTGGGAGCAACCCTGTGGTTTGAACCCTGTACTTGTCACTCGCTAAAAATAATCATGGTATGAATCTCGAGCGATCAATGGTCATTTCATGATGAATCAACAATAACAAGGTGAAATAAGTTTGGTCACTCACTAAAAATAATCATGGTATGAATCTCAAGCGATCAATGGTCCTTTCACGATGAATCAACAATAACAAGGTGAAATAAGTTTGGTAGGAACAACCCCTACGGTTTAAATCATTCGCTTATCACCTACTAAAAATAATATAATTGTGACAACTCTCCTATATAACCACATATATATATATATGTGGCATGTGAAGATTTAAATAGTGTCAAATAAGTTATGACTACCATTCAATGGTTGAAATGTTTAGATAACATAAATCTTCTAAGCACCAAATAAATTATATATAATTTAATGTGATAAAATTAATATGAAAAGAAAAAAACTTTTTAAATAAAAAATTTTTAATAATGCTTGATAGAGTTTTGAAATAGCTAAACATTATATCTTAAAAGAGATTTAATTTTGAGAAGTAAACGGGACAAATACCAATATAAAATGGAGATGGAGTAGTCTTGTGGGTTGAATCGTAAGCTTGTTAAATCTTATAAAAATCAAATAAGTTATGACTACCATTTATTGGTTAAAAAATTTAGATAACATAAATCTTATAAAGATCAAATAAATAAAAAATAATAATAATACTTGAATCATTTTTGAAATAGCTAAACGTCATACCTTAAAAAGAGATTCAATCCGAGAGGCAAACGTAACGATGACAAGTACCAAAGCGGAATGAAGCTTTCAGGTTGACAAAGGTCAGCTTTTAGCGTTGTGGAGGACGGTGTTAAACGTAACGACGACAAGTACAAACGCGGAATGAAGCTTTCTAGGTTGACAAAGGTCAGCTTTTAGCGTTTTCCTAAGGAGAATCACGATTAGGTTTAGGCTTGGAGGACGTTGGTAACTTACGAAATAAAATAGTATTTTACATTCAAGGATGATTCTTTTTTTTTAAATAAATAACATAGGGAATCATTATTTCGTGGGCATAGTTTCAAGTGAGTTGAAAGGGTTTAGGATTGGGATTGTCGTTTTCAAGTTAGGATGATAGCCTCCTTCATATTATTATTATGGGCACAGTTTCAAGTGAGGAGACCTTGGAAGAATTCGAATCGTCGATCTCAAGTTGGGATGATATTGTTATCTAAGCAAGGGAGACCCAAGAAGGGCTTGAGATTGGAACTGCAGACCTCAAGTTGGGATGATATTGTTGTATGGTTTCCCTCTAGATAGTGGATGGGACGACACTATTGACCACCTAAGAGGTGCTCTCAAGGTTTTCTCTTTATCCTAATAATTTGTTTATCTTTGTAGCCAAAGTGGAGAAAGTGAGTTTGTTCTCGTTGAGCGAGAGGTTCACAATTTGAACCTCTTGTCTAAATAGTGGTATACCCAGATAAAACGACATTATCGGCCACCTAAGAACGGTTCTCGAGGTTTCTATCTAACCTATAAGTTTTGGTCCCCAAGGGCTAGGTGGATTGGTAAGTGCTTGTCTGACCAAGCACTTATCAAGAAGACACCCGAGTTTAAACCTCGAGTGAAGCATGTTTGCAAAGGTAGTAGTCTAATCCTATGAGCACTTGTCAGATAAATGATGACGGTACAAATCTCAAATGATTGGTGACCTCCTTCACGTTGGGTCAACAATAACGAAGCGAAATAAGTTTGGTGGAAGCAACCCATGTGGTTTGGACCCTACACTTGTCAGTTACTAAAAATAGTGTGGTTGTGACCAACTCTTCTACGTAACCAAAAAAAAAATGTTTTTTTTATTACATAGGAGAGTTGGCTACAACCACTATTTTTAGTAACTGACACCGCAAGGTTTAAACCACAGGAACTTCAACCACCAAACCTATCCGTCTCGTTTTTGTTGACCCGACATGAGATGGGGACCGTCGGGTGCTCGAAATTTGTACCGTTGTCATCGTCTTGGCGTGCACTTAGAGGACTCAGAGCATACTACTACCTTTGCAAACTGACACCACCAAGGTTTGAACGTAGGTCTCTTCTCAGCAAGTGCCCATCCAGACTAGCACTTGCCAATCCACCTAGCCCTTGGGGCTAACAAAAAAAATATTGTTATCTAGTATATATTTTAACCCTGGATCTCTATTAAGAGTTCTAAAGTCTTAGTCCTTAATATATATATATAAAGTTTTTTTAATCTTGGTTAGTGTGAAAAACTGTTATGACCAACTTTCAAGACGGGGCATCCTTATCCCTACCATGATGTTTCATAAGGGCGAGATTTGAACTTATCAACAGGGATCAAACGCACACCCACCCCTCACACACTCGACCTTGTCGCAGTTTGAACCTTAGACCTCCTGAGAAAATCTCTCGAGGACATAAATAAGGTTAATAATAGTAAGGATAAAAGAAAATTAATATTTAAAACATATTACATTACATGAATGAGATGAAAAAGTTGATCACATGTGAAGGAATTTGTAGTGGTAATAGATGTTAAAGTATTATGAAGGTGAGTAATAAACAAGTAAATGTTCTGGCATTTGACAAATGTTTGTTTTTTTTATTACATAGGAGAGTTGGTTACAACCATTATTTTTAGTAACTGCCCACCACAGAGACTGCTCTTAACAAACTAGGGTTATGTACAGTGGCAAATATTCGCAAATTGGGAAAATATTAGGATTTCCAAAATTAGAAATTGGTGAATATGAGGACCTGCGACGTTGGCCCATTCGCCTAAAATTTTTAGGATAAATATTTTCTTAGGGTCACTTCGTCACAATATATATCCAAATATAGGCATATTTGTACTCGTTGGACAACTCTTTTCAAACCTAATCTAATGGTGGTGTTTTTATAAAGTTATAAGATAATTTAATAGGTTAAAAGTGATCGTAAAGATCATATTACTTTTAAAGGCTTCAAATACCTCAAATTTTGGTGTGAAGATGCTCGATTTGATTTGCTTAGGATTCTCCATAATTCACCTTGATTTTGATTATGATTCGTCATTTTTTTACAAGTACATTTTGAGTCCAACCCCTTATGCATAACCCTGCAACAAACTTATTCATATCATTTTTGTTGACCCAATATAAGATGGGGACCACCAATCGCTCAGGGTTCGTACCGTCATTGTCAGTCTGCGCACACTTAGAGAACTAGGAGAAAATACTACTACCTTTGCGAAGGGTTGGCTTCCCCTAAGGTTTAAACCTTGACAAATGTTTTAACAATAAAAGTAAATACTGGGTTGGGTGGGGTATAACTGGGTAGGGTATTATTCATACATGAGGAAATTTTTAATGATCAAAATTTGAAAAAAATTAAAAATAGATTTTAATATTTAAAATTTTTAGGTTATATAGAACCATTGTTATTAATTTTATTATTATTTATGTTTATCAAAGTTAACAATTCTATCATTCATGAAACCTTGAACCTCTAATTAAAAGTTATTGTTATTAAAGATAGTCTAAATAAAGTTAATAAAAGGAAGGATAAACATTTTGCTATATTTAAAACATGTTTTATATAGATGGGATGGAATTGGTGATGACATGAAGGAATTTGTAGTGGAGATAGATGATAAAGTGAAGTATTACCAAGGCGAGTAGTAAACAAGCAAATGGTATGACATTTCACGAATGTTTTAAGAATAAGAAAATAAGGACCTTACCAAAGCACACCTAAATAATTACGACAAATTCAGCATTAGAAAGGGGTCTAATACCAGTCCAACTTTTATCAGTAGGATTCTCAATCATATTAAAGTCACCTCCAAGGATCCATTCTACAGGAGGGAGAGAAACAACTAACCATTCCCAAAGGGTTATACGACTAGGAGGGTCATTAGGGCTAGACTCGTTGTCTATTCCAGCTACCCAAAACTAAAAAACTTGGCAATCAATTTCTCATTTATTGGCTTGGAAGTTTGACTCCTTGAGACATGGTCTGAGCATCGGTCTTAACAGTATTTGGTAGAATAAACTTATACTCGAATGATAAACCTTTAGCTTTATGCAATGTTATTCATGGGCTAGATTTTTTGAAGAAAGAAATTAATAGAATTAGAGATATTTGGTATCCGAGTAGCTGCTCAATTCTTACCTAGAACCAGATCTACAATAATTGCTCCCTTCCCTTTAGGTTCAAAGAGAGTTATGGTTTAATTGTGGCTTTCATCCCTTGTGAAGTCCTTATGAAGTTGGGAACAACTGCCCATAATATTTGGAATGACTGGAGATGGCTTAATGGTCATAGAATATCTTCCATAACTTCTAGTTGGTTATACAAAAATCTTATGTGTCCACCTTCTTTAGAGTCTAAGCTCAATGTCAAGTGGCAAGTAAATTTTACCAATGCCCAATGGCAGTTTCTTGCTACTCAAATTTGGAAAGTTCCTGTTGAATCAAAAACTCAACTTCTTGGTTGACAAATTTTGCATCAAAAATTGCCAACAGCTGAAAATTTGGCTGTGATTTTACACATTCCCCCTCAATGCAATTTTTGTAATGCTTTAGAAACTCTTATTCACTTGTTTTGGTTTTGTGGCATGGCTAAATAGTTTTGGGATATCTTCTACTCTCTCTTTTTTTCCCTATTTTGCTAGATCTTGGAAGCTTTCTCTGCTTGGTTTTTCTCAGTTGGATTAATGCCCTAAACTTTGGGATGTTTGTAGACTCGTCCTTCTCAAGCACATTTGGAAGTACAGATGCAAAAAAAGTGTTTACTGGATCTGCTCCTCCATGGGATATAGTTTTGACAAACTTGACCTTTGATATTTTGCTTCATGTGGGTCACATTCATTCCCAAGTCTTTGGACCTTCCAACATGCCTCAAGATGTTATTGATAGACTTCATCAACTTGCTCATATGTGTAGACATGAAAAATTGACCCACTAAGGTGAATAATTTCCTTAGATTTCTTGATTTCTCCTTAAAAACATAGGGTCATCCTTGATCCAATTTTTATCCTACAAAATCTTCTTTATTTCTTCCAAATCCTATATCGTTAGATCGGGCTCAAAAAGAGCTTTCCAACGGTATATGATATTACATGTTTTGACTTTGTTTGACCCTTTTAAATGCATTAAAACCGTATGGGGGTCCAACAAGTGTGACGTCGCGTCCCACTTTTATTGGGCACATTTTTTTTGTTTCTAATTTAATTTAATTTATTTTATTTATTTCTTTTATTATTTTTGGCCCACTTGGACCACCTATTAAACCCGCCCTAGGGTTTATTTTGTTGTTTCTAATTTAATTTATTTAATTTATTATTTTTGGCCCACTTGGACCACCTGTTAAACCCGCCCTAGGGTTTATTGGTGTCGGCTCTGAGTTTATTTGACCTATTTCTTTGCCTATAAAAGAGAAGATCAGTTAATTTTTAAACATGAACATGAACATTGCTATAAGCATGAACTCATGAACTCGTGAACGACTCGCTCTTACTTACGATCTAATTGTTCTCTGCTGCTTTCTCGCTGCTTCTTCTTCATTGTGTGTTTCGCTACTAACCCCCGAAGTGCAACTTCTGGATTTGATCTACATTGCGTGATTTGTTTTCGGCTTGATGGATCCATTGGTGTGAGCTTGGTGAAAAGATAAAGTGCCTTTTATGGAGGCTCTCATCTTCTTCTCATTGTTCCCTCAACATCCGTCAAGCACTGTATTGTTTTTCTTATATTTTTATTTTTTGTCTTTGCATCATCATTAAAAGCATTTAGTAATTAGGATCTCTTTGTTATCTCTATGCATTGCATCTTATATTACTGTAAAATGTCACTCATCATATTCTCTGCATGTTATTTCGCATCCTGGGCTTCGCCTAGGGGCAAGGTTTTTGATCTGTCAATTCCGTTACTTTTATTTACGTATTTTTAACATAGCAGCATATTCTATTTCTATTTTTACTATTTCTATACATCTATTTTATGTTTAAACTTCAAAGGTCAATTTTCGATTTTATTTGCAAAGGTCATCTAATTGGACCTAGGGGGCTTGACTACTGCGCCTCCAAGGACTCTCTTACAACAACCTAAGCAGACCCCCTAACGCTAATCAAACATTTTTTTAGTCCATTATTTGTCTTTACAGGAACAGGTTTATCTTGACTTCACTAGGGCAAGGAGAATTAAAGCTTGGATCAGCCATTGGTTTGAGTTAAGTGATTTTGTTCTTATTACTGGATTTTATGATCTACATTCTTAGGCATCTAAATATTAAAAAACATATAGTTTGCATTTAGGTTAATTCCTACATATTTATCTTTAATAAACTATGTTTTAATTAATTAAGCAATTATGTTTTAATTAGTTAATTTTGTTTTAATTAATTAAATAATTATGTTTTAATTAGTTAATTTTGTTTTAATTAATTAAATAATTATGTTTTAATTAGTTAATTATGTTTTAATTAATTAATTATGTTTTAATTAATTTGTTAATTATGTTTTAAAAATTGCTTGAAACAAAACCCTAGGTTAGCCTCATTTAAAGAAAAGAATCGCATTATGTTAACTCTTGTATTTTGCATTTCTTGTATTCTATATTTGTCTATATTTGCATTCCATTTTATTTTGTATTGTTAGTTAATTTTCCCTTTGTTTATATTTCCATTTAATTTCTATTAATACTATTATGTCTTCTTAGTTTAAAATTAGTGAGGTCAAACCTAAGTTGTTTGTTTAAAGTGAACACATTAAAACTTTTTATGTATATCCTGAGGAGTCTCCTTCTCTTGTATCCCAAAAAGGACTTGGAGCAAGTCCTAAAACCATTCCTGGTGAACCCCCCCCATACTTGTTTAGCTAATCGAGTGTAGAGTACATCATACCCCCACGGTTCACCCCTGCAAAAGGACTCCTTCCCAGTAGATCCATGTCTCCTCTTTGTTCAGGGAATCGTATGTGGTAGGGCAGTTTTCCCCCTCTACATCTTTGGTGAACCCGACGTGAACACCTCCTTTTCTTTTGAAAACTTTAAACAAGATCATTAATTCTGTTTGAAAGAACTTAAATAAACTAAAACTCTATTTTTGGCTAGTATTTTCCCCTATTTGTTTTTCACTACTTCTAATGGCTCCTTTCCTTAGAAGTCAAAGAAGACAATTAGAGTCTGATTATGTTCCTTTGGAAGATGACCAGATTGATAGGGAAGATCCTAACATAGATTGAGAAGAACAAGAAGAGGTAGAAACTTAAATCAATCCTGATCCTTTTAATGGTCCTAATGGTAGTTATGTCTTTTCATCATTTGATCATATTTGAGAATTTATGAAAGCTCATAAGGATAAATTAATGGAGTATATTGAGAGGGAAACACATATTGAAAGAAATGCTACTCCTCCTCCTCCTAATAATTCTCTTGTGGCTGAACATAATATTTCTACATCTCAATCTATGCATCATAATAATCTAAGGAATCAAGTAACTCATACCACTACTAATACCACTAATGTTGAAAGGAATCCACAAATCCCTTTAACTAGTAATGGTATGACCAATTGTTTTCAATTTCCTTCTCCATCCTCTTATATAAACACTATTGCTTCTATTCCACCAAATGTTAGCTATCCATTTTGTACCACATATAATCAAAATATGTCTAACATAAACCAAACATCAAGACTTCAAACTTACACCCCTCCTTTAGGAAGTCTAGGGAACATACACAGTGGTAATTCAGATGTGCAGAGTTTAGCAAATGTGGTGAATCAGTTAGTTTCAAGGATGGATATGATGCAACCTTCTAGGTTTACATATAGCTATAAGGACATGTGTAGTCAACCTTTTGATCCTATTATTGCTGCAAGACCTTATCCAAAGCATTTTCCTATGTCAGTGTTGCTAATCTATAAAGGGATAGAGGATCCAATAGAGCATCTCAGAAGTTTCAAGATAGCTTGCCATGATATTGTTTATGATGATATGCTTTTGTTGAAAATATTTCCAAAGATTCTTGGTGGATTTGCATTAGAGTGGTATTATCGGTTACCTAAAATGTTTGTTCATCAGTTTAGTGCTTACATTGAAAAGGAAGTGACTATGAGATATTTGTATGACTTAAAACAAAACAAGGAAGAAAGCTTTATAGACTTTTTAGCTTGATGGAGAAGTTTAGTTGGAAAGTTAAGACAACATGTGTCACAAAGATATATGATTGATATATTTATTGGTAATTTGCAAGAACAACTATCATATGCATTAGAGACTACTATTGTTACATCTTTAGATCAAGCTATTGACTTAGCCAGAAAAGTGGAACAAGCACTTATTAAAAGAGGTCAGCTTAAGTATAGAGAAGAAAAGTTTACTAAGTCTCAACATAAGAGTAGACATACAGGAGGTGATAATGATAGTAGGCCTGTTAACAATATCAACAACAACCTACAAAATATAGTGCTTCAAAAACCTCCTCAAAAGAATTTCACAAGACTTAGTATACCTATGGAAGCAGTCTTAAAACAATTATTGGATGTTAAGGCAATTGATTTACCTCCTGTTAGATAGCCAGATACTTCAGCTTCTTGGTACAAGTCAAGTCAACATCGTGCTTATCACAGAGTAGAAGGTCACTGGACAAATACTTACAAGAAGTTAAAACATGTGGTTCAGGATTTGATTGATGTTGGGCGTATTGACTTAGGAAATTTGCAAGCCATAAGTAATCAGACTCCAACTACAAATCAAGACATAGGGATATTCAAGGATCCCCTATCAAAACATGATCAACAAAAAACCAACCAAGTAGCTCACCAAGGTGACTCTTTATGTCATAATAATGTAGTTGGAATGATTGGGCTAACCACAAGAAAACAAGTTTATAATAAACAAGGTCAGAGTTCTACATCTCAACCTAGTTTAGTTCCAACATAAAGTCAAAAAAGATTCAGCTACAAGGATTCCACCTATAGTGTTGAAACCACAACCAAAGGTTTCGTTTGATCTTCAACAACAGTTAGCTAATACTCCAACAAAGATATCAGTGCTTGAACTTCTTCAGACTTCTCCAGATCATAGAAATGCTTTAATGGATTTTTTAAAACAACAGTCTATTTCCCTAGACATTCCTCCCCATGCTATCACTAACACCATAAGTTCTTTTGGGATACATCCAGTTTCATTCTGAGATGATGATAAACCTTCCTCAAAATCTAATGGAGATTCATCACTTTACATCACCGCACTTATTGGGGACACCCTTATCAAAAGAGTCTTGATTGATAATGGTTCCTCCCTCAATTTGTGTACATATCGATTCTTTCAAAAATTTGGATTAAGAGAGGAAGATTTAACAAAGTCTGATATCATTATCAAAGCTTTCAACAATGAGTCCCAAGAGGCTTGTGGTGTCATCTCTCTTCCTTTGAAATTTGGACCAAAAATATTGGATTTATGTGGTACATTGTCCTGCATATTTCAATCTTCTTCTTGGACGACCTTGGATTCATGCAATGAAGGCTGTCCGTTCTACTTTTCATCAATGTCTTAAATATGAATTTAAGGATCAAGTTGTGGCTATCCTGGGCGACCCTCGACCATTTGAATTTTGTTTAAATATTGAGTTAGCCCAATTATATTCTTATTCTTGTCCTTATATTTCTTCAACAACTCCCTCATGTTCCTCATCCCAAATCTCCGAACATATTCAAAGTTTAAAAATAAGTGAGGAACATGAGACTCATCATTCTTTCTCTAATCATGATAATCATTTTTTCAAGAACCTCTTATGGATCTAGCCAAATTACCACCTTCACCCCAGACTATGGGCTTGCCTCATAAAAAGGGTGATGTTATACACATTGGCATGTGTACTTTTGTCTTCGGTGGAATTGCTTTCTAAGAAAAGATTCATGGTAGTAACCCATCTTTCGACAAAGGCTCTTTTTCTCAATGCTATCTCACAAATAATTATCCCCTTCCTAAACAGATCCTGTCTAGAATGGGTTATGTTGGTAAAGGATTGGGACCACAACAAAAGGGTATTCAAGAACCCTTGGATGTTGAGACTTGGCCAGGAAGATGTGGTATAGGGTTTATACCTAATAAAAATCAACCTTTACTTTTTGAAGATAATGATCATTTTATGACTTATGTTGAATATATGAAATATCAAAAGATGTCAATGGATGAATGTATTAGTAATGATTTATTTCCTTAAAATATAATGCATTGTAATATGATTGATTCTATTTGTTCAAATCGTATTCCTAAACATAAACTTAGTGATTTTGTTTATGATATCTCTTATGTCAAAAAGCATGGTACTCTTATAGAATGTGTTGATTATCAAGCTATGGATATTGATCGAAAATCCTTAAAAACATTCCTTTGTGAGTTTAAGGACATATTCGACCCAACACTCCATAGCTTGCTTCTTTGCTTTGATAAAGGACATAATGCATGTAGGCTTTGTTTTGATTTTGAATCCGAGTTGGGGTTCGTAGCTTCAACCGTGATATTTTTAGCTAGATCTTCGCATAGCACTCTGCCTCAGACTAACTTGGTGGGACGTACCTCTGTGTCACACTCTTGAATATTAGTAACCCATCCAACTCTCTTATTGCCTAGCTCACCTTGGATGATGAAATTCTAAACATCTAGGTGTATCACGTACACTATCGTCTTGCTCTGAGAGATGAAATATCAGAACTTTTGGAGCGATCTCATCACTGTGTGCACCCGTAGTTCAATAAAATTGAACTTTTCTTCGTGTGGCTAGATGATTTTACTGAGGAACACTATCAGGCGCTCATCTTCATCTTCGCTTTTCTATGTCAGAACATCTGCATAACTCTCTGGCTCCCTGACTGGTATAAGATAAAATCTCGTGAATAGTCATAGTTGATGAGGATGGGAGCTTGGGTGATCCGCTCCTTAATTTCTTGAAAAACCTACCTCATTTCATCAGTCCACTTGAATTCAACATCCTTCTTCAAGAGCTCGGTCATCGGCTTTATCACTTGGGCAAAGTCGGCAATGAACTTTTTGATGAAGTTTATCTATTTGAAAAAAGATCGTAGGGATTTTTTATTTGCTAGTAGTGGAAGGTAGAGAAGCATTTTAGCTCGATCAGGATCAATAGTTAATCCCTTTTTAGATATAAGATGCTCAAGTAGCTTTCCTTCTTTCACTACGAATATTGATTTCTTGGGGTTGATGGAGACCCCATACTCCCAATATTTTTCAAAAACTTATCGCAAATGTAGGTCGTGCTCCTCCCTTTTATGAGATAAGACTATCATGTCATCTAAGTAAATTATGATGACATGATTCAATAGTTCACCAAATACGAGGTCCATCACTCTCTAGAAATTCGCTTCGACATTTGAAAGGCTGAAGGGCATGTGTTGGTAGGCGAAGGTCCCCCACTTGGTGGTGAACATAGTCTTATGCTGGTCTTCATACTTGACCCATTTATGGTTGTAGCTGAAGAAACCATCTAGTAAGGAAAACCTCTATGCTCTTGCCACCACATGAAGTATTTGATCGATCTGAGATAGCGGGCAGTGGTCCTTAAGCGGTGCTTGGTTGAGATTTAAGAAATCAATGCACAAGCAGATTTCACCATTCTTATTTTGTACTGGAACAAGGTTGGCCACCTAGGAGGAATGCTTGATCGGGTAAATGATATTAGCTTCAAGTATTTTTAGAAGCTCAACCCTCATTAGCATTTTGATCTTCGGGTTGATAGGTCGTTGTTTCTACCTGAATGGTCTGACTACTTCCTCCAACTCGATGGTGTGCTGGATGATATTCTTATCATACCCCATTAAATCTTGGTAGTACCAAGCGATGATGTCAAGGTACTATTTGCACAGGGCACAAATTTGTTAAAGCTCTTTGGCTGTGCAGTCGGCCCCTACCTTGATAACTTTTCCCGACTCTAACGCTAGGTCCATGAACTCTTTCTGGTCCACTTCGATCTTGTGACCGAAAGACCTATCCTTTCGATCTAAGAGACTCTCCAGTGTGATAAGACCCTTCGAGATGTGGTTATTTTTCAACCGGATCAATCCCTTATGGTCTTCCTTATTGAGGGTCCGCTCTTCGATGGAGGATGCTTCATTTACCAAGAAATTGATAAGTTGTTCATCATTGTCGAACACCTGCCAGTGGAGTTTTTTATCAGGCATGAAAGGCCTGCAGATCAGCCTCATCATCTTTGGCTTATGCATCATATTATCTGCTGGTAAAAATCATGCATCGATGGATGCTAAGATGTTTGCAAGTTTGTTTCACTCTCATAAAATTAAATTGATGTTTAGTGTGATGAAGGATTTGAGCAAATACCACACCTTGTTGTGATACGTCTTTAAATAGTGCTACTTGGAGACGCACTTACTGGTAACCTGGTTGCAGATTAATTCAAAATCACCAAATATCTGCAACTACTTAATACCGAGTTTTTCAAATTTCTTGAGTCTGAGGCACAAAGCCTCATACTCTATTGCATTATTCATACAGCTCCATGAAAGCCTATACAAATAAGTTTTTTGTTAACCTGATGGAGAAATGAGAGCAATTCTAGCTCCTACACCGTTCTTACATCAAGTACCATCGAAGTACAAATTCCATAGCTTATCGGGTGTAGGGGATTCTTCTACGGGTGCTTTTTGTTTTGGCCTTTTTAGGCTTGGTGAGTGAATAACAACTCAAATCATTCCCAATGATAACATTAAAATCAATCATAGAGAACTTGTCCTTGACCCAGAACTCATCGAGAGATTCCTCCATCAAGTCCACTATTTGTATTTCTTCTATCATTAGGTTGACAAAGATCAAGCTTTTTTTCTCATCTTTGAGTTTTTCAACATGAAAACTAGTAAGATTCTCATTGAAGAGCTTGAATATTTTCCCCTTGAATGGGATATCCAAATATGAGTAATCGAGGGAGAGATAGCCTCCCAACTTAGCTATGAATTCTCATAAGAGGCACATACTAAAGTATGGCTCCAAGTCGACCACCACAATCTCTTGGATGATCGTAACCTACGAAATCTAGTGGAGTTGGATGTGAACATATTTTATAACTCCTACCATCTTCATGGTAGTTTCGTCTAGCTGTAGCACTCAAGGACTGCTTCGAATGTACTCCATACCCAGATTTCACAGACTGCTTTGGGCATGATGGTTATTGTGATGCCAGAGTCGATCATGCAATTATGCATAACCCACCCTTCCATTCAAATATAAAGGTATAATGGCGAGAATCAATTCTTACCTGTGGTTGAGGTCATCAGCGATGATGCAAACACTATCTATGTTGGCTTACTCTCCTTATCCTTAGAAGACTTGAGAGATTCCAAAAGATCGACTTGAACCGAGAGTTGGAGAGCATCATAAAGGCTTACCTTACCTGGGACCTTATTCATTTCTTTGACTATGTTGTATGTCGAAGTGCTCAGTTCTCTTGCTCCCTTTATAGATTCATACGTATTTTGATACTATTGTGTGGCATCAACCCACTTGTGCTTGGTCAACAAGGGATATTTGAGTTTATCCCTAGCTTGGTCTTACGTTGGAGCTCTAGGTTGGAGTACCTTTTCTCTAGTGTAAGGCGGTAGGTAGTCCTTCAAAAATTTATGTGGCTTTGAGGTCATCATTGGATTGGAAGCTTTTGCTAGAAGTTGGGTCTTTTGGCTCCATGGCTTGGGTGGCGTTGGTAACTTTAGTGGCTCCATTTGAGCTAGATCTGCCTCAATAGACTTCTTCCCAGCCTTAGTGAGGACTGAGACTTTCTCAGTAGAAGACAATAAAATTATGACCAGCTTTCCTGATCATGTTGACTTGCTCGTAAGCGTCGTTGGATAGTGTCTCAACATATTTGAGGTGCACCATGCAGGTTTATTCGCTATGCAAATTATTGCACGTGGTACACCAATATGCTAGGTCTGAAATGTTGGTCTCTCTGCTGCTCATCACAACTAAATTTCTGTCGGGACACCGATGAGCGAATGATGCTTGCTCTTTCGTTATCGGGGGAGGAGGGAATATTCTCTGCTGGAATCCTTGATCGTCTTGCCTCCTCATGACGGTCATTTGATTTGCCATCGTCTTCATGTACACCTTTACCTCTTGTAGCTCCTTAGCTTGGGCTTCATTTACAACTTCTTGATTGGCGGTTGCCTGACCTGCAGATAATGGCAATGGAGCTAACGATGTAGGTAATGTTGGATATTGGATAGGAATCAAAAGTTGAGGGATGGTGGGTGCCTGATATGATGGAGTGGGATATTAGACTGGAGTTGGGAGTTGAGGTACAATAGGTACTTGATACTGTGGTGTAGGCGCTACTTGATACTGTGGGGATGGATTCCATGGTTGGTTAGGATACATCTAGGATGTAGGCAAAGTGGATGTGCTCAGGTACATATTTTGTGGGAAGTTTAGGTAAATTGGAGTCGTCACCTTGAGAGGTAACTTCTCGAGAGCTATCAGGTTGGCTTCTACCTTTTACACCTGCTCATATAGAGCAGAGAATGTACTAATATTAGCATGTCGAATGCTCATGCTAATATTCGAGTGAAACACTCAAGTAATAGAACACAAATTTCTCAGGTGTGGGTCGAAGGCCATCGATGACTCTTTGCCAAGTTCTCGTGAACCTGACATTGAAGTCAGCTATCTCTTCCTAAGGATACCTTTAAATAGTGGTAAACTGGTGCAATAGGGAGAAAGGGTCTGCTTATTCATTGAAGTTCCTTATCAGTTGTCCAGCTAGTTGATCCCATGAAGTAATGGTGTCGAGCGAAAGTGACCAATACTAGTAGAGGAGCTTACTTCTCAGTGAAAGAACTAGAAGCTTCACCATGACATCTTCTTCAATGATTTGGTGAATAGTTTCCAGTCCCACGATATCTTGGATGTGCTCGTGTGTCATCTTTCCCATGCTGTTGTAAGTAGGTAGAGCTTTCAAAGCTTTGGATGGCACCATGTGTTGAGCTTGCAAGGCAAGGGGTCCCATATAATTTTAGGTTGGGAATAACCTAGGCAGAGTCGATTGCACCATATAGGAAGGCGGATTGGTATGGAGCAACAAAGTTGGTAGAACTTGCTGAGCCAAAATGGTCGAAATACTCGAAGCACCTGGTTGAACATTCGATGGAGCCGAAGTATACTGATGATCTGAAGAATTCGATGAATTTGGGGGTAAGCTAGTTGCCATGCTATCAGGAGTTGGAGTCTATATAGAAATGATAACTTCCTATGAAGATGTCTCATCTAGCAGGATATTCGACCTGACCACCCTAGGATGTTCTCCTAAAGCATCAATGTCAAGCTCGTAGAACTTGATTTCTTCTTCTGTGTTTCTATCTCTCCACCTCATACTCATGAAGGCATGCATTTTTATACTGGTCTACGAGATTCAAAGGTATCTGAGTTCAGCAAAGTCACCAGATGATCAGATTTAACAGTAAGAAAGATGAACATCACTTCTTAATATTGTTTTAACATGGAACATTTGCATCCCATCGGGCGTGCCAAAAACTATTGGCAATTGAATTGGCCTAGATACAAGTTTTCTAAGTCTGCAACACCCTAGGCCCACTGCCAAACATTGAATACTCGAAGGAAAGGAATGTCCTCTATGGTAATATTTAGTAGGGTTGGTTCTGAAAATAAAAACGGGGTTTTTGAGATAAAGATTAGGAAGATACTAAAAGAGATAAAATAACTAAAAGGAATGGAAGATGGCTAAAAGTCAAAAATGTGGGGTGATGGATTGGAAGCACGATAGACAACCTAACTACTTTTAACCAAAATCAATCAAAACAATAGAATTTTTACAAAACCAGTATAAAATATTTAGAACAGTATAAACTCCAACAAGTATTCTAGAGACTAGTCTTCTATTAACAACGAAATCCATAAGACATAATTAAAATATATAATAAAGAGACTAATTTAATAGAAATTATAGAATATAAGTCATACACTGAGATAGAAAACCAAAAACTAGAGCCAGAATCCTTTATTTCAAAAGCAGATTTCAAAGTACAAAATTGCTTCTCTAGTAAAAGTTATCCATCCTTAGTTACAAAAAAGAAGCCAAATTTTATAGAAGAAATGTATCGCTTTAATATTAATGACCAACCACTCTCATGGTAGGTAGAATTTATCTTGGTGATGACTTGAAATGGTCAATTCGGGCTTTTTAGATAACTGAGCATTGAAGACAGAAGGTTCTGGCAATGACTTGAAACAGTCAATTGAAATTTATAAAATTCAACTTGGATGCGGTTCGAACTATCCATGGTAAACTTGCAATATCTTCCCTTAGTTACTTGTTCAAGGAGTTCGTTCGGAGAGGCGCTCCATTAGCGAAGTGCTTTTCATTTTTACTAAATTAACCTTTTATGTCTTGGTTGCTCTTATATTTCTTGCTGCGGAGAGGTGCTCCAACTGTAGAGCACTTTTGAAGGAGCGCTCTAGCTGTGGAGCACTTTTGTAGGGGCGCTCCAACTGTGGAGCACTTTTGAAGGAGCACTTCAGTTGTGGAGTGCTTTTGTAGGGATGCTCCACCTGTGGAGTGCTTTGCTCTTTGATCGTATTGACTTTACTTGGGAGTTTTGCCTTTTACACTTATGTTATAACTTGCTTACACTTTGCTTTGCCTTCATTAAAGTGTCACTCCATGGGTGGAGCACTTTGCAAATTCATCCTCGAAGTGGAGCACTACAGTCTTGACTATGCTCAAACCTCCTTTTCCATACTTAGTCAGTTTTCCTATCTTTACTTACTGTCGGAGCGATTTTATAACTTAACAGGAAAAATGAAACGAAGCGCCTAAGTGTTGGAAATTACAGCCATATGTGCAAAATATGAAAGGATTTTGGAGATAAAAGTAAGGAAGTGAAACATAAAAAAAATGCCCATGCTAAAACATTCATAATTTTACATGCAACATAATAGGGAAAAGTACATAAAATGTAGAGAAGTACAACAAAAATGAGGAATCTCATAAAGCAAGAAAATACAGTTTTAAACTAAATGAGACAGCCGGTGAAAGCACATAAACATAACCACATCTTAACCATTTTTTATAGAAAAAGAGAAGTTTTTACAATGAATGGTCTCAAAACTATATACAAAATGAAATTCAACCAAGTGTGGCAAAGTTGGCAACAAGTAGCTAACACTGGAGTAGAAGTCATGGCTTCCTTGAGATCCTAAAAGAATTTTTTAGATGACATTATCCCTATGAATTAATTCTTCTTTAACATGGTTGTTAGTGGGGCTATTATTTTGCCATAACATTGGATGAATCATTAATAGTATCTAATGAGACCCAAAAATCCTCAAAATGTTTTGAGAGTTTGAGGTTTAGGCCAATTTTTATGGCCACAATTTTCTTTCAGTCGACCTTGAATCCCTCCTATGAGACCATATGACCCAAATATTCATCCTCTTGCATTCTAAAGGAACATTTAGAGTATTTGGGAAATGATTAATGCTCTTTCAAGAGTTGTAAATTCAAATCCAAATGATATAGGTGGTCTCCCCAAGTGCAAGTGTAGACAAGAATATATAAAAAAGACCACAGTGAACTTGTGTAGGTAGGGGTAGAAGATTTTATTCATGAGACTCTGAAAAGCTAAAAGTGCATTAGTTAGGCCAAAAGGCATGACCAAAAATTCATAATGACCTTCATGGGTCCTAAATGTTGTTTTCAAGATGTCTTCTTTGATATGTATATGATGATATCTCAGTCTTAGATCCAACTTGGAGAAAAATTTAGCCCCATGTAACTCATATAGTAATTCATTAATCACTAAAATAAGAAATTTATCCTTGATGGTGATTTTATTGAGTTCACAAAATCCTATACATAGCCACCATGAACCATCATTTTTTTCAAATTAATAGTACTAGTGAAGGGTAGGAATTGACATTGGGTCAAATTACCCCTATTTTTAATAACTCTTTGACCAATTTCTCAATTTTTGAATTCTACACATATGAATATCTATAGGGTCAAGTGTTAGGTGGAAAGGTCCTTCGTATAAGTTGTATTGCATGATCATGGGATCAATGTGGAGGTAGTCTCGTGGGTTCTGAATAAATAATTTTGAGTGAAAATAATTTGAAAGAAGGCAAAACTTAAATTTTATTGGAGTTATAAGGTTTTTAACTTCAAAGAAAACTATTAAAATAGCAAGTACAAGAATTTTCTTTTTTGAATCTCAATTATTAAAAGGGTATAATTTTACTCCATGGAAAAGTAAAATGAGGTCAATACTCATTGTTGAAAAACTCAGGGATGTAATGAATGAACAAAGTTACATTCCATAAGATAAAAATGAATTCAAAAACTTAAATACGATGATGCTAAGGCTCTTATGTTAATTCTATTTGGCATACTTGATGAAATTTAAGCACACATTAGTGAAGCAGAAACTTCAGATTGCATATATTTAAAGGAAAGAATGAGGCAATCATTTTATACCTATAATCAGAATTGT
The DNA here is from genome assembly GCA_028583015.1 of Wollemia nobilis. Lineage (NCBI taxonomy): Eukaryota > Viridiplantae > Streptophyta > Pinopsida > Araucariales > Araucariaceae > Wollemia > Wollemia nobilis. The sequence continues at coordinate 23,614,343 of JAQPPZ010000523.1, forward strand.
ATACACCAAAATTTCATGATGAAGAAATCATCAAATATTTTTCGAAGGATATTAGAATTAAAATCAAAATTGCATACCTTATGAGAAAATGTTGAAGATAAACTCTTGGTATCAATTATACTTAGAGCACTTCCTAAATCATTCAAAATGTTGGTTACATCTCTTCAAGTATCAAATAGAAAGTTGTCATTTGAGGAATTAATAAATATTCTTCAACAATATGAACTCAAAAATCAATTGAGAGATGAGTCATCTAATAATGCTCTTGTATTAGCAAAAGGATATTTCACTTCATCACAAAATCACAAACAAAATAAGTATTGCCATATTTGTGAAAAAGGACATAATACAAAATATTATAAGTATAATGCATTAAATAGGAAGGTTCATGACCAATAATTTCCTAAAGGGAATAAAAAAGATAAAAGTAATCAGTAAGGGTATATTACACAATTAGAATGTGTACACAAGACTCTTATGAAAAATCAAACATGTACATTACCAAGTAATGAGAAATCTAAATATGACTTGGAATGTATGACAATAAATGCATGTTGTTACACAAAACAAAATGATATAGAGTGCAACGTAGATGATTTAAATATAATTCATGATTGATCAAAAAAATCTTATGTTATCAAAATCAATAATGATAATGAAATGGATTCAGTGATGTCAGGGATAGCGATGCTTAAAGTTGTCTTATATTGAAAGAGATTAGTGTGATGATGAATTTGATTTTTTGGAAAGACATACTATAGGAATTGGTTCAAAATTGTTAAATAAAATGGAACATAAAGACATAGGTTTGGGAAAATATGAACAAGGAATGAAAGAGCTAATTATACTAGAAATAAGACCAAAATGTGAAGGTATTGGATATACAATATAAATGGGCAGTAATGAATCAAAGACTAAGATTATAACAGGAAAAAATGATATTAAATTTGTGATAGGGATTGATAAAACTGGTAACAATGAAGGACAAACTGTTAAAACCCTAATATAGCTTAGTCAGCTATATTTCCAATATTATTATTTATTCATCGATTCATATAAATAAGAGTAGAATATATTTGATTAAATAATTATCAATCATATATTTATTTCCGTATTCGTAAAAGATTTTCCTCTCTAAGTGGCTACAAGACTTTGCCCTCCTCAAAAAACATATTTGATTTATTGAAATTATTCGTTCGATATTTATTTTGTATTCTAATTATTTTATGAAGCAAATTACTTCAAGTAGTCTTAGAGCACGATTTTGGTATTATGCAATTGCTTGAAGAAAAATAATTTTCCTTAAACAACACTTCAATCCACGTTAATATTACTTCTGTCATCTCCATTTTGATATACGCAACAAGTGGCATCACGAACAATTCAAAAGAAAATTTCACCGTTTCTAGTTGTTTTCTTCAAGCATCTCAAAGCAGCTAGTCCAAAAAAATTTTAGACGGTGGATTCATGTCATAGTAGTCAAAGTAGACTGCGTCCGTGATCCGATTTGCAAAGACATCGATCGAGTTACTAGCAACCTAGGAGAAGAAGAAGTAATTTTTTTTACATGAATTCTAAAGTTCTAAAGTATGCAATCAGAGTGACGCGCATTCAGACAATTTTTTTTGGCATATTTTGAAAACACACAGTGACATATCGTCATCATCTGGCAAACCATGTTATTTTGACAAAATACAATAGTTTAAAATTTCACTCTCCGTTTGACAGTAGAACTTTTGTTTCACTAAGTGGTGGCGCAACTATATTTTGATGATATTTTGCTCTTCGATAGTTTGCATCTTTTAAATTTTAATTCACAATACAACAAAAAAGCATAGTATCTGGAAGACCATAGGGTAAGCAGATTCAAAATAAATCACCTCATTATCAATCACTACCTCATCGCACATTTATAAATTGCTTTGAAAAGCAATCATCGTGTTTTTATCTACGCAAGTTCAAACATCATTAAATTAGCAAAAATTTTGCCATGCAGAATAAATTAATGTTCGTCCTAAGGTATTGCACATAATAAATTTTTTTAAGCACTACGTTGGGCTCATTGTCCCACATGTGCTGTGTTGGATGCAATATTATCCTTTTAAGTGTTTGAACACACTAAAGAAGTGTGAACACCTCTAGTGGTCACACTATCCAGTCTTTACCTCGCACGCCTGAGACTCTTTCTTGAAGTTTACTCATCATATTTTTCCTTTTTCGTGCTATTTTGGAGTCTGTGTCAAATTTATTTGTGTCTAGTGTCAGTCTTGGAGTATGTAGGCAACAAATCCACCTCCCATAAGAATAAGAAGTGACAAAGAGGATTTGCCTAGTTTTGACAATTTTGATAGTTTTGGTAAAACGTACAAAGTAGGAGCAAAACGTACAAATTGGAAGCTAAAATGTACAAGGTATAATGTAATGCAATGAAATGTAGATGAAATGTAATTTGAGTTGTATTTGTGAATGAATTTGATAATAAATGTAATTAGACTTAGTAAAGGGTGTAATTAAGATTTTCGTTATACGTGGGCAGTTGTAAATAATGAATTGCCTCAAGAACCGCTTGGAACGGCCTAGGCAGACGTTATATAAGGCCCCCCTTTTAATTTTGTAGGTCTGATTATTGAATGCATATATCTGATCATTGTGTGGGATTACTGGTTCATTATGTATCCTTGTGGATATGTTAGTGATTGTAATGTACCATTGAAGATTAATGAATGAGGAACCATATTGCATAGCATTCTCTCATGTCATTGTACGATTCTAGAATGATGGATTAGTGTTTTGCAATACCTGATTGTTGCATGTTACTTTTCTATGTCTATGGATGATGTTAATGCACTAGTATGAATAATGGAATTGAACCACCACTGGTGTGAGCCTTGGAAGTGATCTATGAGGAATATTACATCAAGAAAATATGTCTTGGGAGCTATTGTACGATTTGAGTTCGTACAAGCTATTTTGTAGTTGCATATCAATTGTTGGGAAGACTCTACGATTGTACAATTTGGGTATTTGAACAAGAATAATAAATTGATCATTCCAAGCCTCTGAGAATCACCTTCCCATCGAGAATACTGCACCCCTGTGCTACATTTGGTATCGTTGCCTTATCAAACTTGGCATTTTTGTTAAAATGGGTCAAACTAACAAAGTAAGAATATTACAAAATTGGAGGTGAATGATAGACACCAATGTGCAAAGATGTAGGAGATGAGAAGTACGAGAGGACATTCCAGTGAGAAGGAGCATGAGAATTACTCAAAGAGGGAATGCAAGTAATTCTGACCATAGTACACATGAACCAAAAATAGAGCAAGTTTGGACATATGACGAAGGATATTTTGAGGTGCTATTGATAGAGATAGAAGAGGAGGTACCAGAACCACCTAATATAGAGGAACAAGTTGATATAGAAGTGGTGCATGAGGAAGGAGAGTGGATGGTGACACCTGAGAAAGTGATAGAAGGGTTGCAAGGGAGTGTAGAGGATGGGAGTCAGGCACCAGGGCAATAGAGCATGGGGTCTTAGGAAGAAATACCAAGACCATCTCCCTCACATCAGTGAAGGAAGTCACAGAGTGAATATGCACGTGAGTTTGGTCAACGACTGGTGGGAGAGTACAAGATACCTCAGATAGAAACTTTTGATGATGAGCATAGTGAAACACCCCCAAGGAGGAATCAAATAGAGATTCCACGGGACACCTCAAGTGACGAGGATGATTCACCAAATATGGCTAATAAGGTAGCCAAGAAAAGATGTCCACCCTTTATAGGTGAGGGTAAGGAAGACCCCACAAGGCATATCAGAACCTGCATAACCATTTGGAGGGAAAATGGCGTAGATCAACCAGATGACTGGTTGACTTTATTTCTTACTACCTTGAGAGGATTGGCGATGGATTGGTATCTAAAAAGGAAAAATGCATTAGATTTCTAGACTTGGAATCAAGTGAAGGAGAAATTCATTGAAGAATTTCATCCCTTGAAGGATGATGGAGACATTGTCACTGAACTTTGTATGACTAAGCAAAATCTTGATGAAGATGTAAAATCATATAATCATAGATTAAAGTAGTTAGTAGACAAGATGCAGATGCCTTTGGCATATGTATTGGTAAAGTGATGGTTCGTAGATGGATTGCTACCAAAATATAAGAAAAATATGAAGGCAATACCATCAAAAATGTATGATGAAGCTTTAAAGCATGCAAAGAATTTTGAAAGTGACTCGAAGCAGATGTATACAGGAATATTATCTCATCCCAAGTCCAATGATTCAGATAGTGGAGAAGACAACACTATACAAAGGATAATAGCATCATTCCATCAAGAATTTGACAAGATCATAAAATAACAAAGAAGCAAGCCTGACAGGAATGATATTTGGTGCACAAAATATAAAATCGAGGGCCATACAAATGTAAAGTATCCATAGAATGATTACTATCATATCTATAACATGCTGGGACACGAGGTGATGCTATGTTCGTATAATGCAAGAGTGGCTCCACAGGTCCTGACAATCCAGGAGCAGGAAGAGAAACCAAAGGCCCTAGAAAGTGGGCAACAAGCAACAAGTGGCGGTTATAGAAATAGCCGATGAGGTGGAAGGTAGAACCAGGGCAATCGGCAAGGAGGATAGAGCTATTTGCAATATGACTCAGAAGGGAGGCCGATCATACAATGTCGTAATTTCCAAGAGTGGGGGTATTTTGCAAAAAAATATCCTTCACCTTAGAGATAAGAAATGCAGCAAGCAAACACTACACACATGTGTAGGTGGTGTGGTTTGGGTAACCACAAGGAAGTAAATTACCCCAAGCAAGTGAGTTCAAGTAACCCATAAAATGTAAATTATTTGGATATTGAGGTTCCTCAAGTTAAAGAGGAAACTCAAGAATTTTTAGCCATGACAAGAAATCAGGCTAAAAAGGATAAGTATCCTGAGCCAACAAAAGAAAAGTAGCGATGACAAGTAGCAAAGAAAGTACTAGAATATGAAGCACAAAAAGCTAAGCAAGTAAGGTTAGTAGAAGAGAAGGAACTAAAGAAACTAATGGAAGAAAAGGAACTGAAGAAACCATTAGAAGAGAAGGTAGTTGTGCAAAATATGGCAGCACAAGTTTTGAACACCACAATAGAAATCAAAATGGCTAACTTGTTGGAAGCTATCCCATCATTACAAAAAGTGATGGTGGAGGAGATACAACCCCACAAGGTGATGGAAGTTCAGAGTCAACCGATTCAGGAGAAGAAACAAAAAGACCAATTCATGGACCCCACCATATTAATGATTGATGTGGAAAAGAAACTCGCATTAGTTCATATGGAGATTTTAGGGCACAAATTGATGCAAGTTATCATAGACGGAGGATCCAGTGTCAATGTGCTACCTAAAAGGACTTGGCTAGAACTTGGTGCTCCATATCTATGGGCACTAAGCTTCTAACTATATGGTGTTGACCAGTATGGTATCAAGACAAAGGGAGTCTTGACAACACAATGGGTGGTGATAGTTGACCAAGAGTTCATCTTGGATTTCATTGTGATTACTATGTAGAAGCCTGCATATGATGCTCTATTGGGAAGAGGATGGCTACGTGTAGCCAAAGTTAATCACAACTAGGAAAATAATCAAATCACTTTTAAAAAGGGAAAACATAAGTATATGATTAATTTGAATAATCAAAGGGTCAGTGAGGATGTAGCCATGATCGACGAATCAAAAAACTCTTTAGGAGATGAAGGATATGAACCTGACGAAGAAGGAATGTTGTACCTTGATGAATGTAGTGAAGATGAAGCTAGATCTGATAGTGGACTTCTTCATTGGAAAATGGAGGAGTACAAATTTTTTCAGCCCAACTACCTCTGTATTAACTCAGAGGAGATCAAGGAAAAACAAGATAAAATCAAAGTCAACCAGGAACCTAAAAAGGAAGCAGAAGAGAAATACATGTTTCCAAAAAGTTTTGCAGAATATACAGTAGGAGATGCAAAAATTGATGCAAGACTAGCACACCCAAAGAATGTGGAGAAAGTAGTGAGTGAGCCAAAAAATATCAAATACGAAGGACCCTGGATAGTGGACATCAATCTAGGGATGGAGGAGGAACCTAGGATGATTCACTGTGGTGATGATTGGAACCCTATATTGAAAGTGGTAGCCTTTAAGATATTCTTAGAATATAAGGATGTCTTTGCATGGACATACAAGGAATTGAAGGGAGTACCACCTGAGTTATGTGTCCATAAGATCACGTTGATGCCTGGAGCACAACCAGTAAGGAGAAGACCATATAGGATGAATCCAAAATATGCTACATTAGTGAATGCAAAGATAGAGAAGATGTTGGATGTAGGAATCATCTTCAGGGTTACAACTAGTGAATGGGTATCACCTATAGTGGTCACTTTGAAGAAGGAAGTGGATAAAATCAGAATATGTGTGGACTTTAGGAGTCTAAATGCAGTAACCATTAAGGATCCCTTTCCTATTCCCTTCATGGATTCCATTTTGGAGGAAGTTGTAGGACATGAGATCTATTCATTTCTGGATGGATTTTTGGGTTACAATAAAATAAGCATAGCCAAGGAAGATAAGCTAAAGACCACATTTATTGTGGAGAATGGCATCTATGCATATAATCGAATGCCATTCAAGCTTTGTAATGCCCCAACTACATTTTAGCGCATTATACTATATATATTTGATCAGTTGGTGATGGGGAAGTTCAAAGCATTTTTGGATGACTGGTCCATTTATGGGGAGATCAAGGAGCATCTTCCTGCCCTCAGTGAATGTATGAGTAGGTGCAGAAATGCACAAATCTCATTAAATATTGGAAAGTGTTACCTGATGGTATCGTATGGAAAGTTGTTAGGGCACATAGTGTGTAGTGAGGGATTAAAAATAGATCCTGATAAGATCCGTGTGATATTGCACATGGAAGAACCATATGATGTGAGTTCACTTAAAACCTTCCTTGGATCAATGGGTATTATCGAAGGTTTATCAAGAATTATGCACATGTGTCTTATCCATTGGATTCATTGACAAAGAAAAAATGTTCCTTTTAGATGGACAGAGGAGCACCAAGGAGCCTTTGAGGAGTTGAAGGCCAAGCTTGTCAGTAGCCTGATTTTGGTGTTTCCAAATTGGGATAAGGAATTCCATGTCCATATTGATGCTTTGAATTTTGCAATTGGATGTGCTTTAGCACAAGAAGGATAGTTCAAGCTGGATCAACCTATTTTCTTTGCTAGTCATCTATTGTCAAGGGAAGAAAGAAACTACAGTACAATAGAAAGAGAAGCCTTGGGAATGGTATATGTAGTTCAAAATTTTAGGCATTACCTATTGGTGAATCCCTTCACTTTTTATGTAGATCACCAAGCTCTATTGTACTTGATAAACAAATCAATGATACAAGGATGGGTCAGTAGGTGGCTCGTCACCCTACAAGAGTTTATATTTCGAGTGGTAGTGAGACCTGGTAAGAAGCATGTAATTGCAGACCAGCTATCTTGGATATGATTAGGAGAGCCTACAAGAACAAGGATTTTGGATGAATTTCCTGATGCATAGTTATTCACCATCAATGTTGTTCTATCATGGTACAAGTTGATTGGCCAATATCTATCCATAGGAGAGTTGCCACAAGATATGATGACAATCAAGAAGAAGAAAGTAATTATGAAGTCAGCACCCTTCCAATTGATAGCAAGATTGTTATATAAGATGGGAATTGATGGTATCTTACGAAGATGCGTGATGGAGGAAGAAGTTAAAGTGGCATTGAAAGAAGCTCATGAAGGCTTAGCAGGAGGGCACATGGGACTAGATGCCACTTCTAGGAAAATATTACTAGCAAGATTATGGTGGCCCACACTATATAACGATGCAAAAGAATACGTAAAAGCATGTGATACTTGTCAAAGGATAGGGAAGCCAATAAAGAGAGACTTTATGCCATTGCATCCATCACAACCCTAGGAATTATTTGAAATATGGGGATTGGACTTTGTTGGACCATTTAAAACCTCTCAAAGAAGGAAGTGCAAGTACATTGTGGTAGCAACAAAGTACTTGACAAAGTGGGTCGAAGCGAGAGCACTCCATGATAACTTAGCTAAAAGTACAACAAGATTCTTCTATGAGCTAGTAATTACAAGATTCAACATTTCACTGCAAATAACAAGTGATCGAGGAGGACACTTTGTAAATGAGATCATTAAGATACTAACAACCGAATTCAAGATTTTACATTCATTTTCTAGTCTGTATTACCCTAGAGCCAATGGGTAGGCAAAAGAAACAAATAAAGTCCTGGTATCTACTTTGTACAAAACTTGTGGAATAGAAGGAGTAGATTGGGAGGAAAGGTTACCATATGTTTTGTGGGTATACATAATAAATTTTAAACAAAAATAGAGCATACACCTTTCTAGTTGATGTATGGACAAGAGGCAGTGGTGCCAGTTGAATTCTTGATACCAAGTTTGAGAGTTGTAGTGGAGCATCGCTTGGGTGATCAGGAAAGTTTGGAGGAGCAACTGATAGCACTAATTAAGTTGGATGAAATAAGAGTCATGGCACAATGGGTGATTGAGGTAGCCCAAAAAAGAAGGAAACTATGGCATGAAAAACACCCTAGGAAGCTAGAAATTAGTTTGGGTGACTTAGTTCTAAAGTTTAATGGGAAGCGAGAAATCAAGCCTGGTAAGTTGAAGAATTTATGGCTTGGTCCCTACAAAGTGGTGGAAGTAATGAATAATGGAGCAGTCAAGTTGCAAAAATTGAATGGGATTGAGGTACCCAACATTGTAAATAGCTCAAATTTGAAGCCCTACAAAGTACAATGCTTATTCATTGCTTCAAAAGAGATTGAATGGAGAAGACGAGCATGAGTTCAACGAATAACTTAAGATGAGCATAATTCATCATAGGAAGAGCCTGACATGGTACTCACATGCTTATTTGTAGAAAGGGAGGAGACACAACCAACTATAGAACAACATGAGTTGGTACCTCGACCCGAAGAAAGAAGAATAATGTGGGTGCATGTTAGATTTGTAGATGGGACCGAAGGAGTAACAGAGGAATATGAAGATTGGATTCCTCCAAATGAGAGAGGATATCAGGAGATAATACTGTTACCCAATGTACTGGCCCAAATTTTTCGTGCCCTTACCTTCAGGCTAAAGGATCCGTGCCCAAAAGGGGGATGCGAGAAGGATGGAACAATACCTCGGACTGAGAGGCCCTTTGAAGGTCGTGCCTCTCGAGGGAGGGGTATAAGGGTGAAGTTTTGACAGATGGTGGGGTTCACCAAGAAAATTTGAGTGGCAGTTTCCATGCCTAAGTTGAGAATGGTTTTGATGTGTTCATTTTATACTCGATCATTCATAATCCTAGGTTGGCCAGAATGAATCTAAGCTATTCTATATGAAATGTCAATTTATATGAATACAGAAAGCGTGAATGAATCCTAAATACTAGGAATATACTTAAATAAGAAAGAATGCACCTGATTTTGGATGTCTGATGAAGATTCTGAAGCTTGTAGGAGTCCAGATCATCCTGAAAATGACAGGATCATTTGCAATTGTACATAATCATCCTAGATTACAGTCGATCATCTGAAATCAGACAATATCGTCATCGATTTGATGAATTCTTCAGAAGAATTCGTCAAAAACCTGCAATCACAAAAGCAGACACCAAAAACTGAAAATGCAACTACAAGAACAATAGAAAATGATAGAAATGATAGTATAAATGCCTAAATGGTAAATTTGGATAGAAAATTAAAGAAAATGCATTGTTTTAATAACTTATTTTAACTTTATAATGCAGTTATTTTAAAATGAGGTGAACTCCAGGATGCAGAATAAAAATAATCGAGCTAATGCATAATAAAATAAGGAAGAAAGATGAGAAATGCAAACTCAGGGCTTTGATTGCCCCCAATCTGAACTGTAGTCGAGATCACCTCCAATCATACGAGATCATCGCCAATCTACGATAGGATCGTCCGAAATCTTCTGGAATCACCTGCGACGATTTGAGCTTCCTCCAGCTAAAGCACAATGAAAATCTACAGTGAAAACCTAAAACTATGAGTGCACAACTTCAATGGTAGGGAAAACCAATCAGGGAAAGGGTTAGGAGGAAAGCCATGCAGGGGATCCAAAGAGTCAGGGGGTTCAAGGGGATAAACTGAGAAAATCCCAGTTTATATAGGATTAGGGGGAGGTTAGGAGGTTGGGGATCATCCCAATCTGGGAGATCTCCAATGGAGGAATCTCCAACTATGTAGACATGCTTCTGCCCAAGTTGGAGAGGCTGTTGAAACAGAAGCTAATTATGAAAAATCGGTTTTGGGATGAAATCGTCTGGACGTTCTGTTCTAGATGAATTCGTCCGATCTAGGATGATTTCGTCTGATCAGCGATGATATCATCCAACGGTCAAAAAAACTCCTAAAAATGGCATAAAAAATGGGGTGAGCGGTTAACGGACAGTTTCGGGGTTAAAATTCAAGTTTTATCTTTTTACTAAGGGTTTAACTACGCCAATTTTAGGGTGCTACATTTTGCACCCTCTTTAGCGATTTTTTCGAAGAAAATACGTTAAAGACGAGTTCTTCATGCTTTACGAGAAAGCAAAAATTTACTCAATTTTTTAGACGACGATTCTAGGTTGAATCGTACGACTGGTTGCTATGGTGCCCCCTCCGTGTTTTTACCCAAATTGAACGTTTGAGGTAAAAGCGCGAAAAAGAAAAATTTAAAAAAAGTTGTTTTTTTAAAAATAAAATTAAAAAAATAGGGTAAAACCCTAATTCATTGTTACTATTCACTTTCACTGTTTTTAGAGCTCTACAGGAAAAATGGTAGAAACAGTGCACAGATCGACAGAGGTCCAACGCGGGTTGCGGGTAAGGATTTAAACTTGATGAATTATGTTTTTAATTTGATTTGTGTGGTTTTTAATTTAAATTTTGACTGTTTTTGGGGCATCACGGTCGTTTTTAGGCCATCGACGACGTCGAGATGAAATCGTCCCAATTTCATCGAAATCATCCCCAGATCGTCGATTTCGTCTAAGGGCGAAATCGACGAAATAGGGGTGATCCCGTTCAACAAGGGACGATCCCCAAGTTGAGAAATCGAAGACGATTTCGTCCTACAAAGGACGATTTGACTCAATTTAGTACGATATCGTCTAATAGTGGACGATATCATCATTTTTTTTTATATGATGAAATTGATTTTAATGATTATCTATTAATAAATTTTGTTGTTTGATTGTTTATCTTGCAGAGGGGATTACTAAAAAGTCGAGAGTGGAAATATGGGGTGCTAAGAGACGACGTAGCCGCGCTCAATCAGGTGGAGCGAGATCGACTATCAGAGGTTGGGCTACAACATGTGGCAGAGATGCCACAAATACCGACAAACATGGGGCTATTGACAACCCTAGTAGAGAGGTTGTATCCGGGGTCGTCTTGCTTTTGGCTACCGATAGGGGAGATGGCTCCCACTCTAGAGGACGTATGTAGGATTTTGAGGATCCCCATACAAGGACGGTTGATGACTCCTATGGCCAATCAGGGCCATGCCATGATGCGACTGTGCAGAGACCCTAGCTTCACCCTGGAGAAGGGCAGAGTGAACATCAAGACATTGCGGCAGATGCCTGGGGTGTCTCGATTGACTTAGGTTTTGGTAGGGGTAGTGGGTGGCTTACTGCTATGTCGCTTGTATAGGATCCTACACGGGGTCATATACAAGGGAGGTCGATGTCTGGTTTTGACATTGCTACTACAGGTTTGGTGCTGAGAGCACATTGCGGTGCGAAGGCCGGTAGGGCTTCCACTGATAGGGGTTGACCGGGAGAGACCCCGAGTTTTCTATTGGTGGCTCCAGAGAGGGTCACAACGGCAGATAGATTTTCCAATGTCCTGGAGGTTGCTAGACGACCTCATCTTGACCAGATCACTTGGAGGCCATGGAGAGAGCACCCAGGGTGGGGAGAGGACGAACAGGAGTTGGCTCGCATCAGGTGAGTCTTCTGGCTGAGGATGGAACAGGGAGAGGTAGAGCTTCATCGTTATGATCAAGTTTTGCAATAGTTCGATCTATAGCAGGGGATCCATTCTCTTAGGGATTACGAGTACTCTCAGACTGTTTGGGATAGTACTACACTGAGCGGGGCTCCAAATATGCAACGATTTTGGAGTCAAGACGTGGATGATGCCCCCATTCAGCAAATGGATGGAGACGATGCTAGGGTCACATACGGGTATGATGCCTGGTATGCAGGCATCCGCCCTCCTCGGATGACGAGGGTACAGGGTCCGATGCATGTCATGGTGCGACTAATGGAGAGGCGGTGCCAGGCTGCTATCGATGTAGCTAGGGGTCGCGGGGGGAGGAAGCAGTGACAGTCTCCTTAGGAGAGACGTTGAAGAGTGACACAGGCTTCGAAGAGATCGTAGCAGCCAGAGAGGAGGGAGGAGGGGCTCCCTTCTTAGCAGAGGGAGAGACCACTATCACCCGATAAGGGCAAGGGTGTCGAGGTGGGGGAGAGCAGTGAGATGGCGGCTCTTCGGGCTAAGAATGCCCACCTCTGGGCTTAGGTGCAGACGCTACAGGATAAGGCTACATGACTCAAGGTTTAGAGCGAAGGGGTGAGCACTCAGGATCTGGCGTGGTCTATTGCTCAGGCCGTGTTCTACCAGGGATTATACTATCACGTGGTTCTAGAGGGGTAGAGGATACCGCTACCAGCTAGCATCGTGAAGCCGATCATGATGGGGTCATCGAGGACATCATCATGATCGACGTCGAGGACCCGCAATACAACACGGACCTCGATGGGACCACCTCCTGCATGCCAGGGCGGGAGAGGAGATGAGGCTGAGAGCTCGAGGGCTTCTTGAGACTAGCTGCTCTTTGGCTAGACAGTATATGTTTGAGAGGATTGAGTATGCCAGGGTATAGATTGTGGCATACCAATCCAGTTTGATATGATGTACATATATTTTTGATATATATATATATATATATATATATATATGATCTTTTTGTGATATGACTTGTCCACATGTTTTATGATGCTTTAAGTTTTGAATTGTTGATTGATTATTCATGTAATTATGTCATTGGAAATAGTATAAGTTTAGGTCATGCTGTAAAATTTAAATGAAATAATATAAGGTAAACAAATTGGTTGTTGTGGTATGATTTGATGAAAAATAAAGGGACTTCTAACAATAATTTCAAAGGACATTGTCATTATTATAGACCATTTCATGGAGTCACCGCTCGCTAGGTCGTCAAGCTAATCCCAGTATAGAAATATTGCTAAAAGTAAAAGAGTACATAAGAGACTGTCTTAAGACTTTGTGTTGTGATGATGAAAAAATGATGATGGTGATGATTTGTTTTCAGATTTTCATGAAAATATTATGCATGAAATATTAGAAATATGATTTTTGCTAGGCATAAAATTCTGAGTGTGATAAAATTTTGAACAATTCCTTAGGAATTATACCATCGTTGCAAAATTGAATGTTTGACATAATGAAATAAAATAGAAAAGTTTTCGTTCTTTTTAAAGCACAATTGTGTAACATAATGATTTAAGCCATATGCGTTTATGGATTAAAATGGGAAATAAAATTAAAACGATGGTTTGTGCTAGGCATAGAATTTTTAGGTATAGACTTATACCATCATCGTGAAATCCAAAGAAGAAATTGATATAATAGTTTTATTGCATAGTTGATTTTTAATTTTGAGATAAACAGAAAAATATATATAAACGTGACTTTATTGCTAGATTTTTGAATATGTTTTTGAAAGAAATTTTGGATTTTTGAAAAAAATGTATGTAGTTGTTTTTATACTAAACAGATGTTCTTAAATAAGAAGATGAAATTATTCCAAAAAGAGTTGCAGAAATATTTTAGATTCTCTCAAAGACAAAATGTAGATTTATAAGGAACCCTCATGTGCATATGTGAGTTCATTGCCGATCTTGATTTATCATAATGATACAAAATCTCTCAAATACAAATGTGTGTGCAATTGTATTGTTCATTGACCAATTTTGAGCAAGATAATTTGATACAAGTAATTTGAATTAACCAAATAAGTGTTCATTGTCCATGATTTATATGCATGTAACCATACCAGACTACTATGTAAGTCGGGTCATCAAGAGCTAGTTGATCCATAAGCAGACATAGGTCTGTACAAAAGAAGGTCGCTAATATGACAGACATATCACCACGCTAGGAGTTACCCAAGGCCAAGCGGGTTGGGCACAAACCACCTGTTATGGGGCTTACCTCACAGTTTTCGAATAATTGAGAATTCTAGGGATTCAAGCTCATTCACCCTTCTTTTCTTTTCAAGGGGTAGGGAAGGGATTTTGTTGCTTTTGCTTTTGCTTTTCTTTTTCTCTCTCTCTTTTTTTTTTTTGTATTTTTGCTTGGAACTTGAGATAATGCTGAAATATTGTTGCGATGGTACAAAATGATATTTTTCTTTTTCTCATTTTTTTTGTTTGACTTTTCTTTTCTTTTTTCTTCCTATACTAGGGATACTTGCTCGGATTGGCTGTAGAGCAAGGGAATTTTATTCTGGGCAGGGGTGAGCTTGTCCTTTTGTCAATTCTCAAAGATTCTAGACCATGTGCATGATAGGATAGCAAGGGAAACTTTTCGCTCAAGAAACCACTTCTACTATGTAGCATCATATTGAATTTGCAATGAAATCATTTTTAATGTGAAGAGATATACTTGGTTCAAGTAAATAACAAGATCAATTCTCTATGCTCAAAAATTTATTTAATTCAACCGTGGACTTTGATATAAGAGAGATTAATAATCATACCAAATAAAATCAAGATATTTATTCATGTGAGTGTGAAAGTGCGGGATTCCAAATAAATGCTAATTTATCCAAAATAATTGAAAATATGACTGCAATACTTCAAGAATTGATGGGTGCAAAAATAGAAAATGTTTTTGAAGATTTTGATGATTTTGATTTTTTTATGTTTTTTATATTTTGGTTTTAATTTATGAATTGAAAAAATAAATAATATTACTGTTTTTTGAAATTTTTATATGGATGACTAAAATGAAACAATATGCAAAATAACAATATATACAATGATGAAATGACCAGATTTTATGCATAATAGCGTTTAAGATGCATAATGTTCATAGGTTCTTTAAGATATTTACCATCTAAGGTAGCTAATCTGTATGCTCCCGAGCCGAATTTGGCAGTAATAATATACGGTCCAAGCCAGTTGGGCTCGAATTTACCTTTAAGATCTTTAGTTGCATTAGTATTTTTTTGATTTTCTTTTAAGACAAGGTCGTCGATCTCAAAGGATCGATGATGAACTTTCTTGAGGTATGCTCGTTTAAGCTTGTTTTGATAGGCTCAAAGATGTTCCAAAGCATTGATGCGCTTCTCATATAGGAGTTCTAGCTGACTAAATCTGCTAGCACGATATTCATCTCCTACTTCAGTATCTTGAAGTAGCAGAGCCAAAGAAGGAACTTCTAATTCAAAGGGAAAAACAACTTTAGTGCCATAAACCAAAACAAAAGGTGAAGTGCCCGTGGGAGTACGAACACTAGTTCGATAAGCCCACAAAGCAGGATATAATTGAATGTGCCAATCTCGGCCAGATTTATTGACCAGTATTTTGAGAATTTTAATTAATGTTTTATTAGATGATTCTGCTTGGCCATTACCCTGAGGATAATAGGGAGTGGACCAACGATGTTGAATTTTATATTTTTGACATAATTTCTTGACATCTTTATTTTTGAAACAAGTTCCATTATCCGAGATGAGATTTGTAAGAATTTCGAACCTACAAATAATTTGATTAAAAATAAATTTGGAAACTTGGGTTCCAGTGCAAGAAGCTAAGGGCATAGCTTCAACCCACTTCATGAAATACTCGATGGTGGTTATGATGAATTTGTGTCCATCAGATGACACAGGATTGATTTTTCCAATGATGTCTAAGCCCCATTTTGAAAAGGGCCAAGGGGATGAAATAGCCTGCAGCTCTTGTGTAGGCACATGGACAAGGTCAGCATGTTTTTGGCACTTGTCGCAATGGTGCACATAATCATGTGCATCATTCTCCATGGTAGGCCAAAAATATCCTATCCTAAGGAGCTTCTTAGCAATGGCGCTACCACTGAAGTGTCCCCCACAAGATCCATCGTGGGCTTCACTCAAAGCTGATCTAGATTCTTCTAGATTCAAACATCTCAGTAGGATACCTTCAAAATATCTCCTATATAACGTATTGCCAATTATTACGAAGCGACTTGCTCGTCTACGCAATAATCGACGTTGGTTTCTATTAAAATCTTTAGGGAAGGTCCCATTTTGAAGAAAATTGAATATATCAGTGTACCAAAGTTTAGGAGTAGTTTCGTTGATTAGAAACACATCCAAAGGTTCTAAGCATGATTTATTTGAAGTGGGTTCCTGGAGTCGATGAATAATGATGGTAGCATATTCGTCATCTAACTCCAAGGGTAAAAGAGATGCAGTTGCAGCCATAGCGTCAACCGCACGATTGCTAGTTCGAGGAATAGCTTCCAAGGTAACTTGATCAAATAAAGATAATAATTGTAATACATATGCTTTATATGGATGCAATTTATCATCTTTGGTCTGATAAACATCATTAATTTGATTTATGACAAGTTGAGAATCACCGAAAACTAATAGATTTTTAATTTTCAGTGCCAAGGCAGCTCGTAATCCAAGGATTAGAGCCTCATATTCAGCAGTGTTATTAGTACAGGCAAACGTTAATTTAAAGGATAGAGGTATAAGATGTTTCTATGGAGATATTAAAATAATACCTGCACCAGCCCCACTCATGCATCGGGCTCCGTCAAAGTATAAGGACCATTGCTCTGGATGGTCTGCCTCTAGTTTAAGGCATTCGTCAGGAAACTCAATGATGAGGGGATGGGTAGACTCTAAGGGTGCAACAGCTAATTGATATGCTATGATTTGACCCTTAACAGACTTTTGTCCTATAAACGTGAGTTCAAACTCGCTTAGCGCAAGAACCCACTTTGTTGTGTGACCAGATAAATAAGGTCGACTCATGAGATACCGCAAAGGATCGGATTTAGCAATAACATAGGTTTTCTGACTGAGCATGTAATGGCATAATTTTTGTGTAGAAAATATGACTGCTAGACATAACTTCTCTAATACTGTGTAGCGGGTTTCATAACTAATTAATGTTTTGCTAATGTAATAATTAGCACGCTCTCTTTTCTCATCATCAAGTTGAGCTAGCATAGCTCCTAAGGCAAAATCTGAAGCAGAAATATACAAGATAAATGGGCGATCAGGTCGAGGTGGTGAAAGCACAGGCGGGTTAAGAAGATATTGTTTGAGGAGTTCAAATGCTTCCTGACATTCGTTGTCCCAATGGAAAAAGACATCCTTCTTAAGAAGCTTAAGAAAGGGTCCGGTTTTATCCACCAGCTTATCGATGAAGCGATGGATGGCTTGAAGTTTACCTTGTAAACTTTGTAATTTAGATATGTTTGTGGGTGCGGGCATATCAGTGATAGCCACAATCTTGAGAGGGTCAATTTTGATGCCACGTAAAGAAACTATAACCCCCAATAATTTATCGGACTTAACTCCGAATATACATTTAGCTGGATTCAATCGGATAAGATATTCCCTTAACCGATTAAATACTTTTCTCAAATCATCTAAATGGTCATCTTCATCAGTAGAACGAGCTATAATGTCATCTACATAATCATGTAGTATATCATGCATCATATCATGAAAGATATAAGTCATGGCTCGTTGATAGGTTGCACCTGCATTCTTCAAACCGAATGGCATCACTTTCCAACAAAAGGTTCCCCAAGGGGTAATAAAGGTTGTTTTAGCCTGATCTTCAAGAGCTATCCTGATCTGATTATAACCAGAAAATCCATCCATTAAGGATATCATTCCACTCCCAGCAGTAAAATCAATGATCTGATCCATATTGGGAAGAGGAAAATCATCTTTAGGGCATGCAACATTAATATCTCTAAAGTCTGTGCAAACCCTAACCTTAGTAGCTTCTTTCTTAGTTCACTGGAACTACATTCGAGATCCATTCAGCATAATCAATGGCTTGTATAAAAATGACATTCAAGAGTTTTTCTAACTCCCCTTTGACCAGTAAGGCCACTTTAGGATGCATTTTTCTAAGTTTTTGTTTAACAGGTTTAGCATCCGGATGGACTACTAGGTGATGCATAACTACAGAAGGGTCTAATCCTGGCATATCTTCATATGTCCAAGCAAAGACATCTTCATATTCTTTAAGAAATGCAATATATTTATCCTATTTTTCTTGACTCAATTCTGATCCAATGTTGATTATGTGAGGATTATCCTCAGTTCCAATGTTAATTTTTATGACATTCTCTACTTCCATGTGTAGATTTTTCTCAAAATTAGGTGGGGCGGGTGAAACGCCCAATTCTTGTAATTCTTCCAAGGTTAGCTTGGATAATTCGTCTTGAGGAGTCGTGGCCTCAAGCCGGGCTATACTAGGTATAGAGCCATCAAAATAAAATTCATGATGTAATAATTCCTCAACGGAGACATCATGGAAGATATCTCCCTCCAACTCATCGTCGGATTCGGCGATCATCTCAGGGTAGGCTATAGATAGCATATTACATGTAAATGGCTTATTCATTAAACGCAAAGCATCACGTTGATCCAAATAATCTTGGTAACATATGAGATGGTCATCATCCTTAAATGGGAAAGGCTGACCCTTACTAGGAAATAGGCCCACACCACATCGGGCAGGCCATGGTTCTACCTCAAAAGGTTCTTTCATACCATTTTGGAAAGGTCCCAAACCTTTCCCTTTATATCCCAATTTAAGCATTATAGATTTGGCTTTAATATACTCATTAGTAAAATAACATCGAGCATATCCATCATAATGAGTCTTGATGTTTCTAGGTATTCTACCCTAGTCATATCCCTTGTAAATAAAAGCACAGCTCCCGACTTGGTAAGTACTTCCCATAGGCTGTGGGAGGCCCAAGGTACGAGGAGATGGTGGCAAATTATTTAAAATAAGGGAATCTTGCATAGCAGCATTCGTTTTCTCTGATATAAGAATTTTAGATAAATCGGGCAAAAGCTCGTCAGTAAGAGCATAAGAGGTAGAAGGAACATTTCCTACATCTTCTGATGCGGAAACTATGCCTTTGGTGGATGTAGATGTTGTAGAGATGTCAATGGATGAGTCTTTTATAGGTATAGAAGTGATAGGAGTAGAACAAGAGACATTGGTTGTGGGATTAGGATCTTTCTGAGGTCCTAATGTGGTTTGTTTAGAGGATGGTTGAGTTGTATGTAGAGGTGGAACTAATGGAGAAGAAGTAGATGGCATTGTGGGTGTGTGTTTCACACATTTAGATGGGTAATGAGAATTAGGATGTGTGGATGACAGCGTAGGGTAAAATTGAACTCCGATAGGTTCTGCCAAAGCACACATATCAAAGGGTCTAGGATCACCATGGATGGTAACCAACTGATTCTTAAATTCGAATTTAACACATTGATGTAAAGTTGAGGGAACAGCTCGCATCGCGTTGATCCAAGGACGACCCAAGAGTATATTGTACGATGCAGGGCAATGTACAATAAACACGGTCGTATCCAAGGTTCTCGGACCAACTTGCAACGGAATGGTAATAACTCCACACGTTTCTTGTGTTTCGTCATTGAAGGCTTTTATGATCATATCAGTTCTTTTCATTTCATCACTTCTAAACCCAAATATTTGGTAGAAGTCAAAAGTGCATATGTTTAAAGATGAACCATTATCAATCAAGACTCGTTTAACTGCTACATCTCCGATTAAGGCAGTAATATATAAGGGGTTATCCTTATGTAAACTATGTTGAGGTATGTCTCTATCCCGAAAGTCAATACAATCAACTTCACGAGTTATTATAGTATTAGCCATGGCTTCAGGTTGAATATCTTGTGGTACCATCATCTGGCTTAATGTGAGCATTAATTCATCTCTATGTGTAGGGGAAGATCTTAAAAGGTCCAAAAGAGAAATTCTAGCTGTAATATTTGATAGTTGCTCATTAATATTATAAGGTGGTTTAGGTTGAACATTAGGTGCCTGATTCCATTTATTAGGAACTTTCAAAACAAATGGGGCTGATCCATCATTCTGCATTTGATCTTGTTGAGAGTTTTGAGCTTGTTGTCTAGTAATAGCTCCGATGGTACCCACAATATTATTTTGCGGATGATGAATGGGTCTTGGTCTAGCATTTATGGCTTTCTCATTAGAAAGTAATTGGTGAGACGATGGTCTAGTAGTGACTCTTCTTGGAAATGGTTCTTCTGGAACCATATAACTTGTGATAGGGAGAATAGGATCCGATTCATCCTTAGAGCTATTCGATTGATTTGATGTGATTTCCATATCACTCTCAGTCTCGTATTCTATACCACTGAGATCAGGTGTCTGGATATTGTATAGAGGCCTAGTCATAACCACAGATAAGGTTGTGTCAAATATTTTTGGCTCATGAGCAGGTAAATGCCCACTAATAGTTCCTACATATCGGGTAGGAGGGGGAACATTATGATGTTCAATTTGATTAGCCACTTCCTTGCCATGTTTTGGTAAAGGATGTTGAAATATGTCCAATGACTGATTGGAATTCTGATTCTGGTTTTGGGGGATGTTCTTTTGAGCATTATTAGGAGGATTTTGCTTAGGTTGAAAGGCTTGCACCTCCATCTCATTGTTATCAATCAAGTCCTGTATTTTATGTTTTAATATTTTACAAGAGTTGGTAGTGTGTCCAGGTCCTCTATGGAAGTCACGGTGTAAATCAGCTCTGTATCCGGGTATAGTTGGATCAGGTTCCTGGATAGTTGGTAATTGAATCAAACCTCATTCTAATAATTGTGGTAGAATGGTTGATAAAGGTTGATTTAACTTAGTAAATTCTCGAGGAGGTTTATCAGGAGGTTTCAGTATAAACTTCTCCGTTGTCTTCGCAACATTAACATTAGCGATATTTCTACTATCAGTGACTCCATCACCCACAACTTGTTTATTTTTATATTGATTTTTGGATGTTTTCTCATCGTCTTTCTTTTTAAGTTGTCCTCTTCGAATGAGAGCATCTTCCACTCGTCTGGCTAAGTCTATAGCCTGATCGAAGGTGGTCAAGGTAGCAATTGATAATTCGTAGGATAGTTGTTCTTGTAAATTATTAATAAAGATGTCCAACATCTCCCTATAAGGCAACACAAAGTGCAATTTTCCTATCAATTGTCTCCACCTAGCTAGGAAATCGGCAAAGCATTCATCTTTGTCTTGTTTTAAGTTGTACAAGTCTTTAATGGTCACATGCCTTTCGATGTAGGCACTAAACTGATGAACAAAAGACTCAGTAGTTTCTTTGAAGTTCCTCAAAGAATTAGTGGGTAATTGATAATACCACTCTAATGCCATTCCTCCTAAACTTTTTGGGAACATTTTTAGTAATAACAAGTCATCATGTGATATATCATGACATGCTATCCTAAACATACGAAGATGCTCTATGGGATCTTCGGTTCCTTTATATATGGGCAAGACAGGCATAGGAAAATGTTTAGGATATGGTTGTGCTACAACTATAGGATCTAACGGCTGACTACACATCTCTCGATAATTGTACGAGGGATGGTAGGGATCTATCTGGTCCATGCGGGAAACTAACTGTTTCACCACAGTTTCAAGATTACTAGTTTGTCCACCATATTGGTTCGGTGGGACATAAGCATGGGATTTATGAGTGTATGACGGTGTGACATAAGGATTAGATGCTATATTGCTATTATGCAAAGCATTGGTAGGAAGAGTATTATGAAGAGGATTTGTAGTAGTATTATGTTGTATCCCAGATTGTTGGTAATTGGTGTTTGGTTTTGTTTTGGGTTTTTGCTGATTTGAGGTATATTGCTCAATAGCTTGGCAAAATAGAGCAGTAAATGATGGTTTCTTTTGTGCGGGAATGACCCTAGGCTTGCTAATAGGCACTTTAGATGGTTGGGTAACCTGTTGTTGTTGCATGTTCTGGATTATAGCTGCCATATCCAAATTGGATGGTCTAGCTTGATCACTCTCTTGATCGATAAAGGACAAGGGATTAGTGCGTGTGTGAAATACATCTTCTAGAGTTGCTTGAGTGTCACTAATTCGATCCTTGTCCATATGGACTGCTCTATTAAGAACACCAATATTAGTATTAATGAACTTCCAGAATTGTTCCATGTTTTCAAAAGTAATGGCTCCTCCCGGAGACATTTTAGGGGATGAGGATCCTTCCTCTCTAACATTTTCTTCTTGTTCATTTCTTACAACAAGCTCTTCTTCTTGCCGGTCTAGGATTTCTTCTTCCTGGACTTGGTCTTCGGGAAGGATATCTGGGTTATTTAATGGTTTTCCTAACCAATCTTCTTCTTCTTCAGTTTGTTTTCCGTTCCTAAGTCTAGGCATTGTGCTTAAACTTAGATTTCAGCAAATATATATACTTATATATATATGCGCTAGGTTTGAGAGGTATATATTTTAATTATATACCTACTATAAAAAGGAAATGTTTTGATTTTTTGTTTTTGTTTTTTATTGTTTTTGTGTTTTATAATATTATTATAAAGATAACAAATAGCATTCTAGTTACAAAAGGAATAACAATAATAAGAATAATGATTTAGTTTTCTATAAATAGTTTATGGATATCGTTGATAGGATCAAGTTCATCGGGAGTCATGAAATGCTCCTCTTCAAATTGGAAATGGTTTTTCAAAAATTTGACAAAGTGTGCTATGGTAATATGATCTATCTTGATTCTGACCTGTAGAAATAAAGCTCATGGCAATACTCTCGATATAACACAACTCTAGGAACTCTATTCCATATTTTTCTATCCGTAAGAATGACTTCTTGATCCTCTATATGAGATAGAAACTTATGTACTACAACTGCATTCTCAAGGTATTCCTCAAAGGTGTACAAT
Organism: Wollemia nobilis; assembly: GCA_028583015.1. Classification (NCBI taxonomy): domain Eukaryota; kingdom Viridiplantae; phylum Streptophyta; class Pinopsida; order Araucariales; family Araucariaceae; genus Wollemia; species Wollemia nobilis. Next base: position 23,637,511 of record JAQPPZ010000523.1, read on the forward strand.
TCTGAAGACACAAGTGCTCTTTTATCTGCTAACCACCTATGGCAAGCTCTCTGAAGTTCATGATATAAGGTTACCTGATCAGGATCCAGGATTCTATCTAGGACAAACCTCTTAATTTGCCTAAGTTTCTGTAGATCTGGATTCAATGATACCCAATCTCCTATCAAGTTCGTCCCACAAAGGTTGAACCCTATTTGTTTGAGGTACTCTAAGTATAGAAGTAATCTCTATGGCCGTTAATTGATTTTCAACATTTATGGTGACAACTCGTCTTTTATTATAATCTACCATCTAAATATGATATGCAACTTTAATTGTTTGTCTGATGATTCTAGATGTTACTTAATAATAATTTTTTTTTTGGATTGTTTTCAAAAGGTTTTTAGTTTCACGTCGGGTTCACCAAAATGTACTGACCCAAATTTTTTGTGCCCTTACCTTCAGGCTAAAGGATCCGTGCCCGGAAGGGGGATGCGAGAAGGATGGAACAATACCTCGGACTGAGAGGCCCTTTGAAGGTCGCGCCTCTCGGGGGAGGGGTATAAGGGTGAATTTTTGACGGATGGTGGGGTTCACCAGGAAACTTTGAGTGGCAGTTTCCATGCCTAGGTTGAGAATGGTTTTGATGTGTTCATTTTATACTCGATCATTCATAATCCTAGGTTGGCCAGAATGAATCTAAGCTATTCTATATGAAATGCCAATTTATATGAATACAGAAAGCATGAATGAATCCTAAATACCAGGAATATACTTAAATAAGAAAGAATGCACCTGATTTCGGATGTCTGATGAAGATTCTAAAGCTTGTAGGAGTCCAGATCATCCCGAAAATGACAGGATCATCTGCAATTGTACAGAATCATCCCAGATTACAGTCGATCATCTAAGATCAGACAAGATCATCGTCGATCTGACGAATTCGTTAGAAACCTGCAATCACAAAAGCAGACACCAAAAACCAAAAATGCAACTACAAGAATAATACAAAATGATAGAAATGATAGTATAAATGCCTAACTGATAAATCTGGATAGCAAATTAAAGGAAATGCATTTTTTTAATAACTTATTTTAACTTTATCATGTAGTTATTTTAAAATGAGGTGAACTCCAGGATGCAGAATAAAAATAATCAAGCTAATGCATAATAAAATAAGGAAGAAAGATGAGAAATGCAAACTCAGGGCTCTGATTTCCCCCAATATGAACTACAGTTGAGATCACCTCCAATCGTACGAGATCATCGCCGATCTGCGATAGGATCATCCAAAATCATCTGGAATCGCCTGCGACGATCCGAGCTTCCTCCAGCTGAAGCACAGTGAAAACCTACAATGAAAACCTAAAACTACGAGTGCAAAACTTCAATGGTAGGGAAAACCAATCAAGGAAAGGGTTAGGAGGAAAGCCAGGCAGGGGATCCAAAGAGTCAGGGGGTTCAGGGGGATAAACTAAGAAAATCCTAGTTTATATAGGATTAGGGGGAGGTTAGGAGGTTGGGGATCATCCCAATCTGGGAGATCTCCAACGGAGGAATCTCCAACTGCGTAGACACGCTTCTGCCCAAGTTGGAGAGGTTATTGAAACAGAAGCTAATTATGAAAATTTGGTTTTGGGACGAAATCGTCTGGACGTTCTGTTCCAGATGAATTCATCCGATCTGGGACGATTTCGTCTGATCGGCGACGATATCGTCCAACGGTCAAAACAACTCCTAAAAATGGCATGAAAAATGGGGTGAGCGGTTAACGGGCGGTTTTGGGGTTAAAATTCAAATTTTATCTTTTTACTAAGGGTTTAACTGCGCCAATTTTAGGGTGCTACACCCAGGAATAGGGGAAGACAAGAAGAAGCACCCCAAGTAAATTGAAACATGATGTATTCTTAGGTGGAACATAGAGAACTACCCCAATAAGTAGAAGGATGAAGAAGGATACAATTAATAGTACGATATGAAGATAGAGTGGAAAATTTTGAAATGGAAGTTCCAAAGGAGAATGGTAATGAGATAATTAAAAAATAATTGGATGGAATTACTCCATTAGCTTAGATAGGGCTATTACAACAAATAATGTGACTTCAGACCCAAAAATTGTAGGAGGAATATCAGACGCTACAAGATCATAATGTAAGGTTGAGGGAGCAAATCATCCAAGAATTGGATGGTACAATATGAAGGTTGGATGAGCAAAGAGTAGCTAGGCTACAAGAACTATAAGGGGAATCCAAGGATAATGAGGGGATAACTCAAAGAAGTGGTATAAGAAATGATGGTACAAGCACAAGTGAAGGAAGAATATCATAAGTAGAATCAATTGATCTACCAATGACAAATGAAGATGTAAAAATACTTTGGTGAGACATTGAGGAAGCAACCACATCACCTGAACCACAAGGTAACACACAAGTAGATTCGAGTGAATCTAGTGATGAAGGAATGCCTTGGATGGTAAGGGAACCTAACATAAAAAGTAGTGATGACGATGACTTCCTAAGAAGACCCCAACTACTTCAATATAACCTTGATCCTCCAGCTTATACAATAACACATCGATAACTAGGAAGACCCCAAGAGCCTTACGCCAACCTTGATCCTCAAGCTTATACAATGGCTTATTGGCAACTAAGAAGAAAAAATAGAGAAGTAAGGAGATTGGAGAGATTTATACACTTACCAAAAAATTGGTCAGAGCAAAGAGAGGATAATAAAAATGACTCAAGTTCTCATACGAACTTTTTTGATGCATACAGGGAGACCTTAGCAACCTCATGTACATAGAGACACTTTATGGAAATTAGATGGAGATGCCACTTAATACATGTAGATCATAGAATTATAGCACTACAATAATTATCACTAAGCATAAGATGAAGTAGAAGTCCACTATAAAATATTGAATTGGTAGATATAACTCGTGATAATCAAGCAACGAGGGGAGGAATCGACAAGGATCCCTAAGGCTTCAGCTAGGAAGGGGAGGAGGTATTCAATCATATAATGAAAGAAGTCAAGGTGGTATTACACCAAGAGGAGGAAGGGGATGAGGAAGGTTCTAACCCCCTACTCCTAGATGGCTAGGAGACACACCTTTAGCATGTTTGAACTGGACAAGGAATCTGTAAGCTATACCATGGATAAGAGGAATCTTGCCAAACCCTACAAGGTGGTACCCATTGGGATGACCACCACTAATACGATGAGGACCTCAAAGAATGGAAGTAGGAAAAGGATTACTCCAAGGAAGGGAGGAACCACCAATTATTCAAAAAGGTTCGATGTCAAGAGGAGTAGGTCATGGAAGGCACTTGTGAGGTAGAGGCCTTGCTAGTAGAGGAAGAGTACGTTTTGCAGATGAAAGAAACCATGGACAACAAAGAATTTGATCACCAATTCTGGAGGTAGAATTGATCTAAGGAGATAGGTGAAGAAGTTGCTCAAATAATAGCATAATAGTGAGAGCACCGCCTCCAAGAGATCCATCATCTGTACGATAAAAGGAAGAGATGTCAGGAGAAGATACTCTAGCTTGCAATTGTACAATTCCAAATTGCACACATGGTAGTGGAAGGCCAAGGAATTTAGTAACATCACAAGTCAATATGAATCACCCTAGAGAGCAAGTGGTGCTAGATGATACAATCACTCATAATTTCATGGTCGAACCTCCAAGAGAAGAATCAGATGGGATCATACAAGTGAATGTCACTATGCAATTCCCATGACAGTAAGTATAAATAGTATTAGGAAATAAAAAAGAAAATAAAAAGAAAAAGAAAAAATAAAATTCCTTAGTTCTGAAAATCCCTCGGTATACAATTAAGCAGAAAGTTGGTTGAAAATAAAAAACGACGGTCTCTTCAAGAGAAATATGGAAAATTTCTCTAAGTGACAGATCGTACAAACCATTTTGAAGGTGAAAAGTGTAAGTACAAATTGTACAAGTCAAAAGTGGAAAATAAGTGTGTGTTTGAAATTGTACAAGAAAAAATAGAAAAGGCACAGGTAGAAATCATACAAAGGGAGCCTATTGTACAATTTAGATCATATAGTGTACGATTTTATCACACATATATATGATTTGCAACCACCACAATTAATGTTTGCATGCACGAAACGATGAGTTATTGAGTAATTCAAGAAAAAGATGAAATCACATGTGAGAAGTAGTGAGTTATTGATAATCCATGCAAAATAAGACAAAAATACATGCAAATAAGATGAAGTGGCACAATTTTAAGAATCGAACGATTAGGATTTTGCAACAATTTAAATAGAGGACGTTTGAAGTATTTTTGCAAATCGTACAAGGGTAAATTTAAAATTTCAAGGAGAAAATGGTGAAAATCATGCAACCAAATAAAATATTATGCATAGGTGTTGAAATTCACCAGTAGAACTATAGATTGCATGACCATATTAATTTTGCACTAGAGAGACTTTTTGCATTCAAATAAAGTGAAATGGAGGAAGAAAATCAAAAGTTTTACTCCATTAAAAGCAAATTTTGAGTTGCATCAGAAGGAAAAGCAAGGGTTTGTAGTAGGAGACATCAAAGAAGAAACATATTATTGAAAAATCTCCACCTAGGGTTCAAGAAAATTACAGATTGAAGCTCGAGTGAAGAAATTGCAAGAAAAAGGAGAACTCACAAACCCTAATAAGAGAAAAAGCATCACATATTAGAAAAACAAATTTTGAGAATTGTAGAAGGTAGAAGGAAAAGGGATACGACCGTACAACCCTACAACATAGCCAAGAAAGTTTGTTTTTGGGAGAAATTGTGCCAAGTAAAGATAAAAATTGCATATTTGCTCCAAAATTGCACTGGAAAGATAGATCGAGATATTTTGGCAATTGGGTCGGTGACAAATCATTGAAAGGGAGTGAAAAACATAATTTTTAAGCAATTGTATGAAATTGTATGCTTAAGAAGCAATTTGAAGGATTTTACGATTTGGAAGTTGTTGTACGAACCAAAAACGTACATGAATGATTTGGAGGGTGTACTAGACAATTTACAGTAGCATTGTACAATTTTCATAGGACTTTTGGTTACATGATGATTTATGTATAGAAAGCAAATATAATCGAAGGAATGACAAGAAAATAATTTTGATCGAAGAGTTTAGATATCGATTAAGAAGAATTACAACCAACAAAGTTGAACGATCACTAGGACCTTTGCACAAGAGGAAGTCACATCTATAGAAACACCAAGGGTGATAGTTTTAGTATCGTGGTTGGCATAGTAATCATCCTTGGAGGAGAGGAGGATACAGGTTGTGGAGAGAGCAAAGGTATTGAAGGGTTGATCAAAGGACACCGTCAAGGTTTTAAGAGGAGGAAATGGCACAGGAAAGAGTCCTAAGGAGGGAACTGCATAGTGAAGTCCATTGAGTAAAAACTCTAGATCTAGAGGAGGATCTGAGCAGTGAATTTGAGGAGGACCAAGTTGATATAATAAGGATATCATTTATACAACATGGGGGAGATACATGTCGAAAGTGGTTGAACAAAAAAGGAAATAAGAACCATCCATGGAGAAAATAATTTGAGAAGGCTAGCATAGCTATGATAGCATAGGTTCCACCACACTAGAAGGTCTTATTTTACAACTATCTATTGCAGATTGTTCAGGCATACAATCCTGCAAGAAAACTTACCTATGTCAATGTGGGCAAACGGTTGGTGAAGGTAGAGTTCATAGTAGAGATGTTCAGAAGAACATTTGGGTTGCCAAAAAGTGACATTGAGATAGTCAAGAATTTGACTAATATTATTGAGACATATTGCATCATCACTTCACTCACCAATGTGAAATCATCAATCGAAGCAAAGATCTAAGTGCAAGAACTCGAAAGATTAAATATAGTTGATAGGAAAGGATTGGACATGCACCATGAATATTGTAATGGCTTGACTGTCAGGAGAAACATAAGCCACAAAGATGCCAATATAGATGGCTCAATACGTGGAAGGTATTATCAAAGGAATTCAGTATGATTGGGGTACCTATTTGGAGAGAAAAATACATGAAGTACTAACAAAAAGGTCAGAATTTTGGGATGACTTTCCATGCATTTGGATTGTTATTGGACATAGTTACATAGATGGAAATTCATTTTTTGGGCTTGATAGAGCCTAGGAATATTGATGCAGGTAAGCCAACTATTCTACAATAGGTAAACTTAGTGCTAATCTAGAAGGTGACTCCAAATAAGTCTCGAGAAAAGAGAGCACCTAAGCAGCAGGCCATTGAAGTGCATGAGGATACTCCTTCAGATGAGTAGGTACACCATCAAAGGAAAAGACCTAGGAAGTTTCAACCTAAACTATAATAACAAGCACTTTAACAATGGTAGCAGGAGCAACCGTCAGTTTAGGAAAGGGAGGAAATTGTAGTGAGGTAATCTAGCCCAGTACAGTTAAAGACAAGAAGACAACATGAGAGAACAGTAAAAAATCCCATTATGAAAAAGTAAGCCAAGCCTATACAGGAGAATCAATAAGAGTAAGGGCAATCAGACTCGAAGATGCTGGATCTACACACTTTGGATTGGGTAGATGTAGAGGAGATGGTAGAGTCCCCACAGATTTTCCAGTCTATTGATCTTAAAATTTTGGAATCTTCTAAAATTTTGGACAATACAAAAGTGAGGCAAATATTACAAGAAGTGATATCCACTACACAGGAAGTAAGGGAGAAAGCCAAGGTACTAGTGGAAGCCTTAGAATAAGAGTCGAGAGAAAAAGAAGCTCCACTTTAGATTCATGATGGGAGGAGGCACTAATCAAACTGAACAGAGTGATGCACAAGAAGATACAAATGCATAGAATGTACAAGGAGTGGTGCATGCATCACAGGAATAGGAAAATCCTATTGTTGAAGAGGTCATAGCAATGGAATTTTAGTTGAAATAGGAAGAAAAGCAGGTAATAGAAGAATAATAGGTGCACTTGCCTAAATAGAAAAAGGAAGTCTAGGAACCAACAGAGAAACAACAATCTCATCCTGAGGTTCTTGATATTGAATATGATGAGTAGGTTGAGAGACCTACAATATAGACTCCACTGCAGGAAAATATAAACATGGAGAAAACACTAATGAAGCTTGGGTGAAGCTCTGGTCACCACTTGGAAGAGGATGAAGAACAAAATCCTAGACAAAAAGAAATGTGGAGTATGCAAAAAAGCTACCTCTTGAAAATACCACAATTATCAAGGATTGAAACAAAAGAGGATGCAAAAATGGTAGAGGATCAGGTGGACCATTTATTCTCTTAGATGTGCAATGTCATAGCTAGCACGACGTGTGGGAGAGTTGAAGCTATGGGAGGAGCAAGTGCTTATTGAATTGGAAAAGATAACAGAATGGGTGAGTAGTGAGAATCGTACAAGGATAATTATTGATATCCATGTACAACACACATGGAGGTTACCCAGGGAAGAGGTAATAATGATGTTAGGAAGATATGACTTACTAGAAGGAGTGCGAACCAACTATAGGTAGCATCCAAGGTTGTACCTGGATAAAACCAATTATCCAACTTGTCCCTTGAATACAGTGGAGTTGGAACATAAGAGGGTAAACTCAAGCTTGGCTTTCACTCTAGGAAGTTGAACTTCCTAACACACTAGATAGAATGGCTGAGCATAGGATTGGAGTAGATCTATCAGCTCAAGTAAGCTCTAAAATAAGAGATAGAGGCCACTCAGAAGGAAATGGTTGCAATGGAGGAAGAATTAAATAAGAGCAAGGTTACGATAGAAGAAAAGTTAAAGAAATTGGAAGAACTACTGAATAAGAGGGCTGGTTTTGAGGCTAAAATCAGTTCGCTAGATGAGAAGTGATAGGTCTCATAAATGGTAGAAGAAAGGATCAAGGAGTTTGGAAGCTCAATTAGCAACAAAATAAGAACAATTGCAGGTGAAGGATGAACAACTAAAAACATAGCTGGTTATGAAAGATGAGCAACTGGCAGAGAAGGATAAGAAGATAGAAGAGCTTAAAAAATATAATAAGTGATATAATGATATTATATTTTGTGAAGCAAAAACAATTTAAGGTTAAGGAGGAGACTATTCATGCTTTGGAAGTTGATATTAATCATCATCTAAAGACCATTATAGAAAATAATGAAGAGTTAGAAGTAGTAGCTCGAACAGGCACATTTACAGGAGAAGCTTAAGAGGAGTTCTATTGAATGCTAACAATAATTAAGAGAACTCATGAAGACTACCAAGGAGACAACCAACCAACATGGTTTGAAAGTAGTAGAAATGGACAACTACGTAGCCAAGTTGCGAAACCAACGCGTAATTATTCACGCCTAGTTGGAAGACAATGAAGCCTTGGTCAAAGAATATGAGGCCCAGCTGAAATAAAAATATGAGTCAGCAAGGACACCGACCAGAGTAAAAGGAAGGGCAGATGTAGGCAACAAATCCACCTCCCAAAAGAAGAAGTGATAAAGAGGATTTACCTATTTTTGACAATTTTGATAGTTTTGGTAAAACGTACAAAGCAAGAGCAAAACGTACAAACTGGAAGCTAAAATGTACAAGGTATAATGTAATGCAACGAAAAGTAGATGAAATATAATTTGAGTTATATTTATGAATGAATTTGATTATAAATGTAATTATACTTAGTAAAGGGTGTAATTAAGATTTTTGTTATACGTGGATAGTTGTAAATAACAAATTGTCTCAGGCATCGCTTGGAACAACTTGGGCAAAATTTATATAAGCCCCCCCTTTCAATTTTGTATGTCTAATTATTGAATGCATACACCTAATCATTGTGTGGGATTGCAAGTTCATTATGTATCCTTGTGGAAGCTATTAGCGATTGTAAAGTACCATTGAAGATTAATGAATGTGGAACCATATTGCATAGCATTCTCTCATGTCATTGTACGATTCTGGAATGATGGCTTACTATTTTGCAGTACTTGATTGTTGCATGTAAATTTTCTATGTCTATGGATGATGTTAATGCATTACTATGAATAATGGAATTGAACCACCACTAGTGTGATCCTTGGAAATGATCCACGAGGAAGATTTTATTAGGAAAAGATGTCTTGGGAGTTGTATGATTTGAGTTTGTATAAGCTATTTGTAGTTGCATATAAAATGTTGGGAAGACTCTAGAATTGTATAATTTGGGTATGTGAACAAGAAAAATAAATTGATCATTCCAAACCTCTGAGAATCACCTCCCCATCGAGAATACTTCACCCATGTGCTACAGAGTCCATGTCAGATTCCTCCATTCATTCATTTGTGTCTAGTGTCAATATTGAAGTTCATGTTAGATTCCTCCATTCACTACATCATCCACTACCACACCTAATTGTCATTGTCCATTCTCATTTATGATACACCCACATCATATAGTCCACCGTGTATAACTTGTGTCTATCTCCTCATCTTCCATGGGTCTATCTTCTCGTCTGTTAAAATTCAACATTGACTGTTCGGATACTGAACAAATTTTATGAGCAATAATTCATTGGGTGTTTAAACTATCCATTGGTATATCCACCAATCAAGTAGTCATTGGCTTATCCACACGAAGTGATAATTAGCTTAAAGTAGTAATTCGAAAGTGACCGTGGGTATGAAGATAGTAAATTAATCAAAATTGAAATTTTTAAAATTTCAAATTCAAACTCGCCTTGGCACCAAAACACATAAGAGAAGAATAATTCTATTTTTTGCTGCAAATAAAATGCATGAGTGATAAAACCACTCCAAAAAACTGGATTAGAGGAGAAAATGATAGATTACAATGCACATATAGACCAAACAAAGGATCCCTGAATACACCAAAAAGATATCCGTGAAATAAAGGCACGCAACATAATTCTCCTTTTAGAATTAATAGTTTTAATCCTCACCACTGGTCCATGGCATTTCCAAATTAGGACAATGCCACTCCTACTCTAGACAACAATGTCACTTCTAACCTAGAAAATAGTCTCTATTCGAGAAGATCTCATCGCTAAATTTTCCTCACTATGGACGTCGGTGTTCATCAATGTTTAGGTCAACAACAAAAAGACCTTGCTACTATGTATTAAGTACTACATGATATATGAGATTCATTGGCTAAACTTCTCCCTCAAAATAATCAAGCCTCTCAAGACATTGTCAACCCTCAACCTTTAAATACTCTTCAAGCATCAGTACCTCCTAAAAATTCTTCTGATTTTGATCCTTCAACAGGTGATGCCTCTTGATTCTTAGAATGGCCTCATGATGTTCAAGTTCCTCGTACTGACATGCCCACTTTTGAAGGATATGATCCGAGAGGCTGGCTAGCCCAATTGGATGGTTTTTTTTTGTTTATACCATATTCTAGAAATTAGTCATGTCACATTTACATCTTGTAAAATTGGTACCCAGGCCTATCAGTGGTTGTTATGGTAGCTTCATCAACATAATCGCTCTCTTATGTGGCCTAAATTTAAGGAAATTTTCCTTAGAATATTTGATAAAGGTTCTTCCTCATCATATGTGGTTCACCTTATGGAACTCAAGCAAACCGGTTTAGTAGAAGACTATGTCACTGAGTTCACAAGTCTTCTTACTTATACACATGAATTGAATCCAGTAGTAGTGGTTTCTGCTTTCCGTCATGGTCTCAAGGATAAAATAAGAAAGGAAGTCAACATGCATGATCCATGTACTCTTGATGATGCCACGCGTATAGCTAAAACAACTAAAAATAAAATTTAAGATGTGGTACCCTATAAACGTGATTCTAATTTTCATTGTCCTTTTCACAATCATGAACAGTCCTCAAGATAATTTTACTTTAAATATTATTCCTATAATCAAAGGGATAAAACCTATGCATTCTGTTAAACCTCTCAAGTGGAATATGACACCAATGAAGAAGAAGATTTATTTTAAACAGAGTTACTCACTGATACAAAACACCAATCAATAGATACTAGTGAAGTAATACCCGAGGAAGATACTATTGCTCTCTCAATACATGCACTTATGGGTTTAAAATCTCATCATACGATTAAGGTACAAGGATTTATTAGGCATAAACGTGTTAATGTGTTGATAGACTCAGGTAGTACACATGACTATCGATTTCAAAACTACAAAATCCTTGAACTTGTATATGATTACTTCTAATCAAGATAAGTTTCAAGTATTGATTAAAAATTGTGGTAATGCTCAATATGTGGGCCGAACATCTCTAGTTTTGGTACAAACGATAAGTTATACTTGGCATGGAAATCTCTTCGTTATGAACTTAGGGAGCTCAAACGTCATTATAGGTGCAGAATGCCTAACTCAACTCGACGATGTTACTCTTAATATTCAAAGATTATACATCAAGTGGACAAAAAATGGTAAGACTATTTGTCTTCAAGGAATTTAATCTCTACCATCCAAGGTGGTGAGTTCTCACTGCATGGAGAAGTTACTAAAGAATTGTGCTTATGGTTTTATAGCTCAAATAAATTCCATGGAAACTCAATCCTTGGATACTCCTGCAATTCTCTCAAAGGATCTTCAAGCTATTGTGGATAATTATGAAGAAGTCTTAAGTGAACCAAAGGGTCTACCTCCTAAACGAGCACATGACCACACCATACATCTCATTCTTGGAATTCTTCCCCCTAATTTTCATCCTTATCGCTATCCTCAATCTCAAAAGATAGAAATAGAGAAGCTAGTCCAAGAAATGTTAGAACATGGTATAATTCATCCTAGCATCAGTCCTTACTCATCACCAATAGTAATGGTACATTTTAGAGATACCTCTTGGTGCATGTGTCCATATTTTTGACCTCTCAACAAAATTACCATCAAGGAAAAGTTCCCTATTGTAGCACCCTAAAATTGGCGCAGTAAACCTTAGCAAATAATTACAATTACCTTAGTAACAATTCAAATTCAAATTCAACCCCCAAAATCGCTCCCAAACTGTCGTTTAACCTGTTTCCTCGTTTCTCATGCCATTTTTAGGATTTGTTGTGGCCGTTGGACGATATCGCCTTAGATTGGACGATTTCGTCTGGACTAGGACATCCAGACGATCTTGTCCCAAAACTAATTTTTCATAATTAGCTTCTATTTCAACAGCTTCTCTAACTTGGGCACTGACGCGTCTGCACCGTTAGAGACCTCCCCTGTTGGGGATCTCCCAAAATGGGATGATCTCTAACCTCCCAACTTCCCTCCTAAATCTATTTAAACCTTAAGACCCCCCCTTGACTTTCCCCTGGCTGGATTTTCTGTAACTTGACCTTTACACGCATTAGAACACCTTGGATTACCATCTGCACTTGTCCTATCCAAATTTTGTTGCAGGAACCTTGTTATTCTTCAGCCAGAGCAAGCTCAGGTCATCGCAGACGATCTTGTCCAATTCGAGACAATTTCGTATCAATCTAAGACGATTTCGACTGCAGTCTGCATTGGGGCAATTAGTGCCCAGAGTTTGCGCTTTTCCTATACTTTGCTACTACTTTATTCTACATTTAGTTAGTTTTATTAGTATTTCCTGTTATCTTGCATCTTGGAGTTCACCCATGTAGTTTAATTGCATAATAAGATCATGATTAGTCATTAAAGAATCGTAATTTACTTATATTTCCATTTGGGATTATCTTGTTAACATTCTTATTGTTATTTCACATCATTTGCCTCTATCAGAATAGTTGTATTTCTGGCATTTTGTATCTATTTCTCTGTTTGCAGGTCTCTGATGAATTCGTCTAACGAATTCGTCAGATCTCAGATGATCCTGTCAGATCAGAGACGATCCTGTCAAATTCTAGACAATCTGGACTGCTTCAAAAATCAGAATCTCCATTAGACATCCGAGACCAGGTATGGATTTCTTCCCTTAGTTTACTCTCTGTGTTTTCTATTAAATCTGTTTTCTGTATTTAAATTTGCATTTTCATATAGAATAACTTAGATTCATCTGGCCAAACCTAGGACTTAGATGTTTAAAGCTAAAATTGAACACATTAAACTCATTCCCAACCTAGGTGTGGAAACTACCACTAAAATTTTCCTGGTGAACCCACCATCCATCGAAAATTCACCCTTATACACCTCCCCCGAGAGGCGGGACCTTCAAAGGGCCTCTCAGTCCGAGGTATTGTCCCATCCTTTTCACATCCCCCTTCTGGGCATGGATCCTATAGCCTGAAGGTAAGGATGCGAAAAATTTGGAGCGATACACCTATCTCTGTCATTGATGATTTATTAGATGAATTACATGGCACTGGTTATTTCATTAAATTGGATCTTCATTCATGTTTCCACCAAATTTTATTTAGGGAAGAGGACATACCTAAAATCGCTTTTTAAACTCATGAAGGTCATTATGAATTCCTAGTCATACCTTTTGGTCTTACTAACGCTCTATCAACCTTTCAAAGCCTTATGAACCATGTCTTTAGGTCATATCTTTGTAAGTTTGTCTTAGTTTTCTTTGATGATATCCTACTTTATAGCCAATCTTGGAAGGATCACCTAATTCATGGTGACAAGGTCCTTCATCTGCTACATAAGGAAAAACTCTTTGTTAAAATATCCAAATGTGCCTTTGGGGTCCAAAAAGTTGAATACTTAGGTCATATCGTATTCCACGAAGGAGTCAAATTAGACCCTCAAAAAATCAAAGATATTCAAGATTGACCCCTACCTAAATCCCTTAAAAAACTTAGGGGATTTTTAGGTCTTACAGGCTATTACAAGAAATTTATATGCAACTATGGCAAAATTGCAGCACCTCTCATGACACTTACCAAAAAGGATGATTTTTAAGTGGAACGAAGCAACTTTGTAGGCATTCCAATCTCTCAAAGAAGCTATGTGCTCTACCCTAGTATTGGCTACTTCTAATTTAGCAAACCTTTCATCATCGAGTATGACACTTCGGGTATAGGAATTGGTGTTGTTTTAATGTAGGAAGACCATCCCTTGGATTTTGATAGCAAGCAACTTTCAGGTAAGAATTTGGGGTGATCCACTTATGAGAAGGAAATATTAGCTATTTTACATGCCATTGAGAAATGGAGGCATTATTTAATAAGCAATCATTTTATCATTAAGACTGACCATAGTATTCTTAAGTATTTTCTAGAACATCTCTCACGCACTGAAAAAAATAAATGGATGACCAAAATTTTGGGGTATGATTTCATGTTTGAGTATAAGAAAGGCAAAGAAAATATGGTAGCTGATGCATTATCTCACAAATATGAGGATGAGGTCTCCATCAATGCCATTTCGGGCCCTTGTCCCCAATGGTTGTCTCAAATTCAATAAGAATGGTTGGTTGATATTGAAACTACTCAAATTATTCAAGATATGAATACAGGATCATCAAGGCATCCTTACTTCTCATATTTAGAGGGTGTGCTTCTCAAGAAATATCGTATCTACCTTCCATAAGGTTTCACTATTAAATCTATGGTCCTCCAAGAATTGCATGCATCCCCTTCAACAAGACACTCAAGATTCTTGAAAACATATCAGCGAGTGAAACAATATTTTTCTTGGAAAGGCTTAAATCTCATAAGATATTTGTGACCGAATGTGAGGTATGCCAAAGTAATAAAATAAAACAGTTAAATTACCAGGACTGCTGCAACCCTTACCAATTCCATATCGTTAATGGGAACACATATCAATGGATTTCATTGAGGATCTTCCCAAGTTAGAGGGTAAAACAATGATTTTTGTGGTTGTGGATCATTTTTCCAAGTACGCTCACTTTTGTGCCCTACAACATCTCTACTCAGAAAGTAAAGGGGCCAAGGTATTTCTTGACTCCATTTTCAAGTTACATGGTATACCCAAAACTATTGTGAGCGATCATGATCCCATATTCACTAGCAACTTTTGGAAAGAATTATTTTGTCTTAGTGGTACCAAGTTGAACATGTCTTCCACATACCACCCAGAATCTGATGGTCAAACAAAAATAGTTAAGAAATGTTTGGGTACTTATCTTTGTTGCTTTTCTCAAGATAAGCAATATCATTGGATTCAATGGCTTTCATTAGTGGAATGGTGGTATAACACTTCTTACCATTTTTTCCTCAAGATGTCTCCATTTGAAGCTTTGTATGGTTAGAAGCCACCAACAATCATAGACTATGTTCCAAAATCCTCCAAAGTAGCTCAGGTAGACAACTTGTTTCAACATCGTCAGGCAATGCTCAACCTTCTTAAAGATAATTTGATCCATGCACAAAATTATATGAAGCAGACATTGTTCCAAATGATAATTCAATATTGGGGTCACCTAAAACCTTATAAGCAGTTATCCTTGAAGATCAAGTCTAGTCAAAAGTTGGCTCCTCGATTTTAGGACTCTACAATATAGTTCGTCACATTGGTGAAGTCACATATCAATTGGAGCTTCCAACCTCTCTCGTATACACCTAGTTTTTCATGTATATTGTCTCAAACAAGTGATTGGTCAGAAAGTGCAACCATAGATAGAGCTTCTATTACTATATGAAGAAGGGCGAATAACTCTTCAACTTGAAGCAATATTGTAATAGAGTACATCATCTTCAATCTCGCTAGATTCAAGAATTTCTGATTAAATGGCAGGACCTTCTAGAAGAAGATGCTACATGGGAACCAAAAAGCATTTTCCAATCATTTCTAGCTTTGAGGACAAAGCTTTCCAAGGAGGGGAGCCATGTTACAACCCTAATATAGCTTAGTCGGCTATATTTCCAATATTATTATTTATTCATTGATTCATATAAATAGGAGTATAATATATTTGATTTAATCATCATCAATCATATATTCATTTGTGTATTCACAAGAGACTCCACCCTCTCTAAGTGGCTATAAGGCTTTACCCTCAAGCATTGTATTTGATTTATTGGGATTATTCGTTCGATATTTATTTTACATTCTAATTGTTTTACGAAGGAGATCACTTCGTAAACAAGAAATAATGAATCAATGAAAGGTATAAGGAATCCTATAACAAAGAACAGGTGTAACCATTATGGTAGATATGGACATAAATAGAGAAATGTTGGAACCTCCATTGTTGTGAAATTTGTAGAGGATATAATCATTCTCAAAAATCTTGTCTACATAAAGAAAGGAAAAATCACAAATTAAAAATAGATTGTGGATGGATAAGTATGAATGAGTGGGATAAGTGTTACAACACTAATATAGCCAAGTCGGCTATATTTTCAAATGTCATTGATTTATTGATTTAATCATTATTAATAGTTGTAGATTAATTCATAATTAATTATCTTTTCATCTTGAATTAATTTTTGTAATCGCAAGGACTAAGCTCTCCTTAGTGGCAAAGGACTTAGCCCTCTTAAAGTGTGAAGAATACATTTTGAATCCTATTCATTTCTCTCTTGTGTTTTGAATTGTAATTGATTTTATATCCGTTTGGCTTCAAGTGGTATCATAGCCTCCTTCTTGGCAAAGTGGAAATCGAGTTAGTGAAGAAGAGCCATTATTTTAGCCCAAACTCACGCAATTTTTTTTCCAAACTCAAACTGGTGGTGATTTCATAGAGGTACTATCAGATTTGGTATTACCGTTGGATCATCTTGAATGTGAGCTCGTGGAATGTAGTTCACATAAGAAGATCTAATTTTTTGCCAGTAAAACCTGTAGTAGCGTTGCATCGTTTCATACATCTGAACGAAGTAGTGAATTATTAATTTTGCAAATATTAATAAGGGATATAAGCTATTCAAAACCCTAAATATTATCACCTTCACTTATGGAAAACCTAATCTCTCCAGTTCGCAATGCATGGACAAATTTATTGGTTATACACAAAATATTCCTCCAAACAAAAGCCATATTGAGTTAAAATAATGTCCGTTGATGGTCAATATTCCAATGCACGACTTCACATATTTTAAAGCTTCAATTTTTCATTAAACCATTGGATAATTTAAAGAAACAAAGTATCTTCATAGTTACAAATCAAAAGGAAATCATTTATAAATGTCAAAACATATTTGTTTCGCACGGATAATATTTAGAGCACACAACAAATCATTCAAAAGTTTGAATCGGGTATGTTGGAGCCAAATTTGACTCAACATCAGATACCCCCAAATTTAAATTTTTAATTTCTAAAGCCTTCATCTAAATTTTTTGGTCTTTGTTGCATTCACTTTTGTAGAATTGGTTTTTAATTTTTGGCTCTTATTAGTCATTTTAAAATGTTCATCTTAAATAAAAAATTAAAACCATAGTATTAATCGGTCGATTAATCACCATTAGCCTTTAAGAAAATGACCGTTGAAGTTAACCGATTAATAAAGGGCTTATAAAAAGTAAAGGTCCCTTAGAAGTCCATAGGTTCATAAGGTTTTTAAATCAAAGCATTTGGCTTAAGTGGAGATAATTAAACCTAAGGTTTAATAAAAGAATTATTTTTGCCAAAGTCCTAAGGTTAAATTAAGTCACATAGGCAAATGAGGGTATGCGCCCCCTTTTGATTAAAAAGCATGCAAGTCCAAATATCTGGACAATAGCATTTCTTTCCCCAAGATCTGGACGGGTGCACTCATGCAAGCAACCTAAAAGTTAAGTCTAAAAGGTCCATGGTACAAATCTTATAACCTAAGGTCTAAACAACTTAATCGATTAAAACCAAGGGTTAAGCACCCCCTTTGGGTAAATAACAAGCAAGTTGAAAATTCTGGATGGCTGTGCTTGATCTGAGCCCCATCCAACGGATGCACGCTCTCCAAAAAGTTAAAATATTAAAGGAGTCAACAAAGGTCAAATTACAAGTCTAAAATAAATTAAGCCTAAGTCGTGCACCCATTCGATTAAATATCAGGAAAATCCAAAAGATCCAAGGGTAGCACTCAACTGTGATAAGATCAGACGACCATGCATCACTCGGGATATCAAAGTTTAGTGTTGAATGAGTTAAGCACCCAAAAATTAATCAGTCCGCTAATCAAAATGAATGAGGGTCTTAAGACATTGATAAGTTTTTCCCCCTTTGCTTAGTTAAATATTATTAAGGAATAAAAGGTATGCACCCGCTTTGCTATTGGTCTTGTAGATCTAAAAAAATCAACAGATGCACTTTCTCCTGAGTTGATTCGATGGCAACGCTCAACAATTTGACTGACCATTAAAATCTCACATCCGAGTGAAGTCAAATACCCTCTATTTTTGGTAGATCTAACGACTACACTTAACCCAAGCTGATTCGACAGTCATGCACCAAGAAAGTCAAATAAATATTAAAAACCTCCTTTTTAAAGGTAAATAAAGGCCTGCATCTTCATGGGATTCGACAGCCATGCCCACTCCAAATTAGATCCAACGGTAGCGCTTTCATGAAGTCATCAAACATTGACAAGTCAAATATAGGAGTGCACATCATAAGTTAATCAATGGTAGTGCTTGATCCCGTCTAGATCCAATGATATAAAGCAAATCAAAGGCTAGAAGAAAATTGATGGCAACACCTAACCTCACCAAATCCTACAACTACACTTGATTGAAAGAATCAAGGGGATATAAAGCACACATCATTAGTGGATTTGTTGGACATTTTGAGTCCCTAAGCTAAAAGTTATCATTGATGTCAAAAGGACCTATGTAAGTAAGCACTATTATTTTTCTCCACAAAGAGCTTCATGAGAAGCCAAGGTTTTGATCAAAGGTTCTAGAAGGGATGCATGGCATTTGGTTCCAAAAGGAGCTTCAAGGGAAGCTTAGCAAAAGGTTTTTATGAAAACCAAGGAAGGCAAGGAATTTTTTTTATTTAAAACCAATGGATGGCAGATTTGAAATGGGTTTTTCATAAAACCTAAGTTGGATTTTCGTTTCATCAAAAAAGGTGCCCCGGTGATGGAGAAATTTAATTTTAAAGTTTTAGTTTAAATCTTAATTTATTTAAAATTAAAATTAAAATTTCAAAATTAAATAAAAGGTTTTTCCTTCCTTTCTTATTGGCGTCGTCGACGTCATGAGGGCAATGTTAAAAGGGCTGACGTATTCGCATTGAAGGATGGCTTATATAAATAATCCAAAGGTTTTCCATTTAATAAACCTAAGTCGTGTCGCATGATTTTTGAAAACCCAAAGTATTTCTGCATTCGAATATTGCACAACAAATTTTGTGGAGTGTGACGTGGGCAGTCAAGTCATGGACGATCAAAGTTTTGGTGCCTTGTAAGGAAAGCATACATGGCTTAAGGAAGAGAGTGCCCAAGGCACTCACGTGGGCAGGGTTAGCTCACGCGGCTGAGCTATCGCTTGGCAGCACAGTGGGTAGAGGTTTGAAACACCAAGACCCTTCAAGGGCTCCTTTGAGGTATGCAATCCGAATCCTATATTTGTGGGGGTAAATATTTTAATTAAAATATTTGCTTATTAAGGTTTGATTATGATTTTTGCGGGAGATATAAGGTTGAGCAAGCTTTAATATTTTATTAAGGTTTGATTATGATTTTTGTGGGAGATATAAGGTTGAGTAAGCTTTAATATTTTAATAAGGTTTGATATTTGATTAATGTGAGATATTGCCTAAGAAATCTTTGTGATTAATTTTGAGTGCAAAAGTGTTGAAAGGAAGGATATAAAATATTTGATTTATTTTATGGTATAAGTGGTTTGTGGAGTGACAAGGTTATGCAATGATTTGATTTATTTTATTTTATGGTATAAGTGGTTTTAGGAGTGATAAGGAAGTTGTGCATTAATTCTTAAGAAGGTTTTCTAATTAAAATCCTTGGTAAATATTATTGTGAAGTGGAGTAATGTTGAAGATTTTGTGATCTTCTAACCCTTGTGAAGATTGGCAAAAGAATATTGTGATTGTGGCAGATTTTCAAAGAGGCTTCTTCATCTTCATAAAAGGTATGGGCACATTCTCCTAGTGATTGATTATGGTGGTTTATTTCTAAAAATATCTTTGGAGTGAAAAGAATTGATTGTGGTTTCCTTTTTGAAAGTGATTGGTTTAGTGCTTCAAGGTTTTCTGGATTGAGATTTGTGATTAAACCTTATTTTATAAGCATTGTTGTTGGAGCCCATTGGTTGTGCAAAGAACTTGAACTTGAGTTAGAAGAGAACATGAGTATCATTATTATGTGAGATTTGTGGTTGAGAATTATTGGGAACATTTTGAGTTGGTTGATACATGCTTGGACTAGGATTTGTGAGAAATGGTTGTTCATTGAGGCGATTGGTTGAGTTGAGTTGAGTTGATTGAGCCTAGTCAAGTGGATGCATGTGGTTGTTCAAGTTCCATAAAACAAACTATTCTATATTTTGGATTTGAGTTGAGATTGGTATTTGAGTATAGAACATATAGAGTCTCTAAAAATTATCTTTATGCTTCTATGAGATTGATTTGAGTTGAGATTGGGATTTGAGTATAGAAAATATTGAGTCTCTAAAAATTATCTTTATGCTTCTATGATATTGAGTTGAGATATTGATTGAGCATTAAGTATATAGAGTCTCTAATAGTTCTCTTTATGCTTCTATGATATTGAGTTGAAATATCGATTGAGCATTACGTATAGAATGTATTCAGTCTCTAACAATTGTCTTTATGATTCTATGAGATTGGACAAGTTCTGTGGAAGCTTGCTATGCAGATTTGAGAAAGTTCTAGAGAGGACTTATTGAGCATATTTGAGCAAGTCCTAGAGAGGAATTATTGAGCAGATTTGCACAAGTCCTAGAGAGGACTTATTGAGCAGATTTGAATAGGTTCTGTGTGGACCTATTGAGTAGATTTGAGCAGGTTCTGTATGGACTTGTTGAACAGATTTGGACATGTTCTATGTGGACATGTTGAGAAAATTTGGATAGGTTATGTGTGGACTTGTTGAGCATATTTGAGTAGGTTTTGTGTGGACCCGTTGAGCAGATTTGGACAAGTTCTAAGTGAGCTTGTTGAGCAGATTTGGACAAGTTTTGAGTGAGCTTGTTGAGCAGACTTGAGAAGGTTATGAGTGAACCTATTGAGATAGAGCTTTGAAGGTGACAAAGTATAGACGGTAGAGTCTTAGTAGATAGGGATCTAGCAGCAAGGACAATTGAATATAGATCTAAGTGAGGAGTCTTCAAGTGGAGAGATCCACCAATTAGTGCAATAGAGAGAAAAAATCTTCTAGAAGATCACTAGCCAGAGCAGAAGGAGAAAGAGTTCTCCTATGGAAGAGATCCACGAACTTGAGATTAGGGGATCAACATCTACTTTGGATAGAGGTCCATAAACATTATAATTGGGAAGGATTCCCAAAGATATTGATTGAGAAAATTTTAGTAAAATATTTCTCCATGGAGTAGCCCACATTGGGTGAACCCCATAAATTGTGGTGTCTCTATTGTGTATGGTATTTTGTGCATTACTTTGATTACTGCTATTTATACACTGCATAATATTGAATTGAAAGAAAAAGTAAGAAGGTGTCTTATACTATTCACCCCCCCTCTCAGTATAAGCTTGCATTCTTCAGGATCCGACGGTAGCGATTGATCCTGCTCATATCTGATGGTAGTGCTTACTCGAAAGCAATTTAAATTAAGAAAGTGGTCAACAATAGAATAATAGTTAAGTCAAGATCTAACGGTAGCACATAAATTTACCTAGATCCAACGACAATGCTTCATTAGAGTGACTGAAAAATAATGATGCAAAGTTTATCAGTGTGTATTTTTGATTGATCTAACGACAACGCTCCAACTCACCCAAATTTGATGGCAGCACTTAAATCAAGATGATCGAAGGTAATCACATGAGATTTTGTCCAAGATATTAAATAAAAATATTATTAAGGCTAAGAAAGAGTGCTTAATCAAGATTTATGAGGGTTTAATACGTAGATAATTTTCTCCTTTCGTTTTGCTAATCGTTGCACATGTCTGGAGAATCCAACGGGCATGCACGTTCGATTTTTGATCTAACAATGAGTGCACAGAGATATAATTAGTTTATAAAGGCCTATGTTCTAATGAGAGGTTATTAACATGTCTAATAACCATGTTAACATAAATAAATCTAGATTATATGGAGATAATACATTGGTAAGATCAAATTGACAATTATATCTTTGAACCTAAGTATTTGTGATAAACTTGTTGATAACCATTGTTTTTGACTTAAAACATGTGGCTACCTTAGCATACATCTATTACGTTGTATGACTAATGATTATGTAGGTCCATAAATATCAATGACAATGATTAAAACCAAAAATATCTAACGATAAGCTTGGTATGTGATGCTCAAGAAGGTAAATATTCCAACCAAAGTACTTTAAGCCTTGATTAGTCTCGGATCAATTAGGAAAATAAAAGCAATCCAATTATGATATGCTTTTCCTTAGGACTAACCAATGTGTATATAAAATGATTTTGAAGGGAACACACCTCTATAAGTAGATCTGACAACCGATCCCCAAAATAATGACCACTTTTTAATGGTATATCTCTGTTCGAACTAACTCTTATACAGGGCCAAGGTGGCAGAGAGTTTTACAAAAAATTCCTATAGAAAGCCACCACTACCACATTCATAATACCACATCATAAGGAAGAACAACTTGACAACCAATAGAAACACTGTAAATGATTTTAAGTACACAAACCAAGGACCTCGTGGATGTGTAGGCCAAGGAAGATCACCTACCACAATTATCCGATTTCAAAAATGACACTATGGTAGATATCCATTGGCTAAATTTGAAAGGTAGTTGGTGACACCACATTAATGATACACTATGCAAAGCCAGTAAAACCTCTCTACCCTCAATTACTTAAAATCCCACTATTGAGTGCCATTGCCACCCTAGTTATCTCATAACAAAGAACTGGTTGAACGAGTAGAGAGTTAGAAGAAACCCAAAAAGTGCATATCATGGTGATTTAGAGTAATTCTTGTGAGCATAATGGACACCTGGGGAAATACCTTTATACCCAAAGAAACTCAGGAGGCAATAAAGTTCATTACTGATCGATCTCCATACACAGAGCTCCTTGAAGGAGTAATAGCTACAACAGGGATGTATGATTTTTCAAAAAAGTCTAGGGAAAACAAAAATCTCACACCAACTCAATAATACAATATTGAAAATACATGTGTTCGAAGCTTCGAGGCCACAATGGAAAATTGGCAACGCTCTCCTTGGTTACTAGTTGATCTATTCTACAAAGCAAAGAAATCGCAAAACCATAGAGCCCCAAGAGAAATATATGGACCAAAAATGTGGGGAAATTAATATGTCCTAGAGTGTATTACTATGCAGACCAGATGGCATGGCTAGCAGTAGCCTATAATGAGAATACCAGGACTTTCAAAGATAATAAATGACGACCAATTTTTATTGTAGCAACCAAGCACATCAAAGAAGTCTTTCATCTAGAGCCCTCAAACATCTAAATAATTTACCAGGTAATTGAAAGGCTATCTCATCAATTAACTGATTTAGATTCTTTTAAAATGTTTTCTGATACATATGAGGAGGTACAATATGAATTTCCCATTAGAAAGACTACATTCAAACACTAGGTCAGGGATTTTTGTGACATGATAAATGTTATTTTGGGGTACAATAACTCAATGTGGTAGGGAGAGATACTCTGCACTTAGAAACACAAAGTAACAGAAGAATAAATACCCCATATATGCTTGGGAGGAGGAATTGAGTAGACAAATGCACAGGTAGTTGTCAAAATTAAAAAAGGTAGTCTTGGAACAAAGGAAAGAGATGTCCTATTTTTCTCATTATTCAATCTTCATGCACCCATTGGCAGGACAATTGGGATATGACAGTTAGCGTAGACTAGGAGCCAATACCAGTCCATATGTATAGAATAAATTTTGGAGAAATCTTCAGAGATCATAGGGTAAAAAAACAAGAGGTTGTATCTACCCCTGAGGTGAAGAAGCCTAAGTTGGCTATGACCTCAACAAAAATTACATTAGAAAGGGTCGAGGAAGAAATGATTTTTAGTGTTGCTAATGAGAGATAACTACAGATAATAGCTAGAACAGGTAGGATGGAAGAAAGTCATACTTTGAGAGAAAATGTACAAAGTACATGGCAAAAATAACCATACCTACCTCGCAAAAATCTATTGTTCTCCAAGTTGATGAAACATGGAATATTTCAATGCATGGAAGGACTATGACATGGTTAGAATAAATAAGGCTATGAATGAAAAAAACCATAGACCTTCTGCACCAAAAAAATAAATAAGTCAATTATAAATGAGCGATAAGGAGAAGGCATAAATGCAAGCCTTGATCAAAGACCTGCAATAACAGTTAGCTAAGGCAACCACCACGCTAGTACAACCCCCACTAGTTGTGAAAATAATAGACTATGCAGACTATTTGGCTAAAATAAGAAAAGAAATATCATTTAAAATTTGAGATAGGATCGATGGGATCATAGAGATGTTTAGGCAAATTAGAGTGATCCAATTTACTACCAAATAAATGGAGAGTCTGCTATACTAGAAAGAACAAGAATTGGAAGTCATCCATCCCACTCTCTGCTTGATGGCATAATACTTCGAAGAAATGCAGAGTAAAAAAGTGATCTTAAAGGATGGCTCTAAGGTCAAGAACAATATTGAATTCATGAAAGCAACAATGTTTGAAGCAAACAGGAAAAGGTGGTACAATGATGTTGTAGAAATGTTTGCTCTAATAAATGAGATAAGAGAAAAGCTGGTGGATACTGGGTTATCATTAGACGAATTCTTGAAAACTACTAGCATAGAAGATTACCTCATGAATAGGATAGAAGGGTTTGATTGTGAACCTGATGATGACAAAGGAATGACCAAACATACTACTTTCTTGGTCAATACTATGGATTATGAAAAGAATAAGGTTTTTATTAGCATACAAAAGAATAAAATCCTCCAAGAAATGAATATATTGAAATTTTCTGTAACTTTTAATATTTATGCTTGGAAGCTTATTAAAAAGCAAATCAGAGGGCTACAGTAGAGCAAGAAAAACAAAGAAATTAAAATATGCAATTTACAACTGGAACTAAATACACCCCTAAATGAAGAATAAATATTACTCAAGAAGGAGAAACTTCAAAAGAAGGAAGCCAGTTAGAGGTTGAAGAAGGGACAAAAGAAGAAGACTCTTTAGGCATTGAGATTACCAATTAAACAATTGAGTTAAGAGAGTCCTAGTAGAGTGTACAATGTAAACAAAAGAGGATAATGAAAGATAGTTGTACAAGTTTTTGAAGGTCAAACCAAATAGTGACAAGTGTAAGGCCTAAATAAGGCCAAAAATAACAGATTCAAGAATCCAAAGCTATAAATACACCAACTACGGTCAAAATCTACATCAAGCATTAGAGATAGCATTTTTGCTAAGAGGTATACTTGAGTGCCCTATGAATTGTGTTGTTGTATCCTTTGTGTCTATTTTTCTTTGTCATCCCTCATTCTTCCCCTTTGTTGTGCAGGTTTTGGTAGAATTGTGCTTGAGAAGCTAAGAATATTTCTAGTTCTTTTTGAGCCTGAAATCTACATATTCTTCTTGTTGCCATATAGAAATAGGAGAGTTGAAGAAGTCTTGTTATATTATTTGAACATGATTTTCTCATTGTATTAAAAATATGTAACAGATTTCAATGGCATTATACTAACTCTACATGTAATTTCTTTGAAAAATTAATATAATTTTGGGGTTCAGTTCTGTCATTTTTGTCTTTAGCTTTGTGTGTTACTTCATAGCAGATTACATTATTTGAATGTATTATGAACATTTATTTTGTTGGTCAAACTATTAAATTTGTTATGATATTTGAACGAGTTTAATAGAGACAATTTATCTTTACTCCCTTCTCTTTTTTCATATTTTAAAGCATTGTTAAATTTCTATAACAACCTAATGAATCTAGGCACCGATCTACATAAGGCATAATAAGAGTTGTTGTCTTTGCTTGGTCATTTTAATATAAGTAGTGTATAACTAAAATTTGGAGTGCTTAAACTTACAATATCTTGAGTTTATTATTGGGGTTTACTTACCTATTATGATTCTTTTCCTTTAGTAATATATCTTTTATCAGAATAAAGAGGCAGGTCAACCAGAGCCTATAATAGCTCGTTGGTTCCAAATGATTTCTGGTAGCTTGACAATCGAATCCTATGGATGAAAGAAATTGTTTCAATAGTTTTTTGGCACTGTTGTCAGGGAGGAATTTTTAAATTCTTAACATGGATTTGACAACGATTATTATTTTAATCAACAGGAGGTCAATTAGAATAAAGAACCTACGTTTTGATTTTTTTACATATTTTACATTCTTTATTTTCTTTTGCTCGTAATTTTCAATTATATTTAAAGTGTTCTTGATGTTTCTTGATTTTCTTGAAATTATCCCCAAAACAATCTCCTATGAGACTAAGAGTTAAATATCAAGAAATATTGATAATACATTTTGTTCTTTCTGCACCACTTGTGCTGGCGACTCTGTCTAGATAAACCCAAAAATCAAAAATCAAGAAAGGAGCAGAATGTGCTAGCACACACCAGGAGAAGTGGTAAGGAGCTATTTCTAGAATTTGAGAACCCCGAGGTATTTACCCACAGTCAAAAAGTCCCACTTCTTAAGAATATTGTTTATGAGAATAGATCTTACTTTAGCAATAAAAAGTACGTAAAGAAAAATAAAAATTAGAATATTGTTACTGTTGATATTAATGTAGACAAAGTTTTTAATTCTGCTATAGATCATACATTTGATTATTCTCATTACACAATCAACAGTAATACTGTGGTAGATAATCTAACATATTATATTGAGGTTACCCAACCCCATATTCCTATAGGTAGTACTATTGTGAATCCAAATCCCATTACACATATAGTCACCATGGCTCAGCCAAATAAAAATAATGTTCAGTTGTGGAGAACTAATATGTACATATCTTTTGCTTTACCTACAAATTAAAATGCCCTACCAAATAAAGCCCACAAGTACTTGCCCAAGTTTCTAGGAAACAATGCAGTAACTGGGGAAGATCATATTAAAAGTTTTTTATATGCTTTGGATAGCTTAGAGGTAGAACATGAAGATGTAGTCCTAAGGATATTCCTACAAACTTTAGAAAAGGATGCCAAGGAGTGGTTCAACTCTCTCCTAGCCACTGAAATTCCAGATTTTGCTAATATGAAAACTATGTTTCTAAAGAAATTCGAAGAGAGGAAAAATGAACAATCCTTGTTAACTGAGTTCACCACTATGAAGAAAAAGGAAAATGAAGCTATTAGTGATTTTAACATATGATTTTCTAAAACTAGTAATAAAATACTTGTTAACCTCAGGCCTAGTGATATCCAGTCAATTTGTTTCCATAAAAATGCTTTCCAAGGAGAATTCAATTATGAATTAAGGCAAGAACAAGCCACCACTATCGATGAATGCATGGATAAAATGATTGAAATCGAAAGAAATATGATAGATAGTGGTAAAATAAAACCTTATTCTCTGGAGACAAATCAACCTGATAAAAATCCCAAAAGAGTAGTTTTTTATTTACAAAGAAGAGTTGAAGTATATCCAATGGAGAAACTAACTAATCAGATTACTGAGATGTTTAATACCATGAACAACAGGTTAGCGAGAATAAAAATAAATAATGGAAACAATGGGAACAATGGTGAGCCATCACAACCAGAGAGACCACATGTTGATAATCACCCTCCCTTCAAGAAAAATTTCAACAAGAATTGGGAAAACAACAATGGCTCTGAAGAAGAAAATAGAAATAGAAACAACGAGAACAATAATTGGAAGAATAAAAAAGTTGATAGAGATCAAAACAATGTTCTAAACCCTATGCCTTATGCTAACATAATAGAAGGTTTTTGTTACTTTTTTTCAAACTGTGATGTCCCCCATAACCCAAAAGGATGTGGTATTTAATTAAGTAAACAATACAATATATATATTAATGATTATTTAGAAGACATAAGGATAAATGTATGTTGGTATATAGAAGACGAGTCCAGAGAAAGGCTCTTTGAAGAGAACATGGATAAGTATGCTTCAAATCATCATCCTCAGATCTTAGTAGCTAAAGGTACCAAAATCTTGCAAAAACCACATGAGTCAAGATACGATTAAAAGAAATAGGGGAGATTAACTCCCATTGCAAAAGAAGTGGAGGAGTTAGAAGCTACCCATACTTTGAATTTAAGAAACAGAACAGTTCCTAACAGAACAAAGAAAGTTTCTACCAGTGAAATAAGAAAATAATCCTTCACAAACAAAAATATTAGTAAAGAGAAAATTGATAGAACCCCCAAAAAGGCAATCTCTGAGCTAGTAGAGTCAGAAGAGGAAACACCTAAAGAAGAATGCAACAAACCACTTGATATAAAAAAGATAGAATTTGATGCTGGTTCAGAACTCATTAAGCAAAAAATTAATATCACATTTGGTGAGCTTATGAAATTTTAGCAGTACAAAGAACAGGTTTGTAGGGCATTTGGACTAATCGAACAAAAAGAAGATCCAACTTGTCATGCTGCTAGACAAAACTAGCATGATACAAGATCACCATCCTTAATCAGACCCTTCTATGTGTCATTAAGATATAATTCTAATGAAGGAAAGAGGTATGTAATCCATAATTGTATGCTGGATAGTGGAGCTTCACACAATATCATGCCCAAAATGATAACTGACCAAATGGGATTAATTTGTATAAGAGATTCTACCCCTATTTCAGTAATGGATAATAGACAAGTATCTTGTGTTGGAGTGATAAATAAATTATTGGTTTTCCTAGATCAACACCCAAAGAAAGGTATAGTTATGGATGTTGCAGTAGTGGATG
Organism: Wollemia nobilis; assembly: GCA_028583015.1. Taxonomy (NCBI): domain Eukaryota; kingdom Viridiplantae; phylum Streptophyta; class Pinopsida; order Araucariales; family Araucariaceae; genus Wollemia; species Wollemia nobilis. The sequence goes on from JAQPPZ010000523.1 coordinate 23,666,386, forward strand.
TTGATCCTTTCTTCTCACTACTACTAAGTAGGCATTAGGTAGAACAATTGGGGGATCAATTCAATTGGATTGGTCTTATGCTACAATCTCAATGTTAGAAAAAGAAAATGTAACTCTATAAAGAGAACCTTTTAAAAAATATTCTGTAGAGTTAATCAAAACATATGAAACTATGATAAATTTAGTAAATTCAATGGAAGAAAAAAGAATGGGAGTTTATTCGATATGGAATAATCCATTCCTAGTAGAAGTACCAGAAACCAAAAACATGGATCCATAAGTTGTGAAGATGGCTGATGTTGAATCAGACATAGTATTAACACAAGAAATGTGGACCATGAATTTTGACGGGGCTAAATCCTAATCTAGAGTAGGTGCAGGAGTTAATTTGATTGACATAAAGGGAAACTACCTTGGTATTCCTTACATACTAGAATTCCCTTGCACCAATAATGTAGCTAATTTTGAGGCTCTATTGCTAGGATTGAGGGAAGCCAAAGAATAGGGTATAAATAACTTAACTATGACTGGAGATGTAGAATTAATTATCCAACAGATAAGAGGGAAGTATCAAACCAAGCATCCTATGTTGAAATAGTATATAACTATAGTATTGGAAGAAATTAAAAATTTTTTAGCCTTCAATATCTCATACATTCCTAGAGAACAAAACCATGTTGCAAACCTCTTAGCTGTAAATTCATCAGGCCTAGACCATCCATAAATTACTACAAAATATATGGATAGGTTCCAACCATCTCATTCTATAAGCCTTTTGTACTAGATAACATTGTTTACTTATAGGTCTTCCAAGATGATGTAGATAGAAAAGACTTCATGACGTTACAAAGTCAATATGCAAATATAATCTATGATAAAAAATATGAAGAAAAGCTAAAATATCAAATAGGTAAACCAATAGAAGTAATAAAACTAAAAACAAATAGAATACCAAAAGGATTAGTTTCTCTAGAGAGTTTATTTGATGATTTTTATCAAGCATTCAAACCTCTCTTAAAAGAAACTATAGCTAAGGATGTTAATATTGGTATAGTCGAAGAGCCCATAATAGTGAAAATAGACACAACCTTACCAAAAAAGGAAAATTCTGAGTATATAAGTTTTCTAAAAAAAATAAGGAACATTTTGCTTGGATGTATGAAGATCTCAAAACTTTTAAAACAGAGTTTATGTCACACATAATACCTCTGAAAGAAGATTCCAAGCCATTCAAATAGAAACAGAGGAAGTATAATCCTACCTTGAACACAATGATGCAAAAAGTACATAAATTGCTGGATTCCAAAATCATCAAAAATATTCATCTTGGATATCCAATTTAGTACCATTCAGAAAGAAAAATGGGGATATTAGACTCTATGTAGAATTTAGAAACTTGAATAAAAACTCCTTAAAAGACAATTATCCATTGCCTAATATGGAACAACTATTGCAAGTTGTAGTTGGTTCATCCATAATGTCCCTATTAGATGGATTTTCTGGACATAATCAGATATAGATTAATCCAGAAGAGACATAAGACAACATTCACCACACCATGGGGCACCTTTGAATATTTGAGAATACCTTTTGGTCTAATGAATGTAGGTGCTATCTTTCAGAGAGCAATGGATTTTACCTTCAAAGAGTTGATGTTCAAAATAGTAGTGGTATATTTGGATGATATAACCATGTTTTCTAAAAATATAGACCGTTTAGAACATCTTGTTGTAGTCTTTACCCAATGCAAAGAGTTTGGAATTTCCCTAAATCCTAAAAAGTGCATATTTGGAACAGCACAAGGGAAATTACTAGGACACATAGTATCAGAAAAAAGGGTGATTATAGATCTAGAAAGAATAGAAGCTATCTTAAAATTCTCCCTCATAGAAACATCAAAGGAGTCAGGTCATTCTTTGGTAAGATTAATTTTGTTAGAAGGTTTATTCCCAATTTTGCAGAGATGACCAAACCTATAAATGATGTGGTTAAAAAACTAGAGAAATAAAATGGACGACAAATAACATGGAAGCTTTTAGAAAGATAAAATAGACCATCTCTTCTACCCCAACCTTAACCTGCCCTAATTACTTAAAAGATTTCAATATCTATTAATTCGTATCTAAACATTCCATTGCTATATTCCTTTCTTAGAAAGGTGATGAAAATAATGAAAGGCCAATAGCCTTCATGAGTTCATGATTGAAAGGAGCACATCTTAAGTATACCCTATTGGAAAAATATGTTTATGCAGTGATTCAATCTTTAGAACATTTCAAGGGTATATTCGGTTCAAATAAGGTTTACTGTTGTATCCCTTTCATAACAATAAAGGATATCTTCACCTAGTCTGAACTGCTAGGAAGGCTTGCAAGGTAGATGGTGAAACTATTATAGTATGACGCAAAATTCAAAATAGTCAAAGCTGTAAGAGGGCAAGACTTAGCAAAATATCTGACATATAAAGGAGAATACTCTAATAATATCCTTACAATAGATGAGATGCATGACATAAGGAGAGTTAATAATGCTAAATGTAAATGGTATGATAAAATATTATCAAACCTGCAAACTCTATATTTCCTAAAGGATATGCCAATTAACAGAATGAGATCAGTAAAACTGCAAACAAAAAATATCATGTGCAGGATGGTGTGCTCTATTGGAGATACCCTGATGGTGTGTTATTAGTCTACTTGTATGAAAGTGATGTTCCAAAAAAAATGAAAGAATTTTATGATGGTTTCTGTGGATATTTTTCTCCCAAAGCTACAACTAATAAAATTATGAGAGCAGGTTATTATTGGCCTTCACTCTTTAAATATGTATATCAGTATGTTAGAAATTGTTATAATTATCAAGTTTTAGCAGGTAAGAAGCACTTGGCTACTATGCCTCTCAAAACAGTGATCATAGAAGCACCTTTCACACAATAGGGCATTGATTTGATTGGAGATATCAATCCAAACTCATTAGGCAAATATAAATGGATCATAACTACAATAGATTACTTCACCAAATGGGTAGAAGCTGCTTCTCTTAGAAGTTCCACATCTCAAACTATTATAAATTTCTTATAAGAAAGTATTCTAACCAGATTTGGGGTTCCTCAAAAGATAGTGACATATAATGGACAATATTTTGTATGATTTGAGATGGTAGAATTTTGTGCTAAGTATGGAATAGAACTCTCCCACTCTGCAAATTCTTACCCACAAGGGAATGGTCTAGTTAAGTCATCAAATAAGAATTTAATTACTAGAATTAAGAGATCATTGGGTAAAATAAGAGAAGCAAACATAGTGAATTAAAATTTGCTCTATGGGCAGATAGACTATTGCTTAAAAGAAATACAAGGAGAACTTCTTACAAACTGGTGTATAGAGAAAAAGCCTTGATACCTCCCAGAATAGAGAAATTAGCATTATCCTTGCTATTACAGGACCATGAGAACCATGATACCTTGTAGAGGAGATTAGACCAAATTGTCCAATTGCAAGAGCAAAGAAGAGAGACCTTATACAAAATAATTGATCAAATTTAGAAAACTGTAAGATCATTTAACAAGAAAGCATAAGGTACTCCATTTTTTGAAGGTGATATGGTAATCTACTAGGATCCCAAAAATGATAAGCATGGTGAGAAAGGAAAACTTGAACCCAAGTGGATTGGCCCTTATCAAATAGCTCAAGTTGTTGGTCAAAACACTTACAGGTTGTAAACATTAGAGGGAGAACTGATGCAAATTTCCATCAATGGTATACATCTCAAGATGTAAAACCCCTACCATGGCATCAATAAGGAGTAAAAACCCTAAATAATAATAATAATAATAAAATACATAAAAAATAAAAATCCAAAAACAGAGTGTTGTTCCGATCAGGATGTTATGTTGTTTGTTTTGGTCAGTGTTCTTATTGTTGTGTCCTATTTTGCTTTGTGTAGTTTTAATTATGTTATCCTTCATGATTATCATAGGAAAAAGAGTATTATTTATATGTTTATTCCTCTAAAGATAAACAAATAAGAGGAAATTTATTTTGATTTTGATAATGCTTACAATTTTCAAAGTTGAATGTTCATGCAACTGTCATGTGGTATGAAATAAGATAAACTAAATCAAAGTTGTTGGTCCATCCTGACGAAGCCTCACTTTACAACCAATATTAAAAGAAATTTTAGGGTCCAAAGGACAGAGTTATCTTTTGTAATATGGTTGAACTAAAAATCATTACACTCTAGCCTTTAGCCAAAATTTGGTCCTCAACTTAGGTACACTCATTGCACAATTTGCTTATATCCAAATATTTCTCAAAAAGAGAAAATTTAAATAATGCGAATTGATTTTGTATCTGAGATATCTTGAAAAACCTCTACTGGGCCTATAGATGCCTGGATGGTAGTAGAGTAAAACTAGATGGGATCAATAACATCTCCATCGGGGCTATAGACGCTTGAATGGCAGTGGAGCCCTGCAAATGGCAAAAATCTTACGGAGTGAAATTACTTATTAGGCTTGATCATTTTCCAAACATAATGAAGTTTTGGAAGGTCCATAAATTAAAATGAATGCACTAACACACATTCAAGCTAAAACATGATGGAGCAAGGGACTTTGATGCATTATGTATGATCATATCTTACGACTTTGTAGAACAATCATAACAATATTCCAAAAGCTCATATGAACTTAAAATTTTGATCCTTTGATCTAAATTTGACTAAGGAGAATAATAGTTGTTGAATATTCTATTGCTTTGATATCATGTTTGTTGTTTCTTTGTTGTATCTTTTCAATTTCTTTGCTTATGTTTATGATTTTCTAATCAGGTTTGATGGTTTATGATTTTGTCCAAGGATTATAATAAAACTAGGAGATTATGGAATTCTCAAATGCCTCAGGTTTTTAGCATATTGTCCCAATCAGAGCCTATGTTAGAACCAAATTTGACTCAACATCAGATACCCCCAAATTTAAAATTTTCATCTATAAAGCATTCGTCTAAATTTGTTGGTATCTGTTGCATCGCTTTTGTAGAATTGGTTTTTATTTTTTTGCTTTTATTAGTGATGAGGCATATACTATAGGAAATGTTTTTAATTTTAATTTTTTCTTTAGTTGTTTACCGACATTCTGTTGCCGATATTTGAATATCGACAGATTTGTAAGTCGGTAGATATCCTTATCTATCTGTTTGCCGACATCTTGTATATTTTGGTTTTATAAAAGCCTTGTAAAATAATGTGAAGATCAACTGCATTTTTGCCATATCATTTTTTGGTATCAGAGCGAAGAGCAATTTTGGGGGTTCTAGGTCATTACCAACCTCCTTCGATTTGGGAAATTTGCCATAAAAAAAAGTGTTGTTTAAGCTTTTCGTCTAGTTGCGTAATTGATGTTTTACTCCACAATTTTGTAGCATTGACTTCAATAAGCCTTTTATTCCCTCTGGATATTGTTGCTGACCGCATCCAAGACGACTAGTAGTCGATGACAATTGGATTTTGATAGCTGCCTCGGATGAGACAACCGAAGGGTGGTCTACAAACGTTTTTGTGAAACGATCTCTCCTTTAATCCTCTATTGTTGCCACACTCCCCAGTTCAGGCGTTCTATTAGTTATTGATTTTTACTGCCAAGTGAAGCTCGACCCAGTAGTTTTGATGCCTTGAGTTACTATTGGGCATGCGAATAAGAGGAGGACGTTCACAAATTGCACATCCATTTTAAAATTTACATTTAGCAATTTGATTAATTCTCTACACTACGACGCTAATTGCCTACACTCTTATTTGTCGCCTGGGGTTTCATTTCATGAACTCCTACAAATTGGAGGCGTTGACAGATAGATCGACTTTAGATCATCGAGTTCATACACTTGCATGATCAAGATTTTGCCTGCTTCCCTACACAATGCCCTGTTTTGTTTGATCCTTTGACAGGAGGCTCGACGCGCTACAGAGTACTTCTTTGTTTCCCAGAACGGACTGCCTAATCTATTGCCTATGAGCAGAGATTATAGCGAGTATTGGATCTATCTCTATTATAGTAGAGAGGTCCTAATCAATATAGTAGAGAGGTCCCATCAATCTAACATTCATCTCATTGTTTGAAATTATTAAGAATCATGTTCTAGTATTGGATCTTCATAAATTTAGCTCATCGTCTAGTGTTGAGTCTTCACCGTCTGATCCGCTTTGTGTCTCATAAATCAAAAAGGGTAGTCTCATTGTAAAAATATTGAAAATCATGTTTGTCTAGCCGTAAGCCATATAACTATTGGATTCAAAACACCAATTAGCTGTAAGCTAGATAGCCATTGGAATATCCATTGAGCCATATAACCATTGGATTTCAAAACACCAACTAGCCATTGAGCCAGCTAGCCATTGGAATAAAGTAGCTGAACTATATTCAATTTTGCAGTTGGAGTGAGTTCAAATGGAAAATAATAATAATTTTTTTATATAACCCATTAATTTGGCAGATATTAACAAAAACTATTTAGAGATTTTCCTAGTACCAAATTCTTGGCAGATAGCAAATGCATGAGTGGCAGGTGGAATAAAGGGCCAAACGAAATATTGTATAACACAAATAATCCAAACGAAGGACCTTTAAAGTCACCAAGAATACCTTCATGAAATAAAGATACACAATATAACTCTCCTTTATGCATTAAAATTTTTAACCCCGACCATCCTACTATTAACCCCATGGCTCCTTCCAACTCATCCCACAAAAATATCACACATGAGGAAATGGAAAACCCTAATACAAGTAACCCAAAAGTACAATCATGTTTGACTCAACTAATGTCTAGTATGAACAACATGTCATTAATTATTGGGCAATTTATGAGGAAACAAAACCAAGAAGCTCCTCCTCCAAATAACTACCATAAAAAAAATGATAATATGGAATAGGATACAAAGGAAGTTTATCAACAAAAAAAATGCCCTATAGGTTTTAATATTCCATGTGCTGATATGACTACCTTTGAGGGTGTAGATCTTCGTGGTTGGATAGCTAAAATTGAGGGTATCTTACACGTATATCATGTGCTGAAATCTAAAAAAATTTCTTATGCCTCATCCAAATTAGGTACTGAAGCTTACCAATGCTACACTTTGCAAAAACATCAACATATTCATCCCCTCTTATGGCATGAATTCAAGAATATTTTCCTCAAGAGATTTGATGAAGGTAGTTCATCTTCTTACATCATTCATCTATTGGCACTTAAACAAACGGGGTCGGTCAAAGATTACGTTTTAGAATTCACAAGTCTTCTTGCTTATACTGGAGATTTACAAATTGATGAGGTGGTTTTAGCCTTTAGACATGGGTTGAAAGAGAATATTCAAATTGAAGTAGACTTACATGATCCATACTCTTTGTATGACACTATAAGGATTGCTAAGCTTACTGAGAAAAGATGCAAAATTTGACATCTTTTAGACGCGACTCCTATAATCATCCTCAATATCATAACAATTTATTTTGTAGAAATGACCAACCATCAAGATATTATTTCTATAAATGTCACAATCATAATCCAAAAGATCAAGCATGTGTACCAAGACAAAACTTTCAAATTGAATATGATAAAAAGGAAGACAAAGAAGAAGCAAGGGATATCAATCCACATGAGTCACCTATGACCGAAGAACAAATATATCATAATGAAGCAACATTTGATGAAGACACTATGGCTATTTCAGTACATGCTCTTATGGGATTAAAAACTCACCATACAATCAAGGTACCAAGATTTATTAGGCAAAAAAGGATAAATGTGTTAATTGTTTCAGGTAGTACTCATAATTTTATTGATCTTAAAACTGCTAAGGCATTGAACGTACACATTCACTCCTCCAATCAAGATAAGTTTTAAGTTTTAGTTGCAAATGGAGAAAATGCTCAATGTATTGGTAGAACATATTTAGTTTCAATACAAATGGGAAGTTATACTTGGCACGAAACTCTCTTTATTATGAGTTTAAGGAATTCAGATGTTATTTTGGGAGTTGAATGGTTAGAACAATTGGACACTGTCAATTTCAATTTCAAAAAACTATTTTTGGAATGGAAAGAAATTGGTAAAAATATTCGCCTCCAAGGAATTCCAACTCCACCATAAAAGGTAGCGATTTCTCATAGCATGGAAAAAATATTAAGAAAAAGGGGTTATGGATTCATAGATCAAATCAATTTTTTGGAAATGTAAGCACAGGATATGTCTGAAATTCACTCAAAGGATCTTCAAGATATTGTGGCTAACTATGGTGAAGTTTTCAAAGAATCAAAAGGACTACCTCCCAAATGATCTCATGACTATGCCATACATCTTGTTCCAGGAATCCTTCCTACTAATGTTCGTCCTTATCGCTACCTTCAACATAAAAAAAGAAAAATTGAAAATATTGTCCAAGAACTCACAAAACATGGAGTCATTCATCATAGCACTAGTCCTTATTCCTCACCAGTGGTTTTGGTCTATCGTAAGGATAACTCTTGGTGCATGTATCCTGATTTTTGTCCCTCAATAAAATCACCATCAAGGATAAATTCCCTATCCCTATCATAGATGATTTATTAGATGAATTACATGATGTAAATTTTTTCACAAAATTGGAATTACGTTCTAGTTTTTATCAAATCAGAGTAAGAGATGAGGACATTTCCAAAACTGCCTTTTGTACTCATGAAGGTAATTATGAATTCTTAGTCATGCCTTTTGGTCTCACTAATGCCCCTTCCACCTTCCAAAGTCTCATGAACCATATATTTCATCCATTCCTTCGCAAATTTGTCTTAGTCTTCTTCAATGATATTCTATTATAAAGTAAAACATGGAAGGATCATTTGATGCATGTGGGAAAGGTTCTTCATATATTACATAAGGAAAAACTTTTTGTCAAACGCTCCAAATGTTCTTTTGGAATTCAAGAAGTTGAATATTTGGGACATATCATTTCTCATGAAGGTGTTAAAGTGGATCCTAATAAAATTAAGGCCATTTAGGACTGGCCTTTACCTAAAACCATCAAGAAAATTTATGGTTTTTTGGGTCTTACTGGTTACTATCACAAGTTTATTCACAATTACGATAAAATTGCAGCCCCTCTCACAACTCTCACAAATATTGATGCTTTTCATCGATCTGAAGTAGCCCCTCAAGCCTTCATAGCACTCAAGGAAGCAATGTGTAATACTCCAATTTTGGCAACCCCAAAATTTTACAAACCATTTATGATTAAATGTGATGCCTCGAGAATAGGTATTGGGGCAATATTAATGCAGGAAGGGCATCCCTTGGCATTTGAGAGCAAGCAAATTTTCAAGTAAGAATTTAGGAAGGTCCACATATGAGAAAGAAATATTCGCTATTCTACATCCAGTTGAAAAATGGAGACACTACTTAATTAGTAGTCATTTCATCATAAAAATAGATCATAGTAGTCTCAAGAATTTTCTAGAACAACAATTTTCTTATCCGGAGCAAAATAAGTGGTTAAAAAAATTATTAGGATATGATTTTGTTATTGAGTGTAAGAAAGGGAAAGAAAATGTGGTAGCAGATGCATTGTCTCATAAATATGAATATGAAATGGTTTTCAACACCATTTTGGGTCTTTATTCCCAATGGATTTCTCAACTCCAAGAAGAATGGTTATCGAACACAAAAAATGATCAAATAATTCAAGATTTGATGCTAGGATCATTCAAGCATCATTATTTTTCATATGATGATAAGGTATTAAGAAGAAATAATCACATTTACATTCCACATAATTCTAACATCAAATCCAAAATTCTTGAAGAATCACATGCATCACCATCAACACGACATTTTGGTTTTTTGAAGACATATATGCGGGTAAAAAAATCCTTTTATTGGAAGGGATTAAAATCTAAGATTAAAACTTGGGTGGAAAAATATGAAGTATGTCAGCACAATAAGGGTGAAACAGTCAAATCTCCAGGACTTCTTCAACCACTACCAATTTTGGATCACCAATGGAAACATATTTCAATGGATTTTATTGAAGGTCTTCCTAAATCAAAAGGTAAAATAGTAATTTTTGTGGTAGTGGATCGCCTCTCCAAATATGATCACTTGAATGCTCTACAACATCTATTTTCAACAAGAAAAGCGGCTAAAGTATTTATGGATTCAATTTTCAAATTGCATGGAATGCCCAAAAATATTGTAAGTGATTGTGATCCTATTTTTACTAGCAATTTTTGTCGAGAATTATTTTGTCTTAGTGGTACAAAGTTAAATATGTCTTATGCCTACCATCCTCAAATAGATGGCCAAACTAAAATAGTTAACAAATTTTTGGGTACCTATCTAAGATGTTTTGCTCAAGATAAACAATATCAATGGAGTCATTGGCTTTCATTAGCAAATGGTGGTACAACACTTCATACCATTATTCCATCAAGATGTCCCTATTTGAAGCATTGTATGGAGTAAAACCACCAACAATAGGATATTATGTTCCAGGATCTTCCAAAGTGGCTCAAGTAGATGATTGGTTCCAACACCGACAAACAATGCTCATTATTCTCAAAGGCAATTTGGTCCAAGAACAAAATCACATGAAGTAGCAACAGGACTCACACCATTCCAAAAGATAATTTAATACAGGTGATATGGTTTTATTATGTCTGCAACCTTAAAAACAACTGTCATTGAAGATCAAGACTAGTCAGAAGTTGACTCCTAGATTTTATGGTCCTTACAAGATAGTGCGCCAACATAGACAAAATGGCATATCAACTAGAGCTTCCTCCCTCATCCCATATACATCCAGTATTTCATGTTTTATGTCTCAAGAAGGTGATAGGACAAAAAGTACATTCTCAGTTGAAAATTATAGTACTTGATGAAGAAGGATGTATATATCTCCAACCAAAAATAATATTGCAAAGCAAATCACGTATTCTTCGATCCCGTCACATCAAATAATTTTTAATCAAATGGCAGGACCTACTAGTAGAAGATGCTACATGGAAAAAAAAAAGTATAATTGAGTCATTTCCAGCTTTGAGGACAAATATTTCCAAGGAGGGGATCCATGTTACAACACTAATATAGCCAATTCGACTATATTTCCAAATGTCATTGATTTATTGATTTAATGATTATTAATAGTTGTAGATTGATTCACAATTAATTATCTTTTCATATTGAATTAATTTGTGTAATCACAAGGACTAAGCCCTACTCAGTAGTGAAGGACCTAACCCTCCTAAAGTGGTAAGAATACATTTTGAATCCTATTCATTTCTCTCTTGTGTTTTGAATTGTAATTGATTTTATATCCGTTCGACTTCAATAAGATGAAAATAATGTCGTATGGTTTCTATAAGAGGAAACCAAGTGTGATGAAAAATCAAAGTTTTTTGAATATAAAGAATAATATTAGTCTTACCATGAAGAAATGTGAAATGAATGATTATGACCCAAGCACAACTTGGAAGGTGACCTACAATGAAAGCATCTCTAGTGATGATTCTACAAAAATGACAATCTTATGATTGTTCTAGTGACTAACCCAAAGATAATGATTATCCAAAGGTAACCTAGAGGTAGACATGTTAGCTTTTTATGAATGAGCCATGAGAGATAACAATCACAAGATGTATAATAACATGAAAGAAAGAAAGCAAATTTGATAGATGACTGAAGTATGCTAAAATATAAATCATATAAAGATTACAATATAGCTATGGAGGAAGTGAGCACTCCATTAATAAAGCTACAAATCTACATCATATCCATCACCAATAAATGGTGTGGAACACAAAACTACACTATCCACTAACCTACACTATCTGACTATGTACCCCGATTGTCTTATCAATCTATCTAAGAGACCATCCTATTTTTCTTATATAAGGATGACCTCTTAGATAGATTGATAAGATAGTCGGAGGACATAGTTAGATAGTGTAGGTTAGTGGATAGTGTATTTTTGTGTTCCATGATATTTATTGGTGATGGATATGATGTAGATATGTAGCTTTGTTAATGGAGTGTTCACTTCCTCCATAACTACATTGTAATATTTTATATGATTTATATTTTAGCATAATTCAATCATCTAGCAGATTTAATTTCTTTATTTCATGTTATTCTGCATCTTGTGATTTTTATCTCTCATGGCTCATTCATCAAAATCTAACAGTGGTATCAGAGCCATGATAGATCTAGTTTGTGCAGGTCAACAGGAAAACCACCATTGTTGGTTTTCTTGAGAGTTTTATCAAACTGACATGCCATTGGACCTGTTGGTCATCAAATCTGCCTAGGTAAGGGTTTTGGGTAAATGTATGCGCCCTAGACCTGGACCAACATTGAAAGGCCGAAGGGAAGAGATGCCCCTCGTGCCAATCTCCGGAGAAAGGCCGGCTCCTATGCTAAACTACTTGGGTGTTTTGAAGACAAGAGTGCAGGAAAGAGATAAAAGGGATAAGGGTTAGAGAAATAAAATAAAAAGGGTTAAGGGAAGAGAGATTGGTGATTTCAGGTGGGAGAGAACAGGAAGCACGATCGCTAACAGACAACTTGAATAGCAGCAAGGAACACCAAGAGTAAAATGAAAGAAACGTAGTATCAACCTTCCTATGTATCCTCCCGAACGAGTTTCAGGACACTGTCCCCGATCACACATCGGACGCAGAGTTCAACATCTCAGTCTACAAACGAAGAGAGATAAAAGAATCAAGCAAGGCAGGCAACATAAAAGAAAGCCAATACAACACTTTTCTACTCCTATGTATCCTTTCGAACGAGTTTCAGGACACTGTCCCCAATCGCACACCGGACGCAGAGTTCAGCATCCAGCATACAAACGAGGAGAGATAGAAGAATCAAGCACAGAAGGCAGCATAAAAGAGAAGAATTGAGCTCAAAGTCTCTTAGTATTAATCGTAGGACATCAAGTTACAACAACTTTCTAGCAGATAGTTCCCCCCATTTTTCCATTACAATGCCTGGGTTTTTATAGAGGACCCGACCCTCTGAGTCATTATCACAAAATCGACGAAGTGCATCCTCGAGCTTCGAGAAGTCGGCTCCTCATGGTTGCTATGACTGATCTCTCAAATCGGCTACTAAGAATAGCAACTGCAACCGGGTCCATCAGGGAAATAGGCATTCAATGGGCTGCCTGAACTGTCCTTAGTTTCTGGGTGCAATACTCGAGTAGCCACCGTGCTTGACGGGTTCTCCTTCTTGGATTGGTACTTCAGGTCCAATTGCCCAAAATGATCGACGAACTTGTCGGGCAAGGAAAAATGCATTTATGAAGCAACCGACCACCTCGAGAAAGTACCCGGCTTGAAGTGCGTGCCTTGGAAGCGCTTCGCTGGATCTCTTCTTGCAATTCTGCTTCGCAATGGGTTTGGGCCGAAGCGAGATCCTTCCTCTGGGTTTGGTACTTCGGATAGTTGAGCTTCGCGGCACAACTTCGGGAGGTTTGAGTGCCGAAGTAGATCTCTTTTGGTGGGGTCCTTCATGCTCTACTACTTCGGTGGTTGAATTACTTCGCCTATGCCTCAAGGAAATGCTTCGCCGTGATATTTCTTTGAAACTATGGTTCGGGAGGCCTGCGGCCGAAGCAAAAATGGTTCGCAGCAGAGGGGCCCGAGGTGGGTATTTCGGTGACTTTCTGGCGAAGCATTTTCAATGTTTGCTTCGAGATCTGCTTCGCAAGTTTTTGGGCCGAAGTAGCCTTTGGAAATGCTTCGGGTCCGAAGTAGTTCTTCTGCCTTAGCGACTTTGGAATTTGATTTTTGGGCCTTCCTTCTTCGGGCGGAGTTGTCATTTGAATATCTCTTCGCTAGGTTCCCACCCGAAGTAGTTTTGGAAATGCTTCGGGTGCGAAGATTTTCTTGGCGCTTTCCTCGTGTTTTTCTTCGGCAAAACTGTTTCGCAAAATTTGGGGCCGAAGCGATCACTGGAAATGTTTCGGGCCCGAAGTCCTTTTCTTGCCTTAGCCAATTCGCCTTGCGTCTTGGATTTTCTCTTTTCGGCAGGAGAGTTACTTCGCAAAACTTTCGCCCGAAACGCTTTTGGGAATGCTTCGGGTGCGAAGCTTTTTCTGGCGCCTTCCTCGTGTTTTTCTTTGGCAAAACTGCTTCGCTGATTTTCCACCCGAAGTAACCTTTTGAAACGCCTCGGGCCCGAAGTTCTTTTCATTTTATTCTTCCTCCCCTCAGCGAAGCTATCCTAGCTGCGAAGCTCCTTCTATCTTCTTTGGTGTACAAGGGGAATGGCTAGGAAAACCAAAATTGCTATAACTTACATACATTTTAAAAGGTAATAATTAATATCATACAAAATTTTTGCTATTCTTCCACCCCTTGTATAATGTGACAAAAAGTGTCAACATTCTTGGTGGCTCGCGGGGTGACGAGCTCGCCTCGGCAAAAGAACCCTTTAGCCCTGATCCATTGGGCTGCTGAGTCACTGATCCCCTTCAGACCCTTCTCCTTTTTCTGTCTCCTGGGGCGCTTCTATGGTTTGCCCTTCCTCTGCCTCTGCTCTTCCTTCTGATTCCTCTTCCTCTTCTTCCTGTGCGGCTTCCTCTGGCACGGCCTCTTGCTGCGGTGATGGTTCAAGGCGATCCCGGATACGTTTCATCGTTCGTCGGACATGAGCCAAGGCACCCTTCTGAAAAGGCTCCTGATCTTGCAATGCCTTTACTAGAACGTGAAACCGATCAATTTGCCCGATGTCAGCATGTTTGGCCCTGATGAATAGATCGTTTAGGCATGCTACCATCTTGCAGTGTCTCAAGATGAAGTCGGTTATCTGCCCCTCTGAGATCGGCTCCGCCCACCCATCTATTTTGGAGACATCGCTCTCGAACTGAAGCCAGACTGGTTTGAGCTCGTCTTTAGTCAGAAGATTTCCATCATCGTCTGTGAAACTCGGGAAACCCAAGGAAGAAAGGTCCTAAAAATAATTCATTGAGGCATGCTGCTCATTGTCAAAAATGTCCTGGAGGCTTCTAGCTTTCTGAGCTTTTTGCACCTTGGAGAAGAAGGCGCGGACCGTGGCCTGGGCCGTGGACCAGTCCCTAGCTGTCCGGGTCATTGCAGTGACCTGCAGGTCCTGATATCTAGCATTCTGGACGTCAAAGGCCAACTTGAGCCGGCTCCTGGCTTTCTGCGTGACTTCATCAATAATCGGCCCTCCCTCGGCAATAGCACGCTGGGCTTCGGTGACGTAGGTCAATATGGAAAGGGCGCTGGAACACCGAGACCTAAAATTCTTAAGCAGATGCGCACGAATCTCCTTAATCCTGCTCCTGTCGAACATCGATAGGTCTTCCTTCTCGTACAGCTGAGCTTGCATTTGCATGACTTTGCCTTCAAGCTCTTTGGCCTTTAAATCATTTTTGGCCTGTCTCTGCGCTTGAT
This sequence comes from Wollemia nobilis, assembly GCA_028583015.1. Taxonomy (NCBI): domain Eukaryota; kingdom Viridiplantae; phylum Streptophyta; class Pinopsida; order Araucariales; family Araucariaceae; genus Wollemia; species Wollemia nobilis. The sequence goes on from JAQPPZ010000523.1 coordinate 23,681,831, forward strand.
TCTCCTCTTGTACACTGGAGCTGTAGAATTTGCTACTTTAGAGCACGTGCTTCCTTTTTCATTGTTTTGCATTGCTCCTCAGCTTCTGCCAACTTGGAGCGAACCCTTGCCAGATCTTCCTCTAGTTTGACATTGGAGGTTTCTGCCTCCAACCTGCGCTGGTTAGCAATGGTAGCATGCGCTCTAAAGGTCTCGATTCGGACATGCATGGATGCCGATTCGTTATCCACATTCAGATGCACCAGGTCCTTAGGTGTTTCCTGGTAATCATAGTCTGCTGGAGTCATTTCATCCAGAGGCTTTTGTACCTTAGGGACCTTCTTGATTTTGTGCATCTTCCCGGCTTTCAGGTCAAACACGGCGCATTTTTCAACCTGAGCCGTCGTGCGCCCTCTTCTTTTCCTCGCCTCCTTCAGTATTTTGTCGGTATTTTGTCGGGCTCGGAGTAGCTTCTCGGCAAGAGGGCGTTCCTTGATCAAGGACATCTCTGACTCGAATAAGGCTGGATCTCCAGCCGAAGGAGTGAACAAATATAGGGAATGGATGGGGGATGCCTCGTCGAAAGGTTCGGTGGTGGGTGTGGCGGGCATTTCAGCGATGGGGGCCATATCATGGGAAGTGGGACTCGATGTCGAAGTAGCATCCCCGCCTCTACTAACGACCAAGGGAATGGCAGCATGAGTAGGTGAAGTAGGATCGATGGACTTGTCCCTGTCGGGATTGTGGGATGGACTTGGACTAGCCATGGGTGACGCATGAGGGGATGAGTGGCCCTGCAGGGGGACTGATGGGAACCTTCGGTCGTGGCCACAGTGGACATGGGTGAGTCCTGAGCAAAGGGTGGAGAATGCGTACCTGAGTGCCCTCCTGGAAAAGTGGCTGTAGTGACTTCAAGTGCAGCCGTCTCCTATTCTTTCTCTGCCTCGGCATTTTCAACCTCCATGGTTTCTGCCTCAGCGTCCCCTTCGGATTGGAGGAGTTCCTCCACATTGATGACATTGATATCCGGGATGGTTTCGGTGCTTGGTGGTGCTACGCCTTCAATGTTTGTTTCGGATGGACCTGGTGTAGGTCGTTCAGTGGAGGCACTCTAAAAACCTGTACGGGGTCGCTTCGGATAGTTCGGGGGCACTGGGCCTTGTTCTGGCCTCTTTCTTTTTGTTCTCACCAGCGGTTGTTCTGACTCTTTGAAACTCGTGTCTTGGCCTCCCATAGGTACCTGAGGTGATTTACGTGGTGTGGCTTTGGCCTTCTTCTCCTTCTTTGGCCCCGAAGTCTTATTTTCTCTTTTTGGGCTTTCGCCCGAACCTGGGATAGCTGGAGGAATGAGGTCGATGAAGGACAGGGGCTTCCATGTCCCGACATTGGCCTCATAGACCATCGTGAAGTCCTTGTCAGATGACAAAAAACCGTAAGAATTCATCTTCCGATGATGGACCCTCATTATCCACCACTCTCTTATCTGGGCCACGTCCCAATCTTTCACTGCCTCCCTCAAATCATCTTTTGCCTTCTTCCAGAAGGTGGAGTTGGGGCTCGGGAGAGGGTGCCGAACTGGGTCATATGCGACCTCCATCGGGTAGAACTCATGCCAGGGAGGTAGCGTTTCCATTTTCTCCAAGTGCCACTCCAGATCCTTCCCATTAGGATTGTTCCTTTGCTCCACAATTTTTGGATAGGGGCAGGCGTGGAAGTTCTTGAATCGAAGATGGTCCCTCATTACCCCCAAGGGGTCATAGAGCCATTGCTGAGGAAGTTGGACTAGGCCAAAATTGGCGAGCTTCTCCTCCAAGAAAACATTTTGGTTGAGGGCAAACACCTCGATAACTCCCATTTTGAAAGGGAAATCACAGGTGTGAGCCCATTTCCGTCCATGGCCATAAATGGCGTTTGTTGCATCGCTCTGTCGAGCGACCTCCAATGCGAACTGATATTCGGAGGGATAGATCGGCGAGTAGGAAAGGCTTCCCTATGAAGCCGAATATGCGAATTACGAGCCCCTGTGTCAGCTGAAAAATGTCTCCCCTCTTCTCTTGTACCACCTTGTCCCTTAGGAGGAGGGGAACCCGAGGGGAAGACCCTGTTAGCAGGTGCATTGCGGGTCCCAAAAATTGTTGGTTAAAAGAATAATAGGACTCCGTCTTCAATAGGAGAAGGGTCCACTGGTATACAGGTAGAGGGTTTCCATCCTCGCCGCTTGCCGTAATAGCAACATAAGGGAAACTTTTATGTACATGAAAGAAAAATAACCAAACAAGAAGAGAACAGGGCGAGAAGTACTTATTTGTCCCAACATTCTTCATGCTGGTGAGCCGCGTATGTAGGGTCCTGGCCACCCATTCTGCCCAGTCAAAAAATACTGGGTTGGTGCTCGGCCTCGAAGCATCAGGGGCATAAAATTCCCCTCTGGAAATACACTCAGCCAAAGACACCTGCCACGGGTGCACCGAAGCGTCGGTAGATAGGCCTGCCACCCATGCAATGATGGAGAAGATGTCGACATTTTTGAAGGCCTCCAAGGGTAGGGGCATTTGGGGCAATTTGCCCGAAGGGAGCCCACTTTTGAGGCTCTGCTGCAAGAAATTGATCATGTAGTTGGAGGACGTGAACCTCTCCATTTGTTCGCTAAGAATAACGTTGCGAACTGTGTACCCCTTAGGAGGGCCCTGCTGTGGCGCAAAGGCTGCCTGGACATCTTCCTTCAGAATGGAGAACAACTTGTTGCCGAAGGCATCTACCACTTGCCTGGAGGTGGGCTGATAGTTTCGCGCGATGGCATCAATCAGCTCAAGGCAGTGATGTGTGGGAGGCATCAGATACCAGTATATCTGGGAGTAGTAAGCGGCAGCTCTTTTGTTGTCTGTCGAGAGCCTGCTTTTCATGAACTCAATGGTGCTCCTGAGTTCAGCTATGCTCCTCGATAGCTTGGTGTCTCTGATCCTATCCCACGCATCAACTGGCGGTTCTTCAGGTTGCTCATCCCCAGAATCCTCTCTTTCTCCCATGACTTGTTTCTCAGGGCGACGGCTAAAATCAACTTTCTTTGGCCCTTTGTCATGGCCCTTTGCCTTTGGCTGTTTGGGGGCCACCACTTCTGGTTCCTTTCCATTTTCCTTGGAGTTCTTCTTTCCCATGGTTGATGCTTAGGGCGGCGAAGTCTGCAATGTGCTGGGGTTCGGAGGCTTGAAAGCGTAGGATGGAAGAGCTTGTAGGTTGACAACGAAGTCTGCATGAATCGTTGAGCAAGTAGCTTCTCCACTGCTGGAGTCTACATTATATAGCCTTAGAAGGCAACCACCCGCATTTATGGCACTTGCCATAATTAACTTCGCGTCGCTTCGTCTAATTCGCCGCATGGTGGAGTGGTACACAGGGCTATGTGTTATGATGATTGTGGCTTGCTTTGGAAGCATGACCTTCTGCCACTTTGTACCCGAGCATGAACTTTTCCCCTAATCGAATCCCTAGAGGACGTACCCACCACCTTTTCATTTAACTCGCCCACTTCGGACGCTTTTGAAGGCGGCTGTCGGCACGTTCCCCTAGGCACGTTTTAAATGCCCCTACCTTTTTCGTCGTTGGGTTGGTGAAGTCGAGGTCAGGGTTGAAATGCTTCGCAGCGAACCTTTGGTGCGAGCCGGTTTTCTACGCTTCGGGCCCGAAGTAGTTCTCTTCGCAGAAGGTGGTTCGTCGGTCCTCCTTCAAAAACTATTTCTCTTGGACTCTTCTTGGCGAAGCACCCTTCGTACCTCGGTCTGAGTCTTGCTCGGCCAACAAAATTTGCTGCGAGCTATTTTCTGTCAGCTAATTCGTACGCCCAGTCCCCGAGCTTCTCTTTTTTTTTTTTTTATATTAGCTACTGAAGTAAAACTCGACCTGAGTCTTTGAGCAACACCTTATTTACCAACCGAACTATTTATAGTATTTACACAAATTTTTTGTGACATAATCGGCATGCCGCCACCATAAATTCAACTTCGGGTGATTATCCGACAAACCTGCAATGTCCAGACCAGATCCGATTGAACTTTAGTTGATTTTTGAGGTTCGGATCACTTCCTCCCGAAGTTGTCCATGTTGCGAATAGAGTGCAGCGTGGCAGGTTGTCACTCTTGCCGGTACCCATACTAGTGATGAATGATGTGGCGAAGAAGTTCACCGCATGAGGGGCCTTTTGTGGGTACTGGTTGTGGTGATGGCTGGAACCAATACCAGAATTCTGATGAATCCATTAACTGTGGGCTGGGTACAGGTTCTTCCATCCTCCCGATGTGGTAACAGGGCTCCTCCGGCAAGGAGTAATCTTCCAGGATCTCTTCAGGTTCAGCCTCCTGATGAGGCATGCTTAATGGGCTTTGGCTGAATACCTGTGTGCCATCCACTGGGATACAAAAAGGGTGCAAAAATGTGCCCTCTTTGTTCTCAGGTTCCACCACTTGAGTCTGCTCTTCTCCTCGGCCCACCTTCTGATGGAGACTGCAAGCAACCATGTTGCTCATTGTCGGAGCAAAGCTTGCATATTGCCATTGTTGGGCTTGGATGGAACCCGCCTCTTGAGCTACAAACGACTGCAACTCAGGCATCTGCTCAGTATGAAGGGTCTGCCATGATGAATACTATGCAGGATAGACAGGAGCAACAATTATTGGAGGAAGTGATGGAGTTTCCCCCCACTGCCACTTTCCAGATAGGAGCAGGAGCTGCTCTGCTCGTACTGCTTCCTCAAAAATTTGAGGAAACCTTCGTTCTCCTGATTGCAGTAAGAGGAGGCCCATGTCCGGGTGAAAGGCCCGAACATAGAAGAGGTGGGCTTGGGCGGGCGTCGGTTGGACCCCTCCTGGAATTCTCTTCCAACTTCTATAGAATCGAACATTGAAGTCTGTAACGCTCTCCAGAGGGGCTCTCCTGATGGTGTAGAGGTACGTCAAAAGCTGGAAGGGATCTTGGGAACCATCAAATGCTTTGAGTAGCGCTCCCGCTAAGTCATCCCACGAGCAGATGCTTCCACGCCTGAGCAGTCTGTACCACTGCAGTGCCTTTCCTTCCAGAGACAGGAACAGGAGCCTGACCATGACATCTTCGTGGATTATGTCAAAGATGGACCTTAAATCAATAAGATATTCAAGGTGCTCTAAGGCCATTCCCTTAGTGCCATCGTATTTTGTCACTGTCTTCAAGGCACTTTCAAGAATTTCATGGTAACTTGAGAGATTCAGAGGGCCACGATCATCCCAGCTGGGATAGCATACCCTCTCCATTATAGCAGTGGCCTACAGAGATCACGGTCTTCGCCACTAAGTCGGAGTTGCCAGGTGAGCATACTTTCTCCGCTTGTGAGGTCAAGGCTGCTCACCGAACCTTAACTCCTCCGGGATGTCTTCTTTTAGATTTAAAAAGGCGCCTACGATCAAGAAATCTGGATCTTCAGCTCAGTCAGAGTCGCCAGGTGATTTTACCAGATGGAGGCAAGCCAGAGATTCACCAACTCGGACTTCCTTAAAACATGGGGGTTTTTGCCATGAAGGCACAGATTTGTATACTGGTCTTTACGACTTAGAGATTTTTGGGTAAACAGAGTCGCCAGATGCTAAGAGTCTTTCGGTAATGAGAGCATCAGATCTCACTACCACTAGTCAGGTGAGACTGACCGGGTCGCACCGGGAACTGGTTAGAACTAGTGGCCCCGGTGAAATGGGATTGTGCGTTAAAATATGGGACCTTGACTGGTTATGGATCTTTCTGAGACAGACACAGTTGGGTCCCACCGGGCGTGCCAAAAATTGTTGGTCATCAAATCCGCCTAGGTAAGGGTTTTGGGTAAATGTATGCACCCTAGACCTGGACCAACATTGAAAGGCCGAAGGGAAGAGATGCCCCTCGTGCCAATCTCCGGAGAAAGGCCGGCTCCTATGCTAAACTACTTGGGTGTTTTGAAGACAAGAGTGTAGGAAAGAGATAAAAGGGATAAGGGTTAGAGAAATAAAATAAAAAGGGTTAAGGGAAGAGAGATTGGTGATTTCAGGTGGGAGAGAACAGGAAGCACGATCGCTAATAGACAACTTGAATAGCAACAAGGAACACCAAGAGTAAAATGAAAGAAACGTAGTATCAACCTTCCTATGTATCCTCCCGAACGAGTTTTAGGACACTGTCCCCGATCGCACACCGGACGCAGAGTTCAGCATCTCAGTCTACAAACGAGGAGAGATAAAAGAATCAAGCAAGGCAGGCAGCATAAAAGAAAGCCAATACAACACTTTTCTACTCCTATGTATCCTTTCGAACGAGTTTTAGGACACTGTCCCCAATCGCACACCGGACGCAGAGTTCAGCATCCAACATACAAACGAGGAGAGATAGAAGAATCAAGCACAGAAGGCAGCATAAAAGAGAAGAATTGAGCTCAAAGTCTCTTAGTATTAATCGTAGGACATCAAGTTACAACAGCTTTCTAGCAGATAGTTCCCCCCATTTTCCATTACAATGCCTGGGTTTTTATAGAGGACCCGACCCTCTAAGTCATTATCACAAAATCGGAAAAGTGCATCCTCGATCTTCAAGAAGTCGGCTCCTCATGGTTGCTGCGACTGATCTCTCAAATCGGCTACTAAGAATAGCAACTGCAATCGGGTCCATCGAGGAAATAGGCATTCAATGGGCTGTCTGAACTGTCCTTAGTTTTTGGGTGCAATACTCGAGTAGCCACCGTGCTTGACGGGTTCTCCTTCTTGGACTGGTACTTCAGGTCCAATTGCCCAAAATGATCGGCGAACTTGTCGGGCAAGGAAAAATGCATTTATGAAGCAACTGACCACCTCGGGAAAGTACCCGGCTTGGAAGTGCGTGCCTTGGAAGCGCTTCGCTGGATCTCTTCTTGCAATTCTGCTTCACGGTGGGTTTGGGCCAAAGCAGATCCTTCCTCTGGGTTTGGTACTTCGGATAGTTGAGCTTCACGGCACAACTTCGGGAGGTTTGAGTGCCGAAGTAGATCTCTTTTGGTGGGGCCCTTCATGCTCTACTACTTCGCTGGTTGAATTACTTCGCCTATGCCTCAAGGAAATGCTTCGTCGTGATATTTCTTTGAAACTATGGTTCGGGAGGCTTGCGGCCGAAGCAGAAATGGTTCGCAGGCGGAGGGGCCCGAGGTGGGTATTTCGGTGACTTTCTGGCGAAGCATTTTCAATGTTTGCTTCGAGATCCGCTTCGCAAGTTTTTGGGCCGAAGTAGCCTTTGGAAATGCTTCGGGTCCGAAGTAGTTCTTCTGCCTTAGCGACTTTGGAATTTGATTTTTGGGCCTTCCTTCTTCGGGCGGAGTTGTCATTTGAATATCTCTTCGCTAGGTTCCCACCCGAAGTAGTTTTGGAAATGCTTCGGGTGCAAAGATTTTCTTGGCGCTTTCCTCGTGTTTTTCTTCGACAAAACTGTTTCGCAAAATTTGGGGCCGAAGCGATCACTGGAAATGTTTCGGGCCCGAAGTCCTTTTCTTGCCTTAGCCAATTCGCCTTGCGTCTTGGATTTTCTCTTTTCGGCGGGAGAGTTACTTCGCAAAACTTTCGCCCGAAACGCTTTTGGGAATGCTTCGGGTGCGAAGCTTTTTCTGGCGCCTTCCTCGTGTTTTTCTTTGGCAAAACTGCTTCGCTGATTTTCCACCCGAAGTAACCTTTTGAAATGCCTCGGGCCCGAAGTTCTTTTCATTTTATTCTTCCTCCCCTCAGTGAAGCTATCCTAGCTGCGAAGCTCCTTCTATCTTCTTTGGTGTACAAGGGGAATGGCTAGGAAAACCAAAATTGCTATAACTTACATACATTTTAAAAGGTAATAATTAATATCATACAAAATTTTTGCTATTCTTCCACCCCTTGTATAATGTGACAAAAAGTGTCAACAGGACCAACCACTGGAAAATATCTCAGGAGTATCTAGGTGGTATATTTTGGAAGTCACAAAGATAGGACTGAAAGGAATATCAATTTCAAAAAATACTGAGATCATTTTTGTTTAGAGTCTTTTCCACAAAGTTGTTATGAAAACTTGTGAAGACTAAGACTCAACATTCCACTAGATTGACAAATCATCTAGTGAAGATCATCCAGGTTATCTAGAATTTTCTAACTGGTGCCTAAAGTTTCTTTTGTTATAGGAAATTAATTCTTAGAGGATTGAGACTCCTCCTATGATAGAAATCTAGGAGAGCCCAAATTTTTTTCCCGATGGTCGGCATGCCCTCATAGTGCAGAGGTTAGTTCACTGTGCAAGATAAGAATACTATGGAAGAAGACTTCTAGTGAAGGATCATGGTGAAGATAGGAGATTGAATATATCCATTGCTAGGTTGTAGAATTCCATAGTTGAAGAATATTCCATAAGAGCCTTGATATAGAAAGGCCATAGAAGCCTTGAAGATGAAGCCATAAAAGTCTTGATACTAAAAAGGTCATAGAATCCTTGATACTGAAAAGGCTATAGAAACCTTGATACTAAAAAGGCCATAGAATCCTTGATACTAGAAAGTCTATAGAAGCCTTGATACTAAAAAGGCCATAGAAGCCTTGGTACTAAAATAGGCCATAGAATCCTTGATACTGGAAAGTCTATAGAAGCCTTGATACTAAAAAGGCCATAGGAGCCTTGGTACTAAAATAGGCCATAGAAGCCTTGATCCTAAGTAAGAATATCTGATTCAAAATTACACTAAATATTTTAGTACTAATATATATATTGTAGGAACAAAAGATTTAGTGAGTTGTGAGACTTCCTAAAAGAAATTTGGGAAGAGTATATTCTTCAAAATTAGCTCAATCCTCAAGCAAAAGAGAAGAGATCAGGAGAATATCTCATTGAAGAACTTCCAATATTGGAAGAAGAAGAAAGACTAGGAGAGTCCTGCTCAAATCCAGGAGTAGAAGAATTAGAAGATCCAGGAGAAAATATCACCATCAACACTTCTAGGAGCATAATGTTGAAGTAAAGATCTCAAGGAAGACCATTAAAAGATACTAGTTCAAAGACCTTGTGAAGGTCTCATCGAGCATCCAAGAAAGGCTAGGAGAGCCTTGCTAAAGATCAAGAGAGTTATTTGAAAGCTCATTGGAAAAATCCACTATCTAGATGAAGTCCTTTATAGTGAAGGACTTGGGATAATTATCGCCATCCAAAAACAAGTCCAAGAGGAGAATTTTGCAAGGAGTTCCTAATCTATTAAGGGAAATTTGGTAAGGAGAGCCAAACCCTAGAAGAAGATTTTGCTTGAAGTCAAAATTCTATAAGAAGACTTGAAGATAGAAGAATCTCACCAAATATTGCATATTTAAATATTACCTCTCACAACAAGAAGACACCACTCTAGAGACATAGAATTCTCAAAATCTATAGCAGGAGGAGAACACAAGAGGAGAATAAGCCATAAAATCCTAGGCTCATGAAAGAAAGTTCAAGACCATAATTTGGTGAAGAAGGAGTTGTTCATGACATCCTACTTGAAGCAACAACTTGGTGTTTTTAGACACCAAGGTCTACATCCTCTACAAAGGTGGGAGAAGAGCTACAAAAAAAGGTATGCAACTTATGGTGAAAAAATATTCATTAATTAGATTTTTTATCATATTTATTAGAGAACCTAAATTTGGATTAAAGTTGCAAAAAGGAAATTAAATTACAGTCTTTTGAAGTGCAAAATAAAATAGATTCTTTTTAAGGATTCAATTGCAAATTTATTAAGAGTTAATTAGATTTCAGATTAGATTCTATCAACTACCTATTATCTATTTTTGAAAAAGAATACTAAGTCCTACAAAATTGATTGTAGTGAAATTACAGAATAACTCCTAAAGATTCATTTTAGGTTATTCTTGATTAGTTGTAATTATTAGTGCATGACTTTGAGAGTTGATTGAAGTGATAAGATGTAATATTAGTGCATTAAAAGTAAAGAAATTTTACTATTATACCACTCTCAAAAAGAAAAATTAGTTTTGTGTTTCTTGAAAGGCATAAAGTCTGATTTGTATCAAGTGTCTAAAGACACTATTGAAGCACAAAATCTGCAACTTGAAGTGGCCAATAGAAGCAACCAAAAAGGGCTAGAATCCTCCAAAATTTGGAGAAGAAATTAACTAACCAAAAATAGAAATATAAGCTTATGAAAGTGGACTTGGTGAGTCTCAAAATTAAAAGCATTACAAGAAGAATGCATAAAAAAATATAAAAAATTGCATCAATTAAAAATCTTTTATCTACTATTATTAAAACTTGGACTTGTTATCAAAAGTTTCCAAGAAAAAAGGAAAAGGTGTATCTACTCTTTAAAGATAACCTTAAACCCTTGTATTGCAATAAATTTACCAAAAAACTAGAATTTAAAATCTAAAAGTAGAATGCAAAATAAGATTTGGAAGTGCCATATTAGAGCACGTATTGTACAAAAAAAATAGCCATCAAAGACCATGTGTCAACACTCTTTCTTCCAAGCTAGAAGGAGCCACTTAAGGGCTCATCTTGGAGTACATACCTACATAATAAAAGCTCAATTTAAATAATTCATGATCCCATTTACGTAGATAGGTGAGTGCATATCAATATCGAGAAAAGGACGTCAAATATCTACAAGAAAATCAATACATTCAAAGGCATAAAAGAAATATAGAAGGTGTTACATTCGTGGTACCTAACTTGGAGAAGACCACTCACCAAGGGGAGATTCAAATCATCATCCAAGCTCTAAAGCACATCGTCCATCCACCTGTAAAAAAAAGCTTGCTTGCTGCCCAAGTAACATTGCAAAGAAGAAGGGTCATGGAGTTATAATATTCATATTTGAATGGGTGTTACAAGAACAAAATCCATGCATAAATAACACTTGGTATTCTAGTCATGATTCCTCTCAACATTTTGGAAAATTCTACGAAGGAGTTACAAGCAAAGATGTGACACTTGGTATTCTCCATCAGCTTCACACAAGTGCTCATACATTTTCTAATTTCTCCAAGAGCATTGAACAAAGGTTCTTGAGTGTTATGTAAATAAGTGCTCACATGTAACGAACATGACACTTGTCACAATGCCTATGATTAATAGTGCTTAAAAGGCATCTTAATTCTAAGATCAACATGCATGAGTGAAGCGCAGTAAAATACATTCAAAGGAGGAACATAACACAGTCAAGACATGAGATAAGTGCAACGTAAATGTTCGAAATGCACCATGGAAGACAAGGGTAAGGAGAATTAAAAGCTTCCCATTTCTTAAGGTCAATATTTAGCACCATACGTACAACATTCAAGTCTTGCAACTCTAAGGGATCTCCATTAAACCAAGAACCCAAGCTATCTCATATATGCTGTTATATTCAGTTGTAGAAAGCACCAAAAATTGAGGAGATATTGCATCCATAAGGTAAGGTCTAAATCTCATTTATTATTGCTTTCATAAGTTGGAGTTATAAGGGTTATAAACTAAGGTTAAACTTATATTTTGAAAGCTAAAGAGGTGAATTATCTTATTAATTTAATATTTTCAATATTACTTAGTAGGAATAAGGAATTCAACTTGGATTAAACTATATTGCAAATATAATTATCATTTCTCTAAGTTTCCAAACTTGGGAGTCACAAGGATTACTCCATCAAAATTTATTTTATTTGGAAATTGGAAATAATCAAAGGGATATAAATGAGGTTATTAAGAGTTTTTTTATTCAGGTTGGATAAACATATTTTTACTTGTCTCAAATTTCTAAAAGGGGCAAAAGAATTCCAACATCAAAACCTCTTCAAAATTGAAAAAGTGCTTAGTTCAATTAGGAGTAATAAGGTGTTAAAAGTTGATTTTTGATTCTTGCAAAACTTGTACAAAATCAACCAACATTGAACTATTTTTTTATAAAAAACACTATATCATAATTTAAAACATTCTGGATCCGTAAGTTAAGACTATTAAGGTTCTATCAAATTTCAATTCCAAATAAATATTATGGATGAGATTTTGAGAAAAGCTTTCAATAATGAAGAACTATTCCATGAAGTGGAATACTACTCCCAAAACCTAATAGATACTTTAGAAGGATACAAGTATCTATATTCTAATGACAAGATGAAATTCTCCTTATTTCTTAAGGAATCCAAAGAAGGCAACTTTACGACCTTGATTAACTATCTTCATGAAATTCTCTTCACAACATGGTGGAACTCACAAAGATTGGTTAGTTTTTCTCTAGAAGAATGTTTGATGATTTAGCTATCATTAATTATGTTTGTACTTACTCAACAAAAGTAACAAGCAAACGTTAAAGAATAATACTTTTGTGATGATAGACTAACTTGTTTTAAAGCTGAGGTTTCACCTACATCAAAGCAGAATCACAGGAAGAGAAGAAGGAAAAAGAAGAAGAGACATAAAAGAGGGAATCAAGACATGAAGATTAAATCAACAAAGGAAAAAATAGCACACCCAAAAGGCAAGCACATAAGAAATAAAGGACAATTGCATCATGCCTTACTTATTCATCAACAATCATAATCAAATGAAGATACTTCCAAGGAGGACTACAAAGGTGGCTAGATAGAAGATGAACCAAAACATGTCAAATATTATCCAATGAGAATAGGTCTAGATGCAACCTACTCTGTATTATATGAAGATACAAACTACCTGCTGAACATGAATATAAAGAATGTAGAGAAAGAAGACTACAAAGATCAATCAAAAGAAGAAGAAAATCCATATTGAATACTAAAGCTTTCAATACCCAAATAATGTAATATAGGGGGATGTTGGAAATAGTGTCTATTTCAACAAGACACCTAGAGACAATGATTCAAAGGTAGTGATCCAAATTAAGAGACCCAGATGTAGTGACCCAAAGGTAGTTACCCAGAGGCAGAGACCTAGAGGTAACCTAGATACATTGACCTAAAGGTAGACATAGATAATTTATATAGGCAAACCTAATGAAGGTTGCATATATCCAACAGTACCAAAGTTAGAGCTGAAGAATGAAGTAAAATAAGAATTAGAGAATGAAGGCAAAAAGTATTCTTACCAAATAACGTAATAGGGGATATTGGAAGTATTACATTTTTTGGCCTCCTTGTAAATATTAGTTTTGTAGTATGATTTATATTTTATTTAATGTATGTGTCAATATGAGAGAAAGTGCAACATGAGAGTTTTATCTTAATAAGAGGAATGTGAAAGGATGCATCTCCAAGATGTTTGAGGAAAGTAATAGTTAGAGCATTTGAAAGTCTTGTTAAGTTATATATTGGAGATAAAGCTCTAGGCAATGTAATATTTATGTATCAATCTTGTATTCCTTTGATATTGAATATATTTATGATATATTTTTGTTATTCAAACATTGTGATTCATTGTTATTTTATGAGTGGCATTTATCATAGTTATTCTTGATTCTAGATAAGGCTCATGTGAGCTAATCTAGCTAGAAAGCTAAAATTTAATATAGGCTTATCAAAAGCCATCCAAAATGTCAAAAGACCTTATAGAATAAGACCTTTGGTATGAGTTTGTCAAGTGCATATCAAAATAAGAATAAAGTAAACCTAATAAAATAATCCTAAGACTAAGACTAATTATAAATATTACATTATCATTCCTCATTATTCCTCCTAATAACATAAGCATTAGACTCTAATGCATATAAAAAATAACCCAAATCCCTCTATCAAGACAAGGATCATAGTAGCTAGAAGTTAGGCAATAGAAAATTTGATGCACTATTAGTCATATTATATCTTCACAAAATTGGAAATTTTGCTTCCACTAGACCAACATTTTAAAATTCTTCCCAATGAGTATATATAAGCCTATACTCGAAATGGATTAATGCCTCAAATTGCAAGAAATCCGATGTCTCTTTGGGAAAAAATAAATGTGGAGATAATTCTTTCCCCAACCTAAAACTTCAAGGAATCTACTTTAGAATATTCTAATGTTTTAAAATTTTACATAGACCTCTACCTTCTCACATGCATTCAGTTACATGAAAAAAAAATATACTGGCTTCAGTGAGCCCTCCCATGCTCCATGTCATCCATAGGTTTGGGAAGAGAGGATTAATTAAGTTTTAATGTTTATCGATGAGGACCAAACATGAGATGTATTAGTTAGGCTTACTTATTTTTGCTTGTATTTCTTCTTAGTGTTATGTGAACTTTCTTACAATTCATGTTATTGTTAGCTTCTAGATGGGCTAGCTGGTTAGTTGTTATGCACGCTTGGCCATGCTTGGCCATTAGTTAGAACCACCTTATCTAGTTATATCTCTACTGCTATGTTTAGCTAGTTTGTTATATGCATATGCCTATTTAAACATACTTAATAATAATAATTTTAGCTTCTTTTGATCCACATCAGTGGTATCAGAGCGGGAGATCGACATAGTGGTAGATTGTCTGCTTATGTGTTTGTTTAAAGGATTTTAGACCATATTTTAGTATATTTGCACTAAGTAGAAGCTCTAGTGAATAAATAGGTAGACTCTAGTTTACATAGCAAAAAGTTGATCACTCCACTTTTATTTGGTATGAGAAGATCTTGTCTTTATGTGTGTTTTTTCCTAATCTTAAATCGTAGTTGTCAATACCAAATTCACTCTCTTGATGATATAAAGTTGTAATACATTTTTTATGCATAGGAAGGATTTTTTTCAATTGGTTATATGGGATTGAAACGGGCCCCACATGTAATACATCATCACCACATAGTGGTACTAAAACAAAGCTAGATAATATCCATGTATCACTTGGAAAGATTTGAACCTTGGCCTCCCCTTTAAATATTGAGGAATTTAACCATTTGAGCTAATGCCACTTGGTGCATAAGAAGAATTTTTAATTAAAGTTTATTTGCTATGTTAAAAAAAAAGGGTAAATATTCTTATAATTTTAATCCTCATTTTGTAGAGGGAACACATTTTTTTCAATAAGTTTACACATGTTTTTATGAGTACTATCCCTTCATACTGAATGGGGTTTTTGAACCTTAGAAATTCCAAAAAGAGGCCAAATCCCTTACCACTATAGTAAGCTTACAATTATGGCAAGGATAATTTTAAATTACATATTTAAAATAGGTTTTATCAAAGGTTGTGTTGGCCTTCTATTTTGGAGTTGACCTCCAAAGGCACCATCGACCAACGAAGGTCGTGTGTCGGCCTTCATTTTTGCATCAGCCACCAAACACCCTCTTCTACATTATCCATAAAAAAGTCTCTTCGACGATTGTTTCCACCAAACCCCAGATATGTACCTATTCGAACAAATTGCTTTTTTATTTCAAACTATTGGTGACTTTGACGTTCCTTGCTTGTCAGTGACCCATGAATCCCTTCCAAAAATTATTCCTCGAGGCCCAACTACAAGCAAAATTTTGATCTAATCCATTAGATGTTGATAACACCAAGTTTTTTTGATATGGATCTCTTTATTTTGACATGAGAAACCACTTTTTGGCCACACACTATTAGTTGCCAGCCACTTTTATCGATAAAATTATTCAAGCTTATTACATGTTAATCCTATATGCATGGGGAGATCAATATTCAAGGTTTTTAAAAGCTTCTCTTAACGACAAGGGAAATAGCCAGTCAAGTTGGTTGACGATCAGTAGACCACCTAAAATTAGCTAGTTGATAAATATCTTTTTGTGCAAATGGGTAAGCTATATTATGCCATCTGGATCCTACTTTTAGTGTTGAGCATTGGTCGATGAAACTTTTTCCAATGTTGTAACAACCCTACTAGAATAGCTATTAATTAGACATAATAATTTTTACTTGCTTTTAGGATATGAACTATTGATGCAATTGTGACAGTAGGAACAAGTATTCGTCTTTAAGCATACAGATCGAAAGGACCAAATACCCTCCTTCAGGCAAGTAGAGTGGGTTTGACCACAAGAGATAAGGAGGAATATAATGGAGGTGTGAAAAAACACCACGGTCCAGGAGTATATGAAAGCTCACAAATTGCATTTATATAGGAGCTTCCTGATTGTTTGTTTGCATTATGCACTTGCTTTGTTTAATGAATTATGTGTCATATTTTGCTTATTTTATATTTTATTGTATAAAGTGTTATTTAATTATATAAAAGAAAATATAAAACATATAATGAAATAATTGTTGGCAATTTTGCCACACTAAATTTTACTTGAAATTTTTTGAAAAAGAAGATAAATGATGTAGTTGTGATGGTTTTACCATTTTAATGTAATATTTTTTGTTCCCTTCCTGTAAGCAATTTCATTTTGTTTCTAGAGATATACATTAAATTTTGTTGGTAAAAAATTAATGGAAGTCATGAGAAAAACGTAGAAGGGAAAACTTGATGGCGTTGGACGTTTTAGAATAAAAGAATTAATGGAAAATCAACTACGACTTTGGTAGTTTCTATTAAAAGTGAAGGCACCAACAATATGAAGGGAAGGATGTTTTTGCCCCATGGAGGGGCGAAAATAATTTTCACCCTTCCATTGGGGTGAAACTACCATAACAAGAAGTTTTTGTCCAAGAAATGTAGGAGAGAAAATTTTGTAAATAATGGAAAAGTCAAAGTCAAAAGCACCCCTAGAAGGAGGCAAAAATCATTTTCGCCCCTATTCGAGGTGAAATTCTAGTTAAGCACATCCTGGGGATGAAAAATAGAATGAAGAGTATGCTTGGCATGATCAAAGTCAAAGTCGCCCCTCAGGATGGGCAAAAACCCCTTTCGCCCATCTTTGGGGTAAAATCCCAGTGAAAGACGCTTTTTGAAGTGTAAACGATTTGATGATGTCATTCGGGAGAAAATTGAAGAGTCAAATTCTAAGGCACCCTTTAGGAGGGGCGGAAATAATTTTTGCCCTCCTTTGGGATGAATTTGCAAATGAAAACATTTTGAGGTGAAAGTCCTAGAAAAAATAGTTTTTCCTGTCGGTCAAAGTCAACGTCACCCCTAGGGTGGGGCGAAAGTCATTGTTGCCCCTCTCAAGGGTGAAATTAATTATTTTTGCCTCCTTCCTTGAAAAATATGTTTTTTATCATTTTTGGGGTGAAATTACCCAGGAAAATGGTGAAAGTATGTTGAGGGGTGAAACTCACATTTTTTACCTGTAATTCAAACAAGAAGATGTCATGGGGTGAAATCAAGTTTTATTTCTTTCTCTTAGTAGGGTTATTATCAAAAGTGCGATAACTACAAATTATGTTTGGGAAAGGACAAGCTTGACAAAATTTAATGCTTGGGGCAGTAAAAACAATGATCTAGAATTTTTGCTAAATTTTTTCCAAGATTAAATGCTATGCCCTAGAATTCGATGTGATCCCGATTATTTTTGTGGTGCCCTCTATGGATTTCATTCCTTTTCAAAGCAAAATTAAATTTCATTGATTTCAATTGGTAAGGGTAAGATTTCAAGGTATAAGGGAATGTAACGACACCCATAATTTAATATCCAAGATCCTGTTTGTCACATGATGTTGTTGAGTTTTGATGCACTGGTGCTTGGAATGTTTTTCAATCATTGATCTTTGCTGATTTTCCAGGTGCAATCCATAAAAACCAGATTGTTGCTCTCTAAAGAATGATCTAATTTGATCATTGTCATTATCGAGGAGAGATTTACTGCTGCTAATTTTTGACCAATCGATATCCTGTTTTAATATGCATTTAATGATAAAGGTGAAATCCTCTATAAATACTAAGCATTTCAATGTAATAAAGGGAGGATAGACACTCTGCAAAAAAATACTTTAAGTTTTTTGCATAAATAGAAAGACATTTGACTTCTGGTTCCTTAAGAAATATTGTGTTGGTTTCTTTCTGCTTGGCATTTCTAATTACGTTCATGTCCATTATTTGCTGATTTTAAATTTTGCATCTGGATTTAATTACTGCTTGTGAGGGAGTGAATACTGGAATGCTATCTTAGAATTTATCTTGGGAAACTATGTGTGGTTCCTGTGTCTTACTTTCTGTTATATGCTAACTAATACTTGCTATAAATTTTTGCTATTAGTTTATTTCCACTTTTCAAATCTGGAATAAAACCATAATTTCCATTCCTTTCTGTTATTTCCCATTTTTTTCCTGTAACCTTAATATTTAAATCGATCAGTAGTTTTAATATGGGAACCAACCCTCTCTAGAGATTGACTTGGAGGACATTTCTTTTCTCTAGAGATTGACTTGGAGAACATCTGGCAACTCAGCTCTACTTAGAAGCCTCTAAACATAAAGTAAGCAAAATATTTCTTCATGATCACAAGATCAAAGGCCAAAAATCTATAATATCCCATTGAGTTTTATGATCTTAACACCCAAGTTCTAGGAGAAAACCCTAGGTTAGTCACTCCAGCTATCCCATCAAGTATAACATATTATCAATTAGCTGGTGTGTTCTCTATTCCTTCGAGTCCTGCTAGCACAACCACTAGTTTTCCACCTCCCCAACCACACTCCACTCCACATGGCTCAAAATCCACCACCATAGCCACCAAGGTAGTGATGAGTAGTCGTTATACCATCATTAAATCTCAAAGATCTTATCAATCCGGGGTGGTGTCCAAGGCTATCTACGATAGAAAGTTCAAGCAGGGTTGCATTTCAGCTCATTTGGGAGCAAGCAGGTCTTTATTGGTAGGATTGATTGTGTGGGGGATTTGTGTCACTTCTATCCCTAAATTGCATAAATTTAACTTTAATCTATTTGCAAGAATGAAAAACTAATTGCTGTCTACAGAAATAAAGTCCTAATTACAATTGCTAAATTGAGACTTAATTGATTTGCAGAAGGAAAATCCTAATTACAGTTGCTAAATGAGAAACCTATTTACTTTTGCAATGATGAGATAAAACAAGTAATCAACTTCTCGTCAATACTCTGAAACAGAAGGTCGTCAATCTTCTGTGCAAGTGTTTGACAGCAAAAACAAGAATGCAGGAAATTATAGAAAACTTGTAAATTGCTGGAAATGTAAATTGCAGGGAATTGGAAAATTACTGAAAAATAAAGAAACTGATTATATCTATTGCTGATTACATCACAAATGTAAAATAGATGGATAAAAACTAAAACAGAAATCAAATACCACAAAATGCTGAAATTGACAAGTTCCACTACTTATTCTGATCGCAACAAAATCAGGATCGAAAACCTCGTCTCGTTAGTCCTTCTCCTAGATCTGAAAGTGGCCGGCCTCCTTTTCCAGAAGAAGGTATAATTTCTTCTCTAAGTCTTACTCACACTCAGACATAACAAATTAAATGGAATGAAACTCGCACTTTTATTGCTTCAGAAACATAATTACAATTCTATTGAAATCTGTTACAGATCTGCAATCTGTTATAGGTCTATTATCTCTAATATGTCTAATCTCTAATCTAATATTTCTAATATCTAATATTCCTAATAGCTCAACCTGTATGGGAGCTATCTTTTATAGATGCCTAAAATCTAATTACAAACATAAAATATGTTGTTCCTGATATCCTGCAAAATTTCCTGGGTTTATCCTAGAAGAAGATCAAACTTGATCTTTTCCATAAATGGTGGCTTTGGATGGCAAGGATGGCAAAGTTAGATGGGAGATATTTTCCCTTAACTTTCTCAACCTTCTTATCCCCTTTTCCACCGCCAAAAGTCAGTCAACAAGTCAAAAAGTACATTCTGTTTTCATTCCGAAGATAAGTGGCTCATTCCGAAGATACTGCAATTCTCATTCCGAAGATCCGCTCATTCCGAAGATACTACAATTCTCATTTCGAAGATCCGCTCATTCCGAAGATACTACAATTCTCATTTCGAAGATACTGGATTTCTCATTTCGAAGATCTTCTCATTCCGAAGACACTATGTTTTCTCATTTCGAAGATATTGTGTTCATTTCGAAGACACTGTGTTCATTTCGAAGATCTTTAGAATGACCAACTGTGTTGACTCCAAATGGTTTTGGCTGCATTTCTCAAGTGTATTAGACCTCAGGATCAGATTGCAATAGTCTTCATTCTTCCTTGGATGTGAATTCCATGCCTTGCCATTCATTGGTAGCTTGCTGGAATTTATATGGAAAAACCAGTTTTCTCACGCACAAGTAATAAGTCTTTGTACTATTTGCTGAATTTAGAGAAACTAATGCTTAATGATCATCAAAATAAGACTACTGAAATGCTGCTGTCAACCTAAGCATGAAAATATAACATAAAACTATACAAGAACTGTTAAAAATCAGAATATAATGTCCTTAACACTGCAATCATGCAAACAATTAATACAGAGCATATTAAATCAACTTAACTAGCATATAAGATAATTCACAAGAGTTTTAGGCAGTTTTAGGTAGTTTTAACTATTTAAAACATGCTATAAATGAGGCTTATCCAGGCCTCATCATTCCCCCCAACTTATATTAATGCATGCCCTCATGCATTGCAATGGGCTATGGAGTCACAAATGTCCATACTCATATTCCATGTTTCATAGAACAATTTAGTGCCTGTGTAATTTCTCATGAAGATTTCTGAGTCATTCTTCAAACTGATCATCTGGTTGGGAATACTCTTCAAAATAGGAGGGAACCAGAGTAATGATGGTTGGAGGCCTGAATATGAGACCTACCCAA
Source organism: Wollemia nobilis (assembly GCA_028583015.1). Classification (NCBI taxonomy): domain Eukaryota; kingdom Viridiplantae; phylum Streptophyta; class Pinopsida; order Araucariales; family Araucariaceae; genus Wollemia; species Wollemia nobilis. The sequence continues at coordinate 23,702,445 of JAQPPZ010000523.1, forward strand.
TAATGTTGCATAAAGGTATTTCTCTGGATTGAGAAGGCAATGCCTTAGAATGGAAGGGCACCGCTTCAAAGTGGAGGGGCACTACTTCAGAATGAGCACCTATGTCTTCATCTTCCCTAGATAATCCAAGCAGTAACTAAACCAAATCCTCCTCTTTATCTGATGTAATTGATTGTTCATCAACTTATGACAGCCTGCTTTTTAGTTTCTCCACTTTCTGCTATAATTCTCTAATTTTCTTTTCATGTTTTTTCAATAACATATTTTCTTTCCTCAATCCATCTCATTTGTATTTTTATAACACTCTTGGCTGCTCTCGGTTGTTTTGTGATGTCCACCTCCTCTTCTTCATTTGACTCATAACCTAATACTGACAAATCAACTACAGTTTGCTGCTCAACAATGATCTCATCCTCTACTTCAGACCCCTACTCCTGTACAGGAGGTTCCATGAAATTATCTTATTATTACATCCAAATTCTCAGTGGCTTGTTGCACTTCTATGACATCAGGGCTATCCTGTCTGGTCTTCTCTTCAATAATTTGCTCTTTTTGTTGGAGTCTTGCAGACCTCCTAGTCCTTAATGTATATTTTCTCTTCTTGCCCTATTTTCTTGTGGTAACAGGGGCTGTAGGGATAGCTTCAAGCTCTTCACTGTGAACTTCACTCTTATATTCTGACAGATAAATAACATCTTTAGAAAAATGAACCCTCTTCTATTTTATTTTTTTATCATCGCTTCAGCTCTTCTCTTCTTAGTCTCGTGAGTTTGATGGTTCTGTTGCTGCTTCTGGGTGTGTTTCTTTTTTGCAATAGCCTCTATAGTAGTTCCTATTTCTTCTTCTACAATAGCCTCTACAACAGCTATTTCTTCTTCTGCAATAGCCTCTACAGTAGCTGTTTCTTCTTCTGCAACAACATCTACAACATCTGTTAGGTCACTAATTTCTGGTTGCTATAGGGTTTGCTCTTGTTCTTCTTCAGAAAGAATAATTTTTTTTTCCTTGTAATCATTAGCAAATATGTCTTTGGAAAGAAAATATGGCACACTTCCTTATTCTATGCTCTGAACACCTAGCCATCAATCATTGGACATCCTTGCCATCAAATTTTCTTTACTATTTTTAGCTCGTCCATTCTGCATGCAAATTTTCCCACATGAGTGGTTATTAGCAATGAATGGTGGTGGCATGTTTGTTAAATCTTCATTTCAAAGATTATGTTTCATTCCCTCCTTGACTATGTCTTTTTCTCCCTCCTTGGATGCCACATGGAAACAGATTGTTAAATCTTCATTCTGAAGATTATGTTTCATTCTGAAGACTAAGCTAGGCATTTAATTTGAAGATAACCTCATTCCGAAGATAAACCTTCATTTCAAACCTTTCAAGACAAACCTTCATTCTGAAGACACACCTTCATTCCGAAGACAAAGCTTCATTCTAAAGATACCACGGTTATTTGAAGATACAATAGTCATTCTGAAGACATAGCAGAAACCAACATTTTTCTCTTTCTCCAAGCATGTTTTGTTTATGCCAACTCTTATGAACACTTTTATACTAATGGTTAATTGTCATATACTATATATCAAATATTTACAATGAGAAAAGTGCAAGAAACATATATACCTGGTTAAAACAAGTTAATGCAAGTTTTGAAAGATGACTTGCTTCGTTGATATTCTCGCTGAGGCTTCCTGCAACACTTCAAAAACAAGTGCAATTGGTGAATTTGTACAATGGTGACTCAGAAATTTCAAGGTTATGCATGCCAAAAAACTGGTTTTCATGCATACCAACTCAGTAGCGCCTTAGAAAAGGTTTTCACTGCTGAGCTATTCATTTTTCTCTCTTTTTTTTTTTCTCTTTAACCTCTCCTTTTCTCTTTTTTTTTTTTCTTTGTCTTTTTGATTCTGATTGTGCCCGTGAAGGAATTCATGACTTCCCTGAAATCATGCCCATGAAGGAATTCATAGCCAGAATTTATTCATCTTTTTGTTTTCTATTTTTTTCTAATTTTTTTTCTTTTTATTTTTAAGATTCAAAGATATGATCATTTGGAATCTTCATCAGAAGAAGAAGCCTCTTCTGTCAAATGTAACTGTGTGAAATACCGAGCAAATTCCACCTTTGTTAGTGGTTTATGGTACAACTGTAAAAGATGTCCATTCACCACTAATATCCTCCTTACATCATCAACTAAAGAAAGTTGAACAACTTCATTCTCAAACTCCCCTGGTTCATCCTTGCTGCTCTTAATGTGATCATCATGCCACATTTTCCATTTTTGTTGAGTGAACTCTATTTGGTGAAGTGCTTCCAACCAAAGTTCATCAAATGCATTCAACTCGCAAAATTTGTTTTTTCTGTACCTGCAACAACTCAATGCCAACTGCTAAAGATGCATAAAATGTTAGTAAAGCATTAGGATGTTGCACCAATATATCAAACAAATTTGCTCCCTGGTTTTTAGTCAACCAACTATTGTTGTTCAAAGGTTGTTTTGGTTGTGTTTCAGCTTTGTTTTGTACCAGGCTGATTTGAATTGGTTCTTGGAGAAACATTTTTATTTACACCAATGGAGGCCAAAACTAAAGTATTCTTTTCATTTTCCTTATGTGTTCTAAGAAACTGTGGGCTTTCTTTACAATCATACTTAGGTGTAATAAGTTTACCTGAAAGCAAGTTAACTAATTTTCCACCTTTTTGTATGGTTTTAGGATATACTTTCTTCTTTTTTCTTGGTTTTCTAAAACACATTTCTTGAACAATCCTATTAATGATTGGTACAACTTGAGGTAAAGGGATTGTAATAGTTAAATGTTCTAATTCCTTTATCAAATCTGATTGTGAAGATGTTATTTTTGATATCTCAGACTGTTCAAAATATGATACTTTATTTGATGAGGTATCTTGTTCTTCTTGATGTTGTTTTAGTGTGGATTTGTTTTCATGTTCATTCTTTTTAACTTCACTTTCTACACTGATAAGTGGAATAGGTTCAAGCAAGTGGTTCACCTGAACACAACTGAGTTTTAACACAATCACTAACATTTATTAGGGTTGTATTTTTTGATTCAACCATAGAGACAGGGGTTACCTGTTTAACATGATTTGGACTCGACCACAAGTTGAGTTGAAAATAGAGGTTGTTTTAATTTTTGTTGTTGTTGTCCATGATAGAAATTATGGATATAATTAGGCAACAAATTTGATTTTTGTTTTTGATAATGTTGCTGCCCTTTGTACAGATTTTGATGTTGTACCCATTGATATCCCTGTAATTTTGGCTGCAACCATGGTGGATGTTGTTGATTCCATTGTTGTTGCATCCATCCATGTTGAGACCATGCTTGGGAGTATGCCCATGGTGGTTGACTCCAACATTGTTGAAGTGGACCCGAAGCAGACCATGGCATATACCAAGGATTATTTCCCCAATGTGCAGGAAATTGAGAAGCATTCTGATATGGAAATTTATGAAAATTATTCCCTTGTCCTTGTCCTACAAAATTGATTTTTTTCATAGGTTGAGACTGTTTTTCAAAGACACTTTTAAGTTCTGGCAATAAACTACACTGATCCGTGGGGTGTCCTAATTGACAAATGCTACATGTAGCAGGTATAAATATTTTGTTCAAAGGACAATCATGAAGAGAGTGTTGCTTTTTACATTCTGAACAATAGATGGCTGAAGATTCAAGTAGATTCATTTTTTTCATCTAATGTTCTATCATGTACTAAAATATCAGCCTCTTTCATGCATTCTTTCAAATCATGTTTTTCATTACCAATTCCATGTTTTCTATGCCTTGAATGAGAGTAATTTTTACAAAGTTTAATAATTTCCTGAAATTTAAGTGCATTTGTATCTCCTCTTCCCAAGATATCCAATGCATCCCTAGATTCATCTTGTAGTCCCCTTAAGAATATGACTTTGCAAATTTCAGGTTCAACACTTCCACATCTCTTATGAACAAAAGAAAATCTGTCTATATAATCTTCTAAGATTTCATTTTCCTCTTGTTTCATTGTAAGAATTTCATCATTTTGATTCTTGACTTGACAATATTCTTGGTATCTCTCCAAGAATATGTTTTCCATCTCATCCCAAGTTCTAATTGAGTCAGGTGCTAAGGTGATAAACCATCGTAGAGCTAACTCTTTAAGAGTGGAAGGAAATAGTTTGAGCTTTTGATTGTCATTAGTGTAATCATGAGCTTGACATACAATTTTAAACTCAAACAAAAACATATCAGGATCTTCGGATGTAATTCCCTTGAAAGTTGGTAATACTAGTAGGTGAAATGACCTTCATGGGAGCATTTTGATTAAGATCTAGTTGGATGGGATTTTGAAAAGTTCTGCAGGTGCACTAGTTGCACTAGGGTGGAGCACATTGTTGGCTCTACCTTGATTCTCTTGTGAGCCTTCCATTGTAGGTTCCCAAAAACAATTATAAATCTTGTCAAATTTTCCTGATTGTATGGATTTGTCAAGAGAAAATGGTGTTGAACTACTTAATTTTCCTCCTTGTAATGATTTCTCAAAGGATCTTGCAGTGTTGGAAGTGGATGATTGGGATTCTTTGAAAATTCCAACATTTTTGGAAATAAAAAATTTAGACATTTTTGACATAATTTCAACCTCTTGTGAAATTTTTCTTCTTGTGGTTTCTTGCTTATTTCCTAAATGGACTGAAATACAATTTACCAATAACAATTACTTATACCAGTCATTACATTCAGATTTTACTCTAAAATTCACAACTTAGCATATTTAATAATTATTGGACTGCTTTTCACCTTCTAACAACACCGTGTTCCCTGGAAACGGTGCCAAAATGATGAGTAGTCATTATACCATCATTAAATCTCAAAGATCTTATCAATCCGGGGTGGTGTCCAAGGCTATTTACGATAGAAAGTTCAAACAGAGTTGCATTTCAGCTCATTTGGGAGCAACAGGTCTTTATTGGTAGGATTGATTGTGTGGGGGATTTGTGTCACTTCTATCCCTAAATTGCATAAATTAAACCTTAATCTAATTGCAAGAATGAAAAACTAATTGTTGTCTACTGAAATAAAGTCCTAATTACAATTGCTAAATTGAGACTTAATTGATTTGCAGAAGGAAAATCCTAATTACAGTTGCTAAATGAGAAACCTATTTACTTTTGCAATGATGAGATAAAACAAGTAATCAACTTCTATCAATACTCTGAAATAGAAGGTCGTCAATCTTCTGTGCAGTGTTTGACAGCAAAAACAAGAATGCAGGAAATTATAGAAAACTTGTAAATTGCTGGAAATGTAAATTGCAGGGAATTGGAAAATTACTGAAAAATAAAGAAACCGATTATATCTATTGCTGATTACATCACAAATGTAAAATAGATGGATAAAAACTAAAACAGAAATCAAATACCACAAAATGCTGAAATTGACAAGTTCCACTACTTATTCTCGCTGCAACAAAATCGGGACTCGAAAACCTGTCTCGTTAGTCCTTCTCCTAGATCTGAAAGTGGCCGGCCTCCTTTTCCAGAAGAAGGTATAATTTCTTCTCTAAGTCTTACTCACACTCAGACATAACAAATTAAATGGAATGAAAACCGCACTTTTATTGCTTCATAAACATAATTACAATTCTGCTGAAATCATTACAGATCTGCAATCTGTTATAGGTCTATTATCTCTAATATGTCTAATCTCTAATCTAATATTTCTAATATCTAATATTCCTAATAGCTCAACCTGTATGGGAGCTATCTTTTATAGATGCCTAAAATCTAATTACAAACATAAAATATGTTGTTCCTGATATCCTGCAGAATTTCCTGGGTTTATCCTAGAAGAAGATCAAACTTGATCTTTTCCATAAATGGTGGCTTTGGATGGCAAGGACGACAAAGTTAGATGGGAGATATTTTCCCTTAACTTTCTCAACCTTCTTATCCCCTTTTCCACCGCCAAAAGTCAGTCAACAAGTCAAAAAGTACATTATGTTTTCATTCCGAAGATAAGTGGCTCATTTCGAAGATACTGCAATTCTCATTCCGAAGATCCGCTCATTCCGAAGATACTGCAATTCTCATTCCGAAGATCCGCTCATTTCGAAGATACTACAATTCTCATTTCGAAGATACCGTTTCTCATTCCGAAGATCTGCTCATTTCGAAGACACTGTGTTCATTTCGAAGACACTGTGTTCATTCCGAAGATCTTTAGAATGACCAACTGTGTTGACTCCAAATGGTTTTGGCTGCATTTCTCAAGTGTATTAGACCTCAGGATCAGATTGCAATAGTCTTCATTCTTCCTTGGATGTGAATTCCATGCCTTGCCATTCATTGGTAGCTTGCTGGAATTTATATGGAAAAACCAGTTTTCTGCTACATAGTAATAAGTCTTTGTACTATTTGCTGAATTTAGAGAAACTAATGCTTAATGATCATCAAAATAAGACTACTGAAATGCTGTTGTCAACCTAAGCATGAAAATATAACATAAAACTATACAAGAACTGTTAAAAATCAGAATATAATGTCCTTAACACTGCAATCATGCAAACAATTAATACAGAGCATATTAAATCAACTTAACTAGCATATAAGATAATTCACAAGAGTTTTAGGCAGTTTTAGGCAGTTTTAACTATTTAAAACATGCTATAAATGAGGCTTATCTAGGCCTCATCAGGTAGTTCCCAACATGGAACCACTTCGAACTCTGAATCTACAAGCTTAGAACCTAATTTTGCAAGTAGTAATGAAGGCTTTGCCTACTTACGATGGTATGAGGAAGATGACTTATGAGCATGTCCAAGATGTAGCTACCTTGGTGATAATCCATAGCATCACAGATGAGGATATCATGGTAAGATTACTTATGCTCTCTCTTAGAGGTAAGTTGCTTTACTAGTACCGATCATTACAACCTACCACCATTACTACCTGGGACCAATTGGCTGAATTGTTGATCAAAGGCTTCAATGAACAAGCGGATCCATTCTCTCTATTGCATCAATTTACTACCATTCAGAGGCATCCATAGGAGGAAATCATGGACTTCAATATCAGGTTTACCCGAACTTGGCATAGAGTTCCTGATGGTCTCCGACCGACTCCTGAGCAAGCAATATTTTACTACCTTCAAGCTTTCAACTCTGACATCAGTATGGCCATCCGAAAATCCAATATCAACACATTTCCTGATTTGTATTCTACTACACAAAAGGTTGAAGCTAACCTGATTACTATTGGTAAGCTTCCACCAAAAATGGCAATGCCTATTTTTCTTGATCTTCCATAGTATTTATATGCTAATGCATCTTCTCAACCTTTGCCCATGTCCCCTATGTATCCAATCCCTTCATGGAATTCGAGTACATCTCAGACCACGATGATAGTTTCTATCCCTCAACTCCCCGCTCCAACCATTCCATAGTTACCCGCTCTAGTTCCATTCCCAACACTACCATCTCCACCTATCCCACTTCCATTACTAGCTCCTCCAACACCCTCAAACCCTGATCCACAAGAAAAGGTGTTGAAAGAGTTGCAGTCAATGAACTCGACCATAAGAGCGATGGGTAATGAGATCACAGTTATCAAGAGGAAGTAGGCTAAAAGATATTTCTAACCTAGGAGATTTCAACCATCACCTATCACCAAGGAGCAAGGAGCTTTGACCAACAAGGCACCTGAGAGAAATCTGATAGTGCTGACAAATGAAGAAGTTGGCACATAAGACAAAGCATACTGGTGCTCTACGTGCAATGATCCACATGGTGAGGAAACTTGCATGGTTCACCTGAACTACATGCAGACATTGGCAGAAAGTTCCTTCACTGGTCAAATCAACATGATCATAGAAGTTGATCATAATTTTATGGTCCCTTCTGAAGAGCAAGTTTTAGTTCTCACGAGAGCTGGAAGAAAACCCATTACTATGGACCCAGCTGAGATGGAGCCCTTGAAGGTACCTGCTGACTCAAAGGTGCAAAGTGAGAAAAAACAAGCGCAAGCAAAGGCAAGTTGTTTCGATCCCCAAGCCAGATGCACCTATCCTACTAAAAGATATTTTGCCTCCATGAGCGAAATAAAGAGTGTAAGAAAAGGCTTCAACTTCACAAGCGAGAGCTGAAATAGAGGAACAAGCCAGAGAAAAGCTCAAGTACCCATCCTTGACAAAGCATTAGAGGGTAGAAGCTACACAATAGTATCAGAGTAGATATGAGACTACCAATGAAGGAAAAGAGTCATGTGCATCCATATATAACATTGTTGAAGAGTTGAAGAGGATTCTAACCAAGGTGAGTCTCTATGATGCATTGCAATTGCCTGGACAAGTGGACTTGTTGCAAGAATCACTAAAATTTATGAAAGATAAGGGGAAGAATTTGACTCAGATAGTGTTAGCTCAAACACTGACAACTTCTACCATTAGAAAGAATAGACCACCCCCTTTCTACCTATCCCTCAGGATGGAAGGCTAGATTGTGCACAATTGCATGATCGACTCAGGTGTTGCAATGATTGTCATGCCAAAGGTAGTGTGCGATGTTATGGGTATGGAGTATACAAGGAGTAGCCCTGGCATCTTGCAGTTGGATGGAACCCCTATAAGGATAGTGGGGGTCATCAAAGACATCCCCATCATATTGCACAAAATGCCTCAGATAACTATGATCCAAGAGGTGGTCGTGGTTGATCTGGAGCCTTACTTCAGCATGTGCCTATCACGGGAGTTTACTGCCAAGTTGGGAGGCTACCTTTCTCTTGACTATTCTCATTTGGAAATTCCTATCAAGGGGAGGAGAATCTAAATTTATAATGAGAAGCCTTCAACTTATCACATAGAGAATATTGAAGAGGAAGATAAACCCATGAATTCTGTCAACTTGATGATCGAAGAATTGGAGGAGTTAGACTTGATGGAAGAAGTTCTAGATGAGCTTTGGATAGAAGATGAGTTTTCAATGCTCGATTTTAATGCCATGATGGAGACCAAAATCGGTTGCTACACTATCACTAAGCCTAAAAATAGTTGAAGCAAGGGTATCTGATGATGAAGATCCTACTCTGGATCAATTATGGAAGTTGTATTTTGATGGTGCAAGATGTAAGAATGGTGTAGGAGTTGGGATCGTTCTCATTTCTCCCTATGGTATACAAAATATGTACTCTTACCGATTGACTTGGAGTTGCATAAATAATGTCATAGAATATGAAGCACTCTACTTGGGTCTAAAAAAGGTAGAAAAGCTCAAGATCAAACAATTGCAGATCTTTGGAGATTCTAAGCTAATCATCAACTAGGTGACTAGTAAGTGTGTTTCCAAGTAGCACTACTTGAAGGTATACCAAAATAAAGTTTGGGACCTTTTTGAAGCTTATACAACATTGAACATCCAAGCAATCTCATGGGAGAAAAACAAGCATGTCGATCTCCTAGCATCCCTTGGTGCTAATTTTTCCCAGTGGAGCATGTGGTGAGAAAGCCCAAGACTGTGAGATTAATTTATAGACCTTCAGTCCCTGACAAAAATATCCATTAGCAAGTGTTCGAAAGTGATGAGTAGATTGTTAATTTCTTGATAAGAGAAGCTAGTAATGTGGAAGAAAGAACACTTGATGAGGAAGAAGTCAAGGGTTTGATCTAGCTATAGAATAATCATATCCCAAAGGGGTTGATTACACTTGAGAGCCTCTTTGATCAAAATGATAGAGCAAAAAAGCATAGGATCAAGGTGGATGAAAAGGAGTATACTAAACTGCATCTGGGACCCGAGAAGTCGATCAAAGTCGGTACTGATTGCACTCAAGAAGAGCTAGAGTAGATTAAAGAGTTATGTCATGAGTACCTAGACATTATTTCTTGGAGCTACCAAGATTTGAAAGGCTACAACAAATATGTAATCTAACATACCATTGAGTTGCAGGAAGGAGTAAAACCCTTCAGGCAAAAATAGAGATCGGTCAATCCCAAGATTGAAACTTTGATGAAAGTAGAACTGTTGAAGATGCTTGAAGCCAAAATCATCTACCCAATTAAGCACTCTACCTGGGTAGCAAATCTAGTCCCCATAAGAAAGAAGAATGGAGATATTCGCATGTGCATGGATTTTCAAAATTTAAACCAAGCATCTCTGAAGGATCACTATCCACTACCACAAATTGATCAGATTCTTCATGTGGTTGTTGGTGCTCAGAGATTCTCTTTGTTAGATGGATTCTCTAGCTATAACCAAATTTGGGTCAAGGATGAAGACCAATACAAAATGGTGTTCACCACAAAATGGGGAACTTTTGCTTATCAGCATATGTCATTTGGTCTCTCAAACGTTGGTGCAACTTTTTAGAGAGCAATGGACATAGCTTTCGGTGAGTTGTTGAATCATGTTATTGTGATTTATTTGGATGACATGACCATTTTTTCTCACAACAGGGAGGAGCATAGTCTACATCTGAGACAAGTGTTTGAAAAGTGTCGAGAGTTCAAAATATCAATCAACCCAAAGAAGTCCATCTTCATGGTAAAAGAAGGGAAGCTCCTAGGCCATGTTATTTTAGAAGAAGGTTTGGCGATTGATCTAGCTAGAGTTGAAGCCCTCCTAAAGCTTCCATTTCTAGCCAACAAGAAGGATTTGCAATCATTCTTTGGGTAAATAAACTTTGTTTGAAAGTTTGTTGTAGATTTTACCCAAGTGGTAAAGCCGATGATAGAGCTATTAAAGAAGAATGTTGAGTTCAAATGGACCGAGCAGAGGAGGTAGGCATTCAAGGAAATAAAAGAGAGAATTTCTCAAGCCTCGATATTGGTGAATCTTGATTACTCAAAATATTTTATCCTATACATCATTGGTGAACAAGAGAGCTATGCAACGATGCTTATGTAGAAGGGAGATGATGGAGATGAGTGACCAATTGCTTTCTTGAGTCAAGTCATCCAACCACATGAAGAAAAATATAATTTCATTGAAAAGCAAGTATATGTGGTAATGAAATCCTTGAAGAAGTTTTGATATTTTGTTTCTCAAAGCAAGATAATAGTTTATGTGGTCCATCCAGATGTCCGGAGTTTCATCATTCAAGGAGAGCTTGGAGACAAGAGAGTTGGATGGGTCTCCAAAATCTAGGAATATGATATTGAAATCCATCCAACCAAGCTAGTTCGAGGTCGAGCATTATGTCAGGAGCTTGCAAAAAGTGTTGCATCTGAATCCATGGTTTGCCAACTTGAAGATTCAGAGCAAAAGCAATTTTGCTAACCGCTCTACAAGCGATCATGATTGGACAGAGGACCTTATCAAATATTTCCAATCAGGAAGATGTCCTCCACACCTTAATACCTCACAAAGAAGGAGATTCAGACTTCAGGCCCTTAGGTACGTGATGCTACCAAATGGGTTGTTCCATAAAAATATTGATGGAGTACTTCTCAAGTGTGTCCGAGAATCAGAGAAACAAAGAATCCTAGAGGAGTTTCACTCTGGTCTATCAAGAGGCCATTATGCAGGGAGGCCAATGGCATTAAATATCATCAAAGTAGGATATTTTTGGCCTACTCTCTTTGCAGATACTTTCAAAGTTAGTCAGAATTGTGACAAGTGCCAGAGATATGTTGGTAGAAGCAAGAATGCATCATTACCTCTTCATCCGATTCAAGTAGAAGCACCATTTCAACAATGGGGCTTAGAATTTATTGGGGTCATTGATCCCAATTCTTCTATCGAACACAAATATATCCTGACTACAACCGACTATTTTACCCGATGGTTAGAAGCAATTCCAACCAAGAAGGTGGATCAAGCAATAATTATTACTTTTCTTGAAGGATTAATCACCCATTTTGGCATACCAGATGCAATAATAATAGATAATGGGACTCCCTTCATCAATGTGAAGGTCAAAAAATTCATGGGTAAGTATGGAATTTATTTGAAGATATCATCTAACTATTATCCATAGGGGAACGGCTTGGCTGAGTCCACAAACAAGAATTTGCTAAGAATTCTAAAGAGGACCCTAGGTGATAATAAGTGTAGTTGGCACTTACTTTTAAACCAAGCATTATGGGCCGATCGTATCTCCATGAAGAAATCCATTAAAACATCTCCTTATTCCTTGGTATACGATAAAGAAGCAGTGTTGCCCATTCATATTGAATTACCGGCTCTTCAGTCATGGCACTTGTTGTATGGTGAAGATGATGAATCTGATCCCATGAGCATGAGATTGGCACAACTTTTATAGTTGGAAGAAGAGAGGGAGAGATCATACAATGTCTTCATGGAACATGCTCGAATGATGCAGAAATGGTTTGGCAAGAAAAATTTTGAGAGGTCATTCGAGGTAGGTGATCTAGTGCTGAAATGGAATGAAAACAAGGCTAAGCCCGACAAGCATCACAAGTTTGAAGTGATATGGGAGGGCCCATTCCAAATTTTGGGTGTCAATCAGGTCAATTCATTTTATTTGCAGGATATGGATGATCGTGCGCTACCAATTCTTATAAATGGTCTTCATTTGAAGGCCTACCATTAGTAACATAATTTTGATCAAGTATGTATATATGTACATAAGTTATTATGTTATTTTATTTTCAATTGAATATGTTTAAAGTGATATTGATAAAAAAAAAAAAGTTGATTTCACCAAAAAATCATTTTCGCCCCCAAGGCAAGTGATTTCGCCCCGAAAGCACCTTGCCACCAACAAAAAATCATTTTCACTCGAAAACATTTTTAAAGGCTTTTGTATTATTTTCGAGTGAAAAGGGGAAAAGAAAGTAGGTTGTTTTTTGGTGAGAAATTATGAAAGCGCCATGGGCTCACTTGGACTTCAAAGTTTTGCTTTTTCATTAAAAGAGCGCTCCTATTTTTGCCAAAAGAAATAAAAAATAAATATAAGAGAGAAGAAAAAGCAAAGTAAAAGATAAAAAAAAAAAAGAGGTGCCCCACTTTTTTAAAATTCCTCCACTTTTTTTAAATTGCCAAAAAAGGGAGAGATAAAAAATAAAAAAAAGAAAAATAAAAGGCAAAAGCAAAATATTAAAACTTGTATTTTCACCCCCAAAGAAAATTTGTCTTGTTTTTTCTATTTTTAGGGTAAAATCTCTTGGCGCCCCTCAAGCAGGTATTTTCAGAGTGAAACTCCAAGGGAAAAATTAAAAACAAATGCATGCTTTTTAAGAACTCCAGTTGGTAGCGCTAAGTTCAGCAAGGAAGGAGGCGAAATTAATTTTGCCTTGCTTTTTCATGCAAAGCACTCTCAGTTAAAGCTTGCTTTTAGCAATAAGATTTTTTGGGGTGAATTAAAAGATGAATTATTTTAAAAGGGATTGAGAGGCATGTAATTCCACAAAGCAAGTAGAAGAAGCAGTTTCAAAGCGCAAGTTGTGTGAATATTTTCACCTCAAGATGTTTTCAGCTAAGCAAGCGCTCTCCTTCGATGTTTTTTACTGAACAACGCTAATTTCGAGAAAGATCTCAAAATTAATACATGAGATTGGATTGATTTCATCTGAAAAAGTTCCAGAAGATGTTTTAACATTTTTATACAATGAAATTAATTATTTTCACCCCCATCTCTCACACGTGGCATTTGCTTTTCTTGAGATGAGTCATTAAATATCTAGATTGCACCCTCCAAGGCAAAAAAGTGGTTGAGTTCGACATCCAAAGAAGATTCACAATGCAAGGGTGTTATTGGCAGTTAATGGGCAGTTAAGTTTTCATTAAAAAGCATGTCGAGTGAGAGAATCGAGGAGCACATTCACCCAAATTCCTCAGGTGCAACACTTGCATTAAATCTGGTAGTTGGAGGGTGAAAGTTATAAAAAGGGGTGAGTTAGAAGCTTACGGAGTAAGAAAGTCAAAGATTATTATTTTTCTAAGCATTCCTAGATTATCCTTCAACGCCCCAAATTGTTTTGTTGCAAAATTGCCAGAGTGTTGTAGTGAGAGCTATGGTACGAATATGGGAAAGAAGGTTGCTGATTCGAAGAAAGCTTCAGAGTCAAAAAAAGTGCAAGGTGGTAAAAAAGCTAAAAAGGCTAGGCGACATGAAAATACCGAGTTGGACCCATATTCTGATAAGCTGGCCAAGATTAGAGATTGTTCTATTTTGAACAAAGGCGTAGAAAAATTATGCCAGGATGTGGAGACTATAGTCAGGCAAGGTTTGACATTGGAAAGCCCATTAACCATTGCTTATCATGCACAACTTTCCTAGTACTTGTGTACACCTGTGCATCCTTACCCTGAGCTGGTAATGGCAATTGCAAAGTTTTATCAACCTACAACAAGGGCCATCCAAAATGCAAAGGGAGATAAATTATTCACCATTTCACTCGACATAGTCAGAGAGGCGTTTGCTTGTGGGGTGAAGCCTTCCTCGGATGTCATAAAAAAAGGACTGTGCCAGTTCATGGAGAACCAATTGATAAAGGTGCCCCAGTTTAGAGAATTGCCAGCTTTGCCAAAGCCTTTGATAGAATTTAAAAGTTTGGACATGTATTCCATGTTGGCTTGGGTGTCCGGTCTTCCTACCGATACCACAATGTACAAATGGCAAGTAGCATTGGTGCAATGCATTTTGTAGGTAGAATTTTATGCCCCTACAACCATGCAAGCAAGCACAAACCCCATTTTCTTTGATTGGGTAGATTATGTGGCTCGAGCAATGCACACCCAGTTGGAGAGGATATAGAGTGAAGAAGTAATTTTATTCAGACACGCTTCATTTTTGGCCTGGTATTTCTTCTTTTACATGCACCAACGATTTTCTTTTATAGCAGTTAAGCAAGCTGATGAGGCAGACAATAAGCTACCAGTATATTTGTGGACTCCAAGCTTGTCTAGGGGGAGTCATTCTATAATTTTAATCACATGTTTTTAGGTCCCACCCTCGAACTTATTTTTTGCACAAGTGAGAGAGTGCCAAGGGCAATGAGGGAAGAAATTGTCACTAAGGAGAAAGGAGATATTTTCTTATTGATGCAAGGCATCGTGGTGCAAATTTTTGGCTTCACTAGCAAGTCATTTCTCCTTCCATATTTTACTACCGAGTGCCTCTTCGCAATGGAAGTTGTCCATCAGACCGACTACATCAATGAAGTCTATGGGGTAGGATGAGGCAAGAAGACAACATGTACCATGCCATTTCACTTTGATGACATTGAGATAGACCAGGTTGGCTAGAATAAATTGCTCAATGAAGCACTTTATGACATGGGTATGGTGGAGTTACCTCAATGGTGGAAGTATGACCCTTTGGGTCGGTTCATCGATTTCATTAAAGCCAAAAAATTTCATTGTTGTCCTAGACCT
Source organism: Wollemia nobilis (assembly GCA_028583015.1). NCBI lineage: Eukaryota > Viridiplantae > Streptophyta > Pinopsida > Araucariales > Araucariaceae > Wollemia > Wollemia nobilis. Next base: position 23,717,784 of record JAQPPZ010000523.1, read on the forward strand.
GATATTCAATGACACAAAAATAATCCAGAAGGGCATGATCTCGAATGGCATGTTGAGTAGATGATGCCACTTCCACCATGGCATGATTTTTATGAGATGGAGGTTGAGTACAACCCTGCAGTTCACAAGCATCAAATTCCTCCCCTGGGTTTGTTTGGAAAGATGAAAGAACAATTGCCAGCTTGGTCTGATGAAAAAATTACCAACTGGTGGGTTATGAGGGCCCATAGAGGGAAAACTGGGTCAGCTTATGGTCTAGCAATGGATGAGGTATTTTTAGACATCTATGATGAATACTATGATGGCTATCAACCAATCTCTTTCGCTAAGATTGTACCTCAAACTTTTCAAATATCTGACAATGAAGAGATCATGGTCGAACATGAGCAGCATGTGGTCGAGGAAGCACCACTTGTGGAAGAAGAAAGATAGCCATCACCAGAAGTGCAACTCCAACAGAAGAAGAAGAATAAGCATGAGGTGCTCCCTTTCCCAAAGATATCCAAAAAGCCAAGAATAGATGTAGTTCCTTCATCAAGTGCAAACCCTCCTCCTATGAAATGAAGCCACATAGGCTAACGTTTCAGAAGATCCTCCTTTGGTTCAGGTAGAACAACTTGGCCAACACATGGAAGTCATAGATCTAGAGAAGGAGGTGGAGGAGGAGCAAGACAAGGGTGAACCAGTGCCATAGTCACCCTCATCATTGGCTCAAAAGGTGTTCGAGCCCGAAGGTACATTTTCTACACCTTCTTCCCTTTCTCTTGAGCATTCGATGACTGTTGCACCCCATTATATAGTTGTTGCTTTATTTCACCTCCATTCAATATACCCACCACCTCCATTTTGCTTCCTATTTCCCAGTCTCCAGTCACCAATGCTCCCTCTTCTTCTATTCCCACTTCTACTATTTCCCTTTCTTTCAGTTCTTTTGCATCTGGTCCCAATCCATTTTCGCTCCCTTCATCCTCCATTCCAGTAATTTCTACCATAGCTATAAGTACGCAAGCTCCTCCTCGAGTGAGTGTAACTATAGCCGAAACCCTCACTTTCATCCCCTTAACCACTTCCATTCCACCAACCATTCCCATTTCAACTTCCCTTCCCAAGCCAAAACCTCAACAGGCTCATTTTCCCCCTACTCCTTTTCTTGAGTTATAGGTGTTATCAGAGCCAGAGATAGATATTGTACCAGAGCATCCTATTACAATGAAGATGAGTCAAGCTCGACTAAGTTCATCACAATGGCTGAAGAGTCGTAAGAGAAAAGAAGCTCAGGCTCTAGCAAAGACATTGAAGAAGGTCACTTTTGACCCTAAAACTATGGAGTCTCATACTGTAAAAATGATTCCCCAGGTCTAGAAGCCTCAAGGAGAAATGGCTCCAAGTGATTACACTTATGAAGTCATTACAGAGGACCTGACGAAGATTGACACCATAGAGAAGTTGGGGAATATGCAGGTGGATATGAGCTCTCTTTACCTGCACGATGAGCATTACAAGAAAAGCTTCTTTGAGGCTGAGGCAAATATTATTGAGTTGAATGATGCTCTAGCAAAAAATAGAGACCAAATGGAAATAACAAAATTAGAGGCAAATATTGGCAGAAGAGGGTAGAAGAGTTGGAGAAAGAAGCCAAGGGTTACCAGACAGCTTGGGCAGGAGCAGAGAAACAAGTGCAAGCATTAACAACCCAAATTGAGGTTATGCAGGAACAAAGGCACTCTCAAGGTTTTATTGTATATTCATGAGGCTCGAATAGTGGTTTTTCTTGGAGAGTGGACCTTGGAGTATGTTGAGGAACAAATGGAACCAAAAATTGAACTAGCATTGAAGATTTAGACGTTGGCTCAATCTGACTTCTAGGTCAAGCCGATGAGTGGGATGGATCATGGTTGGGCCAAGGCTAGGATGATGTTGCACAACTTCTTTTCAAAGTTAGAGCTAGTGAGAGAAGGCTAAAAGTTGGTGATGATGTTTGAACAGGAGCGTTGCATTTTGCTCATCTATTTTGAGGCTCTAGTCGATGTTGGTTTTCCGAGCTTCATTGATGAGCAGGGTGAGCTTTTACCAACAAAAGAGTTGAAGGCAGCCTGGAAAATTTTTATAGAAGATACTTTAGAGATCGATAGCTGGGAGGAGCCCATCATAGAAGAACAAGTTTTGCCATACATGGAGAGGATCACCCACATTGAATCATCCCTATTGGAGCTCCAACAATGAGCTAATCGCATCAACATGGATCATGTTGAGATGTTACATTTCATCATTGATTCACTAAGTTTACTCTCTACATTCACTCGGACTCCTAGGATGAGGTAGTTATCATATATGAAACTACCAATGAAAGCCTCGCCAAGCAAGAAGCACGAGCATGAGTAGAAGTAGAACAGAAAGTAGCTGAAGAGCAGGAGAAGTAGGCACAAGAGGAAAGAAGGAAGAAGGAGGTTACAGAATCAAACATACCATCTGATGCAACAGTAGATCTAATGTGGTGACGATGATGATAACTGAGCCCAATGGATGAAGGCCTAGGGTCGATTGCATTTAGAAGAACTGAATACCCCGAGAGCTACCAAAAGTGTTGGTAATTTTACCACACTAAATTTTGTTTGTAAATTTTTGAAAAAGAAGATAAATGATGCAGTTGTGTTGGTTTTACTATTTTAATGTAATATTTTTTGTTCCCTTCCTGTAAGCAATTTCATTTTGTTTTTGGAGATATACATTAAATTTTATTGGTAAAAAATTAATGGAAGTCATGAGAAAAACGTAGAAGGGAAAAATTGATGGCAATGGACGTTTCAGAATAGAAGGATTAATGGAAAATCAGCTATGACTTTGGCAGTTTCTATTAAAAGTGAAGGCGCCAACAATACGAAGGGAAGGATGTTTTCGCCCCATGGAGGGGCAAAAATCATTTTTGCCCTTCCATTGGGGTGAAACTACCATGATGAGAAGTTTTCATCCAAGAGAGGAAGGAGAGAAAATTTTGCAAGTGATGGAAAAGTCAAAGTCAAAAGCGCCCCTAGAAGGGGGCGAAAATCATTTTCGCCCCTCTTCGGGGTGAAATTCTAGTTAAAAGCATCCTGGGGATGAAAATAGAATGAAGAGCATGCTTGGCATGGTCAAAGTCAAAGTCGCCCCTCAGGAGGGGTGAAAATCCCTTTCGCCCATCTTTGGGGTGAAATCCTAGTGAAAGACGCTTTTTGGAGCGCAAACGATTTGATGATGTCATTCGAGAGAAAATTGAAGAGTCAAAGTCAAAGGCGCCCCTCAAGAGGGGTGAAAATCATTTTTGCCCTCCTTCGGGGCGAATTTCCAAATGAAAACATCTTGAGGTGAAAGTCCTAGAAAAAGTAGTTTTTCCTGCCGATCAAAGTCAACGTCGCCCCTGGGGTGGGGCGAAAGTCATTGTCGCCCCTCTCAGGGGTGAAATCAATTATTTTTGCCTCCTTCCTTGCAAAAGATGTTTTTATCATTTTCGGGGTGAAATTACCCAGGAAAGGGGCGAAAGTATGTTGAGGGGTGAAACTCCCATTTTTGCTTGTAATTCAAACAAGAAGACGTCATGGGGTGAAATCAAGTTTTATTTCTTTCTCTCAATAGGGTTACTGTCAAAAGTGCCATAACTGCAAATTTTTTGAGAAAGGACAAGATTGACAAAATTTAATGCTTGGGGTAGTAAGAGCGATGATCCATAATTTTTGCTAAAAAGTTGCTAGGATTAAATGCTACGCCCTCAAATCCGATGCGATCCCGATTATTTTTGAGGTGCCCTCCATGGATTTCGTTCCTTTTCGAAGCAAAATTAAATTTCGTTGATTTCCATTGGCAAGGGTAAGATTCCAAGGCATAAGGGAATGTAATGGTACCCAAAATTTAATATTCAAGCTCCTGTTTGCCGCGTGACGTTGCTGAGTTTCAATGCACCGATGTTTGGAATGTTTTTCCATCATCCATATTTGCCAATTTTCTAGGCGCACTCCATGAAAACCGGATCGCTGCTCTCTAAAGAATGATCTGATTCGAGCATCATCATTACCGAGGAGAGAATTGCTACTACTAATTTTTGACCAGCCAATATTTTTTTGTGTTGTGCATTTAATGATAGAGGTGAAATCCTCTATAAATACTAAGCATTTCAATGTAATAGAGGAGGATAGACACTCTGCAGAAAAACACTTTAAGTTTTCTGCATAAATAGAAAGACATTCGGCTTCTGGTTCCTTGAGTAGTATTGTGTTTGATCTCTTTCTGCTTGTCATTTCTGATTACGTTCATGTCCATTATTTGCTGATTTTAAATTTTGCATCTGGATTTAATTACTGCTTGTGAGGGAGTGAATACTAGAATGTTGTTGAATTTTAGGAAGTGATTTAAACTTAACTCTCTTGAGGAGTGAAGTGTGGGATTTTGTGGGCGATGGAGATGGCTTCGACAACAATGGCTCCCTCTGCCTCGGCTCCCGTAGCCTCTGCTTCCACCGTAGCTGCCCTAGCTTTCCCTGGCAGGGTCTCCCAAACCCTCCTCGGGGATCTTGAACCAGGCGAGATCCCTGTCGATCTCACGGATGCTCCCGTTGCCCCCGATCCGGATCCGGGTGGTGCGCGACCTTGAGTGGAAGGGTTCATTCCCCCCTTTCCCCTTTCCAAAACCCCTACCTCGGCTGGTCTGTCTTTCAGCGTGATGGTGTCGGGATCCCCTTCCCCCAAACCATCTGATATGGTTTCTCTTCCCCCCATGGTCACCTCCGGGGATAAGTTGGTCATCCCGGTTTCCCGCATGGCTCCAAAACTCTCCCTCGAATCCCTGTCCCTGGTTGGGAAATTCGTTGGAGGCCGACCTAACATGGAGTCTATCAGAAGATGGGCCAGTTTCAAATGGCGAACAGAGGGAAGTTTATAGCTAGTGGCTCTTTCCAGGGGCTTCTTCCTAATTCAGCTGAACAACCAGAATGATTTTGCAAGAATCCTCACCGGAGGACCGTGGTTCTTTGGCAGGAAAAGTCTTTTTCTCAAGAAATGGGAGTAGGGTTTCAACCCCCAAACTCAGGACATCAATGTTGCCCCCATTTGGGTTCATCTTCCGGACCTACCAATCCAGTTCTGTCACGAAGACATCCTTCGGGAGATCGGAGGATACATCGGAGACCTGGTTGCTTTTGATCCGGCAACTAAAGCCCGTTCTAGAATGGCCTTTGCTAGAATCTGCGTGTCTGTGAACCTAGCGTCCCAGCTTCCCACTCGCATCAACCTCATCTATGGAGACTTCCAGTGGTGTCAGGCCATTGAGTACGAGAATAAACCGGCATTCTGCATCGAATGCCAGACTCAGGGACACCTCAGATCCCATTGCCCTTCTTTGAAAGCTGCCAAAGAGGTCCCTCGACCCTAGCTCCCCTCTGCTCAGTGTCCAGCTTCCCACCCAGGCCTAAAGGCTGCTGGTGGCCCTTTCCATGGGAAAACTGACAAAGGAAAACAAGTCCCCTCCCACAGCTCCCTCCCCCAGCAAGCTCCGTCAAGTTCCAACCAGGTATGTTCACTTTTTGCCCTTCCAAACAAGTTTGGTCCTCTCTCTGGTGTTGATGATGTTGTCCTCTTTCCCGAGTCTAGTTCCCTCCCTTCTCCTTCCCCCTTGCCTCCACTTCCTCCCCTCCCTTCCGTTTCCCTCCCTGAGGCCGCCCCTCCCTCTCAAACCCCTCCCACCTCACCGCTTTCCCCCACCTCTCCTAAATCCCTTTCCCCTCTTCCCCTCGAGGAGGGCTTTCCCACCTCTTCTTTAGCCGGACCTGTGTCTCCCACCAAGCAAATTTTTGAACCCCTTGAGGAGGCCTCCAGCCCCTTCCGCAATCGCTCGGACTCCAGTTCCATCATTACCAGAAGCAAGAAAGGACCAGTGGATACTGGAGGTGACAAGAAAAGAGGAAGACCGTCTATATCTGACCAGCTTAAGAAAGACACTAAAAATCAAGTTGCAAATGGGGTCCAAACAACCCTCTTCCCTGATCTGTTCGGCCAGCCTTTGGATGATCCCAAGAATCCCAAACCCCCTCCCGTACCCACCAAGGGTGGTAAGAAACCTTCCAAAGTTTCCAAATGAAGATACTCTCTTGGAACATCAGAGGGCTTAACAGCTCGAGCAAGCAGAGACTGGTCAGAACCATCAGAAAGGATGTCAAACCCACCATCATCATGCTACAAGAAACCAAAGCAAATGCAGCTAGAATCCCGAACATCGTCAAATCAGTTTGGAAAGATTGCCAGTGGGCTTCCTCCCCCGTAGAGGGATCGGCTGGGGGCCTTCTTTGCCTCTGGGATCCCCTCCAAGTTGAGGGAAGGGTGGTTTCCTTCACCAACAGAACCCTTAACATGGTTTTCCATTGCAAGGCCAACCAGTTTACATGGGTCCTCTCCAATATCTATGCCCCCAACAATCCTCTTGAAAGGCGCCAGTTGTGGGTGTCTCTGTCCCTCCTCAAGACTGCTTTTTCTGCCCTTCCGTGGATGTTAGCTGGGGATTTTAACTCTCCCCTGTTTGCTTTCGACAAATGAGGCGGCCTATCCACTCCATCCAAAAGCACAACTGACTTCCAGGATTTTGTGTCGAGTAATGAGCTTATGGACATTCAGATCAGAGGTTGCCGATTTACTTGGAGCAACAAAAGAGCAAGGCAGGATCACATCCAAGTCAAGCTGGACCGGTTTTTCTTATCCCAGCAAGCAATCCCTCTCTTTGGTGATACTCTCCTCACTTCCCTCCCCAGAATCGGGTCTGACCATTCACCACTCCTCCTAGAATCCAACAAGGCTCCGTCCTTCAAAACCCCTTTCAGATTTGAAAACATGTGGATTCACCACCCAGACCTTAAACAACGTATTTTTGAGTGGTGGAATCTTCCATGTTCAGGATCTGCTATTGACCAAATTTCCTGCAAGCTCAAATCAGTGAAAGAAAACATCAAAATTTGGAACAGGGAAGTCTTTGGAAACATCTTTGAGAACAAGCAGCTCATCATTGATAAACTTAAGAATCTGGAGGAGCAAACCCATCACGATCAATGGACCCCCCAATTGAGGAATGAGGAGAGTCAGCTGCTATCTGAGTATCACAACCTTTTGGCTAGAGAAGAGACCTTCTGGCATCAAAAATCCTGAGCCCTTTGGCTCAAATATGGGGATGCCAATACTAGATTCTTTCATGCTTCCACGATGCGGAACCGTAGCTCCAACAAAATCAGAGAACTCACCCTAACTGATGGCTCTGTCTCCCAAGACATTCTCGAGATCAGATCAGAAGCGTCTGCTTATTTCAGCAACATGATGGGGAGCTCCTCTCCCTCCCACTTGGCTGCCCAGGAATCCCTTCTGCGTAACATTCCCCCCTTGGTCACTCCAGAGATGAATGCTACCTTGATTCAGACCCTCTCTCCAAAAGAAATTGAGACTGCTCTTTTCTCCATGCAAGCTGACAAGGCCCCTGGCCCAGATGGCTTTCCCCCTCAGTTTTTTCAAACCTTTTGGGACATCCTGAAGGAAGACATCTGCAAAGCCATCATCGAGCTACAATCGACTAAGTCCATTCCGAAAGGGACTAACTCAACGTTCATTGCTCTGATCCCCAAAACCCACCCCTGCAAAACCATGGTGGATTTCAGACCCATCAGTCTATGCAACATCATCTACAAGATCTTAACCAAGTCCCTAGCCCTGAGACTAAAGAATATTCTCCCGGCTATCATCGATCCTTGTCAAGGCAGCTCTGTGGAAGGCAGATCTATCACAGACAACATCATATCCCTTCATGAAACTCTACACTCTTCTCACTGCAACCGCAAGGCAGCCATGTTTTTTAAGCTGGATATCAGCAAAGCCTTTGACAAAGTCAATAGAGAGTTCCTTCTAAAAGTCCTTGCCAAGTTTGGGTTTCATAGGGAATGGATCAAGCTCATCAAAGGTTGTATTTCGATGCCTTGGTTCTCGGTGCTTGTTAATGGGTCAGCTGCAGGTTATTTTCCATCTCATAAAGGCATAAGGCAGGGTGACCCCCTTTCCCCTTTCCTTTTCATCATCCTGGCAGAATCCCTGGGAAAAGCTTTCAAGACTGCCTGTGCTTCTGGACATGTGAAAGGGATCAAAGCCTCATCCACCATGCCCCCCCTTTCTCACTAGCAGTTTGTTGATGACACCATTACCGCTTCCTCTGCTTCCATCATCCAAGCTAAGTCCATCAAATCGATCCTTGACACCTATGCCAGAGCAGCAGGCCAAGAAATCAATTACACCAAAAGTGAATGCTTCTTCCTTAACACTCCGGATAGCAGACAACGCAAGATTGCCCGTATCCTGCAGTGCAAAATCTTGAGCTTACCCACTTCTTACCTGGGCCTTCCTCTTTTTATCAAGAATCCGAAAGAGTCCATGTGGGATAATGTCATTGAAAGGTTCAAACGCAAACTCGCAGGCTGGAAGGGTGCCCTCCTATCCCAGGAAGCTAAGGCTACCCTCACGATAGCGGTCCTCCAAAGCATTCCAGTCTACTTCATGTCCATTTTCAGAGCCCCAGCGTCTGTTCATGCCAAGATTGAGCAAATCCAAAAAAATTTCCTGTGGTCAGGTCCTGAAGAAAAAAGTAGAATCCACCTTGTCAATTGGGACAGAGTTTGCCAACCCAAATCCCAAGGGGGCCTGGGGTTGAGGAGATCCTCCAATCTGAACCTTGCCCTCCTGGCTAAGCAGGCGTGGAAACTTTTCATCAACGACAAATCAGAATGGGTGACGATTGTCAAGAGCAAATATTTCCCATGATCATCCTTCATGAACCAAGACCTCCCTTCTTCTGGATCTGCTTTCTGGAGGGCGGTTAGTCAATCCAGACCTCTTATCACCAAAGGGACCCGATGGCAACTTGGCAATGGCTCTGAGATCAAGTTTTGGGATGACGTTTGGTTGAACAACCAGCCCCTCGTAGTCATCCTAGGTATGGCTGCTCTCAAATCCTTTCTTGAGCGTAGATGGGGCAGCAGGGTGAGGGATTATTTCAATAACCAGCGGGAATGGAAGCAAATCCCCACTGGCAGTGCCAGTGCCCAGATAACCCAAGCGGGTGCTTCTTTATCTTGGCTTCTCAGAACCACCATCATTCCTACTACAAACGTTCTAGATTCTCCTATCTGGTCAGGGACAGACAATGGGGTTTTCTCAGTCAAGTCGGCTCACTCCCTCCTGGTGAACCATCATGTTTCTGCCTTTCTATTTGGGTCGGTCTGGATCAAGCGCCTAGTCCCTAAGGTTGGGTTCTTCTCCTGGACTATTGTTCTCAACAAAGTGCTCACCATCGATAACTTGATGAAAAGAGGCATCCCTATCCCTAATAGATGTCATCTTTGCCTGTCTAATGGAGAATCGGTCAACCACCTCTTTTTACATTGTGAGTTCACCCAAGGGAGTCTTAACCACTTGTTGTCCATGTTCCAAATCTAGTGGGCCCAACCCCACACTCTCTAGGATCTCTTTATCCAATGGCCCACCCCTTTTCAGAATCCCAATGCTGCTTTCCTATGGAGGATCTGCCTCCACCACCTTATTTGGCAGATTTGGTTAGAGCGCAATCGCAGAGTGTTTTCCACCCCTTCTAACGATGCCATATCTACGGCCACCAAAGCCATTGCCTATGCATCTGAGAACCTCCAATTACTCCCTTGGTCAAATTCCCCGATTGGCAAGGTGGAAGGGGACATTTTCCATTCCCTCAACATCCCTATCCCCGACCGCCCTTCCCCCTGTCCCCACCCCAGATGGTTAGCCTTTTGGCATCCCCCTCCCGCAGGTTTTTTAAAGCTAAATTTTGATGGGGCATCCAAAGGGAACCCGGGACTCTCTGGAGCTGGCGGGGTCATCCGAGACCACAAAGGGATGATTATTCTCGCCTTTGTTGAGAACCTCGATCATCAGACTAATAACTTTGTGGAAGCCTGGGCTCTCTGGCGCAGCTTGAATCTGATCAAAGATTCTCATATCTGTCTTCACATCGAAGGGGATTCTATGAACATCATCCGCTACATCAAAACTGACAAAAATCCCCCTTGGAACATTAGCTCGCTGATCCATGAAAGCAAAGCCCTCATTGGTCAGCAGCGCCAGGTGGCAGTTGTCCACATTTTTTGGGAAGCAAATAAGCTCGCTGACCAGCTGGCCAACATGGGTCTCAGTCAATCCTCGATGATGGTGTGGCATAATTCCAATCCGCCAGGTGCCTCCCATGTAGCAGATGTTGACAGGCAAGGCAGGTTCGTGTCACCCCCTCCCCGCTAACCAATGTGTTTTCTTTTTAGGTTTGCAGCTGGTCCTAGGAGTATCTTATCCAACAAGCTCCTCCATCATAGCTGGCTCATGAGTGGCATCCCCGTTGGCAATGCCAGTCATCCTTTCCCCATGGGGATGATTGGTATCCTCAACTATGCTCCCCAATACGGGTTGCATTGTCCCAACGCCACCATCGGTGCTCCTACCCAATCAGCCTCCTTACCCACCCTCATCGAATCCAAGCGGCTCCGGATATCCCTGTTTCCCCGTGCTGCCTCAGGCCATCGAACCATCACCAATCCCCACCATCCTTGGCCTTTGGCCACCTGTCCCCTCCCCGATCCCATCGACATGCCCAATCGTCCCTTGCTAGCCTTTTTAAGCATTTCCCTTGTCCTTCCTTTCATGGATCGTCACCCTTTGCCCTGTTCGCTTTATCTTCCCTTGTCCTGTCCTCCTGGCACTATGGCCTACATCGAACCTAGCTCCCTCCAGCTCGACCCTCAGGCGAAACCTTTCATCGATACCTTTAACTTGTCGCCCTTCCTGAGAAAATTCCAGGGCCTCAAAGCTGATATTTTTGCTGACTTTGTCAGGACGTGGAAGAATGGGTTTGTCGTCATCCGTAGCATCCGTTTCAAGGTTACCCCCGAGTTAATAGCTAAAGTGTCTGGCCTTCCCCTGTCTGGTCGTCGTGTCCGCCGAGACAAGCATAGTTGGGAGCCCGAGCTGGAGGGTTTCCCCAACTACCAAGAGTTCAAGTGGTCAGGTGTTTCCCTTGAACGCACTTCCCTTCCTTCCCCTTGGTCCGCTGTCGCCATTCCCTTGATCCAGTATTTGGCCTCTGATGATCCCGCCAAGCCGATGTCCAGCTTCCACCTGGCTCTTGTCAACCACTTTCGCGGTTACAAGCCCATGAACATTCCCGCCTTCCTCCACCGCTCCGTCCGTTTATCGGTTTCTGCCGCTCGAAAGAAGCATTCCCCTCCCACCCACCAGGGCCTTTTCATTGTTCTCTTCCACCATGCTATAGGCAATTCCCCCTGGCAGCATCTCCCCTCCAATCCAACCCTCCTGTTCCCCCCCTGCGTCTTCACCAGCTCACTCTTTCTCCAGCGAACCCTTGGCCAGTGAGACGGACCCCGAGTTTCAAACTCCTGATTCCAAGAAGACCCCCCCCAAATAGCCTTCCCCGCCTAAGGCCACCCCATCCTCCAAGAAGACGATGGTGGGAAAGCGTAGAACTGCCATTGAAGATGTTCCTGTGATCCGCAGATCATTGAGAACCAAGAAGCTCAAGACGGAGTCAAGCCAGAACTCCCCGGTTAATGTACCTGATGATAACAGCGAGGACTCGGACCCCACCCCTGAAACGTCAAAGTGCATGACCAGAATGTTTATCAAATGTTTCATTTCTACGTTTGAAAGCACCACCGAGGCTATGAAGCGATGTTTGGAGGAGCTCAATCCGGATGCTAAGGAGAACTCCGCGAAGGTCGATCCTTAGGGATCCCCTTTCAGCTTCCCTATTTTGTTTTGTTATGCTGGTCATTGCTGATTTCTTAATGTTTTGGGGTTCTAGGAAGCCCTTGGGGCTCTGTCACCATTTTTGGGTAGGGTTTTCTGTTAGAAAGGAATGCCCCTGCGTGGGCTATTCGGCTATAGATGTTCAGGTCCTAATCTCTTGTGTGGGACTACTGTCTTGCTTATCCCCCGAGTGGGATTTTACTAGGCTTTCGGCTTCTATTCACCACTACAAGGTTTCTACAATATCAATTTCCACCACCCTGGCAAGGGTTTTTGTATATCTGGGACTGGGACCCAGTTAAAACCCTGATAATCAAACTACTACTTACCAAAAAAAAAAATTGGAATGTTGTCTTGGAAGTTATCTTGGCAAACTGTGAGTGGTTCCTGTGCCTTGCTTTCTGTTATATGCTAACTAACACTTGCTGCATATTTTTTTATTAGTTTATCCCTACTTTTCATATCTGGCATACAGTCATATTTTCCATTCCTTTCTATTATTTTCTATTTCTTTCCTGTAACCTTAATCTTTAAATCGATCGATAGTTTTATTATGGGAATCAACCCTCTATGGAGATTGGGTCAAAGGACATTTATTTCCTCTAGCCTTTCAATTTTGGCCAGGTTTAGGGCGCACAAATAATATTTTGTGCTTAGGCAGATTTGTGACCAACAATAATAAAATAAAATAAAATAAATAATAATAATAAATATATATATATATATATATATATATATATATAATATAATAATAAATGCACAATTGATTTTCTCATAGTAAACAAACATGATATTCTTCTTATAAATATTCACCCCTACAGATCATGAAGTATGGTGCCACCCGACGTTTTCTTGATAAAAGTGGTGTGCATGTTAATTAATTTTCATACTCGATTTCTATATATGGATGGATGGAATAGTTTTAGGGATCTTGATTTATCTTGGTACGTCTTGGCTTGTCGTGGCTAGTCTTATCGTGTGTTTTGTGTACTTCTGGTAATAAGTGGATTGGAGAGTTAAGATTACGGACATGCTAGCAAGTTCTCTAGGTCGGAGTTTCTACCATTTATTGTCTATGATTTAATGTGTCAGTTACTTATCTATCTAATTTTCGAATGTTAACAATTTGGATATAATTGTGTATATATTGATTGAATGTTACTTATTGTTGATTGGGTTGACTTAATTATTCTAGATTATTGTTGGTCGATTGGTTTTTTAATAATATTATGAGTACTCCTACGTTACCTACCAACCAAACCATACATATAGCTTTTATCATGTGTTCGATAGTTTGATTTCTTCGCTATGATATTGAATTATTAAAATAATTATTACATTTTTCTAGTTGAAAGGAGAAGCTTGGCTATAGTGATATTGTTAGTTTGTATTTTTAATTGAAGGTGGAATGCCACTATATTCTTCTATTTTAAACCAAACTATTTTTTTGTGGGTTTGAACTTATCTTTTTGAGATTGAGTAGATGATGCTACTCCAAGTTCGTTTGTATTAGCTCACCTGATCGATAGAACTGAAAATTTAATATTCATTTTAAATTTAATCAAACTTAGGTTATGTGTTGTGTGGATTTGCATTATTGCATGGTAGAAAGTTCAATCATCCACCTACATTTTTCTAGGTCGTTCTGATATCATGTGTTCATATTAAACCCACTCTATTGGTGAGACACTCTAGCAGCAGATTGGGTGCTTTCCTAAGTCGCGTATTGGAGTATCTAAGCCATGGTGGAGTTGGGGCTACTTTAGTGCCACAGACAATGTTATTTGCGTCAATATTCCACTTAGATTGTTATCCAATAATCCACAATAGAAATGTGGAGAACTGCATTTGCTGCAATGAATAAAAGACTTGTGTTTGACTAATCCTTGCATATAGTCTATTGACACTGCCTTTCATTTTAATTGGTATTGTTAAGCATACCGATTATACCTTTATTTTAATTTTGCATGGAAGCATGTACTTTATGGCCAGTTTAAAACTGAGTATTGATAGTATAAATTGGTTTGTAATTTGTATTGTCAATCTAGAATAAATTTTAGGTGATTATTTAATTTTCCTTAATATATTGTTTAATCCTTTAAAAATGAGGTAGAAACCAAATATCATTGCTGGTTTTACAAGGTATGACAAACATAATGTGTAAATCGTATGGTAGTTAGCCAAAGTTAGAAGTTGTGAATCAAATCTGTTTATTCTCTGAGCTGCAAGATTATATCTAGATATAACTAGAGGATCACTTAGAAAATATTGCTTTAATACTTTATTAAATGAATTAACATCGAAAGCTTCGACTTTTTAGCTTTTAATAGTCATTATATCTTGGCTCATTTATGGAAAAACTGTGATGAGTCATCCTTGATAAATTTAAGGTATTTACTAAGTGATATTACAATATTAATATAAACCCTAAGTTTGAAATCCAATAGCAGTGCAAATCCAAAAAAATAAGAGTAAAAGTTTGATTTGGTGTTGAGTGATGTATTTGGGATCTTCAATTTAATAAAGACCTTATGGTTTATTTTGAGTAAAATTAATTGGTTTCTTATGACTTTAAGGTTTTGACACCATGGAAATAGTTATGTACTTATTTACTTATTCAAAAGTATGATCTGGATATTAAAATTGCTTACAAGTAGATTAGAGAAATGATATAATATCAAGAGAAATTTTAAAATCATTACATTAGGAAGATGTCATTACATAAGAAAAGGTAAATTTTAAAAATGTTTTATTTCAATTATAGAGATAGTAATTTGTTTAGAAATGTTTTATCTCAATAAAGGAATGTTCACTTGTCACTTAACAAAATGTTAATTTTGTTATTTAGAAAAGTAATATTGTGAAAATTATATGTCCTCTTATGATCTTGGTTTTACTTGGATGATGTCTATATCTTTAGATATTTGAAGTTACATTTTTAAAAGAAAATGGAAGTTGCTCTTTTTTATAAATTTAATATTGATGTAAACTTCAATATTTAAAATATAACCTTAGTAAAACTTTGAATCAAACCTTTTTTTGAAAAGTATTGTTCCACCTAAATTCATCAAGGAGGATGAATTACCAAAGATATATTTTGCTTCATCGTGAAGGATGAAAAACATTGAAACTGTTCTATTATTTCATCATGGAGGATGAACAAACACTCAACACCAATGATTACAAGGTGGGTAATCACTATGATTCAAGAGTGATCGTACTCTTGACATGTAATATCAAGACGTGAAGGCAATGATGGATGGTATGGGATGTATCATCTAGGTCATTGAACGAGTAGTATAGTGATGGATCCCTTGATCATATTACAATTTGGAAAAATCTAACAAGATATTAGTGCTAGTTTACTCAATAATAAGTTGGTATGGGATAACTCATCGTTAATCATGCCATGACAAGAGATATCGGGCCTTGAGCCAATGTAATGGTGGGTGTAGTACTCTTAACTAGGCACAAGGCATAATACACTAACCTCTTGCATATTTTTAAACTAAGATAAAAATTAGGTTGAAAATAACCTAAGTCCTACATGCTAAGGTACGGGGAGAGTATACACCCACCCTCTAGGTGTTATGGGACCTAGAGGATAACCCTAGTCATGAACATGTGCTTTCGTGAAGAAGAAGATAGATTCACAAAAAGACACCTTCTATGGGATTTGGTCAATCTTGTCTACTTGGGAGACCGTCTATAGCAGTCAGTATTTCCAAAGGTAGGCTTTCTATACCTTGTACTAATAAAATATTGGATGATCTTCAAATCATTTTCTACCTTGATTTTTGTCTAACCTTGACTCTAGCTAAAAATTTTACTTGTAAAATCCAGTGTGCAAGACCGAGTTGGACAACCAGGTGTGTTAGACTTGGGTTGTTACAGTTGGTATCAAAGCCCTAGGTTGCGAAACCCTAGGTTGTAAAATCCTTAGGTTTTAGGATACCTTGTGTTATCTTGTGAGCTTGGAAGAGAAAACCTAAATCAAGCAATTAGCATAGCTCAAATGCATCCAAGGAAAAATAGCTCCCGAGTTAAGAGGAATTTTAACCAAGAAACCTATAATAACTCAACAAGAAGGATAAGTTGTTAGTCCAAGAAAGGGACTCTATAGGATAGTAATAAATAAATAGGCAAATATAATAGGGGTGAGGATAGACCCCGAAGGGAAAGACCAATGAGTCACAAGCTAGTGATCCTGTTAGGGAGGACATGAATTTGACCAAAATAAACCAAATACTCTAGGATCATATGGATCAACAAAGAGATTACATGGAAAAACAAAAAGTCTAAATGGCTCAACAATATGAGTTGATTGTTCAATAGTAGAGGTTGATAGAAAATTTAACTAAATAAAAAGAGCCATAAGTTAGGCAAGAAGAGACACCTATGGAATCAAAGGGGACTACTAAAAAAAAGATAAGGGCTAAGTTGGCCAAGGATATGAAAAACATTAAGATTTATAAATTTGATGGTAGAGATGATGGATATGCAACTGAAAATTGACTAAATAAGGTTGAAACATATCACTTTATGAAACCTATTTCATCAAAGTCTAAAACATCATGGGAATTTATTCACCTAGTTGTACTAGCCTTAGATTGGTCGCCTACCTTCAAGAAGAGTAAAAACATCGAAGCTACCAATATCAAGTGGGATATATTTTTAGAAGAATTCAAAAAGAGGTTTTTGACCAAGCAATTTTATATAGAAAAATTTAGAGAATTCTCCAACTTACAACAAGAAAACCTGTCCATTCGTGAGTACCACCAAAAATTTATACAATTGCTAAAGTATGTACCTGAATATGATTAAAATAAGGAAATTAAGGTACATAAGTTTATTTTGGGACTACATCCAAAAATTAGATCCATAGTCAATCTACTTAAGCCTGAGGATCTTCCTAAAGCCTACAATTTGGCTCAATAGGAGGAGACAAATCAAAAGGCTAGGAAAACATATTATCAAAAGGGAAAGAAGAATTCAGGAAAAGGATTAATGTAGACTTGGTAAAGTTGAAAAAATACTATAGCAAAACTGAAGGAAGGGGATAAACTAAGTTAGATAACAAAAATAGGAACAAGTTTCAAGACAGTAGGGACAAACAAAAAACGAAAGGCTTCACAAGAAGGAACTAAGTCCAATTGGGGTATTTTACTAAAGTATCGGTGTTGAGGTCTTCCGCCCCAAAAGTAGTTTGAATTCTCCATAGAACTATTTCTTGGAGAAGCACCAATTACAAGGTCACCATATAAAATGACCCCTAATGAGCTTCAGGAGCTCAAAATTTAGCTTTAGGATTTGTTGGAAAAATGACTTAGTAAGCCTAGTATCTCCCCATGGGGTGTTCCTATTCTTTTTATTAAAAAGAAATATGGATACTTGAGGTTGTGAATTGATTACTGAATGCTTAACAAGGTGATTATCAAGAATAGGTATTCCTTACCTATAATTGATGACATATTTGACTAGTTGAAAGGGGCCATAATTTTCTCCAAGATTGACCTCAGATCTAGGTATTATAAACTAAGAACTCGAGATGAGGATACCCACAAAACAACTTTCAAAACCAGATATGGCCATTATGAGTTCACAATATTACCTTTCAATTTAACAAATGCTCCAAAAAAATTTATGAACCTTATGAATAGTGTGTTTTGAGAACAATTAGATTAGTTTGTGCTTGTGTTTCTTGATAATATTTTGATCTACTTTCGAAACAAAGATGAGCATGACTGACACATGAGCACTGTACTTGAAATTATGAGGAAGAATCAATTGTATAGAAAACTATCAAAGTGTGAGTTTTATATACCTCAAGTACAATATTTGGGGTATATTATCTTTGTTGAAGGGGTTATCATGGATCCCAAGAAAATAGAATCTATTATCGATTGGCTTGCACCCATAAATGTTACTAAGGTACAAATTTTTATGGGTATGGTAGGCTAGTATAGGCATTTTGTGAAAGGGTTTTTGAAAATAGCATATCCAATAAAAAACCTTCAGAGGAAGGGAAAGGCTTTCAAATGGATAAATCAATGTGAGGAAGCCTTTAGAACTCTAAAAGAAAATTAACAACTGCTCCAATTCTTAAAATACTAGATCTTTCTAAGCAATTTACATTTTGTACAGATGCTTCCATTGAGGGGCTAGAAGGAGTCCTTACATAAGAAGAAGTAGTTATTATATATGAGTCTCAAAAGATAAAGAAACATAAGGTAAACTATGTCACCCATGATTTGGAATTAGCAATAGTCATACATGCCCTCAATATTTAGAGGTATTATCTACTTGGAAAATCCTTTGAATTGAAAATAGATCATCAAAGTTTGAGATATATCTTTACTCATCCATTTTTAAATTCCAGAAAACATCAGTGGATGGAGTTTCTAATAGAATATGACTTTGGTATAGAATATATTAAAGGAAAGAAGAATAAAATAGTGGATGCCTTGAGTAGGAGGGGCATATAGCCGCTATATCCTAGTGCCAATATGGGTTGATTAATCATGTAAGGGAGTTACAAAAGAAAGATAATTTCTACTTGAAACATTGATCTCTGGTCGAGCAAGGAATTGACAAGGACAAGGAATTTACAATCAGAGAGATGACTTCTGCATTAAATGTCAAGCTTAGATCAGGCATGGACCTGATGAGAAAAAAGGTTTTTTGATTAGAGACAATTGTTATACTTCATAAATAGATTGGTCATTTTAGATAAGGGTGAGTTATAGGATACTATTTTGAAGAAGGTACATTACACTCCTTTCTTTGCACGCCTGAGAGGGGTAAAAATGCATGAGTCTAAGAAGGATCTTTTATTGGTAAGGCATGAATATATATATTAATAAATTTATGGCTAAGTATTTGGAATGCTAGAATATCAAGGATGCATATTTACATCTAGCCAGAAGAATATACCCACATACCATCCATTGAAATGGTAAGCTATTTGTTGTGGGTCTATCAAAGTCAAAGGGTGATAAATAGATTTATACTTGAAAATATACTGGATGATACACCTATTCAATTGTATGAATTTTGGATAGGGATATCAGATTTATTCCAGATTTGGATAGATGGTAATCATGTGGTCAAAAGAGGATCAGACTAGCTAATAACTTATAGTAGTCGACCCAAATTTATAAAGAAACAATGAGCTTTAAAAGGATCACTAAAATAATTCTCTGAAGAAAGGCAAATATTTTGTAAGGGCGAGATTCAAAGGGAAGAGAAGAGAAGAAACCATCGAGGGAATTCTCTAAAGTAAGGGAGAGTTTCTATAAGGATGGAATTTAAATTAAAAAAATATATATTACAAAATAGAAAACTACCTATACTTGGTAGAGTTTGTTTACAATAATAGCCTAGGTATGGCTCCATTTGAAGCCCTGTACGAAGAAGGTGCAAGAATATTTTATCGTGGGACAATTTGGAAGATTATGTAGTGATCAGATCAAACACTATTATAGAGATGAAAGCATAAAAAATATACAAGAATACCTCAAATTATCAAAAGAGCTATCTGAATACGAAAAGAATATCGAGGGAATTATCTGTAGGATATAGAGTCTCCTTAAGGATAAAAACTACCAAAATTTTCCAATCTCAACCCTAGATTTGTAAGGGGCTTTTAAACATTGTTGGCTAGATTAGTCTTGTTGACCATAAGTTGGCTTTGCCACCTTGTTGTCAAAAATCCATGACATCTTCTATGTGTTCCTTCTCAAAAGATATGTTGCTGACCCCTTACATGTTTGGAATATTTATCATTTATAAATATTAGATCCCCATCACATTGAGGTCCATCCAGTTAAGATCCTTGTCTTTAGAACCAAACATTTAAGAAAAATAAAATTTGATCAATGTAAGTACCAGTGGTACCAATACTCTGAGAAGAATGCTACATGGAAGAATATGGTTGATATGCAAAAACAATTTTATTATCTTTTTGAATGAATATGAACTTCTTTAATTACTAAGTGGATTTTTTAATGTAGAAATTATGAATGAATGTATAATTTTTTTATTTGAAAATACATTGAAACATAGGGATTGTGCTTATCACTAGTGGGGGCGAATGTAACAACCATAATAGAATAACAATTAATTAGACAATAATAATCTCTACTTGCTTTTAGGATATGGTACTCCTGATGGAATTGTGACTATAGGAACATGTATTCATATTTAAGCAGGCAGATCAAAATGACCAAATACCCTCCTTTAGGTGGTCAAAGTGGCTTTGCACGCAAGAGGTAAGGAGGGATATAATGGACGTGCATGATAGAAGTGATGTGCATGTTTGCCTTGTGTGTCGATTAATTTTCATTCTTAGTTTCTATATATGGATAGATGGAATAGTTTTAGGGGGTCTTGATGTGTCTTGGTATGTCATGGCTTGTTGTGGCTGGTCTTATCATGTGTTTTACATGCTTTTGGTAAGAAGTGAATTGGAGGGTGAATATTATGGACTTGTCAACAAGTTCGTCAGAGTTTCTACCATATGTTGTATGTGATTTACAATGTCGATAACTTATCTATTTGATTTTTGAATGGTAACTATTTGGATATATTCTGTGTAAATATTGATTGAATGTCACTTATTCTTGATTGATTTGACTTAATTCTTCTAGATTACTATTGGTCAAATGGTTTTTTAATAGCTTTATGAGTACTACGTTACCTACTAGCCAAACCATGCATATAGCTTTTATCATGTGTTTGATAATGATAATCTACCTGATGTTTGCATTGTGATATTGAATTATTAATATAATTATTATATTTTTTCTAGTTGAAAGGAGAAGCTTGGCAATAGTTATATAGATAATCTATAATTTTAATTGAAGGTGGAATGACACTATGTTCTTCTATTTTGAACTAGATTGTTTGTCTACAGGTTTGAACTTATATTTTTGATATTGAGTAGATGACACTACTTCAAGTCTGTTCATATTGGCTCACCTAATCGACATAACTAAAAATTTAATATTCATTTTAAATTTAACCAAACATAGGCTATGTGTTGTGTGGATTTGCATTATTGCATGGTAGAAAGTTAAATCATCTAGCTGCATTTTTTTGGGTCGTTCGGATCCTACATGTTTATATTAAACTCACTCTACTAGTGAGACATGCTAGCGATGGATTGGGTGCTTTTTGAAGTCGCATAGTGGAGTATCCAATCCATGGTGAAGCTAGGACTATTTTACTACCACACTCAGATTGTTCTTCGGTAATCCACAATGGAAATGTGGAGAACTGCATTAGTTGCAATAAATAAAAGACTTGTATTTGACTAATCCTTGTGTATAGTCTATTGACACTACCTTTAAATTTAATTGGTATTGTTAAGCATACCAATTATACCTTTATTTTAATTTTGCATGGAAGCATGTACTTTATGGCCAGTTTAAAACTGAGTATTGATAGTATAAATTGGTTTGTAATTCGTATTGTCAATCTGGAATAAAATTTAGACGATTCTTTAATTCTCCTAAATATATTGTTTTATCCTTTAAAAATGAGGTAGAAACCAAATATCATTGTCGATTTTACAAGTTATGACAAACGTAATGTGTAAATCGTATGGTATTTAGCCAAAGTTAGAAGTTGTGAATTAAATTTGGTCATTCTTCGAGCTGCAAGATTATATCCTGATATAACTAGAGGATCACTTAGAAAATTATTGCTTTAATGTTTTATTATATGAATTAATGTCGAAAGCTTCAACTGCTTAGCTTTTAATATTCATTATATCTTGGCTCATTGATGGAAAAACTACAATGAATCATCCTTGATAAATTTGAGGTATTTACTAAGTGATATTAGAATATTAATATAAACCCTAAGTTTGAAATTCAAATAGCAGTGCACATTCGAATAATAAATGAGAGTAAAAGTTTGATTTGGTGTTGAGTGACATATTTGGGGTCTTTAATTTAATAAATACTTATGGTTTATTTTGAGTAAAATTAATTGGTTTCTTATGACTTTAAGGTTTTGACGTCGTAGAAATAGTTATGTACTTATTTACTTATTCAAAAGTATGATCTGAATATTAAAAATGGCTTACAAGTAGATTAGAGAAATGATATAATATTAGAGAAAGTTTAAAATCATTACATTAGGAAGATGTCATTACATAAAAGAAAAAGTAAATTATAATAATGTTTTATTTCAATTAGAGAGAGTAATTTGTTTAGAAATGTTTTATCTCAATAAAGAAATGTTAACTCGTAACTTAACAAAATGTTAATTTGTTATTTAGCAAAGTAATATTGTGAAAAATATATGTCCTCTTATGATATTGGTTTTACTTGGATGATATCTATATCTTTAGATATTTTAAGTTACATTTTACTAAAAGGAAATGGAAGTTGCTCTTTTTTATTAATTTAATATTGATGTAAACTTCAAAATTTAAAATATAACCTTAGTAAAAATTTGACTCATCTTTTTTTGAAAACTATTGTTCCACCTAAATTCATCAAGGAGGATGAATTACCAAAGCCATCATTTGCTTGATCGTGAAGGATGAACAAACATTCAAACTATTCTATTGTTTCATCATGGATAATAAACAAATACCCAACATTGGTGATTACAAGGTGGGTAATCATTGTGATTCATGAGTGGTCGTACTCTTGATGTGTAAGGTCAAGATGTGAAGATAACGAGGGATGGTATGGGGCGTCACCTCTAGGTCACTGAATGAGTAGTACGGTGATGGATCCCTTACTCATCGTACGATTAGAAGAAATCTAACAAAATACTAGTGCTAGTTTACTCAACGATGAGTTGGTATGGGATAACTCATCGTTAATCGTGCCATGACAAGAGATAGAAGATATTGAGCCAGTGTAATGGTGGTTCCTAGTTGACTCTAGTGTAGGAATATCAACTAGGAACAAGGCATAAAATGCTAACCCCTTGCATGCTTTTAAACTAGGATAAAAATTAGGTCAAAAAGAACCTAAGTCCTACATGCTAAGGGATGAGGAGAGTATGCATCCATCCTCTAGGTGTTATGGACCCTAGAGGATAACCCCAACCATGAACTTGCATTGTTGTGAAGGAGAAGATAGGTTCACAATAAGGCATCTTCTACGAGATTTGGCCAATCTCGTCCACTTGGAGACCGTCTACAATGATTACTATTCCCAAAAGTAGGATTTCTATGCCTCGAAATAATAAAACACTGGATGATATTTGAACCATTTTCTACCTTGAGTCTTATCTAACCTTGATTTCAACCAAAATTTTGACTTGTGAAATCCAATGTGCAAGACTGGGTTGGACAACCAGGTGTGTTAGACTTGGGTTACAAAGTTCATATCTTTTTATCCATTTCAGATGTAGGAAGCCTTCATGTAATTTAAAAGGAACCTTGTAGCAGCTAAATAAAATCCAATGGAGTTGCCTAACCATATGTGTTGTGGCTTACCAAATTGACTTTGGCCTCACATACGTGCTACTTGACGTTTGGTGACTTTGGCCTTATGTACGTGCTAATCAACGTCTGGCATTGATTCGGTTGATTTCGTAGGTGAATGTTGTTGATCGTTACTCTTGATCAAAGTACTATCAACCAATCTGGTTGACTTCAATAATTTTCAAATTAATTAAGTATTCTTAATTTCTTTTTATTTTGTGCAATTGTTTTTACCATTTGAACTATAAAATTATTGTTTATTATTTGTAATTAATTAAGTGTTCTTTATTAAATTTTCTTTTTATTTTATGTAATTGTTTTTACCATTTGAACTGGTAAAATTATTGTCAATTATTTGTAATTAATTAAATTGTTATTAATTAATTTTTACTTTTATTCTACCATTTGAACTAGTAAAATTCTTTTCAATTATTTGTATCATTGCAAAAAATTATATACTCTTGTAATTGATCGAAAGACGACCTAAATTTTATCTCCCTTGTTAAAACCCTTTTGGTCCTTATGTGTACAATTGTTTAAAGTCCACCCAACTTATACCTAATCTCAAATGAAATCATATTTAACAGATCAAAAGAATGATTTACTTTAAATGGTTGGTCTATTTGCCAATAAAGTCCAAGACATCATAGTTCAAAGTGCTCATGATGGAAAGATCTATAATAGTGATCTAAGGGAAAAGACAAAATGTGAAGTAAAGACTTATGATGGGTCTATAAATCCTAATGTCCTAATTATTTGGATAATGGACATGGAAACTTGACTCTCCCACATAGAGGTTCTTGCTCAGGAAATAATACCTTTTGCAAAACTTAAATTATTAGGGTTATCCAAGCTTGTGATTATGGAAAGACAAGGGGGTTAAAATCCAATCATCACTTGGGATGGTTTAATCCAACCTTTGAAGATACTTTTTACCCTTCAAATTATGAATAGGAGCTAAATAAAAAATGGTATAGATTAAGATAAATTTATAATATGTTTGTTCAAGATTATGTCTTCCAGTTAAACAAATTAAGAATTTTGCTTTCTACGAAGGACCCAACAAAAGCCCTTATCATCAAATTTACAAGTGATCTACTTAAAAATTTGTATTGGGAGTTGAAATATACTCCATTAGCTACTTTATATGTATCTTTCAATCATGTGCAATTATTGGAGGAGAAGATTTCTAGCCAATCAAAAGGAGCTTGATCTATAGGCCTGACCAAGGTGTCAAATCAACAATAGCAAGAGAGGAAAACATCCTCATTTTCTTCCCCTTATCCTATTTCTTCTTTTTCTTATAAAAGGTATTCTAATGCTTCTTATTCTCAAATTTTTTGTAGTTTTTATAAAAAGCAAGGGCATCTCAGGCCTTAATTTTTTTAGTTACAAAAGATGAAGAAGAAATCCTGTTACAACACAATATAGCCAAGTTGGCTATATTTCCAATTATTAATCTATTCATTGATCTAATAATATAAATAGAAGTAGGTTGATTATTATTTGATCATAATTCATATTTATTTTTGTTTGCGCATTCATAAGAGATATCTAAGTGGCAAAGGACTTAGCCCTCCTAAAGTGGCAAGAAATAATTTGATTTTCCATCCGTGTTCTTATTCGTGTTTATTTGTGAAGAATTCTATTTTAAGGGGTATCAGAGTGACTTTCTTAGCAACATGGGAATCAAGAAATTACAAGGAAGCTATTACTGCTAGCCTAGAATCATGCTAAAAAACATTTCTAGCTTTAACAAATCTGTGGTGAGTTTGCAGGAATTTCAAAAGATACTACGCAAGTTGTGAAGGCTTTGTGGCAGTTTAAAGCATTCAATTTTGGTGAAGTTTATTCGTTCTACAGTAGCTCAGTGAAGGCATCGTGATAGTTAAGGTATTTGGTTTTGGAAAGTCTATTCAATTTGCAGAACTCAATTTTGGTGAATGTTGGCAATTTTGGGTGCCTTGGGTGCATTGCCTTTGCTCAAGTGTATAAGTTGTCATTGATGTCAAGAAGCTTTTGAAGGAATTTGATTTGATGTAAAATAATTTGTTTTGATGAAGGTTACGGCTTGACAAGTTCGAAAGAAAGCAAGTTAGAAAAGTGTCGCGATATCGTGACATGTCACATTTTCGCGACTTAAGCAGGAGAGAGAAAACAAGTTAGAAAAGTGTCGCGATATCGCGACATGTCATAGTTTCGTGACTCAAGGAAGGTTGATCGGACAAAAAAGTGTCACGATTTCATGACATGTTGTAGGAGAGAGAGTCCGAAAGAAAAAGTGTTGTGATTTCGCGACATAATGTAGGAGAGAGAGTCCGGGAGAAAAAGTGTCACGATATCGCGACATGTCGGGTTTTCGCGACCTAAAGAAAAGAAAAGCGCTAAGGAGAAAAAGTGTCGTGATTTCATGACAAGTCAGAAGACAAAGTGGAAGCAAGATAAAGTGTCATGATTTCATGACATGTAGCAAAGGGAAGAGTCTGAAAATGAGAACTGTCGTGATTTCACGACAGGTTGCAGAGAAGTTGTACGGAAGCTGAAAGCGTCGCGATTTCACGACAGGCTGCAAATAAAACGTACGAAAGCTAGAAGTGTCACAATTTCAAGATAAATTCAAGGAGGAAGAGCTCAAAGGCGAAAGCGTCGTGATTTTGTGACATGTTTCATTTTCGCTAGTGTAAGCAGACAAGAGTGCAAGGAAGAGAAAGTGTCATGATTTCATGACAGATTGAGATGGCAACGTTCGGTTGGAGAAAGTGTCACGATTTCAAGACAGAAACAGAATGCAGGCCTTCTATAGGAGAAGTGTCACGATTTCATGACAAAAATAGAGAGGAAGGCTATGAAGAGCAGAAGTGTCATGATTTCGTGACAAAAGTAGAAAGGAGGTCGACGAAGGGAGAAGTGTCGCGATATCATGACAAAAGCAAAGTTGATGCTGACTAAGTCAGAAGTGTCGCGATATCACGACAAGAGCTTAGTTAAAGTCGACAAAGGCTGAAGTGTCACGATATCGTGACAAAAGCCAAAATAATGTATACGGTTGCAAAGGTGTCGTGATATCGCGACATGTTGTAGTTTCACGGCAGAAGCTACAGAAGTGTTCCAGAGGTAGTGAAGTTGACAAAGTTAAATTTTAGCCGATGAAAATTAGGGTTTGCAGCCGACGTAGATTAGGGTTTGCATTTGTCATAACAGCTGACTAAGATTAAAGTTTTCTTCATGAAAATTTTGATATAAAAGGAGGGCTGTTTGGGCAATTGGATGTGGTGTTGATGTGCGATGTTCGAAGATAGTGTGCAGCGTAAAAATTTCAATCATTGTGAGCAGAGTGCAAATTTGATTGTAGTGTGCAGAGTGCATTTCGTCGAATCATTCTGAGTGTGAAAGATTGAAAAGGAAGAAGAGTGTGCGTAGATAGTGCAAGGGTTGAAGTTTGACCAAATGCAGGTGTGTTTACATAGAGAGAGAAGAGGGCATAGAGAGCAGACAGGCAAAGACGAACGAGGACATTTGTGCTAGACCGAAGGACTATGTTTAGTGCAAATTTGAGGACCAGCTTTGGAGGTGATAGAGTTGAGGACAGAGGTCTCCAGCCAGAGCAGGGAGGACAGGTGTCTTCTGTGGATAGAGTTCCATTTGCTAAGGGCAACGGAGGTAGAGGTCTTCTAGAGGATCACTAGCCAGAGCAGAGCTAGGAGATTGGTGTCTCCTATGGGTTGGTGCCCACGAACTCGAGATTAGGGGATTGGTGTCTCCTTTGGGTTGGTGCCCATAAACATTGTAATCGGGAAAGGTATTCCCAAAATTTGGATTGATAAAATTTAGTGAAAGATTTTATCCGTGGATGTAGCTCACATTGAGCGAATCACGTAAATTGGTGTCTCATGTGTGTGTGACAATTTGTACATTGCTTTGGTTTTTGCTATTGATATTTCCATTAATATATTGTATAATATTGATTGGGATAAGAAAAGTAAAAAGTGGTCTTATACTTTTCACCCCCCCTCTCAGTATAAGCTTATGTTCTTCAATTGGTATCAGAGTCGATGCCTTCAAAAAGTTTAATAGCTTGAAGGAAAAGCTAGTAAAGAACACAATGGATTATTCAAGTGGCAATGCAAGCACCTATTCTTGATGGGTCAGATTTTGGTCTTTGGAGTGCAAGGATGAAGGTTCATCTAATGGCGCTTGGTAATGAGGTATGGGAAGTAATTGAAGATGAGTACACTATTCCTATACATGGTCCAAATACTAAAGAAGAAAGGCTCCTACATCATAGCAATTCAAAAGCAATGAATGCAATCCTAAAAGGCTTACAGAAAGTAGATCTCACCAAAGTAATTCACTGCAAGACAACTAGTGAAATGTGGAAACAGTTGCAGGTGGTTCATACAGGTGATACAAATGTCAGAAAGGCCAAGTTGAGACACTTCAAAGGTATGTTTGAACAACTCAAGATGAATGATGATGAAAAGATTAGTGATTACATGCTTCGTATGGATGAGGTTGTTAACTCCATGAAAGACTTAGGTCTTGAGCTTGCTGAAAATGATGTTTGTGATAAGATTTTAAGATCTCTTCCTAATATATTTAGTGAAAATATTTCTGCTATTGAGGAAGCTAAAGATTTGGATAAGTTGAAAAAGGATGAGCTCCATAGTATACTTGCAGCATTTGAGTTGAGAACTCAAGTGAAGGTTGACGTCAAGAAAGAGGCAACTTTCAAGGCTACCAAGAAATCCAAGGGTAAACGACTTCAAGAGAGTGATGAGTCTTCTAGTGATGAAGAGGCATATTACAACAAGAAAGGCAAGTTATCTAGAGAGCAAAAAAGCGTGAAAAATATAAGATGTTTCAATTGTGGAAAGTTTGGTCATTATGCTACTGATTGTACTGTTTCCAAGAATGAAAGTGATGAAGAAAAACAGGATTCTAAGAGCAAGGATTCTAAAAAGCACAAGCATCACAGAAAGAACAAAGATGAGCACAACAATCAAGGAAAGAGGTATTCTCACAAGCACAAGAAGAGTTTCTACCTAGACAAAGCAAGTAAGTGTTCTAGTAGTGATAGTGAAAGTTCTTCAAGTGATAATGAAAATGAGATGTTGTTCATATCAGAAAAAGAGGAAGAACCGAAACATAGATTCATTATCATGAAATGTCTTAGATGTGGAAATTTTGGTCACCTTGAGGATGATTGCACAAATAATGATTTGGTTTCTAGTATGTATGAGGATGCTTCAAAAAACTATAAGGAAGATGCGTGTATGGTTTTTGAAAAAGGTAGCACCTCTAGTGATAAGAAATTCGAAAAAGGCTTTGATGATTCAGAAAGCAAACAAATAAAGGATCTTGAAAGTGAACTTACTAACGCTCTTAGTGTTTTGAAAAAGGAAAGAAAGAAGAATGCTAGACTCAAGGATAAGTTAGATGAATGTTGTATGGAGAGAGATGATCTTATAGAAATTCTTGACTTCTCTATGGCTAAGACACAAGAACTCAAGGATGAGTTAGAGTCTAAGGTTCTTGAGTATAGTGAGTTAGAACAGAAAATGGCTTCTTTGAAAGAGGAAACTAAAGAGTACAAGGATAAGCTTTACAAGTTTCAAGATAGCTCCAAAAAGGTTAAGTCACTCATCAAAGGTCAAAGAAAGACAACGGATAAAATAGGCCTTGGTTTTGTTAAGCCACACAAGGAACAAGTTGGAGAGTCTAGTAAGAGACTCCAAAAGGAAGAGAGTTCTGATGAGGAAAGTATTTCAGATCATGAGTCCTTGAATGATAGATGCGCAGAAACAGAAAACAAAATTTAGAATGAGAAGAAGTTTTCAGGACCCAAGAGGTCGAATAAAGGAAAATTTCATGGCAGATGTTTTGCGTGTTACAGGTTTGGTCACATGGCTGCACATTGCATGGCTCAAGTGAAGAAGGTAAATGGCAATTTCAGAAGTGCTAGTTTCTTTCAAGGGTATTGCTACTCTTGTCAATAGTTTGGGCACAAGGTAGTCTATTGCAAGGTTAATTACAGGAACAGGTTTGATCAAAACAGGTTTGGTCAGAACAGGGTTAGTCAGAACAGGCGGATTCAAAGAATAGGTATACCTAAAAGAAATAACATTGTTACTTGTTATAAGTGTAACAATGAAGGTCACACAGCTAGACAGTGTAGAGCTGAACTTCCAAGGTACAGGAACAGGAACAGTGGTATGAACAGGTCCAAGGATCAAGGCATGGATAAGAATAGGAATGAGAACAGTGATAGGAACAGGAACAGGAATACGGGCAAAGAGTTCAAGAGAAGGCCCGACAAGGAAATTATAGATGCTGATGATGATCAGTGCCTAATGGGAGTTTTACTCCCACCCCAAAATTAATCACCTCATCGGGAGGTGGGGGAGGGACTAAGCTAAGAGGCTCATTCTTAGTCCCAAGCCCCAAAGGTGACCCTTTGCCATTGATGACAAAGGGGGAGAGATATGAGTAAGGGGGAGAGCTTCAAGTGAAGAGGAAAGCTTCAAGTCAGGGGGAGCAAAACTTCAGAGGAAGATTCTTAGTTGTGGGTAGTTTCTCAGTTGTTAACATAATTGGTTTCTGTTTTTGGCTCTTGAGACGTGTTTTCAGTAAAGGTTTGCCATCAATGACAAAGGGGGAGATTGTTGGCAATTTTGGGTACCTTGGGTGCATTGCCTTTGCTCAAGTGTATAAGTTGTCATTGATGTCAAGAAGCTTTTGAAGGAATTTGATTTGATGTAAAATAATTTGTTTTGATGAAGGTTACGGCTTGACAGGTTCAAAAGAAAGCAAGTTAGAAAAGTGTCGCGATATCGTGACATGTCGCATTTTCGCGACTTAAGCAGGAGAGAGAAAGCAAGTTAGAAAAGTGTCGCGATATCGCGACATGTCACAGTTTCGTGACTCAAAGAGGAGAGAGAATGTTCGAGTCAGAAATGTCACAATTTCGTGACATATTGCAAGGAAGGTTGATCGGACGAAAAAGTGTCACGATTTCGTGACATGTTGCAGGAGAGAGAGTCCGAAAGAAAAAGTGTCACTATTTCATGACATAATGCAGGAGAGAGAGTCTAGGAGAAAAAGTGTCACGATATCACGACATGTTTGGTTTTCGTGACCCGAAGAAAAGAAAAGCGCTAAGGAGAAAAAGTGTCACGATTTCGCGACAAGTCAGAAGACAAAGTGGAAGCAAGATAAAGTGTCATGATTTCACGACATGCAGCAAAGGGAAGAGTCTGAAAATGAGAACTATCGTGATTTCGCGACAGGTTGCAAAGAAGTTGTACGAAAGCTGAAAGTGTCGCGATTTCGTGACAAGTTGCAAAGAAAACATACGAAAGCTAGAAGTGTTGTGATTTCATGACAAATTAAAGGAGGAAGAGCTCAAAGGTGAAAGCATCATGATTTCGCGACATGTTTCATTTTCGTTAGTGCAAGCAGACAAGATTGCAAGGAAGAGAAAGTGTCACGATTTCGCGACAGATTAATATGGCAGCGTTTAGTTGGAGAAAGTGTCGTGATTTCATGAAAAAAATAGAATGCAGGCCTTCTATAGGAGAAGTGTCATGATTTCATGACAAAAGCAGAGAGGAAGGCTATGAAGACAGAAGTGTCACGATTTCGTGACAAAAGCAGAAAGGAGGTCGACGAAGGGAGAAGTGTCATGATATCGTGACAAAAGCAAAGTTGATGCTGACTAAGTCAGAAGTGTCGCGATATCATGACAAGAGCTTAGTTGAAGTCGACAAAGGCTGAAGTGTCACGATATCGTGACAAAAGCCAAAAGAAAGTATACGGTTGCAAAGGTGTCACGATATCGCGACATGTAGTTTCGCGGCAGAAGCTACAGAAGTGTTCCAGAGGCAGTGAAGCCGACAAAGTTAAATTTTAGCCGACGAAAATTAGGGCTTGCAGCCAACGTAGATTAGGGTTTGCATTTGTCATAACAATCGACTAAGATTAAAGTTTTCTTCATGAAAATTTTGATATAAAAGGAGGGTTGTTTGGGCAATTGGATGTGGTGTTGATGTGCGACGTTCGGAGATAGTGTGCAGTGCAAAAAGTTTGATCACTGTGAGTAGAGTGCGAATTCGATTGTAGTGTGCAGAGTGCATTTCGTCGAATCATTCTGAGTGTGAAAGATTGAAAAGGAAGAAGAGTGTGCACAGACAGTGCAAGGGTTGAAGTTCGACCAAGTGTGGGTGTGTTTGCGTAGAGAGAGAAGAGGGCATAGAGAGAAGACAAGTAAAGATGAACGAGGACATTTGTGCTAGATCGAAGGATTGTGTTTAGTGCAAATTCGAGGACCAGCTTTGGAGGTGATAGAGTTGAGGACAGAGGTCTCTAGCCAGAGCAGGGAGGACATGTGTCTTATGTGGATAGAGTTCCATTTGCTAAGGGCAGCGGAGGTAGAGGTCTTCTAGAGGATCACCAGCCAGAGCAGAGCTAAGGGATTGGTGTCTCCTATGGGTTGGTGCCCACAAACTTGAGATTAGGGGATTGGTGTCTCCTTTGGGTTGGTGCCCATAAACATTGTAATCGGGAAAGGTATTCCCAGAATTTGGATTGATAAAATTTAGTGAAAGATTTTATCCGTGGATGTAGCTCACATTGAGTGAATCACGTAAATTGGTGTCTCATGTGTGTGTGATGATTTGTACATTGCTTTGGTTTCTGCTATTGATATTGCCATTGATATATTGTATAATATTGATTGGGATAAGAAAAGTAAAAAGTGGTCTTATACTATTCACGCCCCCCCTCTCAGTATAATCTTGTGTTCTTCAGTGAAGTCCAACATGTTGAAGAAACAACCCAAGGAATTTAGGTCTGCACAAGAGTCGTAGTCAGCTTCTAAAGACAACTTTATAACCATCACATTCTAAGATGCTAGGGTTACAATTTCACAAAGAAAATATTAAGCTAAAAGCTTCTAAAGTATATGGTTACAGTTGAAATTTAGCATGCATAAGTTGGCAATATTGGTGAAACTAATCGCAAACTGACGCTACGAAATTTAATTGATATATGAGAAAAAGTAGTAAGAAAATTAATGTTGGACAATTTATATATCAAGAGATATACAAAGTTACCCATAATTCATGCATTATACCAATTTTTTAAAGAAATATTAATGCATGATATATGAAAATGAAGTCTTCGTTCGTTACGTGCAAGGCACACAAACCAGTCAACAAAACTATAATTTTTTGGTAAACAAGGTAAGGCAATCCGTTCGCT
The DNA here is from genome assembly GCA_028583015.1 of Wollemia nobilis. Classification (NCBI taxonomy): domain Eukaryota; kingdom Viridiplantae; phylum Streptophyta; class Pinopsida; order Araucariales; family Araucariaceae; genus Wollemia; species Wollemia nobilis. The sequence goes on from JAQPPZ010000523.1 coordinate 23,750,322, forward strand.
TGAAGCTCTAATCTTCGATGGGTGATGTCCAATCAAAAGTAGGAATTAAAAATAAGAAATAAGGTTAGTAACTTCAAATTATACATCTCTTTTAAAAATTTTCCAAACCCTAATTATGCCAGCCAATCATACAACTCAAAATTCATTTATAAGGAACTTCATAAGGTATACATCAAGTTATTTAAATTGTTGTATAATTTTTATTCCATACCGATGGTGGGAATACTATTGTGGTCCTTATAATCAGTGACACGCATAATAAAATGCATGACTTAGGTCATATATAAAACAATCTTCGTTATTTGCAAGCCACATTGTTTTGAAAATTATGCCAATTTTTGTGGTCCTATTTCCCTTAGTCTGCGTCATCGTTATCAATTGGTCATAACTGCCACTTATCCACATTCATCTTGTACTAACTACTTTGTGTATTCTAATATCATCGTTGATCGCAAAGCATGTTCGTTTGTTGTATCTGTACTTTAGTGGGTGCTAGCCTTATTCATGAGTGAGGTTGTAGTCTTGTAGTGTATTGTTGACTATTTGAGAATCTAGCCATTGGAAGGTTTTAAAATACTAGTCGTTGAAGTGAAATTAAATTTGCAGTTGGAGCGAATTAATGGTCAATTAAAATTGACAACAAAACAATTTTTTTTGGAAGCACAATTATTCAAATTGATAATTTTTTTCAAAATTAACCAAATATTTTGTAGCAAATAACCAAGTTTACCTCTGCAAGTAAAGTGCATGAGAGACATGTGGAATAGAGGACCAAACAAAATACAAAATAGCACAAATATTTCAAATGAAGGATCAATAAACCCACCAAGAATACCCCCATGAAATAAAGGTATGCAACATAATTCTCCTTTACCAATTAACAGTTTTAACCCCAATCATCCTGTTACTAAACCTATGGCTCCTTACAAATTATCCAACTCATCCCAAAAAAATATCACACATGAGGAAATAGTAATCCCTACTACATGCAACCAAGAATTACAAGAGTGTCTATCTAAAATAACTACTAATATGAACAATATGTCAATAGTTCTTAGACAACTATTAAATAAACAAAACCTCGAATCTCCTCCCTCTCCAACTAATTCCCATAGACAAAATGATAATGAGGATCAAGATACAAGGGAAGTTTCTCAATATGCAAGATGACCTATAGGTGTTAATGTTACTGTGTACTGATATGCCCACTATTGAGGGTGGGGACCTACATGGTTGGTTAGCTAAAATGGAGTGTATCCTACACTTATATCATATTTCTAAAATAGGAAAGGTTTATTACACCTCTTCCAAATTGGGTATAGAAGCTTACCAATGGTTTTTTTGGTAGCAGCATCAACACAAACGTATCATCTTATGGCTAAAATTTAGAGATCTATTTCTCAAAATATTTGATGAAGGTGTTTTTTCTTCTTACATTGTGCACCTATTGGATCTTAAGCAAACTAGTTTTGTCCAAGATTATATTTCCAAATTCACAAGTCTTCTCGCATATACAAAAGATGTAAAAGCTTTTGTGGTGGTTTTTGCCTTTCGTCATGGTCTAAAGGAAAATATTCAACTTGAAGTGGACTTACATGATCCATACACTTTGGATGATACTATGAGGTTTGCTAGGCTTACTGAAAAGAAGTTTTAAAATTGGACATAATATAGATGAGACTCTAATGCTCGTCCTCAATATCATAAAAATTCATTTTGCAAAAATGAACAACCATCAAGATATTTTTGCTTTAAATATCACAACCATCATCCTAGAGATCAAGCATGTGTACCACATCAAAAATTTCAAATAGAATACAAAAATAAGGATGAAGAAGATGAAGTAGAATATTTTACTCAGCAAGAGACACCCATGTATACAGAACAAATCTCAATAGATAATAGTGAAGCAACATCAAAAGATGACACTATGGCTATTTCAGTGCATGCTCTTATGGGGTTAACAACTCATCATACAATCAAGGTACCAATATTTATTAGGCACAAATATATACATGTATTGATTGATTCAATAGTACTCATAACTTTATTGACATCAAGACTGCTAAAGCATTTAACTTGCACATTAATTATTCCAATCAAGATAAGTTTCAAGTTTTAATTGCAAATGGAGGAAATGCTCAATATATTGGTAGAACATCTCCAGTTTCAATACAAATGGGAAGTTACACCTAGTGAGGAACTCTCTTCGTTATGAGTTTGGGAAGTTCAAATGTTATTTTGGGCATTGAATGGTTAGAACAACTAGACACTGTTAGTTAACTTTCAAAAACTATTTGTGGAATGTTAAGAAAATGGGAAGACTATTCACTCCAAGGAATTCAAACTCCACTGTCAAAGGTAGTAAGTTCCCACAACATTGAAAAAATATTAAAGAAATGAGGTTATGGATTCATAGCTCAAATCAATTGCATGGAAGTGCAAGCACAAGATTCCCATGTAATTCCCTTAAAGGATCTTCAAGATATTGTGGCTTAACTATGATGAAGTTTTTAATGAACCAAAAGGGCTACCTCCCAACCGATCTCATGACCATACCATACATCTTGTCCTTGGAATTATCCCTCCTAATGTACATCCTTATCGATACCCTCAACCTCAAAAACAAAAATTAAAAATATTATCAAAGAACTATTAGAACATGGAGTCATTCGTCATAGCACTAGTCCTTATTCATTACCAGTGGTTTTGGCGTATGTATCCTGGGTTTTGGCCCCTCAAAAAAATCACAATCAAGGACAAGTTCCCTATCCTCGTCATAGATGATTTATTATATGAATTACATGGTGCTAAATTCTTCATAAAATTGGATTTACATTTAGGTTTTCATCAAATCAAAGTAAGAGATGAGAGCATTCCCAAAACTATCTTTCGTACTCATGAAGGTCATTATGAGTTCTTAGTCATGCCTTTTGGTCTCACCAATGCTCCCTCCACCTTCCAAAGTCTCATGAATCATGTTTTTGTCCATTTATTTGCAAATTTATCTTAGTCTTCTTTGATGATATTTTAATATATAGTAAATCATGGAAGGATCATTTGATGCATGTGGGGAAAGTTATTCATGTTTTACATAAGGAGAAACATTTTGTCAAATGCTCCAAGTATTCTTTTGGTGTTCAAGAAGTTGAATATTTGGATCGTATCATTTCTCATGAAGGTGTTAAAGTGGATCCTAATAAAATTAAAGTCGTTCAGGATTGGCCTTTACCCAAAACCATCAAGAAAATTCATGGTTTTGGGCCTTATACATGGTTATGCATAAGGGATAGTACCAAAAAATATTTATCAAATCAGGGCAAATCAACATGAAAAGTGTATAAAATTTGGGGTAAATTTTTTAAATTTTTGAAGAATTTTTTTCAAAACATGGCGATTTTTTCTTTTTTTCCACTAAAATTATCAATAAAATTTTATAGGTACTGGCAGAAGGTGACTTGTAGAGGGCAAGTGGCATAAGGTGAGTGGCAAAAGGTGAGTGGTACAAGGTGAGTGGCACAAGGCGAGTGGCACAAGGTGAGTGGCACAAGGCGAGTGGCATAAGGTGAGTGGCACAAGGTGAGTGGCATAAGGTGAGTGGCACAAGGCGAGTGGCATAAGGCAAGTGGCACAAGGCGAGTGGCATAAGGTGAGTGGCATAAGGCAAGTGGAACAAGGCGAGTGGCACAAGGCAAGTGGCATGAGGTGAGTGGCACAAGGCGAGTGGCATAAGGCGAGTGGCACAAGACAACTAGCAAATGGTGAGTGGCATAAGGTGAGTGGTACAAGGCGACTGGCAGATGGCGATTGGTATAAGGTGAGTGGCATAAGGTGAGTGGCACAAGGCGACCGGTATATGGCGAGTGGTAGATGGCAAGTGGCATAAGGTGACTAACATATTGCAAGTGGTACAAGGCAATAGGAAAATGGCGAGTGGCAAAAGGCAATTGGTATATGGCTAGTGGCACAAGGCGACTAGTAGATGGCGAGTGGCATAAGGTGATTGGTATATGGCGAGTAGCATAAGGTGATTGGTATATGGCGAGTGGCATAAGACGAGTGGCAGATGGCGAGTGGCATAAGGCGAGTGGCAAATTGCGAGTGGCATAATATGACCATCGTAATTCATCAATTAGATTATGCCATGTGTCCTCTCTTCTGCCATGTGTCATGCATCTATTAACTTCTGCCATGCAAAATTCTATAAATTCATTTGCAGGGTCATTTTTTGCCTCTTCCACAACATTTTCCAGAGTAATTTTAAACCTTTTTCCAACATTTTGAAGGCATTTTCCACAGCGGTTTTCAAGCATTTTCAGAGCATCTTGGCAGCATTTTTAGAGCGTTTTGGCAGCATTTTCAGAGTGTTTTGGTACCATTTTGAGAAGGTTTTGGTAGCATTTCTAAAAGGTTTTGGTAGTGTTTTCTAGGGCATTTCTAAGTGTTTTCTTGGTTTTTCAAAATATTTTCCTGCATATTTTTAGAGATGGCTAGCTCTTCCTCTCCTCTTCCCTCTAAAGTGTATTTCAAGAACATCTTCTACCCCAACCTGAAGAGCATTTTCAACACTCCTGGAAAATATTCCCAATGGGTTTACACCACTGGACTTGCTAGTGTGTTGAAGATGCCACAATTGAACATTAACATTCAGTTGATGCAACAGATTATTTCTTGTTACAACCATGATGTGTCCACTGTTTCGATGCGAGTGGATAACAATGAAATTGTTTTTATGTTAAACCCTCTAATGTGCATTGACTAACAGGGCTACCATTTTAGGATGGTGTACTGGTGAACAACCAATATGCCTTAACCAACGATGATAAATCCACCCTAGCAACCGTTTACTCTGTTCATTCTGACAATTTTAAAGGTATTTGAAAATTTATTTTTTATTTAACATTAAATATTGTTGTGTTGTAGTTTCATTTCTCTAATAACATTCTCCTTGTACTTTTTTTTTTCTAATAATGTTGTATCTTTTTTCAGTTAATTCTTCTAAGTCCAAAAGGGGCTTAAACATTTGCAATGTTGGAGATAAATTTCTATATGCTTGCATTGAATTTTTTAGGCAAGGCTTATTCTGCAACGGTGACCTAAAAAAATATATTTTTGGGCACTTTATTTATTGATTCGTTGTATTGGTGGTGGTATATTTTACTGGTCCATGCATATTTCTAACCGCTTGAAACACGACCTTTTGAGTGCCCAAAAAATTCAATCTGCTTAAATATATGAGACTATTTTCCAAAAATATGTTATCTATTGGAAATTTTGTTTTGAATGTTGTTATGTTATGATTATATGTTTTAATGTATTAATTAATTTGAAGTGAAAGAAATAATGTTTGATATATTTTGTAAATTGCGAATGAATGGTATATTCTTTAAAAATTGCATTCAATGAAAAATACTATTTGCAAAAAACATGTATTATCTCTTGGAAATTTTGTTTTAATTGTTACTATGTTTTGATTATTTATGATGATGTAGAAGTTTGTTGTTTTTAATTTGAAGTGGAAGAAAAAATGTTTGATATGTTTTGTAAATTGTGAATGAATGGCAAAATTTTTTGAAAATTGAAATCAATGAGAGAGAATATTTCCAAAAAAATGGGTTATCTTTAGGAAACTTTGTTTTGAATGTTGTTATGTTTTGATTGTTTGTGTTGATATATTAAGTAATTTTGAAGTATGTGGATGCAATAATATGCAATAATTTACTTTCAAAAATTGCCTATAATGTTTTATACATTACAAATCTACAAGAAAAATAGAAACTTTAGACTAATACTTCAATAACAAGGCTAATGTAAAATGATATACAAAATATCCAGTAACACATTTTTGATAATCCAATAATCAAATCATGTGTAATCAAATAATATGTGTAACACATGTGTAATCAAATAATACATAATCAAATCATAGGGCTATGCTATACAGAGTATCCAATAGCATCCATTCATTATGATATGTGAAATCAAATCAAATGATATGTGAAATCAAATCAAATAATAATATGTGAACTCAAATCAAATGAAAGCATCCTTTCATTCTGATATATGAAATCAAATCAAATCAAATTAAATGAAAGCATCCTTTCATTCTAATATGTGAAATCAAATCAAATGATAATATGTGAAATCAAATCAAATGAATGCATCCTTGCATCATAATGTTGGAAGTTGGAACAAACTCTTTTCATATTGTACAAAATGTTCTGCACTCATTCCCAAAACATTTGTCATCACAATCTTACCAGTGTTACCATCATCCTCATCATCATCAATATTTGTTACACCTCTTCCCTCTGCCAAAGAATTCCAATGTGACATTGCTCTTTCATAAGGAAAATCCTCCACCTCATAGGTCGACACATAATCTCAAGAAATTTTACAAATTTTTGTCCAACATATTCTGAACATTAGGTTTTACATATGATAGTGCACTGAACACCCTTTCATCTTCCACGGATCCCAAAATCATCGTTTGACATAATTCATATAAACGAAAATATTCACTCATAATATGTTGTAAGATAGTACTTGGTTGTAATATTCTCCATAAACATGAAATAGAACCTGCTTCATGACGATTAGAGAGCTGTGAAACTTGAGTAGACATTGTTGTTCCAAAATAGTTTGATTATTTTGTCAAAAGATATCTGTTGAGAATGCCATTGATTTCAATACCATTGACTACAACACTTTTACTGAAATGGCTAGCAAGACTGCCCATGTATTTGAGAAACAAAGAAGTTAATTATGGTATTCATTACAAGGATCCTAAAACATCGGATTAACCACACCCATAGCCTCTAGCAATTCATCTCTTTGAAAATGGTCTCTTATTTCTTTTGTCAATGATTCTGCTATTTGTTTTAGTTTAAGTTTTGTATCATCTACAACTACATGAAATCTGTTGTAGGTTATGGGTATTTTCTCAACTTCATTTGTAGCTATATCCATTCACACACCATAACAATATAAAGGTATTTTCTTTTTGCAAACATTAATACATAGATGATCATTTATATTGAACTTTAGAAAGCTTTGAGGATCATTCACTTTTGTTAATGCTCTCCAAATATCAAACATGGGATCCATAAAATTTTGACCAGATGCATACATCATATAATTATGCATGCAAATTTGTATTCTCATCTTGATGAAATCCATAATATAAATTGATCTTTCTTGTGCAATTTTTCCAACATTGGAAGAATTCCACACAATGTGAGAAGAGTTTCAAAGTCACTCATTCAAAAAAGTAAATATTTAGCCTTATCAACTACCCTACGATTTGCATACATAAACCCTATCAAGGATTGATATTCTTTGAAAACTCTTAATGTCGGTTGATACATCAAAATCCACCTAGTATCCACATATTTCAACAATTTTTTACCTTTAGTAACTCCTAGTGCAAACTTTTGAAACTCTAAAAATATTTTTGTACTATGTGAAAAATATTCATGAATTTCATAGAAAAACTCTTCCACTCTCGCAACATTTGTAAATATATCCACAATTTTGTATGCAAGATTCCTAACACAACCGATGTTTGTAGTCTAACACAAAAACCATTCCTGTGTCCTTGCATTGTAGCAACACCATTAGATCCTACACATATTAACTTAGTGGCTATTTCAATTTCATTCATTATTGCTTCTTCTTTTAAACTAGTTAAAACAACATTGTAAATGTTTTTTGCATTATAATTTTCCACCATTTTGCGTATTCCAATTAAATGAGGTTACCTTAAATGATTTTCCAATGTGTAAACATGCATGCAAATCCAATATGTATTGTCAACATCAGTCACCTCATCAATTGAAAGTGAAGTGAATTTTACCTATTTTACTTTCTCTCTGAGGTCATCCTACTCAACCAATGAGAGATATTTTGCCATTTTCCAACCACTTCGATCTGACCAATGGGCTCTGGGTAATTTCTGCACATTAGCTAGTAAAAATAGAGATTTATAATCCATGAAATCGGACATAGGTCTATTATTATTCAGAATAGAGAATACAACAACAAACTATAAACTTTTTAAAGCTAAAGTTAACTTATTCATTTTTCAAAATTGGGTGTGAATTGTTGCACCTTTCTCGACCAATATTTTCTTTTGTTTCATTTCTTTATCATATTCTTGCACATTTCTTATATGTGCAAACTCTGATGCATCCTTACACCTATAATTTTTTAGTGTTTTCCGATCGCCTTATTTTGTTTTGATATAAACATTTCCACAATGTTTTTCTACTGTATATTTCTTAAGTTGCAATCTATGCTCCTTTTCGTGTTTCCAACTGCAAATTACGCATCTCAATTTTGTTATAGCATCGCTACTATTCTTTGGCAGAATTGGTTCAATAAATAGAAATTTTCATATCCAATCAAACTGTTAATTGTCCATCTAGATAACCTTACACATTTATTTTTTTAGATGAAGATTCTCCGGAAGTAGGGACTTCATAAGAACTATTAGTTTCTTTTCCACTTGGCATGTTAGATTTAGGAATCTCATGTTGCTTGATTTGATAGAGAATATTTTTATTTGTGGATTGTTCATTAACATGGATATGTGGAAGTGGAGGCATACCAGGGTTAACAATGTTTTCTGTAGAGATAATACTAGTGTCAATAGTAGGTTCATTATCACTATGGCATTTAAAAGCATACCTTCTATAGATAAAAATGGACAAAGCCATCAACAAAAAAGCACACTTATTTATGAATGAAGACATTATATTTAAAATTAACAAAGTAAAAAAATTAACTAGTGAATAAAGGTGTTCATACCTTCAGTTTGTGTATATGTTGATGGCTGACCGGGTTTTGAAATATTATGAAAGTATTTGAGGATACACCTTTTATTGGAAGACTGACCTCCCTTCTTTGCATTGCCTGCATTTGAAATTTTACCTGTATGAACAGAAGAATAACATGAAAAAAGAACATCACTTTTAAAAATAAAAATAACTGGTATAAAAGAGAACTATTGCTAGAGACAATAGAATATCTATCCCAAAAATATCATTCACAACTAGAATAAACCCCCTTATTGAGTGTCCATGAATAAAATTTTAAATGAAATTTAATGGTAAAAGAAACTTACTAGTAAATTAAGTCACCTTATGCCACTTGTCTTTTGCCACTCACCTTATGCCAGTCGCCTTATGCCACTTGCATTCTGCTAGTCGCATTATGCCACTTGCCTTATGCCACTCGCCTTCAACCAATCACCTTCTGCCACTCACCTTCAGCCAGTCACCTTCTGCCACTCGTCTTATGATACTCACCTTATGCAACTTGCCTTATGTCACTCACCTTATGCCACTCGCCTTATGCCACTTACCTTATGCCAGTCACCTTACGCTAGTCATCTTATGTCAGTCACCTTCTGCAAATCACCTTATGCCACTTGCCTTATGCCACTTGCTTTATGTTGGTTGCCTTATGCCAGTCACCTTATGTAGGTCGCCTTATATCAGTCATCTTATGCTACTTGCTTATGCCATTCATCTTATGCCACTCACCTCATGCCACTCGCCTCATGCCACTTGCCTTATGTCGATCACCTTTTGCCAGTCACCTTCTGCCAGTCACCTTATGTCAGTCGCATTTTGCCAGTTGCCTTCCACCAATCTCCTTATGCCAGTCACCTTATGCCAGTTGCCTTCCACCATTTGCCTTACACAGGATGCCTTATTCCACTCACCTTATGCCACTCGACTTATGTCGATCACCTTTTGTCAGTCACCTTTTGCTTTGTATTGCTTGCTATCCAAAAAAAATGTTTTAATTGTATGGGAGTCGCTGTCAGGGTTAGCTATATATAATGGGGTACAAGGGGCGATTTGGGCAGGATATTTCTTATTTTTAATAAATTTAGGACAAAAATTAGGCGGGAAACCTTATGACAACGGGGTGAATTTACCCTTAAAAAAATTATATCCCAAAATTTTTGAGCGAACGGGCCGACCTCTATGGTTCCAAAATTTGCAAAATTAACATTGTGAAAATCCTAATATTTGCGCTAAATTGCAAAATTTTCCACTATGCATAACCCTGGCATTACAAGTTACTATCGCAAGTTTGTTTGCGATTATGGTAAAATTGTAGCTCCTCTCACTATCCTCACAAAAAAGGATACCTTTCACTAGTCTGATGCTACCACTCAAGATTTCATGGCACTCAAGGAAGCTATGTGTACGACTCCAATTTTTGCAATTGTAGATTTTCACAAACCATTCATTATCGAATGTGATGCTTCGGGTACAGGTATTGAGATAGTATTAATCCAATATGGTCATTCCTTGGTATTTGAAAGCAAGCAATTTTTAGGTAAATATTTGGGAAGGTCCACATATGAGAAAGAAATGTTGGCTATTCTACATGTAGTCAAGAAATGGAGACATTACTTACTCAGTAGTCGCTTCATCATAAAAACAAATCATAGTAGTCTTAAGCACTTTCTCGAACAACATTTTTCCTATCTAGAACAAAACAAGTGGATGACAAAGTAATTGGGATACAATTTTATTATTGAGTATGAGAAGGATAAAGAGAATGAAGTAGCAAATGATTTATCCTATAAATATGAAGATGAAGTTTCCATCAATTTCATTTTGGGTCCTTTTTCTCAATGGATTGCTAAACTGCAAGAAGAATAGTTGGCAAACATTGAAATTGCTCAAATTATTTGAGATATGATTCTTGGATCATTAAAGCATCCTTATTTTTCATATATTGACAAGGTTTTAAGAAATATATATCGCATTTACATTATGCAAGGTTCCACCATTAAATCCATGATCCTTGAAGAATCACATGCTTCTCCATTAGCAGGATACTCAAGATTTTTTAAAACATATCAGTGGGTGAAACAATACTTTTATTGGAAAGGTTTAAAATCTTATGTCAAGATATTTGTGGTTGAATACAAAGTATGCCAGTGCAATAAAGGTGAAACAGTCAAATCTCTAGGACTTCTTCAACCATTACCTATTCCTGACCACTAGTGGGAACACATATCAATGGATTTTATTGAAGGTCTTCCCAAGTCTGAAGGAAAAACAATGATTTTTGTAGTAGTGAATCATCTTTCCAAGTATGCTCACTTCAGTGCTCTACAACACCCATATTCAACAAGCAAAGTGGCCAAGGTATTCATTGAATCCATTTTCAAGTTACATGGAATACCCAAAATTATTATAAGTTATCGTGATCTCGTATTTACTAGCATTTTTTGGCAAGAATTATTCCATCTCAGTGGTACCAAATTAAATATATCTTCTGCATACCATCCCCAAACTGATGTTTAGACTAAAATTACTAACAAATATTTGGGTACTTATTTGTGTTGCTTTGCTCAAGATAAGCAGTATCAGTGGATTCACTGGCTTTCATTAGCAGAATGGTGGTATAACACTTCTTACCATTATTCTCTCAATATATCCCCATTTAAAGCATTGTATGGGTTAATACCACCAGCAATAATTTATTGCGTTCCAGGACCTTCCAAAGTTGCTCAAGTAGATGATTTGTTCCAACATCGACAAACAATGCTCAACATTCTTAAAGATAATTTTCTCTAGGCACAAAATCGTATGAAGTAGCAACAAGACTCACACCGTTCAGAGCAACAATTTAGTATAGGAGATATGGTTTTCTTACGACTTCAACCTTACAAACAACTATCATTGAAGATCAAGACTAGTTAGAAGTTGGCTCCAAGATTTTATGGTCCTTACAAGATAATTCGTTGCATAGGCAAAGTAGCATATCAACTGGAGCTTCCTCCCTCGTCCTGTATACATCTAGTTTTTCATGTTTCCTATCTCAAATAGGTGATTGGCCAAAGAGTGCACTCCCAAAAATATATTTCAATACTTAATGAAAAAGGACGTATAAATATTTAGCCATAAGTAATATTACAAAGTAGATCACGTCATCTTCAATCTTGCCACATTAATTTTTTTTGATCAAATGACAGGACTAGTAGAAGATGCTATATGGGAAACAAAAAGTAATTTTTATTCATTTCCAGCTTTGAGGATAAAGCTTTTCGAGGAGGGGAGCTATGTTACAACACCAATATAGCCAAGTCAGCTATATTTCCAATTATTAATCTATTCATTGATTTAATAATATAAATAGAAGTAGGTTGATTATTATTTGATCATCATTCATATTTATTTTTGATTGCACATTCGCAAGAGACTTAGTGTTATGATCCTCAATCCTAACATTATTAGTTAGTATTAGTTAGTATTATTAATCATTTAATTATTATATTATTAACTTATAAAGTGAACCATCACAACCCTTCATAACATGAACCATCACGTCTCTTCATACATGAACCATCATGTCTCTTCACCAACGTAGCTTTAGGGTAGATATATATATATATATATATATATATTAGGTTGGCCATCCATATCAAATCATCCAAGAAGAAGAATAATAAGCATAGATTCTAAGGAGGGAGCCCCTTATAGTGGCAAAGCGATTACAAGGGAGCCTCCTTTGAGTGGCCTGCGATTACATTTACGTTAATTTGTTAATAATTTTATAGTAAGACCTTGGGGTCTTACCATTTGGTATCAGAGCCATGTGGGACCCAGTCATGTGGGAATTGCTCAAAGATCTTAATAAAATCACTTTTGTGCATGAGTATCAAACTCGGTTTGAGGATATCACCAAACACAACACAATATTGGATGAATCAATTCTCATCAATGGCTTCATTAGGGGATTAAAAGAGGAAATTAAAATGGAGGTGACAAGGTTCAATCCCTATACCATGATGCAGACCTATGGATTGGCAAAATTAGCTAAAGATAAAATCAATGCACAATAATTAGGGAAACCACTTATGGAAAAATCGTCGACCACTTACATCGCTCCTAAACCTATGCATAATGGAAGGGCACAAAGCACTTACACAACCCCCAAATCTAACCAAACTTTACAAATTAAACATATTAGCTTTGAGGAGATGAAGGAATGACGAGCAAAAGGACTCTGTGATAATTGTGATGAAAAATTTGGACCCCACCATAAATGTGCTACACTAACATTGTATTTATTGAAGGAAGTTGATCCCTGTCTCTCCATAGAGCAAGCAGATGAGTTAGTTGTGTCCGAAGCGACCAGTGCACCTACTCACTGTAATGAAAACAATGAGGTCAATGTGCAAGAAGTGATTGATGTACCAAGCAAGGATGAGGTAGACATACCCAAAGTGATCAATGCTTTCCAAACATGCACTCTACAAGACCTACACATACCTTTCTCACCAATAGTGAGTTATTGCCATATGACCAAATCTATTCATAACCAACGCAGAGTGACTACACACTCCTCCATTGGCTCTACCAAGGAACCAAAAAAGGATATGAAATCATTACCATCACTTTTGATGCATCATTATGAAGTATTTGAGGAACCCCAAGGGTTGCCCTCCCATCGTCATCATGATTTTCCTAGGAAAGATTATACTATTGTTCTTTGCAACCCCCCGCTAATGCTTCATCCTTCTCGATATCCTTGCCTACGAAAGGATGCCATTAAAAGAGTCCAAGAACTTACACAAATCCTTCTTCAAAAACAAAGGACAAAGCTTCTCACTTTGAGCTTTGAGGACAAAGCTCTTTTTAAGGATGGTGGCATGTTATGATCCTCAATCCTAAAATTATTAGTTAGTATTAGTTAGTATTATTAATCATTTAATTATTATATTATTAACTTATAAAGTGAACCATCACAACCCTTCATAACGTGAACCATCATGTCTCTTCATACATGAACCATCATGTCTCTTCACCAACGTAGCTTTAGGGTAGATATATATATATATATATTAGGTTGGCCATCCATATCAAAGCATCCAAGAAGAAGAATAATAAGCATAGATTCTAAGGAGGGAGCCCCCTATAGTGGTAAAGTGATTACAAGGGAGCCTCCTTTGAGTGGCCTGCGATTACATTTACATTAATTTGTTAATAATTTTATAGTAAGACCTTGGGGTCTTACCATTTGGTATCAGAGCCATGTGGGACCCAGTCATGTGGGAATTGCTCAAAGATCTTAATAAAATCACTTCTGTGCATGAATATCAAACTCGGTTTGAGGATATCACCAAACACAACACAATATTGGATGAATCAATTCTCATCAATGGCTTCATTAGGGGATTAAAAGAGGAAATTAGAATGGAGGTTACAAGGTTCAATCCCTATACCATGATGCAGACCTATGGATTGGCAAAATTAGCTGAAGATAAAATCAATGCACAACGATTAGGGAAACCACTTATGGAAAAATCATCGACCACTTACATCGCTCCCAAACCTATGCATAATGGAAGGGCACAAAGCACTTACACAACCCCCAAATCTAACCAAACTTTACAAATTAAACATCTTAGCTTTGATGAGATGAAGGAACGATGAGCAAAAGGACTCTGTGATAATTATGATGAAAAATTTGGACCCCATCATAAATGTGCTACACTAACATTGTATTTATTGAAGAAAGTTGATCCCTATCTCTCCATAGAGCAAGCAGATGAGTTAGTTGTGTCCGAAGCGACCAGTGCACCTACTCACTGTAATGAAAACAATGAGGTCAATGTGCAAGAAGTGATTGATGTACCAAGCAAGGATGAGGTAGACATACCCAAAGTGATCAATGCTATCCAAACATGCACTCTACAAGACCTACACATACCTTCCTCACCAATAGTGAGTTCTTGCCATATGACCAAACCTATTCATAACCAACGCAGAGTGACTACACACTCCTCCATTGACTCTACCAAGGAACCAAAAAAGGATATGAAATCATTACCATCACTTTTGATGCATCATTCTGAAGTATTTGAGGAACCCCATGGGTTGCCCTCCCATCGTCATCATGATTTTCCTAGGAAAGATTCTACTATTGTTCTTTGCAACCCCTCGCTAATGCTTCATCCTTCTCGATATCCCTGCCTACGAAAGGATGCCATTAAAAGAGTCCAATAACTTACACAAATCCTTCTTTGAAAACAAAGGACAAAGCTTCTCACTTTGAGCTTTGAGGACAAAGCTCTTTTTAAGGATGGTGGCATGTTATGATCCTCAATCCTAACATTATTAGTTAGTATTAGTTAGTATTATTAATCATTTAATTATTATATTATTAACTTATAAAGTGAACCATCATAACCCTTCATAATGTGAACCATCATGTCTCTTCATACGTGAACCATCATGTCTCTTCACCAATGTAGCTTTAGGGTAGATATATATATTAGGTTGGCCATCCATATCAAATCATCCAAGAAGAATAATAAGCATAGATTCTAAGGAGGGAGCCCCCTATAGTGGCAAAGTGATTACAAGGGAGCCCGCTTTGAGTGGCCTGCGATTACATTTACATTAATTTGTTAATAATTTTATAGTAAGACCTTAGGGTCTTACCACTTAGCCCTCTCTAAGTGGAAAATGATTTAGTCCTCTCTAAATGGAAAAGGACTTAAGAAATAATTTGATTTTCCATTCATGTTCTTGTTTGTATTTATTTGTGAATAATTTTATTTCAAATTCTTAGTTGTAAAGTCTTCCAATGAGGACCCAAAATATGGTCCCATTGAGACTATGGGAGAAGGTAAAACATATCAATATTTAAAGGGTAAATTGAATAATTTAACTCTTATGCATCACAACTCTTCATTAAGTGGCCATGACAAATTTTTTGTCACAAGGGTTCACTTAACTCTTGGATTTTTTACACATTGTATAATCGACGACTTGCAAAAAATCTAATTATGAGTTCTATTATCGACAAGTTGAAGCTTCCTTTGATACCTCATCCCTGTCCTTATTCTTTGGGATGGAAGGATAGTGGGAGTACTTCTAACATCACACACACTTACACCATCACTTTTGCATTTAGTCCAAATTTTTTGGATAAGGTAACATGTGATGTCACACTGATGGACTACTATGGATTGTTGATTAGAAAACCCTGTTGGTGTGATAGAAAATCCACATGATGCATTCCAAAATACTTATACTTTGCAATTATATAACAAGGCATATCTAATTAAGTGAACTCAACAAACTACCAACTTCATTCTAAGTTGTAGATAAGCATGAAAAGCTATAAATCAAGCACATGATTTGATAGTCATATTCATAAAGCTATAGAATGAAGACATACAAGCACCACTTCACAGATCTTCAAGGTATGATTCACTTAACAATATTTTTCAATATTATTCACATGTATTCAAGGAACCATCTAATCTTCTTCCTATTAGATAAATTAATCATAGCATAGAACTTATTCTTGGTTCTTCTCTTCCTAATGCACCCGTGTATATATAATCAGTTCTTCAAATGGAATAAGTCAAAAAGCAAATTCATGATTTGTTACCTAAGGTATTTATTAAACCAAGTACTCTACTTGTGCTTTACCAATCTTGTTGGTGCTCAAGAAAGTGATACTTGGAGACTATGCATTGATTTTAGGGCCTTGAATAAAATCACTATAAAAAATAGGTATCCACTTCCTAGAATAAATGATATATTGGATCAACTATAAGGGGCTAAGTTCATTTTAAATATTGATCTTAAAAGTGGGTATCACCAAGTTTGAGTATAGGCAAAAGACACATGGAAGACAACATTTAAGACTAAGTTGGGCCTATTCAAATAGCTTGTTATCCCTTTGGTATTTTAAATACACTCGCTACATTTATGAAGCTAATGAATGAGGCGTTCAAGAATAACCTAAAAAAAATTATGATAATTTATCTTGATGACATTCTAGTTTACTCACCTACTTGGAAGGCCCATATAGCTCACCTAGAATAGGTTCTCAAAACCCTTCAAGAGAACCAATTGTATGCCAACCTTCCAAAATGTTCTTTTGCTCAATCCTCCATCTCTTATCTTGGCTTTATCATCAATGATCAAGGCATTCAAGTGGATCCTACCAAGGTTGAAGTCCTTATCTATTGGCCAAATCCTTATACCATCACTGATTTAAGGAGTTTCCTTGGACTTGTAAATTTCTATTGCAAGTTCATCCATATATTTTCCACTATTGCAGCCCCATTATATAATTTAACTAAAGTCAAATTTATGTTTTAATGGACAAAGGATCATGCTCGCACATTTTATACATTGAAACACAAAATATATACAACCCTTATCCCAGTCCTTCCTAACATTTCTCAACTTTTTTAGATAGAGATAGATACCTCACAATTTTCCCTTGGAGTCATATTGAAGCAAAATGACCATCCAATAGCCCATTACTTTGAGGTATTCTTAGCTACAAAACAGAATTACTCCATCTATGACAAACATTTATATGCCTTGGTGCAATCCATTAAGTATTGGATATATTACCTTCTTGTTAAGGAGACCATTGTACATACATATCACTTGCCCCTTAAGCTTCTACAATCACAAAACAAGATCGATAAAACTCACCACATGAAGTGGGCAACTTATTTGCACCATTTTCTCTTAGTGATCAAGTACAAGAAAGAAACTAGTAACACCATTACAAACTATTTGAGTCACCTTCTAGCAGCTTTTGCATTGATAGTTGTGACAAATTCCCATATTGGTTTCTAAATTTGGCCTGCACAATATGCTCTTGATCCAGATTTTGATAAAGTTTACCAACATCTTTTACATCCTTCTTCCAATTTAAGTTCTTTTCAAGATATTTATTTGAAGGATGGTTTGTTGTATAAGTTAGATAAAATTTGTGTGCCTTAGGAGCATTGATTATCTCTTCTCAAAGAGGCCCATTCTACACTCTATGGTGGATATTTTGGGAAACACAAGACTCTTCATCACTTGTAGTGGTTTTTCTACTAACCTCACATATAGCATGATGTTTTGTGGTTTTTGAGGCAATGTGTTGTTTTTTGCCACTCTAATCCAAGAAACAAGACATTGGGTCTTAATGTTTCATTGACCATTCCTTCTCATCCTTGAAAAAACATTTCCATGGATTTTTTTAGTGGTTTTCCCATGACAGCTCGATAGTATAATTGTGTTTTTGTGGTTATGAATCAATTCAATAAAATGGCTAAGTTTATTCCATGTCAAAAGACCAATTTTGCACCTGAATTAGCACAAATTTTCTTTGAGACAATATGGTATTCATTTGGTCTACCTAATAGTAATGTATCTAATATAGATTCACATTTTGTGGGTCATTTTTAGAAATCGTTATGGAAGATTTTAGGAGTTCCTCTTAATTTCTCCACAACCTTTCATACATAGTCATATGGGTAAACTAAAGTGGTTAATCATACTCTCATTTAGATTTTAATGATTTATCATCACAATTCTTTAGCAAAGTATGATTTGAGCCTCACTCACATGGAGCACACCTACAATAGAGTAGTTCGCACATTCATGGGGTACTCTTATTTTGAGGTTTATCTTGGTTTTCATCCTTTGGAAACCTATAAGTTATCTTTATCTTTACCTTCTCATGTTATTGTTCACATTCAAAAGGAGTAAGATAAGGCAACATTATTCATCCAACATTTGTAGAGTCTTCAATCCAAGGTAGTTTAGATCTTGCAGAAGACTCAACAACAACATAAGTGAGATATGGATAAACATTGTGTTCCTCATCCTTTTCAGGTTGGAGACAGAGTTTAGATCTACTTGAATAAATAATATTTTTTAGAAAAGGTACATAGTAATATCAAACCACTCCAGTATGGGCCTTACACCATTCTTTAGTAGGTGTCCAAGAATGGCTTTCGCCTTGATCTTCCAACTCATCTTGGAATTTATGACATCGTTAATTTAGATCTTTTGAATTCATGTCATGATTCCACTTTGGATACTGATCTTGTCATAATCCATCCTATAAATGTGGTACTTGACTTCCAAATTTTGCTTGATTTAGATCAAGTGTTGAATATGAAGACTTATCAGACTTGAGAAGGATTTTCCACTTCATACTTTGTTGCCCATCATGGTCAGCTTCCACACCAGGCTTGCTGGATATCACACCATTACATATCCCATGATTTTTCATCCCTTTTGAGAGCATTGGAGTCTAATGCTTCTATGGTAGGGAGGTATGATGAGGACCACACATAAAAGCATAATTATTTTTAATAGGCTTGTATTTCTTCTTAGTGTTACATGAAGCTTCTTACAACTCATTTTATTGTTAGATAGCTTTTAGATAAGACTTTTTGGTTAGTTATTATTCATGCTTAACCATGCTTGACCATTAGTTAGAACTACCTTATCTAGTTGTTATATCTCTACTGCTATATTTAGCCAATTTTTGTATGTATATGCCTATTTAAGCGTGCTTAATAATAAAAATTTTAGCTTCTTTTAATCGATATATTTATGGAGTTGATTAAACAAGAAATATAAGATGTCTTACAAACCTTATATCTCCTTACATTAATATACTTGATTTAACCTATATATCCCAAGGGCCTTCCTAGACAACAAAGTTCTCAATATACATGATTCCTCTCTATATAACACATTGATATGTGGCTAAGATGGTATATGAGGGGTAATAATATGCATCCTCATGACTCCCACTATCCCAATATAATATAATCCTTACTTGGTGTAAGTACATGCAAGAATCTATGTGGTGATTGGTAGTCCTCTTTTGCTATATACCTAATATAACTTAGTAGCTCGTACAACAATTACTCAAAGAACCATAAATATCATTAGTAGGACTAGAAATTTATTATGTTCTTGTTATCTATATTTAATTTTATCTAATCTAAGAAAACAAGATTAATGGTCTTGTTAAAAGTTTGATTAAGGTTTAGCTTGGTCATTAATATCTTGGGAATTGTGGTGGTGTTCACATTAGGTTCACCAAAATGTGATGAAGAGGATGGAAAAAGGATCATAAAGGAATTATTCATGATGTTTCCCTCTCCTTGGTCATCCTAAGGATAGGTGTCATTTATAAGCTTAACATCCAGGGTTTAGTGGATTAGTTAGAAAACACCTATGCTTCTCTTAAGATATCCTTGACAAATATTAACCTTAATTTAGCCCTAATTAGCTATAAATACATCATGCAAGTGCAACAAACAAGACCTTATAACTTAAAAATTATTTTTCATTTTGATGACAAATGTAAAGGTGATTCATCTTTCAAGAGCAAGGGCTCAATAAGGATGCAACAAGTAAGCCTATTGCAAACTATGTGTAATTTTCTTTTTAAAGATGATAAAATTAGAGATGGTCGCCTAAATGATTAACACTACCTAGTCTCTTTTCCTTTCTAATTATTCTTAATGAATAAACAAATGTACAAAATAGAAGCAAATTCTAAGGAAACAACAAACAATATTGAGACTTAAATGCTAAAATATAAGGATATGGATTTAAATTTTTGATTTTGTACCATAAAGGTAGAAGTGTTACAGGCTTGTGGAAACATTGTTGGTCTCACAGAAGCATTGTTGACACTTTTTCTCCTTGATGGAACTTTTGTTCACCTACAAAATAGATAAAAAATGATAGATCAATGACAAAGGGGTTTGTGTAAGTTGGAGGATAATATGTGGCTTCCTTGACCAACATTAAACCCCCATTAAGATATAAGTTGAAAAATAGTAAACTAATAAAAATAGGGACTATGTGCTTAATGTAAAAAGAACCATTGGGTGAGTGGTAGCACTATCAACACTTTTATTGACTAGTAGTGCTTTTACTTATTATATCTATAACTAAAATAGAGAGCGATAACACCACCAAAATTACAATTGAAGAACATAAGCTTATACTAAGAGGGAGGGTGAACAATATAAGACCATTTTTTACTTTTATTTTCAATTCAATATTATGCAGTGTATAGATATCAGTATCAATAATAGTAATCAAAGCAATGCACAAAACACCATCCACAAAAGTGACACAACAATTTATGTGGTTCACCCAATGTAGGCTACTCCATGGAGAAAATATTTTGCTAAAAATTTCTCAATCAATCTCTTGGGAATCCTTCCCAATTACAATATTTATGGACCTCTGTCCAAAGGAGATGTTGATCCCCTAAATCTCAAGTTCATGGATCTCTTCCACAGGAGAACTCTTTCCCCTTCTACTATAGCTAGTGATCTTATAGAAAACTCTATCTCTTGACTGCACTGACTGGTGGATCTCTCTCCACTTGAATAATCCTCACTCATATTTGTCTTCAATTGTCCCAGCTACTGGATCTCTCTCCACTAAGACTTTGTCCTCTGTACTATGTCACCTCCAAAGCTCTATCAATAGGTTCACTCAGAACCTCCTCAAATATTATCAATAGGCTCACTCAGAACCTACTCAAATTTTCTCAATAGTCTCACTCAGAACCTACTCAAATCTGCTCAATAGGCTCACTCAGAACCTACTCAATAGGCTCACTTACAACCTGCTTAAATATTCTCAATAGGCTCACTCAAAACCTACTCAAATATGCTGAATAGGCTCACTCAAAACTTGCTAAAATCTGATCAATAGGCTCACTCAGAACCTACTCAATTCTGCTCAATAGGCTCACTCAGAACCTACTCAAATATGCTCAACAAGATCACATAGAACTTGTCCCAATATTCTCAATAAGTCATCTCTAGGACTTGCTCAAATATGCATAGTAAGCTTTCACAAAATATTACACAAAAATAGTCCACAAGCCTTCTCAAAGACTTACCTCAAATTAGCTCAACAAAATCTCAACTCAATATCATAGAATCATAAAGAGAATTGTTAGAGACTCAATATGTTCTATACTCAAATCCCAATCTCAATTCAAAGCAATATCAACTCAGCTCAATATTATAGAAGCATAAAGATAATTGTTAGAGACTCAATATGTTCTATACTCAAATCCTAGTCTCAACTCAAAGCAATCTCAACTCAACTCAATATTAACTCAATCTCATAGAAGCATAAAGATAATTGTTAGAGACTCAATATGTTCTATTCTAAAGGCTTAATCTCAACTCAATCAGAATATAGAATAGTTTTTTTCATGGAACTTGAACAACCACTTCATGCAACCACTTGACTAGGCTCAACCGACTCTACTCAACCAATTACTTCAAGAAATTTTTTTTTCTCACAAACCCTAGTCCAAGCATGAATCAACTAACTCAAAATGTTTCCAACAATGCTCAACAACAAATCTTATTTAACAATGATACTCATGTTGTTTTCTAACTCAAGTTCAAGTTCTTTGCATCACCCATTGGCTTCAACAACAATGCTAATAAGACAAGGTTTTAATCACAACTCTCAATTCAGAAAACCTTGAAGCATAAACTCAAAGTACTTCAATCAACCAATGGTCTAAACAACAATGCTTATCAAACAAGTTTTAATCACAACTCACAATCCAAAAAACCTTGAAGCATTAACTCGACCACTTTCGAAAAGGAAACCACAATCAATCCTTTTCACTCCAATGATATTTCAAAAATCAACCATCCAAATAAAATCAATGGAGAGTATTACTCATACCTTTTTGATGCCTTATGATTTATCCACTAAATCTGCCACAGTCAACAGACCAACTCTTAACAAGTGTTAGATATCTTGAGTAATAACAAAATAATAATATCCAAATAACACCTTATTACTCCTACTTTATTTAACATCCACCAAAGTTATTTTAAAAATAAAAACCTTACTCAAAATAACTTTCACTAAAAAGAACTTTATCAAAAACCCTTATTACTCCTAACAATTTCAAAAATCACAATTAAAAATAATTCACAACTTAAACAACCACCATGACCTTATTTCCTAAGGTTACTCAACAAATCAACTAACGAAGCACCTTTACCCCTTATCACTCCACCTTAGGTAATCCAAACAAAAGATTAATAAAAACCTTAATACCTGCCTCGAGGGGAATCGAACCCTCGTCTTGCCCCAATGCGAATGCCCTAGCCACGACCAAGCTACCGCACGAGCTGTGGGCTCGTTGGTGAAAAAGAAGCACCACCCGCTTCTTATCCTTCACCCTCTTATGCCAAGCAAAAAGTATGCACCTTGGGCACCTCAATAGAACAAAGCCAAAAATGATGCTTGCGGGAATCGAATGCACAACCTCCTTGTCACCAACACCTTTGCACAATCCAAGCTGCCACTAGGCCACGCTACCCAATGCATTTTGGGAAGTGGTCGTTGTCTCCCTTTAATGTTTGTTGTGTCACTTAAATGAAAAACACAAGCTCTTTTTATTTGCAAATAGCAAGTGCAAATATCAACGACCAAGGATGAATGAATTAAAAAATTCAATGGCATATTTATATGCCTTCCCTTTGCTTTGGAAACGTCGGCCTTTTTGAAACTTCCTTCATGACGTCGACGAATAAACTTTTAATTTTAATTTTAAAATTAAAATTTAAACTAAATATTTAAAATTAAATATCTCCATCATCGAGGCACATTTTTCGATGAAATGAAAAGCCAACTTAGGTTTTAAGAAAAATCCATTTCAAATATGCCATCCATGGTTTTAAATAAAACCTTTAAAATTAAATTTCTCCATCACCGGGGCACCTTTTTCGATGAAACGAAAAGCCAACTTGGGTTTTAAGAAAAACCCATTTCAAATCTGCCATCCATGGTTTTAAATAAAAACCTTTTGCAAAGCTTCCCTTGAAGCTCCTTTTGGAACCAAATGCCATGCATCCCTTCTTGAACTTTTTATCAAAAACCTTTGCTTTTCATGAAGCTCTTTGTGAAACACAAACACAGTGCTTACTTACATAGATTCTTTTGACATCAATGACAACTCTTAGCTTAGGGACTCAAAATGTCCAACAACAATTCGATAATGCTTTTACTTAAATGTATAATAGAATGATATTCTTATGATAAATTGATGAATTTTTTAAATGATGTAATGAGGGTCCTTGATCAGGAGGTATAGGGGACCTGATGGATACATTATGATAGAAATATTACTTGTGCAAGATGCAACCTAATGATGGTTAAAAACAATAGTACAAGTTAGGTGCAAGTATGATTATCAAAAGTATGACTAGTAAGCTATGATCAAATATTAGAGAGCTACAAAGTGAAGATAATAATAAAAAATTTGGAAATTCTTGAGAGCTTGATAGCTTAAGATATTGAATGCTTGAATGCTTGATTGCTTAAATGCTTAGAATATTGAGAGTTTGAATGCTTGAATGCATGGTGGATTGAGTGTTTGAATTATTGAAACTTGAGAGCTCTTACAAAATCTTAATAATATTTTGATATAAGTTTCCCATGCTTGAAAATGAATTGTTATGAATTTTGATAGAGTTTTGTTGCATTCAAAAACCATATCAATTGAGCTCCCCAAGTGTTGGCTTTATAGGAATCCATGGCTCCTTGGTCAAAGGTTGCATTGAAGATGATAGGATTGGCAAAGACAAGATTTTAAATTTGGATTAAGATGCAATTAATGGGCTGAAGATTAAAAATGGAAAATTTTGGGCTTTGGTTTTCTATTAGGGCTATGGATTAGACTAATGTGATTAGGTCCATTTTTAATGGGTATCTTAAAGGGTACCAACAATTAAAATATGTTTTTTTCGTCTTTAATAGTAAGTATTTCTTGAGGGCGATAGTACTGGCTAGGCTAATGCTCTAGTGATTTCGCTAAAATGACCATTACTAGTCAAATTGGACAAAAAAAGGTCAAAAAGTAAAATTGCACAAAAGTGCTACTAGGGAGTAGAAGTGTTGTCAATGCTTTCACTCATGTCCTAGTGCATTTGCTTCTAGAGCAATAAATACTTTTGATTTAGGGTTAAAAATGATTAATTTAGTTTGTATGCTTGATTGGCTGATTGATGAAAATATTGGCAAGTTTAGAAATTGATGATGTGCTCAAAATTGGGTTTCTACATAGTGTTAAGAATATTCAATTTCAAAAAATTTAATACTAGAATTAACTTTCTTTTATAATATAAAAATTCATAATATGTTGAAAAATTAATAAGCAAGTATCGTGAAAAGTTATAGTAATTAAACAATTGTATATAACATAGTTTGTGGTACATCAAATAGTATTGGTTCAAATTATTAAAATTTTTTTAAAAGATTAAATTCTAAGGTTTAAATCTTGCCTAACAATACATATATAATTGCCAACCTATTGTACTACCATTATAAATTGATGATATAATATCACTATATAATAATGTAATAAGTATGGGACCATTTAATGAAACTACTTATAAAAATATTTCTAAAATA
This sequence comes from Wollemia nobilis, assembly GCA_028583015.1. Lineage (NCBI taxonomy): Eukaryota > Viridiplantae > Streptophyta > Pinopsida > Araucariales > Araucariaceae > Wollemia > Wollemia nobilis. The sequence continues at coordinate 23,775,602 of JAQPPZ010000523.1, forward strand.
TTCCAACAAATTTATATATATATATATATATATATATATATATATATATATATATATATATATATATATATATATATATATATATATATATATATATATTACTATTTCTTTGTTCTCTTTACTTAAAGTAAGCCTATGCTACCTCCTCTATAGGGATAATCACTTTGTTTTCTATTTTTCTCATTTAGAAAATTCAACGTTAATAAAAAAAACAACCTTCTTGCTTATTAGTTTTACTTGAAATTTCCATATTCTTTATATATATATATATATATATATATATATAACTATTTATTTGTTCTCTTTACTTAAAGTAAGCCTATGCTACCTCCTCTATAGGGATAATAACTTTGTTTTCTATTTTCCTCATTTAGAAAATTCAACGTTAATAAAAAAAACAACCTTCTTGCTTATTAGTTTTACTTGAAATTTCCATATTCTTTAGGTATGAATTTCTTGAAAATATCCAGCATCCCCATGGATTGATTTTAAGTGTCAATTATTTCAAACTTGGGAATAACATTATCAATGTGTGATTATTATCATATTATCCTATTTCAATTGGGGAATCATACCTATTGTATATCACTCACACCCATACAAATTTTTAATTACACAGATAAGAAAACAAATCATAGTTTTAAAAGGTATTAATTAATATATCATTTATATTCCTATAAGGTTCTCTTTGTTCCTTAAAGGATTAATGTTAAAAAGCATTCATAGTTTAAATATGTATTTAATTGGTTCAAATCTTGGGCCTCATCGAACTAAACGTTTGTCTCTTTCCTGGTGCTTTCAACAACATAAAAGGTTTAAAATGATTGTGGCATGGTGGTTATAGGGGTGAACTACGCAAAGATATGTGTGGTGGCTTTTAGGGCGAACAACGTAGGATAATGTGACAGCCATAAAAGTTGGACATCCTACCCGGATTTGTGGCGGCTATCGATTCCACCATGAAAAAAAAATTAATTGATGATACATTTATACTCTTATAAGGATATCTTGGTGCCTTAAATTATTTGGTTGTGTTCATGTGTTATGTTTTACTAGGATTAGGTTATTACTCAAGTGTCCTTCCTTGAGCAGCCAATAATTTAACATAAAATATTCACTTAAAATAAATATATCTAACAGTTAACACTTGTAGGGAGATTATATCATCAAGTATTTCTAAGTAAGATATTGCATGTGCAATGTTTGTTTAAAATGACTAAAATGTAATTATTTTTGAGGAAAATATTGAGTAGTCCTCTCAACTAATGAGAGTACTCACACATAACTTTAAGATGAGTTCATATTGAGGACTCATAATGTATCAATTGGTGACCTTTCTTTTCCACAACAATGCATACTTCTAAAAGAGAAGTGAGACCAAATTTCAGATGCAGGCAAACGAAATATTTATTTTTAATTAAAAAATAAACCTTAGTACAACCATAGGGTATATATAATGGAATTTAAAACTAAAGCACACAACTACTGGAAGAATAATAGGAGATAAGAGAATAGGCGAGGAGGGATAAGGGGATAGGTAGGATAAATAAGGGGAGGGAATATAGGAGAAGGAATAGGGAGGAAAGAAAACAAAACAATGTGCTTGCCGACATTCCAAACCCTCTTTGTGTTCACACTTGATCAGGTCATTTCTCGCCAGCTTTGCATTTGTATATGTTCACATTGTAACATTCTCCCCCTTAAAGTTGAGAGGACTGACTAGACAGTATCTCAGCTTTATAAATTGAGCTTTAACCATGCCTTTGGTGAAGATGTCTGCAACATTCTCCAAAGTGCGACAAAATTTAAGCTCAACAAACTCTTGCTCCACTATGTCTCGGATGAAGTGATACTTTATATTAAAGTGTTTTGTTCTGCTATGGTGGATTGGATTATATGCCAACTGAATGACACTTATGTTATCATAGTAGATTATGGTCGGACCACTTTGCTATTCTCCAATATCTTCCAACACTTTTCTTAACCATAGGGCTTGAGTACTAGCATATGTGACTGCTATATACTCAGCTTTTGTAGATGACAATGCTATAATAGTCTGCTTTTTGGAACTCCATGTAATTAGTCCTGATCATAGACTAAAATAGTTCTCTAAAGTAGATTTCCTATCATCAATGTTGCTACCCCAATCACTATAGTTGAAGCCTACTAGCTTGACAATATTACATTTGTGGTAATGGATTCCAAAATCCCATGTACCCTTTGCATATATGAGAATTATTTTAGCTGCTTGCAAATGCAGCTCAGATGGATTAGACGTAAATCGTGAGACAAGAGAAACAACATACTGAATGTCAGGTCTTGTGTTGGTGAGAAACATCAAACTCCCAACCATCCTCCTATAAGTGGTCATGTCAACCTTTGGTGCTCCATCATTATTTCTCAATTAAATCCCATGTCCAATTAGATTTGCAACTGCTTTACAATACTCCATGGAAAACTTCTTAATCATATCCTAAGCATACTTGTGTTGACATATGAAGATCCCTCTATATGTTTGATGAACTTCCATGCCTAGGAAGTAGTGCATTAAACCTAGATATTTCATCTCAAACTACTTCATCATGGATTGTTTGAACTCCATATTCATCTTTTCATTACTACCCATAAATATGAGATCATCCACATATAATCAAACTATGAGGATGTCTTTTCCTGTCTTTAGGTAGTAGAGAGTGGGTTCATTTTTGCTTCTAATGAACCCATATTCCTTGAAATAGTCATCAATGCGAGAGTACCATGCTTGTGGTGCTTGCTTGAGGCCATACAGTGTCTTTTTTAATTTATAAACAAGGTGCTCTCTACCTTGTTATTGAAAACCTTGATGTTATTCAACATAAACCTCCTCTATCAAATATTCATTGAGAAAAGCACTTTGTACATCCATGTGTTGGATTTTCCATCCTTTGTGGGCAGCTAATGCAAGAACTGTTCGAATTTTCTCCTGTCTGGCTACAGGAGCAAAGGTCTCCTCATAATCAATGTCATACTTTTATGTGAAACCTTTTGCTACTAGTATTGATTTGTGTCTCTCAATGCTCCCATCAACATTGAATCTGGTCTTGCAGACCCATTTACATCCAACACATTTCTTCCCTTTAGGAAGCTCTACCAGCTCCCAAGTATCATTATTTTTTATAGATGTCATCTCCTCTTTCAGGGTATCCTGCCATATCTTCTGAGTACAAGACTTCTCATAGCTATAAGGTTCAAGTTGTACACTAGTCAACAAAGCATAGTTGACTACATCTCCCTGAGGTTCGTGGGAGTCATCATCTCCATACAAATGCATAATTTTCAAGTCTTTGCAAAACTAAACTCATTTCACTAGACTGACTTCTAGTATATCTTCTCTAAAAAAATTTATCCAACATCTGATAATATGGATGATGCTTCAGTGTTCTCTTACCTTTGGATGGAGAATCAATATCCATCGTTGAAGAACCGATTGATCGTTGTGGAGAAGGACTTGGAGAAGTTGTTGATGAACTTGAAGTAGAACGTCTGCTTGGGCTTGGAGGGGGTGTGTCCTTACCTTTCTTGGGTGCCACCTGCTGACTTTGTGAAGAACCTACATCATGGGACTCATCATCAATAAAAAATCTTGGATGTCCCCATTCTCCCCCTTCATCAAAAATCACATCCCTGGAAAGAATAAACTTTCGGTTATTCAGATTGTAGAGTCTATAGGCTTTGGTGGACTCACAATACCCTATAAAATGCATGCTTGAATCTTGGGAGTAACCTTCTTTCTATTCTCATCAGGAATGTGTGCATAAGCCAAAGAACCAAAAACTCTAAAATGTTTGACATTTGGTTTCTTGCCATACCATGCTTGATAAGGAGTTATCCCCTTCAGACTTGAAGTAGGACTCCTATTTAAAATGTAGACACTAGTTCTAACTGCATCAGACCAATACATGTTCAAATGCTTTGTTTGAAGCATTGATCTGGCCATTTCTACAATGGTGTGATTTTTCTCTCTGCCACACCATTTTGCTGTGGAGTATAGGCAATGGTGAACTACCTTTTTATCCCATTTTATTTACAAAAATTCAAAAATTCTTTGGAAGAGTATTCTCCTCCTCTGTCTGTTTTGAGACATTTTACATGATATCCACTTTGATTCTCTACATTTGTTTTGAAATCAATGAAGCAATCAAAAGCTTCATCTTTATGCTTCAGGAAATAAACCCAACACATTCTAGAGAAATCATCTATAAAAAGGAGAAAGTAAGAATTGTTACCAAGAATTTTTGTTTGCATTGGACCACAGATGTCCGAATGCACTAGCTGAAGTGGAGAGTTGGCCCTCCATGCTTGTCATCATGGAAACTTGGCCTTGGCGTGCTTTCCCAAAGCACATCCTTCACAGACTTCCTTGTGATCCTGAATTTTAGGAAGTTCGGTCATCATCGCTTGAGAAGTCAACAATTTCAAACTGGTAGAATTTAGGTGACCATATCTCAAGTACCAAAGTACACTTAGATTTGCAATAGCAATATTTTCCAGTTGAGTTCCCCCTAGCTGGCCAAACTTCAGGGGGAATAATCTGTTCTTGGTAATTGGTACTTGGGTGATGATTCTATTACCATTATTCTTGTCAAATATTACACATTTTCCCTCATCAAAGATAAGTTTATAATTATTTTCCATCATTTGACCAACACTAAGCAGATTATGTTGGATTTGAGGGGTGTAATAGATATCATTCACCTGTTTTATACCTTCTTGTGTTGGAACCTCCATGGCTCCAATGCCTTAAACTAACAATGATTTATCATCTCCTAGCTTGATGCGAGATTTGTAGGTGGAATCTATTGTAGCAAAGAGTTATTACTTGCCACTCATATTATTGGAACACCCAGTATCCAAGATCCAGGTGTCATTCAAATTTTGATCTGATTGACCATAAGAGAGAAAGATATTAGATGTCCCTTCCTCTTCACCAAAATTGCCATACTGACTACTTTGACTGCTACTTCCTTGTGAGGATTTGGACCAACAGTCACGACCAAAGTGACCTGGTTTACCACAATTGAAAAAAACCTTCTTTGACTTGTCATTTTCTCTTCCTCGACCTAGATTTCTTCCTCTGCTTTGCTTATTGCCTCTGGTTTGACTTCCACCTCTACTGGGAGATCCTCCTCTGCTTGGATTTCCACCTCTTGGGTTGTTCTTGTCTCTGCCTCTTCGCTAACCTCTACCTTGGCCTCTTCCTTCTTGAGATGCGAAGGCTTTGTCATCACCTCCATAGTTGGTTGAAGGAGATTCTTGCAATCTCTCTTCATGTGAAAGTAGAGAACCAAACCAGGAGCACTATAAAACTGATGAGATTCAGTCAAAAAAATAGCAAAAAAAAATTGGAATCAAGGGGAGATGGTTTGCAAATCAGCCAGAGGAGCATCTGGAGGCCTTATGACTTTGTGGGATCCCTAGATAGTAGAAGGAACCATTATTCAGAAAGATGACAGGGTTCTTAGTGTTTTATTTAAGGAAATAAACAACAATAGGTTGTGGATCCTTTCAAATATTTATGCCCCGACTTCAATTCAAGGGAGAGCTCTATTGTGGGAGTACTTAGGCAATCTGAGTGAAATCTTCCATAATGTCCCCTGGATTTTGGCTGGGGATTTTAACACTCCTCTTTACCCTTCAAAAAAAATGGGTGGAAATGGACCACCTATCATGAGCATGGATGAGTTCAATGACTTTGTGAACTCCAACATGTTGATGGATGTAAAACTTAGAGGAGCAAATTATACCTGGAGCAATTGGTGGATAGGGTGTCATCTCATTCAAGAAAGGCTTGATAGGTTTTTCTATCAAAGGAGGCTACAACTTTGTTCGATGATTCTACCCTGCAAGCCCTTCCTAAAATTACCTCTGATCATAATCCTATTTTGTTGGAGATCCCTAACTCTCTATCCTTCAAGAAACCTTTCAAATTTCAATCTATGTGGATCAAGCATTCTAGTTTCAGAGATAACTTAAGTCAGTGGTGGCAGCACCCTGTCAGGGGTAGTGCAACTTTTAAACTTACTGGCAAATTAAAGTTTGTTAAGGAAAAGCTTTGAACTTGCAAAAAAGAGGTCTTTGGAAACCTCTTTGAAATTAAAAAATATGTTGTTGAAAGTTTGAAGATAATTCATCAGAGGATCCAAAATGGTGATGTTGATGAAACTACTAGGCAGGAGGAACGAACAAAACTAGCAGAGTTTCATAACATTTTGGCTTGTGAGGAAATCTATTGGAGGCAAAAATCAAGGGCTCTTTGGTTGAAATATGGAGATTCAAATTCCAAGTTTTTTCACGTCACCATTTTTAGAAGCAGAAGAAATAACAAGATAAATTTTTTTAAAAAAGCAGATGGTTCTATTACTCGAGACTTAACAGAAATCAGAAAGGAGGCAGTAACTTATTTCAATTCTATCCTTGGTTAGGAATCGCAGTGCAATGAGGAGGCCAAAGATATTCTCTTGCAATCCATTCCTAACATAATAAATGAGGATATAAACCTTAATATTCTAGCTCCCTTTTCTTATGAGGAAATTAAGGAAGCCTTGTTTAGCATGGAGCCAGACAAAGCCTTGGGACCCAATGGCTTTCCCCCTCATTTCTATCAAGCTTTTTGGGACATCGTAAGTGAGGATGTAATTTCTACTATTAGAGAATTCCAAGCAAGCAATCATATCCCAAAAGGTATCAACTCTACTTTTATTTCTCTAATTCCTAAGAAGCAAACCCCTGAATCTATGGCTGACTTTAGGCCAATTAGTATATGCAATGTTTCTTACAAGATCCTAACTAAAGCCATTGCAAATAGAATGAGAGATATTCTACCCCGCATCATAGATCCATGCTAGGGAAGCTCTATCTAGGGCAGGTCAATCTTGGATGGAGTTATCACAGTTCATGAAGCTCTGCACTCTGCTCATAAGACTAACAGGTCTATTTTTGCCCTCAAGCTTGATATGAACAAAGCATTTGATAGGCTAAATTGGGACTTTCTGATTGTTGTCCTCCTTAAGTTTGGTTTTCACCACCAATGGGTTAATTTGATCAAAGAATGTATTTCTAAAGCATGGTTCTCGATTCTAGTTAATGGAACAACTTTTGGTTACTTTCAAAGTCATAGAGGAATTTGGTAGGGGGACCCTATCAGCCCCATGTTATTCATCATTGTGGCAGAAGCTTTAGGAAGAACCATAAAAAATGCTTGCAGTTCAAGGCTAATATCGGGAATCAAGGCAACATCTCTCACTAGGGTTGTTTCTCACCAACAATTCATCGATGATACCCTTATATTGACTAAGGCATCAGTGGTTGAGGCCAAAATAATTAAATACATCCTACAACTCTATGAGGACGTTGCTGGTTAGAAAGTTAATTTCAGTAAAAGCAAGTTATATTTCTTGAACACCCCCATTCAGAGGCAAGGAAGGATTGCAAAAATTTTAGGGTGTGATATAGCAAACCTCCCCACTTCGTATCTTGGTCTCCCTCTTTTCATTGGTTCTCCGAGAGAGTCAATGTGGGACAGGGGTTATTGAAAGAATTCAAAAAAAACTTGTTGGATGGAAAGGTCATCTTCTATCTCAAGCAAGGAAAGCTGACCCTCACTAAGGCCTCTCTTCAGAGCATTCCAGTCTATTTCCTCTCCATTTTCAAAGCCCCTGTGAAGGTTTTCCAAAAAATTGAGAAACTCCAAAAAGAATTTTTATGGACTGGATCAGAGGAGAAAAAAAGGATACACCTTGTAGGATGGACCAAAGTGTGCAGACCCAGGGAAAATGGGGGCTTAGGTCTGAGGAGAATTGCTCATATAAATTTAGCTTTACTAGCTAAGCAGGCATGGCGTCTCATTTTTGGTGAAGAAAATGAATGGACAACTATCATCAAACGAAAGTATCTTCAAAATATGGAATTTCTAAGTGACTCAGTTCCAATCAGAGGTTCTGCTTTTTGGAAAGCAATTCTTAATTGTAAGGAAATCATCAAAAAAGGTTTAAGATGGGTTTTAGGCAATGGTGAGAGGATAAATTGTTGGAATGATAGGTGGGCTAAGGACGAACCACTGACGCAATATCCTAACTTAGCCCGAATCAGAGATATCATAGAAGAACTCATTGGCAGAAAAGTCTCCGATTATATGGTTGAGGACAGAGGTAGAATGAAGTGGAAACAAATAAGAATTCAGGGATTTCAAGCGAAATCAAATGATCTTTGTAACATTCTCGGGCAATAGTTTATCCCCATGAGACCCAAGGAAGATCAAGTGACATGGGCTCCTACGAAAAATGGGCAGTTCACTATTAAATCAGCTTACAAGCTTCTGCTTGATGATGAGGATTTTGTCCTCCAAAAGGACTTAGTTTGGATAAAAAATTTAATTCCAAAAATTGTAGTCTTTTCATGGTTGGTTATCCAAGGAAGAATTCTAACCATTGATAATATGATGCGTAAAGGTATTTGTATCACTAATCGTTGTTATCTGTGCAGGGCTAATTGGGAGACCATTTATCACATTTTCCTTGAGTGCCCTTTTTCCTTGACTATCCTAAGTGGGGTTTTTAGGCCTTCAATATTTCATGGGTTAAACCAGCCATCGTACTTGATTTGTTCGTCCAGTGGCCTTACCCCTTTTCAATCCAAAGACTTAGATACATGTGGAAAATTTGTCTCAATCACTATCTTTGGCAGGTGTGGTTAGAAAGGAACCATAGAGTCTTTAATGAGTCTATCCATGATCATCAAACTATCATTGCCAGGATCCTATCCTTTGCCAATGAGAATGTGAACCTTATCCCTTTTGATAGTTGTAAACCTCATCTGCAGGAGACCACGATTGCTCAATATTTAAGCTTAACCTTGTTAGATGAGTCTATGCCTAGGGTAGTCAACCCCAGAGCCAATGTTAAGTGGTCTCCACCTCCTACGGGTTGGTTTAAGCTTAATTTTGATGGAGCAGCTAAGGAAAATCCTGGTAGAGCAGGCATTGGTGGCATTGTGTGAGATCATAATGGGAATATGATGCTTGCATTTTCTAAATATTTGGGAACAAGGACGAACAACGAAGCTGAAGCTAGAGCTATGTGGAGAGGCCTTCAAATGACTCAAGACTTAGAAGGCAATTTGATCATAGAAGGAGACTCTATGCATGTTATAAATCTCCTCAATAATTGGAAAACACCTCCTTGGAGGATTAAAACAATTGTTGAAGAGGCTAGGATCCTTTTCTAGGGAAGACAGGACAGAAAATCCCAACATGTCTTTCGGGAAGCTAACAAAATTGTTGATAAGCTGGCCAATTTGGGTGTCGATGGTGACGAACTTTTCAAATGGGAACACGGTGTCCCGAGTGAAGTAGAGGAGCTTATTCAACAAGAATGCCAAGAATGATAGTCAGAATTTACCAACAGGGAAGGCACTGTAAGTTCGAAGGCTAGGAGTATTCTCGTCTCTTTTTTGAATTGGACTCACAATAAAAATTATCTGAGCTATCAGTCTTCATGGATGCTTCTTGGAAATACCACAAAGACTAATGGGGATAGTCACATGTTAGATAACATGGCTCCTAGTCATCTTAGTAATTTGAGGTTGGTTGATAATCACAGGGAAGGAAAGAAACGACAATATAAGACTTCGAACCAAAGCCACGTGGACCACTAGATAGCCACCGCCATAAATCTAGCCAACAAGTTCACTTCTCCAAGGCTGATTGGCCAAGATAGTATGTGGTACCAAAGCATGTCATATATGAAAGAAAGCAATTACCAAAGAATTATTAAGAGTAACTATCAATACAGAGCTTGTGGGAGTTTTTTTAGTACTCTGCTATGTGTGTCTGCAGCTTTTTGTTTCTCCATTGTCTCAAGGAAGGGATCCGTGTCTGTTTCTTTTTTGTAATTATGATGCATGTGTGTTTTCTCGGGGTATACCCAAAATGTTGTATGGGAAGTTTCTTTTTGATAACAGGCTATGTGCCTTACCGGATGTAATGGCTTTGGCGGCATGTAGATTTTACATATATAGGATCCTTAGTAAGGATATGTTCATCAACAGCCCTGGGCTGATTTTTGTAAAAGGTTTTGGGTCAACCTGTAAAACCTGGTATTAATGCTATAGTATCTTATCTACAAAAAAAAGTAGAGAACCAATCAAAGCATCAAAGGATAGTGCAGATAAATCCTTCGATTCTTCAATGATAATTGCAACATGGTTCCAATTTGGAAGAAGTGTTCTTAACACTTTCTTCACCACAGTCTTTGGCTTGATGTCATCTCTGAGAGTGATCATTTTGTCTACTACTACTTTGACTCGCATGCAGTAGTCACCAACTTTCTTGTCTTCTTGCATTATGAGATTCTCAAAATCTCTTTTCAAAGTTTGAAGCCTGACTTGCTTCACTTGATCACTCCCTTGGAAGCCTTCTTTCAAGGCCTTCCACACCTCTTGAGAAGTTATACAATATATAATTCTAGGAAATATGCTTTTATCTAAGGATGCTTGTAAATGATATAGGGCAGAGGAATTATTTTTCTGTGCTTCTTTCCTAGCTTTCTTATCAGTAGCACTTAATGTGGTCCATTCAGTAGGGGAGGTGTAACCCTCTTCGACTACATCCCACAAACCCTTACCAATGAGTAAGGTTTTAATTTTAATGGACCAATATTCATAGTCACTTCCATTAAACTCTGAAATAGGAATCCTAGTATTTGAGGCCATTCAACTAACTAAAAATTAGAAATAAACTTGATTTGGCTAGTACAATCAATTGCAAAGAAAAGCAATTACAAATTTAAATCAAATCTTGCTCTCTCTACTCTTTCACTTATAACTTGGTCTTCTTGTTGCAGCTCTCCAAGCACTGGGTTCCCAAAGTTATCGACGATCGAGTCTTCATCATTGCTGATGAGGATAATTTCAAGGGTTGGCTCAGTTGGTTCCAGAATTTGAAGGGAATCATTGTTGTTGATCTATTGGTTTGTTGGTTCATGGGATGAGATTTCCACTTAATCTGACTCCTCAACATGTTATCTAAATATGTTATCCTCAAAATTGACCTTGTAACTGAAATCAGGATGTCTCTGATGTGTTATGACGACGTTTTGTAACTGATTGAACACAACATGCAGTCTGTCTCTCCGAACTCTTTCATAAAATTATTTAGAAGTATCTCTTAGCATAAGAGAATACAATGCATGATAACATCCAGTAGATCAGATCATCTACTCATCAATGCAAAAATAAAAAATAAAAATAAAAAACTTGTTTTGTTTACCTCCGATGGGTTTCGAACCCGGGATCTCTCGTTTAGCATAGCATGGTCTTTGCCACTCGAGCTAGTCTTCCAATGCAACCAGATATTACTGGGTTGTATAAAAAAAAGGTTACCGCTCATTTTTTTAAAATGAAATCCAATTATCCCACATGCATTGGGACAAAGAGCAGTGCAGGATTTTAATATGGGATATGGTAGGTATTGAGTCGATTTCCTGTGGGTAATCATCTGTGCTTCTTTTGTCTCCACGTAAACCAATCAAACAATGCCAACTCAGCCACATCACTACTGCCAACTCAGCCACGTCATCAACTCTGCTACTACCACGTGTCTGTCTACATCTCTGCTGCCACGTGTCTCCTCATTGGATGCCTCAGTTTGCGTACAACTACCATGTCAACCACGTCTAGGCTATGTCAACAAGCCACCTCACTACCTCGAAGTGCATGCCAGATCTACTATGCACATATACCTCAATATTTGTGCCTGGATCTAGGTAGTCCTACTGCCTTGCTAGGTATCGAGAAGTGTGCATGTATCTTCATAGGTCAACCACTCTACGTGACCTCAAACTACACGTGGACCTCCTGCTCTGATACCATATTGAGACAAAATTTCAGACGCAAGCAACGAAATATTTATTTTCAATTAAAAAATAAACCTTAGTAAAACCATAGGGTATATATAATGGAATTTAAAACTAAAGCACACAACTATTAGAAGAATAATATGAGATAAGAGAATAGGCGAGGAGGGATAAGGGGATAGGTAGGATGACTAAGGGAAGGGAATATAGGAGAAGGAATAGGGAGGAGAGAAAACAAAATAATGCGCTTGCCGACATTCCAAACCCTCTTTGTGTTCACACTTGATCAGGTCAATTCTTGCCAGCTTTGCATTTGTATATGTTCACATTGTAACAAAAAGATACCTTCTCTTATTAACTTCAAACATAGGCTTTTGTGAGATGTAGCAATGCTTTAAAATAGAGGTTTAACATAGTATATAAAGGAGAAAATGGATAGAAAAATAAATTACACCCAAACCCTTCCAAAAATAAACTATAAATCTTCAATTTTTTATATACTTGCACAATACAATGCATTATACTTATATATATAATAGGATGTCTCTTTCTCGTCTCAAGAGACTCTTGGTGCTTCAATATCTCTCCAAATCTGGGTAGATGCGAATATTTATTTTTTCTTTTAATTTTTTTATTTGTAACTTTAGTTCTACTATTTTCTTGTTTTGATTTTTGTCTCATGTAGTATCACAATTTCAAATAGATCAATTCAAATGACAAATATTTTAAATAATTCTTGCCATAAGTCATTCATTTTTTAGTAATACTTCTTATACACATCCGTTGTGTGGATTGAACCTGAGTCACATCATTGATAATGCAAGTAGACCACACTAACATGGATATGTTATTTTTTTTGGATCCCTCCATAATTTTTGTACCATTCATGGCTTATTCAATGAGTGTATTTCAATAAAGACCACCAGGTTGGAAAAAGGGACTTTTGTTAGTCAACCTCCCTCTAAGACTTGCCTATAACTTGATTTTGTACTTGATACCAAATTCTCATACAAATGTGCAACCAATATTCTCTTCCTTATTTTCAATATCCCAATATGTAATATTCTTCTTTGTCCACTTGTACAACTACTTTCTCCATCTACTCATCCCTCCATCATTTTGTCTCATGCATCAATTCCTTTTTATTCAATTATAATTATTTTAAGATTTTTTTATGACATTTAACAACCATAATGATTTCACATATGGTATTTAATAGCCATAATTACTATGCTAATGATAAGGAAAAGCTACTAGCTAAACATTCCAAGGTCTTACATTTTACACCTTTTGTTAATCATTATTCATAATAAGCATCTAACAAACTGTTGGCAATTTTGGGTACCCTGGGTACATTGCCTTTGCTCAAGTGTAGAAGTTGTCATTGATGTCAAGAAGCTCTTGAAGGAATTTGATTTAATGTCAGATTATTCAGAGCATGGACAGGTGGTTTCCAAGAAGATCATAGTAGCCCATTTGCAAAAGATCAAAGAAAAAAGACAAGTTAGAAAAAGTATGCGACGAGCTGGAAAAACTGTCGCGATTTCGTGACATGTTAGAGGAGAGAGAAAGTGCTGGAAAAACTGTCATGATTTCGTGACATTTTAGAGGAGAGAGAAAGTGCTGGCAAAACTGTCATGATTTCGCGACATGTTGGAAGAGAGAGAAGAAGCAGGAAAAACTGTCACGATTTCGCGACATGTTGGCAGAGAAAGAAAGCAAGGTGGAAAGTGTCACGATTTCGTGACATGTCGCATTTTCGTGACTCGAAAAGTGCGAGGAAGGCAAAGAAGGGAAAGTGTCACGATTTCGTGACATAATGCAAGGAAGGTTGTACGGACGAAAAAGTGTCACGATTTCGCGACATGATGCAGAAGGGAGAGTCCGTAGTGTGAACTCGTCGACGATTTCACGACAAGTTCGAAGAGAGATAAAGTATCTCGAAAAGTGTCACGATTTCGTGACATGCTAGAGTTCGAAGTGAGAACAGTCAACCCCCGATTTCGTGACATGCTGCAAAGCAGACGAAGTGAGGCACTCACGATTTCAGACATGCTAAAAGCTCGAAGTGAGAACTGTCACGATTTCATGACATGCAACAAAGGGAAGAGTCTAAAATGAGAAGCGTCATGATTTCGCGACAGTTGCAAAGAAAGCTTTAGAAAGTCATGATTTCATGAATGAAAAAAAGCGACAAAAAAGTGTCCATTTAAAAAATGCACATGCAAGATGTCACGATTTCATGACAAAGAGAGAGGAAGGCTATGAAGACAAGGTCACGATTTCAGTGGCAAAAGTGTCACGATTTCATGACAAAAGAGAGAAGAAGGCCATGAAGACGAAGGGTCATGATTTCATGACAAAGAAGATGAAGTCTAAAGAAAAGTGTCATGATATCATGACAAAAGCCAAAAGAAAGTGTACGGTTGCAAAGGTGTCACGATATCATGACATGTTGTAGTTTCACGAGAAAAGCTATAGAACCACAGAGGCGGTTGAAGCCGACAGAGTTAAATTTGAGTCGATGAAGTTTAGGGTTATGCACCGATGAAGTTAAGGGTAGCAGTTGACTAAGATCAAGGTTTTGATCTTGAAAGTATTAGTATAAAAGGAGGGCTGCTTGGAGAGAAAAAGATATCGATCGATGTGTGCGTTAAAGAGCGTAGAGTGCGAAGAGAAGAAGTTCGATCATCGAGAGAGAGTGCATTATCAAATCTTCCAAGTGAGAGAGATCGCAAGGGAGAGAGTGCGAAGACTATGCTGTAATTGGCCAGATGCAAAGGTCAAAGATTGATCAAGTGCAACCGGATTCAAAAGAGCGAAGACTAAGTTTTTGTGCAAACCAAAAAAAGAGGACAAAGACATTTGTGCCGGATGCGAGAACAAGGACTATGTTTGGTGCAGATCAGAGAAAGAGAAATCGAGGACATTTGTGCTAGACCGAAGGACTATGTTTAGTGCAAATTCGAGGACCAACTTTGAGGTGATAGAGTTGAGGACAGAGGTCTCCAGCCAGAGCAGGGAAGACAGGTGTCTTCTATGGATAGAGTTCCATTTGCTAAGGGCAGCTGAGGCAGAGGTCTTCTAGAGGATCACTAGTCAGAGCAGAGTTAGGGGAAGGTATCTCCTTTGAGCCGAGGCTCATAAACTTTGTAATTGGGAAGGTTTCCCAAAGAATTTGAGATAATATTTTAGAGAAAAGTTTTGTGGACGTAGCCCAGCCATTATGGGTGAACCACGTTAAAAATGAGTCTTCAATGTGTGATGTTTTCTGTCTTGTTTAATGTTGTGTTGATGCCACTGCTATCTGAAATTAAAATTATTAAATGGTTAAGACTTATATTGTTCACCCCCCCCTCTCAGTATAAGTTCATGTTCTTCAATTGGTATCAGAGCGGGTCACTCCAGAAAGAGCCTAACAACTTGGAGAAGGATCTATCAGAGGAACATACAGATTCAGAAAGAAATGAAGAGGTTGAGTTCGATCTCAAAGGTGAATTCTTCTTGGCTTTGAGAAAGCTTGAGAAATTCAGGGAAGAGAATTTTGTTCTCAAGCATCAATGTCAGGAAGAAGAGATAGCAAGATCAGAATTGTCTCAAAGTGTTATAGACTTCAAAATTCTAGCTGAAGAAGGGAAGAAGGTTGAACAGGTTCTGACAGAGGCTCTAAAAGGAAAGGAAGCTGATTGTGAGAAACTAGAAGAAGAGATTATGTCTCTTAGAGTGAAGTTGGAACAGTTGACTCTCAGACAGAATACTCCGTGTGAAAAGCAAAAGAAGGATGGTATCACCATTCATGAAACAGGGTCTACGAGCAAGGTCAAGCTTCATCCTGAAGAGCAGTGGATTCCAGTTGATCACAAGAAGAACAATCATCCAAGGCATCAAAACAGGTTACATAATACCTTCCATGGCTATTGTTTTTCCTGTAAGAAATTTGGTCACATAGCTATGCATTGCAATAAGTCTCTGAATAGCCATAGTAAGGAAAATGTTAACTCGTTTGCACCTCTTATGAATAAAAATATCATGTGTTACAAGTGCAAGAATTTTGGGCATATAGCAAGGATGTGCAGTTTGGATAGATTTAGCCTTGAGTTCACTAAAAAGAGGAATGAGATCAAATCTAAGTCAATGATAGTTCAAACTACTTTTCATGCTCAAGACAAAGTAGAAAAATGGTATCTTGATAGTGGTTGTTCAAAACATATGAGCTGGTGAAAAGGAAAAGTTTTTGGTCTTAAAAAAAACAAACAGAGGAACAGTCAGTTTTGGAGATAACAGGTCCGCTAAAATCTGTGGTAAAGGGACTCTTAGTTTGGATGGGAAATCCAAAATAGAAAATGTGCTCTATGTAGAAGGTCTAAGACATAATCTTCTTAGTGTGAGTCAACTTTGTGATCAAGGGCACATAGTATCTTTCTTTTCAGATAGATGTGAGATAAGTAAAGAAAAAAATGGAAAACTCATTGCTAGTGCTACAAGGACTCCAAACAATCTTTACATGCTAAGTGAGATAAAAAGGGAAAAGTGTTTTCTAACTCAAGAAGATGAGAGTTGGTTATGGCATAAAATATTGGGGCATTTGAGCTTTGATAATCTTGTCAATATTAGTAACAAGGAAGCGATTAGAGACTTGCCCAAAATAAAAAGGCCCCATAACATCATTTGCGGTCCTTGTCAACATGGAAAACAGACCAGAACCAGTTTTAAATCAAAAGGGTATACTTCTTCAAAACCATTGGATCTTATTCATACTGATTTGTGTGGCCCTACCAGAACTCAGAGCATTCAGGGAGAAAGCTACTTCATGTTGTTTATAGATGATTATTCTAGAATGACTTGGGTTACTTTTCTCAAAGAAAAATCTGAAGCTTTTGAAAAATTTAAAGCTTTTAAAGAAATGATTGAAAATGAGACTGACAAGAGAATCAAATGCTTAAGATCAGATAGAGGAGGAGAGTTCACTTCAAATGAATTTGTGGAATACTATGAGCAACACGGAATCAAAAGAGAATATTCAGCAACAAGAACTCCTCAACAAAATGGAGTAGTTGAAAGGAAAAATAGAACTGTTGAAAATATGGCTAGAGCAATGTTAAATGAGTCAAAACTTTCAGATGGCTTTTGGAGAGAAGCGATCAGTACAGCGAGTCTACATCATCACCAGGGCTCAACTCAGAGTCAATCATCATAAAACTCCCTATGAGTTGTGGAAAGGAAGACCAACTACAGTAAAATACTTCAAAGTGTTCGGGAGTAAGTGCTTCATCAGAAGGGAAGATCAGAATTTGGGTAAGTTTGATCCTAGGTGTGATGAGGGAATTTTTCTTGGATATTCCAGCAGAAGCAAGGCCTACAGATGCTTCAACAAAAGAACTCATACAGTTGTAGAAAGCATAAATGTAACAGTAGATGAAAAGACAGGGATAAGAGAACCGATCAAGGAACTCAGTGATGAAATCTGTCAAGAAGAATTCAGAGAGGTTTCAGATGAAGAAGAGGAAAGACAACAAGCTGCTTCCCAAAACTCCTTCACGGTATGTTCAGAAACATCATCCCAAAGACTTGATCATTGGTGATCCAAATAGCAGGCAAACAAGAAGAAGAGTCATTCCTTCACATGATTCTACGAATGTTTCATTGTTATCTCAGATTGAGCCAAAATATTTCTAGTGAAGCATGTACAGATAAATTTTGGGTAAAAGCAATGGATGAAGAGCTAAATCAAATAGAGAAAAGTGAAACCTGGGATTTGGTTCCAAGACCTAAGGACAAGAATGTCATTGGCACAAAATGGATATTCAGAAATAAACTCAATGAGGATGGAAAGATTGTTAGAAACAAAGCTAGGTTAGTCTGTAAAGGTTATGCTCAAGTAGAAGGTATTGATTTCGAAGAGACGTTTGTGCCTGTTGCTCGTCTTGAAGCTATCAGAATGTTTTTGGCCCTTTCAAGCTTCAAATCATTCAAGGTATATCAAATGGATGTAAAGTCAGCTTTTCTAAATGGGGTGTTGGTAGAAGAAGTCTACATAGAACAGCCGGAAGGAGTGTCTCTCTCAGAACAGTCAGACTATGTGTGTAAACTGAAAAAGGCTTTGTATGGGTTAAAGCAAGCACCCAGGGCTTGGTACTCAAGACTTGACGGGTATCTTCATGAGCAAGGCTTCAGGAAAGGCGTGGCGAGATAGCAACTTGTATATTAAGAATGAAGATGATGATATGTTGATTATAGTTGTCTATGTTGATGATATTATTTTTGGGGGAAATAATACTCAGATGTGCAAAGTTTTTGCTAACACCATGCAGAAGGAATTCGAGATGTCTATGATTGGAGAGCTGTCATTCTTTTTAGGTCTTCAGATTGCGCAATCAAAAAATGGTATATTTCTCTCTCAGGGAAAGTATATCAAAGAAATGTTGAAGAAATTTGGGATGATGGACAGCAAACCCGTGTGTACTCCAATGATTACAGGGTGCAATCTGAGTAAAGATGATGAATCTCCAGTGACAGATCAGAGGTTGTACAGATCTATGATTGGCAGTTTACTATACAATACAACTACCAGACCAGATATCATGCAGGCCGTTGGGTTAGTAGCAAGATTTCAAGCAGCTCCAAAAGAATCTCATGTTATAGCAGTTAAGAGGATATTCAGATATTTGAAGGGCACTATGGACTTTGGGCTTTGGTATCCCAAAGGTGATGATTTCACCCTCACAGCTTATACAGATGCAGATTGGGCAGGCAGTATTGATGATAGGAAAAGCACTAGTGGTGGAGCATTCTTTCTGGGAAAGAGTTTGGTCTCTTGGCTAAGTAAGAAACAACCTTCAGTTTCCTTATCTACAGTAGAGGCTGAATACATAGCAGCAATGGCTGGGTGCACACAGGTTTTATGGATGAAAACCACCTTGGAGGATTTCAAAGTCAAGCATGAACAACCCATCTCCATTCTTTGTGATAATACAAGTGCCATAAGTATTTCCAAAAATCTGGTAATGCACTCAAGGACGAAGCACATTTCCATCAAATATCATTTTCTAAGGGAGAAAGTGCAAGACAAGCAGGTCAAGCTAGAGTATGTGTCTACTAAAGAGCAGATTGTCGATATCTTCACCAAACCTCTTCCAAGAGATACGTTTGAGTATCTAAGGGAGAAATTGGGAGTTGTTCTCCCACCCTAGAATTAATCACCTCATCAGGAGGTGGGGGAGGGACCAAGCTAAGAGGCTCTTTCTTAGTCCCGAGCCCCAAAGGTGACCCTTTGCCATTGATGACAAAGGGGGAGAGATATGAGTAAGGGGGAGAGCTTCAAGTGAAGAGAAGAGCTTCAAGTCAGGGGGAGCAAAACTTCAAAGGCAGATTCTCAGTTGTTAGCACAGTTGGTTTCAGTTTTGGCTCTTGAGATGTGTTTTCGTAAAGGTTTGCCATCAATGACAAAGGGGGAGATTGTTGGCAATTTTGGGTACCTTGGGTACATTGCCTTTGCTCAAGTGTAGAAGTTGTCATTGATGTCAAGAAGCTCTTGAAGGAATTTGATTTAATGTCAGATTATTCGGAGCATGGACAGTGGGTTTCCAAGAAGATCATAGTAGCCCATTTGCAAAAGATCAAAGAAAAAAGACAAGTTAGAAAAAGTATGCAGCAGAGTAGAAAAACTGTCGCGATTTCGCGACATGTTAGAGGAGAGAGAAAGTGCTGGAAAAACTGTCATGATTTCGTGACATTTTAGAGGAGAGAGAAAGTGTTGGCAAAACTGTCATGATTTCATGACATGTTGGAAGAGAGAGAAGAAGGAAAAACTGTCACGATTTCATGACATGTTGGCAGAGAAAGAAAGCAAGGTGGAAAGTGTCACGATTTCGTGACATGTCGCATTTTTGGACTCGAAAAGTGCAGGAAGGCAAAGAAGGGAAAGTGTCACGATTTCGTGACATAATGCAAGGAAGGTTGTACGGACGAAAAGTGTCACGATTTCTGACATGATGCGAAGGAGAGTCCGAGTGTGAACTCACGATTTCATGACAAGTTCGAAGAGAGATAAAGTATCTCAAAAGTGTCATGATTTCGCTGACATGCTGCGGAGTTCGAAGTGGAAAATCACGATTTCGTGACATGCTAAAAGACGAAGTGAGGCTTCACGATTTCTGACATGCTGAAAAGCTCGAAGTGAGAAGCTATCACGATTTCATGACATGCAGCAAAGGGAAGAGTCTGAAATGAGAAGCGTCACGATTTCATGACAGGTTGCAAAGAAAGCGTTCAAAAGCTGAAAGTGTCACGATTTCATGACAGGATGAAAGAAAGTGTACGGATGGAAAGTGCGAAGAAAGAAGGAAGTGTCACGATTTCGATGAAAGATGTCTTATAGGTGAAGTGTCACGATTTCACGACAAAGAGAGGAAGGCATGAAGAGGTCACGATTCAGGGGAAAGTGTCATGATTTCGTGACAAAAGAGAGAAGAAGGCCATGAAGACAGAAGGGTCACGATTTCATGACAGAAGAGAAGATGACGTCAAAGAAGCAAAAGTGTCACGATATCGTGACAAAAGCCAAAAGAAAGTGTACGGTTGCAAAGGTGTCGCGATATCGTGACATGTTGTAGTTTCACGAGAAAAGCTATAGAACCACAGAGGCGGTTGAAGCCGACAGAGTTAAATTTGAGCCGACGCAGTTTAGGGTTTTGCAGCCGATGAAGTTAAGGGTAGCAACCGACTAAGATCAAGGTTTTGATCTTGAAAGTATTAGTATAAAAGCAGGGCTGCTTGGAGAGAAAAAATATCGATCGATGTGTGCGTTCGAAGAGCGGCGTTCACAGACTGTGCGAAGAGAAGAAGTTCGATCATCGAGAGCAGAGTGCATTCTGTCGAATCTTCCAAGTGAGAGAGATCGCAAGGGAGCAGAGTGCGCGAAGACTATGCGGTTGTAATTGCGTAGAGGTGCAAAGGTCGAAGATTGATCAAGTGCAGTTGTGATTGCGCAAAAAGAGCGAAGGACTGTGTTTTTGTGCAGACCAAAGAAAGAGGAAGAAGACATTTGTGCCAGAACGAAGGACTGTGTTTGGTGCAGATCAGAGAAAGAGAACGAGGACATTTGTGCTAGACCGAAGGACTGTGTTTAGTGCAAATTCGAGGACCAGCTTTGAGGTGATAGAGTTGAGGACAGAGGTCTCCAGCCAGAGCAGGGAAGACAGGTGTCTTCTGTGGATAGAGTTCCATTTGCTAAGGGCAACTGAGGCAAAGGTCTTCTAGAGGATCACCAGTCGGAGCAGAGTTAGGGGAAGGTATCTCCTTTGAGCCGAGGCTCATAAACTTTGTAATTGGGAAGGTTTCCCAAAGAATTTGAGATAATATTTTAGAGAAAAGTTTTGTGGACGTAGCCCAACCATTCTGGGTGAACCACGTTAAAAATGAGTCTTCAATGTGTGATGTTTTCTGTCTTGTTTAATGTTGTGTTGATGCCACTGCTATCTAAAATTAAAATTATTAAATGGTTAAGACTTATACTGTTCACCCCCCCTCTCAGTATAAGTTCATGTTCTTCACAAACATAGGTTATAACAAGCACAAGGCATCACATTTATTGGTTTAACACAAGATCAAGAATATTTCCTAATCAATGGGCTTCGACAAAAAATACAATCACAACATAAAAATACAACTTTCTTTCATAATCAAGATTATCACAATTCACATAACAATCAATAATTAATCTAATATTTATTTTTATTTTGGTGTAAGTCAAATCCTATGGTATTTAAGATAATTTTGACATTACATAATTATTAAATCATACTAAAAAAATATAACACTAATTAAATAATCTATTTTTAAACCAATATTTGTAGTACCAACATCAATTTAGTTCTATTAATGTACAATAATTTATCATAGTTCATCAAGGCTTAGAAATCATAGTCTTTAAACCCATTTCAAACATCTTACAGTACCTGTATACAACATATTGATATATAACCATATATGCAATATATGATTTACTACAATGATTAGCATTGTCATATAGGTCCTTTATAAGGCTATATAATAAAACAATAAAGCATTAAAAACTTAAGATGAGTAGAAACCATATACTTGAAGGTATAATTCATCTTTATCATAAATTAAGGTAACAAAACCATTATCATGGCTATTGGCAAGTAGGGCAATTTTTAAAACTTTCTTCTAGAAATACCAAGTATTAATCAGAGCTAACAAACTAATTGATAAGGACATAATTAGACCTAGGCTTATGTTTATTAGACTTAGTTTATTTTTACCCGAGTGTTGTAGGTGAGTTGGAGAGGAGAGGGCAATCCTCCAAGGGAGGTCCTAGGTTCAAATCTCCACCCTACCAAAAAGCTGAATTGGGTATCCAAAATCCAATTGATAATGTTGGTGCGAGGCAGGTCGGGTGTGACTCCCGGGTGACTTTGATGGTGTAGAACCCCCTATTTGTGGTCTCTCAGACCAAGGCGGCTCTAAAATGGGTTTTTCGCTTTAAAAAAAAAAAAAAACTTAGTTTATTTTATTATTTTCTAAAGCTTAAAGTCCTGAGTCTAAGTTATAATAATTGCTAATCCTATTCCAACTTGAAAATATCAACAATATTTGGACGACATAGTCTTTGGGTTGGATTTGTTCTTCTTTTATGAGTTAGCAAAGTTGGATTTGTTAGCTTAGTTAGATTTTTGTTAGCATCTTTGCTTAACTATAGCTTTTGGTTAAGCATCTTCTTATTTTAGAAGATTATGGTTGTAAAAATATTATTTAAGCACCTTACATGAATAAAAAAATTAGTTAGCATTTTTCAATTTTGGTTCCTCATAAATGGTATCAGATCCTGAGATCAATCTTATGGTAGATCAACTCTAGTTTGCATAGAGAATTCTAAGTTGGATCCCTTGCTTGAGCATAAAAATCCTTGTAAAATTCCCCTAATTTTCCAATCCCAGGTCTCTAATTGACTCTTTATCAATTACTTCCAGTCCATTTCCTTCATACATAGAATTTGGAGAATTTATCTTAGAGTTTAGGGAGTATTTGGGATAATATAAGGTTAAAGTAAAGTTTAAATTTAAATATTAATATTAATACTTATTAATATTACTATTAAAAATTATTTTTTAAGATTTGTTTTACTTTATTTAGCAAATCAAGCACGATCCGCGTGATTTCTAAGCAACCACCTCAATCTTCGTTGGTATTCGTCAACTGACCTCAACAATAACTATTGACCATCAATTAGGTGACCTCAACGCCCCCGACCACCTTGGCACCTCCGACTACTACACGATTGCCATTGGGTTGCTTTGGCCTATTGATAACTAGTCACCGACAGACCAATGACTAACTTACCAACATAGTCATATGGTCATCCTCGATCCATCTTCAGGTCGCTTTCGTATTGCCTATTGGCCGCTTCTAGCTCATTCATGACCCATTTTCAACTTGCTACTGGCTCAAAGATCAATTCTAGGCATTTTTCTTCCTCCTCAATGATGTCAAAACCTGATGATGAACATTTTTCCTCCTGATGATGCATCTTATTCAGCTTCCAATCAATTGTTTGTTGATCAATCCAAGTGCAAGACAACTCAAATTGACATGTTCTCCTGACGATTGCAAGCATTTCCTGACAATAAGTGTTTTTTTTATCAAATACATGGGTACACTTGTTAAACATTTCACTAAATGTGTGGAAGTTAATGGTATTCTCAACAAAGAACTTTTGACAAAACAATCAAGCCATTTTGGAATGATAATGGTTGATCAAACTTCGTGATTGACTAACCCTCATGAGTCAGGTTCTATTACACATTTGTGGAATAAATTGTATCCCAGTAGTGTCTTACAAGATACCATCAGTGAATATTTTCATTTATATGAATAATGTCAAATGACTATTTTGGGATTTGTGGAAGATGAAAGGGTTTTTGTGAAATCTAAAGTTTGTAACACGTTGGATAAAAAAATTAGAAAATTGTCTGATAATATGTCATATTATGATCTGAAAAAGTATCCTTATGACAGAGCTCTAGTATTTTAGAAATCTCTAGGACATAGAAGTTGCATCACTAATACTTATGATAATGAGTATAATGATACTAGTAGTAATCAAATTGTAGAGACATTGAGATAAGTTATGTGTATAGATGATTTTGGATAATCTGAGCAATGTTTGTTTCAACTACCTCAATTGTAATATTTTATCGATTCAAAAAGTTTGATATATTTCACAATATTTGTTATTAGTTGTTCATTGGATTTTGAAAATTGGATTTTTGGTTTACTAAAAATATGAAATTTATGTTTGATATCATTGCCCTGTTATTGGATTATCTGTATTCAAAAAATTTGTATTGTTATTGGATTATATGTATTTTGAAAATTTTATGCTTTTCAAATCAGATACAACTATCTCAATAAAAATAATCAAATAGAGTGCTTCTAATGTAGTGTCATCCAAATACAAAGTTCTTTCATAGGATGGCTATAGTACAAAGATCATCTTCTAGAATTAGTAGAATTAAATCTATAGAAGGGATTTGGATTGAAGATCAAAGTGAAATTAGAAAAGAGGCAAAGTCATTTTATCATAATATTCTAGGTTCATAGGAGACCAAAGTTCTTAATGATAAACTTCTTCAAGATGCTCCTTCAATTATAACGAATGAAGACAATAGGAAACCGATGGAGCCTATTACTCTATAAGAACATTTAGCTCTTTTCTCTTTTAATAAGTATAAATCCCTAGGTCCATATGGGCTCTCTGTAGTTTTTTACCATCATAATTGGGATATAGTGAAGGATTCTTTTTTGGTGGCAGTGGAACAGTCTAGTGTTGGACATTTTGAGTCCCTAAGTCAAAGTTGTCATTGATGTCACCAAATGAAGTCATCATTAATGTCAAGGAATTCGAAAAGAAATAAAGTCGTCAAAGTTGTCATTGATATCCAGGTTGAATATTCAATAGTGCAAAAGTTAAAGGTAAAAGGGCTCCATAATATTTTAATATTATATGGGAGCATAAGTTAAAAGGGTTTTCATAAAAACCCAAGGAGGCCTATTGCAAAGTTAAAAGGAGGTCTAATATTTATTTTATAAAATATTTAAATTCAAAAAGAATTTAAATTTTATAAATAAATATCATTAATACCAAGTTGTGCAATTAGAGAAGGCCCTAATAAAACCAAAGGTTTTATTAAATTAATTTATAATATATAAATTTAAATAAATTTAAATCATTTATAAATTAATTTGAGCACCGATGTCGAATAAATTTGGAGGAGCGCCGATGTGTTTGCATAAAGGTGGAAAGGCTATATATACCATGCCTTAAAGACATTCAAAATTATCCTTGCTTCGAAACATGATTGTATGTGAACTGTGAAGAGGAAGCTTGTGAGAAAATAATTATTTCGTATTTCCTTATGGCAATGATTGGGAATAATTTGAAAGTGATAGAAAGTTTGGAGCCAGCTGAGCAACGTGGCCTAGTGGCAAGGAGGCTTTGGCTAAAACGTTGATGCATTGAGTGGCCTACGTTCGAAATGTGACGACAATGTTTGCATTGTGTTGAAGCGCCAAGGGAAGGTGCACGTTTTATCTTTGGCGAAGAAAGGAAGGTTCATAGAGCACATGGTGCTCTCTCCTTCCCAAGCGAGCGCTTAGCTCGCGTGGTGATTGAGCCGTGACTAAGGTGTTGATCGTGGGTTGTGTTAAGGGTTCGAATCCCTCCAAAGGCAAGGTAATTAATTTTGATTATTTTTAATATTGCCTAAAGTTTGGAGTTAAAAGGGTTGCTAGTTGGAAATAGTTGAAAGGGTTGTTAGTTGGAAATTGTTTTTGGAGTTATAAGGAGTTTGATTTTATTTTCAATAAAGTCTTAAATTGTTATATTAGCATATTGGAGGAGTAAGACTTTAAAAGTGTTTGATTTTATTTTTAAAAGGATTTTTGCCAAAGATATTATTATGAGGGTGTTGGATATCATTTTAAAGTTGGAGTGATAAGGAGTATTTTTTTATCTTTTTTTATTGTGATTCATTGAGAAAATTATTATCTTCTAACCCTTTTTGATATTGGCAAAGTGATTGTGAGTGTGGCATATTTGTATGATCTACTCCTTGTCAAGAAAAAGGTATGGGAAAATTCTTCCATAGTTGAGTTGATTGATTGGTTTTTTGAAAATAAGTTTGGAGCAAAAAGGACTTGATTAGGGTTTCCTTTTCGAGAGTGTTTGAGTTAATGCTTCAAGTTTTTCTAGAATAAAGAGTTGTTGTTAAAACCTTGTTTGACAAGCATTTTTGTTGAAGCCATTGGTTGTGTGAAGAATTTGAGTTAGGGTTTTGAAAAGAACATGTGTATCATTGTTATGTGAAGATTATTTTATGAGCATTGTTGTTGAAGTAAGTTGTGCAAAGAACTAGAACTAGGGTTTGAAAATAATATGAGTATCATTGTTATGTGAGATTTTTTGTTGATCATTGTTGGAAATATTTTGAGTTAATATATGCTTGGACTAGGGTTTGTGAGAAAGGGGTGTTTCATTGAGTGATTGGTTGAGTAGAGTTGGTTGAGCCTAGTCAAGTGGTTGTATGAAGTGATTGTTCAAGTTCCATAAAACAAACTATTCTATATTCTGATTTGAGTTGAGAAAGTGATTGAGCATTGAGTATAGAACATATTGAGTCTCTAACAATTCTCTTTATGTTTCTATGATATTGAACAAGTTTTGTGTGGACTTGTTAAGTAGATTTGAGGCAAGACTTTGAGGAGACTTGTGGACTAATTTTGTGTGAGCTTTTGTGGAAGCTTACAATATAGATTTGGACAAGTTTTGTGTGAGCTTGTTGAGCAGATTTGGACAAGTTATGTATGAGATTGTTGAGCATATTTGAACAAGTTCTATGTGAGCTTATTGAGAAAATTTGGATAAGTTTTGTGTGGACTTATTGAGAAAAATTGGACAAGTTTTGAGTGAGCTTTTTGAGCATATTTGGACAAGTTCTGAGTGAACTTGTTGAGCATATTTGAGCAAGTTATTAGTGGACTTATTGAGCAGATTTGAGCAATTTTTGAGTGGACTTGTTGAGCAGGTTTTGAGTGGACCTGTTGAGCAAATTTAAGCAGGTTTTGAGTGGACTTGTTGAGTAGATTTGAGCAAGTTCTGAGTGGACTTGGTGAGCAGATTTGAGCAAGTTCTGAGTGGACTTGTTGAGAATATTTGAGCAAGTTCTAAGTAGACCTGTTGAGCAGATTTGTGCTAGACCAAAGTACTATGTTTAGTACATATTTGAGACATATATTTGGAGGTGATAGAGCAGAGAGGACAGTAGTCTCCAGTGGATAGATATCCATCAGCCAGGGCAGTGAGGACAGGTCTTCTGAGTGGGGACAAGAGTCTTCAATGGAGAGATATCCACAAGCCAGTGTAGTGGAGGTAGTAGTATTCTAGAGGATCACCAGCTAGAGTAGAGGAGATCGAGTTCTCCTATGGATAGATATCCACGAACCAGATATAGGGGATTAGCATCTCCTTTGGACAGAGGTCCATAAACATTGTAGGAAAAGGATTCCCAAGAGATTATTTAAGAAAAAATTATAAGAAAAATTTTCTTCGTGGAGGTAGCCATCTTTGGGTGAACCACGTTAAATTGGTGTCTCTATTGTGTGTGGTTATTTGTGCATTGTTTTGATTATTGTTGTTGATATTGCTATCTATACATTGCATAATATTGATTTGGAAAGAAAATTAAAAAGTGCTCTTATATTTTTCACCCCCCCTTCTTAGTATAAGCTTGTGTTCTTCATCTAGGGTAAAACAATACATTCCTTATACAATAAATGCAACTTATCTTATCCTAATTCCAAAAAAGAAGGATGTTGAATTGTTTGATTCTTTTAGACCCATAAGCCTATTTAATATGGCATATAAGATTATTTCCAAAGTGATGGCAAATAGATTAAGGTCATTGTTAGACAAAATCATTTCAGAAGAGCAAGGAGGATTTGTGAAAGGGAGACAAATTATAGATGGTATCATAGTTGCTCATAAATTTATACATTCAACAACTTCAAGAAAAGAGAAAGCTATGATCTTAAAACTTGATATGAGTAAATCCTATGATAGGGTTAAATGGGATTTTCTTTTTGCAATTTTAGATAAGTTTGATTTTGGAAATAAATGGGTTATATGGATTAAAGCTTGTTTCTCTATAGTTTCTTATTCAATGTTGGTCAATGAGTTAGTGATAGATTCTTTGAAATCCAAGAGAGGCCTTAGACAAGGAGATCCTCTATCTCCTTATTTGTTCATTATTATGGTATAAGTTTTAAGTAGGAACTTAAATAAGGCTTACAAAGATGGGCTTATAAGTGGATTTAAGGTTAGTAAGAACATCGATAACATCACCATCAATAGTTTGTAGATGATACAACCCTTTTTGGAAGGGAAAGGATAAATGATACCAGAGCTTTAAATAACTTTTTAAAAGAGTATGAAAGAGCTTCAGGGCAAAAATTTAATAGGACTAAATCCAAATTTTGCTTTCTTAACATCCCTGCTAATATAAAAGCCAGAATTTGCAGGTTGCTTCAAATGGAGGAGGCAAATTTACCAACAATTTATCTAGGGATGTCTTTATTTAAGGGGAGAATGAGGATAGATTTATGGAATCCAGTTATTAGTAAAGTTCAAAATAAACTTCCAACTTGGAAAGGTAGATGGTTATCGTTAGTAGGAAGAGTGCAGTTAATTAAGTCAGTGTTAAGAGCCATTTCAAACATATTATATGTCATTTTATTCTATGCCAAAATCAGTTGAAAAAAATTTAATCTATATTATGTGATCTTTTTTATGGTCAGGTTTACATGATAAAAAAAAATCCTTTGGTGAAATGGATCAATTTGTGTGATGACAAAACTAGGGGAGGTCTTGGTTTAAGAGTTCTTACATATGCAAACTTAGCTCTTAGGGGTAAAGTTATCTGGAGATTGTACAAATAGAGTCAAAGACAATAGGTAAGAATTCTTCTAAGTAAGTATGTTGATCCCAATGACCCAAGTTTAATATTTACCAAATGGTTCTACTCTTTGGAATGGTTTAAAAAAATCAATTGAAATTATGATTAAAGGTTTAATATGGGTGGTGGGAATTGGAGAAAAAATTTCTATTTGTATGGATACTTGGTGTGATAAAAAACTACTCAATTTAGATCTAATTTTGAAACCTTGTGTGATATTGCTTCAAGACAAATACGATGATAGGGTTTCAAACATTTTGTACAAGGATCAAGAAGGAAGATACAAATGGAAAGAATTTGTTTTTACAAGTATACAAGACATTGATGCTAAGAGGAAATTGAGTAGAAAGATAACAACTGTGATTATTCTAAGGGGTGATAAGGACAAATTGATTTGGGAGTTGAATAGCTCAAGAGAATACACAACAAGAATTGGATATAATGTTCAACACAAACATAATAATGTCACTAGAATATGGAGAGATATTTGGCATAGCCCAAGCGTTCTTAAAGTTAAAATGTTGGTTTGGCTAGTAGGTTATAGAAGAATTTTATCCTGGGATAACCTTATGAAAAGGGGTTTTCATGGCCCCTCTCAATGTGTTTTCTATAATAAGGAGGAGGATAATATAGACCATCTCTTGGGACATTGCTCAATAGTATGGAATATATGGCAATGGATTCTTAATATATTTGGTAAATGCATGGTGATGAATAGTAGAATTGAAGATTGGTTAAAGCAATGGTAGAGCACTTATAAAAGTGAGGCTTTATAGACAATATGGGATATATCAGAAGATACAATTCTTTAGATTATATGGCTAGAAAGTAATAGAAAAATATTTAAAGGAAAGGAAAGCAGTTTAGAGGTAATGAAAAATAAGATATGTTTAGCCATAGAGAAATCTAAACCAACCTTATCAACTCACTCAATTCCTAATTTGGAAGTAGAGAGTCTTGATAGATGGAGTCAAGTCATTAAATGTAATTATGATGTTGGGTACAAGAGAAGCAAAAAGAAGGCAAACAATATAAATTGGAAACCACCATATGTGGAGTGGGTTAAATCGAATTTTGATGGAGCATCTAAAAGAAATCTAGGACCAGCAGGAGGAGGAGGAATAATGAGAAATAATAGAGGATGTATTTTGTCTCATTATGCTTTCAATAGAGGATTTAATACAAATAATGAAGTTGAAGCTTGGGCAGCTTTAGAAGGGTTAAAAATATGTTAAAAAATGAAATGGAATAGAGTATGGATGGAAGGTGATTCTCTCATAGTAATAAATATAATTTTATGAGCAGTTGAACCACTATGCATTTGATAATAATCAAATAAATAATACACTGTCGCTTAGAATAGCCCGTAACAGACGGAGCTAATAATACGACTTAGGTAGATGTTACAACAACCTAACAACTAACCTAATAATGTAATAATCTAAAAAAGCTATGCTAACATCCCCCCTTATTACATTATTTGGGTAATAATATAACTACTAGCTATGCTAACACCCCCCATACAACAATATTTGGGTAAAGTATATAACTACCCCAATACAATGAAGAAGAATAAGAGAAATGAAAGAATGGTGGCTCGTGCTTTGTCTTCGGCTCTGGCTCTGGCTCATGGCTCTGGCTCTGGCTCTAAGCATACCTCTAGAATTGTACCTTTGGGTCTATCTCGAGATCTTCCTATGAATATGCCTCTGGATCACTGCCTCTGGATCTACCTGTAGATCTGCCTCAGGAACTTTATCTCTGGGTCTGTCTGTAGGTCTGTCTCTAGGTCATTATCTCTGGGACTGCCACTCGGTCTGTCATTGGATTTGCCTTGGGGTCTACCATAGGTTTTACCTTTTTGGTATAAGCCATACAACATTTCTTTCATCATGGTCCATTGTGTGATATCTATCCATCCACAATCTATATGAACCTTGTTGGCCATTTTTAATTTGTACCAACAACTTGAAGAAGAGTGATTCGTACATCCACAAGAATCACAAGGATGTAATCTCCAACACTTAGCTGCAACATGTCCTGCCTTTCCACAATGACTGCAATAATGCTTTTTAGGAGATGGAGGAGATTTAGGTTTTACAAACATGGAATTACTGGTTCTATGATGTCCAGTATAGCCAAGGCCTTCATGATTTGCCCTGACATTTAGCATTATAGGAGTTTTAATGCCTTGTTCCTGCTTACCTAATATCTCACCATTGAATCCCATTTTATTCATAATTTTGGAACCAAATCCTTTGGTGTGTTTTTCAAAACACCCAATTTCATCATCTTCATCAATGTTTTTAACAATATTGCATTTGTCGTTATTGATGAGATTATGGAGTTCATTTTTAGGAGGTTCAGTTTTTAAGTCACTAGTATCACAAGAAAAATTTGCTACTATGATGAGATCACCTGTGCTACAACTAATATCTAGCATCATAGGCATGAGGTCGCTTGTATCACAACAAGCATTGGCCATCATGGGCTCAAGGTCACATGTGTCACAACAAGCATTCACCACTATGGGCTGAAGGTCACTTGTGTCACTACAAGCATCGACCATTAGGGGTCCTCACTAAAGTCCCTGTACACTTTATGTTGGGTAATATCAAGAGAAATCAATGATATGTAGACTGCCCTTATGACGCCTATAGGGATTTGAACACCATTCTTCTGAAGGTCTTCAAAATCTTCAGAATCTTTGAGAATGGATTTTACACCACTGCGTAGTGTAGAATATTTTTCATCCTCATAAAAATCCATTCCTTCCATCTCTGGTGGAAAGTAAGGACCTTTAACTGATATTTCAACATCAGTTTGTTTAGGGGCTTGCTTTTTCTTTGATCTTCCCATTCTTAAGGTGTTGGTGTCTACTGAAAATGCACCTTTTACAATGAATTTTACAAAAATAATGTGACTAAGGTGTCGGTCACTGTCGAAAATGCAACTATGAAGCCTCAAAAAGGCTCTTACAAAGCTTGCCTCGTAGGCAGATTAGCACAATGTGTCACCAAAAAAGATATTCCCCACTGTGTGAAGTACTTCAAACAAAAAAAAAAAAAATGGCTATTTATGAAGCCTAAAAAATAGGTGTGGAGTTATGATGAGTTTATGTTTTGTTGAATGCTTTGACAAGGTTTATCTTTCGTCACTTATGCAGCAAAAAAAAAAATCCTTCATTTTAAGTTTGAAAAATTTTCTCCCAATGTCAAAAAAAATATTTAAAAGTTTAATTAAATAATTTTTCTTTAAAAAAATATTATTTCAAATAAATTTTATTTATTTATTTCAAATAAATTTTATTTATTTATTTAAAATAACTTCTCTCTTTTTTTAAAGAAAAAATAGAAAGATTTAATTAAACTAAAAAACATTTAAAAAGAGGGGAGGATCCCGATCCCTTCCCTGCTCCCCCTCCCTTGGTTCCTGCCCAGTCCCTGGCTCATCCCAGGTCATCCCTCCCTGGGATTGTTTGTTGCAGATGATCTCCTTGAGGGAGATCCTTCTCCTCTTTCTGCACCTCTCCCAGTCGGTCAGGGTTCCCTTGTTTGAGTTTTTGGCCTGGTGCTTCCTAGGGTTCCTTGTTGTTTTCGGGATCCCTTCCCTTTTTTTTCCCTCAGGCTTCCCCCTAGGGTTTTCTGTAGGTTTTTGGCGTGGATCTGGTTCCCTACGGTTCTCTAGGTGGTGGGGGTGATTGGTTGGGTTTTTGACGGCTTCCTGGGGTTTCCTTTGAGGTCCTTACTGCTTTGGGGGTGGTCTGGGGGGGCCTCTTTCCCCCTTTTGCTAGTGAATCCTCTCTGGGATCCTGTGGCTGTTGTTGGTCCCGTCCCTGTGGGGAGGGCCCTCTTCGATTTCCCGCTTGGAGGCTTCTTCATGCTGGTTCTACTCCTTGGTGGACACCCTGGGCATTTTTTTGGCCTTGGGGGGGCTTTTTCTCTGCCTGGAATGTTCCCAGCCTCAGTCCTAGTTCCCTAAAGTTTCTCCTGTGCAAGGATGGGATTCTTGGCCCCTATTGTTGGGTTTCTATGGGTTCTGCTGCATTTTTCAAATCATGGGGGGATCTGATCTATGCATGCAGACCCTAGATACCCTAGGTTAGGCTCCCAGGGATCCCATATGTGTGGTTATTACCTCTTCCCACCTGGGATCCCCAGTCCCTGTATCCCTGGTCCCTTAACCTGTTGTCTTTTCCTATTGGTTGTCCTGGGGGCGAGATTCTCTTGGTGGTGCTTTCTGGCTGCTTCCCGATGGGCGGGATCTCCTCTTTGCTGGTTTTCAGCTGCTTCCTACTGGGCGGGATTCCCCCTTTTTTTTGGGCAGGATGGTTTCCCGCTGGGCGGGATGGTTTCCCGCGGGGCGGGATTCTCCAGAACCGCTGGGTTTCCCGTTGGGCGGGTTTTTCTCATTTCCTATTGGTTTTCTCGGGAGGCGGGATTCACTTGGTAGAGGTTTTTGCTGCTTCTTGCTGGGCGGGATCTACACTGGGATGGATTTCAGCTGCTTCCCGCTGGGCGAGATTCACTCTTTGGTGGTTTTTCGACTGCTTCCCGCTAGGCGAGATTTATATTATAATAGTTTTTTGTTGCTTCCTGTTGGGTGAGATTTACACAATGGCAGTTTTTAGTTGCTCCTTGCTGGGTGAGATCTTCAAACTTACCTTTCTTCGAAATTGGTGGTTTCCCGCTGGACGAGATTGTTCAAATTTACCTGTTCCCGCTGGGCGGGATTTCTGTTTGTTTTTCATTTTCAAGGTACCTTGGGCCCAAAATTTTATTGTAATGGCTTATTCTCGGCATGTTATTTCCAACTCTTATGTAATCAGGTTTTGGGATCCTAGTTAAAACCCATTGTAAATACAATAGCTACTTATCAAAAAAAAAAACATTTAAAAAAACATTATAAAGGAAAAAAATATCAAACTAAAAGAATACCTCTTGGCAAAAGGTCGACGAGATTTGAACTCCTGAC
The DNA here is from genome assembly GCA_028583015.1 of Wollemia nobilis. Taxonomy (NCBI): domain Eukaryota; kingdom Viridiplantae; phylum Streptophyta; class Pinopsida; order Araucariales; family Araucariaceae; genus Wollemia; species Wollemia nobilis. Next base: position 23,809,494 of record JAQPPZ010000523.1, read on the forward strand.
TTCTTGCTTCCGAGAGCCTTGGTACTCGGCCTCCAACCGATCAAGCTAGCTCCTCAACTGAAACTAAAGGTATTTGACCTTTTATTTAACCCTTTTCGCGACAATGAGGGTCTAAGAAGTGGCGCCTCCCTCCTCTGGTGGCGGCCTCAACTGTTGGTGGCACTGCTCGGGGAGGCATTTCAATCACTGGTGACACCGCTCAGGGAGGCTTTACGTTAACCTCCCGAGACTTTCAGAGGATCATTTCACTTTGTACACAAGGTTAAACCAGAAACTAATCCGGCCAAAGCGCACAAATTTTTTTGCAGAATAGAAGTATGCCTTCAGATCACAGATCTGACGTGTGCAGAGATAACAAAAATTAGGAGGGCTCTGTTTTTATCGTCAATTTTTCCACGACGGCTTCTCATGATGCTGCACTCGTATGAAAATGAAATCTTATTTCAAAAATTTCACATCGATTGATTCTGGCCTATGTCAATTGTACATCTGCAAATGTTGTGTGCACCAAAAATGTGCAAATATTCACTAGGAGTGGCTCTGCTTTCTTTAAGATGTGATCTGATCTCGATGTTCTACGTTCGGTGGGTGGCCCTCTCCAGGAACATCAAGATCGATTCTCCATGTTGCGGCAAAAACAACGCTTTGATACACCGCGTGATACAAGAATCACAAATCGTCATCCACCTGCATCTTGCTGTTGTGGATCGATGTCGACCAGCACTGCATCAAGAATCAACTATGCACAGAATGTCCCTCTGTCCATGCTTCTACTACACGACTTGGATTCGGATGTCTTCCAATGGCACTAAAAATAATCGAAAGTGTGATATAGGCGATCACATAACTCCTGGAATCAACTGGATCTACTTTCCTCTGCGGCGATCAGACGATGGAAGTTGTAGAATGTAATACTATGGGAGAAAACAATTTTGCATTGTCCCACATGTACTACGTAGGGGTTGTAGATATGGTATAAAAATAAATTTATGCAATACATACAATAACTACCTTCGTGTACTCTTGCTTACCCGAAACTCTCCCACGCATTTAATGCTCAGACAGACTCAGTGCGTGGTTGTTGTCCCCAATGTCTTTGTGAGCGCCACATCAGGTGTCGAGTTAGCTAGAATCCACCTAGCTTAGGGTGCTCATACAGACTCAGGGAGTGGTTGTTTTCCCCAATCCCCAATGTCTTTGTGAGTGCCACGTCAGGTGTCGAGTTAGCTAGAATCCACCTAGCTTAGGGTGCTCAGACAGACTCAGGGAGTGGTTGTTGTCCCCAATGTCTTTGTGAGTACCACGTCAGGTGTCGAGTCATGTAGAATCCACCTAGCTTAGGGTGGTTGTTGTCCCCAATGTCTTTGTGAGCGCCACATCAGGTGTCGAGTTATGTAGAATCCACCTAGCTTAGGGTGCTCAGACAGACTCAGGGAGTGGTTGTTGTCCCCAATGTCTTTGTGAGTGCCACATCAGGTGTCGAGTCATGTAGAATCCACCTAGCTTAGGGTTAGGGTGTCAAGTTTAGACCAGGTGTGTCACGATCTTAGGGGTTACTTCCATCGTGGTCATCTTAGTGGTCCACGTCCCAAGATCAGTGTCTCGTCTAGGGTTAGGGTGTCACATTTATACCAGGTGTATCACGATCTTAGGGGTTACTTCCACTGTGGTCATCTTAGTGGTCCACATCCCAAGATCAGTGTCTCGTCTAGTTGCTGATTGGTCTGGTCCACACATAACGAGAAATTGGTGTCTCATCTAGATCTACGATGTCCAATTGTTGATTGGTGTGGTCCACACAGAGCGAGAAATCAGTGTCTCGTCTAGTTGCTGATTGGTCTGGTCCACACATAACGAGAAATCGATGTCTCATCTAGATCTACGATCCACACATAACGAGAAATCGATGTCTCATCTAGATCTACGATGTCCAGTTGTTGATTGGTGTGGTCCACACACAACGAGTGTTGTCAAACTTCTCTGCAATTTACATACATATAATGTGCATCTAAGTTGGGTGGGCAGCGTCCAGTCAAGCGGGCTAGTAGCCCAGTAGTCTACGTCCGCGGTCAGTCAGGGTTGGTTTGGTTAGATCAGGCTGTCAATGAATGACCCTCTTCTTAGGGCCAGTCAAGCGTAGGTCCCACACAGTGCCTCCGAAATCTACTTTAGGCTACGAATGAGCCCAGAGCTCGATTTGCTTTGATACCATGTGAGCACCTTGTCTATCTTGTCAAAGTATTTATTATCAGCAGATGGAGTTGTAGCGCCTGAAGCAGATGAAGGTCTTGTTTTATAGCATATACAACATCCCATAAGCCATCCATTTCAAGGATTGCCTTCATCTTATTTTTTAATGGTGTATAGTTAGGACCTTTCGATAACTGATAAGCATTAGTCATTAATTTTGTAGACATTATGAAGGTTCCTTATATCACCAAATGGTCCCCCTTTTTATATATTGTAATGACAAGTCGTTATACCGTACAAAATACCCGCCCTTATGTGAGGGAGACTATAGGTATTTTGAAAAATCAAAGAAATTACCCGCCCTTACATGAGGGAGACTGTAAGTAATTTCAATGATTATACGATACATGGTACTTAGGTGGTACTGAAAGGGAATTGTCTTGTTGATGACACCTATCATAGAAAGTTGTCAATCCTCATGCATGGGGCGTAACTTCCCCTAAACACTTTGGAAATCAGAACATTCATCAGGGTTTACGTCTTGTTAGTCTTACAATGACACTGAGAGGGGGAGGTGAATCAGTGTAGCTCTATAAACTTAAATTTATAGCTCTTAATATCACAACAATTAAAACTTATTACTATATACAAGTATAACAAAAGAGCATCACACAACACAAGATTTAACGAGGTTCACCAATGTGGCTACTCCTCAAAAAATGACTGCTTGGACTACCATCCAAATCCAGCCTTTGCAAAGCACCAACTTTACAATCAATTTACTAGCACCAACTGGAGGGAGCACCAACCCCTGATTTATCTACACCAACAAAAATGAGCACCAACCCCTGATTTACCAGCACCAACTGGAAGGAGCACCATCTCCTTATTTATCTGCACCAACAGAAAGGAGCACCAACCCCTGATGTCAAGCTGCAACCTGGACTTCAACTTGAATCTATAAGTTTGACAGTAAGATACCTTTGCTTTTGCACGACCCTAACTGGTCTTCTTCACCTTTGCGTTCTCTATGCACTCGGCTCTCTCTACGTAATCACTTCGCACACTCTGCTTTGCTACAATAGAACTTCACGATCATCTTCTCCCTTTTGCGCACTATGCTCTCTTTGCGAATTTCACACTTAGCACGATTTGACACGACTTGCTCTTTGCGCACAACGACCGTATTTCACACACCTTTGACACACTTTGCTCTCTATGCACTACGATCGAATTTCGCACACTTCGACACGCATTCAACGACTTATTCAACACTCCTCAATTCTCCAAACAACCCTCTTTTTATAATAATATTTTCATGATGAAAACCCTAATCTTAGTCGGCTTGCATAACAAATGTAAACCCTAATCTTAGTCGGCTGTCATCGGTCTTAGTCGGCTTCAACTCATGAAGATATTCGGTAATTTCACCGCTCAAAGATTTCATTCGGTAACAGTCTTTGTAGCCGCCGCACTGACTTTTGTTCACTCTTCATATTTTAGATGCATGAATTCACTCTGTATCTGCCCCTGTAAATGCTGTAGAGATGTCGGTCCACTATCATACTTCTCATTTTAGTCGGGTTCTCCTTCTTGACTTGTGCATTTACGACTTGTCGCGAAATCACGACATTTGTGCCTCTGTAGCTTCTTTTGTTATTGTTGTAGCGAAAATACATGTCGCGATATCGCGACACTTTTTCTTTCTCTTTCTCCTTACATCGGACCGCGAAAACGCTACATGTCGCAATATCGCGACACTTTTTCTCCTTGCTCTTTCTCTTTGCATCGGACCGCTAAAATACAACATGTCTCAATATCGCGACACTTTTTCTCCTTGCTCTTTCTCTTAGCTTTGGCCCACGAAAATACATGTCATGATATCGCGACACTTTCGCCTCCGTATGCTTTCTCTATTCTTTTATCGTGATATGGCGATACTTTTGCTTCCAAAGACTTCAAATTTGCTTTTGTCATGATATCGCGACACTTCTGCCTTCGTAGTCTTCAACTTAGCTTTTGTCGTGAAATTGCGACACTTCTGCTTTTGTACTTAGCTTCTTTGCTTTTGTCACAAAATCGCGACACTTCTGCCTTCGAAGTCTTCTTCTCTACTTTTGTCATGAAATCGCGACACTTCTGCTTCCGTACTTTACTTCTTTGCTTTTGTCACGAAATCGGGACACTTCTGCTTTCGAAGTCTTGCTTTCGTGAAATCGTGATAGTTCTGCTTTCGTACGCTTCCTCTCTTTCTTTTGTCGCGAAAATGCGACATGTCGCAATATCGCGACACTTTTCAAACTTACTCTCTCTCTTCCGTTTTAGTCACGAAAATGCGACATGTCGTGAAATCGCGACACTTCCAAATTACTTTCTCTCTTCCAACATGTCGCGAAATCGCGACAGTTTTTCCTGCTTTTTCTCTCTCTTCCAACATGTCGTGAAATCGTGACAATTTTTCCACTTGCCTTTTTCTCTTCCAACATGTCGCGAAATCATGACAGTTTTTCCTGCTTTTTCTCTCTCTTCCAACATGTCGCAAAATCGCGACAGTTTTTCTTGCCTGCTGTATATGTCACGATATTGCGACACTTTTCTTGTCTTTTTCTTTGATCTTTTGCATATGGGCCACTTCGGTCTTCTTGGAGAATCACTGTACATACTCTGAATAACCTTTGAACTCCTGTCTTCTGCATCTGAATAGCTTTTGAACTTCCTGTCCACTGCATCAACAGATCTATCTGACTATGTTGACAACAATGACAATACTATTGCTGCACCTTGCTCAACACGTCTAAACACAAGAACGATTGGGGTAGTGGATGGAGTAAAAAAAATAGCAAAATGATAAACTTATATCTCCCCAACGATTAATAGAGAACAAGCTCAGACATCGTTGTGGCAGCTATATTAGGCGGCGGATACAGTAGCACAATCACGACAACATTACCTGTAAGTGCTGGCCAGAGGTATCACAAATACCGAATGTTGCATTGCAATAAATTGCACGGATGGGTATTAATTATTTTGGGGACTTAGGGAGTGTATTTGATTTTAACTTTTAATGAAGTAGTGCAAAAAATGAAAAATGAAAAATGCAACATACAACATAAAAGTGCCCACAAAAATAAACCACTAGGTGTCGGGCGCTGCCGAAAATGCACCTTTACAATAATTATTTTTTTCAAAAAATTACTCTCTTTCCCCCCTTGATTTTTGAAAAAAAATGCTTCCCCCTTAAAAAATTTCTTCTTTAAAGCATCTTTTTAAAAAAAAATTATAACTAAAGTTAATAAAAAAAATAAATTATCTTCTATAAAAAAAAAAATTATTAAAACAATAACCTTTTTAATCTATATAAGAAAAATAATTTATAATTTTAATTATTAACTTTAATAAAATAATTTAAAAGAAATACTTAAGAAAAATTTTACCTTTGTTCGGGGGGGGTCGGCGGGTTTTGACCCCACGACTTCAGGGCTCCCAGAGCCCTACCGCTCGGCTCACTACCACGTGAGCCAGCGGACTGATCTGACAAAGGATCGGGGCACCCTCCTCTAAATAGAGGAGTCATGAGCCCAAAGCTCGATGCGGCTGCTCTGCCACCTCGACCGCGGCTTGGGTGGCACTCGGGCTGCGTCTGGGTGGCACTCGGGCGACGCTTGGGTGGCAATGGGGTGGTGAATGATAGAGCACAAAAAAAATGGTTTTTTTCAATCAAAAACTCCCAAAATTGCTCGCTTCAGGTGCTTAGTGCTTTTAGCTGTCGATTTCGATCAACTCGACATCCAAAAAACTCAGCAACTCATCAAAAAACACTGCCTCTCACAGTGCCTTTGACGCCCTCCGAAAAAAAAACGATTGCAGGATGAGATCTGATGATGAAAACAAAATTCCAATCTAGCAAATCTGCTCGGTTTTGCCTCCTCTATCCAAGAAAAATCTCAGAATCCAGATTCATTAACCCCAGATATAAGGAAAAATAGGAGGTGGCTCTTTGTTTTGACGTCGTTGACATGTTTTTCGCAGACTACGTAGGTGACAGAGTGTGCATTTGATGACCAATGTCCCACATGGATGGGACTTTGGGGTGTTAGGGTGTTTATAACACCCGATACTCCTTAGAATTATCTCCTCTCAAAGAGATGCTCTCCCGAGAGGGCACGGGCTCTCCTCCCATGCAGTGTTGGTTGCCACGCGTTATGCCTAGCTTTGTTCGATCCGACCTTTGCCTTGCTTTTTCGTTTGATCCGATCTACTTCCGCCTTTCGACCTGTTGGTCGATTTCGATTTCGCCCTTCGACCTATTGATCGATCCCAAAATTTTGAAATAATTAGGGCACAGATCCCAATGATAATTTGGAATAATTGCTTCACCCAAATCTTCACATTGCCCACTCGAGCACAGATCCCAATGATCCAATGAGAATTTAAAAAAATCTCCAAAAAGCTTATGTCGATGAAATGAATTAAAAAAAAAAGTCTCCAAAGACATATTTCAATAGACAAAAAAAATCTCCTCCTCCAAAGCTTCGCTATCAAAGCTCCGCTACTACAAACAAGATCATTCGAAAATGAGAGTGGCGGAGATATGCTCTGATACCATGTGAGCAATCGAACCACTATGCATTTGATAATAATCAAATAAATAGTACACTATCGCTTAGAATAGCCCATAACAGACGGAGCTAATAATACGACTTAGGTAGATGTTACAACAACCTAATAACTAACCTAATAATGTAATAATATAACAAAGCTACGCTAACAGATTTTGAGGAAAGCAAAGGCTCCATAGAACATACAAGAGATAATTATGTAAATTCAAGATCTTGCTAAAGAGTTTGAAGAAATTAGATTTACACGTATATTAAGGAAAGGAAACAAATGTACGGATAAGCTAATAAATAGAAGATTTTTGATTGAGGATCGTGAAGTTAAATTCTCCTTTCCATGGTTAGAGGAAGTAGAAAGTTTAGTTGAAGCTAACAAAAAATGTTGATTGCCTAAATCATTTAATGATTAAGATTTACTTAAATGTTTTCCATTGGTAATTTCTGCTTTATTTTGTAACAATAATGTGTTTTTATTTAGACTATTTATTATAATTTTTGTGGTTGCACTTGTGTTTCGGGAAGGAAACTAGCAATCCAAATTTGGTAAAGCGGACTATGATAATTCGTTGTTTTGGAAATACTACTCTACTAAGATGCAAGACATACATATACAATAGAGGGGAGAATGATGATAGATTTATGAAATCCAGTTATTAGTAAAGTTCAAAATAAACTTCCATATTGGAAAGGTAGATGGTTATCGTTAGCAAGAAGAGTGTAGTTAAATAAGTCAGTCTTAAAAGCCATTCCAACATATTATATGTCATTGTATTCTATGCCAAAATCAGTTGAAAAATGTTTAATCTTTATTATGCGATCCTTTTTATGGTCAAGTTTACATGATAAAAGAAAATTTCCTTTGGTGAAATGGAGCAAGTTGTGTGATGATAAAACTAGGAGAGGTCTTGGTTTAAGAGTTCTTACAGATGCAAACTTAGCTCTTAGGGGAAAAGTTATCTGGAGATTGTACAAAGAGAGTCAAAGACAATGGGCAAGAATTCTTCTTAGTAAGTATGTTGATCCCAATGACCCAAGTCTAATATTTATTACATTCTCTCTTCCAAATGGTTCTACTCTTTAAAAAAATCTATTGACTTTATGATTAAAGGTTTAAGATGGGTGGTGGGAACTGGATAAAAAAATTATATTTGGATGGATACTTGGTGTGATAAAAAACCACTCAACTTAGATCCAATTTTGAAACCTTGGATGAGATTGCTTCAAGACAAATATGGTGATAGGGTTTCAAACATTTTGTATAAGGATCGAGAAGGAAGATACAAATGGAAAGAAGATTTTTTTACAAGTATACAAGACATTGATGCTAGGAGGCAATTGAGTAGAAATATAACAACTATGATTATTTCGAGGGGTGCTAAGGATAAATTGATTTGGGAGTTGAATAGCTTAGGAGAATACACAACAAGAAGTGGATATAATGTTCAACACCAACATAATAATAATGTCACTAGAATATGGAGAGATATTTGGGATAGCCCAAGCATTCCTAAAGTCAAAATGTTTGTTTGGCTAGTAGGTCATAGAAGAATTTTATCTTGGGATAACCTTATGAAAAGGGGTTTTCATGGCCCCTCTCAATGTGTTTTCTGTAATAAGGAGGAGAGTATAGACCATCTCTTGGGACATTGCTCAATAGTCTGGAATCTATGGCAATGGATTCTTAATATGTTTGGTAAATGTATGGTGATGAATAGTAGAATTGAAGATTGGTTAAAGCAATGGCAGAGCACTTATAAAAGTGAGGCTTTACAGACAATATGGGATATATCAAAAGATACAATACTTTGGACTATATGGCTAGAAAGGAATAGAAGAATATTTAAAGGAAAGGAAAGCAATTTAGAGGTAATGAAAAAAGAATATATGTTTAGCCATAGAGGAGTTTAAACCAACTCTATCAACTCACCCAATCCCTAATTTGGAAGCAGAGAGTCTTGATAGATGGAGTCAATGGAATTATGATGTTGGGTACAAGAGAAGCAAAAAGAAGGCAAAGAATATAAAGTGGAAACCACCAGATGTGGAGTGGGTTAAATTGAATTTTGATGGAGCATCTAAAGGAAATCCAGGACCAAGAGGAGGAGGAATAATTAGAAATAATAGAGGAGAGATTTTGTCTCATTATGCTTTCAATAGTGGATTTAAGACAAATAATGAAGTTGAAGCTTGGGCAGCTTTAGAAGGGTTAAAAATATGTAAACAAATGAAATGGAATAGAGTATGGATGGAAGGTGATTCTCTCATAGTAATAAATACAATTTTGAGGAAAGCAAAGGCTCCATGGAACATACAAGAGATAATTGTGGAAATTCAAGATCTTGCTAAAGAGTTTGAAGAAATCAAGTTTACACATATATTAAGGGAAGGAAACAAATGTGCAGATAAGCTAGCCAATAGAGGGGTTTTGATTGAGGATCGTGAAGTTAAATTCTCCTTTCCATGGTTAGAGGAAGTAGAAATTTTAGTTGAAGCTGACAAAAAATGTTGATTGCCTAAATCAATTAATGATTAAGATTTACTTTAATGTTTTCCATTGGTAATATCTGCTTTATTTTGTAACAATAATGTGTTTTCATTTAGACTATTTATTATAATTTTTGTGGTTGCACTTGTGTTTCAGGAAGGAAACTAGCAATCCAGATTTGGTAAAGTGGACTATGATAGTGCGATGTTTTGGAAATATTACTCTACTAAGATGCAAGGCATAGATAGTAGAGGTGAAGTTTTGGCATTGTGAAGGCTACTATAGGAAAATTTCAAGAAAGATGCTAAATTTTGGAGTAATTGTATTCATACAAAAATTTGAAAAGATCCAGAAAATGAAAATCAAGAATTCAAACATTTTATGTAAAATGATGTAGGTTTCTAGCTATAGCATCTCAATTGAGATGAGAAGTGTATCTATTTGTAAACTCTCAAGCTCTAAAGAAGAGAGATGTAATTTGTCAAGGGTGGGGGACCCGAGTACAACCCCTTATTATCTAGCAAAAAAAAAGGCATACATAGACAGTAGAGGTGAAGTTTTAGCATTGTGAAGGCTGCTATAGGAAAATATCAAGAAAGATGCTAAATTCTGGAGTAATTGTATTCATACAAAAATTTGAAAATATCCAAAAAATGAAAATCAAGAATTCAAACATTTTATGTAAAATGATGTAGGTTTCTAGCTATAGCATCTCAATTGAGATGAGAAGTGTATTTATTTGTAAAATCTCAAGCTCTAAATAAGAGAGATGTAATTTGTCAAGGGTGGGGGACTTGAGTACAACCCCTTATTATCTAGCAAAAAAAATGTAGTGTCATCCACGATATAGATGGCAATAAAGGGAAGGGGTGTCGAAGACAATGTTCATATCCATTTTTCATTTTCTTATTTACAAAACAAAATGACACTACAAATCACACCATATTTCATGTATTCCTTCCTTTATTATAAGTATAAATCATCATTTTAAAAACTCCTAAGGCTCTTACTTATACTAAATTCAACCATCCCAAAATGTAAAAGCGTACCACATACTTTTAGAAAAGATGTTGCCACTTTATTATTTTCACATCTTACGATAGATAAGATTTCAACAATTTTTCTTGTTTTTACGTAATAGATACAACTATACTCAAATAAAACAAGGTGGTATAACTTAGTTAAAAGAATACAAGGTGGTATAGTCCACATACGGTAAAGAAATAAACTATACCTACAAAATCACACCATCATAATTTAAAGAAAAAAAAAAGGAAATTTATCTTAATACTAAAAAGAAATTGATATGTGAGCAAAAACTTCATTATTTACAATAATCTAGGATATCACTCTCTATTACATTTTAATATAAATAGTACTATTTACATAGTACTTAAGCCCATAACGTGCCATCACAAAATATGAGACTAAAATGATTAACTCAATATATTTATATATATTAACCCAATTTATTTAGGTTCACATTAAGCATTCATTTATAGAAAGCTTTATCCCCAAATAATTCCATAGTAGAATTTCATGTAAATATTAGCAAGCCCTTTTTCCTAAACTTAGAAATATATTTTCATATTTCTTTGTTGTAGATACATATTAAAGCATTTATAGAACTTAACATGATTTTTAGAGCTTTGTAAAATAATAACTTAAGAAACAAAAAGCAAAGAGTCCAACATAGTAATAAACCCAACCTAAAATAAAGTACTTTTTTCTACTTGTTAGTCATGTGATAGACATTTCCTTGCCACATATTCACATAGTTATGAAAAGATTAGAAAGTAAAATTTTCATAGAACTTCTTTCATTTTCTTCCATTCTTTAACTCTTTAGTTTCCTTCTATCATGATCTTAGTTTACTATTAGATTTTTTTCCAATGAGAACCTTGGGTACCATTAGATTTCCTTGCAATAAATTCTTGGATTACTATAAATGTTAATAATAAAAACTTAGGTTTTTGGGTCAAACTTTGAAATTTTAACTTTTTATGCAAGTAACTCTCAATAGGATGCTTTTGTATTTCCCTTCCTTCTTTTTAACATATTGCTCTCCATCTAGTTATAATTATCCTTTTCTCCCTTGTCAAATTCTGGTAATTACTTTCTATACGACCTTCTTTTACTCAACATTAGAATATATAGGTTTTTTTTTATGGCTCTACATCTCCTTCACCCTGCTTGGGGTTCTTTCTCTCAATTTCTGTACTAAAAGCTAACAATATTTACAAATAATCTTTGCTCTTTTATAACTGGCAACCACATTTGTCCAAACAAATTTTGGATGCACTTAAGAAAAACTACCACTATCTTTACCTTTGACACTATCCTCGACTCCAAAAGGTTTTCTCATAGTTCATGTTAATTAACTCCGGTCTTTTATCAATTACAAAAAATAACTCTTAGTATTTTGTTTTGGTAAGTAAACTTTTTTATTTCCATTTTGCTCTTTCATTGTTTTTATTTATCATCCCTTAAGTTTGATTTGCAACCTAAATCTAATAGCATCTTCGAAATACTTCATTCATTATACACACTATTATACTAAAGCTTGATAAATTAAGGTCATGGATGCCTCCTTGTCAATCAAGATCTTAACCATTGTTCAACTAATACGACACAACATTACATTAATAGATTCCTTTATATAAAGAACCATACCACAAATTTCTTTATATTAGGATCCATGCCACAACTTACATCACAAATCTAAGCTTTATAATAAAATAACATATTTTTCTATATAAATTAACATGTTGGATTGCAATTTTTAATATGGATATAATTTTAAAAATTTAAGATTGCAACTATTAAAGAACTACGCTCTGTTAATTTAAACATTTGCTACCACTACTTAGAAAGTAGTGTAGCCTTTAACACATCGATATTTCTCTTTTGCGGCCTTGTTGATGGTTTTGAAGGACCAGTTGTGTAGAACCTTATGTAATCTACTAGCTTTAAATTTGTATAAAATGGACTTTATAAAATGGACTTTTTTAAGCTGCACTTCTCAAAGAAACAATTTTTTGCCTGGTCCATAGATGAGTTGTGTCTCCACCTTTATTACCAAATGATATGGGGCCTTGATGTTTTTGAAGGACCGGTTGTACAGAACTTTATATAATCTACTAGCTTTAAAATTGTATAAAATGGACTTTCTTAAGCTGCACTTCTCAACTTTTAACGACTTTTTGCCCGGTCCATTGATTAGTTGAGTCTCCACCTTTATTATCCAATGTTACGCTTTTGAATTGATATTGATGTCATACAATGCAGAAATTTGGCAGAACTCGCATACAACTTGACTTCCCCACAGATCCATCTTATACAGAACAAAACAAATCTAAATTTCTGCTGCTTATTCCATCATTATGTTAAGCATATGCTCTCTTGTCCTCTTGGAATGTGATTGAGTTGAGAGGAGGCATCCCATTGGACATGGAGCCATGTAAGTAAAAAGAAAATTCATTTTTAAGTTTCAATACGCCACCAGACAATGAAGGCATAGCATGTATGTGTGCATGTGTGGACATGGTTTACATGTGCTGTTATGGTTTCTTTATTATGTGTTGTTGCACTTACGTAGTTTACTCAAAAGTAGGCAACAATTTCGTTGCTCTTTTAACAATAGCGTGGCATCCCCTCCAAACTAAGATTAATACCTTTACCATCAATTTCCATAGCATTCACATCGTTCTCAAGTTCAAAAAGATAAAAACAACACTTCTGGAAGACACTCTCTCACAAAGCACCCAAAATTTGAAGATTGTCCTCGTGTACTGGCTGGTACTGGAGTGAGAAGATCAAATTTAATTGACCTACAGCAGAGAAGATTTTTGTTTTCTTGGTTCAATATAGTGAAGGTTAAGTCTGAAATCTAAAGAGTCGTTCATTCTTTCTCTTTTGCGTGGTTTTTCATGTAGCTTGATAGAGATGAAGTCCACCAACCCATTTCACAAAGTCATTTCTGACGATCCATTTCAAAACACAGTTTATTGTAAAATTATTATACAATTACTTACAAATAGATCAGCTTTTGAAATAAAGACCTCAAGGAGGCTTGTAAACCTCACCATAGAGGACATTTTCAGCAAACAGCAGATACCACCACACACATGGTTAAGATGGTCATCACTATATATACGACTGCAAATTTTACCTTGCTTTTAAGCTAAACAGACAAGATACAAACAGATCAGCTTTTAAAATAAAGATCACTAAGAAAATTGTAAACCTCACCCTGAGAGAAAATGTTCCCAGCAAGCTGCACTACCATAGCACAAGTAAGATGGTTATCACTATATATATAACAGCACATTTTACCCTTGCATTTAAGCTAATAAACATGATACCAATAGTGTAATATGTTTCTATATGTACAGAAATCCCATAAGATGTCATGTCCTGGGATTTTGATACTATCCCAACTAGTGAAAGAAGCCTTGAACTATCAAGCACTGAAGCCTCTTTGGAGGGTACTGAAGTATCCTGATGGAATTTGAGTACATGCTTCAGCAGAAACTCTAGCCATAGCATCCACATTGATCCCTTCATTGCAAATATTTGCCAGTGCACGCATGTGTTTCATGCCGTACTGGGCTAGAGATCCACAATGTGATTCAAAAGTTCGTACCTGCCAATGAATGTCCTAACATTAAAAACTACTCGGCCGATGAAAAAGAATGCCTCCTTCCAAATGTCATCATTTTGTTCTTCCTTAAATAGAAATCAAATAAACTTAATGCTGTTTATCAGAAATTTTGTCATTCCAAATATTTAATTGTTATCATGAAATTAAAAAGCTACAATAGAAGGGAAGACAAAAGGAAAAGAATGTGGCTATATAGTTACCATTGACTTTAGACAGTCCCAGTCATCCACCAGAGGTTCTCCAGGCACTCTGACAGCAGTCAAAACAGCAGGACCCCTTTCTGATCCGAACAAAAGATTTCCAATGAGCTTCACACTCTTGTCTAGATGCATACGATGAGTCATGAATTCTAAAATTTGTCTCTGTGCAACCAATTTTTCAGGAGAGCCTTCCTTGGACTTTCTATACTGCATATTACGAAAGAAAGCAACAGGCTTAAGAATAATCACAAACCACAGGTAAATGCTGGAGCTCACTGAAATATTAAATAGGGTACGAAAGTCTGTGTTTGGCGTGTTGTACTATATAACTTCAAATTTGATAATTGACAAACATACCAAACAAAACATAAACACAATGTTCAAATTTCTATTATCAGAATCTGTTAAAAAGGAATACATATTTGGCCTACAAACCTTTTGCCAGAAGTAAAGAAGATCTGCATCTCTTTGGTTTATAGCTCCCACTTCCATATCCACAAATGATGGTAGATTGTTCTCAGGGGCCACAATTGCATTAGCATTTGCAGGGTCGAATCCCATATAAAGGTATAATTTCTCTTTGTTCATACTGATGTTGCCATATTGCATGACATGTGACCCAGTCATGTATGTGTTATGGTTGGAGGTTCTGAGCTTCACCTGTAAAACACACCTGACCTATTAATGTCGAAAGCTGGAAAATACAACAAAGATGCAGTGTTCTTTAGCCCAATAAAGAAATTAAAGACATGATTGTCGTTAGTGCTATTAGCTAACTAAACATGGTCTGAAATGATAATTTATCCACAAGGAAACAATATCTAGTAAATCTGACAATTGATGAGCATATACAGCAGGCAAAAAAAAAAAAATGAACAGCATAAAAAGAACACAAATACCATTAATAAAATACAGCAATAATTCATCTAGAGAAAGGACACAGCTTAAATGGGAGAATCAATGCCCATTCCATAGATACATGACATACTGTGTTAAGAACTGCATTTTACTATAACCACTGGAAGCTCAGAATATCACCAGCACAAATGATAGCCTCAATACCTAACTTCATATGCGAGTTACTGCAATCACTGGAATAATTGCAGAGTGACCATTGCTATAGAAAAAAACAAGATAATATTATTCAGCAACAACAGGATACAAAAGCCTGTGAAAGTGGGAGTGCAGAACTGTACCATGAAAACCCTAAAATATATTTTATAATACAATAATAGAAAGATCTATTAACAGGAGCGAACCGAAGTAGCATGCTGTGCCTCTTACAGGCACCAGAGTCATATAAGGCTGAACATTCAGTATTAGTATAAGGAGTAAAGAAGGTTGCACAATGTTATCACTTCCACAGATGGTGCCCAGGAAGTGGGATTACCAGACCATGGATCAGAGTATATACTACTACCTTGGCTATGAGGACAAACAAGTTTACGGGTATTGGAAATTCTTTTAATAATAATTGTAGTACAATGTACTACCTTCAGTTCAAACTTTTCAAATTGGCAGCCAAACAGCTGGCAGGTGGATGGGATGGAAGATCTCAGCTTGAAGGCACAGGAATCAAAATTTTGGAGACCTTAGAGACCAAAGTCTCTACCAATTTTGGAAATATAAGGCAGGAAGCAAAACAGGAAACAGTGGAATCGGCTACGTAAAGGAAATTGCGATTCGTTGCCCTGGATGACGACCTGTTGACTGAGCCCTAATTTGCTTACCAAACAGTGATTTGCCGATCAGCTGGCAAAGTGGCACAAAGCTGCTGATTACAGAGGTCTGGTGTTTTGTCTTTTGCTGTAAATGTGAAAAGTGAATAATAGTTACTTAGGGAGGAAAGAGCATAAAACCCCTACTACAAAAAGGACCCATGGGCTCATCATGTAATATTTTTTGGCCATTCTGAGAACACTAGAGCTATGCTTTGGATTAGAATTGTACTCCTTCAAACTCTTGCAATTAATAGAAAATTGTGCATGGTGCTTGTGAATCAACCGTGTCTTTTAACCTCTTGAGTGTATGGTGTTTGTGGCACTGCCTTCTCACTTCCTGTTAGTATGTTCTTCCATTGTTGCATGATTAATGAATGTTGGTCACAATAACGTTATCAGGTTGCATCCAGATGGTTCGGTTGATCGCACACTAATTTCCCTACGGTTTTGACCATACTTGTTTTCATTTCTCACACTCTTACCTTCCCAGATTATGTTTCATGCATTTAGACTAGCTTAAATTAATGTATGTTAGTGGGAAGCCAGCCTAAATCCGGAGGTCAACGGGACTTAATTCTCCACTTTTCCATCAGTTGACACGAAATTGCAGGCACTATTCCGTTAGACATCTACGTGGATCAATAATAATCTAATTGTTTTCCATGTTTCTGACAGGTTTGCTTATATTTAAGTTCTTAATGTGTGATTTTATTGAATATTCCCTTTGTGTTTATATTCAGTTGCTGTTTCACAATTTCCAATATTGGTTCATTATTAGTTATTTAATAAAAATTGGAAATATTGATATCAATTATTTGTAATATTATTGTGTTTAATAATTAAAATATAAATAGGTTTATTTTCGATCTTATAATGTGCTGATAAAAGGGAAAATGATAATGTAAATAATGACAATTGAGACATTCTAACAATTTTCACACAGAAACATTTTTTTCACAATATTAAAATGTAAGAAATGATTATCAGATGGCATTAGCTCAACTGGTTCTATTCCTCAACTTTCAAGCAGGAGAACTAGGTCTGAATCTTGCCAAGCAATACATGCATAATTGCCAAACTGTTGTAATACCACTATGTGGTCATGATGTAATGCGGGTGAGGCCTGTTTCAGTCCCATAAACCAATTAAAAAAAATGTAAAAATGATTATTATCAAATGGCATTAGCTCAATTGGTCATATTCCTCGATTTTCAAGGAAAAAACCCAAGTTGAAATCTTGCCAAGCAATACATGCATAACTGTCTAACTGTTGTAATACCACTATGAGGTCATAATATAATATGGGTGAGGCCCGTTTCAATCCCATATAACCAATTAAAAAAAATGTAAGAAATGATTTACAATGGCCAGTATTGAAGGTCTCCAAGATTTATCCTTTGCCTAGATAAGCTGTCATGGCAAACAGTGTCCCTGCAAATGATGAGATTTATAATGGTCTCCATTCTTAATCATGTCCTTCCTCCTTGTAATTATGTCAACTAGAAACTAGAGTCTTTTCCATATTCAGTTCATCTCAGTTAAAAGCTAGTCTTAGTCTGCATGTCCAATTCACCTCAATTAGAAAAAAAGTCTTAATTTGTATATCCAATTCCTCTAAGTTAAACTGAATGAGGTGTCCATGCAAATATACAGTTAACTGCATGTACATTGGACTAAATAAGGTATCTATGATGACCAGTTCAAGGGCAGTTTGCAACTGTTCAACCTCATGTTTGTAACTCTATTTATACCTTCCTAATGAAAAGTGGACATCATCAGTTTTGGCAGCTATCTTCTATCATTTGCATCAGTTTAAGCTTTTTTCTCACTTGCATATCAGTCTGTGCATTCTGCCATCTTAAGTTCATTGCAGGTTCATATTATTTGGTATCAAAGAATTGTTGAGGTCTCCAAAATATTTCCCTGTTTGCTTGGGATCCATTTGATGAGGAGTAGAATTCCTCATTCCGTTATATATTAAATTAAAATATTAATTAATTATTAATTAATAGCTAATAATTAGTTAGTAGTTAATTATTATTAATTAATAATTAATATAACTTTATGAAAAGTTATATTGTAAAAAGGCATGTCTATTCAAATCATGCCTATTCATGTAATATATATATTGAAAAGTAATGAATGAGAATACTTGGCTTTTGATTTTCAATTATATATCTTCTTGCCCATTCTCTCCACATCAATGGTATAGCATACCGACCCACCTAAAATAGAGTCTAAATTTGTATATCCAATTCCTCAAGAGTTAAACTGAGTGAGGTGTTCATGCAAATATACAGTTAACTGCATGTCCATTGGACTAAATAAGGTATCTATGATGACCAGTTCAAGGGCAGTTTGCAACTGTTCAACCTCATGTTTGTAACTCTATTTATACCTTCCTAATGAAAAGTGCACATTATCAGTTTTGGCAGCTATCTTCTATCATTTGCATCGGTTTAAGCTTTTTTTCTCACTTGCATATCAGTCTCTGCATTCTGCCATCTTGAGTTCATTGCAGGTTCATTTTATTTGGTATCAAAGAATTGTTGAGGAATCCAAAATATTTCCTTGTTTGCTTGGGATCCATTTGATGAGGAATAAAATTCCTCATTCCATTAAATATTAAATTAAAATATTAATTAATAATTAATTATTATTAACTAATAATTAGTTAGTAGTTAATTATTATTAATTAATAATTAATATAACTTTATGAAAAGTTATATTGTAAAAAGGCATGTCTATTCAAATCATGCCTATTCATGTAATATATATATATTGAAAAGTAATAAATGAGAATACTTGGCTTTTGATTTTCAATTATATATCTTCTTGCCCATTCTCTCCACATCAATGGTATCGCATACCGATACGCCTGTGGATCAAGTCACTCCATAAGTTGGCCTCTGCTTTTTGTCCATTCAACACGGTTAATTGTATTTTCTGATGGTTCGGACGTCAAGGCATGCCTTTTGTTCATTCAACACGGCCGACTATATTTTCGGAACGTTCAAACATTAAGGAGTTTTAAAATTTGAGGCCTTAGCCTTTTGTCCATTTAATACGGCCATCCAAAGTTTTTGGACATCTAGGAGTCGGCACCATGTTGCCTAGCCCAAAATATCTCCAAGATCTACAGGAGATCCAAGAGCTAGCACAGACAGCCAAAGAGATATGTGCTCAGATGATGAAGAATGTGTCAAATATTGAAAACACAACTTGGAAAGTGTTCCTTGGTATTGAGGACTTCAAGTTAGACATCAAAAATAATTCGAATCCTACTTCATTAGCCACAAGCCTTAGCTTTTGTTAGCATATATTGTATTAGAGCATAGTATTACATTATTTCATCGCCGCTTAATCAAGCGCTCCTAGGTTGGGTGGGGTAGTTATTAAAACTGTTGGTTGGTTCTTCAACCAACCATGGAACCACTTTATTGTTCTATTTAATCCAACCTCAATGCAAATCCGACTATTGATTCGCGTTTCCATTTTAGATCGTGTTTTACAATATGGTACCAGAGCCAGCAAGGAGGGAGAAGGGCATTGTCGTTTGAGGCACATTTCTCGAGGATGCGACCGACCACTGCACGAGGACTGACGCGACCAGACCCTGAGGCACGTTTCCAGAGGATGCGACCGACCATTGCACGAGGACTAACGCGATCAGACCCTAGGACACGCAGACGCTAACGTGGACCTAACAGAGGACATGCAGACGCTAACGTGGACCTAACAAAGGACACGCAAACGCTGACGTGGACCTGACAGAGAGGCGACGTTGGCGTGGACATGACAGGACACGTGGCGGAGGTTTAGGGGTTCGAGGGTTCTCAGGCAAAAGGGTTGGGAGGGGGTGACCACCCGAAGGCAGTCACCTTCAAAGGTGGCCCTCCCACCTTTTGAAGCAAGGTGAATGCATCCGTTGGATGCATGTGGGATAATCCCACTACTATTTTTTTTTTAAAAACAAGGTGCTCTCCTCTACAAGGCCAAGGCGTTGGGCCTTCATAATCAACGCTCTTGGTAGCGCAGTCGGTTAAAGGTGCTCGTTGCTGCGGACGAGGTCCGTTGTTCCAATCCCGCGGAGGGGTTCAGCAACGCGCCATTTTTTTTTACGCCTAGCTTTCGCATTTGACGCCCACCGACGCACAGTGACACCCTAAGCAAGAAAATTTGACGCCCAACCATTTTTTGTCAACTTTTTGCAATTTTTTGACAATTTTTGCCTAACCAATTTTGACCAAGGAGAGTCATTTTTTTTTGTCAAAGGAGGGCACAGGAGCATTTTTTTCTGCCTCAAGCCAGAAAAGACGCAATTTTTTCGAGGTATTCTTCCGTACTTTGATTTTTTTGGAGGGATAAGTTGTTTTTTTTGGAATTGGAAAGGGTCCACATACAATTTTTTCATCCTTGTTTATTTTGCAACAAAAAGGGGGGATCTTAAGCATTTCTTTTTGCAAAATTCTAAGACAAAGGGGGAATAAAAATTGTTGCTTTGTGGAAAGTGAATATTTTTCATTGAAAAACTGGCATTGTAATAGGTGCATTTTCGGTGGAAACCGACACCTAAAGTAGTTAAATTTGTGGGCATTTGTGGTTGTATTTTGCATTTAAATTTCTTGTTTTCTTGCATTATCAATCATAAAATAAAGCAAAAGAAAAGACCCCAAATTTATACACCTATTTGTGCAATTTATTGCACAGCAACGTTCGGTATCTACGATACCTCTGGTCCACACTTACAGGTAATGTTGTCGTGCTTGGACTATTGTATCTAACGCCTAATATAGCTGCAACAACGACGTCTGAGCTTGTTCTCTATCAATCATCGGGGAGAAATAAGGCAAACCAGTTCTGATATTCACTCCATTTATACCCTAATCGTTATTGTTGTTAGACGTAAATCCTGACGAAGTGATTTCCGAAGTGTTTAGGGGAAGTTACGCCCCACGCATGAGGAAAGACCTTCTATGGTAGGTGTCATAAACAAAACGATTCCCTTTCAGTATCGCCTAAGTTCCACGTATCGTTCTACTCTTATATATACTTATAGTCTCCCTCACGTAAGGGCGGGTATATATAGAGGAGTTTCGGTATAAAGGCCTAGCAGGTATAAAGAAAGGGGGACCATTTGGTGTTATAAGGAACCTTCACAATGGCCTTTGTTCACAAATATCTATCAGATTCACAGTTGCTGAAAGGTTCTAACTTCGCACCATGGAAGACAAAGATGCGTGCTATTCTTCAAGTGGAAGATTTGTGGGATGTAGTGACTGGCACTACAAAACGCCCTACAACAGCAGGAGCAGATCAAGAAGCTTTTGATAAGAAGGACAAAAGATGTCTCATGTTTATTCTGCTTGCTACTACAGATGAGGTCCAGCCTCATATCTGTGATGCCAAAACTAGTAAGGAAGCTTGGGATGCTTTGATTACTATTTATGAAGGTAAGAATCAGTCCACTATTCTACACCTTCAAACTCAACTACATACACTCAGTATGAAATCTGGTGAGACAGTTGACCTATTCCTATGCAGAGTGGTGGAATTGAAAGCCAAATTGAATGCTATGGGACAACCAATGGATGATACTCTCTTGACCTCTGTCATCTTGAGAGCATTGCCAGAGTCCTATAAGATGTTGATAACCTCTCTTAATGTATCTGGTAGACAAGTATCTTTTGTGGAATTGGTGAATTTGCTTCAAACTGAGGAGGCAAATCAGTTTCAGAAGGATGAAGTGCCAGATAATGCCCTCTACACCAAACAAGGGGGTAAGAAACAAGGTCAGTTTCAAAAAGGAGGATCTTCATCAAAGGGAAAAGGGAAACAACATCAGCAGAAAGACAAACAATATTGCAAGATTTGTGATATGAATAACCATGACACCAACAGGTGTTGGTTTAAGAACAAACAACAGAATGACCAAGATCATAAGAAGAAGGAAAAAGGGAAAATACAAACCACAAAAAAAGAATAAGCAACCCAAGGGGCATGTTGCTTATGCCGAATCAAATTCAGACTCAGATTCTGTAGAATCAGACTCGGACTCAGAATCTGAGCGAGCACACAAGGTGCTCATGACTCATACTTCATCTCAGCAGATAGATGTTGTATGGTATATTGATTCAGGTGCTAGTAAGCACATGACTGGCGATAGATCGTGGTTTGAGACATTTGAGGAAAAGGAAGGTAAGCCAGTAACAATTGCTGACAATCAAACCTACCAAGTGAAGGGTGAAGGTGATGTTTCTGTCACTCTTCCAGATGGCAAATGTCAGATTGAGAAGGTACTCTATGTTCCTGGATTGGCTAATAATTTGTTGTCAGTCCCTCAGATGTTGGATCGAGATATGGATGTTGTGTTCAGTGTTGAGAAAGGCAAGAAGAGATGTTTTATAACCAGAAGAGGAAAACATGTAGCAACAGGATCATACAAGCATGGCTTGTTCATTTTAGATGTCATTTCAACGCCTCATGTTGCCCTGGCAGCAACTACCAAGGAGGCTACTTCTCTATGGCACAAGAGATATGGGCATCTAAGTTCAGGATATTTGCTCGAGTTGAGCAAATATGAGATGGTGAGAGGACTTCCCAACCTTTCATCCACATTGCCAGTTTGCTCGGATTGCTTAGCAGGGAAGCAACACCGGGTACCGTTTGAAGTTAGCTCTTCACGAGCTAAGAAACCTTTGGAGTTGGTACACACCGATCTGTGCGGTCCTATGCCAACCAACTATGGTGGAAAGAGGTATTTTCAATTGTTTGTGGATGATCACTCACGAAAGATGTGGGTTTTCTTTCTTCAATTGAAGTCAGAGGTATTTTTGTACTTTCAGCAGTTCAAGAAGCTTGTTGAGAAGGAGTCAGGATGTTCCATCAAAACCCTCCGCTCAGATCGAGGGGGGAATATACCTCCAAGGAATTTTCATCATTTCTGAATGAACATGGGATTAAGAGACAGCTGACTACAGCCTATACTCCACAACAAAATGGAGTTGCTGAAAGGAGGAATCGTTCCATTGTGGAAATGGTTCGATGTATGCTTACAGGGGCACACCTTGAGCATGAGTATTGGGCAGAAGCAGTAAACACAACATCATACCTCCTGAATAGAGCACCCACAAGAGCTCTACAGGGTAAAACTCCACAAGAAGCATGGAGTGGTAAGAAACCCTCCATTTCTCATCTAAGGGTTTTTGGATGTAAGGCGTTCATGCACATACCAAAACAGAAAAGGAAGAAGTTAGATGAGAAGACCCTGAAATGTATCTTCCTTGGTTATGATGAGCATTCAAAGGGATATCGATTGATAGATCCTATGACCAAGAAGACACATATAAGTAGAGATGTGGTATTTGATGAAGCTTTCACATCAAATAACACTTCTACAATTGTATACCTTGAGGAAGATGAGCCTAAGAAAGAGACTCCACCTCCTCAGAACAAGATTCCAAAATGGTATACCAGTACATTGAGAGATTCCAAGTTGACATCACTTCCAGATCTAACTCTAGATCGACCTTGTACTCGTAGTATGACTCAACATAAGAGAGCAGAGGCATCAACTTCAGAGGTTGACGAGCTTTGCCAACAATTTGATGAACTATCTGTAGATGCAGAGGAAGATAGGGAAACAGATATGGAGGATGAGAGGGTTTATATGACAGCATTGGATGAAAATGAACCCACAACAGTTCAGGATGCACTTAGTGAGCCTCAGTGGAAGGCTGCTATGGAAGCAGAACATACATCTCTCATGAAAAATCATACATGGAAGCTAGTAAATCTGCCTTCAGGAAAGAAGCCCATTGGCTGCAAATGGGTGTTCAAAGTGAAGTATAAGGCAGATGGTACTATTGATAAGCATAAAGCCCGTCTTGTTGCAAAGGGCTATGCTCAGAAAGAAGGCATAGACTATGAAGAGACTTTTGCCCCTACTACAAAAATGACTACCATTCGAGTACTTTGTGCCATGGCAGCTCAGTTTGGGTGGAAGTTACATCAGATGGATGTAAAAAGTGCTTTCTTGAATGGTGACCTACAAGAAGAAGTGTACATGACCCAACCAGAAGGATTTGTTGTTGAAGGGCAAGAACAGAAAGTTTGTAAGTTGATCAAATCCTTGTATGGGCTGAAACAAGCTCCTCGAGCTTGGTACATCAAAATAGATAGTCACCTAGTGCAACATGGTTTCCAAAGAAGTCCTTCAGATGCAAATCTCTATATCAAGAACAATGGTTCTGACATAGTGATTTTGGTGCTATATGTAGATGATCTGATCATAACAGGGAGCTCAGAGAGTATGATTGATGCAGTAAAAGATGATTTGAAACAATCTTTTGAAATGACAGATCTAGGACTTCTTCACTATTGTCTTGGTTTGGAAGTGACTCAAAAAAAGCATCATATCAGAGTAACACAAAAGAAGTATGCCAAGACATTGATTGATAAATATCGCATGACAGATTGTAAGTCTAAGGCAACTCCAATGGAGTCTGGACTCAAGCTATCTCGATATGATCAATCACCACAGGTAGATGGCACTCTCTATCGTCAACTGATTGGGAGTCTCATATATCTGACAAATACCAGGCCAGATCTCAGTTTTGTTGTGGGTTATCTTTCAAGGTTCATGCAGGAACCAAAGGTGAGTCATTGGAAAGCAGCAAAGAGAGTTCTTCATTATGTCCGTGGTACTACAGATTTTGGCTTGGAGTACAAAAAGAATAGCAAGTTCTATCTACAGGGATACATGGACTCAGACTATGTCGGATCCATTGATGATCGCAAGTCGACTTTTGGATACATTTTTCATCTTGGATCTGGTCCTGTCTCTTGGCATAGTAAGAAGCAGCAGGTGGTTGCTATATCTTCTACAGAGGCAGAATATCGCGCAGCCAGTGGAGCAGTCTACGAGATAATATGGTTAAGTCGCATTCTTACAAACATGGGTCTTCCAAAGAACCTTCCACTTCATTTGTTTTGCGACAATCAAGGTGTTTTGAATCTTGTCAAGAATCCAATCTTTCATGATCGCACCAAACACATTGACACTCGATGTCATTTCATTCGCGATGAAGTTCCAAAGCATCACATTCAGCTCCAGTACATTCCCACTGATGAGCAAGTTGCAGATATTTTCACCAAGGCACTTGCACGTGTCAAATTTGAATTATTTTGCAATGCTCTAATGTCCTTGACAAGTGTCATATCTTTCTTATAGGCTCTTGCATATATATTGTAACTCATCTATTTTATAATATATCTCGTCTCTTTGTTCTATACTAACATTTGGTATCAAAGCGCTTTCCCTTCCCTGTGAGTTTGCCCCTCATTTCCTCGAACAACCATGGGCGATGGAGTTAAGAATTCGCGATGCACATTTTTAGAGGTGACGTACAGGAGTTTTTCATTAATGCCTGCACTCAACTGTTTTGTTGCCTATTCCAAAGATCGCGTTGTGTTTCGGGCTATTTCTTTGCTGCATATCAGTCGACTTTGGCCGTTGAAATCATGAAATACAGCTCCGAAATTGCTGTTACCTCCATCTAAAGAAGCAATCATGTTGATGTTTACCGCCTCTTCAGCAGAATCGACCGCTCGTGACGGGGAATGGCGGACATGAAGAGGTTTGATTTTGGCCGAGTGTCACGGGAATGAAGATGCATATAGCTCGAAGGACTGCAACTATCGTCAGAAAACTGCATGAAATAGCTCCAATTGTTTTAAAGTTGAGGGAATGAGTCAAGACGATGTTGTTGTGAAGAACAAGAAGTGCAGTCTGACATGGTTTTGTGGTTACAATGCATGTTGTTGATGTTGTGTATTCGCTAAATACGTAGCCTTTGTTATACCACATCGGAGGAGATTGATGCTACCAAGCTGGAGGAGATTACGACAGTTCAGGCGGAGTGTGCAGAAAGTCGTGGGCCAGTTTATCACTGCTAGTGGGTTGGTGCTGTGCTGGCGTATTTCATGGAATTTAATTCCCATGAGCCAGTTTATATGAAAGTTTAATTGTTGTAAACTCTACAAGCAGAGGAGATTTAGGTAGCCTGGTAGAGGCGAAGGCGATGGAGAATCGTTAATGCTGCACAAAGATCTGTAGGAAACATTTTGTTTTAGGATTGTTATCTTATGGATCATCTGATTCAGACCATGGACGATGGGTTAGATTTTTTTTTAATCGGAAGCTTTCCATTGTAACACGGTTTCATCACATTCAGTTTTTTGACGCAGTCAGCACCCCCATTTGACGTGATCTGCAACGGTGGAGAAGTGAGGAGAGATCCGTTAAATATTTAATGCATGCTTGATGCATTGACACGCAGCAGCATTTTTTTATAGGAATGGGGGACGTGCTTTTGAGAGGCAGGTGTTCCGGGCCGAAAGTCACTACAGTATGTGTTTTTTTTTTTTTAGTTTAGTTTTGTCATTGTAGAAGATCAAGAAGAGACGTGTCTTGGCAATGTGGATGATGCTGCGAATAAGCAGCCACATTGATTCCATTGAAGGGAAGAGGGAAGCTTCAGTTTTTTGGGTTTCGTTTAAATGATAGATTTCAAACAATGTTTTGCAGTCCTCACGAAAGTGCCATTCAATTTGTCAATGGTGGCCGTAGCAAATCCAGCGCTCTCCCGTGTTCGAGTTCTGACAACCCATGCAACACGTTATAAAAATGGCCAAGCGGGAGATTTTTGATCAGCAAAATTTTTGCTCGAAGTAACCGTTGATTCTTTTCTGGCAGAGGAATGAAGTTGTTACGTCCGAAGGTGAATACGGTGGAAATACGGCATAGATTTGTGTTTTCAAAATTACCGAGCGCAAACTGTTATGTAAGAGCTCCTGTTTCATCTACAGCAATATTCCGTTCGTGGAGGATGAGTCTGAGTTTCTACCAGAGACGTTTGAGCAATATTTTGGTGCTAAGTTGATGCTGCCTGACTGCAGACCAGTGACTGTTGAAGACTATTTTTTTTAATGTTGCTGGTAGTGATCGTTAAAAATACGCATGTGAAGAAGTCTAAGTTTCTGCTTGTTTTTCATACGCGTGGAGATACGAATTCAAGAGCTCGATTTTCAATTACTAGCATGATGCGAAGGAGGCGCACAGAAGTTTTCGCCAGTTCCTGACTAGCCGTTTCAGACTGGAGCACTCGTCGAATTTTGTGAGAATGAAGATTCCATGTGGAGGTGTTGAAGAAATAATGAGTGTTGTTTTTTGTTATTTCCGTCTGGCGAGTTGGAGTTTCAGGAGCGAGGAGAAGTGTTGTCTCCCTGGTGGATACTATTCACCCTTTATTTTTACTGATGACTGAATCTCGAGGGCAAATCAGACGTAGCCTTGTGTGCCCATCGAAGGACGTGAAACCAATCGCCGGCTACGCTGCGATGCGCGCTATTGGCCGTCGACAGAGAAGAGTTGAAGTTGCGGGCGCTAGTTCGCCGCGCTAACCGAGGTTATGTGGTGTTGTACGAGACTTGTGTTTGACACGTGCTGCTGCAGCGATGAGTCATAACGCAAATGGTAACATTAATTTTTTATGTATGGTGGTAACCTGTCCTTAAAGCCAATTAACTTTATAGTGGGAAAGGTACCTTCTAAATGAAGGCCCACATTTTGGCCGACACACTCATGGCCTCAAAAGCATTAGTTAGTCAATTTTTCCTAGTGCTCATGATTTATTTTTTCATATAAGTCGCGAGGGAGCACTTCATAATTTTTAAAATTGTAAGGGGTTGTTATTTATAAAAATTTTGTATCCCTTCATTTTGAAACTCATGACTCCCCAGCATGTAAATTCCCCTGCGAGGGAATATTGAACTCTGTTTTTTACTCCGATTAAGAGCGAAACTAGGAATCTTTTATTTCTGAAGTTTAGTGAGGCATGTTGTTGTTTTTTTCTGAATATGAAAGCCCCATTGATAGAGGAACATAGGGGTATTTATAGTCGTTGGAAAGATTTTTCCGCGACGGACACAATTGTGGTGTCCATTTGTAATTTTGAGGCTGTTTCATTTGGGTTTTTTAGCCTCAAAGTTTTGTACCTTGGAGTGCACTCTCGGTTGTACCCGACACTCCCAAGGTAAATTTGTATGTGATCCTTGTACCTAGTAACCTTCTCTATAGACCTAGCGGATGCAGCCACTGGTTACCCATGCATTTCGATGGGATGAGGAGGTCACCATAAGGACACCTACTCTACGGACTACAGACATAGACACCCTATATTCTATCCGAGGATTTCTTTTTCGGATCAACTTTTGAAGACTACAGACGAAGACGCTTCAGAAGATTCTATTCTCTTCTTTCTTTCTTCTCCTCCACATTTGGATTCTATGGCTCATTTTATTGTATTTTATGGCTCGTATTTTCTTTGTATTTAGGTGCATTTTCGGCAAAGCCCAACACCTTCTAGATTGATTTCACCATGAGGAGGGATTTGATATTCATGGTGAATCTAGTCAGTGACCTACGAGAGGCAACATCCTCTGAGGATGACCTGCAGAGGCAACAAACCCAGAAGTGGCTAACCCTGAGGCACCCATGATGACCCTAAGGCACTTAGACGGCTGACCAAGTGGCAACAAACCCGTGGAAGTGGCTGACCCTGAGGCAACAAACCAAGAAGTATACACCGTTCATCTAGCATTATTCACAGTTGGAAAGCCAAACAAAAAGAGCACGAGCCTAAACCAAATCATGTTATAAAGAAGGATGATAGGGTTCTTTTAAAGAAGTCAACATTAAGGGGGAATGTTACCTAATGTTGACTTTTTTTTTCTATAGTTAGGATAGTGCACATTAAGGGGGAATGTTAGAATATTCTAATGTGCACTATGCCTTCACCTTGACACTTGTCAGTTTCCTTGACAAGTGTCATGTCTTTCTTATAGGCTATTGCCTATATATTGTAACTCATCTATTGTATAATATATCTCATCTCTTTGTTCTGTACTAACATTTGCCAATAATGTAATAAGGGGGGATGTTAGCATATATTGTATTAGAGCATAGTATTACATTATTTCATCGCCGCTTAATCAAGCGCTCCTAGGTTGGGTGGGGTAGTTATTAAAAATTGTTGGTTGGTTCTTCAACCAACCATGGAACCACTTTATTGTTCTATTTAATCCAACCTCAATGCAAAGCCGACTATTGATTCACGTTTCCATTTCAAATCGTGTTTTACAATAGCTTTGTGGATAGCAAAATTAGCATGACCAAAGCCGATTTGATGGACAAGATTGAGACTCTTACCCAATCCTTGGAGACACAAAAGACGAGGGTTGATATGTGCATGAATGGACAATTTTGTGTTTTACAATTTCCTCTTCTTCCTACAAGTTGGCACAAATTTGTTTCAATATGTGCAAAAGTAAAAATCCCTACAACAAATTTTGTTGTGTGGCTACAAAATTTCCAGAAGTCGAGGCTCCTCCTTTGCCTCCACCAGTGTACATCACAGAAGATGTTTCTAGTCTTGTTTCACTTCAAGAAGTGTCCTCTATTACTAGCTTAGTGGACTAGAAGCTTGAAAACAGTTTGGAAAATACATCTAAAGGTGATCTCGTTGAGGATGAGACTCATTTCTTCACTCAACCACTTATATTAGGAGTGGGCTATGATCACTCTATGCAAGCTTGTTCTCGATATACAAAGTTGAAGAACATATTCTTGGATGGAAGTCTTGTCCAACCGAAGTTAAATGTTGGCACACTTGCTTCTATTGTTCCAAAAATTTGTGAAGGATCTAGATTCCTCGAAAGAGAGTACCATTAATACACTTCAAAGAACCTTCATGTGTGTCCCTTTTGCGCAGTCGATGCCACATCATCGACCTCCCCCACGGTCGCCTCCTCATCCTCCAAATCCTTTCTTCCTCCTCTTCTGAACGCATTGGGGTCCAATGTGCATATTGTTGGGAGAAATGATGAGGAATAAAATTCCTCATTCCTTTAATTATTAATTAATAGTCAACTGTTATTAACTGGTAGTTAATTATTATTAACTAATAATTAGTTAGTAGTTAATTATTATTAATTAATAATTAGTTAATAGTTAATTATTATTAATTAATCAATCCCAAGCCCCTTTGGGGTCCCCCTCACTTGAAGTAAAAGTTTACCGAGGTGGGGTGGGGTATAGTGGTAGCTTTCCAAATTTGAAACAACGCCCACGAGGATACTATGATGGAGATGTTGTCGATTCCCTTGTATATCCGATATATATATGTATATTATTATTTAATAATTAATATAACTTTAAAAAAAGTTATATTGTAAAAAGGCATGTCTATTCAAATCAGACCTATTCATGTAATATATATATTGAAAAGTAATGAATGAAAATACTTTGCTTTTGATTTTCAATTATATATCTTCTTGCCCATTCTCTCCACATCACCATCTTTACTCAGTACACCATTTTGATCATCCTCAAGCTTGATGGCGGTGCTCTGTCCTCATGCCCTGACATCAGCCTCTTACGCAGTTGCAGTTGCTGTTTCCACATTTGCTGCTCCAAACTGCTGTTTCTACCTGCACACCAGCATGCATCTTTTGTTGATCTTCTTCATTGGAAAAATAAGAATAATAATTTTACACACATTCTGGTGTGTCATTTTGAACAATTGTTTACTTTGCTATTCCAGATTTGGCACCTCCAGCAGCAGCAGTGTTTCCTTGCTGCTCAATACAGATCAGGTAAATATAGGAAAGTTTATTCCACATGTTTCCTTCAAATCACCTTTTTAAAGAAGTATTTGGCTTGTCTTCCTTTAATTTTAGTGCATTTTTTACCCTTACAATCTTCAAAAATGGAGCAGCAAGTTTTTGATGGCTAGTACAAGCAGCTCTACCCAAAACATCAAATTGATTCAGTTTTTGACCAAAGAGCCAAAAAAACACAGCAACAGAATGAATTTCAGCTAAAATTCATGGATCAAATGGCAAATATGTTCCAACTGCTTATTGGACAACAATCTGCCAGTTCTACCTCTACAACCATCTCAATTACCCAACCTGCATTTTAGTTGGACATCAAGATATTCATTTCTTATTTCAATGGAAAAACTGATGGGCATGAATTGGATGTTTGGATTTGTAGACTAGAGGTGTATTTGAAGAAGAAATCAAAGCTAACAAAGGCGAAACAAATCACACTCACTGAGGTCATATGGATGATCAAGCCCTCAATTGGTGGCAGTCCCACTTTGAGCTTCTGCAAGCAACCAAACAGCCAGAAATTGACATGTGAAAAGGAACTCAAAACAACTCTTTATGCCAGACTTCTAGCCTCTCAAGTATGCAAAAGAGCAATTGGCTATTTGGCTTCAGCTTTGTCAACAATATGGTCCATCAGTCAAGCAATACATCATGAAGTTCAAAAGGGTCTCTCACAAATGGGACATAGTGGAAGCTAATGATGTCCTTCACATCAAATTTGTCTCGTCGTCCTTGAGAGTGGACAGACCTTATCACTATTAATTCCTTAGAGCATGCTTACAAGCTTGCTCCAAAGGTGGAAATTAGGGAGCAAAGGAAGAAGTCCAATCATTTTCTTGCATCTAAGAAAAAGAGCACATCTACCCCAGCCATGTCCTCAAACCCTTCCAACCTATCTAAGCATGGGAATTCTTCCCAGATCCACTAAGGGCTTTGGTAATGCGAAAAAAGAATATTTGTGCTTATCATAAGCACACCAGACATTCTGTAGAAGGTCACATGTTGAAATCAAAACAGGCCAAGAGCCTTCTACCTGAGCCACAGACACAACCACACCATGAAGATTTAACAACTGGGTTAACCAATTCCAACACTTCGCTCATTCTCATGGTCTACAATTAGGATCCAAAAAATCAAGAAGCTTTGTTCATGTGTAACTACCAAATCAATACTAATTGGTGGAGCTAATACTTGAAAATGGCAGTCAAAAGAACCAAAATTCAACTAAGTTAGTGGATAGTCTTTGTTTTCCAATTAAAAAGCACCATTGCCGATACTAATTGGGATGAATCAAGGATGAGTGGCAACTGCCACTTGTCATTTCCCGGTGTTCTATGGCATAGGTTATTGGGCAGTCCAGGCCAGTGGTATGTGGTGTCACTCCATTGGTTATTCGCTATTTGGAACACCATTTCATATGAATGTAACATTGTTTATTATGGCTTTCATAAGACCTACCAACTGTAGAGTTCAAATACAATTATTCTATTAGTGCTTTGCTTTCTGATAGACCTGCAATTAGACAAGCTAATTTCCACTTTACTCTTTGTATCACTAAAAATCCAAGAAAGAGAATGCTAACAAGCTGCACCCATTAACAATCCAATCTTTTATTGATTCTTATACTAATGTTTCGGAGAAGCCTAAAGGGCTTCACCCTTTTAGGTTCACTTAGCATCCATTGAGTTTGTCCCAAGATTTCAGTTGCCCAATTGGCCACCACTTTGCACTTCATCCATTGAGTGCTGAGATGCAGCACAAATCAAACAATTGCTATAGTACAGCAAGATTCTGCCCAACACTTCACCTTGTGCATGTCTTGTTCTTGTAGTACCAAAGAAAGAGCATAATGTGTGGTGGCTCCTCAACAAATCAGTGTGAACCACTATGAGCTAAGTACTTCACTAAGCTCAACCAAATTGGACATTGCCAAGTTCGCATAAAGCCCCATGATGTTTGGAAAACAGCCTTCAGGACAAAGTGTGAGTCCAATGGGTGGGTGGTCACACATTTTGACCTCACACCTATCACATTTGCGTGTATCATCAATGATATTTTCTCGCTCCATTTTGGCAATTTTGTTGTCATCATCTTGATAACATCCTCATATATACCAAGACTTGGGATGACCACTTGATCCACATCAAGACAATGTTGAATCTTCTTCATCAACACCAGCTCCAAGCACAAATAAAGTAATCAAACTTTGGAAAAACTTTAGTCAAATACTCGGGCTTCTTCATTGATAAGTATAGGGTACATGTGAATCTCAATAAAATTAAGGTACTTTGTGCATGGCCAACTCAACATCATTTCAGATCTCAAGATTTTTCTTGGGAATATGAACTTTTATAGGAATTCCATTTGTTACTCACATGTTACAGTTGCCACATTTTGCACGGGGTGCCATGTCTTCATTTTTCTTGTAAGTATGCTGCTCTCCCTTCCCTCCTCCTCCTTTCCCTTTCTCCACTATCCCCTTTCTCCCCTTCCGTCAGTTTCATTCCCTTCATTTCCCTTTTTCTTTCCTCTTTTACTTTCTTCTGTCAATTTCCCAAAAAAGAGCAAAAGGCCCCTAAAAATTCTAAGTACAAGAGCGCAACCCGACTTCACAACGAAGTCGGGGTGCGCCCTTAGGTTTGAGCGCACTCAGGGATGCGAAGTGCGGAAAAATGATCAAAATTTGGCTAAGTACAAGAGCGCAACCCGACTTCACTGCGAAGTCGGGGTGCGCTCTCATTTCTGTGCGCACCTGGGAAGCAGCGGACCCCTGAAATTTCTAAGTGTTGAAAGCGCAACCCGAATTCACTGCGAAGTCGGGGTGCGCTCTCATCTTCATGTGCAGTCGGAGCGATGAGCAAAATGCGCTAAGTGTTGGGTGCGCAACCCGACTTTGCAGCGAAGTCGGGCTGCGCCCTCTTACTTGTGCGCACTCGGGCAGGATGTTGCAAGCAGCCCAAAAATTGTCTAAGGCACGGAGGCCTCCCCAACTGCGCTACTTCCCCCTTGCGCTTTCTAATTGCGCTCCAATTCCGAGCGAGGTCAGGCATGAAAGAGAGACGAGATTCCAAGGCAGATTCGTCCCTTATCAGATTTTGACAGGTGTCCAGCCTCGGGATTCGAGTCAGAGATGTGACGGGTGGAGTGCAAGCGTGAACCAAATTATTGTACCGCAGCTACCCTCATTCAAGTTGATTCAAAGTTTCATCTACCGCAGCTACCCTCATTCAAGCTGACTCAAAGTTTCATCTACCGCACTACCACGTAGCTGCCAAGTTTTCAGGTGGACCTTGCTGCAAGTACAGTCCATATCTGCAGAGGTCAACATCAGCAGCTTTTTTGCCGCTTTTGTCAGCTATTGTCAGGTCTGGGATCCTGTGCCCTAAGTTGTAATTGGGGGGAAATTGAGCTATAAATAGCTGCGCCATATCATTGTAAACGGGTGGAAGGGGAATATACTGCTAGGGAACCATTGTAGCTGTGCATTTGCTTCTGAATACAAGATACACTTGGCTCTATTGACTGTCCTTGTTCTTTATGCTGCCTTTATTTAGCATTTCTGCCTCATGTTGCTTATGTTATTGCTTACTGTTATTCTGCTATCTGGATATCGGTATTTGATAATTAAGTATTCCTAGAATGCATAGTTAGAGGATACATAGAATGAATGACATTGGTAGTTTTTGTAATGTATTCTGTATTTAGTTGTTGTTAGTAGTGGTGATTGATAGTTGTTGTGCTGCTTATCCTCCCCACCCAATACAAATCACATTTATATTTCTTTCTGCATTTCTAATTTCTTTCCTGCACTCTGAGCTTAAAACCAATTGAGAAAACATAGGAAGTCGGCCTTCTCCGGAGATTGGCACGGAAGGCATTCCTTCCTTCCGGCCTTTCAATCTGCTGGGCAAATCTAGGGCGCATTACACTAAATCCTATCCGAGTGGCGGATTCGTAACCAACAGTTACCAGTCACTTCATCAGCTCACTCATTAGAAAACTTACTTAGAGTCCACAGGCTGATTAACATTTTTTCATCTCAAAGATGCTCTGAAGTGGGCAGCTTACATTCAACAATTTTATTTGGTGATCAAATACAAGAAAGACATCACCAACAAAGTGGCGTATTTTCTTAATAATCCTCCATCTAACATACTTAACATCTTAGATGTATCCTATGATGAGTAGAAAGATATCTAGTCCATGGATCCTCACTTTGGTCCATTTGTTGATGCTTCGCAACAACCAACAATAGTGAATCATATACCTTTTACAAAGTGACAGATTTTCTTTATAATACTCCAACTAGCATGCTTAGCATCTTAGATGCATCCTATGATGAATAGAAAGATATCTAGTCCATAAATCCTCACTTTGGTCCAATTAGTGATGCTTCGCAACAACCACCACTAGTGAATCAGACACCTTTCCTTGACTATAGCTTGAGAGATAGGTTATTATACAATTTTAATCAACTTTGTCTTCCTATGGTATGTCTCATCAAATTCTGCTCAAGAAGGCTCGTTTATCTTCTAATGGTGGTTAATTTGGTGTGCAAAAGACCTTGCAATACCTTCGTCGTCGTTCACTTTGAAGCCAATCCAATTGTTCCTATCAAGAGCATGTATTGTATCAGCCTTACAAGGTTCCTACTTGACCATGAGAATTTATTTCCATGGACTTTATTAGTGACATGCCTATAACTCCATGCCAACATAACTGCATTTTTGTTGTCATGTCAATTTCCCAAGGCATATTTTTAGAGCCATGACTGGCTTATTTTTCAAACATGTTCGGAGCAGTTTTGGACATGTACTATTATTTTTTATTGTGACTCCTGTTTTTTGGTTCACTTTTGCAAATCCTTGTGGAAGCTTCTTTTGTCAATGGCACTTCACCAGTTCATTTCATTTGCAAAATGATGGTCGGATTGAGGTGGTTAATGGTCCATGCTCCCTATCATCAACAAAACAAGCAATGGGCCAATTATCTACATATTATTTGGCATAGTTGCACTCAGGCTACTAATTTCTTTACAGAGCATTCTTCTTTCAAAGTCTGTGATGGCCTCCAACCTGTAGCCTCTTATGAAATTTTGGTTTCCCTTCCAGCACTGCATATGTCCCACAGAAATATGGAGCAAGATATCATGCCAGAATTCAAGATACTCTTCAACACACCCAAGCCAAATTCAAGGCACTCTATGACCACCATTGCTACTTCATTCTTTTCAAGTTAGTGATCTTGTTTGGTTTCACTTGGACGAGCAAAAGTTTCACAATTAACAAAATCTCAACTTGTAGCTTATCAAGTATGAGCCTTATACAATTCTCCAAGTAGTCGAGCCTCATGCTTTTCTTTTGGATTCCCCAACTCAACTTGCCTTTCATGTTGTCGTCAA
This sequence comes from Wollemia nobilis, assembly GCA_028583015.1. Classification (NCBI taxonomy): domain Eukaryota; kingdom Viridiplantae; phylum Streptophyta; class Pinopsida; order Araucariales; family Araucariaceae; genus Wollemia; species Wollemia nobilis. The sequence continues at coordinate 23,845,506 of JAQPPZ010000523.1, forward strand.
TTTGAGCCAACTAAAGCGATACCAACAATGCCACCTGGAGGAGGTTTCCATAACTCATTCTAAAGATCCCATTCTAGACTGTCAACAACCTTTGGTGGATGATACATCCCTCAATGTTTGCACTTTGCACCAACACAAGAAGCAAACCACTACTTACTTTGTGGGCCACAAAGGGAATTTGCTAACGCAAGCCAAGTGGTTCTAAAAATCATCTTTTATAGCAAAGTTTCCTCATCTACTCCAGAAGTTGGGGACAACTTCCACTAAGTAGAAAGGAAATGATGAGATTTATACCAGCCTCCATTCTTACTCATCTCCTTCTTTATTTGAATTATCTCACTTATAAACTACTGAGTATTAGTTTGATGTCCAGTTCATCTCAGTTACAAACTAGAGTCTCAATTTGCATGTCCAGTTTCTCTCAATTAAAGTGAATGAGGTATCCTTACAGAATCACAGATGTCCAGTTCACTAACAGAAAGTAAGTTAGACTAAATCTGATGTCTATGCATGCCCACTTCAAGGGCAGTTTGCAACTATTCATCCTCGTCTTTGTCATTCTATTTATACCTCACTAATGAAGAGTGTATGTCATCAGCTTTGGCAGCTCTCTTCTCTATTTGGATCAGTTTCAACTTTCTCTCATTTGCATATCAATCTGTGCATTTTGCAATATTAATTTTACTGCAGGTTCATATCAGTGGATCTCCAACTATTCAATTCACTGTAACATTCTTTGGCAAGCACCTTAGGGATCTACACTGAATACTCATGATATGCAATGCATTGTCAGACCTTCGGATATCTGGATCATAGATGCCCACAAAAGATGTAAGCACAGTTGTCCTTTACCTCTATGAATAGAAGTACTGAGATCAGTCTTGAGAGAAATTCATCCTAAGGGTTACTATAAGTGCCAAATAAAACTGAAAGGCAATCTTCTAGAGTCTTATGTAGTCTTTTCAGAAAATAATGGCATATTAACAAATTTAGCCTCAATTCAAGGTAAAAGGAACAATAACAAACAGGGAAATGCCTGTCTACTCTTTCTCATAAGGACATCTGACAAAGGAATTTTCTGGCTTGTAAAACATCCCTGTGAGACACTACTTGAGCTTGTAAGACCTCTTCGTAATTTACTGTCATCAATTGTCCCTTAACTGGAGATGATTATCTGCCATGCAAACATAAATTTATAAGGTCATGCTGTTCTACAAACTTACTCTGTTGATGCACTGCAGTCAGCATGCTATTTATCCTAGTTCTCCCTTCGTCATGTGATTGCTGCGTGAAAGTGGATATGGCAAAAGTATATCATGCACTCTTGCAGTTTGCTATCCTTATATGGGTTTACTCAATTTGTTTTCATCTTAATTCTAATGTTTATATATCCTATATTCATTTGAAAGAGCTTCTCATTGACATAAATCTTCATGCAACAGATGATTCTTGCATTTAGAATTTCATCCCAAGTACAGGCTCAAAAGATTGGTTTATCAATGACCTACTACATATGTTGCAATCCTACAAGGGTTATAATATACACTGTTACTATAATGTTATTTATGAAACATCCAATCTAAGTTGATACTGACTGGCCCATATATGCAATAGAACACTATAGGCAGTAATATTGCAATAAAAGCTGCTTCATTTTTTTAACCTCTTTTCTCCTTTTGTAGTGTTTCAATTTACATTTCAACCATCACCTCCAGGAAGAGCTGACATTACTTGGAATCAAGGTTCAACAAATCTTGTGGAATTGTTTTTATTAAGCATGCCATGAAGAAAGTGAAGCATTCCCAATCTGTGCAACAGAAAAGATAGCCTTGTGCAAATGGATGGATTTTATCAAGAGACATTTAAACAACAAAGTAAAACTCAAAGGGAGAATTGGATTTTTGTTCATGTAAATTTTGCTACTTACTACTCATAAAGAAATTTGCAGGTAAGTACAAAGGAATGAAAGAGAAACCCTCAAGGAGACACATGCTCATTATGGAAGGATATTTAACAGGGAGAGGAATGTAAAAACAAGTCAAACTCGAATGCTACTTTTTGCTCTCTTGAGCCTTTTTAGAAATTCTTCCATCTTGAACCAGAAATCTTTCCAGGTTCTTATGCAAAAGTTTAAAGCTACATTCCAGATTCACCAGCTATTCAATCTCACCCCTCCACATATTCATTTTAATTTTACAGAAAGCTACACCCTCAAGAGGATTTTGAATCCAAAACAAAGTTCTCCACATTTTGGACTGTGGAAGAAGGGGGAAAATGGAAAAATCGACATTCATCGAATCACCAAATAAACCTGAAACCTTGGGAATCAAAATTGTGCCCATGGAATAGCTGCAAGTTTACTGCAGTGGTAAAGGCTTTGGCCTCTCTTTCAGAGGTCCAAGGTTCAAACCCCACTCAGTATGAGGGGACCGAGACCCCTCATAAACACGTGTAAACTCTTTGAAAAAAAATTGTGTCCATGGATACCCAAGGGGTTTCAAGAGAAGTGATGGGGAGTGCAGAGTTTCATACTGTAAAGTTTAAACCAAGATTCCAATCCCATGGGTGAACCTTAACATTTTGCCAACGGGGCTGAAGTCCAACTGGTGAGAATGCTTGGCTCACAAAGAGCCCACCAAGGTTCAATTCCCATGGGTGTCATGATAATATGGTTTGTTGTAATGTCACTATATGGTTTATTCAAATATCATGGTAATGTGGTCATGAGGTAACATGTGTGGGACCTGTATCAGTCTTATTTAAGCAATTTAAAATTAGAAAAAAATAAACAATAAAATGCCTAGGGCCCTCTAAGTTAACTCACATTTTCTGTGTAGAACCTAAAAGTCATGAAAGTGCTGGACAAACATGAAAACAGCAATTAAAAAGCAATAATTATTCATGAGAAACATCCAACGCTATTGTAGAAAAGGCAACAAAATCACTTACGAGGCCACTTTGTGAGAAAATAGTCTCCATTTATTTACCAAAGAATAGCACAATGCTGTAGTCTTACTAACTACATCTATGTGTAGTGCACTTTAGGAGGAAAAGTGACCAAAAAAGCACATAAACTGAAAACAGAAAATTATATAACTTGTATGAAACTTTATCAAGCTTACCAGAGAACTATAGGAATCAATACAACATAGAGATGCTTGTGACCATGTTGGTAAGAAGAAAGCCACCCAAATGACAAGAATGCACCACAGCTTTTGCTAATTCTTGTTCGATATTCCTAAAGACTGGTAGCTAATACTTGAAGATTTTGGCATTGAAAATGACTTGATTAAAATAACAGTCCTGAGCTTGCCAAATGCCCCAATTTCAAAATCATTTTTGAAACTTGCTATGCATTTCATAAATCAGAATTGAACAGTTCATATTTCACTTTAGTTGTAAACATAATACAAAGAATGGGTTCTATTGACTTAAATGCAAGTATTTGTATAGCCAATGACATTAAACACTCCCCATTTGATGATGATGAAAAGTCAAAGAAGGTTGCATCCCTAACAATTTCCTATATTTGATAAAGAGGATTGGCCATTAACTATGATAGAACACCTCATGGAATGGAAATAACTACTTGTTCAAGATGCCTCATAAGAAACAGCAATGGAACATATTTGATAATTTTCAAGATTGCACTCAGTTAGAATCATTGGCAGATGTCATGGGAGAGGCTATTCTGTGGTAAAGGACTGAAAATGACATGGCATTGACTCAAGAAACAGTTCAAAATTGCATGGCTATAGAAGACCACATAACATTAGAAAATGCAAAAATATATAAAGAATTCAAAGGTTGTGCCTGGTTGCCTCTGACAATTGGATCGCTTGATTTTCTTACATACAATGTTCTCACTTTAGAAGAAATTTCCAGTCAAAAACTGGCATATTTGCTGCCTAACTAGAAGATCTCTTTCTCACTGTTGTTTATAAAAATAATGCTCTTGTTTGCTTTTGTATAAATTCATCGTGCAGGATGACTACACAAGCTGGTCACTTAATTTTCATGGTAAATGAAGCATTTAATGACTACTTCTCTCGGCATTCAGACTATAAATTAAAATCACATAATAAAACAACCAAATAATGGGATAGGAAGCCTTCACATATATACTTACAAGGTTGTACTGTTGCTTCAAGGTTTCCTTCCGTAAATTTTGCATCTCACTGGCAATGCAATTAAGAAGGATATAAAAGTCATTTATATATATGGAAATGATTTATTAGTTGCTGATGAAGATCAAAATTTAAAAACTGAACCAAAAGGTAAAGTCAAACCTGTCTTCCATCCAGGCAACACTATAAAGATCTCCAAGACAGGTATCATATTCTGGAGGAGGAGAAGGCTCCATTCCAGGACAGTATGTTCCCCAACTGTTCTCCTGAGCATTTGCAGCTGTTGTAGCATATATATTCATGTCCTTTGGAAGAAGACCTTCAAAAACACTTCCACTTTCACACGCTTCAATATAAATAACCTGGTATTAGGAAAATTATCAGTGGTCCCTTGGACATAATACATGATAAATTTGGTTGTGGAAGACATAAATAATATGTTGATCTCATAGGACTCGGTAAAATCAAAGCAATAACACACAAAATCAAATGTCATTCATCATTATCAAATGCCAATATCTGCATCCATTCAGAAATCACAAAGGAAGCAAAAATACTAAACAAGTTATTGTATTTACTCACCATTTCTTTATAGGCACCGGCCTCATGTTTCTTTTTCAAGACTTGCACAAAATCACGTGCATAAAGATAAGGTGGAAGAGGCATCCCTACAACCAATTTCACTAACCATTATAAAAAGAAACTAAAACATGTATCATCCAAGTAAACAAAGAGAAGAACTTGGGCATAGTGGATGTGTAAAATCTTTATACATATCCAAAAGCAGCACATCACAACTCAAGAAAGAATGCCTTCCATGTTAAATGACTGTTCTACAAAGAAGTTACTTAGAAGAATTGAAACTATAAATCTATGGAGTGAGAAATCACAGGCAATTGAAAAATGTGTTTTGATGACTTCATAAATGCTACATGTTAAGAAAGAATTGGTCTGTATGGCACATCCGCTTACAATGATAATTTTGAAGATTATTTTACCCTGTAAACATATACCAAGAATGTTTCTATTCCTTTTCCACAAATTCAAACTGATTAATTTTGAATACTGGTTAGTAACATGAGTTGAACATGAACATTTTTAATGCTTAAATAAAACCTTGAACATTTGAAACTTTTCACAAACAAATAACAGTATTCAAATTTAACCCTGTTCCAACTCTGTCCACAACAGAACTGCAAGCTTACTGTAGTGGTAAGCTTTGGCCTCTCTTTGGAGAGGTACAAGGTTCAAACCTCACTCAGTATGAGGGGACCAGGACCCCTCATAAAAACCTGTGTAAACTCATAGAATCAAATAGCATTAGCTCAACTGGTTAAATTCCTCAACATTCAAGGAGAAGACCCAGGTTCAAATCTTGCCAAGCAATACATGGATAATATCTAAGCTTGCTTTGTTGTAATACCACTATGTGGTGATGATGAAATACGGGCGGGCCCGTTTCAATCCCATATAACCAACTGAAAAAAAAAAAACTCTGTCCACAACAGCAGCTTGGCATTCCACCAACATCAAATACGACCCAATCTGCATATTTCTAAAAATAGCAACACTCACCAAGGACTCCAGCGCCTCCGTGATCAGAGTAGTAGATGAAAATATGATCATTAGGGCCACTATCAACAACCTTCCCACTTCCACCCTGTACCGCATTTTTATCCCCAAGAAGAACAGAGAAAAAATTATGCACAGAAACATTCTCGCCGGTGTAGTCCTGCAAAAATGAGCAAATGCAACTAGATGTTAATAAACAACCAATAGTTAATCTTGCCATCGTAATAATGATCAGACTTCTAATCGAATGGCATGAACTCTGTTGGTTAAATTTCTTAACTTTTAAGGAGGAGACCTAAGTTCAAATCTTGCCAAGTGATATATGCATTATTGCCAAGATGTTGTAATACACCTATGTAATCATGATATAATACAGGTAGAACCTGTTTCAATGCCATATAACCAATTGAAGGAAAAAAAGATCAGACTTCTAACTGGTATCAAGTCCCTAGAGCCTTGTGTATCAAACATTGCCAATAAATAATACAAGTATCTTTGATACAATACTCCCTCTACTTGCCTTCATGCCAACAAGCTCTTTCGGGCTCTTGAACACACCTCTTGAACAAATGAGACGCATTTGCGTGAAAAAGGGGAAAATTCCACTTTAACTTATCTTACTATTAGCCATAAACATGCAGTATGCATTAATAATTGGTTTATACAGTATGGAATCTCTACCCCACTTTTTAACCCAACGTTGGGTTGGCAATGGCATTGTTAAAGATAATTGACAGAAATTCGAATCAAATTATTATTGTGAACTTTGTGGCTCACCTTTGGAACACCTGCATAGATATCTGATCCCTGGGGATGGTTGATGATGGTACCAGGCCTGGGATTTTCTCCATTGTAGGCTATATCATCATACATAAACACCACAATGTTTTCATCTTTCAATCCTCCTCTTTTCAACAGGTGGTATGCATGGCAAACATCAGACTGCAGAATCCCATAATGGAAATAACATCAGCAGACATGATAAAAAATGAAAACAAAAAGCAACTAAATGGGTTTTATTATTACTAAAAAACAAGTGAATTTGAATTGAGTCAACCGGAATTCAGCCCAAATCCAAACAGAAAAACAACTAGATGGGTGTGACAAAGAAGAGACCTTAATGTGAATTAAAACAATCCGATTTCAACATGGATCCCTAAAAAGTAACAATCAACCGGATAGAACAAAGAACACACATGGGTAAAAATCAAAGGGGAAATTTTAACATATAAAAATACAAAAAAAATAAAATCAACAACAATCAATTTCAAAATAATAACGTGAGTAGGACTGAGACGAGATCCCACTAAGACTAAACAGAATTAATCAAAATTATATTAAAAAATATTTTTACTCAATCCATTAAATTTTTCAATTTTTAAGGTGGAAGAGCCTGAATCTTACAAACAAAAAATATACATACGTATTTTTCAGTTTCATATAATCAATTAAGAAGAAAAACAGCGAAACAGATCAGAGGAAGAGAATACCTGATCCTAGTTATGAAATGATACAAACGAAAATCAAAACTCTTAAAATTAAGAAATAAAAAACGAAAATCAAAACTCTTAAAATTAAGAAATAAAAAAGCGAAAATCAAAACTCCTAAAATTAAGAAATAAAAACGATGATCAGTAGGATTGGAAGAAGATGAGACCTGATGTCTGTAGTTCCAATAGCCAGAGGAGCCAGCAACCAGGACAGCCCACCTTGTACCTATAACACGATCTGTTTCATCTTCAAGAGCATCTGTGGGCATTTTTAGTATCGAATTCCAATCTTTTCTGGCGCCATCAGCAACTCCTGTGGCCAAGACCACCAACACCACCAAACAAGATAGAAGGCCTAACCGGAAACCCATGAAGGTGCCCGTCACAGCACAAGAACTCAGGTACCAGTATGATCCGATCGGTACCAAAAATCCTTGAAAAAACTATCTGGGTATCTATACCGACAAAAATATGATTTCCCCAAAGGATTTAACTCGGCAAATCAAAAACTTCCCACTCCCATGGGTACCATCACTGTCTCATATTGCCTTGGTAGAGTTGTAGGAACCTTTGACCAGCCTAAACTGCCTTATTCCCAACAGTGAAGAGATAGTTATCCAGGACTGTTTGTTAGGAATATGACCCCTCATCGACTCTGTGTACAGAGTATTGCCAATTCCGTAGATAGCTACAATAGATGCGGGGGCATTGAGGCTGTACTTATCAATCAGAATGATGCAACCCAGCGGTTTCTTCCCTTGGAGTTTATTTTGCCGACTCTGACCGGGAGATAATGATACATGTAAATGGGCCCACGGGCGTGACGTTCGAACGTTACATGAGCCCACAGGGCTTGCGTTTCTAATCTTTTTTCCTATGTAGTCAGGACCGTGGAGATGCTAGTATTTTTTGTTTCTTGTGGTGCACTCCATCGATTGAGCCGAGTGGAATTTTAAATAGAAAGTTTAAGGTTTTAATTTTAAAGGATAAGATTATATATTATGTTTATAAAATATTATTTAAATATAAAATTTGAAGTTTAAATTTGAAAGGATAGGATTATATATTATGTTTATAGAATAGTATTTAAATAAATTTAATTATATAAATTTTAAAGTAAAATTATTTTTAAGAAATTGGCAACCTTCTCTTAAGGATTTTGGAAAAGTTAATATTGATGGAGCTTTTAGAGCGAACCCTGGAAAAGCTAGTGTGGGAGGAATTGGTAGACTTTCGGATGACTTTTTGGTTTTTACTTTTGTTGAGAATCTAGGTATTTTTTCCAATAACCTTGCTGAGGGGTATGGTATTCTCAAAGGCCTTCGAGAGGCTACTAAGATTGGATGGGAAAATGTGTTAGTTGAGTCTGAATCTCAACTCATAATTAATTTTTTGAAGACTTCTTCTAAGAATCATAAGGTTGATTGGAGAATAAAAATAATTATTGAGAAGATTCAATTAATCCAGATGGGATTTTTGAAAGTTGATTACAATTATGTGGTCAGAGATCAAAACAAGAGTGTTTATGCTTTAGCTAATTGGGCTTTGGACAAAGGTGATCTTACTTGTTATGGCCACCCTCCTAGATGGTGGGCTTCGCAAATAAAAGAAGCTCTTTTTTCTATCATTTCTTTGGATGACTCTAGTTTTGAAGGTACCTAGTTTATTCTTGTTTTATTTTTGTTTCTCTTTGGTTCAATAAGGGTATATTAGTTTCCTAACTCAAACTATTCTTTCTTTTGTTTCCTATGTTGATTCTTGCCTTAAAAGTTTTTTTGGTCTAGAAAGGTCATTGTTATGGTCAATTTTTTTTTTCTTTTTTGTTTAGTTTTTTGAGGTGTGTGTGCTTTTTTGTTTTGTTTTTTTGTTCTTTGTGTTGTTTTTGTTGTTTTATGTTTTTTTTGTTATTGTTCTTGTGTTTTTGTTGTTCTTGTGTTTTGTATGTTTGTGTTAATTACACCGAGAGGCATTCCTACAATGGCAGACAGGGGGATGGGAGGCAAAAAAAAACCGACATTAACAAAAACATTTAAACTAGCTTAGATATAAAGGATATATATCTAAAAACGTCGAGAGTTATCAATCCCAAGGCGTCTATCTTGGAGATCACACCCTCAAGAAATGAGATAGGTGCCTCGAGATTGATAACTCTTGGCATTTTTAGATATATATCCTTTATATCTAAGCTAGTTAGTGTTTTTGTGAGCGTTTTCTATGTTTTTTGTTTTTGTTTATTGTGTGTTGTTGGTTGTTTTTTATTTTTATTTTTATTTTTAAATTTTTTAGGTTTTGGTTGTTTTTGTTTTTCATGTTTTTGTTGGTTATATCTTTGTAGTGTTTTGTTGTTTTTGTCATGTTTATGTTTTGTTATGTTATTTTTGTATTTTTTTCTATGTGGTTCGTGTTGTGGTTTTTTATCTTATTGTGTGTGTTTGGTTGTGCTTTTATCTTTTTGACACACTCAAGGAGCATGTTTTTTATTTTATTTTATTATTTTTATTATTTTTTTATTTTTTTAATTTTATTGTGTGTTTGTTTGCTCCTTGAGTATGTCAAATGTGGTAGGTCAAGTTCGTGCCCTGGACGATTTTGGTGAAATGGATACCCTACCTCCTTAGGTCTTACTCGAAAGTGACATCCCTTCTGGAATGTTTTAAAAAAAAAAGGTAAAATTATTTTTTTTGGATTTTTTTTATTTGGTTAGTGACGCATAAGGTTGAGCAGTCTCAACTCAACCATGACCTCCCTTAAAGTCGAGAGGGAATGCAATTTCTTCTCAACTATGACCTTCCCTAAAATCGAGAGGAAATTTAACACACAACCACCACACACCTATCCCCTCACACGCTCGTCCACGCAACAATTTGAACCTTGAACCTCTTGAAAAAAAAACCAAAGCCTAGACTATTTTATTAGTTCAATTATATAAAAAAAAAATTATCAAAGATGATAAGTTTAAAAGACTTTGAACTCAAAAGAAGAAATATAAAGTTTATACAATATATTTTTATATAAATAAATAAATATTTATATAATTATATCATTCTATATAAATAAAAATATTTAAATAATCATATTGTTTCATGTAATTTAAACATATTGGTTTTATATTGAACATCGTTAAGATGATAAGTTCAAAAGACTTTGAACTCAAAATACGAAATATAAAGTTTATACAATATATTTTTATATAAATAAATAAATATTTATATAATTATATAATTCTATATAAATAAAAATATTTAAATAATCATATTGTTTCATGTAATTTAAACATATATTTTTATATTGAACATCGTTTACAAATATTTACAAATATTTGCGCTAGTTCGAGCAAACACAAGAGAAATCGACCTTACAACCACATGGATGATAATAACTAGACAATTGCAATTACACCAAATGTCATTCGACAATTTAAACATACTTTACTTTTATGAGTTAATGAAAAAACCATTTACTTTTAAATAAGTCTATGATTGTATTATTCAAAATATTCAAATATAACCCAGTGTTGTAGGTGAGTTGGAGAGGAGAGGGCAATCCTCCAAGGGAGGTCCCAGGTTCGAATCTCCACCCTACCAAAAAGCTGAATTGGGTACCCAAAATCCAATTGATAATGTTGGTGCGGGGCAGGGCTGGGTGCGACCCTCGAGTGACTTTGACTGTTTAGAACCCCTGTTCGTGGTCTCTTAGACCAAGGCGGCCCTGCAGGGGTTTTTCGCTAAAATATATATATATATATATATAAGTATTGAAAAGCATTGAGGTATTAATCATGCGGAAGGTAGTGTGAACCTATCACAAATAAAATGCAATCATACGAGTGTAAATCTAGTCAAAATTTGCCACGTATTTAGAGGATTTGGAGCAGACTATTACTTTTGCTAAGGGTTGGCTTCCTCAAAGGTTTGAACCTAAGTTTCTTCTTGATAAGTGTCCAACTACATCTGCACTTACTAATCCTCTAACTTTTAGGATAAATCTAATCAAAATTTAGTCCAAGTAAATAAGATCTACTGTTTTATCATGCATATAGTTTGTTGTTGATATAATATAAGTTTCTATAAGTAATATAATTTTATTTTTTTTTGAGGAGAACGTTTACAAATTACATCAACAACCACCCTCAAGGGGTTTTGAACACAAGACCACTTAAGAAACAACCACCATCTTTAGCCACTAGGGCAAAAACAATTTTCTATAATATATAGTATATTATTTATTATTTTATCAACATTTTGAAATCTTGATATAGGTTGTATAATTATATTATTGTTAATTGAAATATTATGAATAGTTTGTTATCATCAAAACTTTTTATTAAAATTATTTAGGTATTGCATTTATTTAAAAAAAAAAAAAAATTATTGAACAGAGTTCAAATGATTAAGGTAAGTCAGTTATTATGGAAAGGTTTAGATTCAAGTTTTGATATATATAGAGGTTTTGTTTATATAAATGATGGATATTTGATCTTAATAAGTTATCTTTAAATTATTATAAATAAAAATTGTGGTAAGTCGTAGTCTCTGTGGTTTGAATCTTGTACCTAGTAGTTACTAAAAATAGTGTAGATATAACCAACTCATTATGTATCTAATTAATAAATAAATAAAATGTGATAGATCATTATATATGTATATATATGGATGGAGTCTTATGTAATGCCACTCTTGAAACTAATTTAAGAATATGGTTACAATGGAATACATGTGGCGCCCTTCACATAATTATAATACCTCTGTAATTGTTAATATGGTATAACCTTTGATATAATAGTAGTTGTGATGTAGCTACGAAGAGTGTTAGTAAGGAGCACGTAGGGAGAGGGTCTCACCTTTTATTGTTTTGAATTTTAAAATAAATTAAAAATATATGATTCTAATAAGAAAAAATAGGTAACAAGGAAGAAAAGTTATTGATGGAAGTTGTACTTGGAAGAAATAATGCCTTAGTTGGAAGTAAGGATGCTCTAGTCAGACACAAGAGGGATAGTGCATCTATGGCAATCCTTATCTAAACAACACATGTTTCATTGAAAGTGATTATCAAAGATGAGATGATTAAGTATGATATAATAGTTCTTAGAAGCAAAGGATTAATACATAAGTTCCATGCATATTAGTTAGGTTTTTTAAGAATTTTAAAATAGATTAAATAGAATTGGAGACTAAATTTTAATTATTCCATAATTTTTCTTTTTAAATGATTTTTCTCATTATTCTCCAATTTTAAAATTAGGGATAAAATAATGGATGGTGGTCCATGGTTTAGGGGAGAGATGTCTTGTATTTAAGACCATGGAGTGAGGATTTTCTCACGGAGACAAAAACTATTAAAAGGATTCTATTTTTTTGTTAGGCTTTTGCACTTTCACATCAACTTGTTAATAAACAAGTTTTGAAGAATATTAGTAACTTTCTAGGGAAGTTCATCTAGTAGAGCCTAACTACTGAGGAGCGAAAGCATGTTATGTATACCTAGATATATGTTGTTTTTTTTTCTGAGAAAAAAACTAGATTATATTATTTTATTAACTAGAACATTACAATATTATGGTGTTAACACTGTCCACCAACTAAAAAACAAAATGAGGTGGATAAGGAGTAAAACATCCATAATTGAATATACATAAGAATAGAAGCTAATAACAACAAAAAGACTATAGCTATATCTTGTAATAAACTAGATATCAACACTCATATGTGGGAGAGCCTATTATATGGGAAAATTTTGGGCGTGTCTTTTGTGATATCTTTTAAAGTCTTAAAAAAAAATAGAAGTAATCAAATCTTGAAATTGCTCATCGTTGTTAACTGCCTTCTTTTTAGTTTCCTGTTGGACCTTCTAAAGATCCTTAACCATATGAGAAAGTTGATGAAGTTGTCAATAACATCTCATGGTGTACTAGAAGTTCCATAAACTTGGGAATGAATGCATCCCACATGTAATAAAATATCAAAGGTTAAGTATGCTAAAACTATATCCCATTGAGGAGCAGAACCAATAAACACCTTTTTGCATCTACACTTCCAAATGTGCTTGAGAATGATGAGTCTACAAACATCCCATAGTTTGGGACATTGATCCAACTGAAAAAAACCAAGTAGAGAAAACTTCCAAGATCTAGTGAAAGAGGGAAAAAGAAAAGTGTAGAAGACATCCCAAAACTGTTTAGCCATGTCACAAAACCAAAACAAGTGAATAAGATTTTCTAAAGCATTACAAAATTTGCATTGAGGGAAAATGTGTAAAATTGAAGCCAAACTTTTAGAAGTTGGAAATTTTTGATGTAAAATCCGCCATCCAAGAAGTTGAATTTTGGTGCAAAGAGCAAATAATTTGAGATATAAGTTGTTATGGATATGTCAAAATCTTTTCCAAAATCCATTAAGATTAAATTTGAATCAAGAGATTGGGATTAGTAAGTTGATTGTCACAATATTGCATTTCAAGGCCACAAATGTTAGACTAGATGCATCGAAAGAGATTGCAAAGTAAAAATAATTGAGAAAGTGATGGAAAGTTTTGGTTGTAAGACAAACTTCAATATAAAGCAAGGAGTTCATGTTGTAGTAGAATCTGACTAAGATTAATGATTTTACACTTTTGAAAAAAGAGTAAAGAAATCGCGTCTACCTTATGAGATGGCAAAGGCCTTCATAGTTCACTATGAGCAATCATTAGAAGAAACTAAGAAATGTTGGAATATATTACATTATTGCTAATGTACCACCATGGGTACATCTTTAGATTAGGAGTGTGCATTAGATTAGAGGTTGAGTATTTACTTAATGTAATATAATAAATACATAAGTGTTAGAATGTGCAAAGTACTTGATGATGTAAATGTTCATGTTTTCCATATGCACATGAGTCCATAGAATAAGAAGGTGAAGAGTCATAGGAAGATCGAAGGTCAAGAGTCACCTCTCATTATATATATGCTTTTGTATGGACATATGAAGTGGTGAGAGAGACACAATTTTGGTGTGCACAAGATAGAGTAGTAGTAGTAGTTGATATGATAGATACAATATAGAGCATGTACTAAATATGGAGAGTTCGAGACCTCCATTTTATTATAATATACTTATTTTGTGAGCCTTCATTAATGGCATTTTTATAAGTAGTTGCAGAAGTTTCTCATGATATTTACATGCTTAGTATATTGCATTTTTCATATATTTAATATTGCATGCTCATTTTATACCTTGTGGTTGCATTTCCTTAAATATATAGCATCAAAAGCTAACAAGATTGTTGCAAGGAATGAAAAATTATAATGTATAATTTCAAATTTAGAATAAATTAAAATTTTGAAGGAATATGTGGAGCCAACTTTAAAACAAAGAAGGTGAAAGTGGTTAAGTTTAATCTACGTAAATTGTTTTTATTTTCCACATGTAATAAAAAACCATCCCCTTATAATAAAAATAAAAGTAGTATATAATTTATCCATTGCATCGTAGGGTTTCAAGAGCAACATAATAAAGAAAGGATTATGAAGAATATCCATTGTAATTTATGATTTATAGAGCAAAAAAAATAAAGTAAGTACAATGGAGGATGTTCTTTCCATTTTAGAGTTTCTAGGGTCGAAAAAAGAAAGTACTTTTGAGGTTATTCCTTGCACTCTAGGTTCTTCAAGGTGGAATAATCCTATGGATGACAAGTCACATTTGGAAAAATCTATAAAAGTGGAAGAAATTGATAAGGATAAAAGTGTTGGTGGAAATGGAGAAAGGAGAGGAAGACCCTCAAAGCAAAAGGAAAGAGAAACAAAAAAAAGAAAAAAAGATCAATCTGGTAAACCAAAAATAAATAGCACAAGTTTTAATAAGTGGGGGTAAGCCCACAATTAAGAATAAAAAGTGATAATGAATATGGTATCTTGGAATACTAGGGTATGAGTAAAGCCCTTAAAAAAGAGTTATTGAAAAATTAACAAGTTGTTTTAGTCTTGAGTTTATTTTAATACAAGAAACAAAAATAAGCAGTGAGGAATGTAAGGACACATTCAAAATGATTTAGAAGATGAGGGATTGTTTAATAGTTTCTATTATAAGATCTTTAGGAGGTATTGCAAAAATATGAGATAAACAAAAATGAAATGGACAACTCCTCACAAAAAGAAGTAATTGGATTGCTATTTATTGTGGAAAAGAGAAAAATGTCAAAGTTGGAGTCATAAATGTATATGCTTCAACTATACTTACTCATTGTGATATATGTTGAAAGTACTTTAGTTTATTTATGTCAAATTCAATGATGGTTCATAATTATAGTCTACGGATTCTTGGAGGGGCTTTGATAAGATAATTCTTATCCTTTTTGCTCCACGAAATCACAGAGATGAATATAATACCGAAACGAAAATGACTAATGCAAATATTGAATAAAAATGCAGCGGATGAATAAAATAGAATCAACAAGCCACTCAAGGTGGGCACACCCTCGCCAATAGGCAGTTGCGATTAACGCCAATGAATATTAAAAACAAAAGATGATAGATCCAAAACTATTGAATCAATATATATATCAAATGTAAAACTCTTGGAAGCGTCGGCTGTCGGCTATGTTTGGACTGCAACATGACTCCCCTCCTCGGAAAGCTTTGTCCTCAAAGCTGGAAATGTCTGGAAGATACTTTCAGGTTCCCATGTGGCATCCTCCTCTGATAAATCTTGCCATTTAATGAGAAATTCGTGAATCTGACGTGATCTCAGTTTTCGGATTCTATGTTGTAGTATATCTTCTGGTTGGAGATGTATGCGTCCTTCCTCATCAAGCATTGGTAATTCTGATTGACTTTGTACTTTATGACCAATTACTTTTTTGAGACATGAAACATGAAATACCGGGTGTATTCGTGAAGATGTAGGTAGCTCTAATTGATAGGCTACTTCTCCAATGCGGCGCACAATTTTGTAGGGACCATAGAATCGTGGTTAACGAGGATTGTTTGTAAGGTTGCAACTTTAGGAACACCCAATCTCCTATAATAAAAGTTCTCTCTGATCGGTGCAAGTCTTGTTGTTGTTTCATACGATTCTGTGCTTGGACTAAATTCTCTTTGAGGATGGTGAGTGTAGACTGCCTTTGTTGGAACCAATCATCCACTTTGGCTACTTTGGATGATCCTTGTACGTAATCTGCGACTTTTGGAGGTTTGGTGCCATACAATGCTTCAAATGGAGACATCTTAATTGAGTAATGGTAAGAAGTGTTGTACCACCATTCTGCCAATGCTAACCAATGGCTCCATTGGTATTGTTTATCTTGAGCAAAACATCTTAAGTACGTACCCAAACATTTGTTAACTACTTCTGTTTGACCATCTGTCTGTGGATGGTAGGTTGAAGACATGTTCAATTTGGTACCACTAAGTCGAAATAATTCCCGCCAAAAGTTACTAGTGAAGATGGGATCTCTATCACTTACAATATTTTTTGGCATACCATGTAATTTGAAAATTGAATCCATAAATACCTTTGCCACCTTGCTTGCGGAAAATGGATGTTGTAAAGCACGAAAGTGAGCGTATTTGGATAACCGGTCTACGACAACGAAGATTACTTTCCTGCCTTCTGACTTTGGAAGACCCTCAATAAAATCCATGGATATATGTTCCCATTGTCGTTCAGGGATGGGTAATGGTTGTAACAATCCTGGTGATTTGACTGTTTCTCCTTTATTGCGCTGGCAAACTTCACATTCTGCTACCCATTGTTTGACTTCTGCTTTTAATCCTTTCCAACAAAATGATTGTTTGACCCTTAAATATGTCTTTAAAAATCCTGAATGTCCTGCTGATGGAGAAGCGTGTGATTCGTCGAGGATCTTTGATTTGAGTTCTGAATTGTGTGGAATGTAAATGCGGTTCTTCTTCTAGAGGATTTTATCTTCATAAGAGAACAAAGGGTGTTTAGAGGACCCTATAGATAATTCTTGAATTATCTGAGCGAGTTCGCTATTGGTCAACCATTCATCTTGTAATTGATTCACCCATTGGGAGCAAGGACCTGAAATAGCGTTAATGACTACTTCATCTTCATATTTCCTGGACAGCGCATCGACGGCTATATTTTCCTTCCCTTTCTTGTATTCTATAACAAAATCATAACCCAATAGTTTGGTTAACCACTTATTTTGTTTCGGATAGGAAAACCTCTGCTCAAGAAAATGTTTGAGACTACTATGATCTGTTTTGATAATGAAGCGGCTACTGATTAGGTAGTGTCTCCATTTTTCTACTGCATGAAGAATAGCCAACATTTCTTTTTCATATGTCGATCTTCCCAAAATTTTCTCGGAGAGCTGTTTACTTTCAAATGCCAACGGATGACCTTCTTGCATTAATATAGCCCCAATTCCTGTTCCTGATGCATCACATTCGATAATAAATGGTTTGTGAAAATTGGGGGTTGCTAATACTGGAGTTGTACACATGGCCTCCTTAAGAGCTTCGAAAGCTAGAGTAGCCTCTTCTGACCAACGAAAGGCATCCTTTTTTGTGAGTGTTGTGAGAGGTGTTGCAATCTTACCATAATTTTGTACAAACTTGCGATAGTAGCCCGTGAGACCCAAAAAACCACGAAGTTTCTTGATGGTTTTAGGTAAAGGCCACTCTTGAATTGCCTTAATCTTATTGGGATCCACTTTGACGCCCTCATGTGAAACTATATGACCAAGATACTCGACTTCTTGAACACCAAATGAACATTTGGAACGTTTAACAAATAATTTTTCTTTGTGTAAAATGTGAAGGGCTTTATCCACATGATGTAAATGGTCCGTCCATGTTTTGTTGTATATGAGAATATCATCAAAAAAAACTAACACAAACTTACGGAGGAGTGGACGAAACACTTGGTTCATGAGACTTTGGAATGTGGATGGTGCATTAGTGAGACCAAAAGGCATGACCAAAAATTCGTAATGACCTTCATGAGTACGAAAGGCCGTTTTGGGAATATCTTCTTCTCTAACACGGATTTGGTGAAAGCCAGAGCGAAGGTCTAATTTTGTAAAAAATTTTGCACCATGCAACTCATCTAATAGGTCATCTATGACGGGGATAGGAAATTTGTCCTTGATAGTGAGTTTATTGAGAGAACGAAAGTCGGGACACATACGCCAAGAGTTATCTTTTCGTCTAGCCGGGACTACAGGTGAGGAATAAGGACTAGTGCTGTGACGAATGACTCCATGATCCAACAAATCCTGAACGATCTGTTTGATTTATGTCTTTTGTGGCTGAGGATAGCGATAAGGACGACTGTTAGGTGGGACACTTCCTAGAATCAAATGGATGGCATGATCATGAGATCGTTTAGGTGGTAATCCTTGAGGTTCTTGGAAAACCTCTTCATAATGTGTTATGATATCTTGTAACTCGGGTGCAATAATATCCGAAGTTGCTGAAGATTGTTTTTCCAAACAATTAATTTGAGCTATAAACCCATATCCACCCTTTTTTAACATCTTCTCCATACTATGAGAGCTCACCATTTGTGTTGGAGGAGTAGTAATGCCTTGTAAGCGAATGACTCGTCCATTTTCCTTCCATTCCACAAATAATTTTTTGAAGTTGAAGCTAATCGTGTCTAATGTTTCCAACCATTCAACTCCCAAAATGACATCCGAGTTCCCCAAATTCATGACGAAAAGGGATCCCAACCAAGTATAAGTTCCCATTTTTATGGAAACTTGAGATGTGCGACCAACACATTGTGCGTTCACCCCATTGGCCACTAGAACCTGGAATTTGTCTTTGTTGGAAGAGTTAATGAATAAATTCAAAGCTTTTGCGGTTTTGATGTCGATAAAATTGTGGGTACTACCAGAATCAATTAGCACATTCACCTTTTTTTGGCGAAGAAATCCTGGTACCTTGATGGTATGGTGGGCGGTTAAACCCATGAGAGCATGCACGGAAATCGCCATTGTATCCTCTTCTTTTTCTTCTATAGTACATGGTAGGTCTTCTGGCATAGGTTCTTCTGATTGGTAAGGTTCATCCTCTTCTCCTTCACATTGATCACCTTCAATATGAAAGTTTTGTTTTTGGGCACATGCTTGTTCCCTGGGGTGATGAGTGCGACATTTATAGCAAAAATATCTTGATGGTTGATCATTTCTATGAAAGGAATTGTTGCGATATGAGGGACGACTATAAGTTTCACGTCGTGCAGACAACTGATGTCTCTTCTCGGCCAACTTGGCTATTCTTATACAACTGTTTAGCAAGGTTGGATCGTGCATGTCTACCTCCACTCGAATATTTTCTTTCAAACCATTGCGAAAGGCTCCTACCACTGTGTCGGGACTGAGGTCTAAAGTGTATGGTAGTAAACTGGTAAACTCCAAAACGAATTCACTAACTGACCCTTCTTGTTTAAGAGATAACAGTCTTACTATGTATGATGATGTAGCTCCTTCATCAAATCTTTCTAAAAAAGAGGTAGTGAATTTTCTCCAATTAATAGTAGCTCCTTTCTCTCGTTTAAGCCATACAAACCATTGGTAGGCCTCAGTGCCTAGTTTTGATGCAGCGAAAGGGACTTTGTCAATTTCCTTAATTTGATATAAGTCAAGAATGCCCTCCATTTTGGCTATCCAACCACGAGGATCATGACCTTCAAAAGTGGGCATATCAATTCGTGGAAAATTAGTATTATTAGGACCTCTCGGTTGGTGATAACCCGTGTCCCTTTCTTGATTTTGGTTATACCGCTGTCTTTGATAGCGATCCCTGTAATTATCCGAATCACCTTGTTGTTGTTCCCAATCATCATTAGGATCGACATTTTCTTCATTCCTTTGGGCATGGGAGTGATTTTGGGGATTAGTATTGGGATTAGGCTATTTTTGTGCTTTCACAAGGTCTTTTAGGAGGATACCAATTTCGTTCATACCATCTAGTAAGAGTCGAAGAGAATCCCTATCGAAAACGGCTGAGTTACTTGAGTTTCCTTGTGTGATGTTTTCGTGAGTTGGGGAAGGATTAGTAGCCATAGGATCTACTAGTGGATGATGTGGATTATAACTACCAATTTTAAAAGGAGAAAGAGAATTTTTAGTACCTGGGCTGCGATTGGATCTTCTTGTGTTGGTATTGGTTGTTTCCGAGCTTGATAATCGAAATTCGAAGCAATTGCGAATTGCTAATTGCAACGTATTGAACAATTTCACGCCGTGCAGACACCGGATAACCGTGATTATGCCTGAAATCGCCAAAAATTGGACCGCTCTTTGGAAGAAGCGAAACCGTCCCACGAGCCTTAAAATTTTGCAAAAATTTAATCCTGTCACTTTGGAAACCAAATACTGCTTATTTACGCGATTGTTTGGATGGCGTCGAAAGAACAGTGCACGAGTTTCTGCAGGATGTGTACAGCGTGAAGGAAAGTGAAGACTGCGTAGCCCGCTCGCCTGGAAACTGATACCACTTGATAAGATAATTCTTATCCTTTCTGCTCCACGAAATCACAGAGATGAATATAATACCGAAACGGAAATGACTAATGCAAATATTGAATAAAAATGCAGCGGATGAATAAAATAGAATCAACGCCACTCAAGGTGGGCACACCCTCGCCAATAGGCAGTTGCGCTTAACGCCAATGAATATAAAAAACAAAAGATGATAGATTCAAAACTATTGAATCAATATATATATCAAATGTAAAACTCTTGGAAGCGTCGGTTGTCGGCTATGTTTGGACTGCAATGAGGCTTTAACATAGTTTTATCTCCATTAAAAAAGAAGGGTGGTATTCATGAATGGTCTAAATTAACGAATGATTTTGCTTCCTTTCTCAAACCAAATGACCTTTGGGATACTATTTGTTCAAGTTTTCAACATATATGGGATCTAGATGTATTGGAAAAACTCATATAGTAGAAAGATTAGACATATTTTTGTTATTTAATAATGGTTGTAATTACAATATACAATTTCTTCAAACATTTTATTACAAGCAAGATTAAACCACAAACCCATTCTCTTGAGATGTGATCTACTCAATAATGGTAATCCAAATCCATTTCATCTGTTTATATGGTTCTAATATCTTGACTTCTTCTAAATTGTTATATTATAGTGATATGGAGGAAGTGGTTATGTAATGGCAAGATGAAGCAAGATTTGAACGATCATGTATATACAGTTTATTCAAAAAATTAAATGTCTAAAGGGGTAAATAAAAGTTTATAATGTCAAATCATTTGGTAACAAAGGAAGAAATTAAATCCAAGCTCAACAATTTACTAGAGGTAGTACAACTCAAAGGAATGGACCCAAATACTTATTGGTAAGAGAAATAATACTTAGGTTCAAGTCTTAATGGGTATAGAGGTCTTGTATATATGAATGGTGGATGCTTGACCCCAAATAAGTTATCTTAGGATCACCATAAGCAAAATTTATGGTTGATTGCTAAATATGTCAATATTAATGGAATCTTGTGTCCACTCCTTACAACAATAAAATAGTATGGCTATGGTAGAGTATAGGTGGAGCCCTCCATATAATTATAATACACCTACCATGATGTAATATAGGTTTGATATTTGATATAATTGTAGTCATGATATAGTTGTGAAGAATGCGAGTAGCAAGCGAGCCTCACTTTTTCTTATTTTAGATCTTTGGATAAATTTAAAAAATGAATGATTCTCATGAGAAAAATACTAGGTAGTAAATAAGAAAAGTCATTTATGGAATCCATAAATGAAAGTAAAGACATCCTAATTAGAAGTAAGAATGCCTTAGTTGAGGACTATAGGAAGATCAAATCTATGGTAATCCCTATTCACACAATAAATGTTTCATTAGACGTGAGTATCAAAGATAAGATGATCTAGCATGATATGATAGTTTTTAAAAGCAAATGATTAATGTGTAATTTCCATGAATATTAGATAGGATTATTAGATATTTATAAGTGGATTAGTGCAATTGGGAATTGACTCAAATTATTCCATGACTTTCCTTCCAAAAGGATTTTCTCATCATTCTCCAATTCTAAAATTAGGGATAAAATTATGGGCAATAGCCCATGGTTTATGGGGAGATATGAAAAATACCATGGAGTGAGTTTCTTTCCCATGGAGACAAAACTATTAAAATATTTATAGTTTATGTTAGTATCTTTGGACTGTCATATCAACTTGTTAATAAGGTTGTTTTATAGAATATTGATAACACTCTAGAGGAATTCGTTTAGGAGTGAAAACGTGCTATATACTTGAATATGCGTTGCTATGGATATTTCAAAACCTCTTCCAAAATCCATTAAGATTAATTTTTAATCAAAAGTTTGGGATCGATAAGTGGATTATGAACATATTGCATTATGTTGTTGCAAATGTTATGAGTGGATGCATCATAAGAGATTGGAAAGTAAAAATAATTGAGATAGTGTTGGAAAGTTTTGGTCATGAGACAAACTTGGAGATAGAGGAAGGAAACCATTTTATAGTAGAAATTGACTTAGATCAATGATTTTACACTTTCAAAAATTAGCAAAAAAATCCCATCTATCTAATGATATGGAAAAGGTATTCATAGTTCACTCTAAGCAATCATTAGAAGAAACTAAGAAGGATGAAAGGGATGAGAAATCACAATGTACAAGTTCAAATTCATAAGAATTAAAAGTATAAAATAATATGTGGAGGCAACTTTAAAATAAGGAAGGTAGAAGTGGTTAACTTTAATCCAAGTAAATCGTCTTCATTTTCCTTAAGTAATAAAAAATCATATCCTTACAATAAAAATAAAAGTTGTATAGAATTTATCCCTTACACTACTAGATTTTAAGAGCAACATAATAACGAAATGAGTATGAAGAATATCCACTACAATTTATAATTTTTTAGGGCAACAAAAGAGATCAAGTACTATGGAGGATGTCCCTTGCACTTTATAGTTTCTAGGGCAAAAAGAAGAAAGTATATTTTGAGGTTTTTTTATTGGAGAACAAGGGGTTGTACTCAGGTCCCCCACCCTTGAAAAATCATAACTCTCTTATTTAGAGCTTGAGATTTTATATACAGATTCAAATTCCATATCAATTGAGTTGCTATAGCTAGAAACCTACATCATTTTACATAAAATGTTTGAATTCTTGATTTTCATTTTTTGGATATTTTTCAAATTTTTGTGTGAATACAAATATTCTAGAATTCAACATCCTTCTTGACATTTTCCTACAATAGCCTTCACAATACCAAAAATTCACCTCTATTATCTATGCATTACATCTTAATAGAGTAATATTTCTAAAATCTCATATGATCTTAGTCCGCTTTACTAGATCTGGATTATCTATGCATCACATGGGTTATGATGTAATATTTCCTAACATAACCTCGTTATTATATCATAGTCTTAGCTCGTACTTTGTATTCAACTCTTGGATCTCACTTTGGCTCCTGGCTTCTATCTTAATAAAACATTCCAAGGTGATGCTAGAATTTGAGAGAGAAATCCCCACCTCCTTAATATAGACTTTGTATTATAACACTTAGGAGTGTCAGGTTCCACTGATCATGCACTCCAAAAACATATTTGTTATAAATACCTATTTAGTAACTAACACTTATAGATTCAATGCATAAAACACGATCCTCCACCAATATCTTCATGTGAAGGATGTGCTATGATGCATCCTATATCGACTATTGAATTGATTTGTTGCCAAATTTTGTCTTACATATGATGGGAAGAAGTTGTGTAAGGTTTTTTCTGCTTCTTCACCTTCTTCTACTTTCCATTTCTTCTATCACAATCAAGTTATGGATTCTTTGCAAGTACTCCCTTTATCATAAATTATTTAATATGATAAATATGATGTATGTTTTGAATATAATATTTAGTAATTTTACATACTTGTTCCAGCCCCTTGAGTGATCCCATAATTGCCACAAAATTTCCTTGAATAATAATGTAGCAACCTATCAAGTGTTCAATAACCTTTAGAGTTGAACCATTAGGGCCCAACAACTATTGATGTTGTCTAATAAATATCCCTTTATTTTGTATTATGTTTTCAATTTTAATGATATCACAATGCATCTTATCATTTAGTATCTTGATTGCTTGTAGTGCTAGTACACTTCTTGACAGGAGTTTTATGAGATCCTAGGGTTTGATAATGATGTAAGGCTCTCTCATTTTATGAGTTGTAAAAACAAATAATCTTCTCTTAACAAGATCGAGTTTGCAAGTTATGCCATACTTCTTCAAATCTCTTCTCACAATAGGCCATTCATCCTATAAATGTTTTTCTCTATACCTACGAAAATGAGTGAAAAATAATTAACTTAGAACATATCATATTTTTTCTAAGAGGTATTGGACTTCTTGGTCTTAGAGGTATCCCATGGCTTATGCTTGTCATGGTTGCTTTTATATCTTGATAGTGTTCTCTCCTGCTTGACATATTTGAATTTTAATTTGAGCTCTTGTTGGTTCTCAAGTGGCTTAGAATGATTAATTAAGATTTTGAACTTGGATGTAATATTTCCTATATAATAATTTGGATGGATCCAATTTTCTTGACTTGTCATTTGTTTGGTTGCTTTAGAGTCATACCAAATATTATTGTGTTGTCTCAGTTGTGCTTGTGCAACAAACACATGTTCTTCTTCTTCTTCATGATCTTTTTCTTCTTCTTTTATAACTTGGTTCTCTTCAATTATATTATTTTGTTGTACCTTTCTCCAAATTTTATTTTGCTTGTTTGATGATGACTTGTCTTGTTGCTAGTTCATATCTCATGAAGGAGATCCATTTGTAAATGGATTATGCCAACATTCCTTCATTGTGTGGCCATTTCTACCACAAAGTTCACACAACATTTGTGTGTAAAAAAAAAATTTCTTTGTTGTTAATATCCTTGAGAATTATTTCTCTATTGGAAGCGTTGTTGAGGTCTTATACTTCTTTTGAATGGTTGGTCTATGAATTTTTAAGTAGAAGTTATGCATCTAGAGAATCCTACGATTGCATTGCTTCATGGGAAAACTATGGTCTCTCTTAACCACCAAACTTCATTTTATCCTTGCTCTGACAAAACCTTCTCTAATATAATCCATTCAACATTACTTTTATTTTATCCTATTCTATTGTTGGAGGTATTAAATTATTTTGTACCTTGCAAGATTAATGCAAGGACCATGTAAATAGTTTAGTCTAGAGTGTGTTTAATATTTGAGTATATAGTAGGTGTCATGTTAGTAAGTATGAGTTATGTAAGTGAGGTGTCATGTTAATAAGTGTGAGTTGTGAGTTGAAGATGAGTTTTTAATTTAGCATATATAATCATGAGAGTCTTTTTTCATATGTGAATATATGAATTTACTATGTGATGTTTCTGCTATGAGAAATATGAAGTGTTAGAGCTCTTGTGTGTTTGAGGAGATGAAAAGTTTATGTAAGTGTAAAGGTCAAGAGTCTCGTGAATATAAAGAGTATCATATCCAATGTGTATATATTGAATATAAAGCATTGTAATATGTAATTGAAGAATAAGATTTGTATTATATTGCATGACTTATGAAGATATAGTTATCAATAATATATTCTGTGAGTTATTGTTCACTGTTGTTATGGATTGAATTATGTGAACATCTTGTGTTGATATATTGCAAGATCCTGTGGAAGTATTAAATTGCTAACATCTATCACATTTATCCATCCACGATCAATATGTATTTTTTGACCATTTTATATTTGTACCACCAATATTTTTGAGAGTGATAATTAACACCACAAGTCTCACAAGGATGCATATTCCAACACCTAGTTGTTACATGTTTAGATTATCCACAATTACTGTAATAACTTATTCTAGGAGTTTCATTCTCTACATAGGTTTCTATTTTTACAAACTTGGTATCACCACTTCATGTCGGACCATCAACCAAGGCCTTCATTCTTTAGCCTTACATTTGGTTATTTGGACTTTCTCATGCCTTGCTCATCCTTCCCAATCATGTGCCATTATAGCCTATTATTTTCATTAATTTGTTGGAGATATTATATTACTTGGAATATTCAAGTACTATTGTAAATATTAGATTAGAAAGTGTGTTTGTCTAAAGTATGTGTCAAAGTGTGAAGAGTGTTATATCTTATGTAATAAAGTGTGAAAGATGTCAAGAGTACAAGTGTGAGGTGTGCAAGTGTGAGTGTGCATAGTTTCAAGAGTGTAAGTGTGTAAGGTTTCAAGAGTGTAAGTGAAGAGTCATAGGTGATAGGTGTCAAGTGTGGTAGTGAAGAGTCATAAATATGTGTCAATATGTAAAGTGGGAGGTTATTTAATCATGATATTTTTGTCATAATGTGAGGCATACGAAGATTTGCATCTATTGGGAGTTAGAGGCGATCAAAAGTCATGAGTATTATTCTATATTGGAGATAAATCTTCAGGCAATGTAACTTTCTATGTAATGTTTTATGATTTATGAATGTAATAGTAAAGTTTCTTATTGTGAAATGCTTGTGTTACTTGTGGCAATATTATGCGAGTGATATTTGATCTTGGTAAAATTTATCTGTGATAATATGGCATAATTACCAACATAATTTGATCCAATAACTTTGGTATACTTTTCAAAGCACCCGATATCTCCATCAACACTATGGTATTCAACGATATGGAATTTTTATGGATAATAGTATCAATTAGATCATGATGCTCATCTTCAACACAAACCCTACTATCATCAACAATATTCAAATCACCAGTATCATAAGCAAACTCTATACTATGGATAAGGTCACTTGTGTCACAACAAATATCTACTACTATAGACTTTAAATAGCCAATATCACAAGTGAAATATGTCTTTTTAACAAGGTCACTTGTGTCACACCAAATATTTTCCAACATAGGCTTGAGATCGCTTGTGTCACAACAAGCATTTGCCATTATAGGCTTGACCTTTCTTTTCCCTTGCTTTTTACACTTGAATATGTCAAGAGCTATTAATGCCATGTGTATTGTCCTCACAACATCTATTGTAAATGTAACACCATTTTTTAAAATGGTTCAAAGCATCAACTTCTTTGAGAATTGTGCATAAACAACTTCTAAGTGAAGACTTTTTTATCTTCATAAAGATCTTTACCTTCTAGGAAATAAAGATATTTATCTAGTATCACACACTTTTAAACTTTACATTTCTTCTCTCCACCTTCATTAGCTTTGTGGAAATAAAAATGATTATCTAGTATCACATTCTTATGAACTTTTGCTTGCTTCTTGGCTTGTTCCCTCTTTGTCTTTCCCGTTTAATCAAGTGATGTGAACACTTTTTCTTGTGGTCTTTGGTATTTGTTTTTCTTCAACACAATAGTGAGGGTTCCTTATATCTCCTAAATGGTCTCCCTTTCAATATGCCATCAATCCTAGATAACAATCCTTTATGTATACCCTCCCTACCTATATACCTATTGGTACGTGGAAGAAACTAGTCTTCTTGATATACACAATTATACGTGAGAGAGACTATATGGTATGATAAAGAGAAAAGTACATGGTGCAAAGGTAGTACAAAAACAAATTCACTCTATCAATGAAACTTTATTAAAGAGAAATCCTTGTACGTGGGTATAAATTCCCTATATACTTGGAATTTTTTAATTTTAGGATTTATGTATAACAATGACGATAAATAGGGTAAAAAATAGAGTGGAAAGAAATACAACAAAATGATATCCTTATTTCTCCCCAATTATTTATAGGGTCAATGCTCGAGTGTCGTTATAACATCTATATTAGGTTGTAGACATAGTAGCTCGATGTGATAACTTTACCTGTAAACGCAAGCCAGAGGTACCATTTATACTAAATACTAAAAGTGTGCTTAAACACATGTTTGATTTGTGTACAAAGTTTCAAATACAATGCTTCCCCACTATAGACTAAATTTTTAAAACACAACACTTTTGACAAATTACAAATTGTTTTGACACCCAAAATACAATGACACATTATTTCTTGACTTTTATTGACCTTAACACCTTTTCAAAATAAACCCTTGACCTTTAACATTTAGACACTATATACTAATACATAATAACTTAACATCACGAATTGAAAAAATACAAATCACCATAATACACTTGGGCTTTAAAACCATGTCTCTTTACCCACCAATATTATTAACTCAAACAAGATGCTTTGAATCTTGATAATACTCACTCTAAATATAAAGACTATGTGGATCTGTCTTTTTTTTTTTAATTTATCTTTTTCTTTTCTCTCTCTTTTTAATTTTTCTTTCTTTCTTTTCTTCATTTTTTAAAAATTAAAGTATATTTTATTTTTAATTATTATTTACACAAGTGGAATCCTCCATCTATAACAAAACTTGTTATCCATATTTGGTTTTCCATAAATTAAAATGTCATTGTTAGAGCATATTGATGTCCCAATGGATTTAAGCGACCCTATTACAATCTATTCTTACTCTTATTTCAATTTTGAACCCTCACCTTATTGATGTGGCTCAGATTTGAGACACCCTCTTGATTACTCCATTGTTCCATACCAAAGGCCCTCAAACATAAAAAATCTTTTTCGATACCTAAGTTAGTCAAATGTCGTATAATGCACACCCAATCCAAAAAACAAATATTGTAGAATTATTTACATACCAATATTTTGAGATAAAATATGGGTCATGCCTTACAAGAAAAATTTATGTTGTCACGAATGTAAATGCAAATTGTGCATGCATCACCAATTAGATTTTTCTTCTCATGTAGTTTAATTCTCTTTCTTGTTGTATTGTTATTGCACCTATCATTTCTTTCAACTGATAAACACTCTTTTCCTTTGATAAACTAGTACAGAAGGGTGCTCCCCACTTTGTAACAAATTTCCACCAGTAAAAAAATCCTTCTTATGTGGCTCCATGTGGCACCTAGTAGTAGCTTAGTCAGAATTAGTCTCTATCTTGAAATATTTATGAAGTTGAGATGGGTATGATGGCAATCCCAATATAATTAAATTCCTTGCAACATGAGGTACAATTTTGGATTGACTCTAACATTATCAAGGTAGGAAAGAAAGTTAGTTAAGTTGGATTTTTCTTCGAGGTTATTATTAGAATTCCCCTTCTGCTATATGTTTTAGTGCCTCTCTTTCTTCTTTCTCTTGGTCATTTTTTTAATTTTTATTATACATAATGCATGTCATATGGCCAAAAAATATAAGTATGCTACCACATTAAGATTTCTCCTTTTTAAAAAATTAATTGTGGAAGAACAAATTGCATTAAATTCCTTCATAGGCATCAAAAATAGTAAATGTTGCTATATGGTATTTACTTACTACTAGTCTCAATTGTTGGACTTTTTACTATTATTCTTTTTTTTTCCTCTATATCAAATCATTCTATTGTAACCTTATCTACTCCCTACAATAATCCTATCTTTCTTTTTTCATTCTTCTCTTCTTTCCTTTGCCACTACCTAGTAATTTTAAGCCAAGACTATTGTGCTCCAACATATTTCAAATCTTCAACAATTGGACAGAAGCCACTCTAAAAAAATTGCTTCCTACTTTTACCCTCAAGTGGGTATGAGGCATGTTGACATGAATTTGCTATCAATGCCAATGTCAATACTACTCACTGCCTACATGAACAACATTTAGAACTTAAAGACTAGAATTTGGTTGAAGACCAACAAAGATAGGGGTCACTAATGCAATGTTTTTGGATCCCTTCATGTAGGCATTCTCCATAAACTGCTCTAAAACCAATGTTAGAGTTTAACACAGACTTGAAAAACTACATTAAACATTAATATTTATCATGCTTCTCATATTTTCATATTTGTACTCATACACATATACATACAATGGTATGTCTTTTGGATATACCAAGGGACTCGTGGTGCTTTACCTTCATCTCTATTCAACTTCTATCAATCTCTCATGAGGTGGAACTATTTATCTTCTCTCAAACTCCTATGGGGAATAATAATTACATCAAATAATGTAATAAGTATCTAACATGTTTTGTACAAATTTACAAGCATAATGCTCATTGTGGAAAGTATCAAGTAAGAAAACATAGGTGCTATCCTCTTGGTTATAGGATTATAATATACATGAAAGGGTTATTTATGATGATGGAGTTAACACAAAGGATGTGTATCAATCTATTCTAATTGAATGTCTAGAAATTGGGTTCATCAAAATTAGTTTTAATGGTGCTTCCAAGTAATAAGAAAAGCTAGCAGAGGTGGTATCTTTTTGGAATAATGAAGGTAAAATTTTCTCACTTGTTCAAAATCATAGAGAACTTCAATTAATAACTATGCAAAGACTTGGTCATTTCTTATAGAATCTACATTGTTATTGGAAAATATGGAGATATATTTAAATTCAAAGGGATTCACAATTTATTGTTAATCCCTTTGAATTTAAATATATCTCCATCTTTTCCAATAATTGCCAAGATCTTGAAATACCACATGTGGTCATGATGTAATATAGGTGGGGTTTACCATTAAAAATAGACAAGCAACAACAATCGTTGCACTTGTAATGAGAATTAATAATATGATTAGATTTTAGCATTAAAGACTTAGATATTTTAATTACCAATCTTTCAACCTATTATGGCGGGTGGAAATAGTAGAGGAGTTCCTATTAGTGGTTACATAAGTGGTATACAAATATTATAGTAGATGGAGAGTATCATTGTGACAAGGACAACAAATATATAAACAAGAGCATCTAGAACATCATTTTTATGTAAAATAAAAAAAAGAGAATGAGGTTTATTATTACACGAAATATAAATATGAAAGGGACTATTCCATTGATTGGAAGATAAATACATTAAAACACATGAAAAATAGTAAAGTGTGCCAAGGCATCTTAGAGTACTTTTCAAGGATGTTGATTCATTTTTAAAACAAGGTCAACTTGTGCTCATGATTTAAAGCACTCATATCTCTCAACTTCACTTGTGTATAGTTATAATGATACAATATAATAAGGTTGTCATAAATTAGGGGTATAATTCCTTAATAAATAAATAAATAAATAAATAAATAAATAAATAAATATATATATATATATATATATATATATATATATATATATATATATATATATATATATATATATATATATATAATTTAGAAAATCAATTCCTTAACCTAAGGGAAAATAACATCATCAAATAAAAATGGAACTATAAGACCAAGTATTCTTCATAAGAAATGGATACATACAAGGTTAGGTTTTTCTTCATATAATGGTCATACAAAGAAGTAATTTAGCAAATTAAACCCTTTATTTTGGTAATTGACATGGATATTAACACTATCATACTATTTTTTACCATTGTGTATGGATGTAAAATTCATCATATGAGTTTCAAAGATGCTTCCATTCAGGATAATTAAAATAAAATTTGATATATGGAAATCATTAATATTCGTCTAAGGAAGTATCCCCATATTATGTTGATAGTCTGATAATCTCAATATTAAAGGTTAATATTATAGGTTCTCTTGGGACACATCATATCACATTTTTAAATGATGATATTCCTTCCTCAGACCTACAAGGATATTATTCCCTTTACATCATTGTATTTATTGGGGAAACATTTATCAAATGGATTTTGATAGACAATGGTTCTTCCCTTAATCTATTCACTTATCAAATTTTCCAAAAAATTGGATTAAAATACGAAGATTTAATCAAATCTGATCTCATCATCAAAGCTTTCAACAATGAGTTCCAAGAGGCCTACGGTGTCATATCCCTCCCTCTTAGAGTTGGACCTAAGATCTTAGATACCTTGTTCTATATGGTGTCTTGCTCTACATATTTTAATATGCTTCTTGGATGCCCTTAGATTCATGTGATGAGGGTTGTTCCTTCTACTTTTCATCAATGTTTAATGTTCAAATTTAAATGTCAACTTGCCACCATTATGGGTGACCTTCATCCATTTCAATATTGTTCAATGGTTTAGCATGCTTGATCTGATCTCAATATGTGTCCATCAGTATCTTCATCTCACATCATCAAGTAACTTAAAAATCTAAAGGTGAGTGAGAAGCCATTGATCAATGTTTCATCATATGATCAAGTCAATCCATTTCTTCAATAACCTCTTTTGGATATTGCCAAGCTACCCCCATCATCAAGGACTATGGGTTTACCTTATAAGAAGGGTGAAGTTGTACATTGGCACATGGTAGCAATCCTCTTCTTGTCGAGCGTTCTTTTACCCATTGCTACCTATCCAATGATTACCCACTTCCCAAGGAAATCCTATCTAGCATGGGATATATAGGCAAAGGTTTAGGTCCATGACAAAAAGGTATTCAAGAACCTTTGGAAGTTGAGCTTTGGCCTAGGAGATGTGGCATAGGCTACATCCCTAATAAAAACCAACCTTTACTATTTGATACTGATTATCAACTTGTTACTTATGTTGAATATTTAAATCATCAAGGTCTGGAGTGGAGTTATGAGGATGAGGGACTGCCTTATCCCAATGACATGATGTTTTGCAATGTGGTAACTTTGGTGCATCCTAAGTTAGTTGTGACCCCAGAGGAGTATGCTAAATGGGATACCCTTTCTGATAGAGATCATGAGGATATCCTTTGAAACAACTTCTTATTTGATGAATAAGTCCCTTATGTTATGCATACCAGGTCCTCTAGTTCTCAAGGGGACCTTGTTCCTCTATCTCATAGAGGCCTTGCAAAATTAGAAATATTTCCCCCTTTCATCAAGAAGGATGGCACAATAAAAATTTGCAATGAATTTTGTATTGAAACTCCCAGAGAATATGATGCGGATGATCCTCTTTGTGATATGAGTCATGAAGGTATCCTCCATAGTAGTACTTTCTTTGATGGGTCAATTCCTTGCACTACCATCCTTTTTGTTAAGATAGGTGACACAATCATATATTGTGCCAACTTTAAGAATTTAAAGAGCCAATGAATGTAATTAAAAAAAATCAAAACAAAACAACAAAAATACTATGCAGGACTTTGCATTTGCATTTAGCTTAGTTTGCACATTGCATTCAGTTTGCTTGTTCATACTGCATGACTGCATGTCATATTTTACATGGTTTGCCTAACATTTTATTTTACATTTCTGCTTGTCATATAATTGCATTGTTGCTTGACCATATTTGCATAAATGCTTGATTATATAGATTTTAGGGACTTCATGAGGATGGCAAGTGATGAAACCTAATTAAGTCTCATCTCACATGCATTGCACTCATACTAGGGCTCCAATTCATAGCGAATCCCGAACCTAGGGCCCATTTATATGCATTTTTATCTTTGCATTTTTTCCATATTTTCTTCTTCTCTTTTATTCTTTTACATTCCTTGACCTTGAAAGTATAAAATGATCATCAAATTTCTCTCCAAGTCAAGGGATATAGTTCTTCTTTTGTATATCCTTTATCCTTGAAAGTTTTAATCATTTATTATCCTCCCCAAGGCAAAGGATGTACATTCCTTCTTCTTTTCTATTTTTTCTTTTGCCTTTGCTTTTGTTCACACTCCCTCCTTGATCTTTCACCTGTTAAGGGGGTCCTTATGGGATAGGATAGATATTGCATGTATATCATTTATGATACTCATATGACCACTGACTATTTTATGCACACCTTTTTTCTCTTGAAATTCTACTAAGGATACACAGACACATTTTATTTCATTCATTACTTCTACTTCTTCTTCCAACACATGCACACACTCACACTCCTTTGTTGTGCTTCACTTTGCTTATACATATTTTGACACACCACACCCCCATGAGGTAGTACTTGTCTTAGCAAACCAATCTCATCTATTCACCCCATACATGATAAGCTTCATGGCCACACACAAGGGATAGCCTTCATCTCGATCATTTATAAGCATACATCCTAGCAAGTACCTCTTCATATTTGGCCACTACCGAGCACTACACTCCTGGTAGGTATCACTCCACATTTGACCATATTCATGGGCATAACACCCTTACAAGATAGCTTCATGGCCACAAGCGAGGGGCAACCTCCATTTGATAATTTGTGAGCATACATCCTCATAGTGTTTCACTCTTGTTTTATTTTCTCTGTGTCTTTCCTTTTTGACCTTCTAAGGCTTTACTTTTCTGTTTCTTCATTCTCCTTCTATTTTTTTTTCTTCTTTTATTCTCTTTCGTTCATTCATTAATTTCATCTTGCATCCATGTTGCATCACATTAGTTAGATTCAATCATGCATCTCATTTAGTTATATTTGTTGTGCATTGCATTCGTTATGTTTGTGATAATCATAAAAAAATAATACAAATCAAATCTTTATCTTGAGCCCTTCTTCTTCTTCTTGTATGGTAAAAATAAGTTCATTTTCACCCTCCCCTTTTCTTCCACCGCTCCTATTTTATCTCTTGTGTTTGCACTTTTCTTTTGCCATATCTCCCTCTATTTGATCTCTTTCTTCTATATCAGCCTTTTTGAGTTTCTTCAGGAATCTTGCATTCCTTCTAAAAATCGAGGGGGCATCCCAACTTGAGAGGCATTAAAGTCTCTAATACCTCATTTTGCTTGAAAAATATTTAAGTATCTAAAATGACACCATTTTTGCACCACCCCTTTCTTCTAAACTAACTACCCCTTTTTGTGTTCACCATCTCTTGCCCATAGGTGTCTACATCTTTCTTTGACGCATTTATTAGGCCATAAATGCATTAAAGAGGGGGCAAAATGTAGACATGGAAAATTGACCCATCGAGGTAAGTCAATTTTCCTAGAACCCTTGGGAGGACCTTCAAAATTTTCTAGGCACAATTTTAGGCATGTCTTCCCCTCTCCCTTCCATTTTTCTCTAGTTTTGCCAAAATTGTAGTCGGTCCTATGGGACATGATTTTGACAAGTTAGGGTTTTCTCTTAAAAAACCTTATTTTTTTAGCCAATCATCAAGACATCGCCCCTCCCTTTGGTTTTTTGACTCTTTTTTTCCCTCCAAACCTCTTATAAATAGAGGGTTTGTATCCTCTTTTTCCCCTAAGTGATTTTTGACTAACATTTTCTCCTAGCAAGTTCTTTTGGCAAATAAGTCTTCTAACAAGATCAAGTGTTCCCTGGAGTTCTGTTATCGCTCTATCATAGATTTTTGCTCTTAATGGACAAGTGTGGGAGCCTTGAGGAGGAATCTACCATTTTAAGGAGTACTTAATCCTTTTATTTATTTTTTTGTTGATACAAGGTTTATTCTTCCATTGTGGTATTTCTAAAATCATTTATTATGCATTTTATTCTTGAAATTCGCATCCAATTGTTGTTTTTGCACTTTTTCCTTGAAATCATGATTTCCCCTTATAGGGCATGATTTTGAAAGAACCTAAAATCACAATTACCCCTTACAAGGCACAATTTTAGTTTTTCTAGGCTTGGGGGAAATATTTTGCTCCCAAACCCTAATTTTCACTTGCATGTTTCATTTAGGCCATATCACTGTTATTTGCATCCTATTTTTTTCATTATTCCATTTCATTGTATCTTGTCTTGTTTGTTTCCAAAAGGTCAATAATCACTTTTGCTTACAAACAATAAACTAAAAGGACCAAGGGAGCTTGATTTTTGTGCTTCCAAGCTCAGTATTTATAGCAGCCTAAGTAGACCCGCAAACGCTGATCAAATTTTCTAGGGTTTTGTAAAGCTATTTTATAGGTTTGAAGTTGTTTGGATATTATGGATAAAAGTTAAAGCTTGGATCGACCACTAGATCAGATAAGTGCCCTAGATAAGCCTTTAGACTGTTTATTGTTTACCATTTGCTTTTTGTTTATCTTTATTTCAGATTTACATATAAACAAAAGCAAATATTTTGATTTTATTTCTAATAATTTTGAAAGAGATAAGGCATATAGTTTGTATTTTAGGGTTACTTCTGTTTGTGCATTCTCTTTAAACCCTTGTTAAAAGAAACTAATCTATTTTCAAAGTTAGGTTTTAGTCATAATTGAAAATCAAGAATCATTCTAGGGTTAGTCCTTGATTGCTTACATTGATTGTTTGCCTTGCATTATCCTTTCATTTCTTAGCTTAGATTACAGAGAGGCCAAATATAGGTGATTGCTTTAATATATACATCAAACATCTTCACCCCATACTTGGAGAGAGTCC
The DNA here is from genome assembly GCA_028583015.1 of Wollemia nobilis. Lineage (NCBI taxonomy): Eukaryota > Viridiplantae > Streptophyta > Pinopsida > Araucariales > Araucariaceae > Wollemia > Wollemia nobilis. The sequence continues at coordinate 23,881,900 of JAQPPZ010000523.1, forward strand.
TAAAACCATTCCTAGTGAACACTTTGATATCCAAGACCCTGAGTGTAAAGAATATAACACACCTTGCTGCAGTCACATCAGCTCCCAACGATCCAACAAAGAATTATACATGGAAAGGCAATTTGCCCCCTCTACACATGTACCAAATAATGTAATATACTCCAAAATCCCCCTATATTACATTATTTGGTTATTGAAGACTTTAGTCTTCAATCATGATCTTCATCCTTCAATTGAATTTACAATGCATGTGATCTTCATCTTGATTAGGTTCTTCTTCTTCTCCTTGTTGGACCTTGTATTTGGATTCAACTTCATGTTGTTTAGTATTTTTAGCTTCAAGATTACACATTTCTTGTACTTTTTCATTGTCTTTAGATTCTTACATAAGAATATTTGCTTTGCCCATGTTCTTAGAATCATGTGACTTTTTATTTTCCTATATAGAGACTTATGAGCATTCACTTAAAGCATCATAATAGAATCCTGAGTTAGATGAACTTGGAATATTAATATCATGAAAATAATGAATTTTTTTTTCCAAAAATGATTCATCTAATTTTGCTTTCTTCTTGAGAGATTCAATCAACTCCTTTTGTTTCATATTCTCTTATTTATGAAACCTAAGTGTAAGCAATGCCATATACATTATGCTACCAATATCTAAAGGTATCATAATACTATATTTTCCATTATCAATTGCTTCAACAATTATTGCATGTAAATAATATTCAAATATTTCAAAATTTTCATCTATGGCTTCACTATAGATCAATTTTGAGACTAGATCTATCTTTCCTTTAGATTTTTCAATCAAATTCTTGATCCCAAATTTTATGACATCTACTTTTTTTTTTTGTATCATGAACTCCATTAAGTTTGTAGATTTTGATTCTTTTGAAGTAGACATCCTTATAACTCCCTAGTTTTTTTTTTGATAAGTAGCATTATATTTACAACGGGTTTTTTGAGAAGGGACCCAAAACCTTATTTACAGAAAAATCCGAAGCTAAAGGAAGTACCACCGCCTGAATCTAATCCCAGGGCAGGAGTCCGGGGCCCGGGGCCCTTTTTTTTTTTTTTGTTTCCTTTTTTTAGCAGGTTTTGAAAGGATCCCAAAACCTTTTTACAACAGGTCAAAATATCAAACCTAGGTTCAAAAACAAACCCTAGGACAGATCCCACCCAGTGAGAAAATCCGAAAAAGGGATGAAGTTGACAAATCCCGTCTTAGCGGGAAAAAATAGTAAACCCTAAAATCCCATCTCAGGGAAAAAACAAAATTATTTGAAAAATCCCAACTAGTAGGAAAAGGAGCAAACCCTAAACCGACATAATTGAAAAATCCCGCCCGACGGGAAAACCAACAGGATTGGAAAACCCGCCCCGCGGGAAAAAATAGTAGGAGCAGAACAACCCGCTCAGCAAGGAAACCAACAGTAGCTGGAAGAGAAGGATCCTGCTCAGCGAGAAATCTGCCAAAGGAACAAACCCCTGCCCAACAGGAGGCCCGGAGCTGGGAAGCAAAAAATAAGGGAGGGACAGGGAAGCTGTCCCACGAGCGCCCGGGGCTGGAAAGGGAACCTTGGCCAAGACGAGAGCAGCGGAAGACCACTGAAACGACCAGCAAGAGAACAACCAGCCCCAACCATGCCTGGAGGAGACAGAAGCCTAGGAGACATAGCTGCAGGTTTGGCCCCCCCCAGGGCCCAAAGGGCAGACTACAGAAACCGAGGGTCCACCTCAAGACCAGACAAACCCCAGATCTACACGGATATCCCGAAGGCAAAGGCAACCTGGAGCAACTGAGGAAGGGCCTCATATGCGGGAATAGGCCCCCCCCGAGGCCAAGAAAGAGCACATGAAGATCCCCAAGCGGCAACCAGGAAACCAGAACCAACCCTCTTTCAGCAGCCGCCCCTGGGCAAGCTGAAAACCCGCCAAACCAAGGAACTCGGGCCCAGAAACCGCGGACCCTGCCAAGCAAAAGCAAACCAAGCAACGGGAACCCTGAGCAAACACGGGATCTGGAAAAGCAGGGCAAGAGAGTGCCCGGGGAGGGGGGCAGGGGAAGGGGAAGAGGGACAAGAACCACCCCGCAACGGGGCCCAAATGCACAAGATCCACCCAGCCCAGGGACTAGCCCACCCAGGAGCCAGCCCGCACGGGAACCACCCCGTCCAAGGGCCATCCCGCATGCCAGCAACCCGCCCGGGGTCCAGCCTGAACGGGGACCAATGATGAACAGCTACCAGCACCCGCAGAAGCACTCCGCATAGCGGCCAAAGAAGACAGCCAGCATAGCACCCCCAACCGCACAGCCGCCAGCCAGAACAGGAACCACCCCGCCTAGCATCCACCCCGCACCGAAGCCCGTCGGTGCAGCAGACGTCCACCATAGCAGCCAACCCGCCCAAGCGCCGCCTCGCCCTAACCCGGCCCCCCCTGCAACATGACGAAACTAGGTTTTCTCGCAAGCAAACCCTAGTAGAGCCAAATCTTGACTTATTTCGATCTTCGTCGGCATGAATTTTTTTGTAACTCCCTAGTTTTAAATAAATCAAAGTTTATAAATTATAAAACTATGAAGTAGAAATCCTTATTTCTCCCTAATATTTAGAAACTAAGAAAATATGAATTTTGCAAATCTAATGTTTTCCTAAATTTGAAGTTGTAAGCCTTTTGACTCCCAAATAATTAATTTGCAAAAATTCATTAATCTATTATTTCAAAAAATAATAAATCAAATTAATTTATAAAGCAATTATAACATTACACCATAATCCTACTTATTTATCCATTAATTAAATTATTTCTCATTCACCCAAGTGTTTTAGGTGAGTTGGAGAGGAGAGGGTAATCCTCCAAGGGAAGTTCCAGGTTGAATCTCCACCCTACCAAAAAGTTGAATTGGGTACCCAAAATCCAATTGATAATGTTGGTGCAGGCAGGGCCGAGCGTGACTCCTGGGTGAATTTGACGATATAGAACCCCTGATCGTGGTCTCTTAGACCAAGGTGGTCCTGCAAAGGGTTTTTCGCTTAAAAAAATATTATTTCTCTTTCAAATTATTATCACTCTAAACTTAATTAATCTTCAACTTATAACTTAATAAACTTAATAATCAAAAAATTATTTCTCCTAAAGTCTTAACCTTATTGCTTTGAAAATAAATTTGGTAAAACCTAAATTTAAATTTGAATTTACATCCTATTTGATGCACGCCAATTCTACCTTGTTGTGATAAAATAACTTGACTACTCTCGATGTAAGCTTGATTGCTCTCAAAGTAACCTTGGCAGGATTCTTTAATTCACATGCTCCAAAAGACATTATATGGCTCAAAATTGGTTTACCTTCAAATGCTTGATCATTTGGTTTTGAGTGGTAGGAGGGTACGTGTCTTTGGTTTTATTCTTTCGCTACTTTATGTAATGCTCTAAGTATTGTCTAAAGTGTCAAGAATTCTAAAGCTTGTAAAATCCTACATTTGTTTTCTCAAATTTCACCCAATCTTTCCTTTCTCCTTTGCTTTGGTGTTGGTATTCAATTTTTACCTATTAGCTATTCCTTAGATGTAGTCCTTTGTATGCTCAGTGTTTCAAATTCCTTTGAAGTGCTCAATGTCTCAGGTGACATTTTGAATTTCCTTGGAATGTATAATATCTTAGATGATGTTACAAATACCCTTGGAATGCTTGACGTCTCAGGTGACATTCTAACTACCCTTGGAGTGTCTGCTTGATGGAGCTATGTGAATGGCTCATATATTGAGCTTTTTGTTTGATAGCTTGGTGAGATGAGTTATTTTGGTTGCACTCACTATTTGGTAGCTCAAGAAAATGAGCTTATCGTTTGCTTGTTGGATGATGTGCTCTATAACACACTTATTTGCTTTACCTTGTTAATATAGTTTTTGCTTTGTGATATGCCTTGATAAGTAGGTGCACATCTGTGCTCTTTTATTTACACATTGTTGCACTAATGGTATCTCAAAAAATACTTATACCTTTAAAAACTTAATCTTGTTTCCTTAATACATGTAATTTTAGTGTTGCTCTTACCGTAGGAAACAATGCTTTATCTCTTTCTCTTCGACGTTCTTTTCCAATGCATAGATGCTACACTTCCTTTCTTCCTTGTTAATGCATGTAGCTTTGTACTCTTATTTTATTTTATCTTCATAGGTGACTATATATAGAATATATCCTTAAGTCTTAGGACTCACAACTCTTTGTGTATAAGCTTTCCTTCTCTTATGTAGACATAAAGCTTAGCATTTATTTCTTCTCTCTATCATTGGTCATATAGTCCTCCACCTTCTTTAGTATCCTCTATCTCTATTCATTATATGAATAGATTATTTCCTTCACTTGGTTGAATAACATTTTCTCTATAAGCTTGGAAAATAATGCCACTCTTAGTGCTATAACTTTCTCAAACATCGTTCGCTCGGTTTTCTCTAACGTTGGCTTCTTTTATTTTCTTCTATAGAACTTCTATCATTGTGAAACCTTATTTCTTATCATAGGCCTTTCTCTAATGGCCTCTCATTCAACTTTATACATGCCTTTTTTTCTTACATATAAAAAGCCTTTCTTGGACCTCTTTTCTCAAAGGGTCTCTTCCTTGACCTCTTAGGTCTATATCTTCTATATTGGTTTCTTGAACCAATGTCAAGGTCTCTAAATGACCTAAAATTTTTTGTAGTCCTTTGCTTTGTCAAGGTCTATCTTCAAGACCTGAATCCTTTTCTGTCAAGGTCTACCTTCAAGACCTGAATCCTTTTCTATCAAGTTCTACCTTCAAAACCTGAATCTTGTATGTCAAGGTCTCTCTTCAAGTCCGAAATCTTTCTATAGACCACATCTATTTCAAATAGAATTTTATAATAGGTAGCATTTATCTATATATTTTTTTCAAGGCATTTTTTAAAGACCTAAATCTTTAATATTCTGCAACTTAAATCAATCCCTGCTTGATAAAAGTTTTCTGCTTTCTCTTGCACTTGAAGATGAAAGTCTTATTTATCTATTGTAGAAAGCTTCTCACACTTATGACGATCAATATTTGTTGTATCAATATCTTAGGTTGCACCTAAGAACTCCAATAATATCAAGGTGACTATAAACTTCTCTGATTCTCCAACCAAGATAGATTGATTGTACCAAATCCTACAACTTTCTTATGAGTGTTGACATAAATCAATTGTTAAGGATTATTTATCCCTAAAAATCCTTTTATCAATGTTAGTTTTGGCTATTTTCCTAAATAATTAACCGTCTTCAAGTTGATTCACCCAAATACGAGTCCTTGTCTTCACTAGTTATCCTGCAACTATGGAAAGACTCTAGTCTTTTATGCTTCCTTTGATCTTAAAATAGAGTTCACATCTATCTCCCTTTAAAGTAGACATATTCTAAATCAATTTTATCACATTGGATAAAATCGAATCTTATATGTAGCTAAATAAATTTACCCTATGCAAGAAACTTCTTGTTATAGCTCTAATACCACTGATGGCTTTTGAAGCCTTAATATTAATGTAAACTCATAGGATCAAATATATGATAGCCACAATATAGTAAGATCAATATAATTATGTAAATAAGAATAATATGAGCCAACTAATATGTAAATCAAGGCTTATAATATATCAACTAGCATTCATTAATAAGTAGAAATATGAATGTAATAGCTTGAATCATACATGTACAAAGCATGTAGCACAACTTACAATATTAGTTGATCAAATGTATACAATCTTTATTACTCCTCTTCCTCTTACAAATGTATCATAAAACTCTCTTAAAATGATGATAACAACACTCTCTATACTCACTATGAATGCTATATGAAAGCTATATGAATGCTCTGAAAGTTATATCCTCTATGGAGTAATATATAGCCATTGTAGAATGACTCTTTGAATACTTGACTCTTCCTTTATTTATGCCAAGTCTCATGACTCTTGGCTTTCCTACTTGACACTTGCATACACATGACTCTATCTTGTATGTACACCTATACATGACTCTTTACTTAGCACTCTCTAATCTAAGGACACTTGTGCACACTTACATATAAGATACTTGTGCACATATATACACATCACACTTGTGCACTTAATCACATGAAACTTGTGCATTTCTTGCACATGCACACTTACATAACACTTGTGCATTTCCTGCATATTATTACATTACATAAAATATTACTCACACTCTAATCTAAGACTTGATCTTAGTTTAATATTTACAAGGCATACCATGAAGGTACCATAGGGGTACATTAGCATGTACCAAATAATGTAATATACTTCAACAAATATTTCAAGCTAGAAGCGTAAAGCCAAACTAGCTTGATGCTAGACCTACAAAGGAGGAGAGACAAAAATATTCTATGCCAACGTAAGTAGGTGCTTCAATATTTTTGGCAAAGTGAGGGACTCATAAGGAAAAAATCATCTAGGACTAGGCACTCCAAAATATAGCAAACATAATTTTTTTTGCAATGATTTCAACTTAGCTTTCTAAAAGTTTTGACCAAGGCCAAAGTCAAAAGCCAGTTCTAGTCAACGACCTTATACCTTTATAAGTCCATAAACCAAGATAAGAGGAAGTGTACCAAAAACATTTCCTTCCTAATGTTAATAAAAGTGCTTCAAATATTTGACACAATGCAAGGTTTGTAAGGCAAATGATATCCATTCTAGATGAGGGTGAGCCAAAATATTTTGATAAGTGATGTCAGCTAAGCTTCCAAGAGTTCTATCAAATTTAATAGAATGTAACCAACACACAAGGAAAGCTCAAAAATCATAATAAAACAATGTAGTATCTTGGACCTAAGATCTTCAACATGAGGAATCAAGTCAACTTTAAAATTATTTGACATTCTTGTACTAGGTATGAAGGGAGGCCGAAAGGCAATAGATGCAACATCCTAAATTAAAATATCTCAACATAAAGGACACCTAACACTCTATAAATAAGTAGTTAGACCATATCATATTTGTCAAAATTAGAAAGTGATAGCCATATCCATGAAGTATAATTTAGGATCCTATGATCTTAGCCGACTAGGATTTGACAAAAAGATGACAAATAGTTCCAGCTTAGCTTAAGATCATGTTTGATCAATTTTGGCTAATGATTGTAGTAGTTGGTTTTATTTTATTTTAGAAAAATATATAAAAAGAGAAATTCTCCTCATTGTGAGAGAATGAGATATTTAGAATTCTTTTTCTTATAAGCTAAATATTCTAAGCTTCTGTAGGAAATTTAGAGTTGTTTAGTATATTTAATCTAGAGTTTATGAGAATATATCTTGTGCAAGTCCAGTATTTTTGTTTATGTTTTAGCTAAAGTAAAGTATATTAAGATAGAGAATTGTTTGAGTTATTTAAGTTAGAATGATTAGAATGTTGAATGTTGTATGAGAATGAGAATATATGCTATGTAGATCCAACATTTCTGTTTATGTTTTAGTTGAAGTAAATTATGTTAGGCCAAAGTGTTGTTTGAGTAATTTTAGTTAGAATGCTTGGAATATTCAATGTTGTAAATCTTAAGTTCATTATGTTGTATATATGCTTTGGCTATGAGGATATCTATTAGTTTATACTTTGCTCACCATAGCTAGTGTACATTAATTTAGCTAGATATCTTTGTTGTTATCTAAATCCTAATTGCCATCAAGACTGTTTCTATCCTTGTTTCCCCTTTTCTATATTTTATTTTTCTAAACATTATCAATGAGCCAACCTTGTACAAAGGTTGATACAAGAGTGTTTCTATGTCATCCAATCTTGAATTTGGTCTAGGGTGCATATTTCATACCTAGGCAAATTGAAGCATTAAGAATAATATCCCTATCACTATTAATATGGGTGTGACCTTTGATATAATAGTAGTCATGATGTAATTATAGAGAGGGCCTCACCTTATATTGTTTTAGATATTTAAAGACATTAAAAAATATGATTCTCATGAGAAAATGTTAGGTAAGGAGGAAGAAAAGTTATTTATGGAAGTCGTACTTGGAATAAATGATGCCTTAGTTGGAAGTAAGGACGCCCAGTTGTATTATCAACAATTTTATGAAATTATAGGAGATGACCTATTGGGAATGATAGAAGAGACAAGAAGAGGTAAGATATATAAGATAATCCACTCCACTTTCTTAGCTTTAATTCCAAAAGAAAAAATTAAATTACTTTTGACATATTAAAACCTATATCTTTGTGCAATTACTCTTAGAAGATAACAACCAAAATAATAGCAAATAGAATTAAAAGGAAGAATAATGATTTGATAGAGCTAGAACAAGGGGGTTTGATTCCAAGGAATTAAACATATGACAACATTATAATGTTTCATGAGGCCCTACACTCAAGTGCCAAGTCCAAAAGGAAAAGAATAGCCATTAAATTTGATATTCCTAATACCTTTAAAATAATAGATATGGGGTTTTTAACATAGGTGTTAGCCAAATTTGGATTTCTAGCCCAAATGATAGACTGGATAAGAGCTTGCATAAAGGTACCTTGGATAACCCTTCTAATCAATGGGAAACCTGCTAACTTATTTAAATCCACTAGAGGATTAAGGCAAGGGCATCCTCTCTCCCCTTACCTTTATATCATTCTAGCTAAAACTTTAGGGAGGATCTTGACCAAATTGATAAGAAGCAAAGAAATCTTGGGAATTAGAGTAGCTATAGGATATAGAACAATCACTTATGCTCAATTTTTAGATGACACTATTTTATTGGGGAAGCCATAAAATTGAATGTCAAGTTGATCAAAGAAGTTTTAGATTGCTTCTCTTCAACCACAGGGGCAAAGATAAACATCCAAAAGAGAATATTTTATACTATAAATACTTCAACAACAAAAGATAGAATTTTCTCTTAGATTTTAGGATTTTAAAAAGGTAGTGATACATTTAAATACCTAGGTGTTCCTATAGGTTTCCATAAAAAAAAAAAACTTGGAATGTAATTCTAGAAAATATGTCAAGGAAAATACAATAATATAACAATGGTTGGTTGAGTTTGGTTGGAAGAGTTATTTTAATCAAATCAGTATTAACAAGTCTTCCCATATATCAATTGTTGGTGTATCATGCACCCTTATATATCTTGTAAAATTGGATACCCCTGCCTCCTTGGGTCTTACCCAAAAGTGGCATCCCTTTTGGGATGTTTTCCACAAATAATATATATATATATATATATATATATATCTTGTAAAATTTAGATGCAATGTTAAAAACTTTTCTATTGCAAGAGGGAAGATAATCAAATAGGAAAAAGTTCCATTTGGTCAATTGGGATATTGTTACCAAGCCAAAGAAGTAGGGAGGCCTAAGAATTAGAAAATCAACAATTTTTAGCAAGGCACTAAATGCTAATCTACTTTGGAATCTATCATCTCCACCAAACTCTCAATGGAATCAAATATTAAAATGCAAATATTTAAACAACTCTAATGGGATCCAACTCACAAAAACTGTGAAAATCATAGCAAAATATTCCTCAATTTGGAAATATATTATGGAAGCTAAAGAATTTATATTAATTCACATCTCTTGTCTTCCAATGGATGGTAAAAAAATTTATATATGGGATGAAATTATCTTTGGAGGACCTCCAATCATTAAGAATTGTTTTCCAAAAATAAAAGCATATTTACAATAATTGCGTGTTAACTCTCTTGCAAGCTTAATTGAATGGGTGAGAGATCCACCCATACCACATATTGACCAAGACTCATGGAGATAACTACAAATTCAAATTGAAGGGATTACAATTTCTTCCCAAATTCCAAATCAGCTTATATGGGGCTCTATTAGTGAGTTAGGTATTTACATAGTTAGAAAAAGAGTGTTAAATAGCAATAGAATAAGAAGAACTCAACCATAGCCAAGGTATGGAAGTATAAGGTCCCCAAAAAATTCAAGCCTTTCTTTATTTGGTGCTCCAAAACAAGATTCTTATTGGAGATAACCTCATTAAGAGGAATATCATGGGGCCTTATATTTTCCATAGGTGTCTTAAGAACAATGAAACAATATCACATCTATTATTTAAATGTACCAAAGCAATTAAAATATAGATTGAAATAACCTAGCAGCTAGGAGCAACACTATTAGAAACCTTTAACTCAGTTAATTGCCCAACCAATTAGGGCCAAATATACAAATGGGGACTAAAGGACAAGCACCTTATCAAGAATATATGATATTCAGTTCCAATATTCATCATTTGGTACATATGAAACAAAATTAATAGGATATATGATAAAAGAACCAATTTTGAGTATTAACCAATAGAGTAAGGGATATAGTCTTTAACACAAAAGTTATATATCATAAAAAACAAGACATTAGGAGATTAAGAAAAAATGAGATATAATTATTACACCAAATGGATCTCCAAAATATCCTAAATTCTAGGCCATAGGTTAGAACAATTGGACCTCTAGAGATAAATTTCCCTACATTTTTCTTTGATGGAGCCTCTAAATCAAACCTAGGCCATGCAATGACTAGTGGTATGATACTAGTGGAACCACACTATGAAATGCTTTAGTTCAAAATAAATTTGGGGAAACGACCAATAATATTACATAATTGATAGGTTGTGAAATGGTAAAAAAATTAGCTTAGTAACAAGGCATTAAAAAACTCCATGTGTATGGTGATTCGAGACTTGTTATCTTTATCCCATCTAAAGAGAAGGATTCCTCATTAGTCCAACTACAAATAGTTCAAAGAAGACAAAGATAATTGGAGCAAAAGCTTGAATATATACAATACTCCCAAATTGGAAGGAGGCATAATATGATGGTTGATCACCTTGCAAATGAGGCCATAAACATATCCTATTTTCATCTCAGAGTAATAAGAAAAAGGAAAACAAACAACATAAGTGACACAAATTATAGGAAGCATATGGAAATTTTGGAGCCTTTGAATATTTTGGTGCCCCTGGAGATTTTTATGCGTCTAGACAACCCTAGAACATTGCATGATTTTTGAGATTTTGGTATTTCAAGTTTTCTCAATGATTATGGTACCCTTTGCACCATTGGCACCCTTGGTATACCGTTGATTTTTTAAAGTTTTTGAATTTTCTTTGTTTCTTGTTCCTTATTTTGGAAAACATTCTTGTGACCTCCAAGTTCCTTGTTGGATAATTGTTCTTTGCAAATTTGAATATCAATATATCTCATTTTCTTAATAAAAAATATTCCCAATTGAGGACAAGAGGAAGAGTGCATCTATGACAATTCTTATCTAGACAACACATGTTTCATAGCAAGTGATTATCAAATATGAGATGATCAAGCATGATAAGGATTAATATGTAAGTTTCATGCATATTACTTAGTTTTTTTTTTAGATTAAAATTAGATTATATAGAAGTGGGGACTAAATTCAAATTATTCCATGACTTTCCTTCCAAAAGGATTGTTCTCATCATTCTCCAATTTTAAAATCAGAGATAAGATAATGGGCAATGATCCATGGTTTAGGGGAAGAGATGGCTTGTACTTAAGACCATGGTCTGACAATTTTCTCATGGAGACAAAAAATTAAAAGAATTCTAATTTTTGTACTTCCACATCAACTTGTCAATAAGGAGGTTTTAAAGAATATCAATAATATTATAGGGGAGTTCATCTAGTAGATCCTAACTACTGAGGGGAGAAAGCATGCTATGTATACCTAGATATGTGTTGTTATGGATATGTCAAAACCCTTGCCAAAATCCATTAAGATTAAATTTGAATCAAGAGTTTGGGATTAGTAAGTGGATTTTCACGATATTGCATTTCAAGACCACAAATGTTATGAGACTAGATGCATGAAAAATGATTGCAAAGTGAAAATAATTGAGAAAATGATGGAAAGTTTTGATTGTATGTCAAACTTCAATATAAATGAAGGACATGTAGTAGTAGAAGTTGACTTAGATTAATGATTTTACACTTCCAAAAAAAGGCAAGAAATCCATCTACCTCATGATATGGCAAAGGCCTTCATAGTTCATTATGAGCATCCATTAGAAGAAACTAAGAAGGATGCAAGGAATGAGAAATTACAATGTATAATTTCAAATTTAGAAGAAACTAAAAGTGTGAAGGAATATGTGGAGAAAACTTTAATACAAAGAAGGTGAAAGTGATTAAGGCTAATCTACATAAATCATCTTTATTTTCTACATGTAATAAAAAATCACCCCCTTATAATAAAAATAATAGTATGGAATTTATCCCTTGCATTGTAGGATTTTAAGAGCAACATAACAAATAAAGGATTATGAAGAATATCCACTACAATTTATGAATTTTAGAGCAAAAAAATAAAGTAAGTACTAATGAGGATGTTCATTTCATTTCAGAGTTTCCAAGTTAAAAAAAGAAAGTATTTTTGAGGTCATTCCTTGCACTCTTGGTTCTTCAAGGTGGAATAAAACTATGGATGACAAGTCACATTTGGAACAATATAGAAACGTGGAAGAAATTAATAAGGATACAAGTGTTGGTTGGAATGGATAAATGAGAGGGATACCCTCGAAGCAAAAATAAAGAGAAAAGAAAAAATAAGAGAGAGATCAATCAAGTAAACAAAAAATAAAAATCACAAGTTTTAATAAGAAGTGGTGGTAAGCCCAAAAATAAGAAAAAAATGATGATGAATATGCTATCTTAGAATATTAGGGTATGAGTAAAGCCTCAAAAAAAGAGTTATCAAGTAATTAACAAGTTGTTATAGTCTTGAGTTTATTTTAATACAAGAAATAACAATAAGTAGTGAGGAATGTAAGGACACATTCAAAATTATTTAGAAGACAAGGGATTGTTTAACAATGTTTACTATAATATCTTTAGAAGGTATTGCAAAAATATGAGATAAACAAAAATAGAATGGACAACTACTCACAATCATAAGTAATTAGGCTATTATTTCTTATGGAAAAAAGGAAAATATCAAAACTAGAGTCATAAATGTATATGCTTCAACTATAATTACTCATTGTGATAGATGCTGGAAGGAATTTAGTTTGTTTATGTTAAATTAAATGATGGTTCATAATTACGGTCTAAGGATCCTTGAAGGGGCTTGAACATAGTTTTGTATCCTTTAAAAAAAAAGGGTGGTATTCATGGATGGTCTAAATTAATTAATGATTTTGCTTCTTTTCCCAATTCAAATGGCCTTTTAGATGCTATTACTTTAAGCTTTCAAAATATATGGTATCTAGATGTATTGGATAAACTCATATAGTAGAAATATTCAACAATTTTTTGTTACCTAATAATGATTGTAAATACCATATACACTATCTTCAAACATTTTATTATGAGTAAGATTAGACCACAAACCAATGATATTGAGATGTGATCTACTCAATAATGGTCATCAAAATCCATATAATTAGTTTATATGGTTCTAATATCTTGACTTCTTCCAAACGGTTATGTTATAGTGAGATGGAGGAAGTGGTTATATAATGGTGGGATGAAGCAAGAATTTAAGGATCATGTATATACAAGTCTGTTCAAAAAATTAAATATCTAAAGGGGCAAATAAGAATTTATAATGTCACATAATTTGGTAACATATTTAAAGTAGAAGAAGAAATTAAATTGAAGCTCATAAATTTACTAGAGGTAGTACAACTCAAAGGAATGGACCTAGATACTTATGTGTAAGAGAAATAATACTTAGGTTCATGTCTTAATGGGTATAGAGGTCTTGTGTAAATGTTTGGTGGATGCTTGACCATAAATAAGTTATCTTAGGATCACCATAAACAAAACTGATGGTTGATCATTAAATATGTATATATTAATGGAATATTATGTCCACTCCTTAAAATAATACAATAGTATGGTCATGATAGAGTATAGATGGGGCCCTCCATATAATTGCAATACACCTGCCATGATGTAATATAGGTTGACCTTTGATATAACTATAGTCATGATGCAAAGGTTGTAAATACACCCTAATTAGAAGTAAGGATGCCTTAATCAGGAATAAGAGGAAGATCAAATCTATGGTAATACCTATCCTTACAATAAATGTTTCAGTAGACATGAGTATCAAATATGAGATGATCTAGCATGATATTATATTCTTAAAAGCAAAGTATTAATGTGTAAGTTCCATGGATTAGCCAGGATTATTAGATATTTAGAAGTGGATTAATGGAAGTGGGAATTGACTCTAAGTATTCCATGACTTTCCTTCCAAAAGGATTTTTTAATCATTCTCCAATTCTAAAATTAGGGATAAAATAATGGGAAATATCCCATGGTTTAGGGGAGATATGACAAAGTCCGTGGAGTGATTTTCTTTCCCATGGAGAAAAAAAATATTAAAAGACTTCTAATTTGTCTTAGGATTTTTGGACTTTCATATCAACTCATTAATAAGGACTTTTTGTAGAATATTGAAAATACTCTAGGGGAGTTCATCTAATAGAGTCCAACTACCAAGGATTGAAAGCATGCTATATAATTGGATATGCATTGCTATGGATATTTCAAAACCTCTTCCAAAATCCATTAAGATTAAATTCGAATCAAAATATTGAGATCAATAAATGGTTAAAAAATATTGCATTATGTTGATGCAAATGTTATGAGTCGATGCATCATAAGAGATTGTTAAGTGAAAATGACTAAGAAAGTGTTGGAAAGTTTTGGTGATGAGACAAAATTGGAGATAAAGAAAGAATATCATTGTAGTATAAATTAACTTAGACCAATGACTTTACACTTTCAAAAAGTAGCTAAGAAATCCTATTTACCTAATTACATGGCAAAGGCCTTTATAGTTCACTCTAAGCAATCATTAGAAGAAACTAAGAAGGATGAAAGGGATGAGAAATTACAATGTACAAGTTCAAATTCATAAGAAATTAAAAGTGCAAAGGAATATGTGGAGGTAACTTTAAAACAAGGAAGGTAGAAGTGGTTAAGTTTAATCCATGTAAATCGTCTTCATTTTCCTTAAGTAATAAATAATTATCTCTTTACAATAAAAACAAAATTTGCATAGAATTTATCCCTTGTACTACAGGGTTTTAATACCAACATAATAATGAAATGAATATGAATAATATCCACTATAATTTATTAGTTTAAGGGAACAAAAGAGATTACTTACTATGGAGGATGTCCCTTGCACTTTATAGTCTCTAGGGAAAAAAGAATAAAGTATTTTTTGAGGTTATTGTTAGAACTCAATGCTTCAATGATTTGCATTATGAAATGGTAGATATTTAAATACATTGGATGCCCATTTTTGGCATAACAAATTTCTAACTTATCTTAAATTATCCTTGTCCTATAGGGCATGCATATTGCTTGTGATGGGTGGTGATACCACACTCATGTCACATGGTCTATGATAAAATAATTCCTAAAATACCCCCCTTATTATATCATAGTCTTAGCTCTAGCTCTATATTTAGCTCTTGGCTTTCACTTTGGCTCCTAGCTTTTGTATTGATGAAATATTCTAGGTGATGTTGGAATTTGAGAGAGAAATTACCCCCCTTAATGTAGACTTTGTACTATAACACTTAGGAGTGTCAGGTTCCTCTAATCATGTACTTCAACAATGTATTTATTACAAATACTTATTTAATAACTTACACTTATAGATTCAATGCATCACCAACATATTCATCTGAAGAATGTTCTATGATGCATTGTATATCGACTATTGAATTTATTGGTTGCACCAATTTTTGTCTTACATGTGATGCAAAGAAATTTGTGTAAGGCTTCTTTTTCTCCTTCACCTTATTTTTCTTTCGATTTCTTCTATCATGATCATGTTAAGGATTCTTAATAAGTTATCCTTTGATTATAAGTTATTTGATATGATAAATAGAATGTATGGTTTCAATACAACTTTTGGCAATTTTGCATACTTGTTTCAGCCCCTTGAATGATCCCATAGCTACCATAATTTTTCCTTGAACAAGAATTATGCAATCTATCAAGTTCTCAACAACCTTTAAAGTTGAACCATTAGGGCCCAATATCTACTGATGTTGTTTAACAAATATCATTTTATTTTGTATTATGTTGTCAATTTTGATGATATCATAATGCATTTTATCATTTAGTATCTTGATTGCTTGTAGTGCTAGTACACTCCTTGACAAGAGTTTTATGAGATCTTGGGCTTTGATAATGATGTAAGGATCTATAATTTTATGAGTTGTAAAAACAAATAATCTTCTCTTAACAAGATCAAGTTTGCAAGCTATGTCATGCTTCTTCAAAGCTCTTCTCATAATAGGTCATTCATCCTACAAATGTTTTCTCTGTACCTAGGAAAATAAGTGGAAAAAGAATTAACTTTGAACATATCATCTTCATTCCAAGAGGTATTGAACTTCTTGGTCTTAGAGGTATCCCATAGCTTGTGCTTGTCATGATTTCCTTTATATCTAGACAATACTCTCAACTGGTTGACATATTTGAAGTCTAATTGATCTCTTGTTGGTTCTTTAGTGGCTTCGAATGATCAAATGAGCTTATGAGGTTGTTGGATGCATTTATTCATATTAACAATTTTTATGGATCCAATTTTCTTGACTTGTCATTTTTTTGGTTGCTTCAGAGTCATACCAAACATTATTGTGATGTCTTAGTTGTGCTTGTGAAATAAACACATGTTCTTATTCTTCTTCATGATAATTTTTTTCTTCTTCTTCTTCTTTAAATTGATTTTCTTTAGCTTTATTAGTTTGTTATAACTTTTTTCATATTGATTTTTCTTGCTTGATGATGACTTATCTTTCTGCTGGTTTATCTCTCATGAAGGAGATCCATTTATAAATAAATTATGCCAACATTTCTTTATCGTGTGGCCATTTCTACCACAAAGTTCACACAACATTTGTGTGTAAAAAATGTTTCTTTATTGTTTATATCATTGAGAATCATTTCTCTAATTATTTTATATCCCTGAGAATTATTTCTCTATTGGAAGCATTATTGAGATCTTATACCTCTTTTGAATGGCTGATCTATGAATTTTGATGCAGAAGTTATGCATCTAAAGAATCCCAATATTACATTGATCCATCGAAAAACTATGGTCTCTATTAACTACTAAACTTCATTTTATCCTTGCTCTCTTCTGAGGATAAAATATTTTCTTGTATAATTCATTCAAAATTTCTTTCATTTTATCCTATTCTATCACATTCATCCATCCACAATCAACATGTATTTTGTTGACCATTTTATCTTTGTACCAACAATATTTTTGAGAGTGATTATTACCACCACAAATCTCACAAGGATGTAGATTCCAACACCTAGCTATTACATGTGTGGATCATCCACAATGACTACAATAATTTATTCTAGGAGTTTCATTCTCTACATAGGTTTCTCTTTTTACAAACTTGGTCTCACCACTTCCTATTGGACCATCATAACCAAGGCCTTAATTCTTTGGCCTTACATTTGGTTTTATGGGATTTTGTTAGCATATGATAACATGTTATGCACATATTACATTATCTAATCCAATTTACTCCTAAGTGCTTATTATTGCACAGTTGGGCGGGTAGTTCACCAATAGTTGGTTGGTTGGTTGGTTGCTTCAATGAACCAAATGAACTAGGCATATGTATTTATTTCCAATATCAATTCATTGCATGTTCACTTCTTGGAATATTTGAATTGCTCACTAAGTTCGACATGGTATCAGAGCTAGCAAGGAGGGAGGGCGAAGAACGTTGATGCACATTTCTTGAGGATCCCTACACACCCTATACTAGACAATGCACATGACATAAGGAGGATTCAGGTAGGCTCATTTACTGAGGTGGTACGAGGAGGATGCAGGAAGGTGAAGAGCGCAACCCAATATGGGATCTCTTCTCGAGGTGACATAATTTTCTATTTGCAGGTGATAGGTTAGTGACTAGACACATGGTGGTTTTGGACTGGACTTGTGTTGGCTGGATAGAGACTGCTCATGTCACACTGACTAGGCGGCATAGATTGGACACATGGCAATTGGACAACGACAAGTTGTTGACTAGGCGACACAGTTGGCAATGGTGACTAGGCGACATAGTTGGTGACAGGTTGCTAACTAGGTAGTGCAATTGGAAAAAGGTTGGAAAGGGTCTTGATTTACCTAAGGCAATCAAATAACTACTCACCCTATTTTGGTTAAAAATGCCCACAATGCAGCCACAGGTTGCATGTGGGATAAAACTTTTTTTTCCCACCTCACAAGGCAGACGAAGATAGAGTACAATGCTCTCTCTTCTTCTCTTCCGTTGTGGTAGCTAGGTTGGTTTCCTGCCCAACATTAGGCGCTAGCATGGATGAGGTACACAGTTCAAATCCCATGGAGGGATTCAAAGCAAAAGATTTTTTTGATGCCCCCCGTCACCATTTGACGTCCCGTCTAGTAAATTGATGCCTCATAAAGCAAATTGATGCCCCATCAAGCAAATTGATGCCCCATCAAGAAAATTGATGCCCCATCAAGCAAAATTTATGTCCGTAAACAATTTTTTGATGACCCAACAACAAATTTTGATGCCCAACAAGAAATTGATAATTTTTTGTCAATTTTTGCAATTTTTGATAGCTTTTGCCTAACCAATTTTTGATCAAGGAGGGTCATTTTTTTGCACATCAGGGGTATTTTTTTGTCAACAGAGGGCACAAGAGTTTTTTTTTTCTATCGCAAGACAAAGGAGATGCCCATTTATTCAAGGTATTTTTTAGTACTTTAATTTTTTACTTTCAAAGCATTTTGAAGGGATAAGTTATTTTTTTTTAATTCGAAAGGGTCCACATACAAAATTTTCATCCTTTTTTATTTTACAACAAAAATGGGGGATCTCTAGCATTTAGTTTTAAAAAATTCTAAGACATAGGGGTGAAGAAAAATTGTTGACTTATAGAAAGTGAATCTTGTTCATTGTAAAACTAGCATTGTAATAGGTGCATTTTCGATGGAAACTGACACCTAGAGTAGTTAATTTTATGGTCATTTGTGGTTGTATTGTGCATTTAAATTTCCTATTTTATTGGATTATAAATCATAAAAAAAATAAATAAAAAACCTCAAAATTTACACCTATTTGTGCAATTTATTGCACAACAGTGTTCGATATCTACGATACCTCTAGTCCACACTTACAGGTGATGTTGTTGTATTTGGACTACTATATATAACGCCTAATATAGCTACAAAAATTATGTTTGAGCTATTGTTCTCTATCAATAGTCGAGGAGAAATAAGGCAAACAAGTTCTGATATTCACTCCATTCAATACCCTAATTATTTTTGATTGCTTGGCTTAATTTCCTCCAACTCATCAACCTTATTTTGAAGGGTTTTGAGGTAGGTGTCATCAATCTAATCAAATTCCCTTTCACATGATTTTGCAATTATAAAAAAATGAAGACCATATGGTGTTATAAGGAACCTCCACAATGGCCTCTATTCACAAATATCTATCAGATTCACAGTTGCTGAAAGGTTCTAACTTCTCACCATGGAAGACAAAGATGCATGTTATTCTTCAAGTGGAAGATTTGTGGGATGTAGTGACTGACAATACAAATGCCCTGGAATAGCAGGATCAGATCAAGATGCTTTTGATAAGGACAAAAGATGTCTCATGTTTATTCGGATTGCTACTACAGATGAGGTCCAATGATGCAGGAGCATCCAGTGGCAGCACAACAATCTTGCATCAAAAAAAAAAAACAAAAGAAACAAGAAAAATATTCTAAGTGTTGAAAGGTGTTGCGATATCGCGACATAAAAGGTGTCACGATATCACGACGTATTTTGAAAAACTTTCGAAGTGCCGGAAGTGTCGCGAAATCATGACATAAAAGGTGTCACGATATCGCGACGTATTTTGAAAAACTTTTGAAGTGCTGGGAAGTGTTTCGAAATCGCGACATAACAGATGTCGTGAAATCGCGACGTATTTTGAAAAACTTTCAAAGTGTCGGGAAGTGTCGCGAAATCGCGACATAACAGATGTCACAAAATCGTGACGTATTTTGAAAAGCTTTCGAAGTGCCGGGACGTGTCGCGAAATCGTGACATAATAGATGTCACAAAATCGTGACATATTTTGAAAAGCTTTCGAAGTGCCGAGAAGTGTCATAAAATCGTGACATAACAGATGTCGCGAAATCATGATGTATTTTGAAAAACTTTCAAAGTGCCAAAAAGTGTCGCGAAATCGCGACATAACAGATGTCGCGATATCACGACGAGTTTTAAACAAAGGCCGAGAGCAAAGGAAAGTGTCGCGATATCGCGACACATTGGCAAAGAAGAACAAAAGCCGAAAAAGTGTCGCGATATCGCGACACATTGGCAAAGAAGGACAAAAGACAAAAAAGTGTCGCGATATCGCGACACATTGACAAAGAAGGACAAAAGCTAGAAAAGTGTCGCGATATCGCGACAGGTTGACTAAAGAGAACAAAGTGTTGCATTTTTCATGACCCGAATAGGAGAGAGAAGAGCAGGATGAAGCGATGTCGCGATATCGCGACATGTTACATTTTTGTGGGCCATTACAAAATGACATTTGATAGTTATCAAAAGCCGATACAATAGTTACCAAGAAGTTGGTACAGCGGTTCCAAGGGATCGTTACAGTAGTTACAGGGATCGTGGAGAACGGTTGCTGTAACGAGAATCTGTCATTATAAAAGAAGGTTGCTCGAAGGATTGAGGAGGCTGGAAAGACGAAGACTACGGCTTCTTTTGCATTTTTTGTACTTTGTAAATCTTCCATGGTTCGGAATTGTAATCTTTCCATGCTTCTGAATGAAAATTGAGTCTTTTTCTTTGTGTTAAAATTTGGCTCCCCATCAAGTGGTATCAGAGTGAGAAGATTCTGAGTGTGTAAGCAGAGCGCCGAACGTGAGGCAGCTTGCACCAGGATCTGGGGTTAAGGGTTCTGAGAAGAAGTGAAGAAGAATGCCGCCGCAAAGAAATCATGGTGCTGGAAGGAACGTGGTTCCTGAAGGAGACTTTCGAGCATTGCAGAGGCAAGTGCAGGCCCTGCAGGAAGAATTGCGAAGAGGAGTAGAGCCAAGAGGAGAAGACCAGAGCGATGATGAAGCTTGCGGAGTTGATGACCCGTCAGAAGAAGAAGAAGAAGCGATGAGTTCTACGGAAGCTCGAATGATTAAAGCCATTTCTCAAATTGGGAAAAGGCCGAAGATAGACGTATCCACATATTCTGGAAATTTAAATCCAGAAGAGTTGATTGACTGGATCAACGATATGGAGGAGTATTTCGAATATGAGGAGGTTGAAGATCCAAATCGGATCAAATTTGCAAGAACAAAGTTAAAAGGCCATGCTGGCATATGGTGGAAAGGAGTACAGCTGGAGCGAAATCAAAGAGGAAAAGAAAATATCACCAGATGGGATCGAATGGTCGAAAAGCTGAAGCGGCAGTTTATTCTGGTAGATTACGAATTAGATCTATTGCGAAGAATGCAGAGTTTGCGATAGTCCAACAAGTCTGTTAAAGAATATACAGAGGAGTTTTTCAAAATCTCCATCAGAACTGGCCATACAGAGGCAAATAAAGAGAGAGTAGCCCGTTACATTAATGGGTTAAGAACCAGCATGCAAGAAGAATTGAGTTTGGTTCGAATGAGCACCATTGAAGATGCTTACCAGTTTGCTCTAAAGGTGGAAGAGAAACTGAACCGAAGATTTGAAAAGAAACAGAGAGGAAGAGGTCGTGGTGGAAGAACTCGGTGGAGGAACCAATGGAGGTAAATATGACGACTCGAAGAAGACTGGTGAAACAAGCAATCACCAGGAACAGAAGGAGGAGAATGCATACCGACCCCGTAATCAGAACAATGATTATCAAAGGGGAAGAGGTAGAGGTGGACGCGGATATGGAAGAGGAAGATTTCGTGGAACCTGCTTCAATTGCGGGGAAGAGGGGCATCGATCATATGAGTGTCCCCAACACCAAGAGGCACCGAATAGAAGGCCTGAAGCAAATGCTCGAGTTGCGGTTGTTGATGATGGTGTTGAATCTGAGCACTCTAAAGAAGCAGAGCGAGGAGAAGTGATGGTCACAAGGAGAACCTTGTTGAACGAAGAGAGGGAACCAGACCAACGAAAAATCCTGTTTCGCACGAGGTGCAAATGTTCAGGTAAAATCTATAATATTATTATTGATAATGGTAGTACAGATAATTTGGTCTCTGAGGATATGGTGACTAAGTTAAAGCTAGAAAGAAGGCAACACCCGCATCCATACCGGATTGCGTGGTTGCAGAAGGACCATAGAGCATTGGTCAATGAACAATGCTTGGTCAAGTTTCAAATTGGAAGATACCAGGATGAGGTCCTGTGTGATATTTTGCCGATGGATGCTTGCCATTTGTTGCTGGGAAGACCATGGCAATTTGATAGACGTGCGACGCATGATGGGCATGCAAATACCTATTCCCTGACAAAATATGGAGTGCGCCACAAACTGAAGCCATTGAAGGAGGTTGAGGAAAAGGTATGCAATAATGCTAGAATTTGTTTAGTAGATGGCAAAAAATTTTTGGATGGTCTAAAGAGGGATTCAATGTGTTATGCATTAATTCCTACTGTAAAGAGAGAAGAAACTATAGACATTCCAGCAGAAGTTGAACATCTGTTAGCAGAATTTCTTGATATTATATCAGACAATGTGCCTGAGGGTTTGCCGCCAATGAGGAAGATTAGTCATCAGATTGACTTAATGCCAGGATCTAGCTTACCCAATAAGGCCGCCCATAGAATGTCTCCTGTAGAGAATGAAGAGTTGAACCGCCAGGTTCATGAGTTGTTGAGGAAGGGATTGATTCGAGCAAGTTTGAGTCCCTGTGCAGTACCTGTCGTACTAGCACCAAAGAAGGGTGGAGAATGGAGAATGTGCACTGATTCAAGGGCAATAAACAAAATTACCATTAAGTATCGATTTCCATTACCTCGAATGGACGATATAATGGATTGTTTGAGTGGAGCTAAATACTTCACTAAGATTGATTTAAAGAGTGGATATCACCAGATACGCGTCAGAGAGGGTGACGAATGGAAGACAACCTTTAAAACCAAAGAGGGTTTGTATGAGTGGTTAGTTATGCCATTTGGATTGACTAATGCACCCAAGACGTTCATGAGGCTGATGAATGAGGTATTGCGTGACTTTCTCGGAAAAGTTCGTGATAGTTTATCTCGGATGATATTTTAATTTTTAGTAAAACATTGGACGAGCATTTGATGCATGTTCGGACAGCTTTTGAAAAGCCGTGAGAGGAGCAGCTTGTTGATAAATTTAAAGAAGTGCGCTTTGTACAGTAAAGAGTTGATATACCTGGGATTTGTCATCTCGGAGGAGGGTCCGAAATGGATCCCGAGAAGGTGAAGGCTATCATTGAATGGCCTACCCCAAGGAATGTAACAGAGGTAAGATCATTTCATGGTCTTGCAAGTTTCTATAGAAATTTTATTAGAGACTTTAGCAAGTATTTGTGCACCCCTAACGTAAACTATGAGAGGGGATAAGAAAGAATTTAAGTGGACTGCCAAGGCAGGTACTAGGATGGACATATTGAAGAAGAAAGTGATAGAACAACCCATTCTGGCACTTCCAAATTTTAATAAAGTGTTTCAAAGTTGATCGTGATGCCAGTGGCAGTGCCATTGGAGCTGTATTGAGCCAAGAAGGTAAACCCGTTGCATACTTTAGTGAAAAATTAAATGATGCTAGAAAGAAATACTCTGTTTATGATCAAGAATTCTATGCTATCATTCAGGCTCTTAAGAAATGGAGACATTATTTGCTAGCCAAAGAGTTTGTTTTATATACTGACCATCAAGCTTTGCAATATATAAATAGTCAAGGTAAACTTAACCAGCGACATTTGAAGTGGGTTGAATTCCTGCAGAGTTATACCTTTGTCCTGAAGCATAGAAGTGGCAAATCTAATAGAGTTGCAGATGCCTTGAGTAGAAGGCATAATTTGTTGATAGAAATGAGAGTGGAAGTTGTTGGGTTTGATGAACTTAAGAGTTTATACCCAGAGGATCCAGATTTCGCAGAGGCATGGAAGGCATGTTTGTCTCCTACTACTGTGGATCGCACTAAGTGGTTGGATTTTATGATCCAAGATGGGATGCTGTTTCGGAAGAACCAGTTGTGCATTCCTAGGAGTTCCATGAGGGAAAATATGATCAAAGAGAAACATAGCGGAGGACTAGCAGGACATTTTGGTCGAGATAAGACCATTGCTCTAGTTAGTGAGAATTACCATTGGCCACAGTTGCAGCCGGATGTGACAAAATTTGTGCAGGGTTGTAGAGTGTGCCAAATGGCGAAAGGAGTAAGCCAGAATACAAGAATGTATCAGCCATTGCCTGTACCAGAGAGACCATGGGAGGACATCAGTATGGATTTTGTTCTTGGTCTGCCAAGGACACAACGCGGAAATGATGCCATTTTTGTTGTCGTTGATAGGTTTTCAAAGATGGCCCATTTTATTCCATGCCAGAAGACAAGTGATGTTGTTCATATTGCAGGCTTGTTTTTCAAGGAGGTAGTACGCCTTCATGGTCTACCCCAAAGCATTGTCTCGGACAGAGATACCAAATTTGTGGGTTATTTTTGGAGAACTCTGTGGAAGAAGCTAAAAACAGAATTGAAGTTCAGTTCTGCGTACCACCCGTAGACTGATGGACAGACAAAAGTAGTCAACAGAAGTTTGGGTAATCTTCTACGATGTCTGGTAGGAGATAAACCCAAGGGATGGGATCTGATTTTACCACAGGCAAAGTTTGCTTACAATAATTCTGTCAATCGAAGTACTGGTAAATCCCCATTCCAGATAGTGCATGGGAACAACCCGAGAAATGCTTCTGAGTTGAGGCCGATGGATAAAGGAGAAAAGCGCAGTGTTGAAGCTGAAGACTTTGCAACGCACATGAAGAATTTACATGAAGAGGTCCAACAACATATCAGTAAAATGAATGCTACGTACAAAGCCAGAGTAGATCATAAGCGACGTTTCAAGGAATTCCAGATAGGAGATGAAGTCATGGTTCACTTGCGCAAGGAACGTTTTCCTAGCAAAACCTACAATAAGCTGAAGATGAAGAGGTTTGGACCATGCCGAATCATAGGTAAACGAGATTCAAGAAATGCCTATGAAGTAGATCTACCAAGTGAGCTGAATATTTCACCTATTTTCAATATTTCAGACTTGGTCGAATATCATGAAGGAAGTAGCAACGAGACACCAAGTCCGTATTTATGGAACATTCCAGCATCCACTCCAGACAAAGAAGAAATCGAAGACATACTCGACACTCGCGAAGGCAAAAGTACCCAGAACAAACAATATTCTGAGTATTTGGTCAAGTGGAAGGGCCGACCTGTCGAAGATGCAACTTGGTTGTCCAAATAAGAGGTTGATCACCTGGGTTTTCCTCTGACCGTCCAGAAGTGAAGATCACTTCTCAATCTACCTCGGGTGTCTGATGCAAGAGCATCCAGTGGCAGCACAACAATCTTGCATCAACAAAAAAAAAAAAAAAAAACAAAAGAAACAAGAAAAATATTCTAAGTGTTGAAAGGTGTCACGATATCGCGACATAAAAGGTGTCGCAATATCGCGACGTATTTTGAAAAAATTTCAAAGTGCTGGGAAGTGTCGCGAAATCGTGACATAAAAGGTGTCACGATATCGCGACGTATTTTGAAAAAATTTCAAAGTGCCAGGAAGTGTCACAAAATTGCGACATAACAGATGTGAAATCACGATGTATTTTGAAAAACTTTCGAAGTGTCAGGAAGTGTCACGAAATCTTGACATAACAGATGTCGCGAAATCATGACGTATTTTGAAAAGCTTTTGAAGTGTCGGGACGTGTCACGAAATCGTGACATAACAGATGTCGCGAAATCGTGATATATTTTGAAAAGCTTTCGAAGTGTCGGGAAGTGTCACGAAATCGCGACATAACAGATGTCGCAAAATCGTGACGTATTTTGAAAAACTTTCGAAGTGCCGAAAAGTGTCACGAAATCGTGACATAACAAGTGTCGCGATATCGCGACGAGTTTTAAACAAAAGCCGAGAGCAAAGGAAAGTGTCGCGATATTGTGACACATTGGCAAAGAAGAACAAAAGCCAAAAAAGTGTCACGATAATGTGACACATTGGTAAAGAAGAACAAAAGCCAAAAAAAGGTGTCGCGATATCGTGACACATTGACAAAGAAGGAAAAAATCCAGAAAAGTGTCACGATATCACGACAGGTTGACTAAAGAGAACAAAGTGTTGCATTTTCGTAACCCGAATAGGAGAGAGAAGAGCAAGATGAAGCGATGTCGCGATATCGTGACATGTTACATTTTTGCGGGCCATTACAAAACGACATTTGATAGTTATCAAAAGCCGGTACAGTAGTTACCAAGAAGTCGGTACAGTGGTTCCAAGGGATCGTTACAGCAGTTACAGGGATCGTGGAGAACGGTTGCTGCAACGAGAAAATTGTCGTTATAAAAGAAGGTTGCTCGAAGGATCTGGGTAGGTTGGAAAGACGAAGACTGCGACTTCTTTTGCATTTTTTGTACTTTGTAAATCTTCCATGGTTCAAAATTGTAATCTTTCCATGCTTCTGAATGAAAATTGAGTCTTTTTCTTTGTGTTAAAATTTGGCTCCCCATCATCCAACCTCATATCTATGATGCCAAAACTAGTAAGGAAGCTTGAGATGCTTTGATTGCTATTTATGAAGGTAAGAATCAGTCCACTATTCTATACCTTCAAACTCAACTACATACACTCAGTATGAAATATGGTGAGACAGTGGACCTATTCCTATGCAAAGTGGTGTAATTGAAAGCCAAACTGAATGCTATGGGACAACTAGTGGACGATACTCTCTTAACCTCTATCATCTTGAGAGCATTACCAGAGTCCTATAAGATGTTGATCACCTTACTTCATGTATCTGGTAGACAAGTCTCTTTTATGGAATTAGTGAATTTGCTACAAACTGAAGAGGCAAATCAGTTTCGAAAGGATGAAGTGCCATATAATGCCCTCTACACAAAACAAGGGGGTAAGAAACATGGTCAATATAAAAAATGAGGATCTTCATCAAAGGGAAAAGGGAAACAACATCAGCAGAAAGACAAACAATATTGCAAGATTTATGATATGAATAACCATGACACCAACAGGTGTTGGTTTAAGAACAAACAATAGAATGACCAAGATTATAAGAAGAAGGACAAAGGGAAATACAAACCACATAAGAAGAATAAGCCACCCAAGGGGAATTTTGCTTATGCCGAATCAAACTCAGACTTAGATTCTACCAAATTAGACTCAAACTCAGATTTTGAGCAAGCACACAAGGTGCTCATGACTCATACTTCATCTCAGCAAAATGATATAGTGTGGATGTTGATTGATATGTCAGTAAGCACATGAATGGAGATAGATCATGGTTTGAGACATTTGAGGAAAAGGAAGGTAATATAGTAATAATTTTTGACAATGAGACATACCAAGTGAAGGGTGAAGGTGATGTTTCTGTCACTCTTCCAAATAGCAAATATCAAATTGAGAAGGTACTCTATATTTTTGGATTGGGTAACAATCTGTTGTTAGTCCCTTAGATCTTGGATCGAGACATAGATTTTATGTTCAGTTTTGAGAAAGGCAAGAAGAGATGTTTTATAACCAAAAGAGGAAAACATGTAGCAACAGGATCATACAAGCATGGCTTGTTCATTTTAGATGTCATTTCAATGCCTCATGTTGCCTTGGAAGCAACTACGAAGGAGGCTACTTCTCTATGGCATAAGAGATATGGGCATCTAAGTTCAGGATATTTGCTTGAGTTGAGAAAATATGAGATGGTGAGAGGACTTTCCATCCTTTCATACACATTGCTAGTTTGCTTGGATTGCTTAGCAAGGAAGCAACACTGGGTACTATTTGAAGTTAGCTCTTCACGAGATAAGAAACCTTTGGAGTTGGTATACACTGATATGTGCAGTCCTATGCCAACCAGCTATGGGAGAAAGAGGTATTTTCAATTATTTGTGGATGATCACTCTTCAAAGATGTGGGTTTTCTTTCTTCAATTGAAGTTAGAGGTATTTTTGTACTTTCAGCTATTCAAGAAGCTTATTGAGAAGGAGTCAGGATGTTCCATAAAAATCCTTCACTCAGATTGAGGGGGGAATATACCCCCAAGGAATTTTCATCATTTTTGAATGAACATGGGATTAAGATATAGCTAACTACAACTTATACTCCATAGAAAAATGGAGTTGCTGAAATGAGGAATCGTTCCATTATGGAAATGGTTCGATGTATGCTTGCAGGGGCACACCTTGAGCATGATTATTGGGTAGAAGTAGTAAACACAACATCATACCTCTTGAATAGAGATACCATAAGAGCTCTACAAGGTAGAACTCCACAAGAAAAATGGAGTGGTAAGAAACCCTTCATTTCTCATATAAGGGTTTTGGATGTAAGGCATTCATGCACATACTAAAATAGAAAAGAAAGAAGTTAGATGAGAAAACCCTGCAATGCATCTTTCTTGGTTATGATGAGCATTCAAAGGGATATCAATTGATAGATTCTCTGACCAAGAAGGCACATATAAGTTGATATGTGGCATTTGATGAAGCTTTCACATAAAATAACACTTCTACAATTGTATACCTTGAGGAAGATGAGCCTAAGAAAGAGGTTCCTCCCCCACAGAACAAGATTCCAAAATGGTATACCAGTACATTGAGAGATTCCAAGTTGATATCACTTCCAAATATCACTCTAGATCGACATTTTACTCATAGTATGACTTAGAATATGAGAGCAAAGGCATCAAATTTAGAGGTTGATGAGCTTTACCAATAATTTGATGGACTATATGTAGATGCAGAGGAAGATAAGAAAATAGATATGGAGGATGATATGGTTTATATGACATAATTGGATGAAAATTAACCCACAACAGTTTAGGATGCACTTAGTGAGCCTCAATTGAAGGCTCCTATGGAAGCATAACATACATCTCTCATGAAAAATCATACATGGAAGATAGTAAATCTACCTTCAAGAAAGAAACCCATTGGCTACAAATGGGTGTTCAAAGTGAAGTATAATGTAGATGGTACTATTTATAAGCATAAAGCTCATCTTGTTGCAAAGGGCTATGCTTAGAAATAAGGCATAAGTAATGAAGAAAATTTTTTCCCTACTACAAAATTGACTACCATTCGAGTACTTTGTGCCATGGCAGCTGAATTTGGGTGGAAGTTACATCAGATGGATGTAAAAAATGCTTTCTTGAATGGTGACCTACAAGAAGAAGTGTACATGACCCAACCAGAAGGATTTGTTTTTGAAGGGCAAGAACATAAAGTTTGTAAGTTTAACAAATCCTTGTATGGGCTGACAAAAGCTCCACAAGCTTGGTACATCAAAATAGATAGTCACCTAGTGCAACATGGATTCCAAAGAAGTCCTTCAAATGCAGATCTCTATATCAAGAACAATGGTTCTAACATAGTAATTTTGGTGCTATATGTAGATGATCTGATCATAACAAGGAGCTCAAAGAGTATTATTGATGGAGTAAAATATGATTTGAAACAATATTTTGAAATGATATATCTAGGATTTCTTCACTATTGTCTTGGTTTGGAAGTGACTCAAAAAAAGAATCATATCCGAGTAACATAAAAGAAGTATGTCAAGACATTAGTTTATAAATATCGCATGACTGACAATAATTCTAAGGCAACTCCAATGGAGCTTGGACTTAAGCTATCGCGATATGATAAATCACCATAGGTAGATGGTACTCTCTATTGCCAACTAATTGAGAGTCTCATATATCTGACAAATACTAGACCAGATATCAGTTTTGTTGTGGGTTATCTTTCAAGATTTGCAAGAACCAAAGGTGAGTCATTGAAAAGCAAAAAAAAGAGTTCTTCATTATGTTCATGGTACTACAAATTTTGGCTTGAAGTATAAGAATAATAGCAAGTTTTATTTACAGGGATACATGAACTCAGATTATGTCGGATCCATTGATGATCGTAAATTGACTTTTGGATACATTTTCCATCTTGGATCTGTTCCTATATATTGGCATAGTAAGAAGTAGCAGGTGGTTGCCTTATCATATACAAAGGCAAAATATCGTGCAACAAGTGGAGCAGTCTATGAGATAATATGGTTAAGTCATATTATTACAAACACGGGTTTATCAAAGAACCTTCCACTTCATTTGTTTTGCGATAATCAAGATGTTTTGAATCTCATAAAGAATCCAATATTTCATGATCGAACCAAGCACATTGACACTCGATGTCATTTCATTCGTGATAAAGTTTCAAAGCAGCATATACAACTCTAGTACATTCCTACTGATGTGCAAGTTGTAGATATTTTCACCAAGGCACTTTCATGTGTCAAGTTCGAATTGTTTTGCAATGCTTCTTGTGTTTGCAAATAATGTAATAAGAGGGGATGTTAGCATATGATAACACGTTATGCACATATTACATTATCTAATCCAATTTACTCCTAAGTGCTTATTATTACGTAGTTGGGTGGGTAGTTCACCAACCATTGGTTGGTTGGTTGGTTGCTTCAACAAACCAAATGAACTAGGCATATGTATTTATTTCCAATATCAATTCATTGCATGTTCGCTGCTTGGAATATTTGAATTGCTCATTGAGTTTGATAGATTTCTCATGTCTTACCCATCCTTCCTAATAAAAAGCCATTATAAGCTACTATTTTTATTAATTTTGAGCCAATACCTTTCGTGTACTTTTCAAAGCATCCAATCTCTCCATCATCACTATGCTCTTCAACAACATGATGTTTGTCATGTCCACTACAATCAATGTGATCATGATGCTCATATTCAACACAAACCCTACTATCATAAACAATTTTTAAATCACTAGTATCACAAGCAAACTGTATCATTTGGGTAAGGTTACTCTCTCACAAAAAATATTTGCCACTATATACTTTAAATCACTAGTATCACAAGCAAAATTTATCCTTTTGACAAGGTTGCTTGTGTTACAATATTTTTCAACATAAGCTTGAGATCACTTTTGTCCCAACAAGCATCTTCAATCATAGGCTTGAAATTTATTTTCTCTTACCTTTTACGCTTGAAGATGTCAAGATTTATTAATGCCATGTGTATTGTCCTCACAATATATATAGGAAATTTAACACCATTTTCAAAATGGTCTTTAAAGCATCAACTTCTTTGAGAATTGCACATAAGTAGCTTCTAAGTGTTAAGAATTTTCCATATTCATAAATATCTTTACCTTATAGGAAATAAATATCTTTCTCTAGTGTCACAAAATTTTAAACTTTACCTTACTTCTCTCTAATTTCACTATCTTTATGATAATAAAGATCATTATCTAGTGTCACACACTTTTGAACTTTTGCTTGCTTCTTGGCTTGTTTCCTCTTTGCCTTTCCCATTTAGTCAAGTGATGTGAACACTTCGCTTGTAGTATTTGGATTTTTTTTTAATTAACACTAATGAGGGTTCCTTATGTCTCCCAAATGGTCCCCCTTTCAATATACCACCATTCCTATATATCGATCATTTCTATATACCCTCCCTTCCTTTATACTTGTCAATATGTGGAAGAAGCTAGTATTCTTGATATACATGATCGTACACGAGAGAGACCTTAATGTACATGAAAGAGAATAATACATGGTATCGAGGTAGTATGAAAAGGGATTCACCCTATCAATGATATCTTCTTAAAGACAAAACCTTGTATGTGGGTGTAACTTCCCTATATACTTAGAATTTGTCGATTATAGGATTTACATATAATGACATTGACAAATAGGGTAAAAAATAGAGTGGAAATAAATAAAATAAAATAATATCCTTATTTCTCCCTAATGATTTATAGGGTCAATGCCCAGACATTGTTATAGTAACTATATTAGGACGTAGACATAGTATCTCAATATGACAACTTTACCTATAAACACAAGCTCAAGATGCCATTTATACTGAACATTGCAAGTGTGCTTAAACACGTGTTTGATTTGCATACAAAGTGCCAAATATAATGCTTCCTCGCTATAGACTAAATTTTTAAAATACACCTTTCATAAATTATAAATTATTTTGACCCTCAAAATACAATGATTCTCACATTATTTCTTGACTTTTATTGACCTTAACACCTTTTCAAAATAAATCGTTGACCTTTGACACTCAAACACTAGATACTAAGACATAATAACTTAACATCACAAATTGAAAAAATACTTTTCGCCATTATACACTTGGGATTTAAAACCACATCTCTTTATCCACCAACATTATTAACTCAAACAAAACACTTTGACTCTTAATAACCCTCACTCTAAATATAAATACTTTATATGGACCTTTCTTCTCTTATTTATTTATTTTCATTTTCTCCCTTTTTTTGTCTTTAGTTTTATTTCTTTATTTTATTTTTATTTTTTAAATTTAAATACTTTTTTTTCCTTTTAAAGAATTATTTACACAAGTGGAATTCTCCACCTATAACAAAACATTCTATCCATACATGTTTTTCCCTAAATTAAATTGTCATTGTTAGAGCATATTAGGTCCCAATGGCTTCAAGTGGCCTTATTACAATATATTCTTATTCTTCTTCTAATTTTACATGCTTGGATTTGTGACACTCTCTTGATTACTTTGAACACCAATTTATTCCAAACCAAAGGCCCTCAAACATAGAAAATCCTTTTCGACACCTAAGTGAGTCAAATGTTATATAATGTACACCCAATCCAAAAATAGATCTGTTACGACCCTCCTAACGTAACTATTAATCATATTATATTATATTGTATTATAAAGGGACACATCTCTTCACCATTCACATATTTTAGATAGATGTGAATAGGACAAGGAGGATGCTCCAAAGATCATCCAAGAACATTAATTTATTATATTGTGGGTTTCTGCCTTTCAATACAAACTACGATTCCATTCAAACAACAATTCTTTTTTGCATTTAATTCATATTTCAAGTTGCAGGTTCATAACAACTGGATCAAAGCTAAAAAGACCTAAAATTTTTCCCCACCCCGCTCTAGTTATTGACATGCCATTACTCGACAACGTTTTCTTTTCAGAACACATTCTAACCATTATTGATGGCACTATTACACAGTCAGCCACAATTGCTAGCAAAGGTAACATACATAATTGTTTTGGACAACATCACGCATTACCAAAGTTAGAAAACCCCAACAATGAGTACAGGTGAGGAAAATATCATTCGGTGTGAACAAAGAGCAACAAGTACGTGAAATTAAACATGGCAAAGATAGATAATTTTTTTTGAAAAAACTAATTTCTGCATATTCAAATAACTTATAAAACAAACACACCCTAAATGGTCGAGGGAAGATGATCTCAAGACTCAACGAAGGGGATTGCAAAGGAGGTTTCAAAAGAAATTATGAAAGAACTCTCGGAGTTTTCCAAGGAAATGAGAGACATGATGCAAGGAATGACGGTTTGGAAGGACAATTTAGAAGATAAAATTTGTACCAAAACAACAGACCTAACCATAAACATCACCAACTCGAATACAAATATATCCACTAAATTGGATGCTATAACCCATTCCATGGGATTAGTACAACAAAATTTGCTGCTCATGCAAAACGGACAACAAAACACTACGCCACCACAACAAACATTAAAAGGAGGACCACATACATCAATCCTTCCCCATACCACAAAACTAGATTTTCCAAAATTTTATGGAGGCGACCCCACAAATTGGATATATAGGGCATACCAATATTTTGCCTTATATCAAATCATAGAGATCCAAAAAGTCCGTATTGCATCATTTCAGTTGGAACAAATTGCTACCCAATGGTATCAATGGTATGAGAAAACGAAAGGTCCACCCACATGGACCAAATTCACAAAAAACTTAATGTTACGATTTGGCCCCATTAAATTTGAAGACTTCATAGGAGCCCTCACTAAACTATGGTAAACCTCCACCGTATGGGAATACCAACCTATATTTGAGAAATTGATGAACCTTACAACAAGACTAGATGCATCATTCTTCCAAAGTTGTTTCATTAGTGGCCTAAAAGAAGACATTAGAATGGAGGTACAAATACAAAATCCTATCGATATGATGCATGCAGTGGCATTAGCATAAATGATAGAAGAGAAGAACAATAACCAAAGGTGAATAGGAAGAGTTTTTCAGGAAAAACACCAAATACCTACACCAGCCAAAAACTGAATAAGGTCATGCCAATTAAACGAATTAGCCAAGAGGAGCTAAAATAAAGATGAGAAAAGGGCCTATGTTTCCATTGCGACAAAAAGTTTACCCCCAACCACAAATGCATCTCACCAAAATTATATATTTTGGACACAGTTGATTGCACTCCCAAAGAGGAGGATGACATAGAAGTGGAAGTAATAATTGAGGTTGTAGAAGAAAACCAAGAAGATAAAACAAAAATATCCTTTAACGCATTAGCAGGATACTTGATTCCACAAAAAATGAAGGTAAAATGGTATTTTAAGAAAAAAAACCCTATTGTGCTCTTAGACTCTAGTAGCACTCACAATTTTATAGACCCCAGTTTGGCAAAACAAGCTAATTGCTTTATATATCCCTACAATAAATTCTAAGTCATGATTGGCAATGGAGGAAAAATTGCATGTAAAGGCAAATGCAGGAATATCAAACTCACGATGGAGGAATATAACATGAAAGAAGATATGTATGTACTACCATTAGGAGGATGTGATATTGTTTTGGGCATACAATGGCTATGAACACTCAACAAAATTCAATGGGACTTTGAAGAGTTATGGATGCAATTTATACAAAACAACCAAACATACACAATTCAAGGTTTAAAAATAGGTCCCACACAAATCATAAGTTCCCATAGAATGGAAAATATTCTTTGAAAATGAGTAAGAGGCATGGTTTCCCAACTATTTTCCTTGCAAAGCACCATTGAAGAGAAACCAAAGGCACCCGAATTAATAGAACTCCTAGAGAAACATGATAAAATATTCAAATAACCAGAGGGATTACCTCCACAACGAAGCCATGATCATGCTATTCAATTACTTCTAGGACACCAACCTCCAAATATTAGACCTTATCGATATCCATACTTACAAAATATGAAAATAGAAAAATTAGTACAAGACCTACTAAGGGCAGAGGTCATTCGACCTAGTAGAAGTTCCTACTCTTCACCAGTCATACTAGTAAGAAAAAAGGATGGATCATGGTGCCTATGCATGGATTTTTGTGCTCTCAACAAAATAACGATTACAAACAATTTCCTATTCTAGTCATTGATGAAATACTCGATGAACTAAATGGAGCCGCATATTTTCTAAACTCGATTTACGATCAGGTTACCACCAAATTCGAGTTAAGGAAAGTGATATACCCAAAATTGCTTTTCATACCCACGAGGGATATTATGAATTCTTGGTGATGCCTTTTGGCCTCACCAATGCTCCATCCACATTTCAAATTCTTATGAATAAGGTATTTTCTCCCTTCCTTCGAAAATTTATTTTAATTTTCTTTGACGATATTTTGATTTACAATAAGACATGGGAAGAGCACTTAACACATATAGTGCAAGCACTCAAAATATTGGAAGAAAATCAATTATACGCAAAGAGATCAAAGTGTTCCTTTGGGAAGTAGGAAATTGAATATCTTGGACATATTGTCTCCAAGGAAGGAGTTAAAGTAGACCCCAAAAAATTGAAGATGTGGAAAATTGGCAAATTTCAAAAACTCTAAAAGGGTTGCATGGGTTCTTAGGATTAATGGGCTATTATCACAAATTTGTTAAATATTATGGGAAAATAGTAGCACCCTTAACAACCCTACTTAAAAAGAATGCCTTCATATGGTCTCCAAAAGCGAATGAAGCTTTCATGACTTTGAAAAACGCCATGTGTACCACTCCCGTCCTAGCTATGTCAAAATTTTCCCAACCATTCAATATTGAAAGTGACGCTTCCATATTGGGAATGGGAGCGGTGCTCATGCAAAATGAGAAATCCTTAGCTTTTACTAGTAAAGCATTTTCCAAAAATAATTTAGCACGTTCCACTTATGAAAAAGAAATGTTATCTATGGTCCATGCTATCCAACATTGGAGACCATACCTTATGGAAACCATTTCATTATCTGCACCGACCACCATAGCCTAAAATACCTTCTTGAACAATGGATAACCACTCCAGAACAACAAAAGTGGGTAACAAAACTATTAGGCTATGATTATGAAATCATCTACAAAAAAGGGAAATATAACATGGCTGCGGATGCACTTTCCAAAAAGTTTGAAGAAACTTCACTATTACATGCTTTTTCCTGCCCCATCCCTACATGGATCGAATAAGTCAAGGATGAATGGTATGCGGACCCTACTATACACACCATAATTCAACAACTACAACAAAATCCCATCAGTAAACCCCACTACTCTTGGCAAGGTAACATTCTCCGTTACAAAGAACATCTGGTCCTCTCACCTATATCGGTTTATCATCTAAAGCTTTTACATGAGCTACACGCTACACCTAATGCAGGCCACTCTGGATTCCTAAAAACCTACAAAAGAGTGACTAAATTATTTTATTGGTGAGGGATGAAAAATGATATCAAGAAGTTCGTCAATGAATGTGAAACATGCCAAAGAAATAAAGGTGAAACAGTGGCAACATCGGGCCTTCTTCAATATCTACCCATACCAACCAGGACATGGGAGGATATTTCAATGGATTTCATTGAAGGTCTTCCAAAATCCATAGGAAAAACAATGATCCTAGTGGTGGTAGATCGTTTATCTAAATATGCCCATTTTTTTTTCTAGTAGCTCACCCCTATACCACTAGTACTATTGCTCAAATCTTCCTTGAAAATATTTTTAAATTACATGGCATGCATTCTACTATTGTTAGTGATCGTGATCCCACTTTCACTAGTAATTTTTGGAAGGAATTATTTAAAATCCAAGGTATGCAACTTCGGATGAGCTTCGCTTACCACCCATAAACGGATGGTCAAACTAAAATTATCAATAAGTGCTTTGAAACCTATCTCCGATGCTTTATTTCCACAAAAACCCTTCACTGGGTTAAATGGCTTCCACTAGCTGAATGGTGATATAATACCACATATCACACAACCATAAAAATGACCCCTTTTGAAGCATTATATGGCCGATCACCCCCATATCTAACCTCTTATTTTTTAGGAATTATAAAAGTACCAGCCGTAGAGATGGAGCTGGTCACTCGAGATAATATCATTCACACTATGAAGGACAATCTACGTATCGCTCAACACCGCATGAAGCAACAAGTGGACCAACATCACACTGAAAGGGTTTTTCAAGATATGGTATTTCTCCACCTCCAACCATATCGTCAAACTTCATTGAAAATAAAAGGGTTGCAAAAATTAGCACCAAAATTTTATGGCCCTTATAAAATTCTACAACGTATTGGACCTATTGTATATAAAATTGAATTACCAGAATCTTCCAAAATCCATTCGGTATTTCATGTTTCTTGTCTTAAATCCATAATAGGCACTAACATCGTTACACAAACTCAACTTCCAGAATTTTCAGATAATGGAGCTCTCATGGTTGAACCAGAAATTATCCTAGACCGATGTATGCACCGCCTCCGTAACCGCACCATCACCAAGGTATTGATTCAATGGAAAGGTCTACCTCCAGAGGATGCTACGTGGGAGACGCTCCACTAGATTCAACAATAATTTTTGTAATTCGAGCTTTGAGGACAAAGCTTTTTCAAAGTAGGGTGGCATGTTAGGACCCTCATAACGTAACTCTTAATCATATTATATTATATTGTATTATAAAGGGAAACATCCCTTCACCATTCATACCTTTTAGATAGATGTAAATAGGACAAGGAGGATGCTCCAAAGATCATCCAAGAACATTAATTTATTATATTGTGGGTTTTTGCTTTTCAATACAAATTGTGATTCTATTCAAACAACGATTCTTTTCTACATTCAATTCATATTTCAAGTTGTAGGTTCATAAAAAGATCTTGCATAATTATTTACATAACAATATTTTAACACAAAAATGGTCATGCCTTGCAAGAAAAATCTATGTTGACATGGATGGAAATACAAATTGTGGATGTATCACGAATTATATTTTTCTTCTCATGTAGTTTTCATTTTCTCTTTCCCACTATATTTCTGTTGCTATTGCAATTTATTTCGAATAATACACACTCTTTTATTTGAGCAACAACTGGTGCAGAAGGATACTCCCCACTTTGTAGTAAATTTCCACCAGTCAAAGACTTGTTATGTAGCTCCATGTAGCACCTAGCAGTAGATTGGTCAAAATTAGTCTCTATCTTAAAATCTCCATGAAATTGAGATGGGTGTGATGGCAATAACAACATAAATGAATTCCTTGCAATATGAGGTTCAATTTTAGCTTGATTTTTTCATTATTAGGATAGGAAAGAACGTCAATTATGTTGGATTTTTCTATAGTGTTGTTACTAGAATTCCTCTTTTGTTATGTGTTGTAGTGCCTCTCTTTATTTTTCCTCCTGGTCATTTTTATAATCTATTTATTTTTATTTTTACTATACATTAGTCATGTTATATGGACAAATAATATAAGTATGTTACCACATTAAGATTTATCCTTTTTGAAAAATTAAATATCGAAGAACAAATTACATTCAACTCCTTCATAGGCATCAAAAATAGTAAATGTTGTTATGCTGGTATTAGCTTACTAGTAGTCTTAGTTGTTGGACTTATATGCTACTATTATTTCTTTTGCCTTTGTATCAACCCATTCTACTACAACCTTCTCTGCCCTATCTATGGAAATCCTAACTTTTGTTTTCATTCTCATTTCCTTTCTTTTGCCACCACTTGATAATCTCAAACCAAGACTATTGTGCTCTTGAAAAGTTTAAATCTATGACAATTCGGTCAAATCCACTAAGAAAAATGCTTTCTCCATTTAGCCTCATATGGGTTTGAAATGAGTTAACACAAATTTTCTATCAATGCCAATGTTAATAATGCTTACTACCTAAACAAAAAATATTTAGAACTTAGAGACTAGAATATGGCTAAAGACCAACACTGGTAGGGGTCATCGATGTAATGTTTTTAGATCCCTTCATGCAGGTGTTCTCCCTCAACAACTCTGATACCAATGTTAGAGTTTGACCTAGAATTGAAAAACTATATCAAACAAAAATATTTATTGCACTTCTTATATTATCAAATCTATACTCATACACACACACATATATATACTATGGTATGTCTTTGGATATACCAAGAGACCCTTGGTGCTTCACCTTCATCTATGTTCAACTTATCTCAACCTCTTGTGAGGTGTGACTATTTATCTTCTCTCAAACTCCTATGAGGTATAATAATTATATCAAATAATGTAATAAGTATCTAACATGTGTTGTAGAAGTTTACAAGCATAATGCTCATTGTGAAAAATATTAAGTGAGGAATAATAGGTGATATCCTCTTGGTTATATGATTATAATATACATGAAAAGGTTATTTATAATGATGGAGTTAACACAAATGATGTATGCCAATATATTCTTATGAAATATCTAGAAGTTGGGTTCACTAAAATTAGTTTTAATGGTTCTTCCAAAGTAATGAGAAAAGCTAGTAGAGGTGGTATATTTTTGAAATAATGAAGGCTAAAATTTTCTCACTTGTTCAAAATCATAGAGAAATATAATTAATAACTATACAAATGCTTGGTCATTTCTTATAGAATCTACATTATCATTGGAAAAATGGAGATATATTTCAACCAAGGGATTCACAATTTATTATTAATGATGTTAGGAATAATAGACATAGGGCTTGGATCAACAAGATGACTTATATGATAATTAGAAATTCCTACCATATCCCCTAGGTATTTCATAATGATTACTAACATTTTGCATTATCCACCATAGCAAAAGTGGAATTTTGAATTCATAGAATTTTGATCAAGGATGAAGATGATATGTAATTTTGACTTTATATAGACTTAGAGAAAATTATATACAACTTTTTAGGAGTTGTAAAAAATAAGAGAAAATAATCAAATAGCATGAACTTAAATAAATAAATTCCTTGAATTTCAAGGAGGAGACCTAGTTTCAAATATTGTCTAGTATACATGAATAATTGCCAAGTTCTCATAATACCACATGTGGTCATGATGTAATATAGGTGGGGTTTTCCAATAAAAAAGACAAGAAGCAACAAATAAAAAATAGAATCACTGCACTGGTAATGAGAATTAATTACATGATTATATTTTAGCATTAGAGACTTAGATATTTTAATTACCAAAGTATCAACTTATTATGGAGGGTGGAAATGGTAGAGGGGTTTCTATTAGTGGTGACATAAGAAGTATTATATGTATATGAAAAGCATAATTATGACAAGGACAACAAATCTTTAAACATGTGCATCTAGAATATTAATCTTGTGTAAAATAAAAATAAGAGGATGAGGTTTATTATTACACTAAATATGAATATGAAAGGGGCTATTCCATTGATTGGAAGATAAATATATAAAAACACATAAAAATTTATATAGTGTGCCAAGGTATCTTAGAGTACTTTTCAACGACATTGATTCATTTTATATCAAGGTAAAATTGTTCTCTTGATTCAAAGATCTCATAGCTCTGAACCCCACTTGTGTAATAGTGATAAAGATACAATATTACATTGTTTCCATAAACTAGAGATACAATTCCTTAATATAATATATATGATTTAGAAAATCAGTTCCTTAACCTAAGGGAAAATAAAATCATCAAGACAAGTTGTAAGATTACTGGAGTGGTAAAGGCTATGGGCTCTCTTTGAGAGGTCCAAGGTTCAAACCCCACTCAATATGTGATAGATTTTGAAGCTATAATACTAATGTAAATCTCATAGGAAAATAATCACAGGATCAAATATAATGAAGTTGTAATATAATGAATCAAATAAAAACTTAGAATATAATATAAAATAGAATAACTCATAATAATACTCATAGAATAATCACATAAACAATGCTCACAATATTGCACACATAATACTGAAAATGCTATTGAATAAAGGTCTACTAATGCAAGCATAAAGCTATGCACGTTCGATGAATATTACAATGCTTTATCACAAATATATAATTGTATGTGATCTCTTATATGCTGCACTCTTGACCTTCACACTTATTTTCAACTATTCACTTTCCTATTCTAAGGACACATGTGCACACTTACATGTAAGACACTTGTGCATATTTACACTCAAAACAATTACACTCATATTTATATGACACTTGTGCATTTCCTACACATTATTACATTACATGAAATATTTACTCACTCACTAATCTAAGACACAACCATAATCTAATATTTACAATGATGTACCAAGGTGGTACATTGACATGTACCAAATAATGTAATATTCTCCAACACCCTCTTGTATTACATTATTTGGTTATTGAAGACTTTAGTCTTCAATATGGTATTTTCCTCAATTGACTTTACAATGTATGTGACCTTCATATTGATTAGGTTCTTCTTCTTCTCCTTGCTTTACCTTGTCTTTGAATTCATCTTCATGTTCTTCAGTCTTTGTAGCTTCTTGTACTTTCCCTTTAATTTTAGATTCTTGCACAAGAATATTTTCTTTGCCTTTAGAATCATATGACCCTTTCTTTTCCTATATAAAGACTTTTGAACATTCACTTAAAGCATCATAATAAGATCTTGAGTTAGACAAACTTGAAGTATCAATATTAAATGAGGAATGCAATATCTTTTCCAAAAAATATTCGTCTACTTTTGCTTTCTTCTTAAAATATTCAATCAACTCCTTTTGTTTTATGCTCTCTTATTTGTGAAATTTAAGTGTAAGCAATGCCATGTACATTATGCTAACAATATCTAAAGGTATCATAATACTATCCTTTCCATAGTCAACCACTTCAACAATTCTTTCATGTAGATAATATTCAAATATTTCAAAGTTTTCTTCTATAGCTTCACCATAGATCAATTTTGAGACTAGATCTAATTTTCCTTTAGTTTTTGCAAGCAAAATTTTGATTCCAAAATTTATGGCATTTATTTTTTTTTTTTTTTTGTATTAAAAACTCCAAATCAATCAAATTCAATGGTTATTTTGAAGTAGACATCCTTGTGACTCCTTAGGTTAAGAATGATAATTTCTAAGTTTCTAAATTTTCAAAAACCAATGTAGTAGAATTCCTTATGTCTTCCTAATTATTTAGAAACAAGAATATTAGAACTTTGTAAATTTAATATTCCTAAATTTGAAGTAGACTTCTCTATCTCTCCAAAATTAAATAATTTGTAAAAATTCTTTGTATTTGAATTTCAAATAAAACAAAATAAAACCTTTCAAATAATTAAAAAATACTTCCTATTACTACTTATCTCTCCAAAAGCTTTTTTTTTCAATGAGTTTACATAGGTTTTTATAAGGGGTCTTGGTCCCCTCATACTGAGTGGATTTTGAACCTTGGACCTCTCAAAGAGAGACCAAAGCCCTTACCACTACAATAAGCTTACAACTTCTAAAAACTTTAAAAATATTAAAAAACAATTAATTAATCTAATAATAAACCTTATAACTCCTAATTAATCTTAATCATTAATCAATAATAAAAAATAATTAACCCTTATCTCTCCATATAACCTTAGTTGAAAATCAATTTTAAAATAATAATAAACTTTCAAACCCTAAAATATATCTTGTTGTAGTTTGCTGGTGATTCTTTGTAACATAGTTTGACTTTTTAAGCGACATATTTACTAGCTTGGGTGTTTTGCTAAATTGTTGTCTGCCTTGAAATTGGATGAGAATTGTACACCATGCAAGTGCTTTATTGAAGCACATTGGAGGGCGTGTCAATTGGACATTTCATGCACTCCAAAAAACTATCATTTCAATTGCTTCTAACATTTTGCTTTTCCCTAGCATAATTTCCATTCACTTGGTGCTCAATCTACATTCTCTTGATGCTTTGCTAGTTACGTTGATTCAATTGGAATTGGTTGGATTTATTTGACATTACATTTTATGCTTCAAATTTTTAAGATACCTCCTCCTTAACCTAGGTGCACAAGTGATGTTTTGGTGTATTGTGTCGCTTGGTTGATATGTTTAGCTCCATTCGATTGGTGTTCACCCCATGATATTCTCCTTTGCTTTGTTGGTGCTCGACTCTTGAGCTTCTCCATTTGCTTGGTTGACGCTTAGCCCTTGAGCCTCTCCTTTTGCATGGTCTATGCTTGACCCTTGAGCTTCTCTTTTTCTTGGTTGCCTCTTAGCCCTTGATCATTGTTTGACCCTTGGTGTTGCACTTGGTTTACACTCTGTTCTTAGTGCTTTGCTCTACCCTTGGATTGCTATAGCACTTGGTTGATGCTTGAACCTTGGACTGTTGTTGCACTTGGTTGATGCTCTAAATTTGGACTACTATTACACTTGATTGACTCTCCTTCTTGGACCGTCACTTAGTGCTTAGCCTTTAAAATTTTTTGGCATTCAACTTTGAACCATGTCACTCGACTAGACTCTATGTTTTCTGCATGACCTAACTCTTTTTTCTATATAGCTCTATGTAGCTTAGTCACTTGCGTATCTTATTCTTCTTTGTCCTACATAGATCAATTTTAATCACCT
Organism: Wollemia nobilis; assembly: GCA_028583015.1. NCBI lineage: Eukaryota > Viridiplantae > Streptophyta > Pinopsida > Araucariales > Araucariaceae > Wollemia > Wollemia nobilis. Next base: position 23,925,855 of record JAQPPZ010000523.1, read on the forward strand.
ACATAGTTTGTTCTTCTATGTCATGTATTACTTGTTCTTCTATGTCCTGCATAGCTCACTCTTAGTCACCTACGTAGCTAGCTCTTAGTCAAAATTCAGGCTATATTTTACTTCTATGATGCTTTAACTTGTATCTTTAATTATTGCTCTTCACTGTTATGTGTAGGTTCAAAAGCGAAGTTCTTCATTTTATTTTACTACTGACTTAGAATGTCAAGAATAACTTTGTTTTTTTATAAAACTTAGACTTCTTTGCTTAAGCTTGATCTTAAAAATTCCTAATTTAATACAAGTTATTTCTTTGATAGTGTTTTAAGCTTGAATGTATTTTTCTACTTTGTTAAATCTAAAATTCTATTTCTTATGTTTTCCTTGATTTTGCTTGCTTTCTCCAAGTTCATATCTTTCTAAATACTGCCTTTAACTTATGAGCTCACTGCCTCCATATGTAAGCTCTTTAAATATTTCTATCCTCAAGTCTTGTTGTCCTTGCTGTTCTTCAATCTTGCTATTCTCAAATATTGCTAACATATAGCTCTTTTGCACTTTGATTGCTCTCCCTTATGCTTAGTTCAATTTGAGCATTAATATACCTAACTAATTCTTGCTTTCTTTAATCTCGCTAACCTCCAAATGTTGTCTTCAAGCTTGATACCTACAGTATTGTTATCCTATTGATGTCTTCTTAATGCTCTTTCTTTGTCTTAAAATATTACTGTCCTTCAAATATTCTTGCTATCTTGAAATCTTCTTATTTTCTTGGCCAAATATTCTTGTACCAATATTATATTATCTTATATTTTTTTCTTGCTTTTCTATCTCTACAAAACATACTAGATTAATGGTCTCTTTTCTTGCTAAGGATCAATATTTCTGCTTATGATCGATCTCTTTCAGATGGGTCTCATTCACTATCTTGAATGGGACCTCTTTTCTAAGGTCTCCTATATATCTTTATTCTATGGGACCCTCTTCTAATGGGTCTCCTTTCTACGTCTCAAATATACAAGACTTGCTGATTATTTTTCTTCTATAACTTTTCTCCTTACGAATGCTTTCTTTCTTGATCAACTATGGTCTCATTTATATTAGAGTCACTTATCTCCACTATGGACCTCTTTATCTAAAGGGTCTTAAATATTTGGTTCTTTGAACTATATCTTTTAATATCGGCCTCTCCTTTTGGACCAACTATTAATCTTCTTTTCAAGGTATTTTCCTTCAAGACAAAAATTGATCTTATAGACTACCTTCTATTCCAAATAGTTTCTTGGAATAGGTAAACTCAATCTATCTTATCAAGATCAATATCTTAATGACCTACAACTTTTAGCAAGGTCTATATTTGAGACCTAAAACTATAGTAGACTGCAACTTTCATCAATCTCTGCTTGAGGAAAGCTTTCTATCTTCTAGCACTCAAAGATGAAAGTCTTATCTATATGTTGGAGGAAGCTTCTCACTTTTGAAGACCAATATTTACTTGTAGAAATTTTTTAGGCTATTCTTAAGAATCCAATATGACTCTCCTCCGTAGTAGAGAATCCAATATTTGAATAAGGATGGCAATCTCTTGAATGACCAAATTTTAATGAGTTGGTTATTTTATGTAATCTTCAAACTATAAAATATTCTCTTTCCTTGAGAGAAATATCAATATCAAGGGATTTCTATCCCTGAAACCTTCTATTAATGTCAGGGTTGGCTATTTTCCTAAATAATCAATTATCTTCAAGTTGATTCACCCAAATACGAATCCTAGTCTTTATTGGTTATTCTTCAACCTAGTGGAAAGACCTTAGATGAGTTCTATCCTTTACTGATTATTATTTAACCTAGTGGAAAGACCTTTTTTGTATCTCAACCTTCAAATTCTATTGCCTATTCCTAGTCTTCAATAGTTTTTCCTGTAACTGTGGAAAGACTCTAGCCTTTGCAACTTCCAAATAGAGTCTAGATCTAACTCCCTTTAAAGTAGATAGACTCTAACCAATTTTTTCACAATGGACACAAACTAATTTTTAAATCCTATGCAAGAAATATTACTATGATTTTGATACCATTGATAGCTTTTGAAGCTTTAATACTAATGTAAATATTATAGGAAAATAATTACAAGATCAAATATAATGAAGTTGCAATATAATGAATCAAATAATAACTCATAATATAATATCAAATAGAATAACTCATAAGAATACTCATAGAATAATCACATAAATAATGCTCACAATATTGCACACAAAATACTGAAAAATGCTATTAAATAAAGGTCTACTAATGCAAGCATAAAGCTATGCATGTTCGATGAATATTACAATGCTTTATCACAAATATATAATTGTAGGCGATTTCTCATATGCCACACTCTTGACCTTCACACTTCTTTACAACTCTTCACTTTTTTATTCTAAGGACACATATGCACACTTACATATAAGACACTTGTACACATTTACATTCATAACACTAGCACTCATATTTACATGATACTTGTGCATTTCTTGCATATTATTACATTACATAAAATATTTACTCACTCACTAATATAAGACACAACCCTAATCTAATATTTACAATGATATACCATTTTGGTATATTGGCATGTACCAAATAATGTAATATTCTCCAATAGTATGAGGGGATCAGGATCTCTCATAAAAACTTGTATAGACTCATTGAAACATCCTCTCTTTTACACATAAGGGAAGGAAAAAAATGTGTAGATACACTATGCAATAAAGGGGTTTTAATTGAGGATCATGAAGTTAAATTATCTTTTCCATGGTTAGAGGAAGTAGTAAGTTTAGCTGAAGCTAATAAGAAAATGTTGACTGCCTGAATTAAATAATGATTAAGATTTACTTTAATATTTTTCATTGATAATATCTACTTTATTTCATAACACTTTGTGTCTTCATATAAACTATTTATTATAATTTTTATGGTTGCAATTGTATTTCAAGTAGAAAACTAGCAATCCATATTTGGTAAAGCAGACTATGAGAGTGCAACGTTTTGGAAATATTACTTTACTAAGATGTAATCCATAGATAGTAGAGGTGAAGTTTTGCTATTGTGAATGCTACTATAGAAAAATGTCAAGAAGGATGCTAAATTCTATAATATTTGTATTCACATAGAAAATTGAAAAGATCCAAAAAATGAAAATCAAGAATTCTGACATTTTATTTAAAATAATGTAGGTTTCTAGCTATATCATCTCAATTGAGATGAGAAGTGAATCTATTTATAAAATCTCAGGATCTAAAAAAGAGAGTTGTAATTTTTCAAGGGTGAGGGACCCAAGTACAATCCCTTGTTATCCAAAAAAAAAAAAAAATTAAAAAATAAAATCATCAAGTACAAATGGAACTATAAGACCAAGTATGCTTCATAAGAAATTGATACATGCATGGTTAGATTGGTATTCATATAATGATCATACAAAGAAATGATTTAACAAATTAAACCCTTTATTTTAGTGATTGACGTTAATATTAACACTATCATACTATTTTTTACCATTGTGCATTGATGTGAAATTCATTATATGAGTGTCAACTCCCCTTTAGGATAATTAAAATAAAAAATGATATATGGAAATCATTAATATCCATCTAAGGAATTGTCCCCACCTTATCTTGGTAGTGTGATAGTCTCAATATTAAAGGTTATGGATATTCTAGAGAGGATGTTACTTTAATATAATACTTATTATGCATATCTATTTATCTCATAACTATATTAATATTAATACTAATTGTATTGTTAGTTTAGTTTTTGGAATTTTGTAGGACTAGAGGCTTACTTTCAACTGACGCAAAGATAATAAAATATTGTATCAAAATGAATATTAAAATAAGTAACAAATATTCCAAGGGGATTTCTTAAAGCTAATGAGATACACTAACTCATATTATATTAGTGATGTATATGACCATGAATATATGATAATAATTCTTATACCTTAGTGGTGGGCCCATTATATTTCCTCATAAGAAACTAGATGTTATAACTCTATCCACTAAAATACTTAAGTATTTGGGTCTCTCAATGTGTCTATAGATGTAGCACAAATTCAAAATTATTATTGTGAGCTTAGATTTCTACAATGGTAAACCGTTTTCTTTTATAGCGATTAGAGTACTTCTAAACTAACCTATATTCTAGAGACCTATGATAGAACAAAACATATGTTCAAATCTATTATTATATTTATGATTAGATTAAATGATATTATCTCTATAAAATCCCATAACACTACCAACTAGATTGTTAATAACACCAAGTCGTTACTAAAATTTAACTTTATGAAGTTCATATCCATGCTTCAACTACATGATTGATATTAAAGTGTGATGAAGTATGAGATACCTTTTATGATCACTTGTGTTTGTGTTAAGAGAGGATGTTAAAATTTGTATTCATTATAAACATAACTCTTAGGATCATTTATGATTATATTATAGTTTGTTGGAATATGTGGTGGTTAAGATTCTTTTGAGGCTGGGACTAATTTTTTGCACTTGAATTTGTTATATTTACCCTTTGGACCCATGTAAACCTTGTAAAAGGTAATTTTATAATTTTTTATAATATTTTATTCCTAAGGGTAAGTCTCACAACCTTGACCTAAAGGCATCATGTACTTGGGTATAAATACCCCTTCTTACTAATTATTTCATCATTGGTTGAAGTGTAATTGTGGGACAGATAATGCAATGTTGCTAAATCTCACCCAAACTAAGAAGAAAACTCATGACTTGGGCGGACTATGCTAGAGCGGAGGTTTTTCCTACAAAGATATGTTCCACCCTGACCAAAACCCTACTCGATTTGAGGTGACAAGTTTTGATGGACGGGTAAAAGTGCAAAACAAAAGAAGTCCCAAAGCAACCTGTCCCAACTTGGATGAAATTTGGTGAGACCAAAAGGAATAGGGCCATCCTTATTATCCTGCCCCAACTAGGGTATCTATTTCAAATATCCCCTAGGGTGAAAGCATCCTAACAGTGTCACCCGGATGAGGCAACAAAGGTAGGAGGTGAACTGTCACCCACAAAGGCTCCAAAAAACTCATCCAAGGTTGGAATGCGACAAGGAAAGGTGAGTACTGGTCAAATCTAGTGCTAGCCTAGGTCTTAGGCCCATCTTCAAGGCATAATCATTTACATTTAATGTTGGCCATCAAACACTATAGTAGATATACAAATGCTTTACATTGGAACCTGAGGATAATGTTCCCTACAAATACGATGCAATCAAAGGAAGGTAGGTTGCAAGCATAATTAATGATCCACCACCATATCTAGGGCCATAAATGAAGAAAATATAGTCACACTAACAAAGATAGATCTAGGCAAAGGGGATGTAATTAATAGGGATCATTTGATGGCGTACCTGATGCCTTGAAATATTCGATCAAATATAGCGATAAGTCAAAGGGATGATTTTCCACCTCTCAAGTAGTATGATGTGCATTAATGAACCCGTCCAATGAAGAAATAGGGTCCTATATTCTGGCTATAAAATAGTAAATGTAATTTATTTGGAGGGTCAGCTCTAAGCCATTACAATTTGTATGCAATACTAAGAATATATTAATATAAGTAAAGCATTGTATGGCCTTTTGATGGTTTCATGTATGTATGTATTGTCATGTTTGTGCTTTTCTACTAAAGTTGATAAATAAATTAGTTGTTATTCTGCTATCTGGATTATGACTGTTGGTTTATCAATTATGAAATTTACAAACATAGGATGAATGTCAATGTTTAAAAGTGAAATGTATTGGTTGGTCTGTTAGATGGTTTGTGTGTGTGAATGTATTTCTACTTCTGCCCTGCATATATCTTGATGAGGATTATTTGCTCGTTTTAATTTGACTTCATTAATTTTATTTACTTCCTTCCTTGTTTTCCATAAACTCCACCAAAATATTTATCGAGTCATAAGGAACCGAACTTCTCTAGATATTGGTCATGGGTCTTGTTATCTTATGGTCTCTCAATGTTGGTCTAGTCCGCAGGGTGCACAATCCTTTCTTTAGGTGCAAATTATCGACCAATAGTATTTGGCACTCTCAATGGGACACAAATAGTCTCACATTTTGAGTAGCATAGAGTTAGGTGATTCTCTACTCCACTCAACTATCCAATAATCACCTAGAGAATCTATTGAATTGTAAACCTGGAAAGCCTTGTAGTAGAAATATTTCATGATTACAAGGTGTAAAGTTGGTCTATCTAAGAAACTCATCGAGTTATTTGAACTAAATTTATTAAGGTAGAAACTATCAACCTCTCCTGAACCCATATCATTTTGCATACCTTTGAAGGATCAACAGTCTTACGATCCTGATACTCAAGAGCTGATGATCCCAACCGAAGTTATGGCCCAAAATCAAAACCAGAACCAAAATCTAGGATATCCCACCTAGAACAATATAGGTCCCCTCAACCTTGCTAACAAAAATGCTATTCCTCCTACAACCCTAAATCCATTATCTACCTATGATGGTAATGGAAATATGACATTTGAACACTATCAATATTTAGCTACCCTGGCTATCATTCATAGTATTTTTGATGAGGATGTTATGATTAAGTTATTGGTTATTTCATTGAAGGGTAAAATGCTATACTGGTATAGAACCCTTCCTAATGGAAGTATCACTTCATGGGCTGACCTGGTGGGAAGGTTGGTTGTTGAGTTCAATGAACAGGTTGATCCCTTCTCCTCACTCACTCAGTTTACCATGATACAAAAACATCCCCAGGAAGAGATAAGTGATTTTAATATTAGATTCACTCGTTCTTGACATAAGGTTCCCGATGGTCTTAGGCCAACTGATGAACAGACTGTAAATTACTATTTGAGGGTCTTTAGCCCTAATTTGAGCTTGATGATAAGGTAAGAAAATGTCCTAACTTTTACTCAAATATTCTAAGAAGCCATGAAAGCTAAAAAAATCCTGATAGCTATTGGAAGGATTCCCCCTAAGCCACATATGCCTTTTTTCCCTAAGTTACCCTAAAATTAGTCACAATAAATATCTGCAATGCCATCTTACCATGCGAGTGATCCCCCAATGAATGTACCATAGTGGCTTGCTGCCCCAATGGCACCCACTCTCATAGTAATGTCCATATTTCTAGATCTCTTTGCCCCTCCTACAATACCATCACTTCCTACACCAGATCCTCAGATGACCATTTTGTTGGACCTACAAAACTTTGTGAAAAACCTAAACATGTATTTCCAAAACTCTATAAAAAATATCAACAATGAAATGACTATTATGAAGATCAAAGATGCAAAAATAAATTTTCAACCTAGAATATTCCCATATGTATCTCGATATCAAGTTGCCTCTAGAAAAAAAATCCCTGAAAGAACAAATACCGTTCTCACAAATAAAGAACCCTCCTCTTCTATTGTCTAGATAAATTATTGGTGCTCCATGTGCAATGATCCTCATGCAATACATGCATGATGCACCAACACTATGTGCAGAATATAACAGTGGAAATGATGGAGCAAGAATATAAGGGTCATGTCAATATAATCTAAGAAAGTCAACACAACTGCATATTGTCTTCAATCGAACAAATCTCCATGCTGACCAGGTCTAGAAAGAAATCAATATTGGTGGGCCCTAAAGATCTCAATTTCCTAGAAACACCTAGTGACAAGAAAGAGAAGGAAGAGGCTGGGAGGAAGACCCCTAGGTAGCTCCCACCCAAAAATTACCTGTCCAAAAAAGGAAAAATATACCCAACGTAGGTCAACATAAGATGATGTAGACACAAGAGGAGGCCAGAGATAGGTTGAAATACTTTTCCCTAACAAAGAGGTAGTGGATAGAAGACTCTTAAGAATATAGGAACAGGTATGAAAATACCAAAAGAACAAAGAAAGACAACCCACCTATTCCAATTTCAACATAGTTGAAGAACTAAAGAAGACTCCCTCCAAGGTCAGCATGTTTGATGCCCTAATGATCCTTGGAGAAATTGATTTGCTTCAAGAAACACTACAACTATTAAAGGCCCAAAACAAGTCAAACCCTAAGAAAAATTTGGCTCAAGACACCCTTGTCATGGGGGCAGATAAGAATAGACCTCCATTTTATTTTTCTCTAAAAATTGAAGGATGGGTGATACTATTGGTCGATAATATGGCACTGTACATAGGGCGGGGATAATGGATAAATGCTAAGCAACATAGAATGACCATCACATTGGGATATGGGGCAAACGATATTCAAAGAAGGTCAGTTCCTTCGGGGGTGGTTCCAGCTACTCTACACCACAAAATAAGGGAAAGGAAATTGGGAAGGAAAGAAAATAAAAGATCGTAGCTAAAAATTATAAGGATGGGTAGAGCCGCATTAAGACTTATGCAAGCGTGATACCCTGTATAAACATAGAAACTACACCTAACAGATCAAATAACTGTGCCTTAGTTCTATATCCTATCAGCTGTGGGTAAAAGGTGAATTCCAAAACCAATGGACAGGTGCATGAGATCCAAGATGTAGAATCATAGTGCTCTTGTTTGATTGGTGTTAAAAAAACTAAACCCCAACCTCATATTCGCAAACACAAACTCTTGAGCCACTCAAGTGAACCCCATGAAATCTAGAGAACATAATAACATGGGACTACTTAAACGACTAAACATAAATGAATATTCACACATTAAGTAAATAAAAAGAGGACAAAGCTAGAGACCAAACAGTGTAGAATTTGTATTTACATAGGAGAAACCTTACATAAGAATTGTAATGGCTAAATATAAACCCTTAGGAATGACCAACATTCCACTATTTATAATTATATTTACATGGATTTGAAAATCTGGACATTAATGGTGGTAGGCAAGAAGACAATCGTTGCAATAGACAAGCACCGTGTTGGTACACTATTCCATTGGATAACATCGATCTTCTAGAAGGAGGTAGATGTACTTGGTTGAATCTGGGCCTTTAGATCTTTTGATGCTTTTGCCCAATTGATCAGCTCTTAGCTACCTCATCCTTCTCCTCGATTGGTGATCCTCTGATTAGGTGGTGGGTGATAGGTTCTAAGATGCCTTAGGAGCAATGCACTAGAAATTTGTCATACATATACCTACATTGTCAGGTACCCAAACTTTTGCAGTTACATGTACATATTTTGTTTGAGTTTTGAATGATGGTAGGAGTTTTGCATGTTGGGCGAGCACTTTGTTTGTTTTTTTTTCTACCCGTAGGGTATTGGGAAGCGAGGGCAGGTATTTCTCTAAGGTACTGCTCCTTTTGCACTTGTATTTCCTACCCAATATGGGTGGGAGTCTATATTCTTCCCAAGGGCAGGATTGTATAATTTATCCGCCCATGCTAGTCCTTTGAAATGTTTACCCAATAAGTTGAACAGGCATTTCGAGAAGTTTTACCCAAATTTTTAAGGGTGGGTATCTACCCACTATTGTTGCCCACCCTACTTTGATCCACAATAGTTATTACTACCACCACTTGATGTCTTCCACCTGTACATTGATGCTTCTCAAAATTAGGTGTACTTATTTCAAAGGGAACCACTTCCTAAAGGGAAGATTGGGTGAAGGGTACAAAATTTCACCCACACTTTGGTGAATTGCAGGGATTTTCCACCTCATGGAAAAGAGGAACAAAAAATAATATAGGAGATATAAAAAACACAATAAAAAAATGAAAGAGAGGAAGAGAAATGAGAGAATGCAGACAAAACAGAAAGGAGGGCATAGAGAAGGATACAAGGTAGGGAAAATTGAACATGAAAAGGTGTTGTGTTGAGTGTTGTTTTCACCCAGTTGTGAAAGCACACTCTCCGATAGGATCTAAGTCCCAAAATACTCTGCTTGCAAAGAAAGAAATTTCTCCAAGGTTCTCGTTATGCGATTCTTTGATTACCAATGATGTTGTTCAAATGAAATGCTAGGAATACCTTAGGGTTTGCAAGTGGATGTTAACAAGGGGCACTATGGTTTATTTAATTTGAATTTCTAGTGGACTCAAAATGAATAAGATCTATTCTAATCTTTAGTTCTGATGGATTTTCAGCTGCTTATTTGAATACAGTAATTAAACTGCAGAAAATAAAGTAAGGGTTTGAAAAATAAAGCAAAGTAAATGAAAATGAAACTAAACTACAGTCAGAATGTTGTCATCAATTCGATGAAACCGAAGATAATGAGGTTTTCTGCATGCAACCTAACCTAATGAACCTGCAAATTCGCACAATCCAAATAAGCTAGGTGCTGGTTTCTAGGGTTTCTACTGTAATTCCAGATTTAGGCATTCGCATGAAGCAACCAAGAACACTTGCATTAAACTTCACCTAAAAGCCTTAGAAATCTGAAATGAATGATAAAACATTAAATCATGCATGCAAAAAATGACTCCTTCTTTCTCATCAATGAGATGCCAACTCTCTGTATTTTTGTATTAAATGATATGTCAATTACATTTACAGAATGTTCCAGGCATAAATATTCCAGAACAAATGAAGGAAATTGCCCAAGTGCAGGCCCAGAATGGCATAAAGCCCTTGTCTCTGCAACTCTGCAAGCAGCAATTTCCAACCCTTCTTTCAATCCGCGCTTTTGATTTTATACTAACTGAAATGGCTCTTCGATTCTCCCGTGTCGCTTCGTTTCACCTTCCTGCATGTGACCTTTCAAATTCCTGCCTTTTCCTTGCTTTTGATTCATGCTCGATTCTGAAACGCTCGAAATCTTCCATTGCATGTAACGCCCTTGCAACACTGACACCTGTACGCCACGTGTCCTGCATTTTTTGTGCCTTTTGTAACGTCTTCCTGTGCAAATCATGACAAAAACAACATGCAGCCTTTTCACCTTCCTAGCCATGAAAACGCGACATGTCGTGATATCGCGATGCTTCCCTCGTCCGTACGCTTTAGCCGCTTCTTGTCGCGAAATCGTGACCATTATCACTTTCATGCCTTCTTTCCACAAGTTGTAGCGATTTCGCTACCATTTTTTATTTTCCTTCTTTCCACAACTAGCGATTATCGCTACCCATTTTCTCTCTACCTTTTCCCAATCGTCACGAAATCGCGACCATTTTCTCCTTTGGACCTTCTTTCCAAACCGTCACGATATCGCTACCTTTTCCCTCATCACTTTGCAAACACGTCGCGAAATCGCGACCATTTTCTCCTCCTCCTTTCAAACACTCGAAATCCGTGACCATTTTCCATCCTACTTTCAAACATCTCTCAAATCGTGACCATTTTCTCCTTCGCCACTTCCAAACATGTCACGAATATCGTCTACCATTTTCTTCGTTCCGTACACTTTGCCAAACACGTCGCGAAATCGCTACCATTTCTTCGTCCTACACTTATCAAATCACTTAATCTCGTACACTTTGCCAAAAAACGTCGCGAAATCGTGACACTTTTCTTCCGTACACCTCAACAAAACACGTCGCGAAATCGCGACCATTTTCTTCACAACTCGCGAAATCGCGACATCTTTAACATGTCACATTCGCGACACCTTTCATTCTTTTCCCGACATGTCGCGATTTCGCGACACCTTTTCATTTCTTCTCAACGACATGTCGCGATTTCGACGACCCTTTTCATTTTCGACGACATGTCACGATTTCGCGACACCTTTTCATTTTTCGATTTTGCGACATCTCGCGATTTCGCGACAACTTTTCAATTTTTATTTTTCTCTCCTTTTGGCAGCGATGGAGCGACATGTCGCGATTTCATGACACTTTCTATTTTTCTGTAGCGATGGCGTGACAGTCGCGATTTCGCGACATGTCGCGATTTCGTGACACTTTCAACACTTAGGCATTTTTTTCTCTTTTCTTCATTTTAGCATCTGGGTCACCGAGATTTCTTCCACAAACCTGCAAAAAAGGTGGGTCCCCAATTTTGGGGTGTGTTGTGGATCAACCACAACAAATGGTGACTCTGCTGTCAAATGCTCTTGAGCATTTTAGTAAGAACCCAACTCGAAACATATCACAAACTCGAAAACATGTGTTAGCACATAAGCAATATAACAAATGCCCAAAGATCAGAAGTACATGAATCATCAGAATCATCAAGTATTAGCTCAGTGTGTGCAATGAATTTCTTTCCCTATCATTTGAAATTGATCCACACTCCATTATCAGTTTTGCATGAATGCATATGTGGGATGGTGAATGATTTGTGTACCCTAATGAATGTGCTAGGAGATTTTTGCTTTCATAAAAGGCATGGTCATTCTTCTATTATTATGTACAAGCATTCAAGATTGCCAAACCCTCTTAGGATCCACTAATTCATTACCTTATTGTATCCCAAAGTTGGTTATGAGTCCCTACTATCCGGAACCCATGTGCAAGTGAATGTGAAATCAGAACTTTGGGGAATCAGACTCCCAACCAACCGAGATGAGAGTTTAACCCTATCCTTACTATTCTGATTTAGAGTTCATTACCTCACTTTAAGCAAAATAATTAAACCAATTATGGAAGAAATGGTCATGCTAGTCTAACCCTCTAGACAATCAGTGGTCTTGTTTTTTAGGCAAGACATGATGCCATGCATGGGCATATCTAACCCCACAATCCAAAACTTATCTTCATTTCTTTGGACCTTGGGGATGACTACCCATCCTTTGCTAGAGGACAAGTAGTACGATCCTTACAATCCAATATAAAGATGAGATGGGAAAAATTTATTTATTTTTTTACTTCTTGGACCTTGGGGATGACTACCCATCCTGGCTAGGGACATGTAGTACGATCCTTACAATCCAAACTTTAGGTGTAAATGGAAAATATTAATTTTGTTGCTTAGACCTTGGGGATGACTACTCATCCTTTGTAGAGGACAAATAGTACGATCCTTACAATCCAAGACTGATTATGAAATGAGACATAAGAGCTTTGGGGAATCAGATTCTCAACCTAAGTGAGATGAGAATTTATACCCTATCCTTACTACTCCATGTGGGTCAAATCAAAGCTTTGGGGAATTGGATCCTCAACCTAAGTTCGATGAGGATTTAACCCTATCCTTACTACTCCGATTTTAGGCTTTAAGCTCTATGGAAGTGGTCAAAACCACTGTTTTAAGGATCATGTTGCATAATAGGATAGACATGAAAAACTTCTTTCGCCCAACCTTTTCCTCCAAGTTAGGTTTTGATCATTTTGCTCAAGATCCTTTTTAATGTATGAGACGTGCTTGGTTCTAGATATCTCAAGACTCAGCTTCCAACCTTAGGATTTACTTACATATATGTTATAACACAACCCTAAGAGGATTTGACATACTTTAATGGCTTGTACCTAAGATGCATATGTAACTAAGATGAGATGTATGTAAGGTGAGATGGAACATGAATGCATTATCTCTTGAATTGCAAATGAAATGATTTGTCATGCAAAACTGACTCTTTCATGCATCACAAGTTTCAAACAATATAACTTAAGATGCTTGTGTTACTTGTGGAGCTTTTACAAGACAATTCCAATATTTCATATTCTCCTAACCTTAAGCATAAGTTGACATCTCAATTTTTTTTATTTTTTATTTTATTTATTTATTTATTTATTATTTTTTTATCAAAATTAACAAAACATGTCAATTGAAATCAAATCCACAACCAAAATCCTAGCTAGACTAACAATCCTAAACAATAAAAACAAAATCTGAAAATCCCCACCAAAACCAAAAGAATAATATCAAAATCTCACAACCTAAGGGCTAAAATAATGCTTTAAAATCTGCCCATTAACCGGTAGCATGAAATCTCTCCCTTCTAAGGTTTTTAGCCTGAAGGTATTCTTCCCAAGAATCTCTAGAAATCTGATATGGGCCTAACCAAAGACAATCAAACTTTTGATGATTCCCTTTTTCCTCATGTCTTTTGTCCCATAGTAATACCAAATCTGAAATTCTGAATGATTTAACTTTGGCCCTTCTCGTCAAACCATCTTTTGATAACTTCCTGGTGTTTATTCATGTGATTCATGGCCTCTTCTCTCTTTTCATCAAGGTGCAACAACCGGCTTAACTCGGCTTCAACTTGATCATCTCGTCCCCAAGTACTCTTGTATGAAATGTAAGGTCTCGCAACTTCAAATTTGTCTGGAAATATCGGGTCTTGCCCATAGACCAAATGATAGGGAGTATTCCCTATGGACTCTTTCACTCTGGTCCTATCTCGCCCAAAGGGCAAACTTCAATTGGTTGTGCCGATCCCGAGGGTTCTTTTCCATAGCAACTTCTTAATGGTATTCAACAAATTCTTATTTGAAGATTCGGCCAACCCATTTCCTTGAGGATAATAATTGGATGCAAATTTTAAGCTCACTTTGTTATCATATGCCCAATCTGCAAATTGTGTAGAAATAAAAGCTTTACCATTGTCACTGACAATAGAATCGGGCATTCCAAATCTTGTTATAATTTGATCCTCAAGGAATTTAATCACAACGTCCGTGGTGGCATGTTTAGTAGGAATCGCTTCGTCCACCTTGTACAATAGTCTGTAGCTGTCAAAATGAATTTATGAGAATCAAAAGAATTTGGGTTAATAACCCCGATGAAATCTAGTCCCCACTGTGCAAATGGTCTCATTTCAACTACAGGTTGCAACGGCATGGCTGCATTTCTTTCTCTATTTGCAGCCACTTGACAGATATGACAAGATCGTACATGGGCATGCGCATCCTTGAAAATATGTGGCCAGTAGTATCCTCGCTCTCGGGATTTGATGTGTTGTAGCATTGGCTGCACCATGACCAGTTCCATGTTTCCCGTGAAATTCCTGCAACACCCTGGCAGCTTCTTCTTTGTTCAAGCACCTCAGGTAGATACCTTCATGATTCTTCCTGTAAAGCACACCAGATTTTATCAGATAATTGATAGACTTAAGCCTTAAAGCTCTTCTCTGTGTTGAATTCAGATTAGAAGGACACTTACCAGTCAATAAAAATTGCACAATATCAACATACCAGTCATCCTTAGCAATGTATTCTGTATTTGAGCATTGGCCTGTTATTTGCGGATTATTTTCTGCGATCGCCTTCGCCAATCCCTGTCCTCGAACTAGTTTCATTGGTTGGATTTCGAGATCAAATTCTTGGATGGTTGAAATCCATTTTCCTCTCTTCTCACCTAGTTCATTTTGTAAAAACATGGTCTTGACAGCAGAGTCGGGCACGATGGCAATAACTCTGCTATGTACGATGTAGTGCCTAAATTTTTTCACAGTTTTAAAAAGTGCGTACATTTGCTTATCAAGGATTGAATACCTTAATTGAGCATCTTTCAGGGGGGCACTTAAAAATGCTATGGGTTTTTCGGCACTATCCTCGCCTTTTTGGGTTAAGACACTCGCAAAGGAGTGTTCTGATGCAAAAGCATAAATATAAAAAGGCTTGGAGTAGTCTGGGCTTATAAGGACAGGGGCTCTGGAAATGGCATCTTTGATGTTCTGGAAAGCCACTCTACTTTCCTCGTTCCATTTTACATCCACATCTTTCTTGAGCATCTTGTTCAGAGGTTTGGCTATCTCAGCAAAGCTAGAGATAAACTTCCTCACAAAATTAACTCACCCAAAGAAAGATCTCAATTCCTTTTTACTACTCGGGAGAGGTAGGTTTTGGATAGCTTGTATCCTTTCTGGGTCGATGGATATGCCCTCTTTCGAAATGATGTGACCCAACAATTTTCCTTCTGTCACTCCGAAAATGCACTTTTTGGGATTTAAGGAAATTCCATGTTCTCTCGCATCTTTGAAGCACTTTATTTAAATCTTTGACATGGTCCTCTCTCTTCTTCGAGAAAACTAGGATATCATCCACATACACGATGATGCATTTGCCTATGAGCCCTTTTAATGCGTAATCCATGGCGCGTTGAAAAGTTGCACCAGCATTTAACAATCCGAACGACATTCTCTTATATGCAAATGTCCCCCACTTGGTAGTGAAGGCTGTTTTCATCCTGTCATCTGGATGTATAAGAATTTGGTTGTACCCAGAATATCCATCGAGAAAGGACATCATTTCAGATCCATTTACCATTTGTAGAATTTCATCGATTGATGGCAGTGGATAATTATCTTTTTGAGAGGCTTTATTAAGATTTCGAAAATCTATGCACAAGCCTAATCTCTCCACTCTTTTTCTCATTGGAACGAGGTTAGCCACCCAGGTTGAGTGCCTAACAGGAAAAATGATTTTCGCTTCTAATAATCTTTTAACCTCCTTTTCGATCAAAGGCTCCAATAGCGGGTTAACAACTCGTTGTCTTTGCCTAAAAGGCTTGGAGTCTGGCTTCAAAGGGATGGTATGTGTGATAATGTTTTGGTTGTAAGTCTTCAGCTCATTGTAGTTCCAAGCAATACAATCTATGTAATGCTTCAATGCCTAGTATTATATTGCTCCTTTCTTCCTCTCTACATGCCTTTGCTATGTACACCTCCTTTGGATTGTCTGCACTCCCTAGATTAATTGAATCACATGCATCTTTGGGGAGTGGGACTCTTTTTCTTTTCTTGTTCTTGCATTCCATGTCGAACATCTTTTCCAATGAAACCACGTCTTTAGGAATTTTGTTGGATTGATACGCAGTTTCAATTTCATCTTCTCGTTTCATCCTCGCCACCTTTGCTCCTCATCAATCACCTGATTTTCAAAAATACCCGAGTTCGTGACAAATTTGAAAATATGTCTGTCACTTTCAAAAACTTGGAAATTCTTTACATTATCGGGTATTGATGGACAAGGAACCAGTTCAATGGAAAACTTTTTACATCTTCTTATATCAACCGGGTTCAACATGCCCGCGGCGACTGCAAGAGAGTCTGCTATTCGATTTCCTTTCCTAGAAATAAGGGCTATGTTGAATGCATCGAACTCCTCCATGAGGTCCATAACCCTAGTTCTATAAAGGCTCAGTCTTCTGTCGTGGCATGTATACTGTCCTTTGATTTGCTTGACTACCAACTCAGAATCTCCCAAAACCTTCAAGCATTTAACATGCTTGCTCAATGCTAGACGTAAACCAAAGATCAATGCTTCGTATTCTGCCACATTGTTCGTGCAAGGAAATTGCAATCTGTAAGCAGCTAACAATGGTTTACCTCCTGGACCAGTGAGCTCGACTCCAGCTCCTGCTCCCTGTCTAGATTTTGATCCATCGAACTCGAGCAACCACGTGTAATCATTTTCCTCGGAAGAGCCACCATGACACGCCTCCTCTTTAAGCTCTTCAACGAGCTTCCTCAACATCAAGTGCATAGACTCCTAGGTCTGGCTCAAAAAATTGAACTTCATTCGGCTTGTTAAAATCTGTTATAATCTCTTTAAGCCTCGGTTCGTTTTCCACTCTTATTTGGTTTGCAATTCCCTTCCATGGTAGCCACATATGCGAGCAGTCTGTTGAAAAATAGCCATTCAGAGTTTTCATCCAATCCCTCGCAAGTAGCATTCCATACCTACTTGGGATATTAACCACCAAAATGTCTACAACCTCGTTGGACCCCGGGTTCGGAATTCAATTGAATCTTGACATCATATAAAGTCCCTACCACATTTACCTCCGATCTGTCCAGTTGCAGGACTGTACATTTGGATGAAACAGGCTGCAGACCTAGCATTTTACATATTTTTGCAGGCATGAGGTTGCTCGTGGCACCTGTGTCCACCAAAAAGTTATGCAAATTCTTACCCGCAATTCTCAGAGTCAGTAAGAATGGCGGGACATCCCTTCTCTCCTTTCGCAAAATAAGGTGGGATTCAACTCCTTTTTCCTTCCACATTGGATCAGGTGAGTTCAAAGCTCTTATCAACGCCTCCTTTTGGCCAGGCAATCTAGTTGCGTCCAAGAATGAAAGGCTAGATTTGGACTTCTTTAGATCCTCCACTATGTCATAGTTTGGCTTTTCAAATTTGACTGTCTTCTGCATATCATTAGACATTTCTCTTTTGAGTGGAGGGGGAGGATTATTATTTGCCTTAGTGTCTGGAGGAAGAATAGAATTGTTTGGAGGTGTCGATGAGGTTTTAGGGGCTTTAGACTTACTTCTCAAATGGTATCCATGATTCCCCTTTCTGAAATCTCGAAAAGCTTGCACCTCCTGTTCCAGAATTTCGTCTTCTTCTTCCTCACTCTCACCTTCTTGATGATATACGGTTTCCATCACCATAATATTATCATCTTGATGTTGTGATGGATTCTCATTTGATACCAGTTCCAAATCATCAACTTGTGCCTCAAGACAATGAGTGTATCTAGCAATCTCAGGACAATTCCTCTCATTGTGTTCTTTTGTGTTATGCAACCTCGCACCCCCTTTCCCATGCCAAATCTGAAAGATTCAAAAGAGAATTGGATTGGCTAGGTCCTGCAGAAGCATCTAATTGATTAGCAATGGGAGCGGGAACTCCCCCATTGTTTGGCTTGGTGTTCCAGTGCCTCCCTCTATTGTTAAAATTTTGATTTGGGTGAGGGGCATGGGACTCATACTTCTGCTGTTGAACCCTGTCATTGCTCAGTTTATGCACTAATTTCTTGAGCTCTTCGACTTCCGAATAAACATCCTTTGGTGGAATCATATTGTTGTTAACCCCCGTTGGATTCGCATAATTAATGGGGTCTTGATTCAACACTGGGGTCGGGTTCTGAGGAATTGGATTCCCGTATGGATTGACACTTTGAATCGGGGTAGGATTTGGAAAAGGAACTATGGCCTGAGGATTGGCTTGACTAGTTCCTTGCATAGTTGGTTGACTGTTCTGCAAAAATGCAGGGACAGGTGGAATGGCTGTGATTGGTTGGATTGGAATGGGTGCATACGCGGGTGCTGGTGGATACTGCTGCTGATATGGGAAGGCGTTCATGCTTGGCATTTGTGGTGCCATGAGTTGATTTGCCTGGGGAGCTTGACCATATGGAGCATACTGTCCCATCATAGGCATCTGGGTAAACCCGTAGCCCTGTGGTGTCATTTGCTGCTCGATAGTCATGGCTTCATTATAGGCCAAAGCCAGCGTGGTAACTTGAGGATTGCGCCTTGCAAACATGGCTGTCATGGGGTCCAATGCCCCAAAATATATCTGCAAAGCCACTACGGGATCAATAGCAAAGTGCCTAATTGCTCTGTTATAGCACTTTTGAAATTTTTGATTAAACATTCTGATTGGTTCCCCTTGGCCCCTTTTGCATGTAATAAACTGATTGTAAATAGTTGCAGGATCTAAGGGTGATCTAAATTGATTAACAAAGGCATTTTCCATTTGAATCCAAGAAGTGATTGAACCAGCTTGGCAAGCATATATACCATTCATATGCTATTGGATCTAAGCTCATGGGGAAAAGTCTGCAGGCCACATCTTCATATTGAACTTGCAGCCTAATTAAAACATCCTTATAAGCTTGGATATGTTCTTCTCGCTGTTCTTGGGCCATCTGGTTTGTATTTAGGCAGAAATCTTTCAATGTTCTTGGGGATTTCATGGATATCCCCAAGCAATATTCAAAGGAGTATTATTAGCTCCATACCAAGGAGCTTCTGGAGCTTGAGCCATTTTACTCAAAATTGATGAAGACAAACCTACAATAGCAGTGAGAAATATTACTTACTATAGGCACACTAGGGGCAACGGATATTACCGACGTAGGTCCACTCGATGTTCCTGGAGAAAACAGGTCTTTTGCGATGGGTGAACTTACGACTTGCTTGGCTTTACTCTTGGGAGTACCAGTAAGGTCATGAAAAATGGTTTCCCTGGTTGTTTGGGACCTGGTTGCAATACGCCGCAGTGGGTCCAGCCTGCCTGATGAAACCCTCGGCTATTTCGAAGAAAACCTGCAACAGAAACAAAAACAGTGTTGCAGTTTAGCCGTCTGTGAGATTTATTAAATGATTTCAAAATTAGATCAAAAACAAATTATTCAGGTATGAAAATCAAAATCAAAATAAACCAATTCGGCCCTCCTTCTAGCGCCAATCTGTTGAGTGGTGTTTTCACCCGATTGTGAAAGCACACTCTCCGGTAGGATCTGAGTCCCAAAATCCTCTGCTTGCAAAGAAAGAAATTTCTCCAAGGTTCCTGTTATGCTGAAATGATGCTGTTCAAATGAAATGCTAGGAATACCTTAGGGTTTGCAAGTGGATGTTAACAAGGGGCACTGTGGTTTATTTAATTTGAATTTCTAGTGGACTCAAAATGAATAAGATCTATTCTAATCTTTAGTTTTGATGGATTTTCAGCTGCTTATTTGAATACAATAATTAAACTGCAGAAAATAAAGTAAGGGTTTGAAAAATAAAGCAAAGTAAATGGAAATAAAACTAAACTACAGTCAGAATGTTGTCATCAATTCGATGAAACCGAAGATAATGAGGTTTTTTGCATGCAACCTAACCTAATGAACCTGCAAATTCGCACAATCCAAATAAGCTAGGTGCTGGTTTCTAGGGTTTCTACTGTAATTCCAGATTTAGGCATTCGCATGAAGCAACCAAGAACACTTGCATTAAACTTCACCTAAAAGCCTTAGAAATCTGAAATGAATGATAAAACATTAAATCATGCATGCAAAAAATGACTCCTTCTTTCTCATCAATGAGATGCCAACTCTCTGTATTTTTGTATTAAATGATATATCAATTACATTTACAGAATGTTCCAGGCATAAATATTCCAGAACAAATGAAGGAAATTGCCCAAGTGCAGGCCCAGAATGGCATGAAGCCCTTGTCTCTGCAACTCTGCAAGCAGCAATTTCCAACCCTTCTTTCAATCTGCGCTTTTGATTTTATACTATCTAAAATGGCTCTTCGATTCTCCCTGTGTCGCTTCGTTTCACCTTCCTGCATGTGACCTTTCAAATTCTCGCCTTTTCCTTGCTTTTAATTCATGCTCGATTCTGAAACGCTCGAAATCTTCCATTGCATGTAACGCCTCTGCAACTCCGACACCTGTACGCCACGTGTCCTACATTTTCTATGCCTTCTGTAACGTCTTCCTGTGCAAATCATGACAAAAACAACATGCAGCCTTTTCACCTTCCTAGCCACGAAAACGCGACATGTCACGAAATCGTGACATGTCGCGATATCGCGACGCTTCCCTCGTCCGTACGTCTTCAGCCGCTTCTTGTCACGAAATCGTGACCATTATCACTTTCGTGCCTTCTTTCCACAAGCTGTAGCGATTTCGCTACCATTTTTTATTTTGGGCCTTCTCTCCACAAACTGTAGCGATTTCGCTACCATTTTACTCTGCACTCCTTTTCGCTCAATGCTGTCACGAAATCGTGACCATTTTCTCCTTCGAACCTTCTTGTCGCAAACTGTCATGATATCGCTACCGCTTTCCCTCGGATCACTTTGCCGAAACATGTCGCGAAATCGCGACCTTTTCTCCTCCTTTCAAAACACGTCGCGAAATCGCGACCATTTTCCCCATCCGTACGCTTTGTCGAAACACGTCGCGAAATCGTGACCATTTTCTCCTTCGGGCCATCTCTCCGAAACATGTCGCGATTTCGCTACCATTTCTCTATTCCGTACACCTTGTCGAAACCTGTCGTGATTTCGCTACCATTTCTTCGTCCGTACACTTTAGCTGCAATCGGTCGCGAAATCGCGACGCCTTTCTCTCTTCGAGTCCCTTCGTCGAAACACGTCGCGATATCGCGACAATTTTCGCTTTCGTACACTTTGCCAAAACACGTCGCGAAATCGCGACACTTTTTATCATCCGTACGTTTCTGCAAAACACGTCGCGAAATCGTGACCATTTTCAATTCTAAGCAGTGGCAGCTCCATACGTCGCGAAATCGCGACGATTTTCATTCTTGCCTTTCTCTCTCCTTCCTGGGCCGCGACGGAGCAACATGTCACGATTTCGTGACACCTTCTCATTCTTTTCCAGCGACATGTCATGATTTCGCGACACCTTTTCTTTTCTTCTCAACGACATGTCACGATTTCGCTACACCTTTTCAATCTTTTCTAGCGATATGTCACGATTTCGTGACACCTTTTCAATTTTTTCAGCGACATGTCGCGATTTCGCGACACCTTTCAATTTTTCTTTTCTCTCTCCTTTTCGGCAGCGATGGAGCTACATGTCGCGATTTCGTGACACTTTCTATTTTTCTGCAGCGATGGCGTGACAGGTCGCGATTTCGCGACATGTCGCGATTTCGTGACACTTTCAACACTTAGGCATTTTTTTCTCTTTTCTTCATTTTTAGCATCTGGGTCACCGAGATTTCTTCCACAAGCCTGCAAAAAAGGTGGGTCCCCAATTTTGGGGTGTGTTGTGGATCAGCCACAACATGTTGGAAGAAAATGGGACACTTAATGCGATGAAAAGTAGAGTGACAAAAAAATAATAGGGGCCAAATCGATGAGAGTAGAAGGGAGCAACAAGGAAAAGAAAGCCAAAAGGACAAGGCCAAGGTAGTCAACATAGAGATAAATGTTGTGGATGAGAGCAGAAAGAAGATAAGCAATGGAAACAACAAGCAAATGTTTAAGAAGATTTTTGTAAGACACACATAGGAGAAAAGGGGAACATGAAACAACAAAGGCAATGCAACCTTTATTACCAATTGAAAGAGTTACAGAAAACATAGGGGATAAGAAGGTGAAGAGGAGGAAAGGGTGGGGAAAAAGGGAGACATGAAGGGAAAATCAGTCCAAAGCATGTAAAGTGAAACCAATGGGACATAAACCCTTTTTCATGAGGTATTCTTATGGATTAAATTCCTCTAAACACAACCCACCAAAGACCTGAGATATTCCAAGAGCAGATAGATTGCCATTGTATTTTATCTCTTCTTTCCTAGGCCATTTTTTTCACATAATCCAACAATGATCCTCTTTTACTGATTGTTATCAACCAAGAGGTCATTTAGCTTCAACCACAACTTGCGGTTTACACTTTATGGTCTCAATGACATCTTATCATAGGGTCTATTTATAGCATACCCACCTTACCTTGTGTTTGTGTTCATGAGTTCCAAGGCTTGTTGTAGCTCTAAGTGAGATGTCTTGAAAATTATTGAATGCATCCATTGGGCTATAGGGTTACAACAACAATGAACATAAGAACAAAGGACTAGGAAGACAACACAGAGATGGAGGGGAATGTTATATTTCCTAAACAATTTCTAGAAAAATCCTTGTTGATGCCCTCCGAGACCTGACCAAGTGGCAACTTTTCATAGGACCTTATTGTACCAATGGTCGGTGATAAAACTTGTGATTCCCAATGCACTAGCCTTGCATAATGTAAGGCTTTATTTATTGGCCACAAAATTACGATGTGACAAGCACACCTGAGCCAAGGTGTCATCTATAAATCATCTTATGAATTTATAGTGGCCAGACCATATCACATTGTATTTGAGGCACCACTTATGATTCATATAGCACAATTCACATTGGCTCAGAATTATGATAAAATCATAATTCTTCTTGATTTTCCTGAACATCTAAGTTCTCAGGCCCTTAAATCCTTGGGTGGTAATGTATTTTTCCACTATATTCCACCTTTTAGGTGGTGAGATGTTAGGGACCAAATTTTCATGTTGTCCCTTTTTGGGATTGGCCAGCTATGCTAATCTAGTGGCTAACTCTTCCTTCATCTTGAGGCACATTTCCTGCTCATGGGCATCCACATCCTCACCCAAATATTTATGATTCTAGGACTAATCTATTTTATTACCCTTGTGGACATGGTTGGTGTGGCACAATTCCTCTTGGTATGTCCCCGTTGCATGATCTGACACTAGCTCCTGAGAGAAATTGATAGGATAGAGCCTCCACATTAGGACTTGATCAACTCTGATAGCTTCCTTGTAGAGTTATAGAAAAATAATTTCCTCCAATTGTTGTAGAAGGAAGCTGATATCAGGACCAAGCACCTGAATGTAGAATAGATACTCCTAGGTGGAGGTTGGGAGGATTTGTCATGAAATCCTCTTCCAACTCTTATCAAAATGGACATTGAAGTCTGTGAGAATTTCAATAGGTTTCCTCTTGATAAATGTGAATTGGTTTAGAGACTAGAAGGGGTCCTCTATTTCTCTAAATGTATCCATGAGAGGCTCTACCAGATTTTCCCATGTGGAGATGCTTCTAGGCTACATGGTTTTATACTAGAGCCATGCTCTACCTTGAAGGAAAGAAACCAACAGCCTAATCATTGCATCTTCATGCACAATATTATGAAGGGTGGCTAGTGAAGCCACATTTTCAAGGTGTTCCTTCATAGCTCTCTTGACACCATTATATTTTGGCAGGGCATCAAAGGTGAGCTCTGAAATATCATGTCGTTGGGGAAGATTGAGAGGATCAGGATTGTTCCACTATGGGAACAATGGATGAGCCATTAAGGTACTAATATTTAGAGGTCTTGGCTATGATGTCAGAATTAGAGTTGTTATATGAGCATGCTATCTGTTAGCCCCAAAAAGGAAACTCCATTTTTATCCTATTTTGTTTGTCCCCCATTTTCCTTAAGGACGCACAAGGTGGTGTACCCAATTCTGAGCCCGTGCACTCCAATATCTAGTGGAGCGCACAAAAATCCCAAGGGCTCATAAGATTTTGCACCCCAAGTTGGGTCCATGTACTCCACAAGTGGAGTGCATGAAAGCCCCTTTAAGCACACAAAGCTGTGCACCCAACCTTGGCCCGTGCACTCTATTGGGGAATGAAGCACATGAAAGTGTCTAAGGGGTGCATGACTCCGTGTGCCTCATTTTGAGTCTATGCACTCCATGAGAGTGTGGAGGTTGCAAGGTGTCCTAAGGGTGCACAACTCCATGCACCCCAAGTAAAGTCTGTGCACTCCATTCCAATGGGGGGTGTGAAGGTCCTTACGGGCGCACAAGGTTGTACGTTCGTCTAGAGTTCGTGCACAAGGGTGTAATAAGTCTCCCAATCCTTCCTATGTGCTTCACCCCAATGGAGCGTACAAGAGATTTTAGGGTGCACAAGGTCATGCACCTAGCCCCTAGTCTATGCACTCCACTCCAATGGAGCACATGAAGTCCCAAAGGGTGCACGAGTCTATGAACCTCAAATTATTTTCATGCACTCCACTCTAATAAAGCATGCTAGGGTCTAGTTGGATGCACGAAGCCATGCACCTGCCTCTAGGTTCATGCACTCCACTAGAGAGTGAAGCATACGAGGGTATCGAGGGTGCATAGTCTTGTGCGCCCCATTGCAGTCCATGCGCTCCACTCCCTTGGAGTGCATGAGGTTTTTATAGGCGCATAAGGTCATGCATTTGCTTCGAGGTCTATGTGCTCCACTCTCCCAATGGAGCACACAAAGTTTTTCTAGGCATACAAATTCATGCACCCAATCCTGTTCAAGGCGCACGAAGAGTTAATGAGGCATAGTTTCTACGTGCTCCTCCCAAAAAGCCACACACCTCTCTCGAGCATGCCTTTCTTGAGCGAATCAAAAGCTGCCATGTATCCCAATATCTCTTGGCATCATAATTCAATCAAGTGGGCATAAAGTGCAACCAACCCATAGCCAACAAGGAGGATGACATGGTGCACCCAGATCCATGGCATGACCAATCATCAAGTGTCGATGAATGAAAAAGTGCACGCACCACCTACACAAATTAAATGTTGGTTCTTTAAATGGAAGGTGGTGGACCTCCCCCTGCACCATTAGTGTAATTTTTGTGATGTCCTTCACAACGACCCCAAATTTTGGGGATCCACTAAGAAAATTTTGAAATTTTATTGTTATGTTGTTGGTTGGTTTTGATTGTGTTATGAACCTGCAACTTGAAATATGAATTGAATGTAGATAAGAATCATTGTTTGAATAGAATCACAGTTTGTATTGAAAGGAAAAAATCCACAATTTAATAAATTAATGTTCTTGGATGATCTTTGGAGCATCCTCCTTATCCTATTTATATCTAAAGGTGTGAATGGTGAAGGGATGTGTCCCTTTATAATACAATATAATATAATATGATTAAGAGTTACGTTAGGAGGGTCCTAACATGCCACCCTCCTTTGAAAAAGCTTTGTCCTCAAAGCTAGAATTGCAAAAATTGTTGTTGAATCTAGTGGAGTGTCTCCCACGTAGAATCTTTTGGAGGTAGACCTTTACATTGAATCAATACCTCGATGATGGTGCGGTTACGGAGGCGGCGTATACGTCGGTCTAGGATAGCTTTTGGTTCAACCATGAGAGCTCCATTATCTAAAAATTTTGGAATTTGAGTTTGCGTAACGATGTTAGTTCCTATTATGGCTTTAAGACAAGAAACATGAAATACCGAATGGATTTTGGAAGATTCTGGTAATTCAAGTTTATATGCAACAGGTCCAATACGTTGTAGAATTTTATAAGGGCCATAAAATTTTGGTGCTAATTTTTGCAACCCTTTTATTTTAAATGAAGTTTGACAATATGGTTGGAGGTGGAGAAATACCATATCCCCTTATTGAAAAACCCTTTCAGTGCGATGTTGGTCCGCTTGTTTCTTCATGCGGTGTTGAGCGATATGTAGATTGTCCTTCAGAGCGTGAATGATATTATCTCGAGTGACCAACTCCATCTCTATGACTAGTACTTTTGTACTTCCTGGAAGATAAGAGGTTAGATATGGGGGTGATCTGCCATATAATGCTTTGAAAGGGATCATTTTTATGGTTGTGTGATATGTGGTATTATACCACCATTTAGCTAGTGGAAGCATTTTAACCCAGTGAAGGGGTTTTCTAGAAATAAAGCATCGAATATAGGTTTCTAAGCACTTATTGACAATTTCATTTTGACCATCTGTTTGTGGGTGGTAAGCGGAGCTCATCCAAAGTTGCATACCTTGGAGTTTAAATAATTCCTTCCAAAAATTACTAGTGAAAGTGGGATCACGATCACTAACGATAGTAGAAGGTATGCCATGTAATTTAAAAATATTGTCAAGGAAGATTTGAGCAATAGTACTAGTGGTATAAGGGTGAGCTACTGGAAAAAAATGGGCATATTTAGATAAATGATCTACCACCACTAGGATCATCATTTTTCTTGCAAATTTTGGAAGACCTTCAATGAAATCCATTGAAATATCCTCCCATGTCCTGGTTGGTATGGGTAGAGGTTGAAGAAGGCCCGATGTTGCCACTGTTTCACCTTTATTTCTTTGGCATGTTTCACATTCATTGATGAACTTATTGATATCATTTTTCATCCTTCGACAATAAAATAATTCAGTCACTCTTTTGTTGGTTTTTAGGAATCTAGAGTGGCCTGTAGTAGGTGTAGCATGTAGCTCATGTAGAAGCTTTGGATGATAAACTAATGTAGGTGAGAGGACCAGATGTTATTTGTAATGGAGCATGTTACCTTGCCAAGAGTAGTGGGGTTTATTAATGGGTTTTTGTTGTAGCTGTTGAATTATGGCATGTATAGTAGGGTCCACATACCATTCATCCTTGACTTGTTCGATCCATGTAGGGATGGGGCAAGAAAACACATGTAATTATGAAGTTTCTTCGAACTTTTTGGAAAGTGCATCCGTAGCCATGTTATCTTTCCCTTTTTGTAGATGATTTCATAATCATAGCCTAATATTTTTGTTACCCACTTTTGATGTTATGGAGTGGTTATCTGTTGTTCAAGAAGGTATTTTAGGCTATGGTGGTTGGTGCGGATAATGAAATGTTTTCCAATAAGGTATGGTCTCCAATGTTGGATAGCATGGACCATAGCTAACATTTATTTTTCATAAGTGGAATGTGCTAAATTATTTTTGGAAAATGCTTTACTAGTAAAGGATAAGGGCTTCTCATTTTTCATGAGCACCGCTCCAATTCCTAATCTGGAAGCATCGCTTTCAATAATGAATGGTTGGGAAAAATCTGGCATAGCTAGGATGGGGGTGGTACACATGGAATTTTTCAAAGTCATGAAAGCTTAATTTGCTTTTGGAGACCATATGAAGGCATTATTTTTAAGTAGGGCTATTAAGGGTGCTGCTATTTTCTCATAATATTTAACAAATTTGTGATAATAGCCCGTTAATACTAAGAACCCACGCAACCCTTTAGATTTCTTGGAATTTTCTAATTTGCTAATTTGCTAATTTGGGGGTCTACTTTAACTCCTTCCTTGGAGACAATTTGCCCAAGATATTCAATTTCCTGCTTCCCAAAGGAACACTTTGATCTCTTTGCATATAATTGATTTTCTTCCAAGATTTTGAGTGCTTGCGCTATATGTGTTAAGTGCTCTTCCCATGTCTTGTTGTAAATCAAAATATCGTCAAAGAAAACTAAAATAAATTTTTGAAGGAAGGGAGAAAATACCTTATTCATAAGACTTTGAAATGTGGATGGAGCGTTGGTGAGGCCAAAAGGCATCACCAAGAATTCATAATGTTCCTCGTGGGTGCGAAAAGCAGTTTTGGGTATATCGCTTTCCTTAAATCAAATTTGGTGGTAACCTGATCATAAATTGAGTTTAGAAAAATATGCGGCTCCATTTAGTTCATCGAGTAGTTCATCAATGACTGGAATAGGAAATTTGTCTTTAATTGTTATTTTGTTGAGAGCACAAAAATCCATGCATAGGCACCATGATCCATCATTTTTTCTTACTAGTATGACTGGCAAAGAGTAGGGACTTCTACTAGGTCGAATGACCCCTGCCCTTAGTAGACCTTTTACTAATTTTTCTATTTCCATATTTTGTAAGTATGGATATCAGTAAGGTCTAATATTTAGAGGTTGGTGTCTCGAAAGTAATTGAATAGCATGATCATGGCTTCATTATGGAGGTAATCCCTCTGGTTCTTTGAATATTTTATCATGTTTCTCTAGGAGTTCTATTAATTAGGGTGCCTCTGGTTGCTCTTCGGTGGTGTTTTGCAAGGAAAATAATTGGGAAACCATGCCTCTTCCTCCTTTTCAAAGAATATTTTCCATTCTATGGGAACTTACGATTTGTGTGGGACCTGTTTTTAAACCTTGAATTGTGTATGTTTGGTTGTTTTGTATAAATTGCATTCACAGCTCTTCAAAGTCCCTTTGAATTTTTTCGAGCATTCGTAGCCACTGCCAATCATGACTTCGAAGTTATTGTAGGGATATATAAAACAATTAGCTTGTTTGGTCAAACTGGGGTCAATAAAATTTTGAGTGCTACCAGAGTCTAAGAGCACAATAGGTGTTGTTTCTTAAAATACCCTTTTACCTTCATTGTTTGTGGAATCGAGTATCCTGCTAATGCATTAAAGGATATTTTTGTTTTATCTTCTTGGTTTTCTTCTGCAACCTTAGTTATTACTTCCACTTCTATGTCATCCTCCTCTTTGGGAGTGCAATCAACTGTGTCCAAAATATATAATTTCGGTGAGATGCATTTGTGGTTGGGGGTAAAATTTTCATCATAATGGAAACATAGGCCCTTTTATCATCTTTATTTTAGCTCCTCTTGGCTAATTCATTTAATTGGCATGACCTTATTCAGTTTTTGGCTGGTGTAGGTATTTGGTGTTTTTCTTGAAAAAATTCTTCCTATTCGCCTTTGGTTATTGTTCTTCTCTTCTATCATTTGTGCTAATGCCACTGCATGGATCGAATCGATAGGATTTTGTATTTGTACCTCCATTCTAATGTCTTCTTTTAGGCCACTAATGAAACAACTTTGGAAGAATGATGCATCTAGTCATGTTGTAAGGTTCGTCAATTTATTAAATTGTGCTTGGTATTCCCTTATGGTGGAGGTTTGTCGTAGTTTAGTGAGGGCTCCTGTGAAGTCTTAAAATTTAGTGGGGCCAGATCGCAAAATTAAGTTTTTTGTGAATCCGGTCCATGTGGGTAGACCTTTCGTTTTCTCATACCATTGATACCACTGGGTAGCAATTTGTTCCAAGTGAAATGATGCGATATGGACTTTCTGAATCTTTGGGATTTGATATAAGGTAAAATATTGGTCTACCCTATATATCCAATTTGTGGGGTTGCCTCCATCAAATTTTGGAAAATCTAGTTTTGTGGTACGGGGAAGGATTGATGTATGTGGTCCCCCTATTAATGTTTGTTGTGGTGGCGTAGTGTTTTGTTGTCCGTTTTGCATGAGCAACAAATTTTGTTGTACTAAGTCCATGGAATGGGTTGTAGCATCCAATTTAGTGGATATATCTGTATTTGAGTTGGTGATGTTTATGGTTAGATCTTCTATTTTGGTAGTGATTTTATCTTCTAAATTGTCCTTCCAAAATGCCATTCCTTGCATCATGGTTCTCATTTCCTTGGAAAACTCTGAGAGTTCTTTCGTAATTTCTTTTGAAACCTCCTTCGTTATCTCCTTCGTTGTGTCTTTAGATCGTCTTCTCTCGGCCATTTAGGGTGTGGTTGGTTTATAAATGATTTGAATATGCAGAAATTAGTTTTGTCGAAAAAAATTGTTTGTCTCCTCTGCGTTTAATTTCGCGTTCTTGCTACTCTTTATTCACAATGAATGATATTTTCCTCGTATGTACTCGCTATTGGGGTTTTCTAACTCTGGTAATGCGTGATGCTATCCAATTTTTTTTTGTATGCTACCTTTTCTGACGACTGTGGCTGATTGTGTAACAGTGCCGTCAGTAATGGTTAGAATGTGTGCTGAAAAGAAAACATTGCCGAGTAATGGCCTGTCAGTAACTAGAGTGGGGTGGGGAATTTTTTTTAGGTCTTTTTAGTTCTCATCCAGTTGTTGAGAACTTGCAACTTGAAATTTGAATTGAATGCAGAAAAGAATCGTTGTTTGAATAGAATCACAGTTTGTATTGAAATGCAGAAACCCACAATATAATAAATTAATGTTCTTGGATGATCTTTGGAGCATCCTCCTTGTCCTATTTACATCTATCTAAAAGGTGTGAATGGTGAAGGGATGTGTCCCTTTATAATACAATATAATATAATATGATTAAGAGTTATGTTAGGAGGGTCCTAACAGATTGTTTCAGGTATTGGTATGATGTGGAAGAATGGGGTGGTTTATTATTTATTATTTATTTTTTATTGGTCTTCAGTTTCAAATATTCTTTTAAAATAAACTTTTTAATTAATTAAATAATAAAATTTTATAATTTAATATATTTAAAATTGTTATTTTATAAACTTGTTTTAAATTAATTAAATTATAAAGTTTTATAACTTTATAATTTAATATATTTAAAATTGTTATTTTATAAACTTGTTTTAAATTAATTAAATTATAAAGTTTTATAACTTTATAATTTAATATAGTTAGAATGGTTATTTTATAAATTTGTTTTAAATGAATTAAATTATAAAGTTTTATAACTTTATAATTTAATTATATTTAAGAAGGTTATTTTATAAATGTTTTATATTCTAATTAATATTTGTTTTGTTGGTAGGATTATTAAAGTATGTTGAATAAATGATGTGTTCATGGGTTTCATAGACATGTCTTAAATTTAATTTTTGAACGCCAATGAGGAGAAATATTAAATCATTTGAAAAAAGTATTGGTGACATTAGGGTTTCATTGAAGAGAAATATTAAATCCTTTGAAAAATGCATTGGTGACATTAGAGTTTCATTAAGAATTCATTTTTACAACTGTATGGAAACCATAATGGAACGGGAAAGAACCAACCATGTAAAGAATTATTCAAAATATAAATGGAGAATGAAAAACCAAGAACATAGTCGAACATTTGCAGGGTAGAGAAAGGATGAAAGGATCGAAGGAGCAAAAGTGGAGAGGAGAAGAAGACTACATTTTTTTTTTTTTGTGTGGAAAACATCCCATAAGGGATACCACTTTCGGGTAAGACCCAAGGAGGCATGGGTATCCATTCTGCAAAAATCATCCAAGACTTGAACTTGGCCTACCACCTTTGACATACTCAAGGAGCAAACAAACACAAAAAAATATTAAATAAATAAATAACAATAAAAATAAAAATAAAAATAAAAACATGCTCCTTGAGTGTGTCAAAAAGAAAAGCACACCAAACACACACACACAATAAGATAAAAAACCACAACACAAACCACATAGAAAAAATACAAGAACAACATAAAAAAACACAAACATGACAAAAACAACAAAACACTACAAAGACATAACAAAAAAAATATGAAAAATAAACACAACCAAAACCTAAAAAATAAAAAAAATAAAATAAAAATAAAATAAAAAAACAACCAAAAACAGACAATAAACAAAAACAAAAATCATAGAAAACACTTACACATAAAAACTTGAATTAACACAAACAAACAAAAACATAAGAACAAGAACAAAAAAACACAAGAACAATAACAAAAAACACAAGAATAATAACAAAAAACACAAAAAAACACAAGAACAACAAAAAACAACACAAAGAACACAAAAACAAAACAAAACCAAAAAACACACACACCTTAAAAAACTAAAAAAAAAGAAAAAAGAAAAAAGAAAAAAATTAAACATAACAAAGACCTTTCTAGACCAGAAGAATTTTAAGGCAAGAATCAACAGAGGAAACAAAAAAAGAATAGTTTGAGCTAGAGAACTAAAATACCCTGATCGAACCAAAGAGAAGCAAAAATAAAGCTAAAAGAAACTAGGTACCTTCAAAATTGGAGCCATCCAAAGAAGTGATAAAAAGAAGAGCTTCCCTTATTTGCGAAGCCCACCATGATGAGTGTCGTCAATCACATCATTTAATATTTAAGTTAGTCAATCCAGGATGGTGTCCAATGGTTGTATACGATAGCAGAGGTAGGCATATTGAAGATCAGTTTATTTAGGAAATAAGCTTTATTGGTGGAACAAGTTAGCCTTTGGGGGTGTTTGGTGTCACTTCTAATCCTATGAACCGAATTTGAAATCTAAATATACTTGCAGAAGTAAAATTGCAAAAAATGAAACCTTCTTACTCTTGCAGAATTTGAAATAATAGGAATTAAACCTAACTATATTTGCAACATTAAAATTATAGGAATGAAAGTGTTGCAGAAATAAAACACACAAGTTGCTAATCAACCAACATAATGGAAATGCTGATATAACATGTGGAGGGGGGGCAAGGGAGGGATGGCTCCAGCTCTAGGTTCCCTCGGACTGACCAGTCCCACTTCTCCATTTCCCTGCCCCCCTCCCGGGTCTGCTCTCAGGCCTAGTTTCTAGGTTCCCCTATTTTCTCAGGTTTCCCTCTTGACAGGGTTGCTGGTCTGCAAGGAGGGTTTGGTGGTTTCTTGCCCTGAGTTTCCTGGTTCGACGGGTTTCCAGCGTGCTTTCGGGGCTATTGGAAGAGGGTTGGCTCTGGTTTTCTGGTTGCTGCTCGGGATCTTCATCTGCGTTCTTTTGGCTTTGGGGGGTGCCTTTTCCCATAGATGGTTTTCCCAGTCGCCCCATGAAACCCTTGTCTTTGGGATCTCCTTGTAGATCTAGGGTTTGTTTGTTCTTGTGGATGGATCTCAGGGATCTTTCTGTAGTCTACTATTTGGGTTCTGGGGGGGTGCCCATGCATGCAACTACATCTCTCCTTGGATCCATTCCTTGACAGACAATGGTGGGGCTAGAAGTTTTCTTGATGGTGGTTTTAATGGCTTGTTTCCTTGCAGGGTTTGATCTTGGGATGGGGGCTCAAGATCTTACAATGCAATGGCTTTCGCTATTTTTTCTACCCGTCAAAATCCTTCTCAGTCATGGACACTCACGGGATAGCTTCCCTGTCTCTCCTCTACAGCTTGCATCCCATATCGGGGTTCCTGTTAGGCAGGGGTTGTGTTCTTCTGGGCATGCTGCTGGTTTTCTCGTTGGGTGGGATCCACGTGTTCGTGGGATTTTTTGTAGGTTTAGGGCATGTTGGTTTTCCTCGATGGGGGGTTGTGGGTTTGTTTGTAGGTCTTGGGTGTATTGCTGGTTTTTCTTGCTACGCGGGTTCGCCTTCTCTTGCTGGTTTCTTTGAAGACGGGATTCTGGGCATGCTACTATTTTTTTCCTGCAAGGCGGGATTTCTTGTTGCTGTTGGGTTTCCCGCGGGGTGGGACCTTCCCTTGCTACTATTTTTTTTTCCCCTTCACACCCAATTTAGGGTTGGTTTGGTGGTTTTTTCGTAGGCAGGATCTTCCAATTTTGCTGGTTTTTTTGCTAGGCGGGATTTCTCAAACATGCTGGTTTAGGGTTTGTGTGCCTTTCCTGCTTGGCGGGATTCCTAAACATGCTTGTTTTCCCCTTGTGGCTGGATTTCCAGATTATACGGTTTTTTACCATGAGACAGGTTTGTAATTTTTTCTATTGTTTTCCCTGCTGGGAATGTTTTTAAATTTGCTAGGGTCCCCGCTGGGTAGGATTTTCCCTTTTTGACTACCGATTTTTCCCGTTGGGCAAGATTTCCTTTGTGGTGGTCTTCGGATGTTTCCTGCTAGACGAGATTTTATATTCATCCTTGTAATAAGTCTCCCACTGGGTGGGATGTGTCATTTGGGTTTTAACCCTCGGTTTGGTCTTTTGACCTATTGTAAGAAGGTTTTTGGGATCCTTTCAAAACCCGCTTGTAATATAATTCCAACTTACCAAAAAAACATAATGGAAATGCTAGAAAGCCAGAAGTAACTATTGAAAAATAGGGGAAAACCACAAATGTTGTAAACTATGCTATGAGATCAACTGACATGCACACACATCTACTACACACCACAAATATTACATGCATCTACAATAAACACAGTTAGTAACAAGAAATAAAATTTTCCAAGTTTTCTGCTAAACTGCTGTAGCTAGAAATGAACAAAAAAACCTATCAATAATTGGTCCTTATCCTGGGACTAGAAGTGGCCCTTGGTCCATGATATAGAAGAAGGTGAAAGACTACTTATTAACTACCTAGTACTCACACATTCACTCAGAATAATAAATAGATGAAGAAACTGCACTTTAATTGAATATGAAACAACATTGCAACAATGCAAGAAAAATTTGCTAGACTGAACGCTTGTCCCTTTCCTAGTGCTTTCAGCGGCATAAAAGGTTTAAAATGATTGTGGCATGGTGGTTATAGGGGTGAACTGTGCAAAGATTTGTGTGACAGCTTATGGTGCGGATAGTGCAGAATACTGTGGCGGCCATAAAAGCTGGACAGCCTGCTCGGATTCATGGCGGCTACCGATTCCACCATGTAAATTCAAAAAAAAAAAAAAAAAATGCAAGAAAAATCTTGCTAAATTGTTGTAATGTTACAACTGAATAAATATTCTATCTCTATCCTTCTATGGAAACATCTATATGCTCAACCAACATGGGAACTTATTATTTATACTAATCTACTACATATGCTAATCCGTTTTGTTGTTATTTTTTAGGGATTCAACAACTGTTCTGAAGTTGTCTTCTTGAAATGTAGGAAACTATCTTGCTATAACATCTCCACTTTCCTTGTTGTGCATCATCCATTGGTGGAAATGCATTGGAATGGGTGAGAAAACTCCTCATACACTTGTATCCATCCTCATCTCACCATTTTCCATCTTTTTGGGCATTTTGTTTACTGTTTTGACCAGAACTGGTCATTCTCTGCTAATTTTAACCATTTTGACCCTTATCCATACACTAGATGCATAGGAAAGTGAGTTTTATTAGCTAGGTAGTCTTCCTAAGTCCTTAGAAGACCAATTCTATAGGTTTTACACGCTGGAATTGACAAATTCCAAGCCATGCTATTTATGAACAGCTGGTTGAAATTTGTATGGTCAAATTTTGTTTTCTGCACAGTCACAGCAGTTTGGTGTCTTTTTGCAATTTTAACTGGTTAGAAGGCAAGGAAAACAAATTAAGTAATCCCAAAATGGAATACACATCAACACTTATTATTACATATTTCAAGTAAACTTTTATTTGCTAGGTAAATTAGCTAAAACAGTGTAAATAAATGCAGAAAATGGACAAAATAGAGTACTGTGCTCCTAAACATTCAAACATGTAAATATTAATACATAATGCATTCAACCATAAAAATTAGCATAAAAAACATAACATAAGGTTTGTAAATCAGTTTGTAAAATATCCAAAATAGTCTATGAATGAGGCAATTCCTGGTCTCATCATTTTTCTCCCAACCTATTCTGATGCATTTCCTCATGCATTTTGTAATGCTATAGAAGCACAAGAATCTATGCTCAAATTTATTTATTGATATTTTCATAGCCTCCATTTATAGTATCCTCTGGTTTCCTATAATTTTTTGAGCCATTCTTGAAACTGTTCATCTGGTTGAGGATCATTTTCAAAGAAATAAGGGACAAGAGTTATAAAAGTGGGTAGTCTATACCTCAGACCTATCCAATGATATTTTATTTCTAGGATGGTTTGCATCATGCCTTATGATATTCATCTAGAACACAATAGATTGCTGGGTGAGATGGGTTTTCTTTTCTGCAATGATATTGATAATTCTCCCCATATAACCTGACAAGCCGATAAAGCATTTCCAAAATATTCGGCACAAGTTTGAAAACTGGACATACAATCATTAAGATTGTTTAGATAAACCAACCTGATATTTTATTATCTCATCATGGTAAAATGTTGATTAGTGGTAGTTTTGTGATTAGGATGGACTGGTCTGAGTAGCAGCTTAGTTGTTAGTTCAACTTTTTTACTTACCCTTTTCTCCTAATCCCAATATAGTTGGTATTGTAGGGTGGACATAAAAGCTCTCAACTGAATATACCTTGTGAAGATGTGTGGCAAAAATGTCACATTTTATGGCATGAGAAACTGGTGCAGGAACAGTTCACACATCAAATTCTTCTATTCTTCTGGACTATGCAAATAGGCTTCCAGAAACTCCTCAGTAGTGTCTATTTTATAAGGCATATAGGAAAAAATCTTCATCACTTGCCATCGTAGGTACTTCTATTTCAAGATCAAACTATAGAATCTAGGTGGTATTCTAAATTGGATTAAATATTCTATAGATTGACAAAGATACTATACCTATTCTTGCAACCTATTTATTTTTGTATTTTGAGCATCAATATTCTATTCCAAAAGTTGCAAGGATGAAATCCATGCTTCCAGATTTTGACACTTCAACTCCCAGTGTGCTATGTCCTCATTATAATTTATCAATGTAACTGTCTAGGAAGGTCTGATTTTTTTTTGCACTTGTGGAAGTAAATCCACTTGCACCCTAATTTCTGTTGTTTCAACTTGAGGTGAATCAGATGGAATCATTGCAATAGAAAATTGATGGGAATGCACATTTACCTGATCCTGCACTCCCCTTTTCTCACTGACATCTACTACTTCTTATGGTGTTTTTACCTCTAGCTATTGCAAGCTATCAAAGTGTACAACTTTGGAATATTCTGCATAAGCTCCTGATGTTTTGGCATAATTACATCTTGTTGGTAAACCTGTGTTTCTGCTATTTCTATTTCAATCCCTATGAGGGGTGATCCTTCCTCAGGTATAGCTGCTTCTCTATTTTGTTCTGCTAATTCCAATAGAATTATTACCAACTCATCTTTAGATTCAAATTTTGAATGTTGGGGCTCCATATTGAATAACTTAGCCTTGAGCTCGTTTACTTCCTTCTTCAAATCAACAACTTGTTTATCTTTTTATTTTATAGAAGCCTCATTTTGCTCAATCCATCCCATATATGTTATGATGACACTTCTAGCAGCACATTCCTATTCTTGTATATCCTCCTCTTCCTTTGCTATGGATTTGGCTTCAGAATTAGAAGAATGGGCAGGTGGAATATCCATTACAGGTATTTCTGTATCTATACCTGAATCCTCTATGCCTACATTTGTAATTTCTTCTATAACTATTTCCTCCTGTTGTGTGTCTACAGTAGATGTATCAATGTGTTCCCCTTGATCTTCAACCATCTTATGAGGCAATGCTTCTGCATCCACTATCTCATTAATTGTTTCATGCTTGTGAAGTTGAGAGGAACTTCGCACCCCAAGGGTAAAATACTTCTTTTTACATTTTTTGGTAGGTTTTGAAGTAGATTATGATAATTTTAGAGCAAACTCTACTTCATATTGAGATATATCCTTATCAGTCTGTGTTTCCCTGCTTGGACTCCCTAGTTTCTCAATGGGCTGTATTGGAAAAATAGTCACATCTTCAAAGAATGTTACCTTCCTCCTCTTTTCTACAGGATCAGTTTTGGATTTTATTTCCCTTTGTTTCATAGTCCTAGAATATGGAGGTCCTTGGGGTGAAGCAAGAATATCATTTTTAGATGATTCATCTTCTACCTCTTCTTCATTATTTTTAGGGATTTTAGGGCTTTCATCCTGTCTCCTCTTCATAAACCATTTCATTCCAGGAAGAGAAAAATTTGTCAAAACTCCTACGATTTCCTCTAAAATGATATTTGTAGATCAATTTAATTAGTCCATGATGCTTAGGGGTTCTCTTCCCTTCCTGTTAGCGTTTAGCCATATTATGTAATTCATGGTGCAGATACAAGGGGAATTTTACCCTAAATTCAGGTTTCTGGCCACCGTGCCTCAAATGATTCCAAATTTTAATATGGTGGCTAGAAAACACAACAAATTGCCCTTCACAGGTGAAGAATCTGATTACCCATACAACTACTTCCTCATAAAGATGTTGTAAACTAGTTTGCTTTTGTAGCACCCTAAAATTGGCGCAGTGAAACCTTAGTAATTACATTCACTCTAGTAAATAATTTAAATTCAAATTTTAACCTCCCAAACCGCCTGTTAACCGTCGGTTAATCCGTTTCCCCCTTTCTCGTGCCATTTTTAGAGGTTGTTTTGACCGTTTGACGATATCGTCGCCGATCAGACGATATCGCCCTAGATCTGACGATTTCGTCTGGGCTAGGACGTCCAGACGATCTTGTCCCAAAACTGATTTTGCACAATTAGCTTCTGTTCCAACGGGTCTCTAATCCGGGCAGAAGCGTGTCCGCACCGTTAGAGACCCTCCCCCATTGGAGATCTCCCAAATAGGGATGATCTCCAACCTCCTAACCTCCCTCCTAAGCCTATTTAATCCTAAGCCCTTCCCTTAGCACCCCTTGGCTGATAATTCCCTGTAACCCGACTTCATACGCATTAAGACATCCCAAATTCATATTTGCATTAGCTCTATACCAATTTTGTTGTAGGTACCTTAGTGTTTTTCAGTCGGAGCAAGCTTACATCGTCGTCGACGATCCTGTTCAGATCGGAGGCGATCCTGTCGAATCAGAGACGATTTCGTACCAATGCGAGATGATTTCGACTGTAGTCAACATTGAGGCAATCAGTGCCTAAAGTTTGCATTTCTTCTTCCCTTTCTCTATTGTTTTATTCTACAATTAGCTAGTTTATTCAGTATTTTATGCTATTCTGCATTTTGGAGTTCACCCATCTAGATCAAATGCATAATTAAGCCATAATTATGATTAAATTAGCATAATTCATTCATGTTTCTATTTTTAAGTTTCAGTTTGATATTATTGCTGTCATTTTACACTGTTTCCCTCTGTTAGAATAGTGTTATTTTCTCGT
Source organism: Wollemia nobilis (assembly GCA_028583015.1). Taxonomy (NCBI): domain Eukaryota; kingdom Viridiplantae; phylum Streptophyta; class Pinopsida; order Araucariales; family Araucariaceae; genus Wollemia; species Wollemia nobilis. The sequence continues at coordinate 23,965,430 of JAQPPZ010000523.1, forward strand.
ATTTTGCACCTATTTCTCTGTTTGTAGGTCTCTGACGAATTCGTCTGACGAATTCGTCAGATCTCAGATGATCTTGTCTGATCTCAGACGATTCTGTCAAATTCCAGATGATCCTGACTGCTTCAAGAATCAGAATCTTCATCAGACATCCGGATCAGGTATTTTCCTTTAACATTCCTTAATTTCTCTATTTTTTTGTTCTATTCTACTTTTTTGTATTCATTTAATCTGCATCTTCATATAGAATAGCTTAGACGCATTTTGGCCAAACCTAGGATTTGAATGCTTAAGGCTAAAAATGAACACATAAAACACATTCCCAACCTAGGCGTGGAAACTGCCATTAAATGTTTCCTGGTGAACCCACCATCCATCGAAAAATCACCAATATACACCTCCCTTGAGAGGCGGGACCTTCGCAAGGCCTCTCAGTCCGAGGTACCATGCCATCCTTTTCACATCCCCCTTCCGGGCATGGATCCTATAGCCTGAAGGTAAGGGTGTGAAAAATTTGGAGCGATACATTTTGGTGAACCCGACGTGAATGCATTGTAAACCTTTTGAAAACAAAAAAAAATAAAAATAAAACAACTAAAACATAGATGCATTTCAGATCATTTAAATTTAATATCATGTTTAGATGGTAGCTCCTAAGAAAATATTAGCAAGTTACTATAAATGTAGAAAACCAATTGGCAGCCATAGAAATCAATTCTGTGCTTAGTGTGCCTGAAACAGATAGAAATCAACTCTTGTGGGACGAACTTGATAGAAGACTTAGTGTCATTTCATCTAGGTCAACAAAACTTAAACAAATCAAGAGGCTTATCCTAGATAGAATCCCGGATCCTCATCAACTTGTCTTTTATCATGAACTTCGGAGAGCCTCGCCATAGATGGTTAGCTTATAGGAGAGCTCTTGTATCTTCAGAATTGTTCACCTTCGAGGAATACCTCGAGAACGCAGCCATTGTACACCAGTTCCTAGGTCTTGTAGAAGACCAAGAGGTTGTTCTTACAGATAGGGAAATATGGAATAGAGTTCCTCGAGCTGTGTTATATCGAGAGTATTGCCACGAGCTTTACTTCTATCAACCAAAGTCTGAGACAGATAATATCACTATAGCTCTTTTCATTAAATTTTTAAAAGAAAACTTTCAATTTGAAGAAGAACACTTCATGACTCCTGAAGAACTAGAGCCCATTAATGATATTTATAAATTGTTTATAGAAAACTAGATCATTACTTTCAATCTTATTTCTTGCATTTATTGTGTTATTTGTTGTCTTTACAATATTATTTCAAAAACAAAGAAAAACTAAAAAAAACTAAAAAACATAGCAAAAACTTAAACATTTCATTTTAAATATTGTAGTAGGTATATAATTAATATATACCTCTTAAGCTTGTTGCATATATATATATATATATATATATATATATATATATATATATATATATTTGCTGAAATCAAAATTAAGCACCATGCCTAAACTTAGGAATGGTAAAGAAACTTTAGGAGAAGAAGAAGATTGGTTACAAGATAAAACTAGAGACCCAAATGTCCTTCCTGAAGATCCAATTCCGGAAGGAAAAACTCTAGATCAACCGGAAGATGACCTAGGTGAAGATAATGAACAAGAAGGAAGTGTTAAAGAGGATGGACCCTCATCCCCTAGAGTAGCTCCAGATGGAACTATTGCTTTTGACAACGTAGATCATTTTCGGAAATTTCTCAATGATAACATTGACGCCCTTAATGTGGTAGTTCATATTGATAAAGGGCAAATTAGTGACACTCAAGCAGCCATGGAACATATGTTTGATGTGCGCACTAATCCCTTGTCTTTCATTGATCAAGAAAGTGATAAGGTCGGGCCATCCAATACAGATATGGTCACTATGATTCAAAACATGTCAAAACAACAGGTTACCCAACCTCCTAAGGAACCTGTTATTCAACCTAAAATCATTCCCACACAAAAGAAAACTTCCTTCACTACTTTATTTCGCCAAACTATTGAGCAATATGCTTCAAGTAAACAAAAACCTAAAACGAAGCCAAACACCAATTTTCAACAATCTGGAATACAACATAATACAACTTCAAAATTCCTTCATAACACCTTTCCTACCAATAATTTACACAATAGCAACATAGCATCTAATCTTCATGTCCCTCCATCATATGCTCACAAAACCCATGTCAATGCCCTACCGAACCAATATGGTGGGCAAACTAGTAATCTGGAAGCCATGGTGAAACAGTTAGCTTCGCGTATGGACCAGATAGATCCTTATCGTCCCTCGTACAATTATCGAGAGATATGTAGTCAACCTTTGGATCCCATAGTTGTAGCTCAACCATACCCTAAGCATTTTCCCATGCCCATCTTGCCTATATATAAAGGAACCGAAGATCCCATAGAGCATCTTCGCATGTTTAGGATAGCATGTCATGATATATCACATGATGACTTGCTATTACTAAAAATGTTCCCAAAAAGTTTAGGTGGAATGGCATTAGAGTGGTACTATCAATTGCCCACTCATTCTTTGAGAAACTTTGAAGAAACAACTGAATCTTTTGTCCATCAATTTAGTGCCTACATCGAGAGGCATGTAACCATTAAAGATTTATACAACTTAAAACAAGACAAGGATGAATGTTTTGCCGATTTCTTAGCTAGATGGAGGCAATTGATAGGAAAACCGCACTTTGTGCTACCTTATAGGGAAATGTTGGACATTTTTATCAATAATTTACAAGAACAAATATCTTATGAGCTATCAATTGCTACTTTAACTACCTTCGATCAAGCTATAGATTTAGCTCGAAGAGTAGAAGATGCCCTCATTAGGAGAGGCCAACTTAGGAAGAAGGATGATGAGAAAACATCCAGAAATCAATATAAAAACAAACAAGTTGTTGGTGATGGAGTCACCGACAACAGAAATGTTGCTAATGTCAATGCAACGAAGACAACAAAAAAATTTATATTGAAACCTCCCTGATAAACCTCCTCGAGAATTTACTAGATTGAATCAACCCTTATCAACTATTTTACCTCAATTACTCGAAAGAGGTTTGATCCAATTACCAGCTATCCGGGAACCCGATCCAACTATACCCGGATACAGAGCCGACTTACACTGTGATTTCCATAGAGGACCTGGACACTCTACCAACGCTTGTAAAAGGTTGAAACATAAAATACAAGATTTGATTGATAATAATGAAATGGAAGTGCAAGCCTTCCAACCTAAACAAAATGCTCCTAATAATACTCAAAAGACCATTCCCCAAAATCAAAATCAAAATGCTAATCAAACATTAGACATATTTCAACACCCTTTACCAAGACATGGTAAAGAGGTGGCCAATCAAATCGAACATCATAATGTTCCTCCTCCTACCCGATATGTAGGAACCATTAGCGGACAATTACCTGTTCAGGATCCTCAAATATTTGACACAACCTTATCCCTGGTTACGACCAGGCCCTTACATAATTTTCAAACTCCTGATTCTAGTGATATAGAATCAGATACTGAAAGTGAACTAGACATCACTTCAAACCAATCGAATAGTTCTGAAAATGAATCAGATCCTATTCAACCCATCACAGATGCTATGGTTCCAGAAGAACCATTTCCTAGAAGAGTTACTACTCGACCCTCTTCTAATCAATTCCTCTCAAATGAACAAGCCATAAACGCTCGACCGAGACCAGTTCAGCGTCCTCAATATAACATTGTAGGTACCATTGGAGTCGTTACCCGACAACAGGCTCAAAATTCTCAACAAGAACCCAATCAGAATGATGGATCAGCTCCATTCATTTTGAAAAATCCCAATAAAGGGAATCATGCTCCTAATGTTCAACCTAAACCCCCTTACAATATTAATGAGCAATTATCCAATACTACAGCCAGAATTTCCCTTTTGGATTTATTAAGATCTTCTCCTACCCATAGGGATGAGTTGATGCTTACATTAAGCCAAATGATGGTACCTCAAAACATTCAACCTCGAAGCCATGGCCAATACTATCATCACTCGAGAGGTTGATTGTATTGACTTCCGAGATAAAGATATCCCACAACACAGCTTTACATAAGGATAATCCCTTATATATTACTCGCTCTAATTGGAGATGTAGTCATCAAACGAGTCCTGATTGATAATGGCTCATCTCTAAACATTTGCACTTTTGACTTCTACCAAAGATTTGGCTTTAGAAGTGATGAAATGAAGAAAATTGATATGATTATCAAAGCTTTCAATGACGAAACACAAGAAACGTGTGGAGTTATTACCATCCCATTGCAAGTTGGTCCTAGAACCCTAGAAACAACCGTGTTTATTGTACATTGCCCAACATCGTACAATATACTTTTGGGTCACCCTTGGATCAATGCGATGCGAGCGGTCCCATCAACTTTACACCAATGTGTTAAATTTGAATTTAAAAATCAGTTGGTCACTATCCATGGTGACCCTAGACCCTTTGATATGTGTGCTTTGGCAGAACCCGTTGGAGTGCAATTTTGCCCCGCTCTGTCATCCACACATCCTAGTTCTTATTTTTCATCTAAACGTGTGAAACACACACCCATAACTTCACCTATTTCCCCTCCATTAATTTCATCCTCCTATAATTAGATCAACAATCTTCTAAACAAATCACTCTAGAACCTCAAAAAGATCTTCAATCTACAACCAATCCTTCATGTTCAATCCCTATAATTTCAAAACCTATAGACACATCTATCATACCTTCAACATCTCAAGATATAGGGAATGATCCTTCTACATCTTATGCTCTTTCTGATGAACTTTTACCAGATTTATCCACAATCTTAATATCAAAAAAACAAATGCTTTCATGCAAGATTCAATTCTTTTAAATAACTTGCCGCCATCTCCTCGTACTTTGGGCCTCCCACAACCTATGGGAAGTACTTACCAAGTCGGGAGTTGTGCCTTCATTTATAAAGGATATGACTAGGGAAGAATCCCTCGAAATATCAAAACTCATCATGAGGGATATGCTCGGTGTTATTTTACCAATGAATATATTAAAGCTAAACCCATAATGCTTAAAATGGGATATAAAGGGAAAGGCTTGGGACCTTTCCAAAATGGCATGAAAGAACCTTTCGAGGTAGAACCGTGGCCTCCCCGCTGTGGTGTGGGCCTATTTCCTAGTAAGGGTCAACCCTTTCCTTTTGAAGATGATGATCAACTCATATGTTATCAAGATTATTTGGATAGGCATGATGATTTGCCTCTAAAAAATCAGTCATTTACATGTAACATGCTATCCATAGCTTACCCCGAAATGATTGTTGACCCCGATGAAGAGTTGGAAGGAGATATCTTCCATGATGTCTCCGTTGAAGAGATGTTACACAATGGATTTTATTTTGATGGTTCTATACCAACTATAGCCCAACTTGAGACCACTAATCCTCAAGATGAATTATCCAAATTAACCTTACAAGAATTACAAGAATTGGGCGTTTCACCCGCCCCACCTAATTTTGAAAGAGATCTACACATGGAGGTAGAAAACGTCATTAAAATTAACATTGGAACCGAGGATAATCCTCACATAATCAATATTGGATCAGAATTAAGTCAAGAAAAACAAGAACAATACATTGCATTCCTTAAAGAGTATGAAGATGTCTTCGCTTGGACATATGAAGATATGCCAGGTCTAGACCCTTCTGTAGTCATGCATCATCTAGTGGTCCATCCGGATGCTAAACCCGTTAAACAAAAACTTAGAAAAATGCATCCCAAAGTGGCTCTGCTAGTCAAAGGGGAGTTAGAAAACTCTTGAATGTTGTTTTTATACAAGCTATTGATTATGCTGAATGGATCTCAAATGTAGTTCCAAGTCACCAAGAAAGAAGCCACCAAAGTTAGGGTTTGCACAGATTTTAGAGATATTAACGTTGCATGCCCTAAAGATGATTTTCCTCTTCCAAACATGGATCAAATCATTGACTTTACTGTCGAGAGTGGGATGATGTCCTTAATGGATGGATTCTCCGGTTATAATCAGATCAAGATAGCTCCTGAAGATCAGGCTAAAACAACCTTTATTACCCCCTGGGGTACCTTTTGTTGGAAAGTGATGCCATTTGGCTTAAAGAACGCAGGTGCAACCTATCAACGAGCTATGACCTATATTTTTCATGATATGATGCATGATATCCTACATGATTATGTAGATGATATTATAGCTCGCTCTATTATTGAAGATAATCATTTAGATGATTTGAGAAAAGTTTTTAATCGATTACGAGAATATCTTATTCGATTAAATCCAACAAAATGCATATTCGGAGTTAAGTCCGGTAAACTATTAGGGGTTTTAGTTTCTTTACGTGGTATCGAAATCGACCCTCTCAAGATTGCGGCTATCACTGATATGCCCGCACCTACTAATATATCTGAGTTACGAAGTTTACAAGGTAAGCTTCAAGCCATCCGTCGCTTCATCGATAAGCTGGCGGACAAAACCGGTCCCTTTCTTAAACTCCTTAAGAAGGATGTCCCTTTTAATTGGGATGACGAATGTAGAGAAGCTTTTGAACTTCTCAAACAATACCTCCTTAATCCACCCGGTGCTTTCACCACCTAAACCTGATCGCCCATTTCTCCTATATATTTTAGCTTCAGATTTTGCCTTAGGAGCTATGTTAGCTCAACTTGATGATGAGAAGAGAGAACGTGCTAATTATTATATTAGCCGAACCTTCATCAGTTATGAAACCCGCTACACAACATTGGAAAAACTATGTCTAGCAATCATGTTTGCTACGCAAAAATTATGACATTATATGCTTAGTCAAAAACTTATGTCATTGCTAAATATGATCCCTTGAGGTATCTCATGAGTCGACCTTATTTATCGGGTCGCACAACCAAGTGGGTTCTTGCTCTAAGCGAGTTTGATCTCACATTCATAGGACAGAAGTCTCGTTAAGGGTCAAATCATAGCAGATCAATTAGTCGCTGCACCCTTAGAGTCTACCCATCCCCTCATCATTGAGTTTCCTGATGAATGCCTTCAATTAGAGGCAGACCATACTGAACAATGGTCCTTATACTTTGATGGAGCCCGATGCATGAGTGGGGCTAGTGTGGGTATTATTTTAATATCCCCGCAAAAACATCTTATTCCTCTGTCCTTCAAATTGACATTTGCTTGCACCAACAATACTGCTGAATATGAAGCTCTAATCCTTGGATTACGAGCTGCCTTGGCGCTAAAAATTAAACATCTGTTAGTTTTTGGTGATTCTCAACTGGTTATAAACCAAATTAATGAAGTTTATCAGACCAGAGATGATAAACTGCGCCCATATAAGGCCTATGTTTTACAACTAATGTCTCTATTTGATCAAGTTACCTTGGAAGCTATTCCTCGAACTTGCAACCGTGCAGCTGATGCTATGGCCGCAACTGCATCTCTCCTCGCCCTTGGAGTTAGATGACGAATATGCCACTATCATTATTCGTCGACTCCAGGAACCCGCTTCAAATAAGTCATGCTTAGAACCTTTGGATGTGTTTCTAATCAATGAAACTACTCCTGAACCTTGGTACATGGACATATTTGATTTTCTCCAAAATGGGACTTTCCCTGCCAATTCTAATAGAAACCAACGTCGGTTATTACGTAGACGAGCAAGTCGATTTGTAATAATTGGCAATACTTTATATAGGAGATCTTTTGAAGGTATCCTATTAAGATGTTTGAATTTAGAAGAATCCAAATCAGCCTTGAGTGAAGCCCACGATGGATCTTGTGGAGGACACTTCGATGGTAGTGTCATTGCTAAAAAGCTCCTTCGAATAGGATACTTTTGGCCTACCATGGAGAATGGATGCACATGAGTATGTGCGCCATTGCGACAAGTGCCAGAAACATGCCGACCTTGTCCATGCGCCCGCACAAGAACCGTAGGCCATTTCATCTCCTTGGCCCTTTTCAAAATGGGGCTTAGATATTATTGGCAAAATCAATCCCGTGTCATCTGATGGACACAAATTCATCATAACCGCCACCGAGTATTTCACGAAGTGGGTTGAAGCTATGCCTTTAGCTTCCTGCACCGGCACACAAGTCTCTAAATTTATTTTTAATCAAATCATTTGTAGGTTTGGAATTCTTGCAAATCTCATCTCCAACAATGGAACTTGTTTCAAAAATAAAGATGTTAAAAAATTATGCCAAAAATATAAGATTCAACATCGCTGGTCCACTCCCTATTATCCTCAGGGTAATGGTCAAGCATAAGCATCTAACAAAACCTTAATCAAAATTCTCAAAATATTGGTCAATAAAACTGGCCGTGGATCGGCACATTCGAGTTATATCCAACCTTGTGGGCCTATCGAACTAGTGTTCGAACCCCCACTGGAACTTCACCATTTGTTTTGGTTTATGGTGTTGAAGCAGTTTTTCCCTTTGAATTAGAAGTTCCTTCTTTGGCTCTACTACTTCAAGATACCGAAGTAGGAGATGAATATCATGCTGGCAGACTCAGTCAACTGGAACTCCTAGATGAAAAATGCATCAATGCTTTGGAGCATCTCCGTGCCTACCAAAACAAGCTTAAAAGATCATATGCTAAAAAGTTCGTCATCGATCCTTTGAGATCGGCGACCTTGTTTTAAAAGAAAATCAAAAAAATACTAATGCAACTAAGGACCTTAAAGGTAAATTTGAGCCCAACTGGCTTGGACCATACATTATCACCGCTAAATTTGAATCAGGAGCATACAAATTATCTACCTTAGATGGTAAAGAACTTAAAGAACCCATGAATATTTTGCATCTTAAACGTTACTATGTATAAATTTGGTCATTTCATCCTTGTATATATTTGTTTAAAATATTTCAAAATCACTATCTTGTATTTCTTTCAATTTATAAATTCAAAAACACCAAAAACATTCATAATCATCAAAATCTTCAAAACTATTTGTTGTATTTATTTATGGCACTTGTTAATTCTTTCAAAAATAATAAAAAATAAAAACAGCAATATTCTTGACTCTTTCGAAACCAAAACAATATAAAGAAGAAAGAGAGAGTCAACATTCTCAAAACTTCTCAAAAATTATTTATATATATTTTCTTACAATTATTGCAGTTATATGTTTCAAATTATTTTGGATAAATTAGCATTTATTTGGAATCTCTCACTTTCACAAACACAAAAATAAATATCTTGATTTTATCCGGCATGATTACTAATCTCTCTTATATCAAAGTCCACAAAATTCAATTAAATAAAGTTTGAGCATAGAGAATTGATCTTGTTATTTACTTAAACCAAGCACATCTTTTCACAATAAAATGATTATATTTGTAATTTCCATGCTTTGCTACATAGTAGAAGTGGTTTCTTGAGCGAAAAGTTTCCCCTGCTATCCTATCATGCACATGGTCTAGAATCTTTGAGAATTGGCAAAAGGACAAGCTCACCCCTACCCAGAATAAAAATCCCTTGCTCTACAGCTAATCCGAGCAAGTATCCCTAGTATAGAACAAAAAGCAAAGTTCAAAAAAAGAGAAAAAGAAAAAAAAAAAAAATGTTATTTTATATCATTACAACAATATTTCAAGCATTATCTCAATTATCAAGCAAAAATACAAAAAGAAAAGAAAAGCAAAAGAAAGCAAAAGCAAAAGCAATAAAATCCCTTTCCCTACCCTTTGAAAAGAAAAGAAGGGTTGATGAGCTTGAATCCCTGGAATTCTCAATTATTCAAAAACCGTGAGGTAAGCCCCATAACAGGTGGTTTGTGCCCAACCCGCTTGGCCTTGGGTAACTCCTAGCGTGGCGATATGTCTGTCACATTAGCGACCTTCTTTTGTACAGACCTATGTCCGCTTATGGATTAGCTAGCTCTTGATAATCCGACCTACATAGTAGTCTAGTATGGTTATATGCATCTACATCATGGTTAATGAACACTTATTTGGTTTCTTCAAATCACTTGTATCATATTATCTTGCTCAAAACCGGTAAATGAACATAGCAATTGCACACACATTTTATATTTGAGAGATTTTGTGTATCATTATGATAAATCAAGATTGGAAATGAATTCACATATGCACATGGGATTCCTTATAAATCTAACTTTTGTCTTCAAAATACTTTGAAATATTTTTTGCAAATTGTTTGGAATAATTCATTTTCTTCTTTCAAGTACAGTTGTTTAGCATAAAGACAACTATATGCATAATAGAAAAATCAAAATTTCTTTCAAAACCATCCAATAAAAACATATATATATATATATATATATATATATATATATATATATATATATATATATATATATATATATATATATATTTCTTATCGACTTTCGCGACGATGGTATAGTTCCAAAACCAAAATTGGAATTTTATGCCTAGCGCAAGTCCTCATCTTCATATTTTTTGTTTATTTAAAAATCAACCATGCAATAAAACAATCTATTTTCTTCTTTGATTTTCGCGATGATGGTATAAGTCTATACCTACATATTCTATGCCTAGCGCAAACCATTGTAACAATTTTTATTCCCCATTTATTTAAAAATCATGAAAAACCATATGACTTAAATCATTCTGTTACACAAATTATGCTTTTAAAAAGCAAACACATTTTCATTATTTCATGTCATTATGTCAACCTTCAATTTTGCAATGATGGTATAATTCCTAGGGAATTATCCAAAAAATTTATCACACTTAGGAATTTATGCCTAGCAAAAATCATTTTAACATTATTTCATGCATACTATTTTCATGGAAATCTGAAAAACAAACCATCATCATCATCATTTGCACCATTGCACCAAAGTCTTAAGACAGTCTCTTAAGCACTCTTTTACTTTTAACAATATTTCTATACTGGGATTAGCTTGACGACCGAGTGAGCGACGACTCCATGAAATGGTCTATAATAGCGACAATGTCCTTTGAAATTATTGTTAGAAGTCTCTTTTTATTTTTTATCACATTCCATCACAAACAACCAATTTGTTACATCAGATTATTTCATTTAAAATCTTACAGCATGACATCAAAATTATAATATTTCCAATGACATAATTACATGAATCCTCAATCCAATCATCAAATCAATCAATCAAACATAAAAGCATCATAAAAATACACATAACACAAGTCATATGATCAAAAATATCTCATCTCATATATATATCAACAATATATACATCATCTCAAAACTGGATTGGTATGCCACAATCTATATCTTGGCATACTCAATCCCCTCAATCAAATGTCCTCTGTGCCATGTCTCGAGAACCCCTCGAGCTCTCAGCCTCATCTCCTCCCCTGCCCTGAGGTGGACGAGGTGGCCCCATCGCAGTATGTGTGGTACTGCGAGTCCTAGTCATCGATCGAGAAGAAGTCCTCGACGACCCAATCCCGATCGGGTCGGCAATGTCGACTGGCAGTCTATCCTCCTCCACCCTTTGGCACCATCCGGAAGTACGATGCCCTGGTAGAACGCGGTCTGAGCAATCGCCCGTGCCCGCTCCTGTGTGCTCGCTCCTCCGCCCCGTGCCCTGAGGCGTGCAATCTCGTCTCTGAGCCGTGTAACCTCAGCTCGATGGCGTGCAGCCTCCTCCTGTAAGGTCTACACCTATGCCTGGAGACGGATCGTCTCTGCTCGAAGAGTCGCTGTCTCGCTACTCTCCCTAGTGTCGACACCCTTGCCCTTATCGGGCGATGGTGGCCTCTCTCTCTGTGGAGAAGGGGGTCTCTCCTCCCTCCTCTCCCTCTGTCGCGGCCTCTCCTGCGCCTGTGGCCTCCTCAACTCTCTCCCACCGTGACCCTGGGCCGCCTCCATAGCCGCCTGGCATCGCCTCCCTATCCGACGCACAACTACGTGTATCGGACCCTAAGCCCTCGTCATCCGAGGAGGGCGGATGCCTGCGTACCAGGCATCGTAGCCATCGGCTACCCCTGCATCGTCCCCATCCACTGGATGAATGGGGGCATCGTCCGAGTCCTGACTCTAGAAGCGCCGCATGTCTGAAGCCCTGCTCACCGTGGTGTTATCCCGAATAGTCTGAGAAAACTCATAATCCCTAAGAGATGGGATCCCCTGTTGTAGACCGAACTATCACAAAACTCGGTCGTAGCGGTGGAGCTCCACCTCTCCCCTCTCCATCCACAACCAACAAACTCGCCTAACGTGAGCCAACTCCTGTCCATCCTCGGCCCACCCTAGGTGCTCTCGCCATGGCCTCTAGGTGATCTGGTCTGGGACAAGGTCATCCAGCAGTCTCCGGGACATCGGTAGGTCAATCCGCCGCTGTGACCCTCTCCGGAGCCACCAATAGAAAACTCGGGGCCTCTCCCCATCAATCCCTGTCAGAGGAAGCCCTATCGGCCTCCGCACCGCAATGTGCTCCCAGCACCAAACCTGTAGGAGCGATGTCATAACTAGACATCGGCCGCCCTTGTACACGACCCCATGCAGGATCCTGTACAACCGGCATAGAACAAAGCTGCCCCAAGAAAATCTATAACCATGGTCCCGCATATCGTAGATCACATCTGCTAGCATCCATGGTACCCTGCACCCGCTCTGGTGGCACAACAAAAGTCCACCAACCACTCCGGCTAAAACCTGTGTGAGTCTAGATGCCCCAAGCATCTGACGTAGCGCCTCGATGTTAACTCCGCCCTTCTCCAGGGCGAAGCTCGGGTCACCACACAACCGCCCCATAGCATGGCCCTGATTGGCCGCAGGAGTGATCAACCGTCCTTGTATGGGGATCCTCAAAATCCTCCATACATCCTCCAAAGTGGGAGTCATCTCCCCTGTCGGTAGCCAAAAATAGGAAGAACCCGGATACCACCTCTCTGCTAGGGTCGTCAGTAGCCCCATGTCTGTAGACACTTGTGGCATTTCGCCACATGCCGTAAGCCGGCCTGTGCCAACTGATCCCGCTCTGTCTGTGTTAGAGCGGCCAAGTCATCTCTCAAACCTCCATATTTCCATTCCCTGCTCTTTAGCAATCCTCTCTGCAACATAAACAACAAAACAACAAAAACAATCATTAATAAACAATTCAAGTGATTAATAATGCAAGTTAAAATAAGTTCAATTTTATACAAATGATGATATCGTCCACTATTGGACGATATCGTCCCAAATTTGAGCAGAATCGTCTTCGATTTCGCAAGCCGAAATCGTCCCTAATTTGACGAAATCGTCCCCCTTTCGCCGATTTCGCCCTTAGACGAAATCGGCGAACTTGAGACGATTTCGTCGAAATCGGGACGATTTCGTCCCGACGACGTCGACGGCCCAAAAACGGCCGCGATGCTCAAAATTCATTTAAAATTCACCTAAAAAGCATGTAAATTCAAATTAAAACATTCTAAACTAAGTTTAGACTCTTACCCGTAGCCCGCACTCGGACCTCTGTCGATCTGTGCGTCGTCTCCACCATTTTTGCTTGCAGAGCTCTAAAACCAGGAAAAATGAACAAGAAAATGAATTAGGGTTTTACCCTATTTTTCTTAATTTTATTCAAAACATAATTAAAAAAATTAAAATTTTGCTTTTTCACGTTTTTACCTCAAACGTTCGATTTGGGTAAAAACACGGAGGGGGCACCATAGTAAGTTGTCGTACGATTCGACCAAGAATCGTCGCCTAAAAATGGGAATAATTTTTGCTTTCTCGTAGATCGAGAAGAACTCATCTTTAACGCATTTTCTTCGAAAAATTCGCTAAAGAGGGGGCAAAATGTAGCACCCTAAAATTGGCGCAGTGAAACCTTAATAATTACATTCACTCTAGTAAATAATTTAAATTCAAATTTTAACCTCCCAAACCGCCCGTTAACCGTCGGTTAATCCGTTTCCCCTTTCCCATGCCATTTTTAGAGGTTGTTTTGACCGTTTGACGATATCGTCGCCGATCAGACGATATCGCCCCAGATCTGACGATTTCGTCTGGGCTAGGACGTCCAGACGATCTTGTCCCAAAACTGATTTTGCACAATTAGCTTCTGTTCCAACGGGTCTCTAATCCGGGCAAAAGCGTGTCTACGCCGTTAGAGACCCTCCCCCATTGGAGATCTCCCAAATAGGGATGATCTCCAACCTCCTAACCTCCCTCCTAAGCCTATTTAATCCTAAGCCCTTCCCTTAGCACCCCCCTGGCTGATAATTCCTGTAACCCGACTTCATACGCATTAAAACATCTCAAATTCATATTTGCATTAGCTCTATACCAATTTTGTTGTAGGTACCTTAGTGTTTTTCAGCCGGAGCAAGCTTACATCGTCACCGACGATCCTGTTCAGATCGGAGGCGATCCTGTCGAATCAGAGACGATTTCGTACCAATGCGAGACGATTTCGACTGCAGTCAACATTGAGGCAATCAGTGCCTAAAGTTTGCATTTCTCCATCCCTTTCTCTGTTGTTTTATTCTGCAATTAGCTAGTTTATTCAGTATTTTATACTATTCTGCATTTTGGAGTTCACCCATCTAGATTAAATGCATAATTAAGCCATAATTGTGATTAAATTAGCATAATTCATTCATGTTTCTATTTTTAAGTTTCAGTTTGATATTGAGGCTGATAAGGTGAGGATTTCCTGTGCTTTATTTCATATAGTTTAGTAAGGGCTTCAATAACATTTGATGTAAATTGAGGTCCCTGATCTGTAGTGATAGAATGTGGGGCTCCAAAACGTAGACAAATTTGAGTATACAGGAAATCAACAACCTTTTCTTCACGAGCATGATTAAACATATGCACCTCTACCCACTTAGTCACATAATCTGTACATACCGAGATATGTATATTTCCCTAAGAAGGTGGGTCAATTGGTCCTACAAAGTCCAACCCCCATCTCTCAAATGGTTCTATACCTACTTGAGGTTGTAATGGAATTTCATTAGTATAGGTAGGTTTTCCCATTATTTGGCACACATCACAATTTCTAACATATTTTTTTACATCCTTAAGCAGAGATATCCAATAATAACTGGTACCTAAGATCTTTTGAATTGTATTCTTGAATGAATAATGTCCACCTGATGGTTCATCATGGCATGTATAGAGAATGTCATATACCTCATCCTTGTGTATGCACCTGCGTAAGACATGGTCAAGACTACATTTAAAAAGTTGACCTCCTATCCATTTGAAAGAAGAGATTTTATTGATTAACTGTTTCTTTTGTTTATAAGTGAAGTGAGGAGGAACATTCCATGTAGCCAAGTAATTAGCTATATCTTCAAACCATGGAGATTGCACAAAAATAGAAAATAGTTTTTCATCAAGAAAAACATATTCAACCAATTTCCCTGTGTCTTTATTTGGAAATCTTGATAGAAAATCTGCTACCACATTTTCTTTCCCTAATTTATTTACTATGGTGATATCAAATTACTGCAATAATATTAACCAACGAATAATTCTTACACTAACCATAGGTTTGTTCATCAAGTATTTAATAACAACATGATCTGTATGGATGAACACTTGATAGCCTGTGATATAGTTTCGAAACTTATTGATAGCATATACCACAACTAAGAATTCCTTCTCAGTAGTGGTGTAGTTCTTTTCAGCTCCTGTCAAGTTTTTACTAATGTAGTAAATGGCATAATGTTCTCCATTTTCAATCTAACCTAATGTTGCTCCAATGGAAGTATTGGAAGCATCAGTCTGAATGTGGAATGACAATTTCCAATTAGGTCCTCTCAACACCGGGAGAGTTTTTAACTTCTCCTTCAATGCTTCAAAAGACTTTTGATACTCAATAGACTAGGTAAATTCAAAATCCTTAGTTAATAATACAAACATTGGACGGGCTATGGTACTGAAATTTGCAATAAATCTATAGTAGAAACCAATATGTCCCAAGAAACTCCTAACATTAGTTTGAGTTTTTGGAGGAGGAAGGGTTTTGATGACTTCCACCTTCTTGGGGTCAATCTTCATCTCATAAGAGGAAATGTGATGACCAAGGACAATTCCTTCCTCCATCATTAGAAAGCATTTTTTTAGGATTTAAAGACAAATGGTATGTTTCACAACGTTTTAAGACTTTTTAAAGATGTTCCAAGGTATAATAAAAAGTGTCTCCACATACTGTGAAATCATCCATGTATATTTCCACACTTTTATTTGTTAAATCAGAGAATATTGCCAAAATAGCTCTTTGAAAAGTTACTAGAGCATTACATAAACCGAAAGGTAAAACACTATAAGAAAATATTCCCCAAGGGCATGTGAAAGTAGTTTTCTCTTGGTCTTCTGGTGTAATATGTATCTGATTATATCCACTAAAACCATCAAGAAAATAGAATAATTTCTTGCTAGCAAGGGTGTCTAACACTTGGTCTATAAATGGTAATGGGAAATGGTCCTTATGTGTGCCATTGTTTAACTCTCTATAATCTACACACCCTTGCATTTTCCCATTTTTATTTGGAACAATCACCAATAGAGAAAGCCACCGACTATCTAAAATTGGATAAATGAACCCTAGATCTAAAAGTTTTTCAATTTCTTCTTTGATAATATCCTTTAAAGCATGATTCAGACATCTCTGAGGTTGTCTCATAGGTTTAACATCTTCAGTGTATATCCTATGTGTACACACATCAGGGTGAATTCCTGACATATCCTTATAACTCCAAGAAAAATCTTGAACATGTTTTTGTAGAACAACAAACAATTTTGCTTCCTATTCATTAGTCAACCAACTATTAATGTTCAACACTTTACTTGGTTGTACCTCAATTTTTTTTATCCCTGGATGAACAGAATTGACTGCTTCATACTTACTGATTAAAGAATTTAATGGAAAATGGTGTGGTTGAAGAGTATGAAAGACTCTTGAATTTGTTTCAAAAGTAATTCTGGATGGAATCAATCCTTGCATAGGACATGTGAAAGAGGCAAGGAGATGATTATGCCATCCATGTGGTAGTGTGAAAAATATTTCTTGTATTGGAATGGATGAAAGGTGTTCTATGTTGAGCAAGGTGCAATGACAGTATTGTCATTGTTGTCAACATAGTCAGATAGATCGGTTGATACAATGGACAGGAGTTCAGAGGTTATTCAAAGTATGTACAGTGATGTTAAATGCTTATGAAAATGTTTTTTATGTTTGGGTGAAGTTGTTATAGGTTGTCCAAGAAGACCGAAGTGGCCCATATGCTAAAGATCTAAGAAAAAGCAAAACATCGCATTAAGAAAAAAGTGTCGCGATATTGCGACATGTTGCAATTTCGTGGCCAAAAGAGAAGAGAAAAAGCAAGGAGGAAAAAGTGTAACGATATCGCGACATGTTGCATTTTTGCAGTGAAAGCAAAGAGAAAATGCAAGGAGGAAAAAGTGTCATGATATCGTGACATGTTGCATTTTCGCGGCCAAAAGAGAAGCAAAAAAGCAAGGAGGAAAAAGTGTCGCGATATCGCGACATGTTGCATTTTGTGGCCAAAGCAAAGAGAAAATGCAAGGAGAAAAAAATGTTGCGATATCGTGACATGTTGTATTTTCACAGGCCAAAGCAAAGAGAAAGAGCAAGGAGAAAAAATGTTGTGATATCGTGACATGTATTTTCGCGGTCTGATGCAAAGAGAAAGAGCAAGAAGGAAAAAGTGTCGCAATATCACGACATGTAGCATTTTCACGGTCTGATGCGAAGAGAAAGAGCAAGGAGAAAAAGTGTTGCGATATCGTGACATGTTGTATTTTCACGGGCCAATGCAAAGAGAAAGAGCAAGAAAGAAAAAGTGTCATGATATCGTGACATGTTTCATTTTCGTGACTCAAAAAGGGCACCCAGGCAGAGAAAGAAAAGTGTCGCAATATCGTGAAATGTTGCATTTTTGTGACTCAAAAAGAGCAGGCAGGCAGAGAAAGAAAAAGTGTCGTGATATCATGACATGTCACATTTTTGTGACTCAAAAAGGGTAGGCAGGCAGAGAAAGAAAAAGTGTCACGATATCACGACATGTCGCATTTTCGTGACTTGAAAAGGCCAGGCAGGCAGAGAAAAAAAAGTGTCGTGATATCGCGACATGTCGCATTTTCGCGACTCAAGAAGGGCCTCAAAATAGAAACGAAAAGCCATTTATTTTTTGGAAACCAAAACACATGCATGCATAAGGAAAAAGAAAATGAACAGTCATGAAGGAGAAAATGAATAGTATCGAAAAAGAAAACGAACAGACATGCAAAGAGAAAATGAACAGACATGCAAAGAGAAAATGAACAGTCATGCAAGGAGAAAATGAATAGTCATGAAGGAGAAAACGAATAGTCATGACCGAGAAAACGAACAGTCATGGTAGGAGAATATGGTGTCATTTATTTGCATGTGACATGTTTGACGAAATGCCTTCTAAATATATACAAAAGGAGTTACATAAAGGAGTTACAATTGACAAGTGGCAGATGAGAATATGAAAGAAGGTGTTACAATTGACAAGTGGCGTATGAGAATATGAAAGGAGTTACAACTGGAGTTACAAAGAGAAAGGATGGTTATAAAAGGAGTGTTGCTTGGAGAATTTAGTTGGTGATTTTATTCGATGAAGTGCATGAGAGGAGAGCGAGAGGCGAGTGAGAAGGGTGTGTGTTTTGTGAATTATGAGCGATGTTGAGTAAGCAATAGACCAGTCAGGGTCTTGTAAAAGTGAAGGTATTTCTATGTCAATATTCTAGTTTCAAGATTGAAGTCCAAGTTGGTGCTTGGCATCAAGGGTTGGTGCTCCTTCCAGTTGGTGCTGGTAAATCAAGGGTTGGTTCTCCTTTATGTTTGTGCAGATAAATTAGGGGTTGGTGCTCCTTTATGTTGGTGCAAATAAATCAGGGGTTGGTGCTCCTTCCAGTTGGTGCTGATAAATCATGGGTTGGTGCTCCTTTCTATTTGTGCAGATAAATCAGGGGTTGGTGCTCCTTTCTATTGGTGCAGATAAATCAGGGGTTGGTGCTCCTTCCAGTTGGTGTTGGTAAATCAGGGGTTGGTGCTCCTTTCTGTTGGTGCAGATAAATTAGGGGTTGGTGCTCCTTACATTAGGTGTTGGTAAATTTATTGTAAAGTTGTTGCTTTGCAAAGGCTGGATTTGGATGGGAGTCCAAAAAGTCAATTTTTGAGGAGTAGCCAAATTGGTGAACCTCGGTACATCTTGTGTTGTGTGATGATCTCTTGTTATATTTTCTTTATTTGGTTTTAAGTTCTCATTGTTTCGAATTTAAGAGTTAAAGATTTAAGTTTTAAAAAGCTACACTGATTCACCCCCCCTCTCAGTGTCATTGTGAGATTAACATTCTGGGGTCTGTTCCTCATCTTTCCATAACAAGCAATGAACAATGATTTGATCATCTTTAAGCCCTTGTTCTTGTAATGTTTCAACTAGGACAATTTCATTCTAAAAAATTTCTCTTTCTTGTGAGTTTATTTCCTCAATGTGTTCCTTCATTGTTATGATAGCCAAGGTGGAAAAAATTTCTTCCTGTTCTTCATTAGATTCAGGAAACCATATCTATCTAGAAAATTTAGTTGAAGGTTGGGCAGGGGGATAAAGGGAAATATTTTTAATATCAATGCCATTTGAAATAGTAATTTCCCCTGATATTCAGTATATAAAAGCAGTTGCAGTGGCAAGCCAAGGTCATCCTAGAATGATGGGATAGCCATTAGCTGAGTTTCTAGGCTACAATACCAGGAAATATACAGGATATTCCTAAGAAGAAACTTCTATGGAAATATCTTCTAGCATCCCTTTTGGTTTTGCAACTGACCTATCAGCCATTTCTAAAACTGTAGTTGTAGGATTGAGATTGTTGAGTTGTAGTTTTTGCATTGTATCCTTAGTCATTACATTAATTGTAGCTCCAAGATCAATCAAGACATTTGGAATTTTCATTAGCCCAATAGTCACTATAACAACTAGACTTCCTCAATCACTATACTTCGAAGGAACAAGTTTTCTAGATAGCAGGTCAGCCAACTTCCCTTCTACTTGTACAGTTTTAGGAAAGGATTTCTTATTTCTTCTAGGTTTCTTGATACACAACTCCTGAAGGGTTTTCTTGATTAATGGCACATCCTTTATTTCTTGCAACAAAGGAAGATATATAGTCATTTTTTAGTTCTGTGACTAATTATGATTTAGGGATATCTTCAATTTTATCAAACCTTTGAGGGTATGGTACCACTACTATAGGGGGTTCATTTTTCACCTGCACATTTTTTGGCTTTTATTTCTCCTTTTCAAAAGTTTTTGGCAACTGTTCTGGATTGGAAGATTCTTGTTTGCCATCAATTTCTTCAATGGTAGGTGGAATAGGATCAGGTAATACCTTCCCTAAATGTAATTGGATATTACTATAGTTAAGAATATGAACTACAATAGTTTCTTTAGATTCAGCTGTATAGATAGGAGCTGACTATCTTGTATTATTTGGGTTAGCCATAGGTTGAGCTGGAAGTGGAGGTTTATTTATCGGTTGTGCTTGTTGTGGTTGCATTCTTCCCTAAAAATTTTGATTAGGAGAAGGTAGCAAGTTTTGAGTTTGCCCTTGATACATTTGTTGCCCTTGATGTGATGGGTATTGTGGCCCCCATATTTGCCCATGTTGTTGATTTTGTGTCCAAGGTGGATTAACAAAATTCCAGGGTGAATTCATCCATCCAGAGTGTGACCAATATTGGGGAGCTATCCAATATTGATTCCAAGGTTGTGAGGGTGGTTCTGCATATCCCCATGGCATATTCCAAGGAGTTTATCCCCAACCTGTAGGAAAGCGAGGGGTATTTTGATATTGTGAAAATTTGCCTCCCTACCTTTGCCCAATAAAATTAAGTTCTTCAATTTGAGTTTCCAAAATGTTTTTGAGTTGAGGCAAGAGATGAAACTTCTCAGTCATGTGCTCTTTTGAAAAAATACGACAAATAGCTGAAATAAAAGTTTTTTTCAAGGGACAATCCTATAAGGCATGCTTGTTTCTACATATTAGGCAATAGATAGCCAAAGGTGGTGTAGATTTAGATCTTGCATTTCTTTGCCCTAATGCAAAATTTAATTGGACAAGAATATTAGTTTTCATGTTATACATTTTCTCCATTAATTCCTTTATATCATTATTACCAGGATTCCGCTTCTTCCTTCTTTGCCTAGTGTGAGAATAATTTTTGCATAATCCTACAATTTCATCAATCTCAAGCTGGTTCACATCTCCTTTTTCCATTAAATCTAATACTTCTCTGGAATCATCTTGCAAATCTCTTAAGAATATGGTTTTTAACAAGTTTGGTTCTACATGACCACATCTATTTTAGATAAAGGAAAATCTATCAAGATAGTCCTCTAAGTTCTCATCCTCTTCTTGTTTAATCCGAAACAATTCATCCTTTCTATTTCACACTCTATAATATTCCTGATACTTACCCAAGAATGTAGTTTTCATTTGATCCCAAGTGTGAATTGAATCAATTTCAAGGCTCATAAACCATCGTAAGGCTGCATATTTAAGTGTAGAGGAAAATAACTTCAGTTTTTGGTTGTCAATTACATAGTCATAAGTCTGACACATAACTTTGAACTCAAATAGAAATTGGTCAGGATCCTGAAAAAAAATTCCTCTAAAGGTTTGCAATACTGAAGGTGAAATTATTTTCATGGGAGCATTCTGAGTAGGATTCAGATGAATAGGGTATTCAAAAGTCCTAATAGGTGGATTTTCAACATTATGGACCAGAATATCCCTATCATGTTCTTCTGGTTCGGCCATAGTTGCTTCCTCACTTTTGACTTGTGCAACTGGTTCAGATGGATCAGGCCTAGGGGTATGTCTAGAAGTAAGTGCTTCTAAAAGTTCCTCTTCTAATGGTCCCAATATTTTGGCTAATGAAGAATATGAATCTTTTTTAAGTCTTTCAGGGATTTCATACATAGGCAGGTCTTCTCCTGATCATGAAGAACGTCTTTCAAAAAAAGAACCGGTTCTGATAAACCTTCCTCTTTCGTATCTTGGCCTATGCATTCATACTCATTTGCTAAATGAACTAAAGTAAAAGTTTCCAAGATTTGTTACTTGTATCATGATAACAAGTCTTGGGCTGTTTTACTTATCCTAACAACACCTAGGTTCCCTGATAATGGTGCCAAAAATGATGAGTGTCGTCAATCACATCATTTAATATTTAAGTTAGTCAATCTAGGGCAGTGTCCAATGGTTGTATATGATAGCAGAGGTAGGCAGCTTGAAGATCATTTCATTTAGGAAATAAAATTTATTGGTGGAACAAGTTAGCTTTTGGGGGTGTTTGGTGTCACTTCTAATCCTATGAACTGAATTTGAATTCTAATTATACTTGCAGAAGTAAAATTGTAGAAATGGAAATATTGCAGAAAATGAAACCTAATTACTCTTGTAGAATTTGAAATAATAGGAATTAAACCTAACCATATTTGCAAAACTAAAATTATAGGAATGAAAGTGTTGCAGAAATAAAACACACAAGTTGGTAATCAATCAACATAATGGAAATGCTAGAAAGCCAAAAGTAACTGCTGAAAAATAGGGTAAAACCACAAATGTTGTAAAATATGCTATGATATCAACTAACATGCACACACATCTACTACACACCACAAATATTACATGCATTTACAATAAACACGATTAGTAACAATAAATGATATTTGCCAAGTTTTCTGCTAAACTACAACAACAAAAAATGAATAGAAAAACCTATCAATAATTGGTCCTTCTCTTGGGTCTGGAAGTAGCCCTTGCTCCTTGATCTAGAAGAAGGTGAAATTTTGCTTATTAACTACCTAGTACTCACACATTCACTCAGAACAATGAATGGATGAAGAAACTACACTTTTTTTTAATATAAATAACATTGCAGCAATGCAGAAAAAATCCTACTGAATTGTTATAATGTTACAACTGAACAATTATTCTATCTCTATCCTTCTATGGAAACATCTATATGCTCAACCAACATTGGATCTTTTTATGTATACTAATCTACTACATATGCTAATCTGTTATGTTGCTATTTTTTAGGCAATAACTATTCTGAAGCTGTCTTTCGAAAATACAGGAAACTGTTCTACTATAACATCTCCATTTTCCTTGTTGTGCATCATCCATTGATGAAAATGCATTGGAAGGGGTGAGAAAACTCCTCATACACCTGTATCCATCCTCATCTCACCATTTTACACCTTTTTGGACATTATGTTTATAGTTTTGACCAGAATTGGTCCTGCACTGCTCATTTTGGAGCTGCTCTAGAATATCTGACAGTTTAACCATTTTGACCCTTATTCTTACACAAGATGTGCAGGAAAGCAATTTTTACCAGCTAGGTAGTCTTTCTAAGTCCTTATAAGACCAATTATATAGGTTTTACATAGTGCAACAGTTGTTACTGCTACCCACCCCCACCCTCATTGGAATTGACAAATTCCAAGCCATGCTATTTATGAATAGTTGGTTGGAATTTGTATGGTCAAATTCTATTTTCTACACAGTCACAACAGTTTGGCACCTTTTTGCAATTTGAACTGGTTAGAAGGCAAGGAAAACAAATGAAATGCTCCCAGAACGAAATACACATCAACACTTATTATTACATATTTCAAGTAAACTTTTATTTGCTAGGTAAATTAGCTAAAACTGTGTAAATAAATGCAAAAAATGGACAAAACAGAGTACTATGCTCCTGAACATTCAGACATGTAAACATTAATACATAATGCATTCAACCATAAAATTAGCATAAAAAATATAGCATAAGATTTGTAAAGCAGTTTGTAAAATATCCAAAATAGTCTATGAATGAGGTAATTCCTGGCCTCATCACACCATCTAGGAGGGTGGCCATAACAAGTAATATCACCTTTGTCCAAAGCCCAATTAGCTAAAGTATAAACACTCTTGTTTTGATCTTTGACCACATGATTGTAATCAACTTTCAAAAGTTCCTTCTAGATTAATCGAATCTTCTCAATAATTATTTTTATTCTCCAATCAACCTTATGATTCTTAGGAGTCTTCAATAGATTAATTATGAGTTGAGAGTCAAAATCAACTAACACCTTTCCCATCCAACCTTAGTAGCCTCTTGAAGGCTTATGAGGATACCATACCCCTCAACAAGGTTATTGGAAAGAATACCCAAATTCTCAGCAAAAGTAAAAACCAGGGAGCCATATGAAAGTCTACTAATTCCTCCTGCACTAGCTTTTTCAGGGTTCCCTCTAGAGGCTCCATTGGTATTGCATTTTCCAAAATTCTTGGGAGGCGGTTGCCAATTTCTTGTCCTATCCATATTATAAATACTCCCATTCCCTTTAAGATGGTTTCCCTTAGAAGATTTAATCTTCAATATTTGCATCACTTGATCCCATATTTGGTGGGAGTTTTGGGGGTGATTAAGGAGTTGATGGACTGATTCAATTAAGTTGGCTATGGTCTTTTGCTAAATATAGTGAATATCCTTCCCATATTGATTAAAAATTTTGCTATTCCTTTCATTCTAAATATTTCAAAGCAGAATGGTAGAACCCATCCAAACTAACTGCCTAATAAAATGTTCAACACCCTCTTGTTTAGGCCAATCCCTCCAAAGATGATCAAAAGTAAAAAAATTGGACCATTGTAAGCCAAGTAAAGTGGCCATTATCCTCAATAGCTTAGAGGCTAAAGTACACTCAATAAAAATATGGCTGAGTTTCTACATTCTCTCCACACATTTCACATCTAAAAGGGCCATGAAAACCACACTTCATAAGTTGCTCACCAGTAAGCACCCTACGATGCAATAAAATCCAAGTAAAGAACCTCACCTTAGGCTAGAGCTTTTGAGCCCATAACTAAGAAAATATGTTAGAATATTGGTTGGGATTATTATGGCATAAGGTCAAATAACCTTGAGCAATTGAATACTCACCCTTAGTAGTGTTGTTCCATCCAAAACAATATTTTTCATGGGACCAAGAGAGAGATCTCATATGACGGATGCCGTGGATATCTTATCTTTGCCTTTTTAGGATTTGAATAGGCTAGTTCTCAATAGGGATCCAATATCTATCAACCTTGAAGACTATAGGGTTTGGAATAATAGAGATTTGCAAAGATTTTATTGTAAGATTAAACTATTATATCAAATTATTTTGATTTAAATATGCGTGAATACGGTATTTAATTTTTAATAAAATGATTTAATATAGTTCTAGTAAATTAAATTTTCATTGAAGATTGCATCATTTTTATTGTCGTACTATGTGATTTTTGGCAAGCATAAAATTGATTTTAAAGTTTTTGTGTATTCCATTATGTAGTTGTTTGTCCAAGATTTAATTTATTTCTTTACTTTAAACCTTTTTGAAATTTATTTCATATTAAATTTGCAGACATTTAACCTAGTTTAATTTTTATAAAGTTAAACTTTATAACTAGGTTATAAATAAATTTATTATTCAAATATTAAATTTAATTAATATTTGAATAAATAAATTTACCAAGGATAAATGACTATTCTGATTCCAAATTTAATTTCATAAAGTTGAGAATTTAGAATTGATATTTTTTCATTAAATAGTTTGGGTTTTATTTTAATATGGTTTCAATTTATCCAAAGATCCAAACTTTACATTTCAGGATTATATTTGTTCTTAAATATTTAATTCAATAAATATTACGTGAAGGAGATGCTTTATGAACTTTATTTTCATATCATAAAATTCAAAAGTTCATAGATCAATTTTATATTAAACCCTATGTTTCATAATTATTAAGGTTTCAAAACCTTATAATTTGGGTTAATCATTATTATATTTGTTCATTCTCCGAATATTTTAATTTCAATTTCATATTTGGATGAACAAATATTTACATTAAATAAACCTTGAATTTTTAATATTATAAAGTTTAGACTTCATAATTAAGGTTTATATTTAATCAATTTCATTAAAATTTCATAAACTTTGATTTTATTAAAGTTAATTGAAATTTAATATTAATTAAAATTATAGATTAAATTTTTATCTGAAAATCATTTGAAGCATTTTAATTAAGATATTATTTTGATATTATAGAAAAAATTTGCACAAGTTATCAAAATTAAAAGACAAATTTATCTATTATTGCTTAGAGAAAGAGTTGGAGTAAAAGACACTTAACACATGATGAATTTAAAGTTAATTACCTGATTCCTAGGCCCTTTGTTATCAATTACTTGCAAACTACTAGATTTGTTCAAGCACTTATTTTAGCACATATGCATGATACATAAAAACATTAAGTGAGAACCTTAGAGAAGTATACTTTCTTTGCAAGAGAGGATTTTGAATCCTAGTTGTCAAGTGATTTTTGTAACTGGACAAAATCACACCTCAAAAAATTGGCTCTAGAAGGAGGGCATGAAAGGTAATATTTTAATTTTTAGCATGTGCAATTAGTTATTTAAAAAAAAATTGAATTTTTTTATTTATGTTGCATTAATGTTAATCTGTCATAAATTCAAAAATTAGGTTATGATTCAATTCTTGTGAATTTTCATACATAGCCTTGCATATTAAAATTGGTTCAATGGCAGAAAATGATTTACCCCATTTTAAGCATGATGGGACAATTACAGTTGAAGAACATATTCAAGCATATAAAAACATTATGTTTAATATTCAAATTATGTAAGAAGATGTTCTCTGTAGAATGTTTCCATACACATTGGATGAATTTGCTAAATATTGGTTTATCAATTTACCTGTAGGTTCTACCGCTTCTTGGAACCAACTAGAAACAATATTTCTTGAAAATTTTGGAACATTGGTTGACACAGATTTGTTATCAAATCAAATTTTCTCTATCTATAAAAAACCTAATGAATCCTCGAGTCAATTTAATGAAAAATTTCATAAGTTGTATACTAAAATAGAGATACACTTAATTATTTTCATAAGAAGTTGTTCAAATATACTTGGAAGCTTTAGATACTTTTATGGTTAAGTTGTTAGAAAATCTTCCTAAATATTTATCCTTATCTAGCATCTATGGTGGGGTAGTAGCTATAGAACAATGGTTGATTTTAGGAGGAATTGATGTGGGTAGATTATCATTACTTAACCCTAAAGTTTCAAATCAATTACCACCTATGAGTCATGATACACATTTTTCAACACCATCAAATAAAATTAAATATCCTAGTTTTTCAACCACTTTTGATATTGTTCAAGAGGAAGTTCAAGTTTTAAATCTAATATCCATCAATGAGGATTATAGTAATCAACTTTATCAAAATGTAGAAATGCATGAGTCTTTAGATATTGGAGGAGTTTTAGATCTAACTAGCTTTGAAACATATGATAGAATAGAATCTTCCATAGAGTTGAATGAAACAATTAAAGCTCTAGAATTAAAAAATTATAGAGGAAATATCATTATGACTGATCATAAAAGTTTATTACTTGAGGAAGATAAATTTTTTATTGACGATAATTTTTTTGAAAGTGATGAAAGTGAATTTGAAAACATTCAATTGTTAAATTCACAAAGTGTGAAATTATGGTTGAACCTCATCCTTTAGCTTTAGAAGATAATTATTATAATGGATGGGGTATGTATGGTGAATTATTGTTTTCTCAAACTCCTGATAAAATTTTTGTTTCACTTGATATGCAAGATGTTGAAACTTCTATTTCAAAAGAAGATTTCACAATTCCTATGCAATCAGAAAATGATATGCCAATTTTAGAAATAGAACAGATTCCAAAATTTGATCATTTTGAATATGAGTTTGTAGAACATCTTACTGTAGTAGAAAGAGAAGAAATGGTAATTGATGAAGGAATACGAAATGATGATGATGATAGAGATCATGAAGAAAAAGAAAAGACTATAATGACTTATCAAGTAATGGTAAATGAAAGTGTACAAAAGGTAGAATCTTATCTTTTGTATTCAAACATCCAAGAATTAGGTAATTTTTTGCATAATCATTTATTGGATTCTACTGTTATTTATGATGAGATGTTATTAGAGGTCGATGAAGCAGTAGAATGGATTCTTATTTACACCACAAATAGGATTGTATTGCTAAATGAAAAAGAAGATATGCTTGAATCATTGAATCAAATTCATCAACAATTAACAATTCAATCTAGGATACAAAACTATAATGATTCTTATTTTGTAAATATCCTAGATTCTTGTAAATTCTTACATGAATATGATAATGATTCTTATTTTGTAAATATCCTAGATTCTTGTAAATTCTTACATGAATATGATTGGCCTAAAAACATAGATGATGATTTTGCTTTAAAATTTTTAGAATTTTCTTCTTATTTGAAAGAAATCCTATATTCTTGTGAAAATGAGAATTTAGTCAAAGTGATGAATCAAGGTTTGAAATTCCCATCTTGTTGAATAAGCATAAGATCATTGAAGATCATGTATTTACTTGTAAGTTTAATGGTTCAAATTTTAAACATGGAATTGCTTATAAGTTTGAATTAAATCAGTGGGGTGTGAAAGACAAAATGAAGGTTGCATTGTTTCACTTAATCTTGTTTTGGTTGGATTTATGTAAATCTTGGAATGCAAATCATATATGTCTTTTACAGTGTGCCAATCGTATTTGGGATCCAAGAAGGTGATAACATAAATTTGTTATCATTTTGTACATAGTGTATATTTTTGTAAATAGCTTTTTGGGTTTTTGTGTTTTTGTTTTGTTTTGTACATAATTTGTTGTTTTGTGAAATTTTATTATTTGCTTGTTTGTTGATGTTTTGGTTTTGTGAAATCATTGGATGTGTTTCCATTGTTTTTTTTGAATAATACTGGCTTATGCCACAATTTTGGTATTCAAGTTGTCATTTTGTTGTTTGTGAGATTTTTGGTATGGTTTCTTCTATTGAGGTAGTTGTGGTAGTTACAATAAACACTTGATGATCTTGTTTGGTATTTGTTCCTGGGTCATATAGGACAAAATTACCTATTTTGAAAGCATGCAAAACCTGAACAAAAAGGAAAATGAGATGTTAGTGTATATATTCATGAATTTGAACCAAGATAAAGAAATTTGAAATATTAGAATCATATTGCAAAAGCTTCACAAGTACTACAAACACTTTAAAGAATATCTTTTGAAATTCTAGAAGTATGAAGTTGTTAGTTTTACAAATTAAGGTGAAAATTTCCATATACTCTTTTAGCCTTACCTAATCTCTAACCCAAATGGCAGGTGGATTTTTTGCAAAGTACCTTATTATTGGATAAAAAGAAAAAAAAGAAAAAAAAAAAGAAAAAAGAAAAAAATGATGAATACAAAGAAAAGTAATGATAAATCTATCACCGTAGTCTAGATAGCCTTCATCGGGGCTATAGATGCCTGACTGGCAGTGGAGATAGGTCTAGACTGAAATAAAAAATACAAAATGCAAAAATTCACCTAATATATGGGAGATTCAAATAATCTCTACCGGGGCTATGAACGCCTGGCTAGCAGTAGAGCAATATCTGAAGAGAGCCAGGTGGAGGTATACTTCAAAAGAGAAAATGTTCATAGCCTGAAATGCAAAATTAACAATGGAAGGTTGAATGATTTCAAAGATATAGAATGAATCACTTTACACACACCGAGCCAATGCTGATGATTCTACTATTTCATGTTGAATTGGTTTGTTCACATTCTCTAGATATTATTGATGCTCATGATTCTAATATTTGGGTTTTTATTGTTTTCAAAAGTTGGGTTCTTAAGTCCAAAATATCCAGGGACATTTACCAGTAGAGTCGCCATTTTTGTGACGTCCTTCACAACAAACCCAAATTTTGGGGACCCATTGAGAAAATTTTGAAATTTTATTGTTATGTTGTTTGTTGGTTTTGTTGTTTCAAGTATTGGTATGATGTGGAAGAATGGGGTGGTTTTTTATTTATTTTTTATTTTTTATTGGTCTTCAGTTTCAAATTTTCTTTTAAAATAAATTTTTTAATTAATTAAATTATAAAATTTTATAATTTAATATATTTAAAATGATTATTTTATAAATATTTTTTAAATTAATTAAATTATAAAGTTTATAACATTATAATTTAATTATATTTAAGAAGGTTATTTTATAAATATTTTATATTCTAATTAATATTTGTCTTGTAGGTCCGAGGGCCTGGTTCAACGGTCAAAGCACTTCTTTCAGAGTGGGGAGATCGGGGTTCCATTCCCTCGGGCCTCGTCGGACTGAACGCCTGTCCCCATTTGGGTGCGTCAGCGACGTAAAAGGTTCAAAGCGACTGGGGCATGGTGGTATAGGGGCGGTCTGTGCGAGGTATTTCAGTGGCAGGCTTCTGGGGGTGGAGCATAGATTACTGTGGTGGATTTCTGGCTGGCTAGCTCGGAATCGTGGTGGCTATTGAGTCCACCATGTTAAAAAAAAAAAAAAAAATTAATATTTGTCTTGTTGGCAGGATTATTAAAGTATGTTGAATAGAGGATGTGTTCGTAGGTTTCATTGACATGTTTTAAATTTAATTTTTGAATGCCAATGAGGAGAAATATTAAATCTTTTGAAAGGTGACATTAGGGTTTCATTGAGGAGAAATATTAAATCCTTTGAAAAAGGTATTGGTGACATTAGGATTTCATTAAGAATTCATTTTTACAATTGTATAGAAACCATAATGGAACGGGAAAGAACCAACCATGTAACGAATTATTCAAACTATAAATAAAGAATGAAAAGACAAGAAGAGGGTCGAACATTTGCAGGGTAGAGAAGGGATAAAAGGATTGAAGGAGCAAAAGTGGAGAGCAAAAGAAGACTACAGGGTTTGGAATAACAGAGATTTAAAAATATTTTATTGTAAAATCCAACTATTATATCAAATTATTTTGATTTAAATATGCGTGAATACGGTATTTAATTTTTAATAAAATGATTTGATAGAGTTATAATAAATTAATTTTCCATTGAAGATTGCACCATTTTTATTATCGTACTGTGTGATTTCTGGTAGGCATAAAATTAGTTTTAAAGTTTCTATGTATTCCATTCTATAGTTGTTTGTCTGAGATTTAATTTATTTCTTTAGTTTAAACCTTTTTGAAATTTATTTCATATTAAATTTACAGATATTTAACCTAGTTTAATTTTTATAAAGTTAAACTTTATAACTAGGTTATAAATAAATTTATTATTCAAATATTTGAATAAATAAATTTACCGAGGATAAATGACTATTTTGATTCCAACTTTAATTTCATAAAGTTGAGAATTTAGAATTGATATTTTTTTCATTAAATAGTTTGGGTTTTATTTTAATATGGTTTCAATTTATCCAAAGATCCAAACTTTACATTTCAGGATTATATTTGTTCTTAAATATTTAATTCAATAAATATTTAAGAAATAAATATTACGGGAATGAGATGCTTTATGAACTTTATTTTCATATCATATAATTCACAAGTTCATAGATTAGATCAGTTTTATATTAAACCCTATCTTTCATAATTATTAAGGTTTCAAAACCTTATAATTCAGGTTAATCATTATTATATTTGTTCATTTTGCAAATATTTTAATTTCAATTTCATATTTGGATGAACAAACATTTACATTAAATAAACCTTAAATTTTGAATATTATAAAGTTTAGACTTTATAATTAAGGTTTATATTTAATCAATTTCATTAAAATTTCATAAACTTTGATTTTATTAAAGTTAATTAAAATTTAATATAAATTAAAATGCTAGATTAAATTTTTATCGCAAAATCATTTGAAGCATTTTAATTAAGATATTGTTTTGAGATTATAAAACAAATTTGCACAAGTTATCAAAATTAAAAGGTAAATTTATCTATTATTGCTTAGAAAAAGAGTTGAAGTAAAAGACACTTAACACATGATGAATTTAAAGTTAATTACCTGATTCCCAGGCCCCTTGTTATCAGTTACTTATAAACTACTAGAATTGTTCAAGCACTTATTTTAGCACATATGCATGATACTTAAAAACATTAAATGAGAACCTTGGAGAAGTATACTTTCTTTGCAAGAGAGGATTTTGAATCCTAGTTGTCGAGTGATTTTTGTAATTGGAAAAAATCACACCTCAACAGTAATTATGCATGCAAAGAAGCTTTCTCGACGAGGTCGAGCATAGAGATTGCAAAACCCTTTCTATCCATGAAGGTGTGTTCTCATGGCTTCTACCAAAGTGTGACTATAGAAGGAGTGCCTGATATCAAGGCCCGCATTGGGAGAATTACTGGGATGTGACCAATTACCAAGAGGGCAGGGAGAGCCTAGGACCTGAAAGCACTAACAAAACTACCTGATTTGGGTAGGGACATAATAGTAGACCAATAGTGAGAGGTGGAGGGTTTATGATCTATAGTTTTGATCCTACTGAGGAGGATAACCAACACCATATGACGCTATTGAGGAGATTGTTTATGAGGGCCTAGCGGGACAACACCGAGCCAACCTTAGTTTACAATAAATGGAACACTAACCTAGGCCGGTTAACGTATCTGAAGGTTTACCACTTTTTATACCTCCTAGCATGGCTAGTGGTGGCCTATGACCATAATAATAGGACCATTCATGACCACAAAATAGGTTGTGGCCTGATTAAAAATAGATAGGATCATACAAGTGTTTAGACTCGCCATAACTTCATGGGTCCTAGACTTTAAAACACTAACTCTTCAAGAAAAATTTATGTTGAACATCTCTTTCCTGTAGATGCTCCTGAAGAGAGAAAAGAACAACCCTTTGAGTTTTCCAATTTGAAAGTTCTTACTTCGTCCTTGGGTGCAGGACTACACAGATATGATTAACCTGGTACTAGGCATCAAGGTATTAAAGCTTATCATGAAGGAGGTTATGTTCCTCATCATCCAGTGTAATAGAACAAATAGGACACCCCTCTACTAATGGGAGGATGTGATAAGTGACAACATGGATGAGGAATTGAGAAAATTACAGGAGGCCATATTGGCCAATAAAGAAGAGCTCCCCCATTCTCATATTATTCATTTTTTATTCATTTAGTGATAGCACAATTAAAAAAATCCTTGGTGGCTCATTTGGGAGGGGTGACTGCCATCATAATTCAAGATTCATTATTATGTATACAAGAGGGGTGTTCAAGTTATAAAGTCTTTTTTGAGAATGTTCTTCCAGTGGTACATACCCGATTGTGCGACGAAGAACCTAACATACTTGGAGTTGGGATGAGGACCTTTTTGACAAGTCTTAGGAAAAATATTTCTTCTATGTAGAAGAATTTTTCTATATTCAAATATACGGTTCTAAATTACTCCCAAATACATTGCCAAAGCACTTCCCAACCTCAATTGCTATCCTAGAAATAACCCGGTATATTATAGTGGAAGTGAAAATCAGGTACCTCAAGAAGAAGGGGAGTGTACCATGGCTATCCATTCCTTGCTCGATGGGTCCCTATACTAATCTAGGCCATTTTGTAATGTTGCAGGCCATATGGAATATGGATACCTATTGCTTTCCTTAATTCACATGGAGACTTTATGACTCTGATGGCCACCATAGGCACACTGTTGCTAACAAGCTTGCTCTCTTGCAAGTTACTCAGAGGAAGGATGACTTTGAAGATGAGATGAAAAAAATCATCAGGGGAAACTGATCATTAGATTTCATATGGAGAATGGATACTAGGTCTTACAAAAATATAGAAGCAGTTGGGGATTATGGCTTCGGGCTAAGATTACATACAAAATTATTGGTGGATAATGTGGTGCCATTGGTCCTAGCTGCTCCCCTAGAAGAATTTGAGGACCCCACTTTCTAGATTTTCCATCAGGATACTGACATGTTCGAGATCATGATGCAAATATTGGGTGAGGCACAACAAGAAAAGGTAAAGCTACCCTCTTCTTCTAGTTCTCTCGTTGCCACCTCAAAAGGGAAGGAGTTGATCACTTACTCCTTGCAGTAATCACAAGGCCTTGTGTCATCAGTGCTAATATTGATGTCTCCATTAGAGAAAACCAATGTGGTAGTAGGCCAGCCTTCCTTGTTCTCTACCACCTTGGTAGTCAACCGAGAGGAGCGTCCCATTGTTAGCATATTTCATATTTTAGCATATAGTTATTACATTATTATTAGGCGTATCTGTTTATTTGAACGACCCATTATTAATAGTGTGTTGCAGTTGATTAGTTCCTGATTCCCTGGACTAATCCTGGCATAATTTTGTATTATTTAAGCATCATATGTTTAATGAATGATTTGCTGTTTTACTCTGACATGGTATCAGAGCCATTTACAATTTTTTTTTGCAGACGCTTGCTGGAGGGACGTGCGACTATATTTAAAAAAAAAATCGAAGTTTTTTTTGCTGGGAACACAGCATCTGTTTGCTGTATTTTGCTGGGAGGACGCATTTTTTTTACTAGGAAGGAGCACTGGTTTCTGTGCTGGGAAGGCGAATTTAAATTTTTTTTTTTGGGGGCTAATTGAAGATCGCGCAGCCCACCACGCGATCCCACCCTAATGTCGCGCGCAATCGCGCGACGTATTTTTCCTAGCCCCCCCACTCCCCCAACGTTGCGCGTAATCATGCAACATTTTTCTTCCCACCCCCCCATCCCCACCCCCCCCACCCACCCCCCACCATGCGCGTGATGCACGGGTTTTTTTTCTCGACACCCCCCCTCCTAACCACATCGAACTATCGTGACATGGGGAGGACCCCCCACCCTTCCCAACATGTCGTGACATCTCGCGACGTTGGGAGGGCTCCCCTCCCCTTCCCTCGAGGTCACTTTGTAGGCGCGACACTCGCGGTAGGCCGGACTGTCGCGACAGCCACGGTCGTGCACTGCACGTGCGACCAGGCAGTGACAACCGCAATATTTGCGGCTTCACCCCGTCGCTGCCTGCCGTCGCTGCAGCAACAGAGGCTACCGACCACCCCCGCTGCCACCAAAAGTGGAGGTCGCAGCCGCGGCCCTGCTAGCCGCTGCCAGCAGTCAGCCACAGAAATAGCTGTGGCCACCTGTCGCTGCCAGAAATGGAGAGGCACGCCCACCGAGAGCAGCAAGGCTGTTGGGACCCTCCTCAAATACGAGGGGGCCCCTGATCCTGTCGGATCAGCCCGCTAGTCCACCTGGTGGTGGACTGTGCGGTAAGGCTCTGGGAGCCTACAGGTCACGGGTTCCAATCCCGTCGACCCCCCTTCAACAAAGGTAAATTTTTTTCTTCCGCATATTTTTTTTCAAATTATTTTATTTCCTAAAGTTAAAACTTTAATTTTTAATTTTAATTTATTTTCTATAGTTTAACCTTTATAAATTAAAATTAAATTTTTTAATTTGATTTTAATTTCTTTTTAAAGGTTTTTTAAAAACTATATAAATTAAAATTAATTTTTTTTAACTTTAAGGATCTAAAATAATTTTTTGAAAAATCATTTGTGGAGAGATTATTTTTTTTTAAGATAAAAAGAAGGGGGGTATTTTTTTTCAAAAATCCAAGGGGGAAAGTGAGTAATTTTTGAAAAGCAAATTTGACATTATTGTAAAGGTGCATTTTCGGCTGCGCCCGACACCTAGTGGGTCATTCCTGTGGGCACGTTTTTTTGTTGTATGTTGCATATTTGATTTCTTGCACTATAACATTAAAAGTTAAAATCAAATTCACTCCCTAAGTCCCTAGAATAATTAAAACCCATCTGTGCAATTTATTGCACTGCAGTGTTCGGTATTTGTGATACCTCTGGCCAGCACTTACAGGTAAAGTCGTTGTGATTGCGCTACTGTATCCACCACCTAATATAGCTGCCAAAACGACGTCTGAGCTTGTTCTCTATAAATCATCGGGGAGAGATAAGTTTGCCATTTTGCATTTTTTTTACTCCATCCATTACCCTAATAGTTCTTGTGTTTAGGCGTAAATCCTGACGAGAGTTCTGACATCCAAAGTGTTTAGGGGAAGTTATGCCCCACACATGTGGATTGTAGACTTTCTATGGTAGGTGCCATCAACAAGACTATTCCCTTTCAGTACTGCTTATGTTCCACGTATCGTATGATCTTGAAAGATCACCTATAGTTTCCCTCACATAAGGGCAGGTGATTTTTGTTGATCTTTCTAAATACCTATAGTTTCCCTCACGTAAGGGCGGGTATTTAGTACAGTATAATAGCCTAAAAAAAGGTATATTGAAAGGAGGACCAATTGGTGTTATAAGGAACCTTCATCATGTCTGCAAAACTAATGACTGATTCTCATCAGTTGTTGAAAGGTCCTAATTACACACAATGGAAAAATAAGATGAAGGCCATCGTAGCAATGGATGACTTATGGGATGTTGTATCTGGAGCACAACCAGACCTTCATCTGCTGCTAGTGCTACAGCTCCATCTACTGCTCAAAGAGACTTTGATAAGCTAGACAACAAAGCAAAAGTGGTCATATTGCTTGCTGTGTCTGATGAAGTCCAACCCCATATTGCTGACTGTGCAACTAGTAAAGCGACATGGGATGCCCTTAATACTATATATGAGGGAAAGAATATGAAGTGCAAGAAAGAAGCCCCACACAGTCCCCCACCAGAAAGAAAGCTAGAACTGAGTCTGCTACTAAGAACACCAAAAATCTTATGCTGGCGAGAGTGAGGGACACGCTCCAGTTTACTATAGATGAAGAAGATCAAATACAAGATATGGAGGAGCAGAGATCCCCTAGTAAAGGGGTAAGCAGGCCCCGAAGGACAGCTGTGCAGGAGACAGGTGATGTGTCCACCGCTACATTTGACATCCCTTTGCCACCAAGTTTAAAAGAAGCCACCATTGATGTCAGAAAAGGTGTCATACGGGCAGAAGTTGGCCCAGTGGACATGATGAAGTCCCACGTAGCCTCCCAAGTGTAGGTGGTAGCAATAGTGGAGAAAGAGATGGAAGATTTAAAGGCCAAGGTTGCGGAGGTGGGGCAACTACAGCTCAAAGTGTAGCAGCTTCAAGCCGAGGTCGATCAATTGAAGCAAATGCCAGCTCCTTCCCAGGCCATTGCTACATAGGCCAGTGATCAATTTGGGTCTATAGAAGAATTCAAATAGGAAATGAAGGAGAATATGATGGAAAAAATGGAGGACCTTGAGTCCATATTTTATGACATCTATGCCACCAGGCACACTGTCGGCCTCTTGCGTGATCGACTGCAACAAGCAGATCAGAGAGTGAATGCCATATTTCCTATATATAAGAGGTTTAGGGAGAACTACGTAGCAATCAGTGGGATGACAACTACATTGGCAAATGGTTCTATCTGTTTCTTTGTCGAAGAGTATGCCAAAGTTTTTGTCTTCCTATAGAATAGACAAAATTGGCTCCTGTGGAACCAAGAGGTGGTCGACGCTGAACAAGAGGTCGAGGATGAACTTGAAGATTGTGGTTTCAAACTCGATGAGTTTATTCAGGCTCCTGACATCAAGGAGTTCATGCTCCACAAAATACAAAATTTTGACTTTGGTCCTAATGTAAAATTATCAAAGCAATTTACAGCTTTGGTACAAATGGTGGATCGCCTATGTGTCTTCACCGAGAACACCATGGAATGGGCCAGAGAAAGGGTGAACAAAGCCACGCAGGATCTTAACTTGTTATTATTTACTTTAACATTCCATGATGAGGCATGGAGCTATATTGACCAAAGTATACAAGACCTCGAAAGAGGAGGGGTGGGGCCCAATTCACCAGGAGCACACGAGCCGAGTGTAGCACAACCACCAGCCTAGGGTAGTGGGGGAGATGATACACAGTCACAACCACCACCTGCATAGACAGAAGACATGGGCTACGTGCCCATTTTTTATTACATCCTACTTTTGGAGGGAGCGAGATTGATCCAGCTGGAGGAAACGGTTACAACCTCGCTCGATCAACCGACGCTATATAAGGGAGACCACTACAATAGCAAAGTTTTTATCAAACCTCTGAGAGAGAAAGCTCAAGTCCAGGTATAACTTTGTCTAAGAGTTAGTCGTATTTTCCTTGTGTGTGTTTTCTATCTTTCTTATCTTACCCTTTCTTCTACCATTTTCCAGGGACTATCCAGGAAGCGTTGTTCATTGAGATCATTTCCTGTGGAACATGCCAGAGTTGGAGACTCTTACATCACTACAATCAGGATGGAGAGAAGTAACCCCATGTTATGATATTCAAATTGGGGTTTATTGTAATCATTATCATATAAGACCCGAGCACTCTATCGGTCTCATATGTAAATCATTTCATATTAATAGAAACTCCAACTCTATTCTAGGCATCCTTTGTGTATGTGGTTTATGTGTCTTACTCATTTATATATTACAACAATATGAATGTATGAATGATACCTTCTATTGCTAGTTTAATCATTTTTATTGATTACATCATTTGAATGAATGAAAATGAACTAGTTCTCCTTTCCTTTTCTTTTCTAAGTCATTAAATATAAATCTGCTACGACTACCCAATGGACATGGCACCGGTCTGGTCTTAATATGTTCTAACAATGCATGGTTTGGTCACAAAATAAGTAAAATAATATAATATCATTTTATCTGGTAATGAATGGGTGATCACATTAAAATGGTAAATATATGAACCCATTGTCTAGGGTTTCCTTACCCGACCTAGTCTATCTAGAGTCATTAGATAATCTATTCCTAGGTCAAAGAGGTAGATCCACCAGAGTCTACAATACTCATGATCTTTGGGATTCCTGTGATGTGAAAAAGCTTAAGGAGGTAAGCAGGAAATCCCCACAATAATTTTTGGCACCATTGCTGGGGAGGATCCTTTAAATATTTTTACTATCTTACTCCCCTACATATATTCCCTGTGAGATTTAAAATATTGGGTTGAGCAATCTTGGCCAGAGAGCACCTCTTACTCTTTGCACATCGTGTTGGTGACTCTGAAGAACTTAGAACCAATATCAATGAGGAGCTGATCTGGTGGACACAAGAAGTAGTGGAAAAGAACTATACCCCAAACTTCTAGATCCACAGGTACTTTTTAGAACACATAAAAGCAAAAAGAAAGCTTTGGTTTCTATTCCTTCTAGTAATCAGGGTAGTAACAATACTATTTTTATTCCTAAAAGTTCTCACACATTAAGTACTATCCCACCCACTATCTCGAGGGGCCCAATCACACCAATGGCTAATCCACCTCTAAATAATTGGTGCATTAATAGATATAGGCCTTTTATATTACCACTCGCCCTGAACCCATTACCCCCAAAAGCCCACAAGTACCTACCCAAGTTCCTAGGGGATAACACTATGATCGGTGAAGACCATATTAAAGACTTTTTATATGCTATGGATAGCCTAGAGGTGGAGCATGAGGATGTTATCCTCATATTATTCCTTCAAACCCTAGAAAAGGATGCCAGAGAATGGTTTAATAGCCTAGCAATAGATACTATTGGCACTTTCCAAGATTTAGAAACTGCATTTCTCAAGAAATATGGGGAGAAAAAGAATGAACAGTCCCTATTGACCGAGTTGGCAACAATGAAAAATAAAGATAATGAAACTGTAGATGATTTTAATAGGTGGTTCACCAAGCTGAGAAACCGAATCCCTATGGATTTAAGGCCTAATGATCACCAATCCATATGTTTCTACAAAAATGCCTTCCCTGGTGACTTCAACTACGAACTCAGGCAACAACCCACACTTACTATTGATGCTTGTATGGAAAGAGCAATAGTAATAGAGAGGGATATGATAGATAGTGGGAAGATGAAGCCAACCTCAGTAGACCCCAGCCCAAGCCAGCCTGAAAGGAAGACTAAGAAAGTAGGCTTTGGCATTTTAAAAAATTAGAACCTGATCCTATTGATAAATTATCATCACAGTTAACAAAAATGTTCCAGTCTATGAATAATCGGCTATCTAAGATTGAGAGGGATAAATTTGATAGTGGAGAACCTTCACAACATCAGAATGAAGGTAGACCCCCTTTTAGAAGGAATTTCAATAGGAACTAGAACAATGAGGGGGGTAGAAATTCAAATAATAATTGGAAGAGGAAGGAAGTCCAGAAAGATCAAGATGTTATCCGAAACCCCATGGCCTCTATCAATGTAGCCTCTGATTTCCCTTTCTTCTATCCAGCATGTGATGCTCCCCATAATCCAACCGATTGTGGTGTATACCTTAGTCTCCATTCAGGTGTTGACCTCGAGGAGGAATCAGAAGATGAAATTAGAGTAAACACCTATTGGACTTGGGATGAGACTATTAAAACACCACCAATTCAAGAAGAACCAATCCAACCTTCTAGTCCTAATAATAGACCTACGACCTTCACCCTTGATGATGTGAAGATCTTAAAGAGGCCCCCAAATAATCACTTTGAACAAATAAAGCAAGGTAAACTAATCCCCATAGCTAAAGAGGTTGAAACTCTGGAAAGAGTCCATGCTACTAGGCTACGTAATAGAACCATACCTGATAGGACTGATAAGAAAAATATAGTTGAGGATAAGGAGCATGCCAATGTAAAGAAACCAAATGATGGCCATCAGCATCTCCCACCCGAAAGCATTGAACCAGTCAACAGTGGGTCAAAAAATAAAAAATTAAAATTTGACATAGGACTGGAACTGGAAAAACAGAAGATAAATATAACCTTTGGGGAATTGATGATAGTACCTAAATATAGGGATCAAATTTGTAGAGCCTTTGGGCTAACTGAACAAGGGGGAGTCATGTCCTCATGGCTTCAACTTCTAATCCATCTGGTAGAAGCCCCACCTCAGTAAGGCCTTTTTATATATCCCTTCGCTATACATCTGGGTATGGTGACCGCTATGTGATACACAATTGCATGCTTGATAGTGGGGCATCTCACAATATTATGCCAAAATAGGTGGTTGATCAATTGGGATTGATATGCACAAAGGATTCCCCCCCATTTCTATCATGGACAATAGGCAGGTGCCTTATGTTGGGATAATTACAGGCCTCTTGGTATTTTTAGATCAATATCCAAAGAAAGGGATTGTAATGGATGTAGTTGTGGTAGATGTAGACCCATTTTTCTCCCTACTGCTCTCCAGACATTGGGCAGAACAATTAGGTGGGTCAATCCAGTTAGACTGGTCATATGCCACCATCCCTCTCTCATCCAAGGAATAGGCCACCCTGAGGAGAGAACCATTCAATAAATGATCAATTGAGTTAATGAGGCCTGATAACACCACTATCAATCTAGTCAGCTCTATTGAAGAGAAGGAGTTAGGTGTTTATTCTATTTGGCATACACCATTCCTCAAGGAAGTGCCTAATGCAGAAGGGATGGATCCCAAGGTAAAAGCAGTTATGGATGCTAGAGTCCTAACCACTAAAATGTGGACAATGACATTTGATGGGGTAAAATCACAAATAGGGGCTGGAGCTAGAATTAACTTGACAGACATAAAAGGAAATTATCTAGGTGTGCCCTACCGATTAGAATTCCCTTACACAAATAATGTGGTAGAATATGAGGCACTTCTACTAGGACTTAGGAAATCCAAAGAACTGGGTATAAACTACCTCACTATCTATGGAGATGTTGAACTAATTATCCAATAGATCAAAGGGAAATACCAAACTAAGCACCCCAGACTGAAACAATACAAGCAAGCAGTGTTAGATGAGATTGGTAAGTTCTTGGCCTTCAATATATCTCATATACCTAGAGAAAAGAACCATGTTGCTAACCTACTGGCTGTAAATGCATCTGGGGTAGATAATCCTAAGATAGATATAGAATACATGGATAGATTCCCCACCATATATGTGTATCATCCTTCTATCCCCGATAATGTGGTTTACTTACAAGTTTTTCAAGATGATGTTGATATCAAAGACTTTATGATTGTACAAAATCACTTTGTCAGGGTAATTTGTGATGAAGAAGATGAGGAAAAATTGTAGCATATCATAGGGACTCCAACAGAGGTAATACAACTCAAAACCAATAAGATTCCTAGGGGTTGGTATCTTTAGAATCCCTTTTTGATGATTTTGATAAGGCCCACAGGATTGCACCTCATGAATCAGAAGGTGAAGAAGTTAATTTTGGGACATCCAGAGAACCAAGAATGGTCAGGATTGACAAGGCATTATCAACAAAGGAAAATAAATAGTACATCCAATACCTAAGAAAAAATAGGGATAATTTTGCTTGGAGCTATGATGACTTAAGGACATTCAATACTAAGGTCATGACCCATGTTATTCCTTTGAGGGAGGATGCCAAACCTTTTAGGTAGAAACAAAGAAAATTTAATCCTACTCTACATCCTGTCATGCAAAAAGAAGTCCAAAAATTACTAAATGCAAAAATAATTAAAAAGGTGAGGTTCTCTTCCTGGATAGCAAACTTAGTGCCTGTGAGGAAAAAGAATGGAGAAATAAGGTTGTGTGTAGATTTTAGAAACTTGAATAAGAGTTCCCTCAAAGACAACTACCCCCTCCCCAACATGGAACAAATTTTGTAGGTAGTAGTAGGGTCATCCAGGATATCCCTATTAGATGGCTTCTCAGGATATAATCAGATTTTGGTCAACCCAGAAGACCGATTCAAAACTACATTTACTACACCATGGGGGACCTTCGAATACCAAAGAATGCCATTCAGATTAATGAATGTTGGAGCCACTTTTCAGAGGGCCATGGAATTTACCTTCAAAGGGCTGATGTTTAAAATTGTAGTGGTGTATCTGGATGACATCATAGTCTTCTCAAAGAATCCTGTAGATCACTTCTCCCACTTATCTCAAGTGTTTGAAAGATGCAAAGAATTTGGGATATCCTTAAACCCAAAGAAATGTTTGTTTGGAGCCACTCATGGCAAGCTATTAGGGCATGTGGTCTCAAAGGAAGGGATAAGCATTGATCTAGAAAGGACAAAGGCTATCGCAAAAATACCACCCCCCAAGAGCCTCAAAGGAGTCAGGTCCTTCTTCGGCAAGATAAACTTTATCAGGAGATTTATCCCAAATTTTGCTAAAATTGCTAAACCTGTTAATGACATGATAAAGAAGGATGCAAAGATAAAGTGGGATGAAGACAATATCAAAGCCTTCCAATGAATTAAAGAAGCCATTACCACTGCACCTATGTTGACCTACCTGGATCATTCAAAGAACTTTAAC
Organism: Wollemia nobilis; assembly: GCA_028583015.1. NCBI lineage: Eukaryota > Viridiplantae > Streptophyta > Pinopsida > Araucariales > Araucariaceae > Wollemia > Wollemia nobilis. The sequence continues at coordinate 24,008,696 of JAQPPZ010000523.1, forward strand.
CTGTATTCTTTTGCTTCAGAGCATACGATAGTCATCGTGCTATCACAGAAGGATGAAGAAGGAAGTGAAAAACCCATAGCATTCATGAGTTCAGGAATGAAGGGGGCCCAAATGAAGTATAAGCCAATAGAGAAGTAGGCCTTTGCCCTTATTCAGGCCTTAGAACATTTTAAAAGTATCTTTGGCTCTAGTAAAGTGATTGCCTACATTCCTTACATAGCCATAAAATATGTCCTCACCCAGCCCGAACCCACAGGAAGTTCAACAAGATGGATGGTGAAGCTATTGTAGTATGATGTTGAGTTTAAGGTAATTAGAATTATTAAAGGTCAAGGGTTGGCAAAATACATGGCCTACAAAGGAGAAGAGGATATGGATAATGCCATTGTAGTGCAAGGGGTACAACAGGTTGAACATCCTGAGCATGAAGAATCTAATTGGTATAAGGATATCCTATTTTATTTGAAGAACCTATCCTTTTTACCTGAAAAATCTACCAATAGGATGAGGAGTATTAAACAACAAGCTCAGAAGTATCACCTCCAAGAAGATCGACTTTATTGGAGACACCCAAGTGGAGTGTTACTTTTGTGTGTGATAGAAAAGGAAGTCCCCAAGATCATTGAAGAATTTCACATAGGATTTTGTGGTGGTCATTTCACTCCAAAGGCAACAACCAACCATATTATGAGGGTAGGTTATTATTGGCCATCAATGTTCAAGGATGTGTATCAATTTATCAGAAAATGTTATAACTATCAAGTTTTTACTAGCAAAAAAAACCTACCTGCAATGCCACTAAAGCCTGTAATCATTGAAACTCCATTCTCTCAATGGGGAATAGATCTGATAGGGGAGATCAACCCAAATTCTTTAGGGGGTCACAAATGGATAATCACTACCATAGATTACCTTACCAAATGGGTTGAAGCAGCTCCTCTCAGAAGGTCAACAACATCAGCTATCATCAATTTCCTAGAAGAAAGCATATTAACTAGATTCGGGGTGCCCAAGAAGCTTGTGATAGACAATGCTAAATATTTCACCTCTTATGAGATGGTTGAATTCTATGCACAATATAATATAGAGCTGGCCCACTCAAAAAATTATTATCCTCAAGGGAATGGACTGGTCGAGTCTTCAAACAAGAATATAATCACCCGAATCAAGAGATCATTGGGGAAGAATAAAAGAGGTTGGGATAGTGAACTGAAGTATGCCTTGTGGGCAGATAGGCTATCAATAAAAAGAGCCATTGGAAAATCACCTTATGAGTTGGTTTATGGGGAAAAGGCACTCCTACCACCTCAGCTAGAAAGAACAACCCTCTCATTACTACTCCAAGATCATGAAAAACCAGATGTATTGCAAAGGAGAATGGACCAGCTTGTGCAATTAGAAGAGGATAGGAGGGAAGCAGTTGCTAAGATGATCACTCAATCCAGCAAGACCATTCAATTATTCAACAAAAAGGCTAGGGGTAAAATTTTTTTTGTGGGTGAAGTAGTGCTCTATTGGGATCCAAAGAATGATAAGCCCGATGAGAAGGACAAATTTAAACCCAAGTGGTTAGGGCCCTATCAGGTTGCTAAGGTGATCGGCCAACACACTTACAGGCTCCAAGACATGGAAGGAGAAGAGATGCCCATACCAGTAAATGGTCAACACCTAAAATCCTTTGGTCCCCTTCATGGAGGTCAAGAGGAATGATTAAAAAAAAGAGGAAGGGTGTGTGTGTAAGTCATTATCATCATTGTTGTCCACCCAAAGATTCTAGAGTTCTCAGGTCGATGTTTTCATCCATCCCCCTATCCTAGTTAGAGTCGGTGTTAGCCCCAAAAGGGTAGATTCCTTTTTGTTTTTTGTTTGTCCCCCTTTTTCTTAAGGGTGCACAAGGTGGTGCACCCAAGTCTGAGCCCGTGCACTCCACTCTCTAGTGGAGCACACAAAAATCCCAAGGGTGCACAAGCTTGTGCACCCCAAGTCAAGCCTACATGCTCCACAAGTGGAGTGCATGAAAGTCCCTTCGAGCACATGAAGTCATGCGCTTGACCTTGGCCCATGCACTCCATTGGGGAATGGAGCACACAAAAGTGTCTAAGGGGTGCATGAATCCATGCACCCCACTTTGAGTCTGCATGCTCCATAGAGTTGGAATTAAGGTTAAGCACATCTCCACTCCAATGGAGCACGTGAAGGTCCTTATAGGTGCACAAGGTCGTGCACCCATCTAGAGTCCATGTGCTCCACTATAAAGTGGAGTGCACAAAATCCTAAGGATACGCCTTCATCCCCTATCATGCTCCACCCCAATGGAGCATGCAAGAGCCTTTAGGGTGCACAAGGTCATTGCCCAGCCCCAATCCATTGCTCCACTCCAAGTGGAGTGTGAAGTCCCAAAGTGAACACGAGTCCATCCCAAGTGTTCTCCACTCTAATGGAGTGTGTGAGGGTCTAGTTGGGTGCACAAAGTCGTGCACCCACCTCAGGGTTCATGCACTCCACTAGAGAGTGGAGTGCATAAAGGTCTTAAGGGTGCATGGTCTCATGCACCCCATTGTGGTCCACATGCTCCACTCCCTTGGAGCACATGAGGTTTTTGTAGGTGCACAAGGTCGTGCACCCACTTCGAGGTCCATGCGCTCCACTCCCAATGGAGTGCATGAAGTTTTTCCAGGTGCATGAATCCATGTACCCAATCCTATTCGAGGCACATGAAGAGTTAATGAGGCATAATTTCTATGCTCCTCCCAAAAATGTTGTGCACCTCACTCGAGTGAATCAAAAGCCACCATGTGTCCCAAGATCTCCTCATACCATAATTCAATCAAGTGGGCATAAAATAGCCAATCCATAGCCAACAAGGAGGATGATATGGTGCACCCAGCTCCATGGCATGACCAATCATAAAGTATCGATGAATGAAAAAGTGCATGCCCCACCTACGCAAATTAAATATTAGCTCTTTAAATGGAAGGTGGTAGACCTCCCCCATACCATTAGCATAATTATGCATGCAAAGTGCTTTCTCAATGAGGTCAAGTGCAAAAATTGCAAAACCCTTTCTATCCATAAAAGTGTGCTTCCATGGCTTCTACCAGCATGGCTGCAATAGGAGTACCCAATGTTAAAGCCTACATTAGGAGAATTACTAGGGCATGGCAAATCACAAGAAGGGTGGGGAGAGCCCAAGATCCAAAAGCACTCACTAACCCACCAGATTCAAGTAGAGATATAATAATAGAACAAAAATGAGAGGTGGAGGGCATCACAATTTATAGTTTTGATCCTACTAAGGAGGATAACCAATGCCACCCGACACTATTGAGGAGTCTATTTATGAGGGCACAATGGGATAACACCGAGCCAACCCTAGTTTGTAATAAATGGAACACTAACCTAGGTTGATTAACCTACCCAAAGGTTTACCACTCTTTAGACCTCCTAGCATGGCTAGCAGTGGCCTATGACCATAAGAACAGGACCATTCATGACCATAAAAATTAGGTCATGGCCCGATTGACAATAGATAGGATCAGATAAGTATTCAAGCTCACCATAACTTCATGGGTCCTAGACTTTAAAATGCTCACTCTTCAAGAAAATTTTATGTTGAACACCACATTCTCGTAGATGCTCCTAAAGAGAGGAAAGAACAAGCCTTCAAGTTTTCCAATCTAAAAGTTCTTACTTCGTCCTTGGGTGCAAGACTATGCAGATATGATTAACCTAGTGTTGGGCATCAAGGACTTAGAGCTTATCATAAAGGAGGTTATGTTCCTCATCATCCAATGTAATAGAATAGACAAGATGCCTCTCTACCGATGGGAGGATGTGATAAGTGATAACATGGATAAGGAATTAATAAAATTATAGGAGGCCATATTGGCCGATAAAGAAGAGCTCCCCCCATTCTCATATTATTCATTTTTTATTCATTTATTTATAGCACAATTGGATAAATCCTTGGTGGCTCGATTGGGAGGAGTGACTACCACCACAATTCAAGATTCATTGTTGTGTATACAAGAGGGGTGTTCAAGTTACAAAGTCTTCTTTGAGAATGTTCTCCCAGTGGTACACACCCGATTGTGTGATGAAGAACCCGATAGACTTGGAGTTGGGGTGAGAAAATTTTTGCATAAGGCTAGGGTAGGAGATTTATTCTATATAAAATAATTCTCTTATATCAGAATATATGGTTCTAAATTACCCCCAAAGGCATTGCCAAAGCACTGCCCAACCTCAATTGCTATCCTAGAGATAACCTAGTAGATTATCGAGGAGGTAAAAATCAGATACCTCAAGAAGAAGGGGAGTGTGCCATGGTTACCTATTCCTTGCTCGATGGGCCATTATACATATTTAGGCCATTTTGCAATGTTGTAGGCCATATGGAATATGGATACATACTACTTCCTTGAAGTTACATGGAGACCCTATGACCCCGATGGCCACCATAGGCATGTTGTTGCTAACAAGCTTGCTCTCTTACAAGTTACTCATAGGAAGGATGACTTTGAAGATGAGATGCAGAAGGCCATCAAGGGAAATCGATCATTAGAATTGGTATGGAGAATGGATAAGAGGCCTTATAGCAAGCTAGAAGTAGTTGGAGATTATGGCTCCGAGCTAAGATTACATAGAGAATTATTAGTGGATAAGGTGGTGCCACTGGTCCCAGCTGCTCCCCTAGAAGAATTCGAGGACCCCACTTTCTAGATTGTCCATCAAGATACTGACCTATTTGAGGTCATGATGAAAATAGTGGGTGAAGCACAACAAGAATAGGCAAAACTCCCCTCTTCTTCTAGTTCTCCCATTGCCACCTCAAAAGGGAAGGAGTTGGTCACTTACTCCTCACAATAATCACAAGGCCTCACATCATCAGCTCTAACATTGATGTCTCCATTAGAGCAAACCGATGTGGCAGTGGGCCAACCTTCTTTGTTCTCTACCACCTTGGTAGTCAACCAAGAGGAGCATCCCATTCCCCCAAGGATTTAAATAAAATAATAGAAGTAGGGGGATTATCTAATATACTTAGAGAATATGAAGTGCAAGAAAGAAGCCCCACATAGTCCCCCACTAGAAAGAAAGCCAGAACTAAGTCTTCTACTAAGAACACCAAAAATATTACACTGGCAAGAGTGAGGGACACACTCTAATTTACTATAGATGAAGAAGATCAAATACAAGATATAGAGGAGCAGAGATCCCCTAGTAAAGGAGTAAGCAGGCCTCGAAGGATAGCTATGTAGGAGACAGGTGATGTGTCCACCACTACATTTGACATCCCTTTACCACCAAGTTTAAAAGAAGCCACCATTGATGTCAGCAAAGGTGTCATACGAGCAGAAGCTAGCCCAATGGACATGATGAAGTCCCACGTAGCCTCCCAAGTGCAGGTGGCAGCAATAGTAGAGAAAGAGATGGAAGATTTAAAGGCCAAGGTTATAGAGGTGGGGCAACTACAACTCAAAGTGCAATAGCTTCAAGTCGAGGTTGATCAATTAAAGCAAATGCCAACTCCTTCCTAGGCCATTGCTACATAGGCCAGTGATCAATTTGGGTCTATAGAAGAATTTAAATAGGAAATGAAGGAGAAAATAATGGAGAAAATGGAGGACCTTGAGTCCATATTTTATGACATCTATGCCACCAGGCACGCTGTCGGCCTCTTGCGTGATCAACTGCAACAAGTAGATCAGAGAGTGAATGCCATATTTCCTATATACAAGAGGTTTAGGGAGAACTACGTAGAAATCAATGGGATGACAGCTACATTGGTGAATGGTTCTATCTATTTCTTTGCCGAAGAGTATGCCAAAGTTTTTGTCTTCCTGCAGAATAGATAAAATTGGCTCCTGTGGAACCAAGAGGTGGTCGACGCCGAATGAGAGGTCGAGGATGAACTTGAAGATTGTGGTTTCAAACTTGATGAGTTTATTCAAGCTCCTGACATCAAGGAGTTCGTGCTCCACAAAATACAAAATTTTGACTTTGGTCCTAATGAAAAATTATCAAAGCAATTTACAACTTTGGTACAAATGGTGGATCGCCTATGTGTCTTCACTGAGAACACCATGGAATGGGCCAGAGAAAGGGTGAACAAAGCCACACAAGATCTTAACTTGTTATTATTTACTTTAACATTCCATGATGAGGCATGGAACTACATTGACCAAAGTATACAAGACCTCGAAAGAGGAGGGGTGGGGCCCAGTTCACCAGGAGCACACGAGCCGAGTGCAGCACAGCCGCCAGCCCAGGGTAGTGGGGGAGATGATACACAGCCACAACCACCACCTACATAGATAGAGAGACGTGGGCTACGTGCCCATTTTTTATTACATCCTACTTTTGGAGGGAGCGAGATTGATCCAGCTGGAGGAAATGGTTACAGCCCCGCTCGAGCAACCAACGCTATATAAGGGAGACCACTGCAATAGCAGAGTTTTTTATCAAACCTCTGAGAGAGAAAGCTCAAGTCCAGGTATAGCTATGTCTAAGATTTAGTCGTATTTTCTCTATGTGTATTTTCATGTCTTCCTTATCTCACCCTTTCTTCTACCATTTTCCAGGGACTATCCAGGAAGCATTGTTCATTGAGATCATTTCCTATGGAATGTGCCAGAGTTGGAGACTCTTGCATCACTACAATCAGGATGGAGAGAAGCAACCCCATGTTACGATATTCGAACTGGGGTTTATTGTAATCATTATCATATAAGAGCCGAGCACTCTATCGGTTTCTCCATATGTAAATCATTTTATATTAATAGAAACTCCAACTCTATTCCTGGCATCCTTTGTGTATGTGGTTTATGTGTCTCACTCATTTATATATTACAACAATATGAATGTATGAATGATGCCTTCTATCACTAGTTAAATCATTTTTATTGATTACATTATTTGAATGAATGAAAATGAACTAGTTCTCCTTTCCTTTTCTTTTCTGAGTCATTTAATATAAATCTGCTATGACTACCCAATGGACATGGCACCGGTCTGGTCTTGATGTGTTTTAACAATGCATGGTTTGGTCATAAAATAATTAAAATAATATAATATCATTTAATCTGGTAATACATGGGTGATTGCATCAAAATGGTAAATATATGAACCCATTGTCTGGGGTTTCCTTACCCGACCTGGTCTGTCTAGAGTCATTATGATAATCTATTCCTAGGTCAAAGAGGTAGATCCACCAGAGTCTACAATACTCATTGTGATTTTTGGGATTCCTGTGACGTGACAAAGCTTAAGGAGGTAAGCAGGAAATCCCCACAACAATATCTTTTCTAGTGAGGTCAAGGCTTCTCATCATACCTTGAGTCCTTTGGGATATTTGGATGTTTAGCACAAGTGGGTGACTAGTCTCATGACCTGATCGTGCTACGTAGTCAGAGTCTCCAGGTGATTTTGAGAAGATATGGGTAAATCAAAGAGCCACCAAACTCTAATTTCCTAAAACATGGGGACTCAATGAATTTCCCAGTGAAGTCACCAAAAATTGTAGGTCACCAATTCGACACTGCAAGTAGGGTGGGGATAGCAGATCAATGCCAAGCACCATAGAATAATCATTACATCGAGATATGGGGTGGATGATCTTCGAAGGATATCAGTTTCTTTGAGGGTGGTTTCAACTACTCTACATCACAAAATGAGAAAGGGAAAAGGGAAGGAAATAAAATAAAATAAGGTCATAGATAAAACTTATGAGGATGGGTGGAGTCACATTAAGACTTATGCATGTGTGATACCTTGTATGAATATAGAACTTACACCTAACAGATCATCCAAATGTACCTTAGTTCCAACTCTTATAAGCAGTGGTTAAGAGGTGAATTCTAGAATCAATGAATAGGTGCATGAGATCTAGGATGTAGAATTAGAGCACTCCTATCCGACTGACATTAGCAAAAATAAACCCCAAGCTCATATTCACAAACACATGCTCTTGAGCCACTCAAGTGAACCCTATGGAATCCATACAATATAATAACATGGGACTACTTAAACAAGTGAACGAAAATAAATATTCACACATTAAGTAAAGAACAAGAGGACAAACCTAGAGACCAAATAGTGTAGAATTTATATTTACATAGGAGAAACATTACATAAGAATTGTAATGGCTAAAGAGTCACCCTCTGGAATGACCAAATTTCTACTATTTATAATTATATTTACATGGATTTCAAAATCTAGACATTAATGGTGGTAGGTGGGAAGATAATCATTGTAGCAGACAAGCATCACGATGGTATACTATTCCATTGGATAGCATCGATCTTATAGAAGGAGGTATATGTACTTGGTTGAATCTGGGTCTTCATATATTTTGAAGCTTCTATCCAATTAATAAAATCTTAGCTACCTCATCCTTCTCCTTGATTGGTGGTCCTCTGATTAGGTGGTGGATGACAGGTTATGAGACGCATTGGAAGCAACACATTGAAAATACATCACACATATACCTGTATTGTTAGGTACCCAAATTACTGCAATTGTGTGTACATATTCTATTTGAGTTTTGAGTGATGGTAGGAGTTTTACGTGTTTGGCAAGCACTTTTTTTACTTTTTTTTCACCCGTGGGGTACTGGGAAGAAAGGGTGGGTATTTATATGATGTATTGTCCCTTTTGCACTTGTATTTCCCACTCAGGATGGGCGGGAGTCTATCTTCTTCCCAAGGGTGAGGTTGTACAATTTGTCTGCCCATGCTAGTACTTTGAAATGTTTTCCTAACAAGTTGGGTGGGCATTTTAGGAAGTTCTATCTAAATTTTTAAGGGCAGGTGTCCTCCCACTCTTATCGCTTGCCCTGCTTTGATCCGTCATAGTTGCTGCTGCCACTGCTTGATGTCTTCTACCTGTCCATCAATGCTTCTCAAAATTCAGCATACTCCTTTCAATGGGAATCACTTCTTGAAGGGAAGAGTGGGTGAAGTGCATAAAATTTCACCCACAGGTACACAATTGTATGATAGATTCAGGTATTACTACAATGGTGATGCCTAAAACAGTATGTGATGTCATGGGTATGGAGTATACAAGGAGTGATCAAAGATGTCCCCATGGTATTACATAGATTGCCTCAACTTCCTATAATATAGGAGATTATAGTGGTTGATCTGGAACCATACTTTGGATGTGTCTATCCAATAGGCAAAAATAATAGGTATTATCACTGAGGAGGAATATCTAATGGAATAAGTCTTGGAGGAACTTCAGTTTGAGGATGGATTTTACTTGAAATATTTCAATGCCATGATATAAATAAGAATTGGTACCTATTCTATCCAAAAATTAGATGATAAGAAATAAAAAAGGAATTCCATGCATGCATCAGATCAAATGTGGAAGCTATACTTTGATGGGGCTAGATGTAAGAATGGTGCAGGTACAGGAGTGGTGTTGATCACACCAATAGGGGATCTAAAGACTTATTATTACAGGTTAACCTGGATCTACACTACTAATGCAACATAGTATGAAGCCTTATGCTTAGGATTAAGAAAGGTCAAGTTGGGGGTTAAGCATCTATAAATATTTGGTGATTCCAAACTGGTAGTCAACAAAGTCATTGAAAATGCATGAGTAAACAACACTATCTTAGGGCATAAAGGAATCGAGTATGGGATTTTTTGGAATATTTTGAATCCTCGAAATTAAAAGATATCCCTAGAGAACTGAATAATCATGCTGACATCCTAGAAGCTATAGGGTCTAATTATTACTCTCTATCAAATGTTATATACAAGCCTAAGGTGATAAGATTGATATACCGGTCTTTAGTACCAGATAAAGACATCTTTTAGTAGGTGTTTGATAATGATGAATAGATAGTGGATTTTATAATCCAGGAGATGAATTGTTCTGCTAAACATATAAGGGATGAAGTTCAAGAAGAAGAAGAAGAAGAAGGTTTCCTACAATTAAAAACAACCACATCCCAAAAGGGCTAATCACATTGGAAAACCTGTTTGACAGTAATAACCATCCTGCAGGCCACATGATCAAAATTGATGATGGAGGATCTAAGGAGATCTCAATAGCTCCTAGAAATTATTTGAAAGTCATTATAGAATGCTCTGAAGAAGAATTAAATTCAATTCGGGAGTTGGGCAGGAGGTATGATGACATTATAGCCTGGACATATAATGACCTGAAAGCCTATGATAGGAATACCATTCAAAATACCATGGAGTTAGAGCCAGGTTCAAAGCCAGTAAAAAATAAACAGAGGCCAGTTAACCTGAAGATTAAAATATTTATGAAACAAGAGCGCCTAAAACTGCTTAATGACAAAATAATCTATCCCATTAAGCACTCAACTTGGATGGAAAATCTGGTCCCAATCAAGAAAAATAATAGGAATATCAGGATGTGCATTAAATTTCATAGATTAAACAAAGTCTCTCTGAAGGATCACTATCCCCTATCTTAAATTGACAAAATACTACATATGGTAGTAGAAGCAAAGAGGTTCTCTCTACTAGATGACTTCTCTGATTTCAATAAAATCTAGGTTCGAGATGAAGACCAATACAAAACAACCTTCACCACAAAATGGGGAACCTTCACCTATCAACACATACCATTTAGACTATTTAATGCAGGAGCTACTTTCCAAAGAGTAATGGATATAACATTTGGAGAACTAGTCAATAAAGTGATTGTTATCTACCTAGATGACATGACAATGTTCTCTCACAAGAAGGAGCAACATATTGAGCACCTAGCTCAAGTCTTTGAGAAATGCAAAGAGTTTGGAATATCACTAAATCCAAAGAAATACATTTTTGCTATTCAATAAGGTAAGCTATTCGATCATGTTGTGTCAAAACAAGGACTTGTTATTGATCCTCATAGAGTAAAAGCCACCCTAGAGCTGCCTTTTCCCATGAACAAGAAAGGGCTTCAGTCCTTCTTCAGGTAGATCAAATTTGTACAAAAATCCATTGCTAATTTTGTCCAGATAATCAAGCCTATGATCAAAATGCTAAAAAAATGTAGAGTTCGAATGGATAGAAACCCGACAAGAAGCTTTCAAGGGTATAAAAGAGGCAATTTCAAGAGCCCCAATCCTAATCAATCTAGATTACTCTAAATATTTCATCTTGTATGCATTTGGTGTCGAAGAGAGCTATGCCATAGTACTCACTCAAAAGGGAGAATATGGTAATGAAATACCAATTGCATTCCTTAGTCAAACCTTACAACAACATACAAAGAGAAATACTTTTTTTTGAAAGGTAGGTATGTGCCATTATAAAATCCATCAAAAATTTTAGACATTTTTTGTCTCAAAGTAAAATCCTGGTGTATGTGGTGCATTCAGATGTCAAACGCTTCATCATATAGGGAGAATTGGGTGAGGGAAGGGCTGGTTGTATGTCAAAAATTTAGAAATTTGATGTAGAAATTAGACCAAAAAAATTTAGTAAGAGGTAGGGCCCTTTAGCAACATCTAGCCTACTCTATGGTGGAGTATTCCAATGTGTATGTGGAAAAGGATCACTCTAGCAAACATGATGGAGATCAACAAGTGGTTGTAACATGGATTGATGAGTTGGTGCACTATTTTTATTTTGAGGAGTATCTAGAAGGATTGAAAACCTCACAAAGGAGAAGGTACAAAATGCAATAAAAAACTATGTACTAGTTGGTAATGTCCTCTAGAGGTGAAATTTTAATGATGTAATTCTTTGATGTATGCCACCATACAAGATTGATAAAGTACTAGAGGAGTTCCATGGAGAATTCTCAGGAGGACATTATTCAGGGTAAACCACAACAACAAAAATCTTGAGAGCTAGATTTTACTGGCCAATGGTGTTATCTGATGCATTTAAATGGGTTCAGTCATGTGACATATGTCAGAGATTTGTTGGAAAATCTAAGCATGCTACTCTGCCCCTACAACTAGTAATAGTAGAGGAACCATTCCAAAAATGGAGACTAGATTTAATTAGTGAAATAAATCCAAATTCATCAGTCGATCACAAGTATGTGCTTACAACCACTAAATACTTCATGAAGTGGACTAAGGTAGAAGCCACTAAACATGTTGACCAATAGACGGTGATAGACTTCTTGGAAAGACTAATAACCAGGTTTGGCATCCCCTCCACCATTGTATCTAATAATGGTACTTATTTCATTGGATCCAAGACTTTAGATTTTGCCAAGAAATATGGAATCTATTGGAATGCATCTTCAAATTATTACCCACAGGAAAATGGTCTAGGTGAATATACCAATAAAAACATTTTGAAGATAATCAAGCACAATATAGAGTGTAATACCAGAACATGGCACCTTTTTCTTGATAAAGCACTATGGGTGGACCATATCACACCTAAGAAAGCACTAAAGACATCTCCCTATGCACTAGTATATGGGAGGGAGGCAATTATTCCAATCAATATAGAAATACCTACTATGAGATTCATGAGTGATATGGAAACAGAGGACTTCCCTGCCATCAAGAAAAGGTTAGCCCGACTATTCCAATTGGAGGAAGAACATAATACAACATATGATAACTTATGTCCTAATAAAGGTATTGTAAAGTGTTGGTTTGACAAAAAGGCCATGCTTAGAAAATTATGTGAAGGAGATGCGGTCCTGAAATGGGGTGTCAAACAGGAAAAACTAGGGGCCCATGACAAACTTGATTCATTTTGGTCAAGCCCATATCTGGTCCAGAGCTGAAAGTATTCAAATACCTACCAGCTACAAGATTTAGAGGGAAGGTTGCTACCCATTCCTATGAATGGTCAGTATCTTAAACACTATGCTTGACCTCACCCAAGCCTAAAATGTACATATGTAAATAGTCTTGTGTGTTTTTGTGTTTTGTTCCTTTTCAAATTTTTTAGGTAGCCTACAAAATTTTGACCCAAGCCCACATCTAGCCTACAAAATCATCATCTCGACCAAATTGCAATCGCAATAGTGGATGGCCATTACGACAGATAGGAAGAAGGGGATAGATGCTAAAAGAGTTGGGCATGGTGCAAAATGATAAAAAAACCATATAACATTCTAAATAAAAAACTTACCCACTTCAGGGGGAGAAAAGAAGAAACTTAGAGTCAAGGCAGAAATACAAAATCCCACCCTGACAAACAAGTGGAAGAAAGGTGGACGAGAATGTGCAACAAAATAAGAAAACTTTAACAAAGCCACCATCACTCGAAATCAAGAGAATAGTTAAATCATGACCTACCATCACAAAAAGACCTCAAGTCCCACCACAAAGACTTACACCCAGTAATTTTAAGTACAACTATCCCCTTCATAAGGGAAGATACATTGGTTCAAAATGGCTACATACCAATCAATGAGCAGGAGCACCTTCGCACATTTTGACCATGAACGAGTGTCATTAATTAAGAAGCATGGAAACAATCATGGTCATTATACCTGTAGTGAAGGTTCGAATCATCACTCAACACACATGTTGGACCACATCCCAAGACTGCCAACATAATGATAGTTAAAATAAAAGAAGGTGAAATATGGGTGCACATCCGAATGCAATCATTTAAGGCATTGCAAAAGGAAAGTACGCTCCTCTAGGTAGGTTGTTGGTTGACATATCTAGTAGATGTTGGCTCTTAATCATTCATTACCAATGAGGTGATGACAAAACATGATGACACAATATATGAGGAAAGATAATTTAGGAGGGTGTTTGATTCCTATTATGCCAAGATGATGAGGTAACAAGTGTCTCCATTTCATTGGTTACTAGCTCTTTTCAAGAGAATTTGATTATCATCAACTATTAGAAGGAATTCAACTCAAGATATTTATCTCATTTCATGTAAAATTCTTTCAACGGTCCTGTCATTACGTCACATACAACCCTAGCCACATACTATAAAGGAGTAAAGGAAGAAGCCAAACAGTTTATCTCAGCATTGTCCAAAGCTCTGATAGAAACTAGCAATGATAATAGTGCTCATTTCAAAATTTGTAAAGTATTAAAAGTTTTTGCTCCTGATAGTTCCATAGTATTTGAAGAAGGGTTTCAAAATGAGAAAAGCAAATATCGAGAGAAAATTGGAGGAATCCTACGAGGGGCTTAGGGACATTGAGATAACGATAAGAGGCAAAACCAAAATTGTGAGGGAAGCTACAATAGTTGTGGCAGAGAATCAGTCTAATCATGGACCAATGACAATGGCTTGGAGGAGCCACCTTAGCCTTTTCATGCCTTCTCTTATACATCCCTGCTTGGAGTTGGTGCATGCAGTAGCAAAACTATATGACTCGGCCATTGGTGCAGTTCGGTATGCTTAAGGTCGAGTGCTATTCATTATCATCACTAGTGCCATTCGAGAGACATTTTTTCTTGAAGTTGCTATGTGATGCGTTGTCGTTATACACATAATTAATTCTCAATGAATTTTTCAATCCAAGGCTGTGTATAAGGCTATATGCAGAAGAAGGGGTAAACAGGGTTATAACTTAGGTCAATCTAGAGAAACAGGTTTTATTAAGGAAACTAATTGTGTGGGGGTTTTAGGACATTCATATCTCTAAATTGCATGAATTAAACCTTAATATAAGTTGCAGAATTGGAAACTAATCATTAACTATAGAAATGAAGTCCTAATTACAATTGCAGAATGAGACCTAATTATGTTGCAGAAATAACAGTTACAAAATTGAAAGTTTGATTCTAATTGCAGAAGGAAAATCTAATTACTTTTGCAGTAATGAAAATCTAATTCTAACATGGAAATGAAACTGTCAAGGCTCTGTAATAGAAGGTTGTCAATCTTCTGTGTAGGGGTTGACAACAAAACATAAAATGCATAAAATTATAGAAAATAACAAATTCTGGAAATGACAGTCTGCAATAAATTGAAAGCTTTTCTGAAAGTGGGGATTACAACCAAATAATTAATCACAAAACATAAAATAATCTAAGATTGCAAATATCATTAGTTGTTTACAAAGGAATGAAAGGACAAGTTCTACAACTCATTTTGCTGTAGCCAAATCAGAATAAAAACCTACTGTTAGTCCTCCTCCTAGGTCCGGAAGTGGCCAGTCTCTTTGTCCAGAAGAAGGTATGAGTCTCTCTCTATTTAGATATTAATCACACTCATTTACAAGCAATATGAAATAGAAACAATATACTTTTATTGATTCAAAAACATGATTACAATAATGCTGCTAAAAACTGTTACAGGACTGTAATAGTCTCTTTCTGATTATCACCTATTACTGATTTCTATATTATATTCCCCTTAATATCTACTACTTTCTTTCTTCTATCTCTTACCACTAGCTCAACCTGAACGGGAGCCCTATTTATAGATGTCCTAAGATTTACTAACAAGCTAAAAAGATCTAATCCTATTATGCTGTAGCAATTCCTGGTTTTTATCCTAGAAGAAGATCATATTTTGATCTTTCCATAAATGGTGGCTTTGGTCGGCAAGGACGACAAAGTCAGATCTGAGATATTTCCTTTTATCCTTTTCAATATTTATTTCCATTTTTCCAGCATTAGAATTCGATCAATAAGTCAAAAAGCACATTTTGTTTTCATTCCGAAGATAAGTGGCTCATTCCGAAGATACTATAATTTTCATTTTGAAGATCTGCTCATTTCAAAGATACTACAGTTCTCATTCTGAAGACACTACAACTTTCATTCTGAAGATCAGCTCATTTTGAAGACACTACAGCTTTCATTCTAAAGATCCGCTCATTTCGAAGACATTATGTTTTCTCATTTTGAAGATATCTGTTCATTCCGAAGAGACTTCAAAATGAACAAATGTGGGCTTCTTAATTGATTTACTCTACATTTCTCATGTGGGCTACTTCTCAGGGTCAGATCCCAATGGTCTTCATCTCTTTCCACATGTGAATTCCATGCCTTGCCATTCGTTGGCAGCTGGCTAGAATTTACATGGGAAAACCCAGTTTTTGATGCACAATAACAGTTTTCTTGAATTGTTGCCAGATTTAGGTAAAATGAATGCTTGAGACATATCAAAATATGATTAGTGAAATTTTGTTATTAATCTAAGCATATCTCATTTTAGCAAGTCATAACAAAACAACATAAAACTTCTACAAAAAGCTGCAAAAATCAGAATATAGTATTTCAAATACATTCATCATGCAAATAGTTAATACACAACATATTGAATCAACTTAACTAGCATATTAGATTAAAAATAAGAGTTTATAGGTAATTTCAATGTTCAAAACATGTTATGATTGAGGCATTTCTAGGCCTCATCACTATGCTTTGAGACCCTTGGAGGAACACCAAACCTAGAGTAATTAGAGTAGATCAGGAGGAGCAATGAATGCAGTTGCTCAATGAAGGTCCCAAGCAATGGGTGGCTAAAGTCCTTGGTGGGTTACCAAAAGGCTACGAGGTCAATACCAAACCACTAATGGATTTCAAAGAAGAACACTAGCCCATATTATATTTGTTGGCCGCCATGTTAGGCTTTCCATCAGATGAGGAGGTGCAACCATATCAATTGGCAATGAATTACACTATCTCCTGGGCATATAAAAATATCAGATTTGATTGGGCAAGGTTTTTAGCCCAAAACACATGAAAACAATTAGTAGAGTATCAAGGAGAGATGACCAAGAAATTTTGATATGCATCCCATCTGGTTTGGCTAAATTTTTATCATGTCCCATGGCAGAAACTCTGTGTAGATCCAAGAGAGGAATGAAAGAGGAGAAATGCGCCCGATATTTGAATGGATGCACGTACTCAAGAAAATAAGTTCGTACATGGAGATTAATAGACACTTTTTGGGACCCTCCCTTTTATTGATCAATCAGTCCTATCTATGTCTCTCGTAGAGAGCCAAGAATTTTCTACAAACCAACTCTCAAGAGATTAGGGATTACTACTTCATGCAGGAGGGCACTTGCATCATGTTGTATGGTTTCTCTAATTTCTCATATTTGCTGTCCTTATATGTCACAAATTGATTTTTTAGCATGGAAGTATACCAATAAATTTGCTACATTGAGGTGAGGTTGGGGAATGAGATAAAAAAAAGAGTAATTTTCCCATTAACCATACTCTTCGAACCCATATTCCTACCCAGGAAGAACTATGCTCTCTTCCACCAACTATATTAGAAGCTATCAACCCTAAAGCTTCTCCAAGTGCCACCCAGATGGCACTATGATCCTAACAATAATTTTTAAGAAAAGCTCATGGATAACAATAGGCCAAGGTAGTTTAGACACCATGAAAATGAAGGTAGCAAAATAATGCTGAACTATAGAAATTTATCAGAGGATCAAGTGCTCCCATTTACCTAATTTCACATGCATAGCTGGCCAGTGTGGAGGGTGGAATATCTATATAAAAAGGTGTTTAATACAAAGAAATACCCCTCTCATCTAATAAGAGGGCCTCTATTTCATGATATAGTTAACAAGAGGAACTGGTCAAAACATAAAACTGAGTAATGGTGAGAGAGATGACACCAAAGAAGCATACCCAAGAGGGTTTGATGTGGATGTATCTACTAAATACAATTCCAAATATGAGCCACCAAAAAAAGGACAAGGAGGTAGAAGACCTCATCCCTGAGTTTATGAAGAAGGAAGATCCCCCAAATCCTAGGCACAACCAAGAATATTTAGAAGAGGATGATGAAGAGCAAGATGAAGTGATTTATTCAAACTTATTCTAGAATAATAGTGCAAAAAATAAAATGATACAAAAGAAAATAATGACTCACAATAAACATGCACATAGAACACAAGAGATTTACCCTGGTTCACCCAATATGGGCTAATCCAACAAATAAAAGCCACACCTCCTTTGATATTATTATTTTCACTCATTTTCCAAAATGGGACATTACAATCAATATAAAGGAAAATATTACAACCCTAAACTACAATGTGGTATTAGAATATCATGGGTACAATACCATGGGATAAAACCAACCAACCATAAGAATCCTAGAAACTGCTATGTAAATCACTTTGAAAAAAGAGGAAAAAGGAGAAAATCACTCTAGAAAAAGAGGAAACAAGAATCTCTAAGCGATTTCTAAGCATCGATAAGCTCATCGAGGGTAAGAGTGAATGAGCAGAGGGTACTATACATAGGCCCTTCAATGGAGTCCAGGGTGACTAGGTCATCTAAATACAATGAAGTGCAACCTCAAGAACCCAAAAATTTATGTTGTAAAAGGCCCATACTATAAAAAAGTGGAAGAGTGCCCCCAAGCCCCAATCAAAATCAATCACAGTAGGTGTTAATATTGAATATACAAAAGATATAAGGGATGGTGGCATCAGGAAAAGTCTAGAACTAGTAGGTGACCTCAAGGGAGATACCGAAGATAGCTCAAAAATAAGTTGTAGTGGAGGATGTGGACTCACGAACACCATATCCTCGGAGAGCCTCCTCATCGTAGGTGATAGAGGATTCCCCATCACATAAAATACCTTATTTTCTAAGATAAAACCTACTATAGCCAAAATGATGCCTCTTCATCCTAAACACTCACCACATAGAGGGTCACATAGCTATCTACTACCCCCTCTAGTCAATCCCTCTAGTGGAACTCATCTACCATTGCATTCCCCACTAGAAAAGTAACCCTTTTCTAGCATCCCCTAGTATCAACCAGATCAATTTCAATCCAACAAGCTGTCCCCTTCCATACTCGACCTAAAATAGTTAAGAAAGTCTCTATGCTCATTCCAAGACCGTATCCTTTCTCTATGTCTTATAACCCCCTTGCCATAATTTTTGACTAACCAAGTTGTTATGCAGGTAATAGAGAAAGACTTACCAGAGGCTTAATCTATGTTAAAAAAACTTAGGAGAACTAGAAGATATGGGAGGACTAGCAATGGGAGATGTTTATAGAAGAGTGCACACCAACAACCCCCTCAATGCGTATGGAGCTAGATCCTGTAGAGGGAATGCTTCACAAGGTGATAGCTATACCAAAGGACAAAAAATATCTTGTTGAAATGGAACAAAAATATTAGGATTTTTAGGTAACATCTAAGGACATTACAAAAATACCAAAGGTGCAAACCCTCAAAAATCTACATGTACAGGCTCACACCTTATTTTGGTAGAGTAGCAAGGAGGAGAGAGACCTGAAACATGCCAAGAAAACAATTAGCAGCGCAGTTGAAGCAGGAAAATGTGAGACAATGAGCTCTAGAGCTACAGGTGAAATAAATCTAGGAGGGGTTAAATAAGGCCGCTTCCTAGAAGGTATTGCAAGAAAAGGATGAAGATATTCAAGTGTGGAAAATAAAGCTTCAAGTTGCTTAGGAATCGGCTAAGAAACAAGAGGTCGAGGCCCAAGTCAGATCACAACAACTACAAAGTGCCTTGGATAGGGCTCTAGGTGATCTCAAAAGAGAAAAGAATATGTCTCGTGGGTCAATGATCACCAAGTCCTAGATAGGAGATGTCAAATTTTTTTATCTATATAAGACGACTGATGCTATGATTAAGGTACTCCTTGCATTTACAAGAAGGCTCATAGATGTATTGACAATCTCAAAATGGGTGAAGGTGGAAGCAGTAGAAAAGGGAAAAGTGATGTAGGGCATGGGATACCAAGCTTTAGCAATAAAGACTATGTTTAGGAGAGAAAATCCTATCCTAATGTCCTACTCAAAATGAGAAAAGGATCACATCAGGCACCGCATAGATCATGTGCTCTTTGTCACAGACCTGTACTATGAGAACAAAGAAATTTAGATGATGTTGAAGAAGGAAGTGGAGAAGATGAATTCCATTAATGCAAAACTTAGAAAACTTGGTTCACTAAGGGTTATGGGAGAGTGGTAAACAATTTTTTACAAAGCAGGATCTCACTGATAAGTTTGAAGCACTTAAGCAGGATCATAGTGACATCGATGCACTCAATGAACTCGTGGAGGTTGATAAAATAATGGATATTATCTTGAAGTTCTTGGGTCTCCATGCCAAAGTAGAATAAGAGGTGGGAAACTATGCAAACCTTTCTTATAGAAGCCTGAATCAACTGGAAGTGTTGGCAATTTTGGGTACATTGGGTACATTGCCTTTGCTCAAGTGTTGATGTTGTCATTGATGTCAAGAAGCGGAAGGGTTTTTGTGAAAACCAAGGCAGACAAAATAAAAGGTTTTATTTAAAACCATGGACAACAGATTTGAAATGGGTTTTTCTTAAAACCCAAGTTGGCTCTTCGTTTCGTTGAAAAAGGTGCCCTGGTGATGAAGATATTTAATTTTAAATATTTAGTTTAAATTTTATTTTTAAAATTTAAATTAATATTTTAAAATTAAATTAAAGTATTTTTCGACGTGTTTGGAAATGCCGACGTGTTTGGTAATGCATCGAAGTACATATAAAAGGTGGCAATGGAATTCATTTTAAAGGCACAAAAGAGGAGGGCTCGCAGTGGAGATTCAAATGATGCTCGGGAGCAGCGCCAAAGAGGAGGGCTCGCGGTGGAGATTCAAATGATGCTCGGGAACAGCGAAGTATGGAGAGCACGGATAGCATTTGTCCTTATGTGAAAAGGTAGACCATGCTGCAATAGTAAAACATTATGCACAGAACCCTTGCGATGAGTAAATCGAAATAGTGAGTGAGTGATTGGTTGACAGCGTAGAAAGCGAGTGATTGGCTGACGAGTGATTGGTTGGCGAGTGTTGATGAAGGTAGCTTAGTTTCAAGCCCTGCTGTGTATTCCAAATGCCAACATTTATGAGTAGGTTAAAAAGTTAAGAGGGATCACTGCCAAGTGGAGGGCGCAGCCGATTGAGAAACGTTTCTAAGCTACGGCAGATCGCTGGATCGAATCGCAGCGACAGCGAAGCGGTTAGTATTTCTTTTATTATTGAAGTATATCAAAAGGGGGTATGGCTTATGAGTTTTATTAGGAGAAATAAGGGAATGGTATATTAATCTGATGGAGGTATAAGTTGTAATTCTAGTTTTGACATTGTGTTTATTAATGCTTGATACTTATGTGGAGTAATAAGGTTTAGGGGAGTCATAACTAGAGTGTGGAATGTTTATGAATGATATAAAATATTTTATTTTACTTTTATGGTATAAGTGGTTTTGGGAGTTATAAGGTTATGCAATGTTGTGATTTATTTTATTTTATGGTACAAGTGGTTTTAGGAGAGATAAGGAAGTTGTGCAATTAAAGGCTTTGGTGATGATTATTGAAAAGTGGAGTAATGTTGATTATTTTGTGATCTACTAACCCTTGTGAAGATTGGCAAAAGAATTTTGTGATTGTGGCAGATTTCCAAAGGGGTTCCTTCACTTCAATAAGGTATGGGCACATTCTTCTTATGAGTATGATTGGTGTATGTTTTCCTGAAATAAGATTGGAGTGAAAAGGTATTCAACTAGGTTTCCTTTGGTTGGGTGTAAGTCCTAGTTTCTGGTTTGTTGAAGACTACTTATGCATTGTTATCATTGATGAGAGTTTTGGTGAATGCATAATTCTGGTTTGAGGTAGTGGAAGCATTGTGCACTAGGGTTTATGGTTGTGAGTCTTGATACTTGCTTTGAGTTGGTGAAACCCTTGGATGGTTGTGTTGAGGTTGATGGTTGAGTTGCTTCCATAGAGGTTGGTTGATCAAGTTATTGCTTTTACTTGATACATGATATTGGGCTTACTCCATTGAGTTGATTTGAACAAGTTATTCTTTGCATTTGGTGATATTGTGTGGGTGGCTATTTTGTTCAAATATCTTTGGAGGGAAAAGGATTTCTACTTGTTTCCTTTTCTAGTGATGATTGGTTGAATGCTTCAAGGTTAATGTTGAGTTGAATGATGTTGGTTAAACCTTGTCTATGAGCATTGTTGTTGAAGCCCTAATTGGTTGAGAAAAGATATTGGTTGTTGGAAAGAACATGAGTATCATTGTTATATGAGATATTGCATGGTTGGCAATTGTTGGGTTGTGTTTCATGTTCTTGAGAAAAGCATACTACATCTATCTTATTCTGTTGAGATTTGAGATTGAGTTGAGATTGAGATTGGGAGTTAAGTATAGAACATATTGAGTCTCTAACAATTCTCTTTATGTTTATTGAGTCTATAACAATTCTCTTTATGCTTCTATGAGGTTGATGAATCACATTGGGTCTCTAACAATTCTCTTTGTGGGTTCATGCCAAGCAAGTTTTCTTGATGAACTTGTGAGCAGGTTTTGGACAGGTTCCATTGGGGACTTGTGAGCAGGTTTTGGACAGGTTCCATTGGGGACTTGTGAGCAGATTTGGACAGGTCCTAGCAGAGGACTTGTGAAGTTGAGTTTGATAGTTCTATCAGAGAACTTGAGGACAGAGGTGCATTGGTTCTATGAGAAGAACCTGAGGACAGATTTATGCCAGACCGAAGGACTATGTTTGGTGCAGATCAAAGACAGAGGAAGAGGACATTTGTGCTAGACCGAAGGATTATGTTTAGTGCAAATTCGAGGACCAGCTTTGAGGTGATAGAGTTGAGGACAGAGGTCTCCAGCCAGAGCAGGGAAGACAGGTGTCTTCTATGGATAGAGTTCCATTTGCTAAGGGCAGCGGAGGCGAGAGGTCTTCTAGAGGATCACCAGCGAGAGCAGAGGTAGGGGAAGGTATCTCCTTTGAGCAGAGGCTCATAAATTCAGATTGGGGGAAGGTTTCTCCTTTGAGCCGAGGCTCATAAACATTGTAATTGGGAAGGTTTCCCAAAGAACTTTGAGATAACTTTTAGAGAAAAGTTTTGAGGATGAACCATGTAAATTGTTGTGTCACTTTGTGGATGATTTTGTGCATTGTTTTGATATTGCTTTGGATATATTGCTTTACTATTTTGAAGTATAAAGGAAAAGTAAAAAGAGGTCTTATACTGTTCACCCCCCCTCTCAGTATAAGCTTGTGTTCTTCAATTGGTATCAGAGCAGGTTCCTTCGAAAAAGTTTAAACAGCTTGAAGGAAGATCTTACAAGAACACAAATGACAAGGAAAGGCAAAAGCAAAACCATAAGACACAAGAAGAAGAAATCTCACATGGTCATGAAAGAAAATGAAGATGAACTCAATGTTGTTGCTTTGGGAATGGAAATAGATTCAAGAGATGAATCAAACAATGGAGAACAAGCCAAATTAATAAAGTTGTGCACCAGATGTGGGAAGACCGATCACTTTGCGGTTGAATGCTCACAAGTAAGAGAATGTTTTATTTGTGGTCAACTCGATCACAATGATCATCATTGCTATAGGTTTAGTAGCAGTGAAGATGAAGATGATCCGTTCAAAATTGATGAAGATAAACAGGATTGTAAGAGCAAGGATTCTGAAAGGCATAGGCATCAAAGGAAGAACAAAGATGAGCACAGCAATAAAGGAAAGAGGTATTCTCACAAGCACAAGAAGAGCTTCTACCTAGACAAAGCAAGTAAGTGTTCTAGTAGTGATAGTGAAAGTTCTTCAAGTGATAATGAAAATGAGATGTTGTTCATATCGAGAAAAAGAGGAAGAACCAAAACATAGATTCATTATCATGAAATGTCTTAGATGTGGAAATTTTGGTCACCTTGAGGATGATTGCACAAATAATGATTTGGTTGCTAGTATGTATGAGGATGCTTCAAAAAATGATAAGGAAGATGCATGTATGGTTTTTGAAAAGGGTAGCACCTCTAGTGATAAGAAATCTGAAAAAGGCCTTGATGATTCAAAAAGCAAACATATAGAGGAAAGTGAAGTAGATCTTAAAGGTGAACTTATTAATGCTCTTAGTGTTTTGAAAAAGGAAAGAAAGAAGAATGCTAGACTCAAGGATAAGTTAGATGAATGTTGTATGGAGAGAGATGAACTTATAGAAAGTCTTGATGTCTCTATGGCTAAGGCACAAGAACTCAAGAATGAGTTAGAATCTAAGGTGCTTGAGTATAGTGAATTAGAACAGAAAATGGCTTCGTTGAAAGAGGAAAATAAAGAGTACAAGGATAAGCTATACAGGTTTCAAGAAAGCTCCAAAAAGGTTAAGTCTCTCATCAAAAGTCAAAGAAATACAACAGATAAAACAGGTCTTGGTTTTGTTAAGCCTCACAAGAAACAAGTTGGAGAGTCTAGTAAGAGACTCCAAAAGGAAGAGAGTTCTAATGAGGAAAGTATTTCAGATCATGAGTCCTTGAATGATAGATGCATAGAAACAGAAAATAGATTTTGGAATGAGAAGAAGGAGAAGTTTTTAGGACCTAAGAAGTCAAATAAAGGAAAGTTTCAAGGCAGATGTTTTGCGTGTCACAGATTTGGTCACATGGTTGTACATTGCATGGCTCAAGTGAAGAAGGTAAATGACAGTTTCAGAAGTGGTAATTTCTTTCATGGGTATTGCTACTCTTGCAATCAGTTTGGGCATAAGGCAGTTCATTGCAAGGCAAATAACAGGAACAGGTTTAGTCAGAACAGGTGGATTCAAAGAACAGGTATGCCTCAAAGAAATAACATTGTTACTTGTTATAAGTGCAACAATGAAGGTCACATAGCTAGACAGTGTAGAGCTGAAATTCCAAGATACAGGAACAGGAACAGTGGCATGATTAGGTCCAAGGATCAACATGTAAGAACAATGACAGAAACAGAAACAAGAATATGGAAAAAGAGTTCAAGAGAAGGCCCGACAAGGAAGTTATAGACGCTGATGATGATCGATACCTAATGGGAGTTTTACTCCCACCCCAGAATTAATCACCTCAATAGGAGGTGGGGGAGGGACTAAGCTAAGAGGCTCATTCTTAGTCCCGAGCCCCAAAGGTGGCCCTTTGCCATTGATGACAAAGGGGGAGAGATATGAGTAAGGGGGAGAGCTTCAAGTGAAGAGGAAAGCTTCAAGTCAGGGGGAGCAAAACTTCAAAGGTAGATCTGTGGATTTCAGTTTTGGCTCTTGAAGATGTGTTTTTAGTAAAGTTTTGCCATCAATGACAAAGGGGGAGATTGTTGGCAATTTTGGGTACATTGGGTACATTGCCTTTGCTCAAGTGTTGATGTTGTCATTGATGTCAAGAAGCGGAAGGGTTTTTGTGAAAACCAAGGCAGACAAAATAAAAGGTTTTATTTAAAACCATGGACAATAGATTTGAAATGGGTTTTTCTTAAAACCCAAGTTGGCTCTTCGTTTCGTTGAAAAAGGTGCCCCGGTGATGAAGATATTTAATTTTAAATATTTAGTTTAAATTTTATTTATTTAAAATTTAAATTAATATTTTAAAATTAAATTAAAGTATTTTCCGACGTGTTTGGAAATGCCGACGTGTTTGGTAATGCATCTAAGTGCATATAAAATGTGGCAATGGAATTCATTAAAGGGAGTGTGTTTTCGATATGAATCCTCATGCAATTTCGATTTAGTCAGAGTCCCTGCGCTAACGAAGAATGATGCTCGAGAGTAGCACCAAAGAGGAGGTCTGGAGATTCAAATGATTGAGAGAAGAGGAGGGGAGATAAGAAAAGTATGGAGACACGATAGCATTTTCCTTATGTGAAAAAAATAAAATAGTGAGCGAGTGATTAGTTGACAAGAAAGCGAGTGATTGGACAGTATTGGTTCATGTTGATGAAGGTAGCTTAGTTTCAACTGGATTAAACGAACATTTATGGAGGAAGTTAAGAGGATCATTCCAAGTAGCGAGATTAGAGTTCTAAGCTACGGCAAATCGTTGGATCGAATCGCAATGACAATGAACGGTTAGTATTTCTTTTATTATTGAAGTATATCAAAAGGGTATGGCTTATAGTTTTATTAGGAGAAATAAGGGAATGGTATATTAATCTATGAGGTATAAGTTGTAATTTATTTTGACATTTTTTATTAATGCTTGATACTTATTGAGTAATAAGGTTTAGGGAGTCATAACTAGAGTGTGGAATGTTTATGAATGATATAAATATTTTATTTTACTTTTATGGTATAAGTGGTTTTGGGAGTTATAAGGTTATGCAATGTTGTGATTTATTTTATTTTATGGTACAAGTGGTTTTAGGAGAGATAAGGAAGTTGTGCAATTAAAGACTTTGGTGATGATTATTGAAAAGTGGAGTAATGTTGATTATTTTGTGATCTACTAACCCTTGTGAAGATTGGCAAAAGAATTTTGTGATTGTGGCAGATTTCCAAAGGGGTTCCTTCACTTCAATAAGGTATGGGCACATTCTTCTTATGAGTATGATTGGTGTATGTTTTCCTGAAATAAGATTGGAGTGAAAAGGTATTCAACTAGGTTTCCTTTGGTTGGGTGTAAGTCCTAGTTTCTGGTTTGTTGAAGACTACTTATGCATTGTTATCATTGATGAGAGTTTTGGTGAATGCATAATTCTGGTTTGAGGTAGTGGAAGCATTGTGCACTAGGGTTTATGGTTGTGAGTCTTGATACTTGCTTTGAGTTGGTGAAACCCTTGGATGGCTGTGTTGAGGTTGATGGTTGAGTTGCTTCCATAGAGGTTGGTTGATCAAGTTATTGCTTTTACTTGATACATGATATTGGGCTTACTCCATTGAGTTGATTTGAACAAGTTATTCTTTGCATTTGGTGATATTGTGTGGGTGGCTATTTTGTTCAAATATCTTTGGAGGGAAAAGGATTTCTACTTGTTTCCTTTTCTAGTGATGATTGGTTGAATGCTTCAAGGTTAATGTTGAGTTGAATGATGTTGGTTAAACCTTGTCTTTGAGCATTGTTGTTGAAGCCCTAATTGGTTGAGAAAAGATATTGGTTGTTGGAAAGAACATGAGTATCATTGTTATATGAGATATTGCATGGTTGGCAATTGTTGGGTTGTGTTTCATGTTCTTGAGAAAAGCATACTACATCTATCTTATTCTGTTGAGATTTGAGATTGAGTTGAGATTGAGATTGGGAGTTAAGTATAGAACATATTGAGTCTCTAACAATTCTCTTTATGCTAAGGATAATAATTATTAACAATTCTCTTTATGCTTCTATGAGGTTGATGAATCACATTGGGTCTCTAACAATTCTCTTTGTGGGTTCATGCCAAGCAAGTTTTCTTGATGAACTTGTGAGCAGGTTTTGGACAGGTTCCATTGGGGACTTGTGAGTACTTGTGAGTAGATTTGGACAGGTCCTAGCAGAGGACTTGTGAAGCTGAGTTTGATAGTTCTATCAGAGAACTTGAGGACAGAGGTGCATTGGTTCTATGAGAAGAACCCGAGGATAGATTTGTGCCAGACCGAAGGACTGTGTTTGGTGCAGATCAAAGACAGAGGACGAGGACATTTGTGCTAGACCGAAGGACTGTGTTTAGTGCAAATTCGAGGACCAGCTTTGAGGTGATAGAGTTGAGGACAGAGGTCTCCAGCCAGAGCAGGGAAGACAGGTGTCTTCTATGGATAGAGTTCCATTTGCTAAGGGCAGCGGAGGCAGAGGTCTTCTAGAGGATCACCAGCCAGAGCAGAGGTAGGGGAAGGTATCTCCTTTGAGAAGAGGCTCATAAATTCAGATTGGGGGAAGGTTTCTCCTTTGAGCCGAGGCTCATAAACATTGTAATTGGGAAGGTTTCCCAAAGAACTTTGAGATAACTTTTAGAGAAAAGTTTTGAGGATGAACCATGTAAATTGTTGTGTCACTTTGTGGATGGTTTTGTGCATTGCTTTGATATTGCTTTGGATATATTGCTTTACTATTTTGAAGTATAAAGGAAAAGTAAAAAGAGGTCTTATACTTTTCACCCCCCTCTCAGTATAAGCTTGTGTTCTTCAATTGGTATTAGAGCAGGTTCCTTCGAAAAAGTTTAAACAACTTGAAGGAAGATCTTACAAGAACACAAATGACAAGGAAAGGCAAAAGCAAAACCATAAGACACAAGAAGAAGAAATCTCACATGGTCATGAAAGAAAATGAAGATGAACTCAATGTTGTTGCTTTGGGAATGGAAATAGATTCAAGAGATGAATCAAACAGTGGAGAACAAGCATTAATAAAGTTGTGCACCAGATGTGAAGACCGATCACTTCGATTGCTCACAAGTAAGAGAATGTTTTGTTTGTGGTCAACTCGATCACAATGATCATCATTGCTATAGGTTTAGTAGCAGTGAAGATGAAGATGATCCGTTCAAAATTGATGAAGATAAATAGGATTGTAAGAGCAAGGATTCTGAAAGGCATAGGCATCAAAGGAAGAACAAAGATGAGCACAGCAATAAAGGAAAGAGGTATTCTCACAAGCACAAGAAGAGCTTCTACCTAGACAAAGCAAGTAAGTGTTCTAGTAGTGATAGTGAAAGTTCTTCAAGTGATAATGAAAATGAGATGTTGTTCATATCAGAAAAAGAGGAAGAACCAAAACATAGATTCATTATCATGAAATGTCTTAGATGTGGAAATTTTGGTCACCTTGAGGATGATTGCACAAATAATGATTTGGTTGCTAGTATGTATGAGGATGCTTCAAAAAATGATAAGGAAGATGCATGTATGGTTTTTGAAAAGGGTAGCACCTCTAGTGATAAGAAATCTGAAAAAGGCCTTGATGATTCAAAAAGCAAACATATAGAGGAAAGTGAAGTAGATCTTAAAGGTGAACTTATTAGTGCTCTTAGTGTTTTGAAAAAGGAAAGAAAGAAGAATGCTAGACTCAAGGATAAGTTAGATGAATGTTGTATGGAGAGAGATGAACTTATAGAAAGTCTTGATGTCTCTATGGCTAAGGCACAAGAACTCAAGAATGAGTTAGAATCTAAGGTGCTTGAGTATAGTGAATTAGAACAGAAAATGGCTTCGTTGAAAGAGGAAAATAAAGAGTACAAGGATAAGCTGTACAGGTTTCAAGAAAGCTCCAAAAAGGTTAAATCTCTCATCCAAAGTCAAAGAAATCCAACGAGATAAAACAGGTCTTGGTTTTGTTAAGCCTCACAAGAAACAAGTTGGAGAGTCTAGTAAGAGATTCCAAAAGGAAGAGAGTTCTAATGAGGAAAGTATTTCAGATCATGAGTCCTTGAATGATAGATGCATAGAAACAGAAAATAGATTTCGGAATGAGAAGAAGGAGAAGTTTTCAGGACCTAAGAAGTCAAATAAAGGAAAGTTTCAAGGCAGATGTTTTGCTTGTCACAGATTTGGTCACATGGCTGTACATTGCATGGCTCAAGTGAAGAAGGTAAATGACAGTTTCAGAAGTGGTAATTTCTTTCATGGGTATTGCTACTCTTGCAATCAGTTTGGGCACAAGGCAGTTCATTGCAAGGCAAATAACAAGAACAGGTTTAGTCAGAACAGGTGGATTCAAAGAATAGGTATGCCTAAAAGAAATAACATTGTTACTTGTTATAAGTGCAACAATGAAGGTCACATAGCTAGACAGTGTAGAGCTGAAATTCCAAGATACAGGAACAGGAACAGTGGCATGATCAGGTCCAAGGATCAGAAAAATGACAAGAACAAGAATATGGAAAAAGAGTTCAAGAGAAGGCCCGACAAGGAAGTTATAGACGCTGATGATGATCAGTGCCTAATGGGAGTTTTACTCCCACCCCAGAATTAATCACCTCAATAGGAGGTGGGGGAGGGACTAAGCTAAGAGGCTCATTCTTAGTTCCGAGCCCCAAAGGTGGCCCTTTGCCATTGATGACAAAGGGGGAGAGATATGAGTAAGGGGGAGAGCTTCAAGTGAAGAGGAAAGCTTCAAGTCAGGGGAGCAAAACTTCAAAGGTAGATCCGGTGATTTCAGTTTTGGCTCTTGAAGATGTGTTTTTAGTAAAGTTTTGCCATCAATGACAAAGGGGGAGATTGTTGGCAATTTTGGGTACATTGGGTACATTGCCTTTGCTCAAGTGTTGATGTTGTCATTGATGTCAAGAAGCGGAAGGGTTTTTGTGAAAACCAAGGCAGACAAAATAAAAGGTTTTATTTAAAACCATGGACAACAGATTTGAAATGGGTTTTTCTTAAAACCCAAGTTGGCTCTTCGTTTCGTTGAAAAAGGTGCCCCGGTGATGAAGATATTTAATTTTAAATATTTAGTTTAAATTTTATTTATTTAAAATTTAAATTAATATTTTAAAATTAAATTAAAGTATTTTTCGACGTGTTTGGAAATGCCGACGTGTTTGGTAATGCATCGAAGTACATATAAAAGGTGGCAATGGAATTCATTAAAGGGTGTATGTTTTCGATATGAATCCTCGTGCAATTTCGATTTAGTCGAGCCCCTACGCTAACGAAGAATGATGCTCAGGAGCAGCACCAAAGAGGAGGGCTCACGATGGAGATTCAAATGATGCTCGAGAGCAGCGCCAAAGAGGAGGGCTCACGGTGGAGATTCAAATGATGCTCGAGAACAACGAAGTATGGAGAGCACGGATAGCATTTGTCCTTATGTGAAAAGGTAGACCATGCTGCAATAGATATGAGCGAGTGATTAGTGACAAGAAAGCGAGTGATACAGTATTGTAGTGTTGATGAAGGTAGCTAGTTTAAATGGATCAAACAAATTTATGAGAGGAAAATTAAAGGATCTAAGTGAGCGAATTAGATTAAGGCGACGTGGATCAATCCACACTAGTATTTATTATTGAAGTATATCAAAGGTATGTTATTTTTATTAGGAGAAATAAGGGAATGGTATATTAATCTGATGGAGGTATAAGTTGTAATTCTAGTTTTGACATTGTGTTTATTAATGCTTGATACTTATGTGGAGTAATAAGGTTTAGGGGAGTCATAACTAGAGTGTGGAATGTTTATGAATGATATAAATATTTTATTTTACTTTTATGGTATAAGTGGTTTTGGGAGTTATAAGGTTATGCAATGTTGTGATTTATTTTATTTTATGGTACAAGTGGTTTTAGGAGAGATAAGGAAGTTGTGCAATTAAAGACTTTGGTGATGATTATTGAAAAGTGGAGTAATGTTGATTATTTTGTGATCTACTAACCCTTGTGAAGATTGGCAAAAGAATTTTGTGATTGTGGCAGATTTCCAAAGGGGTTCCTTCACTTCAATAAGGTATGGGCACATTCTTCTTATGAGTATGATTGGTGTATGTTTTCCTGAAATAAGATTGGAGTGAAAAGGTATTCAACTAGGTTTCCTTTGGTTGGGTGTAAGTCCTAGTTTCTGGTTTGTTGAAGACTACTTATGCATTGTTATCATTGATGAGAGTTTTGGTGAATGCATAATTCTGGTTTGAGGTAGTGGAAGCATTGTGCACTAGGGTTTATGGTTGTGAGTCTTGATACTTGCTTTGAGTTGGTGAAACCCTTGGATGGCTGTGTTGAGGTTGATGGTTGAGTTGCTTCCATAGAGGTTGGTTGATCAAGTTATTGCTTTTACTTGATACATGATATTGGGCTTACTCCATTGAGTTGATTTGAACAAGTTATTCTTTGCATTTGGTGATATTGTGTGGGTGGCTGTTTTGTTCAAATATCTTTGGAGGGAAAAGGATTTCTACTTGTTTCCTTTTCTAGTGATGATTGGTTGAATGCTTCAAGGTTAATGTTGAGTTGAATGATGTTGGTTAAACCTTGTCTATGAGCATTGTTGTTGAAGCCCAAATTGGTTGAGAAAAGATATTGGTTGTTGGAAAGAACATGAGTATCATTGTTATATGAGATATTGCATGGTTGGCAATTGTTGGGTTGTGTTTCATGTTCTTGAGAAAAGCATACTACATCTATCTTATTCTGTTGAGATTTGAGATTGAGTTGAGATTGAGATTGGGAGTTAAGTATAGAACATATTGAGTCTCTAACAATTCTCTTTATGCTTCTATGAGGTTGAATAACAGATGAATCACATTGGGTCTCTAACAATTCTCTTTGTGGGTTCATGCCAAGCAAGTTTTCTTGATGAACTTGTGAGCAGGTTTTGGACAGGTTCCATTGGGGACTTGGGCATCTTTGGGGACTTGTGAGCAGATTTGGACAGGTCCTAGCAGAGGACTTGTGAAGCTGAGTTTGATAGTTCTATCGAGAGAACTTGAGGACAGAGGTGCATTGGTTCTATGAGAAGAACCTGAGGACAGATTTGTGCCAGACCGAAGGACTGTGTTTGGTGCAGATCAAAGACAGAGGACGAGGACATTTGTGCTAGACCGAAGGACTGTGTTTAGTGCAAATTCGAGGACCAGCTTTGAGGTGATAGAGTTGAGGACAGAGGTCTCCAGCCAGAGCAGGGAAGACAGGTGTCTTCTGTGGATAGAGTTCCATTTGCTAAGGGCAGCGGAGGCAGAGGTCTTCTAGAGGATCACCGACCAGAGCAGAGGTAGGGGAAGGTATCTCCTTTGAGCAGAGGCTCATAAATTCAGATTGGGGGAAGGTTTCTCCTTTGAGCCGAGGCTCATAAACATTGTAATTGGGAAGGTTTCCCAAAGAACTTTGAGATAACTTTTAGAGAAAAGTTTTGTGGATGAACCATGTAAATTGTTGTGTCACTTTGTGGATGGTTTTGTGCATTGCTTTGATATTGCTTTGGATATATTGCTTTACTATTTTGAAGTATAAAGGAAAAGTAAAAAGAGGTCTTATACTGTTCACCCCCCCTCTCAGTATAAGCTTGTGTTCTTCGAGGAAGACATCGATGAATTTATTAAAAATGCATCCCTATCCACTCTCAAGGAATGGGAACACATATGTAATGATTTAAAAATTCAAATCTTTGCAAAGGTAATGACATAGGCTAAATATTTTGGAGTATGGAAAAGTAGCTAGATCAGTTTGCTGCTACAGTCGTCTCCTAGGTAGGTTCAGAGGCTCTTGCAGGTCTAACCCAATTTTATAGATTTCTTATTTTTATTGACTCTGTAGCCCAATGGACAAGGATCACGATCAGTTTTGTTTTAAATTTTTAATTCAATATTTTGGCTAATTCGAAAGTCTGGGTCCCCCCTCTTTCGTAAGTAAAGGGACCTTGAAAGTTTCCAAGAATGTGGGGCAAATAATGTAGTGTTGCTATTTACTATCCAAACTAAGAAGAAAGCTCATGCATAGGTCTTCCCTGCAAAGATATGTTCCACCCTGACCAAAACCCTGCCCCAGCTAAGGCAGCAAGTTCTAATGTATGGGTAAAAGTACAAAACAAAGTAAATTCCAAAGCATCCTGTCCCAACTTGGGTAGAAGTTGGTGGGACCAAAAGGAGCAAGGCCATACTGATTATCCCGCCCCAACCAAGGCGACTATTTTGAAGATCCCCTAGGGTGGAAGCATCCTAAAAGTACTACCTAGATGAGGAAACAAAGGTATTAGGTGAGCTATCACCCAAAAAGGCTCCCAAACACCATAACCAAGGCTGGAATGTGACAAGGAAAGGTGAAGACTATTCAAAGTTGGTGCTAGCCTAGATCTCAAGCCTATCTCCGAGGCATCATCATTTGCATTTAATGTTGGCCATCAAACATTGTAGTAGGTTTACCAATGCTTTTTATTGGAACCTAAGGATAGGGTTCCCACCAATACAATGCAGTCAAAGGAAAGTAGGTTACATGTAGAATCAATGATCTGCCACCACAACCAGGGCCATAAATTAAGACAATACAACTGCATCAAAAAATATAGAGCTAGGCAAATGGGATGTAATTAATAGGGATCATCTGATGGCGTACCTGATGTCTTGAAAGGCTCGATAAAATATAGTGAGGAGTCATAGGCATGATTTCCCATTGCCTGGGTAATATGATGTGCATTAATGATCCTGTCCAGCGAAGGAAGGAGGTCCTATCTTCTGGCTATAAAATAGTAAATGTAATTCATTTGGAGGGTTGACTCTAAGCCATTACAATTTGTATGTAATACTGAAAATATATTAATATAAGAAAAGCATTATCTAGCCTTTTGATGATTTTGTGTATGTATGTATTTTCATGTTTGTGCTTTTCTACTAAAGTTGATAAACAAATTAGTTGTTATTCTACTATCTGGATTCTGACTATTGGTTTATCAATTATGGAATTTACAAACATAGGATGAATGTCAATGTTAAAAATCAAAATGTATTGGCTGGTTTGTTAGATGGTTTATGTGTGTGAATGTATTGTTGCTTCTTTCCTACATATATATTGATATGACTTATCTACCTGCTTTAATCCGGCTTCATTGACTTTATTTAATTCCTTCTTTGTTTTACCTAAACTCCACCAAAATATTTATCAAGTCATAAGGAACCAACATTATCTAGAGATTGGTCATGAGGTCTTGTTATCTTGTGGCTTCTCAATTTTGGTCTAGTTCACAAGGCATACAATCATTTCGTTAGGTGCATATTACCAACCAATAGTAATTTCATTTCCTTTGAGTGAAGATTTGTGATGCAGGAGCATCCGGAGGTGGAAGAGCAATCTTGCATCATCCAAAAATATTTTTTCTCTAAGTGCCAAAGCTGTCGCGATATCGCGACACTTTTTGAGAAAAGGCGCCAAGGGGCCAAGCTGTCGCGATATCGTGACACTTTTTGAGAAAAGGCGCCAAGGGGCAAAGTGGTCGCGAAATCGTGACACTTTCGGAGCAAAGGCGCCAAGGTGCAAAGTGGTCGCGAAATCGCGACACTTTTGGAGCAAAGGCGCCAAGGTGCAAAGTGGTCACGAAATCGTGACACTTTCGGAGCAAAGGCGCCAAGGTGCAAAGTGGTCGCGAAATCGTGACACTTTCGGAGCAAAGGCGCCAAGGTGCAAAGTGGTCACGAAATCGTGACACTTTCGGAGCAAAGGCGCCAAGGTGCAAAGTGGTCACGAAATCGTGACACTTTCGGAGCAAAGGCGCCAAGGTGCAAAGTGGTCGCGAAATCGTGACACTTTTGGAGCAAAGGCGCCAAGGGGCAAAGTGGTCGCGAAATCGTGACACTTTTGGAGCAAAGGCACCAAGGGGCAAAGTGGTCACGAAATCGTGACACTTTCTGAGAAAAGGCGCCAAGGGACAAAGCTATCGCGAAATCGTGACACATTTCGTAAAGAAGCACCAAGGGGAACAGCTATCACGAAATCGTGACACATTTTGAAAAGAAGAGCCGAAAGGAGCAACTGTCATGAAATCGTGACCCGAAGGTAGAAGACAAGGGCGGAAGGCAAAGACATCGCAAATCGTGACATGTCGCGGTTTTGCGACCCAAAGGAAGACAAGTGCGGAAGACTAAGACGTCACGATTTCGTGACATGTCATGAAATCACGGCCCGAAGGAGAAAATAGAAGCCGAACGCCAAAACGTCACGATATCACGACCGAAGAGGAGAGAGAGAGTAAGGAAGCAAAAACGTCATGATATCACGACAGAACGCTCACGACTCCAGACAGGCCGACGGTTACAGAGGCCATTGTAGAAGGGCACGTGGCAGCAAATTACAGGTGGCCATAGAGCACTAGGCGGTTATAGAGGCCATTGCAGAAGGGCACGTGGCAGCAGATTACAGATGGCTATAGAGCACTCCTATGAATGATGACCCGACGGGTTGATGGACAGGCGGCTGCAGAGCATTCCGCCACTCCATGCCATGATGATTGAAGACACCTGGCAGCAACATGTAGGCGATGACAGAACATTCATGCGAGCGGTTATAGGAAACCCCGCATTCTATGTAATGATGTCCAAAGGGGGTCGGGTCTGTTATAAAAGGCAGTGCATACATTGTAAAAAGGGGTTGGCCATTTGTTACTTCTGTAATTCGAATTTGAAAGCTCTTAATGAAATATTGGTGATTTTTCTGCGTGTTATTCCAGTCCTGCTTCAAGTGGTATCAGAGCCAGAAGGTTCTGAGTGCGCGAACCGATCGTCGGCTGTGAGGCAGTTTTGCGCCAGGATTGTGGTTGTGGGTTGTGAGAAAGTGAGCAGGATGCCTCCACGTAGGAACCATGGTGGTGCGAGGAATAGGGGAGCAGAGGTCGATCTTAGAGCCTTGCAGAGGCAAGTTCAAGCCCTGCAGGAGGAAATCAGAAGAGGAGTTGAGCCAAGAAGAGAGGAACCCAGTGAAGATGAAGTTTGGGAAGAAGAGGGTCCATCTGATGAGGAAGAAGCATTGGATCCAGCAGAGGCTAGGCTGTATAGGGCCATATCCCAGATCGGGAAGAAGCCGAAGTTTGACGTCTCCACCTATTCTGGGAATCTCAATCCCGAGGAGTTGATAGATTGGATCAACGACATGGAGGAATATTTCGAGTATGAGGAGATCTCAGATCCAAATCGGATCAGGTTCACAAAAACAAAGTTGAAGGGACATGCTAGCATCTGGTGGAAAGGAGTACAACTAGAAAGGAACAGGAGGGGAAAGGAAAAGATCACCAGGTGGGATCAGATGGTAGAGAAATTGAAGAGGCAATTCATCCCCGTAGATTATGAGTTGGATCTGTTGAGGAAGATGCAGAGTCTTAGACAGGCGAGTAAATCTGTCAAGGAGTACACGGAGGAGTTCTATCAAATCTCAATTCGAACCGGTCATTCTGAGGCGAATAAGGAGAAAGTTGCACGCTACATCAATGGATTGAGAACCAGCATTCAAGAAGAGCTGAGTCTGGTTCGGATGAGCACGGTTGAGGATGCATACCAGTTTGCATTAAAAGTGGAAGAGAAACTGAATAGGAGATTTGATGGTAAGCAGAGAGGAAAGGATCATGGTGGAAGAGCTAGTGGAAGGACCAGTGGAGGAAGATACAGAGATCTGGGGAAGACTGGTGAAGCAAGCAGTAGCCAGAACCAGAAAGAAGAGAAGGAGGAGAATAACCAACGCCCACGCAATCAGAACAACAACTACCCGAGAGGAAGAGGTAGGCCTGGGCATGGGTTTGGGAGAGGTGTCTTTCGAGGAACCTGCTTCAACTGCGGAGAAGAAGGACATCGGGCATACAACTGCCCGTAGCGCCAAGAAAGGCCAAATCGAAGACCTGAGGGTCAGGCCGAGCTGCTATAGTAGACGAAGGTGTCGAATCTGAGCACTCTGAGGAGGCAGAACGAGGAGAAGCGATGGTCATCAGAAGAGTCTTGTTGAATGAGGAAAAGAAGTCAGACCAGAGGAACAACCTATTTCGCACAAGATGCAAGTGCACGGGCAAGGTCCGTAACATCATCATTGATAATGGAAGCACTAATAACTTGGTCTCTGAGGAGATGGTTGCCAAGTTGCAGTTGGAAAGAAGAAGACACCCGCATCCATATCGGATTGCGTGGTTACAAAAGGACCATAGGGTGTTGGTCAGTGAGCAATGCCTGGTGAAGTTCAACATTGGAACTTACCGTGATGAGGTCCTGTGTGACATCCTACCTATGGATGCATGTCACATGTTGCTTGGGAGACCATGGCAGTTTGATCGGAGTGTTGTACATGATGGTCGAGCCAATACATATTCCTTGTCAAAAAATGGAGTTCGCCATAAGTTGAAACCCCTGAAGGAGGCGGATGAGAAGGTATGCAGCAGTGCACGAGTCTGTCTAGTTGATGGAAGAAGATTTTTAGATGGCCTGAAGCCAGATCATATGTGCTATGCAATAATCCCTAGGGTCAGGGAAGAAGAATGCAAGGAGACCCCAGTGGAAGTCATGGGTCTGTTAGAGGAATTCCCAGATATCATTTCTGATAATGTTCCTGAGGGTTTACCCCCAGTAAGAAAGATCAGCCACCATATAGATTTGGTGCCAGGATCGAGCTTGCCGAATAAAGCTGCACACAGAATGACTCCTATGGAAACTGAGGAGCTGAATAGGCAAGTTCAAGAGCTGCTAAAGAAGGGGTTGATTAGGGAGAGTCTTAGCCCATGTGCAGTACCTATAGTACTAGCACCCAAGAAGGATGGAGAGTGGAGAATGTGCATAGACTCTCGGGCAATTAACAAGATCACTATCAAATACAGATTCCCACTGCCAAGGATGGATGATATCATGGACTGCTTGAGTGGAGCTGAGTACTTCACGAAGATTGACCTAAAAAGTGGTTACCATCAGATCCGCATTAGAGAAGGGGATGAGTGGAAGACAACCTTCAAAACCAGAGAGGGGTTGTACGAGTGGTTGGTCATGCCATTTGGGCTAACCAATGCACCGAGTACCTTCATGCGGTTAATGAATGAAGTCCTGAAGGAATTTCTAGGCAAATTTGTTATTGTCTACTTGGATGATATCTTGATTTTTAGCAGAACCCTGGAGGAACACCTGATGCACATCAGGAGGGTTTTTGAGAAACTGCGGGAGGAGCAGTTGCTGATAAATCTAAAGAAGTGTAACTTCGTGAAGAGGGAGTTAGTATACCTAGGATTTGTTATCTCAGCAGATGGTCTCAAAATGGACCCAAAAAAGGTGAGGGCTATCATAGAATGGCCTGCTCCAAGAAGCGTGACTGAGGTGAGATCGTTTCATGGTCTGGCCAGTTTCTACAGAAAGTTCATTAGAAACTTTAGCAGTATTTGCGCATCCCTTACGGAGACAATGAGGGGGAACAAGAAGGAATTTAAGTGGACAACCGGGGCAGACAAAAGCTTTGCTATGCTGAAGAAGAAGGTCACAGAGCAACCTGTCTTAGCACTTCCAGATTTTAACAAGGTGTTTCAGGTAGACTGTGATGCGAGTGGTAGTGCCATAGGGGCCGTATTGAGTCAAGAGGGTAAGCCTGTTGCTTATTTTAGTGAGAAGCTCAATGATGCCAGGAAGAAGTATTCGGTGTATGATCAGGAGTTCTATGCCATAGTTCAAGCTCTGAAGAAATGGAGGCATTATTTGTTGCCAAAGGAGTTTGTCCTGTATACTGATCATCAGGCACTACAGTATATCAACAGTCAAGGAAAGCTAAATCAGCGGCACCTGAAATGGGTTGAGTTCCTGCAGAGCTACACCTTTGTGCTAAAGCATCGGAGCGGAAGGTCCAATAGAGTAGCGGATGCCTTGAGTAGGAGGCAATGTCTATTGATGGAAATGAAGGTGGAAGTTGTAGGGTTTGCTGAGCTCAAGGGTTTATACCCTGCAGATCCCGACTTCGCAGAAGCTTGGAAGGCCTGCATCGCACCTGTTACTTTAGACAAGACTAAGTGGTTAAATTTTCTGATTCAAGATGGAATGTTGTTCAGGGGGAACCAATTATGCATTTCGAGGAGCTCAATGAGGGAGAATCTAATCAAGGAAAAGCATAGTGGAGGTTTGGCTGGACACTTTGGTCGAGACAAGACCATTTCCCTTGTTAATGAAAACTACTATTGGCCGCAATTGCAACAAGATGTGGCAAAATTTGTGCAAAGTTGTAGGATATGCTAGATGGCAAAAGGTGTGAGGCAGCCTACTGGTTTATATCAACCACTACCTATACCCGAAAGGCCATGGGAGGATATTAGTATGGATTTTGTTCTTGGTTTACCCAGGACGCAGAGGGGACACGACTCCATATTTGTGGTAGTGGACAGGTTTTCAAAAATGGCTCATTTTATTCCCTGCCAGAAGACTAGCGATGCGGTCCATGTGGCTGGTTTATTCTTCAAGGAAGTGGTACGACTTCATGGTCTGCCAAGGAGCATTGTGTCGGATAGGGATACCAAGTTTGTAGGGTATTTCTGGAGAACCCTGTGGAAGAAACTGAAGACGGATTTAAAATTTAGTTCTGCATACCACCCCCAAACAGATGGCCAAACAGAGGTGGTAAATAGGAGTTTGGGCAATCTACTGAGATGCTTGGTCGGAGACAAGCCCAAGGGATGGGATTTAGTTTTGTCATAGGCAGAATTCGCTTACAACAACTCTATCAATAGGAGTACCAATAAATCGCCATTCCAGATAATCTATGGGAGCAGCCCAAGAAACGCTTCAGAGTTGAGAAGGATGGATACAAGAGAAAAATGCAATGCTGAGGTTGAAGACTTTGTTGAACACCTGAAGGGCATGCATGAGGAGGTGACAAGGCACATCGCTAAGATGAATACTCAGTATAAGGCCCGGGCAGACCAGAAGCGCCGGGCTAAGGAGTTTGAAGTAGGAGATTCCGTCATGGTCCATCTAAGAAAAGAAAGGTTTCCTGCCAAGACCTATAACAAGCTGAAGATGAAGAAGTTTGGGCCATGCAGGATCATTGGAAAATGGGATTCGGGTAATGCATACGAGGTGGAGTTGCCGAGTGAACTTAACATCTCACCGATTTTTAACATTTCAGATTTGGTTGAGTATCATGAAGGAGATAGCAGTGAGACACCAAGCCCGGATTTGTGGAGCATTCCAACGGCCACTCCAGTCGCAGACGAGATAGAAGAAGTCCTTGATACGCGTGAGGGCCGAAGTACTCGGAATAGGTGTTATTCTGAATATTTGATCAAGTGGAAGGGCAGGCCCATAGAAGATGCGACTTGGTTGTCGAAGGCGAGGTTGACCGCCCGGGTCTACCTCAGACAGATCAGAAGTGAAGGTCACTTCTCAATTCACCCCGGGTGTCTGATGCAGGAGCATCCGGAGGTGGCAGAGCAATCTTGCATCATCCAAAAATATTATTTTTCTCTAAGTGCCAAAGCTGTCGCGATATCGTGACACTTTCTGAGAAAAGGCGCCAAGGGGCAAAGTTGTCGCGATATCGCGACACTTTTTGAGAAAAGGCGCCAAGGGGCAAAGTTGTCATGAAATCGTGACACTTTTGGAGCAAAGGCACCAAGGTGCAAAGTGGTCACGAAATCGTGACACTTTCGGAGCAAAGGCGCCAAGGTGCAAAGTGGTCACGAAATCATGACACTTTTGGAGCAAAGGCGCCAAGGTGCAAAGTGGTCACGAAATCGTGACACTTTCGGAGCAAAGGCGCCAAGGTGCAAAGTGGTCATGAAATCGTGACACTTTCGAAGCAAAGGCGCCAAGGTGCAAAGTGGTCACGAAATCATGACACTTTTCGGAGCAAAGGCGCCAAGGTGCAAAGTGGTCACGAAATCATGACACTTTTGGAGCAAAGGCGCCAAGGGGCAAAGTGGTCACGAAATCGTGACACTTTTGGAGCAAAGGCACCAAGGGGCAAAGTGGTCGCGAAATCGTGACACTTTTTGAGAAAAGGCGCCAAGGGACAAAGCTGTCACGAAATCGTGACACATTTCATAAAGAAGCACCAAGGGGAACATTGTCATGAAATCATGACACATTTTGAAAAGAAGAGCCGAAAGGAGCAACTGTCACGAAATCGCGACCCGAAG
Organism: Wollemia nobilis; assembly: GCA_028583015.1. Taxonomy (NCBI): domain Eukaryota; kingdom Viridiplantae; phylum Streptophyta; class Pinopsida; order Araucariales; family Araucariaceae; genus Wollemia; species Wollemia nobilis. Next base: position 24,049,842 of record JAQPPZ010000523.1, read on the forward strand.
GTAGAAGACAAGGGCAGAAGGCAAAGACGTCGTGAAATCGTGACATGTCACGGTTTCATGACCCAAAGGTAGAAGACAAGTACGGAAGACTAAGACGTCACGATTTCATGACGTGTCACAAAATCGTGGCCCGAAGGAGAAAATAGAAGCCGAACGCCAAAACGTCATGATATCACGACCGAAGAGGAGAGAGAGAGTAAGGAAGCAAAAACATCATGATATCGCGACAGAACGCTCACGACTCCAGACAGGCCGACGGTTGCAGAGGCCATTGCAGAAGGGCACATGGCAGCAAATTACAGGTGGCCATAGAGCACTAGGTGGTTACAGAGGCCATTGCAGAAGGGCACGTGGCAGCAAATTATAGATGGCTATAGAGCACTCCTATGAATGATGACCCGACGGGTTGATGGACAGGCGGCTGCAGAGCATTCCGCCACTCCATGCCATGATGATTGAAGACACCTGGCAGCAACATGCAGGCGACAGAACATTCATGCGGGCGGTTACAGGAAACCCCGCATTCTGTGTAATGATGTCCGAAGGGGGTCGGGTCCGTTATAAAAGGCAGTGCATACATTGTAAAAAGGGGTTGGCCATTTTGTATCTTCTATAATTCGAATTTGAAAGCTGTTAATGAAAATTTGGTGATTTTTCTGTGTGTTATTCTAGCCCTGCTTCAATTTGTTAGTCTCTATAGACACCCCATCATATTCTATATATTTTCATTCAGTGTATTCCTTTTGTTAAACCAATGCTAGGTAAAGTTTGATCCCATTCATTTATGGAAACTACTATGAAATATGACATGATATTTGAGTGGCTATGAATCTTCATTGCTCGATTGCCTTTATCGACAATCATTTTTATTTTAGCTTATATTGAGGAAAACTATTGTTGGACTTAACAAAGAAGATTTATTGAAGAATGACAATGTAATCTAAAGAAGGATTTTTTATAAAACCCCTAGATGGACTTGGATCATGAGGATCTCACTGAAATCAATAAATTTACTCCAAGGAGAATATTCATCAATAGGTTCCTTTTTCCTCTCATTTAGCACTTAATCTTACTTTTGTTTCATTTTTTTAACCAGATGGATGGCCTAGTTTTAGGATTAGTTTAAAAAAAAAAATCACTTGATTTTTAGTGATGTTTAAAGAAATCCATTCACTTTATCTTTTGGATTTTATTATACAATAGTAGTATTTTTGAGAGGGTAAACTTCTTGGCTATCATAAAAGAAGCTAAATTTATTTATATAGACCCTTGGTGCAAGAGAAGTCATGGGAAAGCTTTTTTTCTTAACAAAGACCTTTGAGCCACTTGACAAAGTTGCAAAAAATGGTTTGACAATTTTTATGTTGTATAGGCATGAGAGGATGACCTAATTGGTTGAGTTTTATTAAATTATTGTGTAGGGAAAACCATAATAAATATGGAAAAAACATTAAAATTTCTAGATTCTTTAAGAAATTTTAAGGGGTCCTAGTTCAACACTTTCTTCCATTTTTCCTTTAGGTATTCTAAAATTCTATTTGGAAAAATCATCATTTTTCTCCTTTTTTCAAAATTTCAAATTCTAAATTTGGAATATTACTTGAAGTGGTGATTTTACATAGAAAGGTTGGCATGCATATTATTGCATCAGCTTGATAGGGGTAATCGGCACTTGTTTGTTTAAATTTTGTTTTTATATTTTCTCTTCTAAGCTTGGCACTTGGAGGGATGATTAACCTAGCTTCCCTTAGGCATTAGGACACAAGAGATTTTAGGTTTGAATTTCTCCCATGTGATTTAATTTTAAACTAGGATGACATCAATACCTCTTATAATAATATGGCATGTGATGATAATGTGGCACCCTCTAATGATGACATGACATTACTTGATGATGTGACACTTGGTGATAACATGACACCCCCTTTGCAAAATGGCATACAAGTGACGTGGTAGTCTATATAGGTGATGTGGAACTTTACACAAATAATGTGGCAAGACATATGGTGGCTAGAGGAGACACTGATACTATATCTATCTATAAAGCATACACCTAAACAAATACATTAATCGAAATCAACATTAAAGCATGAAATGGAAGACAAGATTTCATATGACAAGAAAATGAATGTTTATTTTATTAATCTTGAATCAAATCTTGGTTACAAGCATACCCCTCTTAGAGTCACCCAAATTTTGATACAATTAACACAATTTGAAAGCCCCAATAGGGTAGGTGCAATACGCAGACTCTCTAAATGGACACGAACTGCTCCAAGGTGTCGATGACCTTCTTCTTCATGATTAGAGGCATTTGTTGCCTTGCATCCCAAAACCCTATCAGTCCTGTGTGTAATAAAAAACAAGAAGCAATTAGCAACAAAGAAGGCCTCTCTTGATGAGGCTTTTAGGAGGTATTTGCACAAAAGATGTTATGATTAGCAATAATCAAGAAAATGCAAGAAGATACTAAAGCTATGCAAAACACGAAAATATTGCTACAAAACTTATAAACTAAATTAGATCTATCTATCTAATGGCCTAATTATGAAATTGAAAGCATGGAAGCATGAAAAGATCCATTAGTGTCATAATTGCAAAAATTAAGGAAAACAACTACAAAATCTAATTGCATTGGTCAAAATATTGGTTAAAGCAAATTAACCTAAGATATAGCTAATATAATACAATTAAGAAAATCCTACCACTAGAAAACAAGGAAATGAAAGATGACAACCTGACCGTGGGTCTGATGCACGGTGAGCACTGTTAGCCGCGACTGAGCTTGAAATGTTCTTGCCCTCCTAATTTGGTGTCCAATATTCAATTCTCCTTGAGGAATTGATGATCAAGGGTCGCCACTGTGTCCTATAACAAATTTGGTGGTTGAATTGATTAGTTGGTGCATGGATTGCATGAATTCACATTTCTTGAATCTCCTATATTCCTAGGACCTCCATGGCATGTGATCTCCGATTGGGTAGTCAAAGAGTTCCTCTCAATGCATGTAAGTGAGTATGCAATTTGATAGGGCTTCGCTGCATTTCAACTCGAGACTCGTCTATATATTTCCCCAATTTGGAGAGGGATTTTATATCAATTACCTAGGGCTAGGGGTGGCTTCATGAGGAAGCCAATAAAAATATTGGGTAGTTGAGCTTGTTGGATGGAAGGATCTAGAACCTTCCTCACTCAAACCGCTCCAATCCTCAACCAATTGACCATTGCAACCGATTTTGGGTTGGATGAAGGCCAACTAATTTTTAGTTTTGACCATGGCTAACAAGCACAGTTAGCTCTGTTAACCATGGGTGTCAGCAACGACTAACATTGACTAGGCAAAGGTGCCCAAATGAGTGGTAAAAACCACTGCTATACCTTGGAATCTGTCCAAGGTCTTTCATATGGTCCTCTAGCATGCCCCATATGAGTAGTCACCTCGACATGACATGTTTTAGGTGTCTACAGATGCCCCTTTTGATATGCCTTATGAGATCGAACAACGCCAAGCAAAAATAGACCTCATAAAATGATGTCATAGGTTGGATGATGATCATTGGTTTGATAAACATTAGATGCCCAAGTCCTACAATGAGGACGCACATCCTAGAATAATTGCTTCCAACTGGATGGAAGGCTTAAATTTGAAAAAGCTTTGGCAAGCTCCAGTGGTGATCGGTCAACTCAGGGCTACTATAGGCTTCTGCACCATATAGATTTTGAACAGAGGATAGCTACTAACTTAACTTTCATATTTGATTTTTTTTTGAGTAGAGGGTAAGCTTATGATAGTTTTTGGCAATGATTCATAAGACGAACATAATTTTTCAAGATATAGGGATCTACAATCAAGGTATCTTTTGTTGACTTTGATTATTATTTGATATTATGACTACGCCCTCAAGCGACAAGTCGATGAGGGTAATGATAATTAAATGAAGTGATGAGTCGGTTGACCACTATGAAAGATTTGAACAGATTAAGATTTAGCATTTGAATACTTGGTAAGGCCTAATCAGCTATGATTGCAACTATTAATTGTAATTGCATATTTCTATCCCATGGAGCGGTCCAACCATGAAGGCCTTCTTAGGAAATAAAAATTATAACAATGCCAATTATTCTTATGTTGAATCATATTGTCGATGATTTGCTAAAAATTTCATAGGGGAATTACGATGAATATCTTGTTCCTTTGGAGCAGTTCGACCATCTAGGCCTTATTAGGGATTGAAATGAAGCATACCAATTCAACGATGACTAATTTACCCCAAATTTCCTTATGGTAATTTACTCATATTTCCGGATTGCATGGAGTGCAAGTCGCTACAACCACCAAGTGTATAGGGTAAATAACTAGATACAAGGCACATTTGGATTTTGAATTATTTGATTTTTTTGTTATTTTAAAAATTTTGAATTTTTTGATCCGGTTGGCACTTAGAATTTACCATTTTGGAACTCAATACGATGGGATTTAAGAGCATTTATTGTAGCTTGCTGACTGCATTTGACAATGATAGCTAAAAATGTCAATTTTATTAACCACGGGTCAGACCCACGGGTGAAAAACCTAATTCGGGGACCACAACTATCAGGACCGAAATTAGAAAATTTTAAGCATTTTGCATAATTTAGAAGTTCATTATTTCCTGTTGCAGTTTAGAAATCTAAGCGCTCTAAGAGGTAAAATTTGAAATTTGACATGGAACGTTGCTGAAAAACTGATTCGCGTACCTCATATCCCGTATTGATGGCAGACCGGCCACATGCTTCTACCAGTGGAGGAGTCGGTGTTACGAAGGTAACACACAAACTGAGACCATGCTTTCATTACCGATTTAAAAAAATAACCACATTAACTTCACTAAACTATTGGTAATGAACCTCACCCTAGTTAGGTTTAGCTTAAGTTAGCTTAGAGAGGAGGGCTTTAATTTTTGGGATGCCCCGAGATAAGGAATGACCCTAAAAAGGTCATCCTTGCTAGCTGTGGCTAGCAAATGCAGTCCCCAACTGGAAAATTGGGGGCCGTGATTGTCAGTCATGGTGGGATTTAAAATCCAACGATAAAAATTTGTATCACCATCTCGATCGCGGGTCTGAACCGTAGTTCGACCACTTTAGAATGTTTTTTAATTTTTTCAATTTTTTGAACTTTGAGTAGAATTAATTAATTTTTTTGATTTTTGAAGTGTTGTTTTCCATTTTTTTATGCTTTTGACATTTTTTTGACTTTGTTTTTCGTTTTGAAATTGTTTTTAAATGTTTTTGCTCATTTTTTCTTGTCTTTTATTAATTTTAGCCTCATTTTGCTTTATGTTGGACCCTAACTGCGAGGGTGAGGGAGTTCAAGATCCTTCGCAACCTGTGCGGTGCCCTTGATCCAGTTGATCAGGCTTGTTTTGATACCATGGGGTTTGGCTACGTAGTGTGCCTCCCCATAATCTGGGTCGAACGGGCCTACATGATTACTTTGGCCCAACGCTGGGATGCGTGGACCAACACCTTTCACTTTCCCACAGGTGAGATGATAGTTACACTGGAAGATGTCTACCACATCTTTCACATTCCTCTAGATGGCGAGCCCATCACATCTTCGCTGATCGGGGTGAAGAAGGTTGTTTTTGCATAGATTTTTGGCCGATGTAGTGCAGAGGAAGAGCACGACACAGACCATAGAGGGGTCCATATTGAGGACTGGTACATGGTGAGGGTCTTCGATGAGTGCACAGTTGTATTCATGCACTTTATTGTACAGGTTGTCCTCCCTAATTATTTTGGAGTGAGGTTACCTCTGAACCTCATGGCTAGGACTATGGACGTCCTTGCGATTCCTACTAATCATCCCCCGATCCTATCTTGGGGTAGTGCACTATTGGTGCAACTCTATAATGAGTCAGTGTTGGACATTTTGAGTCCTTAATTCAAAATTTTCATTGATGTCAAGAAATGAAGTCATCATTAATGTCAAGGAATTTGTCAAGAAACAAGTTATCAAAGTTGTCATTGATATCCAGAAAGAAGCTTCTAATAATGTCAAAGGTCAAGAGGAAAAATGCAAAGTTTAAAGGCAAAAGGGCTCCATAATATTTTTAAATATTATGTGGAAGCATAAGTTAAAAGGTTTTCATAAAAACACAAGAAATTTTATTGCAAAGCTAAAGTAAGGTTTAATATTTATTTGATAAAATATTTAAATTCAAAATGAATTTAAATTTTATAAATAAATATTATTTATACCAAGGTGTAAAGTGAAATATGGTTTAAATAAAACCAAAGGGTTTTAAAGAATTAATTTATAAAATTTAAATTCAAATGAATTTAAATATTTTATAAATTAATAAGCTCCAAAGGAAATTCGAGTGCCGACATCTAAAATTTGTTGAAGGAAATTCGAGCGTCGACGTCATGCATGAAGGAGGGAAATTGATATATACTAATGCCTTAGAGGCATTTTAATTTATACTTTTGCTTGATTATTGAATGTGTGCAATTGTGTTTGAATTCATGAGGAAGAAGAGAAGCAACCATTCTGTTTGAGCACCAGCAAATAATGTTTAAGAGGAATTGTGCCAAAAGACCAAGCACCAACTAGGTAGGTGGCCTAGTGGCAAAGAGGACAATGTTAGAGTGTTGGGTGCAAGGAGACCTATGTTCAAAATGTAGCAGCAGTATTTTGGTAGTTGCATTGGTATTGGAGAGCGCCAAAGGAAAGGTGCATGTTTTGCACTAGGTGAGCAGGGAATATTTTTGAAGCACGTGGTGCTCGTTAGTCCCCAAGCTAGCACCTAGCTTGTGCGACATTAGGAGCCACGAATAGGGCTTTGGTTGAGGCTGTGTTGTGTGTTCGAATCCCCTCCAAGGTAAGGTAATAAATTTTAATTTTGATTTTTGTGTGATGCCTAAAGTTTGGACCTAAAAGGGTGCATGAAAGGATTGTTAGTTGGAAATGTTTTTTGATAAGTTGGAGGAATAAGGTGTTAAGATTTATTTTAATAAAGTGTTTTGTCATTGATTTATTGAAATATTAAAATAATAGAGGGAGCTTCTTGTTTTAGGTTATTTTGAAAAATAAGAGTGCATTGAATATTATTGGGAGATTATAAGGTGTAAGTGGTAATTTACTTTTCATAAATGTTGATGAATGTTTTCTTAAATACGGAGTGATAAGGTGTATGTGCATTTTGATGTTTACATTGTATTTTGAGGAAGTTAATCACCTTATAATTTCTTTGAGCTTGGCAAAGAAGTGTTTGAGATTTTTGGTAGATTTAGAAGATTCCTTCATCATCAAGAAAAATGTATGAGCACATTTTCCAAAGTTTAATTTGATTGGTTGGTTTTCTGGAAGGTAAGTTTGGAGTGAAAAGGACTTGATTAAGGTTTCCTTTTGATTGTGTTTGAGTTAATGCATCAAGGTTTTGTGGAATAAATATTTGTGATTAAAACCTTATTTAATAAGCATTGTTGTTGAAGACATTGGTTATGTGAAGAACTTGAACTAGCGTTTGAGTATCATTGCTATGTGAAGATTATTTTATAAGCATTGTTGTTGAAGTGAGTTGTTGTGCAAAGAACTTCAACTAGGGTTTGAAAAGAACATGAGTATCATTGTTATGTGAGATTTGTTGTTGAGCATTTTTGGAAACATTTTGAGTTGAGTGATCATATGTTTGGACTAGGATTTGTGAGCAAGGGTTGTTTCATTGAGTGATTGGTTGAGTAAATTTGATTGAGCCTAGTCAAGTGGATGTGTGAAGTGATTGTTCAAGTTCCATAAAACAAACTATTCTATATTCTGAATTGAGTTGAGAAATTAATTGAGCATTGTGATAAGTGTAGAACATATTGAGTCTCTAACAATTCTCTTTATGTTTCTATGAGATTGGACAAGTTTTGTGTGGACTTGTTAAGTAGATTTGAGGTAAGTCTTTGAGGAGACTTGTGGACTAATTTTGTGTGAGCTTTTTGTGGAAGCTTACAATACAAATTTGGTTAATTTCTAGAGAGGAATTATTGAGCATATTGGACAAGTTCTAAGTGGACTTGTTGAGCAGATTTGAGCAAGTTCTGAGTGGACTTGTTGAGAAGATTGAGCAAGTTTTATGTGAACTTGTTGAGCAGATTTGAGAAATTTCTGAGTGAACTTGTTGAGAATATTTGAGCAAGTTTTGAGTGGACTTGTTGAGCAGATTTGAGCAAGTTCTGAGTGGACTTGTTGAGCAGATTGAGCAAATTCTATGTGAACTTGTTGAGAAGATATGAGCAAGTTCTGTGTGAACTTGTTGACCATATTTGAGCAAGTTCTGTGTGTTGAGCAAGGTGCAGAGAAAGTAGTGCAAAAGTATTGTAATTGTTGTCAACACAGACAGATTGATGCAGTTGATGCAGTTCAGAGATCAGTCAGATCAAGTGCAGAAAATTTCAAGAAAAACAGAGGGGACCCAGATTCAAAAAGTTGCAGAAAAAGACAAGGAAGAAAACTGTCGCGATATCGCGACATGTTTTCTATCGCGATATGTTTCCTGTCGCGATTTCGCGACATATCCGAGGAAAGAGAAAGTGCAAAGAAAAATGTCACGATTTCGCGACATATCGGAGGAGAGAGAATGTGCAAGGAAAAATGTCGCGATTTCGCGACATGCTGGAAGGAAAGAAGCCAAATCGAGAAACTGTCGCGATTTCGCGACAAGTTTGAAGCAAAGGCACCAAGGATGAAAAATGTCACGATTTCGCGACACATCGGAGGAGAGAGAAAGTTGATGAAGAAGTTGTAGCGATTTCGCTACATGTCTGAGTTTCACCAAAGCATAAGCAAAGAAAAAGCACCAAGTGAGAAAAGCGTAGCGATTTCGCTACAAGCTTGAGACACTAAGAACAAAAGTGCAGCGATTTTGATACAGCTTCGAGTTGCAAGGTGAAAAGTAGTAGCGATTTCGCTACATGGTCAAAGTGCAAGGCAAAAAGACGTAGCGATAGCGCTACAAGTTTAAAATACAAAGTGTAAGAATGTAGCGATTTCGCTACAAGTCCCAGATGCAAGGCGAAGAATTGTAGCGATATCGCTACCAGTTCAAAAATGCAAGTGCAAGAGTTGTAGCGACTTCGCTATAGGTTTAAAATGCAACGTGCGTAGGTGTAGCGATTTCACTACATGTTGAAAGTGCATAGTGTGAAGGTGTAGCGATATCGCTACAAGTTCTAAATGCAAAGTGGAAAGGTGTAGCGATGTCGCTACACGTCGGAGTTTCGCTAGATGCAGCAATGAAAAATGGTAAGTCTGAGAAGTGTAGCGATTTCGCTACCACACGAAGAAAGAGTTGTACGGAGATCGAAAGTGTCGCGATATCGCGACAACTTCAAAGATGACGTCAACAAAACCAAAATTGTCGCGATATCGCGACAGGGTGTCAGAGAAGCTCATGAAGCAAACGCACGACGGACAACAGCGGAGACGCAAGAAAAAGCGCGATATGCGACATGTTTCCAGAGAAGCCTCATGAAGCCAAAAACGTCACGATTTCGCGACAACTTAGCGGATGACGTCAGCAAGATAGAAAATGTCGCGATATCGCGACATGTTTCCAGAGAAGCCTCATGAAGCCAGAAACGTCGTGATTTCGCGACATCTTAGAGGATGACGTCAGCAAAATCGAAATGTGTCGCGATTTCGTGACAGGTTGGACGAAAAGCCGTTGGAAGCAGAAAGTGTCACGATTTCGCGACAACTTTGATGATGACGTCAGCAAAGCCGAAAGTGTCACGATTTCGCGACATGTTCCATTTTCGCGGTTGCTGGCAAAGAAGAGTGTACGAAAGCCGAAAGTGTCACGATTTCGAGACACCAGGAAGGATGACGTCAGCAAAATGAAAAACGTCACGATTTCGCGACATCAAGAATGATGACATCAAAAAAACCAAATATGTCGCGATATCGCGACATGTTTTATTTTCGCGGGTGAAAGCGATGCAAAGTGCAGAGAAGCAAAAATTGTCGCGATTTCGCGACATGTAAGATTTTCGCGATCAACAGGCCAGACAAAGTCAACTAAGGAGAAATGTCGCGATATCGCGACAGGCAACGACCCGGCATGAAAAAGGCCAAAGAAGCATGCATTGTGACAAGTGTCCAATAGCGCCAGTTACAGTAAAGTTAACTAGAGTAAGGTCGATAGTTCCAGGTGACAGGTGTCAGGGCAAGACTAGAGGAAATACTACTGCTATTAACGAGAGTGACAAGAGAGTTATGAAGACAGTGCATTTAAGACGCGAACGGCTATTGCAGAGCCGTGATGCAGCATGGCCAGCTAAGGTAGCAGTTACAAAAAGTAGCTACTGAGCAATGCATTGAATGTTAAATGGCTGTTGCAGGGCCGTAACAAAGCATGACTGGGAAAGGTGGCAGACTCACAGGGAAGCTACGTTGTATCGAGAACTGATTGCAGTGACATTGGTCAGTTGCGTATATCAAAAGGTATAGTTGATCATAGGAGATAAAAGATACACAGTTTTTAACAGAGAAGAAAGAAGAACATCAGAGAGCCGAGGTACGTAGAAAGCCTGTCAGGATACCAGTTAGAATGTGCAGAGAAAAAGGCTGTCAGAATGTCAGAATGAGTCAGAAAGAAAGCGGCTAAAAGGCGGATCGGGTCAGAGAAGGATTAATGCTTTGATCGTAGCCGAAGGTACATGAAAAGTTGGAGGGAAAGTTAAACCGTTTGAAATTGAGCCGTTCGAAGAAATCAAGTATATAAGGATCGAACTGGCATAGTGAGAAGGTTACTGTGACTGTGTTTTCATTGTGCATTTAAAAGGTCTCAGTGAGTAAGGGTGTTGTAAGCAAACAACCTTAGATCAAAACCTGTAATTCTATTGAATATTCAAGAGAAAGGTTTTAGATTAGATCAGAAGATATTGAGTCTCTAACAATTCTCTCTATGCTTCTGTGAGATTTTTGTATGTGTCGTAGACCAGTGAGGGTCTTGTATAAGAGAAGGCATTTTATATGTCATCAGTTTTATTAGAAATTGAAATCCAAGTGGGTGCTTGGTAAAAGGAGTTGGTGCTCCTATCTGTTGCAGCAGATAAATCAGGGGTTGGTGCTCCTTCCAGTGGGTGCTGGTAAACCGTTTGTAAAGATTGAATCCTTGCAAAGACTGGATTTGGATTGTAGTCCAAACAGTCATTTTTGAGGAGTAGCCACATTGGTGAACCTCGTTAAATCCTTTGTTGTGTGATGCTCTTGTGCTATGTTTACTGTATTTGATTTTTAAGCATGCAGTATTAAGTTTTAAGAGTAGCAGATTTAAATTTTAAAATAGTTACACTGATTCACCCCCCTCTCAAGTTGTCATTGTGAGAATATCAATTGGTATCAGAGCCAGGCACCTGCACAAGCTTAATCAGCTAAGGTGTTCTTGGGAGATATACAATGGCCGGTGGTGAAGGTTTTTCTTCTAACAAAGCTCCTCTGTTCGATGGAACAAACTATTCTTTCTGGAGGCTCGTAATGCAGACCTATCTCTGTGCATTGGGTTATGACATTTGGGAATCTGTTGAAAATGGATACACCACTCCCACTGTTCCTCCAACAGATGCCGCTGAAAAGAAAAAGTTTGAAAACAACTCGAAAGCCAAGAATGCTATTATGTGTGGATTGGTCGACAGTGAGTTGATACGCATCATGAACTGCAAATCTGCTAAAGACATATGGGACAAACTGCAAAGCATTCATGAAGGAGACAACAAAATCAAGGAAGCTAAGCTGCAAACACATCGTGCCCAGCTCGAAGCATTAAAGATGACCGATGATGAGAACATAGAAGCTTACATGCCGAGAGTAAACGGAATCATCAATGCAATAAGAGGACTCGGGGGAAGAAATGGAAGATGCAGTTGTTGTGAAGAAGGTACCGAGAACTCTCAACAAAAGGTTTGATGCAAAGGTTTCTGCCATAGAAGAAGCAAAAGATTTAAATTTTTTTAGTATGGATGAAATGCATGGTTCTCTAACAACTTATGAAATGAGGATTGGACAAACTAAGCCCTCTGACAGAGAAGCAGCCTTCCAAGCACGTAAAAATGTAAAATCTAAACAAGAGTCAGAGGAAGAAGAATCTGCAGATGAAAATGAAGCAAACTTTGTTAGGAAATTAGTAAAGGGAAAAGGAAAGTACAGAGGTAAGTTGCCGTTCAAATGTTTTAACTGTGGAGGCATCGGGCACTTTGCAGCAAAATGCCCAATGAAGGAGAAAAATAAAAATGATGAAGGAACACATCCGGAAAGAAATGTCTGGAAAAAGAAACCACATTTTAGAAAAAGGAACTTCAAGAAGAAAAGTTTCCTTTCTCAGAACATTGATTCTTCTGAAGACAGTTCCAATGAGGACTCTGAAGAAGAAACTGGTGAAGCCTTGTTCATGGCCTTCGAAGAACAAAGAACTGAAGAAACCCAGGAGTGTGAAGAAAAATTAGACGATGAGGCCGAGGTAGATCTGGAAGGTGAGTTGGTGGCCTGCTCTTGAAGAGTTAAGTGCGAAAGGAAAAGAAATAAAAAGATTACAAGAAAATTTGAGGAGGCCAGTAATGTAATAATCAGTTTGAAAGTACAAACTCAAGAGCATAAGAAAAAGTCTAAAGATTTTGAAGCACAGCTAATCGTGAAAATAAATGAGTGCAACAAGCTAGAAGAAGATATAGTTGGATTAAGGTTGCAGCTAGAAGGGATGAATCGGAAACTGAGTTGTCATCAAAAATTTGAAGACAGTTCTGAGAAATTGAATAAAATGTTGAATAATCAAAGGCCCACAGGTATCAAGTTTGGTTTGGGCTTTGATGAAGGAGAAACCTCAAAGAACTCAAAAGCTGTAATTGTAGAACCAATAAAGATTAAAGACAAGATTAAAGTTGACCAAAATAAGCCGTATCATGCAAAAGAAAACAACAAGTCCAAGCTTGAAAGGAGTGCTGCAAATGATAGATTCATCAAAGTCACTCATCAAAGAAGAAGAAGACCCAGGGCTCCTACCTCCACCTGGCAACAACCACTTCCCAGGTACACTCGTTCCTTTTCTCGGTTATTGTTTTAAGTGCAATGCATATGGTCATAAAATTTCAAGCTGTAGATATAATGTAGAACAAAGAAATTTTACTAGTAGAAATATTTTTTCTCCCTTGATAGATTATGCTGTAGAATGTTATAACTGCCATAACTTCGGTCATATTGCAAGGAATTGTCGTAGCTCTCTTGCAGGAAATAAATACCAGGAAAGAAAATATCACTCAGCTGGATCAAAACAATATAGAAAATTGCCCGAAAAACTGTCACAAGCCAATGAAAGGGAGAAAGTAAAACAAGTGACCAGACCTTCTATTAAATCTCAGTGGAAAGAAAAGGAACAACCAATGAAAGACAAGGAATCTTTGATTGTTCAAACAGCTCTCAAAGCACAGAATAAATCTGCTCCTTGGATTCTCGGGATGCTGGTTGCTCCAGTCACATGACAGGAGACAAACAAAAGTTTGATAAGCTACAGACATATGAAGGTGGTTCTGTAAAATTCGGAAACAATGATGGAGCAAAGATAGTGGGTAAAGGATCAGTTAAGTTAAGTGACGGTAAAATCAACTCTAAGGAAGTTCTTTTTGTGGTAGGACTGAAACATAACCTACTGAGTGTAAGTCAGATTTGTGACAGAGGTCATGAAGTAATTTTCAAGAAGGAGGGTTGTGAAGTAAGAAAGACAAAAAATGGAAAGTTAATAGCCACTGGACTGAGAACTTCTAGAAATTTGTATACTCTCTCGGAGACTTCAGAAGGAGCTTGCTTGGTTGGACAAGAAGAAGAAAACTGGCTGTGGCACAAGAGACTCGGTCACATAAGCTTTGATAATCTGGTAAAGATCAGCTCTAAAAGAGCAGTAAGAGACATCCCCACAATTAGTAAACCATCAAACAACATTTGTGATTCATGCCAAAAGGGGAAGCAAACCAGATCTACCTTCAAAGCAAAAGAATATTTCACTAGCAAGCCATTAGAACTGATTCACACTGATTTGTGTGGACCCATGAGGACAGAAAGCATAAATGGATACAAATATTTTATGTCGTGTATTGATGATTTTTCCGTAATGACATGGGTACTCTTTTCGAAACAGAAGTCAGAAGCCTTTGAGATGTTTAAAACCTTCAAAAATCTTGTTGAGAATCAATCTGGAAAAAGAATTAAATGTTTGAGATCAGATAGAGGAGGAGAGTTTATTTCAAATGAGTTTGCTGAATTCTGTGAAAAACATGGAATAAGAAGACAGTTCTCAGCAACAAGAACACCTCAGCAGAATGGAGTAGTTGAAAGAAAGAACAGAACTGTACAGGAAATGGCAAGGACCATGTTAACAGAGAGCAAAATTGTTGACAGGTTCTGGAAAGAGGCAGTCCATACTGCAGTCTATATTCATAATAGGTGTATGTTGAGGCCGCATGAAAGCAAAACACCATATGAACTATGGTTTGGCAAAAAGGCTACAAGCAAAATACTTCAAAGTGTTTGGCAAGCAAGTGTTACATTAAGAGAACTCGAAAGCAATCTTGGCAAGTTTGAAGACAGAGCTGATGAAGGAATATTCCTTGGGTACTCAACTAAAAGCAAAGCCTATACATGCTACAACAAAAGACTTAAGAAAATAGTGGAGAGTGCAGATGTGAAGGTTGATGAAGGCAGAAAACAAGAAACCACCAAAAGTGAAAATTACCCAACCTATGAAGAATTTATTGAAGAAGATGAAGATCAAGAAAAAGAAGAGAGACAGAAATCAGATTCAGAGGACTTAGAAAGAGATGAAAATAGAAAATACGTAATGTGCAGTTGGCAGAAAAATCATCCCAAAGAACAGATTATTGGGGACCCTACAGTTGGCATTCAGACAAGAAGAAGAGTAGTAAATAACTATTCTCTGTTATCCAAGATTGAGCCCAAAAATATTATTGAAGCAAGCACGGATGAAAGCTGGATGGAGGCAGTAAATGAAGAACTAGATCAAATTGAGAAAAACAAAACCTGGGAATTAGTACCAAGGCCTGAAAATAAAAACATAATTGGTACTAAATGGATATTTAGAAACAAACTGAATGAAGATGGACAAGTTGTAAGGAATAAAGCAAGATTAGTCTGTAAGGGATATGCCCAAGTTGAGGGGATTGATTTTGAAGAGACTTTTGCACCCGTGGCCAGACTTGAAGCAATAAGACTATTTTTGGCTTTAGTTGTTCATAAGAATTTCAAGGTTTATCAGATGGATGTAAAATCAGCATTTCTGAATGGAAATCTTGAAGAAGAAGTATATATTGAACAACCTGATGGTTTTCAACTTTGTGATAATCCTAACTTTGTTTGCAAGCTGAAGAAAGCATTGTATGGCTTGAAACAAGCACCTAGAGCTTGGTATGCAAGACTGGACAACTATCTCACTAAGCAAGGATTCAAGAAAGGTATGGTGGATAGCAATTTATATGTGAAAACTGAAAATGGCAATTTCATTGTTCTAGTTGTTTATGTAGATGATATAATTTTTGGGAGTAGCAATGATGAATCATGCAAAGACATAGCAAACAAAATGCAAAAAGAGTTTGAAATGTCTATGATAGGTGAACTTTCTTATTTCCTTGGATTACAAGTTAATCAAACTGAAAAGGGGATCTTTATTTCTCAAATTAAGTATGTGAAAGAAATGCTGAAAAAGTTCACTATGGAAGATAGTAAGCCAGTGAGCACCCCCATGACAACAAGCTGCAAGTTGAGCAAGGATGATAAATCTCCGGATGTTGATCAAACAATGTACAGATCAATGATTGGGAGCTTGTCGTATTTGACAAAGAACTAGACCGGATATCTTACAAGTTGTTTGCATGGTTGCAAGATTTCAGGCTAGCCCAAAAGAGACTCATGTAACAACTGTGAAAAGGATCTTTAGGTACCTCAAGGGTACTATGGAGTATGGGCTGTGGTATCCAAAAGGAAAAGACTTCACTCTCTTTGCATATTCTGATGCAGATTGGGCAGGATGCATTGATGACAGAAAAAGTACAAGTGGAGGAGCATTTTTCCTTGGAGATAAATTGGTAGCATGGCACAAAGAAGAAGCAAGAATCAGCCTCTCTATCCACAATCGAGGCAGAATACATTGCAAGCAACAACATGCCGCACACAAATACTATGGATGAGACAAACATTGAAAGATCTAGGAATTCACTTCAATGAGCCCATTTCAATCAAATGTGACAACACTAGTGCAATCAACATTTCAAAGAATCCGGTAATGCATTCCCGCACCAAACATATTGCAATCCGGTATCACTTCTTGAAGGATAAGGTTGCATAAGGAGAGGTCAGATTGGAGTTTGTTCCCACTACAGAGCAAGTAGCGGACATATTCACCAAACCTTTACCAAAGGAAGTATTTGAATACCTTCGGAAGAAGTTGGGAGTAGTCACACTTCCCAAGCACTCACTAGCTATGGGAAATACATTCTCGGGGGGAGCATTCAAGTTATTTATGCCCCGAGAATGTTGTGCATAGACTCGGGGGAGTCTCGCAGCAGCCCTTTGGCATTATTGGCAAAGGGGGAGAAGAATTTGAGCAAGGCTACAAAGTGTTGCCAACAATTCCAAAGGGGGAGATTGTTGAGCAAGGTGCAGAGAAAGCAATGCAAAAGTATTGTAATTGTTGTCAACACAGACAGATTGATGCAGTTGATGCAGTTCAGAGATCAGTCAGATCAAGTGCAGAAAATTTCAAGAAAAACAGAGGGGACCCAGATTCAAAAAGTTGCAAAAAAAGACAAGGAAGAAAACTGTCGCGATATCGCGACATGTTTTCTGTCGCGATTTCGCGACATATCCGAGGAAAGAGAAAGTGCAAAGAAAAATGTCGTGATTTCGCGACATATCGGAGGAGAGAGAATGTGCAAGGAAAAATGTCACGATTTCGCGACATGCTGGAAGGAAAGAAGCCAAATCGAGAAACTGTCGCGATTTCGCGACAAGTTTGAAGCAAAGGCACCAAGGATGAAAAATGTCGCGATTTCGCGACACATCGGAGGAGAGAGAAAGTTGATGAAGAAGTTGTAGCGATTTCGCTACATGTCTGAGTTTCGCCAGAATAAGCAAAGAAAAAGCACCAAGTGAGAAAAGCGTAGCGATTTCGCTACAAGCTTGAGACACTAAGAACAAAAGTGCAGCGATTTTGATACAACTTCGAGTTGCAAGGTGAAAAGTAGTAGCGATTTCGCTACATGGTCAAAGTGCAAGGCATAAAGACGTAGCGATAGCGCTACAAGTTTAAAATACAAAGTGTAAGAATGTAGCGATTTCGCTACAAGTCCCAGATGCAAGGCGAAGAATTGTAGCGATATCGCTACCAGTTCAAAAATGCAAGTGCAAGAGTTGTAGCGACTTCGCTACAGGTTTAAAATGCAACGTGCGTAGGTGTAGCGATTTCGCTACAAGTTGAAAGTGCATAGTGTGAAGGTGTAGCGATATCGCTACAAGTTCTAAATGCAAAGTGGAAAGGTGTAGCGATGTCGCTACACGTCGGAGTTTCGCTAGATGCAGCAATGAAAAACGGTAAGTCTGAGAAGTGTAGCGATTTCGCTACCACACGAAGAAAGAGTTGTACGGAGATCGGAAGTGTCGCGATATCGCGACAACTTCAAAGATGACGTCAGCAAAACCAAAATTGTCGCGATATCGTGACATGTGTGAACAAGAAGCTGTTGGAAGACGAAAGTGTCGCGATTTCGCGACAACTTAGCGGATGACGTCAGGACAAAAGCGCGAACGCGACAGTTCGAGAAGCCCAGAAGCGACGCGTTCGCGACAACTTAGCGGATGACGTCAGAAGACAAAAATGTCGCGATATCGCGACATGTTTCCAAAGAAGCCTCATGAAGCCAGAAACGTCACGATTTCGCGACATCTTAGAGGATGACGTCAGCAAAATCGAAATGTGTCGCGATTTCGTGACAGGTTGGACGAAAAGCCGTTGGAAGCAGAAAGTGTCACGATTTCACGACAACTTTGATGATGACGTCAGCAAAGTCGAAAGTGTCACGATTTCGCGACATGTTCCATTTTCGCGGTTGCTGGCAAAGAAGAGTGTACGAAAGCCGAAAGTGTCACGATTTCGAGACACCAGGAAGGATGACGTCGGCAAAATGAAAAACGTCATGATTTCACGACATCAAGAATGATGACATCAGCAAAACCAAATATGTCGCGATATCGCGACATGTTTTATTTTCGCGGGTGAAAGCGATGCAAAGTGCAGAGAAGCGAAAATTGTCGCGATTTCGCGACATGTAAGATTTTCGCGGTCAACAGGCCAGACAAAGTCAACTAAGGAGAAATGTCGCGATATCGCGACAGGCAACGGCCTGGCATGAAAAAGGCCAAAGAAGCATGCATTGTGACAAGTGTCCAATAGCGCCAGTTACAGTAAAGTTAACTAGAGTAAGGTCGACAGTTCCAGGTGACAGGTGTCAGGGCAAGACTAGAGGAAATACTACTGCTATTAACGAGAGTGACAAGAGAGTTATGAAGACAGTGCATTTAAGACGCGAACGGCTATTGCAGAGCCGTGATGCAGCATGGCCAGCTAAGGTAGCAGTTACAAAAAGTAGCTACTGAGCAATGCATTGAATGTTAAATGGCTGTTGTAGGGCCGTAACAAAGCATGACTGGGAAAGGTGGCAGACTCACGGGGAAGCTACGTTGTATCGAGAACTGATTGCAGTGACATTGGTCGATTGCATATATCAAAAGGTATAGTTGATCATAGGAGATAAAAGATACACGCTTTTCAACAGAGAAGAAAGAAGAACATCAGAGAGCCGAGATACGTAGAAAGCCTGTCAGGATACCTATCAGAATGTGCAGAGAAAAAGGCTGTCGTAATGTCAGAATGAGTCAAAAAGAAAGCGGCTAAAAGGCGGATCGGGTCAGAGAAGGATTAATGCTTTGATCGTAGCCGAAGGTACATGAAAAGTTGGAGGGAAAGTTAAACCGTTTGAAATTGAGCCGTTCAAAGAAATCAAGTATATAAGGATCGAACTGGCATAGTGAGAAGGTTACTGTGACTGTGTTTTCATTGTGCATTTAAAAGGTCTCAGTGAGTAAGGGTGCTGTAAGAAAACAACCTTAGATCAAAACCTGCAATTCTATTGAATATTCAAGAGAAAGGTTTTAGATTAGATCAGAAGATATTGAGTCTCTAACAATTCTCTCTATGCTTCGTGAGATTTTTGTATGTGCTGTAGACCAGTGAGGGTCTTGTATAAGAGAAGGCATTTTATATGTCATCAATTTTATTAGAAATTGAAATCCAAGTGGGTGCTTGGTAAAAGGAGTTGGTGCTCCTATCTGTTGCAGCAGATAAATCAGGGGTTGGTGCTCCTTCCAGTGGGTGCTGGTAAACCGTTTGTAAAGATTGAATCCTTGCAAAGACTGGATTTGGATTGTAGTCCAAACAGTCATTTTTGAGGAGTAGCCACATTGGTGAACCTCGTTAAATCCTTTGTTGTGTGATGCTCTTGTGCTATGTTTACTGTATTTGATTTTTAAGCATGCAGTATTAAGTTTTAAGAGTAGCAGATTTAAATTTTAAAATAGTTACACTGATTCACCCCCCCTCTCAGTGTCATTGTGAGAATATCACCGTGTGAACTTGTTGAGAAAATTTAAGCAAGTTCTGTGTGGACTTGTGGAGCAGAGTTTGATATATATTTGAGGATAGGTTTGTACCAGAACAAAGATAGAGATTGAACAGATTTGTGTTAGACCGAAGGACCGTGTTTAGTGCAAATTTTAGACAGATCTTTGGAGGTGACAAATCTAAGAGAACAATAGTCTCCAGTGGATAGATATCCATCAACTAGGGTAGTGAGGACAAATATTTTGAGTGGAGACAAGAGTCTTTAGTGGAAAGATATCCAAAAGCTAGTGCAATGGAGGCAGTAGTCTTCTAGAGGATCACTAGCTAGAGTAGAGGAGAAGAAGTTCTCCTATGGATAGAGATCCATGAACTTGATCTAGGGGATTGGTATCTCCATTGGACAAAGGTCCATATATTGTAATAGGGAAAGGATTCCCAAGAGATTGATTGAGAAAATTTTAGTGAAATATTTTCTCCGTGGAGTAGCCCACATTGGGTGAACCACATAAATTATGGTGTATCTATTATGTGTGATGAATTGTGCATTGATTTAATTACTGTTGTTGATATTTCTATCTATACATTGCATAATAGTGATTTAGAAAGAAAGGTAAAAAGTGATATTATACTATTAATCTCCCCTCTCAGTATAAGCTTGTGTTCTTCAATCAGATCACCTGTAGGAGCAGAGTCAGCATCAGGTGCAGCTTGTCGCTACAGATCTAGGGATCACAACACATTAATTTTGAGTGCCCCACGAGCCTACCATTGGATATTAGCACTATTAAGAAGCGATGCCACTGCTATGTTGCATGTTGAACTCAAGATCAGAAGGGCTTTTGAAGTAGGTCTCATGCAGGGGACCTGACTCACTATATTATATGGTTTACGAGGTTGTAGGCTGACTAGATTGAGTGGCACCCCTACTTAGACTGCCTTCCATGGATGGAGGCTACTGATAGGCTGTATCGAGCATGTAGGGACAAATGGCTCCTCAAAAATAAGTCCAAGGTACAGGATTTCTACTATTCTCACATCTTGAGATAGTTTAGTCTTCGATAGAATATTCCCAAGATGTCGACCATCTACCACCACCTCCATCTAGAGAGGGGCCTAACATGGCCTAGGATTACTCCACTGGGCGATGAGGATGATGACTTTTAGGAGTCAAGGTAGAGATATGGAGGGACTACTCCCTCATTTGACACATGGTGGACACTCCAGGTAAGACAAAATTTTGATGGTACCTTAGGCAGGATCATAGAATATATGATAGAGGGTGGTGAGGGCACTGAGGTAGATATGCACGGGCATAGAGTTTATTAGAGGACTAAGGGTATATGGGGTGAGGGTTTAGAAAAGGAGGCACCATAGGTTTAGGAGGAGGTCAATGCTCTTGATGAGGATGAGGCAGCTCTTGATAGTGATATTGGGTAGCTCAAAGCCTAGGTTGCTAGCCTACAGACTTAGGTAGGCTCTCTACAGACTTAGATGCTATAGCGGGACACCACCATTGCCACTCTATAGGCAAATATGGGAGATATACAGTCTAGGCTAACAGGAGGGTAGGCCTAGTGGCACAAATATGAGGAGATGACCACTCTACAAGCTAGGATCACTATAACTGATGCAGATATATAGAAGCTCATAGGGCAACACACTCTTCTACAATCATAGGTAGATGCTTTGATAGTACTACTCACTGCATACCAAGTTGGGGGATCAACTCACTCATCTTCACAAGTTTATCTAGAATCCCTAGCTATTCTAGCAGTACCAGTAGTGTTGGTAATATAAGGAGTGGCAGGGTTGGATCAGGGGGCCGAGATCAAGAGACTCTGGGCTCTGGTTGAGCAGCACATTGATGATGCCTCATGTAGTTTTGGCTACATCACCACTCTAAGAGAGTGAATTGGAATACTCGAGGGTGAGGTTATAGAGATGCCCATGGCTTTAGGATCTTAGAGGACTTGCACTCAGGATACAGGCTAGTTGTCAGCTAGCTCCAACCACAGGACTCATAGGTCAGAGAGGACTTCTGGTACCAGCTCATGGAGGACCCACGGGGAGGGTGGAGGTAATGACGATGCCTCACATATTGGGGGTGTAGGCCCTATTTAGTATTGATCTCAGAGATGTCACTGTACTATTTTTTAGTGTAAGGTTGAGGACCTACACATATGTAGCCTACGAGCATTTTTGACCATGTCAATGTACTGCACATTATTATTTTTTGGTACACACACACATATATATTATTGTTTATGTTTTATGTGATGCACATGGATGCAATGCTTATATTGATTTAATGCTATATGATGTGATGTATGGATGACATGCACTAGCTAGCTATGATGGATGTATGATTTAGATGCTATGATATATATGTGTAGATGGACTACTTATGATGAATGTATATGAATGCAATATTTGATGTTAAATGCATGTATAATTTGCTTTACTTGTATGCATTTAATTTATGTTGCTATGACATAGTTTATGCCATGTATGTATTGCATAATTTTTCTATGATGAATGCTATGCAAATGGACATGTATGTTTTAATCACTTAAAACATAATGTATGAATGTAATATGAATTTAACAATCTAATGGATGACACCATAGAATGTATAACAATCATGAATTGTAATTGCTATATCCTTGTAAAATTTTGATAAATTGTACACCCTTATGTGAGATGCAATGATGTATTGTTTCTATTTATAAGCTTTTGTAAATTAAAAGAATATAAGTAACATAATCAATGGCCATTTAAATATCATTTTTGACATCCATCCGGTATCTAATATATATAACAACTCATTCTAATAAACAAACTCTCATAAAAGATAATTTGATTTTTGATTATTGCATGAAAATTGATTGTTGCTATTTGGGAATTTTTGAGGTTTTCCATGAGACTCAAACACCCTAGTTGACTCATCAAAAGTTGTATACTGACTAATTAGGCTTCTGAAAACAAAGATTTCACTCCAAATAACCAAGCTATTCATTACCCCTATGTGTGCAAATGAATATATTAGATAAGGCATAAGCATACCCTAGTGCCAGGCAGGATTCATTCAGCCCATTGTTGTATTGGGGATCCTCAAATGTTTTATCCGATCCTAGGTTTGAACTCAGTCAGACTAGACCACTAATCAATCCAGGCCACCCAAAGCTAGCCCATTTGTAAATTGCTTAGACCTACCCCAATTCCAAGCGGGATTCATTCAACCCATTGCTATCATTGGGGATCACCCTATGGCTTTCAAGTAATGATCATTCCAGGGATTCGAGCTCCCCCTTCTTTTCTTCATTTTATTGGGATACTTGCTCATATATAGTGATAAAAATCACTGTTTATTTTCTCTTTTAGTGACAATAATCACTGTTTATTTTGAATTTCTCTTTTTTTTTCTTTTCTTTTTTTTGAGCAAGGGATTTGAATTTTGCTTTTGAACTTGAATATGGGATGGATTTGATTTGAACTTGATTTTATTTTGAATTTTAGGATATTTCTCCTTCATTTGTAAGCAAGGGATTTATTTGGGTAGGGGGAATGCTCATCCTTTTGCCAATGACCACTACCCTAGACCATTGCTCCTCACAAACAAGCAAGTAATAAAACCTTTCACTCAAGGTGACCTAGACCACTTTGCAACTTTCATCCTTCCTTGCCCTAAGTAGGATTGTTAAATGTGTTTGATTAGTGATAGGATCCTGATATGCTAAGTACTATCAAAACTAGACCTCATCTACATAAGAAAAGAAATATTTCTACCAAACTCTTGAGAAGACCACTAGGTATGGTTGAATGACCGAAAAACCCTAGTATATTCTTCATAGCAACAAAATGGGTTGTGTTGAAAAACACATTTACTCACAAGGGTGATGAATGATGAAAATGCAAAGATGCATGATTGAAACACAAACGTGGTGTCATTTGTAAGATTGCAAACACAACCTATCCTAATGCAATGTGCGATGGATGGAAATGCCTAATGCAATGCAATTAAATGAATGGATGCAAAATGAAATGCATGATGCAAATGAAATGCAATGTTTTTTTGAAAATGAAATGCAAATTTTTGAGTTTTATGTTTTGCAATGTTTTTGGATTTTATTGCTTTATATTATTTTTTTGGATTTTAAATTTTGACCAAGGGATTTTAAAAACCATTGGAGCCTTTTATGCTTTGACCAAAGGGGTTATAGATGCCTTTGGAGCCTTTTTGAAATTGACCAAAGGGCTTACAGATGCCTTTGGAGCCTTTTTGAAATTGACCAAAGGGCTTACAGATGCCTTTGGAGCCTTTTTGAAATTGACCAAAGGGCTTATAGATGCCTTTGGAGCCTTTTTATGGTTTTAGGCATAGAACGCTTTAAGATGAAGGATGTTGAGAGGTTCAGGCTCTTCAATTCCTTCCAATGATGTCAAGCGATATGTCCTAGGTCCAATCTTCTTAGAGATCATATAAGGACCCAACCAATTAGCCATAAATTTGTCTCGTAGTTCTGGCAATAAATTTGAGTTCTGTTGGTTCTCTTTCAACACAAGATCACCAACCTCAAAGTCTCTCAGATGGACTTTGTTATTGTAAGATCATTTTAAGCGCTCTTGATAAATGTGGAGGTGCTCAAGGGCATTCACGCGATGTTCATCAAGTAGCATCAATTGATCTAGGTGAGCTTGTCACGCGGTGTTGTCATCAATGAACTCTTTCAATGCGATGCGTAGCATTGGAATTTCCAACTCTAGGGGCATAATGGCCTCAGTGCCATATACTAGTGAAAATAGAGTTGCCCTAGTGGGTGTCCAAATGCTAGTCCTATAAGCCCATAATGCAAGGGGCAGTTGGATGTGCCAATATTTGTGGTGTTCTTGTACCATATTTTTCAATATGGAAACCATTGTCTTATTTGAAGCTTCAGCTTGTCTGTTTGCTTGCGGATAATATGGAGTCACAAAACTATGTTTGATCTTATATTTGGATGTCAAAGCCCTCATAGTTTTGTTCTTAAATGACGTTCCATTATCCAAAACTATCTTGGATGGTATCCCAAAATGACTTATGATATTGGTGAGTATAAACTCAGCAATACGTGCTCTAGTTATCATTGTTAAGGGAATGGCTTCCACCCATTTAGTAAAATACTCAGTAGCCATAATAATGAATGTATGTCGACCCGATGATGGAGGAGAGATCTTATCGATGAGATCAAATCCCCACTGAGCAAATGGCCAAGCCACTTGAATGGGTTGTAAGGCCTATGATGGCAAGTGCGTAATATTAGCATGATGCTGACATTTAATGCATTTCTTGACATACACATTGCAATCCTTCTCCATAGTGGGCCAATAATAACCCATGCAAAGGATGCACTTGACGATAGCCATGCCGTTGAAATGGCCATCGCACGTACCATCGTGAGCTTGCAAAATTGCCCAAGATGACTCTTGGGGCTCAAGACAATGAAGGAGAACTCCATCATAGCTTCTATGGTATAGGATGTCTACTAACAAGACATACTTTGTCACTTTCTTTTTAAATGTGTGTTTTGTGACATGTGACAATCCCTGAGGGATTACACCAAGTCTAAGGAAGTCATGTATCTATGATGTCCAATTATGATAAGCTTTGACCTCGACTGACAAGACAACATGTTCCCCCTATGGTTCCACATTTGCAAATGCAGACTAGGAAACAACCTTGTGGTGAATGGTAGTACCACTCCTCATCGGATCCTACGAGATCAAAGACCCCCAGGATGCTCTCTTGAGAAAGTCTCTGGATCTGTAGAACCATTCATGGTTTGGTTCTACATGAATCATGTTGATTGACTCTTTGTTATCCAATGCTTTGCACTGCACAACAGAATGTGACAATATTTTTACATGGATGGTAGTGAAATCGACAGATATATTCTGAGGGATTAAAGATCCCAAAGATGCCATTGTGTCTGCAAATCTATTGGATGAACGAGGGATTGCCTCGATGTCGTACCATTCCAGTTGAGCTAGATAAATGTCAACAAGATCCTTGTAAGCTTTCAATACCGGACATCGACATTGAAATAGTCCCTTAACTTGGTTAACAATGAGAAGGGAATCACCAAAGATATTTAGCCTTTTGATCTTCATGGCAATAGCTATTTGGAGACCCAAAATTAGGGCTTCGTATTCAGCATTATTGTTAGTGCAAGGAAAGTCCAACTTGAATGACAAGGGTATTGGAGCACCTTGTGGCATGAACAACACTATTCCTGCACCACCCCCTTGCTCACACTTCAAACCATCGAAGAACAAGGTCATATCGACTTTGTTATCTAGTTCCTCGAGTTTGGGTGCTTTTGATAAGGCAAAGACTACATCATCAAGAAGCTCTATGGTGAGAGGCCTACTATTCTCAAGAGGTGCCTCAGCTAGTTGATCAGCTATGACTTATCCCTTGATGGACTTTTGGCTTATGAATTCCAAATCAAATTCTATCAATAGCATGATCCACTTTGTAGTACATGTATTATGATATGTCTTGCTCATCATATACTGCAAAGGATTTTGTTTTGATATGACATATGTCGTATGACTTAACATATAGTGCCACAATTTCTTTGTAGTGAACACTACTTCTAAACACAACTTTTCCACGTATGCATATCCTAGCTCATAACTCACCAAGGTTTGGCTAATGTAATATATGGCTTGTTCTTTGTCTTGCACATTCTTTTGGGCTAACATGGTCCCTAGTGCAAAGTCGGTCACCGATATATAGCAAAAATGGTACATCTAGTCTTGGTGGAGCTAGCACTGGTGGCGTTGCTAGGTATTTCTTAATCTCAGCAAAGGCTTCTTGACAGTCCTCATCCCAGTTGAATGGGACCCCCTTGTGTAGCAGTCGATTCATGGGTCAACATTTATCCGATAATTGTGTGATAAATCACTTTATGGATGCTACTTTGCCATGTAGGCTTCTTAATTCCTTGATGTTTGTGGGAGGATGCATTTCTAAAATAGCCTTGACCTTTGTTGGGTCGACTTCGATGCCTCATTTTGAAAGGATGAATCCTAAGAGCTTTCTTGAAGTTATGCCAAATACGCACTTCTTAGGATTCAACCTGACATTATGCTCTATCAGGTGATTGAAGACTTTTCTTAGGACCTCAACATGCTCTTCACATAGCAATGACTTTGCCAACAAGTCATCGATATAATCCTCTAAGATCTTATGCATGTAGTCATGAAAGATATATGTCATAGCCCACTGATATGTAGCACCAACATTCTTTAGGTTGAATGGCATAACCTTGTAATAGAATGTCCCCCATGGCTTTATGAATGCAGTTTTATGCTGGTCTTCGGGATTAATCCGAATTTGGTTGTAACCAAAAAAACTATCCATTAAGGAGAGCATCTCATGACCTACAGTTGCATCTATGAGAGCATCTATGTTTGGCAATAGAAATGAATCCTTTGGTGTTGCCCTATTTAGGTCTCTAAAATCCGTACAGATATGGATCCTTCCATCAGGTTTTCCTATAGGCACCATGTTTGATACCCATTTCGGATAGTCGATGGAAATGACAAACTCTACATCCAACAACTTTTGCAATTCATCCTTAACCATTAAGGCTACTATTGGATGCATCTTCTTGAGTTTCTACTTGACTGGCTTCTTTGATAGATCTAGCGAAAGGTTATGAGTAACCAATTTTGGATCTAGACCCAACATATCCTTATAAGTCCAAGCAAAGAGAGCAGGTCTCTCTTTCAGTAGAGGGATGAGGTTGGCACGCTCATCAGGAGTCAAAATTTCTCCAAATTTAACCTTCTTAGGATTGGTGGGATCATTACTGATATCCACTTCAAAGGTTTCCTCTACTAACATATGGGATCCCTCCTCAAGCTGATGAGGTGTAGGGATCAAGTGGATGTCATCTATTGGGTTTATGGGTTCCTCATTGGAAGCATCCTCAACATGGTAGACATCATGTGCACAGCCTGGCACAAAATGGAAAGGTTGCAACATTTCTTCATTAGGAAAGAAATATTCAGGCTCCAAAGGTGAATCAACACGGTCCCAATCAATAGAATCTACATTAAGACACAATGGTTTGGAAGGATCGACTGGATTGTAGAGTGGAGTGGTCAAATCAATGGAGATCATATTGATGGAATGGATCATGTCTCGAGGACCACGTGCATGTGACTCAACATTAGTAGAACTTCCATCCCCGAGATGTGGTTCTTGGGGTATGGGGATATCTAAATCTGATCCATGAACAAACTGTCAGATGGGATCATTGGGCTCAAGGAGCTCCATGTACGTCGGTGGATCAAGAAACACCATGTGATAAATCATATTGAGATTCGGTGGTCTTCCCCTAAGGTGAGGATGGAGATTGATCTCTCTATACATCTCCTCAGTAGTATATGGCACATTACGATGACGTAAGTAGGGAGGTCCTAAATAGGCTCTCTCTGTCTCATCTTCATCATCACTATCATAATAAGGATCCTCACCTCTACCTAATGGAATCGAGCAATGCTCCAAATGAGGCCCCATGTAGGCTATCTCTTGATAGCCATCATCATTATCGAGGGGCTCTTCACTCGTATTTATTGATTCCAAAGGTAATAAATGATGTAAGTTGAGAGGACCTAGATAGGCCAACTCAGCTTCATCATCATGATCACTATTGTACATGAATATCTCTCCCCTACCCATTGGAATTGGGAGATCAACAAGATGAGGCCCAAGGTAGGCTTGCTCCATTTCATCCTCATAGTCACTCTCAACTATGAAGTGCTCTTTGATCTCATCCATTTGTTCCATGGGTAGCAGATGATGAAAGAGTGTAGGTCCCATGTAGGCCACTTCACTTTCATCCTCATATTTCTTGTTGTTTAAGGATAAATCAGTGTCATCTATTCCAGAATCGTAGTCTGGTCCATCACTTTTGGCGATGGATACTGCATGCATGTCCTTAGAAGAAACTTTTGATTTGGTGTTCATAGCTATATCTAGACTCTGGATATGCATACCAATATCATCGATAGCTTCACGACTTTGATAAGTCGGCTCTTGAAATGTGCTCTGGGTCGGTCTCCACCAAGATGTTTGCATGATATCTCTCGGGTGGCTCTATAGTGACGTAGGTCACTATCCGGTTATCCCTTCGAAATACAAAGGGATTAGGGTGATAAGGATTGAAGTCAACTTCACCCCCTAGACTGAGGTACAAGTGGTCTAGAGATGCCACGAGGAGTTCATCCTGTCCTTGAATATAGTACCCTAACCCAAATATATCAGTTGGTAATTGATACTATGGTTCATATGGCCTCCTATGCCCTTGTTCGAATAGTTAGAGACCGTAACCATGCCAATGGTAACACTCGAAGTATTGCATGGTGTATTTTGGGTTAGAGAGATAATGATAATTCACAATGAATGGTTCATTATCATCCTCATCTATTGGCGTGGGAGATGTAATCTGGTCTAGCCCTCCATAGATGAAGTTGGTTTGGTTAGGTGGCATGCCTAATGGTGTAACCATACCTACAAGAAGGTGATGGGCTCGTGGTCAGCCCATGTCCTATGAAATCTTGATAATTGGTGTGAACATCACATTCTACATGATATATTTCCATAATCTAGGATTAACCAAATGGATGGTCACTTGAGGTGCAGATGACCTTGTTGAAGACGTAGGAAAAGTAGGCTGAGATGCCTCTTCGACTTCTCCTTGAATTTAATCTACTTCCATGGGAGTAGGGGATTCAATGATAACTAGCTTGGGCATTTGATTTATCTATTTTTTGCCCCTCTGATTGTTGTTACGCTGCTCATATTGCATAGAAGGAGGTTGGGCTTGATAGTTTCATTGTTGTTGCCTCTTATCCCATTTTTGAAGGTTTAACATCACTTGATTAACGTGGGTCGGCTTGGCCTGTTGTCTCTCAGTGCTTTTCTTGTTCCACTCCTTATTTATGAGCTTCAAGTTACCCTCCTGTAACTTGATGTCCTCAATCACCTTTGCTTTTGCCAAAGACTCCAAATGTCTGGTATTGTTGCAACTATAGCAATAATAAAATGTGCTTGGTGCAACTCTTCATGAAAATTCAAGTTATTTCAGAGGATGGGATGGAGAGTGGTAGCTTTTCCATCATATTCCTCCATAATTTTCCATAATACATCACTAGCTCATCATCGTGTTGCGTTAAAGTAGCCAAGTCGGATAAGTTTAGCTTTTTTTTGATGTCGAAGGAGAAGCGTTCAAAAAATACATTAGCTAGTTGCTTGAAACTAGTGATGTTGTGCCTGTTCAGTTGGTTGAACCACTCCCGAGTTGGGCCTAAGAGGGTATAATGAAGATGCATAGGATCAAAGCATCGTTTCTCATGATATAAAAGCACATATCTAGAAAAATAGTCACATGCTCTTTTGTGTATTCCTCTCCTTGAAACTTTTCTAGCCTAGGCATCTTAAAATGCTCAAGATAGGCTGAAATGGGCACTGACATGCATAGATGTTCATTATGAATCTTGTTCAATGTAGGCTTTTGATAAGTCATTCCTTGCTTCTTTATGGCTTGGACCTTATGTTCTAAGACCTCATAGACCTACGAAGAAAGGATCTCCTCTTCTCTAAATTTCCTTGGAAGCACCTTCAGAGGCACATTCTTCTTCTATCAAGGTTGTAGACTAGGCTTGTCCTCCTTGAATTGAAATATTTCAAGATATTATTGTTCTAATTCCTCTCCCACTTATTCCTCATATTGCCCATGCTCATGTTTTTTAGATGCTATATGTCGATATTTGTGTTGAGTTGTACGATGAGTATGTGTGTCTATGTACTTAGGGTATAACTCGGGCTATGAATCCACTCATCTATCAACACTCTCCCTGGTCTCACTGCAAGGAGTTAAACTAGTTATAGCCAATCGATCATCTCTCTCAACACACTCCTAATCAAGTATGTGTTTTTCACACATGCATTGTTCATATAATTTTTATCTTATGAACCTTTGCCTCTAATTATTCTCATTTTCGAGGTGCTCTCATTATGTGTAAAAATCCTCCAATTGGTCTTGGAGGATCTATCATCTCTACTCGAACACCAACCTATGAGATCTATCAACATGATCAACCATTTGAGGCATCTGGTGTGTGTGCTCTATTTGAGTGACTTTATGGGTGTTTCCCCCAATGGACTGATTTGCCATGCTCTTGCCTTTATCTATAAAGACGACATTCGCATTGAGCTATCTCCTATACTCTGTGCCTACATGAGATGCAGGAGCACGTATGTCACAAGAATGATTGGATCACTCTCCAGGTTCTTTGGTGGTCCTAATGGTGCTTCTGCTACACTCACTCATAGGTTGAGAGGGTGCATGTATAGGCTTATATCTTAGCTATCCTAGGTCTTTATCTATACCGTCTAGATGGCTACTATGCCATGGATCATGAGGTGGCATGCCTCTAGCTCCCACTTTTTATATATCTATGGTGAACATACAAGGTTCACCCCTATAGGGAGTATACAAGGGGCTATGCTCAGAAGCGATCCTATCTACTTACCCTTGAATGGATGGATCTTGAGCCTATCTATACTTAGATGGTGGAGGTTGTGAGCCTCCCTTAGCTATAGGTCGAAGGGATACCAATCTAGATTCCTCAATGACATATTATTTAGCAGAACCCGTGGATGCACTAGGAATGCGATCACGGTAAATGCTACCATGTGCAAAACCCCAATGCTAGAAAGTCCCATGCTCTGATCTATGTCTAGAGGAGTGTCTAGTACTTCCTCTAATTGGGGTATTCTCAACGGAATCCCCTCATGTAGAATTATTCCCTCTAATACTCACTAAACGTCATCTAGGAGGATTCTATGATTAAGGGTGTTCTACATCATGTTGTGCATTAGGTGGAGCTTGGAATTCAATATCAGGTCTATGCCTAGATTAACCCCTTTGTTTTTGCACCATTGTATTATCTTCTAAGTAAATTTTAAGGCAAGCAAAGTAAACAATGATGATTATCTTATTTTAAGTTTTGTTTATGAACCCTAAATTGTTTGATGTGTTTTAAAAATGTGTTGTATCAGTATGTAACTCTCATTGTGTTTTCAATGTGTTGATGATATACTTAAAGGGCTTTCACTTGTATACTCATAGCTCAACAACTTGGCTATGAACTCTAGGTCACGTAATCCCCCAAAATATAGTGATGAGGTCTACACCTGGGCAGGGAGCACAAGTCCTTCCAAACTCTCACCCATTTTCACCTAGTCAACGTTATACCCTTCGAAGATAAGCACATGCAAATTTTCTAGGCTATGAAAGGTTATTGAGTCCGGCCTTGGTCTAGAACATAAGGTACATGGGAGTTGGGCCAACGGATGGAAATCACTGCCATAGTTGTTGAAACCCTACTTATGGTTGGATGTGACTTCCAACTCACTAGCATTTAATGTGAAATATGGTGTGTGTGGTTCCTTTTAATTTGCATGAAATAAATATGCATAATAAATCATTCAAATGATTCTTTTCTATATGCAATGTAGAAAAAGGAACGTTTCAAATTAAGAAAGTATGCATGATTAGTTCTACATGATGTTTTGACAATGCATACTAATGATGGTATGGCCATTGATCGGGCCTCAAGAAAGCAAATAGAATACAAAAGATATTCTAGAACACTGGAGACTAGGGCGAACTACACTCAAAAGTCCACTGTTCCTAGAAACACCTAGTAAAGACCTAAAAAGAAAAAGACTTAGGGACCCCTATGCATATTGCTAATTTCATTACCTTCCCTAATTAGTCTAACATTTTTGCATTATGAAAATTTAAAAAAGAGAAAAAATAGAAACAAAAGGTTACAATGGGACCTACCTTAGGTCCACATATAATTGAGCTTTACTCCTCTGTTGTCTATTCTGTCAGATGTTGATCGCTTCTCTGTAAATCGATGACCATCGTTACCCATGGGTGTCAACCGCAGTGACAACTGAGACCACGACTGTAAACCGTGGTTAGCACCTATCATAAGAAAAACACATAGGTCAATTATCCGTGGCATGAAATGCAGAGATTACACCATGATCACCTTTTGTACCTATCTAGAAAGCATACACCTAAACTAATACATTAATCGAAATCAACATTAAAGCATGAAATGGAAGACAAGATTACATATGACAAGAAAATGAATGTTTTTTTTATTAATCTTGAATCAAATCTTGGTTACAATCATGTCTCTCTTAGGGTCACCCAAATGTTGATATAATTAACATAATTTGAAAGCCCCAACGGGGTAGGTGCAATACGCAAACTCTCTAAATGGACACGAACTGTTCCAAGGTGTCGATGACCTTCTTCTCCATGATTAGAGGTATTTTTTGTCTTGCATCCCAAAACCCTATTAGTCTTGTGTGCAATAAACAACAAGAAGCAATTAGCAACAAAGGAGGCCTCTCTTGATGAGGCTTTTAGGAGGTATTTGCACAAAAGATGTCATGATTAGCAATAATCAAGAAAATGCAAGAAAGATACTAAAGCTATGCAAAACATGAAAATATTGCTACAAAACATATAAAATAAAGTAAATCTATCTATCTAATGGCCTAATTATGAAATTGAAAGCATGGAAGCATGAAAAGAACCATTAGTGTCATAATTGCAAAAATGAAGGAAAATAACTACAAACCTTAATTGCACCGATCAAAATCTTGATTAAAGCAAATTAACCTAAGATATAGCTAATCTAATACAATTAAGCAAATTCTACAGCTAGAAAACAAGGAAATGGAAGATGACAACCTGACTACGGGTCTGATGCACAGTGAGCACTGTTAGCCACAGTTGAGCTTGAAATGTTCTTACCCTCCTAATTTGGTGTCCAATATTCAATTCTCCTTGAGGAATTGATGATCAAGGGTTGTCATTGTGTCCTCTAACAGATTTGGTGGTTGAATTGCTCAGTTGGTGCACATATTGTATGAATTCACATTTCTTGAATCTCCTAGCCTCCTAAGACCTCCATGGCATGTGATCTCCAATTGGGTAGTCAAAGTGTTCCTCTCAATGCAAGTGAGTATGCAATTCAACAGGGTTTTGCTGCTTTTCAATTTGAGACTCGTATATATCTTTCCCCAATTTTGATGGGGGATTTATATCAATTACCTAGGGCTAGGGGTGGTTTCATGAGGAATCCAAGAACAAGATTGCGTAGTTGAGCTTGTTGGATGGAAGGATCCAAAAACTTCCTCACTCAAACCGCTCCAATCCTTAACCAATTGGCCGTTGCAACCGATTTTGGGTCAAATGAAGGCCAACTAATTTTCAATCCTAACCATGATTGACAAGCACGGTCATATCTGTTAACCACAGGTGTCAATAGTGGCTAACAATGACTAGGTAAAGGTGCCCAAATGAGTGGTAAAAACCATTGCTATACCTTGGAATCTTTCCAAGGTGTTCCATATGGTCCTCTAGCATGTCCCATATGAGTAGTTGCATCAACATGATGCATTTTAGGTGTCTACAGATACAACTAATTATGTGGCATGAATCCCAAGGTGACACATGGTAGAGGTAGAGGCTAACACAAATATTATTATGGTTGGCTTCAATTAGGTCAACATGAGAAGCCATATAATGGAAAATGTGGTAGGTTGTATGCCACTGAATGCATATAAATATAGGTCTAACCAATCATATTATACCAACTCATAAAAATTAACAATTAGCTCACATAGTGAGCAATATACTTGGTAACACATAAATTTCAAAATAAATCAAGAAGTGACAAGTGGTAGAGTGTGGTTCATAAACCAGATAATAAATTAAATTATGATGAGTGGCATCCCACAATTTATTGCTACATTGGATAATCAATGCACACATGGCATCCCCTCAACCATTCATACAATGACACATGGTGGCCTCTCATTTTTTGTAGGTACTATTTTTTTCCAAAGGTTTGATAGGTATTTTTTGCAATTTTAGGGTAAAATGTTTATGGGCCATAGCTTTTATATACAAAATAATTTGAGGTATTTTTTTTAAATAATACAATTTGTTGAGATCTTTTCATTGGTGGTGTTGTTTCTAGCCATGACTACATAGATAATTCTAAATTTTGGTAGAATAGTTATGGATTATCATGTGCCTCATTGACTGATCTTAACGTTTCTACTTGGAAGATCAAAGTTGAAGCTTTGCTCTAAAGTAATGGGCTACTCAAGAATGTGAATGAAGAACCTTGCGACACTAATTATAAAGAGTAAAGTATTTTTGAAGGTATAAGAAAGATGATGCTCATGGTGTCATTAATATTCATGTTGATAATGTATATGACACTCTTGTTAGTAGCAGTAGGGATCCTAAAGTATTTCTTGACAAATTTTAGGGGTTGTATGAAATTACGTCGATTAAAATTAGTAGATAAGAGACTAAGATTACAACCTTGTATGTGGATACATTTGATACTATTGATGAGACTATCAATGATTTCAAGAAACTACAATAGGATATTCAAATTGCAAGGGGATTTCCCAAGGATAGAAGAGAAGGACAATAAGCATTAGAGAAGGAAAGGAACATTGAACTACTCAATATTATATTCAATGATATGTCTAAAATATATGATATAGTTGTTGTGGCTTTTGATATGCTTTATATGTACTTTCCAAATTTTCTTACACCACCTATCGATGAGGTATTTAAGTACTTTTTGCATCATTAGGCTAGGAGAAATAAGCATAAGGGAAATTCTATTTTTAATTAGGCACATCCAAAATAAGATGCTGCTAAAGTTTAGAATCATAAAAATGATATTCACACAATGACACTGAGAGGGGGGGGGTGAATCAATGTAGCTATTAATTTTAATATCTACAACATTTAATATGAAATAAAGAGAACTTGAAAACTAGAAAAACAAATTGAACAAGAGAGCACACCACAACACTCAATATACCGAGGTTCACCAATTTGGCTACTCCTCAAAAATGACTGCTTGGACTCCAATCCAAATCCAGCTCTTTGCAAAATATCAATTTTACAAATACTTTACCAAAGATCAACCGGAAGGAGCAC
This sequence comes from Wollemia nobilis, assembly GCA_028583015.1. Lineage (NCBI taxonomy): Eukaryota > Viridiplantae > Streptophyta > Pinopsida > Araucariales > Araucariaceae > Wollemia > Wollemia nobilis. The sequence continues at coordinate 24,085,663 of JAQPPZ010000523.1, forward strand.
CAACCCCTTAATTTTCTCGTCGCAACATGCATGGAGCACCAACCCCTAGTACCAAGCACCAACTTGGACCGCAATTGCTCAAATTAAAATGACATAAGAATGTCTTCACTTCATGCACAACCCCGACCGGTCTCGCAATTAACCCAACTCGCACACTCTCACGGCTCGCTAATTTTTCTCTTGACTCTTTTCTAACCCTCTTTTACAACAATTTCCCTCTACAAGCAGCAACATCTTCTCTGTACGACTATTCTTTTATAACCTTTCAATCCTGCATGCAGTCGAATCACATACTCTGACTGTTCGAATCCATGCAATACGACTGTTCGATTCCATGCACTACGACTGTTCGAAACCCTGCAATACGGCTATTGAATCCATGCAATACGACTGTTCGAAACCCTGCAATACGACTGTTGAATCCATGCAATACGACTATTCAAAACCCTGCAATACGATGGTTCGATTCCTTGCAATACGACTATTTTGAATGCTGCAAATACGTCTTTTCGAAAGCTTTTCCGATCCTTCATATTCGGCTGTTCAAATTCTTCAAATACGACTTTTCGAATGCTTTTTCAAAACTGCATATGTGATGCATCGAATGCTTTTTCAATCAAGCATATACAACTGTTCTAGTGCATGTCCAACACCTGTCAATGCGTAACTGCCGATCTGACTTCAGTTACTTTTTACGTAACTGGCTGCATGATTTTTTTGTATGCTTTTTCGACACGTGTCACCTTGCATGCTCCTTCGGCTTTTACCTCAAACTCGTCGATATCACGACACTTTTTGTAGCCGTACTCTTCATGCCCTTCATCGCGAAATCGTGACCATTTTGGCTTTTGAAAGCTTTCCCTCTGTTCATGTCGCGAAATCGTGACACTTTGAACATTTGCTGATGTCATCCTTAATGATGTCACGAAATCGCGACGCTTTCGACTTCCAACAGCTTTCCTTGCACCTTGTCGCGAAATCGTGACACTTTCAGCTTTTGTTGACGTCATCCTCAATGTTGTCGCGAAATCGTGACGCTTTCGACTTCCAACAGCTTTCCTTGCACCTTGTCGCGATATCGCGACACTTTCAGCTTTTGTCGACGTCATCATCATTCTTGTCACGAAATCGTGACACTTCCCTTCCAACTTTCTCGCACTTCGGAAATCGTGACATTTTCAATTTTCGACGTCATCCTCGCTTTGTGCGTGAAATCGTGACGCTTTCCGCTTCCGTACACTTTTCTTTGCCAAGAACCGCAAATGGAACATGTCACGAAATCACGACGTTCTCTACTTTCGTACAATCTTTGCTTTATGCAGTAGCGAAATCGCTACACCTTCACGTTGTGCATTTTGGACTTGTAGCGAAATCGCTACACCTTTGTTGCCATTCATTTTATCATGCAGCGAAATCGCTACACCTTCACGTTGTGCATTTTGGACTTGTAGCGAAATCGCTACACCTTTGTTGCCATTCATTTTATCATGCAGAAAATCGCTACACCTTTGTTGCCATTCATTTCAACATGCAAGCGAAATCGCTACACCTTTGTTGTCGAGCATTCTCTCTCCTCTTCGGGTCACGAAAACCCGACGTGTCGCGATATCGCGACACTTTTCGTTGCAAGCTCCTTTCCTCCATTTATGTCATGAAATCGTGACATCTTTTCACCTTGCTTCCTTCTTTGCCTTTCACTTTCTCTCTCCTCGGCCATGTCGCGAAATCGCGACAATTTGGCATGCACTTTCTCTCTCCTCGGCAATGTCGTGAAATCGCGACAATTTTTCTTGCATTTTCTCTCCTCGGCAATGTCGCGAAATCGCGACAATTTTTCTTGCATTTTCTCTCTCCTCGGCCATGTCGCGAAATCGTGACAATTTGGCATGCACTTTCTCTCTCCTCGGCAATGTCGCGAAATCGCGACAATTTTTCTTGCATTTTCTCTCTCCTCTGTTTTGTCGCGATATCGCGACAGAAAACATGTCGCGATATCGCGACACTTTCCTTCCTTGTCTTTTTCTCGCCAATTTCTGAATCTGGGTCACCTCTCGTTTTCCTTGAAATTCATCGCACTTGATCCGACCGACCTCCGAACCGCATCAACCGCATCAATCTGTCCGTGTTGACAACAATGACAATACTTTTGCAATTCTTTTGCTGCACCTTGCTCAACAATCTCCCCCTTTGGAATTGTTGGCAACACACTCGCAACCTTGCTCAATTTCTTCTCCCCCTTTGCCAATAATACCAAAGGGTCGCCGTGGGACTCCCCCTGAGTCTATGCACAACATTCTCGAGCTTAAAAGGTTTGAATGCTCCCCCTGAGAATGTGTTTCCCATAGCTAGTCAGTGCTTGGGTAGTGTGACTACTCCCAACTTCTTCCGAAGGTATTCAAATACTTCCTTTGGCAAAGGTTTTGTGAATATATCAGCTACTTGTTCTGTAGTTGGAACAAAATCCAATTTGACCTCTCCTTCTCCAACTTTATCCTTCAAGAAATGATACCGGATTGCAATATGTTTGGTTCTTGAATGCATAATTGGATTCTTGGATATGTTGATAGCACTAGTGTTATCACATTTAATTGAAATTGGCTCTTTGAAATGAATACCAAGATCTTTCAACGTTTGTCTCATCCATAATATCCGAGTACAAGCATGTTGTTGCCGCAATGTATTCTCGCCTCCGTAGTGGATAGAGATACCGATTCTTGTTTCTTGCTCGTGCCATGCTACCACCTGTCTCCAAGATAAAATGCTCCTCCACTTGTGCTCTTTCTCGTCATCAATACATCCCGCCCAATCTGCATCAGAATATGCAATCAAAGTGAAATCTTTACCTTTTGGGTACCACAACCCATAATCCATAGTGCCCTTGAGATATCTGAAGATCCTCTTTACAGTCGTTACATGAGTTTCTTTGGGACTGGCCTGAAATCTTGCAACCATGCATACCGCTTATAATATATCTGGTCTAGTGGCTGTTAAATACAGCAGGCTTCCAATCATAGACCTATACATTGTTTGATCTACATCTGGGGATTTATCATCCTTGCTCAACTTGCATCTCGTTGTCATGGGAGTGCTAACCGGTTTACTGTCTTCCATTGTGAACTTTTTCAGCATTTCTTTTACATATTTAACTTGAGAAATAAAAATGCCTTTTTCATTTTGATTGACCTGCAGTCCTAGGAAATAAGAAAGTTCACCAATCATAGACATCTCAAATTCTTTCTTCATTTTAGTTGATATGTCTTTGCAGTATTCATCCATGTTGATGCCAAATATTATATCATCTACATAAACAACAAGAACAATAAGATGGCCCTTCTCTGTTTTGACATATAAGTTGTTGTCCACCAAACCTTTCTTGAACCCTTGTTTAATTAGATAGTTATCCAACCTTGCATACCATGCTCGGGTGCCTGTTTCAAACCATATAATGCTTTCTTTAACCTCGCAAACAAAATCTGGGTTGTCACCAAGTTGAAAGCCATCCGGCTGTTCAATGTAAACCTCTTCTTCCAGCTTTTCCATTCAAAAATGCTGATTTTACATCCATTTGATATACTTTGAAGTTTTTATGAACTCGCTAATGCCGGAAACATTCTCGATTGCCTCTAGTCTGGCTATCGGTGCAAAAGTTTCCTCAAAATCAATGCCTTCAACCTGAGCATAGCCTTTGCAGACCAATCTTGCCTTATTTCTGACAACCTGTCCATATTCATTTAATTTATTTCGAAAAACCCATTTAGTGCCAATTATGTTTTTATTTGTTGGTCTAGGTACTAATTCCCATGTATTGTTTTTCTCAATCTGATCTAGTTCTTCATTAATTGCCTTCAACCAACTTTCATCAGTGCTTGCTTCAAACAACATTTTTAGGTTCAATGCTAGATAACAGAGAATAGTTCCGCACCGTCGCTTCTTCTTGTCTGAATACCATCTTTGGGATCCCCAATAACTGCTCACTTGGATGATTTTTCTGCCAGCTTGCCTGTTTTAAATTTCCTGTTTTCTTCTTCTTCTGATTCAGCTTTTTACACCATCTCGGATCAATTTTCCTGATTCTTATCTCTGTTTCCTTTTCATCATCACCTTCAATGACTTCTTCATAGATGGGGTAGTTTTCTTGATAAGTAATTTCTTGTTCTCTACCTTCATCAACTTTCACATCAAGACTCTCAACAATTTTCTTTAGCCTTTTGTTGTAACATGTGTAGGCTTTGCTTTTTGTTGAGTAACCAAGAAAGATACCTTCATCACTCTATTTTCAAATTTATCGAGATTATCTTCATCCGCTTGATGTAGCACTTGCCGCCAAATACTTTGAAATGTCTTGTTGTTGCCTTTCTCGCCAAACCACAGCTCATAAGGTGTTTTGCTTTCATGTGGTCTTAGCATGCACCTGCTTTGAATGTAAACTGCAGTATGTACTCGCCTCTTTCCAAAATCTGTCAGCCTATTTTGTTCTCAGCCAAGCATTGTCCGTGCCATTTCCCGCACCGTCCTATTCTTCCTTTCTACAACACCATTCTCGCCGAGGTGTTCTAGCCGCTGAAAACCTGTCTTCTTATCCCATATTTTTGACAAGTATTCTGCAAATTCTTCCGAAATAAACTCTCCTCCTCTCGTCCGATCTTAGGCATTTAATTCTTTTTCCCGATTGATTCTCAACAAGATTTTTGAAGGTTTTAAACATCTCAAAGGCTTCCGATTTAAGTTTCAAAAATAGTACCCATGTCATTCTTGAGTAGTCATCTATACACAAGATAAAATATTTGTGTCCATTTATGCTTTCAGTTCTCATGGGTCCACATAAATCAGTGTGAATTAGCTCTAATGGCTTGGTCGTGAAATATTCTTTTTCTTTGAAAGTGGCTCTGGTTTGTTTTCCCTTTTGGCATGACTCACAAATACCGTTTGAAGGTTTACCAATAGTTGGTATGTCTCTTACCGCCCCTTTTGAGCTGATTTTTACTAGATTATCAAAGCTTATGTGATCGAGTCTCTTGTGCCACAACCAATTTTCTTCTTCCCCGACCAACCAAGCAAGCTCCTTCCGAAGTCTCCGAAAGTGTATACGGATTTCCAGAAGTTCTCACCCAATGGCTATTAACTTTCCATTTTTTGTCTTTCTTACTTCACAACCCTCCTTCTTGAAGATTACATCATGACCTCTCGTCACGTATTTGACTTACACTCAGCAAGTTATGCTTCGGACCAATCACAAACAAGACTTCTTTTGATTTTATATTGCCATCACTGAACTTGACTGATCCCTTTCCAACAATCTTTGCTCCATCATTATTTCCAAATTTCACAAAACCACCTTCATAATTCTGCAAATTCTCAAATTTCTGCTTGTCACCTGTCATGTGACTGGAACAACCACTGTCAAGTATCCAAGGTGCAGATTTGTTCTGAGCTTTAAAGGCAGTCTGAACAATCAAAGATTCCTTTTCTTTCCATTCTGGTTTGATGACAGATTTGGCTACTTGTTTTGCCTTTGTCTTCTCATTAGCATGTGCTTGTTTTTCAAGAAATTTCTTGTTTTGTTTCAACTCACTTGATTGAGATTTTCTACCCTGATAATTATTTGCTGCAAAAGTGCTTCTACAGCTTTCTAGCAATATGTCCAAAATTATGACAATTATAACATTCAACCGCATAATTCATTAAAGGAGAAAAAACATTTCGCTTGTGAAATTCCTTTGAGATACATTATGCCTGCAATCTGAAATCTTATGGCCATAAGCATTGCATTTAAAACAATAACCATAAAAGGAATGATTAAACCTGGGTGTCGGTCTTTGCCAGTTTGAAGTAGGAGCCATAAATCTTCTCCTTCTTGGATGTGTGACTTTTGTGAAGCCATCTTTGTCAAGCACTCTTCTTGAGTCTGGCATTATTGCTTTCTTGGGCATGATTTGTTTTTTCTAGGTCAACCCTGATCTTTTCTTCTTTCTTTATGGGTTCTACATTCAAGGCCTTTGAACCCTTTGATGATTCTCCTTCATCGAAGCCTAAACCAAATTTGATGCCTGAAGGCCTTTGGTTATTTAACATTTTATCCAGCTTTACAATACTTTCTTCAAACTTATGAAAATAGTTCAATTTTCTATTCATCTCCTCTAACTGCATTCTTAACTTAACCATGTCTTCCTCTAGCTTGCCGCATTCAACCTGTCTTTACAGCTTAATTGTTCATCAAGAACTTCGGACATTTTCTTGAATTCCTCTCGTCTCGTATTTTTAAACTGTTTATTATGTCGCTGGCATCTTCTAGTTTTCTTGAAAACTTTTTGTTCTTTTTCCTTTCAACACTCAACTCTTCAAGTGCAAGCAACCAATTCTCCTTCCGGATAAACTTCAGCCTCATCTTTAAAGTTTTCATCACCTTCCCGATTTTCTTCTGCTTCTTTCCTCTTCAAGTGCCATGAACAGAGCTTCACCTTTTTCTTCTTCGTAATCCTCATCCGAGCTTTCTTCAGAAGTGCTGACATTCTTGGATATGAAGCTTTTCTTCTTGAAGTTGTTCTTTCTGAAATTTTGTTTCTTCTTCCAATCACCTTTTTCTTGGTGTGAGCCTTCACCATTTTTGGTTTTCTCCTGCATTGGACATTTGGCCGCAAAATGACCGACTCCTCCACAATTGAAGCACTTAAAAGGTAGCTTTCCTCTATATTTTCCTTTTCCCTTTGTGAGTTTTCGAACAAAATTAGCTTCTTGTTTCATCCAGTTGTCTCTTCATCCTCGGATTCATGTTCAGCTTTTATATTCTTGTGTGCTTTAAAAGTCGCTTCTCTCGTCTATAGACTTGGTTTGTCCTATTCTCATTTCATATGCTGTCGTGGAACCATGCATCTCATCCAAGCTGAAGTAGTTTAAATCTTTTGCCTCTTCTATTGCAGAAACTTTGGAGTTAAATCTTTTGTGCAAGTTGTTCTGAGAACCTTTTTCACAACAACCGCATCATCAATTTCTTCATCGAGTCCTCTGATTGCATTAATGATTCCGTTGACTCTCAAGCATATAAGCCTCTATGTTCTCATCTTCATTCATTTGCAGTGCTTCGAACTGTGCTCGATGAGTTTGCAACTTGGCTTCCTTGATCTTGTTGTCTCCTTCATGGATGCTCTTCAATTTATCCCACATGTCTTTTGCTGATTTACAGCTCATGACTCTTATTAGTTCACTGTCAACAAGCCCACACATTATGGCATTCTTAGCTTTGGAGTTGTTCTCAAATTTTTTCTTCTCAACAAGATCTCGTTGGAGGAGTAGTGGGTGCCGTGTATCCACTATCTACGTAATCCCAAATATCATATCCCAATGCACTCGGATATGTTTGCATCCCGAGTTTCCAGAAAGTGTAATTTGTTCCATCAAATAAGGGAGCTTTGTTGGATGAGTATCCTTCATCGCCTGCCATTGTTTCTTACAAGATCTCCTTAGCTGATTAAGCTTGAACAAGGCACCTTGCTCTGATACCAATTGATATTCACACAATGACACTGAGAGGGGGGGGTGAATCAGTGTAGCTATTAATTTTAATATCTACAACATTTAATATGAAATAAAGAGAACTTGAAAACTAGAAAAACAAATTGAACAAGAGAGCACACCACAACACTCAATATACCGAGGTTCACCAATTTGGCTACTCCTCAAAAAATGACCGCTTGGACTCCAATCCAAATCCAATCTTTGCAAAATATCAATTTTACAAATACTTTACCAAAGATCAACCGGAAGGAGCACCAACCCCTTAATTTTCTTGCTGCAATGGATGGAGCACCAACCCCTAGTACCAAGCACCAACTTGGACTGCAATTCGTTCAAATTAAAATGACATAAGAATGTCTTCACTTCATGCACAACCTCGACCGGTCCGCAATTAACCCAACTCGCACACTCTCACGGCTCGCTAATTTTTCTCTTGACTCTTTTCTAACCCTCTTTTAAAGCAATTTCCTCTTACAGCAGCAACATCTTCTCTGTACGACTATTCTTTTATAACCTTTCAATCTCGCATGTAGTCGAATCACATACTCTGACTGTTCGAATCCATGCAATACGACTGTTCGATTCCATGCACTACGACTGTTCGAAACCCTGCAATACGACTGTTGAATCCATGCAATACGACTATTCAAAACCCTGCAATACGATCGTTGAATCCATGCAATACGACTATTCGAAACCCTGCAATACGATGGTTCGATTCCTTGCAATACGACTATTTTGAATGCTGCAAATACGTCTTTTCGAAAGCTTTTCTGATCCTTCATATTCGACTGTTCAAATTCTTCAAATACGGCTTTTCGAATGCTTTTTCGAAACTGCATATGTGATGCATCGAATGCTTTTTCAATCAAGCATATACAACTGTTCTAGTGCATGTCCAACACCTGTCAATGCGTAACCGCTGATCCGACTTCGCTACTTTTTACGTAATCGGTCGCATGATTTTTTTGTATGCTTTTTCGACACGTGTCACCTTGCATGCTCCTTCGGCTTTTACCGCCAACTATTACCTGTCGCGATATCGCGACACTTTTTGTAGCCGTACCCTTCATGCCCTTGTCGCGAAATCGTGACCATTTTGGCTTTTGAAAGCTTTCCTCCGTTCATGTCATGAAATCGTGACACTTTGAACATTTGCTGACGTCATCCTTAATGATGTCACGAAATCGCGACGCTTTCGACTTCCTGAGGCTTCTCTCGCAACTTGTCACGAAATCGTGACACTTTCAGCTTTTGCTGACGTCATCCTCAATGTTGTCGCGAAATCGTGACGCTTCCTTCCAGTAGCTTTCCTTGCACCTTGTCGCGATATCGCGACACTTTCAGCTTTTGCTGACGTCATCATCATTCTTGTCGCGAAATCGTGACACTTTCCTTCCACAGCTTTCCTCGCACTCGTCAAATCCGTGACATTTTCAATTTTGTTGACGTCATCCTCCTTTGTCATGAAATCGTGACGCTTTTCCGCTTCGTACACTCTTCTTTGCCAAGAACCAAAAAATGGAACATGTCGCGAAATCGCGACGTTCTCTACTTTCGTACAATCTTTGCTTTATGCAGTAGCAAAATTGCTACACCTTCACGTTGTGCATTTTGGACTTGTAGCGAAATCGCTACACCTTTGTTGCCATTCATTTTATCATGCAACGAAATCGCTACACCTTCACGTTGTGCATTTTGGACTTGTAGCGAAATCGCTACACCTTTGTTGCCATTCATTTTATCATGCAGCAAAATCGCTACACCTTTGTTGCCATTCATTTCAACATGCAGCGAAATCGCTACACCTTTGTTGCTGAGCATTCTCTCTCCTCTTCGGGTCGCGAAAACCCGACGTGTCGCGATATCGCGACACTTTTCGTTGCAAGCTCCTTTCCTCCATTTATGTCACGAAATCGCGACATCTTTTCACCTTGCTTCCTTCTCTGCCAACATGTCGCGAAATCGTGACAGTTTGCCTTTCACTTTCTCTCTCTCTGACCATGTCACGAAATCGCGACAATTTGGCATGCACTTTCTCTCTCCTCGACAATGTCGCGAAATCGCGACAATTTTTCTTGCATTTTCTCTCTCTGGTAATGTCGCGAAATCGCGACAATTTTTCTTGCATTTTCTCTCTCCTCGGCCATGTCGCGAAATCGTGACAATTTTTCATGCACTTTCTCTCTCCTCGGCAATGTCGCGAAATCGCGACAATTTTTCTTGCATTTTCTCTCTCCTCTCTCCTCTCGCAATGTCCGAAATCGTGACAATTTTACTTGCATTTTCTCTCTCCTTCGTTTTGTCGCGATATCGCGACAGAAAACATGTCGCAATATCGCGACGCTTTTCTTCCTTGTCTTTTTCTCGCCAATTTTTGAATCTGGGTCACCTCTCGTTTTCCTTGAAATTCACCGCACTTGATCCGATCGACCTCCGAATCGCATCAACTGCATCAATCTATCTGTGTTGACAACAATGACAATACTTTTGCAATTCTTTTGCTGCACCTTGCTCAACAAAAAAGCCTAAATATAATGAGAATAAGCCCAATAAGCCTTTCAATGATCCTACTTGTGAGTTTTACAAAAAGGAAGGATACAAGGTAAAATTTCATGGACTTTGGATAAATAAATTGAAGGAAGCAACAAGAAAGGGGGTGTTGATATTTATATCTTCTATGCACAAGGTGAGAATAGTTTTGACGGAAAAACCTCATAGAACATGTAGTTTTTTTTATATATTGGATATCCATATCTTTAGATGAGTGGATAACAAATTTAGAGGCTACCAAATATTGATGAAGCATAAGCATCTTATTCAAGGCTACAATAAAACTCATGCAAAGGAATATATTGTGATTAGAGATGACTATTCATTGCAAGCTGTGAAGAGTGGAGATATCACTATTGGATCTTTGTCATTTGATAAGGTAACTCATGTTACTAAAGTTGGTCCTAGTATTTTATTTATTTATTACATTACTCATACAAACAATAAAGTAAAATTTTAGCCTAATAGATGGGTTATTAATATATAGACAATGGGTTCAAAATTATTGCTTCTAGTAATTTTTTATAAAACTAGCCCAAATATATAATTTTGGTGAAATACCCATCCCTCTTGTCACTCTTTCTAGCAATAAAAAAATTGTTTCTATAGTTTCACATGCATATAATGAGATTCAAAAGTAGTATCATAGGCTTGGGCATCTCAACTATGATTCCTTGAGATACATGAAACAACATTAGATGGTTATTGGGTTTCCACTCATATCTCCTCCAAGTGGTGTATGTGAAGGATGCATTTTGGGAAAACATCATAGGGAGACCTTTATAAAATGAGTTAATAGGAGGGCATATCATCCTTTGAATATCATAAATAATGATATTTGTGGAAGGTACACCATATCTTTCAAAACATAGGTTATTCCCTCTTTTTATTGATGATTTTTCTAGCTATGCATGGTTATACACTATCCATACTAAGGGTGATATTATTAAGAGCTTTAAGAACTTTAAGGCCCTTGTTGAAAATCAACTAGATAGTAGAATCAAATGTATCAAATTATATGGAAATGATGGTTATATTAGCTATGCTTTTCATGATTTTTAGGTTTCTCATGAGATTTCATATTAGAGGGTTGGTAACTATACACCTAAAAAAAATGGTGTGGCTAAAATAAAAATAGGATAATTATGGAGATGATACAATGTATGATTCATGTGAAGGGACTAGATCATAAGTTTTGGGTGAGGTGATCACTTTTGCAACATGTATTATCAATAGGTTTCTTACCAAGGCAATCTAGGGCATGACACCTCTTAAAATATTGATAGGGGATAATCTAGATGTGTCTTGATTTTGTATCTTTGGGTCTTTTGCATGGGCTCATATACTCAAGGAAATTCAAAAGAAAAAAGTACCAAAGAACCATAATTTAATGACCCATTTTTTAACCAAATCAAGAGAGAGATTTTTTTAAAGGTTCACACCAAATATGCCCATATCCTTTTTGTTTGGCATAATTAAGGTATAACCACATTTGAGTCTAATTCATATCCAATGACATCCAAGTGAATAGGATAGACCAAAATCCTATAGCTATATCTAGGGTTAACTTTTCTAAACCTTCATGGTTAGAAAAGACACCATCAATGGTTTCCCCACATTCCTTATACTCTCTACAAGTAAAGATAATTCAACCACAATGTCAGAATTATATCTTTTAGCCCATAAAAAGAGGATGCCATTTCCCTCACCATACATAAGTCAATATATGTAGGAGACTGGTGTAATGTATTAAAGTCTAGTTATCTCATTTTTGTGATAAGATAACTAGTACTTTATGCTTAATAACCATACCTCCACAATGGTATCATTAAGGGTATTATCACTTTGTGTGATAATACTTGTGATCACCTGATCCTTCCTAATCAAGGCATCATCATTGCCTAATTTTCATATGGTTTCCTATTCTTTGTGAGAGGAAACGAGGTTCAATATCCACACTTAAAACCATCCTCAAATGCTCCACACTTTTTGGACTACATCTGAGCTACACCACTCAATATGTACCTATTGCAACCAATTTTATAGTTACCTCCCTAAAACTACCCAAATCTTGGGATCTATCTAAGCCAGGGTACTATTATGGTTACTTAAAAACAACCCTCCCATAATACCCTTCATAACCCAAGGAAAAAGCATCTAAAAACCTTAAACTATCTCTTCATAACAAAAAGCACAACATGCTCACTTCATTTATTTAAGGAAATATTAGATCATCCCTAATACATTTTCAAAAGTATTAAACATCTCACTAGAATAACACTTATTTTGTAAGCATGAATACCATCTATATCTAGTTCTATTTGCCATTCATAGAAAAACATCCATTTTTCTATATTAAGAATAACTAAACTTATACTTTCAAATACAATAATAGCATTACATTAAATGCCAATAATAAAATCCTTTCATAGTTAATAAAAAAAAACTTCCTTAACATTATATTTCAATAATCATAACATCAATTCCAAGACTAGTCTTTAGTACATCTCTTTCTTTGAGTTTTCTATTACAACATATTCACATCCAATATGAAACTTTAGGAAAAACATAATAGAACTCTTTCTTTATTGGTCTCCGCTTTTTTGTCCTCATTGAGCTCCACAGAGAGGTGGTTAGATTAAGGTATCAGAACATATATTAATATGATAATGCATTCCTAAATTCTTATTTCATATTCCATGCATCGAATGCAAACATAAATAAAATAAACAAGCCATTTAATTTCTACATACTTAATCCGTTACATCAAGTATTTATATAGAAACAATCCTTTACATTTCTATTTTATTTTAAACCAATCACATGAAGAAACCCCATAAATTTCTTCATCCAAGATGGGCTTTATGCCCAACTTATTTTTCCATGTTTTAAAATATACAAAGCATATAAGGAAACCCCCTTGTTTCTTCCCTACAGATGGACTCCATGCCCACTTTAAGATATTATGTGAAATACCCCATAATATATTTCACTAAAAATGAAATCCACACCCAATGAATTATATTTACTTAAGTCTTGTTTGCATCATTCTTAATGCATTCATGAGAATCATTAGCATCCACCATTCACTTTTAACTTTGCCTACCTAAGATTTCACTCGTGTCATTCAAGTCAATATTTTATTTCTCGATGATTTTCCCAAGCCTAGCCATGATCCAAATGGTCAAATTATGAAGCATGTGAATCATCATCACATTATCAGACCCACCTAGTGTCCTTATCTCAAGTTCTAGAATAATATGTGTCCCAATTTTACAACTTGAGTAGGCGGATTGGGTTTATTTCTAAGGATGCCCAATTCATGCCTATTTTCAATCTTTGTGGTATTTGATTTCTTCTTGCACCCCTCCCCATTTCTACCAATACTTCCTCTGTCAAGATGGCCTTGGTTGAACTTGACACCCTGAATCTTGATCTTGATGTGGAAGTAATCTTCAAAAACCATGGCTTCATGGCATTCCTAAGAAAATTTGGTGGCATTCATAATGAGATTACTCAAGACTTTATAAATTATTGGGATAATGACCAAGTTGTTCTCAAATATTTGAAATTTTAGGTCAACGCGAGTCTCCTTGCTGATTTAACAAAGCTTTCTAATGATGGTTATAAGATTCATCGAGATAATCACTCCTTGGTGGAAGAATTGAGGCACCTCATTGATAGAGAAAGGAAACTGGTTAGGAAAAAGGAGGAATCATCAAGAGTGGGCTTCTTGAGCCCTAGAATGGAGTGCTAATCCTCGTGATACAATATTTCACAATGGATGGGGTGTAAAAACCATTGAAAAGATTTCACCTTGCTTTTCTGAATCACCTAAAATATATCAAAGATGTTAACATGCCCAAATAATTTGTGATATCGATGGAGATATCCATGGATGGAATTAGAAAAGGAATGATATGTCATGCTAAACAACAAGGCCTACACTTGATTATGTTTAAACATATACTCCATAAAATGGTCCTTAAATCATCTTTCACTTGTATTGGCATCTTGGACATTGAGGACGTGGAGAAGATGCCTGCTGGTAAGTTGGTGGTAAGTTCAATCAATCAATGATGCTCTCCCAGAACCAAGATATCAAAGTGGAAATGCTCAAGTAAGGTGTTACATACCTAACATAGCTAGTCGACTATGTTGAGGTTTCCAAAGATGATTTAATTAAATTACTATTAATATAGTTCACCTTGATTTAATTCATTATCCAATTTTTCATATTCCAAATTTAATTTGTATTATCACAGAGAACTGAGCCATCCAAGTGGTGAGAATTAGCCCTCCTAAAGTGATAATCTTACTGATTTACTTTCATTCCATTATTCATTCATTTATTCTTGAGAATTACTATGTAAACATTGTTTTATTAGCATTTGTGAATCACTGTTATTGCATTGTAAGATAAGGATAGAAGTATCCTTCTAATTGGTATTAGTCTAAATGATCCAAGGGTAGTATCATTAGTCTCACAGTGTAAACAAATTAGGCGATGTTCAATTGCACATCAGCAGATGGTTGCCATCGATGGAGAATTTGAGTCATATAGAAGCAACCCAATATTACACAAATATCAGTGTGAGAATTTAGGTTAGTGAAGTAGCAATAGAACAGGGCATTTAAAACTAGTGAAGCACTCCTTTCCAAGCAAGATACACAATTTTTTTTACATTTAAATCTTCAATCGTTCAGAATCTGTTTGCCGGCTAACAAAATAGCCTACAGTTTATTTGAAGAAAATTTGGTATTATTTTTTAGGGTAGGGGCAGCCAAAGTACAATAGCCAAAACAAAATATTCAAAACGCTTCATTACCACTCAAAAAATCATCACAGAATCATCGCAGAAGCCACAATGTACAACTCCAAAGCTATCATCCAATCAAGTGAAAGAATTAAAACAAGTTCACGTATAACTTAAGGTACAATTTTTTTATTAGTCATCTAGGAAAATTTTCCCATAATAATTGTGGGATAATAGGAAATGCATTTATAATGGGTTGACACACCTATTGAGGTGTGACTTTAGTCACATGTTCACTAGTATCTCCCCGTACACACAAATCTTGGTCATCGTCTCATCTTCTGTTTAGTGTGTCTTCATCGTGTCACTTAGTTGTGTCGTGTTCTTCATGGTATCCTTTGTTATTGTAACTTAGCAGTATTATATCATTCACATTGTTGCTTAGTTGTGTCATGGTCTTCATTATATCCTTCATCCTTATTGCTTAGGCCATGCTTAGCTATGTCGAGTCCTTCATCCTTGTCGCTTAGCTCGAGTTGTGTTAACCTTGTAACGTGGTACTGATAGGTCAATGCTTTGTTGTATAAGATCATTGTATCATTGGTTATTATGTATGATCATTATCATCCAACCTTGTGTCCCCATCATCCATTATATTCCTCTTGTAGCAAGTCGTGTCGTAGTCATTCATCCTTGTGTCCCCACCATCCATTCGAATCCTCATTCCATACCCACCATCCCATAACACCTTGGATTCTAGTACACTAGTTGTTGAGACAATTATCTATCCATTAATCATTGGCATATTGACCATTGAAATATAAATTCAAATGTGCCATTGGTGAAACTATCCATTGACAAGAAAATTCAAATTCTGTGTTGCAGTTGGAGCGACAGTTGAAGCAAAAAACCAATTTTTTTGGCCAAATTTAACCAATTTTTTTGTAGAAATCAAAAGCAAAATTTGTTAAGCAGGACTTATTGACAAGTGCATGAGCGAAAGGTGGACAAAAGGACCAAACTATCGATTATCAAGCTCAAATAATTCAAACGAAGGGTTCCTCAGATCACCAAGAAGACCTCCTAGAACAAAAGGTGCACAATACAACTCTCTTTTATGCATTAATAGTTTTGATCATGATCATCAAATTCTTAACACCATGGCCTCCATTCCTTATCCTACCTCTTCCCATGAGAATATCACACAAGAGGAAACAAAAAACCCCAATACAAATAGCCAAAATGTGTAAAATTGTGTCACCCAATTACTAGAGGGCATGGGTCAGTTGACTACAATGTTGACACAACTAATGTCCAACCAAAACCAAACAACCCCTCTTGCCCCAAATTGCTCCCATAGACATAGGAATAATGAGGATCAAGATAGAGATGAAGTTTATGAACAACCAAGAGGTCCTACTGGTGTTGCCCCAAATCAATTCCATAGACAGAGAAATAATAAGGATCAAGATACAGATGAATTTTATCAACAACCAAGAGGTCCTACTGGTGCTGCCCCAAATCAATTCCATAGACAAATAAATAATTAAGATTAGGATTGAGATGAATTTTATCAACAACCAAGAGGTTCTAATGGTGTTAATTTCCCATGCATTGATATGCCCACCTTTGAGGGTAATGATCCACATGGGTCATTAGCTAAAATGAAAGGCATTTTAGATTTATACCAGATTCTCAAATCCAAACAAGTTCCTTTTACTTCATCCAAACTAGGTACTGAATGTTATCAATGGTTTGCATGGCACAAACATGGGCATAAGTGTACCATCTTCTAGGATGAATTCCACACACTTTTCCTTGATAGATTTGATGAAGGATCCTCATCTTCATACATGGTTCAATTTTTGTCACTTAAGCAAATAGGATCAGTAAGGGAATATATTTTAGAATTCACTAGTCTACTTTCCTATGTAGGAAAATTACCATCTCATGTGGTGGTATCTGATTTTAGAAATGGGTTGAAAGAGAATATTCAAATCAAAGTTGACTTACAGGATCCAGTCACTCTAGATGCCTATATAAATATTGCCAAGTTGGCTAAGAAGAAGGTGCAATATGGAACATCTATCCGTTGTGATTCCTATAATTGATATCAATACCGCAATAACTCTTTCTGCAAAAATGATCAACCATCAATATACTGTTGGCAATTTTGGGTACCTTGAGTACATTGCCTTTGCCTAAGTTTAGTTGTTGTCATTGATGTCAAGGAGCTATTGGTAGATGTTGTTTTTGATGTCAAGGAGTTCTTGGAGCAATTTGTTTTTATGTCTAAGGATGTGTTTTGATGAAGGTTTCAGCTGGTCAATAAGTCTCCAAGAAAATCAGAGTAGCCCAGCTTGCCAAAAATCCAAAAAAAGATAAGTTAGAAAAAGTTTGCAGGTTGCTAGAAAAACTGTCGCGATTTCGCGACATGTTTGAGGAGAGAGAAAGTTTGGCCAAAACTGTCATGATTTCCGTGACATGTTTGAGGAGAGAGAAAGTGGCCAAAACTGTCATGATTTCGTGACATGCAGGAAGGCAGAGGCAAAGCGGGAAAAAGTGTCACGATTTCGCGACATGTTGAAGGCAAGGGAGGCAGAACGTGTCACGATTTCGCGACAAGTTGAGTTGGCAAGTTGAGTTGCAGGAAGTGTCACGATTTCGTGACAAGTTTCGAAGAAGTTGTACGGATGCGCAGAAAGTGTCACGATTTGCATGAGTTGAGTTGGCAGCTGGTGGCAAAGCGTCGCGATTTCGTGACATGTTCCGAGTTTTACGAGCAGTGACAAGAAAGAGCTTAAGGCAGCGAAGGCGTCGCGATTTCGTGACATGTTTCATTTTCGCTAGTGCAAACCAAGAAAAGGATGAAGGAGCAAGAGGTGTCACGATTTCATGATAGAGTTGCTGATGACGTCAGCTAAAGGCAAAGATGTCACGATTTCATGCGACAGTAGCAGAGAAGAAGGCTTTGAAGTCCAGAGGCTCGATTTCATGACAAGAATCATGATGAGGAAAGGTGTCATGACGGAGAAGAAGGCCTTGAAGTCCGAGAGCGTCACGATTTTCGCGTGACAAGAATCATGATGACGTCAAGAAGAGGCAAAGGTGTCACGATTTCATGACAAGGAGAAGAAGGCTTTGAAGTCCAGAGGCTCACGATTTCATGACAAGAATCATGATGACAGTAAAGAGGCAAAGGTGTCACGATTTCATGATAGTAGCGGAGAAGAAGGCTTTGAAGTCCGAGCATCATGATTTCATGACAAAAATCATGATGACGTCAGAAGAGGCAAAGGTGTCACGATTTCATGACAGCAACGGAGAAGAAGGCATTGAAGTCTAGAGCATCACGATTTCGTGACAAGATTCATGATGACGTCAACAAAGGCTGTAGTGTCATGATTTCGTGACAACAAACCAAAGAAGGTGTACGGCAGACAAAGGCGTAGCGATATCGCGACATGTTTGAGTGTCGCACGAGAAAAGCTACAGAATAGCAGAGGCGGTTGAAGCCGACGAAGTTAACCTTGGTCGACGAAGTATAAGGTTTTACAGCCGACGTGTTAGAAGGTTGAACAACCGACTAAAGAACAAGATTTCATCTTGAGATTGTGAGTATTAAAGGAGGACTATTTGAGCAATTTTGGTATCGATCGAAGTGTGCATTCGAAGTGTGGCGTTCGCAGAGTTAGTGCGACAAGTGAGGTTCGATCATCGAAAAATAGAGAGAGTGAAGTTCGACTGCAACATTAGAGTGCATTTCGTTGAATCTTCTAAGTGTCAAAGACTGTGGTGCTGTTTGCACGAAGAATGTGCTGTTGTTCATGAGAAGACTGTGCGAAGAGAATGAGTTGTTGTGGTTGCACATAGGCGCATAAGTTGTTGTGCGTTCGAATGCTGTAGTGTTTGCGAAGATTATGCAAAGGGTGGAATTTGATCTAAGGACAGCTATGATTGCAACTGTGTTCACGCAGTCTATGTAAAAGAAAGCAAAGTGCACAAAGTAGATGCTGCTGTAATTGCGAACAGTTGTGAAGGACGAACGGTGATATTGTTGCTGCAATTTTTGCAAAAATTGCACTACTGTGTTTGCACAGAAGTTAAGAAGATAGTGCGGCTGTAATTTAAGAAGACTGTGTTGTTGTAGTTGTGCAGACAGTGAAAATTTGTTCTCCAACCAAGTGTAGAAAAGAACAGAGGAAGAGGACAGAATTGTGCCAGATCGAAGGACTGTGTTTTGGTGCAGAAAAGAGGACCAACTTGTCGTGACAGAGTTGAGGACAGAGATCTCCAACAGAGCAGGGAAGACAGGTGTCTTCCATGGAAAGAGTTCCACTTGCTAAGGGCAAAAGAGATAGAGGTCTTCTAGAGGATCACTAGCAAAGCAGATTTAGGGGAAGGTGTCTCCTTTGAGCTGAGGCTCATAAACATTGTAATCGGGAAGGATTCCCAGAGGTTTTGATATAACTTTTAGAGGAAAAGTTTTATCCGTGGAGTAGCCCACCTTGGGTGAACCACGTAAATTGTTGTGTCTCATTGTGGATTGCTTCTTATGCACTGTTTTACTACTGTTATTACTGCTATCTTATTCTGCATGTTAATGGTTTGAAAGCTGTATTGATAGATAAAGTTAAAAGAGGTCTTATACTGTTCACCCCCCCTCTCAGTATAAGCTTGTGTTCTTCAATTGGTATCAGAGCCAGTGCCTTCGAAAAGTTTAACAGCTTGAAGGAAAAGTTTACAAAGAACACAATGGACTACTCGAGTGGCAATGCAAGCACCTATTCTTGACGGATCAGATTTTGGTCCGTGGAGTGCAAGAATGAAAGTCTATCTAATGGCACTCGGTAATGAGGTATGGGAAGTTGTTGAAGATGGGTATACCATTCCTGCAAATGGTCCTTACACTAAAGAAGACAGGCTTCTACATCACAACAATTCAAAAGCCATGAATGCAATCTTGAAGGGTTTACAAAAGGCAGATCTCACTAAAGTTATTCACTGCAAGACAACTAGTGAAATGTGGAAACAATTGCAGGTTGTTCATACAGGTGATGCAAATGTTCGAAAGGCCAAGTTGAGACATTTTAAAGGTATGTTTGAACAACTCAAGATGAATGATGATGAAAATATTAGTGACTACATGCTCCGGATGGATGAAGTTGTTAATTCTATGAAAGACTTAGGTCTTGAACTTGCTGAAAATGATGTGTGTGATAAGATTTTAAGATCCCTTCCTAATAGATTTAGTGAAAATATTTCTGCTATTGAGGAAGCTAAAGATTTAGATAAATTGAAAAAGGATGAGCTCCATAGTATTCTTGCAAGCATTTGAGCTGAGAACTCAAGTAAAAGTTGATGTAAAGAAAGAGGCAGCTTTCAAAGCTATCAAGAAATCGAAGGGCAAACAGATTCAAGAAAGTGATGAGTCTTCTAGTGAGGAAGAGGCATATTACAGTAGGAAAGGCAAGTTTTCCAAAAAGCACAAAAGCAAGAAAAATATAAGATGTTTCAACTATGGGAAATTTGGTCATTATGCTACCGATCGTATCTGTTTCTAAAGATGAAAGTGATGAAGATATACAGGATGTTAAAAGCAAGGATTCTGAAAAGCACAGGTATTACAAAAATGAGTACAACAATCACCAAAAAGCAAAGATGAGTACAACAATCATGGAAAGAGGCATTCTCACAAGAATAAGAAGAGCTTCTACTTAGACAAAGCAAGTAAGTGTTCTAGCAATGAAAGTGACAGTTCTTCTAGTGATGATGAAAATGAGATGCTGTTCATTTCAGAAAAAGAGGAAGAACCGAAACATAAATTCATTATCATGAAATGTTTTAGATGTGGAAATTTTGGGCACCTTGAGGATGATTGCAGAAATAATGATTTGGTTGCTAGTATGTATGAGGATGTTTCAGAAAACCCCAATGAAGATGCATGTATGGTTTTTGAAAAAGGTAGCACCTCTAGTGATAAGAAATCTGAAAAAGGCTGTGATGATTCAAAGTGCCATCAAATAGAGGATCTTGAATGCGAACTCAATAATGCTCTTAGGGTTTTGAAAAAGGAAAGAAAGAAGAATGATAGACTCAAGATTAAGTTAGATGAATGCTGTATGGAGATAGATGAACTTGTAGAAAATCTTGAAGTATCTATGGCTAAGTCACAAGAACTCAAGAATGAGTTAGATTCTAAAATTCTGGAGTATAGTGAGTTAGAACAGAAATGGCTTCTTTGAAAGAAGAAAATAAAGAGTACAAGGATAAGCTCTACAGATTTCAGGATAGCTCCAAGAAGGTTAAATTTCTCATCGAAGGACAAAGAAAACCAATAGATAAAACAGGTCTCGGTTTTGTTGAGTCGCACAAGGAACAGGTTGGGGAATCTAGCAAGAGATTTCAAAAGAAAGAGAGTCCTGTTGAAGAAAGTACTTCAGATCATGAGTCCGTAAGTGATGAATACGTAGAAACAGAAAATGATATTCAGACTGAGAAGAAGAAGTTTTCGGGACCCATGAAGTCGAATAAAAGAAATTTTCACGGTAGATGTTATGCGTGTCACAGATTTGGTCACATGGTTGTACATTGCATGACTCAAATGAAGAGAGTAAATGACAGTTTCAGGAGACGTAATTTCTTTCAAGGGTATTGCTACTCTTGTCAACAATTCGGGCACAAGGCAATTTTTTGCAAGGCAAATAACAGGAACTGGGTTAGTCAGAACAGGCGAATTCAAAGAACAGCCATGACTAATATTGTTACCTGCTATAAATGCAACAATGAAGGTCACCTAGCTAGACAATGTAGAGCTGATCTTCTGAGATACAGGAACAAAAATAGTAGCATGAACAAGTCCAAGGATCAAGGCATGGATAAAAATAGGAATGATAACAAAAATAGGAAAAGTGATATGAACAGGTCCAAGAATCAAGGTATGGATAAGAACATAAAAGATAATAGAAACAGGAATAGTAGTATTAACAGGTCCGAGGATCAGAACAAAGTGACAGGAACAGAAATACAAGAAAAGAATTCAAGAGAAGGCCCGACAAAGAAATCTTAGACACTAATGATGATGAGTGTTTAATGGGAGTGTCACTCCCAACCCTGTTTTAAATCACCTCATCAGGAGGTGGGGGAGGGACTAAGCTAAGAGGCTCATTCTTAGTCCCAAGCCCCAAAGGTGACCCTTTGCCATTGATGACAAAGGGGGAGAGATTTAAGTAAGGGGGAGAGTTTTCAAGAGAAGAGGAAAGCTTCAAGTCAGGGGGAGCAAAAACTTGAAGAGATTGATTTCAGTTTTGGCTCTTGAAAGATGTGTTTTAGTTAAGGGTTGCCATCAATGACAAAGGGGGAGATTGTTGGCAATTTTGGGTACCTTGAGTACATTGCCTTTGCCTAAGTTTAGTTGTTGTCATTGATGTCAAGGAGCTATTGGTAGATGTTGTTTTTGATGTCAAGGAGTTCTTGGAGCAATTTGTTTTTATGTCTAAGGATGTGTTTTGATGAAGGTTTCAGCTGGTCAGTAAGTCTCCAAGAAAATCAGAGTAGCCCAGTTGCCAAAAATCCAGAAAAAGATAAGTTAGAAAAAGTTTGCAGGCTGCTGGAAAAACTGTCGCGATTTCGCGACATGTTTGAGGAGAGAGAAAGTTTGGCCAAAACTGTCACGATTTCGTGACATGTTTGAGGAGAGAGAAAGTTTGGCCAAAACTGTCACGATTTCGTGACATGCAGGAAGGCAGAGGCAAAGTGGGCAAAAGTGTCACGATTTCATGACATGGAAGGCAGAGGCAAAACGAGCAAAACTGTCATGATTTCGCGACAAGTTGAGTTGGGAGTTGAGTGCAGAAGTGTCACGATTTCACGACAAGTTTCGAAGAAGTTGTACGGATGCAAAAAGTGTCACGATTTCACGACAAGTTGAGTTGGCAGCTTGTAGTTGGCAAAAGCATCATGATTTCGTGACATGTTCCAGTTTTGCGAACAATTGACAAGAAAGAGCTTAAGGCAGCGAAAGCATCACGATTTCGTGACATGTTTCATTTTCGCTAGTGCAAACCAAGAAAAGGATGAAGGAGCAAGAGGTGTCACGATTTCATGACAGAGTTGCTGATTACGTCAACTAAAGGCAAAGATGTCACGATTTCATGAAAGGAGAAGAAGGCTTTGAAGTCCAGGTTGAGCGAGGAAGAAGAAGGCCTTGAAGTCAGAGCACAAGATTTCATGACAAGAATCATGATGACGTCAAAAGAGGCAAAGGTGTCACGATTTCACGAAAGAGAAGAAGGCTTTGAAGTCCAGAGCGTCGCGATTTCATGACAAGAATCATGATGACGTCAATAAGAGGCAAAGGTGTCATGATTTCATGATAGTAGCAGAGAAGAAGTCTTTGAAGTCCAGAGAGTCATGATTTCATGACAAGAATTATGATGACGTCAACGAAGAGGCAAAGGTGTCATGATTTCGGAGAAAAAGAGAAGAAGGCATTGAAGTCTAGAGCATCACGATTTCATGACAAGATTCATGATGACGTCAACAAAGGCTGTAGTGTCACGATTTCGCGACAACAAACCAAAGAAGGTGTACGGTAGACAAAGGCGTAGCGATATCGCGACATGTTTGAGTGTCGCACGAGAAAAGCTATAGAACAGCAGAGGCGGTTGAAGCCGATGAAGTTAACCTTGGCCGACGAAGTATAAGGTTTTACAATCGACGTGTTAGAAGGTTGAACAGCCGACTAAAGAACAAGATTTCATCTTGAGATTGTGAGTATTAAAGGAGGACTGTTTGAGCAATTTTTGTATCGATCGAAGTGTGCATTCGAAGTGTGGCGTTCGCAGAGTTAGTGCGACAAGTGAGGTTCGATCATCAAAAAATAGAGAGAGTGAAGTTCGACTGTAGCATTAGAGTGCATTTCGTTGAATCTTCTAAGTGTCAAAGACTGTGGTGCTATTTGCACGAAGAATGTGCTGCTGTTCATGAGAAGACTGTGCGAAGAGAATGAGCTGTTGTGGTTGCACATAGGCGCATAAGTTGCTGTGCGTTCGAATGCTGCAGTGATTGCGAAGATTATGCAAAGGGTGGAATTTGATCTAAGGACAGCTGTGATTGCAACTGTGTTCACGCAGTCTATGTAAAAGAAAGCAAAGTGCACGAAGTAGATGCTGCTGTAATTGCGAACAGTTGTGAAGGACGAACGGTGATATTGCTGCTGCAATTTTTGCAAAAATTGCACTACTGTGTTTGCGCAGAAGTTAAGAAGATAGTGCGGCTGTAATTTAAGAAGACTGTGCTGCTGTAGTTGTGCAGACAGTGAAAAGTTGTTCTCCAACCAAGTGCAGAAAAGAACAGAGGAAGAGGACAGAATTGTGCCAGATCGAAGGACTGTGTTTTGGTGCAGAAAAGAGGACCAACTTGTTGTGACAGAGTTGAGGATAGAGATCTCCAGCCAGAGTAGGGAAGACAGGTGTCTTCCATGGAAAGAGTTCCACTTGCTAAGGGCAAAAGAGATAGAGGTCTTCTAGAGGATCACTAGCAAAGCAGATTTAGGGGAAGGTGTCTCCTTTGAGCTGAGGCTCATAAACATTGTAATCGGGAAGGATTCCCAGAGGTTTTGATATAACTTTTAGAGGAAAAGTTTTATCCGTGGAGTAGCCCACCTTGGGTGAACCACGTAAATTGTTGTGTCTCATTGTGGATTGCTTCTTATGCACTATTTTTACTGTTGTTATTACTGCTATCTTATTCTGCATGTTAATGGTTTGAAAGCTGTATTGATAGATAAAGTTAAAAGAGGTCTTATACTGTTCACCCCCCCTCTCAGTATAAGCTTGTGTTCTTTAGATACTACTACTATAAATACCGCAATAACCATACAAAATATTAGGCATGTGTACCATGACAAAAATTTCAAATAGAATATGTTGAAAAGGAATATGAAGAGGAAATAGAGGTTATCAATTCACCTGACTTTCCCATAGATGAAGACCAAATTGAACCCAGGGAGGCAATAGTTGAAGAAGACACTATGGCAATTTTAGTACATGCTCTTATGGGATTATCAACTCACCATACAATCAAGGTGTCAAGATTCATTCGACAAAGGAAGGTAAATGTATTGATTGATTTAGGAAGTACTCATAATTTTATCGACATAAAAACTGCTAGAGCCTTAAACTTACACATTAACTCCTCCAATCAAGATAAGTTTCAAGTTATAATTGCAAACAAAGAAAATTCTCAATATATAGATAGAACATATCCAATTTCATTACAAATTGGAAGTTATACTTGGTATGGGCCTCTCTTTGTTATGAATTTAGGAAAT
Source organism: Wollemia nobilis (assembly GCA_028583015.1). Lineage (NCBI taxonomy): Eukaryota > Viridiplantae > Streptophyta > Pinopsida > Araucariales > Araucariaceae > Wollemia > Wollemia nobilis. The sequence goes on from JAQPPZ010000523.1 coordinate 24,110,818, forward strand.
TCAAAGTTAATTTTGGGATTTGAATGGTTAGAATAATTGGACACAGTCATTTTTTATTACAAGCAGCACTTTTTGGACTAGAAAGAAAATGGAAAGACCATTCACCTCCAAGGAAATCCAAAACCTCCATCAAGGGTAGTAAGTTCTTATAGCATGGAGAAAATATTAAGAAAAGGCAATTACGGATTCATTGCTCAAATTAATTGTATGGAATGACAAGCACAAGGCACGCCCGAAATTCAATCAGAAGATCTATAAAACATTGTGGCTAACTATGATGATGTCTTCCAAGAACCAAAGGGACTACCTCCCCAAAGATCTCATGACCATGCCATACACCTTGTCCTAGGAAGTCTTCCCCCTAATGTCTGTCCTTATCGATATCCCCAACCTCAAAAAACAAAAATTGAGAAAATTGTCCAAGAACTTTTAGAACATGGAGTCATCCGTCACAACACTAGTCCTTATTCTTCACTAGTAGTTTTGGCCCATCGCAAAGACAATTATTAACGTATATATCCCGATTTTTGTCCTCTTAACAAAATCACCATCAAGGATCAATTCCTTATTTTTGTCATTGATGATTTATTAGATGAACTACATGGTGTGAAATTTTTTACAAAGTTGTATTTACCAACTGGTTTTCACCAAATTAGAGTTAGGAAAGAGGACATCCCTAAAAAAACTTTTTGTACTCATGAAGGTCACTATGAATTTCTAGTCATGCCTTTTGGTCTCACTAATGCCCCATCCACATTCCAAAGTCTCATGAACCATGTGTTTCATCCACTCCTTCGCAAATTTGTCCTAGTTTTTTTTATGACATACTCATATATAGTAGAACATGGAAGGATCGTCTGATGCATGTGGGAAAGGTTCTTCATATATTAAAAAAGAATTTTTTTTTTTTTAAACACTCTAAATGCTCCTTCGGTGTTCAAGAAGTTGAGTACTTGGATCATATCATTTCTCATGAAGGTGTTAAAGTGGATCCAAATAAGATTAAGGTAATCCAAAATTGGCCCTTACCTAAAACCATCAAGAAAATTTGTGGTTTTTTGGGTCTTACCGGTTATTATCACAAGTTTGTACATAACTATGGAAAAATTATAGCTCCTCTCATGACTATTACAAAAAAGAATGCTTTTCATTAATCATAAGTAGCCACTCAAGCATTCAAGACCCTCAAAGAAGCAATGTGTACTACTCCAGTTTTGGCAACTCCATATTTTCATAAATTATTCGTGATTGAATGTGATGCTTCAGGAATAGGTATTGGGGTAGTACTAATGTAGGAAGGTCATCTCTTGGTATTCGAAAGTAAAAAAAAATCAAGAAAAAATTTGGGAAGTTCCACCTATGAGAAAGAAATATTGGCTATTCTACACGTAGTGGAGAAATGGAGACACTACATAATAAGTAGCTGCTTTATTATTAAAACTGATTATAGTAGTCTCAAGCACTTTTTGGAACAAAAATTTTCTTATCTAGAGCGAAAAAAGTGGTTAAAAAAATTATTGGGATATGATTTTGTTATCGAGTATAATAAAGGGAAAGAAAACATGGTAGCAGATACATTATCATGAAAATATGAAGATGAAATGGTTATTAATGCTATTTTAGGTCCATGTTACCAATGGATTTCTTAGTTGCAATAAGAATGGTTGCAAAATATAGAAATTGCTCAAATAATTTAGGAATTGTTGTTGGGTTCATCCAAGCATCCTATTTTTTACTATGATGACAAGGTTTTAAGAAGAAATAATCGTATTTAAATTCCACACAATTCTACAATCAAATCTCAGATTCTAGACGAATCACATGCTTCTGACATTTAGTTTTTTTGAAAACTTATACGCGGATAAAATAATCCTTTTATTGGAAAGGATTAAAAGCAAAGGTTAAATAGTGGGTGGCTGAATGCAAAGTATGCCAACGTAATAAGGGTGAAACAATAAAATCACCAGGATTTCTTCAACCATTACCTATTCAATATCGTCAATGGGAACATATTTCAATGGATTTTATTGAAGGTCTTCCTAAATTAGAAGGCAAAATAGTAATTTTTATAGTAGTGGATCGCTTCTCCAAATATGCTCACTTCTAGGCTTTACAACATCCATTTTCAGCAAGCAAAGTGACTAAGGTATTTATGGATTCAATTTTCAAATTGCATGGCATGCCAAAAAATATTTTAAGTAATCATGATCCCATATTTACTAGCAATTTTTGAAAAGAATTATTTTTTCTTAGTGATACCAAGTTGAATATGTCATCTGCATACCATCCACAAATAGATGACCAAACTGAGATAGTTAACAAATGTTTGGGTACCTATCTAAGATGTTTTGTTCAGGATAAATAGTATCAATGGAGTTATTGGCTTTCCTTAGTAGAATGGTGGTACAACACTTCATACCATTATTCCATTAATATGTCTCCATTTGAAGCATTGTATGGAATTAAACCACCAACAATAGCAAATTATGTACCCGGTTCTTCCAAAGTGGCCCAAGTAGATGACTGGTTCCAACATCGATAGTAAATGCTCAACATTCTCAAAGACAACTTTATCCAAGCACAAAATAGTATGAAGTAACAACAAGACACACACTGTTTAGAAAGAAAATTTAATATAGGTAATATGGTGTTCCTACGTTTGCAACCCTACAAACAATTGTCATTGGAGATAAAGACCAGTCAAAAGTTGACTCCACAATTTTATGGCCCTTACAAAATAGTGTGTCACATTGGAAAAGTGGCATATCAACTAGAGCTTCCTACCTCATCTCGTATACATCTAGTATTTCATGTTTCCTATCTCAAAAAGGTGATCAACCAAAAAGTAAAATATCAGTTAGAATTGCCAGTACTCAATGAAGAAGGATGTATATATCTCTAGTCTGAAGCATTTTTACAAAGCAGAACATGTATGCTGAGATATCGTAACATCAAATAATTCCTCATCAAATGGCAAGACCTACCTAAAGAAGATGCTACATGGGAACCTAAAATTATTTTCTAGATATTTCTAGCTTTGAGGATAAATATTTCCGAGGAGAGCCATGTTACATACCTAACATAGCTAGTCGACTATGTTGAGGTTTCCAAAGATGATTTAATTAAATTACTATTAATATAGTTCACCTTGATTTAATTCATTATCCAATTTTCATATTCCAAATTTCATTTGCGTTATCACAGAGGACTGAGCCCTCCAAGTGGCGAGGACCAGTCCTCCTAAAGTGGTAAGCTTATTGATTTAATTTCATTCCATTATTCGTTCATTTATTCTTGTGAATTATTGTGTAAACATTGTTTTATTAGAATTTGTTAATCGCTATTATTGCATTTCAAGATAAGGATATAAGTATCCTTACATAAGGAACCCTCTGAAGAATTTTCTACCATGACAAAAAGATACATATCAGGCTTTAAAGTACATTGAGCTAGTTTTTGAGGCCAAGCGTGATCCTTCAATCATTCTATTTGAGATGCTTGAAAATGCATATTCATCAAACTGTAATACTAGCATGGCTTTTCAACATGCAATTCGTGTGGCCAAATCTATCAATACCATCAATAGTGAATGTTCAAAGGCTTTCCAAACCAATCCTAAAAGTGACAGTGTAGTGGAGTAGCTTTCCCTATATGGTTTTTTCTTTTTTTTTGGTTCCTATTTGGCCAAGTTTATCTTACCTAGGCTACCTTTGTTTGGTTAAGTATTTTTGCTCATTTTTTTTGGCTTTGAGACCAGTGGGATTTCTCTCTTATTCATTTTGTAAAAGGTTCATGGACCCTTTCAATTTCCTTTTTTTGGTCATGAATATGCCTAGAACAAAATATACGTTTTGTATGCCCTAGACCCGTGCAACATTGAAAGGCTAAAGGAAAAAGATGTCCTTTAGGACAATCTCCAAAGAGGGCTGGCTCCTTTTCTAATCTACTTTGGCTTAAATTTTAAAGCTTAGGGTAATAGAAAAGAAATGGGAAAATATGGCTATAAGCCAGATGCGTAGGATGGGGATAGACTAACAACCGAAATTAAAATTAAGCAATGATTAGTATACAATAGAAATTAAAGCACAGGAACTACTTACATTTTTGCAAAGACAACCTCCAAAGAGCATCTCAGTATTCACTCCCTCACTAGCAGAGATTAAATTTATATGTAGAATTTAAATACAACAAATAATAGAGATGAATGTACTCAAAAATCACATACATAAAATCATCAAATGCAACATCATTCAAAGAACAAAAATACCAATGTATTTCTATTGATGCAGAAAACTTAAAAGTGTTTTTTTGCAGAGTGTCCATCCTCTTTTTATTACATGAAAATGACTAGTATTTATAGAGGATTGCACCTCTTTCATTTAATGCAAATACAAACCAAATACTGGTAGATAAAAAACCAGCGAGAGTAATTTCCTCCTTGGGGGTAGTGATGTTCAAGTCAAAAATATTCTTCATATAAACAACGATCCTGCTTTGGTGGGAGAATCATTTGGAAAATCAGTAAGATTAAATGATGGAAAATTGCCTCAAGCATCGGTGCATTGGGACACAGTGAAGTTACCTAAAGATAGAGAGCTTTATCATTAAACCTGTGTTACTCCCAAGCTTTGGAACTCATACCTCACCAAGAAAGTCCACTGAGTATTAATTCTATCTTGAAAAGAGGTAAAGTCGGTAGGCGGTGCATTGAAAATGAACAAGAATGGAGCATTTAATCTTGCAACTTTTGGGTAAAAATTCTAGAAATTTCATTTGTATTGCTTTTGGAATTAAATTCAAGCAGTCCCTGGCATTTCTTGAGAAATATCTGCAAAATGGGGCCTTGGAAAATGGAAGAAATTAGTTTCACCCAAAAATGGAGCGAAAAGCCTTTTTGGGGTCATGATGGGCAAAAACAAAAATCTGCTTGGCCTCCTACTAACATCTCGATGATTTCACTCCCAAATACTTCTTTCTCTTATCATATTCTTATGCCCGAAAGGGAACGCCTTCATTTTCATTTAGAATTTGCCTACATCTTAATTTTAATTACAATTTGAATAGCAATAAAATTGACTGATTTCACCCCCAAAGGAGGGCAATAGGGATTTTCACCCCCTCTAGGAGGTGATGTTGACTTTGAATTCTTAGCTTCGATATGGATGCGCATTGCAATCTTCTTTTACCTTAATTCATTTGAAAACTTGAATTCACCCCTAGATATGCGAAACTACATGGCACCTCTTGACAGGGGTGCCTTTGACTTTGACCATGCCTTTAGCTTTGCACCAAGCATTGTTTTTATTTTTTCCCCATTGTGGGTGAAGTCACAAAATGTATTAAAATAGGGTTCCACATCGTTACTTATCACTTGCTTTGAAAAAATCTATAATATTGCATTTTTACCCCAAAGAGGTTGCAATGAGTTTCACCCCTCACTTGGGACGAAAGCATTTTGCTCCATCCTTTTACATTTTCCCATTTTTTTAAACTTATGACTTTTGCCCCTTTGCTTATGTTGGGATGAAGTCACTTGCCTTTATTACGTTCTACCTCCAAGAGGGACGAAAGTGATTTTTGCCCCTCAATTGGGACAAAACTTATCTATTTCCCCTCTTCCTTTTGAACTTCATTCTTTTACGACCTTCACTCTCTTCTAGGGTGAAATTGCTTTTGGGGTAAAAACGCCCAAGTTCATATTCTTCCATATAATTTGACTACTGATTCAAAACCAAGCGCGTCTTCATTGCTTTTACCTCATTTCAGGTGAAATCACCCTCTTACTGTGCTTCACCTCTAAAATGAGTGAAAAGAACTTTCACCCTTCACTAGGGGTAAAACTAATTTACTCCTCCATTTTCTTGCGCTTTTCCTTTTATCCATTTCTGTACTGACTCTTTTACCCCTTAAAGCATTGTATAGCACATTCCTCCATTACAAATTGCTTTTGTATTTTATTTATAGTAATTTTATTTTGAAATAAAAAAGAGAAGAACAAAATAATAAAAACAATTACAATAAACTAGAACTGATTAAAACTATGGCATTTTTCATCAATCATCCTTGAAAATTTTATAATTAAAATTTAATGTGGTAAAGTGATAAAACTACCAATATTTTTGGTGGCTTTCAAGGTATCTAGCTCTCATGGATGCAATCGATCCAAGGCCTTCATCCATTGGGCTCAGGTGTCAGCTCCTCTTGGTGCATCAGACTGCTTATTACTTGCTTCAGCATTCTTCTCCTCTGCCTCCTTAGCTACAACATCTTCCTGCTTTGAAATATGCATGACTATAGCCTCAAATACTAAAATGGCCTCAAACCAACCATCGCTACTGATAAACTCCTAGCAATTAAGTGAATCCATAAAAGTCTCCACCTACTCCATATCAATGTAATTTGCACATTGGCTGAGCTCCAACAAGCTAAATCCAATGCATGTAAGTTTCCTCATTAGGGACAACACATGGTCTTCAATGAGAGGCTTATCCCAATCATTGATTTCTAAGGTTTCATCAACAAAAATTTCCCATACTTCTTCTAGGTCTTTCTTTGATTGAATGTTCCCCTTATCATCAGTGAAACTCGAGAAACTATTATCGACCACTACATTAAAATAGAGTGTTGAAACTATTTTATCCTGCTCAAACACATCGAGTAGCTTGCAAGCCTCATTAACATGATCCAGCTTAGAAAAATACTGGCACAATATAACTTTAGCATTTGTCCAAGTTTAGACCATGTTGCTCATGGGATAAAATATGAGATCCAATCTAGTCAACACCTGAATCTGTATCATCATTACCAGGATGGGCTCTAGGTGTTCTTCGCCATACTCCACTATATATTGACCATACAAAATGGTTGTTTATATCTCCTTAAGCTACATGATGACCTATGTTGCCTTCACTACCACGGTTTTACATTCAATAAGTAACTAACTATATGCCTCGTTGACCTTTTTCTTGGTCAAAACAATCACTTGTGTTGCTTTCACGATCAACTAATCCTGCAAACTCTGGAGTTGGCCTTTCAAGGCCTGAACCTACTATTATGCTCCTTCCTTGGCCTCTTGATGGTTTTGAAATATCTTCTCCAAATATTCTACCTTATTCTACCAAATATTACCTTTGACTTTGCAGATTCCAACTGTGCTCGATTTTTAGCCAAAGTCTCCTCCAACTCGATGATCTTCATAGCAGTCTCAAAAAAGCTCTTCTTATAGTGCTCACCATGCAGGTACAGGGAGCTTGTATCTACTTGAATTTTCCCCATATTATTCATAGTGTTGATCTTTGTAAGGTCCTCAATGATGAGCTCATAAGTGTAGTCACTCAAATCCATATCTCCTTGAGGCGACCTTGGGGAACATTTTCACTGTGTGGGCCTCCATAGTGTTAGGATCAAAAGAAACTTTCTTCAATGTCTTTGTTGGTGCCTAAGGCTCATTTAATTTATGGCTCTTCAACCACTATGATGAAATCAGGTGAGATTGGTTGATATTTTCTATAATAGGTTGTTCTGGTACAACCTCCATATCTTATTCGAGAAACACCTACAACTCCAAAAATGAGATAAAAGAGAAACAAGCTTGTTGTGGATTTGGCTCAAGGGAAGTGGAAACTGGTATAGTGGGAATGGAAGCAAGAGGTTCAGCTATGGTCACACTCGAGGAGGATCTTATGTGCTTACAGTCACAGTGTAGGTTACTGGGATGGAATATGCAAGAAGTGAAAATAAGTTTAGGGTGGAAGCAAAAGAACTTAAAGAAATTGAAGTAAAAGAAACAGGAATAGAAGAAGAGGGAGCACTGGTGACTAGTGGTTGAGATATGGGAAGAAAAATTGAGGTGGAAGGCATACCGAATGGAGGTGAAATATAAGTAGAAACTAGAGGATGAGAAATGATAGTCACCAACTCCTCAAGAATAGGATAAGAGAGATAAAATGTACCTTCAGGCTTCGACATTGTTTGAGCTAACGAGGATGAAGGTGGTTGTGACACTGACTCTTTTTTTTCTTGGTCCATTGGTTTTTCCACAATTTCCTCCTCAAGATTTATAATCTTGACACTTTGGCCCAATAGATTTATCTGGACCAAGGGGATAGCCTCTAACACTTCTATATGTATAACCAAAACTGTAGGAGGAGGTTTTGATGAAACTGCGCTAAGCCTCAGCTTTTTGGAGATCTTTATAATGGGTAATTTTTTTCGCTTACTTCTCACCCAACTCTGTAGTGGATCCTCCAAAACTTGTCCTTCTTCCTTTTCTACAAGTGGCACCTCTTGGGCCACAATTTTTTCTTTTTCAACCACACTCTCCTCACTGCTAGATTTTTGAAAACTTTAAGGTACAATACCAACAAAAGTGATCAATTGATAATTTGTGTAAAAATAATCATAAATATCTAAAAATATTTCATCCATCACCAGGCCATATGGTGACCTATTTTTTCCTTGATGGGCCCTCATAATCCACTAGTTAGTAATCTTCTCTTTAGATCAATCAGGAAGTTGCTCCTTCATTTTATTGAATAACCTTGGAGGAGGAATCTGATGCTTATGCACTGTAGGGTTGTACTTGGCATCCATATCATAAAATTCATGCCATGGTAGGAGTGACATCATATTTTCCACGTGCCATTCCAAATCATGCCCCCCTGAATTATTTTGGTGTCACTCAATTTTTTGCCTAGGGCAACAATGAAAATTCTTGGCCTTAATTAGCATTGTGAAGTGACCCAAAGGATCATACTTCCATCGCTATGGTAATTCCACCATATCGATGCTATAGAGGGCTTCGGTTATTAACTAATTATGGCCCACCTGGCTCACCTCAATGCCTTAAAATTGAAAAGGTATAGTGCACATAGTTCTTTTTCCTCATCCTACCTAATAAACGTCATTGATAAAGTCATGTTGATGAATGAATTCCAACACAATAGGTGTTTCGTAGCAAAAAATGAAAGAAGAAATGGCTTGCTAGTATAGCCAAAAATGCACAGAACGATGCCCTGCATTAGAAAAAATATGTCACCCTTATCCCTTGGGATAATTTCCTCTCTCATCACCCTTGGTACCCTCTCATATTTTTTGAAAATTAGCTCCAGGGTAGGGCCCACAAACTTGTGGTTAAAATTATAAAACAATACTTTTCTTGACAAGCTAGAGGTCCACAAATACACTAACAATATCCTATTTTCTTTGTCAACCTACTTAATTGCTATGAAGGAAAAATACTGATACATGTGAAATAAGAAATACCATATTAATAATGATGTGTGCTTGAACGCCATGGTTTCTTCATTCTACATTTTCTCCAACTAGATATGCATCCTTCTAGCAATGTAGTCAACCCAATTGAATAAAATTGGGTTTGTCCTCACCGTCATTGCAGTAGGGGTGTAGAATTTGACCTAAGAAATGCACTGCATCAATAATTCCTGCCACTTGTGCACCATCTAATTAGTCAGGAGGTCCACAATCCAAGCCACCATAGAAAATAAATTTAGACTCTTGAAATTTGTTAATGGCTTCAGTAAATTCAGTAATTCACCATGTTGGGGTGTCCTTATCAGTTGGTTCTCCATAAATCAACGCAGTGTTACTATCGACTGATACTTCTCCTCTTGTTTGTCAAGATGCAATATCTTAAAAACAATATCGAAAGGAGGTTTAATACCACAAGAAAACGCATCCCGAACATCATCAGATGAAATATTAAATAATACATCTTCATTTGTTTTATGGATAGCTCTTGTGATAGAATTATAAAATATTTAAATTGCCTCCACCAACTCTGGGTAAAAATGGATCGATATGAACAAATATAAAAAAATTTGACCGTGATATGCGATAGTGAGAGGGCTTTCTGGTGTCAACCCCTATCTGACTATAACATCTATGTCCTAAAAAAATTCTCAATGCTTTTATTCAAAATAATGCAATCTCCAACCCAAGCTAGCATGTTGACATATGGATCCATGTCAATATTTTCATTTTGCCTAGCTTTTTTAGACTTCTTGCCTCCCTTGAATTTTTTTTGCACCTTCTTTGGCTTTGCGGTGCTCTTTGACTCTGCGGTGCTCTTTGAATCTATAGCTTTTATTCCCATCTTCGACAATTCTTAGATGCCCATCAACTTCTGTAGCCAAGCAAAAATGCAAAAACACTCTAGAATATAAAAGAAATTTTACCTTCATGCCACAAATGCTCTAAATTTATAAATTACGCCTCCAACTACTAGATTAAATGCATGTGCTACTTTTAAGAGAAGTTGGACAAATGTGCATCTTGATTCCCTCGCTAGACACGATTTTAAATAATTTTTTAACTATCATTAAATTCCTTTCACCTGAAATCTTCTTTGAACTTCATGCTTGGTCGCCTTTAACCTCGAAGGGTGCAACTCAAATATCCAACGATTAACCTTGGGAATGATGTACACCATGTGTGAGTGATAGGTGCTCTTTGGGACAAAAAATGGTTAACTCAGCTACTTGTAGATGTCAAAACATCAATTGGGGCGATTTTTGGTAAAATCAATTTGTTTTGGGTGCACCTAAAATATGTTAAATGACGCTCCAAAATCGTTATGTGCTAGCAAAAATGCCTCCTAGGCGCACTTCCTTTGCTAAAAAAACATTAACTAGATGAAAACAGTCCTGCAACTTGCTTCTTCATTCAACTGACGCTCAGAAATCATCCTCCCTATTTTCTTGGTGGATTCATAAGCTTGACTGCATTTTAAAAATAATTCTTCTTCTCTGATTTCCACCCCAAAAGCTCTTTGCTAAAAAATAAAGCTTTAACTAATAGTGCTTTTACCGGAAAAGCAATTTAAAAATCAGTTTTGCCCCCTCACTTGCCGGAAATACCCTTTTAAATTGGAGTCTTCAAAAAAACATATAATTTATTATTTTTTCTTTTCTCCTCTTGGAGTTTCACTCCAAAATTGGATTTCGCCCCCCAAATAAAAATTGCATGGCAAAATTAAAACTTGGGGCAAAATTAAAACTTTTTTTCTCTTTTTTTTTTATTTTTTGCATATATTATTTTTTTTATCTTTTTTATATATATATATATATATATATATATATATATATATATATATATATATATATATTTCTCTCATTTCACCCTAAAGAGGGGTGAAAATGATTTTCGCCCCTCACTTGGGGCAAAAGTAATTTTTTTAATATATATTTTTATATTATATGGTTATTCCTCCCCTTTTTACTCCGTTAATAAAATAATTTTGCTTTTCTCCCAAACTCACTTTGCCAAAGAGCTATTTTAATGATTTTCACCTCGAAATTAAAAATAAGGCCTTGAAAACCCTTTCGGGGTGAAATTAATTTTCACCCCTAAGGACGTTCTTTCAGGGCAAAATCACTTGTTAGGGGTAGAATAAGATCACTCATTTTTTTATAAGCATAAAATACTTGAAAAATAAAAAACATCTGTACATATATACATACTTGTTCTTGAAAATTTTAGTGATAATAGACCTTCAAATGAAGACCATTTATCAAAATCGATAATTCTTGGCTATCCATGTCCTAAAGATAATAAGCATTGACTGAGTTTACCCCCGATATTTGAAATGGACCTTCCCATATTGCCTTGAACTTATGATGCTTTTTGGATTTTCTTTTTTTCGTTCCACCTCAGCACCAGATCACTGACCTTGAACTTATTCTTAGTTGCTTTCTTGCTAAACCACTTTTGTGTCGTTCGAGCATGTTCCATGTTAGGATTCTCAATCCTAACATTATTAGTTAGTATTAGTTAGTATTATTAATCATTTAATTATTATATTATTAACTTATAAAGTGAACCATCACAACCCTTCATAACGTGAACCATCACGTCTCTTCATACATGAACCATCATGTCTCTTCACCAACGTAGCTTTAGGGTAGATATATATATTAGGTTGGCCATCCATATCAAATCATCCAAGAAGAAGAATAATAAGCATAGATTCTAAGGAGGGAGCCCCCTATAGTGGCAAAGCGATTACAAGGGAGCCCCCTTTGAGTGGCCTACGATTACATTTACATTAATTTGTTAATAATTTTATAGTAAGACCTTGGGGTCTTACCATTTGGTATCAGAGCCATGTGGGACCCAATCATGTGGGAATTGCTCAAAGATCTTCATCAAATCACTTTTGTGTGTGAGTATCAAACTCAATTTGAGGATATCACCAAACACAACATAATATTGGATGAATCAATTCTCATCAATGGCTTCATTAGGGGATTAAAAGAGGAAATTAGAATGGAGGTGACAAGGTTCAATCCCTATACCATGATGCAGACCTATGGATTGGCAAAATTAGTCGAAGATAAAATCAATACACAACAACAATTAGGGAAACCACTTATGGAAAAATCGTCGACCACTTACATCGTTCCCAAACCTATGCATAATGGAATGGCACAAAGCACTTACACAACCCCCAAATCTAACTGAACTTTACGAATTAAACATATTAGGTTTGAGAAGATGAAGGAACGACGAGCAAAAGAACTCTATGATAATTATGATGAACAATTTGGACCCCACCATAAATGTGCTACACTAACATTGTATTTATTGAAGGAAGTTGATCCTTGTATCTCCATAGAGCAAGCAAATGAGATAGTTGTGTCTGAAGTGACCAGTGCACCTACTCACCACAATGAAGACAATGAGGTCGATGTGCAAGAAGTGATTGATGTACCAAGCAAGGATGAGGTAGACATACCCAAAGTGATCAATTCTAGCCAAACATGCACTCTACAAGACCTACACATACCTTCCTCACCAATAGTGAGTTATTACCATATGACCAAACCTATTTGAAACCAAAACATAGTGACTACACACTCCTCCATTGGCTCTACCAAGGAACCAAAAATGGATATGAAATCATTACCATAACTTTTGATGCATCATTCTAAAGTATTTGAGGAACCCCAAGGGTTGTCCTCCCATCGTCATCATGATTTTCCTAAGGAAGATTCTACTATTGTTCTTGGCAACCCCCCGCTAATGCTTCATCCTTATCGATATCCCTGCCTATGAAAGGATGCCATTAAAAGAGTCCAAGAACTTACACAAATCCTTCTTGGAAAACAAAGGACAAAGCTTCTCACTTTGAGCTTTGAGGACAAAGATCTTTTTAAGGAGGGTGGCATGTTAGGATTCTCAATCCTAACATTATTAGTTAGTATTATTAATCATTTAATTATTATATTATTAACTTATAAAGTGAACCATCACAACCCTTCATAACGTGAACCATCACGTCTCTTCATACATGAACCATCATGTCTCTTCACCAACATAGCTTTAGGGTAGATATATATATTAGGTTGGCCATCCATATCAAATCATCCAAGAAGAAGAATAATAAGCATAGATTCTAAGGAGGGAGCCCCCTATAGTGGCAAAGCGATTACAAGGGAGCCCCCTTTGAGTGGCTCCTGCGATTACATTTACATTAATTTGTTAATAATTTTATAGTAAGACCTTGGGGTCTTACCATTCCATGAAAGAATTGTATGCTTTCTCTCTCTCTTCTTCCAGTTGCAAAAGTTTAACCAACCTTGTGTTCATACGATCAGATTCATCATTTTCATCATCGAGCATTTGCAAGGTTCATAGGATATGCAACTCAATGTGTATAGGTAAAATTGCCTCCTTACCGTACACCAAAGAATAAGGGGAAGCCTTGATTTACTTCTTGATTGAGATGTGATCTACCCACAAGGCTTGGTTCAATAATAGACGTCAACTCTTCTTGTTGTCTCCAAGGACCCTCTTTAAAATTCTCAACAAGTTCTTATTTGTAGATTCGGCCAAACCATTCTCCTGCGGATAGTAGTTAGAAGATGATTTCATATAAATTCCATACTTACCTATGAATTCACTAATTTTAGCACCGAAGAAGGGGATCTTATTATCTATCAAAATTGCATTCGAGATGCCAAAGCAGGTGATTAACCCCTCCAGAAAGAAGATAATTATGGCCTGATCTACTTTCTAATTCAGAATGGCCTCTACCCATTGGGTGAAATAGTCTGTTGCAGTCAGAATATACTTGTGTTCGATAGAATAATTGGGATCAATAACTCCAATAAATTCTAAGCCCCATTGTTGAAATGGTGCTTCGACTTGTATGGTATGAAGGGATAAATATGCCTTCCTATTTCTACTAACATATCTCTAGTAGTTATCACAGTTATGATTGACTTTAGAGTAGGCCAAAAATAGCCTTCTTTGATGATCTTAAGTTTCATGGGTCTCCTTGCATAGTGGTCGCTTGATAGAATGGAGTGAAACTATTCTAGAATCCTCTATTTCTCTATCTCCTTAACATATATAAGAAGGAATCCATCAATATTTTTGTGGAATAAGCCGCTTGGCAATAATACATACTTGAGGGCTTGCAATCTGAATATCCTTCTCCGTGAGGAGTTGATGTGTAATGGATATCTCCTCGAGTTAAAAAATTTTCCAAGGTCCTTTGTCCAATCATTATTGATTGAAGCTTGATTAGCAATATTAATCTCACTTAGTGTATTATCAGACCTGATATCAACTGATTGAGAGATGATGCTCTTAGAAATATTTTGGTAGAGTGATCAACCACGAACCAACATAGTTGGCCAAATATCTACATCAAACTCTTAGATTTTGGAAACCTAGCCAACTCTCTTATCACCAAGTTCACCCTGGATAATGAAACTCTTGACATCTAGATGAATGACATAAACAATTGTATTTTATCTACGAAACAAAGTGCCAAAAATTCTTTAGAGATTTCATAACCACATAGAATTGCTTTTCAATAAAATTATACTTCTCCTCATGTGAATGGATGATTTGGCTCAGGAAATCGATTGGCTATTCATCTCCATCATATTTCTTTTGTGTGAGCATAGTTGCATAGCTTTCTTGCTCACCCACAACGTAAAGGTTAAAATCCTTTGAATAATATAGATTGATCAGGATAAGGGCTTGGATAATTCTTTCTTTGATTTCCTAGAAATCTCACTTTATCTGCTATCCACTTAAAATCCATGTTCTTCTTAAGGAGCTCAATCATCGGCTTCACGAATTGAGCAAATTCCGTAATGAACTTTTGAATAAAATAATTTGTCAAAAAATGACTATAGTTCTTTCTTATTGGCTGGTAGTGGCAACTTCAAGAGAGCTTTAGCTCTGGTAGGATCAATGGCCAACCCTTCCTTTAAAATCACATGACCTAGGAGTTTCCCCTCTTTAACAACAAAAATCAATTTCTTGGTGTTGATAGAAATTCCAAACTCACGGTATTTCTCAAAAACCTATCTCAGGTGAGAACCATGCTCTTTCCTATCATGAGAAAAAATAGTCATGTCATCCAGATATATCACAATAATGTGATTCAACAACTCATCAAAAGCTACTTCCATTGCTCTCTGGAAGGTAGCATCAACGTTTGATAGATCGAAAGGCATTCATTGCTAGGAAAAAGTGCCTCACTTGGTAGTGAATACCATTTTGTGCTGGTCTTCATCCTTCACCTATATTTGGTTGTGATATGGCAACTACATGAAGGATATGGTCGATCCATGGCAAGAGATAATGGTATTTTAGTGATGCCTTATTCAAATTATGAAAATCCATGCACAAGCGAATGTCTTTCAATGATGCCTAATTCACCACCCAGATTGAATGTTTGATAGGATATATGATTTTCACCTCCAACATCTTTAGTAACTTCGCCTTCATTAGTACCTCAATATTTGGATTAACTAGTTGTTGTTTTTGTCTAAAGGATTTTACCCCTTCCTACAACTCGATGGTATGTTGGATCACATATTTGTTGTAGCCTTTAATATCATGATATATCCAGGTAATAATATCAAGGAACTCATGACATAACTCCTTAATTTGTTCAAGCTCCTCTAGAGAGCAATTTGTTCCAACTTTGATTATCTTGTCAGGTTCCAACTTTAGCTCAGTACACTCTTTCTCATCCACTTTGATCCTATGCTTTTTTGCTCTATAATTCTGATCAAAGAGGTTCTCAAGATTAATTAATAATTTTGGGATGTGATTATTTTTGAGTTGGATTAAACCCTCAGCTTCATCTTCATCCAATGTCCTTCCCTCCACACTACTAGCTTCTTTAATCAAAAAATTCACAATCTACTCATCATTATCAAAAATTTTCTAGTAGATATTTTTGTTAGGGACTGAAGGTCTATAGATTAACCTTATAGTATTGGGCTTTCTTACCACATGCTCAATAGAAGAGAAGTTTACACCAAGGGATGCCAAAATACCTGCACGTTTATTTCATTCTCACAAAATCACTTGAGAATTCAATGTGATAAATGACTCAAACATATCCCATACCTTGTTGTGGTACACCTTTAGGTAACACTGCTTTAAAATGCACTTATTGGTCACCTGGTTGGAAATTAACTCAAAATATCTAAAAATATGTAGTTGTTTGATCCTGATATTTTTTGCTTTCCTCAAGCCTAAGCATAGTGCTTCGTACTCAATGACATTGTTCGCATAGCTCCAGGTCAACCGATATGAACATGTATTCTAAATTCTAGAAGGATAGATAAATACTATTCAAGCTTCAACACCATTCTTACATCTAGCACTGTTAAAGTATATTTTCTACAATTGGTCAGGGGCAAAACCTAGATCATCAAACACCTTTGCTTCACCCTTCTTAGGCTTAGCAATGGTGTAACAATTGATTTTTATCTCCATAATTGCATTGAAATCAAGCATTTAAAATTCATCCTCTAAACGAAGCTCATCTAGAGCTTCCTCTATCAAATCCATCTCCTCTAGTTCTTTAGTCACCATATTGATCAAATTTACAACCATTTATTCTTATTCAATATTTTCAATATGATACGTGGAGGGCTTCTCATTGCAAATCTGTATTCTCTTCCCTTTGAATGGAATCTCCAGGTGAGAATAGTCCAAAGACAAATAACCTCATAACTTGGCTATGAACTCCCTTGATAGGCACATGCTAAAGTAGAACTCAAATCTACCACAACTTCTTGAATGACTATTATCTAGGGTATGTTGTATAAGATAATTGGAATATATTTGATCACCCCCACCATCTTGATTGGAGTTCCATCCAACTGCAAGATGCTTAGGCTACTTCTTGTGTATTCCATGCCCATGATTTCACAAACTACATTTGACATGATAGTTGTCACTGTGCTAGAGTCAATCATACAATTGTGCACAATCCAACCCTCCATATTGAGAGATAGATAGAATGGGGGAGGTCTATTTTTTCCTATGGTAGAAGTGGGTAGCATTTGAGCTAGCACTATCTGCATAGGATTTTTCCTCTTATACTTCACAAATTTTAATGATTCTTGCAATAGGTGCAATAGGTCCACTTATCCAGGCAGTTGCAGTGCATCATAGAGGCTCGCCGTACCAGGAATCCTCTTTAGTTATTTGACAATATTATATGATTGTTCTTTGGTCTCCCTTCCTTCACTAGCAGCTACGTACTTTATTTGATACTACTGTGTAGTTTCTGCCCTCTGATGCTTGGTCAAGAATGGGTATTTGAGCCTCTTCTTCACCTACTCTTTAATTTCTATTTATGTTTGTGTAGCGAAATGTTGTAAAGTTGATGGTTTTGCTTACAATATATCCTTTGTTGGTGTAGGTAAGAGGTCTTTCAACGAGATAGACTTTTCTACCTTAGGTACCAGCATAGGCACTTTCACTTGAGATTACCTTTTTTCATTTGCATCTTCTGCTCAGTAGGTACCTTCAATGCATTTATTTCAACTAGATCTACAGTGACAATTTTTTTCCAGATCTTATGAGAACTGAAACTTGTTCAACAAATGGGACCATGAAGTTATGATCAACTTTCGTGATCATGTTGACTTGACCACAAAAAGAGCTATCTGCTAGTGTTTGCACATAGTTCAAATGAACCATGCAGGTGTCTTTTCCATGTGGGTTATTACAGGTAGAACACTAGAATGTTCTCTCTGATAGGTCAACTTCCTCATTTGCAAGCATAGTAGTACCCCTATCAGGAGATTTGCTAGGAGTAACTGCTTGTTCTTTGATTATTGGTGGCAGTTGAAATCTCCTTGACTGGAAATATCTTTCATATTGCTTTCTTTTGATCATTGTAATTTTGTTACTCATCGCTCTTATGGTTGAATTCATGGACTACAACTCCTTCAGCACCTTGTCTTGTGGATCAAGGTTTGAGGGTGTTGGGGAAGCTGGTAATGGTAATGGAACAGGTGGAGATGGCAATAACAAGAATGGAACTAGGGTTGGTAACTATGGAATGGTTGGAGTAGGGAGTTGAGGGTATGGAAATTATCATCGTGGTTTGGGTTGTACTTAGATTCCATAAAGGAATTAGATACATGAGTGACATGAGCAAAGGCTGAGAAGATGCATTATCATACATATACTATGGAAGGTTAGGGAAAATAGGCATGACCATTTTTGGTGAAAGCTTACTGATAGTAATCAGATCAACTTCAACCTTTTTTACCATAAAATACAGATAAGGGGATGTAATAGCATTAGAATATCAGATGGCCATACTGATGTTAGAGTTGAAAGCTCAAAGGTAGTAAAAGGATGCTTGTTCAAGAGTCGACCACAGATCATCAGGAACTCTATGCCAAGTTTGGGTGAACCTAACATTGAAGTCTACAATTTGATCCTATGGATACCTTTTAATAGTAGTGAATTAATGTAGTAGGGAGAACAGATCCACATGCTCATTAAATCCTTTGATTAGCAGTTCAACCAACTGATCCCAAGTGGTGATGGTGGTAGGTTGTAACGATTGATACTAATAAAGTAATTTTCCTTAAAGAGAGAACAAGCAATATTACCATTATATCCTCATTTGTGATGCCATGAATTATCACCAAAGTAGCTACATCTTGAATATGCTCATAGGTCATATTCCTTGTACCGTTGTAAGTTGGTAAAGCCTTCATCATCGATGATGGTATTGAGTTTTGGGCTTACAAATTTAGAGGTCCATGGTGGTTCCATGCTAGAAACTACCTTGGTGGTTATGGTGGTGGATTTTGAGCCATGTGGACTGGTGTCTGTGGTTGGGGAGGTGGAAAACTAGTGTTTGTTCTAGCAAGACTCGAAGGAACAGAAAACACACCAGCTAACTGTGAATATGTTACACTTTATGGGACAAATACAATAACTAACCTAGGATATTCTCCTAGCACTTGGATGTCAAGTTCATAAAACTCAATGGGATATTCTAGAATTTTTGGCCTTCGATCTTATGATCATGAAGAAAGCTTTCGCTCACTTCATGTTCAAAGGCTTCTGGGTAGAGCTGAGTCACCAGATGTTCTAATCATACATTTCAAAAGTGAACATCAAACTTCAATATTTTTGAAAGTGGAACCTTTTTAAAGTCCCACCGAGCGTGCCAAAAATTGTTGGTCATAAATCTGCCTAGTATAAAATATATATTTTGTGCGCCCTAGACCTGTGCAACATTGAAATGCCAAAGGAAAGAGATGTCCTTCAAGATAATCTCTAGAGAGGGCTAGCTCCCTTTCTAATATAATCTAGTTTAAATCTTAGGGTAATAGGAAATAAATGGGAAAATATGGCTATAAGCTGAAAGTGTAGGATGGGGATAGACTAACAGCTAAAATTCAAATCAAGCAGTGATTAGCATACAATAGAAATGAAAGAACAAGAACTACTTATAGTTTTACAAAGACAACCTTCAAAGAGCATCTCAGTATTCACTCCCTCACCAGTAGAGATTAAATTCAAATGCAAAATTTAAATGCAACAAATAATGGAGATGAATGTACTAAAAAATGACATACAAAAAATCATCAAATGCAACACCATTCAAATAACCAAAGGCCCAATGTCTTTCTATTGATGCAAAAAACTTAAAGTGTTTTTTTGCAGAGTGTCCATATTTTTTTCTTACATGAAAACGATTAGTATTTATAGAGGATTGTGCCTCTTTCATTTAATGCACATACAAAAAAAATCTGGTGGATAAAAAACCAGTGAGAGTAATTTCCTCCTTGGGGGCAGTTATGTTCAAGTTAAAAATATTCTTCATATAAACAACGATCCTGATTTGGTGGGGGTAGAACTACATGGCACCTCTTGACAGGGACACCTTTGAATTTGACCACGCATTTAGCTTTGCACCAAGTGCTATTTTTATTTTTGCCCCATCATGGGTGAAGGTACCAAATGTATAAAAGAGGGCCCCACATTGTTACTTATCACTTGCTTTGAAAATATTTTTAACATTGCCTTTTCATCCCAAAGAGAGGCGATAATGAGTTTTGCCCCTCACTTGGGGCAAAAGCATTTTGCTCTATCCTTTTACATTTTTTCCTTTTTTTAAAACTTATGAATTTTGCCTCTCTGCTTCTATTGGGATGAAGTCACATGTCTTTATTACATTCCACCTCCAAGAGGGGTGAAACTTATCTATTTCCCCTCTTCCTTTTGAAATTTCTTCTTTTATGTGTTAGAGTAATATTCCATTCTTTGGGATATTTACCCTTTTACTCCACTAGGTAAAATATGTAGTATATTGCATTATACTACATAGATTATTACATTTAATTTTTACTGCATACCATGAGATATTTACTGTTCTAAATATCTACTAGTTAACCTAGAGTAAATACCTAAATATCCTAAGTCAGATATTTAGGTTAGTTGTTTAGTTAGAACTCTCTACCTAGGTTAGTGGTTAGCTACATGTTTCTCTTAACATGTATTGTTAGCGCATTATTTGTAAAGTTTGCTTTATGTAATCTATATAAACTAGCTTAATTTTCATAAGCTAAGTTAGTCATTAATATATCAAATTATTTGCTTTGCATATTTGGAGTGTTGTTATTAACTACATTGGAATTAGAGCCACTTGAGGAATGGGACTTGTAGAACTAGATCGAGAGGCATAAATCCCAAGACGAGACCCCCTTAACCTGTTGCTCAAAATGGATCCTGAGGTGGATCCTGAGCAGCAAGGCCCATAGGCCCACAATCACCAAGTGACCATAGGAGAGGGCCTGTAGGCCCACACAAATCTGATAGTAAGTGGCTATTAGACCTATCCGAGTAGCCAATGGCTCCTCGATCCAATGACCGAGGGTAGGTGGCCCTCACAAGCTGGTGATCAGAGTCTACATTTCGATGACTGGCCATAGGGTGACTGATCACCCTCCCAGGTAGCTGATAAGAGGGCCAACATGCCCCTTTGACTATCGATGATTGAGATCTAAGAGGGCAGGTGGCCCTCTAATATTTGGTGACCGTCGACTAAGAGTCAGAGTAGGAGCACCATGACTCAAGACCTAGATTGCCATGTGGTGACCTAGTTGACCACCATGTGAGGGCAGGAGTGCCCTCTGTGGGAGGACATGTGCCACAACCAACGAACACCTAGACTTGGACCAAGCCACTGACGTGGTTGACCCTGTTGAAATCACCCAGGCACGAATCCTGAGCTGACTGAGACTGACACAACACGTGGATAAGTCACTGGGTGACACATGGCAGACAACCATGTGATACCTAGATGAAGACGGACACGACACATGGTGGACTAGCCATGTGTCACTGGACCTGACACTGGTGACAAGTGGTGGGTAAGCCACGTGTCATGACCCTGACAGTCCATGTGGCTGGCAACAAAACCAGTCACACGAGGGACTAACTACCCATAGGTAGTCATAGCTCTATACACACTTTTTCTATTTTAAAGAGCAAATACATTGCCTTCTAGGCAATGTGAGACTAAAAGTCTCGAAGGAAATTTAATTTCCTTCTATTAAAGCCTAAATAAGGCTTTAAAAGATACGACATGTGCCTTTATTCCCATCAGGTCCTCTAGCCTGACCAGTTGATCGGGCTGGGCTAAGGCCCTAGGTGGGGAGTCAAGGGTTCGACTCCCGCCAGGAGTAAAAAAAAATCATTTTTTTGCCTTATAAAATCAAGAAAAGTGGGAAGAAAAAAGGGCAGCACAAGGACTAAGGTATTTTTTATTTTTTTTGTAAATTCTTTTAATTCTTTTAATTATTTTTCTTTAATAATTTAATATATTTTTGTATAAAATCAATTTTTTTTTAACAAATTACATTGATTTTTACAAAATTAATTTTATTATTGATTAAATAATGATTAGATTAATTAAAATTTTGCATTAAAATAGAAAATTAAGGACCTATTTTTTTGTAAAATTCAAAGGAAAGGTATGCTTGTGTTTTCTCCAATTTGGGGATAAAAAGACATAGGAACACATTTTTTTTGCAAAATCAAAGGCCTTCTTCAACATTTTTTTGCAATAAATTCTCAAAGTTCTATAGTTTTCTTCACCCATTTTTTGGAGATAAAAAGACATAGAAACTCAAAATTCTATTGCAAAACAAAGAGATTTAAAACATTGAGCAAGGACAAAGGTCATTTTCTTTGCAACAAAATAAAAAATTTGCTTTTGTTTTCTCCTTCACAAAGGAGATATAAGACATAAAATTGCAACTTTTTGTTGTAAAATTGAAAAATATTTTGAACCTATTTTTTGATCCTCATGCTTGCGTGTTGAAGACATAAACCAAAGTCATGTGTCGACTGGTTTGGAAGCCTTTCAAACGTGGGTCATGTGTCTACTTGTCTTGAAAGGAGTGCTCGAATTTTCAATTTTGTAAAAATTAAGGGGGGATAGAAGTCATTTTTTTGTGATTCTATTTTTTGCAAAATTATAAAGAGAAAGGGAGGATATTTTAGAGTAAGAAAGGTACATTATCGATTGTACTCGACACATTTTCTTAAAATTGACTACACTAGGTGCATTTTTGGTTGCATCCGACACCTATAGTGATAATAATTTGGGTTGCTCTATTTTTTATTATTGCACTAACCATCATGTTTTTTGCAATTAAACAATCATAAAACATTGAAGAGCATTTCAAAAACCCAAACTTCACTCAAATCGTGCTACTCCTTGCACAGGTTAAACAAGTCAATTCTTACTCCCCATCAAAGGTCAAAATCCAAACACCTTGATTCACTCTCTTTGTTTGGCTTAATTTCCTCAAAATTTCCATCCTTATTGAAGGGTGTTAAGGTAGGTGCCATTAAATATCCTAGAGATAAAAATTAGAAGACTTCCAAAACCTACCCCTTTAATTTGCTCTATTTGTTTGGCTTAATTTCCTCAAACTTTTCATCCCTTGTTAAGGGTGTTAAGGCAGGTGCCATTAAATATCTTAAAGAGCAAATTAAAATCTTCCATATACTCTTTTGAGGGTATATTGAAAGAAATATCATCTTAGTACAAATTGTAGGACCTTCATCATGGCAATTATCAATAAATACTTAAGTGATACACAATTGCTAAAAGGTCCTAACTATTCAACATGGAAAACTAATATGAAAGCCATATTGACTATAGAGGACTTGTGGGATTTAGTTGATGGCATTGAATCAAGACCTGCAATAGCAGGAGTAGATCAAAAAGCATGGGACAAAAAGAACAATTGTCTTCTCATGTTAATACTCCTAGCAACTACTGATGAGATCGAGCCTCACATAAGTGAAGCTAAAACTGGTAAAGAGGCATGGGATGCTATTTGTACCATTTTTGAAGGTAAGAATCAATCAACTATTCTAAACCTTCAAACACAACTTCATACACTTCATATGAAGTCAGGTGAATCAGTAGAACTATTCCTCTACAGAGTGGCAGATCTGAAGTCTAAGCTTAATGCTTAAGGGACCAAAGTAGAAGACACCATTTTAACTTTAGTAATTTTGAGAGCTCTACCTGAATCCTACAAAATGTTGATTACATCCCTTAATGTTTCACAAAGAGTTGTCACCTTTGTGGAGTTAGTAAATTTGCTTCAAACCGAGGAAGCAAACCAACTCCAAAATTATGAAGTGTCAAACAATGCACTTTATTCAAACTATAAGGGTGATAAGAAGAAAGGAAACTTTCAAAAAGGAGGATCATTCTCAAAGGGTAAGGGAAAGCAATCTCAAAAGAGGTTTTGCTCACATTGTAAAAAGGACAACCATGACACAAATCGATGTTGGTTCAAAAACAAGCAAAACAAGAAAGACAAAGACACAACACAAAAGCAAAAAAAAGACAATATTGCTAGTGAAGTGTCTAGTTCTAATTTTGATTCTAGTTCAAAAAAAGCACACAGGGTGCTTATTGCTAAGACAATATTGTAGAGGGAAAACACATTTGTCACCTTGAGCAAAACACAATTTACTCTCTCTTTTTTTAGGCTTCATAACTAGCATAAGTTTTTATTTGAAGTAATTGTAATAAAGGGGTGTTTGTACCTCTTTTAGGCTTCATAAAATAGCAAACTCTCATTGTTTGAAGTTCTTGTAACAAAAGGAGGGAATTTTCTGGTGTAAAATTGCCTAGGAGGAAATATTTGTAAAAAAATCCTTCACAAAAACTCTTGAGTTGCACATATTTTGCAATTAAGGGGGGATATACATTTCTTTTCTTCACAATTTTTGTAAAAAGAGAAGAAGACTTATAAGGGTGCATTTTCGGCAACGACCGACACCTTAGTCATACTTATTTCAGAAATTAATTACATGTTTTGCAACGAGAAGGGGGAACTTATAAGGGTGCATTTTTGGTAGCAACCGACACCTTAGCTACCTTATATTTTGCAAACTCATATTGTAAATGAATGAACCTCGTATGAAGTGATCTATTCTACTAAACCTAACGATTATCGTGGCTGGTTACCCATGCAATTTGGTTGGATGAAGTGATTACTATAAGGACATTCATTGATGTGAAGACAAAGTGAGGAATGACCCACTTTTTGCTTAGAAACAACCATAGTACTGTGACACAGCAAGAACCATTAGATCGACATCTTTTTTCATTGTATTGGGATAGTTATATACATTACCCAAATAATGTAATAAGGGGGGATGTTAGAGTAATATTCCATTCTTTGGGATATTTACCCTTTTACTCCACTAGGTAAAATAGGTAGTATATTGCATTATACTACATAGATTATTACATTTACTTTTTACTGCATACCATGAGATATTTACTGTTCTAAATATCTATTGGTTAACCTAGAGTAAATACCTAAATATCCTAAGTTAGATATTTAGGTTAGTTGTTTAGTTAGAACTCTCTACCTAGGTTAGTGGTTAGCTACACGTTTCTCTTAACGTGTATTGTTAGCGCATTATTTGCAAAGGTTGTTTTATGTAATCTATATAAACTAGCTTAATTTTCCTAAGCTAAGTTAGTTGTTAATATATCAAATTATTTTCTTTGCATATTTGGAGTGCTTTTATTAACTACATTATGACCTTCACTCTCTTCTGGGGTGAAAACACCCAAGTTTGTCTTCTTCCATATAATTCAATAGATGATTCAAAACCAAGTGTGTCTTAATTGCTTTTGCCTCATTTTGGATAAAATCACCCTTTTGTTATGCTTCACCTCTAAAAGGAGTGAAAAGAACTTTCCCCCTTCACTAGGGGTAAAAATAATTTACTCCATTTTTTGGCGCTTTTCCTTTTACCCATTCCTCTACTAACTCTTTTACCCCTTAAAGTGTTGTATAACACATTCCCCCATTACATATTGCTTTTGTCTTCAATTTTTATTTACAGTAATATTATTTCGGAATCAAAAAAAGAAAAATGAAATAATAAAAACAATCACAACAAACTGGAACTGATTAAAACTATGGCATTTTTATCAAACATCCTTGAAAATTTTACAATTAAAATTTAATGTGGTAAAGTGACAAAACTGCCAACACCTTTCTACTAATAATAAAAAAAATATTTAATAAAAAATAAGGAAACTCCCATAATTTTCTCATTGGACTCCACATCCAATTTAAACATTCCATGCTTTCTTTTCCTCAAAGCAAAACAACACACTTCATAAGGGAACCCCATAATTCCCTCCACACTAATTCCCCTTATCCTAATAAGCTTCAGGAATCAATGTGTGTTCTCAACTTAACTTTCAAATATTTAAAACAATAAGATTATCATTCATCTTATTATATCCAAAAATCAAATATCCCATATAAAATAGACAATATATTTCCACAATATATTTTCACAAACTAATAATATATTTTCGCAATATATTTCTACAATATGTTTCCACAAGATAAACCATATATTTCCATAATATATCTTCACAAATCAAACAATATATTTCCACAATATATTTCTACAATATATATTCACAAACCAACAACATATTTTCACAAACCAACAATATATTTCCACAATATATATTCACAAAACCAATAATACATTTTTGCAATAAATTTCCACAAAACAAGCAATATATTTCCATAATATATTTTCACTAAATATAATAATATATTTCCACAATATATTTTCACAAAACAAGTAATATATATTTCCACAATATATTTTCAGTAAACCAGACAATATATTTGCACAATATATTTTCACAAAACAAGCAATATATATTTCCACAATATATTTTCACTAAACCAAACAATATATTTTCGTAATATATTTTTACAAAACCAACAATATATTTCCGCAATATATTTTCACAAAACAAAAAATATATTTTTGCAATATATTTTCACAAAACCAACAATATATTTTTTCAATATAATTTCACAAGATCAACAATATATTTCCGCAATATATTTTCACTAAACCAAACAATATATTTCCACAAACAAACAATATATCCAAACATAGAGAAGCCCATACTTCTCTTTATATAACAAACTCCTTTATCTACATAGATCTCAAGAATTCCTTATAAGTTTCCAACTTATTCCAAAACAAACATACAATAATCAAATCCAATACCATAAAGGATCTTTCTTTCTTTATCCTCAAAAAGCATAAAGATAATAAACCAGATCCAATAATATTAAAGGACATATCTTTCTTTATCAACAATGCTTAAACATTTTTAAAATATAAAAAAGATAAAACTGATCCAATAATATAAAAGGATCTATCTTTTTTTATCAATAATGCTTAAAATTTTTTAAAATGTAAAGAAGATAAATAAAATAAAATAAAATAAAAGGATCTATCTTTCTTTAATAACAATGCTTAAAAATTTCTAAAATATTAAGAAGATAAACCACATCCAATAAAATAAAAGGATCTATATTTCTTTATCAACAATGCTTACACATTTCTAAAATTTAAAGAAGATAAACAAAATCCAATAAAAAAAAGGATTTATCTTTCTTTAACAACAATGCTTAAAAACTTCTAAAAAGTAAAGAAGATAAATCAGATCCAATAAAATAAAAGGATCTGTCTTTCTTTATCAATAATCCTTAAATATTTCTAAAATATAAAGAAGATAAATTAGATCAAATAAAATAAAATGAAGGTTCTCTCATGGAATGTGAGAGGCCTAAATGACCCATCAAAACAAAGGGTGGTTAAGTCAATAAGGAAGGAGTGTAATCCTACCATTATTTTTCTTCAGGAAACAAAAAAGATGCGGCACAATCAACTTTAATTGCAAGCAGGATTTGGAAGCAAGGAAAAGTGGCCTTTCAAGAGAGCGAGAGGAGCATCTGGAGGCCTCATGATCCTGTGGGATCCAATTAAAATAGAAGGAAGTGTTATTCAGGCGAATGAGAGTGTGCTAAGTGTGTTATTTCATGATCTCAATAACAATAAGTCTTGGATCATGTCAAATGTCTATGCGTCCAACTCTGTCTAAGGGTGATCTAAGGTATGGGAGTATTTGGGTCATTTAAATCAAGCATTCATAAAAATTCCTTGGGTTATTGGGGGCAACTTCAATACTCCCCTTTACCTGTTTGATAAAAAAAGAGGATTTGGGTTACCTTCTAGGAAAATAGAGGACTTCAATGAATTCATTAACAAAAATGAGTTGATGGATGTCAGACTAAAAGGGGCCAAATTCACATGGAGTAATTGAAGGATAGAGAGTCAGCTGATTCATGAAAGGTTGGATAGATTCTTTTTATCCAAGGAAGCCATAACAATTTTTGATGATTCATTATTACAAGCCCTTCCTAAATTTGCTTCAGATCATAACCCTATTCTTTTAGAGTCTATGCAGACTAACCCCTTCAAAAAGTCATTCAGATTTCTATCGATGTGGGTAAAACATCAAGACTTAAGGAAATAAATTGAGGAATGGTGGTAGCAGCCTATCCGAGGCAGTGCTTCTTTCAAAATTTCTCAGAAACTAAATATGGTAAAAGACAACCTTAGGGTCTGGAATAAAGAAGTTTTTGGAAATATTTTTGAGAAAAAGAAAGCAGTGGGGGAAAAACTAAAAATAATAGAAGGTAAAATTCAACATGGAACTTATGATGAGGCAACAAGGATTGAAGAGAAGGAAACCCTTTGTGAGTACCATAATATCCTATCCTGTGAAGAGATGTATTGGAGGCAAAAATCAAGGGTGTTATGGCTGAAGGAAGGTAACTCAAATTCAAATTTTTTCCATGTTACAAATTTGAGGAATAGAAGCAACAACAATATTAGAATGTTAACCAAGGAGGATGGCTCCTGAACCCATAATATCCAGGATATCAGGGATGAGGCTATGAATTTTTTTAGCTCCTTGTTAGGTGAAGGACTAGCTTGCAATGCCCAAGCAAAGTATTCTCTTCTTCAATTTATCCCCCAACATAGTGACAAGATGACCAATGAGTCCCTCATAGTGGCCTTTTTTGATGAAGAGATCAAATATGCCCTTTTTAGCATGGATCTTGACAAGGCTCCTAGGCCAGACGGTTTCTCACCTTGTTTTTACCAAGTTTTTTGGGATATTTTTGGTGCAGACGTCATCGCTGCCATTAGGGAGTTCCAAACTTCTAATCACATTCCCAAGGATTTTAATTCAATGTTTATAACTTTGATACCCAAAGACCCCAATCCTAAGACCATGACATATTTCAGGTTGGTTAGCCTGTGTAATGTATCCTATAAAATACTGTCCAAATTCTTAGCTAACCGCTTGAAGAAGGTCTTGCCTGTTATCATTGATCCAAGTTAGGGAATTTCGGTTCAGGGGAGATCAATCTTATATGGAGTTATCACAGTTCATGAGGCTCTCCATACGGCTGCCCAAACTAAGAAGGCAGTCATGGCCTTAAAGCTAGATATGAACAAAGATTTTGATAGGATAAATTGGGATTTCTTGGAAGCAGTTTTATTAAAATTTGGTTTCCACACTCAATGGGTCAAGTTGGTCAGAGAATGTATTTTGAAGGTCTGGTTTTCAGTTTTGATAAATGGGTCTACAACAGGATTTTTTCAAAGTAAACAAGGACTGATACAAGGAGATCCCATTAGTCCCATGCTTTTCATCATTGTAGCAGAAGCCTTAGGAAGAACCATCAAGGCAATGATAGCAGTTGGACTTATATCAGGTATAAAGGCAACTTCGTTAATAGCCCTAGTGACCCATCAAAAATTTGTTGATGACACATTGTTGCTTACATTGGCTTCAGTGGTTGAGGCAAGAAGGATCAGACATATTCTTAAGATGTATGAGGAGGCAATCGGACAAAAAGTGAATTTTAATAAGAGCAAGCTATATTTTATAAATACCCCCATTCCCAGGTAAAACAACATTGCTAGAATTTTGGAATGCCATATTGCGTCCCTTCCTACCTCCTACTTAGGCATTCCCCTTCTCTATGGGAAATCG
This sequence comes from Wollemia nobilis, assembly GCA_028583015.1. Lineage (NCBI taxonomy): Eukaryota > Viridiplantae > Streptophyta > Pinopsida > Araucariales > Araucariaceae > Wollemia > Wollemia nobilis. The sequence continues at coordinate 24,140,576 of JAQPPZ010000523.1, forward strand.
AAAGGGTCAGTGTGGAATATTACGCTAGAGAGGATCTAAAAAAAGCTAGCAAGCTAAAAAGGATATTTATTATCTTAAGCGGGCAAAGCAGTCTTAACAATGGCCTCCCTACAAAGTATACCTGTATATTTCTTATCAGTTTTTAGAGCTCCAAGCAAGGTGTATCATAAAATTGAGCAATTTCAAATGAACTTTCTCTGGTCAGGGACCGAGGATAAAAAAGTATCCATTTGGTAGGGTGGAATAAGGTTTGCAAACCTAAGGTGCAGGAGGGGCTAGGTTTGAGGAGAGTTTTTAATATCAACACAGCTCTTCTAGCCAAACAAGCATGGCGACTACTAACCAAGGTAAAAAATGAATGAACGACCATAGTCAGGAGGAAATACCTCCAAGGATCGGATTTCCTCAATGATAATCTGGTGAGTAGGGGGTCATATTTCTGGAATGCAATCCGAACGAGTAGAGAGCTAGTCAAGAGAGGGATTAGATGGATCCTTGGGAATGGGCAAATGATAAAATTTTGGAAGGACCAGTGGGCAAGATCTGAGGAATTATCCCAGAATCCCCGATTGGCTAGGATCCAAGAATACATGGAGCAACAGATTGGGCAAAGTGTGGCTGATTACATCTGGCAAGATATGAACACCCCTAGGTGGAAATACATCAGAGTACAAGGTTTTGAAGCTGAGTTCGAAGAAATTCATAATATTTTAACATAATAAATTCTTCCCTCTGGAGAAGATGAGGATCACATTGCTTGGGTCGAGACTAAAAGTGGAGATTTTACAATCAAATCTGCCTATAACTTGCTCCTCAACAATGAAGACCAACAATTTCAACCAAATTTGGTTTGGATAAAAGGTTTAATCCCTAAAATATCTTTTCTCTCATGGCTGGTGATCCAAGGAAAAATTCTTACCATGGATAATATGTTGACAAAAGGTATGGTTATTGCTAATCATTGTCATATGTGCAGGTTTGGGTGGGAGTCAACCCAACATTTGTTCCTAGAGTGTCCGGTGGTAGCATCCATCCTTGACAAACTTTTCTAGGCTTTTAGGATCTCATGGGTCAAGCCGACTTTAGTTTTTGAAGTTTTCCAACAATGGCCTCAACCATTTGTTAGTCTAAAACTTAAGTACCTTTGGAAAATCTGTTGGCACCATTTACTATGGCAGATATGGTTAGAAGGTAATCATAGAGCTTTTAAGGACACCGGTCATAGCCTTAAAACAATACTCAATATAATCCTTGCCTTTGCGAAAGAAAACATTAGTATCCTTGCTGAGGAGAACCGTATAATCTCTCCCTAGGAAAGACAAATTTCTTTAGCCTTAGGCATTGAGGAAAAGCATTGCATCCCTCTACCAAATCCCAAAAATGAGGTCTCTTGGAAGCCACACCCTAGGATTTGGTTTAAATTGAACTTTGATGGTGCAGCTAAGGAGAACCTGGGAAGAGCAAGAGCTGGAGGAGTAATCAGAGATCATCAAGGAAACCTGGTTAAGGCCTTCGCTAAACCATTGGGAATTAGAACTAATAATGAGGTGGAAGCTAGAGCCCTTTTGAGAGGGTTAAAAGTTACCCAAGAGACTCATGGAAATTTTATGATTGAAGGCGATTCCATGAATATCATCAACCTATTAACCAATGGAAGAAAACCTCCATGGAGGATTGAGGTCATCATCCATGAGGCAAGGATCCTTTTTGTGGCAAGACAGGACAAGAGGATTCACCATGTGTTTCGTGAGGCCAACAAAGCGGCTGACAAATTAGCCAATGTGGGTATTGATGCGAGAAGTTTGATGATGTGGACACAATGGGTACCATGTGAAGTGGAAGACATTATTAGACATGAAAATCACACTACTGATTAAGGAGAAATGTGGAAGGGTGTTTTTTCCCCAATTTTTTCATGATAAGCATAGAGTTTTTTCTCTAAGTCAACTCAAACGGCTATCACTATAAGTAATGTTAATTGTCATGTTGAATTGTCTTTCTCCAATAAGTGTAAGATGTTGTAGGATAACCAGCACAATTTTTGAAAAGAATATTCTAAGGATGACTAGGATCCGCAATCTCAGCATAAGGCTAGATTTTGTATTAAGTTTTGGGTTAACCTGCAAAACCCGGTAATTAATGATGACTTTTATTTATCAAAAATAAATAAAATAAAAGGATCTATATTTCTTTAACAATGCTTAAACATTTGGGACCAACACCCCTCATAAAAACCTGTGTAAACTCATTGAAACCAATTGAAAAACAATGCTTAAACATTATTTAAAAATATAAAGAAGATAAACCGGATCCAAAAAAATAAAAGGATCTATCTTTCTTTATCAACAATGCTTAAACATTTATAAAATATGAAGATAAACCAGATCCAATAAAATAAAATGATCTATCTTTCTTTATCAACAATGCTTAAATATTTCTAAAATATAAAGAACATAATCTGGATCCAACAAAATAAAAGGATCTATATTTCTTTAACAACAATGCTTAAACATTTATAAAATATAAAGAAGATAAATTGGATCCAATAAAATAAAAGGATATATCTTCAATAAAAAACATTATATTATAAATTAAATCTAACTAATCATATTCAATATTAATACAATATTAGATTATAAATAAATCTAAATGATCATCTTTGATTAAAACATTAGATTATAAAATAAACTGAATCTAATAAACATTAGATTATAAATTAAACTAAATGATCATCTTTAATATAATAAAACATTAGATTATAAAATAAAATGAATATAATAAACATTAGATTATAAATTACAAGCATAGGAATTTAGAAACAATTCATACTGAATTAAATCAAAGAACAAAGGTCAATCCATACCAAACTGATGATGGTTCGAAAACCAGAGAGCACCAATGCTTAGCAAGCAAACCAACAAATGATCCCATAAAAATTGAATGTCGCTCAACCCTTACATTAAAATAAGAGTGAGCAATAATTTTTCAAGTAATAAGTAAGTAATAATAAACTTAAATTATTATGGGAAAAAATGTATTCAACAACTATCACAGTTCAACTTTTCCCATCCTAATTTTTTTTACAAATGGGTTCTAGATCCCATGCTCGAGATCACAACAAATTATTCCAACAACCTAATCCTAACTAGGTTTACTTTGAGGCACACCCATCCCTACTCCCTGCATAAATCCAACTATACAAGAGTACTGGGTGTTCTATGCAACGGATCAAACTATCCTTCTATGGAATTCAATGAGTTGTATTGACCCTTCCTCTTCAATATTTTGAAGAGTGCATGCCAACCTACACTCTACATAATTCCATTAATGTAGGTGGTTTATGCATGTGGATATTGTCTATCTATCTCATATCCATTTGAGTTAGAAAATCCATGAATACCTCATTTCCCTGCATTCCATCGTGGAGTCATTAACATAGGTAACCCCATTAACACTAAGTCATTAGAGATTATTTCCCCCCATTTAACTTATTCGTATCATTGAGTTGTCATATACTAGGTGATCCCTTATGTTTCCATTGCATCCTTATGAGTAACCCAAATTGGTGAAGCTAACCATTAGATAGAGATAACATCACCCCATGCCATAGGAAACAAACAAAAAGTTCATTTAGCAAGATATTTGAGGAATCACTAACTTTCAATTTTGGAATCCCAATAAAATAAAATGAAATGCAACTCTCACATAAGATAGCAAAATCAAATACATCTAACTCTTAAAAATTCAATAGATTTCATCTCATTTTTAGAAGCATAAATAAGCTATCATTGTCCCATAACAAATCACCCTTTTTCTTTTAAGAGGCCCAATATTAATGAAGTACACATACTTTCTTTTATAACATCTATCTATAAAAGAAACTGACATCATAAGCACACGACACCATATAGATTCCTTAAAGCATTTATAAATAAATCATTAACTACTAAAATAGAAACCACATCAACCCATATGACAACATGATTATGGGATAAAACCTCAAAGGGAAAACCCAACACTTAAATTCTATTTCTTTTATTCCCGCATGATAAAATTTCATACATAGATATTTTGACAAGTCATTGTATCTTATCTTATTTGAGGGACACTCATGGTCTCATTTATCTTCATTTTAACAAATCATTGGCTTATAAATACAATTACACCTCTATAAAATAGGAACGTGCACAACATGATGCCTTCTTGATATACCAAAAGTTTTATGTCATCATTGTAATACCAGAGATGCACTCCTATTCCACATTACAAGAATACAATGAACCAACCATTGCAATTCATATTTCTTTACATGTTTGAAACATAAGCAAGTGACACAACATAACTCTTCATGTAAACACAAATTTATTATTATGTTGGAGTAAAACGGTTTCACTAGAATATTCCAACACTACCTCCAAATGGATGTACATTGCCAACAACCTAGATCAAACACTCACAATTCTATATACATCTATAATTTCAACAACTACAGTCCCTCTAAATCTAAGATGCTACCTGATCTTACAACTCCAATCATACCTTCAATACTAGGTCAACTTCAATGAACAGGTTCTTCATCGTTTGAGGATGCTACTTCTGAAGAAGGGAGTGTAAATTTTAGTGTTTACCTAAAACCACTACAACACAGTGTCATTTTGAGTATTTGAGTGTAGTCTAATACTCTCAATGGAAGACTTCACCTCCCTTTGTTACCTAAGTACAACCTAACATAATGGATCATTACTAGTAAGCCTTTTATTATACTATTGAATATAGTCTTCCCTGAGGTGGTTGGAAACTCAGTCTTGATTTTATTATACACCCCTTTCTCAATCGAGATGGATAGAATTCCTATTTCCTAAAACTATCTAGGACACCCTCTCAAACTTTAGAATCCTAGTGTTGTAACCTAAGCACTCGAACACATCCAAAAGTAGTTGTGTTTAGACAAGATAGAGGTAGTAGAGACTCAAATCTCCACACCAACCTAACATCAGAAACTCACTCCTATCACCTACCCAAAGGCTAGATAATCCTATGCTACGTTCACAATAGAAGAATCTCACCCGCTCAACCATTCCTTCGAACAGGGCTTCAATTTTTGAATAATCTCTAATGGTATGTAGAAAAAAATTTCTCAAACCAACCACTAGAGATACTTGACTATTACTCTTTGCAACAAGATATCTTAAATTGGCCTGCATTTGCATAGAAATCCCAACCCACAAGTATTACATCTGTCTATTCCCAACTAAAAGGAATTTTCTTTCCCCCCACATAGAGTACGTAAACATTGCTAGGTTACGCACAGCTGAAAATTATACCAAAGCAAACCTAATAGTTGTAAGAGAACCTACCTTTGTCCAAATTAAAATTTTTAATGTCCTTCCACTGGTGATGAGCTTCCTTTTGATTGACCCAATGAAACCAATGATTAGTTTATTGTACCAACCCCATGATCTCTCACTATGCAACCAGGGATATCTCATTCCACAAACCAGTGATCTCTCACTGTGCAACCAACAATATCTCACTACACCAACCACCATTCACACACTCCACCATACCCCCCACTAGAGTTTGGCAATCCTTTTATTTCATACGTCCATATACTTCAATGAACATTAATGGGACTCGACCTTACATTCTCTATTCCACCAAATACATCCTCCTATTCAACTTGCTAGTGCCCATCCTTCGTTATGTGCACGATGTTAGGATACCAATTATTTAAATATGAATTTGAATGCAAACTAGAAATAAGAATCATTGTTTAAGAAGAATTATGGTTTGAACTATAAGGTAGAACCCATAATTGATATGAATAAATGTTCTTGGATGCCCTTTTGGAACATCCTATCATTGTCCTATTATATCTAACTAAAAGGTGTGAAATGTGAAGGGATATGTCCCTTTATAAATATAATATAATTAATAGTTTATGTTAGGAGGGTCCTAACATGCCACCCTCCTTAAAAAACTTTGTCCTCAAATTTGAAATTGTAGAAATTGTTTTTGAATGTGATGGAGGGTCTCCCACATCGCATCTTCTGAAGGTAGACCTTTCCATTGAATCAATACTTTGGTGAGGGTACGATTGTGAAGGTGGCACATGCATCAATCTAAGATAGCTTCTGGTTCAATCATGAGGGCCCCATTATCGGTAAAATTTGGAAGTTGAGTTTGAGTATTAATGTGAGTGCCTACTATGACTTTAAGACAAGAAACATAGAATACTGAATGGATTTTGGAGGATTCTGGTAACTCAATCTTATATGTGACTGGTCCAATATGTTGTAGAACTTTATAGGGGCCTGTTGAGTGGTATTTTCACCCAATTGTGAAAGTACACTCTTCCTTAGGATTTGGGTTCCAAATCCCCTCTTGCAAAGAAGTTAAACAACCAACTTCTCCAAGGTCTCCGCTATATTAGCATTTGCATATGTGTATTAGTAATCTCAAATAAAGATATTCAATTTAAATGCTTGGAACACCTTAGTGATTGCAAGTAACTGTAAACAAGGGGCAATGTTGGTTTATTTTACCATGAAACTTCAGTGATTGTTCATTGAACCAAAATAAAGCAAATGTGAGTTGGCCCTCATATGACTGAGTGCCTTAATTCCTTTTTCTTGGGGTTTTAAAAAAATTTTTTAAAAAAGAAGGGGCTTCAAATGTGATGCTCACAATTATCCTTCTTAAATGAAATCAGAATTTTCATCAAGAGAGGGCAATAATTCAGTGCTTTGATTGCTCCCAAAATGGTAATTTGTAAAGTGCCATAAAACATGACTCCTTCAATAAAATTAGAATTTTCATGAAGGGAATGTCATCATAGGCTCATTGAATGAAACATGAAACTGAAAAAAATGAAATTCGGCCCAAAAATGGAAATTTTCTATTTTCGGGTTTTTTCAAAATCTGTAATAAAACAGCCACTTCGATGAATTTTTAAAAAATACTAAACAACTCCGAAAATGAAATTTCAAAGTGCGTATTGGAAGTATGAAGTATAGCCTACGCAATGGTGAAATTGTTTTTGGATTTTGAAAATTTTTAAATGTTTATTTTAATGCCTGAAAATTTAAAATAAGTTAAAATTTTTGGAAAAATAAAATGCAGAAAAATGAAAATGAAATGCAGAAAACTGAAAATAAAATGCATTCAGTATGATGCTATCCTATTTCGACAAAACCGAAGATGTGAGGTTTCCATGCATGCAACCTAACCTATTGGACTTGCAAAACAAGCACAATCCCCATAGACTAAGTGTTGGTTCCTAGGGTTTAAAATAAATTTCAGGTTCAAGCATTCACATGAAGCAACCAAGCAAACTTGCATTAACTCCATCTACAAACTCGAAATCTGAAAAAGAGAAAAGAAATAGACATTAAATCCATAGCATGCAAAGAGAATCTCCTTCTTTCTTGCCCACAAGATGCAAATTTCTGAAAACTCCTGCATTAAAAATGTGTCATTTTACAATAGCAGAATTTTTGGTTTTCCCAAACCAGTCCATGGAAGAAAAATGACTCAAACAGGTCCAGAATGGCCCTCTTGCCTTCAAATCTGCAACTCTGCTCGCAGCAGTTTCCAACCCCTCAAAACATCCTTGCCTAGCGTATTTAAAACTTTTAGGAAGCTTTTCGTTTCATTTTCCAATGGTTGTTCGTTTCACCTTCCCCTTGTGCATGCATGTGTTTTGTTTTCCAAAAAGGCTTTTTGTTTCTATTTTGTGGCCCTTCATTTCATTTTCTCCACATGGGCTTGCGTCCATTTCCTTCCATGTGTAACGACCATCTTAAATGATTTCAAATCATTAAATATTCCTTATGTAACATTTTGTCTTATTCATTGGATTTTGTCCTTATGTCCACGTCACTATGCAGGTCAACTACTTTGTTCCCTTGGCAAAAATGCAACATGTCACGATATCGCGACACTTTTGCCTCCTTGCTCTCTTTTGTTGCTTTTAGCCACGAAAATGTAACATGTCGCGATATCGCGACACTTTTTCTTTCTTTTCTTTCTTCTCTTTTGGCCACGAAAATGCAACATGTCGTATCTCACACTTTTCTTTATCAACAGCCATATCACACTTTTTCTTTAATGCAACATTTGATATCCACACTTTCTCTTTTGGCCAGAAAAATGCAACATGTCGCGATATCGCGACACTTTTTCTCTTTTGGCCACGACAATGCAACATGTCGCGATATCATGACACTTTTTCTCTTTTGCCATGACAATGCAACATGTCACGATATCGCGACACTTTTTCTCTTTTGGCCACGACAATGCAACATGTCGCGATATCGCGACACTTTTCTCTTTTTGCCGCGACAATGCAACATGTCGCGATATCGTGACACTTTTTCTCTTTTGCCAGACAATGCAACATGTCACGATATCCGACACTTTTTCTCTTTGCACAATGCAACATGTCGCGATATCGTGACACTTTTTCTCTTTTGGCCTGCGAAAATGCAACATGTCGCGATATCGCGACACTTTTTCTCCTTGCGGTGTTTTGCTTTTTCTTTGATCTTTAGCATATGGGCCACTTCGGTCTTCTTGGAAAACATGCAAAAAAGGTGGGTCCCCAATTTTGGGGTACGTTGTGGAGCAGCCACAACAAATGGTGACTCTACTAGGAAATGCTCCTGAGCATTTCGGTGAGAACTCAACCTGAAAACACACAGACTCAAATACAAGCGTCAGAAAATATCCCAAGAATGAAACTAGACGAGAAATACATGAAGCATTAGAATTATTAAGCATCAGCTCGGTGTGTGCAATGTGCTTCATTCCCTATCATTTGAAACTTGTTCAACTTTCCATTGTCAGTTTCACTTATGATTCGTATGCAAGGCTATGAATGATTTGTGCAGGATTTGATGTATGACAACTATGTTAGAGATATAACAACCTGCTTTGCAAAGGCTCAAACTTTCTAGTATCATGAACAAACATATTAAAACTGTCAAACCCTCTTAGGACCAAATATATGTATACTTGAATTAATTTACTAGATCCCAAAGTTGGTTATGTGTCACTACCATCTTGAACCCATGTGCAAGTGTAAGTGAAATCAGAGCTTTGGGGAATAGGATTCCCAACCTAAGCGAGATGGGAATTTAACCCTATCCTTACTACTCTGATCTGGAGTTCATTACCTCATCTTGAACAAAATGATTTAACCTAGTTATGGATGAAACTGTCAGGCTAGCCTGTCCGTTTGAGCAGTCAGTGGTCTTGCTTTTAGACAAGACATGTTGCCACGCATGAGCATACTCCACTGCCAGTCAGGCATCTATAGCCCCGATGGAGATCAACCCCATAATCCAAGATTTGACTTTACTTTTGATTTCTTGAACCTTGGGGATGACTACCCATCCTTGCAAGGGACATGTAGTACGATCCTTCCAATCCAATATCAATGATGCAATGAAAGTAGAATGAAAAATATTTTCTTTGGAATTTCAAGTTCTTGAGTGGGCAAAATAGAAGCTTTGGGGAATCGGATTCTCAACCTAAGCGAGATGAGAATTAGACCCTATCCTTACTACTCCATGAAGGTCAAATCAGAGCTTTGGGGAGTTGGATCCTCAACCTAAGTTCGATGGGGATTTAACCCTATCCTTACTACTATGATTTTAGGCTTTAAGCACTATGGGAGTGGTAAAAACCACTGTTTTAAGGATTATGTTGCATAATAGGACAGACACGAAATACTCCTTTCGCCTCACCTTTTCTTCCAAGTATGGTTTTGACCATTTTGCTCAAGATCCTCTTTAATATGTGTAGAACGTGCTTGGTTCAAGATAGTTCGGGCATCAGTTCCCAACCTTAGGATCCTTTTAATATATGTTATGTAATAACCCTAAGAGGATTCGACACCTTTTCAATGATTGTATATGAAATGAAGATGCAACTGAGATGAAATGTATATGCAATGTGGAATGTAACATGAGATTGGATGAATGCATTGCTCCTTTTGAAATGCGGATGGAGTATACCACCTACTTTGCCATAATTTATAAAACTGACAACTTCATGCATCACAAGTTCCAAACGATATTCTTTAATGTGTTTGCGATATTCGTGGAGCTTTCTGCAATACAATTCCGATGTTTCATATTCTCCTAGTCTTAGTCAACATTCATAAGGACATAAGTTGACATCTCGCTTTTTTTTTTCAAGACAAACCAAAAGTGTCCAAAGGACCAACACACAAAACTTAAAACCAAAACCAAAATGCAATCCCAAAAAAAACTTGAAAACACAAACCAAAACCAAAAACCAAAGACTATATACAAATGTACAATATGGTACAAGATGGTGCAAAGTTTGGATTATCACTTCCCTGGATCCCAAACATGATTTGAGCATTCCAAAAGACATATAATGTGATACACATGCCAAATGTGGAAGGAATCAAACAAAAACAAGATTAGACCAAACAATGCAACCAACTTCAACTTTCCTCTCTCACCCCACCAATTAGATTTAGTTCCATTAGTATTCTCATAGGTGAGATTCAAATTACCAAATTGATTAGACAATGGTTGATTTTCAATTCTTTCTTGTCTATTCTTTAAGGTGTAAATTTCATAATTCCATTCATGATTTAGAACTAGGCTTTCTTTATTCAAAATGAAATTTTGTAAGCAAGAGCCTATTTCTAAAAATTTCAAAGCTAATTCATTTTCCATGTTCTTAGGCCAATCAAAATTGTGCAACAATTTACAAGCATCTAGGATATTTACTAAATGGGGATCATTAGAAGTTTTTATCCTAGGTTCAAGAATTAATTGTTGATGAATTTGATTTAGCAATTTAAGTGCATCAAGCTCCTTTTCATTCATTAAAGTAATGTTATCAAAGGTGTGGTTAGAAATTAATCCTTGTTCTTCATTCACCTTCAATGGCATTTCATCATAAATATCATTTGAATTATACAAATCTTCACCTAAATCTTGGATGTTTGGACACAAAGGTTTAGATTTTACCTTTTTCACATTTTCATTTACCAAAATTTGGTGAGGATTTGCAATTCCCTCTTTCACCTCATGGTCTTCATATTCTTCATTGATTACTTGTTCATCAAACATACCAAAATTGGGCACCCAATTGAAAACATGCCCATCCTTTTCAACCCTCAAATATTCTTGGTCAAAGTGTATGTCAAGTAACTCATCTTCATGATCAATCACTTGCGTTGCTTCTAATAGATCAACCACTTTGTCATTTAATTCCAATTCTTTGTTCACTATCCATGGTATCTCTTCATTTGAATCCTCAAAATAATCATGCAAACTTGTATCCGAATCTTCAATGAATTTATATTCAACATGATCGAATTTTGTAACCTTCTCAAATCTTGTGAATGTGAGATCTTCGTATGAAGTAGAAGTTTCAACATCCTGCATATAAATTGGAATAGAGGCTTCATCAATAGGGGTGTGAGGAAATAACACATCTTCATATCTTCCCCAACCATTGTAAAAATTATCTTCCAAATTTGTGGGATGAAACTCCATGGTATTTGTGACATGATCTTTTGATTCATTTGTCAATTCACTTTCTTCTTTGTCCTTGGTAGTAGGATCATTATAATCTTCCAAAATTTGATGAGATTTGAAACCCTCTTCCAAAACATCCTCAAATTGTACAGGAGTTGTAATATCTTCCTTTGAGTAGGCGATTATGTTGTCCTGTATATCAATTGGCACACAAGTTTCATTAGCAGTTTTGGAGTGAGTGTAGTCTTCCCACTTCTTCCAAGCATCATAATAATCATCTTCCAAAGTCAAGTGGTGACGTTCAACTACTTCTTCAACATCTTCCAATTCATCAATGTGTTTCTCATCAAATTCACCTTCACCTTCCTTAGATGGTTCAATTATTTCCAAAAGTGGGTCATTTTTTGAATTCAAATTTGTAAGGCTATCATAGTCCAACTTGGTAACCCATGATTTCATTTCATCACAATTTGGAGGGTGAAGAATTTCTTGGTCATTAGTTCCAAGCTTCTCATCAAGAGTGTCTTCCAAGAACAAGTGGTGAAACTCTATCATATCTTCAAATTCATTTATTGGTTTTCTTCCAATTTCACTTTCAACCACTTCATCCAATTCTATGGTAGGTTCCGTCCTATCACATATTTCAAACATTGTTGAATTTAGAACCCCTTCATCTAAATAATCATGTATCTCTATGAATGAGATCATCTCTGCATAATCCTCACTGGTGGATGTTGGCTTAGCAATTTGCACCTCCTCTTGGACTACATCTAAGGTGGTTGTAACATTTGGACCTTCAAATTCATCCCCTTGATCATTTACCTTAGGTATCATTGGAGTGGAGGGTGCTACATTTGATGGTTGGTGTAGGTTGGCATCACTAACTCCAAAAGAACAATCTCTCATGTGAACATGTTGTGCCTTTTCTTCTTCCAAAACTTGTTCTACCTTTTCCAAGATCTCATAGATTGTCTCTAGAGACAAGTCATCCAAGTTTTTCTTTAAAGAGTGTAACAAGTTTGGGGTGTATGGCTCCCATGTATACTTGAATAGCTTCCTCTTCTGATGTGTTAAAATTTTCCCACATTTGGGAGTGCAACTCATGAAATCTTCCATTGAATTGACTCAAGGATTCATTAGGCTCATTACATATGGAGGTAAACTGATTTTTCAACATCTCTAAGTCAACCTGATTACCAAAATGATAAATATAGGTTGCTTCTAGTTGTATCCAAGAAGTCCTAACCTCCATGGGTAGATGACAATACCACGAGAATGGTTTATCGTCAAAAATGTATGCAAATAACTTACAAGCCACATCCTCATAGAAAATTTGGAATTGACATAATGTATTCTTGTAGACATACAAATTTTGCAAGTATCCTAGTGGCACCTCTTGATTAAAATGTCGTAGAAACTCCAATAACATTTTAGGAATTTGATAGGGTATCCCATGTATAGACAAACCCTTCTAATGATCCTCCATCGTAGATACCATTCTTTCTCTTAGAGATGCTACTTCAGCTCTTATATCGTATGTCGTCATTAGTAAAACTCAAAATATAACTTCAAAACCAATTTGTTAGTCATGAATAAAAGAAGGAACCATGACAAAGCAATATTCTAAAAATGTAAATTAGTTTCTGATTCACCAGATCGCATATGCGCAAGTGAAGAGCATACTCCTAGTGTTGTAGGCTTTACGATTCACAAGATCGCATTACACGCAAGTGAAGAGCATAATACCGACAACAAATACATTTTTAGACAAAATAATTCCTTACAAATAAGCATGAAATGACTAGCAAATATCAAACATGTAACGTATGAATAATCATGTTAGCATCAACCAAGAGATGTATCCATTAAAATCAAATGAAAGTAATTGCATGGAGACAACCTCGTTAGTCAAGACCAAAATTTTTCAAAATCAAATCAAAACACATTATTCCTGTATGAACAATCAAAAGCGTTAGAACAATGCATAGCAATTCATGTCCTCCTTTTAACACTACAAGGTTGTATTGTTAAAAGAGGGCTAAAGATAATAATCAATAGGGCATGAAATATTCAAAATTTAAATCCCTATAGCATTTAAATCACACTGAAATAAACCAATTCAGGCCCTCCTTCTAGCGCCAATCTGTTGAGTGGTATTTTCACCCAATTGTGAAAGTACACTCTCCCTTAGGATTTGGGTTCCAAATCCCCTCTTGCAAAGAAGTTAAACAACCAACTTCTCCAAGGTCTCCGCTATATTAGCATTTGCATATGTGTATTAGTAATCTCAAATAAAGATATTCAATTTAAATGCTTGGAACACCTTAGTGATTGCAAGTAACTCGTAAACAAGGGGCAATGTTGGTTTATTTTACCATGAAACTTTAGTGATTGTTCATTGAACCAAAATAAAGCAAATGTGAGTTGGCCCTCATATGACCTCAATGTAGTCCCTCGAACCATCAAATTATCCTTCTTAAATAAAATCAGATTTTCATCAAGACGAATAATTTAGTCGCTCCAAAATGGTAATTTGTAAAGTGCCATAAAACATAACTCCTTCAATAAAATTAGAATTTTCATGAAGGGAATGTCATCATAAGCTCATTGAATGAAACATGAAACTAAAAAATGAAATTCGGCCCAAAAATGGAAATTTTCTATTTTCGGATTTTTCAAAATCTGTAATAGAAACAACAACTTCGATGAATTTTTAAAAATACTAAACAACTCCAAAAATGAAATTTCAAAGTGCGTATTGGAAGTATGAAGTATAGCCTACGCAATGGTGAAATTGTTTTTGGATTTTGAAAATTTTTAAATGTTTATTTTAATGCCTGAAAATTTAAAATAAGTTAAAATTTCTGGAAAAATAAAATGCAGAAAAATGAAAATGAAATGCAGAAAACTGAAAATAAAATGCATTCAATATGATGCTATCCTATTTCGACAAAACCGAAGATGTGAGGTTTCCATGCATGCAACCTAACCTATTGGACTTGCAAAACAAGCACAATCCCCATAGACTAAGTGTTGGTTCCTAGGGTTTAAAATAAATTTTAGGTTCAAGCATTCACATGAAGCAACCAAGCAAACTTGCATTAACTCCATCTACAAACTCGAAATCTGAAAAAGAGAAAGGAAATAGACATTATATCCATAGCATGCAAAGAGAATCTCCTTCTTTCTTGCCCACAAGATGCAAATTTCTGAAAACTCCTGCATTAAAAATGTGTCATTTTACAATAGCAGAATTTTTGGTTTTCCCAAACCAGTCCATGGAAGAAAAATGACTCAAACAGGTCCAGAATGGCCCTCTTGCCTTCAAATCTGCAACTCTGCTCGTAGCAGTTTCCAACCCCTCAAAACATCCTTGCCTGGCGTATTTAAAACTTTCAAGAAGCTTTTCGTTTCATTTTCCAATGGCTGTTCGTTTCACCTTCCCCCTATGACTGTTCATTTTCTATTTTGTGGCCCTTCGTTTCATTTTCTCCACATGGGCTTGCGTCCATTTCCTTCCGTGTGTAACGACCATCTTAAATGATTTCAAATCATTAAAGATTCCTTATGTAACTTTTGTCTTATTCATTGGATTTTGTCCTTATGTCCACGTCACTATGCAAATTACTCTGTTCCCTTGGCAAAAATGCAACATGTCGCGATATCGCGACACTTTTGCCTCCTTGCTCTCTTTTGTTGCTTTTAGCTGCAAAAATGTAACATGTCGCGATATCGCGACACTTTTCTTTCTTCTCTTTTGGCCGAAAATGCAACATGTCACGATATCACGACACTTTTCTCTTTGAAAATGCAACATGTCGCATATCACACTTTCTCTGAAAATGCAACATGTCACGATATCGCGACACTTTTCTCTTTTGGCCGAAAATGCAACATGTCGCGATATCGCGACACTTTTTCTCTTTTGGCCACGAAAATGCAACATGTCGCGATATCGCGACACTTTTTCTCTTTTGGCCGCGACAATGCAACATGTCGCGATATCGTGACACTTTTTCTCTTTTGGCCGCGACAATGCAACATGTCGCGATATCGCGACACTTTTTCTCTTTTGGCCGCGACAATGCAACATGTCGCGATATCGCGACACTTTTTCTCTTTTGGCCGCGACAATGCAACATGTCGCGATATCGCGACACTTTTTCTCTTTTGGCCGCGAAAATGCAACATGTCGCGATATCGCGACACTTTTTCCTCTTTTGGCCGCGACAATGCAACATGTCGCGATATCGCGACACTTTTTCTCTTTTGGCCGTGACAATGCAACATGTCGCGATATCGCGACACTTTTTCTCTTTTGGCCGCGACAATGCAACATGTCGCGATATCGCGACACTTTTTCTCTTTTGGCCGCGAAAATGCAACATGTCGCGATATCGCGACACTTTTTCCTCCTTGCGGTGTTTTGCTTTTTCTTTGATCTTTAGCATATGGGCCACTTCGGTCTTCTTGGAAAACATGCAAAAAAGGTGGGTCCCCAATTTTGGGGTACGTTGTGGAGCAGCCACAACAGGGTCATAAAACTTAGGTGCTAAATTTTGAGACCCCTTGATTTTTAAGGAAGTCTAAAAATATAGTTGAATATGAAGAAATACCATATCCCCTTCCTAAAAAACTCACTCGATTCGATGTTGTTCCACTTGTTGCTTAATGTGGTGTTGGGCAATGTGTAGATTATCTTTCAGAGTTTGAATAATATTCTCTCGATTAACAAGCTCCTTCTCTATAGTGGGTATCTTTGTATTTCTGAGAATATAAGAGGTTAGATATGGTGGTGATTTACCATAAAGTTCTTTGAAAGGGGTCATTTTTATGGTTGTGTGATATGTTGTATTATACCACCATTCTTCTAATGGAATCCATTTAACCTAGTGGAGGGTTTTTCTGGAAATGAAACATCAAATATAAGTTTCTAAGAATTTATTAACAACTTCTGTTTGGCCATCTATTTGGGGATGGTAAGCGGAGCTCATCCTAAGTTGAGTACCTTGGAGTTTAAATAATTCTTTCCAAAAATTACTAGTGAAAGTGGGATCATGATCACTAACTATAGTTGAAGGTATGCCATGTAATTTAAAGATATTGTCCAGGAAACTTTTGGTGATAGTACTAGCGGTATAGGGGTGGGCTATTGGAAAAAAATGGGTGTATTTTGATAAACAATCGACCACCACTAAGATGGTTGTTTTTCCTACCAATTTGGGAAGGCCTTCAATGAAATCCATTGAAATATCTACCCATGTTTTTGTTGGTATGGGGAGGGGTTGAAGAAGGGCTGGTGTGGCTACTGTTTCACCTTTATTTCTTTGGCATGTTTCACATTCATTGATGAATATCTTGATATCATTTTTCATCCCTATCCAATAAAAGGATTTTGTCACTCTTTTGTAGGTTTTGAGGAATCCAAAGTGTCCTACAGTAGGTGTAGCATGAAGCTCATGTAACAACTTAGTACGATAAGTGAATGTGGGTGAGAGGACAAGAAATTATTTATAATGAAGTATGTTATCCCACAAATAATAATGAGGTTTGATCATGGGATTTTTTTGAAGGCATTTAATTATGGTGTGTGGTAGGATCTGCATACCATTCTTCCTTGACTTGTTTGATCCATCTCATAATGAGGCAGGAAAGAGCATGTAATTGAAAATTTTTCTCGAACTTTCTAGAAAGTGCATCGACAACCACGTTATATTTTCCTTTTTTTATATCATCTCATAATCATATCCCAATAGTTTTGTCACCCACTTTTGTTATTATGGAGTGGTTATCATTTGTTCTAAAAGGTATTTTAAGTTGTGGTGATCGGTGCGAATAATGAAATGTTTTCCAATAAGGTATGGTCTCTAATGTTGGATAGCATGGACAATAGCCAACATTTATTTTTCATCAGTGGAATGTGCTAAATTATTTTTTAAAATGCCTTACTAGTGAATGCTAAGGGCATTTCATTTTGCATGAGCACTGCTCCCATTCCTACTCCTAAAGCGTGGCTTTCAATAATAAATGGCTAGGAAAAATCTGGCATGGCGAGGATAGGGGTGGTACACATGGCATTTTTTAAGGTCATGAAGGCTTCATTAGCTTGTGAAGACCATAAGAAAGCAATATTTTTAAGTAGTGTTGTTAAGGGTGCCGCTATTTTGCCATAATCCTTCATAAATTTTTGATAGTAGCCAGTTAATCCTAAGAACCCATGCAACCCTTTTAGTGTTTTTGGAATCGGCCAATTTTTCTCATCTTCAATTTTACTAGGATCTACTTTAACTCCTTCCTTGGAGACAATATGTCTGAGGTATTCAATTTCTTGCTGGCAAAATGAACATTTTGATCTCTTTGCGTATAATTTATTTTCCTCCAATATCTTGAGTGCGTGTTCTATATGTTTTAGGTGTTCTTCCCAAGTTTTGTTGTAGATAAAAATATTGTCAAAGAAAACTAGAATAAATTTTTGAAGGAAAGGAAAAAATACCTTGTTCATAAGACTTTGAAATGTGGATGGAGCATTGGTGAGACCAAATGGCATCACTAAAAATTTATAATGCCCATCGTTAATGCAAAAATCTATTTTGGGTATATCACTTTTCTTAACACGAATTTGGTGGTATCGAGATCTTAAATCAAGTTTAGAAAAGTATGTGGATCCCTTAAGTTCATCAAGTAATTTGTTGATGACTAGAATAGGAAATTTGTCTTTGATTGTTATTTTGTTGAGTGCACAAAAATCCATACATAGGCGCCATGATCCATCCTTTTTTCTTACTAGTATGACTGGTGAAGAGTAAGGGTTTCTACTAGGTCGAATGACTCTATCCCTTAGTAGGTCTTGTACTAATTTTTTTATTTCTATATTCTATAAGTATGGATATCGACAAGGTCTAATATTAGGAGGTTGGTGTCCTGGAAGTAATTGGATGGCATGATCATGGCTTCACTGTGGAGGCAATCCCTCTGGTTCTTTGAATATTTTCTCATGTTTCTCTAGGAGTTTTATAATTATGATGCCTCTGGTTGTTCTTCATTAGTGGTTTGCAAGAAAAATAGTTGGGCAACCATACCTCTTCCTCCTTTGCACAGAATATTTTTCATTCTATGGAACTTACGATTTGTGTGGAACCCATTTTTAAACCTTGAATTGTGTAAGTTTGGTTATTTTGTATATATTGCATCCATAGTTCTTCAAAGTCCCATTGAATTTTACCAAGCATTCGTAGCCATTGTACTCCTAAAAAAATGTCACATCCTCCTAAAGGTAGTACATACATATTTTCTTTCATGTTATACTCTCCCATTGTGAGTTTGATATTCCTACATTTGTCTTTGCATGTAAATTTTCCACCATTTCCAATCATGATTTTGAAGTTATTACAAGGATATATAAAACAATTAGCTTGTTTGGCCAAACTAGGTTCTATTAAATTATGAGTTCTACCAGATTCTAGGAGCACAATAGGGTTTTGTTTATTAAACTACCCTTTTACCTTCATTGTTTGTGGAATCGAATACCCTGCTAGTGCGTTAAAGGATATTTCTGTTTTATCCTCTTGGTTTTTTTTATAACCTCAGTTATTACTTCCACTTCGATGTCATCCTCCTCTTTGGGTGTGCAATCAACAATGTCCAAAATATATAATTTTTGTGAGATGCATTTGTGGTTAGGGATAAATTTTTTGTCGCAATGGAAATAGAGGCCCTTTTATCATATTTCTTTCATTTCCTCTTGGGTAATTCGTTTGATTGTCATGACTTTATTTAGTTTTTGGCTAGTGTAGGTAATTGGTGGTTGGTGGTTTCCTGTGAAAACTTTTCCTTTTCACCTTTGGTTATTGTTCTTCTCTTCTATCATTTGTGCTAATGCCATTGCATTCATCATATCAATAGGGTTTTGTATTTATACTTCCATTCAAATTTCTTATTTTAGGCCACTGATGAAGCAGCTTTGGAAGAATGATGCATCGAATCCTGATGTAAGGTTCACCAATTTCTGGAATTGTGCTTGGTATTCTCTTATGATGGAAGTTTGGTGAAGTTTGGTGAGGGCTCCTATGAAGTCTTCAAATTTGGTAGGGCCAAATTGCAACATTAGGTTCTTTGTGAATTCAGTCCATGTGGGAGAACCTTTTGTTTTTTCATACCACTGGCACCATTGTGTAGCGATTTTTTAAGTGAAATGATGAAATACGAACTTTATGAATTTTGGAATTTCATATAAGGTGAAATATTTATCTAACCTATATATCCAATTTGTAGGGTCGCCTCCATAAAATTTTAGGTAATCTAGTTTTGTGGTACGAGGAAGGGTTGATGTATCGGTTCCCCTATTAATGTCTATTGCAGTGGCATAGTGTTTTGTTTTCTGCTTTGCATTAGCATCAAATTTTGTTATACTAAGTCCATGGAATGGGTTGTAGCATCCAATTTAGTGGATATCTCTGTATTCAAATTGGTGATACTTATGGTTAGATCTACTATTTTGGTAGTAATCTTATCCTCTAAATTATCCTTCCAAAATGCCATTCCTTGCATCATGTCTTTCATTTCCTTTGAAACCTCTTTCGATATTTCCTTCACAATATCCTTTGCCATCTCTTTTGAGACTTCTTTCACAATATCCTTCACTGTATCTTGAGATCGCCTTCCCTTTGCCATTTAGGGCATGGTTTGTGCTTTACAAAGAGTATTTAGGTTTCAAAAATATTTTTATAGTAGGACATTTTTTTGTCAATATCTATTTTGTTTTTGCAAAATTTGAAAAAATTTGCTAATTTGGTTTGATGGGTGCCAAAACATTATTTTACAACTATTTTGTTGGGTTGAGCGGCAATGGAGCGATGCAAGGGCAGAGATAAGGTGGCAAAGGAGCAAAGGCATAGTGGTGTAAGGGTAGGGCTAAGATGGTGGCTAAGCAGTGGTGGAGCGGAGCTTGGGTGGCGGCTAAGTGGCAGCAGAGCAAAGATTGGGTGACAGCTAAGCGATGGTAGAGCAGCGACCATGCGAAGCTGGGGTAGAGTTTGGGTGGAAGCGATAGGAGCAGGGTGGTTCGGGTGGTGATTCAATAGTTAATAGGATGTAGAATTATTTGGATGATGCCAAGTTTCTACCTAATCCTGGCTACACGTGTGATAGGCTATGCGTAGCATGCTAGGCAATTTGCTTATAACGCCTCTATTTATAAATCCCACAAAGTGTTTTCCCGCAATGATGTGGGATAATTCGAACCTAAATTTTTTTTATGCCTTTTTATTCTGACGTCAGTGATTTACTATGATGGTCGAAGACTTTATAAACCTTAGAAACTTCATAAAACTTTTTAATTTTTTCTCCCCATTGTGGACCGAGTCGCCAAAAATTGCAAGGTCCTCGACTGTGAATAAAAATGATGGTGTTTTAGTTATTCGATCGTTGTTTACCTTAGGTTTTATACTGAGTAGCAATGAAGACAATGATCCCAAGTTGTATGCTCATTGCTTTGATTTCTATCGCTAAGTGGATAGGAGTTGTTCATCGATGAATCGATGATGCTACATAGGGTCAACGAGAATTTTAAAAAAACTTGTTGTCTTGATTTTTTGCAAGTAAACTGCAGAGGGCCATTCGAGTAGCCTTGTATTCTTTTGATTTTATCATTGTTTTTATGGGAATTTCTATCAGTGCAGAGATGTTAACATAGAGTCGTCGATGGGCAATTCGGGTCGACATAATCTTGGTTCATTGAAGGCAGTGGAACAGATAAATAGGTGCAATTTTAATATCTCGATGTAGGAGAATTTTTTTTCTACCTGGTTAGATCTATACCAGATGTTAGGGTACCAATTATTTAAATATGAAATTGAATGTAAACTAGAAAGAAGAATCATTGTTTAAGAAGAATCACGGTTTGAACTGTAAGGTAGAACTCACAATTGATAGGAATAAATGTTCTTGGATGCCCTTTTGGAAAATCCTATCATTGTCCTATTATATCTAACTAAAAGGTGTGAAATGTGAAGGGATATGTCCCTTTATAAATATAATATAATATAATATAATTAATAGTTGATGTTAGGAGGTTCCTAACACACGATCACCATTTCTCTTGGATTCTCTTTGAACCTTCCCTTCATTAACAAAATCGAGAGTCCTAAGTTTGTCCAACGTTCTTTTCTAGCTAGTCTCACGATGAGCTTTCATTCCAACTAGAGTGATAACTTGTGTTACACAAGTGGAGGTGATGTGACTAACACTAGTGGATCTTTTCCACGTAACACTTACCTTCTCCATGATGGTTGATTACCAACTCTTATGGAGTTCCATAAAATATATTTTATATATTATTCTTTTACAACTCCTGACATAATCAAGCTAATAAATATTTATATATCTCTATATATATAACTTCAACATATTACCTAAAGGAGATATGGAAGTAATTTATTTAAGTGTACAATCTCCTTTATACTAATACACATATTTTATCTTTGGATATCATCCAATATTTAAATATCAATTACATTCTATCCTAGGTTAGTTGTATCTTTAATAAGCAACTTATTACAAAAAGGTATTTATCCTTATTTCCCAAGTAATATAAACTGTAGGACAATCTCATTAATTATTTTTTTTGTAAAATAACTTGCTCTTGGTGGATAAGTCTTCCTTCCACCCAAAAGTAGACTTGTTCCTATCAAGCAAGCAAGTTCATTAGCCGAATCACATATTTTCATAAAAGCCTATCCTTATGGGAACTAGACATGTAAAAATCAATCACTCCACCAGTAGATTACATCATCATTCATCATGAAGCATATATCTATATCTTGCATAAATCAAACATGAAATAACCAATCATTTCATCAACACATCTATGTATCAAAACATAACCCATAAAATGAAATGTCTGCCAAGGGAGGGTTATTAAAACAACTAAAATAAAATAATGAAATCACAAGCTTCAATATTAACCAGAGTTAACATCAACATCAAGCCTACGTATCCGATGAGCTTCCAAAGGAAATAATCTAAGTTTTAAACATCACCCAATAAGCAAATGTTTCCAACAAGCCTTCAAATATAAAAATCTAAACTTTAAATATAATTTAGCAAGCCATTAAATCATAAATCTAAATCCCCATCCAAAGTATGACCTGTAATTTGTGTCCTGGCTTCGTTGATACTCTATCCATACCCTTGTTAACTTTTCCCTTGTGCGTACCTTCCAAAGCTCCAAGAACTTTTCCTATTTCCCTACACCTTTCATCTCTTCTCACTAGCCAAGGGACGTCATCTGTTCATAACTCCCAAGGTGTTATAAAAGAAATATTGGGAGGGAAAAAGGTGTCCATAAATGTATAACCACCCATGGCTCACAAAGGGGCTAAAAATAGGAGGAGCTTACTTGATATTTAATTTTTTTTAGCAACGTTGATTAAAACATTCATTCGTTTAATCAACCCAAAATAGATTTATTAATAATCACAAAATTATATTATTTTAAACAAACATAGATTATATGATAATCTAGGAATTATTTTATTTAAATCCAACATAAATTACAACATAATCTAAATATTAATTCATTTTAATCTAACATAGATTATAATATATTTATTTTACTGGATAAAAAGGAATTGTACCCAGGTCCCCCACTCTTGAAAAATTACATCTCTATTCTTTAGAGCTTGAGAGTTTACAAATAGATACACTTCTCATCTCAATTGAGATTTTATAGCTAGAAACCTACATCATTTTACATAAAATGTTTGAATTCTTGATTTTTCATTTTCTAGATATTTTCAAAATTTTGTATGAATATAATTAATCCAGAATTTAACATCTTTCTTGATATTTTCCTATAGCAACCTTCACAATATCAAAAATTTACCTCTACTATTTGGGCCTTACATCTTAGTAGAGTAATATTTCCAAAACATCGCACTATCATCGTTTGCTTTACCAAATATGGATTGCTAGTTACCTTCCTGAAACCCAAGTGCAACCAAAAAATTTTAATAAATAGCCTAAATAAAAACACATTATTGTTACAAAATAAAGCATATATTACCAATGGAAAATTTTAAAGTAAATGTTAATCATTAATTTATCTAGGTAATCAACATTTTTTTGTTAGCTTCAACTAAACTTTCTACTTTCTCTAACCATGGAAAGGAGAATTTAACTTCACGATCCTCAATCAAAACCCCTATATTGGCTAGCTTATATGCACATTTGTTTCCTTCCCTTAATATATGTGTAAACTTGATTTCTTCAAAATCTTTAGCAAGATCTTGAATTTTCATGATTATATCTTGTATGTTCCATATAGCCTTTGCTTTCCTCAAAATTGAATTTATTACTATGAGAGAATCACCTTCCATCCATACACTATTCCATTTCATTTGTTTACATATTTTTAACTCTTATAAAAATTCCCAAGCTTCAACTTCATTATTTGTCTTAAATCCACTATTGAAACCATAATGAGACAAAGTCACTTCTCTATTATTTCTAATTATTCCTCCTCCTCCTGCTGGTCCTGGATTTCATTTAGATGCGCCATCAAAATTTAACTTAATCCACTTTACATATGGTGGTTTCCAATTTATATTATTTGCCTTCTTTTTACTTCTCTTGTACCCAACATCATAATTCTATTTATTGACTTGACTCCATCTATCAAGGATCTCTACTTCCAAATTAGAAACTGGATGAGTTGATAGGGTTGATTTAGACTCCTCTATGTCTAAACATATCTTCTTTTTAATTACCTCTAAATTGCTTTTCTTCCCTTTAAATATTCTTCTATTCCTTTCAAGCCATATAGTCCAAAGTATTGCATCTTTTGATATATCCCATATTGTCTATAAAGCCTCACTTTTATAAGTACTCTATAATTGCTTTAACCAAACTTCTATTCTACTATTCATCACCATGTGTTTACCAAACATATTAAGAATCCATTGCCATAAATTCCAAACTATTGAGAAATGTTCCAAGGGATGGTCTATACTCTCCTCCTTATTACAAAAAACATATTGAGAGAGGCCATGAAAACCCCTTTTCATAATGTTATCCTAGGATAAAATTCTTCTATGACCTATAGCCAAACAAACATTTTGACTTTAGAAATTCTTGGGTTATCCCAAATATCTCTTCATAGTCTAGTGACATTAATATTTGTTGATGTTGAACATTATATCCACTTCTTGTTGTTTATTATCTTGAGCTATTCAACTCCCAAATAAATTTATCCTTGGCTCCCCTTGGAATAATAACAGTTGTTATCTTTATACTCAATTACCTCCTAGCATCAATGTCTTGTATACTTGTAAAAAAATATTTCCATTTGTATCTTCCTTCTCGATCCTTGTATAAAATGTTTGAAACCCTATCACCATATTTACCTTGAACATAGATTATAATATAATCTAAAGATTAATTAATTTTAATCTAACATAAATTATGACATAATCTAAAGATTAATTCATTTTTTTTTTGGTATAAGGTAGAGGTGGTTATAAGGTCCACAAACCTTTTACATAGTCAAAATGGGCTGGTTCTAGCATCAAGCCCATATAATCAAAATACAAAATGGATCTTTCTAAGACCCACATTAAGCCATACTTAGAGTCCACAGTCCTATACTTGTCGCTTGACTATTCAAGATAAAACAAAAACCAAACAACACCTAGCACTTACTAATACCACTAGGTTGTTGTACTATACACTTGTCACCTCCCAGGCCCCAGCAAATGGGATGCCTTTTCTGCCTAATTCCATCTGTCGGATTACTCATCATCAACCCCTCTGATCTCCTGATGCTCTAACAGGTTTGATCTTAGCTCTTATCTAGAAGCCAACACCAATAGTTCTTGAGGGAAGTTATCCTTCCAAATTTGCATCTCCCTAATAGAAACTGCAATATTTGCCATTAGATCTGCTACCTGGTTCCCTTATATGAAGGTGTGTTGGATTCAGGCATTAACCAAATGAGATTTATGAATCTTTGCTTCTAGGATAAGCTCCAAGATGGTCCAGATGGGGTCTTTATCCTCCTTAATTGCCTTGATTATATTAAGCGAATCCCCTTCAAAGATAACTTCCTTATAACCCTCAAGTCTCACAATTCTCACTACCTGCATGCAAGCTCGGGATTTTGCAAGTTGATTTGTTTGAGTTCCCAAAGGCTCTGCACAGGCAAGGACCACTTTTCCTTCCTCATTTCTCAGAACTCCTCCTGCTCCTGCAGTCCCCATATTTCCTTTAGCTACCCCGTAAAAATTAAACTTAACCCACTTTTGTGTGGGGGGTATCCACTTGACACCATCCCGTGGGTTGGTTGTAATGTCTAGGTCTGTAAGTTCCTCTCCCCAGTTTTGCAAAATCCTCCTTTCCCTTAGAGATATGGTCTCATTTTTGAAGAAGAAAGTTTTCCAATTTTCTTTCAAAGCTCTGATTATTTTATTACCACATAACCTAGGATCTTTCTTACATCCTTTAAATACTCTCTTATTTCTCTCATTCCATATCCCCCATAAAAAATGGGGTAAGCTGAGCTTCCAGAGCCAAGTCAAAAGTTTCACCTAGAAGGGGGAAGCCCACTGTATGCAGAAGTCAGACATGCTATTTGGACAGACCCAATCTATATGAAATTTAGACAGGATCATTTGGAAGACTGTACAAGAAAATTCACAAGTTAGAAATATATGACTTATAGATTCTATCGCTTTCTCACACAAGATACATCGATTGATGAATTGGAAACCTCTCCTTTGCAGATTATCATCTGTCGAATCTTATTTTGAACTGCCAACCAAAAGAAGAAAGCTATTTTTGGGGTTAAATTATTTAACCAAATAATAGAAGTCGGAGTCCAACCATTGAATCCTGAGTGGATTAATTTATAGGCAGTTTTTACTGAATAGATCCCACTTGTAGTTTTGCCCCAAATCGCCTTGTCTCTTCCTTCCCTAGGAATGATCGGGAATACCCTTAAAGCATCATTGAGTTTGGTTAGGGCCACCTTATCTTGCTCTGATAGATTATGAACTGTGATTTTCTTCCAAGAGGAAGTTTCCTGTGCTACAGCAATAAAATCCCCTACTTTTACTCCCATTTCCTCCAAAAGTTTATGTTGGAGGACCTGAAGGTCTAAGTTATCTTTCAGAGGGGCCTCTTCCAACCACGGGTCTTGCCAAAATTCCACTTTTCTTCCATTACCAATTCTCCATCTGATGCCTTTCCTGACTACCTCCCGACATTCGAGCAAACAATTCCATAAATAGGATCCTCTAGGGAGATTATCAACTTTCAAGAAGTCCTAATTATTTTTGATATATTTTGCCTTAAGAATTTTTACCCATCCCAATTGATCATTATTGATAAATCTCCATACCTGTTTTCCAATCAGAGCTTGATTCATTTATTTCATTCTCTTTAGCCCCAGGCCCCCCTGATCCTTGCTTGCACACACCTGATTCCATGCTACCAACGAAATTCTCTTTCTCTCCTCTGAACCTGACCATAAGAAGTTGCATTGAATTTGCTCCAGTGTAGGTCAAAACTTTGCAGGCATTCTAAATAGAGACATGCAGTAAATTGGAATGCTTTGTAAAGTAGTTTGAACTAATAAGGCTTTTCCTGCGAAACTGAGAAGGCTGCCATTCCACCCTGCTAACTTTTTGGAGATCCTGTCAATGACTGAGTTCCACAATGTAGCCTTCATTCTTCCTTCGAACATAGGCTTGCCTAGATAAGTTCTTTGGTAGAAGCTCCTTTCCACAACCGAAGAGGTTAGCAATTCTTTCCTCCCTCCCACCAGGCATGTTAAATAAATAGATGCTACTCTTCTTATAGTTTATGTACTGTCCTGCTTCTATTTCATACTTGGTTATAATTCTCTTCAGCTTCCTAGCCTGAGGCATCGAGGCTTTGGACACAATGATTTTATCATCCACAAACTGTTGGTGAGACACTGGCTCTGTTGTTGATGCTGGTTTGAAACCTTCTAATCGACCATCTGCCATCGCTGCTGAAATGTTCCTACCCAATGCTTCCACTAAAATAATAAACAAGTATGGAGACAAAGGATCTCCTTGTTGCAACCCCCTTTCACTCTTAAAGTAACCGTAGGGTGACCCATTCACCATGACAGAAAATATTGTAGTAGAGATACAACTAAAAATCAACTTAATCCACTGGGGACAGAAACCAAACTTACCCAAAATCTTGGTGAGGAACCGCCATGAGATCGGGTCGTAGGCTTTATTCATATCAAGCTTTAGTAACATACTTGCTTCCTTACTAGCCACCATTGAATGAATAACCTCATGATTGTGATGATACCATCCAGTATTTGTCATCCTTTCACAAAGCCTCCTTGGTTCATATCAATGATGAAAGGAAGGATAACCTTCAGCCTATTGGCGATTGTTTTTGTGAGAATATTCATCAGAGTGTTACATAAAATGATAGGGCAAAAACTGGAAAATTCCATTGCTCCCACTAGTTTAGGTATGAGGACTAAAAATGTAGCATTAACTCCTTATGGGATTTCCATGTCCTTTTGAGCCTCAATTATAGCTTCCACTACATCATTGCCTAGGATATCCCAAAACTTTTAGAAGAAAGTTGTGGGGAAGCCATCCGGTCCTGGGGAGCTGTTACCATCCATGTCAAAAACCACCTTCTTGATTTCCTCCTTTGTGAAAGGACTAAGTAAGAATCCATTAATATTCTCAGTTACGAGGGGTGGAATGGCTACCAACAAAGAGTCCTCTTCTTCAATAGTCAGATTTACATCTTCTAGCAATGATTTAAAGCACTCAACTGCTTCCCTCCTTATGTCTTCCATATCTTTGGTGTTAGACCCATCGGCCATCTTGATCTCCTTAATTTTGTTAGTACTCCTGTGGCGAAGAGTAGAGACATGGAAGAACTTTGTATTTCTATCACCCTCCTTTAACCAACGCAGTCTAGATTTTTGCCTCCAAAAGGTTTCTTCAAATCCTAGCATCATGTGGTATTCGGCTAACAGCTCCCTCTCCTGGTTTCTTAGATCCTCTATAAGCTGCTCTGACTTTAGCTTCTCCTGTAGTTCATTGATCTTGTATTTTAGTTCTGCATTTTTAACAAAAATATTGCCAAAGGAAATTTTATTCCACTCTCTAATGTTAGCCTTCACATTCCTTAGTTTACATGCCACTTGGGCCAGTTTTGAACCATTATACTTTTTGTCCCACCATTGGGCAACTAGATCCTTGAGATCCTGATGTTGGAACCACATAAGTTCGAATCGAAAGGGTCTGATGTATCTTTTCTTAGAGTCCTCCCATGTTTCCCACAGAATTGGGTTGTGATCAGACCCGATTCTTGGGAGTGTCGTTAATGAAGAGTCCCCAAACCTCTCCAGACATTCTTGAGAAAGAAGAAACCTATCTAATCTGATTTGAATTTGGTTTTCCTTCAATATTTTATTAGACCATGTATAGGAGAATCTACGTAGGTCCACATCCATCAGCTCATGTTGCTCAACAAAATATCTAAACTCGTAGATATCAGTAGTTATTCTTTGAGAGCCCCCCAATTTATCTGTAGGATTAGGGTAGCAATTGAAATCCCCCGCCATAATCCAAGGGTATTTGGGGACCATATCCCTCAATTCAGCTAGCTGAAGCTAAAAAACCCTTCTCAATCCTTGTCTAACTGGAGCATATACATTTGTTTAGATCCACTCTTCCTACGTGGTTTTATCCACACATAAGAGACAAATAAATCAACTAGACATCAGAATCACTCTACTATCAATCACATTCTTGTTTCACATAACTAGCAACCCTCCTGCTATTCCAGTGGCCTCTTGGCCTACTACTTCAGCTTCTCGCCAAGTCCTATTCTTAAAAGGAATAACTCTACTCTCCTCAATTTTAGTTTCTTGCAGTAAAATCATATCCGATTTGTGTTCTTGTCTAAGAGCATACAAAGCTCTTATTTTTGCAGGATTACTCTCATGAATATTCCATGAAAGAATCTTCATTTATGGGCTTTGGATCCTTGAGCCTTAGCCCCAAAGAGCAATACTTCTTGAGTTCCATCAGCCACTCCTCGCTCTGCTTCTTTCTGCCTTAAGGCAACATTGCTAGGTTTCCCTCTTTCTACCGAACCATATCCCCATACATTCGCTCTAGGCTGGGGTTCCTTGGGATTCACTTGGATTCTAGTAACCATCTTGGATAGGTCAGTCTTGGTCTTTGGGCTAACAATATGGCTTTCCAGGTTAACTGGTCTTTCTGACAGTGGAGATGATTTTGTCCTCTTAGCTTCTTGATTAGTAGATTCTTTTTTCCTTGCTTTGGGGTTACATTGATCTTGGTGGTTCACCTCTTCCTCCTGAGTATCCTTGCCTGTATTATTAGTTTCCTGCTCCTTCCTCTAATTTTCCTCTTCTAAATCCTTCTCTTGAGTCTCCTCTACCTCAGATTCCACTTTTTGGCTATCCATCTGATCTCCCTTCAGATGATTTAATGCATCAAAATTGTTCTCCACTAGGATGTTGATCTCCTTGGAATTTCTTCCCATAAATTCCTCTGCAGTACATGGGACCACTTCCACCGAGCCTCCATAGGCCTCCTGTATTACCCAATCAAATATTAATTCATTTTAATCTAACATAGATTATGACATAATATAAGGATCAATTCATTTTAATCCAACATAGATTATAACATAATTTGAGGATTATTTCATTTTAATCTAACTTAGATTATGACATAATTTAAAGATTAATTCATTTTAATTTAACATATATTATGATATAATCTAAATATTAATTCATTTTAATCCAACATAGATTATAACATAATCCGAGGATTAATTCAATTTAATCTAATCAATTTATGATATAATACAAAGGTTAATTCATAAAATATCCTAGTGAATATTCACTCAAATCAAACACAAAATATAAGATAATCTGAGGTCATAAACAAAGATATAACACAATGAATGCAACTAGGCATGCATGGGAAAAAATCAAAGCACCATAATTTCTTTCAAGCACTTGCAAGCAAAGCATAATACTAAGTCATACCACCCCTTGTTCCTAGTGGCAAGTTTTTTGATGACCTGTCATCACTTGCTCTCTAAGAACTGCTCCATTGCACCAACAATTTATTGACTAGTGGTATAACTTAAAACACATGTGTAAAGTATATGAGATGCAATCTATATGCAGGTAGATCCTACCCTGGGTAAATCTTACCCTAGAGCTATTGTCATTTAGACTGTACATCATTTCAATTTTTTAGTTTCTTGTTCTCGGTGGCCAACTTCCTTGATCACCCACCAAAATAACTGGTCCTACAAACATGCATAACATCAGTAGTACCATATCCTCATATCATATAATCAAAACAAAAAATGCATATAATCATCCAAATTCATCAAAACTAAGCATTAAATTATCATACATAGTCTATCTTATAAAGATTATGCTAGGGTGGGTTATAACACATAAGCATATCTTTATGGGATATTTTGATACCTCAAATTTATTTTATCTTCATGATCCTTAGAGGCATGAGGTTTTTATCTAGAGAGATATCATCTTTGATGAGGTTATTCGAGACACTTCTTCCACCCTCTACTAAAACTTTTGACTACTAGTTATTTTCCTACTCTAGATTCAATAGGTTATTCAATGTTCTTGGTTAGATATTTTCCTATTAGAGCCTCAAGTGGTTATTCCTTACCTATAATTTTGACCTCTTCATGGGCAACATCTCATATAAATATTTCTCAAGAAATAGGACAGGATGAGCAGGACACATTAGTTTAGAATACTTTAACATTACATGATGAGTTGAGAAGTGATGAGTTGGATTCTTTAGCTTTAGTTTTTTATATGGATATAGCACATGATATACATGATTCTTAAGTTCACCCAACACTAAGACACTTTTGAAGGATGCTCAACCTATTTTATCTCTTGTTTGACATTGAAAGACTCCTTTCGAAGAATTGTTTTTGAAGGTAACCCATTCTTAAGATCCTCTCACATATTCTTAGTCTAAGGGTAAGCCATAATGGGAGGGTATTATGACAACAAAATATGAGATCATGATGAAAAACAAGACTTGGAATTTTTTCCCTCTTCTAGAAGTTAAGAATATTGTTGGCTATAAATGGATCTATAGGATCAAATACACATTGTATGGTTAAGTATAGAATCACAAGGTATGCCTTGTTGCTAAGTATTTATCTCAATAGGAGGTGATGGACTATTATAAGAATTTTACACTTATTACTAAAATGGACTTGTTCAAGATGATTCTCCCTATTGGTACCTCCTATGGATGGAAGGTTCATCAAATGGATGTGAAGAATACCTTTCCACATGGGGAGCTTCTAGATAAATTCTCCATCTAGCAACCATCCCATTTTGAGATCAAAGAACCTATTCCATTGGTGTGCCATTTGAATAGGTTCTTACATGGACTTAAACAAGTTCCTCTCCCATGGTATGATAAGACCCATTATTTTTTCTTAGTTTTGGATTTCAGTGATGTGAGGTTAAACATGATATTTATATTAAACATCAATATGAGGAAAATTTAGTGATTGTGTTGTATGTTGATAATATCATTATCATTGATATCTCCTCTACTTTGATTTAGTATATGGGTTGATAGGAAAAAATAACTTATTCATTCATTGAGGCAATAGCCTATTTAATTCATGCCTTAGGGTTAACAAATGGGAGATCAATGCTCTTGATTAGGAAATCATTAAATGCAAGAATTATTGAAATAATATTCTAGCTAAAATACATTATCTAATAACCAAATAATATTATTAAAAATTCCTAGCATCCCCCCTTATTACATTATTTGGGATAGGAAATATTATGACCCCCCTTAATTTATAGGAGTCTAGGCTCTTGCTCTTAGATTTGAATCTGGATCTAGCTCCAGGATCTAGTTTTGGCTTTGCTAGCTCTAGTTTTGGCTATGGATCCTGGATCTAGTTTTGGCTCTAGCTCTAGATCTTAGATTTGGCTTTGTATTTGGCTTTTGGCTCTTGGCTCTATATCTAGCTCTAGATTTTGGCTCTTAACTCTGGATCCTAACTTTATCTCTAGCTCCTACCATTGGGTTAACATTTTGGTTTGACATTGGGTCCATCTTTGAGTTTTCCATTAGATATATACCTCTAGGTTAGCCACTAGCTCTACCTCTAGGTCTACCAATAGGTCTACTATATTTGGATTCCCCTCTCTTTTATCCATTGGGTCTTTTTGGGCTAAAACTTGCCTAAGCCTATGAAGTGTTCCCTAGACTTTAGCCAATATTGGATGAATGATATTACTCTCAAATTCAACCTTCAAAGTAGGTTGGTTGTCATGATCCTCCTTGGAAGGACTTATTATTGATACTAATTATGCATTGATGTGTGATTTTTTAATGCTCAATATGATTTATATTTTCATGATAAGTGGTTAATTGCATTTTATATTGTGTTTATATATTATGCTAGAATATGGTATTGTTGATAATGTGCATGGTTGCAAGACCAAGTAGTCTCATGGTGGATGGTGGATTGAACTGGGACAACCACCAAATTTGAGAGACCTAAAAAGGGAAATGATGATAGATGATATATTCATTGACAAATCTAGGGTAACTAAGTACCCTCATATAATTGCATGCCATAAATTAATGTTTGATTTAATTTTACCATCGACAAGGAAGTTTCTATAAGTAATGGAGTCATCTTTAGCAAGAAGTTGATAACTTAGAAATTATCATAAAATATTCTGCTTAATGATATAGGCAATACAATGCATGTGATTAACAAGCATTTTTTGGTTTGCATGTGTTTTTATGTGTGTCGTTAATCACATAATTTAATCTCAATGATTTTTCAATCCAGGGCGGTGTCCAAGGCTATTTACGAGAGAAATCTTGAGCAGGGTTGCAGTTTAGTTCATTTAGAACATCAGGTTTTATTAGTAGAATATATTATGTGGGCATTTTTATATCACCTTCCTACTTCTATGCTGCATAAAACAAACTAGTTTACTTACATAAATGGAAATCTGATCCTAAGTTATAGAAACTGAAATCTAAATACAATTACAAAATTTAAATCTAATTACTTTTGTAGAAGGAAAATTGCTTGAAATAAACATAATTTGAACACCTGTCAGTGTTCTATTTTAGAAGGTTGTCAATATTCTATCATAGTAGCTGACAACAAAGAAAATGCAAGGAAGCTTTGAAAAACTGCTAAAAATAAACAAACAATAATAATGTTGTAAAACTGCTTAATTGTTGAAAACATGGAATAGGAAAAACACAAGTTAAAATAGTCTATCAATAATCACACATATATGCAATCTAAAAACTTATTCTAAACATGGAAAATAAATCCTAAAACTACAACAATGGTTAATGTAAAACAAGTAAAGAAATTGACAAATATCCACCTCAATTCTACTACAGTAAAGTTCAGGGGAAAACCTGTCATTTAGTCTTTCCCCTAGGCCTAGAAGTGGCCCTTGCTCCCTTTTCCAGAAGAAGGTATAATATCTCTTCTACTTACTAAATACTAACACACTCATGCATAACAACAAATGATGGAAAACTGCACTTTATTTATCTAGAAAATAACATTACATATTCTGTTGCACACTATTATAGTTTGATATATTCTACTTCTATCTCCTATTTTCTAATTGCTACTTAGTTGCTTCTTCTTAGCTCAACCAACATGGGAGCTACACCTTTTATAAAGATCTAATATTTATTTACATACACAAAATATGCCATTTCTATCTTGCAACTTTATTTTCCTATTATGCTGCAACAAATTTGGGGGATATTTCAGGACATGTCAGTTGCTTTAGTTGATCTTTTTCATGAGCTACGTCTTTTGGTCGATAAGGAATGGTGGGGACAGCGGTAGGATACTTTTCCTATCTTCCCTTAACTGTTTCCAAGCGTTTCCCTCATATTTAGTTGATAAAATCCATGTCTTCCTTCATAGTGATAGGTGGCTAGAATTTGTATGGACTATCACCTGTTATTTCCAATTGTCAAATAATGCCCAGTTGCTCTTTTGGAGTGCTTATAACTTGTGCCTCCTAACTCCAATGTATACCAAATTGTATCCACGTGTTCTTGGTTGTATGAAATTCATTTGGTTCAATTTTCATATCTTAACACTTCAAGAATTACTCCCAGCATCGCTGTCAAGTTGGCATCTAACATAGATTTTTCTAGAATTTCTAGTTGTTAAAAAGTGTGAAACTATCATTTTGTGGGCCCCATAACTTCTATATTACTTGTCAATATGCCTTAAAATTTGTATCATGTGTTATATCTACTATAAAGTACCATTGGTATGAATTTGGTTCTTTAAATAACTTTGGATCATTTCCAGTAGATCCGCCAATGTTCCTCGTAATGCATATTTGCACCTGTTAATAGCTCCAGAAAATACTAAGGCATGAACATTGAGTAAGCACCAGAAAGAATGAGCTCCAAAATGATGTAACCTTCATAAATTTTTATCTACAGCCTGGATTGACTTGCTTCAAAAAGTAAAGTTGTAGTTCTCGATGAGAGACATATTTTCATACCATCAGAATATAATTTTACTACAATTTTATTTGCTACTTAATCAACTGAAATAGTGCATAAAATGCTGAAAATAGTCAAAATAGGGGTATAATGTTCCAAACAAATCATGCAAATAATTACCAAATAATATATTTTAATCAACTATTTGGAAATTAACTTGTCATGTTTGGTAATATGACAGTTTTTTATATGTCAAACATAGTGCAATAATGAGGCATTTATAGACCTCATCATGTTTGTTGAATGTTTATCTTTATTGTGCGTAAGTTTAATGCATTAATGTATAGAGTAAATTTTCTTAATTAAAATGATATTAGTAGTTATGGAGGCACTATTAATATCATAAAAATTAAAAGTAACATTTATTTTTGGCTGTTCCAACAGGGACACCACAATGGAGAAGGTTATTGGGCTCTTTTAAGGAAGACCCAAGTTCAATTCATAGGAAGAGTGACCCCTTATATACCCCTGTTTTTCAACCTCTTCAAAAAACAACTATTGCCAGTTAAATCAAATATGATATTTTTTAAGTTTTTATGGAAGAATCGTATGAATCTCTTTGAAAATAATTTAATATTTTAGATTAAACTTGGACACATTAGCAAAGAAAATATTCTTTATATATATATATATTGTATCTTTGAAAAATATTATTAAAATGGAGGGAATCCTTTTTATTATGAGAGAATATAGGTTAAAATAATAGATAAATGTTTCATACATGTGGAAACCTTAGATTAAAATATTAAAGAAACTATTATCTTTGGAGGATAACAAAAAAATGACATAATAAGGAAGAAGGCCACAAAAATAAGGGGGGAAGAAAAGTGTATTGGATGCACCGAGTCAGGGAGAGGAGAACATGAAAAAGAACAATAGTGAAAAATAAAATGAAAACTTGAAGATCCAATGGAACTTGTAGCACCCTAAAATTGGCACAGTGAAATCTTAATAATTACATTCACTCTAGTAAATAATTTAAATTCAAATTTTAACCTCCCAAACCGCCCGTTAACCGTCGGTTAATCCGTTTCCCCCTTTCTCGTGCCATTTTTAGAGGTTGTTTTGACCGTTTGACGATATCGTCGTCGATCAGACGATATCGCCCCAGATCTGACGATTTCGTCTAGGCTAGGACGTCCAGACGATCTTGTCCCAAAACTGATTTTGCACAATTAGCTTCTGTTCCAACGGGTCTCTAATCCGGGCAGAAGCGTGTCTGCGCCGTTAGAGACCCTCCCCCATTGGAGATCTCCCAAATAGGGATGATCTCCAACCTCCTAACCTCCCTCCTAAGCCTATTTAATCCTAAGCCCTCCCCTTAGCACCCCCCTGGCTGATAATTCCTGTAACCCGACTTCATACGCATTAAAACATCCCAAATTCATATTTGCATTAGTTCTATACCAATTTTGTTGCAGGTACCTTAGTGTTTTTCAGTCGGAGCAAGCTTACATCGTCGTCGACGATCCTGTTCAGATCGGAGGCGATCCTGTCGAATCAGAGACGATTTCGTACCAATGCGAGACGATTTCGACTACAGTCAACATTGAGGCAATCAGTGCCTAAAGTTTGCATTTCTCCATCTTTTCTCTGTTGTTTTATTCTGCAATTAGCTAGTTTATTCAGTATTTTATGCTATTCTGCATTTTGGAGTTCACCCATCTAGATTAAATGCATAATTAAGTCATAATTATTATTAAATTAGCATAATTCATTCATGTTTCTGTTTTTAAGTTTCAGTTTGATATTATTGTTGTCATTTTACATTGTTTCCCTCTGTTAGGATAGTTGCATTTTTTATGTTTTGCACCTATTTCTCTGTTTGCAGGTCTCTGACGAATTCGTCAGATCTCAGATGATCTTGTCAGATCTCAGATGATTCTGTCGAATTCCAGACGATCCTGACTGCTTCAAGAATCAGAATCTTCATCAGACATCCGGATCAGGTATTTTCCTTTAACATTCATTAATTTCTCTATTTTTCTGTCTTAATTCTATTTTTTGTATTCATTTAATCTGCATCTTCATATAGAATAGCTTAGACGCATTTTGGCCAAACCTAGGATTTGAATGCTTAAGGCTAAAACGAACACATAAAACACATTCCCAACCTAGGCGTGGAAAGCGCCATTAAATGTTTCCTGGTGAACCCACCATCCGTCAAAAAATCACCAATATACACCTCCCTTGAGAGGCGGGACCTTCGCAAGGCCTCTCAGTCCGAGGTACCATGCCATCCTTTTCACATCCCCCTTTCGGGCACGGATCCTATAGCTTGAAGGTAAGGGTGTGAAAAATTTGGAGCGATACATTTTGGTGAACCCGACGTGAATGCATTGTAAACCTTTTGAAAACAAAAACAAAAAAAAAATAAAACAACTAAAACATAGATGCATTTTAGATCATTTAAATTTAATATCATGTTTAGATGGTAGCTCCTAAGAAAATATTAGCAGTTACTATAAATGTAGAAAACCAATTGGCAGCCATAGAAATCAATTATGTGCTTAGTGTGCCTGAAACAGATAGAAATCAACTCTTGTGGGACGAACTTGATAGAAGACTTAGTGTCATCTCATCTAGGTCAACAAAACTTAAACAAATCAAGAGGCTAGTCCTAGATAGAATCCTGGATCCTCATCAACTTGTCTTTTATCATGAACTTTAGAGAGCCTGCCATAGATGGTTAGCTTATAGGAGAGCTCTTGTATCTTCAGAATTGTTCACCTTCGAGGAATACCTCGAGAACGCGGCCATTGTACACCAGTTCCTAGGTCTTGTAGAAGACCAAGAGGTTGTTCTTATAGATAGGGAAATATGGAATAGAGTTCCTCGAGCTGTGTTATATCGAGAGTATTGCCACGAGCTTTACTTCTATCAACCAGACTCTGAGACAGATAATATCACTATAGCTCTTTTCATTAAATTTTTAAAAGAAAACTTTCAATTTGAAGAAGAACACTTCATGACTCCTGAAGAACTCGAGCCCATTAATGATATTTATAAATTGTTTATAGAAAACTAGATCATTACTTTCAGTCTTATTTCTTGCATTTATTGTGTTATTTGTTGTCTTTACAATATTATTTCAAAAACAAAGAAAAACTAAAAAAACATAGCAAAAACAAAAACATTTCATTTTAAATATTGTAGTAGGTATATAATTAATATATACCTCTTAAGCTTGTTGCATATATATATATATATATATAAAAAATATATATATATATATATATATATATTTGCTGAAATCTAAAATTAAGCACCATGCCTAAACTTAGGAATGGTAAAGAAACTTTAGGAGAAGAAGAAGATTGGTTACAAGATAAAACTAGAGACCCAAATGTCCTTCCTGAAGATCAAATTCCGGAAGGAGAAACTCTAGATCAACCAGAAGATGACCTAGGTGAAGATAATGAACAAGAAGGAAGTGTTAAAGAGGATGGACCCTCATCCCCTAGAGTAGCTCGAGATGGAACTATTGCTTTTGACAACGTAGATCATTTTCGGAAATTTCTCAATGATAACATTGACGCCCTTAATGTGGCAGTTCGTATTGATAAAGGGCAAATTAGTGACACTCAAGCAGCCATGGAACATACGTTTGATGTGCGCACTAATCCCTTGTCTTTCATTGATCAAGAAAGTGATAAGGCTGGGCCATCCAATACAGATATGGTCACTATGATTCAAAACATGTCAAAACAACAGGTTACCCAACCTCCTAAGGAACCTGTTATTCAACCTAAAATCATTC
Organism: Wollemia nobilis; assembly: GCA_028583015.1. NCBI lineage: Eukaryota > Viridiplantae > Streptophyta > Pinopsida > Araucariales > Araucariaceae > Wollemia > Wollemia nobilis. The sequence goes on from JAQPPZ010000523.1 coordinate 24,179,497, forward strand.
CCACACAAAAGAAAACTTCCTTCACTACTTTATTTCGCCAAACTATTGAGCAATATGCTTCAAGTAAACAAAAACCTAAAACGAAGCCAAACACCAATTTTCAACAATCTGGAATACAACATAATACCACTTCAAAATTCCTTCATAACACCTTTCCTACCAACAATTTACACAATAGCAACATAGCATCTAATCTTCATGTCCCTCCATCATATGCTCACAAAACCCATGTCAATGCCCTACCGAACCAATATGGTGGGCAAACTAGTAATCTGGAAGCCATGGTGAAACAGTTAGCTTCGCGTATGGACCGAGATAGATCCTTATCGTCCCTCGTACAATTATCGAGAGATATGTAGTCAACCTTTGGATCCCATAGTTGTAGCTCAACCATACCCTAAGCATTTTCCCATGCCCATCTTGCCTATATATAAAGGAACCGAAGATCCCATAGAGCATCTTCGCATGTTTAGGATAGCATGTCATGATATATCACATGATGACTTGCTATTACTAAAAATGTTCCCAAAAAGTTTAGGTGGAATGGCATTAGAGTGGTACTATCAATTGCCCACTCATTCTTTGAGAAACTTTGAAGAAACAGCTGAATCTTTTGTCCATCAATTTAGTGCCTACATCGAGAGGCATGTAACCATTAAAGATTTATACAACTTAAAACAAGACAAGGATGAATGTTTTGCTGATTTCTTAGCTAGATGGAGGCAATTGACAGGAAAACTGCACTTTGTGCTACCTTATAGGGAAATGTTGGACATTTTTATCAATAATTTACAAGAACAAATATCTTATGAGCTATCAACTGCTACTTTAACTACCTTCGATCAAGCTATAGATTTAGCTCGAAGAGTAGAAGATGCCCTCATTAGGAGAGGCCAACTTAGGAAGAAGGATGATGAGAAAACATCTAGAAATCAATATAAAAACAAACAAGTTGTTGGTGATGGAGTCACTGACAACAGAAATGTTGCTAATATCAATGCAACGAAGACAACAAAAAAATTTATATTGAAACCTCCTGATAAACCTCCTCGAGAATTTACTAGATTGAATCAACCCTTATCAACTATTTTACCTCAATTACTCGAAAGAGGTTTGATCCAATTACCAGCTATCCAGGAACCTGATCCAACTATACCCGGATACAGAGCTGACTTACATTGTGATTTCCATAGAGGACCTGGACACTCTACCAACGCTTGTAAAAGGTTGAAACATAAAATACAGGATTTGATTGATAATAATGAAATGGAGGTGCAAGCCTTCCAACCTAAACAAAATGCTCCTAATAATACTCAAAAGACCATTCCCCAAAATCAAAATCAAAATGCTAATCAAACATTAGACATATTTCAACACCCTTTACCAAGACATGGTAAAGAGGTGGCCAATCAAATCGAACATCATAATGTTCCTCCTCCTACCCGATATGTAGGAACCATTAGCGGACAATTACCTATTCAGGATCCTCAAATATTTGACACAACCTTATCCCTGGTTACGACCAGGCCCTTACATAATTTTCAAACTCCTGATTCTAGTGATATAGAATCAGATACTGAAAGTGAAGTGGACATCACTTCAAACCAATCGAATAGTTCTGAAAATGAATCAGATCCTATTCAACCCATCACAGATGCTATGGTTCCAGAAGAACCATTTCCTAGAAGAGTTACTACTCGACCTTCTTCTAATCAATTCCTCTCTAATGAACAAGCCATAAATGCTCGACCGAGACCGGTTCAGCGTCCTCAATATAACATTGTAGGTACCATTGGAGTCGTTACCCGACAACGGGCTCAAAATTCTCAACAAGAACCAAATCGAGAATGATGGATCAGCTCCATTTGTTTTGAAAAATCCCAATAAAGGGAATCATGCTCCTAATGTTCAACCTAAACCCCCTTACAATATTAATGAGCAATTATCCAATACTACGACCAGAATTTCCCTTTTGGATTTATTAAGATCTTCTCCTACCCATAGGGATGAGTTGATGCTTACATTAAGCCAAATGATGGTACCTCAAAACATTCAACTTGAAGCTATGGCCAATACTATCATTACTCGAGAGGTTGATTGTATTGACTTTCGGGATAAAGATATCCCACAACACAGTTTACATAAGGATAATCCCTTATATATTACTGATAATCCCTTATATATTACTACTCTAATTGGAGATGTAGGTGTCAAACGAGTCTTGATTGATAATGGCTCATCTCTAAACATTTGCACTTTTGACTTCTACCAAAGATTTGGCTTTAGAAGTGATGAAATGAAGAAAACTGATATGATTATCAAAGCTTTCAATGACGAAACACAAGAAACGTGTGGAGTTATTACCATCCCATTGCAAGTTGGTCCTAGAACCCTAGAAACAACCGTGTTTATTGTACATTGCCCGGCATCGTACAATATACTTTTGGGTCGCCCTTGGATCAATGCGATGCGAGCGGTCCCATCAACTTTACACCAATGTGTTAAATTTGAATTTAAAAATCAGTTGGTCACTATCCATGGTGACCCTAGACCCTTTGATATGTGTGCTTTGGCGGGAACACCGTTGGAGTGCAATTTTGCCCTGCTCTGTCATCCACACATCCTAGTTCTTATTTTTCATCTAAACGTGTGAAACACACACCCATAACTTCACCTATTTCCCCTCCATTAATTTCATCCTCATATATAGATCAACAATCTTCTAAACAAATCACTCTAGAACCTCAAAAAGATCTTAAATCTACAACCAATCCTTCATGTTCTATCCCTATAATTTCAAAACCTATAGACACATCTATCATACCTTCCACATCTAAAGATATAGGGAATAATCCTTCTACATCTTATGCTCTTTTTGATGAACTTTTACCAGATTTATCCACAATCTTAATATCAAAAAAAACAAATGCTTTCATGCAAGATTCAATTCTTTTAAATAACTTGCCGCCATCTCCTCGTACTTTGGGCCTCCCACAACCTATGGGAAGTACTTACCAAGTCGGGAGTTGTGCCTTCATTTATAAAGGATATGACTGGGGAAGAATCCCTCGGAATATCAAAACTCATCATGAGGGATACGCTCGGTGTTATTTTACCAATGAATATATTAAAGCTAAACCCATAATGCTTAAAATGGGATATAAAGGGAAAGGCTTGGGACCTTTCCAAAATGGCATGAAAGAACCTTTCGAGGTAGAACCGTGGCCTGCCCGTTGTGGTGTGGGCCTATTTCCTAGTAAGGGTCAACCCTTTCCTTTTGAAGATGATGATCAACTCATATGTTATCAAGATTATTTGGATAGGCATGATGATTTGCCTCTAAAAAATCAGTCATTTACATGTAACATGCTATCCATAGCTTACCCTGAAATGATTGCTGACCCCGATGAAGAGTTGGAAGGAGATATCTTCCATGATGTCTCCGTTGAAGAGATGTTACACAATGGATTTTATTTTGATGGTTCTATACCAACTATAGCCCAACTTGAGACCACTAATCCTCAAGATGAATTATCCAAATTAACCTTACAAGAATTACAAGAATTGGGCGTTTCACCCGCCCCACCTAATTTTGAAAGAGATCTACACATGGAGGTAGAAAACGTCATTAAAATTAATATTGGAGCTGAGGATAATCCTCACATAATCAATATTGGATCAGAATTAAGTCAAGAAAAACAAGAACAATACATTGCATTCCTTAAAGAGTATGAAGATGTCTTCGCTTGGACATATGAAGATATGCCGAGGTCTAGACCCTTATGTAGTCATGCATCATCTAGTGGTCCATCCGGATGCTAAACCTGTTAAACAAAAACTTAGAAAAATGCATCCCAAAGTGGCTCTGCTAGTCAAAGGGGAGTTAGAAAAACTCCTGAATGTTGTTTTTATACAAGCTATTGATTATGCTTGAATGGATCTCAAATGTAGTTCCGAGTTACCAAGAAAGAAGCCACCAAAGTTAGGGTTTGCACAGATTTTAGAGATATTAACGTTGCATGCCCTAAAGATGATTTTCCTCTTCCAAACATGGATCAAATCATTGACTTTACTGTCGGGAGTGGGATGATGTCCTTAATGGATGGATTCTCCGGTTATAATCAGATCGGGATAGCTCCTGAAGATCGAGGCTAAAACAGACCTTTATTACCCCCTGGGGTACTTTTTGTTGGAAAGTGATGCCATTTGGCTTAAAGAACGCAGGTGCAACCTATCAACGAGCTATGACCTATATTTTTCATGATATGATGCATGATATCCTACATGATTATGTAGATGATATTATAGCTCGCTCTATTATTGAAGATAATCATTTAGATGATTTGAGAAAAGTTTTTAATCGATTACGAGAATATCTTATTCGATTAAATCCGACAAAATGTATATTCGGAGTTAAGTCCGGTAAACTATTAGGGGTTTTAGTTTCTTTACGTGGTATCGAAATCGACCCTCTCAAGATTGCGGCTATCACCGATATGCCCGCACCTACTAATATATCTGAGTTACGAAGTTTACAAGGTAAGCTTCAAGCCATCCGTCGCTTCATCGATAAGCTGGCGGACAAAACCGGTCCCTTTCTTAAACTCCTTAAGAAGGATGTCCCTTTTAATTGGGATGACGAATGTAGAGAAGCTTTTGAACTTCTCAAACAATACCTCCTTAATCCATCGGTGCTTTCACCACCTAAACCTGATCGCCCATTTCTCCTATATATTTCAGCTTCAGATTCTGCCTTAGGAGCTATGTTAGCTCAGCTTGATGATGAAAAGAGAGAACGTGCTAATTATTATATTAGCCGAACCTTCATCGATTATGAAACCCGCTACACAGCATTGGAAAAGCTATGTCTAGCAGTCGTGTTTGCTACGCAAAAATTATGACATTATATGCTTAGTCAGAAAACTTATGTCATTGCTAAATACGATCCCTTGAGGTATCTCATGAGTCGACCTTATTTATCGGGTCGCACGGCCAAGTGGGTTCTTTCTCTAAGCGAGTTTGATCTCACATTCATAGGACAAAAGTCTATTAAGGGTCAAATCATAGCGAGATCAATTAGCTTGCTGCACCCTTAGAGTCTACCCATCCCCTCATCATTGAGTTTCCTGATGAATGCCTTCAATTAGAGGCAGACCATATTGAACAATGGTCCTTATACTTTGATGGAGCCCGATGCATGAGTGGGGCTGGTGCGGGTATTATTTTAATATCCCCACAAAAACATCTTATTCCTCTGTCCTTCAAATTGACATTTGCTTGCACCAACAATACTTGCTGAATATGAAGCTCTAATCCTTGGATTACGAGCTGCCTTGGCGCTAAAAATTAAACATCTGTTAGTTTTTGGTGATTCTCAACTGGTTATAAACCAAATTAATGAAGTTTATCAGACCGAGAGATGATAAACTGTGCCCATATAAGGCCTATGTTTTACAACTAATGTCTCTATTTGATCAAGTTACCTTGGAAGCTATTCCTCGAACTTGCAACCGTGCGGTGATGCTATGGCCGCAGTTGCATCTCTCCTACCCTTGGAGTTAGATGACGAATATGCCACTATCATTATTCGTCGACTCCAGGAACCCGCTTCAAATAAGTCATGCTTAGAGCCTTTGGATGTGTTTCTAATCAATGAAACTACTCCTGAACCTTGGTATATGGATATATTTGATTTTCTCCAAAATGGGACTTTCCCTGCCAATTCTAATAGAAACCAGCGTCGGTTATTACGTAGACGAGCAAGTCGATTTGTAATAATTGGCAATACTTTATATAGGAGATCTTTTGAAGGTATCCTATTAAGATGTTTGAATTTAGAAGAATCCAAATCAGCCTTGAGTGAAGCCCACGATGGATCTTGTGGAGGACACTTCGATGGTAGTGTCATTGCTAAAAAGCTCCTTCGGATAGGATACTTTTGGCCTACCATGGAGAATGATGCACATGATTATGTGCGCCATTGCGACAAGTGCCAGAAACATGTTGACCTTGTCCATGCGCCTGCACAAGAGCTGTAGGCTATTTCATCTCCTTGGCCCTTTTCAAAATGGGGTTTAGATATTATTGGCAAAATCAATCCTGTGTCATCTGATGGACACAAATTCATCATAACCGCCACTGAGTATTTCACGAAGTGGGTTGAAGCTATGCCTTTAGCTTCCTGCACTGGCACACAAGTCTCTAAATTTATTTTTAATCAAATCATTTGTAGGTTCGGAATTCCTGCAAATCTCATCTCTGACAATGGAACTTGTTTCAAAAATAAAGATGTTAAAAAATTATGCCAAAAATATAAGATTCAACATCGTTGGTCCACTCCCTATTATCCTCAGGGTAATGGTCAAGCAGAAGCATCTAACAAAACCTTAATCAAAATTCTCAAAATATTGGTCAATAAAGCTGGCCGTGGTGGCACATTCGGTTATATCCGAGCCTTGTGGGCCTATCGAACTAGTGTTCGAACCCCCACTGGAACTTCACCTTTTGTTTTGGTTTATGGTGCTTGAAGCCATTTTTCCCTTTGAATTAGAAGTTCCTTCTTTGGCTCTACTACTTCAAGATACCGAAGTAGGAGATGAATATCGAGCTGTCAGACTCAGTCAGCTGGAACTCCTAGATGAAAAATGCATCAATGCTTTGGAGCATCTCCGTGCCTACCAAAACAAGCTTAAAAGATCATATGCTAAAAAAGTTCGTCATCGATCCTTTGAGATCGGCGACCTTGTTTTAAAAGAAAATCAAAAAAATACTAATGCAACTAAGGACCTTAAAGGTAAATTTGAGCCCAACTGGCTTGGACCATACATTATTACTGCTAAATTTGAATCGGGAGCATACAAATTATCTACCTTAGATGGTAAAGAACTTAAAGAACCCATGAATATTTTGCATCTTAAACGTTACTATGTATAAATTTGGTCATTTCATCCTTGTATATATTTGTTTAAAATATTTCAAAATCACTATCTTGTATTTCTTTCAATTTATAAATTCAAAAACACCAAAAACATTCATAATCATCAAAATCTTCAAAACTATTTGTTGTATTTATTTATGGCACTTGTTAATTCTTTCAAAAATAATAATAAAAATATAAAAACAGCAATATTCTTGACTCTTTCGAAACCAAAACAATATAAAGAAGAAAGAGAGAGTCAACATTCTCAAAACTTCTCAAAAATTATTTATATATATTTTCTTACAATTATTGCAGTTATATGTTTCAAATTATTTTGGATAAATTAGCATTTATTTGGAATCCCTCACTTTCACAAACACAAAAATAAATATCTTGATTTTATATGGCATGATTACTAATCTCTCTTATATCAAAGTCCACAAAATTCAATTAAATAAAGTTTGAGCATAGAGAATTGATCTTGTTATTTACTTAAACCAAGCACATCTTTTCACAATAAAATGATTATATTTGTAATTTCCATGCTTTGCTACATAGTAGAAGTGGTTTCTTGAGCGAAAAGTTTCCCCTGCTATCCTATCATGCACATGGTCTAGAATCTTTGAGAATTGGCAAAAGGACAAGCTCACCCCTACCCAGAATAAAAATCCCTTGCTCTACAGCTAATCCGAGCAAGTATCCCTAGTATAGAACAAAAGGCAAAGTTCAAGAAAAAGAAAAAGAAAAGAAAAATGTTATTTTATATCATTACAGCAATATTTCAAGCATTATCTCAATTATCAAGCAAAAATACAAAAAGAAAAGAAAAGAAAAAGCAAAAGAAAGCAAAAAGCAAAAGCAATAAAATCCCTTTCCCTACCCTTTGAAAAGAAAAGAAGGGTTGATGAGCTTGAATCCCTGGAATTCTCAATTATTCGAAAACTGTGAGGTAAGCCCCATAACAGGTGGTTTGTGCCCAACTCTGCTTGGCCTTGGGTAACTCCTAGCGTGGCGATATGTCCGTCACATTAGCGACCTTCTTTTGTACAGACCTATGTCTGCTTATGGATTAGCTAGCTCTTGATAATCCGACCTACATAGTAGTCTAGTATGGTTATATGCATCTACATCATGGTTAATGAACACTTATTTGGTTTCTTCAAATCACTTGTATCATATTATCTTGCTCAAAGCTGGTAAATGAACATAGCAATTGCACACACATTTTATATTTGAGAGATTTTGTGTATCATTATGATAAATCAAGATTGGAAATGAATTCACATATGCACATGGGATTCCTTATAAATCTAACTTTTGTCTTTAAAATACTTTGAAATATTTTTTGCAAATTGTTTGGAATAATTCATTTTCTTCTTTCAAGTACAGTTGTTTAGCATAAAGACAACTATATGCATAATAGAAAAATCAAAATTTCTTTCAAAACCATACAATCAAAAACATATATATATATATATATTGTCGACTTTCGTGACGATGGTATAGTTCCAAAACCAAAATTGGAATTTTATGCCTAGCGCAAGTCCTCATCTTCATATTTTTTGTTTATTAAAAATCAACCATGCAATAAAACAATCTATTTTCTTCTTTGATTTTCGCGATGATGGTATAAGTCTATACCTACATATTCTATGCCTAGCGCAAACCATTGTAACAATTTTTATTCCCCATTTATTTAAAAATCATGAAAAACCATATGACTTAAATCATTCTGTTATACAAATTATGCTTTTTAAACAAAAAGCAAACACATTTTCATTATTTCATGTCATTATGTCAACCTTCAATTTTGCAATGATGGTATAATTCCTAGGGAATTATCCAAAAAATTTATCACACTTAGGAATTTATGCCTAGCAAAAATCATTTTAACATTATTTCATGCATACTATTTTTATGAAAATCTGAAAAACAAACCATCATCATCATCATCATTTGCACCATTGCACCAAAGTCTTAAGACAGTCTCTTAAGCACTCTTTTACTTTTAACAATATTTCTATACTTGGGATTAGCTTGACGACCGAGTGAGCGGCGACTCCATGAAATGGTCTATAATAGCGACAATGTCCTTTGAAATTATTGTTAGAAGTCTCTTTTTATCTTTTATCACATTACATCACAAACAACCAATTTGTTACATCAGATTATTTCATTTAAAATTTCATAACATGACATCAAAATTATAATATTTCCAATGACATAATTACATGAATTCTCAATCCAATCATCAAATCAATCAATCAAACATAAAAGCATCATAAAAATACAAGACACAAGTCATATGATCAAAAAATATCTCATCTCATATATATATCAACAATATATACATCATCTCAAAACTGGATTGGTATGCCACAATCTGTACCTCGGCATACTCAATCCTCTATCAAAAATAATAAAAACTATATATCAATCTGTACAATGTAATGCAGTACTCTAGCCTCGAGAACCCCTCGAGCTCTCAGCCTCATCTCCTCCCCCGCCCTGAGGTGGACGAGGTGGCCCCATCACAGTATGTGTAGTACTACGAGTCCTAGTCATCGATCGAGATGAAGTCCTCGATGACCCAATCCTGATCGGATCTACGATGTTAGTAGCAGTGGTAGTCTATCCTCCTCTAGCACCTATTCGATAGTATAATGTCTGATAGAAAGTGATTTGGGCAATAGCCCATGTCAACTCCCTGGCACCCCCATCATCTCTCCTCCCACCTCCACCCCCACACCCTCTCCTAAAATTCACCTAAAAACATGTAAATTCAAATTAAAGCATTCTAAACTAAGTTTAGACTCTTACCCGTAGCCCGCGCCGGACCTCTGTCGATCTGTGCGTTGTCTCCACCATTTTTTGCTTGCAGAGCTCTAAAACCAGAAAAAATGAACAGTAAAAATGAATTAGGGTTTTACCCTATTTTTCTTAATTTTATTCAAAACATAATTAAAAACATTTTTTAAAATTTTGCTTTTCCGCGTTTTTACCTCAAACGTTCGATTTGGGTAAAAACACGGAGGGGGCACCATAGTAAGCTGTCGTACGATTCGACCAAGAATCGTCGCCTAAAAATGGGAATAATTTTTGCTTTCTCATAGATCGAGAAGAACTCATCTTTAACGCATTTTCTTCGAAAAATTCGCTAAAGAGGGGGCAAAATGTAGCACCCTAAAATTGGCGCAGTGAAATCTTAATAATTACATTCACTCTAGTAAATAATTTAAATTCAAATTTTAACCTCCCAAACCGCCCGTTAACCGCCGGTTAATCCGTTTCCCCCTTTCTCGCGCCATTTTTAGAGGTTGTTTTGACCGTTTGACGATATCGTCGCCGATCAGACGATATCGCCCCAGATCTAACGATTTCGTTTGGGCTAGGACGTCCAAACGATCTTGTCCCAAAACTGATTTTGCACAATTAGCTTCGTTCCAACGGGTCTCTAATCCGGGTAGAAGCGTGTCTGCGTCGTTAGAGACCCTCCCCCATTGGAGATCTCCCAAATAGGGATGATCTCCAACCTCCTAACCTCCCTCCTAAGCCTATTTAATCCTAAGCCCTCCCCTTAGCACCCCCCTGGCTGAAATTCCTTGTAACCTGACTTCATACATGTTAAAACATCCTAAATTCATATTTGCATTAGTTCTATACCAATTTTGTTGTAGGTACCTTATTGTTTTTCAGTCGGAGCAAGCTTACATCATCGTCGACGATCCTGTTCAGATCGGAGGCGATCCTGTCGAATCAGAGATGATTTCGTACCAATGCGAGATGATTTCGACTACAGTCAACATTGAGGCAATCAGTGCCTAAAGTTTGCATTTCTCCATCTTTTCTCTGTTGTTTTATTGTTGTAATTAGCTAGTTTATTCAGTATTTTATGCTATTTTGCATTTTGGAGTTCACCCATCTAGATTAAATGCATAATTAAGCCATAATTATGATTAAATTAGCATAATTCATTCATGTTTCTATTTTTAAGTTTCAGTTTGATATTATTGCTTGTCATTTTACACTGTTTCCCTCTGTTAGGATAGTTGTATTTTTTGTGTTTTGCACCTATTTCTCTGGTTTGCGGGTCTCGACGAATTTGAATTCGTCAGATCTCAGACGATCTTGTACGATCTCAGACGATTCTGTCAAATCGAGGCGATCCTGATTGCTTCAAGAATCAGAATCTTCATCAGACATCCGGATCAGGTATTCTTCTTTTAACATTCCTTAATTTCTCTATTTTTTTGTTCTATTCTATTTTACGTATTCATTTAATTTGCATCTTCATATAGAATAGCTTAGACGCATTTTGGCCAAACCTAGGATTTGAATGCTTAAGGCTAAAAAGAACACATAAAACACATTCCCAACCTAGGCATGGAAATTGCCATTGAATGTTTCCTGGTGAACCCACCATCCGTCGAAAAATCACCAATATACACCTCCCTTGAGAGGCGGGACCTTCGCAAGTCCTCTCAGTCCGAGGTACCGCGCCATCCTTTTCACATCCCCCTTCTGGGCACGGATCCTATAGCCTGAAGGTAAGGGTGTGAAAAATTTGGAGCGATACAGAACTAAACAATTTCCCTTGGAACTGTGTGGAGAGATAGTTTTGTTTGATTTGCTTTGGGTGATGTCTTTACCTAGAAAAATGGAATATTTCTTCTTATTTGCTTTGTCGTATATGAAATTTTTGGATGGTTGTGCATTGAAGAGAGCATATTCTTTATTTAGGAATTTATTAACATATGGTTACTAGCGGTTTATCATGTTCTACTTGAGAAATGTTGTTTCTTTAGATAATAGAATTATGACACTATTTAGAAGATGATTAATACTATTACGTTAATAATAGTATACCATAGTTATACCATAGAAAAATGTTTTATCATTCTTTGCTTTTAATATAAGGATGATTATTTCATTAAGGTGGCTGCACCTTTAGTTAAAATTAGCATGATAGTAAGTTTTTTACAAATAACTATGCCCACAACTATTTATTTTGTATGAAGGTAGCTCAGACCATATTCATAAAGAAAGAATGGACCTTGCCTGAGTTGCTTTCCGAGCTCATTTTGCTTTGGAACTTTAACTTTGTTGTTGGTTATTCAAGAAAACATCACTATCTTATTGATGAAAAACATAAATGTTTTATGAACCTACATATAGAGTTAAACTATAGGGAAGTACCTATGTTTCTTAGAGATATATTGTGTTTAGGTGGTATTCCTTTGTTTTAAACCATACAATATGAAAACTCTGATGTAGGTGGTACCCCTTGGTCACAGTTCTAAAATTGAAAAATATGGATGAAAGTTAAAGTACTCACCTGAATGTCTCATATTTTGTATGTTGGCCTTGAGAGATAATATTTTGTTCTTAAATGAATTATAACTGACAAATATGAAAGATGGTCAATTGCTTTTAAGTTGACCTGGAAAATTAGAAAAGTACTTATTTTTTATCTTAAAGCTTGCAGATTAATATACCTTAGATTTGCATCTCTATCTTCCTTGTTGATATATTTCGATTTAGTTGCTTTGTCTTCTTTGTTGAATGGATTATAAAAGAAAGAAAATAAGGAAATATTATACGTTATTAGAATAAAGGAATAACTATTTGATTAAGTTTATACGTTTTGTTTTTAGAAGAGAATGTATATCTTATCTTATGAAAAATGAGAGTTTCAAATTAAATACTCATTCTCTTAAATGTAATTGGGGTTATGGGATTTGCTTGAGGTAAAAATAAAATAATTCAGGTTTTATTTTTAGCATGAATGAAATATGGATTACTTGATTGTATTGTTGAGAAGTAAGTCTTGTGATTTTAGTTAATTGAAATATATTTGTGTTATATATATATATATATATATATATATATATATATATATATATATATATATATATATATATATATATATATATATATATATATATATTGAATTTGAGAAATTAAATTATTATGATGTGAAAGAATGGATGGGGAATCCACTCCTGATAGAAGTATTGGATTCTCTCTATAGAATGTTATATGAAATTGTGCATGGGTGCATTATGGAATTTCTTATAGCATATGCATAGGTTGCATTGTTGAAAACTCATTATGGCATGATGTATTTTTAAGTTGCATTTTCATGAACAATGAGATGTCTCGATCCCTTACTTCGCCAACATTATGCTCCTAGAGAGAAGATGTAATTGGATTAGATGTTAAGGGAATTTTGGATTTCATATTGATATTTTGGAAATTGTATTGACTTAGTGTTATAGAAACCTCCTTAATTTAATTAATTGTCATTATTTTAGGGAATGTAATTATGGGAGGTATTTTATGAATTGTGGATATTGGGAAACTCATATTTATTATGAGGGGTTAATTACTTGGATTTTGGATATGATGGAATAATATTTAAATTTATAGTTGTTTCTTTGTATATCCACTAAAATTATTGTTAAGAAGAAAATGGAAATAAATGTTGGAATCTTAACATGGAAATATTTGTTATATTATGATGTGCAATTTGAATATGAGATGAAAATATTTGTATTATTGTATTTTAGTAAGATATTATGGGAGTAGGAGGATTATCAGAAGACATGGAAGCCCAACACCTTCAGGATAACCTTTCTAACTCTCTTGAATCCCCATCCAAGTCAGGATCCTCAAACCCTAATGTTAAAATTCCTGTAATCCCCATAGGCATCACAAATCCAAACCCTAATGCACGATCTCTAGAAACCACATCCAAGTCAGGATCTTTAAACCCCAATGCTGGAAATACTTCAAGCCCAGTGGGCATCCCAAAGCCAAAACCTAATGTTGAAGAACTTAGGAAGAAAGTTGAGGCATTGGAAAATAAAAAATCTCATCTCCCTAACATCATCACTAGGAGCCAAGTGAATCCTACTAAGGGGTCGTCTCGTAGACCAGGGGAATATAGGAAAAAAGGATAATATTTGGATGTAGGGGTGGAGATATGTGAAACTCTTTAGACTGAGGAATATGGCAGTCTAGTTCTAAAACAAATTACCTCCCCTCAGTTTAGTCCTAAACAAACCAGGAGCACTGTGAAGTCTCCCATAGATTTTGGCAATGAAAAAAGAAGAAGGAGAATATCAAATGTTGAGCATAAAAAAATTAAAACTAATAATGACATTGCCAATGGAAAATAGAGAACCTTTTTTCAACAGGTTATTCTGGGTTCTAAAGACAACAAATTAGGAAAACCCCCTCAAGGGAGGGGGAGAGGAAGAAATCCCAAATAATCTAAATGAAGTTCCTCTCATGGAATGTAAGAGGCCTCAATGGCCTGCCCAAACACGGGGAACTCAGTGCAATAAGAAATCAAGTGAATCCAACTATTATCATGTTGTAAGAAATAAAAACTGATGAGATTCAATCAAAAAAATAGCAAAAAAAATCTGGAATCAAGGGGAAATGGCTTGCAAATTAGCCAGCAGAGCATCTGGAGGCCTTATTACTTTGTGGGATCCCCAGATAGTAGAAGGCACCATTATTCAAAAATATGACAGGGTTCTTAGTGTTTTATTTAAGGAAATAAGCAACAACAGGTCATGGATCCTTTCAAATATTTATGCCCCGACTTCAATTCAAGGGAGAGCTCTATCGTGGGAGTACTTAGGCTATCTGAGTGAAATATTCCATAATGCCCCCTGGATTCTGGTTGGGGATTTTAACACTCCTCTTTACCCTTCAAACAAAATGGGTGGAAATGGACCACCTATCAGGAGCATGGATGAGTTCAATGACTTTGTGAACTCCAACATGTTGATGGATGTAAAACTTAGAGCAGCGAATTATACTTGGAGCAATCGATGGATAAGGTGTCATCTCATTCAAGAAAGGCTTGATAGGTTTTTTCTATCAAAGGAGGTTACAACTTTGTTTGGTTATTCTACCTGCAATCCCTTCCTAAAATTGCCTCTGATCATAATCCTATTTTTTTGGATATCCCTAACTCTCTGTCCTTCAAGAAACCTTTTAGATTTCAATCTATGTGGATCAAACATTCCAGTTTTAGAGATAACTTAAGTCAGTGGTGGTAGCAGCCTGTCAGGGGTAGTGTAGCTTTTAAACTTGCTAGCAAATTAAAGTTTTTTAAGGAAAATATTTGAACTTGGAACAAAGAGGTCTTTGGGAACCTCTTTGAAAATAAAAAATAGGTTGTTGAAAGTTTGAAGATAATTGATCAGAGGATCCAACATGGTGATGCTGATGAAACTACTAGGCAAGAGGAACGAACAAAACTAGCAGAGTTTCATAACATTTTGGCCTGTGAGGAAATCTATTGGAGGCAAAAATCAAGGACTTTTTGGTTGAAATATGGAGATTCAAATTCTAAGTTTTTTCACATCACAACGCTTAGAAACAAAAGCAATAACAAGATAATTTAAAAAAAAAAACATATTGTTCTATTACTCAAGACTTAACAGAAATAAAAAAGGAGGCAGTAACTTATTTCAATTCTATCCTTGGTCAAGAATCGCTATGCAATGAGGAGGTCAAAGATATTCTATTTTAATCCATTCCTAGCATAATAAATGAGGATATAAACCTTAAGCTTCTAGCTCCCTTTTATGATGAGGAAATTAAGGAAGCCTTGTTTAGCATGGAGCCAAAAAAAGCCCCGAGACCCGACGGCTTTCCCCCTCCTTTCTATCAAGCTTTTTGGGACATCGTAAGTGAGGATGTAATTTTTTTTGTCAGATAATTCCAAGAAAGCAATCATATCCCAAAAGGTATCAACTCTACTTTTATTTCTCTAATTCCTAAGAAGAAATCCCCTGAATCTATGGTTGACTTTAGGTCAATCAGTCTGTGCAATGTTTCTTACAAGATCCTAACTAAAGCCATTGCAAATAGAATGAGAGATATTCTGCCCCGCATCATAGATCCATCCCAGGAAAGATCTATCCAGGGTCGGTCAATATTGGATGGAGTTATCACAGTTCATGAAGCTTACTCTGCTCATAAGACTAACAGGTCTACTTTTGCCCTCAAGATTGATATGAACAAAGCATTTGATAGGCTAAATTGGGACTTTCTAATTGTTGTCCTCCTTAAGTTTGGTTTTCACCACCAATGGGTTAATTTGATCAAAGAATATATTTCTAAAGCATGGTTCTCAATTTTAGTTAATGGAACAACTATTGGTTACTTTCAAATTCGACAGGAGGACCCTATCAACCCCATGTTATTCATCATTGTGGCATAATATTTAGGCAAAACCATCAAAAATACTTGCAATTCAAGGCTAATATCGGGAATCAAGGAAACATCTCTCACTAGGGCTATTTCTCACCAAAAATTTGTCGATGATACCCTTATATTGACTAAGGCATCGATGGTTGAGGCCAAAATAATTAAATACATCCTGCAACTCTACGAGGACGCTGCTAGTCAAAAAGTTAATTTCCGTAAAAGCAAGTTATATTTCTTGAACACCCCCATTCAGAGGCAAGGAAGGATTGCAAAAATTTTAGGGTGTGATATAGCAAACCTCCCCACTTCGTATCTTGGTCTCCCTCTTTTCATTGGTTCTTTGAGAGAGTCAATTTGGGACAAGGTTATTGAAAGAATTCAAAAAAAACTTGCTGGATGGAAAGGTCATCTTCTATCTCAAGAAGGAAAGTCGACCCTCAGTAATGCCTCTCTTTAAAGCATTCCACTCTATTTCCTCTCCATTTTCAAATACCTTGTGAAGGTTTTCTAGAAAATTGAGAAACTCCAAAAAGAATTTTTATGGACTGGATCAGAGGAGAAAAAAAGGATACACCTTATAGGATGGACCAAATTATGCAGACCCAGAGAAAATGGGGGCTTAGGTCTAAGGAGAATTGCTCATATAAATTTAGCTTTACTAGCTAAGCAGGCATGGCATCTCATTTTTGGTGAAGAAAATGAATGGACAACTATCATCAAATGAAAGTATCTTCAAAATATGGAATTCCTAAGTGACTCAGTTACAATCAGAGGTTCTACTTTTTGGAAAGTAATTCTTAATTGTAAGGAAATCATCCAAAAAGGTTTAAGATGGGTTTTAGGCAATGGTGAGAGGATAAATTGTTGGAATGACAGGTGGGCTAAGGACGAACCACTAACGCAATATCCTAACTTAGCCCAAATCAAAGATATCATAGAAGAACTCATTGGCAAAAAAGTCTCTGATTATATGGTTGAGGATAGAGGTAGAATGAAGTGGAAACAAATAAGAATTCAAGGATTTCAAGCGAAATCAAATGATCTTTGTAACATTCTAGGGCAACAGTTTATCCCCATGAGATCCAAAGAAGATCAAGTGACCTGGGCTCCTATGGAAAATGGACAATTCACTGTTAAATCAGCTTACAAGCTTCTGCTTGATGACAAGGATTTTGTCCTCCAAAAGGACTTAGTTTGGATAAAAAAATTAATTCCAAAAATTGTAGTCTTTTCATGGCTGGTTATCCAAGGAAGAATTCTAACCATTGATAATATGATGCATAAAGGTATTTGTATCACTAATCATTGTTATCTGTGTAGGGATAATTGGGAGACCATTTATCATATTTTCCTTGAGTGCCTTTTTTCCTTGACTGTCCTAAGTGTGGTTTTTAAGGCGTTCAATATTTCATGGGTTAAACCAGCCATTGTACTTGATTTTTTCATCCAGTGGCCTTACCCCTTTTCAAGCCAAAGACTTAGATACATGTGGAAAATTTGTCTCAATCACTATCTTTGGCAGGTGTGGTTAGAAAGGAACCATAGAGTCTTTAATGATTCTATCCATGATCATCAAACTATCATTGCCAGGATCCTATCCTTTGACAATGAGAATGTGAACCTTATCCCTTTTAATAGTTGTAAACCTCATCTACAGGATACCACGATTGCTCAATATTTAAGATTAATCTTGTTAGATGAGTATGTTCCTAGGGTAGTCAACCCCAGAGCCAATGTTAAGTGGTCTCCACCTCCTACGGGTTGGTTTAAGCTTAATTTTGATGGAGTAGCTATGGACAATCCTAGAAGAGCAGGCACTAGTGGCATTGTGTGAGATCATAATAGGAATATGATGCTTGAGTTTTCTAAATATTTGGGAACAAGGACAAACAATGAAGCTGAAGCTAAAGCTATGTGGAGAGGCCTTCAAATGACTCAAGACTTAGAAGGCAATTTGATCATAGAAGGAGACTCTATGCATGTTATAAATCTCCTCAATAATTGGAAAACATATCCTTGGAGGATTAAAACAATTGTTGAAGAGGCTAGGATACTTTTCTAGGGAATACAGGACAGAAAAGCCCAACATGTCTTTCGAGAAGCTAACAAAATTGCTGATAAGCTGACCAATTTGGGTGTCTATGGTGACGGACTTTTCAAATGGGAACACGGTGTCCCGAGTGAAGTAGAGGAGCTTATTCAACAAGAATTCCAAGAATGATAGTCGAATTTACCAACAGGGAAGGCATTGTAAGTTCGAAGGCTAGGAGTATTCCCGTCTCTTTTTTGAATTGGACTCACAATAAAAATTATCTAAGCTGTCAGTCTTCATGGATGCTGCTTGGAAATACCACAAAGACTAATGGGGATAGTCACATGTCATATAACATGGCTCCTAGTAGTCTTAGTAATTTGAGGTTGGTTGATAATCATAGGGAAGGAAATAAATGGCAATATAAGACTTCGAACCAAAGCCACGTGGACCACCAGATAGCCATCGCCATAAATCTAGCCAGCAGGTTCACTTCTCCAAGGCTGATTGGCCAAGATAGTATGTGGTACCAAAGCATGTCATATACGGAAGAAAGTAATTACCAAAGAATTATTAAGAGTAACTGTCAATACAGATCTTGTGGGAGTTTTCTTAGTACTCTGTTATGTGTGTCTGCAGCTTTTTGTTTCTCCATTGTCTCAAGGAAGGGATCCGTGTCTATTTATTTTTTGTAATTATGATGCATGTGTGTTTTCTCGGGGTATACCCAAAATTTTGTATGGGAAGTTTCTTTTTTATAACAGGTTATGTGCCTTACCGGATGTAATGGCTTTGGCGACATGTAGATTTTACATATATAGGATCCTTAGTAAGGATATGTTCATCAACAACTCTGGGCTGATTTTTGTAAAAGGTTTTGGGTCAACCTGTAAAACCTGGTATTAATGCTATAGTATCTTATCTACCAAAAAAATATATTATAATGTTTAAATTAAATGTTCCATTTCCTTTATGAGAGAGTATTACATTTATGGTTTTAAAAATGGAAATATGGGGAAAGGACCTCAATTTAGTTAACCATGTTAGATCCCTTAAACGAGATGAAATTCAAAGTCCTAAGAAAAGTTGTAGGAAGGTAACACTCAGGTTACCGCAAATGATACCATGAGCGGTGAGGCACGGGTGTATCCAAAATGGGAATTATTTTGGGAAATACTAAGTGGGATGGTTGGGACTATGATTCCTACCGCAAAGATAGGTAATCCATTTATAAGTTAAAATAGTGATGGCACCTTAAACAAGAAGGATTGGGTGACCAAGCGTATTATCACACAGAGTGGTAATAGCCTTTATTAGTCCACCATGAAGGTGTAGTAATTAAGCATGAAGGTACTAGTTATTATATTGTGGAGATGTGATAATTAATCCTTAAGGTATTACGTTAGATAAAACCTACATAGACAAACTTATGTATGGTTAGGTAAATGATGTCCCATTTTTCTAAATATCGAAAAAGGGATAATCTCTATGATGTGGTCGAGTTGTCTTGTACCCAAAGGGGGTATAAGAAATGTGGGGTGACCATTGAAGCATCCTTTTAAACCATGGAGTTTTATAAAGGTGAACCCAAGAGATATGAGATATTGATCTATCCTCTCCACTTAAGGGTCATCTACAATGATAAGATATCAAAAGTGGTTATGTCTTATTAATATTGAAAGATGATTGGGACATCTTTGTGAACCTTACCTTAAAAATAACTCCCTCTTAGGGGTTGGTTAAATAGGGTTGTTACATTAGCTCCTTGAATTGCTCGTAAAATTAAAACAAGGGTTTAAGATAAAAGTAAGAAATGAAAGGACTAGAAAGGAGCAATATTTTAGATTAATAATGGAATGATAGATGGGGTAATATGTAACAACATTGGACACATACTGCATAAATCCTAGTACAATTAACTTGCAATGATACTTAATAGACCAACCATTGTCAAATTCATAACAAATTTAATTTAGTTACATTCATATGCTTTAATAATTCCAAATACTTTAATGAAAAACAATATAATAGTGATCGAAAGAGCATAATTCACTTTAACAAAATAAACTAGTCATAAAGCGTAACAAAAATAACTTAAAACATAACATTAAGTTATAAGAACCAGAATAGCAATTGCAATGAAGTCCAAAAAACTATCACTTTTTATTAATTGGAAGAAAAAATTACACAAAATACATCTAGGCAAATTCTATAGAGCCAACCCCCATTTTTCCAAGGTCTATCTCTTGTATTTATAAGTTCTTTGAAGTTTGCAACATAAGATTTATTGTTATAGATCTATTAGATAAACAACCTAGTAGAGGGTCCTCTTGGAAGCTTGTGTTACTGAGGTGGTGGGATCAAAATTTTCCCTAAATTTGAATTCAAATGTGCTCTATAATCTTGAACTACCTCCTACAAATGTCTAAGATACTATGACTATTCTATTAGAAATGTCACTTTCAAGCAAAATGGTAGACCAAAACTGAGGTCGTGGGCATATTGAGCCTTTAGAACCTTGAATCTAAACCTTTGGGATGGTTATACGATATTATTTTTTATCAAGATTTGGCTTCATGCCATTCCCATTCCTTGTTGATGTCTCATCCCTTTGGTCTTATGTATTTTTAGGCTTTAGAGTAGGATTGTTGACGTCGTTGTCCAAAATTGTTTGGCTTCATTCCTCTTTGTTTTTGAGTTGAGGCTTATCTCTTGATTGATGTGAGAGTTATGTTTTTTTCACTTTGAAAAGTTTTTATTTATTCCATATTATGCACACTTGCCTGTTCTTAGAATTTTTGGATCAAATCTAGGCCTTTGGGATATTTCTAGCTTGGCGCATAGTCGGTTGACTGATTTTAGATTTTTTGGTACTCATATTGATATAAATCTTTACAAAGGTCTAAATTTCATCAAATTTATATTTGCACACTTGGAGCTCTTGGTTGGCATCAAGTGTAGTTTTTAATAATATCGGGCTTACATGTTGCCAAAACATTTTGAGACTTAGCCATATTCACATTTTGCATTGCTTCCAATATTTGTGCCTATTGAAAATTTTTGGATGCCTTTGATTATAACTAGATGTATTAAAGTCTCTAGGCTTGATTCATTGATATTAATCATGAGGGCATTATTTGACCTACATTATTGGTACCTCCTAAGGTTTTCTATTTGTAGAAAAGGATAAATCTAGATAGCCTTATTTATTGGGTATGAAATCATAAGGAGGGGAATGAGCTAGAAGATAAGCTAACAAAAATAAATATTTATGGGAACAATATGGATTATAATACTAGTAGGTACAAGGACTACATGATAAGGAATTGGGGGAATAAGACTACAATAAGTAAGAAAAGCAATGGTGCTAGAATGCAAAATGGTTGAAGGTGGCGGAGAGATATTCAGGCGGATAGGTTGAGGATGAATAGCACAAAGTGGAACATGGGAAGAAAAGAAAAATAAAAATGAAGTGGAGATACCTAGCTACTAGTATCCCTTGCAAAAAATGGTACCTCCATGAGCATGGTATTCCATAGCTAAAATTTGCTTTAGATCTAGGCTAATTGCCTTAGATAAATATTCCAAGCACTCAAGGGCCAGAGCCTTTCATTACCTTGTGCTTTTATTTTCTTCATAAAGTTGAACAAAAAAAATTCTCCCTATCATGAGTGTTGGTGCAACATATTAGGGCTTCGAGGATACAAATGGATTTTGCTATGAACTATATTCTTGGCTTGGTATTTTTATTTTACCCTGTGTTAGCTTATATAAATTTGAGGATAGTTATGCCAGATAAGCACCGTGATAATTGCAAGATGTCATATTTTGATCTAACATCTTTTCAAAAAAATTGGAGCTCATGTAGAAATTTTTCTCACATGCTTCTCCCTTCTATGCATTTAATTATTTATTCACCAACTAGCTTCTCTAACTCAATCACTTTATGTCTCTCTTCATCACTGAGAAGATGAAATGTCATGTATCACACTTTATATATCATCTCTTGATCTAGTGCATATCTCACCATGGCATTAGAGTACCTTTTTACTACTTGATAGCTCTTCTTATCTTGTCTATTGGGCTATAGATTTGTGAAAGGGTGATGAAGGATGACAATTTAAGAGATAATTGAGAAATAAGGGTGAAGAAAAAATGAGATAAAATAGAGTTTATCAAAGGTAATGAGGTGAGAAGTAAGAATAATACCAATGGAACATGAAGGGCGATGGAAGGATATATAGAGGAAAAAAGAAAAAATGAGAAAAACGATGCCTGAATAATGAATGCCCTTGGGTTATCTTTTTTTTAGCTTGATTGTATCCAAATTCCTAGAAATAATATTTGTCCATGCAACTGAATCAACATTCTACATAATCTACTACATCATGTGTATGCTTAGCATACTTTTAGAATTTTTTATTATCTTCTAGGTTAACTACCTTATTCTCTAGCTATATTCAACTTTTTTATTTATTTGCTAGCCTATTTACACAAAAATGTGACACTCTTCTACATGTCAATGGTGCTTTATTCTTAGCTCTTACATCATAATCTATAGTAGTCTGACCAAATAGTATCAAAATTATATTTTCCCTCTGGTATATGTCTTGGAACTCATAAGTTATATCAATTGGACCTTTACTTTGATGTGGCTTAAGGGGTCACTCATTTTTAAAGGTGAAGTAGCATAGAATATTGGAGATTAATATGGGTGATTATTTTGTATGAAACAAGTCATCGAGCTTTACTTTCTCATGTGTCAAACGGACAATAATTTTTTGAAGAGTTTTGAGAAGCATGTCTATCACCAATTTTGACTCTTTCATATCATGTTCTTCTATTGTATGCCATATTTTCAATAGTTTCCCTTGGTCTTCTAGCCAAGCCTACTACAACCAATTATTTTCCAGGCTTAGTAAATACTTATGATCAGATTTTGGATTTGAATGTGCTTCCTGACTTGATAATTTACTTTTGGAATTATGATTATGCTATGCAAATTTGTGCTACATCATGTTCTATCCCTATTTTGGCTAATCAACTATTTCTATATATGCATATTTGGATTCTTCTTCTTTCGAACTTGCCCTTCATTCCTCATATCTTTCTATATGATATGGTTTGAGCCATTTTTTTTATATTTAGAATATTTTCTAGATGCATGGGATTCCCATATGGTTATGATTTGAGAGATCCTCCTAGTTGCTTTAGAAATTCCTTGGACAAACACATCCCAAACAAGGGTGGCATATCTGCAATTACCATATCTTAAAATACTGCAAGGTATAGATACTCATGTAACATTATCAAGGTTTTTTTTATGATTTTGACTACCTAATTCATATCATGTTCAAATACAAAGGCTTGGGATCCAATCAGATGTAATCCAAGCCCATTTTATCATAGATTTTTGGGGGTATTATTATGATGTCAACTTTCAAATTTATAATGTAGGTATGCAATATCCATCATTCCAAGCAAAGAGATAAATAGAAGGGGTGGCTGATATTATTCCATGCTTAACAATGACTGCTTGTAGGGATCTAGGAGTTGAATTTTTCTTCTAATTCTATCAATACCATTTTGACAAAATCCACCTACTCGAATACC
This sequence comes from Wollemia nobilis, assembly GCA_028583015.1. Taxonomy (NCBI): domain Eukaryota; kingdom Viridiplantae; phylum Streptophyta; class Pinopsida; order Araucariales; family Araucariaceae; genus Wollemia; species Wollemia nobilis. The sequence goes on from JAQPPZ010000523.1 coordinate 24,203,292, forward strand.
CATAAATATATTCTTAGACCTTTTGCCATTCTTGTAGGGTTATCTCTTGCTTCTTTTAATGATTCTAGTTTTGTGTCTAATGACTTGAATAGACTCTGATATTGTTCAACTATATATGTTCTTTATGCCTAGTTCATGGCAAAAAAATAAGTTTGGTAGGTTTTAATCCTTTGTTTATTTAACTGCCTTGTTCCTAGACTTGATGTTTTAGCATGTGGATATAGGTTTTCTTCTTCTTGTTGGCTCTTTGGTGAACTTATGGCCATCAAGATCATCACTTTTGATTTTTATCTCCATCTTGTTTCTCATTTCCCTAATTTTTAATGTCCCAATCGCATGTTTATGTAAGAATAGTGTTGAAATTATTACCCATACTTACCAAACAAATTGCAAAAATTATTTCTTCTGAGAAGCATTACCTCGAATTTATTATGAGAGAAACCACATTTTCCATCATTGGAGTTTTCTATGAATGGAGAAATGTTTGGAAAATCTTATCTTCATAACTTGTGTTGAATAGTGGAGAGTTGCACATAGCCAAAACATGAAACACTCTTGTCTGTTGAAGTCATTGGTGCATGTTAGTTGATACTTTGATATATACTTGCTTGGATGTTCTATCTTGGTTTTTTCCTTATTTTGTTGCTCTTTCACACTATTAAAATCTCTATTTAGTTGGTAAATTATAGCTTTCAAATATTGTACCATTCAATATTGTGACATGGGTATGGCAAGATTTGACTCCATCATGGAGGAAGGGGATGAGTATGACTCTACTGTCTTATTATGTGATGGATGGAGTACACTTGGTAATTGAAATTGTGAACTACTTAGATGATCTTGAAAACTTTTTCATATGGTAATTCTAGGAGGAAGCTTTCTAGCTATGATAAACATATTTTTTGTCGCTATAGTTTTTTGAAAATTTTGTGAGAATATTTTTTCTTTGGACTATTGAATTAGAAGACTCAAATCAAGGTTGATGGCATGGATATAGTAAAGATATGCATGATTTTGGGATGGTTTAATTTCTTGGGGGATTAGTTTCCAAGTCCTTTTGAACTAAATATTAAAATTAGTAATGCTTTCATAGGGAGCTCTTTGAATAGAGGAAAATTGGATGAGTAGCAAAAATGGATCTTCAAGATCATTGAACTTTAATATGAGATATTCAACTAGTTTTGCCTAAGTTATAATGCTTTTATCTTCTAAATAATGATACCATGTTAACATATTATCTTGAAGGGATTGAACTAGTAATATGACCATTACATCTTTGAAGACAATATTATATGTGGTGGCTAAGGTGGCTACATCTTGACAATGCTCATAAGCCATTTTCACTACCATTATAAATGATAAAATCTTTTAGGGCGACATTAGGGATTTAATGAAGGATTAGGATATTGAGAGGATATACACTATCCCAAGATAAACATAACTATTTGACCATTATTGGCTCAATGAGAACTTATTTGTAGTAATAATTTCCAGCACTCTTATTTAGATAATTCTATATTCAATTACCAGTGAATCCATTGGTCTCTCTAGTTCTCTTATCAATGGAGTTTCCAAGTGAACATGCATCATCTGCTTATAAGATCAAGACTATTCACAAAATATTGAATCCTCTAGTAAATGAGACAAATGTATGGAATCATCCCACCAGGTGTGCCAAAAAATATTTGGCTAAAACATACCTAAGCCTTTGAAGTGCATCCTAGACTTTAGCCAACATTGGATGACTGAGATTTCTCTCATGTTCAACCTCTACAATAGGCTAATTCCTTTAATTGATCATAAAATTAAAACAAGGGTTTAAGATAAAAGTAATAAATGGAAGGGTTAGAAAGGAGCAAGGATTTTTATTAATAATTGAATGATGGATGGAGGTATAGTGTAACAACATTGGATACATATTGCATAAAGCCTAGTACAATTAACTTGCAATGATACTTAACAAACCAACCATTGTCAAATGCATAACAAAGTTAATTCAATTATAGTTAGATGATTTAATAATTCTAAATACTTTAATGAAAATCAATACAATAGTGATCCAAAAAGAAAAATTCACTTTAACAGAGTAAACTAGTCATAAAATGTAACAAAAATGAATTAAAACACAATATTTATTCATAAGAACTTGAAATGGTAATTGCAATGGAGGTCAATCAACTATCACTTTTTATTAATTGGTAACAAAAATTACACAACATACATTTAGGAAAATGCTATAGATCTAACCTCCCTTTTGCAAAGGTCTAGCCCTCTTTTCATTTATAAACTACTCTTTGAATCTTGTAGCATAAGAGTTATAGTTATAGGCCTGTTAGATAAACAACCTAGCAAAGGATTGATATTCTCACAATGACACTAAGAGGGGGGGTGAATCAGTGTAGCTAAAAATTTTGATCTGCAATTCTTAAAACTGAAGCAAAGAGAACTGAAAACAAATAAAGCAGTAAACACAAGAGAGCACACCACAACACACAATGTAACGAGGTTCACCAATTTGGCTACTCCTCAAGAATGACTCCTTGGACTACGGTCCAAATCCAGCCTTTGCAAAACACCAATTTTACAATCTGTTTACCAACACCCACTGGAAGGAGCACCAACCCTCGATTTATCTGCACCTATAGAAAGGAGCACCAACCCCTATCCAAGCACCAACTTGAATCACAGAAAAGTTAAATCAATGACATACAAATGCCTTCACTATTACAAGACCCTGACTGGTCTCCAATTTAAAACACAGTAATTACTCACTGCTCAGCTTGTTGCTCTCTTACAACACTCTTTTCACCCTCTTACGGCAGCACTTTTCACAATTACAGCGACAACAATATTCTTCACGCAGACCTATTTTTATAGCATGAAAGTCTCTATTTTTAGCTTTCATAAATTCGCATGCAACCCGTAACTGTTTCTTTTTAAAAGATCTCTTTCGCCACTTGTCAACTGTAACTGCTTTTAATATTTCTCATGCGCCACTTGTCAGTTGTATCGCTTTCTAACTGTAACTGCTTTTGTCTAATATAGAGTAGGCCTTTTGTCAAACACGATGCATGTTACGACTCTATTTATGCGACTGTTCGATTTCTCCTTCTACGATTGTTCTTTAAAAAGCTGCATGAATTCTAACTAAAATTGCACCTGTAACTGTCGCTTTTACTCCAGTTGACTCTTCTAAAATTGGCTGCATGTTTTTCTTCTACAACTGCCCCTTTAACTGTCGTTCTGTTCCAGTTAACTATCTGTTCAACGTGTAGTTGCGACCTGTCGCGAAATCGTGACACTTCTATCTCTTTCTGCCCTTCTTCGCCTTTTACCCATAAACAAGAACATGTCACGATATCATGACATTCTCCGGCCTCCTTGTTCTCCTTCTTCTTGCACCGAAAACCTAAACATGTCACGAAATCGCGACATCTCGCCTTCTGCTCTCTTTGCTCTCCCCAAACGGAACATGTCACGAAATCGTGACATCTTCGCTGCCTTGTGCCTTTTCTGCCTTTCGCTCGCGAAATCATGACATCTCTCTCTTCCTTGTGCCTTTTCTTCCTTCCCGCGAAAATGGAACATGTCACGAAATCGTGACACTTTCGCTGCCTTGTGCCTTTTCTGTCTTTGGCCAGCGAAAATGGAACATGTCGCGAAATCGTGACACTTTTCGCTGCCGTACACTCTACTTCGCAAGTCTCAGCGAAATCGGACCATGTCGCGAAATCGTGACATCTTTTTGCCTTAGCGCTTTTCTTTGCCTTTCGCCCATGAAAATCCAACATGTAGCGAAATCGCTACACCTTTTTCCCTTTGCACTTTCTTTTGCTTCGGCCTCCGAAAATCCAACATGTAGCAAAATCGCTACACCTTTTTCCCTTTGCACTTTCTTTTGCTTCGGCCTCCAAAATCCAACATGTAGCGAAATCGCTACACCTTTTTCCCTTTGCACTTTCTTTTGCTTCGCCTTCGAAAATCCAACATGTAGCGAAATCGCTACACCTTTTCCTCCCCTCAACATAAAATCTACTTTTCCTTTGCCCTTTCTTCAAAATCCAACATGTAGCGAAATCGCTACACTTTTTCCTTGCACTTTTCAACATGTAGCAAATCCTACACTTTTGTTCCTTGCTTACTTCAACATGTAGCGAAATCGCTACACTTTTGTTCCTTAGCGCTTTTTCTTTGAACATGTCACGAAATCATGATAGTTTTCTTGCTTGCCTTCTTTGCTTCCAACATGTCATGAAATCATGACAGTTTTTCCACTTGGCTTCTTTGCCTGCAACATGTCACGAAATCATGACAATTTTCTTGCGCCTTCTCTCTCCTCGTCCATGTCACGAAATCATGACAATTTTCTTTGTGCCTTCTCTCTCCTCCGACATGTCATGAAATCATGACATTTTTCTTTCTGCCTTCTAACTTCTCAACCTGTCGCGATATCGCGACAGTTTTCTTACTTGTCTTTTTCTTTGATTTTTTGGATCTGGGTCACTTCTGTTTTCCTGGAATTTCACTGTACATGATCTGACTGATCTCTGAACTCCTGTCCACTGCTTCAACTGCATCAACTGATCCTACTTCAACTGCATCAACTGATCTATCTGTCTGTGTTGACAACAATGACAATACTTTTGCTGCACCTTGCTCAACAATCTCCCCCTTTGGAATTGTTGGCAACACTCATGCACTCTCCTGTAATTCTTCTCCCCCTTTGACAATAATACCAAAGGGCTGCTGCAGACTCCCCTGAGTCTATGCACAACATTCTCAGATACACATTGTTATAGTTAGCAAAAATAATGAATATGAGCAAAACTATAAACATAGGCATAAGTACTCCCCCTGAGAATGTGATCCCAATTGATAGTCAGTTTTTTGGAAATGTGACTACTCCCAACTTACTCCGAAGGTACTCAAAAACTTCCTTGGGCAATGGTTTTGTGAATATATCTCGCTACTTGCTCCGTAGTTGGAACAAAATCCAATTTGACCTCACCTTCTGCAACTTTATCCTTCAAGAAGTGATACCGGATTGCAATATGTTTGGTTCGAGAATGCATAACCGGATTCTTTGATATGTTTATAGCACTGGTGTTATCACATTTAACTGAAATTGGCTCTTTGAAGTGAATACCAAGATCTTTCAGTGTTTGTCTCATCCATAATATCTGAGTACAACATGTTGTTGCTGCAATGTATTCTGCCTCTGCTGTGGATAGAGAGACTGATTCTTGTTTCTTGCTGTGCCATGCTACCAGCCTGTCTCCAAGATAAAATGCTCCTCCACTGGTACTCTTTCTGTCATCAATACATCCTGCCCAATCTGCATCAAATATGCAATAAGAGTGAAGTCCTTACCTTTTGGGTACCACAACCCATACTCCATAGTACCCTTGAGGTACCTAAAAATCCTCTTTACAGCTTTCACATGAGTCTCTTTGGGACTAGCCTGAAATCTTGCTACCATGCATACCGCCTGTAATATATCTGGTCTAGTGGCTGTCAAATACAGCAGGCTTCCAATCATAGACCTGTACATGGTTTGATCTACATCTGGAGATTTGTCATCCTTGCTCAACTTGCAACCTGTTGTCATGGGAGTGCTGACAGGTTTACTATCCTCCATTGTAAACTTTTTCAGCATTTCTTTCACATATTTTACTTGAGAGATAAAAATCCCCTTTTCACTTTGATTGACTTGCAATCCGAGGAAATAAGAAAGTTCACCAATCATTGACATCTCAAATTCTGTCTTCATTTTATTAGCTATGTCTCTACAATATTTATCCATGCTGCTGCCAAATATTATATCATCTACATAAACAACAAGTACAATAAGATGGCCATTCTCAGTTTTGATATATAAATTGTTGTCCACCATACCTTTCTTGAACCCCTGTTTAATAAGATAGTTATCCAGTCTTGCATACCATGCTCTGGGTGCCTGTTTCAGACCATACAATGCTTTCTTTAACCTGCAAACAAAATCAGGATTGTCACCGAGTTGGAAGCCATCTGGCTGTTCAATGTAAACCTCTTCTTCCAGTTTTCCATTCAGAAATGCTGATTTTACATCCATTTGATATACTTTGAAGTTTTTATGGATCGCTAAAGCCAGAAACATTCTGATTGCTTCTAGTCTGCAACTGGTGCAAATGTTTCCTCAAAATCAATGCCTTCAACCTGAGCATAGCCTTTACAGACCAATCTTGCCTTATTTCTGACAACCTGTCCGTCTTCATTTAATTTATTTCAAAAAATCCATTTAGTGCCAATTATGTTTTTATTTGCTGGTCATGGTACTAATTCCCAGGTTTTGTTTTTCTCAATCTGATCTAGTTCTTCATTAATTGCCTTCATCCAACTTTCATCTATGCTTGCTTCAACAATATTTTTGGGTTCAATGCTGGATAATAAAGAGTAGTTTCGAATTACTGCTCTTCTTGTCTGAATACCAACTGTTGGGTCCCCAATAATCTGTTCTCTGGGATGATTTTTTTGCCAGCTGCCTGTTTTGAATTTATTGTTCTCTTCTTCTTCTGAGTCGATTCTTAAATCAGCTGTGTCAATTTTTTGATTTTCTTCTTTTTCTATTTCTTCATCTCCTTCAATGACGTCTTCATAAATAGGGTAGTTTTCTTGATACGTAACTTCTCTTTCTCTACCTTCATCAACTTTAACATCAGCACTCTCAATAATTTTCTTTAGCCGCTTGTTGTAACATGTGTAGGCTTTGCTTTTAGTTGAGTAACCGAGAAAAATACCTTCGTCAGCTCTATCTTCGAACTTACCGAGATTATCTTCAGTTCGTTTGATATAACACTTGTTGTCGAACACTTTGAAGTATCTTGTTGTTGCTTTCCTGTCGAACCACAGTTCATACGGTGTTTTGCTTTCATGTGTTCTTAGCATGCACCTATTTTGAATGTAAACTGCAGTATGTACTGCCTCTTTCCAGAATCTGTCGGCTATTTTGTTCTCAACCAACATTGTCCGTGCCATTTCTTGCACAGTCCTGTTCTTTCTTTCAACAACACCATTCTGCTGAGGTGTCCTTGCTGCTGAAAACTGTCTTCTAATCCCATATTTTTGACAGTATTCTGCAAACTCCTCTGAGATAAACTCTCCTCCTCTCGTCTGATCTTAGGCATTTAATTCTTTTTCCAATCCGATTCTCAACCTGCTTTTTAAAAATCTTGAACATTTCAAAGGCATCTGATTTAAGCTTTAAAAATAGTACCCATGTCATTCTGGAGTAGTCATCTATGAACAACATAAAGTATTTGTCACCATTTATGCTTTGTGTTCTCATGGGTCCACATAAATCGGTATGAATCAGCTCTAACGGTTTGCTGGTGAAATATTCCTTTGCTTTAAATGTGGATCTGGTTTGCTTCCCTTTTTGGCATGAAGCACAGATGCTATTTACCGGTTTGCCAATGGTGGGTATATCTCTTACTGCTCTTTTTGAACTTATTTTTACCAGATTGTCAAAGCTGATATGCCCGAGCCTCTTGTGCCACAGCCAGTTTTCATCTTCCTGTCCAATCAAGCATGATCCTTCTGAAGTTTCTGAGAGAGTGTATAGATTTCTAGAAGTCCTCGATCCAGTAGCTACCAGCTTCCCACTGTGTGCTTTTCTTACTTCACAGCCCTATTTTTTAAAGATGACTTCATGACCTCTGTCATAGATTTGACTTACGCTCAGTAAGTTGTGCTTCAAACCAACTACAAACAGAACTTCTTTGGAATTGATCTTTCCATCACTTATCTTGACTGATCCTTTTCCAACTATTTTGGCTCCATCATTATTTCCAAACTTTACCGAGCCCCCTTCATATTTCTGTAATTTTTCAAATTTTTGTTTATCTCCGGTCATGTGACTGGAGCATCCACTGTCCAATATCCATGGTGCTGATTTGTTCTGTGCTTTGAATGCTGTCTGGACAATCAAGGATTCCTTTTCTTCTTTGAGTTGCTCTTTTTCCTTCCATTCTGATTTGGCTGTAGTTTTGGTCATTTGTTTAGACTTTTCTTTGTCAGTGGCCTGTGCATGTTTATCTGGGAATTTTCTATTTTGCTTTAAACTGTTTGGTTGAGTTCTTCTTCCCTGATATTTATTTGCTGCATATGTGCTTCTACAGTTTCTTGCAATATGTCCAAAGTTGTGACAGTTATAGCATTCTACTGCATAATCTATCAAGGGTGAAAATACATTTCTACTGGAAAAATTTCTTTGTCCTATATTATAAATGCAGTCTGAAATCTTATGACCGTAAGTATTGCATTTAAAACAATAACCAGAAAAAGAATGATTGAACCTGGGAGTTGGTCTTTGCCAATTTGTAGTAGGAGCCACAAATTTTCTTCTCCTTTGATGAGTGACTTTTGTGAATCCCTCATTGTCAACAGTCTTCTCGTGCCTTCCATTGTTGCTTTCTTTTGCAAGATTCATTTTTCTTTGGTCAACCTTGATTTTATCCTCTTTCTTTACTGGTTCTATAGTTATGGCCTTTGATTCACTTGATGATTCTCCTTCGACAAACCCCAAGCCAAACTTGATGTCTGTAGTCCTCTGACTATTTATAATCTTTTCAAGCTTTGCAGAACTTCCTTCAAGTTTGTGATAGCAGCTTAGTTTTTGATTCTTTTCTTCTAGCCGCATTCTTAAAATAACAATCTCTTCTTCTAGTTTGCTGCACTCATCTATTCTCATGGTTAACTGTACTTCAAGTTCTTCAGACATTTTCTTAAATTCTTTTGTCTGTACTTTTAAGCTGTTTATTATGTCATTCGCATCTTCAAGCTTTCTTGAGACTTTATTATTCTTTTTCCTTTCTGACTTCAACTCTTTAAGTGCCGCAACCAACTCACCTTCCAGATAAACTTCAGCCTCATCCTTATTTTTTGTATCATCTTCCTATTTTTCTTCTGTTTTTGCTTCTTCAAATGCCATGAACAGAGCTTCACCTGTTTCTTCTTCAGAATCTTCACCTGAGCTATCTTCAGAAGAGCTGACATTTTTGGATATGAAACTTTTCTTTTTGAAATTGCTTTTCTTGAAGTTTGGTTTCTTTTTCCAGTCACTTCTTTCTTTGTGTGACCCTTCATTACTATTAGTTTTCTCATTCATGGGACACTTAGCTGCAAAGTGACCGACCCCTCCACAATTGAAACACTTAAATGGCAACTTTCCTCTATATTTTCCTTTTCCTTTTGTAAGTTTTCGAACAAAGTTGGCTTCAGTTTCATCCGATGTTTCTTCAGCCTCAGATTCTTGTTCAGCTTTTGTATTCTTGTGTGCTTTAAAAGTAGCTTCTTTGTCTATGGGCTTAGTTTGTCCTATTCTCATTTCGTATGCAGTCAAGGAACCATGCATCTCGTCCATGCTAAAATTGTTTAGATCTTTAGCCTCTTCTATTGCAGAAACTTTAGAATTAAATCTTTTGTGAAGAGTTCTAAGTACCTTTTTCATGACAACTGCATCTTCGATCTCTTCGTCGAGTCCTCTGATTGCATTGATGACTCCATTGACTCTCAGCATATAGGTCTCAATGTTCTCTTCGTCATTCATTTGTAATGCCTCGAACTGAGCTCGATGAGTTTGCAGTTTGGCTTCCTTGATCTTGTTGTCTCCTTCATGAATGCTTTTCAGTTTGTCCCATATGTCTTTTGCAGATTTACAGCTCATGACCCTTATCAGTTCACTGTCTACTAGCCCACACATTATTGCATTCTTTGCTTTGGCATTATTCTCAGACAGTTTCTTATCGACAGCATCTATTGGAGGAGTAGTGGGTGCTGTGTATCCACTTTCTACTGACTCCCAAATGTCGTATCCTAAAGCACTCAGATATGTCTGCATCCTGAGTCTCCAGAATGAGTAATTAGTTCCATTGAACAGAGGAGCTTTGTTTGATGAGAAACCTTCACTACCTGCCATTGTGTTCCTTCCAAGATCACCTTAGCTGATTAAGCTTGTTCAAGAACCTTGCTCTGATACCAATTGATATTCTCACAATGACACTGAGAGGGGGGGTGAATCAGTGTAGCTAAAAATTTTGATCTGCAATTCTTAAAACTGAAGCAAAGAGAACTGAAAACAAATAAAGCAGTAAACACAAGAGAGCACACCACAACACACAATGTAACGAGGTTCACCAATTTGGCTACTCCTCAAGAATGACTGCTTGGACTACGGTCCAAATCCAGCCTTTGCAAAACACCAATTTTACAATCTGTTTACCAGCACCCACTGGAAGGAGCACCAACCCCTGATTTATCTGCACCTACAGAAAGGAGCACCAACCCCTATCCAAGCACCAACTTGAATCACAGAAAAGTTAAATCAATGACATACAAATGCCTTCACTATTACAAGACCCTGACTGGTCTCCAATTTAAAACATAGTAATTACTCACTGCTCAGCTTGTTGCTCTCTTACAACACTCTTTTCACCCTCTTACGGTAGCACTTTTCACAATTACAGCAGCAACAATATTCTTCACGCAGACCTATTTTTATAGCATGAAAGTCTCTATTTTTAGCTTTCATAAATTCGCATGCAACCCGTAACTATTTCTTTTTAAAAGATCTCTTTCGCCACTTGTCAACTGTAACTGCTTTTAATATTTCTCATGCGCCACTTGTCAGTTGTATCGCTTTCTAATCATAACTGCTTTTGTCTAATATAGAGTAGGCCTTTTGTCAAACACGATGCATGTTACGACTCTATTTATGCGACTGTTCGATTTCTCCTTCTACGACTGTTCTTTAAAAAGTTGCATGAATTCTAACTAAAATTGCACCTATAACTATCGCTTTTACTCCAGTTGACTCTTCTAAAATTGGTTGCATGTTTTTCTTCTACAACTGCCCCTTTAACTGTCGTTCTGTTCCAGTTAACAGTCTGTTATCGTGTAGTTATGACTTGTCATGAAATCGTGACACTTCTGTCTCTTTCTACCCTTCTTCGCCTTTTACCCATGAAAACAAGACATGTCACGAAATCATGACATTCTCGGCCTCCTTGCTCTCCTTCTGTCTTGCCACCGCGAAAACGAAACATGTCATGAAATCATGACATCTTCGCTGCCTTATGCCTTTTCTGCCATCTACCCACAAAAACGAAACATGTCACGAAATCGCGACATCTCTCTCTTCCTTGTGCCTTTTCTTCCTTTCGCCCGTGAAAACGGAACATGTCACGAAATCGTGACACTTTCGCTGCCTTGTGCCTTTTCTGTCTTTGGCCAGCGAAAATGGAACATGTCACGAAATCGTGACACTTTTCGCTGTCGTACACTCTACTTCGCAAGTCTCAGCGAAATCGGACCATGTCGCGAAATCGTGACATCTTTTTGCCTTAGCGCTTTTCTTTGCCTTTCGCCCGCGAAAATCCAACATGTAGCGAAATCGCTACACCTTTTTCCCTTTGCACTTTCTTTTTCCTAAAATCCAACATGTAGCGAAATCGCTACACCTTTTTCCCTTTGCACTTTCTTTTGCTTCGGCCTCCAAAAATCCAACATGTAGCGAAATCGCTACACCTTTTTCCCTTTGCACTTTCTTTTGCTTCGCCTCAACAATTAAAATCTATTTTCCTTCCTAAAAATCTAGCATGTAGCGAAATCGCTACACCTTTTTTCCTTTGCACTTTCTTTTGCTTCGACCTCCAAAATCCAACATGTAGCAAAATCGCTACACCTTTTCCTTTATTCAACATGTAGCGAAATCGCTACACCTTTTTCCTTGCACTCTTTCTTCCCCAAAATCCAACATGTAGCGAAATCGCTACACTTTTGTTCCTTGCACTTCCAACTTTGCTTCGGCCCGCGATACTTCAACATGTAGCGAAATCGCTACACTTTTGTTCCTTGGCGCTTTTTCTCTGAACATGTCATGAAATCATGACAGTTTTCTTGCTTGCCTTCTTTGCTTCCAACATGTCACGAAATCGTGACAGTTTTTCCACTTGGCTTCTTTGCCTGCAACATGTCACGAAATCATGACAGTTTTGCTTGCGCCTTCTCTCTCCTCGTCCATGTCGTGAAATCGTGACAATTTTCTTTGCGCCTTCTCTCTCCTCGTCCATGTCGTGAAATCATGACAATTTTCTTTGCGCCTTCTCTCTCCTCCGACATGTCGTGAAATCGTGACGTTTTTCTTTCTGCCTTCTAACTTCTCAACCTGTCGCGATATCGTGACAGAAAACATGTCGCGATATCGCGACAGTTTTCTTACTTGTCTTTTTCTTTGATTTTTTGGATCTGGGTCACTTCTGTTTTCTTGGAATTTCACTGTACATGATCTGACTGATCTCTGAACTCCTGTCCACTGCTTCAACTGCATCAACTAATCTTGCTTCAACTGCATCAACTGATCTATCTGTCTGTGTTGACAACAATGACAATACTTTTGCTGCACCTTGCTCAACAAGGATTTTTTTGGAAGCTTGCATTGATAAGGTGGCTAGCTCAAATTTTGACTTACATTTGAATTCAAATATGCTTTGTAATTTTGTCCATAGATATTCAACTACCTCCTATAAATGTATGAGCTGCTATAATTATTTTGTCAAAAATAGCACTTTCAAGCTAAACATATCTTGGCTTGGATAGCTAGAGGGCATTGAGGTGGTTGCAGATTTGAGAGAAACATTTCTAAGTCTAGCATATTAAAGTTAGGCTTACGGTAATATCAAACCATTTATATGCTTGAATTTAGGCCTTTGGTATGGCTCTATGATGTCATTATTTATCGAGCTCTAACTTTGTGCCATTCCTTGTTAATGTCTCATATCTTTGATCTTGTGTGTTTTCAACCTTTGGAGTAGGATTGTTGGCACTGTCATCCAAAACTATTAAACTTGATTTCATTTTTTCTTTGATACTAAGGGTATCCCTTCATTGATTTCAAATTCATGCTACTTCCTCTTTGGAAAATTTGGTTTATTCCATCTTACATATGTTTACAAGTTTTCAAATATTTTGGACTAAATTTAAGCCTTTGGTATATCTTCAGCTTTGTGTGCAACTAATTGACTAATTTTAGGCTTTTTTGCACTCTTGTTGATGCCACTCATTATAAAGGTTCAAAGTTGATCAATTCTATGTTTGCACACTTGGATCTCTTGACTGGCATTAGGTTAAATTTTGAATACCAAGCTTATGCATTTCAAAACTTCTTGAGACAACCATCTTAATATTTTACATTGCTTCCAATATTTGTTCTTGTTAAAAAATTTTGAATGCCTTTGAGTATAGCCAGATGTATTCATATCTCTAGGTTTGATTCATTGATATTGATCATGAGTGTATTCTTTGATCTACAGGTCTGCCTTTGGGTCTACCACTTGGTCTACTTATTTCTTTTATAGAATTTATTGAACATTGCTTTCATGTTGTACCATTGTGTGACATATATCCATCCACAATTAATATGTACCTTCTTGATCATTTTCTATTTGTACCAATAGTTGTCTCTAGGATTAGCATGGGATTTTTATTTTAAAAACTTTGTGTTACTAGTTCCTACTTTACTATCATAGCCAAGACTTTCATTATTTTACCTTATACATGACATATGGTATTTATTATACCTTTTCCATATTTACCCAATATTGTTCCATTATAACCCATTTTTTCATTAGCTTGAAGTGAATTCCTTTCGTTTACCTTTCAAAGCACCCAAGTTCTTGCTCTTCATGATGGCTTTCAACACCTATACCATTATCATCAATAGTATTCAAGTCATTAATATCTTAAACTAAATATATCTTAGTGATAAGATTACATGTATCATAATAGATGTTTATCATTAAGGGCTTAAGGTCATCTATATCACAAGCATCTACCATCATGGGCTTGAGCTTCCATTGCTCCTCAATGTTCTCTTTTCTTTTATGATTATAAATGTCAAGTGTGATTGACGCCATGTATACTATCCTTACAATATCTATAGGTATTATAACATAAATTTGAAGAAGATCTTCAAAACCATCATCTCTGAGAATTTTTTGTAAACAACTCTTTAGAGTGATAACTTTTACATATTCATAAAGATCCTTCCCTTCTGGAAAACAAAGACCCCTAAGACCCTTATCTAGTGTGGCACACTCATGAATTTCTAGTAGATTCTTGGCATGGTTTCTCTTTTTCTTTCCCATGCTTCAAGGTGTTGGTCTCTATTGGAATTGTACCGTTTACAATCATTGAAATTTGCAAGAAGGTTTAAGGTGTCATACTCCGCAAAAAGTGCATATTTTTTTACAATTGTTGAATTTTTGCAAGAAGGGGGAAGGTGTTGGACTTCGTTGATAGTACATATTTTTAAAATCACAATGCTTGAGAAATTTTACAAAAGAATTTTAAATTACACCTTTATACCTCCAAAATTCATTTTTTTAATAAGTTAAAATTCATTAAAAATTAAAGCGCATAAAAAATGCTTTTTACTCTTTTATTTTATAAAATAAAAAGCTTTATTTTTTAATTTTTAATTAAAAAATGCACATTTATGGAATAATTCTCTTTCTTTTTAAAAACTAAATAAAAGCATGTGTATTAAAAAAATTCTCCACCTTTTTTAATAATAAAAAACATGCACTTCTTGAAAATTTTAAAATATGTTTTTTTAAATTAAAATAATTTTAAAAATAAGCATCTCTTTAGGTAGTAGCGAACGTGATACAGTCAGGAGTGAGTGCATCCAGTAGCGAGTGCAAGTGCAAGCCAGGAGTGAGTGCAATGGGTAGCGAGTGCAAGTCGAGAGTGAGTGTAGGGGGTAGCAAGTGCGAACGTGAGCTAGGAGCAAGTGCAACCGATAGTGAGTGTGAGCACAAGCCAGGAGTGAGTGCAATAGGTAGAGAGTATGAATGTGAGCTAGGAGCAAGTGCAGTTGATAGCGAGTGCAAGCACAAGCTGAGAGTGAGTGTAGTCAGAAATGAGTGTAAAACATTTAGGTAACATAAAAAGAAAGTTATTTGTGAGAGTGCTTACTGAAAGTGTGAATGGCCAAGTTGGAAGTTTGGATGCCCTACCTAGAAATAATAAGAAGAGAGAATCTATGGAAAACCCAATCCAGGTATTAGATTCTATGCCAGAAGTGATTATCAAGGATGAGATGATTTAGCATGATATAATGATTCTTAAAACTAGAGGGTTAATTTGTAAGTTTCATGGATATTGGTCAGGTTTTTCTAAGATTCAAAATTGGATTAAGTGGAAATGGGGATTGAATTCAAATTATTCCATGAATTTTCTTCCAAAAATATTTTTTTTTATTATTTTCTCTAGTTTAGAAATAAGGGATAAAATAATGGATGGAGGTCCATGGTTTAGGGGTAAAGATGCATTATATTTAAGACCTTGGAGTGAGAATTTTTTTGTGGACATAAACTATTGAAAGGCTTCCAATATGGATTAGGCTTTTTGGATTTCCTTATAAACTCATCAATAAGGATATTTTGAAGAATATTGGTAATACCCTAGGTGAATTCATCTAGGAGGGACCAACTACTAAGGAGAGAAGGCATGTTGTATACACTCAAATATGTGTTGCCATGGATATTTCTAATCCTTTACCGTAATCGATTAGAATTAAATATGAATCAATAGAATGGGATCAACAAGTGGATTATAAAAACATTGCATTTCGATGTCGTAAATATCATGAAATTGGGCACATGACAAGAGACTGCAAAGTAAAAATGGAGGAAGATATGGAATTGGACATGAGGGTAGTTTCAATTTGAAACAAGAAGACCACATCATAGGAGAAGCTAGGTCAAATCAAGGATTTTCCACTCCTAATAAAGTGGCTATAAAAATCCCTCTACATCATCAGATGGCTAAGGCCATTATAGTTCACTCGAATTAGTTGTTAGAAGGAAAAATGATATGGGAGATGAGGAAGTACAATGCGTAAGTTCAAATATAAAAGGAGCTAAAGGAGTGAAGGAAGAGGGAAAGATAAATTTTAATATAAAGGAATATGGGGAGACAAATTTTAAAGCAAATGAGGTGAAGGAGGTCAAGCTTAATCTAGGTAAATCACCTTTATTATCCTCAAGTAGATTAAAATCTTCTCAAAAAAAAATGAAAGTAGTACAGAGTGTATTCCTTGAACTATAGTATTTCAAGAGTAGTCTAGTAAAGAAAACCTTGTAGAGGATATCCAAGCAAATTTAGTTATTTCAGTACAACATAAGAAAGTGATGACTATTGAGGATCATCTATGCAGTTTAGAGTTTTTAGGGCAACATAAAGAAGAAAATGTTATTGAGGCTATTCCTTGAACTTTCAACTCTTTAGGGCAACATAAAGAAGAAAATGCTATTGATGATATTCCTTGCACTTTCAACTCTTTAGGGCAACATAAATATTTAGAAGATAAGTCCTATTTTTAACAATATGAAAAATGGAAGAGATTGTTAAAGATGAAAGTGGTGGCAAGAATGGAAGAACAAGAGGAAGACTATCACAAAAATAAAAATGAGAAAAATAAAATCAAAAGGATATTGATCTGGGAAGCCAAATAAAAATATCACAAGTGCTTACAAGAAGTGGGGTTAAGCCCACTAATAAAAATAAAAAATGTTGATGATGAAAATGATACCATGGAATATTAGGGGTATGAATAAAACCCCTAATAAAAAAAGTTATTAAGGAATTAATAGGTTGTTATTGTTGGAAATAAGAGCAATTTTGTTGTCATTGATGTCAAGAGGATGATGTCATCTATGCATTCATGTCAAAAGGCTTATGTCCAAGTTTCAGTGTCATTAATGTCTTCCTGTGGTGTTTTCAAAAAGGCAAAGAAGCAAGTTTAATGGAAATAATAATATTATAATATTATGGGTTACAAGTTGGTTTGAAGAAAAATGAAGTCCAAGGAGTTATAAAATTATAATTCCTCCACAAGACCCATGTGGCAGATTTTAAAGTCTAAGGTTTAAATTATTTAAATTTAAATATTTTAACCATAAGGTTAAAATTTAAATTTAAATCAATTAAGGCACCAAAGTTTAATTTAAATTCGAATTAAATTCAAATTTCAAGGATCGCCAACGTTTTGAATATATGGCACATGGTATATAAAAGGGGGCAAGTTTTAATTTAAAAATCATCCATGCGAATGTAATATTACCCAAAGAAAATCGTGTGCTATGATTAGAGAGGAAGAGATTCGCATGTGCTTAAAGGCTTAAGAGGGCATACAAAGGAATAAAGGCAAGTGGGAGTGCCAACGTATTTTATTTTAATTTTTGTGGTTAGAATTTATAAAGAAGGAGAAATAAGGTGTAATTGAGATTTACTACTTTTGTATGGTGAAGTAATTTTGAGTGAAATAATTGAGTGTAGATTTTTGATATCTAACCTTTGATATTGGCAAAGAGGTTGATTGTGATTGAGACAGGTTTTGAGGTCAAAACTCCATCAAACAAAAGGTATGGGCACATCTTCCTTGTGAGTGAAATATTGTTAGGTTGGATGTTGTGAAATGCAAAGTTGGAGTGAAAAGGATTTTTTAATAAGCATTGTTGAAAATATTGGAGTAAGCTTTCATGTGCATGATTAGGGTTTGTGAAAGATCATGAGTATCATTGTTATGTGAAGTTGAGAACTATCTTGAACTAGGGTTTGTGAAATATCATGAGTATCATTGTTATGTGAGATTGTTTGATAAGCATTGTTGGAAATATTGGAGTAAGCTTTCATATGCATGATGAAAGATCATGAGTATAATTGTTATGTGAAGTTGAGAACTATCTTGAACTAGGGTTTTGTGAAATATCATGAGTATCATTTTTATGTAAATTTAGAATCATCTTAAGTCAAGGTTGAGCTCCATAGTGTGAGTTGTTGGAAGTATAATGAAACACTTGGTTAAGGTTTGTAAGCAAGTTGTGTTTCATTGAGTGAATGATTGAGTGAAGTTGGATGAGCATTATTGATTGAATATATTGGAGTGATAGTTCAATTTCTATGAAACAAATTGTTCTTTATTCTAAATTGATTTGAAGGAGAGTTTGAAAGTGATTGAGTTTTTGGTGAGTGTGAAAAATATTGAGTCTCTAACCATTCTCTATATGTTTCTATAAGATTAAATAAGATTTTGTGTGAAACATTTTTGTGTGATTGAAGAGGTTTTCTATGATAGATTGAGTTGAGTTTTTTTTGCAAGTATTGTAATTGATTTGAATAAGATATTGTGAAATTTAGTGGACATATTTGAGTAAGTCCTAGAGTGGATTTGAGGACAAAGTGAAGAAATATTTTGTGATGGCTTGTTGGTTGATTTGAGTAAGTCCTAGAGGGGACTTAAGGATAGAGTTGAGGAAGCTTAAGGACAGATTTATGTGAGCTTTTATGGAAGCTTACAATCATATTGGAAAAGTTCTAGTGAGGACTTGTTGAGTAGATTTGAGGTAAGTCTTGGTGAAGACTTGTTGAGCAAATTTGACAAGTTCTTGAGAGGACTTGTGGATAGATTTGAGGTAAGTCTTTGAGAAGACTTGATATCAGAGTTGATTGATTGATTTGTTCAAACCTTGAGTTAATATTTGGAACAGATCTAACAGAGGTGATTTGTGATTAGATCAAGCTTTGTGTTAAAGCTTGAAGACAATTTGAGGATAGAGTTTGGTGTAGACTTGATGATAGATTTGTACCAGACTAGATATAGATATTGATTAGATTTATGCTAGACCGAAGGATTGTGTTTAGTGTAGATTTGGTATATAGATTGAGCAGATTTATGCTAGCTCAAAGGACTATGTTTAGTATAGATTTGAGACAAAGATTTAGCAGAGCTGACAGTAAGCTTTGGAAGTGATAGAGTAGAGGAAAGTAGTTTCTAGTGGATCAAGATCAATTAGCCAGGGAAGTGAGGACATAGGTCTTCTAAGTGATGACAAGAGTCTTCAGTGGAGAGATATCCACAAGCCAATGTAGTTGAGGTAGTAGTCTTCTAGAGGAACACCAGTCAGAGCAGAGAAGAAGGAGTTCTTCTATGGATAGAGTTCCATGAAGTAGCTTATGGGATTGGTGTCTCCTTTGGATAGAGGTCCATAAACATTGTAATAGGGAAGGATTCCATATTACAATATGGATAGGTATTCATGAACTTGATTAGAGGATTGGTGTCTCCTTTGGACAGAGGTCCATAAACATTGTAATAGGGAAGGATTTCCAAGAAATTTATTGAGAAAATTTTAGTGAAATATTTTCTCCATGGATGTAGCCCACATTGGGTGAACCACATTAAATTGGTGTCTCTATTGTGTGTGATGATTTTTGCATTGCTTTGATTACTATTGTTGATATTGTCATTGATATATTCAATAATATTGTTTGAGAAAAGAAAAGTAAAAAGTGGTTTTATATTGTTCACCCCCTCTTAGTATAAGCTTGTGTTCTTCAGTTATAGCCTTGAGTTTATTTTAATACAAGAAATAAAATTACACAATTTGGAATGTAATGATGCTTTTAAGAATATTTGGAAGATAGGTGATCGTTTAGCAGTTTCTTCTACAAGAGCTTCAGGTGGTATTGCAATAATATAGGATAAATGCAAATAGGATGGATAACTATTAGAAGCAAAAAGTAATTGGGTTGCTGGATTATTTTGCAAGAAAGAGAAAAACATCAAATTTGGGGTTATAAATGTATATGCTCCAACTATAGTTACTCCTCGTGAAAGATATTGGAATGACCTTAGTATATTTTTGTCAAATGCAATGATGATTCATTGTGATCTATGGATTCTTGGGAGTGATTTTAATACTGTTATATCTCCTTTGGAAAAGAAGGGTGGCATTCTAAAATGGTTAAAATCAATGCAATAATTTGCTTCATTTGTCTAATGACCTTTGGGATGTTAGTCCCTCAAGATTTTAATACACATGGGATAATAGACACATTGGGAAAAATCATATAGCAAAAAAACTAGATATATTTTTGTTATCCAATAAATGATTGTAAACAAAGTATACAATCTCTTCAGATATTTTATTGTGAGTAGGATTAGATCACAAACACATTCTTTTGACTTGTGGGTCACCTAAAAATGGTCATCCAAAGCGATTTCGGATCCAATATATGTGGCTCCAAGACCCTAATTTTTCTAGATGGTTATGTTATGGTGGGATGAATCAAAATTTAAAGGATCATTATGTATAGGTTTGTTCAAAAGTTGAAATATTTAAAGGAGAAAATGAATATATGGAATTTCAAATATTTTGGTAGCATTTTTATTTATTTTTAAAGAAAAATAGAAATTGAATTCAAGCTCAAAAATTTAAAAGAGATAATAGAAATTAATGGAATGGACCAGGATTCTTTGTGAAAGAAAAACAACTACTTTTTTATTATCATAATGCATTGAATAAGGAGGAGTCGTATTGGTTCCAAAAATCTATAGATAAATGGTTCAAGGAAGGAGATAGAAATATAATTTGTTTTCATGCTATAGCAAAAATAAATTTGTGTTCATCATATTAAAAATATTATAACTCGAGATGGAAGAAATATTGAGGATGAAGAAGATATAAGGAAGGAAGTAATAAATCATTTCAAAAATATTTTATTAGATTCTAGGCAAGATAAAGAGGCACAAGAAAAAATTTTGCAAAATATTCCATCACTTATCACTCAGGGACAAAATGAAAGTTTGATGAAGAATATTTCTATGGAGGAGCTCCATGAAGTAGTTTTTTCTTTCCATCCTAACAAGGCACCTGGCCCCAATGGATTTCCTGTAATTTTATTTCAAAAAATTTAGGATTTATTGAAGAGTGATATGTTAGATGCAATTGAAGAGGCTTGAAAAATAAAGGCTATAATAAGTGAGATAAATGCTACTTTTATTACCTTGGTTCCCAAGAAAGATGACACAAAATATTTTGATAATTTTCGTCCAATAAGCCTTTGTAATATGATTTATAATATCATTTCAAAAATTATGGCAAATAGGTTAAAGGACATTCTAGGGTGTCTTATCTCAAAGGAACAAGGTGGATTTGTTCAGGATAAACAAATTCTTGATGGTATAGTTATTGCACAAGAGGCCATACATTCTCTTCATTCTATGAAAAAACTAGGCATGATTTTGAAATTAGATATGAACAAAGCATATGATAGGGTTTCCTAGAGTTTTCTACATGCTATTATCAGAAAGTTTGGCTTTGATTATAGTTTGTGTGAGTGGATTAAATGTTGTTATAGCACTACAAAATTTTCTATTTTGATCAATGGTTCTCCTGTTGGGTACTTCAAGTCATCTTTTGGACTTCATCAAGATGATCCTTTTTCTCCTTATCCATTCATTATTTTGGTAAAAGCATTACGGAGAGCCTTTTTCAAAGGTAAAAATGGAAGGAAAAATCAAGGGTATTCAAGTTACAAAAAATTTTCCCTTCATATCTTATCTCCAATTTGTTGATGATACTTTTATTTTGGACCATCCATCAGTTAGTGAGGCCATGAAGTTCAAATCAATATTATCATGTTATGAGAAGGCTACTAGATAGTTGGTAAATACTTCAAAATACAAGATATTTTTCATTAATACTACCCTAGATTTACAAAAAATTATTGTGAATATTTTAGGGTTCAAAATTGAAAATTTTCCATCAACCTACTTGGTATTCCTTTGTCTAATAAAGGAAATAAAAAGAGCTTTGGATATGTTTTTTGGATAGAATGAAATATTACTTGGTCATTTGTAAAGGTAAGTTCTTAGCCATGGCAGGAAGGCTACAACTCATAAAGACTACTTTGCAATTCATTCATATTTATATGATGTCACTTTTAAGACTACCAACAAGTATTGCATCAGATATGGATAAAATTCAAAGAGACTTTCTATGGAAAGGTTGTGAGGAAAAATTTAGGTTTCCTCTTTCTAAGTGGGATAGGGTTTGCAAAGGAAAGAATATTGGAGGAGTAGGCTTGCGAAATTACACACTTATAAATTTGGCATTAGGAGCAAAGCATGTGTGAAGACTATTCAGAGATCAAAGAAAGAATTGGGTAAAAATATTACTTCAAAAGTATATAGGTTATCTTCATGCAATGAAATTTTTTATAACTCTACCCAAAGGATAGTCAATATGAAACTTCATATCAGAGAGTTTGCATTTGATAAAATAACATATTAGATGGTCGATCAATGAGGGGAGTTATGCAAATTTTTGGTCCGATGCTTGGTTGAAGCCTTATCCTCTTATATCTAACTCAAAATGGAAACCATTGGCTCAAGCGTGTGTAGCATCTAAAGTTTCAAAGGTCAAATATTATATTATTATGAGCAAAAACTCTAGAACATGGATTTATTTTAGTAACCTAATTGAAGGAGAAAAACTCAAACAAATTGTAAATGAAATTCAAAATATGCTTCAAGATTTTTATATGCAAATGTTGGAAATATGTTGAATATTTTCCATGTTATTCTAGTGGGTTTAACACTAAAATATACTGGACAATTTATACCTATACTTATCAGGGTTGAAATTTTTAGGGTTTTGAAAGTTATTTTTAGACCCATATAGGCTTTTAGGGTTACTATATTTGAACACATGTTTTTTGCCCATGATATTGTAAAATTTGTGCATGTGCCTTTGTTATATATATCATACTTACATTAGGATTTGAGAGAGATAGAAGAATAATATTATTGTATTAGATATGGTCAAGTTAATGCAATAATAAGATAATATTATGTTGGTTTTTTCCTAGTTGAGGGTTTTTAGGATAAATATTATGTATTGTGTGAATCTGTGATCTTCTTCTTTTGATTTTGTTATTAAAACTTTTTTTATTTAGTTTATCAAGGCTCCTTATTTCTCTTCAACCAATTTTTACATGAAATGATGGGTTGGTTTGGAATTTCTCAAAGTATGGTTGATACTTAGTCAAGTTGGAATATGAGGATTTAGAATAATCAAAATTTTCTTCTCCCAATGATTTTCCTTGGAAGAAAGTTTGGTCATTTGAGGCTCTCCATAAGGTCTCAACATTTCTTTGGGTAGTAGTTCAATGTAATATTCTTACCAAAGAGTTTCTACAAAGAAGAGGATATTATGGATCCTTCAGATGTGCCTTGTGTGATAAGGACTCAGAAACATCAAACCATTTACTTCTTCATTGTCCATTTGCTCACACCATTTGGGGTTATTTTTAAAAAATATGAAATTATATTAGGTAGCTCCATCAACATTGAAAGAGTTGATAAAATGTTGGATAAATTATAATAAAGCTAAAGTATTATGTATTCTTTGGAGGATTGGCCCTGTCATTATTTGTTGGAATTTATGGCTTGAAAGAAATAATAGAATTTTTAAAAATAAATATAAAAATCATGACCAAGTTTGGAATCGTATTAGTGCCTCTCTTACAAAATGTTTAAAAATATGGTGCTCATCATGGGAAGTCTCAATTGTAGAAAAATAAAAATAGGTACTAGTAACTTGGCTATAGGATTTGAGCATACATGAAAGAGTCTTTTGCGACAACAAAATTAAAATAAAGGATCTACTTTGATCTATGGTAAAATGGAATATCCAGAAATTGGATTTATCAAAATTAATTTTGGTGGTGCTTCTAAAGGTGGTGTTTTTAGAAATAGTGAAGGCAAAATTCTCCTCACTTATTCAGAATCATATGGAACTTCAACTAACAACTATGCAGAGGCTAGGGCACTTCTTATAGAGATTAAAATTACAATAGAAAAAGGATAGAAATATATTTCAATTGAGGGGGACTCAAATTATCATCAATGCTATTAACAAAAATGGATGTGGAGACTAGATAAAAAATAGTACTATTACTGATGTTCATTATCTATTACTAGAGGCAATCTCTTGGCAGTGTGAGTATATTTATAGAGAAGGAAATTGAGTAGCAGATAAATTAGTGAATTATGGTGTTGATATTCATCCTAGTGAAATTTAAATTTTGGAAGGTGAATTATGGTTTTGATCTTCATCTTGGTGAAATTCAAATTTTAGAAGGCAACTGGTCAAATGATATTTTATGTCTTAATAAAAATGATTTCAAAGAGTTTATTGTGGAAGCAAAACTTTGAGAAATTTTAAGAATATATTTAAAAGAAAATAGAAATGAGCTCGTCCCACTACCATGCCTAATTTTTCATCTATGGCACCCACATACTCTGCGGCTACGAAGGAACACGCTTTTAAATTTCATCGTTCTCAAAGCCCCTCAAGGGACATCTTAGGATTGAGCTTTGATCAGTGTCATCAACGCGATGAGTCTATTCTCCAAATATCCTTAGGCGAGGGTAATTTCAGTGGAGGCACTAATTCCTTCAGTTCACTTTAGTGCCTAGGTGTTTCAAAGGATGTCATGGATATTATGAATCTTGAAAAGTCATCATGATTTTTTTCTCATTGAACGTGTGAGGACTGATGGATCCAGTCAATAAATACCTGGTCTAAAGCGAGCTGGGGAATACTACTCATTTGCATGGAGCTTTTTACTTTCTATGTCTACAAGAAGTTAAGATAATTGATTTCATTTTGTAGTGTATTTGTAATTTTCTTATTCCTTGTAGAATGTTTTATTCTACCAAGAATTTGCCTAGGAAAGGAATATTTGTCACTATCTTGGCACCCAAGTGGCAGCCACATGTGGTGACTTGGGGTGTTGACCTGTGCCACCAAGTTGTTTGTATTTTACTTGAGATTAGAGGGAAGTCGTTTGGGGTGGTCAACATTTATGCCTCTAACGATGCTTTGTTTAGGAGATCTCTTTGGTGATTACTAGCTTTCTCTCTACCTCTAGCCACTTGGGTTTTTTGCAATGATTTCAACATGGTAGAAAATAATTCAGATAAAATTAGTCAATCTCCAATATGTTGGTGCTCTAGAGAACATGAGGCCTAATTTTTAATGAAACATAAGTTACATTTGTTTGATCCAAACTCCTACTTTACATCCTTTGATTTTCCTTAGGAGCTCTGGTTTACTTGGTCAAACTTCCAAGCTGATTCAACCAGGGTCCATGAGCGGTTAGATTAGGAGATGGTATCTAAAAGTGATTTCTTTTATCCTTAGAGGATCTGAAGGAAGATTTATCCCTCATGGCCAATGATAAAGCCCTTGTATTAGATGGATTTTCTTGCTAATTTTATAAGGAATTTTGGGACATGCTAGGTCTATATTTACACAAAGTTTACCTGGAAGCCATATAATGTGGAACTCTAGGAGCCATCATCAACAAAGGGAATGTTAAGTTCATTCATAAATCTGGTGATCCTGAACTGTTTACCAGTTGGAGGCCTATCACCCTTTTGAATGTGAGTTAAAATATTATTTCTAAAGTTATTGCTTATAATATTCTACCTCTTCTACCTCTAATAGTCAAACCTGAACAAACTGGGTTTGTTTAAGGAAGATATATTTTAGATAATGTGCTTGCAGTTTGGGAAGGTATGGAATGGGCTCGCTTCTCAAGAAAAAATGCTCTATTTATTAAAATTGATTTTTAAAAAGCATATGATAAAATGGAATGGTATTTCATTACCTCTATGCTTCAAGCATTGGGCTTTGGTCATTTTTTCATCAGCACAATTTGCATGCTTTTTCAAGATATCTCTATTACTCTTACCTTGAACAATTATCAATAAAAATCTATTCAACTGGTTTGGTCTATTCAATGGGGTTGTCCTCTTGCCCCCTTATTTTAAATTCTTTTTGTTGAAGCTTCTAGCTACATTTTGGCACATAAGGTTTCTCAAGGGAACCTTAGAGGTATATCACTCCCCAATTCTAGCCTTCAGCTAGTTAATGGTCACTTTGCCAATGATTCATTTTTTACTATTCAAGAAGATGATTAGTCCTTGTCCTCATCCATTTATTGTTTGAAAGTATTTTGTAAGGTCTTTGGTTCTATAATTTACTGGAGAAAAATCTCCTAGTATAGATCTTCCATTGATCCAATACCTGATTGGATCGACTAGTATAAATGGGGATGGATCCAACCAGGTGAAGTATTTAAATTTTTAGGGATCCTTTTTGCTTTTCTTGGCTCTTCTGCACAACTTTGGTAGCATGTTACTCAAAAGGTTGAGAAGAAGTTAGCTTACTAGTCATCCAAAAAAAATTCTTTGGTAGGAAATTTTTAAATTTGTTCTAAGGTTTTGGCTACCACTCATATTTATTATTCTTCCTATTAGGTGCCCTCCAAGGCTTGTTAGAAGAAACTAGATAAGCTCTTACTATACTTACTATGGGTAAAAAATGTTATGAAAAGAGGCTTTCATAGTGTGGCATGGGAGGTGTGTTGCCTAACCAAATCCTATGGAGGTATGGGCCTTTTTGATATCTAAAGATAAGGTTTTGCTTTAAGTTATAAATGGATTTCTTGATCCCTCATAGGTAATGAGCACTGGAAAATTCTCATTCGATATTGCTTGTCTTATGGCTTACCCTATGGTAAAAAAAATTTAAGGGGTTGAGCCTTCAAACTATTCATATTTCCCCTATTCCTATAAAAATTAAGGTTCCTTTGTTATCAAGAGTATTTGGAAAGCTTGGAAGGTTCTTAAACCCAGGCTATGCTGGAAAGAAAAGGATCAAAATTTAGGGGACTTTCTTTAGGATATGAATGTCTGGTGGTCTCCTACTATTTCATGGCAAGGTATGCCATTGGATCAAGTTCAATGGGTCATAGCTCAACATTTTTATAGAAAAGGAATTGCATCTCTGAAGGATTTTTTCTCGTGTTAAACCAAGAGTTGGATACCCTGGAATATTTTTAGGTATACTCACAGTCTCAGATATGAAGATAAACATACCTATGAAATTATCATATATAATATTCCTTTCTACCTTTGGAGCAAGTTACATAAGAGGTTCCAAAAGCCTTGGTGGTTTGATTGGTGTTGGCCTAATAAGGTCCTTTTAATTTAGTACAAAGACCAACTTGGGTATAATTGGCTTACTCTTCAAGTCCCCATGTCACATAAGATAAATGATAAATGGGATTTGGTCTCCTCACCCTCAAGGTGGAGTTTATATTTTTCTCAATTTTGGGCTTCATATATTGAGCCTAAACAAAGTTTTTTTGTGTGGAGTCTTATTCACCAAGGACTTCCTCTAGGAAATAGACTTAAGCAGCTAGGTGTTCAGAATCCTACCTATCCTTTTTGTGGTGAACCTAAGGATGTGTAGCATATTTTTTGGTAATGTCAGTGGGATTCTCTTACTTAGAAATGGATCCTAGAATTCTTTCAACCTTTTATGAAGAGTCCCTTATTATGGCCTCACGCTCTTCTAGGGATACCATTGATTTTTTTGACAATCTTGAACTAGTGTGGAATGTTTTTCATATCATTACTCTATTCCATTTGTGAAAAAATAGGAGCAAGGTGATTTTTACATAGCTTGATTCCACTCTAATGTTTTCTTTCGTTGAAAAGTATGCTATTTTTGACTGTTGGATGCAGATTTTTGTACAGGTGGAAAAGGTGGATGTTGAGCTACAATACCTTCATGCTCTGATGGATCATTGGGGTAACGCCCCATGCACGGTTAGTTGCATTCCTCCCAATTACCTAAGAAGCCCCTCCAGGTCCTATTATCATCCTTGTCAAGGTTCTCGAGGATTCACCAATTCTTCGATAGATAGACGTTGGTCCCAACCCTCTAAGTACCGTAGATGCCTGGATGATGGAGTAACGTAAGAAATTTGGGTGGGATATTAGGCCAGCTACTTTTGAGCTAGTTTTTGGGTGGGAAGACACTACTACTACTTCATATATTGTTCATCATACTGATGCACCTACCGTTACTCAATAGACTCTAGTTGGCGTTAATGCAAAATAATTATGGATTGTCCTCGTCTCTTAGGATGGAGGTTGGCAGTATGATAGCAAGGCAGATAACTTCCATCCTACTCCTTGATATTTATTTAATGATTATGTATCTGTATGTCTATGTAATGATTGTTGGTGATGACATGTAGTAATATTTTATGGACTTTGTTTTTTATGGGAAGGTGTGATTTCCTCCACCTAGCAACTTTTATGGTTTGTGGGGTGCGCTAATTCCACTTGCTCTTTTTTGTATGATTAATATTAATTAATATAAGGTTTTTCATTCAAAAAAATAGAAATGAAAAAGTCATGATAAATATGTATGCTATGGCAAATGTAATATTTTGGTATTGTGATGGGATTGGCCCCTAATAGAAGCCACATATAACCTATTAATAAAAATAAAAATAAGCATTTATTCTTTAAAAACTAAAACATACACTTTTTAATAAGTTCTCTTTTAAAATATTCTTCTCTTTTATTTAATTTTATTTATTTTTAATAAGTTATATGTGGCTTCTATTGGGGGCTAATCCCATAAAAATATAAAAATATTACATTTGCTACAACATTTTTATCATATTTTTTTAATTTATTTTTTCTCTTAAATATATTCAACTTCCTCGAAGTGTTATGTTTCCACAATTAGCTCCTTGACATCATTTTGATTAAGAGATAAAATCTCACTTGGTCAGTTGCCTTCTAAAATTTGAATTTCACCAAGATGAAGATCAACACCACAATTCACTAATTTATTTGCTACTCGATTTCCTTATTTATAAATATGCTCACACTTCCAAGAGATTGCATCTAGTAATAGATGATGAACATCAACAATAATATTATTTTTATCCAATCTTTGCATTGATGATAATTTATGATCCCCCCTTAATTGAAATATATTTCCATCATTTTTCTACTATAATTTTAATACCTATACGAAGTGCCCTAGCCTCTACGTAGTTGTTAGTTGAAGTTCCATATAATTTTGAATAAGTAAGGAGAATTTTACCTTCACTATTTCTAAAAATACCACCTCCACCAACTTTTGCTAGATTTCCTTTAGAAGCACCATTAAAATTAATTTCGATAAAGTAAATTTCCTTACATTTCCATTTTACTATAGATCAAAGTAGATCCTTTGTTTTAATTTTGTTGTCGCATATGACTCTTCCATGTATGTTCAAATATTGTAGCCAAGTTATTAGCACCTCCTTTTAAAATTGAGACTTCCCATGAAGAGCACCATATTTGTAGATATTTTGCGAGAGGCAATAATACGGTTCCAAACTTGGGTATTTGAGATTTATTTTAAAAAAAAATTCTATTACTTTCAAGCCATAAATTCCAAAAAATAATGATAGGGCCAATCCTCTAAAGAATACATAATGCTTTAGATTTGAAATAATTAATCCAAAATTTTATCAACTCTTTCAATGTTGATGGAGTTACCCAATATAATTTCATATTTTTTAAAAAATAATCCCAAATAGTGTGAGCAAACAGATAATGAAGAAGTAAATGGTCTGATGTTTCTAAATCCTTCTCACACAAGGCACATCTAAAGGGTCCATAATATCCTCTTTTTTTAGAATCTCTCCTTTAAGAATCTTAATTTGAATTGCTAACCAAAATATTGCGGCCTTAGAGAGAGCCTCTAATGACAAAATGTTCTTCCAAGAAAAATATTTGTGAGAAGGAAAATTTGATTGTTCTAAATCCTCATATCCTAACTTGACCGAGTATCCATCATCATTAAAAAATTTTCCAAACCAACTCACCCTTTCATGTAAAATCAACAAATAAAACTATTGAAGCATATTTTGAAGTTCATCTACAATTTGTTTGAGTTCCTCTCCTTCAACCATGTTACCAAAATAAATCCATGATATGGAGTTTTTGCTCATAATAATATAGTCTTTTACCTTTGGACCTTTACATGCTAGGCATGCTTGAGCCAATGGTTATCATTTTGAGTAAGAGATAAGAGGATAAATCTTAAACCAAGCATTAGACCAAAAATTTGCATAACGCCCCTCATTGACTGACCATCTAATATTTTTATTTATCAATTGCAAACACTTTTATATGAAGTCCTATGTTGATGATCCTTTGGGTAGAGTTATTTTCCTAAATAATTTCATTGCATCAAGAGAACCTATATATTTTTGAAATAATATTTTTGCCCAAGTATTTCCTTGATCTTTGAATTATCTCCACCCAAGCTTTGCTCCTAATGCCAAATTTATAAATCTACAATTCCACAAGCCTGCTCCTCCAATATTCTTTCTTTTGCAAATACTATTCCACTTACAAAGAGGAAACCTAAAGTTTTCCTCATAACCTTTCCATAGAAAGTATCTTTCAAGTTTATCAATTTATGATGCAATACCTATTGGCAATCTTGAAAGAGACATCATATAAATAGGAATGGATTACAAAGTAGTCTTTATGAGTTATAGCCTTCCTACCATGGTTAAGAACTTACCTTTCCAACCTACCAAGCAAGCTTTCATTCTATCCAAAAAAGATATCCAAAGCTCCTTTTTATTTCCTTTATCAAACAAAGGAATACCCAAGTAGGTTGATGGAATTTTTTTAATTTTAAACCCTAAACCACTCACAAAAATTTATTGTAAATTTAGGGTAGTATTAATGAAAAAATATTGGATTTTGTAGTATTTACCAACTATTCAGTAGCTTTCTCATAGCATGATAATATTGATTTAAACTCCATGGCCTCATTTACCGAGGGATGGTCCAAAATAAAAGTATCATCAACAAATTGGATATGAGATTTAGAGGGACTATTTTTTGCAACTTGAATACCCTTGATTTTTCCTTTCATTTTTGCCTTTGAAAAAGTTCTTTCTAATGCTTCTGCTAGAATAATGAATAGATAAGGAAAAAGTGGTTCACCTTGACTAAGTATATAATATGACTTGAAGTAACCAACATGAGAACCATTTATTAAAATAGAAAATTTTGTAGTGCTATAAAAACATTTAATCCACTCACACCAACTATGATTAGAGCTAAACTTTCTAATAATACCATGTATAAAATTCCAAGAAACCCTATCATATGCTTTGTTCATATCTAATTTCAAAAGCATACATGGTTTTTTCATGGAATAAAGAGAATGTATGGCCTCTTGTGCAATATTTATACCATCAAGAATTTATTTACCACAAACAAAGCCACCTTGTTTCTTTGAGATAAGACACCCTAGAATGGCCTTCAACCTATTTGCCATAATTTTTGAAATGATATTATACATCATATTACAAAGGCTTATTGGATAAAATTATCAATATTTTTTTGCCTTTCTTATAAAACAAGGTAATAAAAGTAGCATTAATCTCACTTATTGTAGCCTTCATTTTTCAGGCCTCCTCAACCATAAATAACATACCACTCTTCAATAAATACCAATTGTTTTGAAATAAAATTGCAAGAAATTCATTGGGACCAATGCCTTGTTAGGATGAAAAGAGAAAACTACTTCGTGGAGCTCTTCCATAGATATCTTCTTCATCAAGCTCTCATTTTGTCCCTGAGTGATAATTGATGGCATATTTTACAAAAGTTTTTCTCGTGCCTCATTATCTTGCCTAGAATCTAACAAATATATTTGAAATAATTAATTGCTTCATTCCTTATATCTTCTTCATCCTCAATATTTCTTCCATCTTGAGTTATAATATTTTTAATATGACAAACAAAAAAATTGTTTTTGCTATAGCATGATTTATTTGTATTTCTATTTCCTTCCTTGAGCCATTTCTCTCTAGATTTTTGAAACCAATATGACTCCTTTTTCAATGCATTATGATAATTATAAAGTAATTTTTTTTCTTTTACATAAGAATCTTGATCCGTTCCATTAATTTCTGCTCTCTTGTAAATTTTTGAGCTTGGATTCAATTTATTTATTTTCATTAAAAATGTTACCAAAATATTTGACATTCCATATCTTCATTTGCTCCTTTATATATTTCAATTTTAGAACAAACTTGTACATACATGATCCTTCAAAATTTGATTCATACCACCATAACATAGTCATATAGAAAATTCAAGGTCTTGGAGTCATATAGACTAGAAGTAAAATGGATTTGGATGACCATTATTAGGTAACTCACAAGTCAAAAGGAAAGGTTTGTGATTTTATCCTACTCAATTAAATATTTGAAGAGATTGTATACTTTGTTTGCAACCATTTACTAGATAACAAGAATCTATCTAGTCTTTATGCTATACAATTTTGTTCAATGCATCTATTATCCCATGTATATTGAAAGCTTTAGGGACTAACATCCCAAAGGTAATTTGAATTGATATATGAAGCAAAATATTTCATTGATTTAGACCATCCTATAATGCAACCCTTATTTTCTAAAGGAAATAAAACATTATTGAAATCACCCCCAAGAATCCATAGATCACAATGAATCATCATTGTATTTGACAAAAATATGCTAAGGTCCTTCCAACATTTTTTGTGAGGAGTAACTATAGTTGGAGCATATATATTTATAACCCCAAATTTGATGTTTTCCTCTTTCCTGCAAAAGAATCGAAAAACCCTATTACTTTTTTCTTCTAATAGTTGTCCATCCCATTTGCATTTGTTTCATATTATTGCAATACCGCCTAAAGTTATTGTAGAAGAAATTTCTAAACAATCACCTATCTTCCAACTCTTCTTAAAATCATCATTACATTCCTCACTGTTGTATTTTATTTCTTGTATTAAAATAAACTCAAGACTATAACAACCTTCTAATTCCTTAATAACTCTTTTAGGGGTTTTATTCATATGTCTAATATTCCATGATATTATTTCCATCATCAACACTTTTTATTTTTATTAGTGGGCTTAGCCCCACTTATTGTTAACACTTGTGATATTTTTATTTGGCTTCCCAGATCAATATACTTTTGAGTTTCTTTTTCTCTTCATTCCTACTTTGATGGCCTTCCTCTCCTTCTTCCATTCCCTCCAACACTTTCATCTTCATCAATATATTTTATTTTTTCATATTGTTCATAACGATACTTATATTCTAAGGACTTATATTGCCCTAAAAAGTTGAAAGTGAGAGGAATAGCCTCATTAGCATTTTCTTCCTTATTTTACCCTAAAAACTCTAAATTTCATAGATATAGTCATTACTTTCTTATGTTGGCCTGGAAACCCTAAATTTACTTGGATATCCTCCATAAGATTTTATTTACTATATTGCTCTTGAAATCCTAAAGTGCAAGGAATACACTCTATACTACTTTCATTTTTATTGTAAGGAGAGGATTTTATGCTACTTGAGGATAATAAAAATGATTTACCTAGATTAAGCTTGACCTCCTTCACCTCATTTTCTTTAAAATTTACCTCTCCATATTCCTTTGCTTTAAAATTTACCTTCCCCTCTTCCTTAGCACCTTTAGCTCCTTCTATATTTGAACTTACACATTGTACTTCATCATCCCCCTTATAATTTTTCTTCTAATGGTTGATTCGAGAGAATTGTAATGCCTTTTCCATCTGATGATGTAGAGGGATTTTTCTAGCCACTTTTTTAGGAGTGGAAAATTCTTGATTTGACCTAGCTTCTCCTATGATATGGTCTTGTTTCAAATTGAAGCTACCTATAGATCCAAAAAATGTGCACCCCTTTCCTTCAGGATAATAGATCCATGCTTGAAAGGGGGAGGGAAAATAAAGTGCCTACACCTCAGATGAGAAGCACTTGAGTTGTGCTCTCCTTGGTGTTTTTTGATGAATTATTGGTGGGGTTCACCAGGAAACACTTTATGGCGGTTTCCACGCCTAGGTAAGGTAAGAGTTTAATGAGTTATTTGATTGATGTGCACCTAAGGTTTAGGCCAAATGCATCTAAGCCTAGTCTATATGCAATTTTATTTCTATGAAGACATCAAAAAATAGTAAAACTAATACAAACTAATGGAAGTTAACTATCTATCTTTTTTTTTAATCTTTTCAAATAGTAAAATTAATGCAAAAGCAATGCAACTAACTTTATGTTTTTGCCTTTTCTTTTCTTTTCTTTTCAGGTGATGAAACTAATGCAAATAAATATGAATGACTATGTAATTTTGTCCTTTCCTTTTCAAATAATAAAAGATACCACAAACTAGTGCAATTAACTATTTGCCTTTTAAATTTAATCTTTTTCTTTTGCCTTAATCTTGTTTGTTCAGATGATTCTATACAAAGACCATAATTGAAACAGTTGTGAAATGGTCAAAATAGGTTATGGAATAAATTTAATTATACTTATATACTATAGATGTCTTATGTAGATTAATACCCATATTACAGAGTGAATACATATCTTGCAAAGAAAATATGCAACTTGAAGTGAATACGCATCTTGTCGGCTAGCTCGTGAATTCGCATCTTTGGGAGATCTGCAATGAACTTCTACACAAAAAATTAAATTTAGGGATTAGAGTTTATGGATCTACTTAAGCCATTGTAGATCTTCTTCCTAATGGCATAACAATTATATCCCCTTGGTATTTTAAACAACCATACATAAAAGAAATGAAATCGTAGATATTACTTGCAAATAGATGAAAACTAAAATGACATGATAAAATAGTGTAGTAAATAGTATGCTATCAAATGTAGGATAAACAATATGTAATATGCAGGATGCAAGGATGGATATAGAAGCAATAATTTACCTCCAGTCTTGTGACAGTGTGAATTCGAGACCTAGAAGACAAATTTGTGGCCTAGCAGCTAGATCGTGAAATCATGACAACTTAGACCCATGTATAGTTTTTTGGAATTTTTGAGAATCAATGTTAGAATAGGACATATTATATATCGTTGGGAATATATTTTCGAGTCTAATCCAATTATATAAGTTTCAAGATATAGATATGATTTGATTAGGGAAAATTTATCTTAAATATGACCTATATTATAGATGCATAAAAATAATAACTTGTTAATGCATAAATGGTATATAAGATACTAGAACAGATGAAATGATAGTATACTAGATCTGATCTTTCGGTGCCGCATAAATGATAGTAGAAAAATGAATCCAAGTAGCAAGTAGAAGTCTTCAAAGTGCTCTCCAACTTGCAATAAACTTGCTCCAACATTCAACCTATAATAAAAATATTATATCTCTGCTCTCCAAGTCAAAGAATAAGATTGTCCTAATTTCACCCATAAAACTTTGAATTATTTTTGCTTATCAAATTACTCCTCCACCATCCATCTATCCAACTGATTATGGAGGCTAATCCCTAACTTTAATGGCTTTGTGGATCACCAAATAGATTGGTGGTTGCAATATTTGGGAGGCTAAAGTGGATCAAATCAATCCAATTTGGAGTTTCTCCAAATTCAACGAATATACGTCCTAGCTGCTAGGATGTGCATTCGCCTAGATTGTATTGTTGGCCAATTTGGTATGGATTCTTGAACTACTATATTTTGTGGTAAATGAATCTCTAGATTTTTTGAATATGTGTCCTAATCGCTAGGATGCGTATTCATGGAAAATTTGTGACAACTAGACCCACGTGTAGATGTTTGGCACTTTGGGGGGTCAAACAGAGTCAAAATAGGCCATATCATATGCTGTTGGAAAGCTCTTTTTAAGCCTGATCCAATGATATGGGTTTTGGGAAATTTGGAGGGGATTTATTTAGGTAAAATTAATCTCAAATATGAACTTACTTTTCTAGGAGAAACATGAAGGAAAATGGCTCATCTTAATGGGTCAATTTTTTATGTCTACACTACCCTCATGCTCAAAAAATTCTATCTTTTCATCCATAATTTTCACTTTGTAGTCTCTTATCATATGCACAGTTTCATGATATTTATGACATCAATGTTTTTATAATCCATTTGTTGATCCCATTCTCTTGATTTAGATTTTAATCCTAATCAACTATAGTAAAGGTTTAGAAATATCCATGGCAACACATATTCACGTGTATAAAACACACATTCTCTTCTTAGTAGTTGTCCCTCCTAGATGAATTCTCCTAGAGTGTTACCAATATTCTTCAAAACCTCTCCTATTTTAAAATATTGTAGATACAACTATATTTTTAAATTCCTCCTTAGAAGAAATTAATGAAAATGTGCATTAAAAAACATATTGTGAAATTTCAAGGGTTTCAGTTTTGTTTCTACTGGATATAAATTAGGCATGCATTTTTGCATCTTTCTCACCCTGGTGTGCAAATGGAGTATATCCTCCTTGTATACAACTACCCACCTTTGATATATGGTCCCACAATTTGGCAATTTCAAAGCTTTTTATAAAGAATGTAGATTCTACTTTAGGAAGTTCTTCAAATTTTTCTCAAGTCGATCCTGACTTCTATTGGGATGTGTTTACATGGTATAATAGCAAAAAAATACTTGAGGAAGAAATAGGTTTTATCTACCACTTATAGGTCAATGAAAGAAATAATAAGAGGAGGTAGTTTGGTTTGGAACCATACACCGTCACGTTGGATCTATTCAGTGCCTCCTTGGACGTCTGCTTTTTTTTTTTAAATAATATGCCCCTCTTTTATTTTTAAAAATAAATGAGCACTTAAAAATAATTTGTCCCATTTTTGAAAAAAATAAATGCTTAAAATATTTTACCCCCTTTTTGAAAAAATAAATAAAGTGCACTATCTAAAAATTTCAAACCTAGTGAAGCTAATGAGATTTCAAAGAATTCATCAAGGCCCAAATTTTGGTCCAATTAACAAAACCCTTGTTAAGTTATTTTTTAATGTTAGAGTGGATTTAGGGGATTTTCTTTGACAATTATGGGTTGAAAGAGATGTTATTTATTGACTAGATGTAAAATCCTTTTGTACATTGTCATCAAATTTTACCTTACTAGATATGACTTGAATCAATCTTCAGACTAATTGATTTGCGAGGGTCCATGTCAAAGTTAACTTTTGAATAAAAACTTGTAATTATCAAACAAATATAAAGGCATTTCATCAAATGACAACAATTATCCCTTGCCTCAGACCTTACACACTCTCCCAACTGGTCCACTTGAGGTAAGAATTCCTTTATGGTAAACCAGGTTAGCTTAATGCCATAGGTTTAAAGCATACTTGGATTACCTTGCTTTGATACCAATGATACAAAAATAACTTATTTATTCATTGAGGCAAGAACCTATTTAATACATGCTTAGGGTTAAAAATTGGGATATTGATACTCTTGATTAGGAGATCACTACATGCAAGAATTATTAAAATAATCTCCTAGCTAAAAATACATGATCTAATAATAATGTAATAAAAGAACCTAACAAAGTCATGACTTTTTTCCAACTTTGAGTTGATATATTTGGGGCTTCTACATTAGTTTCTAGGGATCTATATGTTGGTTCAAGAATAAGAACCTCTACTACTTTATTCATTACTTTTATCTTTCATATCTAATATAATAAATCAGTTATCATGACCGTTAGTAATGGATCAAGATAACTAATGTAACCTCCATATAAACTTTCATGAGGTATAAAAACTTGATATATTTTATTTATATAACACCAAATAATGTAATAATTACCTAAAATCCCCCTTATTACATGATTTGGTATACAAATAGAGCTATGAAACAATTGAAATTTGACACATGCAAGTGTCTGTGAAAATATTTGTAAGTTGTTCTTCGAAGAATGTATTGGAGATGAATTGGTGATTTTAAACTTATTCTCAAACAAAATGACATTGAAATTCAATGTATTTTGTTATTCTATGAAATATTGGATTCTTGATCAATTTTAGATCACCTTGATTGTCACAATTCAAAATTGTTGGTCAATTTTTCTATATACTCATATATGATAGTATACAACATAACCATATCACTTCACAAATAGCTCCTTATGCAACATGATATTATAACTCTATGAATGACAATGCTATTGCTTGTTGTTTCTTTTTATGCCATGAGATAGGTCTATATCCTAAATGAAATACATTTCTTGATGTTGAGATCCTATAATTTATAGATCCGACATAATCTAAGTCTATGTATTCTTGTAGAAATAATTTATCATTCTTCTTATACTCTAGGCTATATTCCATTGTACCACGAACATAATGTAGTATTTTCTTGGATGCCTTCCAATGAATCACCTTAGGATCGTACATGAACCTCAAAGATAACTTACAACAAAGTTGATAGTAGGTATAGTATTTATCATGTATATGAGACTCTCAATCATGTGACGATAAAGAGTACTAAATACCTAAGTTGAGTTATCATCTTAGGATATTTGTAACCCTTTCTACATTAACGTTGCCTTAGGTTTACAATATTTCATCCAATATTTTTCTAGTAGTGTCTTGGCATACTTCATTTATGAGACCATAATGTGATTCTTTCTTTGCCATACTTCCAAGCTAATACAATAATACAAAAACCCCATATTTATCATGTCAAATGGATTTTTTAAGTCATTCTTCACACCATTTACTAGATTATATGAGCTACTATTAATGACCAAATTATCAACATAGAGCACAAGTATCACTATCTTAGATCCAAATTTCTTAATATAGAGACTTGCATCAAAGGGACTTCTAGTGAAACCATGTTGTAATAAGTGATCATTAATTTTGATGTACTAGGCTTTGGGATCTTGCTTCAATCCATACAATGAGTTTTTTAGTCTATAAACCTTTTGATGTTACCCATTGATAATACTACCTTTAGGTTGTGTCATGTACACCTCTTCTTTGAGATAACCATTAAGGAAAGCACTCTTGACATTTATTTCTTGAAGTTTCTAATAAAACCATGATATCAATTCATAGAATACATATATGATTTTAATATTTTCTATAGGTGCAAATGTCTCTTCATAATCAAATCCTTCATTTTGTGCATAGCCATTTTAAATGAGTCATGCCTTAACAATGAATTCATTTGCCTTATATTTTATTTTGAAGATCCACTTGTAGCTTATGCGCTTCTTTCCTTTTAGCAAATCAACAAGATTTCTTGTGTTGTTCTTTATTAGATATTTATCAATAGATACCTTCTATTATGAAAAATTAAATGGATCCTTTATTGATGCTAATTCTGAAATCTCCATCATTGAATCCATCAAGCCCAAAACTACTTCTTGATAAGAACTTCTATGAGTACACGGTCATATGGAAGTGAGGTTAGGAGGTGCATCAAGTTTAACATCCTTGATGGTACTAGTGAGTCATGTTGGAGTCTTTATATGTTAAGAAGAGTTGTAGGTACATAAACTACTATAGGTTAATCAATAACTATTAAAATTTCCTCATAAACTTCCTCATCTAGCTTCGTACTCACAATTGGAGATGTGGCATCTTTAAAATATTTAGAATCTTCATTATTTGATTCAATTTCAAATTCTTCATCAAAAAAATCTTTACTTATATGCATTTCTTGGTGATTGGATCTCTCAATCGAGATACTTCTTACTCATTATCATACCTATGGGTTCATGAAATTCCCCACATAGATAAGTCCTAGAAAATCCTATTGGCCCATCAATTTTGCAAAAAAATATTGTTTAAATTCAAGGAAACTTCACTGGACATGCTATCTTTTGTATATGACTGGACAAAATTCCAAATGAGTCTTTCCAAGCTCAAAATTTTTCTAAGGCAAAGAGATCTAGCTACTTCTTCTCAAATTTCTTCATCAAAAAGTAAGAGTTCCTGGAGATTTTCAAATTCATAATCAGCATATACCTTCAAAAAACTCAGCTAGTCGAGAGTCCAAAGCGGTTAGTGATTGGGGATTTTTTGTAATGATAATAGCATAGGTGCCTTAAAGACTCAACCAATAAATAGTCTAGAGCTATGAGGGATAAAATTCCCAACTAGTCTAGAGTTTGGAGAGTAAAAGTGACCATAGTGTAAGAATGGCCAAACGGTATAAGTGGTTGGGAGTTTTGATTGATGATGTTAGCAAAGCTTTTGAAAATTTATGGCTAGGTCTCTAAGGCCCTTGTAGAAATTAGAAAAATTTAGCAAATAGTGACGAAGGATAAAAGACTTCTAGATAGGTCTTTTCAATAGATGTCATACATGTTAGACACTTGGACCATTGAGTCACTCCTCAACTGTCTAGACTAAGGTAGGCAGACCATGTCTATATCTCCTACACCAAAAAGTG
Organism: Wollemia nobilis; assembly: GCA_028583015.1. NCBI lineage: Eukaryota > Viridiplantae > Streptophyta > Pinopsida > Araucariales > Araucariaceae > Wollemia > Wollemia nobilis. The sequence goes on from JAQPPZ010000523.1 coordinate 24,243,329, forward strand.
ATAGCTAGTCCTTTAAAACCTATATAAAGTGGTAGTTTCATCTATCCATTATGATTGAGAGAGCCTAAAAATCAAGATCGAATCCAAAGCTAACAACTAGCAAGATAATAAGGAATGGTGGCATAGTGGTGAGAATCTGAGCATACTAAAGGTGATCAAGCCTGCTGAAGGTATGAGGCTATATAGATTATGAGTGGCTACATCAGTGACCCTAATCAAGAGAGTTATATTTAGATATTGAAAATTGGCTCAAATAGAGTAATAAAGTGGCATCCATTCTCCTCAATCATTCTGATTACACACAAGCCTCAAATTAATCCAAGTTGTATTCATGTTAGGGCTATGATAGGCCATTCATGTAATCATTAAGCTAGACTAGCATTGTAAAAAATTATAAGTAGCTTAAGTTTTCTCAATATGATGGTCAACAATTTGAGTGTTTACCTATTTCAAAATATGTATTTTTGGTCTACTATTTAATGAACTATATGTTGTCTAGCATCTACTTATGAATGTGTTATAAACGATAATGTGTGTGTAATGCATATCTATTCATTTTTGTTAATGCTTTGTAAGAGAAGAATTTTATTAGGTAAATTATGTCAGGATTGAATTTTTGTTTGGATTTTCTCTTGGAGTAGTTAGAGTGGTAGAATGCATGATATGACCTAGATAAATATTTTGTAATGCTTTACTTAGTGGCTAGTCTATTAAGCTCTATTTTTAGCTAAATTGTAGGACATTTACATAGTGAGGAACATTGTTATTAGCTAGATTCTAACCATTATTTTATTAATTGCTATATCTTTTTCCCTCTCTTTCTAACCCTTCCATATCTAAATTTATTCTTTATACATTTATTATATTATCCCAAGCAAACAATTGACATTATCTAAATATTAAATTAGAAGCAAGTATGATCCATCCAATATTGGTTACGATCTAGGACACAAAACACACCACTACGATGATTGTGGACCAAGAGCTTTTGGTATGCCTAGTGGGACAAATAATTCAAACAACTACCCCTTTACAAATGATCAATATTTTAGTGAACATCTTGATCTCATGAGTGGATTACAAACTATTCACCTGATAACTCCATTGTTGAAATAACTTGATATTGGCAACTCTACTAGAAGAACAAGTTCTAGAGTTGTATGATTAGTATATCAAAGGCCAAAAAACTCAAATAACCTTTACTATTTACTGAATTACTAACTCATAGAGCTTGTAGAATACTAAGACCTAAAAATGCCTACTCCCTAGTCTAAGCTCCCTCTTTTCAAATTCTTGTCCCTTTGCAAGATTTTCCTAAAGTATCTCTTGATAGTTCAACTTTAAGACCATTTCTGGATAAATTTACTTTGGATGGAATAGCACTAGACCACTTGATCTAGTAGATTTATATAAAATTCCTTAGGCAACCCTTAAATCTTGACCAACCTATGATGGTTCTAAAAATATTACCTATGAGCTTTGTCAAGATGCGATCACTTTAGCCACTATTCATAACATCCATCATGAAGATGTCATGGTAAAATTTCTAGCTTTACCTTTTAAATAAAAAGTATTGACTTGATATAGAGCTCTTGATGAGAGTAGTATTAGTTTAAGGGATGAACTAGTTGAGCCATTCATCTTAGAATTCAATGAGGTAGGAGACCCTTTTTCATTGCTCACTTAGTTATCTTCCATTCAAAGACATCTACAAGAAAATATCATAGAAATTAATATTAGATTTAGTAAAACATGGAAATGGATCATTTAGGATATAAGATCCTCTTAGCCTTAGGATTACATATATTATATACAAGCCTTTATCCTAGACCTAGGCTTGCAAATCCAATTATCAATTAGATGAGATTCTTGCAAGTTTTCAAGTTGTAATTTCTATAAAGAATGTTATAATCTCTGTAGGGAAGCTACCTCCTAAGGTCATCATCAAAAAACAACTCATCAAAAAATATCTCTAGCCACCTCATTACCTTAGATTGCTCCTATGCTTATACTTAAATCTTTGCCTCAAACACCTATATCAACTTTACCTATGTTGCGTATCCAAAAACCAAAAGAAAACACATAGATACTAGAGCTAAGAGAAACTTAAGAAATATTAACAATAAATTCATTATGTTGGAAAGACAAAATGCTAAGAAAATATTTTAGGGCTATTCCCCTATGTCACAAAATACCAAGGGGCTTCTAGTAGCACTGTGGCTAAAAATACAATTGTTGTGTATAGTGAGCAAGAGGATGGATCATATTATTCCTTTTCTCAAGAGACTTATCGGTGCTTAGCCTACAATGAACCTCACAATGTAGACACATGTATGGTCTATCAACATCAAGCCCAATTAGTAACTACACATAAATTATAAAAGGCATAGAAGGGAGTGGTGAACATGTTGATAGACCCAAACCAAGTTTTGTTGGCTAAAAATCCTATAGATAGTGAATGAATTAAAGTGTTGACAAGGTTTAGAAAGAAGCCTCTACAAATGAAGCCACAAACAATGGAGTCTCTAAAGGTGTCTGCTCATCCATAGAAGGAGAAGACAAAATAGTAGCCAAGGGTAAAATAAGATAAGGTGAATCTAGAGGACCCAAGAGAACAAGCCCTAAAGAAGCTAAGGTATACATCTATAACAAAATAGCATAGGTTAGAAGTAAATAAATAGTATTAGAGGAAATTTGAGGAGCTTGATAAAAAGGATAAAAAGTTATCAAAGGTGTCTATATATAACATAGTTGAAGAGCTAAAAAATATCACTGCATGGTAAAGCATGTACAATGCATTAGTAGACTCAAGATAAATTGATTTTCTTAGGACCTCATTGAGAAGTGTCTCTCTAGATGGATTAAAAATATTGGACCTAAACATGGCCTAGGATGAACAAAGCCCTAGAATGGGTAAAAATTGATTGTCACCTTTTTACATGTCCCTATGAATGGAAGGGTGGATAGTGCACAATTACATAGTTAACTTTGGAGCATCCACTATTGTCATTCCAAAGACAATATGCAAATCAATGGGAATGGAGTACTCTCAGTCAATCCCTAGAATGTTGTAATTAAATGGAATCCCAATATAAATAATTGAGGTAATCAAGGACATACCAATGGTACTACACAAGATGATAGATGTTATAGTCATCCAAGAGGTGGTTGTGATTGACCTACAACCATACTTTGACCCATGCATTTCAAGATAATTAACTACCAAGATTAGCGGGTATCTATATTTGAATTATTCTCACAAGGCCATCCACCACAAAGGAAGGAAGGTTAAATCTATGTGGTAAACCCATGCCCATTCCACATTAAGAATATTGAAGAAGAAATTAACTTGATTGAATATGATTTAGACTATTTGGAAAATTTGATAGAGGAATTGCAGATGAAGGATGAGTTCTACCTCAAGTATTTTATTGTAGTGGTGGAAACTAGACTAGGGGTCTATTACAGTGCAAGACCAAATAATCAAAATCAAGATGTGGAAGTCGTTGAGCAAAAGGGACTACTCAAATAGGAAGCCATGACGACTGAGTTGTTATTTTGTAAGAGTAGAAATAAAAAATCCATAATAGCTTTCAAGATCATCAAGACAAAAGAGACTAAAAAAAGTCGTATTTAATGTAGTCTTTTACTCTTCTTTTGTGCCACTTAACTATGGATTAGACTGTAGTTTACATATATATTATAATTAAGCATAGTAAAAAGGAAGAATATAGTACTAAATTGAATAGAATGCATTTATGTATTTTTGGAGATAAAAATACAATATTTAACATGTAATTAATGGATATTATGGATGGAAAGGAAGATTAGCATTTTATAGGTTTGAAGATAGTATTTTAGAGCTCTAAAACAACATAGAATAGCCAGCTCTAGAATAGTTCATAACAACATTGGACAGTGTCAGGCAACAACATAGAACATTATAGAAGAGCCCTAGAGATCATAGGACAACATAGAATAGTAAAAAATAACATTGGACAACACCAAACAACAATATCGAATAGTATAGAACAACACTAGACAACACCAAAGAACAATATAGAAGAACACTAGAAAATATTGGACAATAGAACAATACAAAATAACACTCGACAACGTTGGACAACAATATAGAATGGTATAGAACAACACTAGACAATGCCAAAGAACAATATAAAATAGCACTAGAGAATGTTATATAACTACATAGATCAACACTGGAAAATATCAAATAACAACACAAAATAGTATGAAATAGCATCAAACTTGATTATAGACATGTTGACATCAACACTAGACATCATGATGTTAGCACCAAACATGATGATAAACATGTTGACATCAACACTAGACAGAGTGACATGACAATAGAAAATAGAAATTTAGGATTAAATCAAAATTAGTTAGATTAGTTTCCAACTATCTTGATTGAATCTAAATTAGTTGGATTTGTTGAGATTAGTTTCTAACTAATTTGGATAGATCCAAATTAGTTAGAATCCTTAACAACTTAATTTGGTTGTTATATTCTCTAAATAAAATTGGTTGGATTTGTTTCCAACTAATTTGGTTGTTATGTCTTGACAGGGACGCCATAATGTTAAAAGGCATTGGGCTCTCCTAACAGAGACCCAAGTTCAATTTATGGGTAGGGTGGCCCTGGATGTGCCTCGACTTTTAAACCTATTAAAAGAAACTAATTTGATTGTTATTCTCTCAAGATAGAATTAGTTAAATTTATTTCCAACTAATTTGACTGTTATGTTCTCTATATATAATTGGTTGGATTTATTTCCAACTAATTTAGTTGTTTTTCTTTAGAAAGAATTGGTTGGATTTATTTCCAACTAATTTGGTTGTTATGTTATCTACATGGAGTTGGTTGTATATGTTTCTAATTAATTCAAATTGGAAATATTTTATATTAATGGGTTTTTATTGGATTATTATAGAGGATTTTTTATAAAAGAGAGGGAATTATGTAGTACGGAGGTTACAACATGATGGAATATGAAGACGAAGAAGAGGATAGGAAATGAAAATGAGAGAGAATGAGATGTATTGAAGATTTTTGCAAGAGATAACTTTCCTCCTCAATAAATAAATAGTATATATTTTTTCTTATTTGAGTGTGTTTCTAATTTTGTTTTAAAGTAAGATTTGCTTTCCATTGGGTTGAGGAGTAAGGGCCCACTCCATCAACACAATGGAAAGTATAACCTTTATAGATATGTATATTATTTTAATTGTTTTAGAGTGTTATCATTGTGGATGTCTATGGAATGATTAATGAAATGTTATTTTATTTGTTTCAATATTTTTTGTATATTATTTATATTTGTATATTACTTTAATTATTTATTTTAGTTTCCTGGGATAGTTTCATGTAGCTACTAGATTTTATTTTTGCATGTGTGTTATTCATTTCTTTCAAGCATGTTAATTTACTTTTCAGCAAGTGTAATTTTATTTTCTGCAAGCATGATTCTATTTTTAGCAAAGAGTAATTTAATTTTTTCAAAAAAATGATTTTGGAACTCCACTACTGAAACCTACAAAGATTGTTCCTAGTGCATACAGTATTTGGACACTACCTCAAATTTGACATTGAATTAAAGTGATGTTTAATAACACCCATCAAAGACATTGTGATGCATTGGTTTGATAAAAAACCCCCGTTGCAAGAATTCTAGATTGGTGACCTAGTGTTAAAATAGGATGAGGAAAGAGCTAGACCAAGGAGATCTAGGTTTGTTCATACATCCTAGCTTATCAAACAGATCCTTTTATTTTGAATACCTCTACCTTTCCTTCTCAACACCATTAGTTCTTACTTGGTTTTGGCTAATTAGTCTCTTATTGGTATAAGGTACAAATAAAGACACTAGGTATGCTAGTCTGAGGAATCAACCTTAACCTATGATAATGAATACTTAATAAATGAACAATTAAGGAGGTGTGCTTTATCCCCAATGACTAGTCAAATTTCTAACCAAATAAAGAGGTTGTGATGTTGGATATTTAGTAGATTTTTAGAATGATCCTAGCAACACTGTGATCCCCAACAACGATGCTAAAAAGTGATGGGATATATATCTACCTTACTTTAATTAATTATTGAATCTAGGGTAGTGTCCAAAGGTTGTATGTGCTAGGAATACTTTAGGTAAGGTTAGCTTTAGGTTTTCTACTCTAAAGTAACTAAAATACAAGAAATAAATAACTGTTACTAGAAAAGAGAGATGATTATACTAAGAAACATCAAATGATGGAAATAAATGTGCTTATAGCAGAAAAAAAGAGAGTGCAATCTTAAAAGTGAAATGTAAAATGATGCATTCTTTAACAAAACATTATAAAAATAATAGTATTTTCCTTTTCTCAAACTAATTTTCTATCTAGTAATCCCAAGAGATTAATTCAAATAGCTATTTAGCTCATAAATTTCATATAGCAAAGGAAATATGAATTGAATTATAGCTACAACACACATAAACTTGTACTAAATAAGTACCTTCCACCTCGCCTGGAGTGGAACCTTGCTCCATAGAATTATGGAAAGGAAGGGTCTAACTCATCTTACACCAATAAATGTCTTCCAACAACTTCAAATTCAATATTGCATTGCATATTTTAACATAGTCTATTACAGAGTATAATAGAGAAACAACAAACAATGATAATAATAACAACATCAACAACCTTATTTCATGACACTATGTCCCCACTTATAGATAATGAGGACAAGACTTTCTCATTTTTTACATTATCATACTGTTGCAAAAACAACATACTTGGTAGATTTACTTCAGTAGGTATAGATAAAATGAGTAATAGGCTCTAATTTAGTGTACCTACCTTCGTTATATCCTATCATAGTTATAGGGTTGGAAATAGTAGATTCTAGTTACAAAGTGCTTATGATGACTATTCATGGAGAATAAGATACCAGCATCCAAATATGGGCACTAGTTGTGTTGAGTCAATAGTGTGGGCCAATGTTGTGGTTCACATAGACAAGTCCTTGCAAACACTGCTAAAGCATTAGTTTTTTGAAATTTTTCTAAGTCTAGGTTTCAAACACATTGTCAAGCTTGATAAATGACTGAACGAAAGCTAAAATCATTTTTTCCAGGACTAAAATTCTATTAATGGAAAGAATTTTGACCACTTCTCAAATCTATTCATTAGTAGAGGCATTATAAAGTCTCGACCAGTCCAAAGATTGGAATAAGAGTGGTCAAGAATTTTAAATGGTAACATAGACCAAAGAGCTCAAAAGTCCTGGTCACTAAGATACAACAATGTGTGAGTGGTTAGAGGTTTTAAATAATGATGAGAGCACAATGCCTCAAAAATTTTGACTAGTCCAAGGTCTAAAGCAAAGTGTCTAAAGATTTTGTATAATGAAATCAAGACATGTTCTCCAAAATATTGACTAGTACAAAGTCTAAAATAATAGTGGATGGGAATTTATAAAGCTGACATCAACCTAAATCTTCAAAGGACTTGGCCACTCATGAGATTGAAGAGCAAAGAGTGGCTAAAATTTAAGAGTGTCTTGAAAGCACAAAGTAGCCAAAATAGGAGAGTGGTCGAGGTTTCTCAAAGATGACATAATTCTAAGAGTTCAAAAAGCCTAGCTAGATTTTTGAGGCCTTAGTAGCAAGAAACCTCTAGTAGATGGTAACAAATGAGAAAAAGCTCCAAGGTAGGTCCTTTTAAACATAGATCATGGGTGTTAGGGGCTAGGGCCACCCAAACACTCTTCAAGCATCCAACTAGGTTGATATTGCAATCCCTAGCATAAAAAAATGATAACCACTCTACTAGAGCTTGCAACTCATAACTAGAATAGTGGTGAATATTCAATCATGATGAGTCAATTTCCCTAAAACTTAGATAGTTCCTACAAAAATAACAACTACCTCACAAACTTGATGAGGATAGGGCTAGAAAGCAACACCCAATCTCCCAAGCATGCTGATTACAAATATGTCCTAGACTAGACTTAGTTGTGCCTATTCATGTTAGACCTATGTTAGGCTACCAATGGAATGATTAAGCTAGATTCAATTCATTCTACAAGCCATAAATAACTCAAGCTTCCTCAAAATGAAGGTTGACACTTTCAATATCTACCTATTGTAAGCTATGTATTTTATTTTATGGTCAATGAAACCAAATGCTATTTGGCCTTTACTGGTAGATGTATTGTAGATGATAAAATTTATGCAAGTTATGTATTTCCATGCATTTTTTTAATGCTTTATGGATGGTTTGTAAATTCCTTAGAGTGTTAGAAGATGCTTTATGTATTAGTTGGTCTAGTAGGGTCTATTTGTAGTTGTATTGCAAGATATTTGCATAGTAAGATTCATTACTATTAGCTGAATTTTAACCATCATTTAATAAATTCCTATCCCTCTTTCCTCTCTTTCTAACCCTTGCTTATTTATCTTTAGTCCATTAAAATTGAGTTTTTAATGTGCATAACATTTTACCTATACAAAATTTAAATATATAACTAAAATGTATAATAATAGTCAATTAAAATAATAATCAACTTATTGTCCATAATACCTTACCTATACCATATTCAATAAAATGACCCAAATAAATGTCCAATAAAACATAATTATAGAGTTGAGTCAGAGGTTAGATATGTGATCCACTATTTATTGTTTAACATTGGTTATCTACACAAGATACATAATTATACACTTGATTCAGAGATTAGGATAAGTGATCCATACTTATTGTTCAACATGGGTTATTTATACAATATTTATGTCTTATCTATACAAGATCTAAAGAAGTGATCTGCGTGTGGTTTGTGGTAATGGTAAGGACGTTACTTATATTATCGATGATGAGCCTGGAATTTAACCCCACGAAATATATGTATAAAAAATATTAATAATTAAAACAAAAACCTTATTTAGACCATGGCGTAAGTGAGTGTGTGAGGATACCATATTCAATGAAATGACAAAAATAAATGTTCAATAAAACTTATTCATACACTTCACTTAGGATAAGTAATCCATACTTATTGTTTAGCATAAGTTATCTTCACAAGATTCAAAGAAGTGATTTGTGTGTGTGGTTTATGGCAAAGACACCACTTATATTATCAGTGATGAGACCCAAGTTTAACTCTCATAAGAATGTACATAAAAAATATTGTTAATTAAAAAAAAAAACTTGCCTATATTGTATTCATATTCAATGAAATGACCTAATAAATGTCTAATAAAACATAATCATACACTTGACTCAGAGGTTAGATATGTAATTCAATATTTATTGTTTAACATTGGTTATCTGCACAAGATACATAATCATACACTTGACTCAAAGGTTAGATATGTAATCCAATATTTATTGTTTAACATTGGTTATCTACATAAGATATATAATCATAAATCCGTACTTATTGTTCAGCATGAGTTATTTACATAAGATTTAAAGAAGTGATCTGCATGCATGTGGTTTATGATAAGGATGTTACTTACATTATCGGTGATCATTCTCAAGGTTGGGTATTCTCGTCCCACCATGACTTCTAATAAGGGTGAGAGCTGAGCTTATCAATGACGACTAAACACAACCATACAAACATTCACCCCTCACACAGTTTAAACCTTAAACCTCCCAAAATACCAAAACCCAAACCTCTATACTATCTCCGTGAAATATGTGTACAAAACATATTGATAATTAAAAAAAAAAAAAAACAAATTAAAAATAACTAAAAAAATGTGCAACAACACAGAGGTGAGGGTCAAGTGATCCACAAACATGTAAGATGTTGTTTGAAAGAGGTGAGGGTCAAGTGATCCACAAACATTTGAAAGACTCGAACCTCATGTCTCATCTCTCATCTTTACAACTGTTTGCAATTCATTAACATTACTTTGTTTCTCTTTTGCAAGTTTTTAGTTTCAGCATTCCTCATCCTTATTAACATCTAGTTTGAACATGTGTGGAGGTTAGTCCTTTTGCTTTTTAACCAGTTTATGTGATAATACAAGTTTAGTGGTATATTTCATGATTGGAATTTCCAGGTTAATACATGTTTGCCTTGTTAGTGTTCCATGTGCCTTGTTAGTGTAGTGTGTGTTTATAAATGCCCGAGTTTTTCAGATATCCGTGACAAATACAAAGAAACACTTGGGAACGAGTTTATGACAGATTTATTTAAAGATAGTAAAATAAAAAAAGTTGAAGAATTGCTAACACAAATCAGCAGGAAAAGGAACAACCTTCTCAAAGATATTAAAGATCATATGATATGATTTGAGTAATTGTACTTCCATATTTGAGGTCCCATAGACCATATTTGGGTCTCGCGGACGTAATTAAAATCTTTCTTTCATTCATTCATTAACTGTTGTGGGACTTGAGGGGTTTAAAAACCCCAACACTTGTCATACTCTTTGTTAATGGGGTGACAGGTCTAAAGGTGCAAGGCTTGGGATTCCTCATCCTTATTAATATCAAGTTTGAACATGTATATGGGGGCTGATCCTCTTATTTTCTAAGAGATTAATATGATAATACAAATCTAATAATATATTTCATAATTAAAATTTCGACCCACCCGAAACCCATGTTACATCATTAAACTCACCCGATAAGACAATGCGGTGTGCTTTTGACTGGGCTAGAACTTAACATTCCAGGCCTGATGAAGAGGACACTGTCCGCTGCCATCAGGATAACTATAAAAACCATTTTATTATAAAGCTTGAAAACCCCAAACCGAGGGCTGAGGAAAAACGGCTTTGATTTTTTTTCCCGTGCAAGAAAATTACATAAATCTCTGTTGGATGTAGTGTATATCTAGATCGTTGAAAATCGAATCTACGACAGCCCGAGGACCTTTGGCTAATGAAAATAAAGCCACGTATTGCCTTTTGTTAGCTTAAAATATTAAAATATTTTTTTAGCTAGAAGGAATGTGTAAGATCTCTTTATTTTTTATTATTAAATTTCAACTAATAGTAGAACCTTTATTTTACTCAGTTGCTAATAATGTGATGTAAAGGAGACCATTTGTAACGGGATTAGAACGCCCTTAAGCTAGCTAAATCAAAACTATTTATTACCTTTATCTTAAACAAAACTTACCGTTAGGTTGAAGATATAGTTGGCGTTTTGAATTCTAACTAGGGATCGAGTTTCATATTCGATTGCATCTTCTTCCCAATGTGAACTGTTTTAAGGTGGGATTAGCCGGTAGAACACCACAGGTTCGATCATTAGAGCAGCACAGCAGATGAGATCAGATCGACCATGAGTGATGTTGCCACCTCCGATCTTGACCGATCTGTGCCATTCAATTCGCAAACATGTCCACTATGGCCGCCCTCCCTCTGCATCACTGTCTGTCAGGGGTCATCGGAAGGTCGTATTGGCTACCATACCTTTAGAAGAATGTTACTCATTCAATTAGAATCCATGACTCTGGATCTCTCAGGTTTAAGGGTCGGATTATAAGACTTCTACGTCTCCTAAGTGTCTATAATTTATACATCTGGAAATTTTTTATCTCGTACGATCTAATGATTGAACCTGTGGTCGTTCCCCAATAAGGTTGGGATATCGTAGGCTTGAAGAGCAGGGTATCCGTAGAATCACTGGGCTTACAGATTAGATTTCTTTTTTCTTTTTAATAAGAAAGTTGGTTATAATCATATTTTAATAGTTGGTAAGCATAGGGTTTAAGCTATACAAACAGCATCTACCAAACTTAGTAGTTGATAAGCATAGGTTCAAATCACATGGGAACATTTATCAATCATAAGAGTTGGTTACAATCATATTATTTTTAGTAGTTGATAAGCATAGGGTTCAAACCCCACAAACAACATTTACCAAACTTTGTAATTGGTAAGCATATGGTTCAAATTAAGGCAACATCCATCAAACTTATTTCACCTCATTATTTTATAGTTAAACCTTAAAATTGTACCACATTATTTTTAGTAGTTCTTAAGCATAGGGTGCAAACCACAGGGGCAGCATCTACCAAACTTATTCCACCTTCCACCTCATTCTATTATGTTATGAGTGGTTTTTTATATGAGAGTTGGTTACAACCACATTATTTTTAGTAGTTGGTAAGCATAAGGTTTAAACCACATGGGCAACATCTACCAAACTTATTCCACCTTCCACCTCGTTTTTTATAGCCGGGTGTGAATTGGGGACTCATACCATCATCAGTCGATATGGATCAGACTACTACCTTTACAACAGGCTTTCCTAAGGTTTGACTCTGAATCTTTTCTTGATAAATGTTCAACCAAACTAATAATTGTAATTACCAATTTATTTAACTCTTATGAGTTGATGAATAATGTTGCCACTCGATCGTACACCTTGCGTTGACCGATCTGCACCATTCAATTTGCAAACGTGTCAACTATGGCCGCCCTCCCTCTTAACTATTACTCTGTTGGACCTTCTGTTCAATCATTAATTACTTTCTTAACCATGTATTCTTTGGCCCTTCTTGAAAAAAACATACTCGCCAATAACCGCAACGACGACAGATGACTAATTTTAAACATTTGTTTAGTTCCAACTTTCCGACAAACTTATTCATCAAAATAATGAATAAGTGATAGCGTAAGAGGGGGCTTATAAGAACCACTGAAGACCTGTTCACTCCTCTAGTTATTTGGATAGTTTTTTTAGTTTTATTTATAAAATTCTAAAGTATCTTTAAAAAAGAAAAATAGTTATTAATTTATGTAAAAAAATATGAAATATTTTATATTATCTGTACAAACAACAGAAAGAGAATAAACCTTAATAAATACCGAAGAACAAATACTGATAAAAAAAACTTGTAAAATAATAAAAATAAATTAAATATTTTAAATTAAATATTAAAAGTATAAATTAATTAATAAACTTTAAAAAATATACAAATAAATTATGAATATTAAATAATAAAATTGTATAATTTAAGATTATAAAAAATTTTAAAAATACAATTTTAAATTTATTTAAACGGATTTACATTAAAAATATTATATAATTTTTATTAAAATTATAATATTAAAAAAAACAAAACAATTAAATAATAAAATATATAATAAAAAAATTTACAATCAACTTTTATGTGCTATTAATAGTCTTACTGAGACGGATAGAAGTTAGAACCCTTCACCCTTCATTTGATATTAGGATCCACCTTCTAGATTGGAAAGGCCTTTAGTATTATGATCTATTACTTAGCTTTTTATTTTGTTCTTGTCTATAGATACTTGTGATATGTTTGATCATTTTGATTTATCTGTTTTACTTATATTTATATTAGGATCCAACACCTTTTAGATTAGAAAGACCTTTAATAATGTGATTTACTATTTTTTAGCTATTTTGTTCTGTGAATGATGTCTAATTTGTTTAATAATTCTGATTTAACTCTTTACTTATTTTATTTAATCATTGATTTTCTATTCACCCATTTTTATTTAAATTAATATATTTTATTTTTTCTAAAACAATATAATTATTATATTTTTCATAAAACAAAATTATTTAAAATAACTTCTAATTTATTCTTATATTTTAAAAAAACAAAATATCAAAACTCGTTAAAAAATAAAATAATCATCCTACATTTTTTTAATTACGTATTTGAAATCATGATGACAGTGTTTACCTGTAAATGGCCAGGGTGGAACCTCCTTTATCACGTGTTTGAGGCTTTGGAGAACCACCTTTCAACGCTAACTAATGATTTGTCATTAATCAAATCGATAATTCACATCAGTTTTCGAAAGTTTATAATGAATTACAACAATCTCAATCTCTCCACGATAGACCTAAAGCTATGAGATAACGTAAGACTCCGTTAAAGCGGTTAAATAGAATATATAAAACAAATAGTTACTCTGAAAAGGTTGGAAGAAAAACCTAAACATCAACCGACATTCCAAAAATATAAATCCTTAAACTATAGTCATAAACATCAACCGAGATTCTAAAATATAAATCTTTAAACTGTAGTTCTTATTCCTGGCATTTGTATATTATGGCCGTCCATGCATATTTATAATTAAAGAAATAAGTGCGAGGCTACAAGATTCCACTAGAAATGAGAGCTATCAAATTTAGCTAAAGCATGCCAAAAATATTGCTTTTGGAAAAACAACTATGGCCTTCCATGTATAATTAAAAAGGGTATGGCCTTCGATGTATAATTAAAAAGGGTAAGTGCTGCAAGATTCCACTAGAGACGAAGACTTTACCTAAAGCAAAACGCTTTTTGGAAAAGAAGCCCGTTCCCAAAATATTTTGATTTGATTTGAGGTTTGGAAAAGAAGCCCGTTCCAGAATATTGTGATCTGAGGTTTGATGAAATGTACAGGACACGGTTAACTCTGATTTAATATAAAAGTTCTCACTTTATAGTTGGAGTCATGTAGCCTCGTCTAATTTGATTCCATAAATATAACTTATTTTATAAATTTTGCTTTATAGTTGGAGTTATGCAGGGTAGTCTAAAATATTAAGTATCTTTATCATGTAATAATTTATTTTAATTTAAAAAAAAAATTAAATATTTTAATTTTAATTTTAATGTTTATTTCAACTTGATATTTTATCTGCCCGGTCAATGTAAGAGGGAAAACTATTAGCAGAAAAGGTCTCCACAGAATATATGTGAATCTCACTAACCTTTTTTACTTTGGTTCCATAGATAATGTTTAAAATTATCCTTTTAAAGTTATATTAAAAATATATTTTTAATAATTAAATTATAAATTTTAATGATAATTTTTTAATTATTTTTTATTAATGATGAAAAAGCAAAGTTTTAAAGGGTCTCTAACCTTTTTATATTAAAGGAGGAGAAAAAGAGAAGGCCATCAAGGTCAAAAGAACATAAACTAAACCCAACAACCACCCAAGAGAACAAAAGAGAAAGATAATGCCATGATACAACATAGACCAACCCACCACCCAAAAGGGCTTAAAAGAAGAATTTTTGTTTCAACTTTCTTTTAGAGGCATGAAAGATCCTGCTCCATTTTTGCATAAGATTGGAAGAGCAACAAATACATCAGGGTCCAAATTGAATTTGCACATTGTCATAAGACCTAAGGTAGGCCAACTCATCCACAGGAAAGGAAAAAACCATAACATTCCACCCTGCCTCCAAACAACACGTAAAAATTGATACAGGCGAGAGATGCAGCAAAATATAACACACGTAGCAAAATTAAAACACCTCCCCGAAATCCCCTGTGAAAGGAGAAGGTAATGGCAAAATCCTGCCCCTTGACCACCCCTAGAGCTTGAGAAAAATGCAAGATACAACCAAGATGAAGCAACCTGTATAATAAGGCCATAAGGGGAAATGATCAACAAAACCAAAGGACCTCTTCAGAGAGGAAACATGTAAATGAAATAGCAATGAAGGGAGCCACCTGATATAACAAAACACCAATCCCAAAGAACAAGAATGAGGGTAATACAACAAGCATATTCACTGATAATGGAAACCACTAGGATGCAAAAGGACCAACCCCCAAAAAAGATCCCCTAAAGAGATGATCATTACAACACAAAGGAGACCTCATCCAAGTAGAAAGATAATAAAAAGGTCTACTAGATAGGCAGACCCAATGCTTCCAAAGAAACAATTGTCATTAATTATGGAGGGAAGTTGTCTTTCCAAATTCTAAATTGGCCACTATCCACCTCCAAATTGACCATAACATCGGTAGGCTAATTACCTTCCCTCTAAATATGCTTAATTTTAACTTCTAACATGCCTTCCAGAATGTTTGAGGTGTCCTTAATTATTTTTAGGATGAAATAATTGTCAGTCTTCCTAGCTTGTAAATCTCGAATGAAGTTCAAGGAGTCACCTTGTACGAAAAGTCTTTTGAAGCCCCTCTCAAAAACTTGATGAATACCCAAAAAAAGCACCTTGGGTTCAACTAGGTGGTTAGTTTGAATACCATAATCCTTGGTGTAAGCCCAAATTACCTCACCATTATAATTTCTAACAATACCCCCTCCACCAACCCTCTCGAGGATATCTTTGGCAGCCCCATAAAAGTTTAAAATGACCCGCTCTTCAACTGGTTTATGTCATCTAGTAGCCAATAGTTTTGAACAATGGAGACAAAAGTAGAAGACTCTAGATTCAATTTCCAACTAACAACAACCCCTTTCTCCACAACCTTCTTTCTATCATTTCAAACAACAAATACAACCATATTATCCTCAATAGCAACTATAATTCTTCTAAAGATAAATAATCCATCCCCAGCAATATCCTTGAAAGTTCTTTTGTTCCTCTCCCACCATATACCCCATAAAAAATGAGAAAGAACCAGGTCCCACACCCTAATAAGGTTGTGACTGATGAAGGGTGATTTTCACTGATTGAAAAGTTCTTTTAAAGTTTGAGGCTATGTCCAGTTGATAGAAAAAGAATCCATTAAAGCATTGAACATCTTATTTGAGAAATCACAGTGGATGAAAAGATGATCCACATATTCAACATCCTTGGAACACAAGAGACAAATATTGGGAAGATGGAAGCCTTTCTTTCATACAATAGTCAAAATTATGATTTGCAAACACAACCACAAAAAATGCAATCTTGGGGATCAAATGAGGATACCATACCCTTTCCACAAAAAATGATCCTTCCCTAGACAATATTTAGGCCTCATATGCAGTCTTGACCAAAAAAAGACCTTTAGGAGAAAGAGTCCATAGAAGGAATTCCCTATCATTTTGTTGAGGAAGAAAGTACTATTACAACAACATGTTTATATTTACCAAACTCTGAAGGATCCAATGATTAGTTGTATGTAAAGTTAGATGCTTCCAGATCCTCTTTCCATTAGTGATGATTATATAGTCAATTACTTTTTCTTCATATTCCAGTGACAAAGGAGCCTTCAACTCATAAAAATCAAGACTAATAAAAATAGGTTAAAGAAGAATCCAAGTATCCTCCTAGAAGAATGCATTGTTGCCATCCCAAATCTACCACAACATCCCCTCCATAACTAAACTTCTAACCTCCAACAAACCTTTCCAAATCATAGATCTGCTAGGAGAAGCAACACTTCTAAATAAGCAATATAATTATCTAGATACTTACCTCTCATAATATCTTTCCATAGTTTATCCTCCTCAACACACAAACTCCAAGTCATTTTTGGCAATCAATGTCGTACTGAAAAACAATAAACTTCTAATACCAATACCACTTTCTTTCCTAGAAGAGCAAACCCTATCCCAAAAATTAAGGGATACCCTCTGTTTATCCTCCAACCCAGCCTGCAGAAATCTCCTAAATATATGATCAGTCCTCCTCCTAACTTTCAAGGGCATTATGAAAATTGACATATAATATACAAGAATGCTTTGGAGGGTAGCTTGAGACAATTGCAACTTTCATGCTTGGCTCAAGAGATTACCTTTCCACCCAGCTAACTTACATTGAATCTTATCCAACATAGGAGACCACAAATCCTCCTTCATCCTACAAGTGAACAATGACATACCTACATATAAAGAATAAAGGTTAGCAATGCCACATCCAGAAATTCCTACAATTATATGCTAAAGTTAGCCCCTAATATTCACATAAAAATTTGACTTAGAAGTTAGTTTATTGGTTGGAAGCTTTCTCAAAAAATTGCAAAATATTCATGAATTACGTAGCCTCTCTCATAGTAGCCTCACCAAGAAGTATAGTGTCATATAAAAATTATTGACAAGAAATTGCCTCCGCAATACCAATAGGACTAATACCCTTAATATTAGAGGACATGGTAGCCACAAGAACATATCTTCCTAAAGCTTTAGCCATCAAAATGAAAATATATGGAGGCAAGGAATCACCTTGCCTAATAGCTATTTGACTTCTAAAGAAACCAATCAAAATCTCATTGATGATGATAGAAAATTTAGTAGAGGAAATACAAACTCTAATCCACTTCTTCCATAGATCCTCAATGTCAATTTTTTGCAACACCTTGTCAAGGAACTCACAAGAGACCCTATCATAAACCTTCTACATATCAAGTTTAAGAAGTATTCCAACCAACCCACTTTTGGACATAAAAAGTAAAGTCTCATGAACCGTAATCATCTCCTCCACAATCTGCCTACCATAAACAAAACCACCTTGAAGAGGAGAAATCAAGATAGGAAGAAGTCTTTTCGGCCTATTAGCAAGTGTCTTAGTAAGCAACTTATACAAGGTATTGCATAAGCTGATAGGTCCAAAATTCATTTAAATAAGAGGCACCATGTTCCTTCAAAACCAAAACAATAAAGGTAGTATTCCAAGCCTGCAACAACAAAGAAGAATATTGGAATTCTCTCAAGGCTTTTGAATATCCTAACAAAGAAGATGCCAAAACCTTTGAGAAAAACCAACAAGGAATCCCTTTGGCCCAAGTGCTTTGTCCTTATTCATACCAAACAGGTTGATCCTAATTTCATAATTAGAAAAGGAGTTAGTTAAAGAATTATTCATATCAGTCGTCACCGCCCAAGGAATGTTCCTAAGAAGTTTCTTCGAAGCATCCTCATATTTTATCCTTGTCTCTAGAAAATAAATCCTT
Source organism: Wollemia nobilis (assembly GCA_028583015.1). Classification (NCBI taxonomy): domain Eukaryota; kingdom Viridiplantae; phylum Streptophyta; class Pinopsida; order Araucariales; family Araucariaceae; genus Wollemia; species Wollemia nobilis. The sequence goes on from JAQPPZ010000523.1 coordinate 24,261,955, forward strand.
AAATAAGGATACCATGATAGTAGAAATTTCTTCCTTATATTTAAGACATTCATCGAAGTCTGATGCAATAAATAAGCATGGTCATAGTGTAAATAATGCATGTTTTACCTCCTTAGAGGCTGATAGTCATTCAAAATACAAATTCAGATAAAACAAAACCATAGTACATTATTAGAAATCTAGTTTCTTCGTTAAATACAACCTTTAAATAACTTTTGCAACCCTAGTTTGCAACCTCCATTCTCTCCCCAAGTCTCTAATCTCACTCCTAAATCTCAACTCTCACCATATTTTTTTTGGTATTTTTTATAGCCAACCATGTGCACACCAAAACCATGTGCACAAAACCACATGCACAACCACATACATAAAACTACATGCACCAAACCATGTGCACCAAACCATATGCACCACACCATATGCACCAAAACATGTGCATCAACCTAAATACACAAAACTAACCATGTGTACAAACAAAACATGACCCCACTTGGATGCTCCTGCATTAGTCAACATAGGTACAAAAAAATTATGAGCCCCTACTCATGGATCTCAATTCGAAATTGGAGCTTTATGTAAGTGAGCTAACTCTACCTCGCTTATCCAAGCATCTTTCTCTATTGTTTTTTCCTTCCATCGCACAAGGAAATCCTTATACTGCTTGTGCCTAGTTTTCTTGCCCATTCTTTCATCCAAAATGTTGTCAATCTGATGAGGTCACTTCTAAAGCAATTGATTCCTTTGATCTATGCTTGTTCCAACTAGTTAGGGACCTTTAGCAGCAGTATTGTCTCCAACATATGGGTGCAAGTCTGAAACGTTAAAAATGGGTGATATATCGATCCCCTCAAGGAGCTCAGTCTCATAGGCATTATCAGAAAACTTTTTTATTATCTTGCATGCTCCAATTTTCTTCATCTTGAGCTTGTTATAAGTGCCTTTATAAAATCGTTCATTTCTCAAGAACACCATAACCATATCTTCAACTTGATATGACTTCACCCTCCTTTGATTTGATTTTTACTTTTATTTATCCTCCTATTGATATCATCATGCAACTCCTTGAAGTGCTCTATGAGGTCCTCAACTACAATATTTTCCCTCTCAGCTACAACCTTGACTAGATCAATCACTCCCTTGGATGTCCTTCTATAGACTATTTGGAATGGTGATTTTCTTTTTGACCTATTAATGGAATCATTGTATGTAAACTCAATTTATGCAAGTAAAAGATACCATTGCTTTGGCTTATCATCAACTAAAATTATCAACAAATTATCAAGGCTTCTATTAACCACTTCAGTCTATCCATCTATCTGTTAGCTTTTGAGGATATATATTAAAGTAAATGCAACTACAATATGTAAAATGAGTAAGCTATGATAATTATATGATAATGCCACTATAAAATTCAGGAAAACTAGATGATAAACTTTTGCAATAACTTAGTAATATACCATTAATAAAAGCTCACGAAAATAGTACAATGCAATACAATGGAGGACTTGAAAACTCCAATTTTTTTAATGAAGAGCTATATTGTACCTACTCACTAATCTCTATCTTGACTTCATTCCTCTCTTTCTCTCCTCTCCTACATTAATACTCTCAAAGGTATGTATATAAGAAGATATGTTCCTTGGCCTTTACTCTACCCATAATTCTTCATCTACCTATCTTATGACTCATGTACATGTGGACTACATGCACATTTACATCATTGCACATTCTAACACTTGTGCATTTATTACATTTCATGAAGTAACTACTTAAACCTTAATCTAAGATAAACTCCTAATCTAGAAATGTACCCAAGGTGGTACATTGACATGTACCAAATAATGTAATATACTCTAACACCCTTTGTATCACATTATTTGAGTATAGAATACTTTAGTATTTAATATGGATCTTTGTTCTTGATATGTTCTTCCATTTGATCCGATCCTTTGTATTATCTTTAATTTACCTTAAACTGTATGCCTCCTTGATCTGGTTCCTCTTGATTTTCTTCTTTATTCTTGTCTTTGAATCCATTTTTTGCACTTTCATAAGTGGTCATACTATCACTTGATTCCTATAAAAGTATTTCCTCTTTGTCTTTGTCCTTCTTATTACTATTCTTGTTGTGTACAGAGACTTCTAAAAAAATACTTAAGGCATCATGATAAGATCTTGAGTTTGTAGAACTTGAAGTATCAATATTGCATTAATATTGATATATCTGCTCTAAGAAGGATTCATCCATTATTATTTTTTGTTTAAGTGATTCAATCAATCCTTTTTGTTCTACATTCTTATCTTTGTAACATTTGAATATAAGTAATTCCATATATAATATGCTACCAATATCTAAAGGAATTTTAATATCACTCTTTCCATTATCAATTGCTTTAGTGAGTTGAGCATGTAGATAATATTCCAAGGTTTCAAAGTTTTCTTCTAAAGCTTCACTATGAATTATTTTTGAAGCAAGGTCTAAGTTTCCTTCAGACTTTATAAGTAAATTCTTGATTTTGATTTTTATAACACTTGCTCTTTCCTTTCTAATGGTGTTGTTCATATCATTGTTCACTATATTCTTTGAGGTTGACATATTTCTTCCTCCTTAGTTTTAATAGACTTGTAAACCTTGTATCTCTTTATCTGAATTCTAGGCTGAATCAAATCTTGTAGTGTATGATTAATCAATAGAATTATTTTAGCTCTTTAGTATTTTGAGAATATTTTGAAAGATCCTTTGTAGTAGTCTACCTTATGTCTCCCTAGTTTTAAGTATATGCTCAACCTTGCTAAGAACTTTTCAATTTTACAAGTTTTGTAAAATACCTTCTATCTTGCAAGTGTTTGAATGCACTATGAATATTTGTTAGTATGATTAGCTTTCATAGTTTGAGTTGAATTCATTTTGTCTCCCTAATGTTCAACTTTATTTTCTTGCTTTATTTATCCCTAATAATTAGTAAGTAGAAAGCTAAAGATAAATGATGATGTACATGCAAGTTTTAATAAGGCATTTTTCCTTCAAGACATTTTAGTTGGATTAATATCTCATAAATTAATGTAAGAGACTAATGTAAAATGCAATTTACAATGTTCAATCAATGAATGGTTTTGCTTCTTTTATCCTTCAATTCTCAATAGTTCAATTTTCTAAATTCCAAGAAACTAAAGTTTGATGTGCTACTGCTTATATCTCTCTAATTTGGAAATTTAGAAAGTAATAATATTTGCAAACTAATATTTCAATTTTATAATGTTGAAAAACTTATATCTCCTAGTTAATTATTTGCAAATATTTTAATGTTTGAATCTCATGCAATTTGCACTATCTTTTAAGATATACTCCCTTTGTTGTAATTGCCTTCTAATTCACTAAGGTTGGTATTTGCTTAGTTCTTCAATGCAGTAATAAGTAAAATTCAACCTTATATTAAGCACCTTATAACTCCTTATACTTAAGGAAAGCAAATATTAAATCAAGTAAACCTTTACCTTCCTTGCAATGTAAAATGTGTGTGTTGATTGGATTCTGGTTTGACTCTTCAATCCAAGCTTTGGTGTTGTAATGCTAGTCTTCTATGTATGACAAAGAGCATTTATTGCTCATGGAAACCTTATAAGTATTCCTCCTTATTAAATGCACTTTGACTCCACTCAAAGCTTGACTCTCCAATGCTCAATCTCGTGCTTCCAAAATTTGTGCTTTTCTTCAACTTGGATGCTTTAATAGGCTTTGTCCCTTCTTGAAGCTCTAGCCATGTGGTGCGTACATTGCTCAGGTGGCAAGTGGAGGTTATAGTCTTGATGAGAATTATTTTAGGTGCCTTAAATGCTCTTATCTTCCTTTGAATAATGTGCAATAATTATTATGTCTTCTAACCTTCAAATGATGCTTTCAATGCTCAAGATGGGTGTTACTTTATCATGGGCACTTCCTTCCTATGTAGGTATTAAAAGGTATATTTAGGTGCCTTATTTTGTTGTGCCAAGTGGCACAAGATACCTTGGCTTGAGATGGAAAGTGGTTCTCCTTTCCCTTGCATGTAAGGATACCTTCAACGTCTTCTATTCCCTGAATACTTCTTGCCAATGAATGCAAACTGTTTGGTCTTGGCTTCAATGCTTTCTCTCAAGCAAATGGTGATGCTACTCTCCCATGAAGTTGGATCCAACAATGGTGGTTCTATGGTGCTCCAATGCTTCCCTCTTAGATGATGATTCTACTCTAGAAATGGTGGCTTTAGGTGCTTCAAACCTATCTTATTAGCTAGCAATTCATCCAAGTTATTGCTTGGGTAATGCACTATTTGTTTATAGGAGTCCGAAGTCAGGTGAGAAGTACCTCTAGAACAAGAAGGGACTAGAAGAAAAATGGTTGGGGCTAAATTGGACAAGGACCTGAGGAAGGTCATGATTTCTAAATTTTATGGTAAATGGGACAAAGATATTGCCGAGAATTGGTTGAATTAAGTCGAAACTTATTATTCCATGAAACCTCTTTCATTTGAGTCAAAAACATCATGGGTAGCTGTCCACTTAGTCGAACTAGCCTTATACTGGTGGACTACCTATAATAAAAACAAACATGTTGAAGTTGTTGATGTTTAGTGGGGTGCCTTTTTTATGGAATTCAGAAAAGGTTTCTGACCAGATAATTATGTATTGAGAAAGTTGTTGAACTCTCCAACTTGAATCGAGAGAGTATGTTTATTAATGAGTATCACCATAAGTTTGTACAACTACTAAAATATCTACTTGAGTATGATAGTAGAGAGGAGATCAAGGTACAAAATTTCATCTTAGGACTACATTCAAGGATTGGGTCCATACTTAGCTTGTTGAAACCCAAAGATCTTTCTGGAGCCTATGATTTGGCTCGACAGGAGAAGATAAACTAAAAAGCAAAAAAACCTATTATCAAAGAACATCAGAGAAATATGATTCCTGAAAGAGGAAGAATATGAGACCTGCAATATGGAAAAAAAATCCAAATAAAAATACTAAGGATGGAAATAAAAGTAGGAATGATAATAGAAACAAAAATTGAGGCAGGAACAAGTTCTAGGGAAACAAGGGCATGCAGGACAAGAGGAATTTTTTGAGCAAAATGAGCAGAGACCCTTGGTTCAGGATACGGAAAATAAAATTTCTCAAAACAAGAATAAATATAAGAGGAGGAATAGAGCCCATCCTAACGAGTGTTATGTATGTCGTGGTCCTCACTATGCGAGCCAATGTCCACATAGAGCTGATAAAAAAAAGGAACTTAAAGAGCCCACATACAAAATATATGGAGCTAGAGGTAATCCTACTCTCACTAGACAAGAAACACCTTTCCTATTAAGAGGTAAAATATATGATAGATATATACGCATTTTTATCGATAGTGGAGCTACTAATAGTTTTAATTTTACTAGTATTATTAGGGACATACCAGAAAGGTTAAGATTTTTGGCTAATGGGTGGAAGGTCAAGTATGGATTAGGATAAACCTATATGGTCAATCAATGTTTGTTTGATCCTCAAATCACCCTACCTTAAGGGAAAACTAGTTGGAACTTGTATTTAGACCCTTTGCATGTTTTTGACATCATATTAGGTGTAGATTGGCTCAAAGCACATAAAGCCTTGTTAAAATTTGAATAAAGATGGCTAGATTTTACCAACAACTCTAATCAATGTGCTCGAGTCCATTGTGATCATGACTCAATTAAACCACATCTTTTGTCAGCCATGCAATTAAATAAGGCTATGATAAAGGGTGGTATGATCTATGTAGTCAAGTTAAACAAGAAGGAAGATATCAAGTCTAGTTTGGGCCTTTTTTAGAAGCACCCAATGTTGAATAAATGTAAGGATGTATTCCCATAAGACTTGCCAAGTATTCCACCTCGAAGAGAGATTGATTTTTCTATAGAAATCTTGCCTAGGCAACATCCATTACCCAATTATCATATAGGATGACCCCTATTTAGCTACAAGAGCTTAAGGCTCAACTTCAAGATCTGTTAGAAAAATGATTTATTAAGCCTAGTGTCTCTCCATGGGGTGCTCCTATTTTTTTTTTTAAGAAATATGGATCACTGAGGTTATGCATCGACTATTGAATTCTTAATAATATGACTATCAAGAATAAATATTCCTTACCTAGAATTGATGATCTCTTTGATCAATTGAAAGGGGCCACAATTTTCTCTAAGATTGACCTCAGATCCAGATACCATCAATTAAGAATCTAAGAGAAAGACACCCATAAAACAACTTTCAAAACAAGATATGACCACTACGAGTTTACAGTATTACCTTTTGTCTTAACAAATACTCTAACAACTTTCATGAACCTAATAAATAGTGTGTTTTGGAAATATTTGGATCAATTTATACCTGTGTTTCTTGATTATATACGGATCTATTCCTAGAATAAGGAAGAACATGATCAACATATGAGAATTATTCTTAATATTCTCAGGAAAAATCAGTTGTTTGGAAAGCTATCAAAGTGTGAGTTTTATACTCCACAAGTGCAATATCTAGGGCACATAATTTCTGAAGAAGATATTGTCATGGATCCTAAGAAGATAGAAGCCATTGTCAACTGGTCAGAACCCACAAATATTATGAAAGTACAAATTTTTATGGGGATGGTAATTTATTACAACCATTTTGTGAAAGGGTTTTTAAAAATTGCTCACCCGATAACCAACCTCCAAAGAAAATGAAAGATATTTAAATAGATAGCTCAATGTGAAGAGGCACCCATTCTCAAAATACCAAATCCTTTCAAGCCATTCATTGTCTATAACGATGCTTCCATTGAAGGGCTAGGTGGAGTCCTTATGCAAGAAGAAGCAGTTATAGCCTATGAGTCTCGAAAGTTAAAGAAGCATGAGGTAAATTATGCCACTCATGATCTAGAATTGGTTGTGATCGTACATGCCCTCAAGATTTGGTAGCATTATTTACTTGGAAAACCCTTTGAACTGATAACATATCACCAAAGTCTCAGGTATATTTTCACTCAACCATTGTTAAATGCTAGACAATGATGTTGGATGGATTTTTTGGTAGAATATGACTTTGGTATTGAATATATAAAATGGAAGGAAAACAAGCTAGTGGATGCCTTAAGCAGGAGAAGGCACATAGCCGCTATGTCTCAGTATCAATACGGTCTAGTCGGATAGGTAAGAGAATTACAAATGAAAGATGAGTTATGTTTACAATGTCAAGCTCAGGTCAAGAAAGGACCTGATAGAAACAAGGATTTTATGGTCAAGTATGACATGTTGTATTTTATAGTTAGATTGGTTATTCCATATGACAAAGAGTTAAGGAATAGCATTTTATAGGAGGCACATTGTGCTCCATATTTTGTGCACTTAGGAGGGGTAAAAATGTATGAGAATATGAGGAAGGACTTCTACTAGCCATGCATGAAAAATGATATAATGAATTTTGTAGCAAGATGTCTAGAATGTCAAAAAGTGAATGTAGAGCATTTACACCCAGTAAGTCGTTTATACCCTTATGAGATTCCTACTCAGAAGTGGCAAGTCATTTCTATGGATTTCATAGTCGAACTACCTAAGACCCAATTTTGAAATGATGTTATCCTTGTGGTGGTTGATAAATTAACCAAGGTAGCACATTTTATGCCTGGAAATATGTAGAATGATGCACCTGCTATAGCACAAAAAATTATCAAAGAAGTGGTACGTCTACATGGTTTTCCAAAAATAATAATTTCAAATAGAGACTCTCAATTTACATTCGAGTTCTGGCAAGCCTTCCAACAAGTTTGGGGAACAAATCTCAATATTAGCTCTGCATATCACCTAGAGACTGATGGGTAGATTTAAAAGGTTAACCAAGTCTAGAATATATGTTGTGAATGTATTGCATGGACCACTAGAATAAATGCGAAGATTACCCCTACTTAGTAGAGTGCTTATAATAATAGTTATCATGCCACGTTGGGCATAGCTCCATTTGAATATTTATATAGGCGAAGGTCCAGGACACCTTTATCTTGGGATAATCTGAAAGATCGAGTAATGATCAAACTAAAAATTTTCAAAAAAATGGAGGGGCAATTAAAAGAAATACACTAGAAAATAAAGGAAGCCTTGATCGCTAGAAGAGCTATGTTGATATCAAGAGGACACCTAGGTAATTTTTAGTAGGTAAAAAAGTATTCTGAAGGGTGAAACCCTCAAAAAGCTCCATAAAATATTACAAGCTCAACTCTAGATTTGTAGGACCCTTTGAAATTGTTGACAAAAACAATCTTGTTGCCTATGGATTGGCCTTGCCACCCAATTTATCCAAAATTCATGACACCTTCCACGTGTCCCTCCTTAGAAAATATGTTGCAGATCCTTCTCATGTGTGGAATATCTCTTATTTGTAGATGTCAAACCCACATCGCATCGAAGTCTGCCCCATTAAAATCCTTAGATATAGAACCAAACAACTTAGAAATGGAAACATTAACCAGTGTAAGGTCCAATGGGACCAGTACTCCAAAAAGAATGCCACAAGGAAAAATGTGGTTGACATGCAAAAATAATTTTCATATCTATTTGAATAAACTTTAATGTATATTGTTATAACTATAATTTTGAATGAATGTGAATTTGTTTTATGTAGCATAATGTTATATATTTATATCTTGATGATGCACCAAACACAGAGACTATGTTTATTCCTAGTGGGGGAGAATGTAACAGCCCTGCTAGAACAACTATCTATACTTTATTTTGTATTTTTAATATGGTATTGTTGATAGACTTATGGTTGCAAAAACAAGTACCCATCTGCAAGAAAGCAGATCAAGAAAACCAGGTACCCTCCTTCAGGAAGGTACAGTGGGTTTGGCCGCGAGAGGTATTGTTGTATTGTATTCAAACTCATTATGTGTTGAGGGTATATCTTTATAGTCCACCAGCAAATTCATGTGTTAAGCCAATACCAGTACCTGATATTGATATTTCATCAATCGTTTATGAAATAAAAATTGAATTATATAATTAATAATTGTTATAGTTGAATACGGCCTAGTTGCTACTTGCACTATAATAAATAGAAGAATAAATATATATGTATATATATAATGGTTCACCTTAATGCCTCTTGGATTGAAATCGCTTATATGTTTACCAAATAAAGAGTAAGGCTTGCTTAGATGAGTAGACGACGCTACTCCTTTTCTTTAAGACTAAGATTTTAACAAATAATTATAAGAATGTAATAACTTAAAACCATACGATGCATTTATGTTGAATTGCATTATTTGTATCCTAGTGCAAATCAATTAATTGCATTCATATGGGGGTCGTGCTAACCCCAAACTCCTATGTAAAACCCACTCTGGTGGTAAGACGCAAGCTAGGTGCTTTCAAATAGTTGGCAGAGGAAAATCCAAGCTATGTTGGAGTTAACATCCAAATTTTGCTGCAAATAAATATTATTTAATTCATATCTCCTTCTAGTGGTCTTCATTACACCAGTGTGATGTTGTAGAGAATTATCTTAACTGCAAGATAAACTGCAGTGCTCAACTGTTGTATTCACGTTTATGATAACACTTGCATGTGTTATATTTTACCCTTTCACTTGTCCAGTTAGTAATTTGCATGTGGAAATGGTTATTTTGTCAATAGTGTTGATTATTGTTGGTTCCGTTTTAGGTTCACCTCACCTTACCATGTTGGAAGGAAGAAGGATGATCCTATAATTATTTACACCTTAAAAGCATATATAATAAATACCATGGGATGGTTCTTTATTCCCTTTCAATTTTTGAAAAGTATTGATGAATGGATTTGATTATTTTAATTTAGTAATATAAGCATTAGATCTCAGCTATAATTGAGTGGTCAACAATCTGAGGAAAAGTATAGGTTTGTTTACTCTTCTTGATGCATCGTCGAAATCATTAGGTCTCAACTTTTAATTAAAAAAATGCATATCTTTGAGTGGCTATTGCTCATTTCTAGTAGGAATTCTGATTGGATTCCTAATTAACCACTATATATATAATAGATATATATGGTAGTATCATTTAGCGAATGGATGTTTTCCTCAACCAACGATGTCATTGTGAAAATGATATAATAAATAATGAAGTAAAATTTACCTTCAGTAGTGAGAAGCAGAAACCAATAGAATATGTTGTAATTTAATTAACTTTGGGTGCTTTATTATAACATAAATACATTTACTTTAGGGTAGCTCACGAAGGGAATAAATACCTTGTTTATAATATTTGTTTTTAGTTGGTTACTATACAATAACATAGCTCTAGCGTAGTTCTTGAGTATTTCTCTTTGAGGAAACTAAGGATTTTGTTCAACATATAGAAAGTTTCTTGAGTAAACTTAAACTTGAAAACATCCATTGGTATGATGTTTTTTTTTTTGTGGAAAACATCCTAGAAGGGATGCCACTTTCGGGTAAGACCCAAGGAGGCAGGGGTATCTCTTTCTCAAAAATTTCCCAGGGATCACACTTGGCCTACCACCTTTGACATACTCAAGGAGCAAACCTGAAACAACAGAAACAAGAACACACAAAAATATTAAAAAACAAAAAATAAAAAAAACATGCTCCTTGAGTGTGTCAAAAAGATAAAGCACAACCAAATACACACACAATAAGATAAAAAAAAACACAACATGAACCACATAGAAAAAACACAAGAACACAAAAAAAAAAAATAATAGAACGCTACAAAGACAACCAAAAAAAACAATCAACAATAGACAACAGAGAAAAATAAAAACATAGAAAACACTCACACACCAAAATATAAAAACATAGAAAAAAACTCATACACAAAAACATAAATACACCAATTAACACAAACATACATAAACACAAGCACAATAACATCAAAAAGACAATAACAACAAAAAAAACACAAAACAACAAAACAAAAGCATAAAAACAACACAAAAAAAACACAGACATAAATAGAAAAGAAAAAGAAAAAAATAGAACACAACAATGACCTTTCTAGACCAAAATACTATTAAGGCAAGAATAAACAAAGGAAACAAAAGAAATATTAGTTTGAGTTAGGGAACTAAAATGCCCTGACCGAACTAAAGAGAAACAACAATAAAGCAAGAAGAAACTAGGTACCTTCAAAATTGGAGCCATCCAAAGAAATGATAGAAATAAAAGCTTTCCTTATTTGTGAAGCCCACCATCTAGGAGGGTGGTCGTAGCAAGTAATATCACCTTTTTCTAAAGCCCAAATAGCTAAAGCATCATCACTCTTGTTCTGATATCTAAACACATGATTGTAATATACTTTCAAAAATCCCATCTGGATTAACTGGATCTTCTCAATAATTCTTTTTATTCTCCAATAAACCTTATCATTCTTAGGGGTCTTCAAAAGATTAATCATGAGTTGGGAGTCAGAATCAACTAGTACCTATTCCCATCCAACCTTAGTAGCCTCTTTAAGGCCTATAAGGATACCATACCCCTCAGCAAGGTTATTGGATAGAATACCAAAATTCTCAGTAAAATTAAAAACCAGGGAGCCATCTAAAAGTCTACCAATTCCTCTCGCACTAGATTTTCTAGGGTTCCCTCTAGAGGCTCTATCAGTATTGAATTTTCCAAAATCCTTAGGAGGAGGTTTCCAATTCCTTGTTCTATCCATCTTGCAATTACTCACATTACCTTTAATTTGGTTTCTCTTAGAAGATTTAATATTCAATCTTTGCATCACTTGATCCCATCTTTGGTGGGAGTTTTAGGGGTGATTAAGGAGCTGATGGATTGATTCAACTAAGTTAGCAATGGTATTTTCCATATATAGTGAATATCCTTCCTTTCTTGATTAAAAATTTGGTTTTTCCTTTCATTCCATATATTCCAAAGGAAAATGGTAGAACCCATCCAAACTAACTGCCTAATAAAATGATCAACACCCTCTTGATTAGGCCAGTTTGTCCAAAGTTGTTCAAAAGTAAAAAAATTGGACCATTGTAAGCCAAGTAAAGTGGCCATTCTCCTCCAAAGCTCAGAGGCTAAAGTACACTCAATAGAAATATGGTTGAGATTTTCCACATTCTCTTCACACATTTCACATCTAAAAGGACCATCAAAACCATGCTTCATAAGATGCTCCCTAGTAAGCACCCTGTAATGCAATAAAAGCCAAGTAAAGAACCTCACCTTAGGCCAGAGATTTTGAGCCCACAACTGAGAGAAGATGTTAGAAGATTGGTTGGTATTATTATGGCATAAGGCCAAATAACCTTGAGCAACTGAATACTCACACTTAGTAGTGTTGTTCCATCCAAAACAATCTTTATCATGGGACCAAGAGAGAGATCTCATATGAAGGATGCATTGGATATCTTGTCTTTGCCTTTCTAGGATTTGAATAGGCCAGTCCTCAATAGGGATCCAATATCTACCAAAATTTGAATTACCAGTATGGTACCGATGATAATTAACCATCTTTATCCAATTAGCTCAGTGAAGCTCCTCCATCCAAGGCCTCCAATCAGAAAACTGAGTTATCAAAGGCTTGAGATCATCCCAAGAATCTATCCAAAAATTTACCTATTTACTATTATGAATGATCCAAAATAATTTTTTCTTTATTAAATCCTTACCAATCTTAAGAACTTCTAAAATGGTAGAACCTTTGGAAGGCAATTGATAGCGAACAAGGTCTTCAGGACTTTTTTTCTCAGCATATTTAGCACAAAGATTCTTGGTCCAAAGAGCATTGGGGTTATGCAAAATCCTCCAATATAATTTAGCAGCTAAATCTTTGTTGTTATTAATAGCAGACAAAAATCCTAACCCCCTTCATTCTTAGGAAGACATAAAGTGGCCCATTTCACCAAGGCCCATTTTCTTTTCTCCTTAGTACCACTCCAAAGGAACCGATGACTAATTTGATCCAGTTCTTGAAGAACAACCTTTGGGATATTCAACACGGTAGAAATATAAATAGGAATAGCTTGAAGGACTAATTTTACTAAGGTGATTCTACCCCCATAAGAAAGCCACCTATTGGTCCACTTTCCAATTTTCTTCTTGACTTTTTTCGACAATCAATTCCAATATTTTTTTCTCTTCGAATATTGATGGGAATACCTAAATAAGTGAATGGAAGGGAGATATTCTTATATATTAATGTATCCAAGACCATGGATTCCTGTCTGGCAGAGTAGTGAAAGAAAATTACTTTAGAGTTGTCTGCATTGATCAATTGTCTCGTAGCCTTAGAAAAATAGCTAATTATATGCTTAATAGTAGAAGCTTCCTTAACTGTAGCTTTACCTAAAAGATTAGAGTCATCAACAAATTGAATATGAGAGAGGTCTAGCTCCATGAGCAATGGTAACTCCCTCAAGGGTTTTGTCTTCTCTCATTTTGGTTATAGCCCTACCTAAGCATTAAAAAATAATTATGAATAAATAAGGGGATAGGGGGTCACCTTGCCTAATACCTCTGGAAGCTAGGAAAAACTGAGAAGGCCTATCATTGATAAGAACTAAGTAGGAAATTGAAGAGATACATCCCATAATCCAATCCATCCAATCCTTAGAGAAACCAAATTGCCTCAAAAATTTAATAAGGAAGTGTCAATCCACTCTATCATAATCTTTGGATAAGTCTAACCGAATGAACATGGAAGGATATTTTTGCATATCCATAGAATGGATGGCTTCCTGAGCAAGAACTATCTCATCAACTATTTGACGCCCTTCCACATAACCCCCTTGTTCAAGAAAAATAATCTTATGCAAAAGAGGCTTCAACCTTTATGCCATGATCTTAGTAATGATTTTGAGAAGAACATTACATAAAGCAATAGGTCTAAAATCTGATATATGTTCAGCCTCTTGAGCTTTTGGAATAAGAGTAATATAAGTTTTATTGATAACCTTCAAAATTTCTTTGGCTTTCCTGGCTTCTTCCACCACCTCTAATAAATCAGCATGAAGGATATCCCAAAATTCTTGGTAGAACTCAATGGGAAAACCACCAGGACCTGGGGTTTTTCCTTTTTGCATTTTAAAAACTACCTGTTGAAGCTCATTAATAGTAACAAGAGTAGTCAAAATAGAGTTCTCCTCAGAAGTGATAAGAGAAGGGATTTCTTGAAGAATATTTTATTGAGAAGTCGAGTCAAGAGGAGTAGCAGTAAAAATATTATAAAAGTAATTGACAACAGTAGAGTTCTTGCCATCCCAAGTGTAGACAACATCTCTAGAATCTTATCCACTAGTATGATGTTTGAACACTGTGAATTTTGCTATGAAAAAGAATAATTTGTCTTGTGTATAGTTTAATTTGAATTGATGAAATATGGATGAATATAACTATTTTCTTTTAATTCACTACATTAATTTTTAATTATTATGAATATATTGCTTTTTGTTATTAAATTTGTGCAAACTAAAGATTAAATTGTTCAAAAATCGTATATGAATCCTTCTTAATAATGAAAGCACGGTTACATTTGTGTAGCTCCTTTAAGAGAAACTCTTTTTATGTTGTGATAAATAGATAAGTGTTATTATTTGTGTAATATCGAGTTATTTCATTATTTTATTATTTATATAAATTTATATTATTTTTATTAAGAAAGTGTTTAAATATGATTGACTAAAATGCTTTAGGATAATTTTAAAAGAATGCATTTCTTTTTATAGGTGATAATGATTCTTTGAATTTTTTAAAGATGCATCTATCTATGTCTCTTCCAAATAGTTGACTTAATATATTAACTAAAGTTGTTTATTCTTTTTGTTACCATAGAATAAGGTAAAATGTTATTATTATCATGTAAAATTTGATTTCAAATATCCTTTTAAACTATAGAACCCAAAGAGATCCTTTAGTAAGTTATCATGAAAGATTAAAATTTATCCATCGAGGAGGATGGAGAAACTTTAAGTGCCCAACATCGTAATTGCAAGGAGGTAATTACTATGATTTGGGAGAAGTTGCACTCTTGACGAGTAAGGTCAAGATGATAAGGTAACGTGTTAGGATCTCATCCTAACCCTTAATGTAATAACTTCCTTGATGTAATAATTCCTAGTGAACGTGGGTAGTACCCATGATTAATATTTTGTAATGTTCTAAGTTTTAGCTTAGGTAGTGCCTATGACAAATGGCACCCTTTTTATGTAACACATGGTAGATAGGTGGCATTGTGCATGTAATTCGTGTGGCATTATGCATGTAATTCGTGTGGCATTATGCATGTAATTCGAGTGGCATTGTGCATGTAATTCAAAGTGGCACTATGCATGTAATTCGGGTGGCATTATGCATGTAATCCAGGTGGCATTTTGCATGTAAGCCAACCTTGGAAGGAAACTCCTTAAATACCCGAAAAGGCACCAATGTAACCATCTTTTGCAAAATTAATGAAGTATTGAAGGAGGTTGCCCCCTCGAAGAGGCTTGCGATTCGATCCTATTGTGAGATTGTTCTTTATGCAAATTTTTGTTATATTAATGTGATGTTTATGTGAGTTATTTCCAAGCAATTGTGTGAGAGTGTGTTATTTGAGTTTATTTTATAGCGAGATCTTAACAAGTGGTATCAGAGCGCTTTCCAGGGCCAAGTTCTGCTGCAATTGCAACGATTCTTGCCATCCAATCCACCTGTTAGGTATAAATTCCGTGTGTTTTTTCCATTCTGTTTTTCCTTATTAAAAAAAAAATCCAAAAAAAATACAGTGTTTTTTTTTCCAGACCAAAAACAAAAAAATATATTATTAGTTGAGTAGGTAGAAACCCTGTACCGGGGGTTTTAAAATATCGCGAAGGATCTGTCGTTATTGGCTAAGCTAGATAGCCCATAAAGCGTCTAGTGAAGTGAGGGGCGATCAGGCTCCAATACCCAGGCCTCAGACAGAACTCGCGCACGGACTTGAGCTCCCACGTATCTTCGGGTATATCGGGAGACCATCTAGGATTAAACAAACTTTTAGCCATTAGGAAGCTCTTCGGCCTTGTATTACTCATAGTCTACGGGACACGGCATCCTGGACGATTACCCTCCCGTATTGTCAGAGAGGCAGGTAGTGTGCTCAAGGGTATGTGTGGAATCCTCCTTGAGTAGTGGCCTGAAATATTGGTCCGAGCACTATTGTTCGTCACTGTCGGTATATTAGAGGGCCTATGGGTGGTACATACTCCTATACTTAGCATTCCCTGGTTCTGTTAAAACTTCAACCTGTAAAAAACGTAAAAATAAAAATAAAAATCCAAACATCCATGTTCGTAAACCTGCATTTCAAAAGTGAGCATATGAGAAAGGAGTCCTCTACTAAAAAAATAATAGAAGGGACATGCATTCGGGATAAGCCATGAGGGTGACACTTAAGTTGAAAGTACGGAGAATAACGATAAAATTTACGATGGCGATCCACGGTCGAGTCGGTCGGGTCGGGAGAGGTCGGCACGGTCGGGCGAGAATTCACGGTCTTCGAGGTCGGAAACAGAACTGTCATATCAGTCACCTACAAAATACAGAGAATCTTGAGTGTGAAACACGACCAGTTATAGATAGTGCTCCAGTAGCCAACTTTTGCTCAGTAGCTCAGAATCAGAATCTGTAAACACCGTTAGACTCAGCAAAACAGGAGATAAAAAAAAAAAAAGTCTGGGGTGCCAAAAAGTAGTGTTGAGATATATAGCTCATTGTGACCACCTCCTTCTACTGATCATTTTGATATATAGCACCCAAGCACTTTTTTGGGCACTTACTAAAAATAGTAAGTCCTAAAAATTCAATTCTATTTTTAGTAACTGGTCACAAAAGGTCAAAAAAATGGCCCAGGGTACCCGTGGACACCAGAAAGAACTAGAACACTTGGAGTCCCTAACAAAAGCCATTGAGAACTTGAACTCGGCTTTTCACTCCATAAGGGAAGAAGTCCAAGGTCTTCGCCTAGAGCATGAGGCCACTAGCAATCGCTTGGAAGAAGCATTGACAGAAGTAGACAACAAATGAGAAGAGAACCACCCAAATCAGAATACCAAGCTGAGAGTTCTACAAGGAATCGTGACCATGATCCACCCTTTAGAATGCCCAAATTGGACTTTCCCAAATTTAGTGGGAAGGATGTTGATGGGTGGCTATGTCGGGTTGACCAATTCTTTCGACTTCATAATGTACCCATATTTCATCGAGTCCGGATGGCTTCCTTTAACTTGGAATGCGAGGCTCTACACTGGTTTCAATGGTTGCGTCTTGCCTACCCAAATCTCTCTTGGGAGGATTTTGAATCCCAACTACTCACTCGATTTGGTCCTAGTGAGTTTGAGGACTTTACAGGAGCCTTAACCAAACTACAACAAATGGGGTCAGTCCGAGAGTACCAAGCTCAATTTGAAAAATTGGCCAATCGGACAAGAGGATTGAGTGAAGGGTTCTTCCAGAGTTTTTATATCAGTGGGTTGAAGATGGAACTCCAAGCAGAAGTCAAAATGTTGAAACCACGAACTATGATGGAAGCTATCAGTTTGGCCCGTTTGGCCGAATCTAAACTCTCTGCCCAAAGACACCCATCAAAGTTTCCTCAAAATAGACCTTCATTTCCCCCTAGAGCCCAACACCCAGATGATAATAAACCTGCTGCACCCAAGCGCCTCACCACCGAAGAGATGGATGCACGTCGTGCCCAAGGATTATGCTACAATTGTGATGAAAAGTTTTTCAAGGGGCATAAGTGTGCACACAAAAAATTGTTCTTGATAGATGTTGGAGAACCTGATACCAGCGATGAGAGTGATGAGGATGAGGACCCTCCAGAAACACCTCCTCCACAAGAAGAAGGGAAACAGGAACCTGAGACATCAATTACAATCCATGCCCTTGCAGGCATTACTACTCCTCAAACCATGAAGGTTACTGGATGTTTCAAGGGCCAACGTCTTTCCATCCTTTTGGATTCGGGAAGCACGCACAACTTCATTGACCCTAGAGTTGCTCAACGGGAAAATTGCTATATCCACAATTGTAATTCCTTTGAGGTCATGGTAGCCAATGGGGGAACCTTATCTTGTAAAGGAAAGTGTCGCAATGTTAAAATCAAGATAGGGGACTATGAACTCAAGCAGGACATGTTTGCCCTCCATTTGGGTGGATGTGATATTATTTTGGGATGCCAATGGTTGAGTACGTTGGGCACTATCAGTTGGAACTTTGCTAAACTTTGGATGCGGTTCTCCCGGAACGGACAAACACACATCATCAAGGGCTCCCCGACAGGGAACACCTCAAATTATCAGTTCAAACGGCATGGAGAAATTGCTAAAGAAATCATCACGTGGGGTCATTGCACAACTATTCTCCATCCAGCCATCCACATCTCCAATGGGTGAAATCCCACAAGACATGCAACAGATTCTCCACAAACATGAGGCCATCTTTTCAGAACCCATCACACTACCACTGCATCGCTCTCACGACCATGCCATTCCATTATTGTCGGATAGTACACCTCCCAATATCAGACCACCTTATGAGCGACTCAAGCGCACCTTATTTTGGAAAGGTAGGAAACAGGACATTCGCTCTTTTGTGGTAGACTGCAACACAGGTCAAAGGATGAAAAGAGAAACGGTGCACTCTTCGGGCACTCTTCCACCCTTGCCGATACCGGATCAGGTGTGGACTGACATCTCTATGGATTTCATAGAAGGGCTACCTAAATCTGGAGACAAGTCTATTATTTTTGTGGTAGTGGACCGCCTTTCAAAGTATGCTCACTTTTGTGCCCTAACCCATCCTTACACAGCATTCACTATTGCCCAAATTTTTCTTGACTCCATATTTCGCCTTCATGGCATGCCAACCTCCATTGTATCTGATCGTGATCCCAGCCTTACTAGCAATTTTTGGCAAGAGTTGTTTAAGTTGCAGGGGACTCAGCTCACAATGAGTTTAGCCTACCATCCGCAAACGGATGGTCAAACAAAGGTTGTTAATAACTGCTTGGAAACCTACCTTCGCTGCTTGCCTCCGATCATCCTACTCATTGGGCAAAATGGCTTTCTTTGGCCGAATGGTGGTACAACACTTCCTATCATACCGCCACCAGAGGCAGTTTACGGGCACCCTCCACTCACGCCTCCCTCCTACATTTCGGGCAGCTCCAAGGTACGGGTTCCATCAACACTCCCCGAATTGGATGAAGAAGGCTCCATCTTACTTGCACCAAAGCAGTTGTTGTATCGTCGAACTCGCAACCGTACCATCACAGAGGTCCTGGTTCAGTGGCGTGGACTTCAACTTGAGGATGCTACATGGGAGTCCCTCCATCAACTCCAGCAACAGTTTCCTCATTTTTAGCTTTGAGGACAAAGCTTCTTCAAGGAGAAGGGCATGTTAGGATCTCATCCTAACCCTTAATGTAATAACTTCCTTGATGTAATAATTCCTAGTGAACGTGGGTAGTACCCATGATTAATATTTTGTAATGTTCTAAGTTTTAGCTTAGGTAGTGCCTATGACAAATGGCACCCTTTTTATGTAACACATGGTAGATAGGTGGCATTGTGCATGTAATTCGTGTGGCATTATGCATGTAATTCGTGTGGCATTATGCATGTAATTCGAGTGGCATTGTGCATGTAATTCAAAGTGGCACTATGCATGTAATTCGGGTGGCATTATGCATGTAATCCGGGTGGCATTTTGCATGTAAGCCAACCTTGGAAGGAAACTCCTTAAATACCCGAAAAGGCACCAATGTAACCATCTTTTGCAAAATTAATGAAGTATTGAAGGAGGTTGCCCCCTCGAAGAGGCCTGCGATTCAGTCCTATTGTGAGATTGTTCTTTATGCAAATTTTTGTTATATTAATGTGATGTTTATGTGAGTTATTTCCAAGCAATTGTGTGAGAGTGTGTTATTTGAGTTTATTTTATAGCAGGATCCTAACATAACGAGGGACAGTATGGGATGTCACCTTTAGTTCATTGAATAAGTAGTATGGTGATGGGTCCCTTGCTCATTGTGTATTTAGGAGATGGGTAGCAGAATACTAGTGCTAGGATATAGCTAGCAGGATATCGGTGCTAGTGGACTCAACGATGAGTTGGTATGGGATAACTTTTTGTTAATTGTTCTATGATAAGAGATTCCAAGACCTAAGTCCGTGTAATGGTAGGCCCTAGTTAACCCAAAGAGTTGGACTCTCAACTAAGCATAAGGTATATTTTAAGCTATTCCTTTGCATGTTTGAAATCCAAGACAGAAAATAGGACAAGGAACCTAAGTCCTCCATGCTAAGAAATGGGAAATTATGCCTCCACCCTCTAGGTTATGGGCCCTAGAGGATAAAACCCAACTGTGAACCATGCTCTCAAGAAAGGAAAAGATGAGATCACAAAATGGCACCTTATTACAATATTTGGTCAATATCGAGCACTTGGGAGACTGTCTACAACGGTAAACTTTCCCAAAAGTGGTTTTTTACTGTCTTGTACTAATAAAATGTTGGGTAAACATCAAAATTTCTTCTTGTGCTTGTTTAAGACCTTGAAGTCTATCAAAATTTTCACTTTGTGATTCTAGTGAGTAATACTAGAATGGACAACCAGGTAAGTTTGATCTGGGTTGTTACAACATGACTGTAATTTAAATGACTAAAAATCATGTTTTTCATATAGGATCAAAGCACATTGAATTCATACATCATTTTATTAGATACAAAGTTTTTAAAAAATTAAGTTAAATTGAAACACAACATTTTAGAAGGTAAGTATCAAATGACACTAGCTTAATTAGTTATATTCCTCGATTTTTAAGGAAGAGACCTAGGTTCAAATCTTACCAAATGATACATGCATAATTTCCAAACTATTGTAATACCATTATATGATCTGAAATAATATGGGTGGGACCCATTTTACAAATGTAAGCCAAATAATCAGTTATTGTTGAAAAATGTGGTGTTAAGCTCCACTTGAGTCCACGACCAATTTTTGTATTATATTTGTTGTATAACCCTTTAGTCTCTTGTACACCTTGTATAGATGAGTTTATTGTAATATTATAATAACAAAACTTGAGGTTGGTTTTTTAACCTTAACCTATGGCTACATGCAATTTGGTTTTTATACCCATTAAGACCAACCATTTCTTTATTTTTTAGAGGATTATTACTTCCTTTATTTGAATTATTTTGGCATCTAAAGATACCCTTCATAATGCATTGTGTTATTCTATAAGTTTGTTTATTTTGGATAATGTGTTGATTCAATTTATTTTTTAAGTGTATTGTTCAATCCAACATGGTATCAGAGCATGTGTGAATCTCCATTACTCAGTATCAATATTTGGGTAATCTCTCTTCTACAATAATTCTAGAATCAATATGGTATCTTGGAGATAGTTGTGGAAGTATTATGTTGCCAAAATATCTTTTAGGGTTGTACACCAAACCCTAGGTGGACTTGGATCATGAGGATCTCATTGTGTTGCAACATATTTTTTGCCCCAAGGAAAATATTCACTAACAAGTGTCTCTTTTCTCACTTAGCATTCAATCTGATTTATTTTTTAATAGATGCCCTAGCTATTGGATTGGATTTTTCAAGGATTTTTGAAACCCTAACTTGTCTTTTACAGATTTTTCAAAAAAAATCTATTCCTTTTCTATATCATTTGTTGGTATCAATGCAGCATATATGAGAAGATAGTATGCATGATTTTTGAAGAATAAAATAAGATGTTGAACATTCTTAGGAAATATCCAATTTCCAAAGAAGTCATGGAGACTTCTATGCATAGCAAAGACCTTCAAGACACTTGAAAAAGTTGTAAAAATGGTCCCATGGCATTTTTGTTATATTGGTGAGAGAGGAAGGCTTGATTGGTTGCATTTTAGAAAATGGTTGTATAGGGTAAACCATCACAAATATGTTTGACCTTCAACATTTTTGGGTTCTGCAGGTGGGTCCTACCTTAGCACTTCTCATCATTATCTCTGAGTACTCCATTTTTTGTGTCAAAGTATATTGTGTTTTTCCTCCATTATTTCTAAATATGAATTTAAAAAAATAATATTATGGTTTTGGAAAGTAAAAGTGTGTGAAACACATTTTAGAGGGAGGCATTTTGCTTAGATGTGGATCTCTTATTTTAAATGCCCAACCTCAATTCCAAAATCATTTGGTGTAATGGTGCTTCATTGCTTTATTAAAATCTCTAATACCTCTTGGTTGACAATTCATGTTTGTGTTCAAATATCCGTGTGAGAAATTTTTGTTGTAAAGTGATGATATTGTGAGGTTTTATGGAACACATACATTCAACTTTTCACCTAGCACAAACATGCTAACGAATTTTCCTTCCCATAATGGACTTGACACATTGTGAAATACGATGGCTTGGAAGCTTTATGTTGAAGCATTCCTCCCCATAGGGTGTGGTTTCGAATTCCACTTTATTTTTCTAAGTGGAGGAAGCTTGTGTTTAGAGCTGGCATAGTCAATATATCCTTATCTATGCAAGGAACTATAAAGCAAAAGTGACCTTATGGCCTTGTGGCTAGGCAAGAATTCTCTAAGGCTTAGGGACTTAGAGGTTCATGGTTTGAACCCCTTAGCCATTTTTATTATATTCGAGTGGTTGGTCATCTAGTGTCCAACATGGCATGGTTGTCCAATATGGTGATGATGATATGGAATTGAGATCCAAGTTTTGTATTTAAAAGTGAGATTGATCAATCAAACATGACATCTCACAACTCAACCTCTACTTTCCTTCAAACAATCAGCAATAGACATGGTGCATAAGTGCTTTTTCTTATTTCTAGAAGGCAACACATGGCCCCCTATAGTTCATTGATACCATGTCCAATGGCCTACATAGTGTCCCAGTGGTACCCATTTTCTTAGTTCAACAGCTCCTAGCAATAGATGGTTTGCTTAAATGTTGTCTAGTTAGCAAAAAAATCAGCATATAGTAGGCATCCCCTTGGTATTCCAATCAATGACATGTGGCATCATCCTATTCGTTGAAAGTGTTTTTGAATTTTTACATGAATTGAAAGGTTTTAATATTATTTTTTATGATTTTTGGGCCAAACATCAGAGGGATATAACTTTTGCATATGGATGTGTTTTGAGACCATTCTTCAATTTGCACAATTTTTTGAGCTCTTTGCATTGGTAGCATTGTTTTTGGTCAAAAATACCCGCAAGAGACTATTTTTGTAAGTATTTCATGGATCAACATATTTCGATGTTTAATGGACCTAACTATACCACATTAGAAAGCAATATTGAAGCTCTACTATAGAGAAAGGTACTCCTTAATTATGTGAATGAATACCCTAAAGACATTGATTCTAAGGAGAGAGAGTAATTGTACAAGAACAAGGAGGAAATATATAGTGTGATTGACCTACATGTTGAAAACATCTATGATAATCACATCAACATCATCTAAGCAACTACCACACAATTTCCAACAAACATGCGACCATATTGAATCCATAAAAATCAATAGATTAAAGCATAGCTTGTTATGTTGGACATGGATAGTTTTGGGGTTGTTGATAAGTACATCATTGAATCAAAAAACTATAAGATATTCGAATTTCTAAAGGATATATCAATGGAAAGTCAAAATTTGATGTTATCAATAAGGTGTTCAACAATGTTTTTTGTAGCATATGAGACAATTACTATTGTTTTTGAGATGCTTCAAGTATACTCTTGCAATAGTCCTGCCGATATTTTGATGATATGTTCAAATACCTTCTTCACTATTAGGCTCAATGACGACATAATATTCATTATATCACCATCTAGTCTTATGCAAATGAAATGGCTAAACCATACATTCAAAGAAGTTGTTTTATAGCTTTTGCAAAAAGAAAGGATAGAAGGTAGAGTTCTGTTGATTATAGATTAAGAAGCTTCAAGTAGCCAAAAATAAGGGTGTTGATGTTGTTATCTTCTTTGCCTTGGGTAAGTATGACCATGATGGTGAGACCTCACAAGCTCATGTAGTTTTTCAATTGGAATATTGAACATATATTTCTTCTAAAAAATAAATTATTGATTTAGGGGCAAGCTAACACATGACTAAGCATTGTCATTTCTTGCATGATTGCATGTACAACATTCAGGATAACATGTGGTTATTGGTGATGGTTCATATTTACATGTTGGATACCATGAGGTGATAGTTGGTTCCTCATTTGATGTTCTTCATGTTCCAGATATGGGCCCCAATCGTCTTTCTATTTGTTGCATCACTCATTCAATTAAAATGGTAATGTTTTTGGCTAGAGTAGTTAGTGATTAAGGACATTGATGGTGGTTTTAACACAATCACCTCAAGATATTATGATGAGTCTAATCAAATATATAGCCTTTGTGAGCATATTTCTTATTCCTCTTCCTCCAATAATAAATACTTGTGACTATGATGGCACAAGCAAATGAGACTAGCATAGTTGGCTATGAATCCTTGAGGCACATGATTTGACATCAGTCAATTGTTGGTCTTATTTCTATTTCTACTCTTAATGATGCTTGTAATGGGTGTATCTTGGGAAAGCATCATCTAGAGTCCTTTCCAAAAGGGACAACTAGACAAGCTACACAACCTTTGAAGTTTATTCATGATGATATTCATAGGCCCATGGGAGCTCCATCTCTTTCTAGGAAAAAGCACTTTATCAATTTTATTAGTGATTTCTTTAGGTATATTTAGTTTTACATTGTTTGTACCAAAGAAAAAGCCTATGATATGTTGATGGGATTGATAGTAAACTATAGTTTATAACATAGTATTTATTATCTTGTTTATCAGTTTCTTTATCCTATGTAAAACATGCAAGTTATAAGCTCAAGTTAGTGGTTATGGTGGTTAAGATGGTAGCTAAAGTTAGCTTTCTAGATGTCAGATTGTTAACTAAATCTAACAGCTTAACCACCCTAACCACTAATTTGAGATTTTTACTTGCACATTTTACATAAGATAAAGAAACTAATAAACAATATAATAAATCCTATGCTATAAACTATAGTATGTTATCAATCCTTGTCATCAAGGTTCCCATGGAAAATCATTTTGAAAGAAAGATCAAGTGCTTGAAGGATAATGGATGAGATGAATATGTTAGTCATGCCTTCAGTGATTTATTGGCTCTTCATGGCATTTCATTTGAGTAAGAACAGGGTTATCATAGAGATAATTAGTTCTATGTTGTATGCCAAGCAAATGGAGCCCAAGTTATATGGTGAAATAGTGACTTGTGCAATTGATGTCATTAAATGGATTTTAACTTGAGTTGTTTAGGGTATGAGTCCTCTTGAGAGATTGATAGGTGACAATCCTGATGTCTCTAAATTCTATATCTTTGGATTTATTGCATGGGCTCATTACCAAATATACAAGGAACAAGGTGCATTCCAAGAGCCATCATTGCATCATTGTGGTATATTCCAATACCTCTACAACTTATGGTTTATATGATCTTGTAAAGTAGGATGACATTATTTGAAGAGGTGATTTTTGATGAGGAACTTCCATCTTCTCCTTCCAAACTACTTCTTGTCCTTTTGGCCAATGATTCCCCTCTTAAGTATCCTCTAGTGAATCTTGTTACCCCTTTTAAAAAAATTATTGATATAATTCTAGTTGTTCCAACTTATCAGCCTTCCAACATGAGTTCATTATCATGTTCTATTGATATGACTTCTTTCAAACCATTCTCAAATGCTTTTTAGATCCCATAGCAAATAAGGTTAATCCTTCTATACCTTTTGCAATGGTATTGGATGTTAATGTTGATGGTGAGATTGGGATTGATACTCCATTATAGGCTTTTGAGTCTACTTCAATGCAAGATGTGCCACAATCTTCCATGATTACCTAATTTCCAAGTGGGCCCAAACTTTCCTTCAATATGCTTAGCCCATTCTCTCTCAGAAGCTCCATCAAAAGGATCCCTCTCAAGCCTTAATATTAAGATTCGATGATTTTGGAGACCCATTCACCTATTCTTAGGCAAAGGGTTGTCCAAAGTGATAATATGTTATGCTTGTTGAGTACGAGTCATTGATGAAGAATCAAATATGGGAGCTTGTTCCTCTTCCTGAAGGGAGAAACATTGTTGGTTTCAAATGGGTTTATAAGACCAAGTAAAATTTTGATGGTCATATGGGGAAGGCCAAGGCACACCTTGTTGCTAAGGGATTCTCCTAGGAAGGAGTTGACTATTTGGAGATCTTTTTCCTGGTTGCATAGATGGAGTTTATTCAAAAAATTATTTGTATCGTTGCTTCTTATGGATGGGAGGTACATCAGAAGGGTGTGAAGTGTCTTTCTTCATGGAGAGCTTCAAGAGGATATTTATATGCAACAACCGCCTAGTTTTGATCTTGATGGACAAACTCCCTTGGTGTGTAGGCTGAAGAAGTCATTGAATAGGCTTTGAGCAGGCTCCTCATGCTTGGTGTGATAAGATCCATTCTTTATTTTTAAGTTGTGGCTTTCGATGTGGGGCAAAACATGATTTCTACATCAAGTATCAGGATGGTCATATTTTGGTGATCATATTGTATTTTAATGATATCATCACGGGGATCTCAACACCTTTGATTCAAGAGATGAAGTCATAATTTTACAACACTTGAGATGATGAATTTAGGTCCCCTCCCTTATTTTTTTGGGATTCATATCAATCAATCACTATTCAATATCATCATTTCTCAACCCAAGTGTATCTTGGATCTCCTACAATGGTTTAGGATGGAGAATTTCAAACCTACTTGAACTCTTTGCTTTTAGTTTAAAGTCGTGAGAAGATTGCACTACTCCTTTTATGGGTGTTACTTTGTTCTAATCACTTGTCAAGAGACTTCTCTATCTCACCCACACTCAATCGTACATTGCATTTGTTATTAACTTTTATTCTAGGTATATGCAATCACCCTTTGAGAGTCATAAGATACTAACCAAACAAATCCTTTGATATCAAAAGTACATACAATATGAATGTTATGACCTCATCCTAACATTATTTTTTTAATTATCATTTGATTATGTAATGACCCAGTTCCCCTTTATAATGTTATCTTGTAATACTTTGTGGCAAGTGTTGGTCAAGAATCCACCTTAGGTATGGAATGTTTCATCCATGTGTCCTAGACCCGACCAACATTGAAATGCCAAAATGAAGGAATACCCCCCGTGCCAATCTCTAGAGAGTTCTAGTTCTATTACTACTTTAACTTGGGGATTTGATATTTAAGAAAACATGAAAGAAATTAAAAATAACTGAAAGGGATGGAAAATATGGCCTCAAGCCAAATAAACAAGGGTGATGAACAAAAAATATGATTACTTAAACTACACTCTGAATCAATAACACTTCACACAAATAACGTAAAAAAAATTAAATCTAGATATCTTATATGTGCAATATCCAGAATTATTCCAGTGTTCACCCTCTATCAGAAGCTAAATCTAGACATAAAATTATAGCCCACAAAAAAAGTAGAGAATTTGATAGAAATATAGGATAGAAAACATACACATAAAGATAAATCCATAATTAGAGCCAAGGGTTCTTTGCATTCCTAGAAAAATTTAGGTACAGCAAGTATCTAGCAAAACATCCATCATCTTACATTAGAATTTCTAGTTTTTATAGAGGATTCCACCTCTGAAACATAAATGCTCACCCATAAAACATCGCGGTGGCAACAAATATTGGATTTCAACACTCATCAAAAAGTAATTAGGCATGGCCTGAATTTTATGACTCATGGAGAAGTGGCTGCATGGCATCAATGCGACAATATGATTCACCTGTAGCATCGTCTCCTCACTTGCTAGGAATGTATCAATGAAAAATTAAATTCTAAGATCCAAAAAAAATAAATTTGGAAGCTTCTCTGATCGACTAAACTTAAACGGGTGAGGGCGCACCTTCTATAGTCGTTGAGAATCATTTTTGAGGAATTTTGGCTAAGGCATGAGATTTTGACTAAAAATAGGAGCTTCGTTGATGCAGGCCCCACTTACGTTTCACTCATACAAGCTCTGAAAAGAGCTTGCACTCCCAATTGGGAGCGAAAGCAATTGGGCCTCACTGGGTTTCGTTGCTTTTTGAACCGAAATGGGCTTGCGATCCAAAACTAGGGTGAAAACACTTTGTTATCATGGGAGTGGTGCTGGCACTAGAAAATTCAAAGGTGCTTTCTCCCTCACTAGGCCCAAAACTAACTTGCATTGAAAAATTAGAGCGAAACACTTCGGGCCCCACTTGCAACATATTTTGAAATTGGGTTGCACCTTGTGGAAAATTCAAAGGTGCTTTCACCTTTTCCCACTTAGAAATCAAGTTGCGCTCCTGATTTGAGGTGAAATCACTTGGGTCCCACTCAACTTTGGCCATCTTGTAGCCCGAAATGGGCTTGCGCTTGAAGTTAAGGTGAAAAATGCCCGGGCCCCATGCTGTTAAAAATAGGTCTATGCTGACTTTGAGAAAGTTCAAAGGCGCTTTTACCCCTCCCTTCTCCAAAATTGAGTTGTGCTCTCACATAGGGGCAAAAAGGAAATGGGCCCCACATTATTTGAAGTAGATTTGTGCTAATTTTTAGAACAAAATGAAGGTATTTTCACCCAAGTTCGCCCTGAAAAGACATTGCGCTCTCCAGCTAGGGCGAAAACACTTAGGCCCCACTTGGCATATTTTCCTTTAAAACTGAGTTTTGCCCAAACAAGATCGAAAACTTAGCTACGCTCTTAAATGGGGACGAAAAGGCCTGGGCCCCACTAAGTTTTATTATTTTTTAGCCCAAAATGGGCTTGTGATTCATTCTTTATCCGAAATCAATTTGTGCTTGCCAACTTGGGGTGAAACTACTCTCACCCATGAAAAGACCATGAATTTACTTGGACTCTACCGTAATAATTCAGAGGAGGACCCTACATGATGAGCGCACAGCAAGAACTACACGCTTCCTTGAGCATAGCCAACAAAATTTGAATCAAAACATAGAAAATAAGGAACATAATCTGAAGAAAATGTAGAGGTTAGGGAAGAAGATATTATTGCATAGCAAAATTTTATAGAGAAATTCAATGTGGTAAGGATACCAACATCTCTGGAAGCTCATAGGAAAATTGAGCTTGCCTCAATGTGAAGATCCCAAGCCTTATTTGTTGGGCTCAAAGTCATCATTGTTGTCCTTTTTTGAATGTTCACTACTGGTAGCGGACTCTTCCTCCAACTTCCCCCTTTTTCTTTTTCTTCTTCTCTTTTGAGCTCACAGTCCCCTTCTTCTCTTTGGTATCCTTATCTTCCTCCTTGATCTTCATGTTTTTGGGAGGGCTTCTATTGTGGGAAGTGCTTAGAGATACGGTCATAAGTTTCCTGAACCAGGGCCTAGGCATCTTCTTAGAGCATACCATGATCTTGGAGTTCTCTAACTAGGTATCCAAAAGTCTCAAGCTGGTCTACGTCAGTGAAATTAGCCCTCTGGCTGAGATCCACCAAATAGAATTTGATCCATGCAAACCTGATCATTAATTGTATTACTTGGGATTTTGTGATGGGCTCACCCCAACTGTTAATCTTCGAAGTATCACCTTCAAAGGCATCCCAGGTTGGTCTCATATCTTCCTTTGTTAGAATAGCATCATTGTTGTCAATAAATCTGGGGAAGCTGAGCTGTGCAAGGGCCTCAAAATACATCATAGAAATGCGCCTTTCCTGCTCGAACACTTCCAACATCCTCCTAGCCTCTCGGGCTCCTTCAAATTTTGTGAAGTAAACCTGCAATGTCACCTTTGTAGTTGCCCATGAGTGAGCAAGTGGGCACGTAGGATTAAGTTGGATGTCCATTTTTTGCAAGGTTTGCACCTTCATAGCCAGTTCCATCCATTGGTCTATATCTTTTTCAGCATCCTCCATGATAGGTCACCATGTGTAACTGTTTGCTTACCCTCCCAAATGAATGTGAGGATTGATATTGCTTTCGATGCCCTGGCTTGAAAGTTAGCTAAAAATTGAAATGAAACCTCCTTAATATAGTCTTTTGTGAAGACCTTCGATTGTACCGCTCTCTCTATCAATTGGGCTTGTAGTTCCTAAATCTGAGCATTCAAGAAATGCACCTTGCTTTCCACTTTTACATGTGCCTTGAGGTGATATTCAGTTTCTTTTCTATAATTATCCACCTCCAAATTAGTAACGCGCTATTGCAACTACTTAGATTTGGACTAAGCCTCCTCCAGCTACATCCTTGTATGTGCCAAGGTCTCCTCGAGCTCTACATTTTTTGCCTTACCCTCATAGAAGTGAGATTCATAGTGCTCCCCATGAAAGTAGATAGAGCCCATTTCAACCTGGATATTCCCCATATTTTTTGATGTATCGATCATTCTCATGTCTTCAACTATATGATGGTAGGAATAATCAGCTTATGTCATATCCTCCAAGGGTTTTTGAATCTTTGGAACCTTCTCCATTTTGTGGATTTGCATATTCTCTGGGTTGAACATAGCCCTATTTTCCACCTTGGCTGGAGCCTGCACATTTTTTCTCTTTTGGCCCTTAAGCCAGCTTGAGGAACTCTGATGCGCTCGACGTATACTTTCCATGATTGGATCCTCTTGCAAAAATTCTAGCTCCATTTCCATAGGTTCCTATACTCCAAAGAGCAACGTGAAGGGGAACAGATCTCACTGAGGGTTTGCCTCGATAAACAGATCATAAATAGATGGGGCAGTGACTATGGTAACTTTGGAAGATGTCAGGGTTTGGACGGCTGCAATCGAAGTTACTAGGACCTAGGGTTGGAGTATCAAGGGGCACTGCTACTATAATTTATGAGGTGCACGAGGGTGAAAACATGTTTGGATTGACAACAATAACAAACACATTTATTGGATTTATAGAAACCTAATGAGGGTTGGGTTTGGATGACACAAGGATCGCAAATGCATTGAAGATAGACGCAAAGGAACTAAACATCTGAGAGACGAGAGGGAATGTTGAGGGGAATGATGACTGGAAAGTAGGGAAAGGCATGGCAAATATGAGGATGTCGAATGAAAGCTGGTTAAAAATTAAGGTTTCAATGTTGGAAGGGATAGTTTCCAAAGGCACGAAAGTAAGAGAAGGAGAAATAAA
The DNA here is from genome assembly GCA_028583015.1 of Wollemia nobilis. Lineage (NCBI taxonomy): Eukaryota > Viridiplantae > Streptophyta > Pinopsida > Araucariales > Araucariaceae > Wollemia > Wollemia nobilis. Next base: position 24,293,133 of record JAQPPZ010000523.1, read on the forward strand.
TAACGTACCAGCAGGCTCAAGCATTTCCAAAGCTAAAATGATGAACTCTTGTGTGATTGGGCTCACTATTCCTCCTTCTCTATCTGATGCTTCAGCTTCTAGGTCAATCAGTTCCACCTCTTATCGTGCTTATTGTGTTGGAATAGAGACTTCAGGGATGCTTGCTTCTATGGCTATCGACGTTGTAGGAGGGTTTGAACTAGGGAGTCAGGCTACACCAGTCTGAGGCTTCTTTATAATAAGGGGGAGCAAAAGTGTTGCACCAGTACTCCTCTTCTTCAGAGTGAACTCTTCTTTAAGGAGCAGTTGCTCATCCTTCTCCATGACAAATGGAACTTGTTCAATGGGTTACCCTTGTCCTTCCTTTGTGTCTTCCACTATGCTAGGGTTTTGAGTACTTCTAGGCACGATATCAACAAAAAATATGGATCGGTAAGTATCACAATTTGCATCATATACCATGGATAAGTTCTCATCCAACACAAGCAACTGATCAGATACCTCCCTTTTATTGTGGACCCTCATGATCCACCAGTTAGCATTTTTTTCATCTGACCAATCGGGCACTTTATCTTTCATTGCTTGAAAAACTTGCTCATCAAGTATATGTGCTGGATTATGCGTCGGGTCATATTCAGCCTCTATCATGTAGAATTCATGCCACAGGATAAGTGACATCATCCTCTCCACGTGTCATTCCAAATTACGACCTGAGGGATTGTTGCATTGTGCTTCAATATCTAGGCGTGGATAGCTATGAAAGCCTTTTTTGATCATCTGCCTCAATATATCTAGTGGTTCATACCTCTAGCACTAGGGGATATCGATCAGACTAAAATCATACAATGTTACTACCATAAAGGTATTCTTCCCGGTGATCGACACCTTAATATCATCGAAGTGCAAAGGAAAATCACATTTGTGCGACTTCCTTCTCCCGTGCCCATATGTATCATCGACGAAGTCACTTTGTTGAGCAACTTCAAGGATGAATAAGTACTTCATGGTGTAGTATGACAACAAGACAAGGCCCTATGTTAGTTGGAATACGTCGCCTAGCCTCCCCTGCACTACCTTGTCTCTCATCTACCTCGAAAGCCATTCACAAATACCGTAGATGAGCTCCAAAGCTGGGCCGAGAAACATTCTATTGAAATTGTAGTAGGACTCATGTTTTTACAGGATTTAATTCCATTGATAAACTGGGAGCGCTTTGCCTTATTTATTTATGCGATTATTAGCAATGAAGACAAAACGGTTGTGCATGTGGTAGAAAAATTACCATGTAAGGAAAGATTAGACTTGAAATGACATGTCCTTTTCACTATGTACATCACTCAACTAGATATGCATCTATCGTGCCACCCATTCTGCCAAGTCAAAAAATACAGGTTTGGTCTCCGACTTCATGGCGATGAGAGAGTAGAACTCACCATGTGAAATACACTCGATAAGGGAGATTTGCCACTTATACACTATTGTATCCATGGAGAGCCCCATAACCCATTCTATAATGGAGTATATGTTAGGATATTTAAATATTTTCAAGGGTTTGGGTAAGTCTGTCAATATATCGGGCACCGAATTCTCCAGCAACTATGAGTCCATGAACTGGTGCATTTGTGTTGTTGGCGTGTATCTTTTCTCCACAAGCAAAATCCTCCTGGACATATCTGGAAAATATGGCAAATAATTTGTCTCCTTTGGCATCTTGGGTCATCTTGGTATGCAATTCATATAACTTAGCAATGTTGTACACCAACTCCGACCAATGATGCACAGGTGTGCACAGGTACCAGTAGAGGTGAGAATGATAAGCGATTGTCCGCCTACTTTTGATAGACACTTTGGTCATCATAATTTCAATAGTCTAGCACAACTTCTCCACACTCATGTTGGTGAGCACACAATTCCAAATTCTTCTTAGCCTATCTTTGGGTGGTGGCAGTGGTACTTGTTTCTTTTCCTTCTTATGCTTCTTTGTGCCTTCCACCTTCTTTGGAGCCTTCTCCTTCTTGGGATCGGTGCTCTTCTTACCAATTTTGATGATGTATTTTTCCAACCACTCGCTCTGAAAAATATAGTGCCTCATTGTTGTTCAATGTACTGCATTTTATCAGTAACTCTCTTGCTCTTAACTTTGGCAAGGCAAATGCTGCTGCTGAAAAAATCCTCAGTAATTGAGTTCATTTGAAGTGCATCGATGGCCCTCTTATAGCACTACAATTTACCCATCATCTTAATTATGCTTTGGAGTGGATTAAATTTATGGAGGGATTGTGGGCAAGGTGGGAGATCTCCTGCATGTTAACCAGTGGTCGAGCACACCTCTCAATGATAGCTAATTATGTGGGTTGCAATATTTCTTGAGAAATGTGATGCACCACCTTTTTTAAATATATTTCATACTCCAACGGCCTTCTTCGGGGTGGGTGCTTGCTAGGTTTTATTTTTTACTGTGTACCCATGGAATTGGATAAATCGAGACCCCTTCATTTTAACAAATGTTTTCATCATTTTCAAGATCCAAAAATGGCTTTCGCTTGGAAAGTCAAGCGAAAAGCCCTTTCACACATTTAATTCTCAAAACATTAGAAATGTCATGATTTAAATCATTTGCTAATTATACATTCCTTCCTTGGAGTGAAAATGATTTTCTTTAATCCCTGCCATGTGGCGCTTGCACTAAAAACATATTGAGGGGCCATGATTTGAATTTCATCCATAAAAGAGGGCAAAAACACCTTTTGCTCAACACAACCCTGAAAAGGGATTTGACTTTGAATTTTTGGTTTTGGCTTTTTGGTTTTGACTTGGTGCCACCTTAGTTTATAGATTTAGCTCCTTAGGACACTGAAATGTGGATTCACCTCTATGCAAGAGCAAAAATCCCCCTTGCCAGATGACAAGATGCTTTTCATCTGTTGAACTATTCTGCCATGCGATGCAAATCACACTCCTTTTCTCAAAGGCAGAGCGAAAACACCCTACCTGACTCTAGATGCCTAAAACTGTTAATTTCCTTGGAGCGCTAAAAAAACATACAAACTAAACTAAAAAATGCTTTTATTTAAGCTCTTCAGCACCATTTCCCTGCCAGCTCGACCCTCATCGCAATGAGGAGTTTGGCCAAAACTGCACTATTGAGAGCGCGAAGGTAAGCGAAGAGACTTATACTCTGATAGAAAAGATATATACAAGCAGACAAAGGAATAAAAATATGTACATAGCTGAGAAAGTTTTAATATTACCCCTTACTGGTAGTATGCCTTCATATGAAGGCCATTGACCGATATTGGAAGAGTAAACACATTTAAATCTTGGAGGATGAAAGAGTTCACATGATTAACCCTAAAAATTTGAAAGGTCTGATCTGGATTGGATTTTGTCCTATTCCATTTCAACACCAAGTCACCAATTTGGAAGGTGTTGTGGTTCATCCACAACACACCCCAGAAGTGGGGACCCACCTTTGTTTTTGCAGGTTTTAGGGAAGATCTCAAAGACCCGGATGCTAAAAATGAAGAAGAGAAGAAAAATGCCTAAGTGTTGAAAGGGTCGCGAAATCGCGACCTGTCTCTCCATCGCTACGAGTTGCCGAGAGGAAGCACAAGGTTGAAAGTGGTAGCGAATCGCTACCACTTCGTGAAGCGGAGGCTCGAAAGAAAAAGTGGTAGCGAATCGCTACCACTTCGTGAAGCGGAGGCTCGAAGGAAAAGTGGTAGCGAATCGCTACCACTTCGTGAAGCGGAGGCTCGAAGGAAAAGTGGTAGCGAATCGCTACCACTTCGTGAAGCAAAGGCTCGAGACCAAAGTGGTAGCGATATCGCTACCACTTCATCGAAGGAAGGCTCGGAACCAAAGTGGTAGCGATATCGCTACCACTTCATCGAAGGAAGGCTCGGAACCAAAGTGGTAGCGATATCGCTACCACTTTTTGAAAGGAAGGCTCGGAACCAAAGTGGTAGCGATATCGCTACCACTTTTTGAAAAGAAGGCAAAGCAAAGTCGGTAGCGATATCGCTACAACGAGCTACATGCGGGCGTTATCGCGGCTAGGAAACGGAAGAGGCCAAATGCAAATTCTGCCAGGATTTTTGTGGGAAAGCGTTACGAAAGGTGCAGGAGACGCAGGACACGTGGCAGAAATGACGAGAACCGGAGTAACGTTTCATAACAACGATTCTGCGGCCAGAGATCGAGCGTTACGATTGCACGCAAAGGTTAGAATACCAAAAGGCGGGAATTGAAGCGAAGGGTCTCGGGAGTCGAAACGAAGCGTCATGGAGCAGCCGAGAACGCGCGACAGAAAGGTTAAATAGCAGAAATGTAGATGGATACAGGGGCTGGAGACTGTAACAAAAAAAGCATTACTTATTGAAATAAAGGATTTTTCTTTGGTAACACGACTTTTGTGTGTAAAATCAAAAGGAGATCGAAGCCAAAACTATTGTTTTACTGTCAATCTTTCAGTTGCATCATTTTGTCTTGTATCTATTTCGTTTACGCCATGGGATGGGTTACGATAGGTGAATGGTAGAATGATGCAGTTATATTCTTTTCCTTAGAGTCTTGCATCCGATCTGATTAGATTGTGTGTTAGTACAGATCTGATCGGTTGGGTTGTTTTGGGGATTTCATCTCTTAACTTGGGATTTTGCGGGGAGGAGATCGTGAACCATTTTAATATCCTTCATTATTTTCCAGGTGATTCAAAAATAACGGTTTCTGTTTTATTCCTTGATATGCTTAATTTCATGTCGAGAGACTAACATTGAAATAACGAGAACTATTGAATAGAGATAAAACGAACAGGTTAACCTTAGAATAAATTGTGAATATTAGAACATCAAAAGGAGTTTTGTTTATTTTTGATTAATCAAACAAGTCAAGATTATAAAGTTCATTGAGAATCAACAAAGGCCCCTTGTTAACAGCTATCTGCGGGATTTGAGTTATTCCGGGATATATCAGTTGCATGTATTAAATTGAAATTCATTTTTATATACGTAAAAGTTGTTTCACAAAGAAACTTGGAGAAATAATAAAAGGAAGGAAAATAAAATAAATTATTTCTTTGCAAGAAAGAGTCTTTTGTTCGAGACTCTAAGTTGCGTGTTATTATTTGTAATATGACAAATTAACACTCAACATTTTGGCGCTAGAAGGAGGGCCTTATGTATTGCTTTGCAATTTTGATTTGTTCTAACAATTAACGTGGGTAGTTTTGTTTCCACCTATTGTGCTTGCGGGTGTAACATTTAGACATTTTATCGCGGCGAGAGTTGAGAAATCTTTTAGAGTCCTAGAGTTTCCAAAGCTGGCCCAACTTTGAGTACATTGCTACTAGGTCTAAAACCACGGGGGAAACTATCTTCCAAAGCCTTTCTCCCATTGCTAGGAGGCCGAAAAACAAAACATTAGAAGTTGAAATACCACCCAGTATACTTGAGTTAGGGATTTCTTTGGACTCAAGTACCTCTAGTGGGCATGAACCCTTAAGTTCAAGTGGGATAGTAACACCAGTTGTATCTGTCTCCACGGTTCCAGGAGTTCCAATTGTTCCCACGGGGTTGACACCTTTGAATAACATGGCCCAACAACAACAACAACAATAGCCACCTGCCCTTTGGTATGGTGCTCAGAGTTCCCCTTTAGATATTCCCGGGGCAGTCCACGACTTGCCTAGAAACATTGAAAGGGGATTACCCAAATTCATTCATGATGGTCCAACAACGACAGAAGATCATGTCCAAATCTATAAAGATTACATGTTTAGGAAGGGGGTTACTCACGAGGATGTTGCCTGTCGAGTTTTCCATGCTAGTCTAGACCACATTGCTAACGAATGGTATCAAAATTTGCCGGCGGGGTCCATAACTTCATGGGCCCAGCTAGAAACTGCGTTCATAGGTCAATTCAGACAGTTAGTAGATCCCTCCATGACATACAATTTCTTCGTATCTTGCAAAAGACAAACCAATGAACCCATTCGAGTGTTCAATCAGAGATTTCAAAAGCTATATACGAATGTGACTCGTCACTTTGCGGTAGACCATGCAATTGCCTTGCAGCTATACTTCAGAGCCTTAGATCCTTTAACATCTTTGTTGACTAGAAGGAACCCTCAGGTTACAACCCTTCCTTTGGCTTATGCAGAAACAATGACTCTCGAACAGCAGATGAACCTGCCAGGCGTAGGATTGTCTCAATTGAGTGGGATGGGACAATATGGCCCATACAGCCAATTTGCCATGATGAACCAGGTAGTAGCACCACAGGCTCCGATGTTGAACAACTTCCAAACACCCACCCAAGTTACGCCATTGTCGGGTTATCCGAATGCTGCTTGTTCAAACACGAGTTTGATTCAAAATAACTCGATGGGTTTGCATGGGTTCGGTATGGGCAATAATCTGGTGACCATGTCGGGGTTTGCTCCAATTAACACGCCAAGCTCAGCAACTTATCCAACAATCACTCCCATTCAAAGTGTGAATCCGGGATGGAATCCACCTGCCCAAACCCAAGCCATTGTACCCAGTCCAGAGGTGGCTAATGCAGCCAACACAACTGGACCTGCAATTGCAGTGCCTCAACCACAAGGGTCCAAAGCAACCATAGAAAATATGAAAGAAACGTTGGCCAAGGTGTTGGTAATAGTGGGGAATGTCAATAAAAAAGTTGATCGGGCCATGGGCCATAACCGACCTCACAATCATAGAGGAAAAGGAATGTATAACACGCGGCCTAACAACGGGCGGGTACCCAATCCCGTTGCCAACCGAGTAGACATTTCGGAAGAGCGTGGAGATGCAGGATCTTGTGATAATGATTGCCCGCACTGTGGCCACGTGAAACCGGAGTCTATGCTAACGAAGGTCATACATTCCCATGAAAGTGAAGAAGAGGAGGATGTAGAATTTTTTGGAAGCGAAGATGAAGAAGCTTTGGAAGTTCATGCAAACAAACGTTTTGGGAAAGCAAATCACAAATATTACACTAGGAGTTCTAAAGAGCCCAAAACTTCCTCTGCTCCTCCTAATAATCAATTACTCCCTCCTGACCCTAAAGGAGATGTCAATCCCCCTCCTCCATCGAAGGTCGAAAAGTCTAAGATGATGCAAAACTTGCCAAATCCAGAAAAGCTCACTTACGATTTGGTGGAAGATATGAAGAAGAATAGGGCCAATGTATCGATGTATGACATGGCCCGATTATTAGGCCAAGAAGTGAGTTCACCAAAAGGATTAAATCCATCTGCACAAGTTCATGAAGCTAAAAGTCCTTGAGTCCCAAGTGGTTGTACAAAAAGAAAAACGAGATATACCTCCCTTTTTGGTAACCATTAGAATTGCAGGTAAAAACTTGCACAATTGTTTAATAGACTCAGGGGCCTCGGCTACTATCATGCCCTTAGAAATCTGTAAAATATTGGGACTTACACCAAAGCCTTCTAGGAGCGGGGTGGTGCAGTTGGACAGGTCAACCATGGAGGCGATGGGAGAGTTGGGTGATGTGCTTATTCAAGTCAATTCAGAACCCGAAGTTCAATAGCGCATAGACATATTGGTGCTTGATATTCCTATCAAATATGGCATGGTATTGGGAAGAGATTGGAGTAAGAACCTAAACGGTTACATTGTGACGGACTCTTCACACATGTGGCTGCCTTGGAGGGGAGTGGCCAATCAAATTTGAATTGACGGTGAACCCCGACTCAAAGAGATGATCACAGATTACAACAAGCCGAACGAGATCCAGTACATTGAGGCTGAGTTGGGAGCATATTGTTTGGACATAGAAGCACTTGAAAATACCCATGATGAAAGGTTGGGGCACAACTTTACTGAAGGACATCAAGACATTTGGATCTTGAGATTTGATGGATCCGAGGTCCAGGACAAGGAGCGAGGAGCCGGTGTTGAATTGTCATGTTCGGACCAGGGAGCCTATATTCGCTGCATACGGACTACGGTTCCACTGCCACCAACAATATGGCAGAATATGAGGCTTTGATTCTTGGACTACAGTTGGCCATTCGGAAGAAAATTAAATATATCAAAGTCCTTGGTGATTCGGAACTGGTGGTGAAACAAGTGAGGGGACAATACATATGCAAGGACAGGCGGCTCGGGCTTTACCGAACTAGGGTCAGAGATTTAATAGATGAGTTTGACGCCTTTAACATTTCTATGATCTCGAGAAAGGGCAATCGTCACGCGAGACTCCCTAGCTATAGCAGCGAGTATGTTGAAGCCAATGGACCATAAGAAATGCAAGAAGTTCTCTATAGAGTTGGTCCCTTGTCCCTCGATACCAGATAATGTTACGAACTTCCAAGTATTTGATAGTGACAGGCACATATTTCATTTTGTCACTAATTATGGTATATTTGAAAAGCAGTACATAGATGAAGAAGAAAGGGACGTAGAGGAGGTAGTTTCGAAAGATAAAAATCCTGTAAAAAACAACGGGATGCCTGATGAGATAGCTTCATTAGAAAAAATCTTTGATATCGGATGCAAACCAAGAAAAGGTAAAAGGGTTCCATCTCCTGGAGAGGCATGTGATTTGGTTAACATTGGAAGTGCAAAAAATCCCGGGAGGTATTCATAGCAAAAGCATGTACCAAGCGGGAGAAGGATTCCATAGCAAATGCATTAAAAGAATACATAGATTGCATTGCTTGGAGTTATAAGGAGTTGAAAACCTATGATCGGAATGTCATAATGCACACGATTCCACTGAAGCCAGAGTCCAAGTCCTTCAGGCAAAGACAAAGGCGAGTTAATCCATTATTAGAACCCTTGATAGAGAAAGAGGTGAAGCGACTGTTAGAAGCTAAGATCATCTTTCCCGTTAGGCATTCCACGTGGGTTGCTAACCTAGTCCCTGTGAGGAAAAAGAGTGGAGAAATAAGGTTGTGCATTGATTTCAGAAATCTCAATAAGGCATCCCAAAAGGACAACTACCCGTTACCCACCATCGATGAAATACTCCAAAAGGTAAACGGGTCGGAGATGATGTCATTCCTGGATGGTTATTCGGGATATAATCAGGTCCTTATCCATCCTAGTGATAGGATGAAGACTACTTTTACGACAAAATGGGGCACCTTTGCATACAGGAGAATGCCCTTCGGACTATTGAACGCAGGTGCCACTTTCCAGTGAGCTATGGATTTTGCTTTTAAAGGGCTTATTGGTAAGTGCATCATTGTTTACGTCGATGACATTCCTGTATTTTCTAAGAACAGGGAAAACCATGTCAGGGATCTTAAGAAAGTCTTTCAAAGATGTAGGGAACAAGGTATATCTCTCAACCCAAAGAAGTGCATCTTCGGGGTAACGAGAAGGAAAAGCTGTTGGGGCACATAATATCTAAGGAAGGAATTTCCATTGACCATGAGAGAATAGAAGCCATACAGGAAATTCCTCGTCCCAATAGCAAAAAGGGGTTGAGATCATTCTTCGGGAAGATCAATTTTGTCGAGAAAATTTATCGCAGATTTTGCGGAGATAGCAAGACCTTTGAACGACATGCTAAAGAAAGAGGTCCAGATCATTTGGATAGATGAAAGGATAGAGGCTTTTGATAATATCAAGGATGCGATTTCTAAAGCCCCGATTTTGGTGAGTCCCGATTATACGAAGCCTTTCTATATCTACACATTTGCTTGAGATCACTCCTTTGCGAGTGTTTTAACTCAGAAGAGTGAAGGCGGCATTGAAAATCCCATTGCTTTCTGAGTAGTCCTCTCAAAGATGCGAAGCGAGATATTCTACCCTAGACAAGCAAATGTATGCGGTTGGTTAAGGCTGTAAAAAAATTCGGGCACTACATAGTCCACGGTAGGGTCTTTGCTATCGTCCCAGATCCTGCTTGTCAAAGCCATGTTCATTCAGAATGAATTAGGTGAGAAGTGTGGTAAGTGGGTTTCAACTTTGCAGGAATTTTATCTGGAGATTCAATCGATGAAGATAGTGCGGGGGCAAGGGTTAGCTAAGGCAATCGCGGAACGGGATCTCGCAATTCCTTGTCAACATTATGAAGTCGTCGATGTAACCAAGGAGGAGTGGTATGCGGATGTGGTGTACTATCTACTAAATGGTAGGTGTCCATCATTTTTGAATGCTACTCAGCTCAGAGCCTTGCGTTTGAAGTCTGCTTATTTTCTAGTTAGATCTGGCACATTATACAGAAAGAACCATTAAGGTATTTACCTTCGTTGCGTTGATCAAGAGGAGGCGGTGCGAATACTCGAAGAGTTTCATGGTAAACATGGGACGGGGCATGGGTGCTGCTAATGCCACAGCCCATCAAATCCTCGGAGCCGGTTATTATTGGCCTCAACTATTCAAGGATGCCCATTCTCATGTGAGGTCATGTCACATATGTCAAACTGCAACCAATAGAGATAGAAACGCTTCCATGCCTTTACAGTCCGTAATCGAGTCCAGACCTTTCATGCAATGGGGCCTAGATTTTATTGGGATTATCAGCCCCAATTCCTCCGATGCTCACAAATATATTACGACGGCTACGGACTATTGCACGAGATGGACCGAAGCTATCCCCACAAAGAATGCTACTACAGAGGTGGTCATTAAATTTTTAGAAGATAACATTGTCACTAGATTCGGGATGCCTAACTCCATCGTAAGTGATAATGGTTCGGCCTTTTCCTCTCTAGAGTTTGCTAATTGGGCATTTGATAACAGCGTGAGTTTAAAGTTCTCCTCCAATTATTACCCTCAAGGTAACGGATTGGCCGAGTCATCCAATAAGAATCAGTTGACTGTCATAAAAAAATTGTTGGAAAGGAATCCACGGGACTGGCACAATAAGCTTAAGTTGGCCCTTTGGGCTGATGAGAATCAGAGTCAAAGAAGCAATAGGGACATCTCCTTACCATCTGGTTTATGGACAAGATCCCATTTTTCTTGCAAATCTCAGATTACAAACGTTGCACTTCATGAAAGATTATTTTGGAACTAATGATAAACTTGAGTCTAGACTAACGCAATTAATGCGCTTGGATGAAAAAAGGGATGAAGCTATGCTTCATTTTAGTAAACACCAAGACATTGTAAAAATATGGTTTGACAAAAGGTCTAAGGCCAAGGCGTTTAAAATTTCAGATTTAGTCTTGTTATGGGACAAAAGACATGAGAAGAAGGGGGAACATGATAAATTTGATTACCTTTGGTTAGGTCCCTACCAGATTTCAGAGATCCTAGGGGAAAATAGTTTTAGACTAAAAACCTTGGATGGAAAGGATTTGGCACTACCTATCAATGGGTTGCACTTGAAGCATTACTTTCAAGCATGAGGTAGTTGGGCTTTGTATTATATGTAATAATGTTGTAATTTCTTGCTTTCATTTTTCATGTTTAGGTGTGTATTATTCTTTTTTTTGACATGTCTAAGCTTTGTATTAATGTTGTGATCTGTTTCTTTGTGTGCAGATTTGATACTTAAGTGTGTGTTTCAGGAGATATCTAGTTTTGTGTCAATGCTGTAATTTAGTTTCTTGATGTGCAGATTTGATATGTTAGTATGTATTCATTTTTTTTTGTTTCAGGTTTTTCTTGTATTAATGTTGGGTTTTTGCGTTTGTGTGCGGGTTGGACATTTAGGCGGTGGTGTTCCTTTGATTTCCTTTTCATTGCCTTATAAAAAAAAAAAAAGAAAGAAGGGGAATAAAAGCTAGATGTTGAACACATGCCTAAGATTGGGAGAATATGAAACATTGGAATCATGTTGTAAAAGCTCCACATGTAATACAAACGGTTAATTTAGATCATTTGAAGCTTGTGATGCATGAAAAAGTCGGTTTTGCATGACAAATCATCTCATTTGCAATTCAAGAAATAATGCATTCATGTTCCATCTCACTTTTCATACATTTCACCGTAGTGGCATATGCATCTTAGGTGCAATTCATTTGAGTATGTTGAATCCTCTTAGGGTTATGTTATAACATAAATCTAAGTAAATCCTAAGGTTGGAAGCTGAGTCTTGAAGTATCTAGGACCAAGCACGTTTCATACATTAAAAGGGATCTTGAGCAAAATGATCAAAACCTAACTTGGAGGAAAAGGTTGGGCGAAAATGGTTTTCATGTCTATCCTATTATGCAACATGATCCTAAAAACAGTGGTTTTGACCACTTCCATAGAGCTTAAAGCCTAAAATCAGAGTAGTAAGGATAGGGTTAAATTCTCATCTCGGTTGGTTGAGAATCTAATTCCCCAAAGCTTTGATTGGACCCACATGGAGTAGTAAGGATAGGGCATAAATTCTCATCTCGGTTGGTTGAGAATCCGATTCCCCAAAGCTCTTATGTTTCATTTTGTATTAAGTCTTAGATTGTAAGGATCGTACTATTTGTCCTCTGCAAAGGATGGGTAGTCATCCCCAAGGTCTAAGTAACAAGATTAATATTTTCCATTTACATTTAAAATCTTGGGTTGTAAGGATCGTACTATTTGTCCCTAACCAGGATGGGTAGTCATCCCCAAGGTCCAAGAAGTAAAATAAATAAATTTTTCCCATCTCATCCTTATATTGGATTGTAAGGATCGTACTACTTGTCCTCTGCAAGGGATGGGTAGTCATCCCCAAGGTCCAAAGAAATGAAGATAAGTTTTGGATTATGGGGTTAGATAGGCCCATGCATGGCATCATGTCTTGCCTAAAAAAATAAGACCACTGATTGTCTAGAGGGTTAGACTAGCATGACCATTTCTTCCATAATTGGTTTAGTTATTTTGCTCAAAGTGAGGTAAAGAATTCTAAATCAGAATAGTAAGGATAGGGTTAAACTCTCATCTCGGTTGGTTGGGAGTCTGATTCCCCAAAGTTCTGATTTCACATCCACTTGCACATGGGTTCAAGATAGTAGGGACTCATAACCAACTTTGGGATATAATGAACCGTTCACTAGTGGATCCTAAGAGGGTTTGGCGAGTCTTGAATGTTTGCACATAATACTACAAGAGTGACTATACATTTTCTCATGGCATATTCGGTAGAATACGCAAATCATTCACAATTTCGCATATGCATTCATGCAAAACCGATGATGGAATGTGGATCAAATTCAAATGATAAGGAAAGGAATTCATTGCACACACCGAGCTAGTACTTGATGATTATGATAATTCATGTACTTCTGATTTTGGGCATTAGTTATATTGATTATGGGCTAACCCATGTTTTCAAATTTGTGATTTGTGTTAGGTTGGGTTCTTACTAAAATGCTCAAGAGCATTTGACAGCAGAGTCGCCATTTGTTGTGGTTCATCCACAACACACCCCAAAAGTGGGGACCCACCTTTGTTTTTGCAGGTTTTAGGGAAGATCTCAAAGACCCGGATGCTAAAAATGAAGAAGAGAAGAAAAATGCCTAAGTGTTGAAAGGGTCGCGAAATCGCGACATGTCGCGATATCGCGACATGTCGCGAAATCGTGACTTTGTCTCTCCATCGCTACGAGTTGCCGAGAGGAAGCACAAGGTTGAAAGTGGTAGCGAATCGCTACCACTTCGTGAAGCGGAGGCTCGAAGGAAAAGTGGTAGCGAATCGCTACCACTTCGTGAAGCGGAGGCTCGAAGGAAAAGTGGTAGCGAATCGCTACCACTTCGTGAACCAGAGGCTCGAAGGAAAAGTGGTAGCGAATCGCTACCACTTCGTGAAGAAAGGCTCGAGACCAAAGTGGTAGCGATATCGCTACCACTTCATCGAAGGAAGGCTCGGAACCAAAGTGGTAGCGATATCGCTACCACTTTTTGAAAGGAAGGCTCGGAACCAAAGTGGTAGCGATATCGCTACCACTTTTTGAAAAGAAGGCAAAGCAAAGTCGGTAGCGATATCGCTACAACGAGCTACTGCGGGCGTACGGACCAAGAACATGTCGCGATATCGCGACATGTCACGATTTCGTGACATGTCGCGTTATCGCGGCTAGGAAACGGAAGAGGCCAAATGCAAATTCTGTCGGGATTTCCATGGGAAAGCGTTACGAAAGGTGCAGGAGACGCAGGACACGTGGCAGAAATGACGAGAACAGAGTAACGTTTCATAACAACGATTCTTGGCCGCGAGATCGAGCGTTACGATTGCACGCAAGGGTTAGAATACCAAAAGGCGGGAATTGAAGCGAAGGGTCCGGGAGTCGAAACGAAGCGTCATGGAGCAGCCGAGAACGCACGACGGAAAGGTTAAATAGCAGAAATGTAGATGGATACGGGGTGGAGAGCGTAACAAAAAAAGCATTACTTATTGAAATAAAGGATTTTTCTTTGGTAACACGACTTTTGTGTGTAAAATCAAAAGGAGATCGAAGCCAAAACTATTGTTTCACTGTCAATCTTTCCGTTGCATCATTTTGTCTTGTATCTATTTCGTTTACGCCATGGGATGGGTTACGATAGGTGAATGGTAGAATGATGCAGTTATATTCTTTTCCTTAGAGTCTTGCATCTGATCTGATTAGATTGTGTGTTAGTACGGATCTGATCGGTTGGGTTGTTTTGGGGATTTCATCTCTTAACTTGGGATTTTGCGGGGAGGAGATCGTGAACCATTTTAATATCCTTCATTATTTTCCAGGTGATTCAAAATAACGGTTTCTGTTTTATTCCTTGATATGCTTAATTTCATGTCGAGAGACTAACACTTGAAATAACGAGAACTATTGAATAGAGATAAAACGAACGGGTTAACCTTAGAATAAATTGTGAATATTAGAACATCAAAAGGATTTTTGTTTATTTTTGATTAATCAAACAAGTCAAGATTATAAAGTTCATTGAGAATCAACAAAGGCCCCTTGTTAACAACTATCTGCAGGATTTTGAGTTATTCTGGGATATATCAGTTGCATGTATTAAATTGAAATTCATTTTTATATACGTAAAAGTTGTTTCACAAAGAAACTTGGAGAAATAATAAAAGGAAGGAAAATAAAATAAATTATTTCTTTGCAAGAAAGAGTCTTTTGTTCGAGACTCTAAGTTGCGTGTTATTATTTGTAATATGACAAATTAACACTCAACAGAAGGTCCGATCAGAGGTCCTCTTGTCGAACCAATTTTTCATGGTCTCGACATGCTTCATAAAATCTTCGTAGGTCTTTTCTCTTTCTTCTTTAAATTACAAAAATTGAGCTATCCTAGCACTTATGAGAACAAACTCTTCATCCTCACCATCCAACGATCGGAGAGACTAATGTGGGCAACTCAATGTGTGTGGGGAGAACCACTTCCTTCCTGTATACCAAGGAATATGGGGATGTCTTGATTGATTTCTTAATTGAGATGCAATCAGCTCATAATGCTAAGTCCAAGAGCAGATGCCAGCTCCACTTATTGCTTTTCAAGGTTCTCTTCAGGATCTTGAGTAAGTTTTTTTTCATGCACTCCACCAAACCATTACCCTACAGATAATAATTAGATGAAGTCTTTAAGTAAATACCATACTCATGAATGCACATATTTTGGCACCAGTGAAATGGGTCCCATTGTCAATTACTATTGTATTTGGTATCCCAAAATGGATTATTAGTCCTTCCAAAAAGGTGATGACTACATCCTAGTTAGCTTTCTTGGTTGGCATTGCTTCAACCCATCAGGTAAAATAATCTGTAGCCGTCAGGATGTACTTATGTCCCACGGAGGAATTGGGATCTATCATCCTAATGAAATCTAAGCCCCACTACTGAAATGGAGCTTCGACTTGAATTGGGTGCAAAGGGAAAGAAGAATTCCTACTCTGATTGACGTACCTCTGGCACTTATCACACTTATGGCTAACCTTGAAGGTATCGACAAAAATAGTAGGCCAGTAATATCCTACTTTTATGATTTTTAAGGCCATAGACCTTCCTATGAAATGTCCTCTTGACATTCCAAAATGAAACTCATCCAGGACCCTTTGTTTTTTTGTTTCCCTGACACATCTCAGGAAAACTCCGTCTATATTATTATGAAACAAACCACTCGACAACAACACATAACTGTAGGCCTGGAGCCTAAACCTCATCCTCTACAAAGCATTGAGACCAGAAGGGCACCTTTCGGTATTGAAGTATTTGACAAGATCCTTTGTCCAATCTCTACCGTCTACAGACCGATTTGCAATATCGCTCTCTTATGCTAGATAATTCTACTATAAATCTATTACCTCGAATATGATGCTCTTGCAGAGCTCTTAGCACAAGTCTCAGCCATAAACCAATTTAATGGGTCATACTTCTATGTCAAACTCTTGGATCTTGGAGACCCATCCTACCCTTTTATTGCCAAGCTCACCTTGGATGATGAAGTTTTTGATGTCAGGGTGCACTACGTACACTATCGTCTTGCTTTGGGAGACGAAATGGTATAACTTATTCAATGATCACATCACTGCATGCACTTGCTACTCAATGAAATTGTACTTTTCCTCATGTGGATAGATGACCTGGCTTAGGAATGCTATCGATCATTCATCCTTGTCCTCATTTTTCTAAGTAAGGACATCTACATAGATTTTTGGTTCACTGATGACAAAAGATAAAGTCCTTGGAGTAATCGGGGTTGACCAGAACAGGGGCTTGAGTGATTGTCTCTTTGATCTTTCTAAATTCCCACTTCCTTTCCTCAGTCCACTAAAACTCAGCATCCTTCTTTAGGAGTTTGATCATTGGCTTTACCACTTGAGCGAAATCAGAGATGAACTTTCTAACAAAATTTATCTACCCAAAGAAGGATTGGAGGCCCTTCTTGTTTGTTGGTAGAGTTAGCATAAGGAGGGCCTCAGCCCTAGCAAGATCAATAGCTAGTCCCTTATCTAATATTATATGGCCCAGGAGTTTACCTTTTATCATGAAAATGGACTTTTTGGGGATTATGAATATTACGAACTCTCGTAACTTCTCAAATACCTAACGCAAATGTAGACAATGTTATCCCATTTTATGGGAGAAAATAGCCATGTCATCTAAATAGATTACAATGATGTGATTGAGTAACTCATCGAAGGCTAAGTCCATCGCTCTTTGGAAGGTTGCCTTAGAATTTGATAGGTCGAACGGCTTGCGTTGGTAGGCGAAAGTACCCCACTTGGTGGTGAATGAAGTCTTGTATTGATATTCATCCTTTAGCCATATCTAATTGTACCCGAAGAAGCCATCCAGCAGAGAGAACCTCTATGCTCCTACTAGTACGTGAAGTATTTGATTGATTTATGGCAGCGGGTAGTAGTATTTTAGAGATGCTTGGTTAATATTTTGGAATTCAACGCACAAACGGATATCCCCATTCTTTTTTCACACCGGGACTTGTTGCATATTTTGAGTCCCTAAGCTAATATGTTGTCATTGATGTCAAAATATCATTTAATGTCAAAAGGATCAATGAAGGGTTTTTGTGAAAACCAAGATAGGAAAAATAAAAGGTTTTATTTAAAACCATGGATAGTAGATTTGATCTGGTTTTTTCTTAAAACCCAAGTTGGGCTTTCGTTTCATCAAAAAAGGTGCCCCGGTGATGGAGATATTTAAGTTTTAATATTTGGTTTAAATTTTAATTATTTAAAATTTGAATTCAAATTTAAAACTAAATATGCAAGATTTTCACCGACATCATCAAGCAAATAAAAATTCATATTTCCATCGACGTCTTCAATATGATTAAAGGACTATATAAAGAGGACTTCAATTGATTAATATTTTATCCTTGCTTGTGCAATCAAATTGTTGGCTATCGAATCATTTATGAGCTCGAGCAAATTTCTTGAGAAGTGAAGCAGCGGATAAGACAGGCAGCGTTCAGAGAAACAAACATCATGGGCAGTATGGTGCATTGGCAATCGGTTTTAGCTAAGGTGCAGGACAAACAAAAACACCAAAGATCAAATCCTCTTGACAAAATTTTGGAAGGCGTGAGAAAGGTGCTTCTGCGCTTTTGATTTTCCAGAAGGTGGAGAAGGGGATTAGGCATATTGTGCCTTTCCCTTTCCAACGAGCGGCTAGATCAGTTGGAATATTAGTCATGGCTACGACACTCACGGTATGTGCAAGTCAGGGGTTCAAATCCCCTCGAGGAGGTAATTACGTTTTGCATTAATTTAATTCTATTTAGCCCTAAGGTTGGAGTTATAAGGTGGTTAGTGGAAATTAAAGTTTTAATTAAGCTTTGTTATTTGGGTTGTATTGATTATTGTAAAACTTGAGGGGTTTAATGATTTATTTTATGGTTATTAAGAATTGAATTTAGGAGAAATAAGGAGTTGTTTTAAAGTATTTTTGAAAGGCTTATTGATTGTTATTTTGATAAGGGTTTTATTAAAAAGGGACTTTGGTGGATGTGTTTATTTAGTTGGAGTAAAAAGGGTGTAAATTGAGTTATGCTTTATATTGTGATTATTTGAAGTCCACTAACCCTTATTGAGATTGGAAAGGAAAGTTGTGTTTAAGTGTGGCAGATTTTATGGACAACTCCTTGGCATAAAAAAGGTATGGGCACATTCTCCTATTGATTGATTATGGTGGTTGATTTCTAAAATATCTTTGGAGAGAAAAGGATTGATTGTGGTTTCCATTTTTTAGAGTTGTTGGTTTAATGCTTCAAGGTTTTCTGGTTTGTGAGTTGTAATTAAACCTTGTTTTAGAAGCATTTTTGTTGAAGCCCATTGATTGTGAAATGAACTTGAACTTGAGTTAGAGAAGAACATAAGTATAATTATGTGATATTTGTGATTGAGCATTGTTGGAAACATTTTGAGTTGGTTAAATACATGATTGGACTAGGGTTTGTGAGAAAGGGTTGTTCCTTGAGGTGATTGGTTGAGTTGAGTTGATTTAAACCTAGTCAAGTGGATGCATGTGGTTGTTCAAGTTCCTAGAAATAAACTATTTCATATTCTTATTTGAGTTGAGATTGAAATTTAAGAATAGAATATATTGAGTCTCTAACAATTCTCTTTATGCTTCTATTGAGTTGAGATTGGGATTTGAGTATAGAACATATAGAGTCTCTAAAAATTCTCTTTATGCTTCTATGAGATTGATTTGAGTTGAGATTGGGATTTGAGTATAGAACATATTGAGTCTCTAACAATTCTCTTTATGCTTCTATGAGATTGAATTGAGATATTGATTGAACATTGAGCTTAGAACATATTGAGTCTAACAATTCTCTTTATGATTCTATGTGATTGAGACAATTCTTTGAGAAGTCTTGTGGACTGACTTGAGTAAGCTTTTTTGAAAGCTTGCTATGCATATTTGAGCAAGTCCTAGAGAGGACTTGTTGAGCATATTTGGATAAGTTGGAAAAGTTCTGTGTGAGCTTGTTGAACAGATTTGGACAAGTTCTATGTGATATGTGTGAGCTTGTGTAGACACCTAAAACGTGTCATGTCAAGGGCGACTACTCATATGGACATGCTACAAGACCATATGGAAGATCTTGGATAGACTCCAAGATAGAGTAATGGTTCTAACCACTCAATTTAGGCATTTTGACCTAATCAGTCTGAATCACAGCCCAAACCTGCGGTCTCCAGTCTAAATCATGGTTGACACTTGCGATATGCAGTCTGGACCACAACTGTGACCTGCGATCTTAACTAAAGTTCAGTTAGGCCTTCCATCTGAGCCAAATTGGTTGGAACGGCCAAAATATCTAGAAGAAGGTAGTTGAAGGATGAAATATTCTAGAGGCTTCCATCCCAACTTTCCTAACCACCCTTTTTGGTCTTGGATTCCCCATGAAGCCACCCCTAGCCCTAGGGTCATGCTATAAATACCCCCTCCAAATGGGGAGAAAAGAGAAGCAAGCATTAGAGATTTAAGCAGCAAAACCCTGGCGAATTGTACACTCAAACTAATTATGCTAAGAGATAGAGCTATTGCACTTAATCTCTGACCCTTTTGCCAACATTCATGATGAATTGCATTATGGATGCCCTAGGTGCCTAGGAGGATCAAGAAATGCAAATTTGGGCAAACGAAGGTCCTTCACATCGAATTGATCGCCAAATCAGTCTAAGGACAACAAAGGCAATCCTTGAACATCAATTTGGACAAGGATATCAAGCCCACTATCTCTAATTTTTATGGTAAACCTATCATATGTCAAACCGCGACTGTCAGTCGTGGTTCATAGTGCAGACCGCTCACCAGAGCTGTAGTTTGCACCAGGTGACAAATCACCTTACTCTTTTCATTTTTGTCTGGTTAAATAGGTTAGATTAATCATTTCTTAGGTTTAATTGCAGTTTAGAAGAATTATGACTGTAGGAATTAGCTTAGAATTGATAGTTCATGCTTTGCATTAATTAGGATATTTTTAGATCTTTTATGCACCTTGATGCTTCTATTTTGTTATCTGATCCATGCATTATTTGTCTAACGATCTCCTTTATGCTATATTACAAATATTGATTCAATTAGCATAGTTTAAAGGTTTTCTTTATGTTTTCTTGATTATTAGTTTAAATGGCATTATCATGTATGTTTCCTTAAAGGGCCTCATTATGAGTGATGAGGCCTGAAAATGCCTCATTTTTACACTATGTTTGACATATAAAAAATTGTCATATTATTAAGTTAAATTCCAAATAGTTGATTAGAATATATATTTGTTAAGTGTTTGCATGATTTTATGTTAGGATCATTATATCTCTATTTTTTATTATTTTCAGCATTTTGTGACTGCTTTTGCTTGATTAAGTAGCAAATAAAAATATGCATTTCAAACAGCCAAATGTGGTATGTTGATATCCATTAAATTCACAATGGTTTATGAATGTTTTCCTGCCCTTCAACTTGTTTGAATTCCACATTGAAGCCAAATTATTAGGACTATCATAAATCTGAAAATCTAAAAAAAACAGCCATATAAAAATCAGCAAGCTGTCACTTTATAGGAACACCTTGAAGTTGTCAAGAAAATCATGAGGATATGGATGGAATGAGTTTAGAAGGACTACAGAAGACATATGACCTATTTAGAAGCATTCCCACATGGTCTAAATAGACAACAATAGGGTATAACATAGCAGGGACAATTGTGCAACACTATTGCACTATTTCAGCATGGTTACTTGGTGAATGAAGTGTATAAATTCAGTAGCAACTTGATGTACTCCTTCATGTTGATATTTGAATAATTTTTCCATGTTCTAATTTGTTTGAATTTGCAATAAATACCAATATTTTACAATTGTGCAGCAGAGTTGGAAAATGTAGTAATTTACCATGTAAATTCTAGCAAGCTACCAATGAATGGCAAGGCATGGAATTCACACATGGAGAGAGATGAAGGCTATTGCAATATGATCCTAAGAGCTAACCCACCTAAGAAATGCAAATGAAATCACTTGAAGAGCACACAGTTGTTCATTCCGAAGATCTTCGAAATGAGCAGACATCTTTGGAATGAGAAATACAGTCTCTTTGGAATGAGCGGACATCTTCGGAATGAGAAATACAGTCTCTTCAGAATGAGCCACTTATCTTCGAAATGAGAACAGAAAGTGCTATTTGACTTGTTGATTGATTTTTGATGATGGAAAAAGAGAAAGAATGTTGAGAAGGTTAAAGGAAAATATCTCCCATCTAACTTTGCCGTCCTTGTCGTCCAAAGCCACCATTCATGGAAAATATCAATTTTGATCCTCTTCTAGGATAAACCCAGAAAAAACTGTAGCATAATAGAAAGTTGTTTGCAAGATAGAAATGGCATATTCAAAAGTGGATAAATATGTGTGAGATATTTCTATACTCCTCCCACGTACTTCCACCACTGAAGATGCTTTCTAAGGGCCAATGACTACTACTGCAACACAAACTGTCCAGATTTGCATTTATTTTAGATCTAGAATTATTGGCAAATCATTGTAAAGGAGCACATAGGTTGATTTGAGTATGGGATATGTTGTAAATATTTATATAAATAACACAGATCCCTCCTTGGTTGAGCCAGTTAGGAATTAGAATAGAGGAGAGTTTTCAATAGCAGCAATTAGGACTGTACAACAATTTTTTGTAACAGTTTTCAGCATGTTTTTTCATCAATAAAAGTGTAGTTATTTTATCATTTTCTATTTTGAGTGTTAATTAGTTAAGGAGTGCTTTTCACCTCCTTATATATCAGGAAGTATGGGCCCACTTTCATATCTAGAAGGAGGGATTTTATGGCAGGTTTTAATCTGTAATTTTGTTGCAACAGAATTAATAGATTGCTTGTTAGATTTCATTTTCTTGTTTTTATTTTGTATTATGTGATTGATGTTTTCTATTATGTTTGTGTACAATATTTATGTGTGTGTCAGCTGACAAATTAGATTAAACATTTATTTCTTGTTTCCTTTGCTTTCCATGTTCTGTTATTTTTATGTTTCAGCAGATTTCAATTTCCAGCAGGTTTCATTTTGTTGTCAATTCCTATAGCAGAAGCTTGACGACCTTTTATGGCATGGCATTGACAGGTGTTTTATTTCCAAGCATCACTTCCATTCTACAAGAGTAAAATAGGTTTCAATTTTGCAAGTGTAATTTAGGATTTCATTTCAACAACATTTCAATTTAGCAATTTCAATTCGTTATTTCAATTCTGCAAAAGTAGATTAGATTTCAATTCAGCAATTTCAATTCATACAGTTGTAGTTAACTTTAATTTTCTGAAATTAGAATTAGTTTTTATTTCTTATAAGTTTCCATTTTGCAAATTAGGTTTAGTGTGACACCAAAAGGCTAAACAAAATCTGTCTCACCCAATAAATGTTTGAAATCTGAATGCTTGAATTGTACTCTGCCCTAGCCTTCTATCATAGACAGCCTTGGACACCACCCCAGATTGATAAAATCATTGAGATTAAATGATGAGACTCAACGACACTCATCAATGAGAGGCTATCTATCTTTTTGATCGTGTGCTATTGTTTCTTGATCATAGGAAGACATGTAAAAGAGGATTCTATATCATAATCCTTCCACATCACGAAGAAGGGGGTCAACTCCACCCCAAGGCAGTTTGTGACTAGTCAAAGGGCAATATTAATGTGCCTACCCTATTGAGGGCATTGGCAATTGTATAAACTGTATCATCATTCAAGTGACCCTAAGAGGGGCATATGTGTAACAGAGATTCATTCATAATCAATATAAGAAATATCATTTTGTTGAATTTATGCAATGTGTCAAGCTTTTATGCTTTTATGATGACTATAGACTAATACAGTAGATAGGTGCATGTTTTTTGCTTATGTCAGAAGGCGATCACGATAGAACTCCACATTTGTAGCCCCTGAGTGCTGACATTTTTGAGTTTTCTTATCTTAGGTGCTAACCGTAGCTAACAACTGTGGTTATTTGTTGGCCAGCAGCTTTCACCCATGTTTTACACTACAGTCCACAGACCAGAGCTGTAGTTTATAGCAGAAGCAGCAGACAACAGAGAAACCAATGGGCATCAGATCTGGAGTTGAGGTAGGCTCTATTTTTATTCTTTGTTTTGTATTTTTTGCTCTATATTTTTACAGTGATCTTTAAATCGATTGCAAATTAGGTACTATTGGTCATCAAATCCGCACAGGAAAGGACTTTCGATGGGTTTGCGCGCCCTGGACCTGCGACCAACATTGAAAGGCCGAAGGGAAGAGATGCCCCTCATGCCAATCTCCGGAGAAGGTCGGCTCCTATACTAATCTACTTTTGGGGTTTGAGATAAGAGTGCAGGAAAGAGATAAAAGGAGTTCGGGTTAGAGAAAGAAATAAAAAGGGGTAAGGGTTAGAGATTGATGATTCAAGGTGGGGAAGAATAGGAAGCACGATCACTCACTAATAACTCGAATAGCAGCAAAAAACACCAAGAATAGACGAAAGAAACGCAGTGCCGACCTTCCTATGTATCCTCTGGACGGGTTCGCAGGGTTCTCCTCTCTCTCTCGTTGGAATTCAGGGTTCAGAGTAACAACGATTAAGACGAGGGAATAACAGAAACCTCGATCCACCAGGCAGCATAAAAGAAAGCAACAAATACATTTTTTCTCTCCTATGTATCCTTCAGGGCGAATTTCAGGGTATAGTCCCCAATCGCACACCGGATTCAGGATTCAGAGTCTCAGTATACGAATGCAGACAGACAAAAGAATTAAGCACAGAAGGCAGCATAAAAGAGAGAAATGGAGCACAAAAGATCTTTAGTATTAGACGTAGGACATCAAGTTATAGCAGCTTTCTAGAAAAAAGTTCCCCCCCATTTTACATTACAGAGCCTGGGTTTTTATAGAGGACCCGGCCCTCTGAATCATTATTACAAAAATGGCAGAGTACGCCCTCGGGCCCTGAGAAATCGACGCCTCGCTGCTGCTGCGAATGATCCTTCAAATTGGCTACCAAAACTGGCAATGGCGACCGAGTCAACCGGGGAAAGATGCATTAAATGAGCCACCTGGGTGTCCTCGGATTGTAGGTGCGGTGCTCGAGTGGCGGCCATGCTTGCCGGGCTCTCCTTCTCGGACTGATACTTCGCATCCAATTACCAAAAATGAGCAGCGGGCTTATCGGGCAAGAAAATACGCATTTATGAGGCTCTCTGACTGCCTCGAGAAAAATGCCCAACTTGGGAAGCATTCCTGGAAAGCGCCTCACTAATTTTTGCTTCGCAAAATTACTTCGGGGGCGTGGCGTGCCGAAGCCGATCTCCTTCCATCTTTCGCTGCTTCGTCGACAAAATTACTTCGCTGACGGGTCGGGAAAAAATGCTTCGGGCCGATCTTCTTTTGAAAAGGCGGCTCGGGGGAGTTTCGGCCGAAACACTTTCTCGACTTGTACTACTTCGGGAGAAATCTGGCCGAAGTGGATATTAGAAATACCTCGGGCCCGAAGTATTTTCCTTGCCTTAGCCGATTCGGGCTGTCTTTTCTTCTTCGACGAACTTACTTGGATGCCGCTTCACAAAATTTTCACCCGAAGTAGCTGCTGGGCATGCTTCGGGTGCGAAGCATTTCTTTTGCTTTCTCGGCAACTTCTCGCCCGAAGTGATGATTTGAAGCGCTTCGGGCCCGAAGTTCTTTTCTTTTCATTTTGTCCACCAGGGGGTGATAGGGAATTCAAAATTGCTATAACTTGTACACAAAGAAAACTTTCAAACAAAACAAATATCATACAAAGTTTTAATTTTTCTGCCCCTTGGTGGAATGTGACAATATTGTCAACATTCTTGGCGGCTCGCGGGGCAACGAGCTCGTCTCGGTGGTAGAACCCTCAGCTTTCATCCATTGGGCCAAAGTCACCTCCAGACCCTTCTCTTTGTTCTTTTTCTGGGGATGCTTCCACAGCTTGTCCTTCTTCCTTCTCTTCTCCTGCTTCTGCTTCTTCCTCTTCTGTCGCCATTGCTTCTGCTACTTCTTCGGCCGTTGGCAATGGGGCCAGGCGGACGCGGATATTTCTCAGGGTTCGGCGAACCTGAGACCAGACTTTTTTCGTGAACAGCTCCTGATCCCCCAGAGATTTGACCAAGGCACGAAACCTATCGATCTGCCCGATTTTTGCATGCTGGGACCTGGTATACAGATCGTTTAGGGAAGCGACGATTCTACAGTATTTTAGTATGTAATCAGCAACCTGCTTCTCTGTTATAGGTTCGGCCCACTCATCTATCTCCGAGACGTTGTCTTCAAACTGCTGCCACTTCGGCATGATTTCTTCCTTGGCTAAGGGCTTTCCATCATCATCCGTGAAGCTCGAGAAACCTAAGGAGAAGAGGTCTTCAAAGTAGCCCATCGACGTGCGCCTCTCACTTTCGAATGCATCCAGTAGGATTTTTGCCTTTTGAGCCTTCTTGGCTATGGAGAAAAAGGTGCGAACTGTGTCCTGGGCTGTTGACCAATCCCTTGCTGTCCGACTCATTGCTGCGAGCTTCAAATCCTGATATCCTGCATCTTGGACTTTTAGGGCCAGCTTGAGTCGGGCTCTGACATTCTGAATGACTTCTTCGACGATTGGTCCTCCTTCGACGACAGCAACTTGGGCTTCTACGATGTAAACTAAAACTGAAAGAGCACTGGCAGCCCGAGACCTGAAATTTTTGAGCAGACATGAGCGAATCTCTTTGATTTTGCTCCTGTCAAATAGCCCTAGGCCTTCCTTCTCGTGCAGCTGGATCTGAGCTTGCAAGATCCTACTTTCAAGCTCCTTGACCCTCAAATCATTTTTGATCTGCCTTTGTGCCTGATTCTCAGCTGTGCACTCCAGCTATGCTATATGCAGCTTTAGGGCGTGTGCTTCTTTTCGCATCAGCTTGCATTGTCCTTCGGCTTCTGCCAATTTGGAGCGAGTCCTTGCTAGCTCCTCCTCCAGCTTGATGTTAGCACTCTCGGCTTCGAACCTGCGCTTGTTGGCAATGTTGGCGTGCGCCTTGAAGGTCTCGATTCCAATGTGCATAGAGGCGGACTCCTCGTCCACGTTCAGATGCTCCAGGTCCTTTTCTTTATCTTGATATTCATAGTCTGCTGGAGTCATTTCATCCAGGGGCTTCTGGACTTTGGGTATTTTCTTTACTTTATGCATCTTTCCCGCCTCGAAGTTGAAGACGGCACATTTCTCAACTTGAGCGAGTGAACGCCCTCTCTTCTTTCTTGCCTCTTTCAACATTCTCTTTGTGTTCTGTCGGGCTTGGAGGAGTTTTTTGGCCAAGGGGGACTCTCGTATTGAGGACAGCTCAGAGTCGAATGCATCTGGGTCTAAAGCCGAGGGATTGAACAAATATAGGGAGCTGAAAGGGATAGCCTCACCCGAAGGTTCGACAACAGGGGTGACGGGGGCTTCGACGAGTGGGAGCACATTATGTATAACGGAGGAACAAGCTTCGGGGTTCGGCATCGGACTATTAGCTTCACCCTGGTTGATGACTGGAGGATTGGCGGTGTGGCTGGGCGAAGTGGTTTTGACGGGTTTTTCCTGGCCGAAAGACTCAGGGGGAGTAGTTAGGGGCACAGCATGAGGAGGTGACTGACTTTGTGGAGGCAGGGCGGATGGGTGAGAGCTTTCGGCCAGGGCTAGGGTGGACTTACGAGCAACCAGAGCATAGGATGAAGAAAATGTACCTGCATGCCCTCCTGGCAGAGCGGCCATGGTGATCTCCTGGGTGATTGGCATTTGTTCCTTCTGGGCCTCGGTACTCTCGGCTTCCACGACCTCCATGAGTTCCTCCACGTCGATGACATCTACGTTTGGGATTGCTTCGACACTTGGTGGAGTTCCTTCGTCATTTACTTCGATCGAAGTCGATATTGATCTTTCGACAGGGGCGCTCGGCATGCCTGTACATGGTCATTTTGGGAAGTTCGGGGGTGCCAGGGTAAGTTCCCGCTCCTTTATTTTCCTCCTCTCGAGGGGTTGCTCTGATTCTTCTATCGTCGTCTCGAGATCTTCGGATGGACTCTGTGGTAAAGCCTTAGGCGCGGGCCTGGCTGCTTTTTCCTTGGGGACACTATCAGTCCTCTCGGGACCTTTGTCTGAACTTGGAGTGGCCGGTGGAACGAAATCGATGAAGGACAAGGGTTTCCAAGACCCAATATTGGTCTGATACACAATTGCAAATTCCCTGTCCATTGTTAGAAGCCCGTAAGAATTCATATTTCGACGATGGACTCTCATAATCCACCATTCTCTCAATTGCTCCTTGTCCCAATCCTTCAACTCCGCTTTTAAATCATCCTTCGCCTTTCTCCAGAAAGTGGAGTCGGGAGTTGGGAATGGGTACTGGTCTAGGTCGAATTCGACCTCCATAGGATAGAAGTCATGCCAAGGAGGCAACGTCCTCATCTCCTCTAAGTGCCATTCGAGATCCGTACCATTAGGGTTATTCCTCTGCTCCAAAATTTTGGGGCGAGGATAGGCATGGAAATTTTTGCTTTTCAAATGATCTCTCATCACCCCCAACGGGTCGTAGAGCCACCTCTGTGGTATTTGGAGCAGACCAAAATCGGCGAGCTTCTCTTCCAGGTATATGTTCTGCTTCAGGGCAAAGACTTCGATGACTCCCATCTTGAAAGGGAAATCACAGGTGTGTGCCCACTTTCGCCCGTGGCCATAGGCTTCGTCGGTCGCGTCACTTTGTCGAGCAACTTCCAGGGCAAATTGGTACTCCGAAGGGAAAAAGGGAAGTAAGAAGGGCTTCCCTTTGAAGCCGAAAAGGCGGATCACAAGCCCTTGTGTCAATTGAAACACATCCCCTTTTCTCTCCAGTACCACTTTATCTCTAAGGCAGGGAGGCACCCGAGGGCTAGACCCTATCAGAATGTGCATCGCAGGTCCCAAAAACTGTTGATTGAAAGGGTAATAGGACTCCGACCTTAGCAAGAGTCGGGTCCATTGATATACAGGCAAAGGGGTCCCATCCTTGCCGACTGGTGAAACATCACAATGGGGAAGGGCTTTATGTACATGAAAGAAGAAGAGCCAAACCAAGAAAGAACAAGGCTGGAAGTGAGGCTCCTTGCTAGCTTCCTTTATGGATGACAACCGCATATGCAGATTTTGGGCCACCCATTCTGCCCAATCGAAGAAAACTGGGTCGATGTTTGGCCGCGAAGCGTCGGGAGCGTAGAACTCTCCTTTGGAAATGCTTTCGGCTAGCGACACCTGCCATGGGCATACCGAAGTATCGCTTGACAAGCCCCCTACCCATGCAATGATAGAGAATATATCTGTGTTCTTAAATGCCTCCACGGGCAGGGGCATCTGGGGTCGCTTGCCGGAAGGAAGTCCGCTCTTGAGACTTTTGCGCAAAAAACTCAAAATGAAGGGATTAGAGGCAAACTTATCCGTTTGTTCGCTCAGGCTGACCTTGCGAAAGGTATAGCCTTTTGGTGGCCTTTTGGTGGCCTTTTCTGCGGTGCGAATGCTGCCTGCACATCCTCCTTCAGAATGGAAAACAATTTTTTACCCGAGGCGTCAAACACCTGCCTGGTTTCTGGCTGATAGTTCTAAGCAATGGCGTATATGAGCTCGGGGTAGTGATGTGTAGGAAGAACCAGGTACCAGTATATATGGGAATAATATGCCATGGCCCTCTTGTTCTCAGCTGAGAGCCTACTTTTCATAAAATCGATGGTATACCGAAGCTCGACCACCGTTCTTGAGAGCTCTGGGTCTCTGATTTTTGCCCACTTGTCGACAGGTGGTTCTATGCTGGGCTCGTCATCGGATTCTTCCCTTTCTTCCACCACTTGTTTTCTTGTGCGTGGGGGAGGATTGACCCTCTTGGGCATCTATTTCTTTTCTTCCGTGGCTCTCGCCTTCTCTGGAGTCGTTGCCTCTGGTTCTTTTCCCTTCCGCGTGGGGTTCTTCCTTCCCATTGTGAGCGATTGCAGCAGAAGAGTTCAGCGCCTCAAAACAAAGGATGGGGTAATCACGGTGAACAGTGGAACCCTTGATGCAGGAGTTCTCCGAGGTGGCAAAATGCAGACTCGACTCTCACACTTGCAAATGGTCTGTTCTTAACTGGCACCTGCATTTTATAGCTTCGGAGGGCAACCTCCGACATTTATGGCAACCACCGTAATTACTTTGCTGGCCTGGCCCGAAAGTATCACTGCGGCATCTGATTGGCTATATGGTGGCATCGTACGTGGGGCCATGCAATTCGGCAGTTTGATTTTGTATCGAGAGTGCGGATCGCTACCACCTGGTACTTTTGCACGGCTTTTCGGTCAACTAACCGCCTTGGGATGAGTGCCACCTCTTTCGTATTGAGTTTGTCTGATTCGGTCCCCGAGGCACATCTTAAATGTGTTCGCCCCGAAGCGGGGTTCGACGAAAATACTTCGCCACGAAGCTCTTCTTTGGGCTGATTTTCTTCATTTCGGGCCCGAAGTTCCCCTTTGCTACGCTGTTGCTTCGGTTCATGAATACCGCCGATTGAAACCCATTTCATCGAGGATGGGCTTTGCCAAGAATTACTTCAGACAACGCCTTTGGCACATTCCTTTAGCGAAGCATTTTCCACGTCCTTGGCTTGCATGTGGTTTGGCTCTCCGAGGATGAACTGCTTCACGACGAACTTCCCTTCATCGGGTACTTCGGGCCAAAAATCCCCTGAAGGCGATTTCGACCGTGCTTTGTGAAGCCGAGGCCAGGAATCTAGCTTTTGCGGTTGAAGAGGCGCTTGCTCGTCAACATCTTTTGAACAGAGTATATACAAAGCATCGAAATCCTATATACAAAATATATGCAAGATTTTTTTTTTTTTGGAGCTGTACATACTTCAGCGATTGAAGGTCTTCAGGTGAAGACCATTGACTGAGATTGGTAAGACTTGGCCATTCGCATCCTTGAGGATGAAGGAGTTGGCCGAATTCGCTTTTACTATTTCAAACGGTCCGTCCCAGAACGCGTCCATTTTGTCATGATTCCCAGGCTTGGCCTTCCATGAATCCCACCTCCATACCAGGTCTCCTGCTTTGAATGTGCGATCGGATGACTTCCTTTTGAACCATTCTCGGGTGACTTCAGCATGCCGTGCGAAGTTCTAGTAGGCCTTTTCATTTTCTTCTTCTAGTTGTAATAGTTGAACCAGGCGTTCCTCCATCGGGTTAACTTCATCTTCTTCTAGCAGCTGCAATGCAGGTATCTCAATGTGAGTGGGCAGAATGGCCTCCTTGTCGTAGACCAGAGCATAAGGCAAAGTCTTGATTGACCTTTTGACAGAAACCCGATCGGCCCACAAGGCCCGATCCAGAAGGAGGTGCCAAGTTCTTTTGTTTTGATCGATCAACTTTCTTAGAATCCTCAACAGGGTTTTGTTGGTGGATTCTGCTAATCCATTGCCCTGGGGGTAATAGTTGGAAGACACCTTGTGATATATCCCATACTTGTATAGGAATTCGTTGATATTTGCGCCTGTGAAACCAGGACCATTATCTGTAATAATTTCTTTGAGGATGCCGAAGCGGGTAATCAATCCTTCCAGGAAGGTGACCACAGTATCTTGATCGACATGTTTTGTGGGGACTGCCTCGGCCCACCTGGTGAAGTAATCCGTCGCAGTCAGAATGAATTTGTGCCCAGCGAAGGAGTTTTGCGATATGGCTCCTATGAAATCCAATCCCCATTGTTGAAAGGGAGCTTCCACTTGTATTGGTCAGAGTGGCATCGAAGCATTTTTGCTTTGACCGGTGAATCTCTGGCATTGCTCGCACCTTCGACAAACGGAGAAGGCATCGGCAAAGAGGGTGGGCCAATAGTAACCCACCTTGATTATTTTTAGCGTCGTCGCCCTTCCAGCAAAGTGTCCTCCAGATAGTCCTAAATGAAATTCGCCCAGGATTCTCCTCTTATCATCATTTTTTATGCATCTAAGGAGGATGCCATCAATGTTCCTGAAAAACAGGCCTTTTGGGCGCATAGTGTATCGGGTGGACCGCATCCTAAAATGTCTTCGCTACGAAGCATTCAGATGTGAGGGGCATCTATCGGTGTTGAAATATTCCACTATTTCACTGACCCAATATTTCTCGGCCCCTTCCTGATTGGCGAGGCATTCTCCCGTTGGCAAGTCATCCGACTGACAGTCTGTTATTTTGGCTGTCGCATTCTTCGCCAGCTCTTGACATAATGCGCGATCGTGAACTAGCTTGGCAGGCTTGATCTCAATATCGAACTCTTGGATTTTTCTCACCCAACTGATGCGTAGTCGTTATACCATCATTAATTCTCAATGAATCTGTCAATCCAGGGCATTGTACAAGGCTATCTGCGGGAGAAGAAGTGAAACAACTATAACTTAGGTCAATCTAGGGCAACAAGTCTTATTGGTGGAATCATTTTGGTGGGGGGTTTTGGAACATTCCTATCTTTAAATTGCATGAATTAAATCTTAATCTAAGTTGCAGAATTGGAAACTAATCACTAACTGTAGAAATGAAGTCCTAATTACAATTGCAGAATAAGATCTAATTATATTACAGAATTAACAGTTGTAGAATTGAAAGTCTGATTCTAATTGAAGAAAGGAAATCTAATTACTTTTGCAGTAATGAAAGTCTAGATCTAATGTGAAAATAAAAACTATCAAAATTTTGTAACAGAAGGTTGTCAATCCCCTGTTCATATTTTGACAGCAAAACATAAAAATGCAGGAAATTTCTAAAAAAACAGTAAATGTTGAAAATAACAGTCTGAAAATAAAGTGAAAGCTTGGCTGAAAGTAAGATTGCAACTAAAAAATTAAGCACAAGATTTATCTTAGCATAAATAAACTAATACTGCAAATATTGTCAACTATTCACAAATAATTTACATAACAAGTTCTGCAACTCATTCTCATTGCGACAAAATCGAGAATAAAAACCTGTTTCGTTAGTCCTCCTCCTAGGTCTGGAAGTGGCCAGCCTCTTTGTCCAGAAGAATGTGTAAGTCTCTCTCTCTTTCTAAATCTTAATCACACTCATTTACAAGTAATTTGAAATAGAACTGGTGCACTTTATTGATCAAAAGACATGATTACAAGAATTTTGTTGAAAAACTGTTACAGGACTGTAACAGTCAATTCCTAGTTATACTCTGTATTTAGCTTCCTTACTCTATTTTCTATCTATCTTCTATTTCTCTACCTCCTCTCTATAGCTCAACCTGAATGGGAGCAATATTTATAGCTATCCTATGATCTGATTACAAACAAAGAATATCTCAAAAGATCTAATCCTAAAATCTCGCAACAAATTCTGGTTTTATCCTAGAAGAGGACTAAAACCTGATCTTTCCCTTAATGATGGATTTGGTCGGAAATGATGGCAAAGATAGATGGAGGATATTTCTCTTTACTTTTTCCAACCTTTATTTCCCTTTTTCCGCCTTCAAAAATCGGTCAAAAAGGTCAAAAACACATTCTGTTCTTCATTCCGAAGATAAGTGGCTTCATTCCGAAGACAGTGCAGTTTTCATTCCGAAGATCGCTCATTCCGAAGATACTGCATTCTCATTTCGAAGATTGCTCATTCCGAAGATACTGCATGCTTCATTCCGAAGATCCGCTCATTTCGAAGACGTTGCTTTCTTCATTTCGAAGATCCGCTCATTCCGAAGATGCTGTGTTTTCTTCATTTCGAAGATATCTGTTCATTCCGAAGATGCTTCGAAATGAACAAATGTATGCTTTCCATTGGTTTATTCTACATCTCTCAGGTGGATTATCTCCTAAGATCAAATTCTAATGGTCTTCATCCCTTTCCTCATGTGAATTCCATGCCTTGCTATTTATGGACAGCTGGCTGGAATTTATATGGGAAAGACCAGTTTTCTTGCACGACAACGGTTGCTTGCACTGTTGCCAGATTTAGGTGAAGTAAATGCTTGAAACAAATCAAAATATGATTAGTGAAATGCTGCTATTATTCTAAGCATATCCCATTGTAGCAAATCATAACAAAAAGAGCACAAAACTATGCAAAAAGTTGTAAAATCAACATATAATATTTCAAATACATTGATCATGCAAAATGGTTAATATACGACATATTAAATCAACTTAACTAACATATCAGATAAAACATAAGAGTTTATAGGCATTTTTAATGTACAAAACATGTTATAATTGAGGCATTTCCAGGCCTCATCATTTTCCCCCCAACTTATATTGATGCATGCCCTCATGCATTCTGTTGGGCTATGGAATCACATATGTCCATGTTTAGATTCCATGACCTGTAGAATAACTTCTTGCCTATGTAATATCCCCTATTTTCTTGAATGTTTCTGAGCCAATCTTCAAATTGTTCATCAGGATGTTCATTTTCCTCAAAGTAAAATGGAACTCGGAGTAATGATGGTTGGAGGCCTGAACTTGAGACCTATCCAGTTATGCTTCATGATCTGGATCAGTTGGACTACACCTTCTGCTCTTCTTCTGGACCACTCTAGATTTATGGGGGAGATAGGTTCTCTTTTCCTTAAAGACATGGAAAGTTCATTCCATCTGTCTCTGCATACTGACAATGCTGGAAAGAAATTGTGATCACAAAAATTGTTAAATCTGGTCACACAGTCCCTCAAATTGTTCAAGTACATTCTCTTGATATCATCCCTATTCATCATTGAGAAGTGCTACTGAGTGATATTTAAGTGATTTGGCTAGATTGCTCTGACTAACAACTCAGCCCTTGTTTCAACCACTTTATTCTGCATTTTCTCATGATCCCAATAAAGCTGATTTTGCAAGGTAGACATAAATGCTCTCAACTGAACATCTCCAATGTAGATTTGAGGATGAGATTCAACTTCCTCTGGTATGAAGAAACTGTGCAAAAACAGTTCACACAGGAGATTTTTCTGCTCAAAAGGACTGTCAAAATATGCCTCCAAAAAATCTTCAATAGTGTCCAATTTGTATGGAAGATTTGAAGTAATCCTCATGACCTGCCATCTAAGGTATTTCTCCTTCAAAATAAGGCTGTAAAATCTGGCTGGCCGTCTAAATTGGACTAAAAACTCAGCAATTTGGCACAAGTCAGATACCTTTTCTTTCAATGCCTGAATTTCTGTGTCCTTGGCTTCTAGTTGTTTTGCCTCCAGTTTGAATTTTTCAGTTTTACTGGCAAGCTGTTCATATCTAATCATCCAGCTAGCTATGTCTGCATTGTACTGCTCTAGGGACACGGTATTAGGTGGTCTTACTACAGGGGGAATCCTAGGCACCAGATTTTTCCGAACTCCTTTTCTGCCACTTCCATTGGCTGTTCATCTGTCAATATCTCTACTTGCACCCCCTTATTTGTTATTTCTATGGGGTTGTCATCAGATAGTATTTCTACTTGTACCCCCTTATCTGTTGTTTCTATTAGAAGTGTAACAAGTTGAAATGCAGGGACCTCAGTTGGAGTACTTACTTGAGAATTTTCTTGCTGTTGGGACTGTTCTTGTGTTGGTGGCTCATTTTCAACATCCTCTACGATATTTCTCACCATTTCTGAAGCATCTTTAGAACAAGAAGGCACTGTTTCAGAATGAACAGGAACTTCTTCAGAATGAAGGAGTGTTGTTTCAGGATGAACTTCTATATCTGCCTCAACAGAGTCATCTACTCTTGATAAACCCAAAAGCAATTGAGCCAAACTGTCTTCATCATGGGATACAGCTGACTGTTTTTAAGATTGTGAGAACAACTTTTTCAGTTCTGCCACTTCCTGCTGAAGTTCTATAATTTTTCTTGCTTGCATCTCAATGATGCTTTCTTTCTCTGTGATCCATTTGCTCTATGTTTTGACAACACTTATTGCTGCCCTCAGCTGCTCAGTGATGTCTTCCTCTTCTGTTTCTACTTCAAAAGTTGATGCAGACAAATCAATTGCAGTTGGCTGTTCAACTAAATCTTCTTCTGCTACAACAGTTTGTTCTTGTTCAGGAGGCTTTGTGAAACTGTCTATAAGGATATCTACCATATCCCTTGTTGAATTGTAGCCTCCTCCAAACCAACTTGCTCGCGGCCTCGGCCATTTGTTCGGGGAATTCGGAGAGTTATCGGATCTGGTTGTATTTCTATGACATCCGGGCTACTTGGTCTATCTTCTTCCTCCATGACCGTTCCAGTTTCTTTCAAATGGATTCTTGTAGACCTCCTAGTTCCGGATGCAAACTTCTTATTTTGGCTCTATTTTACGGTGACGAGGGGGTCATGGGGTCGGTCTTTGATGCCTCTGTTTCCCTTGTTTCACTTCTTTTTTCTGACAAGTCAGTTGCAGCTTCAGCAAACTGAACTTTCTTTTGTTTTTATGCTCTACTGCTAGTTCCAGATCCTCTTTTCCTTTGTCTCTTAGCCTATGAAGTTGAAGGCTCAGGAGCAAGGTTTTCTACTGCTGCTATGGGGTGTAGTTCTGTAACTACTTCAGGGGCATCTTCTGCGAGCCTCTTCGCAACATCCTCTACAACATTTTCACGTGGCGGCTTCGCAATATTTTCTGCGAGGAGTTGTTTCCTCTTCTAGACAACATCGGGCGGTACTTGGCTCCTCTTCTTCTTCACTTTCATCCCCAAAAATGACATCATTTAGGTTAGAGTAAAACCTATCAAAACTCCTAGGGTTTCCTCTAAAATGATGTTGGCAAACTAATTTGATAAGGCCATAATGGCGAAGGCTCCCTTTACCCTCCTGATATCTGTTGGTCCGGCTTTCATGCACACCCCGGGAAAGGATGGGCTAGGAAGCCCCGGAGACACCCACGGGATGAATCCCACTCATCTTTAGGATCTGGCTGGTTATCCAAGGTGCGAGTTACAGAGTTGGGTCGAATGGCAATTCACTCTTTTCCACTTCTGGAATAGATTTCAATATGGATTGCTTTGTTACCTTACGGGGGTTCCCGAACTTGTTCGAGTAGTTGCAAAAGTTGTTGACAATCGGATTTAACTTGATTCTTGATCCAGCTCTCATGGGTCAGTAGATTTAAATAAAAGACAAACAAAGAAAATAAAAATGGATCATTCACGGTAAGCAAAGAGAGGGTAGGGTAGGGCAGAAAGAGAAGTTTATCAAAAATCAACTGTAAAACCCTAAACTATTAATTTTATCTATGCTACTAGCTTCACAACAGAATAAATCAAAGAAGAAAGTGTCATCGGTCTAAGATCACTTTCAACTAAGAGCACAAGGCGAGTGAAACAGATCTAGCAAAAAATCATAAATCCAAGGGTAGCTGGTTAAAACTGGTATCTTTCACCGACAGCCTAACTCGCACAGTGAAGACAGAGAAATTAGAACAAACTTAACCTCAAATCTATAATTTCCCCTAGCATACAAGAGAACAACTGAAGCCTAACAACATATTTAAACTTGATAATGGCAGATTCTAGCATATATCTAACAAACTTTAATGGAACGGGTAACAAAAGAAGATACACTTATCACACTCTACAAAATATTAGGCTCCTGGCCATGCTATCATAGAAAAGCTAAAGCACATCAACTCCAAGTCCAGAAACAAAGGATTTCACAAAATTTACAATAAATTGCTTATAAGCCTTTTATTTCTAAGTCTCCGCCCTCCCGCAATTGCATTGAGAAGAAGTATTTATAGATTCAGGACGACCACGATATTTTCGGGAAATATCTTCTTCTCATAACTGCAAATATTATCACATCTAAACCCTAGGACCGGGTTTTACAATAAAAAATCATTTAAAATCAAAGTCCAGACAGAACTTAACCCTTCGGCAAATCAGGGGAGTCAGCTGCCATAAGTGGAGAAGATAAAATCTAAAGCCACTTGCATTCATCCGCAGTTGCAAATAAATGCCTCCATTAATTCTGCTGGTGAGCCGGATGAGTCACCACTTCTCCATCAATTTGATCTCCGCAAATCCATCTCTGAGTTGAAATGGTCTTCATGCTATCAATTTTGTCATAAATTTGCTATTGAATGCTTTTACCGGCATCTTCTCTTCTAGCATGACTGTCCTTGACTAAACCCGCACTTTAACTTTGCCTTTATGGCCTTTCCCAGTTGTCCCGCAAGTTCCAGATGGAATCCTGCATGAAATACAAAAAGATGCATTAGATTAGCATTTTAATTAAATCAGAAGCTTTAAAGGTTAAAACAGATTAAAAACCGCAAAATAAGCTTGCATTTCGGCTTCTGTTTGTCTGCCTCACGCTTTGACACGTGTCGCTACCCCAGGATGCCTTATGTTTCCCGCTGGAATGCACTTTCAGGTCAACTTATGACTTTCTCTCTCCTATCGCGATTCTGCGACATGTCGCGATTCTGCGACATGTCGCGAAATCGCGACCCTGCCAGCGCATCGGCAACTTCTTCCCTCGTCGGTCGCGAAAACGAGACATGTCACGATTTCGCGACATGTCATGAAATCGCGACCCTCCTGGCCTCCGTACAACTTCTTGATTTTCAGCTGCGATTCTAGAACACGTCGCGATATCGCGACAGTTTTCGTACCTGCATGCGTTGACTGCGTTGACCGCGACTTTGCGACACATTTGCGACTTAGCCGATTTTTCATTCTGCAGCCACTTTCTCTCTCCTACCGCGAAAATGCGACATGTCGCGATTTGGCGACATGTCGCAAAATCGCGCCCTTCTGTACGACTTCTTTCTCTCTCCTCCGGTCGACAGCGATTTTGTGACACTTTCCAAAAATGGAAACGTTGCGATATCGCGACACTTCCAAAAATGAAAAGTGTCGCGATTTCGCTACACTTCCAGGACTTAGCTGCATTTTGATTTACCTGTCGCGATATCGCGACATTTCCAAAAATGGAAGTGTCGCGATATTGCGACACTATCAAAAATAGAAAGTTTGATTTTTCATGAATTTATGCAACTATTTTTTTGGATTTTCTCGGTACCGGTGCAAGATTTTATTTGTGCATGAATGATTCTAGCATGTAAAAGTGAATTCTTGGATAAAAGGAATGCAAGAAAAGCACAACTTTAAAAAGGAGGCAAGCAAATTTGGATTTAAAACCTGAAAATTATCAAGAGGGTCCCTGCTGCAAAAATGAAAGTTCAGAATTTTCTAAAGATGGAATCTCATTTTTCAGTGGGGGTGTGTTGCTTCTCAACAATATCTTTTTGCCATATTCTTTAATTCTTGATACAAATACAAGGGAAGATTAACCCTAACTTCTGTTTGTTGTCTACCATGTCGAGATGGTTTAAAATTGAGATGATGCCACGATAACACATCGCCCTTCAGTCAAAAACTTAATCACCCGGTGCTACTTCATCCCGGGTTCTTGTAGGTGGCCCTTTTTAACCCTTTGCATGTTTTGTTATGGGTTAAGTATTCGGTTCCCTATCATTTTCTTCTACAAACCGATTAACTACATTTGCTAATGTGTTCTTGCGAGATCTAGTAATTGAAATTCCTCTAATGGCACGAATCGACTAAAATTTTAGGGCTTACCTCAATAGACATGCCATTGACATGTGCTCGTTGTTTACGAATGTATGGGCAAACACGCCGACTAAATCTTCAAAAGACCCATTGAATTTGTCCAGAAACATCATAAACCCTCCGTCTTCAAAAATCTGCACAACTGCCAAATTTTCTCGGAGGAAATTGGTATCTACAGGCTCTGTTCTGATTTTTTGCCCCATTTTTCTCTGTTTAAAATTCGTACACTACGGCTGCTGTTCTACTGCAGGATTTTTGGCTATTTCCTGTTGCAAATTTGCAGAGTTTTGAGTTAGAACCCTCGTTGCCCTGTTTCGCGTCTTCTTCTTCGGAATGAGCCGTATTCTGTGCACTGTACCTCGCAACACGTCTTCGGAAAGAAAGATGGCACACATATCTACTTCTGCACTATACATCTATTCGTTGATAATTGCATGGATATCCTTGCCATCAGATCCACCTCATCAGTTTTGCAGATTCTCACGTGCATGTTAATTGACATTAAAAACTGGTGGCATATGGTTGCAGATTCTCCGTATTTCCAATGAGTGCAAAAACAGACCATGTGTTGATTGACACGTGTCCCTTCCTCGCATGCAACTAAGAAAAAATCTTAATTTTGTCGTACCTTGTTTTCTTGGACGCCATGTGGAAATGTTCTTTTCGAAAATGCAAATAAAATTTCATTCCGAAGATTATGACTTCATTCCGAAGACAAGTCTTCATTCCGAAGACAAATCCTCATTCCGAAGATTATGACCTCATTTCGAAGACAGGTCTTCATTCCGAAGACAAATCCTCTTTGCAGAATTTTCATTCCGAAGATCAATCCTCATTCCGAAGATTAATCCTCATTCCGAAGATCAGGCTGTATTATGAAAGTAAATCGTCATTCCGAAGACATACCCTCATTCCGAAGATAGATCTTCATTCCGAAGACATATCTTCATTCCGAAGATGATGCGACAAGTCGTCATTACGAAGACCAAGTTTCATTCTGAAGACAAATTGTCATTTCGAAGACAATTTTTCTTTCTAAAGACAAGATGCAACATTCATTTTTTTGTCATTCTGAAGACAATTTCATTCCGAAGATAATACAGCAGGCACTATTTTTGGCATTCTTGTTCCGAAGATTAGGCAGAAATCAATATTGTCATTCTTAAAACATGTTTTTAAGTATGCCAACTCTTATGAATACCTTTTATGCTAATGGTTAATTGTCACATACTATATACCAATCATTTTACAATGAAGAAATGTAAGAAATATATACATGATAAAAACAGTTAATGCCAGTTTTGAAGAATGACTGCTTTTGTTGATATTCTGCTGAGATTTTCTGCAACATTTCAAAACAAGTGCACTAGGTGAATTTGTACAATGATGGTTCAAAAATTTCTCAAGGTTATGCATGCCAGAAAACTGGTTTTCATGCATACCAACCTAGTAGTGCCTTAAAAAGGTTTTCACTGCTGAGTTATTCATTTTTCTCTCTTTTTTTTTCTTGATTTTCCCCATTTTTTTTTTTTTTTTTTGCCTCTCCTTTTCTCTCTTTTTTTTCTTGATCCTGACTATGCCCATGAAGGAATTTCATGATTTCCCCTGAAACCATGCCCATGAAGGAATTCATACTCAGAATTTATTCATCTTTTTGTTTTCTATTTTTCTGATTTTTTTTTGTATTTTCTTTTTTCTTGAAATCCATTGATCATATTGATTGTTTTGAAGTGGAAGAAGGAATCTCTTCCACCTGCTATGTATCCAAACTATCAAGTTGCTGCAAGAATTCTTCTTTAGTCAGAGGTGTATGGTATACCCTGAGGCGATGTCCATTCACTACCAACTTTCTTCGTGACCCATCAATGGGGGATAAACAAGTTGCTCCATTGTTGAATACCTCTTCAATCCAGTAAGGTCCCAACCATCTAGTTTTCAATTTTCCAGGGAAGTCTTCATATTGAGAATCGAACAGTAAAGCCCAATCTCCTTGTTGAAGTTTCCTCTGTTGAATGTGACTGTCATGCCACAACTTCCTCTGCTCCTGAATTACCTCAGTTTGGTGCAGAGCATCCAATCTAAGTTCATCCAATGCATTCAGCTGCAGAATCCTGTCTGTCATGTACTGCGACAAGTCAATTCCAATTTCCGGTCTTGTGCGCAATGTTAGTAACTCAAATTCAATAGGTAAAAGAGGCTTTTTACCAAAGACTAGTTCATAAGGTGTGAATCCAGGTAGTGGACTTCCAAGTGGTATTGTAGGCCCAAAGCTGCTTGGGTAATTTGTCTAGCCAATTTTTCCTATGAAAAGCTACTGTTTTTGTCAAGATGCGTTCTAGTTCCCTATTTGTTACTTCAACCTGGCCATTTGCTTGTGGGTGGTAGGGTGATGATTTCCTATGTTTGATTTCATATAATTCTGTAAATACTTTTATGACTTTGGATGCAAATTGGGGTCCTTGGTCTGTGGTGATAGACCGTGGAGCTCCAAATCTCTAAAAAATACGAGTGTACAAGAAATCAGCGACCTTTTCTTCATGAGCATGTTTGAAAGCACGCACCTCTACCCACTTTGTCAGGTAATCAGTGCATACCAGAATATGCACCTTTCCTTGAGAAGGTGGATCAATAGGTCCTACAAAATCAAGCCCCCACTTCTCAAATGGTTCTAAAACCATTTGAGGCTGCAATGGCATCTCATTTGTATGAGTGGGTTTCCCCATTCTTTGGCATGCATCACAATGCACGATGTACTTTTTCACATCCTTGTGAAGAGATGGCCAATAATATCCTATCCCCAAGATTTTTCTAACTGTGCTTTTTACAGAATAGTGTCCACCTGAGGGTTCATCATGACAAGCTCTAAGGATATCATATACTTCATCCTTTCGGATGCACCTACGTAACACATGGTCAGGACTGCACTTGAAAAGCATACCCTTAATCCATTCAAAAGAAGAACTCTGTTTGATCAATTGTTTTTTCTGTTTTGAGGTGAAATGTGAAGGAACTTTCCCTGTGACCAAATAATTGGCTATATCTGCAAACCAAGGTGATTGAACTGATATAGCAAATAGTTTTTCATCAGGAAAAGTGTCATCAACTAATTCCCCTTCATACGTAGTTACTGCAACCTGGACAAGAAATCTGCAACAACATTAGCTTTTCCTGGTTTGTTGATTATGGTGATATCAAATTCTTGTAGCAACAACAACCAACGAATAATTCTTGCACTTACCATAGGTTTATTCATCAAATACTTAATGGTTGTATGATCTATGTGAATAAATATTTGATAACTTTGTGATATAATGCCTGAATTTGTTGATGGCATAAATCAACTGCTAGGAATTCTTTCTCAGTTGTTGTATAATTTTTCTCTGCTCCTGTCAAGTTTTTGCTAATGTTGTAGATGGTATAATGTTCACCATTATCAATTTGTCCTAATGCTTGCTCCAATTGTTGTATTGGAGGCATCAATTTGAATGTGAAATGGTAATGTCCAATTAGGTCCTCTAAGCACAGGTGGAGTTATCAATTTCTCTTTCAGAGCTTCAAATGCTTCTCGACACTTTGCAGTCCGGGAGAATTCAGAATCTTTAGTCAATAAGGCAAACGAGTGGGTGGCTATTGTACTAAAGTTGGGAATAAACCTGCGGTAAAAACCAATGTGTCCTAGGAAACTTCGACATTAGTCCGAGTTTTAGGAGGAAGGAGGTTCTTGATAATTTCAACTTTCTTTGGATCAACTTGGATCCCTTCGGGAGAGATGTGATGACCAAGAACTATCCCTTCCTTCATCATCATGAAGCATTTATCTGGATTTAAGGATAAGTGGTATGTTTCACAACGAGTTAAGACTTTGTCAAGATTTTCCAATGTAAAATCAAAAGTTTGTCCACATATTGTGAAATCATCCATGTAAATTTCAACACTTTTGGTGGTCAGATCAGCAAAAATTGCTAGGACTGCTCGTTGAAAAGTTGCTGGGGCATTACACAAACCAAAAGGTAAAACCCTATAGGCAAATGTTCCCCATGGACATGTAAAAGTTGTCTTTTCTTGATCTTCAAGTGCAATCTGAATTTGATTATACCCACTGAATCCATCAAGAAAACAAAAGTATCTTTTTCCAACAAGAGTATCTAACACTTGATCTATGAAAGGTAATGGAAAATGGTCTTTGTATGTCACCTTATTCAATTCTCTGTAATCTACACATACTCTCATTTTTCCATTTTTCTTAGGAACTATTACCAATGGAGAAACCCATTGACTATCAGAAATTGGGTAAATGAATCCTACTTCCAGGAGTTTTTCAATTTCTTCCTTCACAATATCTCTTAAGGCAGGATTCAATCTTCTTTGAAATTGTACTGGCTTGACTTCTTCGGTATAGATCTTATGGGTACATATATCAGGATGAACTCCTGACATATCTTTGTAGTTCCAAGCAAAAGCATGAACATGCTTACGCAAAACAACTATCAATTTT
Organism: Wollemia nobilis; assembly: GCA_028583015.1. NCBI lineage: Eukaryota > Viridiplantae > Streptophyta > Pinopsida > Araucariales > Araucariaceae > Wollemia > Wollemia nobilis. Next base: position 24,336,535 of record JAQPPZ010000523.1, read on the forward strand.
TCTTCCTCTTCCCTAGTAAGCTAGTTGTAGATATTCAAAAATTTGCCTGGCTGGACTTCTATTTGTTTTGTATTTAGAAGGACTGAATTCACTCCTTCATACTTGGTGATTAAGGGATTAAGAGGACATTGTTGTGATTGGAGAAACGAAGCAGTTTCTGTTTCATTGTTGCTTGAGGGAAGCATTTCTTGTATGGAACAGTGAGAAGGAAAAATCAGATGATGGTGCCATCCATGTGATAGTGAAACAGAGTTTCCTTGTGATAGCACAGATGATTCATCTTCAGATTTTTGATTCTCCTCATTACTTATCATTTGTTGGATATTTGTTGCTTCCTCTTCTAAACCTTGTTCATGCAGAACATTCATCAGGATTGTTTCATTTTCTAAGTTTTCTATGTCACTGAGGTCTTCTGTGTGTTCTCTTACTACTAAGGTAGCTAGTGTAGAGATGACCTCTTCCGGTTCCTCATCTGAGTCAGAAAACCATAACTGACCTAAAAATTTGCTAGATGGTTTTGCAGGAGGATATAAAGAAATTTGTTTCAGCTCAATACCATTTGAAATGGTCATATTTCCAGATCTGCAGTCTATGAAGGCTGCTGCAGTTGCAAGCCAAGGTCTTCCCAAAATAATGGGATATCCATGTGCTGAATTTCTTGGCTATAAAACCAGAAAATCTGTAGGGAATTCCCAAGAAGAAACTTCTATAGGGACATCTTCAATGATTCCTTCAGGTTTTGCTCTCGACCTATCGGCCATTTCTAAAACTGTAAATGTGGGGCTGAGATGTTTGAGTTATAGCTTGTTCCATTGTATCTTTAGTCATGACATTTATTGCAGCTCCTAGATCCACTAAAACATTTGATATTGAGTGCTGAACCTATGGTGACTTGTGATAAGCTGGGCTTCTGGATCACTATACTTTGGAGGTAGTAGTTTTCCAGATAAGAGATCAGCTATCTTTCCTTCAACCTGCACAGTCTTGGGGAATGCTTTCTTCTTTCTCCCTGTTCTTTTAATGCACAAATTTTGGACAGTACTGTTAATTTCTGGTATTTCCTTAATGGCTTGCAATAAGGGTAATGAGATAGTCAATTTTTTTAGTTCTTTGACCAATTCTGACTCAAAAATTTTTGGTATTGCATTAAGTCTTTCAGGATATGGAACTATCCTTGGTAATTGTTATGCTTGTGTCTCTTTTTCTATTGTTGGATCCAATTTTTCTGTTTCTTTTGTTGGTTGGATTCTCTCCGGTTCGATGATTCTTGCTCTTCATTATCTTTGATTTCTATTAAAAGCTGGTTCGGGTACAACTTTTCCTGAACGGAGTTGAATATCACTACAATCAAGAACATTAATTTCAATATTTTCTTCGACTTGACCACATAGACGAGGAGGTGTCCGTCTTACTTGTTTGGATTAGTGATTGGTTGAGGTGGCAATTGAGGTTGCTTCACTTGCTGTGTTTGCTATTTTTCTTGAAAATTCTGATTAGGTGCAGGCAATAAATGCTGAGTTTGACCTTGATTCCTTTGTTGCCTTGGATAGGACTGGTATTCTTGATTCCATTGTGGTTGGTTTTGCATCCAATGTGGATTAGTCTGATTTTGATTCCAAGTCTGGATTGTTTTGATTCCATGAGGGGTTGTTTTGATTCTGATTCCAGGTGGGTTACTCCAATTTGATTGTGGCCATTCTTGGGAATTTGTCCATTGAGGATAATTCCAAGGACGTTGGGGTGGTTCGGATTGTCCCCAAGGCATAGTACCGGGATTATGCCCCCAATTTGTAGGAAAACGAGGGGGATTTTGATATTGAGAGAAATTTCCCCCTTGTTTTGGTCCAATATAGTTGAGTTCCTCAATCTGGTTTTCTAACACAATTTTGAGTTGTGGTAGCAGGTGGCATTGATCAGTTGAATGCCTTTTTGAACAGATACTACAAATGGTTGAGATGGTTGTTTTATTCAAAGGACATTCCTGCAAAGCATGTTTACTTCTACATCTTGGGCAATAAATTGCCAAAGGTTCTGTGTTTTTAGCTTTTGCAGAGATTTCCCCTAAAGTAGTGTTTAAATGCACTAGGATATCAGTTTTGAAATTTGCAAGTTCCTCTATCAGGTCCTTTACATCAGTACCATTTGTGCGGCTTTTTCTTCTTCTCTGCTTAGTGCGAGAGTAATTCCTACAGAGATCCATAATTTCCTCATTACTGAGAGTGGTTACATCCCCTTTTCCCATCAAATCCAGAACTTCTCTGGATTCATCTTGCAATCCTCTCAAAAAGATAGTTTTACACAATTATGGTTCTACTAGTCCACATCTCCTTTGAACAAAGGAGAACCTATCAAGGTAATCTTCCAAGGTCTCATCATCTTCCTGCTTGATTCTAAATAACTCATCTTTTCTATTCCTTACATGGCAGTATTCCTGATATTTGTCTAAAAAGACAGTCTCCATTTGATCCCAGGTTCTTATGGAATTTGGCTCTAAGCTCATGAACCAGCGCAATCTTTGAATCTTTGAGAGTTGAGGGAAAAACCTTAAGTTTTTTATTGTCATTTATATAATCATAGGTCCGACACACTACCTTGAATTCAAACAAAAACTAGTCGGGATCTTCGGATACAACACCTCGGAAGGTGGGAAATGCGAAGGTGAAATGGTCTTCATGGGAGAGTTTTGTGTTGGATTCAGATGAATAGGATATTCAAATGTTCTGGATGGTTGGAGTATATCCTGATCATCCCCTTCATTATGAACATAGCCATGCTGGCCATCTACATTGCCTCCTTCTACCATAGTTTCTTGTTTCTTAGGAGAAGTTAAAGCTTCCCAAATTGTTCTCTCAAGAGGTCCAAGCTTTTTTGTTGATGAGTTTGATGAATTATCTTCCTTAAGATATTCTGTTGATACAATTGGTGATTTTCCTTTCTCAAAATGTCCTACTGATGGTGAGACAGGTGATTTTTCTATCAGTATTTCAGGTAGTTCAAACACAGGTGATTCACCCCTTAGGCGTGAAGATCTCCTTAATGGGACAAGCCAAGGATCCTTTGGGGTCTCCCTAGACTTACTCATTCATGTTTACTCCTAAATGACATAAATTAAGTCAATAGTTGTTATCTTACTCTGCTGTTATATTCAGATTTTAACCTGAATGTTCATAGTTTGGTCTGATTACAGCTATTGAACTATTTGTTTTCTTCTGACAACACTATTCCCCGACAACGGTGCCAAAATGATGCGTAGTCGTTATACCATCATTAATTCTCAATGAATCTGTCAATCCAGGGCAGTGTACAAGGCTATCTGCGGGAGAAGAAGTGAAACGACTATAACTTAGGTCAATCTAGGGCAACAAGTCTTATTGGTGGAATCGGTTTGGTGGGGGGTTTTGGAACATTCCTATCTCTAAATTGCATGAATTAAATCTTAATCTAAGTTGCAGAATTGGAAACTAATCACTAACTACAGAAATGAAGTCCTAATTACAATTACAGAATAAGACCTAATTATATTGCAGAATTAACAGTTGCAGAATTGAAAGTCTGATTCTAATTGCAGAAAGGAAATCTAATTACTTTTGCAGTAATGAAAGTCTAGATCTAATGTGGAAATAAAAACTATCAAAATTTTGTAACAGAAGGTTGTCAATCCTCTGTTCAGATTTTGATAGCAAAACATAAAAATGCAGGAAATTGCTGAAAAAATAGTAAATGCTAAAAATAATAGTCTGAAAATAAAGTGAAAGCTTGGATGAAAGTAAGATTGCAACTAAAACATTAAGCACAAGATTTATCTTAGCATAAATAAACTAATACTGCAAATATTGTCAACTATTCACAAGCAATTTACATAACAAGTTACGCAACTCATTCTGCTGCGACAAAATCGAGAATAAAAACACTGTTACATTAGTCCTCCTCCTAGGTGCGGAAGTGGCCAGCCTCTTTGTCGAGAAGAAGGTGTAAGTCTCTCTCTCTTTCTAAATCTTAATCACACTCATTTACAAGTAATTTGAAATAGAAGCTGGTGCACTTTATTGATCAAAAGACATGATTACAAGAATTCTATTGAAAAAGCTATTACAGGATCTATGTAGATCAATTCCTAGTTATACTACGTATTTAGCTTCCTTACTCTATTTTCTATCTATCTGCTATTTCTCTACCTCTCTCTATAGCTCAACCTGAACGGGAGCAATATTTATAGCTATCCTATGATCTGATTACAAACAAAGAATATCTCAAAAGATCTAATCCTAAAATCTTTGCAACAAATTCTAGTTTTATCCTAGAAGAGGACTAAAACCTGATCTTTCCCTTAATGATGGATTTGGTCGGCAATGACGACAAAGACAGATGGAGGATATTTCTCTTTACTTTTTCCAACCTTTATTTCCCTTTTTCGCCTTCAAAAATCGGTCAAAAAGGTCAAAAACACATTATGTTCTTCATTCCGAAGATAAGTGGCTTCATTCCGAAGACAGTGCAGTTTTCATTCCGAAGATCGCTCATTCCGAAGATACTGCATTCTCATTCCGAAGATCGCTCATTCCGAAGATACTGCATGCTTCATTCCGAAGATCCGCTCATTTTGAAGATACTGCTTTCTTCATTCCGAAGATCCGCTCATTCCGAAGATGTGTTTTCTTCATTCCGAAGATATCTGTTCATTCCGAAGATGCTTCGGAATGAACAAATGTATGCTTTCCATTGGTTTCTTCTGCATCTCTCAGGTGGGTTATCTCCTAAGATCAAATTCTAATGGTCTTCATCCCTTTCCTCATGTGAATTCCATGCCTTGCTATTTATGGACGACTGGCTGGAATTTATATGGGAAAGACCCGATTTTTTTGCACGACAACAGTTTGCTTGCACTGTTGCCAGATTTAGGTGAAGTAAATGCTTGAAACAAATCAAAATATGATTAGTGAAATGCTGCTATTATTCTAAGCATATCCCATTGTAGCAAATCATAACAAAAAGAGCACAAAACTATGCAAAAAGTTGTAAAATCAACATATAATATTTCAAATACATTGATCATGCAAAATGGTTAATATACAACATATTAAATCAACTTAACTAACATATCAGATAAAACATAAGAGTTTATAGGCATTTTTAGTGTACAAAACATGTTATAATTGAGGCATTTCCAGGCCTCATCACCAACTAGCTCTCTTGCTTCCCAGTTCCCCTTGAATAATGAAACTACGCACATCGGGGTGAATGACAAAGACTGCGGTTCGACTTTGAGAAATGAACTGTTTGAATTTCCTGAGAGACTTAACTACTGCATGCACTTGATGCTCGATGAAATTGTACTTCTCTTCATGGGGATTGATTATCTGGCTTAGGAACGCAATGGGACGTTCCTCTCCATCTTCCCCCTTTTGCGTCAAAATCGCGGCGTAGCTTTCAGGTTCTCTTATTGCATATAGGATAAAATCTCGATTGTAGTCGGGATTGATCAAGATCGGTGCCTTAACAATTCGGGCCTTGATTTCTTTGAATGCTTTTCTCCTTTCTTCTATCTAGACGAATTCTACGCCCTTCTTTAAAATCTCAGACATCGGCTTAATGACTTGGGCGAAGTCTGGGACAAACTTCCTTACGAAGTTAATTTGACCGAAGAAATATTGAAGGCCCTTTTTATTTGCTGGGATTGGGAGCTTCATCAGAGCTTCAGCTCTGTCAGGATCCATGACGAGACCCTTTTCTGAAATTGCATGTCCCTGCAGCTTTCCTTCACTGATTGCGAAGATAGACTTTTTTGGATTGATTGAGATGCCAAATTCTTGGCATTTTTCAAAAATTTGTTGAAGATGTTCTGGGTGGTTTTCTCTCTTTCGAGAGAAGACGGTCATGTCATCTAAATAGATAACAATAACCTTGTTCAGAAGCTCGCCATAAGCTAGGTCCATCACCCTCTGAAAAGTAGCCCTCACATTTGAGAGGCCAAAAGGCATCCGTTGATAGGCGAATGTGCCCCACTTGGTTGTGAACGCGGTTTTGTGCTGGTCTTCGTCCCTGACCCAGATTTGATTGTATCCGAAGAAACCATCGAGCAGGGAGAATCGTTGAGCTCCAGCCACCGAGTGCAAGATCTGATCGATCTACGGGAGAGGATAGTGGTCCTTGAGGGAAGCATGATTCAAGTTGCGAAAGTCCACGCATAACCGGATGTCTCCGTTCTTTTTTCTAATAGGGACCAAGTTCGCTACCCAGGAAGAATGCTTGATGGGATAAATGATCTTGGCTTCTAGCATTTTTAGTAGTTTGGCATTCATTAGGACCTCAATACTTGGATTAACCAGCCTTTGCTTCTATCGAAAATGTTTTGCCCCTTCTTGTAATTCAATTGTATGTTGGATCAGCTGTCGATCATATCCCTTAAGGTCGTGATAATATCAAGCCACGATATCCGGGTACCTCTTACACAAACATCGAATTCACTCTATTTCTTTTGAAGTACAATCGGTCTCGATATTTATTACTTTCCCAGGCTCCAGTTCTAAGTCTTGATATTGCTGCGTGCTGATCTAGATCCTGCGGGGGAGCGATCGATCATTTTGATCGAAAAGTCTCTCAAGCATGATCAATCCCTTGGGAATGTGGTTGTTTTTCAACTGGACCAATCCTTTGTATTCTTCCTCATCAGGGCTTTGGTCTTCGACTGTAGCGGCTTCTTGGATCATGAAATTAACGATCTGCTCGTCATTGTCAAAAACTTGCCAGTGTAAATCTCTATCGGGGACAAAGGGTCTATAGATCATCCTTATAGCCTTTGGCTTATGCACCATATCATCCACTGGAGAATATCGGGCTACGATGGATGCTAAGACATCTGCATGTCGATTCTTTTCTCATGGAATAGACTGTAGATTGAGAGATTCAAACTGGTCAAATAGGTCCCATACCCTATTGCGGTATGATTTAAGATAGTGTTTCTTTGAAGAGCATCTATTGGTGACCTGGTTGCAAACTAGTTCGAAATCTTCGAAGATTTGAAGATGCCTTATGCCTAACTTGTCAGCTTTCTTGAGTCCTAAGCACAAGGCTTCATACTCTGCTGCATTGTTGGTGCAGCTCCACGTCAATCGGTAGCAATATTCTTTTTGCTCACCAGATGGGGAAATCAGAAGGATTCCTATCCCAGTGCCGTTATTACATTGGGCACCATCGAAGAACAATTTCCATAATCCTTCTTGAGCAGAAACCTTCCCTTTCATTTTGGCTGGTTTCTCGGACTTGGCGATGGTGTAGCACCCCACCTCAGTCTCTATCATGGCATTGAAATTTTCCAATGAAAATTCATCTTCACAACACAACTGTGCGAGGGATTCCTGGACCAGATCCACTTGCTCTAGCTCCTCCGCGATCGTATGCACAGGGCCACTGCTTTCTTCTTCGGACATCTTCTCAACCAGGAATTTAGAAGGTTTTTCATTATAGATCTTCACCTTCTTCCATTTGAAGGGGATCTCCAGATGAGTGTAGTCCATGGACAGATATCCGCCCAGCTTTGTCGTGAATTCCCTTGACAGGCACATGCTGAAGTAGGGCTCAAGGTCCATGACTACCACCTCTTGTATGACTACGATTTGAGGTGTCTTATGTAGCCGAATAGGAATGTCTTTAATGACACCTACAGTTTTTACTGGGGTACCGTCCAACTGGAGGACTCCATGACTACTTCATGTGTATTCCATGCCTATCTCCTCGCATACCGCCTTCGGCATTACTGTCGTCGTAGCTCCAGAATCTATCATACAGTTATGCACAATATATCCTTCCATTCGTAAGGATAGGTAGAACGGTGGAGGTCTATTTTTTCCTGTGATGGACACGGACAAGGTCTGCACCAGGGCGAGCGGCTCTGCCTTCTTTGTATTGATCTTCTTCAATGATTCTTGCAACAGGTCTACTTGTCCAGGAAGCTGGAGAGCATCATACAAACTGATTTTGGCTGGGATCCTCTTTAATTCTTCCATAATGTTGTAGGCTGGGGAGCCATGCACCTCGGGTTCCTTTCTTGGTTCATACTTGGTGCGATATTTCTTTGTCGCTTCGACCCTTTGTCACTTGGTGAGCGAGGGAAACTTGAGCTTTTCCTTAGCCTGTTCTTTGGTCTCCACCTGAGGTGGTTTGGCAGTGGCCTTTTGGGCCTTTTCCTTGACTGGAGCTGGTAGAGGAGCTTCGCTCGAGGCAAAAGAGGATGGTTGTCCCTTTTCAAATCAAGCATGTACCTTCAAAGGGGCCATCTGAGTAGCATCCACCTCTATCGACCTTTTACCTCCCCTGGTGAGGACCGCGACTGGCTCTTCCTCACCGATGGACAAATTCTGATCCGATTGTCGGATGACATTGACTTGACCACCTTGATCGCTGCTAGCTAGTGTCTGCATGTAGTGTTGATGCAACATGCATGTATTCTCCTCGTGAGGATCATTACATGTAGAGCACCAGTATACATGATCGAAAGTGCTTGGGACTTCTTCTATCGCAGCATTTCTTGCCGAAGCTTTTCCTTGATGGGCCGCTTGATCTTTGGTAAGTGCAGGCATGGGATAAGACCTTCTTGGTAGAAACTCTTGTTGCACTTGCTTCTTCTTGACAACGGTCATGTCGTTGGACAAGGTCTGCACTATGGCATTTAACAATTGCATTTATTGCAATATCTTGGCTTGCATATCATCGACCTTAGGAACTGATGGTAAAGAAGCCATAGTCGGTATCGAAGGCAGGGTAGGATGTTGGAGGGGTGTTGGCAACATCGAAAATGTTGGAGTGATAGTGGGTGGCATAGTTGAAAATGTGGGGAAATGTATCTGTGGAGAGGTGATCTACGAGACAACGGGATTCGGGTTCCAGGATGATATCGGGTATGCAGGGATTGCCGAAATCTATGGAGTGACTGCGCTCGCATACTGGGCTTGAAGGAACTCGGGGAGTATGGGCATTGGCATTCTTTGAGGAAGTTTACCCATGGCTATGAGGTTCGTTTCTACTTTCTTAGCTAACCCATACAACTCTGGAAAAGTATTGACATTGGAATACCTTATCATAAGGCCGATATCAGGGTTGAAGGCCCGAAGGAAGTAGTACGCCGTGGCTTCGTCAGTTGGGCGAAGTCCAACTAGGACTCTTTGCCAGGTTTGAGCGAACCTAACATTGAAGTCTGCAATCTCTTCTTGTGGATGTCTTTGGATTGAAGTGAATTGCTACAGAAGAGAAGTTGGATCGATGGACTCGTTGAAGCCTTGCATCAACTGCCCGACTAACTGGTCCCATCCCGTAATAGTGCCGGGTGGCAGAGATCTGTACCAATAGAGGAGTTTTCCTCTAAGGGAGAGAACCAGGAGCTTCACCATCACTCGCTCTTCTGTGATATCATGGATTGCCGCCAGGGAAATGATGTCCTAGATATGCTCCAGAGCAGTCTTTCCAGTTTCGTCGAACGTCGGGAGTTTTTTGATTGCAGCAGGTGGATCTTGCCCTTGGCCCGCGAGATTCAATGGTGACAAAGAATTCCATGCTGGAAATAATCTAGGTGGCGGTTGCTGTTGTTGTTGTTGTTGTTGTTGTTGTTGTTGTTATTGTTGTTGTGCCATATTTGTGCCTGGGTTCTGTGGAATAGAAATCCCTGAAGTCCCTCTTGGGTTGCTCGTCGGAAGGCCAAAGGGAATGGAGGCACTAGGATGCTTCGATGAGTTGGGAGGATTCGAAGGAAAACTAGCTGCTGTGCTATCGGAAGTTAGGCCTTGCTCATCAACAGCAACCTCTTGCGAGGATGTCCCGCGTAAGAGATATTCGGGGGTAACTAACCTAGAGTGTTCCCCAGAGGCATCAATATCAAGCTCAAATAAATCGGTTTCCTCTCCTCTATTCCTAACTCTCCATCTTGTTTGCATGAAGGCACAGGCTTTAGTACCGGTCTTTACGACTTGAAGATTCTCGGGTAAGACAGAGTCGCCAGATGCTAGGAGTCTTTTAGTAATGAGAGCATCGATTCTCACTACTACTCAGGGGATGAGACTGACCGGGTCTCATTGAGAACTTGTTATAACCACTGGCTCTGGTGAATATGGGCTAGGAAGTTTCTCAAATACGGGACCTTGAGTCCCACCGGGCGTGCCAGAAACTGTTGGTCATCAAATCCGCACAGGAAAGGACTTTCGATGGGTTTGCGCACCCTGGACCTGTGACCAACATTGAAAGGCCAAAGGGAAGAGATGCCCCTCGTGCCAATCTTCAGAGAAGGCCAGCTCCTATACTAATCTACTTTTGGGGTTTGAGATAAGAGTGCAGGAAAGAGATAAAAGGAGTTCGGGTTAGAGAAAGAAATAAAAAAGGGTAAGGGTTAGAGATTGATGATTCAAGGTGGGGAAGAACAGGAAGCACGATCACTCACTAATAACTCGAATAGCAGCAAAAAACACCAAGAATAGATGAAAGAAACGTAGTGTCGACCTTCCTATGTATCCTCTGGACGGGTTCGCAAGGTTCTCCTCTCTCTCTCGCTGGAATTCAGGGTTCAGAGTAACAGCGATTAAGATGAGGGAATAACAGAAACCTCAATCCACCAGGCAGCATAAAAGAAAGCAACAAATACGTTTTTTCTCTCCTATGTATCCTTCAAGGTGAATTTTAGGGTACAGTCCCCAATCACACACCGGATTCAGGATTCAGAGTCTCAGTATACGAATGCAGACAGACAAAATAATTAAGCATAGAAGGCAGCATAAAATATCTTTAGTATTAGACGCAGGACATCAAGTTACAACAGCTTTCTAGCAGAAAGTTCCCCCCCTTTTACATTACAGAGCCTGGGTTTTTATAGAGGACCCGGCCCTCTAAATAATTATTACAAAAATGGCGGAGTACGCCCTCGGGCCCTAAGAAATCGATGCCTCGCTGCTACTGCAAATGATCCTTCAAATCGGCTACCAAAATTGGCAATGGCGACTAAGTCAACCAGGGAAAGATGCATTAAATGAGCCATCTGGGTGTCCTCAGATTGCAGGTGTGATGCTCGAGTGGCGGCCATGCTTGCCGAGCTCTCCTTCTCGAACTGATACTTCGCATCCAATTACCAAAAATGAGTAGCTAGCTTATCGGGCAAGAAAATATGCATTTATGAGGCTCTCTGACTGCCTCGGGAAAAATGCCCAACTTGGGAAGCGTTCCCGAAAAGCACCTCGTTGATTTTCGCTTCGCAGAATTACTTCGGGGGCATGGCATGCCAAATCCGATCTCCTTCCATCTTTTGCTGCTTCGTCGGCAAAATTACTTCACTGACGAGTCGAAAAAAAATGCTTCGGGCCGATCTTCTTTTGAAAAGGCGGCTCGGGGGAGTTTCATCCGAAACACTTTCTCGACTTGTACTACTTCGGGAGAAATCTGGCTGAAGTGGATATTAGAAATACTTTGGGCCCGAAGTATTTTCCTTGCCTTAGCCAATTCGGGCTATCTTTTCTTCTTCGGCGAACTTACTTGGATGCCGCTTCGCAAAATTTTCACCCGAAGTAGCTGCTGGGCATGCTTCGGGTGCGAAGCGTTTCTTTTGCTTTCTCGGCAACTTCTCGCCCGAAGTGATGATTTGAAGCGCTTCGGGCCCGAAGTTCTTTTCTTTTCATTTTGTCCACCAGGGGGTGATAGGTAATTCAAAATTGCTATAACTTGTACTCAAAGAAAACTTTCAAACAAAACAAATATCATACAAAGTTTTAATTTTTCTGCCCCTTGGTGGAATGTGACAATATTTTCAACAGGTACACTAAAAAAAAAGGAGTGAATGAATAGTCCTAGTTTGCTTTCTCATTCCTTCCATTAGAAAGGTGCTTCTAGGAACAACAGACCTCTGATTGTAGTCTGCCCTAGAATATAGTGACCTTGATAAAAAATGAGTGGTCGTTTGCATGCTTGAGGCCCAATTAGAGGCCAGGTCATCGTAATCGCATTGTCATAACATCATGTAGGACATAGCATGCATAGCTTTCTGAATTTGAAATGTTTCTTTTATTTTTATGTATATCATATATGAATGATCATATGAATGCTATTTTATGTATTTGTCTTTATGCAAAGTAAAACGAACCACACACACCATGTTTCATTTAAACATCAGTGGCATTGGGCTCTCACATCCAACCCATTTGATTGAGACCAACTGTGGATGTCATTACCATTTGGTTGGCTCATTTGAAATTGTATTATTGGGACCCGCTCGTTGCCAAGGCCGATCCAAGAACTATCCTATCCATGCAAAATAGCACGCACTCATATTCGAAAGAGTGTATCACTACGCACGGTGTGCTAGGTGAGGGTTGGTAGTACCTATGCTACCTCATTGAGTATGGACTTCATTCCCATATTTGACTTGTGCGAGTATATAGGTGAAAGCCAATTAAACTAATAATAAAATCCAATGATTTTGCAAAACACGCGAGAGTTTCTCATACTGATACAACACATTTTGAAACAACATCAAGCAATTTAGGGTGCATTTCAAAATTTAAAAAAATATAAGCATCATTGTATACCTTTTTTGATAATAAAATATACATCTAGACGTTAGGTACACTATGGTGGACACACGAGGTGGTCGACAAAGGTGCAATCTTGAAGCCAATGACCAAGCCTCAACCGATTCACAAATACATGTGTCTAGTCCTCGACCACATGAGCAAACCAAACGATGTTCAACGAGCATTAGAGGAGACAACTCGACACGAAGGTATCCCATTGAGCGTACCCCTGATAGACTAGCATCAGTGCATTTTGTTAGACATAGATTAGAGCATGGGGCTTCTCAGCCTGAGGATGCTCCACTCGAAAGCCATTACCGAGACCGCAGTGCACGTGCATCCACGGGATAGACCAAAGAGTATGTCATGCAAGGGACCAAATTGGTACCCATTCGCACTAAGTATACAAGGTGTACTATACGCCCACTTTTTGAGTATAGAAGGAATAGAGATTCGCCCATTCAGGGGCAAGTATACGGGCTTCCTGCTGAGCACACGTCTACCCATACTCCCATGCATACTATAGCATGCAAGATCACCATCAATATGTTGAAGGTGGGAGATAATGGAACACCACCCCATGATAGGTTGAGGTCTAGACAGCTAGACGGTCTAGGTAGTGTGTTAGATCAGCTAGGTTACAAGCCTTCATCTCCGCTCACTTGTGCTCTGAGTGAGCGTAGCGGGAGCACCATTAGAACTACTCACGTCCATCATACACTCATGGTGGCACATAGCACAGGACATTGCATGATGCTGATGTTGTCTTCACAGACAGAGGCAAAGGCACATCACATCAGTTCAATGGGTACAGAACCCACAAGGTTGCTCGTATAGAGTAAGCATATCAAAGGCCTCTGATGGCTGACTAGGTCAAAAGATCATATCGACTGACCTCTGAAAAAAAATTCCAACTCCTCCAAGATAAATTGGAGGATGCTCATCTAGAGAGGTAGCGTATTGAAGATGAAGATCTTCAGGCGCAGAGGCTCACTAGACACAGTTTGTATGAGCAGTGCTTGCGCAGGGAGTGCATCCTTGTCTAGAAGGAGCGTGTAGAGCAAGAAGATAGGTTGGCTAGGGTCGGCCCATATTCTCAGGATAAGCGTAGAGAGAAGGTGCACATGAAAACTTTTTCACAAGCCGACATGCACCATGAGCGCGTAAGTGTTCACACCCATATCACTTCCCATAAAGGAGAGCGACCACCCTCGGTCGACAATCAGAGGCAGCAATATTATGAGGAACAAGAGGGGAAAAAATGCAACCAAAAATATCCTAAGAGTTCTCGAGCTAAGGAGGAGGAATATCAATGCCCTCCACCTTGACAGAAGAGGAGTGTACCTCCCAAACCACCTTCGCATTGACTTAGGGAGGAGTACTTTCTGTCGTCTAAGGCTTACAAAGCTTTGGCTAAGAAATTCAAAGCAATTGAGAAACAAGGCGCGGCTATCCAAAATTCAACACTGAGGAAAATTCACAATGAACCTTTAGATCCCTCGGTGCCTACGCCCCCATACCCTAAGCATTTTGAGATACCCAGGTTAGATAAATTCAAGGGTGATGAAGAGGCGCAAGAACATGTCACAAGATTTTTGGATGCTTGCTTTTAGATAAAAAATAATGATGCACCATTATTGCGTATGTTTATCACGACACTCTCTAGGCTAGCCCGAGATTGGTTTAATCAGCTAAAGAAACACAACATAACAAATTTTGAGCAATTGGCTGATGCCTTTCTTGAACACTATTCCTTCGACGTCAAGAAACAGGCCAACCTTTCCAATTTGGCTACGTTAGCTCAGCACGACAACGAGCCAATAGAACAGTACGATAATATGTGGAGGAGATTAATGACAAAGTTGTCATTCCCGATTCCTACCATAGAATTAACTTGAACGTTTACAAAGAGTTGTGCCAAGCACATCTCGCTATTGTTGCAACTGTAGTAGTATGCTACATTCGAAGAAGCTTTGGCACAAGCCAAGGTAATTAAGGACATCAAGTTGCAGGAGGGCAACTTGAAGCTCAAAACTAGGAAAGAGGGATATAGGAAGAGTACCTCAAAGCAATAGGGTAAGCATGCCCATGTGAATCAGGTGGTACTAAATCTTCAAAATGAGGATAATGAGGATAAGGGGAAAAATAAATAGAATTATCAAGCTCATCCTCCTTCTGCGCAATACGACCAGAGCAAGAATAACTACAAGGGCAAGAACAAAGAGCAATGCCCACCTCGCATATTCACGCCATTGACAGAATCATTGACATCGATTTTTTGTCAGCTATGCAAGGCCAAGGCAATAATATTACCCGAAGTCAAGATGGTTGATCCTAATCAGCCCAAGCCCAAAGATTATCAGGAAGATCTGTTTTGCATATTTCATAGAGCGAAAGGCCATGACATCGAGGTATGCTGGTCTTTCAAACATATTGTGCAAAATATGATAAAAATGGGAGAGATTATTGTACTAGGCAATCCCTAGGAACCAGACAACCAAAACATAGGGATTTTTAAAAATTCGTTACCAAACCATGAGGCGCCTCATAACCACGCTGGCCACGTCAATCAAGTGCGAGTCGAACCACCTACCCAAGGGTTTGTCAGCATGGTCAATGTTGTTACCAAACATGGGAGGTACGAACGGCCGAATCAACCTCATGCTCCCATTCAAATACAGGCCATGCCCCAGTAGCGGTAGATAAAATATTCCAAGCCCACCAACGAGATCGGTGGTGACCATTAGGAGCAAGCTGGTTCAAAACCTGCAGATGACTCCTACGAAGTTGTCAATATATGAGCTTATACAACAGTCCCCCAAGCATAAGGAGACTCTTATGGATATTTTGAGGTCCATTGAGGTACAGTCCCAAGATGCACAGGCGTTCACAAACTTCATGGGGCACATACAACAATACCAGGAACCAAGGATCCAATTCTACTATCACAAAGTCAAAATGGTTTCTGCAAGCGTGGCTGACCCACCACTACATATCATTGCATGTTTTAACCATGTGTTTTTCATAAGGGTCTTGCTTGACACTGGTTCATTGATAAATATAATTATGACTAAGGCACTACACCATTTGAAATTGCCTAAATCACTCGTCGTACCAACCACCTTTACATTGAGAGCGTTTAACGATGCACTATGCTCTACGATTGGCACGATTGTCCTACCTATTTAGGTGGGACTAAAGACCATTCCCGTAATGTGTCATGTGATAGAGGGCACCTTGTAGTATAACATCCTACTAGGGAGGCCTTGGATTCGTGAAATGCATTGTGTTCCCTCGATATTGCATCAGTGTGTTAAGTATATACACAAGGGATAATTTCACATGGTTTCATCAGATGAAGAACCATTCAAGTTTGTGAACTTAGCATATTTTCCAGGGGGCTTCATAATCCCATCAATGCACTTGGACATACGGCCCATGTCGTCGGTAAGGGTTCCAAGAGGTAAACAGGCAGTGCATGTTCAACCATTGGTATCTGTATCAAACATATCTGAACATACCACTACAACCTCTCTAAGACTGGGTGCATCAGCAATGTGTTAGGATGACAAGAAATTAAAGGCAAAATTGAGTAGGAAATAAGCAAAGAACGTGCCTGAACCAATCATCGCTGAGGCTGCCACTCCCATGAAGGTGGAGGAAGCCCAGGATCAAGTCGACGAGGCACCTCAGCCTGCTTCTCCTGCATTGTCAGTAGGATCATCTGCATCATGGGTGATTATTCACCTAGCCAGTATAGGTCTGGGTGAATATCTTGTGCAAAATGTGACCTTTGGTCCTATTTTAGAGACTGCACAAGACATGGGTCGGTTGATAGCCCATCGATACCCAGTTGGATCCATAGTGCCATTGGGTGAGCCACCCAACCAAACAAACTTCATCTATGTCGAGTTGGATCAAGTTCCAACATGAGCAGCCATGGAGATGGATGATGAGGAACAGTTCACGATGAACGTTCAGTACTTGTCCAATCCAGAGTATGCCATGCACATTTTTGAGCTCTATCATTGGTATGGATACAGCCTTGGTCTTTTTGAACAAGGACGAAGAACCCCTCTTGAACTACGTTATCAATTGGCAATTGATAGGTTTGGATTGGGGTTGCAGATTCAGGGACATGATGATTTACTCGCTGCATCATTGGATCATTTATACCTAAGTCTGGGAGACAACGTGGATTCTAATCCATATCATCCTAACATGTCTAGTCTTCGAGGCAACAACCCAATGGTGTCAGTCATCACCATCAAGAGGTCGGATCTTGAACATGAAGAGTTCTCAAAGCAGAACCCCAGAGGCAACCTGGGTCATCAAAATCGTATCACACCCAACGATATTGGCATGCAGGGGCACAACCCCACCATTTTAGGCGATATCGAGTCAGGATATCTTTGTAATGAATATGGAGAGGAGTCCACCTTCGAAATAAGTGGACCAAGTTATGATGCAGATGGCGAGTCCTCAAATAATGATCAATCCGAAGAGGAAATTGACCGAGCCTTCATGGTTTCAGTATTTCTAAGCCATTTGCTGCATAGAGAACAATTAGATGAGATACAAGAGCATTTCATGATCGATAGTAATTATGAAGAAGAGACAGAGTAGGTCTACTTAAGGCCTCATCCAGCTAATCTCCCAATATTTTTGGACACGATAGAGTGGTCTGATCATAGTAGCAATCATAGCGATGAAGTTGAGATGACCGATCTGAGGCTAGTATATCCGCTACATCTATTGTCTGTGGAGTCGAAGCATGTTATAGAAGAAGTGCCTCTTAAAATGGATCACTCTGAAGAGGAATCAAAGCCCATTTTTACATCGGTGTCGTATATATGATTGTTTTATCCAATTTATTTAGATAGTTATGATAGCGACCGTAGAATCAGATACATGGGACCACATCTAGCAGATCACCCCTTGCATATAGGGGGAAGTGAAGGATTACATCTATACAGTGATGATGAGGATTCATTGGAGATGGCCTATTTGGGGCCTCATCACCTACGTAATTGAAATACACCTCAAGGTCCCCCACCTATTACGGCTACAAGTTTGCATCGAGAGATTAATCTCCAGTGCCACCTTAGGGAAAGAATAAATCTGGAAGAGGAATATCAAAGACTCTTTCCCCATCCGCCTACTTATACTGAGCTACTTGAGCTAAGAGATCCCATTTTGCAGTTAGTGCACAGAGAGGATCCAGTTGTCCAGGCGTCCCACAGGAGGACCCGTTCATCCCCGTACCATCTGAGCCAGATCTTGGGTACGAAAGCTACACATATGATATAGAGTTTAGTCTGTGTGGTCCTGGAGATCAATTCCATTCCATCAACATGGTCTCTATTGATTTTACCACTCTGCTCTGCAATCCAACAGATCCATCCAAGCCATTGCATCTGAACATGGATGATATCAATTGGGATCGTGTTGATTCGCCAGTAGAGCCTAAAGACTTCTTCCCAAATGAAGAGATGCTGCAACCATTTAATTTTGGACCAGGCTGTGCTTACGATGTCTATCACACTGAACATGCTTTCGACAAAGAACATATAAATCCATCTAATGACATCCATTTGATCCCTACGCCTCATCAGCTTGAGGAGGGATCCCATATGTCAGTAGAGGAAACCTTCGAAGTGGATATTGGTAACAACCCCACCAATCCAATGAAGGTTAAATTTTGAATGAGTCTCACTCCAGATGAGCGTGCTAGCATCATCCCTCTGCTAAAAGAGAGACCTAACTTTTTTGCTTGGACATACAAATATATGCCCAGTCTAGAACCAAAGTTGGTTACTCATAACCTTTCGCTAGACCCGTCCAAGAAGCCCGTCAAGCAGAAGCTCATAAAGATACATCCAATAGTAGCCTTAAGTGAAAGACAAATTGCAAAAATTGTTGTATGTATAATTTGTCATTTCCATCGACTGTCCAGAATGGGTATCCAATATGGTGCCTGTAGGAAAACCAAATGCAAGGATATGTATTTGTACAAATTTTAGAGATCTCAATAAGGCAACATCCAAAGATTCATTTTCGTTTCCCAATATCGATGCTCTAGTAGGCTCTACTACCAGTCACGAAATGCTCTCCTTAATGGATGGTTTTTTTTGGTTACAATCAAATTCGGATTAAGCCCGAAGACCAACACAAAACCGTGTTTATAACGCCATGGGGAAAATTTTGCTACAAATTTATGCCATTTGGTCTCAAAAAATTTGGTGCCACATATCAGTGGGCCATGACATACATTTTTCATGACTATATGTACAAAATTCTTGAAGATTATATCGATGATTTGCTAGCCAATTCATTGCTACGAGAAGAGAATGCGAAGGTCTTAAGAAAATTCTTCAACCACCTGATAGAGCACAACGTCAGGCTGAATCCTAAGAAGTGCATATTTGGCATAACTTCCTTAAAATTACTAGGGTTCATTATCTCAAAGAGAGACATTTAAGTAGACCTAGCGAAGGTCAAGGCCATTTTGGAAATGCATCCTACCACCAATATTAAAGAATTAAGGAGCATTCAAGGCAAGGTAGCCTCGATAAAGTGATTTATTCCCCAACTATCTGATAAATTTTGACCCATGAATTGACTGCTACATAACTGGGACGAGGACTACAAGGTAGCCTTTGCTGAGATAAAGCAATACCTGGCAACGCCACCAGTGTTAGCTCCACCAAGGCTAGAAGAGCCTTTTCTGCTATATATATCGACAATAGACTTTGCGTTAGGGACCATGTTGGCCCAAAAGAATATACAAGGCAAAGAGCAAGCCATATATTACGTTAACAAAACCTTGGTGAGTTACGAGCTAGGATATGCATATGTGGAAAAACTATGTTTAGAAGTAGTGTTCGCTACCAATAAATTGCGGCACTACATGTTAAGTCACACAACATATGTGATATCAAAACAAAATCCTTTGCAGTATATGATGAGCAAGACATAGCATAATACATGTACTACAAAGTGGATCATGCTATTGATAGAATTCGATCTAGAATTCATAAGCCAGAAGTTCATTAAGGGATAGGTCATAGCATATCAGTTAGTTGAGGTACCACTGTCCAACAATAGGCCTCTATCAATCGAGCTTTCGGATGATGCAGTGTTTGTAATATCTGAAGCTCCCAAACCCAAAGAACTAGAGAACAATGTTGATATGACTTTATTCTTTGACGGTTCGAAGTGTGAGCAAGGAGCTGACGCAGGGATAGTGTTTTTCACATTGCAAGGAGCTCCAATGCCCTTGTCATTCAAACTAGACTTCCCATGCACCAACAATAATGTTGAATATGAAGCCCTACTTTTGGGTCTACATACAGTCATCGCCATGAATATCAAGAGACTAAACATCTTCGGTGATTTCCTATGTTAGTCTCACAATGACACTAAGAGGGGGGTGAATCAGTGTAGCTCTTTTAAAACTTAAATCTTCAACTCTTAAAGCCGAAACAATGAAAACTTGAAACCAAATAAAGAAAGTATAACAAGAGAACATCACACAACACAAGATGTATCGAGGTTCACCGATTTGGCTACATCCTCAAAATTATTGTTTGGACTCCCATCCAAATCCAGCCTTTGCAAAGCACCAACTTTACAATCAATTTACTAGCACCCACTGGAAGGAGCACCAACCCCTGATTTATCTGCACCAACAGAAAGGAGCACCAACCCCTAATTTATCTACACCAACAGAAAGGAGCACCAACTACTTATGGCCTCTTTGAATGGCGTATTTAAAACCTCTGAAAAAATTTTGTTTCTCCTTCCATGACTGTTCATTTTCTCCTTCCATGACTGTTCGTTTTCTCCTTCCATGACTGTTCATTTTCTCCTTCCATGACTGTTTGTTTTCTCCTTCCCTTGTGCATGCATGTGTTTTGGTTTCCAAAAAGGCTTTTTGTTTCTATTTTGTGGCCCTTCATTTCCTTTTCTGCACATGGGCATGTGTCAGCTTTTTTCCATGTGTAACGACCATCTTAGATGATTTCAAATCATTAAAGATTCCTTATGTAACATTTTGTCTTATTCATTTTTCTTTGTGGTGTTTTGCTTTTTCTTTGATCTTTAGCATATGGGCCACTTCGGTCTTCTTGGAAAATATGCAAAAAGGTGGGTCCCCAATTTTGAGGTACATTGTGGAGCAACCACAACATGACGATTTTTTCAACTTTGCACAAACAACCTATAACAACTTCACCCAAACATCAAAAACATCCTCATGAGCATTTAACATCACTGTACATACTCTAAATAACCTCTGAACTCCTATCCACTGCATCAACCGATCTATCTGACTGTGTTGACAACAACAATACTGTCATTGCACCTTGCTCAACAATCTCCCCCTTTGGAATTTTTGGCAACACACGTGCAATTTCCTGTAACTCTTCTCCCCCTTTGACAACAATACCAAAGGGCTACTGCAAACTCCCCCTGAGTCCATGCACAACATTCTCAGATAAAAAAATACACAAATGCTCCCCCTGAGAATGTGGTCCCGATAGCTAGTCAATTATTGGGAAGCGTGACCACTCCCAATTTATTGTGAAGGTACTCAAAGACTTCCTTGGGCAACGGTTTTGTGAAGATATTCGCTACTTGCTCTATTGTTGGAACAAAATCCAACTTAACCTCACCTTCCACAACTTTCTCCTTCAAAAAGTGATACTGGATAGCAATATGTTTTATGTGAGAATGCATAACCAGATTCTTTGAGATGTTAATGGCACTGATGTTATCACACTTAACTGAAATTGGCTCACTGAAGTTAATACCAAGATATTTTAGGGTTTGTTTCATCCATAATACCTGTGTACAACACGTTGTCGCAATATATTCTGCCTCTGTTGTGGATAAGGAGACTGACTCATGTTTCTTACTGTGCCACACGACAAACATGTCTCCAAGATAGAATGCACCTCCACTGGTACTCTTTCTGTCATATACACATCCTGCCCAATTTGCATCCGAATACGCAATAAGGGTGAAGTCCTTACCTTTTGGATACCATAACCCATACTCCATAGTACCCTTGAGGTACCGAAGAATCCTCTTCACTGTTGTCACATGAGTCTCCTTGGGACTAGCTTTAAATCGTGCTACCATGCATACTGCCTACAAAATATCTGGTCTGGTAGTTGTCAAGTACAGTAAGCTCCCAATCATAGATCTGTACATGGTTTGATCAACATGTGGAGATTTTTCATCCTTGCTCAACTTGCAACCTGTCATCATGGGAGTGCTAATTGGCTTACAATCCTCCATTGTGAACTTTTTTAGCATCTCTTTCACATATTTAATTTGAGAAATAAATATGCCCTTCTCATTTTGATTAACTTGCAACCCGAGGAAATATGAAAGTTCACCAATCATTGACATTTCAAATTCTTTCTGCATCTTATTTGCTAAATATTTACACGACTCATCTTTGTTGTTGCCAAATATGATATCATCTATGTATACAACAAGAACAATAAGATGGCCATTTTCTATTTTGACATACAAATTACTATCCACCATACCTTTCTTGAACCCTTGTTGAGTAAGATAGTTGTCTAGCCTTGCATACCATGCTTGGGGTGCCTATTTTAAGCCATATAATGCTTTCTTCAACTTGCAAACCAAGTTGGGATCATCACCAAGTTGGAAACCATCTGGCTTCTCAATATAAACCTCTTCTTCAAGTTTCCCATTCAAAAATGTTGATTTCACATCCATTTGATAAACTTTGAAATTCTTGTAAACTGCTAAAGCCAGAAACATTCTAATTGCCTCTAGTCTAGCCACAGTGCAAAGGTTTCCTCAAATTCAATACCTTCAACTTGTGCATAGCCTTTACATACCAATCTTGCTTTATTCCTTACTACCTGTCCGTCTTCATTCAATTTGTTTTGAAAGACCCATTTAGTACCGATTATATTTTTATTTGCAGGTCTTGGTACTAACTCCCAAGTTTTGTTTTTCTCGATCTGATCTAATTCTTCATTTATTGCCTTCATCCAACTTTCATATTTGCTTGCGTTAGCAACATTTTTGGGCTCAATGCTGGATAATAGAGAGTAGTTACTTACTACTCTTCTTCTTGTCTGAACACCAACTGTGGGGTCTCCAATTATTTGCTCTCTAGGATGATCTTTCTGCCAGCTGCCTGTTTTGAATTTCTTATTTTCTTCCACTTTTGAATCACTGTTTGAATCATCTGAGTCAATTTTTTGTTTCTTTTATGTTTCCTTTTCCTCATCTCCTTCAATAACCTCTTCATAAATTGGGTAGTTCTCTTCATAGCTAATTACTCGTTCCCTACCTTCATCAACTTTAACATCGGCACTATCCACAATTTTCCTTAGCCTCTTGTTGTAGCATTTGTAAGCTTTGCTTTTTGACGAATAGCCAAGAAAAATACCTTCATCCGCTCTATCTTCAAACTTACCAAGGTTTTCTTCAGTTCTTTTGATGTAACACTTGCTGCCAAAAACTTTAAAGTATCTTATTGTTGCCTTTTTACCGAACCACAACTCATAAGGAGTTTTGCTTTCATGCATCCTCAACATGCACCTATTTTTGATGTATACCATAGTATGGACTACCTCTTTCCAAAATTTGTCTGCTACTTTGCTCTCAGTCAACATAGTCCGTGCCATTTCCTACACTGTCCTGTTCTTTCTTTCTACCACACCATTCTTGCTGAGGTGTCCTGGCTGCTGAAAACTGTCTCCTAATACCATATTTTTCACAATACTCTGTAAAATCCTCTAAAATGAACTCTCCTCCTCTATCTGATCTTAAAAATTTAATCCTTTTTCCTGTTTGATTCTCAACTTGGTTTTTGAAAACCTTGAACATCTCAAAAGCTTTTGATTTATGCTTCAAAAATAGTACCCATGTCATCCCGGAATAGTCATCTATACACAACATAAAATATTTGTCACCATTTATGCTTTGCGTTCTCATGGGTCCACATAAATCAGTATGTATTAGTTCCAAAGGTTTGCTTGTGTAGTACTCTTTTTTTTTTAAATGAGACTCTAGTTTGCTTCCCATTTTGGCATGAAGCACAAATGCTATTTGATGGTTTTCCAATGGTGGGAATATCTCTCACTGCCTTTTTTGAGCTGATTTTTACTAGATTGTCAAAACTGATATGACCGAGCCTCTTGTGCCACAACCAATTTTCTTCTTCCTGTCCAATCAAGCAAGCTCCTTCTGAAGTCTCCCGAGAGAGTGTACAGGTTGCCATATTTCCTCGATCCAGCTTGCTATCAACTTTCCACTGTTTGCTTTTCTGACTTCACAACCCCGCTTCTTAAAAATCACTTCATGACCTCTATCACAAATCTGACTTACGCTCAACAAGTTATGCTTCAGACCAACCACAAACAAGACTTCTTTTGACTTGATTTTTCCATCACTGATCTTAACTGAACCTTTGCCAACTATCTTAGCTCCATCATTATTTCCAAATTTTATTGAACCACCTTCATATTGTTGTAACTTCTCAAATTTTTGTTTGTCACCTATCATATGACTGGAGCATCCACTATCAAGTATCCATGGTGCAGATTTATTCTATGCTTTAAATGTTGTTTGTACGATCAGGGATTCCTTTTCTTCCTTAGATCGCTCTTTTTCTTTCCACTCTGGTTTGATTACAGTTTTGGGCTCTTGTTTTGACTTTTCTTTTTTAGTAGCTTGTGCATGTTTTTCGAGAAATTTTCTATTTTGTCTCATTCCATTTGGTTGAAATTTTCTTCCCTGAAATTGATTTGATGCAAATGTACTTCGACAATTTCTTGCAATGTGCCCAAAATTATGATAGTTATAACATTCTACTGCATAATCCATCAAAGGTGAAAAAACATTTCTACTGGTAAAATTCCTTGGTCCTACATTATACTTGCAATCTGAAATCTTATGTCCATAACCATTGCATTTAAAACAATAACTAGAAAAGAGATGATTGAACCTGGGTGATGGTCTTTGCCATGTTGTCGTAGGAGCCATAAATCTTCTTCTTCTTTGATGTGTGACATTGGTGAATCCATCATTGTCAATTCTCCTTTCGTGCCTTGCATTATTGCTTTCTTTTGCATGAGTCAATTTTTCTTGATCAACCTGTTTCTTATCTTCATTCTTTATGGATTCTTCATTTATGGCCTTTGATCCATTTGATGATTCTCCTTCGTCAAAGCCCAAACCAAATTTGATGCCCGTAGTCTTTTGGTTATTTATGATCTTATCCAGACTTCATAGAACTTTCTTCACGTTTGTGATAACAACTAATTTTATGATTCATCTCTTCTATCTCGCATCCTTAAACCAATAGTCTCTTCTTCTAGCTTGTTGCAATAATCTATTTTCATGGTTATTTGCACTTCGAGATCTTCAGATATTTTCTTGGATTCTTCTATCTGTACTTTCAAACTGGTTATGATTTCATTTGCATCCTCAAGCTTTCTTGAAATTTTCTTATTCTTTTTTCTTTCTATCTTCAATTCATCCGGAGCTGCAATTAGTTCCTCTTCCAAATTTACTTCGGCATCAATTTCTTCTTCATCACATTCCTGTTCTTTTTCTTTTTTTTCTTCTTTGAGTGCCATGAAAAGAGCTTCACCTGTTTCCTTTTCAGAATCCTCACCGCAACTGTCTTCTGATGAACTGACATTCTTGGAGATGAAACTTTTCTTCTTGAAGTTGCCTTTTCTGAAATTTGTTTTTTTCTTCCAGCTCACTTCTTTCTTGGTGCGATCCTTCATCACTTTTGTTCTTCTCATTAAGTGGACATTTAGCTGCAAAATGCCCAACGCCTCCACAATTGAAACATTTAAACGGTAACTTTCCTCTCGTATTTTCCTTTTCCCCTTTTTAGTTTTCGAACAAAGTTTGCTTCCATTTCATCTGATGTCTCTTCTTCCTCGGATTCTTGTTTTGCTTTCATATTTTTATGGGCTTTAAAAGCAGCTTCTCTATCTGTGGGTTTAGATTTTCCTATTCTCATCTCATATGCAATCAAAGAACCATGCATCTCATCCATACTAAAAGAATTTAGATCTTTAGCTTCTTCTATAGCTGAAACTTTAGAATCAAATCTTTGGGGAAGAGATCTTAATACCTTTTTCACGATGACAAAATCTTTGATTTCCTCGTCGAGTCCTCTAATCGCATTAATGACTTCATTAACTCTTAGCATATATGCCTCTATGTTCTCATCGTCATTCATCTTTAATACTTCGAACTGAGCTCGATGTGTTTGTAACTTGGCCTCCTTGATCTTAACGTCTCCTTCATGAATGCTCCTCAGTTTGTCCCATATTTCTTTTGCCATTTTACAACTCATAATATTTACCAGTTCATTGTCCACTAATCCGCACATGATAGCATTCTTTGCTTTTGAGTCATTCTCAAACAGTTTCTTACCGGCAACATCGGTTGGAGAAGTGGTGGGTATTGTGTATCCACTATCTACTGAATCCCAAATGTCGTATCCCAAAGCACAAAGATATGTCTGCATCCCGAGTCTCCAAAATGTGTAATTAGTTTCATCAAACAATGGTGCTTTGTTTGATGAGAAGCCTTCACCACCTGCCATTGTGTCACTTCCAAGATCACCCTAGCCGGTTAAGCTTGTTCAGGAACCTCGCTCTGATACCAATTGTTAGTCTCACAATGACACTGAGAGGGGGGTGAATCAATGTAGCTCTTTTAAAACTTAAATCTTCAACTCTTAAAGCCGAAACAATGAAAACTTGAAACCAAATAAAGCAAGTATAACAAGAGAACATCACACAACACAAGATGTACCGAGGTTCACCGATTTGGCTACATCCTCAAAATGACTGTTTGGACTCCCATCCAAATCTAGCCTTTGCAAAGCACCAACTTTACAATCAATTTACCAGCACCCACTGGAAGGAGCACCAACCCCTGATTTATCTGCACCAACAGAAAGGAGCACCAACCCCTAATTTATCTGCACCAACAGAAAGGAGCACCAACCACTTATGGCCTCTTTGAATGGCGTATTTAAAACCTCTAAAAAAAATTTGTTTCTCCTTCCATGACTGTTCGTTTTCTCCTTCCATGACTGTTCGTTTTCTCCTTCCATGACTGTTCGTTTTCTCCTTCCCTTGTGCATGCATGTGTTTTGGTTTCCAAAAAGGCTTTTCATTTCTATTTTGTGGCCCTTCGTTTCCTTTTCTCCACATGGGCATGCGTCCGCTTCTTTCCATGTGTAACGACCATCTTAGATGATTTCAAATCATTAAAGATTCCTTATGTAACGTTTTGTCTTATTCATTGAATTTTGTCCTTATGTGACAAATTACCTTATTCAATCTTCGATTTATTCCTTATAGGTCCACGTCACTATGCGTCTTTAGTTTCACTATCCTGGTGTTCATCACTAATATCGATACGCACTGTCAACTACTCTGTTCCTTTGGCTAAAATGCAACATGTCACGATATCGCGACACTTTTGTTTCTCTGCCTGCCTGCCCTTTTTGAGTCACGAAAATGCAACATGTCGTGATATCGTGACACTTTTGTTTCTCTGCCTCTTGCCATTTTTGAGTCACAAAAATGCTACATGTCGCGATATCGCGACACTTTTTCCTTCTTGCTCTTTCTCTTTGCTTTGGACCGCAAAAATGCAACATGTCGCGATATCGCGACACTTTTTTCTCCTTGCTCTTTCTCTTTGCTTTGGACCACGAAAATGCAACATGTCGTGATATCGCGACACTTTTTTCTCCTTGCTCTTTCTCTTTGCTTTGGACCGCGAAAATGCAACATGTCGCGATATCGCGACACTTTTTTCTCCTTGCTCTTTCTCTTTGCTTTGGACCGTGAAAATGCAACATGTCGCGATATCGCGACACTTTTTCTCTCTTGTTCTTTCTCTTCTCTTTTGGCCACGAAAATGCAACATGTCGCGATATCGCGACACTTTTTCTTTCTTGTTCTTTCTCTTCTCTTTTGGCCGCGAAAATGCAACATGTCATGATATCGCGACACTTTTTCTTTCTTGTTCTTTCTCTTCTCTTTTGGCCGTGAAAATGCAACATGTCACGATATCGCGACACTTTTTTCTCCTTGCTTTTTCTCTTTGCTTTGGACCGCGAAAATGCAACATGTCGCGATATCGCGACACTTTTTTTCTTTGCGGTGTTTTTCTTTTTCTTTGATCTTTAGCATATGGGCCACTTCGGTCTTCTTGGAAAATATGCAAAAAGGTGGGTCCCCAATTTTGGGGTACGTTGTGGAGCAGCCACAACATGACGATTTTTTCAACTTTGCACAAACAACCTGTAACAACTTCACCCAAACATCAAAAACATCCTCATAAGCATTTAACATCATTGTACATACTCTGAATAACCTCTGAACTCCTATCCACTGCATCAACCGATCTATCTGACTGTGTTGACAACAATGACAATATTGTCGTTGCACCTTGCTCAACATCCTTCTCATAATTAACCAAGTGAAGGGACTATTTCAGTGTCGATGTTCGATACTGAAAGCCTACAAAGATATTGTTGCCACATATCTGGCTAAATTGGAATGGTACGACATCAAGGCAGTCCCTCGTTCATCAAATAGGTTTGCAGACACCATGGCATATTTGGGATCCTTGATCCCTCAGAATCCATCTATCGACTTCACTACCATCCATATCAAGACGCTCTCACATCCTACAACAGAGCGTGCAACCTTTGATAACAAAGAATCAGTCAACATGATTAGTGTGGAACCAAAAGCTAATTGGTTCTGTAAAGCTGGAGACTTTCTCAAGAAAGCATCCTGGGGGTATTTAACCTCCCAGAGTCCTGTGGGGAGTGGCACCACCATTCACCACTAGGTTGTTTCCCAGTATGCATTTGCAAAAGTAAATACGTAGGGGGATCAAGTCATCTTAGCAGTCAAAGTTGAGGCTCATCAGAATTGGATGTCACATATTCAAGACTTCCTAAGACTTGGTTTTGTTCTGGAGGGACTGTCGTGTGTCGTAAGATGCACATTTAAAAAAAAAGTGACTAAATATGTCTTGGTAGGAGACATTTTGTACCGTCAAAGTTATGATGGAGTCCTCCTTCGTTATCTTGAGCACCAAGAGTCATCTTGGGTAATTTCATAAGCTCATGACGGTACGTGTGGTGGCCATTTCAATGACATGACCATCGTCAAGCACATCCTTTGAATGGGTTATTATTGGACCACTATGGAGAAGGATTGCAATTTATATGTCAGGAAATGCATCAAATGTTAGCATCATGCTAATCTTATGCACTTGCCATCACAAGCCTTACAGCCCATCCAAGCGGCTTGGCCATTTGCTCAGTGGGGGTTTGATCTAATTGGCAAGATCTTTCCTCCATCATCAGGCTGACATACATTCATTATTATGGCTACTGAGTATTTTACAAAGTGGGTGGAAGCCATTCCCTTAACAATGACCACTGGATCTCACATAGCAGAGTTCATAATGGAGCATATCATAAGTCATTTCGGGATACCATCCAAAATAGTTTTGGATAATGGAATTTTTTTTAACAAAACTATGCAAGCTTTAACATCTAAGTACCGCATCAAACACATTTTTGCAACTCCATAATATCCGTAGGAAAATGGGCAAGCTGAGGCCTCAAACAAGACTGTGGTAGCCATATTGAAAAAGACAGTGCAAGAACACCACAAGGATTGGCATATATAGTTGCCCCTTGCATTATGGGCTTATAGGACTAGCATTCGAACTCCCACTAGGGCGACTCCATTTTCACTACTATATGGCATTGAGGCCATTATGCCCTTAGAGCTAAAAATTCCAATGATGTACGTTGCATTGAAATATTTCATCGATGACGACACCGCACGGCAAGCTCGAATAGACCAATTGGCGCTACTGGATGAACATCGCGTGAATGCCCTGGAGCATCTTCGCGTCTATCAGGAGCGATTAAAATGAGCTTACAATATCAAATTCCACCAGAGATACTTTGAAGTTGGGGATCTTGTGCTGAAAGAAAACCAACAGAACTCGAATTTGCCACCTGATATGCGAGACAAATTTATGGCTAATTTGCTAGGACCCTATATCATATCTGAAAAGACTGGTCCAGGTACCTATCGCCTGATGTCGCTAGGGGATGTTGAAGAGCCTGAACCTCTCAAAATCATCCATATTAAGGCATTCTATGCTTAGAGAGTGTAGCAAAAAAATCTCCAAAGGCATCTGTAAGCCCTTTGGTCAGTCAAAAAGGCACCAAGGATTTCTAAAAATTGCTTGGTCAACCCAAAGGCTCCGAGGGTTGCTTAAAGCCACTTGGTCATCCCAAAAAGGCACCAAGGATTTCTAAAAATCGCTTGGTCAACCCAAAGGCTTCGAGGGTTGCTTAAAGCCACTCGATCATCCCAAAAAGGCACCAAGGATTTCTAAAAATCACTTGGTCAACCCAAAGGCTCCGAGGGTTGCTTAAAGCCACTCGGTCATCCCAAAAAGGCACCAAGGATTTCTAAAAATCGCTTGGTCAACCCAAAGGCTCCGAGGGTTGCTTAAAGCCACTCGGTCATCCCAAAAAGGCACCAAGGATTTCTAAAATTCACTTGGTCAACCCAAAGGCTCTAAGAGTTCCTATAGCTTCTCGGTCATCCTAAAAGGCTCCACGCTCTCTTGTTGAGAGTTTGGTCAACTAAAAGTTTCCAAAGGCGTCTGTAAGCCCTTTGGTCAATCCAAAAAGCTCCAATGATTTCTAAAAATCACTTGGTCAACCCCAAAAAGCTCCAAAGGCATATATACTCATCGTTTGGTCAAATATGAAATCTCAAAAATTCATAAAAATTTGAAAATATATAAAATTCCAAAAAAAATTGGTAAAGCATAAAATCCAAAAATATTTACTTTTGTAGTTTGCATTTTCAAACATGCATTCACCTCATCATATTGCATTTAGGCATTTGTCATCCATTGCATTCCACAGTAGAGTGTAATGTGTCTATCAAAATCTCACAAACGGTAGCATGTGTGTGTTTCAATCATGCACCCTTACATTTATCATAATTCATTACATTCATACACGATACCTATTGCGGATAATTATGTATGTATATTAAGTTTTCCAGTCACTCAAACATACCTAGTGGGTTCTTCAGATATTGTAGAAAGCTTACTTTGTTGTTATATACGAGGTCATTAGTTGGGACAGTGCTTCAACATATCAGGATCCTGTCACTAAGCAGAACAATATAAAATCCTGCTAAGACAAGAGATGATGAAAGCTGTGAAATTAGTCTTAGGTATCTAAAGAGATGGGTTTCATGACCTGTTTATCATGCAAATAGGTCGGTATAGAATGGTGAACTTTGGCAAAAGGACAAGAATTTCCCCTATAAATCCTAAAGTTACAAAGTTTAAATCCCAAGTTACAAAGTGCAAATTTCAAAGTACAAAGTTCAAATCAAATGTAAAGTGACATAGTGAATCAAAAGCACTATAAAAATCCCTTGCTTAAAGAAAATGGTAACACATGGACTAACAGTGATTTTTATCACTACATATGAGCAAGTAAGAAGGGTGAAAACTTGAATCCCTAGATTGTCTACCTTTTGAAAGCCATAGAGTGATCCCTGATAGCAGCAATGGGTTGGAAGAGTCCCGCCTACAATCGGATGGATAGTTCTATTGGGTGATCCCCAAACATAGTAATGGGTTGAAAGAGTCCCGCTTGCATTTGGAGGGGTAGCCTTGATCAATTTGCAAGATGAGCTAGCTCTAGGTGCCTAGGTTTGTCTAGCTATATAAGTCTAATCAAAGCTTAAACAAGGATGGTACGATCGTACGAGGAACCCTATCTCACATATGGGTTGAAAGAGTCCCAACTGACATACGGGGTATGCTTATGGTCTATCTAAAAATACTCACATGCACACACAGGTATAATGAATAGTTGGGTCTGTCACAGCAAAAGCCTTGTACAATTAGTATATGATTTTTGGAGAAGTCTACTAGGGTGTTTGAGTCTCATGGAAAACCTCAAAAAGTTCTCTAATAGCAAAAAAACACCAAATATCATTAGACATAAAAAATGTGAGTCATTCATTTATCATAATGCATTTTACAAAGCACAATCAAACATATAGGATAGATACCGCATGAATATCAGAAATGATGTTTAGACGGCCACTGACTATATAGTGCAGCAAAGAAAAATATATAGAATAACATATTCATTCATTAGCATTATACCAATCCATTTCACTGCATTTCATATATGGGTGATTAATTGATTAAGTTATTGTAATAATAATTATCAATTATTTTGCATGATTGTCATACATTCTGTGGTGTCGTATTTTAAAATTGATATACACAGTTTACGTTCATTCTTTATGTTTTAAGTGATTAAAGCATACAGGTTCATTCCCATTAGATTAGTATTATGTACATAATGCATTACCATACATTGCATAGCATACCATAACTTCATAAAAATGAATGCATGCCCACAAAACAAGAACAAATATACGTTCAAAATAAATACTGCATCCATCATAAATAGCACATCTAAACATATAGATCACTGCATTTCATCAACATCATCATAAATAAGATAGCTATCTAGTACATGTCATCCATACATCGCATCATATAAACATAACATCAACATAAGCATTGCATCCATGTGCATAAAATAAATATAAAATCAAAAATAAATAATCGTTACACATTAATGAGCCATAAATGATCAAGTCGTATATATGTGTCCAACAAGGTACATAGGGAGTGTATAAAAATTCCCGTAGGCTACAAAGTGTTTAGGTCCTTGACCTTACACCCAAAATAAATGTGGCATATCAAAAATATAGTCTGCATCTAGCAAAGCCCAGATCTAGTCTGCTCCCCCTGTACTGGAGCTCTCGTCGCCTCCCTCAACACTGTGCTCTGGAGCCTGCTCTCCTATCTGCTCTGGCACCCATGATGGGACCTGTTGTGGATCCTACCTACCTCCAAATCCTAAGGAGCCCAACACACAAGAAACTGGTAACTATAGCAGGCTAGTCCTCTGACCGGTGGCCCCTGAAGTCTACCCTACATCTCTAGGCCTGGCACGCGATGTCGCACCATGTGAGCTAGAGGACCTGTGCATCCTCTCAATCCTGTGAGTCTAGTGACTCAAGCTCACCATAGACTGTCCAGAGGTCCTAGACATGGTTCATTGAGACTCTGAAGCGAAAGGATCCTTAGGAATCTGTAGCCCATGCATCTCAATGAAGCCGACTAGCTGATAAACACGAGCAAGCCAGGATGCATGCATCTCATTGGTCCTCATGACCATGTTGCACAGTCGCTCTACCTCAGCCATCAGATCCTGAACACCTGCTGGAGCTACCGCTAGTGCTGTTGGAGGACCCATAGTAACCTAAGGAGGCGACAGCCCCTCTCGATACTCGAAAGAGATCTCTCTCTACCTCTGCTGTAGTCTGTTGTGCCTGGGCTAACTCCAGTGCAGTCTGCAGTATTTAAACCTGGGTCTCTGCATCTGTGGCCTGTGTCGTAAGATCCTGTATCTAACCCTACACCTTAGTCAGGCGCATATCCCTATCAGCTACTCTCACCTCTAGAGTTGCGATAGTAGTATCTCGCTCTAGTTGTGTATGGAATCGTCTGAGCTGACTCTACAAGTCAGCCACCTAAGATAAGAGTAGACCCTCTACATTATCAAGATGGACTTCACCCTCCTCTGGAGCCTCCTCGTCTAGGTCAATCTCGGGAGCCTCCTCGGTGGTGGCCTCTATGCCCTAGCCACCCTCTATCCACTGGCGCACCCTGCACCCGTCGGGATCCACCTTTGCCTCTGTCTAATCTTGATTTCTGCCCAGAGGCCTTGTGTTGTACCATCTGAACATGGACCACCACCCGTCATACTCTAGAGTGGTCCCAGCAGTCTCAACTCTAGTCTCCTGGTAGTCATCAGCAGCATCTCCCAAAGGCTTAGGAATGATCCACTGTAGATCATGCTCCATGACCAAGCATTTGTATCTAAGTGGGATATCTGGAATATCATGTATAAGCTCAAACTGCCATAGGACTTGAGAGTAGAACTGGTGCTCTCAAATTTTAGCCTTACGGCCGATCAGCCATCTATCGCAGTGCACTTGTCTCAACCACTGGCCCTCCACCGGCCATGCTAGGCAATCCACATAGGGCCACTACTAAACATCATTTAGGCCAAGATCCGTAAACTGAGTGATGTAATGCTAGACATCACCAGCATGGATCCGACTTCGGATGCCCTCCTCCTCACGAGGCCAACATGCAGCATAACACTGATGCTTGTCAGCAATAAAAGTGATGCACAGTGGAAGATCTATAGGACGCTCGATCTGGATGTGCTGCCACCCCCAAATCTGCAACAAAATACTGTAGCTGAGGCCCTTATGGCTACGCTCAGTAATCTAATACAACTCCCTATAGAGCTGACATAGCAGGGTGCTCCCCTATGCTAGAAGTAAGGGCTCCTCTGCAAAACTCTAAAGAACCCTCCAAGCAGTGGACAAGAGGTTCTAGGGAATCCTCGTGCCCGAGAAGTTTGGAAGGACAATATATACTATGAGGTGCATGAAGATGGCTTCCCGTGCAGAGAATACATCCTCGTGATACCACTCACCGATGTGCACCCCTTCGTGGTCAATCGCGTCCTGAGCATCCTCGCTTTGGTCATCGAAGATAGAATCGAAAACAACCTCCTTTACCCTGGAGGTAGAGGAGATGATAGCCTCACCATCAATGGGGATCCTAAAGATCCTGTAGACATCCTCCAAAGTAACAATCTTTTCACCTGTAGGCAGGTGAAATGTGTTGGTCCATGCATTCCAGCGTTGGGACAATGCAGTCAAGTAGGCTTGATCTATCCTAATAGTGGGCAGATCCATGACATAGCCGAACCCAACAGCTCAAAACCAATCTCGATCATCATCAGACAGAGCCTCGCAGAGAGTCTTCAGAATTTCAGGCTCCCGGGATCTAGAAGTCAACCTCTGAAATAACAAGCATAATGTAAAACAAAATCTCGCTAACCAAAGCTAAAAATAATGCTAAAAATGACAAAAACATATAAAAAAAAGTTCTATCAGTCACGGTTCATAGTGCAGACCGCTCACCAGAGCTGCAATTTGCAACAGGTGACAGATCACCTTACTCTTTTCATTTATGTCTGGTTAAATAGGTTATATTAATCATTTCTTAGGTTTAATTGCAGTTTAGAAGAATTCTGACCGTAGGAATTAGCTTAGAATAGATAGTTCATGCTTTGCATTAATTAGGATATTTTTGGATCTTTTATGCACCTTTATGCTTCTATTTTGTTATCTGATCCATGCATTATTTGTCTAACGATCTCCTTTATGCTATATTACAAATCTTGATTCAATTAGCATAGTTTAAAGGTTTTCTTTATGTTTTCTTTATTATTAGTTT
The DNA here is from genome assembly GCA_028583015.1 of Wollemia nobilis. Taxonomy (NCBI): domain Eukaryota; kingdom Viridiplantae; phylum Streptophyta; class Pinopsida; order Araucariales; family Araucariaceae; genus Wollemia; species Wollemia nobilis. Next base: position 24,371,583 of record JAQPPZ010000523.1, read on the forward strand.
AAATGGCATTATCATGTATGTTTCCTTAAAGGGCCTCATTATGAGAGGCTATCTATATTTTTGATTGTGTGTTGTTGTTTCTTGATCGTAGGAAGATAGGTACAAGAGGAGTCCATATCATAATCCTTCCGCATTGCGAAGAAGAGGGTCAACTCCATCCCAAGGTAGTTTGTGACTAATCAAAGGGCAATATTAATGCGCCTACCCTATTGAGGGTATTGGCAATTATATAAACTATATCATAATTCAAGTGATCCTAAGAGGGGAATATGTGTAACAGAGATTAATTCATAATCAATATTTGAGCAGTCATGTAGGCTTGATCGACCCTAATAGTGGGCAGATCCATGACATAGCCAAACCCGACAGCTCGTAACCAATCTCGATCGTCATCATATAGAGCCTCGCGAAGAGTCTTCAAAATTTCAGGCTCTCGGGCTCTAGAAGTCAACCTCTAAAATAACAAGCATAATGTAAAACAAAATCTAGCTAACTAGAGCTAAAAACAATGCTAAAAATAATAAAAACATATAGAAAAAAAGTTATGTCAGTCGCAGTTCACAGTGCAGACCGCTCACCAGAGCTGCGGTTTGCAACAGGTGATAAATCACCTTACTCTTTTCATTTATGTCCGGTTAAATAGGTTAGATTAATCATTTCTTAGGTTTAATTGCAGTTTAGAAGAATTCTGATCGTAGGAATTAGCTTAGAATAGATAGTTCATGCTTTACATTAATTAGGATATTTGTGGATCTTTTATGCACCTCTATGCTTCTATTTTTTTATCTGATCCATGCATTATTTTTCTAACGATCTCCTTTATGCTATATTACAAATCTTGATTCAATTAGCATAGTTTAAAGGTTTTCTTTATGTTTTCTTGATTATTAGTTTAAATGGCATTATCATGTATGTTTCCTTAAAGGGCCTCATTATGAGAGGCTATCTATCTTTTTGATCGTGTGTTGTTGTTTATTGATCATAGGAAGACAGGTACAAGAGGAGTCCATATCATAATCCTTCCACATTGTGAAGAAGGGGGCCAAATCCACCCCAAGGCATTTTGCGACTAATCAAAGGGCAATATTAATGTGCATACCCTATTGAGGGCATTGGCAATTGTATAAACTGTATAATCATTCAAGTGATCCTAAGAGGGGCATATGTGTAACAGAGATTCATTCATAATCAATATGCGGTCTGCACTAAGTTGAGCAGATTTGGACAAGTTCTATGTGAGCTTGTTGAGCAAATTTGGACAAGTTTTGTGTGAGCTTGTTGAGAAAATTTGGACAAGTTCTGTGTGAGCTTGTTGAGCAGATTTGGACAGGTTCTGTGTGGACCTGTTGAGCAGATTTGAGCAGGTTCTGTGTGGACCTATTGAGAAGATTTGTGCAGGTTCCGTGTGGACCTATTGATCATATTTGAGCAGGTTCTAAGTGAACCTATTGAGTAGAATTTTACTAGACCGACTGTACTGTGTTTAGTACAAGAGATTGAGTAGAACTGTGTTAGACTGACTGAACTATATTTGGTACAGTATTGAGATAGAGCTTTGGATGTGACATTGTATAGAGTATAGAGTCTCAGTGGATAGAGATCCAGTAGCCAGGAAAATTGAAGATAGATCTGAGTGAGGAGTCTTCAAGTGGAAAGAGATCCACCAGTCAGTGCAACATAGAGATAGAGTCTTCTAGAAGATCACTAGCTAGAGTAGAAGGAGAAAGAGTTCTCCTGTGGAATAGATCCACAAACTTGAGATTAGGGGATCAACATCTCCTTTGGACAGAGATCCATAAACATTGTAATTTGGGAAGGAGTCCCAAGATATTATTTGAGAAATATTTTTCTTTGGAGGTAGCCCACATTGGGTAAACCACGTTAAAATTATGTCTCTCATGTGTGTGATGTTTTGTGTAATGTTTTGTGTGATGTTTATTGTTTCATTAATGTTTATGGTACTATTTGGGAAAAAAAATTATGTTATACTGTTCACCCCCCTTATCATTATAAGCACATGTTCTTCAGGACCAAGTTTGTCACCCAAGAAGAGTGCTTGATGGGATAGATAATCTTTGCCTCTAGCATCTTTAGGAGGTCGGCCTTCATCAGCACTTCTATATTTGGGTTTACCGGCCTCTACTTCTACCTAAAATATTTGACCCCTTCCTTTAGCTTGATCATATGCTGAAAGACGCTCTTATCATATCCCTTCAGGTCTCGATAACTCCAAGCGATAATATCTGGGTATTCTTTACACAGGGTCCTAATTTGCTTAATCTCCAATGACGTGCAATCGATTCCCACCTTGATTACTTTCCCAGGTTCTAACTCCAGTTCCTTGTCCTCTCTCATGACCACTTTGATCTTGTGAGTGAGCGACCTATCGTCTTGATCAAACAAACTTTCAAGGGTGATTAACCCCTTCGGGATGTGGTTATTCTTCAATTGTATCAACACCTCATATTCTTCTTCATTTAGGACCTTATTTTCAATAGTGTTGGCTTTGTTAATCAAAAAATTGATAATATGCTTGTCGTTGTCAAACACCTGCCAGTGAATATTCTTGTTCGATATCGAAGGCCTGTAGATCACTCTCACTATCTTCAGATTTTGCATCATTTTTCAATAGGAGATTATCTAGCTCCAATAGATGCCAATATGTAAGCATGCTTATTCTACTCTCGCACAATAGATCGAATATTCAAGGTCGAGAAAGACTCGAGCAAGTCCCATACCTTGTTTCAGTATGCTTTCAGGTAGTGTTGCTTTGCAACATACTTGTTGGTGACTTGGTTGCAGATCAACTCTGAGTCTCTGAATATCTGCAACTAGTTAATTCTAAGTTTTTTTGCTTTTCATAACCCCAAACACAGGGCTTCATACTTAGTAGTGTTATTCGTACAGCTCCATGCGAGTCTGTAAGATTAGGTTTTTTTTTTTCCCGAAGGAGAGATAAGGACAATTCCTGCCTCGATGTCATTCTTACATCGGATGCCATCAAAAAAGAGCTTTCATAGTTGATCGGTGATGGGGTCTTCATCACTCGACACCTTAGCCTTTTCAGGCATGGTTATCGAGTAGCACCCTATATCGTATTCGCTCATGGCATTAAATTCGTGCATGGAAAATTCATCTTCTATGCGAAGCTCATCCAGATATTTTTCCATCATTCTATTCCTCCTTCCTTTACTTTCTTAATCATATTGACTGAGTCCAATTGTTCCTCCGCATCCTGGATCCTTTCAATGTGAAAGGTAGAGGGCTTTCCATTAAAAAATTTATCCTCCTTCCTCTTAAGGGGTTCTCTAGATACAAATAGTCTAGAGACAAATAGCCTCCTAGTTTGGCAGTGATTCCCTTGATAGGCACATACTGAAATAGGGTTCTAAATCCACCACCACAACTTCTTGTATCACGATGATCTACGACATCTTGTGCAATATGATCAAGATATCCTTGATCACCCATACTATCTTGATCGGAGTTCCATCCAGTTGAAGCACTCTAAGACTACTCCTCGTGTAATCCATGTCCATAATCTCGCAAAAAGCCTTGGGCATCATAGTAGTATCAGCTCCATAATCTATCATGCAGTTATGCACAACCCACCCCTCCATCCTGAGGGACAGGTAGAATTGTGGTGGCCTGTTATTTCCAGTTATTGAGCTAGTCAACGTCTAAGTCAAGACGTTCTGAGTTGGCTTTCCCTTGCCTTTAGTATATTTTAGCGATTTTTGTAATAAATCGACTTGGTTGGGTAGTTGAAGCGCATCGAATAGGCTTACCTTAGCCAAAGTTTTCTTTAGCTCTTCGACGATGTTCTATGCTCCTGTACCAGACTCACCTCCCTCCTTCGCAGTCTCGTATCTGGTCTGATACTGCTACGTCGCTTCAACCCTCTTATGCTTGGTTAGTGAGGGATACCTGAGCCTTTCTCTTGTTGTGTCCCTCGTCTCGATTTGGGGTTGAGAAGGGGAAGCTTATGGTTGAGGAATTCTCCCTCTTGCTCTTGGAGGCAAGAAATCATTCAATAATACATAATCCTCCAGTTCTGACACTTGAACAGGCTCTTTTTATTGCGGTAGCGTCTTCTCGCTCGACAGCTTGGAACTAGCAAGCACCTTCAACGGTTCCATTTGAACCAGATCAACTTGTTAGTCTCACAATGACACTGAGAGGGGGGGGTAAATCAGTGTAGCTCTTTAAAACTTAAATCTTCAACACTCAAAGCCAAAACAATTAAAACATAAAACCAAATAAATCAAGTATAACAAGAGAACATCACACAACACAAGATGTACCAAGGTTCACCGATTTGGCTACATCTCCAAAAATGACTGTTTGGACTCCCATCCAAATCCAGCCTTTTCAAAGCACCAAATTTATAATCAATTTACCAGCACCCACTAGAAGTAGCACCAACCCCTGATTTATCTGCACCAATAGAAAGGAGCACCAACCCCTGATTTATCTGCACCAACAGAAAGGAGCACCAACCCCTCTACCAAGCACCCACTTGATTTTGATATTGATAATAAAATGACATATATGAATGTCTTCACTGAAACCAGAACCCTCTATGATCTGTAAGCACAAAATCTAAAACTTTCTATTTCACCCAGTATAACATCCCTCTCTGCATTACCTAGAATTTAAATCTTCTCTTCTCACAAAAAAAAATTGATTGTTCTCTTAGCTCGTTCTGCCAATTGCTAAACACTTTTTGGGTACTGTGCAGCACTTTGTCTGCGAACTCCTCTCTAAATTTTAGCCAAAATGGATATCATATGAGAAAGTTATGCGCAAATTACTGAAGTGATATTTTTCACCACTCTCCAAAAATCACGGATTTTCACTCTTTATTTTTCTCCACACACACTTCTCTCTTCACAAAATAAAGTCCCCACTTTTCAATAAAATCCCTTGTCACTTAAAAAGCACACACTTACATTATTTTTCCCTTTTCAATTTAAAAAATATTTTCTTTAATGAAGCTTCTTAAAACAATATAACTTCCTTTTTTTATTTTGAGAAGGCATTTCGTCAAACACGTCACATGCAAAGAATTGACACCTTACTCGTTCTCTTACTTCGGAGCCACGTGACACCTCAAACCAAAAACTAAAGATGCTCTATTTGATGTCTTGAAGGTGTAACAACACTGAAACCGAAACTCTGACGACTCTGCAAGGTCGAAATGGCCAACTAAAGGATTTTGCACAAGTGGAACAAATTGACATAAAAGTGACCTATACCGTTTTTGCAACAATCATAACTCTCACCTCGTAACGTTGTTTTCTCTGAAATTTGAAACGTAGAATATTTACAATACTGAATACATCCATTCCAAATATCACTACATAAATCCTTACGGTTTTCCTGTACCACCTCCACAAAAACTGTTGTTGACACATGTTTTCCAAAAAGAGCGTTTTTGTGATAGTCTTGCAATACTTGTAACATTCGCCTCGTTTCTCCGTTTCGGTGGAAATTTGGAACACATGTTCTTGAAGATAATGACCACCTCCAGTTCAAATTTTGCTATCAAATTATTCTCATTTTGCTCGCAATGCTTCTGACAAAACTGCCTTTTTTCGGCTTGTACAACCACTTGCCAAATCATCCGCCAAGATACCGGAAACATCACCGATCAATCCAAACACTGTGTTGACACCTCCAACGCTGTTCTGGACTATTTCCTGACATTCTGGCATGTTCCAAACTGATCCATATTATCCAACTGCGCACGTGATGACTTTTGCAATTTTTTGACAACTTCCTGACGATTTTTTCAACTTTTGCAAATTTGCACGAACAACCTGTAACTTCACCCGAACATCAAAAACATCCTCATAAGCATTGAACATCACTTTACATACTCCGAAAAACCTTCGAAAAACTATCCACTATATCAACCTGTCCATCTGAGTGTGTTGACAACAATGACAATACTGTCACTGCACCTTGCTCAACAATCTCCCCCTTTGGAATTGTTGGCAACACACACACAATTTCCTGTAACTCTTCTCCCCCTTTGACAACAAGACCAAAGGGTTGCTGCAAACTCCCCCTGAGTCCATGCACAACATTCTCAGGCAAAAATTATTACACTTATCAAAAATCACAAACATAAGCAAAAAGATAAACAAATACACAAATGCTCTCCCTGAGAATGTGGCCCCAATAGCTAGTTAATTCTTGGGAAGTGTGACCACTCCCAATTTCTTGCGAAGGTACTCAAAGACTTCCTTGGGCAATGGTTTGGTGAAGATATCCGCTACTTTCTCTGTTGTTGGAACAAAATCCAACTTAACCTCACCTTCCGCAACTTTCTCCTTCAAAAAATGATATCGGATAGCAATATGTTTTGTGCGATAATGCATAACCAGATTCTTTAAGATGTTAATGGCACTGGTGTTATCACACTTAACTGAAATTGGCTTACTAAAATTAATGCCAAGATCCTTCAAAAAAAATTTCATCCATAACACCTATGTACAACACGTTGTCGCTGCAATGTATTCTGCCTCTGCTGTGGATAAGGAGAATGACTCATGTTTCTTACTGTGCCACGCGACCAACCTGTCTCCAAGATAGAATGCACCTCCACTAGTACTCTTCCTCTCATCTACACATCCTGTCAAATCTGCATCTGAATACGCAATAAGGGTGAAGTCCTTACCTTTCGAATACCATAACCCATACTCCATAGTACCCTTGAGGTATCGAAGAATCCTCTTCACTACTGTCACATGAGTCTCCTTGGAACTAGCTTCGAAATCATGCTACCATGCATATTGCCTGTAAAATATCTGGTCTGGTAGTTGTCAAGTACGATAAGCTCTCAATCATAGATCTATACATAGTTTTATCAACATGTGGAGATTTGTCATCCTTGCTCAACTTGCAACCTGTCGTCATGGGAGTGCTAACTGGCTTACAATCCTCCATTGTGAACTTTTTCAGCATCTCTTTCACATATTTAATTTGAGAAATAAATATGCGCTTCTCCTTTTGATTAACTTGCAATCTGAGAAAATACGAAATTTCAATCATTGACATTTCATATTCTTTCTGCATCTTATTTACTAAATCTTTAGACAACTCATCTTTGTTGCTACCAAATATGATATCATCTATGTATACAACAAGAACAATATGATGACCATTTTATATTTTGACATACAAATTACTATCCACCATACCTTTCTTGAACCCTTGCTGAGTAAGATAATTGTCTAGCCTTGCATGCCATGCTCGGGGTGTCTGTTTTAAGCCATATAGCATTTTCTTCAACTTGCAAACCAAGTTGGGATCATCACCAAGCTGGAAACCATCTGGCTGCTCAATATAAACCTCTTCTTCAAGTTTCCCATTCAAAAATTTTGATTTCACATCCATTTGATAAAATTTGAAATTCTTGTAAACTGCTAAAGCCGAAACATTCTAATTGCCTCTAGTCTGGCCACAGGTGCAAAGGTTTCCTCAAATTCAATACCTTTAACTTTTGCGTAGCCTTTGCATACCAATCTTGTTTTGTTCATGACTACCTGTCCGTCTTCATTCAATTTGTTCCGAAAGACCCATTTAGTACCGATTACATTTTTATTTGCGGATCTTGGTACTAACTCCCAAGTCTTGTTTTTCTCGATTTGATCTAATTTTTCATTTATTTTCTTTACCCAACTTTCGTCTTTGCTTGCGTCAGCAACATTTTTGGGCTCAATTCTAGATAATAAATAGTAGTTACTTACTAATCTTCTTCTTGTCTGAACACCAACTGTGGGGTCTCCAATTATTTGCTCTCTAGGATGATCTTTCTGTCAGCTGCCTGTTTTGAATTTCTTATTTTCTTCTACTTCTGAATCACTGTTTGAATCCTCTGAGTCAATTTTTGGTTTATTTTCATTTTTTTTTCCTCATCTCCTTCAATGACCTCTTCATAAATTGGGTAGTTCTCTTCATAGCTAATTACTCGTTCCCTTCCTTCATCAACTTTAACATCGGCACTATCCACAATTTTCCTTAGCCTCTTGTTGTAGCATTTGTAAGCTTTGCTTTTTGACGAATAGCCAAGAAAAATACCTTCATCCGCTCTATCTTCAAACTTACCAAGGTTTTATTCAGTTCTTTTGATGTAACACTTGCTGCCAAAAACTTTAAAGCATATTTTTGTTGCCTTTTTACTGAACCACAACTCATAAGGAGTTTTATTTTTATGCGTCCTCAATATGCACCTATTTTGGATGTATACCATAGTATGGACTGCCTCTTTCCAAAATTTATCTGCTACTTTGCTCTCAATCAACATAGTCTGTGCCATTTTCTCGCACCCGTCTCTGTTCTTTCTTTCTACCACACCATTCTGCTGAGGTGTCCTGGCCGCTGAAAACTGTCTCCTAATCTCATATTTTTCATAATACTCTATGAAATCCTCTGAAATGACTCTCCTCCTATGTCTGACCTTAAAAATTTAATCTTTTTTCCTATTTTATTCTCAACTTATTTTTTGAAAACCTTAAACATCTCAAAAGCTTCTGATTTATGCTTCAAAAATAGTACCCATGTCATCCTGGAATAGTAATCTATACACAACATGAAATATTTGTCACCGTTTATGCTTTGCGTTCTCATGGGTCCACATAAATCGGTATGTACTAGTTCCAAAGGTTTGCTTGTGTAGTACTCTTTTGTTTTAAATGAGACTCTAGTTTGCTTCCCCTTTTGACATGATTCACAAATGCTATTTGATGGTTTGCCAATGGTGGGAATATCTCTCACTGCTTTCTTTGAGATGATTTTTACTAGATTGTCAAAACCGATATGACCGAGCCTCTTGTGCCATAACCAATTTTCTTCTTCCTGTCCAATCAAGCAAGCTCCTTCTGAAGTCTCTGAGAGAGTGTACAGGTTGCCAGATGTCCTTGATCCAGTTGCTATCAACTTCCCATTGTTTACCTTTTTGAATTCAGAACCTTGCTTCTTAAATATAAACTTCATGACCTCTATCACAAATCTAACTTACGCTCAACAAGTTATGCTTCAGACCAACCACAAACAAGACTTCTTTTGACCTGATTTTTCCATCACTAATCTTAACTGAACCTCTACCAACTATCTTAGCTCCATCATTGTTTCCAAACTTTACTAGACCACCTTCATATTGCTGCAGCTTCTCAAATTTTTGTTTGTCACCTGTCATATGACTGGAGCATCCACTATCAAGTATCCATGGTGCGGATTTATTCTGCGGTTTAAATGTCGTCTGTACGATCAAGGATTCATTTTCTTCCTTAGGTCGCTCTTTTTCTTTCCACTCAGGTTTGATTACAATTTTGGGCTCTTGTTTTGACTTTTCTTTTCAATAGCTTGTGCATATTTTTCGGGAAATTTTCTATTTTGTCTTATTCCTTTTGGCTGAAATTTTCTTCCCTGAAATTGATTTGATGCAAATGCACTTCGATAATTTCTTGCAATATGCCCAAAATTATGACAGTTATAACATTCTACTGCATAATCCATCAAAGGTGAAAAAGCATTTCTATTGGTAAAATTCCTTGGTCCTACATTATACTTGCAATCTAAGATCTTATGTCCATAACCATTGCATTTAAAACAGTAACTTGAGAAAGAGATGATTGAACCTGGGTGGTGGTCTTTGCCATGTTGTCGTAGGAGCCATAAATCTTCTTCTTCTTTGATGTGTGACATTGGTGAAGCCATAATTGTCAATTCTCCTTTCGTACCTTGTATTATTGCTTTCCTTTGCATGATTTGTTTTTGCTTGATCAACCTGTTTCTTCTCTTCATTATTTGTGGATTCTTCATTTATGGCCTTTGATCCATTTGACGATTCTCCTTCATCAAAACCCAAACCAAATTTGATGTCTGTAGTCTTTTGGTTATTTATGATCTTATCCAGCTTCATAGAACTTTCTTCACGTTTGTGATAACAACTAATTTTCTGATTCATCTCTTCTAGTTGCATTCTTAAACCAACAATCTCTTCTTCTAGCTTGTTGCAATAATCTATTTTCATGGTTATTTGCACTTTGAGATCTTCGAAGATTTTCTTGGATTCTTCTATCTGTACTTTCAAATTTGTTATGATTTCATTTGCATCCTCAAGCTTTCTTGAAATTTTCTTATTCTTTTTTCTTTCTATCTTCAATTCATCTAGAGCTACAATTAGTTCCTCTTCCAAATTCACTTCGGCGTCAATTTCTTCTTCATCACATTCCTGTTCTTTTTCTGGTTTTTCTTCTTTGAGTGCCATGAAAAGAGCTTCATCTGTTTCCTTTTCAGAATCCTCACTGGAGCTATCTTCTGATGAACTGACATTCTTGGAGATGAAAATTTTCTTCTTGAAGTTGCCTTTTCTGAAATTTATTTTTTTCTTCCAGTCACTTCTTTCTTCGTGCGATCCTTCATCACTTATGTTCTTCTCATTAAGTGGACATTTAGCTGCAAAATTCCCAATGCCTCCATAGTTGAAACATTTAAACGGTAACTTTCCTCTGTATTTTCTTTTTCCTCTTTTCAGTTTTTGAACAAAGTTTGCTTCCATTTCATTTGATGTCTCTTCTTCCTCGGATTCTTGTTTTGCTTTCATATTTTTATGGGTTTTAAAAGCACAGCTTCTCTGTCTGTGGGTTTAGATTTTCCTATTCTCATCTCATATGCATTCAAAGAACCATGCATCTCATCCATACTAAAAGAATTTAGATCTTTAGCTTCTTCTATAGCTGAAACTTTAGAATCAAATCTTTGGGGAAGAGATCTTAATACCTTTTTCACGATGACAGAATATTTGATTTCCTCATCAAGTCCTCTAATCGCATTAATGACTTCGTTAACTCTCAGCATATATGCCTCTATATTTTCATCGTCATTCATCTTTAATACTTTGAACTGAGCTCGATGTGTTTGTAACTTGGCCTCCTTGATCTTAACGTCTCCTTCATGAATGCTCTTCAATTTGTCCCATATTTCCTTTGTCGTTTTACAACCCATAATATTTACCAGTTCGCTGTCCACTAATCCACACATGATAGCATTCTTTGCTTTTGAGTCATTCTCAAACAGTTTCTTACCGGTAGCATCGGTTGGAGAAGTGGTGGGTATTATGTATCCACTATCTACTGAATCCCAAATGTCGTATCCTTTCTATGATGTGGTGTATGGTTGCCAGTGCGATGACATCTTGGACATGCTTGTAGGTTGTCTTTCCTATACCGTCATACGTGGGCAGAGCCTTCAACGCTATAGTTGGAACCTGGTTCTCAGCTTATAGATTGAGCGGTCCCGAATGATTCCAGGCTGAAAATTGTATGGGCAGAGCTTGCGCCATCTGGATCAGAGAATTTTGTTGAGGGGGTAAGCTATTTGTGGTGCTGGTAGGACTTGGAGTTTATGAAACTACAACAGCTACTTGCGAGGATGTCCCGACTAACGGGATAGTCGAGGGGACTAATCTACGATGCTCTCCTAAAGCGTCGATGTTAAGCTCAAAAAACTTGACTGTTTCTTTTGGAATTCTAGCCTTCGATCTTGTGATCATGAAGGGGAGGTTTACCCAAGTGTTCTAGGTGAGTTGGAGAGGAGAGGGCAATCCTCCAAGGGAGGTCCCAGGTTCGAATATCCACCCTACCAAAAAGCTAAATTGGGTACCCAAAATCCAATTGATAATGTTGGTGCGGGCAGGGCTGGGTGCGACCCCCGGGTGACTTTGACGGTGTAGAACCCCTTGTTCGTGGTCTCTTAGACCAAGGCGGCCCCGCAAGGAGTTTTCCGCTTAAAAAAAAAAAAAGGGGGAGGTTTTTTAACTGACTTCAATATTTGAAGGCTTTTGGGTTCAGTTGAGTCACCAAATATTCTTACTTAATAGCAAAAATATGAACATCAACTCTTAATACTGCTTTGATGTGGAACGTTTGAGTCCCATCGGGCGTACCAAAAACTGTTGGTCAAGAATCTACCTTAGGTATGGAATGTTTCATCCATGCGCCCTAGACCCGACCAACATTGAAAGGCCAAAAGGAAGGAATGTCTCTCGTTCCAATATCTAGAGAGGGTTGGTTCCCTTACTACTTTGACTTGGGGATTTGAGATTTAAGGAAACAGGAAAGATATTAAAAAGGACTAAAAGGGATGGGAAATATGGCCTCAATCCAGATAAACAGGGATGATGAAAAAACAGCACGATTACTTAACTGCACTCTGAATCAATAGCACTTCACACAAAGAACGTAACAAAAATTAAAGCTAGATATCTTATAATTTGCAATCTCCATAATTATTCCAGTGTTCACCCTCTATCAGAAGCTAAATCCAGACATAAAATTATAGCCCACAAACAAAGTAGACAATTTGATAGAAAACATACACATAAAGAGAAATCCAGAATTAGAGCCAAGGGTTCTTTGCATTCATAGCAGAATTCAGGTACAAGTCTCTAGAAAAACGTCCATCATCTTACATTAGAATTGCTAGTTTTTATAGAGGATTTCACCTCTGAAACATAAATGCTCACCCACAAAACATCGTGGTGGCAATAAAGATTGGATTTCAGCACTCATCAAAAAGTAATGAGGCATGGCCTGAATTTTATGACTCATGGAGAAGTGGTTGGATGGCTTCAATGTGACGATATGATTCGCTTGTAGCATCGTCTCCTCATTTGTTGGGACCGCCTCAATGAAAAAATAGATTCTGAGATCCAAAAAAATCAAATTTGGAAGCTTCTCTGATCGACTGCACTTAAACGGGTGAGGGCGCACCTTCTCTCATCATTGAGAAGCATTTCTGGGGAATTCTAGCTGAGGCAGGAGAGTTTGACTAAAAATAGGAGCTTCATTGATGCGGGCCCCACTTACATTTTGCCCATACAAGATCTGAAAAGAGCTTGCGCTCCCAAGTGGGAGCGAAAGCACTTGGGCCCCACTGGGTTTCACTACTTTTTGGCCCGAAATGGGCTTGCGCTCCAAAACTGGGGTAAAAACACTTTGTTGTCGTGGGAGCGGCGCGAGCGCTAGAAAATTCAAAGACGCTTTCTCCCTCACTAGGCCCAAAACTAACTTGCGCTAGAAAATTGGAGTGAAACACTTCGGGTCCCACTTGCAACGTCTTCTAAAATTGGGATGTGCCTTGTGGAAAAATCAAAGGTGCTTTCACCTTTTCCCACTTCGAAATCAAGTTGCGCTCCTAATTTGGGGTGAAATCACTTGGACCCCACTCAGCTTTAGCTAGCTTGTAGCCCAAAATGGGCTTGCACTCGAAGTTAAGGCAAAAAAGGCTTGGGCCCCATGCTATTAAAAATAGGTATGTACTGAATTTGAGAAAGGTCAAAGGTGCTTTCGCCCCTCCCTTCTTCGAAATTGAGTTGCGCTCTCACATAGGGGCGAAAAGGAAATGGGCCCCACACTGTTTGAAGTAGATTTGCGCTGATTTTTAGAACAAAGTGAAGGCATTTTCACCCAAGTTAGCGCCAAAAATGCATTGCGATCTCCAGCTAGGCCGAAAACACTTGGACCCCACTTGGCATCTTTTCCTTTGAAACTGAGTTTCATCTAGACAAGGTCTGAAATCAAGTTGCACTCTTAAATGGGGGTGAAAAGGCCTGGGCCCCACTGAGTTTCACCATGTTTTAGACCAAAATGGGCTTACGCTTCATTCTTTGTCCGAAATCAATTTGTGCTTGCCAACTTGGCATGAAACTACTCTCGCCCACAAAAAACAATGAATTTACTTGGACTCTACAGTAAGAATTCGGAGGACCCTGCATGATGAGCGCACAGGAAGAACTGCACACTTCCTTGAGTGCAACCAACAAAATTTGACAGCAAAACGTAGAAAACAAGGAACACATTCTTTAAGAAAAAGCAAAGTTTCAAGGAAGAAGAGATTACTACATAGCAAAATTTTATAGAGGAAGTCAATGTGGCAGTGATGCCAACAACAAGTAAGGCACATAGATAAGTGGGGTCATTTCATGTAACCATTATCAAGAATGTAACCGATGTTTGGTAGAAGATTCTAGCTCGAGTGGCATTTTGCATGTAAGCCAACTCTTGAGATTTAGGTTAGGGTTGCATGAAGTTTTTCTTTAAAAGACATGGAGTCATGTATGAATGTATCTTTTTCCAATTAATGAAATATTGAAGGAGGTTGCCCCCTCGAAGAGGCCTGCGATTATGTGCTTATTGTGAGAGTGTTTAATTCTGCATTTACTTTTTGCATTGTGATATTGTGTTATTGTATGAATCTCTATTTAATTTTAGTATTTTGTGTGAGTTTATTTTTAATAGTAGGTTCCTAACAAGTGGTATTAGAGCACTTTCTAGGGCCGAGTTTTACTACGATTGCGACAATTCTTGCCCATCCATTTCGACTGTTAGGTATAATTTTCTTGTGTTTTTTGTTTTTTGTTTGTCCCTTATTAAAAAGAAAAAACAAAAACAGAAAAAAATACACTCCTTTTTTTTCTATAGTAGTTGTGTAGGTTAGAAACCCTATGTCGGGGGTTTTAAAATATCGCAGAGGAGTTGTCATTATTGGCTAAGCTAGATAGCCCATAAAGCGTCTAGTGAAGTGAGGGGAAATCAAGCTCCAATACCCAGGCCTCAAACAACACCCGTGCACGAAATCGAGCTCCCATGTATCTTCGAGTATTTAGGGAGACCATCTAGGATTAAACAAACCTTTAGCCCTAAGAAGCTTTTTCGGCCTTGTATTATCCATAGTACACGGGACACAACATCCCAAAATATTACCCTCCTATACTGTCAGAGAGGCGGGTAGTGTGCTCAAGGGTATGTGTGGAATCCTCCTTGAGTAGTGGCCTGAAATATTGGTCCAAGCACTATTGTTCATCACTGCAGTATAATAGAGGGCCTATGGGTATTACATACACCTTTGCCTAGCATACCTTGGTTTTGTCAAAAGTTTAACCTGCAAAAAAACAAAGCCTTCCTGTTCTGTTGAATGTGTAACCTGCAACCAAAAATTTGTCCCACAAAAAGTGAGCATATGGAGGAGACTTCCCTATCACAAAAAAAATTGTATGCAGAAACAATCAAGGCAGAGTCTGCAAGTGTTCGTAACATTTAGGTATTCATTCAGTAATAGTTAGTAAATTATAGGGTTGTCAGTAGTATGAATCCTAAAGTCAAAAACTGAATAGTCAAGATTGTCATGGCAGTAATAGTTGTCTGTAACAGTTAGTGATTACAGGGTTGTTAGTGACATAAACTGAACAAACAGTATCAATAACTGAATAGCACAAGGAATTCTAGAGTCATAAATTGATCAGTGTCAGTGTCGCAATACAGGTGCCAGTACAATATTCAAAGTGATTAGTAGTCAGAAATGGACAGGGAAAATTTGGTTGATGCAGTACCCAACTTTTGAACCCAACCTCCAAAGCAAAAACCGACCACACCAATAGACTCGTCAAAACAACAGATAAAAAAATTACAGTGTCCAAAATCAGTGTTGAGATATATAGCTCATTGTGATCGTCTTTTCAAGTTGATCATTTTGATATATAACACCCAAGCACTTTTTTGGACTCCTTACTAAAAATAGTAACTCCTGCAACCACACTTCTATTTTTAGTAATTTAGTGAAAGAGGTTCAAAACTTCCCAAAATGGTTGGTGGCACTCGTGGACATCAAAAAGAGGTAGATCAAGCCACTTCAATGTTTGAAAAAATACAAAGCTCCCTTGATAGCCTTCTCCATGACAATAACACCATAAAGGAAGATATTCAACGCTTTAGAGGTGAATACCTTAACTCCAAAACCCACTTGGAAGAACAACTTGCCGAGGTTGAGTCCAAACTTCAAGGTGCCCCAAAAGGGTTTGATTACCATACTGAACAATCAAGTTGGGGAAAAGGAAAGGAAGGGGTAGACTCTCACCCTTTCTTTGATTGTGATACTACCTTTAAGATGCCTAAATTGGACTTTCCTAAGTTCAATGGGAAGGATGTAGATGGGTGGTTATGTCGTGTTGATCAATTTTTTAAACTCCATAATATCCCTAGATATTTTTGGGTCCAGATGGCTTCCTTCAATTTGGAATCTGAAGCTTTACAGTGGTACCAATGGTTGCAACACACCATTCTTGATCCTTCTTGGGAAGATTTTGAGTCCCAATTACTCACTCGATTTGGCCCTAGTGAGTATGATGACTTTACAAGAGCATTGACAAAGTTGAGACAAACCTCTACAGTTCAGGATTACCAAACCCAATTCGAGAAATTGGCTAACAAAACTAAGGGGTTGAATGAAGGGTTTTTTATGAGTTGTTTCATCAGTGGCTTGAAGGATGATCTCCAAGCTGAGGTCAAGATGTTCAAACCACAAACAATGATGCAAGCTATAAGCTTGGCACGGTTGGCCAAATCCAAATTCTCAGCTCAAAGGAGGACATCTAAATTTCCACAAACTAAACCCTCCTTTCCTCCCAAGTTCCCAACTCATAATGAAAATAAAATTGTTCCCCATAAATGCTTGACTACAGAAGAAATGGATGCTCGATGCGCTCAAGGTTTGTGCTACAATTGTGATGAAAAATATGTTCAAGGGCATAGGTGCGCCCAAAAGAAGTTGTTTCTCATAGATGTCGAAGATCCAATCAATAGTGACCAAAGTGATGATGAAACAGAACCAATAGAGGAACCACCCCAAAATGAGGAAGAAATACATGAAGAACCACAGGCAAAAATTTATGTCCATGCTCTTATCGGGATTACTACTCCACAAACCATGAAAGTTGTGGGTTTTTTCAAAGGTCAACGTCTTACAATCCTTATCGATTATGGAAGTACACAACTTTATTGATCCCCAAATTGCCAAGTAGGCCAATTGTTACATACACACATGTAATTCCTTTGAGGTTATGGTGGCCAATGGAGGGACTTTGCCTTGCAAAGGTAAATGTCGCAATGTTAAAGTGAAAATAGGGGATTATGAGCTCAAAACCAATATGTTTGCTCTACAATTAGGGGGATGTGATATTGTGTTGGGAGCTCAGTGGTTAGGTACATTGGGAACCATCTCATGGAATTTTGCAGAGCTATGGATGCAATTTTCACAGAATGGAAGGTCTTACACTCTTTGGGGTTCACAAGCAAGGCCTCCTCAGATTATCAGCTCAAACCGTATGGAGAAGTTGTTGAAAAAATCTTCTCATGGGGTCATCACTCAGATATTTGCAATCCAACCACCTACTTCAGAGGTGGACCAAATTCTTGAAGATTTGCAACTTGTTTTGATAAAGCACAATGCAGTTTTTGCCGAACCATCAGACTTGCCACCACGTTGCTCCCATGACCATGCCATTCCATTGGTACCTGGTAGTGTACCGCCTAACATCAGGTCGTACCAATACCCTCATGCCCTTAAGTCAAAGATAGAGAAGTTAGTACAGGAATTGTTAAAAGTTGGAGTCATTCGACCAAGTAATAGTCCTTACTCTTCTCCTGTCTTATTGGTGCAAAAGAAAGATGGGTCCTAGCGATTATGTATCGATTTTCGTGAGCTCAATAAGCTCACCATTAAGGATAAGTTTCCTATTCCTGTGGTGGATGAATTACTAGATGAGTTGCATGGGACTATGTTTTTCTCCAAATTAGATCTTCGCTCTAGGTACCATCAGATCAGGCTCAAGGATGAAGATATTCCCAAAACCGCATTTCGTACTCATGAGGGTCATTATGAGTTCTTGGTGATGCCATTTGGCTTGACCAATGCACCTTCCACATTTCAAAGCCTCATGAACAACATTTTTCATCCATTCCTTCATAAATTCATTCTAGTTTTCTTTGATGACATTTTGGTTTATAGTCGCTCTTGGGAAGAGCACCTCTCCCATGTGGATCAGACTTTACAACTTTTGGCACAACATCAACTTTATGCTAAGCGGTCCAAGTGTTCTTTTGGGTTGAAAGTGGAGTATTTGGGACACATTGTCACCAAATATGGAGTTAAAGTTGACCCTAGGAAGATTCAAGCGGTTCAAGAGTGGCCGAAACCTCACACTCTAAAAGGTCTTCATGGATTTTTGGGGCTTACAAGCTATTACCGCAAATTTGTTCGTAATTATGGTAAAATTATTGCTCCCTTAACATCCATGTTAAAAAATGATTCTTTTACTTGGATCGGTCCAGCTGAACAAGCTTTCCTTGAATTGAAGCATGCTATGACAACCACTTTGGTCTTAGCAATGCCTGATTTTTCCAAGCCTTTTGTAATTGAAAGCTATGCTTCAAGCAATGGTATTGACGCAATGTTGATGTAGGAAGGGCGCCCCTTGGCTTTCACTAGTAAAGCGCTCTCCAGTCGCAATCTAGATAAATCAACTTATGCTAAGGAAATGCTTGCAATTTTGCATGTGATCACTCATTGGCGACCTTATCTCATTGGGCATCATTTCTCCATTAAAACAGATCATCAAAGTCTCAAATATTTCCTGGAGCAACGGGTTGCCACCCCCAAACAACAAAAGTGGGTCTCTAAGCTCATGGGCTATGATTATGATATCACTTACAAAAAGAGCAAGGAGAACATTGTGGTGGATGCCCTCTCTCACCAATTGGAGGCTCATAGTATGTTTTTTGCCATTTATTCACCCATTTTACAATGGATAAATTCTCTTCATGAGGAGGTACTTACGGATTCAGGCTTGCAAACTTTGGTTGCCTCCCTTCAAACAGAGCCTACCTCATGTCCTGGATACACTTGGGATGGACAAGATTTACACTACCACCAACGCCTTGTTGTTCCTCACACGTCCCACTCTAGGAACTCCTCATGAAGGAAATGCATGCTTTACCCACTATAGGCCATTATGGGTTCCTCAAAACATACGAAAGGATTAAACGTACCTTTTTCTGAAAAGGTATGAAGGACACTCATAATTTTGTGGCAGCATGTGACACTTGTCAACAGATGAAAGGCAAAATGGCACATTCTCCAGGAACTGTACAACCCTTGCCTATTCCCAAACAAGTTTGGACGAATACTTTCATGGACTTTGAACGGTTACCTAAGTCCGTAGGCAAATAAGTTATTTTTGTGGTGGTGGATCGTCTTTCGAAGTATGCTCATTTTGGTAATTGTATGTGGCAAGTAAGGCGCCTAGACAAGTGAGGTCATTTCATGTAACCATTATCAAGAATGTAACCGATGTTTGATAGAAGATTCTAGCTTGAGTGGCATTTTGCATGTTAGGGTTGCATTATGTTTTTCTTTAAAAGACATGGAGCCATGTACGAATGTATCTTTTTGCCAATTAATGAAATATTGAAGGAGGTTGCCTCTCAAAAAGGCTTGTGATTCTGTGCTTATTGTGAGTGTTTAATTTTGCATTTACTTTAGGCCTGCGATGTAGTGACTTGGATCAATGAAGCTCCACCACCACATTTCTCTTTGATCTTGGTTATGAACCGGTCTCTTATTGTTGCAGACAACAATCCACTATATCTCGATCCTATACAAAAGTTGAATATTGTGCTATCAAGAAGATTGTCAAAAACCTTCGATGGATGCTCATTGTTTTGGAGTAGTTGACGTGACAAAGTTCCATCAAGCTTTGTCTACAATCCAATGTTTCATCTATGGACTAGGCACATCGAGGTTTGGATGCAGTATGTTCAATGACTTTATGCCCGTGGGATGCTTGATCCAATCTATGTTTTCAGGGGTGCAAACAACAAATATCTTGACCAAGGGCATGTCTAAGGTGCCTTTTGTACATTTTCAAGAGCATCTTGGAGTTGAAGAGTCTTCTTATGAGAGGATGGCTCATTAAGGTCTCTCTTAGTCTCTCATTTAGCTTAAGGGGAGCTATTAGAATATGTGGTACTAAGCATCACTTGAGGCTTGTATTATATATGTTGTATAGCCCTTTGGACCCTCGTACACCCTATATAGGTGAGTTTATTGTAATATGTCAATAATAAACTTTTCTTTGACCTTGACATATGGTCACATGTAATTAGATATTTATACCCCTCGAGACCAACCATTTCTTTATTGATTGGAGTGCTTACTGTTTCCTTAAGTGAGATAATTTTGGTATCTATGGACATCCTTCATATTGCATTGTTTTTTGTGAGTTGTTCATTTAATCTAGATGAAGTGTTGATTCCGTTCTTTTTTGAAAAGTATTATTAAATCCAACACTTATTCACTTCGAAGAATGAAAAATTATGCATTCGGTCTCAAGGAGAGAATGTTTAATATTGTGATGCGGAATATAACAAAAACCAGAACAAGATAAAATAGGAGTCAAAAGTGAATTTATTTATTTAAAAAAAAAAACACCAGTATTTGAAGAGAATATGAGGTGTAAGTATTGTTTCCCATGAGTGGTTAGTATAAAGGTGTTTGCAGAATAATTTTATCCAATCCTCACCTCTCCTTTAAATTAGAATCTTAATAAAACTGGCTATTAATGTTACCTACAAGTAGACGTCCTCTAGATACGAATCACTAAATTCTATAGTAACCAATAATTTGAAAGCAGAGAAAAACTGTCACCTTATCTCAAGTTTTGTCGAGTGCCAGTGCACTGACTGGATTCATTTCTAACAGAAGTGCGCATGCAGGTTTCTACTGGATGGCCATATTCCAGACCAAATAGAAATACGGAAAAATAGTCCATTAACATATTATAGATTTACAGTAAGCAATGAAAATTAAATTTGTTTTTGAGGGATGAAAGCTTGGTCTGTATTTTTCAAATAGCTAACACAATTCAAAAACTACGGCTCAGACATTGAACATCTCAAAAATGATTCCGAAATTTTTTAAATTAAAACAGTGAAATAAAGTTTCCAACGGCCTTAACTTGGCTCTATACAAAGAACATGTTCTTTTTGGCTGTATTTCAACCTCCATAATCAAATATCTGCTATAATTTTGTTTCTCTTCCAAATGTTTTTACAATCCCTTGTGGAAGTTCTAAAACAGAAGATCGTTTCTAGTATCTAGTGCAGAAATATAGAATGGAAACAGCCACCTTCCCAGGCAAATGTCGATATTGTATGTTGGCTGTATTAAACTATGCAAAATCTCTCATGATAGAAATTTCTGGCATCAACACGACTTCAGACAAGCACCCTTCCGATAAGAACATTTAGTACTCAAGTTGTAGGTGATAGTCAGTACTAAAGCTATAGTTGATATTCACAGCCTAGTCAGTTTGACTTGTCGGGACCATTTGATTTACTTGGAAGTGAAACATAACGTAATATTTTCTGTACTACAACAACATCAAGTTGAAATTTTTGTGCAATGTCCTCAGCATCCATTGGTTTCTCTTGATTTTCTGCCTCACCTTTGTGAAGAAGCAAAATCTGCCGAAGCTGAGAAACATTCACTGTTCCAGGAGTTGCAATTTTGACCTCTCCTGTACCGGTACTAACAGTGGTGTTTCTAAGCTTTGGCAATGGTCTCTCATACTCTCGCACAACAGAAACCTGCATTAGAAAAAGAGAATTAGCCTTTTAATTTTCAAATATTTCAATGTTTACTTCAATAAAGGTTATACAGTGGCAATCCAAACAGGGGAAGATCATTCAATTCAGTCAACTACAAATTGACTGAAGAATTTAAACATGTGCATGTTAATTCCTTAATGGAAAAAATAAAATAAAATAAAAGGCAAATGCATTCTAATATGTAGGTGTGAGGAGACCATTTTAGTTTTTGATCATAAGCAGAGACTTTTAACAAATGTTCATTATTCGAGCATGAAAAGACCATTTTAATTTTTTATTACATCCTCCCCACCCACCCCGAAAAAAAAAAAAAATGTTACTAATAACTATAATTTAAGCAAATATTAAATTGCACAGGCTCTTGTGGATAAAAATGTGGGCTTCCAAC
The DNA here is from genome assembly GCA_028583015.1 of Wollemia nobilis. Taxonomy (NCBI): domain Eukaryota; kingdom Viridiplantae; phylum Streptophyta; class Pinopsida; order Araucariales; family Araucariaceae; genus Wollemia; species Wollemia nobilis. The sequence goes on from JAQPPZ010000523.1 coordinate 24,393,483, forward strand.
GTGAACACCCAGGTTCAAATATCGCCAGGTGATATAATACCACAATAAGATTCACTGAAATACTGTGGTAAGTCAATATTTGATACAGGAGGGGCCATTTCAATCCTTTACAACCATCTCTCTCTACCTCTCTCTCTGTATATATAGAGAGCAAGATTTGAAATTCCTTAATGGAAAAAATAAAATAAAATAAAAGGCAAATGCATTCTAATTTGTAGGTGTGAGGAGACCATTTTAGTTTTTGATCATAAGCAGAGACTTTTAACAAATGTTCATTATTCGAGCATGAAAAAACCATTTTAATTTTTTATTACATCCTCCCCACCCACCCCAAAAAAAAAAAAATGTTACTAATAACTATAATTTAAGCAAATATTAGATTGCACAGGCTCTTGTGGTTAAAAATGTGGGCTTCCAACGTGAACACCCAGGTTCAAATATCGCCAGGTGATATAATACCACAATAAGATTCACTGAAATACTGTGGTAGGTCAATATTTGATACAGGAGGGGCCATTTCAATCCTTTACAACCATCTCTCTCTACCTCTCTCTCTGCATATATAGAGAGAGCGAGATTTGCTTATATAGAAAGAATCATAACCAATTCTCTCTATATAGAGAAAGACTTATAAGTATAATTTAAGCAAATACAACAATAGAATATAGTTGAATTTTAGTTTCTCTACAAAGAATTGATATTTCGTTTTTCCAAGGAGGTGAAGAGCATATATATTATATACTGTACATCTTTCAAATTAACTAAATATACTTTCACATGAAATAATTTACATGTGGTACTCCACACCTTTCATGTTACATTTGCACCTACAAGTGCTGTTCCTAGTTATGTTTTATCTCAAGCTTTCAGTGCAATCAATCCATTTTACAAGATAAGTCTACAAGTTGAAAAAGCAAAACTGTGTCCTTGTTAAAAACAGAATCATGAATGACTAGAGACATATCTTCTAAATTAATGTTTGACCAAAAAGCCTATGAAAGACCAGCCATCTATAGAGGGCAGGCATATGAGAATCCAATGGTGGATATGTTTAATTAGACCAAAAAACTAGAATTTTCTATCAAGCGTTCAAATCCAGCATCATGATTTAACATGTGAAGGGTGTCGAAATGGAATACAACATACTGCAACACAATTCCATTGCCACTTAACAAAATATACACAATGTGAATAACTTTCAATTACAAAAGGATACACTGTGCACATAGCATGTATCCTGCACAGCAACAATCTTCAAAATAACATACTCCAACGAACCATCAGCAACAGACTTTGAACAACAACATGCACACACAGATCTCAGATACAAACAGACAGATGGCTGATAAATTACCATGTATTCGGATACTTTTCCTGGGAATGGGGAGGTAGTTGCCAACTTCCTCATACGTAACCCTAACTACCCTGACACAACACTTCTAATTACATGACATCCTAATTATGTGGACATTGGAATTACATGTACATTTGAATTACACGTATGCACGTTTCATCAAACACTTTGCGTATGAACTACAAAATAACACAAAATGACAACTTTATTCATTGATTATGCAGAAATGTCAATTTGCCTGCTTACGAAAAAAAACATAGATTATCATCGTCAGCCAACAAAAGCCAAAATCAACACACCAAAATCCTTGTTAGAAATTAAATCAAATTTCACCTGACATATATTTGATAGATCTTATCCTCCAGATCTGATTGTCGTACTTTAAATTGCCAGAAGTTATTCGGCGATTGGATGGATACCATACTTTTGAATTTATTGCGTGTTAGAATGTTGGTGAGCCTTTCCCTCCATCCCAGCTATTGATTCAATAAAAATTTAGTGTTATATGCCAGAAATGAAATGAAATGAAATATTATTAATGTCCGCGGTGGGCCAAAATTAGACCCATGGGACTATATGAAGGACAATAATGACTGCCAGCTAGCAGGCTAAAAAGCCCAACAAAGAAAAGAACTAAGATAAATACAAGACGAAACCCGACAACCAGGCCAAAGAGAAAGGGAAAAGAAAAGGGAGAGAAAAGGCGGGAGAGCTGCAGTCCAGAAGAAAGGAGTGCACGCCAAGAAGAACGGAGAGAGACGAGGGGGGAGGGAGCAGCCCAGGAGGGGCAAGCTCCAAGAACCCCCCAAAAACTAATCTCTCCTAACAATCAAGGCCGAAGTACTAGATCTAAAGAAGTCCACAATATGTCTCTGACCAGCGCTAGTTTGGAACCTTGATAAACTGTGGGTGCGCTGTCTAGTGACCCTGCTTCCGTCCGAACTGGATGATGTGGGGCGTTTCCGTTCGGAGTCACTTGGTTTGTCGGAGCTAGTGAAGTATGTTGTTATGAGCCTATGTTGAGGAGGGTGAGATCCATCTGGAGAACTTTTATATCGTCGAAGCTGAGTTATCTCCCTAAGAAAGAGTGCGAGACACCGCTGGTTGGGTATCTGAAGAAGGTAGAAACAAATCGAGATTTGTCCCTGAAAAGGCAATGAAATCTACCCCGGATCTCATAATAAATGGGACAACAAAAAATAAAGTGATGAAGGGTTTCAACTTCACCCAAGGGGCAAAACAAGCAAATCCGCTCCTCCGTCGAAATATGGTGATCTGCCTCAATAAGCAGTTGGTGAGAACACACCCTGAGTTGCCCAATAGTGATTCGAAGACAATGCATTGTGTGTTGTTGAAGGTATCGTGGAGGAACTATTCTGCCCTCCTGTATCTGTAAGAAGTACTCATGGTAGAAAGACAGCTTGGGGAAAAGAAGGGCAACAAGAGAGATCCATGTGCATCTAGTGTTCTAGAGACTAACATCCTTCCGAATCTCGTGGAGCATCCTCTACTTAGTAATCCGAGAGGAGGGGAGAACACCCAAAGAATAAGGGGGAAGCTTGTCTATATGTATCTGAATGCTAGCCAGGAGGGCAAAAACTTGAAAATACCAGGTCCTCTGGCCTCCTCGAGACTTCGGAGAGAGTTCCATCGAGAAGCGAAGGGCGAGGTAAGGGTTCCACCTGCAACCCTTAGGGGTATCTCCGAAAGTACGGATCCTGTGAAGATAACCAATAATCAGGAAGATAATCTCAAGCTGGAGAGAAGAAGCCCCAAACTCTACCAAAATAATAGAGCGGGGGACTGTGCCCTTGCAACAAATAAATCGTCGAAGAAAAAGTGTGGGGACTCGTTCAACCCATGACCACTCGGTCGGGACAAGACTAGGACCCCAAACTACTAACCCATAAGTAATAGTTGGCTTGACCAAGGCATCAATAATCCTCATCTTCACAGGTATATCCTGAAAATGTGCTTTGAAGCAATTCCTCTCTAGTAAAGACATAGTTGCATATCCCTTACACACCCAGGCCTAGGCGGCGGGTTTCATACCAAAAGTGGGACCGATGAAAAGAACCCCCAAGTACACATAAGAGGTGGTGATCTCGACCTCTCGACCTTGGAAAGAGTGACCTCTCGACCTTGGAAAGAGAACAATGTCACACTAGAATAAATGACAAGATTTCTAAAACCATATAGAGGTTTTTGAATATTTCATTGGCTTACAACAGTCAAATTTGTATGTTGAAGCAATGAGTATTGTAAGGCATTTGCATTAGGCATCAATGAAAAGGTGTGTCAAGAAGACCACACGAAAGAAGTCTGCTTTGAAATGAAATATGAAACGTAAATTTCAAAGCTCACACAAATTCTCCCAAACACTTTCTGCACAAACTCAAAATGCAAATTACAATAGCAAGATAATGCTTATTTGAAAAAGTGTTGTTCATGACTTTTGGGGTATTTCTGAACGATTGATGTTTCTCAAATTCCTCATGTTTCACCTTTTGCACTCTTTATTTGAGAGCCTAGGTTTTGTCCTCATGATATGTAACAAAACAACTTCAAGAAAGCAGCAATATTCCAGAGCATTCATTAGCATATTCACAACAGAAACTTATCCATATAATTCAAAACAGTAAATCTAGTAAAATATCACAGATCCAGATCCAAATCTCAAAAACAATCCAAGCCACTCAAAGAGGGCACAATCTCTTAGCCACTTAGAGAGGGCAAAGAATCTTATGCGCACCAAAGGCAATAGAAGTTACAAGAATGAATTGATGACACAACTACAACACATCTCCTCCTATTTATAGTCTATCAAGGTAACAAACTTTAACCCTAATGCTCAAGGGCCGACTCATCCTAACCTTAGGACTCAAAGTTGATCAAATGAAAATAACCTATGTGGCTGCATTAAGGCCATTACATGGCCTTCTGCTTCAAAGAGCTTTGTCCTCAAAGTTGGGAATTTCTGAAGACTAGTTGTTGGTTCCCATGTCGCATCTTCATCTGAGATCCTACCACTTGATGAGTAGCTCCCGCACCTATCAAGACCGTAGATTATGCACAAGCGACTGCAACACAACCTCTAGCAATTCAACACGACCTTATTCATCCAACTCTGGAAGCTCTATTTGGGACTGTACCTTCTGACCAAGTACCTACTAAAGACAAGAAACAAGAAAAACAGGGTGGATTTTGAATGTAGGTGGAGCTCCAACTGATATGCCACATCCCTGATCCTATGAACCATCATGTAAGGACCATAGAATTTGGGTGCAAGCTTTTGACTACACTTAGTCTTGGGAGAAAGTTGCTTATAAGGTTGGACCCTTAAAAAGACTATATCACCAACTTCCAAGTGTTATTTTGAGTGGGTGTAAATCATTTTGCTCCATACAAATCTAAGCCTGACAAGCATTGTCCTTAACTAGTTGGAGAATGGGCTATTGTTGTTGGAGGAAGGTATCCACTTGAGCAACACAAGAGGACCTTGAAAGATAGTTTGTCAAAGATGGGGCTTCTAACAATGCAAAGCTTCAAATAAGGACATTTTAGTGGAAAGATGATAAGAAGTATCATACCACCATTATGCTCAGGGACTAGCAAAAGTCAAGCAGAGGTCAAATCATTACAGCGTGCAGTGGGCTCGATACCATGCCTATGCCAAGAGACTAAAGGGAGAGAATGAGGCCTTGAAACTGCAAATCTAGGAGCTTGGAGGTGTTCCTGTTCCTACAACTCAAAATAAGCAGAACCCAAGTCCCCAAGAGCAGAAGCAGTTGTTGACAAGGACGTTGACCAATTTATAGGGGAGGGCAAATGTAGGAGCCAATTCTGACTAGCCGAAGTAGTGTACATAGTAGTAGTAATAAGTGTGAAATGTACCCACATGAAATGTAAATGTAATGCAATTTTGTAGAGTTGGACGTCAAGGGTGATGACGTCATTGTTTGATTAATTGAAATTGTAAAGTGTGGCTAATGTATATAATGCACATACAAATGGGGAAGTAGTTATCGCTGAGGTGTCTTGGGCGGAAATTGTTGGCAACTACCAAGCCCCAAGCTTAAATAGGACCTCCCTTTCATTTGTGCAATACAATGACACCAAGAGAGTGCGAGGGAGCATCTAGGCTTGTATAGTCTATGTATCCATTGTTGCATTGTATTGCCAAGGCAGATGTCCTGTAATGTGAATGTCGTACAGGCTAAGTAATACAATGATGATTCATCCTTCATCTGTGTGATATATGTATTGTTGTTATTGGTAGTTTGGTAGATTGTGTGTCAAGTTCTATGTGCAGGGGTAGAAGAATTACAGCTAAACCATTGTACGAGGAAGTTGTAGTTCAAAGTGTCATACGAGTGGAGCAGTGAGAAGTGTCATACAAGAGATTGCAATGTCATTCAAGTGAACTAACATACAAGTGATTGTCGTACAAGTCACTTGTTGAGTGTCACACAAGTGAGTTGTTGAGTTGTCATTCAAGTGCCACCGTACAAATGCTCGGCGTACAAGTGAGGACCAAACCTGCCATACAAGTTGAACACTTAACTGCTGTACAAGTGCATTGTCACTTGACTGTCGTACAAGTGCATTGCTATTGATTGTGCATGATGAGCCATTGTGAAATTGCATTGACTGCAGTCTTGCTTGGCCTCTAAATCTGTCATTTTGTTCCTCCACCGTTGGGATACTCACCACCATGCTACAACGACAAAAGTAAACCACAACTAGGAGAAGGATAGCTTAAAGGCCAGCACAAGTATGTCATCAATAGAAGAATCAGTCCGTGAGGAGTTGGCTACATCCAATGAATGAGGAAGTTCATTGTCGAAGGATGAAGATTATGCAGATGGACACGAACTGAACGGAGTGGAATTCGAGGAGTGCACGAAAAATGAGAACTCAAATAGCAGACTTCTACACTGGCAAATGGAAGACTATGAATTTTTCTAACCAACCTACATGTGCATTAGTGCAGAGGAAGAGATCCAAGATGAACCATCACAAAGTATGGATGAGATCAGCGAATGCAGTTAGAATGTCAAGTCAACAACTAAGGTTGAAGAAGAGTGGACCTTTCCACAAAATTTTGTGGAGTATAGTGTTGGCAATGCACATATTGATGAAAAGCCAACACACCCTTCCGATGTGGCAAACGGGGTGACAGAACCTGACACCATAAAGTATTAAGGACCTAAGATGGCATAGGTAAATCTCTAGGAAGGAGATGAAAAAAAGATGATCCATTGTGAAGACTAGTGGGACCCAGTTTTAAAAGCAGCAGCATTTAAAATATTCATACAATATAAGGTCTTCACATGGATTTACAAGGGATTCCACCAGAGTTGTGTGTGCATCGGATACCGTTGGTTCCTAGTGTGCAACCAAAAAGGAGAAGGCCATACAGAATAAAACCAAAGTATGCAGCCTGGGTTAATGCAGAAATTGAAAAGATGTTGGATGTTGGGATAATTTTCAAGGTGACGGGGTGTGATTGGGCGTGTCACCAATTGTGATCATCTTTTAAAAGGCGAGCAATCAAATTCGCATTTGCGTAGATTTCTAGAGTTTGAATGTAGTGACAATTAAGGATCCCTTTCCTATACCCTTTATTGATTCAATTTTGGAGGAGGTAGCAAGACATGAGATTTATTCGTATTTGGATGGATTTTCGAGATATATCCAAATCAGTATTGCCATAAAGGATAGGCTGAAGACCACTTTCATAATGGAGAATGGCATTTATGCATATAACCGGATGCCTTTCAGTTTGTGCAATGCCCTTGCCACATTTCAAAGGATAATTTTGTACATCTTTGAACAGATGTTGACAAGCAAATTCAAAGTATTCCTAGATGATTGGTCGTTATACGAAAGAAGGACAAGCATTTGAAGGCATTGGAGGAATGCATGTTATTGTGTATGAATGTTCAGTTGTCCTTGAACCTAAAGAAATGCAAGTTGTTGGTACCGTACGAGAAGTTTCTCGGGCATGTAGTGTGTAAAGAGGGTTTGAAGACCAATCCTAACAAGATACGATTCATGATGAGCATGGAAGAGCCATATGAGATGAGTTTGTTGCAGTCCCTTTTGGGGCATGTCGAGTACTATAGACACTTCATCAAAAACTTCACACAAGATTCGCACCCTCTAGATGTCTTAACGTGCAAAAATGTTCCTTTCAATTGGATGGAGGAGCATCATAAGGCCTTTGAGGAGATGAAGGCAAAGTCAGTTTGCTCACCCATTCTGGGGTTTCCAGATTGGAAGGAGTTTCACGTCCATGTTGATACGTCCAATTTTGTAATTAGATGAAGATTGGCCTAGGAGGGGCAATATGGGTTGGATCAGCCCACGTATTTTTCTAATCAGTTGTTATCTCGCGAGAAAAAACACAACACCATGGAGCATAGTTGAGAAAATCTGCAAAAAATCCCGATTTGATCCGATTTTTCCCGATTCATAGGCTAGCCGATTTTTTCCCAAAAATTTCTGATATGCATAAAAAAGCTTTTTTTCAATGAAAAATTGCATTTTCTTCGGTTTTTTCAATGAAAAAATGCCGATTTTTTGCCGATTCTCCTCCCGATTTTTTGCCGATTCCCGATTTTTCCCGATTCTTTTCCATGCCGATTCTGATCCGATTCCGATTTTCTCAACTATGCCATGCAGTGGGAAAGCCTTGGGAATGGTGTACGGTTCAGAAGTTCAGACACTATCTACTAGCCAACCCCTTTGCTTTCTCTATGGATAATCAGGCACTACTATACCTAATCAACAAGCTAACTATACACGGACGATTCAACAGGTGGCTCGTCACGTTCCAGGAATTCGTGTTTTGAGTGGTAGTCATACCTAGGAAGAAGCACGTTATAGCAGATCAGTAGTCGAGGATTCGCTTGGGAGAACCTGCAGAAGAAGTGTCATATGAATTTACAAACACTCATTTGTTCTCAATTACTATGCTACCATCATGGTACAAATATGTGGGTGAATAATTATCGACAAGAGAGTTGCCAAAGGAGTTGACGAAAATTGAGATCATTATAAAACAAGCACCATTTCAGTTGATAGTTGGGTTATTGTACAAGATCAAACATGGAGTGTTGCATAGGTGCGTAATGGACGAAGTGAATTCAGCATTGAAGGAAGCTCACAAAGGGCTAGCCGGAGGACATATGGGACTAGATGCGACAGCAAGGAAGGTGCTTCTAGCAAGGCTATGGTAGCCCACCCTCTATCACAATGTGAAGGAATTTGTGACTGCATGCAATACATGCTAGAGTGCTAGGAAGCCGCTAAGGAGAAACTTCATGCCTTACCCATCACACCCGTAGGATTTGTTTGAAAGATGGGGTCTAGATTTTGTAGGGCCATTACCAAGGGATCATGGTGGGCACTTTGTCAATGAAATTATTCATAAGTTGACCACAAAGTTCAAGATCTTGCATTTGTTGTCTAGTCCATATTACCCCAGAGCAAATGGGCAAGCAAAAGCCACGAGTAAGGTCTTAGTCTCTATAATGTATAAGACATGTGGAATTGAAGATGTTGATTGGGAGGAAAGACTGTCAATGGTCCTATAGGCGTACAAGACTACGTTTAAACCAACAACCCACACTCCATTCCAGTTGATGTATGAGCAGGAAGCAACCATGCCAGTGGAGTTTTTGGTACCAAGTTTGAGAGGTTGCCTAGCGTTGTCAAAAGTTGTGGCATGATAAGCACTTGAATAAGATGGACTTGAAGGCACGTGACTTAGTCTTGAAGTAAAATGGCAAGAGAGAAATCAAGCTAGGAAAGCTGAAGACTTTATGGCTTAGACCCTTCCAAGTGGAAGAGGTAATGATCAAAGGCACAGTAAAATTGAAGAATTTGGACAAGACGTGTAATGCAAGCACAAGTAATTATGGTGAATTTTGAACCAACAGACAAAGGACCGAGTAGGGATAGGCTAACAATGGCACCAAGTCGGTATTCAGGATCCTTCCAAGGAATATAAATTCAGGAAGTTGTGGAGTCAAGTCATACAAAGGAAAAAGACGGTGTAGCAAGTGAAAGTGACTCGGACAATGAACTTGAGGAATATCTAGCATGGTTGCACAAGAAGGAGAACGCAAGTTGGCAAGAAATGGATATGCAACCTGTGATTGAACAAGAGGAATTGCAACCTCGATATATGGAGCATAGACGGATCCGGGTGCATGTCATGTCTCCAAATATAGAAGAAGAATGACTAAGATCATTCAATGCAGAAAACATATAGTAGATGCCAACGATGTATGTTGGACAAGGAGAACCGCTAGAACAGGAACCTCGAAGCGAGGGCAGTGAATATGAAGGAATGAGTTTACTTACAACTATTGGTCATGCACAACAAAGAATGCAAAAGGAAACGCAGCAATTGCGAGAGCAAAGTGAGCAACTGAATAACCAGATTGCAGAGTTAAGAAGACAACATGCACAAGAGATATTAAAGATATGACAAGATATTCAAACAATGGGTAGAATTTGTTATTCCAGAAACAAGACAAGACTAGAGGAGACCCCCAAAGGTGCATAGGAAGTTGAGTTTCTAGAGACTCGCTATTAGTTCAATAAGTATACCTGCAACAAGCAAAGTAAAATGGAGAGATATCCATGAAGTATCACTGCCAAGCAAAATAGGAGAAGTTGGGAACTTGAGACAGGAGCCCATCAGTGTATCCTTGATGAGTTCAAGAAGTAACGAAGAAGATTGGAGTAGTGGCAATTCAGGCTTGTAACTCGAAAGAAGAGTAAGGAGAGGAACACCAAGGAGATAGCATGTTACCCAACCTGCAGGCGATGAGAATATGCAGCAACAAGAAACTCGGAGTTGGAATGCCTTCGAGGCATGTAGGCAAATGAGTTGGAGAAGTCATGATCTGCTACGGTTCCTTGGGGAGTCAAAGTGGTTTTCAAAAGGTTACCCGATAACCCAAGGCATGTTTTCGAGTAAGGCAATTTGGGAATTTTAAGAGGGTTTTCAGGATCCCCACACCGTCTAGATTAACTGAACCAAGGGGAGTTCGTCTAGCCTTCTTCTTGACCATATGAGGGGAAGATTTTTTCATCAGATTGCCCATAGGCCATATATCTAGTAGGGTGGGCTGTCTAGACCACCCCCTGGTTTTTTGGGAGCTGACAAGAGGACCAAACGACCCTTGGACCGTTAGATCTAAGGGCCAAATCCGTCTAGACCTGCCAGGGACCTGTTGTCACATTTTTGCACGGGGTGCAATGTCTTCAATGTTGTTTTGTAACAGTGCTGCTCTTCTTTTCCTCCTTCCGTTTTTCTCGCTTCTCTCCCTTTCCTTTTCTTTCCCATTCTCTTTCTCTCCCCCTTTTTTCCATGGAGTTCCCAGCTTGATTTTCCAGCCTTTCCAACAGGTCTATCCGAAATTGGCTAAGTCCGGGGCGAGTTCGCACTTCGCCGCTTTGGCGGCGCACTTCGCCGGGCTGGGCGACGCGCGGCGGGCGCTTTGGTGCGAGTTCGCACTTCGCCCCACCTCCCGGGCGCACCTTGCACCGGGCAGACCGACAGTCAATGCAGAAAAAGGTAAAATGCCGGAGCAGGTCCATATGGCGGCAGACACCATGTTCGCCCGTGCGCAGCTCGACTTCTCAACGGAGCGGGAATGCGCCCTTGACAGTGTGACGTAGGGGAACAAACCCGGAATTTGACCAAGGCTTGAAGGCCTTCCCCGACCGCACTGATTTTTGCACGCATCCCAAGGAGCCCCGATCCCAAGCAAAGATGGATAGATCGCCCTCTAAGGCGTGCATGTGTCACACGGCATAACCCATCATCGACAAGTGTCCAGCCTTCGGGATTTGAACCAAGACTCGCCGACCAAAAGGGATAAGCATGGGCTGCCCGCACCGCCCGCGTTAATAGCCACATTCAAAGCTGATCCGAGGTTTCACCCGCTCCAGCCTACTAGCAAGCCTCGCCGACTTGAAGAATTACCCAACACTCCGCCACGTAGCTGTCCGTATTCCAGGAAGACCATGCCGCGGGTACACCCACCCGACAAAAGGTCAGCATTTGCGCCTCTTTCGCCGCTTCGTCACTCATGTTTGATCGGGACTCGTGCCCATTAATGTAATCGGTGGGACTCGGGCTATAAAAGCCCATCCGAAATTCATTGTAAAGGGTGGAAGGGGAATGTTTGTTAGGGAACCACCGTGCTTACCGTAACCGTGCTTCGCTTATGAATACAATCGTATGCCCGGTTCTCGTTCTACTATCTTTATTCTTTTATGCCGTCTTTCATTATATGCCTTAGGCCCACCCGTGTCGCCGTCGTTAATTCACTTTGGCATTTGGCGATCGGGTTCCTCTAGCATTGCTTGCTTAAAGCACCTTCTCGTACTTCATTATTTAAAGCATTCATTATAAATTTGGTAGCAGTTCCATCGCTTGTGTGTGACGTTGTCGGCCCGTATCCGGTGATTGATGCGATCCCCGCCGTTAGTTCCTTGTAGGGAATGTTTGCTAGGGAGCCATTGAAGTCGTGCGGTTAAACTCTCTACCTAACACATATACCCGGCTCTGACATCTCTAGGTTTACTTTCTACCCCCGTCGCTGTACGTATCCGGTGATTGATACGATCCCCGCCGTTAGTTCCTTGTAGGGAATGTTTGCTAGGGAGCTATTGAAGCCGTGCATACGCCGCCGGTGTATCGGAAGTACGCCTAGGTTTTGCGCTCCTTGTCATGCCTCGTGTTTGTATGCGAAGTAGCGGTGATTGGTGTGTTCCCGCACCGTTAGTTCCCCCCCACCAACCTTTGGACATATTTGTATCTCTTCTCGTACATTTGTCTCTTTCCGTTCCTTTATTTCTTTCCCGTTCCCTTTAGCTTAAATCAAGCCCCCCAAAAGGAGCCGGCCTTCTCCGGAGATTGGCTCTAGAGGCATCTCTTCCTTCCGGCCTTTCATGTCGGGGCGAACCGGGCGCATTAACCAAAAATCCTTTCCTCATGGCAGATTCGTAACCACGCTCTCGCACGACCGTGGGACGCTTGTCCCACGATTTAAAGAAAGAGTACCCATCCAGTTTCCACCTAGCGCAACAGCTCTCGCCACGCTCGGCGGAACACGGGTCCCACATCCGACGAGAGATTTTCTCGATCGCCTCCACCCGGCGCCGATAGCTTCCCGAGCTCTTGGTGAGACAAGGAAGTTTCTCACCCCCGACGGAATCGAAGCACCGGTGTTCGCTTCATTGCTGTTCCAAATCCGAACACCCGGCGACTCGCACGAACAAATCCTCCGAGTCTAGAAGACCGGTCCGGTCACCTTCATGCACACGAGAAGGTGGCGAACAAGAAATCCGAGAAGCCCGCCCGAGTTCTACGAACTAGACATCCACGCCGAGGCGAGATACCCAGGCCGGCCGATCCGCGAGCTCATTTCGACGAAGCCGAAGCCGAGGCTCGGAAGAGCCGAGTACGAAGTAGAAGAGGCCGAGGAAGAGGAAAATCCCGTATCCTCGGAAAGTACCGATACCGAGTACACAACCGACGGCGGAGAAGAAGAAGAAATGGCCGATCAACAGCCGAATGACGATGATCTCTTCCCGGCGGTGGACTCCTACAGGGCCTTTGGCCCCGATCGGTCGCCAAGCCGTGCCCCCGCCGCTTTAAAGTCTATTCCCACATACGACGGCTACGGTAAGACGGCGTACGAGCACATCCAGGACATCCTTGCCCCGGCCGCACCGCATACCATCACCGATGAAAGTGTGAAGACCCGTCGCCGGCCCTTTCCCCGAGGGGAAAGCTTCTCTACCGGTGGAGATCGGCCGCGTAGGGATCCATCACCGGGTGGCCCCAGCCTGCCAGGAGGCTCGTAAAAGGATGCAACGAGTCCGCTGATCCTACCTCTCTACCGCATCGGCCCCAAGCAATCCGGAGGCATCCTCAAGAGGAGGTGTCCGATTTTAACATTAGGTTTGCGAGATCCTCGGAAACGGGTACCTCGCGAACTTCGGCCTTCACCGGCATGGCCGCTCACTACTATCCGAGGTCCTTCAACTCGTACATATGCCCGCTCGCCGAAGATCGCCCGAATTGACGAGTTCCCCGCACCGTACGAAGCCGCCCAGCCAGTCGAAGCCGACATTATCTCCATCGGCAGAGCTTCCGTCCGCAGTGCAGGAGCCGATTCATCCCGACTTTCCAAGATCGCAAGATCCTTCCGCTTCGGTGGTGTGCCGTCTACTTCAGGGCAGCAGCCCCGACCCGCAGTGGGAATCCGGCGCCGGTCGTAACTCAATACGGCCCGCCCGCTTGCATTACCCTCATCCGCCTCCTCCCGCTCCGCATTTTCCAGCCGCTTCCTCGCTCCCCCGCAGATGCGTCTTATTCTAACCCTCCTCCATTGGCCGCTTTGCCTCCACCGGCACAGCTTGCCGCCTCCCGACAAGCAAAGATCCGTAACACGATTCTACAAGAAGTGCGGGCTTTGGCCTCCGGATATCATGCCATGTCCAATGACATGACTGCTATGAAAAAGAAGCAGCCCAAATGGACTTTGCTCCTAGAAGGCTGTATGCGCCGCCGGCACTGACAAAAGATAAAGCCCCAGAAAACCAACCGCAGAGGCGTCCGCCTCCGAGAAATGCCGCTATAGATGACCCACCCGGTCCTCCCCGACTGAGTCAACCGGTGCACTACTTGCAATGACCCGCATTCGGAGGAAGATTGCACTTTGCACCAAAGACTACATCCGCACCTTGGCCGGCAAAGACTATAGAAGATGATGAGTCGTACATGATCTTGGACGGTGAGGCCAATTTTGCCCCCGCCGTAAGAGAACCCAATGACGCCCGCCAAGGAAGAAAAGAAAGTCGCGGACACGGCTAAACCTTTGCAGGTATACACGAGAAGAGAAAGACCGCAGCCCAATGGGCCGCCACCGTACAAGCGGCCGTGGCCTTACACAGCCCAGAGAAGGCATCCAAAGATAAAGCTCCCGCTAAACCTTCTCCAAAGAAAGACCGCCGCTGTTCCAGCCTAAGCCTCCAAAGAAAGGCCCCAACTCCCGCTAAGCTCCCCGTACTTCAGCCCCCACCCAAACCAAAGAACAAGCCCAGGAGAAGTCAAGTACCCGTCTCTCGACCAAGAGACAGCGAGTTGAGGCCACCCAACAAGATCGGACAAAGTATGAGCCGGCTAAACCAACAGAAGGAGCTAGTACCTCGGGCCACAAAGATTGTAGACGAGTTAAAGAAGACTCCCGCCGTAATCAGCATGTACGATGCCCTTCGCTTCCTGTGCCGTAGATCCGTCGCAAGAATCACTAAAAAACATGAAGAACGGCAAGCGATGCACCGCTGTCCCGGTTCAACCTTTGACAGCCTCCACCACCGGGAAGAACAGACCGCCACCCTTTTATCTCTCTTTGCGGATGCAAGGGCACATAGTTCACAACCGCATGGTGGATTCTCGGTGCTTCCTCGACCGTGATGCCGAAGGCCGTCTCGCGATGAGATCGGGATGGAATACACGCGGAGCAGCCAAGGTGTGCTCGCAATTAGACGGCACCCCCGTCAAGACAAGCTTGGTGTCATAAAGGACATCCCTATCCGGCCGCACAAAGCTCTCGACATTGTGGTCATCCAAGAGGTCGTGATTGTTGACTCGGAGCCTTACTTCGGCATGTGTCTCTCTCGGGAGTTCACCGCGGGTTGGGCGGGTACCTGTCTCTAGACTACTCGCACATGGAAGTGCCCTTCAAAGGAAGGAGACCGAAAATTTTCAATGAGAAGCCTTCCCCTTTTCTAGTAGACAAGATACCCGGCGGAGAGATGGACCGCATGGTCCAGCTTGTCGAAGAAGAACCGGTGACAAGAGAACCGACCGAGCAAGCTCTCGAAGTGCTACAGCCTAGAAGACGAGTTCTCGTTGCGGGATTTTAATGCCGTAATCGGGACAGAGCAGTGCTGTTATTCCATTAAGCAGCCCGAGGAGCTTGACGTGTCCGTTGCGAAGGAGGTAGGACCCGCACCCGAAGAGCCGTGGGAAGCTTTTCTTTGACGGCGCCCGTTGCAAGAATGGCGCCGGTGCGGGGTCCTCCCGGTTTCTCCAACCGGAGTCCGGAGGGACTATGCCTACAGCCGGCCTCGGAGCCGTACTAACACTCCGGCGGAATACGAAGCCCCGTGCTTAGGTCTCGCGAAAGGCGGAAAGGCTCGGAATCAAGCATCTCCAAATTTTCGGAGATTCGGAGTTAGTGTGTCATCAAGTTACGAATAAATGCGCGTCTAAGCATCACTATCTTAGAGCGCACCGCAATCGGGTCCGGGGACCCGATGGAATCGTTTGACTCATTGAACGTTAAGGCAATATCGCGTGAGAGAAACAAGCACGCGGATATTCTCGCGTCTCGTTGGAGCCGTGCACGTTCCGCCGAAGACGTCGTCCGTAAACCGAAGCCGGTCCGCACCATTTACTGTGCCTTCGTGCTCGATAGGGATACCTTCCGGCGTGTATTCAGCCGTGACGAGGAGATCGTCACATTCCTGGTTAACGAAGTGTGTGTAATCGAAGGTAGAGACCCTGATGACGAGCAATATGAGGGGTTGATACAGTTACGGAATAATCACGTCCCAAAAGGACCGATTACATTAGAAAGTCTCTTTGATCAGAATGACAGAGCAATATCCCACAGATCAAAGTAGACCCGAGGCAAGATGCCGACTCGGAGCTCGAACCTGATAAAACCATCAAGGTCGGAACAGACTGCACGTCGGAGGAGCGGGTGCAGATTAGATCACTGTGCCAGGAGTTCCCCGACATCGTGGCCTGGTGCTACGAAGATTTGAGGGGGTATGACAGATCCGTCATCCAAAGATACCATCGAGCTAGAGGATGGCGCCAAGCCGTTCCGACAAAAGCAAAGGGCCGTAAATCCAAAGGTTGAGGCCATGATGAAGACCGAGCTCTTGAAGATGCCGGAGGCCAAGATCATCTACCCCATCAAACATTCATCCCGGGTCGCGAACCGGTGCCCGTGAGGAAAAAGAATGGCGACATACGTCTCCGTGTCGACTTCGTAAACCTAAATCAGGCTTCCCTCCGGGACCACTATCCGCTTCCCCAAATCGACCAAATTTTGCATATCGTTGCCGGAGCCCGTAGATTTTCACTTTTAGATGGATTTTCCTGCTACAACCGTATTTGGGTTAAAGACGAAGACCAAAGATAAGACGGCGTTTACCACGAAGTGGGGGACGTTCGCCTATCGCCGCATGCCGTTTGGCTTATCCAATGCCGGTGCCACGTTCCAAAGGGCCATGGACCCGGCCTTCCGAGAGCCGCTCAACAAGATTATTGTCATCTATCTTGATGACATGACCGTTTTCTCTCACCGACGAGAAGATCATGTTTCGCACCCGCGGCGTATATTTGAAAGTTGTCGAGAATTCGGCATCTCTATAAACCCGAAGAAGTCCGTCTTCGCGGTAAAGGAAGGAAAGCCGCTGGGACATGTCATCTCCGAGGAAGGCCTCGCCATTGACCCCGACAGAGCACAAGCCCTCGTTCGCTTGCCGCCCCCACCGATAAAAAAGGTCTGCAGTCCTTCTTCGGTCGATTAACTTCGTGCGGAAGTTCATTCCGGACTTCGCACAGTGATCAAGCCTATGGCCGAACCGTTGAAGAAAGATACACCTTACGAATGGATTGATGAGAGAGAGCAAGCTTTCGAGGAAATCAAGGCTCGAATTGCGCAAGCTCCGGTGTTGACAAACCCGGACTACTCCAAGGACTTCATCCCGTATGCAGTGGGAGAACCCGAAAGTTACGCCGCAGTCCCGACTCGTAAGGGAGACGACGGTGAGGAGCGCCCCATTGCGTTCCTAAGCCAAGTGATTCTCGCCACACGAAGAGAAGTACAATTTTATAGAGCGGCAGGTCCATGCGGTCATGAAGTCCCTTCGAAAGCTCGGGCACTTTGTCTCCCAAAGTAAGACCACCGTCTTTGTGATTCACCCCGATGTTCGCAGCTTCATCTTGCAAGGGGAACCGGGTCACAAGAGAGCGGGATGGATTGCCAAGATCCAGGAGTTTGACATCGAAGCACGGCCCACCAAGCTTATCGTAGGCCGAGCCTTGTGTCGGAATTGGCCCGAAGCGCTGTAGCCGGCATCTCCGCATGTAAGTGGGAGGACACAGCGACACGCGTCTACCTAGCCAACTCCTTATCGGAGGGGAGTGATTGGACAAATGAACTGGTGAGATACTTCTACACCGGAAGATGTCCTGATCACCTGAACGCCTCACAACGAAGGAGATTTCGGCTAGGTGCACTAAGGTACACTCTTCGCCCCGAGGGGCTTTACTTCAAAAACATTGACGGCATCCCGTTGCGGTGCGCCATAAAATCCGACCAGCCTAGGATCCTCGGAGACTTTCATTCCGGGGATGCCCGGGGGTCACCATTCTTCAAGGCCAACGGCCTTAAAAATAATAAGGGCCGGATACTATTGGCCCACTCGCTCGCAGACGCGTATGCGGTCCGTGCCAAGTGTGATCAATGCCGAGGTATGCCGGCCGAAACGTAAAAGCACCCCCGCCCCTTCAATCGATTCAAGCCGAAGCTCCGTTCCAAAGAATGGGGTCCGGACTTCATTGGGGTGATTTCTCCTAACTCCTCCGCCGGCCACAAGTTTATTCTCACAACCATCGACTATTTCACACGGTGGACGGAGGCGATCCCGACCAAGAACGCCGACCAAGAAACGGTCATCGTGTTCATTGAGAGCCCGATTACCCGCTTCGGGGTTCCGTAGTCGATTGTGACAGATAACGGTCCGGGATTTGTAGGCGCCGTACTCACGGAGTACACCAGCCGGCCTTGGCATCTATCACAAGATGTCTTCTAATTACTACCCGCAGGGGAATGGCCTTGCCGAGTCTACTAACAAGAACCTCCTGAAAATTCTCCGGAGGACCATTGAAAAAAATAAGCGGACTTGGCACTTGCTCCTGAACCGGGCGCTATGGGCGGACAGAGTTGCGTTCAAGAAATCCCTCAAGACGTCCCCCTATGCGCTCGTCTATGGCAAGCAAGCCGTTATGCCATCACACATTGAAATCCCCGCCCTGTGGATGATTGACGAAGACAGGAGCAGCGGAGACCCGGTAGACGACAAGTTGTGCCAACTC
Organism: Wollemia nobilis; assembly: GCA_028583015.1. NCBI lineage: Eukaryota > Viridiplantae > Streptophyta > Pinopsida > Araucariales > Araucariaceae > Wollemia > Wollemia nobilis. The sequence continues at coordinate 24,412,049 of JAQPPZ010000523.1, forward strand.
CTGCAGTTGGAAGAAGACAGAGAAAGTGCATACCAGGCCTTCGCCGATCACATTGCAGCCACTAAAGGCTGGTTTGCCAAAGGCACCACTGCCCGAGTTTTCGAAGTCGGGGACCTGGTGTTGAAGTGGGACTCATACAAGGCAAAACCGGGTAATCATGGAAAATTTGATGCTCTCTCGGGAGGGCCCTTATCGATTGCCCGGTGAATCGCTCAATGCCTACATACTTTCGGATATGGAGGGTCGGCTCCTCCCCATCCCCGTCAACGGGTTCCACTTGAAGCTTTATCGTTGTTGAAGGCGCCCGAGTGGCCCTTCCCCGTAAAAATTTTGCCTTGTGTTTTTATTTTTCCCCGCATGTATAGTTTCCGCTTTAGCATTCGCTTTATTTTTCCTTCTTTGAGCTTAAATGCGGCATGGGAGAGAAAGACAGTACTTCGCAACGAAGTTCTATCGTTGCCCCGCAGAGGGGCGAAGTTCGGCTATGCAGAAAAAGAAAGGAGAAAAAGAGCAGAAATCGACTAAGTGTTGATCGAAGTCCGACTTCGCAAGAGCCCGACTTCGGCCCACCCGAATTGCGAAGTTTGTCCGAGAAAGCTGAGCGACTAAAGTCCGCATCGCGCAACCCTTCGTGCGAAGCACGCACTGCGCGCAAAGTTTGTGCGAAGAACGAACTTCGCACCGAAGTCCGACTTCGCCCCCTGGCGCGCCGCGCCAACGCTTGGCGAGGCGAACTTCGCGAGTTCGCACTTCGCATCAAGTTTCGGCCGAAGTCCGAACAAAGCGGCGCCCGTGCGAAGTCCATCTAAAGATCAAAGGCGGCAAAGACCCGTATCGCGCCCAAACCTTGGGCGCAAAAAACATAGGTAGAACACAGCTCACGCGCCCGCGAAGTTCGTACTCCGGAGTCGTATCAATTCGCGAGTCCGACTTCGCCGGCGAGGTCGGGCCGTGCCCAACTTCGGGCGAAGTCCGGCCGCGCCTAGTTTTCCGGGCCAGTATTGGGACGCGGTTTAAAGAATAATAAAAAAATTCAAAAACCCCAAGCTGGGCCCAAGGCGCGTTTGCACTTGTTTTAATGTGGGTTTCCGCACCGAAGGTTTTGTCTTGATCGGCGTGCCCAAGTGGTGGCAGCAACGTCGCCCATGGTGCAGCCCCCAACGCCGAGTTAATGATTGCGCGTTTTTCAAGCGAAAACGCAACTAAAAAGCAAGGCACGGCTGCCGGGGCGCGTCTTTTCCTAAACGTTCTCCTGCGCGGCCACCAAGGGTTTTAACTCAGCCGACCTACCCCTCCTGCGTTGCATTAATGGCGCTGTTTTTATCTAGAAAAGGGGGTCGAATCATGCCAACATTCCGGATTGCAGAGATTATTCCCTGGACAAAGGCTAATTATTCCTCCGATAGCGAAATTTGTTGCAGATGACTCGAACCTCGTCATTATTGCCGACTCGGAGAGATGGACAAGGGAAAAATGCCCGTGTCGCCGCAGTCCAACTGGAAGCAACGAACTGTGCGATTTGCCGCGGCCAGGAGTTTTCAAAGGCGATCCTCCGCCGCAGAAAAAGTCAAAGGCCCGGACGAAGAAGGTACAGCCGTGGGCAATCCCCACCACCTCCGGTGAATTACCCGGGCAGATATGTGGACGGCTCGTTTTCCATGAGCCTAACTCACCCGAGAGCGAATGTGGAGAGCCGGGTCGACAAGGTTTCGCCCTCCCATCATTTTGGAGCGGCGTACAAATCAAACCTCTTCGTATTCATGTGCCCTCCCGTCCACCAATGCCCGGAGCCGATAGACTTAATTGTCGACACTATAAACCAGCCTTCCCGGCAATCTGCAGCCCAGCTGCAAACCCTTGTTCGCACCGGCGCAGGAGACCGTGGCAGCCGCCTTTCGCCCAGTGGCCGGAGTACGACTCCGGCACCATCCTCGAAAAATCAATTTGGGCGAACAAGCGGGACGTTTCACGCACACCAAGCGAATGAGGGATTTCCTCAATTCGTAGCCGAGCGCCCCGCTCCAGCTCGGACAATGGCCGACCGGCCCCATGCCTTTGGTAAAATTTCGTAGCAAGTATCTATATACCATCTTGGCATGGATCCTCGGCCGCGACTCCGATGAGCCGGTACACCCGCACCAGCCCGGCGCCGTGCAACGCCTCCCGTGTGGAGAATCTTACGAACCAGCGGCGCAGATGGAGCGGAAAACGCCCCATCTCTTTCGATCGGGCAGACCGGTCGGCTTACGCCATTCATTCCAACCTCGAAGATCCGAAGCGCCACCAACCAATTTTCGTTTCAGCTCCGTTCTGGTCTGGCTTTGTTTGTACCATCTGCACCCCCAAATGCCGATCCTGAACCTGAAGAAGGTTAACGAGAAGGGAGGACCCCAACCCGTTTATAACTGGACGGATGACTTATACCGGAAAGGGTCCTACTACAAGTTCAACTTCAACTTTCTCGGGGATTCGTCATGTCGCCTTCACCGAAAGTGAAATCCCCCGTCCCCCGAGAGAAATGACGAGTGCTTTGATAAACCAGAAGCTCGGGGACGTTTTCAGACTGACGCAGGGGATTGTGATCAGAATCTACGGATTCAAGGGCAAACCCTATTTGCTGCCCTATTGGTGCTCAGAGCATCTGTTCGGGATGGAAGTTGCCCGACATATGGACTATGTGGAAGAAGAGTTTGGCCTAGGGAAGAAAAGAGGACAGATTTTTCAATACCCTCTTTCCTGGGCCAATGTTGAGATTATCGAGGTAGGACAACATGTCTACCTAGAGCAAGCGCTGTCCCGGATTGGCCTGGTTTTGCGCTGCAGTCACTGGAAGTATGACCCTCATGGGATAAGGGGAAAGTTTGCACATCCGTGCCCCCGGGACATAACCGAAGATAGATGCGACGTGGTCCATGTGGACCTTGACTCGGAGATTGAATTAATGGAAGCTTCTCCCCTTGGCAGGATTTCTACCGCGAGGAGGTGACATATGACCCCAAGAGAAACCGGGACCATCACTTCTCATCTCCAGTGGTTCAAAAATTTCTCGTCCAAGATTGCAGGCCTTAACCGGTCTAAAGAAAAGATTATTGAATGCCGGAAAATGAGATGCCGCACGCAAAGACGATAAATCCACAAGGAGAAACCCGGCCGTAGATGACGACTTCTCGGTTCTCTATGACCAAGATCATGACAACCGGCGGCCGTTCGCATATCAAGGTTACGTTCCCCGAGGCCCCTTTGAGGATTATAAAAGTGGGTCTCCTCCCAAACAAGCTTGTACACTTCGGCAATCGCGCCGCCGGCCCAAGCAAGTACCCAGGCCGATCCAATGCAGCTCGTGGGCTCCTAAGGCGGCGCCCGAAAAGGCGAAAAGTTAGCCGAGGCAGCGCCCGAGGCACTTCCTCAGGCAAGAAAAGCACCAACACCGCCAGAACGCAGACCGGTTGCGGCACCTTCTGCAAGTCAAACCCCGGTACAAGTTTACCGTGGGAGCATCAGTGCCCGCCGCACCTCGCTTCGCCTCCTTCCCCGATCCGACAGCTTGTTCCGTAAGAAAAGAAGCGGAGGAGAGTTGAGAAAATCAGCGACCTAGCCCGATAGTGCAAGCAGCCGGCCGCAGAGCCGCAGCTCGCGTCCCCGCCGCCGCAGAGGCGCCTTTGGGCAGTCCCAAGCCGCCCGCCGAGACAATAAGAGAAGACATTCACCCAGCATCGGCTCGAGCGGAGCCCGCAGTACGTTTGCTGTCCCCGTCTCTCTAGTCTCACCCGCTCTACTTCCACTCGCCCCCGCTCAACCGGGCGAGCCATGACCACATCCTCCTCCCCCGTCTCCGCGTCCTTCTAGCGGTCCCCATTCTTTCGACTCGCCTTGCTCGTAACCCTAACGTCTCTCTTCTCTCGAGCACAACTCCAAACCCTTCGCCCGAGGTTAGTGCCGAGGCTGTCCGTTCACCATCACATCCTCCGCCTCGCCCGCTTCAAACCCTCACAAAGGTCGCCCTCTCCCATTTCCGCTTCCCTGCCGCCCCCACAAGCGACCGATTCTTCCAAGGTCTGTCCGGTTCCTCCCGATCCCATCCCCGCAGGAGAGACGTCTCAGCAGATCCCTAGGCTGGGGGAACCAGATTTTATGGACGACCTCCAGAACTCAGATGACTTGCCCCTGGCAACGAGAGCCGTAGAGTATTCTCTCTCTTTCCGCCAAGACCTGAAGCGGAGGAGACATGAAGAGATAGCCGCCCGGGCAAAACGCGCAAAGTATGATTTCGGAAGGAGAGTGATTACAACGGAGAAAATAATCCCAATAGTGAAGAAGCCTCTCCGAGAAATGACTAAGGCGGACTACGTGCTCCGGACAAAGGAGAAAAGCTTTGACGACATTGATAAACAAGATGAGATTCGTACGATCATGCGCAAAGTCGACAATCTCTTTGTCAAGAGTCCGGAGGAGCAGAAGAACTTTTGCGTTGCAGACAAAGTAAGGCAACTTGAAGAGGACCTATCTAGGTCCACCGAGCACCGGAAGCGGCGCGGCGAGAAACAGATGAATTCAAAGCCCACCTAGCCGCTTCTCAAAGAACAGTGCCGCAACCGAAAAGAAAGCAGCCTCTGAGCAGATTTCTCACTCCAGGAGTCTTTGAAGCAGTACGTCGCAGCCTGCAGTAAAAACATCTCAAGCGGCCGTCTTTTCAAAGACAAAAGTTAAGGAAATGAGGGCTGGTTTGCCGAGGGAATGCAAGCCCCATACCTTTAAGGCGATGGCAGTCCCGGACTTCGCATCCAGGATTCAAGAAGTTTCGCCCTGTGGAAAGCCCGTGGGTAGAGGAGGCCGAGCGCCAGGCAAAGCAATGGCTGGACCTGGCGATAAACCTTCAGGAGCGCGAGCGCGACGGCGTCCTTTTTTCCCCCGTGTCCTCATTCGCCGCAGAATGGGCAGGTGCAAGGGTGACCTTGCACAAATATTTTAGAAAAGTTGAAGAGGTGAGAGGGGCCAGACGAATGCTTGATGCATTCGGGCATGAAAAAGATATCTGTCTGGCCCCCTTTCACGCTCTTTCGGAACTTGGGTGTCCAGGTTTTGTTGAGAATGGCGAGCTCCTTACCCTAGATCGGGTAAAGAAGAATTGGCAGTCCTTTGAAGCAGATACAGCTGAAATTGATAGCTGGACAGAGCCAATTCAAGACAATCAGGTCACTCAGATGGTGTCCAGATATTCCAGGATCCGCTCCTATTTTCGGGAGTTAGAGAAAAGATACCTCACCATCGACCCGCACGCGGTCGCCGCTTTCACGGAGCATTAGAAGACATAGCCGACCGCAAGCCATTCGAAGCGGAAGCCCGGCGCTCAGCCCAAGAGGCGTACACTCGCATGTGCGAGGCGTAGCGAGAAATGGAGACCTTTCGTAAGGAGATACCGATGAGGCGACCGACAAAGATGAATCAAGAACAGCTTGCCGCAAGGAGAACAGCTTAGAGCAGAAAAGGCAGGGGAGGCAAGTTCCTCTCCACCCAAAGGATGAAGGCATGGATTCTTTGCGCCGAGGCGAGCTCGACACCCCGCGAGCCGCCGTAAATGTTGTCACATTTTTGCACGGGGTGCAATGTCTTCAATGTTGTTTTGTAACAATGCTGCTCTTCTTTTCCTCCTTCCGTTTTTCTCGCTTCTCTCCCTTTCCTTTTCTTTCCCATTCTCTTTCTCTCCCCCTTTTTTCCATGGAGTTCCCGCTTGATTTTCCAGCCTTTCCAACAGGTCTATCTCGAAATTGGCTAAGTCCGGGTGCGAAGTTCGCACTTCGCCGCTTGGTGCGAAGCGCACTTCGCCGCTTTGGTGCGAGCAGACTTCGCCCGCTTTGGTGCGAGTTCGCACTTCGCCCCACCTCCCGGGCGCACCTTGCACCGGGCAGATCGACAGTCAATGCAGAAAAAGGTAAAATGCCGGAGCAGGTCCATATGGCGGCAGACACCGTTGTTCGCCCGTGCGTAGCTCGACTTCTCAACGGAGCGGGAATGCGCCTTGACAGTGTACGTAGGGGAACAAACCCGGAATTTGACCAAGGCTTGAAGGCCTTCCCCGACCGCACTGATTTTTGCACGCATCCCAAGGAGCCCCGATCCCAAGCAAAGATGGATAGATCGCCCTCTAAGGCGTGCATGTGTCACACGGCATAACCCATCATCGACAAGTGTCCACCTTCGGGATTTGAACCAAGACCGCCGACCAAAAGGGATAAGCATGGGCTGCCCGCACCGCCCGCGTTAATAGCCACATTCAAAGCCGATCCGAGGTTTCACCCGCTCCAGCCTACTAGCAAGCCTCGCCGACTTGAAGAATTACCCAAAGACTCCGCCACGTAGCTGTCCGTATTCCAGGAAGACCATGTCGCGGGTACAGCCCTGACCCGACAAAAGGTCAGCATTTGCAGCCTCTTTCGCCGCTTCGTCACCTCATGTTTGATCGGGACTCGTGCCCATTAATGTAATCGGTGGGACTCGGGCTATAAAAGCCCATCCGAAATTCATTGTAAAGGGTGGAAGGGGAATGTTTGTTAGGGAACTACCGTGCTTATCGTAATCGTGCTTCCGCTTATGAATACAATCGTATGCCTGGTTCTCGTTCTACTATCTTTATTCTTTTATGCTGTCTTTCATTATATGCCTTAGGCCCACCCGTGTCGCCGCTCGTTAATTCACTTTGGCATTTGGCGATCGGGTTCCTCTAGCATTGCTTGCTTAAAGCACCTTCTCGTACTTCATTATTTAAAGCATTCATTATAAATTTGGTAGCAGTTCCATCGGTTGTGTGTGACGTTGCTGGCCCGTATCCGGTGATTGATGCGATCCCTCGCCGTTAGTTCCTTGTAGGGAATGTTTGCTAGGGAGCCATTGAAGCCGTGCGGTTAAACTCTCTACCTAACACATATACCCGGCTCTGACATCTCTAGGTTTACTTTCTACCCCCGTCGCTGTATGTATCCGGTGATTGATACGATCCCTCGCCGTTAGTTCCTTGTAGGGAATGTTTGCTAGGGAGCTATTGAAGCCGTGCATACGCCGCCGGTGTATCGGAAGTACGCCTAGGTTTTGCAGCTCCTTGTCATGCTCTCGTGTTTGTATGCAGTAGTAGCGGTGATTGGTGTGTTCCCGCATCGTTAGTTCCCCCCCACCAACCTTTGGACATATTTGTATCTCTTTCTGTACATTTGTCTCTTTCCGTTCCTTTATTTCTTTCCCGTTCCCTTTAGCTTAAATCAAGCCCCCCAAAAGGAGCCGGCCTTCTCCGGAGATTGGCTCGGAAGGCATCTCTTCCTTCCGGCCTTTCATGCTGGTGGGCGAATCTGGGCGCATTAACCAAAAATCCTTTCCTCATGGCAGATTCGTAACCAACAGACCAATTGAAAGAAATAAAAAACAAAGTGCAACCAAGTCGTCCAAAGAGCCAATTCGACCAGCAGTAATGACAAGGTCATCCGACAGACGAGAAACTAAAGGAAGAGAGGTCGGGCCATCCAAAGGAGAAGATAGAAAAGTGCTAGAGGAAGTAGAATGAAGGAATCAAACCGGAGCCCAGAAGACTTCCGCAAAGGAGTCAAAAGCAAAGGATGCAGTCAAGACGGGGTGGTGGGTAGTCTGGCCACCCAGGACTTCCGAAGCATGCTATTAGACAAAGACAGCAGCTAGTCAAACAAGGTTGTCTAGGTTAGTAGTCAAGACTATTCAGGCAGTTGAGTGGCCAAGCATAACACGCAGACGAGTTGTCTGAACAGACAGGTAGGCCATATAGCCGCCTGGGTTGTTTGAGCAAAGCAAAAGCAAAATTTAAAAGTAATTGTATGAAAAAAAATGCAAATTGTACATGTGCAATGTGGCAAAAATAAAACAAATGAGACAAAAAAAGCAGAACATCTAGATGCATGCAAAGCAGGTAAGGGTGGTGAGGTGGTAGTTAAGGGGCAGTTGCCGCATGCAAGCCAACTGTCCCCCTACCACTTCCAACTTATAAATAGACACTGGGAGTTGGCCATAATGCATACAAACGCATAACTAGAGAGTCGGAAGGAGCAAGGGCCAAGCATTGCAAAAGTAGACACGTGCATGTCGTACGAATGAGAATAATCCAGAAGGAGACCATTGAAGAGAGGAATAAGTAGACCAAAGTTGCAGAGGAAGACTGCCCTGATGAAGAAGAAACTTGCATTGTATAAGTAAATGGCCAAGTAGAAGACCAACGTTGCCAAAGAGAAGTGTCAGAGAGGGTTTCTATGGGAAATTTTTCTCCATTGCCAATAGATAATTTTTCCCTTTTGCAATTACAAGAGTTGAACCACAAGGTTGCAATTACGGAAGACACAAGAAGACATGGAGACCATATTGTGCAAGGAAGAGGGCACAAAGTTGTTGCAATTAAATATTTTCCAAGTCGTATGGACTATATAGGCCATACTGACCATTATCAAAAGAAACCGCAACTAAAAGCAAGTGCATGGGTCGTCTAAGGAGTTCTATACGTTGTCATACAGACACAAAAAGACTACATAGACAGAGTTGTCCAGAGTCTGGACATCAATGATACAACCAATTGAGACCAGACCATCTGCAATCGGGCCTTTTGAACCTATACCTCCTAAGGTTGGGCTATCCGAGACTGTGTTGTACTTAGTATGGCACTGAGAGGGGGGGTGAATCAGTGTGGCATTCCAAAACATGAATTAACAGCTCTAAAAACCACAACAATTAAAACTTATAAACAAATATAATAAGTACAACAAGAGAACATCACACAACATAGATTTTTAACGAGGTTCACCAAAATGGCTACTCCTCAAAAAGAACGGCTGCTTGGACTACCATCCAAATCCAGCCTCTTGCAAAGCACCAACTTTACAATTTGTTTACCAGCACCAACTGGAAGGAGCACCAACCCCTTATTTATCTGCACCAACAGAAAGGAGCACCAACCCCTAATTTGCCAGCACCAACTGGACTTCAATTTTGAATGAAAATGTTTGACAAATACCTTTGTTATTGCAAGACTCTAACTGATCTACTTCACCTTTGCAATCTCTGCACACTCTGCTCTTTCTTGCGCAATCTCTTCACACAATCTTCTCGCACTGCTACAGCCAAACTTTGCAATCAAATTTGCCCTTTGCGCTCTCTCGCACATTCCGCTTTCTCTGCTCACACGCTTCGCACACTCGTGTCGTTCCACACTCTGCTCTCTGTGTGCATTCACATTATGCACTTCGCTATCATCTCGCCGATTCTATGCTATCTGCGCTTTTACGGCCGCATCTCGCACTTCAACATTCACCCGATGGATACCTAAATCTCCAAACAGCCCAGCTTATATACTTGAGATTTTGAGATGAAAACCCTAATAGTAGTCGGCTGATTATGCAAATGCAAACCCTAATCTTGGTCGGTTGCAAACCCTAAACATGGTCGGTTGCAAACCCTAAATGTGGTCAATTGCAAACCCTAAAATCTGTCAACCTGCATTGAATGACTTCTGAACTACCTGTCCACTGCATTATTAGATCTAACTGCCTGAGTTGACAACAATGACAAAACTCTTGCAACACCTTCTGCAATCGGGCCTTTTGAACCTATACCTCCTAAGGTTGGGCTATCCGAGACTGTACCATCTAGAGTTGGCCTTTAAGGAGTAAGGCATACGGATAGTCAAGGTCCTATAGCCAATTGCGAGCAGAAGTACGAAGAACAAGACATGCCAAGTGGAGCTATGAGCGAAGACAAGTCATTGAGGGAACAATTGAAGCGGTTGGAGTTAACTATTGCCAGAAGTTGGCAAAATTCAAAGCCAAGGAGATTTTCTATAGGAGGAATGCAGAGGCCATGAATTTCAAACAAAATTGAACAAATGGAGTTACAGAGAAGATTTCCACTACGAGTTGTGTTGCGAGCAGGACCCGACACTCGTGGAGCAAGCGTCAGTGTTGGCTTCGGGAGAGGCCTAGTTGACCATGCGCATGGTAGAGAGAGCACAAAATGGATGTTGACCAAGGGGGAATGCGGCAACATGGAGCAAAGTCAAGATCAAGAACTGGCACCCCAGATGAGAGACAAGGTCATGGACAGGAACCAGCAGTTTCACCTCCAATAAGGAGTAAGGGGACAGAGCGAATGCAAATCCCCTTGGAAGAAATGACCTGGACAACACCACCGTGTGAATTTTGTAGAACATAGTGATGGAGCACTCGAAGGATCATCCATTGAAAACCACATTTCAGAATGCAGGAATATAGTTTATCTTGCAGGTCCCCATTTTTAATAGACTTTTTCAAGTTGTAACTGCTACAATTGCTGCAAACATATGATGATGGGAGACATAGGAGCAAAATCATGCTTGGTGACAAGGAAGAATGGGTGTCATTCTCCCCAAACAGGTTTTGAAGAGTATTTGGCTTGCCGAATCCCACAATACCGATGAAGGAGTGGAGCCCTACCAATTGCAGATTTTTGTCAACAAAAACCAATCAGAAGTGGCTAAGCTAACAAAGCATGGGAGTTGTGGAGTGAAGATGCAGCATCTCAAATCAGACAAACTGTAGTGAGCGATGAACATAATCATGTCCAAATTGTCCAACAAGCAAAAAGCCTTAGATATGCCCACTTGGCTCATACCATACATGGACAAAATCATGGTTAAAGAATAGTACGAATGGGCTAGTTTCTGTCAAACCGTATTCAAAATTTTCTAATACGGTATACAAGAATTTCAATGGCTTTGTATGCCATTACTTTGATTTTGGATGCAGCGTCGCATGAGAAGATTTAGATTCCAGGAGTAAATCCTCCTCATACTATTCCAGAATGTACGCCCACCATTTCCTGTTGGGTGCATGTTGCCCCATTGATGAAAGTTGGGACTATGAGAAAGGTAGCGTCAAGGAAGAAGAGGAAAGCACAAGAAGCATCAGAGGACGAGGAGAATGAGACAGATGCCCTAGAGTGTGAAGAGTCTGATGGAGCTAAGAAGCAGCTGCCTAGTGTCGAGGAACCATTCAGGAAAGAGAAGCGGAGGCAGTTACAGCAGCAATGGCAGTAGATCGGAAAGCAACTGCAGCAACAACCACAGCCCTATTTTATTCTGGTTGCCATACTCTATCTGTATAGGGCCATCTGGGCTGTAGCCAGGCCGTCCCATGCAAAGCCTGGGCCGTTTGACCTTACGGGAAAGTCGTCTGACAGCAGTGCCAGGCTGTCTAGACCTCAGACTGGGTCGTCTAACTATTGTGTTGTGCAGGGCCATCGGAGATGAAATGATGCAAGCCATCTAGGCTGCATTCTGTAAAGTTGTTTGAACAATACTGCCATTCCTAATTGTTCCTCCAAGTGTGGAATACTACTGCCATGCTAAAAAGATCTGCAAACTTATGTAGCTGCTCTCACAGCAACAACTATGATGGCTACAGCTATGCCCTCTCTGGCATGATAGTGACTGCTATGCTTGCTTTGACATGACAATGGCTGCTATGCTTCCTCTGGAATGATGTTTGCAACCATATATATCTATGCTTGCTTTGATTTTTTTGTTGTTGTTATATCTGAAGTTCTATAAATTGCATCTATGGCATAGAGAATTTGATTGCCCTATTCTATATATTCATAACTGAAGCTTTAAAACTAATGCATGGCATCAAAGTGCGGAGTCTAAGGGCGTTTGAAGGTCTAAGATTGCATTGATGGTTTTTGTTTGAAAAAAAATGTGCAGGTTGTTTTCATCAAAAAATTTATAAGTAAAAACAAAACATAACAGTTTTGGACTGGAGCAATCCAGTTCAGGCTGTTCAAAAAGTTCATATTAGAAGAAACTTGGGACAGTTTATGCCTAACCTTCTAACTAAAGCCTTCAAAATAGTGTATGGCTTCACAGCGTGGAGTCTATGGGCCTTCGAAAGTCTAGGATTGCATTGAATTTTTTTTTTTTTTAATTGCAGATTGTTTTCATCAAATATTTTAAAATATGTTTCAAAAAAGTTTTGGACTGGACCGATCCAGTTTAGGCTGTTCAAAAAATTCAGATCAGACCAAACCTGGGACAGAATAGGCCTATCTATGATGGCTATGGCAATGCCGTCTCTGGCATGATAGTGACTGCTATCTTTGATTTGACATTGCAATGGCCACTATGCTTCCTCTGGCATGATGTTTGCTCCCATCTCTATCTAAACTATGCCTTTTTGATTGTCATTATATCTGCAGCTCTATAGCTTGCGTCTAGGGCATAGAGAGTCCCATTGCCCCTCTATCCATTTGCAACTGAAGCCTTCAAAATAGTGTATGCCACCACAGTGCAGAATCTATGGGCCTTTGAAAGTCTAAGATTGCATTCTTATTTTTTCATTTCGAAAAATAATTGCAGATTGTTTTCATCAAAAATTTTAATAACAAAAAAAATACAATGTTTTGAACTGGACCAAACCAGTTCAGGCTGTTCAAAAAATTCACATCAGACCACACTCGGACCAGGTTATGCCTAACCTTCTTACTAAAGCTTTCTAAATTAGTAAATACTGTATGGCATAACAGTGTAGAGTCTATGGACGTTTGAAAAATTAGAATTTCATATAACTTTTTGTTTGTTTTTTTTTATCAATACTTCTTATACACATCCGCCATGGGGGTTGAACCCAGGTCTCATCACTGATAATGCAAGTGGCGTCCTCGCCGGTAGACCACATGCACCCAGATAGCTTTTTGTTTTTTGAAGTTGCAGATTGTTTTCATCAAATACTTCGAAAATTACTCAAAAAAAAAAGTTTTGGACTGGACCACTCCAGTTCAGGTTGTTTGAAAAGTTCAGATCGGACCAAAGCCAAGCCAGGTTAAGCCTAACCTTGTAAATATGCAAAAACGTTGGTACCTTGAGCCTAGCTTACTTCTTCAATGTATTGTGATTTCCTTGGATCCCCTCTCCTCCTTTGGGTATTAATTGAATGCACCGCCTCCCCCACCCACACATCTCCTTCCCAAGAAAGCAATGGATCATGAATCAATCTGGGAATCTATGGTGACATGCTCAAACTACTTAGATGTCACAAAGATGTTTGGGATCCAACCAGCATTGGAAAAATTGTGATCAGCAATTTATCGGGAAGGCACAGAAAAAAAATTGGATTGGGAGTTAACAAGGAAAAATCAATAAAAAATTAAAATTACTTAAAAATTAGAATTTAATACAATTTTGAAAATGGCATTTAGTTTTTCCTGAATCTTTTTCTCAACTTTTTCCTGATTTATTGTGATTTTTTTCCCTATTATTTCCTTTTAAAACTCTTCCTATCCCCAATTTTTTTTTCTTATATTTCCCCCCAAGTATTACAATCTTTTGAATAAATGCAAAATTTAAAAAGCCATGATTTTCGCAATTCTCACAATTTTTTCCCAATTTTACCACACTAGCCATCCAGCCTTAGCCAATTTTACTTAAAACATTCCCCTTCAAACATGACTAGGATTGCATTGACTCATCATAGTGATTGTCAATAATTCATCACATATAGACATCGACTAATGATGGTTATTCTTTTGTTTATGGTCCACAAACATTATCTGCCTCTCCCTGACAATGAATCTCCTATAGGATTTAAGCTCCAAACTTATAGCATTTGTTGTATATCTGTACTTTTTTTTTTTTTTTTGAGAACAAGAGGTTGTATTTGGATCCCCCACCCTTGACAAATCACAACTCTCTTCTTTAGAGCTTGAGAATTTACAAATGGAGATAAATTTTCATCTCAATTGAGTTGCTATAGCTAGAAACCTACATTATTTTATATAAAATGTCTGAATTCTTGATTTTCATTTTCTGGATCTTTTTCAATTTTGTGTGAATATAAATATTCTAGAATTCGGCATCCTTCTTGACATTTTCCTACAGCAACCTTCACAATACCAAAACTTCACCTCTACTATCTATGCATTGCATCTTAGTAGAGCAATATTTCCAAAACATCGTACTATCATAGTCTACTTCACCAAATCTGGATTGCTAGTTTCCTTCTTGAAGCACAAATGCAACCACACAAATTATTATAAATATTTTATATGAAAACACATTAATGTTATAAAAAATAAAAATAAAAATAAAAATAAAAAAAAAAGATATTACCAATGGAAAACATTAAAGTAAATCTCAATCATGATTTGATTCAAGCAATCAACATTGTCTTGTCAGCTTCAGCTAAACTTACTACTTCCTCTAACCATGCAAAAGAGAATTTAACTTCAAGATCCTCAAATAAAACCCCTCTATTCGCTAGCCTATCTGCACATTTGTTTCCTTCCCTTAACGTATGCATAAACTTAATTTCTTCAAACTCTATAGCAAGGTCTTGAATTTCCACAATTATCTCTTGTATGTTCCACGGAACCTTTGCTTTCCTCAAAATTGCATTTATTACTATGAGAGAATCACCTTCCATCCATACTTTGTTCCATTTCATTTGTTTGCATATTTTTAACCCTTCCAAAGCCACCCAAACTTCAGCTTCATTATTTGTCTTAAATCCACTATTGAAAGCATAATGAGATAAAATCTCTCCTCTATTATTTTTAATTATTCCTCCTCCTCTTGTTGGTCCTAGCTTTCCTTTAGATGCTCCATCAAAATTCAATTTGACCAACTCCACATCCGGTGGTTTCCACTTTATATTCTTTGCCTTCTTTTGTTTTTCCTGTATCCAACATCATAATTCCATTTGCTGACTTGACTCCATCTATCAAGGCTCTCTGCTTCTAGATTAGGGATTGGGTGAGTTGATAGGGCTGGTTTAGACACCTCTATGGCTAAACAAATCTTCCTTTTCATTACCTCTAAACTGCTTTCCTTTCCATTAAATATTCTTCTATTCCTTTCTAGCCATACGGTCCAAAGTATTGTATCTTTTGATATATCCAAGATTGTTTGTAAAGCCTCAATTTTAAAAGTGCTCCACCATTGCTTTAACCATTCTTCAATTCTGCCATTCATCACCATGCATTTACCAAACATATTAAGAATCAATCGCCATAGTTTCCAAACTATTGAGCAATGTCCCAAGAGATGGTTTATACTCTCCTCCACTTTACAAAGAACACATTGTAAGGGGCCATGAAAACCCCTTTTTCATAAGGTTATCCCAAGATAAAATTCTTCTATGACCTACCAACCAAACAAACATTTTGACTTTAGGATGTTTGGCCTATCCCAAATATCTCTCCATATTCTCGCGATATTCCTATTTTGTTGGTGCTTTACATTATATCAACTTCTTGTTCTGTATTCTCCTAAGCTATTCAACTCCCAAATCAACTTATCCTTGGCTTCCTTCAGAATAATCACTATTGTTATCTTTCTACTCAACTGCCTCCTAGCATCAATGTCTTATATACTTGTAAAAAAAATTCTTTCCATTTGTATCTTCCTTCCTAATCCTTGTACAAAATGTTTGAAACCCTACACCATATTTGTCTTGGAGTAATCCCATTCATCGTTTCAAAACTGGATCTAGATTGAGTGATTTTTTATCACACCAAGTATCCATCCAAATAGAATTTTTTCTCTAGTTCCTACCACCCATCTTAAACTTTTAATCACTAGATCAATTGATTTTTTTAAACCGTTCCATAGTGCGGAACTATTTGGTAAAGAGAATACAATAAATATTAAGCTTGGGTCATTAGGCTCAACATACCTAAAAGAATTCTTGCCCATTGTCTTTGAATCTCTTTGTAAAATCTCCAAATTACTTTTCCCCTAAGAGCTAAGTTTGCATCCGTAAGAACTCTTAAACCGAGACCACCCCTAGTTTTATCATCACACACCTTGCTCCATTTCACCAAAGGAAATTTCCTTTTATCATGTAATCTTGACCACAAAAATGATCGCATAATATAGATTAAAATTTTTTCTATCAATTTTGGCATAGTATACAAGGACATAATATGTTGGAATGGCCTGTAATACTGATTTAATATTGCATAACTTTTATTATTATTAGCATAAACCATTCACCAATATGCAGAAATATCCAATCATTCATCCACAATACATTATCCACAATAACAATCCACAAATGAGAGAGAAATAGATAATACCCTCAAGGTAGGGAAACACCAATAATAATCCTTAAGGAAGGAATAACTCCACAAGATCTCCCAAGACGAGAAGCCACTTCGTGGGCACGACGATTACATAAGATTCTTCTTCAATGATATGAATCATTACAATGACAAATATCTCTTCTTTATATATCCATATTCTTATTCTACTTTGGGGAGCCTACTACTAATATAATATTATATTATAATATAATATAATATTATAATATAATCAACCTTGGGTTATGTGTGGCCCATGCCAACCCTTATACAATATAATAATGTATCCTCAAATATCTATTCCTAGGTACCTACCATGCCACCCTCACAAATGTTTCGTCCTTGAAACATATGAAGAAACATGATAATACGATTTGCTAAGCAAAGTTAGCAACTGGTACCAATCTCGATCATCCATCCATCCAAGTGAAACATGTTGATGCTGGTATGCCATTTTGTTACTTGAGTATCCAAATCTACTTCGTTGGCTCCACGCTTTTGCTGCTATATTTTGATAACTTGAATGATGGGTCCACTTTTTCCTTGATCTTTGATGAACCATTCTGAAAACTAGGATCTCTATGCTTTCTCTGCCAAACACTGCCATAGTTGGTGCCCTTATGATTCCATGTTGAACCATAATATTGTTGCCTTGAGCCATGCCTCCAAGAATGTTGTCGTTCATGGTGGTGTGGATGGCGATATGGTGCAACCTTAACTTGATGTTCTACCCGTTGGTTACGAATCTGCCATGAGGAAAGGATTTTTGGGTTAATGCGCCCAGATTCGCCCACCAGCATGAAAGGCCGGAAGGAAGAGATGCCTTCCGAGCCAATCTCCGGAGAAGGCCGGCTCCTTTTGGGGGGTTTCTGATTTGAGCTAAGGGTACAGGAAAGAGATGAATGTACAGAAAGAAACAAATGTACAGAAAGGGATTACAAATATATTCAGAGGTTGGTGGGGGGGAACTAACAGTACGGGAACACACCAATCAACGCTACTTGCTGGCATCATAAATACAAAAGTATGACAAAGAAGCTGCAAAATCTACGCGTACTTCCGATACATAAGCGGTGTATGCACCATTCAATGATCCCCTAGCAAACATTCCCTACAAGGAACTAACGGCACGGCGATGCATCGATTAACGGATACGTACAACGACATAGGTAGAAAGCAAGCCTAGAGATATCGGGGCCGGGTATATGTGTTTATGTAGAGAATTTAACCGCACTTGTTCAATGGCTCCCGAGCAAACATTCCCTACAAGGAACTAACGACACGGGATCGCATCAATCACCGGATACGGACCAGACAACAAAACACATAAGCGATGGAACTGCTACCATATCTATTCTATAAATGCTTTAAATTAATGAAGTACGAAAAGTGCTTAAACAAGCAATACTAGAGGAACCTGATCGCCAAACGCCGAAGTGAATCAACGAGCTGCGACACAGGTGGGCCTAAAGCATATAATGAAAGACGGCATAAAAGAATAAAGACAGCAGAACAGAACCAGGCATACAGATTGTATTCATTAGCAGAAGCACGGTTACAATGGGTACGGTGATTCCCTAACAAACATTCCCCTTCCACCCTTTACAATGAATTCATGGTGGGCTTTTATAGCCCGAGTCCCACCCGTTACGTTAATGGGCACAGAGTCCCAGTCAAACATAAGCTGACAGAAGCGGCGAAAGAGCTGCAAATGCTGACCTTTTGTCGGACCGGGCTGTACCCGCAGCATGGTCATCCTGAAAGCTGGACAGCTATGTGGCGGAGTGCTGGGTAGAATCTTCAAGTCGGCAGGCATGTCGGTAGCTGGAGCAGGTGGAACCTCAGATCAGCTTTGAATGAGGCTACTGGCACAGGCGGTGCAGCCCATACTTATCCCTTTTGGTCGGCAGTCTTGGTTCAAATCCCGAAGCTGGACACTTGTCGGATGATGGGTTATGCTATGTGACACATGTCTGCCTTGAAGGGCAGTCTATCCATCTTCGCTTGGGATCGGAGCTCCTTGGGATGCGTGGGCAGAAAACAGTGCAGTTGGGAAGGCCTTCACGCCTTGGTCAAATTCCGGGTTTGTTCCCCTACGTACACTGTCAAGGGCGCATTCCGACTCTGCTGAAAAGTCGGATTGCGCACAGGTGAACACTGGTGTCTGCCGCTGTACGGACCTGCTCCGGCACTTATCATTCTTCTTTGTCAGCCTGCCAGACTGCCCGGTGCAAGGTGCGCCCAGAAAGTGGGGCGAAGTCAGACTTCGCACCAAAACTGGGCGAATGCGCCTCGCACCAGACCTGCGCCCCACCAGCGGGCGAAGTGCGCACTTCGCACCAAAGCGGGCGAAGTGCGAACTTCGCACCCAGACTTAGCCAATTTTTCAGGGTAACCTGCTGGAAAGTTGAAAAATCAAGCTGGGGACTCCAAGAAAGGGGGGGAAAGAAAGAGAATGCGGGAAAGAAAAGGAAAGGGAGAGAAGGAAGGAAAACGGAAGGAGGAAAAGAAGAGCAGCACTGTTACAATATTGAAGACATTGCACCCCGTGCAAAATGTGACAACATTTCTGGCGGCTCGCGGGGTGTCGAGCTCGCCTCGGCGCAAAGAATCCATGCCTTCATCCTTTGGGTACAGAGGAACTTGCCTCCCCTGTCTTTTGCTGCTCTAACTGTTCTCCTTGCGGCAACTGTTCTTCAGATTCATCTTTGTCAGTTGCCCCATCAGAAATGCCTTCCGAAAACTCTCCATCTCCATTCTTCTGCCTCGCAGATGCGAGTGTATGCCACCTGGGCTGAGCGCCAGGCTTCTGCTTCGAATGGCTTGCGGTGCGCTATATCTTCTAATGCTCCGTGGAAACGGCGACCGCGTGCGGGTCGATGGTGAGGTACTTTTTTCTAACTCCTGGAAATAGGAGCGGATCTTGGAATATTTGGACACCATCTGAGTGACTGACTGTCTTGAATTGGCTCAGTCCAGCTATCAATTTCAGTTGTATCTGCTTCAAAGGACTGCCAATTTCTTTTTACCCGATCTAGGGTGAGGAGCTCGCCATTCTCAACAAAACTTGGGCACCCTAGTTCTGAAAGAGCGTGAAAGGGGGCCAGACAAATATCCCTTTCATGCGTGAATGCGTCTAGCATTCGTCTGGCCACTCTCACCTCTTCAACTTTTTTGAAATATTTGTGCAAGGTCACCCTTGCACCTGCCCATTCTGCAACGAATGAGGACACGGGAGAAAATTGGAGGCCGTTGCGCTCGCGCTCCCGAAGATTTACCGCCGAGGTCCGGCCATTGCTTCGCACGGCGCTCGGCCTCCTCTACCACAGGCTTTCCCTGGGCAGAAACTTCTTGAATCCTGGATGCGAAATCCAGGACTGCCATCGCCTTGTAGGTATGGGGCTTGCATTCCCGCAGCAAACCAGCCCTCATCTCCTTAACTTTTGTCTTCGAAAAGACCGTCGCTTGAGATGTTCTCTCTGCAAGTTGCGACTGCGCCTGCTTCAAAGACTCCTGGAGCTGAGAAATCTGCTCCGAGGCTGCTTTCTTTTCGGTTGCGGCTTGTTGCTGAGAAGCGGCCAGCTGGGCTTTGAGTTCATCTGTTTCTTGCCGCGCCGCTTCCAGCTGCTCAGTAGACCTAGACAGGTCTTCTTCAAGCTGTCTTACTTTATCCTGCAACGCGAAAAGTTCTTCCTGCTCCTCCAGGCTCTTGACAAAGAGATTATCAGCTTTGCGCATGATCGTCTGAATCTCATATTGCTTGTTGATGTCGTCAAAGCTCTTCTCCTTTGTCTGGAGCTCGTAGTCCGCCCTAGTCATTTCCCGGAGAGGCTTCTTTACTATTGGGATTATCTTCTCTGTTGTAAGCACTCTCCTCTCAAAATCGTACTTGGCGCGTTTTACGGGGCGGCTATCTCTTCATGTCTCCTCCGTTTCGGGTTCTCGAGGAAGGAAACGAGAACACTCTGTACGGCCCTTGTTGCCGGGGGCAAGTCGTCCGTATTACGGAGGTCGTCCATGAAATCTGGTTCCCCCGGCCCTAGGGTTCTGGCCGAGACGTCTCTCCTGCGGGGATGGGATCGGGAGGAACCGGACAGACTTTGGAAGAATCGGTCGCTTGTGGGGGCGACCGGGAAATGGAGATGGGAATGGTTGACACTGCAAGGGTTTGAAGCGGCTGAGACGGAGGATGTGACGGTGAACGGACGGTCTCAGCACTAGCTTCGGGCGAAGGGTTTGGAGTTGTGCTCAGAAAAAGAGAAACGTTAGGGTTCTGAGCAAGGCGATCGAAAGAATGGGGACCGCTAGAAGGACGCGGGGACGGGGAGGAGGATGTGGTCATGGCTCGCTCAGATTGAGCGGGGGACGGAGTGGGAGTAGGAGTGGGTGAGACCAAAGAAACAGGGGCAGCAAACGTACCTGCGGGCTCCGCCTGAGCCGATGCCGGGTGAATGTCTTCGCTTCTTGTATCGGTGGCTGGCTTGGGACTGCCCAAAGGAACTGCCTCTGCGGCGGCGGGGACGCGACAGAGGCTCTGCGACTGGCTGCTGCACTATCAGGCTAGGTCGCCTGATTTTCTCGACTCTCCTCCGCTTCTTCTCTTACGGAATAACGGTCGGATCGGGGGAAGGAGATGAAGCGGGGTGCGACGGCGGCGATGCTCCCACGGTAAACTTGTACCGGGGTTTGACTTGCGAAGTTATGCCGCGACCGGTCTGCCTTCTGGCGGCGCTGGCGCTTTTCTTGCCTGAGGGATTGCCTCGGGCGCTGCCTTGACTAACTCTTTCGCCTTTTCAGGCGCCGCCTTGGGAGCTACGGGCTGCATTGGATCGACCTGGGTACTTGCTGGGCCTGCTGCTGGCAGTTGCTGAAGTGTACAACTGTTTGGGAGGAGACCCATTTTTATAATCCTCAAAGGGGCCTCGGGGAACGTAACCTTGATATGCGAACGGCCGCCAGCTGTCATGATCCTGGTCATAGAGAACCGAAAAGTCGTCATCTACGGCCAGGCTTCTCCTTGTTGATTTATCGTGTTGCGTGCGGCATCTCATCTTCCAGCACTCGGTAACCTTTTCTTTAGACCAGTTAAGGCCTGCTATCTTGGATAGAAATTTTTTGAATCCTGGAGACGAGAAATGGTGGTCCGGGTTTCGCTTGGGGTCATATGTCACCTCCTCGCAGTAGAAATCCTGCCAGGGAGGAGAAGCTTCCATTAATTCAATCTCCCAGTCAAGGTCCACATGGACCATGTCGCATCTATCTTCGGTTATATCCCGGGGGCACAAATGTGTGAATCTTGCCCTTATCCCATAGGGGTCGTACTTCCAGCGCTGCGGCAGCAAAACCAGGCCAATCCGGGACAGCGCTTGCTCTAGGTAGACGTGCTGTCCTACCTCAGTAATCTCAACGTTGGCCCAGGAAAGAGGATATTGAAAAATCTGTCCTCTCTTCTTTCCTAGGCCGAACTCTTCTTCCACATAGTCCATCTGCCGGGCAACTTCCATCCCGAACAGATGCTCTCGAACACCAATAGGGCAGCAAATAGGGCTTGCCCTTGAATCCGTAGATTCGACTACAATCCCTGCGTCGGTCGAAACGTCCCCGAGCTTCTGATTTATCAATGCACTCGTCATTTCTCTAGGGGGACGGGGGATTTCACTTTCGGTGAAGACTGACATGACGAATCCCAGAAAGTTGAAGTTGAACTTGTAGTAGGACCCTTTCCGGTATAAGTCATCCGTCCAGTTATAGACGGTGCGGGGCTCTCCCCTCTCGTTAACCTTCTTCGAGGTTCGGGATCGGCATTTGGGGGTGCGAGATGGTACAAACAAAGCCGAGGCTAGAACAGAGCTGAAACGAAAATCGGTGAGCGCCTCTTACGAATTTTCAGCGGCTGGAATGAATGGCGTAAGCCAGCCAGTCTGCCCAGTCGAAAGAGATGGGGCGCTTTCCACTCCTTTGCGCCGCTGGTTCGTAAGATTCTCCACACAGGAGACGTTGCACGGCGCCGGGTGGTACGGATGTACCAACTCGTCGGAGTCGCGGCCGAGAATCCATGCCAGGATAGTATAGAGATACTTGCTCTGAAATTTTGCCAAGGGCATGGGGCCAGTCGGCCACTGTCCAGCTGGAAGCGGGGCGTTCAGCTCTGAATTGAGGAAATCCCTCATCCGCTTGGTGTGCGTGAAGCGTCCCGCTTGTTCGCCCAGATTTACCTTTCTGAGGATGGTGCCGGAGTCATACTCCAGCCCTGGGGCGAAAGCTGGCTGCACAGTCTCCCTGCGCAGCGCGAACAAGGGTTTACCGCTGGAGCTGCAGATATGCCGGGTAGGCTGAGTGCATGAGTGTCTGACAATGAGGTCTACCAGTTCCGGGCATTGATGGACAGGAGGGCACAAGAATCTGAAGAGGTTTGATTTGTACGCCGCTCCGAAATGGTGGGAGGGCGAAACTTTGTCAGCCCAGCTCTCCACATTTGCTCGCAGCTGAGTCAGGCTCATAGAAAATGAGCCGTCCACATATCCCGCCAGGTAATTCACCGGAGATGGTGGGGCTTGCCCACGCTGTACTTTTTTCGTTCGGGACTTTGACTTTTTCTCTGGCGGGGTATCGCCTTTGAAAACGCCAGGCCGCGGTAAATCCCTTGGTTCGCCACTTTCGCTGGACTGCGCTGACACGGGCCTTTTTCCTTTGTCCATCCCTCCGAATCAGCAATAATGATAGGTTCAGGCTGTCTGCAACAGATTTCGCTATCACAGGAATAATTTGAACTGTCCGAGGAATAATCTGTGCAATCTGGAATGTTTGCAGGCTTCTGTCCCCCTTTTCTAGATAAAAACAGCGCCATTAATGCAACGCAGGAGGGGGTAGGTCGGCTGAGTTAAGATCCTTGGGTGGCTGCGCAGGAGAATGTTTGGAAAAAACGCGCCCCGACAGACGTGCCATGCTTCTTTTGTTGCACTTTCCTTTGAAAAACGTGCAATCATTAATTCTGTTTCGAAGACTGCACCATGGCTGACGTCGCTGCCACCACTTGGGCACACTGCTCAAGACAAAACCCTTGGTGCGGGAACCCATGTTAAAACAGTTGCAAACGCGCCTTGGGCCCAGCTTGGGGTTTTTCGAATTTTTTATTATTCATTTCTTGGACGCTGCCCCAAACTGGCCCGAAGACCAAGGCGCAGTCGGACTTCGCCCAAAGTTGGGCGCGGCCCGACTTCGCCGGCGAAGTCGGACTTCGCCCGAATTTCGGGCGAAGCTCGAACTTCGCGCGAAGCGCGCGCTTGAACTGTTCTGCTCTCATTCTTTTCTGCTGCGCCCGAAGTTCGGGCACAGCGTGGGTCCTTTGCAACCTTGGGCGCTTTGGAACATACTTAATACTCCCCGCGGCCTTTGGACCTTGAACAAATTGCGCAGTGCTGATGCGTTGAGGCAGGTTCGGACTTCGGCCGAAGCTTGGAGCGAAGTGCGAACTTCGCGCGAAGTTCGCACTTCGCTCGAGAATTGAGCGCAGTGCACACTTCGCACTAACGCTGGCCGAAGTCGGACTTCGCTGCGAAGTTCGCACTTCGCGCAAGAGTTGCGCGCAGTGCGTACTTCGCACGGAAAGTATGCGCAGTGCGTACTTCGGTCAAAGCTTTGAGCGGGGCTTCCCTTTAGTGTGCCTTAACATTTTTTATCAAACTTCGCAATTTGGCTGGGCCGAAGTCCGACTTCGCTGCGAAGTCGGGCTTCGCCCAACACTTAGTCAATTTTTTGCCCTCTTTTTCTCCTTTCTTTCTTTGCATAGCCGAACTTCGCCCCTCCTGAGGGGCAACGACAGACTTCGCTGCGAAGTCTGTCCTTCTCTCCCATGCCGCAGTTAAGCTCAAAAAAGAAGAAAAACAAATTGAAAGCTAAAACTGGAAACTGTACATGCCGGGAAATGGAAAAAACATAAGGAAAATTTTTTACAAAGAAGGGCCACTCGGGCCTCTTCAACAGCGATAAAGTTTTAAATGGAACCCGTTGACGGGGGATAGGGAGGAGGCGACCCTCCATATCCGAAAGTATGTAGGCATTGAACTGGTTCACCCGGGCAATCTGATAAGGGCCCTCCCAGAGAGCATCAAATTTTCCGTGATTACCCGGTTTTGCCTTGTATGAGTCCCACTTTAGCACCAAGTCCCCGACTTCGAAAATTCGGGCAGTGGTGCCTTTGGCAAACCAGCCTTGAGTGGGCTGCAATGTGATCCGCGAAGGCCTGGTATGCACTTTCTCTGTCTTCTTCCAACTGCAGGAGTTGGCACAGTCTGTCGTCCACCGGGTCTCCGCTGCTCCTGTCTTCGTCAATCATCCACAGGGCAGGGATCTCGATGTGTGATGGCATGACAGCTTCCTTGCCATAGACAAGCGCGTAGGGGGACGTTCTGAGGGATTTCTTGAACGCAACTCTATCCGCCCATAGCGCCCGGTTCAAGAGCAAGTGCCAAGTTCGCTTATTCCTTTCAATGGTCCTCCGGAGAATTTTCAGGAGGTTCTTGTTAGTAGACTCGGCAAGGCCATTCCCCTGCGGGTAGTAATTAGAAGACATCTTGTGATAGATGCCAAGTCTGCTGGTGTACTCCGTGAGTACAGCGCCTACGAATCCCGGACCATTGTCTGTCACAATCGACTCTGGAACCCCGAAGCGAGTAATCAGGCTTTCAATGAACCCGATGACCGTTTCTTGGTCTGCGTTCTTGGTCGGGATTGCCTCCGTCCACCGTGTAAAATAATCAAGGAGTTGTAAGAATAAACTTGTGGCCGGCGGAGGAGTTAGGAGAAATCACCCCAATGAAGTCTAGACCCCATTGTTGGAACGGAGTCTCGGCCTGAATCGGTTGAAGGGGCAGGGGTGCTTTTCTGTTTCGGCCAGCAAACCTTTGGCATTGATCACATTTAGCGCAGACCGCATGCGCGTCTGCGAACAGAGTGGGCCAATAGTATCCAGCCCTTATTATTTTTAAGGCCGTTGGCCTTGAAGAATGGTGACCCCCAGGCATCCCGGAATGAAAATCTCCGAGGACCCTAGGCTGGTCGGATTTTTTGACGCACCGCAACAGGATGCCGTCAATGTTTCTGAAGTAAAGCCCCTCGGGGCGAAGAGTGTACCTTAGTGCACCTAGCCGAAATCTCCTTCGTTGTGAGGCGTTCGGGTGATCGGGACATCTTCCGGTGCGAAGTATCTCACCGGTTCATCTGTCCAATCACTCCCCCTCCGATAAGGAGTCGGCTAGGTAGATGCGTGTCGTTGTGTCCTCCCACTTACAGGCGGAGATGCCGGCTACAGCGCTTCGGGCCAATTCCTGACACAAGGCTCGGCCTCTAATAAGCTTGGTGGGCCGCACTTCAATGTCGAACTCCTGGATCTTGGCAATCCATCCCGCTCTCTTGTGACCCGGTTCTCCTTGTAAAATAAAACTTCGAACATCCGGGTGAATCACAAAAACAGTGGTCTTGCTCTGGGAGACAAAGTGCCTGAACTTTCAAAGGGACTTCATGACAGCATGAACTTGCCGCTCTATAAAATTGTACTTTTCTTCATGCGGCAAGATGACTTGGCTCGAGGAACGCTATGGGGCGCTCCTCACCGTCGTCTCCCTTACGAGTCGGGACTGCGAGCGTAACTTTCGGGTTCTCCCACTTGCATACGGGATGAAGTCCTTGGAGTAGTCCGGGTTGGTCAACACGGAGCTTGTGCAATTCGGGCCTTGATCTCCTCGAAGGCTTGCTCTCTCTCATCAGTCCATTCGTAAGGTGTGTCTTTCTTGAGCAGTTCGGCCATAGGCTTGATCACTTGTGCGAAGTCCGGGATGAACTTCCGCACGAAGTTAATCCGACCGAAGAAGGACTGCAGCCCCTTTTTTGTCGATGGGGGCTGGCAAGCGAACGAGGGCTTCCGCTCTGTCAGGGTCAATGGCGAGGCCTTCCTCGGAGATGACATGTCCCAGCAACTTTCCTTCCTTTACCGCGAAGACAGACTTCTTCGGGTTTATGGAGATGCCGAATTCTCGACAACTCTCAAATATCTGCCGCAGGTGCGAAACATGATCTTCTCGTTGGTGAGAGAAAACAGTCATGTCATCGAGGTAGATGACAATAATTTTGTTGAGCAGCTCTCGGAAGGCCAGGTCCATGGCCCTTTGGAACGTAGCACCAGCATTGGATAAGCCAAACGGCATGCGGCGATAGGCGAACGTCCCCCACTTGGTGGTGAACGGCTGTCTTATGCTTGGTCTTCGTCTTTGACCCAAATCTGGTTGTAGCCGGAAAATCCATCTAAAAGTGAAAATCTGCGGGCTCCGGCAACGATATGCGAGAATCTGGTCAATTTGGGGAAGCGGATAGTGGTCCGGAGGGAAGCTTGATTTAGGTTTATGAAGTCGACACAGAGACGTATGTCGCCATTCTTTTTCCTCACGGGCACCAAATTCGCGACCCAGGATGAATGTTTGATGGGGTAGATGATCTTAGCCTCCAGCATCTTCAAGAGCTCGGTCTTCATCATGGCCTCAATCTTTGGATTTACGGCCCTATGCTTCTGTCGGAATGGCTTGGCGCCATCCTCTAGCTCAATGGTATCTTTGGATGACGGCTCTGTCATACCCCCTCAAATCCTCGTAGCACCGAGGCCACGATGTCGGGGAACTCCTGGCACAGTGATCTAATCTGCCGACTCCTCCGACGTGCAGTCTGTCCCGACCTTGATGGTTTTACCAGGTTCGAGTTCCAGGTCAGCATACTGCCTCGGGTCTACTTTGATCCTATGTGATATTGCTCTGTCGTTCTGATCAAAGAGACTTTCTAACGTAATCAGTCCCTTTGGGACGTGATTATTCCGTAACTGTATCAACCCCTCATATTGCTCGTCATCAGGGTCTCTACCTTCGATTACACATACTTCGTTAACCAGGAATGTGACGATCTCCTCGTCACAGCTGAACACTGCCGAGAAGGTATCCCTATCGAGCACGAAGGCACTGTAAATGGTGCGGACCGGCTCGGTTTACGGACAACGTCTTCAGCCGGAACGTACCTGGCTCCAACAGACGCCAGAATATCTGCGTGCTTGTTTCTCTCACGCGATATTGCCTTAACATTCAATGAGTCGAACGATTCCATCAGGTCCCAGACCCGATTGCGGTACGATTTAAGATAGTGATGCTTGGACGCGCATTTATTCATAACTTGATGACACACCAGCTCTGAATCTCCGAAAATTTGGAGATGCTTGATTCCGAGCCTTTCCGCCTTTCGCAAACCCAAGCACAGGGCTTCGTACTCTGCTGAGTTGTTAGTACAGCTCCAGGCCAGCCTGTAGGCATAGTCCTTCTGGATCCCGGTTGGAGAAACCAGGAGTACCCCTGCACCGGCGCCATTCTTGCATCGCGCGCCGTCAAAGAAAAGCTTCCACAGCTCTTCGGGTGCAGGTCCTACTTCTTTCGCAGCTGACACGTCAAGTCTCTCGGACTGTTTAATGGAGTAACAGCCCTGCTCTGTCCCGATTACGGCATTGAAGTCCCGCAACGAGAACTCGTCTTCGAGTTGTAGCACTTCGAGAGCTTGCTCGGTCAGTTCCACTGTCACCAATTCTTCCTCTGACAACTAGACCATGCAGTCCATCTCTCCTCCGGGTATCTTGTCCACTAGAAAGGGGGAAGGCTTCTCATTGAAAATTTTCTGTCTCCTTCCTTTGAAGGGCACTTCCATGTGTGAGTAGTCTAGAGACGGTACCCGCCCAACCTCGCGATGAACTCCCGAGAGAGACACATGCCGAAGTAAGGCTCCGGGTCAACAATCACGACCTCTTGGATGACTACGATGTCGAGAGCCTTGTGCGATCGGATAGGGATGTCCTTTATGACACCAAGCTGTCTTAACGGGGGTGCCGTCTAGTTGCGGCACACCTTGGCTGCTCCGTGTGTATTCCATCCCGATTTCATCGCGAGACGGCCTTCGGCATCACGGTCGAGGAAGCACCGAGAATCCACCATGCGAGTTGTGAACTATGTGCCCTTGCATCCGTAAAGACGGATAAAAGGGTGGCGGTCTGATTCTTCCCGAGTGGTCGAGGCCGTCAAAGGTTGAACCAGGACAGCAAGCTGCATCTGCTTGCCGCTCTTCATGTTCTTTAGTGATTCTTGCAGCAGATCTACCTGGCCTGGGAGCAGAAGAGCGTCGTACATGCTGATTCTGGCAGGAGTCTTCTTCAACTCGTCTACAATGTTGTAGCCCGAGGTACTAGCTCCTTCTGCTGGCTTAGCCGGTTCATACTTGGTCCGGTACTGTTGGGTGGCCTCAACTCGCTGTCTCTTGGTCAGAGACGGGTACTTCAGCTTCTCCTGGGCTTGTTCTTTGGTTTTAGCTGGGAGCTGAGGTATAGGAGGCTTAGCGGGAGTTGAGGCCTTTCCTGGAGGCTTGGCGGGAACAGGGGGCCTTTGCGGAGAAGGCTCGGAGCTTTTTCTTTGGATGCCTTCTCCTGGGCTGTGTAAGGCCACAGCCGCTTGTACGGTGGCAGCTCGTGGGGCTGCGGTTTTTCTCTTCTTGCGTAGACTTGCAAAGGCTTAGCCACGTCTACAGCTTTCTTTTCTTCCTTGGCGGGCGTCACTAGATTCTCTTCTGGCGGGGCAAAATTAGCCTCGCCGTCCAAGATCATGTACAGCTCATCGTCTTCTATAGCGCTGTCGGCCAAGGTCTGGATGTAGTGCTGGTGCAAAGTGCAGTCTTCCTCCGAATGCGGGTCATTGCACGTAGTGCACCAGTTGACCTGGTCGGGAGGACCGAGTGGGTCTTCAATAGCGGCATTCCTCGGAGGCGGATGCCTCTGCGGCTCGGTTCTCCGGGGCTTTATCTTTTGTCAATCGTCGGTGGCGCATACGGCCTTCTAGGAGCAAGGTCCATCTGGGCCTGCTTCTTCTTCATGGCGGTCATGTCATTGGACATGGCATGATATCCGGAGGCCAAAGCCAGCAGACGGGTCTTCACACTTTCATCGGTAATAGTATGCAGTGCGGCCAGGGCAAGGATGTCCTGGATGTGCTCATACGCCGTCTTACCGTAGCCGTCGTATGTGGGAATAGACTTTAAAGCGAGCGGGGGAGAACGAGGCTTGATTGACCGACCGGGGCCAAAGGCCCCGTAGAGTCCACCGCCGGGAAGAGGTCATCGTCATTTGGGCGTTGGGCAGCCATTTCTTCTTCTTCTTCTTCTTCTTCTCTGTCGTCGGTTGTGTACTCAGTGTCGGTACTTTTTGAGGATATAGGATCTTCTTCTTCCTCGGCTTCTTCTATTTCGTACTCGGCTCCTCCGACTTCGACTTCGGGTACCGCTTCTTGGATCTCGGCCTCGGCACCTCGTCGAAACGAGCTCGCGGATCAACCAGCCTGGGGATCTCGCCTCGAGCGTTGATGTCCAGTTCGTAGAACTCAGGCAGGCTTCTCGGATTTCTTGCTTGCTACCTTCTCGTGTGCATGAAGGTGACGGGACCGGTCTTCTAGACTCAGAGGATTTGTTCGTGCAGAGTCGCCAGGTGTTCAGATTTGGAACAGCAATGAAGCGAACACCGGTGCTTCAATTCTGTCGGGGGTGAGAAACTTCCTTGTCTCACCGAGAGCTCAGGAACTGTCAGCGCCGGGTGGAGACTGATCAGAAAATCTCTCTTCAGATGTGGGACCCGTGTTCCTCCAAGCGGGTCAGAAAAACTGTTGCGCTAGGTGGAGACAGAACGGGTACCTCTTTCTTTAAAACGTGGGACAAGTGTCCCACGAGTGTGCTGCAGAAGCTGTTGGTTACGAATCTGCCATGAGGAAAGGATTTTGGGTTAATGCGCCGCAGTTCGCCCACCGACATGAAAGGCCGGAAGGAAGAGATGCCTTCCGAGCCAATCTCCGGAGAAGGCCGGCTCCATTTGGGGGGGGGTTCTGATTTGAGCTAAGGGTACAGGAAAGAGATGAATGTACAGAAAGAAACAAATGTACAGAAAGGGATTACAAATATATTCAGAGGTTGGTGGGGGGGAACTAACAGTACAGGAACACACCAATCAACGCTACTTGCTGCATCATAAATACAAAAGTATGACAAAGAACTGCAAAATCTACGCGTACTTCCGATAAACAAGCAGTGTATGCACCATTCAATGATCCCCTAGCAAACATTCCCTACAAGGAACTAACAGCACGGCAATGCATCGATTAACGGATACGTACACTGACATAGGTAGAAAGCAAGCCTAGAGATATCAGGGCCAGGTATATGTGTTTATGTAGAGAATTTAACCGCCTCTGTTCAATGGCTCCCAGCAAACATTCCCTACAAGGAACTAACAGCACGGGATCGCATCAATCACCGGATACGGACCAGCAACAAAACACATAACTGATGGAACTGCTACCATATCTATTCTATAAATGCTTTAAATTAATGAAGTACGAAAAGTGCTTAAACAAGCAATACTAGAGGAACCTGATCGCCAAACGCCGAAGTGAATCAACGAGCCGCGACACAGGTGGGCCTAAAGCATATAATGAAAGACAGACATAAAAGAATAAAGACAGCAGAACAGAACCAGGCATACAGATTGTATTCATTAGCAGAAGCACGGTTACAATGGGTACGGTGATTCCCTAACAAACATTCCCCTTCCACACTTTACAATGAATTCATGGTGGGCTTTTATAGCCCGAGTCCCACCCGTTACGTTAATGGGCACAGAGTCCCAGTCAAACATAAGCTGACAGAAGCGGCGAAAGAGCTGCAAATGCTGACCTTTTGTCGGACCGGGCTGTACCCGCAGCATGGTCATCCTGAAAGCTGGACGACCACATGGCGGTGCGCTGGCGAGAACTTCAAGTCGGCAGGTACGCTGGTAGCTGGAGCAGGTGGAACCTCATATCAGCTTTGAATGAGGCTACTGGCACAGGCGGTGCAGCCCATACTTATCCCTTTTGGTCGGCAGTCTTGGTTCAAATCTCGAAGCTGGACACTTGTCGGATGATGGGTTATGCTGTGTGACACATGTCTGCCTTGAAGGGCAGTCAATCCATCTTCGCTTGGGATCGGAGCTCCTTGGGATGCGTGGGCAGAAAACAGTGCAGTTGGGAAGGCCTTCACGCCTTGGTCAAATTCCGGGTTTGTTCCCCTACTGCACATCTGTCAAGGGCGCATTCCGACTCTGCTGAAAAGTCGGATTGCGCACAGGTGAACACTGGTGTCTGCCGCCGTACGGACCTGCTCCGGCAGTTATCATTCTTCTTTGTCAGCCTGCCAGTGCAAGGTGCGCCCAAAAAGTGGGGCGAAGTCGGACTTCGCACCAAAACTGGGCGAAGTACGCACTTCGCACCAAAACTGGGCGAAGTGCGAACTTCGCACCAAAACTGGGCGAAGTACGCACTTCGCACCAAAACTGGGCGAAGTGCGAACTTCGCACCCAGACTTAGCCAATTTTTCAGGGTAACCTGCTGGAAAGTTGAAAAATCAACTGGGGGACTCCAAGAAAGGGGGGGAAAGAAAGAGAATGCGGGAAAGAAAAGGAAAGGGAGAGAAGGAAGGAAAACGGAAGGAGGAAAAGAAGAGCAGCACTGTTACAATATTGAAGACATTGCACCCCGTGCAAAATGTGACAACACTACCTTCTTTGACTATCCAACATTGGGCTCATTTGTTTTAAATTCTTCTACACGTTGTTCTTTCTTGTTCTCTTTGTTTGGTGTGTCCTTGTGCTCTTCTATCAAAGCTTCCTTGGACTTCGTTATCGTTATTTCCATCGAATCGCTTCTTGCTACTTCTTCCATGGACTCTGTTGCTGCTACTGCCTTCTTGGATTTTGTTTCAGGTTCTTCAATTTGTTCTTCTACAACCTCTTCTTGATTTTCCTTGTATCCTTGCTCCGTAAGCTGAGAAATATCCTGCAATGTTATCTTCTTATTCCTGTACCATAACTTCATAAACTTCTTTTGCACATTAATGTTAATAATACTGTTGCCACATTTTGCACGGGGTGCCATGTTTTCAGTTTCTGTAAGTGAACTGCTCTTTCCCTTCCCTCCTCCTCCTCTTTTCCCCCTTCTCCATTTCTCCCTTTCTCCCTCTTCCTTGCAGTTTCATTCCTCCCTCTTCCCCTTGAACTTCCCCCAGTAAAGTTTCCAGCAAGTGTTCCCTGAAAATGACTAAGTGTCAGGGCGCAACCCGACTTCGCAGCGAAGTCGGGTGCGCCCTCCAGTTGGAGCGCAGTAGGGAATGCGAAGTCGCGAAAACGAAAAGAGCGAAATTTGACTAAGTGTCGGGCGCAACCCGACTTCGCGGCGAAGTCGGGGTGCGCCTTCTTCTGGGCGCACTTGGGAAGCAGTATGGCAGAAAATTAGCTAAGTCTTTGGGCGCAACCCGACTTGCGGCGAAGTCGGGGTGCGCCCTTCTGGTGCGCAGTCCGAACGGCGGAGAAGACAGCAAAGTGCCGGTGCGCAACCCGACTTCGCAGCGAAGTCGGGCTGCGCCCTCTGACCGGTGCGCAGTTGGGCAAGCAAGCCCAGAAATTGACTAAGGCACGGAGGCCTCCCCAACTGCGTTGTTTTCCACTGCGCAACCCGACAGCGCTACGATCCTGGGCGAAGTTGGATAAACTGCCTTTCAAGGCAGCCATGTGTCACTCATCAACATCCGACAAGTGTCCAACCTCGGGATTCGAGCCAAGACATGACCGGGAAAAGGACAAGCATGGACCGCACTATCTACGCCAGCTGCCACCATTAAAGGCTGATGTGAAGTGCCATCTGCCACAACTACCCGCATTCCCGCTGATTTGAAGTTCCACCCAACGCGCTGCCACGTAGTTGTACAGCTTTCAGGGAGACCATGCTGCAGGTACAGTCCTCGCCGACAGAGGTCAGCATCAGCAGCTCCTCTGCCGCTTTTGTCAGCTAATGTCTAGTCTGGGACTTTGTGCCCGTGATTGTAATCGGGGGGAACTTGAGGCTATAAATAGCCATGCAATTTCATTGTAAAGGGGTGGAAGGGGAATATATTGCTAGGGAACCATTGTAGTTGTGCGTTTGCCTCTAATACAAGATACATACTTGGCTCACTTCTTGTCTTCATCTTGTATCTTTGCCTCTCCTTGTCATTTCTGCCTCATGTTTCTTATTTCATTGCTTCTTGTTGTATTGAACTCTGGACTCTGGTATTTGATGATCAAGTATTCCTGGAATGCATAGATAGAGGATACATAGGATGAATGATAGTTGTAGTTTCAATGTGTGTTTTGTATAGGAATGTTGTTAGTAGTGGTGATTGATCGTTGTCGTGCTGCTTATTCCCCCCACCCAACTCCAATCACATTTGGATTCTCTTTCCGCATTTTTATCTCTTTCCCTGCACTCTTATCTTAAAACACTAAAACCCCACAGGAAGCCGGCCTTCTCCGGAGATTGGCACGGAAGGCATTCCTTCCTTCCGGCCTTTCAATCTAGTGGGCGAATGCGGGGCGCATTATACCAAATCCTTTCCTCATGGCAGATTCGTAACCAACGGTTTCTCTGGCACACCCGGTGGGACATGGTAGTTTCCCACCCCCAAACAAAATCGAAGCACGGGTGTTCGCTTCATTGCTTGTTAAAAATCAGAGCACCTGGCGACTCTGCACGTACCTGAATATTCTCTGAGTCCGTAAAGACCGGTCCTAACGCCTTCATGCAAACAAGAAGGTGGCGAGCAAGGAATCCGGGAAACCCGCCTGACTTCTACGAAATCGACATTGACGCTCCGGGAGAGCGCGTCAGGCTGGCTGATCACCAAGCTCGCGAAGAAGAGCCTGAAACTGAAATTGAAGAGGCCGAGGCTGAAGAGCAATCTACATCCTCGGACAGTTCCGATACTGAGTACACTACCGGAGGAGAAGAAGACATGGCTGCTCAGCAGAATGATGATGACCTCTTCCCGGCGGTGGACTCTACGGGGCCCTTGGCCCTAGTCGGACAACAAGTTGTGCCCCTCGCTGCCTTAAAGTCTATCCCTACGTATGACGGCTACGGCAAGACGGCGTATGAACACATCCAGGACATTCTGGCCCTGGCTGCGCTACATTCCATCACTGACGAAGGTGTGAAGACCCGTCTGCTGGCCCTTTCCCTAAGGGGAAAGCTTCTCTACTGGTGGAGATCACTGCCAGAGGGATCTATCACGGGGTGGCGACAATTGGCTGGTAGGCTCGTGAAAGGATGCAACGAGTCTGCTGATCCCTCTTCTTTGTTGCATCAATTCCAAAGCATCCAGCGACACCCCCAAGAGGAGGTGTCGGACTTCAACATCAGGTTTGCGAGGTCTTGGAAACGAGTACCTCGCGAACTCCGACCTTCGACAGATCGAGCTGCACACTACTACCTGAGGTCCTTCAACTCAGACATTTGCCTGCTGCTGAAGATAGCCAGAATAGACTCGTTCCCTGCTCTGTACGAGGCTGCCCAGCAAGCTGAAATGGATATCATTTCCATAGGCAGACTCCCGCACAGGGTACAGCCGCCCATTTACCCAGACTTTCCACAGTCCCAGTACCCATCAGCTTCTGGTACAATGTCGTCCACTTCAGGACAGCAACCCCAACAGCAATGGAACCCGGCGCCGGTCGTAAACCCTTACGGCCCACCACAAATTCACTATCCGCCTCCTCCTCCTCCGCATTATCCAGCACTCCCAGCTCCCCCGCAGTATGCACAATATTCTACACCTCCTCCATTGGCTGCATTACCTCCTCCAGCTCAGTTGCCGCCTCCTGACAATGATATTCAGAATAAAATCCTCCAGGAGGTACGGGCTCTGGCCTCTGGATATCACACCATGTCCAACGACATGACCATTCTAAAGAAGAAACAGGCCCAGATGGACCTTGTTCCAAGGAGGCCATATCCGCCCCGACACTGACAAAAGATCAAGCCCCAGAACGGCGAGATCAAAGGCGCCCCCCTCCGAGAAATGCTGCCATCGAGGACCAACCTGGTACTTCTGACCAGGTCAACTGGTGCACTACGTGCAATGACCCGCATTCGGAGGATGACTGCACACTGCATCAACACTACCTCCAGACCTTGGCCGGCAGCGCCATAGAAGACGAAGAACTCTACATGATCCTGGACGACGAAGGCAACTTTGCCGTCCCAGAGGAAGATCTGTTGCCGCCTCCTGCCAAGGAAGACAGAAAGTCTGCTGAAGCCGCTGCAAAGCCCTTGAAGGTATACGCCAGAAGAGATAAGGCGCAACCTGCTGGGCTACCACCTGACAAGAGGCTGTGGCCTTACACAGCCAAAGAGAAGACTCCCGCAGTCAAGCCTCCCGTAGCGAAAGCTCCCCCGGCTAAAGCTCCCGCTGCTCAGCCTCCAGCTGAAACCAAAGAACAAGCTCAGGAGAAGCTGAGATATCCGTCTCGACCAAGAGACGAGAGAGTTGAGGCCACCCAGCAATACCGGACGAAGTATGAGCCGGCAAAAGAAGCGGAAGGAGCTAGCACCTCGGGCTACGACATAGTAGACGAGCTGAAGAGGACCCCGCAAGAATCAGCATGTATGATGCTCTTCTGCTCCCGAGGCCAAGTTGATCTGCTGCAGGAATCTCTGAAAAACATGAAAAATGGCAAGCAGATACGACTGCTTGTCCTGGTTCAACCCACGGCGGTCTCAGCCATTGGGAAGAACAGACCACCTCCCTTCTATCTATCATTACGGATGCAAGGGTACATAGTGCACAACTGTATGGTGGATTCTGGTGCTTCCACGACCGTTATGCCGAGAGCCGTCTGCGACGAGATCGGGATGGAGTATACAAGGAGCAGCCAAGGCGTGCTGCAACTGGACGGCACCCCTGTCAAGACAGTCGGTGTCATTAAGGACATCCCTATTCGGCTGCACAAAGCTCTCGACATCGTGGTCATTCAAGAGGTCGTGGTTGTCGACTTGGAACCCTACTTCGGCATGTGTCTCTCCAGGGAGTTCACTGCGAAGCTGGGAGGGTATCTGTCTCTAGACTACTCACACATGGAAGTGCCCTTCAAAGGAAGGAGACTGAAAATCTACAACGAGAAGCCTTCCACCTTCCTAGTAGAGAAGATACCCGGGGAAGAGTCGCAAGACTGCATGGTTCAGCTGACGGAGGAAGAACTGGTGGTGGTGGATATGACGGAGCAAGCTCTCGAGCTGCTGCAAGTGGAAGATGAATTCTCCTTGCGGGACTTCAACGCCGTGATCGAGACCGAGCAAGGCTGCTACACTGTCATCCAGCCTGAGAGGCTTGACAAGTCGGCCAAGAGAGAAGTGGGACCTGCACCAGAAAAGTTGTGGAAGCTTTTCTTTGACGGCGCACGATGCAAAAATGGCGCCGGTGCAGGTGTACTTTTGGTTTCTCCGACCGGGATCCAGAAGGACTACACCTACAGGCTGGCTTGGAGCTGTACCAACAACGCGGCGGAGTACGAAGCCCTGTGCTTGGGTTTGCGAAAGCGGAGAGGCTGGGGATTAAGCATCTGCAGATCTTTGGCGATTCGGAGCTGGTGTGCAACCGGATTACGAACAAGTGCGCCTCCAAGAAGCACTACCTCAAGGCGTACCGTAATCGGGTCTGGGACCTGATGGAGTCGTTCGACTCATTGAATGTCAAGGCTATATCACGTGAGAAAAACAAGCATGCTGACATTTTGGCGTCTGTTGGAGCCAGGTACGTTCCGGCTGATGACACTGTCCAGAAGCCGAAGCCGGTTCGTACCATCTACAGGCCTTTTGTGCCTGATAAAGACACCCACTGGCAGGTGTTTGACTGTGACGAGGAGATCGTCACATTTTTGGTTAACGAAGCGTGTTCAATCGAAGGTAGAGACCCTGATGACGAGCAATATGAGGGGTTGATACAGCTAAAAAATAATCATGTCCCAAAAGGACTGATTACACTTGAGAGTCTATTTGATCAGAATGA
Source organism: Wollemia nobilis (assembly GCA_028583015.1). Taxonomy (NCBI): domain Eukaryota; kingdom Viridiplantae; phylum Streptophyta; class Pinopsida; order Araucariales; family Araucariaceae; genus Wollemia; species Wollemia nobilis. Next base: position 24,449,123 of record JAQPPZ010000523.1, read on the forward strand.
CAGAGCAATATCGCACCGGATCAAAGTAGACCCGAAGCAGTACGCCGACCTGGAGCTTGAACCTGGAAAAACAATTAAGGTCGGGACAGACTGCACCACAGAGGAACTTGAGCAGATCAGAACATTGTGCCGAGAGTTCCCTGACATAGTAGCTGGTGCTACCAGGACTTGAAGGGGTATGACAGAAATATAATCCAGCATACCATTGAGCTAGAAGATGGTGCCAAGCCATTCCGGCAGAAGCAGAGGGCTGTAAATCCGAAGATCGAAGCCATGATGAAGGCCGAGCTCTTGAAGATGTTGGAAGCCAAGATCATCTACCCCATCAAGCATTCATCCTGGGTTGCGAACTTGGTTCCCGTGAGGAAGAAGAACGGAGACATTCGTCTCTGTGTAGACTTCAGAAATCTGAATCAGGCCTCCCTCAAGGACCATTATCCGCTTCCCCAGATTGACCAGATCCTCCACATAGTTGTTGGAGCGCAAAGATTCTCCCTCCTAGATGGCTTTTCTGGGTACAACCAGATCTGGGTCAAGGACGAGGACCAGCATAAGACAGCGTTCACCACCAAATGGGGAACGTTCGCCTATCAGCGCATGCCTTTCGGCCTATCCAATGCTGGCGCCACATTCCAGAGAGCCATGGACCTGGCCTTCCGAGAGCTGCTCAACAAGATCATTGTCATCTACTTGGATGACATGACTGTATTCTCTCACAAGAGAGAGGACCATGTTCCCCACTTGCGGCAAATATTTGAGAGATGTCGTGAATTCGGCATTTCCATAAACCCGAAGAAATCTGTCTTCGCGGTAAAAGAAGGTAAGCTGTTGGGGCATGTCATCTCCGAGAAAGGCCTAGCCGTGGACCATGATAGAGCAGAAGCCCTCCTCCGTTTGCCCGCTCCGGTTGACAAGAAGGGGCTACAGTCCTTCTTCGGCCAAATCAACTTCGTGCGGAAGTTCATACCGGACTTCGCATAGGTAATCAAGCCCATGGCCGAGCTGTTGAAAAAGAATGCTGAATTCTTATGGAATGATGAGAGGAGGCAGGCCTTCGAGGAGATCAAGGCCCGAATTGCACAAGCTCCGGTGTTGATAAACCCGGACTACTCCAAGGACTTCATCCTGTACGCGGTGGGAGAACCCGAGAGTTACGCCGCAGTCCTGACCCAGAAGGGAGACGATGGCGAAGAGCGCCCCATAGCGTTCTTGAGCCAAGTGATTCAGCCGCATGAAGAAAAGTACAACTTTATAGAGCGGCAGGTTCACGCGGTCATGAAGTCTCTCCGAAAGTTCGAGCACTTCGTCTCCCGAGCCGGACAAGCTGTCTTTGTGATACACCCGGACGTCCGAAGCTTCATCATACAAGGGAGCCGGGTCACAAGAGAGCGGGATGGATTGCTAAAATCCAGGAGTTCGACATCGAAGTGCGGCCAACCAAGCTTATCAGAGGCCGAGCCTTGTGCCAGGAGCTGGCCCGAAGCGCAGCAGCCGAGATTTCTGCCTGTAAGTGGGAGGATCCGACAGCAACCACCAACCTAGCCAACTCCTTACCCGAGGAGAGTGACTGGACAGATGACCTGGTGAAGTATTTCTGCACCGGGAGATGTCCAGACCACCTGAATGCCTCACAAAGAAGGAGGTTTCGGCTAGGTGCATTGAAATACACTCTTCGCCCCGAGGGGCTTTACTTCAAAAACATTGACGGCATCCTGTTGCGGTGCGTCAAGAAAACCGACCAGCTCAGGGTCCTCGGAGAATTCCACTCCGGGATGCCTAGGGGTCACCATTCTGCAAGGCCTACGGCCTTGAAAATAATCAGAGTTGGGTACTACTGGCCCACTCTCTTTACAGACGCGCATGCGGTCTGTACAAAATGTGATCAATGCCAGAGATTTGCTGGCAGAAACAGAAAAGCACCCCTGCCCCTTCAACCGATCCAAGCCGAGACTCCGTTTCAGCAATGGGGTCTGGACTTCATTGGGGTTATTACGCCGAACTCTGCAGCGGGGCACAAGTTCATTCTTACCGCCACCGACTACTTCACCCGGTGGGCAGAGGCGATCCCCACAAAGAATGCGGACCAGGAGACGGTCATTAGGTTCCTCGAGAGCCTGATCACCCGTTTCGGGGTCCCCGAGTCAATAGTGACGGACAATGGTCCGGGGTTCACAGGCGCGGTACTCACGGAGTACACCGGCAAATACGGCATTTATCACAAAATGTCTTCCAATTACTACCCGCAGGGGAACGGTCTTGCCGAGTCCACCAACAAGAACCTACTGAAGATCATCAGAAAGACAGTAGAAAAGAACAAGAGGACTTGGCACCTACTCCTGGATCGGGCGCTGTGGGCGGATAGGATATCATTCAAAAAGTCCATTAAGACATCCCCCTATGCGCTCGTATACGGCAAGGAGGCAGTCCTGCCAACCCACATAGAAATTCCCGCTCTCTGGATGTTGGACGAAGAGAGAGGCAACGGGGATCCGGTGGACGACAGACTGTGCCAATTGCTGCAGTTAGAGGAAGACAGAGAGAAAGCATACCAGGCCTTCACCAAACATGCTGAAGCAACCCAAGGCTGGTTTGCAAAAGGAGCCACCGCCCGAGTTTTCAAAATCGGGGACCTGGTGCTGAAGTGGGACTCGTTGAAGGCAAAGCCGGGCAACCACGGCAAATTTGATGCCCTCTGGGAGGGCCCTTATCAGATTGCCCGGGTAAATCAGTTTAATGCATTCGTACTCCAGGATATGGAGGGACAGCTTCTCCCCATTCCCGTCAATGGGTTCCACCTAAAAATTTACCGCCACTGAAGGCACCCAAATGGGTCCTTCCTTGTACAGATTTCCCTTCTGCATTTTTAATTTTCAGAATGTATATATTTCAGCATTCAGTTTTTATTTTTTCAAAGAGCCCAAGTAAGACTTAAGGCAAACCCCGACTTCGCAGCGAAGTCGGGTAGCGCTCCTTGAACAGTGCGAAGTTCGGAAGAAGGCAGCTGAAAAAAGGAGCAAAAATGACTAAGTCTGGGTGCGCAACCCGACTTCGCAGCGAAGTCGGGCTGCGCACCATCTGGAGAGCGCAGTTGGGAAACAGGCAGCAAGAAAACGGCTAAGTGTCAGACTGCGCAAGCAAATCTGGGCGAAGTCGGATTGCGCCCATTTTTGGCGAGTCCGGTGCGCTCCCATTCTCGGGCGCACCCTGGGTAATCCGTCGCGGGAAGCTGAAAACGGCTAAGTGTCAGACTGCGCAAGCAAATCTGGGCGAAGTCGGAGTGCGCCCATTTTTTGGGCGAAGTCCGAGTGCGCCCTGAATTTTGGGCGCAGCCCGAATAACCCACCACGGAAAACGTGAAAAATTCTAAGTGTGGGCCCAGGGCGCAGTACGGCACGGTGCGAAGTTGGGTCAATGGGCCAGAAATTCTCCCTTGTAAAGTGTGCCCAGACGGCGGCGATGACGTCAGCAATGGCACGACGTCCAAGGAGGTTTAATGATTGCACAGCTTTCAAGAACGATGCATTAAAAAAGCAAGGTGCGTTTGGACCAACGGCTACTAGGGTGCGCTTTTCAAAAATAAACCCATGCACAGCCGCCAAAAAATCATAACGCCTCCACCAACTCCAAGTTAACCGCCCTAACTCCCTCCCTCGCGCCATTAATGTTGCAGTCGTTGTCTAGAAAAAGGGCCCTGGCGCACTCAGAAAATTCAAATCGTTCAAGCTGACTCCCTGACTGCAAAGAGCAGAGCTGACAACTCAGAAGCCGTAATTCCCGTCCCTGCTGTTTCAGAAGTTTCAGAAAGGATGGACAAGGGGAAAGCGCCCGTACGAGCGCAATCCAGCGAAGAGCGGCGCGAAGCTGAGGAATCACCAGAGTCAAGCGCTCATGAGAGCGAAGCGCCGCAGGACCAGAAAAGAAAGACCCGGACAAAGAGGCGCGTAGCTGGGCGAATTCCGCCGCCACCAGTTAATCACCTGGCCGGGTACAAGGACGGCTCTTTCTCCATCAGCCTCTCCAAACTGCGGCTGAACATTGCCAAGTGGGCGGACAGGGTTTCACCCTCACACCATGTCGGGGCTGCATACAAGTCGAACCTGTATTGGTTCTTGTGCCCTCCTACCCACCAGTGCCCGGAGCTGATCGAAGCAATTGTAGAATATTACAAACCGGCTGCCGGCAAGTCTGCGACAACAAGGGAAAAGTGTTGTTCACACTTTTCGGGAGAGCGTCCAGCCAGCGTTCGCCCCAGGGCTCCAGTATGAACCCGGCGCAATTATCAGAAGGGTGAATCTTGATGAACAGACTGGCAGATTTACGCAGACAAAGCGGATGAGGGAATTCCTCGACTCGGAGCTGAAGACTCCGCTGGCAGCCGGACAGTGGCCGACTGGCCCCATACCCCTGGACAGATTTGAAAATAAATATATCTACATCATCCTGGCGTGGGTCCTCGGCTGCGACTCTGACAAAGTGGTACGGCCGTACCAGCTGGCGCTGGCAGAATGTCTCTTGCACGGAGAATTTTACGACTCTACAGCGCAGAAGAGTGGAAAGCGCCCTATTTTCTTCGACTGGGCGGACTGCTGGCGTATGCAATACATTCAAGTCTGGTTAGGCTGCAACAGAAGCAGTCAACGGATTTCCGGTTTTGCTCCTTCCTCGCATGGTTGTGCCTGTATCACATGCACTACCGGATGAACGTTCCTGACTTGAAGAAAATAAACGAAAAAGGAGAGCCGCTGCCCGTGTACGAATGGACCGAGATTCTGTACAGAAAAGGCTCGTTCTATGAATTTAATCTTAAATTTCTGTGCATGGTCATGGGGTTGTTCAACCGTAAGGCGTCTCGCCCACCGGAAGTCATGACAAGATACCTGTGGAAAAATGAGTACGGGGACACCTTCCGGCTGACTCAAGGCATCATAGTTAGAATCTACGGATTCAAGGGGAAGCCGTTCCTGCTGCCCTACTTCTGCACTGACCACCAGTTCGGGATGGAAATTGCGCGGCAGATGGATTATGTCGAAGAAGAGTTCGGCCAGGGCAAGAAGAAAGGCCATATCTTTCAGTATCCCATCACCTGGGCGAATACCCAAGTTTACGAAATCGGACAGCACGCCTACCTCGAGCGGGAACTCATCGACATGGGCCTGATAATGCTGCCGCAGCGATGGAAATACGACCCAGATGGGGTCAGGGGTAAGTTCACGCACATCTGCCCCCGAGCGGAGATTATGCAGGAAAGAAGAAACAGAACAGGCGCAGACCTGGAATGGCACATCGAACAGATGCAATCATGGCCTCCATGGCATGAATTCTCTGCGAGGAGGTGACGTACGATCCGAAGCGAAACCCGGATCACCGGTTGGAATCTGCGGGCTTCAAGAAATTCCTCGCCAAGGTGGCGCCCCTCAAGCGGCATAAAGACAAAATCATTGAATGTTGGAAGATGAGGTGTCGCACGCAGCACGATAAATCCAACCGGAGGAATCTGGCCGTTGATGATGAGTTTTCGGCGCTATATGACCAATATGCTGACACGTGGCGACCTTTCGAATTTCGAAATTGCATTCCCCGAGGCGCAAGAAAAAGATATACAAGGAGGCCTTCATCCCAGCAATCGTCAACTCCGGCGACTTCCAGCGCAACTCCGGCGAGCAGTCAAGTGGGCCCGATGCGCCTGTAGCTTCCGAGGCGGTGCCCGAAAAGGCGCAAGATTCGGAGAAGTCAACCCCTGAGGTGGCCCCTCAAGCAGAAAAAGTGCCTGCGCTGCCAGCTAGCAGACCGGCTACGGCGGGCATCCTTCCAGCCAGACCCAGGTACAAGTTTACCGTGGGAACGTCAACGCCTGCCGCCCCGACCTTATCCCCTTCCTCTGGACCAGCCACAGCGCCAGAAGAAAAGAAGAGGAAGAGAGTTGAAAGGGCCAAACGGCCTAAGGAGCCGGTACAGCAGACAGCCGCGGCACAGACGGGGGCAGCAGCGCCAGAAATTGTCTCCTTGGACAGCCCTGAATCAGACGCAGACACTCGGGCTGCAAGCGTCCCTCCAACAGCGGCTCAGGCGGAGCCCGCAGGTACGTCCACTGCACCTCTTCCCCAAGTCCCAGTCGGCCCTGCCAAAGCTCCATCTCCCATTTCATCAGGGCAAGCCGTAGCCGCGTCTTCCTCTTCCCAAGCTACCCAGCCCTCTAGCGGCCCACATTCCTTTGACCAGTTTGCTCAGGATCCTAACGCCTTCCAGTCACTGAGCCAAACCCTAGAACCCTCACCCGCAGCCGGTGCTGAAGCTGCTCCTTCACCGCCGCGCTCCTCACCCCAGCCGTTTAAAACCCTACCAGCACCATCCACTCAGCCGCCCGTTTCCCCTAGGACCCGGTCGCCCTCAAAAGCGGCCACTCCTTCTGGAATACCTCCCGCGTCGCTGTTTGCGGGGAAAATGCCGCAGCAAGATCCAATCTTGGAGGACCTGGACTTCATGGGCGAGCTGCGAGGCGGCGATGACCGGCCTTTGGCGAGCAAAGGCCTCGGGATGCTCCGCCTCCTTTCTCCGGGCGTGAAACGAAGGAGAGCCGAAGAAATAGCTGCCCCGGTAAAACGCACCAAGTTCGACCTAGACAGGAGAGTGCGACAAGCGAGAAATTAATCCCGAAAGTAAAGAAGCCTCTCCGGGAGATGACCGAGGCAGACTACGAGCATCGGAGGAAGGAGAAAAGCTTTGATGACATCAACGAGGAATACGAAATTCATGGTATTCGTCGTAGGACAGATAATCTCCTCGTCAAGCATCTTGAGACCCAGGAAGCGCTGTTCCAGTCGCGAGAATAACACGAGGCAGCTAGAGGAGGACCTGGCTAGGGCCACCGCGCAGGTGGGGTCTGCGCAGCAGGAGATAGAGGAGCTTAAGGCCCAGCTGGCCGCCTCTCAGCGAGGAGGCCGCAGCGCAGAAACAGACAGCCGAGCAGCTGTCAGAGGAGAGAAGAGCGGCGCTGGAGCAGGTTTCACAGCTTCAGGATTCGCTGAAACAGGCGCAGTCGCAGCTTGCGGAGAAAACATCACAAGCGGCGGCCTTTTCAAAGAGCAAAGTTAAGGAGATGCGGGCTAGTCTGCTGCAGGGTTGCAAGCCCAACCTTGTTAAGTCCTTATCAGTCCTGGATTTCGTGTCCAGGATCGAAGAAGTATCTGCCCAGGGAAAGCCTGTGGTAGAGGAGGCCGAACACCAGGCGAGGCAATGGCTGGACCTGGCTATGAGACTTGAGCAGTTTGAGCGCAAGGGCCTCCAATTTCCTCCTATGTCCCAACTTGCCTCAGAATGGGCAGATGCAAGGGTAACCTTGCATATTTACTTCAAGAAGACAGAGAAGATAAGGGCTGCCAGAAAGACGCTGGACGCACTAGAACATGAAAGGAACATTTGCCTGGCCCCCTTTCACACTCTGTCCGAACACGGGTGCCCGAGCTACGTCAAAGATGGCGAGTTTCTGACCCTTGAGCAGGTGAAGCAGAATTGGCTGTCTTTTGAGGCAGACACGGCAGAAATTGATAGCTGGTCAGAGCCGATCCAAGAAGCTCAGGTCACCCAGATGGTGTCAAAATACTGCAAAATCAACTCCTCCCTTAAGGAGTTGGGAAAAAGATATAACACCATCGACCTGCACGCAATTGCTGCATTCCACGCAGCATTAAAAGAGGTCAGCGACCTCGAGCCCTTCCAAGCAGCAGTCTGGGACCAAGCCAAGGCTGCATACGAACGCATCCGCGAGTGGGAGGCTGACAGTGGAGAGCATTCAGATTCAGAAGGAGAAACCGAAGAGGCAACTGCCGGAAGTGATCCTGAAGAAGAGCAGTTGCCCGGAAGGAAGCGGTCAGAGCAGCAGAAGCAGGGGAAGGAAGTTCCTCTGCGCCCAATGGATGAAGGCATGGTTCTTTGCGTCGAGGCGAGCTCGACACCCCGCGAGCCGCCAGGAATGTTGCCACATTTTGCACGGGGTGCCATGTTTTCAGTTTCTGTAAGTGGACTGCTCTTTCCCTTTCCTCCTCCTCCTCTTTTCCCCCTTCTTCATTTCTCCCTTTCTCCCTCTTCCTTGCAGTTTCATTCCTCCCTCTTCCCCTTGAACTTCCCCCGGTAAAGTTTCCAGCAAGTGTTCCCTGAAAATGACTAAGTGTCAGGGCGCAACCCGACTTCGCAGCGAAGTCGGGGTGCGCCCTCCAGTTGGAGCGCAGTAGGGAATGCGAAGTGCGCAGCAGACAAGAAATGAGCGAAATTTGACTAAGTGTCAGGGCGCAACCCGACTTCGCGGCGAAGTCGGGGTGCGCCCTCTTTCCTTGGCGCACTTGGGAAGCGGTATGGCAGAAAATCAGCTAAGTGTTGGGCGCAACCCGACTTCGCGGAGCGCCCTCTCTTGCATGCGATCAGCGAAGACAACAAAAGTGCCGGTGCGCAACCCGACTTCGCGGCGAAGTCGAGGTGCGCCCTGTCCGGTGCGCGAGTTGGGCAAGCAAGCCGAGAAATTAACTAAGGCACGGAGTGCTCGCCAACCTCGACTTTTCGTACTGCGCAACCACGATCGTCGATCTAGGCGAAGTTGGATAAGCTGCCTTTCAAGGCATGTCACATGTAACATTCATCACATCAGGCAAGGTTTGAGCCAACCTCGACATCGCGGCCAAGCATGAAGTGCCACCCTTTTGGTGCGCAATCCGAACGACGGTAAAGACATGCAAAGTGCCGGTCCGCAACTCCGACTTCGTCGGCGAAGTCGGGACTTTGTGCCCGGTAGATCGGGGGGGGAACTTGAGGCTATAAATAGCCATGCAATTTCATTGTAAAAAGGGGGAGGGAAGGAATATCCTCCGCCATAGGCATTGTCGTTGTGCGTTTGCCTCTAATACAAGATACATACTTGGCTCTGCTTACTGTCTTTCATTTTGTATGCTGCCTCTCCTTGTCATTTCTGCCTCATGTTTCTTGTTTCATTGCTTACTTGTTGTCTTGAACTCTGGACTCTGGTATTTGATGATCAAGTATTCCTGGAATGCATAGATAGAGGATACATAGGATGAATGATAGCTGTAGTTTCAATGTGTGTTTTGTATAGGAATGTTGTTAGTAGTGGTGATTGATCGTTGTCGTGTTGCTTATTCCCCCCACCCAACTCCAATCACATTTGGATTCTCTTTCCGCATTTTTATCTCTTTCCCTGCACTCTTATCTTAAACACTAAAACCCCACAGGAAGCCGGCCTTCTCCGGAGATTGGCACGGAAGGCATTCCTTCCTTCCGGCCTTTCAATCTGGTGGGCGAATGGGGCGCATTATACCAAATCCTTTCCTCATGGCAGATTCGTAACCAACAATACCCAAAGAATATAACCAAGGATAACCAAGAACAATATCCTCCTAATCCATCTCAATAGCATAGAAATCTGAAATCTGAATGTAAAATATATTTATCCATGGTGATCTTCAAATCTTCAAAAATCTAAACATGCTCACCCTCTAGTTGTATGTCCTTAATTTTTGTTGCTTGAACTTGCAACTTCTTAGCCAAAGCAATATTAATAAAATTATATCTGCTACCAAGGTCAATGGAAATAATAACTTGTTCCTTTTGAATGCTTCCATGAACCTACAAAATAGACTTTTTAGATGAATCTAAAACCTTTTGATCCTTCTCTTGCTTTTGAACATCTAAAGATGTGACTTCATTCTTCTCATTATCTTCCCTGACATTTTCCTCTTTCTCTTCCTTGAGTAATTTTATTTCTTTTTCATAGTCTTCATTCTGTTTCTTGAGAAATTCCTGCTCTCTTTTAATTTCCTTTTGTTCTTTTTGAAGCATGTTTATTTCTTCTTCATATCCCTTGATGGTGACCTTCAAACTAGCTATCTTTTTATATGGGTCCCATCTACTCAAGAATGCATGCTCTATTTCATCCCAAGTGTATTCATTACTCCTTTCAAAATTATTCCACCAAGACCAAGCTTCCCCTTTCAAGCTTTTGATAAGGAATGATTTCCATAGACCTAAACTTTTTCCACCATTCTCTAGCATCAATATCGTCCTTCCCAAAAAAATCTTGCAGCTCCATAAGTTCACACCCCAAGTTAAATATAATGCAAACTAGGGTTTCATAGAAATATATATCTACCCAGTGATTTGAAGCTAAAATTCCACATAGACAACTAGATCTGCAATTTTTCTTCCAAAACAAAATAAAGTGCAACTGATTTGCTTACCCGAACTAAACAAATTTCGTTTTTTGAAAAACATTGCGATTTGAAAATTCGTCACTTCCCTTGTTCCAGACGATGCGACTTCAGAAGGTCATATCTCCTTCATATGACCACTCATTTTAAACCTCTTCAAAATCTGCACAAACGGATCCAAGAATCGTCTGAATCGAATAAACTCTCGCAGAGATATGGCTTCTGAAAGATGAGACGTTTTTCTAGAAAAAGTCTGCGAAATTCTTCACTATCCTTGTTTTGAATGACTAACTTCAAAAGATCGTATCTCCATCAATACTGCTCGGATTCCTTCATATGACTACTCATTTTAAAGCTCTTCAAATTTTGCACAATCTGATCCAAGAATCGCCTAAATCGAATAAACTTGCACAGAGATATGGCTCCCGAAAGATGAGACGTTTTTCCAAAAAAAATTGCCCTAATTCTAGGGTTTCACACAAAAATCCCCACTTTGCCAAAATCGTTGCTCTGATACCACTTGTTGCATAACTTTTATTATTATTAACATAAACCATTCACCAATATGCAGAAATATCAAATCATTCATCCACAATACATTATCCACAATAACAATCCACAAATGAGAGAGAAATAGATAATACCCTTAAGGTAGGGAAACACCAATAATAATCCTTAAGGAAGGAATAACTCCACAAGATCTCCCAAGATGAGAGGCCACTTCATGGGCACGACGATTACATAAATTCTTCTTCAATGATATGCATCATTACAATGACAAATATCTTTTCTTTATATATCCATATTTTTATTCTACTTTGGGGAGCCTACTACTAATATAATATTATATTATAATATAATATAATATAATAATACAATCAACCTTGGGTTATGTGTGGCCCATGCCAACCCTTATACAATATAATAATGTATCCCCAAATATCTATTCCTAAGTACCCTACCATTTAATTAGCTGAACTCTTCTTGCTAACGATAACCATCTACTCTAGCTGCAAGCCTACTGTGGTAGTAAGGGTTTTGGCCTCTCTTTCGGAGATCTAAGGTTCAAACCCCACTCAATATGAGGGACCACGACCCCTCATAAAATCCTGTGTAAACTCATTGAAGAACTTAGCTGCAAGCTTACTGCAGTGGTAAGGGATTTGGCCTCTCTTTAAGAGGTACAAGGTTCAAACCCCACTCAGTATGAGGGGACCACAACCCCTTATAAAAACTTGTGTAAACTCATTGAAAAAAAAAACGATAACCATCTACTTTTCCATGCCGATAGTTTATTCTAAACTTTACTTATAACCGGATTCCATAATTCTATCCTCATTCTCCCTTGAAATATGGGCATCCCTAGATAAGTTGTTGGCAAATTTGCCTCCTCCATTTGAAGCAACCTGCATATCCGTACTTTGATTTTAGTTGGGGTGTTTAGAAAGTAAACTTTGGATTTTGTCCTATTAACATTTTGCCCTGATGCTCTTTCGTATTCCTTGAATAAGCTATTCAAAGCTCTAGCCTCGTTTATCATTGCCCTCCCAAAAAGGGTTGTATCATCTACAAACTATTGATGGGTGATGTTGTCGATGTTATTACTAGCCTTAAGTCCACTTATAAGCCCATATTTGTTAGCCTTCTTCAAGTTCCTACCCAAAACCTCTACCATAATAATGAACAAATATGGTGATAGAGGATCTCCCTGTCTAAGACCTCTCTTGGCTTTAAATGATTCTGTTACTAACCCATTGACCAACATTGAATATGAAACTGTAGAGACACAAGCTTTAATCCATCTAACCCATTTCTTCCCAAATCCAAACTTTTCTAATACTGCAAAAAGAAAATCCCATTTAACCCTATCATAGGCTTTACTCATATCAAGTTTTAAGATCATTGCTTTCTCTTTTCTTGAAGTTGTTGAATGCATAACTTCATGAGCTACTATGATCCCGTCCAGAATCTGTCTCCCTTTCACAAATCCTCCTTGCTCTTCTGAAATAATTTTGTCTAACAGTGGTCTTAACCGATTCGCCATCACTTTGGAGATAATATTATATGCCATATTACATAGGCTTATGGGTCTAAATGAATCAAACAATTTTGCATCCTTCTTTTTTGGAATCAGGGTAAGATATGTTGCATTTATTTTATAAGGTATGTATTGTTTTACCCTAGACTATTCCACTGCCACCAATAAAGAATCCTTCACTATATCCCAATTATGTTGATAGAATGTTGCAGAGAGCCCATCCAGACCTAGGGATTTATCCTTATTAAAAGAGAAAAGAGCTAAATGAACTTCTTCTAGAGTAATAGGCTCCATCGGTTTCCTATTGTCTTCATCTATTATAACTGAAGGTACTTCTTGTAGAAGTTTATCATTAAGAACTTCAAACTCCTCTGATCCTAGAATATTCTGATAAAAAGACCTTGCCTCCTTTTTTATTTCACTCTGGTCTTCAATCCAAACCCCTTCTATACTTTTAATTCTACTAATTTTGGATGTTGATCTCTGTACTATAGCCATCCTATGAAAAAACTTTGTATTTTTATCTCCTTTTAACCAAGTCTGTCTCGATTTTAATCTCCAAAATTTCTCTTCCTTACTCAAAATATTATGATATTCACTAAGCAACTCCCTTTCCTCTGAGCTTGGATTATTATGATCACCTTTTTGGAATTTTGAAAGTTTATCTTTTAGTTCTTCTTTCTTCTCAAAAATATTTCCAAAAGTGTTCTTGTTCCATTCTTTTAATCTAGATGTCATTGATTTAATTTGTTTTGGAAGTGTATACAACCCACCGTTTCTTGAAGAATTCCACGTTTGTGCTATCATATCAACAAATTGAGGATGGTCTTCCCACATCTGCTCATATTTAAAATATGATCTTTTTTTAATTCACTTACCACCATTTTAACTCTTATTGGCCAATGATCTGAACCAATCCTTGTCAAGGTATTAATTTTAGCACAAGTCCCTTCATCTAGCCAATGATCTGAGAGTATGCATCTATCTAATTTTTCTGCTATTAGGTTTTGGCCTCTCCTATTGTTGGTCCATGTATAGTTGTCTTCTTCAAACTCAACCTCCCATAGATTATTGTTTTGAATAAAAGCTGAGAAATCTCTCATACTTTGGGTTAATTTCCTAATTCCCCCAAATTTTTCATCCAGCTTGGTTATGGCATTAAAATCTCCTATGATCATGAATCGGGTTTCTTGGTCTTTACTTCTCATAAAGGCTTCAATCCCACTCCAAACTTCTAATCTGCCTGACTGAGTTGTAGGTCCATAGACATTGATAAGGATGAAACAAATATCTGCAAAGTAGCATGTGACTAAAGAGGCTATCCAATGCCTAGTTTTATGAATGGTTACATAGGAGGTTCTAATAGGATTCCAACAAGTTAGAATTCCCCTATCGCTCCTTCAAAATCCATAGCATCCCATTCACATCTCGCCCATACTTTTCATAGTTTTGGAAACTTCTTTTGTCATTTTAGTTTCCTGGATACAAAGAATATCAGGCTTATTACTTAAACAGAGGTCCTTGATACACCTCTGCTTTGAGGGGGCATTAGCACCCCTTATATTCCATGAGATGATAATCATGTCTCATTAGGGGCTACTGGCCCCACCTGCAAATTACCAATATCATTTTGTTGTTTGGTAAAGAGAAGTTCAACCAACTTAGTTTGTGTTCCTTTCTCTATGTTTGCTCTTGCTTCCTTGGATCTCGCTTGATAATTTGAGGGTTTTCCTCTTTTTGCCTTGCCTGTATTAAGAGTAGGTCTTATTATTCTATTCCTCAATATTCTTTCACAACTTTCTTTTTCATCAGATTTATCCTCTCCTGGCTCTACTACAGAAGCTTTTGACTTGTCCTGCTCATTTTTTGGTATTTCCTTATTAATGGTAGAGGTATTAACATCTAACATTGCATTTTCTTTACCAATTTTTTTCTCCTGAATGGTGCATGGTACTTCAAGAGAGTCTTCAAAATCTGATGAGACACATTCCTTAGGTTCATCGAGAATGTTCATCCCTAAATCAAGATCATACTGAATAGACGGTTCCTTGTTAATATGTTGAACCTATTGTACTATGTCCTCTAAGCTTTGATCTACTTTTTCTTCATAGGCTAAAGCCTCAAAAGAGTTGGTATTTCTTCCAATATCCTTCCTTACTGGTCTCCACTGTTTATTTGCTTTCATTTGTCTAGATCTATTTTTTGGAAGTTGAAAACCATCCTCATCCATATCCATTTGTAAGTTTCTCTTGTGATTTTCTACATATGATTTTGTTGGACTCTTCTTAGGGCATGATCTCTCAATATGCCCCACCTCATGACATCTTCTACATCTAAAAGATATGTTTTCATAATCTATGGTTTGGGTCCACATCTTATCCCCATACTTAAGAATGATTGATTTTGGTAAAGCTTTACTTATATCAATCATGACCAATATCCAAGCATAAATAGCCAAGAATCCATCTTTTGTAGTTTCTGAAATCTCAAGGAATTCTCCCAGAGTGTTGCCTATTGCCTTGAAGGTATCCATATCCCAAAATTCAATGGGCAACCCATACATCCTAACCCAGATTGGTACTAGGGATAGATTTACATTTTCAGGTGAAAAGCCTTCATACCAGCGGGTAAGGAAGAGTCCTGCTCTTCCCATAAACCAAGGACCCCCTTTTAGGATTCTATCTCTTTCTTCCCTAGAACAAAAAATGGCTAGGAAGAAACCTTTGGGAAGAAAGGATAGAATCACTCTTGGAGACTTCCAACTCCTATCAATCCATTTTCTCAAGGTTGAAGCCCTTGGCCAATACCCATTAAATTTACCAAAACTGCCCTATCTTTGAGCAACAAGGATCGATCCTCTATGGTGTGCTCACTAACCTCTACTACTAGAGATGATTCTAAGGATTTAGCTATAAATCGGTCCATGGGAAGGAAACTAAAACTCAAAATCTACTGAAATTTACCAGAATATCCTATAGCGAATATAATATTTGATTAAAAAATTATAATAATTTGCATGCAAAATTTCTAAGATAAAGAAGGGAAAAAGAAACTTAGCTGAAAAATTCTATGCCTAGACAAAATGTCTTGCCTCACTGAAGCCCTAGCCCTCCATTGCTCCTCCCATCAATCCAAATATTTGCAATTTCGTTTTTCGCGACTTGAAAAATCGTCATTGCCCTTGTTCCATATGGCTGACTTCACAGGGTCGTATCTCCCTCAATATTGCTCGGATTCCTTCATATGACCACTCATTTTAAAGCTCTTCAAATTCCACACAAATTGGTCCAAGAATCAGCTGAATCGAACAACCCTTCACGAAGATATGGCTCCTAAAAGATGAGATATTTTTCAGACATTACAACAAATTATTAGTATATTTGTACCATATTTGTGATGTAATTGTATTATATGTACTATATTTGTGATGTATTTATATTATATTTGTATTAATTTGTGATATGTTTGTATTATATCTAAACTATATTGTGGTGTAATTGTATCACATGATACCACATCATACAACATGTCCCACCCAAAATTTCGTATTTTTGGCTTTTAAGCACACTATTTTTGGCTCCTTCCATGCTATAGTAACCAATTCCACTACTTGTGTCCCATTAACAAATTTTGCTTTCGATGAGATTGCTCTCCCTTCATTAATCTTATATAATAACTCATTTAGTTTATCCAAGACTTATGTAGGGAAATTATTCCTTGGACAAGGTAGCTTAGAACATTGAAGATGCATGTATTCAAATACCCTTAGCCTCAATTACTCAGTTCCTACATTTATTCCAGAATAGGCATAAGCTCTTTACCGAAGGCAATTTGCGACGAACCCTTAGATTGAAGTGCTAATTTCAAGTCTTGTCCCTACATGCAATAATTGTGCCCATTAAGTATCAGATGTTCATGATTCATCCCCACAAGTCTAGCTTATGTAAAACAATTAGCAATCACCAAAACTTGAAATCATTGCCAACATTGCCTAGAGCTCTATGTAGACAGCAGTTCCAGACAGCAAAAATGAGGAACTGACTATGAAAATGTCCCAAGCAATTTTGAATGTATATAGCAAATATGGATTTATGCTATTTTGTAATGCCATTTTGTATAAGGCATAGTGTTTGTTTAGTTTAATCAGCCAATCAGAAGAGAAAATGATTAAATGCACAAAAGGACAAAATGGCCGCCATTTGGGTTAAGGCTAGTTAAGCCAGACGTCTAGTTAGTGTAGACGTCTGGCTAGTCAGACGTCTAAACTGTTAGTTAGACGTCTAACTAGTTGGTTGGGCAAACGGTTGGGTGGTTGGCGCAGGTAGTTGGGGAACCGCTCCTGCAGCCTTTAAATACCCCCTTACTTTTGCATTGTAATCTGTAACCTTCTGGAGATAATAAGACAGCGCTTGATCATATTGGTGTTATGCTGTGTATTGCAGATCGCGCTTGAGTGTTATTGCAGGTTGTGTTGCTAATGTTATGCAGGTTGAAGACTCTTCCTGGCAGGTTGTTTGCAGGTATTCGGGAGCAGAAGCCATGACAGCAGCCGTCTGACGTCTAGACGTCTGCACCCCAGACGTCCAGTCCCAGACGTCCAGCCCCTAGACACCTAAGTCCCAGACGTCTAGCTCCCAGACGTCCAGTTCCTAGATGTCTAGTCCCAGACGTCTAGCCACCTGACGTCTTCCTTCCAGACGTCTCACCCTCTGACGTCTAGTCCAAGACGTCTAGCCTCCTGACACCCCAACCCCAGACGTCTGGTTCCAGCCGACTGACAAATAGACTAGTCTGACGTCTGATCCCTCTGACGTCTGAGTTACCTTGTACCTCCGAGACCCCACGCTGATTCCTTGTCTCGTCTGGTCGATCAGTTCACCTCTCGTATCGGGAGTATACTCACCCTTGTCTACATTTGGCGCCGTTGCCTAAAAATCGAACTGAGTCTGAGAGGCATAAGTGACAAAGCTAATAGGTGAATGACTGATCGCAGGTTACAAGAAAGTACACAGGTACTGGTGCGAAGAAGTGCACAGCTGGCGAATTTAAGATCTCCCACCCCGACGTAGAGAGAGTCTGGAATCCTGAGGAGGAAGAGAGTACGAACATAGGAATATTGTCGGTGACTGTAGAAGACGAATAGCAAATAGTTGAAGAAGTGCCCATCATTGAGGAAAGGACGGTGACACCCGAACCAGCGGGAGACGGTTGGCAAGAGGATACTGAAGGAGAAGACCTTGTATCTGAGCAACCACGCGAGGGTTCGTGGGGAGGGCGACCGGAACCAAGATTGGTATATTCACAAAGGAGATCGCGGAATAGAGACCAATTGGAGTTGGGCAGAACGTTATTTGGATAAAACTTTGCACCATCAACAGTAGATAGACAACCAAATCGAACAACATAGCCATCAACATCGAGTAATCCGGGACAAAACACAAATCAAATGACAAGTATTGGTAGTAAGACAGTACAACAGAAGTGCCCGCCTTTTTCAGGCGAGGGAAAAGAAGACCCGTCAAGACACGTGGGAACTTGCATAACCATTTGGGGAGCAAATGGAGTCACGCAAGATACAGAATGGTTGCAACTCTTTCCAGCCACACTGCGTGGCATGGCGATTGACTGGTATTTGAAAAAGCAGAGTACACAAGCCTTTGTGCAATGGGAAGACTTGAAAAAAGCATTCATCGAAGAATTCTGACCATTAAGAGACGATACGGACATCATCACGGAACTATGCATAACAAAACAGAAACCCGATGAGGATGTCAAGAGTTACAATAGACGATCGACACGATTAATCGATAAAATGGAAATGCCACCTACCGACGGCATGGTGAAACGTTGGTTTCTGGATGGATTAGCGGCAAAATACGGGGAAAAAGATGAAGGCGATGACCTTCCTCAACATATGAAGAAGCACTGGAGAATGCAAAGAATTTTGAAAGCGAGAGTAAGCAGACGACTACGGGGATTGGAGCACATATGAAGCATAATGAAGATTCAGACGGTGATGAAGAAGACAAAGTACAGAGCACAATCCACTCCTTTAAAAGGGAATTTGATAAAATTTTGAAAGAAGTCAAAGGAGATACTCGCAAAGACCGAAAAGAAATTTGGTACTCGGACTGCAAGACGGAAGGACACACAAACGTCAACTGCCCAAAGACGGCATATTGTAACATCTGTGATATTGCAGGACATTCCATCGCAGATTGTCCATTCAACTTGAAAAGTAAACGACATCAGACTATGACCATACAACAAGAAGAGCAGCTGAATGCAACAAGGAATGGACAAGGAGCTACAAGCGGGGGCTACCAAAATAATCGTAGAGGCGGCAGACAATGAGGTCAGAGTCGACTGTAGTATGACTCTGACGGTCGACCTATTATCCAATGTCGGAATTGTCAGGAATGGGGACATTTTGCGAAGAACTGTTCAAAACCCCAGAATGCAAAAAGTAACAATACCAGTAACACCACACAAATGTGTAAGTGGTGTGGGCCAGGAAACCATACAGAGGCGAATTGCCCGAACAAAGCAAGTTCCCGTGGGACTCAGAATGTCAATTTGATTGGCATTCGGGAAGTGAGCCCAGTAACGGAAGAAAAGGAGGTGTTGTTTGTGACAAGGGCACAGGCCAAAAAGATAGAGCAATACCCAAATCCTTCCCAAGAGAAGGAGCGGTGGCAGGAAGCCCAGGAGTTGATTAAGGACCCCTTTCCAATCCCATTCAGAGACTCCATTCTAGAAGAGGTAGCAGGCCACGAGATATATTCATTTTTGGATGGATTCTCGGGGTACAACCAAATCAGCATTGCGGAGGAGGATAAGCTAAAGACAACCTTTGTGGTGGAGAACGGGATATACGCTTACAAGCCGAATGTCGTTTGGACTGTGCAATGCACCAGCCACCTTCCAGAGAATCATCTTATACATCTTCGACAAGATGGCTACAGGCAACTTCAAAGCCTTTTTGGATGACTGGTCACTTTATGGCTGGACGCAAGAACACAGGCATTAGAAGAGTGTATGGGACTATGCAGGAAGTCTGCATATCGCTGAATCCAGATAAGTGTGTCCTGATGGTGCCTTACGGGAAACCGCTAGGGCATATAGTGTGCCAACAAGGTTTGAAACCCGACCCGGACAAAATTCAGGTAGTACTGCTGATGGAGGAGCCACATGATGTGAGCTCAATAAAGACCTTTTTGGGAACAGTGGGGTACTACAGGAGGTTCATCCGGAACTATGCCCTCATGTCACACACACTGGATGCTCTTACACGGAAGGGTGTTCCGTTCAGATGGGCAGAAGAACACCAAGAAGCATTTGAGGGGTTGAAAGGACATTTGGTGAAGGCACCAATCCTAGTTTTTCCAGACTGGGAGAAGGAGTTTCATGTACATGTCGACGCCTCAAACTTTGCAACAGGAGGTGCCTTGGCTCAGGAGGGCCAATTTGGGTTAGATCAGCTCATATATTTCGCAAGTCGACTACTGTCCAGAGCCGAGAAAAACTACAGTACAACAAAGAGGGAAGCATTGGGAATGGTGTATGCGGTGCAAAAGTTTAGACACTATTTATTGGCTAACCCATTTGCTTTCTATGTGGATCATCAGGCCCTGTTATACTTGATAAACAAGCCAACAATATACGGACGAGTAAGTCGATGGCTCGTCACCTTGCAGTAGTTCGTGTTTCAGATAGTCGTCAGACCAGGAAAGAAGCACATAATAGTCGATCAGTTATCAAGGATACACTCCGCCGAACCTGCAAAAGGAGAAATACATGACGAATTCCCCGATGCGCAATTATTTGCAATCAGTGCCATACCGGCATGGTACAAACACATAAGGGAATACCTATCGACAGGAGAGCTGCCGAAAGAAATGACGACGGCAAAACAAAGAAAAGTGATTGCAAAGTCAGCACCCTTCACCTTGATTGTAGGATTGCTTTACAATATGGGGGAGGATCAAATTATGCAAATATGCATAATGGAGGATGAGGTTCAACAGACCCTGAAGGAGACACATGAGGGATTGGTGGGGAGGACACATGGGACCAGATGCAACAGCAAGGAAAGTGTTGTTGGCAGGTCTATGGTGGCCCACCCTTTATCACGATGTGATATCTTTTGTCAAGGCATGTGATACGTGTCAGAGAACGGGGAAGCCATTGAAGAGGGACTTCATGCCTTTGCATCAGACACAACCTCAGGAACTCTTCGAGAGATGGGGGTTGGATTTTGTAGGTCCATTACGGACAAGTCGCAGAAGAAAATGCGGATATATTGTATTCGCTACAGAATACCTCACGAAATGGGTGGAAGCTAGAGCCCTACCTGACAACTCGGCAAGAAGCACGGCTCGTTTCTTGTACGAACAAGTGATCACCAGATTTGGGATACCCCTTCATCTGACAAGTGACAAAGGAGGCCGTTTCGTGAACGAGAATATTCAGAACTTAACGAAGGAATTCAAGATTTTTCATTCCTTGTCCAATCCGTATTACCCAAGGGCGAACGGGCAAGCAAAGGCAACTAACAAAATCTTGGTTTCTATCATGTACAAAACATGCGGCGTGGAAGGAGCCGACTGGGAGCGGCTAACAGCATTCGTTCGACTAGGGGAGAAAAGGGTCATGGCACAATGGGCAACGGAGATATCGCAGAAAAGGAGAAAATTCTGGCATGACAAGCATCTTCGGAAGATGGACCTAAAGGCTGGTGAATTGGTCCTCAAATATAATGGAAAAAGAGAGATCAAGCCTGGGAAATTGAAAACCTTATGGCTTGGACCCTTCCAAGTGGAAGAGGTATTGGAGAAGCAGGGCGATCGGATCGAGGAAACGGACGGAACGGTTTGCCCGAAGCAATAAACGGTTCTAAACTGAAACTATACAGGCCCCATGTTCAGATAAACATGATCGGTTTAGAACAATCAGAGGGAAATCCCGAAAGCAGGAGAGATGAACCAAATCCAGGTACTCAAACTCCAGAAAATGACGAGCAGAGTGATGTTGTTCGGGAGGAGGGAAGTCATAACCTGGAATGGCTATTTGGAACCGAAGAAGGATCGGTAACTGGAAGAGGTGAACAGCAACAGTTACAACAACCCACTCCGAATAGCGAAGAGGAACAACTCGGTACCGACGAAGTTGTCCTACAAATTCCGGGAGAAGGACGGAACGAAGAGGGGGCGAGAATTCTGCAACAAATGCAGTTGGAAACTCAGTTATTGCACGAAGAGTATGAAACTCTGAGACAGTACAATAGCCAGTTGCGAGAGCAAGTCAACCAGGAGTTGGAGACCACTATGGAGAGAATTCAAGAACGTCAGGAGGTACGCAAAGATGAATGGGCGGAATAGGAGGATGAAGAACGAAGGATTGAATCGGGCAACTCACCAGCAAGCAGTCTATTTACCTTACCCAATGCAGACCAAGGGGAGAGGGTGAGAGAGAAGGAAGTAGCATCAGACGACCAATCCATGAGTTCATCCTCAGCCACATTAAGGATAAGACTGAACTCGGAAGATTCAACAAACTCAGACGAAGCACGAGTCGCAAGATCTGAAGAACAAGTGGAATCACCTGAAAGAGCGAGGGTTTGGGAAGCAGGATGAGAGTTCAAGCCGCCAATTATAGAATAACAAGAGAAGAGATGGCAGCAATCAATTGGAGGGATGTCCAGGTAGCAACAGAGGGAACAAGAAAAAGAGGTTGGTAGGATAAATCAAGTAGTGATGAAAATCAACCTGATCCCGACATTCCCCAAGTAAGTTCCCAAAGAAGCCCACAGCACCTGACTCATGATCAACAGACAAGAGTACGGTTTGCAAATGAAACACAGGTGACGGGAGTGGAAGTTCTTCAGAAGGACTGAACATTGCTGACACAAGTACAGATGAAACAGCAAAATTGTCAGTACCTCGACGATTCAGAACTCCATATACCGCAGCCATGCAGCGTCCTACTGAACGCAAAGAAGTAGCCCGATACAGGCTAGCAGAATTTGAACCTCAGGCGACACAGAAGGGAAGTGAGAAGGCTGGAACATCGAGTCCATGAGACTTCCAATTGGCCCATATTTGCATATGAAAACGCTAACAATTCAAGTATTGACTCAGAATTTTCAGAACAATATCAGGTAGCCTTAGCACAATGTGCACCTCAACGGCGCTTCGAGGAAGCCAAGTGGCGAAAGAGATTGCTAAGAGCGGACCGAAGGTTGCAAATTCTGCATAACGTAACCCCAAAAAACCAACGCCAAGAAGGGAGTTCTCGGGCCGAACTCATTAATCAGGGCCAAAATAGAGGTATTTTGCGGAATCCGGAGGGTTCGTCAGAGCCACTCGATGACCAAGACTTACCTGACCAAGGGAGGAGTGTGGTTAACCTCCGTCCCGGTAACCAGAGTGGGAGAAATTCAACTCTAGATACCCCTAGGTCAACCAGACCACTTGCTCAACCGCAAGGTCCAGTAGTGGGTATGGCCACAGTTAACCCATCACTACGTGCTCCTGAGGTTAGTCCTATGGGCCAACCTCAGCGAGCTCGTAGGAACCTAAGACATCGTCAGGAACGACCGAGGGACCGACCGAATCTCGTGCAGTTGGGAGTACGACAGCCCTACAATAGGGAGATTCGATCGGAAAGAGGCCGAGGCCACAGGAACCAAGTTCGAGGGAGAAGAGGAACCTGGAATGGGAATATTAATCCAGAACGAAGAAATCAAGTAAGAGTTGTTGAGCAACCGCAGAATGGCGAAATCTAAGGAAGAGGCAGAAGAGGCAGAAGAAATAACCAAAATCGGAGACCGCCGAGACCCCAACAGCCTGACCACAACATACTTGATCGACCAGAACATAGAAGGGAAATGTTTCATTACTTGGATAATTGTGTAATCATCCGGCGCCATGACGGAAGCATGGAACGAATTCCATGGCAGAGACATCCGGATCCCCTAGCAGTAGAACTGGCACATCAGAACCCTGTGAATAGACCCCTGGAGGATGTAATTGAAGAATTTGATCCAAATACCGACAGTACAAACGAAAGAGAAATCCGTCTGGTAGAGGATTGGATGGAGCAAATACGGGTGGCGGCAGAAAGAAACCGGCAGAACACGGGACGTCAAGGAAATAGGCACCAGTTGCCAGAACAAGGAGCTAGACAACAACCAGAAGCAGAGCAACCAGACTGGCGAATTGTACCAAGGAACAGAGATGTCCGGAGCAACCTCAGCCCGAAACTCGCCACAGACGAAGTAATCGTCGGAGACGACAAGAGTCGGATGAAGCAGAAACACGGGGTGATGACGGTTTTAGCAGTTTCGACAGTCGAAGCCGTCATAGCAGGAATGAGATGCTAGATATCTTCAAAATCCGCGTCGGCATGGTTGTGCCGTTTAGTCGGAGATATTAAATGATCAAAAAAAATAAAGACAAAACAGCACCCCTAGACGTCTAAATTCCAGACGTCTAGCTAGGTGGCGCGCATAGAGGAGAGGGTTGCTAGGTGGCGGTTGGAGAAACCGTTATGGCATGCATGAGAGGCTATAAAAAGAAGGTTAAACATCCATTTTCACCATTCCAACAGTTGTAGGTAGAGGAGAAGGCAAGGAGCACGGTTGACAAGAGAGGAAGCAGCCGAGAGGGGTGGTGAAGACGGCGCGCGCCAGAACAAACGTCTAGGGCATAGCAGACGTCTAGCCCAGGAGGACTGTCGTCAGACGGGTTAGGCAAGCAGACGTCTGAGCAGAAGGGTTAGGCAAGCAGACGGCAGACACGCGGGCCAGGAGAACTGATGTCTGGCAGACAGCCAGACAAACGTCTGGACGGAAAGAGTAGACGTCTGGCAAACAACCAGGCAGACGTCTGGGCAGGAAGAGTAGACGTCTCGCAGACAGTTAAGCAGACGTCTGGGCACAAAGAGTAGACGTCCAGGTAGACGTCTGGACCAGGAAGCAGACGTCCAAACTGAAATTGCAGACGTCTGGCATCCTGCTAAGGCAGACGTCTAGCAAATTATTTCAGACGTCTAGCAAATTACTTCAGATGTCTAGCTAGATGTCTGGCCTTGAAAAGGCAGACGGCTAGGAAGGCAGCCGAGCAGTTGGAGCGGGAAATATGAGTCACAGATCTGGCAAGGCTCCAAGTCAGGCAAAATCGGAAACAAAGTTCGTGTCGGCAAAGAGGCTGCGACATCACCTGGAGCACGAGGTGCGCGGACAAGTGGAGAACCCAGGGCAGACAAGAATGCGAAGGGAGGCAACGGAATTGGCTAGGAAAAGGAGCAAGGAAGTCCAGCAAGGTGGAAAAGCACCAATTCCCGCCACAGAGATTACATGGACTTGTCCGACGGGTGATTTTTGTCGGCAATGGTGGGCAGAGGCAACTTCTAATAACCTTGTCAAGGGAAGACTTAAGGAGGCAGGAGTACATTTTATACTACAAGTCCCGAACTTTGATAAAGAGTTTTTAAGGGTTATCTAATTCAAATGTTGGAGAACTACGATGAGGACAACTGCAGGAGTTATGTGCGCATAGGAGATAAGGTGGTGGCAGTGGACTTCTCTCCCGAGTCATTTCAGCGCGTATTCGGACAACCCAGGAAGAGTAAGCCAGTGGTGAACGAAAGGGTAGACCCCAAGAAGACGCCAGAATTGACTGAGCGTCACTACTCTGGCCAGGGCAGAAGTGGAAACAATGCTTAACACCCATGGTGGAAGAGGCATCAAACAGTCGCAGTTGAGACATACTAGGCTAGAAGCGATAATGAACGTTATTATGGCCAGACTATCAGGGGAACAGAGGAGTTCAGATTTGCCCATATGGCTGATTTCGTACTTGCAGGGAATAGATAAAGGAGTTGCTTATGATTGGGCACAACATCTGTCGCTCCGCATCCAGGCATTTCTGTCAAGAGTAACGAAGAATTTCTCCATGACATTTCATGCCATTGGGCTGATTTTGGATGCAGCCACGAGAGCAGGAGTACGGATTCCTGACTTTGGACCAGAGAAGAAAATTCTGGAATTAGCCCCGAGTGTCATGCGGTGGATTGATACACAACCACTGGCAAAGGGGACTACACCAACGAAGAAGGTGAAAGTGAAGCAGATATGTCATAAACCACCGACGCAGGAGAAGATGGTGACTGCTTCAGAATGGGAAGATACCCAATGGTCAGGAAAGCAAACAGCCACAGAACAGACAGTTGCCCAATCACCGGAAATAGTATAAAGGAAGAAGGGGCAGTTTGATGAGCCACCCCCAACTCTCTCTAAAGATGCATTGCAAACCATTCAACGGAATTTAGAGACAGCTCGCTCAATCCAAAGACAGAAACTCATCAGAGGGTGGAGATGGATCTCAACATCCTTTCAGCCCTTCACAATCCGGTAACGGGATCCAGTACAGCGGTCCACATCGGACCCAAAGAGTATTTTGCAGAAGCGGCATTCCAGGTTGGTGCCAGCTCACCAAAGCCAGTTGGGGACTCACTGGTTAGACCAACTGCATTTGCGGCAACATTAAGGCCGATATCAATTGACGAGCTATTTGCCGCAAATGAAGAAACACAATTAGGTAATCCGAGAGAGATTACCACACCTGCAGTGGAGGGAAGCAAAATTCCGGAGGAAGCAAGAACTGCAGGACACTCACGGGAAGACCCTATCCAGGTGGAGGAAAGAGAAATCTCACAAGGAGAGGTGGCTGAGAGAGGGGGAGAACAGCCTCCACCTAGGACCGATTCAGAGAACAGGGCAGAGCCGCAGATGAGCAGTCATAAGTCGGCAGCATCCAAGGGAAAAGAGGCAGTACAAGAGGAAGAGCAGGAGGAGGAACAAAAGGACCTATGGTCTCAAGTGTTTGAGGTATGGGTGCTGTTGGTTACGAATCTGCCATGAGGAAAGGATTTGTCGTTATTGCGCCCTAGGACCCGCAAACCAACATTGAAAGGCCGGAAGGAAGGAATGCCTTCCGTGCCAATCTCCGGAGAAGGCCGGCTTCCTTTGGGGTTTTGAGGTTCAAGATAAGAGTGGAGGGAAAGAGATAAAAAGTACAGAAAGAGATCCAAATTAGATTGGAGTTGGGTGGGGGGAACTAACAGTACGGCAACGCATCAATCACCACTACTAACACCAATATAACCATAACACACCACTATAGATGTTGTCACTCGCCAGTAGAACAGAGCCAGGTATATGTTTTGTGTTAAGGGCCAGAAGCACAGCTACAATGGCTCCCTAACAGACATTCCCTCCAAGGAACTAACAGTGCGGCAACGCATCAATCACCACTACTAACAACACTATAACACAAAACATAACCAGAAAGCTGCCGCTAACGTTTGCCCTATATATCCTCCGATTTATGCACCTTAGGCATACCTGACCACCAAATGCTGAAATGAATCAACAAGCCATGACACAGGAAAACGTAAGGCAGAAATGCAAAGGAAAGGCAGCATACAGAATAAAAACAGTATAACGACACCAAGTGTATGTATTATATTAACTGGCAGAAGCACGACTACAATGGTTCCCTAACAGACATTCCCCTTCCACCACCTTACAATGAAAATGTGGTGGGTATTTATAGCATGAGAACCCCCGATTACATTAATGGGCACAAAGTCCCAGTCAAACATTAGCTGACAAAAACAGCCGCGGAGCTGCTGATGCTGACCTTTGTCTGCAGGACTGTACTTGCAGCATGGTCTCCCTGAAGGCTGTACAGATACGTGGCAGCGTGTTAGGTAGAACTTCTCATCGGCGGGAATGCGGGTAGGCTGAGCGGGTAGAACCTCCAATCGGCTTTAAAGGCGGCGGCTGGCATAGGTAGTGCATCCCATGCTTGTCCTTGTGCTTGGCATGTCTCGGCTCGGATCCCAAAGTTGGACACTTGTCGGATGATCTTGCTTGACACGTGCTTGCCTTGAAAGGCGGTTTATCCAACTTCGCCCGGGATCGAGACGGCTGTCGGGTTGCGCAGGTGAAAAACAGCGCAGTTGGGGAGGCCTTTCATGCCTTAGTCAAATTCTGAGTTTGTCTCCCTACTGCGCACCGGTCAAAGGGCGCACTCCGACTTCGCTGCGAAGTCGGGTTGCGCACCGGTGGAAGCTGATTTACACTGCCGTACGGACTTCGCCCTGGAAAGGGGGCGCACTCCGACTTCGCTGCGAAGTCGGGTTGCGCCCCAGCACTTAGTCATTTTTCCTGCCAGCCTGTTACCTAGTGCGCCCAGAAAGAAGGGCGCACTCCGACTTCGCTGCGAAGTCGGATTGCGCCCTGAACACTTAGAATTTCTGGCTGATTCCTATCACAACTTCATCCCAGTTTGCATTCCTGCTTGCGCTCCAAGCTGGAGGGCGCACTCCGACTTCGCTGCGAAGTCGGATTGTGCTACGATACTTAGCCATTTTTCGGGGCAACTGCTGTCATTTTGAGATTTTGACTGAGGGGCTCAAGAGAAAGAGGGAAGAATGAGAATGTAGGGAAGGAAGAGAAAGGGAGAGAAGAGAAAGGGGAAAGAGAGGAAGAGGGAAAGGGAAGAGCAGCACTCTTACAAAAATTGAAAACATTGCACCCCGTGCAAAATGTGACAACATTCTTGGCGGCTCGCGGGGTGTCGAGCTCGCCTCGGCGCAAAGAATCCATGCCTTCATCCATTGGGTGCAGAGGAACTTACTTCCCCTGCCTTCTGCTGCTCTGGCCGTTCTCCTCGCGGCAACTGTTCTTCAGATCCACTTCCGGCAGTTGCCTCCTCGGATTCGCCTTCCGAATGCTCTCCAGCGTCGGCTTCTGCCTCGCAGATGCGCTTGTATGCGGCCTGGGCTTGGCCCCAGGCTTCTGCTTCGAAGGGGCGGCGGTCAGCAACTTCTTCTAACGCTGCGTGGAATGCAGCGACCGTGTGCAAGTCGATGGTGAGGTATCTCTTTCCCAGCTCCTGGAAGTAGGAGTTGATCTTGCAGCATTTGGACACCATCTGGGTGACCTGACTTTCTTGAATTGGCTCGGTCCAGCTATCGATTTCAGTTGTATCCGCCTCAAAGGACAGCCAATTCTTTTCACTGCTCATGGGTGAGAAACTCACCATTCTCAACATAGCTCGGGCACCCTAGTTCAGAGAGCGTGAAGGGGAGCCATACAAATATCTCTTTCATGTTCGAAGGCATCCAGCATTCGTCTGGCAACCCTCACCTCTTTTGTTTTCTTAAAATATTTATGCAAGGTTACCCTTGCATCTGCCCATTCTGCAGCGAATGAGGACATAGGGGAGAATTGGAGGCCATTGCGCTCGTGTTCTTGAAGTTTTATCGCCAGGTCCAGCCATTGCTTCGCCTGGCGTTCGGCCTCCTCTACCACAGGCTTTCCCTGGGCAGAAACTTCTTGGATCCTGGATGCGAAATCCAGGACAGACATGGCTTTATTCATGTGGGGCTTGCATCCCCGCGGCAGATCAGCCCGCATCTCCTTAACCTTGCTCTTTGAAAAGACCGTCGCTTGAGATGCTTTCTCTGCGAGTTGCGACTGCGCCTGTTTCAAAGACTCCTGGAGCTGAGAAATCTGCTCCAGGGCTGCCTGCTTTTCCGTTGCGGCTTCTTGCTGAGAAGCGGCCAGCTGGGCTTTTAATTCATCTATTTCTCGTTGCGCCGATTCCAGCTGCTCAGTGGACCTAGACAGGTCCTCTTCAAGCTGCCTTGTTTTGTCCTGCAACCGGAAAAGCTCTTCCTGTTCCTCCAGATTTTTGACAAGGAGATTATCCGCTTTACGAAGGATTCCATGAATCTCGTATTGCGGGTGTATATCGTCAAAGCTCTTCTCCTTTCTCTGCAGCTCGTAGTCCGCCCTGGTCATTTCCCGGAGAGGCTTCTTCACTTTTGGAGTTATCTTTTCTGTCGTGAGCACTCTCCTCTCGAAATCAAACTTGGTGCGCTTTACCGGGGCGGCTATCTCCTCAGGTCTCCTCCGTTTCAAGTTTTGGAGGAAAGAGATAGGATAGTCTACGGCTCTTGCTGCCAGAGGCAGATCGTCCGTGTTCTGGAGATCGTCCATGAAGTCCGGTTCCCCCAGCCTAGGGTTCTGCTGTGACATCTCTCCTGCGAACAGGGAAGTAGGAAAAACCGGGAGGACTTTGGAAGGAACGGCCGCTTTTGAGGGCGACCGGGGAGCGGAGAGCGGAGCGGTTGATGCTGGAAGGGTTTCAAGCGGCTGAGGCGATGGATGCAACGGTGAACGCGCAGCTTCAGCACTAACCACGGGTGAAGGGTTTGGGGTTTGACTCAGGGATAGAGAGGCGTTGGGGTCTGAGCAAACTGGTCGAAAGAATGGTGGCCGCTAGAAGGCTGTGGAGATGGGGAGGAAGATGCGGCCACGGCTTGCTCGGATTGAGCGGGAGATGGAGTCGGAGTAGGGCCAGATGGGATTTGAGGGAGCGGGGCAGCGGACGTACCTGCGGGCTCCGCCTGAGCCGATGTTGGATGAATGTCTGCGGTTCTGGTTCCGGCGGTTGGCTCAGGACTATCCAGAGAAACAACCTCTGGAGCGGTGCGGACGCGGCTGCGGCTCTGCAACTGACTGCTGCACCGTCAGGCTAGGTCGCTTGACCTTATCAACTCTCTTCCTCTTCTTCTCTTCTGGAGCAATGGCTGGTTTGGAAGAAGGAGATGAAGTAGGTGCAGTGGGCGCTGATGTTCCCACGGTAAACTTGTACCGGGGTTTGACTTGCAGAAGGTCTGCCGCGGCCGGTCCGGTCGCTGGCGGTCTTTGGCGTCTTTTGTGCCTGAGGAGTCACCTCGGGCGCTGACTTGGCTAATTTTCGCGCCTTTTCGGGCACCACCTTGGAAGCAACAAGCTGCATTGGGTCCACTTGGATATCTGCTGGGCCCGCACTGGCAGTTGTAAAAGTGTACAACTGTTGGGAGGAAGACCCTCCTTTATAACCCTCGAAGGGACCTCGGGGAACGTAATCTCGGAATGCGAAAGGCCGCCAGCTATCAATGTCCTTGGTCATATAGAGCTGAAAAATCATCATCAACGGCCAGATTCCTCCTGATGGATTTATCGTGCTTCGTGCGGCACCTCATCTTCCGAGCATTCAACAACTTTTTCTTTTGGCCGATTAAGGCGCCCGGCTTGGTGATGAGTTTCTTAAATCCCGGAGAAGTGAACTTGTGGTCCGGGTTTCGCTCGGGGTCATATGCTACCTCCTCGCGATAAAACTCCTGCCAAGGAGGCCATGCTTCCATCGAGTCAATCTCCCAGTCGAGGTCAACATGGACCACATCGCATCTGTCTTCGATTATATCCGCCCGGGGGCAGATATGAGCAAACTTTCCCCTTATCCCGTGTGGGTCGTACTTCCAGCGCTGCGGCAGCAGAATCAGGCCAATGTCAAAGAGCTCCCGCTCGAGATAGACATGTTGTCCTATCTCTGAAATTTCAACGTTCGCCCAGGAAAGAGGATATTGAAAGATATGGCCCTTTTTCTTTCCATGGCCGAACTCCTCTTCAACATAGTCCATCTGCCGCGCAACCTCCATCCCAAACTGATGATCCGTGCACCAGTACGGCAGCAGATGAAGCTTGCCTTTGAATCCGTAGATTCTAACCACGATCCCTTGCGTCAGTCTAAAAACGTCCCCGAGCTTGTGATTCGACAAATAATTTGTCATTTCTGGGGGGGCGAGGGATCTCACCATCGTTGAAGACTGACATGACCAAGCCCAGAAAGTTGAAGTTGAACTTGTAATAAGACCCTTTCCGGTATAGGTCATCCGTCCATTCATAGACGAGCTGTGGCTCTCCCTTCTCATTTACCTTCTTCAGGTTAGGTATCGGCATACGGGAGTGCAAGTGATACAAACAAAGCCAAGCCAAGAAGGAACTGAACCGAAATTCGGTTGACTGCTTTTTCGTAGCTTCACCGAGTTGGAGTGAATGGCGTATGCAAGCCAGTCCGCCCAGTCGAAGAAGATTGGGCGCTTCCCACTTTCTGCGCTGCTGGTTCATAAGATTCTCCGCATAGGAGACATTCTGCCAGCGCTAGCTGGTACGGCCGTACCAGCTCGTCAGAGTCGCAGCCGAGGACCCACGCCAGGATGGTGTATATGTATTTGCTTTGAAACCTTTCCGGGGGTATGGGGCCGGTTGGCCACTGTCCAGTTGCGAGCGGGGCGTTCGGCTACGAGTTGAGGAAATCCCTCATCTTTTTTGTATGCGTAAAGCGCCCCGCTTGCTCGCCAAGATTTATCCTTTTAACAATCGCGCTTGGAGTCATATTGCAACCCCGGGCGAAGGCCGAGCTGGACGGTCTCTCTGCGGAGTGCGAACAAGGGTTTTCCGCTGCGAGTTGCAAATTTTCCCGGTAGCTGGCCTGTAGTGTCTGACAATGATGTCGACCAGCTCCGGGCATTGGTGGACAGGAGGGCACAAGAACCGATGAAGGTTCGACTTGTACGCAACCCCGAA
Organism: Wollemia nobilis; assembly: GCA_028583015.1. Taxonomy (NCBI): domain Eukaryota; kingdom Viridiplantae; phylum Streptophyta; class Pinopsida; order Araucariales; family Araucariaceae; genus Wollemia; species Wollemia nobilis. The sequence continues at coordinate 24,480,861 of JAQPPZ010000523.1, forward strand.
ATGGTGAGAGGGCGAAACTTTATCCGCCCAACTTTCCACATTTATCCGCAGCTTAGTCAGGCTCATGGAAAACGAGCCGTCCTTGTACCCGGACAGGTAATTAACCGGTGGTGGTGGGGCTTGCCCACGCTGTACTTTCTTTGTCCGGGATTTTGACTTTTGATCCCGCGGCGTCTCACTCCTGAAAACATCTGACTGCGGGAAATCCCCACTTTCGCGCTCCTCGCTGGACTGAGCTTGTACTGGCAACTTTCCTTTGTCCATTCCTTCGAAAAAGCAATAATTACGACCTCTGGACGTCTGCAGAAAATATAACTTGCACGATTTGGCATGTCTGGGCGCTTCAGACCTCCTTTAAATGATAATGACAGCGTCATTAATGGTGCACGGGAGGGGGTAGGTCGGCTGGTTTGTGAAGAAGTTATGTTTTTAGGTGCCTACGCAGGAGAATGTCTTGAAAGACGTACCCTGATTATTGCGCCATGCCTTCTTGATTGCGTTTCCTTTGAAAGTTGCGCAATCATTAATTCTGACTTTGAACGCTGCGCCATGGCTGACGTCACTGCCACAATCCGGGCACACTGCTCAAGGCAAAACCCTTTTTGGTTCGGAAACCCATCTTCACAGCCGTTGCGCCCTGGGCCCACACTTGGAGTATTAATTTTTTTATTTTTTATAGACCATCCAAGTTGCGCCCAGGAAACAGGGCGCAATCGGACTTCGCCCCAAAATTGGGCGCAGTCCGATTTCGCCTGCGCAGTCGGACTTCGCCCCAAAATTGGGCGCAGTCCGAACCGACACTTGGCTCTTTTCTTTGCTGCCTTCACTTCCCAGCTGCGCCCCTTGGATGGGCGCAGCTCGAACTTCGCCCACAAACCGAGCGCAGTCCGAACTTGCACTTAGCCCGTCCACAGCCTTTGCTTTTGCCTTTGGTGAACCACCCGAGCTGCGCCTGAAATCGGGGCGCATCTCACACTTCGCGCGAAACCTGGGCTTGCCCAAACTTCGCGCGCGAAGTCAGACTTCGCCTTGAAAGACAGCGCAGTCCGAACAGTTAACTCCCCTTTTGGTGCTCTTTCTCTAACTGCGCCCTTTGGGAGGTGCGCAGCCCGACTTCGCTGCGAAGTCGGGTTGCGCACCCGGACTTAGCGGATTTTTGCTGTTTTCTTGGGCAGTCTCCTTTTACGAACTTCGCTCCTTTTCAGGGGCGACACCAGACTTCGGCGCGAAGTCAGAGCTTTCTCCTTCTTTCCGACTTGGGCTTACTAAACTGGAAAAACTGAAAGCTGAAAACTGTACATACTGAAATTTAAAAATGCATAAGGGAAATATGTTACAAGGAAGGGCCCGTTTGGACACCTTCAACAGCGGTAAATTTTCAAGTGGAACCCGTTAACGGGAATAGGCAGGAGCTGACCCTCCATATCCCGAAGTACGTAAGCGTTGAGCTGGTTCACCCGGGCAATCTGATAGGGGCCCTCCCAGAGGGCATCGAATTTTCCGTGGTTGCCCGGCTTCGCCTTTAATGAGTCCCACTTCAGCACCAGGTCCCCGATTTCAAAAACTCGGGCAGTGGTGCCTTTCGCAAACCAGCCTTGAGTGGATTCAACATGCTTGGTGAAGGCACTGGTATGCTTTTCCCTGTCTTCCTCCAAGCTGCGGGGAGTTGGCACGATCTGTCATCCACCGGATCTCCGTTGCTTCTCTCTTCGTCCAACATCCAGAGAGCGGGGATTTCAATGTGGGATGGCATGACAGCCTCTTTACCATAGACGAGCGCATAGGGGGACGTTTTAATGGACGTCTTGAACGAAACTCTGTCCGCCCACAGCGCCCGGTTCAGAAGTAAATGCCAAGTCCGCTTGTTCCTTTCAATGGTCCTTCTGATGATCTTCAGAAGGTTCTTGTTAGTAGACTCAGCAAGGCCATTCCCCTGCGGGTAGTAATTAGAAGACATTTTGTGATAAATGCCAAGTTTGCCAGTGTACTCCGTGAGTACAGCGCCTGCGAACCCCGGACCATTGTCCGTTACAATTGACTATGGAACCCCGAAGCGGGTAATCAGGCTTTCAAGGAACCCGATGACCGTTTCTTGGTCCGCGTTTTTGGTTGGGATCGCCTCTGCCCACCGTGTGAAGTAATCGGTGGCTGTAAGAATAAACTTGTGTCCGGCGAGAGGAATTAGGCGAAATCACCCCAATGAAGTCTAGACCCCATTCTTTGGAACGGAGTCTCGGCTCTGAATCGGTTGAAGGGGCGGGGGTGCTTTTCGTTTCTGCCGACAAACCTTCGGCATTGATCACACTTGGAACAGACCGCTTAAGCGTCTGTAAATAGAGTGGGCCAATAATACCCGGCTCTAATTATTTTCAAGGCCGTAGGCCTTGCAGAATGATGACCTCCAGGCATCCCGGAATGAAAATCTCCGAGGACCCTGGATTGGTCTGATTTCCTGACGCACCGTAACAGGATGCCGTCAATGTTTTTGAAGTAAAGCCCCTCGGGGCGAAGAGTGTACTTGAGTGCACCTAGCCGAAATCTCCTTCGTTGTGAGGCGTTCAGGTGATCCGGACATCTTCCGGTGTAGAAATATCTCACCAGTTCATCTGTCCAGTCACTCCCCTCCGATAAGGAGTTGGCCGAGGTTGATGCTTGTTCCTTGTGTCCTCCCACTTACGAGGCGGAGATGCCGGCTACGGCGCTTCGGGCCAGCTCCGACACAAGGCTCGGCCTACGATAAGCTTGGTGGGCCGCACTTCGATGTCGAACTCCTGGATTTTTGCAATCCATCCTGCTCTCTTGTGACCCGGCTCTCCTTGTATGATGAAGCTTCGAACGTCGGGTGAATCACAAAGACGAGTTGTTTTGCTACGGGAGACAAAGTGCACGAACTTCGGAGCGATTTCATGACAGCGTGAACCTGCCGCTCTATAAAGTTGTACTTTTCTTCATGCGGCTGAATCACTTGGCTCAGGAACGCTATGGGGCGCTCCTCGCCATCGTCTCCCTTCTGAGTCAGGACTGCGGCGTAACTTTCCGGTTCTCCCACCGCGTACAGGATGAAGTCCTTGGAGTAGTCCGGGTTAATCAACACCGGAGCTTGCGCAATTCGAGCCTTGATTTCCTCGAAGGCTTGCTCTCTCTCATCAGTCCATTCGTAAATTGTATCTTTTTTCAGCAGTTCGGCCATAGGCTTGATCACTTGTGCGAAGTCCGGGATGAACTTCCGCACGAAGTTAATCTGGCCGAAGAAGGACTGCAGCCCTTTTTTATCAATTGGGGCTGGCAAGCGAAGGAGGGCTTCTGCTCTGTCAGGGTCAATGGCGAGGCCTTTCTCGGAGATGACATGTCCCAGCAGCTTACCTTCTTTTACCGCGAAGACAGACTTCTTCGGGTTTATAGAAATGCCGAATTCCCGACACCTCTCAAATATTTGCCGCAGGTGGGAAACATGATCCCCTCTTTGGTGAGAGAAAACAGTCATGTCATCAAGGTAGATGACAATGATCTTATTGAGCGGCTCTCGGAAGGCCGAGGTCCATGGCCCTTTGGAATGTGGCACCGGCATTGGATAAGCCGAAAGGCATGCGGTGATAGGCGAACGTCCCCCATTTGGTGGTGAACGCCGTCTTGTCTTGGTCCTCATCCACGACCCAAATCTGGTTGTAGCCGGAAAATCCATCTAGAAGTGAGAATCTCTGGGCTCCAGCAACGATGTGTAGAATTTGATCAATTTGGGGAAGCGGATAATGGTCCTTGAGGGAGGCCTGATTCAGGTTTACGAAATCGACACAGAGACGGATGTCGCCATTCTTCTTCCTCACGGGCACCAAATTCGCAACCCAGGATGAATGTTTGATGGGGTAGATGATTTTGGCCTCGAGCATCTTCGGGAGCTCGGCTTTCATCATGGCCTCGATTTTCGGATTTACGGCCCTACGTCTGCCGGAACGGCTTGGCGCCATCCTCTAGCTCAATGGTATGCTGGATTACATCTCTGTCATACCCCTTCAAATCCTCGTAGCACCAGGCCACGATGTCGGGGAACTCTTGGCATAGTGATCTGATCCGCTCAAGTTCCTCCGAAGTGCAGTCTGTCCCGACCTTGATGGTTTTACCAGGTTCAAGTTCCAGGTCGGCATCTCGCTTCGGGTCTACTTTGATCCTATGAGATATAGCTCTGTCATTATGATCAAATAGACTCTCCAATGTAATCAGTCCTTTTGGGACATGATTATTCTTCAACTGTATCAACCCCTCATATTGCTCGTCATCAGGGTCTCTACTCTCGATTGAACATGCTTCATTTACCAAAAATGTGACGATTTCCTCGTCACAATCGAACACTGCCAGTGGGTGTCTTTATCAGGCACAGAAGGCCTGTAAATAGTGCGAACCGGCTTCGGTTTCTGGACAACGTCGTCAGCCGGAACGTGCCTGGCTCCAACAGACGCCAGAATGTCAGCGTGTTTGTTTTTCTCACGCGATATCGCCTTGACATTCAACGAGTCAAACGACTCCATCAGGTCCCACACCCGGTTGCGGTACGCCTTGAGATAGTGCTTCTTGGAGGCGCACTTGTTCGTAACCTGGTGACACACCGGCTCTGAATCTCCAAAGATCTGCAGGTGTTTAATCCCCAACCTCTCCGCCTTTCGCAATCCCAAGCATAGGGCTTCATACTCCGCCGAGTTGTTAGTACAGCTCCAGGCCAGCCTGTAGGTATAGTCCTTCTGGATCCCGGTTGGAGAAACCAGAAGCACCCCTGCACCGGCGCCATTTTTGCATCGCGCGCCGTCAAAGAAAAGCTTCCACAACTTCTCAGGTGCAGGTCCCACTTCCTTTTCAGCTGACTTGTCAAGCCTCTCGGGCTGTACAACGGTGTAACAACCCTGCTCTGTCTCAATTACGGCATTGAAATCCCGCAAAGAGAACTCGTCTTCGAGCTGTAGCACTTCGAGGGCTTGCTCCGTCAGCTCTACCGTCACCAGTTCTTCCTCAGACAGTTGGACCATGCAGTCCAACTCTTCTTCGGGTATCTTCTCTACTAGGAAGGTGGAAGGCTTCTCATTAAAGATTCTCACTCTTCTTCCTTTGAAGGGCACTTCCATGTGTGAGTAGTCTAGAGACAGTACCCGCCCGACTTCGCCGTGAACTCCCGGGAGAGACACATGCCGAAGTAGGGAGCCGAGTCAACAACCACGACCTCTTGGATGACCACGATGTCGAGAGCCTTATGCGGCCGAATAGGGATGTCCTTTATGACACCAAGCCTGTCTTGACAGGGGTGCCGTCTAGTTGCAGCACGCCTTGGCTGCTCCTTGTGTACTCCATCCCGATCTCGTCACAGACGGCCTTCGGCATAACAGTCGTGGAAGCGCCAGAGTCCACCATGCAGTTGTGTACTATGTGCCCTTGCATCCGTAAAGACGGATAGAAGGGAGGCGGTCTGTTCTTCCCGGTGGCGTGAGGCTGTCGGAGGTTGAACCGGGACAGCGGGCTGCATCCGCTTGCCGTTCTTCATGTTTTTCGAGAGATTCCTGCGACGAGATCCACCGGCACGGGAGCGAGAAGAGCATCGTACATGCTGATTCTAGCGGGTGTTCTTTTTAACTCGTCTACTATCTTTGTAGCCCGAGGTGCTAGCTCCTTCGCTTCTTTTGCCGGCTCATACTTCGTCCGATCTGCTGGGTGGCCTCAACTCTCTGTCTCTTGGTCAGAGACGGGTACTTCAGCTTCTCCTGGGCTTGTTCTTTGGTTTCAGCTGGAGGCTGAGGTACGGGAGCTTTAGCCGGAACTGGAACTTTTGCTATAGGGGGCTTGGCTGGAATAGGGGCTGCCTTTACCGGAGGAGGCTTGGCTGGAGCTTTGTCTTTGGATGCCTTCTCCTGGGCTGTGTAGGGCCACAGCCGCTTGTACGGTGGCAGCCCACCAGGCTGCGGTTTTTCTCTTCTGGTGTATACTTTCAGAGGCTTTTCCGCAGCATCTGCAGTTTTCTTTTCTTCCTTGGCGGGCGGCACTAGATTTTCCTCTGGGAGGGCAAAGTTGGCTTCGCCGTCCAGGATCATGTAGAGTTCATCGTCCTCTATGGCGCTGCCGGCCAAAGTCTGGATGTAGTGCTGGTGCAGTGTGCAGTCTTCCTCCGAATGCGGGTCGTTGCACGTAGTGCACCAGTTAACCTGATCAGAAGGACCAGGTTGGTCTTCTATAGCAGCATTTCTCGGAGGCGGACGCCTCTGCAGTTGTTGTTCTGGAGGCCTGTCTTTTGTTAGCGCCGGGGGCGGATATGGCCTCCTAGGAGCGAGGTCCATCTGGGCCTGCTTCTTCTTCAAAGCGGTCATGTCATTGGACATGGCATGATAACTTGAGGCCAAAGCCCGTACCTCCTGGAGGATTGTATTCTGAATGTTATTGTCAGGAGGCGGCAACTGTGCCGGTGGAGGCAATGCGGCTAATGGAGGAGGATTGGAATAAGGTGCGTGCTGCGGGGGAGCGAGGAGTGCTTGGAAAATGCGGAGCGGGGAGGAGGCGGGTGAGGATAATGCATTTGCGGCGGGCCGTAAGGAGTTACGACCGGCGCCGGATTCCATTGCTGCTGGGGTTGCTGCCCTGATGTGGACGGCGCATCACCAGAAGCTGATGGATATTGGGATCTGGGAAAGTCGGGACGAATGGGTTCCTGCACCCTGGACGGGAGTCTGCCGATGGAAATGATATCAGCTTCAGCTTGCTGGGCAGCCTCGTACAGAGCAAGAAACGAGTCTATTCTGGCAATCTTCAGCAGCAGGCATATGTCTGAGTTGAAGGATCTCAGGTAGTAGTGAGCAGCCATGCCGGTTGAAGGCCGAAGTTCACGAGGTACCCGTTTCCGGGATCTCGCAAACCTGATGTTGAAGTCAGACACCTCCTCTTGGGGGTGTCTCTGGATACTTTGGGCCCGATGCGGCAAAGAAGTGGGGTCGGCGGACTCGTTGCATCCTTTCACGAGCCTTTTGGGGAGCTGGGGCCACCCTGTGATAGATACCTCTGGCAGCGATCTCCACCAGTAGAGAAGCTTTCCCCTTAGGGAAAGGGCCAGCAGACGGGTCTTCACACTTTCGTCAGTAATGGAGTGCAATGCAGCCAGGGCAAGGATGTCCTGGATGTGCTCGTACGCCGTCTTGCCGTAGCCGTCATACGTAGGGATGGATTTTAAGGCAGCGGGGGGCACAGCTTGCTGTCCGACCGGGGCCAAGGGCCCTGTAGAGTCTACCGCCGGGAAGAGATCATCATCATTCTGCTGGCTGGGCAGCCATGTCTTCTTCTTCTCCTCCGTCGGTTGTGTACTCAGTGTCGGTACCTTCCGAGGATGTAGATTCCTCTTCTTCCTCGGCCTCTTCTATTTCGTTCTCAGCTCCTTCGACTTCGGCTTCGGCTTCTTCTTGGATTTCAGCCTCGGCTTCGTCGACACGAGCTTGTGGATCAGCCAGCCTGGCAATTTCGCCTCGAGCGTTGATGTCTAGTTCATAAAAGGCAGGCGGGTTTCTCGGATCCCTTGCTCGCCACCTTCTAGTTTGCATGAAGGTGCTAGGACCGGTCTTTCGGACTCAGAAGATATGTTCGTGCAGAGTCGCCAGGTGTTCTGATTTTGAACAGCAATGAAGCGAACACCGGTGCTTCGATTCTGTTTGGGGGTGGGAAACTTCCTTGTCCCACCGGGCGTGCCAGAAACTGTTGGTTACGAATCTGCCATGAGGAAAGGATTTGTCGTTGTTGCGCCCTAGGACCCGCAAACCAACATTGAAAGGCCGGAAGGAAGGAATGCCTTCCGTGCCAATCTCCGGAGAAGGCCGGCTTCCTTTGGGGTTTTGAGGTTCAAGATAAGAGTGCAGGGAAAGAGATAAAAAGTACAGAAAGAGATCCAAATTAGATTGGAGTTGGGTGGGGGGAACTAACAGTACGGCAACGCATCAATCACCACTACTAACACCAATATAACCATAACACACCACTATAGATGCTGTCACTCGCCAGTAGAACAGAGCCAGGTATATGTTTTGTGTTAAGGGCCAGAAGCACAGCTACAATGGCTCCCTAACAGACATTCCCTCCAAGGAACTAACAGTACGGCAACGCATCAATCACCACTACTAACAACACTATAACACAAAACATAACCGAAAAGCGCCGCTAACGTTTGCCCTATATATCCTTCGATTTATGCACCTTAGGCATACCTGACCACCAAATGCTGAAATGAATCAACAAGCCATGACACAGGAAAACGTAAGGCAGAAATGCAAAGGAAAGGCAGCATACAGAATAAAAACAGTATAACAGCACCAAGTGTATGTATTATATTAACTGGCAGAAGCACAGCTACAATGGTTCCCTAACAGACATTCCCCTTCCACCACTTTACAATGAAAATGTGGTGGGTATTTATAGCATGAGAACCCCCCCGATTACATTAATGGGCACAAAGTCCCAGTCAAACATTAGCTGACAAAAACAGCCGCGGAACTGCTGATGCTGACCTTTGTCTGGCAGGACTGTACTTGCAGCATGGTCTCCCTGAAGGCTGTACAGATACGTGGCAGCGTGCTAGGTAGAACTTCTCATCGGCAGGAATGCGGGTAGCTGAAGCGGGTAGAACCTCCAATCAGCTTTAAAGGCGGCAGCTGGCATAAGTAGTGCATCCCATGCTTGTCCTTGTGCTTGGCACGTCTCGGCTCGGATCCCAAAGTTGGACACTTGTCGGATGATCTTGCTTGACACGTGCTTGCCTTGAAAGGCAGTTTATCCAACTTCGCCCGGGATCAGAGCGCTGCTGGGTTGCGCAGGCAGAAAACAGCAGCGATTGGGGAGGCCTTTCATGCCTTAGTCAAATTCTGAGTTTGTCTCCCTACTGCGCACCGGTCAAAGGGCGCACTCCGACTTCGTTGCGAAGTCGGGTTGCGCACCGGTGGAAGCTGATTTACACTGCCGTACGGACTTCGCCCTGGAAAGGGGGCGCACTCCGACTTCGCTGCGAAGTCGGGTTGCGCCCCAGCACTTAGTCATTTTCTGCCCGCCTGTTACCTAGTGCGCCCAGAAAGAAGGCGCACCGGGAAGCATTTCCCCGACTGTTACCTAGTGCGCCCGGAAAGAAGGCGCACTCCGACTTCAGCTGCGAAGTCGGAGTGCGCCCTGAACACTTAGAATTTCTGGCTGATTCTGTCACTGCTGCGCGGTTTGCATTCTGCTGCGCTCCAAGCTGGAGGGCGCACTCCGACTTCGTCTGCGAAGTCGGATTGCGCCACGATACTAGCCATTTTTCGGGGCAAGCTGCTTGTCATTTTGAGATTTTGCTGAGGGGCTCAAGAGAAAGAGGGAAGAATGAGAATGTAGGGAAGGAAGAGAAAGGGAGAGAAGAGAAAGGGGAAAGAGAGGAAGAGGGAAAGGGAAGAGCAGCACTCTTACAAAAATTGAAAACATTGCACCCCGTGCAAAATGTGACAACAGTGACCGAATTTTATGGACCCGTCAAACGACATGGATCAGCAAGCGGTTGACTATTTTTCACAGTTAACGGAGATTATGGATAATATACGCTTGCAGTTTGAAGCAACTTGCATGGGCCATTGGAAGCAATGGCAAGGAATGATAGAGGGAGATATGGAGAAATTGGTCAGTTGGGCAGCACAAGGACCATGGCGGAAGGGCATCTCAGAGATATATCAGAACACCCCATGGACTTTGTCCATTTCTGGCTTGACCACAATGGAGGGGATTGCATAATTGCCAGAGAAGACACCTACTCTCTATCCGGAGCCAGACACGAGTGTATAAGTGTGGCCATAGCAACGAGAATCCTCAACAACCTACGAGTACCAGGATCACAGGTGGAAGTAGCTCCTGAACTATTACCGGTGTATGCACAAATGAATTTCATTGCCCATATATTGTGTTGGTTGGGGGAAGGTTTGAAGTGTGTACACGTAGCTAAGAAAGCATTTGATGAAGAACTATGAACTGCTCTGGAGACAATACAGCGGAAGGAGACGCTCCTAGATGAAGGTATGAACAGGATAGACGGCATGAGAAGGGAACTTGATAAGCTACAGAAGACCATGGAGTCGTCAAAAGACATGGATCAGCAAGCGGTTGACTATTTTTCACAGTTAACGGAGATTATGGATAATATACGCTTGCAGTTTGAAGCAACTTGCATGGGCCATTGGAAGCAATGGCAAGGAATGATAGAGGGAGATATGGAGAAATTGGTCAGTTGGGCAGCACAAGGACCATGGCGGAAGGGCATCTCAGAGATATATCAGAACACCCCATGGACTTTGTCCATTTCTGGCTTGACCACAATGGAGGGGATTGCACAATTGCCAAAGAAGACACCTACTCTCTATCTGGAGCCAGCACGAGTGTATAAGTGTGGCCATAGCAACAGGAATCCTCAACAACCTACAGTACCAGGAGCACAGGTGGAAGTAGCTCCTGAACTATTACCGGTGTATGCACAAATGAATTTCATTGCCCATCTATTGTGTTGGTTGGGGGAAGGTTTGAAGTGTGTACACGCAGCTAAGAAAGCGGTTGATGAAGAACTGCGAACTGCTCTGGAGACAATACGGTGGAAGGAGACGCTCCTAGATGAAGGTATGAACAGGATAGACGGCATGAGAAGGGAACTTGATAAGCTACAGAAGACCATGGAGTACCTTGGCACGCAACTGGAAGAGAAAACTCGACAGATCTCCTAGTTGGAGGCAGATAATTCCCAGTTGACGAAGGCTAAAGAGTTACTGGTTAAGCAGACAACGGACTTAGCAGCACAGAAAAATCAGTCCGAGCTTGCATGGCAGAAGAAAGAAGAAGTTTGGCAAAAGGAGCAGGCCAGCTTGAAGGAGGAACTGCAGCAGGCACGCCAAAGGGAGGCAACTCTACAGCAGCAGTTAGCACAGAGAGCACCTTCGTCTTCTGGCTCAATGTCTGAACAACGGATGAAGGAGATCTTCAGGAAGAGGGAGACTGAGTTGTTGGATGCTCTCAAACAGACAGAAGATCGTGCTAACAACCTTGGGGTAGAATGTGGTAAGTTTTATAACTATACCAACCAACTCAAGGAGGAGAGGGAGTTGTTGAAGATGCAGATGGAGTCTGAAGCTGTTATAGAGGTTGTCAACATTAAGAACCCAGTTCCACCTGAAGCAGAGACAGAGACCCTACAAACCAAGTAGAGAAAATCGCTGAGGACATCGACTTCTTCGAAGGGGAGGATAGATGTAGACAGCAGTTCCAAACAGCAGAAATGAGGAACTGACTATGAAAATGTCCCAAGCAATTTTGAATGTATATAGCAAATGTGGATTTATGTTATTTTGTAATGCCCTTTTGTATAAGGCATAGTGTTTGTTTAGTTTAATCAGCCAATCAGAAGAGAAAAGGATTAAATGCACAAAAGGACAAAATGGCCGCCATTTGGGTTAAGGATAGTTAAGCCAGACATCTAGTTAGTGTAGACGTCTGGCTAGTCGGACGTCTAAACTGTTAGTTAGACGTCTAACTAGTTGGTTGGCCAAACGGTTGGGTGGTTGGCGCAGGTAGTTGGGGAACCACTCCTGTAGCCTTTAAATACCCCCTTACTTTTGCATTGTAATCTGGAACCTTCTGGAGATAATAAGACAGCGCTTGATCATATTGGTGTTATGTTGTGTATTGCAGATCGTGCTTGAGTGTTATTGCAGGTTGTGTTGCTAATGTTATGCAGGTTGAAGACTCTTCCTAGCAGGTTGTTTGCAGGTATTCGGGAGCAAAAGCCATGACAGCAGCCGTCTGACGTCTAGACGTCTGCACCCCAGACGTCCAGCCCCTAGACGCCTAGCTCCCAGACGTCCAGTTCCTAGACGTCTAGTCCCAGACGTCTAGCTACCTGACGTCTTCCTTCCAGACGTCTCACCCTCTGACGTCTAGCCTCCTGACACCCCAGCCCCAGACATCTGGTTCCAGCCGACTGACAAATAGACTAGTCTGACGTCTGATCCCTCTGACATCTGAGTTACCTTGTACCTCCAAGACCCCATGCTGATTCCTTGTCTCGTCTGTTCGATCAGTTCACCTCTCATATCGAGAGTATACTCACCCTTGTCTAGACTCTAAAAAACCATAGTTGAGAATATTGGAATCATATTGGAATCGGCATGGAAAAGAATCGTGAAAAATCGAGAATCGGAAAAAGACGGGGAAAAATCAGCCCAAAAAAAAACGGAAGAAAATGCAATTTTTTATTGAAAAAAAAATTTCATGCATATCATAATTTTTTAGAAAAAAAGGGCAAAAATTGGGATTCCAATGCAATTTGAATCGTCAACCCTGCTAAATCAGAAAAAATTGGATTGGATCGGAATTAAATAGGGATTTTAGTAACTATGTAAAAAACAACTCCAATGTAACCAACAACACTAAATGCAAAGTTCACATGCAAATGTTATACTCATACTTTCAAAAAAATAAAATAAAAAATTGAATTTGGTATTTTGCTAAAAATGTTTTCTACCACCTCCTACTTAGCAAATTCTTGTTTAACAATCCAATGCCTGAATAGGCTCCAAGTACCCCTATTTATATTAAAATTTTGTTTTCTCAACCACTTAGACGTTACCGCACATTGGCCATACGCCTTCTGCCAGCCATGTTTGCAGTACCAAGAGAGCCAAATCAACAACAAAAGTAATTGATGATTAAACCATAGTTGAGAAAATAGGAATCGGATAAAAATTGGCAAGGCAAAAGAGTAGGAAAAAATCAGGAATCGATAAAAAAAATGAAAGAAAATGCAATTTTCATTGAAAAAAAAAAAATCATGCATATCAAAATGAATTAACATTATGCAAATCAAATATTAATATTGTAAGTGATACAAGCTTAAACTACACATGAAAGTGGCAAGTGATACAAGCTTAAATCCTTAAACTACACATGAAAGTGACAAAACACATCTTAAATAAAGAAATTTTTATGCATCCAAAATTCAAATATTCTTGTATTGCTTATAATATAAAAAAGGTACAAATTACTATCAAGGGGCATTAGCTCAACCGGTTAAATTCCTCAACATTTCAAAGAGGAGACCCAGGTTCAAATCTTGTCAAACGATACATGGATAATATCCAAGCTTTGTTGTAATACCACTATGTGGTGATGATGTAATACGGGTGGGGCCCGTTTCAATCCCATATAACCCATTAAACAAAAAGTACAAATTACAGAATGTGTCATGAGTCATGACAAATACAATGCCTCAAGATCTTTGAATGCCTTTGCCCTTTTCCCTAGCAGAAGCTCTAATCTCTCTTTGTTCCTATGCCTTGGCTGCTCTTTCCTCCGCTAGGTTTTCAAAGTTTTTAAAATCATAAGATGGAGAAGAGAAGCTCTTGTTACTTCTCCTGCTAAGCTCTACGATCCTTTCAAATGATGGATCAATCTCATTTAGGTCAATGGCCTCGATACTTGTTCCTATAATTTTTTTATGGTGGAGGCGAAGGTTGTAATGAACAGACACAAGATCATTCAACTTTTCATGTATAAGCCTATTCGCTTCTTGGAGTGTACTCCAATTGCACCTCTCTTGGTTCCATGCGACCATGCCCTCAAGCGTGGGTTGTGCGCTTGGCACAAAAGTTCCGCAAAATAGGACTCATTCGTCCCACTCCCTCGGTGTGCAATTGATGGACTCAAACTCTCGTGATGAAATTGGCTCAAGGTATTGTCGGTACAATCTGTACAAGGTTGAGAAGAGGGGGTTGACATGGCCTTGCTTTGTCTTCATTTGAGATTTTTTTTCTCATCTTTGTTAGAGAGGATGACATTGCATTCTCTTTGAACATCAATTGGCACTTGTGGACATATCCTGACATTTTGCCCTTTTTGCTTTGCCAAATGGTATTTAAGGCGGTATATGCCTCCATGCATGACAAACCCACAAAAAAAGCAAACCTCCCCTTTCTTTTCAGCACTAGTACTTCGGCCTCAACTGTTAGGAGAAATTAGTTTCTGGGGGTTCTTGGAGCTTGCCCCTCCTACGCTTCCCCCTCCCCCTCCCTCTCTCTCTCCGTTCTTCTTGGCATGCACTCCACTCTTCTAGACTGCAGCCCTCCCCCCCTCTTCTCTCCCTTCTCTTTTCCCTTTCTCTTTGGCCCAATTGTCGGGTTTCATCTTGTATTTATCTTAGTTTTTTTCTCTTTTTTGGGCTTTTTAGCCTACTAGCTGGCAGTCATTGTTGTCCTTTTCATAGTCCCTTGGGTCTTTTTTGACCCACCGCAGACATTAATAATATTTCATTTCATTTCAGTTTCCCCTTCCCTTGCATACTTCCGTTTTGGATCTCTTTTTGACATTTTCTTGTGGCTGCACATAGAAACAAGTAACAACAAACAATTACTTTAAAAAAGAAAAACCTAAACCCTAATTTAAAGTTTAAACATTGACAACCGAAAAGATGGGTTTGCATACATAGTTATCATGCAGCAATACTTATTAAGCATTACTTAAAAGGAAGAGAAAAACAAGACGGCTGAAAGAGAAAAAAAAAACAGTTGAAACTTTGACCTAGTTTTTCAAATTTCTAGCTCAAATGCAATAGTTGGGTGGCTATCGCATTTGGTTTTAATCTTTAAAAAAATAATAAAAAATAAAAACAACATGCTAGAAATAGAAAAAGAGAAAAAAAAAACATTTTGCAAGATTTTTTCTTACATCAGATGAATCCTTTGGGCAGCCATCGGTGGCTGTTGGTGGCTGCCAGATCCTTTCAAACTGCAAAAAATCTACTGTTAGGATGCACTTTAGTGTTTTGTTTGGAGTGGTAGCAAGTAGGCAGAGCTCTCTCTCCAGTTTGGAACAAGCAAAATGAGCAAAATGGAAAAAAACAAGCAATTTATGCCGTTTCCCCAACTTGCTGCTGCGGCCAATTTTTTGCATCAGGAATTGCGATTTTTCATTCCAAAATTTTTGAAAAAATTGGTGGTTTTTTCAAAATGCCGATTCCTGCTCCCGATTGACTCAACAAGGCTGAATCAGAATCGGAAAAAAATTGGGATTTTCGCTACTAAACCTTTGATATCGTGCTTAACAGCCCAATAGACTAGCCATTTGGGATATCAGCCTGCACAAAGAGAGGGGGTGCCCAATCCTTTTGGCAAAAGGGCCACCGCTGCTTACCTCATGTGATCTCTTGAAATCAGCAATCCTCGGTCCATGCATTGCTAGTGTCCTTAATTGGATCCAGCTCACCCCTTCTCAGTCACCCCTATAACATTTCTCAACCAATTTGTTGTTGTTGCTCTCCTAGGCACCATTCTTATAGCAACAATTGATCAATTAAATTTGACTATTATTTTGGAGGTTAAACATCAAAAAGACAAAAGTGCAAAAAGATTACCATTCCTAATTTTTCATGAACAATCCAAAAGTGCAGACTATTTCACAAAATTCTAGTGTTGATCCAGTCAACACAATTGTTACATTTGTCTCTAGTAGTTTCTAGGTCCATATCTACGTTATGTAATAGTACCTTTAGGCATGCTTCCTACACATACCTAGGACACTCTCATGCATATTGAGATATTTGGGTATTGGATATCATTGTGATCTATTAGTGTATTTTTAGTAAGCAGATTGTATTAGTCATCAAGTGGACTGTTACCTACAAGACCTACCTAACCACTCAAATTTATTTATAGTGAGGTTATGGCCTATGCAATTACACATGCTCGTACATCATCTTATTGTATTTTCACTTGCTTAGGCCAAGTCCTCAAGCAAGCTTTGTGTGTGTTATGGGTCTATCACATCAAACATATGGAAGGTGTCAAATGAAGACCCAAATATACCAATAACATAAGGAATATTCAAATGATTCACAATGCAAGGACAAAAGGCAATATTTTTTATGGGATACTTATATCATGTATTTACACACACCCACGACACAATAAGATACAAGATAAAAGGTGAAGTCTTGGATTAGATGGGCCCAATAAGCCCTGTTTACAATACTCTAATAGGCAGCTCTTGCTTTTCAAATTTTAATATTTAAATATTTTGCATCATAAATTTCACTGATGAATAATGAATCATTCTTTCATTACCTTTCAAATCTTGTGTTATTTTTTCGATGATAAAAATGACCACTTGCATAAGCACTTTCTGCTTCTAGGTATGATAGAGAGCCAAATCTTTAACACAAAGAAAAGACTCAATTTTATTCAGAAGCATGGAAAGATTTACAGTTCCGAACCATGGAAGATTTTACAAAGTACAAAAAATGCAAAAGAAGTCGCAGTCTTCGTCTTTCCAGCCTTCCGAGATCTTTCGAGCAATCTCCTTTTATAGCGTCAGTTTCTCGTTGCAGCAACCGTTCATCACGATCTCTGTAACCGCTGCCACGATCCCGTGGAACTACTGTACCGACTTCTGGAACTGCTGTAACGACTTCTGGTAACTGTCAAATGTCGTTCTGTAACGGTCCATGAAAAAGTAACATGTCGCGAAATCGCGACATCTCTTCATCCCGCTCTTCTCTCTCCTCTTCGTGTCGCGAAAACATGACACCTTTTCTCCTTAGTCACCCTGTCGCGATATCGCGACACCTTTTTGGCTTTGGTCCTTTGTCAATGTGTCGCGATATCGCGACACTTTCCTTGCCCTTGGCTTTTGTTTAAAACCTGTCGCGATATCGCGACACCTTTTATGTCGCGATATCACGACACTTTCTTTTGCTCCTGCTTTTGGTAAAAACACGTCGCGATATCGCGACACCTTTTATGTCGCGATATCGCGACACTTTCCTTTGCTCCGGCTTTTGGTAAAAACACGTCGCGATATCGCGACACCTTTTATGTCGCGATATCGCAACACTTTCTTTTGCTCCGGCTTTTGGTAAAAACACGTCGCGATAACGCGACACCTTTTATGTCGCGATATCGCGACACTTTCTTTTGCTCCGGCTTTTGGTAAAAAACACGTCGCGATATCGCGACACCTTTTATGTCGCGATATCGCGACACTTTCTTTGGCCCTTGCCTTTGTTCAAAATACGTCGCGATATCGCGACATCTTTTATGTCGCGATATCGCGACACTTTTCAGCACTTAGAATATTTTTCAAAACATGTCGCGATATCGCGACACTTTTAAACACTTAGAATATTTTTCTTTTCTTTTGTTTTTGGTATGCAAGATTGCTGTGCTGCCTTTGGATGCTCCTGCATCAAACACCCGGGGTATATTGAGAAGTGATCTTCACTTCTGGACGGTCAAAGGAAAACCCAGGCGATCAACCTCTGTTCTGGACAACCAAGTTGCATCTTCGGCAGGTCGGCCCTTCCACTTGACCAAATACTCGAAATATTGTCTGTGCCGGGTACTTCTGCCTTCGCGAGTGTCGAGTATGTCTTTGATTTCCTCTTTGGCTGGAGTAGACGCTGGAATACTCCACAAATACGGACTTGGTGTCTCGCTGCTACTTCCTTCATGATATTCTGGGTATAAACTCTTGAGTTCATCAAACCCAACAACTTGCACTCTCATTTCTATCAACAAATTATGCCTTCTACTCAAGGCATCTGCAACTCTATTAGATTTGCCGCTTCTATGCTTCAGGACAAAGGTATAACTCTGCAGGAATTCAACCCACTTCAAATGTCGCTGGTTCAGTTTACCTTGACTATTTATATCATTGCCAAGCTTGATGGTCGATATATAAAACAAATTCCTTGGCTAGCAAATAATGTCTCCATTTCTTCAAGGCTTGGATGATAGCATAAAATTCTTGATCATAAACAGAGTATTTTTTTCTAGCATCATTTAATTTTTCACTAAAGTATGCAACAGGTTTACCTTCTTGGCTCAATACAGCTCCAATGGCACTACTTCTGGCATCACAGTCAACCTCTGTTACATTCCTTGGGGTAGGCCATTCAATGATAGCCTTCACCTTCTCCGGGTCCATTTTCAGACCCTCCTCTGAGATGACAAATCCCAGGTATATCAACTCCTTTTGTACAAAACTGCACTTCTTTAAATTTATCAACAAGCTGCTCTTCTCGACTTTTCAAAAACTGTCCGAACATGCATCAAATGCTCATCCAAGTTTTTACTAAAAATTAGAATATCATCCGGGATAAACTATCACGAAATTTTCCGGGAAGTCTCGCAATACCTCATTCATTAACCTTATGAACGTCTTGGGTGCATTAGTCAATCCAAATGGCATAACTAACCACTCATACAAACCCTCTTTGGTTTTAAAGGCTGTCTTCCATTCGTCACCCTCTCTGACGCGTATCTGGTGATATCCACTCTTTAAATTAATCTTAGTGAAGTATTTAGCTCCACTTAAACAATCCATTATATCGTTCATTTGAGGTAATGGGAATCGATACTTAATGGTAATTTTGTTTATTGCCCTTGAATCAGTGCACATTCTCCATTCTCCACCCTTCTTTGGTGCTAGTACGGCAGGTACTGCACAGGGACTTAAACTTGCTAGAATTAATCCCTTCTTCAACAACTCATGAACATGGCGGTTCAATTCTTCATTCACGATAAGGGACATTCTATGGGCGGCCTTATTGGGTAAGCTAGATCCTGGCATTAAGTCAATCTGATGACTAATCTTCCTCATTGGCGGCAAACCCTCAGGCACATTGTCTGATATAATATCGGGAAATTCTGCTAACAGATGTTCAACTTCTGCTGGAATGTCTGTAGTTCTTCTCTCTTTACAGTAGGAATTAATGCATAACACATTGAATCCCTCTTTAGACCATCCAAAAAATTTCTGCCATCTACTAAACAAATTCTAGCATTATTGCATACCTTTTCCTCAACCTCCTTCAATGGCTTCAGTTTGTGGCGCACTCCATCTTTTGTCAGGGAATAGGTATTTGCATGCCCATCATGCGCCGCACGTCTATCAAATTGCCATGGTCTTCCCAACAACAAATGGCAAGCATCCATAGGCAAAATATCACACAGGACCTCATCCTAGTATCTTCCAATCTGAAACTTGACCAAGCATTGTTCACCGACCAATGCCCTATGATCCTTCTGTAACCACGCAATCCGGTATGGATGCGGGTGCTGCCTCCTCTCCAGCCGTAACTTAGTCACCATCTCTTCAGAGACCAAGTTATCTGTACTACCATTATCAATAATAATATTACAGATTTTACCTAAACATTTGCACCTCGTGCGGAACAGGCTTTTTTGTTGGTCTGGTTCCCTCTCTTCGTTCAACAAGGTTCTCCGTGTGACCATCACTTCTCCTTGCTATGCTTCTTCGAGTGCTCGGATTCAACACCATCCTCAACGACCGCAACTCAAGCATTTGCTTCGAGGCCTTCCGTTCGGCGCCTCTTGGTGTTGGGGACACTCATATGATCGATGCCCCTCTTCCCCGCAATTGAAGCAGGTACCACGAAATCTTCCTCTTCCATATCCGCGTCCACCTCTACCTCTTCCCCTTTGATAATCATTGTTCTGATTACGGGGCCGGTATGCATTCTCATCCTTCTGTTCCTGGTGATTGCTTGTTTCACCAGTCTTCTTTTGGTCGTCATATTTACCTCCACTGGTTCTGCCACCAGTTCTTCCACCACAACCTCTTCCTCTCTGTTTACTATCAAATCTTCGGTTCAGTTTCTCTTCCACCTTTAGAGCAAACTGGTAAGCATCTTCAATGGTGCTCATTCGAACCAAACTCAATTCTTCTTGCATGATGGTTCTCAACCCATTGATGTAACGGGCTACTCTCTCCTTGTTGGCTTCTGTATGACCGGTTCTAATTGAAATTTTGTAGAACTCCTCGGTATACTCTTTGACAGTTTTGCTGGACTGTCTTAAACTCTGCATTTTCCTCAGCAGATCCAATTCGTAATCTGCTGGGATAAACTGTCGCTTCAGATTTTCGACCATTCGATCCCATCCGATGATCTTCTCCTTTCCTCGTCTGTTTCGTTCCAGCTGCACTCCCTTCCACCATATGCTGGCATGGCCTTTCGACTTTGTTCTTGCAAATTTTATCCGATGCGGATCTTCAACTTCTTCATATTCAAAATACTCCTGCATATCGTTGATCCAGTCAATCAACTCTTCTGGATTTAGATTTCCAGAATATGTGGAGACGTCTAACTTCGGCCTTTTCCCAATTTGAGAGATGGCTTTAATCATGCGAGATTCCGCAGAACTCATTGCTTCTTCTTCTTCTTCTGACGGGTCATCAACCCTGCAAGCTTCATCATCACTTTGGTCTTCTCCTCTTGGCTCTACTCCTCTTCGCAATTCCTCTTGCAGGGCCTGCACTTGCCTCTGCAACGCTCTGAAGTCTCCTTCAGGAACCACGTTTCTGCCAGCACCACGATTTCTTCGCGGCGGCATTCTTCTTCACTTCTTCTCACAACCCTTAACCCCAGATCCTGGTGTAAGCTGCCTCACGTTCGGCGCTCTGCTTACACAATCAGAATCTTCTCGCTCTGATACCACTTGATAGAGAGCCAAATTTTTAACACAAAGAAAAGACTCAATTTTATTCAGAAGCATGGAAAGATTTACAGTTCCGAACCATAGAATATTCTGCAAACTACAGAAAATGCAAAAGAAGTTGCAGTCTTCGTCTTTCCCGCCTCCCGAGATCTTCCGAGCAATCTCCTTTTATAGCGTCAGTTTCTCGTTGCAGCAACCGTTCGTCACGATCTCTGTAACCGCTGCCACGATCCCCTGGAACTACTGTACCGACTTCTGGAACTGCTGTAACGACTTCTGGTAACTGTCAAATGTCATTCTGTAACGGTCCATGAAAAAGTAACATGTCGCGAAATCGCGACATCTCTTCATCCCGCTCTTCTCTCTCCTCTTCGGGTCGCGAAAACACGACACCTTTTCTCCTTAGTCACCCTGTCGCGATATCGCGACACCTTTTTGGCTTTGGTCCTTCTTTGTCAATGTGTCGCGATAGTGCGACACTTTCCTTGCCCTTGGCTTTTGTTTAAAACCTTTTACATCGCGATATCGCGACACTTTCTTTTGCTCCTGCTTTTGGTAAAAACACGTCGCGATATCGCGACACCTTTTATGTCGCGATATCGCGACACTTTCCTTTGCTCCGGCTTTTGGTAAAAACAAGTCGCGATATCGCGACACCTTTTATGTCGCGATATCGCGACACTTTCTTTTGCTCCGGCTTTTGGTAAAAACACGTCGCGATATCGCGACACCTTTTATGTCGCGATATCGCGACACTTTCTTTTGCTCCGGCTTTTGGTAAAAACACGTCACGATATCGCGACGTATTTTGAACAAAGGCAAGGGCCAAAGAAATATGTCGCGATATCGCGACACTTTTCAGCACTTAGAATATTTTTCAAAACATGTCGCGATATCGCGACACTTTTAAACACTTAGAATATTTTTCTTTTCTTTTGTTTTTGGTGATGCAAGATTGATGTGCTGCCTTTGGATGCTCCTGCATCAGACACCCGGGGTATATTGAGAAGTGATCTTCACTTCTGGAAGGTCAGAGGAAAACCCAGGCGATCAACCTCTGTTCTGGACAACCAAGTTGCATCTTTGACAGGTAGGCCCTTCCACTTGACCAAATACTCAAAATATTGTCTATTTTGGGTACTTCTGTCTTCGTGAGTGTCAAGTATGTCTTCGATTTCCTCTTTGGCTGGAGTAGACGCTGGAATACTCCCCAAATACGGACTTGGTGTCTCGTTGCTACTTCCTTCATGATATTCTGGGTATAAACTCTTGAGTTCATCAAACCCAACAACTTGCACTCTCATTTCTATCAACAAATTATGCCTTCTGCTCAAGGCATCTGCAACTCTATTAGATTTGCCGCTTCTATGCTTCAGGACAAAGGTATAACTCTGCAGGAATTCAACCCACTTCAAATGTCGCTGGTTCAGTTTACCTTGACTATTTATATACCGCAAAGCTTGATGGTCAGTATATAAAACAAATTCCTTGGCTAGCAAATAATGTCTCCATTTCTTAAGAGCTCGAATGATAGCATAGAATTCTTGATCATAACCAGAGTATTTCTTTCTAGCATCATTAATTTTTCACTAAAGTATGCAACGGGTTTACCTTCTTGACTCAACACAGCTCCAATGGCACTGCCACTGGCATCACAGTCAACCTCGAAACACTTTATTAAAATCCGGAAGTGCCGAATGGGTTGTTTTGTCACTTTCTTTTTCAATATGTCCATACTGGTACCTGCCTTGGCAGTCCACTTAAATTATTTCTTGTCCCCTCTCATAGTTTCTGTTAGGGGTGCACAAATACTGCTAAAGTTTCTAATAAATTTTCTATAGAAACTTGCAAGACCATGAAATGATCTTACCTCTGTTACTTTCCTTGGGGTAGGCCATTCAATGATAGCCTTCACCTTCTCCGAGTCCATTTTCAGACCCTCCTCTGAGATGACAAATCCCAGGTATATCAACTCCTTCTGTACAAAACTGCACTTCTTTAAATTTATCAACAAGTTGCTCTTCTCGCAGCTTTTCAAAAACTGTCCGAACATGCATCAAATGCTCGTCCAAGTTTTTACTAAAAATTAGAATATCATCCAGATAAACTATCACGAAATTTTCCAGGAAGTCTCGCAATACCTCATTCATCAGCCTCATGAACGTACTAGGTGCATTAGTCAATCCAAATGGCATAACTAACCACTCATACAAACCCTCTTTGGTTTTAAAGGTTGTCTTCCATTCGTCACCCTCTGACGCGTATCTGGTGATATCCACTCTTTAAATCAATCTTAGTGAAGTATTTAGCTCCACTTAAACAATCCATTATATCGTCCATTCGAGGTAATGGGAATCGATACTTAATGGAAATTTTGTTTATTGCCCTTGAATCAGTGCACATTCTCCATTCTCCACCCTTCTTTGGTGCTAGTACGACAGGTACTGCACAGGGACTTAAACTTGCTCGAATTAATCCCTTATTCAACAACTCATGAACCCGGTGGTTCAATTCTTCATTCTCGACAGTGGACATTCTATGGGCGGCCTTATTGGGTAAGCTAGATCCTGGCATTAAGTCAATCTGATGACTAATCTTCCTCATTGGCGACAAACCCTCAGGCACATTGTCTGATATAATATCGGGAAATTCTGCTAACAAATGTTCAACTTCTGCTGGAATGTCTGTAGTTTCTTCTCTCTTTACAGTAGGAATTAATGCATAACACATTGAATCCCTCTTTAGACCATCCAAAAATTTTCTGCCATCTACTAAACAAATTCTAGCATTATTGCATACCTTTTCCTCAACCTCCTTCAATGGCTTCAGTTTGTGGCGCAATCCATCTTTTGTCAGGGAATAGGTATTTGCATGCCCATCATGCGCCGCACGTCTGTCAAATTGCCATGGTCTTCCCAACAACAAATGGCAAGCATCCATAGGCAAAATATCACACAGGACCTCATCCTGGTATCTTCCAATCTGAAACTTGACCAAGCATTGTTCACTGACCAATGCCCTATGATCCTTCTGTAACCACGCAATCCGGTATGGATGCGGGTGTTGCCTCCTCTCCAGCCGTAACTTAGTCACCATCTCTTCAGAGACCAAGTTATCTGTACTACCATTATCAATAATAATATTACAGATTTTACCTGAACATTTGCACCTCGTGCGGAACAGGTTTTTTCGCTGGTCTGGTTCCCTCTCTTCGTTCAACAAGGTTCTCCGTGTGACCATCACTTCTCCTTGCTCTGCTTCTTCAGAGTGCTCAAATTCAACACCATCCTCAAAGACCGCAGCTCGAGCATTTGCTCCAGGCCTTCTGTTCGGCGCCTCTTGGTGTTGGGGACACTCATATGATCGATGCCCCTCTTCCCCGCAATTGAAGCAGGTTCCACGAAATCTTCCTGTTCCATATCCGCGTCCAGAGAGCCAAATTTTTAACACAAAGAAAAGACTCAATTTTTTTTTTTGGTAATTATTATAATAGATTAACAGTGGGTTTTTATAGAGGATCCCAAAACCTTATATACAAAATCAGCCTTGCTAAATGGTGCTTCGTGCCTCTTGGCTGGATGAATAAACCTGTATGCAGAAAAAACAAAAAGCTGCTAATTGCCCGAGGGCTACAAGGAGGCATTTTTGCCTGATTATCCTGGAAACTATGGCCAATATAAAAACTGGACCATTGGAAAGCAGAAAAAGACAGCCAAGAAAACTACAAAAAATCTCCCTTATCAGGGAAATAACTTTCCACATTTCTGCTTTCTCCGAGGCAGAATTCGAAGCAAACACGATGAATAGGATCCAAGAAAAAATGATGGCTTGGGACTGAAACAAAAAGTTGAAAGTCCTGCTGGAAGATGAAAAGAAGCTGCCCTCAACACTCTCTGGGTCCCAAAGAACCATGAGCCCGCTCGTCGTTCCCACCGCAGGTTCTCACATCCAGGATGACTTTCATCTGTACGGTTTGAGGTTCTTCCTACCTCCCTTTCCCTGCTGGAGGGGAGGTTTTGGGATAAGCGCGTCACCCATCAAAGAATCGGAGTCATCCTGAAACAGCAACCGTTGGGTGCCATTTGCGACATCAGCCGCAGTTTCCTTGTCTCTCTTTTCCTTGTTGGGGGGACGGCCCTGCTTCCTATTACCACCAAAATCCACCCCTTGCGTTCGACTCCTCGTAATTCGAGGGCTAATATTACCAGGCTGGTAACCTCTTCTTCCCAGCAGGTAATCTTCCAATATCTTTTGTGCCTCGGGAGAGTGCCGGTCAAAAATTTCGGGCGAATCTGCCAGTGTGGTGATAAGGGGGGGGGCCTGTTCCTTTTCCCCCTGTGGTCCTAGTTGGGAGCGTCCACCGCACAGCTCGGAGTCCGGTTGAATGGTGATTTCCTCATCTGGTAAGGAGGATTCGAGATGGTCTCTGGATGGACCTGGAGATTCATGGTCTTTCGCAACAGGGTGCTTCGTCTGACCTTCACCGTGCTCCAGAGGGTTGCAGGGATCCCGCTTCTTCTTCCCCGGCTTTTGAAGAGGACAATTGGACTGAAGATGCCCTTGAGAACTACACTGGGGGCAGAAAGCTGGTCTGTTCTCATAAACAATAGCTTGCTTGTGTAGAAAAGAACCCTCAGACCGCAGAGTAATGGAGGAAGGGAGGTCCGTCTCCAAGTCCGCCAAAACACAGAACCGAGCTTGGACAAATCTTGTTCGAGCCCTGGTGGGAGGGTCTATAGTGACCAACTCCCCGATGGATCGAGCAATTCCTCTGATTACATTTTCATGCCAGCCGAAAAGGGGGAGACTCGGGAGCCTAACCCATATTGGAGCAATGTTGATATTCTGGGTATCGGGGTTAAAGTCCAAACCCCACTTCCTTAGAAAGAGACTCCTACGGCCCAAGAACCAAGGCCCTCCAGCCAGGATTTTACAGTAGTCCTCCCTGTTGCTCAGTCTAATCGCGAAAAAGCCCCGGGTTAGGGCAGCCAGCTCCAAGTGACCAGAGGTCCGCCATTTTCCAGACGCCCACTTGCGGATGGTCTCCATGTCGGGACGACCACCAATAAACTTACCGATGAGGGTAAATTTTTCGAATTCCACAAAGCTTGAGAGAATTTCCGTCGGGATGTCCAACTCGTTCCCGGACGGAAATAGCTCCTTGGTGGAGAGCCCACTTAGGGTTTCAGAAGCCGCTGCCAGAGCATACGACTTCCGAGGTCCATCTCCCCGTTTGTCTGGTGGATCCTCGGCGTCCCCAGACTCTGCTTGCCCTCCCTCCACCCTGTCGTGCCCCTGGTTCGACCTGCTGGCGCTCCCGTGCTCTCCCAAACCAGCCTTCCCGCCCACCGTCATCCCTCCACCTCCGAAAAAACCCTTCCGCATCGTCAAAACCCTAAAAACTGTCCATCCTTGTTGCTATCAGTTTTCCTTCATCTATGACTCTTGAAAGATGAGATATTTTTTGGGAAAAAATCCTAAAAGACTCAATTTTATTCAGAAGCATGGAAAGATTTACAGTTCCGAACCATGGAAGATTTTACAAAGTATAGAAAATGCAAAAGAAGCCGTAGTCTTCGTCTCTCCAGCCTTCCGAGATCTTCCGAGCAATCTCCTTTTATAGCGTCAGTTTCTCGTTGCAGCAACCGTTCGTCACGATCTCTGTAACCGCTGCCACGATCCCCTGGAACTACTGTACCGACTTCTGGAACTGCTGTAACGACTTCTGGTAACTGTCAAATGTCGTTCTGTAACGGTCCATGAAAAAGTAACATGTCGTGAAATCGCGACATCTCTTCATCCCGCTCTTCTCTCTCCTCTTCGGGTCGCGAAAACACGACACCTTTTCTCCTTAGTCACCCTGTCGCGATATCGTGACACCTTTTTGGCTTTGGTCCTTCTTTGTCAATGTGTCGCGATATCGCGACACTTTCCTTGCCCTTGGCTTTTGTTTAAAACCTGTCGCGATATCGCGACACCTTTTATGTCGCGATATCGCGACACTTTCCTTGCCCTTGGATTTTGTTTAAAACCTGTCGCGATATCGCGACACCTTTTAAGTGGAAGAATAATGGACATATATTGACCTAGTGTTAATTTTTGAGTCGACCATATAGCAGCAATCCACGCGTAATCAGAAGTGGAGTGTATTTAAGCACATACAGTCCAAGAAGTGCAACAGACTGTCCCCAAAGTGATTAAATAACCTGTGTTTGTCCATTAAAACCCTCAACTCCATCATAATCAATTTGAGGGCACTGATGTGAGAAGATTTCATTTGAATGAGATTGATCCAACATCAAAACGGATTGCTGAGAGGCCCAATCCTGAGACTACAAGTACAAAACCCACACTTACCAAGGATTTTAAGAAGCACACACCTTGTTGGATGAGACAAAAGCCTATATAAAGAGAAATCCTTGTGCACAAAGAAGCCTCATGCACTGGCACATACTCTCAATATGTGACTGTAGTCCAAAAGTAGTTTCTAGAACTGTATTTTTTTCTTGCTATGAATATAATGATCCCTCAATTTTGGATTATATACTCTGTTTTTGAACTTCAAATATAAGTTGGATACCTTCTGCTTCATGTATAATTATTTAATTGAATAAATCTTGACTTTTAGTACAAAATACATATATTAGCATTTGTTTGATCATTTTTTAACATGAATGAAGATAAATTCTTATGGTGCAGGTGAATCTATACAAAATTATTTTTTAATTAGCCGAATTTGAATCTTATAACTATGATGGCATTATTTAGTCAATCGAGGAAAAAATAATGTCAAACTATAAGAAGATATTAAAATATCCTCAATTTGAGACTGACCTATGCTGTTTTCAAGACAGTTTTTATAACGGCCAGCTTGTCCTAAGAATTAAGAGCATTCATCAGTATGAATACACAATAAACCCCTTTTGCGCAAACTCTCCTAGAGGATCAATTAAAACCCAGTCATCCCTTAAAATCTCTGCCTGCTGAAGTATCTAAAGCACAAACAAATTATTGCTTTGACGAGTCAAAACAACCACAAGTAAAAAATTTAGCATGAAAATCACTCCTAGGGAATTATCCCAAACTAGAGGATCAAGTTGTGATAAAACTGATGACCAAGAAGGTTAAAGCCCGCAAAGTATTCTAAAGACAGCTGGAAGAACACTGTGAGACAATATTCAGCATTAGAGGATTAGGATCAGTAAAATAAGATGATCGCTACATCACATCGAGAATGCACTGCAACTCTTAATATTTTCAGAGCAGCCAGAGATCTAAAAATGTCAAATAGAACAACTACACTAGAATAAGTCATTTCACTGAATTATTATTTTTGAACGCATTTAATTGTGAGAATTATGGAAAAAATGAATCCCATGCAGGACTTGTAGGTCTTGTTTATTCTTTTTTACTTGAAGTAGCAGTTAAATTATTCTGCTAGCTGACCTGCCCATCATTAAGTCACTTTTTGTCCAAAGGACCTCCTGTCATTGAATCGCTCCATAGAATATATTTTCTGACCTAGACTCTCTACTATCTGACTTGCCATAAATATGGCACTCTATGATCAGAAGATCTTCTCTCAATATGGCACTGGACCTCCTGTCATTGAGTCACTCCATAAAAGATATTTTCTGACCTGAACACTCAAGTAGCTGACTGGAAGTAATTGAGACTCTTGAAGGTCAGATATTTTCTCAAAAAGCAACTCGATATAAGTTTAGAATGCTTATGTTAATACAAAAGTTTGGATCTGACATTGTTGGCTTGAGAGTTAAGACCCAATTAGTAAGCCTGAGTCCTCCTCACAGAACAACAAGAATATCATGTCACACCTATATACAATGGATTTGGTGAACATGATACTGTGTGTCTTTCCTTGTAGGTTTGATGTAATTCCAGTTGAAGTGCAGAGTACCACATCACGGCAAGCTGCTTCTTTTTCTTCTTTTTCTTTTTTTTTCTTTTTCTTGTTCTTCTTTTTGGTTTGGAGTGTGCATGTTTGTTTTCATGTTCAGGAATAGACAGTCATTTGATACATTACATATTGAGGTTAGCAATTTTATCCATCAAAATGAAATAATTTGTTCAGAATAATTTGTATCAATCCAGTTATTAAATGTTTATTTGTTTCTTTCACAAATTGCATTTGGACTTCGAAGTATTTACATCAAAATGAACAATAATATTCACAAGTTAAGAGAACCAGAAATGAAAAACGACAAACGAGCTGATGGCAGAAAAGACACATCTCGATTTTTAAAATATTACGGAGCAAATTTTTAGCATGCAATTAGGTGCATCCACGAGAGTAAACACCAAAAGCTTGGAATTCTGGATGTGCCAAAAGAGAATTAACGAGCTAGGTGTTATAATAAAACACACATTAGCTGAACCAAGAAAAAATACTAA
Organism: Wollemia nobilis; assembly: GCA_028583015.1. Lineage (NCBI taxonomy): Eukaryota > Viridiplantae > Streptophyta > Pinopsida > Araucariales > Araucariaceae > Wollemia > Wollemia nobilis. The sequence continues at coordinate 24,509,789 of JAQPPZ010000523.1, forward strand.
AGGTAATTCTGATTTTGAGGTGTTCAAAACTGTTTTTGGTTACAGGTTCATGTCAATTTGTGTAGCATCCTTTCCTTCCCAATTTCACAAAAAATAAAACAACTATATCCAGGACATGAGGAATTCAATGTTATGTAATTGGCATCTCTTGGGGTCTGTAGATTGTGATTATACCCCTATCTGCTGCAACATAGTAGAGAAACTCGGACTTGGCGCAGACTCGGAAAGGGCAATTTTAGACTCAGACTTGGCAAAAAACTCGGAAAAACTCGACGAAATTTCAGCAAAAAGAGAGAATGGAAGAAAATGCCATTTTCTGAATTTTTCTGGCCACTGCCAAGTTTTTCATCAGACTCGCCTTGCGAGTCAAAAGAAAAAAGCGTGAGTAAAAAAATCTCGACGAGTCCAAAAAAACTTGCCAAGTCGGTTCAAAAGAACCCAGGAACTGTGAATTGGGTGCCATCTCAGTGAGTTTTTGAAAAATTCGCCAAGTTTTGTAACTATGTGCTGCAATAACTACATCTGTATCATTCTTCTCTTCTATAATACAATTTATTGGGTTTCTACTCAATTTGCATCTCTGTACCACTTCACTTGGATCTACACAACCTAAACGCTGAAATAAAAAATAAAAAATAAAAATATTATCACCCAAAATGGGTTAAAATTCAAACTGAAATAAATGCATATGCCAAAACCTGGACTACAACCTAGTAGATTTATAAAGCCCCTGGGTGTTGATTGGGAAATATACCTCACCCATTTCTGATGTCCCACCTGGTTTAACCTTAACCCGTCCTAGCAACTCATTCAGCATCACATCATATTTTGGGTCTCTCCGATCCAAATTACCAGGCACCATATTAGAATCTATCTCTGCAACACAGGTAAATATTTATATTCAGTAAACAGAAAATTTCGATGGAATAGACAAACCCAGAGGAACCTCTGAAAAGAAGTTTCTTGAAAATAAGTTAAAATTTATTTTCAAGATTGCTATTCAAAAACTTTATTCAAATAATTTATACCATCAATAGCTAAAAGACCATTTCATTAATATATAGGAAATGATTCCTACAGTCAGTAATATTCTACCTTAATATTAATAAAAAACTATTCTTTTCATCTCATGCAAGGGAAGAAAGTATTAAGAGGGAGCACATTATGTGCATAATTTCAATGAAAACGATAAAAAAAGGATATAAGATCTAACTGTTATTTTAAAGAAGCATGGACCAGCTCAAATTTGAACCCAGGACCTCCTACCAACAATCCAGGTGTTTTACCACCAAGTTGCCAGACCTCTGAGGCTCAAGTAGTCTGTGTGCTAGGGAGGGAGTAATGAGTGTAGATTGAAAAGCTCCTCCTCACCCTACCTCAAGCCACACTAAGGGGCTTATGTAACCTATACCATGTTAGAAAGCATGGACCACCTAGGACACGAACCCAAGACCCTGAAGCAATGCTCTAGGTGTTCTAACACTAACCTAACGGCCCTCTTCAAGTCAATCATGAGTGTCCTGGGGGTCAAGTAGTGAGAGCAGATAGAAAAGCTCCAACAATTATTGTTAGCCTGTTAAGAAGTTCACCCAATCAAGTTACCAAGCCCATCCCACAGTTGGTCAACACACAAATTTACACATGTTGTACCATATGCTTTGTTATCATTGTAACTTCAAACGACATGTAAAATTTTATGTAGCATGGTAAAATTCAAATAGAACAAGGCAAGATCCATTTCTGCTATTAAAAACATGCCAAGCAAGGGATGATATCTCTCAAAATTTACTATAGTAATTAATGTGTTCAGTGTTACTTCTTCATCAAGCCTGGTCTTTGAAAGTGCTGATAACAGAGGTGATTGACAATGAACCATCCAACTATCAAATATATGCATCACACCAGCCAGGATACATAAAATCTAACAAATATATAATGAACTTGCATTATTTAGTACAGGAAGTCCATGTTTGTTATGTATTGTCCCATGTTGATACTTGCATAGAAATACAAAATTCAAAACAACTCGCACAACAAGATATTTTAAATTTACAGAGGGCATGATAATTGAGTTCAAATCTGGAAATTCAGTGTAGTAGGCGTAATTGTCCAACAATATTGGTAACACAAATAACATAGGTTATATCAAGAAACCACATCCAGAGACAGGCATCCCTTTCTGTTCATCATTGCGAGACATCACTAATTTGGGGCTCCAACCAACTCATTTCCCCAACAAGCCCAAAATTAATTATTATTACCAATAATGATCCCTAGAGCAACCTGAGGAAAAGTAGGAATGCCTCATGGACGATAAACCATTAAAAGATCAAAATGTGCATTTCTAAAATCATAATAGATCATGTAAAGATCAGAACATGAATTTAAAAAAAAATCAGAATAACTTTCATATATCTGTACTTCGAAAATTTATCATTGTTAAGTATATATACAAGGTGGAAACTCTTCTTAGTGGAAAAGACATGAACCTATATATTTAGGTCTATAATAGTTGGTCACTCTATTAAAAAAATAACATGTTATTAGGATGTCATCAGGGTTAACCAGTTCATTGGCTATAATACCTAGTTAATATTTGTTAGTTATACACCTACTAACTACTCCGTGGTTATATACCTAATTTCAAAATATGACATTCAAAATCAATAAAGACCTGATACACTATCACCTCCTCTTAACATAGCAGTCTCTTCCTTTACTGAACACATGGATCCACTATGGTATCAGAGCCTATGGTGGGTCTTTGGGAGTAAGGAGACTTTGTTAAGGTCAGAAGGTCAGACCTTTAGGGGATGTTTGAGAACACAAAGAATAAGTCATCCTTCTCATCCTAGATTATTTGAGAGGGCAAAGAATGAGTTTGAAGTTCTAGATAATGGACAAAAGGTTATAAACGTTGGAGCAAGTACTGGAGAAGAATCTCAAAAAGTAGAAAATATTGATGTCAAACAATGGTTGCCACATTATAACCTGCAAAACTCCAAATTCAAAGAAGTATTGAAGATGTATATATCATGAATGACCACTGGGACATTCTTCCAGACAGCAAGAATGCAATTCTTCAAGCAGATGAAGGACTATAACAGCCTCACGGAGTCAAAACCCAAAAAAGATGTAGGTCTGATTTTTAGTAAACTCCAGTCAAGCAAAGTTTTAATAGCAATCAACTTGGTACTAATGTGTCATTTGTGATAGATTACTGTGTATATTCTAAGGCATAGAAGCAGTCAGAATTTGTGCAAGAGTTTTACTCAAAAACAATTTGCTTCCAGCCTTGTTGGCTTTTGAACCAGAAGGCAAGCTGTGTTGGGAGCTTCCATGATGAAGGCTTCTGAAATGCATTTCTGTTTTGAGTGAGAATATCAGCTTCTCGAATTTCAAACCAGGTTCAGAGATCTGAAGGGTTTTTTAGTAAATTTGAAGGAACTTTCCCCTCCCCCGCCCCCCTCTTTTTTATTTCTTTTCTTTTTTCAATTTTATAAATCAAGAGATGATTGTGTTATCCTGGTATGTGGTTACAACAAACCTTGTTAGCACTGCATCCATGGGAATTGAACCTTGGTGGGCTCTTTGTGAGCCAAACATTCTCATCAGTTGGACATCAACCCCATGGGCAAATGTTAAGGTTTATCCCTGGAATTGAAACCTTGGCTTATGATATGGAACTCCCCATTCCTACTGTTTGCTCCAAACCCATTGGAGTTGGAGGATTTCTTTTTTAAAGATTGATATCTGCTGATTGCTCCATTGATCCCCTCTTGGCTTCTGCAGATTTGCAACACTTAGCTGACAGAAAGTAACCTGCATTCAGAAGATGGTTATGTAATAAAATTCTTGCCAAGGCTTAACGAAAATGGTTGGGACAGTTGAGACGGGTTAGTTGCAGTAACTTCCCGGGATTACCTATAAATACCCCCCACTTAGTTACCAAATTTGTCGAATTTTTTACATAAAATTCGAAATTCGTCGAATTTAAAACCCTAACGAATAAGTTTGCCGAATAAATCCTAAATTCGGTAAGGGAAAAAAAATTCGCAGAAAACAAGGACATGGCATAAAGCTTGACCTTTAGTTCTTGTTGCTGCTATTTCACGGAATACCTCTGGGTACAAACGGTGCAAACCTTCTCTCCACTGTCATAGGCTGAGGATGTCGGTACTTCACTGTCTGTCTACAGGGCTTCCACTTTCGTCTTAGTTCTTGCTTTCGTTGTTGCCCCTCTCATCGTGGAGTCAACTCTGGAGACATAAATGAGACCCAACGAGACGACTTCATACGAAAATCCACCAAGACTAGAAGAAAATGGATTGTTGTCGCTCCTAGTATTGCAATTACCGGAATTCTATTCTAATAAAAAGTTAAGGCTTAAGGCAGGAAACCGAAAGGCATTGCTTGGTTGGTGGCGGTCCAATGTTTGTTAGTAAGTGTTTTGATTCGATTTTTTTGAATGGTGAGAGGCTTCATTGACTTTATTTTACCTAACAAACTAACAAAACTTCTATATATTACCCTTTATAAAATATTTTAATAATGATGTAACGTGCCAACATCAAAACTTAATCAGGTCATGCCTTTGAAGGGAGGTTGCAGGAAAACAAGGTTATTTTTTTTTTTTTTTTAAACTTACCATGCATACATCTTATCATTATTAGAATCTGAGTCCAAAACTCTAACCATTACTATGTCCCACAAAAAAAAAAACAAGGTTATCTCTTATGTCACACTTATAATATATCGAATTTTATATGTTGAATTTTATTCCGAATTTTTAAACATGTCGAATTTCTTTCGAACTTCAAGAGTGTCGAACTCGAACACGAACTTGAACTTGGTAACTAAGACCCCCCCATTTCATTTTGTAATCTATCCATACTTGTCTATAATGCAGAACTGTTGTGCAACAACTGTTATTCTGGAATGCGTGTTGTACGTGATTGCATTTGTATTATAGTGTTGTGTTGCAGGTATTGATCATAGCTTGGTACGAGAGCATGTATTGTTGTGTGTTGTTTTACTATTGCAGGGCGTGCTAAGGAGCATTGAGGACTGGAGACTGATAGCACAGTTGGAGACGTCTAGACCCTAGCAGATTAACCCTTGCGCGTATCAGTCTAGCCGTCTGGCCTCGTCGGTAGAACTGATCCAGACGTCTAGCTGACCATCCAGCCCAGACGTCTGGCCGTCCATCCCAGATGTCTAGCCGTCCAATCCAGACGTCTAGTCGTCCAGTCCAAATGTCCATCTGCCTAGTCCAGGCGTCCAGTCTAGACATCTAGTCGTCCAATCCAGACGTCTAGCCGTCTAGTCCAAACGTCTATCCCAGACGTTTGGTCGTCTATCCCAGAAGTCTGGTCGTCTATCCCTGACGTCAAGCCCAAACATCTAACCGTCCATCCCAGACGTCTAGACCGTCTGCCTCAGACGTCTACTATTCTAGGCATCTGTTAGACTTGTATACCCATAATTGCAGAACATGATGACTAGTGTATCTTGGCCTATCACTCCCTCCTAGTTTCTCATCATTCCCTCATATCGGGAAAGTACTTACCCTTGTCTACAGTTATGTCAAGAGACGTATATAGAAAATATTCTGCAGGGCTTCAATATGCAGAATGCAAAACTAGTCAATACCCCACTTCCTCCACACTTCAAATTGTCTTCTGAACAATGTCCTAGAACAGAAGTAGAAATGAAATGAAATATTATTAATGTCTGCGATGGGCCAAAATAAGACCCAAGGGACTATAAGAAGTACAATAATGACTGCCAGCTAGTAGGCTAAGAAGCCCAACAAAGAAAAGAACTAAGAAAAATACAAGATCAAACCCGAAAAACGGGCCAAAGAGAAAGGGAAAATAAAAGAAAAGGGAGAGCAGAGAGGGGGGAGGGCTGCAGTCCAACAAAGAGAAGTGCATGCCAAGAAGAACGGAGAGAGAGGAGGGGGGAGGGAGCAGCCCAGGAGGGGCAAGCTCTGAGAATCCCCCAAATACTAATCTCTCCTAACAGTCGAGGCCGAAGTACCGGAGCTGAATAAGTCCATGATATGTCTCTGCCCATTGCTAGTTCGGAACCCTGACAAACTGTTGGTGCGTTGTCTAGTGACCCTGCTTCTGTTCAAACTGGATAGTGTGGGGCGTTTCCAGTCGAAGTCACCTGGTCCGTCGGAGTTGGTGAAATATGTTGTGATGAGCCGATGTTGAGGAGGGTGAGATCCATTTGGAGAACTTTTATGTCATCGAAGCTGAGTTATCTCCCTAAGAAAGAGTGCGAGACAACGTTGGTCCGGGTATCTGAAGAAGGTAGAAACACATCGAGAGTTGTCCCTGAAAAGGCAATGGAACATACCCCGGATCTCATAATAAATGGGACAACAAAAAATGAAATGATGCAGGGTCTCAACTTCACCCAAGGAGTAAAACAAGCAAATCCGCTCCTCCATCGGAAGATGGTGATCTGACTCAATCCGGAGTTGGTGAGAACACACCCTGAGTTGCCCAATAGTGATCCAAAGACTATGCATTGTGTGCTTCTGAAGGTATTGTGGAGGAACTATTCTGCCCTCCTGTATCTGTAAGAAGTGCTCATGGTAGAAAGACAACTTGGGGGAAAGAGGGGCAACAAGAGAGATCCATGTGCATCTGGTGTATTGGAGACTAACATCCTTCCGAATCTCATGGAGCATCTTCTCCTTAGTAAGCCGAGAGGGGGGAGAACCCCCAAAGAATAAGGGGGCAGCTTGTCTATCTGTATCTGAATGCTGGCCAGGAGAGTAGAAACCTGAAAATACCAGCTCCTCCGGCCTCCCCGAGAACTCGGAGAGAGTTCCATCGAGGAGCGAAGGGCGAGGTAAGGGTACCGCCTGCAACCCTCAAGGGTATCTCCGAAAGTACGGATCCTGTGAAGATAACCGATAATCAGGAAGATAATATCAAGCTGGAGAGGAGAAGCCCCAAACTCTGCCAGAATAATAGAACAAGGGACTGTTCCCTTGCAACGAATGAATTGTCAAAGAAATAGTGTTTGCACTCGTTCAACCAGTGACCACTCAGTCGGGCCAAGACTAGGGCCCCAAACCACTGACCCATAAGTAATAGTTGGCTTGACCAAAGCGTCAAAGATCCTCATCTTCACAGGTAGAGAAGACAAGCATGTCTCCTGTATCGTATTCATCAACAGTAGGAAGCCTCATGTACGCCATGGTGAGCACAAAACCGGATATTGCCCAAGCAGTGGGAGTAGTCAACCGGTACATGGTGAATCCTAGTACGGAGCATTGGAATGCAGTGAAGTGGATATTTAGATATTTAAGAGGCACTTCAGATGTTGCCATTTACATCGGATAGGCAAGGTTTTGTGGATTCTGATTATGGAGGAGATAGAGATGGGTGAAAGTCCACTACAGGATATACTTTCACTCTTGCTGGTGGAGTTGTGAGTTGGACTTCTAAGTTGCAGTCTTGGTGGCTTTATCAACCACTGAAGCAAAATATATTGTAGCGACTCATGCTAGCAAAGAGGCACTTTGGCTAGAGCGACTGTTGGGTGACTTCAAGAGAACGCAGAGGAAGATTGCATTGCATTGCGATAGTCTAAGTGCTATTCAGTTAGTGAAGAACCCAACATTCCATGATCGCACCAAACACATTGATGTTCAGTACCATTTTATAAAAAATGTGGTGGAAGAAGGTAGGATCCTATTAGAGAAAATTGATATTGAAGTGAATCCTGCAGATATGCTTACAAAGCCGGTCAAGAGAGAAGTTTGAGTGGTGCAAAACTTCTTTGGGCTTGCTGAAAACGTGATAAGGGCAGCATTGGGCAATTGGCACTTGGATGAAAAACAAAGGCAAAGAATTCTTGTATATCGACTTCAAGTGGGAGAATGTTAGGAGGTGAAGTCAATATCCAGATCTTCGATGTTCTTCAGCAGAGTGGTGCATGGTGGTGCAGCTTTTAAAGTTGCTTTTGCTTTGAAAGTGCTTTCGCTTTTACTGCTCCTTTTGCTTTTAAAGTTGCTTTTTGTTTTTAACGCACTTTTGCTTTTAAAAGTTGCTTTTGCTTTTAAAAGCTGCTTTTGCTTTTAAAGCTGCTTTTGTTTTTAAAGCGCGTTTGTTATAAAACGCAGTTGATAAAAGCAGTTTTTTAATAAAACGCTTTTATCTCTGGAATGTGCCACGACTTTTTGGGAATCTTGCTTTGTATTTCTATAAAAAGGGGAATGCCCCTTGCATTTGAACAATGCGAATGTATGAAAGCTTGCTAAGAATAATAAAAGAGAAAAGCTGCCTTTTGCCCCGTGGTTTTTCCCTGCACTTTGCAGGGCTTTCCACGTAAAATCTCGTGTGCTGTTTATTGTTGTTTAGCTTGCTTGCTTCTAATTTCCTAACAGCTTGTTGAACGTTATTATTGAAGATAAGAGTTGATTGTGGCAACTGAGGTATGGCCACTTAAATTTTCAAAGTTTGAAGTTGTTGACATCTCAAGAGCTTGTTTTTGGTTTGCCAAAGTTGAAGATCAGAAAGAATTATGTGAAGGTTGTGCCAAAGGCAAGCATGCTAGAGAATTATTTAAGAGAAAAAGCATGGAGAGCCCAATATCCAATCCAATTAGCTCATTCCAATATTTATGGTCTGATGCAAACCAAAAGCTTGGGTAAGTCATCTTATTTTATTACTTTTATTGATGATTTCTCAAGGAAGTGTTGGGTATACTTTTTAAAGAGTAAAGATGAGGCTTTGGATGTTTTCAAGAGGTTTTAAAGCCTTTGTAGAAAATGAAAATGGATATAGATTTAAATGTTTAAAGACTGACCACAGTGGTGAGTATTGTTCAAGGCAGTTTACAGAGTTTTGTGATAAGAATGGGATCAAGAGGCAACTTACAACTGCCTACACACCTCAACAAAATGGGGTGGCTGAAAGAAAGAACCAGACTGTGGTTGAAATGGCAAGAAGTATGCTTCAAACCAAAGGGCTGAGCAATTCTTTTTGGGCTGATGTGGTTGCTACAGCAGTATACATTCTTAATAGGAGTCCCACAAGTGCTCTTGACAAGATGACTCCTTATGAAGCATGGTATGAGAAGAAACTCAATGTTAATCATTTTAAAGTTTTTGGTTGTTTATCATATGTCCATGTTGCAAATAAGAAAAGGAAGAAGCTTGATCCAAAAAGTGAACCTTGCATTTTTGTTGAATATTGTGAAAATAGCAAAGCTTATAGGCTTTACAATCCAAAGACTAAAAAAGTGGCAGTTGCTAGAGATGTTATTTTTGATGAAGGGGGAGTGTATGGTCATCAAAGAGGCCAAGCTGGTAAAACCATGAATGTTGGTAATGGTAGTGTTGGTGGTGAACAACCCACTAGTGCGGCTACTCCTCCATTAAATCCTCCAAGCAATTCTTCAAAAATTCCTAAGGAGAGTTCATCAAGTCCTTCAAGTAATTCATCACCCATTATTGATCTTCTGAAGACTAAAAAGGAGCAGAGAATTCTTCAAAATCACCCACCAACTCAAATGCTTGATAGCAATTTTAAAAGGAGGCTTACAAGAGGCCAAGCTCAAAAATTTGATCAAGTTGTTTCAAGATTTGAAAGGCTGCACATATATGGAGATGATGAAGAAGACCCTAAATGTGAGTCGATTAATTTTGCTTTAATGTCTCAAGCTGAGTTTGAACCTTCTTGTTTTGAAGATGCTTGTGCTAATGATGGCAAGCAATGCAAGAGATCAATTCCATTTAAAAGAATGATACTGGGGAGCTTGTGAAACTTCCCAATGGTAAGAAATGTGTGGGTTCCAAGTGGGTCTTCAAAACCAAGTATAACAGTGATCGCAGTATTGAAAGACATAAGGTTAGACTTGTTGCTAAAGGATTCATACAAAAATATAAAATTGATTATGAAAAAACGTTTGCATCTATAGAAGGGTAAGAAACAATCCAAATAGTTATTGCTTTGGCAGCCCAAAGGAGATGAAATTTGCATCACTTGGATGTGAAAATTACCTTCTTGAATGTGTACAAAGAAGAAGTGTATGTACAATAGCCGAAAGGTTTTCAGGTTAAAGGAAAAGAAGACTATGTATACAAGTTGAAGAAGGCCTTGTATGGCCTCAAGCAAGCACCAAGGGCTTGGTATGCCCGGATAGATGGATACTTACATCAAAGTGGCTTTAAAAGGAGCAAGAGTGAGCCTACCCTCTACTCCAAGAAAGAAGGTAATGATATTCTTCTTGTAAGTTTGTATGTAGATGATCTTATTTATATGGGCAGCAGCTCAAAAATGAAAGATGAATTCAAAAATGCTATGACGAATGAGTTTGGAATGAAATATTTGAGGTCGATGCCTTACTTCTTTGGAATGGAGTTGTAAATTTTCCAAACCCTAGATAACTGTTGTCCTAAGTTCATTTAAAATAAATCAGATCTAAGAATAATTTATTCAAACATGCAACAGTCACACAGATGGCTGGAAAACATAAACAGCGTGAACAGCAGAAGGTAAATATATTTCTGAACCTGAAATATTACAAATAAGGTTCAGAAATATTACAAATAAGAGGCTACAGCTACAGCAGAACACTTCTGCTCTCTTGCTGCTTTTCTAGCCAGCAATCATTGTTCTTCTCCTCCTAAGCTTGTAGTTTTCCTTCAACAATCTGTTCTCCTCCCATTCTTTTCTGTCTGTCTGTGTCTGTGTATCTAAAACACTCTTGATATTCTCCTTTTATCCTTGAAAAAGGTAACCCTAATCTCTCTAACCCTAAGATTAGATCTCATCTCATCTTGAGATGTAAGGTTAAAAATAGAAAATCACTTAAGTGAATATCAAAATAGAATCACTTAAGTGAAGTACAAAATAGAATCACTTAAATGAACTTAAAAATAGAAAATCACTTAAGTGAATTTCAAAATAGAATCACTTAAGTGAATTACAAAATAGAATCACTTAAGTGAACTTAAGTATAGAAAATCACTTTAAGTGAAATTCAAAATAGAATTAGAAATGTCTCGAACCACTTCTAGCACATTCATACTGAAGCCTGTGCAAGAAGTTCCTGTCCGAGCTACATTTCTCAACACTCCCTCTTAGTGAGGAAGGAATTTTGCACCAATCCAAGTTTGTCTCTGAATGCTTCAAACTTCCTTTTCACTAAGGGCTTGGTCAGAATATCAGCTACTGCTGATGCGTGGGAATATACTTTGGAGCTTTACAGCTCCCTTCAGAATCTGCCATCCCATAGATGAAGCTAAAGACATAACTGCTCTAATGGAAGTGTATCTCGCGACTGGAGCAAAAGTCTCCTCATAGTCCACTCCCTCTTTCTGGGAGAACCCTCTCGCCACAAACCTTGCCTTGAACTTCTCGATGCTGCCATCTGCAGCATGCTTAATTTTGTAGAGCCACTTGGAACTCACAACTGACTTCCCCTTCGGCCTTGGCACTATGTCCCAAATATCATTCTTCATGATGGAGGTGTACTCCTCCACCATGGCATCCCGCCAAACCTGTTGGTCTGTTGCCTCCTGAAAACTTGTAGGCTCTAAATTTATGATGTTACTCATCAATGCCATGTAGCTTGAAAACTTCCTTGGATGTCTGCTCTCCCTAATCATGCTGCTAGGAGCCTCAACATACTCCTCAGCATCCCTCAATGTCTATGTAAGCCATTGAGGTCTCCTGATAGAACTGGAAGGGGCTAATGTCTCCACCTCCTCACCTGAAGGTTGTTGTTCTGAACTGGAAACCACTAGTGTCTTTGGTGACCTTGGCTCAACCTTCAGAGCTTCTTTCTCCTCATTCTCTATCACTGGAATAGGCTCATGGGACTTCCTGGATGCAATGTCCTCCTCAAAATTTACATCCCTGCTCACTATTGTCTTCCTCTTCTCTGGAATATAAACCCTGTAAGCTTTTGAAGTCTCACTGTATCCTACAAATAAATCCTTCCTACTGGAGGGCTCCAACTTGGTCCTCTTCTCTCTCGAAACCCGGATATAAACTGGACATCCAAAGATGCGGAAATGACTCACCTCTGGTTTCACACCGGTGAATGCCTCCTCTCGGTGTCTTGTCCTCCAAGATCCTGTGAGGACACCTGTTTTGGATGTAGACTGTTGTGTTGCATGCTTCTGCCCAAAAAAACATTGGCAAGCCCTGGTCATGAATCATGGCCCTAGCAGCCCCTATGATAGATCGATTCTTTCGCTCTGGAACCCCATTCTGTTGTGGATTGTATGGAACAGTCAGCTCCCTCTTGATTCCTGCCTGCTTGCAGAAACCATCGAACTCCTTGGAGGTATATTCACCCCCATTGTCTGATCTCAAGACCTTGATCTTCTTCTCTGTCCGGTTCTCAACTAGAGCTTTGAACTCCCGAAACCTGCTAAAGACTTCATCCTTGGTCTTTAAAAAATAGATCCATGTCTTGCAAGAGAAATCATCAATAAAGGAAACATAGTACATGCTACCTGAAATTGATGCTACTGACATCGGTCCACAAACATCCGAATGTACTAGATCTAGTATCTTCTTAGACCTAAGCTCACTGTTTGGGAAAACAACCTTGGCGTGCTTGCCAAGCGTGCACCCTATGCATACTCTCTGTTGCTCAATGCTGAACTCTGGAAGACCTGTGACTATCTCCCTCTAAATAGGAAACACTCTATGATGCAGGTGCCCCATCCTCTTGTGCCACAAATCACACAAGTTGTTACTGCTATGAACTAGGGCTCGAACAGGTTCACCCCGCAACTTGTATAGACTGCCTTCTCTAACCCCTATTACTTGTCTTGTTTCTCGGCTAGATTCTTTTGGTCTAATAAGGACATGCTGGTTCTTGAACTCCATTGCATAACCCTTATCCTCCATAACCGAAACTAAAAGCAAGTTCTTCCTGAGACCTGGAACAAACAAAACATCATCAAAGTCTAAAGATTTCCCTGACTGGAGTCGAAAAGGAATGGTACTATTGGTTACAAATCTGCCATGAGGAAAGGATTTATTGTTATTGCGCCCAAATTCGCCCACCAGATTGAAAGGCCGGAAGGAAGGAATGCCCTCCGTGCCAATCTCCGGAGAAGGCCGGCTTCCTGTGGGGTTGTGTTAAGATAAGAGTGCAGGAAAGAGATAAAAAGTACAGAAAGAGATAAAAGTGCAGAAAGAAATTCCAAATGTGATTGGAGTTGGGTGGGGGGAATAAGCAGCACGGCAACGAATCAATCACCACTACTAACAGCATTCATCTACAAACATACATTGAAACTACAGCTATCAGCGGTCCCATGTATCCTCTATCTATGCATTCCAAGAATACTTGGCCATCAAATGTTGGAGTCCAGAGTTCAGTACAACAGCAAGCAATGACACAAGAAACATGAGGCAGAAATGACAAGGAGAGGCGGCATGCAAGATAAAAGACAATAAGTAGAGCCAAGTGTAAGTTTATATTTGAGGCAAACGCACGGCTACAATTGTCCCCTAGCAATATATTCCCCTTCCACCACCTTACAATCAAAATGTGGTGGGTATTTATAGCCCAAAATTCCCCCGATTACATTCATGGGCACAAAGTCCCAGACAAGACGATAGGCGACACGAGCGGGCGAGGAGGCTGCGATGCCGACTCTGTCGGGTCGGGCTGTCCTTGCGAGCATGGTGTCCCCGAAGGCGGTACGGCTACGTGGCGGCGCGTTGGGTCAAGTCTTCGGTCAACGAGGAATGCGGGTAGATGCGGCAGATGGCACTTCACATCGGCTTAAATGGTGACAGATGGCGCCGGTAGTGTAGCCCATGCTTTGTCCTTGCGCGGTCAAGTCTTGGCTCGAATCCCGAAGGTGGATACTTGTCGGATGTTGAGGTGTGACACGTGTCTGCCTTGAAAGGCAGCTTATCCAACTTCGCCAGGAATTCGGGCGCTATCGGGTTGCGCGAGGAGAAAACAACGCGATTGGAAGGCCTTCTTGCCTTAGCAAATTTCCGAGTTGACTTTACCCAACTGCGCACCGGTCAAAGGGCGCAGTCCGACTTCACTGCGAAGTCGGGTTGCGCACCGGTGCTTGGCTGTCTTCGTCCGCTGTTCGGACTGCGCACTGGAATAAGGACGCACCCCGACTTTGCTGCGAAATCGGGTGTCGCCCCGGCACTTAGCCGTTTTTTTGATAGACCATTCCCCTAGTGCGCCCAGGAAGAAGGGCGCACCCCGACTTCGCTGTGAAGTCGGGTGTTGCCCTCTGACACTTAGTCAAATTTTCAAACATTTCCTGTCTTGGTACGCACTTCGGGTTCCCTACTGCACTCCACTTGAGGGGTGCACTCCGACTTCGCTGCGAAGTCGGGTGTCGCCCCAACAATTAGAAATTTTCGGGGAACACCTCTGTTCTGGAAACTATACTGGGGGAAGAAAGGGAAGAGAAGAAGGGGGAATAAAACTGTGAGGAAGAGGGAGAAAGAGGGGAATGAAGAAGGGGAAAATGAGGAGAGGGAAAGGCGACGAGCAGCCTATATGCAGAAACCAAAAACATGGCACCCCTGTGCAAAATGTGGCAACATTCTTGGCGGCTCGCGGGGTGTCGAGCTCGCCTCGACGCAAAGAACCATGCCTTTATCCTTTGGGTGCAGAGGAACTTCCTTCCCCTGTCTTCTGCTGCTCTGGTCGCTTCCCCTGCGGCAACTGTTCTTCTTCGTTTTCACTTTCACCAATTGCCTCCTCAGTCTCACCTTCTGAATCTGAAGGCTCTCCACTTTCGGCCTCTCGCTTGCTTATGAGTTCGACCACAGCCTTAGCTTGATCCCAGGCTGCGGCTTGGAAAGGAGAGGAGTCGCTGATTTCTCTGAGTACTGCGTGGAATGCAACGACCGCGTGCAGGTCAATGGTGTTATATCTTTTTCCTAACTCTTCAAGAGAAGAGTTGATCTTACAGTACTTCGCCACCATTTGAGCGACCTGCGCTTCTTGAACTGGCTCTGTCCAGTCATCAATTTCAGCAGTATCTGCCTCGAAGGACAGCCAGTTCCTCTTTACCTGCTCAAGGGTGAGGAACTCGTCATCTCTGACATAGCTAGGACACCCGTGCTCGAACAGAATGTGAAAGGGCGCCAGGAGGATGTGTCTTTCATGTTCCAAGGCGTCTAGTGCCTTCCTGGCCGTTCTGATCTTTTCTGTCCTGGCAAAATAAGTGTGCAAGGTTACCCTTGCATCTGCCCACTCTGAGGCAAGTTGGGACATGGGGGCGATTTGGAAGCCATCGCGCTCTAATTTATCAAGTTTCATAGCCAGGTCTAGCCATTGCCTCGCCTGGTGTTCGGCTTCCTCTACCACAGGCTTTCCCTAGACAGATACCTCTTCTATCCTGGATACGAAATCCAGAACTGTCAAGGATTTGACAAGGTTGGGCTTGCAACCTTGTAGCAGACTAGCGCACATCTCCTTTGCCTTGCTCTTCGAAAAGGCCGTCGCTTGTGATGCTTTCTCTGCGAGCTGCGACTGCACCTGTTTCAGCGAATCTTGTAGTTGCGAAATCTACTCCAGCGCTGCTTTTCTCTCTTGTTCGGTTGTCTGCTGGGAGGTGGCCAGCTGAGCCTTAAGATCTTCAACTTCTTCTTTGCACTGACCCCAACTGCGCGGTAGCCCTAGCCAAGTCTTCTTCGAGCTGCCTAGTGGTATTCTGCAGCTGGAAAAGCGCTTCCTGGGTCTCGAGATGCTTGACAAGGAGGTTGTCTGTTCTACGACGAATACCGCGGATCTCGTATTCTTCGTTGATATCATCAAAGTTCTTCTCCTTTGTCTGAAGCTCATAGTCTGCCTCGGTCATATCGCGGAGAGGCTTCTTCACCTTAGGAATCAGCTTTTCTGTTGTAAGCACTCTCCGATCTAGGTCAAACTTTGTGCGCTTGACCGGGGCGGCTATCTCTTCGGCCCTTCTGCGCTTAACTCCTTGAAGAAAGGAGGCAGATCCCCCCACGGCTCTTACTGCCAGAGGCTGGTCCTCGGAGATGCTCATGAAATCGAGGTCTTCCAGCTCCTGGGTTTGCTGCGGCATCTTTCCCGCGAATAGTGAAGTAGGAGGGATACCAGAGGGGGTAGCAGCTTTCAAGGGCGATTGGGTCCTAGGAGTGACAGGCGTTTGGGTAGATGGCGCTGGTAGGGTTTCGAGCGGCTGGGGCAAAGGGTGCGGAGATGAGGGAGCGGCTTCAGCACTAACTGCGGGTGAAGGCTCTAGGGTTTGACTCAGGGATTGAAAAGCGTTGGGGTCCTGAGCAAACTGGTCAAACGAGTGGAGGCCGCTAGATGGCGGGGTGGCTTGAGATGCGGAGGATGCGGCTACGGCTTGCCCTGATGAAGTGGGAGTTGGGGTTTTTGCAGGGCCGACGCGGACTTGGGCAAGCGGAACGGAGGAAGTACCTACGAGCTCCGCTTGAGCCGATGCTGAAGGGATGGTCGCGGCCTGGATGCGTGCTTCTGGTTCGGGGCTGTCTAAAGAGACGACCTGTCAAATTCCTTCTCTCTTTCATGATTTCAGGTCTCGGACAGATGTGCGTGAACTTTCCCCGGACCCCGATTGGGTCGTATTTCCAGCGTTGGGGCAGCATAATCAGGCCCATTTCCAGCAGCTCTCGCTCAAGATAAATGTGTTGCCCGATTTCGAAGACTTGAATATTGGCCCAAGTCATAGGATATTTGAATATGTGACCCCTCTTCTTTCCTTGGCCAAATTCCTCTTCGACGTAATCCATTTGCCGCGCCACCTCCATCCCGAACTGATGGTTTGTGCAGAAGTAGGGCAGCAAACAAGGCATTCCCTTGAATCCGTAGATTCGGACAACGATGCCCTGAGTCAGCCGAAAGGTATCGCCAAGGTCATTGTCCGACAAACACTTTGTCATAGCTATTGGTGGGCGAGTCGCGCCGCGGTTGAACAGTCCCATTGCTTGGCCCAGGAATTGAACATTAAACTCATAAAATGAGCCCTTCCGATACAGGGCCTCAGTCCATTCGTACACGGGGAGCGGCTCTCCTTGTTCGTTCGCTTTCCTCAGGTTAGGGACGTTCATCCGGTAATGCATATGGTACAGGCATAGCCATGTGAGGAATGAGCAAAACCGGAATTCCGTGGACTGCCTCTGCTACAATCGCACCAGGCTCGCATGAATTGCGTAGGCTAACCAGTCCGCCCAATCGTAGAAGATTGGGCGCTTCCCGCTTTTCTGCGCTGTGGAGTCGTAGAACTCCCCGTGCAGGATACACTCGGCCATCGCCAGCTGAAAAGGACGCACTACTCTGTCTGAGTCACAGCCGAGGACCCACGCCAGGATGATATAGATATATTTGTTCTCAAATCGGTCCAGCGGTATGGGGCCAGTCGGCCATTGTCCAGGCGCCAGCGGAGTCTTCAGCTCTGAATTAAGAAATTCCCTCATCCGCTTCGTCTGAGAAAATCTGCCGGTTTGCTCTTCGATGTTCACCCTTCTGATAATTGCGTCTGGGCTGTATTGAAGCCCTGGGCGAACACCGGCTGGATGCTCTCTCCGAAAAGAGTGAACAGCACCCTTCCTTTGTTATCGCAGACCTGTCGCGCAGCTGGTTTGTAGTATTCAGCAATCACTTCAACCAGCTCCGGGCACCAGTGAGTTGGAGGACACAGAAACCAGTGAAGATTTGAATTATATGCGGCTCCGAGGTGGTGGGAAGGCGAAACCTTATCCACCCATTTTGCGATAGTCAGACGCAGCTTTGTGTTACTAATGGAGAACGAACCATCCTTGTACCCGGACAGACGATTTATTGGCGGCGGCGGAGTCTGGCCAACTACGCGCCTCTTTGTTCGAGATTTCGCTTTCTTGCCCTTCTGAGGCGCTGCGCTCTCATGGTCGCTGGACTCTGGAGACTTGTCAGCTTCGCGCGGTTCTACACTTGATTGTGCTTGTACGGGCGCTTTTCCCTTATCCATCCTTGTTGAAACAATCAGAGACAGGGACAACCGCTTCAGAGCTTGTCAGGTTTATTCTTCGCAGTCACGGAGTCAACTCGAACTTATGAACTTTCTGGCAGTGCCAGGGTTCTTTTGTAGACAACGACAGCACATTAATGGTGCGAGGACGGGAGTTAAGGCAGTTAGCTTTGAAGTTGGTGAAGGTGTTATACTTTTGGCGGCTGCGCATGGGCCCTTTTTTTTTGAAAAGCGGACTTTATTGGTCGTTGGCCCAAAACGCACCTTACCCTTTAAATGCATCATCCTTGGTAATTGCGCAATCATTTAAAACACCTTGAGCGTTGTGCCGTTGCTGACGTCGCCGCCACCATTTGGGCACACTTTTCAAAGGACCTTGCAATTAATTAACCCAACTTTGCCATGTGTCGGACTTCGCACCGGGCCCACACTTACAAACTTTTGGCGCTTTCCGTGATGAGCCGCTCGGGCTTCGCCCGGAATTGGGGCGCGGTCCGACTTCGCCCGGAATTTGTGCGCACTTCGGACTTTGCCCGGAATTTGGGCGCGGTCCGACTTCGCCCGAAAAAAGGGCGAAGCTTGGGTTTTACACTTAACATTTCAGCTTTCTACGCCAGCTTACCCAGGGTGCGCCCAATATTGGGGGCGCATTCGGACTTCGCCCGAAAAACGGGCGCAACCCGACTTCGCCCACCAACATGGGCGCAGTTCGACACTAGGCATTTCTTTGTAGTCTGCTACCCGACTGCGCCCTTTGGAGAAGGCGCAGCCCGACTTCGCTGCGAAGTCGGGTGGGCAGCCAGACTTAGACATTTTAGCTCTCTTTTTTCAACTGCTTTCTTCCCTTAGTCGCCCCATTTGATGAGCGCTGCCCGACTTCGCTGCGAAGTCGGGCATTTGCCTCAGACCTACTTGGGCTACTTGGGAAACTGAAAAATAACTGAAATATTTACAGGCCGAAAAACTTTAAAAAAAACGAAAAGGGAAGTCTGTACAAGGAAGAGCCCCTTCGGGCGCCTTCAGTGGTGGTAAAATTTCAGGTGGAACCCGTTGACAGGAATGGGGAGAGGATGTCCCTCCATGTCCCGAAGCATCTATGCATTGAACTGATTGACCCGGGCAATCTGATAGGGGCCCTCCCAGAGGGCGTCAAACTTTCCATGGTTGCCGGGTTTGGCCTTGAACGAGTCCCATTTCAGCACCAGGTCCCCAATTTTGAAAACTCGGGCAGTGGTGCCTTTTGCGAACCAGCCTTGAGTTGCTTCAGCGTGTTTGGTGAAGGCCTAGTACGCTTTCTCTCTGTCTTCCTCCAACTGCAGTAGTTGGCAAAGCCTGTCTTCAACTGGATCGCCGCTGCTTCTTTCCTCATCAAGCATCCAGAGATCAGGTATTTCAATGTGTTGGCAAGACAGCTTCTTTGCCATACACGAGCGCATAAGGGGACGTTTTGATGGACTTTTTGAATGAAACTCTATCCGCCCATAGCGCCCGATCCAGGAGTAGGTGCCAAGTCCTCTTGTTATTCTCCATTGTCCTTCGAATGATCTTCAGCAGATTTTTATTGGTGGACTCGGCGAGACCGTTCCCCTGCGGGTAGTAGTTGGAAGACATCTTGTGATAGATGCCAAATTTGTTGGTGTACTCCGTGAGTACAGCGCCTGCGAACCCCGGACCATTGTCTGTCACTATTGACTCGGGGACCCCGAAACGGGTAATCAAGCTCTCAAGGAATCTGATGACCGTCTCTTGGTCGGCATTCTTTGTGGGGATCGCCTCTGCCCACCGCGTGAAGTAGTCGGTGGCGGTTAAGATAAACTTGTGGCCCAGCTGCAGAGTTCGGCGAAATCACCCCAATGAAATCCAGGACCCCATTGCTTGAAACGGAGTCTCGGCTTGGATCGGTTGAAGAGGCGGGGGTGCTTTTGCATTCTGCCGACAAATCTTTGGCATAGATCACACTTGGTACGAGACCGCATGAGCATACGTCAAACGAGTGGGCCGATGAGTACCCGGCTACGATTATCTTCAAGGCCGTAGGCCTTGCGGAATGATGACCTCCAGGCATCCCGGAGTGGAATTCTCCAAGGACCCTAGACTGGTATGTTTTTCTGACGCACCGCAACAGGATGTCGTCGATGTTTTTAAAGTAAAGCCCCTCGGGGCGAAGAGTGTACTTCAGAGCACCTAGCCGGAACCTCCTTCTTTGTGAGGCGTTCATGTGGTCTGGACATCTTCCGGTGCAGAAGTATCTCACCAGGTCATCTGTCCAGTCGCACTCCTCGGGTAAGGAGTTAGCTAGGTTGGTGCGTGTTGTTGGATCCTCCCACTCGCAGGCGGATATCTCGGCTGCTGCGCTTCGGGCTAGCTCCTGGCACAAGGCTCGGCCTCTGATTAACTTGGTAGGCCGCACTTCGATGTCGAACTCCTGGATTTTGGCAATCCATCCTGCTCTTTTGTGACCCGGCTCTCCTTGAATGATGAAGCTTCGGACGTCCGGGTGGATCACAAAGACAGTGATCTTGCTCTGGGAGACAAAGTGCCTGAACTTTCGGAGAGATTTCATGACAGCGTGAACCTACCGCTCTATAAAGTTGTATTTTTCTTCGTGTGGCTGGATCACTTGACTCAGGAACGCAATGGGGCGCTCCTCGCCATCATCTCCCTTTTGGGTCAGGACTGCGGCGTAACTCTCTGGTTCTCCCACCGCGTATAGGATGAAATCCTTGGAGTAGTCCGGGTTTATCAACACCGGTGCTTGTGCAATGCGAGCTTTGATCTCCTTGAAGGCTTGCTCCCTTTCTTCAGTCCACAAAAATTTTGTATTCTTTTTCAGCAACTCGGCCATGGGCTTGATTACCTGTGCGAAGTCCGGTACGAACTTCCGCACGAAGTTGATTTGGCCGAAGAAGGACTGTAGCCCTTTCTTATCGATTGGGGCGGGCAAGCGGAGGAGGGCCTCTGCTCTATCAGGGTCCATGGCTAGGCCTTTTTCGGAGATGACATGCCCCAGCAGCTTTCCTTCTTTCACCGCGAAGACAGATTTCTTCGGGTTTATGGAGATGCCGAACTCACAACACCTTTCAAATATTTGCCGTAGGTGGGGAACATGATCTTCTCGCTTGTGAGAGAAAACAGTCATGTCATCCAAGTAGATGACAATCACTTTGTTGAGCAGCTCTCGGAAGGCCAGGTCCATGGCTCTTTGGAATGTGGCGCCAACATTAGATAAGCCGAAGGGCATGTGCTGATAAGCGAACGCTCCCCATTTGGTGGTGAACGCCGTCTTGTGCTGGTCCTCATCCTTGACCCATATCTGGTTGTAGCCGGAAAAACCGTCTAAGAGGGAAAATCTTTGGGCTCCAACTATATGGAGGATCTGATCGATTTGGGGAAGCGGGTAATGGTCCTTGAGGGAGGCGTGATTTAGATTTTTGAAATCCACGCAGAGACGAATGTCTCCGTTCTTCTTCCTCACAGGAACCAGGTTCGCAACCCAGGATGAATGCTTGATGGGGTAGATGATCTTGGCCTCCAGCATCTTCAAGAGCTCGGCTTTCATCATGGCCTCGATTTTTAGATTGACGGCCCTCTGCTTCTGCCGAAATGGCTTGGCGCCATCTTCTAGCTCAATGGTATCTTTGGATTATTTCTCTGTCATACCCCTTCAAGTCTTGGTAGCTCCAGGCTACTATGTCAGGGAACTCTCGACATAATTATCTGATCTGCTCGAGTTCTTCTGTGGTGCAGTTTGTCCCAACCTTGATTGATTTTCCAGGTTCCAACTCCAGGTCAGCGTACTGCTTCGGGTCTACCTTGATCCGGTGAGATATGGCTCGGTCATTCTGATCAAATAGACTTTCAAGAGTAATCAGTCCTTTCGGGACGTGATTATTTTTCAACTGTATTAACCCCTCGTATTGCTCGTCATCAGGGTCTCTACCTTCGATTGAACAGGCTTCGTTTACCAAAAATGTGACGATCTCCTCGTCACAGTCAAACACCTGCCAGTGGGTGTCCTTATCAAGCACACAAGGCCTGTAAATGGTACGAACCGGCTTCGGCTTCTGGATAGTGTCATCAGCCGGAATGTACCTAGCTCCAACAGACGCCAGAATGTCAACATGTTTGTTTTTCTCTCGGGAAATAGCCTTGACATTCAACGAGTCAAAAGACTCCATCAGATCCCAGACCCGATTTCGGTACGCCTTGAGATAGTGCTTTTTGGAGGCGCACTTGTTCGTGATCTGGTGGCACACCAGCTCTGAGTCATCGTAGATCTGTAGATGCTTAATCCCCAACCTCTCCGCCTTTCGCAAACCCAAGCACAGGGCTTCGTACTCCGCCGCGTTATTGGTACAGCTCCAAGCCAACCTGTAGGTGTAATCCTTCTAGATCCCGGTTGGGGAAACCAAAAGTACTCCAACACCGGCGCCATTTTTGCATCGTGCGCCGTCAAAGAAAATCTTCCACAGCTTTTCGGGTGCAGGTCCTACTTCTCTTCTGGTCGACTTGTCGAGCCTTTTAGGCTGAACAATGGTGTAACAGCCTTGCTCCGTTTCAATCACGGCATTGAAGTCCCGCAAGGAGAATTCATCTTCTACTTGCAGTTGCTCGAGAGCTTGCTCCGTCATGTCCACTGTCACCAGTTCTTCCTCCGTCAGCTGAGCCATGCAGTCCTCAGGCTCCTCTCCGGGTATCTTCTCTACTAAGTAGGTGGAAGGCTTCTCGTTGAAAATTTTCAGTCTCCTTCCTTTGAAGGGCACTTCCATGTGTGAGTAGTCCAGAGAGATATCCTCCCAACTTCGCAGTGAACTCCCTGGAGAGACACATGCCAAAGTAGGGTTCCAAGTCGACGACCACAACCTCTTGGATGACCACAATGTCGAGGGCTTTGTGCAGCCGAATGGGGATGTCTTTTATGACACCGACTGTCTTGACAGGTGTGTCGTCTAGTTGCAGCACGCCTTGGCTGCTCCGTGTGTACTCCATCCCAATTTCGTCGCAGACGGCTCTCGGCATTACGGTCGTGGAAGCGCCAAAGTCCACCATGCAGTTGTGTACCGTAATGACAGATAGAAGGGAGGTGGTATGTTCTTCCCAGTAGCTGAGGCTATCAGGGGTTGTACCAGGACAGCGGGCTGTATCTGCTTGCCGTTCTTCATGATTTTCAAGGATTCTTGCAGCAGATCAACCTGGCACGGGAGGTGAAGAGCATCGTACATGCTGATTCTTGCGGGAGTTCTCTTCAACTCGTCTACTATGTTGTAGCCCGAAGTGCTAGCTCCTTCCGCTTCTTTTGTCGGCTCATACTTCGTCCGATACTGCTGAGTGGCCTCAACTCTCTGTCTCTTGGTTAGAGACGGATATCTCAGCTTCTCCTGAGCTTGTTCTTTTGTTTCAGCTGGAGGCTGAGCAGCGGGAGCTTTAGCCGGAAGAGCTTTGGCTACAGGAGGCTTGACTGCGGGAGTCTTCGCCGGAGGAGTCTTGTCTTTGGCTGTGTAGGGCCACAGCCTCTTGTACGGTGGTATCTCCTCAGGTTGCGCCTTGTCTCTTCTGGCGTACACCTTTAGGGGTTTGGCTGCAGCTTCGGTAGACTTCTTGTTTTCCTTGGCAGGAGGCGGCATCGGGACTTCATCTGAGACGGCGAAATTGCTTTCGTCGCCCAGGATCATGTAGAGCTCTTCGTCCTCAATGGCGCTGCCGACCAAGGTCTGGAGGTAGTGTTGGTGCAGTGTACAGTCGTCCTCGGCATGCGGGTCGTTGCACGTAGTGCACCAGTTAACCTGGTCAGAAGTACCAGGTTCGTCCTCAATGGCAGCATTCCTCGGAGGGGGCCGCCGTTGCAAATGTTGCTCGGGGGGCCGATCTTTTGTCAACGCCGGGGGCGGATATGGCCTCCTTGGAGCCAGGTCCATCTGGGTCTGCTTCTTTTTCAGAACAGTCATGTCGTTAGACATGGTATGATAACCGGAGGCCGAGCCCATACCTCTCGTAGGATTTGATTACGAATATCATGGTCGGGAGGCGGCGGCAAGCGAGCTGGGGAGGCGGTGCGGCCAATGGAGGAGGAGTTGAATATTGTGCATGCTGCGGGAGGAGCAGGAAGTGCTGGAAAACGTGGAGGACGGGGAGGTGGATAATGAATTTGCGGCGGGCCGTAAGGATTTACGATCGGCGCCGGGTTCCATTGCTGCTGGGGTTGTTGTCCTGAAGTGGACGGCTCCGAACCAGAAGCTGATGGATACTGCGATCGGGGAAAATCGGGGTAGATGGGCGGTTGCACTCTGTGCGGAAGCCTGCCAATGGAGATGATGTCCATTTCAGCTTGTTGGGCAGCTTCGTACAGAGCAGGGAACGTGTTGATTCTGGCTACCTTCAGCAGCAGGCAAATGTCTGAGTTGAAAGATCTCAGGTAGTAGTAGGCAGCCTGACCTGCTGACGGGCTGAGTTCGCGAGGCACTCGTTTCCAAGACCTTGCAAACCGGATATTGAAGTCTGACACCTCCTCTTGAGGGTGTCTCTGAATACTTTGGAATTGATGCAGCAAAGAAGAGGGATCAGCAGACTCGTTGCATCCTTTCACGAGCCTGCCGACTAACTGTCGCCACCCTGTGATGGATCCCTCTAGCAGTGATCTCCACCAGTAGAGAAGCTTTCCCCTAAGGGAAAGAGCCAGCAGACGGGTCTTCACACTTTCGTCGGTAATGGAGTGAAGCGCAGCCAGGGCGAGAATGTCCTGGATGTGTTCATACGTCGTCTTGCCGTAGCCGTCGTATGTAGGGATAGACTTTAAGGCAATAGGGGGCACAGCTTGCTGTCCGACTAGGGCCAAGGGCCCTGTAGAATCCACCGCCGGGAAGAGGTCGTCCTCATCCAGATGATCAGCCATTTCTGCTTCTGACCCGGTAGTGTACTCGGTATCGGAACTATCCGAAGATGTAGATTCTTCTTCGGCCTCAACTTGTTCAATCTCAACCTCGGCTTCTTGGATTTCTGCCACGGCTCCTTCTCGGATTTCTTCTTCGCGAGCTTGATAATCAGCCAGCCTGACGCGCTCGCCTGGAGCGTCAAGGTCAAGTTCGTAAAAGTCAGGCGGGTTCTCCGGATTCCTTGCTCGCCACCTTCTTGTTTGCATGAAGGCGTTAGGACCGGTCTTTTCGGACTCAGAGAATATTCAGATTTGCAGAGTCGCCAGGTGCTCTGATTTTGAACAGCAATGAAGCGAGCACTAGTACTTCGATTTTGTTTGGGGGTGGGAAACTTCCATGTCCCACCGGGTAAAACCAAGAAACTGGTGCAAGTGGGTTTATCATACTGGAATAGTACGCAACCACCGGGCGTGCCAGTTAGAGAAACTGTTGCCAGGTGGAGACGGGTTAGAAATTCTCTCTTGAAATATGGGACCTTGGTCCCACCGTCATGCGAGAAACTGTTGGTTACGAATCTGCCATGAGGAAAGGATTTATTGTTATTGCGCCCAGATTCGCCCACCAGATTGAAAGGCCGGAAGGAAGGAATGCCCTCCGTGCCAATCTCCGGAGAAGGCCGGCTTCCTGTGGGGTTGTGTTAAGATAAGAGTGCAAGAAAGAGATAAAAAGTATAGAAAGAGATAAAAGTGCAGAAAGAAATTCCAAATATGATTGGAGTTGGGTGGGGGGAATAAGCAGCACGGCAACGAATCAATCACCACTACTAACAGCATTCATCTACAAACATACATTGAAACTACAGCTATCAACGATCCCATGTATCCTCTATCTATGCATTCCAGGAATACTTGGCCATCAAATGTTGGAGTCCAGAGTTCAGTACAACAACAAGCAATGACACAAGAAACATGAGGCAGAAATGACAAGGAGAGGCAGCATGCAAGATAAAAGACAGTAAGCAGAGCCAAGTGTAAGTTTATATTTGAGGCAAACGCACAGCTACAATTGTCCCCTAGCAATATATTCCCCTTCCACCACCTTACAATCAAAATGTGGTGGGTATTTATAGCCCAAAATTCCCCCGATTACATTCATGGGCACAAAGTCCCAGACAAGACAACAGCTGACACGAGCGGCTGAGGAGCTGCTGATGCTGACTTCTGTCGGGTCGGACTGTCCTTGCAGCATGGTGTCCTTGAAGGCGGTACAGCTACGTGGCAGCGCGTCGGGTCAAGTCTTCAGTCAACAGGAATGCGGGTAGGTGCGGCGAGATGGCACTTCACATTGGCTTAAATGGTGACAGATGGCGCCGGTAGTGTAGCCCATGCTTTGTCCTTGCGCGGTCAAGTCTTGGCTCGAATCCCGAAGGTGGATACTTGTCGGATGCTTGAGGTGTGACACGTGTCTGCCTTGAAAGGCAGCTTATCCAACTTCGCCAGGAATTCGGGCGCTATCGGGTTGCGCAGGAGAAAACGAGCGCGGTTGGAAGGCCTTCTTGCCTTGGCAAATTTACGAGTTGACTTTACCCAACTGCACACCGGTCAAAGGGCGCACTCCGACTTCGCTGCGAAGTCGGGTTGCGCACCGGTGCTTGGCTGTCTTCGTCCGCTGTTCGGACTACGCACTGGAACAGGGGCGCACCCCGACTTCGCTGCGAAGTCGGGTGTCGCCCCGGCGCTTAGCCATTTTTCTGATAGACCATTCCCCTAGTGCGCCTAGGAAGAAGGGCGCACCCGTGTCGCCCTTTGACACTTAGTCAAATTTTCAAACATTTCCTGTCTTGGTACGCACTTCGGGTTCCCTACTGCGCTCCACTTAAGGGGCGCACTCCAACTTCGCTGCGAAGTCGGGTGTCGCCCCAACACTTAGAAATTTTCGGGGAACACCTCTGTTCTGGAAACTATACTGGGGGAAGAAAGGGAAGAGAAGAAGGGGGAATAAAACTGTGAGGAAGAGGGAGAAAGGGAGGAATGAAGAAGGGGAAAATGAGGAGAGGGAAAGGCGACGAGCAGCCTATATGCAGAAAACAAAAACATGGCACCCCTGTGCAAAATGTGGCAACAGGTACCAATTCCTACAACTGGATATTTGGTATTATCACCAAGCTCAACCTGAACCCCTGAGTCCTGCTCTTGTAGACTGGTAAAACATTGTCGGGCTGATGTCATGTGCCGAGATGCCCCACTATCCACATACCAAGCATTCCTTGGAACCGTGCTGGTAGAAAGGCAAGAGACCAATGAGAAATCCTTCTCGAATTTGGCAGCAAACTCACTCATTTGAGTTTCTACAGAGGCTGCTACCTGCATCTGCTGCTGCTTCCCTTTGCCCTTCTTGTCTGGACACTGTGATGCATAATGGTCGTGCTTATGACAAATGAAGCACTTGATCTTGCTCAAGTCCTTCTTCCCCGATTGTGAGGTTGACTCCTCATTCTTTACCTCACCCTTGTTGGGTCCTTTACCTTTGCCCTTCTTGGTTTGCCCAAAAAGAGCTAGGTTATCGTCACCACCTTTCTTGTTGGCCTTTGACTCCATCCGAGTCTCCTCCTAGATGAAATCATCCCACAGTTTCTCAAATTTGGGAAGGTTCTCACGAGCACAAATGCCTTTGACAAATGGTTCCCATGAAGCTGAGAAACCATTAAGTGCCACGTTCACCAACTCTGTGTCTTCAACCTTCTCCCCCTATCGCTGCCAATTGATCACGAATCTGTGTGATCTTCATTAGGTAACTGGTAACGGTGTCAGATCTGGTCATCTCCATAAATCTGAGTTTGTTCCGCAATATCATCTTCCTGTTTATGTTCTCGCTCTGGTAGAGGCTAACCAGGGCATCAAAAATCTCCTTTGCCTTGGTCTTCTCGGATATGTGAGGAATCAGGTGATCCTTCACTACATCCAAGATCATCCGCTTGGCCTTCACTTCCTTCTTTTTGTGAGCTGCCAATTCCTGCGGATCTATAGGCAAAGTCACATCAGCCTTGACAATATCCCAGAGATCATTCTCTTCCAATAAGAACATTACCCTAACTTTCCAGGGCAAAAAATTGGAGGCACCTTCCAATCTATCCTCAAATCTGAGGCTAGCTGTTGCCATTTCTGAGATCTGCTGAAATATTAATGACTGAAAAAAAACAGTCCTGCAAATAAGCTTAGTCCTTCAAGCCAAAAAAAAATATGAAACCCTAACTGCTTTTTTTTTATTATTTGCTTGAAACCCTAACTGTTTTTTTTTTTTATTTGCTTGAAACCCTAACTGCTGAAATATTAATGACTCAAAAAAACAGTCCTGCAAATAAGCTTAGTCCTTCAAGCCAAAAAAAAAAATGAAACCCTAACTGCTGTTTTTTTTTTTTCGCTTGAAACCCTAACTGCTGTTTTTTTTTTTCTTAATATCCAGCAGTGATCTACTGCTGTAAACCCTTGAGGATCTCAATCACAGAACCTAGCTCTGATACCATGTAAATTTTCCAAACCCTAGATAATTGTTGTCCTATGTTCTTTTAAAATAAATCAGATCTGAGAATAATTTATTCAAACATGCAACAGTCACACAGATGGCTGGAAAACATAAACAGCGTGAACAGCAGAAGGTAAATATATTTTTGAACCTGAAATATTACAAATAAGAGGCTACAGCTACAGCAGAACACTTCTGCTCTCTTGCTGCTTTTCTAGCCAGCAATCATTGTTCTTCTCCTCCTAAGCTTGTAGTTTTCCTTCAACAATTTGTTCTCCTCCCATTCTTTTCTGTCTGTCTATGTCTGTGTATCTAAAACACTCTTGATCTTCTCCTTTTATCCTTGAAAAAGGTAACCCTAATCTCTCTAACCCTAAGATTAGATCTCATCTCATCTTGAGATGTAAGGTTAAAAATAGAAAATCACTTAAGTGAATATCAAAATAGAATCACTTAAGTGAAGTACAAAATAGAATCACTTAAGTGAACTTAAAAATAGAAAATCACTTAAGTGAATTTCAAAATAGAATCACTTAAGTGAATTACAAAATAGAATCACTTAAGTGAACTTAAAAATAGAAAATCACTTAATGTTGGTGCGGGCAGGGCTGGGTGCAACCCCCGGGTGACTTTGACGGTGTAGAACCCCCTGTTCGTGGTCTCTTAGACCAAGGCGGCCCCGCAAGGGGTTTTTCGCTTAAAAAATAAATTAAATAAAATTAAAAAAATAGAAAATCACTTAAGTGAAATTCAAAATAGAATTAGAAATGTCTCGAACCACTTCTAGCACATTCATACTGAAGCCTCTGCAAGAAGTTCCTGTCCAAGCTACATTTCTCAACAGGAGTTTCATCATCGTGAAGATGAAATTTTTATTTGCCAAACAATATATGCTAAAGATATGTTGAAGAAATTTTATATGGACAAATGTAAACCAGTTCCCACTCTGATTGGTCATGGAATAGTGTTGTGCAAGGACAATGGAGCTGAGAAAGTAAATGTGACAGGTTATAGGAAAATTGTGGGAAGTTTGATGTTTCTCGCTAACCAGTATTGTTTTTCTAAGTTTGCTCCTTTTAACATACACCGACTCATTTCTACTATGGAGCGATTTTTTCTTTCTGCAATTCCATTTTGCTGCGGTGTATATGCTGTAGTGAGTTGTCTCTTGATCCCATGTTTTTCCAAAAATGCTGAAAATTCCTTGGAAGTGTATTCCCCCCCTCGATCTGAGCGGAGGGTTTTGATGGAACAACTTGTTTCCTTCTCAATTTGTCTCTTGAACTGACGAAAGTAGAGAAGAGCTTCTGAATTGAGTGCAAGGAAGAAGACCCATATTTTGCGGGAGTAGTCATCAACAAATAGCTGAAAATACCTCTTTACACCATGATTGGTTGGGAAAGGACCGCACAGATCTGCGTGGATTAACTCCAAGGGTTTGTTCGAGCGAGAAGAACTTGTCTCAAATGGAACTCGATGTTGTTTCCCTGCTAGACAATCTGAGCACACTGGGAGAACAGATGAAAGTTGAGGAAGCCCTTTGACCATGTCATATTTGCTTAATTCGAGTAAATACCCGGAAATGAGGTGCCCGTATCTTTTATGCCATAAGGAAGTAGCTTCTTTTGTAGTGGCAATGAGGGCAGTATGGGATGTAGAGACTGTATCCAAGATGAATAATCCATGTTTGTAGGAGCCAGTGGCAATGTGGTGACCTTGATGACTGATGAAACATCTCTTTTTGCCGTGTTCAACTTGAAAAACAACATCCATATTTCTATCTAACATCTGTGGAACAGATAAGAGATTGTTGGCAAGACCAGGAACATAGAGAACTTTCTCTATGGCACAGTCACCATCAGGGAGTGTGACTGTAACATCCCCTTCACCTTGTACTTGATAGACCTGATTGTCTGCAATAGTGACAGGTTTGCCTTCTCTTGCGTGAAAGGTGTGAAACCAGGACTTGTTCCCAGTCATATGTTTGCTTGCTCCAGAATCAATATACCATACAACATCGGATTTCGAAGAGGCAGTATGGGTCATGAGCACTTTGTGTGCTCTTTCGGAGTCATTATCTGAAGATGAAGGAGAATCATCTGAATGGGAATCTGCATAAGCAACATGACCCTTTTGTTGTTTGCGATGTTGAGGATATTTCTGTTTCCCCTTGCCTTTCTTATTTTGTGAGGGATCATTCTGTTGTTTGTTTTTGAACCAACACCTGTTGGTATCATGATTGTTCATATCACAGATCTTGCAATATTTATCTCGCTGGAGATTGGGCTTGCCTTTGCCTTTGGAAGAAGAGCCTCCCTTCTCGCGATTGTCCTTGCTTGTGACCCTTTTGATGGGTGGAAAGAGCAGTGGCAGGTTCCTCATCTTTCTGTACTTGATTGGCTTCTTCAGTTTGAAGCAAATTAACCAATTCAACAAAAGTTAATGTTCTGCCAGAAACATTGAGGGAAGTGATAAAACTTTTGTAAGATGGTGGGAGTGCCCTCAAAATAACAGATGTCAAAAGATCATCATCGATGGGTTTTCCCATAGTATTGAGTTTAGCTTTCAATTCTGCCACTTTGCAGAGAAACAATTCAACAGTTTCCCCTGAATTCATATTGAGATTGTGAAGCTGAGTTTGTAGGTGAAGGATAGTGGAATTATTCTTTCCTTCATACACAGTAATCAGTGCTGCCCAAGCATCTTTACTGGTCGTGGCATCACAAATATGAGGTTGAACCTCATCGGTTATGGCAAGTAATAAAAACATAAGACCTTTCCTGTCCTGATCATCAAATGTATCTTGATCTGTCCCTGCTTGTGGTGGGACGAGAGGTAGTGCCACCGACGACATCCCATAATTTTTCGACTTGAAGAATGGCTTTCATTTTATGCTTCCATGGCACAAAATTGGTGCCTTTGAGCAATTGGGCATCTGAAAGATACTTGTGCACTGTAGCCATTTTGTTTAGGGTTCCTTATAGCGCCAAATGGTCCCCTTTTCGATATACCGTTGCCAGGCCGGTTATACCGGAACTGAATCAAAACAATACCCGCCCTTACGTGAGGGAGACTATAGGTATTATGAAGATCAAACGGTACGTGGAACATAGGCAGTATTGAAAAGGATTGCTTTGTTGATGGCACCTACCTTAGAAAGACAGGAATCCGCATGCGTGGGGCGTAACTTCCCCTAAACACTTTGGAATCCAAGACTTTCGTCAGGATTTACGCCTAAACACAATAGCAATGGGGGGTAAAAAATTGACTCAAAGAGATGTTAATGACACCTGCCTGAGAATCTTCGGAAGAAGAATAATCAGTTGGAGGTAATTAAGTCAAAAAACAAAACTAGGAGAAAATTAGTGTTGGGGAGAGAACATATGAAGATCCCTGTGCAAAGAGATAACTGCTTGTGGAGAACCTGTGCAACATGTGCTGAGAGAAGTAGTGGATGCTTTGATGTAGAAGATTTTTTTTAAGTGCAGAAAAAAAATGCAAAAAATCAAACAAGCATGCTCACAAAATGCTTCGCACATAGGTGTCGGGTTCAACCGAAAATGCACCTAACTTGGACAAAAGAAGGTGTCGAGTAAAATCGAAAATGCACCTTTGAATTGCTATCGAAATCTTCTCCTGAGGGTTTGAAAAAAAAATTGAATTCCCCCCTCTATCTTGGAAGAAGTGAAGGCAAAAATAGAATATAATGCCCTTGAGTCTTAAAAGCAATGACAACAAAATGAATCAAACTTCTTGGGGCGTCAACAAGGTTCAGGGCGTTAAAAAAACACTTTGTTTTTTTTTTAGAAAATTAGCCCCAGTTATCCATATTCCGGCCTACAATTCCATTTTGCAACTCCCCCTCTAAAACTGGCCCCACCCACAAAGTCTCCACGGGTCGTGGTCAATCTCCCCACTACTTCTAGTTAGAATGTTAGCGGCAACGTACAGCTGTCACCACAGCGAGATTTCGTCCTGCGTTCCGAACGTTCTTTTCTTCCTCGCGCTTGCTCGTTTATAACGAAATTTTTCGTGGGATCGTTACCCACCCGAACGCCCACCAGGGTTCGATTCCGAAGACAAGTAGAAGAAGAAATGTACAGAGAGAGCTACAAAATACAGAGCTAACTAATTGACACCTCACTAACAACTTCGTTGGTATTTCCCGGTATTGACGACAAAGCGAACCAACCCGAACCAAACATAAAGCATGAAAGTAGAGAAATGACTGGCAATCGAACAACCAAGTAGTGGAAGATCGTACATTTCACCGGAATCGGTTAGGTGGCCCCAAGCCTAGTATTGAACTTATGCATGATTCGGGTGAAACGTCGAATCAATCTCAACACTCATTTCAAACGTCATCTTCACACTGCATTTCACTTACAAATACCATTCCCAACAAAGCCACCATTCGTGTCTTCGGAGGATGATAAACTGGGCTCACCACGCTTCAGGACTGCATGAAACAGAAACAGGGCCGCGCCGCGTCTTCGCAGATTCCGTTCACGTCTTCAACAAAATGGTCCCGGACTTCGTTAGTCTTCTGCACGCCTCTTGAAACGGATGAAAACAGGACTGCTTTCTATGCCGGTCGCAAATTCAGAGGAAATCGGAATTATTTCAGACCTCAGCAATGTAACCGACGTCGCTCGAGTGCAGCCAACCGTCTTGTCGCCTCCGAATTTTTTTATGTTGTGCGAATGAGATTTCTTCACGCTGTGTTAGAGTCTGCACATGCAGAAGATGAAATCTTGTAGTGCTATGTGATGGAGTGGTAAAGCCAACCACATCCACAGCTTGCTTGCCGTCTCTTCCAACACCGTCTGCACTGTGGCGAATACCAAGACGTCCACAGCTTGCTTGCCGTCTGGTTAAATTCACATTGCCCAGAAAAAATATTTAATGCTCTGATGCCATGTTGAAACTGAATCATTAGTATGCTCTTCGTATTCATGGAAAATATATAGGAATTACATAAACTCCGTTGAGGCAGTTTGAATCTAGTTGGGTGGTTCTTAAACTGAATAACCAAACAAATACGTACCACTCCTATAATGCTGTCTATCTTTAATTAATGTAATATAAGATATACTAGTTATTCTAACAGTTTGATGTTTCTCTCCAACACTAGACATTGCTTATGTTGTTTCTCTTGTTTCAAGTTACATGAATGAACCATCTCAAATTCATTTTAAGGCTGCCAAGAGAATCTTGAGGTATGTGAAAGGTACTCTTGATTTTGACATTCATTATTATGCAATTAAGAAGATGGAGCTTGTTGGTTTCAGTGATTCTAACCGAGACGGCAACTTGGATGACCAGAAGTCTACTTCTGGAAATTGTTTTTCTCTTGGTTCTAGACTGATAACATGGAGCTCAAGGAAGCAAGAATTAGTTGCTCTTTCCTCCATAGAAGCTAAGTATATTGCAGTCACTTCAGCTAGTGCACAAGCATTGTGACTTAGGAAGGTATTGGAGGAGATTTGCAAGAAGCAATGCCATCCTCCAATCATTTTTGTGATAATATGGGTGCAATTCAATTGATGAGGAATCCCATCCATCATAGCAGGTCTAAACACTTTGATTTGAAGTCATTTTATCAAGGATATGGTACAAAAGAAAAGAATTAAGTTGAAGTACTGCAGCACTCAAGAGCAGCTTGCTGATGGGTTCACAAAAGAAGTTGCCAAAGCTCAGTTCTTAAAACTTAGAGACAATCTTGTGAGACCTCTCAGCATCAAGGGGGAGAATGTTGGAAATGTGATGCTGAGCAAAAATTGAGCTGTGCATATTAACTGATGCTGAGCAAAAGCTCAGTGGACAAATGTCAATTTAGTCATTCACTTCAAGATTGTAACTGTAGCTGTGCATATTCTCTTTCATGTCAGTTAAGTAGTGAAATTTGTAACTGAAGGGAAGTAAAAACTGTAGCTGTGCATATTCTTTTTCATGTCAGTTAGGTAGTGGAATTTGTAACTGAAGGGAAGTAAAAACTATAGCTGTGCATATTCACCAAAAAAAAAATTGTAATGACTGCAGCATATGTGTGTGGGAAAAAAGTATTCTGTGATGTGTTTGGCTTAGTGTTATTGCTTTGAATTTCTGGCTGTGTAAAATTCCTTTGTGCTGTGTAAAAATGCAGAATTCACACTGATGCAAATCATTCATTAACAATAACCAGATTCTATATAGGGTTTAGGTATGCTACATAAATCTTTGACAATGTTTTGTTTTTTCCTTCTATAAATCCAACACATTGCGGAGAAATGTATTAAGCCGTCCAAATTAGAAAACAGGTGCAGGCTGTTTGTCAATTACACAGTTTTCTTTAAAAGTTTGTTCTACATGTAGAGATTAAAACCAATCCATCTGCAATATTTAGGACTATCCTGGTATTGCTTCCTCCTAAAAGATGCAATTGAAGTCCCAGGAACGTTTATTTTCTGCATCTTTTGTATCTGAAACTACAACAGATTATTTCCCATTCTCAGGTGATGCTAATGTTTTAAACCTCGTATGTTTTGCAAGTTAACCTATAATGTTTTGAGTCTATCAAAGGCAGAGTCCCAAATTAAGTTTGGAAGAAACAAATGGCAAGGGTTTGACGCATTTAAATACTTCAATAAAATGAAAGGAAGATTTGTCATTGCTTCTAAATTTTCAAAATGCTAATGTTAACGATAAAAACAATCAGAACTTTTGAAACCATCAGTTCTCAAAATGGAGTTCGGAAAGAAGAATATATTAGTGTGCATAAATTTCTAATATTCCATTTTACCCTTTCACGGATCAAATTTCTAATATATAGTTTTACCATTTCCATGTTCGGGAGCTTTAAACCCACAAAATCCTCGTTATGCATATATGTCAATGATTCCCTAATATATATTAGGGTTATAAAGTATCCCACATGTGGCAGCCATAACCCTATGTCAAGGTATGGGTCAAACAAATATCATGTTAGCTATGGATTTCATGTATACTTATATTCAATGATCATGGTTTATTGTTCCGTAATATTGCAGACTTATGAGACTCAATAAGCAGTCCTTTTGCAGAATGGGCAAATGGAGGAAATGCAATACTAGCGCTAAAGACACGAAAATACATAGTTTAACATTCCCCACACTCACATTGTTGAATGTTACTATTAATTTCGATGAGATTGCAAACATTAAACAAAAATAAAAGGAAAACAATGCCCTTACTTACAGTGCATCAAAATGTTATTAGTTTTCCAAAGCGAAGGGGCAATCTTAAGGTACTTACTAGGATCCCAATTCTCAACTTTTACTTCTTCTACAGGCGGTGGATATTTCGATTGGTTGGGAGCACTTCTGACTACCTTCTCGTCTTGTATACGAGATGATGGTTTTGTGGTCGTCTTGGGATTCGAACCAGTGACCCTCCCTGCCGCCCTACGTAACGCCTGTCCCATACTCCCCCTACTTTGAAAATGCAAAAATGGTTGCACATTCCTTCCTTTCAGTGGTATGCAGCTACGCGCTGGTAAATACAACAATCAAGCAGAAATACAAAGAATTTCATTGCATTGAATTGAATTGTGTGGGATCAAGAAAAGAAACATAAGCAAAGTATAATAGGCAAAATGTCATGGGCTTAATAGCATGCCAGTTGGAAACCTGTGTTCATTCTCGAATGTGTGGCCGCATAAATACCGTTCTTTTGTTCTACATGTATTCGTAACGTTAAGAATTCTTATGGTTGACGCTGGTAATTTCTCATGAGTCGCCTGTTTTACAAATATCCAGTTTTTGTGTCAGTATTTTAATAAATTTGTAGTATAGGATTTTGGGATAACGATGGGTAGGTATAGGTTTTTATGTGTAAAAATATATATTATTTTTTAGTTTATGTTAAAAAAAATAAATATTTTATTTAAGTTATAATTTTTTTTGAAGTGTTGGAGATCTAAATTTATTAACAAAAGATTAATATATAAGAGATCTAAATTTATTAAAAAAAAATTAATATATAGTTGAAGTGTTGAAGATCTAAATTTATTAACAAAAGATTAACATATAGTTTCGCATAGTTCAGGGTTGCTTTTTGAATAGAGTCAAACCAGTACAGTTATATTATTTAACTAGGACTTAAGTTTATACATGAATCCAAATCTTTTATATAATTAGAATTTAAATCTTAAACCAAAATCAAAATTAATTTTTTTATTTAATATATTTTAATTAAATAAAAATGGAATATAAGGTTTTCAAAAAATCTCGTAAAGTGATTGAATCAGTTTACGTTATACTCTTAACCACAGTGGTTAATGTATTGGTTTACAGGTGTGCTAATCCCACCCTTTTTGTATGATTAAACATTATTTTATTAATATAATGGCTTTTTCATCCAAAATAAAAAATCTCGTAAGGTTATAAATTTTTTCGAACAACAAAATCCGCCACCATGTTTTTTTACTTGTTCTTTAAAGGAAATAAGTTCAGATGGAAAGTTACAGCCATCATTCTTTCTTATAAAAAAACTTATTTTTTTTCTATTTTTTTAGAAACAAGATTTTTTGTTTTTAATAAATTAAATCTATAATTTATAGTATCAATGTAATTATATTTTTTTGGATTTAATATAATTATTTGAATATTATTATAAGTTTTAACTTTTATTAATAAGTTTTATAAGCTTTTACTTTTAAGATAAAGTGTTTTTTCATGTTTGTTGTTTTGAAATATAATAAATACATTTTTTTTTAAGCTAGATTATATTTATTCATTAACTGAAACATTACAATGCACTGTCCACCAGCTAAAAAAATAAAATGAATGAGGTGGATCAGGAGTAAAGCATCCATAACTGAAGATATATGCATAGCTATATCTTGTTGCAATACACCAGATATCAGCATTCATCTGTGGGAGAGTT
This sequence comes from Wollemia nobilis, assembly GCA_028583015.1. Lineage (NCBI taxonomy): Eukaryota > Viridiplantae > Streptophyta > Pinopsida > Araucariales > Araucariaceae > Wollemia > Wollemia nobilis. Next base: position 24,547,055 of record JAQPPZ010000523.1, read on the forward strand.
TGTTATATGAAGAAATTATGGGTGTGTCTTTTGTGATATTTCCATAAGTCTTTAAAGAAGAAATAAAAGTAATCAAAACTTGAATCTGTTCATCATTGTTGACTACCTTCTTATTAGTTTCATGTTGAACCTTCTAAAGATCCTAAATCATATGAGAAAGTCGATGAAGTTTGTTAATAACATCTCATGGTGTGTTGGAAGTTCCATAAACTTAGAATGAATGTGTTCCACATGTAACAAAAAATCAAAGGTCAAGTTTGCTAAAACTATATCCCATGGAGGGGCAGATCCAATAAACACATTTTTGCATCTGTACTTCCAAATGTGCTTGAGAAGGATGAGTCTACAAGCATCCCAAAGTTTGGGGCACTGATCCAGCTGAGAAAAACCAAGCAGAGAGAGCTTCTGGGATCTAGTGAAAGAGGGAAAAAGAAAGGAGTAGAAGATATCCCAAAACTGTTTTTCGATGCCACAAAACCAAAACAAGTGAATTAGAGTTTCTAAAGCATTACAAAAATTGCAAAGAGGGGAAATATGTAAAATTGTTGCCAAAATTTCAGAAGTTGGAAGTTTTTGATGCAAAATTTGTCATCCAAGAAGTTGAGTTTTGGATTCAACAAGAACTTTCCAAATCTAAGTAGCAAGAAATTGTCATTGGGCATTGGTAAAATTTACTTACCACTTGACATTGAGCTTAGAGTCTAGAGAAGGAGGACACAATAGTTTTTTTTTAAATCCAACTAGAAGTAATGGAAGAGATTCGATGGCCATTAAGCCATCTCCAGTCATTCCATATATTATGGACAGTGGTACCTAACTTTATAAGAACCTCGCAAGGAATGGAAGCCACAACTAGGCCGGAAGGGAATAGTAATTGCATATTTGGTTCCAAGTAAGAATTGAGCAACTACCTGTATCCCAAATATCTCTAATTCTATTAATACCTTTCTTCAAAAAAGTTAGACCTTGAAAAGCATTGCATAAAGCTAAAGGTTTATCATTATGGAGGATACGTTTATTCCATCAAAGACTATTTAGATCGATGCTCATACCATGTCTATGTTAAGTACCCAATATAGGTATTTAATATTATAATATTGTAATGTAGGTACCCAAGTATTTAATATTATAATATTGTATAAATATTATAATATTATATTAGATGTAATTATCCCACATGCATTGATAAGTGGGAGTGGTGGGTAGTTAGGCATTATAAATAGAGGTAAATAATCATGGAGAGGACATGAAGATAATTATATTGTATAAGTCTTGGCTCGTGGAGCTAAAGATCTTGTGGAGTGGTTTCCTTCCCAAAGGAGCATTGTATGGTGTTGCCCTACCTCAAGGGTTTGCTTATGTTTTGAATACATTGCAGTAATTTCCATATTTGTCTTGTTTTACATTATGTGGATTATTCAGTTGTGGTTGTTATTCAATATTTTTGCAAATTGTCAATGATTTATGTGGTTGAGAAAAGGAGGTTCATAACAAGTGGTATCAGAGTGACGATTTGGGCAAAGTGGGTTTATTTTTGCAGAGCCAGGGCACGTTTCTCAGGAGCAACAATTTGGAAAAAGGGGATTTTTTTATGGAATTACAGAATTAGGGTAGATGTTTTCTGGAAAAACATCTCATCTTTCAGGAGCCATATCTTTGTGAAAGTTTATCCGATTTAGATGATTCTTGGATCAATTTATACAAAAATTGAAGAGCTTTAAAATGAGTGGTCATATGAAGGAATCCAAGCGGTATTGAGGGAGATACAACCTTTTGAAGTCAACCATCCGAAATAAGGGCAGTGAAAATTTTTTAAATCGTGAATTTTTTGGAAGACGAAATTTAGTTCGAGTAAGAAAATTAGTTGCAATTTATTTTTTTTAGAAAAAAATTGTAAATCTAGTTGTTTCTGTGAAATTGAACTTCAAATCAATGGGGAGATATATATTTCTATGAAAACCTAGTTCATAAAACCCTAGTTTGCATTATATTTAACTTGGGGTGTGAACTTATGTAGCTGAAAGAGTTTTTGGGGAAGGATGATATTGATGCTAGAAAATGTTGGAAAACATTTAGGTCTCTATATTGGAATAATTCTTTTTGGAAATTCTTCCTTAAGATAAGGTTTAAAGGGGAAGCTTGGTCTTGGTTGAATAAATTTTGTAATGAAAGGAATAATGAATACACTTGGGATGAATGGAGCATGTATTCTTGAGTAAATGGGACCCATATAAAAAGATAACTAGTTTGAAGGTCACCATAAATGAATATGAAGAAGAAATAAACATGCTTCAAAAAAAACAAAAGGAAATTAAAAGAGAGCAGGACTTTCTTAAGAAACAAAATGAAGACTATGAAAAAGAAATAAAATTACTCAAGGAAGAGAAAGAGGAAAATGTCAGGGAAGATAATGAGAAGAATGTAGAAGGCACATATTTGGATTTACAAAAGCAAGAGAAGGATCAAAAGGGTTTAAATTCATCTAAAAGTTCTATTTTGCAAGTTCATGGAAGCATTCAAAAGGAACGGGTTATTATTTCCATTAACCCTAGTAGCAGATATTATTTTATTAATATTGCTTTGGCTAAGAGGTTGCAGGTTCAAGCAACAAAAATTAAGGACACACAACTAGAGGATGAGAATGTTCAAATTTTTGAATATTTGAAGATCACCATGGATAAATATGTTTTACATTCAAATTTTCATGCTATTGATATGAATGATGAGGATATTATTCTTGGTTATCCTTGGTTAGATTATTTGGGTATTGTTAACATTAATGTGCAAAATAAGTTTATGAAGTTATGGTACAAGAAAAAGAAGATAGCATTACAGGATATTTCTTAGCTTAAGGAGCAAGGATCCAAGAAAAAACAAGAAGTGGTTGCAGAGGAACAACTCGAAGAACAAATAGAAGAACCTAAAATAGAATCCAAGAAGGTAGTAGCAACAATAGAATCCATGGAAGCAACATCAACAACTGAGTCCATGGAAATAATAGTAGCAAAGTCAAAAGAAGCTTTGATAGAAGAGCACAAGGATACTCCAAACAAAGGGAACATGAAATAACAATGCGTAGAAGATTTTAAAACAGTGAAGCTAAATATTGAGGAGTCAAAGAAGGTAGAACATCAAGTTAAGGTGACACCATATCACCATCCACACCACCATGAGCAACAACAATCATAGAGGTATGGCTCAAGGCAGCAATATTATGGTTCTACATGGATTTAGAAGGGCATCAAGTATGGCAGTGTTTGGAAGAGAAAGCATAGTGATCCTAGTTTTCAGAATGGTTCATCAGCATCAAGGAACAAGTGGACCCATCATTCAAATTATCAAAATACAGTAGCAGAAGCATGGAGCCAATGAAGTGGATTTGGATACTCAAGTGGTAAAATGGCATACCAACATCAACATGTTTCACTAGGATGGATGGATGATCAAGATTGGTACCAATTGCTAACATTGCTTGGCAAATAATATTATCTTATTTCTTCATATGTTTCAAGGATGAAACATTTGTAAGGGGGATGGAATGTTAAGTACCCAATATAGGTATTTAATATTATAATATTGCAATGTAGGTACCCAAGATAAGTATTTAATGTTATAATATTGTATAAATATTATAATTTTATATTAGATGTAATTATCCCACATGCATTGATAAGTGGGAGTGGTGGGTAGTTAGGCATTATAAATAGAGGTAAAGAATCATGGAGAGGACATGAAGAGAATTATATTGTAGAAGTCTTGGCTCATGGAGTTGAAGATCTTGTGGAGTGGTTTCCTTTCCAAAGGAGCATTGTATGGTGTTGCCCTACCTCAAGGGTTTGCTTATGTTTTGAATACATTGTAGTAATTTCCATATTTGTCTTGTTTTACATTTTGTGTATTATTCATTTGTGTTTGTTATTCAATATTTTTGCAAATTGTCAATGATTTATGTGGTTGAGAAAATGAGGTTCATAACAGTCTCAAGGAGTTAGACTTTCAAACCAATAAATGAGAATCTAATTGCCAAGCTTTCCAGTTTTGGGTAACTGGAATAGATCCTTTAATCATAAAGTAAGGTGCATTAAGGACCTTATCCTCCCAAGGGATTTCTTTCCATGTATCTTTGTGAGTAGCTTGCGAGATTCTGTAACGAAATAGATATTTTCAATTTTCATCACCAGTGATGGCTCTAGCAACCCATTTAGCAGCCAAACTTTTACTTTGGGTAAGAGGATCAATAATGCCTAGACCTCCTAAAGCCTTAGGTTGAGTACAAAGCTTCCATGAGATGGCAATCATTCCCACCTCCCCATCCCATTTGGTCCATAAAAATTTATGAATGGCTTGAGTTAATTTGTTATAGGCTACCTTGGGGGCCATCCAAAAAGAGGAGTAATAAACATGAGAGGCTGCCATTATTTTACTCACGACTTTAATTCTTCCTACTAAGGAAAGGAACCAAGCTGGCCAATCATTAATTTTTTTTTTAAGTCTTTCCAAAACCCAGTTCCACATATCCTTAGGAGAGATCTTATTTCTTTAGATCTCTTTCTTCTTCTTTTTTGAGTAAAAGGTAAAAATTTTATTCAAAAAAAACTGATCATCTTATACAAATATATTTTGATATCCTGCCTTTCTTGGCAAGGCTCAAAATGCAGTTTTTCTATTTTTTTTATTTGCCCAAGATCTCTGAATCCCCTGTTCTTTAAACTTTACCTCCTTAACTGTATATGTCCTCTTCCAACAAAGATTACTGAAGCCCTCTTTGTTCTTTTTTCTATTCCTGATAGCTTTCATGTTGCATTTGATTCCATAGTTGTGCCCAAATATCTTGTTCTACCTCTATCATCGAAGATTCTTCCTGTACTTTGGTCTACACTGTTTCTAATAACTTCCTTAACATAATCCCTCAGGTCCTCTCTTATGAGTCGAATTCCTCTTTAAAAATTTTGTTGTTTCGTTTCAACCATATTTGCCACCAAATGAAGCCAATCCCTAAATTCCAACTTATGCTTAGTATTTTGGATTTGAAGGTGTTATGTGATCAATAGTCCCAAAAATTACTACCGTTAAGAGGATGCCATTCTGCTTGGCTAAATATGGAGTACCACCAATTCCAGATTGTGTGAGCATAGGAGCAATAAAAAAGGAGGTGGTTTATAGTTTCTACCTCTTGGAAGCACATTACACATCTACTGGGTCCAATGAACCCCTTTATCCTCATATTGTCCTAAGTCATAATGCTTTTGTGAGCAACCTGCCATATAAAACAATTAACCTTCGGCCAACCTTTTGGTTGCCATATTTCTTTCCAGGGATGTTGTTGTTGGGGTTGGTTCTTGCTACTTTGGTGAGCCTTTCGATAGCCTGCTTTCACTATGTAAGTGCCTTGTTTCCCATATCCCCATGCTAGTTTTTTAGGTCCATATTTCCATAGCCATGTTCTTTTTTCTAGAATTTCTTTCAGTTCATGTTTTTCAGCTTCCCATTATTCACCTAACCACTGGTCCAGATTTTGTCATCTTCCTAAAGTTGCTAGTTGTTGGCTTGGGGGGATGAGATACTGAGATATAAGAGTTTGGCCATGATTATGAAGAGTCTCTCTGATACCACTAAGATGAGGGTATTGTTTGATAATGGGGGGAAATTCCCAAGAATCATCCCATAATCTAACTTTTCTCCCATCACCTACTTTCCAATGTAAGTTTTCCTTAATTAGTGAGGCCCCTCTTTTGAGTGTTTTCCATATCTCTGATCCCACACCTATAATTGGCAACCATGGGACATCCTCCATTTTGTGTGCAGGGTAATATTTAGCTTTTAGAAATTGACTCCATAACTAATATGGGTTTGTGATCCACCGCTAGTATAACTTCCCTATTAGTGTTGGTTGTTTGTTGATGCAGCTCTAATTCCAAGACCTCCCTCTTCCTTTTATTGACGACTTTCTCCCAGCTTACCAAAGCATTTTTCTGATTTTCTTGTGCTCCTGACCATAAGAATTTTCTCATCAGTTTATCCAAATCTTTGAGTATGCTCTTTGGGGCTGCTAAAATGGAAAATTTGTAAACTGACATTGCTTGTAACATTGACTTCAAAAGTGTGACTCTACCTCTAAAGCTTAACCATCTATGAGACTAGTGTGACAACTTTGAGAAAATTTTATCTTTTATGGATTTTTCAATCTTTATTTTATAGGCTTTTTTCTGTTAAAGGAATTCCCAAGTAATCTAATGGACACAAGGCCATTGAGAACCTAAGAATTTTTTTCTATCCGATCTTTGATTCTCTTATGAACATTAAAGAAGACAACTTTGGATTTTTCTTCATTTAGAAGTTGGCTAGTGGCTGCAGTGTAGCAGTCTAATATTTCTCTGATACCAGTTGCTTCTTTTATTGTTGCTTCCCCCCATAATCATGTATCATCTACAAATTGTATATGAGTGATAGTTATATCTCTATTTATTTGAATTCTTGTAATGTTGTTCTTTGTTTTTTCTTATGTATGAGTCTTTCCAGTCCTTCTACAAAAATAATGAACAAATATGGAGAGAGGATCTCCTTGTCTAATTCCTCTACTAGCCTTGAATAGTGGGGAGGGGGTTCCATTGATGAGCACTAAAAAGGAGACTGTGGAGATGCATTCAAGTATCCAATTGATCCAATATTTTTGGAATCCAAATCTTTGCAACATTTGATCCAGAAATTCCCAACTCACTCTATCATAGGCCTTGGATAGATCTAACTTTAGGAACATTCCTTTGTTATTTATTTGGTCCATATGATGTATAGTTTCTTGTGCTATTACAATCCCATCTAATATTTTTTTACCCTACACAAATCCCCCTTGTTCAGGAGATATGATATTTGGTAATATAGCTTTTAGTTTGTTGGCTATTACCTTGGTGATGATCTTGTATATCACATTGCAAAGGGCTATTGGTCTGTAATTGGTTAGATTCTCCATCTTTCCTCCCTTTGGAATAAAATCTAGAAAATTATGGTTGAGAGATTTGAGAATCCTACCACTGGATCTGGCTTCTTCTACTGCTATAGTTATATATTCTCCTATAATATCCCAAAAAGCTTTATAGAATTTTATTGGCAATCCATCAAGACCTAGGGTCTTACCTGATTGCATGGAGAAGATTGTTTCTTTCATATTTTCGTCTTTGATCTCTTTCATAAGCTCCTCATTTTGCTCTTGAGAGACTAATTTGGGGATACTTCCCAAGATTTCCTCCTAGGATTATTTTGACATATGTGAATCTGTAGTAAACAAAGTGGAGAAATACTCATTAGCTACTTTTTGCATACCTGAAGTGGTGGTTTCAAGGAGTCCTTCTGCATTTTTTAAAGCATCAATCTAATTATAGTGTTTCCTAGCTATGGCTTACTGGTGAAAGAACTTTGTATTCCTATCTCCTTCTTGAAGCCAAGTAATTCCAGATCTCTACTTCCAATAGGTTTCTTCTTTCTTATCTAGCTCTTCTTCCTCCTGCATTAAGATCTTTTTCATGGGAGAGTAATTCCTTTGAAAGGGGTTCCAAACAAATTCTTTCTACAACTCCTTGCATTCTCTCAACTAGCTCTGCTCTTTGTTGCTAAAAATTTGATCTTTAGAATTTGCTCTAATTTTTCAATTTATATTTGATATATTTTAATCTGGAGTGCAGCTAAAATTGTGCCTTTCCAAATGTTGATTTTCCTTGTTGCCACCATTGTTGAACTAACTCTGGTAATTCCTGGTTTAGAAGCCAAAAGTTCTCAAATATGAAGGGACGATTTTTGGACTGGGGTATTATGTTTGTGATATTTAGACGTATCGGGAAATGATCGAAAGATAACAGGTTTATGATTTTTGAATGACAACTCCATAACTGGTGAATTTCTTCCTCTATCAATATCCTATCTAATCTTGATTTTATTGCTTGGTATCCTTTCCTTTTATTGGTCCAAGTAGTACCACATCCTGGAGGTGGAATGTCAATCAAATTTAGATTATTAGCTTGGACAATCAGGAGTTTGTCCTTCTCACTAAGATGATTTAGGCCTCCCTCTTGGTCATTCACTAACATCTTGGCATTGAAGTCTCCACCCACCAGGAACCTATCTTTTGGGTAAGCTTATCTAATAGCCTAGATTGATTTCCATTGGGTTTTTTGTTCCTGCACTTCCTTCAGCCCATAAAAGTTAATAATCAGCCAAACTAAGTCTGATTCTCTATCTCTCAATTTGGTCATCAATATCCCTTTAGCTTATGTTGCTCCTACCTACTGAAAAGTGTCTCTATTGCACAAAGTGGACATTCCTCCGAAGAAACCATGGGAAGCTTGGGCCTCATAGTCTTCATTCCTCTAACATCTCTTGGATATTTTTTGCATTTATTCCAGTGATGCTCTAGTTTCCTATAATAAAACCACATATGGGTGGTTATCTTCTATCATACATTTAACAACCAATTGTTTGGGGTGGCTTTTTAATCCCCTTACATTCCATGTGTGTATAATCATTGGGAACCCATGTTGTAGAAGTTGGCTATGGGTTTAACCATGCCTGTCTCTCTCAATTGTTATCCTTGTTGTTGTATTTTTTATTTGTTTGTATTTCTACCTACTCCTTGAGAGTTTGCATTTTTTAGCCTTTTCTCCATTTGGCTTATCCCAAGGGCTGGATTTTCTCTATTTTTCTTTGCTATTCCCATAATTACCTCCTTAGATGTATGTGGCTCTTTATTAAACGGTACGAGAGCTCCTTCTATATCTAGTTGTGGCTGCTCTTTATATTCTATCTATTGTTCTTTGGTTGATGCAAATTGTACATGTATGGATTGTCCTTCTTCTACCCCTCTCATTACTTTTAGGTATTGTTGTTTTTATGTATCTGTATGTTGTATATGATGAACCTCTTCTGATATCGGTTTCTCAAGATTTTCTATAGAGTGTGGTAGTTCCTCTCCTTCCATTGGATCATCTAGCCCGAGGATCTCATATTTGTTGGATGGAGCCCTTCCTTCTTGGCATTGATTTGTATTTCCTCCTTTCTACCGATTTCTTCCTCTTTCTTGGTTATTATTTTTTTTTCTTTTTCTCATAATTGTTTGAAATCCTTGTTCATTTTCTTTTTCTGAGGTTGGTTTCCTGGGTTTGGATTCATTAGATTTGTCTCTCCTTTGGGTAGTTTAGGGAAACCTCTTGTTGGCAATTTGAGTTATTTTATGTTGTCATTGATGTCACATGGATCACATTGAGTTTTGGTGGCCAAATGATATTTTGGAAAGCATGGATAAATATAGGGTTTTTGTGAAAACTAAGGCAGACAAAATAAAAGGTTTTATTTAAAACCATGAATGGCAGATTTTAATTGGGTTTTTCTTAAAACCCAAGTTGGCCTTTCATTTCGTCGAAAAAGGTTCCCCGGTGATGGAAATATTTAACTTTTAATATTTAGTTTAAATTTTAATTATTTAAAATTAAAATTAAAATTTAAAATTAAATATGCAAGATTTCCATCGACGTCATTGAAAATAATAAGGAGGCTATATAAATGGGATACCTAAGGTTCATAAACGGATCCTTGCTCGTGGTTAATAATCGTTGGCTAAGCATCCGAATTGAACTCGTGCGAAAATATTTTAGAAAGCAGAAGCAGCGAATAAACGAAGGTTGGTCGAAGTCCAAAGTCATCGTGGGCAGAGTGGCGCATTGGCAATTGTCTTTTGGCTAAGGTGTGTCACAACACAAATGTCAAGGTTTCAAATCCCCTTGACTACGTTCGGAAGGCATTAGAAGAAAAGTGCTTGAAGCGCTTTTGATTTGCGAAAAGGGAGGAAAGGTTTTAAGGCACGTTGTGCCTTTCCATTTCAAATGAGCGGCTAGCTCGTGTGGCAACCTTAGCCACGGCTAAGGTGCTTTCGATGTGGGCAAGTCGGGGGTTCGAATTTCCTTGAGGAGATAAATATGTTTTTGCTCTAATTAATTTTTTTTAAGCCCTAAGTTGGAGTTATAAGGTGGTTAGGAATAATTAAAAATTTTAATTAAACTTTGCTTTTATAAGGGTTGTGATTATTATTTCATAGGTGTATGAGTTGTTGATTTAATTTTATGTTCATGAAATTGAGAATTAAGATTTAGGAGAAATAAGGAGTTGTTGTAAACTAATTTATGAGAGGTTTATTGATTATTATTTTGATAAGGGTTTTTATTAAAAAATAAATTTGGTGGATGTGTTTATTAAGTTGGAGTAAAAAGGTGTAAACTAAGTTATGATTTATCTTGTGATTATTATTCGAATTCCACTAACCCTTATTGATATTGGAAAGGAAAGTTGTGTCTAGTGTGGTAGACTTTGTGGACAACTTCTTGGCATAAAAAAGGTATGGGCACATTCTCCTATTGATTTTTTATGGTGGTTGATTTCTAAAATATCATTGGAGTGAAAAGGATTGATTGTGGTTTCCTGTTCGAAAGTGGTTCATTGAATGCTTCAAGGTTTTCTGGTTTGAGAGTTGTGTTTAAACCTTGTTTTATAAGCATAGTTGTTGAAGCCCATTGGTTATGTAAAGAACTTGAAAATAACATGAGTATCATTGTTATGTGATATTTGTGGTTGAGAATTGTTGGAAATATTTGAGTTGGTTGATACATGCTTAGACTAGGGTTTTGTGAGAAAGAGTTGTCCCTTGTGGTGATTGGTTGAGTTGAGTTGATTGAGCCTAGTCAAGTGATTGTGTGAGGTGATTGTTCAAATCCCATGAAACAAACTATTCTATAATTTTGATTTGAGTTGAGATTGAGCTTAGAACATATTGAGTCTCTAACAATTCTCTTTATGCTTCTATGAGTTGACTTGAGTTGAGTTGAGATCATTGTGGATCATTGTTGTCATCCATTGTAGAGTGCATTGCCATTAATTTTTGAGTTCATCATTGAGTCTTGCCTTCATACATTTGTGGATGAGATTTGAATACTACTTGAGTATGATTGATTGAGCCTTTTGAGAAGGCATTTAGGATAGATTTCTAGACAGATTTGTGGAATTTTGTGTATGATTGATTGAGCCTTTGAGAAGGCTTTGTGGACAGTTTTTGGGACAACTTTGTGGACAGTTTTTGGGACAACTTTGTGGACAATTTTAGATAGATTTATGGACAATTTTGGGACAACTTTATGGACAGTTTTAGATAGATTTGTGGACAGATTTGGGATAAATTTTGATGAGGTTCTAAGTGAGCCTATTGAGCAGATTTGAGCAAGTTATTGGTGAGCTTGCTAGATCAGATTTGGACAAATTATTAGTGAGCTTGTTGGAGCATATTTGTGCAAGTTCTTGGTGAGCTTGCTAGAGCATATTTGGACAAGTTCTTATTGAGCTTTTTGAAGCAAATTTGAGCAAGTTCTGTGTGAGCTTGTTGAGCAGATTTGGACAAGTTCTGTGTGAGTTTGTTGAGCAGTTTTGGACAAGTTTTGTGTGAGCTTTTTGAGCAGATTTGGACAAGTTCTATGTGAGCTTGTTGAGTAGATTTGGACAAGTTCTGTGTGAGCTTGTTGAGCAGTTTTGGACAAGTTTTGTGTGAGCTTGTTATGCAGATTTGGACAAGTTTTGTGTGAGCTTGTTATTGCCTAGCTTTGAGCAGATCAAAGAAATCAGTGTATTGGGTAAGGATCCTTATTTCTGTGTGAAATATTATAAGGATATTATCTTGTGGAGTACCCCACATTGGGGGAACCACGTTAAATCTTGTGTCTTAATTATTCATGGTGACTTGTGCTCTTCCTTATTATTGTTATCTGAATTATTAATGCACACTACTATGTTTGGTTTTTGTAATTAAGGACATTAATTGATATTGGTTTGGAAAGAAATTAAAAACACCCCCCCTCTCAGTATAAGCTTGTGTTCTTCAATTGGTATCAGAGTAGGTTCCTTCGAAAAGGCTAACAACTTGAGGGCAGATTCTACAAGAACACAAATGGCTTCACATAATGGATCATCTACAAATAAGGCTCCATTGTTTGATGGTAACAATTATGCTTTTTGGAGCATGAGGATGAAGAACTACTTGATATCACAAGGATATGAGGTATGGCAAATGGTTGAAAAATAGTATAGGGTTGAAGGTGATCCCAAGGTAGATAATACTATCAAGAAATTGGTTGAGATCAATGCAAGAGCAATGAATTGTATTTTGAGTGGGCTACGAGAGATAGATTTTGCAAAGGTTATGGTATGTAATTCAGCTAATGATATGTGGACCAAGTTGCAAAATACTTATGAAGGAGATTCCAAGGTAAAGTTGGCAAAACTACAAACTCATAGAAAAAGATTTGAGGAATTGAAAATGGAAGATTCTAAAGATATTGTAAGGTTTTTACTTCGATTTTATGAGATTAATAACACCATGAGAGGTCTAGGATTTGAGATGAAAGAATTAGAAGTTACTCAAAAAAATTTGAGATCACTTTCCATGAAATACGATGCTAAGGTTTCAGCAATAGAAGAAACAATGGCTATCAACAAGCTAACAATGGAAGAATTGCAAGGAACTCTCACAGCTTATGAGATGGGGGTAAGTAAGCATCAGGTTCCAATAAAAGAGATTGCATTCAAGGCTTCAAAAAAAGAGAGGGAAAGTTCCAAAAATAGATAGAGTTGTAGATCATGATGGAGAAGCTAACTTCATCAAAAGGAATAAGGACTCAAGGAATTTCAGGGATATAAGGAAAGTCAGATGCTACAAGTGTGGTGATCTTTGTCACTATGCATACAAGTTTCCACAAAAAGAAAACAATGATGATGAAAAACAGGGTCACAAAAGAAAAGAATATGGAAAGCATAAGCATGACAAAGATGACAAATACAAGCAAAACAGGTATGAGAAGAAATTTTTTCGTAAGGCAAAGAAATCTTACTACATTGTAAAAGCAAGTGATAGCTCAGATCATAGTGATAGAGACAAATTAGATGATGAAAAGGAAGAATATATATTCCTAGGAATAGAAAGCGAAAGAGAACAATGCTTTGTGTGTGGTCAAAGAGATCACATATCAGGATATTGCAATGGTTTCAGTGATAGTGAAGATGAGATGACACATCAAGGAAACAAGCATGGTCAAAAAAATCTTGAGAGTTTGTTTGCTATAGAAGATTATAATGATCTTAGTGAAAGTGAAGACGAAGAAGGGTTTTTCTATGGGATAAGAGAAGTAGAAGAAGAACATTCACTCCAATCAAAAGAAGTTAAACAAGATACTAGTGTAAGAAAGTAAGATATCTTAGTTGATCTAAAAGAATACTTCAATGAGATCCATGATCAACTAAAATAGGTTAAAGAGAATCTAAAAGAATTGAGATGTTCCATACGTAAGAAGTTTGATCCATCACATGACTCAAAAGGTCAAGATATTTTCACTAAGAAGGAAACATGTATTTCAGAGGCTATAGAGATGGATACCAATTTGCTACTTGACATAAATAAAGAGAAAGAAGAGGAAGATTCCAAAGCATCGAATGTCTCATATTTTAGGTTTGGGGAATCACACTCAAAAGGAAAGGAAGTTCTAAAATATGAAAGCAAGAAAGCACTTAAGATTTGTGAGGAAAGTTCTAAAGTTCCTTATGGCTCCAAATATTCAGTTTAGTTCTTGTTTTGAGATAGGTGAATCAAGTTCAAAAGGAAAAGAAATACTTGAATAGAAAAGCAAGAAAGTGATGAGTGTCATCAATTACACCATTTAATCATTATTAATTATCAATCCAGGGTGGTGTCCAAGGATATATATGAAAGGAGATATAGGCAACTTGAAAATCAACTCATTCAAAAAAATAGGCTTTATTGATGAGACAAGTTAGTTTTGGGGGTTTCTGGTGTCACCACTAGTCTTATGAACTGAATTAGAATCTTAATTACATTTGTTGAAGAAGAAGTGCAGAAATGGAAAGGTTGTAGAAAACTAAAACTAATTACCCTTGCAAAATCTAAAATAACAGGAATAAAACCTATTTACGCTTTGCAAAATGAAAATGACATAAATAACAACTTTGCAAAAATTTAATTCTAATGGCACTAGTAGAATGGAAATAACAAAAATGAAAAGAATTGCATAATTAAAATGCACACTCAACTAATTAATCACACAATAGAGAATATCAAAATGCTGGAAATAACTGATGAAAATAGGAAAAAAAATTATGCAAGGTGTTCAGCTGCCATGCACACACATCTACTACTAAAAATATGACTTGCATTTACTAAAACACAATTAAGAACATAAAATAAAATATGATAAGTCTCTGCTTAATCTGCTGCAGCAAAAGTTGCAGAAAAACCTGTCACCAATAAGCCTTCTTCTAAAGCTGGAAGTGGCCCTTGCTCCCCTATTCCAGAAGAAGGCAGAAAAACTCTCTCTTAACTACTTAAACACTTAAAACATTTAATGGGACAAATATGAATGAGAAATCTTGCACTTTATTTAGTCTCAAGCAACATTACAATATTTGCAGGAAAACCTGCTAAAAATTACAATTTGCCACAGATCTACTTTCTTACCACAAGTCTTATCCTTATTCTCTACTTCTCTACTTCTCTACCTCTCTACCTGGCTCAACCAACATGGGAGCCTATTATTTATAACATTCTATTACATATGCCAATCCGTTCTATTGCTACTTTTTAGGGATTTAGCAACTATTCTAAAGAAGTCTTCCTGAAATGCAGCAAATTGTTATGCTGCAACATATCCATTTTATTTTTATTTTTGTCATCCATTGGGAGAAATGCGTTGGAAGGGGTGAGAAGACTCCTCATATAGCTAGATCCATATTCATCTCGCCATTTGCCACATTTTTGACCATTTTGTTTATAGTTTTGACCAAAATTGGTCCTGTTCTGCTCATTCTGGAGCTGCTCCGAATATCAGGTAGTGTAACAGTTTTGCACATATCCATGCATTGGATGTGTAAGAAAGTGGTTTTGACTAACTAAACAATCTTCCTTCATTCCCAGAAGACCAATTCTATAGATTTTACATGTTGGAATTGACAAATTCCAAGCCATGCTATTTATTGATAGCTGGTTGGAATTTGTATGATTGTTTCTAGATTTCCTGCAATTCAATATTTTGACTGGTTGCTCCTATTTGGATCACGTGGAAGTGTTGGCAAGTGGAGAAAGAGTCACTCCTATCCTCCATCATCTATTTCCAAGTGTTTCCTACATATTTAATTGACAAATTCCATGTCTTCCTTCATAGTGACAAGTGGTTGGAATTTGTATGGACTGTCACCTATTTTTTTACAGCAGTCAAAACATGCCTAGCTGCCATTTTGGAGTGCTTATAACTTTTGTCTCATAACTCCAATTTACACCAAATTTTACCCACATGTTCTTGGTTGTATGAATTATGTCTGGTTCAATTTTTAGCTCTTAAATCCTCAAGAATTACTTCTAGCATTGTTGTCGAGTTGGCATCTAACATATATTTTTACCAGAATTTCCAACAGTCAAAAAGTGTGAAACTGTCATTTTGTGGGCCCCATAACTTCCAGATTATTTGTCCATATTATTTCAAATTTGGGTCATGTGTTTTATCCATTATGAACTATAATTTTTATTAATTTGGTTACTTAACTTGCTTTGGATAATTCTCAGTAGATTCGCCAATATGCCCCTTAATGCAGATTTGCACCTGTTAACAACTCAGAAAAAAACCAAGGCATGAGCTCCAAAATGATGTAACCTTCATAACTTTTTATCTACAGCTCGGATTGACTTTCTTCAAAAAGCAAATTTGTATTTCTCGATGAGAGGAATCTATCCATGCCATAAGAATGTAATTTTACTATAGTATGACATTAGAATTGACATGATATCATTTTTGACCTTTTACAAGTAAAATGCTTAAAATAGTCAAAACATGGGTATAATGTTTATAACATAAAATCATGTAAAAAATTAACAATTAATATATTCTAATCAACTATTTGGCAATTTAACTTTGTATAATTAATAATATGGCAATTTTTATATGTTAACCATAGTGCAAAATGAGGCATTTCCAGGCCTCATCAGAAAGAAACTAAGGTAGAGGATTTAGATACTATGAAGAAGGTTAAAGGATGCAATGCACAAGTTGAAAATTATCATAAGGATAATGGTCAAGAAAGGTATGAGAAACCAAGGCATGAACAAAGGGCTTTTCAAGGACATTGTTTTTCTTGTAATGGATTTGGACACAGGGCTATACACTGCAGGGTCTTTGGATCAAAGAAGTTTGATTTTTCTAGAAGGAACATCAAAGGAAGAAGGTATGGTTTTCAGGGACATTGCTTCTTATGTAACAGGATTGGTCATAGAGCTTCTCAGTGCAAATAAAATGAGCAACATGGTTTTGGTTTTAGAGCTACACAATTCAAAAGTTATGGTCATAATGGTCATGAAAATAGAACTTCACAATACAGGGTTCAGGAAAGGAATGGATATGGAAATTATTTCAAGAAAGATTTCAGGATATGGGCACCATCCAAAGGCTACAATATCAAGTGTTTTAACTATAATAACTTTGGACATATTGTAAAATGGTGTAGGACTCAATTCCAAACAAGTTCAAGGCAAGAAGGTCAAACAGGTTCAAGGCAAGAAGATCAAGAGAAGGATATCAGAAAAACATGGAAGGAAGTTGATAAAGGAAAGAAACAATGTAATATGGGAGTAAAAGTACTCCCACCCCAAAATTAATCACCTCAAGAGAGAATGTGGTGAGGGGGCTATGCTTAAGAGTCATATATTTTAGCCCCATAAGTGTCCATTTTGCCATTGATGTCAAAGGGGGAGAGATTTGAGTAAGGGGGAGAACATTGAGTTAGGGGGAGCAGCCTCCAAAGAGAGCATTGAGTTAGGGGGAGAAGCCTCCATAGAGAGTATTTAGTTAGGGGGAGCAGCTTTGATTCTCAGAGATGGTTTTTGCATTAGAGGTGTTTCCATCAATGACAAAGGGGGTTATTATTGACAATCTGAGTTATTTTATGTTGTCATTGATGTCACATGGATCACATTGAGTTTTTGTGGCCAAATGATATTTTGGAAAGCATGGATAAATACAGGGTTTTTGTGAAAACCAAGGTATACAAAATAAAAGGTTTTATTTAAAACCATGGATGGCAGATTTGAACTGGGTTTTTCTTAAAACCCAAGTTGGCCTTTCGTTTCGTTGAAAAAATGTGCCTCGGTGATGGAGATATTTACTTTTTAATATTTAGTTTAAATTTTAATTATTTAAAATTGAAATTTAAATTTAAAATTAAATATGCAAGATTTTTGCCGACATCATCAAAAATAATAAGGAGGCTATATAAAGGGGATGCCTAAGGTTCATAAACAGATCCTTGCTCGTGGTTAATAATCATTGGCTAAGCATCCGAATTGAGCTCGTACGAAAATCTTTTAGAAAGCAGAAGCAACGAATAAATGAAGGTTGGTCGAAGTCCAAAGTCATCGTGGGCAGAGTGGCGCATTGGAAATTGGCTTTTGGCTAAGGTGTGTGGCAACACAAACGTCAAGGTTTTGAATCCCCTTGACTGCGTTCGGAAGGCATTAGAAGAAAAGCGCTCGAAGCACTTTTGATTTGCGGAAAGGGAGGAAAGGTTTTAAGGCATGTTGTGTCTTTTCCTTTCAAATGAGCGGCTAGCTCGTGTGGTAACCTTAGCCGCGGCTAAGGTGCTCGCGGTATGGGCAAGTCGGGGGTTCGAATTTCCTTGAGGAGGTAAATACGTTTTTGCTCTAATTAATTTTTGTTAAGCCCTAAGTTGGAATTATAAGGTGGTTAGGAATAATTAAAGTTTTTAATTAAACGTTATTTTTATAAGGGCTGTGATTATTATTTCATAGGTGGATGATTTTTTGATTTAATTTGATGTTCATGAAATTAAGAATTAAGATTTAGGAGAAATAAGGAGTTGTTATAAACTAATTTCTGAGAGGTTTATTGATTATTAATTTGATAAGGGTTTTTTTTTAAAAAGGACTTTGATGGATGTGTTTATTAAGTTGGAGTAAAAAGGTGTAAATTGATTTATGATTTATCTTGTGATTATTATTTGAAGTCCACTAACCCTTATTGAGATTGGAAAGGAAAGTTGTGTTTAGCATGGCAGACTTTGTGGACAACTTCTTGGCATCAAAAAGGTATGGGCACATTCTCCTATTGAGTGTTTATGGTGGTTGATTTCTGAAATATCATTGGAGTGAAAAGGATTGATTGTGGTTTCCTGTTCGAAAGTGGTTCGTTGAATGCTTCAAGGTTTTCTAGTTTGAGAGTTGTGTTTAAACCTTGTTTTATAAGCATAGTTGTTGAAGCCCATTGGTTATGTAAAGAACTTTAAAAGAACATGAGTATCATTGTTATGTGAGATTTGTGGTTGAGCATTGTTGGAAACATTTGAGTTGGTTGATACATGCTTGGACTAGGGTTTTGTGAGAAATAGTTGTCCCTTGTGGTGATTGGTTGAGTTGAGTTGATTGAGCCTAGTCAAGTGATTGTGTGAGGTGATTGTTCAAATCCCATGAAAAAAACTATTCTATAATTCTAATTTGAGTTGAGATTGAGCTTAGAACATATTGAGTCTCTAACAATTCTCTTTATGCTTCTAGGAGTTGACTTGAGATCATTGTGGATCATTGTTGTCATCCATTGTAGAGTGCATTGTCATTCATTATTGAGTTCATCATTGAGTCTTGCCTTCATAGATTTGTGGATGAGATTTTAGTACTACTTGAGTATGATTTATTGAGCCTTTAAGAAGGCCTTTGGGATAGATTTCTGGACAAATTTGTGGTAGTTTGTGTATGATTGATTAAGCCTTTGAGAAGGCTTTGTGGACAGTTTTTGGGACAACTTTGTAGACAGTTTTATATAGATTTATGGATAATTTTATGACAACTTTGTGGACAGTTTTAGACAGATTTGTGGATATATTAACAAATTTTTATGAGGTTCTATGTGAGCCTATTGAGTAGATTTGAGCATTGGTGAGCTTGCTAGAGCAGATTTGGACAAGTTCTTAGTGAACTTGTTGGAGCAGATTTGAGCAAGTTCTTGGTGAGCTTGCTAGAGCAGATTTGGACAAGTTCTTAGTGAGCTTGTTGGAGCATATTTGAGCAAGTTCTGTGTGAGCTTGTTGAGCAGATTTGGACAAGTTTTGTGTGAGCTTGTTGAGCAGTTTTGGACAAGTTCTGTGTGAGCTTGTTGAGTAGATTTGGACAAGTTCTGTGTGATCTTGTTGAGCAAATTTGGACAAGTTCTGTGTGAGCTTGTTGAGCAGATTTGGACAAGTTTTGTGTGAGCTTGTTGAGCAGTTTTGGACAAGTTCTATGTGAGCTTGTTATGCAGATTTGGACAAGTTATGTGTGAGCTTGTTATTGCCTAGCTTTGAGTAGATCAAAGAAATTATTGTATTAGATAAGGATCCTTATTTCTGTGTGAAATATTATAAGGAGATTATCTTGTGGAGTACCCCACATTGGGGAACCACGTTAAATTTTGTGTCTCAATTGTGTATGGTGACTTGTGCTCTTTCTTACTATTGTTATCTAAATTATTAATGCACACTGCTATATTTGGTTATTGCAATTAAGGACATTAATTGATATTTGTTTGGAAAGAAAGTAAAAAGTGGGTGTTATACTGTTCACCCCCCCTCTACGTATAAGCTTGTGTTCTTCACCTCTCACCATATATCTGTATTCATGACATGCTCTACATATGAAAGACACATATTCATAGTCTATTTGTTGTCTCCATATATTCCTTTTGACTTTGAGGTTAATTTTTGCTGGCATTTGTTTTTGCAAGTCCATATCCACACAAATTCTAGCATACGTTGTTGATCCTCCTTCTATTGATTCTCTTGATATGCCTATGTATTTGCCCAAGAGATTACCTATCAACTCTAAAATTTCCTCTTTCCAATATTCTAAAGGAAGTGCAAATAATTTTAGCCAAATTGGAGTTGTCGAGGGTTCAGTTCTAGGATCAAAAGCGGGTCACCATGGTTGCATGAATAGACTTGTAGGGCCTATGTTATACAAACCTCCCTCAAAAGCTCTATCCTTGTCAGATATCATTGTGAATTCAACTACGAAGTATCCGTTCGATAATGTGAAGATATCCAATTCCCCTTATGGTGCCCAATGCTTTCTGGTCCAAGAGTACAAGAACCTTATAGAAGGTCGGAGTCCCACAAACTTGCATATTAAGGCATGTTTGGATTTATACACAATCTCATCTACTATGAATTCTTATGCAATTTCTAGCACTGGAATTATTTATGTATGAGGTAAACATCCATTTATTTTGGCTTGTTCAACTTCAATCTCCTTTCTTTTACCCATCGTTTGTAGAATTTTTTGGGTCTGTTCTCTTGTATCATATTTCTTTCCATTACTGCCTTTGACTGCTTCCACAAAGGATTGAGTATTAGGTCACTTGGGACTCTAAATACTTCCCTCAAAAGTCCTCTGTGCGAACCCTCCTACCAAGGATTCTCTCATTGAATTCTCCTCCTTGTAAACCCTAAATTTTCAATTTCAAGCGTTCTCTATTTTTTCAAGTCTTCTATTAGGGTTTTCTATTGTAACCCTTAAATTACATAAAATAAGACAAAAAAAAACTCTAAAGCCAAATTAAAACTTCATAAACATGAGATTCAACAAAATACAGTAACATACCATATCAAAAAAAACAAGCCGATTTTCTCCTTTCTGCTGCAATACAACTTCGATCTCTAACAAAAAACCCCTAGTTTCCCGATCTTCTCCCTTCTGCCAGTCATGGTTCTTTAGATCTCTTTCTTCTACTTATATCACATTTGAGTTATTTTTTCTTATTTCTTTGTAGGTCTCTTCCATCTACGTATCTCAAACTTGAGTACACGTGTATTAGTCTTTGGTTGAGTTGTAATCATCTTTGCTCTTTGTTATATATCTATTTTTCAAAAAACTAAATTATGATTTTCATTTTTGAGTTTGAAAAAAAAAACAATGATAAGTATGAAATACCCTCTGAAATCTCAATTACATTTCATTTAGGAGCTAGTCTAAATTGAACTAAAAGGAGTATTGGCTTCCTTGTTGCAATATCCTACAGTGAGCTTATAATCCAGAAACAAAATCCTAATAATATGACTAATATATAGAAAGGATTAACTTTTTAATCAATCATTGTTCTTGAATAACTCTTGCTTGAGTTTCATCAAGTGGCATTAACTCAACCGATTAGATTCCTCAACATTTAAGGAGGAGACCCAGGTTCAAGTCTTGCCAAGTGATGGTGGGGCCCATTTCAATCTCATATAACCAAAAAGAAAAACTCTTGTTTGAGTTCCAAAACTGAGAAGGACTCAAGTTTCAATTTTGAAGACTAACATTATTCTTAAGCCTATCTTTCTATAGAAAAAAGACAATAGCCCCTTTCAAAACCCTTTTTTGCGGTTGATTGATCTTTGATATGATTCTTAATAAGAGGAGAAATATGAGGAAACCATAAGTCCTCTAACCACTTATTCCCTTTGCCATGTGCCTTTTGTAGGTTTAAACCATATTTTGAAATACCATTTGCTTCTACATTTAGTTTTCTGTAGATATGCTTGTATGAAATTTTTGTTATAGAAGATTCTAATAATTTCACCTGCTTGTAGAAAGGACTAAGAAGAAATTTTTTCATCTCAACATGATTTGAAAACCAACTTATCACTGATTTTGAATCTCCACATATATGTAGAGTTATAATTCCTTTCTCCAATGTTATTCTCTTCAAGAGGATCAATATTCTGGATTTATATCATATGTGCACATCCAAAGGGCAAAAAGACAATAACTGGATGAAAAATCTTATTGATGCATTGTATTAGGCTACAACGATGAATCAAAGACCTACATATTATTTGATCTAACCATAAAAAACATATTAGTCATGATGTCATCTTTAATGAAAAATAAAAATCACTCTCATACTCTCCACAAGAATCTTCATCTAAGTTAGTTCTAGTAATGCTTGAAATTGATGAAGATGAAGTTACTAATGAAGAAATGTTTAGAGACAACAATGAAGACTTTAATGGAGATGTGGATCTACTCCACTACATCACACACAAAAAATACCCAAGTGGTATACTAGCACAATAAGAGCCCAAGGTTAGATGGAGTCCTAGACACATCTACCATATGACCAAGGACATAAAGTATGACTCGCAATGGAAAAAATATGTCTCTAATGAGTACAGTTGAACCATACATAGTATAGGAAGATCTTTAGTCTAATTCTTAGAAAAAGTAATGAATATTGAATATCAAGCATTATTAAAAAACAAGACTTGGGAACTTATTAATCTTCCAATAGGTAAAAATTCTATATTAGATACAAATGGATTTTCAAAATCAAATACAAATCGAATGGCAATATTGATAAACACAAGGTATGACTCGTAGCCAAAGGCTATGCACAAAAAGAAGCCATAGATTATGAAGAAACAAATGCATCCACAACAATAAAAAATCTATTAAAATAATCTTTGCTCTAATTTCACAATTTGGTTGTAAAATTCACCAGATGGACATGAATAGTGCCTTCCTCAACGAAGATTTAAAATAAGTCTATATAACTAGGCCAAAGGGGTTTATCATACCCGAACAAGAATGTTAAGACCCTGAGGGTTTAATACATGATTTATCCATAGTATTCAAATTAAAGGTAACACAATAAGATATCAGAATGGAGAAAGTCCAAACAACTTTATTGATTATCAAAATTGTAGGCCACTTCGAGGGGGCTTCCTCCTTACAACTTTAAAAAACAAAGTATTTTCTCCTTGATACTATCTAATCTTCTCTTACACATATTTATAACATAACTATCCTAACCCTAACCCTACATCGGTTCAAATTATTACAAAATGGTTGTTCACCTTACAAGAAAAATATGGCGGTTCACAATACAAGTTGATATATCAATTAACTATACTACTACTAATAATAATTAAATGTTAGGATGTGGGATCCTAACAAATAAACAAAGGCATGTAAATTGATCAAATCTCTCTATAATCTCAAACAAGCTCCTCAAGCATGGTATATAAACATAGGTAAACATTTTTGAAAACATGGCATTAAAAGGAATTCATATGATCCAAGTTTGTATTACAAAGAACAGGGGAGGAAATTGCAATCATCTATATGTGGACGATTTAGTCATCACAACGAGTTTTAGAATAACGATTCTAGATGTAAAAGCTAACTTGAAGAAATATTTTGACATGAACAACCTTGGACTATTGCATTATTGTTTAGATCTTAAGGTATGATCGAACCATCATCACATATTTCTTTTAGAAATTAAATATGGTAGGAATCTTATTGATAAATAACACATGGATGGTTGTAAGCCTATGACAACTCCTACCAACCATAAGCACTCTTATGATGACTTGTGCAACAAACCCTTAGATCCCTTTATAGCAAGTTGCCTCTTTCCTCCTAGCTTTGAAACTCCCAAGTTTCAAATGTTCAAGGGGAAATAGGATCCCATCAACCATCTTAAGTTGTTTCATATGATAAAATGTTGCTCTTGAATATCTTCCCTAAGATACTTATCCTTTCTTGGAATGGTACTACAAAATACTAAGGTACTCTCTAAAGTGATTTAGAGACCTTGTACAAATTTTCATTAAGCAATTCTAGATCTACATTGAGGAGAGGTCACCATGAGTGACCTATACCATATCAAATAAACTAAAGACAAGAATATCACCAACTTTTTGGCAAGGTGGCAAGCCCTAGTTGGGAGACTACAATTTATTCTACCTCCTAGGGATTTACTTGACATTTTCATAGGGAACCTTAATGAGTAGTTAGCCTTCTATTTACAGATGACTAATGCATCTTCATTTAAAGATGTCATTGAAATAAATAAGATATTAGAGACTGCTCTACTTAAATAAGGGTAATTAAAATCCAAGAGCACTAAAGAGGAAGATAAGTCTTCCTCGAACATGAAGAGACATTACAAAAATAAATGTTGCTGGTGATGGAGTCAGAGAATATTGCCTACCAACATCATCAATGCTACTAAGAAATTTAAAAGCTCATGTTATGGAAATACCACTAATATAAATCCCAAAGAAGGTACTCTTGACTGGATGAATCTCTTTCTACCATCTTAAATCAACTTCTTGAAGCTAGTATCATAAAACTTCTTGCTATCAAGCCTATAGATTCTAGAAGGGAAAAATCCTCTTCGTTTTGGCCAAATGAGCAATGGACCTTCCATTGCATGAATGGTCATGTAACTTATAGATTAATGGGCCTTAAGAATGTGGTCCAAGACCTCATTGATAATGGATAATTTTTTTTGACTAACTCTAATTCTCAACCATCTTCAAATCAAGATCTAAATTTTTTCAAAATCCATTGTTGAATCGTAATCAAAATAAAAAATATAGTATAAAATATCAACTATATGAATGTTCCACATCCAAATCAAGGTATGGTAGGTACACTCAATCCTTCTCATCATGTTTATCATGTCTCTCACATCTATGTTGTGACAAGGAAACAACACAAAAATTAGTCATTTAAATAACCCTGAATAAGTCAACCACCTTTGGTCCTTTGTTTAGAAAAAATTCTCCTCCTAAAGGACCTCCTTGAATCTTTCAATATGGTACCAAGGCTAAGGGTGCTTTTGATTTGCCAAGGCAACTTGAGAACACCCTAGCTAAGATCTCCCTTTTTGAATTTTTTGTCTTCTCTAGTTCATTAAGACATCCTAATAAAAGTTTTGAGTGAACAAATTTTACCTCAAAATCTAAATATTAGTAATTTCAATTTCATAGAAGGTTTAATTAGGATTAATTCACCAACATATCATTCCACGAGGGTTATATTCCCTAATGTTAGCAAATAAAATTACAAAATAATTGAGCAAGAATCATTACCCAAAATATATTAGATGGTAGGTTTATATAACATTAGCCATAGGCTTGAAATAGCCCAATGGCAACCATTCCCCCCTTAGGTAGGTAACGCGTGAAATAGGAAGTCCCCCCTAAGTCAGCTAACAACTAACCTAATCAACTAACATAGTCAAATTGACTACAATGACTAACTAGGTAAATAGTAAAAGTAAATACTAGTGGTAAAAAGTAACAAGCTACTTTTTACCATGCAGTAAATAAATTCTACCTAATGTAGGAAAAGGGTAAATATCCCAAATGATGGAATATTACTCTAACATCCCCCCTTATTACATTATTTGGGTAATGTATATAACTATCCCAATACAGTGAAAAAGATGTTGATCTACTGGTTCTTGCTCTATCACAGTGCTTTGGTTGCTCCTAAGAAAAAAGTGGGTCATTCCTCACTTTGTCTTCACATCAACAAATGTCCTTATTGTAATATTGTCATCCAACCAGATTGCATGGATAACCAGCCGCTACAACCACTAGGTGTAGTAGAGTAGATCACTTCATACGAGGTTCATTCAGTTACAATATGATTTTATAAATTTTTTGATAAGGTAGCTAAGGTGTCGATCACTATCGAAAATGCACCCTTATAAGTTCCCCCCCCTTGTTGCAAAACATGTTGTAATGAAATTTTTGAAAGAAGTGTGACTAAGGTGTCAATCACTGCCGAAAATGCACCCTTATAAGTCTTCTTCCCTTTTTACAAACAAATTGTGTGAAGTAAGAAAATAAATGTTTATCCCCCTTAATTGCAAAATATGTGCAACTCAAGAAGCTTTGTGAAGGTTTTGTACAAAGATTGCCTCCTAGGCAATTTTACACCAAAAAATTCTCTCCTTTTGTTACAAGTACTTCAAACAATGAGAGTTTGCTATTTATGAAGCCTAAAAGAGGTACAATCACCCCTTTATTGCAAGTACTTCAAATAAAAACTTATGTTATTTATGAAGCCTAAAAAAGAGAGAGAGGAAATGGTGCTTGCTTAAGGTGACAAATTTTTTTTCCCTCTACAATACTGTCTTAGCCATGAGCACTTTGTGTGCTCTTTCTGAACCAGAATCAAAATCAAAATTAGACACTTCACTAGCAATATTGCCTTTTTTTTTCTTCTATGATGTGCCTTTGACATTTTTGTTTTGCTTGTTTTTAAACCAACACCGATTGGTATCATGGTTGTCCTTTTTACAATGCAAGCAAAACTTATTTTGAGATTTATTTCCCTTACCTTTTGTATATGATCATCCCTACTGAAAGTTTTATTTCTTCTTTTCACCCTGTTTGTTTGAGTAAAGTGCATTTTTTGACACTTCATCGCTTTGGAGTTGATTTGCTTCCTCTATTTAAAGCAAATTGACTAAATCCATAAACGTGACTGACCGTTGAGATACATTAAGGGATGTGATTAACATCTTGTAGGATTAGGAAAGATCCCTCAATATTACTAGAGTCAGAATAGTATCTTCTACTTTAGCTCCTAAAGCATTTAGCTTTGACTTCAGTTCTGCCACTTTGTAGAGGAATAGTTCTACTGATTCTCTTGACTTCATATGGAGTGTATGAAGTTGTGTTTGAAGGTTTAGAACAATCGATTGATTCTTGCCTTCAAAAATGGTATAAAGTGCATCCCATGCATCTTTACCAGTTTTAGCTTCACTTATGTGAGCATGGATCTCATCAGTAGTAGCTAGGAGGATCAACATGAGAAGACGATTGTTCTTTTTATCCCATGCTTTTTGATTTTCTCCTGCTAATATGGGTCTTGATTCAGTATCATCTACTAAATCCCGCATTTCCTCTATAGTTAGGATGGATTTAATCTTAGTTTTCCATGCTGAATAGTTAGGACCTTTAAGCAATTGTGTATCATTTAAGTATTTGTTGATAGTTGCCATGATGAAGGTCCTAGAATTTGCACTAAGATGATATTTCTTTCACTCTTAAGTGGTATTTAATGACACCTGCTTGAAAACTCTCTTTGAAGAAATATGATTAGTTTTGAGGATATTTAAGCCAAAAAAATAAGAGGTGAAAGAAAATTCACTCAAAAAGATATTTAATGGCACCTGCCTAAAAATCCTCTTGATGAGGAAAAATCAGTTTGAGGATATTGAGCCAAACAAATAAGAGTGAATTAAGGGTTTGTAAGGAGAGAATATCAATTTTACAAATGGCTTATACTTGTGCAAATGAATTACACAAATTATTGTGAAATTTTAGGGTTATGAATGTTCTTGATTTTATGACTTATAATTGCAAAAAATAATGCAATAATCAAACAAGAATGCCCACAAAATTCTTATCACATAGGTGTCGGATGCAACCAAAAATGCACCTAATTTTGCCAATTTGAAATGAAGGTGTCGAGTAATATCAAAAATGCACCTTATTTACTTAACTTTTGCAACAAAATTTTGATTTGTGTTGTGCAAAAATTTGATATTTTATGTCTCCTCTTGTTTTTCAAAATTTCAAAGTGTGGCATAAAACAATTGCCTTTTCTTTTTGTTTTACAAAATTAACAAGTTTGATTTTGTTTTAAGTGCTCCTTACTTTTGTGTTACAATTTTACAAAAGAAATACAATTTATTGTCTTCCCCCTTTGTCAAAATTAATAAAATAACACTTCTTCCAAGACAAGTCGACACACGACCCGTGTTTGAAAGGCTTACAGAACCAGCCGACACACGACTTGGTTTTTATGGACCCAAGGTCATCAATTTATTCTCAATTTTACAAAAAATAGAATGTGAAATTTCATGTATTATATCCCCCCTTGGAAAAAACAAATGCACACTTTGCCTTTGAATTTTACAAAATGTTGAGTCTCCTTGTGTTATAATTTGGCAAAAAAGAATTCAAGTTTGATTCTTTATTGTTTGCTAAATGAACAAAGCTTTTGAGAAGAATTTAGGCTCCCTAATTTTGCAAGAAATAGGTGCTATTTATTTGTCTTATATCCCCATTTGGAGAAAACAAAAACACTCAATTTATTGGTGTTGCAAAAAAAATAGGTCTCCTATATTTTAATTTTTAATTTTATTGCATTATTCTAATTAATTGAAGTATAATTTTATTAATAATAAAAGTTATTTTATTTAAAAAAACATTTTTATAAAAAAATGATTTTATATAAAATATCATTAAATTATTAGTTAAAAAATACAAAAAAAATAAATATTTTAATACCTTGGTGAATGCTCCGTTAAGCAAAATTAAGGGGATGGCCCCGATGGGACTCGATCCACGGGTGATCACAGACGACCGCCCAATACTTGCAAGATCTGCCAGTCGGGCTACCTTGCTCGACAATTACTAAAGGGAACTGGTTCCCTTTGTTTCTTTACACTCCGCATACAAAGAATTTTTTTTTGTCTTGCTTTTATCCCACATGCAGTGGGTGTGGGATGTGAAGGCAGTATAAAAGCAAGATACTGTCTCTTTAAGAGCGATTGCCTTCGGGCAATCATATTGCGATCATTTTGCTGACCTTTATAACCAATCAAAACTACCAAAATCAGTACCTCGTTGGACCAACAATAAATTGCCACGTCATCAGCCTTCTATGCACCACGTGTCCAGCTAAATGCGCACTCGCCATGTCAACCCATTGCCAATTCCATCAAAATACGTGCACTCACCATGTAAACATGTTGCTCACTAGTTCCCTTGAAATACGTGCACTCACCATGTTAGCCCATTTCTAGTTCCCTCAAAATACATGCAGGTCTTGTGCACTCGCCATGTTAGCACCGAAGGAGTGTCTAGGGGTTGTGTTTGGTTGTGTGTGGTCCTGAGGTGAAGTCTGATAGGTCTACCCTATAAATTGTAGTGTGTCGGGGCTGATAGGATGGTCCCCTCTGTTAGTCTCCTGATCCTGCATCAAAGCTGACAGGGTGGTCCCCTCTATCAGTCTCTCGATCTCACGTCGAAGCTGTCAGGATGGTCCCCTCTATCAAGCTCCTAGTCTCACGTCAGGGCTGGCCCAAGGACCGACCCCCCTTATCCGTTGTGAGGGTGGGGGGTGTCTGGGCTAGCCCTCCTATCACATCTACCCTTAGATTTAGAGGGTGCTCCTACCCTCTTGTCTAGGTGGCTACCTCGAGTGAGTGCTGGAGGCTCCTCTCCAGTCATCGATTTGAGGGCGGTCTAGTTAGGACAATTTCCCTGATATACTAGTAGCTTGATAGGTTGTTCAGTCTATGGGTTGTCTGGACTAGATAATTTAGGAAAATAAATCTCCCAAATAGAACTTAGAAGAGTTAGGAAATAAAAATTCCAAAGCAAAACAAATTAATCAAACTGTAGTGCTTTCTCTTCCTCCTTGAAATGCATGGAATGGGATTTATTGCCTTGTCCAATGTGGGACGAGAGTTCTTGCCTTGTCCAGCATGGAACCAGAGTTCTTGCCTTGTCTAGCTTGGAATGAGATCACCTCTCTCACCTTACCCAATGCTTTGCTTCCTCCATTTCTGGCTCTGATGCCAATGTTAGCAAATAGAATTGCCAAATAATTGAGTGAGAATCATTACCTAAAATATATTAGATGGTCGATTTATATCACATTAGCCATAGGCTTGAAATATCCCAATGGCAACCATTCCCCCCTTAGGTAGGTAACGTGTGAAATAGGAAGTCCCCCCTGAGTCAACTAACAACTAACCTAATCAACTAACGTAGTCAAATTGACTACAATGACTAACTAGGTAAACAATAAAAGTGAATACTAGTGGTAAAAAGTA
This sequence comes from Wollemia nobilis, assembly GCA_028583015.1. Lineage (NCBI taxonomy): Eukaryota > Viridiplantae > Streptophyta > Pinopsida > Araucariales > Araucariaceae > Wollemia > Wollemia nobilis. Next base: position 24,576,811 of record JAQPPZ010000523.1, read on the forward strand.
ACAAGCTACTTTTTACCATGCAGTAAATAAATTCTACCTATGGTAGGAAAAGGGTAAATATCCCAAATGATGCAATATTACTCTAACACCAAATCCTCTTTAATCAAAGATTTTCCACTGTACATTATAAGCCACATTGGTGACAAATTCATCAAAAGGATTGTAGTCAATAATGGCTCTGATTTAAATATCCATAGCTTGAAGTTCATTAGTCATTTTGGATTAATCAAACAATAATTAGAGAAGTTTAAACTTGTGATTAGGTATTTTGGTAATGGGGAATACGAGGCTAGTGATACAATATTCATACCCCTCAAAGTCGAGTCATGTACCCTCAACACTATCTTCTATGTTATTCCATGTGACTTATGTTATAACAATCTTCTCAAAAACTCTAAATCCACAAGATGTAGGTTGCCCCCTCAACTTTGTATCATTGCCTTAAGTACAGGTATAGGGGAAAGGCTTATCACATTCTTGCCAACCTCAAACCTTTCTAATATTGTATGGTAATCAAGGTCAGGAATCCAAAGGCCCACCATTGCCCTTCTTTGAATTCATCTCTTGAGTCTTATTATTTTGAATCTTCCATCATCGATTCATTAAGATCACTTAATCTAAAAAATCAACCTAATAAGTAATTAATAAAAAGTGATAATAATTCTATCATCATCAATGAAAAATTTAATCTAGATAATGATCAACCTAACTTGGACCTAGCCAAGCTTTCCTCATCTACTTGAACCCCAGGTTTACCTCCTACTAGTAAGGGTAAAATAATACAATAGGAAGTTGCTCCTTCATTTGCACTAAAACTACCAATTATGAGGAAATATATGGAGATAACTCTTACTTGGTTGAACAATAACATACTTCATGCTTTATCTCTTTATCACGCGAAGGATTAGGGTTTTTTCCTAAATAAAATCTCATCTTTTAGGAGCCATATATTCATGAATAGTTATCCAATTTACCCGATTCTTAGACCATCTTGTGCAGAATTTGAATAGCTTTAAAATGAGTGGTCATATGCAAAAATTTAAGCAATATTTAGGGAGATACTATCCTATGAAGTCAACCATTTGAAACAAGGGTAGTGACAATTTTTCAAGTCGCGAAAAATAAAATTGCAAAGTGCAAAGGATTAGGGTTTTTTCCTAAAAAACATCTCATATTTTAGGAGCCATATCTTTGTGAAGAGTTATCCAATTCAATTAATTCTTGGACCAACTTGTGCAAAATTTGAACAACTTTAAATTGAGTATTCATATGCAAAAATCTGAGAAATATTGAGAGATACAACCCTGTGAAGTCAACCATTCAGAACAATGACAATGACGATTTTTCAAGTTGAGAAAAATGAAATTGTAAAATTTTTCCAACTAGGGTTTGAACAATGGGAAGAGTAATGAAGGGATAGGACTTCAGTGAGGCAAGACAATCTATCTAGACAAAGAATTTTTCAGCTAAGTTCCTTTTTTCCTTTCTTTATCTTAGAAATTGTGCATGAAAATTTTATAAAGTTTTTATCAAATATTATATTTGCTATAGAACTTTTAGATAAATTTCATTAGATTTTGAGTTTTAGTTTTCTTTCCATGGATTGATTTATAGTTAAATTCTTAGAATCATCCCTAGTGGTAGAGGTTAGTGAGTACACCTCAGAGAGATCCTCATTGCTCCAAGATAGGGCAATTTTTGGTAAATTTAATGGGTATTGGCCAGAGGCTTCAACCTTGATAAAATGGATTGATAGGAGTTGGAAGTCTCCAAGAGTGATTCTATCATTTTTTTTCTAATGGTTTATTCCTAGACATTTTTTTTTATAGGAAATAAAGAGAAAGAATCCTAAAATGGGGTCCTTGGTTTATGGGAAGAGCAAGGCTCTTCCTTACCCGTTGACATGAAGGCTATTCACATGAAAATATAAACCTATCCCTATTACCAATTTGGGTTACCCATTGAATTTTGAAAAATAGATACCTTCAAGGCAATAGAAAACACTCTAGGAGAATTCCTTGAGATTTCAGATACAATAAAAGATAGTTTTTTGGCTATTTATGCTCAAATATTGGTCATGATTGATATAAGTAAAGCTTTACCAAAATAAATCATTATTAAGTATGGGGATAAGATGTGGATCCAAACTATAGATTATGAAAACATATCTTTTATATGTAGAAGATGTCATGAGGTGGGACATATTGAGAGATCATGCCCTAAGAAGAGCCCAACATAATCATTTGTAGAAAATTGTAAGAAAAATATACAAATAAATTATGGATAAATATGGTTTTCAACTTCCAAAAAATAGATCTAGGAAAATAAAAGAAAATGAATAAGGAAGGATACTAGAATAAATTCCAATTCTTTTGAGGCTTTAGCCTATGAAGAAAAAGTAGATCAAAACTTAGAGGACACAGTGCAACAATTTCAACATATTAGCAAGGAACCATCTATTCAATATGATCCTAATTTAAGGAAGAACATTCTCTATGAACCTAAGGAATGTATCTTATCAGATTTTGAATATTCTCTTGAAGTACCATTCACCATTTAGGAGAAAATAATTGGTAAAGAAAATACAGTTTTAGAAGTTAATACCTCTCCCATTTATAAGGAAATACCAAAAAATGAGCAAGATAAGTCAAAAGCTTCTATAATAGAGCTATGAGGAATAGAATAATAAGACCTACTCCTTATATAGGCAAGGAAAAAAGAGGAAAACCCTCAAATTATCAAGCAAGATCTAGGGAAACAAGAGCTAACATAGAGAAAGGAACACAAACAAAGTTGGTTGAACTTATCTTTACCAAACAACAAAATGATATTGGTAATACGTAAAAGGGGTAAAAATGCCCTAATAAGACATGATTATCATCTCATGGAATATAAGGGGTGCTAATGTCCCCTCAAATCATAGGTGTATTAGGGACCTATGTTTAAGTAATAAACCTGATATTATATATATCTAGGAAACTAAAATGACAAAAGAAGAAGATTCAAAAACTATGAAAGTAGTTTGGGTAAGATGTGAATGGGATGCTATGGATTCTGAAGGAGCAGTAGGGGGAATTCTAACTTGTTGGAATCCTTATAGAACCTCTTGTGTAACCATTCATAAAACTAGGCATTGGATAGCCTCTTTAGTCACTTGCTACTTTGCAAATATTTGTTTCATCCTTATCAATGTGTATGGACCTACAACTCAGTCAGGTAGATTAGAAGTTTGGAGTGGGATTGAAGCCTTTATGAGAAGTAAAGACCAAGAAAATTGTTTCATGATCATTGAATATTTTAATGCCATAACCAAGTTGAATGAAAAATTTGGGGGAATTAGGAAATTGACCCAAAGTATGAAAGATTTCTTAGCTTTTATTCAAAACAATAATCTATGGGAAGTTGAGTTTGAAGAAGACAACTATACTTGGACCAACAACAGGAGAGGCTAGAACCTAATAGTAGAAAAATTAGATAGATGCATTCTCTCATATCATTGGTTAAAATCACTAGCCAATAAGAGTTAAAATGGTGGTAAGTGAATTAAAAAAAATATCATATTTTAAATATAAGCAGATGGGGGAAGACCATCCTCAATTTGTTAATATGATAACTCAAACATTAAATTATTTAGGTAATTGTGGGTTGTATGCTCTTCCAAACCAAATTAAAGCTATGACATCTAGATTAAAAGAATGGAACAAGAACACCTTGAAAACATTTTTGAGAATAAAGAAAACTAAAATATAAACTTTCAAAATTACAAAAAGGTGATGAAAATAATACAAGCTCAAAGGAAAGGGAGTTGCTTAGTAAATATCATAATATTTTGAGTAAGGAAGAGAAATTTTGGAGATTAAAATCAAGACAAACTTGGTTAAAAGGAGATAAAAATAAAAAGTTATTTCATAGGATGGCTATAGTATAGAGACCATCTTATAGAACTAGTAGAATTAAATCTATTTAAGGGGTTTGGATTGAAGATCATAATGAAATTATAAAAGAGGTAAAGTCATTTTATCAAAATATTATAGGTTCAGAGGAGACCGAAGGTCTTACTGATAAAATTATTCAATATGTTCCTTCAGTTATAACAAATGAAGACAATAGGAAACTGATGGAGCCTATTACTCTAGAAGAAGTTCATTTAGCTCTTTTCTCTTTAAATAAGGATAAATACTTTGGTTTAGATGGGCTTTTTGTAGCATTTTTACCAAAATAATTGGGATATAGTGAGGGATTCTTTATTAGTGGCAGTGGAACAGTCTAGGGTAATACAATACATTCCTTATAAAAATAAATGCAACTTATTTTACCCTAATTCCAAAAATGAAGGATGCTAAATTGTTTGATTCATTTAGACCCATAAGCCTATGTAATATGGCTTATAAGATTATTTCCAAAGTCATGGCAAATAGATTAAGGTCATTTTTAGACAAAATCATTTCAGAAGAGCAAGGAGTATTTGTGAAAGGGATACAAATTATGGATGGGATAATAGTAGCTCATAAATTTATTCATTCAGCAGCTTCAAGAAAAGAGAAAACTATGATCTTAAAACTTGATATGAGTAAAGCCTATGATAGGGTTAAATGGGATTTTCTTTTTGCAGATTTAGATAAGTTTGGTTTTGGGAAGAAACGAGTTAGATGGATTAAAACTTATATCTCTACAATTTCTTATTCAATTTTGGTCAATGGGTTAGTGATAGAATATTTTAAAGCCAAGAGAGGCCTTAGACAAGGAGATCCTCTATCTCCTTATTTGTTCATTATTATGGCAGAATTTTTGAGTAGGAACTTAAATAAGGCTTATAAATATGGGTTTATAAGTGGTATGAAGGTTAGTAATAACATCGATAACATCACCCATCAAGAATTTGTAGATGATACAACCCTTTTTGTAAGGGCAAGGATAAATGAGGCCAGAGCTTTGAATAAATTTTTAAAAGAGTATGAAAGAGCTTAAGGGCAAAAAATTAATAGGACTAAATCCAAAATTTACTTCCTTAACACTTGCTAATATCAAAGCAAGAATTTGTAGGTTTCTTCAAATGGAGGAGGAAAATTTACCAACAACATATCTAGGGATGCCTTTATTTGAGGGGAGAAAGAGGATAGATTTATGGAATACAGTTATTAGTAAAGTTCAAAATAAACTTCCAGTTTGGAAAGGTAGATGGTTATCATTAGCAGGAAGAGTGAAGTTAATTAATTCAGACTTAAAAGCCATTCCAACATATTATATGTCATTGTATTCTATGTAAAAAATAGTTGAAAAAAGTTTAATCTTTATTATGCGATCTTTTTTATGGTTAGGTTTACATGATAAAAGGAAATTTCCTTTGGTGAAATGGAGCAAGTTGTGTGGTGACAAAACTAGGGGAGGTATTGGTTTAAGAGATATTACATATGCAAACTTAGCTCTTAGAGAAAAAGTAATATGGATATTGTACAAAGAGAGTCAAATAAAATGGGCAAGAATTCTTCAAAGTAAGTATGTTGATCCCAATGACCCAAGTTTAATATTTACTGCATTATCTCTTCCAAATGGTTCTGCTCTTTGGAATGGTTTAAAAAATCTATTGATCTTATGATTAAAGGTTTAAGATGGGTGGTGGGAACTGGAGAAAAAATTTCTATTTGGATGGATACTTGGTGTGACAAAAAACCACTCAATTTAGATCCAATTTTGAAACCTTGGATGAGATTGCTTCAAGACAAATACAATGATAGGGTTTCAAACATTTTGTACAAGGATCAAAAAGGAAGATACAAATGGAAAGAAGATTTTTTTACAAGTATACAAGACATTGATGCTAGGAGGCAATTGAGTAGAAAGATAACAACTATGATTATTCCAAGGGATGCTAAGGATAAAGTGATTTGGGAGTTGAATAGCTCAGGATAATACACTACAAGAAGTGGATATAATGTTCAATACCAACATAATAATAATGTCACTAGAATATGGAGAGATATTTGGGATAGCCTAAGCATTCCTAAAGTCAAAATGTTTTTTTGGCTAGTAGGTCATAAAATAATTTTATCCTGGGATAACCTTATGAAAAGGAGATTTCATGGCCCCTCTCAATGTGTTTTCTATTATAAGGAGGAGGAGAGTGTTGACCATCTCTTGGAACATTGCTCAATATCCTAGAATCTATGGCAATGGATTCTTAATATGTTTGGTAAATACATGGTGATGAATAACATAATTGAATATTGGTTAAAGCAATGGTAGAGTACTTATAAAAGTGAGGCTTTATAGACAATATGAGATATATCAAAATATACAATACTTTGGACTATATGGCTAGAAAGGAATAGAAGAATATTTAAAGGAAAGTAAAGCAATTTAGAGGTAATTAAAAAGAAGATATATTTAGCCATAGAGGAGTCTAAACCAACCCTATCAACTCACCCAATCCCTAATTTGGAAGCAGAGAGTCTTGATAGATGGAGTCAAGTCATTAAATGGAATTATGATGTTTGGTACAAGAGAAGAAAAAATAAGGTAAAGAATATAAAGTGGAAACCTCCAGATGTGGAGTGGGTTTAATTGAATTTTTATGGAGTATCTAAAGGAAATCCAAGACCAACAGGAGGAGGAGAAGGGATAATTATAAATATTCGAGGAGATATTTTGTCTCATTATGCTTTCAATTGTGGATTTAAGACAAATAATAAATCTGAAGCTTGGGCAGCTTTAGAAGGGTTAAAAATATGTAAACAAATGAAATGGAATAGATTTTGTATGGAAGTTGATTCTCTCATAGTAATACCAACATTCCTTCAATCATCCTTGAATTAGGTGGATCCTCTCCATGCAGTCTTGTACCACTACAACCTGCCAATTTTGGTAGATCCTCTTAAGGATCCTCTAAGAAGTCATGGCTTTATATAAAGTTGTAATTTGGACATTAAGAAGGTTGTACTTGCATTGTTAAGTTTTTCTTGAGCATGATAATCACGAACATTTTGAAAAACCCCATATGATAGTCATGGCTTCATATGGAGCTTAGACATTTAGAAGGTTGTACTTGCATTGTTAAATTTTTATTTTTAGCATGATAATCACAAACATAGTTAACTAAATGGAATGCATGAGTGAATCTAACTAAATGCAATGTAATATGATATACAGGCTTAAAAGAATGCAAAGCGAAATGCATGGATGAGCATATGAAAAGAAGAAAATATGGAAAAAGAGAAGAAAGAAGAAAACAAACAATGAAAGAAGAAAAAAAGGAAAAAAGAAGAAGAAAGCGAAAGCTCCAAAAGATAAAAAAGAAAACAAAACTAAACCTTGTGAGGGTGTATGCTCACAAATGGCCGAATGGAGGCTACCCCTCACTAGTGGCCATGAAGCTATCCTATAAGGGTGTTATGCTCGTAGAGATGGACAGGTGAAACGCTACCCACTATGGGTGTAGTAGTCACTAATGACTAGAGAAAAAGAGATATACCCACTAGGATGTATGCTTGCAAATGGTTGAATGGAGGTTGCCCCTCGCTCGTGACCATAAAGCTATACTATATGGAGTGCTAAAATGATGTGATTGAATTGTCAAAATGAGTACTACCCAATAAGGGTGAGGTGTGTGCAAAAGATAAGTGAACAGGGCAAAGCATAACCTATGTATGTTTGTGTTGAAAGTCAAAGGGAAAAATAGGGACCAAGAAGAAGAATGACGTGTGTGTGTGCGACCTTCTTGAAGAAGAATATCATAAAAGAAGAAAGTGTGAACAAAGCAATATTCACATATAGAAGAAAATAATATGTATCCTTGTCTTGACGGAGCAGAGAAATAAAATATGCAAAGGACAAGAACACATAAAATAACTTTATTCCTTGACTTGGGAAAGACAAATTGATGATCATTAAAACTTTTAAGGTCAAGGAATATAGAACAACATGAGTGAATGCAATGATGGAAATGCATGGATATGAGCCCTAGGTTGGGGATTCTCTAGGCATCAAATCCCTAGTGCGAGTGCAATGCATGTGAGCTACGACCTAACTAGGTTCCATCCCTTGCCATTGTTGCAAAATACATAAGAATCTATATGATCAAGCAATCATGCAAATATGAGCAAGCAACCATACATTTATATGACAAACATAAATGTAAGGAATAGAATGTCAGGTAAAACATGTAAAATATGATAGATAGTCATGCAGTATGAACAAGCAAACCAAATGTAGTATGAAAACTAATCTAAATGCAACATGAAGAATGCATAGTGTCAATTTATGCATAGTATATCTTTAGATGCATTGTATTCATTGGTTCTTTAAGTTATTTACCATCTAAAGAAGCTAAACGATAGGCCCCTGAACCAAACATGGCTATTATGATAAAGGGGCCTAACCAGGTGGGCTAAAACTTACCTTTAGGATCAGATCGAGCATTGGTGTTCTTTTGGTTTTCCTTAAGGGCAAGATCCTCAACCTAAAAATAACGATTGCAAACTCTCTTGGAATAAGAACACATTATATTAGGCTCACAAATTCTCTAAGGCATGAATGCACTTTTCATCCAACAACCCCAATTGATTCAAACTCTCTTAAGCGATACTCATTATCGATCGAGGCATATTGCAATAAGATGCATAACAAAGGAACCTCTCACTTGAACAAAAATTTTGGCTCAGTCCCATAGACCAAGATGTATAGAGAAGCACTTGTAGGGGTTCACACACTAGTGTGATAGGCCCACTAGATTAGATAAAGCTGGATATGCTAGTCACGATCGGTCTTACTAACCAACTTCTTGAGGATCTTGATCAAAGACTTGTTGGATGCTTTAGCTTGTTTGTTACCCTAATGGTAATATAGAGTTGACCACCTATGTTGAATCCTTATTCTTGAAAGGAGTGCCATTGTAAAAAATGATCATTAAAGGAATCCTAAGCCTATAGAGCATTTGGTTGAAGATGAAATTGGATACCTAAGCTCTAGTCACCATAGCTAGGGATATGGCTTTGACCCATTTAGTGAAGTACTATGCCACTGTTATGATAAACTTGTGATCATAAGACGATATTGGGTTAATATTACCTATAATATTTAATCCCCACATGGAAAATATACAATGGAAAGAAATAACCTAAAGGTTTTGAGAAGGAGCATGGATAAGGTTATAATAGCATTGACACTTGTCACGACATTGAACATGGTCAACTGCGTCTTTCTCCATGGAAGACCAATAATACCCCATCCAAAAGATATTTTTAGCAATTGTATTATTGCTGAAATGACCTCCACATGAACCTTCATGAGCCTCACTAAGAGCTAGTCGAGTTTCATTGGACTTAAGGCATCACAAGAGGATACCTTCAAAAGAATGCTGATACAAATTATTTCTAATTATAACAAATCAACATGTTCTTTTGTGCAAAATCTTATATCGATTGCAATCTAAACCATTAGGAATCAAACCATCCTTAATACAATTAAAGATCCAATGTTGGTATACCATGGCTCAAACGAGGAAGCTTTGATGGTCAAAATATCTAATAGAAAAAGGCAAGATGTAAGCAATGCAGGCTCTCAGAGTTATCTAATGCTAATCAATGCTTGATCATCTTCCAAATCCAAGGGAAACAATGATGCAACAATGACCACGACATTTGTATGGCAAATGGAGGATCTAGGGATAAACTCTATGGTTACCTGATCAGAAGCAAACAAAATCTTAATGATAATCTCTTTATACAATTTTAGCTTATCATATCAAGTCTAATAAACTTTGTTAATTTGATTAACCATAAGTTGAGAGTCGCCAAAAATGGAGAGAATTCTAACCTTCAAGGCTAAGGTTGCTCTAAGACCAAGGATCAAAGCTTCGCATTCTACAACATTGTTCATGCAAGAAAAATGAAGCTTTAAGGAAAAGGGGATGAGACATTTTTGTGGGGTAATTGGAACAACTCCAACACCAACACCCTTCATGCATCAGGATCCATCAAAAAACAAATTCTAAGACTCTAGTTCTTTGACCTCTATGTCGAAGCACTCATTAAGAAACTCAATGACCAAAGGAAGGGCAACTTATAGATGAGCGAAGGCTAACTGATCAACAATCACATAATCCTTGATAGCCTTCTCACCTATGAAAGTTAGGTCAAACTCACTAAGGGCTAAAAACCATTTAGTAGCTTGACCTAATAGGTAGGGCTTAGACATTAAGTAACGTAAAGGATCAAACTTTACAACCACCAATATCTTATGGATAAGTATGTAGTGTCTTAGCTTATGGAAAGCGAACACCATAGCAAGGTAAAGCTTCTCTAAGGGAGTGTACCGAGTTTCATAGTTGACCAAGGTTCTATTGATATAGTAGATAACTCACTCTTTATTTTGATCATCATATTGAGTCAATAAGGCTCCCAAAGCATGAGTTGTGGTTTCTATGTAAAGCATTAGATGCTTATCTGGTAGAGGTAAAACTAGGACAAGCGAGATAGTGAGATACTTTTTGAGTTCATCAAAAGCTTGTTGACACTCAAAATCTCACTGGAACACATCTTTATTAAGAGGCTTAATAAAGGGCTAACACTTATTAGCTAACTAGGCTATGAACCAACGAATAGCTTGAAGTCTACCTTGCAAGCTACACAACTCGATCAAGGTGCAGCGAGGAGGCATGTCAGTGATACCCACTATCTTAGCGGGGTCAACTTCAATACCTTGCCTAGAAATGATGAAACCTAACAACTTGCTAGATGTGACTCCAAACACACATTTAGAGGGCTTAAGATGCACCCAAAATTGTCGAAGCATTTTAAAATTTTGTTTTAGATCATGAACATGATCCTGTCGATGTATGGAATGATTGAGAAGATTGTCCACATAGTCTTGTAAAATATCATGCATCATGTCATGAAAAATATAATTCATAGCCCTTTGATATGTGGCACCAGTATTTTTCAAGCCAAAAGGCATGAATTTATAGTAGAAGGTACCTCATGGTGTAATGAAAGCTTTCTTGGCCTGATCCTCAGGGGTAACCATGATCTGATTATATCTTGAGAAACCATCCATGAGTGAAAGCATACCATATTTGGTGGTGAAATCTACAATCTAACCCATTTTGAAGAGAGGAAAATAATCCTTGGGACATGCAAAGTTAATGTTTTGAAAGTTGATACATATTTTGATTGTTATTTTCTTCTTAGCCACTAGAACAATGTTGGAGATCCAATCAAAATAGTCGATGGCTTTTATAAAATCGATGTCAAGGAGTTGTTGGAGCTCCTCCTCGACTAAAATGCTGACCTTAGGACGCATCTTCCTAACTTTTGCTTAACAGGCTTAGCACTAGGCTTCAATACCAAGTGATTCATAACAAGGGAGGGATCAAGCCCTGACATGTAGGCATACGACCAAGCAAAAATATCATGGAACTCTTTTAACAAAATGGTCAACTGATATTGCTCATACATAGATAAGGCTTTACGTAGCTTAAGGACTCTAGGACTCTCCACATAACTTATGTTAACATCTATGGTCTCCTCAATGAGAATGGACGACTCATATTCAAGAGGAGGTGGGGTAGAAATCACTCCTAGTTGCTCAAGGTCCTCAAGACACATAGAACCAAAGTTCTCTTGAGAACTAGAAGACTCAACCTACGCAACACAAGGAACTAACCCATCAAAGGAGAAGCCATTCCAAGGGATATCCTTATGAGACATGTCAAAAAGAGTGTCACCTTCAGCATACTCCTCTAAGGTTACAACTAACTTTGGATGCACCAAAGTTGTCATGCTGTAAAACAAAGAGGGAGAAGGCAGTCCCTCATCCTCATCACTCCACTCTAAGCCTTGATGAGATAGTTGTGAAAGAGGCTCTTGAAAAAAGGATTGACCTGATCCTATGATGAAACATTGATTAATGGTTCCTCACTCACCTTTAGATTTTCAAATTGCTTAGTTATGCGAGACAAAAAAATTGAAGGGCATAGATGAAGATTATATTGGGCTTGCTCCACCATTGAACAATATTTGAATGGGTGAGGATCTCCCAGAATGACGACAAATTGATTTTTAAATTTGAACTGTAGATATTGGTGAAAAGTAGAAGGGACAACCCTCATTGCATGAATCTAAGGACATCCAAGAAGAAGATTAAAATATGAAGGACAAGACACCACATAGAATAAGGTATCTAAGATCCTAGGTCCAACCCTAAGAGGAAAATATATAACACTGAAATCCTCTTAGGACTCATTGTTGAAATATTTGATGATGAAATCTTCCTCTTTTAATCTAAACTTTTGGAAGAATTGATAAGTGCATAAATTGAGGGAATAACCATTATCAATCAAGATTTGTTTGATAAACATTTTTCCAATAAATGCAATGATGTAAAAGGAAGAATCCCCTTGTAAGTGTAAGGAAGGAATATCGTCGTTAGAAAATGTGATATGATGTATTTGTTGGCCATTTTGCATTTTGCCACATTGGGAGTTTTTATTGGGAAATTTTGATGCAATGTTTTGATTGTATATGGCGGTATTGTATATGGCAACATTATTTCGAAGACAATTTTATATGCTCCTAATTCGCTTACATATGTGTTGTATTTTACTTTTGATGATTAAAATGAAGGTGTTTGTAAGTTTATGAAAATCAAAAAATAATGAAGGACTTAGTTGAAATATTTAAAGGAAAATGAAAATGTATTCGCGTTCACCCCAAAGGAGGGGTGAACGCCCCAATCGCCCTTTGTAAGGGTGAACGAAGTTCTAAGATCCAATGTGGGCAAATATAAAAAGGTAAGCGCGTTCACCCCTATTTTGAGGTGAACGCGTCGTTCGCTCTTTCTATAGGCGAACATGCCCCATATCAGAATGTGATCATGATCACCATAAGTAGACTACAATTTGCATTCACCCCAAAGGTGGGGCGAATGTCCTGTTCGCCCCTCCCCTAGGAGAACGTACCTTGGAGCACCTTGAAATTGCGTTCATCCCCACGGTGGGGCGAACATCTAGTTTACCCCTCCTTTAGGTGAACGAACTGTGAAGAGCAAATAATGTCATGTTCACCTTGACTCAAGGGCAAACGTCCTGTTCGCTCTTCTCAGGGGCAAACGTATTTTTTTTTAATGGAAGGCTTGTGCGTGCACAAGGGGAAATCAGGCGAAGCAGTTTTTTGGGTGAACATGATTCCTGGGTAAGAAGAACTATGGTCAAAGGTTCAAAGGCACCAAATTTATGAAATATTAAATAATGGTGGCATTGAGTAACTCATATTGTGGATCCCAAGCATGGAAGAAGCTGAATAAGAAGGATGGAAGAATCTTCCTAGTTTCCAAAGTATTAAGGCACTCCAAAAGTATTTAATGATGTCCTAATTATCTGTGCACCGAGGCCCAAGTTCTAAAGATAAATGGATTTTCAATGATTCCGAGGAGGAATTTCCTGGTTTTTGTTCTTGACCTCAGAACATTTTGTTCTATGGTGCATTAAATGCAAGAGGCAAAAACCTCTATAAATACTAATAAAATTTCCATTGTAAAGGAGGTTAGACAATTTTCGAGAATACTCTCCAAGTTCTCTACATTAATACAAGACATCAGGCTTCTAAATTTGTGAGTGATATTGTGTGATTTCATTCTGTTGTATGCACTTCTATTTTACGCTTATGCTCTTTATTTGTTGTTACATTTAAATTATACATTTAGATTTAAATATTGCTAGTGAGAGAGTGAATGCTAGAGTGTTGTTCTGAAGGTTGTTACTGCAAGTTTTCAAGTGATTTCTGCTGCTTTTTCCCTGTTAAATGCTATTTTATGCTTAAGTGATTTTCCTACTATTAGTCTACCCTGAATCCTGCACTTCATCTTGTGGCCATATTTCCCATTTCTTTCTGCATTTTTCCAATTTATTTCTTGCATCCCTAGTCTTTTACAAGTTTAGGATTTAGTTCAGGAACCAACCCTCTCTGGAGATTGGCACAGGGGACATTCCTTTCCTCCGACCTTTCAATGTTGGTCGTATGTAGGGTGCACAAACACAGTGTTTGTTGATTAGGCAGATATTTGACCAACAATTTTTGGCATGCCCAGTGGGATAGAAAAGTTCCACTTCCAGTAGTATTCAGGTCTGATGTTTGCTTTTGTACTATAAGATTAGAACATCTGGCGACTCGATTATACTCAGAAATCTTTGAATGTGAGAGTAGCAAAAGTTGTGTCTCATGAATACAAGATCATAAGCCAAAAATCCAAATCATCAAATCGAGTTTTACAAACTTGATATTTAAATGTTGGGAGAACATCCTCAATTAGCCACTTTTCGGTGTACCTCTTCATTACCCCATATATCTTACATACCATTTGTCACATCCTCATGGTTAGTTAGCATATTTTTTGCTCCTGTAAGTCTAGTCGGTACTGCCACCAGTTTCCCTCCACCTCATACGGCTGCTAGCATTCCACAAAATACACCCCATATACCAGTACATATGGCTCATAATCCTCCACCCCATCAAAAACATCCACCAAGGCAGTTTCCAGCATGGAATAGCTCAGGAGCCTTGAACTTGCAAGCACAAAATCCGGTACCCCAAGCAGCTTTGAAAGCTTTGCCAACTTATGATGGTACTAGTAAAACTACATATGAGCATATTCAATATGTGGCCTCTTTAGCAACCATCCATAACATAACAGAGGAGGATGTAATGACAAAGCTGCTAGTATTGTCACTCAGAGGAAAGTTGTTGTATTGGTACCGATAACTGCAGTCGGGTACTATTACCTCATGGGATTAGTTGGCGGAGTTGCTGATAAAAAAATTTCACAAACAAGTTGATCCATATTATTTATTGCATGAGTTCATGATAATTCAAAGACATCCGCAAGAGGAGATCATGGATTTTAATGTCAGATTTGCGCAGAGTTGGCAGAGAGTCCCTATGGCTTGCGACCTACTCATGAGCAAGTTGTATTTTATTATATTAGGGTGCTTAGCATCGATATTGATATGGTTGTACAATAGGCCAATGTGACCACATTTCTAGACCTGTACACACAGACTCAAAAGGCCAAATTTGATTTAATCGTTGTAGGTAGGCTTCCTCCGAAGACATCTATGCCAATACTTCCTGATCTTCCTCAGTACCTATATTCTAGTACATTTTTGCAACCTATGCCATCTATGTACCCAGTTCCCTCATGGAAATCCAGCCTGCCTCATATTGGTCTGATCCCCGTCCTGCAACATTTAGCCCCAGGTTTTTCACAATTACCTACTCCATTAGTTCCTCAGCTATCGACATCTATTCCTTTTTCAACATTGCCAACGCCTCTGACTCCCTTACCGTTACCAACACCGCAAGCGTCCTTACCTTTGCCAACGCCCATTCCACCGTCTAATCCCAACCCTTTCATGACATTGTTGCAAGAAATGAAGTCCAATAATGCAACATTGATGACAATATCTAATGAACTCATAATAGTAAGGAAGAAGCAAGCAGAGACTGAGTTTCGGTCACAAAGATTTCAAACTCCACCAATTACTCGCGAGTAAGCCTCTACTAGCAAAGGACCTGAGAAGAGTACAACAGTGCTAGCAAATGAGGAGACTAGTACAACAGACAAGGCCTATTGGTGCTCAAAATGTAATGATCCTCATGGGGAGGACACCTAATGGTGCATATGAACTATGTGCAGACATTAGTAGAGTGTTTGATTGGTGGACAAGTTAATATGATTAGAGAAGCTGACCGTAATTTTATGATGCCCTCCTTGGAGCAAGTTTTAGTTCTCACAAGGTCCGAAAAAAAGCCAATAATTATAGATCCGACGGAGCTCGAGCCTTTGAAGGTTCTTGTAGAACCAAAGATGCAAGATGAAAAGCGACTACCTCCAATGAAAGCACTTGCTGCAAAGGCTAAGGAGTAAGATTATGTTAAATTGAAGGATTTATTGCCCAAGTCAACTCAAGAGAAAGTCCAAGCTAAGGCATCAACTTTGCAACCTGCAGTAGTTGCTTAAATGCATGACGAAACAAAAGAACAAGCCAGGGAGCGACTTAAGTACCCATCATTGACAAAGATGCAAAGAGTGGAAGCTACTAAACAATATCGGAATGAATATGAACGAGCTCCAGAAGAAAAGGTTTTGGTTGTTTCAAGTTACAACATTGTAGAGGAAATGAAGAAGATCCTAGTAAAAGTTAGCTTGTATGATGTGTTATAGTTTCCAGGACAAATTGATTTGTTACAAGAATATTTGAAAACCGCTAAGGATCAGAAGAAATATCATTCCCAAACAGTCATAGCGCAGGCACTGTCGACTTTTACAATAGGGAAAATTGGCCTCCCCTATTTTATTTATCTTTGAGAATAGAAGGATGGATTGTACATAATTGTATGATCGATTCTGGAGCTGCAACTACTATCATGCCTAAGGCAGTATTCAAAGTGATGGGGATGGAATATACAAGGAGCAACCCAAGAGTGTTGTAGTTAGATGGAACTCCGGTCAAGATAGTGGGAGTTATCAAAGACATCCCTATTGTCCTTCATAGTATGCCATAAATCATTGTCATCCAAGAAGTTGTAGTAGTTGATTTAGAGCCATACTTCAGCATGTGCCTCTCGAGGGAGTTCACAACTAAGCTAGGAGGATACCTTTCCTTGGACTATTCGCATTTGGAGATACCATTCAAGAGGAAACAAATTCGTATTTATAATGAAAAACCTTCATATTTCCATATTGAAAGGTTTGAATAGGAACAACAGTCTCCAGGCGCATTAAACATGATGACTGAAGAACTAGAAGGAGTTGATTTGGTGGAGGAAGCCTTGAGTGAGCTATACTTGGAGGATGATTTTTTGCTCACAAATTTCAATGCAATGATCAGAATGGACATTGGTTGTTACACAATAACTAAACTAGATGTTGGAAATTTGAGTTATTTCATGTTGTCATTGATGTCACATGGATCACATTTGGTTTTGGTGGCCAAAATATTTCATAAATAAGCATTTATGATATTTTGGAAAGCATGGCTATTTACAGGGTTTTTATGAAAACCAAGGCAGGCAAAATAAAAGGTTTTATTTAAAACCATGGTGGGCTTATGTGGAAAGGGCTTTTCTTAAAAGCCAAGGTGGAATTTTGTTTCATCGAAAAAGGACCTCCGGTGATGAAGATATTAAAGTTTAAAGTTTAAGTTTAAATTAATGGAGGGCCGACCTATGTGCAATTAATGGAGGTTGGCATATATATATATATGTAAAGGTTTCAATTTATTTCGGAAAGGGGGCATATTATATATCGTCGGAAAGCTTATTTCGAGGGCTATTTGACTAACTTATTTAGAAGGAGAAATAAGGTGTGTGTAAAGAGATATTTCTGATTTTGCAAAGGGGTTCCAAAAGTGAAGTTTGCCTTGTTCTTTTTCAAGAGGATTAATTCTTTCATGAGGTGACAAGGTATGCAATATTGTGATTTATTTTATTTTATGGTATAAGTGGTTTTGGGAGTGAAAAGGTTATGCAATGTTTTGATTTATTTTATTTTATGGTACAAGTGGTTTTAGGAGAGATAAGGAAGTTGTGCAATTAAAGGCCTTGGTGATGATTATTGAAAAGTGGAGTAATGTTGATTATTTTGTGATCTACTAACCCTTGTGAAGATTGGCAAAAGAATTTTGTGATTGTGGTAGATTTACAAAGAGGTTTTTTCATCTTCATAAAAGGTATGGGCACATTCTCCTATTGATTGTTTATGGTGGTTGATTTCTGAAATATCATTGGAGGGAAAAGGATTGTTTGTGGTTTCCTTTTCGAAAGTGGTTGGTTGAATGCTTCAAGGTTTTCTGAATTGAGAGTTGTGTCTAAACCTTGTTTTATAAGCATAGTTGTTGAAGCCCATTGGTTGTGAAAGAACTTGAGTTAGAAAAGAACATGAGTATCATTGTTATGTGAGATTTGTGGTTGAGCATTGTTGGAAACATTTGAGTTGGTTGATACATACTTGGACTAGGGTTGTGTGAGAGAGAGTTGTCCCTTGTGATGATTGAGTTGAGTTGAGTTGAGTTGAGCTAGTAAGTGATGTGTGAAGTGATTGATTCAGTCTCTATCTATTCTCTTTACTTTTGATTTGAGAATTATTTGATATAGTTGAGTTGAGTTGAGTTGAGATTGAGATTAGAACATATTGAGTCTCTAAACAATTCTCTTTATGCTTCTATGGAGTTGATTTGAGTGAGTTTTGAGTTGAGATTGAGATTAGAACATATTGAGTCTCTAACAATTCTCTTTATGCTTCTATGAGTTGAGTTGAGTTGAGATCATTGTGGATCATTGTTGTCATCCATTGAAGAGTACATTGCCATTCATTGTTGAGTTCATCATTGAGCTTTGCCTTGATAGATTTGTGGATGAGATTTGAGTGCTACTTGAGCATGATTGATTGAGACTTTGAGAGCATTTGGAATTTGGGATAGTTTTGTGGACAGATTTGTGGATAGTTTGGATAGATTTGGGCAAGTTCTTAGTGAGCTTGTTAGAGCAGATTTGGGCAAGTTCTTGGTGAGCTTGCTAGAGCAGATTTGGGCAAGTTCTTGGTGAGCTTGCTAGAGCAGATTTGGGCAAGTTCTTGGTGAGCTTGTTATTAAGATTGGACAAGTTCTTGGTGAGCTTGTTAGAGCATTGGACAAGTTTTATGTGAGCTTGTTAAGCAGGTTTTGTGTGAGCCTATTGAGCAGGTTCTTAGTGAGCCTATTGATAGAGCTTTGGAGGTGATAGAGTATAGAGGATAGAGTCTCAGTGGATAGAGATCCAACAACCAAGCACAGTTGAAGATAGATCTGAGTGAGGAGTCTTCAAGTGGAGAGAGGTCCACCAGTTAGTGCAGTAGAGAGACAGAGTCTTCTAGAAGATCACATAGCCAGAGCAGAAGGGGAAAGAGTTCTCCTGTGGAAGAGATCCACGAACTTGAGATTAGGGGATTAACATCTCCTTTGGATAGAGATCCATAAACATTGTAATTGGGAGTGATTCCCAAAGAGATTGATTGAGAAAGTTTTAGTAAAATATTTTCTCCGTGGAGTAGCCCACATTGGGTGAACCACGTAAATTGTGGTGTCTCTATTGTGTATGGTTTTTGTGCATTGCTTTGATTATTGCTATTGATACTTCTATCTTTACACAACATAATATTGATTTGGAAGAAAAAGTAAAAAGTGGTCTTATACTGTTCACCCCCCCTCTCAGTATAAGCTTGTGTTCTTCAATTGGTATCAGAGCGGGTTCCTTCAGAAAGGCTAACAACTTGAGGGAAGATTCTACAAGAACACACATGGCAAAGAAAGGCAAAAGAAGAACCATGAGATCTAAGAAGAAAAATGAATCCGATCTTGAAGCTCTAAGAAGGGAAGAAGAAAAATTAGTAAGATGTCTTGAGTGTGGTAAGCTTGGTCACAGGGCATTTTATTGTCCACAAAATGGGTATAGCAGCAATAGAGAGGAAATGGAACTTGACTGGATTTTCAAAGATATTGTTGCTCAAAAGGCAGCATTCAAGGTTTCAAAAGAAGAATATTCTGCTTGTGGTCAACTCGATCATGTCTCAAGTTACTGCAATGGCTTCAGTGATAGTGAAGATGAAATGGAACTCAAGGAAGACAGGCACAATCAAAATAGTGAAGATGAATGCAAGAATAAAAAAGAAAAGGAAAACATGTATGAACAAGGCAGGCATGACAAGAAGAGCTTGTATATGGAAGAAGCAATCGGTGCTTCTAGCAGCAATAATGAAAGTCTCTCAGTCGGTGAAAAAGAAGAAGCTCCTACTGAAGATCAAAAGCAGGAATCTCAAGTAAGAATTTATCATGAAGAGGAAAATAGGCACAATTATGATCATGAAGAAAAGAAAGTGTCAGAACAAGCTTTTGAAGAAATAAAAAGAGAAAACTCAAGACTAAAGGCTCAAGCACAAGAGGATGAGAAGATGAAGGCAAAGCTCCTACAAGATCTCATTGATCTAAAAATCACGGTTGAAGAGGCAAAGAAAATTGAAGAAGATATGCTTGAACAATTAAAGGTAAGGAAGCAAGAATGTGAAAGATTAGAACATGAAGTTGTTTCCTTAAGGTTGGAAGTGAAAGACTCCAAGGATAAGTTGCACAAGTTTTGGAAAGGTTTCAAAGCACCAAAGGTCCCATATTTCAGGTTTGAGGAATCACACTCAAAAGGAAAGGAAGTTCTAAAATATGAAAGCAAGGAAGCACCTAAGATTTGTGAGGAAAGCTCCAAAGTTCCTATGGCTCCAAATATTCAGTTTGGATCTTGTTTTGAGATAGGTGAATCAAGCTCAAAGGGAAAATAAATTCTTGAAGAGAAAGGCAAGGAAGAGGTTTTAGATGCTACAAAGAAGGTTCAAGAATGCAATGCACAAGTTGAAGATGATCATAAGGATAATGGTCAAGAAAGGATCCATGGATCAAAGAAGTTTGATTTTGCTAGAAGAAACTTCAAGGGAAGAAGGTATGGTTTTTAGGGACATTGCTTCTCATGCAACAGGATTGGTCATAGAGATTTTCAGTGCAAAGGAAATGAGCAACATGGTTTTGGTTTTAGAGCTACACAATTCAGAAGTCATGGTCATAATGGTCATGAAAACAGAGCTTCACAATACAGGGTTCAGGAAAGGAATGGATATGGAAATTATTTCAAGAATAATTTCAGGACATGGGCACCAACCAAAGGCTACAATATCAAGTGTTTTAATTGCAATAACTTTGGGCATATTGCAAGATGGTGTAGGACTCAATTCCAAATAGATCCAAGGCAAGAAGGTCAAGCAATTTCAAGACAAGAAGGT
The DNA here is from genome assembly GCA_028583015.1 of Wollemia nobilis. Taxonomy (NCBI): domain Eukaryota; kingdom Viridiplantae; phylum Streptophyta; class Pinopsida; order Araucariales; family Araucariaceae; genus Wollemia; species Wollemia nobilis. The sequence continues at coordinate 24,597,658 of JAQPPZ010000523.1, forward strand.
CAAACAGGTTCAAAACAAGAAGAGCAAGGAATTCATCAAGAGAAGGATATCAGAAAAATGTGGAAGGAAGTTGATAGAGGAAAGAAACAAAGTGATATGGGAGTAAAAGTACTCCCACCCCAAAATTAATCACCTCAAAAGAGAAGGGGGTGAGGGGGCTAAGCTTAAGAGTCATATCTTTTAGCCCCATAGGTGTCCCTTTTGCCATTGATGTCAAAGGGGGAGAGATTTGAGTTAGGGGGAGCAGCCTCCAAAGAGAGTATTGAGTTAGGGGGAGCAGCCTCCAAAGAGAGTATTGAGTCAGGGGGAGCAGCTTTGATTCTCAGAGATGGTTTTTGCAGTGATTGTGGTTTTTGCTTTAGAGGTGTTGCCATCAATGACAAAGGGGGAGATTGTTGGAAATTTGAGTTAATTTGAGGTATTTTATGTTGTCATTGATGTCACATGGATCAGTCATTTGGTTTTGGTGGCCAAAATATTTCATAAATAAGCATTTATGATATTTTGGAAAGCATGGCTATTTACAGGGTTTTTATGAAAACCAAGGCAGGCAAAATAAAAGGTTTTATTTAAAACCATGGTGGGCTTATGTGGAAAGGGCTTTTCTTAAAAGCCAAGGTGGAATTTTGTTTCATCGAAAAAGGACCTCCGGTGATGAAGATATTAAAGTTTAAAGTTTAAGTTTAAATTAATGGAGGGCCGACCTATGTGCAATTAATGGAGGTTGGCATATATATATATATATATATATATATATATATATATATATATATATATATATGTAAAGGTTTCAATTTATTTTGAAAAGGGGGCATATTATATATCGTCGAAAATATTATTTCGAGGGATATTTGAATAACTTATTTAGAAGGAGAAATAAGGTGTGTGTAAAGAGATATTTCTGATTTTGCAAAGGGGTTCCAAAAGTGAAGTTTGCCTTGTTCTTTTTCAAGAGGATTAATTCTTTCATGAGGTGACAAGGTATGCAATATTGTGATTTATTTTATTTTATGGTATAAGTGGTTTTGGGAGTGAAAAGGTTATGCAATGTTTTGATTTATTTTATTTTATGGTACAAGTGGTTTTAGGAGAGATAAGGAAGTTGTGCAATTAAAGGCCTTGGTGATGATTATTGAAAAGTGGAGTAATGTTGATTATTTTGTGATCTACTAACCCTTGTGAAGATTGGCAAAAGAATTTTGTGATTGTGGCAGATTTACAAAGAGGTTTTTTCATCTTCATAAAAGGTATGGGCACATTCTCCTATTGATTGTTTATGGTGGTTGATTTCTGAAATATCATTGGAGGGAAAATGATTGTTTGTGGTTTCCTTTTCGAAAGTGGTTGGTTGAATGCTTCAAGGTTTTCTGAATTGAGAGTTGTGTCTAAACCTTGTTTGATAAGCATAGTTGTTGAAGCCCATTGGTTGTGAAAGAACTTGAGTTAGAAAAGAACATGAGTATCATTGTTATGTGAGATTTGTGGTTGAGCATTGTTGGAAACATTTGAGTTGGTTGATACATACTTGGACTAGGGTTGTGTGAGAGAGAGTTGTCCCTTGTGATGATTGGTTGAGTTGAGTTGATTGATAAATGAGGAGACAAGAAACATTATATTATTTGAGTTGAGAGTAAGGTTAGAACATATTGAGTCTCTAACAATTCTCTTTATGCTTCTATAAGACTTGAGTTGAGTTGAGTTGAGATTGATTTGAGTTGAGTTGAGTTGAGATTGAGATTAGAACATATTGAGTCTCTAACAATTCTCTTTATGCTTCTATGAGTTGAGTTGAGTTGAGTTGAGTTGAGATTGAGATTAGAACATATTGAGTCTCTAACAATTCTCTTTATGCTTCTATGAGTTGATTTGAGTTGAGATTGAGATTAGAACATATTGAGTCTCTAACAATTCTCTTTATGCTTCTATGAGTTGAGTTGAGTTGAGAGCATTGTGGATCATTGTTGTCATTCATTGAAGAGTACATTGCCATTCATTGTTGAGTTCATCTTTGAGCTTTGCCTTGATAGATTTGTGGATGAGATTTGAGTGCTACTTGAGCATGATTGATTGAGCCTTTGAGAAGGCATTTGGGACAGTTTTGGGACAATTTTGTGGGCAGATTTGTGGACAATTTTGGGATAGATTTGGGACAAGTTCTTAGTGAGCTTGTTAGAGCAGATTTGGGCAAGTTCTTGGTGAGCTTGCTAGAGCAGATTTGGGCAAGTTCTTGGTGAGCTTGCTAGAGCAGATTTGGGCAAGTTCTTGGTGAGCTTGTTATTCAACATTGGACAAGTTCTATGTGAGCTTGTTATTCAACATTTGACAAGTTCTATGTGAGCTTGTTAAGCAGGTTTTGTGTGAGCCTATTGAGCAGGTTCTTAGTGAGCCTATTGATAGAGCTTTGGAGGTGACAGAGTATAGAGGACAGAGTCTCAGTGGATAGAGATCCAGCAACCAACATAGTTGAAGACAGATCTGAGTGAGGAGTCTTCAAGTGGAGAGAGGTCCACCAGTTAGTGTAGCAGAGAGACAGAGTCTTCTAGAAGATCACATAGCCAGAGCAGAAGGGGAAAGAGTTCTCCTGTGGAAGAGATCCACGAACTTGAGATTAGGGGATCAACATCTCCTTTGGACAGAGATCCATAAACATTGTAATTGGGAGTGATTCCCAAAGAGATTGATTGAGAAAGTTTTAGTAAAATATTTTCTCCGTGGAGTAGCCCACATTGGGTGAACCACGTAAATTGTGGTGTCTCTATTGTGTATGGTTTTTGTGCATTGCTTTGATTACTATTATTTAACAGGTGGTTCAAAAACCTAAGACTGTCAGGGTAATCTATAGACCTTCGATCCTCGATAAAAATATTTATTGGCAAGTATTTGACAATGATGAACAAATAGTCAACTTTCTGCTCAGAGAAGTTGCTAGTGCAGATGATAGGATACTTGCCGAGGAGGAAAAGGAAGGGATGATTCAGTTGAAGAATAATCACATCCCCAAGGGTTTAATCTCGCTAGAAAGCTTATTTGATCAAAATGATAGAGCTGATAAGCACAGGATAAAGGTAGACACCAAGGAGTACAAGGAATTACAGTTGGAACCAGAAAAGACTATCAAAATTGAGACCGATTATGTCTCATATGAGCTTGAAGACATTAAGAATCAGTGCTACGAGTACCCTGACATTATGGAATGGAGTTACCATGATTTTAAGGGATATGACAAGGATGTGATTCAACATACCATAGAACTATAGGAGGGAGTAAAACCCTTAAGGCAAAAGTAGCGTCCTATCAACCCAAATATTGAAGCACTCATGAAAGCAAAATTGTTAAAGATGTTGGAAGCGAATATTATATATTCGATTAAGCATTCAACCTGGGTGTTGAACTTGGTTCCTATAAGGAAAAAGAATGGATATATATGATTGTGCATAGATTTTCATAACCTAAACTAGGCGTTGCTCAAATATCATTAACCACTACCTCAGATTGATCAAATTCTTCATGTGGTAGCTGGAACTCAAAGATTCTCACTTTTAGATGGCTTCTTCGGATGTAATCAAATCTAGGTGAAGGACAAGGATCAATACAAGACAACATTTACTACCAAGTGGGGTAAATTCACCTACTAGCGGATGCCCTTTGGGCTCTCAAATGCTGGTGCCACCTTCCAGAGAGTCATGGACATCTCCTTCGATGAGTTACTAAATAAAATTATTGTAATATATCTTGATGATATGACTGTGTTTTTGCATCACATAGAAGATCATGTTGCTCATCTTAGACAAGTGTTTGAGATATTTCATGAGTTCGGTATCTCCATAAATACAAAAAATTGATATTGGATCACGTAATCTCACAATAAGGGTTGGCGATAGACCTCGCAAGAGCTGAAGCGCTCATGAAGTTATAGCTACCTGCTAATAAGAAAGACTTGCAGTCCTCCTTTGGTCAAATAAATTTCATCTGCAAGTTTATTGCTTATTTTTCCTAGGTTGTGAAGCCCATGACTGAACTTTTAAAGAAAATGTTGACTTTAAGTGGACAGAATTCAAGAGATGAGCTTTTCAAAAAATCAAAGAAAGAATCACTCAGGCTCCAGTCTTAATTAATCCTAACTATTCAAAAGACTTCATTATTTATGTGGTGGGTGAGCATGAAAGCTATGTTGTGGTCTTGACTCAGAAAAAAGAAGATGGAGAAGAAAAATCCATCACTTTCTTAAGCCAAGTGATTGCACCACATCGAGAGAAGTAAAATTTCATTGAGAAGTAGGTTTACGCAGTAATGAAATCATTGAAAAAGTTTCAACATTTCATTTCTCAGAGCAAGATTGTTGTTTACATGATTCATCTTGACATCCAGAAATTCATACTACAAGGCGAATTAGACGATAAAAGGGTAGGATGGGTTTATAAAATTTAAGAGTACGATGTGGATATCCGATCGACAAAGCTGGTTCGTGGGCGTGCCTTATGTCAAGAATTAGCTAAGAGTGTTGTCGCTGATATATTGAATGAGATTCACAAGGAAGACATAGGCGAAACAATTTGCGCAAATCATACTGTGAGTAACCATGATTAGATAGAAGAGCTCATCGACTATTTTATTTTTGGGAAATTTTCAACTCATCTCAATGCCTCACAACGTCGGAGGTTCAGACTGCAAGCGCTCAAATATGTATTGTTGCCTAATGGGTTATATCATAAGAACATTGACGAAGTTCTTCTCAGGTGTGTAAAAGCATCCAAAGAGGAGAATATTTTGGAGGAATTTCATTATGGGCTCTTCGAAGGTCATTATGTAGGCAGAACCATGGCTTTAAAAATTATCCAAGCAGGGTATTATTGGCCAACTCTATTCACCGAAGCTCATAAAATAAATCAGCAGTGTGATAGTTGTTAGTGATATGTGGGCATAATTAGAAAAGGAGCGTTGCCTTTACGTCCAATTCAAGTAGAAGCACCTTTCCAGCAATGGGGTCTTGATTTCATTGGTATAATTGATCCACATTCTTTCGCTAAGCACAAGTATATCCTGATGGCGATCGATTACTTCACCAAATGGGTGGAGGCTATTACCACTACGAAGGTCGATCAAGCTACAATTATCTCTTTTATGGAAGGGCTCATTACCCGTTTTGGTATTCCAAATTCTATCATGACTGACAATGGCACTCCATTCATTGGGACCAAGATTACATAGTTTGCTAGCAAATATGACATTTATTTGAAGATATCCTCCAACTATTACCCACAGGGGAATGGGTTCTTTGAATCAACTAACAATAATTTGCTACGCATCCTGAAAAGAGTAATGGGCAGTAACAAGAGAAGCTAGCATTTATTGTTGAATCAAACGCTTTGGGCAGATCGCATCTCAGTAAAGAAATCTATCAAGACTTCCCTGTATGCTCTAGTTTATGGGAAAGAAGTCATTCTCCCCACACACATTGAGCTGCCAGCTCTCCAAATGCTGCAATTATTCTAGAATGAGGATGAAGAATGTGATGCTATGAATGCAAGGATAGCACAGTTGCTGCAGTTGGAGGAGAACAAAGAGCAAGTGTATCAGGTATTTTTTGAGCATTATAAAGATATGAGAAAATGGTTTGGAAAGAAAACAACCGATCGTAGTTTCCAGGTGGGAGATCTAGTTTTAAAATGGAATGAAAGAAGACTAACCCAGGGAATCATCACAAGTTCGATGCTACGTGGGAAGGACCTTTCCAAATTATTGTGGTAAATTCAGTGAATGCTTATCACCTCCGTGATATGGAGGGTTATGATCTTCCTATCCCCATAAATGGCCTTCACCTGAAGGCTTATATTCAATGATGGCATTTCAAGTGAGTTAATAATGGTGTACATATGTAAATAGTTTTTTAATGTTTTAATGGTCGTTGTTATTTTATTATAGTTATAAAAAAAAATATTACAAAGAACATGCGCCACAAGAGCAGACGAAGAGGTTTTTTCGCCCTAAGAATAATGCGCATATGAATAGAAAAAAACACAGAGTTTCTCTTTCACAAAGAAGATGCTTTCATAAAGATAGAGCAAATTATGATGAACACCGCATCCATCCCTGGTGAACTACAACTTGGCTATTCGGGGTGAATTTAAAGTAGATAACAGGTTCGGTGAAAGAAAAGCTAAGTTAACATCACGTTCACCCTAGGAGTGGGGTGAACGGCCCATTCACCCATGTCTTGGGTGAACGCGACGAAGTGGACGACAAAGTGTTTTGCATGAAAATAAAATTTAAAGGCACATGTCCTTTTTTTTTAAGTTTTACATAAAAAAAGCACTTTTAAAGGAGAAGAGAATAAAAAAGGGAGGCCCTAAGTTTTTTTTTTTTAAATCTCTAATTTTTCTAGGGTGTATGCGAAAAGCGAAAGCAGGTAAGCCATCCTTTAAAGGGGTCGTTCGTCATGAAATTTTAAGTAAATCAGAATTGCTCAAGTTTTTTAAGTGAGGCATTTTCACCCCTATTTTGAAGTTGCCCACTCAAGAAGGATTAAATTATTTTACCCTTGGAGTTATTTTATTACGGCTATTTCGAAAGCACGTTGTGTAATGAGAGATACCCCCGGGTTACATGTCGATGATCAGAGGGCGAGGGTGTAAGAAGGAGGAGCATTTAATTGGAAACATGCTTTGTGCCTAACTTTTGTTTTCCCAAGGAGCAAAGAATGTCCGATGATTGATTGTAAGTGACCGTTTTAGCTTCCCCAACAAGCTTCGGGCACCAAGGCACAACTTACGAGGATACTTCACGGTAAATTAGGCACACTTTTTAAAATAATCTGGCAACAAATCAAAGAAGTCGTTGGTACATCGGGAATGGTTCCCGACTAGCAGTTCGATATTATTTTATTTCCAAAGGCGCCCAAGAATAAATTGGCATTTATTGCGATAGTTGTGAAGTGGTTCTATATAAACCCATAGGTAAAAAAGATTACAGTTTACTTTCCATTTTTTAATTTTTATCCCTGCACCCTGCTTTTAGTTGTAGAAAATTTCAGAGCTTTCCTTAGAGCAAAGAATTGTAGAAGTTATTCAGTCAGTTTATCAAAAAAATGGGGAAGCGAATCAAAGAACCCAAGGGCACCACGAAAGCCGTGGAGCCTAAGAAAACAAATAAGAGGGAAAGAAGCTCTAGAGCCAAAAAGGCTCGAAAGAACGATTATGTCGACTTGGACCCTTATGAAGATGCTATGGCAACAATTGGAGATTGCCTGATTATGCACAAAGGGATCGAAATATTAAGGTAGGATGTAGAAGCGATGGTGAGTCAAGGAGATCTTATAATATTTGGCTCATAGTTCCCTATAATTTACAACTGTCTTGGTACTTGTGCTCACCCGTCCATCTGTGCCCTGAGTTGGTGCATCTCATTACTCAATTCTACGATCCCTTCACCAAGGTTGTGTGAAATGCTAGGAGGGAAATCATGTTTACTATTACTTCGGATGAAATTCGGGAAGCTTTTGCATGTGGGTTGAAGCCCCCATCCTATGCAGTTAATAAGAAAATTCACACTGATGAACAAGAATACCAATACGTCTCCACTGTAACTTTGCACCAATTTATGGAGACACAACTCGTTAAGGAGCCACAGATGGGGCAGCTTCCGAATTTTCCAAAGCCGCTTTCAGAATTTAAAAGCCAAGATATTTATTCTATGTTGTCTTGGATCGCTTGGTTATCCTCAAATGAAACAGTACATAAGTGGCAAGCAACGGTGGCTCAGTGCATTTGCAAAGTCAAATTTTATTCCCCTTCCGCCATGAGGCAAGGAGGTAACCCTATTTATTTTTATTGGGCTGACTTCATCTCCTGAAGGATTAATTCTCTACTAGAAAAAATGCAAACCGGGGAGTCCCAATCATTTTTGCATACATCATTCCTGGTATGGTTCTTCATTTTTTTAGTTGTAACAACGTTTTTAATTTATCACAGTTACTCCGTTGGGTGAAAAGAATGAGCCCTTCCCAATGTATAAATGGACTCCGATTTTGTCATGGAGGGAGTAGGTGTACAATTTTAATAGCTGGTTTTTGGGGTTGACAATTGAATTGCTTTGTGGTACTTGTGAGAGAGTGCCATGTGATTTGAGGGATGCAGTCGTCGTAAAAGAAAATGGTGACATTTTTTTGCTTATCCAGGGCATAGTTGTGCAAATTTTTAGCTTCACAAGTAAGCCATTTTTGTTACCATATTTTTCCACGGCGCACATGTTTGCAATGAAGGTTGTGCACCAAACAGACCACGTGAATTATATATATGGAGTTGGGCACATAAAGAAGACTACCTACAATATACCTTTCAATTTTGGGAGCATAGAGGTGAACCATGTTGGACAGAACAGGCTGTTGACAGTGGCGCTCCAGGACTCGGGCTTAATTGAATTGCTGCAGCACTAGTGATATGATCCTCTGGGAAATTTCTTAGCTATTGTAAAGGCTAAGCCATTTCATTGTTGTCCTCACCCTGACATTCATAAGCAAAGGAATAATCTTGATGGACCAGATATGAACTGGCATATTGAAAATTTTACCACCCTCCCGCCATGGCATGACTATTATGAGCAAGAGGTGGAATATAATCCAGCCAAAAATAGGACTCAAATTCCTCCATCGAGTTTATTTGGATCTGTCAAAGAGGCCAAACCTGAATGGACCAAAGAGAAAATAATGAATTGGTGGATTATGCGTATTCATCATGGAAAGCCACATGCTCCTTACGGGTTGAAGTTGGATGAACAGTTTTTAGAGGCTTATGATGATTTTGTGGATTCATATCAACCCATTGCCTTCGCAAATATTTTGTCACAGAGTTTTCAATAGTCTGATAGTGAAGGTGAAACTGAGTAGGAGCGCCCCACAGTTGAAAATGAGACCCCAAAGGAAGAAGAACAACAATACATGTTTAAAATAAGGTCTCAAAGAACCAAGCGGTAACAGGAGGAGCCATCTGCGCTTGAAAAGCAGAAACAACCAATGGCGCCTCCGTTTCCTAAAGCGACGAAAAGTCTCGAACCAACGCGACAACGACTTCTACTATTGAGGTATCTACAGTTTTAGTCGCTATGGTTTCTACAGTGCCAATTGTAATGGTTTTCATAGTTCTTAGTGCCAATTAGCAAAAAGTAGAGCCACAAAAGAGAAGACGACCACGAAGAATGATTACTTGCGCAACCAGGTCAAAGTGCACCTAAAGGAGTACGATGTTGCTAGGATTGAAATGCATAAGCTTTAGTAGCAAGTCGAGGACATGAAGAAGCAGTTGGAAGAGAAGGCAGCACATGCCACATGATTTTCATGCGACAACGTCAAAGAAACGTGCCTCCGCTTTGCCCAAAACTTTAAAAAATTAGCCACGCATGCTGTCAAGGTGTTGCAGTATTTATGGGAGGCACGAATACAAATTTAGCTGGGACAACAATTAATCAATACCACAAAGGAGATGGTATCGCCCTATATAGAGATGGCTATAAAGATACAAGCTTTAACCAATGCCAATTTGTATATTTATCCCCTCAACGAGATGGATTATGCCTGGTCCAAGGCAAAAATCACATTGCACTGTTATTTTCAACGAATGGACCTGGTACGGGAGGGACGGGCCATCCTCAACACCATTGAATGTGAGCATAATATTTCTATCTAATTTTGAGACCGTTGATGAGTTGGTATTTCTGACCTTCATGGATAATTGGGGTGAACCTCTTCCCATAGAACATCTAGAAGCGCTCTAGAAGAAATTAGTTGAAGATACTTCTAAAATTGATGCTTAGGAGGAGCCTCTAACAGAAGTGCAAGTGTTGCCCTTGATGTAGAAATATACACGCTTAGAGTTGTTATACGAGTTGGCCCAACAAGTGAAGTGCCTCAATTTGATGGAGGTTCAAAATCTTTGCTTCGTTTATGAGTCTCTTAGCGTGCGGTGCCTTTTTACTACTCATGATTTGGGAGAGGTCGTTCGTGCTTACGAGGTCATCTTTGAGATAATCCAAGAGTAGGAGGAGTAGGCAGTGGTAGAACGCATAATGATGGAGAGGGTAGCAAAGGAAGTTGAGCGCGCTGAAGTTCTCAAAGTCACAGCAACAGTAGAAGAGCAGGAGCACGCAGAGGAGGAAACCCATAGAAAAGCATCTGTAACTAAGGAATCAGCACCATCTAAAGCTGCTAAAAAATAAAACTCTACAACCCAATGGATGAAGGTCTGGGATCGCTTGTATCCATGCGAGCTGGATATCCCGTGAGTCACCAAAAATGTTGACCATGTTGCATTTTGCCATATTGGGAGTTTTTGTTGGGAAATTTTGATGCAATGTTTTGATTGTATATGGTGGTATTTTATATGGTTGCATTATTTTGAAGATAATTTTATATGCTCCTTAATTCGCTTACATATGTGTTGTATTTTACTTTTGATGATTAAAATGAAGGTGTCTGTAAGTTTATGAAAATCAGAAAATAATGAAGGACTTAGTTGAAATATTTAAAGGAAAATGAAAATGTATTCGCGTTCACCCCAAAGGAGGGGCGAACGCCCCAATCGCCCTTTGTAAGGGCGAACGAAGTTCCAAGATCCAATGTGGGCAAAGATAAAAATATAAGCACGTTCACCCCTATTTTGTGGTGAACATGCCATTTGCCCTTTCTATAGGTGAACGTTCCCCATGTCAGAATGCAATCATGATCGCCCGAAGTAGACTGCAATTCGCATTCACCCCAAAGGTGGGGTGAACATCCCGTTTGCACCTCCCCTAGGCAAACGTACCTTGGAGCACCTTGAAATCTCGTTTGCCCCCATGGTAAGGCAAATGTCTTGTCTGCCCCTCCCTTAGGTGAACAAACCATGAAGAGCAAATAATGTCATGTTCGCCTTGACTCAGGGGTGAACATATTTTTTTTAATGGAAGGCTTGTGCGTGCACAAGGGGAAATCAGGCGAAGCAGGTTTTTGAGCGAACATGATTCCTGGGTAAGAAGAACTATGTTCAAAGATTCAAAGGTGCCAGATTTATCAAATATTAAATAATGGTGGCGATGAGCAACTCATATTGTGGATCTCGAGCATGGAAGAAGCTGAATAAGAAGGATGGAAGAATCTTCTTAGTTTCCAAAGTATTAAGGCGCTCCAAAAGTATTTAATGATGTCCTAATAATTTATGCATCGACGCCCAAGTTGTTGATTTTCTAGGAGTTGTTTCCTAAAAGAAGAATCGTTGTTCTAAAGAGAAATGGATTTTCAATGATTTCGAGGAGGAATTTCCTGGTTTTTGTTCTTTACCTCAAAACATTTTGTTCTCTGGTGCATTAAATGAAAGATGCAAAAACCTCTATAAATACTAATCAAATTTCCATTGTAAAGGAGGTTAGACATTTTACGAGAATGCTCTCCAAGTTCTCTGCATTAATACAAGGCATCAGGCTTCTTAATTTGCGAGTGATATTGTGTGATTTCCTTCTACTGTATGCACTTCTATTTTATGCTAATGCTCTTTATTTGCTGTTACATTTAAATTCTGCATTTGAATTTAAATCTTGCTGGTGAGAGAGTGAATTTTGGAGTGTTGTTCTATAGGTTGTTACTGCAAGTTTGCAAGTGATGCTTTTCCCCTATTAAATGCTATTTTATGCTTTGGTGATTTTCCTACTGTTAGTCTACCTCAAATCCTGCACTTCGGCCTGTGGCCATATTTCCCATTTCTTTTCGCATTTTTCCAATTTCTTTCCTACATCCCTAGTCTTTTATCAGTGTAGGATTTAGTTCGGGAACCAACCCTCTATAGAGATTGACATGGGGGACATTCCTTTCCTATGGCCTTTCAATGTTGGTCGTATCTAGGGCGCACAAACCCAGTGTTTGTTTATTAGGCAGATATTTGACCAAAAGTATTCCAAGAGAACTTACAACATTAGCTATAACACTAAGGGGAATGTATCAAGGAACAAATTATTGTCTTAGGAGCTCCAACAAGGCCTCTCTATGAATAGGATAAGATTACGAAAGCTCTAAGAGAGAGATATTGTATAGGGTACTAGCTAACAATTGTTAAATGTCAAAGGAGACTTTACGTTGAGGTTTCAACACTAAAGGTGGGTTTTCTAATATTGTGCTCCTTTTTGGGTATTATTCAAAACTAAGGTGGGTTTGGAAGGGTTGGATGAAGATCTCATATCATATTGATAATTTTGAGTCAGTTGAGTTTGTGCTTGTTACCTTGTAGTTTTTGCTATCATACCAACCATATTACCATAGGGAAGGGGTACATTAGGATATGATACTTGATTAGTTGTTGGTTGACCATGCTTAGGGAGGGGATCTTGGAAGATTCCCATGTCTTGATTAGTTGTGGGTCCTTTTTGAGTATGAGGTTGATTGTTTTTTGGAGGATTAGGTCAATAAAATTTCATAATAAGGCATCCTTCATCAATTAGGCCTTAGACCACATGTTCTAACCTCTTACATAAGTTTGTCATATGCCCCTCCACTCTATGGTATTCACAATGTTGACTAGGCTTATACCAATCAGTCGTGGTATCAGGTTGCCTTATGGGAGGTAACTCAATCATGTTAGCTTCCAAAAGCTATTGTAGTACCACATTCATAGGTGTGTTGAGTCTTGTAAATTTTCTTGATGGGGGTTTTTGAGGCTAGAGAATCACCATCTTTTATAAGATGTTAACCACACTGTTAATAGGCCTACTATTTGTTACTCTATCACCAACTATATGCTTGTTCTTATACTATGTTTTAGTGGTCTTATCTTCCTTTATTGTAAGTTGACCTCTTGTGATAAGATCTTGCTCTACCCTTCTTGGCAGATCTATAACTTGATCAAAAGATGTGATAGTGGTTGTTTTCAATTTATAAGATATTTGCTCTTGTAAATTTCTAATAAATATCTCAAGCATATTTCGAGGAGGTAAGGTATATCTCAAGCATTCAACTAGACTCCTCCAATTAGATGGAAATTCTAAAAAACTTTCATCCTTGCTTTGTTTTAATATATAGACATCTTTCATAGTCACATTATTTTCAACGTAAGCACTGAATTGTTGAACAAACATTTCAGCTATCTCTTCAAAGTTCCTCAAAGAATGATTTGGTATTTGATAATACCACTCTAATGCCATACCACCAAGGCTCTTAGCGAACGCCTTTAGCGACAACATGTCATCATATACAATATCATGGCATGTTGTCCTAAACCTTCTTAAATGCTCAACTGGATATTTCGTTCCCTTATAGATAGGCAAAATTAGCATTGGAAAATGCTTAGTGTAGGACCTAGAGGTAACAATAGGGTCTAAGGGCTGATTGCTCATTTCTCTATAGTTATAGGTGAAATGAGGTGGTTGAATCATAACCACTCTCAAAACATATTGTTTCACCATATTTGTTAAACTTTACATCTTAGGATTGTTTTTGTGCAATACCCTTAGGTTCCCTAGGGGAGGGGTATAGGTAGGCTATTGAAAGGGAACTTGGTCAATATTGGAGGTATGGCCACTATTATGGTATGGGTTATAATTTGTGGTATCTTTATGTGGAGGATAATTAACATTTGGTGGAACAAAAGCATGAACATTGAGATAAGCCGAATGAGGAGGAAATTAAACATGATCTTGATATGCACTACTAGTTGGAGGAACTTGCAGAATTCTTCTAGCATTTGTGGTTATAGTAGTGACATATGTTGGTTTAGGACAAGGATCAACATGATGCAAAGATTCAAGCAATGAACTGGTATGGAAATTCTAAGGAGAAATATTTTGATGATGAGAAGTCCTAGCTTCCTCGAGTCGAGCTTCCTCATCTATGGACTTATTCAAGGCATCTCTACGATGTTGTAAAAATTCTAAACACGATTAAATGATTTAAAGATAAGGTTCCCATTAGACCCCTTAGTAGGATCAAGGTTGTTACTAGCCTCTTCATTTTCTTCCTCTTCTAGATTATGATTCTCTCTATCAATTTGATCATCTTCTTGAAAAATATCATTAGAATCTATAAGCCTTCACTTACTCCTAAGGTTGGGATCCATTAAAAGAAAGAGAAAGGATGGAGTGGACAAGGAGGAAAACTAAAAACTAGTGAAAGCACATAAAATATTTTTAGATGTTTTCTAATATAAAAAATAGAATGAGTGGTCTATTGGTAATTTGAGTTATTTTATGTTGTCATTGATGTAACATGGATCATTGATGTCACACAGATCACATTGAGTTTTGGTGGCCAAATGATATTTTGGAAAGCATTGATAAATACAAGGTTTTTGTGAAAACCAAGGCATGAAAAATAAAATATTTTATTTAAAACCATGGATGGCAGATTTGAACTGGATTTTTCTTAAAACCCAAGTTGGCCTTTCGTTTCATCGAAAAAGGTGCCCCGATGATGAAGATATTTAATTTTTAATATTTAGTTTAAATTTTAATTATTTAAAATTTAAATTTAAATTTAAAATTAAATATGTAAGATTTCTGCCAACGTCATCAAAAATAATAAGGAGGCTATATAAAGGGGATACCTAAGGTTCTTAAACATATATGTGCTCGTGGTTAATAATTGTTGGTTAAGCATCCGAATTGAGCTCGTGCGAAAATATTTTAGAAAGCAGAAGCAGCGAATAAACGAAGGTTGGTCAAAGTCCAAAGTCATCATGGGCAGAGTGGTGCATTGGCAATTGGCTTTTGGCTAAGGTGTGTGGCAACACAAAAATCAAGGTTTTGAATCCCTTTGACTACGTTTGGAAGGCATTGGAAGAAAAGCGCTCAAAATGCTTTTGATTTGCGAAAAGGGAGGAAAGGTTTTAAGGCACGTTGTGCCTTTCCCTTTGAAATGAGTGGCTAGCTTATGTGGCAACCTTAGCCATGGCTAAGGCGCTCGTGGTGTGGGCAAGTCGGGGGTTCGAATCCCCTTGAGGAGGTAAATACATTTTTGATCTAATTAATTTTTGTTAAGCCCTAAGTTGGAGTTATAAGGTGGTTAGGAATAATTAAAGTTTTTAATTAAAATTTGTTTTTATAAGGGCTGTGATTATTATTTCAAAGGTGGATGAGTTGTTGATTTAATTTGATGTTCATGAAATTAAGAATTAAGATTTAAGATAAATAAGGAGTTGTTATAAAATAATTTTTGAGAGGTTTGTTGATTATTATTTTTGATAAGGATTTTTATTAAAAAGGACGTTGGTGGATGTGTTTATTAAGTTGGAGTAAAAAGGTGTAAATTGAGTTATGTTTTATCTTGTGATTATTATTTGAAGTCCACTAACCCTTATTGATATTGGAAAGGAAAGTTGTGTTTAGTGTGGCAGATTTTGTGGACAACTTCTTGGCATCAAAAAAGGTATGGGCACATTCTCCTATTGATTGTTTATGGTGGTTGATTTTTGAAATATCATTGGAGTGAAAAGTATTGATTGTGGTTTCCTTTTCGAAAGTAATTAGTTGAATGCTTCAAGGTTTTATGGTTTGAGAGTTGTGTTTAAAACTTGTTTTATAAGCATAGTTGTTGAAGCCCATTGGTTATGTAAAGAACTTGAAAAGAACATGAGTATCAGATTTGTGTTTGAGCATTGTTGGAAACATTTGAGTTGGTTGATACATACTTGGAATAGGGTTTTGTGAGAAAGAGTGTCCCTTGTGGTGATTGGTTGAGTTAAGTTGATTGAGCCTAGTCAAGTGATTGTGTTAGATGATTGTTCAAGTCCCATGAAACATACTATTCTATAATTCTGATTTGAGTTGAGATTGAGCTTAGAACATATTGAGTCTCTAACAATTCTCTTTATGCTTCTATGAGTTGACTTGAGTTGAGATTGATTTGAGTTGAGATTGAGCTTAGAACATATTGAGTCTCTTTATGCTTCTATGGAAAGGAAGCACCTAAGTGTTATGAAGAAAGTTCCAAAGTTCCTATGGCTACAAATATTCAGTTTGGATTTTTTTTTTAAAAAAGTAAAAAAAAAAAAAAAAAAAAAAAAAAAACAAAAAAAAAAAAAAAAAAAAAAAAAAAAAAAAAAAAATAAAAAAAAAAAAAAAAATAAATTGCAAAAGAACAACAAAAAAAAAAAAAAAAAAAAAAAAAAAAAAAAAAAAAAAAAAAAAAAAAAAAAAAAGTTGATTATGATCATAGGGATAATGGTCAAGAAAGGGTCTATGGATCGAAGAGTAATTCATTATTGTTGAAGGTACATCAAAAAAATATTTGAGGCATTGCTTCTCTATGTTTGAGGATTGGTCATAGAGCTTCTCAGTGCAAAGGAAATGAGCAACATGGTTTTGGTTTTAGAGCTACACAATTCAGAAGTCATGGTCATAATGGTCATGAAAATAGAACTTCACATTACAGGGTTCAAGAAAGGAATGGATATGGAAATTATTTCAAGAAAGATTTCAGGATATGGGCACCATCCAAAGGCTACAATATCAAGTGTTTTAACTACAATAACTTTGGACATATTGCAAAATGGTGTAGGACTCAATTCCAAACAAGTTCAAGGTAAGAAGGTCAAATAGGTTCAAGGCAAGAGATCAAGAGAAGGATATCAGAAAAACATGGAAGGAAGTTGATAGAGGAAAGAAACAATGTAAGATGGGAGTAAAAGTACTCCCACCCCAAAATTAATCACATCAATATAGAAGGTGGTGAGGGGGCTATGCTTAAGAGTCATATATTTTAGCCCCATAGGTGTCCCTTTTGCCATTGATGTCAAAGGGAGAGAGATTTGAGTAAGGGAGAGAGCATTGAGTTAGGGGGAGCAGCATCCAAAGAGAGCATTGAGTCAGGGGGAGCAACTTTGATTCTTAGATATGATTTTTGCAGTGATTATGGTTTTTGCATTAGAGGTGTTGCCATCAATGACAAAGGGGGATATTATTGGAAATTTGAGTTATTTTATGTTGTCATTGATGTCACATGGATCACATTGAGTTTTGGTGGCCAAATGATATTTTGGAAAGCATGGATAAATATAGGGTTTTTGTGAAAACCAAGGCAGGTAAAATAAAAGGTTTTATTTAAAACCATTAATGGCATATTTGAATTGGGTTTTCATTAAAACCCAAGTTGGCCTTTCGTTTCATCAAAAAATGTGCCCCGATGATGGAGATATTTAATTTTTAATATTTAGTTTAAATTTTAATTATTTAAATTTTAAATTAAATATGCAAGATTTCTGTCGACGTCATCAAAAATAATAAGGAGGCTATATAAAGGGTATACCTAAGGTTCATAAACAGATCCGTGCTCGTGGTTAATAATCGTTGTCTAAGGATCCGAATTGAGCTCGTGCGAAAATATTTTAGAAAGTAGAAGCAGCGAATAAATGAAGGCTGGTCGAAGTCCAAAGTCATCATGGGCAGAGTGGCGCATTGGCAATTGGATTTTGGCTAAGGTGTGTGGCAACACAAACGTCAAGGTTTCGAATCCCCTTGATTGCGTTTGGAAGGCGTTGGAAGAAAAGCGCTCAAAGCTCTTTTAATTTGTGGAAATGGAGGAAAGGTTTTAAGGTACGTTGTGCTTTTCCCTTTCAAACAAGCGACTAGCTTGTGTGGCAACCTTAGTCGTGGCTAAGGCGCTCGTGGTGTGGGCAAGTCGGGGGTTCAAATCCCCTTGAGGAGGTAAATACGTTTTTGCTCTAATTAATTTTTGTTAATCCCTAAGTTGGAGTTATACGGTGGTTAGAAATAATTAAAGTTTTTAATTAAACTTTGTTTTTATAAGGGCTATGATTATTATTTCAAAGGTGGATGAGTTGTTGATTTAATTTGATGTTCATGAAATTAAGAATTAAGATTTAGGAGAAATAAGGAGTTGTTGTAAAATAAATTTTGAGAGGTTTATTGATTATTATTTTTTATAAGGGTTTTTATTAAAAAGGACTTTGGTGCATGTGTTTATTAAGTTGGAGTAAAAAGGTGTAAATTGAGTTATGCTTTATCTTGTGATTATTATTTGAAGTCCACTAACCCTTATTGAGATTGGAAAGGAATGTTGTGTTTAGTGTGGCAGATTTTGTGAATAATTTCTTGGCATCAAAAAAGGTATGGGCACATTCTCCTATTGATTTTTTATGGTGGTTGATTTCTGAAATATCATTGGAGTGAAAAGGATTGATTGTGGTTTCATTTTCGAAAGTGGTTGGTTGAATGCTTCAAGGTTTTCTGGTTTAAAATTTGTGTTTTAACCTTGTTTTATAAGCATAGTTGTTGAAGCCCATTGGTTATGTAAAGAACTTGAAAAGAACATGAGTATCATTGTTATGTGAGATTTGTGTTTGAGCATTGTTGGAAACATTTGAGTTGGTTGATACATACTTGGACTAGGATTTTGTGAGAAAGAGTGTCCCTTGTGGTGATTGGTTGAGTTGAGTTGATTGAGCCTAGTCAAGTGATTGTGTTAGGTGATTGTTCAATTCCAATGAAACAAAATATTCTATAATTCTGATTTGAGTTGAGATTGAGCTTAGAACATATTGAGTCTCTAACAATTCTCTTTATGCTTCTATGAGTTGACTTGAGTTGAGATTGATTTGAGTTGAGATTGAGCTTAGAACATATTGAGTCTCTAACAATTCTCTTTATGCTTCTATGAGTTGACTTGAGTTGACTTGAGATCATTGTGGATCATTGTTGTCATCCATTGTAGAGTGCATTGCTATTCATTGTTGAGTTCATCTTTGAGCCTTGCCTTTATAGATTTATGGATGAGATTTGAGTACTACTTGAGCATGATTGATTGAGCCTTTAAGAAGGCCTTTGGGATAAATTTTTGGAGCAGATTTGAGCAAGTTATTGGTGAGTTTGCTAGAGCATATTTGTACAAGTTCTTAGTGACCTTGTTAGAGCAGATTTGAGCAAGTTCTTGGTGAGCTTGCTAGAGCATATTTGAACAAGTTCTTAGTGAGCTTGTTGGAGCAAATTTGAGCAAGTTCTTGGTGAGCTTGCTAGAGCAGATTTGGACAAGTTCTTAGTGAGCTTGTTGGAGCAGATTTTAGAAAGTTTTGTGTGAGCTTGTTGAGCAGTTTTGGACAAGTTTTGTGTGAGCTTGTTATTGCCTAGCTTTGAGCAGATCAAATAAATTATTGTATTGGATAAGGATCCTTATTTTTGTGTGAAATATTATAAGGATATTATCTTGTGGATTACCCCACATTTGGGGAACCACATTAAATATTATGTCTCAATTGTGTATGGTGACTTGTGCTCTTAATTACTATTGCTATCTAAATCATTAATGTACACTGCTATGTTTGGTTATTGCAATTAAGGACATTAATTAATATTGGTTTGGAAAGAAAGTAAAAAGTGGGCGCTATATTGTTCACCCCCCTTTCAGTATAAGCTTGTGTTCTTCATGGTCTTATTTAAGGTTTTGAAGAAAAAGCAAAAGGAAGAGGCTTCCTCTATTAGCCACTAAGACATGTTTTCACATCAAGTTCACCAAATCTGTAGAGGGGGAAAACTGCCATGTTACGTATGCTTATCAGCTAGATCTATTGGGAGCTGAGGTGATCATGAGGGTGTGTTATACTCTACACTCGAGGACACCAAAAGGAATGGGTTCACCAGGAATGATTTTAGGACTTGCTCCAAGTTCGGGGTGGAAATGTTTAATGTGTTGGTTAAGTAATCCTCTTTGTTTGGTATTTTTGTGCTTAAACTATGGAAATGAAATAACAATGCAAAACATACAAGATGCAAGAAGACAATGTCTAACCCTAGTATGATTCTATGTTTTAATGATCTAACCCTAGATTGAGAGTAATGAAATCCTATTACTTAATAAAGGGCACTAGGAAAATGCATAAACAAGACTAAACCCTAGGTGCACACTATATGCTTCTATTCTTTTTAATTACTAGAAAGCAATCAAATATTTTTTCTTTTTATTTATTTATAACCTAAGTGTGAACAAGAATAGCAAAAGCAAGAAACGCATAGCCTAAAAGCTTTACAAAGTGTACTTATTTAATCTGGTATTTGATTTAAGCTTTGTCTTACATCTAGAAAATCCAATAGTTTCAAATCTACAATATAACTTCAAAAACTCTAGAAAATATGGTTAGCATTAGGGGGCTGCTTAGTCCACTATAAGATTGATCCTGGAGGCATAGCAGTCAAGCCCCCCTAGGTCCTTTTAGTTGATTGTTGGTAAAAAAGTGAGCTTTGACCTTTGGAACAAACACAACAAAATAGAACAATGAATGAAGTGTAAACAAGATGGATGTAATGCATGAACAAGAATGCAACTTTTTAAAGTAGGGTTTAGGGACAAATAATTACCCCTAATATAATATGATATGAAAACAAATAGGATGATAACAACTCAAAAATTTCATAGACATATATAAAACAAAATGCAAAGGGTACGCAAAATGTAACCCTAAGTTTTTGGGGTAAACAATCATCCCAAAACTTAGCTAGAATGAATTTGTGTCCTGTAGGATACTAAGCATGAATTCTATAGTAGTGCTAAAATGGGAATAGAACACCGAATGGGTGAAAGCATGGCTTTTGATAAATTAGTGTCCTATAGCATATGGGGCACTAATTCACACAAGAAGGTTAAAGACCCTAAAACAGAGATAAAAACACCATAGAATGAAAACTAAGACGATAATGTGAACTAATGAATGCAAAGAAACAACCTGGTGAGAAAGAGCAAAGGTGGAAGACCTCTCATTCCTCAAGAAGACAAATTATTGTCAAGGCTTTTTGCAATTGCAAAATCACAAGGAACACAACAATAACAAAACTCAAAAGCACCAAAAGACAAAAGAACTCTAATGAACTTTTGATAGCTTTATTGTATGACAACTTAGGATCACTTGGAGATCTGAGGAAAAAGGGGATCTAATACCTTTATTTATAAAGGTCTTGGAGGGCTAAAAGGTAGGAAAAAATAAAACTTAACCTTGATTAGGACGACACCTCAAAGGGTCAACTTAAAATTTAGGTTTTTTGAAGAAAATCCCTAAATTTATCAAATATGTGCTTTGTAAATTATTGGGTACAGATTCAATCTATGACCAGGAGATCCTGAATGATTGATAATTGCATTAACAATATAGTTTAGAAACTATAGTTTAAATAGGTTACAAAATAGCTAATCCAAAACTGAATAGACTATTATCATGCCAAACAATCTGCCAAGAGGTAGAGAGTTTGGTTTAGAACTCTTCACCTAGGATATTTAGGAAATAACCATTAGATATTTAAGACAGTAAATATCTACATGGTAGAAAGTAGAAAAAGTAAATGTAATAATCTACCTATGTAGTATAATGCAATATACTACCTATTTTACCTAGTGGAGTAAAAGGGTAAATATCCCAAAGAATGGAATATTACTCTAACATCCCCCCTTATTACATTATTTGGGTAATGTATATAACTGCCCCAATACAGTGAAAAAGATGTTGAATTGCTGGTTCTTGCTCTGTCACAGTGCTCTGGCTGCTCCTAAGAAAAAAGTGGGTCATTCCTCACTTTGTCTTCACACCAACGAATGTCCTTATTGTAATCTTGTCATCCAACCGAATTGCATGGGTAACCAACCACTGCAATCGCTAGGTGTAGTAGAGTAGATCACTTCATATGAGGTTCATTCAGTTACAAAATGAGTTTGCAAAAGATAAGGTAGCTAAGGTGTCGGTCGCTGCCAAAAATGCACCCTTATAAGTTCCCCCCTTGTTGCAAAACATGTTGTAATTAAATTTCTGAAAGAAGTGTGACTAAGGTGTCGGTCGCTATCGAAAATGCACCCTTATAAGTCTTCTTCCCTTTTTACAAAAAATTGTGAAGAAAAGAAATGTATATCCCCCTTAATTGCAAAATATGTGCAACTCAAGAAGCTTTGTGAAGGATTTTACAAATATTGCCTCCTAGGCAATTTTACACCAGAAAATTCCCTCCTTTTGTTACAAGAACTTCAAACAATGAGAGTTTGCTATTTATGAAGCCTAAAAGAGGTACAAACACCCCTTTATTACAAGTACTTCAAACAAAAACTTATGCTATTTATGAAGCCTAAAAAAGAGAGAGAGGAAATGGTGCTTGCTTAAGGTGACAAAATGTGTTTTCCCTCTACAATATTGTCTTAGCAAGGAGCACTTTGTGTGCTTTCTCTAAACCAGAATCAGAATCGAAACTAGACACTTCACTAGCAATATTGCCTTTGTTTTGCTTCTGTGTTGTGCCTTTATCTTTCTTGTTTTGCTTGTTTTTGAACCAACATCGATTGGTGTCATGGTTGTCCTTTTTACAATGCGAGCAAAACCTCTTTTGAGATTGCTTTCCCTTACCTTTTGAGGATGATCCTCCCTTTTGAAAGTTTCCTTTCTTCTTATCACCCTTATAGTTTGAATAAAGTGCATTGTTCGACACTTCATCATTTTGGAGTTGATTTGCTTCCTCAGTTTGAAGCAAATTGACTAACTCCACAAAGGTGACTAACTCTTTGTGAAACATTAAGGGATGTAATCAACATTTTGTAGGATTCGGGAAGAGCTCTCAAGATTACTGAAGTCAAAATGGTGTCTTCAACTTTGGCCCCTAAAGCATTAAGCTTAGACTTCAGATATGCCACTCTGCAGAGGAATAGTTCTACTGATTCACCTGACTTCATATGGAGTGTATGAAGTTGTGTTTGAAGGTTTAGAACAATTGATTGATTCTTGCCTTCAAAAATGGTACTAAGTGCATCCCATGCAACTTTACCAGTTTTAGCTTCACTTATGTGAGGTTGGATCTCATCAGTAGTTGCAAGGAGTATCAACATGAGAAGACGATTGTTCTTTTTATCCCATGCTTTTTGATCTACTCCTGGTGATGCGGGTCTTGATTCAGTGCCATCAACTAAATCCCACATGTCCTCTATAGTCAAGATGGCTTTCATCTTAGTTTTCCATGTTGAATAGTTAGGACCCTTTAGCAATTGTGTATCACTTAAGTATTTATTGATAGTTGCCATGATGAAGGTCCTACAATTTGTACTAAGATGATCTTTCTTTCACTCTCAAGTGGTATTTAATGGCACCTGCCTGAAAATTCTCTTGAAGAGAGATAATCAGTTGGAGGAAATTAAGCCAAACAAATAAGAGATGAAAGATAATTCACTCAAAAAGATATTTAATGGCACCTGCCTAAAAATCCTCTTGAAGAGGAATAATCAGTTTGAGGAAATTAAGCCAAACAAATAAGAGTGAATTAGGGGTTTTTGTTTGTAGGAGAGAATATCAAGTGAATATTGGCTTTAAATCTGTGCAATGGTTAACACAAATTTATTAGTGAAATTTTGGGGTATGGAGTGTTCTTGATTCTATGACTTATAATTGCAAAAGAAATAATGCAATAATCAAACAAGAATTCCCACAAAATTCTTATCACCTAGGTGTCGGATGCAACCGAAAATGCACCTAATTTGCCAATGAAGGTGTCGAGTAAAATCGAAAATGCACCTTTTAATTTTTGCAACAAAATATGAATGTGTGTTGTGCAAAAAAATTGATATGTTATGTCTCCTCCTTGTCTTACAATTTTGCAAAAGAAGTACAATGTTGTCTTCCCCCATTTATTTTGCAAAATTAACAAATCAAGCACTCCTTCCAAGACAAGTCGACACACGACCCGCGTTTGAAAGGCTTCCAGACCAGTCGACACACGACTTGGTTTTGTCTTCAACACTCAAATATGGGTGGTGCATATGAATTGTTGTTCTTTCAAAAAAAATTGAATAGTTTTTATATTTTGCAACAAAATTGTTGGTTTCTTTGTCTCTTTATCCCCAAGTGTGGAGAAAACATAAGAAATGGAATTGTTATAGTTACAAAAAAAAATTGGCTTTAAAAGTGTTCCAATTTGGATGCTAAAAAAAAATTAAATTTTAAGACTATAAATTGAATAATAAAACACTTTTGTAGCAAGAAAAGTCACTTAGTTTTAAAAAATGATTTTTCTAACTAGAATAGTATAAAATTATGCAAAAAATATCAAAAAATATAATTAATTGTAGCAAAAATTAAAGAAAATTTATAATAGAAGCCAAAAAATATGTACCTTTTAAAATTCGGAGCACACGGGGGTCATTCCCGAGACCTCACGCGCGTAAGAAACCAACTTGACCACTGCACTGCTAGGCCGGCTTTGGAAGCTAGCCCAACGTGCTTGGTATTGAAGATGCATACAATAATAGTTTTGTTTTAAAAAAAAATAGGGACTATTTTCCCACATTCATCCCGTGAGGGATGAATCCAGGCTTTAAAATCTTGGACGCACAATAAAGCGCATGATTGCCTTCGGGTAATCACGTAACCAAAGAAACCTTAGCCCACTAACACATGCCGCTCCTCTGCCCAATTGCTTGGTACCACTTGTCACTGCTATGTCCAACCTTTAGTCGCCATGTGTGGCCTCTCTGCCCTTGCCACGTGTCACCTCTCTGGTGTACCCTCCAACTTAGGTGTCCTACTGAGTCAGATCTGTGTAGGTTTAGGTGTCCTGCCTCAGTTTTAGTGTTTGGTCAGCACGTTGAGCATTGGGCCAGGCACGTGAGTGCTTTCTACCCTTGACAGGTAGTGCCTTGAGTGTCATTTTGAGAGTGTGAAGGTGCTTCTGCCCTCGATGCACTCTCGGTTGGCTTGGCCACGAGGAAGCATAAGGGCTCTCCTACCCTCGATGCGCTTCTCGATTGGCTGAGCCATGGGGGCGCACTCCCACTAGGTGGTAGCCTTGAGAGGGATCCATCCGAGTCTTCTCCTGCTATCACGGTCGACGGTAAACCTAGTCCTATCGATTTGATCGCCTGCGAGCCCCACTGCCTGTTGAGGTGGGGTCGAGGTGGGCCTAGTAAAAAAATCTCCAGGTCGCTACCTCCTTTGCCTTCGAGATTAGTGGGATAAATAAATCAATAATCAAATATTAGGAACTTTAGGAAGAAAGGAAAATAAATTAAAGTCACCAAATGAAAATGGTGCTTCCTCCTACGCGATCGCCTTCGCCTTCTCCAGCGGAACGAAGGTGTCTCGTTGCGCTTCCTCCTTCTAGCTCCCTCCAGCTCTGATGCCAATGTGACCAGGAGATCCCAAATTATTGATAATTGCATTAACCATATAGCTATGGAGCTATAGTTTATATAGGTTACAAAATAGCTAATCAAAACTGAATAGACTATTGTCATGCCAAACAATCTGCCAAGAGGTAGAGAGTTTGAATTAGAACTCTTCACCTAGGATATTTAGGAAATGACCATTAGATATTTAAGACAACAAATATCTACATGGTAGAAAGTAGAAAAGTAAATGTAATAATCTACCTATGTAGTATAATGCAATATACTACATATTTTACCTAGTGGAGTAAAAGGCTAAATATCCCAAAGAATGGAATATTACTCTAACACAATCAATGTAATGAAAAGCAAGACAAAAACACAAGAAAAAGGTGAGAACCTATTAAAGGAAAACCCAAGGAAAATGACTCATCTGGGTGGGTTAATTTTTCGTGTCTACAAGGATATAGTAGAAACATTCTATATAAGGAAATGAGATGAAAATCTTCTAAGGATTATCATCAGAAAGATGCCTTGGTTATAAGAGGTTGTTCTCAAGAAAGAAGCAAAAAAAAAATAGGAGAAAAAAAATCGAGATCTAGGGGTAAATTTGTTGCTCCAAAAAAGATAAAATGTTGGAAATGTGGTAAAATAGGGCATTATAAAAGAGATTGTAGATCTAAAAAGGTTGATAATAGTCTATCATCTAATGAAGGAACTTTTGTAGAAACAAATACCACAAATGAAGATTCATGGGACTTATTCCTAATTACAATGTGCTCAAGTCAATGCAAACTCACAGTTGATTGACTCATGTTAGCTTTTGATGTTAGATACTTAATGAGAAATCAAACACAAGATATAAAATGAGCAATGCAATAATAAATATATAATAATGGAAATATACTAAGCATGTAAAACTCATAAGAAACTTCTGAAACTACTCATAAAAATTCCATTAAAGAACGCTCACGAAATTAATACAAGGATATAAAATGGAGGTCCCAAACTCTCCATATTCCTTATGTTGGACATTTTTAGTCAAAATTTGTCATTGATGTCAAGATATGAAGTTGTCATTGTTGAGTGATGTCAAGGCATGAAGTTGTCATTGATGCCAAGAAGTGAACCACCACTAACGTCGGAAGGTCAAAAGGAGCAATGGAAAAGATATCATAATATTCCTTGTAATATTATGCATGGCAAAAATAAATGGTTTTTTTTAAAACCAATTAGTTAGATGAATTATATTTAATTTATAATTTCATTATATTAATTTATATTTATAAATTAATAATAATAATGTTATTATTAATTAAATATTAAATACCCTAAGGTTAGGGTTGCAAAAATTGAATTGCATCGACATCAATGAGAAGGGAGGCATGTGTATAAATATATGCCTTAATGGCATTTACCAAGGCATCATTCGAATCGAAGATTAATCGAGCAAGCAATTCGTGAGTCGAAGACCGCAGGAAGGAAGAAGATGATAGTTGGTTTGGGCGCCAACGAATAGGGTAAAACCAACGAGGGTGGTGAACCCCCATCCAACTAGGCAGCGTGGCCTAGTGGCAAGTGGCTGAGAGTTAAGGTGCTTGGGCAAAGAGAGAGACCCGCATTCGAATCACGGCGAGAGTGTTTTGGCAGTGTTGAAGCTCGTACATTTTTTTGACTTGGCACCAGCAAAGGGAGTATAGAGCACGTGGTGCTCCTTTGGTTTCAAACGAGTGCCTAGCACTCGCGACAGCCGAGGCCATGGCTAGGATGCACAAGGAGGTGGCGTCGAGGGTTCGAGTCTCACCTAAGGCGGAGGTAAATAATTTTTGTTTTAATTTTATTAAGCCTAAGGTATAAGCATAAGGTTAGGGAGCTATAAGGGGTTATGAAAAGGGGCTTAATTTAATTATTAATTTTTGATTAAAAGGAGATATAAGGGGTTAAAATTTATTTTAAATAAAGTTATTTTGACATTCTTGATTTATCAAAAGGGTGAATTGAAGGTTGATTAATTTGAGAGGACTTCTTATTTGAAGGTGATATTGTTGACATTATTTCTAAGTGGTCAATATTATTGGGAGATCATAAGGTATAATTGGTCAATTGATTTTTGTATATGTTGATGAATGCTTTCTTCAAGATGGAGTAATAAGGGGTATGAATGTTTTGGTATTTACATTGTATATTTGAGAGAATTTAGTATCTTCTAACTTCTTTAAGCTTGGCAAAGAAGTGTTTGTGGTTGTGGCAGATTTTAGAGGTTCTTTTATCATCAAGAAAAAGGTATGAGCACATTCTTCCATAGTTGAGTTGATTGGTTGGTTTTCTAGAAAATAAGTTTGGAGCGAAAAAGGACTTAATTAGGGTTTCCTTATTGAGTGTGTTGAATTAATGCTTCAAGGTTTTTCTGGAATGAAGAGTTGTTAAAACCTTGTTTGATAAGCATTGTTGTTGGAGTCATTGGTTAAGCAAAGAACTTGAACTAGGGTTTGAAACGAACATGAGTATCATTGTTATGTGAAGATTGTTTGATAAGCATTGTTGGCAATATTTTGAGTGAGTATTCATATGCTTGGACTAGGATTTGTAAGCAAGGATTGTTTCATTGAGTGATTGGTTGAGTAGAGTTGGTTGAGCCTAGTCAAGTGAATGTGTGAAGTGATTGTTCAAGTTCTATAAAATAAATTATTCTATATTTTTAATTTATTTAAGAAAAATATTGATAGTTGATGAGTGTGAAACATATTGAGTCTCTAACAATTCTCCATATGTTTCTATGATAAAAGAGTGAGTGAAAGTGTTTGAGTATTGAAGTGAATGTGAAGTATATTGAGTCTCTAACAATTATCTATATGTTTCTAAGAGAGTGATTGAAAGTGTTTGAGCATTGAAGTGAATGTGAAACATATTGAGTCTCTAAAAATTCTCTATATGTTTCTAAGAGAGTGATTGAAAGTGATTAAGCATTGTGATGTGTATTGAGAATATTGAGTCTCTAACAATTCTCTTAATGTTTCCTTTGAGATTGGAAAAGTTCTAGTGTGGACTTGTTGAGCAAATTTGAGGTAAGTCTTTGAGAAGACTTGTGGATAGATTTGGGTAAGCTTTGTGGAAGCTTACAATACAGATTGAAAGCATATTTGGATAAGTTATTGTGAGGACTTATTGATAAGATTGAACAAGTTCTAGAGAGGAATTGAGGATAGTTTGGTGTGAGATTTTATGGAAGCTTACAAAGCAGATTTGAGATAAGTCTTTGAGAAGACTTGAGAGCAGAGTTGATTGATTGATTTGTTCAAACATTGAGTTAAGGTTTGGGGCCAATCAAATAGAGTTGATTTGAGATTGATTCAAGCTTTGAGTTAAGGCTTGAGGATAGATATTGAGGATAGATTTGTGATAGATCGAAGGATTGTACTTAGTGTATATTTGAGGACAGGTTTGTGCCAGAGCAGAGATAGAGATTGAGAATTGATTTGTGCTAGATAAAAGGACTGTGTTTAGTATAGATTTGATATAGAGCTTTGGAGGTGACAGAGTTGAGGATAGAGATATCTAGCCAGAGCAGGGAGGATAGGTGTCTTATGTGGATAGAGTTTCATTTGCTAAGGGTAGTGGAGGCAGAGGTCTTCTAGAGGATCATCGGCCAGAGTAGAGATAAGATATTGGTGTCTCCTATGGATAGAGATACACGAACTTGATTTAAGGGATTAGTGTCTCCTTTGTACAAAGGTCCATAAACATTGTAATAGGGAAAGGATTGCCAAGAGATTGATTGAGAAAATTTTAGTGAAATATTTTCCCCGTGGAGTAGCCCACATTGTGTGAACCACGTTAAATTGGTGTCTCTATTGTGTGTGATGATTTGTACATTGCTTTGGTTATTGCTATTGATATTACAATTTATTATATTGATTAATATTGTTTGGGAAATAAAAGTAAAAAGTGGTCTTATACTGTTCACCCCCCCTCTTAGTATAAGCTTGTGTTATTCAATTGGTATCATATTTGGTTCCTTCGGAAAAGGTTTAACAGCTTGAAGGAAGATCTTACAAGAACACAAATGGTAAAGAAAGGCAAATGTAGAACCATGAGGTACAAGAAGAAAAGAACACACATGGTCATGAAATAAAAAGAAGATGAATTTGATATTGTTGTTTTGGGAGAAAAAATAGAAATATGTTAAAGAGACGAATCAAGCAGTGAATAAAATATCATATTTATATAGTTTTGTACCAGATGTAGGAATACAAGTCACCTTGCAGCTTATTGTTCACAAGATGGTGAAGAATGTTTTGTTTATGGTCAACTCGGCCATGATGCAAGATATTGCCATGGGTTTAGCAGCAGTGAAGATGAAATAGATCTAAAAGATAACAGGGACAGTCAAAATAGGTATGAAGAAGAAACTCTACTTTCAGTAATAGAAAATCAAAGAAATAAAGAAGAGGAAGATTCAGAAAAATAAAAGGAGAAAACCACTCTTAAGGAACTTTTGAATTGAAAAAGTAGAATTTAGAACTGAATGCTCAAATACAAGAATATGAGAGATGTAAGATAAAGCTTCTACAAGATCTCTCTGACTTGAGAGATAATGTTGAAAACGCAAGAAAAGTTGAAGAAGGTATGATTGAACAATCAAAGGTAAAAGAGATAGAATGTGAAAGACTTATGGTTACTATTGAAGAACTAAAAATGGAGAACTCAAGATTAAGGGTTCAAGCTCAAGAATATGAGAAAGCAAAAGCAAAGTTTCTACAATATCTCATTGACCTTAAGGTTAAGGTTGAAGAGGTAAGGAAAATTGAAGAAGGTATGAATGAAAAGCTAGAGGCACAAGTCTTAGTATGTGAAAGACTAGAACTTGAGGTAGTTTTTTTAAGGACAGAAGTTGAAAAGTCTAAGGACAAGCTACATAGATGTGAGAAAAGTACCAAAGTTCAAAATTCCTCATTCATCAAAACAGGTCCAGGCATTGAAGCAGGACAAGAAGATCAAAAAGCAAAGACAAATAGTTTGGGCAACATCAAGACTCAAGAAGCAGAAAAAGGAGAGTCAAGCTCAAGCTTCAAAAAGGAAGAAGCTTCAAAATAAGAGAGCAAAAAGGTGAGTGAGACTTCTAAGGAAAATTTGGAAAATAAACAGATCAACAGGGAAAGGATCAATGCACAAATGAGAAATATATGGAACAACAATCAAAATAGGTTAAGAGAGACTAAGAGACCAATGAGGTCAAGACAAGGAAGTTTCAATGGATGATGTTTCTCATATCATAGGTTTGGACACATGGCTTCATAGTGCAGGACACATGAAAGACAGGAAAATGGGAACAGGTAACTTTTCCATGGGTATTGCTACTCATGTAATCAGTTTGGTCACAAGGCAATGAATTGCAGGGTTCATGATAGAAAAAGATATGGTTTCACTAGGAAAAATCCTAAGACATTTGCACCTCCAAGGAATAATAACATTAAGTGTTATAAGTGCAATAATGATGGACACATAACAAAATGTAGAGTAGACATTCCAGAATCAAGTATGAATAGGAACAGGAAAAGGGATATGGATATGAACAAGAACAAGAACATGAACATGAACATGGATATGAACATGAACAAGAACATGAACAAGAACAAGGACAATAAAATGGACATGGAAAGGAGCAGTTAGAGGAATCAAAAGGACCAGATAAGAAGAAAATAGGATAAAGGTAAAGACCAATGCTTACTGGGAGTAGAAATACTCCCACTCAAAAATTAACCACCTCAAGAGGATGTGGGCGAGGGGCTTAGCTAAGATACTTATTATTAGCCCCAAGACCCAAAGGTGACCCTTTCCAATTGATGTCAAAGGGGGAGATATTTGGTATTTGAAAAGAGCATTGAGCCAGGGTGAGCAATGTCCCATGGGGATCAGAAAAAAGAAAATTTTAAGTTTCTGGTAAAAAGAATATGGGTTACCATAAATGACAAAGGGGGAGATTGTTGGACATTTTGAGTCCATAAGAGTTGTCATTGATGTCAAGATATGAAGTTGTCATTGTTGATTGATGTCAAGGCATGAAGTTGTCATTGATGCCAAGAAGTGAACCACCACTAATGTCGGAAGGTCAAAAGGAGCAATGGAAAAGACATCATAATATTCCTTGTAATATTATGCATGGCAAAAATAAATGGTTTTTATTAAAACCCATGATGGCAAAATAAATGGTTTTTATTTAAAACCAATTGGTTAGATGAATTATATTTAATTTATAATTTCATTATATTAATTTATATTTTAATTTAATTAACCTATGGTTATTAAGTTATATATAAATTAATAATAATAATGTTATTATTAATTAAATATTAAATACCCTAAGGTTAGGGTTGCAAAAATCGAATTGCACCGATGTCAATGAGAAGGGAGGCATGTGTATAAATATATGCCTTAATGGCATTTACCAAGGCATCATTCGAATCAGAGATTAATCGAGCAAGCAATTCGTGAGTCGAAGACCGCAGGAAGGAAGAAGACGATAGTTGGTTTGGGCGCCAATGAATAGGGTAAAGCCAACGAGGGCGGTGAACTCCCATCCAACTAGGTAGCATGGCCTAGTGGCAAGTGGCTGAGAGTTAAGGTGTTTGGGCAGAGAGAGACCCACGTTCGAATCACAATGGGAGTGTTTTGGCAGTGTTGAAGCTCGAATATTTTTTTGACTTGGTGCCAGCGAAGGGAGTGTAGAGCACGTGGTGCTCCTTTGGTTTCAAACGAGCGCCTAGCACTCACGATAGCCAAGGCCGTGGCTAGGACGCACGAGGAGGTAGCATCGAGGGTTCGAGTCTCACCTAAGGTAGAGGTAAATAATTTTTGTTTTAATTTTATTAAGCCTAAGGTATAAGCATAAGGTTAGGGAGCTATAAGGGGTTATGAAAATGGGCTTAATTTAATTATTAATTTTTTATTAAAAGGAGATATAAGGGGTTAAACTTTATTTTAAATAAAGTTATTTTGACATTCTTGATTTATCAAAAGGGTGAATTGAAGGTTGATTAATTTGAGAGGATTTCTTATTTGAAGGTGATATTGTTGACATTATTTCTAAGTGGTCAATATTATTGGGAGATCATAAGGTGTAATTGGTCAATTGATTTTTGTATATGTTGATGAATGCTTTCTTCAAGATGGAGTAATAAGGTGTATGAATGTTTTGATATTTGCATTGTATCTTTGAGAGAGTTTAGTATCTTCTAACTTCTTTAAGCTTGGCAAAGAAGTGTTTGTGGTTGTGGCATATTTTAGAGGCTCCTTCATCATCAAGAAAAAGGTATGAGCACATTCTTCCATAGTTGAGTTGATTGGTTGGTTTTATGGAAAATAAGTTTGGAGTGAAAAGGACTTAATTAGGGTTTCCTTATTAAGTGTGTTGAATTAATGCTTCAAGGTTTTTTTTGGAATGAAGAGTTATTGTTTAAACCTTGTTTGATAAGCATTGTTGTTGAAGCCATTGGTTAAGCAAAAAACTTGAACTAGGATTTGAAAAGAACATGAGTATCATTGTTATGTGAAGATTGTTTGATAAGCATTGTTGTAAATATTTTGAGTGAGTATTCATATGCTTTGACTAGGGTTTGTAAACAAGGATTGTTTCATTGAGTTATTGGTTGAGTAGAGTTGGTTGAGCCTAGTCAAGTGGATGTGTGAAGTGTTTGTTCAAGTTCCATAAAACAAATTATTCTATATTCTGAATTGATTTTAGAAAAATATTGAGAGTTTATGAGTGTGAAACATATTGAGTCTCTAACAATTCTTCATATGTTTATATGATAAAAGAGTGAGTGAAAGTGTTTGAGCATTGAAGTGAATGTGAAGCATATTGAGTCTCTAAAAATTATATACATGTTTCTAAGAGAGTGATTGAAAGTGTTTGAGCATTGAGGTGAATGTGAAACATATTGAGTCTCTAATAATTCTCTATATGTTTCTAAGATATTGATTGAAAGTGATTAAGATTGTGATGTATATAGAGCATATTGAGTCTCTAACAATTCTCTTTATGTTTCTATAAGATTAGACAAGTTCTAGTGTGGATATGTTGAGAATATTTGAGGCAAGTCTTTGAGAAGACTTGTGGACAGATTTGGGTAAGCTTTGTGGAAGCTTACAATATGGATTGAAAGTAGATTTGGATAAGTTCTTGTGAGGACTTATTGAGCAGATTGAACAAGTTCTAGAGAGGACTTGAGGACAGATTGGTGTGAGCTTTTGTGGAAGCTTACAAGGCAGATTTGAGACAAGTATTTGAGAAGACTTGAGAGCAGAGTTAATTGATTGATTTGTTCAAAACTTGAGTTAATATTTGGGGTAGATCCAGTAGAGTTGATTTGAGATTGATTCAAGTTTTGAGTTAAGGCTTGAGGACAAATATTGAGGACAAATATTGAGGATAAATTTGTGATAGACCGAAGGACTGTGTTTAGTGTAGATTCAAGGATATATTTTCGTGTAGATTTGAGGATAGGTTTGTGCTAGACCAGAGACAAATATTGAGAATAGATTTGTGCTAGACCGAAGGACTGTGTTTAGTACATATTTGAGATAGAGCTTTGGAGGTGATAGATTTAAGGATAGATATATCCAGCTAGAGCAGGGAGGATGGGCATATTCTATGGATACAGTTCTATTTTCTAAGGGCAGTGAAGGTAGAGGTCTTCTATAGGATCACCAGCCATAGTAGAGATAGGAGATTGGTGTCTCCTGTGGATAGAGATCCATGAACTTGATTTAGGGGATTAGTGTATCCTTTTGATAGAGGTCCATAAACATTGTAATAGGGAAAGGATTCCCAAGAAATTGATTGAGAAAAATTTAGTAAAAAAATTTCTTCATGGAGTAGCCCACATTGGGTGACCCACGTTAAATTGGTGTCTTTATTGTGTGTGATGATTTTTGCATTGTTTTTGTTATTGCTATTGATATTATCATTGATTATTTTGATTAATATTGTTTGGGAAAGAAAAGTAAAAGTGGTCTTATATTGTTCACCCCCCCTCTCAGTATAAGCTTGTGTTCTTCACCTTATATGCTCTACATTGTATCTGGCATATCATCTACTATGCTATCTACTTCTTCTATCTTCTTACTCACATATATCAAAGGCCTATATATAATGAGATGTGGCTCTTGTTCTTCCACCTATCTATGATTCTTCATATTCCTATTCTATGAATTCATGTACACATGGACAACATGCACATTTACATCATCAACCACTTTGCACATTCTAACAATACTTGTGCATTTATTATAATGCATAAAGTAAATACTCAAACCCTAATCTAAGACACACTCCTAATATAAATATGTACCCAAGATGGTACATTAACATGTACCAAATAATATAATATATTCCAATAACTCAAGTGCTTCCTTTCATATGACTCCTCATAGGGAGGGATTATGTGAATATAAAAATATAAATGGAGGTGAAGTCTTCTTAGGAGATAATTCGACATATAAAATAATAGGTCAAGGAAGAGTCAAGTTGAGGTTAAAATATGGAAGAATTAAAATCCTTCTTGGTGTGTTGCATATTTTGGGTTTGGCAAAGAATCTGATATCCTTGAGTAATATGAATGACATGGGTGTGACTGTGGTATTCAATAAGGATAGTTGCAAGATGGTTTATGGAGTATTGGTGTTGGCAAGGGGAGTTTGTACAAGAAATTTGTTAAAACTTGAGGCTAGCATTGTACGTATTGATTGCAATAACTATTTAGTTGTAGAGGAGAATAATACGGTAGAAGTAGCTTCAAGTATTTCTGTAGCAAATACAATGTTATGACATCAATGCATGGGGCATATTGGTGAGAAAGGCCTTTGAACATTAAAAATGAAAGGTAAGGAATTTTTGATTGCCTATTAAATTTTGATTTGTGTAAGCACTGTGTTTTTGGAAAGTAAACCCAAGTCAAGTTTTCTAGTAGTGCTACAATATTTGAAGGAATTTTACATCTAGTTCATAGTGATGTGTTTGGACCTTCAAAAGTACCATCGTTAGGTAAATCTATCTATTTTGTTACATTTATAGATGACTTTTCAAGAAAGACCTGGGTATATTTTTTATGGAACAAATATGATTTTTTCAATAAATTTAAAGAGTTTAAGGATCTTGTAGAAAATTAGATAGAGAAAAGATAAAGGTTTTAAGAAGTGACAATGATGGGAAGTATTGTTCTAATGAATTTGAGCAGTTTTGCAAGGATTGTGGAATAAAAAGGTAGAAAAAAAATTCATATAATCCACAACATAATGGAGTTGAAAAATGGATGAACAGAACATTGATGGATAAGGCCAAAAGCATGCTAAGTGGTGTAGGGTTAGAAAGGAAATTTTGGTCAAAAGTCATGTTAATTGCTTGTTACCTCATAAATAGGTCTTCTACCTCATCTTTGGTGGATAAGACTCCACAAAAAGTATGGACTGGTAAGAAACCCTCTCTCAATCATATAAGGGTTTTTGGTTGTGATGCTTATATGTATGTCCCAAAATAGAAAAGGAATAAACTAGACTATAAATCTAAAAAATGCATATTTGTGGGTTATAGTATTGGTGTTAAAGGATATAAGTTGTGGAACCCATAAATATTGAAGATTGTTTATAGTCGTAATATGCAAAGAACACAAGCTTATATTGAGAGGGGGTTGAACAATATAAGACCAACTTTTACTTTTATTTCAAATGATAACAACAATAATATCAATGCAATAAAATAGACAATGCACAAATCATCACACATATGAGAGACACATATTTAACATGGTTCACCCAATGTAGGCTACATACACAGAGAAAAAGTTCTTCTAAATTTCTCAACAAATCTTTTAGGAATCAATTCCCTATTATAATATTTATGGACCTCTGTCCAAAGGAGATCTCAATCCCCAATACTCTGGTTTGTGGATCTCTCTCCACAGGATAAATTTATCCCCTTTGCTCTGGTTTGTGGATCTATTTCCAGAGGATAACTCTATCCCCTTTACTTTGGTTCATGGATGTCTCTCCACAAGAGTACTCTATCCCCTCTACTCTAGTTTGTGGATCTCTCTCCATAAGATAACTCTATCCCCTCTACTCTGGTTTGTGGATCTCTCTCCATAGGAGAACTCTATTCCCTATACTCTAGGTTTTGGATCTCTCTCCACAGGAGAACTCTATCCCCTCTGCTCTAGTTTTTAGATCTCTCCACAGGAGAACTCTATCCCCTCTAATTTGGTTTATGGATCTCTCTCCACAAGAGAACTCTATTCCCTATACTCCAACTTGTGGATCTCTCTCCACAAGAGAACTCTATTCCCTATACTCCAACTTGTGGATATCTCTCCACAAGAGAACTCTATCTCCTTTGCTCTGGTTTATGGATCTCTCTCCATAGGATAAATATATCCCCTCTGCTTTGCTCAACTCTACTCCAATCTACCCCAAGCCTTAACACAAAGCTTGATCAAATTAGTAACCAAACCTGCTCACAAATCTATTCAAATTTACACCATACCTCGTTACAAGGCTAGCACAAATCTGCCTCAAATCTACCCAAATCTACCTTCAAGCCTTCTCAAAAAACTTACTCAAATTTACCTTAAAGTTGCTTCAAGTCTTCTCACAATACTTGCTCAAATCTGCCTTCAAGCCTTCTCAAAAGACTTACTCAAATCTGCCTCAAAGCTACTTCAAGTCTTCTCACAAGACTTGCTCAAATATGCCTTCAAGCCTTCTCAAAAGACTTGCTCAAATCTACCTCAAAGCTACTTCAATTCTTCTCATAATACTTGATCAAATCTACCTTCAAGCCTTCTCAAAAGACTTGCTCAAATCTGCCTCAAAGCTGCTTAAAGTCTTCTCACAAGACTTGCTCAAATCTGCCTTCAAGCCTTCTCAAAAGACTTTCTCAAATCTGCCTCAAAGCTGCTTCAAGTCTTCTCACAAGACTTGTTCAAATTTGCCTCAAAGTTATTCCAGGTCTTCTCACAAGACTTGCTCAAGCCTGCCTTCAAGCCTGCTCATAGAACCTGCTCAAATATTTCCAAATCTTGCACACAAACAAATGCTTATATCTCTTTCAGAATTAATTTCTTCAACTAGGCAATTCAGACATATTCTACCTAGAATTTGTTTAACCTCTGGAACATATAGAGAATTATATGCACTATCAAAACCTCGATATATTCTTCACATTCACAAATATTGCATTCCCTTTCAAATCAAATCAAAACAATGTATAACTTGCTTCACAAAACTTATCTATATTTCTTGCAAATTTACTCTCAAATATCAATCACACTTATGCACAAATTTCCCTCACATGATTTATCTCAAACACTTTCACAATTGCTTTCAATATATCTCAAACCAATATTCAAAAGGTTTCACAATGATGCACTAACTTGTCTTCAAACCTAGTACAAGTAGTTCACAATTTCTAGCACAAATGTCTCAATATTTTCAACAATAGAAGCACAAACCTTAATGCAATTGTTTCAATTTTCTCTCAACAATTGATGCACATGTAGGTCTCAAACCCTAACTCAAATATTTTCAACAATGCATACCAAACAACCCTTTTATCTCCACCTTATGTTCCAAAAATAGTATGCTCAATCAAACACCTTAAAGAAGTAATGATATGCCCATACCTCTTATTTTGCTTTGATGAATATATGTCCTCAAAACATGTCTTACAAACAACTTATCCTTCTTGTGCCACTACAAGGGTTAGATAGCAAAATACTTTCTCAAACCATCCACATGAACTTCCTTCTCAAAAAGATATGCTCAATGAAATATGAAATTTTTGTTCAATAACTCTTCTCTTGTTCTCAAAATATAAGGCATTAATAATTATTAAAGACCTTCAAACCCATTTTCATCATACAAAAGTGACAATAAAATATCAAACCACTATAACACCTTATTACTCCTATTCTTGCATGCAAAACATATCCCCTTTGTTTTTCTTTATGCTTTTTGCAAAAATAAAATATATAAGACACTCTTTGTAATTTATGTTTGCAAAATAAAGGCTCTTAAAACAAATCCTTGCACACAAAACTTTATTACTTCACAACATTATGACTCTCTAATTATGAAAACAAAATTTTAATAAACTCAACCCTTATAACTCCCTAATAGCAAGAGAACAACTTTTATTTCACTCAACACTTATAACAAATTTATTTAAACTCATGCCCTTATGACTCCCTAAGCACCAAGAAAAATATTGTCAATACCACTTTTGTTGTCAAAGGGAATCGAGCACATGACCTCACGGAGCCCACGCTCTAGTGTGTGCTAGAGCACCACGTGGGCTAACTACCCACACAAGAACCAATGTGCACTATGTTAGCTTTAAACCTGCATCGCTCCTCTGATCAACAAAAAACCAAGAAAAACTATCGCCATCGCATCTCGACCTTGAGATCTCATTTATGCCACGTCTTACATAGGGTCTGCTTGCACCCGAGCTAGCTGCTCGATTGAATTTCAAAGCTGAGCTATATCCTATATCAAGTTGTGTACGTTGTCAACTATTTTCAAAACATGCATCCTCCTTGCTACCCCCATGCTAGATATCATGCGCTGCTCTCATGATTTGCTCCTTCTTACTGCCTTTGTGTTGGGTATCATGCACTACTCTCATGAATGGATTGAGTGTCTTTTACCTTCATAGCTTACTTTTTACAAGACTTTTAATTTCCTCCTTAAATACTATACTACCCTCTTAAAATTTGGACGTCGGCACATGGAGAGAGTTGTATAAAAACTTTTGCCACTCATTTGTTTAAAAACCTTTTTATTATAATATTTTAAATCTTAAAAGATTTAAATATATTATAATTTAACTTTCACTTTGGGCCATTTCATTAGGTCTTGTCTTTTTGCCAATGCCATCATGGAGAACTTAAATAAACTTTTCTTTTTATTTGCAAATACCACCATGGAGAAATAATTAAACCTTTCCATTTTATTTGCAAAAACCACCATGGAGAATGCCTTGTATTTTTATTTCTCACACAACCATGAAGAGTGCATTGTGAACCAATACTGCCTTTGACATCAATGACAACCAATATACTCAAAATTTCCAACAATGTGATCTTTAGAGAAACAAAAGGGTTTCAAAATAGGAAATGCAACCAAACAAAGAACCTGAAGTAGTTTAAGTAAAATTGTGAAGAACACGAGACTATACTGAGAGGGGGGTGAACACTATAAGATCACTTTTTACTTTTCTTTCCCAAATAGTATTAGTCAATATAATCAATGGCAATATCAATAGCAATAACCAAAGCAATGCATAAATCATCACACACAATAGAGACACCAATTTTAATGTGGTTCACCCAATGTGGGCTACCTCTATAGAGAAAATATTTCTTCTAAATATTTCTTAAATAATCTCATGGGGATCCTTCAATTATAATGTTTATGGAACTCTATCCAAAGGAGATGTTGATCCCCTAAATCTCAAGTTCATGGATCTCTTCCATAGGAGAACTCTTTCCCCTTCAACTCTGGCTAGTGATCTTCTAGAAGACTCTGTCTCTATGCTGCACTGACTGGTGGATCTCTCTCCACTTGAAGACTCCTCACTCAAAATATCTATCTTCAATTGTCCTGGCTGATGGATCTCTATCCACTGAGACTCTATCCTCTACTTTGTCACCTCCAAAGCTTTGTCAATAGGTTCACTCAGAACCTTCTCAAATCTGCTCAATAGGTTCACTCAGAACCTACTCAAAATTGATCAACAGGTCCACATAGAACCTTCTCAAATCTGCTCAATAGGTCCACTCAGAACCTGCTCAAATCTGCTCAATAGGTCCACACAGAACCTGCTCAAATCTGCTCAATAGGTCCACTTGGAACCTACTCAAATCTACTCAATATGTCCACATAGAACCTGCTCAAATCTACTCAATAGGTTCACTCAGAACCTGCTCAAATTTGCTCAATAGGTCCACACAAAACCTGCTCAAATCTGCTCAATAGGTCCACTTATTTCTTGCTCAAATCTGCTCAACAAATCCATTCAGAACCTGCTCAAATCTGCTCAACAGGTCCACACAGAACTTGCTCTAATCTGCTCAACAGGTCCACTCAGAACCTGTCCAAATATGCTCAACAAGCTCACACAGAACTTGTCCAAATCTGATCAATAAGTCCTCTCTAGGACTTGCTCAAATCTGCATTGCAAGCTTCCATAAAAGCTTACACAAAATCAGTCCACAAGCCTTCTCAAAGACTTGCCTCAAATCTGCTTAACAAGTCCACACATAACTTGTTCAATCACATAGAATCATAAAGAGAATTGTTAGAGACTCAATATGTTCTATACTCAATGCTCAATCAATATCTCAACTCAATCTCATAGAAGCATAAAGAGAATTATTAGAGACTCAATATGTTCTATACTCAAATCCCAATATCAACTCAAATCAATCTCATAGAAGCATAAAGAGAATTGTTAGAGACTCAATATGTTCTCTTCTCAAATCAATCTCATAGAAGCATAAAGAGAATTGTTAGAGACTCAATATGTTCTATACTCAAATCAATCTCATAGAAGCATAAAGAGAATTG
Organism: Wollemia nobilis; assembly: GCA_028583015.1. Taxonomy (NCBI): domain Eukaryota; kingdom Viridiplantae; phylum Streptophyta; class Pinopsida; order Araucariales; family Araucariaceae; genus Wollemia; species Wollemia nobilis. Next base: position 24,638,357 of record JAQPPZ010000523.1, read on the forward strand.
TTAGAGACTCAATATGTTCTATTCTCAAATATCAATCTCAACTCAAGTCATAATATAGAATAGTTTGTTTCATGGAACTTGAACAACCACTTCACACAATCACTCGACTAGGCTTAATCAACTCTACTCAACCAATCACCTCAAGGATCAATCCTTTCTCACAAACCCTAGTCCAAGCATGTATCAACCAACTCAAAATGTTTCCAACAATACTCAAAAATAAATTTCACATAACAATGATACTCATGTTCAAGTTCTTTGCACAACCAATGGGCTTCAACAACAATGCTTATAAACAAGGTTTAATCACAACTATCAATTTAGAAAACCTTGAAGCGTTAAACCAACAACTCTCAAAAAGGTTAACCACAATCAATCCTTTTCTCTCCAAAGATATTTTCAGAAATCAATCATCCACATAAGTCAATAAAGAATATTGCCCATACCTTTTTTATGCCTTATGAGTTGTCCACTAAATCTGCCACACTCAACACACTTTATTTTTCCAATCTCAACAAGGGTTAGAGGTCATGAGTAATAACACAATAATCAAAATATCTTAATAACACCTTATTACTCCTACTCAATAAAAATGCACCAAAACCTCTTATGCAAGAATTAAATCCTCAAAAGAATGAATCAAACTTACTTTTGGAACTCCTTGACAAAACCAAAAATATCTTCTTGCACACACCTTATTTCTCCCTCAAAGAAATCTAAACAAGTATCTCTCAAAAATAGCTTTCCAATGATATATAATATGATATACTTCCACAAAGAAAATTAGCAGAAATCTTTATCTTTCCTAGGGCATACCATAACCTTATTTCTCCTTAGGCAACCTTGGCAAAAAATAAAATATTAAACAAAAATTAAATTTACTTGCCTTACCCTCGATGGGATTCGATCCCTCGACTATTTTCTTCCCAACGCCTTAGCCGCAACCAAGTTGTCGTTGGGCCACGCGTCGTGACGTGTCTAAAAAGGCACGCCCACCATGCAATATCTTTGAACAACGAATCTCCTAAAAACAACAAGCGCATAAAGCGCTTCTTCCTTGCAATCCAAAAAAACATACCTCACGTGAATCGAACTCAGAACCTCCTCCTTAGCACCGAGCCAACATACCACTAGGCCACGCTGGCCTTTGCGCTTAGGACTTCCAAATCTTCACAACTTTGACCTTCACGAAAATCGTAAGGTTTTCAAAACAGAAATCTCTTTCGCATGCACTTCGAAAACAATAGCAAGGGATACTTGGTAAATGAATTTATTTGGCATTTATATAATACCTTTTGCCTTCCTTAGCATCACGTCGACGCTTCGAATGAATTCGACGTCGGCGTGATTTAATTTATAATAAATTTAAATTTAAATATTATAAATTAAAATCAACCTTAGAACTTTGTCTTAAAGAGCCAACCTTAGGTTTAATAAAACCTTATAACCTTGTCTTAATGCCCAACCTTGGTATTATTTATAAAATTTAAATTCCTTGTGAATTTAAATAATTTATAAATAATTATTAAACCTCCTTTTTAACTTTTGCAATAACCCATTTTGGATTTTTATAAACCAATCACTTAACCTGTGCTCCCAATAATATTAAAATATTATGGAACCTTTTTCCTTTCACTTTTGCACTGATGAAGCTTTTTCCTGGATGACTTGGGCGACTTTATTTCTTGTTGAATTCCTTGAGATGAGTGATAACTCTATCATGTGACATTAATGACAACTCTTACTTAGAGGACTCAAAATGTCCAACAAATTGGAATAGGAGGAATAACCTATGGTAGAACTTGGTGCTACAAAAGAAGATGAACTACAAAGAGAGTCTAAAGAGGAAAATTCAAAGGAAGAAGGTGAGGAGGAAGTTAAATATGCAGAGCCCGAAACTCCAAGTTTGAGAAGATCAAATCAAGGAGAAGACTCCCATAAAGGTAAAACCCTTCAGATATTTGTTATGCATTTAATAGATCAGTTATTAATGAAGAACCCGAGATTGTAAAGGAGGAAATTTAGTCTAGTGAGAATAAATCTTGGAAAAGGATTATGGAGGAAGAAATGAGACCCTGGATAAAAATAAGACGTGGGACTTCGTGAAATTACCCCTTAGAAGAAAACTGATTGGTTGTAAGTATTAAAGAAGTGTAATATAGAAGGAAAGTTGAAGAAATACAAGGCTTGCCTGGTAGCAAAAGGATCTTCTCAAGTTGAGGGAATTGACTCTGGTGAGATTTTTCTCCTATGGCTAAACCAACTTTGATTAGATTTTTGTTGGCTATTTTTGTAGCTTTTGATCTTGAAATAGTACATATGGATGTAAAGACAACATTTCTACATGGTGAACTTGAAGAAGACATATATATATGTCTCAACTATAATGCTTTAGGGTAAAAGGTAAGGAGGACTTGGTATGCAAGTTGAAAAAGTCTCTTTACGGCTTGAAGCAATCTTCAAGAATGTGGAACCAAAAATTTGATAGGTTTGTTCTGACACTTAGGCATGGAAAAAGTAAAGTAGATCCGTGTGTGTATTTTAAACAAGAAGGTGAAATTTTTTTATCATTGTTTTGTATGTGAATGACATGTTGTTAATTGGTAACAATAAGAAGATGATAAAGTTACTAAAATCTCAGTTATCTTTTAAATTTGACATGAAGGACTTGGGTGATGTAAAATTTATTTTGTGTATGTAAATAATAAAGGATCGTACAAATAGAAAGTTATGGTATTATCAAAGGAAATATATTGATTTGATACTATAGAGGTTTAGGATGCATGATTGTAAACCAATATATACTCCATATTGTGTTGGTCAAAAGTTATTTTCTAAAGAGCGTTCTAAAATAGATGAGGAAATTTAATAAATGCATCATGTTCCTTATGCTAGCACTATTGGTAGTTTGATGTGTGCAATGGACTATACTAGACCTGATATTGCATATGCAATAGGAGTAGTTAGTAGATATATGTCTAATATAGGAAAGGAACATTAGAATGTTGTGAAGAGGATCTTCAGATACTTGCATGGAACTTTAGACTATGTTATCTATTATGAAGAAAAAACTTGAGATAGTAATATTGTAAATCTATAAGGTTTTGTGGATCTTAATTGGGCTGGAGATATGGATCAAAGAAGATCCATGAGTGCTTATGTGTTCAAACTATTTGGAGGAGCAGTCATTTGGATGAGTAAAAAGCAATCAGTGGTTACTTTGTCGACAATAGAGGAAGAGTACATTATAATAACTCATGACTGTGAAGAAGTAGTGTGGCTAAAGAGGTTGTGTTCAACATTTGGTCTTAAGAAAAAGGTTATGAGAATTGACAATGATAGTCAAAGTGCAATATTTTTGGTCAACAATCCTGGTTTTCATGATCGATCAAAACATATTGATATCAAGTACCATTTTGTGAGAGAGATGGTTGAAGGGAATCGGGTGATGTTGGATAAAGTTGATACAGATAATAATTTTGTTGATTCATTAACAAAGGTTATACCTACTCAAAAATTTCTTAGTGTAGAAGATCTATGAGCATGGTTACTATCGACAGTTGATAATGTTAGTTTTTGGCCCCTATGGAAAGTATTCAATAATGCGTTGTCGTTAAGCACATCATTAAACCTCAAATATCTTATCAATCTGGGGTGGTGTCGAAGGCTATCTACGATAGAAGGCTAGGGCAGAGTACAATTCAGGCATTCATATTTCAAGCATTTATTGGGTGAGACAGATTTGGTTTAGCCTTTTGGTGTCACACTAAATCTAATATGTAGAATGGAAACTTGCAGGAACTAAAAACTAATTCTAAGTTGCAGAATTGAAATCTAACTACAATTGCAGAAATTAGAATTGCTAAATTGAAAGTCTAATCTACTTTTGTAGAATTAAAATAACAAAATTTAAATTGCTAAATTTAAATGTTGTTGAAATGAAATCCTAAGTTACATTTGCAGAATTGAAACCTAGTTACTATTGCATAATTGAAATGATGCTTGTAAATGAAACTTATGCTAAAAACACCTGTCAATGTCCTACCACAAAAGGTCATCAAGCTTCTGCTATAGCAATTGACAACAAAATAAAATATGCAGAAAATGGAAAGTTGCTAAAATAGAAAAGCAGGTAAAACATGGAAAGCAAAGGAAAAATGCTTAATATAATTTGTCAGCTAACACACACACAAATTTTGTACACAAACATAATAGAAAACATAAAGAACATTATACAAACTTAAAACAAGAAAAGTAAACTTGACAAGTAATATGTTAATTCTGCTGCAGAAAAATTATAGATTAAAACCTGCCATAAAAATCCTCCTTATAGATCTGAAAGTGGGCCCATACTTCCTGATCTAGAAGGAGGTGAAAAGCACTCCTTAACTAATTAGCACTCAGAACAGAAAATGATAAACTAACTGCACTTTTATTGATGACAAAACATGCTAAAAACTATTACAAAAAATTATTTTACAGTCCTAATTGTTGTTATTGAAAACTCTCCTCTATTCTAATTCCAAACTGCCAAACCAAGGAGGGATTTGTGTTATTTATATAAATATTTACAACATATCCCATGCTCAAATCAGCCTATGTGCTACTTTATAATGATTTGCCAATAATTTTGGATCTAAAATAAATGCAAATCTGGATAGTTTGTGTTGCAATAGTAGTCATTGGCCCTTAGAAATCATCTTCAGTGGTGGGAGTACGTGGGAGGAGTCTAAAAATATCTCACACATATTTCTCCACTTTAGAATATGTCATTTCTATCTTGCAAACAACTTCCTATTATGCTACAGTTATTTCTGGGTTTATCCTAGAAGAGGATCAATTGATCTTTTTCCATGAATGGTGGCTTTGGACGACAAGGACGACAAAGACAACTGGGGGATATTTTCCCTTAACCTTCTCAACCTTCTTTCCCTTTTTCCACCATCAAAAAATAGTCAAAAATTCAAAAAGCACTTTTTTTCTCAATCCGGAGCTAAGTGGCTCAATCGAAGAGACTATATTTCTCAATCCGAAGAGACTGTATTTCTCAATCCGAAGATACATGTTAAATCCGAAGATCTTCAGCATGACCAACTGTGTGCTCTTCAAGTGATTTTAGCTGCATTTCTCAGGTGGATTAGCCCTCAGGATTATATTGCAATAGCCTTCATTCCTCTCCATGTGTGAATTCCATGTCTTGCCATTCATTGGTAGCTTGCTGGAATTTACATGGTAATTACTTGCATTTTCCAACTCTCATTGAACAGTTGTAAAATATTGGCATTTCTTGCAAATTCAAACAAATTAGAACATGGAAAAATTATTCAAATATCAACATGAAGGAGTACATCAAGTTGCTACTGAATTTATACACTTCATTCACCAAGTAACCATGTTGAAATAGTGCAACAATGCTGCACAATTATCCCTGCTCTGTTATACCCTGTTGCTGCCTATTTAGACCATGTGGGAATGTTTCTAAATAGGTTAGATGTATTTTTTAGTGCTTTTGAACTCATTCCATCCATATCCTCATGCTTTTCTTGACAACTTCAAGGTGTTCCTATAAAGTGACAGCTTGCTGATTTTTATATGGTTGTTTTTTTAGATTTTCAGATTTATGACAATCCTAAAATTTTGGCTTCAATGTGGATTTGAAACAAGTTGAAGGGCAGGAAAACATTAAAAAACCATTGAGAAATTAATGGATATCAGCATACCACATTTGGTTAATTGAAATGCATATTTTTACTTACTACTTAATCAAGCAAAATCAGTCACAAAATGCTAAAAATAGTCAAAAACAGAGATATAGTATTCCTAACATAAAATCATGCAAACACTTAACAAATAGTATATTTTAGTCAACTATTTGGCAATTAACTTATCATATGGTAGTCAAACATTATGCAATAATTAGGTATTTTTGGGCCTCATCATCCCCCCCAACTTGAACTGATGCATACCCTCATGCATCTTAGTAGGCCATAGTAATATGCAGGTTTTATTCTTGTGAACAACATCCTTTGGTACCTGCTAACTGAGAAATTCTTCCTTGCTGCACTATATCAAGTATTTTGCAATTAAGCACATGTATGACTCTTTTTCTATCTTTCTACAAGTTTTAGTGCTACAAGGTACCTCTTAAAGGCTTGATATCATGTGATTCATCTTGCAATAGTCTTATTGTGGAACCGTATTTGGCAAATGCACTACTACTGATGGAATTTTTTGTTCTTAACAACATTTCAGCCTGAATGCTTATTTCTGTTGTTTGCACCTTTTGAACAAAATTGATAAAAAAAATTGGATTTGAAATGTTTAAGGGATGTACTTACTTGTGGTAGAGCCTTATGAACCTTAATATTTGATGTACTCTACTCTTTTTGCTATTCTGTAGCATTTTCAACAATTCTGGTATAGTTTCTGCTCATTCCGAAGATATCCTGCTCATTTCGAAGATATGTCTGTTCATTCCGAAGATATGACTATTCATTTCGAAGATGCATCAGAAAATGCAAAAATGACCTCCTATGCAAAATTTAGCTACATATTCTATTGTGGGCCCATCTCTAGAGTGTATAAGCCTTCCATAACATCAAAAATCCCTTCTTCATCCTTTTGTTTAGATGTTATTCTTTATTTTGTATGTTGTTTTATTCTAATAGTACTAAAATAGAACCTTCAGGTGCATTTTGCTGATTATCCTCCTTCAATTTATCAGATAATTATGAGATATAAACTTACAGTTCTCCTTCTAAAACTTGCCCTACAAATTGAAATAGAATTGCTGCCATGTCTGTCCCAAAATCAGAATTTTGCACAATTTTGGAATTTCCATGCAATTAAGGGCATAACGGGGTGTTTCTTGACATCTTGAACATGTTTCATTTTCAACTTGCCAATATTGTATGAATAGTTTATGCCAAATACTGATTATCATACGCTAAATGCTAAATTTTTACTATGAATTAAATGCAAGAAACACATACCTTATTGTCCTGAAAATTGGTCATGCACCTTACAAGCTGCTTTTGATGATTGTTAGCAGGCTATCTGAAAATATAAACATAACACATGTGCAGTGTGAGATTTGTACAATGGTGGAACAATTATGGGTATATCAACAAGGCAATGCATGCCAAAAAATCGGTTTTCATGCAAGCCAACTCAATAGCACCTCCAAGAAGGTTTTCACTACTGAATTATTCATTTTTTTTCATTATTTTTTATTTTTTTTATTTTTTTTTTATTTTTTTTTCATCTCCTTTTTTTTCATTTTTTTCATCAGAAGAGGCTGCCATTTCTGGTTTTCAACCAACTTCTGTCCCTTTTTTTTTTTTCAAGTTCTTCAATGAGAGAGAACATCTCTCACTCTTATTTGGATAAGACCAATCCTTATTCTGCAAAAACATGTCAATTGTTGTATGAAAACACCATCTCTTTATGTTGAAACCTGCAACATTGATGCAACCTTCCTTTCTAAATGAGCAGTAAGAATATTCTTACATCATAATTGTCTCCTTATTGTTGGAAATGAAGTATTGACTCCATTGTTCCTCTTCCTTGCTTAAATTGATGCTTGTCCTCATGTATCCCCAATTTGTGGGACATGCCTTTGCTGCAATTTTTTTTTTTTTCTGTCTCTTTATTTTTTCTTTTTTTTTCAATTTTTCTTGTCTTGCTTGTACCCAAGAAGGAAGTTCACAAAAAATACTATTCTTCTTTTTGCTTTTCTTGTATTTTTTCTTTTTCTTTTTGTCAAACTTTTTATCATCACTCTGAATCTCATATTGAAGAGAAATTATCTTCCATTATGTGTACATCCAATGGAATCTCCTTCAAGAACTCCTCCTTAGTTAATGGTGCATGGTATACTTGAAGGCAATGTCCATTCACCACTAACATCCTCCATGAATTACCAATGGGAGAAAGAAGCACTGCTCCATATCTGAAAACTTCTTCAATCAAGTGTTTTCAATGCCTTGTAGTCTGCAAAATCTTGTCAATCTGTACTTGAAACAATTAAATACTAATTTTTAAAAGATGTTAAGTGCTTACATCAAGATAAAATCTTGATATACCCTTGTAATTCCATGTAAAGGGATTGAAATATTGTTTCAAAATAGCAACAATTTTGTTTTTTTTTTATAAGTCAGCCAACTAATAATGTTCAAGAATTTTCTTGGATGCACTTCAATTTGTTTCATTCCTAGGAGGACAAAATTTACCCCTTTGTAATTTCTTACTAAAGATTTCAATGGAAGTAAATTTTCTATGTGCAATTTTTCTAGTTTTTCTCCTTTATCCAAGGCTAATTTTTGTGTGTTTGGACTAAAGGTTTTTTGTGTATCTCCATTGATTTTTGTCTCTTCAATCTCAGGTAAGTTCTTGTTTGAGCATAGTTGGATGTTGTTGCGATCAATAACATTTCCTGCCAATTTTTTTTTTACAGATTCGACTACATAGATCATGGATGCCTATCTTGTATTATTCGGACTAATCACAGGGTTGGGCTAAAAAAGAAATATTTTTGGTTTGCATAATAAGACAAGAAGTGTACAAATTTAGCAGATCAACTACTTGTCAGGTAGGATCACCTCTAATGAGATCAACTATTGTCTGTGTAGGCTAAGAATTGCTAGGTTGTGATTTAGCATGGTAAAATCCTAACAATCTTTAAGTAATAATGAAAAACTCTAGGATTACCGTTAAGTTGTAAACTCCTATTTTGATTGTGCAAAAGTTTTTGTGATTTTGTTTTAATTGATTTAGCTTACATAGACAAGGGTTTCCTGTCTTGTATTATTCATATTGGTCACAGGTTGGGCTGAAGGTGGTGGTTGATTTACTTGCCCTGTTTGTTGTTGTTGGGATCTCTCTTTGAGAAGAATTCAGACTAGGCAACAAATTTTGCATCTCTAAGTTGTGGAAGTAAATGGCATTCATCAGTGATATGTCCCTGTGAACAAATGCTATAGGTAGCTGATATGGCTATTTTGTTCAAGGGATAGTCTTGTATATCTACCATGATATCTTTCCCAACATCTCGTACAAATTTTTTATACTACCTTGATGATATGGATATAAAAAGGGCAGTACTAGCAGATGGCTCTTCTAAATATTTTAAGAGATCTTATGTTTCTTGATAATGATGATGATGAATTCTTTCAATTTTTACCAAGAATTTCAAACATAGGTAATTTAACCCCCAAGTGTGAAGATCACCTCCCTATGGTTGCTTATTTTCTAAATGGATTGAAATGCAACTATCAATAATTATTATTTATATCAGCTATTACATTCTGATTTTACTCTGAACTTCATAACTTAGCACAATAATAATTATTTGACTGCTTTTACCCTCTAACAACACCATTATCCCCGACAAAGATGCCAAAATGATGCGTTGTCATTAATCACATCATTAAATATCAAAGATCTTATCAATCCGGGGTGGTGTCCAAGGCTATCTACGATAGAAGGCTAGGGTAGAGTACAATTCATGCATTCAAATTTCAAGCATTTATTAGGTGAGACAGATTTGGTTTAGCCTTTTGGTGTCACACCAAACCTAATCTGTAAAATGGAAACTTGCAAGAACTAAAAACTAATTCTAAGTTGCAGGAATTGAAATCTAACTACAATTACAGGAATTAAAATTGCTAAATTGAAAGTCTAATCTACTTTTGTAGAATTAAAATAACAGAATTTAAATTGCTATTTAAATGTTGCTGAAATTAAATTCTAGGTTACATTTGTAGAATTGAAACCTAGTTACTCTTGCATAATTGAAATGATTCTTGTAAATGAAACTTATTCTAAAAACACCCGTCAATGTCCTGCCACAAAAGGTTGTCAAGCTTTTGCTATAGGAATTGACAGCAAAATGAAATATGCTAAAAATGGAAAGTTGCTAAAATAAAGCAAAGGAAAAATGCTTAATATAATTTGTCAGCTGACACACACACAAATTTTTTACACAAACATAATAGAAAACATAAAGAACATTATACAAACTTAAAACAAGAAAAGTAAACTTGACAAGTAATCTGTTAATTCTGCTGTAGCAAAATTACAGATTAAAACCTGCCATAAAAATCTTCCTTTTAGATCTGAAAGTGGGCCCATACTTACTGATCTATATAGAGATGAAAAGCACTCCTTAACTAATTAAAACTCATAATAGAAAATGATAAAATAACTAAACTTTTATTGATGACAAAACATGTTGAAAACTGTTACAGAAAATTACTGTATAGTCCTAATTGCTGCTATTGAAAAATCTCCTCTATTCTAATTCCTAACTGCTCAACCAAGGAGGGAGCTATGTTATTTATATAAATATTTACAATATATCCCATGCTCAAATCATCCTATGTGCTACTTTACAGTGATTTGCCAATAATTCTAGATCTAAAATAAATGTAAATCTGGACAATTTGTGTTGTAGTAGTAGTCATTGGCCCTTAGAAAGCATCTTCAGTGGTGGGAGTACGTGGTAGGAGTCTAGAAATATCTCACACATATTTCTCCACTTCATAATATTTCATTTTTATCTTGCAAACAACTTCCTATTATGCTACAATTATTTCTGGGTTTATCCTAGAAGAGGATCAATTGATCTTTTTCAATGAATGGTGGCTTTGGACGGCAAGGACATCAAAGACAACTGGGGGATATTTTTTCTTAACCTTCTCAACCTTCTTTCCTTTTTTCCATCGTCAAAAAATAGTCAAAAATTCAAAAAGCACTTTTTGTTCTCAATTCGGAGCTAAGTGGCTCAATCCGAAGAGACTGTATTTCTCAATCCAAAGAGACTATATTTCTCAATTTGAAGATACATGTTCAATCGAATATCTTTGAAATGACCAACTATGTTCTCTTCAAGTGATTTTAGCTGCATTTCTTAGGTGGATTAGCCTTCAGGATTATATTACAATAGCCTTCATTCCTCTCCATGTGTGAATTCCATGCCTTGCCATTTATTGGTAGCTTGCTGGAATTTACATGGTAAATTACTGTATTTCCAACTCTGTTGCATAGTTGTAAAATATTGGTATTTCTTATAAATTCAAACAAATTATAACATAGAAAAATTATTCAAATATCAACATTAAGGAGTACATCAAGTTGCTACTGAATTTATACACTTTATTCACCAAGTAACAATACTAAAATAGTGCAACAGTGTTGCACAATTGTCCCTGCTCTGTTATACCCTATTGCTGCCTATTTAGACCATGTGGGAATGCTTCTAAATAGGTCAGATATCTTTTGTAGTCCTTCTAAACTCATTCCATCCATATCATCATGCTTTGCTTGACAACTTGTGTTCCTATAAAGTGACAACTTGCTGATTTTTATATGGCTATTTTTTTCAGATTTTCAGATTTATGACAGTCCTAAAATTTTGGCTTCAATGTGGATTTGAAACAAGTTGAAGGGCAAGAAAACATTCAAAAACCATTGATAAGTTAATGGATATCAACATACCACATTTGGTTAATTGAAATGCATATTTTTACTTACTACTTAATCAAGCAAAATCAGACACAAAATGTTGAAAATAGTCAAAAACAGAGATATAGTATTCCTAACATAAAATCATGCAAACACTTAACAAATAGTATATTTTAGTCAACTATTAGGCAATTAACTTATCATATGGTATTCTAACATTGTGCAATAATAAGGCATTTTTGGGCCTCATCATTCAACAAATGGGAAGATGTTGGAATATGTTTAATAATTTCCATGTTATTTTGGTGGGGTTAACTCTAAAAGTTATTGGACACTCTCCATGTATCCTCATCGGGGTTCTTAAGCTATTTTTAGACCCATATGAGCTATTTAGGGTTAAATATTTTAACCCATGGTTTTTCACACATGGTATTGAAAAATCTGTTCTTGTGTTGTTATTTAATTGCACTTTCATCAAGGTTTGAAGGGAGATGAGAGATGAACATTATTGTATTAGAGATGGTTAAGTTTATACAATAAGAAGATATCATTATCCTGGGTTTTTCCCGTAAGGGTTTCTCAGGTGAAATATTGTGTTGTGTGTATTTTTTATCTTCTTTTTTCCTTTGATTTCGTATTTATTGTTTTTCTAGATTTAGTTTATTATGGCCTTTTGCTCTTCAAGGAGAATGTTTGTTGGAGAACAATGAAGGATGTGGAGCTTTTGAGGATGTTATCATGTTGTGTTGAAGTTTAAACTATGAACTAAAAAGGAGAGCACATGTGTGAAGATATTGAAAACTAGGGTGTGAAGAGACTTTGGAGTCTCTAAAACTAGAGTCGTAAGCAAAAATCCCAAATGTAGTTGAAGAACATTAAAATTGTTGTTGAAGGTGAAACGTTAAATATTAAATGCACTTGATTACTTCTTAGTAATGCGCCTAGAACTCAATAATATTCATGCTATGGAGAATACATTTAACGTTATAAGAGAATAAGGAGAGCACCAAAAAGGGAAATTTAACCTTTTATTTATTAAACCTAATTTAGGTGCAGACATTTATGAAGATTATTAAATTGAAAAGTGGTTTATTTTGGGAGTTATAAGAAGGCCAATATAATTATTTATTTTGGGAGTAATAAGAAGTGGATAAATAAATTTGATGTGGAGAAATAATAAGAATTAATTGAATTATTGAGAGTTATAAGTGGAATTAATTAATTAATTAATTGAATGATTGAGAATTTGGTGAATGATTTGATGATGGAAGGAAATTTAATTGAAAGGAAGACAAATTAATTAAATAAAGTAATTTAATGAATTTATGATTGAAAGAAAATTTATTTGATTAAAGAAGAATTTGATGATTGAAAGGAGGAAATTAAATTTGGAGAATTGATGATTATTGAATTGATTAAAAAATTGAAGAATTGATTGATTAATTGGGAGATATAAGAAGGATTAATGAAATTAATTTGATGATTGAATTGATTGGGAAGAAATTGATTTGATTAAAGATTTCAAGAATTTAATTATTGATTGAATTGAAAATTTGAATTATTGAGAAAATGATTGATTTAATATTAGAATTGAATTAATTTAAAAATTGAAATTGATTAAAGAAGTAGAAGATTATTTGAGAAGAAATTGGATTAAATATTGAACAACATTAAAATTGGGAGCTAAATGAAATTCTACAATATAAGAAAATTGAATTAAAGAAAGAGAAGAAGTTTGAGAAATTGTTTAACGAAAATAATATGGATGATGCATCATTAGAAGCCAATAAGGAGATGTTGGAAGATCTAAAACATTGCACACAAAGCATGATAGAGAATGTTGAGAAACAAAAAATATCAATAAAATTAAAGAGGGTCTTACAAACAATTTATAAAGAAGCCAAAGATTAATTATTTGTAACGTTTGAAGAATATCTAAGCACAAAACTAACTCAAGCAAGTCAAGACCTCAAAGGTACTATTATAGTATCACTTGATATTTAAAAATAATATATATGAAATTACTCTTTAGATTCATAAAAGAAAAAAGGAACTATCAAATATAAAAAAGTTATGATCATGAAATTAACTCAAACATTGACGGAAAAGGTATGAAGTCTTCAAATAGAAACAAGAGTGAAGATAAATTCGAGAAATGCACTGAATATAATGACAAGTCGTTGCATTCTAACAACAAGACTAACAACAATCAAGAATTATATTATTGTGATGATTTGTTGAGAAACTGTGCATGAATAAGAAATAATATAGAGGACCAGATTCAAAATCAAAAAAAGAAGAAAAATACCAAGAAAAATAAAAACAAGGATTGAAAAGGTTAAAATAATACATTGAAGACAAAAGGTTGTCACACCTAATAATGTAATATAGGTAGATGTTGGAGGTATTACATTATTTGGTCCCATTGTAAATATTTAGTTTAGGGTGTGAGTTTGATTTTATGTATAAAGTATGTGTCAAGTTTGTAGGAGTGTGCAAGTGTCATGTAATTAAGTGTGTGAGGTGTCTAGTTAGGAAGTGAAGAGTCTTTGAGTGATGTGTCTAGTTTAGAAGTAAGGAGTTATATGTAATCATGAGATACTTTATCTTTATGTAATATATGGGACTTATTATGTAAGAAAAGAAGATGAAGAGCCAAGTTCTTACATGAGTTTGAGAAGAGCGAAAGACAAGAGTCATGTAATGTGAAAAGTCTGATGTATCTATACATTAAGACAAAGCAATACAATTTATAACTCAAATAAGTTTTGCTTTATGCATTGCTTGAGTTTTTATCAATAAAGATTTTTAAGTGATTTTATGATATTGATGATTTGATATTGATGATATATTATGAATGATATATTTGCGATTATAGGAAGTGAATCCTGTGAGATTACTCTTCATATTTGCTAACATGAAAGTCTAAAAATATATAGATTTCTAAGTCTTCCACATATCTGGTGGAGAGTTTGGAATGAAAGAAACCACAAAATCTTTGAGGACTTGAAGATGGACTGGGAAATGGTTTGGAACCGAGCAAGAAGTCTCCTGATGGAGAATTTTAATACTATTTGCTTCAAGGAGGGATGGGAATCAGAGCAAGAAAGACAAATATTGGAATGCTAGGGAGTCAGAGAGAAATTACCAATGCCTCAAGTTCATCCTAAAAATCATGCAAAATGGATACCACCATCGGTTGGATGGTTCAAATTAAAATTTTATGGGGCCTCGAAAGGTAATACTGGGCTAGCATGAGCTGGAGGGGTGATCCGAAATCATCTGGGTAAGGTAATAAAATCCTTTGTTGAACCATTGGGTGAAAAACCAAGTCATTTTACTGAAACAAGAGCAGCTTCTGTAGGAATTTCTTTGGCTATCAATTGCAATCTAGATAAGCTCATAGTTGAAGAAGACTCACAAAATATTGTGACCATCTTAAATGGAGGACAACCAACCACATCGAATATTGACTTAATGTTGGTGGAAGCTCGAGCAATTTTCTATAGACTCGAGAATGTGTCCATCAATCATATTTATAGAGAAGCCAACAGGGTAGTAGATGGTCTTGCTAACAAAGGATTTATGGCAGATGCCAAAAAGGAATAGGAGAATGATATATTAGAGTACATAAATAATTTAGTTTATAGTGATAATACCATAGTAATTGACAATGGGGATCATTAAGAAAAGGCTTCTAGGAAAGCATAGAGTATATGATATTTAGATATGTGTGGTGTATGTTGGTTTTCTAGTTTTGGATGTGGTTAGTGAAGTGTGTTTGTTGTTACACGATTGGTATAGGCTTTATGCCATTGGGAAATCCTTCTTGGTGAAATGGACAGTGATTGGCCATATTTTTTGATGTAAAAGATTAGCATTCCTTTCAAAAATACACTTTTTCAACTTAACAAAAAAAAAATTCCAACAATATACCAATGTGGTGTCTCGATAAGGACTATATAATTTGCTTCTTATCCTCTTTGCTTTGTCTTTTAATCATAATTTGTTATATTTTTACTTACCATAATTTTGTTTAATCTATTTTCTTGCACTTTCATCATTTCATTGCAGGTTTTTGTCTTGAAACCCATTATGCATTGCATAATTGTAGTACCAACAATGTTATTATGCTCTAGTTCTATTGTAGTAGAGACTATAGATCTTGTAGTTAGTCTCTCCATTCATAGATAACGAAAGTGCTACCCTTAGTCGAAAGCATTGTCAATGCTATCATTTGAATGTGGTGCTTATTCTCTCTATGTAATAGATAACTTTTTAAGCTTATGTTTTCAATATTTCTTTGTGAACAATGCCAAAGGTAGACTACTTTGCATCTAACATCTTTTCCATTCTACTTATTTTAGACATATTTGTGAAAGCAGAAAAAATATAGATAAAAGTGCCATCATCTATCAAAAGCACCAATAACACTTCTACAATGGTTAGCATGATTGTTATAGAGCATAATGAGGTTAGATTATTTCTTCTTGCTCTATTGTTCAGTTTGGACTTAGTCCTTTTGTTTATGTTATATGTTATACTATATGTTTATTTTTGTCCTCTATTATTTTTTATTGGGTATTAAAGAAAAAAGAAAATTAAATAAAAACATAACCACATTATTTTAAGGGGACAATCATTTAATAATTGTAGTTTTAAATAGTCTATAGATCAATTTTGCATCATCATCCAAGATTAAATTACACATAAAATTTAAGATTGTTTGTCGCATCCTTTCTTAGACCTTTGCAAGAAATCAAAAGTGTATTTATTTTATCATTTGAAGAATAAAAGACATATAGACATAAGACCCTTTGTTACATTTTATAGATTAGATAGTGTTAGATTAAGGTAAAGTAGTCATGGGGATATCATAGAAAATATAAGTATTTTCAAACTTAATCATAAAACAATAGACTAGAATTTAAACTTCCCCCGTCCTTGAAGTGAGATGCCATGGACCTGATGCCAAACAAGGACAAGGGAACCAATGCACCTAGTCTCATGTGCTAGTTGAAGGTCATCTGTGATTTCTCTGTCTCACAATTTAAAGTATAGGTCAATAATACTTCATGCTTGAAATGGAGGCAAATGGAGAGGATCCAAAAGCATTTATTGGCACTTCTTTCTACACATACATACATCCTCTAAATGAACAATGTGTCACAATTGTTTGTTTACTCACACCTAACCAATAGTAGTAGTAGGTTCATTCTGTAGACACCTAAAACATGTCATGTCGATGGCGACTACTCATATGGGACATGTTACAAGACCATATGAAAGATCTTGGATAGACTTCAAGATAAAGTAGTGGTTTTAACCACTCAATTTGGGCTCCTTGGCCTAATCAGTCTGAACTGCAGTTGATACCTTTGGTCTACAGTATGAACCACTACTAACACCTATGGTTTACATGCTAGACCACAGTTGTGACCTGTGATCTAGAACTAAAGTTCAGTAGGCCTTCATCCAAGCCAAATCGGTTTGAACGACCATTTGTTCTAGAAGAAGGTAGTTTAAGGATGAAATATTCCAGAGGCTTCCAATCCAATTGTCCCAACCACCTCTTCTTGATCTTGGCTTCTCCATGAAGCCACCCCTAGCCCTTGGGTAATCCTATAAGTACCCCTTCAAATTAGGGAAAAATATATAGTGCATTTTGATAGCGAAGTGCTACCGAAATAGATATCAATATTGCATTGGATATTAGAGCAGCGAAGCCCTATCGGATTGTAGACTCATTTGAGTACACTGAGAGAGCCTTGTTGCCATTTACTTGCCAATTCATCAAGCATCATGTCAATTTGTGCCATGGATGCCCTAAGGAGCTAGAACACCAAGAAACGTAAATTCGAGCAAATGGAGGCCCAACTATGCAATTCAACTGCCAAACTAGTCAAAGGACATCAAGGCAACCCTTGATCATCAATTGGACAAGGAAGATCAAGTCCACAACCCTTGATTTAGAGGGCAAAGCTATTTTATTGCTCACCACGACTGACAGTCGCGGTGTACAGTGCAGACCGCTCATCTGAGCTATGGTTTGCAATTGCTGACAAATCTCCTTACTGTTCTTTTTGCATTCTACGTCAATAGGCTATATTAAGCATCTTAGTGGTTTATTTAGCATTTTAGAGACTCTGACTGATAGAATTAGGTTTTTCATTAAATTTACTTCATTATGGCAAGTAGGACATAATTAGCTTATTTTCATGTTATCATGCTTCATTTCATGCAATCAATCCACTAGATAGATAGTTGTACTTTCTAGTTATATGTTTCCATTAATCTTTTCAAGTATTGCATAGGTTTAACATGCTTTATCCGCTTTCTTGATTTCATTAGTGTTATGGCAACTTCATGTTTATATTCTTTAAAGGGCCTCATCATGAGAGGCTACCTATGCTTTTAATGCTTTTATGTTGTTTATTGACCGTAGGAAAGCAGATTCGAAGGAGATTCAATCATTCAATTCCTTCCTCAACGCGAAGAAGAGGGTCAACTCCACCCTAGAGCAGTTCGTGTCACCCCGAATGGCCTGAAACTCACATTTACCCTTGAGAGAGAACATTGCTTTTCCTACTATAATAAGAGTATCAAAACGGTATCCCTAAGAGGGACGCAGTTGTATATGGAATTGGCTTCTTTATAATGGAACAAAAGTGTTTTTCTTCTTCCTATTTGTTGTCAATTTCGCATGCACATGTTTTGTGTATCTTATTTCATTTTACGTAGTAGGAAGCATAGGTGTGAGGCCATTTTGGTGGTCACATATGGCGATCACGGTGAAACTCCGCATTTTTAGCATCTGATTTTTGACATTTTTGTGTTTTTTTATATCAAGTGCAAACCATGGTTGACAATTATGATCTCATTGTTGGCCCGCGGCTTCAAGACACGGTCTACAATAGCAACCACGAAACAGATTTGCAGTTTACAGCAGACACAACAGACAATAGGATTTCAAAGCTAAATTAGATGAGGACCTAAGGTAGGCCCTTATGACACTCTCTATCTCTGTATTTTGCCTCTGTGTTTTTCCAGAACAGAGAATTGAAGCCTAAACTAATTAAGGATAAAAAGAACATAAAAGTTGATTAGGTCCTTAGGGTTTCTTTTTTTGTATTTTAGCTAGGTGCTGCTAGGAACAACGGACCTCTAAGTGTAGTCCGCCCTAGAATCCAACATGCTAGATTAAATTGTGTGTTGTTTTGCATGTCTAAGGCCCAATAAGTGGCCATTTACATCGTAAGGTGCATTTTCTAAAAGAGCATGTAGGATGTAGCTTGCATTTTCTGAATTTGAAAAGTTCTTTCGCTGCATAACACGTAAGAAATGAGCATGAATGTTGTATGATGCATTTTATTTTCATGCAACAATTAAAATGAACCACACACACCACATTTCAATTAAATTCTAGTGAGTTGGAAGTGATATCCAACCACTAGTAGGGTTTCAATGACGGTGGAGGTGATTTCCATCCGTTGGCCCAACTCCCATGTACCTTATGTTCTAGACCAATACCGGATCCGAGAACCTTTCGTAGCCTAGAAAATTTGCATATACTCCTCTTCGGAGGGTATGACGTTGACTAGGTGAAAACGGGTGAGGATCTGGGAGGACCTATGCTCCCTGATCGTGTGTGGACTTCATTACCACACATTATAGGTTGGATTACGCGGCCTGGAGTTCATCGCCAAGTTGTCAAGCTACGAGTATACAGGTGAAAGCCTTAAACTATTGAGAATTACATCAAAAATTTCAAACACGATGAGAGTAGTTTAAGTTTTCAACAAATTTCAAAATACACTAAACAAATTTTAGGACACACATCTAATCCTTAAAATAGATAATCATATTGTCTACTTTGTGTGTTCTTATTATTATTTGGATAATCAACATAAGATCCTTGATCTAGGGCCAAATCTACTTTTTGATTTCACATCCAACAGTTTGAGAATCATGCAAATCGAATCTATAATAAAAAATTTATTTTGGTTTTATGATTACTCTATTTTCGAAGCCGAAAATAAGGAAAAATTACACTAAAACGGTCATAAAACGGTCTAGACAACTCCAAAAATTGCCAAATTTGTTTTGTTGTCTTAGTTATACCCTTGTGCACCTCTCACAAAAATTTTGGGTCCTAAATATTCATGGTTCAAAAATTCCCAAAAATTCCTAAAAGTGGGCATTTCCCCACGAGCCCCGGTTGGCCAATTATTTCAAAAATACAAACATTTGACCCGAAAATCATATTTTTGAGTTATAGCTCATTGTTATCAGCTCATCACACTGATCATTTTGATATATGAAACTTATTACTTTTTTCGGAAGCTAAAAATTTTTATATGGTCGGGGGACCTCCCATGGTGAGCAAGACCTCCAATCTAGAGAGGGAATCGGGTTACAAGACCACTGAACATATTCAAACAAGTCTAGAAGACATGGCCATCCCTGAATGGCATCCCAGGTCTTATCATAGCATCAGTAATATCCATAGGGTGTCCAACCATCGAGATAGCCCTATTAGGGAGGCACCCACAGGTCCTCCAGGAAACCTTCCTGATTGGAACACCTTGATAGAATTCTATATAAGGAACAATCCTCCAAATGGGGAGCCTAATAGGTCAATGTCACAGGTTCACATCCCATATTGCTCTATACATCAATCAAAAAGTGATCATGAACATACACCATGGCCTAGCTTGGGTGAGCAAACCACCCCATCTAATTGAGCAAGCCACCCCCTACTCCTCATAGGGAGCATTTGGTGCAACCTGAATATACAGAGCTTACATCTAAGCCTGAATATGCATCATTCCTCATAGATGAGGAAGAGAACCCAAGTCATCCTCCTACTCCTCATGAAGAGTACTTTGGGCAACCACATTGTGGCTCTACATCATCAAACTATACAGATCTCACTCATAATTCAAAATATCGGGTTAATGCAACCTTTAAGGAGCATGGAAAATAAGTGATAGATCCTACTAGGGGGAAAACACATGTTGAACCCATCTGTATTTCAAATATTAGGATACATAGCCCCCATACAACTAAACAACGAGATCATACACATCAAGCATTGAGACCACAACTTGACCAACAACATATGGATCAATTCTAGTTGGATCAATAACAATTAAATCAACAACGGGTGGACTCACCACGAGCACACCTACAAAGGTTGTATCAATGAAATAAATGAGAACAATAAAGGATACAACAAGAGTAAGTGCAAAATGCATTGCATAAAGTGGTGCTTACATGTAGCACCCAGAGGATGCAACAACACATAAGGCACCCAGTGCAATCTCAGAATCTTTCACCGCAACCACGCAATAACCATGTTCAAAATCATAGGTTATTATTTGGTTATCATCAAGAACCTCATACTTCTCAATAGTACCAAGATCAATGCGATGAGGAATCATATGCAGAGTCTCAATGGGAACATCAGGAGGAAGTAGATGCTTATCCTGAATCCAATTATGATGAGGTACCTAAGGATTATACTTATCGTCCACCTCAACATCAAAAGCGACCTCCTTAGCCTAATCAAGGGTGACGAGATGAAGATCATATCATTTCATTAAGGCCATACAAAGAGTTAGTTGATCATATAAATGCATTCAAAAAATAAAATCAAAGATTGGTTTATCAGAAACCCATGTTGAAGCAGCTTAGAAATTAGCCTTTGCATCTGTAGACACCTAAAATACATCATGTCGAGGGCGACTACTCATATGGACATGCTACAAAACCATATGGAGGATCTTGGATAGACTCCAAGATAGAGCAGTGGTTCTAACCACTCAATTTAGGCATTTTGGCCTAAGCGATCGAACCATGAGCCAGGCACTGCGGTCTCTAGTATAAACCGCGGTTGACACCTACGGTCTGCAGTCTAGACCACAATTGTGACCTGCGGTCTTAACTGAAGTTCAGTTAGGCCTTCATCCAATCCAAATATTTTGGAACGGTCGAAAGATATAGAAGGAGGTAGTTGAAGAACAAAAGATTCTAGAGGCTTCCATCCCAATTGTCCTAATCACCCTTCTTGGTCTTGGCTTCTCCATGAAGCCACCCATAGCCCTAGGGGCATGCTATAAATACTACCTCCAAATGGGGAGAAAAGAGAGAGAGTTAATGGATCAAGAGAGTAGCGAAGACCTATCAAATTGCATACTGAATCTATGCATTTGAGAGCCCCTTTGCTATTCACCTAAAGACCAATTAGCCATGGATGCCCTAGGTGCCTAGGAGATTCAAGAAACATAAATCCGAGCAAACGAAGGCCCTTCACAACGATTTGATTGCCAAATCTGTCAGAGGACAACAAAGGCAACCCTTGAACATCAATTTGGATAAGGATATCAAGCCCACTGCCCCTAATTCTGATGGTAAACCTATCAGAGGTCAAACCGCGACTATCAGCCACAGTTCACAGTGCAGAACGCCCACCATAGTTGTGGTTTGCAACAGGTGACTGATCACCTTACTACAAGATTAGTTATATTAGTCTTTTCATAGGTTTAATTGCATTTTAGAGAAACTCTGACCGTAGGAATTAATCGTTTCATGCATTGTATTAAGTAGGATTATATTGGATCTTTTATGCACTTTATTGCTCCTAACTTGATATTTGATCCATGCATCATTTGCTTATTCATGTCCTTCATGTTGTAGTATAATTTTTGATCAAATTAGAATAGTTTAAAGTCTTTCTTTATGTCTTCTTATTTTATTAGTTTAATGGCATTTACATACATATTTTCTTAAAGGGCCTCATCACGAGAGGCTATCAATATTTTTAATTGTATGCTATTGTTTCTTGTTCGTAGGGAGACAAGTGCAAGAGGAGATTATGTCATAATCCTTCCACATCGCGAAGAAGGGGGTCAGCTCCATCCCAATGCAGTTTGTGACTAATCAATAGAGCACTACAAGTGCGCCTACCCTATTGAGGGCATTGGAAATTGGGTGAGGAACTGGGAGGACCTGTACCCCATGAGCATGTGTGGGCTTCACTTCCACACATTATAGGTTGGTTTACGTGACTTGGGTTTCATCGCCAAGTTGTCAAGCTATGGGTATATAGGTGAAAGCCAATTTAACTGAGTATAAAATCCAACAATATTTCAGAACATGCGAGAGTTTCTAACACTAACACAACATATCTAAAAACAACATCAAACAGTTTAGTGCTCACAATAAAAATTTAAAAGGAGATAATCATCATTTGTATACCTTGTTTAAATAATAAAACACATCTATATGTTAGGTACACAAATGGTGAACACACGGGGTGATCGGCAAAGGTCTAGGACCGATGCCCATGATCAACCCCCAACTTGTTCACAACAGCATGTGTCGAGTCCTCATACACATGATCAAACTGAATGACGTTCGACGAGCATTAGAGGTGACAACTCAAAATGAGGAGATCTCGTTGAGCATACCCTCGATAGAGGAGCTTCATTACACTCCTCTAGGCACAGGACTGAACGCGAATCTTCTCAGCATGAAGATGCTCTACTCCAAAGCCATTATCGATACCGCACTACACGCGCATCGATGGGATCGATCAAGGAATATGTTGTGCAGGGGACCAAGTTGGTCCCCATACATACTAGGTCCACAGGAGGTTCTAACCCTCCACAATCAGAGTATAGAATGACCAGAGATCCGCCCATTCAGGGGTAAGAGGACAGGCTCACTTCTGAGCATAGGTCCACCCATACTCCCGTGTGTGGCCCACCATGCAAGATCACCATTGATATATCAAAGGTGGAAGCTAATGGAACACCACCGCATGATCGATGGAGGTCTAAATAGTTAGATGGTCTAGGTAGTGTTCTTTATCAGCTAGGCTGCAAGCCTACAACTCTGTCCACTCGTGCTCCAAGTGAGCGTAGCGACAGTTGTATCAAGATCACTAGAGAGCATGGAGAGGCTTCTAAGTGCCCTCATGTCACACATCCGCCATCAACACATTTGTCCGATGGGTACAGAACCCATAAGGTAGCTCGCACAGAGCATACGCACCAGAAGCCACCCACGATCGACTAGATCGATAGATCACATAGATTGGTGTCTAAGCAAAGACGTCAACTCCTCCAAGATCAATTGGAGGATGCTCACCTGGAGAGACAACATATTGCAAATGGAAATCTTCAAGCATAAAGGCTCCTACGATAGAGATTATATGAGCAACGTATGCGCGAGGAGCGTATTCTAGCTCAGAAGGAGTGCATAGAGCAGGAGGATCAGCTAGCCAGGGCTGGACTATACCCTCCTGAGGAGCATAGAGAGCGTATGCAAAGGAGGGTTGTGTCCCTAGCCAATATGCATGAGGAGCGCAAAGACGCTCGTACTCATGTCAATGCCCAACAGAGGGAGTGATTGCCGTCACTCAATGATCTTAGACAGAGGTAGCATGAACATGTAGATGTAGACGGATATGATCAGGAGTATCCTGAGAGTTACCGAGTTGAGGAGGAGGAAGAGCCACGTCCTCCACCTCCCTCGAAGAAGACCTTACCTCCTAAACCGCCTCCACGTCAGCTTAGGGAGGAGGACTTTTTATCTTATGAGACGTACAAGGTTTTTGTCGATAAGTTCAAAGCAATAGAGAGGCAAGGCATAGCTATGCAAAATCCGACACTAAGGAAGATACATAATGAACCTCTAGACCCCTCTGTGCCTACGCCTCCATATCCTGAGCATTTTGATATGCCTAGGTTAGAAAACTTCAAGGGTG
Organism: Wollemia nobilis; assembly: GCA_028583015.1. Taxonomy (NCBI): domain Eukaryota; kingdom Viridiplantae; phylum Streptophyta; class Pinopsida; order Araucariales; family Araucariaceae; genus Wollemia; species Wollemia nobilis. The sequence goes on from JAQPPZ010000523.1 coordinate 24,662,592, forward strand.
ATGAGGATGCCCAAGAGCATGTTACGAGTTTTCTGGATGCTTATTTCCAGATAAGGAGTCATGATGCCTTGTTGTTGTGCACCTTCATTATGACACTCTCCAACCCGGCCCGAGAGTGGTTCAACTTGCTGAAGGAACATAGTATTACTAGTTTTGAGCAGTTAGCTGATGCATTTCTTGAATGCTATTCATTTGGCATCAAGAAACAGGCCAACCTTTTTGATTTGGTTGTGCTAGCTCAGCGCGATGACGAGCCCATCGAGCAATACGAAAAGAGATGGCATAGAATAATGGTAAAGCTACCATTCCCTATTCCTACTACAGAACTAACCCGAATGTTTACAAAGAGTTATGCCAAGAACATCTCACTACTGTTGCAGTTGTAGTAATATGCTACATTCGAGGAAGTTGTGGCACAAGCCAAGGTGATCGAGGACATCAAGTTGTAAGAAGGCAACTTGAAGCTCAAGACTAGGAAAGAGGGGTTTAAAAAGAGTACTACGAAGCAACAAGGCAAGCAGGCCCACGTGAATCAAGTAGTACTAAATCTTGGAGGAGAGGACAAGGGACAACAAAAGCCTAATTATCAGGCCCAACCTCCTCCTACGCGTTATGAGACGCACAAAAAAAATTATAATGGCAAAAACGGAGAAGAGCGCCCACCTCGCCAGTTCACACCTCTGACAAAATTGATGACTTTGATTTTCCATCAACTGTGCAAGGCCAAGGCCATACGATTTCTCGAGGTCAAATTAGTAGATCAAAATGTGCCAAAGTCAAAGTGGCATCAAGACTATCTGTTTTGCATATTCCACAGAGCGAAGGGCCACGACATCGAGACATGTTGGTCCTTCAAACACATTGTGCAGAACATGATAGAAAAAGGAGAGCTTATAGTACCAGGCAATCCATAGGTGCCCGACAACAAAAACATGGGTATTTTCAAGAATCCACTACCTAATCACGAGGCGCCTCGTAACAATACCGGATAGGTCAATCAAGTGAGAGTCGAACCACCTACCCAGGGGTTCGTAGGCATGGTCAATGTTGTTACTAGACATGGGAGGTACGATCAACCGAATCAACCTTGTGCTCCCGTTAGAATACAAGCTATGCCGGATCAACGGCCAGCTCAAAACATTCCAGGCCCACCAACTAGATTGGTGGTGACCATAAGGAGCAGGTTAGTTCAGAACCTACAGACAATTCTTGCGAAGTTGTCAATATATGAGCTTATTCAGCAGTCCCCTAGACATAGGGAGACTCTTATGGATATTTTGAGGTCCATTGAGGTATAGTCCCAAGATGCGCACGCATTTAAAAAATTTTGTGGGACATGTACAACAGTGTCAGGAACCCACGATACAATTTTACGATCATGAAGTGAAGATGGTTCCTACTATGATGGCTGACCCACAACTGCATATTATCGTGTGTGTTAACCACATGCCATTCAAAATGGTCTTGATCGACACTGGGTCCTCGATCAATATAATTACGACCAAGGTGTTGAGCCATATCAAGTTACCCAAATCACACATTTTGCCTACCACCTTTACGTTGAGAGTGTTTAACGATGCACTATGCTTGACAGTTGGTACAATTTTTCTACCTATTCAGGTGGGACTCAAGACCATCTCTGTGATGTGTCACGTTATAGAGGGTGCCATGCAGTACAACATTCTGCTTGGAAGGCCTTGGATTCATGAAATGCGTTGCATCCCCTTGATCTTGCATCAATGCGTGAAGTACATTCATGAGGGACAGGTTCATGTAGTGTCCTCGAACGAAGAACCATTCAAGTTCGTGAACCTAAAAGATTTGCCTGGGGGTTTTGTACTCCCATCGCCGCACTTGGATATCCGACTTGCTTAAGATTCCAAGAGGTAAACCGACAGCCCATGCTCAACCATCGACATATGTGTCACGCATATCTGAGCATACGACTGCAACTTCTCTAAAACCAACTACATCGGCAATGCATCGACAAGACAAAAAGCTAAAGGTAAAATTGGGCAAGAAAGTAGATCATATGCTCGGACCAGTCACCAATGAGACTCCCACTCCCATGGATGTGGAAGAACCTCAAGACAAAGCCGAGGAGGCACCTCAACCTGCTTCACCTGCATATTCAGTAGGGTCATCTGCATCGTAGGTGACCATTCATCTGGCTAGCACGGGGTTGGGTGAGTATCTTGTGCAAAATGTTACTTTCGGACCTATCCTAAAGACTGCACAAGAGATGGGCCGATCACATGCCCATCGATTTTCGATTGGATATGTAGTGTCGTTGGGTGAGCCACCCAACCAAACAAACTTTGTCTACGTAGGGCTAGATCAAGCGCCCAATAGAATGTTCATAGATGATGATGATGACGAGCCATTCTCTGTGAATGTGTGCTATCTATCCAACCTAAAATATACCATACGCATTTTTGAGTCGTATCATTGGCATGGGCACGGTCTTGGTCTTTTCAAACAAGGACGTAGGACTCCGCTCGAACCTCATTATCAGTTAGCTATTAATAGGTTTGGGTTAGGGTTACAGGTATAGGATCATGATGATTTTCTAGCTGCATCCTTTGATCACATGTACCTGAGTCTGGGGGATGATGTGGATTTTAATCCATATCACCCTAATCTTTTCATCTTTTGGAGGACTTGCCAGATGGTATCATTTGTTACCATAGGGCCACCCGATTCATATCATGATGGGCCCTTAGAGGACAACCCCAGAGGCAACTTGGGTAACCAAATCCGTAGTGCTACCAACGACACTGGTATGCAGGGGCATAACCCCACTACTGGAGGCAATCTCGAGCTAAGAGATCTTTGTGATGATGATGGATAGGAGTCCACCTTCGAAATGAATGGACTTACTTATGATGCAGATGATGAGTCCTCAAATGATGATCAATATGAAGAGGAAATCGAGCCAACCTTTCCAGGTCTGGTGTTTATATGCCATCTACTGCTTATGGAACAAGTGGAAGAGACGAATGAGCGCTTCATAGTCGATAGTGATTATAAAGATGAAACAAAGGAGGCCTATTTAAGGCCTCGTCTAGCTAATCTCCCACTGTTCATAGACACGATAGAGTGGTCCATCCATGGTAGTGACCATAGTGATGTAGATGAGAGGACCGATTCCAGGCTCATGTATCCACAATATTTATTGCCTAGGGAATCGAAGCATGTCATGGAGGAAGTCCCTCCCAACACTAAGCACTCCGAGGAAGGATCAATGCCAGTTTACATGACAGTATCATATATACGATCGTTCTATCGAATTTATCCGGATAGTGATGATAGTGACTACAAAATTAGATACATGGGGCCACACGTGGTAGATTTTCCATTAGAAGAGGGGGGAAATTATGGATTGTATTTGTACAGTGATGAAGAAGATTCGTTGGAGATGGCATATTTGGGACCTCATCACCTATGTAATAGGCCTCCACCTTGAGGTCCCCCACCTATTATAGTTGCAAGTTTGCGTCGGGAGATCAATCTCCATCGCAACCTAAGGGAAAGAAGAGAGCTCGAAGAGAGGTATCAGAAACTCTTTCCCCATCCGCCTACGTATGCGGAGCTCCTTGAGCCGAGAGATCCCATTTTACAACTAGTGCACCAAGAGGATCCAGTTATACGGGAATCCCACAAAGAGGATCTGTTTATACCTGTACCATCCAAGCCATATCTTGGGTATAAAAGCTACGCTTCAGATATAGAGTTTTATTTGTGTTTTAGGAGATCAATTCCATTCCATCAGTATGGTCTTCGTTGATTTGACCACTCCACTTCGCAATCCAACAGATCCGTCCAAATCGCTGCATCTGAACATGGATGCTATCGATTGGGATCACGCTGACTCGTCGGTACAGCCTGAAGATTTATTCCCTAATGAAGAAATGTTGTAACCGTTTCATTTTATGCTAAGCTGTGCTTATGATGTTTATCACGCTGAGGGTGCTTCCCACGAGGAACATGTGAACCCAACTGATGACATCCATCTGATTCCTACGCCTCACCAGCTTGAGGAGGGATCACATATGTCAGTGGAGAAAACCTTTGATGTGGATATCAATAAAGATCCCACCAATCCAAAGAAGGTTAGATTTGGAGAGAGTCTCACTTCGGATGAGTGTGATAGCATCATCCCTCTACTGAAAGAGAGACCTGATCTCTTTGCTTGGACTTACAAAGACATGTCGGGTCTAGATCTGAAATTGGTTACTCATAACCTTTGGCTAGATCTGTTGAAGAAGCCAGTCAAGCAAAAACTTAGAAAAATGCATCCAAAAGTAGCCTTAATGGTGAAAGACGAGTTGCAAAAGATGTTGGACGTAGAGTTCGTCATCTCCATTGACTATCTAGAATGGGTGTCTAATATGGTACCCGTAGGAAAGCTAGATGGAAGGGTCTATATTTGTACGAATTTTAGAGATCTCAATAAGGCAACACCCAAATATTCATTTCTATTGCCAAATATCGATGCTCTGGTAGACGCTACTATAGGTCATGAAATGCTCTCCCTTATGGACGGTTTTTCTGGATACAATCAGATTCGGATTAAACTCGAAGATCAGCATAAAACCGTGTTTATAACGCCATGGGGGAAATTTTGCTACAAAGTTATGCCATTCGGTCTTGAAAATGTTGATGCCACATATCAACTGGCAATAACTATATCTTTCATGACTACATGCATAAAATCTTAGAAGATTATATCGATGACTTACTAGCTAAGTCGTTGCTGTGAGCAGAGCATGCAGAGGTCTTAAGGAAGGTCTTCGATCGCCTGATAGAGCATAATGTCGGGTTGAATCCTAAGAAGTGCATATTTGGCGTAACTTTAGGTAAACTCTTGGGATTCATCATTTTTAAATGAGGCATCGAAGTAGACCTAGCAAAGGTCAAGGCTATTCTAGAGATGTGTCCTCCCACTAATATCAAAGAACTAAGAAGCCTTCAGGGCAAAGTAGCGTCCATAAAGCGATTCATCGCTCAATTATCGGATAAATGTCGACCCATGAATCGACTGCTACACAAGGGGGTCCCATTTGATTGGGACAAGGACTGCCAAGCAGTCTTTTCTAAGATTAAGCAATACCTAGCAACACCGCTAGTACTAGCTCCACCAAGGCCAGATGTGCCTTTTTTGCTATATATATCGACAACCAAATTTGCATTAGGAATCATGTTAGCCCAAAAGAACGTGCAGGCCAAAGAGGAAGCCGTATATTACATCAGTCGCACCTTGGTGAGTTATGAGTCAAGATATGCATATGTTGAGAAGCTTTGTTTAGCAATGGTGTTCACTACCAAGAAATTGTGGCATTACATGTTAATTCATACAACATATGTTATATCAAAATAGAATCCTTTGCAGTATATGATGAGCAAGACATATCATAACACACGTATTGCAAAGTGGATCATGCTATTGACAAAATTTTATTTGTAATTCATTAGCCAAAAGTCCATCAAGGGACAAGTCATAACTGATCAACTGGCTGAGGTACCACTGTCCAACAGTAGGCCTCTAATCATTGAGCTTTTAGATGATGCAGTCTTCGTAATATCTGAAGCTCCCAAACCCAAAGAACTAGAGAATAATGCTGATATGACATTGTTCTTCGATAGTTCAAAGTGTGAGCAAGGGGGTGGTGTAGGAATAGTGTTTTTCATGCCACAAGAAGCTCCAATGCCCTTGTCATTCAAGTTAGACTTTCTGTGCACCAACAATAATGTTGAGTACGAAGCCCTACTTTTGGGCCTCCATGCAGCCATCGCCATTGGTATTAAAATATTGAACATTTTTGGCGATTCTCTGCTCATAGTTAACCAAGTTAAGGGGCTCTTTCAGTGTCGATGTCCCGTACTAAAATCCTACAAAGATCTTGTTGCGCTCACTAAATTTGAATGGTATGACATCGAGGCAATCCCTCGATCATCAAATAGGTTTGTAGACACCATGGCATCTTTGGGGTCCTTGATTCCTTAGAATCCATCCATCAATTTTACTACCATCCATGTTAGAATGCTCTTGCACCCAACAACAAAGTGTGCAGCCTTTGATAACAAAGAGTCAGTCAACATGATTGTCGTGGAACCAATAGATGATTGGTTTTGTAGAACATAATACTTCCTTAAGCAGGCACCCTGGGAGTCATTGACTTCTAGGAGTCCTACGGGGAGTCATACTACCATTCACCATAAGTTTGTTTCCCAGTCTACATTTACAAAGTTAAATACGCAGGGGGAGCAAGTCGTCTTAGCAGTCGAAGTTGAGGCTTGTCAAAGCTGGATGTTGCAAATCCAAGACTTCTTCAAACTTGGTATGATCCCAGAGGTATTGTCGTGTGCCGCAAGACACACATTCAAATATAAAGCGACTAAGTATGTCTTGATAGGAGACATTTTGTACCGATGTAGCTACGAAGGAGTTCTCCTTCTATGTCTTGAGCCCCAAGAGTCATCTTGGGCAATTTCAGAAGCTCACGACGGTACATGCGATGGCCATTTTAGTGGCATGGATATCATCAAATACATCCTTTGCATGGGTTATTATTGGCCCACTATGGAGAAGGATTGCAATTTGTATGTCGATAAAAGAGTTAAATGTCAGCATCATGCTAATCTTACGCACTTGCCATCACAGGCCTTATAGCCCATTCAGGCAGCTTGGCCATTTGCTCAATGGGGACAAGATCTTATTGGCAAGATTTCTCCTCCATCGTTAGGCCGACATACATTCATTATCATGGCTACTGAGTATTTTACAAAGTGGGTGGAAGCCATTCCCCTTACAATGACCACTAGAGCTTGCATCGCAAAATTTATTCTCGAGCATATCATATGTCATTTTGGGATACCATCCAAAATATTTTTGAATAATGGAACTTCTTTTAAGAACAAAACTATGTGGGCTTTAACGTCTAAATACCGCATTAAACACAGTTTTGCAACTCCATACTATTCGCAAGCAAACGGGCAAGCTGAGGCCTCAAACAAGACTGTGGTAGCCATCTTGAAAAAGACAGTGCAAGAACACCACAAGGATTTGCATATACAATTACCCCTTGCATTATGGGCTTATATGACTAGCATTCCAATGCCCATTGGGGCAACTCCGTTTTCACTAGTATATGGCGCTGAGGCCATTATGCCCTTAGAGTTGGAAATTCCAACGCTGTGCGTCGCATTGAAAGAGTTCATCGATGACTACACCGCATGGCAAGCTTACCTCGATCAATTGATGTTGCTCGATGAACGTCGCGTGAATACCCTCGAGCATCTCCATGTTTATCAAGAGTGATTAAAACGAGCTTACAATGTCAAATTCCACTAGAGAGACTTTGAAGTAGGGGATCTTGTGCTGAAAGAGAACCAACATAACTCAAATTTGCCGCCTAATATGCGAGACAAATTCATGGCTAATTGGCTAGGGCCTTACATCATATCTGAAAAGATTGGTCCAGGTACCTATTGCCTAACATCGCTAGAGGGTGTGGAAGAGCTTGATCCTCTTAATATCATCCATCTTAAGGCATTTTATGCTTCAGAGTGTAGTAAAGGCACCAAAGGCATCTGTAAGCCCTTTGGTCAACCCAAAAGCTCCGAGGGTTTGTCCACAACCAGTCGGTCATCTCAAAAGGCTTTGAGTTCTCAAATTGATAAGCTTGGTCAAGTAAAGGTACCAAAGGCATCTGTAAGCCCTTTTGTCAACCCAAAAGCTTCGAGGGTTTTGTCTCAACCGCTCGGTCATCCCGAAATTCCCCAAGCTCTCCGTTGAGTAGCTTGGTCAAGTAAAAGCTTCAAATGTGGTTCCTCGCCATTTGGTCATCCTTAAAATCTCCAAGGACATGTACTCATCGTTTGGTCAAATATGAAAGCTCCAAAATGCATAAAAATTTAAAAATATATAAAATTCCAAAAAAAAAAATTGGTAAAGCATAAAATCCAAAAACATTTGCTTTTGGAGTTTGCATTTTCATACATGCATTCACATCATCATATTGCATTTAGGCATTTGTCATCCATTGCATTCCACAGTAGAGCATAATGTGTATATCAAAATCTTACAAACGATCACACTTTTGTGTTTCAATCATGCACCCTTGCATTTATCATAATTCATTGCATTCATACACTATACTTATTGCGGAGAAATATATATGTATATTAAGTTTTCCAATCACTCAGCCATACTTAGTGGGTTCTTCAGATATTGTAGAAAGCTTGCTTTGCTATTATAGACAAGGTCATTAGTTGGGATAGTGCTTCAACATATCAGAATCCCGTCACTAAGTAAAACAATATAAAATCTTGCTAAGACAAGAGAGGATGAAAGCCTGAAAGCGATCTTAGGTATCTAGAGAGATGGGTTTCACGACCTGCTTATCTTGCAAATAGTCGGTCTAGAAAGGTGTACTTTGGCAAAAGGACAAGATTTTCCCCTATAAATCCCAAAGTCACAAAGTTTAAATCCCAAGTTACAAAGTGCAAAAGTACAAATTTCAAGTTCAAAATGTAAAGTGACATAGTGAATCAAAAACACTATAAAAATCCCTTGCTCACAGAAAATGGTAACACATGGACTAACAATGATTTTTATCACTACATATGAGCAAGTAAGAAGAGTGAGAACTTGAATCCCTGGATTGTCCACCTTTTGAAAGCAATAGAGTGATCCCCAATCGCAGCAATGGGTTGGAAGAGTCCCGCCTGCAATCGGAGGGGTAGTTCTATTGGGTGATCCCCAAACATAGTAATGGGTTGAAAGAGTCTCGCCTGCATTTGGAGGGGTAGACCTGATCAATTTGGAAGATGAATTAGCTCTAAGTACCTAATATTGTCTAGTTGTATAATTTTAATCAAAGCTAAAACAAGGATGGTACGATCGTATGAGGAACCCTATCTCACATATGGGTTGAAAGAGTCCCGATTGACATATGGGGTATGCTTATGATCTATCTAAAAATACTCACATGCACACATAGGGATAATGAATAGTTGGGTATGTCATGGCAAAAGCCTTGTCCAATATAAGCCTTGTACAATTAGTATGTGATTTTTGGAAAAGTCTACTAGGGTGTTTGAGTCTCAAGGAAAATCCCAAAAAGTTCTCCAATAGCAACAAGATACCAAATATCATTAAACTTCATAAATACGAGTCATTCATTCATTAGAATGCATTTTACAAAGCATAACCAAAAAAATAGGATAAATACCACATAAATATCAGAAATGATGTTTAGACGACCACTGACTATTTAGTGCAGTAAAGAAGAAATATACAAAATGACATATTCATTTGTTAGGATCCCATCCTAACCCTTAATGTAATAACTTCCATGATGTAATAATTCCTAAATAACGTGGGTAGTACCCATGATTAATATTTTGTAATGTTCTAAGTTTTAGCTTATATAGTGCCTATGACAAATGGCACCCTTTTTATGTAACACATGGTAGATAGGTATGTAAGGTGGCCTTGTGCATGTAATTCGAGTGGCATTGTGCATGTAATTCGAGTGGCATTATGCATGTAATCTAGGTGGCATTTTGCATGTAAGCCAACCATGGAAGGGAACTCTTTAAATACCGGAGAAGGCACCAATGTATTCATATTTTTGCAAATTAATGAAGTGTTGAAGGAGGTTGCCCCCTCGAAGAGGCCTGCGATTCTATCTTATTGTGAGATTGTTCCTTTATGCAAATTTTTGTTATAATGTGTATTTTGTTCTGAATATTAATATGATGTTTATGTGAGTTTATTTCCAAGCAATTGTGTGAGAGTGTGTTTATTTGAGTTTATTTTATAGTAGGATCCTAACAAGTGGTATCAGAGCACTTTCCAGGGCCAAGTTCTGCTGCAACAGTAACGATTCTTGCCTATTAGGTATAATCCTTTGTTATTTTCGTGTAATTTTTTTTTACTATTATAAAAAAAAAAAGACAAATACTAGTCAAAAAAAATATATATAGTCTTTTTTAGTTGAGTAGGTAGAAACCCTATGCCGGGGGTTTTAAAATATCGTGAAGGATCTGTCATTATTGGCTAAGCTAGATAGCCCATACAACGTCTAGTGAAGTGAGGGGCGATCAGGCTCCAATACCCAAGCCTCAGATAGAACTCACACACGGACTTGAGCTCCCATGCATCTTCGGGTGTATCGAGAGACCATTCTAGGGTTAACAAAATTTTATCCAGTAGGAAGCTTATCGGCCTTGTATCATCCATAGTCCATGGGACACAACATCCCAGACGATTACCCTCCTATACTGTCAGAGAGGCAGATAGTGTGCTCAAGGGTATGTGTGGAATCCTCCTTGGGTAGTGGCCTAAAATATTGGTTCGAGCACTATTTTTCGTCACTGCGGTATAATAGAGGGCCTATGGGTGTTACATACTCCTTTACTTAGCATACCCTGGTTCTATTAAAACTTCAACTTGCAACAAAATCACAAACCAAAACTCCCTGTTTGTAAACCTGCATTCCAAATTCCCAAAAGTGAGCATATGAGAAAGGAATCCTCTACCAAAAAAATAGCATACATTGCATGAATTTGGGATAGAATATGAGGGTGATAGTTAAGTTGACAGTCTAGAGAATAACAGTCAAATTTACAATGGCAGTAACAATCAGGTCAGCACAGTCAGGTCAAAAATTGCAGTTTTCAGTGTCAGAACAGAACTGTCATAAAAGTAACCTTAACAATACAGAGAATATTTAGACTAGTGAGGTAAGCAATGTCAGAGAGACTATCCAGGCTGAGCAAAACATTGAGCGAGTGACCAAAGACCAATTATAGATAGTGCTCCAGTACCCAACTTTTGCACTGTAGCTCAAAATCAAAAACTATAAACATCGTTAGACTCGACAAAATAGGAGAAAAAAAAGTCTAGGGTGCCCAAAAGTAGTGTTGTGGGATATAGCTCATTGTGACCACCTCTTCGATCTGATCATTTTGATATATAGCACCCAAGCACTTTTTTGGACACTTACTAAAAATAGTAAGTCCCGAAACCCAATTCTAATTTTAGTAACTGGTCACAAAAGGTTCCAAAATGGCCGAGGGTACCTGTGGACATCAAAAAGAGCTAGAACAGATGGACTCCTTAACAAAATCCATTGAGAATTTGAACTTGGCAATTTTCTCCATAAGGGAAGAGGTCCAAGGTCTTCGTCTAGATCATGAGGCCACTAGCGCTCGCTTAGAAGAAACACTGATAGATGTGGGTAGCAAGTTACATAAGGGACCACTCAAAATAGAACACCGAGCTGAAAACTCTACAAGGAATGACCATGACCCATCCTTTAAAATTCCAAAATTGGACTTCCCTCGATTTAATGGGAAGGATGTTGATGGGTGGTTATGTAGGGTTGATCAATTCTTTAGACTTCATAATGTTCCCATATATCATCGAGTTCAGATGGCTTCCTTCAATTTGGAATCTGAGGCTCTACATTGGTTCCAGTGGTTACGTAATTCCAACCCAAATCTCTCTTGGGAGGACTTTGAGTCCCAACTACTAACCCGATTTGGGCCTAGTGAGTATGAGGACTTCACAGGGGCCTTGACCAAACTGCAACAAACATCCTCAGTCCATGACTACCAAACTCAATTTGAAAAATTGGCCAATAAGACAAGAGGATTGACGGAAGGGTTCTTCACGAGTTGTTTTATCAGTGGGTTAAAAGGGGATCTCCAAGCTGAAGTAAAGATGTTGAAACCACATTCCATGATGGAAGCTATCAGTTTGGCCCGTCTGGCCAAATCTAAACTCTCAAACCAAAGGCGCCCCTCACGGTTTCCTCAAAATTGACCTTCATTTCCTTTTTGAACCCAAAATTCAATGGATAGTAAACCTACTACACCCAAGTGACTGACTATAGAGGAGATGGATGCATGTCGTGCCCAAGGATTATGTTATAATTATGATGAAAAGTTTTTTAAAGGACATAAGTGTGCAAACAAAAGATTGTTCTTGATAGATGTTGAGGAACCTGCTAACACTGACCAGAGTGATGAGGATGAGGACCCCCCTGAAACACCTTCTCCATAGGAAGAAGATACATAGGGGTCTGAGGCAGAGATTTTAGTCCATGCTCTTGTAGGCATTACCACTCCACAAACCATGAAAGTTGTGGGATTTTTCAAGGGCCAATGTCTTACCATCCTTATTGATTCAGGCAACACACACAACTTCATTGATCCTCGAGTTGCTAAGTGGGCAAATTGCTATATCCACACTTGTAATTCATTCAAGGTCATGGTAGCCAATGGGGGAACATTACCTTGTAAAGGAAAATGTCGCAATGTCAATATCAGGATAGGGGACTATGAACTCAAGCAGGACATGTTTGCCCTCCAGTTGGGAGGATGTGATATGGTTTTGGGATCTCAATGGTTGAGTACGTTGGGAACTATCAGTTGGAACTTTGCAGAACTCTGGATGCAATTCTCCCAAAATGGACAAACACACTTACTCAAGGGCTCCCCTGTAGGAACACCTCACCTCATTAGTTCCAATCATATGGAGAAAGTGCTAAAGAAATCAAAACATGGGGTCATTGCACAACTCTTCTCCATCCAACCAACCACTTCACTAATGGCTGAAATTCCATCAGACCTACAACTAGTTCTACACAAACATGATGTTGTCTTTGCAGAACCAACTACACTACCACCGCATTGCTCTCACGACCATGTTATCCCATTGCTCCCGGGTAGTGCACCACCAAATATCAGGCCATACAGGTACCCTCATGCCATGAAATCAAAACTGGAAAAATTGGTACAAGAATTACTCAAGGCTGGTGTCATCCGGCCTAGTACTAGCCCCTACTCCTCGCTTGTCCTACTTGTTCCCAAGAAAGATGGCTCATGGCACCTATGTATTGACTACCGGGAACTCAACAAGACTATGGTCAAGGATAAATTTCCTATTCTAGTGGTTGATGAATTACTCGATGAACTACACGGGACCATGTATTTCACCAAGCTTGATCTTCGCTCTGGGTACCATCAGATCCGGCTCAAGGATGAGGACATCCCCAAAATTGCCTTTCGCACTCATGAAGGTCATTATGAATTCTTGGTAATGCCATTTGGTCTCACAAATGCTCCTTCTACATTCCAAAGTCTTATGAACAACATCTTTCGGCCCTTTCTATGAAAGTTCATCCTTGTGTTCTTCGATGACATCTTGATTTACAACCGCACATGGGAAGAGCACCTCAATCATGTGGATCAAACTTTACAGTTGTTGGTCACCCATCACCTTTTTGCCAAAAGGTCCAAGTGTTCCTTTGGTCTGATTGAAGTAGAGTATCTGGGACACATTGTCTCACAGGATGGCATCAAGGTTGACCCTAAGAAGATTCAAGCAGTTCAAGAGTGGCCGAAACCTCACACCCTCAAGGGACTTTGAGGATTTTTAGGGCTTACAGGCTATTATCGCAAATTTGTCTACAATTATGGGAAGATAGTTGCCCCCCTCACCTCCATGTTGAAAAAATATTCCTTCACTTGGACAGGGCCTGCTGACCAAGCCTTCATTGAACTCAAGCATGCTATGACCACCACTCCCGTCTTAGCCATGCCAGATTTCTCTAAACCATTTGTCATTGAAAGTGATGCTTCTGGTCGTGGTATTGGGGTAGTATTGATGCAATAAGGATGACCTGTGGCTTTTACTAGCAAGGCACTCTCTGATCGTAATCTGGGGAAATCCACATATGCTAAGAAAATGTTAGCCATATTGCATGCAATCACACATTGGCGACCTTACCTCATTGGGCGTCACTTCTCCATCAAAACTGACCATCAAAGTCTCAAATATTTTTTGGAACAAAGAGTTGCCACGCCTGACCAACAAAAGTGGGTGTCTAAACTCATGGGCTATGATTATGATATCACCTACAAAAAGGGAAAGGAGAATATTGTGGTTGATGCTCTTTCTCGCCAAATGGAGACCGTAAGTATGTTGTGTGCCATCTCAGCACCACTTCCCCAATGGATTGATTCCTTGCATCAAGAAGCACGTCGGGATGCAGATTTGCAAGCTTTGATAGCCTCACTAATGGATGATCCAGATTCTGCACCAGGGTATAATTGGAATGGCCATGATCTGCACTACCATCAATGCCTGGTTCTACCTCATAAGTCCCCACTTAGAGAGCTCCTCATGAAGGAATTGCATGCCACTCCCTTTGCAGGCCATTCAGGGTTCCTTAAAACATATGAGCGACTCAAGTGCACCTTCTTTTGGAAAGGTATGAAACGTGACATCCACTCTTTTTTTGTTGCCTGTGACACATGTCAAAGGATGAAAGGTGAAACAATGTGCTCTTCGGGCACTCTTCAGCCATTGCCTATCCCGGATCAGGTTTGGACTGACATTTCCATGGACTTTATAGAAGGGCTCCCTAAATCTGGAGGCAAGTCAGTTATTTTTGTGGTAGTGGACCGCCTTTCAAAGTATGCTCACTTTTGTGCCCTTGCCCATCCTTATACCGCATCCATTGTTGCACAAATTTTTCTTGACTCCATATTTCACCTTCATGGCATGCCCACCTCCATTGTATCTGATCGTGATCCCACCTTCACTAGTCATTTCTGGCAAGAGTTGTTTAAGTTGCAGGGGACTCAACTCAAAATGAGTTCAGCCTACCATCCGCAAATGGATGGTCAAACAGAAGTTGTTAATAAATGCTTGGAAACCTACCTTCATTGCTTTGTCTCAGATCATCCCACTCAATGGGCCAAATGGCTATCCTTGGCCGAATGGTGGTACAACACTTCCTATCATACCACAACCAAACTCACACCATTTGAAGCAGTCTACGGGCGCCTTCCACCTACGCCTTCCTCTTACATTCCTGGCAGCTCCAAGGTCCAGGTCGTCGACAACACTCTGAGTCAACACATTGAGGTCCTTTGCCAACTTAAGCAAAATTTGAACATGGCCCAGAATTGGATGCGCCAACAAGCTGATCAACATCATTCTGAGCGTAGTTTTGATGTAGGTGATATGGTCTTCCTTCGCTTGCAACCATACAAACAATCATCCCTACAACTTCGCAGGTGTCAGAAGCTTGCTGCAAAATTCTATGGTCCTTACCAGGTTCTACAAAGGATTGGCCCCACAGCTTACAAATTGGCACTCCCACCTACTTCCAAGCTTCATCCTGTTTTTCATGTTTTCACTCTCAAGAAAGTTGTGGGCACATAGGTACAGGTTCAATCCACACTTCCTGAATTGGATGAAGAAGGCTCCATATTACTTGAACCTGAGCAGTTGTTGGATCGTCGGACTCACACTCTTCACAATCGTACAATTACAGAGATCCTGGTTCAATGGCATGGGCTTCAACCTAAAGATGCTACATGGGAATCTCTCCACCAACTCCAGCAACAGTTTCCTCATTTCATATTTGAGGACAAAGCTTCTTCAAGGGGAAGGACATGTTAGGATCCCATCCTAACCCTTAATGTAATAACTTCCATGATGTAATAATTCCTAAATAACGTGGGTAGTACCCATGATTAATATTTTGTAATGTTCTAAGTTTTAGCTTATATAGTGCCTATGAAAAATGGCACCCTTTTTATGTAACACATGGTAGATAGGTATGTAAGGTGGCCTTGTGCATGTAATTTGAGTGGCATTGTGCATGTAATTCGAGTGGCACTATGCATGTAATTCGGGTGGCATTATGCATGTAATCCAGGTGGCATTTTGCATGTAAGCCAACCATGGAAGGGAACTCTTTAAATACCCGAGAAGGCACCAATGTATTCATATTTTTGCAAATTAATGAAGTGTTGAAGGAGGTTGCCCCCTCGAAGAGGCCTACGATTCTATCTTATTGTGAGATTGTTCCTTTATGCAAATTTCTATTATAATGTGTATTTTGTTCTGAATATTAATATGATGTTTATGTGAGTTTATTTCCAAGCAATTGTGTGAGAGTGTGTTTATTTGAGTTTATTTTATAGTAGGATCCTAACATCATTCATTAGCATTATACCAATCCATTTCACTGCATTTCATACATGGGTTATTAATTGATTAAGTTCTTGAAATGAGAATTATCAATTATTTTGCATGATTGTTATACATTCTGTGGTGTCATATTTTAAAAATTGATATACATAGTTTACATTCATTCCTTATGTTTTAAGTGATTAAAGCATACAGTTTAATTTCCATTAGATTATGATTATGTGTATAATGCATTACCATACATTGCATAGCATACCATAAACTGCATAAAATAAACGCATGCCCACAAAGAAAAAATAAATATGCGTTTAAAAATAAACATCACATCCATATGCATATATCATATCTCGCACATCTAATCATCTAGATCACTGCATATCATCATCATAAAGTAACATAGCTATCTAGTGCATGTTATCCATACATCACATCATATAAACATAGCATTTTCATAATACTTGCATCCATGTGCATCAAATAAACATAAAATCAAAAATAAATAAATAAACATGTACACATAATGAGCCATAAAAGATCATATCATATATATATATATATATATATATATATGTGTGTGTGTGTGTGTGTGTGTGTGTGTGTCCAAAAGAGTACATAGGGAGTACAAAATTCCCGTAGGCTACAACTGTGTAGGTCCTCGACCTTACACACAAAATGATATATCCAAAATGTAGTCGGCAGCTGCTATAACCCAGACCTAGGCTGCTCCCCTTGTACTGGAGCTCTCACCGCCTCCCTCAGCATTGTGCTCTAGAGCCTGCTATCCTGGTTGACCTGGCACCTATGGTGGATCCTGCTGTGGATCCTACCTACCTCCAAAGCCTAAAGCACCCAGCACATAAGAAAATGGTAACTACAGTAGGCTAGTCCTCTGACTGGAGGTCCCTGATGTCTGCCCTGGATCTCTAGTCCTGGCTTGCAATCTTGCTGTGTGTGTGCTAGAGGACCTGTGCATCCTCTAAGTCCTGTGAGTCTTGTGACTCGAGCTCGTTGTAGACTTCCATGAGGTCCTAGACCTGGTATGCTGCAACTTTGAGGAGAAAGGATCCTCTAAAACCTGTAGCCCATGCATCTCTATATAACCAACTAGCTGATCAACATGAGCAAGCTGGGTTGCGTGCATCTCATTGGTCCTCATGACCATACCATGCAGTTGCTCTACCTCAGTCGTCGGATACTATGTAGGTGTTGTACCTACTATGGTGCTGTAGGAGGCCTCATAGTTGCCTAAGGAGGTGGCATAGCCCCCCTCGATGCTCGAGCAAGATCCCACTCTGCCTCTATTGTAGTCCACTATGCCTGTGCTAACTCTAAGGCAGTCTACATTCTCTGCACCTAGGCCTTTACATCTATGGACTGAGTCATGACCTCTTGTACTTGGTCTTGCACCTCAGTTAGGCACCGCTCCTTGTCAGCCACCTTCGCCTCTAGAGTGGCGATGGTAGTGTCTCTCTCGAGCGGCTGTGTGTGAAATCATCAGAGCTGACTCTGCAAGTCAGCCACCTAAGCCAGTAGCCATCCCTCTTCATTGTCATGAGGGACCTCACCCTCCTCTAGAGTATCCTCCTTAGGGTCAATCTCTATAATATCCTTAATGACCGGCTCTACATCCCAACCACCCTTTGTACGCTGGCGCACCTTACACCCGTCAGGATCTACCTCTACCTCTGCCTAAACCGGTTCTCAACCCAGAGGCCCCGTCCCATGCCATCTAAATAAGGACCACCACCTATCATAGTCTAGCATGGTCCCAACTATCTCAACCTTCGACTCTTGAAAGTCATCAGGTTCATCTCTTAGTGGTGGAGGAACTATCAACAGGAGATCTCTCTCCAGAGCCAAGAGTCTGTACCTTAGTGGCATCTCTGGTATGTCCTGCACCATGCCAAACTATCGTAGGACATGAGAAAAGAACTAATATTCTTTGAACTCTGGCTTACACCAGATAAAGCATCTATCTCGATGGGCTAGTCATAGCCACTCGTTCACCTCTAGCCATGTAGGGCAATCCATATAGGGGTGCCATACAATGTTTCCTGACCTAAGTGATGCAAACCTAACGATATAGTGCTCAATGTTCCCAGCATGAGCCCGACTATGGATACCCTCCTTAGAACGAGGTCAGTATGTGACGTAACACTGATGGTTGGTGTCTATGGCAGTGATGCGTAGTGGTAGCTCCACAAGATGCTCAATCTGGATGTGCTGCCACCCCCATATCTATAACAAAAAATTGTAGTTGATGCCCTTACGACTACGCTCTATGATCTGGTACAGCTCCCTATAGAGTTGGCATAATAGGGTGATCCCCTAAGATAATAATAGTGGCTCCTCTATAGATATTTGAAGCACCCTCCAAGTAGTGGCTAACATGTTCCAGGGAATACTCACGCCTGAGGAGTATGGAAGGACAATCTGCACAATGAGATGCATGAAGAGGGCCTCTTGTACAAAAAAGACATCATCGCGATACCAGTCACAGATGTGCACCCCTCCATGGTCAGCATCATCCTGTGCATCGGTGCTCTGGTCACTGAAGATGGCATCAAAGACAACATCCTTTGTCGTGGAGGCATAGGAGACGATAGCCTTACCATCGATGGGGATCCTGAAGATCTTGTAGACATCCTTCAGAGTGATAGTCATCTCACCGAAAGGAAGGTGGAAGGTGTTGGTCCACGCATTCTAGCGTTGGGCCAATGCAGTAAGATAGGCTTGATCTACCCTAATGGTGGGTAGATCCATGATGAAACCGAACCCGACAGCTCGAAACCAAGCTCGATCGTCATCAAAAAAAGCCTCACATAGAGTCTTCATAAGGTCAAGCTCCCGCGCTCTAGAAGTTAACTTTTAAAAACAAAAAACATAATGTAAGCTAAATCTAGCTAAGCAAAGCTACAAAAAATTAAAAATTTTAATTAGACAACCTAGAAAAAAAATAGCAATAGCAAACCGCAGCTGAAACCTGCGGTCCCCAATTTGCAAATTGGGAACCGCAGCTAAAACCTGTAGTCCCCAATTTGCCAACTGGGAACCGCAGCTACTAGCTGCAGTTTAGGAGCGGCACCCATTTTGGGTACCCTCCTAGACCAGTAAGGCATAAAATTAAATTCTATAGCTAGCCTAAACTAGTGGGTTTCATTACGAGCAGTTTAGTGAGGTTCATTTTTCTGCATTACTTAATGAAGTTTTTTTAACTAGTCTTGAGTGCGTGGTCTCAGTTTCGAGTTACCTTACCCGCACCCTAGCCCTGACTAGTAGATGGCTAATCAGGATCCGCCATCGAGGTAGATGAGTGTAATTGCGATAGAGTTTATAGGTCCACCCAGGTGTTGTAGGTGAGTTGGAGAGGAGAGGGCAATCCTCCAAGGGAGGTCCCAGGTTCAAATCTCCACCCTACCAAAAAGCTGAATTGGGTATCCAAAATCCAATTGATAATGTGGTGTGGGTAGGGTCGGGTGTGACCCTCAGGTGACTTTGACGGTGTACAACCCCCTGTTCATGGTCTCTCAGACCAAGGCATCTCCGTAAGGGGTTTTTCGCTTAAAAAAAAATATATAGGTTCTCCTAGTCTTCGCGGATCGTAGCTGACACCTGCAGTTTCGAAACTAGGGTTTTTTGCCTGTAGGTCTGACCCACGGTTCCCAAATTTTGGAAATGTAAACCGTAGACCGTACCCACGATCCGTAGCTAGCAATAAATGCACTCAAAACCCACCGTGGGAAGGTCTAAAAAGACAAATTAATGACTTCCATCGGACAAAAATTCAAAATCAATGATTAAAATTGTAAATTTGATGATGTTAAAAGCACCAGGATCAATCAAATAAATGCAAAACTAAACAAAAAAAATCAAATAATGAAAAACCAAATGCGCCTCGCATTCAGTGATGTATCCTATAAAATTGGCGGTTGCAACGACTTGCGATCCATGCAATCCGACAAGATGAGTAAATCACCATAAGGACATTTGGGGTAAACTTGTCATTTCTTTTATGACATCTTTCAGCAAATCATCGATAATATGATTCAACACAAGTCTAATTGCATTTGTATTATTTTGATTCCCTAAGACGGCTATCATAGCTTGACTGCTCCATGGGATAGAGATGTGCAAATACTACTAAGAGTTGTTCAGGATCATTCATTATGGTCAAGCGATTTCGTCGCTTCATACATTGTCATTACCCTCATCGACTCGTCGCTTGAAGGGGTAGTCATAATTTCATGTCACAATCAAAATCAATAGAAGATACCGAAGATCGTAGATCCCTTGATCTTGTCAAAATTACGTTCGTTCTTGCGAATCATTGCTAACAACTATCATAAGCTTCCCACTTTTCTTTGGGCAAATAGCAAATATGAAATTTTATTTGTAACTCTCATCCTTCGATTATATAGGCCTAACTCCTATTGTAGCACCAAAGCTACCCGAACGTCTAATGGCGAGTGCAAACTTTTCAAATGTAAGCCTTTCCAAGTTGGAAGCAATGATTCTAGGATGCGCGTCCTTTTGCTGGACCTGGGGCATTTAATGTTGATCAGACTAATGATCATCATAGAACCTTCGACATCATTTTAGGATGTATATTTTTGCTCAGCGTTGTTCGATCTCAAAACACATCTCAAAATGGGAATCTGTAGACACCTAAAATATGTCATGTCGAGGGTGACTACTCATATAGACATGCTACAAAACCATATGGAGGATCTTGGATAGACTCCAAGAAAGAGCAGTGGTTCTAACCACTCAATTTAGGCATTTTAGCCTAAGCAGTCTGAACCACAGCCCAGACCTATGGTCTCCAATCTAAACTGTGATTGACACTTACAATTTGCAGTCTGAACTGCAACTGTGACCTGCGGTCTTAACTGAAGTTCAGTTAGGCCTTCCATCCGAGCCAAATCGATTGGAACAACCAAAAGATCTAGAAGGAGGCAGTTGAAGGACGAGAGATTCCAGAGGCTTCCATCCCAATTGTCCTAACCACCCTTCTTGGTCTTGGCTTCTCCATGAAGCCACCCCTAGCCCTAGGGGCATGCTATAAATACCCCCTCCAAATGGGGAGAAAAGAGAGAGAGTTAATGGATCAAGAGAGCAGCGAAGCCCTATCAAATTGCATACCGAATCTGTGCATTTGAGAGCCCCTTTGCTATTCACCTAAAGACCAATTAGCCATGGATGCCCTAGGTGCCTAGGAGATTCAAGAAACACAAATTCGGGCAAACGAAGGCCCTTCACAGCGATTTGACCACAAAATCTGTTAGAGGACAACAAAGGTGACCCTTGAACATCAATTCAGATAAGGAGGTCAAGCCCATTGTCCCTAATTCTGAGGGTAAACCTATCAGAGGTTAAACCGCGACTGTCAGCCATGGTTCACAGTGTAGACCGCCCACCATAGCTGTGGTTTGCAACAAGTGACTGATCACCTTACTTGATTTACTTTTGACCGAATAGATTAGTTATATTAGTCTTTTCATAGGTTTAATTGCATTTTAGAGAAACTCTGACCGTAGGAATTAGTCGTTTCATGCATTGTATTAAGTAGGATTATATTGGATATTTTATGCACTTTATTGCTCCTAACTTGATATTTGATCCATGCATCATTTGCTTATTCATGTTCTTCATGTTGTAGTATAATTCTTGATCAAATTAGAATAGTTTAAAGTCTTTCTTTATGTCTTCTTGTTTTACTAGTTCAATGGCATTTACATACATATTTCCTTAAAGGGCCTCATCACAAGAGGCTATCAATATTTTGAATCATGTGTTGTTATTTCTTGTTCGGAGGGAGACAGGTGAAAGAGGATCTTATGTCATAATCCTTCCACATCGTGAATAAGGGGGTCAGCTCCACCCCAAGGCAGTTTGTGACTAATCAATAGAGCACTATAAGTGCACCTACCCTATTGAGGGCATTGGCAATTGTAATATCAGTATCATCGCTTAAGCTTCATCCATATATGCTTTTATATTCAAGACAATGACCCCTTGATGTTGAGAACCTTCGTAACAACATTATATGGGGATGCTTTAGAGTGGTATAATCATCTACCACATCATAGCATATACAACTTTGAGCAATTGGCTGATGCATTCCTGCAATGTTTTGTCTCTAGTGCTAAGAAAATGATAAACTTGACTGACTTGGTTAGCCTTTGTCAACTTGACGATGAGCCAATCATTGAGTAAGGCAATAAGTGGAGGAAGGTGATGTCAAAACTACCTTTCACCCTACCCACAACAGAGTTCATTCGAATGTTTACGAGAAGTTGTTCAAAACATATCTCACTTATCTTACAATTACAATAGTATCAAACCTTCGAGGAGGCCTTAGCATAGACCCTGGTCATTAAAGGCATCAATATATAGGAGGGTGATATTCAACTCCACAAAAAGGAATGGCCAAACAAGAATATCATAGGTGGCAACATGCAGCAAAATGTGATCCCAGTCAATCAAGTTGTTTTAAGTATCATGGAATCCTCAAACCAGGGTGCACCGCCTCTACCAGTGCAACATAATCTCCAAACTCAGCTTCCTCTGGCCCAAAATCATATGCAATATAATCAGATACAAGGCCAACAACGTTGACCACAATGACAATATACTGATTTTTCAGAGATATTAGCATCACTCTTTTATCAATTGTATGAAGCAAGAAGAATAAATCTTCCAAATATACGTTTGTTGAAGCCTAATAAGTGTAGATCAAAGGTGCATAGGGAAAATCTATATTGTGTTTACCATCGACAAATGGGTCATGACATCCAGACATGTTATCCCTTTAGATATGTAGTGCAGGATATGATCGAAAGGCAAGAGCTTTAGATAGGAGTCTTCCATGACCCCTTGCCTGTAAAAAAAGTAAACATAGCACCTACCAATCAAGTTGAGCAACCTAATTAGGTGCATATCAATCAACCTCCCCAACATTTTGTGGGAATGATCAGTGTTGTAACAGAGAAACAGGAATGTCTAAATCAATCTATGCAACCTATGGCATCATCCAATGTTTCACCTTCACTTGTCTCATCTCAGCGGGACATTGGCACTACACAAAATTGTACATCACAACATGGGGGTTCACTTTCTACTACTCCTCCTAGCCAAGCCAATCATGACACACCAAACACAATGCACATGGGGGGTCTTCAAGGTGTCACACCTTTCCCATCATCCACATCACGATAAATGATGCAAAGTGAGACTTCTAAAGGTATCACACCTTCCTCACTTTCATTGAGTGGCACACACACTAGGGGGTACCTAAGGTAGTGTACCTTCCCCTTTAAAAACATAAAAACAAGAAAAAAATCATAAAATATAAAAATTTCAAAAACATTCAAAACATTTAAATTTCAAAAACAATTGAAAAATTAAAATAAAAAATATATATATTCAAAATATTTAAATTTTACCCAGGTGTTGTAGGTGAGTTGGAGAGGAGAGGGCAATCCTCCAAGGGAGGTCCCAAGTTCAAATATCCACCCTACCAAAAATTTGAATTGGGTATCCAAAATCCAATTGATAATGTTGGTGTGGGCAGGGTCGCGTGTGACCCCCGAGTGACTTTGACGATGTAGAACCCCCTGTTCGTGGTCTCTCAGACCAAGGCGGCTCTGCAAGGGGTTTTTCGCTTAAACTATATATATATATATATATATATATATTTTTAAATTTAAAAAACAATTGAAAAATATCAAAACTGCATAAAAAATATGGAAAACATCAAAATCCATAAAAATTCAAAAAAAAGAAGATCCAAAGGCATCATAAGCCCTTTGGTCAATTCAAAAAAAGGCTCCAAAGGCATCATAAGCCCTTTGGTCAATTCACAAAAATCTCCAAAGGCATCATAAGCCCTTTGGTCAATTCACAAAAGGCTCCAAAGGCATTTGTAAGCCATTTTGTCATTCCATTAGAAGGCTCCAAGGGCATCTGTAATCCCTTTAGTCAAATCAAAATGTCAAAAATCCATAAAAATTGGAAAATCAATAAAATCTAAAAAATTTGGAAAATATCAACATTTCAAAAACATTGCATTTGCATATCATTTGCATCCTTGCATGTCATTTGCATCATTGCATTCCACTTTGCACTTGCATTCCATTTTGCATTGCATTAGGTATATCCATCCATTGCACTTACATTAGGATAGGTTGTGTTTGCAATCTTACAAATGAAACCATGTTTGTGTTTCAATCATGCATCTATGCATTATCATTATCATTCATTCACCCTTGTGAGTAATTGTGTTTTTCCACACAGCCCGTCTTGTTGCTATGAAGAATATACTAAGGTTTTTCGATCATTCAACCATACATAGTGGTCTTATCAATATTTGGTAGAAAGCTTGCTTTGCTTTTGTAGATGAGGTGTAGTTAGTATAGCCCTTAGCATATCATAAGCCTATCACTAATCAACAAATTAAACAATCCTAATAAGGACTAGGGGCAGATGAACACCACGAAGCAAGACCAAGTATCCTGAGGTGAAAATATTTATTCTTGCTTATCCCCCTGTGCGAATGGTTTAGGAAATATTGGCAATTGGCAAAAGGATGGGCTTATTCCCTACCCATAATCCCTTGCTTATGTTAAAATGAGCAATATCTCAGAGTGATATCCCAGATCAATCCTCCAGATTGATACCCTAGATGATATCATAGATCGACATCCTAGATTGATATTCCATATTGATATCATCAGATCGATATCCCAGAAACGGTTCCCCCCAAAGCAAAATCCCCAAAGGAAGTTTTTAAAGAAAATTATCAAATGTAAATGCCAAAAATATAAGTCAAATAAAGAAAAAATTGTACAAAGAAAGACACTTTAGTATCAAATCCCTTGCTCCAATGAAAGAAAAAAAAAAGAGTACAAAATAAATAGTGGTTTTTCTCACTATAGTACAAAAATAAACAGTGATTTTCGTCACTACATATGAGCAAGTATCCCAAAAATTTGAAAAAAATAAGGGAGCGAGTCTAAATCCTTGGAATTATCAGCACTACTATACCTTATGCATGATGATATGTCTGATACATTAGCATTTTGATTTTGTGCAGACCAATGTTTGAATGTGGAAGAACTAGCTTCAGGTGTCTTGTATCACCTAGTGGTCTAGTTCAACTGAAATCTAAACCTAGGATTGGATAGACATGTGCAGACCCCCAATATTAGCAATGGGCTGAAATAATCTTGCCTGACATTAGGGTATGCTTATGCCTTATCTAATATAATTATTTGCACACATAGGGATAATGAACAGTTAGGGCCTATCCTAGCGAAAGCCTCATATTTCAGAAGTCTAGTACGGTCAATATACAACTGTTGATAAGTCAACTAGGGTGTTTGAGTCTCATGGAAAACCTCAAAAATTCCCAAATAGCAACAAATCAAATTGCAATCATCAAATATTAATTTTTTTTATAAGAGTTTGTTTATTAGAACTATTCATAATATAGGTTAGATACTGGATAGATGTCAGCAATGATATTTAAACGACCACTGACTATGTTATCCATATTCTTTTAATTTACAAAGGCTTATGAATAGAAACATTATATCATTTCATAGCACACATGAGTGTTTAATTGATAAATTCTTATGATAAGATACATCAATTACAGTTCATGATTGCCATACATTCTGTGGTGTCATTCATTAGATTTTCAAGCTCATATTGCATTCATTCCTTATGTTTTAAGTGATTAAAGCGTACAGGTTCATCTGCATTAGTTCATCCATGTAATTAATGCATCACATACATGGCATTCACCATATCATAACCACATAAATTAAATGCATACAAGTAAATCAAATTAAATATGCATTTAACATCAGACAATGCATCCATATGCATGCATCTTAGTAGTCCATCTACATATCTAGATCACAATATCTAGTCATACATCCATCATCTAGCTAGTGCATGTCATTCATACATCACATCATATAGCATAAAATCAACATAACATATAAGCATTGCATCCACATGCATCTCATAAACATAAAATCAAAACAAAAAAAATTGCAAGCATCAACTGGGGTAGTATCAGTGTCGATCCCCAAAAACTCCAAAGAAGTCTAACTCTTTGGTCTTTTCATTCAAGTTATAAATGCACATATTTTCTCACCATAAGGAGTTTCATAATGGATATCAATGCATATCTACAGGTCCAAAATTTCAAAAATTGCAAAATTAACAAAAAAATTAAATAAATCAAAATTCATAATGATTCAATAGATCATCGAACATAGTGATTCAACACAAGCATAATTAGAATTGCTATCATCTTGATTCCCTAAGAAGGCCACAGTGGTCGAACTACTCCATGGGATAGAGGTGTACAATTACTATTCACAGTTTAAATCATTGCTAAGTTAGGCCTTGCCAAATAGTATCAAAGTGCTAAAGTCTTCAATTGTTCAAATTATTCATGTTAGTCAAGCGACTCGTCACTCCATTAATTGTCCTACCCTCATCGACTCGTCGCTTGAGGGGGTAGTCATAATTCATAATTTTCATAATCAATATCAACAATTAAATGCTCAATCATTGCTAAGTGCATTCGTTCAAGAATGATTGTCAAAGACAATCATGCACCCTCCTTGCTTGGGGCAAATAAAAAAAATATCAAGATCAAATTTAAGCAAACTGAGCAGCTAGTCTCCTAATTTAGGATTAGACTTAAGCTTGTCTCCTAATTGCCACTAAGGCTAGGATTAGACTTAAGCTTATCTCCTAATTGCCACTAAGGCTAGGATTTGACTTAATCTTATCTCCTAATTGCCACTAAGGCTAGGATTTGACTTAAGCTTATCTCCTAATTATCGCTAAGGCTAGGATTTGACTTAAATTTATCTCCTAATTGCCGCTAAGGATAGGATTTGAATTAATCTTACCATAATCAAGTTCTTCAACTCATCGAAGGCAATGGTTCCATGATGTATGCTATTTCCATGATTGGGGCATCTAATGTTGATCAGATCAATGATCATCATGCAACCTTTAGCATCATTTTAGGTGGTGTATTTTTTCTCACGCGTTGTTTGATCTCACAATGCATCACAAAAGGGGTATTTGTAGACACCTAAAATGCATCATGTCGATGGTGACACTCATATGGGACATGTTACAAGACCATATGGAAGATCTTGGATAGACTCCAAGATGAAGTAGTGGTTTTAACCACTCAATTTGGGCTCCTTGGCCTAATCAGTCTGAATCGTAGTTGAGACCTACGGTCTACAATCTGAACCGTTGTTGACACCTGTAGTTTATAGGCTAGACCGCAGTTGTGACCTATAGTCTAGAACTAAAGTTCAGTAGGCCTTCATCCAAGCTAAATTGGTTTGAATGACCATTTGTTCTAAAAGAAGGTAGTTGAAGGATGGAAGATTCCAAAGGCTTCCAATCCAACTGTCCCAACCACCTCTTCTTGATCTTGGCTTCTCCATGAAGCCACCCCTAGACCTTGGGTAATCCTATAAGTACCCCTTCAAATTAGGGCAAAAGATATAGCGTATTTTGATGACGAAGCATTGTCGAAATAGATATCAAGAGTGCATTGGAGATTAGAGCAGCGAAGCCTTTTCGGATTGTAGACTCATTTGAGTACACTACGAGAGCCTTGTTACCATTTACTTGCCAATTCATAAAGCATGATGTCAATTTGTGCCATGGATTCCCTAAGGAGCTAGAATGCTAAGAAACGCAAATTCGGGCAAACGGAGGCCTAACTGTGCAATTCAACCGCTAAACCAGTCAAAGGACATGAAGGTGACCCTTGATCATCAATTAGACAAGGAAGATCAAGCCCACAACCCTTAATTTGGAGGACAAAGATATTTTATTGCTCGTCGCGTCTGACGGCTACGGTGTACAGTGTAGACCGCTCATCTGAGCTACGGTTTGTAATTGGTGAAAGATCTCCTTACTGTTCTTTTTGCATTTTGCTTCAATAGGCTAGATTAAGCATCTTAGTGGTTTATTTAGCATTTTAGAGATTTTGACTGATAGAATTAGGGTTTTCATAAAATTTATTTCAGTATGGCAAGTAGGACATAATTAGCTTATTTGCATGTTATCATGCTTCATTTCATGCAATCAATCCACTAGATACATAGTTGTACTTTCTAGTTATATGTTTCCATTAATCTTTTCAAGTATAGCATATGCTTAACATGCTTTATCTGCTTTCTTGATTTCATTATTGCTATGGCATCTTTATGTTTATATTATTTAAAGGGCCTCATCATGAGAGGTTGCCTATGCTTTTAATGCTTTTATTTTGTTTCTTGACCATAGGAAAGCAGATTCAAAGGAGATTCAATCATTCAATTCCTTCCTCAATGTGAAGAAGAGGGCCAACTCCACCCTAGAGTAGTTCGTGTCACCCCGAATGGCTTGAAACTCATATTTACCCTTGAGAGGGAACATTGCTTTTCCTACTATAATAAGAGTATCAAAAGGGTATCCCTAAGAGGGACATAATTGTATATGGAATTAGCTTCTTTATAATGGAATAAAAGTGTTCTTCTTCCTATTTGTTGTCGATTTTGCATGCACATGTTTTGTGTCTCTTATTTCATTTTACATGTTAGAATATTATGTTATATTACATTATTTTTACCAAAAGTAGCGCTCATAGGCGCTCTCCAATTTGGTTGAATAACCACTAATTGGTTAGAACCAACTTGTAACCAATTGTAACCTTTATATTTGAAATTAATGAGAATGGTCAATTGCTTCGTCAAATTCATCATGGTACCAGAGCCGGGGATGATTAACCTACGGGGACGATAGACCTGCGGACGGAGGACCTGACAAACAGCCGACAAACCACGACACGACAACGAACGGACCGACGCGGACAGAGGACCCGACGAGACGGCGAATCAGGCCGGACGCGAGATAGAGGACCACGACACACGGCGGACTGGACCGACACGAGCGAGAGGACCACGACACACGACGGACAGACCGAACGCGGATCGAGGACTGACGTAGACAGAGGACCCTGACACACAGCGGACAGACCGGATGCAGATCGACGGTGGAGGAGGCGAGTGGAGGCAAAAGGGTGGGGTTGGTTGCCCGAAGGCAACCGAAAGCTTTAGCGCTTTCGGTATTTTTTCAACCCTCCCATAGTGGCCGCACAGGCCATGTGGGATAAATATTTTTTTCCCCTCTTCGGCCTCGACGTGGATAATACCGCCGTGGTTCCCGATTTGTTTCATCGGGCCCTTCGGCTTTCGTGGTCGGTATGGTGGCTGTTCGGCGGTAGGTTGTGGTTTCGAATCCCGTCGGGGATTTTTTGACGACTGGTTCCGTCGCCTTTGACGCCTGTGCACTGTGTTGACGCCCGAAGGACCTGTTGATGGCCGTAAAGCACAGATTGACGCCCAACAGGCATCATTTACACCAAAGGAAGCATTATTGATGCCTTGAGGCTCCAATTTTTTTTCATTTGGGGATCTTTAACGGTATTTTTTTACCCATTCTTGTCTATTTTGCAATTTGAAGGGGGAGTTCACAAATTTCACTTGCAAAATTGTCAGACAAAGGGGGAATTGGTAATAGGAGCTATAATTTGTGGGCATTTATGATTGTTTTATTTGCATTTAAATACTCTGTTTTCTTGCATTATCAATCATAAATTACAAAAACATATAAGACCCCAAATTTATACCCTATTTGTGCAATTTATTGCACAATAGCGTTCGGTATTTGAGATACCTCTGGTCCACACTTACGAGTAATGCTGTCGTGCTTTGGACTACTGTATTCGCCACCTAATATAGCTACAACAACGACGTCTGAGCTTGTTCTCTATAAATCGTCGGGGGGAAATAAGGCAAACCAGTTTTTTGTTTTTTTCCCATTTCATACCCACATCGTGATTGTTGTTAGGCGTAAATCCTGATGAAAGCTTTTTTTTCCAAAGTGTTTAGGGGAAGTTACGCCCCACGCATGCGGAATAAAACTTTCTATGGTAGGTGTCATTAACAACACGATGCCCTTTCAGTATCGCCTATGTTCAATATATTGTGCTTCTCATATGTACTTATAGTCTCCCTCACGTAAGGGCAAGTACATATTGAGTAGTATATTGTTCATATATACCTATAGTTTCCCTCACGTAAGGGCGGGTGTATATTGAATGGTTACAGTATAAATATATGGCAGGTATAAAGAAAGGGAGACCAATTGGTGGTATAAGGAACCTTCATAATGGCCACAATTCATAAGTATCTCTCAGATTCACAATTGTTGAAAGGTCCTAACTTTGTTCCATGGAAGACAAAGATGAAAGCCATACTTTAGTTGGAAGATTTATGGGATGTAGTGACTGGCACCGCCAAACGTCCTCAAACAAGCGAGAACGAGATCAAGATGCTTGGGATAAGAAAGACAAGAAGAGTCTTGTGTTTATCTTGCTTGCTACTACAGATGAGGTGCAACCTCATATTTGTGATGCGAAAACTAGTAAGATATCCTGGGATGCTTTGATCACAGTATATGAAGGGAAGAATCAATCCACTATTCTCCATCTTCAAACTCAACTACATAATCTCAGTATGAGTTCTGGAGAAACAGTTGACATATTCCTTTGTAGAGTGGCAGACTTGAAAGCAAAATTGAATGCTATGGGAAAACCTGTGGATGATGATGTCTTGAATTCTATTATCTTGAGAGCATTACCAAGTTCCTACAAGATGTTGATCACTTCTCTCAATGTTTCTGGTAGACAAGTATCATTTGTGGAACTGGTAAACTTGCTTCAGACTGAGGAGGCAACTCAGGTCCAAAAAGATGATATGCCAGATAATGCTCTCTCCACACAACAAAGTGGTAAAAAGCAAGGCCATTTTTAAAAAGGGGGTGCTTCTTCCAAAGGCAAAGGGAAGCAATCTCAGCAAAAAGATACAAAATATTGTAAAATTTGTGACATGAATAACCATGACACCAACAGGTGTTGGTTCAAAAACAAGCAACCAAATGAAAGAGGTTCACAAAAGAAGGGCAAGAACAAGCAAAAATACAATAAGCATAAGCAATCTAAAGGCCATGTTGCTTATCGTTGAATCCAACTCGAGACTCAAATTCTCCTCGAGTCCGATTCGGATTCCGACTACGAAAGAGCACACAAGGTGCTCATGACTCATACTTCGTCTTCCCAGATAGATGTTGTATGGTATATTGATTCGAGGAGCTAGCAAACACATGGTCGGGGACAAATCCTGGTTTGATACTTTTGTGGAGAAAGAGGGTAAGCCAGTCACAATTGTTGACAATCAAGTATATCAAGTAAAAGGAGAAGGGGATATTTCTGTGTCCCTTCTTGATGGTAATTGTCAAATTGAAAAGGTTCTCTATGTTCCAGGCTTAGCCAATAATCTGCTTTCAGTCACACAAATGTTGGATAGAAACATGGAAGTCGTGTTTCGAGTTGTCAATGGCAAGAAGAGATGTTTTATCACACACAGTGGTAAACATGTTGCAACCGGATCTTACAAACATGGCTTGTTTATTCTCGATGCTATTTCCACTCCACATGTTGCTTTGGTTGCAACTACAAAGGAGGCCACCTCTCTCTTGCATCGACGTTATGGGCATCTTAGTTCTGGATATTTGCTTGAATTACACAAATATGGGATGGTGAAAGGTCTTCCACCCCTCTCATCTATCTTGCCGATTTGCTCAGATTGCTTAGCAGGGAAGCAACATCGAGTACCTTTTGAAGCTAGCTCCTCTCGAGCTACAAACCCTTTAGAGTTGGTACATACCGATTTGTGTGGTCCTATGCCAACCAGCTATGGTGGGAAAAAGTATTTTCAACTATTCGTTGATGATTGCTCACGGAAGATGTGGGTTTTCTTTCTTCAGTTGAAATCGGAAGCATTTCTCTACTTTCAACGAGTTCAAGAAGCTTGTTGAGAAGGAGTCGGGATGTTTGATAAAAACCCTCCGCTCGAGATCGAGGGGGGAATACACCTCCGAAGAGTTTTCAGAGTTTCTTAAGAAACATGGGATAAAAAGACAACCGACTACCGCCTATACACCTCAGCGGAATGGAGTTGCGAGAAAGAAGAAATCGTTCCATTATGGAAATGGTTCGATGTATGCTAAAGGGAGCACATCTTGAGGATCAATATTGGGCAGAAGCAGTAAACACAACATTATACCTCCAAAATAGAGCACCCACCAGAGCTCTACAAGGGAAAACACCACAAGAAGCATGGAGTGGTAAGAAACCTTCCATTTCTCATCTAAGGGTGTTTGGATGTAAAGCATTCATGCACATTCCAAAACAGAAAAGGAGGAAGCTGGATGAGAAAACCTTGTAGTGTATCTTTCTTGGCTATGATGAGTACTCAAAAGGTTATCGATTGATTGATCCTAAGACCAAGAAGACACATGTAAGTAGAGATGTTGTATTTGATGAAGCTCTCACATCAAAAGACACATCCACAATTGTATACCTAGATGAAGAAGAGCCTAAGAAGGAGGTTCAACTTCTACGACAAAAACAGAAAGTCCCAAAATGGTATACTAGCACTTTGAGAGATGCTAAGTTGAAATCCCTTCCGGATCTATCTCTTGATAGGCCATGTACTCGTAGTATGACTCAACGAGATGAGAGCGAGAGGAATCTACTTCAGAGGTTGACGAACTTTGTCAACACTTTGATGATTTGTCAGTGGGTACAGAAAATGATAGAGAGGAAGATAAGGATGGAGAAAAAAATTATATGTCTACATTGAATACAAACGAACCCACAACGGTTCAATCTGCACTTGATGAACCACGGTGGAAAGAGGCCATGGATGTAGAACATAAATCTCTCCTTAAAAATAATACTTGGAAGTTAGTCGATCTGCCAACAGGAAAGAAACCCATAGGCTACAAATGGGTGTTCAAAGTGAAGTATAAGGCGAGATGGATCTATTGATAAGCATAAAGCCCGACTTGTTGCAAAGGGATATGCTCGGAAAGAAGGCATAGATTATGAAGAGACTTTTGCCCCTACTGCAAAAATGACTACCATTCGTGTACTTTGTGCCATGGGAGCTCAGTTTGGGTGGAAATTGCATCAGATGGATGTTAAAAGTGCCTTCTTGAATGGTGACTTACAAGAAGAAGTATACATGACTCAACTAGAAGGATTCGTGGTTGAGGGGCAAGAACAAAAAGTATGCAAGTTGATCAAATCATTGTATGGGCTAAAACAAGCTCCTCGAGCTTGGTATATCAAGATAGACAGTCACCTTGTGCAGCATGGTTTCATAAGAAGTCCTTCAGATGCAAATCTCTATATTAAGAAAAATGGTTCTGATATAGTGATTCTTGTACTTTATGTGGACGATCCGATCATTACGGGAAGCTCGGAAAGAATGATTGACTTAGTGAAAAATGACTTGAAGCAATCATTTGAAATGATGGATCTATGACTTCTACACTATTGTCTTGGTTTAGAAGTTACTCAGCAAAAATTTCATATTAGAGTAACACAAAAGAAGTATGCCAAGACTTTAGTAGAAAAATATCGGATGACTAACTGTAAGTCAAAGGCAACTCCCATGGAGCAAGGACTTAAGTTATCTCGATATGATGAGTCACCTCAAGTAGATGGTACTCTCTATCGCCAGTTGATTGGGAGTCTCCTATATTCGACAAATACCGAGACCGGATCTCGGTTTTGCTGTGGGATATCTTTCAAGGTTCATGCAAGAGCCTAAGATGACACATCTGGAAAGCGACAAAAAGAGTGCTTCATTATGTTCATGGTAGTACAAATTATGGTCCGGAATATAGAAAGAATAATAATTTTTTCTTCTTGGGATACACGGACTCAGATTATGCCGGATCTATTGATGATCGTAAATCCACTTACGGATATGTTTTTCATCTAGGATCTGGACCTATCTCATGGCACGATAAGAAGCGGCATGTGGTTGCTTTATCTTCTACTGAAGCAGAATATCGTGCGACCAGGTGAAGCAATCTGCGAGATAATGTGGTTAAGTCGCATTCTTACAAACATGGGCCTTCCAAAGAATCTTCCTCTTCATTTGTTTTGCGACAATCAAGGTGTTTTGAATCTTGTCAAAAATCCAATCTTTCATGAACGTACCAAACATGTTGATACCAGATGTCATTTTATTCGAGATGAAGTTCCAAAGCACCATATACAACTTCAATACATTTCTATTGATGATCAAGTTGCAGATATCTTTACCAAAGCACTTGGGCGTATCAAATATGAAAAATTTCGAGATACAATTGGGATTTGCCAATAATGTAATAAGGGGGGATGTTAGAATATTATGTTATATTACATTATTTTTACCAAAAGTAGCGCTCATAGGCGCTCTCCAATTTGGTTGAATAACCACTAATTGGTTAGAACCAACTTGTAACCAATTGTAACCTTTATATTTGAAATTAATGAGAATGGTCAATTGCTTCGTCAAATTCATCATTACATAGTAGGAAGTATAGGTGTGAGGCCATTTTGGTGGTCACACATTCATACACTAGGGATAATTGCAAAACCCAAAGAATACTTAGAATGTTGTTGGAAAAGTTTTATGAAAAATACCTCATACTTTGATCAACTTGAAGAGATGATCGTAAAGAGACACGTATCTCACAAGGGTTGCATGGTGCTCACCTTTCAAAAATGTATTGATGGAGATACCCTTTATTTTGATCGTCTCAAAGAGACAATAGCAATATTATAGGTCTCTCACAAGGGTTTGCAACACCTGAAAGTAACAACAATTAACTCATAGTATTCTAGAAGATATTTGAACTAGAATATGGACTAAACTAATTTACATAAAAATACCAAGAAATAGGTAGTAGTAATATTTGACAAATATCTTGGAATTATTTGCACACCCTTTTGTTGTAAATTCACACCCCATAGGAATCCAAGATCGAAGCTCTAATACCACTTGTTATAAAACAAATTCAAGAATTATAACAATAATAGTAGCAATTCAATAATACACAAATAACATTACCCAATGATACTAATAATTCAAATCCAAATACCATAAAATTAAACACACAATAATCATATCCTAGATATCCTTGGCCATTGAGATAGGGCAAAGTTTCATAGCCACTTGAAGAGAGTGAAGTCTCATATGCATAGTAGATACAACTAAGATTCAAATATAAAATATGATCTCAACTACCACCTAACTCTTCCTATTTATAGACTATATTAATAATTAACCCTAACCCTAATGCTCAAGGGCTAACTATCTAAACCTAGGGCCCAAGCTAATAAAAATAAAGGTAGTCAATGTGGGTATATTGGAGTTGTTATAACTTGAAGGCACAAACTTTCCTCTTATGACATACATCACTCTATTTGAAGACTTCCTCTTGACCATGGGCCATATAAATTCAATCACCAAAAGAGGTTTTGCATGAACTTGCTTAAAAGAAGAGCTAGAACAAAATTCTACGAGCACCTAGATAATAAATAGTAGAATAAAGAGATCATGAAATATTATACCTTCGTAAATAAGTTGAATCAATTGCCCAAAGACTCACAATCCTAAGTCATTTTCTTACAAACCTTCAAAATACTCACAATCTAATGCAACTATTGCAAATCCATCTATATCTCCGAAAAAATAGGCCAAAGATTATGATTACATAGAGTATGATAAATCTTCCCTTTCAAGGTGGGGCAATATGGCTTGAGGATTATTCCTCAATTTATTCCCTAACATTGGAACATGTTTGTAAACTGATATCACCAAAGCATAGAGCTTAAAAAATCATGCAATTTGAAAAAATAGGCTTAAAACACTTTTGTATGCAAAAGTTGTGGTCTCCAAAAGTTTTACCCAAATAGCCCTCAAAAATTAAAATTAATGTCTCAAACCTTACAAAAATCAACAACCAATCCCACCCTACTATTTGACACGTACTCATTGATTGGAGATAGCCACTCATTTTCTTGCTCCTGTCTACCTCTAATTAGATGAAATCCTACCACCTACTTTTTATTGATTAGTTGAGGTGATTTTAATAGACAAAAAAGGTATAGGTGGCACTCAAATGTGCCATGTGGGTCGTCATGCTGGTCAAAACATCCACTTGGTGCCTTTGAACTTATCGAGATTCGAAATAAGGTCTCTAGTGCCTAAAATACTTTGTGCCAATCAACATGCTGCAACTTCAAATGAGATGTGGATGGTAATATCTTATAGAATACTCATATGTTGTAGCACTCAATCAAATAATGGCAAAATCATCTATGCGTAGCGATTCAAGTATGAGATCTTTTACTAGCTAACATTCTTGTTGGAATGTCATAACCATATTGGCTATTTGCTTGTTGTTGTCTAAATCCTGCATACATCCATAGATGATGGTTGATCACATGTATTAATGCAAAAAGAAGAGGAGGTATCTCAAACTTGATATCTCCCTCCATGAAATCACCTACACACTTTCCCTTAACCAAGATCATAAGTTCATAGGATGAACTCCCACCAACACATATTTTCTTTATCATCTTTAATGCATCTTGTCGAGAAAAAAGGTCTAGAGTGGACTTGAGCCCACAATAGATCAAATTAAAAGTTTTAAGCATCACTTATCTAGTAGTTCAACATATTTTGTGGACAAGTCATGGTTTGTAACATCTCTATGGAGGTAAGAATTACACCATTCACGATAAATACATCACCCATTCAAATAGAATAGGGCAGAAAAATATATAATATTCTACCCTGTTTGAATTTGAATTTTATAACCCATTTTCCAAAGTGCCCTAGCATTTTTACAAAGAAAAATAAGAACACAAAACAAGTATGCATACCTCAAAGACAATGAAGTTATGGAGATAGAACAAAGTCTACAAAGTGGATAAAACAGTGGAAAATGATTTTTCTACTTTTCATGTCGTATATGCTAAAGAAGCTTTGAAAAGTAATTCATCCTAAAATTGATCAGAGGCTCCACATAATATTTTTACATGATCAAACAATGTCACTTCATACCCACTCTAATACCATACCATAATAAAAAATAAACAAAAGCAATCTGTCAACTCAAATCTTATACATAAAGCATAAAAGGACAAAATAAGGAAAAATAGACACAGAGATTTGGGAGCACCCATAGGGACCATAAAAAATCACTATATTATCCATAGATAAAATTCATACGCTCCAATAATGAAATTAGGAGTGGTGAGAGGTATTTATACCAATAACAAAATCCCAAATACATAAATAATATAAATCTTAAGTTAATATAATAAGAAAGGCTTTAAGGTTAATTACAACTTTATAAGATGTGTTTAACCATAACAAGGTTAACTGCGACCCATAGGGCTTACATAATAAAATAATACAATAAATTTAATACATTGTACAATGAAATCCCTTAGGATTATCCAATATTACATCATACAATGATGACCTTAGCCATAAATCATAATACATTTTTGACACTAAAGGTACCAAAAAAAAGTACATGAGCCTTTAAACCTAGTTAAAAAATTTCTTATTTCAATGTGTTGTATCAAATGTTGCATCAAGTGTGTCAGTGATCACAAATTTTATCTCCTAATATAGGTGTTCCTACAAACTACTCTTGAACTTTAAAATAAGAGTTGTTACATCATCTATCACATTCAACATGATTTGCAAATGATTAAACTAGTAGATGTAGTCTTGCATAGACATATTGAATTTTTGTTGCAATGTGAGCCATTTGATGCCCAAATATTCTAAGTAATGAGATGGAAAGAACATGACCTTAAGAGCTATAATAAGATCATCCCATGTGTTGATGGATTCTAAAATTGTTGATGATTTGTGGTTGGGACTTTGGCCATGCCATGGAGATTCAATTTGGAAAGAGTACCTTGTCCTCTTTTATAACATTTTTGTACTTAAACCACTTCTCCATGTCTAAGATCCAATTTACAAGGGTCTCCAAATCATGAGAGCCACTATATACCATGATTTTATATTTTTCTTGGTAGGTAGCTTGGGAGGTAGATACTGAGATATTAACTTTGTTGGTCAAGCTAGCCACCACATTGGCTAGGTCAACCATATTTTTGATAAGTGAAGTGGTTGACATATTATGGGTTGTCATCAATTAGGGTGAATTTTCCTCCTAATAATAAATTTAGGCTTTCTACTATAGTTTGACCCCATAAATATATCTATACTATGAGATAAACCCCTAGAACGAGTGCTTATATGGTAAGTTTGGCCATTATATGACAAAGTTACAAATGTTTGAAGTTTTAAACTACTGTAAGAGAGAAAATCAATCACCAATTGCAAATTAGTTTTCAACAATTAAAATCTCCCACTTGCTATCAAAAAAATAGGCCATGTAATATATCATTAGAAAGTGTTATGAATCTATTTTCCAAATATTTAAGAATTACAAAGCTTGATGCTAGCATGACAAAGTTATAACACAAACAATATGTACAAGTATAGACAAACCTAGTTTTTAATAGAAAACAAGTTAACTATCTTGTAGCTAAGTGGCCAAAAAAAATTAGAATCATCGATTTAACATTAAAATTAGTAAAAATAAAATATTGGATGGATTAATCGCCTATCGAATATTAGATATTGATGTTGAGATATTCATATGTAGTCTTGAGGAAGTCATTTGTCATGAGGATATAATGATAGATCAAGCATAAACGAGGGCGAGGCCACTAATGAAATAATACATGCAAATATACTTACTATGACATTGATGATGTATTCCCCCCAAGTGATCTAAAGAATCCAAAGGCAATTATATTCATGCCATGGATGCCCAAGGAATAACATGTCTTAGCACCACCAATAAGTTTTTATAAATTTGAGTGCATTATAATGTCATGACCTTTAAGCTTTTTTCTTTTGTTGATTGAATAACTTCTAATCAATGCTATCGATAAGGATGATGACGCCATGGAATTGATTGTCAATTCTCTATGTTGTCTCGCTACCAACACTCAAACCCCCCTCAGGTTGCATGGAAATAAACACACACCATACGAGATTTTAAGTTATTGGAGAGTAGAGTGTAAAGGAAACAAAAGTAGAAAAATAGGAGAGTAAATCAAGGCAATCCAATGACCTTTAATGTCCCTATGTATTGTGTACTGCTTCTAGATGCGAAAATACAAGTAACAAAAAACAATGTCATAGAATGAATATTAAAGTATTTGTGTTTTTTACTTTCATCGTGTGTAACTTCCATCATTTGGCTATGTTGTCATCATGTGAAGGAAACATGACAGATTGTAAGCCCAAATGGACTCATCATCGTCATATGGATTTGGTTATAGGTCATTCATATCTCTCATACCTAGTAGAGTGTACAATTGTAATTACTTGGCCAACTTTCAATTTGGTTTCGATTCTTCATAGGAATGAGTTATGCTCTGATACCAACATTGTGGAAATAATTATAGTTGATTATTATTACACATAAGAAGCCTTAAGCATACACAAATGGATCTCATGGTTATAATAAACCATGTACAAACAATCATAATAATCTTACAGTATGCTAAATTGTCCTAGGTGGGCATAACAACTTATCCAAATGGGCAAAACAAATTGCACATTCTTGCTCAAGAGGGCACAACAAACTAAACAACTTGTCCAAGTGGGCACAACAAACTAAACAACTTATCAAGCAGGCACAACAAACTTGCATGCTATTCCTCATTAACATCCCCTCTTGTATTGTGGAATGTGCGATGATTGTGGCATTGCCCCTTTATATTCTTGTCTTCCCTTGTTAATTCAATTTCATACACATGGGACACGTTGTTGTTATTTGATTTTCTCATGTGTTGATTGATCACACACTCTCCTTGATATGCCTTAGGTTGTATTATCCTTTCAATTTCTCACAACCTAAACTTCCAAATTTACTTCTATGCATTTTGATTTTTGCATTTATTTTATGTATTTAGCTTAGATTAGTTAATTTTAGTGAGGATAGTAGGGGGGTGGTCTAAATCTAGTGGTTGAGAGAGGTACACTTTCCTTTCTTCCAATTTATTGAAACAAATTTGTGGGTGCATAAGAAGTTATCTTTCTACAATTTAGTAATATGTTAAAAATGTAATATTATGTTAAGAATGTAACTTTTTCATATAATGCTTAAAAAATACTTTAAAAATAAGGTATTATAAATACAAAATCCAAGGAAAACAAATATATATTTATGAATATGTTATATGGGATTGAAATAAGTCCTACCAATATTACATTATGACTATATAGTGGTGTTAAAACAATTTGGCTATTATAAATACATAGCTCGACAAAATTAGAACTTACGTCTCCCCTTAAAAAAAAAAACTTTTGATTGTTAAGATAATACCTTTAGATAGATAGTATACATAGTTTTTAGCTTTTGTGAGGCCATAGGCCATATGATATGACCCTTGTTTTACCAAGTATATTATTATCTAACCATAGTCCATTTATTAAATCATGGTGTACAACCATACCCCTACAAGATTTAAAACCTTAGACATCTATTTAGAGTTCCAAATTCTCCACTTGTAGGCTAATAAGGTTATACATAGGATTCAAAAGAATATGTATTACATCATAACCACGTAATAGTGCACTAACTTATGGAGGGCTCTGGTCCCTCCCTTGCTCCCCCTCCCATGGCTCCTGGTTCCTGCCCAGTCCCTGGCTCAACCCAAGTCATCCCTCCCGGGGAGTGGTTGTTTGCAGATGATCTCCTGGGGGGAGATCCTTCTCCACTATCTACGCCCCTCCCGGTCGGCTAGGGTTTCCTTGGTTGTTTTTTTGGACTGGTGCTTCCCAGGGATCCTTGTTTGGTTGGGGATCCCTTCCCTTTTTCCCTCAGGCTTCCCCCTAAGGTTTTTTGTAGGTTATTCGCGTGGATCTGGTCCCCTGCGTTTCTCGGTGCGGTGGAGGTGACGGTTTAGGGTTTGGACAGCTTCCCCCTTTTTCTTGTGAATCTTCGGCGGGCTCTGTGCTTGGACGAGATTCTTGGTCCCTGTTGCTGGGATCCTCTTCTGTTTTCCCGGGGCGGGTTCCTTGTGGTACAACTCTTTGGTCACTTCCTGATGGGCTGGATCCTCTCTGTGCTGGCTGTCGGCTTCCTACAGGATGGCTCTCGCTGAACGAAATGTTTTCCCGGTGGGCGGCTGGTTTCTCCACAGGGCGGGATCCGCAAAATCCGTCGGTTTTCCCGCGAGGCGGGATCCTTTCTTTTCTGTTGGTTTCCGGATGGCGGGATTTCCCTATTGCTTCCCGCTAGGCGGGAGCTGTTTGTGGTGGTTTTGACTGCTTCCCACGAGGCGGGATTTTATTGTGTCAGTTTTTCTTTGCTTCCTGTTGGCGGGATCTTCTCGATGGTGGTTTTTGGCTACTCCCAGTGGGTGGATCTCCAAAACTACTTTCTTTCTTATTTGTTTGTTTCCGCTGAGAGGGATTGTTTCATGCTTACTTGTTACCGTTGGGCGGGATTTCTGTTTTGGTGTTCAGTTTCAAGGGATTGATGCCCTAGGCCCATTGCTTATGTAATCAGGTTTTGGGATCCTTGTTAAAACCCGTTGTAAATACAAACACTACTTACCAAAAAAAATAGTGCACTAACTTAACAATTATGCATATATTATTTGATAATATAAAAAACATATATTCTTTGATAAGATTTATATTTCCTTAAAAGTCAAAATTTTTAACTAATTGAATTCATGTTATTTAATTAAAATGTTAAAGTTCTCTTATAAAATTTGAATCTTAATTTAAGATACAAAATTATTTACTCAACCATTTACTTTAAACTTTAATTAATTTACAATTATTATTATTATATTTTTTTTGGCTAGATAATAAAGGATTGTACTCGGGTCCCCCACCCTTGACAAATTACAACTCTCTTCTTTAGATCTTGAGAGTTTATAAATAAATACACTTCTCATCTCAATTGAGATGATATAGCTAGAAACGTATATCATTTTACATAAAATGTCTGAATTCTTGATTTTCATTTTCTGGATCTTTTCAATTTTTTGTATAAATACAATTATTTTCGAATTTAGTATATTTCTTGACATTTTCCTATAGCAACCTTCAGAATGCCAAAACTTTACCTCTACTATCTATGCCTTGCATCTTAGTAGAGTAATATTTCCAAAATATCACACTATCATAGTCCGCTTTACCAACTATGGATTGTTATTTTACTTTGTGAAACACAAGTGCAATCACAAAATTTATAATAAATAGTCTAAATGAAAATTCATTATTGTTACAAAATAAAGCAAATATTACGAGTGGAAAACATTAAAGTAAATCTTAATAATTAATTGAATCAACAATCAACATTTTCTTTTTAGCTTCAACTAAACTTACTACTTCCTCTAACCATGGAAAGGAGAATTTAACTTCACGATCCTCGATCAAAACCCCTCTATTGGCTAGCTTATCTGCACATTTATTTCCTTCCCTTAATATATGTGTAAAACTGATTTCTTTAAACTCTTTAGAAAGATCTTAAATTTCCACAACTATCTATTGTATGTTCCATGGAGCCTTTGCTTTCCTCAAAATTGCATTTATTACTATGAGAGAATCATCGTCCATACATACTTTATTCCACTTCATTTGTTTATATATTTTTAACCCTTCTAAAGTTGCCCAAGCTTCGACTTCATTATTTATCTTAAATCCACTATAGAATGCATAATGAGACAAAATATATCCTCTATTATTTCTAATTATTCCTCTTCCTCCTGGTCCTATATTTCCTTTAGATGCTCCATCAAAATTCAATTTAACCCACTCCACATCTGGTGGTTTACACTTTTTATTCTTTGCCTTCTTTTTTCTTCTCTTGTACCCAACATCATGATTCCATTTAGTGACTTGGCTCCATATATCAAGGCTCTTTGCTTATAGATTAGGGATTGGGTGAGTTGATAGAGTTGGTTTAGATTCCTTTATGGCTACACATATCTTTTTTCATTACCTATAAATTGCTTTCCTTTCTTTTAAATATTCTTCTATTCCTTTCTAGCCATATAGTCCAAAGTATTGTATCTTTTGATATATCCCATATTGTATGTAAAGCCTCACTTTTATAAGTGCTTTGTCATTGCTTTAACCAATCTTCAATTATGCTATTCATCACCATGTATTTACCAAACATATTAAGAATCCATTGCCATAGATTCTAAACTATTGAGCAATGTCCCAAGAGATGGTCTATACTCTTCTCCTTTTTACAAAAAACACATTGAGAGGGGCCATGAAAACCCCTTTTGATAAGGTTATCCTAGAATAATATTCTTCTATGATCTACTAGCCAAACAAACATTTTTACTTTAGGAATGCTTGGGTTATCCTAAATATCTCTCCATATTCTAGTGACATTATTATTTTGTTGGTGTTGTACATTATATCCACTTCTTGTTGTGTATTCTCCTAAGCTATTCAACTCCAAAATCAATTTATCCTTGGCTCCCCTTGGAATAATCACAATTTTTATCTTTCTACTCAATTGCCTCATAGCATCAATGTCTTGTACACTTGTAAAAAATTATTCTTTCCATTTGTATATTCCTGATCCTTGTACAAAATGTTTGAAACCCTATCACCATATTTGTCTTGAAGCAATCCCATCCAAGGTTTCAAAATTATATTTAAATTGTGTGGTTTTTTATCACACCAAGTATCCACCCAG
This sequence comes from Wollemia nobilis, assembly GCA_028583015.1. NCBI lineage: Eukaryota > Viridiplantae > Streptophyta > Pinopsida > Araucariales > Araucariaceae > Wollemia > Wollemia nobilis. The sequence continues at coordinate 24,706,387 of JAQPPZ010000523.1, forward strand.
ATAGATTTTTTTTCTCCATTTCCCACCACCCATCTTAAACCTTTAATCATAAGATCAATATATTATTTTTAAACCATTCCAAAGAGCAAAACCATTTGGTAGGGAAAATGTAATAAATTTTAAACTTGGATCATTGGGATCAACATACTTAGAAGAATTTTTGCCCATTGTCTTTGACTCTCTTTGTATAATCTCCGGATTACTTTTCCTCTAAGAGCTAATTTTGCATTCGTAAGAACTCTTAAATCAATACCTCCCCTAGTTTTATCATCACACAACTTGCTCCATTTCACAAAAGGAAAATTATTTTTATCATGTACACCTGACCATAAAAAGTATCACATAATATAGATTAAACTTTTTTCAACTAATTTTGGCATAGAATACAATGACATATAATATGTTGGAATGGTTTGTAAGATTGACTTAATTAACTGCACTCTTCCTGCTAACGATAACCATCTACCTTCCAAGCTGGAAGTTTATTCTAAACTTTACTAATAACTGGATTCCATAAATCTATCCTTATTCACTCCTCAAATAATGGTATCCCTAGATAGGTTGTTGACAAATTTGCCTCCTCCATTTGAAGCAACCTGTAAATTATTGCTTTGATATTAGCAGGAGTGTTAAGAAAGTAAATTTTGGATTTAATCCTATTAACATTTTCCCTGAAGCTCTTTCATACTCTTTTAAAAAGTAATTCAAAGCTCTAGCCTCATTTATCCTTGCCCTCCAAAAAGGGTTGTATCATTTACATAATGTTGATGGGTGATGTTATCAATGTTATTACTAACCTTAAGTCCACTTATAAGCCCATTTTTATAAGAATTTTTAAAGTTCTTACTCAAAACCTCTACCATAATAATGAACAAATAAGGAGATAGAGGATCTCCTTGTCTAAGACCTCTCTTGGCTTTAAAATATTATGGTACTAACCCATTGACCAACACTGAATAAGAAACTATAGAGACACAAGCTTTAATCCATCTAACCTATTTCTTATCGAAACAAAAATTTTCTAATTCTGAAAAAAGAAATCTTATTTAACCCTATCATAGGCTTCACTCATATCAAGTTTTAAGATCATTTCTTCCTCTCTTTTTGAAGTTGCTAAATGTATAACTTCATGAGCTACTATGATCCCATCTAGAATTTGTCTCCCTTTCACAAATCCTCCTTGCTCTTCTAAAATAATTTTGTCTAACAATGGCCTTAACCTATTTACAATCACTTTGGAGATAATCTTATATGCCATATTACATAGGCTTATGGGTCTAAAAGAATCAAACAATTCAACATCCTTCTTTTTTGGAATTAGGGTAAAATATGTTGCATTTATTTTATAAGGTATGTATTGTTTTACCCTAGACTGTTCCACTGCCACCAATAAAGAATCCTTCACTATATCCCAATTATATTGGTAAAAAGTTGCAGAGATCCCATCTAGACCTGGGGATTTATCCTTATTAAAAGAGAAAAGAGCTAAATGAACTTCTTCTAGATTAATAGGCCCCATCAGTTTCCCTTTTGTCTTCATTCATGATAACTAAAGGAACATCTTGAAGAAGTTTATCATTAAGAACTTTAGTATCCTCTGAACCTATAATATTATGATAAAAAGACTTTGCCTCTTTTATAATTTCACTATGATCTTCAATTAAAACCCCTTCTATTGATTTAATTCTACTAATTCTGAAATTTGATCTATGTACTATAGCCATCCTATGAAAAATTTATATTTTTATCTCCTTATTTTAACAAGTCTGTCTTGATTTTAATCTTGAGAATTTCTCTTCCTTACTCAAAATATTATGATATTCACTAAGCAACTCCCTTTCCTCTGAGTTTGGGTTAATAAGATCACGTTTTTGAAATTTTGAAATTTTATCTTTTAGTTCTTTCTCCTCAAAAATATTTCCAAAAGTGTTCTTGTTCCATTCTTTTAATCTAGATGTTAGATATAATTTGATTTGGAAGAGCATACAACCCACCATTACCTAAATAATTCCATGTTTGAGCTATCATATCAACAAATTGAGGATGGTCTTCCCACATCTGCTCATATTTAAAATATTATCTTTTCTAAATCCACTTACCACCATTTGATCTGAACCAGTCTTTGTTAAGGTAATAATTTTAGCATAAGTTCCTTCATCTAGCCAATGATCTGAGAGAATGCATCTGTCTAATTTTTCTACTATAAGGTTTTGGTCTCTTCTATTGTTGGTCCAAGTATAGTTGTCTTCTTCAAACTCAACCTCCCATAGATTATTGTTTTGAATAAAAGTTGAAAAATCTTTCATACTTTGGGTCAATTTATTAATTCCTCCAAAATTTTCATCCAGCTTGGTTATGGAATTAAATCTCTAATGATCATGAATCGGGTTTCTTGGTATTTACTTCTCATAAAGGCTTCAATCCCACTCCAAACTTCTAATCTACCTGATTGAGTTTCTAGTCCATAGACATTGATAAGGATGAAATAAATATCTACAAAGTAGCAAGTGACTAAAGAGGCTATCCAATGCCTAGTTTTATGAATGGTTACATAAGAGGTTCTAGAAGGATTCCAACAAGTTAAAATTCCCCTTGCTACTCCTTTAGAATCCATAACATCCCATTCACATCTTGCCCATACTGCTTTCATAGTTTTTGAAACTTCTTCTTTTGTCATTTTAGTTTCCTGGATACAAAGAATATCAAGCTTATTACTTAAACATAGGTCCCTAATACACATTTGCTTTGAGGGGGCATTAGAACCCCTTATAATCCATGAGATAATAATCATGTCTTGTTAGGAGCTTTTGGCCTTGCCTGCCTATTACCAATATCATTTTTTTGTTTGGTAAAGAGAAGTTCAACCAACTTTGTTTGTGTTCCTTTCTCTATGTTTGCTCTTGCTTCCTTGGATCTTGCTTGATAATTTGAAAATTTTCTTCTTTTTGACTTGCCTATATCAGGATCAGGTCTTATTATTCTTTTCCTCAATATTCTTTCATAATTTTTTTCATCATATTTATCTTCTCCTAGCTCTACCACATAAGCTTTTGACTTGTCCTTCTTATTTTTTGGTATTTCCTTATTAATGGCAGAGGTATTAACTTCTAAAACTGCATTTTCTTTACCATTTTTTTTCTCTTGAATGGTGCATAGTACTTCAAGAAAGTCTTCAAAATACGACTAGACAAATTCCTTGGGTTCATAGAGAATGTTCTTCCTTAAATTAGGATCATACTAAATAGACGGTTCCTTGTTAATATGTTGAACCTATTGTACTATGTCCTCTAAGTTTTGATCTACTTTTTCTTCATAGGCTAAAGCCTCAAAAGATTTGGTATTTCTTCCAATATCCTTCCTTACTGGTCTCCACTATTTATTTGCTTTTATTTTTCTAGATCTATTTTTTGGAAGTTGAAAACCATCTTCATCCATAACTGTTTGTAAGTTTCTCTTGCAGTTTTCTACATAAGATTATGTTGGGCTCTTTTTAGGGCATGATCTCTTAATATACCCCATCTCATGACATCATCTACATCTAAAAGATATTATTCCATAATCTATGGTTTGGATCCACATCTTATCCCCATACTTAGATTTACTTATATGAATCATGACAAATATCCAAGCATAAATAGCCAAGAATCCATCTTTCATAGTATATGAAATCTCAATAAATTCTCCTAGAGTGTTGCTTATTACCTTGAAGGTATTTATTTTCCAAAATTCAATGGACGACCCAAAAATCCTAACCTAGACTGGTACTAGGGATAGATTTACATTTTCAGGTGAAAAACATTCATACCAACGGGTAAGGAAGAGTCATGCTCTTCCCATAAACCAAGGACCTTCTTTTAGGATTTTTTTTTCTTCCCTAGAACAAAAAATGGCTAGGAAGAAACCTTTGGGAAGAAATGATAGAATCACTCACGAAGACTTCCAACTCATATCAATCCATTTTCTCAAGGCTGAAGCCCCTGGATGATACCCATTAAATTTAACAAAAACTGCCCTATCTTGGAGCAACGAGGATCTCTCTGAGGTTTGCTCACTAACCTCTACCACTAGAGATGATTCTAAGGATTTAACTTGTTGGCATTTTTGCCACACTAGAAATAAATTTTTAAATTCGTCCAAGTATGAAGTACATCCAATGGTGAAAGAAAAATTAGACGAAATGATTTTTAGATATTTTGTTGTGATAGATATTTTCTCAAGCTTTCCAACGATTAACGGATCAAAAGTTATGGCTCCGGGAAACTTTACCACCAAAAATCAATTTCGGGGTAGAAAATCAATTTTGGGAAAGCAAATGCAATTTCAAAGTCAAAAGTCAAATTTGCCCCTTTTTTGGGCGAAAAGAGAAAATTTCCGAAAATGGCATTTCAGCCCCCAAAAATGGCATTTCGCTCCAAAAAAGGAAACTTTCCAAAAATAGAAAGTTTTTTTCCGAAAATGGAAACTTTCCGAAAAAAAAGTTTTCAAAAAGGGCAATTCGGAACCCGAAAAGGGCATTTCGACTTCCTAAAAAGGCATTTCGGCCCCCGAAAATGGCATTTTGCTTCGAAATGGAAACTTTCCAAAATGGAAACTCTCTAAAAATAGAAAGTTGTCGAAAAAGGAAAGTTGTCAAAAAAGGAAAGTTTCTAAAAATAAAAACTTTTTGAAAAAGGAAAGTCGCCAAAAATGAAAACTTTTCGAAAATGGAAAGTTGCCCGAAAAGGGAAAATTTAATGACAAAATTTAATGGCTATGGCAAACCAGAAGATATTTCCTTTGATTTTCGTCATTTCCAAAGGCGTTCTCCTAACAGTTTCGCTCCCTCTCCAAGATAAATTTAATGTGGAGTAAATTGTTGGAGCAATGGTCGATTTTCAAAGCGCGAAGGTGGTTAGAATTCAATGCATTTGTACCCAGGCTAATTAATTATCCAGAGTTGTTTCCCATTAAAACTGGATCATCGTAGCTAAAGGAATATTTCCAAGGAGAAATTGTCGTGTTGATGTCTTTGATCTACAAACATTTTGTCTCCATATGTATTTAATGAAAGAGGCAAAAACCTCTATAAATACTAATCAAATTTCTATTATAAAGGAGAGACATTTTGCAGAAAAACTTATCACGTTATTTGCATAAATAAGAGATATTTGGCTTCTGATTTTGCAAGTGACTTTATATGTGATTTCTTTTTATTTTATGCTCGTATTTCTTATCTGCTATTGAAATTTAAATTCTGCATCTGAGTTTGAATATTGCTGGTGAGGAAGTGAGTTTTGGAATGCAATCCTAGAGGTTATCTATGCAAGGTTGTAAGTAAATTTTGTTGCTCTCTTTTATTATATGTTATTTATATGCTTGAGTGGAATTCCTGTTGTTAATCTTTCCCAATCCTACACCTTCGACCTGTGGCCATATTTCTCTTTCTTTCCGTTATTTCCAATTTCTTTCTCGCAACTATAGTCTTCAATAGTGTAGGATTTAGTAAGGGATCCAGCCCTCTCTGGAGATCGGTCCGAAGGAATTTTCTCTTTCCCTCGACCTTTCAATGTTGGCTGAGTCTAAGGCGCACATATGATAATATCTTGTACTTAGGCAGATTTGTGACCAACAATTTTTGGCATGCCCAATGGGACAAACAATCTTTGTCCTAGTAAGATCCATAGTCGATGGAACAAATATTATCTCAAGTTGACAAACCCACCTGTGCCAACAATTTTTGGCGTCTGGTGGGACTCATAGTCTCTATATTTTAAGGGAGTCTGAGTTTGGTGAATCTATGGCTTGCCTTGATCTGGAAAAATCACTTGGCAACTTCATTGAGCTGAAGATCCAGATCTCTTGATTGTGGACGCATTTTATACTAAAAAAAGACACCCCGAAGGAATCAAGGTTTGGTGAGCAGCCTCGACCTCACAAGTGAAAAAAGTATGTTCATTTGGCGACTCCGACTCAGTGGTAAAGACCGTGATCTCTGAGGACCACTGCTATAATGGCATATGTATGTTGTCCCAACTGGGATGATCTTGACCCTTTGAATCTCCAAAGCATGATATTCTCAAAAGTGCTCTGAAGGCCCTAACGAAATACAATGGCAATAAGGGAATGTCCCGGGAGCACCTTGAAGAAGTTACTGCTCTAGCGACCCTCCATGGCATAGCCCACGAAGATGTCATGATCAGACTTCTGGTCTTGTCTCTCGAAGGAAGGGCGCTGCAGTGGTACAAAATGCTCGGGAGTAAGAGCATCTACACATGGGCAGACCTAGCAAGATCACTTGTTGATACATTTGATGGCTCTCAGGACCCCTTTCAACTCCTGATGCACCTCTCCACCGTCATGAGAGCACATCTAAAGAGCATCACAGACTTCAATGTTCGATTTTGGAGGATTTGGAGGAGAATTCCAAAGAAAATCCAGCCGACACTCCCCCAGGCCCACCTCTACTATATTCGGGCTTTACACCCAGACATAAGCCTCCTACTACAATATAGGGAAAAAATATTCTCTCAAATATTTTAAGAAGCAATACAAGCAAAGCAACTCCTACTCCAATCAAGAAAAATACAATGGAGAGAAACTGCCTTTCCATCACTCTCTTCGAAAGTTGTTGCTCCCATATGTCTTGCGCAATATTCACAATGGAAGATCCCTCAAACTGTGCGGATACCTGGAACACAGTTGTGTGGAGCACAAGAGGCAAATCTCATCCAAGATAAATGAAGGGAATATGCAAGCACTGCTCTAGCAATGAACAATATGGTTGCTTGTAGTTTCCATCAGGAGATGGAGCAAGAAGAGGTGGATGTCTCACAATATCGACAAAAGGAATATGCAAGCATTACCCTAGTAATGAATAATATGGTTGCTTGTAGTTTCTATCATGAGTTAGATCAAGGAGAAGAACAGGCTCAAGAGGCTGATTATGAGAGCGAAAAGGGCATAATTTTATACCCTTTTTGTATCCCTGAGCATAGCATGCACATACTCGGCCGAGACTCAATAAGCATACCCCATCAGGAGACTAGTTATGAGGAGATCCTCACAATAGGGTTATCACCAAAAAGATCATGCTGTCACATCAAGGAGTTAGAGGAGCATGTACCCAAGATCCCATAGCCAGTGGACTCCCAAGAGTGGTGATATTGGGGCCAACCATCACCGCAATCGATACTCGAAGAAGGCTCTCATATGGTAAATATTTTTGCCATATTATTCATTGATTATATGAGTACTGATATGTATGATAACCCGCTACATTGTAGCTGGCTTGCAACCTGACAAACTTTGATAAGAGGACAACCAAAATTTAAAGATTACCTAAAGTATAATCGGATCTAGTTCAAACATTGCAGATTCATCGGATAAACACCCAAAGCCAGGTTTGTGGTGGCGGTATGCCAATCATGTTGTAAATTTTTGTGTAAATATTGTAAATAGGTCGATTGATAAATAAAGTGTTGAGGACACTAAATGGTGTGATCAAGTTTAAAAAAAAAATCTAAGGCTGCAATCACCCACGTCATCGGCTCAAATGGTTTCGAAACCCGCAGGTACGCATTTTCTCTTCTTTTGATCATGAGCATTTGATGACTGTGTCCCTTCATTCTGCAGTACCTCCTTCCACTTCGTTTTCATTCGTTATACCCACCACTTTTGTTCCCCTCCCCATTTCATAGTCATCCGTCACCAATGCTCCTTCCATTGTTCTCATTTCTTTCATTCCTCCATATTTCATTTTGTTTACTGTCATCTATCGCATCTTCCACCCCCGTTAATCCCATCGTCGTTGTAAGTACACCAACCCCATCACGGGTGAGCGTAATTATGGCCTTACTCATTTTTGCTCCTTCCATTGAGCCAAACCCTCAACAACCTCTATTTTTTTTTTCCCATTTTGTTTTTGGATTATAGGAGCCATTGGTGTTAGAGATCAAAGTCTTGTCAGAGCACTCTGAAGCAGAGAAAATCATTCGAGCTCAGCAAAGTTCCTCGTGTTGGGTGAAAAATACCAATAAGTGATTGGACAATATCAAGCAGTATAGGAAGAAGTTGATGCAAGCAGTAAACAATTTGATGGAGTAGACGGTTATGACTATGTTGCCCAATGGATAAAGGCCCTGGGTCGATTGCATCCAGACAAGCTGAATACCCTGCGAGTCGCCAAAAGTGTTGGCATTTTTGCCACACTAAAAATAAATTTTTAAATTTGTCCAAGTATGAAGTACATCCAATGGTGAAAGAAAAATTAGACAAAATGATTTTTAGATATTTCGTTGTGATAGACCTTTTCTCAAGCTTTCCAATGATATATTACAATAGACAATCGGGTTAACAGACCAAAAGTTATGGCTCCGGGAAACTTTACCAACAAAAATCAATTTCGGGAAAGCAAATGCAATTTCAAAGTCAAAATTCAAATTTTTCCCTTTTTTGGGCGAAAAGAGAAAATTTCCGAAAAAGGCATTTCGGCCCTCGAAAATGGCATTTCGCTCCGAAAAAGGAAACTTTCCAAAAATAGAAAGTTTTCAAAAATAGAAAGTTTCTAAAAATGGAAACTCTCTGAAAAAGGAAAGTTTCTGAAAAGGGCATTTCGGCTTCCGAAAAAGGCATTTCGGCCCCGAAAATGGCATTTCGCCCCGAAATGGAAACTTTCCAAAAATGAAAACTTTCAAAAAATAAAAGATTGCCAAAAAAAAGAAAGTTGTCAAAAAAGGAAAGTTTCTAAAAATAGAAACTTTTCAAAAAAAGAAAGTCGCCAAAAATGGAAACTTTTCGAAAATGGAAAGTTCCTCAAAAAGGGAAAATTGAATGACGAAATTTAATGGTTGTGGCAAACCAAAAGATATTTCCTTTGATTTTCGTCATTTTCAAAGGCTTCCTCCTAACAGTTTTGCTCCCTCTCCAAAATAAATTTAATGTGGAGTAAATTGTTGGAGGAATGGTCGATTTTCAAAGCGCGAAGGTGGTTAGAATTCAATGCATTTGTACCTAGACTAATTAATTATCCAGAGTCATTTTCTATTAAAACTGGATCATCGTTGCTAAAGGAAGATTTCCAAGGAGAAATTATCGTGCTGATGTCTTTGATCTACAAACATTTTGCCTCTATATGTATTTAATGAAAGAGGCGAAAACCTCTATAAATACTAATCAAATTTCCATTGTAAAGGAGGAGAGACATTTTGCATAAAAACTTATCAAGTTCTCTGCATAAATAAGAGATATTTGGCTTTTGATTTTGCAAGCGACTTTATGTGTGATTTCCTTCTATTTTATATATTTCTCTTTTATGCTCGTATTTCTTATCTACTATTGAAATTTAAATTTTGCATCTGAGTTTGAATATTGTTGGTGAGGAAGTGAGTTTTGGAATGCAATCCTAGAGGTTATTTGTGCAAGGTTGTAAGTAAATTTTGTTGCTCTCTTTTATTATATGCTATTTATATGCTTGAGTGGAATTCCTGTTGTTAATATTTCCCCAATCCTACACCTTTGGCCTGTGGCCATATTTCCCTTTCTTTTCGTTATTTTCAGTTTCTTTCCCGCAACTCTAGTCTTCAATAGTGTAGGATTTAGTAAGGGAGTTAGCCATCTCTGGAGATCGGTCCGAAGGAATTTTCTTTTTCCCTCGACCTTTCAATGTTGGCCAAGTCTAGGGCGCACAAGTGATAATATCTTGTACTTAGGCAGATTTGTGACCAACATAACTATAAATCGATCCTTGGAAAGAAAACTAAAACTCAAAATCTATTGAAATTTATCTAAATATAACAAATATAATATTTGAAAAAAACTTTATGAAATTTTCATACACAATTTTTTAAAATAAAAAAGAGAACAAAACTTAGTTGCCTCTAGATAGAATGTTTTGCATCACTGAAGTCCTAGTCCTTCATTGCTTTTCCCATCATTCAAACCCTAGCTAACAAATATTTGGAATTTCGTTTTTTGCGACTTGAAAAATCATCACTGCCCTTGTTTCGAATGGTTGACTTCACAGAGTCGTACCACCTCTCAATATTGCTCATATTCTTGCATATGACCACTCATTTAAAGCTATTCAATTCCGCACAAGTTGGTTGAAGAATCAATTGAATCGAATAATTCTTCGCGAAAATATAGCTCATAAAAATTGAGACGTATTTAAAAAAAAACTTAATCCTTCACACATTTTGCATTCATTACAAATTTTTAAAATTATTATTATAATATTACTAAACTATAATTATAATCAATTAATATAATACAATTAATTTGCTACACATACTACTTTTTTTTTTCAATTGATTAAATGGGATTGAAACGACCCCAATTAATTTGCTACACATACTACTTTTTTTTTTAATTGGTTCTATGGATTGAAATGACCCCACTCATATTACATCATTACCATATAGTGGTAATATAATAAAGCTTGGATATTATCCATGAATTGTTTGATAAGATTCAAACCTTGGTCTCCTCCTTGAATGTTGAGGAATTTAACTGATTGAACTAATGCCGTTTGATACAAAATTTGATTTTACACATGTTTTTAGGAGGGGTTTTGGTCCTCTCTTACCCAGGTTTAAACTTAGGTTTCCTCGTGAAAATCCAAGGACTTACCACTATGGTATCCCTATAAGTCTTTCGTTACACATATTATCATGTTATTAAAAAATATCTTTACATAAAAATTGCTCTTACCGAGGTTTGAACTTGGATTTCCTCTTGAAAACCCAAGGACTTATCACTACGGTATCCCCTATACGTCGTTACACATATTATCATGTTATTAAAAGATATCTTAAAATAAAAAAATGTTAGATTTTTATTTTTAATTTTAATGATGCCACAATTTGAACCTTAAACCTTCTAAAAAACCCAAACTCAAACAGTTGCACTGCCCCCATGTCTTTAGTTACACATATTATCATGTTATTAAAAGATATCTTAAAATAAAAAAAATGTTAGATTTTTATTTAAAAAAAAAAAAATGGTTAGATTTTAATCATCCTCTTCTTTAGCAACTTAACATCTCCACACTATGGCAAACACACAGAATTGGAGTTCAAAATAAAGACCAATTAAAAGTTTTAGACAAACGCCCTTTCTCTAAAGATTTCAGAATCTGTTAGAAACAACCCGACTGTTTAGAGCGTCATAATACCAATTTTTTTAATTGGCAAACAGATAAAGAGAGTAAGAGAGAGCATAGCTCTTTTTTTCCTATGTCGGGTAGAATTGCAGGAACAATTTTCCGCATTTGCATCTCGTCTTTCTCCCCCAACAACCTTAAACCCTGCGGGGGGTTTAACCTCAAAATCTCGACTATGTCTCTGACCACGCAAGTGCAAGTGGAAGCAGAAGCACGAGCAGATTCAGAGGAACTTCATTCTGCCAAGAGAAGCAGGATTCCTAAAAAGGTGGGAACCCACAATGGCTCCTTCCATTGCGACGAGTCTCTCGCCTGTTATATGATTCGCCTCACTAGCAAGTTTAGAGATGCCGATATCATACGCACTCGAGATCCCAAGGTAATTATCTAAATCTATCTTCTCCATATTCTCTTAGGCCTATTTTCAAATTATACAATATAATATTTCTTTGAGGAGAAACTGCCTCTTTTAATATTAAAAGAAAAACCTTCAACACCCAAACTAGCAGGCCACAAAAGAGCAAAATGACTGCACAAGTAGGAAAATGAGAGCAAAATGACTGCACAAGTAGGAAAATCAAAGCAAAAGCAGTTTTTAGAACTACATATATAAGGTAAATGGTTATGTATAATTTTATTCCGTTTAGATTTTGGATGATATTGTTTATGGTTATAGAAACTTGGTGTACAACTTTACTGAAAGATTTTAATTATGTCATAGACCCAAACATGGCCTATGGGACCCCTAAATATGGAAGCACAGTTTTTCTATGGGACCCTCAAATATGGACGCATAGTTATTCAAATCATATGACCATTAATATCTTTGAGACTGTTCCTTCTCCTGCTGATTTGGGTTAGCAACTCTTAACTTTTTTTATTTTAATATCTTCAAATAACTCTATCATAGACCCTTTTCCAAGCGTTTCTTTGTATTTGGTACAGATGTCTGAAAAACTTGGGCATTAATAGATGAAATGTTCCTCTGTCTCTGTTGCCCCTGTGCTACTTAGAGTACATATCCTTTCGTACATATTCTTTCTTTCCATTGTTCCTTGGGCATTGTCCATCTCCCTGTTTCACATCTAAGCCTATGAGAGCTAGTCCTTATCTGAGCAATGAGGATTTTTTTCCATTCATAGATGAAACGTTCCTCTGTCTCTGTTGCCCTGTGCTGCATAGAGTACATATCCTTTCGTACATATCCTTTCTTTCCATTGTTCCTTGGGCATTGTCCATCTCCCTGTTTCACATCTAAGCCTATGAGAGCTAGTCCTTATCTGAGCAATGAGGATTTTTCCCTCCACTTGATTTCAGTGCCTATATATGCTTTTTTTGTGGTCATACGTTGGGTTAAACTTTGCAATATAGTATTGTTTTTTTTTGCTTGCATTTTTCCACATTCCACTTCTAAAATTTTCGTTCACACAGTTTTTTATGTCTTTATTGAAATTTGGGCATTCATTTATGTTGATTTCCCAACGTTTCATCCATTTCTGATTTTGTTTCATCCATGTGTTCTTCCGCCTATGCAGCTCTTCATCCCTAATTGCCCTAAGCCATCTGTTGTTTTTCATGTTTTCTGTTTTTTTTCAAGTAACATAACAGCTTGGTCATAGCAATTGCCTCTAAAGGGAACATTCCAGTTTCAGCTAGAATAATTTCATAAGGGACTGTGGCCTTAATTCTAAGAAAATTTGTAATTAGACGTTTTTGAATCCTTTCTATTTGCCTCCATTTTGTATTTGTCGTGCCACTGGCCCACACCTCGCAGCCATACAACACAATCGGTGTGACAAGTAGGCCAAATAAGACCTTGGTGGTCTTCCAGTCCCACAACTCGGCATTCCTACACCGATTTTGAAGTGCATATAATGATCTCCAACCACTTAGAGTTCTTTTCATCCTACATGTATTCCAATTGAGCTTGTCATGAAAGTCTATGCCTAGGTATTTGTATTCTATCACTACCTCAAGAGGTTCTCCTGCAAACTGAAATTCGAGATGTTGCTTCTTTTTTTTGTTGAAAAAATCATGATTTTTGTTTTGCTCGTGTTCACCTACATCCCAACTTCCTTACAAAAGAGTTTTAGATCCCGAAGTTGATCTTCCAGATCTTTAGCTGTTTTGGCCACAAGAATTACATCATCTGCATACATGAGGAGTTTTACCACATATTTGGCTAAGTGCACACCCTCTCCCCCAAATTTGTTTATCCATTCTTCTAACTTGTCAATGTACAACCCAAATAATGTCGGAGATAGAGGACAACCTTGTTTGACGCCTATGTCACCCCTAAAAGATTTAGATAACTCTTTTTGCGTTTTGATTCTACCTTTTACATACTCATATAATCTGTGAACTGCTGCCCTGTAGTGAATTGGAACCTCTAGCTCTTCCATTCTGCTCCATAATTTTTTCCTTGGCACTGTGTCAAATGCCTTTTTGAAGTCTACAAAACAACAGAAAGCCTCATCTTTTTTATCCCATATTTTTTCCACTATGTGTTTAAGTGTGATACAGTGATCAATAGTTGAGTGCTTGGGCCTAAAACCCGCTTGCCCCTTTGCTCTCTTTCCCTTTTCTTTCGCCCATCTGCTGATCCTACGCTCTATCATACTCCCAAACAACTTTGCAAAGAGAGGGTTGATCGTGATAGTTCGATTGAGGGATTATTTACATCTCCACTTTTAAACAAAGGAATGGTCAAGCCAGTTGTTCATTCTGTAGAGAAGCCATTTTGTATGACTTCATTGAAAATCTCTTTGATCTGTGGTGCAAGAATATCTTCCCCCCATTTTATATGCTCTGCCTGAAGATTGTCTATGTCATGGGCTTTACTAGTTGCTAACTTTTTTATCCCTTGAATAATGTCTTCATTTGTGAAAAGTTCTTTCTTGACAATGATAGAAGGGGTTGTCTCCTGCTGGTTACTACGCTCATATAATTATTTTGAATACTTGTTATGCTATTTTCAGTTTGCATCTTTTTCACGCTTAGTTCCTTCCAATATTTCTTTGGTTCATGCTTCCCTAAGTAAATCAATTCTTTCCTCCTTGTTCTAGTGTATTCTTCTTTTTTTGCTCTAATCAGTTTCTCATATGCTTTTTTGTTTGCTCTTGTTTTACCCATTGGTTTATTTAGTAATCTTTGCGCTTCCTTGCAATCTTCATCGAACCACGGGTTGGTTGGGAAGCTATTTCTTTCTTTCTTTCTTTCTAGGTTTAGCTCTCTTGCATTTGTTTAGAGCTTCTTGGATAACGTGCATTAACCATTCACTCTTATTGTAATCTCTGTTACTGTGAGGTAGTCCCTTTCTTTCCCTTTCCTGTAACTTGTTATTCGATATTCTTCTGTTAAGAGAATGTTTCCCTTGTGAGGAAGTTTGTTTTGATTGCCTTGCATGTGTTTTTTCCTTGGTTTGTCTCCTTGCATTTGAAGTTTCATAACAATTAGGTTGTGATCTGACTTAAGTCCCACTCTTCCACTTCTAGCTCCTCTATTTTTTGTATGCAATTTTGTGAGCATATTACATAGTCTATTACACTTTGCCCCTTATATAATTTGCATGTATACTTTCTTGAATTTTTCCAACTTTTTATCCCATTGCAAATAACCGAGTTGTTAACCAAGTTGTGTATGCTGCAAAGGCCTAACAACTTTTCTCCATATTGCGTGATAACCCCATGCTCATCTTCTGAAGTCCTAGTCCACTGCTGATATTCTTCTTCTGGCATCCAAAGAGGATTAATCTCGATATCTTCATTACCTACTAGAATGTTAGCTTGCTTATTTGCTGTCCTTGCATTGAAGTCTCCAATTAATATAATCTCCCTCAACTTACTGTATGCCAAAATGTATCTTTTTAGGGAGGAGTATGGGTCTTCTCTGTTAAGGTCATGTTTCTTATAGAATTTAGAATTCTTGGGAGCAAAATAACATGCTGCTATGCTAATAACTGACTTATTTTCTAGGATCTTTATCCAAATGTACTGTTTGTTTTCATCTTGTTTTTTAATTTTAATGACCCTATCCCACTCCTCTTTTATTAAAATCATAATACCCCCCTGCCCCTTGCCATTTTCTGCTGCTTTATTCCATATTGCTATTTTCTTGTATCCCACAAAGTTTGGAGTCCTACATCCATCGTGCTCATGTGTTTCCGTCAGGATGATTATAACTCGGTCTCTAGCAATGGGCCCTACCCCGGGTCCTCTTCTCCAAGGGTAACCTCTACAGTTCCAACTTACCATCGTAAGATGTTCCCGGGCGGGCCATATTCCCTATTTGTTTTGGGTTTGTTTAGATGTGATGTACACCTTTCCATTTCTTAAATATGCCCATCTCCCTTCATTCCTTGCTGCCCTCACCTTTTCCCATTCCTTATTTCTTTCTTCTTGCTGTAGAAAGGTTAGGTTGTCATCTAAATAGAATTGTGACCCTCTCAACATGCCTCTGTTTCTTAGTAACCTTGTTTTATCCTCATAGCTCATCAATGTGACCCGAATATGCCTATCTCTGCCTCCTCTCAGCTTGCCAATTCTACTTGCTTGTTTGATTTGACCTTTCCATTGTAACCAATCTGACAAGAAGTCCTTGGTTAAATGGTTTGTGTCTTCCCTATCTCCATAATATTTTAACCCTTTGATGATTATGTTTGATAACTTTCATGTCTTTCTTTCTTTTCTGTTATTTGAATTTTTACTTGCTTCTCTATCAACTCTTTGTGCTGATTGACCGGTTCTTTTACTACTTGAGACCATGACTTTGCCTTCGCTAATTCATTTTGCAACTCATTTTCTCTTGTTTCTATGTTTTGGAGTGTTTCTCGTACCTCTTTTATTTGTCTTACATTCGTTTTTTACACCTCTATTGTATCATTGATTGGGGAGTGGATGGCTTGTTTGAGGACATGCCATTCACGTTGACCCATGTTCGCAAGGTTTTGTAGCTTTGACACTTGCTCCTTCAGTTGGTTGTTTTCCTTTTCCAGCCTCTGATTGATGTTTATGGCCTCATCTAATTTAGTTTCTCTTATTTTCTCCCTCCTTTCCATGCTCTCAAGTTTCTGTTTCATCTTCATTAGCTCTTGCACATAAAGTCTTGGTGCCCACATGAGTGGCGTGGTTGTGGGATTGTAAATTTCTTGAAACTCATTTTGGTGACCTGCACTCCACGCTAAATGTTTTCTTGCTTTTATTTTTTATTTTTTTATCCTTGCTTGTTTTTCCTTCTGTGTTCTTGTGTGTTGTCGCTTTGCCTCCATCTCTTTTGTCTTCCTTCTTTTGTCCCCTATGTTGGTCTGACTGATCTCCCCGTTTGATGATGGTTAGTGCCTTTGATTGTTCTTTATTCTCCACATGTTTATGTGGAAGAATATTCTTTACTGTTATTTTCCGATTAGTCCTCTTTAGTGTTGCTGCCCTTGTTCGCGCTTGTTGGCGCCTTATTACTCTCCAGTACTGTTTCGCATTGACATATATGGGTTTTTCCATTCCTTCTTCGGGTGTCTCAGATGGTAGTATTGTTGTATGCCCTATTGCTTGTGGATATGTCAATCCCCGTGTTTCATTAGCTTCGCTGATTGGAATAGTATGTGAATTCACGGAGACCAACTGTCCTATGGTTTCTACTTGTTCTTGTAATTGTTGTTTCCCTTCTTCCATTATCGAACCACCCCTATACTACTGATCTGTTCTTTCCTGCTCCCTGTCAAACTTTCCTAAAACCTAAATAATTTCAAGCACTAAATCAGAGATGCCGAAACTTACCTCGTTGCCATTGCCTGGCTTCAAACCCTCTACAATCACCACCGCCTGACTCAACTGTGGATTAAAAACCCTCCAAAGTCGTCGCTACCTGGGTTCAAACCCTCTATAGCTGCCATCGCTTGACTCAGCTGTGGATTAAAAAACCTCCAAAGTCACCGTTGCTTTGATTGAAACCCTCTACTACCGACATCGCCTGACTCAATTGTGAATTAAAAAACCCTCCAAAACTGCCGTTGCCTGGCTTCAAACCCTCTACAGCCACCGCCGCTTGACTTTGTTGTGGATTAAAACCCCTCCAAAGCCATCACTGCCTGGCTTCTAACCCTCTACAGCCGTTGCTCTTCTATCGTTGGACATACTATTTAAAGAACCAAAGTCTTTGCATTAAACCTACTCGAGTTTCATCTGAACCGAAATTTTGCCTTTTAGAAAGAAAAATTATTTCATTTATTATATTTTTAGAATAGTATGGGAACCAATGATGCAACGACTTCATGAGGGCCAAGTGTTTTCAACAACAGAGTGCTCAGTAGCACTCTCAGACAACAAGCCTCCTTTGCTTTGATGACAAACTGAACCTCCTCTCAAGTCAACAAACTTCAGACCGTAACACCCTCATAGGCCTCAAACAACAAGTGTATAGTCTGTAACACCCTCATAGATGATCTTATGAGGGCACCAAGACCAACGATGGAGGCTTGACGGTAGGCTCTTAGTTGGCCAACTCCGACTTGAATGGCTTCAGTCTAAGATGATAGACCCAATGAACCGACTCAGATGACATCTTCCTGCTTTGATGGCAAAAATTTTAGATGGCAACACTTTTGTCGGTAGGTCCATGACGGCTTGAACATGAACATGTCGTCCAACTCTGTCGAAGACCCTTGTCATATGACTGTGCATTCATGGAATGCGGCTCACCCGTATTTGCAGTTATGAAGTGTGGCTTCGAACAGGTTTTACTGCTGGGACTGCTTGTCTCATTACTGTGGTTGGTGGATTCCGTCCTTAGGGGCTTTCCCGGACCTGACAGCACCATCTGGATGGGATGGGCAGGAGACCCAAATTCGTGCGCCTTGGAGGCGCCTTAAATTCCCACCTACCTTCCCCTTCTCTGGAAGCGCGCCCTCTGGATGCAGCCTTAGCGCTTAAAAAAAACACTCTGGGGAAGCTTCGCTAAAAATCAGGCCCGAAATGCAGCTTGTCGCCTTTGGCATGGTCCGGCAGGGAAGGTTTGCTCAAACTGCGCCCGAAATGCAGCTTCGCTGGAGTTGATGCCTGAAACGGGAGTTCGCTGGAGCTGGGGGAGGTGTGCTTTAGCTCGTTGTTTTCGTCTAAGTCCGGAATGGACTTTCACTGGATGGAGTTCGCTCCAGGTGGGTCCGAAATGGAGCTTCGCTAGAGAGAAGACCCGAAATGCAGCTTCGCCATGTTTAGGAGCGAAGATAAGATTGACCTTTTTGCCTTAGACACTCTTCGCCCGAAGCGCTTCTTCGCCGTTGATGGGAGCTTCACTGGAGATGGCGCTCGAAGTGGGGTTTCGCTGGCTTCCTAGGCGAAAGTGAGCTAAATTTTGCCTTAGATTTTTCCTTGGTGAAGGCAGCGCCTAGAGTGGGCTTTCGCCCTAGTTAAGTCCGAAGCGGACTTTCGCTCATATTGAGGCCCGAAATGCAGCTTCGCCAGCGTTGCGGGCGAAAGCAGTTTAGCCTCCCTTTCGCTCCTAACTTTCTCTCTAGTTACCTGTCTGTGCTTTAGCCAGTTTTTAAAGCTCGAAGTGGGCTTTCGCTATAGTTCCCCAGCGAAGCTGTCTTTCGCCTTGAAAACGGGCTAAACTCAGGTTTAGCCTCCCTTTTGAGCGAAGCTGCTCTTTTACTCCTGTTTTCGTGAGCAAAGTTGCTCCGAACTTAGATTGTGCACAAAAGGTGAGCGAAAGAGGATTTCTAGCTGCGCCTCAGCGCCATGAAAATGCCAGAGAAGAGTTTTTGCCGAAGAAAGTTGTTTTCAGAGGAGAAAGCGAATCTAAACAGGAAACACATTATAGCAACAGTTCAAAATTTTACCCCTTAGACAAAATGTGGCAAAATTGTCAACACGTACTTTCTCTCTTCAAGTACCAATCTATCGCCATTCCTCGCAAAGTAGCAAGAAACAATTGCAACCATTCATTGGTTGTGTTACCCCATTTGCTTTCCAAATTGTTGTACAAGTACCAATGTGGCATGCTGGGTCTTCTTTCCTTTCCCAGTGAAGGGTGGGCATTTTTGTTTGCCCGTTCTATTGGTAACGTGTGCCATTGGGTCTTTCTCGACCTCCTCGTCACTTGATGACGATGCTTGTGGGGTTCTATTCCACTCTCTTTCGACTGTGGGTGGCTCAATTTCTTGTTCAAGTGCTTCTCGTTCAAATAGTCTTTGTCCAAACTCCCTTGCGTCACTACTTTGCGAGTAAACGATATGCGATTCTGGTCTTCCTCCCCAAGAATCCCCGAATGGTTGCTCCGGTGCCAAGCTCCGATCTTTTGCACCCGTTGGCAAACTCCTCTCCGCTGGCTCAGGTGTTACCATCCACTCTTCGCTTACTATGTTAGCTTCTACTGCTACACTAGTATCTTCTTCGACTATTTGATTTTGCACCTCGTTCTTTGTTGTCAATAACAATGTCTGCCACCTTTCCCTCTCAGCTCTTGGACTTTTGTTGTCCAAGGGGTTCCACATTGTAGACAGACAAATTAATATGTCTCCACTTAGTGAATCAGTTTTGGTATAATATGTTATTTTGTAATTGTATGCAAAGTGTTTGACGAAATGTATGTACATATATTTAATAATGTTATAAAGGGCAATTTAATATTGTATGTAATAATAAAGTGATGTTAAGTCATGTAAGTCGACAAAGTCATAAGTCATAAGTTAGTTTGTCTTGTAGTGGGAAATGTCATGTAAATGCAAGATTAAATGCATATGAAATGTAATTTGGGGAAATTATGAGGTGTCAGGTAGTTGGAGGGTGTAACTACTTTCTAGTTGTATAAATAGGCCCTCCCCTATGGAGTTGTTCAGTCATGCAGGTTGATGGATTGATAGAGAGCATTGGTACGTGTGAGGGCTGGTGCATATGTGCGTAGAGCATGATGCAGTCCAGTCTTGTATGCAGCCATGAAGAATATTCTGCCTAGGGTTTTCAGGCAGCAGATTGTAATTCTGAAACTGTAATGCTGTACTGTAAATGCCATTGTTAATATAAAACTGCCTGTATTTATTGTCATCTTCTATTGCTGTTGTTATTGCCATTGCTGCTGCTATTGTTATTACTGTTACAGGTTCTGTGCTTTATTATTACTATGACTATAGATCTGTAAAATTATTTAAGTAGAAATGGAATTGTGTGTAAGCATGTTAAATTTCATTTATACACACACCCTCTCCACTTTCGGTTGCATAACTTTGTCTCTACTTTGTGTTCCTTGGTTTGCTAGTCTCGCACTTTGCCTAATTGGTTGCTCCATAGTTTGTATTTGATTCCTCCATCATTGGCCTTGCAACCTTGAATCTATCATTCACCTCCTTGTCTTATCACACTCACTTCTTCTCTCGACCTGAACTTGATCTAGGCAACGACGCCAAATGTAGACAGCGGTGAGGACTTCCCGAGACAAGGGAATGACAAGTTTGGGGGGGGGGGGGATTGGCAATACACGCCAAGGAACATGTCAATGTGGGCTTGACACTTCTATGCTACTGATGCTTAGACGGCAAAATCCTAATGATAGATTCACCTATGATAGCTTGCTCAAGACGGTTCTAGTCCAGAAAACAATGACTGATGTCGGATGGCTTATAACGTCATAACGGTAAGGACATGACGAAAAGACGGATGTCGGGTGTCGGCACTTGTTGGTTACGAATCTGCCATGAGGAAAGGATTTGGTATAATGCGCCCCAGATTCGCCCACCAGATTGAAAGGCCGGAAGGAAGGAATGCCTTCCGTGCCAATCTCCGGAGAAGGCCGGCTTCCTGTGGGTTTTTAGTGTTTTAGCTAAGGGTACAGGAAAGAGATAAAGTGCGAAAAGAGATCCAAATGTGATTGGAGTTGGGTGGGGGGAATAAGCAGCACGACAACGATCAATCACCACTACTAACAACAATTAAACACGCAACACACCATAGAAACTACAGCTATCATGCATCCTATGTATCCTCTATCTATGCATTCCAGGAATACTTAATCATCAAATACTGGAATCCAGAGTTCAGTATAATAGTAAGCAATGAAATAAGAAACATGAGGCAGAAATGACAAGGAAAGGCAGCATAAAAGATGATGACAGTAAGCAGAGCCAAGTATGTGTCTTGCATTCAGAAGCAAACGTATAGCTACAATGGTTCCCTAGCAGTATATTCCCCTTCCACCCAACTCCAATCACATTTGGATCTCTTTTCGCACTTTATCTCTTTCCTGTACCCTTAGCTAAAACACTAAAAAACCCACAGGAAGCCGGCCTTCTCCGGAGATTGGCACGGAAGGCATTCCTTCCTTCCGGCCTTTCAATCTGGTGGGCGAATCTGGGGCGCATTATACCAAATCCTTTCCTCATGGCAGATTCGTAACCAACAAGCACTTCAGCAAGATGGATATTGGATGTCGGCATAGTCCATGTCGGCTCCAGCAGTGACGGCTAACTATATGTCGGCTCTAGGTGTGGCAGCAAGTTTATGTTGGCAACAGGATGACGACTGGCTGATGTTCTCTGGCTTGTGTTGGTTCCCTTGGACAGTTAGGCAACGCTGTCCCTGCAATTGCTACGTTTTGTCTGAGTGCTCCTTCCTGCAACACTGTAACACAACATAGATTCTAACACATACAAGCATTCAAAGAGACAAAGTTGGCACAAAATGGTATCCTTGCATTATCATGAAGATAGTTACATTCTAGTCATGTGACTGGAACAGTCTCACATACAACACTATCTCCTTCCAGTGGATGCTCTCCTATGCAATGGGTATGGATGATTGATGGATGCTTCCTTGATAGATGGTTTGCAAAATGAAAGAGGTCTATATATAGTGGGGCTTTGGTAGTTACCATAACCAACCAGGCCTCAACTACCCAAACTGTTTTTCATTTCAGCCTTAATAACACGATTAACAACTTAGTTAACCTGTTGCACATGACGACTGATTACTGTTGGTTACGAATCTGCCATGAGGAAAGGATTTTTGGTTAATGCGCCCAGATTCGCCCACCAGCATGAAAGGCCGGAAGGAAGAGATGCCTTCCGAGCCAATCTCCGAAGAAGGCCGGCTCCTCTTGGGGGGCTTGATTTAAGCTAAAGGGAACAGGAAAGAAATAAATGATCGGAAAGAGATAAATGTACAGAAAGAGATACAAATATGTCCAAAGGTTGGTGGGGGGGAACTAACATTACGGGAACACACCAATCACCGCTACTTACTGCATACAAACACAGAGCATGACAAGGAACTGCAAAACCTAGGCGTACTTCCGATACACCAGCAGCATATGCACAGCTTCAATAGCTCCCTAGCAAACATTCCCTACAAGGAACTAACAGCAGGGGATCGTATCAATCACAAGATACGTACACTGACAGGGGTAGAAAGTAAACCTAGAGATGTCAGAGCCAGGTATATGTATTAGGCAGAGAGTTTAACCGCACGGCTTCAATGGCTCCCTAGCAAACATTCCCTACAAGGAACTAACGAGCAGGGGATCGCATCAATCACCAGATACGGGCCAGCAACGTCACACATAACTGATGGAACTGCTACCAAATTTATTATGAATGCTTTAAATAATGAAGTACAGAAGGTGCTTTAAGCAAGCAATGCTAGAGGAACGTGATCGCCAAATGCCAAAGTGAATCAACGAGCAGCGACACAGGTGGGCCTAAGGCATATAATGAAAGACAGCATAAAAGAATAAAGACAGTAGAACAAAACCAGACATACAGATTGTATTCATAAGCAGAAGCACGGTTACAGTAAGCACAGTAGTTCCCTAACAAACATTCCCCTTCCACACTTTACAATGAATTTCAGATGGGCTTTTATAGCCCGAGTCCCACCCGTTACATTAATGGGCACAGAGTCCCAGTCAAACATGAGCTGACAGAAGCGGCGAAAGAGCTGCAAATGCTGACCTTTTGTCGGACTGGGCTGTACCCGCAGCATGGTCTTCCTGGAAGCCGGACAGCTACGTGGCGGAGTGCTGGGTAAATCTTCAAGTCGGCAGGCTTGCTAGTAGTTGGAGCAGGTGAAACCTCAGATCAGCTTTGAATGAGGCTATTAACGCAGGCGGTGCAGGCAGCCCATGCTTATCCCTTTTGGTCGGCAGTCTTGGTTCAAATCCCGAAGCTGGACACTTGTCTGATGATGGGTTATGCTGTGTGACACATGCCTGCCTTAGAGGGCAGTCTATCCATCTTTGCTTGGGATCGGGGCTCCTTGGGATGCGTGCAGAAATCAGTGCAGTCGGGGAAGGCCTTCAAGCCTTGGTCAAATTCCGGGTTTGTTCCCCTACCGTACACTCGTCAAGGGCGCATTCCGGCTCGTTGAGAAGTCGAACCGCGCACGAGCGAACACCGGTGTCCGCCGCCATATGGACTCGCTCCGACATTTTACCTTTTTCTCGCATTGACTCGCCGATCCGCCGATGCAAGGTGCGCCCGTAAAGTGGGGCGAAGTCGGACTTACACCAAAACTGGGCGAAGTGCGCACTTCGCACCAAAACTGGGCGAAGTGCGCACTTCGCACCAAAACTGGGCGAAGTGCGCACTTCGCACCAAAACTGGGCGAAGTACGCACTTCGCACCCAGACTTAGCCAATTTCAGATAGACCTGCTGGAAAGCTGGAAAATCAACTGGGGAACTCCAAGGAAAAAAGGGGGGAGAGAAAGAGAATGGGAAAGAAAAGGAAAGGGAGAGAAGGAAGAAAAACGGAAGGAGGAAAAGAAGAGCAGCACTGTTACAAAACAATATTGAAGACATTGCACCCCGTGCAAAATGTGACAACATTTCTGGCGGCTCGCGGGGTGTCGAGCTCGCCTCGGCGCAAAGAATCCATGCCTTCATCCTTTGGGTGCAGAGGAACTTGCCTCCCCTGCCTTTTGCTGCTCTAACTGTTCTCCTCGCGGCAACTGTTCTTCAGATTCATCTTTGTCAGTTGCCTCATCAGTATCTCCTTCTGAAAGGTCTCCATTTCCTGCTTCTGCCTCGCACATGCGAGTGTACGCCTCTTGGGCTGAGCGCCAGGCTTCCGCTTCGAATGGCTTGCGGTTAGCTATGTCTTCTAATGCTCCGTGAAAAGCAGCGACCGCGTGCGGTGTCGATGGTGAGGTATCTTTTCTCTAACTCCCGAAAATAGGAGCGGATCCCGGAATATCCGGACACCATCTCGAGTGATTCGATTGTCTTGAATTGGCTCGATCCAGCTATCAATTTCAGTCGTATCTGCTTCAAAGGACCGCCAATTCTTCTTTACCCGATCTAGGGTGAGGAGCTCGCCATTCTCAACAAAACCTCGGACACCCAAGTTCCGAAAGAGCGTGAAAGGGGGCCGGACGGATATCTCTTTCATGTCCGAATGCGTCAAGCATTCGTCTGGCCACTCTCACCTCTTCAACTTTTCTGAAATATTTGTGCAAGGTCACCCTTGAACCTGCCCATTATGCAGCGAACCTGCCCATTCTGCAGCGAATGAGGACACGGGGGAAAAAAGGACGCCGTCGCGCTCGCGCTCCTGAAGATTTATCGCCAGGTCCAGCCATTGCTTTGCCTGGCGCTCGGCCTCCTCTACCACAGGCTTTCCCTGGGCAGAAACTTCTTGAATCCTGGATGCGAAGTCCAGGACCGCCATTGCCTTAAAGGTATGGGGCTTGCATTCCCTCGGCAAACCAGCCCTCATTTCCTTAACTTTTGTCTTTGAAAAGACAGACCGCTTGAGATGTTTTCTCCGCAAGCTGCGATCGTGCTCGCTTCAAAGACTCCCGGAGCCGAGAAATCTGCTCCGAGGCTGCTTTCTTTTCGGTTGCGGCTCGTTGTTGAGAAGCGGCCAGCCGGGCTTTGAATTCATCTCGTTTCTCGCCGCGCCGCTTCCAGTCGCTCGGTGGACCTAGATAGGTCCTCTTCAAGTTGCCTTACTTTGTCCTGCAACGCGAAAGTTCTTCCTCGCTCCTCCGGACTCTTGACAAAGAGATTGTCGGCTTTGCGCATGATCGTCCGAATCTCATACTCGTTTATCAATGTCGTCAAAGCTTTTCTCCTTTGTCTGGAGCACGTAGTCCGCCTTAGTCATTTCTCGGAGAGGCTTCTTCACTATTGGGATTATTTTCTCCGTTGTAATCACTCTCCTTCCGAAATCATACTTTGCGCGTTTCGCCGGGCGGCTATCTCTTCGTGTCTCCTCCGCTTCGGGTCTTGGCGGAAAGAGACGAGAATACTCTACGGCTCTTGTTGCCGGGGGTAAGTCATCTGAGTTCTGAAGGTCGTCCATAAAATCTGGTTCCCCCAGCCTAGGGATCTGCTGAGACGTCTCTCCTGCGGGGATGGGATCAGGAGGAATCGGACAGACTTTGGAAGAATCGGTCGCTTGTGGGGGCGACCGGGAAATAGAAATGGGAGCGGCTAACATTGTGAGGGTTTGAAGCGGCTGAGGCGGAGGATGCGATGGTGAACGGACAGCCTCAGCACTGACCTCGGGCGAAGGGTTTGGAGTTGTGCTCAAAGAAAGAGAGACGTTAGGGTTCTGAGCAAACTGATCGAAAGAATGGGGACCGCTAGAAGGACGCGGAGACGGGGAGGAGGATGTGGTCATGGCTCGCCCAGATTGAGCGGGGAACTGAGTGGAAGTAGAACTGGGTGAGACTAGAGAGACAGGGACAGCAAACGTACCTGCGGGCTCCGCCTGAGCCGATGCCGGGTGAATGTCTTCGCTTCTTGTCTCGGCGGCTGGCTTGGGACTGCCCAAAGGAATTGCCTCTGCGGCGGCAGGACGCGGCTGCGGCTCTGCGATTGGCTGCTGCACTATCAGGCTAGGTCGCCTGATTTTCTCAACTCTCCTCCGCTTCTTCTCTTCTGGAACAACTGTCGGATCAGGGGAAGGAGACGAAGCAGGTGCAGCAGGCACTGATGCTCCCACGGTAAACTTGTACCGGGGTTTGACTTGCGAAGGTCCGCCGCGACCGGTCCGCTTTCGGCGGCGCTGGCGCTTTTCTTGCCTGAGGAAGTGCCTCGGGCGCTGCCTTGACTAACTTTTTCGCCTTTTCAGGCGCCGCCTTAGGAGCCACGAACTGCATTGGATCGGCCTGGGTACTTGCTGGGCCGGCGCTGGCAGTTGCCGAAGTGTACAACTGTTTGGGAGGAGACCCACTTTTATAATCCTCAAAGGGGCCTCGGGGAACGTAACCTTGATATGCGAACGGCCGCCAATTGTCATGATGCTGGTCATAGAGAACCGAGAAGTCGTCATCTACGGCCGGGTTTCTCCTTGTGGATTTATCGTCTCTGCGTGCGGCATCTCATTTTCCAACGATTCGATAATCTTTTCTTTAGACCAGTTAAGGCCTGCAATCTTAGACAGAAATTTTTTGAACCCTGGAGATGAGAAGTGATGGTCCGGGTTTCTCTTGGGGTCATATGTCACCTCCTCGCAGTAGAAATCCTGCCAAGGGGGAGAAGCTTCCATTAATTCAATCTCCCAGTCAAGGTCCACATGGACCACGTCGCATCTATCTTCGGTTATATCCCGGGGGCACAAATGTGCAAACTTTCCCCTTATCCCATGAGGGTCATACTTCCAGTGCTGCGGCACAGAAACCAGAGCCAATCCGGGACAGCGCTTGCTCTAGGTAGACATGTTGTCCTACCTCAGTAATCTCAACGTTGGCCCAGGAAAGAGGGTATTGGAAAATCTGTCCTCTTTTCTTCCCTAGGCCAAACTCTTCTTCCACATAGTCCATCTGTGGGGCAACCTCCATCCCGAACAGATGCTTTGAGCACCAATAGGGTTTGCCCTTGAACCCGTAGATTCTGATCACAATCCCCTGCGTCAGTCTGAAAACGTCCCCGAGTTTCTGATTTATCAAAGCACTCGTCATTTCTCTCGGGGGACGGGGGATTTCACTTTCGGTGAAGACTGACAAGACGAATCCCAGAAAGTTGAAGTTGAACTTGTAGTAGGACCCTTTCCGGTATAAGTCATCCGTCCAGTTATAGACGGGCTGGGGCTCTCCCTTCTCGTTAACCTTCTTCAGGTTCAGGATCGGCATTTGGGGGTGCAGATGGTACAAACAAAGCCAGACCAGAACGGAATTGAAACGAAAATTGGTTGACTGGCGCTTCTGAATTTTCAGCAGACTGGAATGGATGGCGTAAGCCAGCCAGTCTGCCCAGTCGAAAGAGATGGGGCGCTTTCCGCTCCGCTGCGCCGCTGGTTCGTAAGATTCCCCACACAGGAGGCATTCTGCCAGCGCGGGGCCACTGGTACGGGTGCACCAGCTCATCGGAGTCGCAGCCGAGGATCCATGCCAAGATGGTATATAGATATTTGTTCTGAAATTTCGCCAAAGGCATGGGGCCAGTCGGCCATTGTCCGGCTGGAAGCGGGGCGTTCAGCTCTGAATTGAGGAAATCCCTCATTCGCTTGGTGTGCGTGAAACGTCCCGCTTGTTCGCCCAAACTGATCTTTCTGAGGATGGTGCCGGAGTCATACTCCAGCCCTGGGGCGAAAGCTGGCTGCACAGTCTCTCTGCGCAGTGCGAACAAGGGTTTGCCGATGGAACTGCAGATTTGTCGGGAAGCTGGTTTATAATGTCTAACAATTAAGTCAATCAGCTCCGGGCACTGGTGGACAGGAGGGCACATGAATCTGAAGAGATTTGATTTGTACGCCGCTCCAAAATGATGGGAGGGCGAAACTTTGTCAGCGCAGCTCTCCACATTCGCTCGCAGCTGAGTTAGGCTCATGGAAAACGAGCCGTCCACATATCCTGCCAGGTAATTCACCGGAGGTGGTGGGGATTGCCCACGCTGTACCTTCTTCGTCCGGGCCTTTGACTTTTTCTTTGGCGGAGGATCGCCTTTGAAAACTCCCGGCCGCGGCAAATCCCCTGGTTCGCTGCTTCCGCTGGACTGCGCTGACACAGGCATTTTTCCCTTGTCCATCTCTCCGAGTCAGCAATAATGACAGGTTCAGGCTGTCTGCAACAAATTTCGCTATCAGAGGAATAATTAGCACTGTCCGAGGAATAATCTCTGGTAACTGGAATGTTGGCATGATTCCGACCCCCTTTTCTAGATAAAAACAGCGCCATTAATGCAACGCGAGAGGGGTAGGTCGGCTGAGTTAAAACCCTTGGTGGCCGCGCAGGAGAACGTTTAGGAAAAGACGCGCCCCGGCAGGCGTGCCTTGCTTCTTTAGTTGCATTTTTCCTTGAAAAACGCGCAATCATTAATTCAGCGTTGGGGACTGCACCATAGCTGACGATGCTGCCACCATTTGGGCACACTGCTCAAGACAAAACCTCTGGCGCGGAAACCCAGATTAAAACAGTTACAAACGCGCCTTGGGCCCAGCTGGGACTTTTTGAGTTTTTTATTCATTTTATTGAATGCTGCCCCAAAGCGGCCCGGAAAACTAGGCGCGGCCGGGCTTCGCCCGAAGTTGGGCGCGGCCCGACCTCGCAGGCGAAGTCGGACTTCGCCCGAATTTCGGGCGAAGTTCGAACTTCGCGCGAAGCGCGCGTTGGAACCGTTCCATTTCTGCTTTTTTTTTTTTTTTTGCTGCGCCCAAGGTTTGGGCGCGGTCTGGGTCTTTGCCGCCTTGGGGCCTTCGAACACACTTAACATACCCTGCGACCTTTGGACTTTGAACAAACTGCGCTGTGCGACGCTGGGGCGGGTTCGGACTTCGGCGAAGCTTGGGGCGAAGTACGAACTTCGCGCGAAGTTCGCACTCGCACAAGCGTTGAGCGCGGCGCGCACTCGCACGGGCGCCGGCCGAAGTCGGACTTCGGCTGCGAGTTCGCACTTGCGCAAACTTTGCGCGCGATGCGTACTTCGCACGAAGGGTTACGCAGATGCGGACTTCGGTCGCGTCGGTGTTTTCTCGAACAAACTTCGCAATTCGGGTCGTGCCGAAGTCGAACTCGACTGCGAAGTCGGGCTTCGGCCAACACTTAGTCGATTTTTTGCTTTTTTTTTTTCTCCTTTCTTTCTCTCGCATAGCCGAACTTCGCCCCTCCTGCGGGGCAATGACAGACTTTGCTGCGAAGTCTGTCTTTCTCTCCCATGCCGCATTTAAGCTCAAAGAAGGAAAAAATAAACCAACAGCTAAAACTGGAAACTATACATGCGGGGAAAGATAAAAAACACAAGGAAAATTTTTTACAAGGAAGGGCCACTCGGGCGCCTTCAACGGCGATAAAGCTTCAAGTGGAACTCGTTGACGGGGATGGGGAGGAGCTGACCCTCCATATCCGAAAGTATGTAGGCATTGAACTGATTCACCGGGCAATCGATAAAGGCCCTCCCGGAGGGCATCAAATTTTCCGTGATTACCCGGTTTTGCCTTGTATGAGTCCCACTTCGACACCGGGTCCCCGACTTCGAAAACTCGGGCGGTGGTGCCTTTGGCAAACCAGCCTTTAGTGGCCGCAATGTGATCGGCGAAGGCCCGGTATGCACTTTCTCTGTCTTCTTCCAAGTGCAGGAGTTGGCACAATCTGTCGTCTACCGGGTCTCCGCTTGCTCCTGTCTTCATCAACCATCCACGGGGCGGGGATTTCAATGTGTGATGGCATAACAGCTTGCTTGCCATAGACGAGCGCGTAGGGGGACGTCTTGAGGGATTTCTTGAACGCAACTTGTCCGCCCACAGCGCCCGATTCAGGAGCAAGTGCCAAGTTCGCTTATTCTTTTCAATGGTCCTCCGGAGAATTTTCAGGAGGTTCTTGTTCTTAGACTCGGCAAGGCCATTCCCCTGCGGGTAGTAATTAGAAGACATCTTGTGATAGATGCCAAGTCTGCTGGTGTACTCCGTGAGTACAGCGCCTACAAATCTCGGACCGTTGTCTGTCACAATCGACTACGGAACCACTGAGCGGGTAATCGGGCTCTCAATGAACTCGATGACCGTTTCTTGGTCGGCGTTCTTGGTCGGGATCGCCTCCGTCCACCGTGTGAAATAGTCGATGGTCGTGAGAATAAACTTGTGGCCGGCGGAGGAGTTAAGAGAAATCACCCCAATGAAGTCTAGACCCCATTCTTTGGAACGGAGCTTCGGCTTGAATCGGTTGAAGGGGCAGGGGTGCTTTCCTGTTTCGGCCAGCATACCTCTGGCATTGATCACATTTGGCGCAGACCGCATACGCGTCTGCGAACAGAGTGGGCCAATAGTACCCAACCCTTATTATTTTTAAGGCCGTTGGCCTTGAAGAATGGTGACCCCCAGGCATCCCGGAATGAAAATCTCCGAGGTTCCTAGGCTGGTCAGATTTTATGACGCACCACAACAGGATGCCGTCAATGTTTTTGAAGTAAAACCCCTCGGGGCGAAGAGTGTACCTTACTGCACCTAGCCGAAATCTCCTTCGTTGTGAGGCGTTCAGGTGATCGGGACATCTTCCGGTGCAGAAGTATCTCACCAGTTCATCTGTCCAATCACTCCCCTCCGATAAGGAGTTGGCTAGGTAGACGCGTGTCGTTGTGTCCTCCCACTTACAGGCGGAGATGCCGGCTACGAGCGCTTCGGGCCAATTCCGACACAAGGCTCGGCCTCTGATAAGCTTGGTGGGCCGTACTTCGATGTCAAACTCCTGGATCTTGGCAATCCATCCCGCTCTCTTGTGACCCGGTTCTCCTTGCAAGATGAAACTGCGAACATCGGGGTGAATCACAAAGACAGTGGTCTTACTCTGGGAGACAAAGTGCCTGAACTTTCGAAGGGACTTCATGACCGCATGGACCTGCCGCTCTATAAAATTGTACTTCTCTTCGTGCGGCAAGATCACTTGACTTAGGAACGCAATGGGGCGCTCCTCACCGTCGTCTCCCTTCTGAGTCAGGACTGCAGCGTAACTTTCGGGTTCTCCCACTGCATACAGGATGAAGTCCTTGGAGTAGTCCGGGTTTGTCAACACCGGAGCTCGCGCAATTCGAGCCTTGATTTCCTCGAAAGCTTGTTCTCTCTCATCGATCCATTCGTAAGGTGTATCTTTCTTCAACGGTTCGCCATAGGCTTGATCACTCTGTGCGAAGTCCGGGATGAACTTCCGCATGAAGTTAATCCGACCGAAGAAGGACTCGCAGCCCTTTTTTATCGGTGGGGTGGCAAGCGAACGAGGGCTTCGCTCTCGTCGGGGTCAATGGCGAGGCCTTCCTCGGAGATGACATGTCCCAAGCGACTTCCCTTCCTTTACCGCGAAGACGGACTTCTTCGGGTTTATAGAGATGCCGAATTCTCGACAACTTTCAAATATCCGCCGCGAGTGCGAAACATGATCTTCTCGTCGGTGAGAGAAAACGGTCATGTCATCAAGGTAGATGACAATAATCTTGTTGAGCAGCTCTCGGAAGGCCAGGTCCATGGCCCTTTGGAACGTGACACCGACATTGGATAAGCCAAAAGGCATGCGGCGATAGGCGAACGTCCCCACTTCGTGGTAAACGCCGTCTTATGCTTGGTCTTCGTCTTTGACCCAAATCCGGTTGTAGCCGGAAAATCCATCTAAAAGTGAAAATCTGCGGGCTCCAAGCAACGATATGCAAAATTTGGTCAATTTGGGGAAGCGGATAGTGGTCCCGGAGGGAAGCCTCGATTTAGGTTTCGAAGTCGACACGGAGACGTATGTCGCCATTCTTTTTCCTCACGGGCACCAGATTCGCGACCCAGGATGAATGTTTGATGGGGTAGATGATCTTGGCCTCCAGCATCTTCAAGAGCTCGGTCTTCATCATGGCCTCAATCTTTGGATTTACGGCCCTTTGCTTTTGTCGGAACGGCTTGGCGCCATCCTCTAGCTCGATGGTATGTTTGGCTGACAGTTCTGTCATACCCTCTCAAATCCTCGTAGCACCAGGCCACGATGTCGGGGAACTCCCTGGCACGGTGATCTAATCTGCACCGGCTCCTCCGACGTGCGATCTGTTCCGACCTTGATGGTTTTACCGAGTTCGAGCTCCGAGTCAGCATACTGCCTCGGGTCTACTTTGATCTTGTGGGATATTGCTCTGTCATTTCGATCAAAGAGACTCTCTAATGTAATCAGTCCTTTTGGGACGTGATTATTCCGTAATCGTATCAACCCCTCATATTGCTCGTCATCAGGGTCTCTACCTTCGATTACACACACTTCGTTAACCAGGAATGTGACGATCTCCTCGTCACGGCTGAATACCCGCGGAAGGTATCCCTATCGAGCACGGAAGGCACCGTAAATGGTGCGGACCGGCTTCAGTTTTTGGACGACGTCTTCAGCCGGAACGTACCTGGCTCCAATAGACGCCAGAATATCAGCGTGCTTGTTTCTCTCACGCGATATTGCCTTAACGTTCAATGAGTCAAACGATTTCATCAGGTCCCAGACCCGATTGCGGTACGCTCTAAGATAGTGATGCTTAGACGCGCATTTATTCGTAACTTGATGACACACTAACTCTGAATCTCCGAAAATTTGGAGATGCTTGATTCCGAGCCTTTCCGCCTTTCGCAGACCCAAGCACAGGGCTTCATATTCCGCTGAATTGTTAGTACAGCTCCAGGCCAGCCTGTAGGCATAGTCCCTCTGGACTTCGGTTGGAGAAACCAGGAGGACCCCTGCACCGGCGCCATTCTTGCAACGTGCGCCGTCAAAGAAAAGCTTCCACAGCTCTTCGGGTGCAGGTCCCACTTCCTTCGCAACGGACACGTCAAGCTCCTGGGGCTGCTTAATGGAGTAGCAGCCCTGCTCTGTCCCGATTACAGCATTAAAATCCCGCAACGAGAACTCGTCTTCAAGCTGTAGCACTTCGAGAGCTTGCTCGGTCAGTTCTCATCGTCACCGGTTCTTCCTCGACAAGCTGGACCATGCGGTCCATCTCTCCTCCGGGTATCTTGTCTACTAGAAAAGGGGAAGGCTTCTCATTGAAAATTTTCGGTCTCCTTCCTTTGAAGGGCACTTCCATGTGCGAGTAGTCTAGAGACAGTACCCGCCCAACTCGCAGGTGAACTCCCGAGAGAGACACATGCCGAAGTAAGGCTCCGGGTCAACAATCACGACCTCTTGGATGACCACAATGTCGAGAGCTTTGTGCAGACGGATAGGGATGTCCTTTATGACACCAAGTGTCTTGACAGGGGTGCCGTCTAATTGCAAGCACACCTTGGCTGCTCCGTGTGTATTCCATCCCGATCTCATCGCGGACGGCCTTCGGCATCACGGTCGAGGAAGCACCGAGAATCCACCATGCGAGTTGTGAACTATGTGCCCTTGCATCCGCAAAGACGAGATAAAAGGGTGGCGGTCCTGTTCTTCCCGGTGGCGGAGAGCTGTCAAAGGTTGAACCGGGACGACGGTCGCATCCGCTGCCGTTCTTCATGTTCTTCGGTGATTCTTGCGGCAGATCTACCGGCACGGAGACGGAAGAGCATCGTACATGCGATTCGCGGGAGTCTTCTTTAGCTCGTCTACAATGTCGTAGCCCGAGGTACTAGCTCCTTCTGCTCGGTTTAGCCGGTTCATACTTGGTCCGGTACTGTTGGGTGGCCTCAACTCGCTGTCTCTTGGTCAGAGACGGGTACTTCAGCTTCTCCTGGGCTTGTTCTTTGGTTTCGGCTAGGGGCTGAAGTACAGGAAGTTTAGCGGGAGTTGGGGCCTTTGCTGGAGGCTTAGCTGGAACAGCAACGGCCTTTGCTGGAGAAGGTTTAGCGGGAGCTTTATCTTTGGACGCCTTCTCCTGGGCTGTGTAAGGCCACAGCCGCTTGTACGGTGGCAGCCTATCGGGCTGCGGTTTTTCTCTTCTCGCGTATACCTGCAAAGGTTTAGCCGCTTCCGCAGCTTTCTTTTCTTCCTTGGCGGGCGTCACTGGATTCTCTTCTGGCAGGGCAAAATTGGCCTCGCCGTCCAAGATCATGTACAGCTCATCTTCTATAGTGCTGCCGGCCAAGGTTTGGATGTAGTGCTTGGTGCAAAGTGCGGTCTTCCTCCGAATGCGGGTCATTGCACGTAGTGCACTCGGTTGACTCGGTCGGGAGGACCAGGTGGGTCATCTATAGCAAGCATTTCTCGGAGGCGGACGCCTCTGCGGTTGGTTCTCCGGGGCTTTATCTTTTGTCGGCCCGGTGGCGCGTACGGCCTTCTAGGAGCAAAGTCCATTTGGGCTCGCTTCTTTTTCATAGCGAGTCATGTCATTGGACATGGCATGATATCCGGAGGCCAAAGCTCGCACTTCTTGTAGAATTGTGTTACGGATGCTTGCTTGTCGGGAGGCGGCAAGTCGTGCCGGTGGAGGCAAAGCGGCCAATGGAGGAGGGTTAGAATAAGACGCATACTGCGGGGGAGCAGGAAGCGCTGGAAAATGCGGAGCGGGAGGAGGCGGATGAGGGTAATTCAACTGAGGCGGGCCGTATTGAGTTACGACCGGCGCCGGATTCCACTGCGGCTGGGGTTGCTGCCTTGAAGTAGACGGCACACCACCAGAAGCAGAAGGATACTGCGATCTGGAAAAGTCGGGATGAATCGGCTCCTGCACTGCGGACGGAAGCTCGCCGATGGAGATAATGTCGGCTTCGACTTGCTGGGCAGCTTCGTACGGTGCAGGGAACTCGTCAATTCGGGCGATCTTCGGCGACGAGACATATGTCCGAGTTGAAAGACCTCGAGATAGTAGTGAGCAGCCATGCCGGTTGAAGGCCGAAGTTCGCGAGGTACCCGTTTCCAGGATCTCGCAAACCTAATGTTAAAATCGGACACCTCCTCTTGAGGATGCCTCCGGATTGCTTGGAACCCGATGCGATAGGGAGGTAGGATCAGCGGACTCGTTGCATCCTTTTACGAGCCTCCTGGCAAGCCAGGGCCACCCGGTGATGGATCCCTCACGCGGCCGATCTCCACCAGTAGAGAAGCTTTCCCCTCAGGGAAAGGGCCAGCAGACGGGTCTTCACACTTTCATCGGTGATGGTATGCAGTGCGGCCAGGGCAAGGATGTCCTGGATGTGCTCGTACGCCATCTTACCGTAGCCGTCGTATGTGGGAATAGACTTTAAAGCGACGGGGGGCACGACTTGTTGACCGATCGGGGCCGGAGGCCTCGTAGAGTCCACCGCCGGGAAGAGATCATCGTCATTCGGTTGTTGATCAGCCATTTCTTCTTCTTCTCCGCCGTCGGTTGTGTACTCGGTGTCGGTACTTTCCGAGGATGCAGGATTTTCCTCTTCCTCGGCCTCTTCTACTTCGTACTCGGCTCTTCCGACCTCGGCTTCGTCCTCTTCTTGGATCTCGGCCTCGGCTTCGTCGAAACGAGCTCGCGGATCGGCCAGCCTGGGTATCTCGCCTCGAGCGTGGATGTCTAGTTCGTAGAACTCAGGCGGGCTTCTCGGATTTCTTGTTCGCCACCTTCTCGTGTGCATGAAGGTGACAGGACCGGTCTTCTAGACTCAGAAGATTTGTTCGTGCAGAGTCGCCGGTGTTCGGATTTGGAACAGCAATGAAGCGAACACCGGTGCTTCGATTCCGTCGGGGGTGAGAAACTTCCTTGTCTCACCAAGAGCTCGGGAAGCCGTCGGCGCCGGGTGGAGACCGATCGGAAAATCTCTCGTCGGATGTGGGACCCGTGTTCCGCCGAGCGGGTCGGAAGAAGCTGTTGCGCTAGGTGGAAGCCGGACGGGTACTCTTTCTTTAAATCGTGGGACAAGCGTCCCACCGGTCGTGCGAGAAACCGTTGGTTACGAATCTGCCATGAGGAAAGGATTTTTGGTTAATGCGCCGAGATTCGCCCACCAGCATGAAAGGCCGGAAGGAAGAGATGCCTTCCGAGCCAATCTCCGGAGAAGGCCGGCTCCTCTTGGGGGGCTTGATTTAAGCTAAAGGGAACATGAAAGAAATAAATGATCGGAAAGAGATAAATGTACAGAAAGAGATACAAATATGTCCAAAGGTTGGTGGGGGGGAACTAACAGTACGGGAACACACCAATCACCGCTACTTACCGCATACAAACACGAGCATGACAAGGAACCGCAAAACCTAGGCGTACTTCCGATACACCAGCGAGCGTATGCACGGCTTCAATAGCTCCCTAGCAAACATTCCCTACAAGGAACTAACGGCGAGGGATCGTATCAATCACAAGATACGTACACCGACAGGGGTAGAAAGTAAACCTAGAGATGTCGAGCCGGGTATATGTATTAGGCGAGAGAGTTTAACCGCACGACTTCAATGGCTCCCTAGCAAACATTCCCTACAAGGAACTAACGGCGGGGATCGCATCAATCACCGTGATACGGGCCAGCAACGTCACACATAAGCGATGGAACTGCTACCAAATTTATTATGAATGCTTTAAATAATGAAGTACAAAAGGTGCTTTAAGCAAGCAATGCTAGAGGAACGTGATCGCCAAATGCCAAAGTGAATCAACGAGCAGCGACACAGGTGGGCCTAAGGCATATAATGAAAGACAGCATAAAAGAATAAAGACAGTAGAACAAAACCAGACATACAGATTGTATTCATAAGCAGAAGCACGGTTACGATAAGCACAGTAGTTCCCTAACAAACATTCCCCTTCCACACTTTACAATGAATTTCAGATGGGCTTTTATAGCCCGAGTCCCACCCGTTACATTAATGGGCACAGAGTCCCAGTCAAACATGAGTTGACAGAAGCGGCGAAAGAGCTGCAAATGCTGACCTTTTGTCGGACTGGGCTGTACCCGCAGACATGGTCTTCCTGGAAGGCCGGACAGCTACGTGGCGGAGTGCTTGGGTAAATCTTCAAGTCGGCGGGCTTGTTAGTAGCTGGAGCGGGTGAAACCTCAGATCAGCTTTGAATGAGGCTATTAGCGCAGGCGGTGCGGGCAGCCCATGCTTATCCCTTTTGGTCGGCAGTCTTGGTTCAAATCCCGAAGGCTGGACACTTGTCTGATGATGGGTTATCTCTGTGTGACACATGCCTGCCTTAGAGGGCAGTCTATCCATCTTTGCTTGGGATCGGGGCTCCTTGGGATGCGTGCAGAAATCAGTGCAGTCGGGGAAGGCCTTCAAGCCTTGGTCAAATTCCGGGTTTGTTCCCCTACTGTACACCTGTCAAGGGCGCATTCCGGCTCTGTTGAGAAGTCGAACTGCGCACAGGCGAACACTGGTGTCTGCCGCCATATGGACCTGCTCCGGCATTTTACCTTTTTTCTGCATTGACCTGCCAGTCTGCCAGTGCAAGGTGCGCCCAGAAAGTGGGGCGAAGTGCGAACTTCGCACCAAAACTGGGCGAAGTACGCACTTCGCACCCAGACTTAGCCAATTTTAGATAGACCTGCTGGAAAGCTGGAAAATCAACTGGGGAACTCCAAGGAAAAAAGGGGGGAGAGAAAGAGAATGGGAAAGAAAAGGAAAGGGAGAGAAGGAAGAAAAAACGGAAGGAGGAAAAGAAGAGCAGCACTGTTACAAAACAATATTGAAGACATTGCACCCCGTGCAAAATGTGACAACAATTACATACGTCTGATTTCATTACATTAACATTGCTAATCACATGCGTCTGATTACATTACATTATCATGGCTAGTTAATGACATTACATTTGACCAATTTGACTATTTTGCATGCCATATGGACGTAAAAGCAATGTACAATGTTTGATATGTAGACATTTCGTCAAACACGTTATTTCTTTTTGGAACTGCTGTCTCCAAGGTGACATTGGGGGGGGGGGGTGAGGGGGTGCATATGAATGGTGGGCTGTCCTGAGATACCATATAGGAAACTTGCATGGGATACCAAAGTCTGAAGGTCAATGCTCATGGGAGGGGGTTGTTGAGGAAGGACAGTGCACCAGAAGGCTTTTGGAGAGAGATGAAGAGCATCTAGGATCCCACAGTACCTAGCAGCAAGAAACTTACGCTGAGTTTTTCCTCTAGTTCTAATATAGTTGAATTGTAAGTGCCTAGCTTATAAGCTTTCCTCTGCAGTGACTAATCTTAATATTTCTAGTTATATAGTTTTGGATACCTTACAATCCTATATGATAGCTTAACACTAGAATCTGTTTTATGGACTTCTGAAATGAGGAAATCAATGACTTGGAAATATATTGACAAGCTCAGTTTTGTATGGCTGATTGACTATCAGTATTTTTAGTCATTCTCCTTCATTATTCCTTCAAACATCAATGGAAGTTGCTCTCCTCAATCCTCTGTTCTAGTAACTTTGAAGGGCTTTTACAAAGTATGGGCGGTATTTCTTATTTGTTTCCATGACGACATATTGTACTAAAGTTGCGCAGATGTTGCTATGAAAATTCCACTTAATATGTCCAATCAAAATGTCATTAGGGAAGGTTGTGTACTTTGAGTGAATATTCAGGTTAATGGGGTTATTACATAGAGTATGTCTGCAGACATATCTGTATCAAATTTCAACCTTATTACATTCTGTATCTAGAAAATAGAAGATAATTTGCTGTAATATCTTTGGACCTCTTGAAATCTTATGCTTAAATCCCCTTAACAATGTTATACACATGATTCCAGCTCCTTTTCCCTCTACATGACTGACAGATGGTTACTTCAATTAGAGAAATAGATGACATAATTCAAAAAAGCTAATGTGATGAACTACTGCTACAGGTGTTGGATACTTTAGATGCAGTATTGGATGTGGGTGGTGTTTATGACTCCAAGAAAGATCGGTATGATCACCATCAGAAAGGGTTTGATCATGATTTTGGCCATGGTTTTAAAACAAAATTGAGTTCTGCAGGTCTCGTTTTTAAGGTTTGAGTCTGAACTTGAGTTACCATTTCATTTGTTTAAAAGCTTTTCTTAGAGATGCACATAAAAATTTAGGAGGCATGTTGTTGTCATGTATTTTTTTTTTGATTAAGGTAAAGACAGGTTTTTTTGGAAAGGGCCCATACCTTTTCTCAACTGGGGGCATAACGGGGCCACCCTCCCTGTGATTTGAGCTTGGGTCTCCTGGATGAAAGCCCAAAGACATACTAAAATCGGTGTCCCGATAGGAACATGTTGTCATATTAATTAGTCCCTTTAGGAAAATTTTTATAAACTTGTTATGGAAAGCTAGAACACGCATTTGTTTTATTTACATATGTACTTTGAGTTAAATTCTTTAAATAAGATTGAATATGTATGATTTCTAAAAAAATGATTTTCACATTTATCATCTGGAGAAAGTATACTTTTTAGCAATTGGGCTGGATTCACACATACTGAGACAGTGAGACATATATGCAAATTTGGCCTAAAGGAATTAAAAGGTTGATTTTGGTCTCCATCAGGATTGTAAAATTTCTACAAAAATCAGTTTTTCGGTTACTATAACACTATGTGACTACAGATATGATTTTTAAGTGACCATTCTATGAATAAGTTTAATTTACAAAATTGATCTTTCAAAATAAAATCCATAGTTATAATAATTCCTGAATTCTTAGCTTACTATGTGTAGAGAAACAACAACAAGAAATATTGTAAATCAAAACATGCATCATCTACACCAAAGACACACATTTGACATGGGTAGACCCTTTGGATAGAAAACTCCATTAGAAATTTTGCAACTGTTTACGTTCCTTCTGCAGAACTTTATGACCGAGTTATCCAGATACATATTTGCTTTTGAAATTATACATCGTGATTCCCTAATTTTAGAAATTGCTACAGGGATGTTGTCTGCTTTTTGACTGCTTCTGTCCTTTTTTTAAAAATGAAGTTTTTTTTGGGGTGAAGTTATTTAGTTATATCAACGTTAATAGAAGGTGAACATTTTTTGTTAGTTATAAAATCTTTGTATCTTCCTTTGCTGAAGTTGCACTTATAGGTGATTGGGGTTTTCAATTACTTCGGTTTTTGGGGTCAAGAAGAATAATTAACCTGGCCAAACTTAACCGACGGACTCAGTTAATTTTAGATATTTGGCTCATTTGACTTGAACTTTCATGAGTTTTCTCCATCTGAAACCAAAGCCTACTTTCACCATTTTTTTTCCTTTGAAAATTTTCACTGTTGACCTTGCAGTGGGTGTTGCTTCTTGATATCACAATTGGTTGCCCTTATTTGACCCTATAATATGAAATATATAAAAAGGGATGTTTAGTTTAGGGGAGGCATGTATAAAAGAGGCATGTATATTGAAATGTGTCATTTAAGAATGTGCTTTTGCTGTTTTTTTAATAGACCAGATCCATTTTGGAACAAGATGATGTTAACATGGGAGCTACGATCATGCTACAAGTTATTTTGATTCTTGATTTTATATTTTACTACCTTCTACATTCAAGCCTTTGGCTTGTGGTACATAAATTTTACTTTGGTCTTTTTGCTTCGACCTGTTCAGTGCAGTGGTGTTCTTACCATACAAAATTATGTTTATTTTTCATGATAAAGTCATGATGGATGCACATTTTATTTTTACCTTAATATATAGTTGCACCTTTTGTTTTTACCTTAGTAGGTTCTTCAATCATTACTTTATTAATTCTCCATCAAAGACAATGATCATGTTGGCAAATCTTGACAATTGTAAGTGGTATTAATTTGCTGGGTTAATTCCCCTATTCATATTTTTACACAAAGAGAATGTGAAAAGATTGCCAGAATTATACATGCTGTAAACTCATTGTATTATGTATATATAAAAAGTACAAAGCTTAGTTGTCTCAATTGGCAATTTTAAAGATAAAAATCGAAAATTTCCATTTTTCTAGGGGAGAAGAAAATGTTTGTGGTATTTGGTGAACTTAATTGCTTCTATCAAAATTAATTAATTCATTACATATAAAAAATACTATCTTAAGCCCACCAAGGTTCAATTCCCAATGATGCCCTGATAATATGAACTTTGTTGTAATACCACTATGTGTTTCATTGAAATATTGCAGTCCTGCAATCATGGGGTAATATGGGTGGGGCTCCTTTCAATCCCATATAGCCTCTTTTTTTAAGAGTGAGTATCTTATTGTTTGCATTGCTGTCTGCCATAACCATTGAAGGAAAGAAGTCTGAATGCAGTCTTATGGACAGACAAGCCTGATTAGACAGTGACGTGCACAAGCCTGTTTAGAGTTGTAGGGGCATTCAAGAGCTTAGCATGGCTTCCTTTTTGAGATACTGGAGCAAACAGCAGTGCAAGATCGTTATAAGTTCAAATCATTTTTTTGAAGAACTAGCAGATATGATTTGCGTTCTGTGTCGTTTGAGTCTCAACTTTAGCCCCCAGCTGACATCGAGGTTAGATCTGAAATGTGATAGTTAATATGTTATATGGGATTGAAACGGGCTGTACCCATACCGCATTAACATATTTGGCAACTATGCATATATCACTTGGTAACAACTGAGTTGATACTATTTCATTTATATGTTAAGGTTCACTCATGGGGTTCGAGCCTTGGTCTATAGTGTGAAACTCTTTGTTTCCAACTATCCAAAATATTAACGATAGATCTGTGTGCCCTTGTCTGCATACAAGAATGGCTACTAGGGCTTTAGTTATTTCTTCTTGTTTGTGACAAGACAAGACTCATTCTTTGGCATCAGGTTTCAGCCACCCCTCACATACTAAGGAGTTTTCAACAAGCGCAACTTACTAGTTTCTTGTCCTCTTCTTTTGGTTCCATAGCCATGGATGCTAGAAGAGTCTTGAGGGGTTGAACTCCATGTCCTCCTAGGATTATCCAACCAGGCCCTCTTAGTCCTGGCCATTCTCTTGGGAGCATCATTAAATCCTATGTTGGCCCTTTTGGGATAGTTGGTGATGACAACGATTTTGCTTCTACTTTACATCCTGCTATAGATTAATGTTGGCACTTGTATCCATTGGAGCTCCTTTCTATCTTTGTTGCACCTTGACTTCTAGCTTTCTCTTAATCATTACTTTTAGCATATCAGGGTTTATCCATTTTAGGTAACCCTTTAAGCTGTAAATTTATGCCATACAGTTGTTCTACTTTAGAGTAGTTTACACTAGATTCTTTAGTCTAGTTTAGCTTATTTTTGTAGTACTTTGTGGTTACAATAATGCATTATAATTTGTTATAACTCTTTTCAATGAGTCCCATTGGCCTACTTCGGCCATCTGCAGACATTAATAGAATTATCTTATTGTATTATCTAACCAGGTGCCCCAAACCCCTTGGGCAGTTTTCTTGTTTATTTTAGACATCCCATAGTTTATTATTTTTGTACCTTTTATTTCAATAAAATTTAAGAAATGTTAAACATGATACTAACAACTAATTTATTATGTTATTTTTTGTTAAAAACATAAAAAGATAGACAATGATAGTAAAATTAAAGCTATAGTATTTTTTTTTTTTAAAGTTACTATAATTTTTTATTTCTTAATTGGAAATACTTAAATAAACAAATAGTTAAATATCATAAAATAATCCTCTTGGAAGTCTCGTGGAATAATTGGTGCAGGAGAAACATGAAAATCTGTCGACATTTCAGATCACACTTCATTATCCATCATCAGGATGCTATAGTAAAAATAGGATTGCAAAATAAAATCCTCTTAAATAAGGCATTAAGAGGGCTCAAAGAACATTCCAAAAAATTAAAATAAATATTAATTTTCAAAATTTGAAATAATAAATTCCATCAAAAGAAATTGGTTTTAGGAAATAATAAAATAATTTATACATTTTAAAAGTTATTTTATGATAGCATTTTTATTATTTTTGAATCTTTATTTTTTATTTTTTTTCCTTGAGAAAAAAGGTTGTAATCGAGTCCCCCACCCTTGACAAATCACAACTCTCTCCTTTAGAGCTTGAGAGTTTACAAACAGATTCAATTGTCATCGCAATTGAGTTGCTATAGCTAGATACCTACATCTTTTTTCATAAAAAGTCTGAATTCTTGATTTTCATTTTTTGGATCTTCTTCAATTTTCTTTGTAAATACAAATATTTCAGCATTCAACATCCTTCTTGTTGACATTTTCCTGCAGCAGCCTTCACAACACCAAAACCTTACCTCTACTGTCTACGCACTGCATCTTTGTAGAGTAATATTTCCAAAACTTAGTGTTATCCTAGTCTGCTTTACCAGATTTGGACTTTGAGTTTCCTTCCTAAAGCATAAGTTCAACCACAAGAACTGTAATAAATAGTTAGCAATCTCAAAAAGTTAAAAGTTCATGATTAAATCTTATCAAGTAATATATGCATAATAACTAAACTATGGGTCATTATATAGTACAAGTGGAATTCATTTTAATCCCAAATAACCAATTAAAAAACATTTTATCATTTTAACGAGTTATGAAATGAATCTCATTCATATTTCAACAACATTTTAACAAATCATAATGTTATTATTTTAATAAATAGTTTAGCAGTCTCAAAAAGTTGAAAGTTCCAATCCATACTTTGTCCCACAATCCAACAGACACCCAACAACTCAAATAATCCATTTAGACATGAAGTCCATTTGATATCATATTTTTTTGCTTCAGCATACAAAACTTCTACTGGCTTAACGAAATCATAGTCCGCTTTACCAAATCTAGACCGTTAATTTCCTCCAATGCATTGATCTATAAATGAATCCCCTGAAACATATTGTAGTCCTATGGGATTTCTGCTGCGAGCGAGGGGGATTTCTGCTGCGGTCGGGAGGGGATTTCTGCTGCGCGCGAGGGGGATTTCTGCTGCGCTCGGGAGGGGATTTCTGCTGCGAGCGAGGGGGATTTCTGCTGCGCTCG
This sequence comes from Wollemia nobilis, assembly GCA_028583015.1. Classification (NCBI taxonomy): domain Eukaryota; kingdom Viridiplantae; phylum Streptophyta; class Pinopsida; order Araucariales; family Araucariaceae; genus Wollemia; species Wollemia nobilis. Next base: position 24,750,237 of record JAQPPZ010000523.1, read on the forward strand.
AGGGGGATTTTTGCTGTGCTCGGGAGGGGATTTCTGTTGCGAGCGAGGGGGATTTCTGCTGCGCTTGAGGGGGATTTCTGCTGCACTCGGGAGGGGATTTCTGCTGCGCTCGAGGGGGTTTCTGCTGCGCTCGAGGGGGATTTCTGCTATGCTCGAGAGGGAATTTCTTGGTGTTCGTGTGTTATGGGGATACTTGATGAAGGAGGATTGGAGGAAACACAGGCTTCTCCTCTTAAATCTATCCAACGCTTTCACACAATAGTTTCATACCAGCGTTTGTCGAAACAAATTAATTCTCTCCAGAAACAGCTAGACACAAAAGCTAGTATTATACTCTCCTTGCAAGACCAAGTGAAAGACGGCAGCAGGATTATCGCAGATCTCCAAATTAAACTTCAAGATCAGCAAGCTATCATTACTCAATTGCAGACTGCACATACCGAACAACCTCCTCAGAATTCCGTGAATTTACACTCTGAAATCTTAAAAATTCGAGATGAACAGGCTGTTCTTCTTGCTGAGCGAGAACGTCTTAAAGAAGCATCAACCGCACAAAGCCAAAAATTAGCTGACCAACAATCTTGGGTTCAGGTTGTAGCCGGAAAGAAGAACCCCCCTCCCATAGTTGAGTTGGCTGTCCAAGCTTGAAGAAGAAAGAATCCGTAATGCAAAAGCGCTCAATATTCTCCGTTCTTTCCTCATATGTCATGGTGATTTTCCTTGGTGCTTCTGCAAGGTATTTTGTTTTTGGTCCCCAGCTTCTATCAGGTCTAATGCCATCATCGGCATAAAATTTGTAAAGCTTTATTAAATGTTTCCCCCTTCCCAATAGCGCTGATTTTGTTGCGCGATTTCGGGCAAAGATGAGTTTTTTAGCGACTAAGGGTCATGTTTCGAGGTGGCCAATTTGCCTAAGTCCTTTGAACCCAAGGTCGCTACCGCGCGCACTATCCGCCCGTCGCTATGGCACGTTTCAAGCGAAAAGGGGGCACCAGAGAGGAGTAGGCGGGCTCGAGATCGCCGTCGCGAAGGGAAAAAACCGTCTAGCGCGCAGGAGTTTCAGCGCTTTTGAGCCTGCGAGGTTGCGAAGGCTTTGAGCCCGAAATCGCTGTCGCTCTTCCCCAAACCCGAAGTCGCTCGACCTAACTAGCGACATCTAGCAAAGGGGTTCCCGGGCTCGAAATCGCCAGCGCCAAGCAAAAAAGCCCGAAATCGCTCATTTTGTGAGCGCTTTCGAGCTCGAGCCAAAGTTCGCCTTGGATCGTCATTCCCAAGATCGCCTTCGCTATTTAGCGATTCTGGGTGCATCTTGCCTTTTCAGCGATTTTCGGCTGCTGTCAAAGAGAGCGTTTGGGATGTCTTTCCCCTCTTCTCCAGGTCAGATTTTGAAGTTCGCGCTGATTAGACTTTGGTTGAAGTGGCTGGGCATTAAAAGATAATTGTACTCCAGCTACCAAAGCTAGACGGTAGCCCCCTTTGCAGCGACCAAGACTGTCAGAAGGTGTACGAAATCAAGTGAGGGCATACTGCAAGTACAGGGATGGCCTACCGAGATCAAATCATTCCCCTTTTTGCAGCTTTTGGCAGGTTTGGGGATCTGCGCTTCTCATTGTAATGGGGAGGGAAAATTGCTATAAATAGCAAGTGCGTCTCATTGTAAAAAAGGGGAGAAAAAAGGGGGATATCTTGCTAAGAAGCTTCTCTAGCTGTACATCTGCTCTTAATTCAAAAGTATATTTGGCTCATTAGTTGCATCTATCTTGTATGCTGCCTTTCCTTAGTATTTTTGCTTCATGTTGCTTATTTTTCTGATTGCTGTCATTCTGCATATCTGGATCTCAGCATTGGCAATTAAGTATATCTGGAATAAAATAGAAAGGATACATAGGATAGGAAAGTGCTAATGGTTTCTAAGTATACATTGTTTTGATTGTTGTTGGTAAAAGTGTCCGGTTAGTAATCGTGTCGCTTATCTCCCTCACCCGAAGTAAACCACATTTACATCCCTTTCTCGCACCTTTTAAATCTCTTTCAGCACTCTAAACTAAATTGAAAAACATAGGAAGCCGGCCTTCTCCGGAGATTGGCCCGGAAGGCATTCCTTCCTTCCAGCCTTTCAATCTGCTGGCGAATCTAGGGCGCAAAGACCTAAAACCTTTCCTAGTGGCAGATTCGTAACCAACAGTTTCTCTGGCACGCCGGTGGGACCCGAAGGTTTCCCACCCCAAAACAGAATCGAAGCATCGGTGTTCGCTTCATTGCTGTTAAAATCGGAGCACCTGGCGACTCTGCATTACCTGAATATTCTCTGAGTCTGTAAGACTGGTCCAATACCCAAAGTGCCTTCATGCATACGAGAAGGTGGAGAGCTAGGAATCCGGGACAAGAGCCCGAGTTTTACGAAATCGACATCAACGCCGCTGGAGAGCACCCGAGGGTAGCCGATTACCAAGCTCAACAAGAAGTGGAACCTATAATTGAAGAAGTGGAAGAGATAGAGGAGGTTGAAGAGGCCGAGATCGAAGAACAACCTACAACCTCGGGCGATACTGATACGGACTATACAACCGATCAGCTCGAAGAGGAGGACGGAGACATGGCAGCCCAGAATCAACAAAATGTTGCTGATCTATTCCCGGCCGTCGACTCCACTGGGCCTCTTGCTCTAGCAGGACAGGACGCTGTCCCACCTGCTGCTTTGAAAGCTATTCCAACTTATGATGGGACTCGAAAGACGGCGTACGAGCACATTCAAGACATTCTGGCCTTGGCTGCGCTTCACTCCATCACCAATGAAAGTGTCAAGACTCGTCTGCTGGCGCTCTCCTTGCGAGGCAAGTTGCTATATTGGTACAGATCCCTGCCTGAAGGTGTCATTACTCGGATGGCCTGCACTCGCCGGTCGGCTATGCAAGGGATTCAACGAATCCGCAGACCCGTCTTCGCTGTTACATCAGTTCCAAACCATCCAGCGGCACCCGCAGGAGGAAATCTCAGATTTTAATGTGAGATTTGCACGATCCTTGAAAAGAGTTCCCCCTGAGCTTCGTCCTTCTGACGGACAAGCTGCTCACTACTACGTCAGGGCATTTGGCCCAGATATCACCCTGGTCATTAAGTTGGCCCGAGTGGACACCTTCCCTGATTTGTATGAGGCAGCTCAAAGAGCGGAACTAGATATGATAAGTATAGGTAGGCTCCCGCACAAGGAGCAACCGCCCATCTACCCAGACTTTCCACAATCACAGTACCCACCAAGGATCCGCCTCATCTTCTTCATATCCCGATCCAACCTGGAACCTCGCTCCGACAATCACTCATTATCCACCTAAGGTGCATCTCCCGGCTCAGTCTGTTCCTCCGCTTGCATCTCAGCCGCCATTAGCTCCGTTACCCCCACCAGCCCGACCGGTGCAAACTGTGGATATGCAATCCAAGATCCTGAAACAGATGGAGTCACTGACCACCGTCTGTCAGACATTGTCTAATGACATGGCCGTGATGAAGAAGAAGCAAGCCCAACAGGAATTCGTTCCCAGGAGGCCCTACCCTCCTCCGACACTAACAAGAGAACAGGCCGCCCAGAACCAGAGACCTCCTGCAAGGAATGCAGCCACCAACGCAGGACTCAACTCTGCAGATCAAGTAACCTGGTGCTCTACCTGCAATGACCCTCACGGAGAGGATAGCTGTATGCTGCACCAACACTACCTCCAGACCCTCGCCGACAGCATCCCCGAGGACGACGATGATCAAGTGAATATGATCAGAGAAGAGCAAAACTTTGCGGTTTCCGAAGAGGATCCCGTTTCACTTCTGACTAAAGAAGGCAAGAGACCGATTGAGGTCGAACCTGCCCAAATGAAGCCATTGAAGGTATATGCTCGGAGGGAAAGGACACAGCCAGCCGCGGGTTCGACCGCAAATGCTCCCAACAAGACACCCCCGCTGCCATCGGCCAAAGAGAAAGTACCTCTCACCAGAGCTCCAATAAGCCAGCCACCCGTCGAAACACAGGAGCAGGCCCGAGAAAAGCTTCGGTACCCATCATTGACAAAACGACAAAGGGTCGAAGCAACTCAGCAGTACCGTACTAAATATGAGTTAGCAAAGGAGGTTGATGAATCGTCCACTGCCAAATATAATATCGTTGATGAGCTCAAAAGAACTCCAGCGAAGATTAGTATGTACGATGCTCTTCGGCTCCCGGGTCAAGTGGACTTATTGCAGGAATCCTTAAAGACCGTAAAAGGGGCAAAGTCGTCGCAACCCGTGCTGGCTCAACCCCTGACAACGTCAATTACTGGCAAAAATAGACCACCCCCGTTCTATTTGTCTTTACGAATGGAGGGGCATGTTGTACACAACTGCATGGTCGACTCCGGCGCATCAACTACCCTCATGCCAAGAGCAGTTTGTGAAGAAATGGGCATGGAGTACACCCGGAGTAGTTAGGGTGTTCTGCAACTAGATGGCACTCCAGTAAAGACGGTGGGCGTCATCAAGGACATCCCCATTCAGTTACATAAGGCCCCAGATATAACAATGATTCAGGAAGTTGTGGTTGTCGATTTAGAACCCTACTTTGGCATGTGCCTCTCAAGGGAGTTCACCGCCAAGCTCGGGGGATACCTCTCGCTAGATTATTCTCACATGGAAGTCCCTTTCAAAGGAAGAAAAGTCAAAATATACAACGAAAAGCCTTCCACTTTCCCCGGTCGGGAAGATACTCGGAGAGGAACAACAGGGAGAAATGATCCTGACGTCCGAGGAACTTGAAGAAATAGACCTGGTGGACGAAACTATGGAACAATTGAGAGCAGAAGACGAATTCTCCTTGCTGGATTTCAATGCCATGATTGAGACGGACATAGCCTGCTACTCTGTTACCCAACCTGAAAAGCCAAAGGAGACGATGAAAGAAGATATAGGTCCTGCACCTAATGAGTTATGGAAACTATATTTTGACGGTGCCAGATGCAAGAATGGCGCCGGAGCAGGCATCCTCTTAGTCTCTCCCTCTGGCATACAAAAGGACTACTGCTACAGACTGGCCTGGAGTTGCACCAACAATGCAGCAGAATATGAAGCCTTATGCTTGGGTTTGAAGAAAGCGGAGAGGTTGGGGATCAAACAACTGCAGATCTTCGGAGACTCGTAGCTGGTATGTAATCAGATCACCAACAAATGCGCCTCAAAAAAGCATTATCTCAAAGCTTATCGCAACCGTGTCTGGGATCCGATGGAGTCATTCGACTCCTTGAATGTCAAAGCTATCTCCAGAGAGAAAAACAAACACGCTGACATATTGGCTTCGTTGGGGCCAGATACGTCCCGGTTGATGACACTATGCAAAAGCCGAAGCCAGTTCGTACTATTTACAGTGCCTTCGTGCTCGATAAAGACACCCATTGGCAGGTGTTTGATTGTGATGAAGATATCGTCACTTTTATGATACACGAAGCAAGTTCAATCGAAGGTAGAGACCCTGATGACGAGCAATACGAGGGGTTGATACAACTAAAGAACAATCATGTCCCAAAAGGACTAATAACCCTTGAGAGCCTGTTTGACCAAAATGACAGAGCTATATCTCATAGAATCAAGGTCGATGCCAAGCAGTATCGAGAGTTGGAACTGGAACCAAGAAAGACAATCAAAGTAGGGATAGACTGCACAGCGGAAGAGCTGGAACAGATTCGAGCCTTGTGTAAGAGATATCCAGACATTGTGGCTTGGTGTTATCAAGATCTCAAGGGGTATGACAGAGAAATAATCCAACACACCATAGAGTTGGAAGAAGGGGTTAAACCTTTCAGGCAGAAGCAGCGAGCAGTTAACCCCAAGATCGAAGTTATGATGAAGGCAGAACTGATGAAGATGTTGGAAGCCAAGATCATTTACCCTATCAAGCATTCCTCCTGGGTCGCCAATTTGGTCCCGGTGAGAAAAAAGAACGGGGACATCCGCCTCTGCGTTGATTTTCGCAATCTAAACAAAGCCTCTCTCAAGGATCACTACCCGCTCCCGCAGATCGACCAGATTCTCCATGTGGTCGCCGGAGCCCAACGGTTTTCCCTCTTAGACGGATTTTCCTCGCTACAACCAAGTATGGGTGAAAGATGAAGATCAACACAAGACAACGTTCACCACTAAATGGGGGACGTTTGCTTATCAACGCATGCCTTTCGGTTTGTCCAATGCCGGGGCCACATTTCAAAGGGCCATGGACCTCGCCTTTCGGGAACTGCTGAACAAAATTATCGTCATTTATTTAGATGACATGACCGTGTTCTCCCACAAACGGGAGGAACACACTTCCCACCTGGAGCAAGTGTTTGAGAGATGCCGAGAATTTGGCATATCCATCAACCCCAAGAAATCTGTTTTCGCAGTCAAGGAGGGGAAGTTGTTAGGACATGTCATTTCTGAAAAGGGACTATCAATTGACCCCGATAGAGCGGAAGCCCTTCTGAAGCTCCCTCTTCCAGTCAATAAAAGGGGGCTCCAGTCTTTTTTTGGCCAAATCAACTTTGTGAGAAAGTTCGTTCCTGACTTTGCTCAAGTCATCAAGCCTATGGCTGAATTGTTAAAGAAGGATGTTGATTTTCTTTGGACTGGAGAAAGAAAGAAAGCATTCGAAGAAGTCAAAACTAGAATCTCTCAAGCACCTGTGCTGGTGAACCCAGACTATTCGAAAGATTTTATCCTATATGCGGTTGGGGAGCCTGAGAGCTATGCTGCAGTCCTAACTCAAAAGGGAGACGATGGTGAGGAGCGTCCGATAGCCTTCTTGAGCCAGGTGATACAGCCACATGAGGAGAAATACAATTTCATCGAGCGGCAAGTGCATGCGGTCATGAGATCCTTGAGAAAGTTTAAGCACTTTGTCTCTCAAAGCCGGATCACAGTTTTCGTGATTCACCCAGACGTCAGAAGTTTCATTATTCAGGGTGAACCAGGCCACAAGAGGGCAGGGTGGATTACCAAAATCCAAGAATTTGACATAGAGGTCCGACCCACCAAACTTGTCCGAGGACGGGCATTATGCCAGGAGTTGGCTAGAAGTGCCGTCGCCGAAGTGTCTGCTTGTCAATGGGAAGACCCAATGATGGAGGTCAACCTTGTCAATTCATTGCCTGAAGAAAGAGACTGGGCTGATGAAACAATGTGGTATTTCAATACGGGAAAGTGTCCAGATCAACTCACCCCCTCGCAAAGGAGGAGGTTCCGGCTTAACGCTCTAAAGTACGTCCTACGCCCCGAGGGGCTGTTTTATAAAAATATTGATGGAGTCCTTCTACGTTGTGTCAAAGGAACTGAAAAACAGAAAATCCTCGACGAATTCCATTCCGGAATGTCAGGAGGACACTTTTCGGGAAGGCCTACGGCCTTAAAGATAATAAAGGCAGGCTACTATTGGCCCACTATCTTCGCGGACACCCAGAAGGCTTGCCAAAGGTGCGAGAAGTGTCAAAGGTTTGCCGGCCGGAACAAAAATGCTCCAATGCCCTTACAACCCATACAGGTAGAATTCCCCTTCCAGTAGTGGGGATTGGACTTCTTGGGTAAAATCTCCCTAGAATCTTCAGCAGGGCACAAATTCATTTTGACTGCCACAGACTATTTCACTCGCTGGGCCGAGGCTATACCCACAAAACATGCCGATCAAGAGACAGTTGTTGCCTTCCTGGAGGGTTTGATAACTCGCTTCGGGATTCCGGAGGCGATTGTGACGGACAATGGTCCAGGGTTTAAAGGGGCTATACTGATAGAATTCACTTGCAAATACAACATCTATCATAAAGCTTCCTCCAATTATTACCCACAGGGAAACGGCCTCGCGGAGTCTACAAATAAAAAATTAATAAATATCATAAGGAAGACCCTTGAGAAAAATAAGAGGTCGTGGCACTTACACCTGGATCAAGCTCTATGGGCAGATCGCATATCCATAAAGAAATCCATTAGAACATCGCCATATGCGTTAGTCTACGGGAAAGAGGCGGTTCTGCCTACCCACATTGAGATGCCTGCGCTCCGGTTGCTTGATGATGAAAAGGACAACCTGGATCCCCTTGACGCCAAATTAGCTCAGTTATTGCAGCTTGAGGAGCAAAGAGAGAGTGCCTATGAAGCTTTCATGAAGCACGCTAACACTACACGCAACTGGTTCTCTAAAGGGACCACAGCCCGAATTTTCAAAATTGGTGACCTAGTGCTCAAATGGGACGCATTAAAGGCAAAACCGGGCAACCATGACAAATTTGACGCCTTCTGGGAAGGCCCCTTTCAGATCGCCCGAGTCAATCAATTCAATGCTTTCGTCCTGAGGGACATGGAGGGTCATATCCTCCCCATTCCTGTCAATGGCTTTCATCTGAAAGCCTATCGCAACTAAAGCTCTCAGTTGAAGTTTCCCCTTTGTACATATTTTCCTTTATGCTTTTCCTTTTTATCTATCTGTAAATATGCTTTTAAGTTGTTTTTTTTCTTTAGGCTTTTGAGCCAAGTAGTTCACCGGACCTGTGGGTCCGCAAGCTTTTTATGTAGAGAAGCAAAAAACCCCCCCCCAAAAAAAAAAAAAGGGGGAGAGGTAGAGAAGCAAAAATCAGCAAGTCTCGCCTTCGCTCGCTAAAGTGCCAACGCCCTGAAGTCGCTTCGCCTTTTGGGCGAAAACAGGAGTCCCTTCCAAGCTATGGCCGAATTAGAGACAAACAAAAGAAAAATTGTCAAGTCAAAAGGCCCGAGATCGCTCAGATTTTAAGCAATCCCCGAAGCGCTTTCAAGATTTGAGCGATTCAGAGCACAGAGGGGAACGAGTAAAAGAGGCCCGAAAATCTGCTAAGTGTGGGCAGTCTCGCTTTCGCTTGCTAAGTGTGTAAATCCTCAAAGAGCGCTCCAAAGTTTCGACGACGGCGGGAATGGGTAAATTGAAAGAAGCTACATGCGAAATCCCGTCTGCGCTCGCTCTTAAGAGAGGAGCTCAAGGTCGCTCGACTGTTTAGCGACCTCGGTGCGGTCGAAAGTTTCGAGCGATATCAAGAAAAAACGCCCGAGCGCTTTTAGGCATAAAAGTCTTGAAAGCGCCCAAGTTTTCGAATAGGCTCGAAATCGCTTCTATTTCTTAGCGACAGCGGGATTCCAAGATAGGCGTCACCAGGTTCATGAAAAGGGGCAGAATTTCCCCAAGTGTGGGTTGCTCACTTTCGCTCGCCAAACACCACTTCCCCAAAGCACACACGTCAAAGCAACGACAACGGGTAAGAGAAAAGGTCAAACATTTGCTTTGAATGGAAAAAGTCTCGCCTTCGCTCGCTATAAGGGCCCAAACCCGAAATCGCTCGGAATCTGAGCGATATGGAGGAGGCTATGAAGTTATAAAGTGGGCCCCGTCTCTCGAGCAAGCAAGCATAGAAAAGTGTGCCAAAAGGGGAACGGATTGCACGTATGCCATAAGTGCTTATTAAAAGGGGGACATTCAAAGACGGCAAAGGCTTAAATGTTTACACTCCCAAGAGAGATCGTGTGCATGGCCACCCTAGCTCGATATCAACTCCTACCAACCCCGCGCTCCTCGCATTGAATTTAAGGTACTCGACCGCGCCACCTATTGAAGCTTCCGCCTCGAACTCTCCATATAAAATAGCGCTCTCGCGAGGGCACTTGGTCGGGCCGAATTCCAGCACGCTCTGGACTGGATTATACTAACGCCATGGGAAAGAAAGAAGGACAGCAGAAAGCTGCAGCAGAAGCGTCAGCGGTGTCAGGCATGCCTGCGAGTGGGCAGAAGAAAGAGCAGAAAGATAAAGGGAAAGCTAAGTTGGCCGAGGCAGGAGAAGAAAAGAAGCCGCGGGTCGCGAAGCCGAAGCCAATTCCTCCTCCACCCTCTGACAGTTGGGTCAAGCTCAGAGATGGGATTTACTCCCAGAGCACCAGCCAGATAAGGCAGACAATTGACAAATGGCGGAATAAGTTTTCCCCTTCGAATCCTTATGCTGCGGCGTACTCGTCCAATCTCTACTGGTTCTTATGCCCCGAGGTACATCACTGCCCTGAGCTGATAGCGGCGATTGCCGAATACTATAGGCCGAGCACGAGGCAGGTATGCGACCACCAGGGCAATGTCTTGTTTTCACTATACTCTGATACCGTTGAAGCGGCCTTCGCGCCAGGCATACAGTTGAATAAGGAAGACTATATTGTAAAAGGCGTTAACTTGGGAGAGCAGACGGATAGGTATTCAGATAACCAGAGGATGCGGGATTTTATGAGCTCTCAGCTTCATGAGCCTATTCCACCGCGGCAATGGCCAAAACAGGGAAGGCCTCTGAGCGAATTCAAGAACACAAGCATATACACTATGCTGGCTTGGGTATTAGGTCTTGGCTCCGATGCGACAGTCCTCCCATACCAGATTTCCCTTGCCGAGTGTATTCTGAGAGGAGAGTTCTATGACCCAAATGAGATGACAGATAAGACCAAGCCGATTTTCTTCAATTGGGCAGATTGCGTCACCCGGGGAATGCACCAGCAGCTGCGGGAGTATAAGACCGGTGCGCGAGATGGTTTCAGGTATTGCTCGGCCTTGGCCTGGTTATTTTTATTTCATATACATAGCCGCCTACGGTCGCTCCCTGTTCAACGCGAAGATGACAAAGGCGCAGGACTACCGGTCTATGGGTGGACCAGAGTTCTATGGAAAGAGGAATTGTACTACCAATTCGATATATCATTCTTGGGTCCAGCTCTCGCTCTACTTCAAGGTTCCTGCCCACGCGTCCCGCAAGCATTGAGGGACCAATTCAGTGATCAGAATTACGGCGACACTTTTCGCCTTACGCAAGGCCTTGTGATAAGGGTTTTCGGCTTCACGGGCAAACCTTTCTTGCTGCCCTATTATGCATCAGAATATCAGTTTGGCCTAGAGGTGTCTCGGCAGATGGATTATACAGACGCAAAATACGGTCAGGGAAGGAGAAAGGGCCATCTGTTTGAATACCCCATCACCTGGGCCGGGATCGAAGTTGACACCAATGGACAACATCAATACTTGCATGCCACGCTCTCAAGTTTCGGCTTGGTGGAGCTACCTCAAAAGTGGAAATACGATCCCTTGGACATCATAAAGGACTTCACCTCTCGCCAAGAGTTCCATGTCTGTCCTCAATTGGGGATTCTGGAAGAATGCAATAACCAAGACGAAGATCTGGAATGGTATATCGAGGACATGCAGTCTTTCCCACCTTGGCATGACTTCTACTGCGTAGAGGTCGAGTTTGACCCTGGCCGAAATATAGGGCACAGGCCGAATACAGATGTATACAAGAGATTAGAGGCAAGACTGCAGAGAAGGGGTTGGAGACTGGACAAAATAGAAGAATGGTGGAAAATGCGTGTCAGAACCGGAAAAGACAAATCCGTGAAGGACATAAAAGACGACGACACCTTTTCCGACCTCTACGACAAACATCACGCCACGTGGCGGCCAGCGGTGTTTCGTCACATCGTTCCCCCAGGTCTTCGCCTACAAAAGGGGCAGGTCCCACCTAAGCAATTGCAAATGAGTGGTGAGGGCTCCAGTCAACAGTCGCAGGAAGAGAGGGTCCAGGGGCCCAGAATGCAGCAGCTGACCGAGAAGCAACATGATAAGGCCGCGTCATCCAAAGAAGAAGTACCCACGCACATGACCCAAGCAAAGCGGACTTCCTCGGCAGAAGTGTCCCCCGTGCTTCGAAAGAAAAAAGCTGTCAAGGTAACCGTGAGGCCCCCTAAGGCCCCCAAGAGTTCTATTAGTTTGACACCTATCACCCAAGAGGAAGAACTCGCACCTCTTAAGAGGAAGAGGTCAGAAAGGCCTAAAGATCAAGGGCCTGCGCATGAGAAGGAGGCAACACCACAACCGGATACCACTCCGCCGCCCAAGAAGAGCAAGGTCTTAGAAACTGCTGCAGAAAAGGACGATATATCTGCATTCGCGGGCGACCAGTGGATAGACCACGTCTTCGACTCACCGGCTCAGGCGGAGCCCGCAGGTACGTTTTCTACCCCCTCACATACTGTCGAGTCAATGCCCGTGGCATCCTTAACCCCTGCTGCCTCACCCATCCCCGCCAATATCCCATCAGCTCCCAGCGCACTCGCCATTCCCTCTCTCACTGAGCCCCACGCCGGTCAAAAGGAGGTTTCACCAGTTATACCTGAGCAATCCCACCATGGCCTATCCTCTGCAAGGCCTGATACCCTTCAAGCCCTGACCAAGACTCCGTTAGCCGCCGCCGTTTCGGTCTCACCTCCTTTCCCCCACATTCCATCCGAGCATCCCGAGGGCTCATCTGTTGCTCCCGCCCAGACTGAGTCACCCCACAAAGAAGAGGAGCGCCCTTCCGCCGGTTCTCCGCGCCTGTTCATGAAAGAGGTGTCACAACAAGGTCTGCCCCTGGCCAGGTCTCTTTTTGGAGACACAAGTCTGATCCAGATAATGGAGAGCCAATCCCTCATATCGCGGCCTAATCAGCCCGCTACATCTCGCCCGAAGCGCTCCTCAGGCAAATGGATGCAGAATGCAATTAAGCGAAGAGGCGAAGAAATCGCCACAGTCGAGAAGCGCATTAGGTTCGACTCAGAGAGCATGCTCCTGTACAAGGAGAAGAAGATTCCAAGAGTGAAGAAGCCCATAAAGGACATGCTTCCTGGGGACTATGAGTATAAGAGCACGGCCAAAAATCTGGATGAGGTCAGTTTCGAGAATGAGGCACTAGCTGTCCATGATGGGACTGATACATTACGCCTGAAATATTTCCACTTACAACAACGTTATTATGAGATGGAGAACGAGAAGATGAAGTTAGAGGAAGGCATGGCCAAGGCGCAGGCTCAGTTTGAGAATTCTGAAAAAGAGCGCCTGCAACTAAGAGAGCAGCTGGTAAGCCTTCAGAAGGAGGCATCGGAGCATAAAAAAGTTGCCATGCGTCAAATCGAAGAACTTCAAGATCAACTTCAGCAAACAAAGCAAGAGCTAGGAGAAAAGGTTGTGGAGACGTTCTCCAAGGATAGTGTCAAACAGATCCGAACCAGGTTGTTGAAAAATTTCAGGCCGCGGGCTTCTAAAGCCCTCAGGGTGTTTGTATTTCTCACCTAGATTCAAGAAGCATCTGCACAGGGTAAGCCTGTGTTGGAGGAGGCAGAGCGTGAAGCAGATCGCTGGCTCGATCTGGCAGTCAAGGTGGGGAACCTTGAGCGCCAGAACCTCCAAGTACCCGCTACAGATTCCGTTGCCTTTGATTGGGCAGCCACAAGGGCCACCTTACACACATTCTTTGAAAGGTTTCAGAAGATTCAGAAAGCCAGGGCATTGCTGGACCTGTTGAACCAAGAAAAGGATATATGCTCATCCCCTTTTCTGACTCTCTCAGCGCATGGATTCCCAAACTTCACCGATAGCGAAGGCGAGTGCTTGCCAAAAGAAGCTTTGCGCCAGTTATAGGATACCTTCGCTGATGACACTTCTGAGATCGATGAATGAGAGGATCCTATCCAGCAAGAGCAAGTGATGGAGCTCACCTCAAAATTCTGTACCATTCGTTCTTGTTTGCTGGATTTGGGCCAGAGGGTCGAGCAGATAGGCATAGTTCAGCTAGAGACCTTCAAGTACCTAACTAGAAATGAAATGAAATATTATTAATGTCCGCGGTGGGCCAAAATAAGACCCAAGGGACTATAAGAAGTACAATAATGACTACCGACTAGCAGGCTAAAAAGCCCAACAAACAAAAGAACTAAGAAAAATACAAGATCAAACCCGACAAACGGGCCAAAGAGAAACGGAAAAGAAAAGAAAAGGGAGAGAAGAGGGGGGAAGGGCTGCAGTCCAACAGAGAGAAGTGCATGCCAAGAAGAACGGAGAGAGAGGAGGGGGGAGGGAGCAGACCAGGAGGGGCAAGCTCCGAGAATCCCCAAAAACTAATCTCTCCTAATAGTCGAGGCCGAGAATTCGGAGCTGAAGAAGTCCATGATGTCTCTCCCATTGCTAGTTCGGAACCACGACAACCTTTTGGTGTGCTTGTCTAGTGACCCCCGTTCAAACTCTGGATGGTGTGGGGCGTTTCGATCGAAGTCACCACGGTCCGTCGGAGTTGGTGAAGTATGTTGTGATGAGCCGATGTTGAGGAGGGTGAGATCCATTTGGAGAACTTTTATGTCGTCGAAGCTGAATTATCTCCCTAAGAAAGAGTGCGAGACAACGCTGGTCCGGGTATTTGAAGAATGTAGAAACACATACATTCGTAATATGGAGCCCTTCTCTGAAAATGCATGGGCTCAAGTGCAAGAGACATATGAGCGCATTAAGGCTCGCCTTGCCTCCGGGAGGTTCACTCCAGACGAAGATCCAGAGGAGGGAGAAGAGCCATCAACAGAAGGGTCTCAAGGAGAAAATAATGAAAATCAACCCGAGGAGGAAAGTCCTTCGAAAGAAGAGCAACAGGACCAGGGCCTATAGGAAAAGGAAGCAGAATCCGGGGGTGACTCCGGACCCAAAGGATAAAGGCATGGATTCTTGCATCGAGGCGAGCTCGATACCCCGCAAGCCGCTAGAATGTTGCCACATTTTGATAGGGGTGTAAATTTTATCAGGTTGTTGCCACTCTCCTTCTCCGTTCTTTCCTCGTATGTCATGGTGATTTTCCTTGGTGCTTTTGCAAGGTATTTTGTTTTTGGTCCCCAGCTTCTATCAGGTCTAATGCCATCATCGGCATAAAATTTGTAAAGCTTTATTAAATGTTTCCCCCTTCCCAATAGCGCTGATTTTGTTGCGCGATTTCGGGCAAAGATGAGTTTTTTAGCGACTAGGGGTCATGTTTCGAGGTGGCCAATTTGCCTAAGTCCTTTGAACCCAAGGTCGCTACCGCGCGCACTATCCGCCTGTCGCTATGGCACGTTTCAAGCGAAAAGGGGGCACCAGAGAGGAGTAGGCGGGCTCGAGATCACCGTCGCGAAGGGAAAAAACTGCTTAGCGCGCAGGAGTTTCAGCGCTTTTGAGCCTGCGAGGTTGCGAGGGCTTTAAGCCCGAAATCGTTGTTGCTCTTCCCCAAAACCGAAGTCGCTCGACCTAACTAGCGACATCTGGCAAAGGGGTTCCCAGGCTCGAAATCTCCAACGCCAAGCAGAAAAGCCCGAAATCGCTCATTTTGTGAGCGCTTTCGAGCTCAGGCCAAAGTTCGCCTTGGATTGTCATTCCCAAGATCGCCTTCGCTATTTATTGATTCTGGGTGCATCTTGCCTTCTCAGCGATTTTCGGCTGCTGTCAAAGAGAGCGTTTGGGATGTCTTTCCCCTCTTCTCCAGGTCAGATTTTGAAGTTCGCGCTGATTAGACTTTGGTTGAAGTGGCTAGGAATTAAAAGATAATTGTACTCCAGCTACCAAAGCTAGACGGTAGACCCCTTTGCAACGACCAAGACTATTAGAAGGTGTACGAAATCAAGTGAGGGCATACTGCAAGCACAGGGATGGCCTACCGAGATCAAATCATTCCCCTTTTTGTAGCTTTTGGCAGGTTTGGGGATCTGCGCTTCTCATTGTAATGGGGAGGGAAAATTGCTATAAATAGCAATTGCGTCTCATTGTAAAATAAAGGGGAAATAAAAAGCGGGATATCTTGCTAAGAAGCTTCTCTAGCTGTACATCTGCTCTTAATTCAAAAGTATATTTGGCTCATTAGTTGCATCTATCTTGTATGCTGCCTTTCCTTAATATTTTTGCTTCATGTTGCTTATTTTTTTGATTGCTGTCATTCTGCATATCTGGATCTCAGCATTGGCAATTAAGTATATCTGGAATAAAATAGAAAGGATACATAGGATAGGAAAGTGCTAATGGTTTCTAAGTATACATTGTTTTGATTGTTGTTGGTAAAAGTGTCAGTAACTGTGCTGCTTATCTCCCTCACCCGAAGTAAACCACATTTACATCCCTTTCTGCACCTTTTAAATCTCTTTCAGCACTCTAAACAAAATTGAAAAACATAGGAAGCCGGCCTTCTCCGGAGATTGGCCCGGAAGGCATTCCTTCCTTCCGGCCTTTCAATCTGTTGGGCGAATCTAGGGCGCAAAGACCTAAAACCTTTCCTAGTGGCAGATTCGTAACCAACAGTTTCTCTGGCACGCCCGGTGGGACCCGAAGGTTTCCCACCCCAAAACAGAATTGAAGCATCGGTGTTCGCTTCATTGCTGTTAAAATCAGAGCACCTGGCGACTCTGCATGACCTGAATATTCTCTGAGTCTGTAAGACTGGTCTGATACCCAAAGTCCCTTCATGCATACGAGAAGGTGGAGAGCTAGGAATCCGGGACAAGAGCCCGAGTTTTATGAAATCGACATCCACACCGTTGGAGAGCACCCGAGGGTAGCTGATTACCAAGCTCAACAAGAAGTGGAACCTATAATTGAAGAAGTGGAAGAGATAGAGGAGGTTGAAGAGGCTGAGATCGAAGAACAACCTACAACCTCGGGCGATACTGATACGGACTATACAACCGATCAGCTCGAAGAGGAGGACGGAGACATGGCAGCCCAGAATCAACAAAATGCTGCTGATCTATTCCCGACCGTCGACTCCACTGGGCCTCTTGCTCTAGCAGGACAGGACGCTGTCCCACCTGCTGCTTTGAAAGCTATTCCAACTTATGATGGGACTCGAAAGACGGCGTACGAGCACATTCAAGACATTCTGGCCTTGGTTGCGCTTCACTCCATCACCAATGAAAGTGTCAAGACTCATCTGCTGGCGCTCTCGTTGCTAGGCAAGTTGCTATATTGGTATAGATCCCTGCCTGAAGGTGTCATTACTGGATGGCCTGCACTCGCTGGTCGGCTATGCAAGGGATTCAACGAATCCGCAAACCCGTCTTCGCTGTTACATCAGTTCCAAACCATCCAGTGGCACCCGCAGGAGGAAATCTCAGATTTTAATGTGAGATTTGCACGATCCTTGAAAAGAGTTCCCCCTGAGCTTTGTCCTTCTGACGGACAAGCTGCTCACTACTACGTCAGGGCATTTGGCCTAGATATCAGCTTGGTCATTAAGTTGGCCCGAGTGGACACCTTCCCCGATTTGTATGAGGCAGCTCAAAGAGCGGAACTAGATATGATAAGTATAGGTAGGCTCCCACACAAGGAGCAACCGCCTATCTACCTAGACTTACCACAATCACAGTACCCACCAGCATCCGCCTGATCTTCTTCATATCCCGATCCAACCTGGAACCCCGCTCCGACAATCACTCATTATCCACCTAAGGTGCATCTCCCGGCTCAATCTGTTCCTCCGCTTGCATCTCAGCCGCCATTAGCTCCGTTACCCCCACCAGCCCGACCGGTGCAAACTGTGGATATGCAATCCAAGATCCTGAAACAGATGGAGTCACTGACCACCGTCTGCCAGACATTGTCTAATTACATGGCCGTGATGAAGAAGAAGCAAGCCCAACAGGAATTCGTTCCCAGGAGGCCCTACCCTCCTCCGACACTAATAAGAGAACAGGCCGCCCAGAACCATAGACCTCTTGCAAGGAATGCAGCCACCAACGCAGGACTCAACTTTGCAGATCAAGTAACCTATTGCTCTACCTGCAATGACCCTCACGGAGAGGATAGCTATATGCTGCACCAACACTACCTCCAGACCCTCGCCAACAGCATCCCCGAGGACGACGATGATCAAGTGAATATGATCAGAGAAGAGCAAAACTTTGCGGTTTCCGAAGAGGATCCCGTTTCACTTCTGACTAAAGAAGGCAAGAGACCGATTGAGGTCGAACCTGCCCAAATGAAACCATTGAAGGTATATGCTCGGAGGGAAAGGACACAACCAGCTGCGGGTTCGACCGCAAATGCTCCCAACAAGACACCCCGCTGCCATCGGCCAAAGATAAAGTACCTCTCACCAGAGCTCCAATAAGCCAACCACCCATCGAAACACAGGAGCAGGCCCGAGAAAAGCTTCGGTACCCATCATTGACAAAACGACAAAGGGTCAAAGCAACTCAGCAGTACCGTAATAAATATGAGTTAGCAAAGGAGGTTGATGAATCGTCCACTGCCAAATATAATATCGTTGATGAGCTCAAAAGAACTCCAGCGAAGATTAGTATGTATGATGCTCTTCGGCTCCCAGGTCAAGTGGACTTATTGCAGGAATCCTTAAAGACCGTAAAAGGGGCAAAGTCGTCGCAACCCGTGCTGGCTCAACCCCTGACAACGTCAATTACTGGCAAAAATAGACCACCCCCGTTCTATTTTTCTTTACGAATGGAGGGGCATGTTGTACACAACTGCATGGTCGACTCTGGCGCATCAACTACCCTCATGCCAAGAGCAGTTTGTGAAGAAATGGGCATGGAGTACACCCGGAGTAGTCAGGGTGTTCTGCAACTAGATGGCACTCCAGTAAAGACGGTGGGCGTCATCAAGGACATCCCCATTCGGTTACATAAGGCCCCGGATATAACGATGATTCGAGAAGTTGTGGTTGTTGATTTAGAACCCTACTTTGGCATGAGCCTCTCAAGGGAGTTCACCGCCAAGCTCGGGGGATACCTCTCGCTAGATTATTCTCACATGGAAGTCCCTTTCAAAGGAAGAAAAATCAAAATATACAACGAAAAGCCTTCCACTTTCCTGGTCGGGAAGATACTCGGAGAGGAACAGCAGGGAGAAATGATCTTGACGTCCGAGGAACTTGAAGAAATAGACCTGGTGGACGAAACTCTGGAACAATTGAGAGCAGAAGACGAATTCTCCTTGCTGGATTTCAATGCCATGATTGAGACGGACATAGCCTGCTACTCTGTTACCCAGCCTGAAAAGCCAAAGGAGACGATGAAAGAAGATATAGGTCCTGCACCTAATGAGTTATGGAAACTATATTTTGACGGTGCCCGATGCAAGAATGGCGCCGGAGCAGGCATCCTCTTAGTCTCTCCCTCTGGCATACAAAAAGACTACTGCTACAGACTGGCCTGGAGTTGCACCAACAATGTAGCAGAATATGAAGCCTTATGCTTGGGTTTGAAGAAAGCGGAAAGGCTGGGGATCAAACAACTGCAGATCTTCGGAGACTCAGAGCTGGTATGTAATCAGATCACCAACAAATGCACCTCAAAAAAGCATTATCTCAAAGCTTATCGCAACCGTGTCTGGGATCTGATGGAGTCATTCGACTCCTTGAATGTCAAAGCTATCTCCAAAGAGAAAAACAAACACGCTGACATATTGGCTTCTGTTGGGGTTAGATACGTCCTGGCTGATGACACTATGCAAAAGCCGAAGCTAGTTCGTACTATTTACAGGCCTTCTGTGCCTGATAAAGACACCCATTGGCAGGTGTTTGATTGTGATGAAGATATCGTCACTTTTATGATACACGAAGCAAGTTCAATCGAAGGTAGAGACCCTGATGACGAGCAATACGAGGGTTTGATACATCTAAAGAACAATCATGTCCCAAAAGGACTAATAACCCTTGAGAGCCTGTTTGACCAAAATGACAGAGCTATATCTCACAGAATCAAGGTCGACGCCAAGCAGTATCGAGAGTTGGAACTGGAACCAAGAAAGACAATCAAAGCAGGGATAGACTGCACAGCGGAAGAGCTGGAACTGATTCGAGCCTTGTGTAAGAGATATCCAGACATTGTGGCTTGGTGTTATCAAGATCTCAAGGGGTATGACAGAGAAATAATCCAACACACCATAGAGTTGGAAGAAGGGGTTAAACCTTTCAGGCAGGCTGTTGGTAAAAGTGTCAGGTTAGTAACTGTGCTGCTTATCTCCCTCACCCGAAGTAAACCACATTTACATCCCTTTCTGCAGCTTTTAAATCTCTTTCAGCACTCTAAACAAAATTGAAAAACATAGGAAGCCGGCCTTCTCCGGAGATTGGCCCGGAAGGCATTCCTTCCTTCCGGCCTTTCAATTTGCTGGGCGAATCTAGGGCGCAAAGACCTAAAACCTTTCCTAGTGGCAGATTCGTAACCAACAGGACTTATTAGTAGCATTCACCCAGGTTTCTAGCGAATCTCCTCCGGAGCATTTTCAAGCGCTAAGGCTACTTCTAGAAGGCGTGTTTCCAGAGACAGGGGACGGTAGGTGTAAATTTAAGGAGCCTTCATGGCGCACGGGTTTTGGTCTCCCACCTATCCCATCAAGACGGCGTTGTCATATCCAAGGAAGCCTCGGGAGGCGAGTTTCACCAACTGCATTAATGAGACGAGCAGTTCCAGCGGTAAATCCTGTCCGAAGCCACACTTCATAACTGCTGATGTGAGTTTCCAGCGATAATCTCAGGATGAGCCATGTCTCATAATTACGCTGTTTCAAAGAACCCTCTGCCTGCGCCATACTTTATAGTTGCCTGACAAGGGTCAAATCTCAGCTGCCCTAGCGGTCTTAGGGTTTCGCATTAATATTTCAGAGGTGATATCCTCTATAAAAACTAGCTCAATGCAATGTAAAAGGGGGGAACGTTCTGCTAGAAAACTGCTGTACTTAAGCTCTGCTACAATACTAAGGGCTTTTTGGCTGTAATTTTGGATTTCTTCTGTGTATGATGCCTTCTATTGCCGTTTCTGTTAATTTTGTTCCTTTATGTGATTGCTGTAATTCTGTAATCTGGATTTAAGCGTCTGGTAAAGAACGAAAGCTGGAATTATTCTGAAGGATACATATTAGAGGAAGTTTAGTGTTAGTTTCTGTTGCATTCTTGGTAATTGATTGCTTCTGGTTTAAGTAGAGATAAGTGATTGTGCTGCCTGTTCTTCCCCTCGGATTCTCCTGGCCTGCGGCCATATTTCCCATCCCTTTCAGTTATTTTCATCTCTTTCAGCAATTTCCTAATTTCTTTCCAGTTCCTTAATCTGAAACCCCAGTTTAGTGTAGTAAGGGATCCAACCCTCTTTGGATATTGGCACGGAAGGCATTACTTCCTTCCGGCCTTTCAAGTGTTGGCTGGGTCTAGGGTGCGTAAACAAACCAAATCCTTTCCTAGGGCAAATTTGTGACCAACAGGTCATTGAGGCGCTTTTGGGTCAACCTATTGCGCTTCTTGGTGTGTACGACCTCAAATAGAGACCAATTGCACTCACACCCAAAAGTGCTACAAGGCTGACTCAAAATGCGGATTGCGATCCTCCTAAGATTAGGTGTTCTAGAATCAAATCCTCTCATCATAAATCTGCAAAATAATTTTTTTTTTTTTTAATTTGAACTTATTTGTAGTTGCAACTACAAGAAAAAAGTGTTGGTCATAAAGTCAATTGTGATTCAATATAGAAGAACTACAACACTATAGAGAGGGAAGCTTTGGGAATGGTGTATGCGGTATAGAAGTATGGAAGATCCCTCAACTTGTTGGTTGCCTTTTCCTATTGAAGCATGTTCACCAACTCAGGAGAGAACACATTCCTATTTAAAACTTGGAAGGAAGTGATCAACACTTGGAATGAATTTGGTAGAGCTCTAAGTATGATGGGGTCCTAGTCTTGGCCCAATTGAGTGGTCACAGGTTGAATGATTCCAGACACCCTTTCTTCGATGATTCATTTGTTGCAAGGGCACAATCCCCCGCTCTATTATTCTGGCAGAGTTTGGGGCTTCTTCTCTCCAGCTTGAGATTATCTTCTTGATTATTGGTTATCTTCACAGGATCCGTACTTTAGGAGATACCCATGTGGGCTGCAGGCGGTACCCTTACCTCACCCTTCGCTCCTCGATGGAACTCTCTCCGAGTTCTTGGGGAGGACGAAGGAGCTATTATTTTCAGGTTTCTGCCCTCTTGGTCAACATTCAAATATGGATAGATAAGCTCCCCCCTTATTCTTTGAGGGTTCTCCCCCCCTCTCGGCTTAGTAAGGAGAAGATGCTCCACGAGATCCAAAAGGATGTTAGTGTCCAGTACACCAGATGCACATGGATCTCTCCTGTTGCCCCTCTTTCCCCCAAGCTGTATTTCTACCATGAGCACTTCTTATGAATATAGGAGGGCAGAATAGTTCCTCTACAATACCTTCAACAACACACAATGCATAGTCTTCGGATCACTATTTGTTCTCACCAACTCCTGATTAAGTCAGATCACCATCTTCCAACGGAGGAGCGGATTTGCTTGTTTTGCTCCTTGGGTGAAGTTGAAACCCTTCACTTTATTTTTTGCTGTCCCATTTATAATGAGATTCAGGGTTAGATTCAATTGCCTTTTTAGGGACAACTGTCGATCTGTTTCGGCCTTCTTCAAATACTCGGACCAACGGTGTCTCACGCTCTTTCTTAGGGAGATAACTAAGCTTCGACGACATAAGAGTTCTCCTCTAGATGTATCTCACCCTCCTAAACATCGAGTCATCAAAACATACTTCACCAGCTCTGACGGACTAGGTGACTCCGGTCGAAAACGCCCCACATCATCCAGTTTGGACGGAAGCAGGGTCACTAGACAGCGCACCCACAGTTTATTAGGGTTCCGAACTAGCAATGGATAGAGACATATCATGGACTTCTTTAGCTCTAGTACTTCAGCCTCGACTGTTAGGAGAGATTAGTTCCTGGGGGGTTCTTTGAGCTTGCCCCTCCTAGGCTGCTCCCTCCTCCATCCTCTCTCTCTGTTCTTCTTGGCGTGTACTCCTCTCTTTTGGACTACAACCCTCTCGCCCTCTGCTCTCCCTTTTCTTTTCCCTTTCTCTTTGGCCCAGTTGGCGGGTTTCGTCTTGTATTTATCTTAGTTCTTTTCTTTGTTGGGCTTTTTAGCCTGCTAGCTGGCTATCATTATTGTCCTTCTTCTAGTCCCTTGGGTCTTATTTTGGCCCACTACAGACATTAATAATATTTCATTTCATTTCTACAATTTCTCCAATTGCATTCAGTTTTGCTTTCAACTCCGCGACATGGCGAAGAATAACTTCAATGCTTTCTCCATCTTAGACTCTCAATGTGTGAAGTTGAGATTGAAGGTGACGTATTGTTGATCCATTCTTCCCTTCATAGATGGTAGAAAGAGTGTTCCATGCCTCCTTGGATGTTTTTGCTACACAAATGTGTGGTTGAATAACATTTGTTGTGGCAAGAATGATGATCATTAATGCTTTGGCATTTGTATTATCAAATTTCTGTTGTTCATCTATGTCCTCTTTAGGTTGAGTGACATGCCTTGTGACAATGTCCCAAACTTTGTCAACTACCAAGATGGTTGTCATCTTATTTTTCGAAGGTCCAAAGTTTTAACCTTTGAGCAATTGGGAATTTGCAAGAACTTTTGGTACGACCATGGTGAGGGTTAATTATAACTCCCAAACGGTCCCCCTTTCCAATCCAATATACCATATATTTCTATATACCCACCTTTCCTATATACCTGTTAATACATGGAAGAAGTTGGTCTTCTTGATATACGTGGTCGTATGTGAGAGAGGCTAAAAGGTAGGGGAAAGAGAACGATAAGAGGTACCTGTTGGTTACGAATCCGCCATGAGGAAAAGATTTGTTGTTATTGCGCCCTAGACCCGCAAACCAACATTGAAAGGCCGGAAGGAAGGAATGCCTTCCGTGCCAATCTCCGGAGAAGGCCGGCTTCCTGTGGGGGTTTTAAGGTTCAAGATAAGAGTGCAGGGAAAGAGATAAAAATGCAGAAAGGGATTCCAAATTAGATTGGAGTTGGGTGGGGGGAACTAACAGTACGACAACGCATCAATCACCACTACTAACACCAATATAACCATAACACACCACTATGGATGCTATCACTAATCAGTAGAACAGAGTCAGGTATATGTTTTGTATTAAGAGCCAGAAGCACAACTACAATGGTTCCCTAACAAACATTCCCTCCAAGGAACTAACAGTACGACAATGCATCAATCACCACTACTAACAACACTATAACACAAAAACATAACCAGAAAACTGCCACTAACGTTTGCCCTATATATCCTCTGATTTATGCACCTCAGGAATACCTGACCACCAAATGCTAAAGTGAATCAACAAGCCATGACACAGGAAAACGTAAGGCAGAAATGTCCAGGAGAGGCAGCTTACAAAATAAAAACAGTATAACAGCACCAAGTGTATGTATTATATTAAAAGGCAGAAGCACAGCTACAATGGTTCCCTAACAGACATTCCCCTTCCACCACTTTACAATGAAAACGTGGTGGCTATTTATAGCCTAAAGTCCCCCCCGTTACATTAATGGGCACAAAGTCCCAGTCAAACATTAGCTGATAAAAGCAGTCGCGGAACTGCTGATGCTGACTTCTGTCGGGATGGACTGTACTCTCGGCATGGTCTCCCTGAAGATTGTACAGATACGTGGCAGCGCGTTGGGTAGAACTTTACATCGGCAGGAATGCGGGTAGCTGAGGTAAGTGGAAACTCACATCAGCCTTAAATGAGGCAGCTGGCATAAGTAGTGCGGCCCGTGCTTGTCCTTTTGCTCGGCATGTCTTGGCTCGGATCCCAAAGTTGGACACTTGTCGGATGATAATGCTTGACACATGTCTGCCTTGAAAGGCAGTCTATCCAACTTCGCCCGGGATTATAGCGCAATCGGGTTGCGCAGGTGAAAAACAGCGCAGTCGGGTTGGCGATTTCCCTACTGTGCACCGGTCAAAGGGCGCAGTCCGACTTCGCTGCGAAGTCGGGTTGCGCACCGGCACTTGCTGATTTTCATCGCTGTTCGGACTTCGCACGGACAAGGGAGCGCAGTTCAACTTCGTTGCGAAGTCGGGTTGCGCTCCAATACTTAGTCAATTTCTCTGCGAGACTGTTTCCAAGTGTGCTCAGGAAGAAGGGCGCAGTCCGACTTCGCACAAAAAACTGGGTTTCCTGGTTCTGCTTCCCGGGGCCATAACTTTTGATCCGCTAACTAGATCGCCTATTATAATATATCGTTGGAAAGCTGACGAGAAGATCTGCAATGATAAAATATCCAGAGCTCATTTTGTCCATTTTATCGCCCCCGTTTATGGCCCGCGAAAACCCGAACACCTCAGCATGCTCTTTACCGCTTTAAAGCTCCATACTTAGGCCAAAATTTATCAAAAGATTTAATGTGGTAAAATTGCCAACATTCTTGGCGGCTCGTGGGGCATTGAGCTCGCCTCGATGTGAGGACCCAGGCCTTTATCCATTGGGCAACAGAGTCACCCTCGCTGTCCTCTTGATATCCACTGTCAGCAGCAACCTCCTTCTGAAACCCTTGGCACCCACGGCACTCTTGGAATACTGAAAAGAAAACATTGCACAACCTAAACTAAGAAAACAACTAAAACTTTGAATACTAGCCGGCTTATTTATACAAAATTTTGCGGCATTATTGGCATGCCGCCAACACAAATCTAGCTTTGGTTGCCTATCCGGTGAACCTGCAGTGTCCGGACCAGATCTGATTGTACTTCAGATGATCTTTGAAGTCCGGCTGGCCTCCCAAAGTTTGCCAGGTCGCGAACATGGTGCAACGTGGCAGGCTATCATTCATGCCGGTACACGTACAATTGATGAACGATGTGGCAAGGAGATTTTTCAGACGGGAGCCCTCTTTGGGTACCGGTTGTGGTGATGGTTGGAGCCGATACCACCACTCCAGAGACTGTAGGCAAACATTCATTTCTCCGCTTGTGAGGTCAAGGCTGCTCACCAAACCTTGATTCCTCCGGGGTGTCTACTATTAGCTTAAAAAAGGGCGTCTGCGATCAAGAAATCTGGATCTTCAGCTCATTCAGAGTCGCCAGTTGATTTTGCCAGATGAAGGCAAGCCAAAGATTCACCAACTCGGGCTTCCTTAAAATATGGAGACTGATCGTCTCACCTCACGGATTCGTCTATGCGAGCTTGGTAATCAGCCAGCCTGACGCGCTCGCCTGGAGCGTTGGTATTAATTTCGTAAAGTCAGGCTGGTTTCCCGGGTTCCTTGCTCGCCACCTTCTTGTTTGCACGAAGGCGTTAGGACCGGTCTTTTGGACTCAGAGAATATGAACGTGCAGAGTCGCCAGGTGCTCTGATTTTGAACAGCAATGAAGCGAGCACCAGTGCTTCGATTCTGTTTGGGGGTGGGAAACTTCCTTGTCCCACCGCGTATTCGGAAAGAAACTGTCAACCCGAGTGAGGACGAGCTTGAGATCTTCCAAATGTGGGACCCAAGGTCCCACCGGGCGTGCCAGAAACTGTTGGTTACGAATCCGCCATGAGGAAAGGATTTGTTGTTATTGCGCCCTAGACCCGCAAACCAACATTGAAAGGCCGGAAGGAAGGAATGCCTTCCGTGCCAATCTCCGGAGAAGGCCGGCTTCCTGTGGGGGTTTTAAGGTTCAATATAAGAGTGCAGGGAAAGAGATAAAAATGCAGAAAGGGATTCCAAATTAGTTTGGAGTTGGGTGGGGGGAACTAACAGTACGACAATGCATCAATCACCACTACTAACACCAATATAACCATAACACACCACTATGGATCTTGTCACTAATCGGTAGAAGCAGTCGGGTATATGTTTTGTGTTAAGAGCCAGAAGCACAGCTACAATGGTTCCCTAACAGACATTCCCTCCAAGGAACTAACAGTACGGCAACGCATCAATCACCACTACTAACAACACTATAACACAAAAACATAACCAGAAAACTGCCACTAACGTTTGCCCTATATATCCTCTGATTTATGCACCTCAGGAATACCTGACCACCAAATGCTAAAGTGAATCAACAAGCCATGACACAGGAAAACGTAAGGCAAAAATGTCAAGGAGAGGCAGCATACAAAATAAAAACAGTATAACGACACCAAGTGTATGTATTATATTAAAAGGCAGAAGCACAGCTACAATGGTTCCCTAACAGACATTCCCCTTCCACCACTTTACAATGAAAACGTGGTGGCTATTTATAGCCTAAAGTCCCCCCCGTTACATTAATGGGCACAAAGTCCTAGTCAAACATTAGCTGACAAAAGCAGCCGCGGAACTGCTGATGCTGACTTCTGTCGGGCTGGACTGTACTCTCGGCATGGTCTCCCTGAAGACTGTACAGATACGTGGCAGCGCGTTGGGTAGAACTTTACATCGGCAGGAATGCGGGTAGTTGAGGCAGGTGGAAACTCACATCAGCCTTAAATGAGGCAGCTGGCATAAGTAGTGCGGCCCATGCTTGTCCTTTTGCTCGGCATGTCTTGGCTCGGATCCCAAAGTTGGACACTTGTCGGATGATAATGCTTGACACGTGTCTGCCTTGAAAGGCAGTCTATCCAACTTTGCCCGGGATTAGAGCGCAATCGGGTTGCGCAGGTGAAAAACAACGCAGTCGGGTTGGTGATTTCCCTACTGCGCACCGGTCAAAGGGCGCAGTCCGACTTCGCTGCGAAGTCGGGTTGCGCACCGGCACTTGCTGATTTTTACCGTTGTTCGGACTTCGCACGGACAAGGGAGCGCAGTCCGACTTCGTTGCGAAGTCGTGTTGCGCTCCAATACTTAGTCAATTTCTCTGCCAGACTGTTTCCAAGTGCACTCAGGAAGAAGGGCGTAGTCCGACTTCGCACAAAAAACTGGGTTTCCTGGTTCTGCTTCCCGGGGCCATAACTTTTGATCCGCTAACCCGATCGCCTATTATAATATATCGTTGGAGAGCTGACGAGAAGATCTGCAATGATAAAATATCCGAAGCTCATTTTGTCCATTTTATCGCCCCCGTTTATGGCCCGCGAAAACCCGAACACCTCAGCATGCTCTTTACCGCTTTAAAGCTCCATACTTAGGCCAAAATTTATCAAAAGATTTAATGTGGCAAAATTGCCAACAGTACCAAGGCAATATGAAAAGAAATTCGCCCTATCAATGATACTTGCTTAAAGAGAAATCCTTGTATGTAGGCGTAACTTCCCGTATATACTTGGAATTTCCCAATTTTAGAGTTTATGTCTAGCGATAGTGATGAATAGGGTATGATTATGGAGTGAAAGCATCAAAAAAGTTTCAGACCTTATATCTCCTTGATGTTTTAAATGATTGGTGCCTAGACGTTGTTATGGCAGCGTTGTTATGCTCTAGGCATGGTAGCTCAATGCGACAACTTTACCTGTAAATGCGAGCCAAAGGAGTCATTAATGCCAAACACTGCTAGTGTGCCGTAGCACTTGTGCATTGTTATATTTTTGGCAGATATTGCAATATAAACGAGTACAAAGCATGAATTTGAAGCAAACTCCACAAATTTTACATGTGTCGTTCTAGTCAAAAAGGCACCTTTAAAATAATTGTACTACCCCACCTTTAACTTTACAATATATTCACTATAGTCAATTTTTTCAATTATTTTCCCACAAAATAACTATAGGAAATTGCAAAATAAAAAATTATTTGCTTCCTAATGTAGTAAAGAGTAATTGTGTTTTTGGTGGGTTTTCACCTCTTGACCTCTACTTCAAAAATTTATACTTTGTTTCTAATTACCAACTCTCCTACATGCAACTTCCTTTTTTTGACTTATTCAATCTTGAAAAAAGGTAAAAGAGGTCAAAGTGCAAAAGTTGGATTTGAACTTGGAACCTCCAGCATAGAGTCTTCAAACTTCTTCCTCAACCAACTCAGCTACACAAGCAACTTGAAAAAATATATTCCTCCCAGGCTCTGTGCACAAGTTTCTTGGTTTGGCATAGGCTTTTTGCAGATGGTCTCTGTTGGTTACGAATCTGCCACTAGGATAGGATTTAGTGTACTGCGCCCTAGATTCGCCTAGCAGATTGAAAGGCCGGAAGGAAGGAATGCCTTCCGTGCCAATCTCCGGAGGAGGCCGGCTTCCTATGTTTTCTCAGTTGTTTATCAGCTCAGAGTGCAGGAAAGAAATTATAAATGCAGAAAGAAATATAAATGTATTTGTATTGGGTGGGGAGGATAAGCAGCACAACAACTATCAATCACCACTACTAACAACAATTAAACACAGAATACGTTGCAGAAACTATCAATGTCATTCATCCTATGTATCCTCTACCTTTGCATTCCAGGAATACTTAACTATCAAATACCGATATCCAGATAGCAGAATAGCAGTAAGCAATAACATAAGCAACATGAGGCAGAAATGCTTAGTAAAGGCAGCATACAGAACAAGAACAGTCAATAGAGCCAAGTGTATTTTGTATTCAGAAGCAAACACACAGCTACAATGGTTCCCTAGCAATATATCCCCCTTCCACCCTTTTACAATGATATTGCCGAGCTATTTATAGCGCAAATTTCCCCCCATTACATCATTGGGCACAGGATCCCAGACCTGACAATTAACCGAAGAAGCTGACAAAGCTGACAAAAGCGGCAAAAAGCGGCTGATGTTGACCTCTGCCGGCATGGAATGTGCTTGCGGTAAGGTCCACCTGAAGGATTGGCAGCTACGTGGCGGTGAGGGGATGATGCTCCGAGTCAGCTTGACTGAGGGCAGCTTAAGTACAATAATCCAATTCACGCTCGCACACCACCCGTCACATCTCTGGCTCGAATCCCGAGGCTGGACACCTGTCAGAATCTGATAAGGGACAAATCTGCCTTGGGATCTCGTCTCTCTTTCTTGCCCGACTTCGCCCGGAATTGGAGCGCAATCAGACAGCGCAAGGGGGAAGTAGCGCAGTTGGGGAGGCCTCCGTGCCTTAGAAAATTCTTGGGCCGGCTTCAACATTCTGCCCGAGTGCGCACAAGTAAGTGGGCGCAGCCCGACTTCGCTGCGAAGTCGGGTTGCGCACCCAACACTTAGCCACTTTTTAGCCACATCGCCCCGACTGCGCATGAACTTGAGGGCGCAGCCCGACTTCGCTGCGAAGTCGGGTTGCGCACTCAGCACTTAGAAATTTTCAGGGCTCCACTGATGCCCAGGTGCGCACAGAAATGAGAGCGCACCCCGACTTCGCTGCGAAGTCGGGGTTCGCTCTTATACTTAGCAAAATTTCTGATCATCTCTCCGCACTTCGGCTCCCCAAGTGCGCTCAAACTCAAGGGCGCAGCCCGACTTCACTGCGAAGTCGGGTTGCGCAATACCAATACTTAGAATTTTTTAGGGGCCTTTTGCTCTCTTGGAGAAATTGACAGGAAAAAGGAAAGGAGAAAAGGGGGGGGAATGAAGGAAATGAAACTGATGGAAGGGAAGAAAGGGGATAGTGGAGAAAGGGAAAGAAGGAGGAGGGAAGGGAGAGCAACATCCTTACAAGAAAAATTGAAGACATGGCACCCCGTGCAAAATGTGGCAACATTCCTGGCGGCTCGCGGGGTGTCGAGCTCGCCTCGATGCAACGAACCAGGCCTTTATCCTTTGGGCTCAGAGGAACTCCCTTCCCCTGCATCCCGCTGCTCCTGCTGCTACTGAGTCCCCTTTTTGGGTAACTGTTCTTCTTCGGACTCACTCTTAGCAGTCTCTTCTTCTGATTCTCCTCCTCTTTCTGAATCCGAATGCTCACCACTGTCGCCC
This sequence comes from Wollemia nobilis, assembly GCA_028583015.1. Classification (NCBI taxonomy): domain Eukaryota; kingdom Viridiplantae; phylum Streptophyta; class Pinopsida; order Araucariales; family Araucariaceae; genus Wollemia; species Wollemia nobilis. The sequence goes on from JAQPPZ010000523.1 coordinate 24,780,726, forward strand.
TCTCGCTCGGCAGGTTGCTCCCGCTTGCGGACGTGATTGTATGCAGTCTTGGCCTGGTCCCAAGCTGCTGCCTAGAAGGTCTCTAAATCGTTGACATCTTTCAGCGCTGCTCTGAATGCCGCAACCATGTGTACATCAATGGTGTCATATCTTTCTCCCAACTCCTGGAGGGAGGTGTTAATCTTGCAAAACCTTGACACCATTTGGGTTACCTGCGTCTCCTGGACTGGCTCGGCCCAGCCGTCAATTTCTGATGTATCTGCCTCGAAAGACAGCCAATCCAGCTTCACTTGTTCAAGGGGCAGAAACTCCCCATCCTTGACGAAGCTCGGGCATCCGAGCTCAGAAAGAGTGTTGAAGGGGGCTAGGCAGATATTCATTTCATGGTTCAATGCGTCCGGCATCTTCCTGGCGGCCTTGGTTTTTTCCGTTTTTCAAAGTAATTATGCAAGGTTACCCTTGCATCCGCCCAATCTAGGGCAATCCGGGACATGGGGGGAAATCGGAGGCCCTGTCGCACGAACTCTTCAAGTTTTATTGCCAAGTCCAGCCACTGCTTCGCTTGGCGTTCGGCCTCCTCTACCACAGGCTTTCCCTGGGCAGATACTTCTTGGATCCTGGATGCGAAATCCAGGACGGACAGGGACCTGACCACATTAGCCCTGCACCCTTGCAGCAAACCAGCCCGCATCTCCTTGATCTTGTTTTTCGAAAAGGCAGCCGCCTGGGACGCCTTCTCCTTCAGCTGAGATTGGGCCTGCCTCAACAAATCCTGCAGCTGGGATACATGTTCCAGTGCTGCCTTCTTCTCTTCCGACAACTGTTCGGCCATCTTCCTTTGTGCTGTAGCCTCCTGCTGGGACGCGGCGAGTTGAGCTTTCAAGTTCTCAATCTCCTTCTGGGCAGACACCAGCCGCGTGGTGGCCTTGGCCAGATCTTCCTCTAGCTGTCTCGAGTTATTTTGAAGCTGAAATAGCTTCTCTTGATTCTCGAGTCGCTTAACAAGGAGATTGTCAGTCCTGCGACGAATACCATTGATTTCGTATTCTTCGCTTATGTCATCAAAATTCTTCTCCTTGATCCGGTGTTCATAGTCGGCCTCGGTCATTTCCCGGAGAGGCTTCTTTACTTTAGGGATCAACTTCTCGGTTCGCAGCACTCTCCTGTCCAAGTCGAACTTGGTGCGCTTCACCGGGGCGGCTATCTCCTCGGCTCTTCTTCGTTTGACGCCCTGGAGGAAAGAGGCGGAACACCCTACGACCTTCGCTGCTAGAGGCTGATCGTCTGTAATCTGCAGCTGCTCCCCCATGAAGTCAAGTTCTGCCAGCATAGGATATGCCGAGGCTAAATCCTGCTGCGGCATCCTTCCTGCAAACAATGAAGCAGGAGATATTCCAGAAGGTGAGGTCGCTTTCAAGGGCGACTGGGTCCTAGGGGAAACGGGCGGCTGAGTAGGAGGTGAAGACGGGGTCTTGAATAATGTGGGTGAGCGGCGCGGCGATGTAGGTACGCTTCGGCACTGGCCACGGATGAGGGGTCTAGGGTTTGACCTAGGGTTTGGAAAACGTTTAGGTCCTGGGCAAACTGTTCGAAAGAATGGGGACTATGGAAGGACTGGGAGATAGGCGATAGGGAAGATGCGACTAAGGCTTGCCCTGATACAGAGGGGGACGGTGTCACGGCAGGGCCAACTGGGATTTGGGGAACCGGGGAAGAGGACGTACCTGCGGGCTCCGCCTGAGCCGCTGATTGGAGGACGCCTGCTGCCCAGACTTCTGCTTCTTTCCTTGGGCTGTCCAGAGAGATGATTTCCGGCGCGACTGCTTCTGTTCGTGCCGTAGCCGTCTGCTGCGCAGCCTCTTTCTTCGGCCGCTTGGTCTTTTCGCTCCTTTTTCTCTTCTTTTCTCCTGGAGCTGCAGTTTGCTCGAAGGAGGCGGAGGCGGTTGGTGCGGCTGGCAATGGTGTTCCCACGGTGAATTTGTACTTGGGCTTTGACGGAGGGACGCCTATTGCCGATGGCCCATCGGTTGACCCTTCTGGTGCCTTTTCCTTTTGAGGCACCGCTTCACTGGTTGACTTTTCTAGCTCCTGTTCTTTTTGCGGCGACGCTTCGGGAGCTGGAGACAACATCGGGCCCACCTGACTGCTTGTTGGCATCCTGCTGGGAGGTTTTTGAATGGGTAATTGCTGGGGTGGGGGCTTCCTTTTATATCTTTTTCTGGCGCCTAGGGGAACGCAATCTCGAAATGCGAACGGCTCCCATTTTCCGGCGTATTTATCATATAAGGCCGAAAACTCATCATCTACGACCAATGTCTTTCGGTTAGACTTATCGTGTTGCGTGCGACACCTCATCTTCCAACATTCAATGATTTTGTCTTTTTCCCAGCTGAGGGGCGTCACCTTTGAGAGGAATTTTTTGAAGCCCGTTGAGTCTAACCTGTGATCTGGATTGCGCTCCGGATCATACTCCACCTCCACACAGTAAAAGTCCTGCCATGGTGGCCATGATTGCATCCGCTCGATGTGCCATTCCAGGTCTGCGCCTGTTTTTTTGCACCTCTCCTCCATGATTTCTGCTCGGGGGCAAATATGTACAAATTTTCCCCGACCCCAATCGGGTCGTATTTCCAGCGCTGCGGTAGCTGTATCAAGCCCATGTTGAGGAGTTCCTGTTCGAGGTAGATGTGCTGCCCAATCTCATGCACTTGAATGTTCTCCCAGGTAATAGGATACTTGAAAATATTGCCCCTCTTTTTTCCTTGGCCGAATTCCTCTTCTACATAGTCCATTTGGCGCGATGTCTCCATACCGAACTGATGCTCAGTGCAAAAATAGGGCAGCAAGAATGGCTTCCCTTTGAATCCGTAGATTCTGATAACAATGCCCTGAGTCAACCGGAAGGTATCTCCGCATTTGTACTTCCTCAGGTAGTTCGTCATGGCCAGTGGAGGGTGAGATGCTTTGCCGTTGAACAGCGCCAGGGTCATACCTAAAAATTTGAAGTTGAAGTCGTAGTAAGACCCTCTCCTATACAGGGCTTCCGTCCACTCATACACAGGCAGCGGTGCTCCCTTCTCATTTACCTTTTTTAGATCAGGCACTTTAATTCGGTAGTGCGTATGGTAAAGGCACAACCATGTGAGGAATGAGCAGTGCCGGAACTCGCTTATGCTGCCTGTCGTATCCCGACCGAATTCGAATGTATGGCGTACGCCACCCAATCCGCCCAATCAAAGAAAATCGGGCGTCTTCCGCTCCTTTGCGCAGTGGAGTCATAAAACTCTCCATGCAAGATACATTCCACGAGCGCCAGCTGATACGGGTGCACCATTATGTCCGTGCCGCAGCCGAGTACCCATGCAAGGATAATATAAATATATTTGTTCTCAAACCTCTCCAGGTGTATGGGGCCTGTTGGTTACGAATCTGCCATGAGGAAAGGATTTTGGGTTAATGCGCCCAGATTCGCCCACCAGCATGAAAGGCCGGAAGGAAGAGATGCCTTCCGTGCCAATCTCCGGAGAAGGCCGACTCCTTTTGGGGGTTTTCTGATTTAAGCTAAGAGTACAGGAAAGAGATAAATGAACGGAAAGGAATTTACAAATATACGTGGAGGTTGGTGGGGGGAACTAACAGTACGGGAACACACCAATTACCGCTACTTACTGCATCATAAATACAAAGCATGACTAAGAACTGCAAAATCTAGTATACTTTCTGTATTAAACGGTGTATGCACAGCTTCAATGATCCCCTAGCAAACATTCCCTACAAGGAACTAACAGCACGGCAATGCATCAATCACCAGATACGTACGGTGTCTTAAACAGAAAGCAACCAAGAGATGTCAGATCCAGGTATATGTGTTATGCAGAGATTTTAACCGCACAGCTACAATGGCTCCCTAACAGACATTCCCTACAAGGAACTAACAGTACGGCAACGCATCAATCACCAGATACAGACAGCAACGTAACACACAACTGATGGAACTGCTACCACATCTATTCTATGTATCCTTTAAACTATTAAGTACAGAAAGTGCTCAGACAAGCAATGCTAAAGGCACCTGATCACCAAATGCTGAAGTGAATCAACGAGCCGTGACACAGGTTAGCGTTAAGCATATATATATAATGAAAGGCAGCATAAAAAATAGAAGCAGCAGAACAGAGCCAGGCATACAATTTATATTTATAAACAGAAGCACGGTTACAATGGGCACAGTGGTTCCCTAACAGACATTCCCCTTCCACCCTTTACAATGAAATCATGGTGGGTTTTTATAGCCCGAGTCCCTCCCGTTACATTAATGGGCACAAGGTCCCAGTCAAACATAAGCTGACAAAAGCGGCGAAGGAGCTGCAAATGCTGACCTTTTGTCGGACCGGACTGTACCCGCAGCATGGTCTTCCTGGAAGCTGGACAGCTACGTGGCAGTGTGTTGGGCAGAACTTCTTCTCGGTAGGTATGCGGGTAGCTGGAGCAGGTAGAACCTCTAATCAGCTTTGAATGAGGCTCCTGGCACAGGTAGTGCAGCCCATGCTCGTCCTTTTGCTCGACACGTCTTGGCTCAAATCCCGAAAATGATGGATGATGCTGTGTGACACGTTTCGGCCTTGAAAGGCAGTTTGTCCAACTTCGCTTGGGATCAGAGCGTCTCGGGTTGCGCGGGCAGAAAACAGCGCAATCGGGAAGGCCTCCATGCCTTAGGAGTATTTCCGAGTTGTTCCCCATCGCGCACCTGTCAAGGGCGCACTCCGACTTCGCTGCGAAGTCGGACTGCGCACAGGTGAAATCTGGTATCTGCCGCCGTACGGACTTTGCTCCAGCATTAATCATTTTTGTGTCAGCCTGCCAACCTGCCAGTTACAAGGTGCGCCCAGAAGAGGGGCGAAGTGCGAACTTCGCACCGAAACTGGGCGAAGTGCGTACTTCGCACCAACACTTAGCCATTTTTCAGGTAACTTGCTGGGAAGTTTAAAATTCAACTGAGGGGCTCCGAGAAAGGGGGGAAGAAAGAGAATATGGGAAAGAAAGAGGAAGGGAGAGCAGAAGAAAGGAAAATAGAGGAAGAGGGAAAAAGAAGAGCAGCATTGTTACAAAATTGAAAACATTGCACCCCGTGCAAAATGTGACAACATTTCTGGCGGCTCGCGGGGTGTCGAGCTCGCCTCGGCGCAAAGAATCCATGCCTTCATCCATTGGGTGCAGAGGAACTTGCCTCCCCTGCCTTTTGCTGCTCTAGCTGTTCTCCTCGCGGCAACTGTTCTTCAGATTCACTTTTGTCAGTTGCCCCCTCAGAATCACCTTCCGAAGGCTCTCCAGCTTTTGCTTCTGCTTCACAGATGCGGTCGTATGCAGCCTGAGCTTGGCCCCAGGCTTCTGCTTCGAATGGCCGGCGGTCAGTGACTTCTTCTAACGCTGCGTGGAAAGCAGAGACCGCGTGCAGGTCGATGGTGTAGTATCTTTTTCCTAGCTCCTGGAAATAGGAGCTGATCTTGCAACATTTGGACACCATCTGAGTGACCTGACTCTCCTGAATTGGCTCAGTCCAGCTATCAATCTCAGTTGTGTCTGCTTCGAAGGACTGCCAATTCTTTTTCACCCGATCTAGGGTGAGAAGCTCGCCATTCTCAACAAAACCCGGGCACCCTAGTTCAGAAAGAGTGCGAAAAGGAGCCATACAAATGTCTCTTTCATGTTCGAATGCGTCTAACATTCGTCTGGCAACTCTCACCTCTTCTAATTTTTTGAAATATTTATGCAAGGTTACCCTTGCATCTGCCCATTCTGCAGCGAATGAGGACATGGGGGAGAATTGGAGGCCATCGCGCTCGCGCTCCTGAAGATTAATTGCCAGGTCCAGCCATTGCTTCGCCTGGCGTTCGGCCTCCTCTACCACAGGCTTTCCCTGCGTAAACTTCTTGAATTCTGGATGCGAAATCCAGAACTGACATCGCCTTATAGGTGTGGGGCTTGCATCCCCGCAGACAAACCAGCCCGCATCTCCTTAACTTTCTTCTTCGAAAAGACCGTCGCTTGAGATGCTCTCTCTGCAGATTGCAACTGCGCCTGTTTCAAAGACTCTTGGAGCTGAGAAATCTGCTCCAAGGCTGCCTGCTTTTCGGTTGCGGCTTGTTGCTGAGAAGCGGCCAGCTGGGCTTTTAATTCATCTATTTCTTGCCGCGCCGCTTCCAGCTGCTCAGTGGACCTTGACAGGTCCTCTTCAAGCTGTCTCGTTTTATCCTGCAACCCGAAAAGTTCTTCCTGCTCCTCCAGAATTTTGACAAGGAGATTGTCGACTTTACGAATGATTCCCTGAATCTCGTATCGCTTGTCAATATCATCAAAGCTCTTCTCCTTTGTCTGGAGCTCGTAGTCCGCCCTGGTCATTTCCCGGAGAGGCTTCTTTACTTTCGGGATTATCTTTTCTGTTGTAAGCACTCTCCTCTCGAAATTATACTTGGTGCGCTTCACCGGGGCGGCTATCTCTTCAGGTCTCCTCCGCTTCAGGTTCTGGAGGAAAGAGAGAGAGTATTCTACAGCTCTCGTTGCCAGAGGCAAATCGTCTGTATTCTGGAGGTCATCCATGAAATCTGGTTCCCCCAGCCTAGGGTTCTGCTGAGACGTCTCTCCTGCGGGAATGGGATCAGGAGGAACCGGATGGACCTCGGAAGGATTGGCCGCTTCTAGGGGCGACCGGGAAGTGGAGATGGGAGCGGCTGACACTGAAAGGGTTTGAAGCGGCTGAGGGGGTGGATGTAACGGTGAATGAGTGGCTTCAGCACTAGCTTCAGGCGAAGGGTTTGGAGTTTGACTCAGAGATAGGGAAACGTTGGGGTTCTGAGCAAACTGATCAAAAGAATGGGGGCCGCTAGAAGGGCGTGGAGACGGAGAGGAAGATGCGGCCATAACTTGCTCGGATTGAGCGGGAGATGGAGTGGGAGTAGGACTGGATGAGACCAAAGAGACAGGGGCAGCAAACGTACCTGCGGGCTCCGCCTGAGCCGATGCTGGGTGGATGTCTGTGCTTCTGATTTCGGCGGCTGGCTTGGGACTGTCCAAAGAAACTGTCCCTGGAGCGGTTGAACGCGGCTGCGGCTCTGCGACTGGCTGCTGCACAGTCAGGCTAGGTCGCCTGATTTTCTCAACTCTCTTCCTCTTCTCTTCTGGAATAGTGGTTGGATCCGGGGAAGGAGATGAAGCAGGTGCAGCAGGCGCTGATGCTCCCACGGTAAACTTGTACCGGGGTTTGACTTGCAGAAGGTCTGCCGCAACCGGTCTGCTCTCTGGCGGTGCTGGCGTCTTTTGTGCCTGAGGAATTACCTCGGGCGTTGCCTTGACTAATTTCTTCGCCTTCTCAAGCGCCGCCTTGGAAGCCACGGGCTGCATCGGATCCACCTGGATGTCTGCTGGGCCCGCGCTAGCAGTTGCCGATGTGTACAACTGTTGGGAGGAAGACCCTCCTTTATAATCCTCAAAGGGGCCTCGGGGAACGTAACCTTGATATGCGAACGGCCGCCACTGTCATGATGTCTGGTCATAGAGAACCGAAAAGTCGTCATCTACGGCCGGGTTTCTTCCGGTGGATTTGTCGTGTCGCGTGCGGCATCTCATCTTCCAAAGATTCAGTAATCTTTTCTTTAGACCAGCTTAAGGCCTCGCTATCTTGGATAGGAATTTTTGAACCCCGGAGATGAGAACCGGTGGTCCGGGTTTCGCTTGGGGTCATATGTCACCTCCTCGCAAGTAAAAATCCTGCCAGGGAGGAGAAGCTTCCATCAATTCAATTTCCCAGTCAAGGTCCACATGGACCACATCGCACCTATCTTCAGTTATATCTGCTCGGGGGCAGAGATGTGTGAACTTTCCCCTTATCCCATACGGGTCGTACTTCCAACGCTGCGGCAACAGAACCAGGCCGATGCGGGAAAATTCTTGCTCTAGGTAGACATGCTGTCCTACCTCAAAAATCTCAACATTTGCCTAGGAAAGAGGGTATTGAAAAATCTGTCCTCTCTTCTTTCCTAGGCCGAACTCCTCTTCAACATAGTCCATTTGCCGGGCAACCTCCATCCCGAACAGATGCTCCGAGCACCAGTAGGGCAGCAAATGGGGTTTGCCCTTGAATCCGTAGATTCTCGACCACAATTCCCTCGCGTCGGCTCGAAACGTCCCCGAGCTTCTGATTTAGCAAAGCGCTCGTCATTTCTCTCGGGGGACGGGGAATTTCGCTTTCGCTGAAGATTGACATGACCAATCCCAGAAAGTTGAAGTTGAACTTGTAGTAGGACCCTTTCCGGTATAGGTCATCCGTCCAGTTATAGACGGGCTGTGGCTCTCCCCTCTCGTTGACCTTCTTCAGGTTCGGGATAGGCATCCGGGAGTGCAAATGGTACAAACAAAGCCAGGCTAGAACAGAACTGAAACGAAAATCGGTGGACTGCTTCTTTTGGATCTTGACTAGGCTGGAGTGGATGGCGTAAGCCAGCCAGTCTGCCCAGTCGAAAAAGATGGGGCGCTTTCCACTTCTCTGCGCCGCTGGTTCGTAGGATTCTCCGCATAGGAGACATTCTGCCAGCGCTAGCTGGTACGGCTGTACCAGCTCATCGGAGTCGCAGCCGAGAATCCATGCCAAAATGGTGTACAAATATTTGCTCTGAAACCCTGCCAAGGGCATGGGGCCGGTTGGCCACTGTCCAGCTGCAAGAGGGGCGTTCAGCTCTGAATTGAGGAAATCCCTCATTCGTTTTGTTTGCGTGAAACGTCCCGCTTGCTCGCCCAGATTTATCTTCCTGACAATTGTGCTGGAGTCATACTCCAACCCTGGGGCGAAAGCTGGCTGGACAGTCTCCCTGCGCAGCGTGAACAAGGGTTTACCGCTGGAGCTGCAAATCTGCCGGGTAACTGGTCTGTAGTGTCTGACAATGATGTCTACCAGCTCCGGGCATTGATGGACAGGAGGGCACAAGAATCTGAAAAGGTTGGATTTGTACGCCGCTCCGAAATGATGAGAGGGCGAAACTTTGTCAGCCCAGCTCTCCACATTTGTCCGCAGCTTAGTCAGGCTCATAGAAAACGAGCCGTCCACATATCCCGCCAGGTAATTTACCGGAGGTGGTGGAACTTGCCCACGCTGTACTTTTTTCGGTCGGGACTTTGACTTTGGCTCTGGCGGTGTTTCACTTCTGAAAACACCCGGCCGTGGTAAATCCTTGTGCTCGCTACCTTCGCTGGATTGCGCTGACACCGGCATCTTTCCTTTGTCCATCTCTCCGAATCAGCAATAATTACAAGTTCAGGGCGTCTGCAGAAGATTTCGCTGTCACAGGAAAAATCTGCACAGTTTAAGGAATAATCTGCGCAGTCTGGCATGTTTGAATGCATCTGACCCCCTTTTCTAGACAACGACAGCGCCATTAAAGCCGCGCAGGAGGGGGTAGGTCGGCTGAGTTAAGTTTCTTGGGTGGCTGCGCAGGAGAATGCTTGGAAAAAGGTACCCCGGCAGACGTGCCATGTTCTTTTTGTTGCACTTTTCCTTGAAGACTGTGCAATCATTAATTTTGTCTTGGACGCTGCGCCATGGTTGACGTCATTGCCGCAATCCGGGCACACTGCTCAAGAAAGAACCATTGGTGCGGAAACCCACTTTAGAACGGTTACAATGCGCCTTGGGCCCAGCTTGGGACCTTCTTGAATATTTTATTTATTTTTTAAACCTTTGTCCAAACTGGCCCAGAAAACGAGGCGCAGTCGGACTTCGCCCGAAGTTGGGCGCGATCCGACTTCGCCGGCGAAGTCGGACTTCGCCCGAATTTCGGGCGAAGTTCGAACTTCGCGCGAAGTGCGCATTGGAACTGTTCTCTTTTTTCTTTTCTTCTTCCTTGCCGCGCCCAAGGTTTGAGCGCAGTCCGGGTCTTTTGCGACCTTCGGAGGAGGCGAACACTTAGCATTTTATTGCTCCTTTAGACCGAACTGTACGAGCTGCGCAGCGCGACATTGAAGCAGGTTCGGACTTCGCCCGAAGTTCGGGCGAAGTACGAACTTCGCGCGAAGTTTGCACTTCGCGCGGAGGTTGTGCGCAGTGCGTACTTCGCACGCAAGTCGGCCGAAGTCGGACTTCGCGTGCGAAGTCGGACTTCGCCCAAAGTTGGGCGCAGTCCGCTCTCTTTTGTGCTTTGCAGTCCTCTTTCCGTTCAAGCTTCGCACTTCGGCTGGCGCGCAGCCCGACTTCGCTGCGAAGTCGGGCTTCGGCCAACACTTAGACATTTTTTTTCGCCTTTTTCTTTGCTTTCACTTAACCAAGCTGCCGCCCGAACTTCGCCCCTCCTGCGGGGCGACGACAGACTTCGCTGCGAAGTCTGTCTTTCTCTCCCATGCCGTATTTTAAGCTCAAAAAATGAAAAAAAACAACTAAAGGCTGAAAGCTGGAAACTGTACATGCTGGGAAATGAAAATGCATAAGGGAAATTTTTACAAAGAAGGGCCACTCGGGCACCTTCAGCAGCGGTAAAGCTTTAAGTGGAACCCGTTAACAGGGATAGGCAGGAGCTGACCCTCCATATCCCGAAGTACATAGGCATTAAACTGGTTCACCCGGGCAATCTGATAAGGGCCCTCCCAAAGGGCATCAAACTTCCCGTGATTACCCGGCTTCGCCTTATATGAGTCCCACTTCAGCACCAGGTCCCCGATTTCGAAAACTCGAGCAGTGGTGCCTTTGGCAAACCAGCCTTGGGTGGCAGCAATGTGATCAGCGAAGGCCTGGTATGCACTTTCTCTGTCTTCTTCCAACTGCAGGAGTTGGCATAGTCTGTCGTCCACCGGGTCTCCGCTGCTCCTGTCTTCGTCCAACATCCATAGGGCAGGGATCTCAATATGTGATGGCATGACAGCCTCTTTGCCATAGACGAGCGCATAGGGGGACGTTCTGATGGATTTCTTGAACGCAACTCTGTCCGCCCACAACGCCCGGTTCAGGAGTAGATGCCAAGTCCGTTTGTTTCTGTCAATGGTCCTCCGGATGATTTTCAGGAGGTTCTTGTTAGTAGACTCGGCAAGGCCATTCCCCTGCGGGTAGTAATTAGAAGACATCTTGTGATAGATGCCAAGTCTGCCAGTGTACTCCGTGAGTACAGCGCCTGCGAATCCCGGACCGTTGTCTGTCACAATTGACTCTGGAACCCCGAAGCGGGTAATCAGGCTCTCAATGAACCTAATGACCGTTTCTTGGTCTGCGTTCTTGGTCGGGATTGCCTCTGCCCACCGTGTGAAATAATCGGTGGCTGTAAGAATAAACTTGTGTCCGGCAGAGGAGTTAGGAGAAATCACCCCAATGAAGTCTAGACCCCATTGCTGGAACGGAGTCTCGGCCTGAATCGGTTGAAGGGGCAGGGGTGCTTTTCTGTTTCGGCCAGCAAACCTTTGGCATTGATCACATTTAGAGCAGACCGCATGAGCGTCTGCGAATAGAGTGGGCCAATAGTACCCAGCTCTGATTATTTTTAAGGCCGTCGGCCTTGAAGAATGGTGACCCCCAGGCATCCCGAAATGAAAATCTCCGAGGACCCTAGGCTGGTCTGATTTTCTGACGCACCGCAACAGGATGCCGTCGATGTTTTTGAAGTAAAGCCCCTCGGGGCGAAGAGTGTACTTAAGTGCACCTAGCCGAAATCTCCTTCGTTGTGAGGCGTTCAGGTGATCGGGACATCTTCCGGTGCAGAAGAATCTCACCAGTTCATCTGTCCAATCACTCCCCTCCGATAAGGAGTTGGCTAGGTAGATGCGTGTCGCCGTGTCCTCCCACTTACAGGCGAAGATGCCGGCTACAGCGCTTCGGGCCAATTCCTGACACAAGGCTCGGCCTCTGATAAGCTTGGTGGGCCGCACTTCAATGTCGAACTCCTGGATTTTTGCTATCCATCCCGCTCTCTTGTGACCCGGTTCTCCTTGTAAGATGAAGCTACGAACATCCGGGTGAATCACAAAGACAGTCGTTTTGCTCTGGGAGACAAAGTGCCTGAACTTCCGAAGGGATTTCATAACAGCATGAACCTGTCGCTCTATAAAATTGTACTTTTCTTCATGCGGCAGGATCACTTGGCTCGAGAACGCTATGGGGCGCTCCTCACCATCGTCTCCCTTCCGAGTCGGACCGCAGCCGTAACTTTCGGGTTCTCCCACCGCATACAGGATGAAGTCCTTGGAGTAGTCCGGGTTTGTCAACACCGGAGCTTGCGCAATTCGAGCCTTGATTTCCTCGAAGGCTTGCTCTCTCTCATCAGTCCATTCATAATTTGTATCTTTTTTCAGCAGTTCGGCCATAGGCTTGATCACCTGTGCGAAGTCGGGAATGAACTTCCGCACGAAGTTAATCTGACCGAAGAAGGACTGCAGCCCTTTTTTATCAATGGGGGCTGGCAAGCGAACGAGGGCTTCTGCTCTGTCGTGGTCAATGGCGAGGCCTTCCTCGGAGATGACATGTCCCAACAGCCTTCCTTCCTTTACCGCGAAGACAGTCTTCTTCGGGTTTATAGAAATGCCGAACTCTCGACACCTCTCAAATATTTGTCGTAGGTGCGAGACATGATCCCCTCGTTGGTGAGAGAAAACAATCATGTCATCAAGGTAGATGACGATAATCTTATTGAGCAGCTCTCGGAAGGCCAGGTCCATGGCCCTTTGGAAAGTGGCACCAGCATTGGATAAGCCAAACGGCATGCGCTGATAGGCGAACGTCCCCCACTTGGTGGTAAACGCCGTCTTATGCCGGTCCTCGTCTTTGACCCAAATCTGGTTGTAGCCGGAAAATCCATCTAAAAGTGAAAATCTCTCGGGCTCCAAAGAACGATATGTAGAATCCGGTCGATTTGGGGAAGCGGATAGTGGTCCCCGAGGGAAGCCTGATTTAGGTTTCGAAGTCGACACGTAGACGAATGTCGCCATTCTTTTTCCTCACGGGCACCAAATTCGCGACCCAGGATGAATGCTTGATGGGGTAGATGATCTTGGCCTCCAGCATCTTCAAGAGCTCGGCCTTCATCATGGCCTCAATCTTCGGATTCACGGCCCTCTGCTTCTGTCGGAATGGCTTGGCGCCATCCTCTAGCTCAATAGTATGCTGGATGACAGTTCTGTCATACCCCTTCAAATCCTCGTAGCACCAGGCCACGATGTCGGGGAACTCCTGGCACAGTGATCCGATCTCGCTCAAGTTCCTCCGACGTGCAGTCTGTTCCGACCTTGATAGTTTTACCGGGTTCAAGTTCCGGGTCAGCATATCGCCTCGGGTCTACTTTGATCCTGTGAGATATTGCTCTGTCATTTCGATCAAAGAGACTCTCTAATGTAATCAGTCCTTTTGGGACATGATTATTCCTTAACTGTATCAACCCCTCATATTGCTCGTCATCAGGGTCTCTACCTTCGATTACACACACTTCGTTAACCAGGAATGTGATGATCTCCTCGTCACAACTGAACACCTGCCAGTGGGTGTCCTTATCAGGCACAGAAGGCCTGTAAATAGTGCGAACCGGCTTCGGTTTCTGGACAACGTCGTCGACCGGAACGTACTGGCTCCAACAGACGCCGTAATATCGGCGTGCTTGTTTTTCTCACGCGATATTGCCTTAACATTCAATGAGTCGAATGACTCCATCAGGTCCCACACCCTGTTGCGGTACGCTCTAAGATAGTGCTGTTTGGATGCGCACTTCTTCGTGACTTGGTGACACACCAGCTCTGAATCTCCAAAGATCTGCAGGTGTTTGATTCCGAGCCTCTCCGCCTTTCGCAAACCCAAGCACAGGGCTTCGTATTCCGCCGAGTTGTTGGTGCAGCTCCAGGCCAATCTGTAGGTATAGTCCTTCTGGATTCCGGTTGGAGAAACCAACAAGACTCTCGCACCGGCGCCGTTCTTGCATCGCGCGCCGTCAAAGAAAAGCTTCCACAGCTTTTCAGGTGCAGGTCCTACTTCTTTCGCAGCTGACATGTCAATCCTTTTGGGCTGTACAATGGAGTAACAGCCCTGCTCTGTCCCGATCACGGCATTGAAGTCCCGCAACGAGAACTCATCTTCAAGCTGTAGCACTTCGAAGGCTTACTCAGTCAGCTCTACTGTCACTATCTCCTCCTCTGACAACTGGACCATGCAGTCCAACTCTCCTCCGGGTATCTTCTCTACTAGGAAGGTGGAAGGTTTCTCATTGAAAATTTTCAGTCTCCTTCCTTTGAAGGGCACTTCCATGTGTGAGTAGTCTAGAGACAGGTACCCGCCCAACTTCGCAGTGAACTCCCGAGAGAGACACATGCCGAAGTAAGGTTCCAGATCAACAACCACGACCTCTTGGATGACCACGATGTCGAGAGCCTTGTGCAGCCGGATAGGGATATCCTTTATGACACCAACTGTCTTGACAGGGGTGCCGTCTAATTGCAGCACGCCTTGGCTGCTACGAGTGTATTCCATCCCGATCTCGTCGCAGACGGCCTTCGGCATCACAGTCGAGGAAGCACCAGAATCCACCATGCAATTGTGAACTATGTGCCCTTGCATCCGTAAAGACAGATAAAAGGGTGGCGGTCTGTTCTTCCCAGTGGCTGAGACTGTCAAAGGTTGAACCAGGACAGCGGGCTGTATCTGCTTGCCGCTCTTCATGTTCTTCAGTGATTCTTGCAGCAGATCCACCTGGCCTGGGAGCATAAGAGCATCATACATGTTGATTCTAGCGGGAGTTCTCTTCAACTCGTCTACAATGCTGTAGCCCGAGGTACTAGCTCCTTCTGCTTGTTTTGCCGGCTCATACTTCGTCCGGCATCGCTGGGTGGCCTCAACTCGCCGTCTCTTGGTCGAGACGGGTACTTCAGCCTTCTCCCCGGGCTTGTTCTTTGGTTTCAGCTGGAGGCCGAGGTACTGGAGCTTTAGCCGGAGTTGGGGCCTTTGCTGGAGGTTTGGCTGGAACAACGGCAGCCTTTGCCGGAGAAGGCTTGGCTGGAGCTTTATCTTTGGATGCCTTCTCCTGGGCTGTGTATGGCCACAGCCACTTGTATGGTGGCAGCCCACCGGCTGCGGTTTTTCTCTTCTTGCGTAAACTTGCAAAGGCTTGGCCGCATCTCGCGGCCTTCTTTTCTTCCTTGGCGAGCGGCACTAGATTCTCTTCTGGGAGGGCAAAGTTAGCTTCGCCGTCCAAGATCATGTACAGTTCATCGTCCTCTATGGCGCTGCCGGCCAAGGTCTGGATGTAGTGCTGGTGCAAAGTGCGGTCTTCCTCCGAATGCGGGTCATTGCACGTAGTGCACCAGTTAACCTGGTCGGGAGGACCAGGCGGGTCTTCTATAGCAGCATTTCTCGGAGGCGGACGCCTTGGCGGCTGGTGTTCTGGGGCTTTGTCTTTCGTCAGCGCGGGTGGCGCATATGGCCTCCTAGGAGCAAGGTCCATCTGGGCCTGCTTCTTCTTCGTAGCGGTCATGTCGTTGGACATGGCATGGTATCCTGAGGCCAAAGCCCGCACCTCCTGTAGAATCGTGTTCTGAATGCTGCTGTCAGGTGGCGGCAATTGTGCCGGTGGAGGCAATGCGGCTAATGGAGGAGGGTTAGAATAAGGTGCGTACTGCGGGGGAGCAGGAAGTGCTGGAAAATGCGGAGCAGGAGGCGGCGGGTGAGGATAATGCAATTGAGGCGGGCCGTAAGGAGTTACGACCGGCGCTGGATTCCACTGCTGCTGAGGTTGCTGCCCTGATGTGGACGGCGAACCGCCGGAAGCAGAAGGATACTGGGATCTGGGGAAGTCGGGATGAATGGGTTCCCGCACCCCGGACGGGAGTCTCGCCGATGGAAATAATGTCAGCTTCAGCTTGCTGGGCAGCCTCGTACAGCAGCAGAAACTCATCAATTCTGGCGATCTTCAGCAGCAGGCATATGTCTGAGTTGAAGGATCTCAGATAGTAGTGAGCAGCCATGCCGGCTGAAGGCCGAAGTTCGCGAGGTACCCGTTTCCAGGATCTCGCAAACCTGATGTTAAAATCAGACACCTCCTCTTGAGGATGTCTCTCGGATAGCTTGGAACCGATGCAAGAGAGAAGTAGGGTCAGCAGACTCGTTGCATCCTTTCACGAGCCTTCTGGCAAGCTGGGGCCACCCTGTGATGGATCCCTCTGGCAGCGATCTCCACCAGTAGAGAAGCTTTCCCCTCAGGGAAAGGGCCAGCAGACGGGTCTTCACACTCTCATCGGTAATAGTATGCAATGCGGCCAGGGCAAGGATGTCCTGGATGTGCTCGTACGCCGTCTTACCGTAGCCGTCGTATGTGGGGATAGACTTTAAAGCAGCAGGGGGCACAGCTTGTTGTCCGACCAGGGCCAAGGGCCCCGTAGAGTCCACCGCCGGGAAGAGATCATCGTCATTCTGCTGCTGGGCAGCCATTTCTTCTTCTTCTCCTCCGTCGGTTGTGTACTCAGTGTCGGTACTTTCCGAGGATGCAGGATCTTCTTCTTCCTCGGCCTCTTCTACTTCGTACTCAGCTCCGCCGACTTCAGCTTCGGCTTCTTCTTGGATTTCAGCCTCGGTTTCGTCGACACGAGCTCGCGGATCAGCCAGCCTGGGAATCTCGCCTCGAGCGTTGATGTCCGATTCAGTAGAACTCAGGCGGGCTTCTCGGATCCCTTGCTTGCCACCTTCTTGTGTGCATGAAGGTGCTGGGACCGGTCTTTCGGACTCAGAGGATCTGTTCGTGCAGAGTCGCCAGGTGTTCAGATTTGGAACAGCAATGAAGCGAACACCGGTGCTTCAATTCTGTTGGGGGTGAGAAACTTCCTTGCCTCACCAAGTGCTCAGGAACCACTGTCAGCGCCGGGTGGAGACTGATCAGAAAATCTCTCGTCAAATGTGGGACCCGGGTCCCACCGGGCGTGCCAGAGAAACTGTTGGTTACGAATCTGCCATGAGGAAAGGATTTTGGGTTAATGCGCCCAGATTCGCCCACCAAAGATGAAAGGCCGGAAGGAAGAGATGCCTTCCGTGCCAATCTCCGGAGAAGGCCGGCTCCTTTTGGGGGTTTTCTGATTTAAGCTAAGAGTACAGGAAAGAGATAAATGAACGGAAAGGAATTTACAAATATACGTGGAGGTTGGTGGGGGGAACTAACAGTACGGGAACACACCAATTACCGCTACTTACTGCATCATAAATACAAAGCATGACTAAGAACTGCAAAATCTAGTATACTTTCTGTATTAAACGGTGTATGCACAACTTCAATGATCCCCTAGCAAACATTCCCTACAAGGAACTAACAGCACGGCAATGCATCAATCACCAGATACGTACGGTGTCTTAAACAGAAAGCAACCAAGAGATGTCAGATCCAGGTATATGTGTTATGCAGAGATTTTAACCGCACAGCTACAATGGCTCCCTAACAGACATTCCCTACAAGGAACTAACAGTACGACAACGCATCAATCACCAGATACAGACAGCAACGTAACACACAACTGATGGAACTGCTACCACATCTATTCTATGTATCCTTTAAACTATTAAGTACAGAAAGTGCTCAGACAAGCAATGCTAAAGGCACCTGATCACCAAATGCTGAAGTGAATCAACGAGCCGTGACACAGGTTAGCGTTAAGCTATATATATAATGAAAGGCAGCATAAAAAATAGAAGCAACAGAACAGAGCCAAGCATACAATTTATATTTATAAACAGAAGCACGGTTACAATGGGCACAGTGGTTCCCTAACAGACATTCCCCTTCCACCCTTTACAATGAATTCATGGTGGGTTTTTATAGCCCGAGTCCCTCCCGTTACATTAATGGGCACAAGGTCCCAGTCAAACATAAGCTGACAAAAGCGGCGAAAGGAGCTGCAAATGCTGACCTTTTGTCGGACCGGACCGTACCCGCAGCATGGTCTTCCTGGAAGCTGGACAGCTACGTGGCAGTGTGTTGGGCAGAACTTCTTCTCGGCAGTTATGCGGGTAGCTGGAGCAGGTAGAACCTCTAATCAGCTTTGAATGAGGCTCCTGGCATAGGTAGTGCAGCCCATGCTCGTCCTTTTGCTCGGCACGTCTTGGCTCAAATCCCGAAGCTGGACACTTGTCAGATGATGGATGATGCTGTGTGACACGTGTCGGCCTTGAAAGGCAGTTTGTCCAACTTCGCTGGGGATCAGAGCGTCTCGGGTTGCGCGGGCAGAAAACAGCGCAGTCGGGAAGGCCTCCATGCCTTAGGAGTATTTCCGAGTTTGTTCCCCACTGCGCACCTGTCAAGGGCGCACTCCGACTTCGCTGCGAAGTCGGATTGCGCACAGGTGAAAACTGGTATCTGCCGCCGTACGGACTTTGCTCCAAAGATTAATCACTTTTGTGTCACCGCCAACCTCGCCGCTACAAGGTGCGCCCGAAAGAGGGGCGAAGTGCGAACTTCGCACCGAAACTGGGCGAAGTGCGAACTTCGCACCGAAACTGGGCGAAGTGCGAACTTCGCACCAACACTTAGCCATTTTTCAGGTAACTTGCTGGGAAGTTTAAAATTCAACTGAGGGGCTCCGAGAAAGGGGGGAAGAAAGAGAATATGGGAAAGAAAGAGGAAGGGAGAGCAGAAGAAAGGAAAATAGAGGAAGAGGGAAAAAGAAGAGCAGCATTGTTACAAAATTGAAAACATTGCACCCCGTGCAAAATGTGACAACAGGGCCTGATGTCCACTGTCCTGCTGGCAGCGAGGACTTTAGTTCTGAATCGATAAACTCTCTCATCCTTTTGCTTTGAACGAATCTGCCCGCCTGCTCATCCAAGTTGATTCTCCTGACAATGGCATTGGGGTCGTATTGGAGTCCCGGGGTGAAGGCTGGCTGGACGCTTTCTTTGAAGAGGGTGAACACCACCCTTCCTTGGTTGTCGCAGACTTGCCTGGTAGCTGGTTTGTAATATGTCACAATAGACTCAACCAGCTCCGGGCAGTGGTGGACGGGAGGGCACAAGAACCAGTACAGGTTCGACTTATATGCAGCTTCGACATGGTGCGAGGGCGAGACTTTGCCTGCCCACTTTGCAATATTTGGCCGCAGCTTGGTGAGGCTAATGGAGTACTCGCCATCCTTATACCCGGCCAGGCGATTGACGGGCGGCGGCGGAGGACCTTGCCCTTTGCTTCTCTTCGACTTGGATTTCCTTGTCTGCTCTTGCGGCACTTCGCTCTCATGAGTCTTGGACTCGTGCGTTCCTCGGCCTCCGTTGCGTATCAACTGGACTGCGGCTGCATTGGTGCTTTTCCCTTGTCCATTTTCTGTTTTCTGCTCGTGGTGGCAGAGACGGGAATTCTAGTTACCAGTCTTTAATTCTGCGCCTTTCTTCCTCTTAAACGTGCAACTATTTAGCTTGATAATTCGAATGTTCTGAGGATGCCAGGGCCCTTTTCTAGGAATGAAAACGTAGCATTAATGGCGCGAGGAGGGGTTTAAAGTGATTTGCCCAAAGTAGGTAGAAAGCGCCGTTATTCCTTGGCGGCCGCGCATGGGATTTTTCCTTGGAAGGCGCACCTTGTACGCGGTTGGTCCTAATGCGCTTGCTTCTTTAATGACATCTGCTTCGAAATTTGTGCAATCATTCCTTAAAATTTTTTAACCTCGTGCACGCACTTCGAGGGAGACTTTGGCCCAGGGCTCAAGAAGGGATGCAGCCTAACTTCGCGCTATACACATTGCGGCGCCTGGGCCCACACTTAGAAATTTTTCATCACTATGCCCCTTGTTCTCCCTTACAGGTCGTTCGTAGTGCGCCCGAATTGGCAGCTACGTGGCGGTGAGGGGATGATGCTCCGAGTCAGCTTGACTGAGGGCAGCTTAAGTACATTAATCGAATTCACGCTCGCACACCACCGGTCACATCTCTGACTCGAATTCCGAGGCTGGACACCTGTCAGAATCTGATAAGGGACAAATCTGCCTTGGGATCTCGTCTCTCTTTCTTGCCCGCCTTCGCCCGGAATTGGAGCGCAATCAGACAGCGCAAGGGGGAAGTAGCGCAGTTGGGGAGGCCTCTATGCCTTAGAAAATTCTTCCGGCTTCAACATTCTGCCCGAGTGCGCACAAGTAAGTGGGCGCAGTCCGACTTCGCTGCGAAGTCGGGTTGCGCACCCAACACTTAGCCACTTTTTAGCTACATCGCCCCGACTGCGCATGAACTTGAGGGCGCAGCCTGACTTCGCTGCGAAGTCGGGTTGCGCACTCAGCACTTAGAAATTTTCAGGGCTCCACTGATGCCCAGGTGCGCACAGAAATGAGAGCGCACCCCGACTTCGCTGCGAAGTCGGGGTTCGCTCTTATACTTAGCAAAATTTCTGACCATCTCTCCGCACTTCGGCTCCCCAAGTGCGCTCAAACTCAAGGGCGCAGCCCGACTTCGCTGCGAAGTCGGGTTGCGCAATACCAATACTGCGAAGTCGGGTTGCGCAATACCAATACTTAGAATTTTTTAGGGGCCTTTTGCTCTCTTGGAGAAATTGACAGGAAAAAGGAAAGGAGAAAGGGGGGGAAATGAAGGAAATGAAACTGATGGAAGGGAAGAAAGGGGATAGTGGAGAAAGGGAAAGAAGGAAGAGGGAAGGGAGAGCAGCATCCTTACAAGAAAAATGAAGACATGGCACCCCGTGCAAAATGTGGCAACAGTCTCTAAGCTCTGCACTGAATTACGGGATCTGTCAATATCTGAAGCCCATAATTCCTCAAATATACTGTTTCAGCCTTTGTGACTAACATAGGAAGACACAAAATTTGAAAACTGTCACGGACGACTTTTGATATAGATCGCGCAAGAATCCGTAGGGCAACGAATTTTACTTTTGTGCTTCACTCTGAATTATTTGATTTCTTCATAGATGCTTCAGCAATGATATCTGTTCCAAAATGGAAGAATTAGTTGTTGTTTCCTTCTATATCTCCTCTACATATGGGCAGTTGTGATGGGCTTTTGTTGATGGTGAGTGTGGTGTTGGCCTATGCTGCTTCCCTGCTGCTGCTTTTTTTCTTTTTAAACTCTTACAATGAAATATCCGACATTGATGGGACGAGGGACAAGTGACTGCTTTAAAAGCAGTAAGTGGCTAGTGCAATATTGAGTGTCTTGGTACTCTATTGGTTCTCTCTCTCAGTCAAACCTATGTGGGGTAGGAGTCTTCTTTTGCAGTAAGCTCCTCCTCTTAAAAACCTAGAATTTCTCACAAAGTCCTCTCTTTTCCTGAGCATAACATGCTCTGATACCTGGGTTCCACGGGGACACGCCCCCCCCCCTTAAGGAACATGTCCCTCGGTCCCCTGCGTCCCCGAGGACAGGGGACGACATGGGGGACGTTTCCCTCCGTCCCCCTTTTGGGGGACGGCAAGGCAGCCGTCCCTGGTACTGCTGGCCATCCTAGGTGGCCGTCCTCGGGACGTCCTTGGATGCCCAGCCATCCCCTGGGCGTCCCCGGGGACGCCCAGCTGTCCCCCAAAAAATATAATTAAAAAAAAAAAAAAAAAAAAAAAAAAAGCTGTCATATTTGAACAGTTAGGAGTAACTGTCATTGCTTACATGGTGGGAACTGAACAAAGGTGGTTGTCAATGTTTAGATATCACTTTAGTGATTGGACAGCAAGAGACTGAACAGTAAAGCTGTCTTGCTTTTATAATTTATATTGAGGGCTGTAAACTGATGACTGTCTTGATTGACCATTGATGGCTGAAAAAATAGATAACTATCTTGCCTGAACAGAGAAAAGTGAAAACCAATGACTATCTTGCTTGAACATTGATGGCCAAAAAGTAAAAACTGAGGACTGTCTTTGTTTGAACATTGGTGATTGAAAAAAAATTAAAAAATGGTCTTTGCTTGAACATTGGTGGCTTTAAAATGATGATTGTTATTGTTTGAATGTTAAAAGCTGAACAGTGTGGCATTCATTATTTGAGCAATAGCAACTATTTTGGTTGACTGTTAGGGATTGCACTTGATATCCTTGGCTGAACCTTCAAGTTACATTTGTTGAAATGGCTGCACTTAGTAATAGGCTAATAGCTGAGTTCATTTCAGATTGAAACATGTTTTAAGAACATGCATACTTTTAAAGTTTTTAGTATTTAAAATTTTTCATTTTTGTTGTGTGTAGAATTTGTAGATTATTCTAAATTTTTAAAAAAATTTATAGTATTATACCAGCCGCCCCCCAGCCGCCCCCCAGCCGTCCCCTAAAATCAGCCTGCCGTCCTCCGCTGTCCCCGAAACGCGTCCCCCTGTCCCCCAGGCTCGTGGAACCTTGTCTGATACCAATGTTGCGCAATAAAATTCATTTTCATTGATTCATCATTTAATATTTAAATATATAATAGAAGGTTATAACCATAGAAGTAGGTTATTACAAAAGGTTTAAATATATGCTAGCATGTTATAACCATAAATATTGGTTATAACAAATATGCTAACCTCCTAACCAATACACCTGCTCTAACTTGGAGTGTAATAATTAATTAACAAATACTAATAATGTAATAAATGGCTAACAGAGCTGATGCCATTTGATTTTTTTTTTGTGTTAATTTAAATTAATTAATTAATTAATTTATACTAAAAAGACTTAGGCTTGCATCCAATGTTGCTTCCTTTGCTGTATTAATTTACTTTAAATGCTGTCTGCGTTCTGTACTTAGAGAAGTCTAGATCGTCCCAGATACTAATATAGTTTCAATTTCCTCTCATCAATCAGTCATCCACTCTTCAAGAGGACAAATAGGGCTTTGCTGGTTACGTTGAGAGAGGGCTGTCCAGAACTCTTGTTCTGCATGCTGCTATTCAACCCAGTGCTTCCTTAGAGAGTCCAGTTTCTTTGGAGAATGTATACGCAGCTTTATGTGATTTTGTAGAGGATGAAATGCCTTGGCCAGACCGTTTCACTACCAAACACTTTGGTTTGCTAAATGAAAAGTTTCTCACTATGATATGTTAAGCAATGGAGAAGTGCCATTTACCAGCTATTCAAACCTTTTCTCTTGCTTTGATCTTTAAGAAAGGTAATTAGAAAGGGATTGATGGATTGGCATTCTGTTTCTTTAGGCAATGTCAGCTATAATATTATGGCCAAGATTTTTGCTAAATGGCTTTATCCATTTACGGAACTGCTTGTCTCCAAATATAAGACTGCTTTTGTGTCCACTGCAAAATTTTGGACAGCACCAGGTGGTTATGGAGCACTTTTACTCTGTATCTCATGCATATGCCATGTCCAGCTTTTCAAAATTGACCTATGGGAATCACTTGTCATCTTCTTCCTTTGTTTGCTGCCTTGTTAAGACCACCAATATGTCTCTTTTGATTAATGGAGAAACTCCTCATTGTGTTTCCATTTCATACAGGGTCAAACAAGGCTATGCTTTTATTATAAATTTTGGAAGTCGATGTATTACTATTATCTGAATTACTTACTTCATTGCATGAAATTCACCCTTTACAAGATGTTTTTATCAGCCCTTGTGTCATTTCTGGCATGCATTTTGTAAATGCCACTATTATATTGCTGACAGCTACTAGAAAGAAGGTTTTGTGTTGGAGCAAGCATTCCTGCTATTTGGTATTGCTTCTGTTCCAACTCTTCATTTATGAAAATCATGTCTTATAACTGAATTTATTGCTCTGGATTTGATTCAGACTTTGCAGTGTTTTTGGGCATGGATACCTTACCTATTGTCTCGATTTTCCATTACACATTCCTTTCTCTTTGTGCTGCCACTTGGATCAAGGATTCCATGCCTTTATGCAAATGGTGTACCATAGTTTAGCTGCTTGGATTCATTGGTTATTCAATCTTGCTCATTGCACTTTTATGTTGAAGTCCACTTCTCCCAATACCCTACTTACATTTCTTCCATTTTGCATGCTCCCACTGCAGGACTTGAGTGACTAGTAAAGACTTTTAATAAATATCTTTAGTGAGCAGATTCTTGTTAATAATAAATCTATAATGATTGCATGGATTGAAGTTTGCCTTTGAAAAGGGGATAAAGTGTCATTGGGACTACTTTGATGGTTTGAAATAGTTATGGAAAGATATTCTTCATTTTAAGTCATTCCAAAATCAGCTGTGACATGAGTTGGTTTCCATATCCTGTCAATATATTTAGACTCTACATTATGGACTTTAATGAAATTTTTTGGTATTCATGTGTTCCTGTAATTTTTTTTAATTTGGTTCATAATGATGAAGTGCTTAAATTCTGGTCTAACAAATTTGGTGGCCCTCACCTACCTTTGCTTAAAAATATTCCAGAGTTGTCTTCAAGGCAGATGTTACAACACCATCAAATGTGAAGCTGATCATTTTTCACTCATAGTCACAGATCATATAGACTGCCATCTTTTCCAAGTTCCCAGTGATTTTTTTTTTGCATCAACAACGATTTATTATTGAAGCTCAAGCCCTTAACCTCATATTAGCTAATTTTCCTACATATGGCCTGAAAACAAATCAACAACCTGGCTTTTCCCACTAGAAAATTTTATGGAGGTTTGAAGAATATTATCATGCACAGGCTTCCACTTTATCCTTTCCATTTCATGGACATGGTAGAAGTATGCACTTCCCATAGAGAATTCTTTTACTTGGTGGCTGTCAAATATAGGGTTCATTCCTGTTAAGACAAAGAAAGTATCTATTTGTATTGGAATTATCTATTTCTATGTTGTATCTGCTCGCCAGTATTTCTTTCCACAACTTATTTCTTCTTTACGTACTGATAATATTTAAAAAGTTTGTTAAACAATTTCAGTTCATAGTTCTATGACACAGTTTCTGATAATATTGGGAGCTCTTTTTCTGATGTTGTCATGGGCACCATGCTGCCTTCATTTTTAATTTTTTGATTCATTTGCACTGAAATTATGACTGAGAAATTAGATATTTTGTTTATACAGGAATAGGAATGAAGGAGAAGTGTAGCCTTTTCAAATGTAGAGTAGTTTAGAGAAATATTTATCTTACATGGTGATATTTGTATGGACTTATTGCAGCATTATGGA
Source organism: Wollemia nobilis (assembly GCA_028583015.1). Lineage (NCBI taxonomy): Eukaryota > Viridiplantae > Streptophyta > Pinopsida > Araucariales > Araucariaceae > Wollemia > Wollemia nobilis. Next base: position 24,805,781 of record JAQPPZ010000523.1, read on the forward strand.
AGAGAAATAATAGCCAAAGAACTTGGGTTAAATCCAGATCATGCTGATGTTGAGACTGTTTATCTTGCACTATATAAAGGTTTCATTGAGGTATGCTTTTTAGGTTGGGTTTAATCACTGAGGCTTAATGCATTGTACTTGCCCCTTTGCTGTTCACTCGTAATCAATCAATCCAAAGTAAACTACAATTATGTTAATATTATTGTTTATGGTAATATATTTATGCTAGTTTTTCAAGGCCAACTGAGGAAGCTCATAAGATTGCCTATATGGATTAAAATTTAAATATAACTATTATAGTCCATTTATAAATTTTATTGAAAACTATATTTAATCAAATTGAGTTTTTTTTTCTCAAATATAAATCTTGATATTCCTGAAGTCTCTGTTGGTTCTGATAGATACTGTTGCCATTCCGATAACATGATATACTTTTAACTTTCCATTGTTTTGTTTACTCGCCTTGCAAGGAAGTCTCCCCAGCATTTTGGTGTTTTGTGCCGAGTTCCGGGTGCAAGGGTTTCGTTCCAGAGATAGGCAGATGCTCCACGACGATGAGGCGGGGCGACGGATTGACAAGTTCGGAGCTTCTGTGTACCCATTTTAGTCCTTTGCCGAAAGTTAAGCAATTCCCGGTGGAGTAGTACTCGGATGGGTGACCTTCTGGGAACTGTCCCGGTTGATGCACAGTGAGGTGCATTTTTGTCAAAGGAAGGAGAAGGCGGCACTTAACTCCGGCAGACGCACAATTGGAAGTGCGCCCAGGTTGGGCGCATAGCTGGAAGTGCGCCCAAGGTCGGGCGCACATGGGAAGTGCGCCCAAGGCCGGGCGCACACGGAGAGTACGCCCAAGGCCGGGCGCACATGGAAAGTGCGCCCAGGTTGGGCGCACAGGTGGGAGTGCGCCCAAGTCGGGCGCACAGGAGGAAGTGCGCCCAAGTCGGGCGCACAGTTTGGAGTGCGCAAGACTGTTTCATGACCTCTCGCCGCGACCTATCGGTTGACCTTTGACCCTGGCGCCGGTTTCTCCCAGAAGCACTCCACCTCAGCAGTTTGAAGCATATCCTTATCCGACCGACCGCAGCCATTCTGAGAAGCTTCCGGACTGGACGTTTCGGGAATTCAAGCATATCTTCCACGGAAGCGGTCCCCGCGAGTGAGGAGGCAGCGACAACAAGCCAAGTTTGTCATAGCATTGAAGACATTCAACGACATTTTGAGGAGTCACCAGCCCTTGCCATACCTGTTTAATATCTGGCGGTTGTATCACCTTGTAATGTTTATCCTGGCTTCCACCGCCATATTCTGTTTATGAGCATTTATTGCTCAAGCGGCAGAATTCTCTATATAAGCCCGCTCTTTTATTGTAAAATGGATGGATGTTTGCTAGAGGCTAAATGAAAACCTGAATTCTGCTATCAATACAACTGATGTCTGGCTCTAGACTTGGACTTCTATCTTCATGTGTATGTCTTCTATTGCTTGTCTTCTATCGTTTCTTACTTTAAACTGTAACTTGAATTCTAATATCTAGATTTAGTTGTTGATAAAGTAGTAACTTTGGAGTAGTCCTGGAGATTATACATGCTAGATGTTTTGGTTTAAATTTCTATTAGTTATTTGTATTTGAGGGCTATTTGGTTCAGAATGCAATAGAGTTTTCGTGTTGTTAGTCCATCACCCCTATTCTATCCGACCTGTGGCCATATTTCCCCTTTCAGTCATTTCCCATTCTTTTCAGTTCCTTGATCTCAAAACCCCCCAGTTAGAATAGTAAGGGAACCAGCCCATCTCTGGAGATTGGCACGGGAGGCATTACTTCCTCTCGGCCTTTCAATGTTGGCCGGGTCTAAGGCGCACTAAAATACCAAATCCTTACCTAAGGCAGATCTCTGACCAACAGTTTCTGGCACGCCCGGTGGGACGAATAGTCTCCATGTTTTAAGGAAGCTCGAGTTTGGTGAATCTCTAGCTTGCCTTCATCTGGCAAAATCACCTGGCGACTCTGTTAAGCGGAAGATCCGGGTCTCATGACCGGTGGATCCCTTTTATACTGAAATAAGACACCCCGGAGGACCCAAGGTTTGGTGAGCAGCCTTGGCCTCACAAGCGGAGAAAGAATGTTCACCTGGCGACTCTCACTCAACGGCAAGGACCGTGATCTCTGAAGACCACTGCTATGATGGCACAGCCAGCTCCCGCCAGGCGATTTGTAACCTGGGACCATACGAGCCCCTTGAATCTTGGAGCTCAACATAGAGTACCTCCTGCGGCCTTGAAAGCTCTGCCCACCTACGATGGTACGGGAAAGACAGCGGCCGAGCATATCCAAGATGTTGCAGGATTGGCAACGATTCACGAGATTACCAACGAAGATGTCATGGTGAAGTTGTTGGTTCTCTCTTTAAGGGGTAAGCTCCTCTACTGGTACCGATCACTCGCGCCCGGTACTATTACTTCGTGGGACCAACTGGCTGGGAAGTTAGTAAGAGGTTTTCATGAGCAAGCAGACCCCTTCTCCCTGTTACACCAGTTCACCGGCATACAGAGGCATCCCCAAGAAGAAATACCTGACTTCAATCTCAGGTTCGATCGGACCTGGATGAGAGTTCCTGAAGACCTTCGGCCCACCCCACGGCAGGCCGCATTCTATTACTTAAGGGCGTTTCATACGGACATCAGCATAAGCATCAGGCACTCCAATGTTAATACATTCCCAGATCTATACGAACAAGCGCAGAAATCAGAAGATGACCTGATAGCTGTCGGGAGGATGCCACCTAAGTCAACGACTCCGATTTATCCCGATTTTCCCCAGAGCATGTACCCAAGTGCGTTTGGTTCATCTGCACCTCCGGCGTATCCCAGTCAGCCATGGGTGCACAACCCACCTACTCCGCAATATCAAGTGCCAATGCCGCAGTATCCGACTCCCACGTTACCACAACTACCGGCGCCTCCTCAGTACCCTGCATTGCCAGCACCATTGGCGTTGTTACCGCTACCAATGCCCTCAGCTCATGCATCGCTAAATCCTGAGCAGGCTAAGGAGCTCCGAGATATATATGGGTTCATGAAGAATATGGCGAATGACATGGCTGTCATGCGGAAGAGCCAATTCAGGGATCAAAATTATCCGCCACGGAGACCTCCGCCTCAAATTACCAGAGATCAAGTTGCTCCCGTCGGAAGGCTCCAAGAAAGGAACTCTGCAATGTTGGAATACGATGAGGCTGGTACATCTGGCCAGGCCAACTGGTGCTCTACCTGCAATGACCCGCACAACGAAGGGCCTTGCATGGTTCATTAGAACTATGTGCAAATACTCTCAGATAATGGATCCAGCGGACAGGTAAATATGATAAGGGAAGCTGACCGTAATTGTATGATTCCCCCTGTCGAACAGGTTTCCGTTCTGACGAAGGCAGGCAAGAAGCCGATTGAGGTCGATCCGTTTCAGCTGGAACCACTCAAGGTCCCCGCTGATCCTAAGCCGCAGAGCGGTAAAGCGGCCACGCCATCAGGGAGAGAGCCAGCTCAGGCCGTAGAGCCCGCGGACAATGCTCGGCTGAGGGACTATCTGCCTCCAAGGGCAAGGACGAGAACCCCTCAGCCCCAAGCTTCTACCTTTCAGCCCTTAGCGGAAACGAAGGATCAGGCGAGAGAAAGGTTGCGGTACCCCTCAATCCCTCAAACTGTGCAGAGACCTGGAATGCAGCTGTGTGGAGCTCAAGAGGCGGATCTCGTCCAAGGCCAACGATGGGATTATGCAAGCACTGCTCAAGCAATGGATAATACGGTTGCTTGTAGTTTCCATCAGGAGATGGACCAAGAAGGGGAACAGCCTCAAGTGGCAGATTCTGAGAGCGAAGAAGACACAATTTTTCACCCTTTTTGTGTCCCAGGGCATAGCATGCAAGTATTTGGCCAAAACCCAATAAGCATGCCTCTTCAGGAAGCTGGTCCTGAGGAAATCCTGACAGTAAGGCTATCGCCGGAAAAATCCTGCTATCACATCAAGGAGTTAGAGGAACCCGTAATCAAGAGCCCGCAATCAGTGGACTCTCTGAAGTGGTGGTATTGGCTCCAACCATCACTGCAATCGGTACTCGAAGAAGGCTCCCATATGGTAAATCTCTTCAAGACGCTAATCATTAATGGTATGAGCACTGACATGCATGATTACCTGCCATGTTGCATCCTGTTCGCAACCTGGCAAACTTTGGGAGACCAGCCGGACTTCAAAGATCGACTGAAGTACAATCAGATCTGGTCCGGACACTGCAGATTCACTGGATAGGCACTCGAAGCTAGGTTTGTGGTGGTGACATGCCAATCATGTCGCAAAATTTTGTGTAAATAGGGTAAATAGGCCGGCTGGTAAGTAAGTTTCAGTTGTTTTTTTTTAGTTTGGTGCGCCAAGAAGAGAAAGAAGCAGAAAGGGAGAAGCTGGAGGAAGGGTTTACTGTCGTCAATGAACGCTCAGAGGAGGACAGTGAGGATGACTCTGTTGCCCAATGGATAAAGGTCGGGGACTTAGTGCTAAAATGTTCAGGTCCAGGGCTATAACTGGCAGGAGGAAGCCGTTGGATGCACTCCCTTTATATATATATATATTAAAAAAAATATATATATTTTTTTTTTTTTTTCGGCGGTTCAAGTGGGGTTTCGCGGCGACACGGGCCCCCCGCCATTCGATGTCAGGAGTGGCTCGGATATAAAAAAAAAAGCAACCGGGCGCACATGGAGAGTGCGCCCAAGGCTTACCAAAAAAAACAAAAAAATCAGCCCAAGGCTGGGCGCACATGGAGAGTGTGCGCCCAAGCGGCTGGGTTTAAAAAAAAAAAAAAAAAAAATCAGCCCAAGGCCGGGCGCACATGGAGAATGCGCCCAAGGCCGGGCGCACATAGAGAGTGCGCCCAGGGCTCTGAAGAAATTAAAAAAAAAAGAAAAAAAGAAAAGAAAAGAAAGCCCAAGGCCAAGGCTGGACGCACATTTTAAGAGCGCCCAAGGTTGGGCACACATGGAAAGTGCGCCCAGGGCTGGGCGCACATTTTGAGTGCGCCCAAGGCCGGGCACACATCAAGGGTGCGCCCAAGGCCGGGCGCACATCAAGGGTGCGCCCAAAGCTGGGCGCACATCTTGAGTGCGCCCAAGGCCGGGCGCACATCAAGGGTGAGACCGAGGCTGGGCGCACATTTTGAGTGCGCCCAAGGCCGGGCACACATCAAGGATGCGCCCAAGGCCGGGCGCACATGGAGAGTGCGCCCCGGGCCGGGCGCACATTTTGAGTGCGCCCAGGGCCGGGCGCACATGGAGAGTGCGCCCAGGGCCGGGCGCACATCAAGGGTGCACCCAAGGCCGGGCGCACATGGAAAGTGCGCCCATGGAGGACCCGGGCGCACCCGAAAAGTTGCGCTCAGACAGGGCGCATCTCGAAGACCGCGCCCGGGTGGGGCGCACGCTCACGATGCAAAGATCAAGGGTGATTGCACCCGTTCCAAGGAGCGCCCGAAGAGCCCAGGGAAGCATAGCAGTTTTTGCCCGCCGAGTTGCCGAAGTGCAAGGGTCTCGTTCCAGAGATAGGCAAATGTTCCACGGCAATGAGGCAGGGCGATGGATTGACAAGTTCGGAGCTTCTGTGTACCAATTTCAGTCCTTTACCGAAAGTTAAGCAATTCCCGGTGGAGTAGTACTCGAATGGGTGACCTTCTGGGAATTGTCCCGGTTGGTGCACAACAAGAAAAGATCCCGGTGCAAGAGGAGGTTAAGGCACAAGGAGAAATCCATGCAGAAGTCCCCGCTCAGCAAGCAGACCAAGGCGAAAGTCGTGCACCCCCGCATGACGTAGGCCAAGGCCCCCAGGTTGAAGAAGATGAGCGCCATGACGAAGTGCCAGGGCGCGACGAAGAACAATGTAGTGAGCAAGCGGAAGAAGAGCGAGAAGCAGAAGGAGAGGAATCAGAGGAAGAGTCTGCTGCTACCAGTGAGCACCCAGAAAGTGAAAGCGATGATGACTCTAAGCCTAGTGGATAAGGCCTGGGATATCGACATTGAGGCGAGCTCAATTTCCCCGCGAGCCGCCAGAGATGTTGCCATTCCGGTAACATGATATACTTTTAACTTTCCATTGTTTTGTTTACTCGCCTTGCAAGGAAGTCTCCCCAACATTTTGGTGTTTTGTGCCGAGTTCCGGGTGCAAGGGTTTCGTTCCAGAGATAGGCAGATGCTCCACGACGATGAGGCGGGGCGACGGATTGACAAGTTCGGAGCTTCTGTGTACCCATTTTAGTCCTTTGCCGAAAGTTAAGCAATTCCCGGTGGAGTAGTACTCGGATGGGTGACCTTCTGGGAACTGTCCCGGTTGATGCACAGTGAGGTGCATTTTTGTCAAAGGAAGGAGAAGGCGACACTTAACTCCGGCAGACGCACAATTGGAAGTGCGCCCAGGTTGGGCGCATAGCTGGAAGTGTGCCCAGGCCGGGCGCACTTCCCATGTGCGCCCTATTCGCCCAAGTTGGACGCACAGGAGGAAGTGCGCCCAGGTCGGGCGCACAGTTTGGAGTGCGTAAGATTGTTTCATGACCTCTCGCCACGACCTATCGGTTGACCTTTGACCCTGGCGCCGGTTTCTCCCAGAAGCACTCCACCTCAGCAGTTTGAAGCATATCCTTATCCGACCGACCGCAACCATTCTGAGAAGCTTTCGGACTGGACGTTCCGGGAATTCAAGCATATCTTCCATGGAAGCGGTCCCCGCGAGTGAGGAGGCAGCGACAACAAGCCAAGTTTGTCATAGCATTGAAGACATTCAACGGCATTTTGAGGAGTCACCAGCCCTTGCCATACCTGTTTAATATCTGGCGGCTGTATCACCTTGTAATGTTTATCCTGGCTTCCACCGCCATATTCTGTTTATGAGCATTTATTGCTCAAGCGGCAGAATTCTCTATATAAGCCCGCTCTTTTATTGTAAAATGGATGGATGTTTGCTAGAGGCTAAATGAAAACCTGAATTCTGCTATCAATACAACTGATGTCTGGCTCTAGACTTGGACTTCTATCTTCATGTGTATGTCTTCTATTGCTTGTCTTCTATCGTTTCTTACTTTAAACTGTAACTTGAATTCTAATATCTGGATTTAGTTGCTGATAAAGTAGTAACTTTGGAGTAGTCCTGGAGATTATACATGCTAGACGTTCTGGTTTAAATTTCTATTAGTTATCTGTATTTGAGGGCTATTTGGTTCAGAATGCAATAGAGTTTTCGTGCTGTTAGTCCATCACCCCTATTCTATCCGGCCTGTGGCCATATTTCCCCTTTCAGTCATTTCCCATTCTTTTCAGTTCCTTGATCTCAAAACCCCCCAGTTAGAATAGTAAGGGAACCAGCCCATCTCTGGAGATTGGCACGGGAGGCATTACTTCCTCTCGGCCTTTCAATGTTGGCCGGGTCTAAGGCGCACTAAAATACCAAATCCTTACCTAAGGCAGATCTTTGACCAACAGATACAAGCTTGGAATCTCTACAGAAGTTGAAGTTTTATTATATGTGTTGTTATCTTTCACGAAGGAATGCTATGAGTTACAAAAGGCATGAGTGATTTAATAATGTCTATAGATGCCCCAAAACAGTCTATGGGTCCATACACAGATTCAGTTAAGAAGTCAAGGGTATTGTGATCTTGATGATTATATAAACTGTGTACAAATAAGACAAAATATCTTTTTTACAAATAAGACAACATTTGGTCAAAAGAATAAGATATAGAATGTTCTGTTTATGAATGAGACAAAATGGAGACAAAATATATTGTCTCCATATAAGACACATTATTTTGCCTACAAATAAGGCAAATGTGAGGGAGAAAATGGAAAAGATACGAAACATGTGCAACCAGCTTATCCCTTTGCTTGCCATCTCTATTTCGGAGAATGAAAATCAATAGGAAACCATAAATATATGGTATTTCAAGTTGTATGAGAATTCTAGAAGCTGTTTTGGGTAAGTTCCAGACCAGGGAAGAGAATTGAGAGGAATTTTAGGGACTTGCAATCAGCTTAGCAGACTTGAAAGTAGCTGTTCTTAGTTTGTCTGTTTGTCTGTGTTTTATATCTGTTGCCTCTTTGTACTCTCATATTTTCAGTAAAAGGAATACATTTCCACACTTTTCCCATGGGTGTTCTTCCCCAAGAGTGTTTCCAAGGTTAAATCTCTGTTTCAGCCTATTTATGTGCAAATCCTATTCGATTTCAGATGTGTTTTATTTTGTAAATATTCAATGTTTTATTGAACTTTCATTATATTTTAACCATTTGAATGTAAAATGTGTGTAATTGTGAAAGAGATCTCATTTGATGATTCATTGCAATATGGTTTGCTGAATTTGGGGTCATACCTTGTGATTAATATTGAATACAAGCAGATGCTATAGAAGCAAAATGAAATATGATGTGGTATTTATGCCAGTACTTGCCATACCACAATTCCCTTTGATGCTTGGTATGTTATTGATTATGCATTATTTCCTACCTTTTCCAAGTGATGTTTCATATTCATATTAGCAAGATTCGGTAAGAAGTGTAGCTCGACCTAGCTAAAGGCAAGTCTCTACCTTAGTTGTGTTAAACTGCAAATCCATGGAAGCATTCCCATGATATCAAGCTTTCCTAAAGAATAAGCAAAATTCCAAAAAGAGGCACTACAAGAAGAGGAACCTTCAAAATAAGAAAGGTCCTCTAAGGGATAGGCACCCTAAGGCGAAAATAACTTCAAAGGGAAGTAAGAAACAAGGGGCACCTCAAAGCAAGAAAGAAAGGTAAGTTTTTGTAATTTTCCTAACCCTAGATAAATGCTGCCCTATATTTCTAAATAAAATCAGATATGAGATGAATTTATTTTAAACATACAACAATCACACAGATGGCTGGAAAAATAAACAGAAAGAACAGCGGAAAATATACTACAAAACCTGCATATTTTATATAATGGAGGAGGTTACAGTTACAACAGGATAGCCTGCTCTTTTGCTTCCTTTCTGGCCAGCAAATCACTCTTCACCTCTGCACAATAGTCTTGCAGTTCTCCTTCCGCAATCTGTTCACCTTCTTTTCCTTCTGTGTGTAAAACACTCTTGACCTTCTCCTTTTATCCTTGAAAAGGTAACCCTAATCTCTCTAACCCTAAGATTAGATCTCATCTGATCTTGAGATTTATGGTTAAAAATAGAAAATCACTTAAGTGAATTACAAAATAGAATCACTTAAGTGAATTTCAAAATAGAAAATCACTTAAGTGAATTTCAAAATAGAATCACTTAAGTGAATTTCAAAATAGAATCACTTAAGTAAATTACAAAATAGAATTCGAAATGTCTCGAACCACTCCTAGCACGTTCATACTGAAGCCTGTGCAAGAAGTTCCTGTCCGAGCTACATTTCTCAACACTTCCTCTTAGCGAGGAAGGAATTCTGCACCAATTTAAGTTTGTCTCTGAATGCTTCAAACTTCCCTTTCACTAAGGGCTCGGTCAGAATATTAGCTACCTGTTGATCTATGGGAATATACTGGAGCTTTATGGCTCCCTTTTGAATCCTGTCTCGTATGAAGTGAGATTTGATGTCTATGTGTTTGGACTTGTCATGAACTACTGGATTCTTAGAGAGTTTGATACAACTTTTATTATCACAGTATATCGCCATGGGATCCTGATTAATCAATACTGTAAGCAACTTGCGAAGCCAGATGTCCTCACAACTAGCAATACTGGCAGCCATGTATTCGGCCTCGGTTGAGCTAAGTACCACAGAAGTCTGTTTGCTGCTGAACCAGGATATCATGCCTAATCCCAAGCTAAAGCAGCACCCTGACGTGCTCTTCCTGTCTGCTACATTGCCTGCCCAATCCGAGTCTATATACCCCTACAACCTCACTTCACCATCCCCAAGATGTCTCAAACCATACTCCACCGTGCCCCTCAAGTATCTGAGCACATGTTTTGCTGCTACCCAATGCTCTTGCCTTGGCTCCACCATGAACTGACTCAAGGTGTTAATTGCAAAACATATATTTGGTCTAGTGTTGACCAAATACATCAAGGATCCTATGAGCTTCCTGTACAACGTAGGGTCCAATTCTGAATCTGAAGCTATGACCTTATTCAGATTAGTGATCATGGGTGTAGCCATAGGTTTGTAGTCCTCCATCCAAAACCTCTTCAGGATCTCAACTGCATACTTACCCTGCCCAAGGAATATATCCCTTGGCCTCTGCCAAACCTCTAAACCCAAGAAGTAATGCATCATGCCGATGTCCTTCATCTCAAACTCAGCTGCCATATTTGCTTTGCACCCTACAATGAGCTTCTCTGCACATGGAAGAAACAAGTCATCTACATATAGCACCAAAATGAGTAGATCAGTGCCACGACACAGTTTTGGCCAGGGTCGAGTTGGCAGAGAAATGGTGCGGATGAGTTTGATTAAAATTTTTTTTTAGTTTAGTTTGTGTGTTTCTTTTTAGCGCTCCAAGGAAAAAGAGATAGCAGTTTTCAGGTACCGTTTTTAGCATCACCTGGCACGGCAGTTCAGTGCCATATAAGGCGCCCTGGCGAGAAGTTTCGCTCTCCTTTAGGGGCAAAGCCCTGTTTCGGCACTCTGTGGAGCAAAGGCCAATTCGAAATTGAAGGGCAAATCAAAAGGTCAAAGTCAAAGTCAGTTTCGCCCCCGAGAGGAAGCGCAATTCCATTTCGGGCTTTTGCAGGGCGAAATCCCCTTTGACCCACCCTCAAGGCCCGTGCACTCCACTCCAAGCAGATGACATCGCAAGTGAGGCCCAGGACCATCGCTGCGCCCCATTTTAACTCAAAGAAATTACCGGAGGTTTTGCTGCAGCATTATTTCCCGGAGTTCAGAGAGTGAATATTGTTGGTAAGAAGCGGAGCGCTAGGGTTTGATAAGGCGTTGTCATTTTCAGATCGAGCGCTTGGGCAATTGTACATCCAGAATGGGCAAGAAGAGCGCTGAGAAGAAAGAGGAGGCCCCGAAGAAGGACAGGGCCCCAAAGAAGTTGGAGGAGTTTACCGCCACCAGTGAGCACTCAGAAGAGGACAGCGATAATGACTCTGTTGCCCAATGGATTAAAGGCCTGGGATCTTTGCATTAAGGCAGGCTCAATGCCCCGCTAGCCGCGAGAAATGTTGCCATTTTTGCCACGTTAAAATTTTTAATAAATTTTTGCCTGAGTGTGAAGCGCACTTCGCCAGCGAAATCATCTGGAGCTTTAGATCAGCGAAACACATGCAGAAGTATTGGCATTTTCGCGGGCCCTAAAAGAGGATGATAGATTGGATGAAATGATCTTTAGATATTTCATTATTGCAGATCTTTTTGTAAGCTTTCCGATGATATATTACAATAGGCGATCGGGTCAACGGATCAAAAGTTATGGCTGCGGGAAGCTGACGCCAAAAATCATTTTCGAGCCAGTTTCCAGGTGCGCCAGACTCTGGCGCACCATCTCAAGTGCTCCGGAGTCTGGCGCACCATCTCAAGTGCGCCTTGCCTGTTGACTTCTCAACAGAGGCGTGTCTCCCAACGACCGAACTGTTGCGCACTTTTTCTCCTACGCAGGGCCTTGCACTCCTTTTCTATTGCACTAAGCAACTGCGCAATGGGCCAGTTGCGCTTCGCCTCCGGACCTGTCAACTCTGGCACTGGTCTTTCTCGGCTGCGGTCCATATCAGAGAAGTTAAGGTGCATCCTTATCCATCCGAGCACAACCATTTTGAGAAGCTTCCAGACTGGACGTTCCGGGATTTCAAGTCTATCTTCCACGGAAGCGGTCCCCGCAAGTGAGGAGGCAGTGCCAACAAGCCAAGCCTGTCAGAGCATTCAAGGAACAACTGCCTTTTCAAGGAGTCATCAGTCTCGGCCATGCCTAATAACTATTTCATGACTGTACTCTCTTGTAACTCTTATTTTTGCTGCCACCGCCATAGTTTGTTGGTGTGCATTTAATGTTCAATCGGCAGAATTTGCTATATAAGCCTGCTCTTTTATTGTAAAAATGATGGATGTTTGCTAGAAGCTTGATGTAACCCAAATTCTGCTATCAATACAGCTGATGTTTGGCTCTAACTCTGGACTTCTATTTTATGCGTATGTCTTCTATTGCTTATCTTCTATTAAGTTCTCTGCTTTGTCTGTAGGCTTGAATTCTAATATTTGGATTTAGCTTCTGATAAACCGTGAACCTCTGGAGTAGCCCTGGAGATTATGCATGTTAGATGTTTAGTTTTAATTTCTGTTAGTTGTCTGTATTTGAGGGCTATTTGGTTTGGTTTGCAGTAGAGTTATCGTGTTGTTAGTCCATCACCCCTGTTCTATCTGGCCTGTGGCCATATTTCCCATCCCTTTCAGTTATTTCCCATTCCTTTCCAGTTCTTTAATCTTTAAACCCCCAGTTAGAATAGCAAGGGAACCAGCCCATCTCTGGAGATTGGCACGGGAGGCATTTCTTCCTCTTGGCCTTTCAATGTTGGCCGGGTCTAAGGCGCACTAATAACCAAATCCTTACCTAAGGCAGATCTCTAACCAACATCACCAAAAGTAACCAGAGATAACTGGAAGGGCCCGCTCAGGACTCTCGTGCATCTCATAGATAAGAATGATGTCATGTCTGCAAATCACATCAAGAAAGGACCCTGGGCCAGACCACATCATACCATTGCAATTCGAACAAGCTATAGCTAGCTTATTTGCCACCCCCTTCCGTGCCGATGGAGTCATTTATTTGGCAAGGGTTTGGACCACCCAGGTGGGGGAGAGTCCCTAATCACTGTACGCAAATTACGAATAATTGTCCATTTGTTGGCTTTCCTGGCTGCGGCTACTAGTTCCCTTTCTTTCTTCAATTCTTCAACCTGGAGTAGCGTAAGGTCCTCATCAAGGTAGATCTTGTCCTGAAGAGTAAATAATTTCCGTTTGGCCCTCAATGCCTTCATACGCTCTTTTGCATTTTTGAAGCGTATGATTAATGTGGAGTCGGGAGAGAACCATGCTCTGTCGAGAGTAACGTCTGTTAACTCAAGAGTGTTGTGAATGAAGGCATTTCCAGCTTGAAGCAAATCAGTAGGTTTGGGCACCCTACGAACCCTGAGATGGAGAGCTTTCGCATTATGAATCCTTTCTTCTTCAAATTTAGCTTGGACAACCAACTCAACTATGGGGGGGGGGTTCTTTCCGGCTACAACCTGAACCCAAGATTGTTGGTCGGCTAAATTTTGGCTTTGTGCAGTTGACGCTTCCTTGAGACATTCTTGCTCAACAAGAAGAACAACCTGTTCATCTCGAATTTTTAAAATTTCAGAGTGTAAATTCATAGAATTCTGAGGAGGCTGTTCTGTATGTGCAGTCTGCAATTGAGTAATGATGGCTTGCTGATCTTGAAGTTTAATTTGGAGATCCGTGATAATGCGGCTGCCGTTTTTCACTTGGTCTTGCAAGGAGAGTATAATACTAGCTTGCATGTTTAGCTGTTTCTGGAGAGAATTAATTTGTTTAGACAAACGCTGATATGAAACTGTTGTGTGAAGGTGTTGGATAGATTTATAGGGAGAAGCCCGCGTCTCCTCCATAACACCAAGAACACCTGGCTGCTAAACGATTCACAATGAGGACAACTGGGACATGCTAGGGCACGGCCGGGGCTGCGCTAGGGCACACGCAGAAATCCACCTCGAGCGCAGCAAAAATCTACCTCGAGCGTAGCAAAAATCCACCTCGAGCGCAGCAAAAATCCACCCAGAGAACAACAGAAATCCACTCGAGCGCAGCAGAAATCCACTCGAGCGCAGCAGAAATCCACCTCCAACGCAGCAGAAATCCCCCTCAACTCAGCAGAAATCCCCCTTGAGCGCAGCAGAAATCCACCTTAGCGTAGCAGAAATCCACCTTTCGAGCGCAGCAAAAATCCCCCCCCCTCAAGTGCAGCAGAAATCCCTCGAGCGCAGCAAAAATCCACCTCAAGCGCAGCAGAAAACCACCTCAGCGCAGCAGAAAACCACCTCCCGAACGCAGCAGAAATCCCCTCCCGAGCGCAGCAGAAATCCCTCGAGCGCAGCAGAAAACCACCTCGAGCGCAGTAGAAAACCATTTCCCGAGCGCAGCAGCAATCCACCTCCCAAGCACAGCAGAAATCCCCCGAGCTCAGGAGAAAACCACCTCACCGCAGTAGAAATCCCCTCCCGAACGCAGCAATAATCCCCTCCCGAACGCAACAAAAAACCACCTCCCGAGCGCAGCAGAAATCCCCTTCCGAGCGCAGCAGAAATGCCCAGAGCGCAGCAGAAAATCACCTCAGCCTAGCAGAAAACCACCTCCCGAGGGTAGCAGAAATCCACCTCCCGAGCGCAGCAGAAGAGTTTTCAAGATTGCTTGTAGTTGAGAGATATCTTGAAGTCTTGAGCAACAGATGAAAGTGCCCAGGGAAGTGTTGGCAATTATGCCACATTAAATTTTTTGATAAACTTTGGCCTAAGTATGGAGCTTTAAAGCGGTGAAGAGCATGCGGAGGTGTTCAGGTTTTTACGGGCCATAAACGGGGGCGATAAAAGGGATGAAATAAGCTTTGGATATTTTATCATTGCAGATCTTCTCGCTAGCTTTCCGACGATATATTATAATAGGCGATCGGGTCAGCGGATCAAAAGTTATGGCCCCGGGAAGCAGGACCAGGAAGCTCAATTTCGGGCCAGAAAATTGACTAAGTGTCGGGCCCCGCCCGACTGCGCTCATCCTCCCGACTGCGCTCAGCCTCCCCAACTTCGCTGTTCCCCGCTTGCACTACCCGGTTGCGCTCCTTTTCCAGGAAAAGTAGGACACAAGAGAGAGACTGCCTTTCAAGGCAGATGTGCCCCCCGTCAAAAGTTGACAAGTGTCCAGCCTCGGGATCCGAGCCGAGATGTGACGGGAAAAAGGACAAGCATGGGCCAAAACCACCTCTTCCAGCTGCCCTCATTTAAGCTGACGCCAAGTTCCATCTACCATAGCTACCCGCATTCATGCTGACTCGAAGTTTCATCAACCGCACTGCCACGTAGTTGCCAAGTCTTCGGGAGGACCTTGTTGCCGCACAACCCCCGTCATGCAGGAGTCAACATCGCAGCCTCTTTCGCCGCTTTTGTCGGCTCCGGGATTTCGTGCCCGGGATTGTAATTGGGGGGAAAGCTGCGCTATAAATAGCCGCACCACATCATTGTAAAGGGGGGGGAACATATTGCTAGAGGACTCTGCTGTGACGGACCACCTTCTAATTAATTCAAAGCATCCTTGGCTCTGCTTACTGTCATCATCTTGTATGCTGCCTCTTCTTGTCATTTCTGCCTCATGTTTCTTATTTCATTGCTTACTGTTGTTCTGAACTCTGGACTCCGGTATTTGATGATTAAGTATTCCTGGAATGCATAGATAGAGGATACATAGGATAGAACCGCAGTCACCTTTTATGCTGCCTTCCGCTAGTATTTCTGCTTCATGTCCATTTATATTTCTGTCTGTCTGAATTCTGAATTCTGGATTTGGGCATTGGTGATTATTTGGATCTGGAATACTAAACAGAAGGATACATAGGGTAGAATAGCAGCTGCAGTTTCTGTTACATGCTTTGTTTTAATTGTTGTTGGTTCGGATGCAAATTTGCGATCGTGCTACATGATATTTACATCTCTTTCCAGTTCCCTTTCCCCCCTTTTTTAAATCTCTTTCCTGCACCCTTATCTAAACCCCCCAAGTAGGTTAGGAAAGGAGCCGGCCTTCTTCGGAGATCGGCACGGGGGGCATCCCTTCCTCCCGGCCTTTCAATGGTGGTCTGCGGGTCTAGGGCGCATTGACACACCAAGTCCTTCCCAGGTGGCGGATCCGTGGCCAACAGGAAGTAATGAACTTTGAAATCCCCTCGGCTCTGCAGAATACTGCAGTTGGGACGAGTATTGCTGGGTTTATGGGACCCAAGGAATATTTTGCGGAAGCTCATGTTCGAGCCTGTGCAACGTTGCCAGACGTATCTCTTGAGCCCGTATTTACAGCTTCCTTTGCAGCTTCCCTGTGGGCTGTGTCCTTTACGGATATCCTCGCAGCTGAAGAGGCCAGAACAATGATACCCACGAACATTCTAGCTGAACTCGTAGTCAGGAGGGTAGAGGAAGTTTTATCTCCTAATATATAAAATCCAATTCCTGGGACAAAACAACATTCCATTTTAGGAGATGAGGCAGTCTCTTTGGAACATGAGACCAATATAGAGGAGGGAGAGCAATCCCTAAAAACAGACGTGTCTCAGCAAGCTGTTGGGACAGAAGGTGATGACAATCAGGCTGTAATAACAAAAGGGAAGGCAGCCAAAAAGCCTATTGACCTCTCCGGGAAGGGGAAGGAGATGTTGCAAGAAGAACAAGAGGAGCAACCTGAGGGTGCATGGTCCAAATGCTTTCTAGTGCAACTACCCAACCTCATGGATCCATAAGATAATATGGATTAGCAAGCGGTAGAATGTTTCTCCAAGTTAACCAAGATAATGAAAAAATTGCGATTGCAGTTTGATATAGCTTGCGTTGGCCAATGGAAGAAGTGGCAGTCTATGGCAGAAGAAGAATTGAACAGATTGGTGAAATGGGCCACACAAGGTCCTTGGCGAGCAGAGATTTCCAGTATCTATCAAGCCCAACCTTGGACGATGCCCACTGCACACTTGTCAACAATGGAGGGAATGGAACAACTGACCGAGAAAATGCCCACCCTCTACTTGGAATCAGGACAGGTGTATGTTTGTGGCCACGACACTAATCCGTCTTCTCAGCAATCCACAGCACAAGGATCACGGGTGGAGTTAGCCCCTGAATTACTGCCAATGTACCGACAGTATAATTTCTTAGCCCACTCGTTTTGTTGGCTGGGAGAAGAAATTAAACACTTGCATTCAACCAAACAAAAGGTAGACAGTGAATTGCAAGAGGCACAAGAAGATGTTCAACGCAAGGAGCAACTTCTCGAAGAAGGAATGGTTCGTATGAATGAGGTTTCACAGCAAATTCGGAGACTGCAACAGGACTTGGAGAGCTTTCATACCCACTTGGAAGAACGGGCCCAAAAAATTATCAACCTCGAAAAGGAAGCATTATAGCAAAAGTAGGCTAAAGAACTGTTGGTCAAGCAAATTGAAACATTAGCAGCTCAGAAGAATTAGAGTGAGCTAGCTTGGCAGTAAGAGACGAAACAACGCAGAGAGATTTGGCAGAAGCAGCTGGCAGCCGTAAGGGAGGAATTGATACAAGCACAGTAGCGTGAGGCAGCTTTGAAACAAGAATTGGCACAAAAGGCTTCATCTTCGTCCAGAGTGTCAGCCCCACAGATGGAGGAGCTTTTTTTAGAGTGAGAGGCTGAACTGTTGGCTAGACTTGAGGAAACAGAAAAATCGTGCCAAAGCCCTGGGAGTTGAATGGGGTAAGTACTACAATTATGCCAAGCAACTTAAAGCTGACTGCGATGCTCTGTAGATGCAATTGGATGAAGCACTACAAGCTGCAACTCACAAGGATGCTGAGACTCCTCAGAGTGAGCGGAGAAAGTCGTTGAGGACATCGACTTCTTCGAAGGGAAGGATAGATGTAGACAACAGTTCGAAGCATAAATAAATCACTGAGCTGTCTGAGAAAGAATGTCCTATGAAGATTTGCAATTTTGACTATGTACGAATTATGAAAATGACAAGTTTGCAATGTAAAATCAGCCAATCCAATGAATATGGCTTGATTAATAAATATGCACAAAAGGACAAATGCAACTGTCTTTGTGTTAAGACCTACTGATTAGTTAGACGTTTGGATTAGTCAGACGTCCAGTCAAACTAGTCAGACATTTGGGTTGCTGTGTTAGACGTCTGAAACAGTCTGTTATGCAGTAAACGCATTGTTAGGCAATAGGTGGTTGGGATGGTTGAGACGGGTTAGTTGCAGTAACTACTCGGGCTTACCTATAAATACCCCCCCCTATTTCATTTTGTAAGCTATCCATACTTGTTTTTAATGCAGATCTGTTGTGCAACAACTATTGTTCTGGAATGTGTGTTGTGTTGCAGGTATTGATCTTAACTTGGTACAAGAGGAAATTTTGTTGTGTGTTGTTTTGTTGTTGCAGGAGGCGCTAAGGAGCATTGAGGACTGAAGACGGACATCCCAATTGCAAACGTCTAGACCCTTGCAAATCATTCGTTGCGTGCATTAATCTAGCCTTCCGCTCCAGACGTCTAGTCATCCGCCCTAGACGTCCAACCGTCTGTCCTAGACGTCTCTAGTCCAGACGTCTAGCAGTCCATTTTTAGACATCTAGCCGTCCATCCAAGACGTCTAGCCGACTAGCCGTCCATCTCAGAGATCCACCAGACTAGACGTCTAGCCGTCCGTCCCAGACGTCTACTGTTCTAAGACTTGTTTATCCATAACTACTGAGCATAATGGCTTGTATAACCAGGTCAATCACTCCCTCCTAGCCTAGCTTCTTGTCATTCCCTCGTCTCGGGAAAGTACTTACCCTTGTCTACAATCAACCCTCCTCTCCTTTCTTAACTCTCTAAGCACCCTATGTTTAGCCGGGGCAATCATACCCCGAATATTCCAAGATAGAAAATTCATTTTGTATCAAGTTGAGAAAGTTTTCCTTCTCCCAAAGACAAAATTCTTTGCTTCCTATCGACTACATCCTTAGCAATGGCTCTAGTTCTCAATTCCCAAAGATTGGGCCTTCCTCGAGAAACTGAAATTCCCAAATCAACCTTCTTAGATTTCCTTCTACTTCCAACAAAAAAATTCTGGATAACCTTTTCCTCCTTTTCCAACTCCGAATCACTAGTGGAAGTCCATTTTCCTCCTTCATCCTCAGACCCGTTCTGAATAATGTTAATATTTTTATTTATTTTTCTCCCATAGCCAGTCAATGTCACATTCTACTGAGGAGTGGTTTCTTCTGAAATCCTCGTTTCTATGCTCCTTTCCTTCAACCCTACTGGAGAGTGTGCATCTTTCTCAATATTCTCTTCTACATGCAAAGAATAATTCTTTTCTTTTTCAATCAAAGCCTCAATCACCGGTTCATTAATACCTCCAGGTGGAGTTTCTGGAACAAACTCTTCCCCTCCAACAATGCCATTCCCTTCAAGGGTAGCAAGAACCTCAAAGCTATTTGGAGATGGACCCTTACTACTTTCCCCAATTTCTTTTTGCTCCAAACCCACAAAGGCTATCCAGTTCTATTATTCATAACTTTCTCCTTAGGATTTTTTGGGCATGTTTTCCAAATATGCCCTACCATTTTGCAAAGGTTACACAAGGGAATGGGAGTTTTATATTGAATCTCTTGTTCCCATTCCTTGTAATCTGAAACTAGCCTAATAGATTTAGGTAGTGGTTTAGCTAGATCTGCTTGTACACAAAAACGGGCCATTATCATTCTGGTCTGAGATTTAGTAGTTGAATAAAAAGCAATTATTTTTCCAATTGCTTTAGCTATCCCGAGAATAATACTGTCATCCCAAAATTCCATTGGAAGCCTTGGTAGACTCACCCATAACGGTGCGGATTGAAGAGTGGTTGTGGCTGGATTAACGCCCACTCCATTTTTGTAAAAATAACCCTCCCAAAAAATCATGGGCTCCTCAACAAAACATTTGCCACATCCTTCAGATTTGCAAAGTTAAACAATAAAAATTATTAGGCAAAGCCACCACTGCTTCCTGTGCTAGAAGTTTCCATTTATCCCGAACCCACTTCCTTATTGTATCTAAATCCAGTTTGTTGCCCAAAAATTTCCCGACCAAAGAATTTTTTCCTTTTTGAATCACTTTGTCAGCCAAAATTTTTGGGACCTTAAGAGTAAAACCCTTTTCATCCCGATCTAGAGATAGAACAAATCTATCTTCTTGCGAATTTTGACCTCTCTTCAAAATGTGCACCCAAGAAGCACCTCCCTTTGACCTTTTTGCTGTTGCCGAATTCAAAACTATTACTTCTGGATTCAAAGGGTTAGAATCTCTCCTATCTGCATCCTTAGGGGATTTTTCCGTAGCAGAACCCTCGCCTATCGCCTTTCCTGCTCCTTCAAAATGCTTGTATACCCCATCCTTTCTCCTCCAGGGCTTCCTTTTGTAGACAATCACTGTCGGCATTACCTCCTTACGTAGATTGTGTTTCCCCTTCTTAACAGTGGCCATTACCATATCGTCGATGAATGCCGTTGGTAGCCTTCAGACCTATGCAAACATACAAAAACCCTCGTTTTTTTTTTTTAATTTATTTTAATTGAAAAATTTCTTCTGTTTTTTTTGGCCGAGTTTGTGCCAAGTTTTTGCAGAGTTTTCTTGAGTCGCCGATAAAATCTCCAAAATTGGGGTGCCAAGTTTATCTCGAGTTGCGAGTTTTCCAGCTATGAGTACAACTATTCTAAACCCATTCAGAGTACTGTGGTAAATTTATAAATTGACCTGTTGATATCTACTCTTGATTAACACACACACACATATTTTAAGTGCAGCCTTGTTGCTTGCAATTATGCCTCTATAATTACCTCCTATCTTATTTTTCAAGTAATCATTAGAGTGTTAAGTTTATTACATCTTCATGAATAGCGAGAGGTACCTGCTTCAGCAGCTTGTTCTACTTTAATTTCTTTACTTTCTTCAGTAATGATGACAACATGGTTCCATCTTGGTGTTAGAGTTCTTAGCACTTTCTTCACAACAACTTCCATCTCCATTGTTTCTCCAAGAGTGGCCATTTTATTAACCTCATCTTTCTACACTTTCAGATTCTTTGCATCCTCAATTTCTTAAACTCTCTCTTCAAGGTCTGTAGAGCCTTCCAAGCTTTATTGGTTAATTTTGCATCTGCAATCCTTGGAGACAAGCTCTTATCTATAGCGGACTGAATGTGGTACAATGCCAAAGAATTCTTCTTCATGGCCTGCTTCTTTGCTTGTCTGTCATTTTGTGGGATAATAGACCAATCTGCGAACTCATCATAACCGGCCTCAACAATATCCCAAAGATCTATCCCAGTCAACAATGTCCTCATCTTAATGCTCCAACAGTCATAATCTTGCCCATTAAACTCTGGCATAGGAAGGGAGTTATTGTTGGCCATGATCAATGGTTTGAAAGATCAAGAACACAAATCACTCCAATTTAAGACCAGCAGTGGCTCTAATACCAAATGTGAAAGCTGCAGCCCTTTTACTCAGCAAAACAAACAAATTTTAAAGCAGAATTTGCACAAATTTTTTTCACACCTTAGAAGAATTACATAGCAAGAGCTTTCTGTTTTTTATTAAAACACACACAACACACCCATGAGCAAACTGATTCAACCCTACAGTTACAAGCAAACCTTGGAAAATGCATAGTTGTAATTGCAAACTCAGTTTGGAATATGCACAACTACAGTTAAACGCTCAGTTGGGAATCTGCACAGTTGCAGTTGCAAGCTCAGCTAAGAATCTGCACCATAGCTGCAGTTACAAACTCAGCTGGGAATATGCACAGCTACATTTAAAAACTTAGCTGGAATATGTACAGCTGGACTTACAAAGTGAGCTGAGAATCTGCACAGCTGCAGTTACTGTTGGCCACAAATCTGCCATAGGAAAGGATTTTGCAATGTATACGCGCCCTAGACCTGGGCCAACATTGAAAGGCCGGGGGGAAGAGATGCCCTCCGTGCCAATCTCCGGAGAAGGCCGACTCCTTTACTAAACTACTAGGGTTTTAAGCTAAGAGTGCAGGAAAGAAATAAAAGGGAGTAAGGGAAGAAATGTAAATGATTCAGTGGGAAAGAACCAATTAGCACGATTACTATCTAATACCTTGAAATAGCAGCAATAAATACAAAGAACAAAACTTAAATGAACACCACGCCAACTTCCTTATGTATCCTTTGGAAGAGTTCCACGACCCAATTATCTTCCTATGCCTAAATCCAGATTGCAGAATTACAACACTTAAGAAAATAGATGAACATTACAGAAACCATTAACCACAGGCAGCATAAAAAGAATATCGCGCGGTATTTTCTCCCCTATGTATCCTTCAGGAGAATTCCAAGACCCAATCCCCAATCGCACACCTAAACTCAGGATACAAAATTACTGTATGCAAATGAAGAAATAGGATGACAAAAATTATCACAGAAGGCAGCATACAAAAGAGAAATGGAGCTCCAAAGTCTTTAATATCTGTTGCAGAAAATCAAGTTACAGCAGCTTTCTAGCAAAATTTCTCCCCCTTTTTCATTACAATTCGTGGGTTTTTATAGAGGACTCGACCCTCTGAGCCATTAATGCACTTAATCTGGAGGTACGCTCTCGGTAACCTGGAAAATCTGCTTCTGCTCCTCCTGCAACTGAGTTTTCACATCCTTTTCCACATTTACCCATTACGGCCGCATTAGCCGGGGAAACCTGCATTTATGGGCCGTTTGACTTGTCCTGGATTTTCCCGGGTGTGGGGCTCGAGTGGGTCTTCGAGTCCCTCTGGCTCTCCTCCGCGACTGATATTTCTTTTCCTGTTGCTATAAATGGGTACCGGGTCTTTCGGGCTAGTAAAGGCGCATATATGAAATACTCGATTGCCTCGGAAAAATGCTTGGCCTAGGAGTGTGTGCCTTTGAGAAAAGCGCCCTCGAAGGAGCTTCGCCAAACTCACAGTCGGAGCTTCGCTTCGCAACGGACGTGGGCCGAAGCGGGAACGATCACCTTTCAAAACGTGGCTCCTACTTGTTTATTACTTCGCCGGAAAGACAAGTTGGATGCCGCTTCGCAGGGGGTTTTGTCCGAAGCGGCATATAATTGCCAATGGGCCACAAAATGCTTCGCTGCGAACCCCCTTCAAGACAGTCGTTCGGGAGGTTTTTGGCCGAAGCGCATTCTTGCCTTAGAATATCGCTTTGACTTTTGAAGGGCAACTAATGCTTTGAATGAGGGAGCTTCGCACAAAAGTTGGCCGAAGTGGGTGCTTTGCAGCGGCCTAAGGCAAAGTAGATTATGCTTGGAAAAGTGGTTCGCCAGGAGAGGGATCCGAAGCGGATGCTTCGCTTAAATTTTAGCGAAGCACTCTCTCAACACTTCGAAATGTCTTCATTTCCGCTTCGCAAGGTTTTCACCCGAAGCGACTGTTTAGGCTGCTTCGCTAGCGAAGCTTCTTCCATGCCTTAGCAAATCTTGGGCTACGATCTGAGCTCTCTTGTTTTCTTTTCTTGGGGAAGCTATCTTTCTTTTTCCTGCGAAGCTCCTAAACCTGGTTTGCTTTGTGGCGAAGCTCTTACACATACAATTTTATGTACAAGGGGATAAAAATGAAAGCCAAAATTGCTGCAATACTTAAAAATGTTCAAAAGCAAGGGAACAAATTCATGAAAACTTAGAAAATACTTTACAAAATTTTGATTTCCATTGCCCCTCCAAGCAATGTGACAAAATTGTCAACATTCTTGGCGGCTTGCGGGGCAACGAGCTCACCTCGGTGCAAGGACCCTCAGCCTTGATCCATTGGGCCAGAGTTGCCTCCAGACCCTTCTCCTTTCTGCTTTTCTCCCTCTGAGGGTGCCTCTGCAGCTATCTCTTCTTCCTCTTCCTCTTCTTCTTCTGGCGCTGGTTCGAGTTGCGGTGGCGGGGGAAGGCGATCACGGATGCGTTCCATGGTTCGGGGAACATGGGCCCAGGCACCCTTCTGAAAAGGTTCCCGATCTTGTAGCTCCTTAACCAGAACATGGAACCGATCAATCTGCCCTATGTCGGCATATTTGGCTCTTGTGCTCAAATCATTTAAACAAGCCGCGATTTTGCAATACCTAAGGATGAAGTCCGTGACCTGCTCCTCCGTGACTGGCTCTTCCCATTCATCTTTTTTTGAGACATCACTTTCAAAGTTGAGCCAAGCCGGTTTAAGTTCTTACTTTGTTAAAAGGTTCCCGTCATCATCGGTGAAAATCGGGAAACCTAATGCTGAAACGTCCTGGAAATATCCCAGTGATGTACACTGCTCCTGTTCAAACATGTCCATGAGGCTCTTGGCTTTCTGAGCTTTCCTCACTTTGGAGAAGAAGGCGTGGACTATAGCTTGGACATGTTGCCACATTTTTCACGGGGTGCCATGTTTTCAATTTTTCAAATTCCCAAAACAGAGCAAGTATTCCCTGAAAAATTCTAAGTGTCAGGGCGCAACCCGACTGCGCAGCGAAGTCGGGGTGCGCCCTCAAGTTGGAGCGCACTAGGGGATGCGAAGTGCGAAAGCAGGCTGAAAAGGAGCTGAATTTGGCTAAGTGTGGGAGCGCAACCCGACTTCGCAGCGAAGTCGGGGTGCACTCTTCTTCTTGTGCGCACTTGGGAAGCATTGATTGCAGAAATCAGCTAAGTGCTGGAGCGCAACCCGACTTCGCAGTGAAGCCGGGGTGCGCTCCCCTTTTTGTGCGCAGTCCGAACAACGGCCGAAAAAAAAACAAGTGCCGGTGCGCAACCCGACTTCGCAGCGAAGTCGGGCTGCGCCCTCTGACCGGTGCGTAGTTGGGAAGCATTCATCAAGCAAGCCCAAAAATTGGCTAAGGCACGGAGGCCTCCCCAACTGCGCTGTTTCCCACCTGTGCTACCCGATGGCGCTCTGATCCTGGGCGAAGTTGGACAAACTGCCTTTCAAAGCAGACATTTGTCACTCATCAGAATTCGACAAGTGTTCAGCCTCGGGATTCGAGCCGAGATGTGACGGGATAAAGGAAAGCACGGACCACATTACCTACGCCAGCTGCCTCCATTTAAGCTGATGTAAAGTTCCATCTACCACAGCTACCCGCATTTCTGCTAACTAGAAGTTTCACCCGACGCGCTGCCACGTAGCTGTACAGCTTTCAGGGAGACCTTGCTGCAAGTACAGTCCTTGCCAACAGGAGTCAGCATCAGCAGCTCTTCTGCCACTTTTGTCAGCTATTGTCCGGTCTGGGACTTTGTGCCCGTAATTGTAATCAGGGGGAACTTGGACTATAAATAGCCACACCATTTCATTGTAAAAGGGTGGAATGGGAATATACTTCTAGGGAACCATTGTAGCTATACGTTTGCTTCGAATGCAAGACACATACTTGGCTCGCTTCATCGTCATCATCTTTTATGTCTGCCTTTCCTTGTCATTTCTGCCTCATGTTTCTTATTTCGTTGCTTACTGTTATACTGAACTCTGGATTCCAGTATTTGATGATTAAGTATTCCAGGAATGCATAGATAGAGGATACATAGGATGCATGATAGCTGTAGTTTCTATGGTGTGTTTTGTATTTAATTGTTGTTAGTAGTGGTGATTGATCGTTGCCGTGCTGCTTATTCCCCCTACCCAACTCCAATCATATTTGGATCTCTTTCTGCACTTTATCTCTTTCCTGTACCCTTAGCTAAAGCACTAAAAACCCACAGGAAGCCGACCTTCTCCGGAGATTGGCACGGAAGGCATTCCTTCCTTTCGGCCTTTCAATCTGGTGGGCGAATCTGGGGCTCATTATACCAAATCCTTTCCTCATGGCAGATTCGTAACCAACAGCTTTCTCTGGCACGCCCGGTGGGACATGGAAGTTTCCCACCCCAAAACAGAATCGAAGCACCGGTGTTCGCTTCATTGCTCGTTAGAATCGAACACCTGGCGACTCTGCAAGTACCTGAATATTCTCTGAGTCCGTGAAGACCGGTTCGAACGCCTTCATGCAAACGAGAAGGTGGAGAGCAAGGAATCCGGGAAACCAACCTGACCTTTACGAAATCGATATTGCCGCTCCAGGAGAGCGCGTCAGGCTGGCTGATCACCAAGCTCGCATAGAAGAGCCTGAAACCGAAATCGAAGAGGCCGAGGGTGAAGAGCAATCTACATCTTCGGACGGTACCGATACCGAGTACACTACCGGAGGAGAGGAAGAAATGGCTGCTCAGCAGAATGACGATGATCTCTTCCCTGGCGGTAGACTCCACGGGGCCCTTGGCCGTAGTCGGACAACAAGCTGTGCCCCCCGCTGCCTTAAAGTCCATCCCTACCTATGATGGCTACGGTAAGACGGCGTACGAACACATCCAGGACATTCTGGCCCTGGCTGCGCTACACTCTATTACTGACGAAAGCGTCAAGACCCGTCTGCTGGCACTTTCCCTAAGGGGGAATCTTCTCTACTGGTGGAGATCTCTGCCAGAGGGATCTATCACGGGGTGGCGCCAGTTGGCTGGCAGGCTCGTAAAAGGATGCAACGAGTCTCGCCGATCCCTCTTCTTTGTTGCATCGCTTCAAAGCATCCACGACACCCCCAAGAGGAGGTGTCGGACTTCAATATCGGGTTTGCGAGGTCTTGGAAACGAGTGCCTCGCGAACTGCGACCTTCAGCGGTTCAGGCTGCGCACTACTACCTGAGGTCTTTCAACTCAGACATCTGCCTGGTGCTGAAGATAGCCCGAGTCGACTCATTCCTTGCCCTGTACGAAGCTGCCCAACAAGTTGAAATGGACATAATATCCATAGGCAGACTCCTGCATAGGGTACAGCCACCCATTTACCCTGACTTTCCTCAATCCCAGTACCCATCGGCCTCTGGTGTGATGCCGTCATCTTCAGGACAGCAACCCCAGCAGCAATGGAATCCGGCGCCGATCGTAAACCCTTACGGCCCGCCACAAATTCATTATCCTAACCCGCAGCCTCCTCCTCCGCATTGTCCGGCACTCCCAGCTCCCCCTCTGTATGCACAGTATTATGCACCTCCTCCATTGGCTGCATTACCTCCGCCACCTCGCTTGTCGCCTCCAGACAATGATATTCAGAACAAAATCCTCCAAGAGGTACGGGCTCTGGCCTCTGGGTATCATACCATGTCAAATGACATGACTATTCTGAAGAAGCAGGCCCAGATGGAATCTGTTCCATGGAGGCCATACCCTCCTCCGGCACTGACAAAGGATCAAGCCGCAGAACGGCAAGTTCAGAGGCGCCCCCCTGCAAGAAATGCTGCCATCGAGGACCAACCTGGCACTTCTGACCAAGTTAACTGGTGCTCCACGTGCAACGACCCCCATTCAGAAAAAGATTGCACACTGCACCAGCATTACCTCCAGACTCTGGCGGGCAGCGCCATCGAAGATGAACTTTACATGATCTTGGACGATGAAGGCAACTTTGCCGTCCCAGAGGAAGATCTGGCCTTGCCCCCTGCCAGAGAAGACAGAAAGCCTGTTGAAGCCACTTGACAAGAGGCTGTGGCCTCACACGGCTAAGGAAAAATTGCCTGCAGCCAAGCTTCCCGCAGCGAAAGCTCTCGTAGCTCAGCCTCCAGCTGAGAGCAAAGAACAAGCTCAGGAGAAGCTGAGATACCCGTCTCTGACAAAGAGACAGAGAGTTGAGGCCACGTAGCAATACCGGACCAAGTATGAGCCTGCGAAAGAAATGGAGGGAGCTAGCACTTCAGGCTACAGCATAGTGGATGAGCTAAAGAGGACTCCCGCAAGGATAAGCATGTATGACGCTCTTCTGCTCCCGGGGCAAGTTGATCTGCTGCAAGAATATTTGAAGAGCATGAAATATGGCAAGCAGAGACAGCCTGTTGTTTTGGTTCAACCCCTGACAGTCTCCGCCACTGGGAAGAACAGACCACCTCCCTTATATTTGTCATTACGGATGCAAGGGTATATCATACACAACTGTATGGTGGATTCTAGTGCCTCCATGACTGTTATGCCAAGAGCTGTCTGTGATGAAATCGGGATGGAATATACAAGGAGCAGCCAAGGTGTGCTGCAACTAGACGGCACCCCTGTCAAGACAGTCGGTGTCATTGAAGATATCCCGATTCGGCTGCATAAATCTCTTGACATAGTGGTCATTCAAGAAGCCGTGGTTGTCGACTTGGAACCCTACTTCGGCATGTGTCTCTCCAGGGACTTCACTGCGAAGCTGGGAGGGTATCTGTCCCTGGATTACTCGCATATGGAAGTGCCCTTCAAAGGAAGGAGACTGAAGATCTACAACGAGAAGCCTTCCACATTTCTAGTGGAGAAGATACCCGGAGAAGAGTCGCAGGACTGCATGGTTCAGCTAACAGCGGAAGAACTGGTGGTGGTAGACATGTCAGAGCTAGCTCTTGAGCTGTTGCAAGTGGAGGATGAGTTCTCCTTGCTGGATTTTAATGCCATGATCGAGACTAAGCAAGGCTGCTGTTGCCACATTTTGCACGGGGTGCCATGTTTTCAGTTTCTGTAAGTGAGCTGCTCTTTCCCTCCTCTTTTCCTGCTCCATTTCTCCCTTTCTCCCTCTTCCTTGCAGTTTCATTCCTCCCTCTTCCCCTTGAACTTCCCCCAGTAAAGTTTCCAGCAAGTGTTCCCTGAAAATGTCTAAGTGTCAGGGCGCAACCCGACTTCGCAGCGAAGTCGGAGTGCGCCCTCCAGTTGGAGCGCAGTAGGGAATGCGAAGTGCGCAACAGACAGGAAATGAGCGAAATTTGACTAAGTGTCAGGGCGCAACCCGACTTCGCAGCGAAGTCGGGGTGCGCCCCTTTCTTGGTGCGCAGTCCGAACAGCGGAGAAGACAGCAAAGTGCCGGTGCGCAACCCGACTTCGCAGCGAAGTCGGGCTGCGCCCTCTGACCGGTGCGCAGTTGGGCAAGCAAGCCCAAAAATTGACTAAGGCACGGAGGCCTCCCCAACTGCGCTGTTTTCCACCTGCGCAACCCGACAGCGCTCTGATCCTGGGCGAAGTTGGATAAACTGCCTTTCAAGGCAGCCATGTGTCACTCATCGACATCCGACAAGTGTCCAACCTCGGGATTCGAGCCAAGACATGACCGGGAAAAGGACAAGCATGGACCGCACTATCTACGCCAACTGCCACCATTAAAGCTGATGTGAAGTGCCATCTGCCACAACTACCCGCATTCCCGCCGATTTGAAGTTCCACCCAACGCGCTGCCACGTAGCTGTACAGCTTTCAGGGAGACCATGCCGCAAGTACAGTCCTCGCCGACAGAAGTCAGCATCAGCAGCCTCCTCTCGCCGCTTTTGTCAGCTAATGTCTAGTCTGGGCTTTGCTCCCGTGATTGTAATCGGGGGGGAAACTTGAGGCTATAAATAGCCACTGCAATTTCATTGTAAAAAGGGGGAAGGGGAATATACCGCTAGGGAACCATTGTAGCCGTGCGTTTGCCTCTAATACAAAGCATATACTTGGCTCGCTTATCGTCTTTATCTTGTATGCCGCCTCTCCTTGTCATTTCTCGCCTCATGTTTCTTGTATCATTGCTTACCGTTGTACCGAACTCGGACTCGGTATTTGATGATCAAGTATTCCTCGAATGCATAGATAGAGGATACATAGGACGAATGATAGCTGTAGTTTCAATGTGTGTTTTGTATAGGAATGTCGTTAGTAGTGGTGATTGATCGTTGTCGTGTCGCTTATTCCCCCCACCCAACTCCAATCACATTTGGATTCTCTTTCCGCACTTTTATCTCTTTCCTTGCACTCTTATCTTAAACACTAAAAACCCACAGAAGCCGGCCTTCTCCGGAGATTGGCACGGAAGGCATTCCTTCCTTCCGGCCTTTCAATCTGGTGGGCGAATCTGGGGCGCATTATACCAAATCCTTTCCTCATGGCAGATTCGTAACCAACAGTTTCTCTGGCACGCCCGGTGGGACATGGTAGTTTCCCACCCCCAAACAGAATCGAAGCACGGGTGTTCGCTTCATTGCTGTTAAAAATCAGAGCACCTGGCGACTCTGCACGTACCTGAATACTCTCTGAGTCCGTAAAGACCGGTCCTAACGCCTTCATGCAAACAAGAAGGTGGCGAGCAAGGAATCCGGGAAACCCGCCCGACGTTTACGAAATTGACATTGACGCTCCAGGCGAGCGCGTCAGGCTGGCTGATCACCAAGCTCGCGAAGAAGAGCCTGAAACCGAAATTGAAGAGGCCGAGGCTGAAGAGCAATCCACATCCTCGGACGGTTCC
This sequence comes from Wollemia nobilis, assembly GCA_028583015.1. NCBI lineage: Eukaryota > Viridiplantae > Streptophyta > Pinopsida > Araucariales > Araucariaceae > Wollemia > Wollemia nobilis. The sequence continues at coordinate 24,835,839 of JAQPPZ010000523.1, forward strand.
GACACCGAGTACACCACCGGAGGAGAAGAAGACATGGCTGCCCAGCAGAATGATGATGACCTCTTCCCGGCGGTGGACTCTACGGGGCCCTTGGCCCTAGTCGGACAGCAAGCTGTGCCCCCCGCTACCTTAAAGTCTATCCCTACGTATGACGGCTACGGCAAGACGGCGTATGAACACATCCAGGACATTCTCGCCCTGGCTGCACTGCATTCCATTACAAACGAAAGTGTGAAGACCCGTCTCCTGGCCCTTTCCCTAAGGGGAAAGCTTCTCTACCGGTGGAGATCACTCGCCGAGGGATCTATCACGGGGTGGCGACAACTGGCCGGTAGGCTCGTGGAAAGGATGCAACGAGTCTGCTGATCCCTCTTCTTTGTTGCATCAATTCCAAAGCATCCAGCGACACCCCCAAGAGGAGGTGTCGGACTTCAACATCAGGTTTGCGAGGTCTTGGAAACGAGTACCTCGCGAACTCCGACCTTCAGCAGGTCAGGCCGCACACTACTACCTGAGGTCCTTCAACTCAGACATTTGCCTGTTGCTGAAGATAGCCAGAATAGACTCATTCCCCGCTCTGTATGAGGCTGCCCAGCAAGCTGAGATGGATATCATTTCCATAGGCAGACTCCCGCACAGGGTACAACCGCCCATTTACCCCGACTTTCCTCAATCCCAGTACCCATCGCCTTCGGTACAATGCCGTCCACTTCAGGACAGCAACCCCAGCAGCAATGGAACCCGACGCCGGTCGTAAACCCTTACGGCCCACCACAAATTCACTATCCGCCCCTCCTCCTCCGCATTATCCAAAGCACTCCCGCCTCCCTCGCAGTATGCACAATATTCTACACCTCCTCCATTGGCCGCATTACCTCCTCCAGCTCAGTTGCCGCCTCCTGACAATGATATTCAAAATAAAATCCTCTAGGAGGTACGGGCTCCGGCCTCTGGATATCACACCATGTCCAACGACATGACCATTCTAAAGAAGAAATAGGCCCAGATGGACCTTGTTCCAAGGAGGCCATATCCGCCCCCGGCACTGACAAAAGATCAAGCCCCAGAACGGCGAGATCAAAGGCGCCCCCCTCCGAGAAATGCTGCCATCGAGGACCAACCTGGTACTTCTGACCAGGTCAACTGGTGCACTACGTGCAATGACCCGCATTCGGAGGATGACTGCACACTGCATCAACACTACCTCCAGACCTTGGCCGGCAACGCCATAGAAGACGAAGAACTCTACATGATCCTGGACGACGAAGGCAACTTTGCCGTCCCGGAGGAAGATCTCGTTGCCGCCTCCTGCCAAGGAAGACAGAAAGTCTGGCGAAGCCGCTGCAAAGCCCTTGAAGGTATACGCCCGAAGAGATAAGGCGCAACCTGCTGGGCTACCACCTGACAAGAGGCTGTGGCCCTACACAGCCAAAGAGAAGACTCCCGCAGTCAAGCCTCCCGTAGCGAAAGCTCCCCCGGCTAAAGCTCCCGCTGCTCAGCCTCCAGCTGAAACCAAAGAACAAGCTCAGGAGAAGCTGAGATATCCGTCTCTGACCAAGAGACAGAGAGTTGAGGCCACTCACAAGTACCGGACGAAGTATGAGCCGGCAAAAGAAGCGGAAGGAGCTAGCACCTCAGGCTACAGCATAGTAGACGAGCCGAAGAGGACCCCCGCAAGAATCAGGATGTATGATGCTCTTCTCGCTCCCGTGCCAAGTTGATCCGTCGCAGGAATCTCTCGAAAAACATGAAGAATGGCAAGCAGACATCCCGCTGTCCCGGTGCAACCTCCGACAGCCTCACCACCGGGAAGAACAGACCACCTCCCTTCTATCCTTTATTACGGATGCAAGGGTACATAGTGCACAACTGTATGGTGGACTCTGGAGCTTCCACGACCGTAATGCCGAGAGCCGTCCGCGACGAGATCGGGATGGAGTATACAAGGAGCAGCCAAGGTGTGCTGCAACTGGACGGCACCCCTGTCAAGACAGTCGGTGTCATTAAAGACATCCCTATTCGGCCGCACAAAGCTCTCGACATCGTGGTCATTCAAGAGGTCATGGTTGTCGACTTGGAACCCTACTTCGGCATGTGTCTCTCCAGGGAGTTCACTGCGAAGTCGGGAGGGTATCTCGTCTCTAGACTACTCACACATGGAAGTGCCCTTCAAAGGAAGGAGACCGAAGATCTACAACGAGAAGCCTTCCACCTTCCTAGTAGAGAAGATACCCGGAGAAGAGTCGCAAGACTGCATGGTCCAACTGACGGAGGAAGAACTGGTGGTGGTGGATATGACGGAGCAAGCTCTCGAGCTGCTGCAAGTGGAAGATGAATTCTCCTTGCGGGACTTCAACGCCGTGATCGAGACCGAGCAAGGCTGCTACACCGTCATCCAGCCTGAGAGGCTTGACAAGTCGGCCAAAAGAGAAGTGGGACCTGCACCAAAAAAGTTGTGGAAGCTTTTCTTTGACGGCGCACGATGCAAAAATGGCGCCGGTGCAGGTGTACTTTTGGTTTCCCCGACCGGGATCCGTAAGGACTACACCTACAGTCTGGCCTGGAGCTGTACCAACAATGCGGCGGAGTACGAAGCCCCGTGCTTGGGTTTGCGAAAAGCGGAGAGGCTGGGGATTAAGCACCTGCAGATCTTTGGCGATTCGGAGCTGGTGTGCAACCAGATTACGAACAAGTGCGCCTCCAAGAAGCACTATCTCAAGGCGTACCGTAATCGGGTCTGGGACCTGATGGAGTCGTTCGACTCATTGAATGTCAAGGCTATATCACGTGAGAAAACAAGCATGCTGACATTCTCGCGTCTCGTTGGAGCCGTGCACGTTCCGGCCGATGACACCGTCCGTAGCCGAAGCCGGTTCGTACCATTTACGGTGCCTTCGTGCTCGATAAAGACACCCACCGGTGTGTGTTTGACTATGACGAGGAGATCGTCACATTTTTGGTTAACGAAGCGTGTTCAATCGAAGGTAGAGACCCTGATGACGAGCAATATGAGGGGTTGATACAACTAAAAATAATCATGTCCCAAAAGGACTGATTACACTTGAGAGTCTATTTGATCAGAATGACAGAGCAATATCACACCGGATCAAAGTAGACCCGAAGCAAGACGCCGACCTGGAGCTTGAACCTGGAAAACCAATTAAGGTCGGGACAGACTGCACCACAGAGGAACTTGAGCAAATCAGAACATTGTGCCGAGAGTTCCCTGACATAGTAGCCTGGTGCTACCAGGACTTGAAGGGGTATGACAGAAATATAATCCAACATACCATTGAGCTAGAAGATGGTGCCAAGCCATTCCGGCAGAAGCAGAGGGTCAGAATCCGAAGATCGAAGCCATGATGAAATCCGAGCTCCCGAAGATGCCGGAAGCCAAGATCATCTACCCCATCAAGCATTCATCCCGGGTTGCGAACTTGGTTCCCGTGAGGAAGAAGAACGGAGACATTCGTCTCTCGTGTAGACTTCGAAATCTGAATCAGCCTCCCTCAAGGACCATTATCCGCTTCCCGCATCGACCGATCCTCCACATAGTTGCTGGAGCGCAAAGATTCTCCCTCCTAGATGGCTTTTCTGGGTACAACCAGATCTGGGTCAAGGATGAGGACCAGCATAAGACAGCGTTCACCACCAAATGGGGAACGTTCGCCTATCAGCGCATGCCTTTCGGCCTATCCAATGCTGGTGCCACATTCCGAGAGCCATGGACCTCGGCCTTCCGAGAGCTGCTCAACAAGATCATTGTCATCTACTTGGATGACATGACTGTATTCTCTCACAAGAGAGAGGACCATGTTCCCCACTTGCGGCAAATATTTGAGAGATGTCGTGAATTCGGCATTTCCATAAACCCGAAGAAATCTGTCTTCGCGGTAAAAGAAGGTAAGTTGTTGGGGCATGTCATCTCCGAGAAAGGCCTAGCCGTGGACCCCGATAGAGCGAAGCCCTCCTCCGCTTGCCCGCTCCAGCTTGACAAGAAGGGGCTACAGTCCTTCTTCGGCCAAATCAACTTCGTGCGGAAGTTCATACCGGACTTCGCACAGGTAATCAAGCCCATGGCCGAACTGTTGAAAAAGAACGCTGAATTCTTATGGACTGATGAGAGGAGGCAGGCCTTCGAGGAGATCAAGGCCCGCATTGCACAAGCTCCGGTGTTGATAAACCCGGACTACTCCAAGGACTTCATCCTGTACGCGGTGGGAGAACCCGAGAGTTACGCCGCAGTCCTGACCCAGAAGGGAGACGATGGCGAAGAGCGCCCCATAGCGTTCTTGAGCCAAGTGATTCAGCCGCACGAAGAAAAGTACAACTTTATAGAGCGGCAGGTTCACGCGGTCATGAAGTCTCTCCGAAAGTTCAGGCACTTCGTCTCCCAGAGCCGAACAACTGTCTTTGTGATACACCCGGACGTCCGAAGCTTCATCATACAAGGGGAGCCGGGTCACAAGAGAGCAGGATGGATTGCTAAAATCCAGGAGTTCGACATCGAAGTGCGGCCAACCAAGCTTATCAGAGGCCGAGCCTTGTGCCAGGAGCTGGCCCGAAGCGCAGCAGCCGAGATTTCTGCCTGTAAGTGGGAGGATCCGACAACAACCACCAACCTAGCCAACTCCTTACCCGAGGAGAGTGACTGGACAGATGACCTGGTGAAGTATTTCTGCACCGGGAGATGTCCAGACCACCTGAACGCCTCACAAAGAAGGAGGTTTCGGCTAGGTGCACTGAAATACACTCTTCGCCCCGAGGGGCTTTACTTCAAAAACATTGACGGCATCCTGTTGCGGTGCGTCAAGAAAACCGACCAACCCAGGGTCCTCGGAGAATTCCACTCCGGGATGCCTGGGGGTCACCATTCTGCAAGGCCTACGGCCTTGAAAATAATCAGAGCTGGGTACTACTGGCCCACTCTCTTTACAGACGCGCATGCAGTCTGTACAAAATGTGATCAATGCCGAGATTTGCTGGCAGAAACAGAAAAGCACCCCTGCCCCTTCAACCGATCCAAGCCGAGACTCCGTTTCAAAGAATGGGGTCCGGACTTCATTGGGGTGATTACGCCGAACTCGCAGCAGGGCACAAGTTCATCCTTACCGCCACCGACTACTTCACGCGGTGGGCAGAGGCGATCCCCACAAAGAACGCGGACCAGGAGACGGTCATCAGGTTCCTCGAGAGCCTCATTACCCGCTTCGGGGTCCCTGAGTCAATAGTGACGGACAATGGTCCGGGGTTCGCAGGCGCTGTACTCACGGAGTACACCGGAAAATACGGCATTTATCACAAAATGTCTTCCAATTACTACCCGCAGGGGAACGGTCTTGCCGAGTCCACCAACAAGAACCTACGAAGATCATCGAAAGACAGTAGAAAAGAACAAGAGGACTTGGCACCTACTCCCGGATCGGGCGCTATGGGCGGATAGGATATCATTCAAAAAGTCCATTAAGACATCCCCTATGCGCTCGTATACGGCAAGGAGGCAGTCCTGCCAACCCACATAGAAATTCCCGCTCTCTGGATGTTGGACGAAGAGAGAGGCAACGGGGATCCGGTGGACGACAGACTGTGCCAGTTGCTGCAGTTAGAGGAAGACAGAGAGAAAGCATACCAGGCCTTCACCAAACATGCTGAAGCAACCCAAGGCTGGTTTGCAAAAGGAGCCACCGCCCGAGTTTTCAAAATCGGGGACCTGGTGCTGAAGTGGGACTCGGTGAAGGCAAAGCCGGGCAACCACGGCAAGTTTGATGCCCTCTGGGAGGGCCCCTATCAGATTGCCCGAGAAAATCAGTTTAATGCATTCGTGCTCCGGGATATGGAGGGACAGCTTCTCCCCATTCCCGTCAATGGGTTCCACCTAAAAATTTACCGCCACTGAAGGCACCCAATGGGTCCTTCCTTGTACAGATTTCCCTTCTGCATTTTTAGTTTTCAGAATGTATATATTTCAGCATTCAGTTTTTAATTTTCAAAGAGCCCAAGTAAGACTTAAGGAAACCCCGACTTCGCAGTGAAGTCGGGTAGCGCTCCTTGAACAATGCGAAGTTCGGAAGAAGGCAGCTGAAAAGAGGAGCAAAATGACTAAGTCTGGGTGCGCAACCCGACTTCGCAGCGAAGTCGGGCTGCGCACCGTCTGGAGAGCGCAGCTTTGGAAAGCAAGAAAAGCTAAGGGATCGCAAGCACGCACAGCAAAGCGGGGCAAATGCAGTGCACCCATTTTTTGGGCGAAGTCCGAGTGCGCCTTGAATTTTGGGCGCAGCCCGAATAACCCACCACGAAAAACGAAAAAATTCTAAGTGTGGGTCCAGGGCGCAGTACGACACGGTGCGAAGTTGGACTTCATGGGCCAGAAATTCTCCCTTGTAAAGTGTGCCCAGACGGCGGCGATGACGTCAGCAATGGCACGACGTCCAAGGAGGGTTTAATGATTGCACAGCTTTCAAGAATGATGCATTAAAAAAGCAAGGTGCGTTTGGACCAACGGCTACTAGGGTGCGCTTTTCAAAAATAAACCCATGCACAACCGCCAAAAATCATAACGCCTCCACCAACTCCAAGTTAACCGCCCTAACTCCCTCCCTCGCGCCATTAATGTTGCAGTCGTTGTCTAGAAAAAGGGCCCTGGCGCACTCAGAAAATTCAAATCGTTCAAGCTGACTCCAGACTGCAAAGAGCAGAGCTGACAACTCAGAAGCCGTAATTCCCGTCCTTGCTGTTTCAGAAGTTTCAGAAAGGATGGACAAGGGGAAAGCGCCCGTACAGGCGCAATCCAGCGAAGAGCGGCGCGAAGCTGAGGAATCACCAGAGTCAAGCGCTCATGAGAGCGAAGCGCCGCAGGACCAGAAAAGAAAGACCCGGACAAAGAGGCGCGTAGCTGGGCAAATTCCACCGCCACCAGTTAATCACCTGGCCGGGTACAAGGACGGCTCTTTCTCCATCAGCCTCTCCAAACCACGGCCGAACATTGCCAAGTGGGCGGACAAGGTTTCACCTCACACCATGTCTGGGCTGCATACAAGTCCAACCTGTATTGGTTCTTGTGCCCTCCTACCCACCTGCCCGGAGCTGATCGAAGCAATTGTAGAATATTACAAACCAGCTGCCCGCCAAGTCTGCGACAACAAGGGAAAAGTGTTGTTCACACTTTTCGGGAGAGCGTCCAGCCAAGCTCGCCCTGGCTCCAAGACGAGCCCGACGCAATTGTCAGAAGGGTGAATCTGGATGAGCAGACCGGCAGATTTACGCAGACAAGGAGGATGAGGGAATTCCTCGACTCGGAGTTGAAGACTCCGCTGGCGGCCAGACAATGGCCGACTGGCCCCATACCCCTGGACAGATTTGAAAATAAATATATCTACATCATCTTGGCGTGGGTCCTCGGCTGCGACTCGACAAAGTGGTACGGCCGTACCAGCTGGCGCCGCGTAATGTCTTCCGCACGGAGAATTTTACGACTCTACAACGCAGAAGAGTGGAAAGCGCCCTATTTTCTTCGATCAGGATCGGTCGGCGTATGCAATACATTCAAGTCCGGTTAGGCTGCAATGTAAGACCAACGGATTTCCGGTTTTGCTCCTTCCTCGCATGGCCGTGCTCGTATCACATGCACTACCGGATGAACGTTCCTGACTTGAAGAAAATAAACGAAAAGGAGAGTCGCTGCCCGTGTACGAATGGACCGAGATTCTGTACAGAAAAGGCTCGTTCTATGAATTTAATCTTAAATTTCTGTGCATGGTCATGGGGTTGTTCAACCGTAAGGCATCTCGCCCACCGGAAGTCATGACAAGATACCTGTGGAAGAATGAGTACGGGGACACCTTCCGGCTGACTCAAGGCATCATAGTTAGAATCTACGGATTCAAGGGGAAGCCGTTCTTGCTGCCCTACTTCTGCACTGACCACCGCTTGGGATGGAAATTGCGCGGCAGATGGATTATGTCGAAGAAGAGTTCGGCCAGGGCAAGAAGAAAGGCCATATCTTTCAGTATCCCATCACCTGGGCGAATACCCAAGTTTACGAAATCGGACAACACGCCTACCTCGAGCGGGAACTCATCGACATGGGCCTGATAATGCTGCCGCAGCGATGGAAATACGACCCAGATGGGGTCAGGGGTAAGTTCACGCACATCTGCCTCCGAGCGGAGATTATGCAGGAAAGAAGAAACAGAACAGGCGCAGACCTAGAATGGCACATCGAGCAGATGCAATCATGGCCTCCATGGCATGAGTTCTACTGCGAGGAGGTGACGTATGATCCGGAGCGAAACCCGGATCACCGGTTGGAATCAGCGGGCTTCAAAAATTCCTCGCCAAGGTGGCGCCCCTCAACTGGCATAAAGACAAAATCATTGAATGCTGGAAGATGAGGTGTCGCACGCAGCACGATAAATCCAACCGGAGGAATCTGGTCGTTGATGATGAATTTTCGGCTCTATATGACCAGTACGCTGACACGTGGCGACCTTTCGAATTTCGAAATTGCGTTCCCCGAGGCGCAAGAAAAAGATATACAAGGAGGCCTTCATCCCAGCAATCGTCAACTCCGGCGACTTCCAGCGCAACTCCGACGAGCAGTCAAGTGGGCCCGATGCAGCCTGTAGCTTCCGAGGCAGTGCCCGAAAAGGCGCAAGATTCAGAGAAGTCAACCCCTGAGGTGGCCCCTCAAGCAGAAAAAGTGCCCGCGCCGCAGCTAGCAGACCGGCTACGGCGGGCATCCTTCCAGCCAGACCCAGGTACAAGTTTACCGTGGGGACGTCAACGCCTGCCGCCCCGACCTTATCTCCTTCCTCTGGACCAGCCACAGCGCCAGAAGAGAAGAAGAGGAAGAGAGTTGAAAGGGCCAAACGGCCTAAGGAGCCGGTACAGCAGACAGCCGCGGCACAAACGGGGCAGAGAGCGCCAGAAATTGTCTCCTTGGACAGCCCTGAATCAGACGTAGACACTCGGCCGCAAGCGTCCCTCCAACAACGGCTCAGGCGGAGCCCGCAGGTACGTCCACTGCACCTCTTCCCCAAGTCCCAGTCGGCCTTGCCAAAGCTCCATCTCCCATTTCATCAGGGCAAGCCGTAGCCGCGTCTTCCTCTTCCCAAGCTACCCAGCCATCTAGCGGCCCACATTCCTTTGACCAGTTTGCTCAGATCCTAACGCCTTCCAGTCACTGAGCCAAACCCTAGAACCCTCACCCGCAGCCTGCTGAAGCTGCTCCTTCACCGCCGCGCTCCTCACCCCAGCCGTTTAAAACCCTACCAAGACCATCCACTCACCGCCCGCTTCCCCTAGGACCCGGCCGCCCTCAAAGCGGCCACTCCTTCCGGAATACCTCCCGCTTCCCTGTTTACAGGGAAAATGCCGCAGCAAGATCCAATGCTGGAAAACCTGGACTTCATGGGCGAACTGCAGAGCGCTGATGACCAGCCTTTGGCAACAAAGGCCTCAGGATGCTCCGCCTCCTTTCTCCAGGGCGTGAAACGAAGGAGAGCCGAAGAGATAGCTGCCCCGGTAAAACGCACCAAGTTCGACCTAGACAGGAGAGTGCTGACAACTGAGAAATTAATCCCGAAAGTAAAGAAGCCTCTCCGGGAGATGACCGAGGCAGACTACGAGCATCAGAGGAAGGAGAAAAGCTTTGATGACATCAACGAGGAATACGAAATTCATGGTATTCGTCGTAGGACAGATAATCTCCTCGTCAAGCATCTTGAGACCCAGGAGGCGCTGTTCCAGCTGCAGAATAACACAAGGCAGCTTGAGGAGGACCTGGCTAGGGCCACCGCGCAGCTGGGGTCTGCGCAGCAGGAGATAGAGGAGCTTAAGGCCCAGCTGGCCGCCTCTCAGAAGGAGGCCGCAGCGCAGAAACAGACAGCCGAGCAGCTGTCAGAGGAGAAAAAGGCAGCGCTGGAGCAGGTTTCACAGCTTCAGGATTCGCTGAAACAGGCGCAGTCGCAGCTTGCGGAGAAAACATCACAAGCGGCGGCCTTTTCAAAGAGCAAAGTCAAGGAGATGCGGGCTAGTCTGCTGCAAGGTTGCAAGCCCAACCTTGTTAAGTCCTTATCGGTCCCAGATTTCGTGTCCAGGATCGAAGAAGTATCCGCCCTGTGGAAAGCCCGTGGTAGAGGAGGCCGAACACCAAAGCGAGGCAATGGCTAGACCTGGCTATGAGACTTGAGCAGTTTGAGCGCAAAGGCCTCCAATTTCCTCCCATGTCCCAACTTGCCTCAGAGTGGGCAGATGCAAGGGTAACCTTGCATATTTACTTCGATAAGACAGAGAAGATAAGGGCTGCCAGAAAGACGCTGGACGCACTAGAACATGAAAGGAACATTTGCCTGGCCCCCTTTCACACTCTGTCCGAACACGGGTGCCCGAGCTACGTCAAAGATGGCGAGTTTCTGACCCTTGAGCAGGTGAAGCAGAATTGGCTGTCTTTTGAGGCAGACACAGCAGAAATTGATAGCTGGTCAGAGCCAATCCAGGAAGCTCAGGTCACCCAGATGGTGTCAAAATACTGCAAAATCAACTCCTCCCTAAAGGAGTTGGGAAAAAGATATAACACCATCGACCTGCACGCAATTGCTGCATTCCACGCAGCATTAAAAGAGGTCAACGACCTCGAGCCCTTCCAAGCAGCAGTCTGGGACCAAGCCAAGGCTGCATACGAACGCATCCGCGAGTGGGAGGCTGACAGTGGAGAGCATTCAGATTCAGAAGGAGAAACCGAAGAGGCAACTGCCGGAAGTGATCCTGAAGAAGAGCAGTTGCCCGGAAGGAAGCGGTCAGAGCAGCAGAAAGCAGGGGAAGGAAGTTCCTCTGCGCCCAAAGGATGAAGGCATGGTTCTTTGCGTCGAGGCGAGCTCGACACCCCGCGAGCCGCCAGGAATGTTGCCACATTTTGCACGGGGTGCCATGTTTTCAGTTTTCGTAAGTGAGCTGCTCGTTCCCTCCTCTTTTCCTTCTCCATTTCTCCCTTTCTCCCTCTTCCTTGTAGTTTCATTCCTCCCTCTTCCCCTTGAACTTCCCCGAAAGTTTCCAAAGTGTTCCCCGAAATGTCTATGTCGAGGCAACCCGACTTCGCAAGTCGGAGTGCGCCTCCGCTGGAGCGCAGAGGGAATGCGAAGTGCGCAGCAGACAGAAATAGCGAAATTTGACTAAGTGTCGGCGCAACCCGACTTTGCAGCGAGTCGGGTGCGCCTTCTTCCCGGGCGCACTTGGGAAGCAGTATGGCAGAAAATCAGCTAAGTGTTGGCGCAACCCGACTTCGCAGCGAAGTCGGGGTGCGCCCCCCTCTTGGTGCGCAATCCGAACAGCAGAGAAGACAGCAAAGTGCCGGTGCGCAACCCGACTTCGCAAGCGAGTCGGGTGCGCCTCCGACCGGTGCGCAGTTGGGCAAGCAAGCCCAGAAATTGACTAAGGCACGGAGGCCTCCCCAACTGCGCTGTTTTCCACCTGCGCAACCCGACAGCGCTCTGATCCTGGGCGAAGTTGGATAAACTGCCTTTCAAGGCAGCCATGTGTCACTCATCGACATCCGACAAGTGTCCAACCTCGGGATTCGAGCCAAGACATGACCGGGAAAAGGACAAGCATGGACCGCACTATCTACGCCAACTGCCACCATTAAAGCCGATGTGAAGTGCCATCTGCCACAACTACCCGCATTCCTGCCGATTTGAAGTTCCATCCAACACGCTGCCACGTAGCTGTACAGCTTTCAGGGAGACCATGCTGCAGGTACAGTCCTCCCCGACAGAGGTCAGCATCAGCAGCTCCTCTGCCGCTTTTGTCAGCTAATGTCTAGTCTGGGACTTTGTGCCCGTGATTGTAATCGGGGGAACTTGAGGCTATAAATAGCCATGCAATTTCATTGTAAAAGGGGGAAGGGGAATATACTGCTAGGGAACCATTGTAGCTGTGCGTTTGCCTCTAATACAAAGCATATACTTGGCTCTGCTTATCGTCCTTCATCTTGTATGCTGCCTCTCCTTGTCATTTCTGCCTCATGTTTCTTGTATCATTGCTTACCGTTGTACCGAACTCGGACTCGGTATTTGATGATCAAGTATTCCCGGAATGCATAGATAGAGGATACATAGGATGAATGATAGCTGTAGTTTCAATGTGTGTTTTGTATAGGAATGTTGTTAGTAGTGGTGATTGATCGTTGCCGTGTTGCTTATTCCCCCCACCCAACTCCAATCACATTTGGATTCTCTTTCCGCATTTTTATCTCTTTCCCTGCACTCTTATCTTAAACACTAAAAACCCACAAGAAGCCGGCCTTCTCCGGAGATTGGCACGGAAGGCATTCCTTCCTTCCGGCCTTTCAATCTGGTGGGCGAATCTGGGGCGCATTATACCAAATCCTTTCCTCATGGCAGATTCGTAACCAACAACTGCTACATCGTCATTCAGCCTGAGAGGCTTGACCAGTCAGCCAAGAAAGAAGTAGGACCTGCACCAGAAAAGCTATGGAAGCTTTTCTTTGATGGCGCCCGATGCAAAAATGGCGCCGGTGCGAGCGTACTATTGGTTTCCCGACCAGGATCCTCGAAGGACTACACCTACAGGCTGGATTGGAGCTGTACCAACAACGCGACAGAGTATGAAGCCCTGTGCTTGGGTTTGAGAAAAGCGGAGAGACTGGGGATAAAGCATCTGTAGATCTTTGGCGACTCAGAGTTGGTGTGCAACCAGATTACGAACAGGTGCGCTCCCAAGAAGCACTACCTCAAGGCGTACCGTAATCGGGTCTAGGACCTGATGGAGTCATTCGACTCATTGAATGTCAAAGCCATATCACGTGAGAAAAACAAGCACGCTGACATTCTGGCGTCTGTTGGAGCCTGGTACGTTCCGGCTGATGACACTGTCCAGAAGCCGAGCCGGTTCGTACCATCTACGAGCCTTATGTGCCTGATAAAGACACCCACCCGGCGAGTGTTTGACTGTGACGAGGAGATCGCCACTTTTTTGGTTACCGAAGCATGTACAATCGAAGGTAGACCCTGATGACGAGCAATATGAGGGGTTGATACAGTTAAAGAATAATCATGTCCCGAAAGGACTGATTACACTAGAAAGTCTCTTTGATCAGAATGACAGAGCGATATCACACAGGGTCAAAGTAGACCCCAAGCGATGACGTCGACACGGAGCTTGAACCTGGAAAAACAATCAAGGTCGGAACGGACTGCACCAAAGAGGAACTCGAACAGATCAAATCATTGTGCGGAAAGTTCCCCGATATAGTAGTCTGGTGCTACCAGGACTTGGAGGGGTATGACAGACAGATAATCCAGCATACCATTGAGCTAGAAGATGGTGCGAAACCATTCTAGAAGAAGCAGAGGGCTGTAAACCCGAAGATTGAAGCCATGATGAAAGCTGAGCTCCTGAAAATGCTGGAAGCCAAGATAATATACCCCATCAAGCATTCATCCTATGTTGCGAATCTGGTTCCCGTGAGGAAGAAAAACGGAGACATTCGTCTCTGCGTAGATTTCAGAAATCTAAATCAGGCCTCACTAAAGGACCATTACCCGCTTCCCCAAATCGATCAGATCCTCCACATAGTTGCTGGAGCGCAGAGATTCTCCCTCTTAGACGGATTTTCTGGGTACAACCAAATCTGGGTCAAAGATGAGGACCGGCATAAGATAGCGTTCACCACCAAATGGGGAACGTTCGCCTATCAGCGCATGCCCTTCGGCTTGTCCAACGCTGGCGCCAAATTCCAGAGAGCCATGGACCTGTCCTTTCGAGAGCTGCTTAACAAGATCATTGTCATCTACTTGGATGACATGACAGTATTCTCTCACAGAAGAGAGGACCATGCTTCCCACCTACGGCAGATATTTGAGAGATGTCGTGAATTCGGCATTTCCATTAACCCGAAGAAATCGGTCTTCGCGGTAAGAGAAGGTAAGTCGTCGAGACATGTCATCTCCGAGAAAGGCCTTGCAGTGGATCCTGACAGAGTCGAAGCTCTCCTCCGCTTGCCCGCCCCAGTCGACAAGAAGGGGCTACAGTCCTTCGGCCAGATCAACTTCGTAAGGAAGTTCATACTAGACTTCGCACAAGTGATCAAACCCACGGCCGAACTGCTGAAAAAGAATGCCAAATTCCTGTGGATTGACAAGAGGAGGCAGGCCTTCGAGGAGATCAAGACCAGAATTTCACAAGCTCCGGTGTTGATATACCCAGATTATTCCAATGTCTTCATCCTGTATGCGGTGGGAGAACCCGAGAGTTACGCCGCAGTCCTGACTCAGAAGGGAGACGATGGCGAAGAGCGCCCCATAGTGTTCTTAAGCCAGGTGATTCAGCCGCACAAGGAAAGGTACAATTTTATTGAGCGGCAGGTTCACGCAGTCATGAAGTCTCTCCAAAAGTTCAGGCACTTCGTCTCGCAGAGCCGGACAACTGTCTTCGTGATACACCCGGACGTCCGGAACTTCATCATACAAGGGGAACCGGGTCACAAGAGAGCAGGATGGATTGCCAAAATCCAGGAGTTCGACATTGAGGTACGGCCAACAAAGCTGATCAGAGGCCGAGCCTTGTGCCAGGAGCTGGCCCGAAGCGTTGCAGCCGAGATATCTGCTTGGAAGTGGGAAGATCCGACAGCAACCACCAACGTAGCCAACTCCTTATCAGAGGAAAGTGATTGGACAGATGACTTGGTGAGGTATTTCTGCACCGGGAGATGTCCAGATCACTTCAATGCCTCACAAAGGAGGTTTCGGCTAAATGCCTTGAGATACACTCTTCGCCCCGACGGGCTTTACTTCAAGAACATTGACGGCATCCTGTTGTGGTGCGTCAAGAAAACCGACCAACCCAGGGTCCTTGGAGAATTTCACTCCGGGATGCTTGGAGGACACCATTCTGGAAGGCCTACAACCTTGAAGATCATTAGAGCTGGGTACTATTGGCCCACTCTCTTCACAGGCGCGCATGCGGTCTGTGTAAAATGTGATAAATGCCAGAGATTTGCTGGCAGAAACATAAAAGCACCCCTGCCCCTCCAACCAATTCAGGCCGAGACTCCGTTTCAGCAATGGGGTCTGGACTTCATCGGGGTCATTACACCTAACTCTGCAGCGGGGCACAAGTTTATTCTTACCACCACCGATTACTTCACTAGGTGGGTAGAGGCGATCCCCACGAAGAATGCGGACCAAGAAACGGTCATTGGGTTCCTCGAGAGCCTTATCACCCGTTTCGGGGTCCCAGAGTCAATAGTGACGGACAACGGTCCGGGGTTCACAGGCGCTGTACTCACGGAGTACACCAGCAAGTACGGCATCTATCAAAAGATGTCTTCTAACTACTACCCGCATGGGAACGGCCTGGCTGAGTCCACCAACAAGAATCTACTGAAAATTGTCAAAAGGACAGTAGAGAAGAACAAGAGGACTTGGCACCTACTCCTGAATCGGGCGTTGTGGGCGGATAGAATATCATACAAGAAGTCTATCAAGACATCCCCCTACGCGCTCGTGTATGGCAAAGAGGCAGTCCTGCCAACCCACATAGAAATTCCCGCACTCTGGATGTTGGATGAAGAGAGAGTCAGTGGGGATCCAATGGACGCCAGACTGTGCCAGCTGTTGCAGTTAGAAGAAGAAAGAGAAAAAGCATACCAGGCCTTCACTAAACACGCTGAAGCGACCCAAGGCTGGTTTGCAGAAGGCACCACCGCCCGAGTTTTCAAAATCGGGGACCTAGTGCTGAAGTGGGACTCACTGAAGGCAAAACCGGGCAATCATGGCAAATTTGACGCCCTCTGGGAGGGTCCCTATCAGATAGCTCGGGTAAACCAGTTTAATGCTTTTGTGCTTCGGGACATGGAGGGTTCCACCTGAAGGTTTACCACCAACGGGTTCCACCTGAAGGTTTACCACCGCTGAAGGCACCCAATGGGTCCTTTGTACAGTTTTCTTTTCTGCATTTTTTATCAGCTTGTATATACTTTTTTCAGCATTTCAGCTTTTAGTTTGCTAGAGCCTAAGTGAAGCATACAACAAACCCCGACTTCACAGCGAAGTTGGGCATCTCTCCCGGAACAGTGCGACATCGGGGGCTTGAGAGAAGAGAGCTGACAAAAAGGGCAAAAATCTGACTAAGTGCTGGGTGCGAACCCCGACTTCGCAGCGAAGTCGGGGTGCGCACCGTCTTGGGAGCGCAGTATGTTGTTTGCCGACTAAGCTGCCCTCACAAACTTGATTTTGCTGCTCTATCAGGGGTAAACCCTTCACCATTTGCTTCTTGTGCAGTTGATTCAGGCCACTGAACTTCAGGTGACCAAATCTGAGATGCCATAGCCAGGTAGAATCTTTCACAACTGCACTTAGAGACATCAATGATTCATTCTGAATCTGCAGCGGAAACATTTTATTCTTCGTCATGGACACTGTAGCAATCTGCCCATGCGACTTGTCTCTGATGGTGCAAGCTTCGTCTTTGAACTGGACCGTATGTCCCTTCTGCACGAGCTGTCCAACGCTCAACAGGTTATGCTTCAGGCCAGGCACATAGTAGAAATCACAGATCTGCTTTCGTTCGCTATGCTTGGTGCGAATGAGGATCTTTCCTTTCCCCATTATGGGAACCTTGTTGTTCCCCATCTTCACCTCAGACTGGACTGTTTCATTCAGTTGGGAGAACATCACAGCCATTGGAGCTGGTGCACTCAAACATTTGCGGTCCGATGCAGACCAGCACGTTTGCCGACAACAAATACTTCTTAACATTCATAGATGACTTCAGCTGGAAGACTTGGATCTATGCCATCAAGTGAAGGCAGAAGCATTTGCCAGATTCAAGGAGTTCAAGGCTCTGGTGGAGAAACAGAGTGGATATCAGATCAAGACTCTCAGGACAGATGGTGGAGGTGAATACCAATTTGAAGTTTTAATTAAAATTTTATTTGCCGTCGTCGGGAGAGCGCAGTGTGAAGTGCGAAGTGCGAAGTGCGAAGGAGGGAGGGCCCGAAGTCGGGTTGTGCACGGACCGAGGTGCGAAGTCGGGTTGCGCACGGACCGAGGTGCGAAGTCGGGTTGTGCACGGATCAAGGTGCGAAGTCGGGTAGTGCACGAATCGAGGTGCGAAGTCGAGTTAATATTTCTAACATCCTCCTTTAAACCTGATTTCACGAGCGCTTTGACTCCAAGATGCTCTCGCAATCTGTTGAAGTCTTCTAAATACCAGACATTCTTCTGGCACTCAGACATTTGCGGTCCGATGCAGACCAGCACGTTTGCCGACAACAAATACTTCTTAACATTCATAGATGACTTCAGCCGGAAGACTTGGATCTATGCCATCAAGTCGAAGTCGAAGCTTTTGCCGATTCAAGGAGTTCAAGGCTCGGTGGAGAAATAGAGTGGATATCAGATCAAGACTCTTAGGACGGATGGTGGAGGTGAATACATCTCCAACGAATTCCATAACTATTGCAAGCAGCACGGAATTCGAAGGCAGTTCATTGCAAGATACACACCACAACAGAACGGGGTAGTTGAGAGGAAGAACCGGACCGTCATGGAGATGGCACGAAGCATGATGAAGGCGAAGGGATTGCCGCACGAATTTTGGGCAGAGGCTGTAACATGTGCAGTCTACCTGCTGAACAGATGTCCCACCAAAAGCGTGAAGGACAAAATCCTTGAGGAGGCCTAGAGCGGTGTGAAGCCAAGTGTGGCTCACTTGCGTGTGTTCGGGTGCATTGCATATGCACATGTTCCGAAGAGAAGCGGCATAAGTTGGATGATAGAGCTGAGAAGTGCATTTTCACAGGGTACAGTGAGTAGGCGAAGGCATATAGGCTGTACAAACCTGTGACGAAGAAACTCATCATCAGCTGTGATGTGAAGTTTCTTGAAGATGAAGCCTGGAACTGGAAGTCGGAGAGCGGCGACCGGAGCCGCAGTAGTAGAGTCTGTTGACTTGGAAGAAGGAAGTGTGCAACCACCTGCAACCTCCAACAGTAGCAGCGGTGCCAGCAGTAGCACAACCACTCCATCTCGGTCACCTCCATGTGCAAGTAGAATCCAGAACCTGGTGAAGCCAGCGAAGACAAGGAGCTTGCAAGAAATCTACGAGGCAACCCAATCTATGAGGCAACCCAAACCCATGTAGATGAAGAGTACTCTGACTTTGCATTCTTTACTGAAGTTGATCCAGTAGAGTTCGAAGACGCAAGTCAGAATCAAAAGTGGGTGAAAGCGATGGACGAGGAGATTGAAGCCATTGAAAAGAATGATACATGGCAACTGACAGATCTTCCAAGAGGGGAAGAAGACCATTGGGGTCAAGTGGGTGTATAAGACAAAGTTCAATGCCCAAGGAGACGTTGACAAGCATAAAGCCAGACCGGTGGTGAAGGGTTACAAGCAGAAGTCAGGCATCGATTACCATGAGGTTTATGCGCCTGTAGCCCGACTTGACATAGTCGGGATGATCTTGGCATTGGTAGCCCAACAGGGTTGGAAGATGTACCAGATGGATGTCAAGTCAGCCTTCCTCAACGGAGGAGGAAGAGGTCTACATAGACCAGCCACCGGGTTATGAAATTGAAGGCCAGGAGGGCAAAGTCCTAAAGCTGAAGAAGGCCTTGTACGGTTTGAAGCAGGCGCCCCGGGATTGGTACAGCCGGATTGACAGTTACTTTCAGCAAAATGGGTTTGTAAAATGCCCATATGAGCACACCCTGTACATGAAGACAAATGATGTAGGTGAGCTCATAATCGTCTGTCTCTATGTGGACGATTTAATTTACACTGGCAACAATGCAACACTGTTTGCCCAAGTTCGAACAACCATGAAGGAGTTCGAGATGATGGACTTAGGGCTGATGAAGTATTTTCTCGGCATTGAAGTTGACCAATCGGCAGATGGCATCTTCATTTCTCAGGGCAAGTATGCGAAGGATGTCCTGAAGCGGTTCAAGATGGAGGACAACAAACCTGCCATCACACCTGTAGCCACAGGTTTGAAGCTGAGCAAGCTGGATTCAGGGAGGAATGTAGATCCAACCTTGTTCAAGAGGCTAGTTGGCAATCTGATGTATTTGACTGCAACTCGGCCAGATCTGATGTTGGGAGTCTGTTTGATCAGCCGTTTCATGGAGACTCCTAAGGACACGCACTGGCAAGCAGGCAAGAGGATCTTGCGCTATGTCAACGGGACGTGGAACAATGGCCTATTTTATGCCAAACAGGACCAGTTGGAACTGATGGGCTTCACAGATAGTGACTGGGCTGGTAGTATCGACGATCGGAAGAGCACCTCCGGGTATGCTTTCCATCTCGGATCAGGGGCAGTCTCATGGGCGTCCAAGAAACAACCCATCGTTGCGTTGTCCACAGCCGAAGCAGAATATGTTGCCGCCACATCAGCCGCATGCCAGGCAGTTTGGCTGCGAAGAGTTCTCGAATGAACTGAACTATCCTTCGAAGGCGCGACAACAATTTTTTGTGATAACAATTCGGCCATCGCACTGTCAAAGGATCCCGTGTTCCATGGCCGGACGAAGCACATCGATATTCGTTATCACTTCATCAGAGAGTTGGTGAAGTCCGGAGAAATTCAACTGCAGTTTTGTAGATCCAAGGAGCAGTTGGCAGATATTTTCACGAAGCCTTTGAAGGAGGAAGACTTCAGCAGATTGCGAGAGCAGCTTGGAGTCAAAGCGCTCGTGAAATCAGGTTTAAAGGAGGATGTTAGAAATATTAACCCAGATTTCACGCCTCAGCCGGATTGCGCTCGCGCAGTCAGGGATCCCGACAAAATTTTGACATGACATCGCACCTACCCTCTGACAGATGTGACGTCTGACAGATCCGATCGCCGCAGAAGTTAATACCACCAGTTCAGCGATTTAATGCCAGTTCGGCGATTGGTCAGAAACCCTAGTTGAGGGTCTGTTAGAACTTGTCAGAGGACAACCCCTATCTTCCTCTCCCCGCGGCTATATAAGGCAGTTCGGGTCTTCAGACATGGGTGTGAAAAGAGAGCGGAGAAAGAGAGGAGAGCGGGAGGAAATTTGGAGAAACAGCAAAGTAGGAGACGAGATCGTTTCAGTGAGCAGTGTGGCTCATCTGTTTAATGTCCGAGCAGCAGACTCGACATTTGTTTTCCGTCTCAATTTATCTTGCAGCTTTAGCCTGCAGATGTTAGTTTTCCTTAGTTGAGGACTTTTGTAACCCTCGTCTTATATGAATAAAATTTCCTGTTGTTTAAGGCATCTGTAGGGTTTGCAGTTATCTCTGTGTGTTAAAATCTGTTGTTGTTCTCTGTACAAATCGCCTCAGTGCGATTTCTTTCGGGTTCTATAAGTTTGAGCTTAGATCTGAAATATCGTATTTAGATTCGGTGTTTCTCTCCTGTACAGTTCTTGCCAAGCCAGGGAAACCAACGCCGTAGCCGCGCAAGCCTCCGGACAGCAAAAGTCTGCACGGCAAAAATTTGGCTAAGTCTGAAGCTGTCCTCCCAACTTCGCAGCGCAACTCGAATTTGCACCTCGGTCCGTGCGCAACCCGACTTCGGATCCTTCGTCCTTCGCAGTTCGCACTTCGCACTTTGGACTTCGCATTCGCAGTTCGCACTACGCACTATGCCCTCATTTTCGGGCGCACCTTGGGTGACCTGTCGCGGGAAGCAAGGAAAAATGGTAAAATCTTTCTAAGTGTGGGCCCAGACGGCGCAGTACGACACAGTGCGAAGTTGGGTCCTGGGCCAGAAATTCTCCCTCAAAAGGTGTGCCCAGGCGGCGGCTATGACGTCATCAAAGGCACGAAGTCCGAAGAAGTTTTAATGATTGCGCGACTTTCAAAAACGATGTCATTAAGAAAGCAAGGCGCATTAGGACCAACTGCAACTAGGGTACGCTTTTCAAGGTTAAACTCATGCACAGCCGCCAAAGTATCATAACGCTTCCACCAACTTCAAGTTAACCACCTTAACTCCCTCCCTCGCGCCATTAATGCTGCAATCCTTGCCTAGAAAAAGGGCCCTGGCATGCTCAGAAAATTTAGATTGTCGAGCTGACTCCAAGACTGCAAAGCGCAGAACTAAGAAATCAAAAGCCAAAATTTCTTTCTCTGCCACTTCGAACAGAGAAAATGGACAAGGGGAAAGCGCCAATGCCGGTGCAGTCCAGTGACGCAGAACCTGAAGCTGAGGAGCAGACGGAATCCAGCGCTCATGAGAGCGAAGCGCCGCAAGAGCAGAAAAGGAAAACCCGAACAAAGAGAAGTCGAGGGCAAATTCGACCGCCGCCTGTCAAATACCTGGCCGGGTACAAAGATAGCGAATTTTCTATTAGCCTCACCAAGCTGCGGCCGAATATTGCGAAGTGGGCTGACAAGGTTTCGCCCTCGCACCATATCGGGGCTGCCTACAAATCGAACCTGTACTGGTTCCTGTGCCCTCCTGTCCATCAATGCCCGGAGCTGATTGAATCAATCGTAGCATATTACAAACCAGCTGCCCGACAAGTCTGCGACAACAAGGGAAGAGTCCTGTTCACACTCTTCAGAGAGAGCGTCCAGCCAGCTTTCGCCCCGGGGCTCCAGTACGACCCCAGCGCAATTGTCAGAAGGATTAATCTGGATGAACAGACGGGCAGATTCACGCAAACAAAGAGGATGAGAGAATTCCTCGACTCGGAGTTGAAGACTCCGCTGGCAGCCGGACAGTGGCCGACAGCCCCATACCCCTGGACAGGTTCGAGAACAAATACATATACATCATCCTGGCATGGGTACTCGGCTGCGATTCTGACAAAGTGGTACGCCCGTACCAGCTGGCGCCGCGTGAATGTATCCTACATGGGGAGTTTTACGACTCCACGGCGAAAAGAGTGGGAAGCGCCCTATTTTCTTCGATTGGGCAGACTGGCTGGCGTACGCCATTCATTCAAACCTAGTCGGTCGCAGCAGAAGCAGACAACGGAATTCCGGGTTTGCTCCTTCCTCGCATGGCTGTGCCTGTACCACATGCACTACCGGATCAGAGTTCCTGACTTGAAGAAGGTAAACGAAAAAGAGAGCCGCTGCCCGTGTACGAATGGACCGAGATCTTGTACAGAAAAGGGTCATTCTATGAGTTTAATTTTAAATTTCTGTGCATGGTCATGGGGCTGTTCAATGGTGAGGCATCTCACCCGCCATCGGTCATGACAAGCTATCTAAGGAAGCACAAGTACGGGGACACCTTCCGGTTGACACAGGGCGTCGTGGTCAGCATCTACGGATTCAAGGGGAAGCTGTTCCTGCTGCCCTACTTCTACACTGACCACCAGTTCGGAATGGAGATTGCGCGTCAGATGGACTATGTCGAAGAAGAATTCGGCCAGGGCAAAAAGAAAGGCCATATTTTTCAGTATCCAATTTGCTGGGCGAACATCCGAGTGCACGAGATTGGACAGCACGTCTACCTCGAGCGAGAACTCATTGACATGGGTCTGATAATGCTTCCTCAGCGCTGGAAGTATGACCCGATTGGGGTCAGGGGTAAATTTGCACATATCTGCCCTCGAGCAAAGATCATGCAGGAAAGGGGCAACAGAACAGGTGCAAACCTTGAATGGCACATTGAGCAGATGCAATCATGGCCTCCATGGCATGATTTTTACTGCGAAGAGGTGACGTATGACCCAGAGCGAAACCCGGATCACCGTTTGGAATCTACGGGCTTCAAAAAATTCCTCGCCTAGGTGGCGCCCCTCCACTGGCAAAAGGACAATCGTTGAATGCTGGAAGATGAGATGCCGCATGCAGCACGACAAATCTAACCGAAAAACGCTGGCCGTTGATGATGAGTTTTCGGCCCTATATGATCAATACGCTGACACGTGGCGGCCTTTCGCATTTCGAGATTGCGTTCCCTGAGGCGCTAGGAAAAGGTATACAAGGAGGTCCTCATCCCAACAATTGCCTACTTTCGCGACTTCCAGCGCAACGCCGACGAGCAGTCAGTGGGCCCAATGCAGCCTCCAGCTCCTGAAGCATTACTCGAAAGGGCGCAAGGGTCAGAGAGGTCAACTCCTGAGGTGGCCCCCCAAGCGGAAAAAGCGCCAGAACAGCCAGCTATCAGATTGGCCGCGGCAGGCATCCTCCCAGTTAGACCTAGGTACAAGTTTACCGTGGGGACATCGCTGCCTGTAGCCCCAACATCCTCTCCGTCCTTTGAACCAGCTACAACGCCAGAAGAAAAGAAAAGGAAGAGGAGTGAAAAGGCCAAGCGGCCTAAGGAATCTGTATAGCAGCCAGCCGCAGCGCAAAGAGGGACAGCCGCTCCAAAAATTGTCTCACTAGATAGCCCTGAAGCAGAAGCAGACACTTGGGCTGCGGGCGTCCTTCAGACAGTGGCTCAGGCGGAGCCCGCAGGTACGTCCACTTCTCTGCTTCCCCAAGTCCCAGTCGGCCCTGCTATAACGCCATCCCCCATTACATCAGGGCAAGCCGTAGTTGCATCCTCATCTTCCCAGACTGTCCAAACATCCCACAGCCCCCATTCCTTCGACCAGTTCGCCCAGGACCCTAACGCCTTCCAGTCCCTCAGCCAAACCCTGGAACCCTCGCCTACGGCCAGTGTCGAAGCTACACATACATTGCCGCGCCGCTCACCTCACCTGTTCAAAACCCCGCCAGCGCCGTCCACTCAGCCGCTCACTTCCCCTAGGACCCGGTCGCCCTTAAAAGTGGCCACTCCTTCTGGAATCCCTCCTGCTTCGCTGTTTGCAGGGAAGATGCCGCAGCAAGGCCTGATGCTGGAAGACCTAGACTTCATGGGCGACTTCATGCAGATCGCAGACGATCAGCCTTTGGCAGCAAAGGCCGCAGGATGTTCCGCCTCTTTCCTCCAGGGTGTCAAACGGAGGAGAGCCGAGGAAATAGCTGCCCCGGTAAAGCGCACCAAGTACGACTTGGACAGGAGAGTGCTGACAACTGAGAAGTTGATCCCAAAGGTGAAGAAGCCTCTCCGGGAAATGACCGAGGCAGACTATGAGCATCAAGTCAAGGAGAAGAGCTTTGATGACATCAACGAGGAATACGAAATCAACGGTATTCATCGTAGAACACATAATCTCCTTGTCAAGCGACTTGAGAATCAGGAGGCGCTGTTTCAGCTACAGAATACTTTAAGATAGCTGGAGGAAGATCTGGCTAGGGCCACCGCGCAGCTGGGGTCTGCACAGCAGTAGATCGATGAACTGAAAGCCTAGCTGGCCGCCTCTCAGCAAGAGGCCGCAGCACAAAAACAGACAGCCGAACAACTGTCAGAGGAGAAAAGGGCAGCATTGGAGCAGGTCTCTCAGCTCCAGGATTCATTGAAACAGGCTCAGTCGCAGCTAGAAGAGAAAACATCACAGACGGCGGCCTGTTTAAAGAATAAGGTTAAGGAGATGCGGGCTGGTCTGTTGCAGGGATGTAGGCCCAACGTTGTCAGATCTATATCGGTCCTGGATTTCGCATCCAGGATCCAAGAAGTATCTGCCTAGGGAAAGCCTGTGGTAGAGGAGGCCGAACACCAAGCGAGGCAGTGGCTGGACTTGGCTATGAAACTTGAGGAGTATGAGTGCAAAGGCGTCCGATTTCCCGCAATGTCCCGACTTGCCTCAGAGTGGGCAGATGCAAGGGTAACCTTGCACATTTATTTTTATAAAACAGAGAAGATAAGGGCCACCAGGAAGATGCTGGACTCAGTAGACCACGAAA
Source organism: Wollemia nobilis (assembly GCA_028583015.1). NCBI lineage: Eukaryota > Viridiplantae > Streptophyta > Pinopsida > Araucariales > Araucariaceae > Wollemia > Wollemia nobilis. The sequence goes on from JAQPPZ010000523.1 coordinate 24,860,585, forward strand.
TGAGCATTTGCCTGGCCCCCTTCAACACTCTGTCTGAACACGGGTGCTCGAGCTTCGTCAAGGATGGCGAATTTCTGACCCTCGAGCAGGTGAAACTGAATTGGCTGTCCTTCGAGGCAGACACAGCAGAAATTGACAGTTGGGCCAAGCCAATCCAGGAAGCTTAGGTCACCCAGATGGTGTCAAGGTACTGCAAAATCAACACCTCCCTAAAAGAGTTGGGAGAAAGATACGACACCATCGACCTGCATGCGGTTGCTGCATTCAGTGCAGCGCTGAAAGAGGTCAGCGACCTAGGGCCCTTCCAAGCAGCAGTCTGGGACCAGGCCAAGGCTGCATACGATCGCATCCGTGAGCGGGAGGCCGACAACGAAGACCATTCAGGTTCTGGAGGAGAAACAGAAGGGGCAACTGCCGAAAGTGAACCTGAAGAAGAACAGTTGCCCGGGAAGAAGCCGTCAGAGCAGCGGAAGGCAGGGGAAGGAAGTTCCTCTGCGCCCAAAGGATGAAGGCCTGGTTCTTTGCATCGAGGCGAGCTCGACACCCCGCGAACGGCCAGGAATGTTGCCACATTTTGCACGGGGTGCCATGTTTTCAAATTTTCAAATTCCCAAAATAGAGCAAGTATTCCCTAAAAAATTCTAAGTGTTAGGGCGCAACCCGACTGCGTAGCGAAGTCGGGGTGCGCCCTCAAGTTGGAGCGCACTAGGGGATGCGAAGTGCTAAAGAAGGCTGAAAAGGAGCTGAATTTGGCTAAGTGTGGGAGCGCAACCCGACTTCGCAACGAAATCGGGGTGCGCTCTTCTTCCTGTGCGCACTTGGGAAGCAGTGATTGCAGAAATCAGCTAAGTGCTGGAGCGCAACCCGACTTCGCTGCGAAGCCGAGGTGCGCTCCCCTTTTTGTGCGCAGTCCGAATAGCGGCCGAAAAAAAAACAAGTGCCGGTGCGCAACCCGACTTCGCAGCGAAGTCGGGCTGCGCCCTCTGACCGGTGCGCAGTTGGGCAGCATTCATCAAGCAAGCCCAGAAATTGGCTAAGGCACGGAGGCCTCCCCAACTGCGCTGTTTCCCACCTGCGCTACCCGATGGCGCTCTGATCCCGGGCGAAGTTGGACAAACTGCCTTTCAAAGTAGACATTTGTCACTCATCAGAATTCGACAAGTGTCCAGCCTTGGGATTCGAGCCGAGATGTGACGGGATAAAGGACAAGCACGGACCACATTACCTATGCCAGCTGCCTCCATTTAAGCTGATGTAAAGTTCCATCTACCACAGCTACCCGCATTCCTGCTGACTAGAAGTTTCACCCGACGCGCTGCCACGTAGCTGTACAGCTTTCAGGGAGACCTTGCTGCAAGTACAGTCCTCGCCGGCAGGAGTCAGCATCAACAGCTGTTTTGCCGCTTTTGTCAGCTATTGTTCGGTCTGGGACTTTGTGCCCGTAATTGTAATCAGGGGGAACTTGGGCTATAAATAGCCACACCATTTCATTGTAAAAAGGTGGAAGGGGAATATACTGCTAGGGAACCATTGTAGCTATACGTTTGCTTCTGAATGCAAGACACATAATTGGCTCTGCTTACTGTCATCATCTTTTATGCTGTCTTTCCTTGTCATTTCTACCTCATGTTTCTTATTTCATTGCTTACTGTTATACTGAACTCTGGATTCCAGTATTTGATGATTAAGTATTCCTCGAATGCATAGATAGAGGATACATAGGATGCATGATAGTTGTAGTTTCTATGGTGTGTTTTGTATTTAATTGCTGTTAGTAGTGGTGATTGATCGTTGTCGTGCTGCTTATTCCCCCCACCCAACTCCAATCATTAAAAATCCACAGGAAGCCGGCCTTCTCCGGAGATTGGCACTTAAGGCATTCCTTCCTTCCGGCCTTTCAATCTGGTGGGCGAATCTGGGGCGCATTATACCAAATCCTTTCCTCATGGCAGATTCGTAACCAACAGGACAGTGGACCAATCCCTGTTCGACTCATGGCAGCGACCTGCAAGTCTTTATATTTGATGCTTTGTACTTCAAAGGCTAAATTGAGTCGGCTTCTTATCTCTTGTATGACTTCATCCACTATTGGCCCTTTCTGTGCAGCGGCATACTGGGCTTCAGTGATATAGGATAAAATTGACAGGGCACTGGAGGCCCGAGATCTGAAGTTTTTAAGCAAGCACGAGTGGATTTCTTTAATTTTTCCTCTATCAAACAACTCTAAACTCTCCTTCTCATACAATCGCCATCGCATCTGCAAGATCCTACTTTCGAACTCCTTGGCCTTCACTTCGGATTCGGCCTGTATCTTGCTTTGATTTTCCGTTGCGCTCTGCAGTTGGTTTACCTGTTGCTTCAAGGCATCTACTTCCTTCTTCATTTGCTCGCACTGCTTTTCTGCATCTTCCAATTTTGAGCGTGTTCTGGCTAGATCTTCCTCTAACTTAACGTTGGCGCTCTCCGCTTCATACCGGCGCTGGTTGGCAATCCTCGCATGTGCGCGGAATGTCTCTATCCTCACATGCATAGACTCGGATTCATTATCTACGTCCATGTGCTCCAGGTCCTTGACCTTCTCTTGATAGTCATAGTCAGCAGGGGTCATCTCGTCCAGGGGCTTTTGGACCTTGGGTATCTTCTTCACTTTGTGTAACTTTCCACTTTTCAGATCAAATACAGCGCACTTTTCTTCCTTCGCTAGAGAACGCCCCCTCTTTCTCCTTGCCTCCTTGAGCATCTTGTCGGTATTCTGCCGGGCTCGGATCAACTTCTCTGCTAGAGGACGCTCTTTGATCATAGCCAATTCATTTTCAAATGAGGCTGGGTCACCAACCAAGGGGGTGAACAAGTACAATGACTGTATGGGTGACGCGTCGCCAGTGGGTTCGGCGACAGGTGTGGTGGGGGTTCCGGTGAGCGAAACGATGGCATGCGCGACTGGGGAGCGGGAGTCGGGGTTTGGAAGTGGAATATTGCCTCCGGTCTGACCAAGTATTAAGGGAATGGTGGCGTGGGTGAGCGAAGTGGTGTTCGTGGACTCGTCCCGGCCTGACGACTCAGACGGGGTGGAGACGTTTATGGGGCCGGCGGGATTGTGAGACAGATTTGTGGTAGCAAAGGATACCACACGATGGGGCGACTGTTCAGTTTGACAAATGTTTTGGGGAGATTTATTCAAAAGGGCGGAAGACTCTTGGGGACCTTCGGCCGGGACTACCGTAGACACGACTTGGGAAACCAGGGTAGAAGGTAAGGGATGCGTACCTGCATGCTCTAGCGATAGAGCAGAAGCGGCAAATACCTGCGTGTTTGGTTCATGTTCTCTCCCGGCCTCCGCACTTCCGACATCCTCGACTTCTTCAACATTCTTTTCTTTTTGGAGGAATTCCTCCACATTAATGATATCCACCTCAGAAATCTCCTCTGTCCTTTGCGACGCTGTTTCTCCGACACCCACCTCAGCTGAGCCTATTGTAGACTGTTCGTTAGAAGCACCGGGGGGTCTGGTACGAGGTCGCTTCGGGTGAGGGGGAGGCATCTGGACCTGTTCAGGTCTCTTTCTCTTCTTTTTCTCCTCCTTTTCTTGTTGTTGTGCTGACCTCACAACGTTTGTGTCAGAACCTCCAACAGGTTCTTTAGGCAGCTCCTGTTGTGTCGTTGTTGCCTCTTCTTCTTCTTCCTGCTCGGAAACATCATCAATTCTTCTTGGGCTTTCGCCCGAACCTGGGGCACTAGGAGGAACGAAGTCAGCGAAGGAGATGGGCTTCCAAGATCCAGCATTAGCTTCATAAAAAATTGCAAAATCCTTATCCATCTCCAAGAGCCCATATGATTTTTGCTTTCGGCGATGGACTCTCATCACCCACCATTCTTTCAATTGTTCTTCACGCCAACCCCTTAACTCTCCCCTTAAATCATCCTTCATTTTCCTCCATAATGCGGAGTCTGGGCCTGGAAAGGGGTGCCGAATCGGGTCATATTCAACCTCCATGGTGTAAAACTCATGCCACGGGGGTAATGTCTTCATTCTCTCCAGGTGCCACTCCAAATCTCTCCCAGTGGGGTTGTTCCGCTGCTCCACTATCTCCGGGTGGGGGCAAACATGGAAGTTTTTAAATCGGAGGTGGTCCCTCATTACCCCCAAGGGGTCGTAGCACCACCGCCGAGGGATCTGCAGCAAACCGAAGTCGGCAAGTTTATCCTCTAAGTAAACATGTTGTTTGAGGGCAAAAACCTCAATGACTCCCATCTTGAAGGGGAAATCACAGGTGGGTGCCCATTTCCGGCCGTGGCCATAAATAACATTTGTTGCGTCGCTCTGGCGAGCGACCTCCAGTGCGAATTGGTACTCGGAAGGGTGAACCGGCAGCAGGAAGGGTTTCCCTGTAAATCCGAACAGGCGAACCACAAGCCCCTGTGTCAATTGAAAAACATCCCCCTTTTTCTCCTTAACTACCTTATCTCTAAGGCTCATGGGCACCCGAGGGCAAGAACCTTGCATTAGCTGAATAGCAGGTCCTAAAAACTGTTGATTGAAAGCATAATATGACTCCGTCCTCGCCAGGAGGGGAGTCCACTGATATACTGGCAGAGGGGTTCCGTCTTTGCCGCTCGGAGTAATAGCAATGTGGGGAAAATGCTTCTGAGTATGATAGAAAAAGAGCCAAACCAAGAAAGAGCAAGGCCCAAAATACTGGCCCGTTCCAGAATTTTTCATGCTAACCAGCCGCGTATGTAAGGTCCGGGCCACCCATTCCGCCCAGTCAAAGAAAACCGGGTTAGTGTTTGGCCTTGATGGGTCTGGAGCATAAAACTCCCCTCGTGAAATACACTCGGCCAGCGACACTTGCCAGGGGTGTACAGAAGCATCGGTAGACAGGCCCGCGACCCACGCAATGATGGAGAAAATATCCGTGCTCTTAAAATCTTTCAGAGGGCGAGGCATCTGAGGCAGCTTGCCTGAAGGAAGCCCGTCCTTGAGGTTTTCACTTAAAAATTTTATGATGTAGCTGGAAGTGGTAAACCTCTCCATTTGTTCGCTCAAAATAACATTACGAACAGAATATCCTTTGGGCGGCCCTTGTTGTGGGGCGAAAGCTTCTTGTACATCTTCCTTTAAAATTGTGAACAATTTGTTGCCTGCAACGTCCAAAACCTGTTTGGTGGATGGTTGATAGTTTTGCGCGATAGCATAGACTAACTCGGGACAGTGGTGCGCTGGCGGAGTCAGGTACCAGTATATCTGTGAATAATAAGCGGCGGCCCTTTTGTTCTCCGCAGACAGTCGGCTTTTCATGAAGTCGATGGTATACCGGAGCTCGGCAATGCTCTTCGAAAGTTCGGTGTCCCTTATCTTTTCCCACCCGTCAATAGGTGGTTCTGCGGGTTGCTCTTCCTCTGAATCTTCCCTTTCTTCCATAGCCTGTTTTTCAGGGCGGAGGTTGAGGTCAACCCTCTTGGGTCTATGCCTTCTCTCCTCCTTAACCTTTTTAGCCTTTTTCGGGCCGGCTACTTTAGGTTCCTTCCTTTTCTCCTTCGAATTTCTCTTTCCCATTTTGATTTTCAGTAGCAGCAGAATTTTCGACGCAGAGAATGAGAGTACTGCAGACTTCTGGCTAGGGCTCTTATACTCGTGCTTATCAGCGGGTGAACAGTTTTTCACTACTACGACTTGGGTTTTATAGCTGTAGGTGGTAACTACCACCATTTATGGCACCTGCCAAAATTAAATTCATAAATCGGGCCGAAGAGATCGTCTCACCCTCTAATTGGCTTCGTAGCACAGGTGTACGCGGGTCGATGTACTTCGAAGTCCTGACCATGTTTCGAAAATCTAACTTCCTGCCACCTCGTACCTGGGCACGACTTTTAATCATAACTAAATTCTCTTGGGATACGCTCCGCCACCTTTGCATTAATCCCGCATGCCCTGAACGTTTTCCTAGGTTGCCGCTGGCACACATCTCGAGGCACGTTTTAAATGCTTTTCGTTTTGCGCCTTATGATTTGGCGAAGCTGATCTTAGCGCAGAGGGCCTTCGCGGCAAACCTCAAACGACCCACGGTTTTCCATACTTCGGGCCCGAAGTTGTTTTACTCACGGGATTCGGGCTACCTTACTGCCTCGTTGCTTGCTTCGCGAAAGATTAACCCCGAAGTGGGGATTGAGTTGCCTTTTGAGCGAAGCGTTTATCTAACGCGTCTCTTTGTCTCTATTGCGTTTATAGACAGGGAAATGGTTCGCTGAATTTCTTTTGAAAGTCACTTCGCTCGGTCCCTTTTCCGCGAAGCATTTTTCATGCCTTAGGCAATTGGAGGCTTCGGAGAGGTATTTCCATTTGCTTCTCCAGCGAAGCTTGCTGCTGAGCGAAGCTGTTTATATCTGCTTTCTCCTTTGGGGTTTGAGCATTATGAGCCATCCCTTGGTATTGGTTGTCGGCGACACGCCGTACTCTGGTCTCAGTCTTCATTTTGATGTTGTTTTGGCCTTCGAGGAGCCTTTTCACGTTTCAACGCCAAGGTACTTCGCAGCGAACCAACTTGCATCAGCTACTTCGCGCGAAAAATTCCCGAAGGAGGTTCTACTAGACTTGGTAAAGCCGGATTTAGTAGCCTTAAACGGAATCCATTGCTACGGCAGTATGAAGCTGCGATCCTCTTCTAACTATCTATTTAACTCTTTGAAAGTCTTAAAACAAAGTATATACAAGTGCAAACAACAAGATATTATATACAAAGGCAAACAAAAATTTTAAGGGAATTTTTTCAACGATGGAAGGTCTTCAAATGAAGACCGTTTACAGGAATTGGCAAAGTCTGGCCGGTTGTGTCCTTGAGGATAAAGGAGTTAGCTGAATTTACCTTTGCAATCTCGAATGGCCCATCCCAGAAAGCGTCTAGTTTATCATGATTGCCAGGCTTGGCCTTCCAAGAGTCCCACTTCCATACCAAGTCTCCTACTTTGAATGTCCGGGCAGAGGACTTTTTTTTGAACCAGCTTCGGGTGATTTGAGCATGTTTTGCGAAGTTCTGGTAGGCCTTATCACGATCCTCCTCCAATTGTAGCAGTTGAGCTAGTCTATCCTCCATGGGACTGAATTCTTCTTCTTCGTCGTTTAACAACCGTAACGCAGGAATTTCTATATGGGTTGGTAAGATAGCCTCCTTGCCGTATACCAGGGCGTAAGGCGAGGTTTTGATCGACTTCTTGACAGATATCCGATCAGCCCACAGGGCTCGATCCAGGAGAAGGTGCCAAGTCCTTTTGTTCTTCTCTATGAGCTTTCTCAGCAACCTTAACAGGGTCTTATTTGTTGATTCTGCCAATCCATTACCTTGTGGATAGTAATTGGAGGTGACCTTGCGGTATATCCCATATTTGTAGGTGAATTCGTTGATCTTGGCACTTGTGAACCCAGGACCATTATCCGTAACTATTGCTTTCGGGATGCCGAACCGGGTGATCAAGCCCTCTAGGAACGCAATGACCGTTTCCTGGTCGGCGTGTTTTGTGGGCGCCGCTTCAGCCCATCTAGTGAAATAGTCAGTTGCAGTCAAGATGAACTTATGTCCTGCAGAGGAGTTCGGCGAGATAACTCCTACGAAATCTAATCCCCACTGTTGGAACGGTGCTTCTACCTGTATTGGTTGGAGGGGCATGGGAGCATTTTTGCTTCGGCCAGCGAACTTCTGACATTGTTCGCATTTTCGGCAGATTGCAAAGTCGTCGGCGAAGAGCGTAGGCCAATAGTAGCCTGCCTTGATTATCTTTAAAGCTGTTGTTCTTCCTGCGAAGTGGCCCCCTGATAACCCGGAGTGGAATTCACCAAGGACCCTTTTCTTATCATCTTCTTTTATGCATCTTAGAAGAACACCATCAATATTTCTGAAGAATAGGCCTTCGGGGCGTAATATGTATCGGAGGGACCGCATCCTGAAGTGTCTTCGCTGCGAAGCATTCAAATGTGGAGGACATTTCCCAGTGTTGAAATATTCAACTATTTCACTGACCCAGTCCTTTTCATCTTCTTCTTGATTCGCGAAGCACTCTTCTGCCATTAAGTCATCCCATTGACAGGCTGTCACTTCGGCTGCGACACTTTTTGCAAGCTCCTGGCATAACGCGCGACCGCGAACTAGTTTCGTGGGTCGAATTTCGATGTCAAACTCTTGTATTTTGTTGACCCAACCTGCTCTTTTGCTGCCCAACTCTCCCTGGATAATGAAATTCCGCACGTCTGGGTGGATAACAAACACTGTAACCCGACTTTGGGAGACAAAATGTTTGAATTTCCTCAGGGATTTCATGACAGCATGCACTTGTCGTTCTATGAAGTTGTATTTCTCTTCATGGGGCTGTATTACCTGACTTAAAAATGCGATGGGACGCTCTTCGCCATTTTCCCCTTTTTGCGTTAGGACCGCGGCGTAGCTCTCAGGTTCCCCTACAACATACAGAATGAAATCCTTACTATAGTCAGGGTTAGTTAGAACAGGTGCCTGAGCGATTCGGGCCTTGATCTCTTCAAATGCTTTTCTTCTATCATCGGTCCAGGTGAATTCAGCATCCTTTTTCAAGAGCTCAGACATCGGCTTAATGACTTGAGCGAAGTCTGGAACAAACTTCCTTACGAAATTAATTTGGCCAAAAAATGACTGCAGCCCTTTCTTATTCATCGGGAGTGGGAGCTTTAAGAGAGCCTCAGCTCTATCAGGGTCTACGGCGAGCCCCTTCTCTGATATAACATGTCCCAGTAATTTTCCTTCATTCACTGCGAATATGGACTTCTTCGGGTTGATTGAGATGCCAAATTCTCTGCATTTTTCAAATATCTGCTGCAAGTGTGAAGGATGGTCTTCCCTTTTCCGGGAGAAGACGGTCATGTCATCCAAATAGATGACAATGACCTTATTTAATAGTTCGCCGAATGCTAAATCCATAGCCCTCTGGAAGGTGGCTCCTGCGTTTGAAAGGCCAAATGGCATTCGCTGATAAGCGAATGTTCCCCATTTAGTAGTAAATGCCGTTTTGTGTTGGTCCTCATCTCTAACCCAAATCTGGTTATACCCTGAAAAACCATCAAGTAGGGAGAAACGCTGGGCTCCAGCTACTGAATGCAAGATTTGATCAATCTGCGGGAGAGGGTAGTGGTCTTTTAGCGAAGCTTGATTTAAATTGCGAAAGTCTACACATAGACGAATGTCCCCATTTTTCTTCCTGACGGGAACTAGATTCGCTACCCAAGAAGAATGCTTTATGGGGTAAATAATCTTAGCTTCAAGCATTTTCAGAAGTTCGGCCTTCATCATGACTTCGATCTTCGGGTTGACAGGCCTTTGCCTCTGTCGGAAAGGTTTGACTCCTTCCTGCAGCTCAATTGTATGTTGAACCAATTGTCGATCATAACCTTTCAGGTCTTGATAAGACCATGCCACTATGTCTGGATACCTTCTGCACAAAGATCGGATTTGTTCTAGCTCAGCCGGGGTACAATCTGTCCCGACTTTTATCACTTTCCCGGATTCGAGCTCCAGATCCTGATATTGCTTAGCGTCGACTTTGATTCTGTGGGAAACCGCTCGATCATTTTGATCAAAAAGGCTTTCTAGAGTAATCAACCCTTTTGGAACATGGTTGTTTTTTAACTGGACCAGCCCTTCATATTCTTCATCTTTTGGGCTTCTCCCTTCAATAGTAGTTGCTTCTTGGATTAAGAAATTGATGATCTGTTCATCATTGTCAAAGACTTGCCAGTGCATGTCTCTATCTGGTACGGAGGGCCTATAAATCATTCTCACAGCTTTGGGCTTGTGTACCATGTCGTCGGCTGGAGAATATCTAGCCGCGATGGAGGCCAGGACGTCAGCGTGTCTATTTTTTTCTCGTGGGATGGACTGCAGATTAAGTGATTCAAACTGCTCAAACAGGTCCCACACTCTGTTGCGGTATGCTTTAAGATAATGCTTTTTGGAGATGCACTTGTTGGTGACCTGATTACATACCAATTCGGAATCTCCGAAAATTTGGAGATGCTTTACGCCCAACTTTTCTGCTTTCTTTAGTCCTAGGCATAGGGCTTCATATTCCGCTGCGTTGTTGGTGCAACTCCAAACCAACCGGTAGCAATATTCCTTTTGCTCGCCGGACGGTGATACTAAAAGTATTCTTGCCCCGACGCCATTTTTGCATCGGGCGCCGTCAAAGAATAATTTCCATAATTCCCCTTGGGTAGACATCTTATTCTTCGGCTTAGTGTGCTTCTCTGGTTCGGTGATAGTATAGCATCCTATTTTTGTCTCTATCATGGCATTGAAGTCTGTCAGTGAAAACTCGTCTTCAGAATTCAACTGCGCAAGAGATTCTTCAACTAGGTCCACCTGCTCTATCCCCTCCGCTATTGCATGTATGGGATCATCACTTTCTTCCTCGGTCATCTTCTGTACGAGGAATGTAGAAGGTTTCTCATTGTAGATTTTAACCTTCTTTCCCTTGAATGGAACTTCTAAATGCGAGTAGTCCATGGACAGATATCCTCCTAACTTTGCTGTGAATTCCCTTGAAAGGCACATGCTAAAATATGGCTCCAGGTCAACGACTACCACCTCCTGTATCACTACAATTTGGGGCACCTTGTGCAGTCGAATAGGTATATCTTTGATTACGCCGACTGTCTTCACAGGAGTACCATCCAGCTGGAGTACGCCGTGGCTGCTTCGCGTGTACTCCATTCCTATTTCCTCGCAGACCGCCTTAGGCATGACTGTCGTTGCGGCCCCGGAATCAATCATACAGTTGTGGACGATATACCCTTCCATTTGTAAGGACAAGTAGAACGGAGGAGGTCTGTTCTTTCCTGTAATGGACGTGGATAGGGTTTGCACTAGGGCAAGTGGTGCTAACTTTCCTGCCTTTGTTGTCTTCAAGGACTCCTGCAACAAGTCCACTTGTCCAGGTAGCTGTAATGCGTCGTATAGACTAATCTTGGCAGGTGTTTTCTTTAGCTCGTCCACGATGTTGTATACTAGGGAGTTGTGTATTTCGGGTTCTTTTTTAGCTTCATACTTCGTGCGATACTGCTCCGTGGCTTCGACTCTTTGTCGTTTAGTCAGCGAAGGGAACTTAAGCTTTTCCCTAGCCTGTTCTTTGGTTTCAGCCTGAAGCGGGGCTGCGGAGGCCTGTTGGGTCTTCTCTTTTGCTGGCGCAGGATGAGAAACTTTGTCTGGGGCCTTAGCAGGTTGCTGCTCCTTCTCGCGGCGAGTATACACCTTTAAGGGGGCCATTTGAGCCGCATCTACCTCCATTGGTCTTTTTCCTTCCCTAGTAAGAACTGAAACTTGTTCTTCTTCATCAATTACCAGGTTCTGATCTGCTTGCCTTATTATATTGACTTGACCGCTAGGGCTACTACCCGACAGCGTTTGCACGTAATGCTGATGCAGCATGCAGGTATTTTCTTCATGTGGGTCGTTACACGTGGAGCACCAATGCACGTAGTCAGAAGTGCTCGGCACTTCGTCAATCACGGCATTCCTTGCCGAAGACCTTCCCGGCTGTACCACTTGGTCTTTAGTGAGCGCTGGTGGGGGATAAGACCTTCTTGGCAGAAATTCCTGCTGTGCTTGCTTCTTTTTCATGATGGTCATGTCATTAGACAAGGTCTGTACGGTGGAGTTTAGAGATTGAACCTCCTGCAGTATTTTAGCCTGCATATCTTCGGCTTTGGGGGCAGGTGGCAATGGAGCCATCGTTGGTATTGGAGGTAGGGCAGGGTATTGGGGTGGTGCTGGTAACACGGGAAATGCCGAAGGGACAGTGGGCGGTGGTGCCGAAAATGTAGGAAAATGTATTTGTGGAGTAGTGACTTGGGACACAATGGGGTTCGGGTTCCATGATGAGATTGGATACGCAGGGGTTGCGGAGATTTGCGAAGTAGACGCACTTGGATACTGTGACTGAGGGAATTCTGGAAGTATGGGCATCGACATCCTTTGAGGAAGTTTACCCACGGCTATCAAATCCATTTCCGCTTTCTGGGCCAATTCATACAGTTCAGGGAAGGTATTAATATTCGAATATCTTACCATCACGCTGATGTCAGGGTTAAAGGCCCTGAGGTAATAATACGCTGCAGCTTCGCTGGTTGGTCGGAGACCAGCTGGTACCTGTTGGCCACGGATCCGCCACCTAGGAAGGACTTGGTGTGTCGATGCGCCCTAGACCCGCAGACCAACATTGAAAGGACGGGAGGAAGGGATGCCCCTTGTGCCAATCTTCGGAGAAGGCCGACTCCTTTCCTAACCTACTTGGGGGGTTTTAGATAAGAGTGGAGGAAAGAGATTAAAAAAGGGGGTAAAGGGAATTGGAAAGAGATTGAAAAAGATAAGGGAACAGGAAAGAGATGTAAATGTCATGCGTTTTGGGTGGGGGGAGAACAAGTAGCACGATTGCAAATTTGCATCTGAACCAACAACAATTAAAACAAAGCATGTAACAGAAATTGCAACTGCGATTCTATCCTATGTATCCTTCTGTTTTGTATTCCAGATCCAAATAATCACCAATGCTCAAATCCAGGATTCATAATTCAAACAGATAGAAATATAAATGGACATGAAGTAGAAATACTAGCAGAAGGCAGCATAAAAAGACAGAGACAAGAAGCAAAGCCAAGGATGCTTTTGAATTAATTAGAAGGTGGTCCGTCACAACAGAGTCCTCTAGCAATATGTTCCCCCTCCACCCTTGTACAATGAAATGAGGCTGCTATTTATAGCGCAATTTTACCCCCCAATTACATTTTGGGCACAGAATCCCAGACCTGACAAAACCTGCAAAAGTTGACAAAAGTGATTGATGTTGACCTCTACGGGTAAAGAATGTACTTGTAGCAAGGTCCTCCTGAAAACGTGGCAACTCCTTGGAAATCCGGTAGGTGGGAAGTTGAGTCAGTTTGAATGGGGGGCAGATGCGGTATAGTCTGTCAGTTCACGCTCATCTGTCCGGTACCTTGGCGGCACACCTTCTGTCACATCTTTGACTCGAATCTCGAGGCTAGACACCTGTCGGAATCTGATAAGGGGAAAAATCTGCCTTAGGAGCTCATACTTTCTCTCCCGCCCGACGTCTCCCAAAATTGGAGCGCAACCAGGCAGCGCAAGGGGGAAGTAGCGCAGTTGGGGAGGCCTCCGTGCCTTAGAAAATTTCTGGGCAGGCTTCAACGTTCTTTGCTCGAGTGCGTGCAGGTAAGTGAGCGAACCTCGACTTCGCTGCAAAGTCGGGTTGCTCAACTCTTAGTCATTTTTCTAGAGGTACCATGATGGGCTGCCCAACTACGCTCTTCTTCCAGGGCGAAGCCCGACTTCGTTGCGAAGTCGGGCAGTCCCAAGACTTAGCCGTTTTCTTCAAGTGAGCTGCCCAACTGCGCACGAATTTGAGGCGCAGCCCGACTTCGCAGCGAAGTCGGGTTGCGCACCCAACACTTGGACTTTTTTGGGATGTCCTTCACTGACAATGCCCAGGAGCGCAAAAAACTTAGAGCGCAACCCGACTTCGCAGCGAAGTTGGGGTTCGCTCAATACTTAGTCAAATTTTGGGCTCAGCTCTCTGCACGTCAGCTCCCCAAGTGCGCACAAAATTAAGGGCGCAGCCCGACTTCGCTGCGAAGTCGGGTTGCGGCAACACTAACACTTAGAAAATTTTGGGCCTTTGTATGAGCACAGTCGGGAGGATGAGCGCAGTCGGGCGGGGCCTGACACTTAGTTAATTTTCTGGCCCGAAATTGAGCTTCCTGGTCTTGCTTCCCGGGGCCATAACTTTTGATCCGCTGACCCGGTCCCCTATTATAATATATTGTCGGAAAGCTAGCGAGAAGATTTGCAATGATAAAATGTCCAAAGCTCATTTCATCCATTTTATCGCCCCCGTTTATGGCCCGCGAAAACCTAACACCTCCGCATGCTCCTTGCCGCTTTAAAGCTCCATACTTAGGCCAAAGTTTATCAAAAAATTTAATGTGGCAAAATTGCCAACAGTACCCTTTGCCAAGTTCGTGCGAACTTTACGTTGAAATCAGCAATCTCCTCCTGCGGGTGTCTTTGAATCATTGTAAACTGGTGCAAGAGAGGATGGATCGACAGATTCATTAAAACCCCTCATTAATTGTCCGGCTAACTGGTCCCATCCCGTTATAGTGCCAGGTGGTAGGGATCTATACCAGAAGAGGATCTTTCCTCGGAGAGACAGAACTAGAAGCTTTACCATAACTCTTTCTTCTATAATGTCATGAATTGCCACCAGAGAAACAATATCTTGGATATGTTCCAGAGCTGTCTTCCCTGTTCCATCGAATGTGAGGATTCTCTTCATAGCAGCAGGCGGAACCTGCCCTTGTCCTGCTAGATTTAATGGTTCGAAAGAATTCCATGCCGGGAACAATCTGGGCGACGGTTGTTGTTGTTGCTGGTGTGCCATGCTTGCGCCTAGATTCGGAAAAACAGGAGTTCCCGAAGTTCCTTGTTGATTGCTAGCTGGATTACTAACTGGAACGGAGGCACTTACATGATCTTGTGAGTTAGGAGGGTTAGGAGGAAGACTAGCCGCTGTGCTATATGAAGTTGGACCTTGTTCGTCAAAGGCAGCCTCTTGCGAGGACGTTCCACATAAAAGTGATTCAGGGGTGACTAACCTGGAGCGTTCCCCAAAGGCGTCAATATCGAGTTCAAAGAACTCAGTTTCTTCTCCACTATTCCTAACTCTCCATCTCGTTTGCATGAAGGCACGAATACTTTAGTACTGGTCTCTACGACTTTAAGATTCTCAGGTTGAACAAAGTCGCCAGATGCTAGAGTCTTTTGGCAATGAGATAAGCATCGATTCTCACTACCACTCACAAGGTGAGACTGACCGGGTCCCACCGGGCGTGCCAAAAACTGTTGGCCACAAATCTGCCACAGGAAAGGATTTTGCAATGTATACGCGCCCTAGACCTGGGTCAACATTGAAAGGCCGGGGGGAAGAGATGCCCTCCGTGCCAATCTTCGGAGAAGGCCGGCTCCTTTACTAAACTACTAGGGTTTTAAGCTAAGAGTGCAGGAAAGAAATAAAAGGGAGTAAGGGAAGAAATGTAAATGATTCAGTGGGAAAGAACCAATTAGCACGATTACTATCTAATACCTTGAAATAGCAATTAGCAACTTTCTAGCAAAAGTTCTCCCCCTTTTTCATTACAATTCGTGGGTTTTTATAGAGGACCCGACCCTCTGAGCCATTAATGCACTTAATCTGGAGGTACGCCCTCGGTAACCTGGAAAATCTGCTTCTGCTCCTCCTGCGACTGAGTTTTCACATCCTTTTCCACATTTAACCATTACGGCCGCATTAGCCGGGGAAATCTGCATTTATGGGCCGTCTGACTTGTCCTGGATTTTCCCGGGTGTGGGGCTCGAGTGGGTCTTCGAGTCCCTCTGGCTCTCCTCCGCGACTAATATTTCTTTTCCTGTTTCGACAAATGGGTACCGAGTCTTTCGGGCTAGTAAAGGCGCATTTATGAAATACTCGATTGCCTCGGAAAAATGCCCGGCCTAGGAGTGTGTGCCTTTGAGAAAAGCGCCCTCGAAGGAGCTTCGCCAAACTCACATTCGGAGCTTCGCTTCGCAACGGACGTGGGCCGAAGCGGGAACGATCACCTTTCAAACCTAGGCTCCTACTTGTTTATTACTTCATCGGAAAGACAAGTTGGATGCCGCTTTGCAGGGGGTTTTGTCCGAAGTGGCATGTAATTGCCAATGGGCCACAAAATGCTTCGTTGCGAACCCCCTTCAAGACAGTCGTTCGGGAGGTTTTTGGCCGAAGCGCATTCTTGCCTTAGAATATCGCTTTGATTTTTTAAGGGCAACTAATGCCTTGAATGAGGGAGCTTCGCACAAAAGTTGGCCGAAGTGGATGCTTCGCAGCGGCCTAAGGCGAAGTAGATTATGCTTTGAAAAGTGGTTTGCCAGGAGAGGGGTCCGAAGCGGATGCTTCGCTTAAATTTTAGCGAAGCACTCTCTCAACACTTCGAAATTTCTGTATTTTCCGCTTCGCAAGGTTTTCACCCGAAGCGACTGTTTAGGCTGCTTCGCTAGCGAAGCTTCTTCCATGCCTTAGCAAATCTTGGGCTACGATCTGAGCTCTCTTGTTTTCTTTTCTTGGGGAAGCTATCTTTCTTTTTCCTGCGAAGCTCCTAAACCTGGTTTGCTTTGTGGCGAAGCTCTTACACATACAGTTTTATGTACAAGGGGATAAAAATGAAAGCCAAAATTGCAGCAATTCTTAAAAATGTTCAAAAGCAAGGGAACAAATTCATGAAAACTTAGAAAATACTTTACAAAATTTTGATTTCCATTACCCCTCCAAGCAATGTGACAAAATTGTCAACAGTTACACGCTCAGATGAGAATCTGCACAACAGGTTTTGCTTAGCATCATGTTCCCAACATGGTATACATGTTGTTTTTGGTTCCTTCATGTAATTTAGTCTTAATGTGGAAATGCATGATAAATCTTTTACACAATAATGGTCTTCAACTTTTTGTGATTGCATATCAATACCATAGAAAACGTGGTTCATGCTTTTGTGGCCAATATAAAATTAGAATTCCAAATGAGATAAATGAGTTTTAACTCAATAGAATTATGTTGGTGACATTATGAATTTGTATGTGTTAAGCAGGAAATTGATGCTGTTGACAACGGCATCAATCAATATGGCACTGATAAGCCACCTAGGTATATCACAAATACACATTTGTCAGCTAGAGTTTCTCAAATTAACCCTGTCTGGATGGAGGAAAATACTGCTGAAAAAGAGGACTGTCTTTTCCATTCTGCTATGAAGGTTGCTGGTAAAGATTTTGAAGAGGTTTGTCTCTGAAATTCTTTATAGTCTATTAGCAGAGCTATCTTTTATTTTTATGTTTTATTTGTATTCTATTCATTTATTTTTGGGTAGAATTGCATCCTAATCATTTGTAGATACTGGCTTTGGATGACTTAATTTTATTGTTGGTGGGCATCTGCTAAGACAACTGATGTTCATTTAAGGATCAATATTAGGAATGTGGACTATACATTACAAAAGAATGGTTTCCATATCATGGGGGTTCAAGTGTTAATCTTATAAAATGTATCACCCTGCAGCTGCTATATTGCCCAAGGAGAGTAAAATGGCAGTTAAATAATAAAGAATGCTGCTGTAGTCAAATATAGTCACACATATATTTGAGGAAAATATTTCAACAATTGACATGCACTATAACACCCAGTCATGGACTTCAATTGGGCTTGAAATGTTTAAAGATTATGCTGGCTTTTGTGGATAAAGGTTGGAGATTGAACTATTACCATAAAAGGTCATATAACACTTCAGCATATCGTATCAGTTTGGTAGGTTACATAATCAAAGATAAGATAATTCTATTAATGTCCACAATTGGCCAAAGCAGGCCAATAGGACTCATTGAAAATAGTTGTTACAAATTGTAATGCATTGTAGTAACCACAAAGTACTTCAAAAATAAGCTAAACTAGATTAAAGAATCTAGTGTAAACTACTCTAAAGTGGAACAACTGTATGGCATAAATTTACAGCCTTGAGGGTTACCTAAAATGGATGTAATGTCCCCATTTTTACGACATCCTGTTCTGAGAGTTTTGACCAGTTACAGGGTTTTCTAATGTCCCTGCTATTTTTAGTAATTGCTATTTTTAGCAATACTATTCTTGGACGTTGGCAGACTAGCATCATTACTAGTTCTAGTGAGAGACTTATTTCTAGTTTCACTGAAGTTACTTTATTTTAATAAAGTGACTTATGTTTTATAAAGTTAAGTTGTGGACCCCCAGAAAAGTGGTGCTAGGTAAGAGGGGGACATTAAAAGAGAAATAAAATTTTTAAATATAAGGTTTAAGGAGATAAAATAATTTTATTTAGAGAAAACCTAATTTCTCTTAGAAACCCTAATTTCTGATTGAGGTTCTATATATTGGGTTTTTGGCTCTCAATTCTGGATATTCAGAGTTTGGAAAAATAGCAGAAGCTGCAGGATTTAACTGAGAGTTCTTCCAAAGGTTGTTAGAGGACGAAAACCCTTAGCAATGTCACTGGTTTCGGTAGTGAAAGATCTACCCTAGCTGGTTGTTGGTATTGCCATCCGAGGAATACATCTGTGCTTCAAATATTTCAGTCATTAGGGTTTGAGATTTGAATAGGGCTTGTTGAGGACGAAAACCCTCTGCAGGATTGACTAGTTTCGATGGTGAGAGATCCACCCTAGCTAGTTGTGGAGTTTTCATCTCAAGAAACTCATTTGGGCTTCAATTTTCAGGATGTTAGGGATTGAAGATTTCAAAGTTTTTGGTGTGCAGAAAATGATCATCTGGGTTGTCTTATTTTCGGTTTGAATCAAGTGGGTAGGAGTTAGATTTTTAGTTTTTGGTGTGAAGTGTGCTTTTCCAGATCTGGCCGTACCATTTGGGGCATAACTGGAGAACCTTATATTGGCTCATTGCTCTTAATCCTGTTTAAAATTCATTATAGGCATTTTGGCATCTGATTTGGACTAGCTGGGAGACCCTTTTAAGGGTATTTTGCAGATTTTTAGGTGATTGTGTAAATTTCAAGGAGGGCCGTACAGTTCATGGAGGCCGTACCTTTGCTTGGAAAATCGTGCCATTCAAAAGGATGCAGATCTGAAGTTGAATAAGGTCTGAAAATTGAGGCGCTAGGTCTGTTTGTCTACATCAGCACTGAACGGTGAATCCGGAGGCCTATATATCATTGTATGGTCATTTCATGCCTTCAGACATTGACTGATCAACACTCAGTTTAAATTCCAGGTCTGAGATATATGTAATTCCTGTTGAATATCATTGTATTTGATGTCAATTGAATGCTGATAAAGAGTTTAATATATCTGCAATTTTATTGTAATCTGAATGGGCTTGGTAGAAGCTGCCCAATTTGAAGCTATGTTTATTATTTGAATGAAAAAATTAGTTTTCAGATTAAAAAAAATAATAAAAATAGTGCCAAAATGGGGTTATTAGAGTGGTATCAGAGCACAAATCATCCTGCCAGCCTGTTAGGGTAGTGAAGCATGGCTTTAGATAGTGATGGAATAGAGTTGGCCAGTAAACTTTATGATGCAGGTAAGAAACTTAATCAAATATCTCAGACGAGTGATGTTGTTCTGGACATTCTGAAAGAGATAGAAAAATGTTTGTCCGTGGTGGAACAACAACCTTCTGAGGAGTGGCGGATTGCATTAACTCCTGCATTGGTTTCCTTGGGACAGGATAGATGGTTAAAAAACTTAGTTGGGAAGGTAAGACTTGTTGTTGCTTGTTGTTACAGTGAACTTATTCGAATTACAGCTCCAAAGATTCCATATGATGAAAACAAAATGAAGGAGATTCTACATCTAATCATTGATAACTTTCAAGGTATGGATGATAACAGGAGCCTTTTTTTTGGTAAGAGGGTTAAGATTTTGGAGTTGATGGCAGGAGTCCATACAAGTGTTTTGTTGATTGATTTTGGATGTGATGATTATATTTTTCAAATGTTCTATCATCTCATAACTTCTATTAATGAGGATCATGAAGAATCAATTTTTGATTGCATGGAAAACATTATGTCCTTGATTATTAATGAATATGATACCATCCCTCAGCCACTCTTAACCTTTTTATTGGCTGTTTGGAGACAAAATCTGCTTTTTTCTACTGCAGCCCTTGATTTGGTTAACAGTATTGTGAAAAGGTGTGAGAAGAAGCTGAGACCTTTCTTGGACAGCGAGGAGGTTGAGAAAGAAGAGGAGTTCATAACAGAAAATTCACGTGAAGACAATGACACATCTCATGAGGTATGTGTAACAGCAGCTTTGTGTGATGAAACTGTGCATGAGGGAAAAAACAAAACAGCAGATTTGTTTTCAGATGTAGACCTATTGAATGGAATTTCTAAGTCTGCCAGTTGCTTTGATGATATTAATGGAAATGATGCAAGTGATAACAAAACTGTTGAGTTCACTAACGCCATTGTAGGAAAAGAGCATGATGAGTTTGTTGCAGATTTCAAAGCAGCCCCTACCGATGAATTCACCAATGTTTTTTCAGATGTTAAGCATGTTGAAAATGATGCAGATTTGCAATCAGCATGTAGTGATATTTTCTTATCAGAGTCTAGCGATGATAGCACAGAGGGTTTTGGGTTTGGTTTCCAAACTGAACCTATGGAGGTGTGTGTTTCGGATAATTTCACTTCCTTTGGGCTGTAGAATGATTTATGTACAAAGACAGTCACGCATGATGAGCATAATGCACATGATGGGACAAAATTAAGCGATCAGCTTACAGTTACTTGGGATTCGGGTGTGTTGGCGCCCAGAGATGATGTAGAACCTGTATGGGATGATTATCCCTCTGATGGCATTGCTGCTCCCACTTCATACAGTGAGTTATGCACAAAGGATGGCATTGAGGGAGCTGATTTCGAGAGATTAAATCTTGAAAGCAAATTAGAAAATTTATTGCATATGGTTGATTATGATTATGGGCCTAGTAAGCTTCATGATTTGAAGAATCAGATAAGAGTCAATGAAGACAGGGTTGTGGCAGCCCTAACGCACCTTGATAGCACTCACAGTTTCATTGATGAACTCTATTGGAAGGCTCAAAAGGAAGAGAGACAACAGGGTTTTCGGGAAGGAGTCACTCTTTCTAATTTGCACGCTATCAAAGAGGCAATGGAATCAATGAAATCTGAATATTTGCTTTTGCTTGCTGATTGGGATCTTGCTATTAAAATTGCAGAAGAGACCTTGGATGCATACCATGAGAAGGAGAATGAGGTTGATAAGCTTTGCTTGGATCTTAGCTTTGCTCATTACTCTTTGTATCAAACTGAAGGTCAGTCATCAGATGCAGCCAAGAACAAGGAGCAAGAAGCAGATGCGAGATTTTTGGAGATCAAGCAATTGGTTGAGGGCGTTGAAGAGCTCCATAAAGATTCTCATTTGGAGCCTAGTTGTACATGCTTTCATAAGCCTGAGTATGGATGTGTTGGCAGTGATCTACATAGTATGGATATAGAGCTTTCATATCCTAACCTTCCATTTGAGATGCATGATGACAGCCCGTGTGATGATTTATTCTCTATGTCAGATCATGATGATTTCGAGCATTATGGCATGGGGATTGGCATTATGGGCACACCACAAGGAGAGGAGTTCTTTGATACTCTTGGCATTGTTGAGGTGGAGCAGCCTAGTGCGGAGCTTTCAGACATCACTAAATCCTCTAATGGTGATGATCATTTGATGACCAGTACAGAGCTGCTACAGTATGGCATAGCCACTTGGGAGTTGAGTTGCTACACCCAGGATCAGGGGCATACGTTGCTTAATGATGAGAGAGGCATACATTGGGAGATAGCAGACTTGAGAAGTGAAAGTAATGCTGCTGTTTCCTTTCGTGATAGCCATGATATGAATCCATTTGTGTTCACACAAGTGGATTGGAGGGAAATTTTGAGCAAAAACTGGAGACCTACTGAGTTGATGACTCTTTGGAAGACATTTTCAGTTTGGGAAGTAATCAGATTTTGCATTATGACTGATAGGTTTCAGATTTGCAGCAGATGTGGCCCTTTGGGAACGCTGATTTACCAAAAATCAGACCATGAGATGATGATTTCAGTCTTGGACAGCGGTTTGTTTCCTCATTTTCGAGCCATTCAACCTCTTGGTAAGGTTAGTTTTTGGTTTCGTATGCAGAGATTAAATATTGCAGCTAACCAGATTCAGTTTGGGATGAGTATTTGGGAATCAAATCAGAATTATTGCAGCTATTTCATGCCAATGGATTATCTATCTACTGATATTGTTGAGATTTCCAGCTATTTGGGTGAGTTGGATTGATTGGGACAACTTTCTTAACACTTTGAGGTTGAGTGTCAGCATGATGTCCTCAGTTTTTGATAGCGGAAGCATTCCCAGGATGATTATTCGCGTAGTTGACATTGCTGTCCTCTTGTGTATCAGCCACTTGATGGAGATTGATAGGCATCCTTGTTGGATCGCTGTGGTGAGATTTGTCGAGCATCATGTCTTCCTGTTGAGCAAACTTCATTTATGGGTACGCAGGATCATGATGGATAGTGGGATTGTCGGAGTAGTCCATTTTGGGATGTTTAGGCATGATACTTTCCATGACATAGAGATCGACCACTACAGGTATTCCAGTGCAGGCTTTGAGGATGATTATATTCTCTAGTTACAGGAGAGACGAGTGCAGTTTGTACACAATGGATTACCAGATGAGATCAGAGTGGCGCAGCGTCAACATGGTGGGATTTTCCTGAGGTTGATATGGGGCCCTGGGATCACAGTTGGTTGCAAACTGGCTCAGTCTATTCTGTTGTTGTGCCGACATTACTTGAGGACAAACAATTTTTGGGGAGGATGGATTGTAATGTCCCCATTTTTACGACATTTGAGAGTTTTGACCAGTTACAGGGTTTTCTAATGTCCCTGCTATTTTTTAGTAATTGCTATTTTTAGCAATACTATTCTTGGACGTTGGCAGACTAGCAGAATTATTAGTTCTGGTGAGACTTATTTCCAAATTCAAAAGTGAGAGCGTTTATTTGGAAAAGGAGAAAATATTTCTAATGTTACTTAAGTTACTTTATTTTAATAAAGTGACTTAAGTTTTATAAAGTTGAGTTGTGGACGCCTAGAAAAGTGGCGCTAGGTAAGAGGGGGACATTAAAAGAGAAATAAAATATTTAAATATAAAGTTTAAGGAGAAAATTATTTTATTTAGAGAAAACCTAATTTCTCTTAGAAACCCTAATTTCTCATTGAGGTTCTATATATTGGGTTTTTGGCTCTCATTTCTGGATATTCAGAGTTTGGAAAAAATAGCAGAAGCTACAGGATTGAACTGAGTTCTTCCAAAGGTTGTTAGAGGACGAAAACCCTCAGCAATGTCACTGGTTTCGGTAGTGAAAGATCTACCCTAGCTGGTCGTTGGTATTTCCATCCGGGGAATACATCTCTGCTTCAAAGATTTCAGTCATTAGGGTTTGAGATTTGAACAGGGCTTGTTGAGGACGAAAACCCTCTGCAGGATTGACTAGTTTCGATGGTGAGAGATCCACCCTAGCTAGTTGTGGAGTTTTCATCTCATGAAACTAATTTGGGCTTCAATTTTCAGGATGTTAGGGATTGAAGATTTCGAAGTTTTTTGTGTGCAGAAAATGATCATCTGGGTTGTCTTATTTTTGGTTTGAATCAAGTGGGTAGGAGTTAGATTTTTAGTTTTTGGTGTGAAGTGTGCTTTTCCAGATCTGGCCGTACCATTCTGGGCATAACTGGAGAACTTTATATTGTCTCATTGCTCTTAATCTTGTTCAAAATTTATTATGGGCATTTTGGCATCTGATTTGGACTAACTGGGCGACCCTTTTAAGGGTATTTTGCAGATTTTTATGGCAGATTTTTAGGTGATTGTGTAAATTTCAAGGAGGGCCGTACAGTTCAGGGAGGCCGTACCTCTGCTTGGAAAATTGTGCCATTCAAAAGGATGCAGATCTGAAGTTGAATAAGGTCTGAAAATTGAGGCACTAGGTCTGTTTGTCTACATTAGCACTGAATGGTGAATTTGGAGGCCTATATCTCATTGTATGGTCATTTCATGCCTTCAAACATTGACTGATCAGTGCTCAATTTAAATTCCAGGTTTGAGATATATGTAATTGTTGCCACATTTTGCTAAGGGGTAAAAATTCTGAAAATTTGAAAAATTGCTGCTGCCTCCCTCCCTCCTTTCTTTCCAGCTTCGCTCATGCAGTTTCCATGTTTTCAGTTTTCTGTTTTCTGCTTTGTTTTCTAAGTGTTCCAGTAGATTTGGCAAGTCTGGAAAAAAGGCCAAAAAATGACTAAGTCTGGGGCACTCCCTTGGTCGCTCCATTTTGGAGCGATTCCGGAAGTCGCTCCCTCTTTCGGGCGATTCCCAGCCTCGCCCCTTCCCTCCGGCGATCGACGAATTTTCCAAGCGACAAGATAGACAGGGAAAAACGGATGAAATTTGGCTTAGTGTTGAAGCCCCCACGATCGCTCCATCCTGGAGCGACCCCCGTCGTCGCCTTCATTTTTCAGCGACGCTCTTCATCGTTGCGGCCTCTAGCGAACCTCAGCAGGAGAACAAAGATGCAAAATATTTCTAAGTGTTGGTTGGGGAGTGACCGACATCTGTCGCTCATTCCCAGGAGCGACTCCCATCGTCGCTCTCCTTTTTGAGCGACCGTGGGAGAAGGGGCGAAAAGGAGATGAAAATATTCTAAGTATAGAGCGACTCCCGTCGTCGCTCAAGATCGCTAGCAACTCCCGTCGTCGCTCAGGTCCACCCGCGATCGCCATCGCCACCCGTCGTCGCCAAGCAAGATTCAAGTAAAGGCAACACTCAAGGTCGACGCCGGTTGCTCCGTTTCGGAGCGATTCCGGGTGTCGCTGCCATTTTTCAGCAACAACGGGCGAGAAGGTTCAAATTTCTACTAAGGCACCAAAGTAGCGACCGACGTCGGTCGCTCATTTTTCGAGCGACTCCCGTCGTCACTGCCTTCCTTCAGCGACCGCCGTCGTCTCTCCCCCCACATCAGCAAATATGAGAAAGAGGACCTAGTTGCCGAGTTTTCTAAGTCAGGGTGTGTCCCGGGTTCGCTCCATTCTGGAGCGACTCCCGGGGTCGCTATTTTCAGCAGGCGACTTTGGTCAAGCCCCCTACGTCAGCAAACCGCAGACCGAAGCCAAACCACACGGATTTCGGGATTCGCACCTGTCAAGATGAGACAGAAAGTGTGCTGCCAGAGTACAGGGTAGGTGAACATTGAATGACAAACTGTACCGAACCTACCGCATTTATCAAACCTGACATCTCACCTACCAAATCTGTCCGGAGCTGTACCAATTCTAGGTGAATCTTGCTGCAGGTACACTCACGGTCAGCGGAGGTCTAATCCCGACACTTTTTGCAGGTCTTGGGTTCTGTGCATAATTGTAATTTGGGGGGAAATTCCTGCTATAAATAGCAGTAGAACTTCATTGTAAAGGGGGGGAACATATTGCTAGAGAGCTCTGTTGTATCAAACATTTGCTTTCAATACAAAGCATCCTTGGCTCTGACATTTGTCTCTTTCTTTTATGCTGCCTTCTGCTAGTATTTCTGCTCCATGTTCATTTATTTTTCTGATTGCTGTAATTCTGAATCCTGGATCAGAGCATTGGCAATTAATTGAATCTGGAATACGAAACTGAAGGATACATAGGAAGGAATCGCAATGATAGTTTCTGTTACATGCTTTGTTTTGATTGTTGTTGGTTTGTGTAACTAGCTAGTGATCGTGCTGCTTGTTCTTACCCACCCGAAGCACATGCTATTTACATTTCTTTCTGCATTTTATAATCTCTTTCCAGTTCCCTTATCTAAAAATCCCCAAGTAGATTAGTATAGGAGCCAGCCTTCTCCGGAGATTGGCACGGAAGGCATTCCTTCCTTCCGGCCTTTCAATCTGCTGGGCGAATCTAGGGCGCAAAAGACCAAAATCCTTTCCTAAATGGCAGATTCGTAACCAATAGTTTCTCTGGCACGCCCGATGGGACCCAAAGTGTTCCCACCCCATAAGCGGTATTGAAGTATCGGTGTTCGCTTCAGTGTTGTCAAATCTAAACACCTGGCGACTCTGTTGAACCTGAATATCCTCTGAGTCTCGAAGACTGGTCCAATATCAAGAGCTCCTTCATGCATACAAGATGGAGAGCTAGGAATGCGGGACAAGAGCCTGAGTTTTATGAGCTCGACATTAATGTTGTTGGAGAGCACCCGAGGCTGATTGATTACCACGCCTACCAAGACGAAGCGTTTGCACAGGAAGCTGAAGCTGAAGAGCAAGATACAACTTCAGATAGCACTGATACCTACCACGATCCTGATCAGCCCGATCAAAACGCAGATATGGCAAATCCTCAGCCAAATCAGAACCAGCAGGCTGCTCCCGAGCTATTCCCAGCCTGGGATTCCACCGGACCTCTCAACTTAGTTGGGCAAGATGTTGTTCCAGCCGCTGCTTTAAAGGCCATTCCCACGTATGATGGAACCGGGAAGACGGCCTATGAACATATTCAAGACATCGTGGCCTTAGCTGCGCTGCATGCCATCACTAATGAAAGTGTCAAGACCCGGTTGTTGGCTCTCTCTCTGCGAGGGAAGCTCCTATACTGGTATAGATCCTTGCCGGACGACGCTATTACGGGATGGGCTCAACTGGTGGGACAACTAGTCAAAGGGTTCAATGAGTCCGCAGATCCGTCCTCGTTGCTGCACCAGTTTCAAACCATTCAACGACATCCACAAGAGGAGATATCAGACTTTAATGTAAGATTTGCGCGGTCCTGGAAAAGAGTGCCCATTGAACTACGTCCCACCGATGGACAAGCTGCCTACTACTACCTCAGAGCGTTTAACTCGGACATCAGTTTGGTCATCAAGTTTTCCCGCGTTAACACTTTCCCCGAGTTGTATGATATAGCTCAAAGGGCAGAGCTAGATATGATTGCCATAGGTAGACTCCCGCCCAAGATGCAGCCGCCAATTTACCCCGATTTCCCTCAATCACAATATCCACCGGCGTCTGCTCAAACGCCTTCTTCGTCTACTGCATATCAAAATCCACCATGGAATCCCGCACCAGTTGTGTCTCAATTTGGTCCGCCTCAAGTGCATTTTCCCACTCCACCGGCGCCTCAGCTCCCATCTACCCCGCAATTTCCACCACTTCCTACTCCACAATAGCCGACATTGCCCCCAGCACCGCCGTTAGCGCCATTGCCTCCGTCGGCCCAGTCAGCACAACCCAATATTGATATACAAACTAAGATACTGCAAGTACAGTCTCTGGCTTATGGCTACCGAACGCTGTCCAACGACATGGCCATCATGAAAAAGAAGCAGGCCCAGCAGGAATTCATCCCTAGGAGGTCCTATCCTCCTCCCGCGCTGACGAGAGACCAAGCGGCTCAAAGGCCTCCAGCAAGAAATGCTGCTAACAACGCGGAGCCGAGCACTCTAGACAATGTGCACTGGTGCTCTACATGTAATGACCCTCACGGAGAAGCTACCTGTATGCTGCATCAACATTATGTACAAACCCTTGCGAGCAGCAACCCGGAGGAGCAAGTCAACATGATTCGGGAGGAAGAGCGCAACTTTGCAGTTCTCAGAAGAGGACCCGGTGTCAATTCTGACTAAGGGTGGGAAGAAGCAAATAGAAGTGGACGCAGCCCAGATGCAGCCTTTGAAGGTATTTTGGTCAGAAAGGATTTTGGTTTGCGCCGCGCCCAAGTTGAAAGGGCGAAGGAAGGGATGCCTTCCTGTCCTGAGAAGGCTGGCTCCCTAAGAGGGAAAGAGAAAAAAGAGAAAAGCAAAAACATCATCACAACAACAATTTCAATTACAACAAAAAAAAAGACACGATAAAAAAAAAAAGAAGAAAGAGCAAAAAAGTTCTCCCAGTCCCCCACCTCCGCCCCGAGCAGAACCCCAAAGCTCAAGCCGGATTGACTCCAGGTCCTTTGACTTTCGTATAACTTTGGACAGGTCTAGTAGCTGAAAAGGGGTGTTTTATGTTAATGCGGTAGGTGAAGTACAAATTGTCATTTAATGTTCTACCGTCAAGTACCTTCATCTTTGCAAAAAACGGGGAACCTAAACTCCCCCAGAAAAAAGCGAGACAGCGGACACGACAAAAGCGGAAAGGCACAGCCACGCACCCAAGGAGAGAACCACGACGACGACGCCAGACGGGAGGCGAAGAAAGTTCCAAATGGAACACAAAAACGAACAAAAAAACGAAAAACAACAACCCAAACAAAACTACCCCAGCAAAAGGTATATACCAGACGAGAAAAGGTGCAGCCTATCGCTGAAGCTCCTGACAAAGCACCTTTGCCTCCACCAGCAAAAGAGAAGCCACCACCCGCGAAGGCCCCAAAGACTCAACCTCTAGTGGAAACCAAGGAGCAAGCACGGGAAAATCTCAAGTACCCGTCATTGACAAAGCGGCAAAGGGTTGAAGCAACGCAGCAATATCGTACCAGGTACGAGCCGGTGAAAGAAACGGAAGGGCCCAACACTTCGGCCTACAACATTGTAGAGGAGCTCAAGAAGACCCCGGCAAAGATAAGCATGTATGATGCCCTACAGCTCCCCGAGCAGGTAGACCTGTTGCAAGAATCCCTGAAGACTGTTAAAGGAGGAAAGCCACCACAGCCCGTGTTAGCCCAGCCCCTGACGACTTCAATCACGAGGAAGAACAGACCCTCGCCTTTCTACTTGTCTTTGCGGATGGAGGGGTGCGTGGTTCATAACTGTATGATTGACTCCGGTGCATCAACCACCGTCATGCCAAGGGCTGTCTGTGAAGAAATCGGCATGGAGTACACAAGAAGCAGTCAAGGTGTCTTGCAGCTAGATGGCACTCCTGTGAAAACAGTAGGCGTCATCAAAGATATTCCTATCCAGCTGCACAAAGCGCCTGAGATCGTGGTGATTCAAGAAGTCGTGGTTGTTGATCTGGAGCCCTACTTTGGCATGTGCCTCTCGAGGGAATTTACTACCAAGCTGGGTGGATATCTGTCGCTGGACTACTCACACATGGAAGTCCCCTTCAAAGGGAGGAAAGTGAAAATTTACAATGAAAAACCTTCCACTTTCCTAGTTGAGAAAATGCCCGAGGAGGGGCAACAAAATGAATCGGTCCATCTGATGACCGAAGAGTTGGAAGAAGTGGACCTGGTGGAAGAGGCCATAGAGCAGCTGCAAGTGGAGGATGAGTTCTCCCTGCTTGACTTCAATGCCATGATTGAATCAGACATAGGTTGCTACTCCATCACCCAGCCCGAGAAGCCAAAGGAGACGGCGAAAGAAGACATAGGCCCTGCCCCAAATGAGCTGTGGAAGCTATATTTTGACGGCGCCCGATGCAAGAACGGCGCCGGGGCAGGGGTCCTTCTAGTCTCGCCATCAGGGGAGCAAAAGGATTACTGCTATAGGCTGGCCTGGAGTTGCACAAATAATGCAGCCGAGTATGAAGCCTTGTGCTTAGGCTTGAAGAAAGCGGAGAGACTGGGGATCAAGCAACTACAAATCTTTGGAGATTCGGAGCTAGTGTGCAAGCAGATAACAAACAAGTGCTCCTCCAAGAAGCATTACCTCAAGGCGTACCGCAACCGTGTCTGGGACCTGATGGAGTCATTCGAGTCCTTGAATGTCAAAGCTATCTCCCGAGAGAAAAATAAACATGCTGACATCTTGGCATCTATTGGAGCCAGGTACGTCCCGGCTGATGACACTATGCAGAAGCCGAAGCCGGTGCGTACCATTTACAGGCCTTCTGTGCCTGATAAGGACACCCACTGGCAGGTGTTCGATTGTGACGAGGATATCGTCAATTTTTTAATCCATGAAGCTAGCACCATTGAAGGTAGAGACCCTGATGACGAGCAGTATGAGGGGTTGATACAGTTAAAGAATAATCATGTCCCAAAAGGACTGATTACCCTAGAGAGCCTATTTGATCAGAATGATAGAGCAATATCTCATCGAATCAAAGTAGACTCCAAGCAGTACAGAGACCTGGAACTAGAGCCCGGAAAGGTGATTAAAGTTGGAACAGACTGCACCACAGAAGAACTGGAGCAGATTCGGGCCTTGTGCAAGGAGTACCCAGACATTGTCGCTTGGTGCTACCAGGACTTGAAGGGGTACGACAGAGAAATCATCCAGCACACCATAGAGCTGGAAGAAGGTGTGAAACCCTGCAGACAGAGGCAGAGACCGGTCAATCCGAAGATCGAGGTTCTGATGAGAGCCGAACTCTTGAAGATGCTTGAGGCAAAAATCATCTATCCCATCAAGCATTCTTCTTGGGTCGCAAATTTGGTCCCGGTCAGGAAGAAGAATGGAGACATTCGCCTCTGCGTGGATTTCCGCAATCTGAACCAGGCCTCGCTGAAGGACCACTATCCGCTCCCACAAATTGATCAAATTCTTCATGTGGTCGCAGGAGCCCAACGTTTCTCTCTCCTAGACGGATTTTCTGGCTATAATCAGATCTGGGTGAAGGACGAGGATCAACATAAGACGGCGTTCACCACCAAATGGGGGACGTTCGCCTATCAGCGCATGCCCTTCGGTCTGTCCAATGCAGGGGCTACGTTCCAAAGAGCTATGGACCTGGCATTCCGAGAGCTACTGAATAAAATCATCGTCATCTACTTGGATGACATGACTGTGTTTTCACACAAGAGAGAAGACCACACCTCCCATCTGCGGCAAGTCTTTGAAAGGTGCCGAGAATTTGGCATATCCATCAATCCCAAGAAGTCAGTCTTCGCTGTGAAGGAAGGGAAGCTATTAGGCCATGTCATTTCCGAAAAGGGCCTTGCAGTTGATCCTGACAGAGCAGAGGCTCTTCTCCGTTTGCCGATCCCAATTAACAAGAAAGGGCTGCAGTCCTTCTTTGGCCAGATTAACTTCGTGAGGAAGTTCGTGCCCGACTTTGCTCAAGTCATTAAGCCTATGGCCGAACTCTTAAAGAAGAATGCTGAGTTTGTCTGGACGGAGGAGAGAAAGAAGGCCTTTGAAGAGATCAAGGCTAGGATTGCTCAGGCACCTGTGCTGATTAACCCGGATTATTCCAAGGATTTCATCCTATATGCAGTGGGAGAGCCTGAAAGCTATGCTGCAGTCCTGACACAAAAAGGGGATGATGGTGAAGAGCGGCCGATTGCCTTCTTGAGCCAAGTGATCCAGCCGCATGAAGAGAGGTATAACTTCATTGAGCGACAAGTGCATGCAGTCATGAGGTCCCTAAAGAAATTCAAGCACTTCATCTCCCAGAGCAGGACCACGGTATTTGTTGTCCATCCAGATGTCAGAAGTTTCATCATCCAAGGAGAACTGGGCAACAAAAGAGCCGGCTAGATCGCCAAGATTCAGGAATTTGACATAGAGGTTCGACCCACCAAGCTAATCAGAGGTCGGGCACTGTGCCAAGAACTAGCGAGAAGCGCTGCTGCCGAAGTAGCCGCCTGTCAATGGGATGACCCAGTCCTGGAAGGAAACTTTGCCAACTCTTCAGCAGAAGACAGTGACTGGACTGATGAAATCATGTGGTATTTCAGTACCGGGATGTGTCCAGACTACCTCAATGCCTCTCAAAGAAGGAGATTCAGGCTCCAGTCTCAGAAATATGTACTGCGCCCCGAGGGGCTATTTTTCAAGAATGTTGATGGTGTTCTCTTGCGATGTGTCAAGGGAACAGAAAAACAAAAGGTCCTCGACGAGTTCCATTCCGGAATGTCGGGAGGACATTTCTCAGGAAGGCCTACGGCCTTAAAGATTATCAGAGCGGGCTACTACTGGCCCACCCTCTTCTCAGATGCACATGCAACCTTCCAGAAGTGTGGAAAATGTCAAAGGTTCGCTGGCAGAAACAAGAATGCACCAATGCCACTCCAGCCGATCCAGGCTGAGGCTCCGTTCCAGCAATGGGGCCTTGATTTCATCGGGACTATATCGCCTAATTCCTCGGCAGGGCATAAGTTCATCTTAACTGCCACCGACTATTTCACCCGATGGGCAGAGGCGATACCTACCAAGCATGCCGACCAGGAGACGGTCATCGCCTTCCTTGAAAGCCTGATCACCCGCTTCGGGATCCCAGAGGCTATTGTGACAGACAACGGACCAGGGTTCGCGGGGGCTGTACTCACAGAGTTTACCAGCAAGTATGGGATTTATCACAAGATGTCCTCCAATTACTACTCGCAGGGAAACGGCCTAGCTGAGTCCACGAATAAGAACCTCATGAAGATCATAAAGAAGACTGTGGAAAGAAACAAGAGGTCTTGGCACCTGCACCTGAACCGAGCGCTATGGGCAGACCGAATATCCTTCAAAAAATCCATCAAAACGTCACCATATGCGCTGGTCTACGGGAAAGAGGCTGTTTTGCCCACTCATGTTGAAATGCCCGCACTCTGGTTGCTGGATGACGAAAAGGGTGACATGGATCCTGTTGATGCCCGACTGGCTCAGTTGTTGCATCTCGAAGAGGAAAGAGAAAAAGCTTATGAAGCTTTTCTGAAGCACACATAATCCACACGAAACTGGTTCGCGAAAGGGACTACAACCAGGGTCTTCAAGATCGGGGACCTAGTGCTGAAATGGGATTCGTTGAAGGCAAAACCAGGTAACCATGATAAATTTGATGCCTTCTGGGAAGGCCCCTTTCAGGTCGCCCGAGTGAACCAGTTCAACTCCTTTGTGCTGAGAGATATGGAGGGTCAGATCCTCCCAATACCCGTTAATGGCTTTCATCTGAAAGCCTATCACCATTGAGAAGTTCCAGAGGTTTCCCTTGTACATATTTCCTTTTCTGCAGTTTAAGTTTATTTCTCTTCCGAATGTAAATATTGCTTTCAGTAGAGGTAGTTTCCTGCTTTAATCCAAGAAAAAGAGCCAAGTGTCTTGTGTAGAAAGAGTGTCTGGTAGCAGAGGAGAAAGGTAGGGTTTGCTAGGTTCCTTAGACCAAAGGGAGCGAGAGGGCGGGAAAAAACTAAAAAAATGCACTAAGTGTCCATAGAGATAGAGACGTTGAGGTTCGCCCAGTTCAACCAGCGACGACCATCATCGCGCAAGTTTCCAAGCGAACTCTGGCCATGTTCCAAGCGGCTCAACCAATGGAGAAGAGGGATAAAATTTGTCTAACTCCCTAGGAGCCCGTCGTCGCTTGATTTTTCAGCGACTCCTGAGATCGCTCGCCAAATTCAGCGAACTTCGGGGAGCCAAAGTAAGAAGAAAATTGCTAAGGCAAGGGCCCCACGCTCAAAGTCGCTCCAAACCTAGGCGACGGCCGAAATCGCCCTCAAAAGGTGGCGATCCTGGGAGGCGCCAAAGTTAAGAAAAAAGCCCAAGATCGCTCGCTCATTCAAGCGATTCCGGGAATCGTGCGGGCGGAACGCGAGTTCGGTAGCCGGGAAGCGCCAAGGGAAAGAGCCTAAAAAAGTTTCTAAGTGTCCAAGGAGCTGCCCGAAGTCGCTCATTTTCCGAGCGACGACGGGAATCGCTCAAAGTTTTTAGCGAACCCCGTCAAGGTACAAGGAGCGCGAAGGAAAAATATCAAGTATGGGCCGACGCGAGTCGCTCCAATTTCCTAGCGACGACCGTCGTCGCTCCCTTTTCAAGCGAACTTCGGCGGGCCGAATGTTAAAGGAGGCAGAAAAATTGCAAAATATTTTCTAAGTGTTACCCGCCCTCCGTCGCTCATTTCTCTCGCGACTCCCGCGGTCGCTCATTTTTTCAAGCGACGCCGGTCATCGCTCACATTTCGAGCGAACCTTGGCAAGGTGGAGACTTCAAGCAAGAAAAGAAAGTTTAAAATTTCGCTAAGTCCCAAGCAGACGCCGGTCGCTCGCCGAGACGCCAAAAGCTCCAAATCGCCCACTTTTTCAGCGATTCCAGGAATCGCCCC
Organism: Wollemia nobilis; assembly: GCA_028583015.1. NCBI lineage: Eukaryota > Viridiplantae > Streptophyta > Pinopsida > Araucariales > Araucariaceae > Wollemia > Wollemia nobilis. The sequence continues at coordinate 24,894,219 of JAQPPZ010000523.1, forward strand.
CAGTTTCGAGCGACCGTCGTCCCCGGCGCAGTTTTCAAAAATAACGGACCTCGTGGCGCGTGCCTAGGTGGCGGCAGGTGACGTCTTCAAGGCGCACGTTTTAAAAGGGGAATGACTGCGCGGTTTTCAAGACAGATTTCATTAAAGGCAAGGACAAACATTGGGCCAATCAACGACGAGTTGCGTTCCCCAAAGGAGATTTTACGCACGGCCCACGAAAAATAACGGCGCCCCCCACCCACTTCGTGCACCCTGGCTTTAATTCCAGCGCTCGCCATTAATGACAACTTTTCACCTATCTCCATAAAAGGGCCCAGTCGCTCATTTCACCATCACAGTTAAACCAGACGAATTTCGAGCTGCGCCAGAAAGATAAAATTCCGAATTTTACCAGCAGGCAACTAAAGTTTCAAATTATTTCGCCGCCATGGGTAAGAAGTCGAGCGCAGAGAAGGGTAAAGCCCCCGAGCAGGCAGCTTCGAGCACGCCTGAGAGCGAATTGCAGAAGGAAAAGAAGGGCAAAGGAAAGGCGAAGAGTGCAGCAAAAAAAGTCCCTCCTCCGCCGCTTGTAGATCACCTGGGAGAATACAGAGATGGCGACTACTCGCACAGTATTACGCAGCTGCGACGCACTGTGGAAGAATGGTGGAAGAAGGTGCCCACTGCGCACCCATTCGCAGCGTCGTATCACTCGCACCTGTTCTGGTTCCTGTGCCCGCCAGTACACCATTGCCCGGAGCTGGTCGAAGCCGTCGCCAGATACTACAAGCCCAGCACCAGGCAAGTCTGCGACCACGAGGGAACGGTGTTGTTCTCTCTCTACAAGGAAACTGTGCAGATGGCCTTCGCGCCAGGGCATTCGCCGGACCGCAATTACACTGTCAGAAGGGTAAACCTGGGCGAGCAGACAGACAGGTGCGTCGATAATCAGAAGATGAGGAAATTCCTCGACTCCCAGCTGCAACAACCACTGCCGCCCAAACATTGGCCGACGCAGCCGATACCTCAGGAGAACTTCAAGAGCCGGTCCATCTACGCTATGCTGGCCTGGGTTCTAGGCTGCGGCACTGACGCGGTGGTGCACCCGTACCAAATTGCCCTCGCAGAGTGTATCCTGCACGGGGAATTTTATGACCCCATCACCATGAGGCCGGAGACGAAACCAGTCTTCTTCGACTGGGCTGATTGCGTAGCGAACGGAATTCATTCGGGCCTTGTGGAGCTGAAGGAGGGAAGGAGCCAGTCCTTCAGATATTGTTCGTTCCTGGCGTGGCTGTTCCTGTTCCGCATGCACGATAAAATGAATACAATTCCGGTCCAGGGCAGGGACAAAGATGGCGTGCAGCTGCCAGTATACGAGTGGACCAGGGTCTTGTATAGGAGGGAATCGCATTACCAGTTCAACTTGAAATGGGAGCTGCCCTGGCACTCCTCAACGGCGCATGCGCACGCGCTACCCAAAATATGAAAGATCATATTATACGGGGAGAAATAGGCGACACTTTTAAGCTGACGCAGGGGTTTGTCATCAGGGTGTTCGGGTTCAAAGGCAAACCCTTTCTCCTGCCGTATTTCTGCACTGAATATCAGTTTGCCCTAGAGGCAGCGCGGCAGATGGACTACGCAGACCAGGAGTATGGTCAAGGGCGAAGATGGGGCCACATCTTCAAGTATCCAATCATCTGGGGCGACATCGAGGTCCACGTGAACGGGCAGAATGAGTATCTAGCGGCCACGCTCCTGAGTTTCGGCCTGGTGGAGCTTCCCCAGCGCTGGAAATATGATCCGCTCGATATGATAAAGAGATTCACAGAATTGAAGAATCTACACTCCTGCCCGCGCCAAGAAGAGATCATGGGGGAGCGGAATAATCCGACAGGAGATGCCCTGGAGTGGCATGTAGAAGAGATGCAGTCGCTCCCGCCGTGGCACGATTTCTACTGCATTGAGGCGGAGTATGATCCTGTTCGGAATGATGATCACAAAACAAACTCCACGGGCTACAAGAAAATGCTGCCGAAGGTGAAAGCGTTGGGCTGGAAAGACGACAAGATAGCACAGTGGTGGATAACAAGGGCCCACACGAAGAAAGAAAAGTCAGAGAAGCTATTAGCCAATGACCATCAGTTCTCTGACCTCTATGACAACAATGTTGACACGTGGCAGTCCCTGGTTTTCCGTGACATCGTGCCCCGAGGCATCCGTCGCCCACAAAAAGGGCGGGCCCCATCCAAACGGTCACTTGCGCAAGGGAGTTCGAGCAGTGAAGTACAAAGGAGCTAGGGGGTAGGACCCATGGTGCATTCGACTCCTGAAAAGTCGCAGCAATCTGAAAAGCCGCAGGAGCCTGAACAATTGGCCAAAGCAGCAGAACAGAGCTTGGAGCCATTGAGGTCAAAGGTGAGGTTGAGGTTTAAAACCTCCACTGCCTCAGCCTCAGCCGTTGCACCAGAAAAAGCGGCCGCGCCTAGAAAAGAAAAGAGGAAGAGGTCTGAGAAATCGAAGGAAAAGCGGTCAACGCCCAGAAAAGAGACTGCGCAGTAGACCAAGGGGACTCCTCAAAAAAGGGTTGACACCAGAGAATCGCAACTGTCGAGGAAAACACCCCAGAAGGAGAAATAGATGTGTGGGTCACGCAAGTCATCAAAACGTCAGCTCAGGCCGAGCTCGTAGGTACGTTTTCTCTGCTTTCTCAACAACCTTCTGAGACTCTACCCGCTGCACCTTCCTCCTCCGCTGAACCCATCGCCGTCGTATCGTCCCAATCCCCCTTCACACAACCCCAGCCCTCCGCCTCCGTCCAGCCCGGCCTGCAGACATTCGGCCAGTTTGCCTTAGACCCAAACGCTTTCCAAACCCTAGGCCATTCACAGTCGGCCGCCGCTGCTGAGGAAGTCCCTTGTTCCCCTCGTCCTTCGTCTCCCGCGGCCGCAGTCCCTGAAAACCCGTCTCCGCCTCCTCAAGAACCGCCCACTGCTTCCCAAGCCCAGTCGCCCTCAAAAGCGACTGAACCCTCAGGCGCCGCCCCCATTTCTCTGTTCACTACTGAGAAGATGCCTCAACAAAACTTGCCTCTGGCATACCCCATGTATGGGGAACTGGAGCTTATAGAGCGACAGCTGCAGACATCAGACGACCAGCCCATGGCAGCCCAAGCGGCTCAAAGCTCTTTCAGGTTTTTCCAGGAAGTCAGGAAGAGGAGGGGCGAAGAGCTGGCTGTAGTGGAGAAGCGCGCCAGGTTCGACCTGGACAAGAGGGTGATCCACAAAGAAAAAAGGGTCCCTAAAGTGAAAAAGCCTATCAAGGACATGGCTCCAGACGACTATGAGCACCACCGCAAGAACAAGAGCCTGGACGACGTCGTCGTGGAGAATGAGATAGGAGGGATCCATCTGAGGGCTGATACATTGTTCGTAAAGCATCAGGAGATGAAACAACACCTCTACCAGGTGGAGGACGAAAAGGCACAGCTGGAGGAGGATTTGGCGAAGATGCGAGCCCAACTGGAGAGTGCCCAAGAGGAGTCCGAGAAACTGAAAGAGCGAATAGCAGCCTTAGAAAAAGAAGTGACAGATCAAAAGGAGGCTCAGAAGGAGGTTGCAGAACAACAGGCCAAGGAAAAGGAAGGAGCACAGGCGCAAGTTGTAGAATTACAGGGGCAGCTCCAAGAGATTCAGAGGCAGCTAGAGGAGAAAGCGTCACAGGCCGCTGCCTTTTCAAAAGACAGAGTTAAGGAGATTAGAGCTAGCCTGCTGAAGGGTTTCAAGACCCACGTCTCCAGATCGCTCTCAGTCCTTGCATTCATCTCCAGGGTGCAAGAAGTATCTGCCCAGGGAAAGCCTGCGGTAGAGGAGGCCGAGCGCCAAGCTCAGCAGTGGCTCGACTTGGCGGTTAAACTTGAAAGATACGAGCGCCAGGGCCCCCGATTTTCTCCCATGTCACAGATCGTCCTATATTGGGTTGCTGCAAGGGCAACCTTGCATTCGTATTTTGAAAAAACAGAAAGAATCAGGAGGGCCAGGAAGATGTTGGATGCTTTGGAGAAGGAGAAGAACATTCACCTAACTCCCCTCCAGACCCTTGCATCGCTAGGGTTTCCAAAGTTCATTGGTGAAAATGGAGACTGCCGCCCCAGGGAGGAATTGATGCCAATCTGGGAAGCCTTCGAGGCGGACACATCGGAGATAGACAACTGGGCGGATCCAGTTCTGGAGGAGCAGGTTACACAGTTGGTGTCTCGATTCTGCAAAATCAGCACCTGCCTCCATGAATTGGGAGAAAGATTCAACATGATCGACATGCTCCAGGTTGAGGCGTTCAAACGTATGCTGAAGGATATCAGCGACCTAGAGCCCTTCCAGGAAGCGGCTTGGGCCCAGGCTCGGGCCACTTATGAGCATGTCCGCGACCGCCTTGATCCCCCAGAGCAACAAGAAGAAGAAGGCGAGGAGCAGTCTGGTGAGGATTCGGAAGGAGAAGAAGAAGGTTCAGGAGAAGAGTCCGCAGAGGACAGTGCAGAAGAGGAGCAGCAAGAAGTTGAGCAAGAGCAGCAACAACAGAAAGAAGCAGGGACCGGAGATGACTCTGCACCCAAAGGATAAAGGCATGGGTCCTTGCATCGAGGCGAGCTCGATACCCCGCGAGCCGCCAGGAATGTTGCCACATTTTGCTAAGGGGTAAAAATTCTGAAAAATTTGAAAAATTGTTGCTGCCTCCCTCCCTCCTTCCTTTCCAGCTTCGCTCATGCAGTTTCCATGTTTTCAGTTTTCCGTTTTCTGCTTTTTTTTCCAAGTGTTCCAGTAGATTTGGCAAGTCTGGGAAAAAGGCCAAAAAATGTCTAAGTCTGGGGCACTCCCTTGGTCGCTCCATTTTGGAGCGATTCCGGGAGTCGCTCCCTCTTTCGGGCGATTCCCAGCCTCGCCCCCTTTGACGATCGACGGCTTTTCCAAGCGACAAGACGGACGAGGAAAAGGGATGAAATTTGGCTAAGTGTTGAAGCTCCCACGATCGCTCCATCCTGGAGCGACCCCCGTCGTCGCCTTCATTTTTCAGCGACGCTCGTCATCGCCGCAGCCTCTAGCGAACCTCGGCAGGAGAACAAAGATGCAAAATATTTCTAAGTGTTGGCTTGGGAGCGACCGACGTCTGTCGCTCATTCCCAGGAGCGACTCCCGTCGTCGCTCCCCTTTTTGAGCGACCGTGGGAGAAGGGGCGAAAAGGAGATGAAAATATTCTAAGTGTAGAGCGACTCCCGTCGTCGCTCAAGATCACCAGCGACTCCCGTCGTCGCTCTCATCATCGCCTCGTCGCCGTCCACCCGTGATCGCCGTCGCCACTCGCCGTCGCCAAGCAAGATTCAAGTAAAGGCAGCACTCAAGGTTGACGTCGGTCGCTCCGTTTCGGAGCGATTCGGGCGTCGCTGCCATTTTTCAGCGACAACGGGCGAGAAGGTTCAAAATTCTGCTAAGGCACCAAGGTAGCGACCGACGTCGGTCGCTCATTTTTCGAGCGACTCCCGTCGTCTCTCCCCCACATCAGCAAATATGAGAAAGAGGACCTAGTTGCCAAAATTTCTAAGTCAAGGTGTGTCCCGGGTTCGCTCCATTCTGGAGCGACTCCCGGGGTCGCTATTTTCAGCAGGCGACTTTGGTCAAGCCCCCTACGTCAGAAAACCGCAGACCGAGGCCAAACCACACGGATTTCGGGATTCGGGCCTGTCAGGATGAGACAGAAGGTGTGCTGCCAGAGTACAGGGTAGGTGAACATTGAATGACAAACTGTACCGAACCTACCGCATTTATCAGACCTGACATCTCACCCACCAAATCTGTCCGGAGCTGTACCAATTCCAGGTGAATCTTGCTGCAGGTACACTCACGGTCAGCGGAGGTCTAATCCCGACACTTTTTGCAGGTCTTGGGTTCCGTGCATAATTGTAATTTGGGGGGAAATTCCTGCTATAAATAGCAGTAGAACTTCATTGTAAAGGGGGGGGGGGGACATATTGCTAGAAAGCTCTGTTGTATCAAACATTTGCATTCAATACAAAGCATCCTTGGCTCTATCATTTGTCTCTTTCTTTTATGCTGCCTTCTGCTAGTATTTCTGCTCCATGTTCATTTATTTTTCTGATTGCTGTAATTCTGAATCCTAGATTAGAGCATTGGCAATTAATTGAATCTGGAATACGAAACTGAAGGATACATAGGAAGGAATCGCAGTGATAGTTTCTGTTACATGCTTTGTTTTGATTGTTGTTGGTTTGTGTATTAGCTAGTGATCGTGTTGCTTGTTCTTACCCACCCGAAACACATGATATTTACATTTCTTTCTGCATTTTACAATCTCTTTCCTGTTCCCTTATCTAAAAACCCCCAAATAGATTAGTATAGGAGCCGACCTTCTCCGGAGATTGGCACGGAAGGCATTCCTTCCTTCCGACCTTTCAATCTGCTGGGCGAATCTAGGGCGCAAAAGATTAAAATCCTTTCCTAAATGGCAGATTCGTAACCAACAGTAATTCCTGTTGAATATCATTGTATTTGATGTCAATTGAATGCTGATAAAGAGTTTAATATACCTGCAATTTTATTGTAATCTGAATGGGCTTGGTAGAAGCCGCCCAATCTGAAGCTATGTTTATTATTTGAATGAAAAAATTAGTTTTCAGATTAAAAAAAAAAAAATAGTGCAAAAATTGGGTTATTACAATGGATAAACCCTAACATGCTAAAAGTAATGATTAAGAGAGATCTGGAAATCATGGTACTATAGAGAGATAGAAAGGAGCTCCGATGGATCCAAGGGCGAACATTAATCTATAGTGGGATGTAAAGTAGAAGCACAATTATCCCATAAGGGCCAACACAGGATCTAATGACGCTCCCAAAAGAATGGTCAGGACTAAGAGGGCCTTGTTGGATAGTCTTGGGAGGACATGGAGTTTGACACCTCAAGACTCTTCTAGAATCCATGATCATGGAACCAATAGAAGAGGACAAGAAACTAGGAACTTGCACCTGTCTACAACTCCTCGGTATTTGAGGGGTGGTCAAAACCTGACGTCGAAGAACTATAGTCTTGTCCTGTCGCAAACAAGAAGAAATAACTGAAGCCCTAGTAGCCACTCTTGTATGCAGACAAGGGCACAAAGATCTGTAATTAATATTTTGGATAGTTGTAGCTTCTAATGAGCACTTACTACTCTCAAATACAGAGATAGGGTGAAAGAATGAGGTGATTAGTCGAGGAGTAGTTTGTCTCCCCTGTAATAATTCATGCCAGAGAGTGATAGCTTCCATGAGGTAAAGAGCCAATCATCTTTGGTCAGGATAGCCGAAAAAAGTGGCAAGTGATCCACCTATCTCTATACAAGCAATAGTACCTTCCTCGAATCTCATAATAAACAGGACACTTGAAGATGAAATGTTCTTCTGTCTCCAACTCCCAAATAGAGCAAAGACAACATACCTTGCCCTCTTAAGGAATATGGTCATCGGTCTCCACTTGGAAGGGATGTGAACATACTCAAAGTTGACCAAGAGGAATCCCAAGGTTGTGTGTCCAATGTTGCTCAACATGATTAGGGCGAGTAATAATGCCATTTTCAATCCTCATGAAATGCTTAGTGTAGAAGGCCAACTTAGAACTAAGAGTTTGAGATGAGCAACCCATGTGATCTGAATATATTGTCGATAACATCATCTTTGATTGCTTGATTAATCACCTTCTTATCATGAAGAAGGTGGGGAGGAGCATTTAAAGAGTATATGGAAGGAGTTACTTGATCTATGGAGATGCCAATTGACAAAATAAGAGAAATAACTTATGAGTACCACTCACAATTAGGACCAAAAAAGCCCCTAGAGGTAATGCATTAGAGGAGCAATACACCAAATATGGGTATTTATCTCGGCTTGAGGTTCAGTCACCCATAAATCTAAGGTGATGAAGCTGAAAAATAATTTTGAAGATGCTCTCAACACGAAGAGGATGAATGCCAAAATCAACTTGAACAACATATTGGGGAATTGTACTTTCATATCGGATAAATCATTGAAGCGAAATAGTCTAGACTCTCTCTAAGCGAGCTCAATCAACACACCCCCAAGTCTTGGACCCTAAATCTTAGATCCATAAAGGACTATGGGTTTGATGAAGCAATAAAAGAGGTGCATATTTGTAGGTATGTCTTGAAAGTGCTGTTGAAAGCATTGGTGTTCCAAGACTAAGAGAGATGTGTATTCCTTGCAAAGACGTGATTGTGATTCTGGCCGAAGATTAAGGGAAGGACCTAAAAACTAAACTCGCAAGTAGGTGTAAGCAATTGTGATCTCAATGGAATCGCCCTTATAGAAGAACTGAAACTTAGATAGGGTACTCTTTGATATGTTAAAGATCATCCCCTTAGTCTTGCTAAGATTGACTGTCAGCTATTTTAAGTCACAAAAGCGAGTAAGAGCATCTAACTGTCTTTGTAGGCCCTCAGGAGTATGAGCAAGAAGAACAACATCATCAGCAAAAAGCAATATAGCTATTTAGACATGATGTTGAAGGCGACCATCATCAACATGTGGGTGTTGACAAATAAATTCTTTAAGCTCATCAATGTTGATCCCAAAGAATGAAGGAGAAAAGGACAGCCTTGTTTGACGTCAATGGTGCTCTGGACATCCTCTAAGAAACCAAAAGCTGTCCGAAAATGGCCAACAAGAAGGAATTTTGTTTGTCTTTTAACCTATATTGATCAGATATTATAATTGCATTCTGCAGGGATATAACTTGAAATAAGAACTGTTGGTTACGAATCCGCCATGAGGAAAGGATTTGTTGTTATTGCACCCTAGACCCGCAAACCAACATTGAAAGGCCGGAAGGAAGGAATGCCTTCCGTGCCAATCTCCGGAGAAGGCCGGCTTCCCGTGGGGGTTTTATGGTTTAGGATGAGAGTGCAGGAAAGAGATAAAAATGCGGAAAGAATTTACAAATGTGATTGGAGTTGGGTGGGGGGAACTAACAGTACGACAACGCATCAATCACCACTACTTATTGCAACATAAATACAAAGCATAACCAGAAACTGCCAAATCTAAGTATACTTTTTATATAAAGAAGTGTACGCACAGCTACAATGGTCCCCTAGCAGACATTCTCCCTACAAGGAGAACTAACAACACGGCAATGCATCAATCACCACTACGGACAGCAACATAAATACAAAACGTAACCAAGAAATGTCAGATCCAAGTATATGTGTTATGCAGGGAAGTGTACGCACAGCTACAATGGTCCCCTAGCAGACATTCTCCCTACAAGGAGAACTAACAGCATGGCAATGCATCAATCACCACTACGAACAGCAACATAAACATAACACACAACTGCAGGAACTGCTACCTAATTTATCCTATGTATCCTCTGATCTATGAAGTCCAGGAGTACTTGGCCATCAAATGCCGGAGTTCGGAGTTCAAGCACAACAACGAGCAATGACACAAGAAATATGACAAAGAGAGGCAAGCATACAAAATAAAAGTAGTAAAACAGAGCCGGTATATACTTTATATTAAGAAGCGTATAGCACGACTACAATGGTTCCCTAACAGACATTCCCCTTCCACCACCTTACAATGAAAATGTGGTGGGTATTTATAGCCCAAAGTCCCCCCGTTACATTAATGGGCACAAAGTCCCGATCAAACATTAGCTGACAAAAGCGGCTACGGAGCTGCTGATGCTGACTTCGTCGGATCGACGGGCTGGATCGTACTCTCGGCATGGTCTCCCTGAAGGTTGAACAGCTACGTGGCAGCGCGCTAGGTAGAACTTCACATTGACAGGAATGCGGGTAGCTGAGGCAGGTGGAAACTCACATCAGCCTTAAATGAGGCAGCTGGCATAAGTAGTGCGGCCCATGCTTGTCCTTTTGCTCGGCATGTCTTGGCTCGGATCCCAAAGTTGGACACTTGTCGGATGATAATGCTTGACACGTGTCTGCCTTGAAAGGCAGTCTATCCAACTTCGCCCGGGATTAGAGCGCAATCGGGTAGCACAGGTGAAAAACAGCGCAGTCGGGTTGGCCTATTTCCCTACTGCGCACCGGTCAAAGGGCGCAGTCCGACTTCGCTGTGAAGTCGGGTTGCGCACCGGCACTTGCTGATTCTCACCGCTGTTCGGACTTCGCACGGACAAGGGAGCGCAGTCCGACTTCGCCGCGAGTCGGGTTGCGCTCCAACACTTAGTCAATTTCTCTCGCAATCGTTTCCAAGTGCGCTCGGAAGAAGGCGAAGTCGGGTTGCGCCCAACACTGTCACCGCGATCGTTTCCAAGTGCGCTCAGGAAGAAGGGCGCAGTCGGACTTCGCACAAAAACTGGGCGCAGTCGGACTTCGCACAAAAACTGGGTTTCCTGGTTCTGCTTCCCGGGCCATAACTTTTGATCCGCTAACCCGATCGCCTATTATAATATATCGTCGGAAAGTTGGCGAGAAGATCTCGCAATGATAAAATATCCGGAGCTCATTTTGTCCATTTTATCGCCCTCGTTTATGGCCCGCGAAACCCGAACACCTCAAAGATGCTCTTTACCGCTTTAAAGCTCCATACTTAGGCCAAAATTTATCAAAAGATTTAATGTGGCAAAATTGCCAACATTCCCGGCGGCTCGCGGGGCATTGAGCTCGCCTCGATGTGAGGACCCGTGCCTTTATCCATTGGGCAACGGAGTCACCCTCGTTGTACTCTTGATACTCACTGCCAGCAACAACCTCTTTCTGAAACCCTTGGCACCCACGGCCCTCTTGGAACACTTAAAAAGAAAACACTGCACAGACTGAATTAAGGAAACAACTAAAACTTTGAATACTAGCCGGTTTATTTATACAAAATTTTGTGGCATTATTGCCATGCCGCCAACACAAATCTAGCTTTGGTTGCCTATCCGGTGAACCTGCAGTGTTCGGACCAGATCTGATTGTACTTCAGATGATCTTTGAAGTCCGGCTGGCCTCCCAAAGTTTGCCAGGTCGCGAACATGGTGCAACGTGGCAGATTGTCATTCATGCCGGTACCCGTACAATTGATGAACAATGTGACAAGGAGATTTGTCAGACGGGAGCCCTCTTCGGGTACCGGTTGCGGTGATGGTTGGAGCCAATACCACCACGGTGGAGACTGTAGGTGAACATTCATTTCTCCGCTTGTGAGGTCAAGGCTGCTCACCAAACCTTGATTCCTCCGGGGTGTCTTCTATTAGCTTAAAAAAGGGAGTCTCGCGATCAAGAAATCTGGATCTTCACTTAGTCGAGTCGCCGGTGATTTTGCCGGATGAAGGCAAGCCAAAGATTCACCAACTCGAGCTTCCTTAAAATATGGAGACTGATCGTCTCACCTCACGGATTCGTCTATGCGAGCTTGGTAATCAGCCAGCTTGACGCACTCGCTTGGAGCGTTGGTATTAATTTCGTAAAGTCAAGTTGGTTTCCCGGGTTCCTCGCTCGCCACCTTCTCGTTTGAATGAAGGCCTCGGGACCGGTCTTTCGGACTCAGAGAATATGAACGTGCAGAGTCGCCAGGTGCTCTGATTTTGAACAACAATGAAGCGAACACCAGTGCTTCGATTCTGTTTGGGAGTGGGAAACTTCCTTGTCCCACCGGGTATTCGGAAAGAAACTGTCAGCCCGAGTGAGGACGAGCTTGAGATCTTCCAAATGTGGGACCCTTTGTCCCACCGGGCGTGCCAAAAACTGTTGGTTACGAATCCGCCATGAGGAAAGGATTTGTTGTTATTGCGCCCTAGACCCGCAAACCAACATTGAAAGGCCGGAAGGAAGGAATGCCTTCCGTGCCAATCTCCGGAGAAGGCCGGCTTCCTGTGGGGGTTTTATGGTTTAGGATGAGAGTGCAGGAAAGAGATAAAAATGCGGAAAGAATTTACAAATGTGATTGGAGTTGGGTGGGGGGAACTAACAGTACGACAACGCATCAATCACCACTACTTACTGCAACATAAATACAAAGCATAACCAAAAACTGCCAAATCTAAGTATACTTTTTATATAAAGAAGTGTACGCACAACTACAATGGTCCCCTAGCAGACATTCTCCCTACAAGGAGAACTAACAACACGACAATGCATCAATCACCACTACGGACAGCAACATAAATACAAAACGTAACCAGGAAATGTCAGATCCAAGTATATGTGTTATGCAGGGAAGTGTACGCACAGCTACAATGGTCCCCTAGCAGACATTCTCCCTACAAGGAGAACTAACAGCACGGCAATGCATCAATCACCACTACGAACAACAACATAAACATAACACACAACTGCAGGAACTGCTACCTAATTTATCCTATGTATCCTCTGATCTATGAAGTCCAGGAGTACTTGGCCATCAAATGCTGGAGTTCAGAGTTCAACACAACAGCGAGCAATGACACAAGAAATATGACAAAGAGAGGCAAAGATACAAAATAAAAGTAGTAAAACAGAGCCAGGTATATACTTTATATTAAGAAGCAGAAGCACAGCTACAATGGTTCCCTAACAGACATTCCCCTTCCACCACCTTACAATGAAAATGTGGTGGGTATTTATAGCCCAAAGTCCCCCCCGTTACATTAATGGGCACAAAGTCCCAGTCAAACATTAGCTGACAAAAGCAGCTACGGAGCTGTTGATGCTGACTTCTGTCGGGCTGGACTGTACTCTCGGCATGGTCTCCCTGAAGGTTGAACAGCCTACGTGGCAGCGCGCTAGGTAGAACTTCACATTGACAGGAATGCGGGTAGCTGAGGCAGGTGGAAACTCACATCAGCCTTAAATGAGGCAACTGGCATAAGTAGTGCGGCCCATGCTTGTCCTTTTGCTCGGCATGTCTTGGCTCGGATCCCAAAGTTGGACACTTGTCGGATGATAATGCTTGACACGTGTCTGCCTTGAAAGGCGCTCTATCCAACTTCGCCCGGGATTAGAGCGCAATCGGGTAGCACAGTGAAAAACAACGCAGTCGGGTTGGCCTATTTCCCTACTGCGCACCGGTCAAAGGGCGCAGTCCGACTTCGCTGTGAAGTCGGGTTGCGCACCGGCACTTGCTGATTCTCACCGCTGTTCGGACTTCGCACGGACAAGGGAGCGCAGTCCGACTTCGCCGCGAAGTCGGGTTGCGCTCCAACACTTAGTCAATTTCTCTCGCGATCGTTTCCAAGTGCGCTCGAGAAGAAGGGCGCAATCGGACTTCGCACAAAATCGCATCGGACCGCACAAAATCAGGCGTAGTCGGACTTCGCACAAAAACTGGGTTTCCGGTTCTCGCTTCCCGGGCCATAACTTTTGATCCGCTAACCCGATCGCCTATTATAATATATCGTCGGAAAGTCAGGCGAGAAGATCTGCAATGATTAAATATCCGGAGCTCATTTTGTCCATTTTATCGCCCCCGTTTATGGCCCGCGAAAACCCGAACACCTCAGCATGCTCTTTACCGCTTTAAAGCTCCATACTTAGGCCAAAATTTATCAAAAGATTTAATGTGGCAAAATTGCCAACAAGAACGACTTGCTGCAATTATGTAATGGTGCTTGACTATGAAAAAATTGTATTCAAGTGTAGGATGGAATTGAGTAGAAGATTACAATTTATGTTCCTGAGCCAAACTGTAAATAAATAAACAAGAACTCTCCAGTCCATCACATTGCACTGTTAGTCAATGAGGTCATTTGTAGTAGTTTCCTACTCTCTTGGTTTGAACACATTAAGCATCATATTCATAAAGCTGGTGACAGTTCAAAGCTGAAAATTTACAGAATAATTATGATTGGACATATTTTTTCTGAGATATATGCCACAACTTTGGACATGAAGCTCTCTAAACAACTTTCCAAAGCTAGAGGAAAAATAGGTTTTCCGAAAGGTTTCTTGACCTTAGACCAGATCTCATTTTTGTGCTATCCTCAAGGAGTCTTGATCAAGGTCCTTGGAAGCCTTTTGTTGTTGTGTGGAATTTAGAAGGGTTTTCAATAGAGTGCTCTAACGCTTGTAATTCTCGAGATTACGTGACATATGGGCATCTCTAAGCTCTGTATCACAGCTGTCATGAAATTTAATAGACAATGGTTGCTTGTTTTTAGACAACCCACATGTTCTTAGGTGAGTTTAGGTGTACAATTGGGTTGAAGCATCTGATTACGCATTTGGTTACATCTTAATCGTGAATGGCCATCCAATGGCATACCATTCTGAAACTTTTTGACACAACTTGACACTACTCAACATGTGAAAAGGAGCCGTATGCTATTGTTCAAGTTGTTCAACGGTGGAGCCACTCCACCGGTAAGGAAACCATCATTCATTCTGATCATAGGCCTATGCAATACCTTCACACCCAAAGTAAATTAGGAAATGCATGTCACATGAAGTGGATGACTTAATTGTAGTAGTCCCTGTTGGTTACGAATCTGCCACTAGGATAGGATTTAGTGTAATGCGCCCTAGGTTCGCCCAGCAGATTGAAAGGCCAGAAGGAAGGAATGCCTTCCGTGCCAATCTCCGGAGAAGGCCGGCTTCCTATGTTTTCTCGATTGGTTTTAAGCTCAGAGTGCAGGAAAGAAATTAGAAATGCGGAAAGAAATATAAATGTGATTTGTATTGGGTGGGGAGGATAAGCAGCACAACAACTATCAATCACCACTACTAACAGCAACTAAACACATAATACATTACAGAAACTACCAATGTCATTCATTCTATGTATCCTCTAACTATGCATTCCAGGAATACTTAACTATCAAATACTGATATCCAGATAGCAGAATAACAGTAAGCAATAACATAAGCAACATGAGGCAAAAATGCTAGATAGAGGCAGCATAAAGAACAATAATAATCAATAGAGCCAAGTGTATCTTGTATTCAGAAGCAAATGCACAGCTACAATGGTTCCCTAGCAGTATATCCCCCTTCCACCACTTTACAATGATATGGCGCGGCTATTTATAGCGCAATTTCCCCCCAATTACAATTCTGGGCACAGGATCCCAGACCTGACAATAGCTGACAAAGCTGACAAAAGCGGCAAAAAAGCTGCTGATGTTGACCTCTGCAGATATGGACTGTACTTGTAGCAAGGTCCACCTGAAAACTTGGCAGCTACGTGGCAGTGCGGTAGATGAAACTTTGAGTCAGCTTGAATGAGGGTAGCTGCGGTAGATGAAACTTTGAGTCAGGTTGAATGAGGGTAGCTGCGGTACAATAATTTGGTTCACGCTTGCACTCCACCCGTCACATTTCTGACTCGAATCCCGAGGCTGGACACCTGTCAAAATCTGATAATGGACGAATCTGCCTTGGAATCTCGTCTCTCTTTCATGCCTGACCTCGCTCAGAATTGGAGCGCAATTAGAAAGCGCAAGGGGGAAGTAGCGCAGTTGGGGAGGCCTCCGTGCCTTAGACAATTTTTGGGCTGCTTTCATCATTCTGCCCGAGTGCGCACAAGTAAGCGGGCGCAGCCCGACTTCGCTGCGAAGTCGGGTTGCGCACCCAACACTTAGCTCATTTTGCTCACCGCTCCGACTGCGCATGAAGATGAGAGCGCACCCCGACTTCGCTGCGAAGTCGGGTTGCGCTCTTGTACTTAGAAATTTTCAGGGGTCCGCTGCTTCCCAGGTGCGCACAGAAATGAGAGCGCACCTCGACTTCGCTGCGAAGTCGGGTTGCGCTCTTGTACTTAGCCAAGTTTTGATCATTTTTTCGCACTTCGGCTCCCCGAGTGCGCTCAAACTTAAGGGCACACCCCGACTTCGCTGCGAAGTCAGGTTGCGCTCTTATACTTAGAATTTTTAGGGGCCTTTTGCTCTTTTTTTGGGAAATTGACAGAAGAAAGTAAAAGAGGAAAGAAAAAGGGAAATGAAGGGATGAAACTGACGGAAGGGGAGAAAGGGGATAGTGGAGAAAGGGAAAGGAAGAGGAGGGAAGGGAGAGCAGCATACTTACAAGAAAAATGAAGACATGGCACCCCGTGCAAAATGTGGCAACAGTCCCAACTTGTGATCAAGCATCACAAGGGCAAGTTAAATCAAGCACCTGATTGTCTAGGTTGTTTGCCAGTACAAATACTATTGTTAGTCTTGGAAGCCAGAGCCAATGTACATCATTAGCTAATTTAAGACAAGGTAACGCCAAACCATCATCTCATTGACAGGTTGTCATATCGTCTTGGGGAGCTTAGTTTGCTTTCTAGGACACTGCACTAGCTACTTATGTGGGAAGCACACTACTCCAAGGTACCTGGACACTTTGGTATCAGCGAGACACTTGCGATGCGACTATAGTACTTTCACAGGCTACACATGGTAGGAAGTGGAGCTCTATGTCAAATCCTATGCACTCTTCAACATTGCCAAACTAGCCAACAATGAGCTAGGGCTCTACACATTAAATATAACTTATTTATTTAAGAAGTATAAAAAGTACTTGAATGCAGAAAATATGGAAGAATCTGAATTTTCTAACAAATTTATCCAAACTTTTCCAAACCAAACTGAAACTCACTTAAAAACCAAACCACCAAACCGAACTGTACCTGGTAACTATGCTTAGCATAGTCTTAGCTTACAGCTTCTTAGTCTCCTTCGGCTTCTTCAGTTCTCTCTTCTGTTCTTCAATTGAGGTTCTTGCTAAGTTCCTTTTTCCTATTCACATCTTTCTCACCCTCTCGACCCTGGCTGCCCCTACAGTGCCGAAGCTTTTGTTCTGCTACTTCTTTCATTGCACAGGAATAGTGTACTTGCTCCCAACATGCCACACACTTCATGTACTAAACATTTTTATTGTTGTCAACATGATTACATGAGACTTGTATTCTGCAGCATATTTACGTTTGCATTTTGTTTGTGAGAAAGATTCTGTTGTGCCTGTTTTGCTGCACAACTCTGAATCATAACTCATCTAGGGCCACAAGTTTGTTCAAGGAGTTGTCCTCTGTACCACCATATCATGGGCCCTGTGGTGCAGATCAGAATACATAGATATCATATCATAACATTTACAAATACATGCCTTGCAAACCCGTACATGGTCCACATTTAATACATTTTGATATGGCTTAGGCATTTCTTGAGCTGTATCCACAAAATGAGATCAAAAGAACATAAAATCTTAAACAGTAGCTTTTAAATTTAAGAACAATGAAAATCTTCCTCTTTCTTAATAAAATATCCTATGTAAATCTTATATTTTATGTTCAACATTTTTATATTCTATGAGTTTTCTTCTAATATATAAAATATACATTCTTGTTATAATTCCATATCCAGCCATATCTGTATTAGGGTGTCCTGAAAAGTTGTTGTATCCATGTTTGATACCAATCCAATACGTATCAATTTTCATGCAACATAGTATTTGTCTATTAAGAATATGGAAGTGATCATGTGATTGTTGATGGTATTCTGCTTCAATGTACCGATCATGTGAGTAGCCTTTTACTCATCTAGTTTACAAAACTATATGTTCAGTGCAAGTTGATTTATATCTTTAAGGTAATTGCTAAAGTTAATAAACATTCTTTAATTAGAAAACACTGCACACAGGAAAACCCAATGTAACAAAAGTAGCTTGAAACAAAATGCATATTTCCAGTGGCTGACGATTTTTGCTTTTATTTTCAGATGTTGCATTATTATGCCAAATCTTGGCTACCTTCACGCTCAATTGTTGCAGACTGCATGAAGGTGCGGAATGACATTGATCCAAGTGGAGAATTATTGCTGCTGAAGAGATATTGCCCAGTAACCATTCATATTCTTTTCCTATATATTTGACATTATTGTTCCAATAAAATAATGGCATTTTTTTTAATCACATGAGATATATGTTTGTCATCATGATTAGATTTTGGTTTGACAGTGGAAAGAGCATATCTTTGAGCTTGAGCAAGAACAGAATGTGGATCCATTAATTAAGTATGTCTTGTACCAGGTATAGTAGCCTGAGCTCATCTCAAGACCTTTCTTTTGATCATGAAAGTGGTTGATTTGTTTTCTATCAAAATTCTTACCAGTATCTAAACAAAGAAATTCTGTAATCAGATATTTTATTTTGTCCAGCAAAAATTGTGTTTTATCTGTAAGAGCTAACTATTTCCTGTGAGATTATATGTATCACATTATAACCATTCATTGACATAAAACATGCATAGATTTCGCTTTTCAACCATTAAGAGATAGAAAATAATATGTGCATGTCCAAAATAGTATTTGAGATTTCAGAAGTTAGGTGTTGGACAATCATGGTTTAATGACTACCCAGTTTCTACAACATGTAGAACAGCTTTTTTCCCCCTTCGAGCTTCTAGACAATCTCAGGCTTTTCTAATTACCAATAGGCAATAATGCAGGCCTTGTAACCTTGAAGCTAGTAAGATAAGGTGATTATCCTTAGATGTATATGCCTCCCTTGTTGCGAGGCATAAGTACCTATTAAAATCTAAGGAATCTTTGTTATTCTTTTTCAGGGTAGTTTCACATTTCTCAACAGAGAATCAATTTCTTCTTCTCACCTGTCTTTTGAATATTCTTGTGTGGTTTACCCTTTCTATATGGTTGCATTTGTGAAAGTCGCAGCAATTGATGTCCATAAACCTTGCTAGAGTTGCGTTGTAAGCTTAAAACTGTTGAAAATTTTTTAGTCAAGCTATGCAAGGTGCTTATCTTTAGATAGGCTCCCCCCTTATTCCTTGAGTGTTTTCCCCCCCTCTCGGCTTAGTAAGGAGAAGATGCTCCACGAGATCCAAAAGGATGTTAGTCTCCAGTCCACCAGATGCACATGGATCTCTCCTGTTGCCCCTCTTTCCCCCAAGCTGTCTTTCTACCATTGAGCACTTTTACAGCTTCGAGAGGGCAGAGTAGTTCCTCTGCAATACCTTCAGCAGCACACAATGCATAGTCTTCGAATCCTGATTGGGCAACTAAGGGTGTGTTCTCACCAACTCCGGATTGAGTCAGATCACCATCTTCGGATGGAGGAGCGGGTTTGCATGTTTTGCTCCATGGGAGAAGCTGAAACCCTGCATCACTTAATTTTTTACTGTCCTAGTTATTATGAGATCCGAGGCAGATTCTATTGCCTTTTCAGAGACAACTCTCGGTCTGTTTCTACCTTCTTCAGATACCCGGACCAGTGGTGTCTTGCACTCTTTCTTAGGGAGATAACTCAATTTTTCCGCCATAAAAGCTCTCCTCGAGATGGATCTCATCCCCCTCAACATTGGCTTATCACAACTTACTTCACTAGTTTCAACGGACCAGGTGACACTGGTTGGAAATGCTCTGCTTCTTCCAGTTCGGATGGTAGCAGGGTCACTAGGCAGCGCACCTACAGATTGTTAGGGTCTTGTTGGTTACAAATCTGCCATGAGGAAAGGATTTGGTTAAATGCGCCCCAGATTCGCCCACCAGATTGAAAGGCCGGAAGGAAGGAATGCCTTCCGTGCCAATCTCCGGAGAAGGCCGGCTTCCTATGGGTTTTTTCAGTGTTTAAGCTAAGAGTACAGGAAAGAGATAAAAATGCGAAAAGAGATTGAAATAGGATTGGTGTTGGGTGGGGGGGATGAGCAGCACGACAACGATCAATCACCACTACTAACAACAATCCAAAACAGAACACACAATAGAAACTACCGCTGTCATATATCCTATGTATCCTCTATCTATGCATTCCAGGAATACTTAATCACCAAATACCGGAATCCAGAATTCAGAATAACAGTAAGCAATGAAATAAGAAACATGAGGCAGAAATGACAAGTACAGGCAGCATAAAAGAATGACAACAACAAAATAGAGCCAAGTGTGTGTCTTGCATTCAGAGGCAAACGTATAGCTACAATGGTTCCCTAGCAGGATATCCCCCTTCCACCCTTTTACAATGAAATGGTGTGGCTATTTATAGCCCAAGTTCCCCCCGATTACAATTACGGGCACAAAGTCCCAGACTGGACAATAACTGACAAAAGCAGCAGAAGAGTCGCCGATGCCGACTCTCGTCGACGAGGACTCGACTTGCAAGCAAGGTCTCCCTGAAAGCTGTACAGCTACGTGGCAGTGCGTCGGGTGAAACTTCTAGTCAGTAGGAATGCGGGTAGCTATGGTAGATGGAACTTTGAATCAGCTTAAATGGAGGCAGCTGGCGTAGGTAGTTCGGCCCATTCTTGTCCTTTTTCCCGTCACATCTCGGCTCGAATCCCGAGGCCGAACACTTGTCGAATTCTGATGAGTGACACATGTCTGCCTTGAAGGGCAGTTTGTCCAACTTCGCCTGGGATCAGAGCGCCATCGGGTAGCACAGGTGGGGAACAACGCAATTGGGGAGGCCTTCGTGCCTTAGCCAATTTCTGGGCTGCTTGATGGATCTTGCCCAACTGCGCACCGGTCAGAGGGCGCAGCTCGACTTCGCTACGAAGTCGGGTTGCGCACTTCAACACTTGGTTGTTTCGGCCGCTGTTCGGATCGCGCACAAAAATGGGAGCGCACCCCGACTTCGCTGCGAAGTCGGGTTGCGCTCCGACACTTAGCTGAATTTTGCAAACACTGTTTCCCAAGTGCGCACAGGAAGAACAGCGCACCTCGACTTCGCTGCGAAGTCGGGTTGCGCTTTGACACCAAACCAAATCCTTTCCTCATGGCAGATTCGTAACCAACAATTTCTCTGGCCTAACAACAATCCAAAACAGAGCACACAATAGAAACTACTGCTGTCATATATCCTATGTATCCTCTATCTATGCATTCCAGGAATACTTAATCACCAAATACCGGAATCCAAAATTCAGAATAACAGTAAGCAATGAAATAAGAAACATGAGGCAGAAATGACAAGTACAGGCAGCATAAAAGAATGACAACAGCAAAATAGAGCCAAGTGTGTGTCTTGCATTCAGAGGCAAACGTATAGCTACAATGGTTCCCTAGCAGGATATCCCCCTTCCACCCTTTTACAATGAAATGGTGTGGCTATTTATAGCCCAAGTTCCCCCCGATTACAATTACGGGCACAAAGTCCCAGACCGGACAATAGCTGACAAAAGCGGCAGAAGAGCTGCTGATGCTGACTCCTGTCGGCGAGGACTGTACTTGCAGCAAGGTCTCCCTGAAAGCTGTACAGCTACGTGGCGATGCGTCGGGTGAAACTTCTAGTCAGCAGGAATGCGGGTAGCTATGGTAGATGGAACTTTGCATCAGCTTAAATGGAGGCAGTTGGCGTAGGTAGTTCGGCCCATGCTTGTCCTTTTTCCCATCACATCTTGGCTCGAATCCCGAGGCCGGACACTTGTCGAATTCTGATGAGTGACACATGTCTGCCTTGAAAGGCAGTTTGTCCAACTTCGCCTGGGATCAGAGCGCCATCGGGTAGCGCAAGTGGGGAACAACGCAGTTGGGGAGGCCTCCGTGCCTTAGCCAATTTTTGGGCTGCTTGATGGATCTTGCCCAACTGCGCACCGGTCAGAGGGCGCAGCCCGACTTCGCTGCGAAGTCGGGTTGCGCACTTCAGCACTTGGTTGTTTCGGCCGCTGTTCGGACTGCGCACAAAAGGGGGAGCGCACCCCGACTTCGCTGCGAAGTCGGGTTGCGCACTTAGCTGAATTTTGCAAACACTGTTTCCCAAGTGCGCACAGGAAGAAGAGCGCACCCCGACTTCACTGCGAAGTCGGGTTGCGCTCTGACACTTAGCCAAATTCTGTCTGCATCCGCCCCCGAAGCCGCGGGTGCGCTCTGACACTTAGCCAAATTCTGCTCCTTTTAGGTCTGTTTCCGCACTTCGCATTCCCTAGTGCGCTCCAACTTGAGGGCGCACCCCGACTTCGCTGCGAAGTCGGGTTGCGCCCTGACACTTAGAATTTTTCAGGGAATGCTTGCTCTGTTCTGGGGTTTTGACTGGGGGAAGTACAAGGGGAAAAGGGAGGAATGAAACTGAAGGAAAGGGAAGAAGGGAAAAGTGGAGAAAGGGAAGAAGGATGGAAGGAAGGGAGAGCAGCATACTTACAAAATTTGAAAACATGGCACCCCGTGCAAAATGTGGCAACATTCCTGGCGGCTCGCGGGGTGTCGAGCTCGCCTCGACGCAAAGAACCAGGCCTTCATCCTTTGGGCGCAGAGGAACTCCCCTTCCCCTGCCTTCCGCTGCTCGACTGCTTTTTCTTGGGCAACTGCTCTTCTTCAGATCCACTTTCGGCAGTTGCTTCTTCTGTTTCTCCTCCTTCTGAACCTGAATGGTTGTCGCTGTCACCTTCTTGCTCGGCCGGCCGTTCCCGCTCAAGGACAAGATTGTATGCGGTCCTGGCCTGGTCCCAGTGCTGCTGTCTGAAATGGCCCTAAGTCGCTGACATCTTTCAGCGCTGCTTTGAATGCTGCGACCGCATGCATGTCGATGGTGTGGTATCTTTCTCCCAACTCCTTAAGGGAGGTGTTGATTTTGCAATATCTAGACACCATCTGGGTGACCTGAGCTTCCTGGATTGGCTTAGCCCAACTGTCAATTTCTGACGTGTCTGCCTCGAAAGACAGCCAATTCAGCTTCACCTGCTCAAGGGTCAGAAATTCTCCATCCTTGATGAAGCTCGGGCAACCGTGCTCAGAAAGAGTGTTGAAGGGGGCCAGGCAAATGTTCATTTCGTGGTCTAATGCATCCAGCATCTTCCTGGCGGCCCTTATCTTCTCTACTTTTTCAAAATAAATATGCAAGGTTACCCTTGCATCTGCCCACTCTGAGGCAATTCGGGACATCGGGGGAAATCGGAGGCCCTTGCGCTCGTACTCCTCAAGTTTCATTGCCAAGTCCAGCCACTGCCTCGCTTGGTGTTCGGCCTCCTCTACCACAGGCTTTCCCTGGGCAGATACTTCTTGGATCCTGGACGTGAAATCCAGGACCGATATGGACCTGACAACATTGGCCCTGCAACCCTGCAGCAAACCAGCCCGCATTACCTTGATCTTGTTCTTCGAAAAGGCCGCTATCTGGGATGCTTTCTCCTCGAGCTGAGACTTAGCCTGCCTTAACGAATCCTGGAGCAGGGAGACCTGCTCCAGCGTTGCCCTTTTCTCCTCTGACAGATGTTCGGATGTCTGTCTTTGCACTGCGGCCTCGTGCTGAGAGGCGGCGAGCTGGGCCTTCAGGTCACTGATCTCCTGCTGTGCAGACTCCAACTGCGCGGTGGCCCTAGCCAGATCTTCCTCCAGCTGCCTTGAAGTATTCTGCAGCTGAAACAGCGCCTCCTGATTCTCGAGTCGCTTGACAAGGAGATTATGGGTTCTGCGACGAATACCGTTGATTTCGTATTCCTCGTTTATGTCATCGAAGCTCTTCTCCTTGACTTGGTGCTCATAGTCCGCCTCGGTCATCTCCCGAAGAGGCTTCTTCACTTTTGGAACCAACTTTTCAGTTCTGAGCACTCTTCTGTCCAAGTCGTACTTGGTGCGCTTCACCGGGGCAGCTATTTCCTCGGCCCTTCTGCGTTTGACGCCCTGAAGGAAAGAGGCGGAACACCCTGCGGCTCTTGCTACTAGAGGCTGGTCATCTGCGATCTGCATGAAGTCAAGGTCTTCCAGCATCTGATCTTGTTGCGGCATTTTTCCTGCAAACAGCGAAGCAGGAGGTATTCCAGAAGCCGTGGTCGCTTTTGAGGGCGACCGGGTCCTAGGGGAAGTGAGCGGCTGAGTGGAGGGCGTTGGCGGGGTTTTGAACAATGGAGGTGAGCGGCGCGGCGATGTATGCACAGCTTCGGCACTGGCCGCAGGCGAGGGTTCTAGGGTTTGGCTGAGGGACTGGAAAGCGTTTGGGTCTTGGGCGAACTGGTCGAATGAATGGGGGCTGTGAGAGGGTTGGGTGGTCTGAGATGAAGAGGACGGGACTACGGCTTGCCCTGATACAATGGGGGATGGCGTTACGGCAGGGCCGACTGGGATTTGGGGGAGCGGGGAAGTGGACGTACCTGCGGGCTCCGCCTGAGCCGCTGCTTGGAGGACGTCTGCAGCCCAAGTTTCTGCTTCTGCTTCAGGGCTGTCCAACGAGACGATTTCCGGCGCGGCTGCTCCTGTCCGTGCCGCGGCCGGTTGTTGTGCAGGCTCCCTAGGCCGCTTGGCCTTTTCGCTCCTCTTCCTCTTCTTTTCTTTTGGCATTGCGGCTGGTTCAAAGGAGGGAGAGGAGGTTGGGGCGGCAGGCTGCGATGTGCCCACGGTAAACTTGTACCGGGGTCTAGACGGGAGGATGTTCGCCGCGGCCGCTCCACTAGCTGGCTGTTCTGGCGCTTTCTCCACTTGGGGGGCCACCTCTGGAGTTGACTTTTCTGGCTGCTGCGCCCTTTCGGGTAATGCTGCAGGAGCTGGAGGCAACATTGGGCCCACTTGACTGCTCGTTGGCGTTGCACTGGAAGTTCCGGGAGTTGACAATTGCTGGGACGGGGACCTCCTTGTATACCTTTTCCTGGCACCTCGGGGAACGCAATCTCGAAATGCGAAAGGCCGCCACGTGTCAGCGTATTGATCATATAGGGCCGAAAACTCATCATCAACGGCCAGCGTTTTCCGGTTGGATTTATCGTGCTGCGTGCGGCATCTCATCTTCCAACATTCAACGATTTTGTCCTTTTGCCAGTTGAGGGGCGCCACCTTGGAGAGGAATTTCTTGAAGCCCGCCGAATCTAACCGGTGATCCGGGTTTCGCTCTGGATCATACGCCACCTCTTCGCAGTAAAAATCATGCCATGGAGGCCATGATTGCATTTGCTCAATGTGCCATTCCAGGTCTGCGCCTGTTCTGTTGCACCCTTTCTGCATGATCTTTGCTCGGGGGCAGATATGCGCAAACTTTCCCCTGACCCCAATTGGGTCATACTTCCAGCGCTGGGGAAGCTGTATCAGGCCCATGTCGATGAGTTCTTGCTCGAGGTAGACATGCTGTCCAATCTCGTGCACTCGGATGTTCGCCCAGGTAATAGGATATTGGAAAATATGGCCCTTTTTCTTTCCCTGGCCGAACTCTTCCTCGACATAATCCATCTGACGCGAAATCTCCATTCCGTACTGATGGTCAGTGCAGAAATAGGGCAGCAGGAACGGCTTCCCCTTGAATCCGTAGATTCTGACCACAATTCCTTGTGTCAACCGGAAGGTGTCCCCGTACTTGTGTTTCCTCAGATAGCTTGTCATGACCTCTGGCGGGCGGGATGCCTCACCATTGAACAACCCCGGGACCATGCACAGAAATTTAAAATTAAACTCATAGAATGACCCTTTTCTGTACAGGATCTCGGTCCATTCGTACACGGGCAGCGGCTCTCCTTTTTCATTTACCTTCTTCAAGTTAGGAACTTTGATCCGGTAGTGCATGTGGTACAGGCACAACCATGTGAGGAAGGAGCAAAACCGGAATTCCGTTGTCTGCTGCTTCTGCTGCAGCTTGACTAGGTTTGAATGAATGGCGTACGCCAGCCAATCCGCCTAGTCAAAGAAAATAGGGCGCTTCCCACTCTTTTGCGCCGTGGAGTCATAAAACTCCCCATGCAGGATACATTCTGCCAGCGCCAGCTGGTACGGGCATACCACTCTGTCAGAATCGCAGCCGAGTACCCATGCCAGGATGATGTATATGTATTTGTTCTCGAACCTATCCAGGGGTATGGGGCCTGTCGGCCATTGTCCAGCCGCCAGCGGAGTCTTCAGCTCCGAGTTGAGGAATTCTCTCATCCTCTTTGTCTACGTGAATCTGCCCGTCTGTTCATCCAAGTTAATCCTCCTGACAATCGCGCCGGGGTCGTACTGAAGCCCTGGGGCGAACGCTGGCTGGACGCTCTCCCTGAAGAGTGTGAACAACACTCTTCCCTTGTGGTCGCAGACTTGTCGGGCAGCTGGTTTGTAATATGCTACGATTGATTCAATCAGCTCCGGGCATTGGTGGACAGGAGGGCACAAGAACCAGTATAGGTTCGATTTATATGCAGCCCCGACATGGTGTGAGGGCGAAACCTTGTCAGCCCACTTTGCTATGTTCGGCCGCAGCTTGGTGAGGCTGATAGAGAACGAGCCGTCTCTATACCCGGCCAGGTGATTAATGGGCGGCGGTGGAGCTTGCCCTCGACTTCTCTTCGCCCTGGTTTTCCTTTTTTGCTCTTGCGGCGCTTCGCTCTCATGAGCGCTGGATTCTGTCTGCTCCTCAGCTTCAGGTTCTGCGTCACTGGATTGCGCTTGCATTGGCGCTTTCCCCTTGTCCATTTTCTCTGTTCGAAGTGGCAGAGATGGGAATTCTGGCTACTGATTGCTCAATTCTGGACTTTGCAGCTCAGAGTCGGTTAGACAATTTGGATTTTCTGAGTATGCCAGGGCCCTTTTTCTAGGCAAGGAATTCAGCATTAATGGCGCAAGGGCAGGGGTTAAGGTGATTTGCCGGAAGTTGGTGGAAGCGTTATAATATTTTGGCGGCTGTGCGTGGGTTTAATCTTGAAAAGCGTACCCCGGTTGCAGTTGGTCCTAATGCGCCTTGCTTTCTTAATGACATCCTTTTTGAAAGTCGCGCAATCATTATTAAACATTCTTTGGACTTCGTGCTTTTGATGACGTCATCGCCGCCACCTGGGCACACATTTCGAGGGAGAACTTTGGGCCCAGGGTTTTAAGGAACGCAACCCAACTTCGCACTGTGCCGAACTGCGCTGTCCGGGCCCACACTTAGAAACATTTTATCATTTTTCCTTGTTTCCCATGACAGGTCACCCAAGGTGCGCCCGAAATTGAGGGCGCACTCGGACTTCGCCCGAAAACGGGCGCACTCCGACTTCGGCCAGATTTTGCTGCGCAGTCCGTTTTAGCTCTGCTTTCCCAAACTGCGCTCTCAAGACGGTGCGCAGCCCGACTTCGTTGCGAAGTCGGGTTGCGCACCCAGAACTTAGTCAAATTCTTGCCTTTTTTGTCAGCTCTCTTCTCTCAAATTCCCGTTGTCGCACTGTTCCGGGAGTGATGCCCGACTTCGCTGCGAAGTCGGGGTTCGCTCTAGGCTTCACTTAGGCTCTTGAAAATAAAAAGCTGAAAGCTGAAATAAATATATACAAACTGATAAAAAATGCAGAAAAGAAATATTTACAAGGAAGGACCCGCCTGGGGTGCCTTCAGTGGTGGTAAATCTTCAGGTGGAACCCGTTGACGGGAATGGGGAGAAGCTGTCCCTCCATGTCCCGGAGCACGAATGCATTAAATTGGTTCACCTGGGCAATCTGATAGGGACCCTCCCAGAGGGCATCAAATTTACCATGGTTGCCCGGCTTTGCCTTCAGTGAGTCCCACTTCAGCACCAGGTCCCCGATTTTGAAAACTCGGGCGGTGGTGCCTTTTGCAAACCAGCCTTGGGTTGCTTCAGCATGCTTGGTGAAGGCCTGGTATGCTTTTTCTCTTTCTTCCTCTAACCGCAGCAGTTGGCACAGTCTGGCATCCACTGGATCCCCGTTGCCTCTTTCTTCATCCAGCATCCAGAGTGCGGGTATCTCCACATGGGTAGGCAAAACTGCCTCCTTGCCGTACACGAGCGCGTAGGGGGATGTCTTGATAGACTTCTTAAATGATATACGATCCGCCCACAGCGCCCGGTTCAGGAGTAGGTGCCATGTCCTCTTGTTTCTCTCTATTGTCCTCTTGACAATTTTCAGTAGATTCTTGTTGGTGGACTCGGCCAGGCCATTCCCCTGCGGGTAGTAGTTAGAAGACATCTTGTGATAGATGCCGTATTTGCTGGTGTACTCCGTGAGTACAGCGCCTGCGAACCCCGGACCATTGTCTGTCACTATTGACTCCGGGACCCCGAAACGGGTGATGAGGCTCTCGAGGAACCTAATGACCGTCTCCTGGTCCGCATTCTTGGTGGGGATCGCCTCTGCCCACCGGGTGAAGTAATCGGTGGCGGTAAGAATAAACTTGTGCCCCGCTGCAGAGTTAGGCGTGATGACTCCGATGAAGTCCAGACCCCACTGCTGAAACGGAGTCTCAGCTTGGATTGGCTGGAGGGGCAGGGGTGCTTTTATGTTTCTGCCAGCAAACCTCTGGCATTTATCACATTTTACACAGACCGCATGTGCGTCTGTGAAGAGAGTGGGCCAATAGTACCCAGCTCTGATGATTTTCAAGGCCGTAGGCCTTCCAGAATGGTGTCCCCCAGGCATCCCGGAGTGAAACTCTCCGAGGACCCTGGGTTTGTCTGTATCTTTGACGCATCGCAACAGGATGCCGTCAATGTTTTTGAAATAAAGCCCCTCGGGGCGAAGAGTGTATTTCAAGGCGTTTAGCCGAAACCTCCTTCTTTGTGAGGCATTCAGGTGATCTGGGCATCTCCCGGTGCTGAAATACTGCACCAGGTCATTTGTCCAGTCATTTTCCTCTGATAAGGAGTTGGCTAGGTTGGTGGTTGCTATCGGATCTTCCCACTCACAGGCGGAGACTTCAGCTGCAGCGCTTCGGGCCAGCTCTTGGCACAAGGCTCGGCCTCTGATCAGCTTTGTTGGCCGTACCTCGATGTCGAATTCCTGGATCTTGGCTATCCATCCTGCTCTCTTGTGACCCGGCTCTCCTTGTATGATGAAGTTCCGGACGTCCGGGTGTATCACGAAGACAGTTATCCGGCTATGGGAGACGAAGTGCCTGAACTTTCGGAGGGATTTCATGACTGCGTGAACCTGCCGCTCAATAAAATTGTACTTTTCTTCATGCGGCTGAATCACCTGGCTTAAGAACGCTATGGGGCGCTCTTCGCCATCATCTCCTTTCTGTGTCAGGACTGCGGCGTAACTCTCGGGTTCTCCCACCGCGTACAGGATGAAGTCCTTGGAATAATCCGGGTTTATCAACACCGGAGCTTGTGCAATTCGGGCCTTGATCTCCTCAAAGGCCTGCCTTCTTTCGTCAGTCCATAAGAATTCGGCATTCTTTTTCAACAGTTCGGCCATGGGCTTAATCACTTGTGCGAAGTCCGGTATGAACTTCCTCACGAAGTTGATCTGGCCGAAGAAGGACTGTAGCCCCTTCTTGTCGATTGGGACAGGCAAGCGGAGGAGGGCTTCCGCTCTGTCAGGATCCACTGCAAGGCCTTTCTCGGAGATGACATGTCCCAACAGCTTACCTTCTTTTACCGCGAAGACAGATTTCTTCGGGTTAATGGAAATGCCGAATTCACGACATCTCTCAAATATCTGCCGTAGGTGGGAAGCATGGTCCTCTCTCCTGTGAGAGAATACAGTCATGTCATCCAAGTAGATGACAATGATCTTGTTAAGCAGCTCTCGGAAGGCCAGGTCCATGGCTCTCTGGAATGTAGCGCCGGCATTGGACAGGCCGAAGGGCATGCGCTGATAAGCGAACGTTCCCCATTTGGTGGTGAACGCTGTCTTATGCTGGTCTTCGTCTTTCACCCATATCTGGTTGTACCCAGAGAATCCGTCTAAGAGGGAGAATCTCTGTGCTCCAACAACTATGTGGAGGATCTTATCGATTTGGGGAAGCGGGTAATGGTCCTTCAACGAGGCCTGATTCAGATTTCTGAAATCCACGCAGAGACGGATGTCTCCGTTCTTCTTCCTCACAGGAACCAGATTCGCAACCCAAGATGAATGCTTGATGGGGTAGATGATCTTGGCTTCCAGCATTTTCAGGAGCTCGGCTTTCATCATGGCTTCAATCTTCGGGTTTACGACCCTCTGCTTCATCGGAAAGGTTTTGCACCATCTTCTAGCTCTATGGTATGTTGGATCATCTGTCTGTCATACCCCTTCAAGTCCTGGTAGCACCAGGCTACAATATCGGGGAACTCTCTGCATAATGATCTGATCTGCCCGAGTTCCTCTTCAGTGCAGTCCGTCCCGACCTTGATTGTTTTTCCAGGTTCAAGCTCCAGGTCGACGTACTGCTTGGGGTCTACTTTGATCCTATGAGATATTGCTCTGTCATTTTGATCAAAGAGACTCTCTAATGTAATCAGTCCTTTTGGGACATGATTATTCTTTAACTGTATCAACCCCTCATATTGCTCGTCATCAGGGTCTCTACCTTCGATTGTACATGCTTCGGTAACCAAAAAAGTGACGATTTCCTCGTCACAGTCAAACACCTGCCAGTGGGTGTCCTTATCAGGCACAGAAGGCCTGTAGATGGTACGAACCGGCTTCGGCTTCTGGACAGTGTCATCAGCCGGAACGTACCTGGCTCCAACAGACGCCAGAATGTCAGCGTGCTTGTTCTTCTCACGTGATATGGCTTTGACATTCAACGAGTCGAATGACTCCATCAGGTCCCAGACACGATTACGGTATGCCTTGAGGTAGTGCTTCTTGGAGGCGCACTTGTTCGTAATCTGGTTGCACACCAGCTCTGAGTCGCCAAAGATCTGCAGATGCTTTATCCCCAGCCTCTCCGCTTTTCTCAAACCCAAGCACAGGGCTTCGTACTCCGCCGCGTTGTTAGTACAACTCCAAGCCAGTCTGTAGGTGTAGTCCTTCTGGATCCCGGATGGGGAAACCAAGAGTACACCTGCACCGGCGCCATTTTTGCATCGGGCGCCATCAAAGAAAAGCTTCCATAGCTTTTCTGGTGCAGGTCCTACCTCTTTCTTGGCTGACTGGTCAATTCTCTCAGGCTGAGTGACGGTGTAGCAGCCTTGCTCAGTCTCGATCATGGCGTTGAAGTCCAGCAAGGAGAACTCATCCTCTACTTGCAACAGCTCAAGAGCTTGCTCTGTCATGTCTACCACCACCAGTTCTTCCGCTGTCAGCTGAACCATGCAGTTCTGTGACTCTTCTCCGGGTATCTTCTCTACTAGAAATGTGGAAGGCTTTTCGTTGTAGATCTTCAGTCTCCTTCCTTTGAAGGGCACTTCCATATGTGAGTAATCCAGAGACAGATACCCACCCAGCTTTGCAGTGAACTCCCTGGAGAGACACATGCCGAAGTAGGGTTCCAAGTCGACAACCACGACTTCTTGTATGACCACTATGTCAAGAGCTTTGTGCAGCCGGATCGGGATATCTTTGATGACACCAACTGTCTTGACAGGGGTGCCGTCTAGCTGCAGCACACCTTGGCTGCTCCTTGTATACTCCATTCCGATCTCGTCGCAGACGGCTCTCGGCATAACAGTCGTGGAGGCACCAGAATCCACCATACAGTTGTGTACTATATACCCTTGCATCCGCAATGACAGATAGAAGGGAGGTGGTCTGTTCTTTCCAGTGGCGGAGACTGTCAGGGGTTGAACCAAAACAGCAGGCTGCGTCTGCTTGCCATGTTTTATGCTCTTCAAAGATTCCTGCAGCAGATCAACTTGACCTGGGAGCAGAAGAGCATCATACATACTTATCCTTGCGGGAGTCCTCTTTAGCTCATCCACTATGCTGTAGCCTGAAGTGCTAGCTCCCTCCGTTTCTTTCGCAGGCTCATACTTGGTGCGGTACTGCTGCGTGGCTTCGACCCTCTGTCTCTTTGTCAGAGACGGATATTTCAGCTTCTCCTGAGCTTGTTCTTTTGTTTCAGCCGGAGGCTGAGCCGTGGGAGCTTTTGCTGCGGGAGGCTTGAGCGCAGGAAATTTTTCTTTGGCTGCGGGATGCCATAGCCTTTTGTCTGGTGGTAGCCCAAGTTTGCGCCTTTTCTCTTCTGGCGTATACCTTTAATGGCTTTCCTCCTTCGTTGGTTACGAATCTGCCATGAGGAAAGGATTTGGTATAATGCGCCCGAGATTCGCCCACCAGATTGAAAGGCCGGAAGGAAGGAATGCCTTCCGTGCCAATCTCCGGAGAAGGCCGGCTTCCTGTGGGTTTTTAGTGTTTTAAGATAAGAGTGCAGGGAAAGAGATAAAAATGCGGAAAGAGAATCCAAATGTGATTGGAGTTGGGTGGGGGGAATAAGCAGCACGACAACGATCAATCACCACTACTAACAACATTCCTATACAAAACACACATTGAAACTACAGCTATCATTCATCCTATGTATCCTCTATCTATGCATTCCAGGAATACTTAATCATCAAATACCGGAGTCCAGAGTTCAGTACAACAGTAAGCAATGAAATAAGAAACATGAGGCAGAAATGACAAGGAGAGGCAGCATACAAAATGAAGACAGTAAGCAGAGCCAAGTATGTATCTTGTATTTAGAGGCAAACGCACAGCTACAATGGTTCCCTAGCAGTATATTCCCCTTCCACCCTTACAATGAAAATGTGGTGGCTATTTATAGCCCCAAGTTCCCCCGATTACAATCACGGGCACAAAGTCCCAGACTAGACATTAGCTGACAAAAGCGGCAGAGGAGCTGCTGATGCTGACTTCTGTCGGCGAGGACTGTACCTGCAGCATGGTCTCCCTGAAAGCTGTACAGCTACGTGGCAGCGCGTTGGGTGGAACTTCAAATCAGCGGGAATGCGGGTAGTTGTGGCAGATGGCACTTCACATCAGCTTAAATGGTGGCAGTTGGCGTAGATAGTGCGGTCCATGCTTGTCCTTTTCCCGGTCATGTCTTGGCTCGAATCCCGAGGTTGGACACTTGTCGGATGCTGATGAGTGACACATGGCTGCCTTGAAAGGCAGTTTATCCAACTTCGCCCAGGATCAGAGCGCTGTCGGGTTGCGCAGGTGGAAAACAACGCAGTTGGGGAGGCCTCCGTGCCTTAGTCAATTTCTGGGCTTGCTTGCCCAACTGCGCACCGGTCAGAGGGCGCAGCCCGACTTCGCTGCGAAGTCGGGTTGCGCACCGGTACTTTGCTGTCTTTACCGCTGTTCGGACTGCGCACCAAGAGGGGGCGCACCCCGACTTCGCTGCGAAGTCGGGTTGCGCCCCAACACTTAGCTTATTTTCTGCACACTGCTTTCCCAAGTGCGCCCAGGAAGAAGGGCGCACCCCGACTTCGCTGCGAAGTCGGGTTGCGCCCTGACACTTAGTCAAATTTCGCTCATCTCTGTTCCTGTCTGCTTGCGCACTTCGCATTCCCTACTGCGCTCCAACTGGAGGGCGCACTCCGACTTCGCTGCGAAGTCGGGTTGCGCCCTGACACTTAGAAATTTTCAGGGAACACTTGCTGGAAACTTTACTGGGGGAAGTTCAAGGGGAAGAGGGAGGAATGAAACTGCAAGGAAGAGGGAGAAAGGGAGAAATGAAGAAAGGGAAAAAAGGAGGAGGGAAGGAAAAGAGCAGCTCACTTACAAAAACTGAAAACATGGCACCCCGTGCAAAATGTGGCAACATTCCTGGCGGCTCGCGGGGTGTCGAGCTCGCCTCGACGCAAAGAACCATGCCTTCATCCTTTGGGCGCAGAGGAACTTCCTTCCCCTGCTTTCTGCTGCTCTGACCGCTTCCCTCGGGGCAACTGTTCTTCTTCAGGTTCACTTTCAGCAGTTGCCTCCCCATTTCGCCTTCTGAATCTGAATGCTCTCCACTGTCGGCCTCCCACTTGCGAATGCGCTCGTATGCAGCCTTGGCTTGGTCCCAGACTGCTGCTTGGAAGGGCCCGAGGTCGCTGATCTCTCTTAGTGCTGCGTGGAATGCAGCAACCGCGTGCAGGTCGATGGTGTTATATCTTTTTCCCAACTCCTTTAGGGAGGAGTTGATCTTGCAGTATTTTGACACCATCTGGGTGACCTGAGCTTCCTGAATTGGCTCTGTCCAGCTATCAATCTCTGCTGTGTCTGCCTCAAAAGACAGCCAATTCTGCTTTACCTGCTCAAGGGCGAGAAACTCGCCATCCTTGATGAAGCTCGGGCACCCTTGTTCGGACAGAGTGTGAAAGGGGGCCAGGCAAATGTCCTTTTCATGTTCTAATGCGTCCAACATCTTTCTGGCAGCCCTTACTTTCTCTGTCTTATCGAAATAAATATGCAAGGTTACCCTTGCATCTGCCCACTCTGAGGCAAGTTGGGACATAGGGGGAAATTGGAGGCCTTTGCGCTCAAACTGCTCAAGTTTCATAGCCAGGTCCAGCCATTGCCTCGCCTGGTGTTCGGCCTCCTCTACCACAGGCTTTCCCTGGGCAGATACTTCTTCGATCCTGGACGCGAAATCTAGGACCGATAAGGACTTAACAAGGTTGGGCTTGCACCCATGCAGTAGACCAGCCCGCATCTCCTTGACTTTGCTCTTTGAAAAGGCCGCCGCTTGTGATGTTTTCTCCGCAAGCTGCGACTATGCCTGTTTCAACGAATCCTGAAGCTGTGAAACCTGCTCCAGCGCCGCCCTTTTCTCCTCTGACAGCTGCTCGGCTGTCTGTCTCTGCGCTGCGGCCTCCTGCTGAGAGGCGGCCAGCTGGGCCTTAAGCTCATCTATCTCCTGCTGCGCAGATCCCAGCTGCGCGGTGGCCCTAGCCAGGTCCTCCTCAAGCTGCCTTGTGTTGTTTTGCAGCTGAAACAGCGCCTCCTGGGTCTCAAGATGCTTGACAAGGAGATTATCTGTCCTACGACGAATACCATGGATTTCGTATTCCTCGTTGATATCATCAAAGCTTTTCTCCTTCCTTTGATGCTCGTAGTCTGCCTCGGTCATCTCCCGGAGAGGCTTCTTTACTTTCGGGATTAATTTCTCAGTTGTCAGCACTCTCCTGTCTAGGTCGAACTTGGTGCGTTTTACCGGGGCAGCTATCTCTTCGGCTCTCCTTCGTTTCACGCCCTGGAGAAAGGAGGCGGAGCATCCTGAGGCCTTTGCTGCCAAAGGCTGGTCATCAGCGCTCTGCAGTTCGCCCATGAAGTCCAGGTCCTCCAGCATTGGATCTTGCTGCGGCATTTTCCCTGCAAACAGCGACGCGGGAGGTATTCCAGAAGGAGTGGCCGCTTTTGAGGGCGACCGGGTCCTAGGGGAAGCGGGCGGCTGAGTGGATGGTGCTGGTAGGGTTTTAAACGGCTGGGGTGAGGAGCGCGGCGGTGAATGCGCAGCTTCAACACTGGCTGCGGGTGAGGGTTCTAGGGTTTGGCTCAGTGACTGGAAGGCGTTAGGATCCTGAGCAAACTGGTCAAAGGAATGTGGGCCGCTAGATGGCTGGGTAGCTTGGGAAGAAGAAGACGCGGCTACGGCTTGCCCTGATGAAATGGGAGATGGAGCTTTGGCAGGGCCGACTGGGACTTGGGGAAGAGGTGCAGTGGACGTACCTGCGGGCTCCGCCTGAGCCGCTGTTGGAGGGACGCTTGCAGCCCGAGTGTCTGCTTCTGATTCAGGGCTGTCCAAGGAGACAATCTCTGGCGCTGCTGCCCCCGTCTGTGCCGCGGCTCTCTGTCGTACCGGCTCCTTAGGCCGGTTGGCCCTTTCAACTCTCTTCCTCTTCTTCTCTTCTGGCGCTGTGGCTGGTCCGGAGGAAGGAGATAAGGTCGGGGCGGCAGGCGTTGACGTCCCCACGGTAAACTTGTACCTGGGTCTGGCTGGAAGGATGCCCGCCGCAGCCGGTCTGCTAGCTGGCAGCGCGGGAGCCTTTTCTGCTGGAGGGGCCACCTCAGGGGTTGACTTCTCTGAACCTTGCGCCCTTTCGGGCACTGCCTCAGGAGCTACAGGCTGCATCGGGCCCACTTGACTGCTTGTCGGAGTTGCGCTGGAAGTCGCGGGAGTAGGCGATTGATGGGAGGGGGGCCTCCTTGTATACCTTTTCTTTGCGCCTCGGGGAACGCAATTTCGAAATTCGAAAGGTTGCCACGTGTCAGCGTATTGGTCATATAGAGCCGAAAATTCATCATCAACGGCCAGATTCTTCCGGTTGGATTTATCGTGTTGCGTGCGGCACCTCATCTTCCAGCATTCAATGATTTTGTCTTTATGCCAGTTGAGGGGCGCCACCTTGGCGAGGAATTTCTTGAAGCCCGCAGATTCCAACCGGTGATCCGGGTTTCGCTCCGGATCGTACGCTACCTCCTCGCAGTAGAACTCATGCCATGGAGGCCATGATTGCATCAGCTCGATGTGCCATTCCAGGTCTGCGCCTGTCCTATTGCCTCTTTCCTGCATGATCTCGGCTCGGGGACAGATGTGCGTGAATTTTCCCCTGACCCCAATTGGGTCGTACTTCCAGCGCTGCGGCAGCATTATTAGACCCATGTCGATGAGCTCCCGCTCGAGGTAGACATGCTGTCCGATTTCATATACTTGGGTATTCGCCCAGGTGATGGGATACTGAAAGATATGGCCTTTCTTTTTGCCTTGGCCGAACTCTTCTTCGACATAGTCCATCTGCCGCGCAATTTCCATCCCGAACTGGTGGTCAGTGCAAAAGTAGGGCAGCAAGAACGGCTTCCCCTTGAATCCGTAGATTCTGACCATGATGCCCTGCGTCAGCCGGAAGGTATCCCCGTACTCATTCTTCCTCAGGTATCTCGTCATGACTTCTGGCGGGCGGGATGCCTTACGGTTGAACAACCCTAGGACCATGCACAAAAATTTAAGATTAAAATCATAGAAGGACCCTTTTCTGTACAGGACCTCGGTCCACTCATACACGGGCAGCGGCTCTCCTTTTTCGTTTACTTTCTTCAAGTCAGGAACGTTCATCCGGTAGTGCATGTGATACAGGCACAGCCATGCGAGGAAGGAGCAAAACCGGAAATCCGTTGACTGCTTCTGTTGCAGCCTAACCAGACTTGAATGTATTGCATACGCCAGCCAGTCCGCCCAGTCGAAGAAAATAGGGCGCTTTCCACTCTTCTGCGCTGTAGAGTCGTAAAATTCTCCGTGCAGGAGACATTCTGCCAGCGCCAGCTGGTACGGCCGTACCACTTTGTCAGAGTCGCAGCCGAGGACCCACGCCAGGATGATGTAGATATATTTATTTTCAAATCTGTCCAGGGGTATGGGGCCAGTCGGCCACTGTCCGGCTGCCAGCGGAGTCTTCAGCTCCGAGTCGAGGAATTCTCTCATCCTCTTCGTCTGCGTAAATCGCCCCGTCTGCTCATCCAGATTTATCCTTCTGACAATTGCGCCGGGTTCGTACTGAAGCCCCGGGGCGAACGCTGGCTGGACGCTCTCCCTGAAAAGTGTGAACAGCACCTTCCCCTTGTTGTCGCAGACTTGCCGGGCAGCTGGTTTGTAATATTCTACAATTGCTTCAATCAGCTCCGGGCACTGGTGGGTAGGAGGGCACAAGAACCAATACAGGTTCGATTTATATGCAGCCCCGACATGGTGCGAGGGCGAAACCTTGTCTGCCCACTTTGCGATATTCGGCCGCAGCTTGGTGAGGCTGATGGAGAAAGAGCCGTCCTTGTACCCGGCCAGGTGATTAACGGGCGGCGGCGGAATTTGCCCAACTACGCGCCTCTTCGTCCGGGTCTTTCTTTTCTGGTCCTGCGGCGCTTCGCTCTCATGAGCGCTTGACTCTGGTGATTCCTCAGCTTCGCGCCGCTCTTCGCTGGATTGCGCCTGTACGGGCGCTTTCCCCTTGTCCATCCTTTCTGAAACAGCAGAGGCGGGAATTACGGCTTCTGAATTGTCAGCTCTGCGTTTTGCAGTCTCGGAAGCAGTTCGATACTCTGAATTCTCTGAGTATGCCAGGGCCTTTTTCTAGGCAAAGACTGCAACCTTAATGGCGCGAGGGAGGGAGTTAGGGCGGTTAACTCGAAGTTGGTGGAGGCGTTATGATTTTTTGGCGGCTGTGCATGGGTTTATTTTTGAAAAGTGCACCCTAGTAGCCGTTGGTCCAAACACACCTTGCTTTTTTAATGACATCGTTCTTGAAAGTTGTGCAATCATTAAACCTTCCTTGGACGTCGTGCTATTGCTGACGTCATCGCCGCCGTCTGGGCACACTTTACAAGGGAGAATTTCTGGCCCATTGACCCAACTTCGCCCGTGCGCTCTGGGCCCACACTTAGAATTTTTCATGTTTTTCGTGATGGGTTATTCAGGCTGCGCCCAAAATTCAAGGCGCACTCGGACTTCGCCCAAAAAACGAGCGCACTCTGACTTCGCCCAGTTTGATGCGCAACGACTTCGCTCCAAAAGTTGCGCAGTCTGACACTTAGCCATTTTCTTGCTGCCCGCTTCCCAACTGCGCCCTCCAGATGGTGCGCAGCCCGACTTCGCTGCGAAGTCGGGTTGCGCACCCAGACTTAGTCATTTTTGCTCCTGCCTTCTTCCGAACTTCGCACTGTTCAAGGAGCGACACCCGACTTCGCTGCGAAGTCGGGGTTTGCCTTAAGTCTTACTTGGGCTCTTTGAAAAATTAAAAACTGAATGCTGAAATATATACATTCTGAAAACTAAAAATGCAGAAGGGAAATCTGTACAAGGAAGGACCCATTTGGGTGCCTTCAGCGGTGGTAAATTTTGAGGTGGAACCCGTTGACGGGAATGGGGAGAAGTTGTCCCTCCATATCCCGGAGCACGAATGCATTGTACTGATTTGCCCGAGCAATCTGATAGGGACCTTCCCAGAGGGCGTCAAATTTTCCGTGGTTGCCCGGCTTTGCCTTCAGTGAATCCCACTTCAGCACTAGGTCCCCGATTTTGAAAACTCGGGCAGTGGTTCCTTTTGCAAACCAGCCTTGGGTTGCTTCAGCGTGTTTGGTGAAGGCCTGGTATGCTTTTTCTCTGTCTTCCTCTAACTGCAGCAACTGGCACAGTCTGTCATCCACCGGATCCCCGTTGCCTCTCTCTTCATCCAACATCCAGAGAGCGGGAATTTCTATGTGGGTTGGCAGGACTGCCTCCTTGCCGTAGACGAGCGCATAGGGGGATGTCTTAATGGACTTTTTGAATGATATTCTGTCCGCCCATAGCGCCCGATTCAGGAGTAGGTGCCAAGTCCTCTTGTTCTTTTCTACTGTCTTTCTGATGATCTTCAGTAGGTTCTTGTTGGTGGACTCGGCAAGACCGTTCCCCTGCGGGTAGTAATTGGAAGACATTTTGTGATAAATGCCGTATTTGCCGGTGTACTCCGTGAGTACAGCGCCTGCGAACCCCGGACCATTGTCCGTCACTATTGACTCAGGGACCCCGAAGCGGGTAATGAGGCTCTCGAGGAACCTGATGACCGTCTCCTGGTCCGCGTTCTTGGTGGGGATCGCCTCTGCCCACCGTGTGAAGTAGTCGGTGGCGGTAAGAATGAACTTGTGCCCTGCTGCAGAGTTCGGCGTAATAACCCCAATGAAGTCCAGACCCCATTGCTGAAACGGAGTCTCGGCTTGGATCGGTTGAAGGGGCAGGGGTGCTTTTCTATTTCTGCCAGCAAATCTCTGACATTGATCACATTTTGTACAGATTGCATGCGCGTCTGTGAAGAGAGTGGGCCAGTAGTACCCAGCTCTGATTATTTTCAAGGCCGTAGGCCTTGCAGAATGGTGACCCCAGGCATCCCGGAGTGAAATTCTCCGAGGACCCTGAGTTGGTCTGTTTTCTTGACGCACCGCAACAGGATGCCGTCAATGTTCTTGAAGTAAAGCCCCTCGGGGCGAAGAGTGTATTTCAGTGCACCTAGCCGAAACCTCCTTCTTTGTGAGGCGTTCAGGTGGTCTGGACATCTCCCGGTGCAGAAATACTTCACCAGGTCATCTGTCCAGTCACTCTCCTCTGGTAAGGAGTTGGCTAGGTTGGTGGTTGTTGTTGGATCCTCCCACTTACAGGCAGATATCTCGGCTGTTGCGCTTCGGGCCAGCTCCTGGCACAAGGCTCGGCCTCTGATAAGCTTGGTTGGCCGCACTTCGATGTCGAACTCCTGGATTTTAGCAATCCATCCCGCTCTCTTGTGACCCGGCTCCCCTTGTATGATGAAGCTTCGGACGTCCGGGTGTATCACAAAGACAGTTGTTCTGCTCTGGGAGACGAAGTGCCTGAACTTCCGGAGAGACTTCATGACCGCGTGAACCTGCCGCTCTATAAAGTTGTACTTTTCTTCGTGCGGCTGAATCACTTGGCTCAAGAACGCTATGGGGCGCTCTTCGCCATCGTCTCCCTTCTGTGTCAGGACTGCGGCGTAACTCTCGGGTTCTCCCACCGCGTACAGGATGAAGTCCTTGGAGTAGTCCGGGTTTATCAACACCGGAGCTTGTGCAATTCGGGCCTTGATCTCCTCGAAGGCCTGCCTTCTCTCATCAGTCCATAAGAATTCTGCATCCTTTTTCAGCAATTCGGCCATGGGCTTGATTACCTGTGCGAAGTCCGGTATGAACTTCCGCACGAAGTTGATTTGGCCGAAGAAGGACTGTAGCCCCTTCTTGTCAACTGGAGCGGGCAAGCGGAGGAGGGCTTCTGCTCTATCAGGGTCCACGGCTAGGCCTTTC
Organism: Wollemia nobilis; assembly: GCA_028583015.1. NCBI lineage: Eukaryota > Viridiplantae > Streptophyta > Pinopsida > Araucariales > Araucariaceae > Wollemia > Wollemia nobilis. The sequence goes on from JAQPPZ010000523.1 coordinate 24,934,481, forward strand.
TCGGAGATGACATGCCCCAGCAGCTTACCTTCTTTTACCGCGAAGACAGATTTCTTCGGGTTTATGGAAATGCCGAATTCACGACATCTCTCAAATATTTGCCGCAAGTGGGGAACATGATCCTCTCTCCTGTGAGAGAATACGGTCATGTCATCCAAATAGATGACAATGACCTTGTTGAGCAGCTCTCGGAAGGCCAGGTCCATGGCTCTCTGGAAAGTGGCACCAGCATTAGATAAGCCGAAAGGCATGCGCTGATAGGCGAACGTTCCCCATTTGGTGGTGAACGCCGTCTTATGCTGGTCCTCATCTTTGACCCAGATCTGGTTGTAGCCAGAAAAGCCATCTAGGAGGGAGAATCTCTGGGCTCCAGCAACTATATGGAGGATCTGATCGATTTGGGGAAGCGGATAATGGTCCTTGAGGGAGGCCTGATTCAGATTTCTGAAGTCCACACAGAGACGAATGTCTCCGTTCTTCTTCCTCACGGGAACCAAGTTCGCAACCCAGGATGAATGCTTGATGGGGTAGATGATCTTGGCTTCCAGCATCTTCAGGAGCTCGGCTTTCATCATGGCTTCGATCTTCGGATTTACAGCCCTCTGCTTCTGTCGGAATGGTTTGGCACCATCTTCTAGCTCAATGGTATGCTGGATTATATTTTTGTCATACCCCTTCAAGTCCTGGTAGCACCAGGCTACTATGTCAGGGAACTCTCGGCACAATGTTCTGATCTGCTCGAGTTCCTCTGCGGTGCAGTCTGTCCCGACCTTAATTGTTTTTCCAGGTTCAAGCTCCAGGTCGGCGTACTGCTTAGGGTCTACTTTGATCCTGTGTGATATTGCTCTGTCATTCTGATCAAAGAGACTTTCTAGTGTAATCAGTCCTTTTGGGACATGATTATTTTTTAACTGTATCAACCCCTCATATTGCTCGTCATCAGGGTCTCTACCTTCGATTGAACACGCTTCGTTAACCAAAAATGTGACGATCTCCTCGTCACAGTCAAACACCTGCTAGTGGGTGTCTTTATCAGGCACAAAAGGCCTGTAAATGGTACGAACCGGCTTCGGCTTCTGGACAGTGTCATCAGCCGGAACGTACCTGGCTCCAACAGACGCCAGAATGTCAGCATGCTTGTTTTTCTCACGTGATATAGCCTTGACATTCAATGAGTCGAACGACTCCATCAGGTCCCAGACCCGATTACGGTACGCCTTGAGATAGTGCTTCTTGGAGGCGCACTTGTTCGTAATCTGGTTGCACACCAGCTCCGAATCGCCAAAGATCTGCAGGTGCTTAATCCCCAGCCTCTCCGCTTTTCGCAAACCCAAGCACAGGGCTTCGTACTCCGCCGCGTTGTTGGTACAGCTCCAGGCCAGCCTGTAGGTGTAGTCCTTCTGGATCCCGGTTGGGGAAACCAAAAGTACACCTGCACCGGCGCCATTTTTGCATCGTGCGCCGTCAAAGAAAAGCTTCCACAGCTTTTCTGGTGCAGGTCCCACTTCTCTTTTGGCCGACTTGTCAAGCCTCTCAGGCTGGATGACAGTGTAGCAGCCTTGCTCGGTCTCGATCATGGCGTTGAAATCCTGCAAGGAGAACTCATCTTCCACTTGCAGCAGCTCAAGAGCTTGCTCCGTCATATCCACCACCACCAGTTCTTCCTCCGTCAGCTGAACCATGCAGTCCTGCGACTCTTCTCCGGGTATCTTCTCTACTAAGAAAGTGGAAGGCTTCTCGTTGTAGATCTTCAGTCTCCTTCCTTTGAAGGGCACTTCCATGTGTGAGTAGTCTAGAGACAGATACCCACCCAACTTTGCAGTGAACTCCCTGGAGAGACACATGCCGAAGTAGGGTTCTAAGTCGACAACCACGACCTCTTGAATGACCACGATGTCGAGAGCTTTGTGCAGCCGAATAGGGATGTCTTTAATGACACCGACTGTCTTGACAGGGGTGCTCCTTGTATATTCCATCCCGATCTCGTCGCAGACGGCCCTCGGCATAACGGTCGTGGAAGCACCAGAATCCACCATACAGTTGTGCACTATGTACCCTTGCATCCGTAATGACAGATAGAAGGGAGGCGGTCTGTTCTTCCCAGTGGCTGAGACTGTCAGAGGTTGAACCAGGACAGCAGGCTGTATCTGCTTGCCATTCTTCATGCTTTTCAGAGATTCCTGCAGCAGATCAACTTGGCCTGGGAGCAGAAGAGCATCATACATGCTGATTCTTGCGGGGGTCCTCTTTAGCTCATCTACTATGCTGTAGCCCGAGGTGCTAGCTCCTTCCGCTTCTTTTGCCGGCTCGTACTTCGTCCGGTACTGCTGAGTGGCCTCAACTCTCTGTCTCTTGGTCAGAGACGGATATCTCAGCTTCTCCTGAGCTTGTTCTTTGGTTTCAGCTGGAGGCTGAGCAGCGGGAGCTTTAGCCGGGGGAGCTTTCGCTACGGGAGTCTTCTCTTTGGCTGTGTAGGGCCACAGCCTCTTGTCAGGTGGTAGCCCAACAGGTTGCGCCTTATCTCTTCGGGCGTATACCTTCAAGGGCTTTGCAGCGGCTTCAGCAGACTTTCTGTCTTCCTTGGCAGGAGGCGGCAACAGATCTTCCTCTGGGACGGCAAAGTTGCCTTCGTCGTCCAGGATCATGTAGAGTTCTTCGTCCTCTATGGCGCTGCCGGCCAAGGTCTGGAGGTAGTGTTGGTGCAGTGTGCAGTCATCCTCCGAATGCGGGTCATTGCACGTAGTGCACCAGTTGACCTGGTCAGAAGTACCAGGTTGGTCCTCGATGGCAGCATTTCTCGGAGGGGGGCGCCTTTGCAGTTGCTGCTCCGGGGCTCGGTCTTTTGTCAGTGCCGGGGGCGGATATGGCCTCCTTGGAACAAGGTCCATCTGGGCCTGTTTCTTCTTTAGAATGGTCATGTCGTTGGACATGGTGTGATATCCAGAGGCCAGAGCCCGTACCTCCTGGAGGATTTTATTCTGAATATCATTGTCAGGAGGCGGCAACTGAGCTGGGGGAGGTAATGCAGCCAATGGAGGAGGTGTAGAATATTGTGCATACTGCGGGGGAGCAGGGAGCGCTGGATAATGCGGAGGAGGAGGAGGCGGGTTAGGATAATGTATCTGCGGCGGGCCGTAAGGATTCACGACCGGCGCCGGATTCCATTGCTGCTGGGGTTGCTGTCCTGAAGTGGACGGCATCACACCAGAGGCTGATGGGTACTGAGATTGAGGAAAGTCGGGGTAAATGGGCGGCTGTACCCTGTGCGGGAGTCTGCCTATGGAAATGATATCCATTTCAGCTTGCTGGGCAGCCTCATACAGGGCGGGGAATGAGTCTATTCTGGCTATCTTCAGCAGCAGGCAAATGTCTGAGTTGAAGGACCTCAGGTAGTAGTGTGCAGCCTGACCTGCTGAAGGTCGGAGTTCGCGAGGTACTCGTTTCCAAGACCTCGCAAACCTGATGTTGAAGTCCGACACCTCCTCTTGGGGGTGTCGTATACTTTGAAATTGATGCAGCAAAGAAGAGGGATCAGCAGACTCGTTGCATCCTTTCACGAGCCTGCCGGCCAGCTGACGCCACCCTGTGATAGATCCCTCTGGCAGTGATCTCCACCAGTAGAGAAGCTTTCCCCTTAGGGAAAGGGCCAGCAGACGGGTCTTCACACTTTCGTCTGTAATGGAATGCAGTGCAGCCAGGGCCAGAATGTCCTGGATGTGTTCGTACGCCGTCTTGCCGTAGCCATCATATGTAGGGATGGATTTTAAGGCAGCGGGGGGCACAACTTGCTGTCCGGCTAGGGCCAAGGGCCCCGTAGAGTCTACCGCCGGGAAGAGATCATCATCATTCTGCTGGGCAGCCATGTCTTCTTCTCCTCCGGTGGTGTACTCGGTGTCGGAACCGTCCGAGGATGTAGATTGCTCTTCAGCCTCGACCTCTTCGATTTCAGCCTCGGGTTCTTCTACGCGAGCTTGGTGATCAGCCAGCCTGACGCGCTCGCCTGGAGCGTCAATGTCAATTTCGTAAAAGTCAGGCGGGTTTCCCGGATTCCTTGCTCGCCACCTTCTTGTTTGCATGAAGGCGTTAGGACCGGTCTTTACGGACTCAGAGAATATTCAGGTACGTGCAGAGTCGCCAGGTGCTCTGATTTTTAACAGCAATGAAGCGAACACCCGTGCTTCGATTCTGTTTGGGGGTGGGAAACTACCATGTCCCACCGGGCGTGCGCAGAAACTGTTGGTTACGAATCTGCCATGAGGAAAGGATTTGGTATAATGCGCCCGAGATTCGCCCACCAGATTGAAAGGCCGGAAGGAAGGAATGCCTTCCGTGCCAATCTCCGGAGAAGGCCGGCTTCCTGTGGGTTTTTAGTGTTTTAAGCTAAGAGTGCAGGGAAAGAGATAAAAATGCGGAAAGAGAATCCAAATGTGATTGGAGTTGGGTGGGGGGAATAAGCAGCACGACAACGATCAATCACCACTACTAACAACATTCCTATACAAAACACACATTGAAACTACAACTATCATGCATCCTATGTATCCTCTATCTATGCATTCCAGGAATACTTAATCATCAAATACTGGAGTCCAGAGTTCAGTACAACAGTAAGCAATGAAATAAGAAACATGAGGCAGAAATGACAAGGAGAGGCAGCATACAAAATGAAGACAGTAAGCAGAGCCAAGTATGTATCTTGTATTTAGAGGCAAACGCACAGCTACAATGGTTCCCTAGCAGTATATTCCCCTTCCACCACTTTACAATGAAAATGTGGTGGCTATTTATAGCCCAAGTTCCCCCCGATTACAATCACGGGCACAAAGTCCCAGACTAGACATTAGCTGACAAAAGCGGCAGAGGAGCTGCTGATGCTGACTTCTGTCGGCGAGGACTGTACCTGCAGCATGGTCTCCCTGAAAGCTGTACAGCTACGTGGCAGCGTGTTGGGTGGAACTTCAAATCGGCGGGAATGCGGGTAGCTGAGGCAGATGGCACTTCACATCAGCCTTAAATGGTGGCAGCTGGCGTAGATAGTGCGGTCCATGCTTGTCCTTTTCCCGGTCATGTCTTGGCTCGAATCCCGAGGTTGGACACTTGTCGGATGCTGATGAGTGACACGTGGCTGCCTTGAAAGGCAGTTTATCCAACTTCGCCCAGGATCAGAGCGTTGTCGGGTTGCGCAGGTGGAAAACAGCGCAGTTGGGGAGGCCTCCGTGCCTTAGTCAATTTCTAGGTTTACTTGCCCAACTGCGCACCGGTCAGAGGGCGCAGCCCGACTTCGCTGCGAAGTCGGGTTGCGCACCGGTACTTTGCTGTCTTTCCACCGTTCGGATCGCAGCACTAAAGGGGCGCACCCCGACTTCGCTGCGAAGTCGGGTTGCGCCCCAGCACTTAGCTGATTTTCTGCACACTGCTTTCCCAAGTGCGCCCAGGAAGAAGGGCGCACCCCGACTTCGCTGCGAAGTCGGGTTGCGCCCTGACACTTAGTCAAATTTCGCCTGTTCCTGTCTGCTTGCGCACTTCGCATTCCCTACTGCGCTCCAACTGGAGGGCGCACTCCGACTTCGCTGCGAAGTCGGGTTGCGCCCTGACACTTAGAAATTTTCAGGGAACACTTGCTGGAAACTTTACTGGGGGAAGTTCAAGGGGAAGAGGGAGGAATGAAACTGCAAGGAAGAGGGAGAAAGGGAGAAATGAAGAAAGGGAAAAAAAGGAGGAGGGAAGGAAAAGAGCAGCTCACTTACAGAAACTGAAAACATGGCACCCCGTGCAAAATGTGGCAACAGTTTCAACAGGCTTTCTGTCTTCCTTGGGCAGGGGCAGTGCAGGATCATCCTTTTGGACGACAAAGTTGTCTTCATCGCCCAGGATCATGTATAATTCTTCATCCTCTATGGCGCTGCCCGCCAGGGTCTGGAGGTAATGCTGATGCAGCGTGCAATCTTCCTCTGAATGCGGTTCGTTGCACGTGGAGCACCAGTTGACCTGGTCAGAAGTGCCAGGCTGGTCCTCAATGGCAACATTTCTTGCAGGGGGGTGCCTTTGAACATGCCGTTCTACGGCTTGGTCATTTGTCAGTGCCGGAGGAGGGTATGGCCTCCTTGGAACAAACTCCATCTGGGTCTGTTTCTTCTTCAGTATGGTCATGTTATTCGACATGGTATGGTATCCAGATGCCAGAGCCTGTACCTCTTGCAGGATTTTCTTCTGAATATCATTGTCTGCAGGTGGCAACTGAGCTGGCGGAGGTAAAGCAGCCAATGGTGGGGGTGCAGAATACTGCGCGTATTGAGGGGGAGCTGGGAGTGCGGGAAACTGCGGAGGAGGCGGCGGCGGGTTAGGATAATGAATTTGTGGCGGGCCGTAAGGGTTTACGACTGGCGCCGGATTCCATGACTGCTGGGGGTGCTGACTTGAAGATGACAGCATCACACCAGAGGTCGATGGGTACTGGGACCGAGGAAAGTCAGGGTAAATGGGTGGTTGTACCCTATGCGGAAGCTTGCCTATGGAGATTATATCCATTTCGGCTTGCTGGGCAGCCTCGTACAGGGCAGGGAATGAATCGACTCGGGCTATCTTCAGCAGTAAGCAGATGTCAGAGTTGAATGACCTCAAGTAGTAGTGCGCAGCTTGACCCGCTGAAGGTCGCAGTTCGCGAGGTACTCGTTTCCAAGACCTCGCAAACCTTATGTTGAAGTCCGACACCTCCTCTTGGGGGTGTCGCTGGATGCTTTGGAACTGATGCAACAACGAAGAGGGATCAACAGACTCGTTGCATCCTTTTACAAGCCTGCCAGCCAGCTGGCGCCACCCCGTGATAGATCCCTCTGGCAGAGATCTCCACCAGTAGAGAAGTTTTCCCCTTAGGGAAAGTGCCAGCAGACGGGTCTTGACGCTTTCGTCAGTAATAGAGTGTAGTGCAGCCAAGGCCAGAATGTCCTGGATGTGTTCATACGCCGTCTTGCCGTAGCCATCGTAAGTAGGGATGGACTTTAGGGCAGCGGGGGGCACAACTTGTTGTCCGACTAGGGCCAAGGGCCCCATGGAGTCTACCGCCGGGAAGAGATCGTCATCATTCTGCTGAGCAACCATTTCTTCCTCTCCTCCTGTAGTGTACTCAGTATCGGTACCGTCCGAGGATGTAGATTGCTCTTCACCCTCAGCCTCTTCGATTTCGGTTTCAGGCTCTTCTATGCAAGCTTGGTGGTCGGCCAGCCTGACGCGCTCTCCAGGAGCGGCAATGTCAATTTCGTAAAGAACAGGCTGGTTTCTCGGATTCCTTGCTCTCCACCTTCTTGTATGCATGAAGGCGCTTGGACCGGTCTTTACGGACTCAGAGAATATTCAGGTACTTGCAGAGTCGCCAGGTGTTCTGATTCTAACAACAATGAAGCTAACACCAGTGCTTCGATTCTGTTTTGGTGTGGGAAACATCCATGTCCCACCGGGCGTGCCAGAGAAACTGTTGGTTACGAATCTGCCATGAGGAAAGGATTTGGTTAAATGCGCCCCAAGATTCGCCCACCAGATTGAAAGGCCGGAAGGAAGGAATGCCTTCCGTGCCAATCTTCGGAGAAGGCCGGCTTCCTATGGGTTTTTTCAGTGTTTAAGCTAAGAGTACAGGAAAGAGATAAAAATGCGAAAAGAGATTGAAATAGGATTGGTGTTGGGTGAGGGGGGATGAGCAGCACGGCAACGATCAATCACCACTACTAACATCAATCCAAAACAGAGCACACAATAGAAACTACTGCTGTCATATATCCTATGTATCCTCTATCTATGCATTCCAGGAATACTTAATCACCAAATACCGGAATCCAGAATTCAGAATAACAGTAAGCAATGAAATAAGAAACATGAGGCAGAAATGACAAGTACAGGCAGCATAAAAGAATGACAAGTACAAAATAGAGCCAAGTGTGTGTCTTGCATTCAGAGGCAAACGTATAGCTACAATGGTTCCCTAGCAGGATATCCCCTTTCCACCCTTTTACAATGAAATGGTGTGGCTATTTATAGCCCAAGTTCCCCCCGATTACAATTACGGGCACAAAGTCCCAGACCGGACAATAGCTGACAAAAGCGGCAGAAGAGCTGCTGATGCTGACTCTTGTCGGCAAGGACTGTACTTGCAGCAATGTCTCCCTGAAAGCTGTACAGCTACATGGCAATGAGTCGGGTGAAACTTCTAGTCAGCAGGAGTGCGGGTAGCTATGGTAGATGGAACTTTGCATCAGCTTAAATGGAGGCAGCTGGCGTAGGTAGTTCGCCCCATTCTTGTCCTTTTTCTCGTCACATCTCGGCTCGAATCCCGAGGCCGGACACTTGTCGAATTCTGATGAGTGACACATGTCTGCCTTGAAGGGCAGTTTGTCCAACTCGCTCGGGATCGAGTGCCATCGGGCAGCGCAAGTGGGGAACAGCGCAGTTGGGGAGGCCTCCGTGCCTTAGCCAATTTCCGGGCTGCTTGATGGATCTTGCCCAACTGCGCACCGGTCAGAGGGCGCAGCCCGACTTCGCTGCGAAGTCGGGTTGCGCACTTCAGCACTTGGTTGTTTCGGCCGCTGTTCGGACTGCGCACAAAAGGGGGAGTGCACCCCGACTTCGCTGCGAAGTCGGGTTGCGCTTCGGCACTTAGCTGAATTTTGCAAACACTGTTTCCCAAGTGCGCACAGGAAGAAGAGCGCACCCCGACATTGCTGTGAAGTCGGGTTGCGCTCTGACACTTAGCCAAATTCTGCTCCTTTTCAGCCTGTTTCTGCACTTCGCATTCCCTAGTGCGCTCCAACTTGAGGGTGCACCCCGACTTCGCTGCGAAGTCGGGTTGCGCCCTGACACTTCGAATTTTTCAAGGAATGCTTGCTCTGTTCTGGGGTTTTGACTGGGGGAAGTACAAGGGGAGAATGGGGGAATGAAACTGAAGGAAAGGGAAGAAGGGAAAAGTGGAGAAAGGGAAGAAGGATGGAAGGAAGGGAAAGCAGCATATTTACAAAATTTGAAAACATGGCACCCCATGCAAAATGTGGCAACAGGTCCCGAACTAGCAATGGATAGAGACATATCATGGACTTCTTTAACTTGAATATTTCGACCACGACTGTTAGGAGAGATTAGTTTGTGGGGGTTCTTGGAGCTTGCCCTTCCTGTGCTGCTTCCTTCCCCTTCCCTCTCTCTTCGTTCTTCTTGGTGTGCACTCTGCTCCTCTGGACTACAGCCCTCCCCCCCTCTTCCAATTGCAACCCACCACATGTTGTCCTTTGATTCACCGGTGTCTACCACTAATTTCTTGTCGCGTGTGCATCATTAGACTATTTGATTGGCTGCCATTTTGATACATGCTGCATTTCTGTAATGTCCCCTTTCTAGCTAGCTAGCTTGTCAATTGCAGATTAGCCTACTACTGTGTTCCCGTAGGCTAGTGGAGTGTTAAGGGAACCATATTTGGATTGGTTCTTCGTCCTCAGCGCGTCGCTTGCTATCCTCTGTCCTTTTTTGGAGGCTTTTCGGAGCAGTTGGTCGCCACTTTCTATTTTTAGTAACTTACTATTTTTAGTAAGTTAGGGTTTGCCCAGACAGTTGTGATGGAGTTTCTTGGGTTATTTGTTCGGCGAGATGGGTTGTTCTGATCTCGGAGTTTTGAGTTGTCACTTGCTATATTTGGACGCTTACTATTTTTAGTGTGTGTTGTTGGATCAGGGTTTGTGCTTTGAGTTGAGTTTTTAGTCTGTGGTGACCAATTCAGAGCGTTTGGAGTTCAGAGCAGTTCATGGCTATTTTTTAGCAGTACTTACTATTTATAGTAAGTCAGAGTTTGGTCAGAGCGGGTGTTTGGGAGCCCAATCGGAGTATGGGAGTTGTGGTGTAAGATGCTACCCTGTTTGGAGTTTGTAATTCCACAAATTCTGATTTGTTTTCGATTTTTTCTGATGTTTGTATTTTTCTTTTTTGTTTTTTTGCTTTGGAATGCAAGAAATAAATATATAATGCAGAAGGTAAATAAACATGACACTATCCTTCTTTGATTTTTTCAATGATAACAAACAATGCAGAAAATATTTAGCAAATATAGTTTAAACTTTAAACCCACAAAGGAAAGAGTGAAATATAACGTACCCGATCTTTAATTAAATTCTGAAAATGTTTGAGATACATCCACAGCAAGTTGGAAATGACTGGTTAATTCACAGCTCTTAAAATCTTCTTCTCTTCACTCATATAATGATAGCTGAGTAATGTAGTATAATTGCCGCCCACATTTGCATAGCAATCAGACCATTGAAGGGGGCGATTGGCCCAGAAATGCTCACGCCAGCATTAGAAGCAGTACGACCCTTCAAGTGTACGGTCAGCAGAGTGGTAAATCATATGAGCAACAATATATATTACTGCCCTAAGCTCTCCACACAATCGATTGGCCCTGAATTGATGAAGACACTCCAATGTGGTTTGAATCCCAATCCAATACACACAAAATCAGACCAATGAATGCACAAATTGGTATGGTTGGGTTAAGAATAGACAAACAAATAACCAACTTTGAATTCCATGATGGTTTGCCAAAATAATAATTGAAATATGCAATTAAACCCTCAATATTTCTCTTCTTTGAAGCACAATGTAATTGCTGGATGCAATCACCACAAATCCACTGGGGTTGATCTTTCACAACCGAAGAGGATGTCCCTGTTGAAGATTGTAAAGATTGTCGTCCTCAACAAGCTTGAATCCCTGCAAAACCCTTGCAAGTCTTCTCCAAAACGCCAAAGCCAATTCTCCAAAACCAAGAATGAATAAATGACCTTCAATTTCCCCTTTTATACTCACCTCAATCACTTTCCCTCCAATTTTAAAATGCACTTTATTTCATTAATTTCTTTAATGACTTATGTCCCCTCATGAAAAGTGGCGCCCCTTTTTGCTTTGGTATAATAAATCACTTTATAAAATATTATTGTATATCTTAAGTTATTTACATCCCTTATAACTCCTTTTTCCTTTATACTAAAGTGTAACTATATTAAATTAATTTTAATTTAATATAATTAACTTCGTCCATTAAAATCTTTGCCCTCTGCAACTCCAACCTGCAAACTGAGGATAGATTCGGACACCCAATTCGCCACAGAATCCAATCGTATTGTCCGCTATCCCAGAAACCCCCATAATCTGACTTATTAAATATAGTATGTCTCTGCTCCCTGGTCCGAAACAACCCAACAAACTAGCCAATGAAAACTCTGCACGTCCAGACCACAACTCCCATACTCCGATTGGGCTCCCAAACACTCTGACCAAACTCTGACTTACTATAAATAGTAAGTACTACTAAAAAATAGCCATGAACTGCTCTGAACTCCAAACGCTCTGAATTGGTCACCACAGACTAAAAACTCAACTCAAAGCACAAACCCTGATCCAACAGCACACACTTACTAAAAATAGTAAGCATCCAAATATAGCAAGTGACAACTCGAAACTCTGGGATCAGAACAACCCATCTCGCCGAACAGAAAACCCAGAAAACTCCATCACAACTGTCTGGGCAAACCCTAACTTACTAAAAATAGTAAGTTACTAAAAATAGAAAGTGGCGACCAATTGCTCCGAAAAGCCTCCAAAAAAGGGTAGAGGATAGCAAGCGACGCACTGAGGACGAAGAACCAATCCAAATAGGGTTCCCTTAACACTCCACTAGCCTACGGGAACCCAGTAGTAGGCTAATCTGCAACTGACAAGCTAGCTAGCTAGAAAGGGGACATTACATGTTGTCTGGACGTGCAAAGTTTTCATTGGCTAGTTTGTTGGGCCATTTCGGACCAGGGAGCAGATACTTACTATATTTAGTAAGTCAGATTCTGGGGTTTCTGGGATATCGGACAATACGATTGGATTTTGTGGCGAATAGGGTGTCCGAATCTATCCTCAGTTTGCAGGTTGGAGTTGCAGAGGGCAAATATTTTAATGGACAAAGTTAATTATATTAAATTAAAATTAATTTAATATAGTTACACTTTAGTATAAAGTGAAATTTAATATAGTTACACTTTAGTATAAAGTGAAAAAGGAGTTATAAGGGATGTAAATCACTTAAGATATAAAATAATATTTTATAAAGTGATTTATTATACCAAAGCAAAAAGGGGCGCCACTTTTCATGAGGGGACATAAGTCATTAAAGAAATTAATGAAATAAAATACATTTTAAAATTGGAGGGAAAGTGGTTGAGGTGAGTATAAAAGGGAAATTAAAGGTCAATTATTCATTCTTGGTTTTGGAGAATTGGCTTTGGCATTTTGGAGAAGACTTGCAAGGGTTTTGCAAGGATTCGAGCTTGTTGAGGACAACAATCTTCAGCAGGGACATCCTCTCCGGTTGTGAAAGATCAACCCCAGTGGATTTGTGGTGATTGCATCCAACAATTACATTGTGCTTCAAAGAAAAGAAATATCGAGGGTTTAATTGCAGATTTCAATTATTATTTTGGCAAACCATCATGGAATTCAAAGCTGGTTATTTGTTTGTCTATTCATAACCTAGCCGTACCAATTTGTGCATTCATTGATCTGATTTTGTGTGTATTGGATTGAGATTCAAACCACATTGGAGTGTCTTCATCAATTCAGGGCCAATCGATTGTGTGGAGAGCTTAGGGCAGTAATATATATTGCTGTTCATATGATTTACCACTCTGCTGGCCGTACACTTGAAGGGCCGTATTGCTTCTAATGCTGGTGTGAGCATTTTTGGGCCAATCGCCCCCTTCAATGGTCTGATTCCTATGCAAATGTGGGCGGCAGTTATACTACATTACTCAGCTATCATTATATGAGTGAAGAGAAGAAGATTTGAAGAGTTGTGAATTAACCAGTCATTTCCAGCTTGCTGTGGATGTATCTCAAACATTTTCAGAATTTAATTAAAGATCGGGTACCTTATATTTCACTCTTTCCTTTGTGGGTTTAAACTATATTTGCTAAATATTTTCTACATTGTTTGTTATCATTGAAAAAATCAAATGAGGAGGATAGTTTCTGTTGGTCACGAATCCGCCACGAGGAAAGGATTTGCTGCTATTGCGCCCTGGACCCGCGAACCAACATTGAAAGGCCGGAAGGAAGGGATGCCTTCCGAGCCGATCTCCGGAGAAGGCCGGCTCCTTTTGGGGGGGACTTGATTTAAGCTAAAGGGAACAGGAAAGAAATAAAGGAACAGAAAGAAATTACAAATGTACAGAAAGAGATACAAATATGTCCAAAGGTTGGTGGGGGGGAACTAACAGTACGGGAACACACCAATCACCGCTACTTACTGCATACAAACACAGAGCATGACAAGGAACTGCAAAACCTAGACGTACTTCCGATACACCGGCAGCGTATGCACGACTTCAATAGCTCCCTAGCAAACATTCCCTACAAGGAACTAACAGCGAGGGATCGTATCAATCACCAGATACGTACACTGACAGGGGTAGAAAGTAAACCTAGAGATGTCAAAGCCAGGTATATGTGTTAGGTAGAGAGTTTAACCGCACAGCTTCAATGGCTCCCTAGCAAACATTCCCTACAAGGAACTAACAGCAGGGGATCGCATCAATCACCAGATACGGGCCAACAACGTCACACACAACTGATGGAACTGCTACCAAATTTATAATGAATGCTTTAAATAATGAAGTACAGAAGGTGCTTTAAGCAAGCAATGCTAGAGGAACCTGATCGCCAAATGCCAAAGTGAATTAACGAGCAGCGACACAGGTGGGCCTAAGGCATATAATGAAAGACAAGCATAAAAGAATAAAGATAGTAGAACAGAACCAGGCATACAGATTGTATTCATAAGCAGAAGCACGGTTACAGTAATCACAGTAGTTCCCTAACAAACATTCCCCTTCCACACCCTACAATGAAAACGTGGTGGCTATTTATAGCCCAAAGTTCCCTCCGTTACATTAATGGGCACAACGTCCCAGTCAAACATTAGCTGACAAAAGCAGCCGCGGAACTGCTGATGCTGACCTCTGTCAGGCTGGACTGTACCCTCGGCATGGTCTCCCTGAAGGTTGAACAGCCACGTGACAGCGCGTTGGGAAGAACTTTAAATTGACAGGAATGCGGGTAGCTGAGGCAGGTGGAACCTCAGATCAGCTTTGAATGAGGCTACTGACACAGGCGGTGCAGCCCATACTTATCCCTTTTGGTCGGCAGTCTTGGTTCAAATCCCGAAGCTGGACACTTGTCGTATGATGGGTTATGTTGTGTGACACATGTCTGCCTTGAAGGGCGGTCTATCTATCTTCGCTTGGGATCGGAGCTCCTTGGGATGCGTGGGCAGAAACAAGGTGCGATTGGGAAGGCCTTCACGCCTTGGTCAAATTCCGGGTTTGTTCCCCTACCGTACACCCGTCAAGGGCGCATTCCGGCTCGGCTGAAAAGTCGGGCTGCGCACGAGTGAACACCGGTGTCTCGCCGTCGTACGGACTCGCTCCGGCAGTTATCATTCTTCTTTGTCAGCCTGCCAGCCTGCCAGTTACAAGGTGCGCCCAGAAAGAGGGGCGAAGTCGGACTTCGCACCAAAACTGGGCGAAGTACGCACTTCGCACCAAAACTGGGCGAAGTGCGCACTTCGCACCAAAACTGGGCGAAGTGCGAACTTCGCACCAAAACTGGGCGAAGTGCGCACTTCGCACAAAAACCTGGGTTTCCTGGTTCAGCTTCCCGGGGCCATAACTTTTGATCCGCTGACCCGATCGCCTATTATAATATATCGTTGGAAAGCTTGCGAGAAGATCTGCAATAATAAAATATCCAGGGCTCATTTTGTCCATTTTATCGCCCCTGTTTATGGCCCGCAAAAACCCGAACACCTCAGCATACCCTGACACTTAGCCATTTTTCAGGGCAAGTGCTGTCAATTTTGAAAAGAATGAGAATGTAGGGAACAGAGAGAAAGGGAGGAGAAGGAAGAGCGGCTCTCTTACAAAAATTGAAAACATTGCACCCCGTGCAAAATGTGACAACAGTTTCATGTTTATTTACCTTCTGCATTATATATTTATTTCTTGCATTCCAAAGCAAAAAACAAAAAGGAAAATACAAACATCAGAAAAAATCGAAAAGAAATCAGAATTTGTGGAATTACAAACTCCAAACAGGGTAGCATCTTACAATTTTGATTGGTTGGAGGGTACAAGTATGCAAAATAATGTTTTAGGTGGCATGTAGCGGTGCCATGTTGGCTGCGTTGACAACCATCCCATCAATACTTCAAAAGCACATGGTTGGGGGGACTCAAACCCGTGTCTTTGTAGAATGAAGACACTTGAGCTAACCAGACTGCCGAGATTTTGGTTGAAGCACGGATTACGCGTTCCCACTAATATCCTTACTATTGTTTATGTTGTCAACCAAAAGTTAAAAAAAAACAATCAGTATGGCGCTCAAGGGGTTTGATCCCGTGCCATATCATTTCTAAAACGTTCCTTCTAATTAGCTCATCCTTGCCTTGAGTGATGATTGTTTTGCAAACGTTCCCGTAAGATGCCTTGCAACCAAAACTCTGATTTCTTTAGCAAAAAAGGAGGGGAAGAGTTTTGAAACCCAAACCTCCCAATCAAAGTCTTACTGCTAGTCAGTGTGCTAGGACGTCGCGGTGATAGACAAAGAAGCAATGCAAAAAATTAATAAGAACCTGGAGTTTATGCAGTGGAGCCTTGTGCACGCCAACGTTACCATTGTGGTGCTCTCTACAGATGAGAAGAACTACGTGCATGCTCCTTGAAGATGAGCATTACGCCCTATAAAGTAGGAAGGTGCTACTTCCTCAGCACGCGAAAGCGCCAAAGAAATTTCAATATTCTTGTCGTGACACTTTCTAAATTTCCCTTCTTGGTGGATTTGAAATTTCCTGCCTTATGTAGATTCAAACAACCCTATTCTTTAATCTTGAAACGACTTTCCATTTGCAATCCCCGCTTCATGTTTTTTGAGAAACCTGAGCACATATTTTCCAAAGTATCAAGAAGAATTGAGGAGAGATAAAAAAACAAATCCCCACTTGGCATTTTATGCGGAAATTGCGTATAAGGCTAAGGAGTAATTTACCCTATCATTTGGAGGAAGGATTGGAAGCTCCAAGTGAACTCTCTACTTGACCAAGCAATTCCATACTTGTTCTGATACCATGTTGGGATTCACACCTATTTCCAAAAACAAATAGAAGCAATTTGTCCACTCAAATCTTTGACAAAAAGTGTAAAAAAGGACGAAAGAGAAAGATATAGTGGGCACTTGCAGGTACCATAAATAATCAGTATATTATCCTTAGATAAGAATCACAACACTTTGATGCAATGGATGGAGTGATGGGGGGTATTTATACCAATACCAAATACCCAATTACATAAATGAGTTTAACCTAAGTTGACATAATAAAAGGATTATAAGGCTAATTACAAGTTGTAAGGTGGGTTTAACCATAACAAGGTTAACCGTGGCCCATAGGGCTTATATAATAAAATATTACAAATAATTAAATACAATTGTACAATGATTGCTCGTAGGCCTATACTTATATCATACAATGTTGGTGTTGGCCAGAAGTCAGATTACGCTTTCAATAGAGATGGGCCTCGCATGTATTACATCATAATGACCATGTTATCACGATATTTCAACAAATCATGACCACATTTTGGCCATTATGCATGGATTGCTTGGCAAGATTCAAACTTGGGTCTCCTTGAAAGTTGAGGTTTTTAACCATTTGAGCTTATGCCATTTGATTAGTAGATTTTTTACTTTATCCAAATTATTTTGTCAATTATCAAGTTGATTGAAGCTCTACTAGCTATGTTTTTTTCTGGCATATGATCCCTTCCTTTTGGAGAACGTTCACAGATATGACTCAGATGTTAGGAGGTGAAGTCAATATCCAGATCTCCAACGTTCTTCAACGAAGAGGAAACAAATAGTTTTTGGAGTCTTCCTTTGGGAGAGGAAACGAACAGTTTTTGGAGTCTTCCTTTGGGAGAGGAAACGAATAGTTTTTGGAGTCTTCCTTTGGGAGAGGAAACGAACAGTTTTTGGAGTCTTCCTTTGTTTTTTTTATAAAATGGGAATGACCCCTTGCATGTAACAGTTTTTTGGTGAATGTAAAGTTTGTCGAAATCAATAAAATAACGAAGTTGCCATTGCCTCGTGGTTTTACTTGCACGTTGCAGGGTTTCCACGTAAAATCTGTGTTATTGTTTTTGGGAGAGGAAACAAACAGTTTTTGGAGTCTTACTTTGTTTTTTTTATAAAATGGGAATGACCCCTTGCATGCATGTAACAGTTTTTTGGTGAATGTAAAGTTTGTCGAAATCAATAAAATAACGAAGTTGCCATTGCCTCGTGGTTTTACTTGCACGTTGCAGGGTTTCCACGTAAAATCTGTGTTATTGTTTTTGGGAGAGGAAACAAACAGTTTTTGGAGTCTTCCTTTGTTTTTTTTATAAAATGGGAATGACCCCTTGCATGTAACAGTTTTTTGGTGAATGTAAAGTTTGTCGAAATCAATAAAATAACGAAGTTGCCATTGCCTCGTGGTTTTACTTGCACGTTGCAGGGTTTCCACGTAAAATCTGTGTTATTGTTTTTTCTGGTTGCACGTGATTTGATATTTTTCTAACATCTGGTATCAAAGCCTGGGGTTTTGTGCGAGTGGGAGCTGCAACAATGACAAGAGGTGTAACCAAGTTCGAGATTGAAAAGTTTGTGGCTAGAACTTCGCCCTATGGAAGATGAAGGTTGAGGACTTGCTGGTTCAAAACGACCAAGCCCTAGCCTTGAAAGGGGTCGCGAATAAACCTAGCAACATGAAAGATGAGGAGTGGACAACACTGGACAGGAAGGTGGTTTCTACAATCCGTCTTTGCTTATCAGACTCTATCTTGTTCAACGTTGCTAAAGAAAAGACCGTGGAAGCCCTTTGGTAGAAGCTTGAGAAGTTGTATGAGACAAAATCAACAAATAAGGTTTTCTGAAAAAACAACTTTATAGCTTGAGGATGAAGGAGGGTTCATATGTGGCAGATCATCTGAATGAGTTTAATACCCTAATCAGTAAATTGGTCTCGGTTCTGAAGATGGAGGATGAGGATAGAGCTATCACCATACTTTTTGTTCCCTCCCAGACACCTGGGATCATTTGGTGATGACCATCAATAATGCATCATCAAGAGTTCTAAAATTTTATGATGTGGTAGCCGCTTTTTTGGTAGAAGAGTTGAGGCAGAAAACGTCTCTGGAACCCTCAACCAATGAAGCCCTAGCTGGGAGAGGTCGATATTTCGAGAGGAGTTAACAAGGTAGATCACAATCCAAATCTAAGTCTAAAGGACTCAAGTTGAAAGGGAAGTGTTGGCATTGTGGGAAGCCAAGGCACTCAAAGGACTGTTGGCATCTAAAAATGGAAAAGAATGGTGAAAAACAAATTCAGCCATCAGCTGAGGCCAGTACAGTAGATTCAAGAGAGAGCAACATGTGAGGATTTCTGTATCAGCAATAGCAGATCTGTTCTATGTATACCTGGGTTTTGGACTCAGGTGCATCTTTCCACATGTCTCCTCACATAGACTGGTTTGACAAATATCAAGTAGTGGTATGGTCTACTTGGGTGATGATCATCCTTTAGAAATTGTGGTAAGAGGGGACAACAGGATCAAGCTGAACGATGGTAGAGAAAGGATGTTATGTGATGTATGACATGTGCTTGATTTGCGGAAGAATTTGCTATCAATCAAGATGATGGATAAGCTAGAGTATTCTGTCACTTTCGGTAACAATTATTGTAAAATTACCAGAGGAGCCCTTGTAGTAGCAAAAGGAGAATCTTACGGGACCCTATACTGTTTATGCGGTGATACGGTGACAAACCATGCAACAACAACTTCAAGAAATGTTTAGGATGCAGTAATGTTATGGCATCAACGCCTAGGACATATGAGTGAAAAAGGTCTGAAAATTCTGCATGACTAAGGTATGCTTTTTGGGATTAAGTCTTGTAATTTAGAATTATGTGAGCACTGTATTTTTAGTAAACAAAAGAAGGTTCGGTTTACTGGAAGCCCTAGTAAGAGTTCTGATTTTATGCAACTTATACATTATGATATGTTTGGACTAGTTCCCACTCAGTCCTTAAATGGTGCTATCTATTTTTTGACATTTATAGATGATTATTCTAGAAGAGTGAGTTTATTTTTTGAAGAAGTCGGAAGCTTTGCAGAAATTTAAAGAGTTCAAAGCATGAGTAGATAAAAGTTTGGGCAAGCCTATTTTATGTCTCGAGTCAGATAATGGGGGTGAATATTGCTCCAAGGAATTTGATAAATTTTGTACGCAGGAAGGAATTAAGCACCAGAAGACTGTACCATATACTCCACAACAAAATGATGTGGGTGAGCAGATGAATCGCACAATCATGGAACGTGCAAGAAGAATGCTCATTGCATCCATGTTGGATAAAAGATTCTGGGAAGAGGCTGTTAATACAATTGTTTACCTCATTAACAGGTCACCTACAGCTGCTTTGGATGGACAAATTCCAGAGGAGGTTTGGTGTGGTAAGCCAGTTGATTACTCTCATTTGCATACCTTTGGTTGTGATTCATTTGCCCATGTGCCTAAAGAAAAAAGGTCCAAACTTGACCCAAAGTCAAGCAAATGTGTATTTCTCGGTTATGGAGATACAGTAAAGGGGTATAGACTATGGGATCCTACTGCCCACAAGGTAATTATTATCCGGGATGTAATCTTTGATGAAATATCCATGCAAATGGAGGTACAACAAACACCTAAAGTTGTACCAGTTGAAGTAGATATGAACGAAGATGAAAATGAAAATCAGCATGTTGAAGCTTTTGATCAGCATACAAAACAACAAGTAGAACAGCAAGTAGAGCAACCACAACACTCCCAAGACCAACAACCACAACCATCAAATCATTGGGTTAGAAGATCTACATGTCCACAAAGTGTCGGAAAGCTATTCTCCTGTTTTTCATTCATCTTCTGCTTTTTTAACTGATGATGGTGAGCCTAGTTCATTTCAGGAAAGCTAGAGAATCTAATGCAGAAAAGTGGAGGAAAGCCATGAAGGAGGAAATGGAAGCACTCCGCAAGAATAAAACATGGGAACTTGTGGATCTCCCACCTGGAAGAAAGCTTGTTGGCAACAAGTGGGTGTACAAAGTAAAAAAGAACAGTGGTGTCTCTTCTGAAAAAGGGGATGGAATATAGTAACTACATTGCAAAACATGGCCACAACTGTTTCTTATCTCCAAATCTTGTCTGCAGTACTTCCACCCTGCGAGAGTAAATTCCTCCTCCCAAAAGTACTGATCTGAAGTGTACTCAGCCACTTGTTGGAATCGCCATTCAAAAGCAGCATCCTTCTCAATACAGCGTAGCCCTCCTCTTCCAAGCATAGGCTTCAAAAAGTTGCTTGCGTCCATAGCTCCACTCATAGCACCTGCTCCAGCAACTGTATGAATTTCATCAATAAAGAGAATGGTCTGTCCATTTGATGCTGTCGCCTCTTTCAGAACAACTTTCAGTCTAAATTCTTCACGAATTTTGACTCTAGCTGTCTTTGCCTCGTGACTACACATCACACCTGGATCCCATATTTCTCTTGTGTTACTAACATCAGGAGGTACATCATCTAATTCAAAAAGTGGATTATCAAAAGACAGTTCAACATCCAACTCAGACAGTCGGTTATCAACAAACTGAAAATTATTTTCATCTTCTAGCTTCAACTCCTCCTTTATGCTTTTAATATTTTGCAAATCAGAAATGGAAACAGTTTGTTCATTCTGATTTCTTGGTGTCTTTTGGATCAGATTGTCAACAAATCTCTTAGCATTATCAAACTTACACAGGGTATACACCTCTTTTTCAGTGTTAACTAACAATTGTTTCTTCCAATCCTCATGAATGTCAAGACTATGCCCATTTAATGAACTGCTGTTATAATGCATATCAAAACCAGAAATTAGTTCATACCTTTTAGCAATGTCTTCATGGCTTTCCCAAGACTCAAGTGCCTCTTCTTCAAAATCTTTATTGCTATGCCCTAGATCAAAATCAGTTCCGTGAAACAGTAATTCTGATTTATCTTTATCAGCACAATGATCAAAATCAGCAACATTACACTCTTCAATTTTGTTCACTGAAGTTAGGGAAGATTCATGCTCAACCCATGAATCATCCCATGGCTACAACTCCTCATCTACTAGCTGTTTTATCAATGTCTACATCAGGGCACTTCATGATCCCATCATCATTGAACACTTCTCCAGTATGGATGCACGAGATGAATTAATTTCATCTTCTAGATCTGCAACAATGTTAATTTCATTGGAAAAATATCCTTCCAACATCCTTTTGATGCTTTCCAATTCTGATGCATCTTCTCTAACATCAATTTCTTCATTAAATTTAGGAGTTGGAGATCCCCTATTTCCACAAACTTCATCAAAAACACCACCATTATGCATGAAAGGACTCCTATTAGGAAACAAACATGTTTCCTCATACCTATTATCAAAAATCTCACTATTTTCAATGGATGAAGATGTTAGGTGTGAAGTCCGTATGGTCACTAGACATCTGGGCTGCCAGACGTCTGGACTGGCAGACGTCTAGACCAGACGTCTGGCAGCCTGACCTGGCAGACGTCTAGGCCAGACGTCTGGGCTGCCAGACGTCTGGACTGGCAAACGTCTAGACCAGACGTCTAGGCCAGACGTCTGGGTTGGCAGACGTCTAGGCCAGACGTCATGCCAAGAAGACGCCAAAGCAGTGGACGTCTAGGTAGACGTCAGTACGCGGAAGACGAACAGTCTTGGAATGCGGAAGACCAACAGTCTTGGGAGCGGAAACGAACAGTCTTTTGGAGGCTTGCGTTGGAAGATGAAACGAACAGTTTTGGAGTCTTCCTCTGCTCTATAAAAGGGATGAGATCCCTTGCATTTATGTTGAGTTGTTGAAAACGTCCAAGGACGTGAATGTAATCTTTGCTGAAATTAATAAGAAGAGAAGTTGCCATTGCCCCGTGGTTTTTCCTGCACATTGCAGGTTTCCACGTAAAATCTCTGTCACTTGTGTTACTGTTTCCGTGTTCTATATTTTTGTTATTGTGCTTCCTCTTGCAGGTGTGGAATCTTGGAGTTTTTCCTAACATCTGGTATCAGAGCTAAGGTTTTGTGCGAGTGGGAGCTGCAACAATGACAAAAGGTGTAACCAAGTTCGAGATTGAGAAATTTGATGGCAGGAACTTCGCTCTATGGAAGATGAAGGTGGAGGATTTGCTGGTTCAGAATGACCAAGCGCAAGCCTTGAAAGGGGTCGCGAGTAAACCGAGCAAGCATGAAAGATGAGGAGTGGGTAACGCTTGACAGAAGGCGGTTTCTACAATCCGTCTCTGCCTAGCGGACTCCGTCTTGTTCAATGTAGCCGAAGAAAAGACCGCGGAAGCCCTTTGGCAAAAGCTTGAAAAGTTGTATGAAACAAAATCAGCAACTAACAAGGTTTTTTTGAAAAAGCAGCTTTATAGCTTGAGGATGAAGGAAAGTTCATCCGTGGTAGATCATTTGAATGAGTTTAATACTCTGATCAGTAAACCGGTTTCAGTTAATGTGAAGATGGACGATGAAGATAGAGCTATCACCCTACTTTGTTCCCTCCCGGACACTTGGGATCATATGGTGATGACCATCAGTAATTCATCATCAGGAACTCTCAATTTTGATGATGTGGTAGCCGCTTTGTTGGCAGAAGAGTTGAGGCGAAAAACGTCTCTGGAACCCTCAACCAATGAAGCCCTATCTGTGAGAGGTCGATCGTTCGAGGGGAGTAAACAAGGTAGAAAGCAGTCCAGATCTAAGTCTAAAGGACATAAGCAGAAAGGGAAGTGCTGGCATTGTGGGAAGCCAGGACACTCCAAGAAGGACTGTTGGCAATTAAAGAATGGTGAAAAGCAAAATCAGCCATCACCTGAAGCCAATGCAGCAGATTCAGGAGAGACGGCAACATGTGAAGCCTTCTGTATCAATAACAGCAGATCAGTTTTATATACCTGGGTTTTGGACTCAGGTGCATCCTTCCACATGTCTCCCCACATAGACTGGTTTGACAAATATCAGCCATACTGTGGTGGAAAGGTCTATTTGGGTGATGATCATCCTTTAGAAATTGTGGGAAGAGGGGATATAAGGATCAGGCTGGACGATGGTAGAGAAAGGATGCTATGTGATGTGCGACATGTGCCCGATTTGAGGAAGAATTTGCTATCAATCAAAATGATGGATAAGCTAGGGTATTCCATCACCTTCAGTAACAACTACTGCAAGATTACCAGAGGAGCTCTTGTAGTAGCAAAGGGAGAATCTTATGGGACCTTATACCGTTTATGCGGTGATACGGTGACAAACCATGCAGCATAGCAACAACTTCTGTTCAGGATGCAGAAATGCTATGGCATCAACGCCTAGGCCATATGAGTGAAAAAGGCCTGAAAATTCTGCATGACAGAGGTATGCTTTCTGGGATTAAGTCTTGCAATTTAGACTTATGTGAGCACCGTATTTTTGGTAAACGGAAGAGGGTTCGGTTTACTGCAAGTCCTGGTAAGAGTTCTGATTTTCTGCAACTTATACATTCGGATATATTTGGACCAGTCCCCACTCAGTCCTTGAATGGCGCCATCTATTTTCTGACTTTTATAGATGATTATTCTAGGAGAGTGTGGGTGTATTTTCTGAAGAAGAAGTCGGAAGCTTTGCAGAAATTTAAAGAGTTCAAAGCACGGGTAGAGAAGAGTTTGGGCAAGTCAATTTTGTGTCTCAAGTCAGATAATGGGGGTGAATATTGCTCCAAGGAATTTGATAAATTTTGTATGCAGGAAGGGATTAAGCACCATAAGACTGTACCATACACTCCACAGCAAAATGGTGTGGCTGAGCGGATGAATCGCACAATCATGGAACGTGCAAGAAGCATGCTTAGCGCAGCCATGTTGGAGAAAAAGTTCTAGGCGGAGGCTGTTAATACAACTTGTTTATCTTATTAACAGGTCACCTACAACTGCATTGGATGGACAGATTCCAGAGGAGGTTTGGTGTTGTATGCCAATTGATTACTCTCATTTGTGCACTTTTGGCTGTGACGCATTTGCCCATGTACCCAAAGAAAAAGGTCCAAGCTTGACCCGAAGTCAAGAAAATGTGTTTTTCTCGGCTATGGAGATATAGTGAAGGGGTATAGACCGTGGGATCCTACCGCCCACAAGGTAATTATTAGCCGGGATGTAATTGTTGATGAAAAATCCATGCAAAGGAAGGAGGTACAGCAAAATCCTAATGTTGTACCTGTTGAAGTAGAATTGAGTGAAGATGACTATGAAGATGAACATGCTGAAGTTTTTGATCAGCATGCGAAGCAACAAGTAGAACAGAAGTAGAGCAGCCACAACGGTCACAAGACCAAGAGCCGGAACCGACAGATCATTGGGTTAGAAGATCTACACGTCCACAAAAGTGTCCGGAAAGGTATTCTCATGTGTATCAGTCCTCTTTTGCTTTGTTAACCGATGATGGTGAACCTAGTTCATTTCAGGAAGCTAGAGAGTCTGAGAATGCAGCAAAGTGGAGGAAATCCATGGAGGAGGAAATCGAGGCACTTCGAAAGAATAAAACTTGGGAACTTGTGGATCTCCCACCTGGAAGAAAGACTGTTGGAAACAAGTGGGTGTACAAAGTGAAGAAGAACAACAACGGGCTGTTGGAACGCTATAAAGCTCGCTTGGTGGCAAAGGGCTATGTGCAGAAGTCGTGTGTTGACTTTAATGAAATTTTCTCTCCAGTTGTGAAGATGACTACTATCGGAGTTCTACTTGCACTTGTAGCTGCACAGGATTTGGAACTGGAGCAGCTTGATGTAAATACCGCTTTCTTGCATGGTGATCTCGAGGAAGAGATATATATGGATCAGCCCGAGGGCTATGAAGAAAGAGGCAAAGAGCATTTGGTTTGCAGATTGAAGAAATCACTGTACGGGTTGAAACAAGCGCCAAGGATGTGGTACAGGAAATTTGACACCTTCATGAAGAGCCAAGGTTTCAGCAGGAGTGAAGCTGACCATTGTGCATACTACAAGAGGTTTGACGATGGCAGTTTTATTATTTTGCTGTTGTATGTTGATGATATGTTGGTTGCAGGCCCCAACATGAAGAAAATCATTGATCTTAAGGCTCAGTTGGCTAGGACATTTGAAATGAAGGATTTAGGAGCAGCAAACCAAATTTTAGGGATGAAGATACACAGAGACAAAAAAGGAAGAAAGATCTGGTTAAGTCAAAAGTCATATGTGGAAAAGATTCTGCAGCGCTTCAATATGCAGAATGCTAAACCAGTTAGTACCCCACTTCTTCCACACTTAAAGTTGTCTTCCAACCAATGTCCTAGAACGGAAGCAGAGAAGACAAGCATGTCTCGTGTACCGTATTCATCAGCAGTAGGAAGCCTCATGTATGCCATGGTGAGCACCAGACCGGATATTGCCCAAGCAATGGGAGTAGTCAGCCGGTACATGGCAAATCCTGGTAAGGAGCATTGGAATGCGGTGAAGTGGATATTCAGATATTTAAGAGCCACTTCAGATGTTGCCATTTACTTTGGATCGGCAGATTTGCAAGTTACAGGTTTTGTGGATTCCGATTATGGTGGAGATAGAGATGGGAGAAAATCCACTACAGGATATACCTTCACCCTTGCAGGAGGAGCGGTGAGTTGGGCTTCTAAGTTACAATCTGTTGTGGCTTTATCAACCACTGAAGTAGAATACATTGCAGCAACTCATGCCAACAAAGAGGCAATTTGGCTAGAGCGATTGTTGGGTGACTTCAAGGTAATGCAGGAGAAAATTACGTTGCATTGTGATAGCCAGAGTGCTATTCAATTAGTGAAGAATCCAACATTCCATGATCGCACGAAACACATTGATGTCAAGTACCACTTTATCAGAAATGTGGTGGAAGAAGGTAGGATCCTGTTGCAGAAAATCGACACTGAAGTGAATCCTGCAGATATGCTTACAAAGCCGGTCAAGGTAGAGAAGTTTGAATGGTGCAGAACTTCTCTGGGCTTGCTGAAAAAGTAACAAGGGCAGCATTGGGCAATTGGCACTGGATGAAAATATTTTGCAAAAGAGTTCCTGAATACTGACTTCAAGTGGGAGAATGTTAGGTGTAGTCCGTTATGGCCACTAGACGTCCGACTGGCAGACGTCTGGCGCCAGACGTCTGGGCCGGACGTCCGGCCGGCAGACGTCCTGGCGCCGACGTCTGGGTTGGCAAACGTCTAGGCCAGACGTCATGCCAAGAAGACGCCAAAGCAATGGACGTCTAGGTAGACGTCAGTACGCGGAAGACGAACAGTCTTGGAATGCGGAAGACCAACAGTCTTGGGAGCGGAAACGAACAGTCTTTTGGAGGCTTGCGTTGGAAGATGAAACGAACAGTTTTGGAGTCTTCCTCTGCTCTATAAAAGGGATGAGATCCCTTGCATTTAGGTTGAGTTGTTGAAAACGTCCAAGGACGTGAATGTAATCTTTGCTGAAATTAATAAGAAGAGAAGTTGCCATTGCCCCGTGGTTTTTCCTGCACATTGCAGGTTTCCACGTAAAATCTTTGTGTCACTTGTGTTACTGTTTCCGTGTTCTATATTTTTGTTATTGTGCTTCCTCTTGCAGGTGTGGAATCTTGGAGTTTTTCCTAACAGAAGACACATGCATTGTGGTAGATTCATTTTTGCATACCTCTTGAGACAAGGCATCTTCTTCCAAATATGAAATTGATGAAACTTTCACTTCAGGATCTGATTTTTCTTGCTTCTATCCAAGCTAATCATCATTAATGGCAGATCTATGAGTGCTTGACTTTCCTCTCAAAATTCTTGCCCAATGAGAAGCTAAGCTCTTGTTGGTCAGGGATCTGCCTTAGGTAAGGGTCTGGTTATTTAGTGCGCCTTAGACCCGGCCAACATTGAAAGGCCGAGAGGAAGAAATGCCTCCCGTGCCAATCTCCAGAGAGGGGCTGGTTCCCTTGCTATTCTAACTGGGGGTTTTGAGATTAAGGAACTGAAAGGAATAGTAAATGACTGAAAGGGATGGGAAATATGGCCACAGGCTAGATAGAATAGGGGTGATGGACTAACAACACGATAACTCTATTGCATTCTGAACTAAATAGCCCTCAAATACGGATAACTAACAGAAATTAAACCAGAACGTCTAGCATGCATAATCTCCGGGGCTACTTTAGAGTTCCTACCTTATCAGAAACTAAATCCAATTAATAGAATTCAAGTTTACAGTTAAAGCACGGAATGATAGAAGACAAGCAATAGAAGACATACACATGAAAATAGAAGTCCAGGTTTAGAGCTAGACATCAACTGTATTGATAGCAGAATTCAAGTTTTCATTTAGCCTCTAGCAAACATCCATCCCTTTTATAATAAAAAAGCGAGCTTATATAGAGAATTCTGCTGCTTGAGCAATAAATGTTGATTAACAAAATATGGCGGTGGAAGCCAAGATAAGGACTACAAGGAAGTACAGTCACAAAGTATTAACCAGGCATGGTAGACATTGGTGACTCCTCAGAAATGCCGTTGAACCCCTTCAATGCCCTGACAGACTCGGCTTGCTGGCGCTGCCTCCTTAGTCGCGAGGACCGCTTCCATGGAAGATATGCTTGAATTCCTGAACGTCCAGTCTGGAAGCTTCTCAGAATGGCTGCGTCTGGTCGGATAAGGATGCCCTTCAGATTGCTGATGTGGAGTGCTTTCGGGAGAAACCGGCACAAAGGTCAAAAGAGTCAACGGACAAGGCGATGTGATGTGTCACGAAACAACCTAGCGCACTCCATACTGTGCGCCCGGCCTGGGTGCACTCTTCCTGTGTGCCCGGCCTGGGCGCACTCCTTGAGGTGCGCCCGGCCTGGGCGCACTCTGTCTTGTGTGCCCGACCTGGGCGCACTCCTTGAGGTGCGCCCGGCCTGGGCGCACTCTGTTTTGTGCGCCCGACCTGGGCGCACTCCTTGAGGTGCGCCTAGCCTGGGCGCACTTTGTTTTGTGCGCCCGACCTGGGCGCACTCCTTGAGGTCCCGCCCGGCTTGGGCACATTCTGATTTGTTCTCATATGCTGTAGCGGAGTACTGCGCTCTTCCTTGGTCCTCGAGGCTGAAACGCGTCAGGGTACTTGATACAAAACTCCATTGCCATCGGAAGGGGGATTTTCCTGCATGGTCAGTAGACAGAAGCAATGCACACTGTTTTAGGTTCCGTAGCAAGGATTTGGCTGAAAACTCAGGAGAGATAAAAACATATTGGAAAAGAGAACAAAGTTTCTGAGGAGCAAAAATTACTGGAAAGGCTAAAGTACACCATGTTGCAGAAGTGACAACAGCTCTTACATCCATGATCTCTTGTAACCCCATGAGATGTGGGTTTTTGTGGCTGAGGGTTTCCACCTTGACCTAGCTTAGCATCCAATTTAGTCAACACATCAAGCATTGCATCCAATATTTTCTCATTAATCTTCATGGTGGTTGATTTATTTGAGTTCTTCCTTGTGTAATAAGTGTGCCCTAGCTGCATAAAAAAAATCCCTCACAGGCAGGCAGGAAACCAGCTCTGATACCACTGTAATATCCCCAATTAAAATTTACAAACCCTAGCTGAAAATATTATAACTTTTCTCCAATAAAATTCAGTACCATGCAAATAAAAATCAGATCTGAAAATATGTGCAGAAAATTTGACACAAGAAACCCCAAAGTGGCAAATGTGGCCACACGAATTTATTAAAAATATTTTGCAAGTTGCAATGGATAGATCAGCCCAAATACATCTCAAATTCACCACAAAATTGCATAAAAGAGAAGCCCTAGGCTGGACGTCCTCCTCTAGGAGGTAGGGCACACAATAGACTCCACAAAAATCCCTCCAAACACCACAGAAAATTACCCAAAGCTGGGCGACCCTCCTCTAGGGTAAATCTGATCTGAAAACACACTAAATATGGCCCCCAAAATTGGGTGATCCACTCCAATCACAGCTGCACACAGAAAACATTGAAATCTAAAGCACAAATTGTGAATCCTGAGGTAGATCCACCAATCTCCAATCAAGAGCAAGGGCACATCACCTTGTCTACAAGATTGGCTTCTCCTGAAGACTAGGGCACATCACCTAAATCTGCAGAAGATGAGTAAGGGTTTAGCCCTCAACTCTCATACAATATCACAAATACCAAATAACCTCCTCAAATGGGGCGCACCTCTCCCTTTATATAACATGAGCTTCTAATTCTTCATTAAGGGGGACCCGCTTTATTACTAACTTATGACACAAGTTTAAAACATAAAATAACTCCTACTAATACATAAAATGTGCGTCCCACTTTTCCTAGTCTAATTTTACATTACATAACATAAGGATGAGTGGGGTCCACAAGACACAAAAAAAGGGGACATTACAAGTCCGCCCCTCCCAAATTGCTTGTCCTCAAGCAATGCAAATCTGAACCTGGTAATCCCTTCCATTGAATCAGGTATTTGGCAATAGCTTTGTTCATCACTTTCTTCTTCTGGGTCTCTAAAATAAGATCTGATACCAACTGAATCTCATTCCTGCTCAATATAGATGGTATATCAGCATTGAAGCACTCTTTATTGTTCTAGAAAATGTTGGTCACGGATCCGCCACCAGGAAAGGATTTGGTCTACATATGCGCCCTAGACCCGGACCACAGATTGAAAGGCCGGAGGGAAGAGATGCCCTCCGTGCCAATCTCCGGAGAAGGCCGGCTCCTTTTCTAATCTACTTGGGGGTTTAGATAAGAGTGCAGGAAAGAGATAAAAACAGTACAGAAAGAGATGTAAATGATAAGCAATAACAGTGGGGAAAGAACAAGCAGCACAATCACTAACTAATAGCCAAACCGGCAGCAATCAACATAAAGCATGTAACAGAAACTAACACTGCAATTCTTCCCTATGTATCCTTCAACAAGAATTCCAGATTCACTCAATGTCCAATGCTCTAATCCAGAATGCAGAATTACAGCAATCAGAAAAATAAATGAATATAAGCAGAAATACTTGCAGAAGGCAGCATAAAAGAAAGAAACAAGAATTAGAGCCAAGGATGCTTTAGTATTGATGCAAGAAGTTTGAGTACACTCTAGCAATATGTTCCCCCCTTACATTGAATATCAGACTGCCTTATATAGCAGAGTTTTCCCTCCCAATTACATTAAAGCTCAGATCCCAAAACTGCCGAAGCAGCTGAGATTTGACCCCTAACAACTGTCAGTGTACCTGAAATGCGGCTCACCCGTGTTTGGAGCGGCTTCGGGCTGAATCTGCAGTCGGGAGAGTGTGCTTCATTAATGCAGTTGGTACAACTTGCCCTTTGGGGTCTTCTTAGGGTCGGAAACTCGTGCAGCATTAATATACCTCAAACGCCCACCTGCCCAGCTTCTGTAAGTCCACTTGCAGCTTTACTGGGAGGCACAAATTTCAAGAAATTTCCCGCCTTTAGCTTCAATCAGGTGTTTGTTGTGGGACACGAGCAACGTTGGGGGTCGCAGGGTGGAGGAGCGAACCTTGGGCGGCCTGAAATGACTGAGGGGTGCTGACTAGTCGCCCAACAGAAGAGAAATCCCGAGAATCGCCCAAAATTGCTGCGAATCCCGGGAGTCGCCCCAAAATGGAGCCAATCCTGGGAAGGGCTACCTGTCTTGCTGCTTTCAAACTTCCCACTTGGTTGACGATTCGCTGGACAGCAGGGTGTTGACAGTGGTCGCCAGGAAATGGGTGCGATTCCCGGGAGTCGCTTAAAGTGGAGCGACCTCCGGACAACATGCCTTAGGAAGATTTTCATCATGTTTTTTTTCTGCCGTCAGCTACAAAAGATTGCAACGTCCGAGGGTCGCAACAGAAGGGGAGTGACGAAGGAGATCGCAGCCTTTGGGAGCGAATTGCGGGAAAACCTCAAACTTAGAAAATTTCGGACCTTGCTCGTCAGTCGCAAGAAGACTGTGCGACTCCTGGGAGTCGCTGTCCCTGGGAGCGAACTGCGGGCAACTTCAGATTTTGATTTTGCCTACTAGTTGTAGGCAGCCTGAGCGACTCCCGGGAGGTGCTCCATTGGGGAGCGAACTCCGGGAACAGCCAGGACTTAGACAATCTTTGAATTCAGCCTGCTAGTCGCAGGCAGCTGGAGCGAATCCCGGGAGTCGCTCCACTGGGGAGCGAACTCCGGGAAGAAACAAGACTTAGTCAAATTTTAAATTTTTCTGGGCTACAACTAGCTCGAGTATTGTCAAAGCTGGAGGGTCGCAGATGGAGAGGGACGACTCCCGGGAATCGCTCAATATGGAACTGGGACATCGCCTGGAGACTGGATGGGTCTGCAGACTATCTGGGCTACGACCTTCTGAACTGCCTGGAGAGATTGGCAAGAGTAAAGGGAAGAAACAAACTTGGAGACAGAAAATTGCAGCATTTTTCCAAAATTTTACCCCATACCAAAATGTGACAACAGGAAACAACTTCTCCTTCAATATATTTCAGAGGTGATTGCATGTCAGCTTCTTTTGCCACCTGATCAAAGCCTAAAAATGCAGACATAACAACCAATTTTTGTCCCATAGAAAATGTCATCTCAGTTGGAAAGAATGCTCTCACTCCAATCTCACATGGGCCATAAGTGAGTGTGTCTAATACACCTTCAACACTCCTCATGCTAGCTTCAATATGAAAAGATGTCAAGCCTGCAGATCCAAGTATGTTAGGTTTAAATATGAAACCATCATTCAAAATTCGAAGTAAAATATTGAAGACAACTGCTACATAAGGCTGTTTTCAAATCAGAGAGAACAAAATCTGATCATGACTGATATAACTCCAGGGGACTTCAACAACTATCTGATCTGTTGTGTACAGCTGAATCAGACATCCATAGGACACTCTGCTATTCACTATATGTCTTCCAGCAATGACCATTGAATGACCCTATTTGGGTGATTGTCTCTTGTCCATGTCAATCTCATTCATGGTAGGATTCTTTGAGCCACCAGTCACTCTAAGAACTTCAGATATCTGCATATTGACCACAACATCTTCTCCACCCAAAGGGATATCCATGGATGCAATACTTTCAAAATATCTTGTTTTAGAATGGCATTTTCCATTAGGATTCTGATTTGGAATGTTTAGCTTTCTTAAGCTTCTAGATACTTCTGCTATGTCTGATGATGTTCGACTACGTTCCAGACTTTGAGGATTTAAATTAGGCACAGCTCTCAAATGTTCTTCAGAATCTTGGTTAGAATGATGAAAGTCATTCATGACTTCTGGGTACTATTGACAATTCTGTCACATTGCTTAGAGGGGTAGTGGAAATTAAAATTTTGTAAAGTATTTCTTTTGTATTCATGAATTTGTCCCCTTGCTTTTGAACATTTTTGAGTATTGCAGCAATTTTGGCTTTCATTGTCATCCCCTTGTACATAGAATTGGATGTGTAAGAGCTTCGCTACAAAGCAAACCAGGTTTAGGAGCTTCGCGGGGAAAAAGAAGGATAGCTTCGCCAAGAAAGAAAAGCAAGAAAGTTCAGATCGCAGCCCAGGATTTGCTAAGGCATGGAAAATGCTTCGCTAGCGAAGCAGCCTAAACAGTCGCTTCGGGCGAGAACCTTGCGAAGCGGAAAACGCAGAAATTCTTAAGTATTGAGAGAGTGCTTCGCTAAGAATTAAGCGAAGCATCCGCTTCGGACCTCTCTCCTGGCGAACCATTTCTCCAAGCAAAATCTACTTCGCCTTAGGCTGCTGCGAAGCATCTACTTCGGATAGCTTTTGTGCGAAGCTCCTTCATCCGAAGCATTAGTTGCCCTTGAAAAATCAAAGCAATATTCTAAGGCAAGAACGCACTTCGGCCCAAGACTTCCCGAACAACTGTTTTGAAGAAGGTTCGCAGCGAAGCGTTTTTGACAGCCCATCAGCGAAGCATCCACTTCGGGCAGGGAAGCTCGCGAAGCAGCCTTTAACCCACCTTTCCAGCGAGGCGATGAAAGATTGAGAGCTATGTTTTGAGAAGGAATATCTGCTTCGGCACTAAGTCCTCGCGAAGCCATTTTTGGAGGTCCCTTCGCGCGAAGTGCACATCCAAGGAGGTTAGGCCCACTTCGGCTCACATTGGCAAAGCACTTTAGGGGCACACACTCCAAGGCCGGGTATCTTTTCGAGGCAATCGAGTGCTTCATAAATGAATTTTTACTTGCCCGAAAGACCCGGGGCTCATTTTTGGCAATCCGAAAAGAAATATCAGTCGCAGAAGGAGAGCCCGACGGACATAGCAGCCACTCGAGCTCCGCACCCGGAGAAATTCAGGACAAGTCAGGCGGCTCATAAATACAAATTTCCCCGGCTGACCCGGTCATAGCTGCTAATTGTAGAAAAGGATGTGAGAGCTCGATCACGGGAGGAGCGAGAACAGATTTCTCAGGTTTTCGAGGATGTACTTCCCGATTTTGTGCATTGATGGCTCAGAGGGTCGGGTCCTCTATAAAAACCCGTGAATTGTAATGAGAAAGGGGGGGAATTTTTGCTAGAAAGCTGCTGTAACTTGATTTTTGCGATTAATATCAAGAACCTTGGGTCTCATTTCTCTCTTGTATGCTGCCTTCAATGATTATTTCTTTTATTCTGTCTTCATTTATGTGCTGTAATTCTGAACCCTGGATTTAGGTGTATGATTGGGGACAAAACCCTGGGATTTTCTTAAAGGATACATAGGAGGGAAAAATACTGTGTTAGTCTTCTTGTATGCTGCCTGTGAATGGTGTTTCTGCTATATTCACCTATTTCTTAATCGCCGTAATTCTGAAACCTGGATTTCGGTGTAAGGGATTAGGAGGATCCTGGAACTCGTCCAGAGGATACATAGGAAAGCTAGCGCGGCATTCATTCATATTCTATTCTTTGTATTTATTGCTGCCACCTCAAGATATTAGCTAGTAATCGTGCTGCTGGTTCTTTCCCTCTGAAAATCTATTGACATTTTTTCCCTTACTTCCTTTATTTCTTTCCTGCACCCTTACTATTTTTATCTCTTTCTTGCACTCTTAGCTTAAGACATCAAGTAGTTTAGTAAAGGAGCCGGCCTTTCTTCGGAGATTGGCACGAGGGGCATCTCTTCTCCTCGGCCTTTCAATTTTGGTCCAGGTCTAGGGCGCGTACACTTCCCAAAATCCTTTCCTGTGGCAGATTTGTGACCAACAGTTTCTGGCACGCCCGGTGGGACCCGGTCAGTCTCACCTTGTGAGTGGTAGTGAGAACCGATGCTTATCTCATTGCCAAAAGACTCTAGCATCTGGCGACTCTGTTCAACCTGAGAATCTTGAAGTCATAAGAGACCGGTACTAAAACATCCGTGCCTTCATGCAAACAAGATGGAGAGTTAGGAATAGTGGAGAGGAGATTGAGTTCTTTGAACTCGATATTGACGCCTTCGGGGAACGCTCCAGGTTGGTCACCCCTGAATCACTGTTACGTGGAACGTCCTTGCAAGAGGCTGCCTTTGACGAATAAGGGCCAACTTCGGATAGTACAGCGGCTAGTCTTCCTCCTAATCCTCCTAACTCACCAGATCATCCAAGTGCCTCTGTTCCGATTAGTAATAGAGTTAGCAATCAACAAGGAACTTCGGGAATCCCTGTTTTTCGGAATCTAGGCGCGAACATGACACACTAGCAACATCAACAACAAATGCAGCAACAACAGCAACAACCGCCGCCCAGATTGTTCCCAGCATGGAATTCTTCCGGACCATTAAATTTAGCAGGACAAGGGCAGGTTTCGCCTGCTGCTATGAAGAAAATCCCAACGTTCGATGGAACAGGGAAGACAGCTCTGGAACACATCCAAGACATTGTTTCTCTGGCAACGATTCATGACATCACAGAGGAAAGAGTTATGGTAAAGCTTTTGGTTCTATCTCTCAGAGGGAAGCTCCTCTACTGGTATAGATCCCTACCACCTGGCACTATAACGGGATGGGACCAGCTAGCCGGACAATTAATGAGGGGTTTCAATGAATCTGCCGATCCATCCTCTCTTTTGCACCAATTCACGACGATTCAAAGACACCCGCAAGAGGAGATTGCTGATTTCAACGTAAGGTTCGCTCGAACTTGGCAAAGGGTACCAGCTGGACTCCGACCAACTAACGAAGCTGCGGCGTATTATTACCTTAGGGCCTTTAACCCTGACATCAGCGTAATGGTAAGGTATTCGAATATTAATACCTTCCCTGAACTGTATGAATTGGCCCAGAAAGCGGAAATGGATTTGATAGCCGTGGGTAAACTTCCTCAAAGGATGTCGATGCCCATACTCCCGGAATTCCCTCAATCCCAGTATACAAGTGCGGCCGCTTCGCAAATCTCCGCAACCCCTGCATATCCAATCTCATCATGGAACTCGAACCCCATTGTGTCTCAGATCACTACTCCACAAATACATTTTCAGCATCACCGCCCACTGTCCCTTCAACATTTACCGTGTTACCAACACCACCCCAACACCCTGCCCTACCCCCAATACCAACGATGGCCCCATTGCCACCTATCCCCAAAGCTGAAGACATGCAGGCTAAAATACTACAGGAAGTTCAGTCCCTAAACTCCACGGTACAGACCTTGTCTAATGACATGACCATCATGAAAAAGAACCAGGCACAGCAGGAGTTCCTACCAAGGAGGTCATATCCCCCACTAGTGCTCACTAAAGACCAAGTGGTATAGCAAGGGACATCATTGGCAAGAAATGCCGTGATTGACGAAGCTCCAAGCACTTTTGACTACATACATTGGTGCTCCACGTGTAATGACCCCCATGAAGAAAATACCTGCATGCTGCACCAACATTATGTACAAACGCTGTCGGGTAGTAGCCCTGGTGGTCAAGTCAATATAATCAGGCAAATAGATCAGAACCTAGTAATTGGTGAAGAAGAGCAAGTTTCAGTTCTTACTAGGGAGGGAAAAAGACCAATGGAGGTAGATGCTGCTCAAATGGCCCCCCTAAAGGTGTATACTCGCCGCGAGAAGGGACAACAACCTTCCCAGGCCCCGAACGAAGTTTCTCATCCTGCGCTAGTAAAAGAGAAGGCCCAACAGGCCTCCGCAAGCCCACCTCAGGCGAAAACCAAAGAACAAGCTAGGGAAAAGCTTAAACTCCCTTCGCTGACCAAACGACAAAGAGTCGAAGCCACGGAGCAGTATCGTATGAAGTATGAGGCTAAAAAAGAACCCGAGGTACACAACTCCCTAGTATACAACATCGTAGACGAGCTGAAGAAAACTCCTGCCAAGATTAGTCTGTACGACGCGTTACAGTTACCTGGACAAGTGGACTTGTTGCAGGAATCCTTGAAGACAACTAAGGCAAGAAAGTCAGCACCACTTGCCCTAGTGCAAACCTTATCCACGTCCGTCACAGGGAAAAACAGGCCTCCTCCGTTCTACCTGTCCTTACAAATGGAAGGGTACGTTGTCCACAACTGTATGATTGATTCCGGGGCCGCAACGACAGTCATGCCTAAGGCGGTTTGCGAGGAAATAGGAATGGAGTATACGCGAAGCAGCCACGGCGTACTCCAACTGGATGGTACTCTTGTAAAGACTGTCGGCGTAATTAAAGATATACCTATTCGACTGCACAAAGTGCCTCAGATTATGGTAATACAGGAGGTGGTAGTCGTCGACCTGGAGCCATATTTTAGTATGTGCCTATCAAGAGAATTCATAGCGAAGTTAGGAGGATACCTATCCATGGACTACTCACATTTAGAAATTCCATTCAGAGGAAAGAAGGTTAAAGTCTACAATGAGAAACCTTCTACATTCCTCGTACAGAAGATGTCTGAGGAGGAAAGCGGTGATCTCATACATGCAATAGCGGAAGGGATAGAGCAGGTGGACCTAGTTGAAGAATCCCTCGCGCAGTTGAATTCTGAAGATGAGTTTTCACTGGCAGATTTCAATGCCATGATAGAAACAGAAATAGGATGCTATGCTCTCACCAAACCAGAGAAGCACATTAAGCTAGAGAATAAGATGTGTGCCCAAGGGGAATTATGGAGATTGTTCTTTGATGGCGCCCGATGCAAAAATGGCGTCGGGGCAGGAATACTTTTAGTATCACCGTCTGGCGAGCAAAGAGAATATTGCTACCGGTTGGTTTGGAGCTGCACCAATAACGCAGCAGAGTATGAAGCCTTATGCCTAGGACTAAAGAAAGCAGAGAAATTAGGCATAAAACATCTCCAAGTCTTCAAAGATTCGGAATTGATATGTAATCAGGTCACCAACAAGTGCATCTCAAAAAAGCATTATCTCAAAGCATACCGTAACAGAGTATGGGACTTGTTTGACCAATTCGAGTCGCTCAATCTGCAGTCCATTCCACGTGAAAAGAATAGACACGCCGATGTCTTGGCATCCATCGCAGCTAGATATTCTCCAGCTGACGACATGGTACACAAGCCCAAGGCCGTGAGGATGATTTATAGGCCCTCTGTGCCAGATAGAGACATGCATTGGCAAATTTTCGACAACGATGAACAGATCGTCAATTTCTTGATCCAAGAAGCAGCTACGGTTGAAAGAAGAAGCCCGGAAGATGAAGAATATGAAGGGTTGGTTCAGTTAAAAAACAACCACGTTCCAAAAGGGTTGATTACTCTGGAAAGCCTCTTTGATCAAAATGATCGAGCAGTTTCCCACAGAATCAAAGTCAATGCCAAGCAATATTAGGATCTGGAGCTCGAATCTGGGAAAGTGATAAAATTCGGGACAGATTGCACCTCAACAGAGCTAGAACAGATCCGATCCTTGTGCAGAAGGTATCCTGACATAGTAGCATGGTCTTATCAAGACCTGAAGGGATACGATCGGCAATTGATTCAACGTACAATTGAGTTGCAGGAGGGGGTCAAACCTTTCCGGCAGAAGCAAAGGCCTGTTAACCCAAAGATTGAAGTCATGATGAAAGCTGAGTTCCTGAAGATGCTTGAGGCTAAGATAATTTACCCCATAAAGCATTCCTCTTGGGTAGCGAATCTAGTCCCCGTCAGGAAGAAAAATGGAGACATCCGACTATGTGTAGACTTTCGCAACTTGAATCAGGCTTCGCTAAAAGACCATTACCCTCTTCCGCAAATTGACCAAATCTTGCACTCAGTAGCTGGGGCCCAACGTTTCTCCCTACTTGATGGTTTTTCAGGATATAACCAGATCTGGGTTAGGGATGAAGATCAACACAAAACGGCCTTCACTACTAAATGGGGAACATTTGCTTATCAGCGAATGCCATTCGGCCTTTCAAATGCAGGAGCCACTTTCCAGAGGGCTATGGATTTAGCATTCGGCGAACTATTGAATAAGGTCATTGTCATCTATTTGGACGACATGACTGTCTTCTCCCGAAAAAGGGAAGACCATCCTTTGCACTTATAGCAGATATTTGAAAAATGCCGAGAATTTGGCATCTCAATTAACCCGAAGAAGTCCATATTCCAAGTAAATGAAGGAAAATTACTGGGACATGTTATATCAGAGAGGGGCCTCGCCGTAGATCCTGATAGAGCTGAGGCTCTCTTGAAGCTCCCACTCCCTGCGAATAAGAAAGGGCTGCAGTCGTTTTTCGGCCAAATTAAATTCGTAAGGAAGTTTGTTCCAGACTTCGCTCAAGTCATTAAGCCGATGTCTGAGCTCTTGAAGAAGGACGCTGAATTTATCTGGACGGATGAAAGAAAGGGGGCATTTGAAGAAATTAAAGCCCGAATCGCTCAGGCGCCAGTCCTGACTAACCCCGACTACAGTAGGGATTTCATCCTATATGCTATAGGAGAACCCGAGAGTTACGCCGCAGTCCTGACACAAAAGGGGGAAGATGGCGAAGAGCACCCCATTGCGTTTCTAAGCCAGGTAATACACCCCCATGAAGAGAAGTACTTCATAGAAAGACAGGCGCATGCTGTTATGAAATCCCTAAGGAAATTCAAACACTTCGTCTCTCAAAGTCGGGTTACAGTATTCGTCATTCATCCCGATGTACGCAACTTCGTAATCCAAGGAGAGTTGGGTAGCAAAAGGGTTGGTTGGGTCAACAAAATACAGGAGTTTGACATTGAAACTAGACCTACAAAATTGGTTCGTGGTCGCGCGCTATGTCAGGAGCTTGCGAAGAGCGTAGCAGCCGAAATAACAGCTTGTCAGTGGGATGACTTGGCAGCAGAAGGGTGCTTCGCGAATCAAGAAGAAGATGAGAGAGACTGGGTCAGTGAAATAGTTGAATATTTCAACACTGGGAGATGTCCTCCACATTTGAATGCCTCGCAGTGAAGACACTTCAGGATGCGGTCCCTCCGATACATATTACGTCCCGAAGGCCTATTCTTCAGGAATATTGATGGTGTTCTTCTCAGATGCATAAAAGAGGAGGATAAGAAAAGGGTCCTAGGCGAATTCCATTCAGGTTTATCAGGGGGCCACTTCGCAGGAAGAACAACAGCTTTAAAAATAATTAAGGCAGGTTACTATTGGCCTACGCTCTTCGCCGATGCCTTTGCAGTCTGTCGAAAATGTGAACAATGTCAGAAGTTCGCCGGCCGAAGCAAAAGTGCTCCTATGCCCCTCCAACCAATACAGGTAGAAACGCCCTTCCAACAATGGGGATTAGATTTCATAGGAGTTATCTCGCCGAACTCCTCTGCAGGACATAAGTTCATCTTGACTGCAACCGACTATTTCACTAGATGGGCCGAAGCACTACCCACGAAACACGCCGACCAGGAAACTGTCATTACATTCCTAGAAGGCTTGATTACCCGGTTCGGCATCCCGGAAGCAATAGTAACGGATAATGGTCCTAGGTTCACAGGCGCCAAGATCAACGAATACACCTACAAATATGGGATGTACCACAAGGTCACCTCCAATTATTATCCACAAGGTAACGGATTGGCAGAATCAACAAATAAAACCCTGTTAAGGATGCTGAGAAAGCTCATAGAGGGGAACAGAAGAACTTGGCACCTCCTCCTAGATCGAGTCCTGTGGGCTGATCGGATATCTGTCAAGAAGTCGATCAAAACTTCGCCTTATGCCCTGGTGTACGGCAAGGAGGCTATCTTACCAACCCATATAGAAATTCCTGCGTTGCGGTTGTTGAACGAAGAAGAAGAATTCAGTCCCATGGAGGATAGACTAGCTCAGCTACTACAATTGGAGGAAGATCGTGATAAGGCCTACCAGAGCTTCGCAAAACATGCTCAAATCACCCGAAATTGGTTCAAGAAGAAGTCCTCCTCCCACACATTCAGAGTAGGAGACCTAGTGTGGAAGTAGGACTCTTGGAAGGCCAAGCCTGACAATCACGATAAACTAGACGCTTTTTGGGATGGACCATTCGAGATTGCGAAGGTAAATTCAGCCAACTCCTTTATCCTCAAAGACTCAGCTGTCCAGACTTTGCCAATTTCTGTAAACGGTCTTCATTTGAAGGCTTTCCATCGTTAAAAAAAAAAAAAATGTTATTTGCGCTTGTATATACTCTATTTCAAGATTTCCAAAAGGTTAAATAGACAGCCAGATGAAAATCGCAGCTTCATACCACCATAGCAATGAGCTCCAGCTTCACTAAGTCTAGTGGAACCTCCTTCGGGAATTTTACGCGCGAAGTAACTGATGCGAGTTGGTTCGCTGCGAAGCGCTTTGGCGTTGAAACATGAAAAGGCTCCTCGAAGGCCCAAACAACATCAAGATAGGGACTGAGACCAGAATATGGCGTGTCGCCAACAACCAATACCGAAAGGTGACTCATAATGCTCAAGGCCCAAAAGAGAAAGCGAATATAAACAACCTCGCTCTGTAGCAAGCTTCGCTGGAAAAGCAAACGCAAGGAACCTCTCCGAAGCCTCCAGTTGCCTAAGGCATGAGAAGTACTTCGCAAAAGGGAAGCCGAGTGAAGTGACTTTCAAAAGAGATTCAGCGAACCATTTCCTCGTCTATAAGTGCAAAGAGACGTGCTTCTCTCAAAAAGCAACTCAATCCCCACTTCGGGGATAATCTTCCGCGAAGCAGGCAACGACGCGGTAAGGTAGCCCGAATCTCGTAAGTGAAACAACTTCGGGCCCGAAGTATGAAAATTGGTGGATCGTTGGAGGTTCGCCGCGAAGTGTCCTTTACGCCAAAATCAGCTTCGCCAAATCATGAGGCGCAAAGCGGGAAGCATTTAAAACGTGCTTCGAGAGGTGTGCCAACGACAACCTAGGAAAATGTTCAGGGCATGTGAGATTAATGCAAAGGTGGCGGGGCATGTCCCAAGAAAATTTAGTTATGAGTAAAACTCTTGCCTAGGTACGAGGTGGCAGAAGGTTAGATTTTCAAAGCCGGGCCAAGTACTCGTAACGCATGGACCCGCGTGCAACGCCGCCGCGAAGCCAATAAAAAAGCAAATCAACCTCTTCAGCCTGATTTATGAATTTAATTTTGGCAGGCGCCATAAATAGTGGTAGTTACCACTTACAGCTATAAAGCCCAAGTCGTAACAGCGAAAAGATGTTCGCCTGCTGATAAGCGCAAGTATAAGTGTCGCTGGCTGGAAGTCTGCATTACTCCCGTTCTTTGCATCAAAATTCTCTGTGTCAAAGGTTCTGCTGCAACCAAAATTCAGAATGGGAAAGAAGAATTCGAAGGAGAAGAGGAAAGAGTCTGAGGTAGCCGGCCCGAAAAAGATAAAAAAGGGTAAGGAAGAGAGAAAACATAGACCCAAGAGGGTCGATCTCAACCTCCGCCCTGAAAAACAGGCTGTGGAAGAAAGGGAAGACTCAGAGGAGGAGCAACTTGCGGAACCACCGATTGACGGGTGGGAAAAGATAAGGGACACCGAACTTTCCAAGAGCATTGCCGAACTCCGGTATACCATCGATTTCATGAAAAGCCGACTTTCTGCGGAGAACAAAAGAGTCGCTGCTTATTATTCACAGATATACTGGTACCTGACCCCACCAGCGCACCACTGTCCCGAGTTAGTCTATGCTATCGCGCAAAATTATCAACCATCCACCAGACAGGTTCTGGACGCCGCAGGTAACAAATTGTTCACCATTTTAAAGGAAGATGTACAAGAAGCTTTCGCCCCGCAGCAAGGGCCGCCCAAAGGATATTCTGTTCGTAATGTTATTCTGAGCGAACAAATGGAGAGGTTTACCACTTTCAGCTATATTATAAAATTTCTAAGTGAAAACCTCAAGGACGGGCTTCCTTCAGGCAGGCTGCCTCAAATGCCTCGCCCCCTGAAGGATTTTAAGAGCACAGCTATTTTCTCCATCATTGCGTGGGTCGCAGGCCTGTCTACCGATGCTTCTGTACACCCCTGGAAAGTGTCGCTGGCCTAGTGTATTTCACGAGGGGAGTTTTACGCTCCAGATGCATCAAGGCCAAACACTAACCCGGTTTTCTTTGACTGGGCGGAATGGGTGGCCCGGACCTTACATACACGGCTGGTCAGCATGAAAAATTTTGGGATGGGTCAACATTTTGGACCTTGCTCTTTCTTGGTTT
The DNA here is from genome assembly GCA_028583015.1 of Wollemia nobilis. Lineage (NCBI taxonomy): Eukaryota > Viridiplantae > Streptophyta > Pinopsida > Araucariales > Araucariaceae > Wollemia > Wollemia nobilis. The sequence goes on from JAQPPZ010000523.1 coordinate 24,977,229, forward strand.
GGCTCTTTTTCTATCATGCTCAGAAGCATTTTCCCCATATTGCTATTACTTCAAGCGGCAAGGACGGAGCCCCTCTGCCAGTATATCAATGGACTCCCCTCCTGGCGAGGACGGAGTCATATTACGCTTTCAATCAATAGTTCTTAGGACCTACCATTCAGCTAATGCGAGGTTCTTGCCCTCGGGTGCCCATAAACCTTAGAGATAAGGTAGTTAAAGAGGAAAAGGGGGATGTTTTTCAATTGACACAGGGGCTTGTGGTTCGCCTGTTCGGATTTACAGGGAAACCCTTCTTACTACCTGTCTACCCTTCCGAATATCAATTCGCGCTGGAGGTTGCTCGCCAAAGCGACGCAACAAACGTTATTTATGGCCACGGCCGGAAATGGGCACCCACGTGTGATTTCCCCTTCAAGATGGGAGTCATTGAGGTTTTTGCCCTCAAACAACATGTTTACTTAGAGGATAAGCTTGCTGACTTCGGGCTGCTGTAGATCCCTCAGTGATGGTGCTACGACCCCTTGGGGGTAATGAGGGACCTGTTGGTCACGAATCCGCCACGAGGAAAGGATTTTGTCGTTATTGCGCCCTGGACCCGCGAACCAACATTGAAAGGCCGGAAGGAAGAGATGCCTTCCGGGCCGATCTCCGGAGAAGGCCGGCTCCTTTCGGGGGGGAGGAGATTTAAGCTAAAGGGAACAGGAAAGAAATAAAGGAACGGAAAGAGACAAATGTACGGAAAGAGATACAAATATGTCCAAAGGTTGGTGGGGGGAACTAACGAAGACGGGAACACACCAATCACCGCTACTTACCGCATACAAACACAGAGCATGACAAGGAACCGCAAAACCTAGGCGTACTTCCGATACACCAGCAGCGTATGCACAGCCTTCAATAGCTCCCTAGCAAACATTCCCTACAAGGAACTAACAGATAGGGATCGTATCAATCACCGGATACGTACACCGACGGGGGTAGAAAGTAAACCTAGAGATGTCGAGCCGTGTATATGTGTTAGGTAGAGAGTTTAACCGCACAGCCTCAATGGCTCCCTAGCAAACATTCCCTACAAGGAACTAACAGCGAGGGATCGCATCAATCACCAGATACGGGCCAGCAACGTCACACACAACTGATGGAACTGCTACCAAATTTATAATGAATGCTTTAAATAATGAAGTACAGATGGTGCTTTAAGCAAGCAATGCTAGAGGAACCTGATCGCCAAATGCCAAAGTGAATTAACGAGCAACGACACAAGTGGGCCTAAGGCATATAATGAAAGACAGACATAAAAGAATAAAGACAAGAGAATGCAACCGTGCATACTGATTGTATTCATAAGCGGAAGCACGGTTACAATAAGCACAGTAGTTCCCTAACAAACATTCCCCTTCCACCACTTACAATGAAAACGTGGTGGCTATTTATAGCCCAAAGCTCCCCCCGTTACATTAATGGGCACAACGTCCCAGTCAAACATTAGCTGACAAAAGCAGCCGCGGAACTGCTGATGCTGACCTCTGTCAGGCTGGACTGTACCCTCGGCATGGTCTCCCTGAAGGTTGAACAGCCACGTGGCAGCGCGTTGGGTAGAACTTTATATTGACAGAAATGTGGGTAGCTGAGGCAGGTGGAAACTCTCATCAGTCTTAAATGAGGCAGCTGACACAGGCGGTGCAGCCCATACTTATCCCTTTTGGTCGGCAGTCTTGGTTCAAATCCCGAAGTCGGACACTTGTCGTATGATGGGTTATGCTGTGTGACACATGTCTGCCTTGAAGGGCAGTCTATCTATCTTCGCTTGGGATCGGAGCTCTTTGGGATGCGTGCAGAAATCAGTGCAGTCGGGGAAGGCCTTCAAGCCTTGGTCAATTTCCGGGTTTGTTCCCCTACTGTACACCTGTCAAGGGCGCATTCCGGCTCTGTTGAGAAGTCGAACTGCGCACAGGCGAACACTGGTGTCTGCCGTCATATGGACCTGCTCCGACATTTTATCTTTCTTCTTTGTCAGCCTGCCAACCTGCCAGCTACAAGGTGCGCCAAGAAGAGGGGCGAAGTGCGCACTTCGCACCAAAACTGGGCGAAGTGCGCACTTCGCACCAAAACTGGGCGAAGTGCGAACTTCGCACCAAAACTGGGCGAAGTGCGCACTTCGCACAAAAACTGGGTTTCTCGGTTCAGCCTCCCGGGGCCATAACTTTTGATCCGCTGACCCGATCGCCTATTATAATATATCGTTGGAAAGCTTGCGAGAAGATCTGCAATAATAAAATATCCAGGGCTCATTTTGTCCATTTTATCGCCCCGTTTATGGCCCGCAAAAACCCGAACACCTCAGCATACCCTGACACTTAGCCAGGCAAGTGCTGTCAATTTTGAGAAGAATGAGAATGTAGGGAAGAGAGAGAAAGGGCGAAGAAGGAAGAGCAGCTCTCTTACAAAAATTGAAAACATTGCACCCCGTACAAAATGTGACAACAGGACCATCTCCGATTTAAAAACTTTCATGTCTGCCCCCACCCGAAGATAGTAGATCAGCGGAACAATCCCACCGGGAGAGATTTGGAGTGGCACCTGGAGAAAATGAAGACATTACCCCCATGGCATGAGTTTTACACCATAGAGGTCGAATATGACCCGATTCGGCACCCCTTTCCAGGCCCAGACTCCACATTCTGGAGAAAAACGAAAGATGATTTAAAGGGAGAGTTAAAGGATTGGAGTGAAGAACAACTGAAGGAATGGTGGGTGATGAGAGTCCAGCGTCAAAAGAAAAAATCATATGGGCTCTTGGAGATGGATAAGGATTTTGCAATTTTTTACGAGGCTAATGCTGGATCTTGGAAACCCATTTCCTTCGCCGACTTTGTTCCTCCTAGTGCCCCAGGTTCGGGCGAAAGCCCAAGAAGAATTGACGACGCTCCCGAGCAGGAAGAAGAAGAGGAGGCAGCGGCGACACCACAGGAGTTGCTTAAAGAACCTATTGGAGGTCATGACACAAGTATCGTGGGGGGAGCACAGCAATCAAAAAAGGAGGAGAAAAGGAAAAGAAAGAGACTGGAACAGGTCCAAGTGCCTCCCTCTCATCCGAAGCGACCTCGTACCAGACCTCCAAGTGCTTCCAACGAACATCCTACAATAGGCTCAGCTGAGGTGAGTGTCGGAGAAACAGCGTCGCAAAGGGCTAAGATGGTTTCGGAGGTAGACATCATCAATGTGGAAGAACTCCTCCAAAAGGAAGGGAACCTTGAAGAAGATGTCAGGGAGGTCAGAAGTACAGAGGCCGGGAAAGAACATGAGCCGAACACGCAGGTAGCTGCTACTTCTGCTCTATTGTTAGAGCACGCAGGTACGCATCCCTCACCTTTTACCCTGGTTTCTCAAGTCGTGTCTACGATGGTCCCGGCCGAAGGTCCCCAGGAGTCTTCTCCTCTCTCAAATAAATTTCCCCGAAATATTCAGTCGCCCCATTGCATGGTACCCTTCGCTACCACAACTGTCTCACGATCCCGCCAACCTCATGAACGTCTCCACCCCGTTTGAGTCGTCAAGCCGGGACGAGTCCACGAATACCACTTCGCTCACCCACGCCACCATCCCCTTAGTATTTGGTCAGGGCGAAGGTAATGTTCCAACTCCAAACCCCGACTCCCACTCCCCAGTCACGCATACCGTTGTTTCTCTCACCGAAACCCCCACCACACCTGTCGTCGAACCCACTGGCGATGCATCGCCCGTACAGTCATTGTACTTGTTCACCCCCTTGGCTGGTGACCCAGCCTCATTTGAAAACGAATTGGCTATGATCAAAGAGCGTCCTGTAGCAGAAAAGCTGATCCGAGCTTGGCAGAATACCGACAAGATGCTCAAGGAGGCAAGGAGAAAGAGGGGGCGTTCTCTGGCGAAAGAAGAAAAATGCGCTGTATTTGACTTGAAAAGCAGACAAAGTGAAGAAGATACCAAAGGTCCAAAAGCCCCTGAACGAGATGACCCCTGCTGACTACGACTATCAAGAGAAGGTCAAGGACCTGGAGCACTTGGATGTAGACAATGAATCCGAGTCTATGCATGTGAGGATAGAGACTTTCCGCACACATGCGAAGATTGCCAATCAGCGCCGGTACGAAGCAGAGAGCGCCAACATTAAGTTGGAGGAAGATCTAGCCAGGACACGCTCAAAGTTAGAAGATACAGAGAAGCAGTGCGAGCAAATGAAAAAAGAAGTAGATGCCTTGAAGCAACAGGTAAACCAACTGCAAGGTGCAGTTGAGAATCAAAGCAAGATACAGGCCGAATCCGAGCTAAAGGCCAAAGAGTTCGAAAGCAGAATCTTGCAGATGCAGCAGCAGTTGTATGAGAAGGAGAGTTTAGAGTTGTTAGATAGAGGCAGAATTAAAGAAATCCGCTCGCATTTGCTTAAAAACTTCAGATCTCGGGCCTCCAGTGCCTTGTCGATTCTATCATATATCACTGAAGCCCAGTATGCCGCTGCCCAGAAAGGACCAATAGTGAATGAAGTTATACAAGAAATAAGAAGCCGACTCAAATTGGCTTTTGAAGTACAAAGTATCAAATATCAGGACTTGTAGGTCACCGCTATGAGTCGGACAGCCAGGGATTGGTCCATTGTCCAAGCTACAGTCCACGCCTTCTTCTCCAAAGTGAGGAAAGCTCAGAAGGCCAAGAACCTCATGGACACGTTTGAACAGGAGCAGCGTACATCGCTGGGATATTTTCAAGACCTTTCAGCATTAGGTTTCCCAAGTTTCACCGATGATGATGGGAACCTTTTAACAAAAGAAGAACTTAAACCGGCTTGGCTCAACTTTGAAAGCGATGTTTCAGAAATAGATGAATGGGAGGAGCCAATCACAGAGGGGCAAGTCACGGACTTCATCCTTAGATATTGCAAAATCGCAGCTTGTTTAAATGATTTGAGCACGAGAGCCAAATATGCCGACATAGGGCAAATTGATTGGTTCCATGTTCTGGTTAAAGCACTGCAAGATCGGGAACCTTTTTAGAAAGGTGCCTGGGCTCACGTTCGCCGAACAATGGAACGCATTCGTGATCGCCTCCCACCACCGCCGCAACACGAAACCACGCCGGAAGAAGAAGAAGAAGAAGAGGAAGAAGAGGTAGCTGCAGAGGCACCCCCAGGAAAACAGAGAAGAGAAGGGTCTGGAGGCAACTCTGGCCCAATGGATTAAGGCTAAGGGTCCTTGCACCAAGGTGAGCTCGTTGCCCCGCGAGCCGCCAAGAATGTTGACAATTCTATCACATTGCTTAGAGGGGTAGTGGAAATTAAAATTTTGTAAAGTATTTCTTTTGTATTCATGAATTTGTCCCCTTGCTTTTGAACATTTTTGAGTATTGCAGCAATTTTGGCTTTCATTGTCATCCCCTTGTACATAGAATTGGATGTGTAAGAGCTTCGCTACAAAGCAAACCAGGTTTAGGAGCTTCGCGGGGAAAAAGAAGGATAGCTTCGCCAAGAAAGAAAAGCAAGAAAGTTCAGATCGCAGTCCAGGATTTGCTAAGGCATGGAAAATGCGTCGCTAGCGAAGCAGCCTAAACAGTCGCTTTGGGCGAGAACCTTGCGAAGCGGAAAACGCAGAAATTCTTAAGTATTGAGAGAGTGCTTCGCTAAGAATTAAGCGAAGCATCCGCTTCGGACCTCTCTCCTGGCGAACCATTTCTCCAAGCAAAATCTACTTCGCCTTAGGCTGCTGCGAAGCATCTACTTCGGATAGCTTTTGTGCGAAGCTCCTTCATCCGAAGCATTAGTTGCCCTTGAAAAATCAAAGCAATATTTTAAGTCAAGAACGCACTTCGGCCCAAGACTTCCCGAACAGCTGTTTTGAAGAAGGTTCGCAGCGAAGCGTTTTTGACAACCCATCAGCGAAGCATCCACTTCGGGCAGGGAAGCTCGCGAAGCAGCCTTTAACCCACCTTTCCAGCGAAGCGATGAAAGATTGAGCCATGTTTTGAGAAGGAATATCTGCTTCGGCACTAAGTCCTCGCGAAGCCATTTTTGGAGGTCCCTTCGCGCGAAGTGCACATCCAAGGAGGTTAGGCCCGCTTCGGCTCACATCCATTGCGAAGCAAGGTCCCGAACTGAAATTTGGCGAAGCACTTTAGGGGCACACACTCCAAGGCCGGGTATCTTTTCGAGGCAATCAAGTGCTTCATAAATGAATTTTTACTTGCACGAAAGACCCGGGGCTCATTTTTGGCAATCCGAAAAAAAATATCAGTCGCAGAAGGAGAGCCCGACGGACATAGCAGCCACTCGAGCTCCGCACCCGGAGAAATTCAGGACGAGTCAGGCGGCTCATAAATACAAATTTCCCCGGCTGACCCGGTCACAGCTGCTAATTGTAGAAAAGGATGTGAGAGCTCGATCACGGGAGGAGCGAGAACAGATTTCTCAGGTTTTCGAGGATGTACTTTCCGATTTTGTGCATTGATGGCTCAGAGGGTCGGGTCCTCTATAAAAACCCGTGAATTGTAATGAGAAAAGGGGGGGAACTTTTGCTAGAAAGTTGTTGTAACTTGATTTCTGCGATTAATATCAAGAACCTTGGGTCTCATTTCTCTCTTGTATGCTGCCTTCAATGATTATTTCTTTTATTCTGTCTTCATTTATGTGCTGTAATTTTGAACCCTGGATTTAGGTGTATGATTGGGGACAGAACCTTGGGATTTTCTTGAAGGATACATAGGAGGGAAAAATACTGTGTTAGTCTTCTTGTATGCTGCCTGTGAATGGTGTTTCTGCTATATTCACCTATTTCTTAATCGCCGTAATTCTGAAACCTGGATTTCGGCGTAAGGGATTAGGAGGATCCTGGAACTCGTCCAGAGGATACATAGGAAAGCTAGCGCGGCATTCATTCATATTCTATTCTTTGTATTTATTGCTGCTACCTCAAGATATTAGCTAGTAATCGTGCTGCTGGTTCTTTCCCTCTGAAAATCTATTGACATTCTTTCCCTTACTCCCTTTATTTCTTTCCTGCACCCTTACTATTTTTATCTCTTTCTTGCACTCTTAGCTTAAGACATCAAGTAGTTTAGTAAAGGAGCCGGCCTTTCTCCGGAGATTGGCACGAGGGGCATCTCTTCCCCTCGGCCTTTCAATGTTGGTCCAGGTCTAGGGCGTGTACACTTCCCAAAATCTTTTCCTATGGCAGATTTGTGACCAACAGGTATCCTTCAAAATTGCCACCTTGAGAACCACAACTGCTTCCACTACTTGATACTTGTAAATGACCTGAATTCATGTTTTCTTGTATACAACCATCTTTCAACCAATCCATTTGGAAAGCTGAAATAACTGAATGGATGTTTGACACAGGGTTTCTTTCCTGCTGCATGCTTTTGAAGTTATGATGAGGCTCAAAGACTGGCACCAAATCTGTCTTCCTTGCTTCAAGAATACGAGTAGGGATGTTTTCAATATCTATTTCCCCACCAAGGTGAACTACATCATAGCTTTCCTCTTTTGTAGTCTTGGACATCATAGCATGGAAACATATCTCAGCAGCTTCTGCTTTATCCACCTGTTCATCGTTTGCATTCAAAGTGAAAGGTGCAAAGTTTTCCAAGGATGATGACTCTTCATCACTCATTCCTAAGGAAGAACATCTTCCCCAGCTTTCACGATTTGAGCTCGAATATGAGAAGAATTCATCATTTGGTCCATTTCCTTTACCCTGTCGTGAACATGACTTAACCTCATCTCTCCCCAGGTCAATGACAACATTATTTTGCTCTAAATTTCCTTCTGGTACAATGATTTTTTCAATTTCAGAGGAAGACTTTGACAGCTGAAGTGCTTTGTTTGGTAAAGGCATGCTGGAGTCATTGGATGTGCAAGGAGCTGAAGAAAAGCTAGTTGTGCCAGGTTCTATCATACGGAGGTCTGTAATAATCTCATACAACAAAGTCTGATCCACTACATTCCCAAGCTGTAAAGCTCCAAGTTCGAAATATTTATCAGCTGCAAGAATGACTGTAGCTGACAATTGTGGAGGGCGAAGGACATTATAGAAGAAAATAAAAACAGAATCACAGTAAAACTGAGGCCATGCAAAGTTATGATTACCCTCAAATTTGATAATATTCTTGTCCCCCGCATATGATTTGAAAATGATGTCAGAATGGTGTGGCTGGATGAATGCGTTCTCTATTGCATGTCCAAACAGTGCTGGAATGAAGGTTTTCGGAGCTATCTGAGTGACGTTTAGATTCATAGTATCAAAACACATCTCTTTTTTTACTACAAAAAAAAAAAAAAAAACTAGCTCTCTTTTGGATAACCCATCGCATATACTGGACAGCTACCTTCACCGTAAACTTGGGAAGACAAATTTTATAGACATCCACCCGCTCCATCATAAGATCAAATAAATTAGAGAAAGGGCTATCCAATATCATTCCAGCAATCAATGGGTCTTCTGCTCCATATAGAAGGCTTGTAACAGCTCCCATTGATCTTCCCCAAAGTCCAATACAAGAAATATTTTTCATATCATGCAGGTATGAAACAGCTGATTTAAGATCATCTTTCTCATGCCATCCAAGACTCACATATTCACCATCCCACAGACCTGAGCCAGAGAAATCAAGAGTGAACACAGTTATGTTTGAAGGTAGAAGGATCACTGCTGCCTCATTTGTATCTGCTCGACAGCCACTGTTTCCATGGCAGTAAATAACACAAGGAAGTGGTGTGTCTTCTGAAAAAGGGGATGGAATATAGTAACTACATTGCAAGACATGGCCACAACTGTTTCTTATCTCCAAATCTTGTCTGCAGTACTTCCACCCTGCGAGAGTAAATTCCTCCTCCCAAAAGTACTGATCTGAAGTGTACTCAGCCACTTGTTGGAATCGCCATTCAAAAGCAGCATCCTTCTCAATACAGCGTAGCCCTCCTCTTCCAAGCATAGGCTTCAAAAAGTTGCTTGCGTCCATAGCTCCACTCATAGCACCTGCTCCAGCAACTGTATGAATTTCATCAATAAAGAGAATGGTCTGTCCATTTGATGCTGTCGCCTCTTTCAGAACAACTTTCAGTCTAAATTCTTCACGAATTTTGACTCTAGCTGTCTCTGCCTCATGACTACACATCACACCTGGATCCCATATTTCTCTTGTGTTACTAACATCAGGAGGTACATCATCTAATTCAAAAAGTGGATTGTCAAAAGACAGTTCAACATCCATCTCAGACAGTGGGTTATCAACAAACTGAAAATTATTTTCATCTTCTAGCTTTGGCCAATCCTCCTGTAAGCTAGCAAACTGATTTTCTGCTTTTTGAAGAGCCCTTTGGGTGTTGGCTAACAAAAATTTGGTTGCTTTAAGCTCATGGGTGAGCTCTTCAACCCTTGACCTCATTTGCTTGGATGTAGTGAGAAACTCATCTGCAGTTTTGGTAGCTACATCCCTATCACTGATCATGAGCAAGTATTCTAGCTTCAACTCCTCCATTATGCTTTTAATATTTTGCAAATCAGAAATGGAAACAGTTTGTTCATTCTGATTTCTAGGTGTCTTTTGGATCAGATTGTCAACAAATCTCTTAGCATCATCAAACTTAGACAGGGTATACACCTCTTTTTCAGTGTTAACTAACAATTGTTTCTTCCAATCCTCATGAATGTCAAGACTATGCCCATTTAATGAACTGCTGTTATAATGCATATCAAAACCAGAAATAAGTTCATACCTTTTAGCAATGTCTTCATGGCTGTCCCAAGACTCAAGTGCCTCTTCTTCAAAATCTTTATTGCTATGCCCTAGATCAAAATCAGCTCCATGAAACAGTAATTCTGATTTATCTTTATCAGCACAATGATCAAAATCAGCAACATTACACTCTTCAATTTTGTTCACTGAAGTTAGGGCAGATTCATGCTCAACCCATGAATCATCCCATGGCTGCAACTCCTCATCTACTGCTGTTTTATCAATGTCTACATCAGGGCACTTTATGATCTCATCATCATTGAACACTTCTCCAGTAATGGATGCACAAGATGAATTAATTTCATCTTCTAGATCTGCAACAATGTTAATTTCATTGGAAAAATCTCCTTCCAACATCCTTTTGATGCTTTCCAATTCTGATGCATCTTCTCTAACATCAATTTCTTCATTAAATTTAGGAGTTGGAGATCCCCTATTCCCACAAACTTCATCAAAAACACCACCATTATGCATGAAAGGACTGCTATTAGGAAATAAACATGTTTCCTCATACCTGTTATCAAAAATCTCACTATCTTCCATGGATGAAGACACATGCATTGTGGTAGATTCATTTTTGCATACCTCTTGAGACAAGGCATCTTCTTCCAAATCTGAAATTGATGAAACTTTCACTTCAGGATCTGATTTTTCTTGCTTCTCTCCAAGCTCATCATCATTAATGGCAGATCTATGAGTGCTTGACTTTCCTCTCAAAATTCTTGCCCAATGAGAAGCTAAGCTCTCACATCCATGATCTCTTGTAACCCCATGAGATGTGGGTTTTTGTGGCTGAGGGTTTCCACCTTGACCTAGCTTGGCATCCAATTTAGTCAACACATCAAGCATTGCATCCAATCTTTTCTCATTAATCTTCATGGTGGCTGATTTATTTGAGTTCCTCCTTGTGTAATAATTGTGCCCTAGCTGCATAAAAAACCCTCACAGGCTGGCAGGAAACCAGCTCTGATACCACTGTAATATCCCCAATTAAAATTTACAAACCCTAGCTGAAAATATTATAACTTTTCTCCAATAAAATTCTGTACCATGCAAATAAAAATCAGATCTGAAAATATGTGCAGAAAATTTGACACAAGAAACCCCAAAGTGGCAAATGTGGCCACACGAATTTATTAAAAATATTCTGCAAGTTGCAATGGATAGATCAGCCCAAATACATCTCAAATTCACCACAAAATTGCATAAAAGAGAAGCCCTAGGCTGGACGTCCTCCTCTAGGAGGTAGGGCACACAATAGACTCCACAAAAATCCCTCCAAACACCACAGAAAATTACCCAAAGCTGGGCGACCCTCCTCTAGGGTAAATCTGATCTGAAAACACACTAAATATGGCCCCCAAAATTGGGCGACCCACTCCAAGCACAGCTGCACACAGAAAACATTGAAATCTGAAGCACAAATTGTGAATCCTGAGGTAGATCCACCAATCTCCAATCAAGAGCAAGGGCACATCACCTTGTCTACAAGATTGGCTTCTCCTGAAGACTAGGGCACATCACCTAAATCTGCAGAAGATGAGTAAGGGTTCAGCCCTCAACTCTCATACAATATCACAAATACCAAATAACCCCCACAAATGGGGCACCTCTCCCTTATATAACATGAGCTTCTAATTCTTCATTAAGGGGGGCCCACTTTATTACTAACTTATGACACAAGTTTAAAACATAAAATAACTCCTACTAATACATAAAAAGTGCGTCCCACTTTTCCTAGTCTAATTTTACATTACATAACATAAGGATGAGTGGGGTCCACAAGACACACAAAAAAGGGGACATTATAGAGATTTATATGGATCAGGCTGAGGGCTATGAAGAAAGGGGCAAAGAGCATTTGGTTTGCAGACTCAAGAAATCTCTGTATGGGTTGAAACAGACGCCAAGGATGTGGTACAGAAAATTTGACACCTTCATGAAGAGCCAAGGTTTCAACAGGAGTAAAGCTGACCATTGTGCATACTATAAGAGGTTTGATGATAGCAGTTTTATTATTTTGCTGTTGTATATTGATGATATGCTGGTTGTAGGCCCTAGCATGAAGAAAATTATTAATCTTAAGGCTCAGTTGGCTAGGACATTTGAAATGAAGGATTTAGGAGCAACAAACCAAATTTTAGGGATGAAGATACACGGGGACAGAACAGGAAGGAAGATCTGGTTATGTCAAAAGTCATAAATAGAAAAGATTCTACAACGCTTCAATATGAAAAATGCAAAACCAGTTTGTACCCCACTTCTTTCACACTTCAAATTTTCTTCCAAACAGTGTCATAGAATAGAAGCAGAGAAGACAAGCATGTCTCATGTACTGTAGTCATCAGCGGTAGGAAGCCTCATGTATGCCATGGTGAGCACCAGACCGGATATTGCCCAAGCAATGGGAGTTGTCAGCCGAGACATGGCAAATCCTTGTAAGGAGCATTGGAATGCAATGAAGTGGATATTTAGATATTTAAGAGGCACTTCAGATGCTGCTATTTACTACGGATCGGAAAATTTGCAAGTTAAAGGTTTTGTGGATTCTGATTATGGTGGAGATAGAGATGGGAGAAAGTCCACTACAGGATATACTTTCACTCTTGCTGGTGGAGCTGTGAGTTGGACTTCTAAGTTGGAGTCTGTAGTGGCTTTATCAACCACTAAAGCAGAATATATTGCAGCGACTCAAGCCAGCAAAGAGGCAATTTGGCTAGAGCGACTGTTGGGTGACTTCAAGATAATGCAAGAGAAAATTACGTTGCATTGTGATAGCCAAAGTGTTATTCAGCTAGTGAAGAACCCAACATTCCATGATCACACGAAACACATTGATGTTAAGTACCATTTTATAAGAAATGTGGTGGAAGAAGGTAGGATCATGTTGGAGAAAATTGATATTGAAGTGAATCCTGCAGATATGCTTACAAAGCCGGTCAAGATAGAGAAGTTTGAGTGATGCAAAACTTCTTTGGGCTTGCTGAAAATGTGATAAGGGCAGCATTGGGCAATTGGCACTTGGATGGAAAACATAGGCAAAGAATTCCTGTATATATCGACTTCAAGTGGGAGAATGTTAGGAGGTGAAGTCAATATCCAGATCTCCAATGTTCTTCAGCAGAGAGGAAACAAACATTTTTTGGAGTCTTCCTTTGGGAGAGGAAACGAACAGTTTTTTGGAGTCTTCCTTTGGGAGAGGAAACAAACAGTTTTTGGGAGTCTTCCTTTGGGAGAGGAAACGAACAGTTTTTGGAATCTTCCTTTGTTTTTCTATAAAAGGGGAACGACCCCTTGCATGTAACAATTTTTTGGTGAATGTAAAGTTTGCCGAAATCAATAAAATAATGAAGTTGCCATTGCCCCGTGGTTTTACCTGCACATTGCAGGGTTTCTATGTAAAATCTGTGTTACTGTTTTTACTGTGTCATTGTGTTTTCTGCTTGCACGTAATTTGATATTTTTCTAACATCAGAAAGCTATGAAAAACAAAGGGGAACGACCCCTTGCATGTAACAATATTTTGATGAATGTAGAGTTTGCCGAAATAAATAAAATAACGAAGTTGCCATTGCCCTGTGGTTTTACATGCACATTGCAGGGTTTCCACGTAAAATCTGTGTTACTGATTTTTCTGTGTTATTGTGTTTTCTGCTTGCACGTAATTTGATATTTTTCTAACATCAAAAAGCTATGCAACCCATCATTCTTTCAATTATTGATGCACTTAGTTGGGAAGAGGCCCTTTTGGTGCCTATCTATTAATAAAAATACTGTAGGTTTCATGATAACTACATTTCAGTATGAGTTAAATTATGATATCAGATAAATCGGCATGTCATGTTCGTGGTCTAAATAATTATGCACTCTTTGTAATGGTGTATGTATGCAATACAGTTGCATTAAAATATATTTTTTAATAGGATTCCATTGTTCATGTTCTTGGTCTCTTGATGATTACAGACTCTTCTGTGTGGTATTGTTCTTTTTCACATTGTCTCAAACAAGTGGTGGCATATTTCAGGCACTAGTGCTTTAGCTATTTGCAAAATTGCTGTTTGCTTATTTCATATATAATTGAATTGTGTTCCTCTTTGTTGTAGGATGACAGGAGTTTAAGTTGGAGGGTACAAGCTGTTGCAGTTGCCCCAGGTCAATTTGATAGTCGGAAACCCCTGCCAATAGAATGGCGAGGGTTAGAGGGTGATGAGCTCAATAATGTAGCTGGCATCGATGGTTGTGTGTTTGTGCATAGTAGTGGATTCATTGGGGGCAATAAAACAATGAATGGGGCATTAGAAATGGCTAGGAAATCTCTAAGAACACAATGATACTGGTGAGCTATTTTCAGATTAATTTGAACAACATCCTTGAGATTTATCTCAAGGTGGAGGATGTACTGTGTCAATTTGATTTTTCACTACATAATATTGATAATTTTCCTATTGAAGGTCAATTATATTCAGCTAATTTTCACATCGTTATTCAGACACTAATCTGGCAGGGCATATATAGTGCCAATTGAATATTTGGAGATAAATATTTTTTTCTCAACTAATTGACATTCAATAAGGCATGTTTGGATTAAGATGGATACTAAGGCAAAATGTGTTTACAACTACTCTCACATGCTCACGGATAATGTGTAGTAAAAATGTGAGCTTATACATCTTTGGGAATTTCATGCCAATAAGTATGTAACATCATAGACACACAATGAGTCTCTTTTTAAACATAATGCAGAGTGTCAATAATTCTTTATGCGATACTAATACGTGCGACCTTTATTTTTGGAGTGAAATTTATGAAACTTCAATTTGTTGTTGAGGTTCCTATTGCCAATCTTGATGTCTATGCGTATAGAGTTTGTTTGCTTGCACACATTTTTATATATGCTTAAAATGCACTTGTAGGCTGTCACATTAAATGATTTTGGGGATTTGATGCATCTATTTGCAGGATGCATTGCTACACCAATATATTGCTAGCATTGTTAAATCCTCTCAGCTTCTGCAGCAGTGATAAAGAGATTCATTCAGAATTCAGCTCTTATTGATCTCAAATTGTTTGTACTGATTGGCTCTTCTTGTAAACTCATCTTTCACAAACATCTTGTAGAGCCTCATGACACCTTATTTGTCAATTCACTGACTGAAATAGTGAATTTATACTAGCGCTGTTATTTGATTGGCAACAATGGAAGTCTATGCAACCAATTCAATGGATGAGTGTTTTGATGCTTAGCAGTGTCCAATCACAATATCTTCCCTAACGCTTTTGTAGATCAAATTTATTTGATATTTAAGTTGGTGGTGGAATTCACAATTGTATTTATTACTTGTCAGTCTCACAGGAACAGGATCATCATGATGTTTAGACTTATGTTTATTCTGGACTGGAGCTTTTGTCTCAATTTTTTTCTTGCTTTCGTCTTTTAGCTTTACCTTGAAGGCTAGGCTGTTATCAACTTTATTTAAGCCTTTAATCTCTTTACATTCAACCTCTTCCTTATGTGAATTCTTAGCCATGCCATTTTTCTGTGCCTGCTTTATTTTGGAAATTAATTATGTAATTCCTAAAAGCCTGCTTCTTCATGGCATCATTCTTGCAATTTTTACAAATGTTTTTCAAACATCTTCTTTGCATTCTTCTTTTCTTGAGATATATTAGCAAATACCTTCTCTCTCTTGCTTGGGCCTTAGATGAATTTGAACCCTCTCTGTTCTGCACACTTGCAAAGCCTTGGTGAATGCATCATAGAATGTTTTACTATCAAACAGGTCCTCTTTGTTTTTATTTTTTATTTTTATTTGATTCCCTCAGCTAGATAGTATTAATATAGGCTCCACTCTTTTTTGGTTTTTATATATTATTATTAATATGAGATTGAAATGACTTCACTTATATTATACCATTACCATCTTTTTATGGTATTTCAATAAACCCTAGTGGTACTACAACAAATATCATTATCATAGGACCAATGGGAATTAAAACCTAATGGGTTGTGTGTGAATCAAACAGTATCGCCAGTTGGGCTTTAACCCTATAGACAAACAACTTTCTTTATGTGATTTAAAATTGAATAATTTAGATAATGATATTTAAAACATATCATTTAATATCAAAATTTTCATATAGTACATGTATCTTGTTACATTACAAGAGAATCCATTAGAATTCTCTCTAATGTAATAAGATAAAGTATTCAAAATGGAAAGCAGCAGCATATTGAAAGACACAAAATTTAATGAGGAACTCATGGGTTAAAAGTTGTGTAGCAGAACTTCAAAATCAGCATTCTGTCACTAATAATGCTTTACAACTATGCCTAAAGATAAATTTTCTTGTAGTGGAATTTGTTATCTTTCTCATGTTGGAATCTTTTTGGTTGTGCTTTGCTAAAGAACACTAAGGCTCATTCAATTCATTTGGAAAATAAACTGCTATGCTTTATTCATATATTTATAAAATTCTCTTCAATTTCAGGGTTTGACAAGCAAACCTTTAATATGTCAACTTTAGTGTGACATGTCGACTGTACTACTAAGCTACCATTTGCCAAATAGTTACATTTTCATTGCTTTAGATGGTGAAGTTGTCAAACATAAGTATTGTTGAATTGTAGAAAAGTCTAATTTATAATGTGTCTCACAATTTCAAATAAGCAAATTGCACATAGAGAGATAATGCCCCTCTTGACCTTTGGATTCGGGCCAACACTGCACTATCATTGCTAAAATCTAACTATTCTAATCTAATTACATAAAATTAAATGTAGAAAGTAAAATGCAAAAATTAAATACATGAAAAGTAAATGTTGAAGTCTAGGGTGCAAGAGATTAAAAGTAAATATAACTGTAACTATAGCAAGGAGAGTGTGATCAATCAACATATGAGAAAATCGAATAACAATGGAATCTTGTGCGTATGAAATAGAATTCTCAAGGAATGGCAAGAGGGAAAAGGGCAATGCTATAATCGTCACCCATTCCACAATCTAGGAAGCGAATACCTCTAATGGAAAGTAAAAAGTCACATCAATTTCTCATTAATCTCAAAAGAAAAGAGCAAGTACAATGTGGTTCTCACAAAGTGTAACTTTGGTTTTCGGTGTTGGTTTTCTCAAGGCCAAAAGATGTTTACAATGGAGCCTATGACTAAAGAAGTCTCCTTTGGGTGACATAATTTCTTCTTAGAAAAAGTAAATATTTGGGGCATATTTAGCAAAATGATGCACCTCCAAATATTGCATGCCTATAAATACATCCCTAAACTACTTAGAAGGCTTCCAAAATGCTTAGAGGTACCACTACATGCCAAAATATCATTTTCTAAAATTCTTCCACGAGATTCGTGCATATCCTTTTTGCACTTTTACCTATCCATGAGCATTTCACTCCAGGATGGAGCAAATCATTCCTATTTGGGAGCACTTCACTCTTGTGGACCAATTACTCCATGTTACCTAGCACTTCACTCCTTGAGAGCCAATCACACCATATTGAACAAATCACTCCTCTGGTTATCACTTTGCAAAATTGAGTTTTGGAGGCCTTGATTGGTTGATAAAAAATGTTTTGTACTTTTCCAAAAATGGGTGAATCCAAGGTCGTTCCATTTCTAGAAACTTTGTGGGGCGACAAGCTCAATTAGTGAGAGATCTCAGATCTTGCCTTTACACTCGGGTTTGAAGTCTACAAAATTGGGATCCTTTTGTCACAAAACTACAAAATTGTTGGTTCATGCCCTCTTCAAGGCAATAGCTTCAACAACTACTGTCACTCCTCTCTTGACAACTTGATGTCTACAAGGTCTTCAACATCTCCTGCCAAGTCCTCATATGGGTTTTCTAATAACTTATCATGTTTTTGTGTCATTTCATGAAATTTGTTGAGCAAAGCCTCCACCTATTTGATCTTTTCTATCATTGCTTCAACTTTAGCCTTGGCCTTCTCTTAGAACATCACATTGATGATGTCATCATCAAGGAGCCTTTGTTGGTCATCCAACATGTCTAACAATCCAATGTCAACTAACTCCTGGATTTCCTTCTACATTTCCTAAACTAGGGTTTCCAAAGATACCATCACGTCTTTGCAAGTTTGTAGGTCTCTTTGGGCATCGAGGACCTTCTGTTTTATTACAACTTCTTTCCTATCTATCCCCATCTGTTGTGTTTGCGATGTGGACAAGGTGGCCAATTGCTTGAGTACCTCCTAGCATCTCTCCTTCATAGCCAATTCATTCTTCGTCTGTCTGCTTATCTTTAACAATTTGTTGAGGATGTTTTGTGTATTGGCCACAAATTTGAAATGCCTCTTGGCACTTGTGAATTTTTTTATATGGTCCCATAGGGACTTCACTTTTTCTACTTTTGAGGTTCATCCAAGGTCAATTGCTGGTCCTTCATTCAAAATTATAATTTCTTCATAGAGCTCGAATATTTTTTGATCGCTCCTATTGGTTGTCTACAATTGTTCTATGTTTCACTAGTAATGACCTTTCTTGTTCAAATTGTTGCCTTAGTTTGTTTTGCCCCTAAGTAAGTTGAGAAAAATCTTCTAGTTGCTTCATTTGTTTGTTGCTTTTAACAAGTTGTTGATCTAAGCAAAATAACCTCTCATTCAAAGCTTAATTACTGCAATATTGCACATTTAATAACACAACATATCAATTATTTAGTAGTTTTAATGAATCAAGATTGTAACTGATCAAGATCAATATAATTGTAATTGATCTAACCTCTCAAGGTGTAATAATATAGCAATCACCTATCATCCCCGCTTATTATATTATTTGGTATACAAAGAGAGTTGCAAAACAATTTAAATTTAATATGTGCAAGGGCTTTTGTGAAAATATCCATACGGTAAATGCCTTGCTCTTATTTATCATATCTTCTTCTAAAAATACGTAAGAGATTTCGTGAATATATTGCACACCCAATGTCATTGAAACTGCAAAATCACACGAACCTAGGACTCAAAAGAAACCATAGCAACATGAATGTATTATTTCCAACATCACATTTGTCATCCTTCTGTCACACCGTGTTAGAGATTAACAATATCGTCTTTACTCTCTTCGTATCGGGCTCCCACTTCTCTAAAATATCAATTATAGTCCACTTGCTTCCAACAACAAAACACCGCAAGACAAATGCCTACCCACGGTATCAAAGCTACCATCACGACCATGTCCACGAACCTTGCCGACTGAG
Source organism: Wollemia nobilis (assembly GCA_028583015.1). Classification (NCBI taxonomy): domain Eukaryota; kingdom Viridiplantae; phylum Streptophyta; class Pinopsida; order Araucariales; family Araucariaceae; genus Wollemia; species Wollemia nobilis. Next base: position 24,996,217 of record JAQPPZ010000523.1, read on the forward strand.
TGAATTTGTGCTGCTTATAATCATATGTTGGAAGCCAAGACAAGTCCAATGATGGCAGGGCTACATCATAGAGACAAAGCTTCAAGCAAAAATAAAATGATCGACATCACAAATACAAAGCTTCGAGCAAAAACGAAATGATAGGCATCACAAATACAAAGCTTCGAGCAAAAACAAAATGATCCTCCACCTTTTATCCTAAATGTATCGGGGAAACCACAATGGGGACTTTATAATCGTGAACACTCCCTAATCTTCATGACGAGTTGTTCACCCGTATTATGCACCTCTTGACCATGCTTTACCTTGAAAACAATGTTAGGCGTTGACTGCGTTGACCACCATGTCCACCGAATCCCCTTGAACACCGCGTCGGGTACCTTAACAAACCTGCAAAACAACAAAACAAACATTTTTTAATTAAGTTGAAATATTTTGAAATGAAACGTTTTGAAATTAAGTATTAAAATACTATGATAAAATGTTTTTTAAAATTATCCTTTTTTAAAGTATGAAATACTATGATTTCATAACATTTCAATCATAATCATTTAGACCTTTTAGATTTATAACATTACAACTTAAAACAACACAAAACAAAATAGATAAATCAACTTCAAACAAAACATCTAAAAACAACAAAAATGAACAACTTTAATTAAACAAAAATTAAACTTTATACACCATGATATCATAAACTATTCCACCAACACAAACTGACAGATTACAAAATACAAAATTTTAATTTTCAAGTGGGTCCCCAATTTTGGGGTAAGTTGTGCAATGGCAACAACAAATGATGACTCTACTGGGAAATGCTCCTGAGCATTTCGGACTAAGAACCCGATCTGAAACCAATAAAACCCAAAAATAAAAAAAATAAGCATTAATAATATCCAAAGAATGTGGGGTAGACAATTTCAAAATGGAACAACTGAATCATTTGCCTCAGTGTGTGAACTGTGATTCATTTTGCATTCCTGAAACAATTCAGATTCCATTATTAGTTTTGCAGTTAGGCTATAGAATTTTCACTCGTTATAGTGCACCTTTGCATTGCTCCACTGCTAGTCGAGCATCTATAGCTCCGGTGGAGATAACCTTGCTCTCTTTGAGACCTTGCTCTACTGCCAGCCAAGCATCTATAGCCTCGGTAGAGGTTATCTGAATCACCCAAGTATTAGATGAATTTTGCTTTTGCTTCTTTTCTTTTATTTCTGTCTAGACATAGCTCCACTGCTAGTCAGGCATCTATAGCCTCGGTGAAGATTATCTAGACTATTGTGACTGATTTAACTTTACTTTCCATTGTATTTACTTTGCTTTTGTATCAAGCTTTATGTTGCTTTGCAAAATTCACCTGCCACCTGGGTTAGAGATCAAGTAAGGCTAAAGATAGAGTATATTGGATTTTCGCCTTAATCTGCAAAACTGAATAACTTCATCCTTCAAAATTTCAAAGAATACTCCTTTTAATGTGATGCAATACCTGTGGAGCTTTTGCAAAATGGTTTCATTGTTCCAAATTTTTACTATCTTAATCCAAATTCATAAGGATAAATATTAAACAATCTCACTTTCTTTTCTTCAAGTTTCATATGTTTTCAAAACAGGAAATTTATCCTAAGTGACACAGGAACAAATACCAACAAATCCATCAAGAGTTTATTGCAATTACAAAACACTACCTCAATCAAAGGAACAAAATCAAAACTTTTCACAAAGTTAAGCAACAAAAATGGGAACATGAACCGAAATCCAAAATTTGGCATAAGCCAATTTTATTGCAAACCAAAAATGGAAACACATCAAAATTTCATAAACAACATGAACATAAACAAACAAGTGATGACTAAAAAATCACAAAAGCAACAAAACTATATACAAGCAAAACCTGCAAAACCAAAACACTATGTACAAAAATATACAATATATGTACAAGATGATGCCAAAATTTAGGCTATCATTTTCTTGGATCCCAAACACGATTAGCACACTTTAAAAGACATCTATCATGATATGCATACCAAGCTTTATAGGAATCCAACCAAAACAAGATTAGGCCAAACAAAACAAAAACTCTCATTTTACCTCTCTCACCCCACCAATTCGATTCAATGATATTAGCCATTTCATTAGCAATCCCATAGTGGAGTTTCAATTCATCAAATTGATAAGACAATAACTGATTTTCAATTCTTTCTTGTCTATTCCTTAAAATGCAGATTTCACAATTCAATTCATGATTTAGAATTAGGCTTTCCTTTTCAAATATGAGGTCTTGCAAGTAGGAGCCTATTTCTAAATTTTTTAAAGCCAAGTCATTTTCCATGTTTTTAGGCCAATCAAACTTGTACAACAATTTGCAAGCATCTAGGATATCTACTAAACAAGGATCATTACAAGTTTGAATCCTAGATTCAATAATTAATTGCCTATGGACTTGATTCAAAGCTTCAATCATGTTTTCTTTCATTTTATTTATGGCAACAAATTTAGGAGTTATCTCCAATTCCTTGTTAACAACACTTGATATTTCATCATCAATAGCATGAGCATCCAAAGGAACATCATACCACTTATTACCTAGAATTTCCATAGCCAATAACAAAGGTGAAGATTCTACCTTGTCATCCATAATCAACATATCATGAGTAGCATTTACCAAAACTTGGTGAGCCGTTGTAATTTCCTCTTTCTCCTCATGATCTCTATCATCATAATCTTGTAGTCCTTCATCTTCATGGAACACCTGCTTTTCAAAAACACCAAAATTAGGCACCCAATTAAACATATGCCCATCCTTTTCAAACCATGACTCTTGTTGATCAAGAGATGTGTTAAATAACAAATTTTCCTTATTAACTACCCGTGTCATCTCAAATAGAGGAACATTTTTATCATTTGGATGAATAGAAGTCGATTCTAATTCCTTGTTAACCACCAATGGTATTTCTTTATTTGAATCTCCAAGACAATCATGTGAATTTGTACCCAAATTTTCAGTAGTCAAGGGTAAAAGAGAAGATTTTACCTCTTCCTCATCCATAACAAATGAGTCATAAGAAATATTTACCATTTCTTCCTTTTCAATTTCAGCAAGATGGTCAATAAACTCATATTCAAAGTGATTGAATTTTGGAACCTTTTCTATTTCTGCAAGTGGCCTGCCATTTTTTGATTGTACAGGAATTGCAAGATCTTCATGTGAGATAGTGATTTTAGCATCCTGCATATCAAGTGAAATAGAAATTTCATCAGTAGGAGTGTGAGAAACCAATGATTCCTCATACATACCCCAACCATTATAATAATTATCTTCTAAACCCAAGGGGTGAAACTCTATTGCATTTTCCTTGTAATTTTCAAGCTCTTCAAGAAACTCTTTTTCAAACTCGCTTTCAACCACTTCTGATGGATCAAGGGTTTCTAAGGTGGAATCAATTCTTGTATTTAGATTTGTGTGATCACTGTAATCCTCATTTGGAACCAACCTTTGTGAATTGTCCTTTGATGGCTCACTTGTTTTTAACAGTGGATCAATCCTTGTATTTTTCTTTCAAAGATTATCCCAATCCTCACTTGTAAATAGTGACTCTAAGCCTTTTATTTCTAGCTTGTCACAACTTGACTCATATTCTTTCTTGATAATAGAATAATTATCTTTTTGAAATAATTGATGAGATTCTATCATACCTTCTTTCATGCAATATTTAGATTCATCTATTGATTCCTCCTCAAATTCACTTTTAATCATCTTTTGGTGGGTCAAGGGTTTCTTCAATGGGATCAATTCTTGTATTTTTCTTTCTATGATTATCCCAATCCTCACTTGTGAATAATGACCCTAAGCCTTTTATTTCTAAAGGTTCATATGTTTCCAAAATTGAGCCAATCTCTACATTTTGGTTAACTTGATCATCACAATCCTCATTGATGGGTAGTGACTTTGAAACCTGCACCTCATTTTGAATGACATCTAAGGTGGTTGTGACATCTGGACCATCAATTTTATCTCGTTGATTGCTTACATTAGACATAATTTGATTCGAGGGTGCTAGATTAGATGGTTGGTATTGGTTGGAATCCATAACTCCTAAAGAATAGTTCATCATAGGAGAAGGTTGTGCTAAAGCCTGACTCATTTGTGGTCTTTGATTGTGAGATTTAGGTCTAAGTCGGTATAATTGACCCATATTAACACCTTTCGAAATCAATTGTTGTTCAAATGTTATTGCCTCATTGTAGGCTCTAGGCAAGGATGTAATTTTAAGAAGTCTCAAAAACATAGAAGTAACATGATCTAAGGCTCCCATGTATATTTGAGTAGCTCTTTCTTCTAAAATGATGTAATGCATCACCAGTTTGGTATACAACTCATGGAACCTATCATTGAATAATTTCATGGATTCATTAGGTTCTTTATGGATAGAGACAAATTGATTTAACATCATAATCGGGTCAACCACATTTCCAAAATGGCTAAGAAATGTTGCTTCTAGTTGATCCCAAGAAGTGATAGAACTTAAAGGTAAGTGAATGTACCATTCAAACGTGACCTCATCCAATGTAAATGAAAACAACCTACAAGCAACATCTTCGTGCATAATTTGCAAATAAATTAACATGTCCTTGTATCTCTGAATATGTTCCTTAGCAATTACCACATCATGCCTAAACATGGGTAAATAGTCTTCTACATTTTCAGGAATTTCATGAGGTATTCTAGGAATGTTTAATGAACTATAATAACCACCTAACCAGGATGCAATTCCTGCCATTGTTGGAGTAACGATTTCCATTGGAAGGTGATAATAGTTCTAGCTTTAACATGCCAAGCTATATATGAAAAATTCTCAACAATTTTATCATAACCATATTTTCGAGTTTATAGCAATTCAAAATTAATGCAAAATAATCAAAAAATTTCAAACTTTTTTTAATGACAAATTTGAACAACTTCAAATGTTGAAAATCAAATATGTTACCTTTCAAGCCCTCCTTCTAGCACCAATTCTGTTGAGTGATAATTTTGCCCAGTTGCAAAACTACACTCACAGTTAGGATTTTGATTATAAAACCCTCTCTTGCAAAGAAAATGGTTAGTTTCTCCAAGGTTCTGTATTTTAATGTGCTTGAAAAGTGTGAAAATAATGTTGAAACAACTTCAAGGTGCACATAACCATTAACAAGGGGCCTGGAATTTAGATATTTGATTTATAACATGAAATGTGATGTCCATAAGATTCATTCTCCAAATGTTAGGTTAGTAATTAAATTTTGCCAAAATCAACTTTATAAAGTGCAAAAAATTAATTATAACCTTAGAAAATAATTTTAATTAAACTATGTCCAAATACTTTAGGTTAAAATTTTAATAAAAATTATTTGAACAATTTAATTAAAATGCTAATGTTTATTTCCAATTATAAAATACCGTGAAATTAAAATGTGAAATAAACATTTTCCCTAATGATAAAGTTTTAAACTTTAGATTATAGCATTAGGGTTGTGATTCCCATGAATTTGAAATTTAAAATAAAAATAAAAGTTTAGAGTAAAGAAAAATAAAATAAAAATGAAACTGAACTGCAGGTTACAAAACAGAAACATAAACTTTCCTGGAATTAAACCTAACCTAGATCAACCAACATTAACCCAATCCAATCTAGACTAAGTGCTACCTTTTGAGGAAAAATAATTGAAACATATCAAATCATTAAATATATGAAAACATCATCAGCATGCATGTCTCAACATAATGAAAATAAATATATTTATTAAAATCTTACAATATGCCCTTCCAGAAAATCTCTGTGTTCAACAGTGAAGCTCTCTATGTAACCTAGGAGGAAATCCTTTGGCTATCTTCCACTTTCTCTCTTCAATTCGTCCTTCCAAAATCATCTAACCCCGCTCTGTGAGTTTTCATCTCTTATTTATAATTTGAGAAAATTAGTTTTCGTTCCATAATTCGTTTTGTTCAGTGATAGTTTTGATACGGGTTTAATAACCATTGCATAACAAATTCTCCAACCATATCCTTCAGCGAGCTCTATAATTGTTCTTTTCAATGTTTACCTTATTGACTCAATAACAAATTTGCTACAAGATTATAATAATATTTTAAAGCGTCCACGGGTTATTCTAACATGTAACGATCACCATTTTTGACAATGTGTTATGTTAATATTTAATCATCATGCTATCACCGTATTTTCTACGAATTAATTGATGCACCATATAACACCAAATTATTTATACCATGATCTTCAAATTGTAACATTCTGGAAGCTTTTGCACAATCGAAATCGAATCGCATCCTAGAGTTATAAGGAAACATATTCATATATTTCCTATGGCTAGATATCATTTTTATTTTGTATGAATCCATTTGTTTTCATGAAATCTGTGGAAGTGATAGAACCTTCAGCTATGGTCATAGAATAGACATTTGTAAATAGGACGACTTTCATATCAATCAACATTCATATCTATGCATATTTTACTATAACTTTCTCTGTTTCTATCCCTATCGTCTTGCTTACTGGTTGATATATGTGAATCCATACGGATTTCTCTAGTTTGATTTTGTAGAACACAGTATTGCAAACTTTAAAAATCCTTGAAAGAATTAAATTAATAAATACCACATGCTTTTATCATGGCCCTATGAATGTATTTGATGGGTTAATGAATTCACTTGTTTATAAAATTACCAAATTAGCTACATAGATGATTTTCACTTCATCACTTCAATTTTCCTCAATGTGCATCGATACGATAAATGCCTTGCTCTTATTTATCATGTCTTCTTCTGAATATATACAAGAAAAATTATGAATATATTGCACACCCAATGTCACTGAAACTACAAAATCACATGAACCCAGGATCCAAAAGAAACCATAGCAACAGGAATAATTATCTCCAACATCACGTCTGTCATGCTTTTGTCACACTATGTCATAGATTAACAATATCATCTTTACTCTATCTTTGTATCGAGCTCCCACTTATCTAAAATATCAATTATAGTCCACCTGATTCCAACAATAGAACATCGCAAGACAAATGTCTACCTACGGTATAAAAGCTACCATCATGACCACATCCACGGACCTTTTAGATTGAGTGAATTTGTGATGCTTATAATCATATGTTGGAAGTCGATACAAGTCCAATTATGGCAGGGCGGCATCATAGAGACAAAGCTTCAAGCAAAAATGAAATGACTGGCATCACAAATACAAAGCTTCGAGCAGAAACAAAATGACCGACATCACATAGAGAAATATTCGAGCAAAAACAAAATGATCCTCCACATTTTCTCCGAAATGTATCGGGGAAACCACAATGGGGACTTTATAATCATAAACACTCCCTAATCTTCATGACGAGTTGTTCACCCGTATTACGCACCTCTTGACCATGCTTTACCTTGAAAACAATGTTAAGTGTTGACTGCGTTGACCATTATGTCCACCGAATCCCCTTGAACACCACATCGGGCACCTTAACAAACCTGCAAAACAACAAAACAAACATTTTTTAATTAAGTTGAAATATTTTGAAATTAAATATTTTGAAATTAAATATTAAAATACTATGATAAAATATTTTTTAAAATTATCCTTTTTTTTAAGTCTGAAATACTATGATTTCATAACATTTCAATCATAATCTTTAGGCCTTTTAGATTTATAACAGTACAACTTAAAACAACACAAAACAAAATAGATAAATCAACTTCAAACAAAACATCTAAAAACAACATAAATGAGCAATTTTAATTAAACCAAAATTAAACTTTATACACCATGATATCACAAACTTCCACCAACACAAACTAACATATAAAAAAATACAAAATTTTAATTTTCAAGTGGGTCCTCAATTTTGGGGTAAGTTGTGCAATGGCAACAACAAGAAGGACCATAGAATTTCACTACAAGTTTGTGGTAACCACAAAGTTGTACCAAGCATTGTTTGTATGGTTGCAGATGAAGAAAACCCATGTTTCCTATAACAAAACTATATTCAAAACGGTGTCATTCAGATTATTACCACATATGATTCTAAGCCATCTCCAAATTCTTCTTGAGTTGTTGGAGAAGTATTGCATGTTGATGTAGAGTGGTATCTATTGCCTAAAATTTGGAAATATCTAGAATGTAGGAGGAAATTGTCAGTGGGGTATGACTGTATATTGCTTCAAATAGCATGACCTTGGTAGCTATGTGATACAAAGTGTTATACCACCATTTAGCTGGAGGAAGTCATTTGTCCCACTATATAGGATGTTTTGATGCAAAATAGCAGAGGTGTATTTCCAAGCATTTTTAGCTTTTAAAACTTTAATACTTAATGTAAATCACCATAGGAAAATAATCACATGATCTAATATAATGAAGTTGCAATATAATGAATCAAATAATAACTCATAAACAATAATACTCACAAAATAATCATATAATATGCTCACAATATTGAACATGAAAATACTGAAAATACTATTGAATAAAGGTCTACTAGTGCAAGCATAAAGCTTTGCATGTTCGATTGATATTACAATGTTTTTTTATAAATATATAATTGTATGTCTCTTCATATTCTGCACTCTCGACCTTTACTCTTCTTAACAACTCTTCACTTTCCTATTCTAAGGATACATGTGCACACTTACATATTAGACACTTGTGTAAATTTACACTCATAACACTTGCATACATATTTACATGACACTTGTGCATTTCCTGCACATTATTACATTGCATGAAATATTAACTCACTCACTAATCTAAGACATAATCTTAATCTAGTGTTTACAATAATATACCATGGTGGTACATTATCATGTACCAAATAATGTAATATTATCGAACACCCCCCTGTATTATATTATTTGGTTGTTGAAGACTTTAGTTTTTAATATGAATTTGTCTTTATCTTGGAGCCTGAGTTGTCTTCTATTGCTTTCTTCAGCCTGTTGCCTTTTTGTTATATGATCAAATGAATGATTAGTATCTTTCACAAAATCATTTTTATAAATTACTAATTTTGCTAAAAGAGCTTTGACTTCATTTTCTTTAGTAGTTTCTTCTAGTTCTTAAAGTTCTTGAATTTCTTGAGCTAGATTTTCTTTCTAATTTCTTTCTCTATATTGTAGCTGAGGGTGATTATATTGATACTGAGAAGGATAATGATGTTGAATTTTTTCTTGTGGATGGTACTGAGTTTGATATTATCTTGGTTGTATTGGTCTATTTGTTTGACCACTTTGATTTATTTGATTTCCTTGAGACTGATTCCTTGGATTATATCTATAGAAATTTGTATTGTCCCCTTTTTTTGCATACTTGACAATATCAATTATTCAATTTTGATCTCTCTTGAAGTTGAAATATCATTTCCTTGTGAGTTATCCTTTGATACTAAGGCATTGTTAGTCATTTCATCTTTGACTAAATTTTCCACTTCATATTCTTGTAAAATATTGACTAACTCATCAAATGAAGTATCTTTGCTTAGAATTTGCAAAGATGTAACTAGATGCTTATAGTTTTCTGGAAGAGCTCTCAAGATCACTTGAACAAAAAATTTATCTTCTACCTTTTCTCCTAAGGTTAATAGTTTTGCTTTTATGTCTGCCACTCTTCTTAAAAATAATTCAATGCTTTCACCACTATTAACTTTTAAAGAATGCAACTAAGTTTGAAGATTCAAAATAGTAGCTTTGTTCTTTCCTTCAAATATCTTGGCTAAAGTATTCCAAGCTTCTATAGAGGTTATTGTTGTGCTTATGTAAGGTTGTATTTCATCTATAATTGTAAATGTTATTATCATGAGGGATTTTGCTTCTCCTTATTCATATTTTTAAATTTCTCTATCATCTTCAATAGGTTTAGTTTTTGTTCCACTAACAATGTCCCAAAGTTTTTCTACTATAAAAATTGATTTTACTTTTTTTTTCCATGAAGCATAATTAGGACCTTTGAGAAGTTGAGACTCTGAAAGAAATAATATGTTAGTTGACATAGTGGCACTCATATAACCTTTGAATTTGACTACCTTATATCTCCTTAGGTTTTGAATGATAATTTTCTAAGTTTCTAATTTTTTCAAAAACCTATGAAGTTGAATTCCTTATGTCTCCCTAATTAATTAGAAACTAGAAAATAAGAATTTTGTAAATTTAATATTCCTAAGTTTGAAGTAGACTTCCTTATCTCTACAAAAATTAAATAATTTGCAAAAAATTTATAAGATTTTGTATTTCAAAAAAAATAAAAATAATATTTTCAAAATAGTTAATAAAACTTCTTAAAAACCTAAATAATTAAATAACTTATCATTATAACTGATGAGGCAAAACATTGCCTCATACAAAGACCGTTTTTGATAACTTATTAAACTATTTGAAACTACTTATGATATGTTTTTGTACTAATTTTAGTGATATTATGCATTATATGATGATGTTTGCATATTGGAATGATAAAGTGCATATGACCTATTTTGACTGTTTATCTATGTTTTATAATCTGTTTCAATTGTATGTTTTAGTATATTTTGCATTAAATTAGAATTGTAATATGAAGGTATTGATATCTATTTAGTTTTGTGCTTCTTTTACAAATTTTCCCCATCATTCACCCATTTTGAATAATCTAAAGGCGCCAAATACCTTGTCAGAGTTGACTGTGTAGAAAACAGGAATTTTTCCATACAAATTCCAACCAGCTGTACATATACAACATTGATTGGAATTTGTCCACTCCAGCTCATACAAAAGGTGGAATCAATCATTTGGGTACCTATGGAGGTTATTTCTACCGTCACAACTGGTCACACATGCTTCTGTTGCATGAATTAACACCAACTCTATTCTGCTGCCTGATATTCTGGAGCAGCTCTAGAATGAGCGCAGAAACAATATTTTTGGTCAAAAGTACCTTTAAATGCAACAAATGGGTAGTAAATGGTGGTTACAACTGTTTAAAGGATATCCCTATCCTTTCCAACACTTGTACTTCAACGGATGCATTCCAGTAGATGAAATGGATAAGGAGTAATGGATCATATCCCTACATTCTGGAAACAGTTTTGCCATAGTTATAACAGTCCTATATTGTAGCACAAAACATTATCAATAATGTACCCTACTTGTATAAATAAAATGCTCCCATTTGGTTGAGCATATAGGAGGATATAGGTGTTAGGAGATAAAGGAGTCCAAGTGTTGCAATTGTGTACTTCAGCAGATCAGTAGTGTGTAGAACTTCCCTTGCACTGTTGATTTGCTGAGAATGAAATAAAGGTGCAATATTTGTCATTCATGTTTGCTTTTGAGTTCAGTGTGAGGATTTGATAGTGTAGAGCAAGTACTTTTTCCCTCTTTTGATTCAGGAAGCAAGGGCCACTTCCAGGCCCAGAAGAGGGATTATTCATGCCAGAGTTCTGCTAATTTCTTGTTGCAGTAGGTCAACAGGAATCTGACAGCTTTTTGCATGGTTAATATTGAATTAAACTTCATCTAACATGTGGCACATGAATGCATTATAGTTAATTCATCTAGAATAGATTTTATAGCATAACATTTTCTATTTTAGCTTCAGCATTTCCAATCTGTACTTTCAGTTTGCATCAGAGAATTTCTTGCTAATTCAGTTTGCTACAGATTTACAATATTTGCTCACCAACATTTGAATTTCATCATTGTCTTAGGTTTCATTTTCTGTAGGTGTGAAGTTTAAATTCTAAAAAAGTTTCATTGTTGTTATAGTTAATTCTGTGATTTCAATTTTTTATTTTAAATTTTGTCAACTGAATTCTATCTTTTTCAATAGTTCAGATTTGCTTTTTCTACAACTGTGTGAATTTCAATTATGCAAGGATAAGTAGGCACCCAATTTTAGTTTCTATGAGATTCAAAGGGACACCTAACACCCCCAAAAACTAATTGTTCCATGAATAAGGCCGTGATCTAAATGAACTAAAAATTAGTCTGTTAACCCCTGCTTTCGTATATAGCCTTGGACACCGCCCCGGATTGACACATAATGATTAAATTATGAAGAGTTGATGACACTCATCATTTTTGGCATTGTTGTCGGGGATACTTAGGTGTTGTTAGGAGAGGTCTAGCAGTCCAGGAACTGTTATGTTTCAGGAAATAGTTTTTAGAAACCTGAGATTTAGTTCATTTAGTAAATAGGCATGAATGCATAGGCCAAGAGACGAAAGAGGAAGGTTTATCATAACTGGATCTTTTCCACCAAGGCGTTCTTCACGATCAGGTGAAGATCTGCCTGTGTATGAAATTCCTGAAAGACTTAAAAGAGAATCATCTTCTTCATCAACTGAAATTGTAGGATATTTGCAAGAAGAGCTCTTAGAGGAACTTGCTTTTAGACATACCCATAGGGCTAATCCATCTGAACAGGTTGAACAAATTAAAACTGAAGAAGCACCTATGGCAAAACAAGGAGAACGTGATAGGTACATTGTTGGTCATGATGCTGGCAATCCTCCTGTTAGAAATTTTGAATACCCTATTCATCTGAATCCTACTCAAAATGCTCCTATGAAAACAATTTCACCCTCAGTATTACCAATCTTTAGGGGAGTTGTTTATGAAGATCCTGATCAATTTTTGTTTGAATTCAAGGTCCTGTGTCAGACTTATGACTATTTCAATGACAACCAGAAACTGAAGTTATTTCTCTCTACACTCAAAGATGCAGCCTTACGATGGTTTATGAGCCTTGAACCAGATTCAATCCGCACTTGGGATTAAATGGAAATTGCATTTTTGGATAAGTATCAGGAGTATTGTAGAGTGAGAAATAAGAAGGATGAGTTATTTTGGATTAGACAAGAAGAGGATGAAAACTTAGAGGATTATCTTGATAGATTTACCTTTATCCAAAAGAGATGTGGTCTTGTGGAAACTGACTTATTAAAAACTATATTTCTGAGAGGTTTGTAGGATGATTCCAGAGAAGTATTGGACTTAATGGGAAAAGGAGATATAAACTAGCTTGATATTAATGATATTGTAAAATTGTGCAGAAATTATTCCCGCACTAGGCAAAGAAGAAGGAAAAGGAATCCTAGTAATACTGATATAAAATATTTGATGGAGAAAATGGCTAACATGAAAATTGATATTCTTGTTCAATTAAATACTGCATTAGGGGAAAGGAATGCAAAATCCAATTCTTCACCATCCCTAGCTATCTATTGTCCTAAATGCAGGAATAAGCATGCCCTACACGATTGTCCTTTGGATAGAACTTCTATATCAACTATTTGTGGAATTTTTTCAAAAGAGCATAACACTGATCAGTGCCATCTCCTGCCTCACCTAAAAATTGTTTTAGAAACTCAAACTCATGAACTTAATGTTATTGGCCAAAGGCTAGGTGGTAACTTTTCACAGTACCAGAATGCTCCTCATTTTCGTATAGGTTGGGGACAAAATCCTTGGAATATGCCTTGGGGGTATTCAGAACCACCTTCATAACAATGGAATCAATCTTGGTTAGCCCCTCAAGTCACATTCTGGTTGGAATCAACCATGTAATCTTGGTAATCCACCTTGGACACAGAATCAACAATCTGGGCAGAGATGGGGGCTAAAATACCCATCATATCAAGGGCAGCAGAGGTATCAAGGAAAAACTCAAAATCTACTTCCAGCTCCTAATCAGAACTTTCAAGGAAGAATGCCACCACAACAATCACAACCAATTAAGAAACCCCCACTTCCAACTAAGCCTGTGGCTAACCCCAATAACAACAAACAACCAGCCCATGTTTATGACTGTAGTAACATCCATTTACGTTCAAGGAAGGTTTTACCTAACCCTGCACCACCCACTATTGAAGAAATTGATGGAAAGCAAGAATTTTCAAGTCTAGAAAAACCACAAACAGAGCAAAAAGAAGGAAAAATTGAACCTGTCTTAGCAGACCTTCTGTATCCTAAAAGGTTTGACCACACTATCACTCCTGAATAATAATCAATCATAGAATTGAGGAAAATTTCTATCTCACTCCCTTTGTTGCAGGCAATAAAGGATGTACCTTTGATTAAGAAAATCATTAAGGAGCTGTGCATTAGGAAACCTAGCAGGAAGAAGAAAACCTTTCCTAATACTGTGCAAGTAGAAGGTAAGTTGGCCGACCTGCTCTCTAGAAAACTAGTACCCCCCAAATATGGTGATCTAGGGAGTCCAGTAGTTACAATTACTGTTGGGTTAGTTCAAATTCCAAATGTACTTATTGATTTAGGAGCTGCAATCAACGTGATGACTAAGGAAACCATGCAAAAATTGCAGCTCAATAATCTTAGTCCTACTACCACAATTTTGGAAATGGTAGATAGGTCAGTGGCCAAACCGGAAGGAATTTTGGAGGATGTTGCCATTGAAGTGTCTTCTTGGGAATATCCTGTAGATTTCTTAGTATTGTAGCCTAGAAACTCAGCTAATGGTTATCCTATTATTTTAGGACGACCTTGGCTTGCCACTGCAGCGGTATTTATAGATTGCATATTAGGTGAGATGACTATTTCAAATGGTGTAGACCTTAAAAATATTTCCTTGTATCCACCAGCCCAACCTTCAACCAAATTTTTTGGACAGATATGGTATCCCGAGTATGATGAAGAACAAGAAACTATTGTCACCTTGGCCACCATTGTAGTAAAGGAACATATTGAAGAACTTAATTCACCAGAAAGAGAAATCTTTGAACATGAAATAGTTTTGATGAAAACATTGCAAGAAGAAGGTCTTAGGGATGATCAAATTCTTGCCCATCGTTTGTTATGGAAATATGAAGAACAAACTGCTGAACATCTGTCGTTTATTCCACTACAAGAAATCTCCTTCACATTGTCACATGGATGGCATCATCATCTTCTGACTTCTTTCACCTGTCCTATGCAAATGATCCCATCAGGTATCACATTTACACCCGAATCAAGATTATTTCATACTCTGCAGTCACATCATTGTCTCTTAAATGCTTTAATCAATAAATATGAGGCTGGAAACTCTGTTTATCTAGGGATTAAGCAGATTGAGATACAACCAAGAAAGTTTTTAAACATTAATAGTTGGTTGACTAATGAGCAAGAAGCCAAATTATTTGTTGTTTTGTAGAGACATGTTCAGGCTTTTGCTTGGAGTTATAAGGACATGATTGGCATTCACCTTTATGTTTGTACACATAGAATATACACTGAAGATTTTAAACCTGTGAGACAACCTCAAAGACGTTTGAAACCTTCTTTAAAAGATATTATCAAGGAAGAAATTGAAAAACTTTTAGATGTAGGATTCATCTATCCAATATCAGACAATAGATGGGTTTCTGCATTAGTCATTGTTCCAAATAAAAATGGGAAAATGAGAGTGTGTGTGGATTAAAAATAGTTAAATAAGGTAACACATAAGGACCATTTCCCATTACCTTTCATAGACCAAGTGTTAGACACCCTTGCTGGAAATAAATTGTTCTATTTTCTTGATGGATTTGGTGGTTATAATCAGATACAAGTTGCACCTGAAGACCAAGAGAAAACTACTTTCATATGTCCTTGGGGAACCATTGCTTATAGGGTTCTACCTTTTGGTTTATGTAATGATCCAACAACATTTCAAAGAGCTGTTTTGGCCATATTTTTTTATTTGACAAATGAGAGTGTATAAATTTACATGGATGATTTCACAGTATTTGGGGATAGTTTTGAATATACTTTGGAAAAACTTGAAAAAGTTTTAATACGTTGTGAAACATACCATTTGTCTCTTAATACTAAGAAATGCTTCTTAATGATGGAGGAAGGGATTGTCCTTGGTCATCATATCTCCTCTTATGGGATCAAGGTTGATCCTAAAAATGTGGAAGTCATCAAAAACCTTCCTCCTCCAAAAACTCAAACTGATGTGAGGAGTTTCTTGGGACACATTGGTTTCTATTTATTGCCAATTTCAGTACCACAGCCAATCCAATGTTTGCATTACTAATGAAAAATTTTGAATTTTCTTGGTCTACTGAGTGTCAAAAGTCTTTTGAGGAATTAAAATAAAAGTTAGCAACTCCCGCTATATTGAGAGGACCTAATTGGGAATTACCCTTCCATATTCAAACTGATACTTCCAATACTTCTCTTGGAGCTGAATTAGGGAAAATTGACAATGGGGAGCATTATGCCATTTATTACATCAATAAAAACTTGATAGGAGCTGAAAATAACTACACTACTACTGAGAAGGAATTATTAGCTGTAGTATATGCTATTAATAAGTTTCGACACTATATCATAGGATATCAGGTATTCATTCATACAGATCATGCTGCCATTAAATACCTGATGAATAAACCTTTGGTTAGTGTAAGAATTATTCATTGGTTAATACTATTGGAAGAATTTGATACCACTATAGTTAATAAACCAAGGAAAGCTAATGTAGTTGCATATTTTTTGCCAAGATTGCCAAATGAAGATACAGGAGAGTTGGTTGAAGATGCATTTCCTGATGAGAAATTGTTTGCTATTTCTGTGCAGTCTCCATGGTTTGCAGACATAGCTAATTATTTGGTTACAAGAAAAATTCCTCTTCACTTTACTCCTAAACAAAGGAAACAATTAATCAAGCAAAGTTCTTTTAAATGGATAGGAGGTTTACTTTTCAAATGTAGTCCTGACCATGTTTTGCGTAGGTGCATCCGCAAGGATGAGGTATATGATATCCTAAGGGTATGTCATGATGAACCTTCAAGAGGAAACTATTTAATTAAGAGTACAATTTAGAAGATCTTGGATACTGGTTATTACTGGCCATCTTTAAATAAATATGTGATAAATTATGTTAGACATTGTGATGCATGCCAAAGGATGGGAAAACCTACCTTCACTAGTGAAATTCCATTACAACCTCAAGTAGGAACATAACCATTTGAGATGTGGGGGTTAGATTTTGTAGGACCCATTGACCCTCCTTCCCAAGGGAAAGTGCATATCTTGGTATGTACTGACTATGTAACCAAATGGGTAGAAGCTCGTGCTTTTAAGCATGCTCGAGAAGAAAAAGTTGTTGATTTCCTATATTAATAGATTTTCCTATGTTTTGGGACCCCACAATCCATCACCACAGATCAGGAACCTCAGTTTACTTCAATATTTATTGAAGCCTTCGCTCAAATATATGAAATCAAGCACAGGAAATCCTCACCTTACCATCCGCAAGCCAATGGCCAAGTTGCAGTGACAAATAGGGAATTAGAGAGGATCTTAACCAAAACTGTAGCAGCCCATAGGAGGAATTAGGTGGAGAAATTACCTGAAGCAATTTGGGCTTATAACACCACTTGGAAATCCACTACAGGATTTACTCCCTATGAATTGGTTTATGGTAAAAAGCCTCTTTTGCCTATTGAATTTGAATTACTAACTCTTCAAACTGCTTTGGAATTTGGTATTGATTTGTCACAGGCACAAACGAATCGGATTCTACAGCTCAATGCATTGGATGAGCTAAGGAGGGATGCATTGCACCAAACCGAGGTGATCCAGTCACAACGCAAGTTGTGGCATGACTCATGAAATTTCAACAAGACGATTGGGCTTTGTTGTTTGACTCACGATATGAAGACTATCCTGGCAAGTTGCAGACTCGGTGGCTCGGGCCTTATCATATTGAGGAGGTATTTGCAAATGGAGTTGTACGTATTTCACCAATAGATGATTCAAAAAGGAAGATGGTGGTTAACGGTCATCGTCTTCGGATATATCACCAACCATTAACCAAGGAGGAGTTTCTCAAGCAAGTAGGAAACTTGGATGTATTAGTATTGGAAGAAACCACTTCTTCCAATATGGACTCAATCAAGTGACATGAACCAAAATATATAAAAAAAAAATGAAAAATTAATAAAACATATATATAAAATAATAATAATAATAATAATTTAGAATGTGAAAACCTCTTTGAGGCGCATCTGAATTGGATTTACATGAAAACCAGTTTTTTCGGTATGTTTGCCTCACGAACCCGCCACCATTCCATTCATTCTCACCATTGTTTCACTATTTACCATTCCACTCATTCTCACCTCTGTTTCACTATTTTCTAGATTGCACCTATTACACTTTGTGAGGAGTCGGCTTAAAATTAGCAGAAAACAACATTTGTACAAAATGTAGATAGAATGGTTTCTTGCCTTTTCTATTTTAATATTGTAAATATTTATTATGTAGTGTATGATATCCCTAGTTATTATAAAGCATACATAAGTTCTAGTTCCAGAAAGTTATCAAGATAAGTTTCAGATAAAAAAAAGAGCCTCTTCAAATAATTTTGAGTGAAACTGCTCTGGAATAAATGTGTTGCATATCACTGTTCTTGAATTAAACTTTAGAATTGGCTTTGGAATGAAAAGGGTCTTTGCTCAGGAATGAAATTTGTGATAAAACCAATTAAATGAATTAACAAAAGGTTAATTCATTTTACTCCGAAACCACGTGGCTAAAAATTCAAATAAATCAATTTTTTTGTGAGTTCCTAAGGTTTTACGCCAATTGGGTTGGAAATAGCACTTGGGACGCAGGTTTCAAGTACGAGTTCCAAGGCAAAATTTTGAGGAGGGCATGGAGTTTCAAATACTATAGCACGTGACCACTTGGCACACGATTCAAAATTTGTTTAAAAAAATAACTTTCGTAAAATATGCCATGCCACTCTCGATAGCTATAACATGTAGTAAAAATTAATGATGGCTTCTGTGTGCAATAACTTGCTGTCACATTCCAATTTCACGTTCCTAGCACATTTTGAAGTCATTTTGGCACTGCATCTATTTACTCCTCACCCTCGAGCATTACCATTGACAAACTTAAGCATTTCAAAAACTGAAAAAACCCTATTGTTCAAATTTTGTAAGCCTAAGATACTCTGCACACAAGAAATTAACAATGGGCGGACATAAGAACAAAATTGGACAAGATAACATAGATTTTTTGCAAAAATGTGAGGAGTCCATACGAATTTTTATAGAAGGGGGATTTTTGCCCTTCTTGCGCAAGTTCGATGGGTATTCAGAAGGGTTTGCTGCTGAGTTTGCACATACCTTCCACAACAACCAAATTCATATCAACGACATGACCATCCAGGTAAGCCCTAAAATTCTCATCCAGGTTATTGAATTATCGTTGCATGGGGTTCAAATTCGAAAATCAGGGAAAAATACTTTAGTTGAACTTGTAAATCAGTTCAAGGGAAATGAGGATAGGCCCACTGAGTTTGTATTAAGTAATAATATCTGCAAGGGGGTTAAAAGAACAAGTTTACAGCCTCCTTGGGATGAAGTTGTAGTATGGGTCATTAGGTTTTTGACCTGCGATGGGCAATTCCCTATCCTATCTAGACATCACATAAGAATTCTAACCCATCTTCGCCATGCCAACTCAAACCCTGAGCTTAAGGTAAACCTTCATCTGTATTTATATCTGGAGCTGGTAAATATGGCCAAAAAGTACCAAACAGGAAGAGGGTCTCCCAAACACCATGGCCTAATCAATATTATATGCAGACATCACTTCAGGGGAAACCCTAGAAGCTTTGATAGGTTTTTTTGTGCATTGAATGAGTTGATTGAGGAAGAGACAGTTGAAAGCCCTAGATCTGAAGAAGAGTTAGAGGTTGAAGGACCTAAATCTAAAGCAAAAATAGAAATTGAAAGTTCTGAACATGAAATTGAAACTGAATCCTCTAAAAAATAAATTCCCTTCTCACCACAGGGACCTCCATCCTCCAGGACGAGGAAGAAAAGAGAGAAAAATTCTAAGATTGATCCTGTAGGAAAGAGGAGAAAGGTTACATTTTTTGAAAATGTAGCTATTTTTCCCACTCAGTCCATTGAGAAATTTGGAAGTTCAAGCAGGGAAGGGCATATGGAGAATGGAACACCTGAATCAGATTCTGCCCTAGGATTGACAAGCTCTATTTCACAATCTAAAAATAAATGAAAGCAATCAACTTCGATATTGAGAAGGTCTTCAAGACTTCAGAAATCCACCAATATAGGTGATGTGGAAAAGGAAGAAGGAACTGCACATGTTGATACCCTACAAGTGAAATAAACTATGGATAAAGTTGAAGATATAAGTACCAAGGGCATAAATAGTGCAACAAATATGGCTATTCCTACAATGTCCCTCAATTATCCACTAGATTTAGAAGATAGAACCATAATAGAAGAAGTAGAGGGACACATCACTATTGAAGAAATGTCTACACCACTTGTGGATTATTCAAATTTTGAGGAATAATCTGAGGCAGCTGAGGAAGGGAAAGATGATTTGAGCACTAAAGAGGAAGAAGAAATAAATATAAAGACTTAGTTGCATGCAGTTAGGAGTGTCATCAAAACTCAGACAGGATGGATTGAAAAGAGTGAAGCTTCCTTGAAAGAGAAATATGATATTATCGCTAAGTTATGGCAAGAGATAGAGACTGTAAAGGCTAGGTTAACACTTCTGGAGCAACAGCATCCTTAGTCCGACTTAGGGGATGAATTGGCTAATCTAATACTGAACTTAGCTGGCAATCCTAAAAGAAACTCACCTGTTAGAGCTGCAATAGAAGAAGAAGAAACAACCCAAGAAGTACAATAGGCTTAAGATAAAACAGGGGATGGACATCCAGAAGTACTTGTGCAGGTTTTTGAAGATCCACAGCGGCTGAGTGAACCAATAACACACAAAGATAACAATAGTAGTACAGTAAGAGGTAAAACCAGTCTCCTCAAGACCTTGATAATTTGAATGTACCTGAGATTGAATTGGTAGAAATTAGAACACAAACAAATCCTCCTACAATTGGAAATGTGGATATAGGCATCCACGTTAATATCATTCCTCAAATGTAACCAATTGTTAGATCACTAGACACAATCACACTTGCAAAATATAATGAAGATGTGGCATATTGTATGGCAAAATATCATCAATTAGAAGGAAAGGTCTCATAATTACAGACCTTAACAAAAGAGTTAGAACAAAAAAAATTAGAAATTGAAAAATTGAAGGAACAAGTGCAGGATGTATGCCAGATTGTAGAATGTATGGTTCAGTGTTGAATTCCAGCCATATTCTATAGCTTAATGTTAAAAGAGAGATACCTTCGTTGGCAAACGATGAGGATCACTTCTGGTATCTCTCATAAATTGGAAACACCTGGTGAGTTTTTGGAAGCTTTTTGGAAAAATTTTGCAGAACACCAGAATATTCTATGTGAGTTATTCCTACACAATTTCCTTTTGCCAACAGAAGTTATATTCCTTCCCCATGTCTTCACTGGTGATCTTCAGCTTAGGGTTTTTCAGTCTACACTCTAGAATCAAATATATTGGGAGCAGGAAAATAAAACCAGCAAAGCCATGGAATTACAAGCAGTTTTGCTCATTAGGCATGTTCACCTGAACCATAGGACCTCCACCAGTGAACACTATAATCTAATGAGGGATGACAAAGTAATAAAAATGTATCTGGGGAACTTGCAGAAATGCATAGATGGTTTTCAAACTTTTTGTGCAGCATCATTTGTTGATGCTTTGTCAGCCTACAAAAGCAGATGAGGAGAGCTACCTATATCACTACAGAAAAGAGAACCCATCTCTCCAAATAACCTGATGTGGTCTAGAAGAAGGGTAGAATGTATAATCCAGACCATATTTGAGGTAAAGGAGCAATGGATAGGTCTCAGGTACAAGAATCCAAAAATCATCACCCATGTTCCATATTTATTTGATAATGATCCTCAATCAGACGATCAATTCTAGGAGTGACTCAGGGAGATTAAAGAGCACAAAGGATATTACAAGGTTGGAAGCAGACTATGGAAATATGTTGAGCGCTATCTTGACATAGATCTTTGTGCTGCTATAGCAGAACATAATGCATGAGGACATGCATTGCAATAGGTTGGGGGGAAATGATGAGGCAGAACATTACCTCATACAAATACTGCTTTTGATAACTTATTAAACTATTTGGAACTACTTATGATGTTTTTGTACTAATTTTAGTGATATTGTGCATTATATGATGATGTTTGCATATTGGAATGATAAAGTGCATATGACATGTTTTGACTAATTTATCTATGTTTTATAATCTGTTTCAGTTGTATGTTTTAGTATATTTTGCATTAAATTAGAATTGTAATATGAAGGTACTGATATCTATTTAGTTTTGTGCTTCTTTTACAAATTTTCCCCGCAATTCACCCATTTTGAATAATCTAAAGGCGCTAAATACCTTGTCAGCAATTGATTGTGTAGAAAACAGGAATTTTTCCATACAAATTCTAGCCAACTGTACATATACAACATGGCTTGGAATTTGTCCACTCCAGCTCATACAAAAGGTGGAATCAGTCATTTGGGTACCTATAGAGGTTATTTCTGCTGTCACAATTGGTCACACATGCTTATGTCGCATGAATTAATGCCAACTTTTTTCTGCTACCTGATATTTTGGAGCAGCTCCGAAATGAGCGCAGAAACAACAATTTTGGTCAAAAGTGCCTTTAAATGCAACAAACGGGTAGTAAATGGTGGTTACAACTATTTAAAGGATATCCCTATCCTTTCCAACACTTTTCCTTCAACGGATGCATTCTAGCAGATGAAATGGATAAGGATTAATGGATCATATCCCTGCATTCTGGAAATAGTTTTGCCATAGTTGTAATAGTCCTATATTGTAGCACAAAAACTTATCAATAATGTACCCTAGTTGTATAAATAAAATGCTCCCATTTGGTTGAGCATATAGGAGGATATAGGCACTAGGATATAGAGGAGTCCAAGTGTTGTAATTGCGTACTGTAGCAGATCAGTAGTCTGCAGAACTTCCTTTGCACTATTGATATGCTGAGAATGAAATAAAGGTGCAATATTTGTCATTCATGTTTGCTTAGATTTGATAGTGTAGAGCAAGTACTTTCTCCCTCTTTTGGTTCAGGAAGCAAGGGCCACTTCTAGGCCCAGAAGAGGGATTATTCCTGCCAGAGTTCTGCTAATTTCTTGCTGCAGCAGGTCAACAGGAATCTGATAGCTTTTTGCATGGTTAATATTGAATGAAGCTTCATCTAACATGTGGCACATGAATGCATTATAGTTAATTCATCTAGAATAGATTTTATAGCATAACATTTTCTATTTTACCTTCAGCATTTCCATTTTGTACTTCCAGTTTGCATCAGAGAATTTTTTGTTAATTTAGTTTGCTACAGATTTGCAATATTTGCTTACCAACATTTGAATTTCATCATTGTCTAAGGTTTCATTTTCTGTAGGTGTGAAGTTTCAATTCTAAAAAAGTTTCATTGTTGTTATAGTTAATTATGTGATTTCAATTTTGTTATTTTAAATTTTGTCAACTGAATTCTATCATTTTCAATAGTTCAAATTTATTTTTTCTACAACTGTGTGAATTTCAATTATGCAAGGATAACTAGGCACTCAGTTTTAGTTTCTAGGAGATTAAAAGGGACACCTAAAACCCCCAAAAACTAACTGTTCCAGGAATAAGGTCATGATCTAAATGAACTAAAAATTAGTCTGTTAACCCATGCTTTCGTATATAGCCTTGGAAACTGCCCTGGATTGACACAATGATTAAATTATGAAGATTTGACGATACTGATCATTTTTGGCACTATTGCCGAGGATACTTAGGTGTTGTTAAGAGAGGTCTAGCAGTCCAAAAAATGTTCTATTTCAGGAAATATTTTTTGGAAACCTGAGGTTTAGTTCATTTAGTAAATAGGCATGAATGCATAGGCCAAGAGACGAAAGAGGAAGGTTTATCAGAACTGGATCTTTTCCACCAAGGCGTTCTTCACGATCAGGTGAAGATCTGCCTATGTATGAAATTTTTGAAATACTTAAAAGAGAATCATCTTCTTCATCAACTAAAATTGCAGGATCTTTGCAAGAAGAGCTCTTAGAGGCACTTGCTTCTAGACATACCCATAGAGTTGATCCATTTGAACCGGTTGAACAAATTAAAACTAAAGAAGCACCTATGGCAGAACAAGGAGAAAGTGATAGGGACATTGTTGGTCATGATGCTGACAATCCTCCTGTTAGAAATTTTGAATACCCTATTCATCTGAATCCTACTCATAATACTCCTATAAAAATAATTTCACCCTCAGTATTACCAATATTTAGGGGAGTTGTTTATGAAGATCCTGATCAATTTCTGTTTGAATTCAAGTTCCTATGTCAGACTTATGACTATGTCAATGACAACCAGAAACTGAATTTATTTCTCTCTACACTCAAATATGCAGCCTTACGGTGGTTTATGAGCCTTGAACCAGATTCAATCCGCACTTGGGATCAAATGGAAATTACATTTTTGGATAAGTATCAGGAGTATTGTAGAGTGAGAAATAAGAAGGATGAGTAATTTTGGATTAGACAAGAAGAGGATGAAAAATTAGAGGATTATCTTGATAGATTTACCTTTATCCAAAATATATGTGGTCTTATGGAAACTGACTTATTAAAAACTATATTTCTGAGAGTGGTAAGACCCCAAGGTCTTACTATAAAATTATTAACAAATTAATGTAAATGTAATCGCAGGCCACTCAAAGGGGGCTCCCTTGTAATCGCTTTGCCACTATAGGGGGCTCCCTCCTTAGAATCTATGCTTATTATTCTTCTTCTTGGATGATTTGATATGGATGGCCAACCTAATATATATATCTACCCTAAAGCTACGTTGGTGAAGAGACATGATGGTTCACGTATGAAGAGACGTGATGGTTCACGTTATGAAGGGTTGTGATGGTTCACTTTATAAGTTAATAATATAATAATTAAATGATTAATAATACTAACTAATAATGTTAGGATTGAGGATCCTAACATGCCACCCTCCTTAAAAAGAGCTTTGTCCTCAAAGCTCAAAGTGAGAAGCTTTGTCCTTTGTTTTCCAAGAAGGATTTGTGTAAGTTCTTGGACTCTTTTAATGGCATCCTTTCGTAGGCAGGGATATCGAGAAGGATGAAGCATTAGCGGGGGGTTGCCAAGAACAATAGTAGAATCTTCCTTAGGAAAATCATGATGACGATGGGAGGGCAACCCTTGGGGTTCCTCAAATACTTTAGAATGATGCATCAAAAGTGATGGTAATGATTTCATATCCTTTTTTGGTTCCTTGGTAGAGCCAATGGAGAAGGAGTGTGTAGTCACTCTACGTTGGTTCCGAATAGGTTTGGTCATATGGCAAGAACTCACTATTGGTGAGGAAGGTATGTGTAGGTCTTGTAGAGTGCATGTTTGGCTAGCATTGATCACTTTGGGTATGTCTACCTCATCCTTGCTTGGTACATCAATCACTTCTTGCACATCGACCTCATTGTCTTCATTGCGGTGAGTAGGTGCATTGGTCGCTTCGGACACAACTACCTCATCTGCTTGCTCTATGGAGAGACATGGATCAACTTCCTTCAATAAATACAATGTTAGTGTAGCACATTTATGGTGGGGTCCAAATTGTTCATCACAATTATCACAGAGTCCTTTTGCTCGTCGTTCCTTCATCTCCTCAAAGCTAAGATGTTTAATTTGTAAAGTTCGATTAGATTTGGGGGTTGTGTAAGTGCTTTGTGCCCTTCCATTATGCATAGGTTTGGGAGCGATGTAAGTGGTCGACAATTTTTCCATAAGTGGTTTCCCTAATCGTTGTTGTGCATTGATTTTATCTTCAGCTAATTTTGCCAATCCATAGGTCTCCATCATGGTATAGGGATTGAACCTTGTCACCTCCATTCTAATTTCCTCTTTTAATCCCCTAATGAAGCCATTGATGAGAATTGATTCATCCAATATTGTGTTGTGTTTGGTGATATCCTCAAACCGAGTTTGATACTCACGCACATAAGTGATTTGATGAAGATCTTTGAGCAATTCCCACATGACTGGGTCCCACATGGCTCGATACCAAATGGTAAGACCCCAAGGTCTTACTATAAAATTATTAACAAATTAATGTAAATGTAATCGCAGGCCACTCAAAGGGGGCTCCCTTGTAATCGCTTTGCCACTATAGGGGGCTCCCTCCTTAGAATCTATGCTTATTATTCTTCTTCTTGGATGATTTGATATGGATGGCCAACCTAAATATATATATCTACCCTAAAGCTACGTTGGTGAAGAGACATGATGGTTCACGTATGAAGAGACGTGATGGTTCACGTTATGAAGGGTTGTGATGGTTCACTTTATAAGTTAATAATATAATAATTAAATGATTAATAATACTAACTAATAATGTTAGGATTGAGGATCCTAATAGAGAGGTTTGTAGGATGATTCCGGAGAAGTATTGGACTTAATGGGAAAAGGAGATATAAACTAGCTTGATATTAATGATATTGTAGAGTTGTGCAGAAATTATTCCCGCACTAGACAAAGAAGAAAGAAAAGGAATCCTGGTAATACTGATATAAAATACTTTATGGAGGAAATGGCTAACATGAAAATTGATATTCTTGTTCAATTAAATACTGCATTAGGGGAAAGGAATGCAAAATCTAATTCTTCACCATCCCTAGCTATCTATTGTCCTAGATGCAAGAATAAGCATGCCCTACATGATTGTCCTTTGGATAGAACCTCTATCTCAACTATTTGTGGCATTTGTTCAAAAGAGCATAACATTGATCAGTACAATCTCCTGCCTCACCTAAAAACTATTTTAGAAACTCAAACTCAAGAACTTAATGTTATTGGGCAAAGACCAGGTGGTAAATTTTTATAGTATGAGAATTCTCATATTTTTCCTATAGGTTGGGGACAAAATCCTTGGAATATGCCTTGGGGGTATTCAGAACCACCTTCACAACATTGGAATCAATCTTGGTTAGCCCCTCAAAACTGGTCATATTCTGGTTGGAATCAACCATGGAATCTTGGTAATCCACCTTGGACACAGAATCAACAATCTGGGCAGAGATGGGGGCCAAAATACCCATCATATCAAGGGCAGCAGAGGTATCAAGGACAAATTCAAAACCTGCTACCAGCTCCTAATCATAACTTTCAAGGAATAATGCCACCTCAACAATCACAACCACTTAAGCAACCCCCACTTCCAGCTAAGCCTATGGCTAACCTCAATAACAACAAACAAGCAGCCCCTATTTATGGAGTTGAGTCTAAAGAGACTGTTGCAGTCCATGTCCTTCACTGTAGTAACATCCAGTTACGTTCAGGGAAGGTTTTACCTGACCCTGCACCACCCACTATTGAATAAATTGATGGAAAGTAAGAATTTTCAAGTCTAGAAAAACCACAAATAGAGCAAAAAGTAGGAAAAAGAGAAAATTTACAAGGAAAAATTGAACCTGCCTCAGCAAACCTTATGTATCCTGAAAGTTTTGACCACACTATCACTCCTGAATAATAATTAATCACAGAATTGAGGAAAATGTCTATTTCACTCCCTTTGTTACAGGCAATAAAGGATGTACCTTTGATTAATAAAATCATTCAGGAGCTGTGCATTAGGAAACCTAGCAGGAAGAAGAAAGCCTTTCCAAAGACTGTGTAAGTAGAAGGTAAGTTGGTTGACCTACTCTCTGGAAAACTAGTACCCCCAAATATGGTGATCCAGGGAGTCCAATAGTTACAATTACTATTGGGTTAGTTCAAATTCCAAATGTACTTATTGATTTAGGAGCTGCAATCAACGTGATGACTAAGGAAACCATGTAGAAATTGCAGCTCAATAATCTTAGTCCTACTACCACAATTTTGGAAATGGTAGATAGGTCAGTGGCCAAACCGGAAGGAATTCTGGAGGATGTTGCCATTGAAGTGTCTTCTTGGGAATATCCTATAGATTTCTTAGTATTGCAACCTAGAAACTCAGCTAATGGCTATCCTATTATTCTAGGACGACCTTGGCTTG
Source organism: Wollemia nobilis (assembly GCA_028583015.1). Taxonomy (NCBI): domain Eukaryota; kingdom Viridiplantae; phylum Streptophyta; class Pinopsida; order Araucariales; family Araucariaceae; genus Wollemia; species Wollemia nobilis. Next base: position 25,024,226 of record JAQPPZ010000523.1, read on the forward strand.
CCACTGCAGCTACATTTATAGACTGCATGTTAGGTGAGATGACTATTTCAAATGGTGTAGACCTTAAAAATATTTCCTTGTATCCACCAACCCAACCTTCAGCCAAATTTTTTGGACAGATATGGTATCCCGAGTCTGATGAAGAACAGGAAACTATTGTCACCTTGGCCACCATTGTAGTAAAGGAACATATTGAAGAACTTAATTCACTAGAAAGAGAAATCTTTGAACATGAAACAGTTTTGGTGAAAACATTGCAAGAAGAAGGCCTTAGGGATGATCAAATTCTTGTCCATCATTTGTTATGGAAAGATGAAGAACAAACTGCTGAACATCTGTCATCTATTCCACTACAAGAAAGCTCCTTCACATTGCCACATGGATGGCATCATCATCTTCTGACTTCTTTCACCTGTCCTATGCAAATGATCCCATCAGGTATCACATTTACACCCGAATCAAGAGTATTTCATACTCTGCAGCCACATCATTATCCCTTAAATGCTTTAATCAGTAAATATGAGGCTGTCAACTCTATTTATCCAGGGATTAAGCAGATTGAGATACAACCAGGAAATTTTTTGAACATTAATAGTTGGTTGACTAATGAGCAAGAAGCCAAATTATTTGTTGTTTTGCAGAGACATGTTCAGGATTTTGCTTGGAGTTATAAGGACATGATTGGCATTCACCCTGATGTGTGTACACATAGAATATACACTGAAGATGTTAAACCTGTGAGACAACCTCAAAGACGTTTGAACCCTGCTTTGAAAGATATTGTCAAGGAAGAAATTGAAAAACTTTTAGATGTAGGATTCATCTATCCAATATCAGACAGTAGATGGGTTTCTCCATTAGTCATTATTCCAAAGAAAAATGGGAAAATGAGAGTGTGTGTGGATTACAGATAGTTAAATAAGGTAACACATAAGGACCATTTCCCATTACCTTTCATAGACCAAGTATTAGACACCCTTGATGGCAAGAAATTTTTTTGTTTTCTTGATGGATTCGGTGGTTATAATCAGATACAAGTTGCACCTAAAGACCAAGAGAAAACTACTTTTACATGTCCTTGGGAAACCTTTGCTTATAGGGTTCTACCTTTTGGTTTATGTAATGCTCCAACAACATTTCAAAGAGTTGTTTTGGCCATATTCTCTGATTTGAAAAATGAGAGTGTAGAAATTTACATGGATGATTTCACAGTATTTGGGGATAGTTTTGAATATACTTTGGAACAACTTGAAAAAGTTTTAATACGTTGTGAAACATACCATTTGTCTCTTAATCCCGAGAAATGCTTCTTAATGATGGAGGAAGGGATTGTCCTTGGTCATCATATCTCCTCTTATGGGATCAAGGTTGATCCTAAAAATGTGGAAGTCATCAAAAACCTTCCTCCTCCAAAAACTCAAACTGATGTGAGGAGTTTCTTGGGACACATTGGTTTCTACCACAGATTTATTGCCAATTTCAGTACCATAGCCAATCCAATGTTTGCATTACTAATGAAATTTTTTGAATTTTCTTGGTCTACTGAGTGTCAAAAGTCTTTTGAGGAATTAAAAGAAAAGTTAACAACTCCCCCTGTATTGAGAGGACCTAATTGGGAATTGCCCTTCCATATTCAAACCGATGCTTCCAATACTGCTATTGGAGCTGCATTAGGGAAAATTGACAATGGGGAGCATTATGCCATTTATTACATCAATAAAAACTTGACAGGAGCATAAAAGAACTACACTACTACTGAGAAGGAATTCTTAGTTGTAGTATATGCTATTAATAAGTTCCAACACTATATCACAGGATATCAGGTATTCATTCATACAGATCATGTTGCCATTAAATACCTAATGAATAAACCTCTAGTTAGTGCAAGAATGATTTGCTGGTTAATACTGTTGCAAGAATTTGATATCACTATAGTTAATAAACCAGGGAAAGCTAATGTAGTTGCAAATTTTCTATCAAGATTGCCAAATGAAGATACAAGAGAGTTGGTTGAAGATGCATTTCCTGATGAGAAACTGTTTTCTATTTCTGTGTAGTCTCCATGGTTTGCAGATATAGCTAATTATTTGGCTACAGGAAAAATTCCTCTTCACTTTACTCCTAAACAAAGGAAACAGTTAATCAAGCAAAGTTCTTCTTTTAAATGGATAGGAGGTTTACTTTTCAAATGCAGTCTTGACCATGTTTTGCACAGGTGCATCCGCAAGGATGAGGTATATGATATCCTAAGGGCATGTCATGATGAACCTTCAGGAGGACACTATTTAGTCAAGAGTACAATTCAAAATATCTTGGGTACTGGTTATTACTGGCCATCTTTGCATAAAGATGTGAAAAATTATGTTAGACATTGTGATGCATGCCAAAGGATGGGAAAACCTACCTTCACTAGTGAAATGCCATTACAACCTCAAGTAGGAACATAACCATTTGAGAGGTGGGGGTTAGATTTTGTAGGACCCATTGACCCTCCTTCCCAAGGAAAAGTGCATATCTTGGTATGTACTGACTATGTAACCAAATGGGTAGAAGCCCGTGCTTTTAAGCATGCTCGAGAAGAAAAAGTTGTTGATTTCCTGTATTCATAGATTTTCCTGCATTTTGGGGCCCCACAATCCATCACCACAGATCAGGGACCTCAGTTTACTTCAATATTTGTTGAAGCCTTCACTCAACTATATGAAATCAAGCACAGGAAATCCTCACCTTACCATCCGCAAGCCAATGGCCAAGTTGAAGTGACAAATAGGGAATTAGAGAGGATCTTAACCAAAACCGTAGCAGCCCATAGGAGGAATTGGGTGGAGAAATTACCTGAAGCAATTTGGGCTTATAACACCACTTGGAAATCCACTACTGGATTTACTCCCTATGAATTGGTTTATGGTAAAAAGCCTCTTTTGCCTATTGAGTTTGAATTACTAACTCTTCAAACTACTTTGGAAGTTGGTATTGATTTGTCATAGGCACAAACGAACCGGATCCTACAGCTCAATGCATTGGATGAGCTAAGGAGGGATGCATTGCACCAGACCGAGGTGATCCAATCACAAAGCAAGTTGTGGCATGATAGTCATCCAACAATGAAATTTCAACAAGACGATTGGGCTTTGTTGTTTGACTCACGATATGAAGACTATCCTGGCAAGTTGGTGGCTCGGACTTTATCATATTGAGGAGGTATTTTCAAATGGAGTTGTACATATTTCACCAATAGATGATTCAAAAAGGAAGATGGTGGTTAACGGTCATCGTCTTCGGATATATCACCAACCATTAACCAAGGAGGAGTTTCTCAAGCAAGTAGGAAACTTGGATGTATCAGTATTGGAAGAAACCACTTCTTCCAATATGGACTCAATCAAGTGACATGAACCAAAATATATAAAAAAAAATGAAAAAATAATAAAATATATATAAATAAATAACAATAAATAATAATTTAGAATGTGAAAACCTCTTTGAGGCGCATCTGAATTGGGCTTACATGAAAACCGGTTTTTTCGGCATGTTTGCCTCACGGACCCGCCACCATTCCATTCATTCTCACCATTGTTTCACTATTTACCATTCCACTCATTCTCACCTCTGTTTCACTATTTTCCAGATTGCACCTGTTACACTCTGTGAGGAGTCAACTTAAAATTAGCAGAAAACAACATTTGTACAAAATCTAGATAGAATGGTTTCTTCAGGTATGTGCCTTTTCTATTTTAATATTGTAAATATTTATTATGTAGTGTATGATATCCCTAGTTAGTATAAAGCATACATAAGGTCTAGTTCCAAAAAAGTTATCAAGATAAGTTTCAAATAAAAAAAAAGCCTCTTCAAATGATTTTGAGTGAAACTGCTCTGGAATAAACCTGTTGCATATCACTGTTCTTGAATTAAACTCTAGAATTGGCTTTGGAATGAAAAGGGTCTTTGCTCAGGAATGAACTTTGTGATAAAACCAATTAAATGAATTAAAAAAGGTTCATTCATTTTACTCCGAAACCACATGGCTAAAAAGTCAAATAAATCAAATTTTTTGTGAGTTCCTAAGGTTTTGCGCCAATTGGGTTGGAAATAGCACTTGGGACGCAGGTTTCAAGTACGAGTTCCAAGGCAAAATTTTGAGGAGGGCATGGAGTTTCGAATACTACAACACGTGACCACTTGGCACACGATTCAAAATCTATTTAAAAGAAGAACTTTCGTAAAATATGCCATGCCACTCCCGATAGCTATAACATGGAGTAAACATTAATGATGGGTTTTTATGTGCAATAACTTGTTGTCATGTTCCTAGCACATTTTGAAGTTGTTTTGGCACTGCATCTATTTACTCCTCACCCTCGAGCATTAGCATTGACAAACTTAAGCATTTCAAAAACTAAAAAAACCTTGTTGTTCAAAATTTGTAAGCCTGAGATACTCTGCACACAAGAAATTAACAATGGGCGGACAAAAGAACAAAATTGAACCGGATAACATAGAATTTTTGCAAAAATATGAGGAGTCCATGCAAATTTTTAAAGGAGGATTTTTGCCCTTATTGCACAAATTCGATGGGCATTCATAAGGATTGGCCACTGAGTTTGCACGCACCTTTCACAACAATCAAATCCACATTAGCGGCATGACAATCCAGGTAAGCCCTAAAATTCTCAGTAAAGTTACTGAAATGCCACTACATGGGGTTCAAATTGGGAAATCAAGGAAAAATACTTTAATTGAACTAGTAAACCGGTTCAGGGGAAATGAGGATAGGCCCACCGAGTTTGTATTAAGTAATAATATCTACAAGGGGGTCAAAAGAACAAGTTTACAGCCTCCTTGGGATGAAGTTGTAGTATGGGTCATTAGGTTTTTGACCTACGATGGGCAATTCCCTATCCTATCTGGACATCACATGAGAATTCTAACCCATCTTCACCATGGCAACTCAAACCCTGAGCTTAGGGTAAACCTTCCTTTGTATTTATATCAGGAGCTAGTAAATATGGCCAAAAAGTACCAAGCAAGAAGAGGGTCTCCCAAACACCATGGCCTAATCAAGATTATATGCAGACATCACTTCAGGGGAAACCCTAGAAGCTTTGATAGGTTTTTTTGTGCATGGAATGAGTTGATTGAGGAAGAGGCAGTTGAAAGCCCTAGATCTGAAGAAGAGTTAGAGGTTGAAGGACCTGAATCTAAAGCAAAAATAGAAATTGAAAGTTCTGAACATGAAATTGAAATTGAATCCTCTAAAAAATAAATTCCCTCCTCACCACAGGGACCTCCATCCTCCAGGACAAGGAAGCAAAGAGAGAAAAATTCTAAGATTGATCCTATAGGAAAGAGGAGAAAGGTTACAATTTTTGAAAATGTAACTATTTTTCCCACTCAGTCCATTGAGAAATTTGGAAGTTCAAGCAGGGAAGGGCAGATGGATAAGGGAACACCTAAAGCAGACCCTGCCCTAGGATTGACAAACTCTATTTCACAATCTAAAAAGAAACAAAAGCAATCAGCTTCGAGATTGAGAAGGTCTTCAAGACTTCAGAAATCCACCAATATAGGTGATGTGGAAAAGGAAGAAGGAACTGCACATGTTGATACCCTGCAGGTGAAATAAACTATGGAGAAAGTTGAAGATATAAGTACCAAGGGAAAAAATAGTGCAATAGATATGGCTATGCCTACAATGTCCCTCAATTACCCACTAGATTTAGAATATAGAACCATAATAGAAGAAGTAGAGGGACACATCACTATTGCAGAAATGTCTACACCACTTATGGATTATTCAAATTCTGAGGAAGAATCTGAGGCAGCTGAGGAAGGGAAAGATGATTTGAGCACTGAAGAGGAAGAAGAAATAAACATAAAGACTCAATTGCATGCAACTAGGAGTGTCATCAAAACTCAGACAAGATGGATTGAAAAGAGTGAAGCTTCCTTGAAAGAGAAAGATGATATTATCGCTAAGTTATGGCAAGAGATAGAGACTGTAAAGGGTAGGTTAACACTTCTGGAGCAGTAGCCTCCTCAGTCCGACTCAGGGTATGAATTGGCTAATCTATTACTGAACTTAGCTAGCAATCCTGAAAGAAACTCACCTGTCAAAGCTGTAATAGAAGAAGAAGAAACAACACAAGAAGTACAACAGGCTCAAGATCAAACAGGGGATGGACATCTAGAAGTACTTGTGTAGGTTTTTGAAGATCCACAATGAACTGAGTGAACCAATAACACATACAAAGATAACAATAGTAGTACAGGAAGAGGTAAAACCACAGTATCCTCAAGACCTTGATAATTTGAATGCACCTGAGATTGAATTGGTAGAAATTGGAACACAAACAGAACCTCCTACAATTGGAAAGGTGGATATAGGCATCCAGGTTAATATCATTCCTCAAATGCAACCAATTTTTAGATCACTAGACACAATCACACTTGCAAAATATAATGAATATGTGGCATATTGGATGGCAAAATGTCATCAATTAGAAGGAAAGGTCTCATCATTATAGACCTTAACAAAAGAGTTAGAACAAAAAAATTTAGAAATTGAAAAATTAAAGGAACAAGTGCAGGACGTATGCCAGATTGTAGAATGTATGGTTCAGTGTCGAAGGCCAGCCAGATTCTATAGCTTAATTTTAAAGGAGAGATACCTTCGTTGGCAAACGATGAGGATCACTTATGGTCTCTCTCATAAATTGGAAACACCTGGTGAGTTTTTGGAAGGTTTTTGGAAAAGTTTTGCAGAACACCAGAATCTGCTATGTGAGTTATTCCTACATAATTTCTTTTTGCCAACAGAAGTTATCTTCCTTCCCCATGTCTTCACTAGTGATCTTTAGCTTAGGGTTTTTCAGTCTACACTCCAAAATCAAATATATTGGGAGCACGAAAAGAAAACCAGCAAATCCATGGAATTACAAGCAGTTTTGCTCATTAGGCCTATTCACCTGAACCATAGGACCTCCACCAGTGAGCACTATACTCTAATGAGGGATGACAGAGTAAGAAAAATGTATCTGGGGAACTTGCAGAAATGCATAGATGGTTTTCAAACTTTTTGTGCAACATCATTTGCTGATGCTTTGTCAGCTTGCAAAAGCAGATGGGGAGAGCTACCTATATCACTACAGAAAAGAGAACCCATCTCTCCAAATAACCTGATGTGGTCTAGAAGAAGGGCAAAATGTATAATCCAAACCATATTTGAGGTAAAGAAGCAATGGATAGGTCTCAGGTACAAGAATCCAATAATCATCACCCATGTTCCATATTTATTTGATAATGACCCTCAATCAGACGATCAATTCTAGGAGTGACTCAGGGAGATTAAAGAGCACAAAGGATATTACAAGGTTGGAAGTAGACTATGGAAATATGCTGAGCGCTATCTTGACATAGATCTTTGTGCTTCTATAGCAAAATAGAATGCATGAGGACATGCATTGCAATAGGTTGGGGGGAAATGATGAGGTAAAACATTACCTCATACAAAGACTGCTTTTAATAACTTATTAAACTATTTGGAACTACTTATGATATGTTTTTGTACTAATTTTAGTGATACTATGCATTATATGATGATGTTTGCATATTGGAATGATAAAGTGCATATGACATGTTTTGACTAATTTATCTATGTTTTATAATATGTTTCAGCTATATGTTTTAGTATATTTTGCATTAAATTAGAATTGTAATATGAAGGTACTGATATCTATTTAGTTTTGTGCTTCTTTTACAAAGTTTCCCCGCAATTCACCCATTTTGAATAATCTAAAGGCGCCAAATACTTTGTCAGCAGTTGATTGTGTAGAAAACAAGAATTTTTCCATACAAATTCCAGCCAACTGTACATATACAGCATGGCTTGAAATTTGTCCACTCTAGCTCATACAAAAGGTGGAATCATTCATTTGGGTACCTATGGAGATTATTTCTGCCATCACAACTAGTCACACATGCTTTTGTTGCATGAATTAATGCCAACTTTGTTCTGCTGCCTGATATTTCAGAGTAGCTCCGAAATGAGCGTAGAAACAACAATTTTGGTCAAAAGTGCCTTTAAATGCAACAAACGGGTAGTAAATGGTGGTTACAACTATTTAAGGGATATCCCTATCCTTTCCAACACTTTTCCTTCAACGGATGCATTCCAGCAGATGAAATGGATAAGGAGTAATGGATCATATCCCTACATTCTAGAAACATTTTTGCCATAGTTGTAATATTCCTATATTGTAGCACAAAAACTTATCAATAATGTACCCTACTTGTATAAATAAAATTCTCCCGTTTGGTTGAGCATATAGGAGGATATAGGTGCTAGTAGATAGAGGAGTCCAAGTATTGTAATTGCGTACTGCAGCAGATTAGTAGTCTGTAGAACTTCCCTTGCACTGTTGATATGTCGAGAATGAAATAAAGGTGCAATATTTGTCATTCATGTTTGCTTTTGAGTTCAATGTGAGGATTTGATAGTGTAGAGAAAGTACTTTTTCCCTCTTTTGGTTCAGGAAGCAAGGGCCACTTCCAGGCCCAAAAGAGGGATTATTCATGCCAGAGTTCTGCTAATTTCTTGCTACAGCAGGTCAACAGGAATCTAACAACTTTTTGCATGGTTAATATTGAATTAAACTTCATCTAACATGTGGCACATGAATGCATTATAGTTAATTCATCTAGAATAGATTTTATAGCATAACATTTTCTATTTTAGCTTCAGCATTTCTAGTCTGTATTTCCAGTTTGCATCAGAGAATTTCTTGTTAATTCAGTTTGCTACAGATTTGCAATATTTGCTTACCAATTGAATTTCATCATTGTCTTAGGTTTCATTTTCTGTAGGTGTGAATTTTCAATTCTAAAAAAGTTTCATTGTTGTTATAGTTAATTATGTGATTTCAATTTTGTTATTTTAAATTTTGTCAACTGAATTCTGTCATTTTCAATAGTTTAGATTTACTTTTTTTGCAACTATGTGAATTTCAATTATGCAAGGATAAGTAGGCACTCAGTTTTAGTTTCTAGGAGATTAAAAGGGACACCTGACACCCCCAAACACTAACTGTTCCATGAATAAGGTCATGATTTAAATGAACTAAAAATCAATTTGTTAACCCCTGCTTTTGTATATAGCCTTGGACACTGCCCTAGATTGACACATAATGATTAAATGATGAAGAGTTGACGATACTCATAAATAACTACTTATCACTCCAAAATAATCAAAAACTTGATTAATACAATACTAAGCCTTATTACTCCTAATTAATCTCAATAATAACCTTATAAAATGATTAATAAAAAATAAACCTTATAAAACCAATTATTCCTTATCCTAGGCCAAAAATTAGATTTCAATAATATGCTTTTGAAACCCTAGAATATACCTATGCATTTATGTATCACATTTGGCCCCATATTCTCTAACCAAGGGTGTTTCATTGTGTTTGAAAATGTGATGCTCTTGATGCTATTCTAACTTCCTTAATATAACGCTCCCACTTGAAATGATTCACTTGGCTTATAAACATCCCATTGTCCTCAACATGGTGCTTCAATGTTTGGAGGTTCTCCAACTTAGGGTATTTTAGAAAATGTTCACCTACATGCCATTTTGCTTTCCCATTATGTGGAATTAAATAGTGAAGCTATTCTCAGGCGACGATGATTAGAGTGACACTTTGATTTTTAAAACCTTTGGACTTGCAAATGCTTTTTCCTTTCAATTGCTTTGGAACTTGATTCTCCTTTCAAGGTCTTCGAATGATGTTATTTCTCCTCTAAGATGGCGCTTAGCATTCTTGAGTGCTTCACTTCCCTTTGCCTCGAGCTAGACACTTCACTCTGCACTAGACACTTCGCTTGGCACTGTTCATTGAGCTTATGCACTTGATGCTCAATGCTACATTTGAATAATTTTGGTGAGGTGTTTGAAATTATTTTTTAATTCTTCTATGTTATTATTGATGTCGTTGCTTTAGTTCTTGTCCTCTAATTTTTCATTTCATATTTTCCTAGTGATGTACAACATAAATATCTTTAGCTTGGCTTGAACAAAAATAACGTCTAACCCTTAGGTTCCTTTACACTTGAGTTCCTCCTCATGGTGCTAGCATTGCTTGATGTTTTCATTGCTTGACACTTTATATGATTGGCATTTTAGATGCATGCGATGCTTAACGTGTTCGATGCTTGATGCTACCAATCCTTGGTACTTTAGATGCTTGGGACATTCGATTCTTGGCACTTGTGATGCTTGCAACACTTTGCTCTAGCTTTGCACTTTAACCTATACTCTCTTAGGTACTTGGCTTCACATTCCAAGTGCTCAACTTTTATCTTTGACATCTTGATACTCAACTCTTGTCTCTAGCATTTGACTTTTTTCTTGATGTTTGAATTTCAATCTTGCTAAGTTGCTCGATGTCAAAGTTAGAGCTTGCTCAGTCCTATGTAGCCTAGATTAGCACTTGGATATATGCTTGATTATGCACTTGACTTAATGTTCATATTCCTTCTCAATGTTCATTCTTGCTTAGCTAGGTTCCTCCTTAGCGTTAGGTTTGGTGTTTGATACCTACATAGCACTCGGGCTTACTTTGTTGGTTGATTCAATGCTTGACTTTTTCTTAGCTTATATCTTGTTCTAATATTAACTCTTACTTTGGATATTATCTTTGGTTCCTTGATGCTTGGCTTAACTTCTACTTTTGGCTTTGCTTTTGTTTACCTTCAACTTGATGACTTAGCTCTTTAGAGATAAACTTATTTCCTTTTTATACTTTGTTCAATTCTTTTATGCAGCATTGCTCTTTGTTTGACTCAATGCTCAATGCTTATGTTCTTTCTAATCAACTTATCTTGCTATGTAGGTTCAAGTGGCTTCTTCCTACTATTATATTTGTGTAGGCTCCAAAAAATTTGACGTCCAAGCAACTTATAAATACCTTTGAAATTGTTGTGGCTCTCTAACTCTTCCAATGCAGACCTTGAATGCTTATCGTCCTCTTGTAATGGTAGCTCTTTAACTTTGCCAATGCTTTCTTTCCTGAAATCCAAATTGTTCTTTAAATACTTTAATGCTTTAATGCTATCAAATCTCTTTTACTTGACTTGTTGTCTTCAAGTCTAAGCTTGTTGTATTCAAGTCTTTTGGTTATCTTGAAGTCTTCTTACTTCCTTCTATGGGACCTCTTTGCTTGGGTCTCCTATCTTTGTCTACTATGGAACCTCTTTTAATGGGTCTTATTTATCTTGTTGTCTTTTTTCTAAAATATATAAGTCTTATAGGACTTTTCTCCTTACAACTCCTTCCTTTTCCAATCAAATATGGCCTCTTTTCTACTAGGGCCACTTATATCCACTATGGACCTCTTTCTATGAAGGGTCTCAAATATCTAGTTCTTTGAACTCTATCTCTTAATATTGGTCTCTTCTCTTGGACCAATTTTTCAAGGTCTATAGGACCTAAATCACTGAAACTTTTATCAAGGTATTTTCCTTAAGATCTAAATTCACTATATCAATATCAAGGTCTATCTTCAAGACTTGGATCAATATTATAGATTGCCTTCTATTTTGAATAGTTTCTTGGAATAGGTAAACTCAATATATCTTATCAAGGTCAATATCTTAATGACCTAAAATATTTATCAAGGTCTATCTTTAAGACCTAAAACTTTACTTGACTATAACTCGAATCAATCCCTACTTGAGGAAAGCCTTCAACCTTCTAGCACATGAAGATGAAAGTGTTCTCTATCTGGTGTAGGAAGCTTCTCAGCTTCTAAAGATCAATTTTCTTTGCAGCAATATCTTATCTTTCTCTAACATTACCTAAGAATAAAAAATTTGAATGACCAACTTTCTTCTGAGTTGGTTCTTGCAATTTTCAATTTGTAAAAAACTTCAATCAATAATTATTCTCTTTCCTTGAGAGAAATATCAATATCAAGGGATTTATATCCCTAAAAATATCTAATAATGTTAGGGTTGGCTATTCCCTAAATAATCAATTGACTTCAAGTTGATTCACCCAAATAGGGATCCTAGTCTTCACTAGTTATCCTTCAACCTAGTGGAAAGATCCTAGCTAAGTCCTAGTCTTCATAGGTTATTCTTCAACCTTTTGAAAAGACCCTAGATTTTTTCAAATTCTATTAGTGATTCCTAGTATTCACTAGCTATTTCTACAACTATGGAAATACTCTAGCCTATTGCAACTTTCAAATCCAGTGCAAGCAACCTTATTGTGGCTCTGATACCACTATTAGCTTTTGAAGCTTTAATACTTAATGTAAATCACCACAAGAAAATAATCACAGGATCTAATATAATGAAGTTGCAATATAATGAATCAAATAATAACTCATAAACAATAATACTCATAAAATAATCATATAAACATGCTCACAATATTGAACATAAAAAATATTGAAAATACTATTGAATAAAAGTCTACTATTGCAAACATAAAGCTTTGCATGTTCGATTTATATTACAATACTTTGTCACAAATATATAATTGTGTGTGACTCTTCATTAGTTGTACTCTTAACCTTCACTCTTCTTAACAACTCTTCACTTTCCTATCCTAATAACACATGTGCACACTTACATATTAGATACTTGTACACATTTACACTCATAACATTTTCACACATATTTACATGACACTTGTGCATTCCCTACAAATTATTACATTAAATAAAATATTAACTCACTCACTAATCTAAGACACAACCCTAATTTAGTATTTACAATAATGTACCAAGGTGGTACATTGTCATGTACCAAATAATGTAATATTATTCAACAAGCATTTATTGATAGTCTTTGTTTTACCATCTATTTGAGGGTGGTACACTGAACTCATTCTAAGGTGAGTGTCCTAAAATTTAAATAGTTATTTCCAAAATTAACTAGTAAAAGCAGGGTTATTGTTACAAACAATAGATTTGGGCATACTATGTAGGTTAAATATGAGGTCTACAAATATTTACACAACTACAGAGGTGGTATAGGGATGAGCTAAGGAACAAAAATGAGTAAACTTTGTGAGATGATCCACTATCACTAGAATGATTAATTTACCTTTAGATTTTTTCAATTCCTCAATAAAATCCAAAGAGATATCAGTTCACACTTATGCCAAAATTGGAAGGGGTTGCAGTGTGCCTAGGGTAAAAATCACTTCTCCCTTCATTTGTTGGAACACATTACATTCTACCACAAAGGTTTGAATATATTTTTTGATTCCTTTCTAAAATAAAGTGTGCTTGGATATTTCATAGGTTTTAAGAAACCCTAAATATATTATAGTGAGTGATGCATGCATTTCCTACAATATGAGCTCTTGCATTTATGAAGTTTTAGGAACAACTAGATAATCATGATATCTCAATTATTGTCCATCCCATGCATATCCAAGGAATTTGTTAGGATCATCTTGGAGTTGTTCAATCATAGATTGCAAATTAGAGTCCTTAGCTATTTCTTCCTTGATCTAATTGGTCTACTATGAAAGTGGTGTTGATATGGCATATAATGTGCTTTGATCTTTATATTGACGTGAAATTACATCAACAACTATATTCTAATTTCCATTCTTATAAATGATTTCATAATCATATCCCAACAATTTAGAGACCCACCTTTGTTGTTTTGGTGTGGATCCTCACTATTACAAGTACTTAAGACTTTGGTGGTCTATTTTTATTGAAAATTTATGCCCAATGAGGTATGACTGCCAATGGTTGATAACATAAAATATCCATTATCTTCTTTTTATAACTTGATTTTCCTAAATATATGCCCTATAATACCTTATTGGTGAATACAAAGGGTCTTCCTTCTTGTATCAAAGTTATCCCATTTCCACTACTTGAAGCATCACTCTCAATTATGAAAGGTTTAGAAAATTTGGGCATTAATAACTCTAGTGTTGATATCATGGCTTATTTTAGATACCAAAAGGCTTGTTCCACTACTTTTGACCACATGAAAGAATTTTTCTTCAACATAGTTTTTAATGGTGCTGCAATCTTCCTATAATTATAAACAAAATTTTGACAATATCTAGTAAGGCCTAGGAAACCTTGAAGGTACTTAAGGGTTTAAGGCTTTTGTCACTCATGTATAGATTGAATTTTATTGGATTCTACTTTAACTTCTTTCCTTGATACAATATAGCCCAAGTACTCTACTTCTTGCATGCCAAAAGAACACTTTGATTGTTTTCCATAAAGCTAATTCTTAGGCAAAAGTTACAAGGCCTAATACAAATGTTTGATATGTTTCTCCTAGTTATGGCTATAAATTAGAATATCACCAAAGAAGACTAAACCAAATTTATGTAAGAAGGGCCAAAAATTTACATGCTTTAAACTCTAGAAGGTGGAAGGTGCTTTGGTCAGACCAAAGGGAATGGACCAAAGGGTATGACCAAATATTCATAGAGTCCTTCATAGTTTGAAAGGTTCTTTTAGAAATGTATTCTTCCATAATTTTAACCTGGTGATAGCTGAATAAAAATCTTACTTTAAGAAATATTGTGTATCATTCAATTCATCCAACAACTCATAAATTCTAGCGATAGGAAATTTTTCTTTGACAATTGTTTTATATAGTTCATAGAAATCCACACACAATAGCCAAAACCCATAATTATTACATACCAACAACATTGGAGAGGAATATGGACTAACACTAGGTTAAATAACCCCTACTACAAGCAATTCCATTGCCATTTTCTCAATTTTAGATTTGTGGACATATGGATACCTATATGGATGAAAATTTGGTGAAACACTACTTAGTACAAATTGGATGACATGATCATGAAAATGTTGAGGCAATAAACCCTTGAACTTCTCAAAAATAGATGTGTGCCTCTCTAAAAGAATCTATAATTCATCCTCTTGCTCTGTTTCATTATTATTGGATATTTGTATAGCATACAAGTGGGCTATAGCCCCATGGAATGCTTTCTTTAGGAGATTTTCCTTTCTATAAGAAGAAATAAGTTGGGTAGTGCTAGCATGCATCCCTATGGAAGTGTATTTTGTCCCTTTCTAACTAGATATCATCCATAGTTTAGGAAAATTCCAAAATACGAGACCCAAAGCTCTTAGTCACTGTGTTCCCAATACTATATCATATCCTTCCAAGGCCAAATATATTGGTCCTAAGATTGTATTATCCTATTCGCACCTTGAAATTTCTATATTTACCCTTGTAAGAAAACATTATTATCCTATTTTAGTAGTTACTATTTTTAGTAAGGGTCCCAAAAAAGTGTATGGGTGCTATATACAAAAATTATTAGATTGATGATATGATCACAATGGACTGGGTCTCAAAATGATGTTTTTGGTACCCTTAACTTTTTATAGTCTACTATTTTTTTGTAAGTATTCTATTTACTAAAAAATGATGTTTTCTACTCCATTGTCCTCATAATTACACAAGGTACCATCTCCCTACTACTCTGTTTCATGACAATTGACTGATATGACAACTGCCCTTTCTGTTATTATTTTTAAATATTATATAGAGTTGTCTATTCTAACAATTACCCCTTCTGTAATTGACACCAATAGTTTCTTTCTAACTATCAAGAATGGTTACTATCTCATCAATTTTATGATGAGTGTAGTCTCTACAATATGCTCAATTTCATGTTTGGGGTTTGATAGACAACAAAAATAGGGTCACTCTAGGTCAAGATGTGTGTACTGCCCATATCCATATGATATATTACAATAGATAATACTCAGATGAGTAATTTAGACTACTATCCAAGGAGGATATAGCCAATATCTTTGGGCACACTACCCACCTCTATAATCCAAACGGGGAGGTAACCTTCTCTAGTGTTTTGCTCGATGCACTATGGAAAGACACATGATTGAAATATTCCTAGGGCTAAACATCTCTCCTAAACCTAGGGGGTCTCCCTATATACTCCAAGGTATGTGGGATCTCAAGTTTGTATACAAGTGCTATCTAATGCCTAGGTATTGGAGTTTGATCACCCCTCACTTTACTAGATGCTTTATGGTAAATCTATCTTCGCTAATAATGATAGCTCCTCCATGATATTTTAAAACCCCTGGTATAGGGTTTTGTTGGTCAAATATTTGCCTAATCATACAAAACTACGTTTGTGCGCCCTAGACACAGCCAAAATTTAAGGACCGAAGGAAAGAGATGTCCCCCATGTCAATCTCCAGAGAGGGTTGGTTCCCTTACTAATTCTAAAATGGTTGAAGACTAAGGATGCAAGAAAGAAATCAGAAAATGCATAAAGAAATGGGAAATATGGCCACCGGCCGACTGTGTAGGATGGAAATAGATTGATAGCAGGAATTCACACCAAGCTGAAAATAGCATGCAAATAGATGATCAAACAACATAATTTCCATACAACTTCGCACATGTAATATTCAGATCAACACTCCAACACTCACTCTCTCACTTGCAATATTTAAATACAACTTACAAAATTTAAATCTAACAACAAATAATAAAGTTAACCATGTAAAAGAAGTGTGTAATATAGAAGACCACAATACACCAAGTCATTTGCAAATCCAACTATTTTTAATTCACTATTACTGCAGAGAACTTGAAGTATTTTCTCGTAGGAATATCTATTTTTTCCAACCCCTTACAATGCAATTTTTCTTAATATTTATAGAGGTTTGTACCTCTTCCATTGAATACATCAAATGAGTCATTATTTCTTAGAAATCTTCTTTCGGTAGACACGATCCTGAAAAAAGTTTGAGATGATAGCATTAAGGCACCGTAGCATTAAATTTGAGTCACCTCCATCTTCTTAGAAACCAAACACGAACTTCAGCAATTTACTCCATATTCAATTTGCTTTGGAGAGGGAGTAAAACCTTCGAGAAGATGTTCTTGAAAATGACAAAAATGCTTCCACTTCGTCACCAACATTAAATTGCAGAAGTTACCCGAAGAAAATATTCAACTGGAAAAATAAAGCTCTAAAATTGCCGAAGATGATGGCAATTAATAACTAAAATTTACCCCATTTAATTATACTCATGCCTCTGAAGAAATTTAATCACATGTGCTAAAAAATAAACAACATTTGCCTTCAAAATATCTTCGATGCATCTATCATGACGTTCGCCCCTTTTACCTGAGTGTAAGGGTGAA
The DNA here is from genome assembly GCA_028583015.1 of Wollemia nobilis. Taxonomy (NCBI): domain Eukaryota; kingdom Viridiplantae; phylum Streptophyta; class Pinopsida; order Araucariales; family Araucariaceae; genus Wollemia; species Wollemia nobilis. The sequence goes on from JAQPPZ010000523.1 coordinate 25,041,437, forward strand.
AACCATTTAAAAATTGTCATCGCCCAAACTTTATCTCTCCATGTCATTCGCCTTTAAAAATAACGAACGGATCCATCGTGAATATTTTAAAGCGACCATGATGCATATTGAAATCATGTTCGCCCAAATGAGGGGCGAACACAATGTGTTCCTTTTATTCTCCTTTTTGTTTGGTGCATTCCTACTTTTGGGGCGCGTTCGCCTTTTCAATGGGCGAACGTGACATTCGCCCCTCCAATGAGGCGAACACATTTGCATTTTTCACTTTGTCGATTTTCTTTTCTATCAAAGCCTTCAATTTCTTACTGTCGTTTTCGTCTCTTAAGTGAAATTATTTTTATCTTTTGATTGTTGTTGTGGATAATTTGACAAAGTGAATTCGAAGCAGATTTCCAAGTCACAATTTGGGGTTAATTTGTTTATTTTTCGAATGAAAAATTACATAAAAACTGAAATGACTGCAATGTTTTTAAACATTCTGAGCAAAATGTGAATTACATTACAATCAATGATTTATTTAAAACCAATGTGGCATGATGCAAAACTGCAAATATTTTTGGCGGCTCTCGACGTATCCAGCTCACATGGATGCAAGTGATCCCAGGCCTTAATCCATTAGGCGCTTTTGAGTCTTCTTCCCAACCTCCTTGGATAATGCTTTTGATGTAGATGCTTGATGACGCTTCTCCTCTTCATTTGATTTCTCAGTGGCTTCTGCTTCCTTTTATGCCTCAGCTTGTTCTTTGAGGGCCTCAGAAGTAACCTCATAAACTACAACCGCGAAATCCCATGTCTGTGTGGTAAACAAAGAAAAAGTGCTCAGGGACTCATATACAAAACACAAATTTTGAATATCTTTCAAACTCAGGCGCCTTGCTCGTTGGGCTAACTCAAAAAGTGAAGGCTCCATACGAGTATACTTCTGCATGAACGGTAAGACCTGAACATCTGTGATTGGCTCTTCCCACGCATCAATCTTCGAAGAATATTCCATGAACTGCTTCCATGCTGCTTCCAGTTGTGCTTGTGGAAGAGGTTCACCCTGTTCATCAATAAATTTTGGAAAACCCATTTCACATAGAGCATTAAGATGAGTCATTGAAATAGTATGTTCCTGCTCTATAACATTGAGAATTTTTCGACCTTCTCGCATTAGATCCATTTGCTAAAAATAACTGCGCAGTGTGAATTTTACAGCTGACCAGGAATGATCCATTGTGCTCAAAAGTTTCACATACATGGTGGAATTTGCCAAGGCCTGTATTTTTACTGCCATCTCCAGATAGGGCGATAATAACTCCTTTGTGTTATCAATTATTTTTTTTCCCATTTGTATGTGTAGATGAGCCGCCCACAAATAGTGCAGCACTTGAACTGCTTCAGGAGCTAGTTTCTCACAACTGTGTGCAGAGCGAAGGCGCATTTCCTTGATGTTATTACGAGAAAAACCTGCAGCGTACATAGCTTTCTCTGCCAACTGACTATAGATAGCTTCAAGCATATGGCAAATATTATGCATCTCAATGCATGCTACATCTCTCTCTTTCAGGTGCACTCCAACCTGTCGCTTCAAATGCTCATTTTTTGTAGCAGTTTTTTCCTCTTGTGCTTTACTTTTAGCCAAGGCGGTCTCGAGTTCAATGATCCTATCGGCCTTATCAAAGTATTTTTTTTTGTAATGCTCACCATGTAGGTAAACTGAACTCATGTCCACTTGAATATTGCCCATATTTTCCACAGAATCAATCTTCGTGAGGTCTTCAATGATGCTCTTAGAAATAAGTTCATCTGGCAATAATTCTCCTTGCGGTTTTTGAACCAATGGAGTAATCTTGGTGATATGAGCTTCCATTGTAACAGGATCAAAAGCGACCCTCTTTAGAGGACGTGCTGGTTCGAGAGCTTCCTTTCATCGCCTACTTTTCAACCATTGGGATGAACTCAAATGTGCTCAGTTGATTTTCTCTACATCTGACTACTTGGATGCCACCTGAATGTTAGGTAAAGATTGTAATTCCAAAAATAGGGTGAAGGAAATAAGGGCTTCAGAGCGGTTAGGTTGTGAAACTGGCGTGGTGGTTAGAAGTTGTGGAATAGAGATGGTGGAATGGACGGGTAAACTGGTTTTAACAGTGATTACGCTCACTCGAGAAGGAGTTTGTGTACTTACAACTTTGGTAGAAATGGTAGAAGTGATAGATGGGGATGAACGCAAAAATGGATTTGGTCCTGATGCATATGAACTAAAAGAAAGGGAGGATGAAGAAAAGGGAACAAAAGGAGCAGTAGTGACTTCGGGAACGATGGATGAAGAAAGTGGAAGGGATATGGAGGGCATACTGAAGGGTGGAGAAACAGACACAGAAACTAACGGAAGTGAAACTGACGTAGTCACTACTTACTCCAAAAGAGAAGAAGAATAAGGGAGAGAAGACATACCTTCGGGTGCAAGCACCATGGGATGTGGTGATAGAAAGGGCTGCACAAAATCCTCCTCTTGTTGCTCCAGTGCTACCTCTGTTGGAACCTCAATCACCATGGGAGCACTAACAACTATCGTCGAAATGATAGAAGTTACAACAGTCATATTAACTGCAACATCACCTAAAGAAATAGTGATGGCACCAGTCCTTGGTTTCTTAGCCACCTTGGGAAATAGTGGCACCTATTGTACATCACGCTTTTTTGGCTTTGGTACTTCCTCTATCTTTTGCTTTGCCCACTGAGATCTTCACTGAAATGCATATTGTGGTTCCTCTTCCTCAGGAGTTTCTTCTATGATCAATGGATGGTGTTCTTCTATCTCGCTTTCACCACTTTCTGACTGTTGAAAACTGTATGGCAAAATATTTGCGAAAGCAATTGGCTGGTGAACCGCTGAAAAGGCATCATCAAGTTTGAGCCCGTAAGCAGTTGTAGGTTTTCCATGGTGAACTCTCATTATCCACCAATTCATTATCTTCTCTTCGGATCATTTGGGATTATTGGCTTTTACTTGGTCAAACAAACCTGACGAAGGAGTTTGAGACCTGTACTCTACTTCTTGCTCATAGCAGTCATACCAAGGGGGAAGTGTAGCCATTTTCTCAATATGCTAGTTCATGTTTGGCCCATTAAAATTGTTTTGATTATGCTCAATTCCCGATCGAGGACAACAATGAAATGATTTCATTTTGACAAAGTCTTTAAACTTATCTAAAGGATCATACCACCACCGCTGTGGTAAGTCAATCAGCCCCATATCCTGCAATGCAATGGTAAGAAGACGATTTTGTCCAACTTGACTTACTGTTATGCCACCAAATTGAAACGACATATTGCATGTAGTCTTACATCCGCACCTAGCTCCATATATTTCATTCACGTAATCTGACTGGCGCACTACTTCCATAGCAAAAACATGCTCTGTAGCAAAATATGGCAGTAAGAACGACTTACCCGTGAAACCAAAAATTCTCATGACCACGCCTTGGGTAAGCAGAAAAATGTCACCATTTTCTTGAGTAACCATTATATCTTTCAATTCTCATGACACTCTTTTACAGGTACCGCAAAGCAACTCAATTGCCGGTCCCAGAAATAAACTATTAAAGCTATAATAGGATTCTTTTTTCAATAAAATAGAAGTCCACTGGTAAACGGGAAAAGGCTCGTCCTTTTCATTTGTAGTTGAAACAACAATAAAGGAAAACAACACTGTAGTTGGAAGAAGAAAAACCATATCAAAAATGAAGTATACTTGAAAGATTTATCTGCTCTAGTCTGCAAGATTTCCAGCTGCAAATTTAATCTCCGTGAAATATAATCAGCCCAATCAAATAAAATTGGATTGGTGCCCTGTTTCATGGCTGAAGGAGAATAAAATTCTACATGACAAATGAATTGTGCTACAACCGCTTGCCATTTGTGAACTATGTCATATGAGGGCAAACCCACAACCCATGCTAGCATGGAATAAATATCCAAGCTTTTAAATCTTTCAGTGGTCTAGGAAGGTTTGGAAGTTGTCCCATTGGTGGATCTTTAATCAACTGAGTCTCCATAAACTGATGCATGACCACAGTGGAGACATATTTGTCTTCTTGCTCATCAATATGCAACTTCTTATGGACTCCATAGTTGGGAGGCCATAACCCACAGACAAAAGCTTCTCAGACTTCATCGGGAGTAATGGTAAAAGGAATTTCCCTCTTCGCAATCTTGACAGCCCTGGTTGAAGGATCATAATATCTGGCAACAAGCAACACAAGCTCGGGAAAAGGATGTACCCGAGGGCATAAATACCAAAAAAATAGTGAGTGATAAGGTACTGTTAACCAACTTCCCGATGTCAATCCCTGTTGCACTGCAAATTCGACATTTTGCCATAATTTTTCTACTCCTTTGTGAGTGATGACGCAGTCACTGATTCCAGCCATCGAATCTTCATACGGGTCCAAATCAACATAATCATTTTTTCGAGCCTTCTTGGACCTCAGAGTCGTTTCTTTTCTTTTCAACTTCTTCGGATCTCAAGATTCTGAAACTTCTTGAGGCTCTTTGCCACGTCTTCCCATTTTTATTTAATAAACTTCGAGCAAATTTCCCACACACTTCTAAGCACTTCTGCAATAATCCCTTGAAACACATAGGAAAAATTAAAAAGAATAACTGCAAGGGTTACCTCGTCTTGTTTAAATAGACCCCTTTTCGACCGTCGCAATAAATATTGAGTTACTTGGTCGACTTCGAAAAAAATGTCTTCCCACACACTTTGCAGAAGTTTCTTTTTAATAAACTTCGAGCAAATTTCCCACACACTTTCTAAGCACTTCTGCAATAATCCCTTGAAACACACAGGAAAAATTAAAAAGAATAACTGCAAGGGTTACCTCGTCTTGTTTAAATAGACCCCTTTTCAACCGTCGCAATAAATACTGAGTTACTTGGTCGACTTCGAAAAAAATGTCTTCCTTGGTCGCATAACTGTGTTGTAGACCATGCCCTGGCTGCAGAAGCTTGTTTTGAAAAAATAAATTGGCCCCTTGAACCAATTAAATCCTCCTTGTGCTTCCTCGAGAAAGAAAACTTCCACTTTCTGCATGCTTTCCAATAAACGCCATGTCCTAAGAAGGGCAATATGTCCGCATTAAATCTCGGAAATCAAAGGGAATGTTTGCTCACTTAAATCTGCTTCTCCTTGAGAGGGAAGAAAGTAGAGAGGGGAGGGCTCTGGTCCCTCCCCTGCTCCCCCTCCCATGGCTCCTGGTTCCTGCCCAACCCCCGGCTCAACCCGAGTCATCCCTCCCGGGGAGTGGTTGTTTGCGAGATGATCTCCGGGGGGAGATCCTTCTCCACTATCCGCGCCCCTCCCGGCCGGCTAGGGTTTCCTTGGTTGTTTTTTTGGATCGGTGCTTTCCAGGGATCCCTGTTTGGTTGGGGATCCCTTCCCTTTTTCCCTCAGGCTTCCCCCTGGGGCTTTTTTGCAGGTTATTCGCATGGATCTGGTCCCCGGCGTTTCTCGGTGCGGTGGAGGTGACGATTTAGGGTTTGGACAGCTTCCCCCTTTTTCTTGTGAATCCTCGGCGGGCTCTGTGCTTGGACGGGATTATTGGTCCCTCGGTGGGCTCTGTGCTTGGACGGGATTCTTGGTCCCTGCTGCTGGGATCCTCTTTTGTTTTCCCGAGGCGGGTTCCTTGTGGTGCAACTCTCTGGTCACTTCTTGATGGGTTGGATCCTCTCTTTGCTGGCTGTCGGCTTCCTACAGGATGGCTCTCGCTGAACTGAATGTTTTACCGGTGGGCGGGATGGTTTCTCCACAAGGCGGGATCCGCCAAATCCGTCGATTTTCCCGCAAGGCGGGATCCTTTCTTTTTGCTGGTTTCCTAGATGGCGGGATTTCCCTGTTGCTTCCCGCTAGGCGGGACTGTTTGTGGTGGTTTTGACTGCTTCCCGCGAGGCGGGATTTTATTGTAACGGTTTTTCTGTGCTTCCAGCTGGGTGGGATCTTCTCGATGGTGGTTTTTGGCTACTCCCCGCTGGGCGAGATCTCCAAAACTACTTTCTTTCTTATTTGTTTGTTTCCCGCTAAGAGGGATTGTTTCATGCTTACCGTTATCACTAGGCAGGATTTATGTTTTGGTGTTCAGTTTCAAGGGATTGATGCCCTAGGCCCATTGCTTATGTAATCAGGTTTTGGGATCCTTGTTAAAACCCGCTATAAATACAAACACTTATAACTATCAAAAAAAAAAAAATCAGCTTCTCCTTCGGAACACTTATGATCTGCTTGATGAAACTGATGTGAAGGCTCTCCTTTTAAAGACTTTGATTCCTTGTATTTTTTGTTTTTTTTTTAGAAAAACAGTTATATATATATATATATATATATATATATATATATATATATATATATATTTTTTTTTTTTTATTTTTTTTTTTTTTTTTTTAAAAGCCGCTTTAAAAATTTAAAGCATGTTTTTTTTTATTAATATATTTTTTATTACTTTTAATATTTTATTATAGCTTTTATTTTTTTATTTTTTATATTATTATTATTTAAATTTTTTAAATCTTGGTTGCCCGTGGAATGAGCAACCAAGATTTTAGTTTTTTTTTACTTGTTTTAATTAATTTATTTTATTAAATGGAGCGTGAACGACCCTCTTTTTTTTGTTTTTTAAAAGTTTAATTTTAAAATTTTAAATTTTTTTTTGTTTTTATTAAATTTTAATTAAATTAATAATTTTTGTTATTGTTAACCCCTCTCCATTAATTAATGGAGAGGGGGAGGGTATGTTTTCCTCTCCATTAATTAATGGAGAGGAGGGCCTCTCCATTAATTAATGGAGATGAGGGAAAGCGAAAGCGCTCAACGTGAATGAATGAATGAAAGATTTTAATTACATCCGCGAGACTCAAATATGGTCTATGGGACCTTAAATATGGAAGTACAATTACTCAAATCATATCATATGATCTTTAATATCTTTGAGAAGGTTGTTCTTTCTCCTGCTGATTTGTGTTAGCAATTCTCCAACTTTTTTTATTTTACTGTCTTCAAATAAATCTGTAATAAACTCGTTTCCAAGTGTTTCTTTGTATTTGTCACGGATATCCGAAAAACTCGGGCATTTATAGATGAAGTGTTCCTCTGTCTCTACTGCCCGCCCTCGTGCTACATAGAGTACATATCCTTTCTTCCCATTGTTCTTTGGGCGTTGTCCATCTCCCTATTTCACATCTAAGCCTATGAGAGCTAGTCCTTGTCTGAGCAATGAGTATTTTTTTCCTTCCACTTGATTTCAGTGCCTATATACGTTTTTTCCTTGTGGTCATACGTTGGGTTAAAATTTGCAATATAATATTGTCTTTTCCTGCTTGCATTTTTCCACATTCCACTTCTGAACTTTTCATTCACATAATTTTTAATGTCTTTGTTGACATTTGGGCATTCATTTATGTTGATTTCCCAACGTTTCATCCATTTTTTATTTTGTTTCATCCACGTATTCTTTCGCCTATGCAACTCTTCGTCCCTAACTGCTCTAGGCCATCTATCATTTGTCATGTTTTCTATTTTTTTCAAGTAACATAACAGCTTGGTCATAGCAATTGCTTCTAAAGGGAACATTCCAGTTTCAACTAGAATAATTTCATAAGGGGTTGTGGCCTTAATTTTGAGAAAGTTTGTGATTAGATATTTTTGAATCCTTTCTATTTGCCTCCATTTTGCATTTGTGAGCGCTTCCCCCTCGCTCGCATGAGTGCTTCCCATTTAATAGGGGAAGAGGAGCATCCAAACGTGGACGCTCCCCTTTATGGGGATCGTCCCAACGTTGGGGTGAACGTAACGTTCGCCCCACGTTGGGGGCGAATGGGGCGTTCACCCCACATTGGGGCGAACGCTCCATTGAATTTTTTTTTTTTTTGTGTTTTTAAATGGGCGTTCGCCCATGGTAGGGGGCGAACGTCCCACCATGGGGCGAACGTGATGTTTATTTTTTTATTAGTATTTTTTTTTAATGTTTTTTTTTTTTTAATTAAACTTTTGAATAATTTCTTTTTTTTTGTTTTGAAATGGGCATTCGCCTATGGTAGGGGGTTCGCCCCCACCATGGGGCGAATGTCATGTTTATTTTTTTTTATGAGTATATTTTTTTTTTTAATGTTTTTTTTTTTTTTTTACCTTAAACTTTTTAATATTTTTTTTGTTTTGAAATGTTTGCCCATGGTTACCATGAGGCGATTTTTTTTTTTCTCTTTTATTTTTTTATTGTTGTAAATTCGCCCAAGGAAATGGGTGAATTTTTTTTCTCTTTTCTAAAGTTTACTAAGCAATTTTTTTTTTTTGAAATGAATAAACTTAACAATGAATATGTACATATTTACAAAGGTACCTCATTACGATTTCGTCATTGGATATAAGTCTTTAAATGAAGGTCGTTCACCAGAATTGGAAGCTCCTAGCCCTCCATATCTTGCAGATGGTAAGCGTTGGCGAAATTCACAGCCGAGATTTGGAAAGGACCCTCCCAAATAGCATCGAACTTGTGATGCTCTTCGGGATTGGCCTTCTTTGCATTCCACTTGAGGACCAAATCTTCGACTTGAAAACTGCGCTCGATCGACTTCTTTTCGAACCATTTTTGCATCTCTTTGTTATGTTCGGCAAACTCTTGGTAGGACTTTTCTCTATCCTCTTCCAACTGAATCAACTGTGCTAATCGTGCACTCAAGGGATCAAACTCTTCATCTTCTTCCTGAAATAGCTGCAATGTTTGAAGGATCGGAAGCTCAATATGAGCAGGAAAAACGACTTCTTTCCCATACACCAAGGCATACGACAAAGTTTTAATGGACTTTTTAACTGAAATGCGATCTACCCAGAGTGCTTGATTCAACAACAAATGTCAGCTTCGTTTGTTGTCTCCTAGTGTCCTTTTCAGAATTCACAACAAATTCTTATTAGTATATTTGGCCAAGCCATTCCCTTACGGATAGTAATTGGACGAAGTCTTGAGATAAATACCATATTTGCTAGCGAACTCAGTAATATTGGCCCCAATAAGTGGAGTTCCATTATCTCTTATAATTGATTCCAAGACACCGAAGCGAGTGATGATTCCCTCCAAGAAGAGATTACAGTTGCTTGATCCGCTTTCTTAGTAGGAATGGCCTCCGCCCATCGGGTAAAGCAATCAGTTGCCATCAAAATGTACTTATGTTCTGCAAAAGAATGTGGGTCAATAACTCCCACAAAATCAAGACCCCACTGCTGAAAAGGAGCTTCTACTTGAATTAGACGAAGAGGCAATGCCCCTTTCTTGATTCTGCCAACATATTGTTGACAACTATCGTAGTGTGTACTTAGCTTATATGCATCGACAAATAGAGTAGGCCAAAAGTAGCCTGCTCGAATGATTTTTAAGGCCATAGGCCTTCCTGCGTAATGACCTCCCGATAGTCCAGAATGAAATTCCTCTAAATTTTTTCTTTTTCGGAGTCCCTCACACACCTGAGAAGAACTCCATCAATGTTCTTGTGAAATAACCCCTCGATAAATAGAGTATATTTAAGATCTTGCAACCTGAATCTCTGACGTTGTGAAGCATCAAGGCGAGATGGACATCTGCCTGAGATAAAATAATCAATTAGCTCTTCATTCCAATCACGATCGCTGGTAGTATGATTTGCGCAAATGCTTTCGCCCAAGTTGTTCTCATGCACCACATCAAGTGATTCATAGGTCGCACTTTTGGCTAGCAACTGGCATAGAGCTCTCCCACTAACCAGATTCATTTGTCAGATCTCCACATCATATTCTTAAATTTTCATGACCCAACCTGCTCTCTTATCTCCTAATTCTCCTTGGAGAATTAAATTTCGTACATCAGGGTGTATGACATACACAATCATTTTTCTCTGAGAAACAAAGTGTCAAAATTTCTTCAATGCTTTCATTACTGCATATACTTGTTTCTCAATAAAATTATATTTCTCTTAATGAGAAGCAATAACCTAACTCAAGAAAGCAATTGGCTTCTCATCTCCATCCTCTTGCCGTTGTGTCAAAACTGCAGCATAACTCTCCTGTTCGCCTACGACATAGAGAATGAAATCTTTAGAATAATCAAGATTAATCAATATCGGAGCTTGAGTAATCCTCTCCTTGATTTCCTTAAAATCCTGTCTCCTTGTCTCGGTCCATTTAAACTCAGCATTTTTGTTCAAAAGCTTAGTCATGGGTTTCACCACCTGAACGAAATCATAAATAAATTTACGGATGAAATTAATTTGGCCAAAGAAATATTGCAAATCTTTTTTATTAGCAGGCAATGGTAACTTCATTAGAGCTTCCACTCTTGCAGGATTGATTGACAATCCTTCTTGTGAGATCACATGGACCAATAGCTTCCCTTCCTTAACATCAAAAATTGACTTCTTTGGATTAATAGAAATCCTGAACTCACGACACTTCTCAAATACCTGCCTTAGATGAGCAATGTGGTCTTCTCTGTGATGTGAAAATGTAGTCATATCATCAAGATATATCACAATAATCCTATTCAATAACTCACCAAACGCGATGTCCATGACCCTCCGAAAAGTAGCACCGATGTTTGACAATCCAAATGGCATCCGCTGGTAGGCAAAAGTTCCTCACTTAGTGGTGAATGTTGTTTTATATTGATCCTCATCTTTCACCCAAATTTGATTATAACCAGAGAAACCATGAAGCAATGAGAATCTTTGAGCGTCGGCTACTACATGAAGGATTTGATTTGATCGATATGTAGTAGAAGGTAATGGTACTTAAGTGATGCCTGGTTCAGGTTGCAAAAATCTACACACAACTTAATGTCATCGCTCTTTTTTCGTACTGGGACCAGGTTAGCCACCTATGTTGAATGCTTGATTGGATAGATTATCTTGGCCTCCAACATCTTCAACAACTCTGCTTTCATAAGGACTTCAATCTTGGGATTGACAGGACGTTGTTTCTGACGAAAAGGTTTTACCCCTTCCTGCAGTTCTATAGTATGCTAGATCACATTCTTATTGTAACCCCTCAAATCATGGTAGCTCCAGGCAAAAATGTCTGGATACTCGTAACACAATTTCTTGATATATTCCAATTCTTCTGGGGTGCCATCTATTCCAACCTTGATGATTTTCTTAGGCTTCAAATGTAATTCTTTATACTCCTTTACATCTACTTTGATCTTGTGCTTCTCAATCCGATCACTCTGGTCGAACAGACTTTCAAGTTTAATCAGTCCCCTAGGGATGTGATTATTTTTCAGTTGAATCATCCCTTCTCTTTCTTCTTCGACAAGAACTCTATCATCAGCACTTACAGTTTCTTTAAGTAGGAAGTTGAATATATGCTCATCATTGTCAAACACTTGCCAATGGATATTTTTGTCAGGAACTGAGGGTCTATAAATTACCCTAACTGTCTTAGGCTTTCTAACTACTTGCTCCACAGGAGAGTAGTTAGCACCAAGAGAGGCCAAAATATCTACATGTTTATTTAGCTCTCTCAAAATTGCCTGAACATTTAAAGCAATGAAAGACTCAAACAAGTCCCACACTCTATTGTGGTAGGCCTTCAAGTAGTGTTGCTTTGACACACACTTGTTAGTGATCTGATTAATTATGAGTTTAGAGTCGCCAAAAATCTACAACTTCTTGATGCCCAGATTTTCAGCCTTCTTCAATCCAAGGCATAGTGCCTCATATTCAGCTGCGTTATTTGTGCAACCCCAAGTTAACTTGTAAGAATAGGTTTTTTGCAACCCTTCGAGAGAGATCAACACAACATCGACTCCTACACCATTCTTGCACCTGGCGCCATCAAAATACATTGTCCATAACCGATCTTCAACAGGATTGGGAGAATCAGGAACCTTCTCTTCAACTTGCTCTGGCTTAGTTATAGTATAACAACCAATGTCCATTCCAACCATCGTATTGAAATCCATGAGTGAAAACTCATCCTCGAGGTGAAGACCACCCAACACCTCCTCCATTAAATCGATATCTTCTATCTCCTCAGTCAACATGTTAACTGCTCCTGGATATTCTTCTTCCTCTAGCTTCTCAATGTGAAAAGGTGAGGTCTTCTCATTATGAATGTGAATCCTCTTCCCTTGAATGGTATCTCTAAATACGAGTAGTCTAAGGAAATATATCCTCCCATATTAGCTATGAACTCCCTTGAGAGGCACATACTAAAGTATGGTTCCAGGTCAACCACTACCACTTCCTAGATGACTGTAATTTATGGTATACTATGGAGGATAATGGGAATATCCTTAATTACTCCCACCGTCTTGACCGGAGTTCCATCCAACTGCAACACTCCTGGGCTAATCCTTGTATATTCCATTCCCATCACTTCGCATACTGCCTTTGGCATGACAGTAGTTGCAGCTCCAGAGTCGATCATACAGTTGTGTACAATCCACCCTTCCATTTTGAGTGATAAATAAAATGGGGGAGGTCTATTTTTTCTCATAGCAAAAGTTGGAAGCGTTTGCGCCAAGACTATTTGAGAAGGATTTTTCTTTTGATCTTTAGCAGTCTTCAAATATTCTTACAGCAGGTCAACCTGTCCTGGCAATTGAAGTGCATCATACAAACTTACTTTTGCAGGAATCTTTTTCATCTCTTCCACAATATTATAATTCGAAACAGTCAGAGCCTTCTCTTCTACAACTCGTTCATACTTGTATTGATACTGTTGGATAGCTTCTACCCTTTGTCGCTTGGTCAAATATGGGTACTTGAGTCACCCTTTGGCTTGTTCTCTTGTTTCATCTTGTGTTTGAGTATTTGTCACAGGTTGTGAGGAAGATGCTCTCGTTTGTGTCCTTCCCTAAGTTTGCTTATGCATCAAATCTTTCAACTTGATGGAATCTTGCTCTTTAGCTATCCCTATAGGCACTTTTGTTGGAGGTTGTTTTTCATCCTGCACCTTTGGTTCCGCTGGCACATTTAAGGGTTCAAACTCAATAGGATCTACTATTAATGGTTTCTTTCCAGACTGTGTGAGAACCGAAACTTGCTCTACAAACAACATCATGAAATTGTGACTGGCTTCCCTGATCATATTGACTTGTCCTCCAGTCAAACTCTTTGCTAGTGTTTGTACATAATTCATATGCACCATGCACGTTTCTTCTCCATGAGGATAATTGCATGTTGAGCACCAATATGCCCTTTCTATTGTGATAATTTCCTCATTTGCTTGCACCGTTGTGCTCTTTTCAGGGCCTCTACTAGTAGATTCTTGCTCTCGAGTGATCGGTGGAGTTTGGAATCTCCGTGATCGAAATTCAGCCTCTGCTTGCTTCTTCCTTAGTATTGTAAGTTCATTTTATATCGTCCTTAAGGCTGCGTTATTAGATTTCACCTCTTGCAACAACACCATGAAAGGATCATGATTAGAAGATACGGGGGGTGCAGGTAGAGGCAAAGGCACTGGAGGTGCGGGTAATGGTAATGGAACTGGTGGTGCTGGCAGTGTAGGAGCGGGAATAGAAGTGGGTAATTATGGAAGTGACTGATTAGGTAGCTATGGGAAGCTTGGAGTCATATGTCGTGGAGCAGGAATAGGTGCAATCTGAGGCTGAACCCGAGCTCCATGAGGGAACTGGGTACATGGAAGGCATAGGCTACGAAAATGAACTGGAATATAAATATTGCAAAATATTAGGAACAATGGGCATAGTCATCTTCGGGGGAAGTCTACCTATAACAATCAGATCAGATTCGGCCTTCTGTGCTTACGTATACAGGTCTAGGAATGTAGTCACATTGGCTTGATGCATGACCATACCGATTTCGATGTTAAACACCCTGACATAGTAGAAAGCAGCTTGCTCATGTGTGGGTCGTAGACCATCGGGAACTCTTTGCCAGCTCGGGTGAATCTAACATTAAAATCGACTATCTCCTCTTGTGGGTGTCTTTGAATCGTTGTGAACTAGTGCAACAAGGAGTATGGATCAACTTTTTCATGGAAATTCTTAATCAGTAACTCCGCTAACTGATCCCATGATGTAATAGTACCCGGTTGTAGTGATCGGTACCAATATAGCAATTTCCCTCTCAGTGATAATACTAGTAATTTTATCATCACATCTTCATCTATTATATCATGGATGGTCACCAATGAAGCTACATCTTGGATATGCTCATACGCAATTTTTCTAGTACCATCATAGGTCGGCAAAGCCTTCAAAGCAGTTTGGGGCACTGGATTTTGTACTTGTAAGTTCAAAGCCCCTGAGCTATTCCACACTAGGAACTACCTGGGTGGTGGATTCTGAGCCATGTGAACTGGTATATGAGGTGGAGCTCCAGGAATACCAGCAGTCGTGTGGGGCGAAGGTTGAGGAAGACTAGTGGTAGTACTACCTGGACTTGCGGGAGCAAAAAATACACCAACTAATCATGATGATGTGATAGACGGTATATGGGATATATGAGGTAATGAAGATGTACAACAAAAAGTGGCTAATTGAGGATGTTCCCCTAGCCTTTGGATATCAAGTTCATAGAACTCAATTTGGTGATCTGGATTTTTGGCCTTCGATCTTGTATTCATGAGACACAACTTTCGTTGTACTCATGTGTGGAGATTTCTGAGTATAATCGAGTCACCAAATGTTCTAATTCTATAGCACGAAGGCAAACATCAAACCTTAATGTTGTTTAAAGTGGAACTTTTGAAGTCCCAAAAAACTATTGGCACCAATGGGTTTGTCAACTTGGGATAATACTTGTTCCATCGACTATGGATCTTATTGGGACAAAAACTGCCTATCCCACCGGGTGTGCCAAAAACTTTTGGTCAAATATCTGCCTAATCGTATAAAACTGCGTTTGTGCGCCCTAGACACGACCAACATTGAAATACCGAAGGAAAGAGATGTCCCCCGTGTCAAGGGCGCACAAACTAAGTTTTGTATGATTAGGCAGATATTTGACCAACAGGTTTCTAACCTATTAAAATAAAAACAAAAAATAACTTGGTTTTTAATAGGGTATTTCATAAAAAAGAACAAAAGAAAGGAAAATTATACCTAACAAGAATGAAATGGCAACTCAGGATCTATTGTAGATGTAACAAAGTGCAGCTCTAAAAATTTCTTTGATACCACTTGTTAGGAATATTCCAATTAAAATAAGCACATCCACACAAATATTGCAATAAATAACATAATTAACAAAAATGAAAGTAGTAATATTGCAATACAAATGGAAATATAGTAGCTTTATTAAACAAAATAAAATCACAATACAAAATCATTGGCCTCTTTGAGGGGTAAACCTCCTTAGAAGTAGATCTTTGATACAATATGAAAATACTTGATACATTCCATTCATACCCTTGCATTTTTAAACTCTCCTATCAATCCTAACCCTAAAGCTCAAGGAACAATTTCACATGCAAGTGGGGACCCAAGCTAGAATATTTAATTAAAGAGTCAATCACATCTTTTAAAACGGTTGTATTATATGGGCCCATATGTCTAGGCACCCCAAGTACCACTTACACGTTACAATATATTACATAATATTTGGATGCGCTTATTACATAATATTGTTAGGATGGGGTCCTAATAGTATGTGAGATATGCTTTAAGGTACATAAAAGAGAATGATCTGCCCTACAAAAAGGGATTTTTCCTATCAATGATATTTTCTTAAAGAGAAATCCTTGTATGTGGATGGTGAGCATAAAATGGTGTTCCTAAAAATAGTTATTTTTCTTTCGTTTAATTTTTCAATCCGGGAGTTCGTAAACTTGTTGAGTACCTATGCATAGTATATACTTGTAGTATTTTGGAGATGAGTCTTATCTACCATTTGGTTTGGGGGGTGTGTTGATTTTGTTCGTGTAGTTTAGTTTTATCTAAACCAATACAAACTAGATGCAAAAATTAAAACACACAACTAAAAGAAACTACAGGAAGTAAATTGCTGAAATTAAATTACTATAATCAAACACATGATTGAAAGGGAAATGGTTGAAATGAAACACACAAACTAAAATGAAATTGCATAAAAGAAACACACTTGCAGAATTAAATAAAGTACGAAAAATTAAAACAATGAAGAAATATAGAAAGCAAGAAAATAACAGGGGAGGATTACTACCTGGAGTGGGTCCAAGCTCCCGCATATGTCCATCCAACTGGTTATGCAACACTCACTCTTTTGAATACACACAAATGAAGAACACTTAAAACTTATTTATATTTATGTAGTACAAAATAACAATGCTTTGCAAAAAAAATTCGGGATCCTTGCTTTAGGGGTGGCCTACATTTTTTACAAAATGTGATCATCCCCTGTTATAAAATAGGCAATTCTAATTTTAATTATGTGATGCGATTCACTACAACCGGTTTATGCACAGTTGTAATTGACATCTAATAAAAGAGCAACCATGTCTAATTTTAATCTTCAAATATAAACATAGCACTTCCTAAGTTTATAACAATTTATTTCTATTATTCGTGTAGTATTTAGGTCAATCGATCAACATGCAACATGAAAGTGTTTTATTACCATCAAATATAGGTGCTTTTCAATCTGTCATCAAGAGATAGGAATCTGTTGACTATCAAAATATAGGCATCAAGAGATAGGCACCTTTCGACCATCAAGATACAAGCATCGAAAGATAGTTGTATTTATGTCGTTGGGAGAAATCATGTTCATGCTACTAGAAGGTAGGAGTGGTTCCACCTATCACTAAGAGATAAACATCGTATGTCCTACTACCAAAATATATGCATCATCCAACCTATCATCGGGAAATAGACACCATCCATCCTACTGCTAAAATATAGGCATCGTTCATCTTTGTTACCAAGAGATAGACATCATCTGGCCTATTGTCAAGAGATAGGCATTGTTTGTCCTGTTACCAAGATATAGGCACCATCCAGACAATTTCCAAAATATAGTTGCCATCCCTTAGTAGGATTTAGGTGCCCATTTCAAGCACCATGAACTCCTTCCAATCTTTCATCGTTTCTTCAACACATTATAATTTGCATAATGTTAGGTCCATGTGGGATCTCGACTAAAAGATGTGAAAAAGTAATGAAACTCTGTATCTACACATAATTTCCACTCAAAACACCAGTCAAGCAATGCACATCAATTTCTATTAAATATATGCAATAATTATACAAAAATACATTCCTAATGTTAAACATGCCATACATAACCCCTCTTAAATATGGATAAAAAATGAGTATTTTTGGTACTCATCATCCCCTCATGCCCATGTATTGACATGTCTGCATGGCACTCTATGTTGATAACTACCTATTTTAGCAATTACATTCCATTAATTCCTATTTTGGTGTCTTCATATTTGCACCATAGCCTTATAATTTTCTTTGTCGTGTTTACATTTGCCATGGTTCTTAAGTTGGTTGGGTACTACTTTTGTTTCTAGTTTCTTATCATGCCAACCTTATTTTTTAGGTTGGTTGGGATTTGTATCATCCATTATCTTCCTAATAAATGTAATTACATCACATTTAAGTTCTAGTTTAGCTTACTACCATAGGAAATGATACTCAGGTAGCTTCACTGCTATTTCAATTGCTAGAGTTTCCCATGACTAAAATTGTAACATATCAAACACTTGTGCTTTAAGTAGAAGTGTGGCCTACGAATCCCCTATGTATACTTCTTTATCTAAAATATCATATTTATCTTCAAACTGCAAAGGTTGAGGTATTTGGATTGGTGGTGGCACCATGGGTTCTTTGCTAAACAACCCCATATACTAAAAATAATTCATCATTTATGAAGGTCGTCCGTCAATAGTAGCATACAAGGTCCAAAATTGTGTCAGATGTGCAGGCCTAACACTGATGCTTGGCTCCCTGGACATCTGCTTATGGCCTCATCGTAATTTCCTACTCCTTTTTAATTCTTCCTTGAGCTCAACAAACTCTTGTCATCGATCGGTAAAATATTCCAATGCCGCAGCCCACTCTTCATCAGATTTGGGATCACGTTGCATTTTATTCCTTCTCTATGGTGGTCACTTTGCTTTAGCCTTCTACATCTATTAGCATCACCATAATAGTAAGCACCACTTCTCTCCTGGGAGGTGGTATATCTTGAACATCCAATGGTTTTCTAGTGAGCATTGATCCATCAGTACATTGCCAAAGGGTTTAGTTTTTTGCAGATCACCATAGTGGCCAACTATGTTGTGGTTAACATCTATTTGACCAATTGACTATGCAACCAATGAAGGCTATGCAGACTCCTTTATTGATTGTGCCACATTTCTCCATTCAACAAACTCCCCAGCTGACTAGAAAATATTGTCACACATAGATGACTCCCTAGTGGACTGGGCAACATTATCATGTGTAGGGGACTCCTCAGCAGACTAGGTAACATCCACACATGCTTCTGATTCCCAAAATTATTGGGTATTCTTTGAGAAATAAATTTTAAGCTTACTAATTTATGGGGCAACCTCAAAGTTTTTGGCTAACTCACCAGCCAACTGGGTATTATCATCCTCCTCACTGTTCGATATATCAATAATAAGGGGCCCACTTTGTAAAATAGGGTTCCCATGTTCATGGAAAGTATCTACCATAGGGGTTGCTAACTGGTCCCCTACATTTGATATCTGGTTATTTTATGCCTTCCTAGTATTGAAATGGTATGCCCCCATGGACGTTACCTTCTCGTCTAAGTTGATGGAAGAAATTACTGGTTCTATGGTCTAGTCCATCTGTACAGTAGCATCAACCTAAATTGCTTTTATGATGAGAAATTGCTGCACTATGTTCTCCAGCTATTATATCGTGTCTTGCAAGTGCCACACAGTGTTATTAGCTTCTTGCTACTCTGCTACAATAGCTCATAAAAATTCTTGGAATTCAACCTATACTACAGTAAATTTTTCCTCCCAATTGGAGGCTTGCTCTTCCATATCCCTCAATTGGCCCTAGAGATCATCCTTTGAAGAGTTGTTACAAGGCACTACAATTGAGGCCAAACCCTACAACACCTATATGACTTGTTCATCCTCCATTGTATGATCTTCATTATCCTCTAATGAATTGTAGTCGACCAGAGTATCCACATCTACTTTGGCCCTGGTTATGGCTGGTGATAGTGCCCATAATGGGCTTAATTTAAGTTGTCTTGCCTCCCCACTGTGTTGGGAGGTAGGTGCCCCTATTTCCTTATCCTTTTCCTTTGCACCCTACTCATCGATCAATGTAAACGAAACTTCCTCTGCTACAATGACTCATAATGATGGTGCAGCCCTCCATGCCTCCGCATATTGAGTTAAGGATAAAATTAGCCCATGATGTGCTAACACCACTGTTGTGCCCACCTGATATATGTTGGTTTCATCCCTTAGGGCACACATCAAATAATATGAGATATTTATGTGGTCCTCATGCAACAGATGATTTAGAAATCATAGGTGATTTACATTCAATGAGTATTTACCTGTGTAGGTGAATAATCTCATTAACTGCTCGAACACCTAGCACCATATCTCTAGGATATATTATTTTGGCAGACTTGATCGCATTAATTGCATCGTAGGCTACTCAAAAAATCAAGTGTATTGCTCGATGTTATCTCCCTTGTATGTGTGATCCCTTATTCATGGGAGGTCGATGGCCTCTACGATATACACCTATGTTATTGGTATTATTGAGGTGTGATTTTATCCAATCGCAAAAACCACTTGACAACTTAGAATTTAAAATTCTCTCTTGCAAAGAAATTCTATTTCCCAAGGTTCTTGCTTAGTGTTTAATGTGTCATGCATATATGCGTAAATAAGTACTTAAATAATCTCTTTGGGTTTGCAAGTTACTATTTACAAGGGGCCTGGGAATTAGGTTTTGATTTGAAATTTATCATGCATTAAATGCCCTTTTCACCAATTCTTTCTTTTAGCAATAATAGATAAATTTGCCCTTTACTTTTGATGATTTATGCAAATTTATTCTATAATTTCAATAAAATGCTTTATGTAATTTTTGCAATCAAATCTAGCATTTTAATTAAATTTTAATTAACTTTCAAAAAAATCAAAAGTAATTAAAATAATTAAATCATTTAAATGTAAACCTTAAATAAAAAATATAATTTTAGAATTTAAAACTTAAGGTCTTTTAAATGAAAATACTTGTTCTTTTGAATGTAAAATTGTAACTAAAATGCTTTAAACAAATGAACAAGCATAGAATGTTTTATCCATATTACAAATATTTTGAACCTTAGTAATTATAAATTTCAGGGTTTCATATGAAACTGAATCTATAAACTTTGAATTTATAAGATGAAATAAAGTTCATGAAACATGTCTTTCTTGTAATATTTATCTCTTAAAATATTTATTAAATTAAATCTTTTAAGACACAATATAATCTTCTGCTGTAAAGTTTGGATATATGAATTAATTGAATTAAATCCAAACTACTTAATGAAAAGAAATATCAATGTCAATTTCTCAACTTTATAAATTTAAAGTGAGAAATCAACATATTCATTTATCTCAGACAAATTTATTTATCCAAAAATATTAATTACTTTTAATAACTTGAATAATAAATTTATGAACAACCTAGTATAGAATATAACTTTATAAGTATTAAAATAGGTTGAACCTTATAGAAAATTTAATATAAAACATTAAAACAGATTTTAAATTTTTAGAAATAAATTTTGGACTAACTACTACAGCCTGAAAATACAAAAACTTTTTAAACAAAATTTATTACTTACAAGAATTTACACAGTAAGACAATAATTCAGTGCAATCTTCGATGGAAATGTAATATAAAGAAACTATATTAATTCACTTTTCCAAAATCCAAATACAGAATTACACATATTTGAACCCAAAATGATTTAATATAATGAAAATTTCTTACAATAAAAGCTCCCAAATATTTGTGTTTCAATTTTACTGTAGCATTTTATCTATTTTCCTCTTCTGCTCCTTTAGCTTCTTCTTCTTCTTTTCCTGCCCAAGGTGTCCAACCCTCCTTTCTTCTTCATATCTCCTTTTATAAATCACAGAATTCATTATTAAGTTGGTTCAATTTTTTTCTTTCTTTAATGGTTTCACAACGAATTTATATAACCCTCATATCAACAAACATCCCCACTTTGTGATATACAAAAATGATTAAAATATTTTTACATAATACTCGGTTGACGTTCGTAATGTGAACAACATATCTCCTTAATAACATGAACTTTCGCCTTTTATTAACCAACTTAGCACCTATGTTTTGGAAATAAACGATCCAACTATGCACATTCATTTAATTTCAATATCCTTATAATTAGAAATTTTTGCATGCTTAACTTCTAAGTTTACCTCGTTCCTGGTGACACTATCTAAAATATGGTAACATTGCAAGCCACTGTAATTGTCCGTCAATGATTCCACAAAGGACCTCATCGCTGCGCACCGATCAATATCTTGTTCACCAAATTCGAAGATTATTCCTTATCAACTCTGCATAGGGTGACATGAGCATCTAAAATGGATATTGTGTTACCCTTGGATACCATTAGAAACACAACAGACACTGAGGATTGCTTTCAAACACTGATGCAAACATATCTCTATCCAGCAACTCATCGCAAACATGATATCTTCGACATTTTCATCTACTGCTACTGCCTTTATCCAAAATGTCTAAAACTCCCATAAAAATTTACCATACACATTTGAAGCCCCATGCATGTCTAAACCAATCACATACCTTACGTATCATATTATTGATACGCATGACTCCACCTGCTACATCACTCATCACAAGTGTTTTCTTGTTATATCAAACTTTAAAGTGGTGCTTCATTAGCACCCTATAAATCAAATAAAATATTTTGGGCACCCTTTTACAGAAATAAGTCCATCCACCTTAACCTTTCGATAACCTCATCAATAAATCAAATCATCACCACTACTACCATGTTCAAATTCATTCATATTTTTTTCATATATGTACTGGCAAACACCATTTGTTTGATTCTTCCTAATGCTTCGACCATTCATCATTCTAATAAAAATTATACCATCACTGTGATTAATTTCCAGGGCATATTTGTTGTTACCACGCACTACTTCCAACTTATATCATCAAAGATAACATCCACTGTGTATGTTGTATTGCTGAGAGCTATGCTTATCAATAAATAATTTAACACACAACCACCACACCAACCCAAACAAATTCTATCATTAAATATTTTTGGAAACTGTGTTGTTCATCCAAGCCATGCACTTTAATTTAGGCCTTTTAAACCATCATTCGCCTATCAAATTTATGTTATTATCTGAATTCTGCATCACACACTACACCAACCTGCTCACCATCTATAGTATCACTGCCACCATCTGGGAACATCACTATTTAGAACCCATTTACTACATGAGGTCCTCATGGTCTCCATTGTCTCTTGCTCCACAAAACTCTTTCACTATCGTCTGGTTAAGCTTATTCAATAATAGATTCTACGAAATAGGGAAAATTTCTACTGTTTCCATCTATAAGAAAATTGCACTCCATCTCCCTGACGAGGCGCTGACAGCCTGCAACAAAATGCACCTGCCTTTGTCTACTCTTGGAACCCTTTTCAAGGTGTGTCTGGGTATCGCCACATGTTCCACCGTTTCCTTCAACATGCATGCCTAGTGTTTCGGTTGCGGGACCCATCTTGACAACCTTGACAATGGCGCCCAAACTCTGCGAACAGAAACAACAACACAATTTGATTAGAATTATAAAACATTACTTTATAATTAAAATACAAAACAATAATAACATAACACATACTTAATAAAATACAACCTAACAAAACTAATATAACATAACAAATAAAAATAAACCTAACATAGTTGTTCTTACTATTACAATAGAAACATATTAAAACAAGTAAACATAACCTAACCATCCTAAACACTAACAAACATGAAATAACATAACATTACAAAACAATATAAAAACACTATAAAACAAAACATAACACCAACAACTTTATAAAAACTAGAAGGACAACAATGAATAATATAAAGAAACTTATAAACAACTAATAAATAACATAAGATACTAACATGATAAACTTTGACAAAACACAACATGACCACACCAACACAAGAAAATAACCACTTAACATCTGACCAAAATTTGATAGTAAAACCGATTATAAGACAACATTCATGAAGATCGATTCTTCGACACCAAATGATGAAAACAGTCAACAACATGTGAAGACAAGGATTGCAACAACTTTTCAAATTTTAAGTGGGTCCCCAATTTTGGGGTTACTGTAAAGGAGTCATAACAAATGGCGACTCTACTGGTAAATGTCCCTAGATATTTTAGACTAAAAGACCAAACTCTAAAAACAACACAAAATCCAAATATTAGAAACATAAGCGTAATTGACATATAGAGAATGAGAATAGACCAATTCGACATGAACTACCAGAATCATCGACATCAGCTTAGTGTGTGCAAAGTGATTCATTCCTCATATTCTAAAACCATTCAATATTCCATTGTCAGTTTCATATTTCAAGCTATGAAAAATTTATCTTTGAAGGAAAACCTCCACCCGATTCTCTTTAGATCTTGCTCTACTTCCAGCCGAGCATCTATAACTCCGATAGATATTATCTGAAACTCCTAGATATTAAGTGGATGTTGTGTTTCATTTATTCTATATATTGCTTCACTTCTAGCCGAGCGTCTATAGCTTCAGTGAAGATTATCTAGTTCTTTGGTAATAGATTTGTCTTTATTTCCTACTGTATTCATCATTTCATTTTTAACTCTCATTTTTTTATCAGATAGAATGGTACTTTGTAGCAAATCCACCTACCACCTGGGTTAGAGATCAGGTAAGGCTGAAAGAGTATATAAAATATTTCACCCTAATTTACAAAACCGACAACTTCATGCATCCAGAATTTCAAAAGATATTCTTTAATGTGTTTGTGATACTCGTGGAGCTTTTGCAACACAATTCCAATGTTTCATATTTCTTTATATTAGTTCACATTCATGAAGACATAAACTAACATCTCATTTTTCTTCTTCTTCAGGTTTCACAGGTTTTCAAAACATGTAATTTCATCCTATACAGTCTAGGATCAAACACCAAACAGAACCAACAAGTGACCAGTGTCTCAATCATAACTACCTTACTTTTACAAAACCCACTTTGAAATTGTATCAACTTGAATCACACACCAAAATCATGAAGTTAAAAAATCTGGCAAATTCAATTTATTGATGTACTCAACAAAACACAACAGAAATGTGACAAAATTAACAACAACAAAACATCAACAACATCACACATTAACAACATCAACGACATAACATGATGAACCAATATATACAATAATGTACAGATAAGACTGACTCTCCTACATTTAGGGTTGAAAATAATTTTTAAGATATCGCCCATTCACAGGAAGTGATAAGATTTCACCACTCTATTTTTTTAATATAAAAGCATTCTCACCTAGGATTTCTGAGATTTGATATGGACCTAACCATAGATTATCAAATTTTTTGTGATCTCCCTTTTTTTCATGTGCCTTGTCGCATAACAAAACAAGATCAGAAATTCTAAAATATTTCACAGTTGCCCATTTGTCAAACCATAATTTTACAACATCCTGATGTTTGCTAAAATGAAGTAAAGCATTTTCCCATTTTTCATCAAGTTTAATAAGGTTTACTAGATGAGCTTCAACCTTGTCATCTGTATCTAAATAGTATTTCATAAATTGCAATGTCTACAATTTAAGGTTTGTAGGAAAAATAGGATCCTGCCCATGTACCAAATGATAAGGTGATGTTCTGATAGATTCATTAATTCTAATCCTATCTGCCCACAATGCAAACTTCAATTTTGAATGACATTCATGCGGATTTAACTCAAGCAATTTTTTAACAACTAACAAAAAAATTTTATTAGTATATTCGGCTAGACCATTACCTTGTTGGTATTAGTTAGACGAATTTTAGGCTCACCTTGTTGTCATAAGCCCTCTCTGTCAAATGAAGAGATGAGAAAGCAGGACCATTATAACTAACTATGGAATTAGGTATACCAAACCGTGTAACAATGTTCTCTTCCAAAAACTTGATAACTACTTCTGCAGTGCAATTCTTTGTAGGTATTGCTTCAGACCATCTTGTGCAATAATCTATAGCTATAAACACATATTTATTTCCTACAGACGAATTTGGACTAATCTCTCCTACAAAATTTAGTCCCCATTGTGCAAATGGCCTTGACTCGATTATTGGTTGCAACGACATTGAAGGGTGCTTCTCTCGATTAGCTGTAACCTGAGAAACATGACAATTTTAAACATGAGCATGTGCATTCTTAAAAATGTGAGGCCAATAATAGCCTTCTCTTAAAATTTGATATGTAGTAGCGTTAGTAGAACCATGCCCAATTCCAAATTTTTCGTGAAACTTATTTAAAACTTGTCATGCCTCATTTTGATTAAGGCATCGAATATAAATACCTTTGTGGTTTCTCCTATAAAGGATCCCTTTTTAATCATGAAATTAGCACATTTTAATCTTAAATCTCTTCTTTGTGTAGCATTCACGTTAAAATGGTTTTTACCATTAAGAAGAAAATACACAATGTCTTTATACCATTCATCGTCCGTGATCTCCTCCACTGAGTATTGCTGACAACTGATCTATGGATCAATTTGAGCAAGAGCTTTAGACAATCCTTGACCATGAACAATATTCATGGGTTGAATATCCAGATCAAACTCTTGCAACGTAGAGATCCACTTTCCTCGTCTTTCTCCTGATTCATTCTACAAATACATAGTTTTGACTACAGGATCAGGTACAATTACAAACACTTGACAATGTAATAGATAATGTCTAAATTTCTTGACCATTTTGAATAAAGCATACATTTGTTTGTCAAGAATAGAAAATCTCACTTATGCATCTTTAAAAGGTGTACTTACAAATGCAATTGGATTTTCAAGATTACCTTCGCTTCTTTGAGTGAACACATTGGTGAATGAATGTTCTGAAGCAAATGAATAAATGTAAAAAGAGTTCATCTAATCCAGGCTTACCAAAATAGGTGCCTTTGAAATATCATCTTTCATATTTTGGAATGCAATTTTAGCTTCGTTTCTCCAAGACATGTTAGCATATTTCTTCATCATATTATTCAATGGTTTAACAATTTCAGCAAAACCAAAAATAAATTTACGCACAAAATTAATCTTCCCAAAGAAAGATCTTAATTCTTTTTTGCTTCCTGGTAACTGAATATTTTGTATGGCACTTATTCATTTAGAATCAATGGAGATACCATCTTTGGAAATCACATGACATAACAATTTACCTTTAGTTAAGCCAAAAATATATTTTTTAGGATTCAAGGAAATTCCATGCTCTCTATATTTTTGTAAAACTTACTTCAAATCTCTAACATGGTCATTTATATTTTTTGAAAACACAGGAATATCATCAACATACACAACAATACATTTGCCTATCAAATCTCTAAATGCAAAATCCATAGCTCGCTGAAATGTAGCTCCTGCATTTAATAGTCCAAATGGCATTCTTTTGTAGGTGAGTGTTCCCCACTTGGTCATGAATGTTGTTTTCATGCGATCTCTAGGATCAATGAGTATTTGACTATAGCCTGAGTATCCATATAGAAATGACATCATTTTGGATCCATTCACCATTTGTAATATGTTATCTATGGAGGGTAATGGATAGTTATCCTTCTGTGAGGCCTTATTCAAATTCCTAAAGTTGATGCATAGTCTAATCTCGCCAATTTTCTTTCTAACAGGAACAATGTTAGCAACCCATGTGGAATGCATAAGAGGGAAAATGATTTTGGCATATAACAAATTTTTAACTTATTTTTCAATTAAAGGCTCTAAAAGCGGGTTAACTGGTCTTTGCTTTTGCCTAACTGGTTTAGCATCAGGCTTTAGGGGAATTGTGTGAGTTATAATATTTTTATTATACGTTTTAAGGTCTTTATAACTCCACGCTACTACATATTTGTAGTCTTTCAATGCATGTATGATATTTTCCTTTTCCTTAGATGTACTAGATTTACCTATGAGAATGTTTTGTGACTCATCTAAATCACCAATATTATATGCATCATAAGCATATTTAGGTAAGAAAATCTTGTCACATTACTTCGTTTTGTAACCTATATTGAATTTTTTTTCCAAAGAAAGCATACCTTGAGGAATGTTATTAACCTTAGTCATTTCTTCACTTTCATTGATGTCCTCTTGCAATATTTCATCCTCATCGATAACCTGATTTTCAAATATATCTAAGTTAGTTACAAAACTGTAAATATGCCTATCACTCTCAAAAACTTGTAAATTTTTAATATTATCAGGAACTGAAGGATAGGGCATCAACTCAATCGTAAATCTCTTTAACTTTTTACTATCAACTAGATTGAGCGTACCTACGACAACCGCTAATGCATCTGCAATACGGTTGCCCTTTCTAGAAATTAATAAAATATTAAAGGCCATAAACTCATCAATCAAGCTTCTGACTCTATTCCTATAATGTATTAATCATTTATCATTGTAGGAATATTGACCTTTAAATTGTTTAAAAACTAGATGTGAGTCTCCTAAAACTTTCAAACATTTAATCCCTTTACTTAAAGCTAACTGTAAACCACAAACAAGTACCTCATATTCTATTGAATTACAAGTACAAGAAAATTATAAACGATAAGCAAAAAATGAGGTCTTACCTTTGGGAATTATGAGTTCTACCCCAGCACCACTACCTTCTCTAGATTTTGATCCATCAAATTTTAGTGTCCAGACAAGATTCTCTTTTGCAAGTGATTCACAAGATGTATCTTTTATTTTTGGTTCACTTGTACCTACCATTGTGTCTAAAGCGTAGACACCTAGTTCTGTATCATTATACAAAACTTCATTCGTTCCTTTATTGTAATCCGTTATTAGCTCCTTGAGATAAGGCTCTCTTTCTACTCTGATTTGATTAGCAACTCCCTTCCAGGGTAGCCACATATGTGAAAAGTCCATTAATAAGTAACCATTAAATTTTTTGCTCCAATCCCTGCTCAGCAACAATCCATATTTAGCATAAATATCAACTACGTGAGTATCAATATATTGTTGAATTCTAGGTTTTGATGAGATCTAAATGATTTTTTTTTAACATGCCAACCGCATTCACTTATGTCTTGTCTAATTGAACAACTATTTTATTTGTCTTTGAAGGAGTAAGTCCTATTCTTTGACAAACAAAATATGGCATGACACTACCTAATGCTCCCGAATCGACCATAAAATTGTGCAAATTCTTGTCAGCAATTTGAACTGTTAGAAGAAAAGGAAGAGCTTCCTCCTTCTCTTTCTTTGACACAAATTTAACTTCACTGACATCTTTAATTTCTTTTGCTTCTTGAAAACCAAAATTTTCCATTAACAATTTTCTTTGTTCAGGCAAATGACAAGCATCATACAAATTAATGTTTGCTTTAGTTTTCTTTAACTCTTCAATAATATTGTAATTCACATTCTCATCATTTTGAAACCTCGATATGAATTTGCAAGGTACTATTTACAAGGGGCCTGAGAATTAGGTATTTGATTTGAAATTTATCATGCATTAAATGCCCTTTTCACCAATTATTTATTTTAGCAATAATAGATAAATTTGCCCTTTACTTTTTATGATTTATGCAAATTTATTCTATAATTTTAATAAAATGCTTTAAGTAATTTTTGCAATCAAATCTAGCATTTTAATTAAATTTTAATTAACTTTCAATAAAATCAAAAGTAATATCTTTATTTTAACATTGCAAAATTTGTGACGGAGCTCTGGCGATTTGGCGAGAAAATTTTTGAGCTGGCGTCGGGTGATGCTCTAGGGTTTCTGGTGTGAAGGATTTTCTAGGGACTTTGGTGGGTTGACTTTGTGCTACTCTGAAGGTTCGTCCGCTGCCCCGGGAGGGCCCAATGGGGTCTCCTCCAGTTCCTCTCGCTGGGAGAAAGAGCTCATATGCTGAGATGTTAAAAGAAAATCCTTCGTCTTCCACTGATGAAGCTCAGCGGAATGCTTTTCAAACGCTATTCAAGAATGCTGGCAAGGGTTCAACTGCACACCGAGTTAATGGATGCCTCCCGCAATCCGCTTCCAGACCTAAGATTGTTATCGAACCAAAGCTGGTCAAAGACACAATCATATACCGTGCTAACCATGA
Organism: Wollemia nobilis; assembly: GCA_028583015.1. Classification (NCBI taxonomy): domain Eukaryota; kingdom Viridiplantae; phylum Streptophyta; class Pinopsida; order Araucariales; family Araucariaceae; genus Wollemia; species Wollemia nobilis. The sequence continues at coordinate 25,070,768 of JAQPPZ010000523.1, forward strand.
TCTGATTTGCAAATTCATGGGTATCCGACCTACTCTAAATTTTTTGCATACCTGGGTTAGACAGAACTGGGAGCCACTCGGTGAGTACTCCTTATGGCCTATAAGCAATGGGTATTTCATTATTAGTTTCTCTTCTTTAGCAGATAAAAACAGAGCATTTGAATCGGAGAAGAGGAACCACGGTCCGAGCAGGGTTATTTGTTCAACCTTGGAGAGTGGGTTTCGATCCTCGTATTGAACCCACGGCTGTCCCGGTTTGGATCCAGCTGTACGCTCTCTTGATGGAGTTTTGGGGTGAGCAGGTTCTGGAGATGATTGGTAATTCACTAGGTAGATATCTAGGAGTCTCCAAAGATACCATAGAGGGAAACATAGCTTTCTTTGCTAGAATTTGTGTAGAAATGGATATTAGCCAGCCTCTACCAGTCGAGGTGGAACTTGAGTTGGCCAGACTATCCTGGATCTAGCAGTTAGATTATGAGGCCCTACCTTTTAGATGCAGAGTCTGCCATAAGCATGGCCATTTGGCAAGGTTCTGTCCAAATATTTTGAGCACAAAAGCGGAGGCTCCGCTTGGAATGTCAAATCGCCCTAGAGAGGGTAAGTTTACTCTCGTCAAAGAACCATCCAATACTCCTCAGGGTTCTGATGTCCAGAAAGATGGCTTTGAACAGCCGAAGCGAAGGAGAAACAAAAAGAAAAATGGCAAGGAGCAGGCACAACTCAAGCCAACCAACCGGTATGAAATCTTTAAGTCACTAGTGGATCAAGAGGACCAAGTCATGGAAGGAGTGGATGGGAATGTTGAGGATAATAACATCCACTCTCATGCTTCTCCTTCATTTACTCTTGTCTTAGAACAGGTGATTGAACCCTCTGAGATATTGCAGCCAGAGAACCCAGGGGCATTGGTAATCCACTCCCCAGCACAGCCAGTTATTAAGGATGTCAACATGGGAAGTGCAGAAAAGAACAGAGAAAGGTCGGCTCTAGGGATTACTCAGGTGGAGAAGAGATCTAAAAATAGTAATTCTCAAGGAGCGGGCAGAAATTCCAATAAGGATCTACTAGCAGTGCAAGGAGACAAGCTGATCAATGGAGGATCGGTGAGGACAATTGATTCTTATTGCTCCCAAGGTTTTCAATGATTATTCAATCCTGGAATGTTAGGGGTTTAAACAGTAGAACCCATCAATCTGCTGTTCAAATACTTTTAGGAAAACGTAAAACAAACTTTTTGCTCATCCAGGAGACAAAAATGTCTTTAGATCTTATGTGCAAAACTGTTAGTAGAATATGGAGGGGCGTTGGTTATATGGATGTAGCTGCTCAAGGTGCCTCGGGGGGGATTTTTACTCTTTGGAACCCTCTGGAATGGACAGCAATAGAACATATAGCTTGGAGGGGTGTTCTCACATCTCTTTTTAGGAACAATGTCACTGCTGAACATGTTTTAATTACAAACTTCTATGGGGCTCAAAGCATTGATGGCCAGAGGCTCCAATGGAAAGCTGTACACAACATGAGGTCCTCTCAGGAAGATTTAGACTGGATTATTGCTAGGGATTTTAATGCCAAATTATCTGCTAGGGATCAGGAAGGTGGTATCCCAGTTTTGGATCCAGGGGACCGGCTTCTGATTGCCCAAGTCCAGGCCTTTCACCTAGTTGATATCAAAGGCCCTGGAACCCACTTTACTTGGACTAATAAGAGGAGAGAGCCACACAGCAGGAAGGTAAAGCTAGACCATTTTCTGGTCTCCGAGGAGGCATTTGTTAAATGGAATATTAAATTTCAAATTTTGGAAGGCCCAGTATCAGATCACTTTCCCATTTTGTTGGTGTGAGATTCAACGAACAGAAATTGTATATTGCTGCAGAGTTTAAATACATGTGACAGTGCCGTGAATAGCACACAGGCAACTGCACTCTGTTACGTAGTTGTAACAGTACAACAGATAGCTATACTAATAGCTAACTAATAGCTAAATAGCGTAATACAGATAAAAGGAGTTAAGTACGCTAACATCCCCCTTTATTACATTATTTGGGTAATGTAATAATTAATAGCTATACTAACATCCCCTTACATTATTTTGCAATACAAAGTGAGTCGCGAAACAATTCAAATTTGACACGTCCAAGTGCCTTAGTGAAAATGTCTCGCAACTTGAGCATCGGTGGGAATGTGTCAAGCTCGAATTCGGTGCTTTGGAACTTCCTCTCGAATGAAATGACATTGTGTGTCAATGTGCTTTGTTTTTTCATGATGGACTGGATTCTTGACGAGGTTCGAACACCCCGATTGTCGCAAAACAAGTGTATTGGAGATTTTGATGGATGGCCCATACTTGTTAGAATGCGACGTAACCATATCACTTCGCACACGGCTTCACGTGCGGCGCGATATTCTCGCTCTCGTTGAAGAAATAGCAACCACCGTTGCTTCTTGCCGTGCCAAGAGACAGGACCGGATCCCGGATGAAAAATGTATCCGGAAGTTGACTTGCGATCATCAAATGATCCGGCATAGTCGGAGTCCGTGTATCCTTGCAAGAAGAATTTGTTGTTCCTCTTGTATTCTAGGCCATATTCTATAGTACCACGGACATAGTGAAGAACACGTTTTGTTGCTTTCCAATGAGTAATCTTAGGCTCCTGCATGAACCTCGAAAGATAGTTTACAGAGCAAATACGAGATCCGGCCTAGTATTGGTCGGATATATGAGACTCCCAATCAACCGTCGATAGAGAGTGCCATCTACCTCGGGGTGAGTCATCATGTCGCGATAATTGAAGTCCATTCTCCATAGGAGTTGCCATTGGCTTGCAGTCAGTCATGCGATATTTATCGAGCAATGTCTTGGCATACTTTTTCTGAGACACTTTGATGGTGTGCTCCTTCTGGCTGAATTCCAGACCAAGAAAGTAATGGAGAAGTCCAAGATCCGTCATCTCAAAATATTTGCACAAGTTTCTTTTGACAAGAGAGATCAAATCTTCCGAACTCCCCGTAATGAGCAGATCATCCACATAGAGTACAAGCAACACTATCTCGAAACCCTGTTTCTTGAAATAGAGGTTTGCATCCGACGGACATCTCTTAAATCCATGCCGCATTAGGTGATTGTCCATTTTTATATACCAAGCTCGAGGAGCTTGTTTCGGACCATACAAGGATTTAACCAATTTGCAAACTTTCTCGCTGTTGGCCTTCCACTTCAAATCCTTCAAGCTGAGTCATATAGACTTCTTCTTGGAGATCACCATTAAGAAAGGCACTTTTGACATCCATTTGGTGAACTTTCCACCCATATTGTGCTGCCATAGCACACATAACCCGAATTGTGGTCATCCGAGCAGTAGGTGCAAAAGTTTCTTCATAGTCGATGCCTTCCTTTTGAGCATAGCCCTTTGCAACAAGACGGGCTTTATGCTTATCAATTGTTCCATCTTCCTTGTACTTGACTTTGTATACCCATTTGCAGCCAATAGGTTTCTTTCCATGAGGCGGATCAACAAGCTTCCAAGTTTTATTCTTCATCGGAGACTCATACTCGTATCCATAGCGGCCTTCCACTGAGGCTCACTAAGAGCATCTTGCACTGATGCAGGTCCAAGACTATCTATGGTAGACATGAATGCCCTGTCATCATCAATATCCATATCCTCAACTTCTCTACTTGGAGTCACGGAAAGTTCCTCAAAAGATTGACAAAGATCATCAACCTCACCGGTCTCTCGGCTTCTCTTTCCTTTTGAGCCATACTGCGTGTACGAGGTCTATCCAAATTCAAATTGGGAGGAGTGGATAAATTTGCATCTCTCGATTGTATTTGTACACCATTTAGGATTCTCCTTCGGTGGTGGTGAAGAAGATGTAGAAGGACCTCCCGTCTGTGTTGACGAAGGAATCTCCTCTTCCTTTGGTTCCACAATATCTCGGTGTACTCGTAGATGTGCTCTGTGATGTGAAAGCTTCATCAAAGACAACATCTCTCGCTGATATGAATTTTCTTGGTCAAAGGATCTATCAACCGATATCCTTTAGAGTGCTCGAATATCCAAGAAAAATACATCTCAGTGTTTTCTCATCTAGCTTCTTCCTTTTTTCTTTCGGTATGTGCATGAAAGCTTGACACCCGAAAATACGTAGATGAGATATGGAGGGTTTTCGACCACTCCATGCTTCCTGTGGAGTCATTCCTTTTAGGGCCTTTGTGGGTGCCCTATTCAAAAGATACACTGCAGTGGTGACAGCTTCTGCCCAATATTGTTGCCCAAGAGTTGCACCTGTGAGCATACAACGAACCATTTCCATGATAGAACGGTTCCTTCTCTCAGCAACTCCATTCTGCTGAGGAGTATAGGCAGTTGTTAACTGTCTCTTGATCCCATGTTTATCTAGGAATGCAGAAAATTCATTAGAGGTAAACTCTCCCCCTCGATCTGAGCGGAGGGTTTTAATAGAAGCCCCTGACTCCTTCTCAACGGATTTCTTGAACTGTTGGAAGAATGCGAAAGCTTCGATTTCAGCTTTGAGAAAGAAAACACACATCTTTCGTGAGTAGTCATCTACGAATAACCGAAAGTACCTCTTCCCTCCAACACCGTTGGGTGTGAAAGGACCGCATAGATCGGTGTGAATTAGCTCCGGAGGTTTTCTTGCTCTTGTAGAGCTCTTCTCAAATGGTACTCTATGCTGCTTTCCCGCTAGCGATCGAGCACACCGGCAATGTGGCGTAAAGGGAAGGAAGACCCTTTACCATCTCATACTTGCTGAGCTCAAGTAAGTAGCCAGAACTAAGATGCCCATATCTCTTGTGCCATAGGGAAGTTGCTTCCTTGGTAGAGACAGTCATGGCAACATGTGGAATAGAGATAGCATCTAGTGCAAATAAGCCATGCTTATATAGAGAACAAGCTCAGACGTCGTTATAGCAGCTATATTAGGCGGCGGATACAGTAGCCAAATCACGACAGCTTTACCTGTAAGTGCTGGCCAGAGGTATCACAAATACCGAACGTTGCAGTGCAAATAAATTGCACAGATGGGTTTTATATTCCGGGGACTTTAAGGAGTGTTTGATTTTAATTTTTAATGTTATAGTGCAAAAATGAAATATGCAACATACAACAAAAAAAATGCCCACTAGAATAACCCACTAGGTGTCGGTCACAGCCGAAAATGCACCTTTTACAATGCCAAATTGCTATTTTTCATAAAAAATTACTCTCAATCCCCCTTTGATTTTTTTTGGAAAAAAATCCCTCCTTAAAAGGCTTTCTTTAACAAAGCATTTTTATAATTATTATCAATTTTAAAATTAAAATTAAAAATTTTAATTTCTATAGTTTTAAACTTTTAGAAAAAATAAATTAAAATTAAATTTAATTTATTAAAGTTTAAAAACTATATTAAAAAAATTAAAATTAAAAAATTTTAATTAAAAATAATAATAATAAAAAAATAACTTTAAAAAAAAATATACCTTGGGGGAGTCGGCGGGATTCGAACCCCCGACCTGTAGGCTCCCTGAGCCTTACCGCACGGCTCACGACCACGTGAGCCAGCGGGCTGATCCGGAAGAAACAATGGAGCACCTCTCCTTTGTCCCTTCTCGGTCTGCCCAAGCCCTCTGCCACCTCCTCTGCAAGTTTCGGTATGCTGCTCCGTCGAGCTCTTCCGTTGCTTGCTGCCTCTGTTTCCCGTCCTCCGCAGGCTTCTGTCTCCCGTTGCCTGCTTCTGTTTCTCGTCCGCGTCCCTCCCTGCGTTCCGAACAGGGGTTTTTTTTTTTTTTTTTTTTTTCAAAAAATTCCAGGGCCAGCCCCGCGCGCTAGAGGGCCCTCGGCTTCTCTGCGCAATCACCGGGGGGTTTGCGCAGACACTGCGTCTCCCGGACGCAGTCCCGCGGGGGGGGGGGTTTCGCGGACGGGCGCAAACATCGCGTCTCGCGGACGCAGTCCCGCGGTGGGGAGGGGGGCGTCTCGCGGACGCAGTCCCGCGGTGGCGTCTCGCGGACGCAGTCCCGCGGGGGGGGGGTTTATACCCCCTCCGATTTCCCACGCGGGCGGGAATTTGAATTCCCGCTCCGCGGGCAGGCCGGGGGGAGGGGGGGGTGGGGCGCCTCCTCGGGGTTCCCGCGCGGGCGGGGATTTTAAATTCCCGCTCCGAGGGCCGGGGGCGCCTCCTCGGGGTTCCCGCGCGGGCGGGAATTTTAAATTCCCGCTCCGCGGGCCGGGGGGGTCGGGGCGGGTGGGGAGGGGGGGCGGGGCCACCTCGGGGGGCGCGCGCGTCTGTTGACGCGTGGCGCGACCTCCCTCCAACGCAACGTTTGCGCTGCGCGGGGGGTTCTCCCCTCCTCGACTGCCGCGCTCGGCTCCTCTGTCGTGCGTCCAGTGCTCGATCGTCACGAACTGGACGCGCGTTCGGCTCCTCCCCGCTCTTCGCGAGGTCCTGGACGTCCCCTTTTTTTTTTAAAAAAACGCACGGACTGCGAGAAAAAAAAAAAACTCGTCCGGATCAAAAAATCGCGCTCTGCTCCTCACCTCGCCCCTGGCTCTGATACCATGTGAGATTCAACGAACAGAAATTGTATATTGCTGCAGAGTTTAAATACATGTGACAGTGCCGTGAATAGCACACAGGCAACTGCACTCTGTTACGTAGTTGTAACAGTACAACAGATAGCTATACTAATAGCTAACTAATAGCTAAATAGCGTAATACAGATAAAAGGAGTTAAGTACGCTAACAGTTGGAGGGAGGGACTATGACAGGGCAGCACCACAAACCATTTAAATTTGAAAATTTTTGGTTGCAAAAAGAGGATCTCCGAAGGAAAATTCCACAGTGGTGGGAATAAGGCCGCCTACCTTTTGGGACAACAATGTTCAAATTCCACAAACAGCTTCATTTTGTCAAGATTAAATTGAAACAGTGGAGGCAAACTAATAAGTCAGACTTCCAGCTCCAACGAGCTCCCTTGGTGGCCAGATGGGAAAAGGTGCAAAAACACTTCAGGGAAGGAACAATTACTAAGCACCTTAAAACCGAGGATGATGCTTTGCGTTTGCGCAAAGCGGTTGAGGACATTGATAATCAAGAAGAGATTTACTGGAAACAGAGAGCAAGAAACACTTGGTTATTAGAAGGAGATAGAAATACAAAATTTTTCCATCGATCAGCCTGTGCTAGGAGACAAATGAATAACATGGAAGTCCTTCAAGATGAGAATGGACACTCTTTTGATACCCTTCCTGGTATGCATTCCCACTCAATGGATTATTTCTCAAAACTTTTTAAGGAAAGTATGGAGCAAGATGTGGAAGCTCAAAATGAAGTTATTGTTGTCATACCCTCTATTATCTCTCACGAAGAGAATCAGGCCCTTCTTAGACCCATTGCTAGAGATGAACTAAAGAATGTGGTCTTTGGGATGAGCACTGGCAAATCGCCGAGTCCGGATGGCTTTCCTATTGAGTTTTTTCGGTGCCTTTTGGGATACCTTGGAGGAGGATGTTTTGGTCATCACAGAGGAGTCCGGAACTAATAAAAGAATGCTCAAGGCTCTAAATCACACCTTCATCACTTTAATTCCAAAAGGGGAGGAGGGGTTTCATATCTCTGATTTCAGACCTATTGCCTTATGCAACGTGATTTATAAAATAATCACAAAGATTATGGCTGAACGGCTAAAACCTCTCCTTCATAATATAATTTCCTTAGAGCAAGGGGGTTTTGTAGAAGGTAGACAGATCTTGGATGGAGTGGTCCTTGCCCAGGAGGCAATCCATACAATGCAAAAATTAGGTAACAAAGGAATGTTCATTAAACTGGATATGTCCAAGGCTTATGATAGGGTGGAGTGGGGCTTCCGGCAAAGATGTTGGCAGCCTTTGGTTTCTCTCAGGACTGGATAGATTGGGTCATGAGCTGTATTTCTATGCCTTCTTATTCTCGTTCTAATCAAGGGGCTTCCCTCGCCACCTTTTGGAGCCTCACGGAGTCTTCATCAAGGGGACCCATGCTCTCCCTATCTCTTCCTCATCTTGGTTGAAGGACTAGGTAGACTCTTCCCGAGAAGAAGACATCAAGGTCCGATAATGGTATTAAGGTGGGGGCGGAAGTTTTGACTCACTTACGCTTTGTGGATGATACGAGATTGGTTGGAGTGGCCGGTCTCGGGGAAGCTAGAGGAATCAGAGATACTCTAAATGTCTACCTCAGGGCCTCAAACCAAGTCACCAATGATAAAAAATCCAAAGTGGTCTTCTTCAATCTTGACCAAAGGTTACAGGACAGAGTTATAGAGATCTTCGGATTCACTAGGACCTCTCTCCCAGTAGTTTACTTGGGGGTTCCTCTACATTTCAAAAAATTGAAAATTGATATCTGGAAGGATATTTTGGATGGCATCAAAGACAGAATGAATCATTGGTCTCATAAATGGTTAAGCTATGGGGGCCGACTAACTTTCTTACAGTCAATTATTCAAGGCCATGCCAATATATAAATTCTCCATCCTGGCTGCCCCACATTCTATATGGAAAGAGCTGGACAAAATGGCTAGAAGATTTTTATGGGAAGGTGCAAAAGGGGAGAAGAAATGGGCCTTGGTTGGCTGGGATAAGGTTACCCAGCCCAAGGAAAAAGGAGGGCTGGGATTGAGAAGCTCCAAGCTTAACAATAAAGCTTTGGCTGGCAAACTGTACTGGAGGTGGATTTCCCAGCCAACATCCCTCTTCAGCAGAATCCTTTCTAGTAAATACTTGGGTCATGTTCACCCCAATGATGTGGGTCGTTTCCCTCTGGAGGGTAATGGATCCTTAGTGTGGCAGGCTCTCAAGCTTGGATCTCAAGTTATCAAAGATCAATTATTTTGGAAAGTGGGGAGAGGGGAGAAGGCTCGTTTTTGGACCGATTCCTGGGACCAGCACCCACCCATCATTACTGTGTTTCCCGAATTGCAACCGATTAAATCTACCATAGAAGACAATGGTTGGGTTCAAATCGAGATTTATTTCAACACCATCCAATTGGGGGAGTACAAGTTCAAAAAGTTTAAGTGGTTGGAAGAGTGGCCAATTCCAATCCCTCTAGAGCTGGCACCCATCTTGTCTAAAATTTTGACAGAAAGGTTTCTCACTGGGAGAGATGAGGAGGATGAACTAGCTTGGGGCTATGGGAACCTTGGGGTTTATACTGTGAAGGAGGGATACGATAAGATCCTCCCAGAGCCCCCCCCACATTTATTTTTGGTTTAAGATTGGAGGAAGATTTGGCATTCTAAGGGTTGGCCGAAAGTGAACTTCTTTGCCTGGCAGTTTATGCACAATGGAATTCTCACCTTTGACAATCTCAAAAATAGAGGCATCATCGATCCTTCTCAGTGTGTGTTATGCCACAAGAATGAAGAAACTACTGATCATCTGATGTTTGAATGCCCCTTCACATGGCAGATTTGGAAGCATTGGTTCTCTCACTATAAAATCCAGGCTAACGGTGATTTGAATCGGACCAATATTTGGGAAAAATGGAAGAGAGGTAGATTTAAATCTAAAGCTCTTCGAATTGGTTGGGAGCTTGGTTTACTTTTCATCTGGTGGCAGGTGTGGTTGGAGAGAAATGCCCGTATTTTTTGTGAAACCTTCTCTTCGCTAGATGGAATTTGGCAGGTCATCTGGAGCAAAGTCGTGGAAACGGTTGCCATATTTGTTGAGGAGGAAAATCAATTTGTTTCTGTGCCACTGGATGAGGGAGCTGTTGAGCAAGAGAGACAGGTTAGAGGTAGCTAGAAACCTCCCCTGCATGTCTGGATCAAAATCAATACCGATGGAGCCGCAAAAGGCAATCCGGGTAGTGCTGGAATTGGAGTAGTGTGCCGTGATCATGTTGGGTCTCGTGCTCTATTGGTAAATGCAAGGTCTGGGACGAGCCACAAACAATGAAGCAGAGGCCTTTGCTATTAAATCTGCTTCCATCTGGGTTGTTAAGCAGGGACACAGGAAGATAATTCTTGAGTCTGATTCCCAAATTCTGGTTGGCGCTCTAGACTGCATGAGGAACTTTGCCTCGAAAGCTTGGAGGTTGCAAATTCTGGTCTCTCAAATCAAGGAACTATGGAGGGAATTAGATGATGTGATCCCCGTCTATGTGAGTAGAGATTTAAACAAGGCGGCCGATTTCCTTGCAAAGATGGGTGCTGAGAGAGAGGTTGGGATGCAGCTGCACAGTGATATGCCTATGGAGGATGCAGTGATTAGGCAAGGTCTTGAACGATCCCTGTGATAATGAGCAAAGTTTTTGCTAAGGGAGGTTTTTGTCGCTATATCGCGACCTGTAGTGTCGTCGCGGCCTCCAGTGGGAAGCTGTCGCGATTTCGTGACAGGTTGCGCCATCGCGGCCTTCGGAGGGAACCTGTCGTGAAATCGTGACATGTCGTGATTTCGTGACATGTCACGCGATCACGGCCCATGGTGAGATGTCGTCATGATTTCGTGACCTGTTTCGCTGTCGAGGCCTTCAGTGGGAAGCTGTCGCGATTTCACGACCTGTCGTGCCATCGCGGCCTTCGGTTGGAAGCTGCAGTGATTTCGCGACGTTTTTGGCCCAGGGTCGACAAGGAGGATAACCATCATGATATCACGACAATTTTTGTGAATTGGAGCAAAGTGCAAAATCTGTCACGATTTTGCGACATTTTTGCTGTTCGAAAGCCGCAAGGAAAAATCGTCGCGATATCGTGACAGTTCTGGCGAACTGGCGCCATCTGGAAAACTTGTCACGATATCGCGACACTTTTGAAGACTGGGTGCAATGTGGAAAACTCGTCGTGATATCACGACAGTTTTGAGGATTGGGAGCTGAAAGGAAAACTCGTCGCGATTTCGTGACACTTTTGGCGAACTGGCGTCATGAGGAAAACACGTCGCGATATCGCGACTCTTTTGACGATTGGGTGCAAAGTGGAAAAATCGTCGCGATATCGCGACACTTTTGGCACATAGGAGTCTTGGGGAAAAATCGTCGCGATATCGCGACACTTTTGTGGACTGGGCGCCAAGTGGAAAACTCGTCGCGATATCGCGACACTTTTGTTGGCTGGGCGCTTAGGAGAAATCTCGTTGCGATTTCGTGACCTTTTTGGATATCTGGAGCCATTTGGAATTCTCGTCGCGATTTCGTGACACCTTTGGTGATGGGGCGCCGAAGGGAGCTGCCGTCGTGATTTCACGACTTTTTTGGCGATCGGTTGTCGAGGGCTCTGGCTGTCGCGATATCGCAACATGTCACGATTTCGCAACATGTCACGTTTTTGCGACTGGTGGCTCTAACGCGGTTGAGACGGGGTTGATTGTCGCGATTTCGTGACATGTCGCGTTTTCGCGCCCTGTTGACTTCTGTGCTCTGTGGTGGAAAGTGTTGACTTTTTTGCTCTGCGCTTGTTGTCTTGTTCTCTGCTCTTGGTTGGGATGTGTTTACTCCCATTTGTAACTGTTTTTTTTATTAATACAAGTTTTTCATTTTTTTCAAAAAAATTAAAATCAAAAGTAATTAAAATAATGAAATCATTTAAATGTAAACCTTAAATGGAAAATCTAATTTTATAATTTATGATATACGAAAATGATTAAAATCTTGTTACATAATCCTCGGTTGACGTTCGTAATGTGAACAACATATTTCTTTAGTAACATGAACTTTCACCTTTTATTAACCAACTTAAAACCTATGTTTTAGAAATAAACGATCCAACTATGCACATTCATTTAATTTCAATATCCTTATACTTAGAAACTTTTGCATGCTTATCTTCTAAGTTTACCTCATTCCTGGTGACGCTATCTAAAATGTGGTAACATTGCAAGCCACTGTAATTATCCATCAATGATTCCACAAAAGACCTCATCGTTGCACACTGATCAATATATTGTCCGCCAAATTCAAAGATTATTCTTTATCAAATCTGTGCCTGATGACATGACCATCTAAAATGGATACTGTGTTACCCTCGAATACCATTAGAAATACAACAGACATCAAGGATTGCTTTCAAACACTGATGCAAACATATCTCTATCCAGCAACTCGTCGCAAACATGATATCTTCGGCATTTTTATCTACTGCTACTGCCTTTATCCAAAATGTCTGAAACTCCCATAAAACTTTGCCATACACATCTAAAGCATCGTGCATGTCTAAACCAATCACATACCTTATGTATCATATTCTTGCTACGCATGACTCCACCTGCTACATCATTCGTCACAAGTGTTTTCTTATTATATCAAACTTTAAAGTGGTGCTTCATTAGCATCCTATAAATCAAACAAAATATTTTGGGTGCCCTTTTCTAGGAACCAATCCATCCACCTTAACCTTTCGATAACCTCATAAATAAATCAAATCATCACCACTACTACCGTGTTCAAATTCATTCATATTATTTTCATATATGTACTAGCGAACATCATTTATTTTATTCCTCCAAATGCTTTGACCATTCATCAATCTAATAAAAATTATACCATCACTATGATTAATTGCTAGGGCATCTTCGTTGTTACCATGCACTACTTCCAACTTATATCATCAAACATAATATCCACTACGCCTGTTGTATTGCTGAGAGTTATGCTTATCAATAGGGAATTTAACACACAACCACCACACCAGCCCAAACAAATTATGTCATTAAATATTTTCGGCAACTGTGTTGTTCATCCAAGCCATGCAATTTTATTAAGGCCTTTTAAACCATCATTTGCCTATCAAATTTTTGTTATTATCTAAATTCTACATCACACGCTACACCAGCCCGCTTGTTGTTTATAGTATCATTGCCACCATCTGGGAATATAACTATTTTAAACCGAATTACTACATGAGGTCCTCATGGTCTCCATTGTCTCTTGCTCCACAAAACTCTTTCACTGTCATCTGGTTAAGCTTATTCAATAGCAAATTCTATGAAATAGGGAAAATTTTTGTTGTTTCCATCTATAAGAAAACTGCACTCCATCTCCCTGACAAGGCGTTGACCACCTGAAACAAAATGCACCTGCCTTTGTCTAATATTGGAACCCTTTGCCAGGTGCATCTGGGTATCGCCACATGTTCCACCGTTTCATTCAACATGCACGCCTAGTGTTTCGGTCATGGGACCCATCTTGACAACCTTGAAAATGACGTCCAAACTCTGTGAATAATAACAACATAATTTTATTAGAATTATAAAACATTAATTTATAATTAAAATACAAAATAATAATAACATAACACATACTTAATAAAATACAACCTAACAAAACTAACATAACATAACAAATAAAAATAAACCTAACATAGTTGTTCTTACTATTACAACAAAAACATATTAAAACAAGTAAACCTAACCTAACCATCCTAAACATTAACAAACATAAAATAAAATAACATAACAAAACAATATAAAAACACTATAAACAAAATATAACACCAACAACTTTATAAAAACTAGAAGGACAACAACCAATAATATAAAGAGACTTATAAACAACTAATAAATAACATAAACTACTAACATGATAAAATTTGACAAAACACAACATGACCACACCAACACAAGAAAATAACCACTTAACATATGACCAAAATTTGACAGTGAAACCGATTATAATACAACATTCATGAAGATCGATTCTTCGACACCAAATGATGAAAACAATCAACAAAATGTGAAGACAAGGATTGCAATAACTTTTTCAAATTTCAAGTGGGTCCTCAATTTTGGGGTTGTTGTGAAGGAATCACAATAGGTATCACCAGTCCTTTCATCTACAAAACTCCATTAACCATCGAAGTTGTAAATTCTTGCACTATCACAAGTTCTTGGCCTTGACTGATATGGAAACAATAGTCCATCCATCCTGCAGCTTCAAACTAGTCATGAACAAATCCTGTAGTACCTGAGAGATCTATGGGCTCGTATTTTCTTTGTGCATGGTTGTGCGAAGGTCCTCCCATGGAATATACTCTATTTTCTTTGGCCTTGTTGGTTATGCAACAGGCTCCTATCTTTGTATTTACATGTCGTTGCCTATGACTATATCCATGCATATAGTGGGCACCTATCTTCCCGTAATTAGAAATAATGACAGAATCTGTGTAATTAATTTTGAAACATGTGCTTGAATATAGTTGGAGATAGTTGTAACTTCCCCCCATACCTGATTGGTGCCACATGATAGATTGTTGACATGGGTTTGCATGACTGGACAATAAAATCATGGGACATATGTTGGCACATAACATAGGAATGTTTCTCATGATAACTATGCACATACATAATAGAAAAATCAATACATACCTAGGTGATTTTTCATGAAGCTTGATGTGTAGATGCTTGGTGGTGCATCATGATTGGTCAAACGATGATTATAGTGTATCAGGTGAATCCATAACTTGTATTTTTTTATGTGGGGCGATCATGTCAAAGTAATGTTATTGGGTACTGCATTTTTATTAGTCTTGAGGTCTCATGCTTGAAGAACACAAGCTTATACTGAGAGGGGGGTGAACAGTATTGTTGTGATGTTTTTACAACTAACCCCAAAATTGGGGACCCACCTTTTATTTTGATGTTTTGAGGTTTTTGGTTGTTTTTTATTGGTGATTTTGGGTGCCTCTACCCATGGGTTTGCTTTACATTTTACATGGTTAGAGGTTGGATAATTTCTCCTTGTGTTATTTTCATTCAAGTGCTTAATGATTTGGTTAGGTTTTATTGCCTTAGTCAGTTTCAAGGTTCTAATTTAAATCAATGTAAGGCATTTAAACTTTTCCAAATCAATTCAAGCATAAATAAAAGAAAAGGAAATTTTTAATTAAAGAAAATATATATATTTAAAATAAAATAAAAAATATATATATATATATATATATATATATATATATATATATATATATAAGTTTATATATAAATTTAAGATAAAATAATAATAATAATAAATATATATTTATATATATAAATAAAAGAAGCCACATGGCTTTATTTTTGTTTGAAAATGGCAAATTCCTTTTTGTTATACATTCCAATTTTAGGAGTTTAGCTATCGTGGATTTTATAGTTTATTGTTTAGTTTTAAAGCTCTAAATATTTTGATATCATCAAGTTTTAAATTTGATCGCGTTGATGGTTTTAAAGTGGCTAATAGATGTTGTTATGTTTGCATGGGCTGTGGATATCATAGAACGAGGAAGACGTTGTGATACGTCGATTCTATAGGATGATGTGGCTAATAGGATGAAGTCCTTGCGGTGATGTGGTGCTGATATGGATATGATCCCATTGCAAGGTTAATAAATCCATATGACTATGGTGACAACACGACTGCCGATAGTGTAGGTGGATAGGATGATTTATCACGGATAGCCAACCGAGATGCAGGAACGAAGACAGTGTATATGTCGGATGGACCTATCACAAAGCATGGGTAGATGATAATGTAGTCGTTATGCGGATGGTAGATTGCCAAGAAGATGGTGGGGTACATGTGGATATACACGTACTCTCATCCAAGCCGATGGACTTCCTACATGTTCCTTCTCTCAACAAGGTGTCCTTCCTCGCTAGCGACAACAATACAGTGAGACATGTCACCCATTTGGCAAACGATTTGGGTTATCGTAGTGGTCGCATGAGAGAAAAAAATACAGTGGCAATTGATCGGTATTAGACAAACAACGATGTAGCTGTGGGGGTTTGAAGAGCAGACATAAACCAGCTACGATGGCACTATAAAATTGATATAGAAGCGGATTCGTAGGCATCGTACTACGAAGTGGAAGAAGAAAAGGTATTAAAGTGGAATAAAATTCCAACATCCGAGCTTATGGAATACAGCGCCAGGGATAATACCTGATGGATCATGTAATTCAATTCGAGGGTTTAATTCATGTGGGTTAATCGCTATGGAGGTAGCTTTGCAAGCAAGTGGAGGATGTTTGCATTCTCCCATGATGAATTTGCGTAAGAAATTCTACATCAGTTTTGATTGCTGGTAATTACAAGCACATGACATTGTTGGTGGTAGCTATATTATGTTCAACTTTACCAAGAAATCATCCCTCACATACGGTATACTGGGAGTCTGTTATAGTGGCAAGACGAGTACAGGTTATGTGTTAAAGCAACTGATGGCTACAAGCAGAAGACAAATTGATATGGCCTATAGTGTATATGTGATGAACAATGGAGCTAAGGGCATCGTCTCCTAACTAACAGAAAGTAGATCATGGTCCTTCAAAAAATGTGGAATGGGCTGCATGGATAGTTTTGTTAAATATGTAGCCCAACATTGTTAGTGATTAGCGATTACAAAGATAGAACGTTATGTGGATGAAAGAAGGTAAGAGAACGATGCACATCAGAGGAAGATTCATCTGACAAGTTCGGGTAGAAGTAGTGAAGTGTTCGAACTATTATCGAAGGCGTTGCCCCTCAGCCGTTGCAAATAATGATATGACCAAGAGTGGTAGGTGCGATAGCTGGCTGTCAGTGTATCAAATATTGTAACGCTCCTATTGCCTAAGTGGCACTCTTTTGATATGTTTTTGTTGGGTGGGTAGGACCGGTTATCATTAGGAGAACTGATGGAGTTACAAATCACATGTCTGATCATAACAGGGATAGCGAATAATTTGAACGTGGATAGCTTTTGTTTCTCCAAGGATGCATGGTGTTGTGGAAGAGCAATCCAACATGGATTGAACGTTGTAAACATAGAGCTAAACTGTGTGATGTGGAGAATACAAGGCAAACATGGTGATGACCTATACGTCTGGCGTGAAATGATCGTATGACTTAGGTAGAGAGTTTTGAATGAGATGGACAGAACAGTGAGACCCCACAGTGGACAATGGAGAGTTTGAAATCGTATAGCAGCGACGGTTTTATTGCATTGAAAACAACTATCCACGATGACGACCATGTAATACAGAGTATTGGGCTGAATTAGACGTCGGGCTTGATGGTGTGGACGAATTTATGTAGAAGACGTCAGAGCAATGTGCAGAAGCTACACAGTGGGCAAATTTGACATCGTTGGGCGATATAACGAAAGGCGACTGTAGTAGTATGATAGAGAAGCTATCGTTGGGGTGAAACGAGGATACCATAGCTGATATACGTAATGCAAACGAACCACATTGACAGCAAATGCAGTGTGTTCGATGCTCGTACGTGGATTGTAGACAGGTCACGGGTGAGGCTCATCCATAGTAGATGTTCTGATATTGTGTCAATGTGTCACTGATGTATTAAAATGGAGCTCAAACATAAAGGATAATTTAGCCATTACCAATTAATGAAAAAAAATGGTTATAAGTGTTGCGAATGCCAATGAGTTTGGAGGTACCCATCCCACCTTGGAAAGGTTCGTCACATAGGGTATCGTTTTAAGTGTACTTTAAGTCTTTATTAGGGTAAGATGCATGGTTGCCTAAATAAAATAGAAAGAAATTAAAAGCATTATGGAAGCATGTGCAATGAAGAATGTGAAGGAAAAAGGGATTCTCCTAGCAAAAGTAACATAAAGTGAAATGAAACAAAATCGGATGCATGCACAAAGGTGTTGGAAAACAAACAGTTAGAAACATAGGGTTTTTGAAACCTGGGTTTAGAAATGAAAAGACATATCGAAGACTTTAAAATCAGATGCAAATACAGAATACGAGGTTGGTTCTTCTTGGGAAGGGCCACATGCTGCTGGAGAGAGGATGTACACAAAAATTGTTGTTTTAATGCAAATTTTTTGGCAGGATTTCTCCACCTTGTGAGCAAAATAAGAGGAGAATTATTTCTGAATGTTTTGGGTTTAATGCTGATCTTTCTTTTCTCGGTTTTTAGATTTATAGGTGATGTTTAATGCATTTCATGGTTGCATTGCTGAATATATAAAAACAAAGAATTTATTTTATTCCTTAGAAGCTTATATTTGACTAATTTCGGGATGTGCAAATGCAGTTCCAATTAGGTTGGGTTATGTTCAACAAATCTCATATCTCTGGTTTTGCATGATAGGGTAGCATGAAACTACTATTAGTTTATTTTCTGGATTTTCTACATTTTATTTCCATTTCCAGATTTTATTTTATTTTTTCTAACCCTTCATTTTGTAGATTTTTTTTTTAACTTTGAGGATTAAAATAAAAATAAAAATAAATTAAAATGACAAAAATAAATACATGAGGGTGAAGAATGAGCTATAATAATTCATCCAAAATAAATTCGAACTCATTCCGAGGCCATTTCGATTTTATAAAAATTTTTGAAAATCGTTATTTTATAAGGATTCTTATAATTTCGAAATTTTATTTTTTCACATTTTGAAGGTAAATCAGATTTTTTTCAGCTTTACATTTTTATTTGCAAGCATAATAAAATTCCCTTTATGAAAATTGTAATTTCATTAAAGGGGGTTAATTTTTATGGCATCCCATAAGCTATCAATTTTGGAGCAATAAATGCACATCTATTTATGAAAATTCTATTTTCACTAAAGAGAGGTAACTTATACATTACATCAAAGGGTATTATTTTAAAGTATTAAATTATTTCTTCTTTATGAAAATTATGATTTCATTAAAGAGAGATAATTTATAATGACATTTTAAGGCCATTATTTTAAAGTAATAAATTGTCTTCTCTTTATGAAAATTAATTTCATCAAAGAGGGATAATTTATTAATTATATCAAAATGAGACGAAGGGCTCTGCAGGGGATTTCCCTGGGAAGTCTTGCACCACTTCCCTGCAGCCCATCCTTGGTCTTGTCCTAGATCCCTGTTCCTGTCCTAGATCCCTAGCACTTCCTTTGCCCTTCCTCCTTGGCTGGTAGGCATTACAGATGATCTCCTTGGGGTGGGGGTCACTGTTCCATTTGTCTGCCGCTTTCCTTACTATTTGGTAGGGTTTTTCCTAGTATCTGTGAAATGGAATATCCCTGGGTTTTCCTAGGATGTCCCTGGGTTCTGTCTCAGTTCCCTAACATTACTTTTGCCCTTCTTCTTGGTTGGATGGTGCTGCAGACGATCTCCTTGGGCTAGGAGGTCCCTTTTCTCTTATCTTCCCCTTTCCATGCCTTATGTCGGGTTTTCCTTTGGGTGCTTGTGAACTGGGACATCCCTGGGTTTTTCTAGGTTATCCCTAGTTTTTCCTGGGTTGTCCCTTAGGTTTTTTGATCTTCTTCGGGAACCCTTTTTCTTTTTTTTTATGGGGTTTTATTTAGTGCTAACGATCAGAGGTTATTCTGGTGTAGTGCATTGTGGATGGGGTTTTTGGCTTCATGAGCAACTCGTCATAGTATCTTTTGGCTTGATCGAGACCTTGTGCTTATTCTTGTGGTGTTGCTCTTTGGGTATCCAATTGTAGGTTTGATGGTGGGTTCTCAACTTTTTGTGGCTTGAGGGGACCTCTATGCTTATTACTGTTGTGTTCCTACGGGTCATCCTCATATGGATCCCTGAAGCTACTCGTTGGTGGTGATGGTGGTGGCTGTGGAGCTCTTGTTGCTTTTTTCTAGCCTTTGGTAGGGCCTTGCACTTTTTAGTGGTAGCTCGTGCTTCATAGATCCTCTATTGAGGTTTTATGGGGCCTCCCCACCTTTTTCCTTGGCTCACATTTCTGCATTGTTGTTTCCTCTATCTCCCTTGGTCTCTAAGTAGTTTTCCCTGCTGCAACAATATTTCACGGTCTTTGGAGTCCCCTAGTTGTTGTTCTTATTATAGGCCTTTTCAGGATGGCATTCCCTGTTGTTGCATCATTTTGCTACATCCCTATGCATCCTTAGGCAGAATTTTTTTTTGTTTCCCGCTTTATTTTCAAATTTGAATTTTTTAATTTTTATTTTGGATGGGTTAGCCCTATTTCAAATATTTTTGGGCGGGTTTGCCCTTTTTCAAATTCTCTTTGCATGTGCTATTTGGGTGGTCCTTTTGCATGTACTTTTTGGTTGTTCTGGGCGAGGTGGCACTATCCCAGACTTCAGTGTAAATTTAAAAAAAAATGTCCTATAAGGCTATCCTTCAGCCTATCCTGAAAGGTTGTCCTTAAGCCTTTCCTAAAAGGCTATCCTTAAGCCTATCCTGAAAGACATTCCTTATGTCTTTTCTCTAGATTTTTTTGTCCTTTCCTTTTACCTTCCGTGGCTTTTTTATAGTCTTTTGACTTTTTGTAATCAGGTTTTGGGACCCTTGATAAAAACCCATATTTAATTTAATTGATAAAAAAAGTATTAATTATATCAAAGGCTATCTTTATCTTCATGATAGAAGCTACATTTAATGAATATATTCATCATTTTAGATTCACATTCATAGATAGATTTTAATCTTCATTTTCATGTTCAAAGTAGGGTTTAATGCAAGGTAAAACTTGTTTAAAATTTACTTAATCAAAAGAAGATAAAATCTACCTTAAAACATTTCAAGATAAAAGGAATCAATAATTTACATCGTGGTCATATGAGGACCAATTCACATTTATTTTCTTTAAGTTTTATGAACAATCATTAGTATAGCATGATAAAATAAACCAACACATACCCCTTGTTAAAATTTACTTGCAATCACTAAGGTATTCCTAGCATTTAATTGATATATCTTCATTGAGATTACTAATACACATGTGCAATTCTTATATAGCAAAACCTTGAAGAAGTTATTTTATTTTAACTTCTTTGCAAGAGAGGGTTTTGTGATCAAAATCCTAAGGGCGAGTGTAGTTTTTCAATTGGGTAAAATTACCACTCAATATTTTGGTGCTAGAAGGAGGGCATGAATTGGTTTGATTTTTATGTATGCTAAATTGTTCATTGTTGTTCTAAATGCTTTTGAATTGTTCATGCAATGAATAATATGATTTTGGTGTAACCTTGAGAGCTCTAAATTGCTAAATTTTTCAAGTCCTTTTGATTAGCATCTTTGGCCTCCTTTAGCACTCAATACTTTGGGAGCTAGGAGGGCCTGAATTGGTTTATCTTAATTACTATTTAGATGCTAACTTGTTCATTTTACTTAAAAGAGTCATTTAAATACATTGGTCTTGACTAACGAGGTTTTTTTTCCATAAGATTACTTTTATTGATTCTAATATTCTCTATTTGATGATGCGTTAATACTAACCTTTTTACAAATTTGAGAATATTCTTCAATTTCATGGTTTAATGGATACATATCTTCTAGTTGATGCTAACATGATGATTCATATGTTAAACATTTGAGATTGGTTAGTCATTTCATGCTTCTTTACAAGAAATATTTATTTGACTAACAAAATTGGTTCTGAAGTTATTCTTTGAGTTTCACTAATGGCATCAATTTTTCTAGCTAGGGTAGGAATTTCATTGTGGATAGCTGACTATTATAGTCAGTTAGACATGCCTACTCATCAAATTCCTAAATGTGTAGAAAATTATTTATACATATTTAAGCATGATGTGATCTCGACAGAGGAACATATTCAAAGATACAAGGACATCTTAAGACGTTTGTAAATGTGAAAGGGAGATGTTCCTTGTTGATTGTTTTCGCACACATTGGATGAGGTTTCTTATGAGTGGTACTTATACTTACCTGTAGGTTGCATCATTTCTTGGGCTCAACTAGAAGCAACATTTACTAGTCATTTTGGAAAACAAGTTGACTTAGTTTTGATGTTAAATCAATTTGTCTCTATCTGTAAGGAACCTAATGAGTCCATGAGTCAATTCAATGGTAGGTTTCATAAGTTGTATACCAAAGTGGTGCCCCATTTCATAATTTTAGAAGAGAGAGCTATTCAAATATACATGGGAGCCATACACCCCATAGTTTCTACTTTTTAAAGGGAAAATATTGACAACCCATATTTGCATGGAGTCTATGATACCATGTTAACATTAGAACAATGGTGTGTTTCGAAAAGAGAAGAGATGGATCAACCATCATTGCTTAACCCTAGGGTGAAAAATCAATGGGACGAAGTTGAATGTCCAAATATTACAACCACCTTAGATTTCATCCAAGAGGATGTGTGAGTTTTAAAGACAAGGTCCATTAAAGAGGATTGGGATGAACAAACCCATCAGGATATGGATATTAGTTCATGTTTACTCACAAAGTAATATTGGGACAACCATGGGGAGAAAAATATAAGAGTTGATCTTATTGAAGAAACTCTTGACTCGCCAAAGTTGGTTGAGAGTGAATTTGAGGAGTCAAGAGATGAATCTGAAGACATGATGGAACCTCATAACTTATTTTTAGAAGACAATCATTGTAAAGATCAAGAAATCCAACATGAGTCTAATTGTGATGAGTTGGAGATAAGTGAATCAAAGTTTTGGTTTACAAGTGAGGATTGGTATGATCCCATTATAGAAACCCCTAAGCCATAAAAAGTGGTTGAAAGTGAGGTTGAAAGAAAATCAATGAATGAATTAGAAGACCTAATAGAGTTTCACCACTTGTTATCGAAAGATACTTTGGATGATATTGTTGAGATCGATGGCCAATAAAACCCACACCTTCCAAATTGTGATAAAATTGAATTTTGGGTTACAAATGTGGATTGTGATCTTAAAAATTTGAATACAAAGAGTAATCCACTTTTGGAAATAATTGAACCATCTAAGGAAGGTGAAGATGAGTTCGAGGATCAATCCATTGATAAATTTGAAGAAGAATTTCTTGAAGATTTTGAGGAAGAAATAGTATGGATGGTTAACAAGAAATGGAAAGAATATGCTCACTCCAAACCTTCCAATGAACTTCTTGTGTCAATTGATATGCAGGACAATACAATTTCTTTCTCCCATGAAGACATTATAAGTCATGTACAATATGAGAATATTTTGAAATAAGGGTTGGAATCTCATCAAGCATTGGAAAATGATAATGATTCTATTACCATGGATGAAGAAGGGGAACCATTTGCTTTGGTACCCTTTGAGGGGCATGGAATTAAAAATATTGAACCACCTATTGGCTTTATAATGTCGATGACATATTAGAATGATAAAATTCCAGAACCTGAATGGTTTGGGTTTAATATTATTGATGATCCTAATGAAAATTTGGATTTTGAAATAGCTCAAGCAATTGATCATGGAAAGGTTTTATGTGACACATCCCTAGATAGACAAGACCTATGGTTTGAAAAGGATGGACAAATTTTTAATTGGGTGCCTAATTTTGGTGTCTTTGGTGAACAGGTCATGGACGAAGAAGATTGAGAGAAAAGAGGAAGTTACAAATCCTCTCCAAGTAATGGTAAATGGAAATGTGCCAAAGGTAAAATCTCACCTTTTTTGTTCCACCATTCGAAATCCAGGTGAAGGTTTGTCTAATGGGTTGTTGGATTCAAATATTATCAATGATAAAAAGCCATTTTTGGTTGATGAATGTGAATCAGTTTCTCCTCATATCATTAATAAGAATGCTTTGTTGAATGAAAAAGAAATTGATATGCTTGAAGTGTTAAATCAAGTTCATAATCAATTAATTATTGAATCTAGGATACAAACTTACGATGATACTCATTTAATAAATATCCTAGATGCTTGCAAGTGGTTGCATAAATTTGATTGGCCTACAAATATGAAAAATGAATTGACTTTGAAATTTGTAGAAATAGGCTCCTATTTGCAATATCTCATATTTAAAAAGGAGAGCCTAGTTCTAAATTGTGATTTGAATTGTGAAATTGACATCTTAAAGAATATCTTCATTGTCTAATCAATTTGATGTTTTGAAACTCCATTATGGAATTACTAATGTAACTATACTAAATTGGTGGGGTGAAATATGTAAGATACAAATTGTTGCATTGTGTGGTCTAATCTTACCGTTGTTGGATTCATGAAAATTTTGGCATGCATGTCATGTTATATGTATTTTAA
The DNA here is from genome assembly GCA_028583015.1 of Wollemia nobilis. NCBI lineage: Eukaryota > Viridiplantae > Streptophyta > Pinopsida > Araucariales > Araucariaceae > Wollemia > Wollemia nobilis. Next base: position 25,094,690 of record JAQPPZ010000523.1, read on the forward strand.
AATGTGCCAATCATGTTTGGAATCCAGGGAAGTGATAGTTCAAACTTTGCACCATCTTGTACCATATTGTACATTTGTATATAGTTTTGGTTTTCATATTTTGGTTTTGGCTTTCTATTTTCATGCTTTGTCCTTAATTATTGGTTTTTTTTTTTATTTCTTGTTAGTTTGCATTAGGATAGATTTATTTTGTGTTTTGTGTCGGTCACTTGTTTTGAGGTGATGTTTCATGGTCGCTAACTGATGGTCTCTTGCCCATTTTTTGTGTTCCTTTATTAAGTAGGATGGAATACCTAATCTGAAAGCAGGTGAACCTGAGAAAAGGGGGATGAATTATTTTGTGATCATGCTTAGATTTTGGGATAAAAATGGTGGAGAGTAGAACAATGAAACATTCAAATAAAGCTCCACATGTAACTCACATATTGAAGGGTATTTTTGGAAGTCCTGAAGGATGAAGTTATCTTGGTTTGAAAATAAAGGCAAAAATTCAACACGCTTTATCTCTATGCTTCCTAACACTAGTGATACATATATTATTGCAAAGCCATGAAAAAAAAAAAAAAACAAATTGAAAAGTTTGATCAAATCAGTCACAAAGCCTAGATAAACCTTATCGAGGCTATGGACGTCTGACCTGCAGTAGGGCTCTGTCTAGACACAGCTCAATTATAAGAAAGGCTTTGCAAAATATTAAGCAAACATAAGGGTGAGTTAGATAAACCCTATCGAGGCTATGGATACCTGACTGGTAGTAGGGCTCTGTCTGTAAAAGTTTTTTTTTTATGAGCCATACTTCATAGCCTAAATGCACACTAGAGGAGGTAGTCTGGAAGGTTTTTAGAGATGCAAAAATGAATCATTGTTTCACACACTAAGCAAAAGCATATGGATTAGTTGTTTATTCGAATATGTTTACCCCCACATTCATGGGACATCACTAAATAATTTTTTTCTTGCTAATATTTTGTGTTCTCATTTCAGATTGGGTTCTTCACCCGAAATGCTCAGGAGCATTTCGTAGCAGATTCACCATTTGTTGTGAATTTTTAACAACTAACCCCAAAATTGGGGACCCACCTTTTATTTCAATATTTTGAGGTTTTTGGTTGTTTTTTATTGGTGATTTTGGGTGCCTCTACCCATGGGTTTGCTTTACATTTTACACGGTTAGAGGTTGGGTAATTTCTCTTTGAGTTATCTTCATGTAAGTGCTTAATGATTTGGTTAGGTTTTATTGCCTTAGTCGATTTCAAGGTTCTAATTTAAATCAATGTAAGGCATTTAAATTTATCCAAATTAATTCAAGCATAATTAAAAGAGAAGGAAGTTTTTAATTAAAGAAAAAATATATATTTAAAATATAAATATATATATATATAAGTTTATATATATATATATATATATATATATATATTTAAGATAAAATAATAATAAAATATATATATATACTTATATATATAAATAAATAAATAAAAGAAGCCACATGGCTTTCTTTTTGTTTGAAATGGCAAATTCCTTTTTTTATACATTCCAATTTTAGGAGTTTAGTTATTGTGGATTTTAGAGTTTATTGTTTAGTTTTAAAGCTTTAAATATTTTGATATCATGAAGTATTAAATTTGATCGTGTTGATGGTTTTAAAGTGGCTAATAGATGTTGTTATGTTTGCAGGGACTATGGATATCATGGAACGAGGAAGATGTTGTGACACGTCGATTCCATAGGATTATGTGGCTAATATGGTGAAGTCCTCGTGGTGATGTGGTGTTGATATGGATATGACCCCACTATAGGGTCAATAAATCGGGACGACTATGGTGACAACACGACCGATGGTAGTGTAGGTGGATAGGAAGATTCATCGTAGATAGCCAACCAGTATGCAAAAACAAAGATAGTGTAAACGTTGGATGGACCTATCATAGAGCATGGACAGACAATGGCATAGTTTTTATGTGGATGACAAATTTACAGGAAGATGGTGGGGTACATGTGGATATACATGTACTCTCATGCAATCCAATGGACTCCCTCGTAGAATCTATAGACTTTATCGGTGGAAGCACTATCATTTTAGCTTGAAGAAGTTGCTCTATAATAGCAATAGGTGGCTAATATAATTGAGTGAAGTTGCACTTGGATTCTTTTTGCTTTTCTAGGATAATATTTTTGAGGGTTGTTGTAGCATTTATGTTGTTAGTTGGGCATGAATTTATTATCTCATTGCCCATAACATACTTATTCTTAAATTTTCTTTTTTCACTACAGGAAGAGGAATTTTTTTCCTCCTTTATTTTTAATTGCCCCCTCAAATGAAGGGAAGCTTCTAATTGTTTTGCTAGGTCTACGTCATCCTCAAATGAGGAGATACAATTCATTTTTAAAGGGTATGAAAGTTGATTTTGTAGGTTGTGTATGAAAATATGCAAAAGGTCTCTTGGTGGCAAGGCAAAAGGGAGTTTTCTAACCAATGCACTCCATTAGGTTAAGAATTCATTAAAAGATTCATTTTGACCTTATTTTAGTTTATATAAATCATAAAATATGTATTTCTCTATGATGTAAGTGAAAAAATTTCGGATGAACATCTTTACTAGATCACCAAAACTCTTGGCAAAGTGACAAGGTAGTTGGAAGAACCATTCTAGGGCTTTGCCACCAAGGCTTGTAGGAAAACATTTTAGTAATAATGCCTCATCATAGGCAATGTCATGACATGCAACTTGAAATATTTGAAAGTGATCTATTAGGTCACCCTTTCCCTTACACATTTAAAAATTTTGGTATCACAAAGTTCAAGGGATAAGGTTTTTTAAATAGAGTAGGGTCTATAAGTTGATTACAGTAGTCCCTATAGGAGTACTTCTTTGATGTGGCTTCCTGGATAGATGCCAATTGTTGTTTAAATTCTAAAGTTTCTTTTACTAATTATTTAAACTTATTATTTATATCTTAGAACCTAGAATAAGGGATTATTGGTGTTATTAATTGAGGTTATGAATTTAATAGTGGTAATATTGAGAGCTTTTATGGATTGGTCCAAAAGGGATAACCATATTGTTAGCTATAGGATTGTTCAAAAAGAGATTAATAGAAGGAATTCTAGAAGGAAATGGAATCTATGAGGAAGGCATATTGATGAAAGGATTAGAAGATATGAGATTTGAAGGTTTAGGCATGCTAGAAAATATATCCACATTTTGAACATGTTAGATACTAGTAGGTTAGGAGATAGGATTATTTAGTCTAAATGATTTCTAGTTGAGAAGCACAGATCCCTAATTTTTGGAAGAGGATGGGATATTAGGTGGTCTTCCTTCTACAATTATGGTGATAATAGGGATATTGGACCCCGTTCAATTTATGTTAGAAGAATTAAATCTATGTACAAAGACCTAGGGGATGGTTCCCTTTGTTGATTGCTCATGGAGTTGGTTCTAGGTTATTGTTGGAGATCTAGGAAAGACTCCTCTACAATCGAGGTGGTTAAGGGATCTTCCTCAATCCTTAATATTTTTTTCATTGCCTCTCTATTCCCTAATAGGAAGGTAGCCAAGTGGTTGATAGATCTAAATATTGTTTCCCCTTGTTCATTATGAATAGGGGGAAGGGTTATAGAGGGAGGATTTTCTTCTTCCTCTTCCTCTTTAAAATTTGGATTTTTGATTACCTTTGCTTTTCTAGAAGCTCAAGTAGGGTATTCATATTTTGTACCACTTTTCACACAATATTCAGAGTGATGTAAGGGGTTCAACCATGGTCAATAAAGGGAGATGAATTTATAAAAATTTTGTTTCCAAAATTTTTAGATAAAAAAGAGGAGATGTTTTATAACCCTTATGTCACCTTGAAAAAGCAACTTGCATTATGAATCTTGTTAACCCACTATAATATATTAGCCAAGGTACATAACTCCCAAGGTTCGTACATAGGTTTACTCAATGGGTCCTTAACCTTACCCCTATAGGACAAACAATTTGGTTATGTTCTAATTATCTTAATTTAATATGATTTATGCTAAGAAAACAAGTTAATGGTCTTGATTAAGTGAGATTAATTATATCTTGATTAAGGTTTAGGCTTGGTCAAAAGGGAAGGATAGGGACCCGCATGGTGTTTCACGTCAGGTTCACCAAAGATGTGGGCATGAAAAATGGTATCCTAAGAGGTGTTGGCCTCTGAAAGTCTTTTACCTCAAGGATTGGTCCACACTCAAATGGGAGGGTGTTGTTGTCAACCCACCATGTGTTTTACAGTTCAACCTTTTTATCTTTAGTGAGAAATAAATTATGGGTTCACCAAAGGTAGTTTTTTAATTTCCCTAAATCTAGTTGAGTGTGTTAATTTTGCAAATATATATGTTTATGCTATCCTAATATCTAAAAATATAAGGATGCAAATGCAAATGAGAACAAATATGCAGCAAACAAAGCCATATAAGTAATTCTGATTCTTTGCACTACTGTAAGATCTAAAAGATGAATCTTTTAATATAGAAATTTGTTTTCTTTTCTTTCAAACACAATGTAAGAAAAATGATTATGCAAACAAGGATTTTAGTCTAAATGCAAAAGCTATGTGCATTTCAAATTTAATGCCTAAATGAAAGGTGGTGTATTTACTTTGTAAGAATTTTAGTGAGAATCCTAATTCTTTGTTTTGAGACTTTTTTAAATGTGTTATATAAAACATATAGCAACCAATATAAGAACAAGGAATGAAACTACCTAGGCCTTTTTATGAAGAACCTATTTGTATCATGGATTCCAATTTTCTTCTTTCACAAGTTCCCATCTTTGTCTTGCAAATATAAGAAGACAAAAAAGAGGACTACACAAGAAAAACATGAGATAAAATAGAAAAATATTTTTACATGGCAATGCTAATGTTGGGGGTCAAGAATGACCCCTACACCCTAGGCACTACGACTGCCCATGTGGTGTGGTTCTCTTGATTGTGAACACGTTTTTTGCCATACACCTTGATTGGGGCACTAGTCTTGGGAATTTTGGGGAGCATGGGATGTGGCTTCTCTAGATGACCTCCAAATAATTTTGCTAAGGTTGAATCCTTGTTTGGGTACAATATTTGATGCTCTTCCTCCTAAGCTAGCCTAACCTACTAGGTGTTTTTCTAAGAAAATAAAAAAAGAGGAAAGCAGTAAATGACTAAAAGGAAACAATAAAAAGCAATAAATTATTGAATGTAAACAACAAAAAGTGATAAAATCTATCTAGCCTAGCTAGCCTAAGATATGGGTGGTGATGCACCAATGATTGTGGATGAGTGAACACATGAACCCAACATGAAAATATAAAGTGAACATGGTTCCAATTGCATAAGCCTACAAATCTAATAATCCCCCCATGGAAGTCAAGAAAAATATTGGAGTATTCATACCCCCCTACATAAATATACATAAACATTCAAACCATGATAGAAATGTTGTATTAGTCACAACTCCCTGTATTTATGTTAAAAATTCATTACATCCATATACAAGTAGAAGAAGCTCGATGGTATGTACATACACAAGCCCAAGTCTCAAGTCTAGACTAAAATACAAAATGAGAAATGTTGTCATATTTGATTGTCCTTGCCTAGGACAATCACACCTTGCATGGAGCGACATAGCGGGTTGCAACCAATAGCATGGGGTTTGGCTCAATCAAGGACCTTCGAGAGTTTTTGCAAGGTTGGTTCCATGTTAATATGTGACCTTCAAGGTGCTAGTTGCTAAACAAAGGAAAAGGGTACAAGAAAGTAAATAAACTAAACAAAGAAAAGAAAATGGGGACGATGTGCCAAGATATCTACTAAGATATTTTGACAAAATAGGCTTGACCGTTATGTCCTAGAGGTGAACACTTACTCTCCTTGACATAGTGAAGTACAATTGAGATGTACCAATTATATGCATGCACAAGAAGGCAGGTCCCAAAGAAGAGTTGATCTAGTAAGTGACTTAGTCTAAAAATAGATGTAGACCCCTCATACACATAATAAAATATGATATTCAGGAAAAATATTACAAACACGTACACATACACAACAACAGGTCTACGAGCAATACCAAAAACTAGATATAAGCTCCCATGTATATAAATACGAGCAAAATCTTATAGAGATTATCCTAGAAGTAGGGGTTCAAGATTGTCCATAAGCTGCTTAGGAACCATAACTATTTTTACAAAGAGAAATGAAAGGAAATCCTACAAATGTATACAATTGCAAACTTTGTAATTTTTACTTTTCTTAGAGATTTTGACTACTGAATATCATACTTCTCTAATCATAATGACTTATTAGCATGGGACTATCAGTGTCATACTTCATCTTGAATGAATATATAAGATAATTACTAGGGTTATCTTCTGGTAGGTGGTCTTCATCTCTTCAATCAAGGAATTCATTAACTCGACTCATCTACCTCCATCGCTTTTGATTTGACTCAAGCATCCATGTTTGCTTGGCTTTCCGACATCTCTTACAAACTGGTTGAGAGTTTCTCTATTGTATTTTACTATAGATTGAAAAACCTCCAATATCAAGGCTTATCTTAATGTGTGGGATCCTCTAGAACTCCTTTGGCTATATGTCAAGACTTTCACTAAATGAACTTTTGTATAAGTCTCAATTTTCAAGAGTTCTTTGAGCCTATTCTCTATGAGTTGGACAAAATTCCAATCATCAGTTATTGGGGTTTTTCCTTAGTCACGAGTGTTGAACTTAGCGTGACACTGAGAGGGGGGTGAATCAGTGTCTATTAAAAATTTAATCCAACTACGAAATCAAATCAAAATAAGCAATCACACAAACATGCATCACATAACACCAAATTTATAGTGGAAACTCGATGTGGGAAAACCACTGTGCCAATGGACTGTTTGGAATCCCATCCAAATTTAGCCTCGAAAATTTTGGTATTTACAATATTTTTGTAGCACCAACTGCAGGGAATGGCACCAACCAACCCAGACTTTAGCAGCACCAACTGTACAAGGAGCACCGACCCCTGTTGCCAAGCACCGATCTAGAAAAAATAAAAACTGTAGTAGAAAATTTGATCTTCATTCTAAAAGACCCTGAGTGGTCTATATCATTGCTTCTCTTTACACATCCACTCTGAGTAATCTCATCTGATCTGAATCTTAATCTCACACCATTCTCTGTACTCACACTAACTCCTTTTTAAAAACCTTTTTGCAATCCCTTCAACTTCCAACACTTCAACTTCCTAACAAATTTTGAGCTACAATATGACCGTTTCAACATTCAATAACGTCTCCCATGGAAGAATAACGTTCTATATTTTAAAATTTTGCATGCGCTGGAAAAAGAACGGACTCAAAAGGAGTTACGGATCAAAATTTATGACCTTTTTAAATTTCACTTTTATTTTGGAGAGGCATTTTGTCAAACAGATAATGGACAAAGTGTTGTGCACATTACTCGTTCTCACACTTGGAGGCCTCGAAATTACTCCGACTAAAAATCAAAGATGTTCAATTCGATGAGCTATACGTGAAACAAAACTTAGACGACACATTCGGCAACAAGAAATATGAATTTGAGTATTCGAGTGCAAAAGCACTTGCTGCCCAAAACTGGAAAAAGTGCTACGGAGGCATTTTGCAACTGCTGCCGTTTCTTCCTCGGGTCTCTGTTCGGGCTGAAATTTCAAACATAAGCTCTCTGTATATTAGACTACCTCCAATAAAAATTTTGAAGTTTTATTCCTTACATATTTCTTAATATACCTCCGACAAAGTGGCCTCTGACGCTGATTTTACACTTGTCACATAAATTGGAAAAAGTGCTCCAGAGCCATTTTGCAACGCTCACCGTTTCTTCCTCCGGACTCCGTTTGGGCTAAAATTTAAAACTTAAGCTCTAAGTATATCTATCTACCTCTAGTAAAAAAATTTAGGTCCAATTCCTCACGAATTGCTTAATATTCCTCCCATAAAGTGGACTCCAACGCAGATTTTACAGCTGCAGTTTCATGACCAACAATGCACCGGCGAAGCAACCGGTCGTTCCAACACTGCAACCAAACTTGCTAATGATCAAAAAACCTCAAAATAGTATCTTGGGATGTCCAACACATTCCGTTGATGTTTTACAGCTTTGAAAACTTCCTTTTTTGCTACTTTGACAACTTCCTAACGATTTTTGCAACTTTTGCAAATTTGCACGAACAACCTGTAACAACTTCACCTGAACATCACAAACATTCTCATAAGCATTGAACACCACTGTACATACTCCGAACAACCTCCGAACAACTATCCACTACATCAACCTGTCCATTTGAGTGTGTTGACAACAATGACAATACTATCGTTGCACCTTGCTCAACAATCTCCCCCCTTTGGAATTATTGGCAACACACGCACAATTTCCTATAACTCTTCTCCCCCTTTGACAACAAGACCAAAGGGATGCTACAAACTCCCCCTGAGTCCATGCACACCATTCTCAGGTAAAAATTATTACACTTAGCAAAAATCACAAACATGAGCAAAAAGATAAACAAAGACACAAATGCTCCCCTTAAGAATGTGACCCTGATAGCTAGTCAATGCTTGGGAAGTGTGGCCACTCCCAATTTCTTGTGAAGGTACTCAAAGACTTCCTTGGGCAATGGTTTGGTGAAGATATTCGCTACTTACTCTGTTGTTGGAACGAAATTCAACTTAACCTCACCTTCCACAACTTTATCCTTCAAAAAAAAGTACCGGATAGCAATATGTTTTGTGCGAGAATGCATAACCGGATTCTTTGAGATATTTATTACACTTGTATTGTCACACATGATCGATATGGGCTCACTAAAATTTATTCCAAGATCCTTCAAAGTTTGTTTCATCCAAAGTACTTGTGTACAGCATGATGTCGTTGCAATATACTCTACATCTGTTGTGGATAATGAGACTGACTCCTACTTTTTGCTATGCCACGCAACAAGATTATCACCAAGATAGAATTCACCTCCATTGGTACTCTTCTTGTCATCTACACATCCTGCCCAATCTACATCTAAATACGTAATAAGGGTGAAGTCCTTACCTTTCGAATACCATAACCCATACTCCATAGTATCGTTGAGGTACCAAAAAATCCTTTTTACTGCTATCACATGAGTCTCCTTGGGACTAGCCTAAAATCGTGCTACCATGCATATTGCCTGTAAAATATTCGATCTAGTAGTTTTCAAGTACAGTAAGCTTCCAATCATGGATCTGTACATAGTTTGATCAACAGGTGGAGATTTGTCATCCTTGCTCAACTTGCAACCTATCGTCATGGGAGTGCTAACTGGCTTGCAATCCTCCATTGTGAAATTTTTCAGCATCTCTTTCACATATTTGATTTGAGAAATAAATATACCCTTCTCCTTTTGATTAACTTGCAATCCGATAAAACATAAAAGTTCACCAATCATTGACATTTCAAACTCTTTCTGCATCTTATTTGCAAAATCTTTACACAACTCATCTTTGCTGCTGCCAAATATGATATCATCTACGTATATAACAATAACAATATGATGACCATTTTTTGTTTTGACATACAAATTATTGTCCACCATACCTTTCTTAAACCCTTGCTGAGTAAGATAATTGTCTAGCCTTGCATAACATGCCCGGGTTGCCTGTTTTAAGCCATATAACGCTTTCTTCAAGTTGCAAACCAAGTTGGGATCATCACCATGCTGAAAACCATTTGGCTGCTCAATATAAACCTCTTATTCAAGTTTCCCATTCAAAAATGTTGTTTTCACATCCATTTGATAAACTTTGAAATTATTGTAAACTACTAAAGCAAGAAACATTCTAATTGCCTCTAGTATGGCCATAGGTGCAAAGGTTTCCTTGAAGTCAATACCTTCAACTTGCGCATACCAATCTTGCTTTGTTCCTGACTAGCTGTCCGTCTTCATTCAATTTTTTTCGAAAGACCCATTTAGTATCGATTACATTTTTATTTGCGGGTCTTGGTACTAACTCCCAAGTCTTGTTTTTCTCGATCTGATCTAATTCTTCATTTATTGCCTTTACCTAACTTTCATATTTGCTTTCTTCGGCAACATTTTTGGGCTCAATGTTGGATAGTAAAGAGTAGTTACTTACTAATCTTCTTCTTGTCTGAACACCAACTGTGGAGTCTCCAATTATTTGCTCTCTAGGATGATCTTTCTGTCAGCTACTTGTTTTGAATTTCTTGTTTTCTTCCAATTTTGAATCACTTTTCGAATCCTCTGAGTCAATTCTTGATTTCTTTTTTGTTTTCTCTTTCTCATCTCCTTCAATGACCTCTTCATAAATTGGGTAGTTCTCTTCATAGCTAATTACTCGTTCCCTTCCTTCATCAACTTTAACATCAACACTTTCCACAATTTTTCTTAGCATCTTGTTGTAACATTTGTAAGTTTTACTTTTTTATGAATAGCCAAGAAAAATACCTTCATCCACTCTATCTTCAAACTTACCAAGGTTTTCTTCAGTTCTTTTGATGTAACACTTACTGCAAAAAAATTTAAAATATCTTGTTGTTGCCTTTTTTACCAAACCACGAATCATAAGAAGTTTTGCTTTCATGCGTCCTCAACATGCACCAATTTTGGATGTATACTGCAGTATGGACAACCTCTTTCCAAAAATTTTCTACTACTTTGCTCTCAGTCAACATAGTCCGTGCCATTTCCTACATTGTCTAGTTCTTTCTTTCTACCACACCATTCTGCTGAGGTGTCCTGGCTACTGAAAATTGTCTCCTAATGCCATATTTTTCGCAATACTCTGTGAAATCCTCTAAAATGAACTCTCCTCCTCTATCTAGACTTAAACATTTAATCTTTTTTCCTGTTTGATTCTCAACTTGATTTTTTAAAACCTTGAACATCTCAAAAGCTTCTAATTTATGCTTCAAAAACAATACCCATGTCATCCTGGAATAGTCATCTATACACAACATGAAATATTTGTCACCGTTTATGCTTTGCATTCTAATGGGTCCACATAAATCGTTATGTACTAGTTCCAAAGGTTTGCTCGTGTAGTGTTGTTTTCTTTTAAATGAGACTCTAGTTTGCTTCCCTTTTTGACATGAAGCACAAATGTTATTTTATGGTTTGCCAATGGTGGGAATAACTCTCACTGCTTTCTTTGAAATGATTTTTACTAGATTGTCAAAACTGATATGACCGAGCCTCTTGTGCCACAACCAATTCTCTTCTTCATGTCCAATCAAGCAAGCTCCTTCTGAAGTCTCTGAGAGAGTGTATAGGTTTCTAGATGTCCTTGATCCAGCTGCTATCAACTTCCCATTGTTTACCTTTTTGATTTCACAATCCTGCTTCTTAAAGATCACATCATGACCTCTGTCACAAATCTAACTTACACTCAACAAGTTATGCTTCAGACCAACCACAAACAAGACTTCTTCTGACCTAATTTTTTTGTCACTGATCTTAACCGAACCTCTGCCAATTATCTTAGCTCCATCATTGTTTTTGAATTTCATTGAACCACCTTCATATTGCTGCAACTTCTCAAATTTTTGTTTGTCACCTGTCATATGACTGGAGCATCCACTATCAAGTATCCATGGTGTGGATTTATTATGTGCTTTAAATGTCGTTTGTACGATCAAGGATTCCTTTTCTTCCTTAGGTTGCTCTTTTTCTTTCCACTTCAGTTTGATTACAATTTTGGGATCTTGTTTTGGCTTTTCTTTTTTAGTAGCTTGTGCATGTTTTTTGGGAAATTTTCTATTTTGTCTTATTCTATTTGGCTGAAATTTTCTTCCCTAAAATTAATTTGATGTAAATGTACTTATACAATTTTTTGCAATATGCCCAAAGTTATGACAATTATAACATTCTACTGCATAATCCATCAAAGGTGAAAAAGCATTTCTACTGAAAAAATTCCTTGGTCCTACATTATACTTGCAATCTGAAATTTTATGTCCATAACCATTACATTTAAAACAGTAATCATAAAAGAGATGATTGAACCTAGGTGGTGGTCTTTGCCATGTTTTTGTAGAATCCATAATTCTTCTTCTTCTTTGATGTGTGACATTGTTGAAACCATCATTGTCAATTCTCCTTTTTTGCCTTGCATTATTGCTTTCCTTTGCATGATTCTTTTTTGCTTGATTAACCTAATTCTTTTCTTCATTCTTTGTGAATTCTTCATTTGTGGCCTTTGATCCATTTGATGATTCTCCTTCGTCAAAACCCAAACCAAATTTGATGCTTGTAGTCTTTTGGTTCTTTATAATCTTATCTAGCTTCATAGAACTCTCTTCACGTTTGTGATAAGAGCTAATTTTCTTATTCATTTCTTCTAGTTGCATCCTTAAACCAACAACCTCTTCTTCTAACTTATTGCAATAATCTATTTTCATGGTTATTTGTACTTTGAGATATTCAAATATCTTCTTGGATTCTTCTATCTGCACTTTCAAACTTGTTATTATTTCATTTGCATCCTCAAGCTTTCTTGAAATTTTCTTATTCCTTTTTCTTTTTGTCTTCAATTCATCCAAAGCTGCAATTAGTTCTTCCAAATTCACTTCTGCATCAATTTCTTCTTCATCACATTCCTGTTATTTTTTTGGTTTTTCTTCTTCGAATGCCATGAAAAGAGCTTCACCTGTTTCTTTTTCAGAATCCTCACTGGAGTTGTCTTCTGATGAACTGACATTCTTGGAGATGAAACTTTTCTTCTTGAAGTTGCCTTTTCTGAAATGTGATTTTTTCTTGCAGTCACTTCTTTCTCCGTGCGATACTTCATCATTTTTGTTCTTCTCATTAAGTGGACATTTAGCTACGAAATGCCCAACGCCTCCATAGTTGAAACATTTAAACGGTAACTTTCCTCTGTATTTTCCTTTTCCCCTTTTTAGTTTTCAAACAAAGTTTGCTTCCATTTCATCTAATGTCTCTTCTTCCTCGGATTCTTGTTTTGCTTTCATATTTTTTTGGGCTTTAAAAGCAACTTCTATGTCTGTGGGTTTAGATTTTCCTATTCTCATCTCATATGCAATCAAAGAACCATGCATCTCATCCATACTAAAAGAATTCGGATCTTTAGCTTCTTCTATAGTTGAAACTTTAGAATCAAATCTTTGGGGAAGAGACCTTAATACATTTTTCACGATGACAGAATCTTTGATTTTCTCGTCGAGTCCTCTAATCTCATTAACGACTTCATTAACTCTCAGCATATATGCCTCTATATTTTCATCCTCATTCATATTTAATCCTTCGAACTAAGCTCGATGTGTTTGTAACTTGGTCTCCTTGATCTTAACATCTCCTTCATGAATGCTCTTTAGTTTGTCCCATATTTCCTTTGTCGTTTTACAACCCATAATATTTACCATTTCGCTATCCACTAATACACATATGATAGCATTCTTTGCTTTTGATTCATTCTCAAACAGTTTCTTACCAACAACATCGATTGGAGAATTGGTGGGTATTGTGTATCCATTGTCTACTAAATCCTAAATGTCGTATCCCAAAGCACAAACATATGTCTGCATCTTGAGTCTCCAAAATGCATAATTAGTTCCATCAAACAATGGTGTTTTGTTTGATGAGAACCCTTTACCACCTACCATTGTGTCACTTCCAAGATCACCCTAGCTGGTTAAGCCTGTTCAGGAACCTCGCTCTGATACCAATTATTGAACTAAGTGTGACACTAAGAGGGGGGTGAATCAGTGTGTATTAAAAATTTAATACAACTACGAAATAAAATCAAAATAAGCAATCACACAAACATGCATCACATAACACCAGATTTATAGTGGAAACCTAATGTGGGAAAACCATTGTGCCAATGGACTGTTGGACTCCCATCCAAATCCAGCCTCAAAAATGTTTGGTCTTTACAATATTTTTGCAGCACCAACTGCAGGGAATGGCACCAACCAACCCGGACTTTAGCAGCACCAACTGTACAAGGAGCACCGACCCCTGTTGCCAAACATCGACCTAGCAAAAATAAAAACTATAGTAGAAAATCTTATCTCCGTTCTAAAATATCTTGAGTGGTCTAGCTCATTGCTTCTCTCTACACATCCACTCTGACTAATCTCATCTGATATGAATCTTAATCTCACATCATTCTTTGTACTCACACTAACTCCTTTTTTAAATCCTTTTTGCAATCCCTTCAACTTCCAACACTTCAACTTCCTAACAAATTTTGAGCTGCAAGATGACCGTTTTAGAATTCAATAACGTCTCCCATGGGAGACATAATATTCTTCTAGATTTTAAAATTTTGCATGCACTGGAAAAAGAACGGACTCAAAAGGAATTATGGATCAAAATTTATGACCTTTTTAAATTTTACTTTTATTTTGTAGAGGCATTTTTCAAACAGTTCACGGACAAAGTGTTGTGCACATTACTCGTTCTCACACTTGGAGGTCTCGAAATGTAATGTCCTGCTCCTTTCGAAGGCAAATAAATTTGCCACCCAAAGATCCAAGTTTCGATCTTGGGTTCCAAACTAAAAACTTGAATGTCTTGTTTGTTGATTGCTTTGATATCACGTGATTTATGCAAATATGATTTTTTTATACTTTTTGCAATAATACAAATTCTGGAAATAAAAATAGCAACAAACTAGAAATGTTTGTATCTTAAAAACTACTCCTCCAATGACTATGAAATTTAAGCACAAACTTCTTCTAATGATATTGAGCAAACCCAATGAAGGAAATTGTACAAAGATAAGTGTACCCGAAGATCTAAAGGCCTGATATAATTCTATAAGTTAACACCAACAACAGCAAACTTATATATTCATTAAATATGCTTATAATACAATTTCTCCAACATACTAATTTTTGGTTGGATGTCCAATAAAGAGAATACCTCATACAACACAATGAATACTCCAAATGGGAGGTGTTTGGCCTCAATAAGTGCACGCTCTTCACTACAACTGGTACGGCCTGTTAAAAACCCTTCACAAATGACATAGATCCCTTCCAAACTACTGAAGTGTATGGCTGATAAGCTGATAAAAAACTATGAATAATCAGCAATACAAGCTTCTTCAAAACCCAAGCAATCTAATTCAAAATAGCCTCTAATGGTTTGGCCTCACTCGGAAACATCTCGCAATCGAAGTAACTCTAAAAATGGCACCAAGTGCATCCCAAAACTCATCAACAACCTGCCACTTTGAAGCTCAAATCATTCCCCGTCACGAAAATGCCACAATCACTCCAAGGATATCTTGCAATCCCAAAAGTGATGTTCCTGTTGGAGGGTTTCGTCTCCAAACAAGCCAAATTTGCCCTTGCTTGTGGTTTTTCGTCACAAACAAGCCGGATATCTTCCTGCAAACTCTGCTGCAAGCAAGCTCCTTTCTCCAAACATGAAATGTAATAACCATAGATGTCTTCAAATGCTCTCACAACCTCTATTTATTCTTTTCTCGAACTGGTCGATCCAATGTGGGTAGAATATGGGATTAAACTTCTTTCTTTTTTACTTGCTTTATGTCAATAATTCATTTACTAATGAGCACATATAATGACTTAAATCCACAATATCACTTAATCATATTATAATCTCTCAAAGTGGCGTCCAATATAGGCATTAATAAAACCACACTAAAATATACATTATTTCCTTCAAAATAAGTACTCATAAGCCCCCTAACAAATTATAAAGTCATACTTAGGAGAATAATATAATAATTTAATGACTTTATAATAATTATAACTTCGACGATTAAAAACTCCATGATCGCTCATCCAAAATCACATCCGAAGATAGAAATGAGTACCCATTTGACCAAACTAGCCACTCATAGGACTTCCGCTCCGTAAAAACCAACTTACTAAAAATAGTAAGTTCCTTGCACTGATAACCAAACGGGTCTAGTCAATCAATTGAAGATATATCTAGATACCCAATTCGGCGAAGAACAACATTTTGCAGTCAATTCGGCCAGAAACCTGATTCACCAACTTACTATAAATAGTAAGTCCTCCCTCAAATCTCAGAATGTCCCTGAAAAACTGGCATCCAAAGGCTTACAACCATCTGGTGAAACCCCAACATCCTCTGAGAGCATTCTCACAAAAGACAAGCCTGGAAAGGGACATTACACGAAATTACTCTGACCAAAAAGAAAATATGTTCAATTCGATGAGCTATACGTGAAACAACACTTAAACGGCACATTCGGCAATAATAAAATATGAATTTGAGTATTCGAGTGCAAAAGCACTTGGCTGCCCAAAACTAAAAAAAGTGCTACGGAGGCATTTTGAAACTGCTTTCGTTTCTTCCTCGGGTCTCCGTTCGAGCTGAAATTTCAAACATAAGCTCTCTGTATATTAGAATACCTCCAATAAAAAATTTGAAGTTTGATTTCTTACATATTTCTTAATATACCTCCGACAAAGTGGCCTCTGACGCTGATTTTACACCTGTCACATAAATTGGAAAAGTGCTCCAGAGCCATTTTGCAACGCTCACTGTTTCTTCCTCCGAAATTCGTTTGGGCTGAAATTTAAAACTTAAGCTCTCAATATATCCAGCTACCTCCAGTAAAAAATTTGAGGTCCAATTCCTCACGGATTGCTTAATATTCCTCCCGTAAAGTTACCTCCGACGCAAATTTTACAGCTGCAGTTTCATGACCAACAATGCACCAGCGAAGCAATCGGTCGTTCCAACACTGCAACCACACTTTCTAATGATAAAAAAATCTCCAAATAGTATCTTGGGTTTTCCGACACATTCCATTGACGTTTTACAACTTTGACAACTCCCTTTTTTGTGACTTTGACAACTTCCTGATGATTTTTGCAACTTTTGCAAATTTGCACAAACAACTTGTAACAACTTCACCTGAACATCACAAACATTCTCATAAACATTGAACACCACTGTACATACTCCGAACAACCTCCAAAAAACTATCCACTGCATCAACCTATCCATTTGAGTGTGTTGACAACAATGACAATATTGTCGCTGCACCTTGCTCAACAACGAGCAGGTAGTGGGGAACCACTACTATTTTGGTGGATCACAAGGACCCCTTAGAATGCTTGAAGGAGAACTCAAAATAACCTTTATTTTTGGGTTCAAAATTAAAACCTTGTCTATTTGTAAAGAAAAATATATATAAATATTAAGTTTATTAGATCAATGATGCATTTTTTGTATTGCTCAAGCTTTGAAAATATCTTTTATATATGAGCCTAATGTCCAGGGTTTAACACATTTAAGGGTAGCTCTTTAGGTGACTTTCATTTACTGGTATAGGAAGAACATCTATGTCCATGGTTTCCAACTCAAATGAATTATCGATTTTATAGTTGGAAATAATATATGGTCCTTCCTAGAATGTGTCAAACTTAGTATGGTTTCCAGGCTTACTTTTATGTTCATCCCATTTGAGGACCATATCGCCTACTTCAAAATTTCATGGGGTAGCCCTTTTATCAAACAATCTCTTGACTATATTTTAATGTCTTTGCAACTGCTCCACGATTCCTTTTCTTTGCTTCTCAAGCTTTAGTAGCTCTCCCATTGATATTATCATCAGATTATTTTCTTGCAAATATTGTTGGTGTAACAGTTGAAGCATAGGAAGATCCATGGAAATAGGTAGTCTAGATTTCTTTTCATAGACCAAGTTGTAAGGTGAACAACCTAGTGCCCTTTTTGGAGTGATCCAATCAGTCCAAAGAGCCCTTTTTATATGAAGGTGTCATTATTGTTGATTTTTTTATCCTATCCTTTTTAGGATTCTTGTTGGAGTATATTACATTATTTGGTACATGCTAATGTACCCCCATGGTACCTTCATGGTACATATGTAAATATTATATTAGGGTTGAGTCATAGTTTAAAGTGTGAGTATTATTTCTCCTTTCTATGTAAGTGTGCATGTGCAGGAAATGCACAAGTGTCATGTGAGTAAGTATGCAAGTGTAAGTTGAGTCTATGTGCACAAGTGTCTTATATGTAATTGTGCAAATATGTAATGTAAATATGTGCATTGTTATATTTTGATACTAAATGCTTAATAAAAAATGACCACAAGATCTAAAATAAGAATGATATATCAAATATAAGACAATGGCAATATTCTAAACATATAAAACTCATGAATAACTTCTACAACCACTCAGAAAACTATCGTTAATAAATGCTCATAAATATAGTATTTTGATATAGAATGGAGATCTCAAATACTCTATACTTCATACATGCTCAATCTACATTGTGTATCTTCATTATGCTCTCACACTCACATATAGACCTATATATATAATGAAATGTGACTCTTCATATAGATTATTCTTGGCCTTCACTCTTCTTGACTCTTCAATTTCCTATTCTATGGACTCATGTGCGCATGGACTATTATGCACATTTACACCATTAAATACTTTACACACTCTAATAATACTTGTGCATTTATTACATTGCATAAAGTAAATACTCACATTCTAATATAAGACACACTCCTAATCTAAAGATGTACCAAGGTAGTACATTAACATGTACCAAATAATGTAATATATTCTAACACCCCCTAGTATTACATTATTTGGTTATTGAAGACTTTAGTCTTCAATATGGATCTTCATATTCAATATGGAACTTGTGATCTTCTTTGGTTCAGTCTTCATCTTATTCTTGGAACTCGTACTGTCTTTTCTTGTTTTCTTTATTATGCTATTTTTTTTTATTCCAAAGTCTTTGATATGATCTTCATCCTTGAATTTTTCTAAATAGCCTTGATGAACAAAATATCTCATTATCTTACAAGTCATAAAGGATCAAAATTAATCCATTTTATTTCCTTTGGTTCTTTGGATGGTCTTCAAAACTTTTAAACTTAAATTCATTGTTAATAGATGCTTCATAAATAAGAACTTGAAAGAGACAATATAATCTGAATATTAATATCTTTTCAAATTTTCTATAACACTTATCTTTATAGTAGCAGAAAAAATATGAGTGACATTTTCCTCCACAATATTTACATGGATGGAAATTCCAATAGTTTGCTTTCTCATGACCAGTATTATTGCAATAAGTACATCTTGAAGATATCTCCACTTCTTTGTTACTTCTATTTGAAATTTCAAGTTCATCTGTTTCCTTGATAAAATAGTAAAACCACTTGTGTACAACTAAAGCTATTATATCTTTACTTCTTTCATAAGTTTGTAAGAAATATTTTTGACCAACATTCTTTGCTACATTTTGAGAATGGTTTTTGAGTTTATCTTCAATATTTCCATTAATATAATTGTCATCAATTTCTTCTATCATATTGTTAGGAGATGTCTTTATAGAATCTACTCTTGCCAAACTATCAGTTTGTGATTTCCCAAAAATATTTCTAAGCCATATTGGTTCTTCTCTTCTAATCACACTTTTCATATTATCATCCCTTGAATCAAGTATATCTCTAAACCATTTTGATTCCTTGAATCATGTATACTTAATAAGTTCTTCCATAGTTCTTCTAAAGTAATATTTCTTGTAACTCCTTAGTTTTAAAAACTTTGATAAAATACTTAGCTTTCTAAGTTTTTCTTTGAAAGCTAAAGATAATTTTGATGCAATTTCAATTTTGATAAAATTATCTCCTTTCAAGAACTTTAAGTTGGATTCCTTATGTCTCGTTAATTTGAACAAGATACTAATATCAATGTAATTTTCCAAATTTCTAACACCTTTATGTTGTATTTCTTATATCTCTTAATTTTTAATAATATGGTTTCTAAATTTCAAAAATCTATGTTGGTGTTGAATTCCTTATAACTCCAAAATTATAATTTTAGAAAACAAAGATATTTGCAAATTCAATATTTCTATTTCCATGTGGAAATCCTTATTCCTCTAAGGTAAATTATTTGCAAGTATTTCTATGCTTAAATTTCAAATAAATTAATTTCAAAAACTTTCAAATTAAATTCTCCTTTCTTCAAAAGTCTTCCAAATCATTCAATAAATCTTTTAAGGTTATAATTCATCAATTCATTACCTTATTCCTCCATTGATTTAATTAATATCAAGCATAATAGATTAATTAATCTTAACCTTAGTATTAATATTCCTTATACCTCCTTAACCTTTGTATAAATTAAATTAATTTAAATGTTTTATGTACCTTGTTGAATATGGCATGCTTGCTCCTTGCAAGACTTTTCAACTCTACAACCTACACTCTATTTTAGGTGTTGTTCTCCAAAAATGAACTTTCAAATATTTTCTCTCTCCAATGTATTTAATGCTCCTCCTTATGTATGGTACTCATTAAATTTAGTCTTCAAGACTCTGACCTTCTTCTGTGTGCTTGTTGGCTTCTCTAACCATTAATGTGCAATGCTCTACTAACTTGCAACACTCTCTTCTCTCACGAATGTGCTTGTACAACTTGTCCCTCATGCACTTATGGATAAAAGGATATATTTTACTTTCCTGGCATTGGTTGGAGCTACTTTATATGATGTGACACTTTGAAAATATATTCTACCCTCCCAAGTGATAAGTAGGTTAAATGGTTGGCACTTCTCCTCCATGTAATATCTTTTCCTCCCCTTGGTAATGCTCCTCTTCTTCTCTATGCTTGGTAATCCACTACTTCTCCTCTACACTTGGTAGCAACTTCAATTCTTTACCTCCAACACTTCTACTCTTTAGTTCCTCAACACTCAATATCTTCTTTCCAACGTATCTTCAATGAAGTAACATCAAATGATTGTTTGAATTTATTCTAATGGTATTTGGATTTCTTTAAATGATTCACTCCAAACGACCCATGGTTTTGATGCTCAAAATTTCTTAGTAATAGTGCTTGCTCTCAGCTTCGGTGGCTCCTCAGTTTTTGGTGCTTAGGCTCTACTCAAAAACATCTTAACTTCTCTTGAATAATGATACCTCCTATGGCACTTAAACTCTCTTTCCAATGATGTTTTGTCTTCCTATTTTATGTGTCTTCCTCCATCCAATGCAGTGGCTCTCCTTCACTATAGTGGCTCCTCCTTCAAAGTGGTGGTTCTACCACTCCTTTGATATGATGTCTTTGGAAACTCTGTCTTGTTTTTGTGCACTATTTGGTCTCTTTATTTTATTCAATAAGACTTAAAAATTCTACACTTCCTTGGATTATAATAACATCATATATATACTAATTTTTCTTCTCATTATTGCTCCCTTTCAATAAATCTTTAACTTTACTTTTGTTGTTGTATTTTGTAGATTCTAGAATGATAATGATGCCTCCTTCCTTGGCTTGGATACACTTAGCTTAAACTATCTTTTGTTGGCTTTAATAACTCTAATATGGTGCTTTCAAAAACTTTATAATAAGCTAATTTGAATGCTTGAATAATAAAATTTTATAGCACCAATATTACAAACCTCTTTGTCCTCCTTTTTGAAGCTATTCTCCTTGGTTATTTGATTCACCTTTTGCTGCATTGAATTTACAAAATTTGCAAATTCACTACCTTTGACTTTATTGTCCCAAAATAAACTTCTATCCTCTTCAAAGTATGTTGTTTGAATATTCTCTTTCTCCTTACCAAATAACTATTATGGAATGCTAAAAAAAATTGTATTTCTTCCTCTTTAAATGTTGTTTAAAATCAGCCTTCTTTATCTTCCAACTTCTTTTATTTTTGCAGCTCCAAATATTACCTTCTTGCTGTCCAAAATCTATACAATTTTCAGCTTCAATAGTTGTCGAATATTCCTTCACTTTTGTTGTCCAAATATCTCTCAAATATATCCCAAAATTATTCAAAATGTATCTCTTCTATCTCCCTTTAATGTTGCCCAATTTTGCATTTCAAATCTCTTAAATTACTGCTCCAAATATCTTTTTTATTTTCTTGTATCTTGTTGTTCAAAAATAGTCTCTAAGTCCTCCAATCCACTACCTTAGTTTATTGTCAAGACTCCCTTTGATTTTTTATTCAATGGAAATTCAAAATCTACCCAAATATCGTTCAATTAGTAGCTCTATGTCACCTTCAATGTTTTATCCTGTGATCCTTCAACTTCTGTCACAAAAATCAGCAATCTTCTCCTCTATAAATCAGCCTTCAAATTCTTAATGGCTATCTTCAAATTTCTCAAATCGATGGCCTCTTCTATATCCTTTCTCCTCCTTAGATCTTGCTAAGTTATATCTTCAAATCTAACTTCTTTCGCTGACCTCTTTGTCAAGAATCTAAATGTCTTGAGGTCTTCAAAAATCCTATTAAAATTTTAGCAAACTTCTTGCCAAATCCTTATTCCTTTTGGGCTTGTTGTCAGATGACAACTTGTCCCAAATTCTTCTTTTTAGGAGTTTCTCCTACTTGTAATATTCTACCTCTAGCTTTCTTCAAATCTCCTCCAATGACCACTTCTTCAACTTCTTCAATAGGGCTTCTCTAGCCTTCTTTCTCCTTCCAATTTTTCTTCAGACCTCTTCTCTTGGGTCTTAAAATTCTCAATATTCTTTCTCAAATCTCCTATCTCCTTTCTCAAATCTAAAATGGGGACCTCTTCTCTCGAGTCTCATCTTTCTCAAACTTAAATAGGCCTTTTTTGGCTTCTTTCTCCTTCCTTCAATCTTCAATCTTCAGTCTTCAATCTTCTATGTGGACCTCTTTATCAGGTCTCCTCAATCTTCAATCTTAAATCTCTAATGGGACCTCTTTCTTAGACCTCATTAATCTTCAATGTCTACTCTTTTGTTGCAACTCAAAAAATAATACCTGCACGAGGAAAGCATATCGACTTTTAGGTAATTAAATATAAAATTCTTCTCAACTTCTAAGAACTAATTTTTTGCAACAAAACTTAGATAGAAGCAATAAAATACATTCAAATATAGATCTCTAAAATCATTGAACTTCACTAGTTATTTTTCAATCTAGTGGAAAAGCAATCTTTGTTGAGTCTAGTATTCACACGTTTTCCTACAACTCTATGGAAAGACTAGCCAAAAAGCAACTTTAAAATTTTTGAAAATGAAATATACCTATCTCCTCTCAATCTCTCTTGTGGCTCTCCTTATATTTTTTCAATCTCCCTTGTGGCTTTGATTCCACTGTTACCTTTTGATACTAAATGCTTAATGAAAAATAACCACAAAATCTAAAATAAGAATATTAATAAAATATAAAATAATGGTAATTTTCTAAACATGTAAAACTCATGAATAACTTTTGCAACTACTCAACAAATTGCCATTAACAAATGCTCATAAAAATAGTATTTTGATATAAAATGGAGATCTCAAATACTCCATACTTCATACATGCTCAATATACATTGTGTCTCTTCATTATGCTCTCACACTCACATATAGACCTATATATATAATGGATTGTGACTCTTCATATGGAGTATTCTTATCCTTCACTCTTCTTGAGACTCTTCACTTTCCTATTCTATGGACTCAAGTGCACATGGACTATTATGCACATATATATCATTAAATACTTTGCACACTCTAATAATACTTGTGCATTTATTACATTGCATAAAGTAAATACTCACACTTTAATCTAAGACACACTCCTAATATAAATATGTACCCAAGGTGGTACATTAGCATGCACCAAATAATGTAATATATTCCAACATGCACAAGTGTCTTAGGTTAGAGTGTGCAAAGTGAAGGTCAAGAGTCATGTCTAGGTGTGCATACAATATAGAGTCATGCATTCATCAAGTATGCAAGTGTCAAGTAGAGTAGATGAGACTTAGCATATGGAAAGGAATAGTTAAGTATCCAAAGAGTAATTCTACTATGGTTATAAAGTACTCCATAGAGAAGCATCAAGTATCTGATTATCACATATCACATTACAGAGAAAGCAAGTTTTCATCATATTTGTAAGAAAAAGTGGAGTAATAAAGATTACATACATTTTGAGTAATTGATATTGTAAGTTGTACTACATGCTTTATACATGTATGATTCAGGCTATTTTCATTTATATTGTTTTTTAATTAATGAATTTTATTTGATATATTATAAGCCTTGATTTAAGTATTAACTTGATCATATTATTCTACTTACATCGTTATCTTGATCTTACTATATTATGGCTATATTATATTTGATCCTGTGGCATTTATCTTATGAGTTTTATATTAGCATTAAGGCTTAAAAAACCATCAATTCTTAATAAATCTATGTTTGTTGATCTGGCCAAACCATTACCTTGGGGGTAGTGATTAGATGAGGATTTTAGATAGATACCATGTTGGAATGTAAATTGAAATAGTTATGAACCTAAGAATGCCTTGGCATTGTCTGTTATTATTGTATTTGGAACACCAAATCTAGTTATGATATCTTCTAGGAACTCTATGATTACTTTTCCTATGGCTTCCTTCAAAGGGATTGTTTCAACCCACCTAATAAATTGTTTGTGGCTATTAAAATCCATTTGTGTCCTTCACTAGATGGTGGATTAATCATTCCAATAAAATCTAGTCCCCATTGTGTGAAAGGTTCTTCTATAGTTATGGGTTTCAAAGGCATGGAGATATATCTTTCTCTCCCCATGTAGAACTTACATATTTCATAGTTTCTAACCCATTTTTTAGCATCTAGAAACATGTTGGACCAATAATATATTGTTCTTATCATTTTTTGTGGTTGTTTAGGTTAAAAAATATCCACCAACTGATCCTTAATGGAATTCTTATAGTAAGATTTGGATTTATCCCATTTTGACACATCTAAGCAATACCCCATCAAATTTTCTTTAGAACAAGACTCCTTCTATCATTGTATAATGAATATTTTATAGGTAAAAAGCTCTTCTTTGAGCTTTATCTAGGTTTGAAGGGTATTTTCTTGTTTGCATATATTCAATTCTTTGTTCTACCCAATATGGTTCCTCCTCTTCCTTATTCATTAGGAATTCTTGGGGCTTTGTTCCCTTGTTTTATCCTTCCACATCATTCCCTTTTATTATTACATCTTTAGCTATTTGTTGACAAAGTGCTCTTCCTCTAACTAGTTTGGTTGCCTTGATCTCTATATCATATTCCAAAATTTTGGTAATCCATCAAGCTCTTTTTTCACTCATTTCTCCACCCATTATATAGTCTCTAATGCTAGAATGTATAACAAAAGCAATGATTCTATTGTTGGAGATCATGTGTCTAAAATGCTTTAGTCCTCTCCTTAAGGCATACACATGTTTCTCTACAAAATTATATTTTTCTTCATATTATTTGAGGGTTTGGCTAAAAAATACCACTAGGTGCTCCTATTGGTCCTTATCCTTTTGTGTCATTAGTGTTGCTATACTGAGCTCTCCTCCATATGCATAAATAATAAAATATTTATTGAAATATAGATTTATGAGCACTAATCATTTGCAATAGCTTCTTTTATTTTTTGGAAAGCCTCTTTTCCCTCTTCCATCCATATAAAGGGATGATCCTTTTTAGCATGAGTGTCATGGGCCTGACTATTGTCACAAAATTAGACACAAATTTTTTAACAAAGTTGATCTATCCAAAAAATGATTGCAATCCTTTCTTGTGCCTTGGTAATGAAAGGTTCATAATTGCTTCAATTCTATCAAGATCTATAGCAATGTCATCTTTGGATACCACATGTCCCAATAATTTTCCTTGTGGCACATAGAAAATACATTTATTTGGGTTTAAGCATACCCCAAATTCTTGGCATCATTGAAAATTTTTCTCAAGGTGCTCCACATGGTCTTCCTTCCTTTTTGAGAATACTGTGAGGTCATCCAAATAGATGAGTATTATTTTATTTATGAGATCATGAAAGGCAATATCCATGGCCCTCTAGAATGTTGCTCTAGCATTAGACCACCATAAAGGCATTCGCTAATATGCATAAGCTCCCCATTCTATGGTGAAGTTCGTCTTATGTTGATCTTCATCTCTCACCCAAACCTAATTAAAACTGGATAAGCCATCCAACAACAAAAATCATCTAGACCTGCTACTATTTGAAGGATTTGCTCCATTGAAGGCAAGGGATAATAATATTTTAAATAAGTCTTGTTCAGATCTCTGAATTTCGCACACAACTTGATTTCATCATTTTTTCACATAGGTACTAGGTTAGAAACCCAACTGGTATGCTTAATTGGATATATGATTTTTTATTCTATCAACTTCTTCAACTCCTTTCTTATAATGGGTCCAATATTTCGATTGACTGGTCTTTGTTTTTGCATGATTATCTTGGCTCCAATGTCCAATTCTATCATGTTTTGAATAACTCTTTTATCATATCCTTTGAGGTATTGATAAGTCCATGTCATTACATATTTGTACCTTGGCATAGTTTGACAAGTTGCTCTGTTTATTCATATGTGGTAATTTTTTCTACCTTTAATGTCTTCCGAGGTGACACTTCTAATTCTTAATAATCTTTGTTTTTTATGGTAAGGTCGTTCCTTCCCTTGAATTCATCATTTGGGTTAAAAAGGGATTCTGAGGTAATCAGTCATTTTGGCATTTTATTTTAACTTAATTGAATAATATGATCTTCATATATATCCTCTATTTGGGGGGCGATTTCTTTGACAAATTCATCTACCTATTACAAAAATTTAACAATTTGCTCTTCTTTCTCAAATACCTACCAATTTTCCTATTTGGTAGGTATTGTTGGCCTCACTATTATCTTTATAAATTGGTATTTTTCCATAGTTCGTTAACTAGGTTAAATTGTGAACCGATAGTTACCATTCTATCTACATCTATATTTTTTTCTTTTAGAATTACTTCTATATTGGTTGCAATATTCCATCAAATCCCAAATTCTATTTCTATAAGATTTCATCAACCTATTTCTAGCTAACCATTGAGCTCTAACTTGTCTAACGATTAGTTCATCACCAAAAATCTAAAGCATCTTGATTCCTCTTTTTTTTGCCATTTGGAGCCCCAAAGCCAAGGCTTCATATTTTGCTCTATTGTTGGAACAAACAAACTGCAACTTATATGCTTAAAAATATTTTATCTCTGCTGGGGAAACAAAACATATTCTTACCCCTACTCATATCCTACTTTTGGTACCATCAAAATATAACTTTCAGATTCCTATTGATTTTTCATTTTTTTTGGAGATTCTTGCAATAGGAGTTTCTCTCTCTTGGATTATATATGTTCCCATACCTTTTTGACTATAATAGGATTTATATTCTTGGATGTCATCTTGTTGTTCTATCCATACTCCCTTTGTATTTTGATTTGTATTTTCCAATTCCTCTTGTCTTTATCTATTCTATCTCCTAATATGGACTCTACCCCTCTAAAGTCAACATATCCTAGAGTGGTATAGCTATAGCAGCATTTTTGTAATATTCTACTATATGAAAAGGTTTAAGCAATTTTTTTCTTATGGCAACTTTTTGAATTTCAATTTTTTCCTCTTCTTCTATGGTTGATGGTTGGGAGTCTCCTATTCTGGCCTCATTCATGATTTTAGGCTTTTGTGTGAAAATTGTGTTGCACAACTATATATCATCTTTTTGTTCTCTTGCCATCCATTTATTTTGAATTAAGACTTCTACTAATTTCTTGTTGACAGTTCTTGTTGTTTCCTCTTGTGATATTAGGATTTGCTCAAGGATTCTCCATTGACAAGGCTCTTTTGCTAATTCCAGGTTATTGTCATAATAGTTGTTGAGATCACTCAACTCCATTTGGTAGTTTTCTTAGGATTGTAATGAGGCTTTTATCACTTTTCGAAAGCTCCATAAAATAGGTGAGAGACTTCAAAGTTGATTGAGGTATCTCCTCCCATGTTGGTGGTTCTAGTGAACCTTTGTCATTCCAAGCAGAGAATATTTTGGAGGTGAAAGTGGATATGGAGTAGCCATATTATGGATTGTGGCTCTCCTTTTTTTTAGAATGATTGTAGATAGTGATGACAACTATTATCGTATTTCATAGACGTAAAATCCTAGACATAGACTTTTCGTCTAGTTATCTCTAGGATATTTCTTTAGGATGGAGTTGCTAGGTGAATGTGTCTTCTTGCTTACAACAATTAGAATGATTGTAGATAGTGATGACAACTATTATCGTATTTCATAGACGTAAAATCCTAGACATAGACTTTTCGTCTAGTTATCTCTAGGATATTTCTTTAGGATGGAGTTGCTAGGTGAATGTGTCTTCTTGCTTACAACAAGCGATAGATAGAGGTCTTCACCCAAAAACCTCAATTTGATATCCTCAATAGTGGCTTCTTTTGGTGTTCGTTCTAGAGTGGAGTCGCCAAGTGAGAAAAGAGAAGCTTCAACAAGCAAGAAGATACCAAGACCTTCACCAAGTCTTATCCCTATTCCTTGTGATTTTGGGACCAATTATGTGTCATTGGGGTCCCATTGATATGCCATTAAACTATTATCATCTTCGATTATCCTCACCGAGGACAATCATACCTCACTTGGAGTGACACAACGAGCCACAACCAATAGCATGGGGTTCAACTCAATCGAGGACCTCTAGGAGTTTTTATAAGGTTAGCTTCTTGTTAAAATGTGATATTCAAGGTACTAGTTGCTCAATAAAGGGAAAGGGTGCAAAAAAGTAAACAAAATCAACAAATAAAAAGAAAAATGGGATAATGCACCAAGATATTTTCCAAGATCTTGAAAAAATAGGCCTAAATGTTATGTGCCATCAGTGAACACTTTATCTCCTTGACATAGTGAAGTACAATCGAGATCTACCAATTATATGTATGCACATGAAGGTAGGTCCCATAGGAGAGCCAAGCTAGTAAGTGACTCAGTACAAAAATAGATGCAAGCCCCTCATACAGACATACACTTAATATAATTTAATATTCAAGAAAAGTATCATAAACACATACATATACATGATAATGGATCTGCAAGAAATGCAAAAAAATAGACACGGGCTCTCATGTATATGTAAATACAAGCAAACTCTTACAAATATTGTGCTAGAAGCAGGGGTTTGAGATTACCCACAAGTTGCTTAGGAACCACAACTATTTTTACAAAGAGAAATGAAAGGAAAGCCTACAAATGCATAGAATTGTAAACTTTCCAATACTTTTATAGTCTAAACTATTTTTTTTTAAGCGAAAAACCCCTCGTGGGGCCACTTCGTCTAAGAGACCACGAACAGGGGGTTCTACACCATCAAAGTCACCCGGGACCTTGGACCTCCCTTGTTGGGTTGCCCGCACCAACATTATCATTTGGATTTTGGATACCCAATTCAACTTTTTTGGTAGGGTGGAGATTTGAACCTAGGGCCTCCCTTGGAGGATTGCCCTCTCCTCTCCAACTCACCTACAACACCTGGTTTAGTCTAAACTATTGCTATTTATAGATTACATCAAGATAATTTCCCTCTAAAATTATCTACAACTAGATTTGACAATCCCATCTACTTTTCCTAGGTATTTTGATTACTGAATATCATACTTATTTTATCATAATGACTGATCAACATAGAACTATTAGTGTTGTACTTGGTCTTGAATGAATGTTTGAGATGATTACTAAGGTTATATTATGGTAGGTGGTTTTCATCTCTTCAATCAAGGAAATCATTAACTTAGCTCATCTACCTCCATTGTTATTGGTTTGACTCAGGTATCTATGTCCACTTGGCTTTCTAGCATCTCTCGCAGATTGGTTGAGAGTTTCTTTGTCACTTTTATTGTAGATTGTAAAACCTTCAATATCAAGAATTATCCCATAGGGCAGGATCCTCTCGCACTCCTTTGGTTGTCTATCGAGACTTTATTTAAATGAACTTTTGTATAAGTCTTTATTGTTGAGAGTTCTTTGAGTCTGTTATCTTGAGCTAGACAAAACTTTGATCATCAGTTATTGGGGTTTTTTCCTAGTCATGAGCGGATAGTGGAAAACCACTATAGGAATAAAAGGAAAATTGATCAAGGTTATATACTAAACATAACAACAATTCATCCTCCTTTATAATGATAAAAGCACTAGTATTTGTAAATAAAAATCAAGGACTATTCCCTTTTTTAAATTCAAAACTTTTCCTTCAAAATCCTATCCAAGGGACTTCTGCATAAATGGTGCATAACTGAGATCTTTGGTTCTGGAGTTGTTTAAGGTGATATCTCGTTGCTCATGTTGGATGTCTACAATCTTGTCATTAATGTTGATTAGATTCATGGCTATCCCTCAAAAAGTTCCATGATCATGCCTTTAATGCTTGTACTTTCTTACAGAGGGAGGATCGTGTATCTTGAAAGACCAAACATCTAGGTCCCCAAAATAAAATTTGGCCTTCTAAATTTTTGAAGCCTAGATGGTGTCAGCTTGAATAGAATCTGGGTGATACCTCTCCCTTTATTCTTTTCTTTAAATCTTAGTTTTTTGCATTTGGTCTAGTTGGTGCATCTTGTTGTTGACTTTTTGTTTACTTCATTTGGTGTCCCAATTATCGCCACTTAGCCTACAATTATTAGATGTTTAAGTCGAGTGAGTGTGCTCAA
The DNA here is from genome assembly GCA_028583015.1 of Wollemia nobilis. Lineage (NCBI taxonomy): Eukaryota > Viridiplantae > Streptophyta > Pinopsida > Araucariales > Araucariaceae > Wollemia > Wollemia nobilis. Next base: position 25,125,238 of record JAQPPZ010000523.1, read on the forward strand.
GTTATTTTTTCCTTCCAGTTGTGTGCATTGTAGCTCTAAGCCTTCATCGAGACTCCAATTTTATCTTCTTGTCATTAGCTTTGATCAAAAGAATTTGATCACCAACCCTATGTACTTGTCTTTGCTCTCTTCCAAACCTTGGGCAACTTTCTTCCCACCAAAGCCCTCTTCCACAAAACTGGCCAAGGTGTTACTCCTCCCAAGTGTAGTGAGAGTTCACTACAACTAAAGAAAAAATAAACTTTCTTTAAACAAAATACTATATTTTTCTTTCTTTTCAAAATAATAGATTAAAAGATACAACTTTTTATATAATAAAGTGTTACTTCTATGGGCAAGTACAAGATCCTAGGATACGCCTTAACCAAAATTGATTCTTATTATGAAGGACAATGTTGAAAGAAAAGACAACATGGTTTCATTAATCCTTAAATCTATCAAAATTATAAAATTCAAAATTTGAAAAATTCCATACCCCAATGAAAACTTTAAAAAGAACTAAAAATGGATTATAGTTTACCAATTTGAGACTAAAGGTACAACATAGATCAAATTTTGGACTTATTTCTAAAAATTGTGTGAAAATTGCACAAACTACAAATTCACCTTGAGATAGAAAAATGTTGTAGGCCCATAAAAATGTTGTAGACCTGCAACAATATTGTAGACCTATAAAAATATTGTAGCCCACAAAATTTAAAATACCCACAAAATATAGTAGACCCAAAAAAATGTTGTAAAATCGTAAAAGTGTTGAAAGCTTGCAAAAATAATGTAGAGTTTTAAAATAGAAAATAGAAACCTGCAACTTCACCACAAACTTGCAAATCTATCAAAAACCTATAAAGCAAAAACACAAACCTATAATTACAAAGAAACAACATAATTTAGATTAGTAGTTTTGGGGCTTATCCATCCAATATAGACCAACAAACTAGATTGATCCAAGGATCAAGTCCCAAAGTTGCCACTTAAGGTTTAAAACAAAATTAAATTGAGATTTCCTATATATGAAATCATATAATTAAAATATAAAACAAGAAGGAAATGAGAAAAGGTGACAAATCCCAAGTTATGATCTATAGTTGTTGATGCTCCCAATATGAAGGTTCAAATCTTCTTGATGCTTATTAAATATGCTTTTTAAGGATCTTGGATGGTTTCCTAAGATTTTTTAGTTTGAAGAATATTCCTTTGGCTTATTATGAATCATATCTAAAATTAAAAGTGGTCCCCACCATTTACTAAAGGTTATAATAGTCTAAACGATCCAAGCTTATTATGACCCTTTCAACATTGCATGAAAGTCATTACTTTACATTTAGCTAGCACTAAGAAGGCTACTCCTAGTAGAAGCGGTATGATTATTCTAAGTATCTTATCTAGAATAATAATGTACATTTTTTATTTCCTATTCACTTGGATCGACCTAATCATGATCTTGTCGATCTAAAAATATTAAGAGCACAAGTCTAGTAGACTAGACAAAGAAGGGATAGCGACACCCACTTCTATGAAGATAAAGTAATGCTGGTAAATCATACTTCTAGATGTTTAGGCCAACTCTACTTGCTTACTCTCCTCGTCTTGAGAAGTGTACCCTAAGGCCCAGCATGTGAAGTGAATATCATAGCAAACCATTTTAGTAGGTATCTTTTGAGTACCATATATAGCCACCAATTGGGAAGAACCAATAGGGAAGAATAAGTATAATGATGGACCAGGGTTAGTGAATTGATAGGTAATACCTTGCCCTTGTATACTTCAAAGGAAACTTGATTAAGTCACTATGTCTTGCCTTGTTCATTTTGATAGTTCGTTATGTGGTGATCAACCACCCTAAGACACCTTTATAAAATTAAAAGGGGACAACAGCGGGAAGGAGGTTGTTTTTTGCTTGATAAAAGAATGGGAATGCATTTAGGTCAATCCCCTGCCTAAATAAGTGTAAATGTTTATGGTTTTTTGGATAGGGTGCTCTTCCAAATGTGGAGCCAGATGGTCTAAAGCTTGATCAGTAGGTGGAACCTTGTCATGATACCCTAGCTGGATTAAGAAAAGAATCAAGATCACATTTATTAGTTAGTTAGTAGGGTCACTTTGTCACACTTCTAAATATGTTGAAGCTAGAAGGCATAGAATTATGGGTGTTGGAGCATCCTCCACCCACAACTATGGAGTGTTAGCATCATGGATGCATATGTACTTACAATTGCATAGATCCAAGAACATAGATTTGTAATCATGACAATGCAATAGGCTAGCCCCCTTATTCATGAATTCCTTCATTTGGTAGTAATTTATCTCCCTAATTCAGATATAGATATTTATGGGAATAGAAGCATTCTTTGAGGATTATGAGGCACCTTTTTTGTTGTGCACTTCCCTTCCCATTTAGAAAGTCTCATGCATAGAAAATGGGATTGGCAGTTCTTTCCTACATATCTAATATTGGGTTAACATCATAATTATGTAAAAACATTTTAAAAACTAGTCTCATATTCTATAGTTTGATTCAATGGTTGGTTCGAACCTAACCCCCTCTCATGTTACTTTAGAAATTTAGGTTCTTTACTATAATGATTAGGCAATGTCTTTTCATCTCTATGTTCATTTGATGGTTGTTCTTCCACCCCCTATCTTCTAAAATAAAGAGGTTGTTTTTGTATTGTTCCTAGAACTAAAGCCTCCATCGCTTGCTTCCCCTTTCTCGACTGATCTACTAGAGTAAGGTCATGCCAATGGCTCACTTAGTTGCCCATAAATAGAAAAGACATGTAGATATTTTTGAAATAGACATTCATTATTGCTTTGAAAGATAATAGAAAACATAACATGACGAGACCTTGATCCTACCAAGAATGCTCTCTATCCTTAAAAGAGTAGTGTGTGATAGTGACCATTAACTTTCATCTAACAAGATTTCATCGACTATCAAACCTTGAATAAATTAAGGAGTTAATCAATCATGACTTTAAATTATGTATCAAATTATCATTATGAAGGAAAAAAGAAGAAAGAATAACACTTATCTTTAACGATTCACTATTGCTATGATGAGAGAACCAACTTGAAACTTATGGTTTAAATACAAATATTGGTGCTTAAGGAAATAAAGAGAAAACACCCTGATTCACTCCCCAATAACTGCAACTGCGCATGGATGAATAGGCCTAGATAAAACTTTAACAACATTGTCACCCATTTTATTCCTCTTCTTCCATATGGGAATCTATAATTTAAAGTCTAAAATTGAGCAATGGACTAACATTGTTATTTGGGTAGAATTGATTATGAGCATGGGAAATCCTCTCCCTATACTTTTTAGGTTGAGTACATGAATGACCTCTCCCCCAACATCCTAATCTCTCCCAAATATTTTATGGAATCCTCTTCCTCTTGAAATTCTAGATAGAAGGATTTAAAAGCTTTTTTATTTTAAGTTACAAGACCTAGATTTGAGGTCAAGTCTACTATTACATACACATTACTTCATCCAAAATCCCCTCTTAGATGAGGCTCTCATGACAACAATTTTTAAATGAAATCTCCATAGAATAATTTTTTTAATAAAAGTCCCATCTAAAGGCTTAAATAAGAATTTGAATTTCTAAAAGCTTGTGAAAATCAAGGGAGGTTGAGGGGGAGTTGGGTCGAGTCGCTTTATATATGTGTTAACCACAACACTAGACATACCATAGAGAAAAACCAATGCTCTAATACAATGGGTTAGTTCATTACTGCATACATAATGAGATAAAGATAGATGATGTTATTTTTAATAGTAAATTATTCAAGCTATTCTTTGCCTTAAAAGTTATACTTAAAGAAAAGGTGAGTTAATTTAAATATTTTTGAGTAGGAATTAATTATAAATCTTGATGTTGAACCTGATCTTAGATGAGAGATCCTAGAATAGAGATGAAGAAATTCTACCTGGTTAATAGAATTCATACAAGGAAATGTTGGCAATAGAGTAACTTTTTTTTTTTCTCTTTTCCCTTTTAGGTCTGAAGTGTTTCCTCTCTCCTCTAATCAATTTGAAGGAATCTCTTTTTACTTCCACCTAAAGTCGGGCCCCTATTCCATTGGTGTAGCCCATACATACATAGTGGGTGTAGATATATAATGCTATACCCACTAATCAATTATGTGACGTTCAGTCCACACAGGTTAGTTCAATAATAGAAGTATGACAATGACCTCATTCATGTTTTAGTTTAATTGAGGAACAACCTAATATTAAGAGAGAGGTTCAAGCATCGATCTTATACATGTCACCGAAGGGATTCAGTGATAGAATTACGATTCTTTCCAATATGGTAAGTAGGTAAGGTTAGTTCAACCACAAATCTTATACATGAGGTGAGTTCAATAGGTGAAATACTCGAATCGAGGGAGTGCACTTTCTAAGAAATTCCCAAAGGGTATGTTCCCAATCCAAACCAACTACTATGGTCATGTAGTTGATTGATGTTGTCGATGAGTGCTACTACTTAGAGCTATAGAGAGAGGGAAGTGCTTATGTTGTGGAGAGGGGGATACCACCAACTAAAGCCTCAATGAACGATCATAACATTCTTGAGAAGTGCACTTAATGAAATTGGGTCAGGCTTTTGATCAATCTTAGTGAAGACACTTTCTCACCAAGAGAGTGTCCCCTTGACATGGGGACAAAAAGTGCTCTTAGGATAGGTCAAGGGATGCTAAGGTGAGAAATAAAGTTTGTCGTACTTTCCTATTCTTGCACGATCCTAAAAGAGAATTCTATGTTGGTGCTAGAACTTGGATCCAAGATCTAGGCTAGAGTTCTCCTGGCTAGTTCTATAACCTTTTGCATCAATCAATCCCAACAATGGCTTATAAGTTGTCCAACAATAATATGGCTTGTTCATGATTTTACTCATTTAGGAAGTTGGGGAAAGGTTGGCCCCACCTATCTCTAGCTAGTGAGAGAAGTTGAACAAGCTTACCCTTGCCTATCCCTTAGCTGGTGTAAGGAGTCAAGAAAAGGTTAGTAAAGCTACTATTTATTCCCTTCAGGTGGGAAGCCAATTATCTCATTTATGGGAGAGAAAAAATAGATGCACTTTCTTTCTTACTATGCAAGGTTTGTGAGAATAAATGAAGACTTTATTATGCTATCGAGTACCCAATCACTTAGGAATCAATGGGATAATGTAGCATCATGCTCTTTAGTCTTAAAGGTCCCTGATGCAGTGCAAATAAAATATTGCTTGTTCATTATTTTGTTTGAGAGCCTTAAGGTGCAAAGGGAGGCCCTTGTTCTCATCTGAGTGCCTAACCAAAGTTGAGTTAGTCTATTCACCTTTCATAGAGGTTGTTTTATCTTTCTCCCACCCGGTATTCATCTTAGAAAAATGTAGAGATCCATCTAGGTGGGCCACACCTGGCCAAGGACCTTTTGATCGAGGAAGTCAAGGGATGTTTTCTTTTGTTCGATCTTGTTTAGGAATGGCCTATTGTTTGATTTGTTAATACCAACTCTCTCTATAATCCAAAGAGGGCTCGAGATTATAGAGCTTGATTGACCTATTGAACGAACGAGAGAGGGCTCAAAATTATAGAGCTCGACCAACCTATTGAATGAAAGGGAGAGGGCCACACTTATCGATGAGAAGATGGAGATAGAAGAGTCTTATTGCCATATGTAATAATACTGCAACTTCCCCTCCTGCGAGATAGAGATGGAGATAAAATCCTTGACCTATCAATATGTGATCAAGTGCTTAAAGGCCAAAGACTTATTGATAGGTCGACGAGGATTCCCTCTTAAGATAATGGATAGAGAGCATATTAGGAGTGCTCATCCTTATAAAAGTGCCCCCCTCTCCCTTGCGTACCTTAAAAGAGATTTACGAATTATATCTTAAGAGGGTGCTTGTTCCCTCCATCTCTCTCTTTATGCATAGAGAGTTTTAACAATGCTCTCCCTCCTCAAAATTAAAAGCACTCCCCGCACATGAATGACCTTAAGAAGAAATTCCCCTCCCCTCTCCCTTGACCTATGTTAAGGGTGCTCATCTCAAGGCCCTATCATATAGGTAGAACATTTATCTAAAAGCTATCTCTATCTCCATCTCCCTATCTTAAGAGCTTTGTTCCTTGTCGCTCACTTCCTCTTCCTTGACCTCCTCTCCCTCGACCCATCAATTCCCCTGGGCAAGTGCTCTCCCACGAGTCCTCTCCATCGACTTCTTGACGTTAGTCAAGCATTGACCTTTTTGAGTAGATACATCCATGTTGACTCATGTTTAGGCTCCAAAACTACAAACATCAATTTGAGGTTATAGAATGGTTCAATAACCCTAGAACGTAAGCATGTATGTCCATGATAGTGTTGACTTGGTTCAATAGATTCAATATCCACTATATCGGAAAGATTGTCTTAATGATGTGTGAACATGTCATTCTAGGAAATTTATTGCAATAAATATTTATAGAACCCTAAACACAACCTAGAGTGACAGAGTAGAAGGACCAACAAAAAGAACGAGAGAGAGCTTACACTCAACCTTAATTCCAAAGAGTTTGCTCTATAGATGATCAACAACTGCTTTTAAGCACCCATTTAAGCTCAAATCTTCAAAACTTCAAGCTCACTAGGATGCTTTCGAGAAAGGGAGACACATTGAGAAAGTTGTTATAAGCACTCGCATATAATTGAAAGCAAAAACCTAAAAATAAAATAAATGATGTGTAAGATGTGCAAGACCAAAATATTTTTTTAGAAAAATGACACTACCAACCCGGAATGTAGAGAATCAACCATAAACATTCTCGGTTAACACATCACTTTGACTCTACCGTAAATGGTTATAAATGTGTAGGGGGAAGACGACTAATATAAGAGTTTGTTTTTTGAATAGAGGAGCCCGCGGAGCTGGGGCTACTCTACTCTTAGTTCCACCCCATCTTTCCATCAAAATTATCACCTCTCTCCTCTATTAACAGCGATCGTCTACTCATATGAAGGCCTGCCGATTGAAAACGTCGAACCAGAAATTAGCAGAATGCATAACACATAAACAAAAAAAAAAAATGAAAGCATAAGAACGGAATAAATTCTTGTGAAAAACAAGGGAGAAGCAGCAAAAGCAGCCCCAACAAAAGAAGACGCATAGTGTTTCCCATGTGCTGAGAAGAAGCCATGGAATGGAACGCATACATCTTGAACTCTTGATATAAGTTTATAAAATCAATGGCATTAATAGCAATGTACCTCCAAAACTCTCATAGAGAAAACTGTCAGACAGCTCCAATGCATATAAATTGCAGTGCACTGGAATAAGGTGTTGGTGTTTGAGACGGTTGAGACGGACAAGGATGGAAAGGTAAGGTAAGGTACAAGTTGTGTCTTGTCTTCTGGTGTGCTGTGGTCTTGAGTTGGATTGAGTTTACAGTTGTTGAACTGGTGAAGGGAAAATCCATTTGCCATTTGCTATGATTAATATGAAACATATTTGTGATTTTTGCAGCGATGGTGGGGGGATGGGGACGGAGATGTGGATATCCCACATGCAGGGTGTGCAGAGATGAGTGGGCGAAGAGGACTAGAAATAGGCAGGGATGAGGGGAGCATAAACATACCTTTCTCGGCCTTTTGGCTAAGATCAAGTGTAGTATCTGTTCTTATCAGTTTAATATCTGATACGTGGCTCATAGAGCCACACGATATTAAATGAATTTTTTAGGGGGAGGGTCCACCCAGTAGCTTGCTACCAGGGCCCTCGCGCGTCGCTTCTGCGTTGCACAACAGCAGTAGCCTGGCGCACTCCTCTCCCCAATACAAATGCCAAATTATTATTATAATAATGGTTATTAAAATTATAATGTTTAGTTGATCAGCAGATTTTGAACCTATAACTTAAGGAAAACTAATACCTAAAATTTCTCTTTTAATCTAATATATACGTATTCGTATTACTTTTCCTGCATTGTGCACCGAAACCGCAACACAAACAGAGGAGGATACAAATTTATGAGAACAGGGGAGGATTCAAATTTATAAGTTATGTTGTGAAGCGATAAAGCTGAATCCGAAGCGGTCTAAATTTTCCTGGTGTCTAAAATGTGAAAACCCAAATTTATAATTTTTTTATTTCATAGACATTTAAGTGTTTATCTACTCATATCACCCTTCTCCAGAGATCTCCCAATGAACTGGTGGGAAGCAAGTTTTTATCCACTCATTACCCCCTTCCCCAAGTATGATGTATTTAAACCTCCAAACTAAATTCTAAATTTTACCCCCTGCGTCAACAATAATAAATATAAATAAAAAATTTAAATATTTTTATTTGAAATTGTAACACTTTATATATCATAACATTTTAAACCAAAGTAATTCATATAATAAATGTAATGCATACTAAAATATACTACATAAGCTTAGAGTTTGATAGACGCTAATAATAGATGTAGAATCCATGTTCTCATTGATAATATGTACGAATAGATCCGTAGACTAAAGTTGACAGTAGGAATAGGTACTAGGTACATAGATTCAAGTCGACAAATTAATGTACAATGCATACTAAAATATATTACATAATGTTGGAGCTTGATACACACTAATAATGTAGAATCCATATTCTCTTTAACAATGTGTGCAATAGGTACATAGACTCAAGTCTACAAATTAATGAGTAATGCATGGTAAAATATATTACATAAGGTTAGAGCTTGATACAGAGACTAATAATAGATGTAGAATCCATGTTCTCCATAGATTGAAGTCGACAAATTAATGTACAATGTATACTAAAATATATTATATAATGTTGGAGCTTGATACACACTAATAATAGATGTAGAATCCATATTCTCTTTAACAATGTGTACAATAGGTACATAGACTCAAGTCTACAAATTAATGAGTACTGCATGGTAAAATATATTACATAAGGTTAGAGCTTGATACAGAGACTAATAATAGATGTAGAATCCATGTTCTCCCTAATGATGTGTACGAATAGCTACTTAGATTCAAGTTGGCAAATTAACGTGTAACACATACTAAAATGTACTATATAATTGGTTCGAGGGCTTGGTTCAATGGTCAAAATACTTTTGTAGGAGCGTGGAGACCAGGGTTCCAATCCCTCGGACCCCATGGTACCGATGGGCGTGTCGTGTCAGTGTAGTCGGCTATGTAAAAGGTTTACCTGATGCAACTGGAGGTTATAGTGGCAACAAGGAGCGAGATTCGAACCCACAAAGAGGCATAGAAAATTGTAACGAGTTACCGATTCCTCTAGTATAATAAAAAAATGTACTACATAATATTTTTTTTTTGAACTTACATGGTGGAATTGGTAGCCGCCATGAATCCGAGCAGACTCTCTAGATTTTTATGGCCACCACAGTATTATGCACTGCCCGCCCCAGAAGCCGCCACACTGATCTTCACGTAGTCCGTCCCTATAACCACCATGCCACAATCATTTTAAACCTTTTACGCCGCTGAAAGCACGAGGAAAGGGACAAGCGTTCAGTCCGGCGATACATAATATTAAAGTTTATACAAAGACTAACAATAGATGTAAATTCGATCAAATAACAATGATTGCATCTTGATGTATGAAAGACTATATTACTTTATTAAAGCCCATATATATATTCAAAATCAATTCAAACATAAGAATAGGAATTGCAAATACATGTAAGAAAAAGTAAAATGACTTAAAGGAGGAACTCAAGGAGCCAATGGACAAGTGTCTCATCCATGGAAGGAAGAAAATCATGTAACATAGAAACTATAGGTAAGCAAAGTTGTTCAAAATGTGCAACATTAATAACTTTAATCTTGAACTTTTTTTATTTTTATATTTTACTATTTTGAGGGACTTGAAAGTGTTTTTTATGACATAGATATCATTCAATAAATTTAGTTCATCTATGGTTCTCTACTTTTTATATAGTACGTTTTTTCTCAAACATAAAAGTTGATTTAACTAGAGTTGTTCCAAACAAGTTGCACCAAAGTTTTATAGATATTTTCTCAAAATCATTTGGATCAATTATCCTTACAAGAGAAGAGATTATATCATTTGAGGATTGATAAATTATCTTTGTGAACATAGGAATGTATTTTTTACACTCCAAACATAATACGTCGGCCATTTTCCAAGCGTGTTAATTTTAATATATATGATTCACAAATAGTTTAATTAAGCATCATCTTATATCTTTTATATATATTTTTCATCTGCGTCTGCGCAAGGGTGTGCCCACCTTAAGTGGCAAGTGATTTGTTCTATTCGTTTATATTTCCGTATTATATATTTCTTCTGTTCCGTCTTTCGATTCTGCGTTATATAAAGATCTGTGAAACTTCATTAAGCAAAGGCAGATAAACCTTTGCAAGTGGTATCATCCGCATCGGTCCAATCGTTCCTGTCGCCGTCCGCCCCATCCGCATCGTTGGCTGATCTTTCCTTCCGCTGTCACCCTTCGTCTTCCTTCGTCTTCCTCAGCAGCAACGGTCGCTGTCACCATTCGTCTTCCTTCGTTCGTCACCTCTATCTCCTTCGTCTTCCTTCGTCCGTAGCCATATCGACAGCAAATCGGTGCACATTCCTTCGCAGCCATTGTTTCGAACGCAGCCGAGCTCTGCACATCAACCGCCATCGTTCCAAACGCAGCCAGAAAATCAAACACAGCCGAGTTCTGCACACTCCGCGACGTCCAATAGAAATTCGAGAAATTTTTTTAATTAAACAGTTTTGCTAAGGTTTTTTGCTATTAATCGCCGGCTGACGTCAGCAGAGACATTGTTGCGAGGGTTGGCTAGAAAGTTTATCCCACATGTGGTGTGGTAAGCACGGTTAATAGTTTTTAAAGCGTGCGTCGCACATTCTCAAGTGTGACTACGGTCACACGTTGAGCTCCTCCGACGCTGTGGTATTCGCGTGGTCACGTGTCATTAAGTCGGTTTCGTCTGTCATTGTGTGTTGAGTCAGCATCTTCGGTTGGTCATTGGTTGTTGCGTCGTGTGTCATTGGTTGTTGCGTCGTGTGTCTTGTCTGTCGTCTGCTGTGTCGTGTCTGTTGTCTGCTGTGTTGCGTCCGTGTCGTTCATTCGATAGTTGCGTCCTGTCGTCTTGTTGCGTCCGTGTCATTCGTTCGATTATTGCGTCTTGTCGTCGTCTAGTCTTCCGCTCGATTGTTGCGTCTTGTCGTCGTCGAGTCTTCCGTGTCCTTGTCGTCGTCGTGTCCTACGTTTGATAGTCGTGTCCGCCGCATCCTCCGTTCGATCGTCGTCCTTGAGTCCGACGTTCATTGGTCTGTCGTATTCTCATATTCCGCTGTCGGTTCTCGCATCAGGATCCACTTCGGTTCGGTGTCCTAATTATAGTGGTCAACAACTGTCATCAAGAAGGGGAGCCAACGAAATTCAGTTCCGCGCCACAGTTGGAGTGGTAGCAAGGTGGAAAAACAAAACAATTTTTTTATAACTCATTGTGGCCGAAATTTTGAAGTTCAAGGACTACTAAGCAAGAGATTGTAAGCAGTGCATGAGTAAAAGTTGGAGCAAGGGTCCTAACGGTCGATTATCCAGCTCCGAGACGACCAACACCTACATAAGAAGAGCTAACCGCAGCCCAGGTACTAAAAATTCTCCTTCTCCTTTTAAAATTGGTAGTTATAATCCACACCACCCACTAGTAGATCCTATGGCTACTGATCCTTCCCCAACTCACGAAAACATCACGCAAGAAAACTCAAGTAATTCAGCCATGTCTGATAAGGAGTCGCTTCATGGCATACTAGAGAGTATACACGAGATGGGTATCCTCCTAAAAGGCTTTATGAATGCCCACAACCAGACTATTCCCAATCCTAATCCCCAAAATCACTCCCATGCCCAAAGGAATGAAGGAACTATCGATCCTAATGATGATTGGCAACAACAAAGAGGTGATTCGGATAATTACAGAGATCCCTCCCAAAGACAACGGTATAACCCAAATCAAGAAAGGGACATGGGTTATCACCAACCAAGAGGCCCTAATATTAACTTTCCACGAATTGATATGCCCACTTTTGAAGGTCATGATCCTCGTGGTTGGTTAGCCAAAATGGAAGGCATCCTTGACTTATATCAAATTAAGGAAATTGATAGAGTTCCTTTCGCCGCATCAAAATTAGGCACTGAGGCCTACCAATGGTTTGTATGGCTTAAAAAAGAGAATGTAGCTATTATTACTTGGAGAAAATTCACTACCTCTTTTTTAGAAAGATTTGACGAAGGAGCTACATCATCCTACACAATAAGATTGTTATCTCTTAAACAAAAAGGGTCGCTTAGTGAATTCGTTTCGGAGTTTACCAGCTTTACTACCATACACTTCAGACCTTAGTCCCGACACAGCTGGTAGGTGCCTTTCGCAATGGTTTGAAAGAAAGTATTCGAGTGGAGGTAGACATGCACGATCCAACCTTGTTGAACAGCTTGTATAAGAATAGCCAAGTTGGCCGAGAAGAGACATCAGTTGTCTGCACAGCGGGAAACATATAGTCGTCCTTCATACCGCAACAATTCCTTTCGTAGAAATGATCAACCATCAAGATATTTTTGCTATAAATGTCGCACTCATCACCCCAGGGAACAAGCTTGTGCCCAAAAACAAAACTTTCATATTGAAGGTGATCAATATGAAGGGGAAGAGGATGAACCTTACCAATCAGAAGAACCTATGCCAGAAGACCTACCATGTACTATAGACGAAAAAGAAGAGGATACAATGGCAATTTCAGTGCATGCTCTCATGGGTTTAACCGCCCACCATACCATCAAGGTACCAGGTTTTCTCCGCCGAAAAAGGTGAATGTGCTAATTGATTCTCGGTAGCACCCACAATTTTATCGACATCAAAACAAGCAAAAGCCTTGAATTTATTCATTAACTCTTCCAACAAAGACAAATTCCAGGTTTTAGTGGCCAACGGGGTGAACGCACAATGCGTGGGTCGCACATCTCAAGTTTCCATAAATATGGGAACTTATACCCGGTTAGGATCCCTTTTTGTCATGAATTTGGGAAATTCTGATGTCATTTTGGGGGTTGAATGGTTGGAAACATTAGACACAGTTAGCTTCAACTTCAAAAAATTATTTGTGGAATGGAAGGAAAATGGACGAGTCATTCGCTTACAAGGCATTACTACTCCTCCAACACAAATGGTGAGCTCTCATAGTATGGAAAAGATGTTAAAAAAGGGTGGATATGGGTTTATAGCTCAAATTAATTGTTTGGAAAAACAATCATTAGCAACTTCGGATATTATTGCACCTGAGTTACAAGATATCATCACACATTATGACGAGGTTTTCCAAGAACCTCAAGGATTACCACCTAAACGATCTCATGATCATGCTATCCATTTAATGCCAGGAAGTGTCCCACCTAACAGTCATCCTTATCGCTACCCTCAGCCACAAAAGACAGAAATCGAACAGATCGTTCAGGATTTGTTGGATCATGGAGTCATTCGTCACAAAGACTAGTCCTTATTCCTCACCCGTAGTCCCGGCTAGACGAAAAGATAACTCTTGGCGTATGTGTCCCGACTTTCGTTCTCTCAATAAACTCACTATCAAGGACAAATTTCCTATCCCTGTCATAGATGACCTATTAGATGAGTTGCATGGTGCAAATTTTTTACAAAATTAGACCTTCGCTCTGGCTTTCACCAAATCCGTGTTAGAGAAGAAGATATTCCCAAAACAGCCTTTCGTACTCACGAGGGTCATTACGAATTTTTGGTCATGCCTTTTGGTCTCACTAATGCACCATCCACATTCCAAAGTCTCATGAACCAAGTGTTTCGTCCACTCCTCCGTAAGTTTGTATTAGTTTTTTTTGATGATATCCTCATATACAGAAAAACATGGACGGACCATTTACATCATGTGGATAAAGCCCTTCACATCCTACACAAAGAAAAATTATTTGTTAAACGCTCCAAATGTTCATTTGGTGTTCAAGAAGTCGAGTATCTTGGTCATATAGTTTCACATGAGGGTGTCAAAGTCGATCCCAATAAGATTAAGGCAATTCAAGAGTGGCCTTTACCTAAAACCATCAAGAAACTTCGTGGTTTTTTGGGTCTAACGGGCTACTATCGCAAGTTTGTACAAAATTATGGTAAGATTGCAACACCTCTCACGGCACTCACAAAAAAGGATGCTTTTCGTTGGTCGGAAGAAGCTACTCTAGCTTTTGAAGCTCTTAAGCAAGCCATGTGTACAACTCCAGTATTAGCAACTCCCAATTTTCACAAACCATTTATTATCGAATGTGATGCATCAAGAACAGGAATTGGGGCTATATTAATGCAAGAAGGTCATCCATTGGCATTTGAAAGTAAACAGCTTTCCGGAAAAAATTTGGGAAGATCAACATATGAAAAAGAAATGTTGGCTATTCTTCATGCAGTAGAAAAATGGAGACACTACCTAATCAGTAGCCGCTTCATTATAAAAACAGATCATAGTAGCCTCAAGCATTTTTTGGAGCAAAGGTTTTCTTATCCGTAACAAAATAAGTGGTTAACCAAACTTCTGGGCTATGATTTCGTTATCGAATATAAGAAAGGGAAAGAAAATATAGCCGCCGATGCACTATCCAGAAAATATGAAGATGAAGTAGTCATCAATGCTATTTCAGGTCCTTGCTCCCAATGGGTAACTCAATTACAAATTGAATGGTTGTCCAATAGTGAAACTGCCCAGATAATTCATGAATTATCTATAGGGTCTTCCAAACACCCTTTGTTCTCTTATGAAGATAACATCCTCCGGAAGAAGAACCGCATTTACATTCCACATAATTCAGAACTCAAATCAAAGATCCTCGACGAATCACACGCGTCTCCATCAACAGGACATTCGGGATTTTTGAAGACATATTTAAGGGTCAAACAATCATTTTGTTGGAAAGGATTAAAAGCAGAAGTCAAACAATGGGTAGCAGAATGTGAAGTTTGCCAGCGCAATAAAGGAGAAACAGTCAAATCACCAGGATTATTACAACCATTACCCATCCCGGAACGACAATGGGAACATATATCCATGGATTTCATTGAAGGTCTTCCAAAATCAGAAGGCAGGACAGTAATCTTCGTCGTTGTAGACCGGTTATCCAAATATGCTCACTTTCGTGCTTTACAACATCCATTTTCCGCAAGCAAGGTGGCAAAGGTATTTATGGATTCAATTTTCAAATTACATGGTATGCCAAAAAATATTGTAAGTGATAGAGATCCCATTTTTACTAGTAACTTTTGGAGGGAGTTATTTCGCCTTAGTGGTACCAAATTGAACATGTCTTCACCCTACCATCCACAGACAGATGGTCAAATAGAAATAGTTAACAAATGTTTGGGTACGTACTTAAGATGTTTTGCTCAAGATAAACAATACCAATGGAGCCATTGGTTAGCATTGGCATAATGGTGGTACAACACTTCTTACCATTACTCAATTAAGATGTCTCCATTTGAAGCATTGTATGGCACCAAACCTCCAGCCATTGCAGATTACGTCCAGGGATCATCCAAGGTAGCCAAAGTGGATGATTGGTTCCAACAAAGGCAGTCTACACTCACCATCCTCAAAGAGAATTTAGTCCAAGCACAGAATCGTATGAAACAACAACAAGACTTGCACCGATCATAAAGAACCTTTGATATAGGTGATTGGGTGTTCCTAAAGCTGCAACCTTACAAACAATCCTCGTTAAGGTTAAAATCCAGCCAAAAGTTGGCTCCACGATTCTATGGTCCCTACAAAATTGTGCGCCGCATTGGAGAAGTAGCCTATCAATTAGAGCTACCTACATCATCACGAATACACCCAGTATTTCATGTTTCATGTCTCAAAAAAGTAATTGGTCGTAAAGTACAAAGTCAATCAGACTTACCAGTGCTTGACGAGGAAGGACGCATACATCTCCAACCCGAAGATATACTACAACATAGAATCCGAAGACTGAGATCACGTCAGATTCAAGAATTTCTCATTAAATGGCAAGATTTACCAGAGGAGGATGCCACATGGGAACCTGAAAGTATCTTCCAGACATTTCCAGCTTTGAGGACAAAGCTTTCCGAGGAGGGGAGTCATGTTACACTCCAAACATAATACGTCGGCCATTTTCCAAGCGTGTTAATTTTAATATATATGATTCACAAATAGTTTAATTAAGCATCATCTTATATCTTTTATATATTTTTCATCTCGCGTCACAGCAAGGGTGTGCCCACCTTAAGTGGCAAGTGATTTGTTCTATTCGTTTATATTTCAGTATTATAAATTTCTTCTGTTCCGTCTTTCGATTCTGCGTTATATAAAGATCTGTGAAACTTCATTAAGCAAAGGCAGATAAACCTTTGCAGTATTGGTAAATAAATGATAATTTTTTAATAGAGAGGGCTATTCCACCCAAAATACATTTATTCCAACTTTCATATTATAAGCAAGAATCCTAACAAACTAATAGGTAGATTATTATGATCGTGCTCACCACATACTTCATAGGGATGTAGATTCTAGCTCTACTTGAGATAATGATCTATCTTATTTTAAAGTAAACTACGTGTGTGTGGCTTCTATTGTGAGCCACTTCCATAAAAAAAATACATTTGTTGTTAGGTCTATTAAACCATTTGCAAATTGAATTTTTATCAAATATATTCTTCATCTTCCTTAAATTACCATGTTTTTACACTAAATTTGGAAGCATAGCACTTAAGATGAAATCAATTTAGCATTTCGAAACAACACTAGCAAAAAATTGGTTGTTGCACCATTGAAATACATTTATTGCATGAGAAAAACATGATGCTAGAGATAGACAAGGGTTTTAAATTTTTTTTTTTTCATTTTGTAAAATTACTTTATGTATGATAATACATAATATTCTCCTTTTTAAAAATAAGTTGTTAACATTTATTGTCAATTGAAGTTAAAATTATTTTATATAATAATTATTGGTTATAATGCTCTTAGTTAATTACTATTGGTTTGGTTGTCATGCTTTAATGATCATCTTATTTTTACTATTGTTTGTTCTTAACTATCTATACATGTTTGCTCATGGATCCTTGTAACTATAGTATGAAATATTGCCTTTACCATAGTCAAATATAAAAAAGTAAATGTACCTTTTGTGTTTATATAGACTCTAGAGATAGACAAGGGTTTTAAATTATATTTTTTTCATTTTGTAAAATTGCTTTATGTATGATAATACATAATATTCTCCTTTTTAAAAATAAGTTGTTAACATTTATTGTCAATTGAAATTAAAATTATTTTATATAATAATTATTGGTTATAATGCTCTTATTTAATTACTATTGGTTTGGTTGTCATGCTTTAATGATCATCTTATTTTTACTATTGTTTGTTCTTAACTATCTATACATGTTTACTCATGGATCCTTGTAACTATAGTATGAAATATTGCCTTTACCATAGTCAAATATAAAAAAGTAAATGTACCTTTTGTGTTTATATAGACTTTAGTTTTATTATGGTCGACCCATTCTATTTGTTCTTAACCATATATACATGCCCGCCTCCTTGTATCTTTCTGTAACAAGAGTGACATTGTTTTTTCTATTGAGGGTTTACTTCCATAAAAATAAAAAGGATATTACACTTGTTAATAGGTCAATCAAACCATATCAAGCTTGTCTTGTTTATCAAAGATATTCCTCATTTCCCTTTCTATGAAACATATTCTTCATCTTCCTCAAACTACTATGTTTCTGCAATCAAATCCTTGACATGATTTTTATTAAGAGACAAAATCTCACTCAGTCAATTACCTTCTAAAATTTAAAATTTCTCAAGATGAAGATCAACACCGTGATTGATTAAATTATCTATTGCCCAATTTCCTTCTTGATAGATACACTCATATTTTAAAGAGACTGCCTCCAACAATAGTCAACAACAATAATAATCTTATTTTTTATCAAATCCCCACATCCATTTTTTTTGAAAACATTAATAATAATTCCCGAATTCCCCTCAATTGAAATAAATTTCTATCATTTTCTAATTGTAATTTTGGTCCCTATAAGAAGTGTGTTAGACATTGCATAGTTGTAGTTGAAATTTCATATGATTTTGAGTAAGTGAGGAGAATTTTGACTTCATTATTTAGAAAAAACACCACTTAATTTTACAATTTTTATAAGAAGCATCTTTAATATATGTATATGCATATTACCATTTGGAATAAAATACAAAGAAAAAAATAGATTTGAGTAGATAAGACTTGTTTTAAATTATTATTATGGTAAATAAAGGGGTTTTGAAAGGGCCCTAAACCTTTTACATTTGTAGAGGAGAAAAATCATTTCCAACACCTACATATTACAAAATTTGGACTAAAAAGGAGCATGATGCATACTTAGATACAATATTTTTGATTTAACTCTATCCCATGGGGATTCAATATTTCTTAAATTCAATCTATTTGGTTTCTTTAGAATATTCAAGAGCTTTAATCAATTCTCTATTTAAAATTCTAGCTACTTTGGAGACATATGAGATTTGAGAAATTTAATTTTTGAGAATTCCTGGTTATTTAAAATTCTATCTACTTCAATCAAGTGGCATTAGCTCAACCGGTTAGATTCCTCAATATTTAAAGAGGAGACCAAGGTTCAAATCTTGCCAAGCAATATATGGATAATATCCAAGCTTTGTTGTAATACCACTATATGGTGATGATATAATATGGGTGGGACCCGTTTCAATCCCATATAACCAATTGGAAATAAAAATTTTAGCTACTTTAAAATTTTTATATTTTGGGTTGAGGTCATGGAGTTACCAATATTCACTAGAAAAAGTAATATCGATACTAGGGAATGGCTGATGAAGTGGAAAAAAATTCTTTAAATTTTTCTACAGTAGAATGGAAATATAATATTTGGAAATATTTGCAAGGGAAAGCTTTAATTTGGTATATGAAATTTTCTTGTTCCCATGATTCTCCACACATAAGAATTTGTAGTTGCATTTTAAACAAATGGTATTAGAGGAAAATAATAATAATATGAAACAAAAGGAAGCACATCTTTGGTGTCAAATAAGCTAATCAATGATCAGGAAGAACTGTTTGAATTAAAAAATCTATTTTATGGGTTTGTGGTTGTATCCAGAGGGAAAAGGTTGTTATTTTTATAAGTTGTAACCTCAAATGTAATTTTATTAATATTGCTTTGGCTAAGAGGTTGTGGGTTCAAGCAAATAAAACCAAAGATATAAACTTGAGGTCTCAAGATTTAAAAATCACCATGGATAAATATGTTTTTTACGTTCATATTTTTATACTATTGAGATGGATGATGCAAATATTATTTTTGGTTATCCTTGGTTGTATTATTTGGGTACTGTTAACATTAATGTCCAACATAAGTTCATGAAGTTTTGGTATAGGAAAAAGAAGATAACAATACAAGATTTATCTCAATGTAAGAGGTAAAGGTCCAAGGAAAAACATGAAGCTATTGTAAGGGAACAAATTGAATAACAAGTAGAAATAGAGTCTAAGAGGGAGGTAGTCGTAAATATCAAAGAAACAAAATCAAAGGACGAACCAAAATATGGAAGACATAGAGAAGAGAATAAAATAGAGACACAAAATATTGAAGAGTCAAAGAAGGTATAACATTGGTATAAGTTTGGATTATATCGCCATCCAAACCACCATGAGAGACAACAATCATGGAGACAGGGCAAAGAGCATAATAGGGGACATACATGGAACCCAAGGATCAGTTATGGATATCCAAGTGGTACAAGAAAAATTTAGAATCATCATAAACTACCACCAAGATTTTACTTGGATGGAGGAATGATCAAGATTGGTACCAATTGTCAACATTACTTAGAAGATCATATGATTTAGTTTCTTAATATGTTTTGAAGACAAAAATTTTTGTAAGGGGGATGGAATGTTAGGGACCTATGGATATGAATGTGAGGATATAATATATTACTATATATGGATATTATAGCATGGGTCACACATAATATTATAATATTATGCATTTTATAATTCATGGAAGGTGTGCCCCAAGGTCCAACATGTGAAGCAACTATTGTAGCAAACCATTTTAGTAGGTATCTTTTGGGTACCATATATAGCCGCCAATGAGGAAGAACCGATAGGGAAGAATAGGTATAACGATGGACCAGGGTTAGTGAATTGATAGGTAATACCTTACCCTTGTACAATTCAAAGGGAACTTGAGTAAGTCACTATGTCTTGCCATGTTGTTCATTTTGATAGTTTTTTCTATAGTGATCAACCACACTAAGACATATTTATAACATTAAAAGGGGACAACAAAGGGAAGGGGATTGTTTTTTGCTTGATAAAAGAATGGGACTGCATTTAGGCCAATCCCCTGCCTAAGTAAGTATACATGCTTATGGATTTCTAGGTAGGGCACTCTTTCAAATGTAGAGCTAGGTGGTCTAAAGCTTTATGAATAAAGAGGAACCTTGTCATGATCCCCTAGCTGGATTAGTAAAAGAATCAAGGTCACATTTATTAGTTAGTTAGTAGGGCCACTTTGTCACATTTCTAAATATGTTGAAGCTAGAAGGTATAGAATTATGGGTGTTGGAGCATCCTCCACCCACAACCATGGAGTGTTAGCATCGTGGATGGATAGGTACTTACAAGTGCATAGATCCAAGAACACAAATTTGTAATCATGACCGTGCGATAGGCTAGTACCCTTATTCATGACTTCCTTTCTTTGGTAGTAATCTATCTCCTCAGTCCAAATACATATATTTATTGGGATAAAAACATTCTTTGAGGATTGGGAGGCACCTTATTCTTTGCTATGCACTTCCCTTCCCATTTAAAAAGCCTCATGCATAATAAAGGGGATTGGCAGTTCTCTCCTACATATCTAATATTGGATCAACATCATAATTATGTGAAAATAATTTAAAAGCCAATCTCATGTTCTACAAGTTGAGTTAATGGTTGTTTCGAACCTAACCCCCTCTCATGTTACTTGAGAAATTCAGGTTATTTACTACATTGTTTGGTCATTGTTTGTCCACTCGCTATCTTATAAAATAGAGAGGTCATTTTTGTATTGATCCTAGAATCAAAGCCTCCATCGCTTGCTTCGCCTTTCTCGATTGATCTATTGGAGGAAGACTAGGTCAATGGATCACTTAGTTTCTCATAAACATATAAAGGTATGTAGATATTTCTAAAATAGACATTCATTATTGCTTTGAAAGAGAATAGCAAATATGCCATAACAAGGCCTTTATCCTACCAATAATGCTCTCTATTCTTAAAAGAGTAGTGAGTGATAGTGATCGTTAACTGTCATCTAACAAGCTTTCATTGATTATCAAACCTTAAAGAAATAAAGGATTTGATCAATCGTAACTTTAAATTATGTATCAAATTATCATTATGAAGGAAAAAAAGAAGAAAGAATACCACTTATGTTTAATGGTTCACTATTGTTGCGATGAGAGAACTAACATGAAATTTGTGGTTTAAATACAAATCTTGGTGCTTAAGGAAATAAAGAGCAAACACCCTGATTCACTCCTCAATAACTACAATTGCACATGGATGGATAGGTCTAGATAAGACTTTACCAACATTGTCACCCATCCTGTTCCTCTTATTCAATATGGGAATCTAGAATATAAAGCCTAAAATTAAGCAATGGACTAACATTGTTATTTGGGTAGAATTGATTATAAGCATGGGAAACCCTCTCCCTATAATTTTTAGATTGAGTACATAAATGACCTCTCCCCCAACATCCTCATATATCCCAAATGATTGAGGGAATCCTATTCCTCTTGAAGTTATAAATAGAAGGATTTAAAAACTTTTTGATTTTAAGTTACAAGACCTAGATTTGAGGTTGACTCTACTATTACATACACATTACTTCATCCAAAAGCCGTTCTTAGTGAATTGATAGGTAATACCTTACCCTTGTACAGATCAAAAGGAACTTGAGTAAGTCACTATGTCTTGCCATATTGTTAATTTTTATAGTTTGTTCTATGGTGATCAACCACACTAAGACACCTTTATAACATTAAAAGGGGACAACAAAGGGAAGGGGGTCATTTAGGCCAATCCCCTGCCTAAGTAAGTGTACATGTTTATGGTTTTCTGGGTAGGGCACTCTTCTAAATGTGGAGCTAGGTGGTCTAAAGCTTGATCAATAAAGAGAAACCTTGTCATGATATCCTAGCTGGATTAGGGAAAGAATCAAGATCACATCTATTGGTTAGTTAGTAGGGCCGCTTCGTCACGCTTCTCGATATGCTGAAGCTGGAAGGCACGGATTGATGGGTGCCGGAGCAGCCACCACCCACAACCATGGAGTGTTAGCATCATGGATGGATAGGTACTTACAAGTGCATAAATCCAAGAACACAGATTTGTAATCATGACAGTGTGATAGGCTAGCACCCTTATTCATGTCTTCCTTTATTTGGTAGTAATATATATCCCAATATAGATATAGATATTTATAGGAATATAAGTGTTCTTTGAGGTTTAGGAGCCACCTTCTTCTTTGTTATGCACTTCCCTTCCCATTTAGAAAGGCTCGTGCATAGAAAAGGGGATTGGTAGTTTCTCCTACATAAATGATATTGGGTCAACATCATAATTATGTGAAAACATTTTAAAAGCTAGTCTCATGTTCTACAGGTTGATTCAATGGTTGGTCCGAACCTAACCCCCTCTCATGTTACTTAAGAAATTTAGGTTCTTTACAACAATGTTAGGCAATGCCATTTCATATCTATGTTCATTTGGTGGTTGTTTTGCCACCCCCTATATTTTAAAATAGAGAGGTTGTTTTTGTATTGTTACTAGAATCGAAGCCTCCATAGCTTACTTCCCCTTTCTTAACTGATCTACTAGAGGAAGGCCAAGCCAATATCTCACTTAGTTGCTCATAAATAGAAAAGACATGTAGATATTTTTTTAAATATTCATTCATTATTGCTTTGAAAGAGAATAACAAACATGACATGACGAGGCCTTGATCCTACCAAGAATGCTCTCTATCCTTAAAAGAGTAGTGTGTGATAGTGACCATTAAATTTCATCTAACAAGATTTCATCAACTATCAAACCTCGAAGAAATAAATGAGTTGATCAATCACAACTTTAAATTATGTATCAAATTATCATTATGAAGGAAAAAAGAATGATGCTTATCTTTAACGATTCATTATTGCTGCGATGAGAGAATCAACTTGAAATACGATTCATTATTTGTGGTTTAAATACAAATCTTGGTGCCTAAGGAAATAAAGAGAAAACAACCTGATTCACTCCCCAATAACTACAACTGCACATGGATGAATAGGTCTAGATAAAACTTTACCAACATTGTCACCCATCCTGTTCCTCTTCTTCCACATGGGAATCTAGAATTTAAAGCCTAAAATTGAGCAATGGACTAACATTATTATTTGGGTAGAATTTATTATGAGCATGGAAAACCCTCTCCCTATACTTTTTAGGTTGAGTACATAAATGACCTCTCCCCCAACATCTTAATCTCTTCCAAACAATTCAGGGAATCCTCTTCCTCTTGAAATTCTAGATAGAAGGATTTAATTTTTTTTTAATTTAAGTCACAAGATCTATATTGAGGTCGAGTCTACTATTACATACACATTACTTTATCCAAAATCCCCTCTTATATGGGGCTCTCATGACGATATTTTTTAAATGAAAGCTCCATAGAATGAAAATTTTAATAAAAGTCCCATATAAAGGCTTAAATAAACACTTGTATTTCTAAAAGCTTGTAAAAATCAAGGGAGATCGAGGGGGAGTTGGGTCAAGTCGCTTTATATGTATGTTAACAACAACACAAGACATGCCACAGAGAAGAACCAATGCTGTAATACAATGGGTTAGTTCATTACTGTATACGTAATGAGACAAAGATAGATGATGCTTTTTTTAAGAGAGAATTATTTAAGCTTATTTTTTCCTTAAAGTTATACTTAAAGAAAAGGTGAATTAATTGAAATATTTTTGAGAAGGAATTAATTATAGATCGTGATGTTGAACCTAATCCTAGATGAGAGATCCTAGAAGAGAGATGAAGAAATTCTACCTCGTTAATAGAATCCATACAAGGGAATGTTGGCGATAAAGTAATTTTTTTTCTCTTTCCCCTTTTGGGTCTAAAATGTTTTCTCTCTCTAATCAATTTGAAGGAATCTCTTTTTGCTTCCACCTAGATTCGGGCTCCTATTCCATTGGTGTGGCCCATACATACATAGTGGGTGTAGAGAGCTAATGTTATGTCCACTAATACATGATGTCCAGTCCACACATGTTAGTTCAACCACATATTTCTACTAGTGAGTCATGCGATGTCCTATAGGGGTTAGTTCAACAATAGAAGTATGACAATGACCTCACTCATATTTTAGTTTAATTGAGGAACAACCTGAGATTGAGAGAGAGAGGTTCAAGCATCGATATTATACATATCACCGAAGGGGTTTAGTGATAGAATTATGATTCTTTCCAATATGGTAAGTAGGTAAGGTTAGTTCAACCACAGATATTATACATGAGGTGAGTTCAATAGGTGAAATGCTCGGATTGAGGTAGTGCACTTTCTAATAAATCCCCAAAGGGTCCATTCTCAATTAAAACCAACTACTCTGGTCATGCAATTGATTGATGTTGTCGATGAGTGCTACTATCTAGAGCTACAGAGAGAGGGAAGTGCTTATGCTGTGGAGAGGGGGATACCACCAACTAAAGCCTTGATGAACAATCATAACATTCTTGAAAAGTGTACTTAATGAAATTGGGGTCAGGCTTTTGATCAATCTCAGTGAAGACACTTTCTCACCAGGAGAGTGCCCCCTTGACCTAGGGATAAAAAGTGCTCTTAGGATAGGTCAAGGGATGCTAAAGTAAGAAAGAAAGTTTGCCATACTTTCCTATTCTTGCACGATCCTGAAAGAGAAGTCTATGTTGGTGCTAGAACTCAGATCCAAGATCTAGGTCAGATTTTTTATCCATATTGGCTAGTGCTACAACATTTTACGTCTATCAAATCCTAACAATGACTTCTAAGTTGTCCAACAATAATATGGCTTGTTCATGATTTTGCTCATTCAGAAAGTTTGGGAAAGGTTGGCACCACCTATCTCTAGCTAGTGAGAGAAGTTGAACAAGCTTACCCTCGTCTATCCGTTAGTTGGTGTAAGGAGTCGAGAAAATATTAGTAAAGCTACTATTTATTCCCTTGAGGCAAGAAGCCAACTATCTCATTTATGGGGAAGAAAAAATAGGTGCATTTTCTTTCTTACAATGCAAGCTTTGTGAGAATAAATACATACTTTATTATGCTATCGAGCATCCAATCACTTAGGAATCAATGGGATAATGTAGCATCATGCTCTTTAGTCTTAAAGGTCCCTGTTGTGGTGCAAATAAAATATTGCTTGTTCATTGTTTTGTTTGAAAGCCTTAAGGTGCAAAGGGAGGTCGTTGTTCTCATCCGAGTGCCTAACCCTTTTAAAGAGGTTGAGTTCGCTTGTTCACCTTTCATAGAGGTTGTTTTCTCTTTCCCCCGCCCGGTATTCATCCTGGGAAAGAGTAGAGATCCATCTAGGTGGACCACACCTGGCCAAGGGACTTTAGGTTGGGGAAGTCGAGGGATGTTGGCTTTTGTTTGATTTGTTGATACCAACTCTCTCTATAATCCAAATAGGGCTCGAGATTATAGAGCTCGACTGACCTGTTGAATGAACTAGAGAGGGCTCAAAATTATAGAGCTCGACCAACCTATTGAATGAAAGGGAGAGGACCACACTTATCGATAGGAAGAGGGAGATAGAAAAGTCTTATTGCCATATGTAATAAGATTGCAACTTCCCCTCTTGGGAGATGGAGATAAAATCTTTGACCTATTGATCTTTGATCGAGTGCATAAAGGCCAAAGACTTATTTATAGGTCGACTAGGATTCCCTCTTAAGATAATGGATAGAGAGGTGCTCATCCTTATAAAAGTGGGTCCCCTCTCCCTTGGTTACCTCAAAAGAGATTTTTGAATTATATATTAAGTGGGTGCTCATTCCCTCCATCTCTCTCTTTATAGATAAAGAGCTTTAACAGTGCTCTCCCTCCTCAAAATTAAAAGCACTCCCTGCATATGAATGACCTTAAGAGGGAATTCCCCTTTCCTCTCTCTCAACCTATGTTAAAGGTGCTCATCTCAAGACCATATCATATAGGTAGAACACAGATCTAAAATATATATCTATCTCCCTCTCCCTATCTTAAGAGCTTTGTTCCTTGTCGCTCACTTTCTCTTCCTTGACCTCCTCTCCCTCGACCCATCAATTCCTCTGGACAAGTGCTCTCCCGCGAGTCCTCTCCATCGACTTCTTGACGTTAGTCAAACATTGGCCTTTTGAGAAGATACATCCATGTTGACTCATGTTTAGGCTCCAAAACTACAAGAATCGATTTGGGGTTATAGAATGGTTCAATGACCCTAGAATGTAAGCATGTATGTCCATGGAAGTGTTGACTTGGTTCAACAGGTTCAATATCCATTATATCGGAAGGGTTGTCTTGATGACGTGTGAACATGTCATCCTATGAATTTTATTGCAATAAATACCTATAAGACCCTAAACACAACCTAAGGTAACAAAACAAAAAGACCAACAAGAAAAATGAGAGAAAACTTATAGCCAACCTTAATTCCAAAGGGTCTGCTCTCTATCCTTATATAAATGATCAACCTTAGCCTATGAAAAACTACTTTTAAGTAACCATTTGAACTAAAATCTTCAAAACTTCAAGCTCGCTAGGGTGCTTTCGAGAGAGGGAGGGAGACAATGCTGTATATATGTGAGAAGGTTGTTATAGGCACTCGCATAGAATTGAAAGCATCAACCTAAAAGTAAAATAAACGATGTATAAGATGTACAATACCAAAATAATATATAAGAAAAAAAAAACACTACCAACCCGGAATGTAGAGAATCAACCATAAACATTCTGGGTTTACAGATCGCTTTGACTCTACCGTAAATGGTTAGAAATGTGTAGGGGAAGAGGACTAATATAAGATGTTTTATTGAATAGAGGAGCCCATAGAGGAGCCCGCGGAGCTGGGGCTACTCTACTCTAAGTTCTACTTCCATCTTTCCATCAAAATTATCACCTCTCTCCTGATTTTTCTTAACAGCGATCGTGTCCTCGTATGAAGGCCTGCCGATTGAAAACGTCAAAGAGAAATTAGCAGAATGCATAACACATAAACAAAAAAAAATCAAAGCATACGAGCGGAATAAATTCTCGTGAAAAACAAGGGAGAAGCAGCAAAAGCAGGCCCAACAAAAGAAAACGCATAGTGTTTCCCATGTGCTGAGAAGAAGCCATGGAATGGAACGCTTACATCTTCGAACTCTTGATATAAGTTTATAAAATCGATGGCATTAATAGCAATGTACCTCCAAAACTCTCATAGAGAAAACTGTATGCATATTAATTTCAGTGCACTGGAATAAGGTGTTGGTGTTTGAGACGGACAAGGATGGAAAGGTAAGGTAACAAGTTGTGTCTTCTCTTCTGGTGTGGTGTGGTCTTGAGTTGGATTGAGTTTACAGTTGTTGAACTGGTGAAGGGAAAATCCATTTGCCATTTGCTATGATTAATATGAAACATATTTGTGATTTTTGCAGCGATGGTGGGGGAATGGGGACGGAGATGTGGATATCCCACATGCAGGATGTGGAGAGATAAGTGGGCGAAGAGGAGTAGAAATAGGCAGGGATGAGAAGAGCATAAGCATACCTTTCTCGGCCTTTTGGCTAAGATCAAGTGTAGTATCTGTTCTTATCAGTTTAATATCTGATACGTGGCTCATAGAGCCACATGATATTAAATGAATTTTTCTTGGGGGAGGGCCCAACCGGTAGCTTGCTACCAGGGCCTTCAAGTGTCGCTTCTGCGTTGCACTACAACAGTAGCCTGGCGCACCCCTCTCCCCAATACAAATACCAAATTATTAAAATTATGATGTTCACTTGATCTGCATAATTTGAGCCTATACCCACAAGAAAAGCCAATACCTGAAATTTCTTTTTTGATTTAATACAATACGTATTCGGTTACTTTTTCTGCACTGTGCACTGAAACTGCACCGTCCGTCTTTTGTTGATGTTCTTGTTCGTATTCTCTTGACCGGCAACAGGAAAGGAGGAGGATACAAATTTATGAGAACAGGGGAGGATTCAAATTTGTGAGTTATGTTGTGAAGCGATAAAGCTGAATCCGAACGGTCTAAATTTTCCTGGTGTCTAGGATGTGAAAACCCAAATTTATATTTCATAGACAAAGTGTTATCTACTCATATCATCACCCTTCCCCAGAGATCTTCCAATGAGCTGGTGAGAAGCAAGTTTTTATCCACGCATACACCCTTCCTCAAGTATGGTGTATTTAAACCTGCAAACTAAATTCTAAATTTTACCCCTCTTCAACCAAAAATAAATAAAATTAAAAAATTTAAATGTTTTTATTTGAAATTGGAACACTTGATATATCATAGCATTCTAAAGCAAAGCAAAGTAATTAAAGTAATTAATATAATAAATGTAATGCATACTAAAATATACTACATAAACTTAGAGCTTGATACAAAGATTAATAATAGATATAGAATCCATGTTCTCCTTAATGATGTGTACGAATAGATACATAGATTAAAGTGGACAAATTAACGGGTAATGCATGCTAAAATATACTATGTAATGTTAGAGCTTGAAGTAGAGCTTGAAATAGGGACTAAATGTAAAACCATAAATTAACAACGCTCTAGATTATATATATATATATATATATATATATTCAAAATCAATTCAAACAAAAGAATAAGAATTGAAAATACATGTAAGAAAAATAAAATGACATGAAGGAGGAACTCAAGGAGCCAATAGACAAGTGTCTCATCCATGGAAAGAAGAAAATCATGTAACATGAAAACTATAGGTAAGCTAAGTTGTTGTGCAGCATTAATAGCTTTAATCTTGAAATTTTTTATTTTCATATTTTACAATTTGGAGGGACTTGAAAGTGTTTTATATGACATAGATATCATTGAACAAATTTTGTTCATCTATAGTTCTCTAATTTTCACATAGCAAGTTTTAATTTTCTCAAATACAAAAGTTGATTTAACTAGAGCTGTTTCAAATAAGTTGCATTAAAGTCTTATAGAGATTTTCTCAAAATCATTTGGATCAATTATCCTTACAAGAGAAGACATTATATCATTTGAGGATTAACAAATTATATTTGTGAACATATAGATGTATTGGTAAATAAGTGATTATTTTTTAATAGAGAGGGCTATTCCACCCAAAATACATTTATTCCAGCTTTCATATATATAAGCAAGAATCCTAACAAACCAATAGGTAGACTATTATGATCATGCTCACCACATACTTCATAGGGATGACGATTCTAGCTCTACTTGAGATAATGATCTATCTTATTTTAAAATAAACTATGTGTGCGGCTTCTATTGTGAGCCACTTCCATCAAAATAAAAAATAAAAATACATTTGTTGTTAGGTCTATTAAACCATTTGCAGCTTGACATTTTATCAAATATATTCTTCATCTTCCTCAAATTACCATGTTTTTACACTAAATTTGAAACCATAGCACTAAAGATGAAACCAATTTAGCATTTCGAAACAACACTAGCGAAACATTGGTTGTTGCACCATTGCAATGCATCTATTGCATGCGAAAAACATGATGCTAGAGATAGGCAAGGGTTTGAAATTATAAATTTTTTGTTATATAAAATTGCTTTATGTATGATAATAGATGATATTCTCCTCTTTAAAAATAATTTGTTAACATTTATTGTCAATTGAAGCAAACTTAATTTATATAATAATTATGGGTTATAATGCTCTTAGTTAATTACTATTGGTTTGGTTGTCATGCTTTTATGATCATCTTATTTTTACTATTGTTTGTTCTTAACTATCTATACATGCCTGCTCATGGATCCTTGTAACTAAAGTATGAAATATTGCTTTTACCATAATCAAATATAAAAAAATAAATGTGCCTTTTGTGTTTATATAGACTTTATTTTTATTATGATCGACCTATTCTATTTGTTCTTAACCATATAGATATGCCCGCCTCCTTGTATATTTCTCTAACAAGAGTTACATTGGTTTTTCTATTGAGGGTTTACTTCCATCAAAATAAAAAGGATATTACACTTGTTAATAGGTCAATCGAACCATATCAATCTTGTCTTGTTTATCAAATATATTCCTCATTTCTATTTCTATGAAACATTATCATGAAGACAAAGCAAAGAGCATAATAGGACCTATGATGGACATACATGGAACCCAAGGATTAGTTATGGATATCCAAGTGGTACAGGCGAAATTTGGAATCATCATAGACGACCACCAAGATTTTACTTGGATGGAGGAATGATCAAGATTGGTATCAATTGTCAACATTACTTAGAAGATCATATGATTTAGTTTCTTAATTAGTTTTGAAGATAAAAATTTTTTGTAAGGGGGATGGAATGTTAGGAACCTATGGATATGAATGTGGGGATATAATATATTAATGTATATGGATATTATGGCATGGGTCACACACAATATTATAATATTATGTGTTATATAACTCGTGGAAGGTGTGCCCCAAGGCCCAACATGTGAAGCAACTATTATAGCAAACCATTTTAGTAGGCATCTTTTGGGTACCATATATATCCGGTAATGGGGAAGAACCGATAGGGAAGAATAGGTATAACGATGAAACAGGGTAGTGAATTGATAGGTAATACCTTACCCTTGTACAGTTCAAAGGGAACTTGGGTAAGTCACTATGTCTTTCCATGTTGTTCGTTTTGATAGTTTGTTCTATGGTGATAAACCACACTAAGACACCTTTATAACATTAAAAGGGACAACAAAGGGAAGGGGGTTGTTTTTTGCTTGATAAAAGAATGGGAATGCATTTAGGCCAATCCCTTGCCTAAGTAAGTGTACATGCTTATGATTTTTTGGGTAGGGCACTCTTCCAAATGTGGAGCTAGGTGGTCTAAAGCTTGATAAAAAAATGACGAACCTTGTCATGATCCCCTAGCTGGATTAGGGAAATAATCAAGATCACATTCATTAGTTAGTTAGTAGGGCCACTTTGTCACACTTCTAAATATATTAAAGCTAGAAGGTGTAGAATTATGGGTGTTGGAGCATCCTCCACCCACAACCATGGAGTGTTAGCATCGTGGATGGATAGGTACTTACGAGTGCATAGATCCAAGAATATAAATTTGTAATCATGACAATGCGATAGGCTAACACCCTTATTCATGACTTCCTTTCTTTGGTAGTAATTTATCTTCCCAATCCAGATACATATATTTATCGGGATAGAAGCATTATTTGAGGATTGGGAGGCACCTTCTTCTTTGTTATGCACTTTCTTTCCCATTTAAAAAGCCTCATGCATATAAAAGGGGATTGATAATTCTCTCCTACATATCTAATATTGGATCAACATCATAATTATGTGAAAACATTTTAAAATCCAATCTCATGTTCTACAGGTTGAGTTAATGGGTGTTTCGAACCTAGCCCCCTATCATGTTACTTGAGAAATTCAGGTTCTTTACTACATTGATTAGGCAATACCCTTTAATTTCTATGTTTGTTTGGTCATTGTTCTGCCACTCGATATCTTTTACTTTTAAAATAGAGAGGTCATTTTTGTATTGTTCCTAAAATCAAAGCCTCCATCGCTCACTTCCTCTTTCTCGATTGATCTATTGGAGGAATACCAGGTCAATGGATCACTTAGTTGCTCATAAACATATAAAGGTATGTAGATATTTCTGAAATAGACATTCATTATTGCTTGAAAGAGAATAGCAAATATGCCATAACAAGGCCTTTATCCTACCAATAATGTTTCCTATTATTAAAAGAGTAGTGAGTCATAGTGATCGTTAACTGTCATCTAACAATATTTCATTGATTATCAAACCTTGAAGAAATAAAGGAGTTGATCAATCGTAACTTTAAATTATATATCAAATTATCATTATGAAGGAAAAAAGAAAGAATACCACTTATGTTTAATGGTTCACTATTGCTGCGATGAGATATCCAACATGAAATTTGTAGTTTAAATACAAATCTTGGTGCTTAAGTAAATAAAGAGCAAACACCCTGATTCACTCCCCAATAACTACAATTGCACATGTATGGATAGGTCTAGATAAGACTTTACCAACATTGTCGCCCATCCTCTTCCTCTTCTTCTATATGGAAATCTAGAATATAAAGACTAAAATTGAGCAATGGACTAACATCGTTATTTGGGTAGAATTGATTATGAGCATGGGAAACCCTTTCCTTATAATTTTTAGATTGAGTACATAAATGACCTCTCCCCCAACATCCTCATATCTCCCAAATGATTGAGGGAATCCTATTCCTATTGAAGTTCTAAATAGAAGGATTTAAAAGCTACTATTACATACACATTACTTCATCCAAAATCCCCTCTTAATGAATTGATAGGTAATACCTTACCCTTGTACAGTTCAAAGGTAACTTGAGTAAGTCACTATGTCTTGCCATGTTGTTCATTTTGATAGTTTGTTCTATGGTGATCAACCACACTAAGACACATTTATAACATTAAAAGGGAACAACAAAGGGAAGGGGTTTGTTTTTTGCTTGATAAAAGAATAGGAATACATTTAGGCCAATCCCCTTCCTGAGTAAGTGTACATGTTTATGGTTTTCTGGGTAGGGCGCTCTTCCAAAGGTGGAGCTGGGTGGTCCGAAGCTTGATCAATAGAGAGGAACCTTCTCATGATCCCCCCAGCTGGACCGGGGAAAGAATCAAGATCACATCTATTGGTTAGTTAGTAGGGCCGCTTCGTCACGCTTCTCGATATGCTGAAGCTGGAAGGCACGGATTGATGGGTGCCGGAGCAGCCACCACCCACAACCATGGAGTGTTAACATCATGGATGGATAGGTACTTACAAGTGCATAGATCTAAGAACATAGATTTGTAATCATGATAGTGTGATAGGCTAGCACCCTTATTCATGTCTTCCTTTATTTGGTAGTAATCTATCTCCCAATCCAGATATAGATATTTATGGGAATATAAGTGTTCTTTGAGGATTAGGAGGTACCTTATTATTTGCTATGCACTTCCCTTCCCATTTAGAAATCCTTATGCATAGAAAAAGGGATTGGCAGTTTTCTCCTACATATCTAATATTGGGTCAACATCATAATTATGTGAAAATATTTTAAAAGCTAGTCTCATGTTCTACAGGTTGATTCAATGGTTGGTTTGAACTTAACCCCCTATCATGTTACTTGAGAAATTCAGGTTCTTTACAACAGTTATTAGGCAATTCCCTTTCATAACTATGTTCATTTGGTGGTTGTTTTGCCATCCTTGTATTTTAAAATAGAGAGGTTGTTTTTGTATTTTTCCTAGAATCAAATCCTCCATCGCTTGCTTCCCTTTTCTCAAATAATCTACTAGAGGAATGCCAGACCAATATCTCACTTAGTTGCTCATAAATAGAAAATACGTGTAGATATTTTTGAAATAGATATTCATTATTGCTTTGAAAGAGAATAACAAACATGACATGACGAGGCCTTGATCCTACCAAGAATGCTCTCTATCCTTAAAAGAGTAGTGTGTGATAGTGACCATTAACTTTCATCTAACAAGATTTCATCAACTATAAAACCTTGAAGAAATAAAGGAGTTGATCAATCATGACTTTAAATTATGTATCAAATTATCATTATGAAGGAAAAAAGAAGAAAAGATGATTCTTATCTTTAACGATTCACTATTCCTACAATGAGAGAATCAACTTGAAATTTGTGGTTTAAATGCAAATATTGGTGCTTAAGGAAATAAAGAGAAAACACCCTGATTCACTCCCTAATAACTGCAACTGCACATGGATGAATAGGTTCTTATAAAACTTTACCAGCATTGTCACCCATCCTGTTCCTCGTCTTCCACATGGGAATCTAGAATTTAAAGCCTAAAATTTAGCAATGGACTAAAATTATTATATGGTAGAATTGATTATGAGCATGAGAAACCCTCTCCCTATCCTTTCTAGGTTGAGTACATAAATGACCTCTCCCCCAACATCTTAACCTCTTCCAAACAATTCAGTGAATCCTCTTCCTCTTAAAATTCTAGATAGAAGGATTTAAAAGCTTTTTAATTTTAAGTCACAAGATCTATATTGAGGTCGAGTCTACTATTACATACACATTACTTCATCCAAAAGCCCCTCTTAGACAGGGCTCTCATGACGATATTTTTTAAATGAAAGCTCTATAGAATGAAAATTTTAATAAAAGTCCCATATAAAGGCTTAAATAAGCATTGGTATTTCTAAAATCTTGTAAAAATCAAGGGAGGTCGAGGGGGAGCTGGGTCAAGTCACTTTATATATGTGTTAACCACAACACAAGGCATGCCATAGAGAAAAACCAATACTCTAATACAATGGGTTAGTTCATGACTGCATATGTAATGAGACAAAGATAGGTGATGCTTTTTTTAAGAGTGAATTATTTAAGCTTATTTTTGCCTTAAAAGTTATACTTAAAGAAAAGGTGAATTAATTTAAAGATTTTTGAGCAGGAATTAATTATAGATCGTGATGTTGATCTTGATCCTAGATAAGAGATCCTAGAATAGAGATGAAGAAATTCTACCCGGTTAATAGAATCCATACAAGGGAATGTTGGCGATAAAGTAAATTCCTTTTTTTTTTCTCTTTCCCCTTTTGGGTCTAAAGTGTTTTATCTCTCTAATCAATTTGAAGGAATCTCTTTTTGCTTCCACCTAGAGTCAGGCCCCTATTCCATTGGTGTGGCCCATACATACATAGTGGGTGTAGAGAGCTAATGCTATACCCACTAATCAATTACATGATGTCCAATCCAAACAGGTTAGTTCAACCATATATTTCCAATAGTGAGTCATGCGATGTCCTATAGGGGTTAGTTCAACAATAGAAGTATGACAATGGCCTCACTCATATTTTAGTTTAATCGAGGAACAACCTAAGATTGAGAGATAGAAGTTCAAGCATCGATCTTATACATGTCACTGAAGGGGTTTAGTGATATAATTACGATTCTTTCCAATATGGTAAGTAGGTAAGGTTAGTTCAACCACATATATTATACATGAGGTGAGTTCAATAGGCGAAATGCTCAGATCGAGGGAGTGCACTTTCTAATAAATCCCCAAAGAGTTTATTCTCAATTCAAACCAACTACTCTGGTCTTGTAGTTGATTGATGTAGTTGATGAGTGCTACTACTTAGAGCTACAAAGAGAGGGAAGTGCTTATGTTGTGGAGAGAGGGGGATACCACCAACTAAAGCCTTGATGAATGAGCATAACATTCTTGAAAAGTGCACTTAATGAAATTGGGGTTAGGCTTTTGATCAATCTCAGTGAAGACACTTTCTCACCAGGAGAGTGCCCCCTTGGCCTGGGGACAAAAAGTGCTCTTAGGATAGGTCAAGGGATGCTAAGGTAAGAAAGAAAGTTCGCCATACTTTCCTTTTCTTGCACGATCCTAAAAGAGAAGTCTATGTTGGTGCTAGAACTCGGATCCAAGATCTAGGTTAGATTTCATATCCATCCTCACTAGTGCTACAACCTTTTGCGTCTATCAAATCTCAACAATGGCTTCTAAGTTTTCCAAAAATAATATGGTTTGTTCATGATTTTGCTCATTCAGGAAGTTGGGGAAAGGTTGGCCCCACCTATCTCTAGCTGGTGAGAGAAGTTGAACAAGCTTACCCTCATCTATCCCTTAGCTAGTGTAAGAAGTCGAGAAAAGATTAGTAAAGCTACTATTTATTCCCTTGAGGCGGGAAACCAACTATCACATTTATGGGGAAGAAAAAATGGGTGTACTTTATTTCTTACAATGCAAGCTTTGTGAGAATAAATGCAGATTTTATTATGCTATCGAGCACCCAATCACTTAGGAATCAATGGGATAATGTAGCATCATGCTCTTTAGTATTAAAGGTGCTCATTCCCTCCATCTCTCTCTTAAGGGTGCTCATTCCCTCCATCTCTCTCTTTATGGATAAAGAGCTTTAATAGTACTCTCCCTCCTCAAAATTAAAAGCACTCCCTACACATGAATGACCTTAAGAGGAAATTGCCCTCCCCTCTCTCTCAACCTATGTTAAAGGTGCTCATCTCAAGGCCCTATCATATAGGTATAAAATTGATCTAAAATATATCTCTATCTCCCTCTCCCTATCTTAAGAGCTTTGTTCCTTGTCGTTCACTTCCTCTTCCTTGACCTCCTCTCCCTCGACCCATCAATTCCCCTGGGCAAGTGCTCTTCCGCGAGTCCTCTCCATCGACTTCTTCACGTTAGTCAAGCATTGACCTTTTGAGTAGATACATCCACGTTGACTCATGTTTAGGCTCCAAAACTAGAAGAATCGATTTGGGATTATAGAATGGTTCAATGACCCTAGAACATAAGCATGTATGTCCATGGAAGTGTTGACTTGGTTCAACAGGTTCAATATCCATTATATCAGAAGGGTTGTGTTGATGATGTGTAAACATGTCATCCTAGAAAATTTATTGCAATAAATATCTTTAGGACCTTAAACACAACCTAAGATAACGGAGCAAAAGGACCAACAAGAAGAATGAGAGAAAGCTTACACTCAACCTTAATTCCAAAGGGTTTGCTTTCTATCCTTATATAAATGATCAACCTTAGCATATGAAAAACAACTACTTTTAAGCACCCATTTGAACTCAAATATTCAAAACTTCAGGCTCTCTAGGGTGCTTTCGAGAGAGGGAGGGAGACAATAATGTATGTATGTGAGAAGGTTGTTATAGGCACTTGGATAGAATTGAAAGCAACAACCTAAAAGTAAAATAAACGATGTATGAGATGTGCAATACCAAAATAATTTATAAGAAAAAAAAAACTACCAACCCGGAATGTAGAGAATCAACCATAAACCATAAACATTTTGGGTTTACATATCACTTTGACTCTACCGTAAATGGCTAGAAATGTGTAGGGGAAGAGGACTAATATAAGTGTTAGAGTAAATCACAATATAAAATATAGAAAAGCAATTATAGTGTTTTAAACTTTAACAGCATAATTAACAAAATAAGACAAACACACAGTAGAAGAGACAATGATTTTAACGTGGTTCACCCAATGTGGGTTACATCCATCAAGAATTTTTAGTCTTTTTTTTTTCTCAATCCAAGCAATAGAGGGTTACAACCTACAAAAAATATCTGCTATAATTTCCTCTCTATATTTACAAGGAATCAACACAGTAATTTTCATTGTATACTTTGTTTTTCCTCACAACTATATAGAAGAAAAAAACAAAAAAAAAAACTACTTTTCTTAATACATTTCAAGATTAACACTGAGTTCCCAGCATCTAATTTTTGGGATAAAAAAAAAAAAACTTTCCCTAGCTGTCTTGTTGTAAATCCTAAAACTTTCTCTAATAGACTAACAAATTGTAAATCTGGAAACTTTCCTTGCCCGTCCTGCAGTAAATCTAGAAACTTTCTCTGTTTAGCCTCCTCATAATTAGGCTCCATTCCTAACAATCTCCCACTTGGAGACTAATTCCATTGCACCATACTGCAACCAAGGACTGAAAAATTCTTATCATGGCCTCTTATTCCTTAAGGCCAACTGAAGTTGAGAAAAAGCTCAACTTTTCTCTTGACACCACTTTTGTAAGCATGTCAACAGGATTTTGTGATGTGTGAACTTTCCCTAATTTCAAAGATCCATCTTCCACTACTGATCTAATGAAATGATACCCGAGTTTGATGTGTTTAGTTTTTTAATGGAATGTCGAATTCTTCACAAGGTGTATAGCACTCTCACTATCACTCCACAACCTATTATCCTCTTGCTTCTTCCCCAGTTCTTCCATTAGTCTTTGCAACCAAACCATCTCTTTGTTTGCTTACGTAGCGACAACATATTCAGCTTCGATGGTTGAAAGGGCAACTACGTGTTGGAGTTTAGAAAACCAACTAACCGCTCCTCCTATAGTAAAGATGTAGCCAGTAGTGCTCCTTCCACCATCAAGATCACCTGCCATATCAGAATCTACAAAACCTTTCAAGCATATATTAGAGCCTCCAAAATTCAAAGAATAATTTGAAGTTCCTCTCAAGTACCTGAGTATCCATTTTACCGCTTGCCAATGTCCTTTTCCTGGATTACTCATAAATCTACTCACTACTCCCACTGCGTGGGCAATGTATGGTCTTGTACAAACCATTGCATACATCAATCTTCCAACCGCTGATGCATAAGGAACCTTAGCCATATGCTCTTGTTCCTTTTGTGTCTTGGGACACAAATCTTTGGTGAGTTTGAAATGCTTTGCCAATGGAGTAGCAACAGACTTTGCATTGTTCATGTTGAATCTCTTAAGCACTTTTTCAATGTATTCTACTTGTGACAATTTTAGAGTGTGACTCTCCTTGTCTCTTGTTATCCTCATACCAAGGATTTGTTTGGCTTCTCCCAAATCTTTCGTGGCAAAGGATTTAGCCAACTTCTTCTTGAGCATGTTTATATCTTGCATATTTGTTCTTGCAACCAACATGTCATCCACATACAATAGCAAAATAACATTGTTACCATTTCCAGTTTGCTTAAAATATACACAGTGATCACTTTGACAACTTTCAAACCTTTGATTAGCCATGAACTTATCAAATTTTAAATACCACTATGTAGGAGCTTGTTTTAACCCATACAAGCTCTTTTTCAGTTTACATACCCAATCCTCTTTACCTTTCACCTGAAAGCCTTCCGGTTGGTGCATATAAATTTTCTCCTCCAAATCACCATGAAGAAATGTTGTCTTCACATCCAATTGCTCCGGATACAAATTTTCTATAGCTATAAGACTCACAATAGCTCTAATAGAGGTCATTTTTACAACTGGAGAAAAAATCTCATCAAAATCAATACCTTTTTTCTGAGCGAATCCCTTGACCACTAGTCTTGCTTTGTATCTCTTATGCCCTTCATTCTCCTCTTTAATCCTATACACCCATTTATTGGTCAAAGCTATTTTACCTTTGGGTAGCTCAACCAAATCCCAAGTTTGGTTGTGGAATAAAGAGTCCATTTCTTCATTCATTGCAAGCTCCCACTTATTCCTGGTATCCATCTGTAATGCTTCCTGAAAACATTCTGGCTCACCAGCATCAGTATACAAAACATAATTAGAGAAACGTTGAGGAATTTTACTTATCCTGGTAGATCGTCTAACATCACTTTCTGGAGATTGAGGTGCTTGTTGCTGTACATTTTGATCTTCTACCACCTTTGGAGTTACCTTTTCTATGTGTCCATCAAGGTCTATGTATTCAGTAATTTCCTCTTTCTGTTTCTTTCCCTGCAACCGATATTTATACAAGTTTTTTTCATTAAATATGACATCCCTACTTCTAATGACTTTTTGATTATCACAATTCCATAATCTATAACCCAAGCCATCAATATCGTAACCAATAAAATAGCACTTTTGGGCCTTAGCATCTAACTTATTTATGTTCTCTTTGTCTATATGCATAAAAGTCTCACATCCAAATACCTTAAGGAAAGAATAATTTATTGGTTTACCTGTCCAAATATCTTCCAAAATTCCTCCATCCAAGGCACTAAACGGTCCTCTATTAATCAGATATCTTTGCAGTACCAACAGCATGAGCCCATAAAAATAATGGTAAGCTTGCATGTATTCTCATGCTCCTAGCATGCTCCATGATGGTTCTATTCATTCTTTCTGCAACCCCATTTTCTTGAGGTGTTCTTGGAACTACCTTGATTCTTCTAATTCTATTTTTAGAACAAAACACATCAAATTATCTATTGCAATATTCTCCACCATTATCCAACTTTAGACACTTTAACATTTTTCCAGTTTCATTTTCAACTAATGCTTTCTAATTCTTGAAGGTATTAAAAACATCACTTTTATTCTTAATGCAATATATCCATGTTTTCCTTGTTGCATCATCAATAAAAAGTACATAGTAAGAGGAACCTCCAAGAGAAGTTACCTGAGTTGGGCCCCAAACATCTGAGTGCACAAGCTCCAATTTCTCTTTCTTCCTTTCCTTGCCATCCTTGATAAATCTAACTCTCTTTGCCTTACCATAAACACAATCCTCACAGAATTCCAAATCAATCTCTTTTAACTTAGGCAATAACTTTATTGAATGTAAAATTTCCATACCTTTTCCACTCATATGACCAAGTCTTTGGTGCCACAAAGATGCATTCTCACCTGTAGAAACTAAATTCATGGAGCAGTGAGAAAAATCAGTAAGTAAATAAAGAGTGCCCACCAATTTACCTCTAGCTACTATCAATGAACCTTTAGTAACTTTCCAAGCATTTTCTCCGAATGCAACCGTGTATCCTTCACCATCAAGCTTACTTGCCGATATAAGATTTCTCTTTAAATCTAGTATGTGTCTCACCTCTTTAAGAGCCCATTGACATCCATTTGGGGATTTAATCAAAATCTTTCCAATACCCACGATTTTACATGGTTGGTCATTTCCCAATAGAACCTGTCCATAATCTCCAGAAACATAATCTATGAAGTATTCCTTATGTGAGGTAGCATGGAATGAAGCACCACTATCAATTACCCAATAATCACTATTTCTATAAAGAGATAAGATTAAAACATCTTGTAGAATTTGTCCAGTAATATTGGCTTTTGAAGTATTACCATTTGTTAGGATCCTATCCTAACATTAATTAATAATCTTAATAATAATAATATATTATATCCTATGGTCATAATAATAAAATAATATAATAATAAATAATATAATAATTAATTATATTATTTATTATATTATTATAAGATTAGGGTTAGGAAGCATTGCAACCTTTCACGTATAACCCTAGAGGGGTATAAAACATTGTAAGAACTTATCATTCAATCATCCGTGAATATGAAATATAATACAATTTATTGAAGGGACTTCCCGACAATACAAAAGACGATTCTTTTAGTTTTAGGTCTATTTATTATTTATTTATCATTTTATGTATGTGCTAGGAACCCTAGGTTCCTACCATCTGGTATCAGAGCCTTATGGATCCAACCATATTGGTCAAGGAAATGAAAAATGACATTGCAAAAATTAGAAGAATGATTGAACAAAAACGAAAAAAACAAATGGAACGTTCTGATTGTATTATACAATATTTAATGAAAATGCAAGAGGATGAGACCCTAGCCATGGAATCTCTGGTAGAGGAGGAAGAACCCATAGCCATGGAATCCCAGGTGGAGGAAGAACCCATAGCCGACGAATCCCGGGTGGTACCCATTGCTCTTCCCAAGAAAGAAAAAAATGCAACTGAACATATTGCTCCAAACCCTAAATTAATTGTTTCTCTGGTTGAGCCCATAACCAAAGAACTTTCAAAAATACATATTGCACTTCCAAAAAAAATTCAAAACCCTAAAAATGTAAATATTTTTTCAAAGAAGTGTACCAAGAAGAAAGGGATATCAAGGAAAAAGGCTTCCAAAAAACAGTGTTTTACATATTTGCATATGGGTGATGCACATAACCATCAATGTGGAAAACAACCTAATATAACCCTAAAGCAGCAAACAATTTTTTCCAATATCTCCAATACTGTTCGCAATGATTTTTGAAATAATTTAATTAATGTTAAGGAAGTAAGTGTATTTACAAAATCAACATACGATCCATTGGGAAGAAATATACTGCCAGTAGCACATGATATCACTACTAGTGGACGTCTATCTCCTTCGAGACCGCCCCCATGGCCACCACCATTAGGTGAAAAATAAAAATCCGAAATAGCAGAAGTGGATTCACATATGGCACAGACGTCATCGCAGTATGCAATCTATTTGAAATCATATAGACAATAAGAATCTAAGACCACAAAAACATTGTTAATTATTGAAAATAACAGAAATCTCCAACTCCTTTCATTATTTGGTTTTCAATATCACAGCAAATTCAATTTGATCAAACACCACTTTTTGACTGGTTCTACAATGGCTAATGATCAAGAAGCACTGGCATATATGGCAATAAGAACCTTTGTAGTGTGTTACTACGAAATTCTCCAGCAATCACCTCAAGAGGCCTTAAATTTTACCATGACTGTAGTAGGATGAATCGATCAACAGTAAATGATGAACTGCTCTTAGCAACTGGCTGTACAGGAAGCACCAGATATTTGCAAACATACATGACCAAGGGAAGTTGAACACACAAAATATGAGACTAATAATTGGACCCATTAAATCATTTTCATATATATATTTTTTTTACCAAGTGATCAATTGCTTCTCCACACCTGGAGAAGTCGCAGGCCTTTCAGAGGTGGAATTCCAAAAGAAACCCATTATTATCAACAAAAGATTCTGTATTTACAAACAAAAAAAAAAAACATTTTTCTTAGTGCCCATCTCACGCCATGTTTCCTGAAGCTGGCCTCTTTTTTTTTTATTTAATTTTATTATTATTATTTAACCAATTGATTACTTGAAATAAAACAACACACTTTTGTGTCCCAAGCCTGAAATATCTTCCCCAGATGCGACATTTAAATTTCCTTAGTGCCTGTAAAAAAATACACAAATACATCACAAATTCAATTACAAATATACTCAATGTCAAAAGTTATGTTACCAAAGTGTGAACAGTAGAACAAGAAAAACATAACTAGCTTACCAGTTTGCTGTATTTTAACACTTTATGCCAATTCTACGTACATAATGATTCCTCTTAGTTCATCCAAGTACCTATCCAGTAGCAAAGATATACTGCGTGGGCTTATCCTTAAACTATACTTGACATAATTTGTGATTGCTCAGCAACTTGTGACAGTGATCTATGTGATTTGGGATAAACATGCTCAACATATAGTAATCAATGCCCAGATTGATTTTACAGTCTCTCTAAATAACAAAAAAATATCATACTTGAAACTGCTGGGTCTGCTTGCAATAGTTTGCATATTCCTTGCTGCTATGACTGCAGTAGTCCTTATCACACAGCTTTCAGATCTAGTGAACCCTGCGTTGGATGGAAAGAATGAGGTCACAAAATAGAATGCAGACTCTTATAACAGAAATGAGGTCTAAAAATAATAAGGGTAACAATCATGGTATTTATGTGAATAAAAAGGAGACGCAAAGAGGGTGCATTGGCATCACTCTGGACAACAAGTGGTTTGAGTCCATGACCGATGTCCAAGAAGAACTGGATGTTGTGCAGAGATTGTAATACTAGCTCAATAAAGCAATAAAATAGATAATACGTTCAACATGGCATAATCTAACAAATGTAAAACAAGAAAAAACAACTTACTGGCCTCATATGGGTGATAAAGTCCCTGCTATATGGTTGGCAAGAGCAATTGCTCCACACATGTGAGCTATTAAACATACCAAGAGTGGCTTTTAGAAAAAAAAAGACCTAGAGGCTCAGAAGATCCATCCTTTACACTTGGTCCAACATTATGTGATGAAGAAACATCTGCGAGTGGAAATGTGACCAGATTCATAAGCCGAAGTCTAAGACCTAATATGTTTGCCCAATATGTGGTTTATGACCACAATGATACCACTATTCCTCATGTCATGTTATTTGTCTTGGGGAACATCTCGCCACAACTTGAGCTCGACATCAACATGTGTGGAGGACAGAGAATTCAAAGATAGTTGGGCACGAAAGTGGAAACCAAAACAAGGATGATCTATTCCAAAAGTAATTTTTCTTGACTCTTTACACAGCCAAAAAATTTATTTCAGGGTGTAATTTTTTTTTTCTTTTACAGAGGAATATGGGGATATAGAGCCTTAAAAAGGATGGAAGGCGGAATATACTTTCAAATTTATTTGTTACCCTTGTGACTAAATACATTCATCTTATATTTTAAAAACTTGATTGTATTAAAAAAAATAAATAAATACAGCAGCCAAAGAAGAGCATGATAAGCTAGTGAAGTATTTATTAGAGGAATATGTTGATCTCGCCTCTAATCTAAATAATGATGGTGAATCGGTATTGTTTTTAAGCTACCAAGGAAAGTATTATAACACCCCTTGAAAATATT
The DNA here is from genome assembly GCA_028583015.1 of Wollemia nobilis. Classification (NCBI taxonomy): domain Eukaryota; kingdom Viridiplantae; phylum Streptophyta; class Pinopsida; order Araucariales; family Araucariaceae; genus Wollemia; species Wollemia nobilis. Next base: position 25,169,615 of record JAQPPZ010000523.1, read on the forward strand.
GTTAGAAGTCACATATTCTAAGGATATGTACTACAAGTGTTCCAATGACCAAACACTTTTGCATCTTGTTGTATCCAAATGCTAAAAATTCATGATGTATGCAACTTGGTGGGGGTGAATACAAGTAAATTTCGAGTTTCCTTTTGAAGAATGTTGGCATCAACCTTTATGAAAATTAAATTGGTTGGTTTTGGCTAGAGTATCACATTTAACAAGTGATACAAGGCATACGAAGCTCTTCCGACAAGGCCTTATACATGGCGATTATAAAAGAAATAGGGTTTCAACTTTGAGGACAAAGCTATTTTCAAGAGGGGTGGAATGTTAGGATCCTATCCTAACATTAATTAATAATCTTAATAATAATAATATATTATATCCTATGGTCATCATAGTAAAATAATATAATAATAAATAATATAATAATTAATTATATTATTTATTATATTATTATAAGATTAGGGTTAGGAAGCATTGCAACCTTTCACCTATAACCCTAGAGGGATATAAAACATTGTAAGAACTTATCATTCAATCATCTATGAATATGAAATATAATACAATTTATTGAAGAGACTTCCCGACAATACAAAAGGTGATTCTTTTAGTTTTAGGTCTATTTATTATTTATTTATCATTTTATGTGTTTACCACCATTATTATCATTACCTTCATTTCCATCACCCTTTCTTTGCCAACAGTCCTTCTTGAGATGACCCTTTTTGCCACAGTGCCAACACTGTAGATTTCCTTTTCCACGTGATTTGGATCTGCCTTTGGATTTGCCACGATGTGAACTCTTGCCTCTTTCTCTTCCTCTTCCTCTATTCTCAATAGTTAAGGCGATGCTAGATGATTCTCCTGTGGTTTTTCTTCTCATGTCCTCACTGAGTATCACACCAACCACATCATCAAATTCTAATTTATTTGAACTCGAAGCAGAGTTACTTACCGCCATTACCAAACTGGTCCAACTTAGAACATAAGATTAATAAGGCCCTAAGCTTATCATCAAAATCCAATCCTACTGAATGCAATTGATTAGTGACAGTATTAAATTCATTTAAATGATCATGCACAGATCCTCTTTCACTCATTTTCATGTTAAATAACATTTTCATTAAGAATACCTTATTTGATGTTGATGGTTTCTCATACATCTTGGCCAACTTATCCATGACTCCCTTGGTAGTCTTTTCATCGGAGATGTTGAAGGCTACGGTGGCTCCCAAGCACAGCCTCACAATACCCAATGTCTTTCTATCAAGGAGACTCCACTCCTCATCAGACATATTTGAAGGTCTCTCTGTTTCCCCCTCAAGAGGTAAGTAAAGATCCTTCTGGTACAAGTAATCCTCCATCTGCATCTTTCAGAATTGAAAGTTTTGGCCATCGAATTTTTGAACTCTAAACCTCCCTTCTTCCACCATTGCTCCCACTTGATCCAGAAATTCTCTTTCTGTCAAGTGCACCCAACAAAACAAACGCTCAAATACCACTTGTTAGAGTAAATCACTATATAAAATATAGAAAAGCAATTATAGTGTTTCAAACTTTAACAACAGAATTAACAAAATAAGACAAACACATAGTAGAAAAGACAACGATTTTAATGTCGTTCACCCAATCTGGGTTACATCCATCGAGAATTTTTAGTCCTTTTTTTTTCTCAATCCAAGCAATAGAGGGTTACAACCTACAACAAACATCTGCTGTAATTTCCTCTCTATATTTACAAGGAATCAACACAGTAATTTTCATTATATACTCTGTTTTTCCTCACAACTATATAAAAGAAAAAAACAGAAAAAAACTGTTTTTCTTAATACATTCCAAGATTAACACTGAATTCCCAACATCTAATTTTTGGGATAAAAACAAAAAAACTTTCCCTAGCTGTCCTGTTGTAAATCCGGAAACTTTCTTTGGTAGACTAACAGACTGTAAATCTGGAAACTTTCCTTGCCCATCCTACAGTAAATCCAGAAACTTTCTCTATTTAGCCTCCTCATAATTATGTTCCATTCTTAACAATAATATGTTTTATTGAATATAGGAGCCCATAGAGGAGCCCGCGGAGCTGGGGCTACACTACTCTATGTTCCACCCCATGTTTCCAGCAAAATTATCACCTCTCTCCTGATTTCTTAACACGATCATGTCCTCATATGAAGGCCTGCTGATTGAAAACGTCAAAGAGAAATTAGCAGAATGCATAACACATGAACAAAAACAAATCAAAGCATAAGAGCGGAATAAATTCTCGTGAAAAACAAGGGAGAAGCAGCAAAAGCAGGCCCAACAAAAGAAAACGCATAGTGTTTCCCATGTGTTAAGAAGAAGCCATGGAATGGAACGCATACATCTTGAACTCTTGATATAACTTTATAAAATCGATGGCATTAATAGCAATGTACCTCCAAAACTCTTATAGAGAAAACTGTCAGACAGCTCTAATGCATATTAATTGCAGTGCACTGGAATAAGGTGTTGGTGTTTGAGACGGACAAGGATGGAAAGGTACGGTAAGGTACAAGTTGTGTCTTATCTTCTGCTGTAGTGTGGTCTTGAGTTGGATTGAGTTTACAGTTGAACTGGTGAAGGGAAAACCCAATTGCCATTTGCTATGATTAATATGAAACATATTTGTGATATTTGCAGCGATGGTGTGAGGATGTTGACGGAGATGTGGATATCCCACACGCAGGGTGTGGAGAAATAAGTGGGAGAAGAGGAGTAGAAATAGGCAGGGATGAGAAGAGCTTAAGCATACCTTTCTCGGCCTTTTGGCTAAGATCAAGTGTAGTATCTGTTCTTATCAGTTTAATATCTGATACGTGGCTCATAGAGCCACACGATATTAAATGAATTTTTTTAGGGGGAGGGTCCACCCAGTAGCTTGCTACCAGGGCCCTCGCGCGTCGCTTCTGCGTTGCACTACAGCACTAGCCTGGCGCACCCCTCTCCCCAATGCAAATACCAAATTATTATAATTATGATTATGATCATTAAAATTATGTTGTTTAGTTGATCTGCAGAATTTGATCTTATAGCCGCAAGGAAAGCCAATACCTGAAATTTCTCTTATGATTTAATATATAATACGTATTCGTATTACTTTTCCTGCACCGTGCACCGAAACCGCACCGTTATGTTGTTTAGTTGATCTGCAGAATTTGATCCTATAGCCGCAAGGAAAGCCAATACCTGAAATTTCTCTTATGATTTAATATATAATACGTATTCGTATTACTTTTCCTGCACTGTGCACCGAAACCGCACCGCCCGCCTTTAGTTGATGTTCCTGTTCGTATTCTCTTGACCGGCAACAGGAACAGAGGAGGATACAAATTTCAGAGTACAGGAGAGGATTCAAATTTATGAGTTAATGTTGTGAAGCGATAAAGCTGAATCCGAAGCGGTCTAAATGTTCCTGGTGTCTAAAATGTGAAAACCCAAATTTATAAAATTTATATTTCATAGACATTTAAGTGTTTATCTACTCATATCACCCTTCTCCATAGATCTCCCAATGAGCTGGTGGGAAGCAAGTTTTTATCCACTTATACGCCTTCCCCAAGTATGATGTATTTAAACCTCCAAACTAAATTCTAAATTTTACCACTCTTCAACCAAAAAAATAAAATTAAAAAATTTAAATGTTTTTATTTGAAATTGGAACATTTGATATATCATAACATTTGAAAGCAAAGTAATTCATATAATAAATGTAATGCATACTAAAATATACTACATAAACTTAGAGCTTGATAGAGACTAATAATAGATGTACTCATGTTCTCGCTAATGATGTGTATGAATAGATTAAAATATATTACATAATGTTAAGAGCTTGATATAGAAACTGATAATAGATATAGAATACATGCTCTCCCTAATGATGTATAGGAATAGATACATAGATTCAAGTGGACAAATTAATATGCAATGCATGTTAAAATATATTGCATAATGTTAGAGTTTGATACAGACTTATAATAGATATAGAATCCATGTTCTCCTTAATGATATGTACGAACAGATAAATAGATTCAAGTCGACATGATGTGTACAAATAGATACATAGATTCAAGTCGACAAATCAACGGGTAAAGCACACTAAAATATACTATGTAATGTTAGAGCTTGATACATGGACTAATAATAGATACAAAATCCTTGTTCTTCCTAATAATGTGTAGGAATAGGTACATAGATTCAAGTCGACAAATTAATGTGTAATGCATACTAAAATATATTGCATAATATTAGAGTTTGATACAAAGACTAATAATAGATATAGAATTCATGTTCTCCCTAATGATATGTACGAACATATAAATAGATTCAAGTCGACATGATGTGTATGAGTAGATACATAGATTCAAGTTGATAAATCAACAGGTAATGCACGCTAAAATATACTATGTAATGTTAGAGCTTGATACAGGGACTAATAATAGATATAGAATTCTTGTTCTTCCTCGTAATGTGTAGGAATAGGTATATAGATTCAAGTCGACAAATTAATGTGTAATGCATACTAAACTATATTGCATAATGTTACAACTTGATACAAAGACTAATAATAGATATAAAATCCATGTTCTCCCTAGTGATGTGTACGAATACGTAAGTAGATTCAACTCGACATGATGTGTACGAATAGATACATAGATTCAAGTCCACAAATTAACAAGTAATGCATGCTAAAATATACTACATAATGTTAGAGCTTGTTACAAAAACTAATAATAGATATAGAATGCATGTTCTCCTTAATGATGTGTAGGAATAGGTACATAGATTCAAGTCAACAAATTATTATGTAATGCATACTAAAATATATTACATAATGTTAGAGCTTGATATCCAGACTAAATAATAGATGTAGAATCCATATTCTCTCTAATGATGTGTAGAATAGGTACATAGATTCAAGTCTACAAATTAACGAGTAATGCATGGTAAAATATACTACATAAGGTTAGAGCTTGATATAGAGACTATTAATAAATATAGAATCCATGTTCTCCCGAATGATGTGTAGGAATAGGTACATAGATTCAAGTCGATAGATTAATGTGTAACGCATACTAAAATATACTGCATAATGTTAGAGCTTGATACAAATACTAATAATAGATATAGAATCCATGTTCTCCCTAATGATGTGTACAAATAGGTAAATAGATTCAAGTCGACATGATGTGTATGAATAGATACATAGATTCAAGTTGACAAATCGACGGGTAATGCATGCTAAAATATACTACGTAATGTTAGAGCTTGATACAAAGACTAATAATAGATGTAGAATCTGTGTTCTCCCTAATGATGTGTACAAATAGATACTTAGATTCAAGTTGGCAAATTAACGTGTAATGCATACTAAAATGTACTACATAATGTTAGAGCTTGATACAAAGACTAATAATAGATATAAAGTTGACAAATTAACAACGCTCTAGATTGCATTTTGATGTATGAAAGACTATATTACTTTATCAAAGCCCATATATATATATTCAAAATCAATTTAAACATACAAATAGAAATTGAAAATACATGTAAGAAAAAGTTAAATGACTTGAATGAGGAACTCAAGGAGCCAATTGTCACAACCCGCCCATAGGACCCTTGATGAGGAAACAATATAATTGGATTTATTGTTTTAATTGTCTAACATTGATGATGCTATGGCCATGCTTGGTGATGATGCAACATTTGATTGTGATTTATGCCTATAACATTGTTATGTTTTATGGTTTTGTAGGGCTAACCATGTTTGCAAGGGGACATTGCCAAACTATCAGTTTGATAGTAGCTCTGATGATGCCTTTAAATTGATCAACAAAGGGGCTAAATAAAGACATTTATTGCAATGGTTTTTGATTAATTTTGAATAACTATTTAAATGGCAGGTGATAATTTAATATCCGCCTTGATGAGACTTTAAATGGTCCTAGGAAAGGAGAAAAAGTTTAATAATGTTTTGTATGTATAATAGTTAGATTTAATGATTTTGCCATTGCACTACATTTAGTTGGCAATTTAATATTTATTGTAATATTGCTTTTGATTTAATTAAGCATTAAGACTAATTAATAATTGTTTTATTTCAAACAATGGCTCCATTTTATTGTGGCAGAAGCATGGAAAGTTTAATATATTTTTTAGATTATACATGAAGCTCCTTGGACTCTCCTTTTTGGAGGGAAGTATTTTTAAATAATTAAAAATATGATGGCTTGGGGGAGAAGCCATCATACCCTGAGAGGATAGGGTTTCAAAAAGAACAAAGAAAAAAGAAAGAGAGGCCATCATGCAGGAAAGAAGAGGAAGCAACAGAAAAAAAAGAATGACAGTAGGGAGGAGGAGGTGAACATGGAAGAAGCCACCTCAAAAAATGTTGCAGGTTGAAGCTTACAATCTACAACCATGTTTTATTTGATAGAAATATGACTATGTTGTTCATGAGTTTGAAGGGTAAATATATTTACTATGAAAACTATCTAAATAGTTTTAAGGGATTGAGTGCAATTTTATTTTTATAGAAATGTTTTTCTTCCTGCATGCATTGTACCAACCCTGTTGTGCACTGTAGCAACCTTGTTGTTCACTGTAGCAACCTTGAAGAGCACTGTGAAAACCCTGCTGTGAACTATAGCAACCATGTCATGCATTATAGCAACCTTGAAGAGAATTGTAGAAACCCTGCTATGCATTGTAGCAACCTTGTTACACACTCTAGCAACCTTGTCGTGCAATATAGCAACCGTGAAGAACATTGTAGAAACTCTGTTGCGCACTATAGACACACTGCTACGCATCGTAGCAACCCTGTTTCGCATTGTAGCAACCCTATCATGCATTGTAGCAATCTTAAAGAGAACTGTAGAAACCCTGTCACACACTGTAGCAAAGGACCTACAGGTTTATTTTTAATGAAAATACCTATAGATTTATTTTAAACAAGAGGCCTATAGATTTATTTTAATACGAGGCCCGTTGGTTTATTTTTTAATGAAACGGTTTGTAGACTAATTTTTATTAGGACGCCTGTGTAAGAATAACCTTGACCCAACCCAACTTTCCCCAGCGTGCGACTTGATATGGTTGTCTTCTGTTTGGGACCCTGGGGTTGTTGCCACTTGAACACCCCTAGGACACCAAGTGTGGGTTAGCATGGAAGCATATCCATTGCATTTTAATTGAGGAATTTAGGACCACTTTATTGTTGTAGAAATAAATAGGGAAGGAAAGACCTTTAAGTTGGTCTTAAACCTTGATTTTAACTATAGGCCTTAATTAAAGGAGAGGTTGTGCTTTGACTGAATGAAAGGCCATTTCCTTAACCTTCGACCTTAATTAAAGAAATTAAAGGAATGATTATATATTAATTGAAGGAAGGTCATTTATCTAATTTTAGACTTTGTTTAAATGAATGTTATTTATTGAATTTTGACCCTTGTTTAAAGGAAAGGTTAGTTGGCTTTGAATATATGAAATTGATAATATGGATTAAAATATCCTCTTGACTTAAGTTTAATTGGCCTTATAAATATATAAAATATTAACCAAGGAATAAATAAATGGTGTTTGTGTGATTTTTATCCCTATATAAAGGAAAGGTTAACTATGGACTAAATGGTAGAATGCTTATAAAGGTTTAAATACGAAAATACTAGTGGATGGTATTTTCATTTGGATAAAGGATTAAATACAAAAATACTAGTGGATGGTATTTTCATTTAGATAAAGGTTTAAATATGAATATACTAGTGGATAGTATTTCGAGAGAACATATTAGTGGATAGTATATTCCCTTTTTAAATGATTTGAAATACAATAGTGGATGTTGTGTTTTATTTTAATGAATGGATTGAAACTATTTGTGGATAATATGTTTCATGTGATAGAAAATACATTAGTGGATAATGTATTTCATTGGTTTGATGATTTGATTTATGCTAGTGGATAGCGTATTTCATGTGATAGAGATATACATTAGTGGATAATGTATTTTATTTGATTTATTGAGAGGAATCATGTTAGTGGATAATATGTTTCATGTGATAGAAAATACATTAGTGGATAATGTATTTTATTGGTTTGATGATTCAATTTATGTTAATAGATGGTTGACGTCGAATCAGACAGTGGCATTATGACGAGGCGACAAACGTCGGGTTTCAATCTACAGTTGGAGGTTGTGAGTGTGAATCGATAGCGTATGAGGCAACCGACGATGCGACAATAACAGAGTGACATTAGATGTTGGTTTAGGTGGCATTTTTAGAGATGTCAGAGCTTACACCAGATGAAGAGTAGGTGGCGACGGTTTCGCCTGGCGAACACAACTATCTATGCAGCATTGATAGAGCAATTAGGGCTGTAGATGCAGAGGGCTCAAGCGAGGCGTTGTTTTGATGGTGTGATCGAAACCCTAGATGGACATCATCAGACTTTATATCTCAAGCTCCTGATGGTAAAAAGGTTGATAAATCTCTTTTCAAAAAAAATGTGTATTCGCAAAGGAACCCCAGACCACACTGGATGAGTGGGGCAGTAGATAAAGCGAATAGAGTTGCGCTCACTGACGATGGTTCGGGCCCTATAGGCGTCGCTGAAAGATGAGGTGCAAAACTAAGGTTGTTGTTTTAATAAATTCGATGCTTTGCATTATTGCATAATGATGTCGTCCCTCCCCGTTTGGTTTATCTCCGAGCGCATTGTCGTGGAGATTATGGCCTAAGGCCTTAATTTTTTATTTATTATGTTATAATAATGCCCTCACCACCATTATTAAGGGGAAATAATAAAAGAAAACAAAGGCCTTTATTTTTATTATTTGAGATTAATATAGGGCCATGGGAGTTATAAGGAGTAAATTTTCAAAGTTTTTATTCTTAATATTATGATTTTAAGGGGAGTTATAAGGGAAATGTTTAAAATTTTAATATTATAAAATTAAAATGGAGGAGATATAAGGGTTATATAAGTAATGGGGAGATATAAGGCGAAGGAAAATGAAGAGGCAAATTAGGAAAATGAAGGCCAAGAGTCAAATTTAATTTCTTATTTAAGCTTAAGAACTTTCTGTAAGAGGGGCTAGAATTTTTTGTAAGAAAAGACTATTTTTGAAGAAATCGAATGCATACATTTTGGCAAGCATACACTTTGTGAGCAAAATCATAGGAGGCTATTTGTTGAGGGTTATTGTTTTAATCGTTTATCCTCTTTTACTGCATCATTTTTTAAAATTTGTATCTACGTATTTAATGCCTTTAGGGGGTTATACTAGGTGAATATTAAGATTGATACAAACATTATTCAGTCCTTTGAGTCTTGCACTTGATCTAATATGATTGTGTTTCATGCAGGTTTGTTTAGATCAGGTTACCTTCAGACTTGTCTCATTATCTGTGGTTTTGCAGGGTAGGGGAGTATGATATCAGGATTTGCATGCATGATTTTCCAGCATTGGTGTAAATAGATTAGATTTGTTTTTGTAATTTGTTTATTGGGTTTTGCAAGAAGTCATTTTTTTTGTTTATTAGTTTACATTCTGGTCCGTTTTCCATAATTTCAAGTCTTTCATTCTGGTCATTTTCCAGAATTTCTATATTTTGTTTTCAGTTCTTTCCGTTCTGGTCATTTCTAGAATTTATGTATTTTGTTTTCAGTTCTTTCGATTCTGGTCATTTTCAAAATTTATACATTTTATTCCCATTTATTTACATTCTAATCCTTGTCCAAAATTTGTTGTAAATTTTTTGTTCGGTTTATTTGCATTCTGGTCCTCATCTAGAATTTTTGCACCTCCAAATTGCACCAAACTTTCCAGTTTTTCAAAATCTAAATTTAAGATAAAAATCAATCTAGGAGGGAGGGTACTAACGCCTATCTTACATTAATGGTAGATAATACAAATGAATGTTGACTTACTAACTAGCTAACATGTTCAAAGTCTAACTTAGCATTTAGTAGAACATTCATAATGAAGATAAAATGAATCTACTAACTATAAAATGAATCTCACATTAAAGGCATGGGCTTTAAAATGAAGTGGACTATTCCAAGCATCTTTTCATTTTTACACCTTTAATATGAAGATAAAATGGACGTACTAATTGGGATTCAGGGTAAGATATATTAATGCCAAGAATGTTTAAAGGAATCACTTTTCACATGAGCAAAATGCACATCCATTTTAAATATTAAGGAAGGAAATCACTAAGCATGTATGAATTAAACCATCAAGGCCCCTTGTTAACTATCACTTGCAGGTTATTGAGCTAGTTCTAGCATATATTGTCTCAAATGATCTTTGCTTTCACATATATATGCAGAATGCTTGTGTAATAGAACCTTGGAGAAATTTGAGTTTTCACTTAATTTCTTTGCAAGAGAGAGTTTTCAATTTAATACTCTGATTGTGGTGACCATTTTGCAATAGGGTAAAATATTCACTCAACAAGGTCTAAAGAATTTGGAATTTGATCCATTGATAAGAATGACAAAAGATATAGAATAAATACATCACATAATCCACTTTACTATCAGATAGCTAAAATCCATGTGTAAGAGCATCAATCTGAGATACAACCAACTAGTTCTATCATAATATTTAGATAGATCTAGTTTAAGGACCATTGCAAGAAGATTTTTGGTTTTAATAGAGTGAAGGCCCTCTTGTGCAGCTCCTATGGCTTCAAAAATTTGTCTACCTGCTAAAAACCCAAATTGCTCTTGGAAAATAACTTCAAAGAAAATATTCTTCAATCTAAAAACCATAATATTTGCAATGATTTTATAGATATAGTTACACAATTAAATAGGTCTAAATTCATCAAACATTTTAGGCTTCTCCTTTTTGGAATCAAAGCTAAAAAAGTGGAGTTAAAAGCCCCTAAAACCTAACCACTCAACCTAACTTCCTCCATTACTCTGACAAGATCCTCCTCAACCAAATCATAGAAAACTAGGAAAAACTCCATGGGTTATACATCAGGCCCTGGATGTTTAACTTTTTTAAAAGAATTCAGGATAGCTTTTAGTTCTTCCTTTGTGACCTCCTTCATAAGTAACTGATTATCCTCCTCTATCACAAAACTGGGGAATAAAGTAGTTAACTTTAAAATTTCCCCAATATTAACTCTATGAGGTTCTTTATAGATAGATTAAAATTTTTTTACTCCCAAATATGTTAACTCAGAAAAACTCCTAATGAGGACCCCTTCTTCATTCTGCATCTCCCAGATAGTGTTAACATTCTTCCTGTGATTAGCAAAATTATGAAAAACTTAGTATTTTCATCCACTTTTTTTAACCATACAACTCAACTTTTCATTCTCCATTCAACTTCCCTCCACTCCAAGAATTTGTTCTTCTTAATTTCTAGTTCAACCAAGATTATTTTCTCCTCATATTTAAATAAACTAGCCTCATTATTTTTATGAATTTTTGAAATTATCCTTCTCCACCAACTTAAGATCTTTATCCATATTCTCCTTTTTAACTACAATCCAAGATGACACAACTCCTTTTAATTTTTTTAGAGCAGTAGCAAATTGAAAACTCATTGATGACTTGGAACTTTGGTCATAACCAATCCATTTTTTTTAATCATTTGTTGAAAATCTTCTTCCTCCAACCACATTGGATTGAGTTTAAAAGAACTGGCATGTTTTACCTTTTGACTTTCTAATTGAAGAAAAATGGGAGAATGATTAGAGCCACCTCTAGTCTCAACCCATGATTATTTTTTGTCTATTTCATTAATGTCTCTAAGATCAAAAATCTATCCAACCTCTTTGAGATCCCAACTTTTCCAACTATATTATTTCTCTACGTAGGCATTAATTTTATTGGTTTAAAATCAATTAAACCAGCTAATTTAATCTTATGCTTGAAGTAATCTACAAGTCTATCAAGTCTTACAAATTCTCCCTAGACCTCACTTCTATTCATAGTAAAATTTAAGTCTCCACCAATGATAACTCTTTCATCCCTAACACATCTTTGAGAGAAAAAATCATCCCAAAAGACCTACCTATCTTCATAGGGACCATAACAATTAAAAACTGATAACCTCAAATCCAAGTCTTTAAAAAAGAATTATGTCTACAATATTGAAACCATAAAGGAAGAATTAATTCAGGATACTCAGTTTTTCTAGCCAATCAAAACACCCCTTGAATTTTTGGTAGCATCTAGAGCCAAGAACTCCCAATACCTATGTGAAAGCACGAGATTCCGAAAGAAAAATAGTACTAGGATATAATGTAAACAAAACTAACTCGATGCATGAAATAAAATGACTGTAATCGAATCAAAACCAAACGTATAATGAAAAACAGGAGCACAACCCTTTTTATTAATATGATTCCGATTTCGGTTACATTCCATCTCCGTCCCCTTTACGGGCTAGGAGGATTAGCATGTTCTGGTTACAATCGTTTCTAGTAGTCTTCCTTCCGCGTGCCCACATTTGAAATGGGCGGGCCAAAACGTTGCCACCGCTGGTGTTGATGAGTTTTTAACCTTTGCTGCTCCTCTTGCGATCAAAGAAACAACAAAGATGTTAGTAGCACCTGCTGCAAATAAGGAACGTTTATTTTTTGCAATTAATGAAAGATGCATATACAGATTGATTAAAACAACGGATTGCAAAAATAAAATAAAATAAGAAACGTGTATTTTCTGCAATTAATGAGAGATGCATATACAGATTGATTAAAACAACGGATTGCAAAAATAAAATAAAATGAACTAAAATAAAACCGAAACCATAACACATAAAATCTCGGTATTATTATTATGCAAAAGAAATACAAACAGAACACTGAGCTTGGTCGACGAATGGATGGATCCATGGATCCGGATTCATGTTTTCCATAAGCACCCGATGACCTCCCTTGTTAGAAGAAATCACGGATGCGGATGACGTGAATCGAGGCTTAAAACGTCTGGCGGTAAACTGGTAGGGCTTCACTGCTTCAAAAATGTTTCTTCTCTTCTTTTTTTGGGTGGGAAAAGTCCACCATTTTATAGACCCAGGGGGTCTCTTTGGATAGGCACGCATAAGCACCATGTGGTGGTCACAGGTGCCATGTGGCGGTCATGTCTTCCCATGAGAGAGGAAAGTCCTCCATGACTTGGGCTTTCATGAATGCCCCTGTGACAGTCCTCTAACGGCCCACGTAATTGACTGACTTCCACTACCGATTGTTTAATGTCCACCTTCAAATGTTTAATGCTTATTTGTTTAATGTCCACGTTTATTTTTTTGATGTCCACGTTTATTTGTTTGATGTCCATGTTTATCTGTTTGATGTCCGCTTTTAATTAGTTTAAAGTCTGCCTTTATTGGTTAATGTCTGCCCAGGCGCAAAGACGGGAGTCTGTCGCGATATCGCGACGTCGCGATTTCGCGACACCCAGGCCTTAGGCTTCCTTTTGGCCCTGGCGTGTCACGATATCACGACACCCAGGCCTTAGGCTTCCTTTTGGCCCTGGCGTGTCGCGATATCGCGACGTCACGATATCGCGACACCCAGGCCTTAGGCTTCCTTTTGGCCTTGGCGTGTCGTGATATCGCGACGTCGCGATATCGCGACACCCAAGCCTTAGGCTTCCTTTTGGCCTTGGCATGTCGCGATATCACGACGTCGCGATATCGCAACACCCAGGCCTTAGGCTTCCTTTTGGCCTTGGCGTGTCGTGATATCACGATGTCGCGATATCGCGACACCCAGGCCTTAGGCTTCCTTTTGGCCTTGGCGTGTCACGATTTTGTGACGTCGCGAAATCACGACACCCAAGCCTTAGGCTTTCTTTTGGCCTTGGCGTGTCGCGATTTCACGACACCCAAGCCTTAGGCTTCCTTTTGGCCTTGGCGTGTCACGATTTCGTGACACCCAAGCCTTAGGCTTCCTTTTGGCCTTGGCGTGTCGCGATTTTGCGACACCCAAGCCTTAGGCTTCCTTTTGACTTTGGCGACAAACTTCATAGGAATATTGCCTTTAAAATGACCAACTTCTGTCTGGAAAATACATAAAACAAAAGAAAGGTGTCGAAGGTGGACGGCCAGAAGAAAGCAAATGGGACATAACCAAAGCACTGTCACGTAATCAGATTGGTGTTGTTTTGGTGTCTACAGATGCCCCTTTTTGGAAAGCGCTGCGGGTGACGCAGTGCTGAGCAAAAATAGATAACCAAAGCACTAGTGATTAGGATTTCTTAGTAACCTAACCAACTTGTGATGCCCCAAGAATGGAAAGGGGATGCATTCTTGAATCCTTGCTTTTGACGAGCTAAGGAATTTTATTTCAAGTATTAACCTTTTTTGGTGAGGTGTGACTTGAACTTAGACATTGATCAGTCATGAATAGGCAAAGGGCGCAACCTTTTATCCACGGGGGAACCTTGAGTTCATGCTTCGGGCATGCCAAGCGTTTGATCGCGTTTGATCAATTTGTAGTTGCTTATTTATTGCCCCAAGCAGGAGCGTGATTGTCTTTGTCAATGATTCTTTGAATGCATGCCAATGCCCTGATTGGGTGTGTGTTTGTTGATTGGTGACTAAGTGTGACTACCCCCTCAAGCGACGAATCGATGAGGGAATGACCGCCATGAGAAAAGCGACAAGTCGCTTGAACCGATGTGACTTAGGTTAGGGTGCCTTCAGATGTTTGTCCATTGAATGTGCAAGCAGTTTTCCAACTTTTGGATTATTGTTGTTGGGTAAAAACCCTTTTGGTGATGCCATAATGGGGTGAAAGTGTCGAAAGTCCATCTTCCCGTGGAGCGGTCCGGCTATGGTAGCCTTCTTGGGGAAGTAGGAGAGTGACAATTTGAGCCCCGACATCAATTTTGCTATGCCAAGAGGTTAAGTGCAAGAGCACTTGTGTCTGGCAATGTTTATTGTTGTTTGTTTGTGTTGCATTTATTTGTTGTTTTTATTGTTTTTTATTGTGTTTTGACCCTTTTGTGACGTCGTTTGGGGGTGAAATTGTCGAAAATCCATCTTCCCATGGAGCGGTCCGGCTATGGTAGCCTTCTTAGGGAGTAGAATAGTGACCATTTGTGCCCCGACATCGATTTTCTATGCCAAGAGGTTAAGCGCAAGTGTATTGATGTCCGGCAATGATTGATGGTGATGGATGCATGCTTATGGTAATGGATGTATATGGTATGATAAATGCAATTGTTTTTTATTTATATGTGATATGCAAAATGTAATGGATGAAATGAATTTGTGTTGTTTGGTTAGGGCACCATAGACTATTTAGGACTTTGTTATTTTGTTTTTAGGCGATTACTGTGGTAGATGACTTTGTATGTATGCATGTGGTTTTTTTTGTATTTTTGATGGTATTGTAAGGATGAAAAGTAGCGCAGTTGGTTTAGAAATGTAGCTAAGGTTTTTTGAGACTCAGACGGTTTTAACTCACTAGCCATGACTATACTTTATCTTACAAGACTTTTGAACAAGGTATGAATCGGACTTGTTTTTGGCCAAGTTATTTCACATCCCTGTGTGTGCAATTGAGTTCATTTATGTGGTATTCATCAGGATACCGCCAGTGCCAAATAGGTCATCAACCAAACTCGTATCGAGGATCACCTAATTAGCTCCACTAACTCCTTTATTGTATTTGTTGTTTCTAGGATACCATAAGCTAGCTCATCCACATGCAAACATTGATCTGTACACAAGTTAATGTGATAGATATATCATCATGCGGGAGGTTTACCGCCGATGACCAATAGGTCGTCAACCAAACTGGTACTGAGGCTTACCTCATGACTTGTCGAAATGCTGAGAGTTCCAGGGATTCAAGTTCGACCCCCTTATTTTCTTCAATTGTATTGGGATACTTGCTCGATTGTAGTGATAAAAATCACTGTTTATTTTTATATATTTTTCTTTTGAGCAAGGGATTGGGATATGGAGTGACGAGAATCACTATTGTATGTGCCTTTTGATGTGTGCACTGTAGGATGTCAATTTTTTGAGTTTTGACATTTGCAAATTTTGGGATTTTTGGGGAATTGGGTAAGGAGGATGCTTGTCCTTTTGCCAACTCTCAGCATTCTTTGAGTCATTTACACAGGGGGATAAGCAAGATAACCGTTTCGCTTATGGTGACCTAGATTACTATACAGGTTTCATCTTTCGTTCGTACAACTCAGGAATTGTTTTAGTGTTTTAGCTTGTGATGGGATGTTACGTAACAAGGCATATTTCAAGTAGAACTCTACCTTCATAAAATCTCTCTGACTTGGTATAATACGTGGCTAGAAAGCACAATGCCGACTGAAATACGAAAAATCTTGATACATTACGAGACCACTGACTCTATTGTGGTAAACAACAGTTAATGGTGTTTGTTTGTTTGTTTTGTAAAATGGAAAAGTATGAAACAAGATGGATTAGCAGAATAATTACAGTCTGTGGTGCATTTGACCTGTACGACCACAAATGTGTATTGGTGTGATGCTTAATGCAGCTACATATTTTTGTATTTTTGATGGATTGATTTTGATTATGAAGATGAGATGTGAGAAAAGCTCTCTATTGATGAATTTGATTATGCCTTGAAATGAGATGCAGATTTTTGTTGTTTTTGATGATTTTTGTTGTTTTTTGAATTTTTTTGATGGTGACCAAGGGATTTCGAGAATCCTTTGGGGCCTTTTTGGGGTGACCAAGCGATTGTGGGAATCCTTGGAGCTTTTTGGTTTGACCAAGCGATTGCTAGAATCCTTGGAGCTTTTTGGGATTGACCAAGCGATTGCAAGAATCCTTGGAGCTTTTTGGTTTGACCAAGCGATTGCGGGAATCCTTGGAGCTTTTTGGGATTGACCAAGTGATTACGGGAATCCTTGGAGCATTTTTGGGATTGACCAAGCAATTGCATGAATCCTTGGAGCATTTTTTTTTTTGGGATTGACCAAGTGACTTAGGGATCCTTGGAGCATTTTTGGGATTGACCAAGCGATTTTTAGGGATCCTTGGAGCATTTTTGGGATTGACCAAGTGATTTTAGGAATCCTTGGAGCATTTTTGGGATTGACCAAGCGATTTCGGGAATCCTTGGAGCATTTTTGGGATATGGCTCTCTTAGATATAGAATGGTCGCAAATGACTGATATTCAAGGGTTTTGTTTCCTTGATTTCGTCAAGAGAGGCTAGCCGAGTACGTCCCGGGTCCTATTTTGCTATCAATGACATATGGACCTAACCAATTTTCCACGAACTTGTCCCTTAGGTGGGACGAAAAATTAGAGTTATGTTGGTTTTCCTTCAAAACCAAATCACCAACCCGAAAGTCCCTTAGGTGAACTTTCATGTTGTAAGCTTTCTTAAGCCGCTCTTGATAGATACGTAAGTGCTCGAGAGCATTAACGCGTCGTTCGTCAAGCAATGTAAGTTGGTCTAATCGTGCCTGCCGTGCAGCGTCATCATCGATGAACTCTTGCATTGATATGCGCAGGGAAGGAATTTCCAACTCTAGAGGCATGACTACCTCGGAGCCATACACGAGCAAAAATGGAGTAGCCCCAGTGGGCATCCGAATGCTAGTGCAATAAGCCCAAAGGGCAAGTGGAATTTTGATGTGCCAATCCTTATGACTATCTGTGACTATCTTTTAAAGGATGGCAACTAGTATTTTGTTTGACGCCTCTGCTTGCCCATTTGCCTGCAGATAATAGGGTGTCGAAAAACTGTGCTGAATTTTGTACTTTATGGTCAAAGCACGCACGTCTTTGTTCTTGAATGATGGCCCATTATCCGAGATTATTTTGGATGGAATACCAAAATGACATATGATGTTATGCAAAATGAACTCCACAATGTGGGGTCCTGTCATAGAGGTAAGCGGAATTGCTTCCACCCACTTGGTAAAATACTCTATGGCCGTTATGATAAACGTGTGACGGCTTGACGACGCAGGGGAGATCTTTCCAATTAGATCGAAGCCCCACTACGAAAATGGCCAAGCGAACTGGACTGTCTGCAAGGCCTGGGAAGGTACATGCATCAAATTGGCATGATGTTGACACTTCACGCACTTCTTGACATATGCGCAACAATCTCGCTCTAAAGATGGCCAATAATAGCCCATGCAAAGAATGTGCTTTGTAATGGCCATACCACTGAAGTGGCCACCACATGTACCATCGTGCACTTGGGCGATTGCCCAAGTGGACTCTTGTTGGTCCAAGCAATGAAGGAGGATCCCTTCATAGCTGCGATGATACAAAATGTCTCCTATCAAGACATACTTAGCCACTTTCTGCTTGAATGTTCATTTTGCGGCATGCGTCAATCCAAGCGGGAGATTATCTAACTTGAGGTAGTCTCTAATGGGTAAATACCAGTCCTGTTGATCGGAAACCTCGACAGTATGAACAGCCAATCCCTTTTGAAGTTCCTCCCTAACAAATGCTGAGTGGGATAGAACTTGTAAGAACAGCGTTGTGTTGCTATTAATGGGAGTAGAAGGGAAAAATGACCCTTAGTTGGCATGTTTCAGACGATCACGGATTCGAGAGAACTTATCCGAGGATGGTTCAATCTAGATCATGTGGATTCCTGACGTCAAGTCAGAGCTTGCATGCTCCATCGCGGATTATGATAGGGTTTTGACTTGAATGATTATCATATCACCAGAAAGGTCTTGCGGGATTAGTGACCCCAAGGAGGCCATTGTGTCCGCAAAATGATTCGATGATCGAGGAAGTGCCTCGATGTCGTACCATTCAAGTTTTGCCAAGAATTTGTCCACAAGGGCTTTATAATCCTGCAAAAGTGGGCATTTGCATTGGTATACCCCTTTGACTTGATTGACGATTAACAACGAATCACCAAAGATGTTTAGTCGTTTGATGTTCATGGCGATTGCTGTCTGAAGACCTATGAGCAAGGCTTCATACTCTGCATTATTTTTGGTGCATGGGAAATTTAATTTAAATGACAAGGGCATTGGAGCACCCTGCGGTGTGAAGAATACTATTCCCGTGCCACCACCTTGCTCACACTTAGAACCACCAAAAAATAAGGTTATGTCGGCCTGTGACTCAAGCTCATCAGAATCTGGCGATTCTGAGACATGGAAGACCCCATCATCGGGTAGTTCTATGACTAGAGGCTGATCGTCTTCAAGAGGAGCCTTTGCTAGTTGATCGGCTATGACCTGTCCTTTGATAGATTTTTGTCCAATAAATTCTATGTCAAATTTCGTCAACAACATGATCCATTTTGCCGTGTGACTACTATGATAAGTACGACTCATCATGTATCGCAATGGATTATCCTTAGACACAACATACGTAGTGTTGCTCAGCATGTAGTGGCATAGCTTCTTGGTAGCAAACACCACTTCCAAGCAGAGTTTATCGATGTATGCATAGTTAAGTTCGTAACTGACTAGGGTGCGGCTAAGATAGTAAGTAGCCTGTTCTTTGTGAAGTTCATTCTTCTAGGCCAGCATGGTGCCCAGTGCCACCTCATTTGCTGAGATGTATAAGTAGAACGACACTCCTGGTCTAGGTGGTGCCAATACTGGCGACAAAGCCAAGTATTGTTTGATTTCATCAAAGGCTGATTGGCACTCGTCATCCCAGTGAAATGTAACCCCCTTGTGCAATAATTTGTTCATGGGTCGACACTTGTTAGATAACTGTGCTATGAAGCGCTTAATCAACGTGACCTTTCCTTGCAGACTTTTGAGCTACTTAATAGTAGTTGGGGGAGCCATTTCAAGGATTGCCTTGAATTTCTTTGGGTCCACCTCGATGCCTCGCTTTGAGACTATAAAACCCAAGAGTTTTCCAGATGTGATGTCGAATACGCACTTCTTGGGATTCAGTATGACCTTATGCTCTATGAGGCGATCGAGGATCTTGCTTAAGTCACCGAGATGATCTGAGCGAAAAAGAGACTTGGCTAACAAATCATCCATGTAATCTTCCAAAGTTTTATGCATGTAATCATGGAAGATGTACGTCATGGCACGTTGGTAGGTGGCACCAGCATTTTTAAGGCCAAAAGGCATGACCTTATAACAAAATGTCCCCCAAGGCGTTGTGAACGCCATTTTGAGTTGATCCTCAGGATTGATGTGAATCTGATTGTATCCTGAGAAACCATCCATGAGGGATAGCATTTCGTGACCTGTTGTAGCGTCTACCAACACGTCGATGCTTGGCAAGGGGAAATCATCCTTAGGACTTGCTTTGTTTAGATCTCAAAAATTAGTGCATATGCGAATCCTCCCGTCGAGCTTTTTGACAGGCACCATGTTGGACAGCCATGGCGGATAATCCACGTAGATGACAAACTGTGCATCCAACAACTTTTGCAATTCATCTTTGACCATCAAGGCCACTGTTGGGTGCATCTTACATAGTTTTTGCTTAACTGACTTGATTGTCGGGTCAAGCGTTAGATTATGCATGACTAGCTATGGATCTAGCCCCGACATGTCTCTGTATGACCATGCAAAAACCTCCTTCTTCTCTTTGAGAAGGGCAATGTAGTCGGCTTGCTCTTCGGGGGATAAGCTTACCCCCAACTTGATAATTTGTGGATTCATTGGGTCTAAGCCGATGTCTACGCCAGTCGTCTCCTTGACTAACATGTAGGATCCTTCCTCCAACTGATGTGGAGTCAGGATCAAATGGATATCATTAGCTGAGTTTAAATCTGCGTTTGGAACCTCGGGTCCCTCTTCAGCCTGAAAAATATCCTAAGTTGTCCCTGGGGTAAAATGAGGCATCTTACCGAAAGGCCAGTACTCTGATGGGGAGATAGGTGAATTGATGCGATCCTAGTCGATGGCATCTGTGTCTAGATGCAATGACCGTGCTAGATCGGTTGGATTGCGGATGGGTGTGGTCAAATCAATGGAGATCATGTGGATGAAATGAATTTGGTCTCCATTACCACGGGTGTGATAACTCGAACATTCTGGATGCTCCCTATGCTCTGGATCTGGCTCTATAGGGACGGGCATGAATGGATCGGCCCTATGTGTTGATAGGAAGACAGGGTCTTCCCTTGGCACTGATGTCATTATAGGGTCTCGGGGTGGACGGTGCTCGTCGTGAACTTGGAGCCATTGATCCAACACTTGGTCCCACCCTAATGGGTCTATGTACCATTCATGCCCTAGCCTTATGCCTAGTTGTGCCATCAGTTCTTCATGAGTTACAGGGTGATTGTGTCGTCACACATGATTAAGATATTCTATCTCAGTTTTGTCTATGTAATCATTTTCGGTAATCCAAAGGCCCTCATTGGCCCCGACAGCTATCTGCGCCATATTATGCTCATCTTGTTTGAGAAAATTAATCTGATCCCATTGCGGTTGTTCCACACTCGGTGGGGGGACCTGATTCTCTTGACATTGCACTGGTTCAATTGGAACCTCTAAAGGGAACAATTTCGAAAAGATATCTGGACACTGTTTATGTTCTCCTTGGAAGTTAGTGTCCGAACTTTCACCTCTCTCTATCGATGGAGAAGGGTTATTGATGTTACCAAGGGTGGTTGTTGACCATGGGAGATAATCTCCCAATGTGTACATTGTGTTCGGGTTGGCATAAGGATCTGATGCCAATCCACCCTTGTTGCCTATTACTAGGCCTTGCATGTTTTCCACCAAGATGTCTAAGGGCAAAGGGTGGTTGAACCCTACTCCCGACTTATCATAAGGCATTTGATATCTTGGTTGGCAAAGGACACGCACCCCTTGTTCATACCTGCCTAACCCGTATCCGTGCCAATTGCATTGGCCTAGATATCTCAGAGCGAAGTCCGGGTTCGACAGATAATTGACATTTTTGGCAAAAGGCTCTTCATCCTCGTCCTTTTGCTTGCATGGTTCAACACCATGATCAAGGCCCCCATACACAAAATTTTTCTGGTTTGGTGGGTAACCTAAAGGAACAATTGTCCCTATGGGAAGGCGAGGTCTCCCCATGTCCTGCACTGTTTCTAGTGCGGGCGTTGCTACAACATTTTGCACCAGATATTCTCCCAAGCCCATACTGGCCATTTCAACAGTAATTATTGACGATTGAGAGGGAGGAAATGGAAGGCCTTCCTAAGTCCATTCCATGTTGGGTGGATTAGGAACCTCAGCTTCCATTGTGCTAGGTATTTCTTCTGTTGAGACAGTTGATATCATTGGCAACACCTCTTCTAAGGGTTGAGCCTCTTCCAGGATCTTTTTTCCTTTGTCCTTTTGTTTAGCCATGACAGGTGGTGTTGGTAATGAAGGAGCAGATGATGAAGATGCACCTGGCTAGGGTTTTGATGGATTAGTCACCAGTGGTGCTCGTGGCATCGGACCCTGTCTAGATGGATTTAACTAGAAATCCAAGTGCATCGACGGGAGGGTTGCTTGCGACATCAATTACACTGTATTGCAATATTTGAAGGGTTCTAAGTCCATCAGGACTACATGTATTTCTCCTTCAAATGCATACTTCAGACACTAGTAAGCTATCGAAGGGACACACTTCATGTCCCTGATCCATGGTCACCCTAGCAGTATGTTGTATGCCATCTCGCCTTCCAAAATGTGGCACAATGTGGGTATCGTCTTTTGTCCTACTTGGACGGGTAGAACAATTGTGCTGACTGTCGAGCATATTGCATCGTTGAATGCTCGCAGTGTGTATGTTGAAGCCATGATATGAGAGGCTGGCGACTTCAGATGTTTTAATGCTGCAGTGGTAATGATGTTATTGGACGAGCCAGTATCTACCAACACTCTCTTGTACGGGATCCCGTTGACCTGCATGATAACGTGTAGGGGTGGATCTGCCATGTCATTCGATACTATTTTAACTTCATCCTCTCTAAAGGTAATGACTGGCTTCGTACATCATTTTACATGTCCTACGAAGTTATTGAAGGAATTTGCTTCGTGAGGCTGTAACTTGATGGCTTTCAGAATTTCCATGAGAGCTTCTCGATGGGGCGTTGACTGTTGTATAAGCTCATAAATGGAAAGCCTAGCTGATGTGGTCCGCAAACTCTGCGTGAGTTTGGTCCGTATCATGACCTCGGGTCTAGGCGGAGGCAATTGCATAATGGGTTGTTGAGGTTGCGACGTTGAAGGAACTTCTCTTGTAGCTGCCTCCGGGGCAGCTCCTGGGTATTTCCTGTTCCTAGTTACTATGCTGATCATTCCCACATATCCTTGCATGGGGAGATTTTGTTGCACCTCATTAACCTGAAGAGGTTTTGCCTATGCCTCGTGGGTAGGCAAAGGGTCCTTGAATGCCCCCATCTGTTGATTATTTGGTGCTATGGGGTTGTCCACTGCCAATGTTTGATTATCAATCAAATCTTGTATCAGTCCCTTGAATTTCCAACATGCGTTTAGGTCATGTCCCCTTCGCCTATGGAACCTACAATATAAATCCTCCTTGTATCCCTTAGGCTTGGAAGCGTTAGGATCTATGTTTTGGATTTCTGGAAGGGTGATTAGATTTGCCGCTGACAAGCGGTCAAATAGGGAGTCCCTAGACTCCGTATAAGGGGTGAATTGTCGCCTAGGGCGATGCTACTGATTTTGCTCCTGTCTTTTATTTTCTCTTTCATAATTAGGAGGCATTTCCTGATCAAGCTATTAATTGTTCTAGCTGTTGTTGATCCTGATCAAGCTGCTTGATCTGCGCTTGGCGGGCGACATGTCTAGCAAATGATAGGTCAATTTGCTCTGTTGTTTTGATTCTAGGAGGCCTAGTCGCCTTTTCGATGTATCTATCTTGGTTTTGAGGATCCTGGACTTCTATGTGGTGCTTCCCTCTGTCGATATTAGCGACGTTTACATGAGGCTCTGGCCTTAATGGGTGATCATGATATCTAGCAGGTGCAGAAGCGCAAGGCTCTCACGTTGTATGTTGCTCTCGAGGAATGCGATGATCTTCCTCGTTCTCCCTTTCATGGGTGTGAAAGGGGCGGGCAGAGTTAGCTCGCCCTGTGTGGAGAGCCCTGCACTCTAGGTTTTGTCTTTCAGTTCTAATGGGAGGCAAAGGAGAGATGTTGTATTCACGTTGTCTCTCTTCATGGACACTGTGCCTCTCTAGTGCTTCATCGCGCTGTGGCCACTCATATCTAGCCTCAAAAGGCGGTCTTCTATTTGCGTTGAGTGTCACACGTAAAGGTTCTTCCCGAAAGGGGCTATTCTGAATGGGCGTATCCCCAAAAGGGGTGTCCCTATAATTCCACCTAGACATGGAATGATGTGGATTCTCTTGTGGCCCAAACCGTCAAGGCGGTATGACCAAGTATTCAGGACTAAAGCGAAGGCGACTTGTGCCTGCTTCTTGTGTACCTTACGAAGCTTCTGCCCTTGATTGGGCTTGGCTACGGGTGTACACCATTGTGGTGCTTTTCTACTAGCTAAACAGATTTTTATCTTTTTGTTTATGATTTATGATTTTTTTTTTACACTAAGCAGAAATGAACACACACATACACAAACGGTGATTATCTCTTTTAAAGATTAATGGTGTGTCATAGACTGGTTTTAGTGTGTTTTGATGATTTTGTTTTTGTTTTTGAATGTTTTTGAAGAACGTTTAAATGCATAGTGAAGGCTCATATAACTCCCAAAATGGTCGCCCCTTCAATATACCAACCAGGCCGATATACCAACCTCTCTATATACCCGCCCTTACGAGAGGGAGACTATAGGTACGTGAGCGTAGATGGTATGTGGTACGTAGGCAGTACGGAAGGGGGATTGTCCTGTTAATGGCACCTACCATAGAAGACTTATCCTTGCGTGCTGGGAATCACCCCAACAACACTCGGTCAGCTTTCATCAAGATTTACGCCTAACAACAGTGACAATCGGGGTAATGAATGCAAAATCAAGCCAAGGTGGTCATGAAATCCATCGATGGTCTTGATCAAGGGCTAGGGTTTTATGACCAGCTCCTTGGTTTAATTTTACCACGTGAAGTGTGTGTGGTTCTTTTTATTTAAAAATGAAACAGGCAGCAACCTCTTTCCCTAAGAAGGCAAACATGATAGAAAATAGAAATATCATAGCAGAAAATGACAGGGACAGTTAGAAACCGTTACCTTTTTTTTTTCGCCCAAATCGGCTGTCTTTTTTTCCCAAATCGGTTGTTTCTAATTTTTGGCCCAGTACCTGCAAACATAAATTTTGATCAGTTTCTTGATCTCAAAAATGCAGGGAACAGGGTCCCACCGTGATCGCCATTGAAAGCACGAGATTCTGGAAGAAAAATAGTACTAGGATATAATGTAAACAAAACTAACTCGATGCATGAAATAAAACGACTGTAATTGAATCAAAACCAAACGTATAATGAAAAACAGGAGCACAGCCCTTTTTTTTTATTAATATGATTCCGATTTCGGTTACATTCCATCTCTGTCCCCTTTACGGGCTAGGAGGATTAGCATGTCCTTGTTACAATCGTTTCTAGTAGTCTTCCTTCCGTGTGTCCACATTTGAAATGGGTGGGCCAAAACGTTGCCGCCGTTGGTGTTGATGAGTTTTTAACCTTTGTTGCTCCTCCTACGATCAAAGAAACATCAAAGATGTTAGTAGCACCTACTGCAAATAAGGAACGTTTATTTTCTGTAATTAATGAAAGATGCATATACAGATTGATTAAAACAACGGATTGCAAAAATAAAATAAAATAAGAAATGTGTATTTTTTGCAATTAATGAGAGATGCATATACAGATTGATTAAAACAACGGATTGCAAAAATAAAATAAAATGAACTAAAATAAAACCGAAATCATAACGCATAAAATCTCGGTATTATTATTATGCAAAAGAAATACAAATAGAACACTGAGCTTGGTCGACGAATGGATGGATCCATGGATCCGGATTCATGTTTTCCATAAGCGCTCGATGACCTCCCTTGTAGAAGAAATCACGGATGCGGATGACATGAATCGAGGCTTAAAATGTCTGGCGATAAACTGGCAGGGCTTCGCTGCTTCAAAAACGTTTCTTCTGTTCTTTTTTTGGGTGGGAAAAGTCCACCATTTTATAGACCCAGGGGGTCTCTTTGGATAGGCACGCATAAGAGCCATGTGGTGGTCACGGGTGCCATGTGACGGTCATGTCTTCCCATGAGAGAGGAAAGTCCTCCATGACTTGGGCTTTCATGAATGCCCCTGTGACAGTTCTCTAACGGCCCACGTAATTGACTGACTTCCACTATCGATTGTTTAATGTCCACCTTCAAATGTTTAATGCTTATTTGTTTAATGTCCACGTTTATTTGTTTAATGTCCACATTTATCTGTTTGATGTCCACATTTATCTGTTTGATGTCCACTTTTAATTTGTTTAAAGTCCGCCTTTATTGGTTAATGTCTGCCCAAGTGCAAAGACGAGTCTGTCGCGATATCGCGACGTCGCGATTTCGTGGCACCCAGGCCTTAGGCTTCCTTTTGGCCCTAGCATGTCACGATATCGCGACGTCGTGATATCGTGACACCCAGGCCTTAGGCTTCCTTTTGGCCCTGGTGTGTCGCAATATCGCGACATCGTGATATCGTGACACCCAGGCCTTAGGCTTCCTTTTGGCCCTGGCGTGTCGCAATATCGCGACGTCACGATATCGCGACACCCAGGCCTTAGGCTTCCTTTTGGCCTTGGCGTGTCGCGATATCGCGACACCCAGGCCTTAGGCTTCCTTTTGGCCTTGGCGTGTCACGATATCGCGACGTTGCGATATCGCGACACCCAGGCCTTAGGCTTCCTTTTGGCCTTGGCGTGTCACGATATCGCGACGTTGCGATATCGCGACACCCAGTCCTTAGGCTTCCTTTTGGCCTTGTCGCGATGTTGCGATATCGCGACACCCAGTCCTTAGGCTTCCTTTTGGCCTTGGCGTGTCACGATATCGCGATGTCACGATTTCACGACACCTAGGCCTTAGGCTTCCTTTTGGCCTTGGCGTGTCGCGATTTTGCGACGTCGCGAAATCGCGACACCCAAGCCTTAGGCTTTCTTTTGGCCTTGGCATGTCACGATTTCGCGACACCCAAGCCTTAGGCTTTCTTTTGGCCTTGTCATGTCACGATTTCGTGACACCCAGGCCTTAGGCTTTCTTTTGGCCTTGGCGTGTCACGATTTCGCGACACCCAAGCCTTAGGCTTCCTTCTGACTTTGGCGACAAACTTCATAGGAAGATTGCCTTAAAAATGACCAACTTCTGTCTAGACAATACATAAACAAAAGAAAGGTGTCGAAGGCGGACGACTAGAAGAAAGCAAACGGGACATAACCAAAGCACTGTCACGTAATTGGATTGGTGCTGTTTTGGTGTCTACACTATGTAATTTACTTAACCCTTCAATGACTTTTGTACTTGCCCCCATGGTTTCTTGTAGAAGGATAACATCCAGATTATGAATTTCCACCAGCCTGGCTAAGACAAGTATTTTAGAGGGACTACCAAGACCTTTGATATTAAGGGATAACAAGATCATTTAAACATCTTAAAGGGGTTTTATCCCGCTCTAAGGACCCCTTTGATAGATGTTTGTTTACCCTACTGAATTTCCCTCAAAGCCTTCTCCTGTGCATGAAAAAAATTATTTTCTACCTGCTAAAGTAGTGGAAGATTTATTTATATTGTCCCAAAGCTAACACTAACCTTCCAACAACTGCACAAGTTCTCAGCTCAGATTCCCTTTTCCTAGAATGTAACAAATATTTGCAAGAGGAACCTGTATCCAAACCATATCCTAAAATAGATACCTCCCTAGAAGATTCATCTAATAAGTCACAAAGACTTCCCCAATAGTAGAAATGGGTTTGAGGTTGTTGGCCCATTGTCCAAAATCTTAGAAAATTCCTTGTCCTTGGAACTTCTTTTCGAACATTCATAAGGAAGTGTACAAATTTCTTTATTACCTAAGTCCATATTATTCTCATGTATTGGATAGTAATTGTCATAAGGCTTAGATGTCTAACCAACAAACTTAATAGTATCAGGTTCCAATCCTTTCACAGTTTTCTTTATGACTCTATCTCCTTCTCTAACAACTTGTGAACAATGAAATGGAGATAAAGCTAGACCCAAAATGTCTTCCTCCTCTAGATTTTTGGTTCTAGATTAAACAACATTCTTTTTGCTTGTTTGTGCCAAATCAGAGAGCACTATTGAGATCTAAAAATAGGTATCTCTTGATTGTTATTAGTTGACTTGAAATTTCCACTAGTTATTTGTTTTATCCTCCATACTTTCTATGTGAAAGCTTGATAAAATTCCTTAGCAATATGTCCATAAACATGACAATGAACACATCTAAAAGGAATCTTCAAATAATCTAAGATTTTAGTATGAACTATATTCCCCACAACTATCTCCATACAGTACAGTGAGCCTTCACTAATATCCATCTCAACCAAAACCCGAGCTACAGATCAAAAAACACTAGATTTAAAAGAAATATCTATATCCAAGGTTTTACCTAATGAATCTCCAATCACTTTCAAATATCTTTCTGATCATAACTCCATTGGTAGACCTGGAAGTTTTACCTAGATTGGGATTCTCCTAGCAAATTTAGTCCTAATATCAAAGCAAGTTGTCCAAGCCTTCAAAACCAAAAAAGAAGACCCCCAATACCAACGACCTCCCAAATTTCTTTGTGCATCTTCCTCTGATCAAAAAAGGAAACCTATCCATCCTTTGGTAAGTAAGTGAAAAATTGGCCTATATCCTAAGATTGGGATCCATTTCTTCTACAAATACTCATTTAGTGTATTATCAACTATTTGACATCCATGAAACTTTCCAATAAGAGCCTTCCCCAAAAACTCCAAAACTTGTTCCATCCTCAAGTCTTCCCCAAGTACCATTCTAATATTTGACCTTCTCTTTTTAACCACTTTATGTGTCTTGCACACTTTAGTAACCAGAGTTGTAGACTGTGTTGATTATAAGTTTTGATCCACTCCACTTAGGGCCTCTAAATTAAGACTTTTAACAATAAAACCAGAACCAAGCAAAGGAAACTTTGTCAAACAAAGTTTGGATTGTTTGGAGCTTGCTCAAGTTTTTCTTCCCTGCAATGAAATGTTTGCTTAATTTTTTCTTCCCTACAATGAAATTCTTGCTCAAGTTTTTCTTCCTTGCAATGAAATGATTGCTAATTCATTAGACCCATCACTTGAGTAGAGTGTTCTAATACATCTGAGAGTAAGCAGTCAATTGAACAACTAACTTGATCTAAACATTTTGACATAGATTTTACTCTATCCACTAAAGTATGATAACTTGCAGTATTATTCTGGTCACTAAAAAAACCCAAGGACCCCCAGTTCTCAACTTCTAAATCTTCTCCAAAAATAGGACCCTTGGCCCTTGAAGTTGAAAATATGTGTTAACCCTCAAAGGGGTCCTTTTAGAAGTCCAAACGTTCCTCTTCATTCTTCATCAAAAACAAGAAACCAATTTACTAAATTATACTATAATTTTAAAAATACCAAATAAAAAATATTTTTACTTCACTGCCCTAATATTGTTATACTAGCTTTTGCTACCCTAGCACTACTGCGACATTGTTAAAATATTTTTACTTCGCTGCCCTAGCACTGCTGCACTCGCCTTCGTTGCCCTAGCACTACTATGGCATTGATAAAATATTTTTACTTTGCTACCCTAGCACTTCTACACTTGCCTTCACTACCCTAGCATTATTGCAACACTATTAAAAAAATTACTTCACTGCCTTGGCATTGCTGCACTCGCCTTCGCTGCCCTAGCACTGCTACTGCACTATTAAAATATTTTTACTTCCTAGCTAGTTGAATACTACTCCAAAAATATCAATAAAGACCTTGATGGATGTAATTAAGTAAAGACTCTTATAAACGAGAAGTGATTAATATTTTGCAATGAAAATATAACCCTAAAGAGTAGTGAAACCTAATAAAATTAAAGGGAAATATGGTTAGCTACGATGTTGTTTCCACAAAGATGATTTGGAAAAGACCTATAAATGGTACAACTAGCTCATTAAGGAGATGAGAGGATAGTTGATATACAATATGCTCTAAGCACCAACATAGAAATACTTATGTGGTGTGAGATGGACAACGTGCTTCTTTTGAAAGAATGGAAGAAGGAAACCAACTCACTAAATGATAAGTGAGAAGGATGGTTGTGAAACCAGTAACTTCACCTAGTACATTTACATAACCAAAATTATGTATGATGTAGTGATGGGTTAGCATAGTAGAAGATGATAGTGGAAGATTTATATATATAAGTTAGGGTTAGGAATGGAAATTGGGTTGTGATATTTTAGGAATGGGAATTTGGGTTGTGACACTTAGATGCAAAAAGTTTTCTAAAGCAGTTAGGGTCTGGGAAGAAAAAACTAAGGTTTAACAAAATTCAAATCTCCTCTATTCCTTACTATCAACAAATAATTATGCAAATTTTCTTCAAAAATAAATTAAACTACAATTTATTTGCTTACCCTAATTAACTGAGATATCTGTAAATTTATTTTTTATGATTTGAAATAATCCTCACTATCCTTGTCTTAGGCAACTGACTTCATAGGGTCGTAACTCCCTCAATACTACCATAATGCATAAACTTAAGTAATAAAACAACTTGGAAATTTTAAACGGTGACAACTCCAATTCAACAAAAGGTCCATCAAATCCCAGGTATTTCTTCTAGTGAGCTTATCAACATTTTCTCATAAACATCAACTTATCCAGTAATAAACCCTCTTGGTTTGGTGAAAACCCTTTGATTTTAATTTTTTATGGAATAAGAGGGGTCAAGTTTTGAAGAGCTTAAATATCTACAGGGAATAAACTCTTCTTTGCCAAATTTTTAGTATTGCCATCTACAAAAGTCCTCTCCTTTTCCTCCAAATTTTTAGCATAGCTTTGTGACTCCTCCCTTCATCGGATAGCATAATGTCAATGGTGCTTGCAACAATGACAATGTCAACAACTCCAACAATATAAGTTAAGGTTTCAACTACAGGTTAAGAATATTATAAAAACACATCAATGTTATTATGTTAAAACACAAAATCAAATGATATTGATCTTGAAATACCTAGAGTAGCTACACAAAAAATGGAGGTCTTAATAGTGAAGATGTAAAATTGGCACTAAATAAATAAATAATAATTAGCATTTAATCTACAAAGATAGGAGATGTAAATTTAACTTTTCTTTTATGTTTAAACACTAAGTTGTGGTCATTATTGTTAGTTAATTCAAGTATGGCTACCACCAAGTATATAACAATCCTTATTTTGGATGGTCTCCTATTATAATTTAGTATTGAGAAAGTAAAATCTCTTCACATCCATTTTAGCGAGCCTCTAAGTTTTATAACATATATCACATGTTTTGAAAACTTAAAAAGTAATCCCTTAACTAATCCTTCATAAGTTTTTCTACGTTTATCATTTTTTTGGATATAATTTTACAAAATAAACAGAGTAATTGTGGGTTGCTTCTACCATATTCACAATCCTTAGAAACTAATCAAATTTGAACTTAAACTTTACAATATAACAAGTTTTCAATAAACAATGGAGATGAATACACGTAAAACAATACAATTTAGGGGAAAAAAATCTAAGGTAAAAAGTCAAGAAAAAGAGTTAACTATGAGATAAATAGTGATTACAAACTACTTCAACTCAACTAGCCATTTTGAAACATTCCAATATAATCTTCGTGCTCTATAATAACCAACATCAAGAGTTTGTAGATGATGCAAACCTTTTTGGGAGGGTAGGAAAAAACAAGGCCAAAGCTTTGAATAACTTATTAAAGGAATATAAAAGAGTATCAAGGCAAAATTTTGATAAGACAAAATCCAAATTTTACTTTATAAACACTCCAATTAGAATTAAATTGGGGATATACAATTTTTTTTTATCGGTAAAATTTTTATTAAAAGTGAGTTTTGAAAGGGTCCCCAAAAACTTAATACAAAAGGTCAACAGACCATCTAGAAGGCCAAAGGGTAGGCCTTTTGAAAATCCCGCCCAAAGCAGGAAATTTAAAAATAAACTTGAAAATCCCTCCCAAAGCAGGAAATTTGAAATAAAACATGAAATCCTGACCAAAGCAGGAAATTTGAAAACAAACATGAAAATCTTTCCCAAGGCAGGAAATGCGGGAAAGTCATAAAAATTTAAAAATCCCCCTCAAGGCAGGAAATTTAAAAATCTCGAGGATGGTTGATCCCACCCCAATCAGGGTCGAGATTAACACATTCAAATAGGAAAACTGGAATCCCGCTCAGGAAAACCAGAAATCACTTTAGGAAGTGGGAAACCAAGATTCCACCTAGGGATGGCCCGAGAAGGCAGTCCAAGAAGCAGCATCCCGCACAGGACCTAAAAAATAAATCAACAAGTTGAAAATCCCGCCCAAGGGGAAAACCAAAAACCAGCTAAGGAGAAACTGGAAGTCGAAGTTGCCTAGAAATAAAATCCACCCTGAGAAGGCAAATGAACTAGAGAAACTCGCCAGTCAAACTTGGAGGGGCCATCCCGCCCAAGCAGGGTCGGGACTAACATGATCATGTAGAAAAACTGGGATCCCGCATAGGAAAACCAAAAACCACTACAGGAGAGTGAGAATAGCAGAAAGCTAAAGATCAAAATAGGATCTCGCCCAAGGATGATCCGAGAAGACAGTCTAGGAAGCAGCATCCCATATAGAGCCTAGAAAATGGAACAACAAATCTAAGGATCTCCATAGGCCATGAGATCCTCTTGCACGCGAGGTTGAGCTGCAAGGAAGCTAGAAGAAACCAAAGGATCTGGCACCAAGTAGAAAACCTGTAAAAAAACCTAGGAAAGACTTGAGAGCAACTAGGAAAGGATCTCGAAAGCTCAACAGGAAACCCAGGGGAGAATCCAAGGATACCCTAAGTTAAGAGCACATGTAGGAAACCCTCAAGCAAGTTAGACAAGGAGCAGATAGGTGGATCAGGGACCTCCCACATAGAGGAGATAATATGCAATGGTAGCAAGCCTAGATATAAGGGCATGGGAAATACCATGAAACTGGGATATAACTAGGGGAAGGGAGGTAGGGAAGTAGAGAAAGACATCCCGCGGGACATCCCACCTCCATGTAGAATATAATTGGTGATATACAAATTACTTCAATTGGAGGGGTAAATTTACCAACGATATATCTAAGGATACCCTAATTTGAGGGGGGAATGAGGATAAGTTACAAGTGTCACAGCCTGACTTGGAAGGACTTTTTATGAGATGACAATATAACTGAGTTTATTGAATTCCTAATATTGAAGGTAATATGGACATGCCTAAAGTATAGTAACATTGAGTATGTTTTATGAATATGGTGTTGTTTATTATATGTGTTTTTGCAGGGCTAACCGTGATTGTAGGTGGACAATATCAAACTATCAATTTGATAATAACATTGATATTGCTTTAAAATCAATCAGCAAAGGAGCTAAATAATAGCATTGCTTATAATGGTTTTTAATTAAACTAACCATAATAATAGTAGGCTAAGAAATTAATATCCATCTTGATGATGCTTTTAAAATGTTTAGCAAAGGAATTGATCAATGTTGTTTTGATTTAAAAAAGACTAACCATTACGATATTAAGCTAACAATTTGATGATAGCTCAAATATTACCTGTTAATAGTTTAGCAAAGGGAAAGTTTGATATTTGCCTTATGATAATAATGGTTTAATTAAAATTATTAACCATTACATTGCATTTAGCTGAAAATTTAATATTTGCTTCCATAATACCTTTCTATATAAAAAAATAATTTGTTAATAATTGCTTTATTCATATGATGGCTACAATTAATGAGGACAAAATCATGAATTGTTTAATACTTTTAAATAGGCATGAGTATATTTTGACTTTCCAAAAGTAACAAGTATTTTTTAATATATTAAAAGATAGCTATTTTGGAATGAAGAGTTAATATCCCCATGTTAGTGAGGTCTGACTATGGAGGCTTGGCATAAGGAAAAGCATGTCCCTACCAACTGGAAAAAGGTGAGACAATAAGCATCATGTTTTCAAAAAATGTGCATGCTTTTGGGGAACGAAGAAAGGAAGGAAGGGGGATTCGCAAGTATATTAGGGAGACTAAGAAAACTCTTGGAGGCTATGAGAGGAAGCATTATAGTGAATAATCAAGTGGAGCCTAACCTCTTCAGGAGATTCAGGTTGGACAATCTCACTTTAGCTTGGTTTTTGAATGCTTTAATGGTCAACTATGGAATTATTATTTTATCCCTTTTGAATATCTAAAGGCTATATGATGTAGTCATTCATTAAACCTTTGAAATCATGTTTCATTGTTGGAATCTTGTTTTAAGCAAATTGAAACTTCATTGTTTTAACCTCCTTGTTTTCCCAGTTTGACTAAGGCTTTGAAATCGTTGTTTACAAATGGTATTATGATGATTCTATTTTGCTCTGGTGGCATCTACCCAAGTTTAATCATGTTCAACTCTAAGAAATTCTTGTTTGACCTGTGTATAAGCTAAGCCCTAAATATTATTGGGTAAATGTTTTACGCCCTTTCCTAAACCTGTTTCAACTATTTATCGGTGTGGATCTCAGTATGGACCTCATGTTTTAATGCATGTAGAAAGCAATATTTCTATCCTATGTCTTCAAACACTATTGATGTATCAGGTGATGGAAAATCAATTTTGGTTTATTGAACAGTAAGCTAGATTTTAGGGTGGGGTTATCTTTTGCTTGCAAAAGGTTTAGTGAGGTATTTCAACCTTTGTAGTCATCCCTTGAGTAGTCGACATGTCGATTCACATCTAGTGCACTTAGGCAAAATATCCTTCATGATCTTCTACGAGCAATATCCCACATGGGATATGCTTGGACCATCAAAGGGGTTTAAAGGTAGCTTGGCTCCCATAACCCTTCGACCACCAAGTGGTGGTCGATAGACCAAGCCACTCGATGGTTGCCCATCATCAAATGTGATGTGATATGTTGACACCTAACTCTTTTTTACCTATTAATTTACTCTTATCTGTTGCTAACCACTGATAGAGTATTGTTCGTTGGGTGGGATTTTTTTTTAAATAAGGTAGGATGATTTATCCCATACGTAGGGGTGATGGGATAAATGACCTCTAAAAGGTGCCAAGCTCACCATGGTCAATAGCCAATTGCCTAGGTGCTTGGCTATGCCCCATTCACCTTTGACCTGCTTGCAACCATGGTTCCTTGACTCGCCCTATCTCGTGGATTTTCATGGTTTGGTTGGTCTTCGATGGTTGGATTTTTTGGGTTAGCATGGGTTGCTTGGGGCTAAATGAAACAAACTTATTTTTAAAATAGTGTAGGGAACTTATCGTACAGGCTCCCTATTGGAGCATGTGGGGACTTGAAATAGAAGAAACTTCCCTTACTAGCCTGACCACCAGGTGGTGGTTGAGGTATCCACCACCTAGTCGAGGCTATGGCATCATTGTTTGGTGTTGAAGTTTGTTTGACCAAATCAGATTCTATTGATTGTTTGGAAGTTGGTCGACCAAATCAGATTCTATTAACTATTTGAAAATCAGTTGATTGGATTGGTCTATAGGTTGATTGCCTTGACACTAAATACATCGCCACTTTTGCTAATCAATATTTTATTTTTGGGAGATTGATATTTTGCAAACCACCTTCTTTTTGCTAAATTAACCTTTTGCTATGTATTTTGGAAAAAATAATTGTTTTGCTAAATCAAATTACTTTGCTAGAGAAGAAATTGATAGAGAAAATATTGAATGTTAACTATAGGACAATTTTGTGAAAAAAATTAGGTTAACTAAAGGTCCAATTTCATGGAAAAATTGAGTGTTTGTTTGGGATAAATTTCATGAAGAAATTGAGTAATTTTTGGGATCAATTTTGTGGAGAAATTGAGTGTTTTTTTGGGATCAATTTTGTGGAGAAATTGGGTGATTGCTTGGGAATTAATTTTGAGGAGAAATTGAGAATTTGTTGGAATCAATTTCATGGAGAAATTGAGTATTTTTTTGGGATCAATTTCATGGAGAAATTGAGTAATTGTTGGGATCAATTTCATGGAGGAATTGAGTGTATTTTTAGGATCAATTTCGTGGAGAAATTGAGTGATTGTTTGGGAATCAATTTCGTGGAGAAATTGAGTGTTTGTTTGGGATCAATTTCATGGAGAAATTGAGTGATTGATTGTGGTAAATTTTGAAGGTTTCTTAGGAAGTAAAATTATGGAAAATTTTAGATTGAATGAGTTAGAAATATACATTAGTGGATACTATATTTTTTTTGTTTAAACAAGTTGAAATATGTCAGTGAATAATATATTTTATGAGTTGAAAATATACATTAGAGGATAATGTATTTCATTGATTAAATGAGTTGAAATATGTTAGTGGATAATATATTTCATGAGTTAGAAATATGCATTAGCAGATAATGTATTTCATTTGATTAAAAGAGTTAAAATATGATGGTGGATAATATATTCTATGAGTTAGAAATATACATTACGGGATAATGTATTTCATTTGTTTAAATGAGTTGAAATGTTCTAGTAGGTAATATATTTCATGACTTAACATATACATTAGTGGATAATATATTTCATTTGATTATAGGGCTTGATGACAATAGACATCTGCATAGAATAACTTATGCAAGGTGGGAATATGTGGATCACTAATGATTGTATAAAAAATATTCTCTAGTGGGTTGGATTTTTGTGTTATCTTACATTTGGTATCAAATCTTTAGGTACAATGGACTAGAAGCTTCCATGAATAAGATAAAGGTTGCTTAAGAATTGATCCTAGGAAGGATAACTTTACTTTGA
Organism: Wollemia nobilis; assembly: GCA_028583015.1. NCBI lineage: Eukaryota > Viridiplantae > Streptophyta > Pinopsida > Araucariales > Araucariaceae > Wollemia > Wollemia nobilis. The sequence continues at coordinate 25,206,529 of JAQPPZ010000523.1, forward strand.
CATGGCACCTTGTGCGGAGCAAGTGTGACCATCATTATCAAGAGAGTGATAATGTGTAAGCTTACCTAGGAATGATATCTTGTGTAGAGCAAGAATAACCATAGCCATTATCAAATGAATGATAATAAAATAAGTTAGTTTGGAAGGGTAAGGGACTAACTATAAGCAACTAAACTCAACTCCTTTGTAGATAAGAAGAATGGCACCTTGCGATGAGGTAAGTGTGACCCAGGATATTATCAGGAAGGTAATAATGGTCGTAATTGAGAGGGCACCTTGTGGGATATAAGGGTGATGGTGATCATTAATGATTTAAGTTAGATCTTGGGAAGATATAGCGAAGTGCAATTGAAAGTATTTACTTGCCAGAATGATAAAGGCAAGAAGGAAGAGAGTCCAAAGGTAATATTGGGATTCAAGAATAAAATGGGTTTAGGTTCTATACTTTTTGGGGAAGTCACCTTAGCTATCCAAAACTAGTAAAATCCAAGGATGGACCCAGACTTGAAGATGTTGTGGTGTAGCAACATTTGAAGGATTTGCAATGGGCACCTTGATAATGGACTTTTGAAGTGGATCCAAAGATAAGGACTTCTTTGGTAAAGATTCAAGTGGTGTAGCCTGAATTCTCTTTTCCAACTATGGAGGTTTGGATCCCATTGTCAAATTGGATTGGTGATGGAACCTCAAAGGATTATTGGGTGTCCATGTGAGGGATGTCACACAAAGTGATAGTCACCTCAATCAAACCATCACGAATATGGGATGATTGAGCACCATAGTTTGCTCATGGTGTAATGTGTAAACCAAGAGGTTTTTATGCCTAAGTACTGGTATAAAAAGATAGCCTAGTAAAGGAATTGGCATCATTTTTTTCAAATGACAAAGATATAATTAATCCTTACATTGTGGTTGAGTTACCCTACATTCGAGGAGAGTGTTAGGAAATGGGGGGACCATGTGAAGGCATCATTTAAGTTGTATGGGTAGTGTACAAGGTTAACCCCAACAAACTATGGGAGAGTGATTACTCCTATCCACTCAAGGGATGTCTACAACCTCCAAAACTCAATATGTGGTGGAACTTCTATGATCTTATATGACATATCTTCTATGAGCCTTAAATATGTTAAAAAAAGAAATTATTACTCTCTCTCAAGATGGTTAGATTTGGGTTGTTACATTCTCATCCAACTCCTTTGTGTGGCAAAGGAGAATGACACCCAAGATAAGAAAGAGAAGAAGAGGATCTTCTCAAAATCTAGGGCTAGCTAGGTATGATGAAACTAAAGCTAGACCCCAAAAAAGGAAAATTTTGGAAAATTTCTATAAGAGGTAGAAAACCTCATCATAGTCACTGCAAGAACAAATTGAATAATAGGGGGAATAGATGAACCAACATAAGCAATTATTGGAAATTATTATGATGAGGATGAAAAAACACAAACAAAACCATCCAATGAGTTAAATCACAATAGAAAAGAATTATTTTATTAATGTCGGCCAAAAGAGGCAGAAATTACAATTCCATATCGTACAATATTGGAGCCCAAACCAAGCCCTTTTTTCAGATCCAAAATCCCTTTTTAAATCCTATTTTCCCCCCCTTTTACATGATTTTTTAAGTTTTTTTCCCATGCAAAAAAAAATTAAATTTAACTTTCCCGCCCATGCTAAATTTTAAATTCTAATTTCCTGCCCAACTGGTGGCCGACAAACACAAAGGCAAAACACTTAGAAATTTTTTGTTTTTTTTTTGTTGATGTAAGTTGCTTTGTTGCCACCGGATGCTCCTGCATTAGAAATCCAGGGTAAGTTTGAGAAGCGACCTCACTTATTTGTTGTTGGAGGAAAACCAAGGTGGTCAACCTCATACTTGAATAGCGAAGTCGAATCTTCTATAGGCCTTCCCTTCCATTTAACCAGATATTCTTCATATTGTCTATTTCTTGTACTTCTATCGATGCGAGTATCCAGGATTTCCTCTATCTCTTCTGTCACTGGAGCCAATGCCAGAACACTCCACAACTCTACAACTGATTCCTTAGAATTGTCAATCCACTCTACCAAATCAAAAATATTGAACACAAGTGATATGTTCAATCCACTCGACAACTCCACCTCATATGCATTTCTTAAATATCTTTTTTGTATGATCTTGCATGGTCCAAACTTCTTCATTTTTAGCTTGTTATATGTTTTAGCAGGAAACCTCTCCTTTCTCAGGTGCACCATGACTTCATCACCAACCTAGAACTTCTTAAACCTCCTTTTCTGATCAGCCTTTATCTTGTACTGAGTGTTCATCTTATTGATGTGTTGTTTTACTTCTTCGTGCATATCCTTCAGATGCTCTGCAAAGTTCTCAGCTTCAACACTATTCTTTTCTCCCCTGTCCAACTTCCTCAACTCAGAAGCATTTCTTGGACTACTCCCATATACCATCTGGAATGGTGATTTACCAGTACTCATGTTGACAGGAGTCATCCTATGGGTAACCTTGTTTGGAAAACTAGCTCCTGGTATCAAATCAATATGATGGCTAATTTTTCTCATGGGTGGCAAACCCTTTGGCACATTATCAGATATAATATCTGAGAAATCTTCCCTAACTCTAGGAATTAATGCATAGCACACATGCTCGTGCTTCAAATCATCTAGAAATTTCCTACCATAAACCAAACAAATTCTGGCATTGTTACATACCTTTTCATCCATTTCCTTCAGTGGCTTCAGTTTATGGCGCACTCCTTCCTTTGTTAGGGAGTAAGTGTTGGCATGTCCATAATGGACTACATAGTGATAAAACTACCATGGTCTTCCTAACAACATATGGCAAGCATCCATAGGCAGGATATCACACAAGACCTCATCCTTGTATCTCCCAATATTAAACTTGACTAAGCACTGTTCATTGACCAGTGTCCTATGGTCCTTCTACAACCACGCAATCTGGTATGGATGCGAGTGTCTCCTCCTCTCTAGATGTAACTTAGTAACCATTTCTTCAGAGACTAAGTTATCAGTACTGCCATTATCTATAATAACATTATAGACCTTACTTGAACATTTACACCTTGTGTAGAACATGCTCTTCTTCTGGTCTGGTTCCTTCTCCTCATTCAACAAGTTTCTCCTTGTGACCATAAATTATCCTCTCTCTGCCTCTTAAAAGTGCTCTGATTCAGCTCCTTCATCTGCAATAGCAGCTCTAGCATTACCTGCTGGCCTCCTATTTGGCTTCTCTTGGTGTTGTGGACACTCATATTATCGATGTCCTTCTTCTCCATAGTTGAAGCAGGTTCCACAAAATCATCTTCCTCCATTTCCTTGGCTAGATCTACCTCTTCCTCTTGGGTAGTTGTTCTGACCACCAGATATGTAAGCATTATCTCCCTTCTAGTCTTGACTACTGCTAGCTTCTTCTTTCTTCTCACCTCGTCCTCCATCTATTCTTCCACCAGTTCTTTATCCACAACCTCTTCATTTTTGCTTACCCTCAAACCTTCTGTTCAACTTCTCTTCAAATTTTAGAGCAAACTAGTAAGCATCCTCAATGGTGCTCATCCTAACCAGACTCAGCTCTTCTTGAATACTGGTTCTCAACCCATGGATGTAACGGGATACCTTCTCCTTGTTAGCATTAGAATGGCCGGTTAGGATCAAGATATTATAGAACTCCTCGATGTATTATTTGACATAATTTCCTGACTATCTCAAACTTTGCATCTTCTTCAGCAAATCCAACTCATAATCTACCAGAATAAACTACCTCTTCAGCTTTTCCACCATTCGTTCCCATATGGTGATCCTCTATTTTCTCCTTCTATTTTTATCAAGTTGTACTCCTTTCCACCAGATTCTAGCATGACCCTTCAGTTTGGTCTTAGTAAACTTGACCCGGTTAGGATCTTCCACCTCTTCATATTCAAAATATTCTTCCAGGTCATTGATCCAATCAATCAACTCCTCCAGGTTAAGATTTCTCAAGTATGTGGAAACCTCCATCTTCGACCTCTTCCCAATCTGGGATATGGCTCTGTACAACCTCGCTTGGGTAGGATCTGCTACCTTTTCTTCTTCCTCAAACTGGTCTTCCTCTTCTTCGGATTCATCTTTGCTCTTTTCCTCTCTTCTTAGGTCAAACCCTTTATGCAACTCTTCTTGTAATGCCTGGAATTGTCTTTGAAAAGCTCAAAAATCCTCTGATGGCACTACAATATTACTAGCAACACCTCGGTTCCTTCGTGGGGCATCTTGCTTCAACTTCTCCAAACCTGAACCACAGATCCTGGTGTAAACTACCTCACGTTCGATGATATGCTTACACACTCAGGAACTCCCACTCTAATACCACTTGATTAGGATGAACAAACACGAAAAAAACCATCCAAGGAGTTAAATCACAATAGAAAAGAATTATTTTATTAATGCCATCCAAAAGGGGCAAAAATTACAATTCCAGATCGTACAATCTTGGAGCCCAAACCAAGCCCTTTTTTCAGATCCAAAATCCCTTTTTAAATCCTATTTTCCCCCTCTTTTATAGGATTTTTTAAGTTTCCCGCCCATGCAAAAAAAAAATAAATTTAACTTTCCCGCCCATGCAAAATTTTAAATTCTACTTTCCCGCCCAACTGGCAGCCGACAAACACAAAGGCAAAACACTTAGATTTTTTTTTTTTATGCAAGATTGCTCTGCTGCCATTGGATGCTCCTGCATCATATTTTCAATCAAGTTCCCTAGAATGAAAATTTTGAACATAGAGAAGAGAAAGATCTTGCTATTAAATAATTCATGAAGGTAAGAGCTCATATAGAGTTGGGGCTAGCCAAGGACCTAAATAATATCAGGGTATCCAAGTTGGTAAATTCAGTCGAGATGTGGCTGCATGTATTGGAACGTATCTTTTCTTGAAAAATAATTCATGAGTAACTCAAATAGTAGGGCTGCCCTTCATGTGCTTGATATAGTTTTGGAATGGTTTTGACCAAGCCTTAATCAACATCCAAGATAGACTTCTCGATTGTTATACAATTCTCTTGGTTTTCAGGTAGAATTCATTCTTGAGGTTTATAATTTGAGAAGAGATTTTAATGTTCATGAGCTAGATTCTTGAGAGGAGTATGGGATCCTCTTAGAAAAATCTAAATTTTGGTCAAACTTAATGGAAAAGAATAGATATGGAATTCTATTCTTAGTTAGGTTTTGATCATTTAATGAGAAATAATAGAGATGGAATTCTATTCTTGGTTAAATTCTTGATCATGCTTAATGAGAAAGAATAGAAATGGAATTCTATTCAGAGGTTGAGCAATTTTTAGTATGGGGAATCTATTCTTGAGAGGAGTGTAGGATCCTCTCTCTAAATTGATAAAGCATGTACCAAATTATGAGATTAGTAAACATTTGAAGGTACCTAAAATCATCTTAAGAGTGGATCCTAAGATTTAAAACATGGGAAAATACCTTCTAGTTAGGTATGAAGAAGGATATTGTTGGTTTTGTTGCTCAATGTTTGGAATGACACCTTACGTGGAGTAAGTGTGGCCATTGATATCATTAGTGGATGATGATACCTTGGAATGGTACCTTACGTGGGGTATGTGTGACCATTGATATTATCAGTGGATGATAATAATCATAGAATGAACACCTTATGTGGAGTGGGTGTGACTATTGATATTATCAATGGATGATAATATTTTTTGAATGACACCTTACATGGAGTAAGTGTGACTATTATTAGTGGATGATAATACTTTTGTATGACATCTCACATGGAGTGAGTGAGTCATTGACATTATCAGTGGATGGTAATATGTTGTTTAATTAATAAAATAAAAATATCCTTATTTAATTGAAAATGTATTAATATTTTTCTTTTGCAAGAAAACACACAAGACTGTATTTAGTCCAAGGGGGTAGTATGCCACAACCCGCCTTAGCAAGACTTCTTATGAGATGATAATATAACTGAGTTTATTGTTTTAATTCCTAATATTGAAGGTAATATGGATATGCCTAAATTATAGTAATATTGAGTATGTTTTATGAATATGGTGTTGTTGATTATACATGGTTTTATAGGGCTAACCATGATTGCAAGTGGACAATATCAAACTATCAATTTGATAATAGCATTGATGTTGCTTTTAAATCAATCAGCAAAGCAACTAAATAATAGCATTGCTTATAATAGTTTTTAATTAAATTGACTAACCATTATAATAGCGGGCTAACAATTTAATGTCTTGATGATGCTTTTAAATTGTTTAGCAAAGGAAATGATTAATTTTATTTTGATTTAAAATACTAACCATTATGATATTAAGCTAACAATTTGATGATAGCTTGAATATTACCTATTAATAGTTTAGCAAAGGGAAATTTTGATATTTGCCTTATGAAAATAATGGTTTAATTAAAATGATTAACCACTACATTGCATTTAACTAATAATTTAATATTTCATTCCATAATACCTTTCTATCAAAAAAAAAAATTGTTAATAATTTGCTTTATTCATATGATGACACAATTAATGAAGATAAAATCATGAATTGTCTAATACATTTAAATAGGCATGAGTCACTTTTGAATTTCTAAAACTAGTAAGCATTTTTTTAATACATTAAAATATGGCTATTTTGGAATGAAGATTTAATATCCCCATGTCAGTGAGGTTTGACTATAGAGGCTTGGCATAAGAAAAATCCTATCCCTACCAATTGGGAAAAGGGGAGACATTAGGCATCATGTATTTGGAAAAAAATGCATGTTCTTGGGGAAGGAAGGAAGGAGGATTCATAGGCAACTTAGGGAGACTAAGAAGACTCTTGGAGGCTATGAGAGGAATCATTTTGGTGAATAATCAAGTGGATCCTAACATATTCAGGAGATTCGGGTTGGATAATCTCACTTTAGCTTGGTTTTTGAATGCTTTAATGGTCGACTATGAAATTATTATTTCATCTCTTTTGAATAGCTAAAGGATCTATGATGTACTCGTTCATTAAACCTCTGAAAGCATGTTTCATTGTTGGAATCATGTTTTAAGCAATTGGAAACTTCGTTGTTTTAATCCCATTTTTTTCTCGGTTTGCCTAAGGCTTTGAAATCATCATTTGCGAACAATATTGTGGTGATTCTATTTTGCTCTGATGATGTCTTCCCAAGTTTAATCTTGTTCAGCCCTAAGAAAATCTTGTTCAACCTGTGTTTAAGATAAACCTTGAAGCTTCTTGGGTAAATGTTTTACGCCCTTGCCTAAACTTGTTTCAACTACTTATCGGTGTGGATCTCAATATGGACCCCCTATTTCAATGCCTATACCAAGTAATCTTTCTATCCCACATATTTAGATATTGTTGATGTATCAAGTGATGAAGAATTTATTTTGGTTTATTGAATACCAAGCTAGAGTTTAGGAGGGGGCTATATTTTGTTTACCAAATATTTGGTGAGGTCTTTTGACCTTTATCGTCATTCCCTAAGCAATCAATGTTTTGGTTTGCATCTAGCATGTTGAGGTGAAATACCCATCATGGTATTGTACAAGCAATCTCCCACATGGGATATGCTTAGGCCATCAAAAGGGTTTAAAGGGAGCTTGGCTCCCATAACCCTTCAACCACCAAGTGGTGGTTAGCAGACCAAACCACTTGGTGGCCACCCAATGTTAGATGTGATGTAAGATGTTGATACCTGGCTCTTTTTTTCTTGTTAATTTATTCTTATCTATTGTTGACCGTCGATAGAGGGTTGTTTTTTGGATGGGAGTTTCTTTTTTTTAAAAGGTAGGATGATTTATTCCACATGCAAGGTGTGGTGGGATAAATGGCGTCTAAAAGGCACCAAGCTCACCATGGTCAATAGCCAAGCACCTAGGTGCTTGGCTAAGCCCCCTTTACCTTTGACCTGCTTACAACCCTGGTTCCTTAACTCGCCCTATCACATGGAGTTTCATGGTTTGGTTGGTCTTCGATGGTTGGGTTTTTTGGGTTAGCATGGGTTTCCTAGGGCTAAATGTAAAAAACTTCTTTTTAAAATAGTGTGCAAAATTTATCCCACATGCTCCCTATGGGAACATGTGAGGATTTGAAATAGGAGAAACCTCCCTTACTAGCCTGGCCACCAAGCGGTGGTTGGGGTAGCCACCACCTGGAGGAGGCTATGACACTAGTTGTTTGGCACTAAAGTTTGTTTAACCAAATCAGATTTTATTGATTGTTTGGAAGCCAGTCAACCAAATCAGATTCTATTGACTATTTTGAAACCAGTTGACTGGCTAGGACCTCCCTTGGAGGATTGCCCTCTCCTCTCCAACTCACCTACAACACCTGGGTGAGTTGAAAATATACATTAGAGGATAATGTATTTCATTTGATTAAATAACTTGAAATATATTAGTGGATAATATATTTCATGAGTTAGAAATATTCATTAGTAGATAATGTATTTAATTGATTAAAAAAGTTATATGTTAGTGGATAATATATTTCATGGGTTAGAAATATAAATTAGGAGATAATGTATTTCATTTTTTTTAATGAGTTGAAATATGTTAGTGAGTAATATATTTCATGAGTTAAATTATACATTAGTGGATAATGTATTTCATTTGATTAAAGGAGTTGAAATATGTTAATGGATAATATATTTTATGAGTTAAAAATATGCATTACTGAATAATGTATATCATTTTAAAACGAGATGAAATATGATGGTGGATAATATATTTCATTTGATAGAAATATGTTAGTGGATAATGTATTTCATTTGATTAAATGAGTTGAAATATGTTAGTGGATAATATATTTCATGAATTAGAAATATGCATTAGTGGATAATGTATTTCATTTGATTAAAAGAGTTGAAATATGTTAGTGGATAATATATTTCATGAGCTAAAAATATGCATTAGCGGATAATGTATTTCATTTGATTGAAAGAGCTAAATTATGATGATGGATAATATGTTTCATTTGATAAAATATGTTAGTGGATATTGTATTTCATTTGAAAAAGAAAAATGAATGTGGAATTCATTCGAGGAAATTATGGGGTTCCCTCATTATTTTGTAAAATGAATTAAAAGAACAATTCATGTATTGGGGACATAATAATCATGGGATTATTATGTATTTATTTGGATGATGATGTTTTAAAAAAAAATAATGAATGTAGAATTCATTCGGGATAATTATAGGGTTCTCTCATTGAGTTGTAAAATGAATTAAGAGAACTATTCATGTAATGGGGACATAAGAACTATGGGGTTCTTATGTACTTATATTGGTATTGATGTATCAAAGGGAAGTATGAGATTCCTTTGTATAGATGTTGGAGACATCTAAAATTATGAAATAAAAAGGATATTTTCAAGGTTGGGTTTTTTCGTAAGGGTTTTCCAAGATATATGATGTATCATGTGTATCAGTTATCTTTATCTTTTAATCTTGGATTGGTATTTAATAATGTTTAAGCTTATGGATTAGAAGCATAGAGAGAGTGAGAGAGTAGACTAAAGGATTTTGAGATAGCCTAATAGCAATACGCTTAGTGCACCTACATAGATGGATTTATGTATGGTGTAGGGATGAGCATACCCTTTTGATAGACTAAAAGGGGTAAGTTAGCTCATCATGGAGATGAGATAGATAGCTTATTTGTGTGATGCCTAGTGCACCTACATAGATAAACTTATGTATGGTGTAGGGATGGGTGTACCATCTTGACAGACTAAGAGTGATAAGCTAGTTCATCATAAAGATGAGATAAATAACTTATTTACATTACGCTTAGTACACCTATGTAGACGAGTTTATTATGGTGTAGAGATGGACGTACCCTTTTTGATGGATTAAAAAGGGATAAGTTGGCTCATCCTGAAGATGAGACATATAACTTAATCATAGGGCTTGATGGTAATAGACACCTGATAGAATTACTTATGCAAGGTGGGGATATGTGGATCCTTAATGATTGTATAAAAAAAAATATATATATCTCTAGTGGTTTGGATTTGTGTGTTATGTTACAAGTAGAGACAATGGGCAAGAATTCTTCTAAGTATGTTGAGCCCAAAAACCTAAGCTTAATACTTATTGCATTCTCTCTACCAAATGGTCTTGCACTATGGAACAGTTTAAAAAAATCAACTAATCTAGTGATCAAAGGTTTAATATGGGTGGTGGAACTGGAGAAAAAAATTATGTTTGGATGGATACTTGGTGTGACAAAAAAACCACTCAAACTATATCCAATTTTGAAACCATGGATGAGATTCCTTCAACACAATTATGGTGATAGGGTTTCAAATATTTTCTACAAGGATAAGGAAGGAAGATACAAATGGAAAGAATATTTTTTTACAAGTATACAAGACATTAATGCTAGGAGGCAACTAAGTAGAAAGATAACAACGATGATTACTATGAGGGGAACCAAGGATAAGTTGATTTGGTACACAATAAGAAGTGGATATAATATAAAGCACCATCACAATAGGAATATTGCCAGAATATGGAGAGATATTTGGGATAGCCCAAGCATTCTTAAAGTCAAAACGTGTGTTTGGTTAGTAGGTCATAGAAGAGTTTTATCCTAAGATAACCTTATGAAAAAGGGTTTTCATGGCCCCTCAAAATGTGTTTGTAAAATGGAGGAGAGTATATACCATCTCTTGGAACACTGCTCAATAGTGTGAAAATTATGGCAATGGATTCTTAATATGTTTGGTAAAATGCACGATGATGAATGGAAAAATTGGGGAATGGTTAAAATAATGGTAGAGCACTTTTAAAAGTGATGCTTTACAGACAATCTAGGATATATCAAAAGATACAATACTTTGCACTATTTGGCTAGAAAGGAATAGAAGAATATTTAAAGAAAATGCGAGCAGTTTAGAGGTAATGGAAATGAATATTTGTTTAGTCATAGAGGAGTCTAAACCAACCCTATCAACTCACCCAATCCCTAATCTGGAAGTAGAGAGCCTTGATAGATGAAGTCAAGTCATCAAATGGAATTATGATGTTGGGGATAGGATAAACAAAAAGAAGGTAAAGAATATAAAGTGGAAACCACCAGAAGTGGAGTTGGTCAATTTGAATTTCGATGGAGCATCTAAAGGAAATCCACGACCTATAGAAGGAGGAATAATTAGAAATAATAGAGGAGATATTTTGTCTTATTACGCTTTCAATATTAGAATTAAGACAAATAATGAAGTTGAAGCTTGGACGGCTTTGGAAGGGTTAAAAATATTCAAACAAATGAAATGGAATGAAGTATGGATGGAAGGTGATTCACTCATAGTAATAAATACAATTTTGAGGAAAGCAAAGGCTCCATGGAACATTTAAGATATAATTGTAGAAATTCAAGATCTTGCTAAAGAGTTTGAGGAAATCAAGTTTACACATACATTCAGGGAATGAAACAAATGTGCAGATAGGCTAGCCAATAGAGGGGTTTTAAATGAGAATCTTGAAGTTAAATTTTACTTTCCTTAGTTAGAGGAAGTAGTAAGTTTAGTTGAAGCTGACAAGAAAATGTTGACTACCTGAATCAAATAATGATTAATATTTATTTTAATTTTTTCCATTGATAATATCTACTTTATTTTATAACATTAATATGCTTTCATATATACTATTTATTACAATTTTTGTGGTTATACTTGTATTTCAAGAAGGAAACTAGGCTATGATAGTGCGATGTTTTGGAAATATTACTCTAGTAAAATGCAATGCATAGATAGTAAAGGTAAAGTTTTGGTATTGTGAAGGTTGTTGTAGAAAAATGTTAAGAAGGATGCTAACTCTGAAATATTTATATTCACACAAAAAAAATTCTAGAAAATAAAAACAAAAAGTTCAAACATTTTAGTAACTCAAATGAGATAAAAATTTGAATCTTTTTGTAAACTCTCATATTTTAAAAAAGAAAGTTGTGATTTGTCAAAGGTGAGAAACTCAAATATAACCCTTTGTTCAATAAATAAATAAATAAAAATACATTCACAAAAGGTTAGTGGATTGATTTTTGTGTCACAAAAGGTTAGTTGATTGGTAAGACTTTGGGTACTTAACAAGAGGAGACTAGGTTTAATAATCATAAACACAATTTGATTTTTGTGTCTCAAAAGGTTAGTGGATAGGTAAGACTTTGGGTACTTAACAAGAGAAGACTAGGTTCAAACCTTGAGGTATGTTCAATATGGGCAAAGGTAGTAGTCTGACTGATTTTTGTGTCTCAAAAGGTTAGTGGCTAGGTAAGACTTTGGGTACTTAACAAGAGAAGACTAGGTTCAAACCTTGAGGTATGTTCAATATGGGCAAAGGTAGTAGTCTGACTTGAGACTAGGTTCAAACCTTGGGACATGTTCAATATGGGGACAAAGGTAGTAGTCTGACTTGAGACTAGGTTCAAACCTTGGGGCATGCTCAATATGGGCAAAGGTAGTAGTCTGACTTGAGTGTGCACACCAGTTTGATGACAGAGTGTGCACACCAGTTTGATGACAGGGTGCCAACCATGAACCACCAGAGGGACAACGTTTACCGAGGAAAGGTAGGGGTTATAGAAGTAGCTTCAATGATTGACCAACCTGCGTTTGGAGGCAGAAACCTCAGAGAAAATGTCTGTCCTCAATGTCCTGTTACCAATTTCCTTGATATAAAAAAATTAATAAATAAAATAATTTTGCCTGATATAAATAAATAAATAAATAAAATAATTTGGTTTTTGTATTGGGGAGAGGGGTGCGCCAGGCTACTGCTGTAGTGCAACGCAGAAAAGACGCTTGAGGGCCCTGGTAGCAAAATTCATTGGATGGGAAAGATTCATCTCTCATGCAGATGTGGGATGGGATTACTTGCGTCAATTTGTAAATCTATGCCTTGTTGAAGTATGGGAGAAGGATTATTCTCTGAAGTGGTGTAAACTACATGATTTGGTCCTTGATCTTGCAGTTTCTATATCTAAAGAAAATAGATGTGTATTTAGAATAGAGGAAGTTAGACAGAGTGGCTGCCTGCGTGTTTTGTTAGGTAAGCAAGGCCTCCATGATGATGCACTCTTTTCTGTTGTCCTCCATTTGTCCGCGCACTCATTCATTGTTTAGAAATTCCATTATAGATACGCGGACATTCATTGTTTAGAAATTCCATTATAGATATTATTCCAGCAAAATTGTTTAGAAATTCCAATATAGAGATTATTCCAGCAATATTGTTTAGCCAACTCAGAGTGCTACATTCCTTAGGGTTTTAAATTTATCTAACACAAGCATTAAGTAGGTACCAGAATGTGTTGCCAAGCTGAAGAGTTTCTCCTCCCGGAGACTCTTCACATAAGCAACACATTATAGTACATGGTTGATGCGTGTGTTAGATGAACTTAAACTGAGCGAATACTACACTTAATCTTAGCCAAAAGGCCGACTAAGGTATGTTTATGCCCTTCTCATCCCTGCCTATTTCTTCTCCTCTTCGCCCGCTTATCTCCCCACACCCTGCATGTGGGATATCCACATCTCTCCGTCCCCATCCCCCACCATCGCTGCAAAAGTCTCAAACATGTTTCATATTAATCATAGCAAATGGCAAATGGGTTTTCCCTTCACCGGTCCAGTTCACGTACAAACTCAATCCTATTAATCATAATCATAGCAAATGGCAGATGGGTTTTCCTTTCACCACTTAAAGTGTAAACTTAATCCAACTCGGACCACACCAGAAGACAAGACACAACTTGCACCTTACCTTACCTTTCCATCCTTGTCCGTCTCAAACACCAACAACTTATTCCACTGCACTGCAACTAATATGCATTGGAGTTGTTGACAGTTTTCTCTATTAGAGCTTTGGAGGTACATTGCTATTAATGCCATCGATTTCATAAACGTATATCAAGAGTTCAAAGATGTGTGCGTTCCATTCCATGGCTCCTTCTCAGCATTTGTTGGGCCTGCTTTTGCTGCTTCTCCCTTTTTTTTCACAAGAATTTATTCCGCTCTTATGCTTTGATTTTTTTTGTTTATGTGTGTAGCCACATTTCTAACCATTTACGGTAGAGTCAGAATGATGTGTAAACGCAATATGTTTATGGTTGATTCTTTACATTCCATGTTGGTAGTTTCTTTTTTTTCTTATAAATTATTTTGGTCTTCAACGTTTTATAAATCACTTATTTTACTTATAGGTTTTTTCCTTCAATTCTATGCGACTGCTTATAACAACCCTCTCCCATACACAAGGCATTAGTCTCCCTCTCTAGAAAGAAAGCATCCTAGCGAGCTTGAATTTTTAAGGATTTGAGTTTAGATGGGTATTTAAAGACAAATGTTTACTTTAAGCTAAGGTTGATCATTTATATAAGGATAGAGAGCAGACTCTTTGGAATTAAGGTCGAGTGCAAGCTCTGTCTTGTTTTTCTTATTGGTTCTTCTGCTCTGTTACCTTAGCTTGTGTTTAGAGCCTTGTAGGTACCTATAGCGATAAATTGCCTAGGATGACATGTTCACACATCATCAAGACATCCCTTCCAATATAGTGGATATTGAACCTATTGAACCGTGTCAAAAGAACTTGACGACACCCCCACGGACATACGTGCTTATGTTCTGGGGTCATTGAACCATTCTATAATCTCAATTCTATGCTTGTAGTTTCAAAGCCTAAACATGAGTCAACATGGATGTATCTAGTGAAAAAGATCAACATTCGACTAATGTAAGGAAGTCAAGGGAGAGGACTCGCGGGAGAGCACTTGCCTAGGTGAATTGATGGGTCAAGAGAGACGCGGTCGAGGAAGAGGAAGTGAGCGACAAGGAATGAAGCTCTTAAGATATGGAGAGGGATATAGCGATAGCTTTTATATAAGCATTCCCTCTTAACATAGGTTGAGGGAGATGGGAGAGGAATTCCCTATTAAGGTCATTCATGCACGGGGAGTACTTTTAATTTTAAGGAGGGAGAGCACTCTTAAAACTCTCTATCCATAAAGAGGGAGGCACTGAGCACCCACTTAATAAATAATTCTCAAATTTATTTTGACCTATGCAAGGAAGAGGGAGCCCACTTTTATAAGGATGAGCACTCTTTAGATGTTCTCTATTCATTATCTTAAGAGGGAATCATAGTCAACCTATCAATAAGTCTTTGGCCTTTATGCACTTGATCGAAGATCAATAGGTCGATGATTCTATCTCCATCTCTATCTCTGAGGAGGGGAAGTTGATGTCTTATTGCATATAACAATAAGACTCTTCTCTCTTCCTCTTCCTATCGATGATTGCAGTCCTATCGCTTTCATTCAATACGTTGGTCGAGCTCTATAATTTTGAGCCATATCCAATTCATTCAATAGGTCAGTCGAGCTCTATAATATTGAGACCTCTTACAATTATAGATGGAGAGCTAGTATTTGTGCACTTTGGTCTTCCACCTTAACTTAACAACCAATGCACTTAATAACCTTTAAGAGTAAATAGTATAGTGCACTACTAATATCACCTTATTGCTCCTTCAAAGTAACTAATAAGATGCACTATAATATTTGCAAATTTCACTTAAGAGTAGTGTCTTATTTGCTTCAACTATAGAATAGGAAGATGATATTTTTCCTTTAGAAATATATCTAACTCCTATTTTAATTTGTAGGTATTAACCTTATAAGAAACTATCTTCTGCACTCCCTTGAAGACTTTAATATGCAACCTTCTCCTTGCAACTTTAACTCTAATATGGTGCTTAATGAAACTTACTAATCGAGCTAAGTAACTTAATGTTCAGTAATGAACCTATTGCACCAAAGTTGCTTACCTTAATGAACTTTGTAGATGAAGGATTACAAGGTAATTAGTTTCACCTTATTATTACCTTTTACTGGATGAACTTGAAACTCTTCTTGACTATTTGAAATATTTGTCTAACTCAACTATTTGTAGCTTTGAAACCTTCTAACTTTCTGCCCTAAAACTATAGTAGGTGATTTTAAATATCCTTTAGAAGGCACTCTATAAATCTTAAGTTTCAAAGCTAGTAATGTTGTCCTAATTATTGCCCTTTCACAGTCAATTTTACCACTGAATGTTGTTTTTGAATCTCATAAATTTGAAAGTGAACTCGTCCAAATTGCAACAAAGTTTTTCTTCAAGAACCTTGCAGTATTCAGTTGTAAATTTAGCAAACCTCTATCTTTGAATTAGCTTCTTGCCTTTAAATGTAATCTTCAAACCTTTTAGGTTTGGTAGTAATGTTTGGCTCCTTTCTCCTTGTCGAATTTTGACTTCAATATAGGCCTTCTTCTCAAGAATCTAAAAGTCTTCAGGTCTTCACCAATCTCCTCTGAAATTTGGCAAGCTTCTTGCCAAATCTAGATTTGTTTGGGCTTATTTTCGGATGGCGATAATTATCCCAAAATATCTTTTATCAGGAACTTCTCCTTGGTGGTAAATTTCTTCAATTAGTTCTCCTAAGAACTCCTTCAATGACCTTCTTTTAATCTCCTTCAATGAGGCTCTCCAAGCCTTCTCCTTATTTCTCCTTGAGCCCTCTTCCCTAGGGTATTCACTCTCGTAGATTCTCTGATATTTCTAAATGAGACCTTTCAACCTTCTACTATGGAAGTGTTGCCATGAGATCTCCCTCTCGGATCTCTGAAATCTGCTGCTGCTAAAATCTAAAATAGGACCTTCGCTAGTCCTTTATCTCTGAAAGTTCTTCAATGGACCTTTTGTGGGTCTCTTCAACTTATTTAGGATGAAGTCTTCAATCTTCAATGGAGATCACCAATCTCCTATCTTCACCAGGACTCTACTCTAGAGTCTTATCTTCCAAGGCTTCTATGGCTATTTCTTCTTCTGCACTTTGTAGGTCTACAATCTCTAGCAATGGGACCTTTTCTACAGGCCTCTAAATCCTTGCTATGTCTTTGTTTCTTCTTGTACTAAATTGATTTCAAATAAGATATTATTCCTAGCTCTTTGTAGGAAGCTTCCCAACTTTCTTTGAATCTCCTTTTCCTGCAACAAAGTATTAGAACTATAATGGAAGAAACTGTAAATCTAGAGATAATCAATCTTCACTAGTTGATTTGTCAATCTAGTGGAATCAACGCTGAGTCCTAGTATTCACGAGTATTTTTGCAACTATGTGGGAAGACTCTAGCCAAATACAATCTCAAAAATTTTGAAATTGATATTTATGGATTCCTCTCAATATCACTTGAGGCTCTCTCTATTCCCTATTGATCTACTATATGCTATGATACCACTATTAACTTTTGATGGATATATAATACAAAAAGTGCAACCACAAGATGTAAGATAAGCAATCTAAGATGACTGTATGAAAATGACACTATAACATGTAGGAAAGTAATAAGATAAACATTTGCAATAACTTAGAAATATGCCATTAATGAAAGCTCACAAAAATAGTACAATACAGTATAATGGAGGACATGAACACTCCATAAACTATTTTTAAAGAGGCTACATTGTACTCCTCTAACTAATCTATACTATGCACTCTCTATATTCTATGTCCCCTATTTCACTCACTATAAGGCCTATATATAGGAAGATAAGTTCACTGGCCCTCACTCTACCTTTGACTATATCTTATAAATCATGTATATGTGGACTACATGCACATTTACATCATTGCACATTCTAACACTTGTACATTTATTACATTGCTTGAAGTAACAACTTAAATTTACTCTAAAGTAAACTCCTACTATAGTAATGTACAAAAGGTAGTATATTGACATGTACCAAATAATGTAATACACTCTAACATTCCTTGACCTAAAGGGCCTTGTCCGGGTGTGGCCCACCCAGATGTATCTCTACTTTTCTTGGGATGAATACTGATTGGGTGAAAGAGAAAGCAACCTCTAGGAAAGGTGAACAAATAAACTCAACTTTGGTTAGGCACTTGGATGAGAACAAGGACCTCCCTTTGCACCTTAACACTCTCAAACAAAGCAGTGAACAAGTAAGATTCTATTTGCACTATGACATGGACCTTTAATACTAAAGAGCATGATGTTGCATTATCCCATTGATTCCTACATGATTGGGTGCTTAATTGCATAATACAATTTGCATTTATTCTCACAAAGCCTGCACTTCCTCTCTCAAACCACCCTTTCTTGTATAAAGTAAAGAATAAAGTGCATCTATCTTTCTCCCCCATAAATGAGATAGTTGGCTCCTTGCCTCAAGGAATAAATAGTAGCTTTGCTAAATTTTTACCAACTCCTTACACTAGCTAGGGATAGACGAGGTTAATATTTTTCAACTTCTCTCACCAACTAGAGATAGGTGAGACCAAATTTTACCCAACTTCTTGGATGAGAAAAACTGTGAACAAGTCATATTTTGGTTAGACAACTTAGAATTCATTATCAGGATTTAATAGACACAAAAGGTTCTAGCACTAGCTAATATGGATATGACCTTTGGCCTAAATCTTAGATTTGGGTTCTAGCACCAACATAGACTTCTCTCTCAGGATCGTGAAAGAATAGGAAAGCCTATCAAGCTTTCTTTCTCACCCTAGCATCCCTTGACCTATAAGAGTGCTTTTCGTCCCCACGTCGTGAGGTGCACCCTCTTTGTGAGAAAGTGTCTTCACTTGAGACTGATCATAACAAAATAAAAACAAATGGAAAATGTTTTACACTAGAGATTTATAGCATATTTACTTTACAATTAAACCCACTTTAACATTAAGCATTTAGCCTTACCTTAAATGTTTCCATGTTTGATGGAAAAATTTTATATCTACTTTAAAACCTAATTAGTGAACAATGTATATTCATCGATTTATTTAGATGAAGTATAATTAGAATACTAAGATGTATTCATATTACATATAATGATATCACTCCATTTTAAGTTCAAGCATTTGATTTACATAGTTCTAGGATGTATTTCAATATTTTATTTTGAGAATTTAGACAACGAAGTAGTTAACATAATATATCCATCGGGTTTAGAGAAATTGGTAGGGAGTGAGAGTTCAAGAATTTGAAAGATCATTAACAAAATGTTATACGTTTTAAAAATACGTATACAAACATACAACTTTTGATTATAATGAGGTGTACATATTCCCTATGGGTAGCAAGCCAACAAAATCATGTAAGAGTAATTGAAAAGGAGTTCTTCAAAAGAAGTAGAAAAAAACAAAAACAAAGTAAAAAATATAATATTTTTTAGATTACAAGGACTAGAGGATGAAACTCAACCTCAAATCTCAATTCATGTTAAGCATAAACTCAAATCAAAACTGGTTTGGGAACCAAAACCAAATCCAAAACCAAAAATGAATCACCAAATGCTCAACATGAAAACTTAACATGCAACATTTGCTTCATCTTGAACTTTTGACTTTAAGGACTATGGTGGCAATGAAAGTTCTATAAATAACAATAAAACATTAGTGTGAACAAATTAAAAATATATTATTCAAACCAAAGGCTATTGTTGGACAAGCTTAGATGTTGTCCAAACTACTCACATGTTCAAACATGAAAAATACCCTTTGCTTGTTGGGTGTTGATATGACAGAAAAAAATATGAGTTATAGTAGAATAGATCAACATTTGTATCTAATGCCTTCTATACTATTGAGAAAAACACTCGTAATAAATATCATAGTGTAGTTAGGAGAGTACTTCTATCAGGTCATGTTAGTAAAGATATAGAAAAGAAAAGAAAAGCTCTTATTGGTGTTTTAAGGAAAATAATTTAGAGGTACTCTAAGAGGAGGATATAGAAGAAGACATTGAAATTAATTGGACATTAATTTGTAGGTATCCTTAGAGGGATAGATCAGAATATCCATAACACCATCACAATATTTGAGTTGAAAAAGTCATCCTTTTCCTAGAGCTTACCAAGTAATATGAAGATCCAGTAGTAATAAGACGAGAATAAAATGAAAAGTAGTTCCTTGATGTTAGTTAAACAAAGCTATTCATAAATTTTTATACTGAATATCCCAATATAAAAAATTGGGTAAAGGACCATTGAAAAGCTCAAGTCTTGGTTTGTAAGCCCAAGCAAAATGAGGAAGACATGTTGTAGATAACATGTTGAATTTTAGATACATATTGAGTATTTCAAAATATTTAGATAATAGAATAGATCAAGGTTACCTTTCCCGCCTTCACAACAGAGCCTCTTCATCAAAGGACTGCTTTATACAAAGGAAGTTGTGTTAGTGGATTACTAGAAGGATTGCGTAGATGATCATTACACGTCATGTTGGAACCTTTCAAACTTTTCATATAATGATGTTGACTCTTCAAAGACCTTCCAAGTTAGATTGAAAGGGTGTGAGTCAAACATTGGAAGATTTAACTACTTCGGTTTTAATGTTCTGATAAAAGTTAGATCATACATTATATTTTAATGATATACAAAATATTTGGATTATAGATTCTAGTACATGATCTACAAAAGCAATGAAGGGGGTAAACCAAAGAATATAGAGCTAATAAAGTATGATATCAATGCTTGAGAGTTTATGGATAAATCTCATACATTGATTTACTGTTTCATCAAACGTGTAAATATTTTTTATCAAAAATATAATGACTATTAGTTATTAAAAGCGATTTTTCAATAGGGAGCAATTCTATCAATTGTTGACTTTGCATATAACTACATATTTGCACATTATAAAGAGATCCGAATTCAACATTATAATTCTAAATAGGTCTCAATCATGGTGCATATTACTTTTACATATATAGAAGTTGTAGTGGTCGCGGGTGAGTCTAGTGTAATTGAGAATAGTCACAAAAAATATGGTCCATTTTTACATAAGCAACTACCTATTCACGATAGTGCATTTTTTATCATTTTCTTTAAGAAAACATTCACATCAACATGTCAAAGGGGTATAACCTTCAATGAGCATTGGTGTAGTCATATGGATGTGCAGGATAATCGAAGTCTACAAGATCTTTTCTTTAACTATGTAGGATCCATTGAAACTCAACATCGAATATTTATGGAAATTGTTTTATGGTGGACACGAAAAAGGATAACATGATGAAGCAAATGTTGTAATCAAAAGAGATTTTAGAAGGTATTAACTAAAATCCCCAATAAGAGACTTTGAAAGATGCTAAATCAATTGTACAATGGCATCAAATCTCATCCAACATAGGTGACATGTCCTTCTCTGCATTCCATAATTATCATATCTCTATCACCAATTGTATAGGTAATGATATGAAGATATAGGCATGGATAATTTTAAATTGACCCATAATTCTTTTACTCGGTGGAACTACTATATGGAATTTGGTGTTCACACTATAAAGACTAGCATATCAAATTTAGTTTTTTTCATGAATATGCTTATTCTTTTGCATAATTCACCAATTTGACATCTCATAACATTTAGTATACTAATTTTTGAAGATCGTATTAAATTAACAACTAACAATGTCAAAAGTTAATTTATTACTTTAACTATTAGTTTTGCAATTTCAAATTATTAGGTACCAAAAATCTATCAAGCTATTTAAAAATATATTTGATATAGCATAAATCTAATAGGCTATTTTAAAATTTATTTAAACGTAAGTTAAGGTTTTTTTTTGTTTGAGAAAAAAGGGTTGTACTCGGATCTCCCAACCTTGACAAATCATAACTCTCTCCTTGAGAGTTAACAAATGTATCCAATTGTCGTCTCAATTGATATGCTATAGCTAGATACGTACATCATTTTAAAAAAAAAATTGAATTCTTGATATTTATTTTCTGCATCTTCTTCAATTTTCTTTGTAAATACAAATATTTAGCATCATTCTTCTTGATATTTTTCAATCTTGTTCATCCATCCATCCAACTGAAATATTGATTAGTGATGGTCTTTCATGATGCCAAGATGTCATTGTGCCACTTGAATATCCATAACTTCTCTGTTGGTTTCATGCTTCTGCTACTCTGCTTTGATATTTCGAACCATTGTTCTTGATGTTGTTGCACCCTTTTGAAATACAAAATCCATATGCTTTTTTCAAACATTACCATATTTGATGCCTTTCTGATTTCATGTAGATCTATAATATTGATGCCTTAATACCTACCTCCAATATTTTGGTCTCTCAACGTGGTGTGGGTGTCGATATGTTGCAACCTTAATTTGATATTCTATTTGCTTTGATTCTTCGACAAATTGTTTCTTTATTTTAAATTATTCTTCACAATATTCCCTCTTATGCCCTTCTTTTGGTGCATACCTGTACTCTTTTGAGAGGGTTTCCTTGGACTTTGTTGTTGCTTCTTCCATAGACTCTATATTTGTTGCTATTGTAAATTCAACTTTTGAATCTTCTATTGGTTCTTCAACTTGTTCCCTTGCCATATTTGTTTCTTGCTTCTCCTTGGATGCTTTCTTCTTAAGTTTTTCCTTCTACATGCATCCATGAACTTGCACATTATCATTTGTATTTTTTCTTTCTATATATCCTCTTTGTTTGTTTCTTTCGGTTCCCTCTAAAGCCTTTTCATTGTTTCTTCATATCCTTTGATGGTGACCTTCAAAATAGCTATATTTTTATGAGTCCCATCGAATGAAGAATGCATGCTCCATTTTGTCCCAAGTGTAATTATAATTCATTTCCTTAAATACGCTTGCCCACCAAACATAAGCTTCCTCTCTTAAAATTTTTATAAGTTGGATTTGCCAAAAATGGTCACCAAAATATAGAGATCTAAACTTTTTCCACTATTCTCAAGCATCCATGTCATCATTTCCAACAGAAATCGATAACTCCATGATATTTAACCCCAAACCAATGATCTTAAATACAAAAAAAAATCTAAAGCAACTAGGGTTTCGAAAGAAAAAAAACTAGGGTTTTAAAAAAAATCAAATCTCCTCTATTCTTCACTATCAACAAATAATTATGAAGATTTTCTTCAAATACAAATTAAACTGCAATTTATTTTCTTACCCTAACTGGCTGAGATATTTGAAAATTTATTTTTTACGATTTGAAATAATCCTCATTGTCCTTGTCTTGGACGACTTATTTCACAAGGTCGTAACTCCCTTAATATTACCACAATGCATAAACTTAAGTAACAAAACAACTTGTAAATTTTAAACGATGATAAATCCAATTCAGCAGCACTCCATCAAATCCTAGGTATTTCTTCTAGTGTTTTTGTCAGTATTTTCTCATAAAAATAATCTTATTCAGTGATAAACCCTCTTGGTTTGGTGGAAACCCTTCGATTTTAATTTTTTGTGGAATAAGAGTGGTCGAGTTTTGAAGAGCTTAAATATCTACAGGGAATAGATCTTCTTTGTCAAATATTTCCTACTGCCATACACAGAAGTGCTCTCTTTTTCCTCCAAATTTTTATCGCAAATTCATGACTTCTCGCTTCATTGGATAGCATAACTTCAATGGTGCTTGCAACAATGATGATGTCGTGAATTCTCACTTCATCGGATAGCATTAAGTCAATGGTACCTGGAACACCGACGATGTTGATACGCTTCAACAATGTAAGTTAAGGTTTCAACTACAGGTTAAGATTATTATAAAAACACAATGTTATTATGTCAAGATACAAAATCAAATGATATTGATCTTGAAATGCCTAGAGTAGCCACAAAAAAAATGGAGGTCTTAGTAGTGAAGAAATAAAATTGACAATTTAATAAATAAAAAATAGCATTTAATCTACAAAGATAGAAGATGACAATTGATTTTTTTTTGTTTTTAAATTTTATGTTTAAACACCAAGTTGTGGTCATTATTGTTACTTAATTTAAGTATGGCTACCACCAAGTATATAACTATTTTTTTTTGGGGGGGGGGGGGGGAAGGTCTCCTATCACTTATATATAATTTAGTATTGAGAAAGTAGATCTCTTCAAATCCATTTTGATGAGCCTCTAAGCTATATAAAATATATCACATGTTTTGAAAACTTAAAAAGTAATCCCTTACCCGATCCTTCATAAGTTTTTCATAATTTTTTCACATCCATCATTTTTTGGATCTAGTTTTACAAAATAAACAGAGTAATTGTAGCTTGCTTCTACCATATTCACAATCCTTAGAAACTAATCTAATTTGAACATAAACTTTACAATCTAATAAGTTTTCAATAAACAGTGGATATGAATGCAAGTAAAATAAAAATCTAAGGGAAAAAGACAAGAAAAAGAGTTAACTATGTGATAAATAGTGATTACAAGATACCTCAACTCAACTAACTATTATGAAACATTCCAATATAATTTTAGTGCTCTGTAATAACCAACTTTTAACTTCTATTAGTTTATACATCAAGAGTTTGTAGATGATGCAAACCATTTTGGAAGGGCATGAAAAAACGAGGCCAAAGCTTTGAATAACTTATTAAAAGAATATGAAAGAGCATCAAGGCAAAACGTTGATAGGACAAAAACCAAAATTTACTTTAAAAACACTCCAATTAGAATTAAATTGGGGATATGCAGGTTACTTCAACTGGAGGAGGTAAATTTACCAATGACATATTTAGGGATGCCCTTATTTGAGGGGAGAATGAGGATAAAATTGTGGAATCCAGTTATAAGTAGGGACAATGGGTAAGAATTCTTCTAAGTATGTTGAGCCTAATAACCCAAGCTTAATATTTATTGCATTCTCTCTACCAAATGGTTTTGCACTATGGAATAGTTTTAAAAAATCAATTGACCTAGTGATTAAAGGTTTAAGATGGATGATAGGAACCAAAGAAAAAAATTCCATTTGGATGGATACTTGGTGTGATAAAAAACCACTCAATCTAGAACCAATTTTGAAACCATGGATGATATTACTTCAAAACAAATATGATGATAGGGTTTCAAACATTTTGTACAAGGATCGGGAAGGAAGATACAAATGAAAATATTTTTTTTTTTTACAAGTATACAAGACATTGATTCTAGAAGGCAACTGAGTAGAAAGATAACAACAGTGATTATTCTAAGGGGAACCAAGGATAAGTTGATTCGGAAGGTGAATAGCTCAGGATAATTTACAACAAGAAGTGGATATAATATAAAGCACCATCAAAATAGGAATATTGCAAGAATATGGAGAGATATTTGGGATAGCCCGAGCATTCTTAAAGTCAAAATGATTGTTTGGCTACTAGGTCATAGAATAATTTTATCCTAGGATAACCTTACAAAAAATGGGTTTTCATGGTACCTCAAAATGTTTTTGTAAAATGGAGGAGAGTACAGACCATCTCTTGGGACAATGCTCAATAGTGTGAAAACTATGGTAATGGATTCTTAATATGTTTGGTAAAATGCATCGTGATGAATGGGAAAATTAGAGAATGGTTAAAGCAATAGCAGAGCACTTTTAAAAGTGGCGCTTTACAAACAATCTAGGATATATCAAAAGATACAATACTTTGGACTATTTGGCTACAAAGTAAAACAATTTAGAGGTAATGAAAATGTATATTTGTTTAGCCATAAAGGAGTCTAAACCAAACCTATCAACTCACCCAACTTAAATGTGGAAGTTGAGAGCCCTAATAGATGGAGTTAAGTCATAAAATGGAATTATGATGTTGGGGATAGGATAAACAAAAAGAAGACAAAGAATATAAAGTGGAAACCACCATATGTGGAGATGGTCAATTGAATTTTGATGGAGCATCTAAAGGAAATCCAGGACCTGTAGGAGGAGGAATCATTAGAAATAGTATAGAAGATATTTTGTCTCATTATGCCTTGAAAAAAATAGGAACCATGAAAAATAATAGATGGCCTCGGGTAGCTAAGGACGAAGAGCTGCATAGGCGGAAGAACACATGGATGAAACAAAATCAGAATTGGATGAAACATTGGGAAATCAACATAAATGAATGCCCAAATTTTAACAAAGACATAAAAAACTATGTGAATGAAAAGTTTAGAAGTGGAATGTGAAAAAATGCAAGCAAGAAAAGACAATATAATATTGCAAAGTTTAACCCAACGTATGACAAGGAAAAAGCATATATTGGTGCTAAAATCAAGTGGAGGGAAAAAATCCTCATTGCTTAGATAAGGACTAGCTCTCACAAGTTTAGATGTGAAACAAGGAGGTGGACAATGCCTAAGGAACAATGGGAAGAAAGGATATGTACTCTATGTAGCACAGGGGCAATAGAGATAGACGAACATTGCATCTATGAATGCTCGAGATTTCTAGACATCCATGGCAAATACAAAGAGACACTTGAAAAAGGGTCTATGGGAAAGTTATTTGAAGACAATAAAATTAAAAAAATGTGGGGAGTTGCTAACCCAAATCAGCAGGAGAAGGAACAACCTTCTCAAGGATATTAATGGTCATATGATTTGAGTAACTATGCTTCCATGTTTGGGGTCCCATAGGCCATGTTTAGGTCTCGCGGACATAATTAAAATATTTCATTTCATTTCAATAGTAGATTTAAGATAAATGATGAAATTGAAGCTTGGACGACTTTGAAAGGGTTAAAAATATGCAAACAAATGAAATGGAAAGAAGTATGGATGGAAGGTGATTCACTCAGAGTAATAAATGCAATTTTGAGGAAAGCAAAGGCTACATGGAACATACAAGAGATCATTGTAGAATTTCAAGAACTTTCTATAGAGTTTGAGGGGATCAGGTTTACACGCACATTAAGGGAAGGATAGAAAGGGAAGGATAGAATGTTGCCTGTCTGAATCAAATAATAATTAATATTTACTTCAATGTTTTGCATTGGTAATATCTACTTTATAAAATAAAGTTAATGTGCTTTCATATATACTATTTATTACAATTTTTGTGGTTGCACTCTAGATCTTGTAAAGGGGAATTTTTGTGGTTGCACTCTTCCTAAAGGGGAGCTATAGTAGTTCCATGTTTTGAAATATTATTCTATATAAATTTGAAATATTACTCTATTAAAATGCAATGCATAGATGGTAAAAGTAAAGTTTTGGTATTGCTAAGACTGTTGTAGGAAAATGTTAAGAAGGATGCTGACTTTGAAATATTTGTATTCATGCACAAAAAAACTAAAAAATAAAATGTTCCAAAAATAAAAAAATAAAAATTCCGAAATTTTAGGCAAAATTGATGCACGTTGCTAACATTAGACCGGATTCGCATTAAGTTTATAAATTTAGGTTTTCAAATTTGAGACACCAGTAAATTTAAGACCAATTTACATTCGGATTCGGATTAAGTTTATAAATTTAGGTTTTCAAATTTGAGACACCAGTAAATTTATACCGATTCACATTCGGATTCAGATTAAGATATTAAATTTAGGTTTTCAAAATTGAGACACCACACGAGTAAATTTAGACCGATTCACATTCGGATTCGGATGAAGTTATTAAATTTAGGTTTTCAAATTTGAGACACCACACGAGTAAATTTAAATGGATTCACATTCCGATTCGGCTTTTTCGTTTCACAGTACAACTCATAAATTTGAATCGTCCTCTGTTTCTGTTGCCGGTCAAGAGAATGAGAGAATACAAACAAGAACATCGAACAAAGGCTGTCGGTGCGGTTTCTGTACACAGTGCAGAAAAAGTAATACGAATACGTACCTATTAAATTAAAAGAGAAATTTCAGAGATTCGCTTTGCTTGTGCTTATAAGCTTAAATTCTGCAAATCAGTTAAACATTATAATTTTAATAATCATAATCATAATTATAATAATTTGTTTTTTGTGTTGGGGAGAAGGTTACGCCAAGCTACTGCTGTAGTGCAACACAGAAGCGACGCTCGAGGGCCCTGGTAGCAAGCTACCGGTTGGACCCTCCCCCTAGAAAAGTTCATTTAATATCATGTGGCTTTATGAGCCACGTATCAGATATTAAACTGATAAGAACAGATACTACACTTGATCTTAGCCAAAAGGCCGAGAAAGGTATGCTTATGCCTTTCTCATCCCTGCCTATTTCTACTCCTCTTCGCCCACTTATCTCCCCACACGCTGCATATGGGATATCCACATCTCCTTCCCCATACCCCCACCATCGCTGCAAAAGTCACAAACATGTTTCATATTAATCATAGCAAATGGCAAATGGGTTTTCCCTTCTTCACCGGTCCGGTTCAAGTACAAACTCAATCCAACTCAAGACCACACCAGAAGACAGGAAACAACTTGTACCTTACCTTAACTTTCCATCCTTGTCCGTCTCAAACACCAACACCTTATTCGATTGCACTGCAATTAATATGCATCGGAGCTGTCTGACAGTTTTCTCTATAATAGCGTTGGAGGTACATTGCTATTAATGCCATCGATTTTATAAACGTATGTATGCGTTCCATTCCATGGCTTCTTCTCAGCAGATGGGAAACACAATGCGTATTCTTTTGTTGGGCCTGCTTTTGCTCCTTCTCCCTTGTTTTTCACAAGAATTTATCCCGCTCTTATGCTTTGATTTCTTTTTTGTTTATCTGTGATGCATTCTGCTAATTTCCCTTCGACATTTTCAATCGGGAGGCCTTCGTATGAGTAGACGATCGCTGTTAAGAAATCAGAAAAGAGGAGAGAGGTGATAATTTTGATGGAAAGATGGCGGTGGAACTTAAAGTAGAGTAGCCCTAGCTCCGCCGGCTCCTCTATTCAATAAACCAAAATCTTATATTACCCCTCTTCCCGCTACGTAGCCACGTTTCTAACCATTTACGGTAGAGTGAGAAGGATGTGTTTATGGTTGATTCTTTACATCCCATGTTGATAGTTTCTTTTTTCTTATAAATTATTTTGGTCTTCAACATCTTAGTGGATCTAAAGGTCCCTGGTTGAGTGTGGCCCACCTAGATGGATTTTTACTTTTCCAAGATGAATATTGATTTGACAAAAGAGAAAACAATTTTTTGGAAAGGTGAATAAACAAACTTGACTTTGGCTAGACACTAGAGGATAGTTTCTTTTTTCTTATAAATTATTTTGGTCTTCAACATCTTAGTGGATCTAAAGGTCCCTGGTTGAGTGTGGCCCACCTAGATGGATTTTTACTTTTTCCAAGATGAATATTAATTTGACAAAAGAGAAAACTATTTTTCGGAAAGGTGAATAAACAAACTTGACTTTGGTTAGACACTAGAGGAGAACAAGAGCCTTCCTTTGCACCTTAACACTCTCAAACAAAACAATGAACAAACAAGATCCTATTTGCATTAAGACAAGGACTTATAGAACTAAAGAGCATCATATTGTATTATCCCATTGATTCTTAAATGATAGGGTACTCAATTGAATAATAAAGTCTGTATTTATTCTCACAAAGTTTACACTTCCTCTCTCGAACCACCCTCTCTTCTATATAAGGTAAGAAAGATAGTGCATTTATTTTGTTAGGGTACCTAGGAATAGATATTTGGGGAAATATTATTATATTGTATAAGGGTTGGCATGGGCTACACATGACCCAAGGTTGATTGTATTATAATATTATATTATATTAATAGTCGGTATCCCAAAGTAGAATTAGAATATGAGTATATAAAGAAGATATATTTGTCATTGTAATCATCATGGAGATCAATTTTATGTAATCGTCTTTGCCCACGAAGTGGTTATAGGACTTTACCCTCCTTAAGTGGTTCTCTCATCTTAGGAGATCTTGTGGAGTTATTCCTTCCTTCAGGATTATTATTGGTGTTTCCCTACTTTAAGGGTATTATCTATCTCTCTCATTGACGGATTGTTATTGTAGATAATGTTTTGTGGATGAATGATTTGTTATTTTTGCATATTGGTGAATGATTTCTATTAATGAGAATAAAGTTTTGTGTTAGGATTAAATAATAAAACAAACAATAAATAAATGCAAAAATAAAACGCAGAAGAATAAAGCAATACACGAGAGATATTTACATGATTCACCCATTGTGGACTACATCCACAGAGAAAATAACCAGACCTTTTTATTTTGTCTAGAAAACCGCAAAGGGATATAACCTACAACATATATGTTGTAACTTCATCTTCTCTCTATTATCATCAATTACAATTATACATATTGCGCATTACGATACATATTACCTTCCATACATCATCCACTTATAAAAAAATGCGTTACAATTTTGGGCAAAAAAGCCCACCTAAAATATGTTGTCCGATTTGTGACCTAATAATAAATGGTCCAAATTTACATAGAGAAATAACATCTATTTTTTGCTTCGGGGGCGCTGCCCCCCTACACCCCCCCTCGTGGAGTGGGTCCAAGTGTGGCTGAAAGCTAGGCCTCCAAATTAATCAGGCTCCACAACCAACATTTTGTAACAAGTGGTATCAGAACAACGATTTTGGAAAAAAGTGAGGATTTATTTGTGGAATTACAGAATTAGGGTATTTTTTCTGGAAAAACGTCTCATATTTTAGGAGCCATATCTCTACGAATGTCTCTAATTCAGGTGATTCTTGGATTAGTTTGTGCAAAATTTGAAAAGCTTTAAAATGAGTGGTCATATAAAGGAATCTGAGAAGTATTGAGGGAGATATGACCTTTTGAAGTCAACCATCTAGAACAAGGATAGTGATATTTTTTGCATATTGTTTTTCGAAAAATATCTCATATTTCAGGAGCCTAGTGAGGTAACTTTGGATGCACTCCTTTGGCTATAGGTAATGCTTACTTTGCATGTTGTTTCATTGATGTTTGTTGTATGGCACTGCATGCTTTCGAATGAATTTATTTACCTTTAGCTTGTTGTATGCAATGGTTGTTTCGTATTGGTTGTGCATCGTTTGGTTTATCGTTCTTCATGAGCTTGGAACTTGTTCTCCTTGTGTGGTGAGAATGAGTGACGTAAAGGAGAACGTTGGATTACCTACGTTGGAAGCACCTTGAGCTGGGCATCTCGTGAAAACCCTTACGTCGAATTTCTCCTATGCTTAGCATCGAGTCATCTTGTTATGCAAATTGTTAGTTGGTGTGTTGTGTTCTTCATCTACGTCTCTGTGCTAGATATATTCTCAAGGTTAGCACCTTTCGTTTGTCCTTAGGAAACATGGAAGCCTTTGATATTATAACATTTCCCTAACCCTTTGCTTGGCTTTATTTTATGGTTGCCTTGATTGATGGTTTCATTAAAGCTTTTGTATGATGAAAGATAGCCCTTAGATTGTTTTAATAGATTAAATAGATCTAAGTTAAAATTTATTATTTTATTTGGAAGTTCCTGAATGTTCCATTAAACTTATATCTTTAGATTATTAATTAACCTAATGATAGATTAGATTGGCAATTAATCTAATGGTTAATTTAATATAATCTTTAGATTATTAATTAACCTAATGATAGATTAGATTGGCAATTAATCTAATGGTTAATTTAATATAATCTTTAGATTATTAACTAATCTAATGATAGATTAGTTTGGTAATTAATCCAACTATTAATGCATTATAATCTTTAGGTTCTTTTTTTTTGAAAAATAATTTGAAAAAACTTGTATTAAAACAAAGATCATTTACAAGTTGGGATGAGACTTTTCCCAGCCTTAGTCAAAGAGAACACATGTTTACAACAGTAAAAGAAGATTTGCATTGGAGCCAAATCTCTTAAACCATATTTCTACAATGATTGTTCACCTGTTTACAACTATAAAAGAAGATCTACATTGAAACATAAATCTCCTAAACAGTGTTTCTGGAATGGTTATCCAAATTAGCTAAGGACTGGATTTGCTCACCAACCTGCCTAATCATCTCATCCTCAATAGCCATGTCACTGTACCACTAAACCCCTACCTCCTTCTCAGTACCCATCTTAGCCAGGAAGTCTGCCACTTTATTTAGATCTCTACTCACATAAACTGGAATCACATCATCTAATTCCCTCCATAATTCCTTAATTTGAGTGACAAGAATCCTCAACCTCCATGTTTTCAAAGCAAAGTTCCTCATGCAATCTAGAGCTCCAACCATTATTTGAGAATCTGATTCTAAGATTATCCTTCTATGATCTTGTTTTACTGCCCAAATAGAAGCAGATTTGATAGCTAACGCTTTTGCTTCATTGTTTGTGGCTCTTCCCAAGCCTTGCAGTTCCCAATAGAGCATTGTTCCAACATGATTATGGCAAACCACTCCAATTCCAGCTCTACCCGGATTGCCTTTTGCAGCTCCATCAGTATTAATTTTAATCCAACATTCTAGGGATGGTTTCCAACTAGCTCTGTCTGTCCCTCTTGCACTTCAACTTCCTTCTCCATTGCCCCAATAACAACTTGAGTTTCCTCTTTAGCATAGACTGCCACAGTTTCTGTGACTTTGCTCCAAATGACCTACCAAACTCCATCTAAAGAAGAAAAAGTTTCTCTAAAAATTCTAGTATTTCTCTCCAACCACACTTGACACCAAATAAAGTTTAATCCAAGCTCCCAACCAATACAAAGAGCTTTAGATTTAAATCTACTCCTCTTCCATCTTTCCCAAATATTAATCCGATTCAAATCACCATTAACTTGAATTTTATAATATAAAAACCATCTCTCCCAAATCTAGCGCGTGAATGGGCACTCAAACATCAAGTGATCAGTTGTTTCCTTGCTCTTGTAGCATAAAACACATTGAGATGGACCAATGATTCCCCTGCATCTGAGATTATCAAAAGTAAGAATTCCATTATGCATGAACTTCCAGGCAAAAAAGTTTACTTTCGGCCAACCCTTGGATTGCCAAATATTTCTCTAATCCTTAACCTGATATGTATGAGGAGGAGGCTCTGGAAGGATCTTATCATATTTTTCCTTCACTTTGTAGACACCAAGGTTCCCATAGCCCCAAGGTAATTCATCCTCCTCGTCTTTACTTATGAGAAATATTTCTGCCAAGATTTTAGTCATGATGGGTGTCAAATCCGGAGGGATTGAAATTGGCCACTCATCCAACTTCTTAAACTGCTTAAACTTATAATCCCCCAGCTAATTAGTGTTGAAATAACTTTCAATTTGGACCCATCCCTTGGTTTCTATGGCTATTTTTATTGGTTGCAATTCAGGAAATTCAACAATGATAGGTGGGTATTGATCCCATGAATCTGTCCAAAATTGTGCCTTCTCCCCTCTCCCCACTTTCCAAAATAATCTATCTTTTACTACCTGAGATCCTAACTTGAGAGCTTGCCACACTAAGGATCCATTACCATCCAAAGGGAAACGACCCACCTCATTTGGGTTTACATGTCCCAAATATTTACTAGTTAAGATTCTACTGAATAAAGAAGTTGGTTGGGAAATCCACCTCTAGTAAAGCTTTCCAACCAAAGCTTTATTATTTAACTTTGATCTTCTCAGTCCCAAACCTCCTTTTACCTTGGGCTGGCTTACTTTATCCCAACCTACTAAGGTCCATTTCCTCTCTCCTTTTACTCCTTCCCATAAAAAATTTCTAGCCATCTTGTCCAACTCTTTCCATATGGTATGTGGGGCAGCAAGGATAGAAAATTTATAAATTGGCATGGCCTGAATGACTGACTATAAAAAATTTAATCTACCCCCATAGCTTAACCATTTGTGAGACCAATGATTAATTTTGTCCTTGATACAATCCAAAATATTCCTCCAGATATCTATTTTTAGTTTTTTAAAATGCAAAGGGACCCTCAAGTATACCACTGGGAGATAAGTCCTTGTGAATCCCAAGATCTCTAAAATTCGGTCCTAAAGATTTTGATCAAGATTGAAAAAGACCACTTTGGATTTTTTATCATTGATGACTTGGTTTGTAGCCCTAAGGTATACATTAAGTGTATCTCTAATCATTCTTGCTTCCCTAAAGCTGGCCACTCCCACCAATCATGTGTCATCCACAAACTATAGGTGAGTCAAAACTTCCTCACCCACCTTGATACCTGTTATCAAACCTTCTTATCTTCTCCTCAAGATGAGTCTACCCAATCCTTCAACCAATATGAGAAAAATATAGGGAGAGCAAGGATCTCCTTGACAAAGGCATCGAGTAGCTCCAAACGGTTGCGAGGGAAGACCCTTGATTAACACTGAGTATGTCAAAGTAGAAACACAACTCATGACCCATTCTATCCAATCCTAAGAGAAACCAAAGGCTGCCATCATCTTTGACAAGAAGCTCCACTCCACCCTATCATAAGCCTTTGACATATCTAATTTTATGAACATTCCTTTATTACCAGATGTTTGCATTGAATGGATTGCCTTCGAAGCTAGAACCACACCATCCAAGATCTACCTACCCTTTACAAAACCCCCTTGCTCTAAGGAGATAATGTTATGTAGAAGAGGTTTTAGCCGCTCAACCCCATTACGTAAGGCAATAGGTCTATAATCTGAAATATGTACCCCCTCCTCCCCTTTTGGAATTAAGGTAATGAAAGTATGATTTAATGCTTTAAGCATTCTTTTACTACCTTTGGACTCCTCTATAACAACCATTATATCCTCCTCCAAGTTATCCCAAAAGGCCTGAAAAAACTCAATTGGAAAGCCATCTGGACCTGGTGTTTTTTCGATGCTCATTCCAAAGACTACATTCTTCAGTTCCTCTCTATCAATGGGTTTAAGTAGGGTCTGATTTTCTTCTTCGGAGATAACAGAGGGTATGATAGCAATAACTTATTTTTGAGCCTCTTCATCTTGCACCATACTTTCCTTAAATAGTTTAGAAAAATAATCCATTGAATGGAAATGCATACCGGGAATTGTATCAAAGGAGTGTCCGTTCTCATCTTGAAGAGCTTCCATGTTGTTCATCTGTCTCCTAGCACAAGCGATCCGATGGAAAAATTTGGTATTTTTATCACCTTCTAATAACCAAGTGGTTCTTGCTCTCTATTTCCAGTAGGTCTCCTCTTGGTTGTCAATGTCCTCAACCGCTTTACATAATGCATCATCCTCTTCTTTGAGCTGCTCTGTAATTGTTCCTTCCCTAAAGTGTTTTTGAACCTCATCCCATCTGGCCACCAATGGAGCTCTTTGGACCTAGAAGTCTGTCTTGTTAGCTCGCTTCCATTGTTTCAGTTGATCTTTGACATAATGAAGTTTGTGGAATCTAAACATTGTTGTCCCATATGTTGGACGACCTTCTTCCCACCACTGTAGAATTTTCTTTCGAAGTTCCTCTTTTTGTAACCAAAAGTTTTCAAATTTAAATGGTTTGTGATGCTGCCTTGTCTTGATCCCTCCTTCCAACAAAATGGGAAAGTGATCCGAAAACTGGACCCTCCAAAATCTGAAATTTTATATTCCATTTTACAAATGCCTCCTTTGAAACCAAAAAATGGTCTAACTTCACCTTCCTGCTATGTGGCTCCCTCCTCTTATTAGTCCAAGTATAGTTGATTCCAGGGCATTTAATATCCACCAAGTGTAATGCCTGGACTTGGGCAATCATAAGTCGATCCCTTGGGTCCAAAATTGGGGTTCCCCCTTCCTGATCTCTAGAGGATAATTTAGCATTAACATCCCCAGCAATAATCCAGTCTTAATCTTCCCTTGAGACTCTCATGTTATGCATAGCTTTCCATTTATGCATCTGACCATCTAGGTTTTGAGCCCCATAAAAATTTGTGATTAAAACATGTTCAGTTGTGACATTATTTCTAAAATGTGATGTGAGAACACCCCTCCAAGCTATATGTTCTATTGCAGTCCATTCAAGAGAGTTCCAAAGAGTAACTATCCCCCCGAGGCACCTTGGGCAGCCACTTCCATATGACCAGCACCCGTCCAAATTTTGTTAACTGTTTTACACATAAGATCTAACGACATTTTTGTCTCCTGGATAAGCAAAAAATCTGTTTTACATTTTTCTAAGAGTCTTCGAACAACAGATTGATGGGTTCTACTGTTGAAACCCCTAACATTCCATGATTGTATAATCATTGGTTACCTTGAGAGCAAGAAAAATCTATTGGCCTCACCGATCCTCCAGTGATCACTTTGTCTCCTTGAACTGCTATCAATTCCTTATTTGATTTTCTACCCACTCCTTGAGAGTTGCTATTTTTTGATCTCTTTTCCACCTGAGTTATGCCTAAAGTTGGCCTTTCTCTGTTCTTTTCTCGCTATGCCCATGCTGACATCCTTAATTATTGGTTGCTCTTGGTTATGCACTATCAATGCCCCTGCACTCTCTGACTGCGGTAACTCACTGTACTCAATTACCTGCTCTATGATGGGGGGAGATGAAAGAGGAGCTTGAACATGGATGTTATTATTTTTATTATTCCCATCCACTCCTTCCATGAATTGTTCTTCTTGGTCCATTAGTGTCTTAAATATCTCATTGAAAGGAAATTCCTTCCTTTCCTACGCCAAGTTTCGATCTAAAATTAATTACAGACGAATTCTAACAAAAGCAGAGAAGAATGAGAATATGTAAACGATAATAACGGATGATACAATGTTTGTAAAACAGGCCACTTGGAGGGCAGATCCTGCCGTTAAGGCACAAAGAACAATTCGCAGTGAAAAGAATAAAACGATGATGATTTAATTTGAAAAAACTAACTAATATATATATGAAAAATCTCTCTTGGAATACCTAGCCGACGGCTAGGTTTGGTGTGTAACATGACTCCCCTCCTCGAAAAGCTTTGTCCTCAAAGCTGGAAATGTCTGGAAAATACTTTCAGGTTCCCATGTGGCATCCTCCTCTGGTAAATCTTGCCATTTGATGAGAAATTCTTGAATCTGACGTGATCTCAATCTTCGTATTCTGTGTTGTAGTATATCTTCAGGTTGGAGATGTATGCGTCCTTCCTCATCGAGCACTGGTAAGTTTGATTGACTATTCACTTTCTGACCAATTACTTTTTTGAGACATGAAACATGAAATACCGGGTGTATTCGTGATGAATTTGGTAGCTCTAACTGATAAGCTACTTCTCCAATGCAGCGCACAATTTTGTAAGGACCATAGAATCGTGGAGCCAACTTTTGGCTGGATTTTATCCTTAATGATGATTGTTTGTAAGGTTGCAACCTTAGGAATACCCAATCACCTATATTAAAAGCTCTTTCTGATCGGTGCAAGTCCTGTTGTTGTTTCATACGATTTTGTGCTTGGACTAAATTCTCTTTGAGTATGGTGAGTGTAGATTGCCTTTGTTGGAACCAATCATCCACCTTTGCTACTTTGGATGATCCTTGTATGTAATCTGCAACGATTGGAGGCTTGGTGCCATACAATGCTTCGAATGGAGACATCTTAATTGAGTAATGGTAAGAAGTGTTGTACCACCATTCTGCCAAAGCTAACCATTGGCTCCATTGGTATTGTTTATCTTGAGCAAAACATCTTAAGTACGTACCCAAACATTTGTTAACTATTTCTGTTTGACCATCTATCTGTGGATGGTAGGCTGAAGACATGTTCAATTTGGTACCACTAAGTCGAAATAATTCCCTCCAAAAGTTACTAGTGAAAATGGGGTCTCTATCACTTACAATATTTTTTGGCATACCATGTAATTTGAAAATTGAATCCATAAATACCTTT
Organism: Wollemia nobilis; assembly: GCA_028583015.1. NCBI lineage: Eukaryota > Viridiplantae > Streptophyta > Pinopsida > Araucariales > Araucariaceae > Wollemia > Wollemia nobilis. Next base: position 25,244,057 of record JAQPPZ010000523.1, read on the forward strand.
GCCACCTTGCTTGCGGAAAATGGATGTTGTAAAGCCTGAAAGTGAGCGTATTTGGATAACCGGTCTACGACTACGAAAATTACTGTCCTGCCTTCTGATTTTGGAAGACCTTCGATAAAATCCATGGATATATGTTCCCACTGTCGTTCAGGGATGGGTAATGGTTGTAACAATCCTGGTGACTTGACTGTTTCTCCTTTATTGCGTTGGCAAACTTCACATTCTGCTACCCATTGTTTGACTTATGCTTTTAATCCTTTCCAACAAAATGATTGTTTGACCCTTAAATATGTCTTCAAAAATCCTGAATGTCCTGCTGATGGAGAGGCATGTGATTCGTCGAGGATCTTCGATTTGAGTTCTGAATTGTGTGGAATGTAAATGCGGTTTTTCTTCCGGAGGATTTTATCTTCATAAGAGAACAAAGGGTGTTTGGAGGACCCTTTAGATAATTCTTGAAGTATCTGAGTAGTTTCGCTATTGGACAACCATTCATCTTGTAATTGATTCACCCATTGGGAGAAAGGACCTGAAATAGCGTTAATGACTACTTCATCTTCATATTTCCTGGACAGCGCATCGACGGCTATATTTTCCTTCCCTTTCTTGTATTTGATAACAAAATCATAGCCCAATAATTTGGTTAACCACTTATTTTGTTTCGGATATGAAAACCTTTGCTCAAGAAAATGTTTGAGGCTACTATGATCTGTTTTTATAATGAAGCGGCTAATGATTAGGTAGTGTCTCCATTTTTCTACTGCGTGAAGAATAGCCAGCATTTCTTTTTCGTATGTTGATCTTCCCAAATTTTTTCTGGAAAGCTGTTTACTTTCAAATGCCAACGGATGACCTTCTTGCATTAATATAGCCCCAATTCCTGTTCTTGATGCATCACATTCGATAATAAATGGTTTGTGAAAATTGGGAGTTGCTAATACTGGAGTTGTACACATGGATTTCTTAAGAGCTTCGAAGGCTTGAGTGGCCTCGTCCGACCAACGAAAAGCATCCTTCTTTGTGAGTGTGGTGAGAGGTGCTGCAATCTTACCATAATTTCGTACAAACTTGCGATAGTAGCCCGTGAGACCCAAAAAACCATGAAGTTTCTTGATGGTTTTAGGTAAGGGCCACTCTTGAATTGCCTTAATCTTATTGGGATCGACTTTGACACCCTCGTGTGAAACTATATGACCAAGATACTCGACTTCTTGGACACCAAAGGAACATTTGGAACGTTTGACAAATAGCTTTTCTCTGTGTAAAATGTGAAGGGCTTTATCCACATGATGTAAATGGTCCGTCCATGTTTTGCTGTATATGAGAATATCATCAAAAAAAACTAACACAAACTTACGGAGGAGTGGATGAAACACTTGGTTCATGAGACTTTGGAATGTGGATGGTGCATTGGTGAGACCAAAAGGCATGACCAAAAATTCGTAATGACCTTCATGAGTACGAAAAGCAGTTTTGGGAATGTCTTCTTCTCTAACATGGATTTGGTGAAATCCGGAGCGAAGGTCTAATTTTGTAAAAAAGTTTGCACCATGCAATTCATCTAGTAGGTCATCTATGATAGGGATAGGAAATTTGTCCTTTATAGTGAGTTTATTGAGAGAACGAAAGTCAGGACACATACGCCAAGAGTTATCTTTTCGTCTAGCCAGAACTACAGGTGAGGAATAAGGACTAGTGTTGTGACGAATGACTCCATGATCCAACAAATCCTGAATGATCTGTTTGATTTCTGTCTTTTGTGGTTGAGGATAGCGGTAAGGTCGATTGTTAGGTGGGACACTCCCTGGAATCAAATGGATGGCATGGTCATGAGATCGTTTAGGTGGTAATCCTTGAGGTTCTTGGAAAACTTCTTCGTAATGTGTTATGATGTCTTGTAACTCTGGAGCAGTAATATCCGAAGTTGCTTGAGATTGTTTTTCCAAACAATTGATTTGAGCTATAAACCCATATCCACCCTTTTTTAACATCTTCTCCATACTATGAGAGCTCACCATTTGTGATGGAGGAGTAGTAATGCCTTGTAAATGAATGACTCGTCCGTTTTCCTTCCATTCCACAAATAATTTTTTGAAGTTGAAGCTAACTGTGTCTAATGTTTCCAACCATTCAACTCCCAAAATGACATCAAAGTTCCCCAAATTCATGACGAAAAGGGATCCAAACCAGGTATAAGTTCCCATCTTTATGGAAACTTGAGATGTGCGACCGACACATTGTGCGTTCACCCCGTTGGCCACTAGAACTTGGAATTTGTCTTTGTTGGAAGAGTTAATGAATAAATTCAAAGCTTTTGTTGTTTTGATGTCGATAAAATTGTGGGTACTACCAAAATCAATTAGCACATTCACCTTTTTCTAGCGGAGAAATCCTGGTACCTTGATGGTATGGTGGGCGGTTAAACCCATGAGAGCATGCACGGAGATCGCCATTGTATCCTCTTCTTTTTCTTCTATAGTACATGGTAGGTCTTCCGGCATAGGTTCTTCTGGTTGGTAAGGTTCTTCCTCTTCTCCTTCACATTGATCACCTTCAATATGAAAGTTTTGTTTTTGGGCACATGCTTGTTCCTTGGGGTGATGAGTACGACATTTATAGCAAAAATATCTTGATGGTTGATCATTTCTACGAAAGGAATTGTTGCGATATGAAGGACGACTATAAGTTTCACGCCATGCAGACAACTGATGTCTCTTCTCGGCCAGCTTGGCTATTCTTATACAATCGTTCAGCAAGGTTGGATTGTGCATGTCTACCTCCACTCGAATACTTTCTTTCAAACCATTGTGAAAGGCTCCTACCACTGTGTCGGGACTAAGGTCTAAAGTGTATGGTAGTAAACTGGTAAACTCCGAAATGAATTCGCTAACTGACCCTTCTTGTTTAAGAGATAACAGTCTTACTGTGTATGATGATGTAGCTCCTTCATCAAATCTTTCTAAAAAAGAGGTAGTGAATTTTCTCCAATTAATAGTAGCTCCTTTCTCTCGTTTAAGCCATACAAACCATTGGTAGGCCTCAGTGCCTAGTTTTGATGCAACGAAAGGGACTTTATCAATTTCCTTAATTTGATATAAGTCAAGAATGCCTTCCATTTTGGCTATCCAACCACGAGGATCATGACCTTCAAAAGTGGGCATATCAATTCATGGAAAATTAATATTATTAGGGCCTCTCGATTGGTGATAACTCGTGTCCCTTTCTTGATTTTGGTTATACCGCTGTCTCTGATAGCGATCCCTGTAATTATTCGAATCACCTCGTTGTTGTTCCCAATCATCATTAGGATCGACATTTTCTTCATTCCTTTGGGCATGGGAGTGATTTTGGGGATTAGTATTGGGATTAGGCTGGTTTTGTGCTTGCACTAGGTTTTTTAGGAGGAGACCAATTTCGTTCATACCCTCTAGTAAGAGTCGAAGAGAATCATCATTGGAAACGGCTGAGTTACTTGAGTTTCCTTGTGTGATGTTTTCGTGAGTTGGGGAAGGATTAGTAGCCATAGGATCTACTAGTGGATGATGTGGATTATAACTACCAATTTTAAAAGGAGAAGGAGAATTTTTTGTACCTGGACTTCGATTAGGTCTTCTTGCATTGTTATTGGTCGTTTTCGAGCTTGATAATCGACCGTCAGGACCTTTGATCCAGCTTCTACTCATGCACTGTTTAAACTTTCCGGGTTAGTAATCCTTGAACGTCCACTTTGAAAAGTAAATTGGGTGAATTCGACAACAAAAAATGGATTTCGCTTCGATTGTCGCTCCAACTGCGACGCGGAGTGTGGTGCTCACTAACCCTTGACTTCCGGATTTTAATGTAACTTAACTGGACTCGACTGACAGCGAGGACTGGTGACCGACAATAGAATGGGACGAATGATTAAGACGCGAAGAAGCGGACGAACCACGATAGAACAGGACATGGACGAACGTGACGGGACAGGACCGAGCGGACGGACAGACACGAGACAGGACCAAGCGGACGGATAGGACCGAGCGGACGGACAGATGCGAGACACGACAGAATAGGACACGGACGGACGCGACGGGATAGGACTGAGCGAACAGGATCGAGTAGACGGACAGACGCAAGACACGATCGAGCGGATGGACAGACGCGAGACAGAACCGCTGTGAGATACGATCAAACACGAGAGACGCGACAAGATAGCACGGACAACGACACGCAGATACGACGGACACACGACACTAAACACACAGACATGACGGACAACAAAGGGAGATGCGAAATAGACAGCAACGGAGAAAGCGACACGAACCGATGCGAGAAGGACACTTGGCATGAAACGAATTACGGCTACGCGAGGCTAGGAGAGCGTTATGTGACCGAAGTCACAAACACAAAGGTGTGTTTAACGCTAAATAAATCGGTTGGTACCACCCACACCAGGAATGTGGGATAAATACCCCAAAAACTAAAAAAAAATAATGAATTTAGACCTCGCCAACTTAGGAGAAAAAATAAATTACTCGCCTGTGATTGGTCGGTTGCCTTCGGTAATTGTTGCACGAATTGTCTGCAAGGTTTTCGACAGCCATTCGAATCGTCTATGCCTGCGATGAATTTGGAGAGTGTTTCAAAAAATAACCGCAGAGTTGACGGTCGCGAATCAAATTTTCCACGCCCACGAGAATTCGACTGAGTTTCACGAGTTTGTCTGTAGAGTTTACGATCGAGATGCGAAAGTCTTCTACGTCGAAACAGAACGTGACAGCAATCTAAATTATTCCCCTGCACACGTGAATCAGATGCAAGGCATGACGAAAAAACCTGCGTCGCCTGGAAACTGATACCACATGAAAGGAAATTCCTTCCTTTCCTACGCCAAGTTCCGATCTAAAATTAATTACAGACGAATTCTAACAGAAGCAGAGAAGAATGAGAATATGTAAACGATAATAACGGATGATACAATGTTTGTAAAAGCAAAGCCACTTGGAGGGCAGATCCCGTCGTTAAGGCACAGAGAACAATTCGCAGTGAAAAGAATAATAAAAATGATGATTTAATTTGAAAAAACTAACTAATATATATATATATATATATATATATATATATATATATATATATATATATATATATATATATGAAAAATCTCTCTTGGAATACCTAGCCGACTGCTAGGTTTGGTCTGTAACACTCATACCTATTGGAGGGCTTGAGTTGGGTTTGCTCTTTACCATCTTTTTTCTTTTGCCTTCTCCTTCTTTTGGGCTGTTCAAAACCATCTCCTTGTGCTTCTTTACCCTAAGAAATATTTGTTGGTTCTTTGTTGATTTTTGGCTTACCTTCTTTAGGAAGATTTGACATTCCTAGAGGAGCCTCCATTTTTATGTTCATATTATTTGGGCAAGATCGGGCCAAATGCCCATATTTGTGGCAAACTCTGCATCTGAAGGGCAATGCCTCATAATCCAGTTGTTGAATCTAAGATAGTTTTGCAAGTTCAAGTTCCACCTCTATCGGTAGAGGCTGGATAAGATCCATTTCCACACATAATATTGCATAAACAATTGTGTTTCCTTATATTGTGTCTTTGGAAACACCCAAATGTCTTCCAAGGGAATTATCGATAATTTCCAATACCTGCTCACTCCAAAAATCCATTGGAAGTGCATACAAAAGGATCCAAACCGGGACAACAGTAGGTTCAATTCGAGGATCAAATCCCACTCTCCAGGGTTGAACAAATAATCCTACCGGACCATGATTCCTCTTTTCTGATTTGAAAGCCATATTTCTATCGGCAAGTGAAGAAAAACTAACAATAAAATATCCATTGCTAATAAACCATAAAGAATACTCACCAAGAGGCTCCCGGTTTTGTCGGACCCGGAATGCAAAAAATTTAGGGTAGGGCGAATACCCATGAATTTACAGATCAAATCATGATTGGCTCTATATAAAACTGTTTCTTCAACCATCCTTTACTCAATGACAATATTTGGCCTTGATTATGACTGTGGCAAGCATCCATTAACTCGTTGAGATGTTGATCTATTTCCAACAGTCGTAAAGAGCATTTTTAATGCAATTTTTTGTGCTTCTTCAGTCTTTGATGGAGATTTATCCTTTAACAAATCTGCAAAAGAACTATGTCTCTCTAGAAGAGGATCCGAAGGTGTCCCCATTGGACCCTCCTGGGGCAGCAATCTTGTCTTCAAATCCACAGTAACCAGAAATCTCTTCGGCTACCCAACTGATGCCCTAGTTTTTCCCTAGCTCAAAGTCAAAGCAATTTCAAAATATTTTTAACATAAACATAATCTTTAGATTATTGACTAATAAAATGATTGATTAGTTTTGGTAATTAGTTTAATTATGGAATTAACTCATTCTAATCTTTGGTTTACTTAATCAGATGATAGATTAATTTGAAGTCTTTTCAAAAGAATGATAAGACTTACAAATAACAAATTGATTTCTTAGATCTCTAAGTTTGTTGCTTAACCAAATGATGAGTCAATTTAATTATTAAGCTAACAAAAGGTTGATATAGTTTTGGAAATAGGAAAGGAGGAGAGGAGAGGAGATATTAATGTGAAAAAATATTAAGCTAACGAAAGGAAGTATGGGCTTCTTTACTTGTGTTTTGCTATATTGAATTAGATATGTATAGCTTTGGAATTTGATACTTGTATAAAATATTTTAGAAATAAGTACGAGCTTCTTTTACATGTGTTGTTCGAGTGAAATGAATATAGTAAGGCATGGGTTGAGTAATGGTAGAAAATATTTTGGAAAGAAGTATGGACTTCTTTATGCATGTGTCTAATATATTGAAAATGAATCATATAGAAATGCATTGTTAAGCTTTTGAATTAAAAATATTTGTAGAATTTTTTTTAGAAAGAAGTATGGACTTCTTTATGCATGTGTTTGTCATATTGAAATGAATCGTATATACATGCATTGCTAAGTCGTGGAAAGAGATAAAAATAGATTGAAAATATTTGGAAAAAATATTCTGGAAAGTATTGAAATTAATCATATAGAAATGCATTGCTAAGTTCTGAAAAGAGATAGAAATAGATTGAAAATATTTTGGAAAGAAGTATGGACTTCTTTATGCATGCATTTGCCATATTTAGATGAATCATATAGAAATGCATTGTTGAGTTCTAAAAAGAGATAGAAATGGGTTTTGAAATTATATTGTGGAAATATATTTTTTAGTTTAGAGAAATATATTATGGAAATATATTGTTTGGTTTAGAGGAATATATTGTTTGCATTAGAGGAATATATTACGAAAATATATTGCTTGTTTATGGAAATATATTGTTGAAATGTATTGTTTGGTTTAGAAGAATATATTGTGGAAATATATTGCTTGTTTGTGAAAATATATTGTTTGGATTAGAGGAATATATTGCATAAATATATTGTTTGTTTGTAAAAAGCATATTGTAGATATATACATTGTGGAAATATATTGTTTGGTTTAGAGGAATATATATATATATTGCAAAAATATATTTCTTGCTTTGCTTTGAGGAAAAGAAAACTTGGAATGTTATTTGGATGTGGAATCCAATGGAAATAAGGAAATTATGGGAAGTTTCCTTAAGTCTTTGGGCATGGAGTCCATTGTTAAGTGAAATATTATGGGGTATTTCACATAATCTCTTAAAGTGGGTGTGGAGTCCATCTATAGGGAAGAAATAAGGGGGTTCCCTTATTTGCTTTGTATATTTTAAAACATGGAAAAACAAGTTGGACGTGGAGTCCATCTTGGATGAAGAAATTTATGGGGTTTCTTCATGTGATTGTTTTAAAATAAAATAGAAATGTAAAGGATCTGTTTCTATATGAATACTTGATGTAATGGATTGAGTATATAGAAAGTAAATGACTTATTTATTTTCTTTATGTTTGCATTAGATGCATAGAATATGAAATAAGTATTTAGGAATGCATTCATACCTGCATACGAGTTGTTCTAATCCCTTTATTCCAAATAAAATGCCATGGAGGTTAGAGGATGAAGATAGCAGATCAAGATGATGGAATTCCTCTTTGTTTTATGTAACAATGTGAAGGATTAGTTTGAATATCACTCTTGGAGAAAGAGGATTTATTGTAATAGAATTCAAGGACTTATTATTTGTAAATATAAACCTTTATTTGGATGTTTATCATGGTGCCATATTGATTATTGATTTTATGGTTTTTATCCATGTTGTTGGAGCTAATGCTTTGATCTAAAGGTTTTATTAGATTTATTTGCAAGCTTAAGATAAGATAGTATTTATGCTTCCATTCCAAAAGTTGCTCTTATTTTACTTGTAGAAAAGAGAGAGAGAGAGAGAGAGAGAGAGAGAGAGAGAGAGAGAGAGAGAGAGAGAGAGTTATCTATGGCTTAGGGGTTTCTTTTGGGATGGGCTCTAAAGGTCACCTTATCTAAAACTCTTCTTTTTAACTTGGGATATTGTGGGGTAGCAACACCTAGTTTATTTATCCATGAGAAGACAATTATGCAAAGTGATTGTTGCTTAGAGTCCTATCACAAAGATGGGGAAGATAAGCTTGAAGTTTAAGGGATCATCGCAAAGGTGCAGTTAAACTAGACTAAGGCATTACTCCTTATGGACCCAACATAAACTAACTTATGGTTGGAAGAAGGAATTGGCGTCCCTCTCTCTAAGGATTGAGAAGGGATAATCCTAACACTAGTGTCAAGAAGTATATATTCATGGAGAATGTCAAAAAAGTGGGGAGACCCTATTGAAGGATCCTCTATACCATGAAGGTATACGATGTAAACCCTAGTTACCAGTGGGAGCTTGGTCTCTTCTATCCACTCAAGAGATGTTTACAGTATCTTAGACTCGAAATGTGGGTATGCCTAGTTAATATATGTATTCCATGGATACTTTTGTCAAGCTTAATAAGTTATATCAAAAAAAATTTCTCTCGAGTTGGTTAGCTTTTGGGATTGTTACAATGTCGATATGTTACAACCTTAATATGGCATTCTATTTCCTTTGATTATTTAGCAATTTTTTTCTTTATTTTAAATTCTTCTTCACAATATTCTCTCTTATGCATTTCTTTTGGTGCATCCCTATACTCTTTTGAGAGGGCTTCCCTTGACTTTGTTGTTGCTTCTTCCATGGAATCTGCATTTGTTGCTATTTAAATTCAACTTTTGATTCTCCTATGGTTTCTTCAATGTGTTCCCTTGTCATATTTGCTTCTTGCTTCTCCTTGGATCCTTGCTTCTTAAGATTTTCCTTCTAAGTGCATCCATGAACTTGCACATTGTTATTTGTATTTTTTCTTTCTATACATCCTCTTTATTTGTTTCTTTCAGCTCCCTCTAAAGCATTTTTATTGTTTCTTCATATACTTTGATGGTGAACTTAAAAATAGCTTATTTTTATGAGTCCCACTAACTCAAGAATACATGCTCTATTTTATCTCAAGTGTAACTATAATTCCTTTCCTTAAAAACACATGGCCACCAAACATAAGCTTCCTCTCTTAAAATTTTTATAAGTTGGATTTGCCAAAAATGGTCACCAAAATATAGAGATATAAACTTCTTCCACCATTCTCGAGGATCCATGTCATCATTTCCAGGAAAAACTAGTAACTCCATGATATTTAACCCCAAACCAATGATCTTAAACACAAAAAGTTTTCTAAAGCAACTAGGGTTTGGAAAGAAAAAGAACTAGGGTTCAAAAAGTTTTCAAATCAATGCTATTCCTTACTATCAACAAATAATTATATATATTTTAGATACAATGTTGAAAGAGCAAGGACAAGGCTTGACCAAAAATTAAACTTTATCTATTACCATAAAAAGAATGATGGCAAGGGAGAAGCCATGGTGATAGTTGAATATCCATCTACAATTTTTTTGTGCATGTGAACAATAGTTTGAAGAAGTTTGTTTGGCTAGAATTGTGGAGTGCACGTAGCAAATCTAGGGTTTGCAAAGTGAAGCACAGAGAAAAAAAAACACAAGTGATAGTAATTTATTTTTTTGGAGAAATATTTTATTTGTTGGAGGAGGAACGAATTTGGGGAAATATTAAAAACCCCAGCATCGATCGATTTTCCGAGATAGATTGTGAGTATCAGTCCAAGTATGGTACTTCTTTGGCTTTAGCTTTGAAAATATTTCATTGGCTAGGGCTTTAAAAATAGGGACCTCTTCTTTGGAAAGTGATTTATGTCAGTTTATTGGTTGCAATGACGACTGCAGCCTCACTTTTCAAACAAGTAGGCAATGAGACCTTCTTTGTGTTTTCACAACGGTTTCCCTTTGATGAGGAGAAGATGGATCATAAGTGTTAAGTGCTTAAAGTGAGAAAAGCACCCCATCCAAAACCACCTACTCGCTCTAACAATGGTACCTTTGTGACCAAGTTAGACGAGTCTCATGTGATTGAGGTACCTCTAGCTTACATCCAACAACCTTTTCTCATGCTTTCCACCCAAGCCCTTGCATGTAAATTTATGGGAATATGACCTAGTCTAATCACAATCCAGAAATGGATTAACACACATTGGGAGGGTAAAGTCTCCTCTTACAAATTCATGATGAAAGGTAGGAGATACGTTATCATTAGTTTAACCTTTGTGGAGGATAAGAGCACTATATTTCATGGAGGTCCTTGGTTTCTGGTATCCGACCCACTCTACATGACCCCGTGGAGAACGATATTTGATCCTCAAGAGGAGGAGTCTAAAGAAGTTTATGTTTGGGTGAGGTTGCCATTTTTTCTAGTGCACTTATGGAATAAATCTTCACTGGAATTAATAGGAAACACTATTGGAACATTCATTGACTGGGCTCCTCTAAATGCCAATAATGCTATATACGCATGCATATGTGTGCAATTCAGTCTGAAAAAAGGTTTGCCTGAGCATATTGGAATAAAGGTATTTGATTGGATACATAACCTATGAGCATATACCATTCGAGTGTATAACATGCCATGAGCATGGGCATTTCTATTGAAACTACCCAATTAAACAAGCACATGAAACAAAAAAGGAAGAACTAGGATTTTAGGAAGTCAAAAGGAGACCGCGTAGATCAAGAAGCAAGAATTGAAAACCTTAACCATAGGATCAAAAATCTTCTAGCACAAAAATAAACTTGTAAGTCTTAATTAAGGGTAAAGGAAATCACCTCTCTAGATGTGATGACTCCTAAAGATAAAGATAAGTTACCTACAATTGAAGTTGACAAGTCACTAGAGATCTTAGGAAATACACTAGAGAACGCAACAGCTGGAGAAGAAACTGATGGGAACTCAGAGGAAGAGGTAGAAGAAACACAAGTGGAGAAAATAGTGATTCCTATGGGCTTGCTTACCATATTATCTGTAGCTAAGGGAAGAAAATCGAACCAACAACTCAAAAATTAGCAAGCACAAAAAGACATGCAATCCAATATGTAGGTTAGAATTGAGGAGAGCTTCATAAAAAATAAGAAGCAATCCAAAAAATAAAGATTATATCATGGAAATATTGGGGACTAGGAAGTCCTCTGAAATAAAACTATCTCAAAGTTCTAATACAGGAGCAAAATCCAACAATAGTTTGTATTCAGGAAACAAAAATAGTAGAGGCAACACTGACTATAGAATGGCTAAAGATATGGGCACAATTAGAACAAATAATTGTTGATTCGGTGGGAGCTTCAAGGGGACTAGCTTTGGCTTGGGACCCACAAAAATTAGTTTGTAACTTACAACGTAAGCATAATAACTGGATAGGTACAAAATTTGTCTTCCTAGATGGAACTAGTGTAGTAGTAATAAATTTTTATGGTAAAATTCATCCTATCTATAAAATAGAAGCATGAAAAACTTAACACAATGGCTAGACAATGAGAAGTTTGACAACATAATCCTAGGAGGAGATCTCAACATGATTCTCTACCACTAGGAGAAGTTTGGGGGAAGTTTAGCAAGGGATCAAAATAGAGATATACTCAATCAAATTATGGCAGATGAAAGCTTACAAGACATTTGACTGACCAAAAAAAGTACACTTGGAGCAATATAAGAGCAGGGGTAAACTATATTGCAAAAATATTGGATAGATTTTTTATTGGTGAAAATATCCTCACTTCCAGACACATCATTCAGAATTCTATCTCATATCATAAGCCAATTCTCTTGGATAGCGACCAAAGCCTACAACCCCCAAAAATTACTTTTAAATACAACTTTGAATGGGTAACAGAAGAAGATTTTAGTGAACTTGTGTAAAGCACTTGGAACCAACAGGTCCAATCCACCAACCACCAAGAAAAGTGGAAAATCAAAACTCAAAAATTGAAGCACGTGATAAAAAAATAGTTGGCAGATAAAGCGAGAGTCAAACTGAAAGCAATGCAGAAATACAGTGTACCGATATGATGCAAACAAAAGTGGATACAGATGCTAAGTCCTACGAATGCATGAAGGAAATGACGTAGAAACAAGATGTAAGCAAACAAAGCGGGGCCTCTTTTATTGATATTGCTTTTAATCCGATTACAATACGTCCCCCCTCTAGGGCTCAAAACATGTGATACAATTTGTTACATCAATGGATGCATGGATGAAGCCGCGCTTCCAAGGTCGGACGGTACGCTTCCAGCGTCTTCCGCGTGCCCACATTCGAAGTGGGCGGGCTAAAGGTTGCCGCCGCTTGTGTCCATGTGTTCATCATTCCTTGCTGCCCCTCTAGTATTCCTGGTGGTGAGATCCTATGCACAGAAAGACAACAAATCATTAATAGCATATGCGTATCTAGAAAAACATGCAATCCCCAAGGCCTCCAGTGGGCGCTTGTGGAATATCAGTGATAAGGTTGATAGATCAATTACAGAATGACATATGAATGTAAAGGACAACATCTAGAGTTGGTATCACCTAATTTTGCATCGAAGCGGCGTCGGACGGCCCCGTTATGCGCGTTTGCCCGTCGGGGGCCTCTCCAAGGTGAGCGCTCCAATGTCCCACCTACGCTCATCCAAATCACCTGAAACTCATGGGTTAGGCATTATATGTGATTTTAAGACTACCCAGATGCTCAGAATCTGCCTATCCTACCCATATTTTCTTGTATGTGACAGGGGCGCCCTACGAGCTAGTTAACACATAAAAATGATAAAACTACAGTCAAATCATGTCAGAATGCAATGAAACTTTAACAGAGGCATTAGGATATCATCAGGGACCTATTGCAAAAATAATAGTAAGGAAATCATGCATAAATTTCTAATCACTCCGGGGTGGGACGCTGGGGACTGCAACAAAACTTGCAAAAAGTGACCTTGCAAATGTCCCATCCAGAGGCCTCCAAAACTCCTGCAAACTTGTGGTTAGACTAAAAACAGCATTTTGAGATGACCCAGAAGGTCATATTTGGCAGATTCTGCCCAGGTCATCCTGTATCCGAAGGCGCTCCCTGTAGGTTAGTAAACGCATAAAAATGACAGAAACCAGGTCAAATCATGTCAGAAAGCAATGAAACTTGGACAACAACATAAGTACATTAAATAAAAGAGAATGCAAAAATAATAGTAAAGAAATCATGCACAGATTTCTAATCACTCCGGGGTGGGGCGATTAGGACTGCAACAATTCGGGGGCACCCGGGGGTGGGACGCCCACCGTTTAGGGCCTAGTTTTGACACCAATCCAAGTGGGATGGGTCAAAAACCTCCTAGGGGGTTGTGTCGATGAGTTTGGGGTGGGATTATGGCTGATTGCTTGGGTTTTGGGTCTGGATTGCATTCCTAGTGTTCACCCGATAACCTCTCTTCCAAAAGAGAAATTAGGGATGTAGGAAGCACAAAGAGGAATGAGGGTATAGTTCGGCAACACTTCGTTGCTCCAAATGCTCCAACTCTATTCTCCTTTTGGGGTGAGGAGGCTCACATTTTTATAGACCTAAGGGTCTCCTTTGAATGCGCATGCGAGGGTGCCACTTGGCTCACCATGCCCTTTTGGGGGAGAGAAGATTCCTCCCTGATTTAGGGCCTCCTTGAATGAGGCCTCCATGATCAAGGCAGGCTTGACTAAAGTCTCTCTCGATTTGAAACCGTCCCTCGCAATTGCATGCCTTGAAGGCAGAGTTATGTGGCAGATCTGGGCTGCCATTTGTCAAGGTTTGACTTTTTACCAGTCAACCCTGCTAATCGTCCCACCCTGGAGCGATTGCTGCTAATCGTCCCGGGGTGGGACGAATAGGATTCTAATCGTCCCGGGGTGGGACGAATAGGGAGCAAAGTGCTTAAAAGGTGCAAAACTGACCTCTGACCTTCCAAAACTGATTTGGGAGTGGTTAGGACCACTTTTTAACCTCTGGAGGCTGCCCTAGGGGGTATGTATGCCAATTCGGTTAGTGCTTGTAGTCACATAATCGGATTGGTGTTGTTTTGGTGTCTACAGATGCCCCTTTTTGGGATGCGCTGTGTGTGGCGCAGTGCTGAGCAAAAATAGATGACCAAAGCACTTAATGATTAGGGTTTCTCAGTAACCTAACCAAATTTTGATGCCCCAAGTATGGAAAGGGCACGCATTCTTGAATCCTTGCTTTTGACGAGCTAAGGAGCTTAACTCAAGTGTAACCTTTTTCAGTGAGGTGTACTTGATCTTGGACATTGTTCAGACATGAATAGGCAAAGGGCGCAACCTTTTGTCCGAGGAACCTTTTCTTCATGCTTCCAGAATGCCAAGTGTTTGTTTAGCTTGTGATTATTGCTTGTTTGCTGCCCCAAGCAGGAGCGTGATTGTCTTTGTCAATGATTCTTTGAATGCATGCCATTTCCTTGATTGGGTGTGTATTTGTTGATTGGTGACTAAGTGTGACTACCCCCTCAAGCGACGAATCGATGAGGGAATGACCAAAAATGAGAAAAGCGACGAGTCGCTTGACCCAAGATGACGTTTGTAAGGGTGCCTTCAGTTGTTTTCCGTTGAACGCTTATTGCAGTTTTCCAACCATCGGACCTATTTTTGGTGGGTTTTGACCCTTTTTGCGATGCCGATTGGGGTAGAAATTATCGAAAATCCTCCTTCCCGTGGAGCGGTCCGGCTATGCTAGCCTTCTTAGGGAGTAGGATAGTGAGTATTTGTGACCTCGACGATGGTTTTTCATGCCATGAATGTCAGGTGCAAAGGCACCTTTGTTCGGCAGATTTATTGTTATTTTTGGTGCATTTTTTGGATGCAGTTTTTGTTGCTTTATTTCTTGCTCTGTAATCGTCCCAGGGTGGGACGAATACCAATTTTGTAATCGTCCTAGGGTGGGACGAGCGCTAACTAGAGCGCTCATCCCAGGGTGGAACGATTACAGGCCTAATAGCCTATATAAGGACCAAAACTAGGTTTTGGGCTCATTTGCAATATTTTTTTCTTGGTGATTTGGAGCAGTGAGGAGGAGTGCGAGTGTGCGTAGCGGAGTACTACTAAAATTTCATGGACATCATGAGTGCGAGAACCGGATATTCGAGTGGAGGAGCCGAGGTGAGACCGGTATGATGTTCCTTCTCTCTGCCTATTATTCATTTTTGTTTTATTTAAAACTCACATAATAAAATTTTGTTTAATTTATTTTGTTTTTAAGGTTTTAAAAACTAATATTTTTTTGTGTTGGTTTGATTTCATTCGTATATCAAGTTGAAAACCTAATATAGGAACTTTATTTGCTTTGTTAATTTTCATATATTAAGGTCAAAACCCTAGTACACAACTATTATTTGTACTTTGTTTGTGTTTGTATTTAGGTTTTAAAACCCAAACTTTTTTTTTTATTTTGTTTTTCATTTTTTTTTTTTTTTTTTTTTATTATTATTTTTTTTTTTTTTTTTTTTTTCATATTAAGGTTGAAAACCCTAATATGATTTTTGTTGTTTTATGTTGATTGTACAGTTATTTTCATGTCTATCGTTGCTATACAGTTTTATTTTAATTTTCTTACTTTTTCTTACTTTTTATTTTGTACTTTTTTTACAATTGTAAATTGTAGCTTGTTGTTCTTTTATACAGTTTTATTTTAATGATTTTATTTATATTAAGTATGTACTTAATATCCCTTTTTGTTTTGTTTTATTTTGTTGTTTCAGGTGGTGAAGAGTCGGTACCGCAAGTCGACTATTTTCTCTGATGCCGGGATGCCCTGACAGTTGTGGATTGGGAGTGGCTTGATGCCCTTGGGCTCAAGCACGTGACGCATCTGGAGCCTGTGGTGGGGGATCAGGCATATTTGACTACCCTGATCAATCTATGGGATCCCCGCACCAACACTTTTCATCTCCCAACAAGGGAGATGACTGTTACTCTGGAGGATGTGTATCGGATTCTACGGATTTCGATAGATGGACTGCCTATCCGGATGACCCACCGTGACCAGCGGACAATGGTATTGACATGGTGTTTTGGTCCGGTGGTGGAGAGGGGGGTGGAGAGGGTTGTGGAGAGGGCAGAGGCTGACTACCAGATAGGCGGTATTCTAGTGCGGTGGTGGCTGGAGAAGGGCGTATTAGGGGTGAGGCATGCTTTGCTCATGGCCCTCATTTCCAATATGCTACTTCTTGACTCCTCAGGTGTGAGGTTCCCTTGGAACCTGCTTGAGTTGGTCTTCACATTGGTGGAGTGTCCTACATCAGCTCCACTTATTATGAGATGGGGTCAGACATTATTGGCATAGTTGTACGATGAGTTGTACGAGGTCCGCTATCGAAAGTGAAAGGGGATCGGGTGCAGCTATCTCTTGCAATGTTGGGGGTGGCAGCACATAGTTGTGGAGCGGCCGTAGGGTTTGCCTTGGACCACCCGAGGTGAGATGGTGGATCGAGAGATTGGATATGCCAATTTATGGTGGAGGTCAGAGGAGCATGGACAGAGTCGATGGTGGGCAGGTGACGTAGGTCACTATACTGATGCCTTCTCTCATCTAATGCCAGGGTAGGTGTTCGATGGTCGTATCAGGACTGTCCGACTGGCTTGAGGTTGGAGAGTGGCTCCGACATGTGCGTAGGGGTAGATGGTTGATTGGGTGGCATGGGACAGAGTAGGAGTACTTCCCATATGTTCGGGTGATACGATAGTTTGGGGTGCGCCAGGGATTTCCTGGTGATCCCTTGATCTATCGACATCATGGTGATGAGAGGACTCTAGTTTGGCCTATCATTGAGCCATTAGGTGAGGGGTCCGATGTAGTTATTGATGTACCCAACGTGGATGATGTCGGGGTGACTGCAGAGTATGATCGATGGTGGATTATGCGGTGATGGCGGAGTGAGGGGCCTCTAGGAGGCATGGATACGTAGCAACAGGAGGTGGGGGTGCAGAGGCACCGATGGAGGGTTGGGGGGCTCCGCTTGATGATGTTGACATGGTGGAGGTTGATGACTTCAGTGATGATGGAGATGATTTGGGGGTTTCGAAGTAGCCGAATGTACAGGATGTCCCAAAGTAGTGGGTGCTAGAGTAGTAGGCCATCCCGGAGGTGCCCATGCCTCAGGCTATCTTAGGGGATGTGGAGGCTGGGCTTCATGCTGAGATAGCATGATTGGAGGGTCTCCTACGGAGATGGGAGGAGGAGCATAGAGATGCTTTGGTGGAGGTAACGTAGGAGAGGGATCTCCTACAGACTCAATTGGCACAATGAGATAGTGCATTGGCTATGTATCATCGATGAGATATAGAGTGGGGTCGATACCGGGTAGAGTTAGAGATAGAGGTTGTCCATCTCGATGGATAGTTGCCTATGCTTGATGGAGGTGGCTCATCACATCGTACGAGAGGCAGTGAGACTGAGCAGTCTACATCATCTCATCATAGGTGGCTAGGTGAGGGTAGTGTTGGTGGGCAGGGTGCGAGGGCTGGCAACAGCCACCCTGAGAGGTCCCATAGGACCCATACTACTAGGGGTAGTTCCAGTCGCACCGATCCTACGTGATCATGGTGGCCGACTCCCTAGGCTTTGGGGATTTTGAGTTTTTGGTTTTTTGTGAGGTCAGAGGACCTTCTTATTGTAGCCTGAGGGCATTTTGACTTGATATATATACATGACTCTTTTTGGTTTGATTATATACTTGTCATGGTTTATTGTTCTTTTATGCACATTTATTTATGTTGATGTATGCATATGCTATTATGACTATGGATGATTTTAACTATATGATATAGATGTATGCATATGGAATGGATGGAATGATTTGTTGGTATACAAGCGGTGGCACCATAGATTGTATAGAATTTATTGGCTTTCTGTACTATGTGATTGCTTTATGGAATAACTTTGCATTTGTAATTTTTGTTTTGTATTTTTTGATGGTGATGTAAGTAATGAAATGTACAACAATTGTTTTAGAATGTAGTTAAGGTTTTTCTGAGACTCAGATGCTTTAACTAACTAGTCAAGACTATACATTATCTTACAAGACTTTCGAACAAGGTACGAATCAGACTTGAGTTTGACCAAGTTATTTCACATCCCTGTGTGTGCGATTGAGTTCGTTTATGTGGTATTCGTAAGGATACCGCCAGTGCCAGGTAGGCTGTCCACCAAACCTGTACTGAGGATCACCTAATTAGCTCCACTAACTCCTTTGTTGTATGTAGTAGGATTAATCTACGGTGCAATCTAGGATACCATAAGCTAGCTCATCCACATGCAAACATTGGTCTACACACACGCAAAGCTAATGTGATAGACGTATCGTCATGCGTTTAGGATACCGCCATTGCCAGGTAGGCTATCCACCAAACCCGTAATGAGGATCACCTAAATGGTTTTTCAAATGCTGAGAATTCTAGGGATTCAAGCTCAGGCATCTTTCGGTTGTTCAATTTGTTGGGATACTTGCTCTCATATATAGTGATGAAAATCACTATTTATTTTTCTCTTTTTTTCTTCTCTTGAGCAAGGGGTTTGAGTAGTGGTGATAACCACTATTATTTTTTTATTGTTGCCTTTTGAGGATTTAGATTTTGAATTTTGATTTCAAAGTTGAGCTTGTGGGATTTTGGCTTGTGAATGGCATTGATCCTTTAGGCCTTGGGGATGACTACCCATCCTTCTCAGGGGCGTGTAGTACGAATCCTTATGACTTTGGGGATCAAAGGTGTTTGGGAATTTTGATGGTGAACTTTTGGGATTTTTCTTTGGAATGGCATTGATCCTTTTAGGCCTTGGGGATGACTACCCATCCTTCTCAGGGGCATGTAGTACGAATCCTTACGACTTTGGGGATCAAAGGTGTTTGGGAATTTTGATAGTGAACTTTTGGGATTTTTCTTTGGAATGGCATTGATCCTTTTAGGCCTTGGGGATGACTACCCATCCTTCTCAGGGACATGTAGTACGAATCCTTACGACTTTGGGGATCAAAGGTGTTTGGAATTTTTGATAGTGGTGAAGACCACTATTTATTATGGGGAATTGGATGGGGAAGAGCTTGTCCTTTTATCAATTCTCAGCATTCTTGAACCATTCACACAGGGGGATGAGCAGGATAACATTTTTGCTTAAGGTACCCTAGACCGCTTTGTAGGTTTCATCTTTCGTTCACACAACTTGGGAATTTTTATGTGTTTTAAGCTTGTGTTGGGATGCTATGTAACAAGGCGTGATCCAAGTAAAACTCTACCTTGTAAAAATCGGTTTGACTTTGTACAGCATTTGACTAGAAATCTAAAGACAGCTGAATGACAAAAACCCTAAAGACATTAGAAGACAACTGACTATGATATGGCAAAAATGCGAAGGGCGTTATTCTTGATGGATCTTTTACAAAATGGACTAAATGTGGAAAATGATGGAATTGCCGAGTAATTACAGTCTATGGTGCATTTGACATGTATGACCAAAAATATGCAATGTATGTATGCGATGCCTAATGCAGCTTTTTTTTTTTTTTGATTTTTAAGATTATGCATGAAAGTGAGATGCAATTTTTTTGTTATTTTTGATTATCTGTTGTTTTTGAATATTTGTTATGGATGGTTTAACCCGAATGGGTGCGGACCAAGTGATTCTTATGGATCCTTGGAGGTTTTGACCAAAGGGATTATAGATACCTTTGGGGCATTTTGGGTGACCAAGCGATTGTGGGAACCCTTGGAGCTTTTGGTTTGACCAAAGGGATTATAGATACCTTTGGGGATTTTCACGATTAACCCTTAGCTTTGTTTGACCAAAGGGATTATAGATACCTTTGGCATTTTGTACCAACGGTGGAACCCTTGGAGCTTTTGGTTTGACCAAAGGGATTATAGATACCTTTGGGGCATTTTGGTTGACCAAGCGATTGTGGGAACCCTTGGAGCTTTTGGTTTGACCAAAGGGATTATGGATACCTTTGGGGCATTTTTGGGTTGACCAAGCGATTGTGGGAACCCTTGGAGCTTTTGGTTTGACCAAAGGGATTATGGATACCTTTGGGGCATTTTGGTTGACCAAGCGATTTGGGAACCCTTGGAGCTTTTGGTTTGACCAAAGGGATTATAGATACCTTTGGGGCATTTTGGGGTGACCAAGCGATTGCTAGAACCCTTGGAGCTTTTGGTTTGACCAAAGGGATTATAGATACCTTTGGGGCATTTTGTTGACCAAGCGATTGTGGGAACCCTTGGAGCTTTTGGAGTGGGTCATGGCTCTCTAAATGTTGAATGGCCTCAAATGACTGATGTTCAAGGGTTCTAGTTCCTTGATTCCTTCAAGAGAGGCGAGTCGGTATGTTCCAGGTCCTATTTTACTATCGATTACATAGGGACCTAACCAATTTTCCATGAACTTGTCCCTTAAATGGGGTGGCAAGTTAGAATTTTGTTGGTTCTCTTTTAAGACCAAGTCACCAACCTGAAAGTCCCTCAGGTGAACTTTCATGTTGTATGCTTTCTTAAGTCGCTCTTGATAGATACGTAAATGCTCGAGAGCATTGACGCATCGTTCATCGAGTAACGTAAGCTGGTCTAACTGGGCCTACCATGCAGTGTCATCATCGATGAACTCTTGCATTGATATGCATAGGGAGGGTATTTCCAACTCGAGAGGCATGACTGCCTCGGAGCCATACACTAGCAAAAATGGAGTTGCCCTAGTGGGCATCCGAATGCTAGTGCGATAAGCCCATAGGGCAAGTGGTATTTGGATGTGCCAATCCTTATGATTATCTGTGACCATATTTTTAAGGATGGCAACTAGCATTTTGTTTGACGCCTCTGCTTGCCCATTTGCCTACGGATAATAAGGTGTCAAAAAACTATGCTGAATTTTGTACTTTGTTGTCAAAGCACGCACATCTTTGTTCTTAAATGACGTCCCATTATCCGAGATGATCTTGGATGGAATACCAAAATGACATATGATGTTATGTAAAATAAACTCCGCAATGCGGGGCCCAATCGTAGAGGTAAGCGGAATTGCTTCCACCCACTTAGTGAAGTACTCTATGGCCGTTATGATAAACGTGTGATGACTTGACGACGTAGGGGAGATCTTTTCGATGAGATCTAAGCCCCACTATAAAAATGGCCAAGCCGATTGGATCGGCTGCAAGGCCTGAGAAGGTACGTGTGTCAAGTTAGCATGGTGTTGACACTTCATGCACTTTCGCACATATGCGCAACAATCTCGCTCTAAAGATGGCCAATAATAGCCCATGCGAAGAATGCGCTTTGCGATGGCCATACCGCTGAAGTGGCCACCGCATGTACCATCGTGCGCTTGGGTGATCACCCAAGTGGACTCCTGCTGGTCCAAGCAACGGAGGAGGATTCCTTCATAGCTTCGACGGTATAAAATGTCTCCTAGCAAGACATGTTTTGCCGCTTTCTATTTGAATGATCTTTTCATGGTGTGCGACAATCCAAGTGGGAGGCTACCCAACTTGAGATAGTCTCTTATGGGTGTGTACCAATCCTGCTGATCAGAAACCTCGATGGTATGAACGGTCGATCCCTCTTGAAGTTCATCCCTAGCAAAAAGTTGAGCCGGAAAGAACTTGTAAAAATAGTATTGTGTTGCTATTAAGAGGGGTTGGAGAGAACAAAGACCCCTAGTTGGCATGATTCAGACTATCATGGATTCGAGAGAACCTATCCTGAGATGGTTCAATCTGGATCAGGTGGATTCTTGGCATTATGTCAGAGCTTGCATGCTCCATCATGGATTGTGATAACATTTTGACTTGAATGGTTGTCATCTCACCAGAAATGTCTTGCGGGATCAGTGACCCCAAAGAGGCCATAGTGTCCGCAAAATGATTCGATGATCGAGGGAGTGCCTCGATGTCATACCATTCAAGATTTGCCAAGAATTTATCCACAAGGGCTTTGTAGGCCTACAGAACTGGGCATTTGCATTGGAATACCCCTTTCACTTGGTTGACAATTAACAGTGAATCACCAAAGATATTCAAGCATTTGATGTTCATGGTGATGGTTGTCTGAAGACCTATGAGCAAGGCTTCGTATTCAGCATTGTTATTGGTGCACGGGAAATCAAGTTTAAATGATAAAGGCATTGGAGCCCCTTGCGGTGTGAAAAACATGATTCCCATGCCACCCCCTTGCTCACATTTAGAACCATCAAAAAATAAGGTTATGTCGGCCTGTGACTCAGGCTCATCAGAATCTGGCGATTCTGAGACATGGAAGACCCCATCATCGGGTAGCTCTATGGTCAGAGGTTGATCATCTTCGAGAGGAGCCTCTGCTAGTTGATCGACGATGACTTGACCTTTGATGGACTTTTGTCCAATGAATTCGATGTCAAACTCCATCAACAACATGATCCATTTTATCGTGCGACTACTATGATAAGTATGACTCATCATGTACCGCAATGGATTCTCCTTAGACACAACATACGTCGTATTGCTCAGCATGTAATGGCATAGCTTTTTGGTGGCAAATACCACCGCCAAGCATAGCTTCTCAACGTATGCATAGTTAAGTTCATAACCAACCAAGGTGCGGCTAAGATAATAATTAGCCTATTATTTATGTAATTCATTTTTTTGGGCTAGCATGGCGCCAAGTGCCACCTCAGTAGCTGAGATGTATAAATAGAATGACACTCCTGGTCTAGGTGGTGCCAATACTGGCGGTGAAGCCAAGTATTGTTTGATGTCATCGAAGGTTGACTGGCACTCGTCATCCCAATGAAATGCTACCCCCTTGTGTAATAATTTATTCATGGGTCGGCACTTGTCGGATAACTGTGCTATGAAGTGCTTGATCGATGCGACCTTACCCTGCAAGCTTCTGAGCTGCCTGATGGTGGTTGGGGGAAGCATTTCAAGGATTGCCTTGAATTTATTTGGATCTACCTCGATGCCTCATTTTGAGACTATGAAACCCAAGAGTTTTCCAGATGTGATGCCAAATATGCACTTCTTGGGGTTTAGCCTAACCTTGTGTTCGATGAGGCGATCAAGGATCTTGCGTAAGTCATCGAGATGATTTTGGCGCAAAAGAGATTTGGCCAACAGATCATCCATATAATCTTCCAAAGTTTTATGCATGTGATCATGGAAGATGTATGTCATAGCACGTTGGTAGGTGGCGCCAGCATTTTTAAGGCCAAAGGGCATGACCTTATAACAAAATGTCCCCCAAGGCATCGTGAACGCCATTTTTAGTTGATCATCGAGATTGATACGAATCTGGTTGTATCCCGAGAAACCATCCATGAGGGAAAGCATTTCATGGCCTGTTGTAGCATCTACCAATGCGTCGATGCTAGGCAAGGGGAAATCATCCTTGGGACTTGCTTTGTTTAAATCTCAAAAATTGGTGCATATGCGAATCCTCCCATCAGGATTTTTGATGGGTACCATGTTGGACAGCCATGGTGGGTAATCTACGTAGATGACAAACTGTGCATCCAACAGCTTTTGTAGCTCATCTTTGACCATTAAGGCCACTGTTGGGTGCATCTTACGTAGCTTTTGCTTGACTGGCTTGACTGTCGGATCAAGTGTTAGATTATGCATGACTAGCTGTGGGTCTAGCCCCGACATGTCTTTGTAGGACCATGCAAAAACCTCCTTCTTCTCTTTGAGAAGGGCAATGTAATCGGCTTGCTCTTCGGGGGATAGACTTACCCCGAGCTTGATGATTTGTGGATTCATTGGATCAGAACCGATGTCTACGTCAATCATTTCTTCGATTGACATGTGGGATCCATCCTCCAACTGGTGTGGAGTTGGGATCAGGTGGATATCATTTGCTGAATTTAGATCTACGTTGGGAACATCGGGTTCCTCTTCAACATGGAAGATATCCTGAGTCTGTCCTGGGGTGAAATGGAACATCTCACCGCAAGGCCAGTACTCTGATGGGGATGGTGGTGTGTCAGCGCGATCCCAGTCTATGGCATCTAGGTCTAGATACAATGGTCATGTTGGATCGGCTGGATTGTGGATGGGGGTGGTTAAATCAATGGAGATCATGTTGATGGACTGAATTTGGTCTCCATTACCACGTGGGTGTTGATTCAGACATCCTTGGTGATCCTTGTACCCCGGATCTGGCTCTATGGGTATTGGCACAAAAGGATCGGCCCTATGTGCAGATAGAAGGATAGGGTCTACCCTAGGCACTGATGGCCCTATAGGGTCTCTAGGTGGGAGGTGCTCCCTATATGCCCGAAGTGGTGGATGAAGCACTTGGTTTAACTATGCTTGGTTTAAATGCCACCTATGCCTTGGTCCCATATTTAAATGTTCAAACATATCATCGATGTCTATGGGGTATTCCTGTTGCCTCATATGGTTGAGATATGCCATCTCAGTCTCATCCTCATAGTCATTATCGGAGATCCATAGGCCTTCATTGGCTTCGACAACTATGTGCCCCTCTGGTTGGTATAGCCTCCCACTAGGCATTTCTTGATCACTATCCTCACTCTCTATGAAAACCTAAACCGCATGCAGGTAGTCGATGTTGAAGAAGATATTTGGATCTTCTTCCTCTGGTGGATCACTTGGCCTTATGGCCGGCATGGGAGGCTCATTTTGTTCAAGCAAGTTGATTTGGTCCCTTCTAGGTTGTTTCGCTCTCTATGGGAGGGCTGGATTCTCTAGAGGTAGCAATTGCCCGATTGGAACATTAAAGGGGAACATTGCCATGAAGTCCTCCTGATAGTCGTCAATGGGTGTCACCTACGAGTGATTGCTATCGGACTCAAAAGGGTCCCAAGGTGCTACCTCATAATCTGACTCATCTTCAGAAGACCCCCCTTGATTTTGTTCATATCCCCTTTGGAGGTTACTTCTTGAACTTTCTCCTTCCTCGATCAAAGGGGAGGGGTTGTTGAGGTCAACAAGGTTTGTTGTCAACAATGGGAAATAATTCCCCAATGTGTATGTAGTGTTGGGATTGGCATATGGATCTTGTGCCAACCCATCCCTATTGCCTAGACCTAAGCCTTGCATGGTTTCTACCAAGATGTCGAGGGGCAAAGGGTGGTTGAACCCTACTCCTGATTTATCATATGGCATCTGGTATCTCGGTTGACAAAGAATGTGCATTCCTTGTTCATATCTGCCCAATCCATATCCATGCCAATTACATTGGTCTAGGTATTTCAAGGCGAAGTCCGGGTTGGACAGATAGTCAATATTCTCAGAAAATGGCTCTTCGTCCTCTTCCTCTTGTAGGTAGGGTTCAATGTCGTTCTCGAGGCCCCCATATACAAAATTGGTCTGATTTGGTGGGTAACCTAAAGGGATGATAGTGTCGATGGGGAGGTGAGGTCTCCCCATGTCTTGCATGGATTCGAGCATGGGTGTTGCCACAATGTTCCACACTAGGTACTCCCCAGGCCCGTATTGGCCATCTCAATGGTAATCATCGATGGTTGAGGGGGAGGGAATGGGAGTTCTCCCTGAGTCCACTCCATGTTGGGTGAACCAGGTGTCTCGACTTCCATTCGGCTGGGCACCTCTTCGGTAGAGATGGTTGAGACTAATGGTGGTACCTCCTCTAGGGGCTTCTTCCCATTGTCCTTCGGTGTGGCCACCATAGGTGGCATCATTGGTGAAGGAACAGACGATGAAGATGGGCCAGGTTGGTGAGTTGAGGGACTCAACAGTGAGGATGTAGGCGGAATCGGACCCTGTGTGGATGGATTCAATTGAAAGTCCAAATGTGTCGATGGGAGGGTCGATTGTGGCATCAGCTGCACCGCATTGCAAAACTTAAAGGGCTCTAAGTCTGCTGGGACTACATGTACTTGCCCTTCGTATGTGTACTTGAGGCATTGATGGGCTATCGAAGGGACACACTTCATGTCCCTGATCCAAGGCCGGCCTAGCAAGATATTGTAGGCCATATCACCCTCAAGGATGTGACACAATGTAGGAATGGTCTTTTGTCCTACTTGGATGGGCAGGACAATTGTGCCAACCATCGAGCATAACGCGTCGTTGAATGCTCGAAGAGTGTAAGTGGATGCCACAATGTGGGATGATGGCAGCTTAAGGTGTTTTAATGTCGCTGTCATGATTATGTTGTTGGATGAGCCAGTGTCCAACAACACCCTCTTGAATGGAATCTCGTTGACCCATGCAATGACGTGCAGGGGTGGATCCACCATATCACCAGTCACCAGTTTTAGTTCGTCTTCCCTGAAGGTTATGACTGGTTCTGTGCACTGTTTCACATGTCCTACGAAATTGTTGAAAGAATTGGCTTCGTGGGGTTGTAGCTCAATGGCTTTGAGTATCTCCATTAGAGCCTCCCGATGGGGCGGTGATTGTTGGATGAGCTCATAAATGGAGAGCCTAGCCGACGTGGTCCTTAAAATTTGAGTAAGTTTAGTCCGAATCGTGGCCACTGGTCTAGGTGGGGGAGGTTGCGTAGGGTGTTGTGGAGGTTGTGACGTTGATGGAACATTTCCTGTAGCTACAGCGGGTGCAGCCGTGTTTGGGTATCTTTTGTTCCGTGTCACGATGCTTATCATCCCTACGTATCCTTGCATGGGGTAGTTTTGTGTTACCTCGTTCACTTGTAAAGTCTTTGCCTACGCATCATGGGCAGGCAAGGGGTCTTTGAAGACCTCCATCTGTTGGTTGCTCAGTGCTACGGGATTATCTACCATGAGCGTTTTGTTGTCTATCAAGTCCTGCACTAAGTTTTTGAATTTCCAACAAGTGGAGATCTCGTGTCCTTTCTGTCGATGAAATCTACAATATAAGTCTTCCCTATAGCCCTTGGGTTTTGGCATGTTGGGGTCTATGGGTCGACTTTTCGGCAAGTTTATCAGGTTTACCATGAACAAGCGGTCAAACAAGGAGTCTCTAGACTCCGTGAATTGTGTGAATTGTCGCCTAGGGCGACGCTGCCGATTTTGCTCTTGTTTATGATTTTCCTTTTCATAGTTATCAAGAGGAACTGCCTGATAATTAGCCTTTGGGGGCTGTGTCATTTGTGCAGGCTTTGGTATAGCTATGGCAACCTGATTGACCGCGACGGGTTTCGGTTGCGTGGGCCCAGTTTTAGCATTTTTGGGCCACTCTTTCTTGCGTGGCTTAGCAATCTCATCGTCTTGTATTTTGATCTCCTCAATTATCCTGGCTTGCGCCAGGGCTTCTTCGAGGGTGGCATATTGCTGCAGCTGCAATAGCATGGAGATCGACCTTAAGCAACTCTTTGAAAACATTTGAGTCAAGTCGGCCATGGGAGGGAGGTAAGGTAGCTTTGAAAGCAATGTCCTCCATCGATTCCCATAAGCAGCCATGGTCTCATCATCATACTGCTTAAGGCCAGCTAGGTCACTTAAGGATGCCTTCTTCTTGGTGTTGAAGGCAAAACGTTCAAGGAACGCATCCACTAGCTGGTCTAGATTGTTGATGCTATGCTTCGGCAATTGGGTAAACCAATCCGAGGTAGGGCCTACGAACGTGGTTATAAACGTTCTTAGAAGCAATGCATCATTGTCCTGAATGCCAAAGCATTGACTCAGGAACCTTGTTACGTGCTCTTGGGCATCCTCATCCCCTCTAAAAATTGCCAATTGAGGCATTTTGAAGTGGTCGGGGTATGGGGGTGCCGAAACTGAAGGATGCACAGGGTGACTACGGAGTTGGCGTAATGTGGGCTTTTGGGGCCCTGAAGTCTTAGTCTCCATAGACTCTAAGCGCTCTAGCGAGTGCTTTGTATGCATCAGAGGATTTGATTTCCTCTTCTTTGGTTTGTTCCCATTGTGAATTGTGAGGAACTTGAGGCCTATGGAGGGGTATCCGGATAGCGCCCCCTGCCTTGGTAGGGCATTTCAGCCCGCTCTTCTTCTCGCTCAAATTCCTCATAGGCCTCTTGAGGAGTTTCTGGGCATGACCTATAAACATGGATGGGTGCCCGAGGAAGGTGCCCATCATTGGTTCTAGGGGTGGCCTCCCGCTCAGGTCTCGGAGGTCTTGGAGGCAATGCTTGATAAGGTCGTGGAGACCTGTCTCGTACTAAGGGGTTGTGCCTCTCATAAATTTTTGTCCTATGCATGCGAGGGGTTGGAATCCTCTCATGCATAGTGTTCTGGAGCAACTCATCTATCTGGTGCTGAATGCGCTCTTTGTTAAGATGATACAGTTGTTCTAACTACTGTTGATCTTGCCTAAGCTGCATGATTTGCGCTTGGCGGGTGGCATGTTTGGCAAATGCCAAGTCGATTTGTTCTATCGTCCTAGGTCTAGGAGGCCTAGATGCCTCCCCTACATATCTATCTCGGTCATGGTGATCCGAGATCTCTATGGGTCGCTTTCCTCTATCGAGGTTAGCAGCATTCACCCGAGGCTCTGGCCTCAATAGGTGATCTTGATAATTAGCAGGTGCGGAGGTGCATTGCTCCCATGTGGTGTATTGCTCTTGAGGAATATACTAGTTTTCCTCATGCTCCCTTTCGTACATGTGAAAGGGATGGGCAGAGTTGGCTCGCCCTATCTGAAGAGCCTTGCGCTCTAGATTTGGCCTATTAGTTCTAACAGTAATGAGGGGTGGAGGGGGAATGATATAATCATGTGGCCCCTCCTTATGAACCCTATGTTGCTCTAGCGCTTCATCGCATAGTGGCCACTCATAATGAGTGTCTAAGGGGGCCTTCCCATGTGTGTACTCCTCCTGAGAGGGTCTGTGTTGAATGGGAGTGCCCCTCAAAGGGGTGCCTCTATAGTCCTTTTTTGTAGTGGCATAGTGTGGACTATGTTGTGGGTCAGGCTGCCAAGGTGGTATAACCAAGTCCTTGGGGCTATAACGGAGGTGACTTGTGCCTCCTTGTATACTTTCTATAGCTTCTGCCCGTGATTGGGCTTGGCTACGGGTATACACCATGGTGGTGGTTTTTTCTAAAAAGATATGTATATTTTTATCTCCTTTACAATTTTTATGCTATACCAAACAAAAGGGGACCACACAAACAAAGAAATGATTATCTCATTTACAGATTAAATGTGTGCCCTAGATCTAGTTCAATGTGTTTGATTTTTGTTGTGTAAATCTTGTAAAGAAAACTTTGTTATACATGCATAATGAGGGCTCTTGTATCTCCAAAATGGTCGCCCCTTCAATATACCATTGCCAGGCCATTATACCGAACCTCTCAATATACCCGCCCTTACGTGAGGGAAACTATTGGTACGCGAGAGCAGAATAGTAAGTGGAACATAGGCGGTACGGAAGGGGGATCGCTCTATTTTTGACACCTACCATAGAAGACTTATCCTCATGCATGGGGAATCACCCCCGCTACACTTGGTCAGCTTTCATCAGGATTTACGTCTAGCAACAGTCGCGATCAGGGTATATGTATGCAAAATCCAAGCCAAGGTGGTGATGAAATCCACCGTTGGTCTTGATCAAGTGTTGGGGTATTAAGACCAACTCCTTGATGTTAACTTTATTAGGTGGTGTGTGTGGTTCCTTTTAATTGTGTAAAGAAAGAAAACATACAACAAAAGATGATTTTCACTAATGCAATGCTTTAAAGTACGTTTTATCTTTCAGAAACCATTAGTAGCAAAAAGGAAATCACAAAACCTACCTAGAACTGAAACCTATAATGAGGACTTGCCACTTGTGCAAGTATCATGCAAGCAAACCAGAGAAGAATGCATTCCTAATCAAGTTCCTTCCATTTAATTTACTCTATGTTTTTTATTTTTATTTTTTTATTGCAAGAAAGGAAAACAAACTACTTAACCTTTCTATGCAAGTGTCTGAAAATAAAGCAAAGAAAGCAAAAATTTGCAGAAACAGAAAGTAGAAAAACACAGAGGATGTTCAGAAGGCCTACCTCTTCTCTGTCCAAACCAGATGCCTCTGAGTTTCTGCTCAGAAAATGCATAGAGTTCTAATCATCCTAGGGTGGGATGAATAGCAGGTCTGCATTCATCATAGGGTGGGATGAATATGCATTCATCCCGAGGTGGCACGAGTAGCAGTCCAGTGCCCGAATGAGTAACACCTGCAAAGAAAAACCATAAAATTTGGATCAAAAACTTGATCTTAACAGTAGGGGATAGGGTCCCACCATGATCACCACTGAAAGCAATGTAGAAATACAGTGTACCGATATGATGCAAACAAAAGTGGATACAGATGCTAAGTCCTACGAATGCATGAAGGAAATGACGTAGAAACAAGATGTGAGCAAAACAAAAGCGGGGCCTCTTTTATTGATATTGCTTTTAATACGATTACAATACATCCCCCCATCTAGGGCTCAAAACATGTGATACAATTTGTTACATCAATGGATGCATGGATGAAGCCGCGCTTCCAAGGTCGGACGGTACGCTTCCAACGTCTTTCGCGTGCCCACATTCAAAGTGGGCGGGCTAAAGGTTGCCGCCGCTTGTGTCCATGTGTTCATCATTCCTTTTTCCCCTCTAGTATTCCTGGTGGTGAGATCCTACGCACATAAAGACAACAAATCATTAATAGCATATGCGTATCTAGAAAAACATGCAATCCCCAAGGCCTCCAGCGGGCGCTTGTGGGATATCAGTGATAAGGTTGATATATCAATTACATAATGACATATGAATGTAAAGGACAACATCTAGAGTTGGTATCACCTGATTTTGCATCGAAGCGGCGTCGGACGGCCCCGTTATGCGCGTTTGCCCGTCGGGGGCCTCTCCAAGGTGAGCGCTCCAATGTCCCACCTACGCTCATCCAAATCACCTAAAACTCATGGGTTAGGCATTATATGTGATTTTAAGACTACCCAGATGCTCATAATCTACCTATCCTACCCATATTTTCCTGTATGTGACAGGGGCGCCCTACGAGCTAGTTAACACATAAAAATGATAAAACTACAGTCAAATCATGTCAGAATGCAATGAAAATTTAACAGAGGCATTAGGATATCATCAGGGACCTATTGCAAAAATAATAGTAAGGAAATCATGCATAAATTTCTAATCACTCCGGGGTGGGACGCTGGGGACTACAACAAAACTTGCAAAAAGTGACCTTGCAAATGTCCCATCCAGAGGCCTCCAAAACTCCTGCAAACTTGTGGTTAGACTAAAAAAAGCATTTTGAGATGACCCAGAAGGTCATATTTGGCATATTCTTCCCAGGTCATCCTGTATCCGAAGGCGCTCCCTGTAGGTTAGTAAACGCATAAAAATGACAGAAACCAGGTCAAATCATGTCAGAAAGCAATGAAACTTGGACAACAGAATAAGTACATTAAATAAAAGAGAATGCAAAAATAATAGTAAAGAAATCATGCACAAATTTCTAATCACTCCGGGGTGGGGCGATTAGGACTACAGTAGTTCGAGGGCGCACGGGGGTGGGACGCCCACCGTTTAGGGCCTAGTTTTGACACCAATCCAAGTGGGATGGGTCAAAAACCTCCTAGGGGGTTGTGTCGATGAGTTTGGGGTGGGATTATGGCTGATTTCTTGGGTTTTGGGTCTGGATTGCGTTCCTAGTGTTCACCCGATAACCTCTCTTCCAAAAGAGAAATTAGGGATGTAGGAAGCACAAAGAGGAATGAGGGTATAGTTCGACAGCACTTCGTTGCTCCAAATGCTCCAGCTCTGTTCTCCTTTTGGGGTGAGGAGGCTCACCTTTTTATAGACCTAAGGGTCTCCTTTGAATGCGCATGCGAGGGTGCCACTTGGCTCACCATGCCTTTTTGGGGGAGAGAAGATTCCTCCCTGATTTAGGGCCTCCTTGAATGAGGCCTCCATGATCAGGGTAGGCTTGACTAAAGTCTCTCTGATTTGAAACCGTCCCTCACAATTGCATGCCTTGAAGGCAGAGTTAGGTGGCGGATCTGGGCTGCCATTTGTCAAGGTTTGACTTTTTGCCAGTCAAACCTGCTAATCGTCCCACCCTGGAGCGATTGTTGCTAATCATCCCGGGGTGGGACGAATAGGATTCTAATCATCCCAGGGTGGGACGAATAGGGAGCAAAGTGCTTAAAAGGTGCAAAACTGACCTCTGACCTTCCAAAACTGATTTGGGAGTGGTTAGGACCATTGTTTAACCTCTGGAGGCTGCCCTAGGGGGTATGTATGCCAATTCGGTCAGTGCTTGTAGTCACATAATCGGATTGGTGTTGTTTTGGTGTCTACACAAACCAAACCAAAAGCAGTTGATGCAACAACTAGAGCAACTAGAAATATAAATTGGGGATCATCCTCCTCAACCATGGCAAGAAGATGCAAGAAATGATCTGATTTAGGAGCTCAATAAATTAAGTATTAAAGAAGAAACACATTGGAGGCTTGGATATTGAATGGTTTGGCTAAGCAAGGGGGATAGAAACACCAAATATTTTTATTTGAAAACCATGCAATGCTACCAAAGGAACACAATCAAGGAGATAGATCATGAAGGAACCACTTATATAGACAAGGAGAAAATTAAGGAACTTGCCAATTAACATTACTCATCTCTGCTCTCTAGAGAAATTGGTAATCCTAATTCCTAGGAAATATTATTGCAGCATATACCAATAGTATTAAGTTTATAAGATAAATAGTATCTCATTCAACTAATCACTATGGAGAAACTTAAGGAGATTATATTAGCTCTACTAAAGGATAAAGCTCTTGGATCTGATGGATTCACAAACAACTTTTACCAGTAATACTTACACATCATCGAAGAATATTTGCTACGCATGATTGAGGATGTTAGGATGAAAGGTAATCTTCTTGGAACCATCAACTCCACCTTTCTAGCATTGATTCCTAAAGAAACAAATATCACTACTTTCTCTAGATTCAGACCAATTTGTCTATGTAACTCTTCCTATAAAATTATTACCAAGTTGTTGGCGAATAGAATAAAGAAGAAACATGATAAACTAATATCATAAGAGCAAGGAGGGTTCATGCCTGGAAAACAAATATATGATAATATCATAACAATGCATGAAGCCCTCCATAGTGGTAGAAAATAAAAAGGAAACAAATTGTTATAAAATTTGATATGGCAAACTCCTTTAATCGAGTTAATATACAATCTGTAGAACAGGTCCTACAAAAGTTTGGATTCCCACATCAAG
This sequence comes from Wollemia nobilis, assembly GCA_028583015.1. Lineage (NCBI taxonomy): Eukaryota > Viridiplantae > Streptophyta > Pinopsida > Araucariales > Araucariaceae > Wollemia > Wollemia nobilis. Next base: position 25,277,603 of record JAQPPZ010000523.1, read on the forward strand.
TCATCAAGTGGATCAGAGTATGCTTAAAAAACCCATGGATAGCCCCCTTAATAAATGGAGAACCAACAAATTTTGTTTAGGATACAAGGGGAATTATACAAGGGTGTCCACTATCACCATACCTTTACATCATTTTAGCTGAGAATCTTGGAAGATTAATCAACCATATTCGAAGAGAAATAAAAATAACAGGTATATAGGATGCAACAGGATGCAAAGCAATTTGTAGATGATATCATTCTTCTAGGTGAAGCCACCGAGCAAAATGTTATATAATTCAAGCAATGTCTAGATTGGTTCACACAAGCTATCGAGCTTATATAAACACTCAAAAAAGTCAGTTCTATACATAAAATGTTGTAGCAATAAGAGTCAAACTCTTTTCCACTATCCTAGGATTTCAGTCTGACACAAAAAAATACTTCAGATATCTAGGAGTGCCCATGAGCTTCCACCTAAAAGCCTTAGACTGTTGGACCCCAATATTGGACAAGATGGTTAGGAGGATACAAAGTTATAGTAATAGTTGGATCAGTCTTGCAGGAAGGGTAGTATTGATCAAATCAGTGTTAGATTCTCTTCCAGTCTACCACCTATTAGTATATCATACTCCCAATTTTATTTTACAAAAGGTAGATGGAATCATACGCAACTTCCAATGGCAAGGAGGTAGGCAATCAGAAAGAAAAAATTTCCACTTGGTCAATTGGGATATGGTCACAAAAAGTAAAATTCAAGGAGGAATGGGAATAAAAAAAATGGAGATAGTTTTGAAAGCACTGGGAGAAACAATTCTCTAGAACATGCTTAAACACAATTGATCATGGCATCACATACTAGTCAGCAAGTATGTAAATAATGAAACATGTATTCAAATGCTCAAACATATAGATAAACTTCCTAAAGCCTCATTGGTTTGAAAACAGATAGTGGTTGTAAAGAGCATAATAGAGGATAAAATTTCTTGGCTACCGAGAGATGGTAAGTCAATTAATCTATGGGAGGACCCGATCCTAGGAAATCCACCATTAAAAGAGAGAACTCCAATCGAATTGCATAATCACTTGGAAAGCCAAAGAATACTCAAATTAGGTGACTTGTTTTATTGGACCTCAAAAACTTTGAAATGGATATCCCCTCCCATTCCATCTTAGCTTCAAGAAGATTGGGATTATATTAAGTCCCATATGGCGATCATTAGAACTCTTCATCCCATAACTCTAGACAAACTTATTTAGGGTAGCATCAACAGTAATGAGGAATACTCATTACATCTAGGAGTCCAACATCAACAAATTGGGCCTGCCAACAAAAAACTATCAATTTTGTGGAAAACTATAGCACCATCTAAACTACAAGTATTCAACTAGCTAGTTTCTCAAAATCAAATATTAATAGGTGATAATCTGCAAAAGATGAGTATAGCAGGGCATCATGTTTTTTATAGGTGCAGGTAGAACAATGAAACAATTTTCCATATTTTGTTTGAATACCCAAAGGCAATTTCAATTTGGTTAGGAATAACCAAAATTCTTGGTTTCCTACTCTAGAAGGTTAACCATAGACACATGTTTTACCAAGTGGAACAAATAATATAAAGGTAAACTAGCAGGTAAGCCCCTCCTAAAATATATGTGGAGATCTATACCATATTTTGTCATCTAGCACATCTGGTTGGACAGAAACCAGATGATTTTTGAAGGAAAAGGTAAGGACAATAAAAATTTAATACGAAGGATAAAAGAAGAATTAGTCCTAAATGTCAAATCCAGTTTCTGTCAACAGTAGTATGAAGAATATTTTTCACCCACAAAAAGAAAAATGATCTACCAACTTAATCTCCAAGCTTTCCTGACACAAGGAGGATGTAGAGAAAAAAATTCTTTGTCTGACATGTTTTTCGGTACTCTTCTTTGATGGTGCCTCCAATTCCAACCCCGGTCAAGCAGCGACAGGGGACTGATTCGTACAAGACCCCGTGAGATCCTGCTCAAATATGTGATCAACTTGGGAACATTATCTAGCAACATGGCAAAGGCTATTGGATGTGAAATCGGCTTAAAATTGGTGGTAAAGCAAGGAATCACTTAGGTCATAGTTTATGGGGATTCTAAACTGATAATAATATCTCTTGCCAAAAATAAAGATTTTAGATATTTACAATTGAATAATATTCAAGATAATATTAGAGGATTAGGCAGGATCATTGGCAAAATATTCCATCAACACATAAGGCGAGAATTCAACAAAGAGGCTGACACACTAGCAAATTAGGCAATAAATATAGCCCCTGGTTATTGCTGCCAAATCATCAAGAAGCAGATTGGTAGGTGTGGTATGCAAGGATGATAAAGAATCCAATAATGAGGTTCTTTTTTGTCTTTATGTTCTATTTTTTAGAATGCTCTGTTCACTTTGATCTCTGATTAAAGAGTTTTGTATTTTTTTGTTAAGTAAAGTGACTTACATAAGTCACTTTTATGAAGTAAAATTAAAAATTAAAAATTAAGTGACTTACATTATCCTTATGTCCCCATTTTATAAAAGAAAGTTATAACCATATTAAATTAAATATTTAATTTAATTTAATTTAATTAAAACTTCGCTCATTAAAATCTCAAACCTCTGGTTATACAATCCATGAACAAGAGGTAGAATCGGACACCCATTTCGTCAAAGAATCTCACTACATTGTCCGACATCACCGAAAAACCTCATAACTAACTTACTAAAAATAGTAAGTTCATACTTCGCTATCCGAAACAGCCCCAAAATATAAAAATTGAAAGCTTAGCATGTCTGAACGACAACCCCCAACCTCTAGTGGGCTTCCCAACACCTGACACAGCCTACGGGAACCTGAGAGTAGGCTAGTCCACAAGGCTTCTACTGATTTATTAGGAAGGGGACATTACAATCCTCCCTCCTCAAAATTACTTGTCCTCAAGCAATGCCAGTACAACCTCAACATCACCTGACTGAGCCAAACTAAAATCAACTATGATCCCAGGGTCCCAAATCAATCTAAAAAAAACCTATCATGTTGACGTTGCACCACTCTGATTATAACTGAGAATCCATCATGCCAAAGTTGTACTCTCCTCTCCTGTAACCCAATAATGTAACCATCATCAAAATTTAAACTAAAATACCTGTGAGGGCTAAAAACTATATCACGAAAGATCTCTTACCAAAGCACCTCAGTGAGTTCCACATCTGTAATCCCTCTATCTGACACGATCCTATGCAACAGGAAAAATAATTTTCTCAACCTAAAAACATATTCCTCATGAGTGGTTGTCTTTCTGAATAAATCACTCTCCAAATCACCAATACTTAAGTCATCATGAACACTCCTCTCCATAGGTTTGGTTTGGAAGTCAAACCCAAACCCCCTTGAACTATCATCATTGGAGTGTAAAAAGAGATTGTCACTGTAAGTAGGTTTGGAAACTACAATGTTCCCACCATCAATATGCTCTTCATCTAAAAAACATTAGTGAACTCAACTCTATCATCACTTATATCCACTCCACTAAAATCAACAAGGAATCCAGTAATCTCAGAAACATCACTGGAAAAAATAGAACATGTACTCAAAGCTATTGTTTTGTATTTCTTCTCATGCACAACTGTAGTTACATACATGTCTAAGAGGTCATCCTGAAGTTCTGTCACACATCCCTCATCTATAAAAGTGTGCGTAGCACCTATATGAATGAGTGTAGTAATCTATTGTTCGCTTAACACTCCTTGCACCTTACATGAACCAGCCTTCTAGAAACTACAAAGTTGTGCCAAACTCCCTCTTTTTCATGTGTAGCCTCAACATATCCATCACTATATGAGCCATTGCTATCAAAATCATCTTGTTGGTTTGATTTCTCTGCATCTGAATTTGTAACTGAAAATTACTCAATATATTTAGCCTTATCTTTCACTGCACACTTGTGAGATGGATTTCATGGCTCCCTGCACTGGAAACATCATTTCTTTTGCCTTAGCTCATTCCAACTCTCGTTGTCCACTTTGCTAGGATAATATTTAGGTGGGTTTGAATTCTTCTAAAATTGTCTCTTATCCTTATCCTTCTTATGCTCAAAATCCTTAGACTAAAATTTACTCCTGGAAGTAGATGACTCCATATACTTAGCCTTTCGAATGACTTCCTACAATATGGGAGGATTAAGGGCTTTGATTCAGCCCTTCAATGGATCAGACAAGCCATCAATGAACAACACTATGAGCCTCCTCTCGAAAATATCTGTAACCAAGACTGAGAGCCTCTGAAAATTAGCAACATAGCTCTCTATTGAACCCCACTGCTTGAGTTGCACCAACTCCTTAAAATGGAGATCTAGATCCTTCCTGTCAAACCTCTCAATAAATATCTCTATGAAGCCTGTATAGGAGGTAATATAATCATGCCCAAGGGTGAACATCCCATGATGCCACCACTCATGTGCTAGACCATATAGATGTAATGCTAAATATTTGATTGCTTATATCTCAAGCATCGGGTTCAACTGAAATTATGTGTCCAACTTTTGGACCCATGCTCTAGTGAAACTCTTCTCGGATCCATCAAATTATGGTATAGAGAGTTTGCTAACCCTCTTCTGAATCTCATAATTATGATGCCTTCCCCTTTGTGGCCTATGTCTGGCTCTCCAATCTACATACTCTCGAAATGACAACTCTGCTCTAAATTCAGGATTCGAATTTTTCCAATCCCATAGAATCTGCTCCTGGAAGTCATTTTGAGTAGGCTCCTCTTCAGACTGCACCTCAACTTTGGGTGGAAAGGTGGGAATCAAAGGTCTAGTACTCGATGCCCTAGCTCTGTAATTCTGATCCGCACCCCCTTGGTTCACTGAACCCTCTTTGTTTCCATTATGTTTATTGTTTCCAGCCTCACCTCCTCACTGCCCCTTATTGTTTTGATTGTTTTGGTTTTTGTTTGCATTGTTACAAACTATTTGTTGGCTCACTAGTGCAACTAATTGAGCCATACTCTACTGAAGGTCACGTTGCCCCCCTCTGTAATTTTGTTATGATCTCTCTATTTGTAGGCCCTTTGTTCTCTCTATCCCTGTCTCTATCTCCCATGTTTTCTTCCTTCCTTTTTTTGAAAATGTGTCAAATGAGTCTTCGTTTATATTGGGATTAGGTCTATTTCTTCTACGTTAGTATTGGTGTGTACCTGGCTGCATTACTCATTTCTAAGTTGCAAACTATGAATTTTTTGAAACCCGTACAGGCTGACAGGAATTTCTCAGCTCTGATACCACTGTAATATCCTACCCTGTTCTGAGAATGGAGTTTGCAATCTGTTATTTCTATTTATGCATTCTAATTTTTTATGTTTTTTTCAAATGATGAAAATGTACAGAAATTGCATAAACAACAAACTTGGACAAGTAATAACTTTCAAACTACTTATCCAAAAGCTCTAAAAATTGGTCTTTAGATAATAAATATATAGAGTTAGCAACTCATTAAAGGAAATTGGAAAATAATAATGTACCAGGTATTTATGCAAATCTAGAAATGATTGTTTAGACTTTGATCAGCAACCCAGGAAACTTGAATTTTCATTCCAAACTTCAAATACAATGTTCTATTTGCCTAGAAATTAGTACAAATTGCTCTTAAGAGCCAAGCGACTAGGTTCAGACCAAGAAACTGTCAAAAGGGCAGATTTACAATTTGTAAGAATTTCAATACAAGCTCCAAATATATGGCTAGGCAAGAAATTGGTACGACAGCCTTGGAAAAAATTGTAGTAGCAAACAATAGTCTTCAATATTGGTCGATTTACTCCTCTAACCCAGGTACCTTGATATCAACACCAAATCCTAGCTTATTTCCTTAACAAATGGATCTATGAATGATGTCTAGGTGGTGCGCTTCAGTCGGTAGTGGCGTCCAATATGAAGTATGAAGTCAGCTCTTGAAACCCCTAAAAATACTTGCCCAAACTTGATAAATATCTTTGAAAATGCAATCCTTGTCAGCTCCAATGCATTCCTTGTCCTAGAAATGCTCTAATCAACCTGAGGATGTCTTTTAATCCTGAAGTTGATGTCCTTGTAGGAGGATTTTGTCTCCAACAATCTTAGAAAACCCTGCATATGCTCTACAACTCTCCTTACACAATATCTCCAAATAACAATAGCCAAGAATGAATTAAATAAAGCATTTCAAGTCCTTTTATATCCTCATCCGAAGTGGTCAGCCCTTTTTGGCTATCACAAATACATTTTATAACATTAAAATATTTTAAATTGCCACTTTATGAATGTGGCGTCCAATATTGGCCCTTTCATAATTCACTTTTATGAAGTAAAATTAAAACTTAAGTGACTTACATTATCCTTATGTCCCCATTTTTTAAAATAAAGTTATAACCATATTAAATTAAATATTTAATTTAATATAATATAATTAAAACTTCACTCATTAAATTCTCAAACCTTTGGTTATCCAATCCACAAACAGGAGGTAGAATCAGACACCCATTTTTCCAAAGAATATCACTACACTGTCCGACATCACCGAAAATCCTGATAACTGACTTATTAAAAATAGTAAGTCCATGCTCTGTTATCTGAAACAGCCCCAAAATCTAGCAACTAAAAGCTTAGCACGTCCAAACGATAACCCCCCAACCTCCAGTAGGCTCCCCAACACCTAACACAGCCTACGGGAACCCGAGAGTATGCTAGTCCACAAGGCTCCTATTGGCTGATTAGGAAGGGGACATTACACCGACCACCAAGTATATAACCATATTTTTTAGAAGGTCTCCTATCACTTATAGAATTTAGTATTGAGAAAGCAAAATCTCTTCAAATCCATTTTGATGAGCCTCTAAGTTATATAACATATATCACATGTTTTGAAAACTTAAAAAGTAACCCCTTAACCGATCCTTCATAAGTTTTTCACATCCATCATTTTTTTGATCTAGTTTTACAAAATAAACAGAGTAATTGTAGCTTGCTAGTACCATATTCACAATCCTTAGAAACTAATCTAATTTGAGCACTTTACAATCTAACAAGTTTTCAATAAACAGTAGAGATGAATGGAAGTAAAACAATACAATTTGGGGGAAAAATAAAAATCTAAGGGAAAAAGCCAATAAAAAGAGTTAACTATGTGATAAATAGTGATTACAAGATACTTCAACTCAACTAATTCTAATATAATCTTAGTGCTCTACAATAACCAACTTATAACTTCTATTAGCTATATACATCAAGAGTTTGTAGATGATGCAAACCATTTTGGAAGGGCAAGAAAAAACGAGGCCAAAGCTTTGAATAGCTTATTAAAGGAATATGAAAGAGCATCAAGGCAAAAAGTTGATAAGAAAAAATCCAAAATTTACTTTAAAAACACTCCAATTAGAATTAAAGTTGGGATATGCAGGTTACTTCAACTAGAGGGGGTAAATTTACCAATGACATATTTAGGGATGCCCTTATTTGAGGGGAGAATGACGATAAAATTATGGAATCCAGTTATAAGTAGGGACAATGGGCAAGAATTCTTCTAAGTATGTTGAGCCCAATAACCCACGCTTAATATTTACTGCATTCTCTCTACCAAATGGTTTTGCACTATGGAACGTTTTAAAAAAATCAATTGACCTAGTGATCAAAGGTTTAAGATGGGTGGTAGGAATCGGAGAAAAATTTTCCATTTGGATAGATACTTGGTGTGATAAAAAACCACTCAATCTAGATCCAATTTTGAAACCATGGATGATATTACTTCAAAACAAATATGGTGATAGGGTTTCAAACATTTTGTACAAGGATCGGGAAGGAAGATACAAATGGAAAGAATATTTTTTTTACGAGTATACAAGACATTGATGCCAGGAGGCAACTGAGTAGAAAGATAACAACAATGATTATTCTAAGAGGAGCCAAGGATAAGTTGATTTGGGAGTTGAATAGCTCAAGAGAATACACAACAAGAAGTGGATATAATATAAAGCACCATCAAAATAGGAATATTGCAAGAATATGGAGAGATATTTGGGATATCCCGAGCATTCTTAAAGTCAAAATTTGGCTAGTAGGTCATAAAATAATTTTATCCTAGGATAACCTTACAAAAAAGGGGTTTTCATGGTCCCTCAAAATGTGTTTGTAAAATGGAGGAGAGTACATACCATCTCTTGGGACAATGCTCAATAGTATGAAAACTACGACAATGGATTCTTAATATGTTTGGTAAAAAAAATTGTGATGAATGAGAAAATTAGAGAATGGTTAAAGAAATAGCAAAGCACTTTTAAAAGTGGCACTTTAAAAACAATCTAGGATATATCAAAAGATACAATACTTTGGACTATTTGGCTGCAAAGGAATAGAAGAATATTTGAAGGAAAGGAAAGCAATTTAGAGGTAATGAAAATATATATTTGTTTAGCCATAAAGGAGTCTAAACCAAACCTATCAACTCACCCAACCTTAATATGGAAGTTGAGAGCCCTGATAGATGGAGTTAAGTCATCAAATGGAATTATGATGTTGGGGATAGGATAAACAAAAAGAAGACAAAGAATATAAAGTGGAAACCACCATATGTGGAGTTGGTCAATTGATTTTTGATGGAGCATCTAAAGGAAATCCAGGACCTGTAGGAGGAGGAATAATTAGAAATAGTATAGGAGAGATTTTGTATCATTATGCCTTGAAAAAAATAGGAAGCATGAAAAATAATAGATGGCCTAGGGTAGCTAGGGACGAAGAGCTGCATAGGCGAAAGAGCACATGGATGAAACGTTGGGAAATCAACATAAATGAATGCACAAATTTCAACAAAGACATAAAAAACTATGTGAATGAAAAGTTTAGAAGTGGAATGTGGAAAAATGCAAGCAAGAAAAGACAATACAATATTGCAAAGTTTAACCCAACGTATGACAAGGAAAAAACATATATTGGCGCTAAAATCAAGTGGAGGGAAAAAATCCTCATTGCTCATATAAGGTCTAGCTCTCACAAGTTTAGATGTGAAACAAGGAGGTGGACAATGTCTAAGGAACAATGGGAAGAAAGGATATGTACTCTATGCAGCACAGGGGCAATAGAGACAGACGAACATTGCATCTATGAATGCTCGAGATTTTAAACATCCATGGCAAATACAAAGAGACGCTTGAAAAAGGGTCTATGGCAAATTTATTTGAAGACAATAAAATAAAATAAAAAGGTGGGGAGTTGCTAACCCAAATCAGAAGGAGAAGGAACAACCTTCTCAAAGATATTAACGGTCATATGATTTGAGTAACTATGATTCAATGTTTGGGGTTCCATAGGCCATGTGTAGGTCTCACGGACATAATTAAAATATTTCATTTCATTTCAATAGTAGATTTAAGATAAATGACGAAGTTGAAGCTTGGACGACTTTGAAAGGGTTAAAAATATGCAAACAAATGAAATGGAAATAAGTATGAATAGAAGGTGATTCACTCAGAGTAATAAATGCAATTTTGGGAAAAGCAAAGACTCTATGGAACATACAAGAAATCATTGTAGAATTTCAAGATCTTTCTATAGAATTTGAGGAGATCATGTTTACACGTTACATGCACATTAAGGGAAGGAAAGAATGTTGCCTATCTGAATCAAATAATAATTAATATTTACTTTAATGTTTTGCATTGGTAATATCTACTTTATTTTATAACATTAATGTGCTTTCATATATACTATTTATTACAATTTTTGTGGTTGCACTCCAGATCTTGTAAAGGGGAATTTTTGTGGTTGCACTTTTCCTAAAGGGGAGCTATAGTAGTTGGATGTTTTGAAATATTATTCTATTAAAATTTGAAATATTACTCTATTAAAATGCAATGCATAGATGGTAAAAGTAAAGTTTTGGTATTGCTAAGGCTGTTGTAGGAAAATGTTAAGAAGGAGGCTGACTTTGAAATATTTGTATTCATGCAAAAAAAACTAAAAAATAAAATGTTCCCGAAAGAAAAAAAAATAAAATATTCCCAAATTTTAGGTAAAAATGATGCACGTTGCTAACGTTAGACCTGATTCGCATTAAGATTATAAATTTAGGTTTTCAAATTTGAGACACCAGTAAATTCAAGACCAATTCACATTCGGATTCGGATTAAGTTTATAAATTTAGGTTTTCAAATTTGAGACACCAGTAAATTTAGACCGATTCACATTCGGATTCGGATAAGTTTTTAAATTTAGGTTTTCAAATTTGAGAAACCAGTAAATTTAGACGGATTCACATTCGGATTCGGCTTTATCGTTTCAGAATACAACTCATAAAATTGAATCGTCCTCTGTTTCTGTTTCCGGTCAAGAGAATGAGAGAATACAAACAAGAACATCAAATAAAAGCGGACGGTGCGGTTTCAGAACACACTGCAGAAAAAGTAATACGAATACGCATCTATTAAATTAGAAGAGAAATTTCAGAGATTCGCTTTGCATGTGGTGATAGGCTTAAACTCTGCAAACGAACTGAACATTATAATTTTAATAATCATAATCACAATTATAATAATTTGGTTTTTGTGTTGGGGAGAGGGGGAGGCCAGGCTACTGCTGTAGTGCAACACAGAAGCGACGCTCGAGGGCCCTGGTAGCAAGCTACCGGTTGGACCTTCCCCTAAAAAAATTCATTTAATATCATGTGGCTCTATGAGCCACGTATCAGATATTAAACTGATAAGAACAGATACTACACTTGATCTTAGCCAAAAGGCCGAGAAAGGTATGCTTATGCCATTATCATCCCTGCGTATTTCTACTCCTCTTCGCCCACTTATCTCCCCACACGCTGCATATGGGATATCCACATCTCCTTCCCCATATCCCCACCATCGCTGCAAAAGTCACAAACATGTTTCATAATAATCATAGCAAATGGCAAATGGGTTTTCCCTTCTTCACCGGTCCGGTTCAAGTACAAACTCAATCCAACTCAAGACCACACCACAGCAGAAGACAAGAGACAACTTGTACCTTACCTTACCTTTCCATCCTTGTCCGTCTCAAACACCAGCACCTTATTCCCATTGGAGCTATCTGACAGTTTTCTCTATAAGAGCTTTGGAGGTACATTGCTATTAATGCCATCGATTTTATAAACGTATATCAAGAGTTCAAAGATGTATGCGTTCCATTCCATGGCTTCTTCTCAGCACATGGGAAACACAATGCGTTTTCTTTTGTTGGGCCTGCTTTTGCTGCTTCTCCCTTGTTTTTCATAAGAATTATTCCGCTCTTATGCTTTGATGTTTTTTGTTTATGTGTGATGCATTCTGCTAATTTCCCGTTCCACATTTTCAATTGGCAGGCCTTCGTATGAGTAGACGATCGCTGTTAAGAGATCAGGAAAGAGAGAGGTGATTATTTTGATGGCGGTGGAACTTAGTGTAGAGTAGCCCCAGCTCCTCCGGCTCCCTATTCAATAAACCAAAATCTTATATTACCCCTCTTCCCCCTACGACAGCACCGTGGCCACATTTCTAACCATTTAGGGTAGAGTCATAAGGATGTGTTTATGGTTTATGGTTTAGTCTCCCTTTCTAAAAAGAACCCTAGCAAGCTTGAAGTTTTAAAGATTTGAGCTTAAATAGGTGTTTGAAAACAATTGTTTCCCTTAAGTTAAGGTTGATCATTTATATAAGCATAGAGAGCAGCATAAAGAGCAGATCCTTTGGGATTAAGGTCGAGTGCAAGCTCTCTCTTGTTCTTGGTGATTCTGCTCTGTTACCCTAGTTTGTGTCTAGGGCCCTGTAGGTACCTATTAAGATAAATTGCCTAGGATGACAAGTTCACGCAACATCAAGATACCCTTTCCAATATATTGGATATTTAATATGTTGAATTGAGTCAAATGAACCTGACAATACTCCCACAGACATACGTGCTTATGTGCTTATGTTCTAGGGTCATTGAACCATTCTATAATTCCAATCCGATGTTTGTAGTTTTGGAGCCTAAATGTGAGTTAACATGGATGTATCTAGTCAAAAATATCAACGCTAGACTAATGTAAGGAAGTTGAGGGAGAGGACTCGCGGAAGAGCACTTGCCTAGGGGAATTGATGGGTCAAGGAAGAGGAGGTCGAGGAAGCGAGCAACAAGGAACAAAGCTCTTAAGATAGAGAGAGGGAGATAGTGATAGCTTTTAAATAAGCTTTCTACCTATATGATAGGGCCTTGAGATAAACACCCTTAACATAGGTCAAGGGAGAGGGGAGGGAAATTCCCTCTTAAGATCATTCATGCATAGAAAGCACTTTTAATTTTAAGGAAGGAGAGCACTCTTAAAGCTCTTTATCCATAAATAGGAAGAGGGAGGAGTGAGCACCCTCTTAATATATAATTCTCAAATTTCTTTTGAGGTAAGCAAGGGAGAGGGGTCCCACTTTTATGAGGATGAGCACTCTTGAGATGCTCTCTATTAATTATCTTAAGAGGGAATTCTAGTCAACCTATCAATAAGTCTTTGGCCTTTATGCACTTAGTCGAAGATCGATAGGTCGAGGATTGTATCTCCATCTCTATCTCTCAGGACGAAAGTTACAGTCTTATTGCATATGGCAATAAGACTCTTCTCTCTCCCTCTTCCTATCGATGAGTGCGACCCTCTCACTTTCATTCAATACGTTGGTCAAGCTCTATAATTTTGATCCCTATCTCATTTATTCAATAGGTCAGTCAAACTCTATAATATTGAGACCTCATAGGATTATAAATGAAGAGCTAGTATCAAGAAATTGAACAATGGGCCATTCCTGAACAGGATCAAACAAAAGCTAACATCCTTTGATTTCCTCGACCTAAAGGTCCCTGGTTGAGTGTGGCCCACCTAGATGGATCTCTACTTTTTCCAATATGAATATTGATTTGACAAAAGAGAAAACAACCTCTAGGAAAGGCGAACAAACGAACTCGACTTTGGTTAGGCACTTGGATGAGAACAAGAGCTTCCCTTTGCACCTTAACACTCTCAAACAAAACAATGAACCAGCAAGATTCTATTTGCATTGTGACAAGGACTTTTAAGACTAAAGAGCATCATGTTGCATTATCCCATTGATTCCTACATGATTGGGTGCTTAATTGCATAATAAAGTTTACATTTATTCTCAAAAAATCGGAACTTCCTCTCTTGAACCACCCTCTCTTTTGTATAAGGTAAGAAAGAGAGTGCATCTATTCTGTTAGGGTACCTAGGAATAGATATTTGGGGAAATATTATTATATTGTATAAGGGTTGGCATGGGCCACACATAACCCAAGGTTGATTGCATTATAATATTATATTATATTAGTAGTTGGCTTTCCAAAGTAGAATTAGAAGATGGGTATATAAAGAAGAGATATTTGTCATTGTAATCATCATGGAGATCAATCTTATGTAATCGTCTTTGCCCACGAAGTGGCTTATAGGACTTTACCCTCCTTAAGTGGCTCTCTCATCTTGGGAGATCTTGTGGAGTTATTCCTTTCTTAAGGATTATTATTGGTGTTTCCTTACCTTAAGGGTATTATCTATCTCTCTCATTTGTGGATTGTTATTGTGGATAATGTTTTGTGGATGAATGATTTGATATTTTTGCATATTGGTGAATGATTTCTATTTATGAGAATAAAGTTTTGTGTTAGGATTAAATAATAAAATGCAAGCAATAAATAAATGTGAAAATAAAACATAGAAGAATAAAGTAATACACGAGACACATATTTACGTGGTTCACCCAATGTGGGCTATGTCCACGAAGAAAATAACCAGGCCTTTTTATTTCATCTAGAAAATCGTGAAGGGATATAACCTACAGCAGATCTGTTGTAACTTCCTCTTCGCTCTATTGTCATCAATTACAATTATGCACACCGCACACTACAATACATATTAGCTACCATACATCATCCTCTTATAAAAACACGTTACAATTTTAGTGTAAAACAGCTCGCCTAAAATCTGTCGTGTGTTCTATGACCTAATAATAAATGGTCCAGATTTACATAGAGAAAAAATATGTATTTTTGGCTTCTGGAGTGGGTCCAAGTGTGGCTGAAATCTAGGCCTCTGAATTAATCATACTTCACAATCAATATTTTGTAACAAGTGGTATCAGAGCAACGATTATGGAAAAAGAGGGGTTTTTTTGTGGAATTGCAAAATTAGGGCAAATTTGTTTTTGGAAAAATGTCTCATATTTCAAGAGCCATATCTCTGTGAAAGTATCTGATTCAGGTGATTCTTGGATCAGTTTGTGCAAAATTTGAAAAAAATTAAAATGAGTGATCATATAAAGGAATCTGAGAATTATTAAGGGAGATATGACCTTTTGAATTCAACCATCTAGAACAAGGATAGTGACGAATTTTACATTTTTTTTGAAATATGTCTCATCTTTCAGGAGCCATATCTCTACAAAAGTTTATCCAATTTAGATGATTCTTGGATCAGTTTGTGCAGAATTTGAAGAGCTTTACAATGAGTGGTCATATGAAGAAATCTGAGCAGTATTGAGGGAGATACAACCTTTTGAAGTTTTCAATTCGTAGTTTTTTTTAAAGATGAAATTTGCTAGTTCGGTTAAGCAAATCAGTTGCAATTTATTTTGTTTGGAAGAAAAATTGTAGATCTAGTTGTCTTTGTGGAATTTTAGCTTCAACTCAATTGGAAGATATTTATTTTTGTAAAACCCTAGTTTGCATTGGGGCATGAATAGATTTTCATGAAACCCTAGTTTACATTATCTTAGGGTGTGAACTTATGGAGCTACAAAAATTTTCTGGAAAAGATGATATTGATGTTAGGATTTGGTGGCAAAATTTTAAATCCTTATATAATTATTCTCTTTGAAAACTTATGCTTCCTGATAGTCTTGAAGGTGAAGCTCGTTCTTGGTATTATAGTTTTTGCAGTGCCCTGGCTTGGGAAAAACTAGAGCAATTATTCTTGAGTAAATGGGAATTTATTCATTTACCAAGAAAGTTAGATATTTGTATGAGAGATCTTGAGAGAAGGAATAAAAAGATAGACAACTTGATGGATGTCATCAAATACCTTGAAAAGAAACTACAAGGAATTCAAAATGAGCGAAATGAAATGAAAGGAGAATGGGAAGTTTTCAAGAAACAAAATGAAGACTATGAAAAATAAATAAAATTACTCAAGGAGAAAGAGAAAAATGTTAAGGAAGATAGTGAGAATAATGAAGCCACATATTTGGATTTTCAAAAGCAATAGAAGGATCAAAAGGGTTTAAATTCATTTAAAAGTTCTATTTTGCAAGTTCATGGAAGCATTCAAAAGGAAAAGGTTATTATTTCCATTAACCCTAGCAACAAATATAACTTTATTAATATTGCTTTGGCTAAGAGGTTGCAGGTTCAAGAAACAAAAATTAAGGACATACAACTGGAGGGTGAGAATATTCATATTTTTGAAGATTTGAAGATCACCATGGATAAATATGTTTTACATTCAAATTTTCATGTTATTGAGATGAATGGTGTGGATATTGTTCGAGGTTGTCCTTGGCTGGATTCTTTGGGTACTGTTAACATTAATGTTCAAAAGAAGTTTATGAAGTTATGGTATAGGAAAAATAAGATATCATTGCAGGATATTTCTCAACTTAAGGAGCAAGGATCCAAGGAAGACCAAGAAGTGGTTGTAGATAAACAAATTGAAGAACTTGAAACCGAACCCAAGAAGGAAGCAACAACAAAAGAGTCCATGGAAGAAGCAGTAGCACCATAGTCCATGGAAATAACAGTAGCAAGGTCCAAGGAAAATTTGTTTGAAGAGCACAAGGACATACCAAACAAAGGGAACAGTAGAAGAATTTAAAATAGTGGAGCCAAATATTGAGGAGTCAAAGAAGGTAGAAAATCAAGTTAAGGTTGTAGTTTATCGTCATCCACACCACCATGAGAGGCAACAATCTTGGAGGTATGGATCAAGGCAACAATATTATGGTTCTACATGAAATCAGAAAAGCACCAAGTATGGCGGTTTTTGGAAAAGAAAGCATAGTAATCTTGGTTTTCATAGTGGTGCATTAGTAGCAAGGAGCAAGTGGATCCATCATTCAAATTATCAAAATACAACAATAGAAGCATGGAGCCAACAAAGCAGATTTGGATACTCAAGTGGCAAAATGGCATACCAACATCAACATGTTTCACTAGGATGGATGGATGATCGAGATTGGTACCAGTTGCTAACATTGCTTGGCAAATCATATTATCTTGTTTCTTCATATGTTTCGAGGACGAAACATTTGTAAGGACGATGGCATGTTAGGGTACTAGGAATAGATATTTTGGGATATATTATTATATTTTATAAGGGTTGGCATGGGCCACACATAACCCAAGGTTGTTTGTATTATAATATTATATTATATTATATTAGTAGTAGGCTCTCCAAAGTAGAATTAGAAGATGGATATATAAGAAGAGATATTTGTCATTGTAATCATCGTGGAGATCAATATTATGTAATCGTCTTTGCTCACAAAGTGACTTATAGGAATTTGCCCTCTTTAAGTGGCTCTCCAATATTGGGAGATCTTATGGAGTTATTCCTTCCTTAAGGATTATTATTGGTGTTTACCTGCCTTAAGGGTATTATCTATCTCTCTCTCATTGGTGGATTGTTATTGTGGATAATGTTTTGTGGATGAATGATTTGACATTAAAATCAACTTCAAATTCTAACTCATAGTAAGCATGAACTCAAATCAGAATTGGGTTGGGAACCGCAACCAAATCCAAAACCAAAAATGAATCACCAAATGCTCAACATGAAAAACTTGTCACAAATTTCTACGAAACATGCAACATTTGCTTCATCTTGAACTTTTGACTATAAGGACTATGGTGGCAATGAAAGTTCCATAAATAATAATAAACCATTAGTGTGAATAAATTGAAAATATAGTATTCAAACCAAAGGCCATTGTTGGACAAGTTTAGTTGTTGTCCAAACGGCCCACATGTTCAAACATGAAGGATGCCCTTTGTTTGTTGGGTGTTGATATGACAATAAAAATAAGAGTTGTAGTAGAATTGTTAGGATCCTCAATCCTAACATTATTAGTTAGTATTATTAATCATTTAATTATTATATTATTAACTCAAAGTGAACCATCACAACCCTTCATAACGTGAACCATCACGTCTCTTCACCAAAATAGCTTTAGGGTAGATATATATATTAGGTTGGTCATCCATATCAAATAATCCAACAAGAATAATATATATTATTTAGACCCATTGGAGGGATTTCCCAAACCAATGCAAAATGCGATTCATATCTAAAAGCGATTCTTTTAATTTAGATGCTATTTTAATTATTTCTTTATTAAAATTGTGCTAGAACCTTCAGGGTTCTACCATTTGGTATCAGAGCCATGTGGGACCCAATCATGTGGGAATTGCTCAAAGATCTTCATCAAATCACTTATGTGCGTGAGTATCAAACTCAATTTGAGGATATCACCAAACACAACACAATATTGGATTAATCAATTCTCATCAATGGCTTCATTAGGGGATT
Source organism: Wollemia nobilis (assembly GCA_028583015.1). NCBI lineage: Eukaryota > Viridiplantae > Streptophyta > Pinopsida > Araucariales > Araucariaceae > Wollemia > Wollemia nobilis. Next base: position 25,295,195 of record JAQPPZ010000523.1, read on the forward strand.
AAAAGAGGAAATTAGAATGGAGGTGACAAGGTTCAATCCCTATACCATGATGCAGACCTATGGATTGGCAAAATTAGCTGAAGATAAAATCAATGCACAACAACGATTAGGGAAACCACTTATGGAAAATTTTCAACCACTTACATCACTCCCAAACCTATGCATAATGGAAGGGCACAAAGCACTTTTACAACCCCCAAATCTAACCAAACTTTACGAATTAAACATCTTAGCTTTGAGGAGATGAAGGAACGACGAGCAAAAGGACTCTGTGATAATTGTGATGAACAATTTGGACCCCACCATAAATGTGCTACACTAACATTGTATTTATTGAAGAAAGTTTATCTCTATCTATCCATAGAGCAAGCAGATGAGGTAGTTGTGTCTGAAACGACCAATGCACCTACTCATCGCAATGAAGATAATGAGGTCGATGTGCAAAAAGTGATTGATGTACCAAGCAAGGATGAAGTAGACATACCCAAAGTGATCAATGCTAGCCAAACATGCACTCTACAAGACCTACACATACCTTCCTCACCAATAGTGAGTTATTGCCATATGACCAAACCTATTCGAAACCAACGCAGAGTGACTACACACTCCTTCTCCGTTGGCTCTACCAAGGAACCAAAAAAGGATATGAAATCATTACCATCACTTTTGATGCATCATTCTAAAGTATTTGAGGAACCCCAAGGGTTGCCCTCCCATCGTCATCATGATTTTCCTAAGGGATATTCTACTATTGTTCTTGGCAACCCCCCGCTAATGCTTCATCCTTCTCGATATCCCTGCCTATGAAAGGATGCCATTAAAAGAGTCCAAGAACTTACACAAATCCTTCTTGGAAAACAAAGGACAAAGCTTCTCACTTTGAGCTTTGAGGACAAAGCTCTTTTTAAGGAGGGTGGCATGTTAGGATCCTCAATCCTAACATTATTAGTTAGTATTATTGATCATTTAATTATTATATTATTAACTCAAAGTGAACCATCACAACCCTTCATAACGTGAACCATCACGTCTCTTCACCAACGTAGCTTTAGGGTAGATATATATATTAGGTTGGTCATCCATATCAAATCATCCAACAAGAAGAATATATATTATTTAGACCCATTGGAGGGATTTCCCAAACCAATGCAAAAGGCAATTCATATCTAAAAGCGATTCTTTTAATTTAGATGCTATTTTATTTATTTCTTTATTAAAATTATGCTAGAACCTTCAGGGTTCTACCAAGAATAGGTCAACATTTGTATCTAATGCCTTCTATACTATTGAAAAATGACTTGTAATAAAGATCATAGTGCAGCTAGGAGAGTATTTCTAACAAGTATTGTTACTAAATATATACAAAAGAAAAGAAAATCTTCTAAAATTGCTTGAGCCATTGGTGCTTCAAGGAAAACTATTCAGAGCTATTCTAAGAGGAGGAATATAGAGGAAGACATTGAAATTAATTGGGCGTTAATTTGTAGGTCTCCTTAGAGGAATAGATCATAATATCCATAACGCCATCACAATATTTGAGTTGAAAAAGTCATCCTTACCCTAGAGCTTATCAAGTAATATAAAGATCCATTAGTAATAAGACAAGAGAACACAATGAAAAGTAGTTCCTTGATGTCAGTCAAACAAAAAGCTATTTACAAACTTTTATAATGAATATTCCAATATAAAAATTGGATAAAGGACCATTGAAAAGCATAAGTCTTGGTTTGTAAGCCCAAACAAAATGAGGAGTACATGTTGTTGTAGATACCATGTTGAATTTTAGATACATCTTGAGTATTTCAATATATTTAGATAATAGAATAGATCAAGGTTACCTTTCCTGCCTTCACGACTAAGCCTCTTCATCAAAGAACTACTTTTTACAAAGGAAATTGCGTTAGTGGACTACTGGAAGGATTGCATAGATGATCATTACACATCATGTGGGAACCTTTAAAACTTTTCATCTAATGATGTTGACTCTTCAAAGACCTTGCAATTTATATGGAAAGGGTATGAGTCAAACATTGGAAGATTTGTGAACTACTTATGTTTTAATGTTCTGATAAAAGTTAGGTCATACGTTATACATTAAATTAATATTATAACGATATACAAAATATTTGGATTATAGATTCTAGTACATGACCTACAAAAGCAATCAAGGGGTAAATCAAAGAATATAGAGCTAATAGAGTATGTTATCAATGTTTGAGAGTTGATGGATAAATTTCATACATTGATTTACCCTTTCATCAAATATGTAAATGTTTTTTATAAAAAATCTAATGACTATTAGTTATTAAAAGCGATTTTTCAATAGGGAGCAATTTTATCAATTATTGACTTTGCATATAACCACATATTTCACCTTAGAAAGAGATCTGAAGTCAATATTATAATTCTAAATTGGTCTCAATCATGGTGCATATTACTTTACATATATAGAAGTTGCAGTGGTCGTGGGTAAGTATAGTGTAATTGAGAATAGTTACAAAAAATGTGGTCTATTTTTACAGAAGGAACTATCCTATTCAAGATAGTATATTTGTTAATCATTAATATAAGAAATTATTCACATCAACATGTTATAGGGGTATAACCTTCAATGAGCATTGGTGTAGTCAGATGGATGTGCAAGATAATCAAAGTCTACAAGATATTTTCTTTAACTATGTAGGATCCATCGAAACTCAACATCAAATATTTGTGGAGATTTTTTTGGGGTGGACATGAAAAAGGAGAACATGATGGAGCAAGTGTTCTAATCAAAAGAACTATTAGAAGGTATTAACTAAAATCCCAAATTAGAGACTTTGAAAGATGCTAAATCAATTGTACAATGGTATTAAACCTTATCCAACATAGGTGACATGCCCTTCTTGCATTCCATAATTATCACATCTTTATCACCATTTGTATAGGTAATGATATGAATTTATAGGTGTGGATATTTTTAAATTGACCCATAATTATTTTACTCAGTGGAACTACTATATGGAATTTGGTGTGCACACTATAAAGACTAGCATATCAATTTTGGTGTTTTTTATGCATATGCTTGTTCTTTTACAAAAGTCACCAATTTGACATCTCATAGAATTTAGTACACTAATTTTTGAAGATCATATTAAATTAACAACTAACAATCTTAACTATTAATTTTGCAATTTCAAATTATTAGGTACCAAAAATCTATCATGCTATTTTAAAATATATTTGATATATTAATACCGTAAATCTAATAGGCTATTTAAATATTTTATTTACGTGTAAGTTACGGGTTTTTTTTTGCTTGAGAAAAAGGGGTTGTACTTGGATCCCCCAACCTTGACAAAATATAACTCTCTCCTTGAGAGTTGACAAATATATCTAATTCTCATATCAATTGAGATGCTATAGCTAGATACCTACATTATTAAAAAAATTGAATTCTTGATATTTATTTCTTGTCTTCTTCAATTTTATTTGTAAATACAAATATTTAGCATTTGTTCATCCATCCATCCAAGTGAAATATTTATTAGTGATGGTATTTCATGATTCCAAGTTGTTATTATGCCACTTACATATCTGTAACTTCTCTGTTGGTCGATTGCTCTTGTTGTTCCCTAATGTTGTTGCACCACTTTCAAATCCAGAATCCATATGCTTTTTTTTTTCCAAACATTGCCATACTTGATGCCTTAATCCTTACCTCCAATATTCTTGCCTCTCAACGTGGTGTGGGTGTCTATCACGACCCTCCTTGGTAATACTAGTTACTCAAGTTGGACTATGTATTAGAGAATGATGTTTAATCCTTAGATTTGTTGTCTTGATGGATATAAGCTTCTAATATTGTGTCTCTTTTGTAAAAGAATATGGTAATGTTGATGCTCTACTTGGTTGCAGGATCATGTACTCTTATGGGTGGACAAGAGAGTTGACCATAAGGAACAAGAGACCATATTGGAAGGGAAATGATGAGGATAACTCGTTCATCAAACAACTCAGGGTAACATGAATGAATACCTTTTCATGCAGGTGCATTGTGGTTTGATTATGCTCACGTTCGTACCATTGTATTAGGAAAGTTGCTTGCAACAAGTCTCCTTAACGTGAGTAGGTGATAGCTCAAGTCTATATTAAATAAAAAGCCACTCACTTAAGGATAAAAAATGGTACAAAACATCAAGAGAGTGCATTTGTTATTGGACTTGATGTTTAAATCTCCTTTCCTTACGCATGTGAATGAATGGTCTCTTTGTTAGATTAGATAGATTTAATCTAAGGTTGCTTCTTAGGATTGGAGTAAAAAATTGTTTTGTTTTTCTTTGATTGAATGAGAAAGACTTAATCCTATAATGATGTTAGATTTAATGTTAATCAAAAGAATGATTAATGTTAGCTTAATCTAATGTTAGTATTAATCAATAAAATGATTAATGATGATAGATTTAATATTAATCAAAGTAATAAAAAACCCACTGTAAATATACTGTTACCTACCAAAAAAAATATATTAATCAAAGTAATGATTAATGTTAGATTAATCTAATGTTAGTATTAATCAATCAAATGATTAATGATGTTGGATTTAATATTAATCAAAGGAATGAATAATGTTATTTTAATCTAATGTTAAATGTTTTTAATCTATTGGATTATTTATGGCTTTGACTATGGTCATGCTTGGCATTAAATTTGTTTCCTCCATTATGGTGGTTTTATTTGCGTAGTGGAGTCACCCTTGCTCTTTTGATATACTTTGTTGTCCCCTTTCTTGTTTTTTTTTTATAAGTAACTTTTATATACAAGAATTGGGTTTTTCTAGAGGATCCCAAAAACCTTATTACAAAAACGGGTGGAACCCATTACAGCCGCAAGGTTGAGGACTCAAAGTGAGCCTCGGACCTGAACAGAAAGGGAAACTGCAACTGCCAAAGCATTGGAGAGAAAGGGATTAGCAGGCCTCAATGAGGCTCAAAAAACAAAAACCAACCTACCAGGGACCGACAGCAGCCTTAATTGGCAGTAGTTTTCTCCGGGGTCCCAGAGGAACCATCAACATGCGACTTGAGGTTGCGGAGGCACTGGATTGCCGACTCAGCAGCCCTAGAGATGTTCCCCATAGCGTCGATAGCCATATCGATGAGCAGACCCAGGGGAACCTTCTGCTGATCCTTTTTTTGCACCGACTCAGAATCCGAGCTCAGGTGGAGAGGAGAGTCGGTCTCGACTTCAGCCTTGGCTTTCTTGAGCCGTCTGGAACATCTGCCACTCGGAGGAGTAGCCTTGGCCCGCCTACGACAGCGACTGCGACTGGGGGTAGCCTGGATAGTGGGAGGCTCAGTCTTGGGAGCGTCGGTGCTCGGGGACGTAGGTGGGTGGGAAGAGAGGGGATTGTCCCCTTTCTTGTTGTGTATGGCTTTTGGAAGCATTACTTGGTGATCAACGAGTAGCGTTGGCATTACTCTAGAGTGGAGGTGCTTGGTCTCCTTTATGCCCCCTTTCCCTTGCTTTTAAAGAGGGATCACTGGTTGGTTTTTTTTGGGAGAGCACGCAAGGGATTGAAGAGTAAGGCCAGAGAGAGCAAGCGCAAGGGACACCGAGAAGAGCAAGGGGGAACGAAGGCAACTTTAAACGCACTCCTTTGGCTATAGGTAATGCTTACTTTACATGTTGTTTCATTGATTTTATTGTATGGAACTGTGTGCTTTCGAATAAATTTATTTAACTTCAGCTTATTGTATGCAATGGTTGTTTTATATTGGTTGTGCGTCATTTGGTTTATCATTCTTCATGAGCTTGGAACTTGTTCTCCTTGTGTGGCAGGAATGAGTAACGTAAAGGAGAACGTTGGGTTGCCTACATTGGAAGCACCTTGAGCTGGGCATCTTGTGAAAACCCTGACGTCAAATTTCTCCTATGCTTAGCATTGAGTCGCCTTGTTGTTATGCAAGTTGTTAGTTTGTGCGTTGTGTTCTTCATATGTGTGTTTGTGCTAGATATATTCTCAGGGTTAGCACCTTTCATTTATCCTCACGAAATGTAGAAGCCTTTGATATTATAACGTTTCCCTAACCCTTTTGGCTTTATTTTATGGTCGCCTTGAATGATGGTTTCATTAAAGCTTTTGTATGATGAAAGATAGCCCTTAGATTGTTTTAATAGATTAAATAGATCTAAGTTAAAATTTATTAGTTTATTTGGAAGTTCCTAAATGTTCCATTAAATTTATGTCTTTAGTTTTTTAATTAACCCAATGATAGATTGGATTGGCAATTAGTCTAACGGTTAATTAAATATAATCTTTAGATTATTAATTAAGCTAATGATAGATTATATTGGAAATTAATTTAACGGTTAATTTAATATAATATTTAGATTATTAATAATTATAATTATTAGGTCCGAGGTGTAGACCAATTGGTTCATCCAAACCCCATAAGGGGGACGGAGGTCCAAGTTTCAAATCTCGGGCCTCGTCGGACTAAACGCTTGTCCCTTTCCTGGTGCTTTTAGCGGTGTAAAAGGTTTAAAATGATTGTGGCATGGCGATTATAGGGACGGACTGCACAAAGATCTATGTGGCGGCTTTTGGGGCGGACAACGCATAATATTGTGGCGGCCATAAAAGCTGGACAGCCTACCCAGATTTGTGGCGGCTACCGATTCCACCATGTTATAAAATAAAAAATAATAATTATAATGATAGATTAGTTTGGTAATTAATCCAACTATTAAAGCACTATAATCTTTAGATTATTGACTAATCAAATGATTGATTAGTTTGGACAATTAGTCTAACGATGGAATTAACTCATTATAATCTTTGGTTTACTTAATCAAATGATAGATTAATCTTAAGTCTTTTCAAAAGAATGATAAGACTTGCAAATGACAAATTGATTACTTAGATCTCTAAGTTTGTTGCTTAACCAAATGATGAGTCAATTTAATTATTAAGCTAACAAAGGGTTAATATAGCTTTGGAATTTGATATTTGTGGAAAATAGTTCGAAAATGGGAGAGGAGGTATTAATGTGAAAAATTATTAAGCTAACGAAAGGAAGTATGGGCTTCTTTACTTGTGTTTTGCTATATTGGATTAGATATGTATAGCTTTGGAATTTGATATTTGTAGAAAATATATTAGAAAGAAGTACGAGATTCTTTTACATGTGTTGTTCGAGTGAAATGAATCTAGTAAGGCATGGGTTGAGTAATGGTAGAAAATATTTTGGAAAGAAGTATGGACTTCTTTATGCATGTGTCTACTATATTGAAAATGTATCATATAGAATTGCATTGCTAAGCTTTTGAATTAAAAATAATTGTAGATTTTTTTTTAGAAAGAAGTATGGACTTATTTATGCATGTGTTTGTCATATTGAAATGAATCATATAGAAATGATTTGCTAAGTTGTGGAAAGAGATAAAAATAGATTGAAAATATTTGAGAAAAATATTTTGGGAAGTATTGAAATGAATCATATAGAAATGCATTGCTAAGTTCTAAAAAGAGACAAAAATAGATTGAAAATATTTTAGAAATAAGTATGGACTTCTTTATTCATGCATTTGTCATATTGAAATGAATCATATAGAAATGCATTGATAAGTTCTGAAAAGAGATAGAAATGGATTTTGAAGTTATATTGTGGAAATATATTGTTTAGTTTAGAGAAATATATTATGGAAGTATATTGTTTGGATTAGAGGAATATATTACGAAAATATATTGCTTGTTTATAGAAATATATTGTGGAAATATATTGTTTGGTTTAGAAGAATATATTGTGGAAATATATTGTTTGGATTAGAGGAATATATTGTATAAATATATTGTTTGTTTGTGAAAAGTATATTGTAGAAATATATTGTTTGATTTAGAGGAATATATTGTGGAAATATATTGCTTGCTTTGTGGAATATATTACGGAAATATATTGTTGGTTTTGTGAATATATATTGCAAATATATATATATATATATATATATATATATATATATATATATATATATATATATATATATATATATTGACCCGGTGTTGTAGGTGAGTTGGAGAGGAGAGGGCAATCCTCCAAGGGAGGTCCCAGGTTCAAATCTCCATCCTACCAAAAAGCTGAATTGGGTATCCAAAATCCAATTGATAATGTTGGTGCGGGCAGGGGTTGGGTGCGACTCCCGGGTGACTTTGATGGTGTAGAACCCCCTGTTCGTGGTCTCTCAAACCAAGGCGGCCCCGCAAGGGGTTTTTCGCTTAAAATATATATATCACAAAAATATGTTGCTTGCTTTGCTTTGAGGAAAAGAAAACTTGGAATGTTATTTGGATGTGGAGTCCAATAGAAATAAGGAAATTATGGGAAGTTTCCTTAAGTATTTGGTCGTGGAGTCCATTGTTAAGTGAAATATTATGGGGTATTTCACATAATCTCTTAAAGTGGGCGTGGAGTCCATCTATAGGGAAGAAATAAGGGGCTTTGTATATTTTAAAACCTGGCTAAACAAGCTGGACATGGAGTCCATATTGGATAAATAAATTTATGGGGTTTCTTCATGTGATTGTTTTAAAACAGAAATAGAAATATAAAGGATTGGTATCTATACGAATACTTGATGTAATGGATTGAGTATTTAGAAAGTAAATGATTTGTTTATTTTTTTTATATTTGCATTAGATGCTTAGAATATGAAATAAGCATTTAGGAATACATTCATACCTACATATGAGTTGTTCTGATCCCTTTCTTGCTAATAAAATGGCATGGAGGTTGGAGGATGAAGATAGTAGATCAAGATGATGGAATTCATGGAATTCCTCTTTGTTTAATGTAACAATGTGAAGGATTAGTTTGAATATCACTCTTGGAGAAAGAGGATTTATTGTAATAGAATTCAAGGACTTATTATTTGTAAATATAAACCTTTATTTGGATGTTTATCATGGTGCCATATTGATTATTGATTTTATGGTTTTTATCCATGTTGTTGGAGCTAATGCTTTGATCTACAGGTTTTATTAGATTTATTTGTAAGCTTAAGATAAGATAGTATTTATGCTTCCATTCTAGAAGTTTCTCTTATTTTACTTGCAGAAAGAGAGAGAGAGAGAGAGAGAGAGAGAGAGTTATCTATGGATTAGGGGTTTCTTTTGGGATGGGCTCTAAACGTAACCTTATCTAAAACTCGTCTTTTTAACTTGGGCTATTATGGGGTAGCAACACCTAGCTCCTTTGTCCATGAGAAGACAATCATGCAAAGTGATTGTTGCTTAGAGTTCTATCATAATTATGGGGAAGACAAGCTTGAAGTTTAAGGAATCATCACGAAGGTGCAGTTAAACTAGACTAAGGCATTACGCCTTATGGACCCGGCATAGACTAACTTATTGTTGAAAGAAGGAATTGGTGTCCTTCTCTCTAAGTATGAAGAAGGGATAATCCTAACACTAGGGTCAAGAAGTATATATTCATGGAGAAAGTCAAAAAATTGGGAAGACCCTTTTGAAGCATCCTCTATACCACAAAGGTATACGAGGTAAATTCGAGTTACCTATGGGAGCTTGGCCTCTCCTATCCACTCAAGTGATGTCTGCAGCATCTTAGGCTCTAAATGTGGGTATGCCTAGTCAATATATGTATTCCATGGATACTCTTGTCAAGCTTAATAAGTTCTATCAAAAAAAATCTCTCTCGAGTTGGTTAGCTTTTGGGGTTTTTACAGTGTCAATATGTTGCAACCTTAACCTGACATTCTATTTCCTTTGATTCTTCAAAAAATTGTTTCTTTATTTTAAATTCTTCTTCACAATATTCTCTCTTATGCATTTATTTTGGTGCATCCCTATACTCTTTTGAGAGGGCTTCGCTGGACTTTGTTGTTGCTTCTTCAATGCAATCTCCATTTGCTGCTAGTTTAAATTCAACTTTTGATTCTTCTATGGGTTCTTCAACTTGTTCCCTTGCCATATTTGCTTATTGCTTCTCCTTGGATCCTTGCTTCTTAATATTTCCTTCTAAATGCATCCATGAACTTGCACATTGTTATTTGTATTTTTCTTTCTATATATCCTCTTTATTTATTTCTTTTAGTTTCCTCTAAAGCCTTTTCATTATTTCTTCATATCCTTTGATGGTGACCTTCAAAATAGCTTATTTTTTTAGTCCCACTAACTCAATAATGCATGCTCTATTTTATCCCAAGTATAATTATAATTCCTTTCCTTAAAAATACTTGCCCACCAAACATAAGCTTCCTCTCTCAAAATTTTCATAAGTTGGATTTTCCAAAAATGGTCACCAAAATATAGAGATCTAAACTTCTTCCACCATTCTCAAGCATCCATGTCATCATTTCCAATAAAAATTGGTGACTCCATGATATTTAACCCCAAACCAATGATCTTAAATGCAAAAAAATTTCTAAAGCAACCAGGGTTTGGGAAGAAAAAGAACTAGGGTTTAGAAAAATTTCAAATCAACTCTATTCCTTACTATCAACAAATAATTATGTATATTTTCTTAAAAAAAAAATTAAACTACAATTTATTTGCTTACCCTAACTGATTGAGATATCTGTAAAAAAAAAAATTATGATTTGAAGTAATCCTCGTTGTCCTTGTCTTGGATGATTGACTTCATACGGTCGTACCTCCCTCAATACTACCATAATGCATAAACTTAAGTAATAAAACTTGTAAATTTTAAATGGGAACAAATCCAATTCAGCAGCAGTCCATCAAATCCCTGGTATTTATTCTAGTGAGCTTATCAACATTTTCTCACAAACATTAGCTTATCCAGTGATAAACCCTCTTGGCTTGGCGAAAATCCTTTGATTTTAATTTGTTGTGGAATAAGAGAGATCGAGTTTTGAAGAGCTTAAATATCTACAGGAAATAGCTCTTCTTTGCCAAATTTGTACTACTACCATCCAAAAAAGTCCTCTCCTTTTCCTCCAAATTTTACCATAGCTTCATGACTCCTCCCTTCATCAAATAGCATAACGTCAATGGTGTCTGCAACAGTTTCGATGTCAACGCGCTCCAACACTCTAAGTTAAGGTTTCAACTACAGGTTAAGATTATTATAATAACACATCAATGTTATTATATCAAAACACAAAATCAAATGATATTGATCTTGAATTGCCTAGAGCAGCCACACAAAAAAATGGAGGTCTTAGTAGTGAAAATATAAAATTGGCACTTAAATAAATAAATAGCATTTAATCTACAAAGATAGAATATGATAATTGAATTTATTTTTGTTTTTATTTTTAAACACCAAGTTGTGGTCATTATTGTTACTTAACTCAAGTATGGCTACCACCAAGTATATAACCATCCTTTTTTAGAAGATCGCTATATAATTTACATATAATTTAGTATTGAGAAAGTAAAATCTCTTCAAATCCATTTTCGTGAGCCTCTAAGTTCTATAAAATATATCACATGTTTTGAAAACTTGAAAAGTAACCCCTTAACCAATCCTTCATAAGTTTTTCATATCCATCATTTTTTGGATCTAGTTTTACAAAATATATAGAATAATTATGGCTTGCTTCAATCATATTCACAATCCTTAGAAACTAATCCAATTTCAACATAAACTTTACAATCTAACAAGTTTTCAATAAACTTTGGAGATGAATGCAAGTAAAATAATACAATTTGGGGAAAAAATAAAAATCTAAGGGAAAAAGTCAAGAAAAAGAGTTAACTACGTGATAAATAGTGTTTACAAGATACTTCAACTCAACTAACCATTATGAAACATTCCAATATAATCTTAGTACTCTACAATAACCAACTCTTAACTTCTATTAGCTATATACATCAAGAATTTGTAGATGATGCCAATTTGTAGATGATGCCAACCTTTTTGGGAGGGCAAGAAAAAACGAGGCCAAAGCTTTGAATTACTTATTAAAGGAATATGAAAGAGCATCAAGGCAAAACGTTGATAGGACAAAATCCAAAATTTACTTTATAAACATTCCAATTAGAATTAAAGTGGGGATATGCAGGTTACTTTAATTGGAGGGGGAAAATTTGGTAGCAACATATCTAGGGATGCCCAACAACATATCTAAGGATGCCCTTATTTGAGGGGAGAATGAGGATAAAATTGTGGAATCCAATTATAAGTAAGGACAATGGGCAAGAATTATTTTAAGTATGTTGAGCCCAATAACCCAAACTTTATATTTACTGCATTCTCTCTACCAAATGGTTCTGCACGATGGAACAGTTTAAAAAAATCAACTGATCTAGTGATTGAAGGTTTAAGATGGGTAGTGGGAACCAAAGAAAAAAATTCTATTTGGATAGATACTTGGTGTGAAAAAAAACCACTCAATCTAGATTCAATTTTGAAACCATGGATGAGATTACTTCAAGATAAATATGGTGATAGGGTTTCAAACATTTTGTACAAGGATCAGGAAGGAAAATACAAATGGAAAGAATATTTTTTTACAAGTATATAAGACATTGATGCTAGGAGGAAACTGAGTAGAAAGATAACAACAATGATTATTCTGAGGGGAGCCAAGGATAAGTTGATTTGGGAGTTGAATTGCTCAGGAAAATACACAACAAGAAGTGGATAAAATATAAAGCACCATCAAAATAGAAATATTGCAAGAATATGGAGATATATTTGGGATAGCCCAAGCATTTTTAAAGTTAAAATGTTTGTTTGGATAGTAGGTCATAGAATAATTTTATCCTGGGGTAACCTTATGAAAAGGGGTTTTCATGACCCCTGAAAATGTGTTTGTAAAATGGAGGAGAGTATAGACCATCTCTTGGGACACTACTCAATAATGTGGAAACTATGGCAATGGATTCTTAATATGGTTGGTAAATGCATGGTGATGAATGGCAACTTTAGGGAATGGTTAAAGCAATGGTAGAGCACTTTTAAAAGTGACAGATAATTTGGGATATATCAAAAGATACAAAACTTTGGTCAGTTTGGCTAGAAAGGAGTAGAAAAATATTTAAAGGAAAGGAAAATGGTTTAGGTGTAATGAAAATGTATATTTTTTTAGCCATAGAGGAGTCTAAACCAACCCTATCAACTCACCATATCTCTAATCTGGAAGCAAAGAGCCTTGATAGATGGAGTCAAGTCATCAAATGGAATTATGATGTTGGGGATAGGATAAACAAAAAGAAGGCAAATAATATAAAGTGGAAACCACTAGATGTGGAGTTGGTTAAATTGAATTTTGATGGAGCATCTAAAGGAAATCGAGGACCTATAGGAGAAGGAATAATTAGAAATAATAAATGAGATATTTTGTCTCATTACGCTTTCAATAATATATTTAAGTCAAATAATGAAGTTGAAGCTTAGATGGCTTTGGAAGAGTTAAAAATACACAAACAAAATAAATGAAATGAAGTATGGAGGGAAGGTGATTCACTTATAGTAATAAATGCAATTTTGAGAAAAGCAAAGGCTCTATGGAACATACAAGAGATAATTTTAGAAATTAAAGACATTGTTATAGAGTTTGAGGAAATCAAGTTTACGAAGGAAACAAATGTACAGATAGGCTAGCCAATAGATGGGTTTTAATTAAGAATCATGAAGTTAAGGAAACAAATGTGCATACAAGCTAGCCAATAGAGGGATTCTAATTGATAATCGTAAGTTAGAGGAAGTAGTAAGTAGTTTCACAATAAAATGTTGGCTGCCTAAGTCAAATAATGATTAATATTTACTTTAATGTTTGTAATATTTACTTCATTTTATAACATTAATTGGTTTCATATATACTATTGATTACAATTTTTGTGGTTGCACTTGTGTTTCAATAAGGAAAACTAGCAATCGAGATTGGTAAAGACGGTTATGATTGTGCGATGTTTTGGAAATATTACTCTACTAAGATGCAATGCATACATACTAAAGGTGAAGTTTTGTATTATGAAGGTTGGTGTAAAAAAAATGTTAAGAAGCAATCTAAATCTGGTAAAGTGAGCTATGATTGTACAATGTTTTAGAAATATTACTCTACTAAGATGCAATGTATAGATAGTAAAGATGAAATTTTGGTATTGTGAAAGCTGTCGTATAAAAAATTGAGAGATTTTATGTAAGTTACAGAAATAATTCAGTAAATTGCTAACATTAGGCCATTTTTTTTTTTTTTAATTTGTGAAAAACGTCCCAAAAAGGATGCCACTTTCGGGTAAGACCTTTTTTTTTTTTAATTTGTGAAAAACGTCCCAAAAAGGATGCCACTTTCGGGTAAGACCCAAGGAGGCAGGGGTATCCATCATTAGGCCATGTTTCGGCTTTATCGCTGCGGATTAGGTTTCTAAACTTACGTTTTAGAATTTGAGACACCAATAAATTTTGACCGATTCGGATTCGGATTCAGATTCGGCTTTATCGCTTCACAATATAACTCAAAATTTTGAATCGTCCTCTGTTCCTGTTGCCGGTCAAGAGAATACGAACAAGAACATCAAATAAAGGCAGGCGGTTGCGGTTTCAATAAACAATGCAGAAAAAGTAATACGAATACGTATCTATTAAACGAAAAAAGAAATTTCAGGTATTCGCTTTGATTGTGGTTAAAGGCTTAAATTCTGCAAATCAACTTAACATTATAGATTTAATAATCATAATCACAATTATAATAATTTGGTATTTGTATTGGGGAGAGGGGTGCGCCAGGCTAGTGCTGTAGTGCAACGCAGAAGCGACGCGCGAGGGCCCTGGTAGCAAGCTACCGAGTGGGCCCTCCCCTTAAAAAATTCATTTAATATCGTGTGGCTCTATGAGCCACGTATCAGATATTAAACTGATAAGAACAGATACTACACTTGATCTTAGCCAAAAGGCCGAGAAAGGTATGCCTATGTCCTTCTCATCCCTGCGTATTTCTACTCCTCTTCGCCCGCTTATCTCCCCACACGCTGCATATGGGATAACCCCATCTCCGTCCCCATGCCCCCACCATCGCTGCAAAAGTCACAAATATGTTTCATATTAATCATAGCAAATAGCAAATGGGTTTTCCCTTCACCGCTCCGGTGTAGTAAAATCTCAATCATATTAATCATAATCATAGCAAATGGCCCTTCAATTCTACGCGAGTGTTTATAACAAGCCTCTCACATAAAGAAAGCATTTGTCTCCCTCTATTAGGCACCTTAGCTAGCTTGAAGTCTTAAAGATTTGAGCTTAAGTCGGTGCTTAAAAACAATTGTCTCCCTTAAGCTAAGGTTCATCATTTATCTAAAGATATCCTTTGGAATTAAAGTCGAGTGCAAGCTCTCTTTTGTTCTTCTTGTTGGTCCTTTTGCTTTATTACCCTAGCTTGTTCTTGTTGGTCCTTTTGCTTTATTACCCTAGCTTGTGTCTAGGGCCTTGTAGGTACCTATTGTAATAAATTACTTAAGATGACATGTTCACATAATATCAAGACACTCTTTTTAATATAGTGGATATTGAACTTGTTGAACTGAGTCAAAAGAACTTAACAACATTTCCATGAACATACATGCTTATGTTATGGGGTCATTGAACTGTTTTATGATCCCAATTCGATGCTTGTAGTTTTAGAGCCTAAACATGAGTCAATATGGATTTATCTAGTCAAAAAGATCAACGCTCAACTAATGTAAGGAAGTCGAGGGAAAGGACTCGTGAGAGAGCATTTGCCTAGGGGAATTGATCGGTCAAGGGAGAGGAGGTCGAGGAAGAGGAAGCTAGCGACAAGGAACAAAGCTCTTAAGATATGGCGAGGGAGATAGCGATAGCTTTTAGATAACCATTCTATCTATATGATAGGTCCTTGAGATACGCACCCTTAACATAGGTTGAGGGAGAGAGGAGGGGAATTCCCTCTTAAGGTCATTCGTGTGCGGGGAACACTTTTAATTTTAAGGAGGGAGAGCACTCTTAAAGCTCTCTATCCATAAAGAGGAAGAGAGAGGGAGTGAGCACCCTCTTAAGATATAATTTTCAAATATTTTTTGAGGTAAGAAACGAAGAGAGACCCCATTTTTATAAGGATAAGCACTCTTGAGACGCTCTATATTCATTATCTTAAGAGGGACTCCTCGTCGATCTATCAATAAGTGTTTGGCCTTTATGCACTTGATCGAAGATCGATAGGTCGAGGATTCTATCTCCATCTCTATCTCCCAGGAGGGGAAGTTGCAATCTTATTATGTATGGCAATAAGACTCTTCTCTCTCCCTCTTCCTATTGATAAGTGCAGCCCTCTCACTTTCATTCAATATGTTAGTTGAGCTCTATAATTTTGAGCCCTATTCCGTTCATTCAATAGGTCCATCAAGCTCTATAATCTTGAGCCCTCTTAGAATTATAGATGGAGAGCTAGTATCAACAAATTGAACAATAGGCCATTTCTGAACATGATCAAACAAAATCCAACATCCCTAACTTCCTCAACCTAAAGGTCCCTAGCTAGGTGTGGCCCACGTACATGGATCTCTATTTTTTTACAGGATGAATAATGATTGGGCAAAAGAGAAAAGAGAAAACAACCTTTTGGAAAGGTGAACAAATGAACTCGACTTTGGTGAGGCACTCAAATGAGAACAAGGGCCTCCCTTTGCACCTTAACATTCTCAAACAAAACAGTGAACAAGCAAGATTACATTTGCACTGTGACAGGGGCCTTTAAGACTAAAGAGCATGATGTTGCATTATCCCATTGATTCCTACATGATTGGGTACTTGATTGCATAATAAAGTTTTCAATTATTCTCACAAAGCCTACACTTCCTCTCTCGAACCACCCTCTCTCATGTATACGATAAGAAAGAAAGTGCATTTATTCTTCTTCCCCATAAATGAGATAGTTGGCTCTCTACCTCAAGGGAATAAGTAATAGCTTTTCTAACCTTTTCTCGACTCCTTACACCAGCTAGGGATAGGCAAGGACAAGCTTTTCCAACTTCTCTCACCAACTAGAGATAGGTGGGGCCAACCTTTACCCAAATTCTTGGATGGACAAAACCATGAACAAGTCATATTCTAGTTGGACAAATTAGAAGCCATTGTCGAGATTTGATAGACACAAAAGGTTCTAGTACTAGTCAAGATGGATATGACCTCTGGCCTAAATCTTGGATCCGAATTCTAGCACCAACATAGACTTCTATCTCAAGATCGTGCAAGAATAGGAAAGTCTGTCAAGCTTTATTTCTCACCATAGCATCCCTTGACCTATCCTAATAGTGCTTTTCATTCCCAGGTTGCAAGGTGCAACCTCTTTGTGAGAAAGCATCTTCGCTTGAGATTGATCATAACAAAATAAAAAC
The DNA here is from genome assembly GCA_028583015.1 of Wollemia nobilis. NCBI lineage: Eukaryota > Viridiplantae > Streptophyta > Pinopsida > Araucariales > Araucariaceae > Wollemia > Wollemia nobilis. The sequence continues at coordinate 25,312,509 of JAQPPZ010000523.1, forward strand.
AAATGGAAAATTTATGACACATTATACACGTGATTTTAGGGAATTTTATCATGATTATGAATTTTATGTTTTACACTAGAGATTTATAGCATATTTACTTTACAATTAAACCCAATTTAACATTATGCATTTAGCCTTACCTTAAATGATTCCATGTTTGATGGAAATTTTTTATATCAACTCCTTTAAAACCTAATTAGTGAACTGTGTATAATCATCAAAAGTATAATTAGGATACTAGGATGTATTCATATTACATATAACAATACCATTCCATTTTAAGTTAAAGCATTTAATTGACATAGTTCTAGGATGTATTTCAATCTTTTATTTTGAGAATATTAGACAACAAAGTAGTTAACATAATATGTCCAGGGAGTTTAGAGAAATGGGTAGGGAGTGAGAGTTTAAGAATTTGAAATATCCTTAACACAACGTTATATATTTTTTTTTATGAACACACACCCACCCCCTCACACACTCACCCATGCCACGATTTGAACCTTGGACCTCCCGAAGAAGAGCCAAATCCCAAACCGTTATACTGTCCTCCCTGAGACACAATGTTATATGTTTTAAAAACACATATATAAACATACAACTTTGATGCTAATCAGGTGTACATATTCACTATGGGTAGCAAGTCAACAAAATTATGTAAGAGTAATTGAAAAGGAGATTCTTCAAAAGAAGCAAGAAAAAAATAAAAACAAAGTAAAAAAGGAAAGATTTTTTAAATCTGAAACAAGAGGTATGCATATCAAAGGGGGTGAAATATCACAAGGACTAGAGGATGAAACTCAACCTCAAATCCCAACTCATGTTAAGAATGAACTCAAATCATAACTAGGTTGGGAACCACAACCAAATCCAAAACCAAAAATGAATCACCAAATGCTCAACATGAAAAACTTGTCACGAATATCTACAAAACATGCAACATTTGCTTCATCTTGAACTTTTGACTCTAAGGACTATGGTGGCAATGAAAGTTCCATAAATAACAATAAACCATTAGTGCGAACAAATAGAAAATATATTATTCAAACCAAAGGCAATTGTTGGACAAGCTTAGATGTTGTCCAAACTTCTCACATGTTCAAACATGAAGGACACCCTTTGTTTGTTGGGTGTTGATATGACAAGGAAAATATAAGTTATAGTAGAATAGGTCAAAAAATTTATCTAATGCCTTTTATACTATTGAGAAAAAACTTGTAATAAAGATCATAGTGTAGCTAAGACAATACTTCTAACAAGTATTGTTAGTAAAGATATACAAAAGAAAATAAAATCTTCTAAAATTGCTTGAGCCATTGGTGCTTCAAGGAAAACTATTTAGAGGTATTCTAAGAGGAGGAATATAGAGGAAGACATTGAAACTAATTGGGCATCAATTTTTGGGTCTTCTTAGAGGGATAGATCAAAATATCCATAACACCATCACAATATTTGAGTTGAAAAAGTCATCCTTGTCCTAGAGCTTATCAAGTAATATGAAGATCCATTAGTAATAAAACAAGAGAACAAGATGAAAATTAGTTCCTTGATGTCGGTCAAACAAAGCTATTTACAATTTTTTATACTAAATATCCCAATATAAAAAATTGGATAAAGGACCATTGAAAATCTCGAGTCTTGGTTTGTAAGCCCAAAAAAAACGAGGAAGACATGTTGTTGTAGATACCATGTTGAATTCTACATACATCTTGAATATTTCAAAATATTTAGATAATAGAATAGATCAAGGTTACCCTTCCCACCTTCGCAAATGAGCCTCTTCATCAAAGAACTACTTTATACAGGGGAAGTTGTGTTATTGGATTACTATAAGGATTGCATAGATGATCATTACACCTCATGTGGAAACCTTTCAAACTTTCCATCTAATGATGTTGACAGTCAAACATTGAAATATTTGTGAAGTACTTATGCTTTAATATTCTAATAAAAGTTAGATCATACATTATACATTATAATATATTTTAACAATATACATAATTTTTGGATTATAGATTCTAGTACATGACCTACAAAAGCAATAAAGGGGGTAAATCAAATAATATATAGCTAATATAGTATGATATCAATGCTTGCGGGTTGATGGATAAATTTCATACATTGATTTACCCTTTCATCAAACAAGTAAATGTTTTTTTATCAAAATTCTAATGACTATTAGTTATTAAAAGTGATTTTTCAATAGGGAGCAATTTTATCAATTGTTGACTTTGCATATAACTACATATTTGCACCTTAGAAAGAGATCCAAAGTCAATATTATAATTCTAAATAGGTCTCAATCACGGTGCATATTACTTTTACATATATAGAAATTGTAGTGGTTGCGGGTTGTTGTGACAATTGCACAACTTGCCCCAAACTTGGAGACCCACCTTTTATTTTATTGTTTTGGGGAGTTTTGGCTTTATTTGAGTGATAATTTTGATAGGCTACTGTGTTGTTAGTGTTTGCTAATTTCATTAAATATGGCTAGTGTCTTGGGTTAGGTGTAAGGTTTAATTTTCAATTTTTAATTCTTGGTTAGTATTATTATTTGAGTTTAATTGTTAAATTTTAGTATTTCTATCTTGTTTTCTTGGTTGATTAAAATCGTTCGACCCTTTAAAATTAATTGGCAGTAGTCGGGAGCATTGATGGTCAGGTTCGAGGGGTAAGTGCAGACAAGCATAAGATGCACACGATTAGTGCATAGTCACACGATCCATAGGACTATTATAGCCTTTAAACAATCACGCAGGTGGAGGATAGCCATTAACAAGGAGTGTTATGAAGCGCGTGGTTGATCCACGTAATGTCTAAAATCTTACCTAGCATATAATCAACGTTGAAAAGGGACGTTACAAGTTGAGATGCTACGAAGGTACAAATGCTAAAAGTAGATATCCCATTTCAATTCAACATTCCTACAACGGTTACAACTGTGTTAACCAGCGCACGGTCAGCTACAAAAGCATTGATAGAGTTTTAATGAAACAGACACTTCATCCAATTTAATCACCCGCATGAGCACATGAGCAGTATACATTACATTGAGCATCATGGTTACCAATGTTGCATGATGACAAAGAGAAAATGATAAAGATATGTCTGCTGAATATGGTATTGTAAGGTAACGTTGTGGTCTCAAGGATGGAACCATGTTAAGCGTGTAGCGGACATTACATGGTAACTCATTCCAAACCATAGTGAAGGAGGGCCTTTCCCTAACATTTTCTTCAAGGGAATGAGTTATACATTCTAAAGTAAACTAAGTTATTTAAATAAGTAAGGGTCTAAGACTGTCCGCACAAAATAAATATGTCAAAAAAAATAGAGCACGGTTGTTGCAAAGGGACAAAGAAAAGGAATGTTAGTAGCCTTTTATGGGAAGAAGCGTTGCATTGAGGTGTTTGGAAGTGAAGACAAAAGTGAAGGACTCCATGGAAAGAGGTACTTGGAAATGAAACGAAGGGAAATGAAGTGGAAAAGTTGGATTCAAACAAGTTTAAAAGGCGATCCAATACACGAAATGGAGGTTGGAAATTTTGGAACCGGAGGTGTGGAAGAAGATTGGAAGGCTCTCAAACTGCTGCCAACATTCTAGTTTCACATTTGTATGCAAAAAAGGAGGTTTTGAACACAATAAAGCGTTTATTGCATATCTTTCTTCACATGTTTTAGAATTATTTAATGGTGTTTTATGCATAAACATGGTAGCATCATTTGAAGGTTTTAATGCATGTTTTAATCCTTAGACTCTTGCCATAACCAGATTTTAGATTGTGTGGATGCAGGTCTAATCTGGTTGTGTTTTAATGTTTAGGATCTAACATTTTATGCAACATAGGTTGGATTAGTTTTCAATGGTGTTTCTTTGGTCATTTTTTCATATTCTGGTCCATTTTCCAAATTTAAAATTTTATTCCTCTAACCTTAGATTTTGTTATTTATTTATCTGTTATTTCATTTTATTTTTCCATCAAGCACTTAAAATCCTAATGAATTTATAATTTCTGCACTAAAGTTAGGGTTTTTGAAGTAATTAGATATCCAAATAATTTTGTTGTTTAATGCTAATACATTAAATTATTTGGATATTTTTTGTTGTTTAAGGCTTTCATTTTGAGATTTTGAAGCATTTATTTTTTGCACTCCATAGGGTTTTCATTTTTATGCAAAACATTTAAATTCAAAATGATAAAAGGAATCAACATTTCATGAATTTTTAGCATTTCTTTTTATCAACTAAGGCCAAGATAAAATAAATGGGCATTCATGGGAGGGATTTACTAACTCCAATATCACATTAAGGCAAAGATAAAATGAAGTGGTTTTCCATAGCACTTGCTAACAACACATTTTAATCTAAAATAAAATGAATCTGCTAACAACAAGTACTGACTCTAACTTCACATTAAATCAAAGATAAAACGAAGTGGTTTTCCACAACACCTGCTAACAGAACATTTTAATTGAAGATAAAAGGAATCTACTAACAAGGATTCATGGGTAAATCACTTTGATAAATCAAAGATAAAATGAATTAGGATCTATTTCAAGCACTTATTCATCTTTTATTTTTGCACATAAGGGAACTCAAGCCCTTTCATTGATATAAAGCATGGGAAATCATTTTAACCACAGGCCCCTTGTTAACAGTTATTTGCAAATCACTAAGGTATTCTAAGCATTTATTTTAACACATAAAGTAAAAGGAACCTTGGAGAAATTTATATTTCTTTGCAAGAGAGGGTTTTACTAATGAAATCCTAACTGTGAGTGTGATTTTGCAACAGGGTAAAATTATAACTCAAAAGGTTTGGCACTAGGAGGGCCTATTGAAAGATTTTTGTTATTGCTATTTTAAATGCTAACTTGTTCTTGAAAGGTTGTCTTGAAGATATTGCTTTGGACTAATGAAGTTTTGTTGATAGGTGATTGTGATCATTGATTGGAAATTGTTTTAATTGATAATGCATTGATGCTAACCATTTTCTTGAGAATATTTCTTGTTGTTATGGTTTAGTTGATGCATTGTTAACAAATATTTGTTGTTATCATTGTTAAGTTAGAATATGAGGTTATCATTACTAAGTATAAGGTTGTAGAAGATACCATCTTTCAAAGCCTATCTCCTACTCATAAACACTAAATATCCAAGAGTGAGGCGATCGTCATTCCATCTAGTGTTGTTGGGTCACCTATTGTCCTTGTTCTCTCTATTGTTCCTGTATTCACCCCACAACCTAATCCAATGGCTATAAATGCCACTTGGTATGGGGTACACACCAATCCTTTGAATATTGTTGGAGATGTCCATGAATTACCCAAGAACATAGAGAAAAATTTACCCACGTATAAGCACGATGGTACAAGACTTGCAGAGGAACATATTTGGTCTTGTAAGGACACCTTAATTAGGCTACAAGTTGAACATGAAGATGTGGCTTGTAGGTTGTTTCCTTTGAGCCTAGACGACCTGGCGTATGACTAGTAGATCAGTCCACCCTCCGACTCTATTACTTCTTGGGCCCAATTAGAAATCTCTTTTGTGAATCAATTTAGGTTGCCCTTAGATCCTGCTATAATTTACAATCAATTCGTGACTTGCAAAAGGGGACTTAGTGAACCAATAAGAATGTTTAACACCATATTTCAAAAGCTCTATGCGAGATTGACTGGTCACTTTGTTGTTACTTCGATGTCACTCTTCAGGTATACTTTGGGGCATTAGATCCCTTGACTACCATGTTTGCTAGGATAAATCCTTTGGTTACTACTCTTGCCTTAGCATACACGAAGGTCGTGACTATCGATCAACAATTGATGCCATAGGGCTATGGGATAGGACAATTACCTATGGTAGGGTAGCTTGGGGCTTACAACCAAATTCCTATGATAAACCAAGATTTATCACAACATAATCTGATGTTGAACACTTTGCCCTACAATCAGTTTTACCCTATCATGTCCACTTATCCTCCCACCATCTCTTATCTGGATACACCTGTCCATCCAACTACTCCATTACTATTAGAGAACCAATTGGCCATTCTTGGAGTCACAACAACAAGTACTTAGGCCTTGCCTACATGTGTCAATACAACACCCATACATGGCTTGAATCCATTTTCAAATCCAAATATTCAAGCTCAAAATATGCTATAGGATCAAAGTGTTCAAAATCAAGGTGTGGTACCAAATCAGAACATTCTAGGTTTCTAAAATCCAACTAATCCTACAACTACTGCTGCTCAACCCAATGACCTTGAATCAGAGGTAAAAGACCTAAAGAGGTTGGTACAGAAGCTAAGTAGTGATATGGTTCAGTCCCAAAAGTAGGCACCACAAAACTAAAAAAATAGAAACTTTATCTTTCAAAGGAAATAGTGGAACACACGACCAAACAATGGGGGGGTACCTGGTCTGGTTGCTAATCAGAATAATGCTAGTTCTAGCCAATCTCATGAGATTGTTAATCTTTCATTTTTTGCTAGGAGCAATTGGTGTAGGACGCATTCCACTAACGAGCATAATGAAAATGAATACCCAGTGTTTCAACATTCCATAGGTATTTTCCAACAAGATATTGATGATTTGAAAATAGTACTTAGTGATGATTGTTCTCATTAAGCTAGTTCAAGCAAAGGCAAGGGACATGCTTTAGTTGTTAAAACCTTTGATCCTAAAAATGATGAAGAAGAGGAGGAAGATGATCTCATAGAAGAAGAAGTTCAAGCCTTTAGGCTATTTCAAAATGGAAATCATAACTACCACTTGAGGAATAAGAGTGAGACCCTGAATTGTTTTGTTCAATTTTTTTTTTTTTAGTTTTTTAAGGTGGGTGGGTTCTTTTGTTTTGTTTTGTTTTTGTGTTCTTTGTGTTGTTTTTTGTTGTTCTTGTGTTTTTGTTGTTTTTTTTTTTTTTTATGTTTTTTGTTATTGTTCTTGTGTTTTTTTCGTTCTTGTTTTTGGGTTTCTCTTTGTTTGTGTTATTCCATATTTTTATGTGTGAGTGTTTTCTATGTTTTTTGTTTTTGTTTATTGTCTGTTGTTGGTTGTTTTTTATTTTTATTTTTTTATTTTTTTTAAGGTTTTGGTTGTGTTTATTTTTCATGTTTTTTTTGGGTTATGTCTTTGTAGTGTTCTGTTGTTTTTGTCTTGTTTTTGTTTTGTTATGTGGTTCTTGTGTTTTTCTATGTGGTTTGTGTTGTGGCTTCTTTTATCTTATTATGCGTGTTTGGTTGTGCTTTTGTTTTTGACACACTCAAGGAGCATGTTTTTTATTTTATTTTATTATTTTTGTTGTTATTTACTTATTTTTAAATTGGTTTTGTGTGTTTGTTTGCTCCTTGAGTATGTCAAAGGTGGTAGGCCAGGTCCGAGTCCTAGGTGTTTTTGGCGGAATGGATACCCTGCCTCCTTGGGTCTTACCCGAAAGTGGCATCCCTTTTAGGATTTTTTCCACAAAAAAAAGAGAGTAAGACCCCGAATATTTCTTCTACTCCTCCAAACAATTCCATCATTTCACAAGATTCTATGCCCAATAACAATCCCACACCTCCCGCTAGTTTTGATTCTTCTAAACCATCTCAAAAGGTGCAGAGTTTTTATAAAATTGCCTACAATATTATTGATGATTTGAAGAAAACAAAAACTAATATCAGTTTGTTTGAAGTGGCACATATGACCAATCAACAAAATGTTTTGATTAAGGCCTTGGGTGGATCAAGCAAAAAGTATTCTAGGAAAACTACAAAGTCAAATTTTGCCTTGCGAAAGGAGAAAGGAAAGGTTCCTCCTTTTCTCCTGACAATCAGAATTGTAGAAAAAAACCTACACAATTATTTGGTAGATTCAGGTGCATCGGGTAATGTAATGCCTTATGCTATTTATAAGAGGCTAGGTTTGAAAGCTAATCCTTTAAGTAGAACAGTAGTGCAACTAGATAGATATGAGGTGAATGTGGTAGGCATGCTTCATAACATCCATATTCATATTTCATTAAAACCTAAAATTCAGCAATATATTGATATTCATGTTGTTGAGATTCTCGATAAATATGGTATGTTACTAGCTAGGGATTGGAGCAAAAATTTAAATGGCTACCTTGCCACGAATTGTTCACACATGTGGTTACCTTGGAAAGGGATGGCAAATCAAAGAATTGAAAGATAGCCTAGGCTTAAGGAGATGATCACAGAGTATAATAAAACAAATGAAACCCTTTATAATGAGTCAAATTTGGGTGTCTACACATTGGATACCAAATGGGTCACAAATGAATTTGATGCTGAAGCTCTATCTAGTAGCCCACTTGATGATGTCAATCTTATTTGGACACTTAAATTTGATTGTTTTAGATCAAAACAGGGTAGTGGAGCTGGGGTGGAACTCATTAGTCCTAAAGGGAAGTCTTCTCTTGCTACATTTAGATTACAATTTCCATGCACTTGTAATGTAGCAGAGTATGAAGCCTTGATTTATGGATTATGATTAGTATTGAATAAGAATATTAAATGCTTGAAATTCTTAGGGGATTCAGTGCTAGTTGTTAGGCAAGTGAAGGGGGAGTACACATATCGATACGAAAGGTTAACCCACTACAAAACTAGAGTTAGAGATTTGATTGATAAATTTGAAGCCTTTAATATTTCTCTAGTTTCTAGAAAGAGTAATTGGGTCACTAACTCTTTGGCAGTTGTTGCAGGTAGACCAAAACCCATCAATAAAATGAAACTATTTTTTTTTTCAATAGGGTTGGTCCCTTGTTTGTCTATACCTCACAATGTTAAAAACTTACAGGTATTTGAAAGTGACAAACACCTCTTTGATTTCGTGACTAACTCAGGTGTCTTTGAAAATTAGGTAATTGGCGAAGACCAAAGATTACAAGAGGATCAGGATGAAGAAGATGAGACAATGAAGAGAGCTAATGCTATCCCAAAAGGTATTGCCTCACTTGATAAACTTTTTGATATTGACTACCAAAGCAAGAAATCTGGAAAAATCTCACCCACAAATGATGCATATGATGTAGTCAATATTGGAAATGATGAAGAGTCACATAATGTACTCATTGGAAAAGCATGTACACCTCAATAAAAGGAAGGAATAATGCATGTGCTTAGAGATTACATGGAGTGTATTGAATGGAATTATGTTGATTTAAAGACTTACAATCAAAATATTATCATGCATACCATCTCTTTGAAGCCAGACTCTAAACCTTTCAGGCAAAAATAGTGTCCAGTTAACCCATTTTTGGAAACACTCATAGAGAAGGAAGTAAAGAAGTTGTTAGATGCAAAGATTATATTTTCTATTCAATATTCCACATGGTTTGGTAACATAGTTCTTGTTAGAAAGCAAACTAGTGATATTAGACTATGTATTAATTTCACAAATCTCAATAAAGCTTCGCAAAAGGATAACTATCCTCTTCCTTCTATTGATAACATTTTATAAATGGTCAATGGGTCTGAAATGATGTCCTTTCTTGATGGATATTTGGGTTATAATCAAATTCTCATTGACCCAAGAGATAGAACAAAGACTGCTTTTACCACTAAATGGGGAACATTTGCTTTGGTTTACTCAATGCAGGTGTTACTTTTTAGTGTGCCATGGACTATGCTTTTAGAGATCTCATTGGTAAATGCATAATAGTTTATGTTGATGACATATTTGTTTTCTTAAAGAGATGAGAATATCATAATAATGATTTGAGAAAGGTTCTCCAAAGGTGCAGAGAACATGGAATCTCACTTAATCCTAAAAAGTGCATCTTTGGAGTGACTGAGGGGAAATTGTTGGGACATGTGATATTGAAATATGGCATTTCTATATATCTTGCGCGAATAGAGGCAATTCAAAAGATCCATTTTTTGGGTATTAATAAGGAGCTTAGGTTATTCTTTGGGAAAATTAATTTTGTTAGAAAATTCATTTCTGGATTTGCTGAAATTGTTAAACCATTGCATGACATGTTTAAAAAGGATGTGAATATTAAGTGGACATGTGAGGCTAGGACTACTTTTTAGAGTGTTAAATATGCCATTTCTAATGTACCTATTTTGGTAAACAATGATTATAATAAACCATTATTTATCTACACTTTTGCATCTGATCATTCGTATGCTAGCGTGCTAACTCAAAAAAATGAAGGTAATTCTAAAAACCCTGTTGCTTTTATGAGTTCACCATTAAAATATGCACAATTAAGATATAAAATTTGAGATAAATAAGCGTATGCCTTAATTTAAAATTGTTAAAAAGATTAGAAATTATATTTTGCATAGTACAGTCTTTGCTATTGTACCTGATCCTGCTGTAAAAACCATGTTGATGTAGAATGAACTAGGCAAAAAATGAGGAAAGAGGATTTCTACTTTGCAAGAGTTTGATCTTGAGACCCATCCAATGAAGCTAGTTTGAGACCAAGGATTGAAAAAAGCACTTACGGAGATAGATCCTCAAATTTGTTGACAACAATATAATGTAGAGGACATCATGCAAGATGAATGGTATGTGGATATTGTTTATTTATTATTGAATGGTAAGTGTCCTCCATACTTTAATTCCACACAAAGAAGGGTTTTTCATTTAAAATTTGCAAACTTTATGATTAACGTTGGTGTATTATACAAGAAGAACCATGAAGGAATCTTTCTTCGTTGCCTATATAATGAGGAATCCACTCACATCTTGCATGAATTCCATGGTAAGTATGGGACGGGGTATGGTTTCGTAAATGCCATGACACACCATATCTTGAAATATGGTTACTATTGACCACATATCTTTAAATATGCCCATTCCCATATGCAGTCTTGTCATATTTGCTAGATTGTTGCCAATAGAGAGACAGGCACCTATGCCATTGCAACCTGTAGTTGAAATGAGACCTTTTGCTCAGTGGGGCCTAGATTTTGTAGGGGTTATAAGCCCTAATTCTTCAAATTTTCATAAGTACATTCTCACCTCCTCTAATTATTGTATTATATGGACAGAAGCTATTCCCACCAAAAAATGTACTATTAAGGTTATCATTCAATTTATGGAAGAATACATCGTGACCAGGTTTGGAATGCCCCATTCAATTGTTTGCGATAATGGTTATGCTTTTATTTCAATATGTTTTGTAGAATGGGCTTATGATAACAAGGTGAGAATCAAGCATTCTTCTAATTACTACCCACAAGGTAATGGATTAGTTGAATCTTCTAATAAAAACTTGTTTTCAATTATAAAAAAATTGCTGAACATAATCCTAGGGATTGTCACAACAAATTGAAGTTTGCATTGTGGGCTGATAGAATAAGAATTAAGGAATCCATTGGAACTTCACCTTATCATTTAGAGTATGGTCAAGATCCAATTTTTTCCCACTAATCTTAAATTGCAAACTTTACAATTTATGAAAGAATGTCTTGAGATGATAAAATTGAAGCTCATCTCACTCACCTCATGCATCTAGATGAAAAGTGAGAGGAGGCATTGCTTAATTTTAGCAAACATAAGGACATTGTTAAAATATGGTTTGATAAACAGGATAAAATTAAAGATATTAGAATTTTTTATTTGGTTTTGCTTTGGGATAAGGAATGTGAAAAAAGGGCGACCATGATAAATTTGACTATATTTGGCTAGGTCCTTATCAAATTTTTGAAATTCTTGGTGAAAATACTTTTTGGTTGAAAACCTTGAGTGGAGATGATGTTCACTTGCCTGTGAATGGGCAGTTTCTCAAACACTATTTTCACCCATAAGATAGTTAAGTTTTTGTATCATTTATACCATGTTTGTATATTATTGTATATAGATTTGGGGTTTTTGTACCTTTGCTTTTATTGTTGTCTTGGTGTGGCACTTTTGCGTATTGTCTTGCAATCTTGTTCTTTTGCTTTCTTATCAGTTTTCATTAGTTTAGGATAGGGTGTTGCTTTTTAGTTTCTCATTTTTGCTTTCTCCCTCTATTTATGGTAATGTTTAGTGGTGGTCACGAACCCTTGGTTCTTTTGTTGGTAGTTGGTCCTTTGTTAAGTAGGTTGGATTACCCAGTTTGAAAACAGGTGAAACTGAGGAAAATAGGGATGAAATTGCTTAATGATCATCCTTATATTTTGGGATCAAAATTGTGGAAGGTGGAACAATGAAATATTTCACTAAAGCTCCACATGTAACTCATATATTAAAGGGTATTATTTAATATATTGAAGGATGAAGTTATTTAAGATCATGCAAAACATTGATACTGAGTAAGGGAGTCGTGTAGTGATGATTTTTCAAGTTGCAAAAAACAAAATTACAAATATCTATCAACTAGGATTTGGATGATGGGAGGAGCAATTAAAGGCTAGGGCTTTATTGAGGTAAGACATTCTATCTGAGCATATTATTTTTCATCTAAGTTTATTTTTGCTTTCTTTATCTTATAAATTTTGCTTGCAAATTATTTAATTTTTTTATCAAATATTATATTCGCTATAGGATATTATGGTAAATTTTAGTAGATTTTGAGTTTTAGTTTCCTTCCCATGGACTGATTTATAGATAAATCCTTAGAATCATATCTAGTAGTAGAGGTTAGTGAGAAAACCATAGAGGATCGATCCTTGTTGCTCAAAGATAGGGTAATTTTTGGTAGATTTAATGGGTATTGGCCAAGGGCTTCAACCTTGAGAAAATGGATTGATAGGAGTTGGAAGTCTCCAAGAGTGATTTTATCCTTTCTTTCCAAAGGTTTCTTTCTAGCCTTTTTTTGTTCTAGGGAAGAAAGAGATATAATCCTAAAAGAGGGTCCTTGGTTTATGGGAAGAGCATGACTCCCTTACCTAATGGTATGAAGGATTTTCACCTAAAAATATAAATTTATTCCTAGTACTAGTCTGGGTTAGGATGTATGGGTTACCCATTGATTTTAGGGAAATAGATACCTTCAAGGCAATAGGTAACACTCTGGGAGAATTCCTTGAGATTTTAGAAACTACACAAGATGGATTCTTGGCTATTTATGCTCGAATATTGGTCATGATTGATATAAGTAAACCTTTACCAAAATCAATCATTCTTAAGTATAGGGATAAGATGTGGACCCAAATGATAGATAATGAAAATATATCTTTTAGATGTAGAAGATGTCATGAGGTGGATCATATTGAGAGATCATTCCCTAAGAAGAGTCTAGTAGAATCATATGTAAAATCACAAGAGAAAATTTGATATGGAATGAACACTCGAGAGCAAGCACAAGAATTGCACGATGAAAATTGAAGATTGCATTCACACCAAAAATATTTTTATAGGTATGTCTGCCTTTACAAAAGTGGCATTTAATGCACCAATCTATGTGAGCATTAAATGTTGTACAATGCGATCCATGTGAGTAGGGATAATATTAAGAATTAAATATTAATCCCTATCATTCCTCCCCACCCTATAAGCATTGGGCTCCAATGTGTCCAAAAGAGAGGGAAAATAATGAGCCAGTTGCGTTGAAGTGATCCACTAGGTCTGGTGAGGAAGCTCTTCATGATGTGCAACCAGATACAAAGTGGATGAACCCTAGCGAGTGTGATGAGTTTTGATTTCGAATAGGTGGTCCTCCTACAATGGAAGTAGAAATCTGGGATAGCATCTGAAGGATGACTTATGGCTGGTGGGCTCTCTAGTGTGGACTCATGATACGATCGAAGGAGATTAGCATTGACAACATCATGGATACCCAAGTGTGCTGATAGGTCCAATCTGAATGCATTCTCAGACAACTGTTGAATGATGGTGTAAGGCCCATAATATAGAGGTTTGATCTTGTTATGTGCCTTCTTTGGAAATCTCTTACGATCAAGGTACAACCAGACTCGATCACTAGTCTAAAAGGAGTGTGGAATATGGTGGCGATCCATTGCCTATTTCTATTGCTTTTACGTCTGCTATAGGATGTGTACAACTTGGGACTGGAGCTACTGTAGGGGTTGGATGAATGATAATGTTTTATCCTATTCTTTTTGCATGTGGACTTTTATTGGAGATGAAAAAACCAAGGGTAACTTAAATGAAGCAACAAGTTGAAACCCTAGATAGATTTCAAAAGGATAATGACCTATGGACGTATGGATGGCTCTATTATATGCATGGTCAATATGAGTTAGACTGAGATCCCACTTGGCTGGTGATGCATGGTGGTATAATCGAAGACTCTAGACAAGTGTACAATTGATGACTTATGTTTGACCATTAGAATATGGATGGAATGTTGTGGAAAAATTAAAGGATACACCTAATAGTTTTCATAAGTACCTCCAGAAATGATCAACAAAATGAGAATCATGATCAAACACAATACTTGTTGGAAGACCAAAGAAGCGCCAGATGACATCAAAGAGCAATTTGGCTAAGTCTACAACATAACTTATTTTTTGACATGGAATGAACTTAGTCATCTTACTGAAACGGTCGACTATTGACGAAAAGCCATGGGAAAACCACTTACAAGATCCATATATATACTTTTCCAAGGACGTGACGCTATGGGTAAGGGCATACTAATACCAAGCCTACGGTTGGACGATTTAGACCAACTACATGGGACACATTGTTTTAAGTATTTGAGAACATCTCACTGCATGTGTGGCCAATAGAAGAATATTTGCAAATGATGAAGGGTCTTATGTTTACCAAAATATTTGTCATAGAGGGTGGAATGAGCCTCTCATAGAAGGGAAGGTCTACTTTCTATAGGAACACAAAGTTTATCTAGATAGTAAAGCAACCCCTCCTTGATATGAAAATTCTAAAAGGGACTTAAATTGGATGAGGATGGATATTGTAATTTATGATAAACTGCGGTAAAGTCAGGATCATTAGGATACTCAGTAGGCCAATATTGGAAGGCTAAATTAGAGGTAGTGACAATTTTTAAGGCTTTTATAGATGGAGAGTGCCCCTTCCAATCCAAGACTTGTTGGTGGTTTTCTCATTTCCCCTATAAACCAGCCTGACCTCGGGGAAGAGGATACTTGCCAATCCAACACTCAACTCTGATACCACTGATATAAAATGAACATTCGAGAGCAAGCACAAGAATTACATGATGAAAACTAAAGATTGCATTCACACCAAAATTATTTATAGGCATGTCTACCTTTATAAAAGTGGCATTTAATGCACCAATCCGTGGGAGCATTAAATATTGTACAATGTGATCCGTGTGAGTAGGGATAATATTAATAATTAAATATTAATCCCTATCAAACTTATAAAAGAATATAGATGAGGATGGTTTTGAACTTCTAAAAAATAGAAATAGACAAATGAAAGCAAATAAATAGTGAATACTGGTAAATAATGATATTGGAAGAAATGACAACTCCTTTGAGGCTTTATCCTATGAATAAAAAGTAGATCAAATCTTAGAGGATACAATACAACAAGTTCAACATATTAACAAGGAGTTGTTTATTTAGTATGATATTAAATTAGGGACAAACATTCTTGATGAACCTAAGGAATGTGTCAAATCATATTTTGAAGACTCTCTTGAAGTACCATGCACCATTTAGGAGAAAATATTGATAAATAAAATGTAATGTTAGATGTTAATACATCTACCATTAACAAGGAAATACTAAAAAATGAGTAGGATAAGTCAAAACCTTCCATAGTAGAGCTAGGAGAGGATAAATTTGAGGAAAAATAAAGTTGTGAAATAATATTGAGTAATTGAATAATAAGACCTACTCTTGATATAGACAAGGCAAAAAGAGGAAAACCCTCAAATTATCAAGTGAGATCCAGGGAAGCAAGAACAAACATAGAGAAAGGAACACAAACTAAGTTGGTTGAACTTCTCTTTACCAAACAATAAAATAATATTGGTAATTTGTAGGTGGGGCCAATAGCCCCTAATGAGACATGATTACCATTTCATGGAATATAAGGGGTGATAATGACCCTTCAAAGTAGAGGTGTATAAGGGACCTCTATTTAAGTAATAAACATGGTATCCTTTGTATCCAGGAAACTAAAATGACAAAAGAAGTTTATAAAACTATGAAAGCAGTATAGGTGAGATGTGAATGAGATGTTATAGATTCTGAAGGAGCAGCACGGGAAATTCTAACTTGCTGGAATCCTATTAGAACCTCCTGTGTAACCATTCATAAAGATAGGCATTGGATAACTTCTTTAGTCACATGCTTCTTTGTTGATATTTATTTCATCCTTATCAATTGAAGAACACAAACTTATACTGAGAGGGGGTGAACAATATAAGATAAACTTTTACTTTTATTTCTTAAACAATATTATCCAATATTATCAATTGCAATATATTTTCTTAGCAGTATTAACCAATATCATCTGTAATAGTAACAAAGCAATGCATAAATCATCACACACATGAGAGACACAAATTTAACATGGTTCACCCAATGTGGGTTACGTCCACGAAAAAAATATTTCTTCTAAATTTTCTCAACAGATCTCTTGGGAACCAAATCCCTATTACAATATTTATGGACCTCTGTCCAAAGGAGATCTCAATCCCCTATACTCAAGTTTATGGACCTCTATCCACAAGAGAGATATGTCCCTATTGCTTCGATTTGTAGATCTCTATCTATAGGAGAACTCTATCCCCTCTACTTTGGTTCGTGGAACTCTATCTCCTCTGCTCTGGTTTGTGGAACTCTATCCACAAGAGACACCTCTCCCTTGCTCTAGTTTGTGGAACTCTATCCATAGGAGACACCTCTCATTTGCTCTTGCTCGTGGAACTCTATCCATAGGAGATACCTCTCCTTAGACTCTATTCCAAGACTACTCACGAAGCTTACTCAGGTTTTCTCACAAATAAGCTTTAAACTCTGCCTCAAATCTGCACACATTGCATGCACAAATCTATCTCAACTCTGTCCCAAATATGCACACATTATATGCACAAATCAATCTTAACTATATCCCAAATCTACACACATTGCATGCACAAATCAGTCTCAACTTTATCTTAAGTCTTCTCACAAGACTTGATCAAATCTGCCTCACTATCTCTGCTTAACTCTGCCCTAACACATGCTCAAAATTGCTCATAACACATACTCAAATCATGCTCATGACACATGCTTTTATCAAAATACTTTAGTTATATTCTACCCATAATTCTTGTTCAATAACATATAGAAACTGATATGCAATACAATTTCACGATATGTTCTTTCCAAATATCACTCAAGCCCAATGCACAAATTGCTTTACAAAAATGGTTTCTAACACTTGCTTATTCACATTCAATGTCACTCAAACCAATGCCCAAAAGCTTCACAAATTTATTCAAACAATGAAGCACAATTTGTTCACAAAATCTAACACAAGTGTTTCAATTTCTTTCAACAAAAATGCACGATTTGTTTCACAAACCCTAGCTCAAATATTTCCAAAAATGCACATATATAATCCTTATTTCTCCATATTATGATTCAGAAATATTTGCTCAACCAAACACCTTAAAAAAGGAATAATGTCATCATACCTCTTAACTTGCTTTGGTGAAAATGTGCCCTCAAAAACATGTCTCAAAATAATTTCCTCTTCAAAGTGCCACTTCAAAACTAGATTTATCTTTCAAACCATCAACATTAAATTTATTCTCAAAAAGATATGCTCAGTGAAATCTAAAAATGATGTTCAATGACTCTCCTTTTGTTCTCAAAAGATAGGACATTAAAAATTATCAAAACCCCTCAAACTTACTTTTCACCGTACAAAAATTTCAACCAAAAATCACACCATAGTAACACCTTATAACTCCTTGTAAAAGACACAAATGATTTTCAATATCAATAATGTACCTTATAATTATCCAAAACCCTAAGTGCAAAATAATTTTACTCTCCCTTTCATAAACCTTATACCTCCTATTCTCACATGCAAAAATATCCCCTTTGTATTTTTTCTTTATGCTATTTACAAAATAAAAACTTTATAAAACACCTTTATAATTTCTATTTGTAAAATAGAAAGCTTTTATAACACATCCTTAAAAATCCGCATTTGCAAAATAAAACTTTATTAACTCATATCCTTATGACTCCCTAATTTCCAAAACAAAACTTTATAAACTCACATCCTTACGACTCCCTAATTGCCAAACAAAACTTTATAACAAAATTTAATGCCCTTACCACTTCTACCGTCGAAGAGAGTCGAATAGGAAACCTCATGGAGCCCACGCTCTAGCGTGAGCTAGAGTGCTAGCTAGATTGGCCCACCCATGGGAACCAAAAGTGCGTAATCAATATTTTATTAATCTTTTCTTCTGCCCAACCGTAACTTAAAAATCAACTACCACTATGACTCGAACCCAAAACATTCTCAACATCAACATCTTGCGTAGGGTCTTCCTGCCACTTGGGCTAGCTACCCAATTGGAACCAATCGAGTGCTACCTCCTGTCTTGAGGTTTGTGCACCATCCTCCTTGCGTTAAACTCCATGCACTCTCCTTACTCTGCTCTCCCATTCAACTTTGTGCGCTCTCCTTACTGCCCTCATGAATGGAATGAATAGCGCTATACCTTAATCTCTACCACATTTTCAAATTAATTTTATTTCCTCCTTATATATGCAATTCAAAGCTTAGGAAGACGTCGGCTCTCTTGCCACCATTTGAATTTTAAATTTTGGTGCCATTTAAAATTAAAATTTATTTTTATTATAATATTTAAACGTTGATTTAAATATTATAATTTATCTTTTAATATTTAAATTAACATAACTATAGAGAACCTTGTCTTTTTCTTGCAAACATAACCATGGAGAACCTTGTCTTTTTCTTGCAAACATAACTATGGAGAATATTTTTAAACAAATAACACCTTGTCCTTTTCTTGCACACATAACCATGAAGAATGCTTTTACCTTGACAATTATTGTACCCTTGAAGATATTTACCTTTCACTTTAATATTTCAACCTTGAAGATGATTTTCAACTATTTCACTTTTGACATCAATGACAACCAATGTACGCAATATTTCCAACATCAATGTCTATGACCTACAAATTAGTCAAGCATATTAGAAGTTTGGAGTGAGATTGAAGCCTTTATGAGAAATAAAGACCAAGAAACCCGATTCATGATCATACAATATTTTAATGCCATAACCAAGTTGAATGAAAAATTTGGAGGAATTAGAAAAACAATCCAAAGTATGAGAGATTTCTTAACTTTTATTCAAAACAATAATCTTTGGGAGGTTCAGTTTGAAGAATACAACTATACAAGGATCAACAATAGGAGAGGCTAGAACCTAATAGCAAAAAATTAGACAAATACATTCTCTAATATCATTGGCTAGATGAAGGGACTTGTGCTAAAATTAATACCTTAACAAGGATTGGTTATGATAATTGGCCAATAAAAGTTAAAATGGTGGTAAGTGAATTTAAAAAATATCATATTTAAATATGAGCATATGTGGGAAGACCATCCTCAATATGTTGATATGATAGCACAAACATGGAATTCTTCAGGAAAACGATGGGTTGTATACACTTCCAAAACAAATTAAATCAATGACATATAGATTAAAAGAATGGAACATGAACACTTTGTTATAATCACAGTGACACTGAGAGGGGGGTGAATCAGTGTGATCTTTTAATATTTAAACTTGCAATACTAAAAACTGAAATAAAGCAAATTTAAACCAGATACAACAAGAAAGCATCACACACAACACAGATTTAACGAGGTTCACCAAAGTGGCTACTCCTCAAAATGGCTGCTTGGACTACCATCCAAATCCAGGCCTATGCAAAGCAACAACTTTACAACATATTTACCAGCACCAACTGGAAGGAGCACCAACCCCTCAATTTTTTTGCACCAACAGAAAGGAGCACCTACCCCTAAATCACCAGCACCTACTGGAAGGAGCACCAACCCCTTATGCCAAGCTGCAACTTGGACTTCAATAGAAACAATGAAAATAACTGAATAATACCTTCACCTTATTGCTCACAGTCTGTAGATTCTCTGCACTCTGCTTCTGCTGTGCAAATGCTTCGCACTATCAGTCTGCTTCTACGCAATAGCCTCTCACACTACGCTTCATCACAATCAAACTATCGCTTCTGCTCCTGTGCGCTTTTTTTGCTTTCTGTACGCTCTTGCTTCACACTCAGCTTAATTCGATACGACGCGCTCTCAGCTCTCTGCGGACTTCACTTGCACAAATTTTTCTTCGCACTAGACTTGGTTCGACACGATTCGCATACTGCGCACTGTAGACTTAATTCGCACAAAATCGAGACGCACACTTCAATATCAAACTCCAAAATAACCCTCCTTAAATAATAGAAATTTAAAACTTGAAATATAGTCGGCTGTAACCCTAAAGATCGTCGGCTGCAAAACCCTAAATTTTGTCGGCCCAGATTCAACTTTGTCGGCTTCAACCCTAAAGATCGTCGGCTGCAAAACCCTAAATTCTATCGGCCTAGATTCAACTTTGTCGGCTTCAACCGTCTCTGCCACCTTTGTCACTTTCCTGTAGCTTCTGTCGCGAAACTACAACATGTCACGATATCGTGACACCTTTTACATCCGTACGCCTTCTTATCTCTACTGTCACGAAATCGTGACACTTTTGGCCTTTGTTTGCTTTGACAACGTTTTTGTCATGAAATCGTGACACTTCTAACTATTGCTGACGTCATCCTTACTTCATCGTGAAATCGCGACTTCTTCCTTTCTCCTCCTCTCAACTTGCACCATTACAACATGTCACGAAATCGTGACACTTTTGCCTCCGAGCTTTCTCTCTCCTCTTGTCCGAAAACCCATGTCGCGATATCGTGACACTTTTCCTCCTTAGCGCTTTTCCTCCACATGTCGTGAAATCGCGACACTTTTCCTCCTTAGCACTTTTCTCCAAACATGTCACGAAATCGTGACAGTTTTCTTCCTTAGCGCTTTTTCTCCAAACATGTCGCGAAATCATGACAGTTTTCTTCCTTAGCGCTTTTTCTCCAAACATGTCGCGAAATCGCGACAATTTTCTTCCTTAGCGCTTTTTCTCCAAACATGTCATGAAATCATGACAGTTTTCTTCCTTAGCGCTTTTTCTCCAAACATGTCACGAAATCGCGACAGTTTTCTTCCTTAGCGCTTTTTCTCCAAACATGTCGCGAAATCGCGATAGTTTTCTTCCTTAGCACTTTTTCTCCAAACATGTCACGAAATCAGACAGTTTTCTTCCTTGCCTTCTCTTCTCCAAACATGTCGCGAAATCGTGACAGTTTTCCTTGTGCCTTCTCTCTCCTCGGCCATGTCATGAAATCGTGACAATTTTGTTTGTGCTTTCTCTCTCCTCTAACATGTCGCGAAATCGTGACAGTTTTTCTTGCCTGCTGAAAATGTCGCGATATCGCGACACTTTTCTTACTTGTCTTTTTCTTTGAACTTTTGCAAATAGGCAACTATGGTCTTCTTGGAAACTCACTTGTCCATGCTCTGAATAACCTTTGAACTTCTGTCCTCTGCATCTGAATGACTTCTGAACTGCCTGTCCACTGCATCATTAGATCTAACTGCTTGTGTTGACAACAATGACAAAACTCTTGCAACACCTTGCTCAACAATCTCCCCCTTTGGAATTGTTGGCAACACCTGTGTAAATTCCTGTAACTCTTCTCCCCCTTTGTCAATAATACCAAAGGGCTGCTGCAGACTCCCCCTAAGTCCATACACACAATTCTCAGGCACAATTTGTTGCACTTAGCACAAATTATGATCATGAGCAAAAGAATAGTCAAATACTCAAATGCTCCCCCTGAGAAAGTGATCCCTGTAGCTAGTCACTTCTTGGGAAGTGTGACTACTCCCAATTTGTTTTGAAGGTACTCAAACACTTCCTTGGGCAATGGTTTTGTAAAAATATCTGCTACTTGTTCTGTGGTTGGGACAAAATCCAATTTAACTTCTCCTTCCGCAACTTTCTCCTTCAAAAAATGATACCGATGGCAATGTGTTTTGTCCGTGAATGCATTACTTGGATTCTTGGAGATGTTAATTGCACTGGTGTTATCACACTTAAGCGATATTGGTTCACTAAAATTAATACCAAGATCTTTCAGAGTTTGTTTCATCCACAAAACTTGTGTACAGCAAGTTGTTGTTGCAATATATTCTGCCTCAGTTGTTGATAAAGAAACTGACTCTTGTTTCTTGTTGTGCCAAGCAACCAACCTGTCACCGAGATAAAAAGCACCTCCACTTGTACTCTTCCTATCATCAACACATCCTGCCCAATCTGCATCCGAATAAGATATAAGGGTGAAGTCTTTACCTTTCGGATACCATAACCCATACTCCATAGTACCCTTGAGATATCTGAGAATCCTTTTCTTCGTTGTCACATGAGTCTCTTTGGGACTGGCCTGAAATCTTGCTACCATGCAAGCGCCTATGAGAATATCCGGTCCGGTAGTCTGTTAAATAAAGTAAGCTTCCAATCATTGATCTGTACATGGTTTGATCTACGGGTGGAGATTTGTCATCTTTACTCAACTTGCGACTTGTCACCATAGGAGTGCTAAGTGGCTTACAGTCCTCCATTGTGAATCTTTTTAGCATCTCTTTCACATATTTGACTTGGGAAATAAATATGCCTTTCTCATTTTGATTAACTTGTAACCCAAGAAAGTAAGACAGGTTCACCAATCATAGACATTTCAAATTCTTTCTGCATTTTATTTGCTAAGTCTTTACATGATTCATCTTTGTTGTTGCCAAATATGATATCATCTACATAAACAACAAGAACAATGAGATGCCCATTTTCTGTTTTGACATACAGATTACTATCCACCATACCTTTCTTAAACCCCTGTTGAGAGAGATAGTTATCTAGCCATGCATACCATGCTCGGGGTGCCTGTTTTAAGCCATATAAAGCTTTCTTTAATTTGCAGACAAGATTGGGATCTTCACCAATTTGGAAACCATCTGGTTGTTCAATGTAAACTTCTTCTTCAAGTTTCCCATTTAAGAAAGCTGATTTTACATCCATCTGGTAAACTCTGAAATTCTTATGAACTGCTAAGGCTAGAAACATTCGATTGCTTCTAATCTGGCCACAAGTGCAAAAGTCTCTTCAAAATCAATGCCTTCAACTTGTGCATACCCTTTACAGACCAATCTAGCTTTATTTCTAACTACCTGTCCGTCTTCATTCAATTTATTTCGAAATATCCATTTGGTGCCGATTACATTCTTATCTGCCGGTCTAGGAACTAATTCCCAAGTTCTATTCTTTTCAATCTGATCTAACTCTTCATTTATTGCCTTCATCCAACTATCATCTTTGCTTGCCTCAGCTATATTTTTGGGCTCAATGCTGGATAAAAGAGAGTAGTTACTTACTACTTTCTTTCTTGTCTGAATACCAGCTGTGGGATCTCCAATAATTTGATCTCTGGGATGATTCTTCTGCCAGCTGCCTGTTTTGAATTTCTTATTTTCTTCCACCTCTGAGTCATCAATTAAGTCATCTGAGTTAAGAGATGGTTTCTTTTCTGTTTCATTTTCCTCATCTCCTTCAATGACTTCTTCATAAATTGGGTAGTTTTCTTCATAGTTAACTGTTCTTTCCCTTCCTTCATCAAATTTAACATCAGCATTGTCCACAATTTTCTTGAGTCTCTTGTTGTAACATTTATAAGCTTTGCTCTTTATCGAATACCCAACAAAGACACCTTCATCTGCTCTATTTTCAAACTTCCCAAGATTGTCTTCAGTTTTTCTGATGTAACACTTACAGCCAAAGACTTTGAGGTGTTTTGTTGTTGCCTTTCTACCAAACCATAGCTCATAAGGAGTTTTGCTTTCATGAGTTCTCAGCATGTACCTATTTTGGATGTATACTGTAGTATGGACTGCTTCTTTCCAAAATCTGTCTGCTATTTTGTTTTTGGCCAGCATAGTTCGTGCCATTTCCTATACTGTTCTATTCTTTCTTTCTACCACGCCATTCTGCTAGGGTGTTCTAGCTGCTGAATATTGTCTCCTGATACCATGTCGTTCACAGTATTCTGTAAACTCATCTGAGATGAATTCTCCTCCTCTATCTGATCTCAAACATTTAATTCTTTTTTCTGTTTCATTCTCAACTAGATGTTTGAAAGATCTGAACATTCCAAAAGCTTCTATTTTATTCTTTAAGAAGAATATCCATGTCATTCTGGAATAATCATCAATACATAACATAAAGTATTTGTCACCATTTATGCTTTGAGTTCTCATGGGTCCACACAAGTCTGTATGTATAAGATCCAGAGGTTTCTTGGTGTGGTACTCTTTTGTTTTGAATGAGGTTCCGGTTTGCTTTCCCTTTTGACATGAAGCACAAATACTATTTGAAGGTTTTCTAATGGTTGGAATGTCTCTTACTTCCTGTTTCGAGCTGATTTTCACTAGATTATCAAAACTAATGTGTCCAAGCCTCTTGTGCCATAGCCAGTTTTCTTCTTCCTATCCAATGAAACAATTACCTTCTGTAGTTTTTGAGAGTGTGTACAGGTTGCCAGATGTCCTTGATCCAGTAGCTATCAATTTTCCACTGTTTGATTTCCTGACTTCACAACCCTACTTCTTGAAAACAACTTCATGTCCATTATCACAGATCTGACTAACACTCAACAGGTTATGTTTCAGACCATCCACAAACAAAACTTCTTCTGACTTGATCTTCCCATTACTAATTTGAACTGATCCTTTTTCGATTATCTTAGCTCCATCATTATTTCCAAATTTTATAGAACCGCCCTCATATTTCTGTAATTTTTCAAATTTTTGTTTATCACCTATCATATGACTTGAGCATCCGCTGTCAAGTATCCATGGTACCCTTTTACTCTGTGCCTTGAAAGCTGTTTGAACTATTAAGGATTCCTTTTCTTCCTGAGGTTGCTCTTTCTGTTTCCACTCTGATTTGGCTACCGTATTGGGCTCTAGTTTGGACTTTCCTTTTCTAGTATCTTGAGTATATCTTTCAGAAGGATTTCTATTTTGTCTTGTCCTATTTGGTTGAAATTTTCTTTTCTGAGGTTGATTTGCAGCTAAAAGACTACGACAGTTTCTTGCAATATGTCCAAAGTTGTGACAATTAAAACATTCTACTGCATAATTTAACGGTGAAAAAGCATTTCTACTGAAGAGATTTCTTGGTCCTGCATTATACTTGCAATCTGCAATTTTATGCCCATAACCATTACACTTGAAACAGAAACCAGAAAAGAAATGATTGAACCTGAAAGATGGTTTTTGCCAGGATGTTGTAGGAGCCATAGATCTTCTTTTCTTTTGATGTGTGACCTTGGTAAATCCATCATTGTCAGTTCTCTTTTCGGGCCAGGCATTACTGCTTTTATTTGCCTGAGTTGTTTTTCTTTCATCAGTCTGTTTCTTCTCTTCATTCCTTACAGTTTCTACATTTTTGGCTTTTGGTCCATTTGACGATTCTCCTTCCACGAAGCCTAGACCAAATTTGATGCCAGCAAGTCTTTGATCACTTAAAATTTTATCCAGCTTCATCGAACTTTCTTCACGCTTTTGATGGCAGCTAATTTTTCGATCCAGTTCTTGCATCTGCATTCGTAGACTAACATTCTCTTCTTCTAGTTTACAGCAGTAATCTATCTTCATGGTTATCTGAACTTCGAGATCCTCAGACATTTTCTTGTATTCTTCTATCTGTATTTTCAAGCTGGTTATGATATCATTTGCATCCTCAAGCTTCCTTGAAAGTTTATAATTCTTTCTTTTCTCAGATTTCCATTCTACAAGAGCAGAGACCAACTCACCTTCTAGATCTACTTCAGCCTCAGGATTTTTAGCAGAAACTTTAGAATTCATTACTTCCCTCTTTTTTGATTGTTCTACCTCTTTCGATTTTTCTGATTCACATGCCATGAACAGAACTTCACCTGTTTCTTCTTCAGAATCCTCACTAGAGTTGTCTTCTGAAGAATTTGCATTCCTGGAGATGAAACTTTTCTTTTTGAAGTTGCCTTTCCGAAGTTTGATTTTTTCTTCCGAGTCATTTCTTTCTTGGTGCGAAGCTTCCTCTCCCTGGTTCTTCTCATTGAGTGGACATTTTGTCGCAAAGTGCCCAATGCCTCCACAGTTAAAACATTTAAAAGGTAGCTTTCCTCTGTATTTTCCTTTTCCCTTTCTCAGTTTTCTGACAAAATTTGCTTCCATTTCATCAGATGCCTCCTCTTCTTCAGACTCTTGTTTTGTGTCTTTGCCTTTTAGGGCTTTAAAGGCTGCTTCTCTATCTGTGGGATTAGACCTTCCTATTCTCATTTCAAAAGCAGTCAAAGAACCATGCATCTCATCCATACTAAAGCGATTTAGATCTTTGGCTTCTTCTATGGCTGAGACTTTAGAATCAAATCTAGGAGGGAGTGATCTTAATACCTTTTTCACGATAGTAGCATCATCCATATCTTCGTCGAGACCTCTGATTGAATTAGTGATCCCATTGACTCTTTGCATGAAAGTCTCTATGTTCTCATCATTGTCCATCTTTAAGGATTCGAATTGAGCTCGATGTGTTTGAAGCTTGGCCTCCTTGATCCTATCATCTCCTTCATGAATGTTCTCTAGTTTATCCCATACATCTTTTGCTGATTCACAATTTATGATCTTGACTAGCTCACTGTCCACTAGTCCACACATGATGGCATTTTTTGCTTTTGAATCATTTTCAAATGCATTTTTATCGGCAGTGTCTGTTGGAGCGGTGGCGGGAGCTTTGTAACCATTAACTACTGCACCCCAGATGTCAAAACCCAAAGCACGGAGATATGTCTGCATTCTGATTTTCCAGAATGCATAATTAGTTCCATCAAACAATGGTGCTTTGTTCGAGGAGAAACCTTCACCACTTGCCATTGCGTCACTTCCAAGATCACCCTAGCTGTTTGAGCCTATTAAGGAACCTAGCTATGATACCAATTGTTATAATCACGGTGACACCGAGAGGGGGGTGAATCAGTGTGATCTTTTAATATTTAAACTTGCAATACTTAAAGCTGAAATAAAGCAAATTTAAACCAGATAGAACAAAAGAGCATCACACACAACACAGATTTAACGAGGTTCACCAATGTGGCTACTCCTCAAAAAGGGCTGCTTGGACTACCATCCAAATCCAGCCTTTGCAAAGCAACAACTTTACAACATATTTACCAGCACCAACTGGAAGGAGCACCAACCCCTCAATTTTTTTGCACCAACAGAAAGGAGCACCTACCCCTAAATCACCAGCACCTACTGGAAGGAGCACCTACCCCTTATGCCAAGCTGCAACTTGGACTTCAATAGAAACAAAGAAAATAACTGAATAATACCTTCACCTTATTGCTCATAGTCTGCAGATTCTCTGCACTCTGCTTCTGCTGTGCAAATGCTTCGCACTATCGGTCTGCTTCTACGCAACAGCCTCTCACACTATGCTTCATCACAATCAAACTATCGCTTCTGCTCCTATGCACTTTTCTACTTTTGTACGCTCTTGCTTCACACTCAACTTAATTCGATACAACTAGCTCTCAGCTCTCTTCGGACTTCACTTGCACAAATTTTTCTTTGCACTAGACTTGGTTCGATACGATTCACATACTGCGCACTGCAAACTTAATTCGCACAAAATCGAGATGCACACTTCATTATCAAACTCCAAAATAGCCCTCCTTAAATAATAGAAATTTAAAACTTGAAATATAGTCGACTGTAACCCTAAAGATCGTCGACTGCAAAACCCTAAATTTTGTCGCCCAGATTCAACTTTGTCGGCTTCAACCCTAAAGAGCATCAGCTACAAAACCCTAAATTCTATCGGCCTAGATTCAACTTTGTCGGCTTCAACCGTCTCTGCCACCTTTGTCACTTTCCTGTAGCTTCTGTCATGAAACTACAACATGTCGCGATATCGTGACACCTTTTACATCCGTACGCCTTCTTATCCCTGTTGTCGCGAAATCGTGACACTTTTGGCCTTTGTTTGCTTTGACAATATTTTTGTCATGAAATCGTGACACTTCTAACTATTGTTGACGTCATCCTTACTTCTGTCATGAAATCATGACGTTCCTTCTCCTTCACTTTTCAACAACTTTTCTCGCTTGCACCAGAACCGAACATGTCACGAAATCGTGACACTTTTGCCTCCGAGATTTCTCTCTCCTCTTTGGGTCGTGAAACCCACGTGTCGCGATATCGTGACACTTTTCCTCCTTAGCGCTTTTCTTCTCAACATGTCGCGAAATCGTGACACTTTTCCTCCTTAGCGCTTTTTCTCCAAACATGTCACGAAATCGTGACGATTTTCTTCCTTAGCGCTTTTTCTCCAAACATGTCACGAAATCGTGACAATTTTCTTCCTTAGCGCTTTTTCTCCAAACATGTCACGAAATCGTGACAATTTTCTTCCTTAGCGCTTTTTCTCCAAACATGTCGCGAAATCGTGACAGTTTTCTTCCTTAGCGCTTTTTCTCCAAACATGTCACGAAATCACGACAGTTTTCTTCCTTAGCGCTTTTTCTCCAAACATGTCACGAAATCGCGATAGTTTTCTTCCTTAGCCTTCTTTTCTCCCAACATGTCACGAAATCGTGACAGTTTTTCCTTGCGCCTTCTCTCCTCAGCCATGTCATGAAATCGTGACAATTTTGTTTGCGCTTTCTCTCTCCTCTAACATGTCGCGAAATCGCGACAGTTTTTCTTCTCTGCTGAAAATGTCGCGATATCGCGACACTTTTCTTACTTGTCTTTTTCTTTGAACTTTTGCAAATAGGCAACTATGGTCTTCTTGGAAACTCACTTGTCCATGCTCCGAATAACCTTTGAACTTCTGTCCTCTGCATCTGAATGACTTCTGAACTTGCCTGTCCACTGCATCATTAGATCTAGCTGCCTGTGTTGACAACAATGACAAAACTCTTGCAACACCTTGCTCAACACACTTTTGGAAATATTTTTAGAAGAAAGAAGAACTAAAAGATAGAGTTTCAAAATTCTAAAAAGGTGATCATAATAATCCAAGCTCAAAGAAAAGGGAGTTACTTAAGGAAGAGAAATTTTGGAGATTAAAATCAAGACAAATTTGGTTAAAAGGAGATAAAAACATAATATTTTTCATAGGATGACAATAGTATAGAGATCAACATCTAAAATTAGTAGAATTAAATCAATAGAAGGGGTTTGGATTGAAGACCATAGTGAAATAAAAAAGGAGGTAAGGTCTTTCTATCAGAATATTCTAGGCTCATAGGAGTTTGAATTTCTTAATGATAAACCTCTACAAAAAGTTCCTTTAGTTATAACAAATGAAGACAATAGGAAATGGATGGAGCCTATTAATCTAGAAGAAGTTCAACTAGCTCTTTTCTATTTTAATATGGATAAATCCCCAGGTTTAGATGGGCTCTCTACGACATTCTATCAACATAATTAGGATATAGTGAATGATTATTTTTTGGTGGTAGTGGAATAGTCTAGGGTAAAACAATACATACCTTGTAAAATAAATGCAATATATCTTACCCTAATTCCAAAAAAGAAGGATGCAAAATTGTTTGATTCATTTCGATCCATAAGCCTATGTAATATGACATATAAGATTATTTTTAAAGTGATGGCAAATCGGTTAAGACCATTGTTAGACAAAATTATTTCAAAATACCATAGAGGATTTATGAAAGGGAGATTAATTCTAGATGGGATCATAGTAGCTCATGAAGTTATACATTCAACAACTTCAAGAAAAGAGAAAGCAATGATCTTAAAATTTGATATGAATAAGACCTGTGACAAGGTTAAATGGGATTTTCTTTTCACAGTATTAGAAAAGTTTGGATTTGGGTAGAAATGGGTCAAATGGATTAAAGCTTGTGTCTCTACAGTTTCATATACAATGTGAATCGATGGGTTACTAATAGAATCATTTAAAGCCAAGAGAGGCCTTAGACAGGCAAATCCTCTATCACCATTGTAGACACCAAAATCCAGCTACTTGCAAGTCATCTATACCTTCCTGTCAGCCACGTGTCGGTCATCCACCTTCCCGCCATTATTTGGCCCAAATCCACACTTTCCCGCCATTATTTGGCCCAATTTCACCTTTCCCGCCATTTTTTCATCCCCAAATTTATTTAAATTAATATTTATATATATATATTTATTATTTTAATATTTTAATATATATATTTAAATAATAGTTTAAGTGATTTAATCCGAGCCGTCCATCCTTCATTTAATCTCATCCGTCCATCCATCTTAATCCGTTTCACAACCAAGATTTATTCTCTACCCTTGGATCCACTTTAATCTTAGCCACACGTTCAAAGTGTCGTTAAAACCCTAAAGTGTGCCCTAAGAGTAGATTATAAATTGAGTCACCTTGATGGCTCAAACCCTATCTTTTTCCTGTCTTTTGCTACTTCTATCTCCTATGCGCTATCTTTGATTCTAATTCTTCTACTGCTATCTCCTCTCTTATGCTACTCTTTCGCCGCATCCATCGTCGCTTCCGTCGCCGCTTTTGCCGCCATTCCTTCTACAGCATTCTGCAGAATCTCCCATTCCTGTCGCAAGTGCCCGCGGGCGTTTACCCCTTTACCAAGTGCCCACAGGCATTTACCAAGTGCCCACGGGCGTTTACCAAGTGCCCGCGGGCGTTTACCCACAGCCACAAACTCAGACCGGCGTCTGAAACCTTAATCCAAAAGCACGCGGGCGTTCAGCGAGTGCACCAGGGCGCCTTCCGCAGCCGATTTGATGACCACATTACTTCCGGTGTCGCCCGGTCTAGCTGCGTTAACGGAGAACATGTATAAATTAGTTTAAAGCAAGTAACTTCTTTTCTTTTATTAATCTGTTATTGAATTCCCGCATTTCATTTTTCTAGGGTTTTAGATTGTTTTCGAGGGCTCACACAGTGGAGCCCTCTTATTAATTTCTAACTCCTTGATAGTGTTAATGTGTGCGGGTTTTGACAGCAGATCCGGTTTATTGATGGCAGCTGATTAAGCTGGAGTGGTCCAAGCAAGGGATACAACAAAGCCCACTCACTCTGTTGGGATTGAAGATACATTCTTCGGAAGCGCCACCATTTGTGCCAGCTAGGGTTTCGGAGAACCCTAGCACGAATTGTAATCTTGTATCACAAATAAAGGGTTACAGGCCCAGTTGTATTCAAAAAGGAGTTTTTAAACTCCATCGATTAATAGAAATCGTTTGTTTTGTGCAACTATTATGTACTCTGTCATTGTGATTTTATTTATTTTTGTTTGGCGTGTATTTTTAATCTTGAGTATTGGGAAATGATTTCAAAAGCGGTCTTGAACCTATCACATTTTCACATCTTAAAAACATCTTGTGTCAAAGAGAGATAACGCCATCCTTGGGTTGTGCCTTGAAGTGAAAAGGGTAATCCTCGTTTGTCCTATCATGCAAACATAGTCCATAAAATAGTGGTTCTTACCACTATCACAAGCAATTACAAAATATAAATATAAACAGAGTAGTAAGGATAGGGTAAAATTCTCATCATACTTCGGTTGAGAATCCGATTCCCCAAAGCTCTAAGGAAATGAACATTTTTCACACACCACTGATCCCAAATAAGTTGTAAGGATCGTACTACTTGTCCAGTCAGACGGATAGGTAGTCATCCCCAAGGCTTACAAAAGGTCAAAAACAACATGGACTATGGAGTTAACCTTCACCGGGGCTATAGACGCTTGACTGGCGATGGAGTATACTCATTGCGTGGCGACATGTCTCTCCTCAAAGAGAGACCTCTGAATGCTCATACGGACAAACTAGCTTTGGGGTCTTCTCCATAACGGGGTTACCTAATTTATGCAAGATGAGGTTAATGAACACACTTGCACACACACAGGTTTTTGATTGCCTAGAGTCACTACCATGCTTCTGATTTGGTTAATGAACTCGCATGCACACACATTTGGTCCTAGTTGAATTAGGCAATATTAGTAAGTTTGTTTGATACCACTAGCATGTTTGAGTCTTTGTAAAACAGTCTTCCTCCATATCTTCTTCCATATCAACCTCCATATCTTCTTCCATATTCATGTCATTCCATACGTCATCCATTCACAAGCCACCAAGTTCGGTGCCCCTGATTAAACAATTATGATAACAGATGGCTAAATCTAACTATCTAAAAGTATGAGTGCTTCTTAGTGCATATTTCATTTACTTAGTCTCGCATTAATCATCTATAACTTTGCATTCCATTCCATCACATATGCATTAAAACATATAAAAACATGCATCACAAAAACATAGGCATTCACACAAAAGAAAGTAAAACACTAAAAATAAAAGCCATGTATATATATATATGTATAAAGATCAAAACGTACAGTGAATGCCAAAAGGCTACAAAATACAATAGAGCACCAAGGCTCATAAAGAGTGCATCTAAGCACTAAGCTAACCATCAAAAGAGGACCCCTGTGACCTAGTAGGAGCCCTAGACCTAGTGGTGTGCCTAGACTCACTACGCCTAGAGACAGAGGAGGATGGAGGATCAGGCAACACAATGTGATGCCTAAACAATGTGTCCTCCAGAGCCTCAATATAACGAGTCCTAGACCTAAGTCTAGATATGTCTATCCCGTGTCGTCGCTCTCGCTCCGCTAGCTCTGCCTGGAGTCTCGTCACCCTGTCATCCTGGGGCACCCTAGTCGCTCCATCCAAGTCCGCCTACATCTAGGCCATCCTCTCCTCCTAAACAGCTATCAGGGCATCCCGCTCTGCAACCTGTTGCTCCAGCCGAGCTATCCTCTCATCCCGGATAGCTAGCATAGCATCGCGCTCTGCTATCTACTACTGCAACTGTGCCAGATCATCCTCGTGCCCGCTAGGGGGTACCTCCCTAGTCTCTCCCATGGCCTCTCCTAGGCCCTCGCCATCATCCTCCTCGTCATCTCTGCTCCCCGGTGCCTGCCGCACCATCTTCCCCTTTCGCCTTCGACTGTCAGATCGAAGGCGGGGACCCTCCCTGCGCTTGGGAACCTCTGCGGTTCCCTCGTCCTCTCCAACTCCAACAACCACCAATGGTGGCTCCCACCTCGGCTCTGCGGCCATCCATGCTGCATACTCAGCTGTCACCCCGACGTCGTCCACGTCGAGGATCTCCATGTCCTCATCGTCCTCTGTCGCCTCCCTCCACGGCTCGGCACACGACAAATCCCCCTCTGATCTGTGCCTCCGGTAGCGCACTGGCTCACCGGGGACATCCTGTCTCAATCCGACCTGGCGGAGCACTCGAGACATCTGTATGTACTCCGCCTCGCTGTGGCCCCGACCCACTACCCATCTAGCCTATCGCACCCGTCTCAGATGCTCTCCATCACCGATCCACCTTGCCTCCCGCCAGGGCCTCCAAATGACTTGGGCATCTGTCAAGTCTGCCCATAAACTCCTATACCATTGCCCCGATCTCACGGGGCGGCTCGGCTGTCTCTCCTCCGCCACTAGCCATCTCCTACCATAAGCCTGGCTCATGTCCCAGTAAGCACATGGCAACCCCTCCGGTCGAGCCACTCTGAAGTGCTCCCAGCCCCAGCACTGGAGAACCAAACTATAGCCTAGGCCCTTCCGGCCCCGTCTTCGAACCTCATACAACTCCCGGTACACCTGCACCAATAAAGCGGGCGCCCAGGCATACACTACCCTATTAGTGAGCATCTCGCTCACTACACCCATCAGGTTCCATGGAAACCTGCACCCGATGCTTTTCGGGGCCACAATGTTGGCCAATACGAACATCATCGGAGCCTCCACCGCTACCAACTCCTTGGCCGTATACATGGCCAAGTAAGGAATCCCCCGCTCTCCGTCCGGATCTCCCTCCAGTCATCCCCAAACAACTTGGCCATCTCCGTGGCCCTATCTCGTCCAACCTCCACCCGCGCCCCCTCCACGGGCACCTTGAGGATGCGGTATACATCCTCAAGCGTCACCGTCATCTCTCCAATCGGGAGCTGGAACGTCCCCCGATCTGGATCCCACCTCTCGGCCAAAGCCGAAAGGTACCCCTCATCTGCCCGAACTACCTCCAACCGGGCTGCCTCCGCTAGCCCTACTGCTTCCAATATCTCCCAGTCTTCCTGGGACAATGACCTCCTCATCCCCGGAATGATAGGGGAGAATCGGTGTCGTGCCTCTAACACCCTAAGTCGCAAAACAACAAAACAAAAAATTGGTTACAAATTTTTTTCCAAAAAAAAAAAAAAAAAAAAAACAAATAAAAGTACTTGCTTAAATAAACAAATACCTCAGCTGGCTGCACTGGCGCGTCCGCTCCCATCTCCGCCATAGCTCCCGCGTGCTTCACTCTCCCACACAACCTTTCACTTCACTCCACTTCATTCCACTCCCTCAGACGCACTTCTCTCAAGCTCGAACGCACAAATGAGCGAAATTCTCGCTAAAAATGTTTAAATAGCTGGTTTTGGCACCCTGAAACGTAGTGGGGCATTTCATGGCGCATTCAGACGTAGTGGGGCATTTCATGATGCATTCAAACACCGGCGGGCGTTTCTGCCACCTCCAAATGCATACCGGCGTTTGGTGTCAGTATTGAATAAAAGAACAAAACTTACAAAATTGAAGCTTACCTCCTCCAAATTTCATCAAATTGCATCCATCCATTCTTCTTATCATAATAAAACATTTTGTGAAGGTTACAACAGTTTTGGAAACAAATTTTGTCATTTTGCTCAAAAAGTGCATCATTCATCATTGATTTACAAATTGGGTTAAAAACATTCAAAACCTTCACAAAATTAACAACATTCATCAATTCTTCGATCTATCGTCAATTTCATTCATTCTTCTTTCATCATGCATATTTTTGCCAAATTAAATTAAAGTAAACCTCGTATCTAGTGGTATATTCTATCACCTTGGCGATTGCAGCGATTTGCATCCATGCAATTCGGTAAGAGGATTAAACCACCATAAGGACACTTACCATTTATCATCATCAATTATTTCATTGTTTGAAAATTGGAAATCAATTTTGGGTATCCTACTTTTCAAGTGACCTCATACCAAGATTAATTTGCTCAACAGTTGTCATTGATGGCCTAGTTCATGGGGCCTTAAACGTGGACAATCTTCAATATCATCATTATTTTGAGTCTTGCTAGAGATTAAGGCTACCTAGGTTGATTGGTTCCGACCCGAGGAATTATCCATACAGTCACTAGGAGCATCTCTGAAGTTCTGGACTCTTTCATATTGCATCTCTGCATATCAATGGCGCCAACAAGGCAATTTCATCAACAGTATGGATTCACCCACAGGAGTTGGGGCATCCGTTATCAATTTTTAACTTTCCTAATAGTAGAATTCATCTTACATGATCATGGAATTTAAAATTTGGCAAAAATCCCTTTCTAACCGTTGGGGCAGAAAACGGTTCATCTTTCACATCACTCATATCGTCTTCAATCATATTATTTTCTGGTTTGTACACCAACCCCTTTTCTCGTTGGGGCATAAACGGATGGTTCATACACCAACCCCTTTTTCACCGTTGGGGCAAAAACGGTTCATTTTCTTCCGAATTTCTTCCAATTGGCTCGTGAGAACCATTCTCGCTCGCCAATTGAGGGGGTAAGCTGATAAATTTTAAATATTCTTTTATTCTTTGGTCTTCAAAGTTGTGCTTTAGTCTTGAGAGAGAGTTGCGTCTGATCCAACTTTTCGGGTGTCCTAAGTTTTTGTGCTTGCATTGTGTCTTCACACAAAGCAGCTCAAAAAGGGGCATCTGTAGACACCAAAATCTAGCCACTTGCAAGTCATCTATACCTTCCTGTCAGCCACGTGTCGGTCATCCACCTTCCCGCCATTATTTGGCCCAAATCCACACTTTCCCGCCATTATTTGGCCCAATTTCACCTTTCCCGCCATTTTTCATCCCCAAATTTATTTAAATTAATATTTATATATATATTTTAATATTTTAATATATATATTTAAATAATAGTTTAAGTGATTTAATCTGAGCCGTCCATCCTTCATTTAATCTCATCCGTCCATCCATCTTAATCCATTTCACAACCAAGATTTATTCTCTACCCTTGGATCCACTTTAATCTTAGCCACACGTTCAAAGTGTCGTTAAAACCCTAAAGTGTGCCCTAAGAGTAGATTATAAATTGAGTCACTTTGATGGCTCAAACCCTATCTTTGCCTATGTCTTTTGCTACTTCTATCTCCTATGCGCTATCTCTGATTCTAATTCTTCTACTGCTATCTCCTCTCTTCTGCTACCCTTTCGCCGCATCCATCGCCGCTTCCATCGCCGCTTTCGTTGCCATTCCTTCTACAACATTCTGCAGAATCTCCCATTCCTGTCGCAAGTGCCCGCGGGCGTTTACCCCTTCACCAAGTGCCCACGGGCGTTTACCAAGTGCCCACGGGCGTTTACCAAGTGCCCGCGGGCGTTTACCTACAGCCACAGACTCAGACCGACGTCTGAAACCTTAATCCAGAAGCACGCGGGCGTTCAGAGAGTGCACCAGGGCGCCTTCCATAGCCGATTTGACAGCCACATTACTTCCAGGTGTCGCCTGGTCTAGCTGCGTTAATAGAGAACAGGTATAAATTAGTTTAAAGCAAGTAACTTATTTTCTTCTATTTGATCTGTTATTGAATTCCTGCATTTCGTTTTTCTAGGGTTTTAGATTGTTTTCGAGGGCTCACACAGTGGAGCCCTCTTATTAATTTCTAACTCCTTGATAGTGTTAATGTGTGCAGGTTTTTGACAATGAGATCCGGTTTATTGATGGCGGTGATTAGGCTGGAGTGGTCCAAGCAAGGGATACAACAAAGCCCACTCACTCTGTTGGGATTGAAGATACATTCTTCGGAAGCGCCACCATTTGTGCCAGCTAGGGTTTCGGAGAACCCTAGCATAAATTGTAATCTTGTATCACAAATAAAGGGTTACAGGCCCAGTTGTATTCAAAAAGGAGTTTTTAAACTCCATCGATTAATAGAAATCGTTTGTTTTGTGCAACTATTCTGTACTCTATCATTGTGATTTTATTTATTTTTGTTTGGCGTGTATTTTTAATCTACAACCATATTTGTTCATTATTATGGCAAATATTTTGGGTAGGAACTTGAAGAATGCTTACAAATATGGGCTTATAAGTGGACTTAAGGCTAGTAATAACATTGACAAAATCACCCATCAATAGTTTGTAGATGATACATCCCTTTTTGGTAGGATGATGATAAGCAAGGCCAAAGCTTTGAATAACTTATTAAAGGAATATGAAAGAACATTAGGGCAAAAATTTAATAGGACAAAATTCAAAATTTACTTCCTAAACTACCCAAGTAAAATCAAAGTAGGGATATACAAGTTACTTCAAATGGAGGAGGCAATTTTATGAGCAACTTATCTAGGGATGCCCTTATTTGAGGGGAGAATGAGGATAGAATTATGGAATCTAGTTATAAGTAAACTTTAGAATAAATTACCAACATGGAAAGGTAGATGATTATCGTTAGCAGGAAGAGTATAACTAATTAAATGAGTCTTACAGGTCATTCCAACATATTATATGTCCTTGTATACTATGCCAAAATTGATAGGAAAAAGTTTAATCTATATTATGTGGTCATTTTTATAGTTAGGATTACATGATAAAAGGAAAATTTCTTTGGTGAAATAAAGCGTGTGATGATAAACTAGGGGAGGTCTCAGTTTAAGAGTCCTTACAAATGCAAACTTAGCTCTTAGGGGAAAAGCAATTTGGATATTAGACAAAGAGATTCAAAGACAATGGGCAAGAATTCTTCTAAGTATGTTGAGCCTAATGACCCAAGATTAATATTTACTGCATTCTCTCTACCAAATGGTTTTGCACTATGGAACAGTTTACAAAAATCAATTGATCTAGTGATTAAAGATTTAATATGGGTGGTGGAAACTAAAGGAAAAAATTATGTTTGGATGTATACTTGGTGTGATAAAAAACCACTCAATCTAGATTCAATTTTGAAACTATGGATGAGATTATTTCAAGAAAATTATGGTGATAGGGTTTCAAACATTTTGTACAAGGATAAGGAAGAAAAATACGAATGGAAAGAATGTTTTTTTACAAGACATTGATGCTTGGAGGCACTTGAGTAGAAAGATAACAACAATGATTATTCTAAGGGGAGCCAAGGATAAGTTGATATGGGAGTTGAATAGATCAAGAGAATACATGACAAGAAGTGGATATAGTATAAAGCACAATCTAAATATGAATATCGCAAGAATATGGAGATATATTTAGGATAGCTCAAACATTCTTAAAGTCAAAATGTTTTTTTGGCTAGTAGGTCATAGAAGAATTTTATCCTGAGATAACCTTATGAAAAGGGGTTTTCATGGCCTCTCAAAATGTGTTTTTTGTAAATGTTAGAAATTTGAGCATGTTTTGTTGTCATTGATGTCAAGAGGTTTGATGTCCCAATTTGATGGAATTAATGTCAAAAAGGTTGATTAATGTCAAGAGGTTAGAGGTCCTAAATTGATGGAAATATTTGTGAGAATATTTCTCTTGATGGCACATGAGGTATAAGGCATCAAGAAGAAAGGAATACCTATTCATAATATTTGAAAAAGGATTTATAAATTACCTTGGTGGTAATTTTTTTTTGGTATAAGGTAGAGGTGGTTATAAGGTCCACAAACCTTTTACATAGTCAAAATGGGCTGGTTCTAGCATCAAGCCCGTATAATCAAAATACAAAATGGATCTTTCTAAGACCCACATTAAGCCATACTTAGAGTCCACAATCCTATACTTGTCACTTGACTATTCAGGATAAAACAAAAACCAAAAAACACCTAGCACTTACTAATACTACTAGGTTGCTATACTGTACACTTGTCACCTCCCAGGCCCCAGCAAATGGGATGCCTTTTATGCCTAATTCCATCTATCGGATTACTCATCATCAACCCCTCTGATCTCCTGATGCTCTAACAAGTTTGATCTTAGCTCTTCTTTAGAAGCCAACACCAATAGTTCTTGAGGGAAGTTATCCTTCCAAATTTGCATCTCCCCAACAAAAACTGCAATATTTGCCATTAGATTCGTCGCTTGGTTCCCTTCTCTGAAGGTGTGTTGGATTCGGGCATTAACCAAATGAGATTTATGAATCTTTGCTCCTAGGATAAGCTCCAAGATGGTCCAACTGGGGTCTTTATCCTCCTTAATTGCCTTGATTATATTAAGCGAATCCCCTTCAAAGATAACTTTCTTATAACCCTCAAGTCTAGCAATTCTCATTGCTTGCATGCAGGCTCAGGCTTCTGCAAAATGATTTGTTTGAGTTCCCAAAGGCTCTGCAAAGGCAAGGACCACTTTTCCTTCCTCATTTCTCAGAACTCCTCCTTCTCCTGCGACCCTCGGATTTCCTTTAGTTCGCCCCGTCAAAATTAAACTTAACCCACTTTTGTGTGGGGGGTATCCACTTGACACCATCCCGTGGTTGGTTGTAATGTCTAGGTCTGGAAGTTCCTCTCCCCAGTTTCGCAAAATCCTCCTTTCCCTTAGAGACATGGTCTCATTTTTTAAGAAGAAAGTTTTCCAATTTTCTTTCAAAGCTCTGATTATTTTATTACCACATAACATGGGATCTTTCTTACATCCTTTAAATACTCTCTTATTTCTCTCATTCCATATCCCGCATAAAAAATAAGCTGAGCTTCCAGAGCCAAGTCAAAAGTTTCACCCGGAAGGGGGAAGCCCACTATATGCAGAAGTTAGACATGCTATTTGGACAGACCAAATCTATATGAAATTTGGACAGGATCATTTGGAAGACTGTACAAGAAAATTCACAAGTTAGAAATATATGACTTACAGATTCTATCGCTTTCTCACACAAGATACAT
Organism: Wollemia nobilis; assembly: GCA_028583015.1. Taxonomy (NCBI): domain Eukaryota; kingdom Viridiplantae; phylum Streptophyta; class Pinopsida; order Araucariales; family Araucariaceae; genus Wollemia; species Wollemia nobilis. The sequence goes on from JAQPPZ010000523.1 coordinate 25,352,529, forward strand.
CGATTGATGAATTGGAAACCTCTCCTTTGCAGATTATCTCGTTGTCATAATCTTATTTTGAACTGCCAACCAAAAGAAGAAAGCAATTTTTGGGGTTAAATTATTTAACCAAATAATAGAAGTCGGAGTCCGACCATTGAATCCTGAGTGGATTAACTTATAGGCGATTTTTATTGAATAGATCCCACTTGTAGTTTTGCCCCAAATCGCCTTGTCTCTTCCTTCACCAGGAATGATCGGGAACACCCTTAAAGCATCATTGAGTTTGGTTAGGGCCACCTTCTTTTGCTCTGACAGATTATGAACTGTGATTTTCTTCCAAGAGGAAGTTTCCTGTGCTACAGTAATAAAATCCCCTACTTTTCCTCCCATTTCCTTCGAAAGTTTATGTTGGATGACCCAAAGGTCTAAGTTATCTTTTAGAGGGGCCTCTTCCAACCACGGGTCTTGCCAAAAGTCCACTTGTCTTCCATTACCAATTCTCCATCTGATGCCTTTCTTGACTACCTCCCGACATTCGAGCAAACAATTCCAAAAATAAGATCTTCTAGGGAGATTATCAGCTTTCAGGAAGTCCTGATTATTTCTGATATATTTTGCCTTAAGAAGTTTTACCCATCCCAATTTTTCATTATTGATAAATCTCCATACCTGCTTACCAATCAGAGCTTGATTCATTTCTTTCATTCTCTTTAGCCCCAGGCCCCCCTGATCCTTGCTTGCACACACCTGATTCCATGCTACCAACAAAATTCTCTTTCTCTCCTTTGAACCTGACCACAAGAAGTTGCGTTGAATTTGCTCCAATGTAGCTCGGACCTTTGCAGGAATTCTAAATAGAGACATGCATAAATTGGAATGCTCTGTAAAGTAGTTTGAACTAATAAGGCTTTTCCTACGGAGCTGAGAAGGCTGCCCTTCCACCCTGCTAACTTTTTGGAGATCATGTCAATGACTGAGTTCCATAATGTAGCCTTCATTCTTCCTTCGAACATAGGCATGCCTAGATAAGTTGTTGGTAGAAGCTCCTTTCCACAACCGAAGAGGTTAGCTATTCTTTCCTCCCTCCCACCAGGCATGTTAAAGAAATAGATGCTACTCTTCTTATAGTTTATGTACTTGTCCTGCTTCTGTCTCATACTTGGTTAGAATTCTCTTGAGCTTCCTAGCCTGAGGCACCGAGGCTTTGGACACAATGATTGTATCATCCACAAACTGTTGGTGAGACACTGGCTCTACTGTTGAGGTTGGTTTGAAACCTTCCAATCGACCATTTGCCACCACTGTTGAAATATTCCTACCCAATGCTTCCGCTAAAATAATAAACAAGTATGGAGACAAAGGATCTCCTTGTCACAACCCCCTTTCACTCTTAAAGTAACCAGAGGGTGATCCATTCACCATGACAGAAAATCTTGTAGTAGAGATACAACTAAAAATCAACTTAATCCACTGGGGACAAAAACCAAACTTACCCAAAATCTTGGTGAGGAACCGCCATGAGACCCGGTTGTAGGCTTTATTCATATCAAGCTTTAGTAACATACCTGCTTCCTTACTAGCCACCATTGAATGAATAACCTCATGAATTGTGATGATACCATCTAGTATTTGTCACCCTTTCACAAAGCCTCCTTGGTTCATATCAATGATGAAAGGAAGGATAACCTTCAACCTATTGACGATTGTTTTTGTGATAATCTTCATCAAAGTGTTACATAAACTGATAGGACGAAAACTGGAAAATTCCATTGCTCCCACTAGTTTAGGGATGAGGACTAAAAATGTAGCATTAACTCCTTTTGGGATTTCCATGTCCTTTTGAGCCTCAATTATAGCTTCCACTACATCATTGCCTAGGATATCCCAAAACTTCTGGAAGAAAGCTACGGGGAAGCCATCCAGTCCTGGGGAGCTGTTACCATCCATGTCAAAAACCACCTTCTTGATTTCATCCTTTGTGAAAGGACTAAGTAAGAATCCATTAAGATTCTCAGTTACGAGGGGTGGAATGGCTACCAACAGAGAGTCCTCTTCTTCAATAGTCGGATTTACATCTTCTAGCAACGATTTAAAGTACTCAATCGCTTCCCTCCTTATGTCTTCCATATCTTTGGTGTTAGACCCATCGGCCATCTTGATCTCCTTAATTTTGTTAGTACTCCTATGGCGAAGAGTAGAGACATGGAAGAACTTTGTATTTTTGTCACCCTCCTTTAACCAACGCAGTCTGGATTTCTGCATCTAAAAGGTTTCTTCAAATCCTAGCATCGTGTGGTATTCGGCTAACAACTCCCTCTCCTGGTTTCTCAGATCCTCTGTAAGCTGCTCTGACTTTAGCTTCTCCTATAGTTCATTGATCTTGTCTTTTAGTTCTACCTTTTTAACAAAAATATTGCCAAAGGAAGTTTTGTTCCACTCTCTAATGTTAGCCTTCACATTCCTTAGTTTACATGCCACTTGGGCCAGTTTCGAACCATTATACTTTTTGTCCCATGATTGGGCAACCAGATCCTTGAGATCTTGATGTTGGAACCACGTAAGTTCGAATCGAAAGGGTTTGATGTATCTTTTCTTAGAGTCCTCCCCTATTTCCCCCATAATTGGGTTATGATCAGACCCAATTCTTGGGAGTGTCGTTAATGAAGAGTCCCCAAACCTCTCCAGGAATTCTTGAGAAAGAAGAAACCTATCTAATCTGATCTGGATTTGGTTTTCCTTCAATCTTTTGTTAGACCATGTTTAGGAGAATCTATGCAGGTCAACATCCATCAGCTCATGTTGCTCAACAAAATCTCTAAACTCGTAGATATCAACAATTATTCTTTGAGAGCCCCCTAATCTATCTGTAGGATTAAGGTAGCAATCGCCACAATCCAAGGGTAGTTGGGGACCGTCTCCCTCAATTCAGCTAGCTAACTCCAAAGAACCCTTCTCAGTCCCTGTCTAACTGGAGCATATACATTCGTTAAGATCCACTCTTCCTGCGTGGTTTTATCCACACATAAGAGACAAATAAACCAACTAGACATCGAATCACTCTACTATCAATAAAATTCTTGTTCCACATAACCAAGCAACCCTCCTCATCTGTTCTAGTGGCCTCTTGGCCTACTACTTCGACTTCTCACCAAGTCCTATTCTTAAAAGGAATAACTCTACTCTCCTCCATTTTAGTTTCTTGCAGTAAAATCATATCCGGTTTGTGTTCTTGTCTAAGAGCATACAAAGCTCTTATTTTTGCAAGATTACTCCCACGAATATTCCATGAAAGAATCTTCATTTATGGGCTTTGGATCCTCGAGCCTTCACCCCAAAGAGCAATACTACTTGAGTGCCATCAGCCACTCCTCGCTCTGCTTCTTTCTGCCTTAAGTCAGCATTGCTAGGTTTCCCTCTTCCTACCGAACCATATCCCCATACATCCGCTCTAGGCTGGGGTTCCTTTGGATTCACTTGGCTTCTAGTAACCATCTTGGATAGGTCAGTCTTGGTCTTTGGGGTAACAATATGGCTTTCCAGGTTAACTAGTCTTTCTGACAGTGGAGATGATTTTGTGCTCTTAGCTTCTTGATTAGTAGATTCTTTTTTCCCTACTTTGGGGTTACATTGATCTTGGTGGTTCACCTCTTCCTCCTGAGTATCCTTTCCTGTATTATTAGTTTCCTGCTCCTTCCTATGATTTTTCTCCTCTAAATCCTTCTCTTGAGTCTCCTCTACCTCAGATTCCACTTCTTGGCTATCCATCTGATCTCCCTTCAGATGATTTAATGCATCAAAATTGTTCTCCACTGGGATGTTGATCTCCTTGGAATTTCTTCCCATAAATTCCTCTACAGTACATGGGACCACTTCCACCGAGCCTCCATAGGCCTCCCGTATTACCCAATCAAACTTACTTGCCCTAGGGCATTGATCTATGGGGTTCTTTCCTTTGTGATTTGGCTCTGAGGCTTGTTGTATCATCTTAGGAGCAGGTTGAGCTTGAGGGTTCCCATCAAAGGGACCAGCTCCCCTGTGAGAGGGTTTTGAGGCATAGGTATTTTTGGGAGGAGGGTTATAACGTTGCCTCTTGCTTACAATAGGGTGAACAGGGTCTTTGATATTCGGATTTTGAGCTCCACGTCCTTGAGGCCCATGTTGGGTAGGAATGGAGATTTGCGGGGGAGGGATATTATTCTAGGTTTGAGGAGCAGTATTTTGGAGTGGGGGCTGGTTCTTGGAAATGCAATGGATACCTTGGTGCCCTACCTTCCCGCAAAAACTACACTTAAAAGACATATTTTCATATTCAAAGACCTGAGTATGAAGGCCAAACATAGACGACAATATAATGGATTTAGGGAGCTCTTTACTCAGGTCCGCCAACACACACATGCGAGCAGAAAGGAGTCTTATTTTGCTCAAGGTTGCAGGATCGATAGCTATTAGTTCTCCAACCTCTGTAGCTATCCCAACCAAGATTTGTTCATTCCAAAAAAGCAGAGGTAATCCCGACATCTTAACCCAAATAGGAGCCAAATCCAGCACCTGAGTCTGGGGGTTGAAATTGGGGGACCAACGCTTCAGATACAAGCCCCTTTTCCCAAAAAACCAAGGACCTTCTTGGAGAGTCCTTTCCATGTCCTGTTCACATTGAAATGTCACCAAAAGAAAACTCTTGGGTAAAGCCTTAATCACCATACTGGCCCTTGGCTGCCATTTTTGGACGGCCCATCTCCTTATGACTTCCAAGTCCAACCTCACCCCCATAAATTTAGCCACCATAGATGTTCTGCCCTCCATAGCCACATGCTAAGCTAAGGTATCCGAGACGTGCAACCTACCATTGACAGATTTTAGATTAAAATAAGAGTCAAATAATTTTTGCTTACCATGAAGAGCATTAAGATATGAAGGTCTCCAATTGCCAGGTTTCTCTTTGTCTCCTTCCTGGGTCTTCCTTTGATCCTGACGCACAGAGTCCTGGTCCCCCTCAGAGATATCTTCAACCGCATCCGCCCAACGCCCTTGGACCGATTCCAATAGAACTTCCTTGTCCACATCCTTCGCCTGGGGGCCTGCTATCTCACCAGAGCCCCCACTTGCCGCGTCTGCTGATCTACCCTCCGAAGCCCCACACCTAGGGTTTGTTGCCCCTAGACCTCCTGCTCCTCCTCCTTGTTGCTCCATCCATCACAACTTGCTGCTTCCAAAATCTGCCACTTTTTTTTTTTAGGGCTAAAATTTTTGCGGCCGCTACAGTGCACGGGCTGCTACAGTGGCGGCTGCTACAGTTTGCAGGCTTCTACCATTATTGTTGTGATAAAGTTGGTAGTAGGAAGTTTGTCCACCTTGGTGGTAATTTGGTAAAGGTTAAAATATTTATTAATGGTGGCAATAAATTACCTTGGTGGTAATTTGGCAAAGGTTAAAATATTCATAAATGATGGCAAGGTTATCCCTAAAAAGAAAAAGCCCAAAAGGTTTTTTAAATATTTAAATTATAATATTTAAATCCTTTAGAATTTAGATTATTATAATTAAATATAATAATTCGAAATACCAAAATTCGAATTACAAAAAGAAGTTGACGTCAAATAATAAGTTGGCCATGTGTATTAATAAGGCTAAGGTGTAGCCTAAGCAAAAGTGAAAATTTGAATGAAGAAAATCCCCCTAAATACTCCTTGCACGATTCATTCTTGCACGCAACATAAGGAGATAGTCGCAGGTTTTCACGCTTTTCGAAGCGAGCAACAGGTCAAACGATGGAAGAGGGCTTGTCCCCATCGAAGTGAGGTGGTAGCCAAGTTGGCAAGCTTGGCTTGCACATCGCATTGGGAGCTGCAAGATTCATAGTTTGATCCGCACAGAGGTTTCTTTTGGGCACGGACTTTTTGACTTTCATACCGACAGAGAAGGATATTAAGGAGCGCGTGCTCCTTGATTCATGTGGGCAGCATAGCCCACACACTTGTGGCCCTTGTGTTAGGGCATACGGGGCTAGGAGGTCATGGGTTCGAGCGACGACGACAACAGTTGTGGAAGCTTTAAATTTTTTATTAAGGTATGTGTATTTGCCATAGTTGGGAGTTATAAGGTTTAAATAAAACTTTTATTATTACCATAGTTGGGAGTTATAAGGTTTGAATAAAGTTTTTATTTACTGCCATGATCTGAAATTTATGAGGGTTGAATAAATATTATTGTGTATGCTCTTAGTTGGGAGTCATAAGGGTTAGTAAGTAATGTTTTGAATTTATTTTAAGGATTGAGGAGAGATTTTTTAGATTGCTAGGGTTTGATGATGCATGGAATAAAGTATTATTTTGAGACCTTATTTAAGTGCTTTATTTTTAAAGAAGGAGATATAAGGTGTATGTGAGAATTTTGTTTATGTGATTGGTAACTCTTGTTGATGAAATTTATTGGCAAAGATAGGAGTAATAAGGTGTATAAGTGGTTTGGCATTTTATAAATCTTTGTATGGTGAAATATTTGTTGAGGTGAATATTCATGTGGAGATTTTGAGATAGACTATTGCTATCTAACCTTGAATTGGTATAAAAGGATTTGGTTGTAAGTAAGACAGGTTTTGAAGACATATCTCCATCAAAGCAAATAGGTATGGGCACATCATCTTTTGTTTGAAGTGTTTGTCGGAATGAATGTTGTGAAATATAAGGTGGAGTTAAAAGGATTGTTTAATAAGCATTGTTAGAAATATTTGAGTGAGTTATATATGATTCAGTTTTGAATGTTTAGAGAACATTTGAGATAGAGATTGAGAATTATTTGAGTTAGGGTTATACATCCACATTGTTGTTTGAAGAAGTATGAAAACACTTATTTAGGTTTGGTGAGCAAGTTGTGTTTCATTGGTTGAATGATTGAGTGAAACTTCTTGAGCATTGGTTTTGAGTGATATTAAAAAATAAATGTGTAAACATTAGAAAATAGATTTGTGAAAGCAAGAGTGTAGATTAGAAAGATAGGTGTCATGTGCTAGATTGAATCTATCTTTAAAAAAGCAATAAAATTAAGACATGTGGAAGCGACAGACTTAATGATTGAGTATAACATATTGAGTTTTGATAGAGGACATCATTCTCTATATGTTTCAAATGTTAAAAGAATTATGGATAGAATATGTCTAAACTGCTTCAAGTTAAAGGAATTACTTTGAAGATTAGACAAAGCATTTGATAGCATTATGAGGAATATTTGAGATTGATTGAGCATATTTTGTGAGTTGTTTTGAGCATGTGTTAGAGGAGGTTTGAGCATGTGCTAGAGCATATTTGATCAAGTATTTGTGAAGGCTTGAGAGCAGATTGAGAAAGTTCTTGAGTGGACTTGAAGGTAGATTTGAGCAAGTCTTTGTGAAGGCTTGAGAGCAGATTGAGCAATTTCTTGAGAGGACTTGAAGGTAAATTTGAGCAAGTCTTGTGAAGACTTGGAATAGCATTAAGAGTAGTATTGATTTGTTAAAGCTTTGTGTTAAGATGGCATATCTAAGCAGAGTTGATTGATCAATTTGTTCAAGCTTTGTGGTAAGACTTAGGGCAGATCTAAGCAGAGTTGATTGATTAATTTGTTCAAGATTTATGTTAAGGCTTGTGGCAGATCTAAGTATATTTTATTGGTGATTTGATAAAACTTTGTATTAAGGCTTGAGGATAGATTTGAGATAGAAGTTAGTGCATATTTATGAGCATATATAGAGCAAATGTGTACTAGACTTGGGATAGAGTTTAGTGCAGATTTGAGACAAAGCTAAGAGCAAGCTTTAGAGGTGACAGAGTAAAGAGTATAGTAGTCTCCAGTGGATAGAGATCCATTAGCTAGAGCAGTGGGGACAAAGGTCTCCAGTGGATAGAGATACATTAGCCAGAGTAGTGGGAGCAAGTTTCTTCTAGAAGATCATAAGATAGAGCAAAGGGGAAATAATTCTCCTATGGATAGAGATCCATGAATCAGAGTAAAGGGAAATATTTCTCATGTGGATAGATATCCATGAACTAAAGCAAGGGAAAAGAGTTCTCCTGTGGAGTGTGATCCGTGAACCAGTTGGGAAGATATAGTTCTTTTGTGGAGAGATATCCACGAACTAGTTGAGGAGATAGAGTTCTCCTGGATCAAGTTCCACGAACCAGAGAAAAGAGGAAAGAGTTCTCTTGTGGAGAGAGATCCACAAATTAGAGCATAGGGGATTGGTGTCTCCTTTGGATAGAGGTCCATAAACATTGTAATAGGGAATTGATTCCCAAGAAGATTTGTTGAGAAAATTTAGTGGAGTAGCCCACATTGGGTGAACCACGTTAAATTGGTGTCTTTATTGTGTGTGATAATTTGTGCATTGCTTTGATTACTGCTATTGATATTGCCATTAATAATATTGGATAATATTATTTAGGAAAGAAAGTGAAAGTTGGTCTTATACTGTTCACCCCCCTCTTAGTATAAGCTTGTGTTCTTTAATTGGTATCAGAGCGGGTTCCTTCAGAAGAGTTTAACAACTTAAAGAAAGAGTGTACAGAAACACATATAGCATCTCATAGAGGATATTTAGCAAATAAGGCACCATTGTTCAATGGGAACAATTATTATTTCTAAAGCATAAAAATGAAGACTTACTTGATGACACAAGGATATGAGACATGGCAAGAAATTGATGATGTATTTACACCTACAATTAATCCTCCTACAAATAAAGAAGGTAAGCTCTTGCATGTGAATAATTCCAAGGCTATGAATGCAATCTTAAGTGGTTTACGTGAAGTAGAGTTTGTAAAAGTTATGCATTGCAAATCAACAAAGAAAATTTGTGAAAAACTAAAGCAAACATATGAGGGAGACAAAAAGGTCAAAATGGCAAAATTGCAAAATCACAAAAAGACATTTGAAGACTTGAATATGAAAGAAGAGGAAGACATTGTTGCATACTTAATTCATGTGGATGAGGTTGTTAACGCCATGCGAGAACTTGGATTTAAAATAGAAGAATTCGATGTTGCTCAAAAGATTTTCAGGTCACTCCCTATGAGGTATAATGAAAAAGTTTTAGCCATAGAAGAAACAATAGATATTGAAACTTTGACTATGGATGAGTTACATGGAACTCTCACAACTTATGAGATGATAATAGTAAAGGATCTTATTCCCAAGAAAGAGGTAACCTTCAAAGTAGCAAAGAAGACAAAAGATAAGAATTCAGATTCAAGTGATGAGTCATCCAATGATAAAGAAGTAAACTATGGCATAAGGAACAAGAAGGACTCAAGAAAGCACAAAGGTACGAAAACAGTTAAGTGTTTCAATTGTGGTAAATATGGTCACTATGCATCTAACTGTCCAGAAGTTGGAAGTAGTAGCAGTAAAGAGAAACAAGATCATAAGAAAAAGGAAGTGAGAAAATCCAGGTATGAAAATAAAAATAGGTATGGACAAAGCAAACATGAAAAGAAGTTTTTTCAGAGGCATAATAAGAGTTTTTATGCGGACAATACAGGCAAGGTTTCAAGTGATAGTGATGAAAGATCCTCAGATAGTGAAGAAGAATAAATTCTCTTTTTGGTAATAGAAGATGAAGGAAGTGATTCTGTTGAAGATAAATCTAAAAAATATGAAGATGCTCTCAAAGATAAAGAAGTAGAGAAAGAATCAAAAAATGAAGAGGAAGGAGTAGTAGATCTAGAAGCTGAACATGTTGCTGCTCTAAAATAATTGAAAAAGATCAGAAAGCACAATTCAATATTCAAGGCTCAATTTCAATAATGTGATAAAGAGAAAGGAAAGCTTATACAAGATCTGACAAACTCAATAGCTAAGACAAGGAGATTTAAAGAAAAGTTAGAAGCAAAATTCTTAGAATGTAAGAGATTAGAATAAGAGGTAGTTTCTCTAAGGAAGGAAATGGAAGAATCTAAGGACAAGCTACACAGGTTTTTAAAAAGTTTAAAAACTGTGGATAAGGTCATCAATGCACAAAGACCTTCATCAAACAAAACAAGACTTGGTTTTGAATAAGGACAAAAGAAACAAGAAGGGTCAAAGCTCAAGATCCAAAAAGGAAGAAGGTTCAGAAGAAGAGAGTGAAGGAGAAATTGAGACTTATGAGAATAAGTTGAATAACATAAACTTCACCAAGAAAGGGAACAATGCACAAACAAGGAACAAGGATCATCACATAAAATAAAGGACTAAAAGACCAGTGAGTTCAAGATAAGACTTCTTCAAAGGTAATTTTTTTCATGTAACAGGTTTGGTTACAAGGTTATGTATTGCAGGACTCATGGAAAGGAGTATGGCATTACTAAGAGGAATTTCAAAAATGGATATTTCTTTCAAGGATGTTGCTACTCTTGTAATCAATTTGGTCACAAAGCAATTCACTATAGGGTTCATGACAAAAATAGGTATGGTTTCACCAAGAGGAACTATTGACAATTTTGTCACATTGCTTGGAGGGGTAATGGAAATCAAAATTTTGTAAAGTATTTTCTAAGTCTTCATGAATTTTTTCCCTTTCTTTTTAATATTTTTAAGTATTGCAGCAATTTTGGCTTTCATTTTTATCCCCTTGTACATAAAACTGTATGTGTAAGAGCTTCGCCACAAAGCAAACCAGGTTTAGGAGCTTCATAGGAAAAAGAAAGATAGCTTCACCAATAAAATAAAACAAGAGAGATCAGATCATAGCCCAATATTTGCTAAGGCATGGAAGAAGCTTCACTAGCAAAGCAGCCTAAACAATCGCTTCGGGTGCAAACCTTGAGAAGCGAAAAATGCAAAAATTTCTAAGTGTTGAGAGAGTGCTTCGCTAAAATTTAAGCTTAGCATCCACTTTGAACCCATCTCTTGGCGAACCACTTTTCCAATCATAATCTACTTCGCCTTAGGCCACTGCGAAACATCCACTTCGGCCAACTTTTGTGCAAAGCTCCCTCATTCAAAGCATTAGTTGCCCTTCAAAAGTTAAAGCGATATTCTAAGGCAAGAATGCGCTTTGGCCAAAAAACTCCCGAACGACTGTCTTGAAGGGGTTCGTAGGAAAGCATTTTGTGGCCCATTGGCAATTATATGCTGCTTCGGACAAAAACCCCTACGAAGCGGCATCCAACTTGTCTTTTCGATGAAGTAATAAACAAGTAGGAGCCACATTTTGAAAGGTGATCGTTCTCGCTTCAACCCACGTCCGTTGTGAAGCGAAGCTCCAAATGTGAGTTTGGCGAAGCTCCTTCAAGGGTGCTTTTCTCTAAGGCACACACTCCTAGGCTAATCATTTTTTCAAGGCAATCGAGTATTTCATAAATGCGCATTTACTAGCTCGAAAGACCTGGTACCCATTTGTAGCAACAGGAAAATAAATATCAGTCATGAAGGAGAGCCAGAGGGACTCGAAGACCCACTTGAGCCCCACACCCGAGAAAATCTAGGACAAGTCAAATGGCCCATAGATGCAGGTTTCCCCGACTAATGCGGCCGTAGTGGGTAAATGTGGAAAAGGATGTGAAAACTCAGTTGCAGGAGGAGAAGAAGCAAATTTTCCTAGCTACCGAGAGCGTACCTCCAGATTAAGTGCATTAATGGATCAGAGGGTCGGTTCCTCTATAAAAACCCATGAATTGTAATGAAAAAGAGGGAGAGCTTTTGCTAGAAATCTATTGTAACTTGATTTTCTGCAATAGATATTAAAGACTTTGGAGCTTCATTTCTATTTTGTATGTTGCCTTTTGTGATAATTTCTATCATCATATTTCTTCATTTGCATACATTAATTCTCTATCCCGAGTTTAGGTGTGCGATTGGGGATTGGGTCTTGGAATTCTCCTAAAGGATACATAGGGTAGAAAATACCATGCGATATTCTTTTTATGTTGTCTGTGGTTAATGGTTTCTGTAATGTTCATCTATTCTCTTAAGTGTTGTAATTCTACAATCTAGATTTAGGCATAGAAAGATAATTGGGTCTTGGAACTCTTCCAGAGGATACATAAGGAAGTTGGTGCGGTGTTCATTTAAGTTTTGTTCTTTGTATTTATTGCTGCTATTTCAAGGTATTAGATAGTAATTGTGCTAATTGGTTCTTTCCCACTGAATCATTTACATTTCTTCCCTTACTTCCTTTTATTTCTTTCCTGCACTCTTAGCTTAAAATCCTAGTAGTTTAGTAAAGGAGCCGACATTCTCCGGAGATTGGCACGGAGGGCATCTCTTCCCCCCGACCTTTCAATGTTGGCCCAGGTCTAGGGCGCGTATACATTGCAAAATCCTTTCATGTGTTAGATTTATGGCCAAAAATTTTTGGCACACCTAGTGGGACCTAGTCAGTCTCACCTTGTGAGTGGTAATGAGAACCGATGCTTATCTCATTGCCAAAAGACTAGCATCTAACAACTCTGTTCAACCTGATAATCTTAAAGTCATAGAGATCGATACTAAAGTATCCGTGCCTTCATGCAAACGAGATGGAGAGTTAGGAATAGTGGAGAAGAAACTAAGTTCTTTGAACTCGATATTGATGCCTTCGGGGAACGCTCTAGGTTAGTCACCCCTGAATCACTTTTACGTGGAATGTCCTCGCAAGAGGCTGCCTTTGATGAACAAGATCCAACTTCAGATAGCACAGTGGCTAGTCTTTCTCCTAACCCTCCTAACTCACCAGATCATCCAAGTGCCTCCGTTCTAGTTAGTAATCCAGTTAGCAATCAACAAGGAACTTCAGGAACTCTTGTTTTTTTGAAGCTAGGCGCAAGCATGTCACACCAGCAACAACACAAATGCAGCAGCAACAATAGCAACAACCTCCACCCATATTGTTCCTGGCATGGAATTCTTATGGACCATTAAATCTAATGGGACAAGGGCGGGTTTCGCCTGCTACTATGAATAAAGTCCCCACATTTGATGGAACAAGGAAGACAGCATTGGAACATATCCAAGATATTGTTTCTCTGGCGGTAATTCATGACATTACATAAGAAAGAGTTATGGTAAAGCTTCTGGTTTTGTCTCTTCGACAAAAGCTCCTCTACTGGTATAGATCCCTACCACCTGGCACTATAATGGGATGGTACCAGTTAGCCGAACAATTAATGAGGGGTTTTAATGAATCTATCGATCCATCCTCTCTCTTACACCAGTTTATAATGATTCAGAGACATCCATAGGACGAGATTGCTGATTTCAATGTAAGGTTCGCTCAAAGTTGGCAAAGGGTACTAGCTAGACTCTGACCAACCAGCAAAGCTACAGTGTATTATTACCTCAGGGTCTTTAACCCTGACATTAGTGTGATGGTAAGATATTCGAATATTAATACCTTCCCTGAACTGTATGAATTGGCCTAGAAAGCGAAAATGGATTTGATAGTCGTGGGTAAAATTCCTAAAAGGATGTTGATGCCCATACTTCAAGAATTCCCTCAGTCATAATATCCAAGTGTGGTTACTTTGCAAATCTTTGTAACCCCTGCGTATCCAATCTCATCATGGAACCCGAACCCCATTATGTCCCAGGTCACTACTCCACAAATACATTTTCCTATATTTTCAACACCACCACCCACTGTCCCTTCGGCATTTCTCATGTTACCAGCACCACCCCAAAACCCTATCCTACCTCCAATACCAACAATGGCTCCATTGCCACCTGCCCTTAAAGCTGAAGATATGCAGGCTAAAATACTACAGGAGGTTCAATCTCTAAACTCCATGGTACAGACCTTGTCTAATGACATGACCATCATGAAAAAGAAGCAGGCACAACAAGAGTTTCTACCAAGAAGGTCTTATCCCCTACCAATTCTCACTAAAGACCAAGTGGTACAATAGGGAAGGCCTTCGACAAGGAATGTCATGATTGACAAAGTGTCGAGCACTTCTGACTACGTACATTGGTGCTCCACGTGTAACGATCTACATGAAGAAAGACCTGCATGCTGCATCAACATTACATGCAAACACTGTCGGGTAGTAGCCCTGGTGTTCAAGTCAATATAATAAGGCAAACATATCAAAACCTAGTAATTGATGAAGAAGAGCAAGTTTCAATTCTTACTAGGGAAGGAAAAAGACCAATGGAGGTGGATGCATCTCAAATGGCCCCCTTAAAGGTGTATACTCGCTGTGAGAAGGGGCAACAACCTTCCAAGGCCCCAGACGAAATTTCTCATCCTGCGCTAGCAAAAGAGAAGACCCAACAGGCCTCTGCAGCCCCGCTTCAGGCTGAAACCAAAGAACAGGCTAGGGAAAAGCTTAAATTCCCTTCGCTGACTAAACGACAAAGAGTCAAAGCCACGGAGTAGTATCGCACGAAATATGAAGCTAAAAAAGAACCCAAAATACACAACTCCCTAATATACAACATCGTGGACGAGCTAAATAAAACACCTGCCAAGATTAGTCTATACGACGCATTACAGCTACTTGGACAAGTGGACTTGTTGCAAGAGTCCTTGAAGACAACAAATGCAAGAAAGTTAGCACCACTTGCCCTAGTGCAAACCTTATACACATCCATTACAGGAAAGAACAGGCCTCATCCGTTCTACCTATCCTTACAAATGGAAGGGTATATCGTCCATAATTGTATGATTGATTTCAAGGCCGCAATGATAGTCATGCCTAAGGCGATCTGCGAGGAAATAGGAATGGAGTACGTGCAAAGCAGCCATAGCGTACTCCAGTTGGATGGTACTCCTGTAAAGACAGTCAGTGTAGTTAAAGATATACCTATTCGACTGCACAAGGTGCCCCAAATTGTGGTAATGCAGGAGGTGGTAGTCGTTGACCTGGAGCCATATTTTAGTATGTGCCTTTCAAGGGAATTCACAACAAATTTAGGAGGATACCTGTCCATGGACTACTAGCATTTAGAAGTTCCATTCAAGGGAAAGAAGGTTAAAATCTATAATGAGAAACCTTCTACATTCCTCGTAGAGAAGATGTCCGAGGAGGAAAGTGGTGATCCCATACATGCAATAGCGGAGGAGATAGAGCAGGTGGACCTAGTTGAAGAATATCTTGTGCAGTTGAATTCTGAAGACGAGTTTTCACTGATAGATTTCAATGCCATGATAGAGACAGAAATAGGATGCTATACTATCACCGAACCAGAGAAGCACACTAAGTCGAAGAATAAGATGTCTACCTAGGGAGAATTATGGAGATTGTTCTTTGACGGTGCTCGATGCAAAAATGGCATCGAGGCAGGAATACTTTTAGTATCACCGTCTGGCGAACAAAGGGAATATTGCTATCGGTTAGTTTGGATTTGCACCAACAACGCAATGGAATATGAAGCCCTATGCCTAGGACTAAAGAAAGAAGAAAATTTGGGCGTAAAGAATCTCCAAAATTTTGAAGATTCTAAATTAGTACGTAATCAGGTCACCAACAAGTGCATCTCCAAAAAGCATTATCTTAAAGCATACCGCAACAGAGTGTGGGACCTGTTCGAATAGTTTAAATCCTTAATATGTAGTCCATCCCATGAGAAAAAAATAGATACGCTGATGTCCTAGCCTCCTTCGCAACTAGATATTATCCAACGTATGACATGGTACACAAGCCCAAAGCTATGAGAATGATTTATAGGCCTTCCATACCAGATCGAGACATGCACTGGCAAGTCTTCGACAATTATGAACAGATCATCAATTTCTTAATCCAAGAAGCAGCTACTGTTGAAGGGAGAAGCCCAAAAGATGAAGAATATGAAGGGCTAGTCCAGTTAAAAAACAACCATGTTCCAAAAGGGTTGATTACTCTAGAAAGCCTTTTTGATCAAAATGATCGAGCGGTTTCCCATAGAATCAAAGTCGACGCTACAACAAATCTAGAGCTTGAATTTGGGAAAGTGATAAAAGTTAGGATAGATTGTATCCCGGTAGAGCCAGAACAAATCCGCTATTTGTGCAGAAGGTATCCTGACATAGTGGCATGGTCTTATTAAGACCTGAAAGGCTATGATCGATAATCGGTTCAACATACAATTGAGCTA
This sequence comes from Wollemia nobilis, assembly GCA_028583015.1. Taxonomy (NCBI): domain Eukaryota; kingdom Viridiplantae; phylum Streptophyta; class Pinopsida; order Araucariales; family Araucariaceae; genus Wollemia; species Wollemia nobilis. The sequence goes on from JAQPPZ010000523.1 coordinate 25,368,516, forward strand.
CAAGGAGTCAAACCTTTCTGACATAGGCAAAGGCCTGTTAACTTGAAGATCGAAGTCATGATGAAGGCCGAACTTCTAAAAATGCTTGAAGCTAAGATTATTTACCCCATAAAGCATTCCTATTGGATAGCGAATCTAGTTCCCGTTAAGAAGAAAAATGGGGACATTCGACTATGTGTAGACTTTCGCAGTCTAAATCAAGCTTCGCTGAAAGACCACTACCCTCTCCCGTAGATTGATCAAATCTTGCACTCAGTAGCTGGAGCCCAGCGTTTCTCCCTACTTGATGGTTTTTCAGGATATAACCATATTTGGGTTAGAGATGAGGACCAACATAAAACGACATTCACTACTAAATGGGGAACATTTGCTTATCAGCGAATGCCATTCGGCCTTTCAAACGCAGGAGCCACTTTCCAGAGGGCTATGGATTTAGCATTCAACAAACTATTAAATAAGGTCATTGTCATCTATTTGGATGACATGATCATCTTCTCCCAAAAAAGGGAAGACCATCCTTCACACTTGCAGCAGATATTTGAAAAATATAGAGAATTTGGCATCTCAATTAACTCGAAGAAGTCCATATTCGCAATGAATGAAGGAAAATTATTGGGACATGTTATATCAGAGAAGGGGCTTGTCGTAGAACCTGACAGAGCTAAGGCTCTCTTAAAGCTCCCACTCCCGACGAATAATAAAGGGTTGCAGTCGTTTTTTGGCCAAATTAATTTCGTAAGGAAGTTTTTTCTAGACTTCACTCAAGTCATTAAGCCGATGTCTGAGCTCTTGAAAAAGGATGCTGAATTCACCTGGATAGATGATAGAAGAAAAGCATTTGAAGAGATCAAGGCCCGAATTGCTCAGGCACCTATTCTAACTAACCCTGACTATAGTAAGGATTTCATTCTGTATGTTGTAGGGGAACCTGAGAGCTATGTCATGGTCCTAACGCAAAAAGGGGAAAATGGCGAAGAGCATCCCATCACATTTTTAAGTCAAGTAATACAGCCCCATGAAGAGAAATACAACTTCATAGAACGACAAGTGCATGCTGTCATGAAATCCCTGAGGAAATTTAAGCATTTTGTCTCCCAAAGTCGGGTTACAATGTTTGTTATCCACCTAGACATGCGGAATTTCATTATCCAAGGAGATTTGGCAGCAAAAGAGCAGGTTGGGTCAACAAAATATAAGAGTTTGACATTGAAATTCGATCCACAAAACTAGTTCACAATCGCGTGTTATGCTAGGAGCTTGCAAAAAGTGTCACAGCCAAAGTGAAAGCCTATAAATGGGATGACTTAATGGTAGAAGAGTGCTTCGCGAATCAAGAAGAATATGAAAAGGACTGGGTCAGTGAAATAGTTGAATATTTCAACACTGGGAGATGTCCTCCACATTTGAATGCTTTGCAGTGAAGACACTTCAGGATGCGGTCCCTCCGATACATATTACATCCCGAAGGCCTATTCTTCAGAAATATTGATGGTGTTCTTCTAAGATGCATAAAAGAAGATGATAAGAAAAGGGTCCTAGGTGAATTTCACTTCGGGTTATCAGGGGGCCACTTCGCAGGAAGAACAACAACTTTAAAGATAATTAAGGCGGGCTACTATTGGCCTACGCTCTTCGTCGACGCCTTTGCAGTTTGTCGAAAATACGAACAATGTCAGAACTTCATTGGCCAAAGAAAAAATGCTCCCATGCCCCTCCAACCAATACAGGTAGAAGCACCCTTCCAACAGTGGGGATTATATTTCGTAGGAGTTATCTTGTCGAACTCCTCTGCAGGACATAACTTCATCTTGAATACAACTAACTATTTCACTAGGTGGGCTTAAGCAGTGCCCACAAAACATGCCGACCAAGAAACGGTCATTGTGTTCCTAGAGGGCTTGATCACCCGTTCAGCATCCTGAAAGCAATAGTTACAGATAATGGTGTTGGGTTCACAGGTGCCAAGATCAATGAATTCACCTACAAATATGGGATATACCGAAAGGTCACCTCCAATTACTATCCATAAGGTAATGGATTGGCATAATCAACAAATAAGATCCTGTTAAGATTGCTGAGAAAGCTCATAGAGAAGAATATAAGGGCTTGGCACCTTCTCCTAGATTGAGCCTTGTGGGTTGATCGGATATTTGTCAAGAAGTCAATCAAAACCTTGCCTTACGCCCTGGTATACGGCAAGGAGGCTATCTTACCAACCCATATAGAAATTCTTGCATTAAGGTTGTTGAACGACGAAGAAGAAGAATTTAGTCCCATGGAGGATAGACTAGCTCAACTACTACAATTGGAGGAAGATCGTGATAAGGCCTACCAAAACTTTGCAAAACATGCTCAAATCACCCGAAGTTGGTTAAAAAAAAAGTCCTCTGCCCAAAAATTTAGAGTAGGAGACTTGGTATGGAAGTGGGACTCTTGGAAGGCCAAGCCTAGAAATCATGATAAATTAGACGCTTTCTGGGATGGGCCATTCGAGATGGCAAAGGTAAATTTAGCTAACTCCTTTATCCTCAAGGACACAACTGACCAGACTTTGCCAATTTCTGTAAACGGTCTTCATTTGAAGACCTTCCATCATTGAAAAAATTCCCTTAAATTTTTTGTTTGCCTTTGTATATAATATCTTGTTGTTGGCACTTGTATATACTTCGTTTTAAGACTTTCAAAAAGTTAAATAGACAGTTAGAAGAGGATCACAACTTCATACCTCCATAGCAATGGGTTTTGGCTTTACCAAGCCTAGTAGAACCTCCTGCGGGAATTTTCCACGTGAAGTAGCTGATGAGAGTTGGTTCACTACGAAGTACCTTGGCATTGAAACAAGAAAAGGCTCCTCAAAGGCCAAAACAACATCAAAATAACTATCGAGACCAGAGTATGGCATGTCACCGACAATCAATACCAAGGGATGGCTCATAATGCTCAAATCCCAAAGGAGAAAACATAGATAAACAACTTCACTCAGCAACAAGCTTCGCTAGAGAAGCAAATGGAGATACCTCTCCAAAGCCTCCAATTGCCTAAGGCATGAAAAATGCTTCGCGGAAAAGGGACCGAGCGAAGTGATTTTCAAAAGAAATCCAGCGAACCATTTCCCTCTGAACGCAATAGAGAAAAAGAGACGCGTTAGATAAACGCTTCGCTCAAAAAGCAACTCAATCCCCACTTCGGGGTTAATATTTCGCGAAGCAGGCAACGAGGCAGTTAGGTAGCCCGAACCCCGTGAGGAAAACAACTTCGGGCTCAAAGTATGGAAAACCAAGGAAAGTTTGAGGTTCGCCGCGAAGCACTTTGCGCCAAAATCAGCTTCGCCAAGCCGTAGAGCGCAAAACGAGAAGCATTTAACATGTGCCTTGAGGCGTGTGCCAGCGGCAACCTAGGAAAACGTTCAGGGCATGCGGGTTTAATGCAAAGGTGGCGGGGCGCATCCCAAGAGAATGTCGTTATGATTAAAATTTATGCCCAGGTACGAGGTGGCAGGGGAATTAGATTTTTGAAGTCGGGCCAGGTCCTCTAAGCACATAGACCCGTGTGTAACCCCGCCGCAAAGCCAATGAAAAAGCAAAGCGATCGCTTTGGCCCGATTTATGAATTTAATTTTGGCAGGTGCCATAAATGGTGGTAGTTACCACCTACAACTATAAAACCCAAGTCGTAGTAATGAAAAACTATTCACCCGCTGATTAACATGAGCATAAGAGCCCTAGTCAGAAGTTTGCAGTACTCTCATTCTCTGCGTTGAATTATTTGCATCGAAAATTCTGCTGCTATTGAAAATCAAAATGGAAAGAGAAATTCGAAGGAAAAAAGGAAGGAACCTGAATTAACTGACCCCAAAAAGGTTAAGAAGGTTAAAGAGGAGAGGAGACATAGACCCAAGAGGGTTGACCTCAACCTCCACCCTGAAAAATAAGCTATGGAAGAAAGGGAAGATTCAGAGGAAGAGCAACCCACAGAACCACCTATTGACGGGTGGGAAAAGATAAGGGACATCGAACTTTCGAAGAGCATTGTCGAGCTCTGGTATACCATCGATTTCATGAAAAGTCGACTATTTGTAGAGAACAAAAGGGCTGTCGCTTATTTTTCATAGATATACTGGTACCTAACTCCACCAGCGCACCACTGTCCCGAGTTAGTCTATGCTATCACACAAAACTATCAACCATCCACCAAACAGGTTTTGGACGTTGCAAGCAACAAATTATTCACAATTTTAAAGGAAGATGTACAAGAAGATTTTGCCCCGCAGCAAGGGTCACCCAAAGGATATTTTATTTGTAATGTTATTCTGAGCGAACAAATGGAGAGGTTTACCACTTCCAACAACATCATAAAATTTTTAAGTGAAAACCTCAAGGACGGGCTTCCTTCAGGTAAGCTGCCTCAAATGCCTCGCCCTCTGAAAGATTTTAAGAGCACGAATATTTTCTCCATCATTGCGTGGGTTGCGGGCCTGTCTATCGATGCTTTTGTACACCCTTGGCAAGTGTCATTGGCCGAGTGTATCTCACGAGGGGAGTTTTATGCTCCAGACCCATCAAGGCCAAACACTAACCCGATTTTCTTTGATTGGGCAGAATGGGTGGCCCGGACCTTACATACGTGGATGGTTAGCATGAAAAACTCTGGAACGGGCTAGTATTTTGGGCCTTGCTCATTCTTGGTTTGGCTCTTTTTCTATCACACTCAGAAGCATTTTCCCCATATTGCTATTATTTCGAGCGACAAAGATGAAACCCCTCTACCAATATATCAATGGACTCCCCTCCTAGCGAGGACGGAGTCATATTATGCTTTCAATCAATAATTTTTAGGACCTGCTATTTAGCTAATGCAAGGTTCTTGCCCTCAGATGCCCATGAGCCTTAGAGATAAGGTAGTTAAGGAGAAAAAGGGGGATGTTTTTCAATTGACATAGGGGCTTGTGGTTCGCCTGTTCAGATTTACAGGGAAACTCTTCTTGCTGCTGGTTCACCCTTTCAAGTACCAATTCGTATTGGAGGTCACTCGTCAGAACGATGCAACAAATGTTATTTATGGCCACGACCAGAAAAGGGCACCCACCTATGATTTCCCCTTCAATATGGAAGTCATTGAGGTTTTTGCCCTCAAACAACATGTTTACTTAGAGGATAAACTTGCCGACTTAGGTTTGTTGTAGATCCCTCAACGGTGGTGCTACGACCCCTTGGGGATAATGAGGGACCACCTCCGATTTAAAAACTTCCATGTTTGCCCCCACTCGGAGATAGTGGAGTAGCAGAACAACCCCACCGGGAGAGATTTGGAGTGGCACCGAGAGAGAATGAAGACATTACCCCCGTGGCATGAGTTTTACACTATGGAGGTTGAATATGACCCGATTCGACACCCTTTTCTAGGCCCAGACTCCGCATTTTGAAGAAAAATGAAGGATGATTTAAGGGGAGAGTTAAGGGGTTGGAGTGAAGAACAATTGAAAGAATGGTGGGTGATGAGAGTCCATCACCAAAAGCAAAAATCATATGGGCTCTTGGAGATGGATAAGGATTTTGCAATTTTTTACGAAGCTAATGCTAGATCTTGGAAGCCCATCTCCTTCACTGACTTCGTTCCTCCTAGTGCCCCAGGTTCGGGCAAAAGCCCAAGAAGAATTTTTTATGTTTTTGAGCAAGAAGAAGAAGAAGAGGCAACAACGACACAATAGGAGTTGCCTAAAGAACCTGTTGGAGGTTTTGACACAAATATTGCGAGGTCAGCACAACAACAAGAAAAGGAGGAGAAAAAGAAGAGAAAGAGACCTGAACATGCCCAAATGCCTCCCCCTCACCCGAAGCGACCTCATACTGGACCTCCAGGTGCTTCTAACAAATAGTCTACAATAGGCTCAGCTGAGGTGGGTGTCGGAGAAACAACATCACAAAGGACGGAGGAGACTTCTGAGGTGGATATCATTAATATGGAAGAATTCCTTCAAAAAGAAAAGAATGTTGAAGAATTCGAGGATGTGGGAAGTACAGAGGCCGAGAGAGAACATGAACCAAACACGTAGGTATTTGTTGCTTTTGCTTTATTGTTAGAGCATGCAAGTACATATCCCTTACCTTCTACCCTGGTTTTCCAAGTCGTGTCTATGGTAGTCCCGACCGAAGGTCCCCAAGAGTCTTCCGCCCTTTCAAATAAATCTCCCCAAAATATTTGTCAAATTGAACAGTCGCCCCATTGCGTGGTACCCTTTGCTACCACAAATCTGTCTCACAATCCCATCGGCCTCAAAATTTTGTAAAGTATTTTCTAAGTTTTCATGAATTTGTTCCCTTGCTTTTGAATATTTCAAAGTATTGCAACAATTTTGGCTTTCATTTTTATCCCCTTGTACATAAAACTGTATGTGTAAGAGCTTCGCCACAAAGCAAACCAGGTTTAGGAGCTTCGTAGGAAAAAGAAAGATAGCTTTGCCAATAAAAGAAAACAAGAGAGCTCAGATCGTAGCCCAAGATTTGCTAAGGCATGGAAGAAGTTTCGCTAGCGAAGCAGCCTAAACAGTCGCTTCGGGTGAAAACCTTATGAAGCGAAAAATGCAAAAATTTCTAAGTGTTGAGAGAGTGCTTCGCTAAAATTTAAGTGAAGCATCTGCTTCGGACCCCTCTCTTGGTGAACCACTTTTCCAAGCATAATCTACTTCGCCTTAGGCTGCTACGAAGCATCCACTTCGGCCAACTTTTGTGTGAAGCTCCCTCATTCAAAGCATTAGTTGCCCTTCAAAATTCAAAGTGATATTCTAAGGCAAGAATGTGCTTCGGCCAAAAACCTCCCGAACGACTATCTTGAAGGGGGTTCACAACAAAGAATTTTGTGGCCCATTGGCAATTATATTCCGCTTCGAACAAAACACCCTGCGAAGCGGTATCCAACTTATCTTTTTGATGAAGTAATAAACAAGTAGGAGCCACTTTTTAAAAGGTGATCATTCTCGCTTCGGACCACGTCCGTTGTGAAGTAAAGCTTCGAATGTGAGTTTGGCGAGGCTCCTTTGAGGGTGCTTTTCTCAAAGGCACAAACTCCTAGGTCGAGCATTTTTTTGAGGTAATCGAGTATTTCATAAATGCGCCTTTACTAACCCGAAAGACCCGATACCCATTTGTAGCAACAAGAAAAGAAATATCAGTCATGAAGGAGAGCTAGAGGGACTCGAAGACCCACTCGAGCCCCACACCTGAGAAAATCTAAGACAAGTCAAATGACCCATAAATGCAGGTTTCCCCGGCTAATGCGACCGTAATGGGTAAATGTGGAAAAGGATGTGAAAACTCAGTTGCAGGAGGAGCGAAAGCAGATTTTCCAGGTTACCGAGAGCGTACCTCCAGATTAAGTGCATTAATGGATCAGAGGGTCGGGTCCTCTATAAAAACCCACGAATTGTAATGAAAAAGAGGGAGAAAGTTGTTGTAACTTGATTTTCTGCAATAGATATTAAATACTTTGGAGCTCCATTTCTCTTTTGTATGCTACCTTATGTGATAATTTCTTTCATCCTATTTCTTCATTTGCACACAGTAATTCTGTATCCTGATTTTAGGTGTGTGATTGGGGATTGGGTCTTGGAATTCTCCTGAAGGATACATAGGGGAGAAAATACCGCATGATTTTCTTTTTATGCTGCCTGTGGTTAATGGTTTCTGTAATGTTCATCTATTTTATTAAGTGTTGTAATTCTGCAATTTGGATTTAGGCATAGGAAGATAATTGGGTCCTGGAACTCTTCCAGAGGATACATAAGGAAGTTGGCGTGGTGTTCATTTAAGTTTTGTTCTTTGTATTTATTGCTGTTATTTCAAGGTATTAGATAGTAATCGTGCTAATTGGTTCTTTCCCACTGAATAATTTACATTTATTCCCTTACTCATTTTTATTTCTTTCTTGCACTCTTAGCTTAAAATGCTAGTAGTTTAGTAAAGGAGCCGACCTTCTCTGGAGATTGGCACGGAGGGCATCTCTTCCCCTCGATCTTTCAATGTTGGCCTAGGTCTAGGGCGCGTATACATTGCAAAATTCTTTCCTGTGGCAGATTTGTGGCCAACAGGAACTTCAAGACATTTACACCTTCAAGGAACTACAACATTAAGTGTTATAAGTGCAATAATGTTGGGCATAAGGCTAAGTGGTGTAGAAAAAAGTTTCCAGAGCTTCTAGAGACAAGCAAGAACAAGGATAATCAAAGGGATCAAAAGGGTATGTTGAGAAATAAGGTTGACAAAGGAAAAGAGCATTGTATGCTAGGAGTAATTTTACTCCCACCCCAAAATTAATCACCTCAAGGAGAGGAGGTGGGGAGGGGTCTAAGCTAAGAGTCTTATCTTTAGCCCCAAAGGAGTCCCTTTACCATTGATGTCAAAGGGGGAGAGATTTGAGTTAGGGAGAAAGCATTTAGTCAGGGGGAACAAAATTGAAAAAGGTAAAATGAATGCTTAAAGAAAAAAGGATTGCCATCAATGACAAAGGGGGAGATTGTTGGAAATTTGAGCATGTTTTGTTGTCATTGATGTCAAGAGGTTTGATGTCCCAATTTTATGGAATTAATGTCAAGAGGTTAGAGGTCCTAAAGTGATGGAAATATTTGTGAGAATATTTCTCTTGATGGCACATGAGGTATAAGGCAACAAGAAGAAAGGAATACCTCTCCATAATATTTGAAAAAGGATTTATAAATTACCTTGGTGGTAATTTGGCAAAGGTTAAAATATTCATAAATGGTGGCAAGGTTATCCCTAAAAAGAAAAAGCCCAAAAGGTTTTAAATATTTAAATTATAATATTTAAATCCTTTAGGATTTAAATTATTATAAATAAATATAATAATTCGAAATACCAAAATTTCAATTACAAAAATAAGCTAATGTCAAATAATAAGTTGGGCATGGGTATTAATAAGGCTAAGGTTTAGCCTAAGCAAAAGTGAAAATTCGAATGAAGAAAATTCCCCTAAATACTCCTTGCATGATTCATTCTCACATGCAGCAAAGGGAGATAGTCGCAGGTTTTTGCGCTTTTCGAAACGAGCAGCTAGTCAAATGGTGGAAGAGGGCTTGTCCCCATAAAAGTGAGGTAGTAGTCGAGCTGGCAAGCTTGGCTTGTGCAACGCGTTACGAGCAACAAGGTGCGGAGTTCAATCTGCACAAAGGTTTCTTTTGGGCATGAAATTTTTGACTTTCGCATCGATGGAGAAGGATATTAAGGAGCATGTGCTCCTTTATTCACCGATGGTGGACCTTGTGTTAGGGCGTGCAGGTCCAGGAGGTCGCGGGTTCGAGCAACGACAACAGTAATTATGGAAGCTTTAAATTTTTGATTAAGGTATGTGTATTTGCCATAGTTGGGAGTTATAAGGTTTAAATAAAATTTTTATTATTGCCATAGTTGGGAGTTATAAGGTTTGAATAAAGTTTTTTTTAACTGCCATGATTTGAAATTTATGAGGGTTGAATAAATATTATTGTGTATGCTCTTAGTTGGGAGTCATAAGGGTTAGTAAGTAATGTTTTGAATTTATTTTAAGGATTGAGGAGAGATTTTTCAGATTGCTAGGGTTTGATGATGTATTGAATAAAGTATTATTTTGAGACTTTCTTTAAGTGCTTTATTTTTAAAGAAAGAGATATAAGGTGTATGTGAGAATTTTGTTTATGTGATTGGTAACTCTTGTTGATGAAATTTATTGGCAAAGATAGGAGTAATAAGGTGTATAAGTGGTTTGGCATTTTATAAATCTTTGTATGGTGAAATATTTGTTGAGGTGAATATTCATGTGGAGATTTTGAGATAGATTGTTGCTATCTAACCTTGAATTGGCACAAAAGGATTTGGTTATAAGTAAGACAGGTTTTGAAGACATATCTCCATCAAAGTAAAGAGGTATGGGCACATCATCTTTTGTTTGAAGTGTGTGTTGGAATGAATGCTGTGAAATATAAGGTGAAGTGAAAAGGATTGTTTAATAAACATTGTTGGGAATATTTGAGTGAGTTCTATATGATTCAGTGTTGAATGTTTAGAGAATATTTGAGATAGAGATTGAGAATTATTTGAGTTAGGGTTAGACACCCACATTGTGTTATTTGTTTAAAGAAGTATGAAAACACTTATTTAGGGTTGGTGAGCAAGTTGTGTTTCATTGGTTGAATAATTGAGTGAAACTTTTTGAGCATTGGTTTTGAGTGATATTAAAAGTGAATGTGTAAACATTAGAAAATAGATTTGTGAAAGCAAGAGTGTAGATCATAAAGATAGGTGTCATGTGCTAGATTGAATCTATCTTTAAAAGAGAAATAAAAGTAAGACATGTGGAAGCGACAAACTTAATGATTGAGTAGAACATATTGAGTTTTAATAGAGGACATCATTTTCTATATGTTTCAGAGGTTAAACGAATTCTAGATAAAATATGTCTAAACTGCTTCAAGTTAAAGGAATTTGAAGATTAGACAAAGCATTTGATAGCATTGTGAGGAATATTTGAGATGGATTGAGCATATTTTGTGAGTTGTTTTGAGCATGTGTAAGAGTAGGTTTGAGCGTGTTCTAGAGTAGATTTGAGCAAGTGTAAGAGTAGGTTTGAGCGTGTTCTAGAGTAGATTTGAGCAAGTCTTTGTGAAGGCTTGAGAGCAGATTGAGCAAGTTCTTGAGTGGAATTGAAGGTAAATTTGAGCAAGTCATTATGAAGGCTTGAGAGAAGATTAAGCAAGTTCTTGAGTGGACTTGAAGGTAGATTTGAGCAAGTCTTTGCGAAGGCTTGAGAGCAGATTGAGCAAGTTATTGAGAGGACTTAAAGGAAGATTTGAGCAAATCTTGTGAAGACTTGAAACAACATTAAGAGTATGATTAATTTGTTCAAGCTTTATGTTAAGGCTTGGGGCATATCTAAGTAGAGTTGATTGATTGATTTTATTAAGCTTTGTGGTAAGGATTGGGGCATATATAAGCAGAGTTAATTGATTTATTTGTTCAAGCTTTGTGTTAAGGCTTGTGGCAGATTTAAGTAGAGTTGATTAGTGATTTGATAAAGCTTTGTGTTAAAACTTGAGGATAGATTTGAGACATAAATTAGTGCAGATTTATGAGCATATTTATGAGTAGATTTATACTAGACTTGGGAGGTGTAAATTTGAGACAAAGCTGAGAGTAAGATTTGGAGGTGATAGAGTAAAGAGGACAACAATATCCAGTGGATAAAGATCAATTAGCCAAAGCAGTGGAGACAGAGGTCTCTAGTGGATAGAGATCCATTAACTAGAGCAGAGGGAAAAGAGTTCTCCTATGGATAAAGATCAATGAATCTGAGCAAGGGGAAATAGTTCTCCTGTGGATAGAGATCCATGAACCAGAGCAAGGGGAAAGAGTTCTCTTGTGGAGTGAGATCCGTGAACTAGCTGGGAAGATAGGGTTCTTCTATGGAGAGAGATCCATGAACTAGTTGAGGAGATAGAGTTCTCTTGGATCAAGTTCCACGAACAAAAAAAAAGGGAAAGAATTATCCTGTGGACAAAGATACACAAATCAGAGCATAGGGGATTGGTGTCTCCTTTGGACAAAGGTCCATAAACATTGTAATAGAGAATTGATTCCCAAGAAAATTTGTTGAGAAAATTTAATAGCAATATTTTCTTCGTGGAGTAGCCCTATTGGGTGAACCCCGTTAAATTGGTGTCTCTATTGTGTGTGATGATTTGTGCATTGCTTTGATTATTGCTATTGATAATATTGGATAATATCATTTGGGAAAGAAAGTGAAAGTTGATCTTATATTGTTCACCCCCCTCTTTGTATAAGCTTGTGTTCTTTAGTAAAATGGAGGAGAGTATAAACCATCTATTGGGACATTGCTCAATAGTTTGGAAACTATGGCAATGGATTATTAATATGTTTGGTAAATGCATGGTGATGAATGGTAGAATTGAGGAATGGTTAAAACAATGGCAAAACACTTTTAAAAGTGATATTTTACAAACAAAATAGGATATGTCAAAATACATAATACTTTGGATTGTTTGGCTATAAAGGAATAAAATAATATTTAAAGGAAAGGAAAGTAGTTTAGAGGTAATGAAAAGGAATATTTGTTTAGCCATAAAGGAGTCTAAACCAACCCTATCAACTCACCCAATCCCTAATTTGGAAGCAGAGAGCCTTGATAAATGGAGTCAAGTCATCAAACATAATTTTGATGTTGGGGATAGGAAAAACAAAAAGAAGGTAAATAATATAAAGTGGAAACCACCAATGTGGAGTTAGTCAAATTGATTTTTGATGAAGCATCTAAAGGAAATCTAGGACCAGTAGGAGGAGGAAGAAAAAATAGAAATAATAGAGGAGAGATTTTGTCTCATTATGCTTTCAATAAGAATTTAAGACATAATGAAGTTGAAGCTTGGGTGGCTTTGGAGGGTTAAAATTATGCAAACAAATGAAATAAAACAAAGTTTGGATGGAAGGTGATTCACTCATAGTAATAAGTGTAATCTTGAGGAAAGCAAAGGCTCCATGGAATATACAAGAGATAATTATGGAAATTCAAGACCTTCTTATAGAGTTTGAAGAAATTATGTTAACACATACATTAAGGGAAAGAAACAAATGTGTAGATAGGCGAGCCAATAGAGGGGTTTAATTGAGGATCATGAAGTTAAATTCTCTTTTCCTTGGTTAGAGGAAGTAGTAAGTTTAGTTGAAGCTGACAAGAAAATATTGACTGTCTGAATCAAATAATGATTAAGATTTACTTTAATGTTTTCCATTGGTAATATCTACTTTATTTTATAACATTAATGTGCTTTCATATATACTATTTATTACACTTTTTGTGGTTGCACGCTTCAGGAAGGAAATTAGCAATCAAGATTTGGTATAGCAGGCTATGATAGTGCGATGCTTTGGAAATATTACTCTACTAAGATGCAATACATATATGATAGAGGTGAAGTTTTGGTATTGTGAAGCCTGCTATAGAAAATGTCAAGAAGGATACTGGACTTTGAAATATTTGTATTCACACAAAAAACTGAAAAAGTTCCAAAAAATAAAAACCAAGAATTCAAACATATTATATAAAATAATGTAGGTTTCTAGTGATAGCAACTCAATTAAGATGAGAATTGAATTTGTTTGGAAACTCTCATGTTTTAAAGAAGAGAGTCGTGATATGTCAAGGGTGGGAATAGAGTACAACCACTTGTTCTAAGAAAAAAAAAGAAAGAAAGTAAGTTTTAAATCTTAAATTATCATAATATAAACAAATTTTTAAATTTAATAAAATCATTATATATGTCTTGATACAACCAATTTTAAAATCAAAGATACAAAATTTTATATATACATTGTTGAAGTAAAATATAAGTACAAATGGTTGTGAACTATAATTAAAAGCAAAACTTCCCTTTTTTTCAAGATGAAAATCCACAAACATAACAAGTCCAAAATTTCAACAACATAAAATTTTAAGTTTGATTTATGGTATATTAACATTTCACAATTTTTCCACACTAAGCTTCACCGATATAACTTCTTCACAGATATAATTTCTCTAAGAGGTTATTGAATTTATCCACGGTTAATGGTTGTGAAGTATAATTGGAAGCATAATTCAAACTTAGAGTTTTTTCGATAAAACATACCAACTCTAAAATTTCAACAAAAACACAAAATATTATATTTAATTTATGGTATATCAATATTTTATAGTTTCTAAGTTTTATCGATATTAGCTTTTCAAAGATATAATTTTTTTGAGAGGCTATCCAATTTATCCATATTCAATTTATAGGGATCAAAAGCTCAATGGTTGTGAAGTATAATTAGAAGCATAACTTTTTGTAATTCAAACTTAGATTAATAAAAACCCCCAAAAAAATACCAATTTTACAAATATAACAACAATATAAAATTTTATATTTAATTTATGATATATTAACGATTCATAGTTTCTTTACGGATATAACTTCTTCAAAGATATGCTTTCTCTCACAGGCTATTGAAATTATTCATTTTTAATTTAGAGGGATTAGAAGTTCAATGATTGTGAAATATAAATAGAAGTATAATTTTTATTTTTTGGTTACATAGATGAATTGATTAAAATCACAATTTTTAATATAATTTTTTTGAATTTATTCATTTTTAATTTAGAGGGATTAGAAGTTCAATAATTTTGAAATATAAATAAAAGTATAATTTTTTATAATTTAAATTTATCTATTTTTAAATAAAAATTTAAATATATACTAACTTAATTTTTTATTATATTTAATTTATTATATATTAATATCTTACAATTTTTTGGAATTAAGTGAAAAGCTTTTCATTATAAAAAAAAATTTGAAATTAATCACACCCCACCACGCAAAAACACTTAGCCAAAAACAGAAATACTATTGAATTTTCGCAGTTTTCGTAAACTAAGCTTGATTTACGGTATAACTTCTTCAAACATATAATTTCTCTAAGGGACTATTGAATTTATCCACGTTCAATTTACAGCATCAGAACCACCCGATAAAACATCTACAATGTGATATCAATTCAACAAAGTTATTTTTGTATGGCAAGGTTGAAGGTACTTTTTAATTTTTAAAATATTAATTTTAAAAATAATATATTGTTTTTATAAATTTTAGTTTGTTGAGTAAGTAAAAGTTAATCTATATTATATTTTTAAAGTATTTTATTATCATTATTATTTTGAATACATTGAAAAGAAAATCTTATTATTATTTTATTCGTAAAGATATTTGTTTTTATAAAGTTTATTTATAAACCTTAGCTCTAATTGAGGACTGACATATCATATTATTATTATTTTTGTTACGCATAAAAATTAGTAATATTATTGGATGTTATCTTTATCAACTGACTTCATAATATCTTATTCTTATTTTTTTTTTATATAGATAAAGAAAAAAGTTCAACCCAAGTTTTTAATGGTAAGGTAATACCATTGGATGCTGTCTTTATTAACCTCAGCCCAGACCATCTTATTGTTTGTTTTTACACATAAAGGAACCTTTATCAACCCAGTCCAGAATATCTTATTCTTATTATTTTCTGATACATAAAGAAATGTTCAACCCAGGTTTTTAATGGTACCCTGATACCATTGGATGTTGCATTTCTCAGGTCTTATTTGTTTGGAAATTAGTAACATTATTGGATGCTGCCTTTATAAACCCAATAACATTATTAAGTGCTACCTCTATAAACACTAATCCAATTTGATACTCAATTCAACAAATCACACTTAACTATTACCATCTAACCTATCCTTTTTAATAACCTAACCTATCTGTTTAAAATGCAAAGAAAAATAAAACTGCTGTATTGTATCCCAGATGAGACTTCCACCTTTTTAATAACCTAACCTATCTGTTTAAAATGCAAAGAAAAATAAAACTGCTGTATTGTATCCCAGATGAGACTTCCACCTTGAGACTTAGAAAGTCGAAATATATTTTTTTTCGAAAAGAAAGTCGAAATACTTGAAATACAGGATAAGAAAGGAAGATAAGGATCGCAAGGTTAGAGACATTCGTCTCTTTCTTCCCGGTGTAAATATCATAACCCACGTCAAAACCTTTGCTCGCTTCTAGATATTTTTGTCAACTCCATCCTTATTTTCCAAACAAAATTTCAAATGTATGCCCATCTTCATGGACACTGAATTTGGTCATCAGATATGCTCACAGAAATAGGCTCGCCTAAGGAATTCAAGTGGCATATTGCGCCTGTTTAAGGACTTTCATGTGGGCAACAAACAATTCAGGTACCATTTCCAAAGGCTAGCACCATAGCGCTATGGATTTATGCCCTGTATTATAATTTTCAAGTGTGGGATGGTTGGGATAAGGTACTGCAGTTGAGTTTTGGTGCATCCAATCAGTAGTGGAGTTGGTATATTAATAGCTAGCGCCATAGTGCTATGGATTTATGCCCTGTATTATAATTTTCAAGCGTGAGATGGTTGGGACAAGGTACTGCAGTTGAGCTTTGGTGCACCCAATCAGTAGTGGAGTTGGTATATTAATATATTGTGGATGGCCCTTGCCTCTGTTGGGCCTACAGGCCTTTTTGGATTGCCCACATCCTTGCAATCCAGAAAATACAGGTTTAAGAAATTTCAGTGTTTTTGTTCACATGGCAGCCTTAGTGTAGAAAATTCAGAGCACCCACAAAGTGAAAACCATGAAAAGAGAAAGCACTCAAGATTTAGTCATCTAAGAAATCATCTGCAGGAGTGGTCTGCCAGGCCTACTGTCAAGAGACACAAATTCCCATGGGAAGAAAGACAAGAAGAAAAAGAAAAAGAGAAAGAGAGAGCAAAAGAAGTTACAGCTGCAGTGGATGAAGATGAGGATCTTGATTTGCCAAGTGGGGTTTCAAGGGTTTCAAGGTCCCTGCCCACAGCTCCTTGGGTGCAGGCCTGGGACAAATCTGGTAACAAAGAGGGCATTCAGTCTTCTGTGGACCCTACATCCAATGAAATAGAGCAAGATGATACCTTAAATGCTGCCAAGAAATTCAGACCAATGCAGGACTCGGGAGGACTCCCTCAGAGAACTGCACCACAGCAAATTGTGGCCAAGTTGAGGAAATTTGCATATCCTGACGAAGACAGGAAATCAGAACTAGTCCCAAAACCTGAGCCCGCTTTGATTGATGAATTATTTGATGTAGAAGAGCCTGAAACTCTTCCTAGTACCCCAGGGGGAAATGATTTTGATGGGAGCTGGAGTGCTCCCTATGAATTAGGGAATGATGGTGGTCCATTTCCTTGGGATAAGAAGGAAGAGAAGCCCCATGGGGTAGATGCTAGGCCAGAGCTTAGGGCAAGAAGGGCACCTACATTGGCAGAGCAGATTATTCCTGAGCCAGAACTGAATAGGTTGAGAAGCCGGGGAGTACGATTAAAGGAAAGAATCAAGCTGGGGAGTGCTGGGGTTACTCGGGCCATTGTGGAGAAAGTGCATGAGAAATGGAGAAATACTGAGATTGTGAAATTTAAATGCGAAGGCTCGTCGGCGTTGAATATGAAGAGAACCCACGAGTTGTTGGAAGTAAGTAACAATTAAGTGCTTTATTTTCAGTTAGAGTTTCTAAGCTACACCTATTCTCCATTATATATTGGAAATTTGAAAATATGACGAATTTAAAGGGGTTTCCTACTAAAATCATTGAAGGTTGTCAAACTTAATACGCCATTTGAAAATCCAGCCTACCCACCTCTGCAAATCAACTTTATTCTATAATTACCATGATAACTTGATTCTTTGAACTTCAAAGTTTTGAAGAAAATACCTCTTTTTATGGTGTTTAATAACATAAGTTAGCACTAAGTCTATAAGAACTAGGAAGATGGATCCTGTTTGTTTTTTTTGAATTTAGCGAAATCCCTCTTGCAGGGCTGCCTTGGTCTGAGAAACCACGACCGAGGGTTCTATACTGTTAAAATCACCTCTTGCAGGGCTGCCTTGGTCTGAGAAACCACGACCAAGGGTTCTACACCGTTAAAATCATCCGGGAGTTGCCCGGCCATGACCCCGCCAGCATTATCAACTGGATTTTGGGTAATGTGCGTTTGGTAGGGTGGAGATTCGAACCAGGGACCTGGAGGATTGCCCTACCCTCTCCAACTCACCTACAGCACATGGGTAAAAGGGTTTATGGTAGCCAATGTGATTTGAACCGGAGTTGAATGGACCCACGGTATGGATCACAGACCTCAACTGGTAGCCTCACACCAACTCGGCTACTCACTCACCCTTAAAAAGGCTTATGGTAGCCAGTGTGATTTGTACCGGAGTTGAATGGACCCACGGTATGGATCGCAGACCTCAACTGGTAGCCTCACACCAACTTGGCTACTCACTCACCCTTAGTGGATCCTGCTTTTATTTTCAACCTTTCAGAAGTACAGGAAATTGGCTTACAGCTTCGGCCTGAATTGGATCAACATCTTGTTTCAGCTTGTTTTTAGACCATATAAACGGCCATATCCTAAGCATATGCTCCCCATAATGTTGAATTTCGTATTTGTTTTTAGCTAACAAACATCTTTTGGATTTTGTGGTCAACCTGAACTTGAACTAAGTGACATCGGTTACTAGAGGCATGCTTGTTGAATGGAGTGAGGATTGCCTTTTTATAGCCTTTTTAGGCACTGTTTTAAGTTAGAGGCGGAGAAATTACTGTCAACCTTTAGTCTTATTCTCTGCTCCCAGTCAATCAGTAGAAAATGTATTTTCCAGAGCTTCAGCTTAAATTATATAGAGAAAGGGGATAGCGGATCTCATTGTCATATGACTCTCTCATTGTCATAGGACTCTTGAGGCATTAAATAAGTTGGTGGAATTTCATTGAGCATCTTTTCAACAAGGGTTGAGTTACACCAATTGTCAAGGTTTGAGGACATTAGCTGTAACTGAAGGCTTGCCAAAGGAGAGTCTGAATGAGATACTGAACATTAAGCCATTAGGGATGATGGTTGCGGTCATAATAGTGTTTACCAGGATGATATGCTTGTACATTCTTCAAGCTGCGTTTTATTATGCAGGCAGCTGTTGCATCCTCCAATTTCAGTTTTGGTCTCCCAGATGGATATCAAGCATTCTTCTAGCTCCGCCATATGTTCCTCTATCGTAGTATATAAACACTTCTCCGGACCAATTGGCATGCTTTAAATTTGTTGGAGCGAATCTGAGTTGCTGTTACACAGGGCCTTCTCTTTCTGAAATTTGAAAACCTTCTTGAGGACATTGTTAAGCGATGACTCTTGACAGAGCAGGCAAAGTCAGGTGTGAGTCCAGATGTCTTTTGACATCCTCATCATGTCAATTCTCTCTTAATGCCTCTTCGAAGCTGCCCTGCTTCAGTATAATTACCGACTGAAAAGACTTTTAAACTCTTATTTATACTCAGCTCAGTTAACAACTTTTCAAATCTGCCCTTTTCAGTAAAGTCGGCTCTGTCTGTAATTGTTTATACACTTCCCTGGACTGAAAGAGATGCACACTTAAAATGGCTTGACAATTAATTATTTTATTATGTCCTCTGAATGCATGTGGATATTTTCAAACTTTTTCTTCAAGTGGAGGATTGAGTGTCTTAAGAGTTTCTTTCAGTTGCCAATTCTTTATATTACTCCTATTATAGACAAGCATTGAGTGTCCTTTACAAATACTTGGAATGTTTTTGTTGAAGGTTATTTTCAAGCCTCTGTCTACAGCTTCCAGGTTGTGATACCCAATCGGCTGCATGAGCAAAGCTGATCCTTCCATTTTCATTTCTACATATGCCATGTGTTCTTGCCTGTGCAGGTTTGCCTTTAGCTTCCCCTCCGTAGTTCCAAGTTTCAACCTAAGCCATCCTTGAGGAGGAAGTTTCCATTTTACATGTTAGGAAAAACTTCAGATTTATCACTTGCAAGAGGAAGCACAATAACAAAAATAGAAACACGGAAACAGTAACACAAGTGACACAGAGATTTACGTGGAAACCTGCAATGTGCAGGAAAAACCACGGGGCAATGGCAACTTCTCTTTTATTATTTTCAGCAAAATTTACATCCACGTCTTTCAACGTTTTCAACAACCTCTTCTCTATCACATATGCAAGGGATCACATCCCTTTTATAGAGCTGAAGGAAGACTCCAACTTGTTCGTTTCCTCTCCCGACGGAAGCCTCCAAAAACTGTTCGTTTCCGCTCCCAAGGAAAGCCTGAACCTGTTCGTCTTCCGCGTTAGTCGTCTATCTGGACGTCTGCTTGGTTTGACGTCTACTTGGTATGACGTCTACTTGGCATGACGTCTACTTGGCTAGACGTCAGGCCTAGACGTCTACCAGCCTAGACGTCTGGCAGCCCCGCACGTCTGCGGCCCGGACGTCCGCCGACCCGGACGTCCGCCGTGCCGGACGTCTAGACGTCCGGCCTAGACGTCTGACCCGAGCCGGACGTCTGAGACGTCCGGCCTAGACGTCTAGCAGGTCAGACGTCAGGCCTGTTGCCTAGACGTTTGACCCGCACGTCCGGCTCTGTTGCCTAGACGTTTGATCCAGACGTCTAGCAGGTCGGACGTCTAGCTGACCTCGCTCTCGTATATTGTCTTCATACCTAACATTCTCCCACTTGAAGTCAGTATTCAGGAATTCTTCTGCTCAAAAATTTTCAGCCAGTGCCAATTGCCCAATGCTGCCCTTGTTACTTTTTCAGCAAGCCCAGAGAAGTTCTGCACCACTCAAACTTCTCTATCTTGACCGGCTTTGTAAGCATATCTGCAGGATTCACTTCAGTGTCGATTTTCTGCAACAGGATCCTACCTTCTTCCACCACATTTTTGATAAAGTGGTACTTGACATCAATGTGTTTCGTGCGATCATGGAATGTTGGATTCTTCACTAGCTGAATAGCACTCTGGCTATCACAATGCAATGTAATTTTCTCTTGCATTACCTTGAAGTCACCCAACAATCGCTCTAGCCAAATTGCCTCTTTGTTGGCGTGAGTCGCTGCAATATATTCTGCTTCAGTGGTTGATAAAGCCACAACAGATTGCAACTTAGAAGCCCAACTCACCGCTCCACCAGCAAGAGTAAAGGTATATCCTGTAGTGGACTTTCTCCCATCTCTATCTCCACCATAATCAGAATCCACAAAACCTGTAACTTGCAAATCTGCCGATCCAAAGTAAATGGCAACATCTGAAGTGGCTCTTAAATATCTGAATATCCACTTCACCGCATTCCAATGCTCCTTACCAGGATTTGCCATGTACCGGCTGACTACTCCCATTGCTTGGGCAATATCCGGTCTGGTGCTCACCATGGCATACATGAGGCTTCCTACTGCTGATGAATACGGTACACGAGACATGCTTGTCTTCTCTGCTCTCGTTCTAGGACATCTGGTTGGAAGACAACTTTAAGTGTGGAAGAAGTGGGGTACTAACTGGTTTAGCATTCTGCATATTGAAGCGTTGCAGAATCTTTTCCACATATGACTTTTGACTTAACCAGATCTTTCTTCCTTTTCTGTCCCTGTGTATCTTCATCCCTAAAATTTGGTTTGCTGCTCCTAAATCCTTCATTTCAAATGTCCTAGCCAACTGAGCCTTAAGATCAATGATTTTCTTCATGTTGGGGCCTGCAACCAACATATCATCAACATACAACAGCAAAATAATAAAACTGCCATCGTCAAACCTCTTATAGTATGCACAATGGTCAGCTTCACTCTTGCTGAAACCTTGGCTCTTCATGAAGGTGTCAAATTTCCTGTACCACATCCTTGGCGCCTGTTTCAACCCGTACAGTGATTTCTTCAGTCTGCAAACCAAATGCTCTTTGCCTCTTTCTTCATAGCCCTCAGGCTGATCCATATATATCTCTTCCTCGAGATCACCATGCAAGAAAGCAGTCTTTACATCAAGCTGCTCCAGTTCCAAATCCTGTGCGGCTACAAGTGCAAGTAGAACTCTAATAGTAGTCATCTTCACAACTGGAGAGAAAATTTCATTAAAGTCAACACCTGACTTCTGCACATAGCCCTTTGCCACCAAGCGAGCTTTATAGCGTTCCAACAGCCCATCGTTGTTCTTCTTCACTTTGTACACCCACTTGTTTCCAACAGTCTTTCTTCCAGGTGGGAGATCCACAAGTTCCCAAGTTTTATTCTTTCGAAGTGCCTCGATTTCCTCCTCCATGGATTTCCTCCACTTTTCTGCATTCTCGGACTCTCTAGCTTCCTGAAATGAACTAGGTTCACCATCATCAGTTAACAAAGCAAAAGAGGACTGATACACATGAGAATACCTTTCCGGACACTTTTGTGGACGTGTAGATCTTCTAACCCAATGATCTGTCGGTTGTGGCTCTTGGTCTTGTGACCGTTGTGGCTGCTCTACTTCCTGTTCTACTTGTTGTTCTGCATGCTGATCAAAAACTTCAGCATGTTCATTTTCATATTCATCTTCACTCAATTCTACTTCAACAGGTACAACATTAGGATTTTGCTGTACCTCCTTCCTTTGCATGGATTTTTCATCAACAATTACATCCCGGCTAATAATTACCTTGTGGGCAGTAGGATCCCACAGTCTATACCCCTTCACTATATCTCCATAGCCGAGAAAAACACATTTGCTTGACTTCGGGTCAAGCTTGGACCTTTTTTCTTTGGGTACATGGGCAAACGCATCACAACCAAAGGTACGCAAATGAGAGTAATCAACTGGCTTACAACACCAAACCTCCTCCGGAATCTGACCATCCAACGCAGCTGTAGGTGACCTGTTAATAAGATAAACAACTGTATTAACAGCCTCCGCCCAAAACTTTTTCTCCAACATGGCTGCGCTAAGCATGCTTCTTGCACGTTCCATGATTGTGCGATTCATCCGCTCAGCCACACCATTTTGTTGTGGAGTGTATGGTACAGTCTTCTGGTGCTTAATACCTTCCTGCATACAAAATTTATCAAATTCCTTGGAGCAATATTCACCCCCATTATCTGACCTGAGACATAAAATTGACTTGCCCAAACTCTTTTCTACCCGTGCTTTGAACTCCTTAAATTTCTGCAAAGCTTCCGACTTCTTCTTCAGAAAGTAAACCCACACTCTCCTAGAATAATCATCTATAAAAGTCAGAAAATAGATGGCGCCATTCAAGGACTGAGTGGGGACAGGTCCAAATATATCCGAATGTATAAGTTGCAGAAAATCAGAACTCTTACCAGGACTTGCAGTAAACCGAACCCTCTTCTGTTTACCAAAAATACAGTGCTCACATAAGTCTAAATTACAAGACTTAATCCCAGAAAGCATACCTCTGTCATGCAGAATTTTCAGGCCTTTTTCACTCATATGGCCTAGGCGTTGATGCCATAGCATTACTGCATCCTGAACAGAAGTTGCTGCTGCTGCATGGTTTGTCACCGTATCACCGCATAAACGGTATAAAGTCCCATAAGATTCTCCCTTTGCTACTACAAGAGCTCCTCTGGTAATCTTGCAGTAGTTGTTACAGAAGGTGACAGAATACCCTAGCTTATCCATCATTTTGATTGAGAGCAAATTCTTCCTCAAATCGGGCACATGTCGCACATCACATAACATCCTTTCTCTACCATCGTCCAGCCTGATCCTTATATCCCCTCTTCCCACAATTTCTAAAGGGTGATCATCACCCAAATAGACCTTTCCACCACAGTATGGCTGATATTTGTCAAACCAGTCTTTGTGGGGAGACATGTGGAAGGATGCACCTGAGTCCAAAACCCAGGTATATAAAACTGATCTGTTGTTACTGATACAGAAGGCTTCACATGTTGCCGTCTCTCCTGAATCTGCTGCACTGGCCTCAGCTGATGGCTGATTTTGCTTTTCACCATTCTTTAATTGCCAACAGTCCTTCTTGGAGTGTCCTGGCTTCCCACAATGCCAACACTTCCCTTTTTGCTTACGTCCTTTAGACTTAGATCTGGACTGTTTTCTACCTTGTTTACTCCCCTCGAAGGATCGACCTCTCGCAGATAGGGCTTCATTGGTCGAGGGTTCCAGAGACGTTTTTCGCCTCAACTCTTTTGCCAACAAAGCGGCTACCACATCATCAAATTTGAGAGTTCCTGATGATGAATTACTGATGGTCATCACCATATGATCCCAAGTGTCCGGGAGGGAACAAAGTAGGGTGATAGCTCTATCTTCATCCTCCATCTTCACATTAACTGAAACCAGTTTACTGATTAGAGTATTAAACTCATTCAAATGATCTACTACGGATGAACTTTCCTTCATCCTCAAGCTATAAAGCTGCTTTTTCAGAAAAAACCTTATTTGTTGCTGATTTTGTTTCATACAACTTTTCAAGCTTTTGCCAAAGGGCTTCCGCGGTCTTCTCTTCAGCTACATTGAACAAGACGGAGTCCGCTAGGCAGAGACGGATTGTAGAAACCGCCTTCCTGTCAAGCGTTACCCACTCCTCATCTTTCATGCTGCTTGGTTTACTCGCGACCCCTTCCAAGGCTTGAGCTTGGTCATTCTGAACCAGCAAATCCTCCACCTTCATCTTCCATAGAGCGAAGTTCCTGCCATCAAATTTCTCAATTTCGAACTTGGTTACACCTTTTGTCATTGTTGCAGCTCCCACTCGCACAAAACCTTAGCTCTGATACCAGATGTTAGGAAAAACTTCAAGATTTATCACCTGCAAGAGGAAGCACAATAACAAAAATAGAAACACGAAAACAATAACACAAGTGACACAGAGATTTACGTGGAAACCTGCAATGTGCAGGAAAAACCACGGGGCAATGGCAACTTCTCTTTTATTATTTTCAGCAAAATTTACATCCACGTCTTTCAACGTTTTCAACAACCTCTCCTCTATCACATATGCAAGGGATCACATCCCTTTTATAGAGCTGAAGGAAGACTCCAACTGTTCGTTTCCTCTCCCGACGGAAGCCTCCAAAAACTGTTCGTTTCCGCTCCCAAGGAAAGCCTGAACCTGTTCGTCTTCCGCGTTAGTCGTCTATCTGGACGTCTGCTTGGTTTGACGTCTACTTGGTATGACGTCTACTTGGCTAGACGTCTATCAGCCTAGACGTCTGGCAGCCTAGACGTCTGGCAGCCCAGACGTCTGCCAGCCTAGACGTCTGCCAGACCAGACGTCTAGTAGGTCAGCTGCCTAGACGTCTGTCCCTGCTGCCTAGACGTCTAGTAGGTCAGACGTTTGGCCTGTTGCCTAGATGTCTGACCCAGACGTCTAGCAGGTCAGACGTCTAGCTGACCTGCTTTCTGTATACTGTTTTTATACCTAACATTACAGCTCTATACTGCCTTTTTCCTTTTACTCTCCTGAAAGCATTGTTTCTTGTAACAATTTTGTTTCAGAGTTTCTTCAGTGGATTTCTGGACCTGGTTTCATACCAAAGCTTTTGGCCTTTCCTTTTTGTGAAATCCTTGTTTATTTGGATATATGTTTCGAAGCTGCCAGATCAAGGTACCATAGTGAACCTGTCTCTATATGGTATGCATTTCTTCTATCACCTGGTGTTTCAGATCCAATATCTGGCACTTTGTTAGGGAGTTCAAGCAGACCCAACTTTTTCTCATGAAAGTTATAAGTTTGCTTTACAAATGTACGGTACTATGAGCCAGATAATGGTTAGTATCTTCAATGGTTTTTTCACCATGAATGCATCTAGAGTCTAGCAACTCCTCTCTTGAATAAGTTTTTCTCAAGTTAAATTTTATCCTTGGCAGCCAGCCATCCAAAATTTGAGGTATTCTAGTTTAGTTAGAGTGTGGAGTATCCTTCTCTTCTCTGCGCTGATTACCATATCCTTCTTTTACAGAGTATCAGCCACTCTTTGAACCTGTCTCTATATGGTATGCATTTCTTCTATCACCTGGTGTTTCAGATCCAATATCTGGCACTTTGTTAGGGAGTTCGAGCAGACCCAACTTTTTCTCATGAAAGTTATAAGTTTGCTTTACAAATGTACGGTACTATGAGCCAGATAATGGTTAGTATCTTCAATGGTTTTTTCCCCATGAATGCATCTAGAGTCTAGCAACTCCTCTCTTGAATAAGTTTTTCTCAAGTTAAATTTTATCCTTGGCAGCCAGCCATCCAAAATTTGAGGTATTCTAGTTTAGTTAGAGTGTGGAGTATCCTTCTCTTCTCTGCGCTGATTATCATATCCTTCTTTTACAGAGTATCAGCCACTCTTTGAACCTGTCTCTATATGGTATGCATTTCTTCTATCACCTGGTGTTTCAGATCCAATATCTGGCACTTTGTTAGGGAGTTCGAGCAGACCCAACTTTTTCTCATGAAAGTTATAAGTTTGCTTTACAAATGTACGGTACTATGAGCCAGATAATGGTTAGTATCTTCAATGGTTTTTTCACCATGAATGCATCTAGAGTCTAGCAACTCCTCTCTTGAATAAGTTTTTCTCAAGTTAAATTTTATCCTTGGCAGCCAGCCATCCAAAATTTGAGGTATTCTAGTTTAGTTACAGTGTGAAGTATCCTTCTCTTCTCTGCGCTGATTACCATATCCTTCTTTTACAGAGTATCAGCCACTCTTTGCTGCATCCTAGATCAGGACATCTTGACCGTTTCTCCAAGGCATACCTTATTGAAAAGGAAACTTTTTCAAGATCTCCCAGCCTCTTTGCAGATTATCTCTCAGATTGCTCACTTGTTTGCACTTCCTGAGAGTTATTACCATTTTCAACCTGTTCCCACCATTCCTTCAAATGCCTTCTAAAAACTTGTTTTGGGCAAGGCTTGACTTTATACTTGACAGAGAATAGGCTCTGACTAAGGGTCAGCACCAAAGATAATTCTGTCTCCTGTTATAACATCCCACCTAAAGAAGTTGCACGTAACATTTCTTTAAGAGAAAAAGAAATTCTAGAATTCCAATTCCTTACACCTGCTGTGAATAACAAAATTTATGTGCGGCTCAAGAGAGTGCAGGTAATGTTTTCTGCAGGAGTTTTTTTCATTTTATATTTTGCTTTCATCCAAGTAAAGCATTTTGTTGCCTCTCCTCGTGAACTTGTAAAGTGCAACATAGGAGATGTTAATATTTCTTATGAAAAAGAATAAGAGAGATCAATGAAACATTAACATTGCACACCTCATAATTTTTGCTTATACAAGGGTTTTTACCCATACCTAAGCATTTTTACACAAGGTTTATCAAAAACTTTATTTTTACCTTGTTCATTTGACCCTCTCAAAGATATTTTTAATTGTGTATTTGAATTCGTTAATCACATAAGTTAACATTTAACCTTTCCATTGAAATCCTTTGACGAGAAATTCACATGCAAGCACATATTCATGTGAAGCAAACAATTAAAGAAATATCCTAAGCAAAAGTCATGTCAATAGCTCAAAAAAAAGGAAAAACAAAATAAAATAAAATAAAGCTATTTATGGTGTCAAAAACAGTGATGTAAAATATTGTTCATGAACTAAATTGCTGTGGCTGTCAAACCTTTTTCCGAGCACTGCTATTCTTACTCAGAACATATACTCCATGATTGACTGCTTCATGAGGTTTGTCATAGGTGGCCTTTCTTGTCACTTAGAATGCCATTGCCAACCATGTCAGTACCAAGTGTTCCTAAAATGTGGAACCTGCATTGGCTTTGACAGAAGGAAACATACATTCTCATTGCAGAGTGATGCTTTATCTTCTGTTGAGATGTACCAGAATTTATTGAGCTAGAAAGGTGGCTTCTGTTTTTCCTTCCAACAACCTTAGTAACTTTTGGACAATAGTAATTAAGATGACAGTACTTGTTGGCATAGCCAATGTTTGAAGGAATGCTCTTATAATCAGTGTTTTATTCCCCTTCTGATCTAGCAGATCCAAAGGAATCTTTTCAGTAATGTCTTGTTTAGTGAGACACGGGTTTGGGCATGAGCCACAAGCTTTACTTCCCTTGCTGCATCTTCTGTTTCACATACTTCCTAGGAGTATTTTCAAGTGCCTCAAAGGTTTGTTGTTCCACAACTTAAGAGGCAAACGAAATTGTCTTAATCTAAGTGGGGCGTGAGAGGAAATCTTCTCTGCAGAGTTAAAGCTCACTTCCCTGTATTTCAGAGTGAACCTTGTTATATTGAAGAATAGTGGTTTTCCTTGATGAATTCTCCTTTGGTTAGCAAACTGGTGAAGCTTACAATTAGGTGTCTTTTCACATATAAGATATTCCAATTTCATCTTTAGGTTGGCAGTCATGTAATATCCATTTGAAAAAGGGCTTTCTCCCCTGGCCATATGCTTCCGAAAATCTACAAATGCATGTGAGTTTACCTAAAAGATTTGTCTGCAATAGATTTAACTTTAACTGTATCTTAGGATGTTCTTCAACCTTTATTAGGTATACTGTCAGTCACTACTTCTTTATAACTGTTAGGAGGTTAAGTGAATTTTCAGATCTCCAATGTTCTTCAACAGAGAGGTGCATGGTGGTGTAGTTTATAGTGATCCTTCCTTTGGGAGAGGAAACAAACAGTTTTGGAGTCTTTCCTTTGGGATAGGAAACAAACAGTTTTTGGAGTCTTCCTTTGGGAGAGGAAACAAACAGTTTTTGGAGTCTTCCTTTGTTTTTCTATAAAAAGGGAATGACCCCTTGCATGTAACATTTTTAGTGAATGTAAAAAGTTTGTAGAAATCAATAAAATAACGAAGCTACCATTGCCCTGTGGTTTTACCTACACATAGTAGGGTTTCCAAATAAAAATGTGTTACCGTTTTGATTTTGCGTTATTGTTTTGCTTGCTCGTAATATTTGTTTTCTAACATCTGGTATCAGAGCTTTGGGTTTTGTGCGAGTGGGAGCTAAAACAATGACAAGAGGTGTAACCAAGTTCGAGATTGAGAAGTTTGATGGCATGAACTTTGCCCTATGGAAGATGAAGGTGGAGGATTTGCTGGTTCAAAACGACCAAACCCTATCCTTGGAAGGGGTTGCGTGTAAACCGAGCAACATGAAAGATGAGGAGTGGGTAACGCTGGACAGGAAGGCGGTTTCTACAATCTGTCTTTGCCTAGCAAACTCTGTCTTGTTCAATGTTGTTGAAGAAAAGACTACGGAAGCCCTTTAGAAGAAGCTTGAAAAGTTGTATGAGACGAAATCAACAACAGATAAGGTTTTTCTGAAAAACAACTTTATAGCCTAAGGATGGAGGGATAGATGTAGACAGACAAATTGATACGTCCTTATTTGCTGAATCAGTTTTGGTATTGTAAATGTACGCAAAGTGTTTGACGAAATGCGCGTGCATATATTTAATAATGTTGTAAAGTGCAATTTAATATTGTACGTAAGAATAAATTCATGTAATTCAATTATGTCGGCTAAGCTATTTCGTCTTGTAGTGCAAATGTCATGTAATGCAAGAGCAAATGCACATGAAATGTAATTTGAGGGAAGTTATGAGGTAGTTGGAGAACATAACTACTTTTGGGTGTATAAATAAAACCCCCCTCATTCATTCAAGTTGTTCATGCACGGTGGTTCACCCATAGAAGATGTGTAGGCAGTAAGGAGAGCAATATATGGTGATTGATGCAGTCCATTGTTGTATGCAGCCATGAAGGATGTTCAGCCTAGGGTTTGTAGGCTGAGATTGTAATGCTGAAACTGTAATGCTGTATCATAAATGCCATTGTTAATATAAACTGCTGTATTTACTGTTATCTACCATTGCTGCTGCTATTTCTGTCATTTTTGCTGTTATTAGTGCTGTTGCAGGTTTTTTGTGCATTATTATTGCTATACTACAATGATTGTTGATCTGTAGAATATTTAAAGTGGAAATGGAGCTGTTTGTGAGCATGTGAAATTTCATTTCTACATTCATCTGTGGTAGATCATCTAAATGACTTTAATACCCTAATCAGTAAACTGGTCTCAGTTAATTTGAAGATGGAGGATGAGGATAGAGCTATCACCCTACTTTGTTCCCTCCCGGACACTTGGGATCATTTGGTGATGACCATTAGCAATTCATCACCAGAGCTCTAACTTTTGATGATGTGGTAGCCGCTTTGTTGGCAGAAGAGTTGAGGCGGAAAACGTCTTTGGAACCCTCAACCAATGAAGCCCTAGCTGTGAGAGGTTGATCTTTTGAGAGGAGTCAACAAGGTAGATCACAATCCAAATCTAAGTTTAGAGGACGCAAGTTGAAAGGGAAGTGCTAGCATTGTGGGAAGCCAGGGCACTCAAAGGACTGTTGGCATCTGAAAAAGGAAAAGAATGGTGAAAAACAGTTTTAGCCATAAGCTGAGGCCATTATGGCAGATTCAGGAGAGATGACAACATGTGAGGCTTTCTGTATCAGCAACAACAGATCTGTTCTATATACATGGGTTTTGGACTCGAGTGCATCTTTCCACATGTCCCCTCATAGAGACTGGTTTGTCAAATATCAGCCACATAGTGGTGGGATGGTCTACTTGGGTGATGATCATCCTTTAGTTGTGGGAAGAGGGGACAGCAGGATTAGGTTGGACAATGGTAGAGAAAGGATGTTATGTGATTACGACATGTGCCTGATTTGCTGAAAAATTTGCTCTCAATCAAGATGATGGATAAGCTAGAGTATTCTATCACTTTTAGTAACAATTATTGCAAAATTACCAAAGGAGCCCCTGTAGTAGCAAAAGGAGAATCTTATGGAACCCTATATCCTTTGTGTGGTGATACGGTGACAAACCATGCAACAACAACCTCAAGAATTACTCAGGATGCAGTAATGCTATGGCATCAACGCCTAGGACATATGAGTGAAAAAGGTTTGAAAATTCTGCATGACCGAGGTATGCTTTCTGGGATTAAGTCTTGTAATTTACACTTGTGTGAGCACTGTATCTTTGGTAAACAAAAGAGGGTTCGGTTTACTGCAAGCTCTGGTAAGAGTTTTGATTTTTTGTAACTTATACATTTTGATATATTTGGACTAGTACCCACTAAGTCCTTAATTGGTGCTATATATTTTTTGACATTTATAGATGATTATTCTAAAAGAGTGTGGGTTTATTTTCTAAAGAAGTCAGAAGCTTTAGAGAAGTTTGAAGAGTTTTAAGCACGAATAGAGAAAAATTTGGGCAAGCCTATTATATGGCTTAGGTCAGATAATGGGGGTGAATATTGCTCCAAGGAATTTGATAAATTTTATACAGAGGAAGGAATTAAGCACCAAAAGACTATACCATATACTCCACAACAAAATGGTGTGGCTGAACGGATGAATCGCACAATCAGTGAACGTGCAAGAAGCATGCTCAGTGCATCTAGGTTGGATAAAAGGTTTTGGGTAGAGGCTGTTAATACAACTGCTTACCTCATCAACAGGTCACCTACAATTGCGTTGGATGGACAAATTCCGTAGGAGGTTTGATGGGGTAAGCCAGTTGATTACTCTCATTTGCGTACCTTTGGCTGTGATCCATTTGCCCATGTGCCTAAAGAAAAAAGGTCCAAACTTGACACCAAATCAAGCAAATGTGTTTTTCTCGGCTATGGAGATACAATGAAGGGGTATAGACTATGGGATCCTACTGCCCACAAGGTAATTTTTAGCTGGGATGTCATTTTGAATGCAATATCCATGCAAAGGAAGGAGGTACAACAAACACCTAATGTTGTACCAATTGAAGTAGATATGAACGAAGATGAAAATGAAAATCAGCATGCTGAAGCTTCTGATCAGCATGCAGAACAGCAAGTAGAGCAGCCACAACAGTCACAAGACCAAGAGCCACAACCAACAGATCATTGGGTTAGAATATCTACCTGTCCTCGAAAGTGTCCAGAAAGGTATTCTCCTGTTTTTCAGTCCTCTTTTGTTTTGTTAACTAATGATGTTGAGCCTAGTTCATTTCAGGAAGCTAGAGAATCTGAAAATGCAGAAAAGTGGAGGAAAGCTATGGGGGAGGAAATGGAAGCACTTCGCAAGAATAAAACATGGGAACTTGTGGATCTCCCAACTGGAAGAAAGGTTGTTGGCAATAAGTGGGTGCACAAAGCAAAGAATAGTGATGGGTTGTTGGAACACTATAAAGCTCGTTTGGTGGCAAAAGGATATGTGCAAAAGTCAGGTATAGACTTCAATGAAAAATTCTCTCTAGTTGTGAAGCTTACTACTGTTAGAGTTTTACTTGCACTTGTAGCAACACAGGATTTAGAACTGGAGCAACTTGATGTAAAAACTGCTTTTCTGCATTGTGATCTCGAGGAGGAGATTTATATGGATCAGCTTGAGGGCTATAAAGAAGGGGGCAAAGAACATTTGGTTTGTAGACTCAAGAAATCTCTATATGGATTGAAACAGGCGCCAAGGATGTGGTATAG
Organism: Wollemia nobilis; assembly: GCA_028583015.1. Taxonomy (NCBI): domain Eukaryota; kingdom Viridiplantae; phylum Streptophyta; class Pinopsida; order Araucariales; family Araucariaceae; genus Wollemia; species Wollemia nobilis. The sequence continues at coordinate 25,400,440 of JAQPPZ010000523.1, forward strand.
AAAATTTGACACCTTCATGAAGAGCCAAGGTTTCAGCAGGAGTGAAGCTGACCATTGTGCATACTATAAGAGGTTTGATGATGGCAATTTTATTATTTTGCTGTTGTATGTAGATCATATGCTAGTTGTAGACCTTAGCATGAAGAAAATCATTGATCTAAAGGCTCAATTGGCTAGGACATTTGAAATGAAGGATTTAGGAGCAGCAAACTAAACTTTAGGGACGAAGATACACAAGGACAAAATAGGAAAGAAGATTTGGTTATGTTAACAATCATATATAGAAAAGATTCTGCAGCGCTTCAATATGCAGAATGCAAAACCAATTAGTACCCCACTTTTTTCACACTTCAAATTGTCTTTCGAAGAGTGTCCTAGAATAGAAGCAGAGAAGACAAGCATGTCTTGTGTACCGTATTCATCAGCAGTAGGAAGCCTCATGTATGCCATGGTAAGCACCAGACCGGATATTGCCCAAGCAGTGGGAGTTGTCAACCGGTACATGGCAAATCCTGGTAAGGAGCATTGGAATGCAATGAAGTGGATATTTAGATATTTAAGAAGCACTTCAAATGCTGCTATTTACTACGGATCGACAAATTTGCAAGTTAAAGGTTTTGTGGATTCTGATTATGGTGGAGATAGAGATGGGAGAAAGTCCACTACAGGATATACTTTCACTCTTGCTGGTGGAGTTGTGAGTTGGACTTCTAAGTTGCAGACAATAGTGGCTTTATCAACCATTGAAGCTAAATATATTGCAGCCACTGAAGCCAGCAAAGAGGCAATTTGGCTAGAACGACTATTGGGAGACTTCAAGATAACGCAGGAGAAGATCACGTTACATTGTGGTAGCCAAAGTGCTATTTAGTTAGTGAAGAACCCAACATTCCATGATTGCACGAAACACATTAATGTTAAGTATCATTTTATAGAAATGTGGTGGATGAAGGTAGGATCCTGTTGGAGAAAATTAATACTGAAGTGAATCCTGCAGATATGCTTACAAAGTCGGTCAAGATAGAGAAGTTTGAGTGGTGTAAAACTTCTCTAGGTTTGCTGAAAATGTGATAAGGGCAGCATTGGGCAGTTGGCTCTTGGATGGAAGACATAGGTCTTCCTCCATTGTATGCTAGAACCAGAGGTTGTGAAAAAGGTGTTCAGACAAAATAGAGCATTAGAAACAGATTGCTCCTCTTTCCTTGTAGTAAGAAATGAGTCATCAATAAAGTGACCATAAATAAGTTGTCCCTGATCATTCGGAAGAGCAATTCCTTTAATAAGACCTGCAGAAGCTTGAACAGCTAAAAGATAGTTGAAGGCTTTAGCAACAAGCACATATAAAGAGGGAGCAATAGGACACTCTTGCCGAACAAACCTAAAAAGGCCCACTGCTTCAGACTATGAATTGTTCAGATTGAGAATAGTCGAAGCATCTCTGAATAGCATAGCAATAGTCTGAATGAAAACTGGCCCGAATCCTAAAGCTTCAAGAATAACAAGAATGAATCTCCATTCAATGCGGTCATAAGCTTTCTCAAAATCAATCTTAATAAAAAATATGTTCTGGTTTGACATCCGGGCCCATTCCATGACCTCCCAGACAACCTGAACATTGTCGAGGATGTATCTTCCTTGAATAAAGCCAATTTGCTCTGATTTGACTATCAAAGGTAGAAGAGGCCTAAGGCAAAGGCCAAAGCTTTGGCAATGATCTTGTAACTAACATTCAACAAAGTAATAGGCCTCCAATTAGTGATCAACTCCGGGTCCCCTTGCTTGGGTATGAATTTGATATTGCCCCTGTTAATAATTGCTCCCAAAGAGCCTACTCGAAGAGCCTCCAGATAAAATTTATGCAGATCAGGACCAACTAAGTCCCAAAGACCCTTGTAGAACTCATAGGGAAAGCCATCCAGACCTGGCGCTTTGTCATTTGCCATTTGAGATAATGCATCCTCCAGATCTGTAAGGGAGAGTAGTTTATCACACCATGCTCTTTGAGATTCTGAAACATTAACAGGTACTGCCATACAAGCTGCCATTGCTTGCTCCCGCTCAGGGGAATAAGCTTGAGCGGAAAAATCATTAGTATAGTGCTTGACAAAAGCATCAATCATCTCAAGAAGAGAGGTAAGCCTTATTCCATTGTCTTGAATGGCATTGAATTGAGTAGCTTGCCTGGGAGGGCGAAGCCTTTGAAAAAATTCTTTGGTGACCCTATCACCAACTTTAACCCAATGAAGATGGGCTTTAATTCGAGCTCCCCGAGCCTCATAAAGTTCAGCAAGTTTAAATTCATGCCTCAGTTGGGCAACATGAGATTGAAGTTCAGGATTAAACGGACAGGCCTCAAGCCTGAGAGAAGCTTTGGCAAGCTCATCATGAAGGACAACATTGGAATGTCTTCTGAACTGCGCCACCTTTTTCCCCAAAGTACGAAGCAAGACAGTTGTATGAAAAATGGCATCATTCCACCATTCTATCCAACCCAACTCTCCAGTAGGTCTAGGAACTAGATTCCAGACTTTGCGGATATGACAGACCATGGAAGGGTGTTGAAGAAAGGAAGTATTGAAAAAAAATTGTGACTTGTAGTGTCTCTGAGGCAGGGATTTCATCAACACATTAAACATGATGGGTGAATGGTCAGAAGTAGTGGTACCAAGAATGGTTTCCACAAACGGAGTTGAAGCATTTCTCCTATGAAAGAAAAACTGCACATGATCTGAAAAGCATGACTTTGTCCAGTCTTCTCGGAATTCTTGCATGGCCAGCCTGGAAATTGGACTACGTATACCATAAATGTTCAGGAAAATCCTGAGAGAAAAACAAGATTTAGGGTCTGACAAACCCAATTTGTTTTTCATGAAGTACCGAGCCTCTCTTTCCTCAATAGTCCACCGCATGGGAAGTTGTCCTATCTTGTCTGCAGGCTTTTCAGTCATAGTAAAATCTCCGCACATAACCCAAACAGGTGGTAAAGAAAAAGCATACCACCGCCAGAGGTTACAACGCTCTTGAGCGTCATTGGAGGCATAGACATTAATAATGCCAAAAGACAGCCCACCAACCTCAAGTAAAACCCAAACTGCGTGATTGGAGGGGTCCACACCCCACGAGACAAAACTATCTTTCCACCTAGCTGCCAAAAGAATGACAGCTCCCCCTTTGCCAAGGGAATGACTGGTGGCATAAAAAAAGCAACCTGGCCAAAGAAAAGGGCAAGTACATTGCAGAATAAAGTCAAAAATCTTAATCTCTTAAAGACAGAGAAAGTCAGGATTACCATAAAACCTGGAGCATAAAGCAATCTCATCTCGGACCAAGTATTTGCAAACTGGGTCCGTTAGCCGTCTGTCATTCCATGATAAAAAAATCATGGAGATCGATCAAGACTCATATGTCCGGCTACATCTTCAACGTCTCCGAGGTTTGAAAGAGAATCATAAATATTACTGAGAAAATGCTCCTGACCTGCTTTCCAAAACTCCGTTTGACGCCTTTTGTCCTGGTGAACTAGGGATTCTCCACGTGGTGGGCTACGAGATCTTCGGCCATTGACAGAAGCACGTTCAGGTTCAATGAAGCTTGATGAAGACTGCCCATTGATATGTAGAACTGAAGAATCTGAAGATTGAGTAGGAGCAGAAGAAGTAACAATTTTAGGAAGGGAAGCACTAGTTGGTGGTACATTAGCAACCATCTGTGAAGCCCTAGCACTAGGTGTCGTCGTTTGCGTGGTATGATGCTCCATCACCACACCATGCCCACCTGACACAGAAGATACAAGGGGTTGAGGCGAGCTGCTGGGAGTAGCCGTAGGGTTTACATTTTTCCCATTCTTACCCTTCTTCTGGACTACCTTCCATTCATCTTGCCTCCCTTTGGAAGCAGGGACAGAGTTAGTAGTAACAGGAGCCACAGTCGTCTCCTTAGCTTTAATCTTGTTCGCCATTAAAGGACAATCTTTTATCTTTTGGGCAACTGATTGGCAATGGTAACATGTGTTAGGCAGGTTTATGTAGACAACACGTTGCTTGAACCTATAGTCACTAACTTGGACATCAACAGTCTCCTTGAGGTCTTTAGAAAGATCGACTTTGACACAAAAACGCTTTTGAGGGCGTGAGGCATAAAATTTATCCGTTTCACAACAGACAAATTCACCAATGAGGGCCACAAGGTTCTGATAGTAAGGCCAGAGCGGCAGAGGAAGACCAGGGAATTCAACCCAAACCGGAACCCGCAAGGAAACATCATTAGTGACCGAAAAATCCTTGGTCCAGGGCTGAAAAATCAACAAGGAGCTACGAACAGACCAAGGCTCACGACTGAGAACCGCTTTGGCCTGAGCAGGCTAGCAAAACGAAACAAAAAAAACCCCTTGGTGAGGTTTTGGATACCATCAACCTTGACGCCATGCCAAGCTTATTGGATCCAGTTTCGAAGGAGGGTCTCGCCAGGGATACGACCTAGAAAATACCCTACCAGCGTATGGCTTTCCAGCCAAGAACAAGTAGTATTAAACTCACTCAATGGGATAACAACATCCGGAGGAGAAAGATTACCTCATGATAAACTTTGGGAATGAACTTTCGTGGTTGCTTGTTCACCTTTAGTGCCATTGCTCCCTTCTACAACTTCAATAGAAGTTGGAGTTGCTGATTGAGCTGTCCATAAAAAAGAGGTTAAATCCGCCAAACGGTAGAGTAAAGTCGGTGAAAGCAGCAAAAAAATGGCTTAACAGGCGTCCCACACACACTCTAGAGTGGAGAAGCAGTATGGCATCACGAATTCATAGAGTTAGGGGTTGCATTTTCATCAGTGGCGCTAGGGTTTGAATTTTCTGGGTTTGGCTTCAGAGGGGATTTCAGCATCTGGGTTGGCATTATTATCTGCATCTTCGGTCTATATGGCTATTCCATGTACCTCTGAATCCCTCTTGTTAATAATATATGATATTTCATTTCAGTTCAACCTTTAGTTTATGTTCGTTTCATTTCATTTTCTGCATTCTCATTTCTTGCAAGCAAAAAAACACAAAATATCATAAAACAAAAAAAAGCAACAAAAAAAAAGAAAAAGCAGAAAGGCAAAACAACAAACAGGGGTGGGTTATTACATCGAGCTAGAATCTTCTACCAAACATCGGTTACATTCTTGATAACGGTTACATGAAATGGCCCCACTTGTCTAGGCGCCTTACTTGCCACATACCATTACAAAGCATTACAAAATAACATTATAAAGGGGTCCCCACGTTGGAAGTGGGTCATTACATAATCATATAAGAATTACAAAAATAATGTTAGGATGGGGTCCTAACATGCCCTTCCTCTTCAAACAACTTTGTCCTCAAAGTTGTAGATGAGGAAACTGGTGTTGTAGTTGCTAAAGAGACTTCCACAACATCTTTTGGTTGTAGATCATGCCACCAAACAAGAACCTCAGTGATTACCTGGTTGCAAAGAGTGTGTGTTCTGCGGTCCAACAGTTTTTATGGCTCGAGCAAGATAGAACCCTCTTCATCTAGTTCAGGTAAAGCAGATTGAACCTGTACTTGATTGCCCACAACCTTCTTGAGAGAGGATACATGAAAGACAAGGTGGAGCTTGGATGTAGATGGTAGGGCCAATTTGTAGGCCATTGCATCAATCCGGTATAACACCTGGTAGGGGTTGTATTTGGCGGCGAGTTTTTGGCAACTGCGAAGTTGGAGTGATGACTGTTTATATGTTTTTAAGCAGAGGAAGACCATATCGCCAACTTCAAAGTTGCGCTCAAAACGGTGTTGATCAATTTGTTGGCACATACGATTCTAGGCCACTTCCAAATTCAGCTTCAGTTGACGGAGGACTTCGGCATGTTGGCTGAGTGTAGTGTCAACCGCATGGACCTTGGAGCTACTTGGAATGTAGGAGGAGGGTGTTGATGGAGGTTATCCATAAACTGCTTCAAAAGGGGTGACCTTGGTCACAGTGTGATAGGAAGTGTTATACCACCACTCGGCCAAGGGAAGCCACTTCGCCCATTGTGTAGGATGATCAGAGGCAAAGCAACGAAGGTAGGTCTCCAAACATTTGTTGACAATCTTTGTTTGACCATCCGTTTGCGGATGATAGGCTGAACTCATTATGAGTTCCTTGCAACTTAAAAAATTCTTGCCAGAAATTACTAGTGAAGGTAGGGTCTCGATCGGACACAATGGATGTGGGCATGCCATGAAGGAGGAAAATAGAGTCGAGAAAAATTTGGGCGACTGTTGAGGCCATGTAAGGATGGGAGAGGGAACAAAAATGAGCATACTTCATGAGATGATCCACTACCACAAAATAATTGATTTGCCTCCGGACTTGGGTAATCCTTCAATAAAGTCCATGGAATTATTTGTCTAGACTAATTCGAGAATAGGCAAGGGCTGAAGAGTTCTCGGAGAATTCATCGTTTCTCCTTTCATTCGCTGGCATATGTCACATGCTGCCACAAAAGTTTGAATGTCCTTCATGCCCTTCTAGAAAAAAGTACGTTTAATCCTTTCATAGGTCTTAAGGAACCCATAATGGCCTGTAGTGGGTGAAGCATGCATCTCCTTCAAGATGAGTTCCCGGAGTTGAGATGTGTGGGGAATAACAAGGCATTGGAGATATCACAAATCTTGTCCATCCCAAGTGTATCCCGGACACGAGGTAGGTGTTGGTTGAAGTGTGGCAATCAAAGTTTGCAATCCTGAGTCTTTAAGCACATCCTCTCGAAGAGAATGTATCCATTGAGGTATGGGTGAAGAGATGGCACACAACATACTTTGAACCTCAAATTGGCGAGAGAGTGCATCCGCCACAATGTTCTCCTTGCCACTTTTATAGGTAATATCATAATCATAGCCCATGAGTTTAGAGACCCACTTTTGTTGTTTGGGGGTAGCAACCCGTTGCTCTAGGAAGTACTTGAGACTTTGGTGATCTGTTTTAATGGAAAAATGACGCCCAATGAGATAGGGTCGCTAGTGAGTAACCGCATGCAGAATGGCAAGCATCTCCTTTGCATAAGTTGATTTGCCTAGATTTTGGCTTGAAAGCGCTTTACTAGTAAAGGCCAAGGGGCATCCTTCTTGCATCAACACGACTCCAATGCCATTGCCCGAAGCATCACTTTCAATTACAAATGGTTTGGAGAAATCAAGCATTTCTAAGACTGGAGTGGTTGTCATAGCATGCTTTAGATCAAGGAAAGCCTACTTAGTTGGGCCTGTCCAAGTAAAATAATTATTTTTTAACATGGTCGTTAAAGGAGCAACAATTTTGCCATAATTGCAAACAAATTTGCGGTAATAGCTTGTGAGCCCCAAAAATCCACGAAGGCCCTTAAGAGTGTGAGGCTTCGACCAATCTTGAACTACTTGAATCTTCTTAGGGTCAACTTTAACTCCATCCTTGGTGACAATGTGTCCCAAATACTCTACTTCGGACAACCCAAAAGAACACTTGGACCTCTTAGCATAAAGTTGATGCTGAGCCAAAAGCTGTAAAGTTTGATCCACATGGATGAGGTGCTCTTCCCAAGAGCAACTATAAACCAAAATATCATCAAAGAAAACTAAAATGAATTTACGAAGGAATGGGTGGAAAATGTTGTTCATGAGGCTCTGAAATGTGGAAGGTGCATTTGTCAAGCCAAATGGCATCACCAAAAATTCATAATGGCCCTCATGAGTGTGGAATGTTGTTTTGGGAATATCTTCCTCCTTGAGTCATATCTGATGGTAACCCGAGCGAAGATCTAACTTGGAGAAAAACATAGCACCATGTAGCTCATCCAATAATTCATCTACCACGGGAATAGGAAATTTATCCTTAATAGTGAGCTTATTGAGCTCACAAAAATCTATACACAACCGCCAAGATCCATCTTTCTTGCAAACCAATAAGACTGGAGAAGAATAAGGATTGTTACTAGGTCGAATGACTCCAACTTTTAACAATTCTTGTACTAATCTCTCAAATTCTGATTTAAGGGCATGGGGGTAATTGTAAGGTTTGATGTTAGGCGACACACTACTAGGTACCAATGGAATTGCATGATCATGGGAGCGACGGGGTGGTAATTCTGTCGGTTCCGCAAAGATTGCATCATGCTTGGTCAGAACGAGTTGCAAATCTATTGGAAGTTTATCCTCGATTGAAGGGGTTGGTTGGATGGCAAATATCTGAGCGATTACCCCACAAGAAGATTTTTTTAATAGCTTCTCCATATGGTTTGAACTGATAATCTGAGGAGATCTTGCTTGTAAGCCACAAAGAGTGTAGGACCTACCATTCTATGAAAACTGCATCCATAACTCTGCAAAGTTCCAGGCGATGGTTCCATAGTACCTTACCATTGAGCTCCGAGCACAATATCACATCCCCCTAGTTGAAGAGCAAACATATCCATTTTGAGCTCATAATCCCCTAGCTTCAACTTAATATTGCGGCATTTGCCTTTACAAGGCAAGGTTCCGCCATTTGCCACCATAACCTCAAAGGAGTTGCATGTATGTATGTAACAATTGGCTTGCTTGGTGACTTGGGGATCAATAAAGTTGTGTGTGCTTCCTGAATCAATGAGGATTGTAAGACATTGGCCTTTGAAAAAATTTGCTACTTTCATTGTTTGTGGGGAAGTAATCCCCGCAAGGGCATGAACGAAAATTTTGGGTTGTGGCTCTTCTTGTGTGTCACCCTCATCTTGAGGTGGTTTTTCTGATGTTTCTGCTTCATCCTCAAGTTGTTCACTACTCGTTCACTCCTTTACATCGATAACTTCTTTTGGATGCACTTATGCCCTCGTGTATATTTTTCATCATAATTATAACATAAACCTTGGGCGCATCGAGCCTCCATCTCTTCAGTAGTCAAGCGCTTGTAGGGGGTAGATTTATGTTCAATATTGGATGTGATATTGGAAGGAAAGGAGGGTTTGGCCTGTGGAAATTTAGGTGTCCTCCTTTGAGCTGAGGATTTTTCTTCGGCCAACCGTGCCAAGCTGATGGCCTGCATCATAGTTTACAGTTTGAACATCTTGACCTCAGCCTTGAGATCATCCTTCAAGCTGCTGATGAAACAACTAAAAAAAAATCCTTCATTCAACCCCTTGGTCCTGTTAGCCAGTTTCTCAAATTGGGTTTGGTAGTCACGAACTGTAGAGGTTTGTCTTAGTTTGGTTAATGCTCCTGTGAAGTCCTCATACTCACTAGGGCCAAAACGAGTGAGTAATTGGGACTCAAAAACTTCCCAAGAAGGGTCGAAAACTGTATGTTGGAGCCACTGATACCACTGTAAAGCTTCAGCTTCCAAGTTGAAAGATGCCATAGTGATCCACAAATATTAAGGGACATTGTGAAGTTTGAAAAACTGTTCAGCACGACATAACCACCCATCTGCATCCTTTCCCTTGAACTTAGGAAAGTGTAATTTAGGCATCTTAAATGGAGCATCATGGTCAAAAGGAGTGTGAGAGCCTTCCCTATCCTTATGGATGCCTTTTCCACGTCCGAGGAGTTTAGTGTCATAAGGTCAAATACCTTTGGGCCATCCTTGAGCAATTCATCAACCTCTAAGAAGCGTTCTTCAAAGTTGGCTTTGGAGCTGAAGAAGTCACTTCTCAAACATTGTATATCATCCTTCACGAGTTGCATCGCATCGACAAGGGTATTAAGTGTGGTACCTGTTGGTCACAGATCCGCCACAGGAAAGGATTTTGTTTGTCTATGCGCCCTAGACCTGGACCAACATTGAAAGGCCGGAGGGAAGAGATGCCCTCCGTGCCAATCTCCGGAGAAGGCCGGCTCCTATACTACACTACTGGGGTTTTAAGATAAGAGTGCAGGAAAGAGATTTAAAAAGGTTGAGGGTGCAGGAAAGAGATTAAAAGATACAGAAAGAAATGGAAATAACTTGATATTGCAGTGGGAAAGAACACGCAGCACAATAACTCATCTGTATCTAAACCAGCAGCATTCAACAGAGAAAATGTAACAGAAACTAAAACTGCATATGCCTCTCTATGTATCCTCTAACAGAATTCCAGACACATTCATCTTCTCATGCTAAAATCCAGATATCAGAATTACAGCAACCAGAAAACTAAATGAAAGCAGAAATACTTGCCAGAGGCAGCATAAAAAGAAGGCACAGATTCAGAGCCAAGGATCTTCAGTATTGATAGCAAAATGTTTAGCTACAGCAGCTTCTTTAGCAATATGTTCCCCCCCGTTTTCATTACAATGCTTGGGTTTTTATAGAGGACCCTCCCCTCTGCGCCATTAATGAACCAGATTTACAAGGACGTTAGGGCGGATCCGGTAATGATGCTCGCCTCCTTTTTACAATTGAAACCTCCCATCCTATTTCTACAATTAGTTACAGGACCGCATTAAGCGGGGAAATTCGCATTTATGAGCCGCAGACCTGCCTTGGATAAATACCCGGTCTTAGAATGCGTGCCTCTCGGGAGAAGCACCGTTGTCAGATACTGAGGAGGTTCGCTGAGTTTACCTCCGAAGCACAGCTTCGCAATGGACCGGAGCCGAAGTGAAGGCCAGGATGGGGGGCAAAGCCCTAAGTCAAAATATCCTTGTCTGGGTTAGTTCGCTGGAAAATGGCCTTGAAGACAGCTTCGCCAGATAAACTGGCCGAAGTAGCCAGTCTGCTTGTAGAAGACACGGTTACTTAACTCCTAGCTACGCTGCTTCGCTGAAATGTGCTTGCTTCGCTGAGAAATGGGGCCAAAATGCTACTTCGGCAAGGAACTTGCCCGAAGTGGCTGGCTGCTGGCAATATGTTACAAAATCTCCTCCCTTTGCATTTAGATGGACGCTTCGCAGCGATCAAACCAGAAGGTGGCAGTTCGGGGAAGCATTGGCCGAAGTTTACTCCCTGCCTTAGACATTTTCCTATTCTTCCAGTAGCGCTTCGGCAAAACAGTGACCAAAGTGGGAGGTTCGCTGGGGGAATGGCCGAAGTAGCCAGCTCGCTAGACTAAGGCCCGAACTGGCGCCCATCTAGGTGACAGTTCGCTGGGAGGATGGGCCGAAGTAACACTTCGGCAAAGTTTTTAGCGAAATGACCCAGCTAACTTAGAACATTCTTGATCAATTCAAAATTGCAGCTTCGCAGCTCCTCTGCCCGAAGTGGCCATTTCGGCGGTCTTGTGAGCGAAGTGCCCTCCATGCCTTAGAAATTTTTAAGTCCAAACTGGACTCACCTGATTTTCTTTGCGAAGCTGTCCTTTTCTCCCTGCTTTCAGCGAAGCTGCCTATTTTTTCCTGTTTTCTGCTGGCGAAGCTATTTACACATATGAATTGAATACAGGGGGCCAAAAGGTGGATGACCAAAAATGCTGTAGTGCTACAAAATGTAGAAAAAGCAAGGGAACAAATTCATAAAAAACAAGAAAACATATCGTAAAAACTGACTCATACTTCAAATTTCTATTGTCAACATTCCTGGCGGCTCGTAGGGTATCGAGCTCGCCTCGGTGCACGGACCCTCAGCCTTCATTCATTGGGCCAGAGTCACCTCCGATCCCAGCCTCAATCTGTTCCTTTTTCTCTAGAGATTCCTCTAACGTTACCCCTCTGTTTTCTTCTTCTTCGTCCCCTTCGTCATCAGGTCCCTGCCCTTGTTCCTGCTCTGGCGGTGGGGGAAGACGGTCATGGATATTTTCCATCGTCCGGCGGACGTGAGCCCAAGCCCATTTCTGGAAGGGTTCGCGGTCTTGGAGGGATTTGACCAGAATGTGGAACCGGTCAATCTGGCTTATATCGGCGTGCTTGGCTCGTTTGCTTAAATCGGACAGGCAAGCTGCAATCTGGCAATATTTGAGTATAAAATCCGTGACTTGTCTCTCCGTAACGGGGTCAACCCAATTATCAATTTCTGAGGTATCATTTTCAAAGTCAAGCCACACGGGCTTAAGTTCCTCCTTGGACAAAAGGTTCCCATTATCATCAGTGAATCCCGGGAAACCCAACTGCGCGAGATCCTGAAAGTACGTCAAAGAGGTGCGTTGTTCCTGTTCGAATACGTCCATCAGTCGCTTGGCCTTCTGAGCCTTTTTCAATTTTGAGAAGAAGGCATGGACTGTGGACTGGACAGTGGACCAATCCCTTGCTGTCCGACTCATGGCAGGAATCACCAAATCTTGATATTTAACACTTTGGGCCTCAAAGGCCAAATTTAGTCGGCGCCGTATTTCATGTATCACTTCATCAACAATTGGCCCACCTTGCGAAGCTGCACTCTGGGCTTCTGTAATATATGAAAGGACTGACAGGGCACTGGAGGCCCGAGATCTGAAGTTTCTTAACAAATGTGTGCGGATGTTCTTGATTCTGTCCCTATCGAACAACTCCATGTTCTCTTTTTCATATAGCTGTTGCTGCATTTCACTGATTCGGGCTTCAACCTTCTTAGCCCTCTCCTCTATTTCCGCTTGAGTTTAACTGTGACCTTCTGCAACATTCTGAAGCTGAGTCACCTGTTGTTTAAGGGCAGTCACCTCTTGCTTCATCTGCTCACACTGTTTTTGAGCATCTTCTAGCTGGGTGTGAGTCTTTTCAAGATCCTCCTCCAGCTTCATGTTGGCGTTTTCCATTTCATAGCGGCGCTCATTAACTAGCTTGGCGTGAAGGCTGATTGAATCAATTCTAACATGCATGGACTCTGACTCATCATCCACATCTAACTTTTCCAGGTCCTTTATCTTCTCATGATAGCTGTAATCTGAAGGCGTCATCTCATCTATAGGCTTTTGGACCTTCGACACCTTCTTTACTTTGTGGAGCTTCGCGTTTTTTGTGTCGAAAACAGCACACTTCTCCACTCTCGCCAAGGATCGCCCTCTCTTCTTCTTGGCCTCCTTGAGTAATTTGTCTGTATTCTGCCTGGCCCGGAGCAACCTTTCCGCTAGAGGGCGTTCTTCCATCAAAGATAATTCGTAATCTAAAGACACTGGGTTTCCAGCCATGGGAGTGAACAAGTACAGGGGCTGATGAGGGTATGCTTCGCCCGATGGATTGGTGACAGGCGTGGAGGGGGATTCGGCGGGTAAGGACGAAGCGATGGGTTGTATGGCCGTGACTGGGCTGTTAGGATCAGGGAGCGAAGAATCGCCCCCAGGTTGTTCAGATGCTGTGGGGGTGGGATTGATGGGTGGCGGTTCGCTGGTGATGCCCTGCTTGAGTGATACGGAAGACGTAAAGGGATTAGGGGCTGCAGCGAAAGGGCTGAACGCGGCCGGTACGAATGGAGTGGTGGCGGCAAATGAAACTGTGTCAACTGGTGGTTGCAAAACATCAATAGAAATTGTGGTTTTCGGGGGACTGCTTGCGGACAAGGAAGACACTGAAGGCCTTTCGGATTGGGCAACTACAGATGTAGTTCCAGAAGAAAGAGAAGGGGAAAGGGGGCGCGTACCTTCGTGCTCCGCTGTGAGAGCAGTAGAGGTGAAGTCCTGCGTGTTGGGCTCTTGGCCGCTTTCCTCCTCTGTCCTTTCAGTATCTACAACTCCTTTCTCTTCTAAATTCCCTTCTTCCTGGAGGTCCTCTTCCACATTGGTAACATCAACATCAACAATTTCCTTCTCATCCTGCAGCGGAGGCTCGGGTGTTGCTTCGCTAGCGCTTGTCTCGACAGGACTTCCAGAAGGTCGTTCGCTAGCGGAACCAGAGGGTTTGGTTCAAGGCCGCTTTGGGTACGGAGGAGGCATCTGAGCTTCATCGGCGTTCTTTTTCTTTTTCTTTTTCTTCTCTAGTCGTTGCGCACCTTTTTCGGTAGCTTGGCTGGAATCCTCTGCTGGCTCACCCTGTTGTGTCTGCTATGCCTTTGTCTGTTCTTCTTCATCCGATTGCTCGGGCGCTGCTTCGATCCTTCTTGGGATTTCGCCAGTGCCCGGAGTACTTGGGGGTATGAAATCAGCAAAAGAGAGGGGTTGCCAGGAGTCTTTGTTGGCGTCATAAAATATACAGAAATCTGTATCCATCTGGAGGAAAGTGTCTGATTTTTGCTTACGGCGATGGACTCTCATAGCCCACCATTCCGTCAACTTTGCTTCGGACCATCCCTTCAAATTTTTCTTCATCTTCCTCCAGAACGCCGACTCGGGGTCTGGGAATGGGTGCCGAGCTGGAACGTATTCGGCTTCAATGGGATAGAAGTCATGCCACGGGGGCATAGCCTGCATGCGTTCAACATGCCATTCCAGATCCCTCCCATTGGGATTATTGCGCTGTTCTACTATCTCTGGATGGGGGCAATTGTGAAAATTTTCAAATCTGAGGAAATCCCTCATCCTTCCCAAAGGATCATATAGCCACCGTTGGGGGATCTCGAGCAGGCCGAATTCACTGAGTTTTACTGCCAGGTGTGCATGTTGCGAAGTAGCAAAAACCTCGATGACCCCCATTTTGAAAGGGAATTCATCAGTATGCCTCCACTTTCGGCCATGGCCGTATACTACATCTGTAAAGTCGCTCTGGCGAGCGACCTCCAATGAGAACAAATATTCTGAAGTGTAGAAGGGGAGCAAGAAGGGTTTACCTGTAAACCCAAAAATGCGGACTACCAACCCCTGTGTCAGCTGGAATACATCGCCTAACTTTTGGTTAACTACTCTGTCTTTGAGAGTTGCAGGCACCCGAGGGCAGGAGCCACACATGAGCCCTAAGGCGCGTCCCAAGAATTGCAGATTAAAAACATAATAAGACTCGGTCTTTGCCAGGACGAAGGTCCACTGGTAGACCGGTAACGGGGCTCCATCTTTGCCAACGGGGGTAATGGCGATATGGGGAAAATAACCACGAGTGTAGAAAAAGAAGAGCCAAACTAGAAAGGAACAAGGCCCGAAGTACTGATCTGCCCCTGAATACTTCAAGTTCGCCAGTCTGGTATGCAGGGTACGAGCCACCCATTCAGCCCAGTCGAAAAATACTGGGTTAGTGTTCGGCCTTGATGGGTCGGGGGCGTAAAACTCTCCGCGAGAAACGCACTCGGCGAGGGCGACCTGCCAAGGGTAGACTAAGGCATCAGAAGACAGACCTGCCACCCATGCAAGGATAGAGAAAATATCTGGATATTTAAACTTTTCCAACGACAGCGGCATCTTTGGCAGCTTGCCGGAAGGAAGACCATCTGTCAGCTGTTCTCCCAAAAATTGTACCATATTGGGGGTGGAGAACCTGCCCGTCTGCTCATTCAAATTAACATTCCGGACCGTAAACCCCTTGGGTGGGTCCTGCATGGGCGCGAAGGCCGCCTGTATATCACCGCGGTAAATAGAGAAGAGTTTATTCCCAGCGGCGTCGTTAACCTGTCTAGTTAGAGGCTGATAATTCTTGGCAATTGCTTGAATAAGCTCGGGGCAATGGTGTGTCGGGGTACATAAGTACCAGTACAGTTGTGAATAATACGCAACAGTCCTCCTGTGCTCTGCAGATAGTCGTGCCCGCATGTCGTCTATAGTTTGTCGAAGCTCAATGACGCCCTTAGACAACATGGTGTCTTTGACATTTTCCCACTCATCAATGGGCGGGTCAATAGGCCCTTCCTCTTCAGAATCCTCCTCTTCCATGGTTTGCTTTTCGGCCTGAACATTGAGGTCGACCTTCTTCCGCCTACGCTTCTTTTCCTCTTTTGGCCTCTTCGTTTTCTCTGTGCCTGCCTCCTTTGGCGCCTTATCTTTCTTCTCGGAAACTTTCTTCCCCATTACGACTCACAGAAAATGCGGCAGGATTACAGTAAACAGAGCTCTGGGAGTGGGCTGGCGGAATTTCGGCAAAGTTTCGTTAGCCTTGCAGCAGAGATCAAACAATTCTACAGAGGAGGCACCTTGTTTTTATAAGCGAAGGTCGAAACTGCCCTCTTAATGGCGTCCGTTGGAAATAAATGCTCACATCAGACTGAAGGGGATTACGCCACTGTTCGATTGGTCGCCTGCTCCGTTCACGAGAACCGAGGTACTTTGGAAATCTTACCTCTGCTTCGAATACTTAATTCCCTGTTGTCTTGCACCTGGGCACGAGCCTCCATTCTAACTACATTCCCTTGGGATGTGTGCCGCCACCTTTGCATTAATTTTACGTGCCTCGAA
Organism: Wollemia nobilis; assembly: GCA_028583015.1. NCBI lineage: Eukaryota > Viridiplantae > Streptophyta > Pinopsida > Araucariales > Araucariaceae > Wollemia > Wollemia nobilis. The sequence goes on from JAQPPZ010000523.1 coordinate 25,416,568, forward strand.
TGTTCAACTGGGCCGCTACTTTGGCACGCGCCCCAAGGCACGTTTTAAATTCGCTCGCCCCCCTTTTAACGGCTCAACTTGGGTATTTCGGTCGAAAACCGGGCGAAGTTCCACTTCGGCTTTCCTTTTGCCCGAAGCGGATAAGCATGCGCTTTGTTGCTTCGTTGGAATCCAGGGCGATTGAGAAGTTCGGCGTGCTTTTCGCCCGAAGTGGCCCTTGCGTATAGAAGTTAGCGAAGTAAAACTTCGCCGAACCTGTTCCTTTAGACCTGCCTTACGCCTTCCCGTTACTCCTTTGCAAGAAGATGTCACTTCGCTGAATTTCGGAGCGAACCGGAGGTTCGGTGTTTCCTTGGCCCGAAGTAGGCTTTTTTAATAGCGAAGTGATTGTTCATGACTTGTGTCTCTTCGGCACACTTGGCAAAGAAAAGGTCGTTTACTCTTGCCACTTCTTTGAGTGGCTCGGCTGAACCGGCAGTTCGCAAAAGTCGTGGGCCGAAGTGTGACTTGATAAGTTTGAGGAGCGAAGGAGGTCATAACCTTTTACCTTGGTGGATGGCTGCTTCGCCAGGAATGGGCCCCGAAGCGGAGGTTCGGCCACCTTGTCGCCCGAAGTGGATACTTCGCCCATTCTGAGGCCGAACGGGCATTCTGAAAGGGGTGGTTCGCTAGAGTCATCGGCCGAAGTGTAATTTCGGCAACCTCCTGGGCGAAGTGAGCAAATTGCCTTAGAAATTTTTCTAAGCCGGGAAGGGAGATTCGCTAGAATTGGAGCCGAGGTTGTGGTTCGGCGATTTTAAGACCCGAACCGGCTGATTTTGGGGATTTTGGCCGAACTGACCTTTATGTCTATTTCCTTCAGCGAAGCTGCCCATTAACCCATCCTTGAGCGAAGTTGTCCCTTTTTGCCCTCTTTCTTCGACCCTAGGCTGTGCGAGCCATTTCTTAGCGTCGGGAAATCAGCGAAGCGCTGCTTCCATGATGCGAAGTTTGTCTTGACGCAATATTTATGTGACATTTTCCCGTTCTTGTCCCGGAGATAGTCCTTTGACACCATTTCACCTGGTTTGCTTTATCGGCATTGAGGTACTTCGCAACTTACCTTCTAATAATGACTGCTTCCACCGAAGCGACTTGTTGTACTTAGACATGGGGCAAAATTTTGTTGTTTTGAGCTAGGACCAGTCTGTTTTGCAGCAAAAGCTGCGTATCTGTCCTAAATCTATTTCTAATTCTGAAAGGCCTTAAAATAAATATGTACAGGCGAAAACAACAAAAACTGGAAACGAAATATTATGTACAGGAGCAAAATTTTTTGGGTACCTCCTTAATGGTGAAAGGCCTTCAGATGAAGACCGTTGACCGGGATGGGCAGAATCTGGCCGGTCATGTCTTTCAGGATGAACGAGTTGGCTTGATTGACCTGCGAGATTTCAAACGGGCCCTCCCAGAAGGCATCAAACTTGTCATGGTTGCCTGGCTTGGCCTTCCACGAGTCCCATTTCCATACTAGGTCCCCGACTTGGAAAGTACGGGCAGAGGACTTCTTCTTGAACCAATTTCGGGTGATCTTCGTGTGTCTCGTGAAGACTTCATAGGCCTTTTCTCGGTCCTCTTCAAGTTGCAGCAGTTGAGCTAATATGGCCTCCATGGGATCCAATTCCCCTCTTTCGTCATCTAACATCCATAGTGCCGGAATTTCCATGTGGGTCGGCAAGACAACTTCTTTGCCATAGACCAGGGCGTAAGGTGAAGTCTTGATCGATTTTTTGACGGAGATCCGATCGGCCCATAGTGCCTGATCCAAGAGCAAGTGCCAGGTCCTCTTGTTCCTCTCCAGAAGCTTTTTCAGGATCTTCAACAAGTTTTTATTTGTTGATTCTGCTAATCCATTGCCTTGCGGATAGTAGTTTGAAGTGGCCTTGAGATAGATTCCATACTTGCAGGCAAATTCATTGATTTTAGCGCCTACGAATCCTGGGCCATTGTCTGTTACTATTGCTTCTGGAATCCCGAAGCGGGTGATTAAACCTTCTAGAAACGTGATGACCGTTTCCTGATCAGCATGTTTTGTGGGTACCGCTTCGGCCCATCTGGTGAAATAGTCTGTTGCGGTCAAGATGAACTTGTGTCCCGCTGATGAATTTGGTGATATTACCCCTACAAAATCCAACCCCCATTGTTGGAAGGGCATTTCAACTTGTATTGGTTGGAGAGGCATTGGGGCGTTTTTACTTCGGCCAACGAACCTCTGGCATTGTTCACACCTTCGGCAGACTGCGAAAGCATCGGCAAAGACGGTAGGCCAATAGTAGCTTGCCTTGATTATCTTTAAGGTTGTCGGCCTTCCTACGAAGTGGCCTCCCGATATCTCGGAGTGAAATTCGCTGAGGACTTTACCTTTTTCATCCGCTCTGATGCATCTCAGAAGGACGCCATCAATATTTTTAAAGAACAGTCCTTCGGAGCGTAGGACATATCGGCGAGATTGCATTCTAAACCTCCTTCGCTGCGAAGCGTTTAAGCATTCTGGACATCTTCCAGTGTTGAAGTATCTGACGATCTCATCGGTCCAGTCCTCTTCGCCGGTAAATTGGTTAGCGAAGCTGTCCTCCACCGCCGGGTCATCCCATTGGCATGCTATCACTTCGGCGGCTATGCTCTTCGCTAGCTCCTGACATAATGCACGGCCGCGAACCAATTTGGTGGGCCGGATTTCGATATCAAATTCCTGGATCTTATTCACCCAACCGGCCCTTTTGCTGCCCATTTCTCCTTGGATAATGAAACTTCGCACGTCCGGGTGAATAACATACACCGTGGTTCTGCTTTGGGAGATGAAGTGCCTGAACTTCCTCAGCGATTTCATGACTGCATGCACTTGACGTTCTATAAAATTGTATTTCTCTTCATGAGGTTGGATCACTTGGCTTAAGAAGGCAATTGGGCGTTCCTCACCATCATCCCCTTTTTGTGTTAGGACTGTTGCGTAACTCTCAGGTTCCCCGAAAGCGTAAAGAATAAAATCCTTACTATAATTCGGATTAATTAGCACGGGAGCCTGGGCAATTCTGGCTTTAATCTCTTCAAATGCCTTTCTCCTTTCTTCTGTCCAGACGAACTCAGCATTTTTCTTTAAGAGCTCAGCCATCGGCTTGATGACTTGAGCGAAGTCTGGGATAAACTTCCTTACGAAGTTAATTTGACCGAAGAAAGATTGCAGCCCCTTCTTATTCATCGGGAGTGGGAGCTTGAGGAGCGCTTCGGCTCTGTCAGGGTCAACGACAAGTCCTCTTTCTGATATAACATGGCCTAGCAGTTTCCCTTCTTTCACCGCGAAGACAGATTTCTTCGGGTTAATGGAAATGCCGAACTCCCTACACCTTTCGAATATCTGCTGTAAGTGTGAGGCGTGATCTTCCCTTTTATGTGAAAATACAGTCATATCATCCAAATAGATGACAATGACTTTGTTCAACAGCTCGCTGAACGCTGAGTCCATGGCCCTCTGGAACGTAGCTCCTGCATTTGAAAGACCAAACGACATACGCTGATAAGCGAACGTTCCCCACTTGGTGGTAAATGCCGTCTTATGCTGGTCTTCATCCCTAACCCAAATCTGATTGTACCCTGAAAAACCATCCAGAAGGGAGAAGCGTTGTGCCCCTGCCACTACATGGAGGATCTGGTCAATTTGCGGGAGCGGATAATGATCTTTCAAGGAGGCTTGATTCAGATTGCGGAAGTCGACGCACAGGCGAATATCTCCGTTCTTTTTCCTAACAGGGACCAGATTTGCGACCCAAGAAGAATGCTTTATCGGATAGATAATCTTAGCTTCAAGCATTTTCAAGAGTTCGGCCTTCATTAGGACTTCGATCTTTGGATTAACCGGCCTCTGTTTTTGTCTGCAGGGCCTGACTCCTTGCAATTCAATTGTATGTTGGATAATATCCCGGTCATAACCCTTCAGGTCTTGATAACACCATGCCACGATGTCTGGGTACCTTTTGCATAAAGACCGAATCTGTTCCAGTTCTGTTGAAGTGCAATCTGTTCCAACCTTTATCACTTTTCCTGGTTCGAGCTCAAGGTCTTGGTATTGTTTTGCGTCCACTTTGATCCTGTGGGAGATCGCCCTGTCATTCTGGTCAAACAGGCTTTCTAAAGTGATTAATCCCTTTGGAACGTGATTGTTCTTTAGCTGTATCAGCCCTTCGTACTCTTCATCTTCAGGATTCCTCCCTTCAATGGTGGCTGCTTCTTGAACTAGGAAGTTAATAATTTGTTCATCGTTGTCAAAGACTTGCCAGTGAGTGTCTTTGTCGGGCACGGATGGCCTGTTGATAGTCCTCACTACCTTTGGGCTTATGCACCATCTCATCGGCTAGGGAATATCTGGCCTCGATAGATGCTAAAATATCAGCATGCCTGTTTTTCTCCCGTGGGATGGACTGGATGTTCAGCGATTCAAAGTGCTCCAATAAATCCCATACCCTGTTGCGATATGCTTTAAGGTAGTGCTTTTTGGAAGTGCATTTGTTAGTGATTTGATTACAAACCAGTTCTGAATTCCCAAAAATCTGGAGATGCTTGATACCTAACTTCTCGGCTTTCTTTAATCCCAGGCATAAAGCTTCATACTCGGCTGCGTTGTTGGTACAACTCCAGGCAAGCCGGTAGCAATAATCCCTTTGTTCGCCGGATGGTGATATCAGGAGTACCCCTGCCCCGACGCCGTTTTTACATCGGGCGCCATCAAAAAACAGCTTCCATAATCCGTCTTGGGCAGGGCCTTCATTCCTCTGAATCTGCTCAGTAGGCTTTTCGGGTCTGGTGATGGAGTAACACCCCATCTCTGTTTCAATCATAGCATTAAAATCCGTTAATGAAAATTCATCCTCCATACGCAACTCTTCCAAAGGCTCCTCTGCTAGGTCCACTCGCTCTAATTCTTCAGTCATCAAGTGAACCGAGTCATTGCGCTCCCCTTCCTCGGCCATCTTTTCTACGAGAAACGTAGAGGGTTTCTCGTTGTAGATCTTGACTTTCTTTCCCTTGAATGGGACTTCCAGGTGCGAGTAATCCATAGAAAGATAACCACCAAGCTTAGCCGTGAACTCCCTTGAGAGGCACATGCTGAAATATGGCTCAAGATCAACAACTACCACCTCTTGTATTACCACGATTTGAGGTACCTTGTGCAGTCGAATGGGTATATCCTTAATCACACCGACTGTCTTTACGGGAGTACCGTCCAGCTGAAGCACGCCCTGACTACTTCGCGTGTATTCCATGCCTATCTCCTCGCAAACGGCCTTTGGCATGACTGTGGTTGCGGCACCGGAGTCAATCATGCAATTGTGAACAATGCACCCTTCCATCTGAAGGGACAGATAAAATGGAGGAGGCCTATTTTTTCCAGTAATCGAAGTGGGTAAGGGCTGAGCTAGAACAGGCTGCGTCGACTTCCCGACCTTCAGCTGATTTTAATGATTCTTGCAGCAGGTCCACCTGTCCCGGGAGTTGTAGGGCATCATATAGACTGATCTTGGCAGGAGTCTTCTTTAGCTCTTCCACGATATTATATGCCGCAGTAGCAGGTATCTCTGGTTCCTTCGCTGCCTCGTACTTAGTGCGGTATTGCTACGTGGCCTCGACCCTTTGCCGTTTCGTCAGCGAGGGATACTTCAGCTTCTCCCTAGCTTGCTCCTTGGTTTCAACTTGTGGTGGAGCTGCAGCGGTCTGCTAAGGCTTTTCCTTCGTTGGTGGAGGCTGAGGAGTTTTATCAGGAGCCTTGACAGGTGGATGCTCCTTTTCGCGATGGGTATACACCTTCAAGGGGCCCATTTGAGCTGCGTCCACTTCGATTGGTTTCTTCCCACCCTTGGTGAGAACCGAAACTTGCTCTTCCTCTGCGATCACTAAATTATGATCTGCCTCCATTATTATATTAACATGGCCGCTAGAGCTGCTGCCTGCCAGCGTTTGGACATAGTGTTGATGCAACATGCAAGTGCCCTCTTCATGCGGGTCGTTACATGTGGAACACCAGTGCACATATTCATAAGTGCTCGGCTCCTCATTGATGGCGGCGTTCCTCGCAGGAGGTCTGCCTGACTGTGCTGCCTGGTCTTTTGTGAGTGCTGGCGAAGGATAAGGTCTCCTCGGCAGAAATTCTTGTTGTGCTTGTTTCTTTTTCATGACAGCCATATCATTAGATAATGTTTGCACAATAGAATTCAAAGACTGAACTTCCTGTAGCAAATTAACTTGCACATCTACGGTTGTGGTTGCTGATCCTGCCGAAGTCGGCAGTGAGGCTATTGTCGGGACTGGAGGTAAGGCAAGATACTGAGGTGGGGCGGGTAATGCCGGAAACAGTGGGGGGGCCGTAGGCTGTGGTGCTTGAGGTACGGGGAAAAGTATCTGTGGAGCAGAGAGCTGAGACACGGTCGGATTTGGATTCCAGGAGGGAATCGGATACGTAGAAGACGTTGAAGTCTGTGCAGCAGCGCTGGGGTATTGCGATTGGGGGAAATCTGGGAATATTGGCATCGACATCCTCGAAGGGAGTTTACCAATGGTGATCAAATCTATTTCTGCATTTTGGGCCAGGTCATATAGCTCGGGGAAGGTATTAACATTTGAGAATCTCATCATCATGCTGATATCAGAGTTGAAGGCCCTAAGGTAATAATATGCCGCTTGTTCAACGGTCGGTCGCAGACCAGTGGGTACCCTCTTCCATGTTCGGCGAACCTAACATTAAAGTCAGATATCTCCTCCTGTGGGTGTCTTTGGATTGATGTAAACTGATGCAGTAGGGAGGAAGGATCGACGGATTCATTAAACCCTCTCATCAGCTGCCCTGCTAACTGATCCCATCCGGTGATGGTGCCTGGCGGCAGAGATCTATACCAATAAAGAAGCTTCCCTCTGAGGGACAAAATTAACAGCCGGACCATAACTTCCTCCTTTATGATACTGTGAAGCGCAGCCAAGGAAGCGATGTCTTGGATGTGTTCATAGGCTGTCTTCCCTGTTCCGTCAAACGTGGGTATTGACTTTAGAGCAGTAGGTGGAATTTGCCCCTGCCCAGCTAGATTTAATGGTCCAGTAGAATTCCAGGCTGGGAATAGCCTAGGTGGGGGTTGTGGAAGCGGTTGCTGCTGTTGTTGTTGTTGTTGTGCCATATTTGCACCTTGGTTTGGCTGGTTGGGGGTGAGCAACAGCTGATTCGGCTGAACCGAAGTTCCCGAAGTGCCCAACTGATTGCTAGGTAGAACAGAGGTGCCTTGGTGATCTGGAGAGTTCGGGGGATTAGGAGGGAGACTAGTCGCTGTGTTGTTCGAAGTCGGACCTTGTTCATCAAAGACAACCTCTTGCGATGACCCTTCGTTGAGAGATGGATTTGGCCTAACTAGCCTCGGGTGTTCCACGAAGGCGTCAATGTCGAGCTCAAAGAACTCGGTCTCTTCTCTAGTATTCCTAACTCTCCATCTCGTATGCATGAAGGTACGGATATTTAGTACCGGTCTCTAAGGCTTAAGATTTTCACGTTGAACAGAGTCGCCAGATGCTCGAGTCCTATAGTGCTAAGGTGAGCATCAACCCTCAACACCACTCACAAGGTGAGACTGACCAGGTCCCACCGGGCGTGCCAGAAACTGTTGGTCACAAATCCGCCACAGGAAAGGATTTTGTTTGTCTATGCGCCCTAGACCTGGACCAACATTGAAAGGCCGGAGGGAAGAGATGCCCTCCGTGCCAATCTCCGGAGAAGGCCGACTCCTATACTACACTACTGGGGTTTTAAGATAAGAGTGCAGGAAAGAGATTTAAAAAGGTTGAGGGTGCAGGAAAGAGATTAAAAGATACAGAAAGAAATGGAAATAACTTGATATTGCAGTGGGAAAGAACACGCAGCACAATAACTCATCTGTATCTAAACCAGCAGCATTCAATAGAGAAAATGTAACAGAAACTAAAATTGCATATGCCTCTCTATGTATCCTCTAACATAATTCCAGACACATTCATCTTCTCATGCTAAAATCCAGATATCAGAATTACAGCAACCAGAAAACTAAATGAAAGTAGAAATACTTGCCAAAGGCAGCATAAAAAGAAGGCACAGATTCAGAGCCAAGGATCTTCAATATTGATAGCAAAATGTTTAGCTACAGCAGCTTCTTTAGCAATATGTTCCCCCCCATTTTCATTACAATGCTTGGGTTTTTATAGAGGACCCGTTAGGTGTGAAGTCCGTATGGCCACTAGACGTCTGGTCTGGCAGACGTCTAGGCCAGACGTCATGCCAAGAAGACGCCAAAGAAGCAGACGTCTAGGTAGACGTACGCGGAAGACGAAAAGTCTTGGGAGCGGAAGATGAAACGAACAGTCTTTGGAGGCTTGCGTTGGAAGATGAAACGAACAGTTTTGGAGTCTTCCTTCTGCTCTATAAAAGGGATGTGATCCCTTGCATAATGTAACAAGAGAGTTGTTGAAAACGTCCAAGGACGTGAATGTAATCTTTGCTGAAATTAATAAGAAGAGAAGTTGCCATTGCCCCGTGGTTTTTCCTGCACATTGCGGGTTTCCACGTAAAATCTCTGTGTCACTTGTGTTACTGTTTCCGTGTTCTATATTTTTGTTATTGTGCTTCCTCTTGCAGGTGTGGAATCTTGGAGTTTTTCCTAACATCTGGTATCAGAGCTAAGGTTTTGTGCGAGTGGGAGCTGCAACAATGACAAAAGGTGTAACCAAGTTCGAGATTGAGAAATTTGATGGCGGGAACTTCGCTCTATGGAAGATGAAGGTGGAGGATTTGTTGGTTCAGAATGACCAAGCGCAAGCCTTGAAAGGGGTCGCGAGTAAACCGAGCAGCATGAAAGATGAGGAGTGGGTAACGCTTGACAGGAAGGCGGTTTCTACAATCCGTCTCCGCCTAGCGGACTCCGTCTTGTTCAATGTAGTTGAAGAAAAGACCGCGGAAGCCCTTTGGCAAAAGCTTGAAAAGTTGTATGAAACAAAATCAGCAACTAACAAGGTTTTTCTGAAAAAGCAGCTTTATAGCTTGAGGATGAAGGAAAGTTCATCCGTGGTAGATCATTTGAATGAGTTTAATACTATGATCGATAAACTGGTTTTAGTTAATGTGAAGATGGACGATGAAGATAGAGCTATCACCCTACTTTGTTCCCTCCCAGACACTTGGGATCATATGGTGATGACCATCGGTAATTCATCATCAGGAACTCTCAATTTTGATGATGTGGTAGCCGCTTTGTTGGCAGAAGAGTTGAGGCGAAAAACGTCTCTGGAACCCTCAACCAATGAAGCCCTATCCGTGAGAGGTCGATCGTTCGAGGGGAGTAAACAAGGTAGAAAGCAGTCCAGATCTAAGTCTAAAGGACATAAGCAGAAAGGGAAGTGTTGGCATTGTGGGAAGCCAGGACACTCCAAGAAGGACTTGTTGGCAATTAAAGAATGGTGAAAAGCAAAATCAGCCATCAGCTGAAGCCAGTACAGCAGATTGAGGAGAAACGGCAACATGTGAAGCCTTACGTATCGATAACGACAGATCGGTGTTATATACACGGGTTTTGGACTCGGGTGCATCTTTCCACATGTCTCCCCATGGAGACTGGTTTGACAAATATCAGCCATATTGTGGTGGAAAGGTCTATTTGGGTGATGATCATCCTTTAGAAATTGTGGGAAGAGGGGATATAAGGATCAGGTTGGACGATGGTAGAGAAAGGATGCTATGTGATGTGCGACATGTGCCCGATTTGAGGAAGAATTTGCTATCAATCAAAATGATGGATAAGCTAGGGTATTATGTCACCTTATGTAACAACTACTGCAAGATTACCAGAGGAGCTCTTGTAGTAGCAAAGGGAGAATCTTATGGGACCTTATACCGTTTATGCGGTGATACGGTGACAAACCATGCAGCAGCAGCAACTTCTGTTCAGGATGCGGTAATGCTATGGCATCAACGCCTAGGCCATATGAGTGAAAAAGGCCTGAAAATTCTGCATGACAGAGGTATGCTTTCTGGGATTAAGTCTTGCAATTTAGACTTATGTGAGCACTTGTATTTTTGGTAAACGAGAAGAGGGTTCGGTTTCACTGCAAGTCCTGGTAAGAGTTCTGATTTTCTGCAACTTATACATTCGGATATATTTGGACCTGTCCCCACTCAGTCCTTGAATGGCGCCATCTATTTTCTGACTTTTATAGATGATTATTCTAGGAGAGTGTGGGTGTATTTTCTGAAGAAGAAGTCGGAAGCTTTGCAGAAATTTAAAGAGTACAAAGCACGGGTAGAGAAGAGTTTGGGCAAGTCAATTTTGTGTCTCAGGTCAGATAATGGGGGTGAATATTGCTCCAAGGAATTTGATAAATTTTGTATGCAGGAAGGGATTAAGCACCAGAAGACTGTACCATACACTCCACAACAAAATGGTGTGGCTGAGCGGATGAATCGCACAATCATGGAACGTGCAAGAAGCATGCTTAGCGCAGCCATGTTGGAGAAAAAGTTTTGGGCGGAGGCTGTTAATACAGTTGTTTATCTTATTAACAGGTCACCTACAGCTGCATTGGATGGACAGATTCCGGAGGAGGTTTGGTGTTGTAAGCCAGTTGATTACTCTCATTTGCGCACTTTTGGCTGTGACGCGTTTGCCCATGTACCCAAAGAAAAAAGGTCCAAGCTTGACCCGAAGTCAAGCAAATGTGTTTTTCTCGGCTATGGAGATATAGTGAAGGGGTATAGAGCGTGGGATCCTACGCCCACAAGGTAATTATTAGCCGGGATGTAATTGTTGATGAAAAATCCATGCAAAGGAAGGAGGTACAGCAAAATCCTAATGTTGTACCTGTTGAAGTAGAATTGAGTGAAGATGACTATGAAGATGAACATGCTGAAGTTTTTGATCAGCATGCAGAACAGCAAGTAGAACAGGAAGTAGAGCAGCCACAACGGTCACAAGACCAAGAGCCAGAACCGACGGATCATTGGGTTAGAAGATCTACACGTCCACAAAAGTGTCCGGAAAGGTATTCTCATGTGTATCAGTCCTCTTTTGCTTTGTTAATTGATGATGGTGAACCTAGTTCATTTCAGGAAGCTAGAGAGTCTGAGAATGCAGCAAAGTGGAGGAAATCCATGGAGGAGGAAATCGAGGCACTTCGAAAGAATAAAACTTGGGAACTTGTGGATCTCCCACCTGGAAGAAAGACTGTTGGAAACAAGTGGGTGTACAAAGTGAAGAAGAACAACAACGGGCTGTTGGAACGCTATAAAGCTCGCTTGGTGGCAAAGGGCTATGTGCAGAAGTCGGGTGTTGACTTTAATGAAATTTTCTCTCCGATTGTGAAGATGACTACTATTAGAGTTCTACTTGCACTTGTAGCTGCACAGGATTTGGAACTGGAGCAGCTTGATGTAAAGACTGCTTTCTTGCATGGTGATCTCGAGGAAGAGATATATATGGATCAGCTTGAGGGCTATGAAGAAAGAGGCAAAGAGCATTTGGTTTGCAGACTGAAGAAATCATTGTACGGGTTGAAACAGGCGCCAAGGATGTGGTACAGGAAATTTGACACCTTCATGAAGAGCCAAGGTTTCAGCAGGAGTGAAGCTGACCATTGTGCATACTACAAGAGGTTTGACGATGGCAGTTTTATTATTTTGCTGTTGTATGTTGATGATATGTTGGTTGCGAGGCCCCAACATGAAGAAAATCATTGATCTTAAGGCTCGGTTGGCTAGGACATTTGAAATGAAGGATTTAGGAGCAGCAAACCAAATTTTAGGGATGAAGATACACAGGGACAGAAAAGGAAGAAAGATCTGGTTAAGTCAAAAGTCATATGTGGAAAAGATTCTGCAGCGCTTCAATATGCAAGAATGCTAAACCGAGTTAGTACCCCACTTCTTCCACACTTAAAGTTGTCTTCCAACCGGTGTCCTAGAACGGAAGCGAGAGAAGACAAGCATGTCTCGTGTACCGTATTCATCGGCAGTAGGAAGCCTCATGTATGCCATGGTGAGCACCGGACCGGATATTGCCCAAGCGAGTGGGAGTAGTCGGCCGGTACATGGCAAATCCTGGTAAGGAGCATTGGAATGCGGTGAAGTGGATATTCGGATATTTAAGAGCCACTTCGGATGTTGCCATTTACTTTGGATCGGCAGATTTGCAAGTTACGGGTTTTGTGGATTTTGATTATGGTGGAGATAGAGATGGAAGAAAATCCACTACGGGATATACCTTCACCCTTTCTGGAGGAGCGGTGAGTTGGGCTTCTAAGTTGCAGTCTGTTGTGGCCTTATCAACCATTGAAGCGGAATACATTGCAGCAACTCATGCCAGCAAAGAGGCAATTTGGCTAGAGCGATTGTTGGGTGACTTCAAGGTAATGCAGGGAGAAAATTACGCTGCATTGTGATAGTCAGAGTGCTATTCAGTTAGTGAAGAATCCAACATTCCATGATCGCACGAAACACATTGATGTCAAGTACCACTTTATCAGAAATGTGGTGGAAGAAGGTAGGATCCTGTTGCAGAAAATCGACATTGAAGTGAATCCTGCAGATATGCTTACAAAGTCGGTCAAGGTAGAGAAGTTTGAATGGTGCGAGAACTTCTGCGGGCTTGCTGAAAAAGTAACAAGGGCAGCGTTGGGCAATTGGGAATTGGATGAAAATCTTTTGGCAGAAGAGTTCTTGAATACTGACTTCAAGTGGGAGAATGTTAGGTGTGAAGTCCGTATGGCCACTAGACGTCATGGGCTGACAGACGTCTAGGCCAGACGTATGGGCTGACAGACGTCTAGGCCAGACGTCATGCCAAGAAGACGCCAAAGAAGTGGACGTCTAGGTAGACGTACGCGGAAGACGAAAAGTCTTGGGAGCGGAAGACCTGAAACGAACAGTCTTTGGAGGCTTGCGTTGGAAGATGAAACAAGCAGTTTTGGAGTCTTCCTTCTGCTCTATAAAAGGGATGTGATCCCTTGCATAATGTAACAAGAGAGTTGTTGAAAACGTCCAAGGACGTGAATGTAATCTTTGCTGAAATTAATAAGAAGAGAAGTTGCCATTGCCCCGTGGTTTTTCCTGCACATTGCAGGTTTCCACGTAAAATCTCTGTGTCACTTGTGTTACTGTTTCCGTGTTCTATATTTTTGTTATTGTGCTTCCTCTTGCAGGTGTGGAATCTTGGAGTTTTTCCTAACAAGACTCTCCTCTCTGCGCCATTAATGAACTAGATTTACAAGGACGTTAGGGCGGATCCGGTAATGATGCTCGCCTCCTTTCTACAATTGAAACCTCCCATCCTATTTTTGCAATTGGTTACAGGGCCGCATTAAGTGGGGAAATTCGCATTTATGAGCCGCAGACCTGCCTTGGATGAATACCCGGTCTTAGAATGCATGCCTCTCGGGAGACGCACCGTTGTCAGATACTGAGGAGGTTCGCTGAGTTTACCTCCGAAGCACAACTTCACAATGGACCGGAGCCGAAGTGAAGGCCAGGATGGGGGGCAAAGCCCTAAGTCAAAATATCCTTGTCTAGGTTAGTTCGCTGGAAAATGGCCTTGAAGACAGCTTCACCAGATAAACTGGCCGAAGTAGCCAATCTGCTTGTAGAAGACACGGTTACTTAACTCCTAGCTAAGCTGCTTCGCTGAAATGTGCTTGCTTTGCTGAGAAATGGGGCAAAAATGCTACTTCGGCAAGGAACTTTCCCGAAGTGGCTAGCTGCTGGCAATATGTTGCAAAATCTCGTCCCTTTGTATTTAGATGGACGCTTCGCAGCGATCAAACCAGAAGGTGGCAGTTCGGGGAAGCATTGGCCGAAGTTTACTCCCTGCCTTAGACATTTTTCTATTCTATCAGTAGTGCTTCGGCAAAACAGCGACTGAAGTGGGAGGTTCGCCTGGGGAATGGCCGAAGTAGCCAGCTCGCTAGACTAAGGCCCGAACTGGCGCCCATCTAGGTGAAAGCTCGCTGTGGGGGATGGGTCGAAGTAACACTTCGGCAGAATTTTTAGCGAAGTGACCCGGCTAATTTAGAACATTCTTGACCATTTCAAAATTGCAGCTTCGCAGCTCCTCTGTCCGAAGTGGCCATTTCGGCAGTCCTACGAGCGAAGTGCCCTCCATGCCTTAGAAAATTTTAAGCCCAAACTGGACTCACCTGATTTTCTTTGCGAAGTTGTCCTTTTCTCCCTGCTTTCAGCGAAGCTGCCTATTTTTTCCTGTTTTCTGCTGGCGAAGCTATTTACACATATGAATTGAATACAGGGGGCCAAAAGGTGGATGACCAAAAATGCTGTAGTGCTACAAAATGTAGAAAAAGCAAGGGAACAAATTCATAAAAAAAACAAGAAAACATATCATAAAAACTGACTCATACTTCAAATTTCTACCCCTCTGCGAAATGTGACAGAATTGTCAACAGTACCTATTTGGTCTAAAGAATTGGCTTGGTCTACCTCCTTTTGGTGTCCGCGAGTGCCACCAGCCATTTTGGTGTGATTTGAACAACTTCCATTGACTTACTAAAAATAGAAGTATGGTTCCCGGAGTTACTATTTTTAGTAAGGAGCTAGAAAAAGTGCTTGAGTGCTATATATCAAAATGATCAGCTCGAAAAGATGGCCCCAATGAGCTATATACCAGAACATTGGTTTTTGGCACCCCAGACTCTGTTTTGTTGTCGAGGTTGCTGGTGTTGTCGGTTTTCCTCTAGGAGGCTTGGTTCAAAAGTTAGGTTTTTTGTCGGCCAACCCCTTATGACACTATCCCTGCATTGTCGATTACGGACACTGTCCCTTCACTGCTGGCTATTGACACTATCCCTGCACTTCCGGTTACTGACACTGTTCGATCATTGACATTGTGGTTCCTTGTACTGACAACTGTCTGTTCTAACTCAGTCACTAACTAGTCTCTACCTGCTATAATTTCTAACTGTCACAGACAATTGTTACTGACACTGACAACTGACAATCCTGACTTGACTGTTACTATTCTCAAATTGAAGTGATACCCGACTGTTACTGATACTGGCATACTCTATCTTGACCGTTCTTGTTATGTTCGCCCACTCTTTCAACCGTTGCAAATAGTATTATGGTGATAGGGAAGTCTCCTCTATATGGTCATTTTTGTGGGAGGAGTTTTGGTTGCAGGTTAAACATTCAAGAAAACAGGAAGGTTTTTGCAGGGTAATTTTTTAACAGATTCAGGGTATGCTAAGCCAAGGTGTATGTAATACCCATTGGCCCTCTGTCATACCACAGTGATGAACGATAGTGTTTGGATCAATATTTTAGGCCACTACTCAAGGAGGATTCCATGCATACCCTTGAGTAGACTACCTGCCTCTCTGATAGTACGAGAGGGTAATATTTTCAGATGCTGTGTTTGGTGTACTATGGATAATACAAGGCTGAAAAAGCTTCCTAGGGCTAAAGGTTTCTCCTAATCATAGGTGGTCTCCTGATATGCCCGAAGATCTGAGGCCTAGGTATTGGAGCCTGATCACCCCTCACTTCACTAGACACTTTACGGGCAATCTAGCTTAGCCAATAATGACAGCTCCTTTGTGATATTTTAAAACCCCTAGCACAGAGTTTCTAACCTAATAAATTATTGCAGAAAAAAACAAAGGACTGTTTTTGCTGTTTTTTTTTTTAAATAAAGGAGAAGCAGAAAGTGGAAAACACGGAAAAATTATACCTAACAGTCGTAGTGGAGGGGCAAGAACTGTCGCAGTCGCTGCAGAACTCGGCCCGAGAAAGCACTCTGATACCACTTGTTAGGAACCTACTAGTAAAAATTAACTCATTCACACAAATACTGCAATTAAAATAGAGATTCATGAAATAACAGTATATTGCAATACAAAAAGTAAATGCGGAATTAAAACAATCTCACAACAACACAAAATTGCGGGCCTCTTTGAGGGGGCAACCTCCTTCAATACTTTCATTAATTTGCAAAAAGATACATTTGTTCATGGATCCATGTATTTTAGAGATACATTTCATGCAACCCTAACCTAATGCTCAAGAGTTGGCTTATACGCAAAACGCCACTCGAGCTAGAATCTTCTACCAAACATCGCTTACATTCTTGAAAATTGTTACATGAAATGGCCCCACTTGTCTAGGCGCCTTACTTGCTACATACCATTACAAAGTATTACAAAATAACATTATAAAGGGGTCCCCATGTTGGAAGTGGGTCATTAAATAATCATATGAGAATTACAAAAATAATGTTAGGATGGGGTCCTAACATGCTTATAGCGAAGAAGCTTCATAACCATTTTAGTCTTGTGTACTAATCATTCTATGCAGAAATCTCATCGCTAGAGAAACCTGCACATTGAACTTGAGTGTACACTTGCTTACATATCTTTTCTGAAATCTGTGGGCTCTGAAGTGATATAACATGTCGATATGAAACACTATACTGGTAAACATTTAGATATGGCTATGGTAATGCATATTGAGTTTGAATATTGATTGCAGACATATTGCCATCAGGTGCCCTGGTATGAAATCCTAGAGTTTAGTGTCGATTGTGATGGCATTATTAGATATCTACTATCTTATACTATGAAAGACTTGACTGGTTCATGAATAATTTAAAGCTCATAATTCCTCCCATGGACTGCTTGAGGCTTTGGAATCTTCATGTCTAATTCTTGTGCTTATAGAATGGCTCAAATGGCCTAGTCCAGCAGGGAAGAGACTGAGTACAGATTTAAGACATTGAAAGAGATCCAACTATTTATGTAATGCATGCACTAATTGTCTTGTGACTAAAACCTTCATGTTTAATATTTTATCCCTCCATTGCCTATGATATGCTTGATTGGTTGGTTTTGTCACTGCAGATTTTATCTGTTATCATTAAAGTTACTTCTCAATATTGAGGTCTTTATGCTGTAAATGGTTTCTACATTGTCATATAGTACAAGGGTAGAGTCATTTGAGAGGCATTCTGCTCAGTTTGGCCAAGGGCAAAGGTGCCCTATTGGCTGATCACTAGAAGAGGGTGTCTATTATGTGTTTGAGCTGCCTGTATAGTATTCTTGTGAATGAATAACAAATATCATCACGCTGTTATAAAATATGATATTAAAATCATTCTTGCATCTTATATCTATCATTTTCATTCAGTTTAGTAGAAAGTAATATTTATCTATGGGCAAAACTGGTCAATATCAGTTTAATTCTAACATTTACTTTTAAGAAGAAAACTCCTACTAATTCACTTTGTGTAAACTTTTCTTGTAACACAAAGTTTCTATTTGCTTACAATGCTTTTCAGTGCTGCTTGTGAAATTTTCTTACACCATTCTTTTTCAGCCATGATGGAATGGTTTGGAATCTATCTCTGGACTATTGTAGTCCATATTGTGATGTTAATTATCATTTCTGATTTGTGCAAATATTGATTAGACTTTGGGAGATACTAGCATTGTTGGTTCTAATATTTCATGCTTTTGTTTTCTTGCTTCTTTTGTCACAGTAATGAGATATAGCCACAGAATCTGAGTGAAAGTTAATGAAAAAAATAGTGTTAATGGGACAAGTTTTATTCATTGACACATTCTTTGTGATGGTATAAGAGCAATTTTTTTATTTCGTCTGCCATAACTTTGAAAGTCTACATCTTTTAGCTTCTATTAATTATAGCCTTCAGTAACACTCTCTTCTATTGTCTGTTGATTAGAGGAGAACTGGAGGATTAGTGATTTGGAGGTCAGGAGGTTCCCTTGTTCTATATCGAGGAATGACCTATGAACCACCTTCACTAAAAGCTGCAAAGCTTCAAGCTGATAAAAATCAAGAAGCTGCTTTGGGGAGCGGGGCATGGATGCAATCTGGAGCTGAAACTGTCATAAGAAACAAACCCATAGATGGCATAATTAATAATTTAGGAAGAAATACAGCAGATTCTCTTGTTGTTACAGAAATTGCTGATGAGAGAAAGCCCGTACAACCACCAAGTGATCTAGACTATGAAAGTGAAATGAATAAAATATTGGATGAATTGGGTCCACGCTTTACTGACTGGTCAGGCTGCAATCCTCTGCCTGTAGATGCTGACTTATTGCCAAAATTAGTTCCTGGATACAAGGAACCTTTCAGGCTTCTTCCTTATGGTGTGAGACACACGTTGAGTAATTTGGAAATGACCAATTTGAGAAGGCTTGCAAGAAGATTACCTCCTCATTTTGCACTAGGTATATTGTGATTGTACTTTCTTTTTGAGTTGCTTAAAAATATTGCTTCAGGATTTCTTTTTCTTAATGTTTTTGCATTGACATGTTCTGATCTGTATCTCATACTCCATGCAAAAATATTTTTTCTGAGAAGGGAGAAACCGGCAGCATCAAGGATTAGCTGCTGCAGTTGTGAAGCTCTGGGAAAAAAGTGAAATTGCCAAAATTGCAATTAAACGAGGTGTTCAAAATACCAGTAATGAAAGAATGGCTGAAGAAATCAAGGTGAGTGCAGAAATAATCATGGGTTTTCTACTGCAGAAATATTTTAGTTTTTAAAATTGTAGCAGACATCTATTGGAGAACTGAAACTATAGTTCACAAGTTATAATATTAAAATATTGCAAAGATTGCAGAAAATACTAAGTGTAGGCCCTTCATATATCTTCACTGGGTAATAATTCACATTATTCTGTTCTTCATTATAACTGCAACCAGCTATTATTATTTTTAAATTGTTCATCACTGTCACTGCAGTATTTTGACCAACCCCATAAGAGTATTACAACATATCGCCTGGCAAGAATTGAACATGGGTCTTCCCATTGAAAGCCCACATTTTTTAACTCCTTTAGCTCATGCCACTTGATTGCAATTAATGATTATTGGTCATCACAGTAATTGGTCTTTCTTCAAGTTGGTTTATCCTTAGCATGTACAATTGCTTATTATCAATACTTCCATATTCTTTCCTTGCATAATTAAATAACAAACTAAAGTGGCTGGTATGTCTTTACTAATCTCATAGAACATTGCACATATTTTCATACGTTAAATTTTTTTTATTTATACCGGAGACTGTTAATCTTCATTGTAAAGGAAATAAGTGAACATTCTTTGCCATAAAGTCTTGCTTTTCGTGGCTGATATTCAACAGTGTCAACCTGATATGATTTGAACTGTAAAAGAAAAGATCCACTTTTTTCTTCTACCAGTTGGACACAGTGTTTTAAGCTTAGTCTCTCTTTTTTTACCTTTTTTCAATTCAAACACATTTCATTAAAAAAAGTTTGTTTATTCTTCCAGATATATTTTCTGTCTTTGTTTATGTACACTTGGAAGTTGAACTTTCCCTTCTGCTGTAGAGTCTACAATCATAATCCTGCAATAAAGCACTTCGGTATACCAGTGACATATAATTATTTGACCTTTATAGCCATGTGTTGAATTTTGTAGGCAATGAGGCTTGGCCTTAAGAACATATCCATTTATTGCACATTGCTGTTTATTTGATAGACAAGTGGACTAGAAGTGAGAAAGCACGAGTTTGAAATTTTTGCAGTTTTACAAATGAAAGTACAAGTAGGCATTGTTTTACAGATTTATCCGATGTTTGGATGCAGGATCTTAAAAGACTATCTATGATTTTTTTTCAAATGATTGTGCTTTCTGAAAGTAGATAATATGCGGCTTATGTTCTCATAGAATTAATGGCATTGCAGAATCTTACTGGAGGCACTCTACTTTCAAGAAATAAGGAGTTCATCGTCATTTATAGGGGAAAGGACTTTCTTCCTCCTGCTGTTGCAGCTACATTAATGGAGAGAGAGGTACGGGCCAGGGAACTTCAGGATGAGGAAGAAAGGTCACGACTTAAAGCATCTTCAACACTCCTAGAAATATCTGAGGAAGCTGAAGCAGGACCTAGTTTTGCTGGTACTTTGGCTGAATCTTTGGAAGCCAAAGCACGATGGTCAAAGCGCATTGATAGCCAAGAATTGGAAAAGATGAGAATAGCAGCCGTTAAGGCTAGAAAGGCTGATATAGCAAGAAAACTTGAGAGAAAGCTAGCTCTTGTAAGTTTATGTCTTAATTTAATGGGCATAAAACATTTTTTGAATCCATTTATTCATTTTGTAACTGTTTCTCTGCTAGGTTCATATGAGTCTGAATATATTTTTTTCTTGAGAAACAACATCTGAGTTAGTATATATGACATCTAAGTTGGTTTCTCCTATACCTATAAGGACCAGCCCTTTTGATTGAAGATTGTTGGGACCCAAAACATGATTTACACTTTTTGCATGCTTGCATATTGGTAATTATGTTTATCCCTGTATTTGATGACTGAAGTCTGGTTAGTTAAAAAAGTTATTGATTCATTTGTATTTGTTCTTGATTGTCAGGCCCAGAAAAAGGTTGCTAAAGCAGAGAAGGATTTAGCAAAAGTGGAGGCATTTTTATTGCCTGCCAAACCAGCGTCAGATCAAGAGACAATAACTGATGAAGAGAGATTCATGTTTCGCAAGCTGGGTCTGAGAATGCAAGCATTCTTGCTTTTGGGTAAGCAGTTTCGTTTTAAAAAGTCTTATCATTTCTTAGTGTTTGCGGTGTTCGCATGTAAGTGGATTGTGATTAGTCTCTGCGCAATGCTAAATGTGACATGCCTTGCTTGTTTTATGCATATTCCAGGGAGACGAGGAATTTTTGATGGTACAGTGGAAAACATGCACTTGCATTGGAAACACAGGGAACTAGTAAAAATCATATCCAAGGAAAAGAGTCTAGCAGAGGTGAAATACACTGCACTTATGCTGGAGGCAGAAAGTGGGGGAATATTAGTGTCAGTCGATAAAATAAGCAAAGGTTATGCAATAATAGTTTATCGAGGCAAAAACTATCAGCGGCCACTTACAATAAAGCCTAAGACTCTTTTAACAAAGAGAAAAGCATTAAAGCGTTCAATTGAACTCCAACGACGTGAGGTAATATACATAAGAAGTGTCTTCTTTATGTTGATGTTAGTGCTGTTCTGTTAGAAAATTAAACAGAACTTTGATTTAGCTTCAAATTTTTCTTTTCCTTTGTGTTAGTTATTTAGAGTTTGTGTGAAATTTCACGTGCAAGGCTCATGCATGCTGTTGTCTTGCTGTCATATTTTCAGTCGTTGAATCGGCATATCTTACAGCTGGAGAAGAATATGGAGCAGCTCAAATTTGAACTTGTATGCTTCTTACTTACCAATTCATTAGCAGTGTTATAACAATCCTATAGAAGAATTTACTCGTTTCATCTTCTAATGGATTAGGGATATCCTGGAATGGAGTTCTATGTTTAGTATCCAGATGTGTTCAACTTAAATCACCTCTTGACATCCTCAAGGAAGATCCTGCTTTCTGACATTGTTTTCCGCATGTCCTCCACTTACAGAGTAGGATTGAAGATATTGATGAGAATCAAAGCACTACAGCTTTCAATGCAGAATTGGGTTCTGCATATCTTTCAGAAGATGAAGAGGTGAGTGAAGAAAATGGAGTTTTTACGGACTTATGTGACTTTTAGATTACTGTCTAAACCCTAAATGTACACTAGGAATAGACCTGAAAATGCTTGGATTTTACAAGCAATGAGAAACAGCAAAACTGTGATTAAATAACCAGTTTTAATCACAGTAAAAAATGATCAAATTAACAATTTTGATCACTCTAAAATGCTATCAAATTTGCCCAGATCTAGCTAAATTCTAAACAATGATATTCCATATATCAGAGACAACATGCAAAAAAAAAATTCATATCCAATGGATAAAAAACATCATTTATAGAGTTCATCCAAAATAAAAAATTAAGAATCAGCAGAAACGCTGAAAAATAAAACCAGTCTGATAAAAAATTCATATCTTCAGTAATATGATCTGGGTTATTGAGGTATTTAATGGGTTTCTTACCCAACAAGTCAGGAGCGTCCATGCAAAATTCGAGTCCGATCCAGATCACGGATTTTGAGAATTCCTCAAAATAATAGCAGCCTATCTGTTAGATATGACAGCTACATTTTTTTAATTCATCACAGCAACAGTAACTTCAACAAACACTAGACCCTTCCTTGACTCTAGGACAACATGCACACTAACAATTAGCTCTTTTTATTACAAGTGTAAAAAAGGAAAATTTGAAAATGAGGAAACACTTAGGCATGACATGCATCTAAGATTTCAGTGGGATGTGTTATAAGAGCTAGCTCATTATTTGCTTTAGTATCCTTTTAAGAACATTTCATATTTCATTTATTTTCACAATATTTGAGTTCTAGTATTTGATCAATTGTATAAGAGTAGTGGTTTTCCTGCTGCAGGATGAAGATGAATACAGTGAGGGAGATGAAGATGAAGACAGAAACGAAGATGGAGACCAAGTTGTATATCATGATCATTATGACAACTACAGTGAAAATGAAGATTCATCTTTGGAGTTGGAGAGAGAAACCCCTGAGAACGGCAAAACAATGGAAGAACATGTTATTTATGGTGAAAATTTAGGGATGAATTTTGAGGCAGATTCTATACACAGCAGTGACGTGGAGGAAGAAGAACTAGATCAGCATGAAGTTCCTCTTCAGGATATAGAGGCAATGTCTGCAGAGATCATCAACATACAGGAAAGAGACTCCTCTTGTGTTGAGGCTTAGTTTGACAAGAGGTTAGTGCAATACTTGGAGATAAATGGGAGCTTGAATTTCATAGAGAGACGAGACAATCCCCTAACTACTCTGTTGGATATAACAAGGTGCTGGAGGATCTAGTATTTTTTCTTTGTTCTTCCATCAACCATTTGTCCATGGTTTTAGCTTGGGTCTTCTCAATAGCTGTTGCCAAACATTAGCCAATTTGTAACATGATTTAATTTGATAATGTTATCCATCATCTTGTAAAGAAGAATTATAATGAAAAGGAATTTTTCATTTTTGATAAATAAGATATTTACCTCAAGGAAATTTTATGTATGGGAATAAGCTAGAGGAGTGTTAGTGCAAATTCAGAACGTCTATGAAAGGTTTGGGAAATGTTAGTAGATATATCTTGAAATGTTTGTTTCTAAGGAAATGCATATGAGTTGTTTCAATGACATTTACCTGTTAGCCATGGGAGAAAACAACTTTTCCCCTCTAAATGCAGAAATTCTGGATCATTTGTTCTTTGGGATTCTATTATTGTTTTGCTAAGCATTAGTTTTGTATTTGAAAGTTGCTGGTGTTGCTTATAAACATTGTTAATATCTACAGATTGTTGCATCTGTCTATGTGGGCACACAATGCTAGTAAAGTTGAAACCATTGAAAAGCTTTTGTTTTTGCCTATTTTGGCAACTTTAAATCTAATCAGAAAAATTTGCCAACGGTGAGTATATTTATGATTAATATATATTCCTTGTATTAATATATATTCCTTGTATGCAGGGCGTTAACTGAAACTTTGGATAATCAAATTAAAGATTTTTGCTCTTTTTACTTGCAAGTACCCATTTTTGTGTTATCTAAGAAAAATTTACAAAATAAAAAATAAAATCAAGGATACACTAAATTCCTAAACCTAATACTTAGGTTCAACTTGATTCATTTATATTATTATTTTTTTCCTTTTAAACTTTTAATGTAGTTCAATATATTATTATGTCTACATCAAGACACCATAACAATGGATGGTGTTTATTTGGGTACATTTTGTGCCTACTCATAAGTGTTTAATGGGATAATACATGTATTAATGATTAATCATTGAGACCTTTTTTTTCTACAAACTACTATTCAAACTGTTGTATTGTTGCTACCTCTGATGGAAAGTGTAGTAGATGAAGAGATTTAAATGGAACAGCCAACAAGTTATGAAGATAATCCTAAGCTTGTGTGTACAACTTAATTATTTTATATTCTTAATTAGGTAAATTGTGCATGGCATGAGAAGATTGATAGGTTCTTCATTGACTATGGCTTCAAACACTCTGCGTGTGATCATAATATTCATGTTCAACATATAGACGGTTAGATTCACATGATAATTCTGGTTTGATTGTTATTGGGAATAATGTTGATTTGGTTCATGGTGTAAAAAAGACTACAATGAATGTAGTTTAGAAGATATATAACTTGGGCCCATTGCATTTTACTGTTGGAATTTAAGGTTTGCATTTGTGTGATGACATTTTTCTAAAGCACAAGTATACAGTTGATTGGAAAAAAAGATTTAAGATAAAGGATTGCAAGCCTTCTTCCGGTGCATGTTAGTCAAGATTCAAGCTCTCTAATAACAATATTACCACCATGATTGTTGATACTTTGTTCAAGCATCTTGTTGGTAATCTTGTATACTTGGGTCATGTCCAGTTACATATAGCCTTTGCGATCAATCATGTTTTGAGGTTATTAAATGAGTAGATGGAGAACTATATGCAAGCAACAAAGTTAATTTAATAGTCCATCAAGGATATTTTCCTTTTTTAGTGGTAAATCTGTCATAGGTGAGGTAACCTTTGACTTAGCTACCATGACCGTGGGATATCTCTACTATCGAATTTGTCCAAGACTTGCACCTTGCTATGTCACTTGGAATATTGCACCAAGACCTATATGCACTAGTGTGCCTTATTAACAATTAAACTATTAACTACTATACAATTTCATTTTTCATATCACATGAGGTAACCTTTGACTTAGCTACCATGACCGTGGGATATCTCTACTATCAAATTTGTCCAAGACTTGCACCTTGCTATGTCACTTGGAATATTGCACCAAGACCTATATGCACTAGTGTGCCTTATTAACAATTAAACTATTAACAACTATACAATTTCATTTTTCATATCACATGTTACCTAGGGATTAGACTTTAAGTCTCCATATTGAAATCTGCTTACTTTAAACACTTGATCATCCCATTTAACGTCAAAGATACCTAAAAGCCAAAATTAAATACTACAATGAAGATTATATTGTATTTGTAGACTACACAAACTCGAATAGTAAAAGTGATTTTAATACTCCAAGTTTGACTCAAGAGATGCGTACTTAGTTTAGGTCTTGGCACTTGGTCATTTATAAAGCAAATTCCATGGTTGAAGTATCTACCATTAAAGTTAATTATAACATAGTTATGAATGCACCTTTATAAGTAACTCAAGATTAAAAATAAATGCATGAGCTTAAAGATTCCCAAAAATAGGCTATATGCAATTTTGGTGACAATAAACACTATACAACTTACATATATTTAAGTTGGCATACAACAAGACCGAACAAATTTATACATATTGTCATTATATCAAACAACTAGTTTAAGAAGGGATGATCTCCTTGAGTACTATAAGATTGAGGGTCAAGTTTTGAACATCTTCACAAAGTCATTGACAGGGGCCAAATTTGTCAATCTTGAGTCTATGCTTGAGTTGAAGGCAGTTACTAAGAGGAGGAAATGTAAGGCTAATGCCAACTTTTTAACCCCTCCAAAACATGTTCAAGGGATGGTTGGAGTTGAGTGTAAGTTTGAATTATTAGAACTATTCAATTTGTGATTTCATGTTGTATTTTATATTACTCAATGAGAAAATGACTTGTGGCATGCTCAAGATTTGCCTATTATAATGGGTGTATAAATATATAATGGAAGTATTTCAATCTACATTTCTCTCGTAGGGGGTTGCCCCCTAAGGGGCTTGGAAAATGGTCGGGTGCTTTAATGATCAACAAATCTGAAGGCCGAAGGAGCGTGGAAGGCTGAATGATGAGTTGATCTTTGGAGTGTTAAGGCTAAAGGAGAATGGAAGGTTGGGTTGGTTGAAGAAGTGTGGAAGGTTGGACTGGCTGAAAGAACTACAATGAAAGGCTAGGATGTTGGGTGGAAGGCTGGGATGGTTGAAGGAACGTGGAAGGCTGATAAGGCTAAGGCTGAAGGAGCGTGGAAGGCTAGGTTGGTTGAAGGAGTTGCAACGAAAGGCTATGATGCTGAGTGGAAGGTTGGGAAGGCTAAAGGAGCGTGGAAGGCTACTTACAATGAGAAAAATGAAATTGCAAAGTGTGAAGGATTAGGGTTTTTTTTGAAAAAATGTCTTATCTTTTAGGAGCCATATCTTCGCGAAGAGTTATCTTATTCAGTTGATGCTTGGACCAACTTGTGCAAAATTTGAATAGCTTTAAAATGACTGGTCATATGCAAATATTTGAGCAATATTGAGGGATATACGACCCTATGAAGTCAAACATTCGGAACAAGGGCAGTGAGGGTATTTCAAGTCGCAAAAAACAAAATTGCAGAGTGCGAAGGATTAGGTTTTTTTCTGGAAAAATGTCTCATCTTCTAGGAGCCATATCTTCGTGAAGAGTTATCCGATTCAGTTGATTCTTGGACCAACTTGTGCAGAATTTGAATAGCTTTAAAATGAGTGGTCATATATAAAAATTTGAGCAATATTGAGGGAGATACGACCCTATGAAGTCAACCATTCGAAACAAGGACAATGACAATTTTTCAAGTCAAAAAATGAAATTGCAAATATTTGCCAACTAGGGTTTGAATGATGGGAAGAGCAATGAAGGGCTATGAATTCAGCGAGGAAGGAAACTAGCAATTCAGATTGGGTAAAGTAGACTATGATAGTGCAATGTTTTGGAAATATTACTCTACTAAGATGCAAGGCATAAATAGTAGAGGTGAAGTTTTGGGATTGTGAAAGTTGCTATAGGAAAATTTCAAGAAAGATGCTAAATTTTGGACTAATTGTATTCATATAAAAATTTGAAAAGATCCCAAAAATGAAAATCAAGAATTCAAACATTTTATGTAAAATGATGTAGGTTTCTAGCTATAGCATCTCAATTGAGATGAGAAGTGTATCTATTTGTAAACTCTCAAGCTCTAGAGAAGAGAGATGTGATTTATCAAGGGTGGGGGACCCGAGTACAACCCCTTATTATTAAGCAAAAAAAAATAATGGAAGTATTTCAACCCCAAAAAGTTATCTTGTCACATACTTCATTTTCAATTTTTTTTTTTTTTGAGTAATACTTCTTATACACATCCACCATGAAAATTTTCTTTTGTTTTTATGCTAACATCTTTGTCTTTTTTATACTACTCAAAGCTTGATGTTTAATATTGTTTGTTTAGGGTGTCTTTCATTTGATCTTCATATAATAACCCAATAATAGTATGTTTTTATGCATGGAAGAAAAAACCTTTATCCAATGAAATTTTGCAAGGTTACTTAAGTTTCATGTTTAGGCATACAAAAGAAATCCTATATTAAAATAAATTACTGACCTAAATACCATTAAACAATAAATCAAAATAATAAATTTTACATAATATATTTCTCTCAAATTCATTTGACTATATTTATTCATTTTATTATAATGTAAAAAGGTCAAGATAATCCAACATTAAATTTTTCTTCTTGATTGATCTTAATACTTGTAAATTGCAGAAGATTTGCATGTAAAATTTTAATAGTTTATTATTAATAGTTATACATACTTATATACTTACATAAATATACTAAAATAAAGTATAAATAATAATATGACAACTTTTTAAAAGAAACGCTAACAATATTTAAAAAAATTCAACACATTCTAAATGGCATTCCCTGCAAACCTATGTGAATATAACCTTTTACAATATTTTGAAAAGCATAATGTAATTTAAAACTTCTGATCATAAATTTTTTTAAGAACGTACTTCCACATATTTTTATGTCTCAGTCAAATGGCTACCTCAGCCTATTCTTATGAAAAAGATTATTTAACTATTTAAACATATTCTTGTTCATAATCTTATTCTCTTCTTCAACCATGTTCTTTAGCTATTCACCACTAGCTTTCTAAGTTTTAAACTGATTCAATTTTAAAGTTATGCAGTTTAAGATGATCATATACAAGAATTTTTTAAACAACTAAACATCATCTCATTTAATTAATTAATTAAATTCAATTAAACATTATTCAACTATTTAAACATATTCTTGTTCATAATCTTATTCTCCTCTTCAACCATGTTCTTTACCTATTCACCACTAGCTTTCTAAGTTTTAAACTTAAGATTCAATTTTAAAAGAATTTTTTAAACAATTAAACATCATCTCATTTGATTAAATAATTATTTTTAATTTTATATTATTTTAATTTTTTAAATATATTAAAATAACTTCCTAAAGTTTGTAAGTATATATTTGAATTGATTATATATAAAAAAAGTGGTCGAATGGTATTTGGTGTAATGACAGTTACCTAGTTATTATCTTCCATATGATTGTGAGGTCGATTCTTCTTATGTTTGCTTCGAACGAGCATTGATATTTGTAAATATTTGTAAAGAATGTTTAATATATAAAAAAAAACCATGTATTTATTGACTGTATGTATGAAGAACACATTCCCCATACCCCACCTTTTTGGATGTCAATCCTAGATATCCCTTGACTATATGTATGAAGAACACATTCCCCATACCCGACCTTTTTGGATGTCAATCCTAGATATCCCCGGGTAAAATACAATAAAATATACCATTCTACAGAAGCACAATACAGTTCCGTGCTGAAAATCTTGGATAGGACTGGATTGGATTCCAGTTGAGCTTAATTTAATTTAATTCACGAATTAAGTGTAGGACCTACATGAGAGTAGATCTGATTAGATAAGATTCGGCGAGTTGAGTTGTAGTCGGTTGGTTAAAGTGAAATAAACAATGTAACGTAACGTGTGCTGCTATTTTTTTTTATTTTTTATTTTTAAATGGAAAAAGTAAATTTATATTAAATTAGGATAAAAGTTTTTACAATAAAAAAGTGGGTCGGTTAACATACTTCATGGGAATCAAACTAATTTTCATTGACAAGGGTTAGTAAACAAAGCTGCTAACAAAACACAAAAAGTTTTTACAATAAAAAAAGTGGGTGGGTTAACATACTTCATGGGAATCAAACTAACTTTCATTGACAAGGGTTAGTAAACAAAGCTGCCAACAAAACACAAGTTTACCAATGATCATTACATCAAAGAAAGCATGTTATATGGCGTAATGTGCTTGATGTGTTGTTTTGCATAAACTGCTAGTGATTTTGGGATGGGAATCCACCCCTCTGCATCACGATTAAGGCCTTCAGTATCCGCGTCGCTCCAACCAACAATTGGCCTAAGTGAAATTGGTTGAACATCATCCCATCCCCCATCCTGGCGGGATGAACAAACAATGTCAACATTAGGTTGCTTCTTGACTAGTGAGGGCTGGGACTAGTGCCTGTCTGCGAGAGCACTTCTTGCATAAGACGAAGGCCGACAGTGAGAGCGGGATCGAAAAAACTCCTGAGAAGAGCTCTTTGGAGGGATCCGGTTGACTGTACAAGGAGCATTGGCCTAGTGCATCAAAAGAACTTGCAGATGATCAACTTCATAACAACTTTGTTGGCTTGAGTACATATCTATAGCCACATGTCATTAAAAACTTTTAATTTTTTAGCATGGGTAAATATGACAAAAGGTGTATACTGGTTAAAAACAATTCTATTACAGACCTTCAAAATATAAAAGAGCAGGCTAATCCTGAAAACCTGCCACACTTCAAAAAGCGGGAGAGACAAAGTAAAAGAATCCCCAAGAAGAGCTTGGGGCCAAGAAACTCTTGCAACTGTAAATGGGGAAAAAATGAAAGAACCCATTCCCAAGCTTGCCTAGATCTTCTGCAATTCCAAAAGAGGTGAATACAAGACTCGGGAACACCACAAAAAGGATATTTAGGATCAGGAATTCCAAGGTGCTTCAAACGTTCCCCCAAGGGAAGGCCTTGACACAACAAGCTCCACACAAAAAAATATTGCTTGGGCTCAACATAAGTAGCCCAAACATTCTAAAATCTAGAATTCCATCTAGTCCTTGTAGAAAATAAGTCCCAACACTGATTGAGCTTAGGTACCAAAGGAAGATGAGGAGATAATCATTTATACCCCAAATGAGCCTTATAATTAAGCAAATGAGTGTCAACATGCCATCTCTAGTCTGACCACCAAGGACGCTGCGAGCGCACACCAATCTTGTGCAACATAGAAAAAGGGGTGAGAGCAATAACAACATCATACGTATATTTGTCCGCACCATTCAGCCTGAAGGTGCGTTTGAACTCATTCCATGGGATCCAATCCCTGGTCTGGTGAGAAAATAAATTAGCTATTGTAACAATACCCTTTTTGAAAAACAGTTGAGCATGATTCCATTGCACTGAGCTAAGGGAGAACCTTGATGAAGAAACACGGGGGACCACCAAATATTCATAGAATTGATTGATAAGCCTTTACGAAAGCCATGTCTTGGCTCTAAGTAAGCCATCTCTATTTCATCTTCATATTCTTCGTCACTTATGAAGAATCCATTTGCATTAGTATGTTGCCCCAAGTCATGGGGCCATTGCCTTGCCCCTAAGTAGGCTCTCTCTATTGAGTCTTCTAACTCATAGTCACTTTCGTCCGATATGTATCCATTCTCATTGTGGATGGACCAAGTAAGTCTTCGTAAGTAGCAAGGCCCATGATAGGCCAAGCCCTCTTGTGCTTCATCATCACTTGGCACATATCCATTTTATTCTTGCTCTTCATCCCATGAGTTGTACTTTGCTGGGATGGCCTCAATGGTGAGTCTTGGATGATAAGTCTCTGGTGGCGGTATGCTTACTGCGACCACTTGCCTGTTGCTCATAAGTCTCAAACTTAGTGGGTGATAAGGAATAAAATCGATGTCTTCTCCTAACCCCAAGCTCAATCTAAGGCTACTGCTACAGAGTCATATCGACCTCTAATGTGATAGCCTAACCCAAATCTGTCAGTGGGAAGATGGTATCGTGGCTCGAGTGGTCGTCTTTGTCCCTGCTCATATATACCAAGATCATAACCATGCCAATGGCAGCGTTCAAAGTAGCTTAAAGCGAACTCAGGATTAGATAGGTAACAAACATTAACAGTGAACAATTCATCATTGTCCTCTTCTTCTTCCGTAGACTTATGGGCGGAGTCTAGTCCAACGTAGACAAAATTTGTCTGGTTGGGATGGATTCCAAGCGGAACCACAATCTCTACTGGCAGCCTTAGATCCTTTAGACGTCCCATATCTTGTGCAGAGTCTATAATAGGTGTAAAGGTTATGTTATGCACAAGATACTCTCCTATCCATGTGCTAGCCAAGTGTATAGTCGTATGTGAGGTGGATGACCCCATGGATGACACTGGCGAAGCGAGGTGGTAGTCATCGTCTTTGACTTGGTCTTGATGATCTTCTTACATGGGATTTGGACCCTCTTCAATAGCTAAGGTTAGTGTTTCCTTGAGTTTGTTTTCCTCAACCGTAGGTGCCTTTAGCTTCTGATCGTTTTTTGATTTAGGCGTTGATGGTTGATTAGAAGCATTGGCCACTTTATGCACAAGATGAGGTGTTGATGCAGATGGGTCTTTTCATATCCTTTTATCTTTGTTACTCAGTTGCGTGGCTGGAGATGAAGGTCCTACAAACAAGTGAGCTGAAGGAATCACAAATTCTCCTAGACAATCCACTTGATGAACATACTTAAATGGCTCCTCATCGACCAACACCATGTAGAATTTGTTATCATGCACATACTTGACACATTGGTGTAAAATCGAAGGGACACATCTCATGTCCCTTATCCAAGGTCTCCCTAGGAGGATGTTGTATTGCATGGCCCCTTCCAAGACATGACACATCATGGGGATGGTATTATGCCCCACTTTGATAAGTAGGACTATCATTCCCACAGTATTGCATAAAGCATCATTGAAAGCTCTTAATGTATAGGCTCTCGGAACGATATTGGACTTGGGGATCTTAAGGTGTTCTATTGTCGTTGTGATGATGTTGATTGACGAACTTGTATCGATCAAAACCCGCTTAAAAGGTAAATCGTTGATTGATGCCACAATATTCAGCGGAGGGTCTAGTAAGGCAGTAGGTACTGTCTTAATCTCATAATTGTAGAATCAAATTATAGGTTCTTGACATTCTTGTACTTTTCCCACAAAATGGGTGAATACATTTGGATCTTGCGGTTGGATCTCAGTTGACCTTAAAATATCCATCAAGGTCTCCCTATGCTTTGGGGACTGTTGTATGAGCTCATAAATGGATAACTTAGCTGGAGTCGTTTGTAAGTTTTGCTCAAGTCTACTCCGGATAGTTACCATAGGTCGAGTTGGTGGACCTGGAAGGTTGTTTTGCCCCTGCCTCTGCCTAAGTGCAGCAAACACGTTTATGGGAGCTGCAGGAGGTTGTGGTTGACCATACCGTCTACTCCTAGTCACTATATTGACAATTTCAACCATCCCAACACAATTGTGGGTGGGCGTATGCACCTTACCCTCTATGGACCTCATGGTTTGGCAGCGGGTTTTTGTAGATGCCCATATCTCTGTTGTCAGGGACTAGTGGGTTGTCCACTTTTAGTTCTCCCACCTCAATCATGTTTTGCACCTGATGTTTGAAACCAACACAAACTTTGATATTATGCCCCGATATCCTGTGATATGGGCAGAATTGATCTTCCCTATATCATTTTGGCTTAGTATGGTTGGGATCTATAAGAGGTATATCAGGAAATCTAATATTTCTCGCTTCACTCAATTGGTTGAAGATTGATTGCATTGATTCTGTCAATGGTTTAAAATAATGAGGGGGTTTGCATTCTTTGTTTTGACCCTGATTTTTCTTTTGATCATAGTTGGCTGGTGGAGGCTGTGCTTGATAATTCTGGGGATGCTATGCAGACCCATGCTTAGGTGTAGCCAATACCACTTGATTAACTGGGGCATGTTTGCCTGCTTCTGCTTATATTTGCCATTCTTGTCGATTTTGCTCCACTCCTTATTGGTTCAAAGTTTTATGGTTCCCTCATCTACTTTGATGTCTTCAATGAGTTTGTCTTATGCCAAAGCTTCCTCAAATGAGGGGTATTGTTATAGTTGTAACAAGAGGGAAACATGTTTGGAACAACTCTTGGTGAACATCCGAACGATTTCTTCTGTGGTAACGGAGAATGATAATTTTGCCATGATTTTTATCCATATATTCTCGTAATCCATTACTGGCTCATCATCATAATGTCTTAAATTGGCCAGGTCCGAGAGATTTACTTTCCTCTTAGAACCAAAGGAGAAATGCTTCAGAAAAGCGTTCACTAGTTGTTCAAAGTTGGATATGCTATGCTTGGGCAATTGGTTAAACCATTGGGTGGCTGCACCTGAAAATGTCATGATGAATGTCCTTAGCATAAGAGCATCATTGTCTTCGAGATGAAAACATGCATTGATGAAATTGGTGACATGCTCTTGTGCATCTCTTCACCTTTAAACTTCTCTAGCCTAGGCATCTTGAAGTGATTAGGATAGGGAGGGCTAGGAATTAATGGACACAATGGTTGGTTGTGTATTTTGCTTAATGTTGGTTGACTCCCAGTAGCCTCTTATTTCTCAAAGGCTTTCATATTTTTAGTAAGCTCTCAAAATGCCTTTGAAGCAAGGAGTTATTCCTCTTGCAAACCCCCCCGTGGTTATGGTGGAGGTAACGCTCTACCCGTTCGATTTGCTCTATTTTCTTCCCTCCTACAAGGGTATCTAGGATACGTCTGATCCTGATTTATGAAGTCTATCATTTTCCCCCTAGTTGGATTTTGCTCATGATTCGAAGGGTGATTTTGGTGCGGGTTACTTTCTTGTCTAGTGCGCCCGTTCTGTTGTGAGTCAGCGCGTTGATATCTATTTGCTTGTTGGTTGCTATGAGCTAGCTGCTCAACTTGCTCTCTTAAGCATTGCTCATGTTTGCGTAGCAACCATTCTCTTTGTTTATCATGTTCAAGAGCTTCTACAAGCTCTTGCTCCTTACGCAAGGCATTTTCTAATCATCGCATGCGGTTGACTTGGTGGTCAGAGAAGACTCGTGCTTATTTGACTTCGCTCTTGTAGTTCTGATTCGTAGAATCCTTGAAGAGGTTTCTGCTGTCTCTTTGCTTTGGCTATCTAGTGTGACTTGTTCAGTATATTGTTGGGCGTCTCTATGGTCAGAATCTTCATGTTTACTGTGGGGTCACCCTGATGCACCACTAGTTTGAGAAGTGGACTTAGAAGTCATAGTCCGTGAACTTTCAAATGCAGAGTTCTCTATGGCTACAGTTTTGGGTGGTGGCCTCGGGTGCAACCGATCCAACTCATCCAACTGTCTTGTTTTCCATGGCTGATTCCACGGGGTGCCATTCACTCTAATGAGGTCATAGTCTAATGGAATCCTTCCTCTTGTTTTAAGGATATCTTCTGTTTGATGTCTATGACTAGATGTGTTTCTAGTTTCTTGCCCCTTAGTGGGCTGATCTGTTCTAAGTGTTGTATGTGAATGTTGAGATGTTTCGACTCTTGTGTGTCCTTGTGGTGATGAGGATTTTCTCTATCCTCCATGAGGATGGATATGGGGAAAAATCATTGTATCTGTGTGAAGAACGGGGTCTAGAACCCTCTTTATGTCTATGTGAGGAGGAAGCTCTTGAAGCTTCCTCATGTCTCTGAGAAGTTTCTGTGCATTTAGAGGAAGCCCTTGAGATTTCCTCATGTCTCCTTGATGATGATGATCGTGAGGCCTCTTTGTGTTTATGAGATGTAGTTTCATGCTGTGGTTCCCTGTTTGGGGTTTCTCGAGGAGATCCCCCAAGGGTTGAATTATCACATCTTAGACTTGCGGAACTACATCTCACGGTATTCCGAGTAGGTCTTTAAATGTTACTACGACTTTGACTAAGGGTATCAGTTACCTCAGATCCCCCTTCGGTGTCAGACCGATGGTGTTTACTTCTTGTTTTGACCATTTTTTTGGAAGCTATAGCTTTTGTGTTTGAGCAAACAATATCAAGCAAATGTTTATCTTGCTTATGATTTTAAGTGTGCCCTAAACTGTTTGTTGTATTTTGATGTTTTGTTGTTTCTTGTTTCTTGTTTCTTGCTTTGGATTTGGAATGAGGAGACTCATCCATAGTGATAATCAAGAGTACTCATGCCAAACATGATTTCCCAAAAAATATTAGGGTACATCGCTAAAATCCCAGTGGGGGGTTCGCCTAGCTCTTCCACTCTGAACCAATGAATGTTCCAACAGTGGGAGATAGTTTGAACACAAGTAACTTAGTACCACTATGAAGAAGTTCTTCAATCCATTTATAGGAGAATATAGGGGGCAAACCGGTGGAAGGAGATGAATTCCAACGTCACCGAACTGAATTGAGGGTTGGTGATGAAATCCAACTCCCCAATGTTTAAATGATACATGTGTGTGTGGTGTTCATTTTAAGCTTACATGAAGTAAAGTGCATAATATAGCATAAATGACTCTTTCCTATATGCCTAAGTGCAAAATATGTTTCAATCTTCAAAAATATGCATGAACTACTATGATTTGTATGGGTGCACTTTATTTCGTGCAAATATGGCCTCTTGCAAGGCCTCAAAGCAAGCAAACAACATACAATGTCTAGCACGTTGGATCCTAGGGCAAAATTTTCAAGCATAAGACGTTCCTAGCAACGCCTAGTGGAAATATAAAAGAAGATCTAAGATATGCAAAACGCCTAATTCTTTCTTCTTTTATTATTTCAATTCCCAAACAAAAATGTGCTTTAAGTTCACTGTTTTAGACACATAGAAGTAGACAAAAAACTGTAAAATATCAAAGAAGTCATACCAACCTCTAATACAGCTCAGAGAACCAAGATTATGTTCTTTTCTGCTGTCTAGTGCTAGCCGCTGTCGACCAGAGCAACTGGTTTCTGGTTGCTGTTAGCAGGAGCGGCTAAGGCTCTATTGGCTACTGTGGCTCAAAGCGGTTGATTTTTGGCTGCTGTAGACCAGAGCGGCTAAGCCTGCATACAAAACTAAGTCAGTATCTAGGCAAAAAAATGAAGAATCAATGGATGTCCCACTGTGATTTCCATCTGTAGTGACCCCGGGGCACACACATCGCTCTTACTCTACTTGCAATGTGTTAAACCCAAAATAAAATGAAAGACCATGAAAAAGCATATAACACAAAAGTAACAAATATGTATCTCTTTATTTGTATTAAAACCCGGTTACATGTCGGTCCCTCTTAGGGATACCCATTTTGATACAATAAGGTTACAAGTGGGTAAAATGTCCCCTCACAAAGGGGTGGTGCACTATCACAAGCTTCCCGATTTTGCACAAAAATGTATGAGGACTTACAGATGCCTCCTTATCCAGGTCTGTTTCCTAGAGGGATCCATTTTTCTCTCGTATGTTACAGATTCTGTCTAGTGAACCTGTGGTCTTGTACGTAATGAAACAACAACACACACTTAAATGTCCAAGAATGCCTCCCCAGATGAGGTTGTTAGTAATGAGTATATCAAATGAAAGCAAGTGCAAATGAAACTAATGCTATGAATGTGAATGACTAAAATGATGCTATGCTAATGATATGCTAAACAAAATAATGAAACTAATGTCTAAAACCCTAAGCTAGGCCTACGGGCCATTGTCCAATGACAATGACCGCCAAAGTGAATCTCGTTCTCTTTGCTCCAAAGCTATGGATCAAAGCTTGTATCTGATGTTCTAAAATGGTGATTGCTTTGCTATCCAATTCATCAGGGCTTCATTGTAAACCTGATATCCAAGGGGAAGCTCTCCAAGTATCGAAAGCTCTCCTCAATGATCTAATGCATTCCTGTAACAAATGTGATCTTCATATACCATTCTCCTCAAATTTGGACTCATTCGGATCCTTTGGTGCTCTAGGCTTGCACCTTTTAAAGTGTGTGAAACCCTAAAGTCTATGCTCAAACCCTAGGACTGAATCCCTCATGCGTAGTGAAGGTTAGCATGAGAAAATTTATCTTTTCTATGTTTAAAGACCAATTAACTGAAGTCCAAATGCAAACTCAAGTCTTTTATGTGAACTGGCCATGAAAGGGAATGCAAAGTTACTCCCTCTCACCTTTATTGCATGCAAATTGCCACTTCCACTTGTGATTGGGCATATCTATTGGCAAAATGCTTTTTATGGCTTAGCCACTATCGTTTGCAGCAACTAAGATCTGGTCACTGTCGTTTGTAGCGGCTAAGGTCTGGTCGCTCTAAGCTTGAGCGGCTAAGGTCTAGCTGCTCTAATATTGAGTGGCTAGGCTTGGATGGGCTTAAAGTGACCCATATGAGTGGTGAGAACCACTTTTGATGCTGGGAAAGTCCAAGATTATGTCATATGATCTTATGAATGTGCCTATGTGAGTAGCTCCCCTAAACATGACATGTTTTAGGTGTCTAAAAAACCCAACAAGAGGAATAGTATACATGAGTAGTGGCTAATAATTTAAAGCAAATCTAAAATTTACCTGCTAATGACAGCTTCTTAGGAAGCTAGAAATTAAGTTTATTTTCAACTATTTGAAGCACATATTTCCAAAGCTGAGTAGGGGATCCTTGAAAGGCAAAAGGAATACCAAGAAACTTAAAAAATTCTCCAAGAGGGATCCAATTCCAATGATACCCTTGAATCCAAGGCAACATAGGTAAGGAATATTGTCTGAAGCAGGAGGTCTTCCTCCATTGTATGCTAGAACTAGAGGCTGTGCAAAAGGTGTTCAGACAAAATAGAGCATTGGAAACAAATTGCTCCTATTTCCTTATAGTAAGAAATGAGTCATCAATAAAGTGATCATTAATAAGTTGTCCTTGATCATTCAGAAGATCAATTCATTTAATAAGACCTACAAAAGCTTGAGAAACTAAAAGATAGCTGAAGGCTTCAATAACAAGAACATATAAGGAGGAAGCAATAGGAAACTTGCTGAACAGACCTAAAAAAACCCACAAATTTAGACTATGAATTATTCAGATTGAGAATAGTCGAAGCAACTCTGAATAGCATAACAATAGTCTGAATGAAAACTGGACCAAATCCTAAAGCTTCAAGCATAGAAAGAATGAATCTCCATTCAATGCAGTCATAAGCTTTCTCAAAATCAATCATAATAAAAAACATGTTTTGGTTTGATATCCGGGCCCATTCCATGCCCTCTCAGACAACCAGAACATTGTCGAGGATGTACCTTCCTTGAATAAAGCTAGTTTGCTCTGATTTGACTATAAAAGGAAGAAGAGGCCTAAGGTTAAGAGCCAAATCTTTGGTAATGATCTTGTAACTAACATTCAACAAAGTAATAGGCCTCCAATTAGTGATCAAATCTGGGTCCCATTGCTTGGGTATGAATTTGATACTACCCCTGTTAATAATTTCTCCCAAAGAGCCTACTCGAAGAGCCTCCAAATAAAATTTATGCAGATCAAGACCAACTAAGTCCCAAATATCCTTGTAGAACTCATAGGGAAAGCCATCTAGACCTGGCACTTTATCATTTTCCATTTGAGATAATGCATCCTCTAGATCTGTAAGGGAGAGTAGTTTATCACACCATGCTCTTTGAGACTCTGAAACCTTAACAGGTATAATTGAAATACAAGTTGCCAGTGCTTGCTTTTGCTCGGGGGAACAAGCTTGAGCAGAAAAAATAGTAGTATAGTGCTTGAAAAAAGCATCAATCATCTCAGGAAGAGAGGTAAGCCTTATTACATTGTCTTGAATACCTTGAATTAAGTAGCTTTCCTAGGAGGGCGAAACCTTTGAAAAATTTCTTTGGTGAACCTATCACAAACTTTAAGCCAATGAATATGGGCTTTAATTCGAGATCCCCGAGCCTCATAAAGTTCATAAATTTTAAGTTCATGCCTCAGAATATTGAAGTTCAGGATTAAACATACATACCTCAAGCCTGAGAGCTCTGATAAGCTCATCATGAAGGACAACATTGGAATGTCTTCTGAACTGCGCCACCTTTTTCCCCAAAGTAGGGAGCAAGATAGTTGTACAAAAAATGGCATCATTCCACCATTCTATCCAATCCAACTCTTCGATAGGTCTAGGAACTAGATTCTAGACTTTACGGATATGAAAAACCATGGAAGGGTGCTGAAGAAAGGAAGTATTGAAAAACAATTGTGACTTGTAGTGTCTCTAAGGTAGGGATTTCATCAACACATTAAATATAATGGGTGAATAGTCGGAAGTAGTGGTTCCAAGAATGGTTTCCGCAAACAGAGCTGAAGCATTTCTCCTATGAAAGAAAAAATGCACATGATCTGAAAGCATGGCTTTGTCCAGCCTTCTCAGAATTCTTTCATGGCCATCCTGGAAATTGAACTACATATACCATAAATATTTAGGAAAATCTTGAGGAGAAAAACAAGAATTAGGGTCTGACAAACCCAATTTGTTTTTCATGAAGTACCAAGCCTCTCTTTCCCCAATAGACCACTGCATGGGAAGTTGTCCTATCTTATCTGCAGGATTTTTAGTCATATTAAAATCTCTGCACATAACTGAAATATGTGGTAAAGAAAAATCACACCACCGCCAAAGGTTACAGTGCTCCTGAGCGTCATTGGAGGTATATACATTAATAATGCCAAAAAACAGTCCACCAACCTCAAGTAAAACCCAAACAGTGTGATTGAAGGGGTCCACACACCACGAGACAAAACTATCTTTCCACCTAGCTGCCAAAAGAATGATAGCTCCCCCTTTTCCAAGGGAATGACTGGTGGCATAAAAAAAGCAACCTAGCCAAAGAAAAGGGTAATTACATCGTAGAATAAAGTCAAAAAACTTAATATCTTGAAGACAGAGAAAGTTAGGATTACCATAAAACTTGGAGCATAAAGCAATCTCATCTTGGATCAAGTATTTATGGACTGGGTCCGTCAGACCTCTGAAATTCCATGATAAAAAATCATGGAGATCGATCAAGACTCATATGTCCAGCTACAACTTCAACGTCTCCGAGGTTTGAAAGAGAATCATAAATATTAATGAGAAAATGCTCCTGACCTGCTTTCCAAACTTTGTTCGATGCCTTTTGTACTGGTGAACTAGGGATTCTCCACGTGGAGGGCTACGGGATATTTGACCATTGACAGAATCCCGTTCAGGTTCAACGACGCTTGATGAAGACTGCCTATTGATATGCAGAATTTAAGAATCTAAAGATTGAGTAGGAGCAGAAGAAGTAACAATTTTGGCAAAGGAAGCACTAGTCGGTGGTACATTAGCAACCATCTGTGAAGCCCTAGCACTAGGTGCCATTGCTTGCTTGGTATGATGCTCCATCACCACACCATGCCCACCTAGCACAGAATACACAAGGGGTTGAGGCAAGATGATGGAAGCAATTGTAGGGTTTACATTTTTCCCATTCTTACCCTTCTTCTGGACTACCTTCCATTCATCTTGCCTCATTTTGGAAGCAGGGATAGAGCTACTAGTAACAGGAGCCACAATCGTCTCCTTAGATTTAATCTTGTCTACCATTAAAGAGCAATATTTTATCTTATGGGCCACGGTAACATGTGTTAGGCAGGTTTATGTAGACAACACGTTGCTTGAACCTATAGTCACCAACTTGGACATAAACATTCTCCCTGAG
This sequence comes from Wollemia nobilis, assembly GCA_028583015.1. Classification (NCBI taxonomy): domain Eukaryota; kingdom Viridiplantae; phylum Streptophyta; class Pinopsida; order Araucariales; family Araucariaceae; genus Wollemia; species Wollemia nobilis. The sequence goes on from JAQPPZ010000523.1 coordinate 25,457,191, forward strand.
ATCTTTAGAAAGATCAACTTTGACACAAAAATGCTTTTGAGGGCATGAGGCATAAAATTTATCCGTTTCACAACAAAAAAATTCACCAACAAGGGCCAAAAGGTTCTGATAGTAAGGCCAGAGTGGCAGAGGAAGACCAAGGAATTCCACCTAAACCAAAACTCGCAAGGAAACATCATTAGTGACCAAAAAATCCTTAGTCCAGGGTTGAAAAATCAACAAGGAGCTACGAACAGACCAAGGCCCATGACTGAGGACCTCTTTGGCTTGAGTAGGGTCAACAAAACAAAACAAAAAAAACCCTTTGGTGAGGTTTTGGATACCATCAACCTTGATGCCATGCCAAGCTTGTTGGATCCAATTTCGAAGGAGGGTCTCGCTAGGGATACGACCTAGAAAATACCCTACTAGTGTATGGCTTTCTATCCAAGAACAAGTAGTATCAAACTCACTCAACGGGATAACAACATTCAGAGAAGAAAGATTACCTCCCGATAAACTTTGGGAATGAACTTTTGTGGTTGCTTGTTCACCTTTAGCACCATTGCTCCCTTCTACAACTTCAATAGAAGTTGGAGCTATTGATTGAGCTCCGTCCATAAAAAAAGGTTCAATCCACCAAACGATAGAGTAAAGTCGATGAAAGCAGCAAAAAAATGCCCTAAGAGGCGTCCCACACACACACTAGAGTGGAGAAGCAGTATGGCATCAAGAGCTGCTATTTTGGATTGTATTTGCTTATACCTTCGCCGCGTGTGCCATGTATTTTTCTTATGCATATTGTTTTTATCCCACATGGGTGGGGAGAAATTAAAAAAAATAGAAAATTCCACGTGAGAAGACATCAAAGTTATAACTTTATTAATATATATATATATTATGAAAATACAAATTTACATTAAATTAAGATAAAAGCCTTTACAATAAAAAAAGTGGGTGGGTTAACACACCCTATGGAGAATCAAACTAACCTTCATTGATAAGGGTTAGGAAACAAAGCCACCAAAAAAACACAAGTTTACTAATCATAATCATTGATGATCATTACATCAAAGAAAACATATCATATGGAGTAATGTGTCTTGGCGTGTTGTCCTGCATAAAATGCTAGTGATTATGGGATGGGAATCCACCTCTCCACACCGTGATTAAGGCCTTCAGTACCCATGTCGCTCCAACCAACAACTAGCCCAGGTAAAACTGGTTGAACATCCCACCCCCAACCTGGTAGGATGAAAAAGTAATGTCAACATTAGGTCACTTTCTGACTCACGAGGGCTCGGACCAGTGCCTGCATATGGGAGCACTTATTGCATATGATACTGACTGGCAGTTAGAGTGGGATCAAAAATGCTCTCAATAAGAGCGCTCTAGGGGGATCCAGTTGACTATACACAAAGCATTGGCACAATGCTCCAAAAGAACTTGTAGGTGATCCAACTCCATAACAACTTTGTTGGCTTGAGTACATATCTATAGCCACATGTCATTAAAAACTTTTAATTTGTCAGCATGAGTAAATATGAAAAAATGTGGATAATATTTAAAAAATATTCTGTTACAGGCCTTCCAAATATGAAAGAGCAGGCTAATCTTGAAAACTTGCCACACTTCAAAAAGCGGGAGAGACATGTTAGAAAAGGTAAGCACTAACATTATTATTCATAGGCAAGATTATATATAGTGCAACAATAATAATATCCTAACCTACTAACGTAATCAATTTGACTACGTAGACTAACCACTAACTTGCCGTCCATAATATCAGCTAATCAAACAAATGTCGATAAACCAAAGAACTAACCTAGGTAACTAGTAAAAGTAAACACTAGTGGTAAAAAGTAACAAGCTACTTTTTACCATGCAGTAAAATAAATTCTACCTAGTGTAAGAAAAGGGTAAATATCCCAAATGATGGAATATTACTCTAACATCCCCCCTTATTACATTATTTGGGTAATTTATATAACTACAGTGAAAAAGATGTTGATCTGCTGGTTCTTGCTCTTGCTCAGGCTCTATCACAGTGCTCTGGCGCCTCCTAAGAAAAAAATGGGTCATTCCTCATTTTGTATTCACATCAACGAATGTCCTTATTATAATCTTATAATCCAACCAAATTGCATGGGTAACCAACCATTACAATCGCTAGGTGTAGTAGAGTAGATCACTTCATACGAGGTTCATTCGGTTATAATATGATTTTACAAAAAGTTTTTATAAGGTAGCTAAGGTGTCGGTCGTTGTCGAAAATGCACCCTTATAAGTTTCCTCTCTTTGTTGCAAAACATGTTGTAATGAAATTTCTGAAAGAAGTGAGACTAAGGTGTTGGTCGCTGCCAAAAATGCACCCTTATAAGTCTTCTTCCCTTTTTACAAAAAAATGTGTGAAGTAATAAAATAAATGTTTATCCCACCTTAATTGCAAAAGATGTGCAACTTAAGAAGCTTTGTGAAGGTTTTTACAAAGATTACCTCCTAGGCAAATTTTACACCAAAAAATTCTCTCTTTTTGTTACAAGTACTTCAAACAATGAGAGTTTGCTATTTATGAAGCCTAAAAGAGGTACAATCACCCCTTTATTGTAAGTACTTTGATGAGGCCAAAAATTGCCTCATTCATAGACCATTTTTGGATATTTCATAAACTATTTGATAGACCTTATGCTATGTTTTTATGCTAATTTTGATGATGGAATGCATTATGTATTACTATTTACATGTTTAAATGTTCAGGAGCATAGTACTATGTTTTGACCATTTTCTGCATTTTTTGCATTGTTTTAGCTGATTTACCTAGCAAATAAATATTTATTTGAATATGTAATAATGTATGTTGATATGTATTCCATTATGGGATCATGTTATTTGTTTTCCTTGCCTTCTAACTTATTCAAATTGCAAAAAGGTGCCAAAACCTGTTCAAACTGGTATGACTGTGTAGAAAACAGAATTTGACCATACAAATTCTAGCCAGCTGTGCATAAACAACATGGCTTGGAATTTGTCAATGCCAACACGTAAAACCTATGGAATTAGTCTTCTGAGGACTTAAGAAGACTACCTAGCTAGTCAAACCCATCGTCTTGAGCAATTGATGCATGGATAAGCATCAAAACTGTTACACTGCCTAATATTCTGGAGCAGCTCTGGAATGAGCGGAGCAGGACCAGTTTTGGTCAAAACTATCAACAGAATGGTCAAAAAGGTGGAAAATGGTGAAATGAGGATGGATACAATTGTATGAGGGGTTTTATCACCTCTTCCAACGCATTTCTCCCAATGGATGATGCCCAGCAAGGAAAATGGATATGTTGTAGCAGAATAGTTTCCTGCATTTCAGGAAGACAACTCCAGAACAGTTGCTGAATCCCTGAAACACAGCAACAAAACGAATCAGCATATGTAATAGAATAGTATAAATAACCAAGCTCCCATATTGGTTGAGCATAGGGAAATAGGGATAGAGGAATATCAAGATAGATAGATGTTTTCATAGTTGTTTCAGCTGTAACAGAGCAGTAATTCTATAGGATTTCTCCTGCATTGTTGTAATGTCATGTCATAATCAATAAAAGGTGTAGTTTCTCCATTCAATTTAGTATCTTGAGTGGATGTGTGAGCATTAGGTAGTTTAGAGTAGTCTTCTTGCCTTCTTCTAGATCAGGGAGCAAGGGCCCACTTCCAGGCTCAGGAGAAGGATCAACTTTTGATAGGTTTTTTGTTCATTTCTTGCTGCAATAGGTTAGCAGAAACCTGACAATTTCCATTTCATGTGCTAAATTTGTTGTGTTTATAGATGCATGTAGTATTAGTGCTATAGATGTATGTGCATGGCAGTTGATCACCTAGTATAGGATTTTAAATCTTACAACACTTTTTGATATTCCCCTATTTTTAGCAATTGTTTCCAGTTCTTGGCATTTCCATTTGTGCTAATTGATTTCCAACTGTTTCATTTTTGCAACATTTTATTCCAGCCTTTTTGATTCTATTAAAAGATTTACTTTCTGTAAAATTATTATTTCTATCATTTCCATTTTGCAAGCATAAATAGGTTTCATTTCTGTTATTTCTGATTTTGCAAGAGTAATTAGTTTCAATCTTCTGTAATCTTTCCATTTCTGCAATTTTATTTCAGCAAATGTAATTAGGAGTTCAATTCAGCTCATAGTATTAGAAGTGACATCATAAACCCCCAAAACTGATCGATTTTATCAATAAAGCCATTTCTTGAGTAAACTGACCTTCAAGTTGCTTACCTCTGCTATCGTATACAACCATTGGACACCGCCCTGGACTGACAATTATAATGATTAAATGGTGTGATTGACGACACTCATCATTTTTGGTGCCATTGTCGGGGAACCAAGGTGTTGTTAGGAGAAGTAAAGCAGGCCAAGAATTGTTGTCTTGATACAAGTAATAGTTCTTGGAAACTTGTACTTTAGTTTATTTAGCAAATGAGCATGAATGCATAGGCCAAGAGACGAAAGAGGGAGGTTTATCAGAACCAGATATTTTCCTGAAAGGTGTTCTTCATGATCAGGAGAAGACTTGCCTGTGTATGAAATCCCTAAAAGACTTAAACGAGAATCATCTTCTTCATCAGCCAAAATTTTGGGACCTTTGGAAGAAGAACTCTTAGAAGCACTTACTTCCAGACATCCCTCTGGACCTGGTCCATCTGAACAAATTGTAGAAGTCAAAAGTGAGGGAGACACTATGGCAGAAGAACATGATAGGGATGTTATAGTTCAAGGTGAAAACCCTACTAGGACTTTTGAATATCCTATTCGGTTGAATCCTACTCAGAATGCTCCTATGAAAACAATTTCACCTTCTGTATTGCCAACCTTTAGGGGAATTGTCTCTGAGGATCCTGACCAATTCTTGTTTGAATTTAAGGTTCTGTGTCAGACTTATGACTATGTAAATGATAATCAAAAACTGAAATTGTTTCCATCTACACTTAAAGATGCAGCTTTACGCTGGTTTATGAGTCTTGAACCTGATTCAATCCGCACTTGGGAACAAATGGAAACTGTATTCTTGGATAAATATTAGGAGTATTGTAGAGTGCGGAATAGAAAGGATGAATTATTTTGGATTAAACAAGAGGAGGATGAGAATTTGGAGGACTATCTTGATAGATTTACCTTTATCCAAAAGAGATGTGGTCCTGTAGAATCCGATTTGTTAAAGACCATATTCTTAAGAGGTTTGCAGGATGATTCCAGGGAAGTATTAGATTTAATGGGAAAAGGAGATGTGAACCAACTTGACATTAATGAAATCATGGGGTTATGCAGAAATTATTCTCGCACTAGGCAAAGAAGAAAGAAGCAGAATTCTAATAATAATGATATCAAAGAATTAATGGAATAAATGGCTAACATGAAAACTGATATTCTTGTCCAATTGAATTCCGCATTAGGGGAGAGAAATGCAAAATTTGACTCTACACCACCCTTGGCTATCTATTGCCCAAGATGCAGAAACAAGCATGCTTTACAAGATTGTCCCTTAAACAAAACTTCTATCTCAACTATTTGTGGCATTTGTTCAAGGGGACATATAATTGATAAATGCCATCTGCTGCCTCAACTCAAAAATATTTTGGAAACCCAGATTGAAGAACTTAATGTTATTGGACAAAGGCAAGGAGGTAATTTTTCACACTATCAAAATACCCCTCATTTTCCTACAATATGGGGATAAAATCCTTGGAATATGCCATGGGGGTATGCAGAACCACCCTCACAACCTTGGAATCAATCTTGGACAACTCCTCAAGATTGGTCACACTCTGGATGGACAAATCCACCAGTTAATCCACCTTGGACACAAAATCAACAATATGGGCAAATATGGGGGCAACAATACCCATCATATCAAGGGAAACAAAGGTATCAAGGACAAAATCAAAACCTGTTGCCTGCTCCTAATCAAAATTTTTAGGGAAGAATGCAACCACAACAAGCACAACAAGTAAAACAACCTCCACTTCCAGCTCAACCTATGGCTAACCCAAATAATACTAGACAGGCAACCCCTGTCTATGGAGCTGAGTCTGAAGAAACTATTGTAGTTCATGCCCTTGACTGTAGTAATATCCAATTATGCTCAGGGAAGGTATTACCTAACCCTGCTCCACCCACCATTGAAGAAATTGATGGAAAACAAGAATCTTCCAGCCCTGAACAATTGCCAACAACTTTGGAAAAGGAGAAAGAAAAATAAAAAAATGTGCAGGTGAAAGATGTACCCCCTGTAGGAATGGTACCATATCCTGAAAGGTTTGATAATACTGTAACTATCCCTGAATCAGAGTTAGTCACAGAACTAAATAAAATGACTATATCCCTTCCTTTGTTGCAAGCAATAAAGGATGTGCCATTAATCAAGAAAACCATTCAGGAGTTGTGTATCCAGAAACCTGGCAGAAAGAAGAAGGCCTTTCCTAAAACTATGCAAGTAGAAGGGAAATTGGTTGACCTGCTATCTGGGAAACTTGTTCCTCCAAAATATAGTGATCTAGGGAGTCTAGTTGTCACAATCACTATTGGTCTAGTGCAAATTCCAAATGTATTGATTGACCTTGGAGCTGCAATTAATGTAATGACTAAAGACACAATGCAAAAATTGCAGCTCAATAATCTCAGTCCTACAACTACAGTTTTGGAGATGGCAGATAGGTCAGTTGCCAAACCAGAAGGAATACTGGAAGACATTTCCATTGAAGTTTCTTCTTGGGAATATCCTATAGATTTCCTAGTATTGCAGCCTAGAAACTCAGCTAATGGCTATCCCATCATTCTAGGATGACCTTGGCTTACCACTGCAACTACTTTTATAGACTGCAGATCTAGGGAAATGACTATCTCAAATGGTATTGATCTAAAAAATATTTCCCTTTATCCACCTGCCCAACCTTCAACCAAATTTTCTGGACAGATATGGTTTCCTGAGTCTGATGAAGAACAGGAAGAAACTGTTTCCACTCTGGCCACAATAATAGTAAAGGAACATATTGAGGAAATCAACTCACAAGAAAGAGAAATATTTGAGGATGAAACTGTCCTAGTTGAGACATTACAGGAAGAAGGACTTAAATATGATCAAGTCCTTGTTCATCGCTTGTTGTGGAAGGATGAAGAACATACCTTAGAACATCTGTCATCCATTCCAATACAAGAAAGCCCTTTCACACTGCCACATGGATGGCATCATCATATTCTTACTTCTTTCACATGTCCTATGCAAGGAATGATTCCATCAGGTATTACTTTTGAAACAGAATCTAGAGTATTTCATACTTTGCAACCACATCATTGTCCATTAAATTCTTTGATCAGCAAGTATGGAGCAGTCAACTCCATTCATCCAGGGATTAAACAAATAGAAGTACAACCAGGTAAAATTTTGAATATTAATAGCTGGTTGACTAATGAACAGGAAGCAAAATTATTTGTTGTCCTACAAAAACATGTTCAAGATTTTGCTTGGAGTTATAAGGATATGACTAGAATTCACCCTGATGTGTGTACACATAGGATATACACTGAAGATGTTAAACCTGTGAGACAACCTCAAAGATGTTTGAATCCTACTCTGAAAGATATTGTCAAGGAAGAAATTGAAAAACTTTTAGATGTAGGGTTCATTTATCCAATTTCAGACAGTCGGTGGGTTTCTCCATTGGTTATTGTTCCAAAGAAAAATGGGAAAATGAGAGTGTGTGTAGACTATAGAGAGTTGAACAAGGTCACACATAAGGACCATTTCCCATTACCTTTCATAGACCAAGTGTTAGATACCCTTGCTGGCAAGAAATTCTTCTATTTTCTTGATGGATTCAGTGGATATAATCAGATACAAGTTGCACCTGAAGACCAAGAGAAAACTACTTTCACATGCCCTTGGGGAACATTTGCTTATAGGGTCTTGCATTTTGGTTTATGTAATGCTCCAACAACCTTTCAAAGAGCTATTTTGGCCATATTCTCTGATTTAACAAATGAAAGTGTGGAAATTTACATGGATGATTTCACAGTATGTGGGGAAACTTTTGATTATACCTTAGAACAACTTGAAAAAGTTTTAACACATTGTGAAACATACCATTTGTCTTTAAATCTTGAAAAATATTTTCTAATGATGGAGGAAGGGATTGTCCTTGGTCATCATATTTCCTCTCATGGGATTAAGGTTGATCCCAAGAAGGTGGAAGTCATCAAAGACCTTCCTCCTCCAAAAACTCAAACTGATGTAAGGAGTTTTTTGGGACATATTGGTTTCTACCGTAGATTTATTGCAAATTTTAGTACCATAGCTAATCCAATGTTTGCATTACTGACTAAGGATTCTGAATTTACTTGGTCTACTGAATGTCAAAAGTCTTTTGAAGCATTGAAAGAGAAATTAACAACTCCCCCTGTGTTGAGAGGACCTAATTGGGAACTGCCATTCCATATTCAGACTGATGCTTCCAATACTGCTATTGGAGCAGCACTAGGTCAAATTGAAAATGGAGAACATTATGCCATTTACTACATTAGTAAAAACTTGACAGGAGCTGAAAAGAACTACACTACTACTGAGAAGGAATTCTTGGTTGTGGTATATGCTATTAATAAATTCCGACACTATATCACAGGATATCAAGTGTTCATCCACACAGATCATGCTGCTATTAAATACTTGATGAATAAACCTCTGGTTAGTGCAAGAATTATTTGTTGGTTAATACTATTGCAGGAATTTGATATCACCATAGTTAATAAACCAGGGAAGGCTAATGTAGTAGCAGATTTTTTGTCAAGATTTCCAAACACAAACATAGGGGAATTGGTTGAAGATGCTTTTCCTGATGAAAAATTATTTGCTATTTCTGTACAATCTCCATGGTTTGCAGATATAGCTAATTACTTAGCTACAGGAAAAATTTCTCTTCACTTCACTCCTAAACAAAATAAAAAGTTAATCAAGTAAAGTGCTTCCTTTAAATGGATAAGAGGTCTACTCTTTACATGTAGTCTTGACCATGTTCTATGCAGGTGCATCCAAAAGGATGAAGTATATGACATTCTTCGTACGTGTCATGATGAACCATCTGGATGGCACTATTCAGTACAAAGTACAATTTAGAAAATCTTGGGTGCTGGCTACTAATGAGGCCCAAAAATGCCTCATTATTGCATAATGTTTGACTATCATATGATAAGTTAATTGCCAAATAGTTGACTAAAATATACTATTTGTTAAGTGTTTGCATGGTTTTATGTTAGGAATACTATATCTCTGTTTTTGACTATTTTCAGCATTTTGTGACTGATTTTGCTTGATTAAGTAGCAAGTAAAAACATGCATTTCAATTAACCAAATGTGGTATGCTGATATCCATTAAATTCTCAATGGTTTTTTAATGTTTTCCTGCCCTTCAACTTGTTTCAAATCCACATTGAAGCCAAAAGTTTAGGACTGTCATAAATCTGAAAATCTGAAAAAACAACCATATAAAAATTAGCAAGCTGTCACTTTATAGGAACACATTGAAGTTGTCAAGCAAAGCATGAGGATATGGATGGAATGAGTTCAGAAGGACTACAAAAGACATCTGACCTATTTAGAAGCATTCCCACATGGTCTAAATAGGTAGCAATAGGGTATAACAGAGCAAGGACAATTGTGCAGCACTGTTGCACTATTTCAACATGGTTACTTGGTGAATGAAGTGTATAAATTCAGTAGCAACTTGATGTACTCCTTCATGTTGATACTTGAATAATTTTTCTATGTTCTAATTTGTTTGAATTTGCAAGAAATACCAATATTTTACAACTGTGCAACAAAGCTAGAAAATGCAGTAATTTACCATGTAAATTCTAGCAAGCTACCAATGAATGGCAAAGCATGGAATTCACACATGGAGAGGAATGAAGGCTATTGCAATATGATCCTGAGGGCTAATCCACCTGAGAAATGCAGCTAAAATCACTTGAAGAGCACATAGTTGTTCATTCTGAAGATCTTCGAAATGAATAGACATATTCAGAACGAGAAATGCAGTCTCTTCGAAATGAGCCACTTATCTTCGAAATGAGAACAGAAAGTGCTCTTTGACTTGTTGACTGATTTCTGACGATGGAAAAAAGGAAAGAAGGTTGAAAAGGTTAAAATAAAATATCTCCTATCTGACTTTTTCGTCCTTGCCGTCCAAAGCCGCCATTCATGGAAAAGATCAATTTTGATCATCTTCTAGGATAAACCCAGAAAAACTGCAACATAATAGAAAGTTGTTTGCAAGATAGAAATGGCATATTATGAAGTGGAGAAAGATATGAGAGATATTTCTAGACTTCTCCCATGTACTACCACCATTGAAGATGCTTTCTAAGGGCCAATGACTACTACTGCAACACAAACTGTCTAGATTTACATTTATTTCAGATCTAGAATTATTGGCAAATCACTGTAAAGTAGCACATAGACTATTTTGAGCATGGGATATGTTGTAAATATTTATATAAATAACATAGCTCCCTCCTTGGTTGAACAGTTAGGAATTATAATAAAATAGAGTTTTCAATTGCAGCAATTAGGACTATACAGTAATTTTTTGTAACAGTTTTTAGCATGTTTTGTCATCAATAAAAGTGTAGTTATTTTATCATTTTCTGTTCGAAGTGTTAATTAGTTAAGGAGTGCTTTTCACCTCCTTCTAGATCAGGAAGTATGGGCCCACTTTTAGATCTAGAAGGAGGGATTTTATGGCAAGTTTTAATCTATAATTTTTCTATAGCAGAATTAATAGATTGTTTGCCATATTTCATTTTCTTGTTTTTATTTTGTATTATGTGATTTATGTTTTCTATTATGTTTGTGTACAACATTTGTGTGTATGTCAGCTGAAAAATTATATTAAGCATTTTTCCTTTGCTTTCCATGTTTTCCTTGCTTTCTATTTTAGTAACTTTCCATTTTTTAGCATATTTCATTTTGCTGTCAATTCCTGTAGCAGAAGCTTGACGACCTTCTGTGGCGGGGGCATTGACAGGTGATTTTAGAATAAGTTTCATTTACAAGCATCATTTCAATTATGCAAGAGTAACTAGATTTCAATTCTACAAAAGTAGATTAGATTTCAATTTAGCAATTTCAATTCATGCAATTGTAGTTAATTGTTAAATTTTGCAATTTAGATTTAGTTTTCAATTCCTATAATTTATTTTAGTTTCCATTCTTCAGACTAGGTTTAGTGTGACACCAAAAGGCTAAACCAAAATCTGCTTCACCAATAAATGCTTGAAATCTGAATGCCTGAATTGTACTCTGCCCTAGCCTTCTATCGTAGATAGCCTTGGACACCACCCCGGATTGATAAATCATTGAGATTAAATGATGAGACTCAACGACACTCATCAGCTACTACTGGCCATCCCTTGCATAAGGATGTAAAGAAATATGTTAGACATTGTGATGCATGCCAAAGAATGGGAAAGCCTACCTATACCAGTAAAATACCATTGCAACCCCAAGTAGGTATAGAGCCATTTGAGAGGTGGGGGCTAGACTTTGTAGGACCTATTGACCCACCTTCTCAAGGGAAGGTGCACATTTTGGTATGTATTGATTATGTAACTAAATGGGTAGAAGTGCAAGATTTTAAGCATAAATGGGAAGAAAAAGTTGTTTATTTTCTGTATTCTCATTTTTTTTTGCGTTTTTGAGCCCCCCACAATATCACTACAGATTAGGGACCTCAATTTACATCAAAGGTTGTTGAAGCCTTCACCAAACTGTATGAAATCAAGCATAGGAAATCCTCACCTTATCACCCTCAAGCAAATGGTCAAGTTGAAATAACAAATCAGGAATTAGAAAGAATCTTAACCAAAATAGTAGCTTCCCATAGGAGGAATTGGATGGATAAACTACCTAAAGTAGTTTGGGCTTACAACACTACCTGGAAACCTTCCAATGGATTTACACCTTATGAATTAGTTTATGGTAAAAACCCTCTTTTACCTATTGAATTTGAATTACTAACACTTCGAAATGCTTTGGAAGTTGGTATTGATTTGTCACAGGCACAAGCAGACCAGATTTTGCAACTCAATGCATTAGATGAACTACGAATATATGCATTGCACCAGACTGAAATGATTCAAGCATAATGAAAATTGTGACATGATAGTCACATACAAAAACAATAATTTTATCAAGGCGATTGGGCTTTGTTATTTGATTCACGCTATGAATATTTTCCTGGGAAGTTACAAAACAGATGGCTTAGACCTTATCTGATTGAAGAAGTGTTTAGGAATGGAGCTATTCACCTTTCATCCATTGATGATTCACGCAAAAAATTAGTGGTAATGGGCATCGTATTTGAATATATCATAAACCACTAACTAAGGATGAGTTTCTAGAGTAAGTGGAGCAATTGGATGTACACATGTTGGAAGAAACCACTTCTTCCACAAGAAATTCAGCAGAATAAAAAAAAAAAAAAATAATAAAAATGAAAAAATGAATAATTTAGAAAGTGAAAATCTCCTAGGAGGCACTTATGAATTGGCTTGCATGAAAATTGGTTTTTCGACATGTTTGCCTTGTCAGATTCACCGTCATTGTCCCATCTATTCTCACAATCATTGTTTTCTCTATTCTTAGAACTGCACCTGTCTTATTTAGTAGAAGAGCTAGTTGGTAGTTAGCAGAAACAACCATCTATACAAATGTAGATAAGTGGTTAAATAAGGTATGTGCTATTTAAATTTTAGACATTGTATATAGTTAGTATGTAGTGTGTAAAGTCACTAATTAGTATATTTGTATCGCTCCAAATTTTTCGCACCCTTACCTTCAGGCTATAGGATCTGTGCCCGGAAGGGGGATGTGAAAAGGATGGGACAATACCTCGGACTGAGAGGCCCTTTGAAGGTCCCGCCTCTCGGGGGAGGTGTATAAGGGTGAATTTTCGACGGATGGTGGGGTTCACCAGGAAAATTTTGAATGGCGGTTTCCACGCCTAGGTTGGGAATGTGTTTGATGTGTTCATTTTTAGCTTTAATCATTCAACTCCTAGGTTTGGCCAAATGAATCTAAGCTAAGCTATATGAAATGCAGATTATATGAATACAAAAAATAGAATTAAACAAAAGATACAGGAAATATACTAGATTAGAAAAGCCATACCTGATCCAGGATGTCTGATGGAGGTTCTAATTTTTGAAGCAGTCCAGATCGTCTAGAATTTGACAAGATCGTCTCCGATCTGACAGGATCGTCCCTGATCTACTGATCTGACAAGATCGTCTCTAATCTGACAAGATCGTCTCTAATCTGACGAGATCGTCTCTAATCTGACGAGATCATCTCTAATCTGATGAAATCGTTTGAAGATTTTGTCAGAGACCTGCAATTACAGAAATGGATACCAAGAACAAAAAATACAATTGCAAAAGCAAGGGAAAATGATAGAAATGAAAGTATGAATGCTAGAATGACAACTTTAGATAACAAATTAAGTAAAATGCATTGTTTTAATGACTAACTTTGACTCTATCATGCATCTATGCTACGTGAGGTGAACTCCAAGATGCAAAATAGAAATAAATCTAACTAATGCAAAGCAAAACAGTAGATAATGGACAGAGAATGCAAACTCAGGGCATGGATTTGCCCCCAACGTTGGCTGCAGTCGAAATCGTCTACAAAATACATAATCGTCTTGAATTGTGGCGTGATCGTCCGAGATCGTACAGGATCGTCTGCGACGATCTGAGCTTGCTCCGACTGAAGAATGACAAAGTTCCTGCAAGAAAATTCGAAAAGGGACAAAGGCAAACAGTAGTCTAAGACATTCTAATGCATGTAAAACTCGAAGTGCAGTAAAATTCAGCCAGGGGAATGTCAAGGGGAGGGCCTAAGATTAAATAGGCATAGGAAGGAGGTTGGGAGGTTGGAGATCATCCCAATTTGGGAGATCTCCAACGGGGAAGTCTCTAACCGCGTAGACACGCTTTTGCCCCGGTTAGAGACGCCGTTGAAACATAAGCTAATTATGAAAAATTAGTTTTGGGACGAAAATCGTCCGGACGTTCCTCTCCAGGACGAATTCGTCTGATCTGAGGCGATATCATCTGATCGGCGACGATATCGTCCAACGGTCACAACAAATCCTAAAAATGGCACGAAAAACAAGGAAAGCGGTTTAACGGGCGGTTCGGGGTTAAAATTTAAATTTTGAATTATTACTAAGGTAATTTTAATTATTTGCTAAGGTTTTACCGCCAATTTTAGGGTGCTACATTTTGCCCCCTCTTTAGCGAATTTTCTGAAGAAAATGCGTTAAAGACGAGTTCTTCTCGATTTACGAGAAAGCAAAAATTTATTCCCATTTTTAGGCGACGATTCTAGGTCGAATCGTACGACAACTTACTATGGTGCCCCCTCCGTGTTTTTACCCAAATCGAACGTTTGAGGTAAAAACACGGAAAAAGCAAAATTAAAATGTTGTTAATTGTTTTTGAATAAAATTAAGAAAATAGGGTAAAACCCTAATTCATTTTTACTGTTCATTTTTTTAAATATATATATGATATTTTTTGATGATATGACTTGTGTATATGTTTTTATGATGCTTTAATGTTTTGATTTGTTTGATTTGATGATTCATGTAATTATGTCGTTTTGGAAATATTATAATTTTGATGTCATGCTTTAAAATTTAAATGAAATAATCTGATGTAAACAAATTGGTTGTTTGTGGTATGATTTGATAAAAAATAAAAGGGACTTTTAACAATAATTTCAAAGGACATTGTCGCTATTTATAGACCATTTCATGGAGTCGCCGCTCACTCGGTCGTCAAGCTAATCCCAGTATAGAAATATTGTTAAAAGTAAAAGAGTGCTTAAGAGACTGTCTTAAGACTTTGTGTTGTGATGATGGAGATAATGATGGTGATGATGATTTGTTTTCAGATTTTCATAAAAATATTATGCATGAAATATATGATGTTGCTAGGCATAAATTCCTAAGTGTGATAAAATTTTGAACAATTCCTTTAGAATTTATACCATGGTTGCAAAAATTGAATTTTGAACATAATGTCATGAAATAGAATAGATGTTTGTTTGTTTGTAAAGCATAATTGTGTAACATAATGATGCAAGTCACATGTTTTGATGAATTTTGTTTTAAAATAAATGGAAAAGAAAATTAGAACGATGGTTTGCGCTAGGCATAGAATTATAGGTATAGACTTATACCATCATCGCGAAATCCAAAGAAGAAAATAGATTGTTGGTTTTATTGCAAGATGCATTTTTGACCTTTGATAAACAGAAAAATAATAATATGAAAATTTTGTTTGAAATTATTTTTGAGATTTTGTGAGAAGATGTATGTAATTGCTTTTATACAAAACAAGAATTCTGAAATAAAAGGATAAAATTATTCCGAAAAGAGTTACAAAGATATTTTAAATTATCTCAAAGAGAAATGTAGATTTATAAGGAATCCTCATGTGCAAATGTGAATTCATTACCAATCTTGATTTATCATAATGATACAAAATCTCTCAAATACAAATGTGTGTGCGATTGTATTGTTCATTTACCAATTTTGAGCAAGATAATTTGATACAAGTAATTTGCCTTGACCAAATAAATGTTCATTGACCATGATTTATATGCATGTAACCGTACCAAACTACTATGTAAGTTAGGTTATCAAGAGCTAGCTAATCCATAAGCTGATAGAGGTCTGTACAAAAGAAGGTCGCTAATGTGACAGACATATCACCACGCTAGGATTTACCCAAGGCCAGGGGGTTGGGCACAAAACCACTTGTTTTGGGGCTTACCTCACAGTTTTCGAATAATTGAGAATTCCAGGGATTCAAGCTCATTCACCCTTCTTTTCTTTTCAAGGGGTAGGGAAAGGAGTTTATTGTATTTTGCTTTTGCTTTTCTCTTTTGCTTCTCTTTTTTTTTTTGTACTTTTGTATTTTTGCTTGATATTTGAGATAATGCTGAAATATTGTTGTGATGATTCAAAATAACCTTTTTCTTTTTCTCTTTTTCTTGAACTTTTCTTTTCTTCCTATGCTAGGGATACTTGCTCGGATTAGTTTGTAGAGCAAGGGATTTTTATTCCGGGTAGGGGTGAGCTTGTCCTTTTGTCAATTCTCAAAGATTCTAGACCATGTGCATGATAGGATAGCAGGGGAAACTTTTCGCTCAAGAAACCATTTCTACTATGTAGCATCATATCGAATGTGCAATGAAATCATTTTAATGTGAAGAGATATACTTGGTTCAAGTAAATAACAAGATCAGTTCTCTATGCTCAAAACTTTATTTAATGCCAATGTGGACTTTGATATAAGAGAGATTAATAATCATAACAAATAAAATCAAGAGATTTATTCATGTGAATGTGAAAGTGCGGGATTCCAAATAAATACTAATTTATCCAAAATAATTGAAAATATAACTGCAATACTTCAAAAATTGAGAGGTACAAAGATAAAATATGTTTTTGAAGATTTTGATGATTTTGTATTTTGATTTTAATTGATGAATGAAAGAAAACAAAGTGATTTTAAATTTTTTTAAGATGATGGAATTGGTGGTATATACAAGATGATCTATATACACTATACAAGGTTATTTGAGTATAGCATGTCTAAGGTTGCTTCAAAATCAAAGGAGGTTTTGAAGGATAATTTGGTTGTGTTGAAGGTAAGAACAAAAGGTGATGAATAAAAGGTAGCGATAACAAAAGCTTTGTTATAATGTAGAATAATGTAGCAAAAGATTTGACTTTTATATGTGTAAAATTGATCATGTTACAAAATAAAATGTAAGAAGGATAAGAAGGTTCTTCATTCTTATCACTATATTCCAAGTCTTGATAAGATGGAGGGAGTATATGTGAAAGATATGCATGGGTGTTATTTGGTAAACAAGGATGATCATATATGGATGAAGAAAAGTGATGGATAGAAGGTAATTGTGACAATGGAGAATGTATAGAACTTGATGTTTCTTGAATTTCATTGTTAAAATATTTTATAATAACATTTGATTCATTAAGATCTTCTTCCTTTAATTTGAGTTTTTGGAATAATTGATAAGTGCATAAATTAAGAGAGGAGCCATTATCTACCATGATAGTTTTAACAAGTGTTTCTTTACTAGATCCTGTAATGTAAAGAGATGAGTCTTCTTGTGGAGTAGAGGAAGGAATATCCTCATCATAGAATGAAATATGATTAACCTCAAGAGGGTTTACACCATTAATTATGTCCTTAGGGAAAATATCATGAGGAACAAATTGTTGGCTAGGTATTTTGAACAACGTTTCCTTATGAGAACTTTGTAATACTTCTAAAAGGGATATCTTTGCTTGAGGGTTAATCACTTGTTGTTGGCTATCAAAGTGGACTTCAAATTGAGATTTTGATTCTAAAGATGAGCTTTCTATGCTTACATTCCATTTTGGATCATTCTCTAGAGCCAAAGATAGTTTTGAAGGTTGGTCAAATGAGGAATCCATATCTTGAATATCAGATTGAGTTGATTGAACTTGAGGTTGCTCATTTGTAGTTTTTGTTACAATATTAATAATATCATCATGATGGGACACATTAACATGCAATATTTGATTGGTTTCTTGTTGTTGATAATTGAATAGGGGTTCTTGGGAGATCCCCATGTCTTGATTGATTATTGGTATTTGTTGTGTAGGAGTTTGATTGTTTACTTGGAGATTTATAATCAGTTGTAGATTGTAATTCCTTTATATTAAAAAGACCCTCATCAATCAAATCTTGAATTGCACATCTTAAATCTTTACAATTTTGTGTCATATGTCCATCCACTCTATGATATTCACAATGTAGCTCAGGTTTAAACCAATCTGCTGTGGTATCAAGTTGTCTTATGGAAGGGAGTTCAATCTTATTTGTATCAAGTAAATGCTTGAGAATTATATCCATTGGTTGATTGAGCTTAGTAAATTTACGTGATGAAGGTTTTCGAGAGGTTTTTGATATGTGCCTTAGGAATTCAGTCATAAAAGGACCTAATGGTTTCTCACCTCTACTTTCTTTATTATGGGTAGAATGATGATAGGAAGATTGCGAAGTATGAGGTGAGTGCATGGTAGAATTGGAAGAATAAGTATTTTCTTGTTGAAATGGATGTGTTGTATTGAAAGAAGAATATTGAAAGGGTGGAGGAGGATTGTATGTGGATTGATAGACATAATATGGATATATGGGAGAATAGATAATATCGTTATGAAGAGGATTGGAAAAGGGATTGTCCTGTTGGGGTAAGGATGAAAAATGAGAAAAGTGTGATGGAGGTGGTGTTGAATAGGGATGAGGTTGGTCATAATCAACAAATGTATTTAGCTGAATTCTTCCAACATTACTGATGGGCTCATATTGATTTGAGTAAAAACTCATGGTTTCTTTAGTACTTCTAAAAGTAATATTTAGTATCTACTATTTAGAATTGAATCTAAAACATACAAACTTGAAATGATGATTTTGTTACTTTGTTTTTCTTGTATACATATATATATATATATTTATTTGTTTTGTTTTTATATTTTTGAATCAGAAAGATGCCTATGTTATTCACGTCGGGTTCACCAAAATGTATCGCTCCAAATTTTTTGCACCCTTACCTTCAGGCTATAGGATCCGTGCCCGGAAGGGGGATGTGAAAAGGATGGGACAATACCTCGGACTGAGAGGCCCTTTGAAGGTCCCGCCTCTCGGGGGAGGTGTATAAGGGTGAATTTTTGATGGATGGTGGGTTCACCAGGAAACTTTTGAATGGCAGTTTCCACGCCTAGGTTGGGAATGTGTTTGATGTGTTCAGTTTTAGCTTTAATCATTCAAATCCTAGGTTTGGCCAAATGAATCTAAGCTATGCTATATGAAATGCAGATTTAAATGAATACAAAAAATAGAATTAAACAGAAAATACAAGAAATATACTAGATTAGAAAAGCCATACCTGATTCCGGATGTCTGATGGAGGTTCTGAATTTTGAAGCAGTCCAGATCGTCTGGAATTTGACAGGATCGTCTCTGATCTGACAGGATCGTCCACGATCTACTGATCTGACAAGATCGTCTCTAATCTGACAAGATCGTCTCTAATTTGATGAAATCGTCTCTAATCTGACGAGATCATCTCTAATCTGACGAAATCGTCAGACGATTTTGTCAGAGACCTGCAACTACAGAAATGGATACCAAGAACAAAAAATACAATTGCAAAAGCAAGGGAAAATGATAGAAATGAAAGTATGAATGTTAGAATGACAACTTTAGATAACAAATTAAGTAAAATGCATTGTTTTAATGACTAACTTTGACTCTATCATGCATCTATGCTACATGAGGTGAACTCCAAGATGCAAAATAGTAATAAATCTAACTAATGCAAAGCAAAATAGTAGATAATGGACAGAGAATGCAAACTCAGGGCATGGATTTGCCCCCAACGTTGGCTGTAGTCGAAATCATCTACAAAATACATAATCATCTTGAATTGTGGCGTGATCGTCCGAGATCGTACAGGATCATCTACGACGATCTGAGCTTGCTCGGCTGAAGAATGACAAAGTTCCTGCAAGAAAATTCGAAAAGGGACAAAGGCAAATAGTAGTCTAAGACATTCTAATGCATGTAAAACTCGAAGTGCAGTAAAATTCAGCCAGGGGAATGTCAAGGGGAGGGCCTAAGATTAAATAGGCATAGGAAGGAGGTTGGGAGGTTGGAGATCATCCCAATTTGGGAGATCTCCAATGGGGAAGTCTCTAACCGTGCAGACACGCTTTTGCCTCGGTTAGAGACGTCGTTGAAACAGAAGCTAATTATGAAAAATTAGTTTTGGGATGAAATCGTCTGGACGTTCTTCTCCAGATGAATTCGTCCGATCTGAGGTGATATCGTCTGATCGGCGACGATATCGTCCAACGGTCACAACAAATCCTAAAAATGGCATGAAAAACAAGGGGAGCGGTTTAACAGGCGGTTAATGGGTTCGGGGTTAAAATTTAAATTTTTAATTATTTACTAAGGTTTACTGTGCCAATTTTAGGGTGCTACATTTTGCCCCCTCTTTAGCGAATTTTTCGAAGAAAATGCGTTAAAGACGAGTTCTTCTCGATTTACGAGAAAGCAAAAATTTATTCCCATTTTTAGGTGATGATTCTAGGTCGAATCGTACGACAGCTTACTATGGTGCCCCCTCCGTGTTTTTACCCAAATCGAACGTTTGAGGTAAAAACGCAGAAAAGCAAAATTTAAAAATGTTGTTAATTTGTTTTTGAATAAAATTAAGAAAATAGGGTAAAACCCTAATTCATTTTTACTATTCATTTATATATATATGATATTTTTGATGATATGACTTGTTCATATGTTTTTATGATGCTTTAATGTTTTGAATTATTTGCTTATTGGATTGAGGATTCATGTAATTATGTTGTTTTGAAATATTATAATTTTGATGTCATGCTTTTAAGATTTTAAATGAAATAATCTGATGTAAACAATTGGTGGTTGTGGTGTGATTTGATAAAAAATAAAAGGGACTTCTAACAATAATTTCAAAGGACATTGTCGCTATTATAGACCATTTCATGGAGTCGTAGCTCACTCGGTCGTCAAGCTAATCCCAGTATAGAAATATTGTTAAAAGTAAAAGAGTGCTTAAGAGACTGTCTTAAGACTTGGTGTTGTAATGATGGAGATAATGATGGTATGATGATTTGTTTTCAGATTTTCATAAAAATAGTATGCATGAAAATATGATGTTGCTAGGCATAAATTCCTAAGTGTGATAAAATTTTGAACAATTCCTTTAGAATTTATACCATGGTTGCAAAAACTGAATTTGAACATAATGTCATGAAATAGAATAAGTGTTTGTTTGTTTGTAAAGCATAATTGTGTAACATAATGATGCAAGTCACATGTTTTGATGAATTTTGTTTTTAAAATAAATGGAAAAGAAAATTAGAACGATGGTTTGCGCTAGGCATAGAATTATAGGTATAGACTTATACCATCATCGCGAAATCCAAAGAAGAAAATAGATTGTTGGTTTTATTGCAAGATGCATTTTTGATCTTTGATAAACAGAAAAATAATAATATGAAAATTTTGTTTGAAATTATTTTTGAGATTTTATGAGAAGATGTATGTAATTGCTTTTATACAAAACAAGAATTCTGAAATAAAAGGATAAAATTATTCCGAAAAGAGTTACAGAAATATTTTAAATTATCTCAAAGAGAAATGTAGATTTATAAGGAATCCTCATGTGCAAATGTGAATTCATTACCGATCTTGATTTATCATAATGATACAAAATCTCTCAAATACAAATGTGTGTGCGATTGTATTGTTCATTTACCAATTTTGAGCAAGATAATTTGATACAAGTAATTTGCCTTGACCAAATAAATGTTCGTTGACCATGATTTATATGCATATAACCGTACCAGACTACTATGTAAGTTAGGTTATCAAGAGCTAGCTAATCCATAAGCTGACATAGGTCTGTACAAAAGAAGGTCGCTAATGTGACAGACATATCGCCACGCTAGGATTTACCCAAGGCCAAGCGGGTTGGGCACAAACCACCTGTTATGGGGCTTACCTCACAGTTTTCGAATAATTGAGAATTCCAAGGATTCAAGCTCATTCACCCTTCTTTTCTTTTCAAGGGGTAGGGAAAGGAGTTTATTGCATTTTGCTTTTGCTTTTCTCTTTTGCTTCTTTTTTTTTTTTTGTACTTTTGTATTTTTGCTTGATATTTGAGATAATGCTGAAATATTGCTGTGATGATTCAAAATAACCTTTTTCTTTTTCTCTTTTTCTTGAACTTTTCTTTTCTTCCTATGCTAGGGATACTTGCTCGGATTAGCTTGTAGAGCAAGGGATTTTTATTCTGGGTAGGGGTGAGCTTGTCCTTTTGTCAATTCTCAAAGATTCTAGACCATGTGCATGATAGGATAGCAGGGGAAACTTTTCGCTCAAGAAACCATTTCTACTATGTAGCATCATATCGAATGTGCAATGAAATCATTTTAATGTGAAGAGATATACTTGGTTCAAGTAAATAACAAGATCAGTTCTCTATGCTCAAAACTTTATTTAATGCCAATGTGGACTTTGATATAAGAGAGATTAATAATCATAACAAATAAAATCAAGATATTTATTCATGTGAATGTGAAAGTGCGGGATTCCAAATAAATGCTAATTTATCCAAAATAATTGAAAATATAACTGCAATACTTCAAAAATTGAGAGGTACAAAGATAAAAGATGTTTTTGAAGATTTTGATGATTTTGATGTTTTTATATTTTGATTTTAATTTATGAAATTGGTGGTATATACAAGATGATCTATATACACTATACAAGGTTATTTGAGTATAGCATGTCTAAGGTTGCTTCAAAATCAAAGGAGGTTTTGAAGGATAATTTGGTTGTGTTGAAGGTAAGAACAAAAGGTGATGAATAAAAGGTAGTGATAACAAAAGCTTTGTTATAATGTAGAATAATGTAGCAAAAGATTTGACTTTTATATGTGTAAAATTGATCATGTTACAAAATAAAATGTAAGAAGGATAAGAAGGTTCTTCATTCTTATCACTATCTTCCAAGTCTTGATAAGATGGAGGGAGTATATGTGAAAGATATGCATGAGTGTTATTTGGTAAACAAGGATGATCATATATGGATGAAGAAAAGTGATGGATAGAAGGTAATTGTGACAATGGAGAATGTATAGAACTTGATGTTTCTTGAATTTCATTATTAAAAGATTTTATAATAACATTTGATTCATTAAGATCTTCTTCCTTTAATTTGAGTTTTTGGAATAATTGATAAGTGCATAAATTAAGAGAGGAGCCATTATCTACCATGATAGTTTTAACAAGTGTTTCTTTACTAGATCCTGTAATGTAAAGAGATGAGTCTTCTTGTGGAGTAGAGGAAGGAATATCCTCATCATAGAATGAAATATGATTAACCTCAAGAGGGTTTACACCATTAATTATGTCCTTAGGGAAAATATCATGAGGAACAAATTGTTGGCTAGGTATTTTGAACAACGTTTCCTTATGAGAACTTTGTAATACTTCTAAAAGGGATATCTTTGCTTGAGGGTTAATCACTTGTTGTTGGCTATCAAAGTGGACTTCAAATTGAGATTTTGATTCTAAAGATGAGCTTTCTATGCTTACATTCCATTTTGGATCATTCTCTAGAGCCAAAGATAGTTTTGAAGGTTGGTCAAATGAGGAATCCATATCTTGAATATCAGATTGAGTTGATTGAACTTGAGGTTGCTCATTTGTAGTTTTTGTTACAATATTAGTAATATCATCATGATGGGACACATTAACATGCAATATTTGATTGGTTTCTTGTTGTTGATAATTGAATAGGGGTTCTTGGGAGATCCCCATGTCTTGATTGATTATTGGTATTTGTTGTGTAGGAGTTTGATTGTTTACTTGGAGATTTATAATCAGTTGTAGATTGTAATTCCTTTATATTAAAAAGACCCTCATCAATCAAATCTTGAATTGAACATCTTAAATCTTTACAATTTTGTGTCATATGTCCATCTACTCTATGATATTCACAATGTAGCTCAGGTTTAAACCAATCTGTTGTGGTATCAAGTTGTCTTATGGAAGGGAGTTCAATCTTATTTGTATCAAGTAAATGATTGAGAATTATATCCATTGGTTGATTGAGCTTAGTAAATTTACGTGATGAAGGTTTTCGAGAGGTTTTTGATACGTGCCTTAGGAATTTCAGTCATAAAAGGACCTAATGGTTTCTCACCTCTACTTTCTTTATTATGGGTAGAATGATGATAGGAAGATTGCGAAGTATGAGGTGAGTGCATGGTAGAATTGGAAGAATAAGTATTTTCTTGTTGAAATGGATGTGTTGTATTGAAAGAAGAATATTGAAAGGGTGGAGGAGGATTGTATGTGGATTGATAGACATAATATGGATATATGGGAGAATAGATAATATCATTATGAAGAGGATTGGCAAAGGGATTGTCCTGTTGGGGTAAGGATGAAAAATGAGAAAAGTGTGATGGAGGTGGTGTTGAATAGGGATGAGGTTGGTCATAATCAACAAATGTATTTAGCTGAATTCTTCCAACATTACTGATGGGCTCATATTGATTTGAGTAAAAACTCATGGTTTCTTTAGTACTTCTAAAAGTAATATTTAGTATCTACTATTTAGAATTGAATCTAAAACATACAAACTTGAAATGATGATTTTGTTACTTTGTTTTTTTGTATACATATATATATATATATATATATATATATATATATATATATATATATATATATATATTGTTTTTTTATATTTTTGAATCAGAAAGATGCCTATGTTATTCACGTCGGGTTCACCAAAATGTATCGCTCCAAATTTTTTGCACCCTTACCTTCAGGCTATAGGATCCATGCCCGGAAGGGGGATGTGAGAAGGATGGGACAATACCTCGGACTGAGAGGCCCTTTGAAGGTCCCGCCTCTCGGGGAGGTGTATAAGGGTGAATTTTTGACGGATGGTGGGGTTCACCAGGAAACTTTTGAATGGCAGTTTCCATGCCTAGGTTGGGAATGTGTTTGATGTGTTCAGTTTTATGCTTGATCATTCAAATCCTAGGTTTGGCCAAATGAATCTAAACTATTCTATATGAAATGCAGATTTAAATGAATACAAAAAATAGAATTAAACAGAAAATACAGGGAATATACTAGATGAGAAAAGCCATACCTGATCTCGGATGTCTGATGGAGGTTCTAATTTTTGAAGCAGTCCAGATCATCTGGAATTTGACAGGATCGTCTCGATCTGACAGGATCATCCTTGATCTACTGATCTGACAAGATCGTCTCTAATCTGACAAGATCGTCTCTAATCTGACGAAATCATCTCTAATCTGACGAGATCATCTCTAATCTGACGAAATCGTCTGACGATTTTGTCAGAGACCTGCAACTACAGAAATGGATACCAAGAACAAAAAATACAATTGCAAAAGCAAGGGAAAATGATAGAAATGAAAGTATGAATGTTAGAATGACAACTTTAGATAACAAATTAAGTAAAATGCATTGTTTTAATGACTAACTTTGACTCTATCATGCATCTATGCTACATGAGGTGAACTCCAAGATGCAAAATAGTAATAAGTCTAACTAATGCAAAGCAAAATAGTAGATAATGGATAGAGAATGCAAACTCAGGGCATGGATTTGCCCCCAACGTTGGCTGCAGTCGAAATCGTCTACAAAATACATAATCGTCTTGAATTGTGGCGTGATCGTCCGAGATCGTACAGGATCATCTACGACGATCTGAGCTTGCTCTGGCTGAAGAATGACAAAGTTCCTGCAAGAAAATTTGAAAAGGGACAAAGGCAAACAGTAGTCTAAGACATTCTAATGCATGTAAAACTCGAAGTGCAGTAAAATTCAGCCAGGGGAATGTCAAGGGGAGGGCCTAAGATTAAATAGGCATAGGAAGGAGGTTGGGAGGTTGGAGATCATCCCAATTTGGGAGATCTCCAATGGGGAAGTCTCTAACCGCACAGACACGCTTTTGCCCAGGTTAGAGACGTCGTTGAAACAGAAGCTAATTATGAAAAATTAGTTTTGGGACGAAATCGTCTGGACGTTCTTCTCAGATGAATTCGTCTGATCCGAGGCAATATCGTCCGATCGGCGACGATATCGTCCAACGGTCACAACAAATCCTAAAAATGGCATGAAAAATGAGGAAAGCGGTTTAACAGGCGGTTCGGGGTTAAAATTTAAATTTTGAATTATTTACTAAGGTTTACTGTGCCAATTTTAGGGTGCTACATTTTGCCCCCTCTTTAGCGAATTTTTCGAAGAAAATGCGTTAAAGACGAGTTCTTCTCGATTTACGAGAAAGCAAAAATTTATTCCCATTTTTAGGCGACGATTCTAGGTCGAATCGTACGACAACTTACTATGGTGCCCCCTCCGTGTTTTTACCCAAATCGAACGTTTGAGGTAAAAACGCGAAAAAGCAAAATTAAAAATGTTGTTAATTGTTTTTGAATAAAATTAAGAAAATAGGGTAAAACCCTAATTCATTTTTACTATTCATTTTTATGTATATATATATATATATATATATATATGATATTTTTTTTGATGATATGACTTGTGTATATGTTTTTATGATGCTTTAATGTTTGATTTGCTTTGATTTTGATGATTCATGTAATTATGTCGTTTTGAAATATTATAATTTTGATGTCATGCTTTGTAAGATTTTAAATGAAATAATCTGATGTAAACAATTGGTGGTTGTGGTGTGATTTGATAAAAAATAAAAGGGACTTCTAACAATAATTTCAAAGGACATTGTCGCTATTATAGACCATTTCATGGAGTCGCCGCTCACTCGGTCGTCAAGCTAATCCCGAGTATAGAAATATTGTTAAAAGTAAAAGAGTGCTTAAGAGACTGTCTTAAGACTTGGTGTTGTAATGATGGAGATAATGATGGTTTGATGATTTGTTTTCAGATTTTCATAAAAATAGTATGCATGAAAATATGATGTTGCTAGGCATAAATTCCTAAGTGTGATAAAATTTTGAATAATTCCTTTAGAATTTATACCATGGTTGCAAAAACTGAATTTTGAACATAATGTCATGAAATAGAATAAGTGTTTGTTTGTTTGTAAAGCATAATTGTGTAACATAATGATGCAAGTCACATGTTTTGATGAATTTTGTTTTTAAAATAAATGGAAAAGAAAATTAGAACGATGGTTTGCGCTAGGCATAGAATTATAGGTATAGACTTATACCATCATCGCGAAAATCCAAAGAAGAAAATAGATTGTTGGTTTTATTGCAAGATGCATTTTTGACTTTTGATAAATAGAAAAATAATAATATGAAAATTTTGTTTGAAATTATTTTTGAGATTTTATGAGAAGATGTATGTAATTGCTTTTATACAAAACAAGAATTCTGAAATAAAAGGATAAAATTATTCTGAAAAGAGTTACGAGAGATATTTTAAATTATCTCAAAGAGAAATGTAGATTTATAAGGAATCCTCATGTGCAAATGTGAATTCATTACCAATCTTGATTTATCATAATGATACAAAATCTCTCAAATACAAATGTGTGTGCGATTGTATTGTTCATTTACCAATTTTGAGCAAGATAATTTGATACAAGTAATTTGCCTTGACCAAATAAATGTTCGTTGACCATGATTTATATGCATGTAACCGTACCAAACTACTATGTAAGTTAGGTTATCAAGAGCTAGCTAATCCATAAGCTGACAGAGGTCTGTACAAAAGAAGGTCGCTAATGTGACGGACATATCGCCACGCTAGGATTTACCCAAGGCCAAGCGGGTTGGGCACAAACCACCTGTTATGGGGCTTACCTCACGCTTTTCGAATAATTGAGAATTCCAGGGATTCAAGCTCATTCACCCTTCTTTTCTTTTCAAGGGGTAGGGAAAGGAGTTTATTGTATTTTGCTTTTGCTTTTCTCTTTTGCTTTTTTTTTGTACTTTTGTATTTTTGCTTGATATTTGAGATAATGCTGAAATATTGCTGTGATGATTCAAAATAACCTTTTTCTTTTTCTCTTTTTCTTGAACTTTTCTTTTCTTCCTATGCTAGGGATACTTGCTCGGATTAGCTGTAGAGCAAGGGATTTTTATTCGGGTAGGGGTGAGCTTGTCCTTTTGTCAATTCTCAAAGATTCTAGACCATGTGCATGATAGGATAGCAAGGGAAACTTTTCGCTCAAGAAACCATTTCTACTATGTAGCATCATATCGAATGTGCAATGAAATCATTTTAATGTGAAGAGATATACTTGGTTCAAGTAAATAACAAGATCAGTTCTCTATGCTCAAAACTTTATTTAATGCCAATGTGGACTTTGATATAAGAGAGATTAATAATCATAACAAATAAAATCAAGAGATTTATTCATGTGAATGTGAAAGTGCGGGATTCCAAATAAATACTAATTTATCCAAAATAATTGAAAATATAACTGCAATACTTCACAAATTGAGAGGTACAAAATAAAAGATGTTTTTGAAGATTTTGATGATTTTGTATTTTGATTTTAATTTATGAAATTGGTGGTATATACAAGATGATCTATATACACTATACAAGGTTATTTGAGTATAGCATGTCTAAGGTTGCTTCAAAATCAAAGGAGGTTTTGAAGGATAATTTGGTTGTGTTGAAGGTAAGAACAAAAGGTGATGAATAAAAGGTAGTGATAACAAAAGCTTTGTTATAATGTAGAATAATGTAGCAAAAGATTTGACTTTTATATGTGTAAAATTGATCATGTTACAAAATAAAATGTAAGAAGGATAAGAAAGTTCTTCATTCTTATCACTATATTCCAAGTCTTGATAAGATGGAGGAGTATATATGAAAGATATGCATGAGTGTTATTTGGTAAACAAGGATGATCATATATGGATGAAGAAAAGTGATGGATAGAAGATAATTGTGACAATGGAGAATGTATAGAACTTGATGTTTCTTGAATTTCATTATTAAAATATTTTATAATAACATTTGATTCATTAAGATCTTCTTCCTTTAATTTGAGTTTTTGGAATAATTGATAAGTGCATAAATTAAGAGAGGAGCCATTATCTACCATGATAGTTTTAACAGGTGTTTCTTTACTAGATCCTGTAATGTAAAGAGAGGAGTCTTCTTGTGGAGTAGAGGAAGGAATATCCTCATCATAGAATGAAATATGGTTAACCTCAAGAGGGTTTACATCATTAATTATGTCCTTAGGGAAAATATCATGAGGAACAAATTGTTGGCTAGGTATTTTGAACAACGTTTCCTTATGAGAACTTTGTAATACTTCTAAAAGGGATATCTTTGCTTGAGGGTTAATCACTTGTTGTTGGCTATCAAAGTGGATTTCAGATTGAGATTTTGATTCTAAAGATGAGCTTTCTATGCTTACATTCCATTTTGGATCATTCTCTAGAGCCAAAGATAGTTTTGAAGGTTGGTCAAATGAGGAATCCATCTCTTGAATATCAGATTGAGTTGATTGAACTTGAGGTTGCTCATTTGTAGTTTTTGTTACAATATTAATAATATCATCATGATGGGACACATTAACATGCAATATTTGATTGGTTTCTTGTTGTTGATAATTGAATAGGGGTTCTTGGGAGATCCCCATGTCTTGATTGATTATTGGTATTTGTTGTGTAGGAGTTTGATTGTTCACTGGAGATTTATAATCAGTTGTAGATTGTAATTCCTTTATATTAAAAAGACCCTCATCAATCAAATCTTGAATTGCACATCTTAAATCTTTACAATTTTGTGTCATATGTCCATCTACTCTATGATATTCACAATGTAGCTCAGGTTTAAACCAATCTGCTGTGGTATCAAGTTGTCTTATGGAAGGGAGTTCAATCTTATTTGTATCAAGTAAATGCTTGAGAATTATATCCATTGGTTGATTGAGCTTTGTAAATTTACGTGATGAAGGTTTTCGAGAGGTTTTTGATATGTGCCTTAGGAATTCAGTCATAAAAGGACCTAATGGTTTCTCACCTCTACTTTCTTTATTATGGGTAGAATGATGATAGGAAGATTGCGAAGTATGAGGTGAGTGCATGGTAGAATTGGAAGAATAAGTATTTTCTTGTTGAAATGGATGTGTTGTATTGAAAGAAGAATATTGAAAGGGTGGAGGAGGATTGTATGTGGATTGATAGACATAATATGGATATATGGGAGAATAGATAATATCGTTATGAAGAGGATTGGAAAAGGGATTGTCCTGTTGGGGTAAGGATGAAAAATGAGAAAAGTGTGATGGAGGTGGTGTTGAATAGGGATGAGGTTGGTCATAATCAACAAATGTATTTAGCTGAATTCTTCCAACATTACTGATGGGCTCATATTGATTTGAGTAAAAACTCATGGTTTCTTTAGTACTTCTAAAAGTAATATTTAGTATCTACTATTTAGAATTGAATCTAAAACATACAAACTTGAAATGATGATTTTGTTTTTTTTTTTCTTGTATACATATATATATATATATATATATATATATATATATTTTGTTTTTTTTTATATTTTTGAATCAGAAAGATGCCTATGTTATTCACGTCGGGTTCACCAAAATGTATCGCTCCAAATTTTTCGCACCCTTACCTTCAGGCTATAGGATCCATGCCCGAAAGGGGGATGTGAAAAGGATGGGACAATACCTCGGACTGAGAGGCCCTTTGAAGGTCCCGCCTCTCGGGGAGGTGTATAAGGGTGAATTTTTGACGGATGGTGGGTTCACCGAGAAAATTTTGAATGGCAGTTTCCATGCCTAGGTTGGGAATGTGTTTGATGTGTTCAATTTTATGCATTTAATCATTCAAATCCTAGGTTTGGCCAAATGAATCTAAGCTATTCTATATGAAATGCAGATTTAAATGAATACAAAAAATAGAATTAAATAGAAAATATAGGAAATATACTAGATTAGAAAAGCCATACCTGATTCTGGATGTCTGATGGAGGTTCTAATTTTTGAAGTAGTCCAGATCGTCTGGAATTTGACAGGATCATCTCTCGATCCGACGAGATCGTCCCTGATCTATCGATCTGACAAGATCGTCTCTAATCTGACAAGATCGTCTCTAATATGACGAAATCGTCTCTAATTTGACGATATCGTCTCTAATTTGACGAAATCGTCTGACGATTTTGTCAGAGACCTGCAATTACAGAAATGGATACCAAGAACAAAAAATACAATTGCAAAAGCAAGGGAAAATGATAGAAATGAAAGTATGAATGTTAGAATGACAACTTTAGATAACAAATTAAGTAAAATGCATTATTTTAATGACTAACTTTGACTCTATCATGCATCTATGCTACGTGAGGTGAACTCCAAGATGCAAAATAGAAATAAATCTAACTAATGCAAAGCAAAAATAGTAGATAATGGACGAGAGAACGCAAACTCAGGGCATGGATTTGCCCCCAATGTTGGCTGCAGTCGAAATCGTCTACAAAATACATAATCGTCTTGAATTGTGGCGTGATTGTTTGAGATCGTACAGGATCGCTTGCGACGATCTCAGCTTGCTCTGGCTGAAGAATGACAAAGTTCCTGCAAGAAAATTCGAAAAGGGACAAAGGCAAACAGTAGTCTAAGACATTCTAATGCATGTAAAACTCGAAGTGCGGTAAAATTCAGCCAGGGGAATGTCAAGGGGAGGGCCTAAGATTAAATAGGCATAGGAAGGAGGTTGGGAGGTTGGAGATCATCCCAATTTGGGAGATCTCCAATGGGGAAGTCTCTAACCGCGTAGACACGCTTTTGCCCCGGTTAGAGATGCCATTGAAACAGAAGCTAATTATGAAAAATCAGTTTTGGGACGAAATCGTCTGGACGTTCTTCTCCAGATGAATTCATCCGATCTGAGGCGATATCGTCTGATCGGCGACGATATCGTCCAACGGTCACAACAAATCCTAAAAATGGCACGAAAAACGAGGAAAGCGGTTTAACAGGCGGTTCGGGGTTAAAATTTAAATTTTGAATTATTACTAAGGTTTACTACACCAATTTTAGGGTGCTACAATATTAAGAATTCATAAGGTTTGATCTAAAAGATATCCATTTGGTCAATGGGAGATAAAACATTTTAGGCTATTTTAAGGGGATGAAGGAAACAGATAAAGTTGGAAAATTACAACTTGTGCCAGAAAGAGCTTCAAAATAATGTGATTCTTCGAAATGAGAATACTTCTTAGCTTTGAAATTATGGAAGCTCTGGAATGAATCTGTTGCTACTAAAAAAAAATAGCTTCAAAATGAAAATGGTTTGTGCTCCGAAATAAGGAAATATTTTTTTTTACCTTCAAAATAAAATAATGTCACACTTCAGAATGAAAAATATACTCCAAAATGAGTAGGGCCAAAGGAAAAAATGTCATGGTATAATAGTATTTTTAATTTCACCGTTTGAAGTTGGAAATAAAAAATCAGGGTACGTATTACAAGCTGCATATGGGAAAGAGATAGTGGGGAACCACTGCATGCTTCACGATATGCAAAATTATTGGCACACACAACAAGGCACTTTGGCATAAGGAAAATTTACATGTTATACATGATGAAGCCAACAATTACCTGCCACCTCAGCAAGCCCTAACCATTTAATCACAAGCAGCAAAAAAAGATAAATCACATTCCTATAGGGAATAGGAGTTTGCCACATGACGAGTAAAAGGGGATTTAATTTTTCAAACACTCTGAAAATTTACGAAGCTAGTTCCTACACTGAGAAAAATTAAATTCTGTAGCCAAAAATATTATAGCCCTCACAAATGTAAATTGTTTGATCCAAACCTGAAAAAAACCTACTTTAGGAGTTTGAGAGACAATAGAGTACATAAAATTGAAAATGGGGGGAAAGAAGAATAAAATTGATCCAAAAAATGTAGATTGTCTACATGGAGATCCTGGGTCACTACGTATCTTTACAGAAGGAGGATTGATGCCATTTCTACATAAATTTGATGGACACTCTGAAGGATTGGTGGCAAAATTTGTGCACACTCTCAGGTACAACCAGGCTCACATCAGTGGTATGACAATCCAGGTAACACCAAAAATCCTAAGCCACATTACTGAATTACCTCTACAAGATTTACAAGTTTTAAAAGCTGGTAAAAATTCCCTAACTGAAATAGTTAACTAGTTTAAGGAAGAAGAGGATAAACCAATTGAGTTTTTAATGAACAATAATGTCTGCAAAGGGGTAAAAAGAACCAGTTTACAACATCCTTGGGGAATGTACCAGTCTGGGTAATCAGATTTCTGACTTGTGATGGGAAATTTGTCATTTTATCTGGACGATATATTAGAATTTTAAACCATTTAAGGCATGGTGGTTCAAACCTAGAATTCAGAATAAATCTACCTCTGTATTTATACCAGGAGTTACAAAATATGGCCAAAAGATACCATGTAGGGAAAGGGACTCCTAAACACCATGGTCTCATTAAGCTAATTTATAAACATCATTTTAGAGGAAACCCTAGAAGTTTTGACAGGTTTTTCTCTGCATGGAATGAGTTGGAGGTTGAAAGCCCTGAATCTAAAGAAGAAATAGAAGATAAGAGCCCTAAAAGCCCTAAAATTGAAACTGAATCCTCTGAAAATGAAATTCCCTCTTCACCATAGGGACCTCCATATTCTAGGACTAGGAAGCAAAGAGAGAAACAATCTAAGGTTGGTCCTATAAGAAAAATAAGGAAGGTTACATTTTTTGAAAATGTAACTATTTTTCCAACACAGCCCACTGAGGCGCTTGGTAGTTCAAGCAGGGAAGAGCAGATGGAGAAGGAGACACCTAGAGCAGACTCTACTCCAAAATTGTCAAAATTTATTTCAAAATCCCCTAAAAAGGTCAAACATAAACAATCTACTATGGGGTTGTGAAGGTCATCTAGGATTCAAAAACAGAAAGCAATGGAGGAGGTAGAGGATGTAGAGGCAGTATCACTGTCCCAACAAATAAGTGTAGAGCAGGAAAAAGATATTGATACATCTGTTGAAGTTATGTTGCAGGACAAAGTGCTTGTAGATGAGATTGCAGAAGAAGCATATATAGGCACAGAGGATGTAGAGGTAGGCACACAAATTACAGACATAGATACAACAATACTTACAATGTATATCCCACTTGTTGATTATTCTGATTCTGAAGAAGAGCCCATAACAGAAGAAGAGAAAGAAGATGTACAAGGATAGTTGCATGTCGCTAGAATTGTCATTAGGACACATATGGGTTGTATTGAACAAAATGAAACCTCTATCAAAGAGAAGGATACATTTATTGCTGATTTGCAACAGGAGGTAAATGAATTGAAGGCTCAATTGTCAATTTTGGAGCAACAGTCTATAGAATCTGAACCTGAAGATGAGTTGGCCAAAATTCTATTGGAATTAGTAGAGGAACATAGGGAGGCAGCCCTACCTGAAGGGGGATCACCCATCAGAGGAGTAGAAATAGAAGAGGCAACAACACAAATATTCTAGCAGGATGTAAGTATGACAAAACATGAAGATTCAGGGGCTTCTTCAAAACATGAGGAAACATAAACATCACAAGTAGCAATGGATGCCAGTGAATAAAAGGAAGTACAAGAACAAGTAAATGTGCATTCCCCTCAAGTTTATGTTGAATTGACTACATCTTGTTCACCTCAAATTAAAACAACAAAAATTGGGGTGCAAGTAGATTTACTCCCTATTGACACAACAAAAATTGGCATACAAGTGGACTTACCTCCAAAAATGCAACCAATCATAAGGCCCCCACAGATAGTTACACTACTAAAGTATAATGAAGATATAACACATTGGATGTTACAGTGTCAACAGATGGAGGCACAAATTTCATCTCTGAAACCTTTGAAACAGAAGTTGGATGCCCAAAATGTAGACATAACTAAATTACAGGAACATATATAGGATATGTGCCAAATTGCAGAATGTTTAGTCCAATGTAGAAGACTAGCAAGGTTTTATAGTTTGATCTTGAAGGAAAAATATCTCCGTTGGTAGGTAATGAGAGTTAGTTCTAATCTTCCCTACAAGCTAGACACTGTTGAGGAATTTATAGAAATATTTTGGCACAGTCCAGAAGAACAGAGGAATTTACTTTGTGAGTTGTTTCTACATATTTTCTTCATACCTGAGAATGTAACAGTCTTGCCATATATCTTCACAGGAGATAGCTAGTTGAGAGCTTTCATATCTACATTGCAAAATCAGATGCATTGGGAGGAGGAGAAAAATGCAAGCAAAGAAATGGAATTGAAATTTGAACTGCTAATAAGACCTTCCCATACCAATTATAGGACCTCCATAAACTAGAATTTCACTATGATGAGGGAGCAAAGAATAAAAGAAGTTTATATAAGGAATATTACTGATTGTGTAATGAGTTTTTAGGTCTTTTGTAACCAATATTTTAGTAATGCTCTATCATCTTGTAAGAGCAGGTGATAAGAGTTGTCAATATCACTTCAGAAAAGGGAACCTATCTTGCCCAACAACTTGTTGTGGTCTAGGATAAGAGCAGAGGGCATAGTGCAGGGCATCCACAAACTAAAATATCATTAGACATGTTTGAGATATAGGTTGCCAACTGTTATAACCCCTGTTCCATATTTTTTTGATAATTATCCCCAACCAAATGAGCAGTTCCAAGAGTGGCTCAAGAAAATATAGACAATAAAAGTATACTTTCAGGTTCTAGGGTGAAAATTGAATTATCAATAATAGAATCTAAACATAGATCTCTATGTTGTTGTGGCTGCACAAAATGCATGAGGACATGCATTACAATAGGTTGGGGGAAATGATGAGGCCATAAATTGCCTCATTCATAGACCATTTTTGGATATTTCATAAACTATTTGATAGACCTTATGATATATTTTTATGCTAATTTTTATAATGGAATGCATTATATATTATTATTTATGTTTAAATTTTTAGGAGCATAGTACTCTGTTTTGACCATTTTTTGCATTTTTTGCACTGTTTTAGCTGATTTACGTAGCAAATAAACATTTATTTGAATATGTAATAATGTATGCTGATATGTATTCCATTCTGGGATCATGTTGTTTGTTTTCCTTGCCTTATAACTTGTTCAAATTGCAAAAAGGTGCCAAAACTTGTTAAAACTAGTATGACTATACAAAAAACAAAATTTGACCATACAAATTCCAACCAGTTGTGCATAAACAACATGGCTTGGAATTTGTCAATGCTAGCACGTAAAACTTATGGAATTAGTCTTTTGAGAACTTAAGAAGACTACCTAGCCAATCAAACCCATCGTCATGATCAATTGATGCACGGATAAGCATCAAAACTATTACATTGTCTGATATTTTGGAGCAGCTTCAGAATGAGTGGAGCAGGACCAATTTTGGTCAAAACTATCAACAAAATGGTCAGAAAGGTGGAAAATGGTAAAATGAGGATGGATACAACTGTATGAAGGGGTTTCTAACCTATTCCAACATATTTCACCCAATGGATGATGCCCAAAAAGGAAAATGGATATGCTATAGTAGAATAGTTTCCTGCATTTTAGGAAGACAACTCCAGAATAGTTTCTAAATACCTGAAACACATCAATAGAACGAATCAATATATGTAATAGAATAGTATAAATAACCAAGCTCCCATATTGGTTGAGCATAGGGAAATAGGGATAGAGGAATATCAAGATAGATAGATGTTTTCATAGTTGTTTTAGTTGTAACAGAGCAGTAATTCTGTAGGATTTCTCTTGCATTGCTGTAATGTCATGTCATAATCAATAAAAGATGCAAATTCTCCATTCAATTAAAGTATATTGAGTGGATGTGTGAGCATTAGGTAATTTAGAGCAGTATTCTTGCCTTCTTATGGATCAGGGAGCAAGGGTCCACTTCTAGGCTCAAGAGAAGGATCAACTTTTGATAGGTTTTTTGTTAATTTCTTGCTGCAGAAGGTTAGCAGAAACCTAAAAATTTCCATTTCATTTGCTAAATTTGTTGTGTTTATAGATGCATGTAGTATTAAGTGCTATAAATGTCCGTGCATGGTAGTTGATCACCTAGTATAATCTTTTAAATATTACAACACTTTTTGATATTCCCATGTTTTCAGCAATTATTTCCAGTTCTTCGCATTTCCATTTGTGCTAATTGATTTCTAGCTGTTCCATTTCTGCAACATTTTATTCCAAACTTTTTGATTATGTTAAAATATTTACTTTCTATAAAATTGTTATTTCTGTCATTTCCATTTTGCAAGCATAAACAGGTTTTATTTCTATTATTTCTAATTTTGCAAGAGTAATTAGTTTCAATCTTCTGCAATCTTTTCATTTTTGTAATTTTGTTTTAGCAAATGTAATTAGGAGTTCAATTCAACTTATAGTATTAGAAGTGACATAAAAAACCCCCAAAACTGGCCGATTTTATCAATAAAGCCATTTCCTGAGTAAAATGACCTTTAAGTTTCTTACCTCTGCTATCGTTTACAGCCCTTGGACACCACCCTGGACTAGGACAATTATAATGATTAAATAGTGTAATTGACAACACTCATCATACTTCAAAAAATAACTTATGCTATTTATGAAGCCTAAAAAGGAGAGAGAGGAAATGGTGCTTGCTTAAGGTGACATTTGTTTACCCTCTACAATACTGTCATAGCCATGAGCACTTTGTGTGCTCTTTCTAAACCAGAATCAGATTCAGACACTTCACTAGCAACATGGCTTTTGTGATGTGCATTTGCCATTTTAGTTTTACTTGTTTGGAAACCAAAATTGAATGGTGTCATGGTTGTCCTTTTTACAAATTGTGAAAAAAATTGCTTCCTAGGCAATTTTATCAAAAAATTTTCACCAAAGAATCCTTCCTTATTGCAAGTACTTCAAGCATGGTTGCTCTTATGAAGACTAAAATAAAAAGGTATAATTTTGATGACTTCTGCTTTTATGATTGCCTTTACAAGTTTTATCTCCCTCTTATCAAAATATTTGTTTAAAGGAAGAAAGGAATTATCCCATGTTAGTGCAAAAGATTTGCTAATTTCAAGGTTCCTTATTTTACAAAAAATTGTTCTTTATTTTGATATACCCTAAAAGAGTACCAAAAGATAATTCACTCAAAAAGATATTTAATGGCACCTGCCTTAAAATCCTTTTGAAGAGGAATAATCAGTTTGAGGAAATTAAGCCAAACAAATAAGAGTGAATTAGGGGTTTTGATTTAGGAGAGAATATCAAGGAAAATTGGCTTTAAACCTATGCAATGATTTACACAAATTATTGTGAAATTTTAGGGTTTTGAGTGTTCTTGATTTTATGACTTATAATTGCAAAAAATAATGCAATAATAAAACAAGAATGCCCACAAAATTCTTATCACATAGGTGTTAGATGCAACCAAAAATGCACCTAATTTGCCAATAAAGGTGTCAAGTAAAATCGAAAATGCACCTTTTAATTTTTGCAACAAAATTTGGATTTGTGTTGTGCAAAAAATTGATATATTTTATCTCCTCTTGTTTTTCAAATTTGCAAAGAATGTGGCATGAAACAATTGCATTTTATTTTTGTTTTGCAAATTTAACAAGTTTGCTTTTGTTTTAAGTGCTTCTCACTTTTGTGTTACAATTTTGCAAAGAAGTACAATTTCTTGTCTTCTCTCTTGATTTGCAAAAATTAACAAAATTAGCACTCCTTCCAAGACAAGTCGACACACGACCCGCATTTGAAAGGCTTCCAAAACCAGTCAACACACGACTTGGTTTTTATGGACCCAAGGTCTTCAATTTCTTCTCAATTTTGCAAAAAATAGAATGTGCAATTTTATGTCTTATATCCCCCATTTGAGAAAACAAATGCACATTGTTTTTGAATTTTGTAAATTTTTGAGTCTTCTTGTGTTATAATTTGGCAAAAACGAATTCAAGTTTGATTCTTTATTGTGTGCTAAATAAACAATGCTTTTGAGAAGATATTTAGGGCTTTCTAATTTGCAAAAAAAATAGGTGCTCTTCCTTGTCTTACATCTCCCTTTGTGGAGAAAACAAAAGCCCTCATTGTTTGATATTGCAAAATCTGTCTCACATTTTTTTTCTCTTTAATTTGCAAAATTTAAATAAAAAGTTTAATCATAATATTTGAATTAATAAAAAAATAAACTTGATGTTGTCTTTAAAAAATATTTTATAAAAAAATATTTTTAAAAAAACATAAGTTATATTTAATTTATTAAAATAAATATATAATAAAAAACTTTTAAATTTAAAAAAATAAAAAATAAAAAAAATATTGAAATTTGAAGACCTTTACCTCCTTTTCGACCCTTTGTATGGTGGAGTAAAAAACCTTTGGCACAACGACCATGGGGATCGTTCCCCCGACCTAGCGCTCGGCGTATTACTAACGGTCGCTCGAACGTTTCGGCTACAGGGCAAGATGGGGCGAAGGGGAGTCATGACCCCTTTAGCATGTTTCTCGTGGTGCAACGAGAAAAAAAAATTATGGAATTTTTGTCCCACATTCACGTTGTTGTAGCGTGAATGCTTCTTAAAAGTAATGCGTCCCCCTTTACCATTTGATTACCTTCAAAAAATTAGGGAAGTCAGATCACCCTTTTTTTGCATAACAAAACTGAAGAACACAAGCTTATACTGAGAGGGGGGGTGAACAGTATAAGACCACTTTTTATGTTTTCTTCCAATTCAATATTATGTTGTGTATAGATAGCAATATCAATAGCAGTAATCAAAGCAATGCACAAAATACCATACACAATAGAGACCCACAATTTACGTGGTTCACCCAATGTGGGCTACTCCACGGAGAAAATATTTTACTAAAAATTTCTCAATCAATCTCTTTGGGAATCACTCCCAATTACAATATTTATGGATCTCTATCCAAAGGAGATGCTGATCCCCTAATCTCAAGTTCATGGATATCTTCCACAGGATAACTCTTTCCCCTTCTGCTATGGCTATGTGATCTTCTAGAAGACTCTGTATCTCTGCTGCACTGATTGGTGGACCTCTCTCCACTTGAAGACTCCTCACTTAGATCTATCTTCAACTGTGTTTGCTATTGGATCTTTATCCACTGAGACTCTATTCTCTGTACTCTGTCACCTCCAAAGCTCTATCAATAGGCTCACTAAGAACCTGTTCAATAGGCTCACATAGAACCTGCTTAACAAGCTCACACAAAACTTGTCAAATTTGCTCAAGCAAGCTCACTAAGAACTTGCCCAAATTTGAATAATAATCTCACATAGGACTTGTCCAAAACTAAATAACAAACTCACACAGAACCTATCCAATGCTGAATAACAAGCTCACACAGAACTTGTCCAATGCTGAATAACAAGCTCACACAGAACCTGTCCAATGTTGAATAACAAGCTCACATAGAACTTGTCCAAATCTGCTCTAGCAATCTCACCAAGAACTTGCCCAAATCTACTCTAGCAAGCTCACCAAGAACTTGCCCAAATTTTCTCTAGCAAGGTCACCAAGAACTTGCCCAAATATGTCCACAAATATGTCCCAACACTGTCCTCAAATTTGTCCCAAAGGCCTTCTCAAAGGCTCAATCAATCATGCTAAAGTAGTACTCAAAATGAACTCAACAATGAATGGTAATCTCAACTCAAATTAACTTCATAGAAGCATAAAGAGAATTGTTAGAGACTCAATATGTTTTAATCTCACTCTCAACCCAAATCAATCTCAACTCAACTCATAGAAGCATAAAGAGAATTGTTAGAGACTCAATATGTTCTAAACTCACTCTCAACCCAAATCAATATCAACTCAACTCAACTCAAATCAAATCATAGAAGCATAAAGAGAATTGTTAGAGACTCAATATGTTCTAATCTCAATCTCAACTCAACTCAACTCAAATCAATCTCAACTCAAACAATCATCACAAGGGATAACTCTCTCTCACACAATCCTAGTCCAAGTATGTATCAACCACCTTAAATGTTTCCAACAATGCTCAACCACAAATATCACATAACAATGATACCCATGTTATTTTCTAACTCAATTTCTTTCACAACCAATGGGCTTCAACAACTATGCTTATCAAACAAGGTTTAGACACAACTCTTAATTCAGAAAACCTTGAAGCATTCAACCAACCACTTTCGGAAAGGAAACCACAAAAAATCCTTTTCCCTCTAATAATATTTTAGAAATCAATCACCATAAACAATCAATAGGAGAATGTTCCCATACCTTTTATGAAGATGAAAAAACCTCTTTGTAAATATACCACAATCACAAAATTCTTTTGCCAATCTTCACAAGGGTTAGTAGATCACAAAATAATCAACATTACTCCACTTTTCAATAATCATCACTAAGGCATTTAATTGCACAACTTCCTTATCTCTCCTAAAACTACTTGTACCATAAAATAAAATAAATCAAAACATTGCATAACCTTTTCACTCCCAAAACCACTTATACCATAAAATCAAATAAATCACAATATTGCATACCTTGTCACTTCATAAAAGAATTAATCCTCTTGAAAAAGAACAAGACAAACTTCACTTTTGGAACCCCTTTGCAAAATTAGAAATATATCTTTACACACACCTTATTTCTCCTTCTAAATAATTTAGTCAAATAGCCCTCGAAATAAGCTTTCCGATGATATATAATATTCCCACTTTCCGAAATAAATTGAAACCTTTACATATATATATATATATATATATCCGCCAACCTCCATTAATTATATATATATATATATATATATATATATATGCCAACCTCCATTAATTACACATAGGTCGGCCCTCCATTAATTTAAACTTAAACTTTAAACTTTAATATCTTCATCACTTGAGGTCCTTTTTCAATAAAACAAAATTCCACCTTGGCTTTTAAGAAAATCCCTTTCCACATAAGCTCACCATGGTTTTAAATAAAACCTTTTATTTTGCCTGCCTTGGTTTTCATAAAAACCTTGTATATATATCCATGCTCTCCAAAATATTATAGATGATTATCTATGAAGTGCTTTTGCCACAAAAACTCAATGTGACATCAATGATTCATGTGACATCAATGACAACATAAAATACCTCAAATTAACTCAAATTTCCAACAGAAACATGCAACCCTAAAGCCTATTGTACCATGTGTCCCGCAATTAACCGATCTCATTCTGTGTGTCCCTTTACAGTTGGCTACGTGGTCCCACCTTGAACTACATGTCAATAGTAGAATTGTTCATGTGTTAGGTGTAGGTAGCGAGTCTAGGTGTCCAGTGGCTCTATACCATGCCAGATTTCAAATTCTATGCCCACCACATCACACTTAGTACCACATCATCCTTGATTTTTGTGCCCAATCCAATCAACGATCACCAGGTATTAGGTACACGTCAACATTTAGAATTCTATGCATAGGGGTCTTAGTTTGTGGGTTTCATGTGCTTAGTTGTTAGGTCCTATCGATGGCTCATCGGCTCGCCATAAAGTTGACCCTGGTACCGACGGAGGGTGCATCTGCCCTCGTTGACCGATCTAGTCAGTGGCTTGTAACAGAAGTAAATACTTTGGTGACCATCGAGGGTCGTACGATGATGGTCGTGTGCTCCTTCGATCAGTGTGGGCTGACTTGCATTAGTCCCTTATGATCAGGGATCATGCCCTCCTTTGGTCGACTAGTGCAAGGGCGCTCCTGCCATCACATGGTGGTGGCCACCCACGAAATGGTCAAAGGATGTTGAAGTTTATTCTTCGATCACCACCAGTCGGAGGGTTTGTGCATGATTGGGAAGGCATCCCGATCCTTGTAGGGGACAACCCTACTGTGGGGGATGTCAGGTACCCCTTCCTGTGATGTGGGACACCTCCTGCCTATGGGCCAAGTGCACAAAAAAAATAAAAGAAATTCAAGCAAATTTTTGAAATTTCACCTTAAAATCTTAAATTTTGTGTTTTTTAAAGAATTTTGTGCCCGCTTGAGTAGATGCCTTGATTTTTGTGTACAATTCCATATGCCTTAGGATGCGGCTCCTATCCAGGGCATTTTGTGTGTTGGGATTTGGGCCCCTAGTCTAGCTGGAACGGATCATTGCCCACCTTGTCCAGGTTCGCTTCGAGTGCTGTTCCATAGCTCTGATACCAAGATTAGAAAATGTAAGCACTAAAATTATTATTCATAGGTTGGATTATATATAGTGCAACAATAATAATATCCTAACCTACTAACGTAGTCAATTTGACTACATAGACTAACCACTAACTTGTTGTCCATAATATCAGCCGACCAAAAAAATGTTGGTAAACCAAAGAACTAACCAAGGTAACTAGTAAAAGTAAATACTAGTGGTAAAAATAAACAAGCTACTTTTTACCATGCAGTAAAATAAATTCTACCTAGTGCAGAAAAAGAATAAAAATCCCAAATTATGGAATATTACTCTAACAAGACAAAGTAAAAGAGTTCCCAAGAAGAGCTTGGGGCCAAGAAACTCTTGCAGCTGTAAATGGAGAAAAAAAGGAAATAACCCATTCCTGAGCTTACCTAGATATTATGTAATTCCAAAAGAGGTGAGTACAAGACTTGGGTACACCATAAAAAGGACATTTAGGATAAGGAATTCCAAGGTGCTTCAAACATTCCCCCAAGGAAAGGCCTTGACATAGCAAGATCTAAGCAAAAAAAAATTGCTTGGGCTCAACATAAGTAGCCCAAAAATTCTAAAATCTAGAATTCCATCTAGTACTTGTAGAAAATAGTCCCAATTTTGATTGGGCTTAGGCACCATAGGAAGATGAGGATATAACCATTTATACCCCAAATGAGCCTTATAATTAAGCAAAGGAGTGTCA
The DNA here is from genome assembly GCA_028583015.1 of Wollemia nobilis. Classification (NCBI taxonomy): domain Eukaryota; kingdom Viridiplantae; phylum Streptophyta; class Pinopsida; order Araucariales; family Araucariaceae; genus Wollemia; species Wollemia nobilis. The sequence continues at coordinate 25,500,812 of JAQPPZ010000523.1, forward strand.
ACATGCCATCTCTAGTCTGACCACCAAGGACACTATGAGAACACACCAATATTGTGCAACATAGAAAAAGGGGTGAGAGAAATAACAACATAAGTATATTTTTCCACATCATTCAGCCTGAAGGTACGTTTGAACTTATTCCATGGGATCCAATATCTGGTCTAGCGAGAAAAGAAATCAACTATTGTAACAATACCCTTTTTGAAAAACCGCTGAGCATGAATCCATTGCACCCAAGCTAAGGGAGAACCTTGATGAAGAAACATAGGGGACCACCAAATATTCATAAAATTTATGGATAAGAATTTATGGAAGCCATCTCCTCTCCAATAGATACAAGGAGTGAGTTGCTGCCAGACTTTCCATATACTTTTAATAATAAAGGAGCCATAAATCTTAACAAAAATTAGAGCAACAATGAGAGGGAAAATCTAACCCTCTCCATGCTCTACGGTTTAAGGGAAGTCCAGAAGAAATGAAATGTCAAACTAGAAATTTCCAAGCTTCAGCTCTCATCAGAGCCCTGACCATCCACTTAGCACATAGAGCAAGATTTGTCATATTAAGTGCATGTACATTATTCTGTTGCATTAGACCATAAGAGACTAAGATATTTTGGGACTTTTGATTGTTTCTTAATATTTGGTCTTCACAAGAACTTGAAATTTAGTAGTGATATGAGATAACAACTTCATTATTAAGAGCTAATTTTGATTTTCTATGTACAGGTTCAAAGAACATGGTTTGGAGGTGCAACAGATTCAATAAGAAATTTCCTGTCTTTGTTATGCTCTTTTATTCCTAGAATCATGAATCCTCATGCAAATATTGTCCAACAATGGAACAAGTTTTTTGTCATATCCTGTCTGGTTGCAATATTTGTGGATCCACTCTTTTTCTTCCTCTTGTCTGTGAAAGAGGTACTCACACCTTCCCATATAAATGAGCGTAAATTGGGTTTCTCTTTGTATTTAAACTTCTTCTAGTGGAGATCAATTTTTTCATGGCAATAGTTATTTATGATTTATGGTCAAAGAGTTTATGTATCAGCAGTAATTAGTTAATGTCTTGATGAAGAGACACATATTTAATCTTTTTTTTGTTTCCCCATCCAAAAACAGCTAAGATTTTAATGCATTTTTCCACCCATCCAACCTTATATTGGGCGAAAGTGGTAGTCTGCATTCAATAAGGATGATCGGGGATAAATTTACATTCCTCCTCACAACCAGTCTACATGGAAGACTCAAAGTCTAGATTTAGACTTTAGTTAAACATAGAAAAACAAAGATCTTCTCATGCTAACACCTAGTACACATGAGGGATTCAGTCCTAGGGTTGAACATTGACCTAGGGCTTTAAAACACTTTATAAGGAATAAACCTAAAAGCACTAGGGGACCTTATTTGATCAATTAGTAGATATAGAGATTCTTGGACATTATTGGAACTACTTAGACCTTCTTTCATCAATCATAGAGAGGGAGAGCATCATACATCAGAACATTGAACATGTGGGATCATTGAGGAGAGCTTCTAAGATACTTGGAGAGCTTCCCTTGGAGATCGATTCTTGTAGCAGAGCCCTTGTTGGATTGGAGGGCAAATATGAACACATAAGGTAATAATTTTAACATTAGTGGTGGACTTGAGCCCATAGCATTTGGATTGAGAGAGAGATTTCACCTTAGTGGCCACTGTCCTAGACAGTGGCCTGCAACCTAGTCTAGGGTTTTAGGTGTTAGTTTCTTTTATTTTGCTTTATCTCTTATTTCAGTAACATAAGATTTATTTCAATAATTTTCTTGCATAATACTAGTTTCAATGCATTTATTGAGATTATTCATTGCTAACAGCCTCATCCGAGGAGGCACTCTCGGACATCTAAGCGCGTGTTGTTGTTTCATTGATTTTAGGGCTATAGGTTGAATCGGGAAAATACACAACATACGAGTAAGAGAGGATCCCTCTAGCAATAAGACCTAGAGAAGGAGGCATATGTAAGCCCTCATACATTTTTGTGTGCATCATTGGGAATCCTTATAAGCGTGCCCCCTTGTGCGAGGGGATATTTCATACACTTTCTACCCTCTTTTGTGTGTAAAATCATGTATCAAATGAAGGATATCCCTCAGAGGGATTCATATGTAACCTAATTTAGAGAATATCAATAATAAAAGCATTCATCCATTTAATTATTTGCATTATGGTTATATCTTCTTTGTGCCTTTCATTTATTGCATGTTTAATATCAAAGGATTCAATCGAATCGCAAGTAGAGTAGTCGGTGGACGACGCGTCGCTTCCTCGGGGTCGCTACAAAAGGTAGTGGTTGAGTATCATAAAAGTTGAGTCATGTGAGTAATTATATCAACATGCTATAAGTAAACATCCTAAAAATTATAGTCTTCATTATAGCTTATCATCTTATAGAATAATAGCTAGAGTCGAAGAGCATCAAAATTAGAACTAGAAGAAGGATTATGTAACCAATATGACATAGCTTCTTCTAGTGTTCATGTAGTGGTCCCTGAAGGTATGGTCACCCATATTAGAAGGCTCACTAATGAAATCCCATACCATATGTTTCTAAGGAAGACCAACATAAAGTGAATGCTCGAATACATGAAAGAATCTAGACTTGACAATCACATCACTTTAGCCCAATAATGCGAAGTGGATAACACTGTCATGGAATATTATGAGTTGGTATAAGAGAATAAGATAAAACACCTAATTCTTCTTATGGTTCTATATAAATGGGTTCAAAAATATCAAAATAGCTCAAATTCATACAACAACCAATGGACCAATAATTTAGGCAAATTGACCACCCTAAAGTCTATTTCTCAGTAGACCTAATGTCTTGGTTGGCTATTGTGTATGACCTTGACAAGATGTAGTTTAGAAAACATGATGAAAACTCTTATATGAAAATAATGCTTGAAATCTTCCAAAGGATCTTCAAATTAAACAAATATTTTTTGGCATTGGATAGGATAGTGTTAAAAACTCAAGCAAACCAAGTCTTGTTTACAAACTCTTATCCCAATATTTTTAGGTATGATGTTGAATTTTCTTGTGAAATATCTCTTAATTTTATTTTTTACAACCATGGGCCATGGATTATGTTAACATAATTAACATAGTATTAGCCTCCTAGGATTTTTCCAAAATATTCAAAGAGATAGTTTGTTTAATAATTCAATGCAATAGAAAATACCAAACACCATCTACTGTTTGGAGGACGTCATTAGTGAAAGGATGCATAAAGAACTGGTGGCACTATAGAAGCCAATCAAGGAGGAAAATGAGGTAATTACCCAATTCATGCATTACTCTATCTTGATTCATCTACTTGTTGGATATCTAGAAAGAAGTAAAATTAAGAATCTAAGAGGAGTACCAGAAGCACTTGATGTACAAGAAAGGTTATCGTGGATGAATAGGGAGGGTTCATTCATGCTCAATTATTAGGTATATTCTTAACCTTGGGTTATGAGTACCTCTATGGCTTTTCTCCTAGTAGAATGGGTAAACGAGTTGTAAAAATTTTGTATGAAAAGAAAGTAGGAGATTTTTTTACTACTAAGAATTTTACTTATATTAGACTATATGGGATCAAGATCCTTCCTAAAATGCCCTCATCATATTTCCCTCTCTTGAGGATTGGTAAGAAGGTGAGAAGAGTCCCTTGGTTTAATATCCCCTATAATTTGGGCACATATATTTTTAAAAGATATCCCAACTTATTAAAAGCAATATATAAAATGGATAAGTACGCTTTATCAAAACTCAATTGGTGTTTGTATGAACCCCTTGGCTATTATCATGAAATTGCAAATGGAATGAAATATTACTGGGTTACTCATAGGCCTAAAATATTTGAATATCTCTTACAGATGGCCTTAGAGATAATAAATCCTTAAGGAAGGTGTGGGACAAATTTGAGATAGAGAAAAGGTTTCATACTCAAATTTAATTTCTTGGAAGAAATTCAGTTGAGGCCTATGCACCCATAATTTTAGCCATGCAATCAGAAGAGTATCAAGATACAGTATTGGAAGCTATTAATACTTATGCTCAAGAAGTAGATATCCTTGTAGATACAATTAATTTAGTTGAGGCAACAACTAAAATGTTCCAACCGGCCTTAATTTTTCTAGAGAACATTGCAGCTCCTCTTGAAGTGGGACCTTCTAAGATGTCTATTGAAGTTAGACCTCTTGAAGAAATACCAATAGAAAAATGTAAAGGAGTTACCTCTACTTATTCTCATCAATAATAGTCCATTGTTCAAGTATTCTCTAAAAGCCACATGTCTTAAGAAGACTAACTCAAAATGGTGATACGAAGGCCACAATTTGTACCTAAGGCCATGATAATAGAAAATAAAGAAATAAAGATATCATATTTTGTTCGAAATAAATTTGAGAAAGTTGGAGGATTGACCACCCTCATTAGGGAGCATCAAATAATCATGCCCAACCCTTATAGATATTTAAAGCATAATAAGGAAATAATTGAAGTTGGTCATGCTACAAGGAGTATAAAGAGCATCAGTCTAGTATGAAAAAAATAGGTAATATCCATAGATGATTTTTATGTGCAATAACTATAGGATATGGATGAAGGAAAATATACCAGAAGCATCCAATGCATAGATAAAGAGCTGATGGTTCAAACATCAGTAGCATAAATCACCATCCCCACACCTCAATTACAATAAATCCAAATAAACCTAGAAATAGAGGAAATACATGTTATTGGAGACATAGAAGCCATAGTGAGATTAGAAGAAGAGTTAAATGCTAAAACATAAATATATATTTTTAAAAACATAATGAACTTCAAGCTTAACTATAGATATTAAAGCATAGACACCAATCTCTCAAGTGGTCACTCAGGAGGTAGAACCTTAAATCATCATTAAGAGCATTTATTATTTAGGTTATATCACAAAATATAAGAGGTAAATGCTTCATAAAATACAAGACAAGATAGCAAACCTGGAGGAAATATTTCATAACTTAAAATAATCAAAAGTTTTGTAGAGATCATGAAATACATTTTGGAACAAACAGAGAATAGGGTAAGCACAATATATCCCATATTTCAATAGTTTGAAAAACATTATGAGCTAATGAATGAAAAATTAGTGATCTTTGGATATGGTACAACCATAGCGTGTATTTAAGAATTCACGAAGTTTTCAATGTTCATAAGGGAAAAGGGTGGATGAGACAACTGGGTCCAAGAAGTAGCAACATGGGAAAATGAAATCAATGATGAATTGAGTGAAGTGGGATTTTCCCTTGAAGAATTATTACAAGTATACGATGTTTAAAATATCATCATAAATAGGATTCAAGATTTTAATTGTGATTCAGATGATTTTTTAGAATTATCTAGACAAACTACTTTTCTGGTAAAAATAGTTAACCATTTATGCAATTTTACCCAAGAGAGTAAAGAGTGGTATGAAGCCCAAAAGTTCAAAATATTATAGGACTTAAATATGCTGAAATTTAATAGAACCTTTTTTGATTAGGCATGGGAAATCATCAACGTAACTATAAAAGACATTCAAATAGAAGAAAAGAAGGGTGTCAAGGTAGAAAACATCATAATGCTTACTGTTGAAAATTTTGTCACATTTCTCAAGGGGTAGAAAAGAAACAAGTTATGTGTAAAGTTTTTGCTTTGTTATTTTTATTTTGAAAAGTTGCAGCAATTTTGGCTTCCAATGCCACCCATTTGTACATAAAGTAGAAAGGAAAGAACTTCATTGCCGAACAAGCTAGAGAAAAGAGCTTCGCCGAAGGAAAATAAAATAGCTTCGCACCCGAAGCATTTCCCGCACTACTTCGGGTAAAAGTTTTGCGAAGTAGTTTTTGCCGAAGTAAAAAACAAGAAAAAGAGAATGAAACTACTTCGCACCTGAAGCGCTTCTAGCAGCTACTTTGGGAGAAAGTTGAGCAAAGCGGTGTTCAGAAGGAAATATGAGCTTCATACCCGAAGCATTTTCAACACTGCTTCGGGTGGAGTTTTTTGCGAAGTAGTATCACCGAAGTAGAATACAAAGGTAGCGTTCGAAAGAAAAACTTTGCCAAAAAGAAAAGGCAAGAAATCTACTTCGAGCCCGAAGCATTTTTAGAAGCTACTTTGGGTAAGATTTTTGCGAAGTGGTGTACCAAAGAGGAGTATAAAGAAACAAAATGAAACTACTTTGCACCCAAAGCATTTCCAGCATTACTTCAGGAAGGGTTTTTTACGAAGCGAAACTCAAGGAGCATTGAAAGTACTATGCCATAAAGTTGTCGAAGTACTCACTTTGGGCCCCTCCATCAGCGAACCATTTTACTTCGCTAAAAGCTCATTGTGAAGCATTTGCTTCGACGAAGTACTTCTACCCGAAGTAAAAGGATACAACATTTTTTGAAGACAATTGCTTCGGTCGAAACCTTCCCGAACCATAGTTTTGAAAGAAGATCATAGCGAAGCATTTCTCCAAGGCATCAGCGAAGCAATTTTGTCAGCGAAGCAGTAGGGACGAAGAAGACCATTTTGCAAAGGAGATATGCTTCGACACAAACCATCCCGAAGCAGTTTTGCGAAGCTCAATTTTGCGAAGTATAATCCAAGGAGGAGTTTTGCTTCAGCCCAGAACCATTGCGAAGTGAAGTGGTGAATGAAAACTTAGCGAAGCGCTTCACGGGCATGCATTCCAAGCTAGGTATTTTCCTAAGGTGATCAAGTGCCTCATAAATGCAATTTTTCGTGCCCAGTAAGCCCGTTGCTCATTTTGGGAAATCAAAAATGAAGTATCAAGCCATGATGGAGAGCCCGACGAGCATGGTGGCCACTCGAGCATCACAGCTAGAGACCAAGGAAGTCTAGACGGCTCATCAATGCACCTTTCCATGGTTGACCCGGTTGCAGTTGCCAGTTTTGGTAACAAATTTGAAAACTCGATCACGAGAGCCTCGAGGAGCCGATTCTTAGGGCTCGAGGGCGTACTCTTCTCTTCTATGTAATTATGACTCAAAGGCCCGGGTCCTCTATAAAAACCCAGGCATTGTAAGGGATAAGGGGGGGAACTATCTGCTAGAAAGCTGCTGTAACTTGATGTCCTACGATTAATACTAAAGAGCTTTGGGCTCGATTTCTCTCTTTTATGCTGCCTTCTTTGCTTGATTCTTTTGTCTGTCTTTGTTTGCATACTGAGAAAGCTAAACCCTGCATCCGGTGTGCGATCGGATATTGTACCCTAAAACTCATTCTGAAGGATACATAGGAGTGGAAAAGCATAATATTGGTTTTATTTTATGCTACCTTCTGTGCTTGATTCTTTTTTCTGTCTTCATTTGCATATTGAGAAAGCTGAACCCTGCGTCCGATGTGCGATCGGGGACTGTACCCTAAAACTCACCTGGAGGATACATAGGAAGGTTGATATTACGTTTCTTTCATTTATTCTTGGTGTTCTTTGCTTCCATTTGAGTTGTCTGTTAGTGATCGTGCTTCCTGTTCTTCCCCACCTTAAATCACCGATCTCTCTTCCCTTAACCCTTTTTGTTTATTTCTCTAACCTTAACTCCTTTTATCTCTTTCCTGCACTCTTATCTTCAAACACCCAAGTAGATTAGTATAGGAGCCGACATTTCTTTGGAGATTGGCACGAGGGACATCTCTTCCCTTTGAAATTTCAATGTTGGTCCGGGTCTAGGGCACATACACTCACCCAAAATCCTTTCCTAGGCAGATTTGATGACCAACAATTTCTAGCATGCCTGGTGGGACAGACTGTGTATGTCTTAGTAAGATCCATAACTAGTCAAGGCCCCATGTTTTAAATCTCAAACCCGTCTTCACTAGGGCCAATATTTCAAACTAGTTCCCGATGTGGCCCAATCAGTCTCACCCAATTAGTGGTAGTGAGGACCGATGCCCTCATTAATGAAAGACTCTTAGCATCTGGCGACTCTGTTTACCCAAGAATATTTAAGTCATAAAGACCAGTACCAAAATTCTGTGCCTTCATGCAAACAAGATGGAGAGTTAAGAATAAAGGAGATAAAACTGAGTTCTTTGAGCTAGATATTGACACCTTCGGGGAACAATCAATGTTGATCACCCCCGAGTCACTGTTACAAGGAACATCCTTAGTTGGTAGACAAGGCTCAAATTTTGATAGTACATCTAGTTTTCCTCCCAATCCTCCCAAATCTTTGAAGCATCCTAGTCCCTCCATTCCTATTAGTTGTCCTATTAGCAGTCAAGGGGGAGCTTTGGGAATTCCTATTTCTCAAAATCTAGGAGCAAGTATGGCACAACAACAACAACAACAACAACAAATGCAGCAGCCACAGCCACCCAGGTTGTGCCCAACATGGGATTCATTGTCACCATTGAATCTAGCAGGGCAAGGACAAGTGTCGCCTGCTACCATAAAGAAGATCCCAATGTTCGATGGAACTAGGAAAACTGCTCTGGAGCATATCCAAGACATAATATCTCTGGTGGTGATCCATGACATTACAGAAGAACAAATTATGGTAAAGCTTCTGGTTCTTTCCCTTAGAGGAAAACTCCTCTTTTGGTACAGATCTCTACCACCCGATAGCATTACGGGATGGGACCAGTTAGCTGGGAAAATGATGGGAAACTTCAACGAGTCTTCCGATCATACTTCTCTTCTGCATCAGTTCACTTCGATCAAGACATCTGCAAGAAAAAATCATAGATTTCAATGTTAGGTTCACTCAAACCTGGTAGATAGTACTAGTTGGCCTTCAACCAATAGACGAAGCTGCAACGCTCTATTTCCTTCGGGCTTTCAATCCCGATATTAGTCTCATGGTAAGATATTCTAATGTTAATACTTTTCTCGAGTTGTATGAGTTAGCCAAGAGAGAAAAAATGGATTTTATAGCTATGGGTAAGTTTCCCAAAGGATGTCGATGCCCATACTTCTTGAATTCTTACAATTCCAGTGTGCAAGTGCAGTCGCTTCGCAAATCTCCACAACCCCTGCACTCTTGATTTCATCTTGGAATCCAAATCTTGTTGTGTCTCAAATCATCGCCCCACAAATTCATTTCCCTATATTTTCAACTTCACAACCCACGGTCACTTCAAATTTTCCTGTGCTGCCAGCACCACCTCAACACCTCGCTCTTCCTCCAATACCAACGATGGCTTCATTGCCGCTCGTTCCGAAAGCCGATGATATATAGACTAAAATTCTGCAAGAGATGCAGTCTCTGAACTCTACAGTTTAGATGTTGTCAAATGACATGACCATTGTAAAGAAGAAGCAAGCGCAACAAGAGTTCCTACCAAGAAGATCTTATCCTACACCTGCACTTACCAAAGACCAAGCAGTCTAGCAAGGGAAGGCTTCGACGAGAAATGCTGCAATTGATGAAGCTCTGAGCACTTTCGATTATGTATATTGGTGCTCTATGTGCAATGATCCACATGAAGAGAATACTTGCACCCTGCACCAACACTATGTACAAATGCTGGCAAACAGTAGTCACAACGGTCAAGTGAACGTCATTAGGCAGATGAGTCAGAACCTAGAAATTGGCGAGGAGGAGCCCATTGTAGTACTTACCCGAGGAGGAAGGAAGGCGATAGAAACAGATGCTACTTGGCTGACTCCTACAAAAGAGTAGGCTCAACCTAAGAAAGGACAATCGTCTACGTTGGCCCCGAGCGAAGCTCCTCCACCTACACTAATCAAAGAAAAGGCCCAAAAGGCATCTGTCGAACCGCCTCAGGTAGAAACTAAGGAGAAGGCTAAGGAAAAGCTCAAGTTTCCTTCCCTCACCAAGTGGAAAAGAGTTGAAGCTACAGAGCAATATCGTACCCAGTACGAACCTAGAAAGGAACCCGAAGTGCTCAAATATCTGGCATACAACATCGTAGAGGAATTGAAGAAGATCCCAACCAAGATCAGCTTGTACGATGCACTGCAACTACCTGGACAGGTGGACTTGCTACAAGAATCATTGAAGACAATTAAAGCAAAAAAGGCAGCATCGCTTGCTCTTGTGTAGACCCTATCCACATCTATCACAGGGAAGAATAGACCACCTCTGTTCTACCTAACCCTACAAATGGAAGGGTATATTGTACATCACTGCATGTTCAACTTTGGGGCCGCTACAACAGTCATGCCAAGGGGAGTCTGCGAAGAAATAGGAATGGAGTATACGCGAAGCAGCCAGGGTGTACTCCAATTGTATGGTACTCTAGTGAAGACCATGGGAGTGATCAAGGGCATTCCTATCTGGCTACATAAGATGCCTTAGATTATAGTCATACAAGAGGTAGTTGTAGTCGACTTGGAGCCATATTTTAGTATGTGCTTGTTAAGGGAATTCACGACTAAACTTGGTGGGTATCTATCTATGGATTACTCTCACCTAGAGGTTCCATTCAAAGGAAATAAGGTGAAGATTTACAATGAAAAGCCTTCTTACTTTCTTGTGCAGAAGATGTCCGAAGAAGAAAGTAGCGAACCAGTGAATGCACTAGTAGAGGAAATAGAGCAGATAGACCTGATCGAGGAGTCTCTTGTGCAATTAAGTTATGAAGATGAGTTCTCATTGGCAGACTTCAATGCCATGGTGGAGATCGAGATAGGGTGTTATGCGATCGCCAAGCCTAAAAATCACTCCCAACTAGGGAATAGAACAAGTGCCCAAGAAGAACTATGGAAGTTGTTCTTTGATGGTGCTCGATGTAAAAATGGTGCTGGGGCAGGGATTCTTCTAGTTTCACCTTTCAAGGAGCAAAAAGAGTATTGCTACCGGTTGACATGGAGCTGCACTAATAATGCAGCGAAATACAAAGCATTATGCCTAGGACTTAAGAAAGCTAACAAGTTAGGCATAAAGCACCTCCAAATATTTGAAGATTTTGAACTGGTATGCAACCAGGTCATAAATAGGTGTACCTCGAAGAAACATTATCTAAAGTCATACCATAATAGGGTATGGGACCTGCTTGACTAGTTCGAGTCTCTTAATCTGTAGTCAATCCCACGAGAAAAGAACCAACATGCCGATGTCCTGGCATCCATCACAGCCAAGTACTCTCCAGCAGTAGACATGGTGCACAAGCCCAGAGCTGTGAGGATGATCTATAGACCCTCTATCCTAGACAAAGATTTGCATTGGAAAGTATTCAACAATGACGAGTAGATTGTAAATTTCATGATCCAAGAAGCCGCTACAATCGAAGACAGAAGCTCTGATGAAGAAGAGTATGAAGGGCTGGTTCAATTGAAGAACAACTACGTTCCCAAGGGACTGGTCACTCTTGAGAGCCTCTTTGATTAGAATGATTGAGCACTATCTCACATGATCAAAGTTAATGAAAAGCAGTATCAGGATTTAGAGCTTGGACCTGGGAAAGCGATAAAGGTCGGGACCGACTGCACTTCAGAAGAGATAGAACAGATACAAAATCTATGCAGAAGGTTTTTTGACATAATTGCTTGGTATTATCAAGATCTCAGGGGATACAATCGATAGCTAGTTCAACACACAATCGAATTGCAGGAAGGGGTCAAACCCTTTCGACAAAAGCAGAGGCCGATCAATCCTAAGATCGAGGTCCTAATGAAAGCCGAACTCCTAAAGATGCTTGAGGCAAAGATCATTTATCCCATAAAGCACTCTTCATGGGTAGCAAACCTGGTCCCAGTCAAAAAAAAGATTGGAGATATTCGGTCATGTGTGGACTTTTGCAACCTGAATCAGGATTCTCTCAAAGACCACTATCCCCTCCCGCAAATTGATAAAATATTGCACTCTGTGGGTGGAGCTCAATGCTTCTAGCTTCTCGATGGTTTTTTTGGATATAATCAAATCTGGTTTAGGGATGAAGACCAGCACAATATGACATTTACCACCAAATGGGGGACATTTGCTTACCAGTGAATGCCATTTGGTCTTTCGAATGCTGGGGCCACTTTCCAGAGGGTGATGGATCTTGCTTTTGGCAAGCTTCTAAATAAGGTTATCATCATCTATCTTGATGACATGACCATTTTCTCCCGAAGAAGGGAGGATCATCCACTACATCTACAACAAATTTTTGAAAAGTGCCAAGAATTTGGCATCTCAATCAATCCAAAAAAGTCTATATTCACAGTTAGCAAAGGAAAACTGCTGGGACACGCAATATCAGAAAAGGGGCTCACTGTAGATCCTGACAGAGTTGAGGCCCTAATGAAGCTCCCACTCCCAGCAGACAAGAAAGGACTCCAATCCTTCTTCGGCCAGATTAACTTTGTGAGGAAGTTTGTTCTTGACTTTGCCCAAGTCATCAAGCCAATGTCCCAACTCTTGAAGAAGGGCATCAAATTTGGCTAGAAAGAAGAAAGAAAGGAGGCATTTGAAGAGATTAAGGCCTAAATCACTCAGGCACCGGTCCTAATTAATCCTGATTACAGTCAAGATTTTATCATGTATGCTATAGGAGAGCCCGAGAGCTATGCTACTGTCCTGACACAAAAGGGAGAAGATGGCGAGGAGCGTCCCATCGCGTTTTTGAGTTAGGTGATCAATCCCCATGAAGAAAGATATAATTTCATAGAGCGTCAGGTGCATGCAGTAATGAAATCACTAAGGAAGTTCAAGCAGTTCATCTCTCAGAGCCGAGTCACAATTTATGTCATTCATCCCGATGTGCGTAATTTCATTATTCAAGGAGAATTGGGAAGTAAAAGAGCTGGTTGGGTGAAAAAAATACAGGAGTTTGACATTGAGATCAAGCCCACAAAATTGGTTCACGATCGTGCATTGTGTCAAGAATTGGCAAAGAGCGCGGTGACCGAAGTGATAGAATCTCAGAGGGATGACTTACCAACCGAAGAATGCTTCACTAACCACGAAGAAGACGAGAAGGATTGGGTCAGTGAGATAATTTTCTATTTCAACACTGAAAAGTGTCCACATCTAAATGCATCACAACAAAGACACTTCAATATGCGGTCCTCCAGATACACTCTGCGCCTCGAAGGCCTATTTTTTAGAAACATTGATGGTGTCCTTCTTAAGTGCATCAAAGATGATGATAAAAGGAGAGTCCTGGGAGAATTTCATTTAGGACTATCAGGAGGTCACTTTGTAGGAAGAAAAATGATGTTAAAAATCATTAGGGCAGGTTATTATTGGCCCACACTCTTTGCCGATGCCTTCGCAGTTTGCCGTAAATGCGAGCAGTGTCAGAGGTTCACCGGTCAAAACAAAAATGCTGCAATGCCCCTTCGTTCGATACAAGTAGAGACACCATTTAAACAATGGGGGTTGGATTTTATAGGAGTCATATCACCAAATTTCTTTGTGGGACATAGGTTCATCCTGATAGCAACAGACTACTTCACCAGGTGGGCCGAAGCGATTCCTACCAAACATGCATATTAAGAGATTGTAGTCACCTTCGTGGAAGGATTGATCACCAGGTTTGGCATCCCTAAAGCAATCATCACAGACAATGGCCCTGGCTTCATAGGCACTAAAATCAATGATTTCCTCTACATATATGGGATATATCATAAAGTATCCTCCAATTATTATCCACAGGGCAACGGCTTGGCAAAATCCACCAACAAGACTCTGTTGAGAATGCTAAGGAAGCTCATAGAGATGAACAAAAGGAATTGGCATCTCCTTCTAGATCGGGCCTTGTGGGTCGATCAGATTTTTGTCAAAAGGTCAATCAAAACTTTGCCTTATGCTCTGGTCTATGGCAAGGAGGCCATCTTACCCATCCATGTTGAGATCCCTACACTGCGACTGTTAGAAGCAGAAGATGGAGTTAGTCCGATGGAGAACAGGTTAGCTCAGCTGTTGTGACTGGAGGAGGATCACAAAGAAGCATACCAGGACTTCGCTAAGCATACTCAGGTCATCCGAGACTGGTTCAAGAAAAAGTCATCCGATCGCACATTCAATGTGGGAGACCTGGTATTGAAGTGGGACTCTTGGAAGGCCAAGCTTGGGAATCATGACAAGATGGACGCATTTTGGGATGGGCCATTTGAAATTATGAAGGTAAACTCAGCCAATTCATTCATCCTCAAAGATGCAGATGGACAAGTTCTGTCAATCTCTGTCAATGGTCTTCACCTGAAGACTTTTCATCACTAAAGACAATTTCTCTCTTCAAAAAAAAAAAAAAAAAAAAAATATATATATATATAGTATATATACTTCTGTATATAATTTGCATTTGTATATACATTCTCTTCCAAGATCACAAAGCCAAGTACCACTTCCAAATCTTCTTTGGGGACTTCTGATGTGAAGTAGCAAGTACAAAAGGTTCGCTGCGAAGAAGGTAACCAAAGGCAAAAATTTTGCGAAGCAGTTTTCAAAAGGAGAACTTTGCACCCAAAGTATTTTCAATAGCTACTTCGGGTAGCATTCTTGCAAAGTGGATTATAAGAGGCTCCTTGCAAAGCATGTTACCTAAAAGGAAGCCAAACCAAAATTCGAATGAAGGCATGAAAAGAGCTTCGCACCCGGGGTACTTTAAGTAGCTACTTCGGGCAATTTTTTTGTGAAGTAGTTTTCAAAAGGGAAAACTTCAGCGACCCTCGAAGGCAAAGCGACAACACGACAAAGAAGAAGTACTTTGAGATTGAAGCATCAAAAAATAGTCCGAATCAAAGGTTCATCATGAAGCATTTTCAGCATCAAGTTTCTCTTCACCGAGCCAAACACGCGCGAGGTGGAGAATTCAAAATGTGCCTCAGAAAACATGCCAACAATGGCCTTGAGAGGAGTACAAAGTGAACAAAATTAAGGAAAAAGGGTGGTGGAACACTGCTCGAGATGATCGAGTCAGAAAAAGAGAAGAAAAGCTCACACCAAGGTATGAGGTGGCAATGGGTGACGTCTCGAGTACAAAGTGTAATCATCGAAGCATGTAGCCCTGTGTACCACGTCGCTACAGGATCAGTTTAAGAATATGGTAATCTCTTCCGTCTGAGGTGCAAATTTAATTTTAGTAGGTGCCATAAATTCAGGTGGTTGCCTTTTTAGGCTATAAAAGTGAGTTCTTGGCAAGAGGGAAGTTATTTGTCCATCAGTTAGAACTACACTAAGAGCCTTCAGATACTATGCAACCCTCCTGTCCTTTGCATCTGGCCATTCACATTAAAGCCCTCTATATCAAGAACCCTGCCACTATCACTAAGAAACATGGGAAAGAAAAAATCTAAGGAGAAGGGAAAAGGGCCCGAAGTTGTAGGCCCAAAAAAGACAAAGAAGTGAAAAGAAGAGAAAAAGTGCACTCCGAAGAAGCTAAATCTTCCCCTTTGACCCAAAAAGCAGCCAATGGAAGAGGGGGATGACTCAGAAGAAGAACAGCTTGTGGAGCCACCAATTGATGGGTGGGAGAAAATCCAAGACACACAGCTCTCTAAGGGTGTATCCGATCTTCGACGCACCATAGAGTTCATGACAAGCAGGCTCACGCCAAAAAATAAGAGAGCTACTGCTTATTACTCCCAAATTTATTGGTTTTTAACCCCACTTGCTCACCATTGTCCTGAGCTGATATACACCATTGCACATAATTACCAACTGCGTCCAGGAAAGTGTTATATGCTTCAGGACACAAACTATTTTCCATCTTGAAGGAAGATGTGCAAGCCGCCTTCGCGTTGCAGCAAGGTCCACCCAAAGGCTATTCTGTTCGCAATGTCATCCTGAAAGAACAAATGGAGAGATTCACCTCCAACAGCTACATATTGAAGTTCCTGCATGAGAATCTCAAGAGTGGGCTGCCTTCAAACAAGCTACGCTAGATGCCCTTACCCTTGGAGGCCTTCAAAAATATCGATATTTTTTCTATCATTGCATGGGTGGCGGGCTTGTCAACAGATGCTTCAGTATAGCCCTGGCAAGTGTCTTTGGCAGAATGCATTTCAAGAGGGGAGTTTTACGCCCCTGATGCTTCAAGGCCGAACACCAACCTAGTTTTCTTTGACTGGGCGGAATGGGTGGCCCAAACCCTACATACAAGGCTCGCTAGCATGAAGAATGCGACAGCAGGCCAGTACTTCGCACCCTGTTCTTTTCTTGTCTGGCTATTCTTCTACCAAGTTCATAAGTGGTTTCCTCATATTGCCATCTCGCCAAGCGGAAAGGATGGAAATCCTCTGCCAGTGTATCAATGGACTCCCCTCTTACTGAAGGAAGAGTCCTATTATTATTTTAATCAACAATTTTTGGGACTCGCCATGCATTTGTTGAAAGGTTCCTCTCCTCGGGTACCACTCAGTTTAAAAGATAGAGTGGTGCTGGGGAAAAAAGGGGACGTCTTCCAATTGACATAGGGACTGGTGATTCACCTATTCAGATTCATAGGGAAGCCCTTCCTATTACCAGTCTACCCCTTAGAATATTAGTTTGCATTGGAAGTCGCTTGATAGAGCGACTATACAAATGCAATATACGGTCACGATCGTAAGTGGGCACATACCTGTGATTTCCCCTTCAGGATGGGGGTAATCGAAGTCTTTGCCCTAAAGTAGGGTGTTTTCCTGGAAGAAAAGCTTGCATATTTTGGCCTACTCCAGATTCCTTAGCAGTGGCTCTACGATCCTTTGGGCGTGATGAAGGATCATTTAAAATTCAATAACTTCCACATCTGCCCTCACCCCAAAGTTGTGGAACAAAGGAACAACCCCAATGGAAAATATCTGGAGTGGCATTTAGAAAGGATGAGGACATTGCCTCCATGGCATGAGTTCTATCCTATAGAGGTCAAGTACGACCCTGATCAGCATCCCCTCCCGACTCCAAGCTCCACATTTTGGAAGAAAGCAAGGGACGATTTGAAAGAGGAGGTAAAATACTGGAGTGAGGAAAAGCTTCGGGAATGGTGGACAATGAGAGTCCATCGTCAAAAAATGAACTCCTATGGACTCTTAGCATCGGATAAAGACTTCACAATTCTCTATGACACCAATTTCGAAACCTGGAAGTCCATATCCTTTGTGGATTTTATTCCCCCAGCTACCCCAGGATCAGGCGAAAGCCCAGGTGGAGCTAAGGATGCTTCAGAAGAAGAAAAGGAAGCAAGTGTCGAAGAAGCAGAGCAACCATTGGAGAGGAAGAAAAGGAAAAGACAAGAGTAAGTTCAAGTGCCTTTGAGCCATCCAAAGCACCCTCGCATGAAACTTTCAGGTACTCCTGCTGGATCCCCTACATCAGGCCCAGTTGAAGCAAACATTGGAGATGCAGGGGCACCAAGTGCTGAGACGGTCCCCGAAATAGATATCATTGATGTGGAGGAACTCCTCCAACAAGAGAAGGACCCTGGAGCAGAATTTGTAGAGGTCGGGAGTGATGAAGCCCAAGAGGGACAAGAGCCAACCACGCAAGAAGTTACTGTTGACAATATTGTCACATTCCACCAAGGGGCAGAAAAATTAAAACTTTGTATGATATTTGTTTTGTTGAAAGTTTTCTTTTGTTTATAAGTTATAGCAATTTTGGTTTTCCCTATTGCCCCCTGGTGGAAAAAATGAAAAAGAAAAGAGCTTCGGGCCCGAAGCACTTCAAATCATCACTTTGGATGAGAACTTTGCAAAAAAAAGTACGAAGGAAACTCTTCGCACTCGAAGCATTCCCAGCGGCTACTTCAGGCGAAGAGTTTTGCAAAGCGGCATCCAAGCAACTTCACCGAAGAAGAAAAGATAGCTCGAATTAGCTAAGGCAAAGAAATTACTTCGGGCCCGAAGTATTTCTAAAATCCACTTCAGCCAATTTTCACCCGAAGCAATAGAGGTCGAGAAAGTGCTTCGGCCAAAAATACCCCGAACCATCGTTTCAAAAGAAGATCGGCCCGAAGCATTTTTCCCAACCCATCAATGAAGCAGTTTTGCCAGCGAAGCAGCAAAGGATAGAGGGATATCAGCTTCGACACTCCAAGCCCTCGAAGTAGTTTTGCGAAGCAAAAATCAGCGAGGCGCTTCCCAGGAATGCTTCCCAAGTTGGGCATTTTCCCAAGGTGATCAGAGAGCCTCATAAATGCATATTTTCTTGCCCGCTAAGCTTGTTGATCATTTTTGGCAATTGGATGCGAAGTATCAGTCCATGAATAAGAGCCCAAAAAACATGGCCGCCACTCGAGCACCGCACCTACAATCCAAGGACACCCAGGTGGCTCATTTAATGCGACTTTCCCCGGCTGACTCGATCACCATTACCAGTTTTGGTAGCCGATTTGAGAGATCATCTGCAGCAGCAGCGAGGAGCTGATTTCTCAGGGCTCGAGGGTGTACTCCGCCATTTTTGTAATAATGATTCAAAGGGTCGGGTCCTCTATAAAAACCTAGGCTTTGCAATGTAAAAGGGGGGAACTTTCTGCTAGAAAGTTACTGTAACTTGATGTCCTATGTTTAATACTAAAGACATTTTGTGCTCTATTTCTCTCTTTTATGCTGTCTTCTGTGCTTAATTCTTTTGTCTTTTCTCATTTGCGTACTGAGACTCTGAATCCTGAATTTGATGTGCGATCGGGGACTGAACCCCTAAAATTTGCCTTGAAGGATACATAGGAGAGGAAAAATGCCTTGTCGCTTTCCTTTATGCTTCTTGGTGGATCAAGGTTTCTGTTATTCCCTTATCTCAATCGCTGTTACTTTGAATCCTGAATTCCAGCGAGAGAGAAAGGAGAACCTTGCGAACCCATCTAGAGGATACATAGGAAGTTTGGCATTTCATTTCTTTCATGTTATTATTGGTATTTCTTACTGCTATTCGAGTTGTTAGTGAGTGATCGTGCTTCTTGTTCTCTCCCACCTTAAATCATCATATCCTAACCTTTACTCTTTTTATTTCTTTCTCTAACCCTTACCCCTTTTTATTTTCTTTTCCTAACCCTTACTTTGTTTATTTCTTTCTTGCACTCTTGTCTCAAACCCCAAAAGTAGATTAGTATAGGAGCCAACCTTTCTTCGGATATTGGCATGAGGGGCATCTCTTCCCCTCAGCCTTTCAATGTTGGTTGCAGGTCCAGGGCGCGCAAACCCACCAAAAGTCCTTTCCTATGTGGATTTGATGACCAATAGTTTTTGGCACGCTCGATGGGACTCAAGGTCCTATATTTGAGAAAATTTCTAGCCTGTCTTCACCAGAGCCAGTAGTTCCAACAAGTTCTCGATGAGATCCGATTAGTCTCATCCCCTGAGTAGTAGTGAGAATCGATGCTCTCATTACTAAGAGACTCTTAGCATCTGGCGACTCTATTTTACCCGAGAATATTCAAGTCGTAAAGACCAGTACTGAAGCCTGTGCCTTCATGAAAACAAGATGGAGAGTTAGGAATAGAGGAGAGGAAACCGAGTTCTTTGAGCTTGATATTGATGCCTTTGGGGAACGCTCTAGGTTAGTTACCCTCGAATATCTCTTATGTGGGACATCCTCGCAAGAGGCTGCTGTTGACGAGCAAGGCCTAACTTTCAATAACACAGCAGCTAGTTTTCCTCTGAATCCTCCCAACTCATCGAAGCATCCTAGTGCCTCCGTTCCCATTAGCCTTCCGACGAGCAACCCAAGAGGGACTTCGAGGACCTCTGTTCCACAGAACCCAGGCACAAATATGGCCCAGCAACAACAACAACAACAACAATAGCAACAAATGCAGTAGCAACCGTCGCTCAGATTATTTCCAGCATGGAATTCTTCGTCATCGTTGAATCTTGCTGGCCAAGGGCAAGTTCCACCCACTGTAATTAAAAAGATTTCGACGTTCGACGAAACTGGAAAGACTGCTATAGAGCATATCCAGGACATCATTTCCTTGGCGGTAATCCACGATATCACAGAAGAGCGAGTGATGGTGAAACTCCTAGTTCTCTCCCTTAGAGGAAAACTCCTCTATTGGTACAGATCTCTGCCACCCAGCACTATTACGAGATGGGACCAGTTAGCCAGGCAGTTGATGCAAGGCTTGAACGAGTCCACCGATCCAATTTCTCTTCTATAACAATTCACTTTAATCCAAAGACATCCATAAGAAGAGATTGCAGACTTCAATGTTAGGTTCGCTCAAACTTGGCAAAGAGTCCTAGTTGGACTTTGCCCAATCGATGAAGCCGCGGCATACTACTTCCTTTGGGCCTTCAACCCTAATATCAGTCTTATGATAAGGTACTCAAATGTCAATACTTTTATAGAGTTGTATGGGTTAGCCAAGAAAGCAAAAACGGACATCATAGCCATGGGTAAAATACCTCAAAGAATGCCAATGCCCATACTCCTCAAGTTCCTTCAAGCTCAGTATGCGAGCACAGTCGCTCCATAGATTTTTGCAATCCCTACATACCCGATCTCATCCTAGAACTCGAATCCCGTTGTGTCACAGATCACCGCTCCACATATACATTTCCCCACACTTTCAACTATACCCCCCACCATCACTCCAACATTTCCAATGTTGCCAGCACCCCTCCAACATCCTGCCCTACCTCTGATACCGACTATGGCTTCTTTACCATTAGTTCCCATGTCAATGATATGCAGGCCAAGATACTGCAAGAAATGCAATCACTAAATGCCACAGTGCAGACCTTGTCCAATGATATGACCGTTGTCAAGAAGAAGCAAGCACAACAAGAGTTTCTACCAAGAAGGTCTTATCCCATGCCTGCGCTTACCAGAGATCAAGCGGTCCATCAAGGAAAATCTTTGGCAAGAAATGCTGTGATAGATGAAGCCCCAAGCACTTTTGATCATGTATATTGGTGATTTATGTGTAATGATCCTCACGAGGAGAATACATGCATGTTGCACCAACACTACGTGCAAACACTAGCAAGCAGCGGTCAAGGCGGTCAAGTCAATGTCATCAGACAATTGGATCAAAACTTGTCAATCGGTGAGGAAGAGCCAGTCGTAGTCCTTACTAGGGGAGGTAAAAGGTCGATAGAGGTGGATGCTACTTAGATGGCTCCTTTGAAGGTACACACTTGATTTGAGAAGGGACAACCATCCTCTTTGACCCCGAGCGAAGCTCCTCCACCAGCTCCAATCAAAGAAAAGGCCCAAAAGGCCACTGCCAAACCACCTCAGGTGGAGACCAAAGAATAGGCTAAGGAGAAGCTCAAGTTTCCCTCACTCACCAAGTGACAAAGGGTCAAAGCGATAGAGCAATATCACACCAAGTATGAACCAAGAAAGGAACCTGAGGTGCATAGCTCCCCAGCCTACAACATTGTAGAAGAGTTGAAGAGGATTCTAGCCAAAATTAGTTTGTATGATGCTCTGCAACTTCCTGGACAAGTGGACCTGCTGCAAGAATCATTGAAGAATATTAATACAAAGAAGGCAGAGCCACTCGCCCTGGTGCAAACCCTGTCCATGTACACCATGAGAAAAAATAGACCACCACCATTCTACTTATCCTTACAAATGGAAGGGTATATCATGCATAAATGTATGATAGATTCTGGAGCCACGACGACAGTCATGCCGAAGGCAGTATGCAAGGAAATAGGCATGGAATACACACGAAGCAGTCATGAAGTCCTCCATTGGACGATACCCCAGTGAAGACTATAGGTGTCATCAAAGACATTCCTATTCAGCTACATAAGACACCTCAAATCACAGTCATACAAGAGGTGGTAGTCGTGGACCTTAAGCCCTACTTCAGCATGTGCCTGTCGAGGGAATTCACGGCAAAGCTGGGTGAATATCTGTCTATGGACTACACTCATCTGGAGATCCCCTTAAAAGGGAAGAAGGTGAAGATCTATAATGAAAAGCCTTCTATGTTCCTAGTTCAGAAGATGTCCAAGGAAGAGAGCAGTGACCCTGTGCATACGATCACGGAGGAACTAGAGCAAGTGGATCTGGTCCAGGAATCCCTTGCACAGTTGTGTTGTGAAGATGAATTTTCATTGGTATATTTCAATGCCATGATAGAGGTCGAGGTGGGGTGCTACACCATCGCCAAGTCTGAGAAACCAACCAAAATGGAGGGGAAGGTTTCTGCCCAAGAAGGACTATGGAAATTGTTCTTCGACGGTGACCGATGCAAATATGGTGCTAGGGCAGGAATCCTTCTAATTTTGCTATTTGATGAGCAAAAGGAATATTGCTATCGATTGACAATGGAGCTGCACCAACAGTGCAACAGAGTATGAAGCCTTGTGCTTAGGACTAAATAAAGCTGACAAGTTAGGCATAAGGCATCTTCAAATCTTCAGAGATTTGGAACTAGTTTGCAACCAGGTCACCAACAGATGCTCTTCAAACAAGCACTATCTTAAATCATACCACAATAGGGTATGGGACCTGTTCGACCAGTTTGAATCCCTCAATCTACAGTCTATTCCACGAGAAAAGAATCGACATGCAGATGTCTTAGCATCCATCACAGCCCGATATTCTCCAATGGATGATATGGTGCATAAGATGAAGGCTGTAAGGATGATCTATAGACCCTCTGTCTCAAATAGAGATTTACACTGGCAAGTTTTTGACAACGATGAGCAGATTGTCAATTTCATGATCTAAGAAGTCGCTATAGTCGAAGACCGAAGGCCTGATGAGGAAGAATACGAAGGATTGGTCCAGTTGAAGAACAACCACGTTCCTAAGGGATTGATCACACTTGAGAGCCTTTTCAATCAAAATGATCGATCACTCTCCCATAGGATCTAGATCAGCATGCATCAATATCAAGATTTAGAACTGGAACCTAGGAAAGTAATAAAGGTCGAGATCGATTGTACTTCAAAAGAAATAGAGTGAATCCGATGTTTGTGTAAGAGGTACCCAGATATCATGGCTTGGTATTATCACGACCTCAAGGGATATGATCGACAGCTAATCCAACATACAATCAAATTACAAGAAGGGGCCAAACCTTTTCGACAAAAGAAAAGGTTGGTTAATCCAAAGATCGAGGTCCTGATGAAGGCCGAACTGCTAAAAATGCTCGAAGCAAAGATCATTTATCCCATCAAGCATTCTTTTTGGGTAGCGAAATTGGTCCCTATTAGAAAAAAGAACAGAGACATCCGGTTATGCATGGAATTTCACAACCTGAATCATGCTTCCCTCAAGGACCACTATCCTTTCCCTTAGATCAATCAGATCTTGCATTCGGTGGCTGGAGCTCAACGATTCTCCCTGCTTGATGGTTTCTCTGGATATAATCAAATCTGGGTCAGGGATGAAGACTAGCATAAGACCACATTCACAACCAAGTGGGTCATATTTGCCTACCAACGAATGCCTTTTGGCCTCTCGAACGTGGGAGCTACTTTCCAAAGGGAGATGGACCTAGCTTTTGGCGAGCTTCTGAACAAGGTTATCATTATCTATTTGGATGACATGACCATCTTCTCCCAAAGGAGAGAGAACCACCCAGAACATCTTCAACAAATCTTTGAAAAATGTCAAGAATTTGGCATCTCATTCAATTCAAAAAAGTCTATCTTCACAGTCAATGAAGGAAAGCTGCTGGGACACGCAATTTTGGAAAAGGGTCTTGCCGTGGATCTTGACAGAGCTGAAGCTCTGATGAAGCTCCCAATCCTAGTGGATAAAAAGGGCCTTCAATATTTCTTCGGTCAGATTAACTTTGTAAGGAAGTTTGTCCCAGACTTCGCCCAAATCGTTAAGCTGATGTCTGAACTTTTAAAGAAGGGCATAGAATTCATCTGGATAGAAGAGAGGAGAAAACCATTCAAAGAAATCAAGGCCTAAATTTTTTAGGCACCGGTCTTGATCAATCTCGACTACAGTCGAGATTTTATCCTGTATGCAATAGGAGAACCTGAAAGCTACACCACGGTATTGACGCAAAAGGGGGAATATGGAGAGGAATGTCCCATCGCGTTCCTCAGTCAGATAATCAATCCCCATGAAGAAAAGTACAATTTAATCGAGCGTCAAGTGCATGCAGTAATGAAGTCTCTCAGGAAATTCAAATAGTTCATTTCTCAGAGTCAAACCACAGTCTTCGTCATTCACCCCAATGTGTGTAGTTTCATTATTCATGGGGAAATGGGAAGCAAGAGAGATGGTTGGGTAAGAAAAATCCAAGAGTTCGATATTGAGATCAAGCCCACCAAACTAGTTCGCAGTCGCACATTATGTCAAGAGCTGGCGAAGAGTGCAACGGTCAAAATAACAGACTGTCAGTCGGATGACTCGTCAATAGGAGAATGCCTCGCTAATCAGGAAGATGCCGAGAAAGATTGGGTCGGTAAAATAGTGGAATATTTCAACACTGGCAGATGCCCCTCACATTTGAATGCTTCACAGCGAAGACATTTCAGGATGTGGTCCACCCGATACACTATGGGCCCAGAAGGCCTATTTTTTAGGAACATCGATGGCGTCCTCCTCAGATGCATAAAAGATGATGATAAGAGGAGAATCCTAGGCAAATTTCAATTAGGACTATCTGGAGGACACTTTTCTGGAAGAGCGACGACGTTGAAGATAATCAGGGCGGGTTACTATTGGCCCACACTCTTTGCCGATGCCTTCTCCGTTTGTTGTAGGTGCGAGCAATGCCAGAGATTCGTCGGTCGAAGCAGAAATGCTCCGATGCCCCTCCGACCGATACAGGTGGAAACGCCCTTTCAGCAATGGGGACTAGATTTTGTAGGGGCCATATCGCCAAACTCCTTCGCTGGGCACAAATTCATTTTGACTATGACTGATTACTTCACCAGGTGGGCCGAGGTAGTCCCCACAAAACACATCGATCAAGATACTGTCATCACCTTCCTGGAAGGATTGATTACCCGCTTTGGTATCCCCAAAGCAATTATTACAGATAACGGTCCTGGTTTCATGGGTGCAAATATCAACGAGTTCCTATACAAGTATGGGATATATCACAAGGTGTCTTCCAACTATTACCCCCAGGGCAATGGATTGGTAGAATCCACCAATAAAACCCTATTGAGGATACTGAGAAAGTTGATTAATCAAAACAAAAGAACTTGGCACCTCCTTCTAGATCGAGCCTTGTGGGCTGATCAGGTTTCTGTCAAAAGGTCAATCAAGACTTCGCCTTATGCTATGGTCTACGAAAAAGAGGCCATCCTGCCCACTCACATCGAGATCCCTGCATTACAGTTGCTAGAAGAAGATGAAGCTAACCCGGTGGAGAGATGCCTGGTCCAACTACTACAACTAGAAGAGGAATGTGAAAAGGCCTACCAGAACTTTGCATGGCATGCTAAGGTCACACAAGAATGGTTCAAAAAGAAATCATACGATCACACATTCAAAGCAGGAGACTTGGTATGGAGGTGGGATTCATGGAAGGCTAAGCCAGGGAATCATGACAAAATGGATGCGTTATGGGACGGACCATTTGAAATAGTAAAAGTGAATTCGACCAATTCCTTCATCCTCAAAAATGCGAATGGCCAAGTTTTACCAATGTCCGTCAATGGTATCCACCTGAAGACCTTCAATCGCTGAGGTATTTATACTCTAAAAAAAAAAAAAAAAATTTGCATATATTTTTGTATATAGGGTTTCAGTTCTTTGTCTGTAATCTGTTCAAAATATCACAAAGAGAAAGCACCACTTCAATCACAAAATCTAGATTCTTGGCTTCGGCTTCATGAAGCATGATCGGAATCACCTTCGAGGGGGTTTCGGTCTGAAGTAGCCGACAAAGGGAAGTTCGCCACAAAGCAGTTCATCCTCATAGAACCAAACCACATGCAAATCAAGGACATGGAAAATGCTTCGCTAAAAAAAAAATGTGTCAAAGGCATTGTCCGAAGTAATTCTTGGCGAGGCCCTCCTCGATGAAATGGGTTTCGATCGACGGTATTTGTGAACCGAAACAACAGCGTGGCAAAGGGGAACTTTAGGCCCGAAATGAAGGAAATCAGCCCGAAGAAGAACTTTACGATGAAGTATTTTCTACGCTAACTCCATATCACCAAACCCCACATACAAGGTGGACACATTTAGGATGTGCCTCGGGGAATGTGTCGATAGTAGCCTCGAAAGGGGGCCAAAGCAGATGAACTCAATATGAAAGAAATGACACTCATCCTAAGGCAGTTCGTTAACCAAAAAGTTATGCTAAAGTACCAGATGGCAGTGATTCACGTTCCCAATACAAAATCCAATTGTCGAATTGCATGGCCTCACGTACGATGCTTCCATATGGCCAATCAGATGCCACAGTGATACTTTCAGGACAGACCCACGAAGTAATTATGGCAGTTGCCATAAATGTAGGAAGTTGCCCTTCAAAGCTATAAAATGCAGATGCCCATTAAGAAAAAACCATTTGCAAGTGTGAGAGTCAAGGTTGCATTCTGTCACCTTAGAAACCTTTTGCATCAAAGGTTTCGCTATCCGCCATGATTATCCTATCCCTTGTTTTAAGGTGTGGAACTCTTCTACATCACAAGTCATTCTGCTGCGATCATTCATGATGGGAAAGAACCCCATTCAAAAGGGAAAAGAACCAGAGACGATGCTTCCAGAGAATGCGAGAGCCACGGAAGAAAAGAAACAGAGACCTAGGAGGTTCAATCCTCCCCCATCCCCAGGAAAACAAGTGATGGAAGGAAGGGAAGAGTCTGACGACGAGCCCAACATAGAACCACCTGTCGATATGTGGGTGAAAATCAAAGACCCAGAGCTCTCAAGAACCATGGTCGAGCTTCGGTACACCATCAACTTCATGCGAAGTAGGCTCTTGATGGAGAACAAGAGGGCTATGACATATTATTCCCACATAAACTAGTATCTAGTCCCTCCTACACATCACTGCCCCAAGCTCATGTACGCTATTGCTCAGAACTACCAACCACAAACCAGGCAGGTGTTGGATGCCTCGGGTCAAAAGTTGTTTTCCATTCTAAAGGAGGATGTGCAGGCAGCGTTCGCATCACAACAAAGGCCACAAAAAGGCTATACCATTTGCAATGTCAGCCTGAGTGAACAAACGGAGAAGTTCACCTCTAATCCCTTCATCCTGAGCTTTATGTGTGAAAACCTCAAAAGCAGACTTTCTTCTGGCAAGCGACCCCAGATGCCCCTACCCTTGGAGGCCTTCAAGAACATGAATATATTCTCTATCATTGCATGGGTTGCAGGCTTGTCAAGCGATACTTTGGTATACCCATGGTAGGTGTCGCTAGCCGAATGCATTTCCAGAGGAGAATTATACGCCCTTGATGCTTCGCGATCGAGCACCAACCCAGTTTTCTTCGATTGGGCATAATGGGTGGCCCAAAATCTGCATATGCGATTGACATCCATGAAGAATGCTGGCAAGGAGCCACACTTCTAGCCTTGTTCCTTCTTGGTTTGGCTCTTCTTCTTTCATGTACATAAAGTCCTTCACCATTGTGATGTTTCACCAGTCGACGAAGATGAGATACCTTTGCTTGTATATTAGTGGACCCGTCTCCTATTGAGGTCAGAGCCCTATTACCATTTCCATCAACAATTTTTGGGACCTGCGATGCACGTTCTGACAAAGTATAGCCCCCAGGTGCCTCTCTGCCTTAGAGATAAAGTGGTACTGGAGAAAAGGGGGGATGTGTTTCAATTGACACAGGGGCTTGTGATCCGCATTTTTAGCATCACAAGGAAACCCTTCCTGCTACCTTTTTTCCCTTCAGAGTACCAATTTGCCCTGGATGTTGCTCGAAAAAGCGATGTGACCGACGAAGCCTACAGCCATGGACGAAAGTGGGCACACACCTACGACTTCCCCTTCAAGATGGGAGTGATCGAAGTCTTTGCCCTAAAGCAGAACATATACCTGGAGGAGAAGCTCACCAATTTTGGTCTACTTCAAATACCACAGAGGTGGCTCTACGACCCGTTGGGGGTGATGAGAGATCACTTGAAAAGCAAAAACTTCCATGTCTGTCCTCGCTCCAAAATTTTGGAGCAGAGGAATAACCCCAATGGTACGAACCTGGAGTGGCACCTAGAGGAGATGAGGACATTGCCTCCTTAGCATGACTTCTATCCTATGAAGGTCGAATTCAACCCAGACCAGTACCCATTCCCAACTCCTGACTCCAATTTTTGGAGGAAAGCAAAGGACGATTTAAAAGAGGAGTTGAAAGACTAGGACGAGGAGCAGCTAAGAGAATGGTGGATTATGAGAGTCCATCATCGAAAGATGAATTCTTACGGGATTCTAAAAATGGATAGGGAATTTGCAATTGTATATCAGACCAATGTTGGGTCTTGGGAACCCTTGTCCTTCATCGACTTCGTTCCACCGGCCACCTAAAGTTTAGACAAAAGCCCCGAGAGGATTGATAATGTCCCTAAGGAAAAAGTAGCCAGGGCCATGCAAAAAGCTTTACTACAGAGGCCATCCAAAGTTCTTGAGATAGCAATAGAGGAATCGGAGCAACCCATCGAGAGGAGGAAAAGAAAGGAGCGAGAACCTACACAGGAACCCCTGAACTTCGCAAAGCAACCACGTACAGGCACTCTGAGCGCCCCTATCGAAAGATCAATATCGGGCTCGGTCGAAGAAAACAATGAAGGAACTCCACCAAGTGTCGAAAAAATCCCAAAAATAGATGTCATTAATGCGAAGGAACTCATGGAAGTCATGGCAGCTAAAAGTACCAAGGCCCAAGAGGAACAAGGGCTAATCACCCAGGAGATCACCATGGTCGCTCTACTAGGAGGGCACGTAGGTACATTTTCTTCACCTTATGCTTTGGTTGCTCGTAAGTCTATCCCGACCCTAGCCGAAAGCTCTCACCTGCTCACCCTACCTCCACAAGGTCAGTCGCCTTCTTACATCGTGTCCCTAACTACTCCCCCCGAGCCTTCCGACCAGGACAAACCTATCGAAGTTACTTTGCCCAGCCACACCGCCAATCCTCCAGTCATCAACCAGGGTGAAGCTAAGAGTCCAACACCAAACCTCGAGGCTCATGCCTCCATTGTACACAGTGTGCTCCTACTCGCTGAAGCCCCCATCACCCCTATTGGTGAACCTTTGGGTGAGGCTATCCCCTTCAACTCTTTATATTTGTTCAATCCATTGGTTGGAGATCTAGCCGCATTCGATTACGAGCTGTCCTCAATACGAGAATCTCCCTTGGCCAAAAAACTCCTCCAAGCCCAACAAAACATAGAGAGAATGTTAAAAGAGGCAATAAAGAAGAAAGGGCGCTCACTCACTCAAGTTGAGATGTGCGCTATCTTCGATTTGGAGGCGGGAAAGTTGCATAAAGTAAAGAAGATACCCAAAGTCCAAAATCCCCTGGATGAAATGACTCCAATGGACTATGAATATCAGGATAAATAAAAGGACTTGGAACATATGAACGTGGACAAGGAGTCCGCCTCTATGCACACTGGAATCGAGACCTTCAAGGCATATGCCAACATTGCCAACAAGCATAGGTTTGAAATCGAGAGTGCTAACATCAAGCTGGAGGAGGAGCTAGCAAGGGCTTGCTCCAAATTGGCAAAGGCTGAGGAGCAGTGCAAGCTGATGCAAAAAGAAGCACACACCCTAAAGCTATGGATAGCACAGCTGAAAATCAAGCACAAAGGCAGGTCAAAAATGATTTGAAGTCCAAGGAGCTTGAAAGTAGGATATTGCAAGCTTAGATCTAGCTGCACAAGAAGGAAGGCCTAGGGATACTTGATAGGAGCAAAATCAAGGAGATTCACTCACATCTACTCAAGAATTTTAGGTCTCAGGCCGTTAGTGCCCTTTCAATTTTAGCTTACACCATAGAAGCCCGAGTTGCCACCGCCGAAGGAGGGCCAATCATCAAAGTGGTCATTAAGAATGTTAGAGCCTGACTCAAGCTGGACCTCAAGGTCCAAGATGCAAGGTATCAAGATTTGAAGCTCACAGCGATGAGTCAGACAACAAGGGATTGGTCAACAACCTAGGCCACAGTTCGTGCCTTTTTCTCCATAGCCAAGAAAGCGCAAAAGGCAAAAATCCTACTAGACACATTCAAGAGCGAGAGGTGTGCATCGATGGGATACTTCAAAGACCTCTTATCCTTAGGCTTCCCAAGCTTCATGGATAATTATGGGAACCCATTAGCCAAGGAAGAAATCATGCCAAAGTGGCAATAGTTTGAAGGCAACGTCTCGAAGATAGATGAGTGGGCTGAACCAATAATAGAGAAGCAGGTTGCTGATTACATATTGAAATACTGTAGAATCGTTGCCTCCCTAAACGATCTGTATACCAAGTCCCAGCATGCAAAAATCGGGCAGATCGATAGGTTTCGTGCTTTGGTCAAATCCCTGGAGGATCAGGAGCTATTCATGAAAAGCATCTGGTCTCAGGTTCGCCGAACCTTAAGAGACATCCGCGTCCACTTGGCCCCATTGCCAATGGCTAAAGACATAGCAGAAGCAATGGTGATAGGAGGAGAAAAAGCAGTAGCAGAAGAAGAGGAGAGAGAAGAGGAAGAGGAAGGACAAGCTGTGGAAGTGCCCCTAAAAAAACAACAAAGAAAAGGGTCTGGAGGTAACTCTGGCCCAATGGATAAAAGCTGAGGGTTCTACCATCGAGATGAGCTCGTTGCCTCATGAGCCGCCAAGAATGTTGACAATATTGTCACATTCCACCAAGGGGCAGAAAAATTAAAACTTTGTATGATATTTGTTTTGTTGAAAGTTTTATTTTGTTTATAAATTATAGCAATTTTGGTTTTCCCTATCGCCCCTTGGTGGACAAAATGAAAAAGAAAAGAGCTTCGGGATCGAAGCGCTTCAAATCATCACTTCGGTGGAGAACTTTGCTGAAAAAAGTACAAAGGAAACGCTTCGCACCTGAAGCATTCCCAGCGGCTACTTCGGGCGAAGAGTTTTGCGAAGCAGCATCCAAGAAACTTTGCCGAAGAAGAAAAGAAAGCCCGAATTAGCTAAGGCAAAGAAATTACTTCAGGCCCGAAGTATTTCTAAAATCCACTTCGGCCAGTTTTCACCCGAAGCAGTAGAGGTCGAGAAAGTGCTTCGGCCAAAACTCCCTCGAACTACCGTTTCAAAAGAAGATCGGCCCGAAGCGTTTTTCCCAACCCATCAACGAAGTAGTTTTGCCAGCGAAGCAGTGAAGGATAGAGGTAGATCGACTTCGAAACTCCATGCCCCCGAAGTAGTTTTGCAAAGTGGAAATCAGTGAGGTGCTTCCCAGGAATGCTTCCCAAGTTGGGCATTTTTCCAAGACGATCAGAGAGCCTCATAAATGCATATTTTCTTTCCCGGTAAGCCCGTTGCTCATTTTTGGCAATTGGATGTGAAGTATCAGTCCGTGAAGAAGAGCCCGACAAGCATGGTCGCCACTCGAGCATCGCACCTACAATCCAAGGACACCCAGGTGGCTCATTTAATGCGACTTTCCTTGGCTGACTCGGTCACCATTACAAATTTTGGTAGCTGATTTGAGAGATCATCCGCAGCAGCAGTGAGGAGCTGATTTCTTAGGTCTCGAGGGTGTACTCCATAATTTTTGTAATAATGATTCAGAGGTCCGGGTCCTCTATAAAAACCCAGGCTTTGCAATGTAAAAAGGGGGGGAAATTTTTTCTAGAAAGTTGCTGTAACTTGATGTCCTACATTTAATACTAAAGACCTTTTGTGCTCTATTTCTCTCTTTTATGCTGCCTTCTATGCTTAATTATTTTGTCTTTTCTTGTTTGTGTATCGAGACTTTGAATCCTGAATCCAGTATGCGATTGGGGACTGAACCCCTAAAATTTTCCCTGAAGGATACATAGGAGAGGAAAAACACCTTGTTGCTTTCCTTTATGCTGCCTGGTGGATTGAGGTTTCTGTTATTCCCTTATCTCAATCGCTGTTACTCTAAATCCTGAATTCCAGCGATAGAGAAAGAACCCTGTGAACCCGTCCAGAGGATACATAGGAAGTTTGACATTTTTTTTCTTGCGTGTTATTATTGGTATTTCTCGTTGCTATTCGAGTTGTTAGCGAGTGATCATGCTTCCTATTCTCTCCCACCTTAAATCATCATCTCCTAACCTTTACTCCTTTTATTTCTTTCTCTAACCCTTAGCCCTTTTTATTTTCTTTTCCTAACCCTTACTCTATTTATTTTTTTCCTGCACTCTTGTCTCAAACCCCAAAAGTAGATTAGTATAGGAGTCGGCTTTTCTTCGGAGATTGGCATGATGGGAATCTCTTCCCCTCAGCCTTTCAATGTTGGTCGTAGGTCTAGGGCATGCAAACCCATCGAAAGTCCTTTCCTATGCGGATTTGATGACCAACAGTTACCACAACCGCTTTTCCAGGAGGGCATGCAGGTACACACTCTCTTCCCTTCGCTTCGATCTCAGACACATCCATGATAGTCCTGGGTTAAAGCCCTCATCACTCTCTCCATTCCCCACAGGGGCAAGCCCCCACTCAAAAACTACCCATTTCCAGTCCAATCCTGCATAGCCCCACTCCTCCCGAGTCATTTGACTAGGATAAACCTGCTGAAACCACTTCGCCTACACCAAGCCCCATAGCCCACTCTCCCATAGCTCAAAGCATAGTTTCGCTCGCCAAAGCCCCTGCTACACCCATCCTCGAGCTGTCAGGGGAATATTTCCCTGTCAGTTCTTTATATTTGTTCACACCTTTGGCTAGAGATTCGGCCTTCTCTGAAATAGATTTATTTTCAATAAAGGAGCGCCCCCTGGCTAAAAAGCTACTTCTAGCTTGACAGAATACAGAGAAGATGCTAAAGGAGGCAAGAAAGAAAAGGGAGAAATCTCTAGCCCAAGTTGAACAATGTGCGATTTTCAACTTGAAGGGCGAAAAGTTGCATAAGGTGAAGAAGGCCCCTAAGGTCCAGAAGCCTTTGGACGAAATGACGCTAGCTGACTACGACTACCAGGAGAAGACTAAGGACCTAGAGCATTTAAATATAGATGATGAATCCGTATCAATACATGTCAGATTTGAAACTTTTTGAGCACATGCAAACATTGCCAACCAGCGCAGGTTTGAAGCAAAAAACACCAACATCAAGTTGGAAGAAGAGCTGGCTAGGATTCGCTCTGAGCTGGAGGATTCACAAAAGCAGGGCAAATTGCTCAAAAGGGAAACACATGCCCTCAAACAACAAATTCTACAATTGCAGACTTTGGCCGAGCAACAAGCACAAAAATAGGCCAAAAATGAGCTAAAAGCCAAAGAGCTCGAGAGCAAGATCTTGCAATCCCAACAGCAATTATACCAAAAGGCAAATCTGGAGCTGTTCGACAAAGGTAGGATCAAGGAAATCTGCTCTCACCTACTCAAAGGTTTTAGATCTTGAGACTCTAATGCCCTATCAATTTTAATTTATGTCATCGAAGCTCAGCATGCCATCACTAAGAAGGGACCAATGGTGGATGAGGTGATTCAAAAAATTAAGAAGTGACTCAAGCTTGCCTTTGAGGTTCAAAGCATTAGATATCAAGACCTACAGGTCACTGCTATGAGTCGAATAGCTAGGGATTGGTCTACTGCCCAAGCCACTATTCATGCTTTCTTCTCCAAGGTGAAGAAAGCACAAAAGGTGAAAGACCTTGATATATTTGAGCAGGAGCAGCGCACATCAATGAGTTACTTTGAAGACCTTTCTTCTTTGGGTTTCCCGAGTTTCACAGATGATGATGGGAACCTTCTCACCAAGGAAGAACTAAAGTCGGTGTGGCTCCATTTTAAAAGTGACGTCTCTAAAATTGATGAGTGGGAAGAGCCGGTCATGGAGGGACAGGTCACGGAATTCATCCTGAGACACTGCAAAATCGTGACTTGCCTGAATGACCTAGGTGCAAGAATCAAACACGCCAACATAGGGCAGATTGATCGATTCCATGTTCTGGTCAAGGCACTCAAAGACCAAGAACCATTTCAGAAAGGGGTCTAGGCTCATGTTCGCATAACTATAAAGAAAATCCATGACTGCCTTATCCCATCACCACAGCAGGAGGCCAAACCAATAGACGAAGGAGCAGAGGAGGAAGAAGAAATAGAAGAAGAGGGAGAACAAGAACTAGCTATAGAGGCACTTCGAGAGGAAGAAGGAGGAGATGGATTGGGAAAAGAATCTGGCCCAATAGATCAGAGTTAAAGGGTCCTCCCACCGATATGAGCTCGTTGCCCCGCGAGCCGCCAAGAATATTGATAATTTTGTCACATTTCTCAAGGGGTAGAAAAGAAACAAGTTTTGTATAGTGTTGTGTAAAGTTTTTGCTTTGTTATTTTTATTTCAAAAAGTTGCAGCAATTTTGGCTTCCAATGCCACCCATTTGTACACAAAGTAGAAAGGAAAGAACTTCGCTGTCGAACAAGCTAGAGAAAAGAGCTTCGCTGAAGGAAAATAAAATAGCTTCACACCCGAAGCATTTCCCACACTACTTCAGGTAAAAGTTTTTCGAAGTAGTTTTTGCTGAATTAAACAAAAAGAAAAACAGAATGAAACTACTTTGCGCCCGAAGCACTTCCAGCAGCTACTTCGGGTGAAAGTTGAGCAAAGCAACATTCAGAAGGAAAGATGAGCTTCGCACCCAAAGCATTTTCAACACTGCTTCGGGTGGAGTTTTTTGCGAAGTAGTATCACCGAAGTAGAATACAAAGGCAACATTCGAAAGAACAACTTTGCCGAAAAGCAAAGGCAAGAAATCTACTTCGGGCCCGAAGCATTTTTAGAAGCTACTTCGGGTAAGATTTTTGCGAAGCGGTGTACCAAAGAGGAGTATAAAGAAACAGAATGAAACTACTTCGCACCCGAAGCATTTCCAGCATTACTTTGGGAAGGGTTTTTTGTGAAGCAAAACTCAAGGAGCATTGAAAGTACTTTGCCATAAAGTTGTCGAAGTACTCACTTCGGGCCCCTCCATCAGCGAACCATTTTACTTCACTAAAAGCTCATTGCGAAGCATTTGCTTCGACGAAGTACTTCTACTCGAAGTAAAAGGATACAACATTTTTTGAAGACAATTGCTTCGATTGAAACCTTCTCGAACCACAGTTTTGAAAGAAGATCGCAGTGAAGCATTTCTCTAAGGCATCAACAAAGTAGTTTTGTCAGCAAAGCAATAGGGACGAAGAAGACCATTTTGCGAAGGAGATATGCTTTGGCACAAACCATCCCCGAAGCAGTTTTGCGAAGCTCAGTTTTGTGAAGTATAATCCAAGGAGGAGTTTTTCTTCGGCCCAAAACCATTGCGAAGCGAAGTGGTGAATGAAAACTTAGTGAAGCACTTCATAGGCATGCATTCCAAGCTAGGTATTTTCTCGAGGCGATCAAGTGCCTCATAAATGCAAATTTTCATGCCCAGCAAGCTCGCTTCTTATTTTGGGCAATCAAAAACGAAGTATCAAGCCATGATGGAGAGCTTGACAAGCATGGCGGCCACTCGAGCACCGCACTTAGAGACCAAGGACGTCTAGACGGCTTATCAATGCACCTTTCCATGGTTGAACCGATTGTAGTTGCCAATTTTGGTAACAGATTTGAAAACTCGGTCACGAGAGCCTCGAGGATCCGATTCTCAAGGCTCGAGGGCATACTCTTCTCTTCTGTGTAATTATGACTCAGAGGCCCGGGTCCTCTATAAAAACCCAAGCATTATAAGGGATAAGGGGGGGAAATATCTGCTAGAAATTTGTTGTTACTTGATGTCCTGCAATTAATGCTAAAGAGCTTTGGGCTTGATTTCTCTCTTTTATGCTGCCTTCTTTGCTTGATTCTTTTGTCTATCTTCGTTTGCATACTAAGAAAGCTGAACCCTACGTCCAGTGTGCGATCAAGGATTGTACCCTAAAACTCATTCTGAAGGATACATAGGAGTGGAAAAGCGTAATATTGGTTTTCTTTTATGCTACCTTTTGTGCTTGATTCTTTTGTCTGTCTTTGTTTGCATATTGAGAAAGCTGAACCCTACGTTCGGTGTGCGATCGGGGACTGTACCCTAAAACTCGCCTGGAGGATACATAGGAAGGTTGATATTACATTTCTTTCATTTATTCTTGGTGTTCTTTGCTTCCATTCGAGTTTTCTGTTAGTGATCATGCTTCCTGTTCTTCCCCACCTTAAATCATCGATCTCTCTTCCCTTAACCCTTTTTGTTTATTTCTCTAACCTTAACTCCTTTTATTTGATGACCAACTCTTATCTTATATGGGAATGAATGTTGAAGAGTTCTTGTTACATCATTTGAACAAGAAATTTAATTGTCTTCATTTAAGGAGATTTGTACTAATTGATTCTAGTATATCATTGTAAAATCCTTTGATATTAATAGAATTATAACTTCTTCCCTTGGGTAATTCTTTGTGTTTAATTTTGTATGTATGTCTGTTATATATTACATAATTTGAATATGTAACTGATGCTTTCTTTCATTGATAATCAATTATGCTTGTTACATTATTTGAATAAACATAATTGACTCAATATTTTTTTTTTGTCACAGTAATGTGTTTACAATCTTACTACAATTGGCAAATGGATAAGGCACCAATCAAACTATTAAAGGCATAATATTGAGGTTTATGTGAATCTTGGTCACCAAATTTAAACAATTAATTTAACTTTTAATTTGAAATGAGCATGGGTGATGAGCACCAGAAATGATCATTTTACATACACTTTTTATGGGCATCGTTATTGGGTTAGTTAGCATTTGAAATGTATTGTTATATAGCTTTTGCATATTATTGATAGAAAATGAAGTATTATGCTTGACTAGTTTTTTTAGTGAAAAATATGTGTAAATGCAAGTTTTTGCTACTAATATGATGTTTTAAGTCTACATACCATTTGGGTCTAGCAATGCATGAAGACATATTTAAAAGAATAGTGGTAAATGGTGAAGGCAAGGACCCAAATATCGACTATTGGTAGCACCCGAATCCTGACTATTGGTGGCGCCTAACTCCTAACTATTGGTGGTGCCTAAATCCTGACTATTGGTAGTGCCCCAGTCTTGACTATTAGTGGTGCTCGACTCCCAACTATTGGTGGTGCCCAACTCTCGAATATTGGTGGTGCCTTATTCTCGACTATTGGTGGCACCTACCTCTCGACTACAAGTTGTGGTTAACCAATTCAATGTTGACTAATTGACCAACATTGATTAGTTGACCAATTGACCATGCACTTTCTAAAGAGAGAGCAATAGGACACTCTTGTCGAATAGACCTAAAAAGGCCCACTGCTTTAGACTATGAATTGTTTAGATTGAGAATAGTCGAAGTATATTTGAATAGCATAGAAATAGTCTAAATAAAAACTAGCCTAAATCCTAAAGCTTCAAACATAGCAAGAATGAATCTCTATTCAATGTGGTCATAAGCTTTCTCAAAATTAATCTTAATAAAAAGCATATTCTGATTTGACATACGGGCCCATTCCATGCCCTTCTAGACAACCATAACATTGTCAAGGATGTACCTTCCTTGAATAAAGCCAGTTTGCTCTGATCTAACTATCAATAGAAGAAGAGGACTAAGGCGAAGAGCCATAGCTTTGGCAATGATATTGTAACTAACATTCAACAAAGTAATAGACCTCTAATTAGTGATCAACTAAAAGTCTCCTTGCTTGGGTATGAATTTGATATTGCCCTTATTAATAATTGCTCTCAAAGAGCCTACTAAAAGAGACTCGAGATAAAATTTATGCAGATCAGGACCAACTAAGTCCCAAAGATCCTTGTAGAACTCACAGGAAAAGCCATCTAGACTTGGTGCTTTGTCATTTTCCATTTGAGACAATGCGCTTTATCATTTGCCATTTGAGACAATGCATCCTCTAGATATGTAAGGGAGAGTAGTTTATCACACCCTACTCTTTGAGACTCCAAAACCTTAACTGGTACAACTACCATAGAATCTACCAGTGCTTGCTCCCACTCAGGGGAATAAGCTTGGGAAAAAAATTAGTATAGTGCTTGAAAAAATCATCAATCATATCAGGAAGAGAAGTAAGCCTTATTCTATTGTCTTGAATGGCCTTGAATTGAGTAGCTTTCCTGAGAGGGCAAAGCCTTTGAAAAAATTCTTTGGTGACCCTATCACCAACTTTAAGCCAATGAAGTTAGAATTTAATTTGAGCATCTCAAGCCTCATAAAGTTCAAAAAGTTTAAGTTCATGCCTCAGCTGGAAAACATGAGACTGAAGTTCAGGATTAAACGAATATGA
The DNA here is from genome assembly GCA_028583015.1 of Wollemia nobilis. Classification (NCBI taxonomy): domain Eukaryota; kingdom Viridiplantae; phylum Streptophyta; class Pinopsida; order Araucariales; family Araucariaceae; genus Wollemia; species Wollemia nobilis. The sequence continues at coordinate 25,539,007 of JAQPPZ010000523.1, forward strand.
CTCAAGCCTGAGAGAAGCTTTAGCAATCTCATCATGAAGGATAGCATTGGAATGTCTTTTGAATTGTGCCACATTTTTCTCCAAAGTATGAAGCAATATAGTTGTACAAAAAATGACATCATTCCATCATTATATCCAACCCAAATCTCTAGTAGGTCTAGGAACTATATTCTAGACTCTACGGATATGACAGACCATGGAAGGGTGTTGAAGAAAGGAAGTATTGAAAATAATTGTGACTTGTAGTGTCTCTGAGGCAAGGATTTCATCAGCACATTAAAAATGATGGGTGAATGGTCAAAAGTAGTGGAACCAAGAATTATTTCCACAAATGGAGTTGAAACATTTCTCCTATGAAAGAAAAACTGCACATGATCTGAAAGCATGGCTCTATCAAACCTTCTTAGAATTCTTGCATTAGCAACCTGAAAATTGGACCACATATACCACAAATTTTTAGGAAAATATTGGGGAGAAAAACAAGAATTGGGGTCTGACAAACCCAATTTTTTTCATGAAGTACCAAGCCTCTCTTTCCCTAGTAACCCACTACATGGAAAGTTATCTTATCTTGTCTGCATATTTTTAGTCATATTAAAATATTTGCACATAACCCAAAAAATAGGTGGTAAAAAAAAATCACACCACCGCTAGAGGTTACAATGCTCCTGAGCGTCATTGGAGGCGTAGACATTAATAATGCCAAAATACAGCCTACCAACCTAAAAGATAGCCTACCAACATAAGGTAAAACCTAAACTGCATGATTGGAGGGGTCCACATCTCAAAAGACAAAACTATATTTCCACCTAGCTACCAAAAGAATGATAGCTCCTCCTCTACCATGGGAATGACTAGTGGCATAAAAAAATCAACCTAACCAAAGAAAAGGGCAAGTACATTGTAGAATAAAGTCAAAAATATTAATCTCTTGAAGACAGATAAAGTCAAGATTACCATAAAACCTAGAGCATAAAGCAATCTCATATTGGACCAAGTATTTGCGGACTAGGTATCAGCCCTCTGACATTCCATGATAAAAAATCATGGAGATTGATCAAGGCTCATATGTCCGGCTACATCTTCAGCGTCTCCAAGGTTTGAAAGAGAATCATAAATATTACTAAGAAAATGCTCCTGACCTACTTTCCAAAACTTGATTTTATGCCTTTTGTCATGGTGAACTAGGGAGTCTCCTCGAGGTGGGCTACGAGATCTTCGACCATTGATAGAAGACTGTGCAGGTTCCATGAAGCTTGAGGAAGACTGCCCATTAATATACAAAACTGGGGAATCTGAAGACTAAGTAAGAGCATAAGAAGTAATAATTTTGGAAAAGGAAGCACTAGTCAGTCGTACATTAGCAACCATATGTCAAGCCCTATAACTAGATGCCATCGATTGCATGGTATGTTGCTCTGTCACCACACCATGCCCACCTAGCGTAGAAGACGCAAGGGGTTGAGGCAAGTTTCTGGGAGTAGCCATAGAATTTAAAATTTTCCCATTCTTACCCTTCCTTTGGACTATCTTCCATTCATCTTGCCTCTCTTTGGAAGCAGGGACAAAGCTAGTAGTAACAGGATCCGCAACCGTCTCCTTAGCTTTAATATTATCCGCCATTAAAGGGTAAAATTTTATCTTATGGGTAGCTAATTGACAACGGTAACATGTGTTAGGCATGTTTATGTAGACAACACATTGCTTGAACCTATAGCCACCAACTTGGACATCAACAGTCTCCTTGAGATCTTTAGAAATATCAACTTTGACACAAATTTACTTTTGAGGGCATGAGGCATAAAATTTATCTATTTTACAATAGAAAAATTCACCAATGGGGGCCACAAGGTTCTGATAGTAAGGCCAGAGGGATAGAGGAAGAACAGGGAATTCAACCCAAATTAGAACCTACAAGGAAACATCATTATTGACCAAAAAATCCTTGGTCCAAGGTTGAAAATCAACAAGGAGCTACAAACAGACCAAGGCCCATGACTGAGGACCACTTTGGCTTGAGCAGGGTCAACAAAATGAAACAAAAAAATCCTTTGGTGAGCTTTTAGATACCATCAACCTTGACACCATGCCAAGCTTGTTGGATCCAATTCTAAAAGAAGGGTCTCGCCAGGGATGCGATCTAGAAAATAACCTACCAACGTATGGCTTTCTAGCCAAGAATAAGTAGTATTAAACTCACTCAACGGGATAACAACATCCGAAGGAGAAAGATTACCTTGTGGTAAACTTTGGGAATGAACTTATGTGGTTGCTTGTTCACCTTTAGTACTATTACTCCCTTATGAAGCTTCAACAGAAGTTGGAGCAAAAAATTGAGCTCCATCAATAAAAAAGAGGTTCAATCCATCAAATGGCAGAGTAGAGTCGACGAAAGCAACAAAAATTAAGACCATGTGTAGTCTCTCAAAATACTACAAGGAAAGGGTTGTGTACCATGCTATGAGGGAGTTAAAATTGGAAAGATATGTATGCTAGTTTAAATAGTAGTTTTATAAATTTAAATGATTTTTATCTGAAGATACTAAATGGTTGTTACTTTAGAGTTAAAAAGAAAGAAAATAATTAATTTAGAAAAGAATAAACTAAAGTAATTATGTTGTAAATATTTTTTCTTATTATTATAAATTATTTATTAATATGTAAAAATATTCAACATGCATCCACAAATAAATTGCACAATAATAATCCACACAATAAAATAGAGATAATACTCTTGAGGTAGAACAATAACAATCCATACAACAAAATAGAGATAATACCCTTGAGATAAGATAACATCGTACAATGCTCTTTATTGGAAGGAAACCACTCCACAATATTTCCAGCTCTATGAGCCAAGAATTTTACAAGAATATTTTGTATATGACTTTTACAATGGGGTTACATATCTCTTTATACAATAGTGTGTTGGTCCACATTCAATGAGTTATAAGATCACCCATATGGTGGTTTACCTTCCATAAGTTATAAAGTGCATAATAATATAACAATATTCCTTGCGGTTACCTATGAACCTAAATGTTTGAAGAGATTAAATGGTTGTTACTTTAGATTTAAAAGGAAAGGAATTAATTTATCTAGAAAAGAATGAACTAAAGTAATTATATTGTGAACCTCTTTTTTCATTACTATAAATCATTTACTAATATGTAAAAATATTCAACATGCATCCACAAATAAATTGCACAATAACAATCCAGACAACAAAATAGAGATAATACCCTTGAGGTAAGACAATAGCAATCCACACAATAAAATAAAGATAATATCCTTGAGGTAGGGTAACACTGTACAATGCTCTTTATTGGAAGGAAGCCACCCCACAAGATCTCCATCTCCATGAGCTAATACTTCTACAAGAATATTTTGTATATGAATTTTACAATGGGGGTACATCTCTCTTTATACAATAGTGTGTTGGTCCACCTTCACCTTCCATGAGTTACAAGATCACCCATATGGTGGTTTACCTTCCATGAGTTACAACGTGCATAATAATAAGATAATATTCCTTGTGGTTATGTATGACAATCCTTTCCAATGGTTACATATATGATTCTATGACATACACATTTCTAATTTTACATGTGGCCTTCCTTACTCAATAATTAATTTATGGCTCTTACCATTATACAATACAATATTAAATTATTAAGTACCTATCTTGGGTACCTAACATTCCATCCCCCTTACAAAATGTTTCATCCTTAAAACATTAGAAGAGGCTAAATAATATGATCTTCTAAACCATGTTGAGTATTGATACCAATCTCAATCATCCATCCAATCTAGTGAAACTATGATTGGTGGTGGTCTTCATTGATGCTAATGCCATGTGTTGGAAGCATAAATTTCACTTTTTTCATCCAGACCTGCTTGTATTTATGACCAAAGTTTGGACTCCTCTAGTTTCTTATATGTCCCTCATAGCTCCTTTGTTGCTCTATGTCTTGTCTCCATGATTATTGCCTCTCATGGTGGTGTGGATGGCGATATACTCCAACCTTAGCCTGTTGTTCTACCTATTTTCACTCTTCTCTCTTGTTCCCTTATTTTGGTTCATATTTTGCTTTTGTTTATTCTTTTATTTCTATTAGTGCCTCCTCGGGTTCTATTTTAGGTATTTTTTTTGTTCTTCACTTTGTTCCCCTGCAATAGCTACCTATTTTGTCTTTGTTTGTTCTTCACTTTGTTCCCTTGCAATAGCTACATGTTTTGCCTTACATTGAGAAATGTCCTTTAATGTTAGCTTCTTCTTCTTGTACCATAAATTCATGAAATTATTTTGACATTAATATTAAAAACACCTAAAGAATGCAACCAAGGATAACCAAGAACATTATCCATATCACCTATCTCAGTAGCATAAAAATTAGAATGTAAAACATATTTATATATGGTGATCTTCAAATATTCAAAAATCTAAACATCCTCACCCTCAAGCTTTATTTTTTAAATTTTTGTTGTTGGAACTTGCAAACTGGTAGTCAAGTCCTTACTAATGAAGTTATGTTTGCTAGGTAGGATTTATAGAGACTAATATTTTTCTTTTGAATGCAACCATGAATTTGCAAAATAAAATTTTTATATTCAAACAAATCTTTTTGAGAATTTTTTAGCACCAAAGGTGTGATTTTCTTGGCCTGCATATTATTATTTTTTGTTAAAAAAATATATATTAAGAGAAACTCAAGAGTACAATACAAAACTCATATAATCTAGCCTTTTGGCTATTAGCCAAGTAGTAGTCCAAATAAAACTACAAATTCAAACTAATCTGCCTACCCAAAAAACCAACTATCCTACCTTTGGAGCTTATAAATATTGGAACAAGACCCTCTAACATCCTCTACCTTGGCCTACATATTATTATTATTTTCTTTCAATCCCCATTTGTTTAAAAATGTAACTTCAAATTCTTCTCTTATATATATATATATGAGCATGCTCAAAGTCTGAAAACCAAGAATGAGCTTCTCCTCTCAAGTGAAAAAGAATCTTCAATTTCCATTCTATCTCAGAAAAATTTAAAGAATTTTTTTTCCACTTCATCAACCACCATTCCCTAGCATCGATATCTTCCTTTCCAGTGAATATTGGTGACTCCATTTTTTTTCCAAAAGTAGCTAGGGTTTTAAATAATAAAAAAATTTCAAAAATTAGAATTTTTGAGATCTCATATATTTCTTTTTTTTTGTAAAAGAGGGTAAAAATTTATTAACTCAGCAAAACATTCATGATACAAAGAAAAAGCAGAAGCTATTCAGACATATCAGCTCTCAATAAAGAAGAGAGAGATTGAGAGCAATCAGAAGAAATTTGAGACCAATTTTGAACATCCCAACCATCTTGAAACTTAGAAGCCCATTTAGCTAACAAATCCGCTACCCTATTCCACTCCCGAGGAATATGCACAAAATAAATGAAGTCCAAGTGAGCAGAGATATTAAGAATTTGCCGAGCAACCCAAATCAACCGCCAACAACCATGAAGACTATCTCCAAAATTTAACAAATTTATAACAATCTAAGAATCAGATTCACAAACAATCCGATGCCAACCCAAAGCATACCCTTGCTCCAAAGCATATAAAATTATGAGTGCTTCCATGAAGTTATTAGAATGATGTCCCTTAAAGCAAGAGAAAAAAAATTGGATAGTACCACTACTATCCCGCCCCACACCACCAATACCAGCATTACCCGGATTACCCCGAGAAGATCCATCCGTATTAATTTTTAGCACTCCCGGAGGAGGCGGATTCCATTTGCCAGCCCTCCGCACCTGATTATTCTGACCCATACGTCTGCAAGAGACATTAGGACCAGGACCATTAACCATCAAGCCTAATATTTCCATGATCTGACGTTCCACATGGTCCACGGGAGAAATAAACTGACATTTTGCAGACACAGTTTCCTGGATCATTCGCAAAATCCTCTACTAGACCTGGGAAGTAGTTAACTCCTTACCTTGGAAAATTCGACGGTTTCGTTCAAGCCAAATCTGCCAAAAAATGCATGAAGGACCAATACTCCATCCAACTTGTAAAAAGAAAGCCGCTGCAGGAGGCCGCCCCATACTCCTCCAAAAATCAACTATTGATGAAGCATGCGAACAAGGGTGATTCCATACTCCCCACCAATAATGCCAGAATTGTCGAGCAAAGTCACATTGGAGAAGTAAATGCCCAACAGATTCTTTAGCCTTCCCATAGTTATAGCATAAAGAGGGGCCAACAAACCCACGCTTTTGAAAATTATCCCAAGTGAGACAACGATTATGAGTAGCCTGCCACCCATAAAAACTACACTTCGGCCAAATAAACTTATTCCAAACTTGCTTCCACCACGGAACCTCCTCCTCACCAAACCACTGTCGATCCAAAACACAATAACCAGTAGCAACCAAAAATATCCCTCTATTATCTCTTCCCCATGCTACCACATCATCCCCAGGTAGAGAAGAGCAGGGACGGCTAGCGAGAATACGGGCCAGCTCTACCCTCGCATCCATAGTGCCACCAACAGGCCATTCTCGAGGATCCTTCCACTGGAGACTAACCATCTGACCAAAGGACTTAACAGTTTTGAAATCTGCCACCTTCAACCATCCAACATCCCAAAAGCATTGAGCAAGATCTTGAAGATGTGGAAACTCGCTAAGAAGAGGAGCAAAGCCATCCCAAGAATCCCGCCAAAAAAGAGCCCGAGACCCAGTATAACAAATCCGGAATAACCCCCGCTAACCAGACTCTGCTCCCTTTTTCAAAGTATTCCAAACAAATGATCCTCGACCAGTCAAGCTGTATCGAGGAATCTCTGAACCTTCCACTCCCCTAAGATACTTGTGGGAGATAATCTTGGCCCAAGTTTGCTCCTGATTACTACACCAACTATTTCTTTATTAAAACAATTAAATCTACATATATTTTTCAAAACAAAACAAAAGACAATTGATTTGTTTACCTAGATTGAGAGTTATGATTTTTTTTTCATGTAACCCAAAAAAACACCAATAACCCAACTTGCAAAAACTATAACTCCCTCAATAATTAAAAAAATTTAACACAATCATTTTTGTAGTACTTAAAATAACCTGCATGCTGGTGCAAAAATATTTTGAAAAAAAAATTAATACAAATTTTTTCTTTTTGAAAAACAATTCGCATAGCCAAAAAACACCCTCAACAACCTATATTTAAACAATTGTAACTTTCTTAATATTTATTATAATTTCATAAATGAGGAATCATTTTTATAGTACTCAAAATAAGCTACATTTTTGTGCCAAAATATTTTGAAAATGATTGCTAAAATTCGCACAACCAGAAAACAACACAAATAACTCAACTTAAAACAACCATAACTTTCTCAATACTTACTAGAATTTAACAAATGAGCAATCATTTTTGTAGTAGTAGAAAATATCTACACAATTGGGGCAAAAAATTCTAAAAATGACTACTAAATTAAAAAAATATGGCCTCTACAAAATGTGATGTTTTTATAAAAAAATGTGCCCTAGCTCTACAAAAACAACCCCACTTTGTCAGAATCATTGCTTTGATACCAAATGTTGTGAACCTCTCTTCTCATTATCATAAATAATTCATCAATATATAAAAATATTCAACATGCATCCACAAATAAATTGCACAGTAACAATCCACATAATAAAATAGAAATAATACCCTTGAGGTAAGGCAACACCATACGATGCTCCTTATTGGAAGGAAGCCACTCCCACAAGATCTTTGACTCCATGAGCCAAGACTTCTACAAGAATACTTCGTATATACCTTTTACAATGGGGGTAAATCTCTCTTTATACAATGGTGTGTTGGTCCACCTTCCATGAATTACAAGATCACCCATGTGGTGGTTTATCTTCCATGAGTTACAAAATGCATAATAATATAATAATATGACAGTATTATTTGCGGTTACATAAATATTTTTCAATGGTTACATATATGATTCTATGATATACATATTTATAATTTGACATGTGACCTTCCTTAATAATTAACTTATGGCTCTTACTGTTATACAATACAATATTAAATTATAAGTACCTATCTTGGGTACTGTTTGTCATCAAATCTGCCTAGGTAAGGGTTTTGAGTAAATGGATGCGCCCTAGACCTGGACCAACATTGAAATGCCGAAGGGAAGAGATGCCCCTCATACCAATATTCAGAGAAAGGCCGAATCCTATGCTAAACTACTTGGGTGTTTGAAGACAAGAGTGCAGGAAAGAGATAAAAGGGATAAGGGTTAGAGAAATAAATAAATAAGGTTAAAGGAAGAGGAATTGGTGATTTCAGGTGGGAGAGAATAGGAAGCACGATCACTAATTGAAAAATGGAATGGAAGAAATGAACACCAAGAGTAAAATGAAAGAAACGTAGTATCGACCTTCCTATGTATCCTCCCGAACGAGTTTCAGGGTGCTATCCCCGATCGCACACCGGACGCAGAGTTCAACATCTCAGTCTACAAACGAAGAGAGATAAAAGAATCAAGCAAGGCAGGTAGCATAAAATAAAGCCAACACAATGTTTTTCAATCCCTATGTATCCTTTAGAACGAGTTTTAGGACATAGTCCCCGATCGCACACCAAAAGCAGGATTCAACATCCAACATACAAACGAGGAAAGATAAAAGAATCAAGCACAGAAGGCAACATAAAAGAGAAGAATTGAGCTCAAAGTCTCTTAGTATTAATTGTAGGACATCAAGTTACATCAGCTTTCTAGCAGATAGTTCCCCCCTTTTTTCATTACAATGCCTGTGTTTTTATAGAGGACCTAGGCCTCTGAATCATAATTACACAACGAAGAAGAGTACGCCCTCGAGCCCTGAGAATCAGCTCCTCGAGGATCTCGTGACCGAGCTTTCAAATCATTTACCAAAAATGGCAATTGCAACCGGGTCAACCATGGAAAGGTGCATTGATAAATCGTCTAAACATCCTTGGTCTCCGGGTGTGGTGCTCGGGTGGTCGCCATGTTCGTCGGGTTCTCCATCATGGCTTGATACTTCGTTTCTGATTGCCAAAAATGAGCAGCAGGCTTGTTGGGAATAAAAAATAGCATTTATGAGGCACTTGATTGCCTTGAGAAAATACCCAACTTGGAACGCGTGCCCGTGAAGCGCTTCGCTAAGTCTTCATTCACAACTTCGCTTCACAATGGTTCTAGGTCGAAGCAAAACTCCTCCTTGGATTATACTTCACAAAAACAAGTTTTGCAAAACTGCTTCAGGGTTGAGGAGTGCCGAATGGGTCCCTTTGTCTTTGCTACTTTGAAAAAATTGCTTTGCTGACGCTTTAGGGGGAACACTTCGCGGTGATCCTCCTCAAAATTGTGGTTCGAAGAGATTTTGGCCGAAACACATTCCTACCTTCAAAATGCTTCACTTCTCTTGGCTACCAGAACTTTGGTCGAAAATGCTTCGGGTGAAAACTCGTCGAAGTGAATGCTTCGCTAGGTTTTTCGTCGAAGTAGAAATGGTTTGGGAAAAAGTTAGCCAAAGTGAATACTTCATTATGGTTTTCATCGAAGTAGAAATGGTTCGGGTGTGAAGAGGCCCGAAGTAAATGTTTCAGCAATTTTTTGGCGAAGAATTCTTCAATGCTTCTTCGGGTTCTGCTTCGCTGGTTCTCTAGCCAAAGTAGTTGTTGGAAATTCTTCGGGCCCGAAGTCATTTTACTTTGGTCAAACTTGAATCGTGGCCTAGACTTTTCTCCTTTGGCGAAGTTGCTCTTCTGAATGCCGCTTCGGATGATTTCATCCTGAAGCAGTGTTTTGAAATGTTTCAGGCCCGAAGCCCTTTTCATTGGTCCTCTTGCATTTTTCTTCAGCAAAACTACTTCACAAAATTTTCACCCAAAGTAGCACTGGAAATACTTTGGGTGCGAAGCTATTTTTATTCTCCTTCAGTGAAGCTCTTTTCTCTAGCTTTTTTGCCAATGAAGTTCTTTCTTTTCTACTTTATTTACAAATGGGTGGCATTGTAAGCCAAAATTGCTGCAACTTTTCAAAATAAAAAATAACAAAGCAAAAAATTTCCACAACACTATACAAAAATTGTTTCTTTTTTCTACCCCTTGAGAAATGTGACAAAATTATCAACATTCTTGGCAGCTCATGGGGCAATGAGCTCGTCTCAATGGGAGGACCCTTTAACTTTGATCCATTGGGCTAGAGTCTCTCCCCAATCCTTCTCCTCCTTCTTCTACTTCTTCTTCCTCCTCTGCTCCTTCATCTGCTGGTGTGGCCTCCTGCTATGGCGATGGGACCAGACGGTCGCAGATTTTCTTTATAGTTCGGCGAACATGAGCCCAAACCCCTTTCTAAAATATTTCTTGATCTTCAAGTGTCTTAACTAGAACATGGAATTAATCAATCTGCCCTATGTCAGCGTGTTTAATTCTTGCACCCAGGTTATTCAGGAAAGACGCGATTCTGCAGTGTCTCAGGATGAAATTAGCGACTTGTCCCTCCATGACTGGCTCTTCCCACTCATCAATTTTGGAGACATCACCTTCGAAATGGAGCCACGCTGGCTTGAGTTCTTCCCTGGTGAGAAGGTTTCCATCATCGTCTGTGAAACTCGAGAAACCCAAAGAAGAGAGATCTTCGAAGTAGCTCATTGATGTGTGTTGTTCTTGCTCAAATATATCAAGGAGGTCTTTCACATTTTGTGCTTTCTTCATCGTGAATTGTGGCTTGAGCAGTAGACCAATCCCTGACCATTCAACTCATGGCAGTGACCTGCAGGTCTTGATATCTGATGCTTTGGACCTCAAAGGCAAGCTTGAGTTACCTTCTAATTTTTTGGATTACCTCATCCACTATCGGTCCTTCTTTAGTAATGGCCTCCTGAGCTTCGGTGAAAAAAATTAAAATTGACAGGGCACTGGAGGCCCGAGATCTAAAACCTTTAAGTAGGTGAGAGCGGATCTCCTTTATCCTACCTTTGTTGAACAACTCCAGGTTTTCCTTCTCATACAATTGCTGCTAGGCCCGCAAGATATTGCCCTCGAGCTCTTTGGATTTTAGCTCATTTTTGGCCTATTTTTGTGCTTGATGTTTGACCGAAGTCTGCAGTTGTAGAATTTGCTGCTTGAGGGTATGCGTTTCTTTTTTGAGCAATTTGCACTACTTCTAAGAATCTTCCAGCTCAGAGCGAATCCTAGCCAGCTCTTCTTCCAACTTAATGTTGGCGTTTTCTGCTTCAAACCTACGCTGGTTGGCAATGTTGGTGTGTGCTCGAAAGGTCTCCACCCTAACATGCATGGACACAGATTCATCTTCTATGTTCAGATGCTCCAGGTCCTTGGTCTTCTCCTGGTAGTTGTAGTCAATTGGAGTCATCTCATCCAGGGGCTTCTGGACCTTGGGGACCTTCTTCACCTTATGCAACTTTCTGCCCTTTAGGTCAAAAATTGCACATTTTTCAACTTGAGCCAGAGATTTCCCTCTTTTCTTTCTCACCTCCTTTAGCATCTTCTCCGTATTCTGTCAAGCTAGGAGGATATTTTCAGCCAGGGAGCACTCCTTGATCGAAGATAAGTCGATTTTAGAGAAATCCAAATCTCCAGCCAAAGGTGCAAACAAATATAGGGAATTAACAGAGGTAGGTTCCCCTGATGGCTCAGAGACTGGTGTGATAGGGATTTTGGGGCTTGGTGTGGGGACACTACCTTTGCCTTGGCCTGGGATTGAAGGGATAGGGGCATGGGTAGGTGAAGGGGTCTCAACGGGCCTATCTTGTTCAGACGACTCGGGGGGAGTGGGGCTATGCAAGATTGGACTGGCAATGGGAATTTTTTGAGTGGGGGATTGGCCCTATGGGGAATGAGGAGATTGACGAGGGCTTCCACTCGGGTTTGCCATGGCTATGTCAGAGATTGAGGTGAAGGGAAGAGAATGCATACCTACATGCCCTCCTAGCAAAGCGACTATGGTAACTTCCTATGTGATTGGTTCTTGGCTCGGTTGGGCCTCGTCACTCCTGACCTACACAACTTCTACCTTGGGGTCCTTCTCTTGTTGGAGGAGTCCCTCCACATCGATGATATCTATCTCAAGGATCATCTCGGCACTTGGTGGCATTGCTTCAATTGGGCCTGATGCAGGGGATCCAGCAGGAGTACCTAAAATTTTCCTGTGAGGACGCTTCAGATGGGTCGGAGGCACTTGAACTTGCTCCTGCCTTTTCATTTTCTTCCTCTCCAATGGTTGTTCTACTTCTTCGACGCTTGTTTCCTTATCTTCCTCCGAAGCATCCTTAGCCCCACCTGGGATTTTGCATGATCCTGGGGTAGCTAGGGGAATAAAATCTATAAAGGATATTGACTTCCAGGTTTCGACATTGGAGTCACAAAGAATTGTGAAATATTTATCCGATACCAAGAGCCCGTAGGAGTTCATTTTTTGACGATGGACCCTCATTGTCCACCATTCCCAAAGCTTTTCCTCGCTCTAGTAGTTTACCTCCTCCTTCAAATTGTCCCTTGCTTTCTTCCAGAATGTGGAGCCTAGAGTCAGGAGGGGAGACTGATCAGGGTCGAACTCGACCTCTATAGGATAGAACTCATGCCATGGGGGCAATGTACTCATCCTTTCTAAATGCCACTCTAGATCCTTCCCATTGGGGTTATTTCTTTGTTTTAAAATTTTGGGGTGAGGGCAAATGTGGAAGTTCTTGAATTTTAAATGATCCCTCATTACGCCCAAAGGATCATAGAGCCAATACTGAGGAATCTGGAGTAGGCCAAAGTGGGCAAGCTTTTCTTCCAGGAACATGCCCTGTTTTAGGGCAAAGACTTCAATTACCCCCATCCTTAAGGGGAAGTCGCAAGTATGTGCCCACTTTCGGCCATGACCATATATTGCATTGGTATAGTCACTCTGTTGAGCGACTTCCAATGCAAACTGATATTCAAAAGGGTAGACTGGCAACAGGAAGGGCTTCCCAATGAAGCCGAACATGCAAATCACCAATCCTTGTGTCAATTGGAAGACATCCTCTATTTTTTCCAGCACCACTCTATCTCTCAAATTGAGTGGTGCTCGAGGAGAAGAACCTTTCAACAGATGTATGACGGGTCCCAAAAATTGCTGATTAAAAGAATAATAGGACTCCTCCTTTAATAGGAGGGAAGTCCATTGATACACGGGTAGAGGATTTCCATCCTTACCGCTTGGGGAGATGGCGATATGGGAAAATCGCTTATGCACTTGGTAGAAGTACAACCAGACAAGAAAAGAATAGGGTGTGAAGTATTGGCCTGTTGCAACATTCTTCATGCTAGAGAGCCTTGTATGTAAGGTTCAGGCCACCCATTCTGCCCAGTCAAAGAAAATAGGGTTGGTGTTTGGCCTCGAAGCATCAGGGGCGTAAAACTCCCCTCTTGAAATGCATTCAGCTAGAGACACCTACCAGGGCTGTACTGAAGTATCCGTTGACAAGCCTGCCACCCATGCAATGATAGAAAAAATATCTATATTTTTGAAGGCCTCCAAGGGTAGGGGCATCTGGGGCAGTTTGTTTGAAGGTAGCTCGCTCTTGAGATTCTCTCGCAAGAATTTCAATATATAACTGTTGGAGGTAAATCTCTCCATTTGTTCACTCAGGAGGACTTGTGAATAGAATAGCCCTTGGGTGGACCCTGCTGTGGCGTGAAGGCTGCCTGCACATCTTCCTTCAAGATGGATAACAGTTTGTGTCCCGAAGCATCTAGCACCTGCCTGGATGTAGGTTGGTAATTCTGTGCAATGGCGTATATCAGCTTGGGACAATGATGAGCAAGTGGGGTTAAAAACCAGTAGATCTAGGAGTAGTACGCAATGACTCTCTTGTTTTTTGGCATGAGCCTGCTTGTCATGAATTCTATGGTGTACCAAATATCGGATACACCCTTCGAGAGCTGCGTGTCTCGAATTTTCTTCCACCCATCAATTGGTGGCTCTACAAGCTGTTCTTCCTATGAGTTGTCTCCCTCTTCCATTGGCTATTTTTCAGCTCGAAGGGGAAGATTTAGCTTCTTTGAAGCACGCTTTCTCTCCTCCTTCCCCTTCTTCATCTTTTCAGGGCCTACAACCTCGGGCTCTTTCCCCTTTTCCTTAGAGTTCTTCTTTCCCATGATGCTAGTGATGGTGGCAGGATTCTTGATAAAGGGCTTTAATGTAAATGGCCAGGTGCAAAGGACGGGAGAGTTGTAGAATATCTGAAGGCTTCTTAGTTGAGCTCTAACTGATGGAAAAATAACTTCCTTGTTGCCATGAACTTGCTTTTATAGCCTAAAAAGGCAACCACCTGAATTTATGGCACCTACTAAAATTAAATTTGTACTTCGAATGACGGAGGCTGCCGTATTCTCAAACTGCTTCTGCAACGATGTGGTACATAGGGCTGCATGCTTTGATGATTATATTTTGTACTAGAGATGCCACCCACTGCCACATCGTACCTTGGTGCAAGCTTTTCCTTGCCCTTTTTTGACCCGGTTACCTCGAGAAGTGCTACATCACCCTTTTGCCTTAAATTCGTCCACTTCATACTCATTTGAAGGCCATTCTTGATGCGTTCTTTGAGGCACATTTCAAATTTCCACCTCGCGCGTGTTTGGCTCGGCGAAGTTAAACTTTAATGCTGAAAAGGCTTTGCGGTGAACCTTTGGTTCGGACTACTTTTAGGTGCTTCGGGGCCGAAGTATTTTTTTTTTTCACCGTGTTGCCACTCTGCCTTGAAGGTCACCAAAGCTCTCCTTTTTTGAAAACTGCTTCGCAAAAATTTTGCCCGAATTAGCTACTAAAATACTTCAGGTGCGAAGTTCTCCTTGGTGCCTTTTGTAACCTTCTTTGCAGTGAACCTTCTTGTACTTGCTACTTCACATTAGAAATCTCTGAAGAGGATTTGGAATTTGTACTTGGCTTGAAGGAGACTGTATATACAAATAAAAAATACATACATTCATTTTTTTTTTTTTTTTAAAGAGAAGAATTCAAATTATACTTAGTAGTGAAAGGTCTTCAGATGAAGACCATTAATAGAGATTGGTAGAACTTGACCATCTGCATCTTTGAGGATGAACGAATTGGCTGAGTTCACCTTCATAATTTTGAATGGCCCATCCCAAAAGGTGTCCATCTTGTCGTGGTTCCCAGGCTTGGCCTTCCAAGAGTCCCACTTCAATACCAAATCTCCCACATTGAATGTGTGATTGGACGACCTTTTCTTGAACCAGTCTTGGGTGACCTGAATATGCTTGGTGAAGCTCTGATATGCTTCTTTGTGATCTTCCTCTAGTCGCAGGAGTTGAGCTAACCTATTCTCCATCGGACTAATTTCATCCTCTACTTCTAACAGCTATAGCACAGGGATTTCCATATGAATGGGTAAGATAGCCTCCTTGTCGTAGACCAGTGCGTAAGGCAACGTTTTGATTGACCTTTTGATAGAAATCTGATCGAACCACAAGGCCCGATCTAGAAGGAGATGCAAAGTCCTTTTGTTTGTCTCTATGAGCTTCCTTAGCATTCTCAACAGAGACTTATTGGTGGATTCTGCCAAGCCATTGCCCTGGGGATAATAATTGGAGGATACTTTATGATATATCCCATATCTGTAGAGGAATTCTTTAATTTTAGTGCCTATGAATCCAGGGCCATTATCTGTGATGATTGCTTTGGGGATACCAAACCTGGTGATCAATCCTTCTAGGAAGGTGACTACAGTCTCTTGGTCTGCATGCTTGGTGGGAATCGCTTCGGTCCACCTGGTGAAGTAATTGATTGCGATCAGAATGAACTTGTGTCCCGTAGAGGAGTTCGATGATACGACCCCTATAAAGTCCAACCCCCATTGCTAAAAGGGAGTTTCTACCTATATCGAGAGAAGTGGCATCGAAGCATTTCTGCTTCGATCGGCAAACTTTTGACACTGCTCGCATTTGTGGCAAACGACAAAGGCATCAACGAAGAGGGTAGGCCAATAATATCTTGTTTTGATAATCTTTAATGTCGTCATACTTCCTGCGAAGTGGCCTCCAGATAGCCCCGAATGGAACTCTCCAGGACTCTTCTTTTATCATCATCTTTGATGCATTTGAGAAGGACCCCATCAATATTCTTGAAAAATAGGCCTTCGGGGCGCAGAGTGTACCGAGAGGATCGCATCCTAAAATGCCTTCACTGTGAAGCATTTAGATGCGAAGGACAACTTCCAGTGTTGAAATATTCAACTATTTCATTGACCCAGTCTCTCTCATCCTTCTCGTGGTTAGCAAAGCATTCGTCGACTGGTAAGTCATCCCTTTGAGGTTCTTTAGCTTCGGCCACTGTGTTCTTCACTAATTCTTGACATAATGCACGACCATGAACCAATTTGATGGGCTTGATCTCAATGTCAAACTCCTGTATCTTGTTCACCCTACCAGCTCTTTTACTCCCCTATTCTCCTTGGATGATAAAATTGTGCACGTCGAGGTGAATGACAAATACTGTGACCCAAATTTGAGAGATAAACTATTTGAACTTTCTAAGGGACTTCATTACTGCATGCACCTATCGTTCTATGAAATTATATTTCTCTTCATGGGGATTGATCACTTGGCTCAGAAACACGATGGGGCACTCCTCGCCATCTTCCCCCTTTTGTGTCAGGATAGCAGCATAGCTTTTGGGCTCTCCTATGGCATACATGATGAAATCCTGACTATAATATGGATTGATCAAGACCGATGCCTGAGCGATTCGAGCCTTAATATCTTCAAAATATTTTTTTCTTTCTTCTGTCCAATTAAATTCAATGTCCTTCTTCAGGAGTTGGGACATTGGTTTGATGACTTGGGCAAAGTCGGGAACGAACTTCCTTACAAAGTTAATTTGACCAAAGAAGGATTGAAGTCCTTTCTTGTCCGCTGGGAGTGGGAGCTTCATTAGAGCTTTGGCTCTATCAGGATCTACAACGAGCCCCTTTTTTGATATTGTGTGACCCAACAAATTTCCTTCGCCGACAACGAATATGGACTTCTTTGGATTAATTGAGATGCCAAACTCTTGATATTTTTTGAAAACTTGTTGTATATGTAGTGGATGATCTTATATTATTTGAGAGAAAATGGTCATGTCATCTAGATAAATGACGATGACCTTATTTAGAAGCTCGCCAAAAGCATGATCCATTGCTCTCTAGAAAGTGGCCCCAGCATTCGAAAGGCCAAATGGCATTCGTTGGTAGGCAAATGTTCCCCACTTGGTGGTGAATGCTGTTTTGTGTTGGTCTTCGTCCCTGACCCAGATTTGATTGTATCCAAAAAAACCATCGAGCAGAGAGAAGCATTGCACTCCAGCTACTGAGTGCAAAATTTGATCAATCTGTGGGAGAGGATAGTGGTCCTTGAGGGACGCCTGATTTAGATTGCGGAAGTCTATGCATAACCTGATATCTCTATTCTTCTTTCTGACTGGGACCAGGTTTGCTACCCATGAAGAGTGCTTTATGGGATATATGATCTTTGCCTCAAGCATCTTCAAGAGTTTGGCCTTCATTAAGACCTCGATCTTGGGATTCACCGGCATTTGCTTTTGTCGAAAGGGTTTGACCCCCTCCTGCAACTCGATCGTGTGTTGAACCAGTTACCGATTGTATCCCCAAAGATCTTGATAATACCAACAATTATATCAAAAAACCTTTTGCACAGATTCTGTATCTATTCTATCTCCTTTGTAGTGCAGTCGGTTCCCACCTTTATTGCTTTTCTAGGTTTGAGCTCCAAATCTTGATACTATCTCTCATGGACTTTGATCATGTGAGAGAGAGCTCAGTCATTCTGATCAAAGAGGCTTTCAAGGGTGATTAGTCCGTTGGGAACATGATTATTCTTCAATTGGATCAACCCTTCATACTCTTCTTCATCAGAGCTTCGGTCTTCAACTATGGCGGCTTCTTGGATTAAGAAATTTACAATTTGCTCATCGTTATCAAACACTTGCCAATGTAGATCCTTGTATGGGATAGAGGGTCTATAGATCATCCTCACAGCTCTAGGCTTGTACACCATGTCTTCTGCTAGAGAGTACTTGGCTGCGATGGATGCCAAAAAATTGGCATGTCGATTATTCTCTCGTGGGACTGACTGCAGATTGAGAGATTCGAATCGATCAAACAGGTACCATACCCTATTACGGTATGATTTTAGATAATGCTTCTTTGAAGTACACTTATTTGTGACCTGGTTACAAACTAGTTCAGAATATTCGAAGATTTGGAGATGCTTTATGCCTAACTTATCTACTTTCTTAAGTCCTAGGCACAATGCTTCATATTCTGCTGCATTGTTAGTGCAACTCCATGTCAACCGGTAGCAATATTCCTTTTGCTCTTTGAAGGATGAAATTAGAAGAATCCCTGCCCCAGCACCATTTTTACATCGGGTGCCATCGAAGAACAACTTCCATAGTTCTTCCTGGGAACTTGTTCTATTCTCGGGGTGGGAGTGGTTTTTTGGCTTGATGATCGCATAACATCCTATTTTGGTGTCCACCATGGAATTGAAGTCTGCCAATGAAAACTCATCTTCACAACTTAATTGTGCAAGAGACTCCTCAACCAGATCTACCTGTTCTATTTCCTCCATCATTGCGTTCACTGGTTCGTTGCTTTCTTCCTCGGACATCTTCTTACCAGAAAGGAAGAAGGCTTCTCATTGTAGATCTTCATCTTATTTCCCTTGAATGGAATCTCCAAATGGGAGTAATCCATAGATAGATATCCGCCCAGCTTTGTCATGAATTCCCTCGACAAGCACATACTGAAATATGGCTCCAAGTCGACTACTACTACCTCTTGTATGACTATGATCTGAGGCATCTTATGTAGCCAGATAGGAATGTCCTTGATCACCCCTACAGTCTTCACTGGAGTACCATCCAACTAGAGTACACCTTGGCTGCTTCGCGTATACTCCATCCCTATTTCTTCGCAAACTACCCTTGGCATTACTGTTGTAGCGGCCCCAAAGTCGATCATGCAATTATGCACAATATACCCTTCCATTTGTAGGGACAGGTAGAACGGAGGTGGTCTATTCTTCCCTGTGATTGACGTGGATAGGGTCTGTACCAAGGCAAGCGGTGCTACTTTTTTAACCTTAATTGTCTTTAATGATTCCTGCAGCAGGTCTACTTGTCCAAGAAGTTGCAGTG
The DNA here is from genome assembly GCA_028583015.1 of Wollemia nobilis. NCBI lineage: Eukaryota > Viridiplantae > Streptophyta > Pinopsida > Araucariales > Araucariaceae > Wollemia > Wollemia nobilis. Next base: position 25,558,251 of record JAQPPZ010000523.1, read on the forward strand.
CATCATACAGGCTGATCTTGGATGGAATCTTCTTCAATTCCTCTACAATATTGTACACCAGGGATTTGGGTGCTTCGGGCTCTTTTTTGGGCTCATATCTTGTGCAAAACTACTCTGTAGCTTCCACCCTTTGTCGTTTAGTCAGCGAAGGAAACTTGAGCTTTTCCTTAGCCTATTCTTTAGTTTCCACCTGAGGTGGTTCGATAGAGGCCTTTTGAGCCTTTCCTTTGATCGGTGTTGGCGAAGGAGCTTCGCTTGAGGCTGAAGTAGATGATTGTCCTTTCTCAGGTTGAACTTGCTCTTTTGAAGGAGTTAGCTGAGTAACATTTGCTTCTATTGTCTTTTTCCCTCCTCGGGTGAGTACTGCAACCGGCTCCTCCTCGCTAATTACCAGGTTCTGATTCATCTGCCTAATGACATTTACTTGACCACTGTGACTACTGTTTGCCAGTGTTTGTACATAGTGTTGGTGCAAGGTGCAGGTGTTCTCCTCATGCGGATCATTGCACGTAGAGCACCAATACACGTAGTCGAAAGTGCTCGGAGCCTCATCAATTACAGCATTTCTCGCCAAAGCCCTCCCTTGCTGGACTGCTTGGTCTTTGGTAAGCGCAGGTGTAGGATAATATCTTCTTGGTAGGAACTCCTGTTGTGCTTGCTTCTTTTTTACAATAGTCATGTCATTAGACAACATCTGAACTATAGAGTTCAGAGACTGCATTTCTTGCAAAATTTTGGTTTGTATATCATTGAATTTCGAAGTGAGTGGTGATGGAGCCATCGTCGGTATGGGAGGAAGGGCAAGGTGTTGAGGTGGTGCTGGTAGTACAGGAAATGCTAAAGAGATAGTGGGTTGTAGAGTTGAAAATGTAGGGAAATGGATTTGTGGAGCAGTGATTTGAGACATGACAAGATTCGGATTCCAAGATGAAATTTGGAGTGCGAGGGTGGTGGAGATTTTGTGAAGTGGCTACACTTGCATACTGGAGTTGTAAGAATTCGGGAAGTATGGGCATCGACATCCTTTGGGGGAGCTTGCCCACAGCTATTAAATCCATCTCCGCTCTCTTAGCTAACTCATACAACTCGAGAAAAGTATTAACGTTAGAATATCTTACCATGAGACTGATATCGGGGTTGAAAGCCCGAAGGAAATAGAGCGTTGCAGCTTCGTCGATTGGTCGAAGTCCAACTAGCACTCTCTGCCAGGTTTGAGTGAACCTCACATTGAAATCCGTGATCTCCTCTTATGGATGTCTCTTGATTGAAGTGAACTGGTACAGCAGAGAGGTAGGATCATAGGATTCATTGAAGTTTCCCATCAGTTGATCAGCTAACTGATCCCATATCATAATACTATCGGGTGGTAGAGATTTATACCAGTAGAGGAGTTTCCCTCTAGGAGAAAGGACCATAAGCTTTACCATAATCAGCTCTTTTGTAATGTCGTGGATCGTCGCCAGAGATATTATATCCTGGATGTGCTCCAGAGCGGTCTTCCTAGTTCCATCGAACATTGGGATTTTCTTTATGGCAATAGGTGACACTTGTCCTTGTCCCACTAGATTTAGAGGTGACAAAGAATCCCATGCTGGAGACAATCTAGGCGGCGGTGGCTACTGCATTTACTATTGTTGTTGTTGTTGTTACTGTGCCATATTTGCTCTCAAATTTCTCGAAGCTCCCCCTTGACTGCTAATAGGACAACTAATAGGAATAGAGGGGCTAGGACACTTCGGAGAGTTGGGAGGATTGGGAGGAAAGCTAGATGTTGTACTATCAAAAGTTGAGCTTTGTCTGCCAACAAAGGATGTTCCTTGTAGCAGGGATTCGAGGGTGATCAACCTTGATTGTTCCCCGAAAGCATCAATATCTAGCTCAAAGAACTCGGTTTCCTCTCCTTTATTCTTAACTCTCCATCTTGTTTGCATGAAGGCATAGCCTTTTGGTACTGGTCTTTACGACTTAGAGATTCTTGGGTAAACAGAGTCGCCAGATGCTAAGAGTCTTTCGGTAGTGAAAGCATCGGTTCTCACTACCACTAATTAGGTGAGACTGATCGAGTCACACCGAGAACTGGTTAGTACTATTGGCCCCGATGAAGATGGGTTTGCGTTAAAATATGGGACCTTAACTGGTTATGGGTCTATCTAAGACAGATACAGTTGGTCCCACCGGGCGTGCCAAAAACTGTTGGTCATCAAATCCGCCTAGGTAAGGGTTTTGAGTAAATGGATGCACCCTAGACCTAGACCAACATTGAAAGGCCAAAGGGAAGAGATGCCCCTCATGCCAATATTTGAAGAAAGGCCGGCTCCTATGCTAAACTACTTGGGTGTTTGAAGACAAGAGTGCAGGAAAGAGATAAAAGGGATAAGGGTTAGAGAAATAAATAAAAAAGGGTTAAGGGAAGAGGAATTGGTGATTTCAGGTGGGAGAGAATAGGAAGCATGATCACTAACTAACAACTAGAATGGAAGCAATGAACACCAAGAGTAAAACGAAAGAAACGTAGTATTAACCTTCCTATGTATCCTCCCGAACGAGTTTCAGGGTGCTGTCCCTGATCGCACACCGAACGCAAAGTTTAGCATCTCAGTCTACAAACGAAGAGAGACAAAAGAATCAAGCAAGGCAGGCAGCATAAAATAAAGCCAACACGATGTTTTTCAACCCCTATGTATCCTTCAAAATGAGTTTCAGGACACAGTCCCTGATCGCACACTGGACGCAAGATTCAACATCCAACATACAAATGAGGAAAGATAAAAGAATCAAGCACAGAAGGCAGCATAAAAGAGAATAATTGAGCTCAAAGTTTCTTAGTATTAATCGTAGGACATCAAGTTATAGCAGCTTTCTAGCAGATAGTTCCCCCCTTTTTTCATTACAATGCCTAGGTTTTTATAGATGACCCGGGCCTCTGAATCATAATTACATAGCAAAGAAGAGTACGCCCTCGAGCCTTGAGAATCGGCTCCCTGAGGCTCTTATGACCGAGCTTTCAAATCTGTTACCAAAAATGGCAACTACAATCGGGTCAACCATGGAAAGGTGCATTGATGAACCATCTAAACATCCTTGGTCTCTGGGTGCGGTGCTCGAGTGGCTGCCATGTTCGTCGGGCTCTCCATCATGGCTTGATACTTCATTTTTGATTGCCAAAAATGAGCAATGGACTTGCTGGGCACAAAAAATAGCATTTATGAGGCACTTGATCACCTTGGGAAAATACCTGGCTTGGAATGCATGCCCATGAAGTGCTTTGCTAAGTATTCATTCACAACTTTGCTTCGCAATGGTTTTGGGCTGAAGCAAAACTCCTCCTTGGATTATACTTCGCAAAACAAAGTTTCACAAAACTGCTTTGGGGTTGAGGAGTGCCGAAGCATATTTACTTCGCAAAACGGGCCCCTTTGTCTTTGCCACTTTGACAAAATTGCTTCGCTGACGCTTTGGGGGGAACACTTCGCGGCGATCCTCCTCAAAATTGTGGTTCGGAGAGATTTTGACCGAAACACATTCCTGCCTTCAAAATGTTTTGCTTCTCTTGGCTGCCAAAACTTTAATCAAAAATGCTTTGGGTGAAAACTCGTCGAAGTGAATGCTTCGCTAGGTTTTCCGCCGAAGTAGAAATGGTTCGGGCAAAAGTTAGCCGAAGTGAATACTTCGTTATGGTTTCTGCCGAAGTAGAAATGGTTCGGGCATGAAGAGGCCCGAAGTAGATGTTTCGGCAATTTTCTGGCAAAGAATTCTTCAATGCTTCTTCGGGTTCTGCTTCGTTGGTTCTCTAGCCGAAGTAGTTTTTGGAAATGCTTCGGGCCCGAAGTCCTTTTACTTTGGTCAAACTTGAATCGTGGCCTAGAATTTTCTCCTTCGGCGAAGTTGCTCTTCTGAATGCCGCTTCGGATGATTTCCACCTAAAGCAGTGTTTTGAAATGTTTCGGGCCCGAAGCCCTTTTCATTGGTCCTCTTGCATTTTTCTTCGACAAAACTACTTCGCAAAATTTTCACCTGAAGTAGCGCTGGAAATACTTCGGGTGCGAAGTTGTTTTTATTCTCCTTCGGTGAAGCTCTTTTCTCTAGCTTGTTTGCCAACGAAGTTCTTTCTTTTCTACTTTATGTACAAATGGGTGGCATTGAAAGCCAAAATTGCTGCAACTTTTCAAAATAAAAAATAACAAAGTAAAAACTTTCCACAACACTATACAAAACTTGTTTCTTTTTTCTACCCCTTGAGAAATGTGACAAAATTGTCAATAGGTACCTAACAAATTATGAAAGTTTGAAAAAAACAATCAAGAATAATTTTGTTACAGTTTAATGGTTGGAGTATGCAAAGCAATTATATAAATGTAATTAAGAAAAATATGATAAATGGAGATTTGGTGTTTGGAAAGAAACATAAACTTTAAGCTTATTCAAAACAATATATAACAACAAGTTTATAGGTTCAAGAGGGTATTGACATGTTACAAACATGTGAATGGATCACAAACATAATGTTATTAGAAAGCTATTTAAAGGTTTTCATTATGCTTTTCTAAAATATTGGATATGTTTAACTACATCCCTATTTAAAAGATGATTTTGACAACCCTTAAAATTATTTAACCATAATATCTTATGTTTGCAAAGCTTTTTAGTAGTATTGTTGAACACAAAATAAACATGAATAGAAGAATTAAAAAAAAGATAAAATGACAAGCAATTTTTAGGCCAAAACACTCAACAATAAACCATTACACCACTTTAATACATTATTCATAAAATATAGAAGGTCAAAAGGATGCATATTGCTCTTTTGTAGACTTCAAGGCAGCCTTTTACACACTCCTAAAAGTAAACTAAATTATGGAGTAGGATGAAAGAACTACGCATATAAAAAAAATATAAGGCGACAATCCGTAAACAATATGAAGAGGTTTAAACCAAAATAACAACACAAGGTTTCTTCCATAATGCTTTGGAAGTGACATAAAACTTTAATAAGGATGTTAGTTATCTCTGACGTTATTTGTCTTATATAATGATAAGTTAGAAGAATGGTTACATGTGAGTGGAGGGAAGGTTTCTATATGGGCAATTATGTGGTGAAGCTACTTTTGTATACATAATATCATTTTGATTTCAAGGATGACACAAAGATTAAAAGAGCTTTGAAAATTCTTAGAACACTTATGCAAATAAGTTGACATGCAACTAAATATTAGTAAAATCAAGATAGTGGTTTTCACCAACAAAAATAAAGAGAAATAGTTAAGCTTCCAAGTTAAAGGGTGTTTGAAACCTACCATGTCTCATAGGATAGAGTTTAAAATTTTAAACATAAGATTCAAATGAAAAAATTAGGTTCGAAAGCTAAGGTTTTGTATTGCAGAGAATGAGGGTTTCAATAGAGGGTAAACTGTTGGCAATTTTGGGTACATTGCCTTTGCTCAAGTGTTGATGTTGTCATTGATGTCAAGAAGCAAAAGGGTTTTTGTGAAAACCAAGGCAGATAAAATAAAAGGTTTTATTTAAAACCATGGACAATAGATTTGAAATGGGTTTTTCTTAAAACCCAAGTTGGCTCTTCGTTTTGTTGAAAAAGGTGCCCCGGTGATGAAGATATTTAATTTTAAATATTTAGTTGAAAAAGGTGCCCCGATGATGATTCAAAAAGCAAACATATAGAGGAAAGTGAAGTAGATCTTAAAAGTGAACTTATTAGTGCTCTTAGTGCTTTGAAAAAGGAAAGAAAGAAGAATGCTAGACTCAAGGATAAGTTAGATGAATGTTGTATGGAGAGATATGAACTTATAGAAAGTCTTGACGTCTCTATGGCTAAGGCACAAGAACTCAAGAATGAGTTAGAATCTAAGGTGCTTGAGTATAGTGAATTAGAACAAAAAATGGCTTCGTTGAAAGAGGAAAATAAAGAGTACAAGGATAAGTTGTACAAGTTTCAAGAAAGCTCCAAAAAGGTTAAATCTCTTATCAAAGGTCAAAGAAAGACAATAGATAAAACAGGTCTTGGTTTTGTTAAGCCACACAAGAAACAAGTTGGAGAGTCTAGTAAGAGACTCCAAAAGGAAGAGAGTTCTAATGAGGAAAGTATTTTAGATCATGAGTCCTTGAATGATAGATGCATAGAAATAGAAAACAGAATTCAGAATAAGAAGAAAAAGTTTTTAGGACCCAAGAGGTCAAATAAAGGAAAGTTTCAAGGCAGATGTTTTGCTTGTCACAAGTTTGGTCACATGGCTTCACATTGCATGGCTCAAGTGAAGAAGGTAAATGACAGTTTCAGAAGTGCTAGTTACTTTCAAGGGTATTGCTACTCTTGTCAACAATTTGGGCACAAGGCATTTTATTGCAAGGCAAATAACAGGAACAGATTTGGCCAAAACAGGTTTGGTCAGAACTGGTGGATTCAAAGATCAGGTTTACCACAAAGAAATAACATTGTTACTTGTTATAAGTGCAACAATAAAGGTCACATAGCTAGATAGTGTAGAGCTAAAATTCCAGGATACAAGAATAGGAACAGTGGCATGATCAGGTCCAAGGATCAAGGCATGGACAAGAACAGGGATGAGAACAAGATCAAGAATAGTGACAGGAACAGGAATATGGACAAAGAGTTCAAGAGAAGGACCGACAAGGAAGTTATAGACACTGATGATGATCAGTGCCTGATGGGAGTTTTACTCCCATCCTAGAATTAATCACCTCACTAGGAGGTGGGGGAGGGACTAAGCTAAGAGGCTCATTCTTAGTCCCAAGCCCCAAAGGTGACCCTTTGCCATTGATGACAAAGGGGGAGAGATATGAGTAAGGAGGAGAGCTTCAATTGAAGAGGAAAGCTTCAAGTCAGGGGGAGCAAAACTTCAAAGGTAGATTCTCAGTTGTGGGTTTCAGTTTTGGCTCTTAAAAAGTGTTTTTCAGTAAAGGTTTGCCATCAATGACAAAGGGGGAGATTGTTGGCAATTTTGGGTACATTGGGTACATTGCCTTTGCTCAAGTGTTGATGTTGTCATTGATGTCAAGAAGCGGAAGGGTTTTTGTGAAAACCAAGGCAGATAAAATAAAAGGTTTTATTTAAAACCATGGACACCATATTTGAAATGGGTTTTTCTTAAAACCCAAGTTGGCTCTTCGTTTCGTTGAAAAAGGTGCCCCGGTGATGAAGATATTTAATTTTAAATATTTAGTTTAAATTTTATTTATTTAAAATTTAAATTAAAATTTTAAATTAAATTAAAAGGGCCAACGTGTTTGGTAATGCATCATAGTGCATATAAAACGAGGCAAATAATTTCATTAATGTTGAGAAAAGAATTCGATATTATCCTCGTGCATTTTCGATTTCGTCGAAACCCCTGTGCCAGCGAAGGAGGAAGTCAAGTGATTATGTGGTCAAAGGTGTTCATGATTTAAAAAGGGGGTTGTGATGTTTTAAGAAGAGCTCGGAGAAATTGCGTTCGAAGAAAAGGACAAATCATCCTTCACATTAGAGTGTGCTCGAACATAATACACCTTGGTCGAATTTAGACAATGCTGTGCGTGAATTTTTCAGTAACAAAGAAAAACGAAGGAGAGCAAGTTTTGATGAGGGCACACGCAATTCAAAAACCAAGAAGGGGAGTGCAGTAATTACCGAGGTTACGCAAAATTCAAAATGACCGCAGTAAAAGGAAGGGCTCGATTTTTGCGCCAAGGAAGATTCTGTTTCAAAGATTAGAGGGAGGCCCCTCTCCTTTCCACACGTGGGCATGTATAGCCCACATGGTTTAGCCAAGTGCCTTGGCTAGAGGAGACTGCAGGTCAAATCATGTCAAATCCCCTTTTTGTGGGATGTAAGAGGTTGGTCGGAGGGGTGTTAGAGTCTTTTGCAAGGTTGAGAACCTTAAGGTCTAAATCTCGAATCCCTTGGAGATTCATGGGGTGTTGTGGGCGCCAAAGTTTTTTGCTGCACAAGGTAAGTTAAAAATTATCATTTTACCTTGGGTATATTCAAGGGAGTTATAAGGTGTGAGGGTTGTTTTGATTATTAATATTTTGAATATCTTTTGAAAGGATATATGTATAAGGGTAGTTTTTGTTTTGAAAATTATTGGGAGTTATAAGGTAAAGGAAAATTAAAATAACTTTGTTTAAATATTTTGAGGAATGGAGTAGATAAGGTGAATATAAGAAATATGTTATATTTGTTGAATGAGGTTGAAAGAAGAAGACATAGAACCTTGATTATATTTGGACCAAGGAATATTCTTGAGGAAATGTTAAAGAAATATGTTGTCTACTAACCTTCTTGAGTTTGGCAAAAGGTGGTTATGGTTATGACAAATTTGTGAGATCTTCTTCATATTCAATAAGGTATGGGCACTTTCTTCTTATGAGTATGATTGGTGTATGTTATTCCTGAAATAAGATTGGAGTGAAAAGGTATACAACAAGGTTTCCTTTGGTTGGGTGTAAATCCTATTTTCTGGTTTGTTGAAGACTACTTATGCATTGTTATCATTGATGAGAGTTTTGGTGAATGCATAATTCTGGTTTGAGGTAGTGGAAGCTTTGTGCACTAGGGTTTATGTTTGTAAGTCTTGTTACTTGCATTGAGATGGTGAAACCCTTAGTTGGATATTTTGATATTAATGAATGAGTTACTTCCATAGAGGTTGTTTTGATCAAGTTAGTGCTTTACTTGATTCATGATATTGGGCTTACTCCATTGAGTTGATTTGAGCAAGTTATTATTTGCATTTGGTGATATTGTGTTGGTGGCTGTTTTGTTCAAATATCTTTGGAGGGAAAAGGATTTCTACTTGTTTCCTTTTCTTGTGATGATTGGTTGAATTCTTCAAGGTTGATGTTGAGTTGAATGTTGTTGGTTAAACCTTGTCTATGAGCATTGTTGTTGAAGCCCTAATTGGTTGAGAAAAGATATTGGTTGTGGAAAGAACATGAGTAGCATTGTTATATGAGATATTGCATGGTTGGCAATTGTTGGGTTGTGTTTCATGTTCTTGAGAAAAGCATATTACATCTATCTTATTTCTATGAGATTTGAGATTGAGATTGGGAGTTAAGTATAGAACATATTGAGTCTCTAACAATTCTCTTTATGCTTCTATGAGGTTGATGAATCACATTGGGTCTCTAACAATTCTCTTTGTGGGTTCATGCCAAGCAAGTTTTCTTGATGAACTTGTGAGCAGGTTTTGGACAGGTTCCGTTGGGGACTTGTGAGCAGGTTTTGGAAAGGTTTCATTGAGGACTTGTGAGCAGATTTAGATAGGTCCTAGCAGAGGACTTGTGAAGCTGAGTTTGATAGTTCTATCAGAGAACTTGAGGACAGAGGTGCATTGGTTCTATCAGAGAAATTGAGGACAAAGGTGCATTGGTTCTATGAGAAGAACCCGAGGACATTTGTGCTAGACCAAAGGACTATGTTTGGTGCAAATTCGAGGACCAACTTTGAGGTGATAGATTTGAGGACAGAGGTCTCCAGCCAGAGTAGGGAAGACAAGTGTCTTCTGTGGATAGAGTTCCATTTGCTAAGGGCAGTGAAGGTAGAGGTCTTCTAGAGGATTACTAGCCAGAGAAGAGGTAGGGGAAGGTATCTCCTTTGAGCAGAGGCTCATAAATTTAGATTGGGGGAAGGTATCTCCTTTGGGCCGAGGCTCATAAAATTTGTAATTGGGAAGGTTTCCCAAAGAACTTTGATATAAATTTTAGAGGAAATTTTTATCCGTGGAGTAGCCCACCTTGGGTGAACCACGTAAATTGTTGTGTCACTTTGTGGATGATCTTGTGCATTGTTTTGATATTGCTTTGGATATGTTGCTTTACTGTTTTGAAGTATAAAGGAAAAGTAAAAAGTGGTCTTATACTGTTCACCCCCCCCTCTTAGTATAAGCTTGTGTTCTTCATAAACTATATTTTTTTAACAGCTATTAATCATCAGAGCATCTGTTGGGTAGTGTGGAGGTTGATTGCTTTGAGCACAAGCAATGGAGAACAATGAAAAAGGCCCTTTGGGGTCAAATATTTAGGGGGTCTGTGGGACTCCTAGAGGGTTTTCAAGAATCCAACATGATCATGCAAATATTATGTTCAATAGGGACAATATTCAAGGCATTGAATCAAGTGAGCAACAAGCAAGGAAAATTGGGGAAAGTAACATCCAATATCCCTTCATGCATGTGGACCAAAAAATCCCAAAAAATGAACAGGTATTGAACAAAAATGATCACCCTTTTCAATTCATAATGCAAAATAAGGAGGAAGGGCATCCTTTTAGTAAGTATAGACAAGGTCTAAAATGAAATAGAAACAATATTCAAGAGATGGATCAAACAAAGGGAGAAACATGTTGATGGCAGATTTAGATCTTGGTAATGCTACAACTGGATTTAGGGCACACAATAAAAAAGAACCAGTCATAAAAAAAATATACAAAGGGATGGAGCCCAAGGACCTCCATTCAAAACTAAATTTTAAAGAAGCAATCTATGCAAGACCACCCCAAATAAGAGGGAAAAATAACCGACCACCAAGAAAACCACTGAGGATGCCAAAAACCAATCCAAGGAAAATAGAGATGGGTTGCATGAAATAAACTAATATATCCCCATTAGTGAATTTGGCAATGGAGGATATCGATGAGAGAATAGATTCTATGAAGAGGAGAGGACTAATTTATCTATTCATGGTATTTTGATCAAATCTTGCTACCGTCAAGTAATGGGCTGCTAAAAACTGCAAAACTAAAGGTGAGATCCAAATCTATGCTTACCCTAATGGTTATTTCCTTGCTATGTTTGCCACTAAAAAATATAGGGAGGATATTTTTCAAGGGGGACCATGGTTCTTAGGTAGGGTAGGGCTTTTCATGAAGCCCTGGCATACCAAGTTCAAAGTTGAGGAAGAAATGCCATCAACTGCACATGTTTGGGTCTATTTATTTGGCCTCCCAGTAGAATACTAGAATCCAAATGTATTAGCAGTAATTGGAAATTATTTAGGAGTTTTCATGATGATAGTTGATAGCACTAAATAGTTGGATCATATTATTTATACAAGGATTTGTGTTCTAATTGAATTTGACAAACCACTTCCAGAGAGGATCACCTCACAATATGGGAAAGAATTATGGGAGCAACAAGTAGACTATGAAAATGTCCATTTTAGATGTAGAATTTATCACAAATATGGCCATATAACCAAGGATTGTTCCTATAAGATCCTTAATAAAGAGAAAGAGGATGGGGACTTAACAGGGTTTCAAATCCCCAAATAAAATAATATTTAAAAAATAACACCAAAAGATGAAACAATATTTTCACCTAACACCCTTGAAATTCTCTTTGCAGATGAGCAATTAGATGATGTGGATGAAAAAATGGAAACAATGACTAAGGAAACACTATTTTATGAATATAAGGAACATGAAGGAATGGATGATGAAATCGAAATAAAATAAACTGGCCTAATTTTGAGAAATAGCCAAGGAGAGCCATCCCATCCATCAATGGACCTTCAAGAAAAGAATAACATAGAAAATCTAAATAAGTGCAAAAATAAAACCCAAATTCAAACAACAAACAAGTCAATTTCTCAAAAATATCATTTATATCCCAACAACAGTGCCTTGGTTCTAAGTAATTATTCTATAGACCTTACATGAATGAAGCAATATACAAGTAAAAAGATGAGTATGGATACAAACCAAAAGGTAGGATGTAAATCCAACCAACATAATTTGGAAAAGGATATTTACAGCTAATTGAGGAAGGTAAGGTAATAGTTCTTACCCAATTATTCAAATCTAGTTAAATATGAAGATTATAACTTGGAATACTAGGGGACTTAAAGGAAGTCCTAAAAAATAAAAAATTAGAAGAATGATTCAAACAAATTAACCTCAACTTCTATTTCTTTAGGAGACCAAAGTTTCATTTGAAGAAATGAAAATAATAGCAAAAAATATGTGGCCATCCAATAAAGTAGTGTCCCTTAGCACCCAAGAGGCTTCGATAGGAGTGGCATATCTTTGGGATCCAAAGGAAATTACAGTACAGTACATGATGAGAATAAAGGGATTGCTAGTAGTGGTTGCCCAAAACAAAGATTCAAATTAGGTTATACTTTATATAAATGTCTATGTTCCATGTACCATAGAAGAAAAATGAACAATATGGAGAAATATAGATTTTATCACCTCTCAATTCCTTGAAGCTTGGGCTTTGATAGAAGGATATTTCAACTCTATCCTTTCTTTAGAAGAAAAAATGGGAGGAAGTAGGAAGTTGGATGGGAGTCAAAAACTCATGAGTGAATACATTGCCAACCTTCATATAGTAGATATCAAGCCAACTAACGGTCTAATGACTTGGTCCAACTGAAGATAAGGCTCAATATGAATTCTTGAAAGGGTAGATAGGTTCTTTCTTTCAAACAAGTTTTTGATACAAGGACACATTCCAAAAGTGAAAATCTTAAACAAAGTTTTTGATCATTGGCCAGTTTTAATTGAAGTTTGGAGAACCAAAGGTAAGCTGACACCATTTTATTTTTAGCTAATGTGGCTAAAAAATAAATCTCTCAAATCTAGAATACAACAATGGTGGCAATAAGGCAAGCCAAGACATGGTACTAAGATGTATTATTTTGTTAAAAGGTTGCAGTATATTAAATATAAAATAGACTTGGAATTGGGGGGAATTTGGAGATGTTAGGGAAATGAAAAGGGAAGCTCTAACCCAAATTGAGGATTTGAATGAGAAAATTTGTCTTGAGGGATTCATAGAAAATAGGGTTAAGACAAATTAATATTTCATCCTAGGTGAAGGAATGTGACATAAGAGAAGAACTAATGTGGAAAAAAAAGTCAAGGATTTAATGGCTACAAGGAGATCAAAACACAAGTTTCTTCCATAAGTCTATCCTAGCCCAAAGAACTCATAACTTTATCTCGTCATTGAATAATGAATTAGGAGATATGGTCCACACTTGAGAAGGCATATCTTCATTAGTTGTGAGTCATTTTTCAAACCTATTTACAACCCAATTTCTTGATTCAAAAGCTCAATAAGAAATTTTACAGGTGATACATGTTCTTATTTTTGATGAAGAGAATTTGGCTCTAATTGCTTCTATAGCTAAGAAGGAACTACAAAAGGTAGTTCTAAAAATTCAAAGGGGAAAACCCCAAGTCCAGATTGTTTCCCTATTGAATTTTATCATAAATTTTGGGATGTTTTGTAGGATGAAATTCTAGAGGTGGTAGAAGCTAGAAAGGTAAAATATATCCTCAAAGATATCAAGAATTTTATAACTCTAATTCCAAAAGCTCAAGAATTAGATAACAATATTGGATATAGACCAATTGCTTTATTTAATGTTATTCTAAAAATCATTTCAAAGATTATGTCAGAAAGGCTCAAACCTTTGCTTCATAAGATCATCTCTCCATAACAAGGGGGATTTGTTGAATGCTAACAAATAGTGGATGAGATAGTGTTAGCCCAGGCTGCAATTCACTCTATGTAAGCCCAAAAATCCCCCTCCATGTTTATTTGATTGGATTTATCCAAAGCATATGATAGGGTGGATTGGCAGTTTCTCATCCAAGTTTTGGAAAGATTTGGATTCTCTCAAGAATGGAAAAAATGGATCAAAGGTTGTATATATTTAGTTTATTATTTAATTATTATTAATGGTTGTCCTACTCATTGGTCTCTACTTCTAGAGGCATTATACAAGGAGACCCTCTTTCTCCTTATCTTTTTATTATCCAAGCAGAATGTTTGGAAAGGAATTTTTCTAAGAATCGAGATTGTTAGAGGTTAGAAGGAGTCACTATAGCTAAAGGAGTCAGACCTATCACTCATTTACAATTTTTTTATGATTTCATCCTTTTGGAGAAGGCAACAATAAATGAAGCAACATCAATAAAGTAATTTCTTCACTGTTTCACTAGAACCTTAGGGAAACTAATTAATGAAGACAAATCAAAAGTATTTTTTTTCATTTCTCACCCATAAAAGAGATTTTGATAATGGACAGATTAGGATTAAAAAAAAATTCTCTTCCAATTAAATACTTGGGTGTTCCAATTAATCTAGATAGACAAAAAAAGAGCATTGGAGCTGGTTATTAGAGAAAGTGAATAACAAAATTGGCAGTTGGACCAAAAAATGGATTTCATCAGGAGGTCAAATAACTCTTATCAAATAAGTTCTTTAGTCTATTCCTATCTTTTTTTCAATAGTGTTGAACATCCCCAAGTCAGTGCCTAATGAACTAGATAAAATTAGTCACATATTTATCTCGAGAGGTTAAAAAATGGAGAAGAAATGAGCCCTAGTAAGATGGGAGATTCTATGTCCCCCTACTCATGAAGGGGGTTTAGGTCTTAGATCAGCAGTTAAGAATAATGAGGCTTTGGAAGTAAAATTATATTGGAGATGGATTAGCCACCCCAATGCCTTATGGGCCAAAAATATTAGAGCCAACTATGCAAAAAATAAAGACCCATATGACTTAATTCATCATAAACTGCCTTCTAGAGGATCCCTAATTGTAAGGGTCCCAAAATTGGAGAGGATTTGATAAAGAAAAAACTCTTTTATATAGTACAATATGGTCAAAAGATAAATTTTTGGACACTCTTGAGATGGACACCTTTTGTTGTCAATCCAACATCCAGAATTGAGGCCTATAATTGAAAAAATGCACAGGATGAATTGGATAAAAGTTGCCAAATATTATACATATTAGACAAGAAATGCAGAGGTGGGAAGATGTTGGATCCCAATAGAATATTGGCCAATCCAATTTTTTGAAGCTCAAAAAAATATTATTCACAAAATACTTCGAATGAGATCGTCTTCATGGTCACAAGCTGAAGGTTGTATTGGCTGGAATAGTTTAGAGCATGGTGAGTACACTATTGCTCAGTATTACTTAGCCTTAAGCCCTATTAATCCCCTTTAGGGTTAAGACATTTTCAAGCAGTTATGGGCTCAAACATTATGGCCAAAATTCAGGATTTTTAGTTGGTTTTTGCTCCATAAAAGGGTTCTCACAAGGGAACATCTTATGAATAAAGGCTTTAATGGACCCTTTTAATGTGTAATGTGTTGGGATAACAATGAAACTCTTAACCATTTATTCATAGAATACCCCATAGCTACAACATTGTGGAAGAAGATAACTTATCTTCTAAATTTAATATGGTCCAATGAACAATCCATAGAACAACTATGGACATATTGGATCAAACAAGAAGGAAAAGACTAGTATGTGAACCAAATAGTTTGGATAGGTATGACTATTCTTCCTTGGAACATTTGGAAGGAGTGAAACAAGAAAATATTTTAACAAGAAAGTAGGGACATCCACTATGTTTGGATAAAGACCATAGAAAATATGAGAGAGACTATCCAATATTTATTAACTCATCCACAAAATTCAAATCAACTATGGGAACAAATGATGGCTCGATTAAAGATAAGAAATGGATTAGCCCAACACAAAAGGAAGAAAGAGACTGGTCAAGTAATGGATAAAAATCAACAATGACAATCTCCACAAAATAACTTCATAAAAATAATACTGATGGAGCATCCAGAGGAAATCTTGGAAGAGCTGGTATAGGATGGATTTGTAGATTGGAGGATGGTACTCCCATTTTTTACTTTTGCAAAAAATTTAGGAATTCTATCCAATAAATTAGCTGAAGGGTAGGGTATTTTGAGAGGTTTGTAGGAAGCTTTGAAGGTAGGGTGGAGAAGGGTGATTTCTAAGTCAAACTCTCATGTTATGATCAACTATATAAAATCAACTTCAAGGTCTAAGAAGGTGGATTGGAGAATCCAAAATATTATAGATAAGATTAGGTTAATCATAAAAATTTTCAAGAGGTTGTTTTCAATCATGTGTCTAGAGAATAGAACAAAGTGGTAGATGCTATGGAAAACTAAGCTCTTGAAAAAAGGAGATTGTAAGTGCTATGGTTATCCTACTAGGTGGTGGCTAGAACAAATTAGGACTGATCTTCTCCTTGTTCAGTCTCTTGATGGTAATGTAGGAAGCTATGTTTAAAATGATAAGTAGTGCAGAGCTTTTTTCATGATAGGATCCCAAACTTCCAAAAAAAAAATCTTCAATACTATTCATGACAAAGGATGTTAGAGGATTTTTTCTTAAAAATCAAAGCTTCAATGGTATGATGGATGGATGGCAACTCCCTTTTTGGTGTGACATTTCAGATCCCTATTGCGTTTATGCAATCTATTTTGATATATTTTTTTTTTGGTGCATTTCTTCATTACTTATCCTTGATAGAGATTGTAAGGAGGTTTTTTATAAATAGTCAATAGCTCCAATGGCTTAGTTTGTTTTGGGTACTTTTTGTTTTTTTTAGTTTTTATTTAATTATTGTTGTTGTTTTTATATGTTTGTGTATTGGCGTGTGTGTTTTCTATGTTCTTTGTTGTTGTTTGTTGTTTTTTTTGAGTTTTTGTTTTTCTTGTTTTTTTTGTGTGTTTCATGTTTTGTTGTTGTTAATGGTTTTTTATTTTTTGTTTTTATTATTTTTGGTTGTATTTTATTGTTTTGTGTGTGTGTTTTTTATTGGTTGTGTTTGGTTGTGTTTTTTTGTGTTTGTTTGAGTCTATGTGTTTGTGTGTTATTGTTTTTGTTGTTTTAGGTATGCTTCTTAAGTGTGTTGAAGGTGGTAGTCCAAGTGCGATCCCTAGGTGATATTGGAAGAAGAGATACCCCTACCTCCTTGGGTCTTACCTAAAAGTGGCATCCCTTCTAGGACGTTTTCCACAAACAAAAAAGAGTTAAAGGGTGTCTTCTAGAAGAAGTAACAAAATACAAGTATCTTGATGTAGATTTCAATAATAAACTTAGTGGACATGTAGTTTAAAAGGAATAATGAGAGGTTTGAGAGCACTCTTTGCATTGTTGAACAAATATACAAATACAAAATTATGGGATTGGAAGACCATTTAGTCTTATTCAGATTGTTGGTATTCCTAGTAGTGTTTTATGTGTTTGAAGTATAGGTATACCTTACATCAAATCTAAAATGGAGGTAAATAGAGAGGATCCAAAAGTGTTTGATTAAAAGAAAATTCAAAACAAAGCTTCAATTCCATATGAAATACTCCTATAGTAAAAATAAATACTTTTCTATAAAGGTAGCCACAATGATTTGTCTTATAGGATATTTGAAAAAGGTTTGAACAAATGGATGGAAATAGGTGGTTGAAGGTTATAGTAGGAGATGAGCTAAACAAAAAAAAAATGCTTGAATGAAACCAAATGTTAAATACAAGATTAAGTGGGGTATTTGATTTAATTTAATGCCTAGAAAACAAGGATATAAAATTCTATGTAAGAGAAAAATTCAAAACAACAATGTGTACAAAAGATATAAGAAGAAAATAGGTACACTTGTTGAGTATAATCCCACATTTGAGCATCATAAAAAAGCACATTTAGATGCAAATATCAAAGGGATAGTGAAGAGGCTTATGGCTCAACTGAGTACTAGCTCACATAGACTCTAACAAGTAGATGAAAAAGACCTAGATAGAAATGACAAGAGAGAATATACACCTATTGCACTTTGGGGGTAGTTAAAATAAATATATAATTTGTATTTTAATGCAAAGCTTATTATAATATTTGGATAATTATGCTTTAGAGATGGATTTTTTTTTTAAATTTTTTGAAAGGTAAAAGGCAAAGTAGTTTTTAACGTCCATGAGATAATATGCCATATGAGATGACCCTCAGAGAGGATGTTATTTATCCAATATATGTTTATCCAACCAAACTCCAATTACCGAAGTATGGTGTACAAATCTACTCTTCATTGGATTTGAACCTTGAACCTCCTATTTGGAGTTCTAAAGTCTTACCATTAGGAACACTCAAGTTGATAATAGAGAATAGAGAAGATGCAAGAAGGTATCAATAAGATGAACTTGTTAGAAAGTTGAGAATGATGAGTCAACTTTACTTTTACATAAACTTGTTTTCTGTTAGGTACCTAAGTATATGAATGTGGAGGTATAATATAATATTGTATTATGGCATGGATGACACATAAAATTATAATAATATATAACATAGTTTCATATTATAATATTATGCACTTTGTAACTCATAGAAGGTGAACCACCACATGGGTGACCTTGCAACTCATGGAAGGTGAACCATCACATTCTTGTATAAAGAGTGATGTACCCCAATTGTAAAAGGAATTCATAGAAAGTATTCTTGGTAGGAGTCTTGGATTGTGGAGCTAGAGATATTGTGGAGTGATTCCTTTCTTAAGGAGTATTCTTGGTGTTGTCCTACCTCAAGGGTATTATATTTCTCTATTTTATTGTGTGGATTATTATTGTGGATGCATGTTTGATATTTTTGCATATTGATGAATGATTTATTGTCAATAGGAAGAGAGGTTTATAACATTTTATTTTAAAGGAATAAGATAACGTAAAAATTTTGATAATGAAGATTTGTTGTGTCATAGGTTTTTTTGAACTTGTGGATGTTAAAACATTTCTTATCCATCACCATTTTGTAATTATCTTAATTTATCTTATATTAAAACCAAAAAAAAAAATTAAAATCATCATCAAATAATCAAACTAAATATCATCAACAAATTTGAGACTATAAAAGGACACCATGTTCCATGTAAGCAATACCATAGTGTACAAGGGACATTAAAAATTCTCCTTAACAATTCTCCAAACACCAAAACCCACTTAGCATGAGGGGACCAGGGCCCCTTGGCAAAACCTATGTAAACTCATTGAACTTATTAAAAAATAATTCTTCAAACACCATATTTTATGACTAACATGAGACAAAAAATAATAGTATGGTATTGCTTGGCAAAATTCAAACCTAAGAACCCTGGTGATAGATGAGCAAAAAATAGTTGCTAGCTTGGTAGGTTTAGGGGTAGGAAAATCTTGTCTGCTGCATTAACGTCATCCTGAGGCGGTGTTAGTTCACCCTTTTTAATGGTTACCACTCATACAATCAGCTCAGTTTATTATGAGTTTGTTGGAGAGCTCAATGGCATTGGGGAAGCATCCGCACAAGTTTGTTCCAAAAGTGTATCACGAGGTAAAAGTCCTATCCCTGAAGCTATTATTCCTTTGCATGAATATCATACGACTTGTGAATGGTTTGAAATTCATACCTTGGTGGGTTATTTTTTGGGTCATATCCCATATGATACCCTTATTCACTAGTCCAGCAAGTATGGGGTCCATATGGAGTCAAAGTGGAGAATGTACAAAACCTTACCAAAGGGTATTTCATTTTTCACTTTTTAGACCCAACTCAAGCACATAAGGTTCTATCTAGGGGACCATGGACTGTTCGTAATTCTTTGTTGATTTTACAACCCTACTCTAGGGATTTCCAAGTCAGTGATCAAGTTGCACTAGAAGTCCCAGTGTGGGTTGAATTCCTTGGTCTTCTTATTCCCCTTTGGGGTTTTTTGCAGACTTTAGCTACCCCCTTAGGTAAGTTTGTTTATCTTGAGCCAAAAAAATTCTCTCGCTTGACCCACTAGAAGGATTTGTATCAAAGTTGACCTTACCAAGGATTTGTAAGAGTTTATTGATATCAATATCGGGGACCAATCCTTTAGGAAAAGAGTTGCATATATCAATTTTTCCAATACTTGTTACTAGTGTCAATATACAACTCACAAAATTTGGGAGTGCCCTTTGATGGTGTGGAAATATAGGGTAAATCCCTCACCCACTCTCGTGGCTCCCACTAATGGCTCATGGGGAACACTAAAGAATGGACTACTATTTCTAGAAGGAAAACCCATGGATCTAAGCAACAGGAAGCTTTGGTTCCCACTGTGCAACCTGCCCCTACTCCTTCTCAAGACATGCAAGCTTCTATTGAAGATATTTAGAATCCTGTTGATACGACCCCTCTAGTTGTTGGCATGCAACCTCCAGTTATGTCGGTGTCTCAATATCTTTGGCCGAGCCCTTATTTTACCTCACTGGTGGTGACTCCAGATAATTATTTTATGGAGGAGGGTCGGGCCTTTAAGGTCCACCGCTCTCGCAACCCTATTCGGAATGACAAACATCGATAGCTAAACAATGATGCTTTCCATGCGGTCTCCAACTCTTATGGCTCGCTTGAAGGTTTGGGTGATATAGAGGATGTCATGGAGATCATGCATCCTAACAAATCCCAATGATTTTCTTCTTGTGGAATGTTCGAGGACTGATGGACCCGATCAAAAAATATTTGGTCCAAAATGAGATGTCAAATGTTTCTCAAGTGCATGGAAGCCTTGATTTTTTATGTCTGTAAGAAGTTAAGATTTTTTATTTCAATATACGATGTGCATGTGACATTTTGTGGCCACAAAGTGCCTCTTTTGCCATGAAGCATTACCTGGGAAAATGGGGAGCCATCACTATCCTTGTGCCTCAATTATAGAAGAATGTTGTGACTTGGGGTGTTGACCCATCCAATCAAGTTGTCTGGATTTTGCTCGAGATCTATGAAAAACCATTTGGGGTGGTTAACGTGTATGCCTTTAACATCGCTTCTTATTGGTGTGAGATGTGGAGATGGCTTGCCATGAATCTGCCATTTTCCACTTGGGTTATCTGTGGAGATTTTAATATGGTGGAGAAAGCTTCTGAAAAGGTCAGTCATACCCCGATCGATGGTGCTTAGGTGAAAGGGAAGTTGATTTTTTATGAAAAATAAGCTTCACCTTTATGACCCTAATTCTCGCTTCTCACCTTCTAACTTCCCTTAGGCTCTTTGGTACACCTGGTCCAATTTCCAGGCTACTTCTACTAGGGTTTTGGAAATATTGGACAAAGCCATGATTTTTGAGTGTGACAACTTTTAGTTCTCTCGTATTTTGCCTTCTTCATCGTATGTGCTGAATTTCCCTGGTACTACACTATTTTATCATTCACCTATTTTATTCTCGATGGTAAAGTTAAAATTTCAACCTAGAGTGCATTCTTCATAGTTTTACCCAAATGTTTCTTTTTTGCATACCTTTAGCATGAAAGCTCATATATACCACATTTGGAATTTGATTCCTAGACCTGATGATATTTTTGGAAGGATTGAGTGGTGGAATGCTACCATTCAATGAACCACTAAGGTGTTGTGGACTCTGGGTGTTGAAGTTGCAAAGTGGCAAAAATAGGCTAAGTTTGCCTTGTAGAGTGAGCTATCCAAAGCCTGTCTTAGGCTTGAAGCCTCTCCTTTCAGCTCTCTTGCTCAGTCCCAAGTTTCTTCCATTTGGCATGAGCTAAAAAAAATTGATTTGTATGAAGCCAAGGGTTCTCAATTACATGCTTAAATGCATTGGCTCAAAGTGGGGGATAGAGTGACCAAATATTATTTTCAATGCCTCAGACCTCCTACCTAGTATTCCCAGTTTTAAGTCATTCAAGTTGATGGGCAGAGATTCATAGACCTTTCAGATATTATCAAAGCCTTTGTTTCACATTATTAAGGTGTTTTTTCTTCTCAATCCCTTGATGATGCTAGAATGTAAGCTCTTGCTGATTGTACCGCTATTGTCCCCAACAATATTTCTCCTAAGAAAATGATATCTCGTGACTCTCCTCATTCTTTGGAAGATCTAAAAAATGCATTGTCACTCATGGCCAATGATAAGGAACCTGGTCTTGATAGCTTCCCATGTGAATTCTACAAAGAATTCTGGAATATGCTTGATTTTGATCTCCCCAAAGTGTATCCTGAAGCCCTACAATGTGGTTCACTGGGTTCCATTATTAAAAAATGTAATGTTAAATTTATTCCTAAATTTAGAGAGCCTAAGATCATCACTAATTGGAGGTAGATCACCCTACTTAATGTGAGCTATATAAAATATTTCCAAATCCCTTGCACTTAAGCTTAAATATCTCCTACCTTTGATTGTCAGACCTGAACAAACTGGCTTTGTTCAGGGAAGATACATTCTTGATAATGTTCTTACTATTTGGGAAGGTATGGAGTGGGCAAGAAATTTTGAACAAGATGCTTTATTCATTAAGATTGATTTTGAGAAAGCCTATGATAATATGGAGTGGTACTTCATCACTGCCATGCTTTAGGCTTTGGGATTTGGTCCAGTGTTTGTGAGCACCATTCTTATGTTATTTCAAGATGCTTCAACTATTCTTACTTTGAATAATATTCAATATTAGTCAATTTATCTTGGTCGTTCTATAAGACATGGGTGCCCTCTTGCTCCATCTCTTTTCATTCTTGCTGCAAAGGCTTTTGGCTATTTGTTGGCCCATAAGGTGGATCAAGGATTAATCAGGGGTATTACTCTCCCCAATTCTGACCGTCAGTTTGTCAATGGTCATTTTATTGATGATTATTTTTAAACACTTTGAGAAGATGAGCAATCCATTTCCTTGGCTATTATTTTCTTAGAGGTGTTCTATTTAGCCTCTGGTTCTTCTATGTAGTGGAAAAAACATCTTGTTTTAGGTAATCTCAATCCTAGCTGCCATGCTGGCTACGTCATTTCCAATGGACTTGGATTCAACCAGGTGAGGTGTTTAAATTTATTGGAATTCCTTTTGCGTTTCATGGTTACTCTGCTCAATTGTGGCAGTATGTTATTGATAAAGTGGACAAGAAGATTTCTTATTGGACTAGTAAGAAACTTTCTCTAGCAAGAAAATTTTAGATTTGTTCTAAGGTTTTAGCCAATGCCTATGTTTATTATTTGTCTTGCTGGGTTCCATCCAAATATTATTATAAAAAGTTGGATAAGTTTCTAAGAGATTTCTTATGGGCCAAAGACTATAAAATGAGGTTTTCATCGGGTAGCATGGGAAATTTGTTGTTTGCCCAAGGATTGTGGAGGCATGGGTTTGTTTGATTGTCACCGACAATGTTTTACCCTTTGTGGTAAATGGATAACCTAATCTTAAATTGGGGATGAATCTTAGAAAGTGTTGGTCAGGCATTCCATTTATTCTAGTTTGCTTTAGGGGAAGAAAATCTAGAAAGGGGTGGGATTGCAATCCATTCTTACTGCCTCTATCCCTGTTAAAGTTAAAGGTTATTTTTTCATTCAGAGTATTTAGAAAGCTTGGGAGGCCTTCAAACCTTGTATCAGTTGGAAAGGGAGTTTCCAAAAAGTAGGTGCCTCTTTGCCTTCCATGAATATTTGGTGGTCTCCACTTGGCAAGGCTCTCCCCTGGCTCTGGTGCAGTGGGTCAAAGCGATGTTTCCAATTTTGCCACACCTTTTTGAAATTCATTTTGTATACAGTTTTGAGACCATTCATTGTAAAAAACTTATCTTTTTCCATAAATAATGGTTAAGATGTGATTATACTACTGTGTTTTCATCGGTTGTCTCGTTTAGTTTAAAACTGTATTTTCTTGCATTATGTGATTCCTCATCTTTGCTGTACTTCTCTACATTCCCTATACTTTTTACTATTATGTTGCATGAAAAATTATGAATGTTTTAGCATGAGAATTTTTTTGATGGTTTCGCTTCCTTATTTTCATCTTTAAATCCTCTCTTTTTTATATTGGCACATATGGTTGTAATTTCCAGCACTTAGACACTTGGGTACAATTTGATGTTAAAAATATGAAGTTGCTTTGGAAGTAAGAGTGGAAGACCAAAAAAGAGTAAAAGTAGGCAAATATGGCTAAGTAAATGTGATTAGAGCTGCATATAGCACTAACGAAATTAGGAGCACTTAGGAAATTAGGAGCATAAACATTATTAACCAGATATTGCATTAACTTTAAGTTCAAAGGACTACAATGCTTAAATACAAATATTATTAACCAAAACCTTGAAATCTTAGGAGAAAGAATAGGGAAGAAGAAAAATAGGGAGGAAAGGAAAAATGAGATTAGGAGTCAAAATCCCTGTCGTCCATGTTGTCCAATCCTTCTGACTCAGTTGCCATCCAAGGAGGTAAAAGGGTAAGGTCCAAAGCTTACAGTGGTAAAACATTTTTTTTACTTTTTTACCATTTTAACTTCCAAAATTCTCCCCCTTAAAGTTGAGAGGACTAACTATACAATCTCTCAGCTTTATATATTGAGCTTTAGCCATGCCTTTGGTGAAGATATCTACAATGTTATCCAAATTACTGCAATATTTAAGCTCAAATATCTGCTGCTCCACCATGTCTCATATGAAGTGATACTTCATATCAAAATGCTTTGATATGCTATCATGGATTGGATTGTATGCCAATTTAATGGCTCTTATGTTGTCACAATACAATTGATTTGGACCACTTTGAATTTCTCCAATTTCAAGGACTTTTCTTAACCATAGGGCTTGAGTACTAGCATGTGTGATGGCTATATACTCAACCTCAGTAGATGAAAATGCTAGAACAGTATTCTTCTTGAAAATCCATGTGATTAGTCTTGACCCTTGACTAAAATAGTTCCCTGATGTAGATTTCCTATCATCTACATTGCTGCCCCAATCACTGTCACTGAAGCCAACTAATTTAACATAATTACATTTGTGGTAATGGATTCCAAAATCTAATGTACCATTTACATATCTTAAGATTATTTTAGTTGCTTACAGATGCAACTTATATGGACTTGCCATAAACCTTGAAACTAGATAAACAACATATTGAATATCAGGTCTTGTGTTGGTGAGAAACATCAGACTCCCAACCATGCTTCTGTAAGTGGTCATGTCAACCTTTTGTGCTTTGTCATCCTTGCTCAATTGGATCCCATGTCCAGTTGGAGTTTCAACTGATTTGCATTGCTCCATGGCAAATTTATTGATCAGCATTGTATTTGGTCTTGTAGACCCATTTACATCCAACACATTTTTTTTCCTTTTGGAAGCTTTACAAAATCCCAAGTATCATTATTTTTTATAGAGGTTATTTCCTCTTTCATGGCTTCTTTCCATACATTTTGAGTACAATCCTTCTCATAGCTATATGGTTCTAGCTCTGCACTAGTTAATAAAGCATAATTAACTACATCTCCCTTAGGATCTTGGGAGTCATCATCCCCATACATATGCAAATTTTCAAGTTTCTACAAAACTGAATTCATTTCACTAGCTTGGCTTCTAGTGCATCTTTTCTGGTACTTTTGATCTGAAATTTGAAAAGATGGATGATATTGTAATGTTTGTTTACCTCTTTATGGAGAGTCAATATCCATCGCTGAAGAACTTGCTGATCTCTGTGGAGAAGGACTTGGAGTGGCTGTTGAAGTACTTGATGTAATACTCTTGCTTAGGCTTGGAGGGGTTGGTGTGCCTTTGTTTTTCTTGGGAAACACCTGCTATACCTACTGTACCTGTGAAGAACTTACTGTTGGTCATCAAATCCACATAGGAAAGGACTTTCGATGGGTTTGCGTGTCCTAGACCTACGACCAACATTGAAAGGCCGAGAGGAAGAGATGCCCCTTGTGCCAATCTCTGGAGAAGGTCGGCTCCTATACTAATCTAATTTTGGGGTTTGAGATAAGAGTGCAGGAAAGAGATAAAAGGAGTTCGGGTTAGAGAAAGAAACAAAAAGGGGTAAGGGTTAGAGATTGATGATTCAAGGTGGGGAAGAATAGGAAGCACGATCACTCACTAATAACTTGAATAGCAGCAAAGAACACCAAGAATAGTCGAAAGAAACATAGTGCCGACCTTCCTATGTATCCTCTGGATGGGTTCACAGGGTTCTCTCTCTCTCGCTGGAATTCAAGGTTCAGAGTAACAACGACTAAGACGAGGGAATAACAAAAACCTCGATCCACCAGGCAGCATAAAAGAAAGCAATAAATACATTTTTTCTCTCCTATGTATCCTTCAAGGTGAATTTTAGGGTACAGTCCCCAATCGCACATCGGATTCAAGGTTCAGAGTCTCAGTATACTAATGCAGACAGATAAAAGATTTAAGCACAAAAGGCAGCATAAAAGAGAGAAATAGAGCACAAAATATCTTTAGTATTAGATGCAAGACATCAAGTTATAGTAGCTTTCTAGCAGAAAGTTCCCACCATTTTACATTGCAAAGCCTAGGTTTTTATAGAGGACCCGACCCTCTGAATCATTATTACAAAAATGGTGAAGTATGCCCTCGGGCCCTGAGAAATCGATGCCTCACTGCTGCTGCGAATGATCCCTCAAATTGGCTACCAAAATTGGTAATGGCGACCGAGTCAACCGGGGAAAGATGCATTAAATGAGCCTCCTGGGTGTCATCGGATTGCAGGTGCGATGATCGAGTGGTGGCCATGCTTGTTAGGATCTCCTTCTTAGACTAATACTTCGCATCCAATTGCCAAAAATGAGCAGCGGGCTTATCGAGCAAGAAAATATGCATTTATGAGGCCCTCTGACTGCCTCGAGAAAAATGCCCAACTCGAGAAGTGTTCCTGTAAGCACCTCGCTGATTTCCACTTCACAAAATTACTTTGGGGGCATGGAGTGCCGAAGCTGATCTTCTTCTATCCTTCACTGCTTCGGGGGCAAGACCGCTTCGCTGACGGGTCGAAAAAAATGCTTCAGGCTGATCTTCTTTTGAAAAGGCGGTTCGAGGGAGTTTCGACCGAAACACTTTCTCGACTTGCACCGCTTTGGGAGAAATCTTGCCAAAGTGGATATTAGAAATACTTCGGGCCCAAAGTATTTTCTTTGTCTTAGCCAATTCGGGCTTCCTTCGGTGAAGTTGTTTGGATGCCGCTTCGCAAAACCTCTGCCCGAAGTGGCTGCCAAAAATGTTTCGGGTGAGAAGCATTATATTTGTATCTTCGGCCAACTTCTCGCCCGAAGTGATGGTTGGAAGTGCTTTGGGACCGAATTTCTTTCCCTTTCATTTTGTCCACCAGGGGGCGATAGGAAATCAAAATTGCTATAACTTATAAACAAAGAAAAATTTCAAAACAAACATCATACAAAGTTTTTAATTTTTCTGCTCCTTGGTGGAATGTGACAATATTGTCAACATTCTTGGTAGCTCATGGGGCAACGAGCTCGTCTCGGTGGTAGAACCCTTAGCTTTCATCCATTGGGCTAGAGTTACCTCCAGATCCTTCTCCTTGTTCCTTTTTTGGGGATGCTTCCATAGCTTGTCCCTCTTCTAGTTGTGATAGTTGAACTAGGCATTCCTCCATCAGGTTAGCTTCATCTTCTTCTAGCAGCTGTAATGCAGGTATCTCAATGTGAGTGGGTAGGATGGCCTTCTTGCCATAAACCAGAGCATACGACGAAGTCTTGATTGACATTTTGATAGAAACCTGATCGGCCCACAGGGCCCGATCCAGAAGGAGGTGCCAAGTTCTTTTGTTTTGATCGATCAACTTTCTCAGTATCCTCAACAGGGTTTTGTTGGTGGATTCTGCCAATCCATTGCCTTGGGGGTAATAATTAGAAGACACCTTGTGATATATCCCATAATTGTATAGAAATTCGTTGATCTTTGCACCTATGAAACCAGGACCGTTATTTGTAATAATTGCTTTGGGAATACCGAAGCGGGTAATCAGTCCTTCCAGGAAGGTGACCACAGTATCTTGATCGACATGTTTTGTGGGAACTGCCTCGGCCCACCTGGTGAAGTAATTCGTCGCAGTCAGAATGAATTTGTGCCCAGTGGAGGAGTTTGGTGATATGGCCCCTACAAAATCTAGTCCCCATTGCTGAAAGGGGGCTTCCACTTGAATCGATCGAAGTGGCATCGAAGCATTTCTGTTTTGGTCGGTGAATCTCTGTCATTGCTCACACTTTCGGCAAATAAAGAAGGCATCGACAAAGAGGGTGGGCCAATAGTAACCTGCCTTGATTATTTTTAGCATCATCGCCCTTCCAACAAAGTGTCCTCTAGATAGTCCTAAATGAAATTCGCCCAAGATTCTCCTCTTGTCATCATATTTTATGCATTTGAGGAGGACGCCGTCAATGTTCCTAAAAAATAGGCCTTCTGGGTGCATAGTATATCGGGCGGACCGCATCCTGAAATGCATTTGCTATGAAGCATTCAGATGTGAGGGGCATCTGCCGATGTTGAAATATTCCACTATCTCATCGACCCAATATTTATTAGCCTCTTCTTGATTAGCGAGGCATTATCCTGTTGACAAGTTGTTTGACTGAGTCTGTTATTTCGGCCATCACGTTCTTTGCCAGCTCTTGACATAGTGTGCGACCGCGAACTAGCTTGGTGGGCTTGATCTCAATATTGAACTCTTGGATTTTGCTCACCCAAACAACTCTCTTGCTTCCCAGTTCCCCTTGAATAATAAAATTACACACATCAGGGTGAATGACGAAGACTGTGGTCTGACTCTGAGAAATGAACTATTTGAATTTCCTGAGAGACTTCATTACTGCATGCACTTGACACTCGATGAAATTGTACTTCTCTTCATGGGAATTTATTATCTGGCTGAGGAACGCGATGGGACGTTCCTCTCCATCTTCCCCCTTTTGCGTTAAGACCACTGCATAGCTTTCAGGTTCTCCTATTGCATACAGGATAAAATCTCGGTTGTAGTCGAGGTTGATTAAGAACTGTGCCTAAATAATTCGGGCCTTGATTTCTTTGAATGCTTTTCTCCTTTCTTCTGTCCAGACGAATTCTATGCCCTTCTTTAAAAGCTCAGACATCAGCTTAATGACTTGGGCAAAGTCTAGGACAAACTTCTTGACGAAGTTAATTTGACCAAAGAAATATTGAAGGCCCTTTTTATCTACTGGGATTGGAAGCTTCATCAGAGCTTTGGCTCTATCAGGATCCACAGTGAGACCCTTTTCTGAGATTGCATGTCCCAACAACTTTCCTTCGCTGACTGCGAAGATAGAATTTTTTGGATTGATTGAGATGCCAAATTCTCGACATTTTTCAAAAATTTGTTGGAGATGTTCTAGATGGTTTTTTGTCTTTTAAGAGAAGACGGTCATGTCATCCAAATAGATAATGATAAGCTTGTTTAGAAGCTCGCCAAAAGCTAGGTCCATCGCCCTCTAGAAAGTAGCTCCCGCATTTGAGAGGCCAAAAGGCATTCGCTGGTAGGCGAATGTGCCCCACTTGGTTGTGAATGCGGTCTTATGCTGATATTCGTCCTTGACCCAGATTTGATTATAGCCAGAGAAACCATCAAGCAAGGAGAACCGTTGAGCGCCAGCCACCGAATGCAAGATCTGATCGATCTGTGGGAGAGGATAGTGGTCCTTGAGGGAAGCATGATTCAGGTTGTGAAAGTCCACGCATAACCTGATGTCTCCATTCTTTTTTTTGACAGGGACCAATTTCGCTACCCAAGAAGAATTCTTGATGGGATAAATGATCTTTGCTTCGAGCATCTTTAGCAATTTAGCCCTCATTAGGACCTCGATCTTTGGATTGATTGGTCTTTGCTTCTGTCGAAAAGGTTTGGCCCCTTCTTGTAATTTGGTTGTATGTTGGATCAACTGCCGATCATATCCTTTGAGGTCATGATAAGACCAAGCCACAATATTTGGGTACCTCTTACATAAACATCGGATCCACTCTTTTTCTTTTGAAGTACAATCGGTCCCGACTTTTATTACTTTCCCAGGTTCTAGTTCTAAATCTTGATATTGCTGCGCACTGATCTGAATCCTATGGGAGAGTGATCAATCATTTTGATCTAAAGGGTTCTCAAGCATGATCAATCCCTTGGGAACATGGTTGTTCTTCAACTGGACCAATCCTTCATATTCTTCTTCATCCAAGCTTCGGTCTTCAACCGTAGCGATTTCTTGGATCATGAAATTGATGATCTTCTCGTCGTTGTCAAAAAATTGCCAGTGCAAATCTCTATCAAAGACAGAGGGTCTATAGATCATCCTTACAGCCTTCGGCTTATGCACCATATCATCCATTGGAGAATATCGGGCTGCGATGGATGCTAAGACTGTAGCACCCTAAAATTGGCGCAGTAAAATTGTCATAATTACCTTCACCTTAGTAAATAATTTAAAATTCAAATTTAACCTCCCAAACCGCCCGTTAACCGTCGGGTAATCCGTTTCCCCCTTTTTCGTGCCATTTTTAGAGGTTGTTTTGACCGTTTGACGATATCGTCGTCGATCAGACGATATCGCCCTAGATCTGACGATTTCGTCTGGGCTAGGACGTCCAGACGATCTTGTCGCAAAACTGATTTTGCAAAATTAGCTTCTATTCCAACGGGCCTCTAATCCGGGCAGAAGCGTGTCTGCGCCGTTAGAGACCCTCCCCCATTGGAGATCTCCCAAATAGGGATGATCTCCAACCTCCTAACTACTCCCCTAAGCCTATTTAGTCCCTAGGACCTTCCCTTCCCAACCCCTGGCTGAAATTCTCTATAACTTAGCTTCATGCACGTTAAATCATCCTAAGTTTTCATTTGTAGTAGTCCTATATCAATTTTGTTGCAGGTATCATCTTGTTTTTCAGTCGGAGCAAGCATACATCGTCGTCGACGAACCTGTTCAGATCGGAGGCGATCCTATCGAATCAGAGATGATTTCGTACTGATGCGAGACGATCTCGACTGCAGTCCACATTGAGGCAATCAGTGCCCAGAGTTTGCACTTTCTTTTATTCCTTTCACTATTTTACTCTGCATTTTAGTTAGTTTATCCTTATTGCTTACTATTTTGCATTTGGAGTTCACCCATATAACTTAACTTGCATGATAAGATCAGAATTTATCATTAGAACATCGTAATTTGTTTGAATTTCTGTTCATAATTGTTTTCCAGTGTTCATACTATCATTTTTTGTTGTTTCCCCCTGTTAGCACAGTAGTATTCTCTGTATTTTGCATCTGTTCTTCTGTTTGCAGGTCTCTGATGAATTCGTCTGACGAATTCGTCAGATCTCAGACGATCTTGACGATCTTGTCTGATCTCAGATGATTCTGTCGAATTCCAGACGATCCTGACTGCTTCAAACATCAGAATCTCCATCAGACATCCAGGTCAGGTATTCTTCTTATTCTTCCTTAATTGCTCTATTTTTCTGTCTTAAATTTGTTCTTTGTATTCATTAAATCTGCATTTTCATATAGATTAATTTAGACTCATTTGGCCAAACCTAGGATATGAATGCTTAAAGTTAAAAACGAACACATAAAAACACATTCCAAACCTAGGCGTGGAAACTGCCATTAAATGTTTCCTGGTGAACCCACCATCCATCAAAAAATCATCAAAATACACCTCCCTTGAGAGGCGGGACCTTCGCAAAGTCCTCTCGATCCGAGGTACCACGACATCCTTTTCCCATCCCCCTTCCGGGCACGGATCCTATAGCCTGAAGGTAAGGATGCAAAAAATTTGGAGCGATACATTTTGGTGAACCCGACGTGAATGCATTTTAAACCTTTTGAAAACAAAAACAAAAAAATATATATGTATACAAGAAAAACAAAAACAAAATCATCATTTCAAGTTTGTATGTTTTTAGATTCAATTCTAAATAGTAGATGCTAAATATTACTTTTAGAAGTACTAAAGAAACCATGAGTTTTTACTCAAATCAATATGAGCCCATCAGTAATGTTGGAAGAATTCAGCCAAATACATTTGTTGATTATGACCAACCTCATCCCTATTCAACACCACCTCCATCACACTTTTCTCATTTTTCATCCTTAACCCAACAAAACAATCCCTTTGCCAATCCTCTTCATAATGATATTATCTATTCTCCCATATATCCATATTATGTCTATCAATCCACATATAATCCTCCTCCACCTTTTCAATATTCTTCTTTCAATACAACACATCCATTTCAACAAGAAAATACTTATTCTTCCAATTCTACCATGCACTCACCTCCTACTTCGCAATCTTCCTGTCATCATTCTACCCATAATAAAGAAAGTAGAGGTGAGAAACCATTAGGCCCTTTTATGACTAAATTCCTAAGGCATTTATCAAAAACCTCTCAAAAACCTTCATCACGTAAATTTACTAAGCTCAATCAACCAATGGATATAATTCTCAAGTATTTACTTGACACAAATAAGATTGAACTTCCTTCCATAAGACAACCTGATACCACAGCAGATTGGTTTAAACCTGAGCTACATTGTGAATATCATAGAGTAGATGGACATATGACACAAAATTGTAAAGATTTAAGATGTGCAATTCAAGATTTGATTGATAAGGGTCTTTTTAATATAAAGGAATTACAATCTACAACTGATTATAAATCTCCAGTAAACAATCAAACTCCTACACAACAAATACCAATAATCAATCAAGACATGGGGATCTCCCAAGAACCCCTATTCAATTATCAACAACAAGAAACCAATCAAATATTGCATGTTAATGTGTCCCATCATGATGATATTATTAATATTGTAACAAAAACTACAAATGAGCAACCTCAAGTTCAATCAACTCAATCCGATATTCAAGATATGGATTCCTCATTTGACCAACCTTCAAAACTATCTTTGGCTCTAGAGAATGATCCAAAATGGAATGTAAGCATAGAAAGCTCATCTTTAGAATCAAAATCTCAATCTGAAATCCACTTTGATAACCAACAACAAGTGATTAATCCTCAAGCAAAGATATCCCTTTTAGAAGTATTACAAATTTATCACAAGGAAATTTTGTTCAAGATACCTAGCCAACAATTTGTTCCTCATCATATTTTCTCTAAGAACATAATTAATGGTGTAAACCCTCTTGAGGTTAACCATATTTCATTCTATGATGAGGATATTCCTTCCTCTACTCCACAAGAAGACTCCTATCTTTACATTACCGGATCTAGTAAAGAAACACTTGTTAAAACTATCATGGTAGATAATGGCTCCTCTCTTAATTTATGCACTTATCAATTATTCCAAAAACTCAAAACAAAGGAAGAAGATATTAATGAATCAAATGTTATTATAAAATATTTTAACAATGAAATTCAAGAAGCTCAAGGTACTATAATTTTTCCCCTTAATATTGGATCCAAGATCCTGGATACTTTATTTTATGTAGGATATTGTCCTTCACCTTACAACCTACTTCTCCAAAGTCCTTGGATTCATACGATGAGGGTTTTCCCTTCCACTCTTCACCAATGTTTGAAGTTTGAACTTGCAAATAAAAGTGTTACCATACATGGTGACCCAACACCATTTGAAGAATATTTAACGGTTGAAACATCAAGTTCTATACATTCTCTATTGTCACAATTATCTTCTATCCATCACTTTTCTTCATCCATATATGATCATCCTTGTTTACCAAATAACATCCATGCATATCTTTCACATATACTCCCTCCATCTTATCAAGACTTGGAATATAGTGATAAGAATGAAGAACTTTCTTATCCTTCTTACATTTTATTTTGTAACATGATCAATTTTACACATATAAAAGTCAAATCTTTTGCTACATTATTCTACATTATAACAAAGCTTTTGTTATCACTACCTTTTATTCATCACCTTTTATTCTTACCTTCACCTCAACCAGATTATCCTTCAAAACCTCCTTTGATTTTGAAGCAACCTTAGACATGCTATACTCAAATAACCTTGTATAGTGTATATAGATCATCTTGTATATACCACCAATTTCAATTCATAAATTAAAATCAAAATACAAAAAAATCAAAATCCTCAAAATCTTCAAAAAAATACTAATGCAACTAAGGACCTTAAAGGTAAATTTGAGCCCAACTGGCTTGGACCATACATTATTACTCCTAAATTTGAATCAGGAGCATACAAATTATCTACCTTAGATGGTAAAGAACTTAAAGAACCCATGAATATTTTGCATCTTAAACGTTACTATGCATAAATTTGGTCATTTCATCCTTGTATATATTTGTTTAAAATATTTCAAAATCACTATCTTGTATTTCTTTCAAATTTATAAATCCAAAAACATCAAAAACATTCATAATCATCAAAAATCTTCAAAACTATTTGTTGCATTTATTTATGGCACTTGTTAAATTTTTTGCTCAAAAAAAAAAATAAAACCAAAAATCAAAATAATGATAAAAATATAAAAACAACAATATGCTTGACTCTTTCGAAACCAAAACAATATAAAGAAGAAAGAGAGAGTCAACATTCTCAAAACTTCTCAAAAGTGTTTATATATATTTTCTTACAATTATTGCAGTTATATGTTTCAAATTATTTTTGATAAATTAGCATTTATTTGGAATCCCTCACTTGCACACTCACAAAAATAAATATCTTGATTTTATCTGGCATGATTACTAATCTCTCTTATATCAAAGTCCACAAAATTCAATTAAATAAAGTTTGAGCATAGAGAATTGATCTTGTTATTTACTTAAACCAAGCACATCTTTTCACAATAAAATGATTATATTTGTAATTTCCATGTTTTGCTACATAGTAGATGTGATTTCTTGAGCGAAAAGTTTCCCCTGCTATCCTATCATGCACATGGTCTAGAATCTTTGAGAATTGGCAAAAGGACAAGCTCACCCCTACCCAGAATAAAAATCCCTTGCTCTACAACTAATCCGAGCAAGTATCCCTAGCAAAGAAAAAGAAAAGAAAAGTTCAAGAAAAAAGAGAAAAGAAAAATGTTATTTTATATCATTACAACAATATTTCAAGCACTATCTCAAAAATCAAGCAAAAAAATACAAAAAGAAAAAGAAGCAAAGTTCAAAAGAAAAGCAAAAGAAAGCAAGAAAGCAATAAAATCCCTTTCCCTACCCTTTGAAAAGAAAAGAAGGGTTGATGAGCTTGAATCCTTGGAATTCTCAATTATTCGAAAACTGTGAGGTAAGCCCCATAACAGGTGGTTTGTGCCCAACCCGCTTGGCCTTGGGTAACTCCTAGCGTGGTGATATGTCTGTCACATTAGCGACCTTCTTTTGTACGGACCTATGTCTGCTTATGGATTAGCTAGCTCTTGATAATCCGACCTACATAGTAGTCTAGTATGGTTATATGCATCTACATCATGGTTAATGAACACTTATTTGGTTTCTTCAAATCACTTGTATCATATTATCTTGCTCAAAACTGGTAAATGCACAAAGCAATTGCACACACATTTGTATTTGAGAGATTTTGTGTATCATTATGATAAATCAAGATCGGAAATGAATTCACATATGCACATGGGATTCCTTATAAATCTAACTTTTGTCTTCAAAATACTTTGAAATATTATTTTTGCAACTTGTTTGGAATAAATCAAGTACAATTGTTTACCATAAAGACAACTATATAATAGAAAAATCAAAAATTTCTTTCAAAATATACACTCAAAACATATATATCTGGTTGACTTTCGCGACGATGGTATAGTTCCAAAACCAAAATTGGAATTTTATGCCTAGCGCAAGTCCTCATTTTCATATTTTCTGTTTATCAAAAATCAACCATGCAATAAAACTATCTCTTTTTGATTTTCGCGATGATGGTATAAGTCTATACCTACATATTCTATGCCTAGCGCAAACCATCGTAACAATTTTTATTCCCCATTTATTTAAAAATCATGAAAACCATATGACTTAAATCATTATGTTACACAAATTATGCTTTTAAAAAGCAAACACATTTTCATTATTTCATGTCATTATGTCAACCTTCAATTTTGCAATGATGGTATAATTCCTAAAGAATTATCCAAAATTTTATCACACTTAGGAATTTATGCCTAGCAAAAATCATTTTAACATTATTTCATGCATACTATTTTCATGAAAATCTGAAAACAAACCATCATCACCTTCATTTTCATCATTGCACCAAAGTCTTAAGACAGTCTCTTAAGCACTCTTTTTACTTTTAACAATATTTCTATCCTGGGATTAGCTTGACGACCGAGTGAGCAGCGACTCCATGAAATGGTCTATACTAGCGACAATGTCCTTTGAAATTATTGTTAGAAGTCTCTCTTTTATTTTTTATCACATTTCATCACAAACAATCAATTTGTTACATCAGATTATTTCATTTAAAATATTATAGCATGACATCAAAGTTATAAATTTTCAAAACGACATAATTTCATGAATCCTCAATCCAATTATCAAATCAATCAATCAAACATAAAAGCATCATAAGCATACACATAACACAAGTCATATGATCAATAACATATCATATATATGTCAATAGTATATATACATCATCAAAACTGGATTGGTATGCCACAATCTGTACCTCGGCATACTCAATCCTCTATCAACAAAACAAATAATAATACAATGTTAGTCTGTACAAAGTTGTGCAGCCCTCTAGCCTCGAGAGCCCCTCGAGCTCTCCGCCTCATCTCCTCCCCCACCCTGAGGTGGACGAGGTGGCCCCATCGCAGTCTGAGTAGTCCTAGTCCTCGATCGGGACGTGGTCCTCGATGACCCGATCCTGATCGGATCTGCAATGTTGGCTGGCAGGGGTAGTCTATCCGCCTCTGGCACCAGCTGATAATACAATGTCTGATAGAATGTGAGCTGGGCGATAGCCCGTGTCAGCTCTCCAGAGCTCGCCCCTCCGCCCCGTGCCCTGAGGCGTGCAATCTCGTCTCGCAGCTGTGCCACCTCAGCTCGGTGGCGTGCAGCCTCATCCTGTAGAGTCTGCACTTGTGCCTGGAGACGATCTCTCTCCACCCGGAGAGTAGCCATCTCGCTACTCTCTCCTGTGTCTATGCCCTTGCCCTTATCGGGCGATGGTGGCCTCTCCCTCTATGGAGATGGGGGTCTCGCCTCCCTCCTCTCCCTCTGTCGCGGCCTCTCCTATGCCTGTGGCCTCCTCGGCTCTCTCCCGTCGTGACCCTAGGCCGCCTCCATCGCTGCCTGGCGCCGCCTCCCTATCCGACGCACAACCGCGTGTATCGGACCCTGTGCCCTCGTCATCCGAGGAGGGCGGATGCCTGCGTACTAGGCATCGTAGCCATCGGCTACCCCTGCATCGTCCCCATCCACTGGCTGGATGGGGGCATCGTCTACGTCCTGGCTCCAGAACCGCTGCATGTCTGGAGCCCCGCTAACTGTGGTGTTATCCCGAACAGTCCGAGAAAACTCATAATCCCTCAGAGATGGGATCCCCTGTTGCAGACCGAACTGACGCAAAACTCGGTCATAGCGGTGGAGCTCCACCTCTCCCCTCTCCATCCGTAGCCAGCAAACTCGCCTGACGTGAGCCAACTCCTGTCCGTCCTCGGCCCACCCTGGATGCTCCCTCCATGGCCTCCAGGTGATCTGGTCCGGGACTAAGTCATCCAATAGTCTCCGGGACATAGGGAGGTCGATCCGTCGCTGTGACCCTCTCCGGAGCCACCAGTAGAAGACTCGGGGCCTCTCCCCGTCTACCCCTATCAGAGGAAGCCCTACCGGCCTCCGCACTGCAATGTGCTCCCAGCACCAAACCTGTAGGAGCGATGTCATCACCAGACATCGGCCGCCCTTGTACACGACCCCATACAGGATCCTGTACAATCGGCATAATACATAACTGCCCCAAGAGAACCTGTACCCGTGGTCCCGCATATCGTAGATCACATCTACGAGCATCCACGGCACCCTGCACCCGCTCTGGTGGCACAACAAAAGTCCACCAACCACTCCAGCTAGCACTCGTGTGAGTCTAGATGCCCCAGGCATCTGGTGCAGTGCCTCGATATTAACTTCGCCCTTCTCCAGGGTGAAGCTCGGGTCACCACACAGTCATCCCATAGCGTGGCCCTGATTGGCCATAGGAGTGATCAATCGTCCTTGTATGGGGATTCTCAGAATCCTCCATACATCCTCTAGAGTGGGAGTCATCTCCCCTGTCGATAGCCGGAAACATGAGGAACCCGGATACCATCTCTCTGCTAGGGCCGTCAGTAGCCCCATATCTGTGGACACCTGTGGCATCTCTGCCACATGCTGCAAGCCGGCCCATGCCAGCTGATCTCGCTCTGCCTGTGTGAGAGCGGCCAAGTCATCCCTCAAACCTCCATACTTCCATTCCCTGCTCTTTAGCAAACCTCTCTGCAAACATAAACAACAAAACAACAAACAATCATTAATAAACAATTCAAGTAATTAATAATGCAAGTTAAAAATTCAATTTTATGCAATTGATGATATCGCCCACTATTGGACGATATCGTCCCAAATTTGAGCAGAATCGTCTCCGATTTCGCCCTTGGGCGAAATTGACGAAATTGAGACGATTTCGTCGAAATCGGGACGATTTCGTCTCGACGACGTCGACGGCCCAAAAATGGCCGCGATGCTCAAAATTCATCTAAAAATTACCTACAAAGCATGTAAAATTAAATTAAAGCATTCTAGTTAAGTCTAGACTCTTACCCGTAGACCGCGTCGGACCTCTGTCGATCTATGCGTCGTCTCCACCATTTTTTGCTTCAAAGCTCTAAAAAACCAGAAAATGAACAATAAAAATGAATTAGGGTTTTACCCTATTTTTCTTAATTTTATTCAAAAATAATTTTTTGCTTTTTCGCGTTTTTACCTCAAACGTTCGATTTGGGTAAAAACACGGAGGGGGCACCATAGTAAGTTGTCGTACGATTCGACCAAGAATCGTCGCCTAAAAATGGGAATAATTTTTGCTTTCTCGTAGATCGAGAAGAACTCATCTTTAACGCATTTTCTTCGAAAAATTCGCTAAAGAGGGGGCAAAATGTAGCACCCTAAAATTGGCGCAATAAAATTGTCATAATTACATTCACCTTAGTAAATAATTTAAAATTCAAATTTAACCTCCCAAACCGCCCGTTAACCACTGGGTAATCCGTTTCCCCCTTTTTCATGCCATTTTTAGAGGTTGTTTTGACCGTTTGACGATATCGTCACCGATCAGACGATATCGCCCCAGATCTGACGATTTCGTCTGGGCTAGGACGTCCAGACGATCTTGTCGCAAAACTGATTTTGCAAAATTAGCTTTTGTTCCAACGGGCCTCTAATCCGGGCAGAAGCGTGTCTGCATCGTTAGAGACCCTCCCCCATTGGAGATCTCCCAAATAGGGATGATCTCCAACCTCCTAACTACTCCCCTAAGCCTATTTAGTCCCTAGGACCTTCCCTTCCCAACCCCTGGCTGAAATTCTCTGTAACTTAGCTTTCATGCACGTTAAATCATCCTAAGTTTTCATTTGCAGTAGTCCTATATCAATTTTGTTGCAGGTATCATCTTGTTTTTCAGTCGGAGCAAGCATACATCGTCGCCGACGAACCTGTTCAGATCGGAGGCGATCCTGTTGAATCAGAGACGATTTCATACTGATGCGAGACGATCTCGACTGCAGTCCACATTGAGGCAATCAGTGCCCAGAGTTTGTGCTTTCTTTTATTCCTTTCATTGTTTTACTCTGCATTTTAGTTAGTTTATCCTTATTGCTTACTATTTTGCATTTGGAGTTCACCCATATAACTTAACTTGCATGATAAGATCAGAATTTATCATTAGAACATCGTAATTTGTTTGAATTTCTATTCATAATTGTTTTCCAGTGTTCATACTGTCATTTTCTATTGTTTCCCCCTGTTAGCACAGTAGTATTCTCTGTATTTTGCATCTGTTCTTCTGTTTGCAGGTCTCTGACGAATTCGTCAGATCTCAGACGATCTTGTCTGATCTCAGATGATCTTGTCTGATCTCAGATGATTCTATCGAATTCCGGACGATCCTGACTGCTTCAAACATCAGAATCTCCATCAGACATCCGGGTCAGGTATTCTTCTTATTCTTCCTTAATTGCTCTATTTTTCTGTCTTAAATTTGTTCTCTTGTATTCATTAAATCTGCATTTTCATATAGATTAATTTAGACTCATTTGGCCAAACCTAGGATATGAATGCTTAAAGTTAAAAACGAACACATAAAAACACATTCCAAACCTAGGCGTGGAAACTGCCATTAAATGTTTCCTGGTGAACCCACCATCCATCGAAAAATCATCAAAATACACCTCCCTTGAGAGGCGGGACCTTCGCAAAGTCCTCTCAGTCCGAGGTACCGCGACATCCTTTTCCCATCCCCCTTTCGGGCACGGATCCTATAGCCTGAAGGTAAGGATGCAAAAAATTTGGAGCGATACAAAGACATCTGCATGTCGATTCCTTTCTCTTGGTATATACTATAAATTGAGAGATTAAAACTATTCGAACAGGTCCCATACCCTATTGCGGTATGATTTAAGATAGTGCTTCTTTGAAGAGCATCTGTTGGTGACTTGGTTGCAAACTAGTTCAAAATCTCCGAAGATTTGAAGATGCCTTATGCCTAACTTGTTAGCTTTATTGAGTCCCAAGCACAAGGCTTCATATTCTGCTGTATTTTTGGTGCAGCTCCATGTCAATCGGTAGCAATATTCCTTTTGCTCACCGAATGGAGAAATCAGAAGGATTCCTGCCCCAGTGCCATTTATGCATTGAGCACCGTCGAAGAACAATTTCCATAGTCCATCTTGAGCAGAAACCTTTCCTTCCACTTTAGCTAGTTTCTCGGACTTGGTGATGGTATAGCACCCCACCTCAGTCTCTATCATGGCATTGAAATCTGCCAATGGAAATTCATCTTCATAACACAACTGTGTGAGGGATTCCTAGACCAAATCCATGTGCTCTAGTTCCTCTGCGATCGTATGCATAGGGCCACTGCTTTCTTCTTCGAATATATTCTCAACGAGGAACGTAGAAGGCTTTTCATTATAGATCTTCACCTTCTTCCCTTTGAAGGGAATCTCCAGATGAGTGTAGTCCATGGATAGATATCCACCCAGCTTTGCCATGAATTCCCTTGACAGGCACATACTGAAGTAGGGCTCCAGATCCACGACTACCACCTCTTGTATGACTACGATTTGAGGTGTATTATGTAGCCGAATAGGAATGTCTTTGATGACACCTACAATATTCACTAGGGTACCATCCAGCTGGAGGACTCCGTGACTACTTCGTGTGTATTCCATGCCTATCTCTTCGCATACTACCTTCAGTATTACTGTCATCGCAGCTCCATAATCTATCATGCAGTTATGCACGATGTATCCTTCCATTTGTAGGGATAGGTAGAACGGTGGTGGTATATTTTTTCCTGTAATGGATGTGGACAAGGTCTGCACCAGGGCGGGTGGCTCTGCCTTGTATTAATACTCTTCAAGGATTCTTGCAACAGGTCCACTTGTCCAGGAAGTTGTAGAGCATCATATAGACTGATTTTTGTTGGAATTCTCTTCAACTCTTCTACAATGTTGTAGGGTGGGGAGCTATGCACCTCAGGTTCCTTTCTTAGTTCGTACTTGGTGTGATATTGCTTTGTTGCTTTGACCCTTTTTCACTTGGTGAGCGAGGGAAGCTTGAGCTTCTCCTTAGCCTATTCTTTGGTCTCCACCTGAGGTGGTTCGACAGTGGCCTTCTAGGACTTTTCCTTGACTGGAGCTGGCGGAGGAGCTTCGTTCGAGGCTGAAGATGATGATTGTCCCTTCTCAAATTGAGTGTGTACTTTCAAGGGAGCCATATGAGTAGCATCCACCTCTATTGACCTTTTTCCTCCCCTGGTAAGGACCGTGACTGGCTCTTCCTCATCGATGGACAAGTTCTGATCCAATTGTCGGATGACGTTGACTTGACCGCCTTGACTGCTGCTTGTTAGCATCTGCACGTAGTGTTGATGCAACATGCATGTATTCTTCTCATGAGGATCATTACATGTAGAGCACTAGTATACATGATCGAAAGTGCTTGGGGCTTCTTCTATCACAACATTTCTTGCCGAAGCTTTTCCTTGATGGACCGCTTGGTCTCTGGTAAGTGCAGGTGTGGGATAAGACCTTCTCGGTAGAAACTCTTGTTACACTTGCTTCTTCTTGACAACGGTCATGTCATTGGACAAGCTCTGCACTATGGCATTTAATGATTGCATTTCTTGCAATGTCTTGGCTTGCATATCATCGACCTTGGGAACTGATGGTATAGAAGCCATGGTCGGTATCGAAGGCAGGGCAAGATGTTGGAGGGGTGTTGGCAACATTGGAAATGTTGGAGTGATAGTGGGTGGCATAGTTGAAGGTGTGGGGAAATGTATCTGTGGAGCCGTGATCTGTGACACAACAGGATTCGGGTTCCAAGATGAGATCGGATATGCAGGGATTGCAAAAATCTATGGAGCGACTGCGCTTGCATACTGGGCTTGAAAGAACTCGAGGAGTATGGGTATTGGCATTCTCTACGGGAGTTTGCCTATGGATATGAGGTTTGTTTCTACTTTCTTGGCTAACCCATACAACTCTGGAAAGGTATTGAAATTGGATTACCTTATCATAAGGCCAATATTAGGATTGAAGGCCCAAAGGAAGTAGTACGCCGTGGCTTCATCAGTTGGGCGAAGTCCAACTGGGACCCTTTGTTAGGTTTGGGTGAACCTAACATTAAAGTCTGCAATCTCTTCTTGTGGATGTCTTTGGATTGAAGTGAATTGTTGTAGAAGAGAAGTTGGATTGGTGGACTCGTTAAAACCTTGCATCAACTACCCAGCTAATTGGTCCCATCCTGTAATAGTGTTGGGTGGCAGAGATCTGTACCAATAGAGGAGATTTCCTCTAAGGGAGAGAACCAGGAGCTTCACCATCACTCGCTCTTCTGTGATATCATGGATTATCGCCAGGGAAATGATGTCTTGGATATGCTCCAGAGCAATCTTTCTAGTTTCATCGAACGTTGGGAGATTTTTGATTACAGCAGGTGGAACTTGTCCTTGACCCACAAGATTCAACGATGATGAAGAATTCCATGCTGGAAATAATCTGGGCGACGATTGCTGCTGTTGTTGTTGTTGTGCCATATTTGTGCCTGGGTTCTATGGAACAGAAGTCCCCAAAGTTCCTCTTGGGTTGCTTGTCAGAAGGCCAAAGGGAATGGAGGTACTAGGATGCTTCGATGAGTTGGGAGGATTTGGAGGAAAACTAGCCGCAGTGCTATCAAAAGTTAGGCCTTGCTCGTCAACAGCAGCCTCTTGTGAGGATGTATCGTGTAAGAGATATTCGAGGGTAACTAACCTAGAGCATTCCCAAAAGGCATCGATATTGAGTTCAAAGAAATCAGTTTCCTCTCCTCTATTCCTAACTCTCCATCTTGTTTGCATGAAGGCACAGGCTTTAGTACTGGTCTTTATGACTTGAAGATTCTCGGGTAAAACAGAGTCGCTAGATGCTAAGAGTCTCTTAGTAATGAGAGCATTGATTCTCACTACTACTCAGGGGATGAGACTGACCAGGTCTCACCTAAAACTTGTTATAACTACTAGCTTCGGTGAAAACAGGCTAGAAATTTTCTCAAATATGGGACCTTGTGTCCCACCGGGCCTGCCAGAAATTGTTGGTCATCAAATCCACACAGGAAAGGACTTTCGGTGGGTTTGTGTGCCCTGGACCTACGACCAACATTGAAAGGCCGAGAGGAAGAGATGCCCCTCATGCCAATCTCCGGAGAAGGCCAGCTCCTATACTAATCTGCTTTTGGGGTTTGAGATAAGAGTGTAGGAAAGAGATAAAAGGAGTTTGGGTTAGAGAAAGAAACAAAAATGGGTAAGGGTTAGAGATTGATGATTCAATGTGGGGAAGAATAGGAAGCACAATCACTCACTAATAACTTGAATAGTAGCAAAGAACACCAAGAATAGCTGAAAGAAACGTAGTGCCGACCTTCCTATGTATCCTCTGGATGGGTTCGTAGGGTTCTCCTCTCTCTCTTGCTGGAATTCAGGGTTCGGAGTAACAGCGACTAATACAAGGGAATAACAGAAACCTCTATCCACCAGACAACATAAAAGAAAGCAACAAATACATTTTTTCTCTCCTATGTATCCTTCAGGGTGAATTTTAGGGTACAGTCCCCAATCGCACACCAGATTCAGGGTTCAGAGTCTCAGTATACAAATGCAGATAGACAAAAGAATTAAGCATAGAAGGCAGCATAAAAGAGAGAAATAGAGCACAAAAGATCTTTAGTATTAGACACAGGACATCAAGTTATAGCAAATTTCTAGTAGAAAGTTACCCCCCTTTTACATTGCAAAGCCTAGGTTTTTATAGAGGACCCGACCCTCTGAATAATTATTACAAAAATGGCAGAGTACG
The DNA here is from genome assembly GCA_028583015.1 of Wollemia nobilis. NCBI lineage: Eukaryota > Viridiplantae > Streptophyta > Pinopsida > Araucariales > Araucariaceae > Wollemia > Wollemia nobilis. Next base: position 25,602,392 of record JAQPPZ010000523.1, read on the forward strand.
CCCTCGGGCCTTGAGAAATTGGTGCCTCGCTTCTGCTGTGAATGATCCCTCAAATTGGCTACCAAAACTGGCAATGGCAACCGAGTCAATCGGGGAAAGATGCATTAAATGAGCCACCTAGGTGTCCTCAGATTGTAGGTGCAGTGCTCGAGTGGCGGCCATGCTTTCCGGGCTCTCCTCGGACTGATACTTCGCATCCAATTACCAAAAATGAGTAGCAGGATTATAGGGCAAGAAAATATGCATTTATGAGGCCCTCTAACTACCTCGAGAAAAATGCCCAACTCGAGAAGCGTTCCTGGAAGTGCCTCACTGATTTCCACTTCACAAAATTACTTTAGGGGTGTGGAGTGCCGAAGCCGATCTTCTTCTATCCTTCACTGCTTCGGGGGCAAGACCGCTTCGCTGACGGGTCAGAAAAAATGCTTTGGGCCGATCTTCTTTTGAAAAGGCAGTTTAGGGGAGTTTCGACCGAAACACTTTCTCAACTTGCACGGCTTCGGGAGAAATCTTGCTGAAGTGGATATTAGAAATACTTCGGGCCTAAAGTATTTTCTTTGTCTTAGCCGATTCGGGCTTCCTTCGACGAAGTTGTTTGGATGTTGTTTCGCAAAACCTCCGCCCGAAGCGGCTACCGAAAATGTTTCGGGTGCGAAGCATTATCTTTGTATCTTCGGCCAACTTCTTGCCCGAAGTGATGGTTGGAAGCGCTTCAGGCCCGAAGTTCTTTCCTTTTCATTTTGTCCACCAAGGGGTGATAGGAAATCAAAATTGCTATAACTTATAAACAAAGAAAATTTTCAAAACAAACATCATACAAAGTTTTTAATTTTTCTACCCCTTGGTGGAATGTGTCAATATTGTCAACACTTACATCTTGGGACTTATCATCAACAAAAATTCTTTGATGACCCCATTCTCCCCCTTCATCAAAAATTACATCCCTGGAAATTACAATTTTATCAGTCTTGGGATTGTAGAGTCTATATGCTTTGGTAGACTCACAATACCCTACAAATATACAAGCTTGACTTTTGGGATCAAGCTTCTTCCTCTTCTCATCAGGAATGTGTGTGTATGCTAAAGAACCAAAAACTTTGAAGTGCTTTACATTGGGTTTCTTTTCATACCACCCCTCATAAGGAGTGATGCCATATAAACTAGAAGTTGGACTTCTATTTAGAATGTATACACTGGTTCTTGCAGCATCAACCCAATACATATTAGTTAGATGCTTAGTCTGAAGCATTGTTCTCACCATCTCAAATATGGTGCGGGTATTTCTCTCGGCCACACCATTCTATTGTGGGGTATAGGCAGTAGTGAATTGCATTTTGATCCCACTTGCTTTACAATATTTCAAGAATTATTTTGAGGAGTACTCACCTCCTCGATCTGTTCTAAGACATTTTACAAAATACTCACTTTGTTTCTCTACATTTTTTTTGAAATCTATGAAGCAATCAAAAGCTTCATCTTTATGTTTCAAAAAATAAATCCAGCATAATCTAGAGAAATCATCTATGAAAGTGAGAAAATAGGAATTATTTTAGATACTCTTTATCTGCATTGGACCACAGATGTCTGAATGCACTAATTGAAGTGGATAGTTGGCTCTCCATGCTTGTACTTTTGGAAAATTTGACCTTGAGTGCTTTACCAAAGCACATACTTCACAGACATCCTTCTATTCATTGATTTTGGGAAGTCCTGTCACCATAGCTTGAGAAGTTAACAATTTCAAGCTAGCGGAATTAAGGTGACCATTTTGCAAGTGCCAAAGCACACTTGGATTTGCTATAGCTACATTTTCTAGTTGAGCTCCCCCTGGCTTGCCAAATTTGAGAGGGAATAACCGATGCTTGGTCATTGGGGCCTGTGTGATGACATGATTACAATTGTTTTTTTCAAGAATGAGATATTTTCCTTCATCAAAAACAAGTTTATAATTATTCTCCATCATTTGCCCGATGCTTAGCAAATTGTGTTGGAGCTTTGGAGTGTAGTATATGTCATTCACTTTCTTTAGTACTTTCATTGGAAATTCCATGGTTCCAATGCCTTCGAATTATAAAGCTTTATCATACCCTAACTTGATGTGGGATTTATAAGTGGAATCTAGAGTAGCAAATAGATATTATTTGCCACTCATATGGTTTGAACAACCAATATCCAGAATCCATGTGTCATTTAGATTCTATTCTGATTGTCCATATGATAGAAAAATATTAGAGGTATCATCTTCTTCTCCATAATTTCTATATTGACTGCTAATGCCTTCAGAATATTTTGACCAATAGTCACAAGCAATGTGGTCTGGCTTGCCACAATTAAAACAAGCTATTTTTGACTTGTCAGTTCCTTGCCCTTGATTTCCACTTCGTCTTGGATTTCCTCCTCTATTTTGGTTTCCACCTCTGTTCTGATTGCCTCCTCTGTTGGAGTTGCCTCCTCTGTTCTGATTGCCTCCTATGTAGTTGCCTTTGCCTCTTCCTCTTTGTTGACCTCTGCCTTGACCTCTTCCACATCCTCTTCTAGTATTTTCATTGTATGTGAAGGCTTTATTATCGCCTCCATAGCTAGTTGAAGGAAATTCCTATAATCTCTCTTCATGAGACATTAACAATCCAATTAATGCATCGAATGTTAAAGTGGAAAGATTTTTTGACTCTTCTATGATTATGGCAATGTGATTCCATCTTTGTGGAAGTGTTCGCAACACTTTTGTTACAATTATCTTAGGCTTGATTTCCTCGCCAAGTGTAACCATTTTATCAATAATTGCTTTCACTCTGACATAATAATCACCTACTTTTTCATCTTCTTTCATTTTGAGATTTTAAAAATATCATTTTAGTGTTTGAATCCTCACTTGCTTCACTTGATCATTTCCATGGAATCCGTCTTTCAAATATTTCCACGCATCTTGTGCAGTTATACAAGTGGCTATTCTAGGGAAAATACTTTTCTCCAATACTACTTGGAGATGATAAAGAGCAAAAGAGTTGCTCTTTTATGCTTCTTTATTTGTTTTCTTATTTGTGGCACTCAATGTATCCCAATTTGTGGGTTCTGTGAAACCCTCTTCTATTATATCCCACAAAACTTTTCGTATGAGTAAGGTCTTCATTTTGATAGACCAATAATCGTAGTCATACCCATTGAACTCTGTAATTGGTAGATTGTTATGGGAGGCCATAGTTACTAAAACACTCTTTTATTTCTTGGTTACAATAAAACACTTTGCTTTTTTTCAAAGAAATAAGAAGGAAGAAAGAAGAAGAAATAAGAGATTACAAATTTAAGTCAAATTTGACTTGATTCAATCTTTCATTGATTGCTTGTTCCTCTTATTGTGGTGTTGCAACTTCTTGATTCACGAAATTTTCTGCTACTTATTCTTCGTCGTCACTGATCAATATTATCTCTAGTGATTCTGGTTATAGGATTTCCATTGAATTACTGTAATGAGTATATTCAGATTCTTGTGGTGCAACTTCTATGGATTTAGATTGCTCAAATTGACTCCCAAAGGATTTATCTTCAGAGTCTGCCTCGTACCCTGAGTCTGGATGCCTCTGGTGTACAATTTCTACATTTTGCAACTAACTAAATACGGTATGTAGCCGATAAGATCTCACTTTTTCATCAAAATTTTCAGCGTTTTCTCTCACCAAAAGTGCACATAAGGCATGATAAAAACCACTTGGTCTTAACATCAATGCCTCTTTACAAATTTTAGTTTGATATTTTGTCTCTCTTACAAATAAAAATACTAAGCCTCTTCAACTTTGTCACAATTTTCCACCTTTGAGTCCTCTTACATAAATTGCCTCTTAGGCAATGTTCTTTTTCTCCTATTTTATTATATAAAAAAAAAATCTATATTTGTATTTAATAAAAGAAATATAATTGCTTTATAAAATAAAAATTTAAAAAACAATTATTATTTAATTTTATTAAATATAATATAAAGTTTATATTTTTTAATATATAAAATAATAAACTTTTAAGAAAAAGAAAAAACCTTTTAAAAAAAAATTTCTAACTCCGCAGGAGTCGAACCTGCGACTCATTTCTTTCAAGCAGAGTTTCCTTGCTAGCTCAGCTTCCACCATCAATGAAACCTAGGCAAAATACACTATTATTTCAAGACATTCAGGCCATATACCATACACAATTTTTTTTTTGCAACTTTTGTAGTCGCCGGGTTTGGAACCTGCGACCTCCTAGGGGCGAGCGGCTTAAGGCTGGCTCCTCGAGTCAGTCGAGCTACGCAGCCTGACGAGGAGGCGAGGTAGGCTTGCATCCTTTATCCTGTCGTGACTGTGTGATAATTTTAAAAAAATTACAATCTTTATCCCACATCCGCTGTGTAGAGGGAATATTGTGCTTTATTAGCATAGAGAAGCACTAAGCTTCTCGATTGCCTTTGGGCAATCAATGACTACACTTTTGCCTTCTAGCCGAGCCAATCACCTTGCTCCACATCACCAGTTTCCCCTTTGTCCACCTCGCTATCTGCTTGCCATGTGTCTGCCTTGATGTTTTCTCACCACATGTCCACCTATGGTTAGCCCCTCGATCCATGTGCTCTTTGCGGGCCTCTCTCAACCTTGCCTCAGTTTTTGTGCTATGGGCCCTCTTGATCTCACCTCAATTCATGTGCTATGGGCCCTCTCAACCTCCTTGAGATCTATGCCTCACTTGTGAGCTCTCCTATGGGCCTCCTCGACCTCCTCGATATTTGTGCCTCACTTGTCGTTCTCCTCGGGCTCTGTGCTTCACTTGTATAGCCTCTACTCTAATACCAGATATAGCACTAATGAAATTAGGAGCACTTAGGAAATTAGGAGCATAAATATTATTAACCAGATATTGCATTAACTTTAAGTTCGAAGGATTACAATGCTTAAATACAAAGATTATTAACCAAAACATATAAAGCTTAGGAGAAAGAATAGGGAAGAATAAAAATAGGGAGGAAAGGAAAAATGAGATTAGGAGTCAAAATCCCTACAGTCCATGCCGTCTAATCCTGCTGACTCAGTTTTCGTCCAAGGAGGTAAAAGGGTAAGGTCCAAAGCTTATAGTGGTAAAACATTTTTTTTACTTTTTTACCCTTTTAACTTCCAACACCGTAGGCGCTCCTCTTCTAGAACGAACTTCCAAAGCACTCCACCCATGGAGCGACATTCTAAAAACAACAAAAACAAGTATAAAGGCTAAGTGTAAAAGTCAATATGGTCAAAAGGCAAAGCGCTCCACCTAGGGAGTGCTTGAGGGAAGAAGGAACGTAACACAAAGACTAGATAGAGGAAAATAGGCACTGAGGATGAAGGTACATTAAGAGAAGTTAAAGAGTCAATGAGGGAAGCGCTCCACAAGTGGAGCACCTTTCCAAAGCGCTCCACTAGTAGAGCACATCTCCAAGGCAAAGGAAAAGCAAAGTGAAAACAAGTTATATCATAAGTAAAAAAGGCAAACTCCTAAAAGGTCAACTAAATGTCAAATTCAAAAGCGCTCCACAGCTGGAGTGCTCCTTCAAAAGTGCTCCACAACTGGAGTGCCTCTCTAGAGTAAGAAATGTAAGAGCAACCAAGGTAGAAAGGGTCAATTTGGTCAAAACATAAAGTACTCCACTAGTGAAGTGCCTCTTCAAAAGCGCTCCATTAGTGGAGTGAACTCCTCGAACAAGTGACTAAGAGAAGCTGTTGTAAATCTACCATGGACAGTTCGGACCAGCTCCAAGTTACATTCTGTAAATTTGAATTGATTATTTCAAGTCATTATCGAAACCTTCTGTTTTCAATGCTCAGTTATCTAAAAATCTTGAATTGACTGTTTCAAGTCATCATCGAGAACAAGTCTACTTGTCACAGGAGTGGTTGAGCATTAATGTTTTAAGTGGTAGATTTCTTCTATAAAATTTTGCTTCTTCTCTGTAACTAAGCATGGATAACTTTTGCTAGAGAAGTAGCCATATACTTCAAAATATGCTTTTAAAATAAAGGCTTCTGGCTCCGATTTTAATTTATCTATCCTTGTGTATGAATTCTATTATGTAATTTCTATTAAATTAGTCCCTCTATTGCATAGTTTAATTATGTTTTCTAGATTTCACTATCAATAGAGGACTAGTCCCTGGAATACTTGTTGGATTTTACATAGTTCAAAGAATTTAATATTGGTTTTTGTTAAAATTCTATTGTTTTTATTGTTGTTGGTTCAAGTAGTTAGACTGTCTATCATTCTTTCGGTCCATCACCCTACATTTCTCGCTTTTTAGCCATTTTCCATTTCTTTCAGTTTTACCTCTTTCAATATCTTCCTAAGCCTTATCTCAAAAACCCCATTTTTATTTTTAGAACCAGCCCTACTAGAGATTTCCATAGAGGACTTTCCTTTCCTTTAGGTATTCAATTCTTAGCAACGGGCCTAGGGTGTTGCAGACTTAGAAAACCTATCTTATTGCTGTCAAATCTAAACATATGGTGACCCTATTGAACTCAGATACCTCCAAGTCTCGAAGACTAGTATAAGAACTCACACCTTCATGCATACGAGATGGAGAGTTAGAAATGCAAAACAAGAAGAAGAAATCGAGTTCTACAAGCTTGACATCGATGCTTTGGGAGAACATCCTAGGGTGGTTAGACCGAATAACCCGCTAGACAGGACATCTTCACAGGAAGTTGTCATTGCTACATGGAATCCAACTCCCGACAACACTATGACCAACTTACCTCTAAATCCATCAAATTATTCAGATCATCAGTATTCTCCAATTCCATTGAACGTTCAAACAAGTGCTCTAAGTGTTCCAATCATTCTAGCTTAGCAAGTTCTATCGCCTCCGTCGCTCCATACCAATTTGCCATCCCATATGATGCAACAAAATCCACCTAGGTTGTTCCTAGCCTAGAATTTGTTGGCAATTTTGGGTACATTGGGTACATTGCCTTTGCTCAAGTGTTGATGTTGTCATTGATGTCAAGAAGCGAAAAGGTTTTTTTGTGAAAACCAAGGCAGACAAAATAAAAGGTTTTATTTAAAACCATGGACAACAGATTTGAAATGGGTTTTTCTTAAAACCCAAGCTGGCTCTTCGTTTCATTGAAAAATGTGCCCCGATGATGAAGATATTTAATTTTAAATATCTAGTTTAAATTTTATTTATTTAAAATTTAAATTAATATTTTAAAATTAAATTAAAATTTTTTTCGACGTGTTTGGAAATGCCGACGTGTTTGGTAATGCATTGAAGTGCATATATATTGGGGCTAATAAATTCATTTCAGTGGGTGTGTGAATCGAGATAAATCATAGTGCATTTTGTTTGTCTTCGTCTGCGCCAGCGAAGGAGGTGCACGTGATGGACAAGTCTTTGCTATGATGAATGGTCGTGGTGCCGAGGAGGAAGGCAGATGATTGGTTGGTGTGAAGTTTAAGAATATAGGTGAAGCACGCTCGGAGATAAACACGAAGAAAAACACAATGCATCATGATGCAAGCTAAGGGGGAATGGAGTTTGATATAACTCTCTGTGTTTTTCAATTTTGGCATTAATGAGGTGAAGATGTTGTGATTCGAGCACTGTACGAAGGAGTGTGGTAAAATTGATACAAATTGTTATATGAGTAAGGAAACAACCACATAATCACCCAACGAACGACAACAGAAAATTTTTAAAGGGATAAAGTTTGGTGCAGTAGTTTGGAATACGATGAAGGTCTAAAGTTTGCAGCAAATATTTGGAAATGCGGCTAAGGTACAATGCTCTGAGTAGTGTTTCGGGAAACAAAGAAGTTTGCATATCAAAATATTTTGTGTGGAAGAAAGAAGACTCACATCTTTGATAACTGAACTTATCCATCGGATAGCACATACAGAAGTGAGAAATATGTTAGGGCTTGCTTGGAGAAGACCATGGTTTCAAATCCCACGATCAACATTTTTAGAGTAAGAGCTCCACCATTTTTTTTGCTTGGATATTCGTGAGACGGCAGGGTTAAATCAAACAGCGTGAGCAAAATTTTCACGTGGGAGTGCAGCTAACTTGGTGGTTTGATTTGAAGCTAAAACGTTAAGAGAACATAAGTCCCATGATCAAATATACGAAGCTCCCTTTTGGTGGACAAGATAGATAAGAGGTATGTTATTTAATAATTGATGTTGAAAGTTGAGCGCTTGGAGATTGTTGTGATTTATTTTACTTTTATGGTACAAGTGGTTTTGGGAGTTATAAGGTATGCAATGTTGTGATTTATTTTATTTTATGGTACAAGTGGTTTTAGGAGAGATAAGGGAGTTGTGCAATTAAAGGCTTTGGTGATGATTATTGAAAGGTGGAATAATGTTGATTATTTTATGATCTACTAACCCTTGTGAAGATTGGCAAAAGAATTTTGTGATTGGGGTAGATTTCCAAAGAAGGTTCTTCACTTCAAAAAGGTATGGGCACATTCTTCTTATGAGTATGATTGGTGTATGTTTTCCTTAAATAAGATTGGAGTGAAAAGGTATTCAACAAGGTTTCCTTTGGTTGGGTGTAAATCCTATTTTCTGGGTTTGTTGAAGACTGCTTATGCATTGTTATCATTGATGAGAGTTTTGGTGAATGCATAATTCTGGTTTGAGGTAGTGGAAGCATTGTGCACTAGGGTTTATGTTTGTAAGTCTTGTTACTTGCATTGAGATGGTGAAACCCTTAGTTGGCTATTTTGATATTGATGGATGAGTTGCTTCCATAGTGGTTGTGTTGATGAAGTTAGTACTTTACTTGATACATGATATTGGGCTTACTCCATTGAGTTGATTTGAACAAGTTATTCTTTGCATTTGATGATATTGTGTTGGTGGCTATTTTGTTCGAATATCTTTGGAGGGAAAAGTATTTCTACTTGTTTTCTTTTCTTGTGATGATTGGTTGAATGCTTCAAGGTTAATGATGAGTTGAATGATGTTGGTTAAACCTTGTCTTTGAGCATTGTTGTTGAAGCCCTAATTGGTTGAGAAAAGATATTGGTTTTGGAAAGAACATGAGTATCATTGTTATATGAGATATTGCATGGTTGGCAATTGTTGGGTTGTGTTTCATGTTCTTGAGAAAAGCATACTACATCTATCTTATTCTTTTGAGATTTGAGATAGAGTTGAGATTGAGATTGGGAGTTAAGTATAGAACATATTGAGTCTCTAACAATTCTCTTTATGCTTCTATGAGGTTGATGAATCACATTGGGTCTCTAACAATTCTCTTTGTGGGTTCATGCCAAGCAAGTTTTACTTGATGAACTTGTGAGCAGGTTTTGGACAGGTTCCATTGGGGACTTGTGAGCAGATTTGGACAGGTCCTAGCAGAGGACTTGTGAAGCTGAGTTTGATAGTTCTATCAGAGAACTTGAGGATAGAGGTGCATTGGTTCTATCAGAGAACTTGAGGACATAGGTGCATTGGTTCTATGAGTAGAACCCGAGGACATTTGTGCTAGACCGAAGGACTGTGCTTAGTGCAAATTCGAGGACTAGCTTTGAGGTGATAGAGTTGAGGATAGAGGTCTCCAGCCAGAGCAGGGAAGACAGGTGTCTTCTATGGATGGAGTTCCATTTGCTAAGGGCAGTAGAGGTAGAGGTCTTCTAGAGGATCACCAGCCAGAGAAGAGCTAGGGGATTGGTGTCTCCTGTGGGTCGGTGCCCATGAAATTGAGCTAGGGGATTGGTGTCTCCTGTGGGTCGGTGCCCACAAACTTGAGCTAGGGGATTGGTGTCTCCTATGGGTTGGTGCCCATGAACTTGAGATTAGGGGATTGGTGTCTCCTTTGGGTTGGTGCCCATAAACATTGTAATTGGGAAGGTTTCCCAAAGAACATTGAGATAACTTTTAGAGAAAAGTTTTGTGGATGTAGCCCAGGCTTTCTGGGTGAACCACGTTAAAATTGGTGTCTCTTTGTGGATGATCTTGTGCATTGTTTTGATATGGCTTTGGATATATTGCTTTACTATTTTGAAGTATAAAAGAAAAGTAAAAAGAGGTCTTATACTGTTCACCCCCCCTCTTAGTATAAGCTTGTGTTCAACAATTGGTATCAGAGCGAGGTTCCTTCGAAAAGTTTAACAGCTTGAAGGAAGATCTTACAAGAACACAAATGGCAAGGAAAGGCAAAAGCAAAACCATAAGACACAAGAAGAAGAAAACTCACATGGTCATGAAAGGAAATGAAGATGATCTCAATGTTGCTATTTTGAGAATGGAAATAGATTCAAGAGATGAATCAAACAGTGGAGAACAAGCCAGATTAATAAAGTTTTGCATCGGATGTGGGAAGATCGATCACTTTGCAGCTGATTTCTCACAAGGAAGTGAATGTTTTGTTTGTGGTCAACTCTATCATAATGATCATCATTGCCATGGGTTTAGTAGAAGTGAAGATGAAGATGATCCATTCAAAATTGGTGAAGAAACAGATTCAGAACAAGAGTGTGATGAAGAAGGAAGTGATGCAGAAACAAATTGGGAACATAAACTAATTTTAGACCTGAGTAAAAAGGTTGAGGATGTAGAAGATATAATCACCAGCTTGAAAGTTCAAGCAGAAGATTACAAGAAAATTTTTGAAGATCTCAAAATGCAATCATCTAAGAAAATAGAGTATTGCAGCAAGCTAGAAAAAGAAATTGACGGTTTAAGAATGCAGACAGAAGAAATGAGTAATAAAGTTGGTATATACAACAAACATGAAGAGGAATCTAACAAAGTTGTTATCAATCTGAAGCTGAAAATAGAAGAGTTCAAAAAAAGTGAAGAAACTCTTAGGTATCAGATCAATGAGAAAGAGACTATTTGCTGCAAACAAAAAGAAGAGATTGTTTCATTGAAGAAACAACTAGAAGAGGCCAATACAACTCTTAAAATCAAATATGAGCACAACAATCAAGAAAAGAAGAGTGTCTACCTTGACAAAGCAAGTAAGTGTTTTAGTAGTGATAGTGAAAGTTCTTCAGGTGATTATAAAAATGAGATTTTGTTCATATCAGAAAAGGAGGAAGAACCGAAATGTCTTAGATATGGAAAGTGTGGGCACCTTGAGGATAATTGCAAAAATAATGATTTGGTTACTAGTATGTATGAGGATGCTTCAAAAATTGATAAGGAAGATGCATGTATGGTTTTTGAAAAGGGTAGCACCTCTAGTAATAAGAAATCTGAAAAAGGCCTTGATAACTCAAAGTGCAATCAAATAGAGGATCTTGAATGTGAACTTACTAATGCTCTTAGTGTCTTGAAAAAGGAAAGAAAGAAGAATGCTAGACTCAAGGATAAGTTAGATGAATGTTGCATGGAGAGAGATAAAATTATAGAAAGTCTTGACGTCTCTATGGCTAAGGCACAAGAACTCAAGAATGAGTTAGAATCTAAGGTGCTTGAGTATAGTGAATTAGATCAGAAAATGGCTTCTTTGAAAGAGGAAACTAAAGAATACAAGGATAAGCTGTACAGGTTTCAAGATAGCTCCAAAAAGGTTAAGTCTCTCATCAAAGGTCAAAGAAAGACAACAGACAAAATAGGCCTCGATTTTGTTAAGCCTCACAAGGAACAAATTGGAGAGTCTAGTAAGAGACTCCAAAAGGAAGAAAGTTTTGATGGGGAAAGTATTTCAGATCATGAGTCCTTAAATGATAGATGCACAGAAATAGAAAACATAATTCAGAATGAGAAGAAGAAGTTTTCAGAACCTAAGAGGTCAAATAATGGAAAGTTTCAAGGCAGATGTTTTGCATGTCACAGATTTGGTCACATGGTTGTACATTGCATGGCTCAAGTGAAGAAGGCAAATGACAGTTTTAGAAGTGGTAATTTCTTTCATGGGTATTGCTACTCTTGCAATCAGTTTGGGCATAAGGTAGTTTATTGCAAGGCAAATAACAAGAACTGGGTTAGTCAGAACAGACTTAGTCAAAACAAGTTTGGTCAGAACTGGTTTGGTCAGAACATGTGGATTCAAAGAATAGGTATGCCTAAAAGAAATAACATTGTTACTTGTTATAAGTGCAACAATGAAGGTCACATAGTCAGACAGTGTAGAGTTGAAATTCCAGGATACAGGAACAGGAACAGTGGCATGATCAGGTCCAAGGATCAGAACAATGACAGGAACAAGAATATGGACAAAGAGTTCAAGAGAAGACCCGGAAAGGAAGTTATAGACTGATGAGGCCTGGAAATGCCTCAATCATAACATGTTTTGTACACTAAAAATGCCTATAAACTCTTATGTTTTATCTGATATGTTAGTTAAGTTGATTTAATATGCTGTATATTAACCATTTTGCATGATCAATGTATTTGAGATATTATATGCTGATTTTACAGCTTTTTGCATAGTTTTGTGTTCTTTTTGTTATGATTTGCTACAATGAGATATGCTTAGAATAATAGCAGCATTTCACTAATCATATTTTGATTTGTTTCAAGCATTTACTTCACCTAAATCGCAACATGATGCAAGAAAACTCTTTGTCGTGCAAAGAAAAATCGGTCTTTCCCATGTAAATTCCAACCAGCTGTCCATAAATAGTAAGGCATGGAATTCACATGAGGAAAGGAATGGAGACCATTAGAATTTGATCTTAAGAGATAACCCACCTGAGAGATGCAGAAGAAACCAATGGAAAGCATACATTTTTTCATTCCGAAGCATCTTCGGAATGAACAGATATCTTCGGAATGAAGAAAACACAACATCTTCGGAATGAGAGGATCTTCGGAATGAAGAAAGCAGCGTCTTAGGAATGAGCGGATCTTCGGAATGAAGCATGCAGTATCTTCGAAATGAGCGATATTCAAAATGATAATGCAGTATCTTTGGAATGAGCGATCTTCAAAATGAAAACTGCACTGTCTTCGGAATGAAGCCACTTATCTTCGAAATGAAGAACAAAATGTGTTTTTGACCTTTTTGACCAATTTTTGAAGGCAGAAAAAGGGAAATAAAGGTTGGAAAAAGTAAAGAGAAATATCCTCCATTTTTTTTTGCCATCATTGCCGACCAAAGCCATCATTAAGGGAAAGATCAGGTTTTAGTCCTCTTCTAGGATAAAACCAGAATTTGTTGTAGCATTTTAGGATTAGATCTTTTGAGATATTCTTTGTTTGTAATCAGATCATAGGATAGCTATAAATATTGCTCTCATTCAGGTTGAGATATAGATAAGGGGGTAGAGAAATAGCAGATAGATAGAAAATAGAGTAAGGAAGCTAAATACAGAGTATAACTAGGAATTGACTGTTACAATCTTGTAACAATTTTTCAGCAGAATTCTTGTAATCATGTCTTTTGATCAATAAAGTGCACCAGTTCTATTTCAATTTACTTGTAAATGAGTGTGATTAAGATTTAGAAAGAGAGAGCGACTTACACCTTCTTCTGGACAAAGAGGCTGGCCACTTCCAGACTTAGGAGTACTAGCAAAACAAGTTTTTATTCTGATTTTGCTGCAGCAAAATGAGTTGCAGAACTTATGTAAATTTCTTGTGAATAAGTTGACAATATTTGTAGTATTAGTTCATTCATGTTAAAATAAATCTTGTGCTTAATGTTTTAGTTGCAATCTTACTTTCAGCCAAGCTTTCACTTTATTTTCAGAACTGTTATTTCTAGAATTTACTGTTTTTCAGCAATTTCCTGCATTTTTGTGTTTTGCTGTCAAAATCTGAACAGAGGATTGACAACCTTCTGTTAGAGAATTTTGATAGTTTTTATTTCCACATTAGATCTAGACTTTCATTACTTTAGATTTCCTTTCTGCAATTAGAATCAGACTTTCAATTCTGCAACTGTTAATTCTGCAATATAATTAGGTCTTATTCTGCAATTGTAATTAGGACTTCATTTCTGCAGTTAGTGATTAGTTTCCAATTCTGCAACTTAGATTAAGATTTAATTCATGCAATTTAGAGATAGGAATGTTCCAAAACCCCCCACAAAACCGATTCCACCAATAAAGACTTGTTGCCCTAGATTGACCTAAGTTATAGCTGTTTCACTTCTTCTTCTGCAGATAGCCTTGTACACTGCCTTGGATTGACATATTATTCGAGAATTAATGATGGTATAACGACTACACATAATTTTTGCACCATTGCCAGGGATATAGTGTTGCCAGAAGAAAAAAAATAGTCCAATAGCTGTAATCAGACTAAACTGTGAACATTCAGGTTAAAATCTGAATATAACAGTAGAGTAAGATAACAACTATTGACTTAATTTATGTCATTTAGGAGTAAACATGAATGAGTAAGTCTAGGGAGACCCCAAAGGATCCCCGGCTTGTCCCATTAAGGAGATCTTCACGCCTAAGGGGTGAATCACCCGTGTTTGAACTACCTGAAAGACTGATAGAAAAATCACCAGTCTCACCATCAGTAGAACATTTTGAGAAAGGAAAATCACCAATTGTATCAACAGAATATCTTAAGGAAGATAATTCATCAGACTCATCAACAAAAAATCTTGGACCTCTTGAGAGAAAAATTTGGGAAGCTTTAACTTCTCCTAGGAAACAAGAAACTATGGCAGGCAATGTAGATGGCCAGCATGGCTATGTTCATAATGAAGGGGATGATCAGGATGTGCTCCAACCGTCCAGAACATTTGAATATCCTATTCATCTGAATCCAACACAAAACTCTCCCATGAAGACCATTTCACCTTCAGTACTTCCCACCTTTCGAGGTGTTGTATCTGAAGATCCTGACTAGTTTTTGTTTGAATTCAAGGTAGTGTGTCAGACTTATGATTATATAAATGACAATCAAAAACTTAAGGTTTTTCCCTCAACTCTCAAGGATTTAGCATTACGCTGGTTCATGAGCTTAGAGCCAAATTCCATAAGAACCTGGGATCAAATGGAGACTGTCTTTTTAGAAAAATATCAAGAATACTGCCATGTAAGGAATAGAAATGATGAGTTATTTAGAATCAAGCAGGAAGATGATGAGACCTTGGAAGATTACCTTGATAGGTTCTCCTTTGTTCAAAGGAGATGTGGACTAGTAGAACCGAATTGTGTAAAACTATCTTTTTGAGAGGATTGCAAGATGAATCCAGAGAAGTTCTGGATTTGATGGGAAAAGGGGATGTAACCACTCTCAGTAATGAGGAAATTATGGATCTCTGCAGGAATTACTCTCACACTAAGCAGAGAAGAAGAAAAATCCACACAAATGGTACTGATGTAAAGGACCTGATAGAGGAACTTGCAAATTTCAAAACTGATATCCTAGTGCATTTAAACACTACTTTAGGGGAAATCTCTGCAAAAGCTAAAAATACGAGAACCTTTGGCAATTTATTGCCCAAGATGTAGAAGTAAAAAAGCTTTGCAGGAATGTCCTTTGAATAAAACAACCATCTCGGCCATTTGTAGTATCTGTTCAAAAAGGCATTCAACTGATCAATGCCACCTGCTACCACAACTCAAAACTGTGTTAGAAAACCAGACTGAGGAACTCAACTATATTGGACCAAAATAGGGGGGGAATTTCTCTCAATATCAAAATACCCCTCATTTTCTTACAAATTTGGGGCATAATCCTGGTACTATGCCTTGGGGACAATCAGAACCACCCCAACGTCCTTGGAATTATCCTCAATGGACAAATTCCCAAGAATGGCCACAATCAAATTGGAGTAATCCAGCCTGGAATCAGAATCAAAACAACCCCTCATGGAATCAGAATCAAAACAACCCCTCATGGAATCAGAATCAAAACAACCCCTCATGGAATCAAAATCAGACTAATCCACATTGGGTGCAAAACCAACCACAATGGAATCAGCAATACCAGTCCTATCCAAGGCAGCAAAGGAATCAAGGTCAAACTCAGCATTTGTTGCCTGCACCTAATCAGAATTTTTAAGAAAAACAACAAACACAACAAGTGAAGCAACCTCAATTGCCAGCTCATCCAGTCACTAATCCCAATAGTGTAAGACAGACACCTCCTGTCTATGTGGCTGAAGCTGAAGAAAATATTGAAATTAATGTTCTTGATTGTAGTGATATTCAACTCCGTTCAGGAAAAGTTGTACCTAAATTAGTTTTAATGGAAACCAAAGATAATTAAGAGCAAGAATCATAAGAATCAGAGAGAATTCAACCAAAAAAAGAAACAGAAAAATTGGATCCAACAATAGAAAAAGAGACACAAGCAGAACAATTACCAAGGATAGTTCCATATCCTGAAAGACTTAATGCAATACCAGAAATTTCTGAGTCAGAATTGGTCAAAGAACTAAAAAAATTGACTATCTCATTACCCTTATTGCAATCCATTAAAGAAATACCAGAAATTAATAGTACTGTCCAAAATTTGTGCATTAAAATAACAGGGAGAAAGAAGAAAGCATTCCCCAAGACTGTGTAGGTTGAAGGAAAGATAGCTGATCTCTTATCTGGAAAACTACTACCTCCAAAGTATAGTGATCCAGGAAGCCCAGTTATCACAGTCACCATAGGTTCAGTACCAATATCAAATATTTTAGTGGATCTAGGAGCTGCAATAAATGTCATGACTAAAGATACAATGGAACAGTTATAGCTCAAACATCTCAGTCCCACATTTATAGTTTTAGAAATGGCTGATAGGTCAGTAGCAAAACCTGAAGGAATCATTGAAGATGTCCCTATAGAAGTTTCTTCTTGGGAATTCCCTGCATATTTTTTGGTTTTACAGCCAAGAAATTTAGCACATGGATATCCCATTATTTTGGGAAGACCTTGGCTTGCAACTGCAGTAGCCTTCATAGACTGCAGATCTAGAAATATGACCATTTCAAATGGTATTGAGCTGAAACAAATTTCTTTATATCCTCCTGCAAAACCATCTAGCAAATTTTCAGGCCAGTTATGGTTTTCTGACTCAGATGAAGAACAAAAAGAGGTCATTTCTACACTAGCTACCTTAGTAGTAAGAGAACACACATAAGACCTCAGTGACACAGAAAACTTAGAAAATGAAACAATCCCGATGAATGTTCTGCATGAACAAAGTTTAGAAGGGGAAGCAACAAATACCCAACAAATGATAAGTAATGAGGAGAATAAAAAATTTGAAGATGAATCATCTGTGCTATCACAAGGAAAATCTGTTTCACTATCACATGGATGGCACCATCATCTGATTTTTTCTTCTCACTGTTCCATACAAGAAATGCTTCCCTCAAGCAGCAATGAAAGAGAAACTGCTTCGTTTCTCCAATCACAACAATGTCCTCTTAATCCCTTAATCACCAAGTATGAAGGAGTGAATTCAGTCCTTCTAAATACAAAACAAATAGAAGTCCAGCCAGGCAAATTTCTGAATATCTACAGCCAGCTTACTAGGGAAGAGGAAGAAAAATTGATAGTTGTTTTGCAGAAGCATGTTCATGCTTTTGCTTGGAACTACAAAGATATGTCAGGAGTTCATCCTGATATATGTACCCATAAGATCTATACCGAAGAAGTCAAGCCAGTCAGACAATTTCAAAGAAGATTGAATCCTGCCTTAAGAGATATTGTGAAGGAAGAAATTGAAAAACTCCTGGAAGTAGGATTCATTTACCCAATTTCTGATAGTCAATGGGTTTCTCCATTGGTAATAGTTCCTAAGAAAAATGGAAAAATGAGAGTATGTGTAGATTACGGAGAATTGAATAAGGTGACATACAAAGACCATTTTCCATTACCTTTCATAGATCAAGTGTTAGATACTCTTGCTGGAAAAAGATACTTTTGTTTTCTTGATGGATTTAGTGGGTATAATCAAATTCAGATTGCACCTGAAGATCAAGAAAAGACAACTTTTACATGTCCATGGGGAACATTTGCCTATAGGGTTTTACCTTTTGGTTTGTGTAATGCCCCAGCAACTTTTCAACGAGCAGTCCTAGCAATTTTTGCTGATCTGACCACCAAAAGTGTTGAAATTTACATGGATGATTTCACAGTATGTGGAAAAACTTTTGATTTTACATTGGAAAATCTTGACAAAGTCTTAACTCGCTGTGAAACATACCACTTATCCTTAAATCCAGATAAATGCTTCATGATGATGAAGGAAGGGATAGTTCTTGGTCATCACATCTCTCCTAAAGGGATCCAAGTTGATCCAAAGAAAGTTGAAATTATCAAGAACCTCCTTCCTCCTAAAACTCAGACTAATGTCAGAAGTTTCCTAGGACACATTGGTTTTTACCGTAGGTTTATTCCCAACTTTAGTACAATAGCCAGTCCATTATTTGCCTTATTGACTAAAGATTCTGAATTCTCCTGGACTGCAAAGTGTTAGGAAGCATTTGAAGCTCTAAAAGAGAAATTGATAACTCCACCTGTGCTTAGAGTACCTAATTGGACATTACCATTTCACATTCAAACTGATGCCTCCAATACAGCAATTGGAGCAGCATTAGGACAAATTGATAATGGTGAAAATTATACCATCTACATTATTAGCAAAAACTTGACAGGAGCAGAGAAAAATTATACAACAACTGAAAAAGAATTCCTAGCAGTAATTTATGCCATCAACAAATTTAGGCATTATATCATAGGTTATCAAATATTTATTCACACAGATCATACAACAATTAAGTATTTGATGAATAAACCTATGGTAAGTGCAAGAATTATTCGTTGGTTGCTGTTGCTGCAAGAATTTGATATTACCATAATAAAAAAACTAGGAAAAGCTAATGTTGTAGCAGATTTTTTGTCCAGGTTGTAGAACACAGATGAAGGGGAATTAGTTGATGACACTTTTTCTGATGAAAAACTATTTTCTATATCAGTTCAATCACCTTGGTTTGCAGATATAGCCAATTATTTGGCCACAGGGAAAGTTCCTCCACATTTCACCTCAAAATAGAAAAAACAATTGATCAAATAGAGTTCTTCTTTTGAGTGGATTAAGGGTATGCTTTTTAAGTGCAGTCCTGACCATGTGTTACATAGGTGCATCCGAAAGGATGAAGTGTATGATATCCTTAGAGCTTGTCATGATGAACCCTCGGTGGACACTATTCACGTAAAAAGCACGGTTAGAAAAATCTTAGGGATAGGATATTATTGGCCATCTCTTCACAAGGATGTGAAAAAGTACATCGGGCATTGTGATCCATGCCAAAGAATGGGGAAACCCACTCATACAAATGAGATGCCATCGCAGCCTCAAATGGTTTTAGAACCATTTGAGAGGTGGGGGCTTGATTTTGTAGGACCTATTGATCCACCTTCTCAAGAAAAGGTGCATATTCTAGTATGCACTGATTACTTGACAAAGTGGGTAGAGGTGTGTGCTTTCAAACATGCTCATGAAGAGAAGGTCGTTGATTTCTTGTATACTCAGATTTTTTAGAGATTTGGAGCTCCACGGTCTATCACCACAGACCAAGGACCCCAATTTGCATCCAAAGTCATAAAAGTATTTATAGAATTGTATGAAATCAAACATAGAAAATCATCACCTTACCACCCACAAGCAAATGGCCAGGTTGAAGTAAAAAATAGAGAACTAGAACGCATCTTGACAAAAACATTAGCTTTTCATAGGAAAAATTGGCTAGACAAACTACCTGAAGCAGTTTGGGCCTACAATACTACTTGGAAGTCCACTACTGGATTCACACCTTATGAACTAGTCTTTGGTAAAAAGCCTCTCTTACCTATTGAATTTGAGCTACTAACATTGCGCACAACACTGGAAATTGGAATTGACTTGTCGCAGGCACAGATAGACAGGATTCTGTAGCTGAATGCATTGGATGAACTTAGATTGGATGCTCTGCACCAAACCGAGGTAATTCAGAGCGAGAGGAAGCTGTGGCATGACAGTCACATTCAGCAGAGGAAACTCCAACAAGGAGATTAGGCTTTACTGTTCGATTCTCAATATGAGGACTTCCTTGGAAAACTAAGAACTAGATGGTTGGGACCTTACTGGATTGAAGAGGTATTCAACAATGGAGCAGCTCGTTTATCCCCCATTGATGGGTCACAAAGAAAGTTGGTAGTGAATGGAAATCGCCTCAGGGTATACCATACACCTCTGACTAAAGAATAATTCTTGCAGCAACTTGATAGTTTGGATACACAGCAGGTGGAAGAGAATCCTTCTTACACTTCAAAACAATCAACATGATCGATGGATTTCAAGAAAATAGAAAATACAAAAAAATCAGAAAAATAGAAAACAAAAAGATGAATAAATTTTGAGTATGAATTCCTTCATAGGCATGGTTTCAGGGGAAATCATGAAATTCCTTCATGGGCATAGTCAGGATCAAGAAAAAAAAAAAAAAAAAAAAAAGAGAGAAAATGAGAGGTAAAAATAAAAAAAATGGGGAAAATCAAAAAAAAAAAAAAAAAAGAGAGAAAAATGAATAACTCAGCAGTGAAAACCTTTTTAAGGCACTACTGGGTTGGTATGCATGAAAACCAGTTTTTTGGCATGCATAACCTTGAGAAATTTTTGAATCATCATTGTACAAATTCACCTAGTGCACTTGTTTTGAAATGTTGCAGAAAATCTTAGCAGAATATCAACAAAAGCAGTTATTCTTCAAAACTGGCATTAACTGTTTTTATCAGGTATATATTTCTTACATTTCTTCATTGTAAAATGATTGGTATATAGTATGTGACAATTAACCATTAGAATAAAAGGTATTCATAAGAGTTGGCATACTTAAAAACATGTTTTAAGAATGATAATATTGATTTCTGCCTAATCTTCGGAACAAGAATGCCAAAAACAATACTTGCTATATTATCTTCGAAATGAAATTGTCTTCAGAATGACAGCAAAATGAATGTTGAACTTTATCTTCGAAAAGAAACTTTGTCTTCGGAATGACAATTTGTCTTCAGAATGAAACTTGGTCTTCAGAATGATGATTTGCTGCATCATCTTCGGAATGAAGATTTGTCTTCGGAATGAAGATCTATCTTCAAAATGAAGGTCTGTCTTTGGAATGACGATTTGCTTTCACAATACAACTTGATATTCGGAACGAGGATTAATCTTCGGAATGAGGATTGATCTTCGAAATGAAGATCTATCTTCGAAATGAAAATTCTGCAAAGAGGATTTGTCTTCGGAATGAAGACCTGTCTTCGGAATGAGGTCATAATCTTCGGAATGAGGATTTGTCTTCGGAATGAAGACTTGCCTTCGGAATGAGGTCATAATCTTCGAAATGAAATTTCATTTGCATTTTCAGAAAGAGCATTTCCACGTGGCGTCCAAGAAAATAAGATACGACAAAATTAAGATTTTTTCTTAGTTGCATGCGAAGAAGGGACACGTGTCAATCAACACATGGTCTGTTTTTGCACTCATTGGAAATACGGAGAATCTGCAACCATATGCCACCAGTTTTTAATGTCAATTAACATGCACGTGAGAATCTACAAAACTGATGACGTGGATCTAACGGCAAGGACATCCATGCAATTATCAACGAACAGGTGTACAGTGCAGAAGTAGATATGTGTGCCATCCTTATTTTTGAAGACGTGTTGCGAGGTACAGTGCATAGAATACGACTCATTCCAAAGAAGACGAAGAAGAAGGAGAAAAAAGGCAGCGAAGGTTATAAACTCTACAAATTAGCAACAAGAAACAACCAAAAAATCTTGCAGTAGGATAGCAGCCGTAGTGTACAAGTTTTAAACAGAGAAAAATGGGACGCAAGATCAGAACAGAACCTGCAGATACCAATTTCCTCCGAGAAAATTTGGCAGTTGTGCAGATTTTTGAAGACAGAGGGTTTATGACATTTCTAGACAAATTCAATGGGTCTTCAGAAGATTTAGCTGGCATGTTTGCCCACACGTTCAGAAACAACCGAGCACATGTCAACGACATGTCTAGTCAAATTACAGAGCTGCCATTAGAGGGAATTTCAATTACTAGATCTGGCAAGAACACATTGGCAAATGTAGTTAATCAGTTTGTAGAAGAGAATGATAGAGAACCCGAATATTTAACCCATAACAACACATGCAAGGGGTTAAAAAGGGCTAGCCTCGCAAGAACCCCGGGATGAAGTAGCCACCCGGGTGATTAAGTTTTTGACTCGTGAAGGGCAGTATGTGCTGTTGTCAGGGCATCATCTACGAATTTTAAACCATCTCAGACATGGTAGACAACAACCAGAAGTTAGGGTTAATCTTCCCCTGTATTTGTACCAAGAGTTAAAGAACATGGAAAAAAGATATCAGGAGGGTAAAGGAAGCCTTCGCCATCATGGCCTTATCAAATTAATTTTCCAACATCATTTCAGAGGAAACCCTAAGAGTTTTGACAGGTTTTACTCTAATTTAAATGATGTTATTTTTGGGGATGAAAGTGAAGAAGAAGAGGAGTCAAATACTATTGATGTTGTTGCAGAAGACGAAACAGTTGCTGTAGAAAATATTACAGAAGTTGCTACAAAAAATGTTGCAGAGGTTGCTGCAGAAGAAGCTGTAGAAGATGCCCCTGAAGCTGTTACAGAACTTGCTCCTGAGCCTTCAACTTCACAGGCTAAGAGACAAAATAAAAGAGGATCTGGAACTAGCAGCAGAGCAGAAAAACAAAAGAGAGTTTGGTTTGCTGAAGCTACAACTGACTTGTCAGAACAGAGAAGTGAAACAAGGGAAACAGAGGCATCAAAAACTGACCCCATGACCCCTGCTGTCACCAAAAAATAGAGCAAAAATAAGAAGTTTGCATCTGGAACTAGGAGGTCTACAAGAATCCATTTGAAAGAGACTACAGAACAAGTCATGGAGGAAGAAGATAGACTAGGTAGCCCAGATGTCACAGAGATACAACCAGCATCTGACAATTTTCCAGAATTCCCTGAACAGATAGCTGAAGCAAAAACTGAGCAAGTTGGTTTGGAAGAGGCTACAATTCAACAGGCTACAGATATGGTGGATGTCCTTGTAGACAGTCTCACAGAGCCTCCTGAACAAGAACAGAATGTTGCAGCAGAAGAGGAAAATTTGGTTGAACAGCCAACTGCAACTGATTTGTCTGCATCAGCTTCTGAAGTAGAAACAGAAGTGGAAGACATCACTAAGCAGCTGAGGGCAGCAAGGAGTGTTGTCAAGACATAGACCAGATGGATCACAGAGAAAGAAAGCATCATTGAGATGCAAGAAAGAAAAATTGTAGAACTCCAGCAGGAAGTGGCAGAACTAAAAAAGTTGTTGGCATAATCTGAAAAGCAGCCAGCTGTGTTCCATGATGAAGATAATTTGGCTCAATTGCTTCTGGGTTTATCAAGAGCAGATGATTTTGTTGAGGCAGACATAGAAGTTCATCCTGAAACAACACTCCTTCATTCTGAAGAAGTGCCTGTTCATTCTGAAGCAGTGCCTTCTTGTTTTGAAGATGCTTTAGAAATGGTAAGGAATATTGCAAAGGATGCTGAAAATGAGTCACCAGCACAAGAACAGTCCCAACAGCAAGAAAAAGTTCAAGTAAGTACTCCTACTGAGGTCCCTGCATTTCAACTTGTTACACTTCCAATAGAAACAACGAGATAAGGGGGTACAAGTAGAAATACTATTTGATGATAACCCCATAGAAATAGCAAATAAGGGGGTGCAAGTAGAGATATTGACAGATGAACAGCCAGTGGAAGTGGCAGAAAAAGGAGTTCAGACAAATCTGGTGCCTAGGATCCCCCTTGTAGTAAGACCACCTAATACTGTGTCCTTAGAGTAGTACAATGTAGACATAGCTAGCTGGATGATTAGATATGAACAGCTTGCCAATAAAACTAAAAAATTCAAACTGGAAGTAAAACAGCTAGAAGCCAAGGACACGAAATTCGGGCATTGAAAGAAAAGGTATCCGACCTGTGCCAAATTATCGAGTTTTTAGTCCAATTTAGACGGCCAGCCAGATTTTACAGCCTTATTTTGAAGGAAAAATACCTTAGATGGCAGGTCATGAGGATTACTTCAAACCTTCCATACAAATTGGACACTATTGAAGATTTTCTAGAGGCATATTTTGACAGTCCCTTTGAACAGAAAAATCTCCTGTGTGAACTATTTTTGCATAGTTTCTTCATTCTAGAGGAAGTTGACTCTCATCCTCAAATCTACATTGGAGATGTTCAGTTGAGAGCATTTATGTCTACCTTGCAAAATTAGCTTTATTGGGATCATGAGAAAAGGCAGAATAAAGTGATTGAAACAAGGTCTGAGTTGTTAGTCAGAGCAATCCAGCAAAATCACCTAAATATCACTCAGTAGCACTTTTCAATGATGAACAGGGATGATATTAAGAGAATGTACTTGAACAATTTGAGGGACTGTGTGACCAGATTTAACAATTTCTGTGATCATAATTTCTTTCCAGCATTGTCAGTATGCAGAGACAGATGGAATGAACTTTCCATGTCTTTAAGAAAAAGAGAACCTATCTCCCCCATCAATCTAGAGTGGTCTAGAAGAAGAGCAAAAGGTGTAGTCCAACTGATCCAGGTCATGCAGCATAACTGGATAGGTCTCAGGTTCAGGCCTCCAACCATCATTACTCCAGTTCCATTTTACTTTGAAGAAGATGAACAGCCTGATGAACAATTTGAATATTGGCTTAGAAACATTCAGGAAAATAGAGGATATTACATAGGCAAGAAGTTATTCTACAGGTCATGGAATCTGAACATGGACATCTGTGATTCCATAGCCCAACAGAATGCATGAGGGCATGCATGAATATAAGTTGGGGGGAAAATGATGAGGCCTAGAAATGCCTCAATCATAACATGTTTTGTACACTAAAAATGCCTATAAACTCTTATGTTTTATCTGATATGTTAGTTAAGTTGATTTAATATGCTATATATTAACCATTTTGCATGATCAATGTATTTGAGATATTATATGCTGATTTTACAGCTTTTTGCATAGTTTTGTGTTCTTTTTGTTATGATTTGCTACAATGAGATATGCTTAGAATAATAGTAGCATTTCACTAATCATATTTTGATTTATTTCAAGCATTTAATTCACCTAAATCTGGCAACAGTGCAAGCAAACTGTTGCTGTGCAGCAAAAACTGGTCTTTCTCATGTAAATTCCAGCCAGCTGTCCATAAATAGCAAGGCATGGAATTCACATGAGGAAAGGAATGGAGACCATTAGAATTTGATATTAAGAGATAACCCACCTAAGAGATGCAGAATAAACCAATGGAAAGCATACATTTTTTCATTTTGAAGCATCTTCGGAATGAACAGATATCTTCGGAATGAAGAAAACACAGCATCTTCGGAATGAGCGGATCTTCGGAATGAAGAAAGCAGCGTCTTCGGAATGAGCGGATATTTGGAATGAAGCATGCAGTATCTTCAGAATGAGTGATCTTCGGAATGAGAATGCAGTATCTTCGAAATGAGCGATCTTCGGAATGAAAACTGCACTGTCTTCGAAATGAAGCCACTTATCTTCGGAATGAAGAACAGAATGTGTTTTTGACCTTTTTGACCGATTTTTGAAGGCAAAAAAAGGGAAATAAAGGTTGGAAAAAGTAAAGAGAAATATCCTCCATCTGTTTTTGCTGTCATTGCCAACCAAAGCCATCATTAAGGGAAAGATCAGGTTTTAGTCCTCTTCTAGGATAAAACCAGAATTTGTTGTAGCATTTTAGGATTAGATCTTTTGAGATATTCTTTGTTTGTAATCAGATCATAGGATAGCTATAAATATTTCTCCCGTTTAGGTTGAGCTATAGAGAAGGGGGTAGAGAAATAGCAGATAGATAGAAAATAGAGTAAGGAAGCTAAATACAGAGTATAACTAGGAATTGATCATATACAGTCCTATAACAGTTTTTCAATGAGAATTCTTGTAATCATGTCTTTTGATCAATAAAGTGCACCAGTTCTATTTCAATTTACTTGTAAATGAGTGTGATTAAGATTTAGAAAGAGAGAGAGAATTACACCTTCTTCTGGACAAAGAGGCTGGCCACTTCCAGACCTAGGAGGAGGACTAACAGAATAGGTTTTTATTCTGATTTTGCTGCAACAGAATGAGTTGCAGAACTTGTTATGTAAATTGCTTGTGAATAAGTTGACAATATTTGTAGTATTAGTTCATTCATGTTAAAATAAATCTTGTGCTTAATGTTTTAGTTGCAATCTTACTTTCAACCAAGCTTTCACTTTATTTTCAGAACTGTTATTTCTAGAATTTACTGTTTTTCAGCAATTTCTTGCATTTTTGTGTTTTGTTGTCAAAATATGAATAGAGGATTGACAACCTTCTGTTACAAAATTTTGATAGTTTTTATTTCCACATTAGATCTAGACTTTCATTACTACAAAAGTAATTAGATTTCCTTTCTACAATTAGAATCAGACTTTCAATTTTGCAACTGTTAATTCTGCAATATAATTAGGTCTTATTATGCAATTGTAATTAGGACTTCATTTCTACAGTTAGTGATTAGTTTCCAATTCTGCAACTTAGATTAAGATTTAATTCATGCAATTTAGAGATAGGAATGTTCCAAAACCCCCCACCAAACTGATTCCACCAATAAAGACTTGTTGCCCTAGATTGACCTAAGTTATAGCTGTTTCACTTCTTCTTCCGTAGATAGCCTTGTACACTGCCCTGGATTGATAGATTCTTTGAGAATTAATGATGGTATAACGACTACGCATCATAGACGCTGATGATGATCAGTGCCTAATGGGAGTTTTACTCCCACCCCAGAATTAATCACCTCATCAGGAGGTGGGGGAGGGACTAAGCTAAGAGGCTCATTTTTAGTTTCGAACCCCAAAGGTGGCCCTTTGCCATTGATGACAAAGGGGGAGAGATATGAGCAAGGGGGAGAGCTTCAAGTGAAGAGGAAAGATTCAAGTCAAGGGGAGCAAAACTTCAAAGAGAGTGATTTCAGTTTTGGCTCTTGAAGATGTGTTTTTAGTAAAGTTTTGCCATCAATGACAAACGGGGAGATTGTTGGCAATTTTGGGTACATTGGGTACATTGCCTTTGCTCAAGTGTTGATGTTGTCATTGATGTCAAGAAGCGGAAAGGTTTTTTTGTGAAAACCAAGGTAGACAAAATAAAATGTTTTATTTAAAACCATGGACAATAGATTTGAAATGGGTTTTTCTTAAACCCAAGCTGGCTCTTCGTTTCATTGAAAAAGGTGCCTCGGTGATGAAGATATTTAATTTTAAATATCTAGTTTAAATTTTATTTATTTAAAATTTAAATTAATATTTTAAAATTAAATTAAAGTTTTTTCAACGTGTTTGGAAATGCCGATGTGTTTGGTAATGCATCGAAGTGCATTTATATTGGGGCTAATAAATTCATTTCAGTGGGTGTGTGAATTGAGATAAATCGTAGTGCATTTCGTTTTCGTCTTCGTCTGTGCCAGCGAAGGAGGCGCACGTGATGGACAAGTCTTTGCTGTGACGAATGGTCGTGGTGCCGAGGAGGAAGGCAGATGATTGGTTGGTGTGAAGTTTAAGAATATAGGTGAAGCACGCTTAGAGATAAACATGAAGAAAACCACAATGCGTCATGATGCAAGCTAAGGGGGAATGGAGTTCGATATAACTCTCTGTGTTTTTCGATTTCGGCATTAATGAGGTGAAGATGTTGTGATTCGAGCACTGTACGAAGGAGTGTGGTAAAATTGATACGAATTGTTATATGAGTAAAATTTTGGGCACAAAGTTTGGTGCAGCGGTTTGGAATACGACGAAGGTCTAAAGTTTGCAGCAGATATTTGGAAACGCGGCTAAGGTACAAGGCTCTGAGTAGTGTTTCGGGAAACAATGAAGTTTGCATATCAAAAGATTCTGTGCGGAAGAAAGAAGACTCACATCTTTGATAACTGACCTTATCCATCGGATAGCATAGACAGAAGTGAGAAATATGTTAGGGCTTGCTTGGAGAAGACCATGGTTTCAAATCCCACGATCGACATTTTTAGAGTAAGAGCTCCATCATTTTTTTTGCTTGGATATTCGTGAGACGGCAGGGTTAAATCAAACAGCATGAGCATAAGTTTCACGTGGGAGTGCAGCTAACTTTGTGGTTTGATTTGAAGCTAAAACGTTAAGAGAACATAAGTCCCATGATAAAATATACGAAGCTACCTTTTGGTGGACAAGATAGATAAGAGGTATGTTATTTAATAATTGATGTTGAAAGTTGAGCGCTTGGAGATTGTTGTGATTTATTTTACTTTTATGGTACAAGTGGTTTTGGGAGTTATAAGGTATGCAATGTTGTGATTTATTTTATTTTATAGTACAAGTGGTTTTAGGAGAGATAAGGGAGTTGTGCAATTAAAGGCTTTGGTGATGATTATTGAAAGGTGGAATAATGTTGATTATTTTATGATCTACTAACCCTTGTGAAGATTGGCAAAAGAATTTTGTGATTGGGGCAGATTTCCAAAGAAGGTTCTTCACTTCAAAAAGGTATGGGCACATTATTCTTATGAGTATGATTGGTGTATGTTTTCCTGAAATAAGATTGGAGTGAAAAGGTATTCAACAAGGTTTCCTTTGGTTGGGTGTAAATCCTATTTTCTGGTTTGTTGAAGACTGCTTATGCATTGTTATCATTGATGAGAGTTTTGGTGAATGCATAATTCTGGTTTGAGGTAGTGGAAGCATTGTGCACTAGGGTTTATGTTTGTAAGTCTTGTTACTTGCATTGAGATGGTGAAACCCTTAGTTGGATGTTTTGATATTGATGGATGAGTTGCTTCCATAGTGGTTGTGTTGATGAAGTTAGTACTTTACTTGATACATGATATTGGGCTTACTCCATTGAGTTGATTTGATCAAGTTATTCTTTGCATTTGATGATATTGTGTTGGTGGCTGTTTTTTTCGAATATCTTTGGAGGGAAAAGGATTTCTACTTGTTTTCTTTTCTTGTGATGATTGGTTGAATGCTTCAAGGTTAATGATGAGTTGAATGATGTTGGTTAAACCTTGTCTTTGAGCATTGTTGTTGAAGACCTAATTGGTTGAGAAAAGATATTGGTTTTGGAAAGAACATGAGTATCATTGTTATATGAGATATTGCATGGTTGGCAATTGTTGGGTTGTGTTTCATGTTCTTGAGAAAAGCATACTACATCTATCTTATTCTTTTGAGATTTGAGATTGAGTTGAGATTGAGATTGGGAGTTAAGTATAGAACATATTGAGTTTCTAACAATTCTCTTTATGCTTCTATGAGGTTGATGAATCACATTGGGTCTCTAACAATTCTCTTTGTGGGTTCATGCCAAGCAAGTTTTACTTGATGAACTTGTGAGCAGGTTTTGGATAGGTTCCATTGGGGACTTGTGAGTAGATTTGGACAGGTCCTAGCAGAGGACTTGTGAAGCTGAGTTTGATAGTTCTATCAGAGAACTTGAGGACAGAGGTGCATTGGTTCTATCAGAGAACTTGAGGACAGAGGTGCATTGGTTCTATGAGTAGAACCCGAGGACATTTGTGCTAGACCGAAGGACTGTGTTTAGTGCAAATTTGAGGACTAGCTTTGAGGTGATAGAGTTGAGGATAGAGGTCTCCAACCAGAGCAGGGAAGACAGGTGTCTTCTGTGGATGGAGTTCTATTTGCTAAGGGCAGCAAAGGTAGAGGTCTTCTAGAGGATCACCAGCCAGACAAGAGCTAGGGTATTGGTGTCTCCTGTGGGTCGTTGCCCACGCACTTGAGCTAGGGGATTGGTGTCTCCTGTGGGTCGGTGCCCACAAACTTGAGACTAGGGGATTGGTGTCTCCTGTGGGTCGGTGCCCACGAACTTGAGATTAGGGGATTGGTGTCTCCTTTGGGTTGGTGCCCATAAACATTGTAATTGGGAAGGTTTCCCAAAGAACATTGAGATAACTTTTAGAGAAAATTTTTGTGGACGTAGCCCAGGCTTTCTGGGTGAACCACATTAAAATTGGTGTCTCTTTGTGGATGATCTTGTGCATTGTTTTGATATGGATTTGGATATATTGCTTTACTATTTTGAAGTATAAAGGAAAAGTAAAAAGAGGTCTTATAATATTCACCCCCCCTCTCAGTATAAGCTTATGTTCAACAGAATCATATGAGACCACTTGCATTGCAGGCTTAGCACATAGTGATTCCTGCAACCTTGAAAGTTCTACCTACTTACGATGACATGGGAAAGACGATGCACGAGCACATCCAAGACATCGTAGGATTGGAAACTATTCACCAAATCACCAAAGAATACATCATGGTGAAGCTGCTAGTTCTTTCACTGAGAGGTAAGCTCCTTTACTAGTACCGGTCGCTTTCACCCGACACCATCACCTCATGGGACCAACTAGCAAGACAAATTATAAGGGGCTTCAACAAAAAAGTAGACCCCTTCTCTTTATTGCACTAGTTCACCACTATTCAAAGGCATCCTCAGGAAGAGGTAGCTGACTTCAAGGTTAGGTTCGCTCAAACCTGGCAGAGAGTCCCTGATGACCTTCAACCTACACCTGAACATACTGCATTCTATTACTTGAGAGCGTTTCACTCAGACATTAGCATGAGCATCTGACATGCTAATATCAGTACATTCCCTGCTCTGTACGAGCATGCACAGAAGGTGGAAGTTGACATTATAACTATCAAGAATTTACCTCCCAAGGTGATAACTCTAATTTACCCAAAATTTCTACAAAATATGTACCCAAGCACATTCGCTCTGCCTACATATCAAATGTATCCTAGCCAACCATGTAATCCCCCCCCTTAGTATCAAGTGGTACCCACTCCACAATTCCAAACACTTGTGCTACCATATCAAGTGCTTGTTGTCCCTCAAATTCTAGCTCCTATATAATATTTGGCATTACCTACACCATTGGCTCCATTGCCATTATCCACAAGCCAGACAGCTGCTAATAAAGCAACTGTAAATGAGGCCCAGGCCAAGGAGTTGCAAGAGGTGAAGGTATACATGAAGATTATGGTGAATCAGATGATTATCATGAGGAGGTAGGATGACCAAGGCTTCCATCAGAGAAGATTCCCTCCTCCCTCGATCACTAAAGAGAAAGCATCATCCACTCATCGATAGCCCGAAAGGAATTCAGCTATGATGAGCAGTGAAGAGGCTAGCATTTTGGATCCATCATATTGGTGTACCATGTGAAATTATCTACACAACAAAGAAACCTACATGGTGCACCTCAACTATGTTCAATACTGTCTGGCAGTGCTTACGATCAAGTTAACATGATCAAGGAAGCGAGCCATAATTTTATGATATATTATATCGAGCAAGTCTCAATCCTTACTAGAGTTGGGAAGAAGCCTATTGAGGTAGATTTGGCTCATATGGATCCGTTGAAGGTGCCAATACCAACCAAGCCTTGGAACCAAAAGATCCAGCCTCCAAAAAAAGCTCTAAACTTAGCAGCAACCTCTGAGCCTTCTAAATTGTTGAAGGACTACCTGCCACCTTGCACTAGAGAAAATGTGCTCCAGCCTAGAGCTCCGACTTCTCAACCACAGGTTGAGATGCAAGAATAGGCTAAGGAGAAGCTCAAATACCCCTAAATGAACAAGCACCAATGGGTCAATGCCACACAAAAGTACAAAAAAATGTATGAATATACAAAGGGAGTAGGAGAACCGAGCACTTCAACGTATAATATAGTTGAAGAAATGAAGAAGGCTCCAGCTAAGGTAAGACTCTATGATGCTCTCCAACTCTTGGATCAAGTTGACCTTTTGTAGGAGTCTCTCAAGTCCACTAAATACAAGGAGAGCAGGTCGAATCAGATGGTGTTTGCATCACCGCTGACAACTTTGACCATAGGTAAGAATCGGCCCCTACCATTCTACCTTTCCCTTCGAATGGAAGGGTGGATTGTGCATAATTGCATGTTAGACTCTGGCACCACGACAACCGTCATGCCCAAAGCAATTTATGAAGTCATGGGCATGGAGTACACCCATAGCAGCCCTGGAGTACTACAGCTAGATGAAACTCCCGTGAATATGGTAGGAGTTATCAAAGATGTTCTAATCTAAATCTACAAGATGTCGTAGGTTATGATCATCTAGGAGATTGTGGTGGTCGAATTAGAGCCATACTTTAGTATGTGCATCTCACAAGAATTCATAGCTAAGTTGGGAGGCTATCTCTACCTCGACTACTCACACCTGGATATCCCATTCAAGGGGAAAGGATTCAAGCTCTTCAATGAGAAGCCTACCACTTTTCATGTTGAAAAAATCAAATATGAGGAAAAGAACTCGGTCTTTGTCAACCTAATTGTAGAAGAAAACGAACAACATTCCATTGATTAGAACCAATATAAATAATACATTGTAGAGCCTATATTAGCTCGTAATCATAGGATCTAATCAACAACTTAGATCTAAAATAAAATAATAATATAGACTCAATATTATATACGCTAACAATAGCGTAACTAACCTAGGTAGTTAACTAACTACCCTAACAACATAAATAAAGTAATAATATAGAATTACTATAGTAACTCTAACATCCCCCCTTATTACATTATTTATGTAATTTAAGAACTACTAGTTGTACTAACATCCCCCCTGATTACATCATTTGGTAATACAAAGAGAGCTGCGAAACAATTCAAATTTGACACGTGCAAGTGCCTTAGTGAAAATGTCTGCAACTTGAGCATTGGTGGGAATGTACTGAAGTTGAATTCGATGCCTTGGAACTTCATCTCGAATGAAGTGACATTGTGTGTCAATGTGCTTGGTTCTTTCATGATGTACTAGATTCTTGACAAGATTCAAAACACCCATGTTGTCACAGAACAAGTGTATTGGAGATTTTGATGGAAGACCCATACTTGTTAGGATGTGACGCAACCATATCACTTCGCACACAACTTCACGTGCGGCGTGATATTCTACCTCTATTGATGAAATAGCAACCACCTGTTGCTTCTTGCTATGCCAAGAGACAGGACCAGATCCAAGATGAAACAAATATCCTGAAGTTGATTTACGATCATCATATGATCCGGCATAGTCGGAGTCCGTGTATCCCTGTAAGAAGAATTTGTTGTTCCTCTTATATTCTAGGCCATATTCCATTGTGCCACGGACATAGTGAAGTACTCGCTTTGTTGCTTTCCAGTGTGTAGTCTTAGGCTCCTGCATGAACCTCGAAAGATAGTTGACAACAAATACGATATCTGGCCTAGTGTTGGTCAGATATATGAGACTCCCAATCAACTGTCGATAGAGAGTACCATCTACCTGAGGTGAATCATCATATCATGATAACTGAATTCCTGTTTCCATCGGAGTTGACATTGGCTTGCAATCAGTCATGCGATATTTTTCCAATAGGGTCTTGGCATATTTTTTTGAGACACTTTGATGTAGTGCTCCTTCTGGCTGACTTCCAGACCAAGACAATAATGGAGAAGTCTGAGATCTGACATCTCAAAATATTGACACAAGTCTCTTTTGATAGTAGAAATCATAGTTTTTGAACTCCCTGTAATGAGCAGATCATCAACATAGAGTACAAGCAACACTATTTCAGAACCTTGTTTCTTAAAATAGAGGTTTGCATCTGACGGACATCTCTTAAATCCATGCTATAGAAGGTGATTATCCATTTTTATATACCAAGCCCGAGGGGCCTGTTTCAAACCATATAAGGATTTTACCAATTTGCAAACTTTCTGCTGTTGGCCTTCCACTTCAAATCCTTTTGGTTGAGTCATGTAGACTTCTTCTTGGAGATCACCATTTAGAAAAGCACTCTTGACATCCATTTGGTGTACTTTCCACCCATATTGTGCTGCCATAGCACAAAGAACTCGAATGGTTGTCATCCGAGCAGTAGGTGCAAAAGTTTCCTCGTAGTCAATGCCTTCTCTTTGAGCATAGCCCTTTGCAACAAGTCGGGCCTTATGCTTATCTATTGTCCCATCTGCCTTATACTTAACTTTATACACCCATTTGTAGCCTATGGGCTTCTTTTCGTATGGCAGATCGACAAGCTTCCAAGTTTTGTTTTTCATCAAAGACTTATACTCTGCATCCATAGCGGCCTTCCACTGAGGCTCACCAAGAGCATCTTGCACTGATGCGGGTTCAAGATCATCTATTGAAGACATAAACACCCTGTCATTATCAATATCCATATCTTTTGTATCTCTCTCTAGATCTATAGAAAGTTCCTCAAAATATTGACACAGATCATCAACCCTAGTATTCTCTATTGTAGCTTTCTCCTATCGAGCCATGCTACGAGTACGAGGCCTATCCAAAGTCAAATATGGTGGAGTGGATAGCTTAGAGTCTTTGATTGTATTTGTATACCACTTTGGATTCTTCTTCTGAGGTGTTGAAGAAGATGAAGAAGGACCTCCAACCTTTGATGAAGGAGATTTATCAACCTTAGTTTCCACAAGGTCTAGGTATACATCTGATGTGTTTTATGATGTGAAAGCCTCATCAAAAACTACATCTCTACTAATGTGTATCTTCTTGGTCAAGGGATCAATCAAACGATAACCCTTAGAGTGCTCATCATACCCAAGAAGAATACACTTCAATGTCTTCTCATCTAGCTTCTTCCTTTTCTCTTTTGGTATGTGCATGAAAGCTTTACATCCAAAAATGCGTAGATGAGAAATGGAGGGTTTCCTACCACTCCATGCTTCCTGTGGAGTCATTCCTTGTAGAGCCTTTGTGGGTGCCCTATTCAACAGATATACTGTTGTGGTGATAGCTTATGCCCAATATAGTTGCTCAAGACTAGCTCCTGTGAGCATGCAACGAACCATTTCCATGATGGAACGATTCCTCCTTTCAGCAACTCCATTTTGCTGAGGAGTATAAGCAATAGTTAACTATCGTGTGATCCCATTTTATTTCAAGAACTCAGAGAATTATTTAGAGGTGAACTCCCCCCATCGATCTGAGCGGAGGGTCTTTATAGAAGTCCTTGACTCCTTTTCAACAGATTTCTTGAATTGCTGAAAGAAGCCAAATGCTTCAGATTTTAGTTGAAGAAAGAATACCCACATCTTTCATGAGTAATCATCCATGAATAACTGAAAATACCTCTTACCCCCACAACTGTTGGGAGTTAAGGGACCGCACAGATCGGTGTGAATCAACTCCGGAGGTTTCTTTGCTCTTGTAGAGCTCCTTTCAAAAGGCACTCTATGCTGCTTTCCTGCCAAGCAGTCAGAGCAAACTGGTAAAGTGGTAGAAAGGGAAGGAAGACCTTTTACCATTTCATACTTACTTAACTCAAGTAAGTAACCAGAACTCAAATGTCCATATCTCTTGTGCCATAGGGAAGTTGCCTCCTTGGTAGAAGCAATCATGGCTACATCTGGAGAAGAGATAGTATCTAGGGCAAATAAGTTGTGCTTATATGAAGCGGTTGCAATGTTCTGACCTCTCCTGGTGATAGAACAACACTTCTTGCCCCCCTCAACACTGAAATTTACAACCATATTTTTGTCCAGAATTTGTGTCACTGACAATAAGTTGTTTGCCAGTCCTGGAACATAGAGGACTTTCTCAATCTGGCACTTGCCATCAGGAAGAGTGACAGAGACCGTTCCTTCTCCCTAAACCTTGTAGGTTTTATCATCGACAATAGTGACCGGTTTGCCCTCTTTGGCCTCAAAAGACTCAAACCATGATTTGTCACCAGTCATGTGCTTACTGGCTCCAGAATCAACATACCATATAGGATCCGTCTGCTTGGACACTGTGGCAGTCATGAGAACTTTGTGGGCTCTCTCAGAATTCATGTCAGATTCTTCAACAACAACATTCACTTGTTGTTTGTTCTTTTGTGGTTTGTTCCGGACTTTCTATTTTGATTGTTTATTCTTATGCCAACATTTGTTTGTATCATGACCTTCTTTGTCACAGATCTTGCAATATCTCTTTTTCTGTTGAGGTTGTTGAGTTTGTTTCCCTTTTGAATCCTTTTGTGAATTCCCTCCCTTCTAAAAATTACCCTTCTTCTGGTTCTGCCCTTTCCTGTTGATGTAGAGGGAAGTGTTAGAAGAATCATCTCATTGTAGTTGGCGTGCCTCCTCCTCTTGAAGCATATTAACCAATTCTACAAAAGTAACTTTCCATTGTGAAACCTGAAGGGAAGTGATCAACACCTGATAAGAATTAGGTAAAGCTCTCAATACAATTGAGGTAAGGAGCTTGTCATCAACTGGTGCTCCTAAAGAATTCAACTTTGCTTTCAATTCAGACACTCTACAAAGAAAAAATTCAACTGTCTCCCCCTGTTTCATGCTTAGACTATGTAATTGAGATTGAAGAAATAGAATAGTGGAATCATTCTTTCCCTCATATATAGTATTAAGGGCATCCCATGCCTCTTTACTATTTTCATAGTCAGCAATATGGGGTTGAACTTCATCAGACACAACAAGCAAAATGAGCACTTTTGCTTTGTTGTCTTTCTTGTCAAAGTATTTTTGAGCAGTAGATGGAGTTGTAGCACCAACAACAGATGAAGGTCTTGTTGTTGCTCCAGATACAACATCCCATAAGTCATCCATTGCTAGGATGGCCTTCATCTTGTTTTTCCATGGTGTGTAATTAGGACCTTTCAACAACTGATGAGAATCAGTCATTAATTTTGCAGACATGGTGAAGGTTCCTTATAACACCAATTGGTCCCCCTTTCGATATACCTTTTTCTAGGCCATTATACCATACAAAATACCCACCCTTACGTGAGGGAAACTATAGGTATTTAGAAAGATAAAAAAAAATCACCCGCCCTTACGTGAGGGAAACTATAGGTAATTTTTAGAGATCATACGATACGTGGTACTTAAGCAGTACTGAAAGGGAATAGTCTTGTTGATGGCACCTACCATAGAAAGTCTGCAATCCTCATGCGTGGGGCGTAACTTCCCCTAAACACTTTGGATTTCAAAACTTTCGTCAAGATTTACGCCTAAACACAAGAACTATTAGGGTAATGGATGGAGTAAAAAAATGCAAAATGGCAAACTTATCTCTCCCCGACGATTTATAGAGAACAAGCTCAGACGTCATTTTGGCAGCTATATTAGGTGGCGGATACAGTAGCGCAATCACGACAGCTTTACCTGTAAGTGTTGGCCAGAGGTATCACAAATACCGAACATTGTAGTGCAATAAATTGCATGGATGGGTTTTAATTATTTCGGGGACTTAGGGAGTGAATTTGATTTTTTTTTTAACTTTTAATGAAGTAGTGCAAAACAGAAAAAAATGCAATCTACAACATAAAAGTGCCCACAAGAATGACCCACTAGGTGTCGGGCGCAGCCGAAAATGCACCTTTACAATAATGCCAAATTTGCTTTTCAAAAAATTACTCACTTTCCCCCTTTGATTTTTTGAAAAAAAATACCCCCCTTAAAAAAAATCTCTCAACAAAGCATTTTTATAATTATTATATAGTTTTAAAGTTAAAAAAAAAAATTAATTTTAATTTATATAGTTTAAAAACTATTAAAAAATAAATTAAAATCAAATTTTAATTTATATAGTTTAAAAACTATGTAAAATAAATTAAAATCAATTTTTTTTTAATTTAACTAAAAATAATAATAATTAAAAAAAACTTTATAAATTTTTTTATATTTTTTTTTAGAGGGGGGGTCTGCGGGATTGGAACCCGCGACCTGAGGGCTCCCTGAGCCTTACCGCACAGTCCACCACCAGGTGGACTAGCGGGCTGATCCGAAAGGATCAGGGACCCCCTCCTATTTGAGGAGGGTCCCGGAAGCCCGTCCCCCTCATGACCGCCTGGTCGCGGCTTCCTCCATGGCTGGTGATGACAGCGGGCCGTGGCTACCGCTACTGCAGGTGATGGCAGGTGGCCGCGGCTGTAGGCGATGATAGGGTGGTGCCTGCTGCTACCTCCACTGCTGGCAGCAGCTGGGTGGCGCCTGCTGCTACCTCTGCTACTGGTGGCGGTTGGGTGGCACCTACTGCTACCTCCATTGCTAGCAGTGGCTGGGTGTCGCCTACATCGCACAGTAGAAGTAGTGCAATGTCGCCTGCATCGCGCGTGACGTCGAGGGGGTAGTGGTCCAGGGGAGTCGCACAGGAGTTGCGCAGCACGGGGGGGTGAGAGACATGCACAAAAAAACATGCATGGGAGTACATGCATAGAAAAATGTGCACAAAAAAAATGTGTACAAAGAAAAAATAAACTAAGTGCTACAGCCTCAGTGCTGCGGCGCTGGGAAGGAAATTTTTTTTTTGTTTTTTTTTCACTTCATTTTCCAGCAAGCATCCGCTGCGCAAGTTTTTCCTCAGACCAGCTCTACAAAAAAAATAATTGCAGCCTCCTCTCTCTCTCAGACTTCTGGCTCTGATGCCATGTAGAAGAAAACGAACAACATTCCATTGATTAGAATCAATATAAATAATACATTGTAGAGCCCAGATTAGCTCGTAATCATAGGATCTAATCAACAACTTAGATCTAAAATAAAATAATAATATAGACTCAATATTATATATGCTAACAATAGCGTAACTAACCTAGGTAGTTAACTAACTACCCTAACAACATAAATAAAGTAATAATATAGAATTACTATAGTAACTCTAACACTAATGACAGAAGAAATGTAAACGATGGACCTGATGGAGGAATCTATTGGCGAGCTTTGGGTGGAACATGAGTTCTCTATGACTAATTTTAATGCTGTCATCGAGACTGATTTGGGGTGTTATTCATTGAAAAATCCTGAAAAGGTTAAAGTAGAAGCACTCGTTGAAGAGTCCCCGATACCCAATCAACTCTAGAAGTTGTAATTTGATGATGCGCGATGCAAGAAAGACACAAGAGCTGGTATCACCCTCATTTCTCCATTAGGTGAACAAAATATTTATTCATACAGGCTCGCATGGAGCTACATGAATAATGCAGTAGAGTATGAGGCATTGTGCCTCAGAATCAAGAAATCTAAAAAGCTCAAAATTAAGCAGTTACAAATATTTAGGGATTTCAAATTAATCTACAACTAGGTTACCAGTAAGTGCATCTCCAAGCAACACTATTTGAAGGTGTACTACAACAAGGTGTGGGATTTGCTCAAATCCTTCATCGTGCTGAACATCAAGTCAATTTTATGAGAGCAAAAAAAGCTTGCAGATATCTTAGCCTCCATCAATGCCCAGTTTTCACTAGCGGATGATATGATACATAATCCAAATATGGTGAGGTTGATATACAGGCCTTTTGTACCTAATAAAAAACTCCACTGGCAAGTGTTCGACAATGATGAACAACTTGCTAATTTCCTAGTGAATGAGGCATCCTCCATCGAAGAGCGGATCCTCAATGAGGAAGACCATGAGGGATTGATTTAGTTGAAAAATAACCACACCCCAGAGGATCTGATCACACTAGAAAGTTTCTTTGACCAAAATGACAGGTCTATTAGCCACAAGATCAAGATGAACCAGAAAGAGTTTATGGACCTAGAGTTAGAATCGAGAAAGGTTATCAAGGTAGGGGTCGACTACACAACTGAAGAGCTTTATTAGATTCATGCCATGTGCAAGGAGTACCTCGACATCATTGCTTGATGCTACCAAGATCTAAGGGGTTACGATAAGAATATCATCCAACACACCATCAAGCTGGAGGAAGGAGTCAGACCATTCAAGCAGAAGCAGTAGCCTGTCAACCCAAAAATTGAGATGCTGATGGCTAGCTTCTAAAAATACTTGAAGAAAAAATTATATACCTAATAAAGGATTCATCCTAGGTGGCCAACCTTGTTCCAGTGTGAAATAAGAATGATGAAATCCTCTTGTGCATTGATTTCTAAAATCTCAACCAAGCATCACTCAAAGATCACTACCTACTACCCTAGATCGATCAAATCCTTCATGTGGTGGTGGGAGCACAAAGGTTTTCCTTGCTAGATGGTTTCTCTGGCTACAACCAGATTTGGGTCAATGATGAAGACCTGCACAAGACTACATTCACCACCAAGTGGGGGACCTTCACCTACCAACGCATGCCCTTCGGCCTTTCAAATACCGGAGTGACTTTCCAGAGAGTGATGGACCTCGCCTTTGGTGAACTATTGGACCTCGCCTTTGGTGAACTATTGAATCATGTCATCATAATTTTTTTATATGACATGACAGTCTTCTCCCATAAGAGAGAGGAACATGACATACATTTACGGTAAGTTTTTGAAAAATATTGGGAGTTCGGGGTCTCCATCAACCCCAAGAAATCAATATTTGCAGTGAAATAAGGAAAGCTACTCGGGAATTTACTCTTTGAAAAAGGGTTAACTGCTGATCCCGCTTGAGCTAAGGTGCTTCTTCGCCTTCCACTTCCAGCAAATAAAAAAGGCTTGCAGTCCTTTTTCAAATAAATAAAATTTATGTGGAAATTCATCGTTGAATTTTCCCAAGTAATAAAGCCGATGGCCGAGCTCCTGAAGAAGGATGTCAAGTTCAAGTGGAATGATGAAAGGAGGCAAAATTTTCAAGAAATTAAGGAGCAGATAGCCCAGGCTCCTATCCTCATTAACCCTGAATATTCACAAAATTTTATCTTATATGCAGTTGGGGATCCAGAAAGCTATGCAGTTGTTTTGACGTAAAAGGGTGAAGATGGAGATGAGCTCCCGATAGCATTCCTTAGTCAAATCATCTAGCCGCATGAAGAAAAGTTCAATTTAATTGAATGAAAAGTGCATCCGATAATGAGATCACTCCAGAAGTTCCAATATTTTGTCTCTCAGAGCAAAATGATAGTCTACGTGATACACCTAGATGTTCATAATTTCATCATTTAAGGCAACTTAGGCAACAGGAGATATGGATGAGTTACTAATATTCAAGAGTTTGACATCGAGGTATGCCCCACCAAGTTAGTTTGAGGTAGAGTGCTCTACCAAGAGCTGGCTAAAAATACCATGGCTGAAGCTGTGAACCCAGACTTAGTCAACCCCGCACCCGACAACAATCTTGCCAATATATCGGAAGACAATCCAGATTGGACAGATGATCTGGTTAGATACTTCAACATAGGTAGGTGTTATTTTTACTTCAATGCTTTACAGAGAAGGAGATTTTACTTGCAGGCTAGTAGGTATGTCCTGACTCCTAACGCACTATTTTATCAGGTCATCGACGGAGTTCTCTTGAGATGTATTAAGGAGTTGCAAAAGGCAAAAATCTTGGAGGAGTTTCACTTCTAGATTTTGGAAGGACATTTTATAGGTAGATTGATGGCATTGAAGATCATCAAAGCGGGCTATTATTGGCCCACCATTTTCTTTGACGCTTTCAAGGTCAGTCGACGCTGTGACAGTTGCCAGTGCTACTTGGGTAGGAATAGGAATGCATCGCTTCCTCTCCACCCCATCCAAGTGGAATCTCCATTCCAATAGTGGGGTCTAGACTTTATTGGGATCATAAATCCCAACTCCTCTACCAACCACAAATACATTTTGATCGCCACAGACTACTTCATTTGGTGGTCGAAAGCAATTTCGACCAAGCAGGCTGACCAAGAAGTGGTTATCTCTTTCCTTGAAGGACTGATCACTCATTTTGGTGTATCTAAAGCCATCATGTCTGATAACAACTCCCCTTTCACCAATGCAAATATCTATGATTTTGCAACTAGATATGGAATCTATTTGAAAACCTCGTCTAACTATTATCCACAGGACAATGGACTGGAAAAATCCACAAACAAGAACCTACTGTAGATATTAAAGAGGACACTATAAAAAAATAAGCGGAGCTGGAACCTACTCTTGGATCCGTCACTTTGGGCTGACCACATTTCTATCAAGTGATCAATCAAGACGTCGCCCTACTCATTGGTGTATGGGAAGGATGCAGTCTTGCCCATGCACATCGAGTTGCCCGCGTTGCAGTTGCTTAAGTGGCTCAACATCGAAGAGGGCCAATTCAATCTAATGGATGTAAGGTTAGTGTAGTTGTTGTAGTTAGAGTAAGAAATAGAGAAAGCTTACGAAGCCTTTGCCAAGCATGCAAAATCCACAAAATTTGGTTTGGGAAAAAGACTTTATATTGAACCTTCATTGTCAGAGATTTGGTCTTAAAGTGGAATGAAAACAAATCTAAGCTGGGGAACCACAAGAAGTTAGATGCCTTCTAGGAAGGCCCATTTTGAGTCTCCGATGTTAACCAGATAAACTCATTCATTCTACAAGACATGGAGGGTTTCACTCTTCCGATTACAGTGAATGACTTTATTCTGAAAGTTTATCATCCATCGAGCTCTGAGAATGATCGTTGATCCACCAAGTATTTTTCGTGTATATAATAGTTTTTTAAAGTTTGTACAGTTATCCATCGCTCTAGTTTTTTTAGTATAGCTAGAAAAATTGATAAGGGAGAGGGAGTTATCTATTGCTCCATTTGTGGAGCAAAAGCCCTCTAATGCTCCACTAGTGGAGCGACGACTTCTCGTCTCTTTCAAAAAAGAAAATCCTAAGTCTGGTGGATCGTTTCCTCAAAGCGCTCCACCCGTGGAGTGCTCCACCTATGGAGTGTTTTTCCAAAATTGCTTCACCTAGGGAGTGCTTTTACAATAGTGCCTCTCTTGGGAGTGCTCCACCCATGGAGTGCTTTTCCAAGAATGCTCTATCCAGGGAGCGCCCGAAGAGCCCAAGGATGCATAGCAGTTTAAACCCACCAGGTTGTCTAAGTGCAAGGGTTTTGTCCCAGAGATAGGTAGATGTTCCATGACAATGATGCGGGGTGATGGGTTGGAAAGTTTAGAGCTTCTATGTACTCATTTTAGTATTTTACCAAAATATAAGTAGTTCTTGGTGGAGTAGTGCTCGGATGGGTGACCTTCTGGGAACTATCCTGGTTGGTGCGTGCCATGGTAAGAGTTGAGCGTAAGAGTTAAAATCTACCATAGGAGTTAAAATATTATTGGAATAAGAGGCACATTGACTATTAAAAAGGGTTTTATAGCCAGGATTAGATAGTTGGCAGTAGTCTTGCACGATGAAGGCATGGATGATCTCTAGGGAGCAGGCTAGTCCCATTATCACCAAGTGATAAGCCATAAGTAGGCTGTTCAACCAAAAGAAAATGGGGCTT
Organism: Wollemia nobilis; assembly: GCA_028583015.1. Taxonomy (NCBI): domain Eukaryota; kingdom Viridiplantae; phylum Streptophyta; class Pinopsida; order Araucariales; family Araucariaceae; genus Wollemia; species Wollemia nobilis. The sequence goes on from JAQPPZ010000523.1 coordinate 25,645,560, forward strand.
CTAAGCCGAAAGTGCCCCACCCATGGAATGCTCCTCCTAGGGCACTCCACCCAGGGAGAACTTCTTCGAAAGTGCTCCACTTGGGGAGCACTTTTTCCAAATCACTCCACTCAGGGAGCGCTTGGGCGGGAAGCTTAAAAGGGTTAATGGGAGATGTTTTTCTTAATTTGACAAGCGCTCCACCTAAGGAGTGCTTCCCCAAAGTGCTCCACCCAGGGAGTGCCTACCCTGTCCCTCGTTAAAAGTGTTATTTTTATGACAGATGTTAAGCTATCCATTAAGATTATGCCAAGTGTCGCGAGGGGATAAGATCATTTGTAAAGAGTTTGTCTTCAAACCCTAACAACATAGTATTTTTAGGTGAGAGTTGTATTGCTATCCAATCAAAAACATTCTCACTCTCCATCAACCTAAGCATGTCGTCTAGGCAGATTAGTACAGTAACTCATCCTAATAAGCAACACGTGCCCCAAGGAAGTATCCTTATCCACCACTGTTATTCACCATTTCCAAAAGCAACCACCAACATGTGGGTAATTCAAGGCACACGCTTACATGCACATCCTCAACCGACATTAAATTTAGGTACCCGACATTAAAAGGTGGTAAATCAAAAGTTGATACTATAAGGTGGTGAATTTATTAGAAAAATTTTAAACCATCTGTAGCATTTCCATTTTCTCCTCTGCCCTAGCACCCTGCATTCATCTAGAGAGCCAAGCTATTCAAAGTGTAAGTTGTAATACATCCGACAGCCATGGGTAAAGGGAGTAAAGAAACTGAGGGGAGGTCATAAAGAGAGAAGGTGTCCAAGGAAAATGCGGCGCCTACAGGAGCATCTAGATCAGAGAAGCCAAAGAAGACATGAAAGCATGAAATAAAACCAGCAGAGTTGACATCTTCACAACATACTCTCTTTCGGTATCAAGATTTCCTGGTGACAAACAAAGATATAGAGCAATTACACCTAGAGGTTGAAGAGGCACATAAAGAGAATCCAACTAAGAACCCATTGGCCACTGTCTACCATTTGAACCTATACTATTATATGTGCACACCTTTGCATCACTATCTATATTTTATAAAGTTTGTATCAAGTTTCTACGATGCCCAATCAAGGACGGTGCAAAACACCAAGACAAAGACATTGTTCGCTATCACAGTTGACGCTATTCGAGATGCTTTTGCCTATGGGAGAAATCACTCATCCAAGTTTATCCTGAGGAGAATACACACTAATGAAGAGGGCACCAAATATCAACCGATGCTAGAAATGTAGCGTTTCATAAGGGATCAGCTAGGAAGCATGGTATCATTTGACAAATTTTCCCAACTGCTGAAGCCCTTGGCCGAATTCTCCCACCGTGACATCTACTCAATTTTGGCATGGGTGATGGGACTTCCAATAGATGAGTGGGTATATGAATGGCAAGTATCCATGGTGAAGGCCATACTTGAGAATGAGATCTATTTCCCCTCTAAGGTAATACCGGGTTCTATTCCAATTTTTTATGACTAGGCAGAGTTTGTGGCGTGGTAGTTGCACGCATGTTTGGCCTATGTTCAAGGCCCTAAGGTAGACCAGTTTAGGCTCTCTTACTTTTTGGTGTGGTTTTTCTTTTGGCATATGCACGAGAAGTTTCATTACATAACTCAAAATAAAACATATGAGGAGGGTAGATATTTACCAATCTATCTATGGACAAACAACTTGTCTAGGAATCAATCGTACTATATCTTCAACTAGGTTTTACTCAGGCTGATGCTGGAGATGATATATGGCCAGTGTGAAAAATTTCCAGTAGAGTTGAGGGACAAGGTGGTAGATGAGTGATTGGGAGATACTTTTCTCCTCACCCAAGGCCTGATTATCAAAATCTAGGAGTTTGCAAAAAAACCATTTCTGTTGCCCTATTATGCCACGTCCTATCTATTTTCCCTGGAGGTCTCTCGAAAACTCGACTACACCAACGAGTACATGAAAGGTTGAGGTAGGAGAGTTATAATTTTTACTCCTTTCAAGTTTGGAGATTTTAAGATAACACAGTGTGGTTAGAACGCTATTATTATGGTGACACTTTCATATTACGGGTTGATTGAGCTTCCCCACCACTGGAAATGGGACCCACTTGGTATTATCTAGAAAAACCTTGGGGTGAGATATTTTCATTATTGCCCTAATTACGACATGGAGAGGCAATTTATAAATCCACTGGGCCTCGAGATGGAATGGCACATGGACAAAATGGAGCCTTTGTCTCCTTGGCTAGATTTTTACGCCATGGAGATGAAGTACAACCTGATTGTCAATCAGGAGTAGAGACTATCCAGGTTTGTCATCGCCAAGATAAAAGTTAGACATCCACAGTGGTCTGAACATAAAATCCAATAGTGGTGGATCATGAGGGTCCACAATGACAAAGTATCCTTGGACAAACCACTACGGATTGATGACAAATTCTCAGTGTTTTACGATGAGATCATAAATACTTATCAACTTCATTTGTTGATATTGTTCACCATGGCAGACATAATCCTAATGAAGTGGGTGACTTGGCACACCCAAGACATGAAGGCAAGGACAAGGCCATCCTAGATGCCCCATTATTAAGTGAGGAGAAGAGTCCATCACATCATCATAAGACAAGCACCTCATCAAAAATAAATGCTGAGACACCTTTCTTATAGCCAACCACAAAGAAGTCGTACACCAGTTCCTAGGAACCCTTCAAGACAATAATTTAGGTAGCATCCGAGCCCCCTATAATGAGCTATATCAAAATGACTATGGTAAAATAGGCTAAGGGGCACAAGGGTGGAGATGAGGAGCATGTCAGCATGGCTGAGGAGCACATGGGTGAAGACAAGGAGTGCATCAGCATGGCTGAGGGGCAAAGGGATGAAGATGTAGAACACATCAGTGTGGATGCGCTAGATATAGAAGAAAAGGGAGAAGCACAAGCACAAAGCATATCTTTGGTGCTTGATTGATAATGGAGCCCCAAGGTATGCATTTATCTCTTCATTTTTCTTCTTCCTCATCTAAACTATCAATTTCTCTAACTACGATGTTTGTTTGCTCAACACCTGAAGTGTTTGTGATAATGTTAGTTTTAGTGGCCCCTACATCAAGTGTGGCTCCATTGCCACAATACACTTTTCCAAGTTTGTCTGTTTGCTTAGCATTATTTGTACCATTATCCAAGTCATATTTTGTTCCTATATCTGTAACATTTGAGTCCTTCATGGGAAACCATAATGCATTCTTAGTACCTACCTCATTTAGTTTTTCCCTTTCTATGTCAGAGGACCACATTGCAGACATATTTTCCACCAGAAAGCTAAATACACTTTTCATCACACCTCCTTCCACTGGTTTCTCAATGCCCCAGCCGACCATTTCCATAGTGGCAACCCAAACACCTATGAGGGTTAGCACATTTTCTTCCCCTTTGGCTTCCTATGCAATGTATGATTTTGAGCCCTCGCTCCCACTTCTTCCCTTCACGCCATTACTTGGAATAGGAATTCAGGAGTCATTGGAGTCTGAGCTGGAAACGATCCAACAGCTCGCTACTGCACAAAGCATCTACAAGGCATGCATAAATATGATGTGCTATCTAAAGGATCACAGAAAGAGAGGCATATGATCATAAGGCTTGCATAATCAACCCAAAAATGATGAAGTTGCATACCATTGAAAAATACCACTAGTACAGAAGCCCTTGGGGGAAATAACCCCAATGGATTATACCTTCTACCACACCGAAGAAGATGTTACCAGAATGAACACAATGTAAAATATGGAGGATGTCCAATTTGGCATGGGCTCCATTTATGCTCATGGTGAGTATTACAAGGATCGCTTCTTCTGAGCATAGTCCAAAAATAATGAGCTCAAGGAGGCCCTAGCAGTAGTGAGAAGGTAGATCGAAGCCCTACAGTATGAGTCAAAGAAACAGGGTGAGATATTGGATTTTGAGATCGAGTAGTTGAAGGAATGGATTTAGTTACTTGAAGATGAAAATAATGAAGCATCCAAGCTATGTGATAGCCATGTTAGAGCACGCACCTAGGAAAACCAAGAGATACAGGCACTCACTATCCAAAGAAATGAGTTGCAGGCTAAGTTGTCTGAAAGGAATGAGCAACCTATTCTACCATATAGGGAGCACCTCAAGGAGACACACCTAGAATTCCTATGAGATTTCCTAGCAAGAGTGGTGAAAGGAATTACAGTCTTGGCATTCTTCAAGGAAGCACACGAGGCAGTCATTGTTGGCAGTCCTATCTTGGAATCAGCTCAAGTAGACATTAACTATTGGTTGGATTTGGCCACCCAGCTCAAAAAAATAGAATATATGCCTATCTGCCTTATCCCTATGAGCAATCTGGATTGGTCATTGGCAATGACAAAAACAACTCTGCATTACTTCTTCACAAAGGTTGAGCTAGCCAAAAAAGCTCGCTTGCTCTCTAATTGCCTTATGCAAGAGCGAGACATTTCATTGTGATACTTTGATGCTCTTGTCAAGATCGATGTCCTGGGTTTCATCGACCTTGAGGGGCCCATTCCATCAGTACATTAGTTGGAGTCTATGTGGGTTTCCTTCATTGATAATACCTGGGACATCGATGCTTTGAAAGCCTCAATTTTTGATGCTCAGATAATCCTTCTCATGGCTAAGTATACCCAGATTCAATCCTGCTTGACAGAGTTCAACATAATATTTGAGTTTGCTGAGGTTGAGTGCATCAAAACATATTGTTTCCTAATCCAAGAGCTTTAGAAGCAGTTGACCTTCCCTTTGGAGCATTGGTTTGATGCTTCTTTGGTGTATAAGCATGTCTTGAACAAGTCATTGGACCAATATCTCCCTTAGCCACCCAAGAAGAATGAAGAAAAATAAACAGATAGTGCTATAGATTCAAAGGCTGGAGATATAGATGAAAGGGAAGAAGAGACAGATAGTGATGTAGATTAAAATGGTGAAGAATCGAAAGATGCAGAAGAAGAAGAAGATAAAGAATCTAGCAACAGTGAGGAAAAATCAGAGGAGCAGTACAAAGGCTCTAAGAGTAAGGAATACTCTGCTGCCCAAAGATAAAGACTGGGATCTTCACATTGAGGCAGGCTCAATGCCTCGCAAGTCGCCAGATGTGTTACCAATTTTGCCACACATTTTTGAAATTTTGTATATATAGTTTTGAGACCATTCATTGTAAAAAACTTCTTTTTTTCCATAAAAAATGGTTAAGATATGGTTATACTGTTGTGTTTTCACTGACTACCTCATTTAGTTTAAAATTGTATTTTCTTGCATTATGTGATTTCTCATATTTGCTATTATTCTCTACGTTCCCTATACTTTTTCATGTTATGTTGCATTCAAAATAGTGAATATTTTAGCATGGGCATTTTTCTAATGGTTTTGTTTCTTTATTTTCATCTTTAAATCATCTCTTTTTCATATTGGCACATATGGCTGTAATTTCCAACACTTAGACACTTGGGTACAAGTCGCTCCAACAGTAAGAGCGGAAGACCAAAAAGAGTAAAAGTAGGTAAATATGACTAATTATGAAAATATAAACATGATCAGAGCTGCAGGTGCTCCTCTTCTGGAGTGAACTTCCAAAGTGCTCCACCCATGGAGCGATATTCTAAAAATAGCAAAAACAAGTATAAAGGCTATGTGTAAAAGTCAAAATTTGGTCAAAAGGCAAAGCGCTCCACCTAGGAAGCGCTTGAGGGAAGAAGGAATAGAATGCAAAGACTAGATAGAGGAAAAGGGACACTAAGGATGAAGGTGCAGTAAGAGAAGTCAAAGAGTTAATAAGGGAAGCACTCCACAAGTGGATCGCCTTTCCAAAGCACTCCATTAATAGAGTGCTTCTCCAAGGTGAAGGAAAAGCAAAGTGAAAACAAGTTATATCATGAGTAAAAAATGCAAACTCCTAAAAGGTCAACTAAATGTTAAATTCAAAAGTGCTCCACAGCTGGAGTGCTTCTTCAAAAGTTCTCCACAACTAGAGCACCTCTCCAGAGCAAGAAATGTAAGAGCAACCAAGGCAGAAAGGGTCAATTTGGTCAAAACATAAAGTGCTCCACTAGTGGAGCGAACTCCTCGAACAAGTGACTATGAGAAGCTGTTGCAAATCTACCATGGACAGTTTGGACCAGCTCCAAGTTACATTATGTAAATTTGAATTGACTATTTCAAGTCATTTTCGAAACCTTCTATCTTCAATGCTCAGTTATATGAAAATCCTAAATTGGTTGTTTCAAGTTATCATCGAGAACAAGTCTACCTGTCACGGGAGTGGTTGAACATTAATTTTTTAAGTAGTAAATTTATTCTATAAAAGCTAGCTTCTTCTTTATAACTAATCATTGATAACTTCTGCTAGAGAAGTAGTTCTGTACTTTGAAATATACTTCTAAAATAAATGCTTCTGGCTTCAATTTTAATTTCTCTATCCTTGTGTATGACTTCTATTCTGTAATTTCTATTAAATTAGTCCCTTTATTGCATAGTTTAATTTTATTTTTTGGATTTCACTATCAATAAAGGACTAGTCCCTGGAATACTTGCTGGAGTTTACATAGTTTAGATAATTTAATATTGGTTTTTGTTAAAAGTCTATTATTTTGATTGATGTTGGTTCAAGTAGTTAGACTGTCTATTGTGCTTCCGGTTGATCACCTTGCATTTCTAGCTTTTAAGCCATTTCCCATTCCTTTCAGTTATTTAGTATCTTCCTAACCCTTATCTCAAAAACCCCATTTTTATTTTCAAAACCAACCCTACTAGAGATTTCCATGGAGGAAATTCCTTTCCTTTGGGCATTCAATGCTTGGCAATGGGCCTAGGGCACTAAAGAATTAGAAAACTTGTATCTAGGCCATTTTGATTGCCAACAAGCACAAAGGTTCTATACGTATGGTATTGCTTCCATTTTTTATTTCTTTTGTTGACATACCAGGAGTTGGATACCCTGGGAAAGTTTTTGTCAAATTCATAATTTAAATTTGGGCGATAGAGATACTTATAAGGTGGTTATTGATAGTATTCCATTTTCTATTTGGTGCAAACTACATAAGCATTTTCAAAAACCCTAGTGGTCAGATTGGTGTTGGCTTGGGGAGCTTCCTTTTTTGCAATATAAAGCTCATATAGGTTACAAATGGCTCACCTTGCAAGTTCCAATGGTTGATAAGCTCACTATGAGATGAGACTTAGTCTCTCTTCCCTCCCGATGGAATAAGAGGTTTTGGATTGCTTGGGATACTTATATTGAACCTAAACAATTTTTTTTTCTTGGAGCCTCTTGCACCAAGGGTTGCCTATTGGCAATAGGCTCAAGCATATGGGTGTTCATAATCCCATTTGGTCGATTTATGGATAGGCGAAAGATTTACTGTATGTTTTTTGATTTTTTGATTAGGATCAGTCAACCTGGGAGTGGTTTCTTGAAATTTTTAGACCTTTTATGCAAGAGGATTTTACTTGGGTGAATGTTATTTTGGGTGACCCTATTAGTTTTTCCTTCAACTTAGGTGTTGTTTGGAATATTTTTATAATTGGTACCCTATTTTATCTTTGGAAGTCCTATAATAGAGCTATTTTTTCTCAACAAGATGTCGGATGTGTCTTCTATGTTGCTAATAAATATGCTATATTATTTGATTATTGGTTACAGATTCAAGTATAGGTTGAAAAAGTACATGTGGAGCTGCAGTACTTATGTACCCTCATATATCATTGGGGAATGCACTCTGTGCTATGAGTTCTATGCCTCTTACTTCCCCTTCTAGGTCTCGATTTTTGACTCACTGGGGGACCCATCGTCGACCATAGCCCTCTGCTACCAGACACTAGTCCCAGCCCCCCCATAGCGCAAATGTGGAGAATATGGAGCTAGTGGCCCGTATTGCTTGGCATTTGGTTAGGATGTTCAGCCTCCTGAGCAAGATGATGCCCTTGGTTGGGGTGAAATTGTACCAAATGCACAGACTTGTACTGTTAGTGGTACTACTTTTTATGGCTGGGGGGCTCCGAATTCTTCAACCGTTAGATGGACTTATGACCTTATGGAGGAAAAATTTAGGCCTTCTACCTGGCAATGATTTCTCAGCTCCTTTCTTTCTGAATGCATATTTGACACTATTTTGGCGGTTGTTATCTAGCTTTTCGTGGACCATTTCTGACACTCTTGTGTAATCCTAACCATGATGGTTAGTGTGTTGGTTTATGAGGTGTGCTAATCCCACCCACATTTTTTTGTATGATTAGAAATTATTTTATTAATATACTGGCTTTTTCATCATAAAAAAATAGTAGTATCTGACCATCCAAAAACAAAAATTGATCAACTGAATACATAAAGATATGGCTTGCTTGTTGGGAGGGAGTTCCAAATTATTTTCTATTTGTCACACTTTTTTATGGATTTGTTAGTTGTTGGACAATTTCTTTATCAAGACTATTGCCAACTCCTTATCGACCTTGATTTCATCCACCTTTTTTTTGATCATATCGTTGCCAAACCTTATACCCACCAACATTACTATGACTCTTATTTCCTTGTTCTTTGTTGCCTCTTCCTATAAATCCCTAGAAAGAAGAGAGATTTGTAGTTAGAAAAAGTAGGAGAATTCCTACTTCAAGTGACAATTAAGCTAATCAAAGATAATTTTTACATCTTAAAAATTGTACAACATTAATTACCTAAAGGTTTTAAAGACCCAAATGAAAAAGGATGAGAGGCCTAAACTGCAAACTTCCAAGACAATTACCCCTTGGACATAGGACAAGTTGTTGGTACATGCCACTAAGTAGAATTGTATAAACATGAAATAAATGACACCTCTCAGGCAGGCTCTTGGGTACGTCTTAAATTCAATGAAAATTTGAAAACATTAATCATAATCATAGTTTATAATTGTTAAAATTCTTAAATGAAATTTGAAAAAAAATTATTTAAACAAAGTTAAAATCAAAATTTTGACCATTGTAATTGAAATTTTCTAAATTTATATTGAAACAAACACCTACCCAGAAGCGTAATAGGTGTCATTTGTTACATGTTTAGAAAACTCCCTACAAATTTTGCCTCACAATAGATTAGGATCAAAAAATATGTTTAATGGTCTCAAGATGATGACAAACAAGACATTGAGTACCAATATTGAACTGAGAAAGGAGTTGGAAGTGATTTTATGATGTAAGACTCTCCAAGTCAACAATTGAACATTATATGCTTCTTGGTACTTCCATGCTAAGCTAATGCCAGTATGACTTCCTAATCTTACAATTCTATTTGTTGTTGGGTCTAAGAAGCAACAATGTAATAAGGGATAAAATCTCCATAAAGGATCAAACAAAGAGGTGGGAGAAACAATGGTTATCTGATCATGCCAAAAATTGCATGTCAAAGTGGTGGATAACTTGATGAGAATCGCATCACTTTAGATTATCAAAATGGGGGTTTGAAATGTAGAAATCATGGAGAATTGATGTTTGACATCTTCTCAAGTCTTCCTTCTCAGTACCACTATATTCTACAGATCATTGAAGAATTTGATACCTTTCTTGAAAAGGCTCTTTTTCTCAAAGCTTTGTTCAAAAGTTAAGGGTTGAGACTGTTGAAGTAAACCAAACTGTTTCAAAAAATTGAGGAACCAAAAGTCCAAGCCTTAGATTTAAATTATCCCAAGCCAATTTGGTAGCAGCTACCTATGAAGCTTTTCATCTCTCAACTACCAAATTGAAGGCTCTTAGTTTAAAATGCTTGGCACATAAAATTTGATCATAAATAGCTACTTTATCCCACCCATTGTCCACCCCTACAAACTCAATAACCTTAACAATTGCTTCCAAGCCGCATTACCATAAAGATTTTGCACCAAAAGTTTCTTGATAAGGATCAATGATATTCAATCCCCCTTTTTTGCACGGCTGAGTCACTAGTTCCAAGAGATCATAGCCATGGATGAGAACTTGTCCCATTTTGACCACAAAAAGCATCTAATAGCCTTAGTGAGAAGAGATTAGTGTAATTTCCTAGAAATCCAACAAAAGGAGTAGAAAACATGCGTGACAAGGAAGACCTTACTAATCACTTGAAATCTTCCAGCAAGCAAAAGATATTGATTAAATCAATTGTCCAAATATTTCTTTTGAAATTTCACCATGAACCACTCCCATGGGGATTTAACATTTGCATAGTAACCAAGTGGGATTCCTAAGTAATGAATGATATCACCATATCTAATGTGATTCCATTCTTGAGGAAGCCACTGACAATGCCCAAGCATTTGGAAATATCTAACACTCCTCCCATGACATGGAAATGTGTAACACTCCCATGACATGGCAATGATATTTGTTTGATGATTCTTAACTGCAAAGCTTTGTTAAACATCCAATGCATCCATTATTATTACATACAAGAATGGGACGAGTGGACAACCTTGCTTAATTTATCTTTGCAATGGAAATGCATCAAACGGGTTGCCATTGGTGGTCACATTAGCATAAGCATACTAAAAAAGGTGAACAATATGTCTAATAAACTAAATACCGAATCATAATATTTTCACCATCTACAAGATAATGACTATTTGATTCAATCATAGGCCTTGTCAAATTCTAGCTTGAGAAATATAGAATCACAAGTAGATTGACTTGCCTATTCCAAGGCCCCCCATGCTAACACTAAATTGTCTAAAATAAATCTTCCTTTAAGAAAATGTTGCCATTTTTGACACACAGTTGTTGAAAATCATTTTGTATACAGTTTTGATACTGTTCATTGTAAAAACTTCTCTTTTTCAATAAAAAATTGTTAAGATGTGGTTATGTTGTGCTTTCACGGGCTATCTCATTTAGTATAAAAATATATTTTTCTTGCATTATGAGATTCCTCATCTTTGTTGTACTTTTCTACATTTTTTGTACTTTTCCATATTATGTTGCATGTAAAATTGTGAATGTTTTAGCATGAGAATTTTTCTGATGTTTCACTTCCTTATCTTTGTCTCCAAAATCCTTTCATATTTTGCACGTATGGCTGTAATTTACAACACTTGGGTGTTTTGTTTCATTTTTCCTGTTAAGTTATAAAATCACTCTGGTAGTAAGTAAAATAGGAAAAATGACTAAGTATGAAAAAGGAGGTTTGAGCATAGTCAATACTACGATGCTCCATTCAGAGGAAAAATTTACAAAGTGCTCCATCTAGGGAGCACCACTCTAAAAACAACAAAAAATAGGTGTAAAAATGGTTAAGTATAAAAGTCAATAGGGCCAAAAGGTAAAGTTCTCCACTAGTGGAGCGCCCCTCAAAAGTGCTCCATTAGTGGATCACCTTTCCCAGAAAGCTTAAAAGAAAAATATACTTGGCTAAAAGAGCAAGTAAAAGTCAAAAGGAGTCAAAGCCTAAAGCGCTCCACTTAGGGAGCGCTTCTCCAAAGCGCACCACTTCTAGAGCGCTTGAGGGAAAAGACAAAAGTAAACCATAAAGATAAATTTTTATCAAGAGTGCGTTAAAATTAAAATTTGGTTAGAATGGAGAGTGCTCCACAAGTGGAGTGCCTCTCCAAAGCGCTCCACTAGTAGAGCACATATCCAAGGCAAAGGCAAAATGAAGTAAAAATGAGCTATAACATAAATGAGAAAAGCAAACTCCAAAGTAAATTCAAAATAGTCAAATAGGAAAGTGCTCCACTACTGGAGCGCTCATCCAAAAGTGCTCCACTATTGGAGCACTCGCGCTCCACTACTAGAGCGCTCCTTCAAAAATGCTCCATAGCTGGAGCACCTCTCCTCAAGCAAGTGACTAAGAGAAACGAAGTACGCCTATCGCCTACTTCGATAGCCAGAAGTACGCCTGATTTCTGATGGAGCACCTCTCCTCAAGAGTAGAAATACGAAGGTCTTAGATATGACTTAGCCACACTCGATCAGGCTAAGTGAGACAGACTGGTAGAGGTAGGACTGTAGCATGTGGCAGAGATGCCATAAATTCCTATAGATATGGGGCTACTGACAGCCCTAGCAGAGAGATGGTATTCAAAGTCGTCCTACTTCTGGCTATCGACAGGGGAGATGACTCCCACTCTAGAGGATGTATGGAGGATCTTGAGGATCCCCATACATGGTCGATTCATGACCCCTTCGACCAATCAGGGCCATGCTATGATGAGATTGTGTAGTGACCCAAGCTTTGCCCTGGAGAAGGGTGGAGTGAACATCGAGGCTTTGAGGTAGATGCTGGGGGTGTCTCGGTTGACCTAGGTTTTGAAATGGTGGTGGGTGGCCTTCTTCTATGCCACCAGAGTGGATGCAGATTACCATGGCTACTCTCAGATGTGGCCTATGACATGAGGGACCACAGATATAGGTTTGCTTGGGGCAGCTTTGTATTGTGCCGATTGTATAGGATCCTTTACGAGGTTGTATACAAGGGGGGTCAATGTATGGTGCTGAAATCACTCCTATAGGTTTGGTGCTGGGAGCATATTACGATGCAAATGTCGATAGGGCTTCCACTGATAGGAATTGACCAGGAGAGACCCCAGGTTTTCTATTGGTGGCTCCAGAGAGGGTCATAGTGGTGGATAGATCTGTCGATGTCTCGAAGGTTGTTGGATGACCTCACCCCAAATTGGATCACCTGAAGACCATGGAGAGAGCATCTAGGGTGGGTAGAGGATGGACAGGAGTTGACTCGCATTAAGAGAGTCATATGGTTGAGGACAGAGTGGGGAGAGGTAGAGCTCCACTGCTATGACCGAGTTTTGAGGTAGTTCGGTCTACAGTAGAGGATCCCTAGTCTTAGGGATTATGATTACTAAACTATGCAGGATAATACTACACTAAACGAGGCTCCAAACATGAAGTGGTTCTAGAGTCAAGATGCTGATGATGCCCCCATTCAACCAGTGGATGAGGATGATGCGAGGATAGCAAATGGGTATGATGCCTAGTATGCAGCCATCCGCCCTCCTTGGATGACGAGGGCACAGGGTCTGATGCACACTATAGTGCAATGGATGGAGAGGCGGCTCTAGGATACCATCGATGCAGGGAGGAGTCACGAAGGGAGGGATCAGCGATGGCCTCCTCAGGAGAGACATCGAATAGTACCATAGGCTCTAGAGAGATAGCAACAACTAGAGAGGAGAGAGGAGAGGAGAGAGAGAATCCCTTCTCAGTAGAGGGATAGGCCACCATTGCCTGATAGGGGCAAGGGTGTTGAGGTGGGGGAGAGCAATGAGATGGCAGCTCTTCAGACGAATAATGCTCACCTATGAGCTCAGGTGTAGACTCTACAAGATGAGGCTACACAACTCAAGACTCAGAGCGAAGGGGTGAGCATTCTAGAGCTAGCATGGTCAGTTGCTCAGACCACATTCTATCAGGGAGTGTACTACTAGTTGGTTCTAGAGGGCCATAGGATACAGTTGCCAATCGGCATTGTGGAACTGATCAGGATGGGGTCATCGAGGACATCATCACGATCTATGTCGAGGACCCACGACATAAGACGAGATTCGATGGGACCACCTCCTCCACATCAGGGTGAGAGAGGAGATGAGGTTGAGAGCTCGAGGTCTTCTCGAGGCTAGATGCACTATGTACATAGACTATTTTTGAGATGATTGAGTATGCCAGGGTATAGATTATGGCATACCAATCCATTTTGATATGATGTATATACTTCTTGATATATATATGATGTTCCTTTTGTGATATGACTTGTGCATATGTTTTATGATGCTTTAATATTTCAATTGTTGATTGACTATTCATGTAATTATGTCATTGAAAATATTATAATTGTATGTCATGCTATAAAATTAAATGAAATAATATTATGTAAACAAACTGGTTGTTGTGGTGTGTTTTGACGAAAATAAAGTGACTTCTAATAATAATTTCAAAGGACATTGTCGTTGTTACATGACCATTTCATGGATTCGCCGCTCGCTAGGTCATTAAGCTAATATCGGTATGAGAGAAATATTGCTAAAAGTAAAAGGGTGCTTAAGAGACTTTCTTAAGACTTTGTGTTGTGATGAGGAAAAATGATGATAGTGATGATTTGTTTTCAAATTTCCATAAAAATATTATGCATGAAATATTAAAAATATGATTTTTGCTAGGCATAAAATTCCTAAGTATGATAGAAATTTGAACAATTCCCTAGGAATTATACCATTGTCGCAAAAAAAATGAATGTTGACATAATGAAATGAAATAGGAAAGTTTTCATTCTTTTTAAAGCACAATTGTGTAACATAATGATTTAAGCCATATGCTTTAATGGATTAAATACATGGAAAATTAAAACGATGGTTTGCGCTAGGTATAGAATTTTAGATATAGACTTATACCATCATCGCGAAATCCAAAGAAGAAATTGATATAATAGTTTTATTACATAGTTGATTTTTGATTTTGAGATAAACAAAAAATATATTAATGAGGACTTGCACTAGGCATAAAATTCCAATTTAGGTTTAGGAACTATACCATCGTCGCGAAAGTCGAAAATATAAATGTGACTTTATTGCTAGCTTTTGAACATGTTTTGCAAGAAAATTTTGGATTTTTGAAAAAAAATGTATTTAATTGATTTTACGCTAAACAAATATTCTCAAGTAAAAAAATCAAATTATTCCAAAAGATTTGCATAAATATTTTAAATTATCTCAAAGACAAATTTGACATTTATAAGGAACCCCGTGTGCATATGTGAGTTCATTGTCGATCTTGATCTATCATAATGATACAAAATCTCTCAAACACAAATGTGTGTGCAATTGTAATGTTCATTTATTGATTTTGAGTAAGATAATTTGATACAATTAATTTGAATTAACCAAATGAGTGTTCATTGACCATGATTTATATGCATGTAACCGTACCAGACTACTATGTAAGTCGGGTCATCAAGAGCTAGTTGATCCATGAGCGGACATAGGTCTGTAAAAAAGAAGGTCACTAATGTGACTGACATATCACCACACTAGGAGTTACCCAAGGCCAAGCGGGTTGGGCACAAACCACCTATTATGGGGCTTACCTCATGATTTTCGAATAATTGAGAATTCCAAGGATTCAATCTCATTCACCCTTCTTTTCTTTCAAAGGGGGGGAAGGATTTATTGCTTTTTGCTTTTTTTTTTTTTTTTTGTATTTTGCTTGACACTGAGATAATGCTGAAATATTGCTGAGATGGTACAAAATGATAATGCTTCTGAATAATTTTCTCTTTTTCTCATGATTTTTCTTGACTTTTTTTTTTTTTTTCTTTTTCTTCCTAGAGTAGGGATACTTTCTCGGATTGGTTGTAGAGCAAGGGATTTTTATTCTGGGCAGGGGTGAGCTTGTCCTTTTGTCAATTCTCAAAGATTCTAGACCATGTGCATGATAGGATAGCAGGGAAACTTTTCGCTCAAGAGACCACTTCTACTATGTAGCATCGTTTTGAATTTGCAATGAAATCATTTTAATGTGAAAAGGTGTACTTGGTTCAATTAAATAACAAGATCAGTTCTCTATGCTCAAAACTTTATTTAATTAAACTATGGACTTCGATATAAGAGAGATTAATAATCATACCAAATAAGATCAAGATATTTATTCATGTGAGTGTGAAAGTGAGGGATTCCAGATAAATGCTAATTTATCCAAAATAACTAAAAATATAAATGCAATACTTCAAGAATTGATAGGTGCAAAATAGAAGATGTTTTTGAGGATTTTGATTTTTTTATATTTTGATTTTAATTTATGATTTGAGAGAATACATAATATTACTATTTTTTTGAAATTTTTATATGAATTACTAATATGAGACAATATGTATAATATATACAGTGACGAAATTACCAGATTTATGCATAATAGCACTTAAGATGCATAATGTTCATAGGTTCTTTAAGATCTTTGTCATCTAAGGTAGCTAATATGTATGCTCCTGATCCAAATTTAGCAGTGATAATATATGGCCCAAGATAGTTAGGCTCGAATTTGCCTTTAAGGTATTTAGTTGCATTAGTATTTTTTTGATTTTATTTTAAGACGAGGTCACCAATCTCAAAGGATCGATTATGAAATTTCTTGAGATATGCTCATTTCAGCTTGTTTTGGTAGGCACGAAGATGCTCCAAATAATTAATGTGCTTCTCATATAGGAGTTCCAGCTGACTAAATATGCCAGCATGATATTCATCTCCTACTTCAGTATCTTGAAGTAGCAGAGCCAAAGAAGGAACTTCTAATTCTAAGGGAAAAACAACTTCAGCGCCATAAACCAAAAAAAAGGTGAAGTTCCCGTGGGAGTACGAATTCTAGTTTGATAAACCCATAAAGCAGGATATAATTGAATGTGCTAATCACGACCAGATTTATTGACCAGTCTCTTGAGGAATTTAATTAATGTTTTATTAGATGCTTCCTTGGCCATTACCCTGAGGATAATGGGGAGTGGAGCAACGATGTTGAATTTTATATTTTTGACATAGTTTCTTTACATCTTTGTTTTTGAAACAAGTTCCATTATCCGAGATGAGATTTGCAGGAATTTCAAACCTACAAATAATTTTATTAAGAATAAACTTGGAAACTTGTGTTCTAGTACAAGAATATAAGGGCATAACTTCGACCCACTTCATAAAATACTCGATGGCGGTTATGATGAATTTATGTCCATCAGATTACACAGGATTGATTTTTCTAATGATGTCTAACCCCCATTTTGAAAAGGGCCAAGGAGATGAAATAGCCTACAGTTCTTGTGCAGGCGCATGGACAAGGTCAGCATGTTTCTGACACTTATCACAATGGTGCACATAATCATGTGCATCATTCTCCATGGTAGGCCAAAAATATCCTATCCTAAGTAGCTTCTTAGCAATGGTGCTACCACTAAAGTGTCCCCCACAAGATCCATCATGGGCTTCATTCAAAGCTGATCTAGACTCTTCTAGATTCAAACATCTTAATAGGATAACTTCAAAATATCTCCTATATAATGTATTGCCAATTATTACAAAGTGACTTGCTCATCTACGTAATAACCGGCATTGGTTTCTATTAAAACCTTTAGGGAAGGTCCCATTTTGAAGAAAATTGAGGATGTCAGTGTACCAAAGTTCATGAATAGTTTCATTGATTAGAAACACATCCAAAAGTTCCAAGCATGATTTAGTTGAAGCAGGTTCTTGGAGTCGATGAATAATGATGGTGTATATTCATCATCTAAATTCAAGGGTAAAAGAGATGCAGCTGTGGCCATAGCATCAGCCACATGATTGCTAGTTCTAGGAATAGCTTCCAAGGTAACTTGATCAAATAAAGATATTAATTGTAATATATATGCTTTATATGGGCACAATTTATCATCTTTGGTTTGATAAACATCGTTAATTTAATTTATGACAAGTTGAAACTAATAGATTTTTAATTTTCAGTGCCAGGGCAGCTCGTAATCCAAGGATTAGAGTCTCATATTCAACAATGTTATTAGTACAGGCAAACATTAATTTAAAGGATAGAGGTATGAGATGTTTCTATGGAGATATCAAAATAATACCTACACCAGCCCCACTCATACATTGGGCTCCATCAAATTATAATGACCATTACTCTGAATGATCCGCCTCTAGGTTAAGGCATCTGTTAGGAAACTCAATAACGAGGGGATGGGTGGACTCTAAGGGTGCAACAGCTAATTGATCTTCTATGATTTAACCCTTAATAGACTTTTGTCCTATAAATGTGAGTTAAAACTCGCTTAGAGCAAGAACCCAATTCGTTGTGCGACTAGATAAATAAGGTCGACTCATGAGATACCACAAGGAATCAGATTTAGCAATAACGTATGTTTTGACTGAGCATATAATGGCATAGTTTTTGTGTAGAAAATACGATTGCTAGACATAACTTCTCTAATGTTGTGTAGTGGGTTTCATAACTAATTAATGTTTTTTTAATTTAATAATTAGCACGCTCTCTTTTCTCATCATCAAGTTGAGCTAACATAGCTCCTAAAGCAAAATATGAAGCAAAAATATACAAGATAAATGGGCGATCAGGTTTAGGTGGTGAAAGTACAGGTGGGTTAAGAAGATATTGTTTGAGGAGTTCAAATGCTTCCTTACATTCATCGTCCCAATGGAAAGAGACATCCTTCTTAAGAAGCTTAAGAAAGGGTCCAGTTTTATCCGCCAACTTATCGATGAAGCAACGGATAGCTTGAAGCTTACCTTGTAAACTCCGTAATTCAGATATATTTGTAGGTGTGGGCATATTAGTGATAGCCGTAATATTGAGAGGGTCAATTTTGATGCCACATAAAGAAACTATAACCCCCAATAATTTACCTAACTTAACTTCGAATATACATTTGGCTAGATTCAATCGAATAAGATATTCCCTTAACCGATCAAATACTTTTCTCAAGTCATCTAAATGGTCATCTTATTCAGTAGAACGTGTTATAATGTCATCTATATAATCATGTAGTATATCATGCATCATATCTTGAAAGATATAAGTCATGGCTCGTTGATATGTTGCACCTGCATTCTTCAAACCAAATAGCATCACTTTCCAACAGAAAGTACCCTAAGGGGTAATAAAGGTTATTTTAGCCTGATCTTCAGGAGCTATCTCGATCTGATTATAACCAGAAAATCCATCCATTAAGGATATCATTCCACTCCCAGCAGTAAAATCAATGATCTGATCCATATTGGGAAGGGGAAAATCATCTTTAGGACATGCGGCATTAATATCTCTAAAGTCTGTACAAACCATAATCTTAGTAGCTTCTTTCTTAGTTACTAGAACTACATTCGAGATCCATTTAGCATAATCAATGGCTTGTATAAAAATAACATTCAAGAGTTTTTCTAACTCCCCTTTGACTAGTAAGGCCACTTTAGGATGCATTTTTCTAAGCTTCTACTTAACAGGTTTAGCATCCGGATGCACTACTAGGTGATGCATAACTACAGAAGGGTCTAAACCTGACATATCTTCATATGTCCAAGCAAAGACATCTTCATATTATTTAAGAAATGCAATGTATTTATCCTATTTTTCTTGACTCAATTTTGATCCAATGTTGATTATGTGAGGGTTATCCTCGATTCCAATGTTAATTTTTATGACATTTTCTACTTCCATGTGTAGATCTCTCTCAAAATTAGGTGGGGCGGGTGAAACGCCCAATTCTTGTAATTCTTCCAAGGTTAGCTTGGATAAGTCATCTTGAGGAGTCGTGGCATCAATCTGGGCTATACTGGGTATAAAGCCATCAAAATAAAATCCATTATGTAATAATTCCTCAATGGAGACATCGTGAAAGATATCTCCCTCCAACTCATCATCGGATTCAACGATCATCTCAGGATAAGCTATAGATAGCATATTACATGTGAATGTATTATTCATTAAACGCAAAGTATCGCATTCATCTAAATGATCTTGGTAACATATAAGATGGTCATCATCCTCAAATGGGAATGGTTGACCCTTACTAGAAAATAGGCCCACACCACATCGGGCGGACCACGCTTCTACCTCAAAAGGTTCTTTCATACCATTCTAGAAAGGTCCCAAACCTTTTCCTTTATATCCCAATTTAAGCATTATAGGTTTGGCTTTAATATACTCATTAGTAAAATAACATCGAGCATATCCATCATAATGTTTTCTGATGTTTCTAGGTATTCTACCCCAATCATATCCCTTATAAATAAAGGCATAGCTCCCGACTTGGTAAATACTTCCCATAGGTTGTGGGAGGCCTAAGGTATGAGGAGATGGTGAAAAATTATTTAAAATAATGGAATATTGCATAGAAGCATTCATTTCTTATGATATAAGGATTTTAGATAGATCGGGTAAGAGCTCGTCAGTAAGAGCATAAGAGGTAGAAGGAACATTTCCTATGTCTTTCGATGCAGAAAATATGAATTTGGTGGATGTAGATGGTGTAGAGGTGTCGATAGATGGGTCTATTAAAGGTATGGAAGTTATAGAAGTAGAACAAGAGACATTGGTTGTGGGATTAGGATATTTCTTAGGTCCTAATGTGGTTTGTTCAGAAGAGGGTTGAGCTATATGTGGAGGTGCAACTTATGGAGAAGAAGTAGATGACATTATGGGTGTGAGTTTCATATGTTTAGATGGATAATGGGAATTAAGATGTGTGGATGATAGAGTAGGCAAAATTGAACACCAATAGGTTCTGCCAAAGCACACATATCAAAGGGTCTTGGATCACCATGAATGGTAACCAACTGATTCTTAAATTCAAACTTAACACATTGATGTAAAGTTGAGGGAACAACTCACATCATGTTGATCCAAGGATGACCCAAGAGTATATTGTACGATGCAAGGCAATGTACAATAAACATAGTCGTATCCAAGGTTCTTGGACCAACCTGTAATGGAATGGTAATAACTCCACACGTTTCTTGTGTTTTGTCATTGAAAGATTTTATAATCATATCCATTATTTTCATTTCATCACTTCTAAACCCAAATATTTAGTAGAAGTCAAAAGTTTAGATATTTAAAGATGAACCATTATCAATCAAAACTCATTTGACTGCTACATATCCAATTAAGATAGTAATATACAAGGGGTTATCTTTATGTAAACTATGTTGCGGTATGTCCCTATCTCGGAAGTAAATACAATCAACTTCACGAGTTATTATAGTATTGGCCATGGCTTCAGGTTGAATGTCTTGTGGTACCATCATCTGGATCAATGTGAGCATTAATTCATCTCTATGTGTAGGAGAAGATCTTAAAAGGTCCAAAAGAGAAATTCTAGCTATAATATTTGATAATTGTTCATTAATATTATAAGGAGGTTTAGGTTGAACATTAGGTGAATGATTCCATTTATTAGGAACCTTCAAAACAAATGGAGTTGATCCACCATTCTGAATTTGATCTTGTTGAGAATTTTGAGCCTGTTGTCTAGTAACAGCTCCGATGGTACCCACAATATTATTTTGTGAATGATGAATGGGTCTTGGTCTAGCGTTTATAGCTAGCTCATTAGAAAGTAATCGGTGAGATGAGGGTCTAGTAGTGACTCTTCTTGGAAATGGCTCTTCTGGGACCATATAACTTGTGATAGGGTGAATAGGATCTGATTCATCATTAGAACTATTCAATTGATTTGATGTGATTTCCATATCACTCTCAGTATCGTATTTTGTATCACTAAGATCAGGTATCTGAATATTAAATAGAGGCCTGGTTGTAACCATGAATAAAGTTGTGTCAAATATTTCTAGATCATGAACAGGTAAATGTCTACTAATAGTTCCTACATATCGGGCAGGAGGAGGGAAATTATGATGTTCAACTTGATTAGCCACCTCCTTACCATGTTTTGGTAAGGGATGTTGAAAGATGTCCAATGACTGATTGGCATTCTGATTCTGGTTTTGTGGGATGTTCTTTTGAACATTATTAGGAGGATTTTGCTTAGGTTGAAAGGCTTGTACCTCCATCTCATTGTTATCAATCAAGTCCTGTATTTTATGTTTTAATATTTTACAAGAGTTGGTAGTGTGTCCAGGTCCTCTATGGAAGTCATAGTCTACTCTGTATCCGAGTATAGTTGGATCAGGTTCCTGAATATTTGGTAATTGAATTAAACCTTGTTCTAATAATTGCGATAGAATAGTTGATAAAGGTTGATTTAACCTAGTAAATTCTCGAGGAGGTCTATTAGGAGGTTTCAGTACAAACTTCTTCGTTTCCTTTGTAGCATTAACATTAGCAATATTTCTGCTATCGGTGACTCCATCACCCACAAATTGTTTATTCTTATATTGATTTTTGGATGTTTTCTCATCGTCTCTCTTTTTAAGTTGGCCTCTCCTAATGAGAGCATCTTCCACTCTTCGGGCTAAGTCTATAGTCTGATCGAAGGTGGTCAAGGTAGCAGTTGATAATTTGTAAGATAGTTTCTCTTGCGAATTATTAATAAAGATGTCCAACATCTCCCTATAAGGTAACACAAAGTGCAATTTTCTTATCAACTGTCTCCACCTAGCTAGGAAATCAGCAAAGCATTCATATTTGCCTTGTTTTAAGTTATACAAATCTTTAATGGTCACATATCTTTCGATGTAGGCACTAAATTGATGAACAAAAGACTCAGAAGTTTCTTTGAAATTCCTAAAAGAATTAGTGGGTAATTGATAATACCACTCTAATGCCATTCCTCCCAATATTTTCAAGAACATTTTTAGTAATAACAAGTCATCATGTGATATATCATGACATGCTATCCTAAACATACGAATATGCTCTATGGGATCTTCGGTTCCTTTATATATGGGAATAACAGGCATAGGAAAATGTTTAGGATATGGTTGTGTTACAACTATAGGATTTAAAGGCTGACTACACATCTCTCGATAATTGTACGAGGGATGGTAGGGATCTATCTGGTTGATGCGGGAAACGAACTGTTTCACCACGGCTTCAAGATTACTAGTTTTTCCACCATATTGGTTCGGTGGCACATAGGTATGGGATTTATGAGTGTATGATGGTGTGACATAAGGATTAGTTGTTATATTGCTATTATGCAAAGTGTTGGTAGGAAGAGTATTATGAATGGGATTTGTAATAGTATTATGTTGTACCTTAGATTGTTGGTAATTGGTGTTCGGTTTTGTTTTAGGTTTTTATTGATTTGAGGTATGTTGGTCAAGAGCTTGGCGAAATAGAGCAGTAAATGATGGTTTCTTTTGTGTGGGAATGACCCTAGGCTTGTTAACAGGCACTTTAGATTTTTGAGTAGCCTATTGTTGTTGCATGCTCTGGATCGTAGCTACTATATCCAAATTGGATGGTCCAGCTTGATCACTCTCTTGGTCAATAAAGGACAAGGGATTAGTGTGTGTTTGAAATACTTCTTCTAGAGTTGCTTGAGTGTCACTAATTTGATCCTTGTCCATATGGTTTGCTCTATTAAAAACACCAATATTAGTATTAATGAACTTCCAAAATTGTTCCATGTTCTCAAAAGTGATGGCTCCTCCCGGAGACATTTTAGGGGATGAGGATCCTTCCTCTTTAACAATTTCTTCTTGTTCATTTCCTACAATAAGCTCTTCTTCTTGCAGGTCTAGGATTTCTTCTTCCTGAACTTGGTCCTCAGGAGGGACATTTTGGTCAATTAATGGTCTTCCTAACCAATCTTCATCTTCTTCGGTTTGTTTTCCATTCCTAATTCTAGGCATTGTGCTAAAATTAAGTTTTAGCAAATATATATACTAAATATATATATATATATATATATATATATATATATATATATATATATATATATATATATATATATATATATATATATATATATATATATATATGTGATAGGGTTGAGAGGTATATATTTTAACTATATACCTACTATAATACTTTAAAAGGAAATATTTTGTTTTTTTTTGTGTTTTTTTGTGTGATTTTATTATATTATTATTTTACGAGAATAAAAATAACAAACAACATGCTAGTTATAAGAAACAATAGTAGAAATAATCACTTAGCTTTCTATGAATAGTTTATGGATATCATTGATAGGGTCAAGTTCATCAGGAGTCATGAAATGCTCCTCTTCAAATTGGAAGGTTTTTCAAGAACTTGACAAAGTGTGCTATGGTAATATGATCTATTTCAGACTCTGACATGTAAAAATAAAGTTCATGGCAATACTCTCGATACAACACAGCGCTAGGAACTCTATTCCATCTCTTTCTATATGTAAGAACGACTTCTTGATCCTCTATACGAGATAGAAATTTATGTACTTCAACTGCGTTCTCAAGGTATTACTCAAAGGTGTATAATTCAGAAGACACAAGTGCTCTTTTATCGGCTAACCACCTATGGCAAGCTCTCTGAAGTTCATGGTACAAAGTCACTTGATCAGGATCCAGGATTCTATCTAAGACAAACCTCTTAATTTGCCTAAGTTTTGCAGATCTAGATTTAATAATACCCAATCTCCTATCAAGTTTGTCCCACAAAGGTTGGGCTCTATATGTTTGAGGTACTCTAAGCATAGAAGTAATCTTTATAGCTATTAATTGATTTTCAACATTTATGGAGACAACTCGTCTTCTATTATAATCTATCATCTAAGTATGATATGCAAATTTAACAGTTTTCTAATGATTCTAGATGTTCTTAATAATGTGTGTTTTTTTTTTTTCAAAAGGTGTTTTTAGATTCACGTCGGGTTCACCAAAATGTATCGCCCAAATTTTTTGCACCCTTACCTTTAGGCTAAAGGATCCGTGCCCGGAAGGGGGATGCGAAAAGGATGGAACAATACCTCGGACGGAGAGGCCCTTTGAAGGTCGTGCCTCTCAGGGGAGGGGTATAAAGGTGAATTTTTGACGGATGGTGGGGTTCACCAGGAAACTTTGAGTGGTAGTTTCCATGCCTAGGTTGAGAATGGGTTTGATTTATTCATTTTATGTTCAATCATTCAGATTCCTAGGTTGGCCAAAATGAAGCTAAGCTATTCTATATGAAAATTTTGATTTATATGAAGACAACAAACATAAATGAATCCTAATGCGATTAAATACAGAGAATATGTTAAATGGAGAAGAGTGCACTTGATTTTTGATGTCTGATGAAGATTCTAAATCTTGTAGGAGTCCAGATCATCCTAGATATGATAGGATCATCTGTAATTATACAGAATCATCCCAAATTATAGTCGATCATCTGATATCACCCAGGATCGTCAGTGACCTAATGAATTTGTCAGACGAATTCGTCAGAAATCTGCAATCAAGAAAATAGACACCAAAAACAAAAAATACTATTTCAATAATGATGCAAAGTGATAGAAATGAGAGTTTAGATGCTTAAATAACAAATCCAGATATCAAATTAAATGAGATGCAATGTTTTGGTAACTTATTTTGAATCTTATCATGCAATTATGCTAAATGAGGTGAACTCTAAGATGCAAAACATAAGTAAATTAATCTAATGCACCAATAAATAAAGAAACAAGATAGAAAATGCAAGCTCGGGACTTTAATTGCCCCCAATCTGAATTGTAGTCAAGATCATCTGCAATCGTATGAGATCATTGCTGATCTTGATAGGATCATCCGAAATTGTGGTTGAATCGCCTGCGACAATCCGAGCTATCTTTGACTGAAACACAGTGAAATCTTGCAAAAAAACTTGAAAACACAAATGTGAATGATGGGAGATCAGGGAGGGAGTCAGGGAGAGAGTCAGGGAATCAAGGGAAGAAGGCAGTTAGGGAATCTGAGGGATAAACTGGAAAAATCCTAGTTTATATAGGATTAGGGGGAGGTTAGGAGGTTGGGGATCATCCTAATTTGGGAGATCCTCAACATGGGAATATCCAACCACACAGACACGCTTTTTCCCAAGTTGGAGAGGTCATTGGAATAGAATCTAATTATGAAAATTTGGTTTTGGGATGAAATCGTCTGGACGTTCTGTTCTAGTCAAATTCATCCGATTTGGGACGATATCGTCAGATCGACAACAATATCGTCCAACGGTAAAAACAACTTCTAAAAATGGCATGAAAAATGAGGTGAGTGGTTAATGAGAAGTTTCAGGGTTAAAATTCAAATATCTACCTTTTTACTGATGGTTTAACTATGCCAATTTTAGGGTGCTACAAGTATTAATAAGTGATGTTCATCTTGTTACTGTCCAATCTGATATTTGGTGACTCTGCTGAACCCAGATACCTCTGAATCTCATAGACCACTATAAAAACTCATGCCTTCATGCATATGAGATGGAGAGCTAGAAAAACAAAAGAAGAAATCAAGTTCTATGAGCTTGACATTGACGCTTTAGGAGAACATCCTAGGTTGTGTTGGCCACGGATCTGCCACTTGGGAAGGACTTGGTGTGTCAATATGCCCTATACCCACAAACCAACATTGAAATGCCAGGAGGAAGGGATGCCCCTCGTGTCGATATTCGAAGAAGGCTAGCTCCTTTCCTAACCTACTTGGGTGGTGTTGTGGTTGCTCCACAACACACCCCAAAATTGGGGACCCACCTTTTTTACATGCTTTCCAAGAAGACCGAAGTGGCCCATAGGCTAAAGATCAAGAAAAAAAGCAAAATATCACAAAAGAGAAAAAGTGTCGTGATATCGCGACATGTTGCTCCATCGTGACAGAAAATGAAAAAGTGTCGCGATATCGCGACATGTTGCTCCATCGCGGCCAAAAATGAAAAAGTGTCGCGATATCGCGACATGTTGCTCCATCGCGGCCAAAAAGAAAAAGTGTCGCGATATCGCGACATGTTGCTCCATCGCGCAAAAATAAAAAGTGTCACGATATCGCGACATGTTGCTCCATCATGGCAAAAAATAAAAAGTGTCGCGATATCGCGACATGTTGCTCCATCACGGCCAAAAATGAAAAAGTGTCGCGATATCGCGACATGTTGCTCCATCACGGCAGAAAAGGAAAAAGTGTCGTGATATCGCTACATGTTGCTCCATCGCGGCCAAACGAGGAAAGAAAGAATCGAGAAAAAAGTGTCGCGATATCGCGACATGTTGCATTTTCACGACCGTACAGGAAAAAGTGTCGCGATATCGTGACATGTTGCATTTTCATGATCGTACAGGAAAAAGTGTCGCGATATCGCGACATGTTGCATTTTCACGATTCAAAATGGGCAGACAAGAGAAAGAAAAGTGTCGTGATATCGCGACATGTTACATTTTCGCGGCTAAAAGCAACAAAATATAGAAGGGGCCAAAAGTGTCACGATATCGCGACATGTCATGAAATCGCGGTTCACAGAGGAGAGAGAAAGACAAAGTGAAAAATGTCACGATATCGCGACATGTCATGAAATCGCGGTTCACAGAGGAGAGAGAAAGACAAAGTGAAAAATGTCGCGATATCGCGACATGTCATGAAATCGTGGTCAAAACAGTCAAACAGAGCAAGATGTCAAAGTTGTCGCGATGTCGCGACATGTCTCATTTTCGCGATACAGGTAGAGGAGCAAAGCTGCATACATAAAAACGTCGCGATATCACGACATGCTATTTTTTGTCATGATTTACAAGGGGCCATTACAGAACGTGTAGGGAAGCGCTGAACACGTGGCATAGAGGCGTAGAGGCTATGATAACGCTTCAGGATCGACGGTTACAGTTAGCAGAGTAGACCAAGCGTTTCACACCCGAGCAAGAAGCCAAAACAACAAAGAGGCGGGAAGACGAAACGAAGCGATTTGGGGAGACGAAATGACTGGACCTGGGAAATGAAACGAAGCGTCGCAGAGTGAAACAGAGGGCCATACCAGAAAGCTTAAAAGTAGAAGCCAATGACAGATAGAGGGGGCAGAACTATTCAGAGAAGATTGCAGTAATGAAGGCAAGGCCTTAGCACTGGGTTTCTCTGGATATTTTCTTCCACATTGGACTGGTTTTTCTTCTTCATGGACAAGGGTCGAAACCGCTACGAGCAGAGTTGCAGAGCTGAAGGCGATAGGCCATTCTGGGCCTGCTTAGGAGCGTTTTCCTTCATTTGTTCTGGTTTTGATAAACTGGAAGCTTCTGTTGTTGTAAACTGACATATTTTTAATACAGAAATTACAGAGAGTTGCATCTCATTGGCAAGAAAGAAGGAGTTATTCTCTGCATGCAAGATTTAATGTTTATTTTTCCCCTTTCAGATTTTTAGGCTTATAGGTGAAGTTTAATGCAAGTTCTCTTGGTTGCTTCATGCGAATGTCTAAATCTGAAAACCATAGTTAAAACCCCATAAACCAACACCTAGCTTATCTGGATTGTGCGAGTTTTGCAGGTTCAATAGGTTAGGTTGTATGCAGAAAACCTCATTATCTTCGGTTTTGTCAAATAGGATCGTAGCACTCTGAATGTACTTTAGTTTTAGTTTCTTTGTATTTTATTTTCACTTCTTTTATTCTCTGCATTTTTATTTTCTCGAAAATCTAACTTTAGTCGAATTTACAGTCATTGAAATAAAATACTTGAAAATCTACCGAAATCAAAAATAAAATAATTTCATCATTAAGATTAATTCACATTGAGTTCATTCTGATTAAATGAACAATCATTACAATTTCAAAATAAAATAAACCACAGTGCCCCTTGTTTACAGTTACTTGCAACCACTAAGGTGTTCCGAGCATTCGAACTGAACATTATTATTCATACAAAATGCTAACATAGCGGAGACCTTGGAGAAATTGTTTATTAAATTTCTTTGCAAGAGAGGATTTGGAACTCGAATCCTATCGGAGAGTGTGTTTTCACAATCGGGTGAAAATACCACTCAACAGATTGGCGCTAGAAGGAGGGCTGGATGGGTTTATTTTAGTGAGATTTAAAATTTTTGTATATTTCATGCCCTACTGATTGTTATCTTTAGTCTTCTAACACCACTCAACAGATTGGCGCTAGAAGGAGGGCCTGAATTGGTTTATTTCAGTGTGATTTAAGTGCTACAGGGATGTCAATTTTGAATATTTCATGCCCTATTGGTTATTATCTTTAGCCTTCTCTTAACAATACAACTTTGTACTATTAAAAGGAGGACATGAATTGCTATGCACTATTCTAACGCTTTGATTGTTCATACAGGAATAATGTGATTTGATTTGATTTAAAAAAAAAAAAATTGTTAAAGTTATATTCTTTAAGATTCACTAATGGCTATGTTTACACCGTGGATGCCAGGTAGCCCATTGAACATACCAGGAGTTCAACATTATTTTCCCGTTGGTTTTGAGAGATGTCTTCCTCGATTTTTGTCTAATGGGACAAATACTGCAGAAGAACATATTCAAGCATTCAAATTTGTTGTGAATCACTTAACAATTTGGTATGATGATGTTGTTTGTAAAATGTTCCCTTACACCTTGGACAAAGTGGCATATGATTGGTTTACAAGTCTGCCTTTAGGGTCTATCACTTCTTGGGCTCAGCTAGAGGCAACATTTCTTAATCAATTCAACAGAGAGCAAGTTGACCCAATCCGCATGTATGAGCAATTTTTCACTATTAAAAAAGGACCAAGTGAAAATGTGAAGTCATTCTCTGAAAGGTTTTTTGGATTATATACTCAATTAGTGACATTTTATGCTCTTTCAGAAGAAGTGGCTCTCCAAATATACGTCAATGCTCTTGACCCACTCACTTCCACATATTTGCGAGGGATGTCTCAAATCACATCTTTGTCACAAGCCTATACTCAAGCAATGGCAATTGAGCAACAATTAAGTTGTCAATATTATGGTGTGGGTTTTGGATCATATAATTTTCAATCATTTAATACCTCCCTTACCCACCCAATGATTTATCCACCTCAACCAAGTTCAAGTGTGAATCAATTTCAGAATCAACAATCATTCCCAAGCTTCAATCAATTTCAAAATCCTCAACCTACTATGCAAGATCAACCATCTTTCTTAAGTATGAATCAACTTCAAAATACTCATCTTGATTCAAAAGATGTTTCTAAAATCAATTTCAATGATTTTCATAAGAATATGATTTTAGGCAAGGGAGGAGTACTAGATCCAACTAGTATTGAAACATGTGACAGATTGGAAACCCTTGACTCACCAAAAGATGAATTCTATGAGGATGAATCTGTTTCGGATGACACATTGGATGACATTGTTGAAAGTAATGGCCCAAAAAATTCACACCTTCCAAATTATGTTAAACGTGAATCATGGGTTACACATGTGGATTATGATAGCCTTATCAATTTGAATACAAGCAATAACCCAATTTTGGAAGTAATTGAACCATCTAAGGAAGGTGAAGATAAATTTGATGAGAAACATGTTGATGAATTAAAAGATGATGAAGAAATAGTTGAGCATCACAATTTGATTTTGAAAGATGATCATTATGATTCTTGGGAAGAGTATGCTCACTCCAAACCTTCTGATGAATTTTGTGTGCCTATTGATATACAGGATAATACAATTGCCTTTTCATATGAGGATATTACAAGTCCTGTACAATCTGAGAATGTTTTGGAAGAAGGGTTGGAATCTCATCAAAGGTTGGAGAAGGATAATGATTCTACTACCATGGATAAAGAAGGAGAATCAATTGATTTTGTTCCCCTTGAGGGGCAAGAAATCAAAAATCTTGATCCACCTATTGTTTCTACAATGTCTATGCCATCTCAAAATGATGAAATTACAAAACCTAAGTGGTGTGGGTTTGATACTATTGATGATCCTAATGAAAATGTGGATTTCGAGGCAACTCAAGACATTGATCACGGAAAGGTGTCACGCGACACATATCTTGAAAAACTAGGCTCTTGTTTTGAAAAGGATGGACGCATATTTGATTGGGTGCCTAACTTTGGTGTTTTTGAACAGGTGTTGGACGATGAAGAAGACAATGAGAAAAAAGAAAAGGCTACTAACACTCATCAAGTTATGGTAAATTTTAATCATGATGGGTTGAGTATGGATGACAAGGTGAAATCTTTACCTTTGGTAGTAGCTACAAAAATTTTAAGTGATAGGTTACATGGTGTCCCTTTGGATGCTAATATCATTAATGGGGAAATGTCAAATTTTGTTGATGCTTGTCAAGTCTTGAATTATTTTGATTGCTTTAAAATCCTGGAAAATGATTTGAACTCAAGACTTTTAGAAATAGGCTCTTGTTTGCAACATCTCACATTTGAAAAGGAAGGCCTAATTTTAAATCATGAATCGAATTATGAAATAGATATTTTCAAGAATAGACAAGATAAAATTGAATATCATTTATTGTCTAATCATTTTAGTAATTTGACGCTCGCCTATGAGAATACTAATGGAATTAAATCTAATTGGTGGGGTGAGCAAGGTAAGTTAAAAGTTGTCGCATGGTGCGGTCTAATCTTGTGTTGGTTGGATTCCTATAACATTTGGCATGTGTATCACGTTATATTTTTGTTGAAGTGCTCTAATCATGTTTGGGATCCGGGGAAGTGATAGTCCAAGCTTTGCACCATCTTGTATTATATTGTACATTTGTATATAGATTTTGGTTTTTGGTTTTGGTTTGTGTTTTCAAGTTCATTTTTTGGAATTGCTTTTTGGGTTTGGTTTTAAGTTTTGTGTGTTGGTCCTCTGGACATGTTTGGTTTGTCTAAAAAAAAAAAAAAAAAGAATAAATGGAGATGTCAACTTATGCCTAAGATCAGGAGAATATGAAACATTGGAATTGTGTTGTAGAAAGCTCCGCAAGTAACACAAACATTTTAAATAATATCGTTTGAAAATTGTGATGCATGAAGTAGTCAGTTTTACAAATTATGGCAATACTTTATCCGCAATTCAAAAAGGCAATGCATTCATATTATATCCCACTTTGCATATACATGCCATCTTAGTTGCATATACATTTCAAATACAATCATTAAAAATATGTCAAATCCTCTTAGGGTTATTCTATAACATAAAAAAAAAAAATCCTAAGGTTGGGAACTGATGCCCGAACTCTCTTGAACCAAGCACATTCTATGCACATTAAAGAGGATCTTGAGAAAAATGATCAAAACCATACTTGGGAGAAAAGGTCAGGCGAAAGGAATATTTCGGGTCTATCCTATCATGCAACATGATCCTTAAAACAATGGTTTTTACCACTTCCATAAAGCTTAAAGCCTAAAACTAGAGTAGTAAGGATAGGGTTAAATCCTCATCAAACTTAGGTTGAGGATCCAACTCCCCAAAGCTCTGATTTGACCTACATGGAGTAGTAAGGATAGGGCATAATTCTCATCTCGCTTAGGTTGAGAATCCGATTCCCCAAAGCTTCTATTTTTCATTTCATCATAAATATTGGATTGGAAGGATCGTACTACATGTCCCTCGCAAGGATGGGTAGTCATCCCCAAGGTCCAAGAAACAAAAATTAATTAATATTTCCTATTTCATCTTAATATTGGATTGGAAGGATCGTACTACATGTCCCTCGCAAGGATGGGTAGTCATCCCAAAGGTCCAAGAAATAAAAAATGAATGAAGCTAAAATCATGGATTATGGGGTTAATCTCCATCGGGGCTATAGACGCCTGACGGGCAGTGGAGTATGCTCATGCGTGGCAGCATGTCTTGTCTAAAAGCAAGACCACTGACTGCTCAAACGGATAGACTAGCTTGACAATTTCATCCATAACTGGTTAAATCATTTTGCTCAAAGTGAGGTAATGAATTCTAGATCAGAGTAGTAAGGATAGGGTTAAATTCCCATCTCGCTTAGGTTGGGAATCCGATTCCCCAAAACTCTGATTTCACTTTCACTTGCACATGGGTTCAAGATAGTAGTGACTCATAACCAACTTTGGGATCTAATAAATCAATTCATTATACATATAGTTGATCCTAAGAGGGTTTGATAATTTTAAATGTTTGTATATGATATTAAAAGGTTTAAAGCTTTTATAAAGCAGATAGTTATATCTCTAGCCCATTTATTAGGCTGCTCAAATCTTTCACAACCTCACATATGCATTCATGTAAAACTGACAATGGAATGTGGATCAATTTCAAACAATAAAAATGGAACACATTGCACACATCGAGCTGATACTTAATGATTCTGATGATTCATGTATTTCTGATCTATTGGCATTTGTTTATATTTCTTATGTGCTAACGCCTGTTTCCGAGTTTGTATACTTCCAGGTTAGGTTCTCACCAAAATGCTCAAGAGCATTTGACAGCAGAGTCGCCATTTGTTGTGGCTGCTCCACAACACACCCCAAAATTGGGGACCCACCTTTTTTACATGCTTTCCAAGAAGACCGAAGTGGCCCATAGGCTAAAGATCAAGAAAAAAAGCAAAATATCACAAGGAGGAAAAGTGTCGCGATATCGCGACATGTTGCTCCATCGCAGCAAAAAATGAAAAAGTGTCGCGATATCGTGACATGTTGCTCCATCGCGGCCAAAAATGAAAAAGTGTCATGATATCGCGACATGTTGCTCCAACGCGGCAAAAAGAAAAAGTGTCACGATATCGCCACATGTTGCTCCATGCCCTAAAAATAAAAAGTGTCGCGATATCGCGACATGTTGCTCCATCGCGGCCAAAAATAAAAGTGCAATATCCGACATTTGCTCCATGAAAGAAAAGTGTCATGATATCGCGACATGTTGCTTTTTCGCGATCGCACAGGAAAAAGTGTCGCGATATCGTGACATGTTGCATTTTCATGACCGTATAGGAAAAAGTGTCGCGATATCGTGACATGTTGCATTTTCACGATCGTACAGGAAAAAGTGTCGCGATATCGCGACATGTTGCATTTTCGCGATTCAAAATGGGCAGACAAGCAGAGAAAGAAAAAGTGTCACGATATCGTGACATGTTACATTTTCGTGGCTAAAAGCAACAAAATACGAAAGGGGCCAAAAGTGTCACGATATCGCGACATGTCATGAAATCACGGTTCACAGAGGAGAGAGAAAGACAAAGTGAAAATGTCACGATATCACGACATGTCATGAAATCGCGGTTCACAGAGGAGAGAGAAAGACAAAGTGAAAAATGTCACGATATCGCGACATGTCATGAAATCGTGATCAAAACAGTCAAACAGAGCAAGATGTCAAAGTTGTCGCGACATGTCTCATTTTCGCGATACAGGTAGAGGAGCAAAGCTGCATACATAAAAACGTCGCGATATCGTGACATGCTATTTTTTGTCATGATTTATAGGGGGCCATTACAGAACGTGTAGGGAAGCGCTGAACACGTGGCACAGAGGCGTAGAGGCTATGATAACGCTTCAGGATCGACGGTTACAGTTAGCAGAGTAGACCAAGCGTTTCACACCCGAGCAAGAAGCCAAAACAACAAAGAGGCAGGAAGACGAAACAAAGCGATTTGGGGAGACGAAACGACTGGACCTGGGAAATGAAACGAAGCGTCGTAGAGTGAAACAGAGGGCCATACCAGAAAGCTTAAAAGCAGAAGCCAATGACAGATAGAGGGGGCGAAACTGTTCAGAGAAGATTGCAGTAATGAAGGCAAGGCCTTAGCACTGGGTTTCTCTGGATATTTTCTTCCACATTGGACTGGTTTTTCTTCTTCATGGACAGGGGTCGGAAACCGCTGTGAGCAGAGTTGCAGAGCTGAAGGCGATAGGCCATTCTGGGCCTGCTTAGGAGCATTTTCCTTCATTTGTTCTGGTTTTGATAAACTGGAAGCTTTTGTTGTTGTAAACTGACATATTTTTAATACAAAAATTACAGAGAGTTGCATCTCATTGGCAAGAAAGAAGGAGTTATTCTTTTGCATGCAAGATTTAATGTTTATTTTTCCCCTTTCAGATTTTTAGGCTTATAGGTGAAGTTTAATGCA
Organism: Wollemia nobilis; assembly: GCA_028583015.1. Classification (NCBI taxonomy): domain Eukaryota; kingdom Viridiplantae; phylum Streptophyta; class Pinopsida; order Araucariales; family Araucariaceae; genus Wollemia; species Wollemia nobilis. The sequence goes on from JAQPPZ010000523.1 coordinate 25,680,021, forward strand.
AGTTCTCTTGGTTGCTTCATGCGAATGTCTAAATCTGAAAACCATAGTTAAAACCCCAGAAACCAAGCACCTAGCTTATCTGGATTGTGCGAGTTTTGCAGGTTCAATAGGTTAGGTTGTATGCAAAAAACCTCATTATCTTCGATTTTGTCAAATAGGATCGTAGCACTCTGAATGTACTTTAGTTTTAGTTTCTTTGTATTTTATTTTCACTTCTTTTATTCTCTGCATTTTTATTTTCCCGAAAATCTAACTTTAGTCGAATTTACAGTCATTGAAATAAAATACTTGAAAATCTACCGAAATCGAAAATAAAATAATTTCATCATTAAGATTAATTCACATTGAGTTCATTCTGATTAAATGAACAATCATTACAATTTCAAAATAAAATAAACCACAGTGCCCCTTGTTTACAGTTACTTGCAACCACTAAGGTGTTCCGAGCATTCGAACTGAACATTATTATTCATACAAAATGCTAACATAGCGGAGACCTTGGAGAAATTGTTTATTAAATTTCTTTGCAAGAGAGGATTTGGAACTCGAATCCTATCGGAGAGTGTGTTTTCACAATCGGGTGAAAATACCACTCAACAAGTGGTTTTTAGATAAGAGTGCAGGAAAGAGATTAAAAAAAAAATGGGAAAGGGAACTAGAAAGAGATTGAAAAAGATAAGGGAACAGGAAAGAGATGTAAATATCATGCATTTCGGGTGGGGGGAGAACAAGCAGCACGATCACAAATTTGCATCCGAACTAACAACAATTAAAACAAAGCATGTAACAGAAACTGCAGTTGTTATTCTACCCTATGTATCCTTATGTTTAGTATTCCAGATCCAAATAATCACCAATGCTCAAATCCAGGATTCAAAATTCAAATAGACAAATATAAATGGACATGAAGCAGAAATACTAGTAGAAGGCAGCATAAAAGACAGAGACGAGAAGCAGAGCCAAGGATGCTTTTAATTAATTAGAAGATGATCTGTCACAATAGAGTCCTCTAGCAATATGTCCCCCCTCCACCCTTGTCCAATGAAATGAGGCTACTATTTATAGCACAATTTCCCCCCCCCCCGATTACATTTTGGGCACAGAATCCCAGACTTGACAAAAGCTACAAAAGCTGACAAAAGGGGCTGATGTTGACCTCCGCGGGTAAAGAATATACTTGCAGCAAGGTCCTCCTGAAAACATGGCAGCTTCATGGAAATCTGGTAGGTGGGAAGTTGAGTCAGTTTGAATGGGGGTAGATGTGGTATAATCTGTCAGTTCACGCTCATTTGTCTGGTACCCTGGCGGCACACCTTCTGTCACATCTTTGACTTGAATCTCGAGGTTGGAGACTTGTCAGTATCTGATGGAAGGGGGAAGAAATTATATTTAAGCTTAGCCTTTGTATGAGCGCAGTCGGGTGGATGAGTGCAATCGAATGGATGAGAGTAGTCAGGAAGGCCTCCATACCTTAGAAAATTTGTGGGCAAGTTTCAACGTTCTTTGCCCGAGTGTGCACAGGTCAGTGAATGAAGCCCGACTTTGCTGTGAAGTCGGGCAGCTGAACACTTAGTCATTTTTTTGGAGATACCATTATGGGCTACCCAACTATTCTCTTTTTCCAGGGTGAAGCCAGAATTTGTTGCGAAGTCAAGCAATCCCAGCACTTAGCCATTTTCTTCAAGTGAGCTGCCTAACTACGCACAAATTTGAGGGTGTAACCCGACTTCGCTGCGAAGTCAGGTTGTGCACCCAAAACATAGACTTTTTTGGGGATGTCCTTCATTAAAAATGCCCAGGTGCACATAAAACTAAGAGTGCAACCCGACTTCATGCCAAAGTCGGGGTTTTCTCAATACTTAGTCAAATTTTGGGCTCAATTCTCTACAGGTCAACTCCCCAAGTGTGCACAAAATTAAGGGCGCAGCCCGACTTCGCAATGAAGTCGGGTTGTGGCAACAATAACACAAAAAAAATTGGGCCTTTGTATGAGCGCATTCAGGAGTTCAGGAGGATGAGCGTAGTTGGGAGGATGAGCGCAGTCAAGCGGGGCCCGAAACTTAGTCAATTTTCTAGCCCAAAATTGAGCTTCCTGGTCTTGCTTCCCAGGGCCATAACTTTTGATCCGTTGACCCAATCGCCTATTATAATATATCGTCAAAAAGCTAGAAAAAATATCTACAATGATAAAATATCCAAAGCTTATTTCATCCATTTTATCACCCCCATTTATGGCCCACGAAAACCCAAACACCTCTGCATGCTCTTTGCCGCTTTAAAGCTCCATACTTAGGCCAAAGTTCAAAAAAATTAATGTGGTAAAATTGCCAACATTACTGGTGGCTCGTGGGGCATTGAGATCACCTCAATGTGAGGACCTAGGCCTTTATCAATTGGATAAAAAGGGTCACCCTCATCATCCTCTTGATACTCACTGCCGGCAATAACTTCTTTCTAAAACCCTTGGCACCCATGGCCCTCTTAGAACACTAAAAAAAAAATACTACACAAACTAAACTATGAAAATAACTAAAACTTTGCATACTAGTCAGCTTATATTATTTACACAAAAGTTTACGGCATGATTGGCATGCTGCCAACACAAATCTAGCTTTGGTTTCCTATTCGGTGAACCTGTAGTGTATGAGTCAAATCTGATTGTACTTCAGTTGATCTTTGAAGTTTGGTTGGCTTCCCAAAGTTTGCTAGGTTGCGAACATGGTGCAAGATGGTAGGTTATCATTCATGTCGGTACCCATACAATTGATGAACAATGTGGTAAGGAGATTTACCATACAGGAGCCCTCTTCGGGTATCGATTACAGTGATGGTTGGAGCCAATACCACCACTCTAGATATTCCACCACCTGTGGGCTCTCTAACACAAGTTCCTCCAACTCCTTGATGCGATAGCAGGAGCTTTCCAATGATAGGCCTTTTGTCGGGGTCTCCTCAAGATCAACATCTTGGTGAGGCAAGCCTATTGGGCTTTGGTTGAATGCTTGCATGTTATGCCTTGGGACACAAAAGGGTGCAAAAATGTGCCCTCTTTGTGTTTAGAATTTTCCATTGGATTTTGTTCCTCCTCTTGGCCCGTCTCCTGATGGAAATTGCAAGCAACCATATTATTCATCATTTGGGTGGTATTTGCATATTCCCACTGGTGAATTTGGATGAGATCTACCTCTCGAGCTCCACACAGCTGCATTATAGGGCTTTGCATATTATGAGGTATTTGCCATGGTGATTTTTCTAGATGAAGGCAAGCCAGAGATTCACCAACTCGAGCTTCCATATTTCAGCTCAGTCAGAGTCGCCAGGTGATTTTTCCAGATGAAGGCAATCTAGAGATTCACCAAACTCGAGCTTCCTAAAAATATGGAGACTATAGGTGAACATTCATTTCTTCGCTTGTTAGGTCAAGGCTACTCACCAAACCTTGATTCCTTTGAGGTGTATTCTATTAGCTTAAAAAAGTGCCTACGATCAAGAAATCTGGATCTTTAGCTCAGTCAGAGTTGCCAGGTGATTTTTCCAGATGAAGGCAAACCAAAGATTCACCAACTTGGGCTTCCTAAAAATATGGAGACTGTTCATCCCATCGGGCGTGCCAAAAATTTTTGGCCATGGATCCGCCACCTAGGAAGGACTTGGTGTGTTAATACGCCCTAGACCTGTAAACCAACATTGAAAGGCTGGGAGGAAGGGATGTCCCCCGTGCCTATCTTTGGAGAAGGTCGGATCCTTTACTAACCTACTTGGGGGGTTTTTAGATAAGAGTGCAGGAAATAGATTAAAAAAAAAGGGGAAAGGGAACTGTTGGTCATAAAATCTGCCCAGGAAAGGATTTGGGTAAATGTATGCGCCCTAGACCTGGACCAACATTGAAATGCCAAAGGGAAGAGATTCCCCTCGTGCCAATCTTCGAAGAAAGGCCAGATCCTATACTAAACTACTTTGATGTTTAAGATAATGGTGCAAGAAAGAGATAAACAAAGTAAGGGTGCAGGAAAGAAATAAAAGAGTAAGGGAAGAAATTTTAGGAGTTTAATGGTGGGAAAGAACTTGAAGCACAATTACTAGCCAATAGATTAAAATAGTAGCAAAGAACACCAAGAATAAATGAAATGAATGAAATATTAATCCTCCTATGTATCCTTTGGATGAGTTCCAGGATTACCCTTCCCCTTTCATCAAAATTTAGAGTTCAGAGTAACGACAATTAGGGAAAAATGAATATAACAGAAACACTATCCACAGGCGACATAAAAGAGAACTAATACAACGTTTTCCTCACCTATGTATCCTTCGAGAAAATTTCAGAGTTATACTCCAGTCACACACCTAAATCCAGAGTTTAGAATTACAGTATGCAAATGAAAGAAGATGAAAGAAATAATCACAGAAGGTAGCATACAAGAGAGAAATCAGAGTCCAAAGCTCTTTAGTATTAATCGCAGGAATATAAGTTACAGTAGATTTCTAGCAAAAATTGTCCCCCCATTTTTACATTACAATGCTTGGGTTTTTATAGAGGACTCGACCCTCTGAGCCATAAATGCACAAAATGAGTACACCCTCAAAACCAGAGAAGCCGGCTCCTCACGGCTCGCGTGATTGAGCTCTCAAATCTATTACCAAAACTGGCAACTATGATCGGGTCAGCCAAGGAAATATGAATTAATGAGCCATATGAGTGTCCTTGGCTTCTGGGTACAGTGCTTGAGTGGTCGCCATGCTCGTTGGGCTCTTCTTCTAGGACTGATACTTCATTTCCAATTGCTAAAAATGAGCAGCAAGTTTATCGGGCACGTAAAAATGCATTTATGAGGCACTTGATCACCTCAAGAAAATACCCAGCTTGGAGTGTGTGCCCTTGAAGCACTTTGATGAATTTTCATCCTCAACTTCGCTTCACAATGGTTTTGAGCCGAAGCAGATTCTTCTTGATTTACACTTCGCATGGTGAAGCTTCGCTAAACTGCTTCGGGGATGGTGGGTGCTGAAGCATATTTCCTTCGTAAGATGGGCTCTTCACTTCTCGCTACTTTTCCATAGAGACAAGCCAAAACTGCTTCACTGATGAACTGGTAAAATGCTTCGCTGTGATCTTCCTTCAAAATTGTGGTTCGGGAGGATTTTGGCCGAAGCACATCCTTACCTTCAAAAATGCTTCGACTGCTTCCACTTTGGGTGAAAGTACTTCACACAAAGGTTTGCTGAAGCAGATGCTTCGCAATGATTTTGGGCGAAGTAGAAATGGTTCGCTGGCGGGGAGGCCCAAAGTAGGTGCTTCGACAATTTCTTGGCGAAGTATTTTTAACGTTGCTCTCCTTCAAATCCCGCTTCACAAATTTCTTGCCCGAAGTAACCTTATGAAATGCTTCGGGTGCGAAGTAGTTTTCATTCCTCTTCCCTTGTATTTTTCTTCGGCAACACCGCTTCACAAAATTCTTGCTCGAAGTAGTTGTTTGAAGTGCTTTGGGCCCGAAGTAGTTTTCTTTGCCTTAGCAAGTTAGGACCACGATTTTTTTTGGCAAAGCTATTCTCTTGAAATGTTACTTCACAAAAATTTTGCCCGAAGTAGCTACTGGAAATGCTTTGGGTGCGAAGCTCCTTTTATGCCTTATTTGAATTCTTTCTTCGACAACGTCGCTTCACAAAATTTTTGCCCGAAGTAACTGTTTGAGGGACTTCGGGCCCGAAGTAGTTTTCATCCTTAGCAATTTCTTTCAGCGAAGCTATATTCCTTAGTTTTTTCTATAGCGAAGCTCTTTCTTCTTCTTTTTATGTACAAGGGGGTGGCAGGGAAAGCCAAAATTGCTGCAACACTTGAAAATGTTGTTTCTAATAGCAAGGGAACAAATTCATGAAATTGAAAGAAATACTTTACAAAAAAATTTATTTCTCTACCCCATTGTGCAATGTGACAAAATTGTTAATATTCTTGGTGGCTCGCAGGGCAACGAGCTCGTATCAGTGGGAGAACCCTTAGCCTTGATCCATTGGGCCAGAGTTACCTCCAGACCCTTCTCCCTTTTCTATCTTCAGGGATGCTTCCACGACTTGCTTGTCTTCTTCTTTCTCTTTTTCTTCTACTTCCTCTAGCACGGCTTCCTACTACGGTGATGGGGCAAGGCGATCTCGGATGTGTTTCATGGTTCAACGAATATGAGCCCAGGAATCCTTCGATAAAGGCTCTTGATCTTGCAATGCCTTAACCAAAATGTGGAATCGATCAATCTAGCTGATATCAACATGTTTGGCTTTGATGTACAAATCATTTAGGTAGGCTAAATCATTTAGGTAGGCTATAATATTGCAGTGTCTTAGAATGTAATCTGTGACCTGCCCCTCTATTATAGGCTCTGCCAATTCATTTATCTTTGAGACATCACCTTCAAATTGAAGCCATGCCAGCTTAAGCTTTTCCTTAGTCAGAAGGTTCCCATCATCATCCGTGAAGCTCGAGAAACCTAAGGAAGAGAGATCCTGGAAATATCCTAGCGATGTGCACTGCTCATTCTTAAACATGTCCAGGAGGTCTTTCACCTTTTGTGCCTTCCTCACCTTGGAAAAGAAGGCACAAATTGTGGCTTGGGCCATGGACCAATCCCTAGCCATCCGACTCATTACAGCAACCTTTAAGTCCTGATATTTAGTGCTTTGGACATCAAAAGCTAATTTGAGTCGGCCTCTAGCTTTCTGAGTGACCTCATCTATGACTGGTCCTCCTTCGATAGCGGCACGCTGTGCTTCAATGATAAAGGTTAAAATTGATAGGGCACTGGAGGACCGAGACCTAAAATTCTTGAGCAAGTGTGAGCATATTTCTTTGATTCTACCTCTGTCAAACAGTTCCAGGCTTTATTTTTTGTGCAACTACTACTGCAACTACAAAATCTTGCTTTCAACTTCCTTGGCCTTTAGATCATTTTCGGCCTATCTCTATGCTTGGTGCTCATATGTGCCCTGCAGTTGTAGTATTTACTATTTTAGGGTGTGTGCTTCCTTTTTCATCAGCTTACACTGCTTCTCTGAATCCTCCAGCTTGGAACGGATTCTAGCTAGATCTTCTTCCAACTTGATGTTGGTATTTTTTGCTTCAAACCTACGCTAATTGGCGATGTTTGCATGCGCACAAAAAGTTTCAATCTTGACGTGCATAGATGTAGATTCATTATCCACATTTAAATGCTCCAGGTCATTGGATTTATCTTGATAATCATAGTCCGTTGGAGTCATTTCATCCAGGGGATTTTGGACCTTCAGAATATTTTTTACCTTGTGCAACTTTTTGGCCTTCAAATTGAAGACAGCGCACTTTTCCACCTGGGCCACAGAGCACCCTCTCTTCTTCCTTGCCTCCTTCAGTATTTTATCTGTGTTTTGTCGGGCTAGGAGTAGCTTCTCGGCTATAGGATGTTCCTTAATTAAGGACATCTATGATTCAAATGAGGCTGGATCTCCAGCCAAAGGGGTTAAAAAGTATAAATAATGAATAGGTGATGCCTCACCAAAAGGTTTGGCGATGGGTGTGACGGGACCTTCGACAAGTGTAACAATGCCATGTGGGGTAGGGGAATGAGGAACGAGGTTCGACATTAGAATGCTACCTTCGCCCTACCTGGGAACTAAGGGAATGGTGGCATCGATGGGTGAAGTAGTGTCAAAAGACTTGTCTCGGTCTGATGACTCGAGTGGAGTGGGGATAACGAGATCGGTGGTAAGGGGCAACGCGCAAAGAGGTGATTAAATTTGTGAGGGAAGGTGGGACTGATGAGAATATTTGGCCAAGACCATAGTGGATGAAGAACACAAGCTTATACTGAGAGGGGGGTGAACAGTATAAGACCACTTTTTACTTTTTCCTTCGATCTTTCAAATTAATATTATGCAGTGAATAGATAACAGTATCAAAAATAGAAATCAAAGCAATGCACAGAATATCATCCACAATAGAGACACAGCAATTTACGTGGTTCACCCAACGCGGGCTACTCCACGGATAAAAATTTTCACTAAATTTTATCACCTCTAATTCTGGGAAACCTTTCCCGATTACAAAGTTTATGGGCACCAACCCAAAGGAGATACCTTCCCCTAGCTCTGCTCTAACTAGTGATCCTCTAGAAGACCTCTGTCTCTGCTGCCCTTAGCAAGTGGAACTCTATCCACAGAAGACACCTGTCTTCCCTGCTCTAGCTGGAGACCTCTGTCCTCAACTCTTTCACCTCCAAAGCTGGTCCTCTTATCTGCACCAAACACAGTCCTTCGGTCTGGCACTAATGTCCTCAAAATTTGCACCTCTGTGCAATTACAACACTCGATCAAACATCCACTTATGCACCTCTGTGCAAACACAACAACACTATCTTCGCACACTTTGCTCCTCGACGATCGAACTTCTCCCCGCACTCTGCTTCTGTGAAAGTCACACTTAGAACGCACACATCGATCGATCATCAAACTCTTCAAACAGCCCTCCTTTTATAGCAATACTTTTAAGATCAAAACTTTGATCTTAGTCGGTTGTTATGCAAATGCAAACCCTAACTCCATCGGTTGCATGCCCTAATTTACGTCAGCCTAGATTTAACTTTGTCGGCTCAAAGTTAACTTTGTCCTTCAACCGCCTCTGGAACTCACCTGTAGCTTCTGTCGCGAAACTACAACATGTCGTGATATCATGACATTTTTGCAGCCGTACACTTTCATTTGGCTATTGTCGCGATATCACGACACTTTTGCTTTTGTCTACCTTGACAACATCCTTGTCGTGAAATCGTGACACTTCTAACTTTTGCTGACGTCATCTTCACTCCTGTCACGAAATCGTGACACTTTAGTCTTCATTGCCTTCTTCTCCACTTTTGTCATGAAATCGTGACACTCCTACCTTTGCTGACATCATCTTTACTTATGTCACGAAATCGTGACCCTTCTGTCTTCATGGCCTTCTTCTAGGCTTGCACTAGCGAAAATGGAACATGTCACGAAATCGTGACACTTTCGTTGCTTTAAGCTTTTCTTTGCCTTACGCCCGTAAAACTGGAACATGTCACGAAATCGTGACGCCTTTTGCTTTCGTACACTCTTCTCTATAGACACTAGTGAAACTGGAACATGTCGTGAAATCACAATGCTTTCACCTTCGAGCTCTTCCTCCTTCAATTCGTCGTGAAATCATGACGCTTCTTCTGTTGAAGACTTGCTTACTGTTTCTGTCACGAAATCGTGACACTTTCTCCAACTCAATGTTGCCATCTCAACCTGTCATGAAAACACGACACTTTCTGCATTCGCAAGCTTTCTCTTCAACCTGTCACGAAATCGTGACACTTTCTGCATCCATACAACTTCTTTGTAGCCTGTCACGAAATCGTGACGCTTCTCATTTCAGACTCTTCCCTTTGCTGCATGTCGCGAAATCATGACAGTTCTCACTTCGAGCTTTTTAGCATGTCGCAAAATCGTGACGCTTCTTAATTCAACTTTTGAAGCATGTCGCGAAATCGTGACACTTTTCCTCCTTAGTGCTTTTCTTTTCTTCGGGTCACGAAAACCCGACATGTCACGAAATCGTGACACTTTCCACCTTGCTTTCTTTCTCTGCCAACATGTCGTGAAATCGTGACAATTTTTCAAAAATCTTTCTCTCTCCTACCTAAGTCACGAAAATGCGACATGTCGCGATATCGCGACATTTTTCCAACTTACTGATTTTGAACCTGTCAAGCCGAACCTTCATCAAAAACACATTATTTTACATCAAATCAAATTCTTTCAAAAACTCTTTGACATCAATGACAACTTATTCACTTGAGCAAATGCAAAGTACTCAAAGTACCCAAAATTGCCAACAATCTCCCCCTTTGTCATTGATGGCAACCCTTTACTAAAAACACGTCTTAAGAGCCAAAACTGAAACCAACTGAGTTAACAGCTGAGAAACTTCGCCCATAACTGAGACTCTGCCTTTGAAGTTTTTCTCCCCCTGACTTGAAGCTTTCCTCTTCACATTGAAGCTCTCCCCCTTACTCATATCTCTCCCCCTTACTCAAATCTCTCCCCCTTTGTCATCAATGGCAAAGGGTCACCTTTGGGGCTTGGGACTAAGAATGAGCTTCTTAGCTTAGTCCCTCCCCCACCTCCTGATGAGGTGATTAATTCTGGGGTGGGAGTACAACTCCCAATTTCTCCCTTAGATACTCAAATGTATCTTTTGGAAGAGGTTTTGTGAAGATATCTGCAATCTGCTCTTTAGTAGACACATATTCTACCTTGACCTATTTGTCTTGCACTTTCTCCCTTAGAAAGTGATACTTGATGGAAATATGCTTTGTCCTTGAGTGCATTACCGGATTTTTGGAAATACTTATGGCACTTGTATTATCACAAAATATGGAGATGGGTTGTTCATGCTTGAATTTGAAATCCTCCAAGGTGGTTTTCATCCATAAAACCTGTGTACACCCCGCCACTGCTGCTATGTATTCAGCCTCTGCCGTAGATAAGGAAACTGAAGGTTGTTTCTTACTTAGCCAAGAGACCAGACTCTTTCCCAGAAAGAATGCTCCACCACTGGTGCTTTTCCTGTCATCATTACTGCCTGCCCAATCTGCATCTGTATAGGCTGTGAGAGTGAAATCATCACCTTTGGGATACCAAAGCCCAAAGTCCATAGTGCCCTTCAGATATCTGAAAATCCTTTTAACTGCTGTAGCATGAGAATCTTTAGGAGCTGCCTAAAATCTGGCTACTAACCCAATAGCCTGCATGATATCTGGTCTGGTAGCTATAACATATAATAAACTGCCAATCATTGATCTGTACAACCTCTGATCTACTGCTGCAGATTCATCATCTTTACTCATCTTGCACCCCGTAGTCATTGGAGTACATACAGGTTTGTTGTCCATCATCCCAAATTTTTTTAACATTTCTTTGATATACTTTCCTTGAGAGAGAAATATACCATCTTTTGATTGAGAAATCTGAAGACCTAAAAAGAATGACAGCTCTCCAATCATAGACATCTCAAATTCCTTCTGCATGGTGTTAGCAAAGTCTTTGCACAATTGAGTATTATTTCCCCCAAAAATGATATCATCAACATAGACAACTACAATCAGCATATCATCACCTTCATCCTTAAAATATAAATTGTTATCTGCCACACCTTTCCTGAAGCCTTGCTCATGAAGGTACCTGTCAAGTCTTGAGTACCAAGCCCTAGGAGCTTGCTTTAACCCATACAAGGCCTTTTTCAGTTTACACACATAGTCTGATTGATCTGAGAGAGACACGCCTTCTGGTTGTTCTGTGTAGACTTCTTCATCCAACACTCCATTTAAAAAATCCAACTTTACATCCATTTGATACACCTTGAATGCTTTGAAGCTTGAAAGAGCCAAAAACATTTTGATAGCTTCGAGACGAGCAACAGGAGCGAACGTCTCTTTGAAATCCACACCTTCTACTTGAGCATACCCTTTGCAAACCAACCTAGCTTTGTTTCTGACAATCTTTCCATCCTCATTGAGTTTATTTCTGAATATCCATTTTGTGCCAATGACATTCTTGTCCTTAGGTCTTGGAACCAAATCCCAGGTTTCACTTTTCTCTATTTGATTTAGCTCTTCATCCATTGCTTTTACCCAAAATTTATCTGCACAGGCTTCACTGAAATATTTTGGCTCAATCTGAGATAGTAATGAAATATTTGTAGAATCGTGTGAAGGAATGACTCTTCTTCTAGTTTGCCTGTTGTTTGGATCACCAATGATCAAATATTTGGGATGATATTTCTGAACATATCATGAAGGAGTTTTGGGAAGTAGTTGTTGTCTTTCCTCTTCTTCATCCGAAACCTCTCTGAATTCTTCTTGACAAATTTCATCACTGATTTCCTTGACAGGTTCTCTCATCCCTGTATTTTCATCAACTGTTACATTTATGCTCTCTACGATAGTATGTGTTCTTTTGTTGAAGCATCTGTAAGCCTTGCTTCTACTTGGAATAACCAAGAAAAATTCCCTCATCACACCTAGGATCAAACTTACCCAAATTTTGATCTTCCCTTCTGATGAAACACTTACTCCCAAACACTTTGAAATGTTTTATTGTAGCTGGTCTTCCTTTCCACAACTCATAAGGAGTTTTATGATGGTTGACTCTAAGTTGGGCCCTGGTGATAATGTAGACTGCTGTACTGACTGCTTCTTTCCAGAAACCATCTGAAAGTTTTGACTCATTTAACATAGCTCTAGCCATATTTTCAATAGTTCTATTTTTTCTTTCAACTACTCCATTTTGTTGAGGAGTCCTTGCTACTGAATATTCTCTTTTGATTCCTTGTTGCTCACAGTATTCCACAAATTCATTAGACGTGAACTCTCCTCCTCTGTCCGATCTTAAGCATTTGATTCTCTTGTCAGTCTCATTTTCAATCATTTCTTTGAACGCTTTAAATTTTTCAAAAGCTTCAAATTTTTCTTTGAGAAAAGTAACCCAAGTCATTCTGGAATAATCATCTATAAACAACATGAAGTAGCTTTCTCCCTAAATGCTTTGAGTTTTGGTGGGGCCACATAAATCAGTATGAATAAGATCTAATGGTTTTGAAGAAGTATACCCTTTTGATTTAAAACTGGTTCTGGTCTATTTTCCATGTTGACAAGGACCGCAAATGGTGTTATGGGGCCTTTTTATTTTGGGCAAGTCTCTAACTCCTTCCTTGTTACTAATATTGACAAGATTATCAAAGCTCAAATGCCCCAATATTTTATGCCATAACCAACTCTCATCTTCTTGGGTTAGAAAACACTTTTCCCTTTTTATCTCACTTAGCATGTAAAGATTGTTTGGAGTCCTTGTAGCACTAGCAATGAGTTTTCCATTTTTTTCTTTACGTATCTCACATCTATCTGAAAAGAAAGATACTATGTGTCCTTGATCACAAAGTTGACTCACACTTAGAAGGTTATGTCTTAGGCCTTCTACATAAAGCACATTTTTTGTTTTGGATTTTCCATCCAAACTAAGAGTCCCTTTACCACAGATTTTAGCTGACCTGTTATCTCCAAAACTAACTGTTCCTTTGCTTGTGTTTTTTAAGACCAAAAACTTTTCCTTTTCACCAGTCATATGTTTTGAACAACCACTATCAAGATACCATTTCTCTACTTTGTCTTGAGCATGAAAAGCAGTTTGAACTATCATTGACTTAGATTTGATCTCATTTCTCTTTCTAGTGAACTCAAGCCTAGATCTATCCAAACTGCACATCCTTGCTATATGCCCAAAATTCTTGCACTTGTAACACATGACATTTTTATCCATAAGAGGTGCAAAAGAGTTAACATTTTCCTTACTATGGCTATTCACGGAATTATTGCAATGCATAGCTTTGTGACCAAATTTCTTGCAAGAAAAACAGTAGCCATGGAAAGTATTATGTAACCTGTTTTGATGCCTTGGATGATTGTTCTTCTTGTGACCAACTGGAATCCATCGTTCTTCAGGATGAAGATTGATCTTGCTGTCTCTTCTTCCTATCATGATGCTTGAGAACATAACTCTCTTCCCTAAAATTTCTTAAAGTCCAGAAGAATTCACTTTTGAGATCGAACTTAACCTCTTCATCCTTTTCTGAATCTGTATGTTCTTTTGATAGATCCTTCTCCAAGCTGTTAGGCTTTTTCTGGAGAGACCTGCTCTGATACCAATTGAAGAACACAAGCTTATACTGAGAGGGGGGGTGAACAGTATAAGACCACTTTTTACTTTTTCCTTCGATCTTTCAAATTAATATTATGCAGCGAATAGATAACAGTATCAAAAATAGAAATCAAAGCAATGCACAGAATATCATCCACAATAGAGACACAACAATTTACGTGGTTCACCCAACGCGGGCTACTCCACGGATAAAATTTTTCACTAAATTTTATCACCTCTAATTCTGGGAAACCTTTCCCGATTACAAAGTTTATGGGCACCAACCCAAAGGAGATACCTTCCCCTAGCTCTGCTCTAACTGGTGATCCTCTAGAAGACCTCTCGTCTCTGTTGCCCTTAGCAAGTGGAACTCTATCCATAGAAGACACCTGTCTTCCCTGCTCTGGCTGGAGACCTCTGTCCTCAACTCTTTCACCTCCAAAGTTGGTCCTCTTATCTTCACCAAACATAGTCCTTCGGTTTGGCACTAATGTCCTCGAAACTTGCACCTCTACGCAAACACAATAGCACTGTCTTCGCACACTCTGCTCCTCGATGATCGAACTTCTCCCCGCACTTTGCTTCTGCGAAAGTCACACTTCGAACGCACACATCGATCGATCATAAAACTCTTCAAACAACCCTCCTTTTATAGCAATACTTTTAAGATCAAAACTTTGATCTTAGTCGGTTGTTATGCAAATGCAAACCCTAACTCCGTCGACTGCATGCCCTAATTTACGTCGGCCTAGATTTAACTTTGTCGGCTCAAAGTTAACTCTGTCCTTCAACCACCTCTGGAACTCACCTGTAGCTTCTGCCACGAAACTACAACATGTCATGATATCGTGACATTTTTGCAGCCATACACTTTCGTTTGGCTATTGTCGCGATATCGTGACACTTTTGCTTTTGTCTGCCTTGACAATGTCCTTGTCACAAAATCGTGACACTTCTAACTTTTGCTGACGTCATCTTCACTCCTATCACGAAATCGTGACACTTTAGTCTTCATTGCCTTCTTCTCCGCTTTTGTCACGAAATCATGACACTCCTACCTTTGCTGACGTCATCTTCACTTATGTCATGAAATCGTGACCCTTCTGTCTTCATGGCCTTCTTCTAGGCTTGCACTAGTGAAAATGGAACATGTCACGAAATCGTGACACTTTCGCTGCCTTAAGCTTTTCTCTGCCTTACGCCGAAACTGGAACATGTCGCTAAATCACGATGCCTTTTGCTTCCATACACTCTTCTCTACAGACACTAGCAAAACTGGAACATGTCATGAAATCGTGACGCTTTCACCTTCGAGCTCTTCCTCCTTCAATTCGTCATGAAATCGTGATGCTTCTTCTGTTGAAGACTTGCTTACTATTTCTGTCATGAAATCGTGACACTTTCTCCAACTCAATGCTGCCATCTCAACCTGTCGTGAAAACATGACACTTTATGCATTTGCAAGCTTTCTCTTTAACTTGTCATAAAATCGTGACACTTTCTACATCCGTACAACTTCTTTGTAGCTTGTCGCTAAATCACGACGCTTCTCATTTCAGACTCTTCCCTTTGTTGCATGTCATGAAATCATGATAGTTCTCACTTCGAGCTTTTCAGCATGTCGCGAAATCACGATGCTTCTTAATTCAACTTCTGTAGCATGTCGCGAAATCATGACACTTTTCCTCCTTAGCGCTTTTCTTTTCTTCGGGTCGCGAAAACCCGACATGTCATGAAATCGTGACACTTTCCACCTTGCTTTCTTTCTCTGCCAACATGTCACGAAATCGTGACAGTTTTTCAAAAATATTTCTCTCTCCTGCCTAAGTCATGAAAATGCGACATGTCGTGATATCGCGACACTTTTCCAACTTACTGATTTCGAACCTGTCAAGCCGAACCTTCATCAAAAACACATTATTTTACATCAAATCAAATTCTTTCAAAAACTCTTTGACATCAATGACAACTTATTCACTTGAGCAAATGCAAAGTACTCAAAGTACCCAAAATTGCCAACAAGTGGACATGTGAGAGACCAAGGAAAAGGGTGGAGAGTGCGTACCTGCATGCCCTTCTGGCAGAGTGACCATGGTGACTTCTTATGTAATAGGCTCCTACTCTTTTTGGACTTTGGCACTCCCAACTTCCATGACTTCTACTTCGAGGTCTCCCTCTTGTTGGAGTACCTCCACATTAATGATGTCTATATCTGGGACTATCTCGACACTTGGTGGCATCGCATCTTCAACATTTGCTTTAGTCGGGCCTGGTGCAAGTTTTCTGGTAGGAGCACTTGGGAGCTTCGTGCGAGGTCACTTTGGGTGGCTTGGAGGCACTTGAATTTGCTCTTGCCTCTTTCTTTTCTTCCTCTCCAATGGTTGCTCCGACTCTTCGGCACTTGTGTCATGGCTTTTCGATGGTCCCCATGGTAGTGCCTCCGGTGTAGCTTCGACTTCTTCCTATTTCAAGGTATCATCAGCTCCTCTTGGGCTTTCACCCAATCTTGGGGTAGCTGGAGGAACAAAGTCGGTGAAGGATATGGACTTCCAAGTTTGAACATTGGATTCATAGACAATTGCAAAGTCTTTATCCGTTGTCAAGAGTCCATAGGAATTCATATTTTGGCGATGGACTCTCATTATCCACCACTCTCGAAGTTTTTCCTCACCCCAATTCTTCAATTCTTCTTTCAAATCATCTTTCGCCTTTCTCCAAAATGTGGAGTCTAGAGTTGGGAAGGGATGCTGGTCCGGGTCAAACTCGATCTCCATAGGGTAATATTCATGCTAGGGAGGCAATGTCCTCATCCTCTCTAAATGCCACTCTAGATCCTTTCCATTGGGATTATTTCTTTGCTCCACAATTTTAGGGTGGGGGCAGATATGAAAGTTCTTGAATTTTAGGTGATCCCTCATCACTCCCAAGGGATCATAGAGCCATTGTTGAGGAATTTGGAGTAGGCCAAATTTGGCAAGCTTTTCCTCCAGGAATAAGTTTTTCTTCAAGGTAAATACTTCAATTACCCCCATCTTGAAGGGGAAGTCACAGGTATGTGCCCATTTCTGACCGTGGCCATAGATAGCATTTATTATATCACTCTACTGAGCGACCTCCAATGCGAATTGGTACTCAGAGGGGAAAACAGGCAGCAAGAAGGGCTTTCCTATGAAGCCAAGTAGGCGAATCACCAGCCCTTGTGTCAATTGAAAGACATCCCCCTTCTTCTCCATTACCACTCTATCTCTCAAACTGAGGGGCACCCGAGGGCAAGAGCCCTTCAACAAATGCATAGCAGGTCCTAAGAACTATTGATTAAAATAATAATAAGACTTTGTCCTCAATAGGAGGGGAGTCCATTGGTACACAGGCAGAGGATTTCCATCCTTGCCGCTCAGAGAAATGGCAACATCGAGGAATTGCTTATGTACATGGTAGAAAAACAACCAAACAAGGAAAGAACAGGGTGTGAAGTACTGGCCCATTGTCGAATTCTTCATGCTGGTGACCTGTGTGTGCAAGGTTCAAGCCACCCATTCTGCCCAATCAAAGAAAATTGGGTTGGTGTTTGGTCTTGAAGCATCAGGGGCATAGAATTTCCCTCTCGAAATACATTCGACCAAAGACACCTACCAGGGTTGCACCAAAGCATCTATCGATAGGCCAGCCACCCATGCAATGATAGAGAAAATATTAGTGTTCTTGAATGCCGCCAAGGGTAAGGGTATTTGGGGTAGCTTACCTGAAGGGAGCCCACTTTGAGATTTTTGCATAGGAATTTCAATATGTAGTTGTTGGAGGTGAACCTCTCCATCTGTTCGCTCAGAATGACATTACAAACCGAATAGCCCTTGGGTGGCCCTTGCTGTGGTGCGAAGGCTGATTGCACATCTTCCTTTAGAATTGAAAAAAACTTATGGCCCACAACATCCAACACTTGCTTGGAGGTGGTCTGGTAGTTCTGCGTGATAGCACAGATTAATTCAGGATAGTGGTGAGCAGGAGGGGTCAAATACCAGTAAATCTGAGAATAATATGCAGAAGCTCTCTTGTTCTCTGGGGTGAGTCTACTTGTCATAAATTCTATAGTGCATTGAAGGTCAGCCACACCCTTTGAGAGCTCTGTGTCTTTAATTTTCTCCCACCCATCAATTGGTGGTTCTTCAAGCTGTTCCTCTTCAAAATCCTCCCTTTCTTCCATGACTTACTTTTCTGGGTGGAGGCTCAGGTTAACCTTCTTCGGTTTTTGCTTTTTCTCCTCCTTGCCCTTATTTATTTTTTTGGGGCCTGTTACTTCTGGTTCCTTTCCTTTCTCCTTAGATTTTTTCTTTCCCATTATGAAAATGGCGGTGATAGAGTCCTTGACACAGAGGGCTTCGATGCAAAGGTCTTTGATGCAAAGGGCAAGAGAATTGCAGAATAACCGAAGGCTCTTAGTCTTGCATGAACTGATGGATGAATAACCTACTCTCTGCTAGGGCCTCACGTTTTATAGCCTTAAAAGACAACCACCTAAATTTATGGCACCTACCAAAATTAAATTTACACCTCGAACAGAGGAAGTTGTCGTGCCCTTTGATTGGCTACGTAGTATGTGGGGCCATGCACTTTGATGATTATGCTTTGCATTAGAAACACAACTTTTTGACACATCATACTTGGGCATGAGCTTTTCTCCTAATCGAATCCTCTTGAGATGCACTCCGCCACATTTGCATTAAATGCATCCCTAGGTTGTCGTCGATGTGTCCCCCAAGACATGTTTTAAATGCTCTCGATTCGACGAAGTTGAAATCAACATTGAGAATGCTTCGCGGTGAACCTTTGGTGCAGACTATTTTTCAACACTTCAAACCCGAAGTAGTTCTTCCTCGTCGCACTGCTGCTTTGTTTCGTGAAGGCTGCACATCGAAGCTTGTCTTCTTTGGAAACTGCTTCATAAGGCTTCTTTTGAAATCTAATTTGCAAAACTTCTGCCCGAAGTTGCCTTTTGATAATGCCTTCGGTCTTTCGAAGACCTTTTGGAAGCCGAAGTGCTTTGCTTATGCTTCCTTTTGTGAAGCATTTTTCATTCCTTAGTAAAGTTCTTCGTTGCGAACCTCTTTGTATCGGTTACTTCGCATCAAAAGTTCTTGAAGTAGATTTTGGTTATGCTTAGCGAAGCTAGAGTTTATCATTGTAAGACTTAGCCTTTTGCAATATCGGAATAGGGTGTTTATACACAAATGAAAAATTATATACATAAGTACATACATTTTTTTTTTTTTGCCTTAGCAATGAAAAGTCTTCAGATGAAGACCATTGATAGAAATTGGTAATACCTGGCCATCTGCATCTTTGAGGATGAAAGAGTTGGCCAAGTTCACCTTCACGATTTTGAATGGCCCATCCCAGAAAGCATCTAGCTTGTCATGATTTTTGGGCTTGGCCTTCCAGGAGTCCCACTTCCATACCAGATCTCCCACTTTGAATGTGTTATTGGATGATTTTTTCTTGAACCATTCTCGGGTGACCTGAGCATGCTTAGTGAAGCTCTGGTAGGATTTTTTGTGATCTTCCTCTAGCTGTAATAGCTAAGCCAGTCTATTTTCCATAGGATTGACTCCTTATTCTAATAGCTGCAACGTAGGGATCTCTATATGAGTAGCTAGAATGGCCTCTTGCCATAGACCAGGGCATAAGATGAAGTCTTGATTGAATTTTTGATAGAAATTCGATCGACCCACAAGGCATGATCTAGAAGGAGATGCCATGTCATTTTGTTCATCTCTATGAGCTTTCTTAGCACCCTTAACAAGGTCTTGTTGGTGGATTCTGCCAATCCGTTGCCCTGTGGATAGTAGTTGGAGGATACTTTATGATATATCCCATATTTGTAAAGGAATCCATTGATTTTGGTGCCTGTGAATCTCGGACCATTGTCCATGATGATAACTTTTGGAATGTCGAACCGGGTGATCAATCCTTCTAGGAAAGCGATGACGGTCTCCTGATCTGCATTCTTCGTGGGAACTACTTCGGCCCATCTGGTAAAGTAATCAGTTGCGGTTAGGATGAACTTATGGCTAGCGAAGGATTTTGGCGATATGACCCCTATGAAATCTAGCCCCCATTGTTGAAAAGGCTTCTCTACTTGTATCGGTTGGAGAGGCATTGAAGCATTTTTGCTTCGGTCGGTGAACTTCTGACACTGCTCACATTTGCGACAAACTACAAAGGCATCAAAAAATATTGTAGGCCAGTAATAACCCACCTTGATGATATTTAATGTCATTGTTCTCCCTGTGAAGTGACCTCCAGATAATCCTGAATGGAATTCTCCCAGGACTCCTTTTATCATAATCTTTTATACACTTGAGAAGGACGCCATCAATGTTTTTGAAAAATAGGCCTTCGGGGCGTAAGGTATATCGGGAGGATCGCATCCTAAAATGCCTTCGTTGTGAAGCATTTAGATGTGAAGGACATCTACCAGTGTTGAAGTATTTGACTATTTCACTGACCCAGTATTTCTCATCCTCTTCCTGATTTGTGAAGCATTCTTTTGTTGGCAAGTCATCCCATTGAGATTCTGTAGCTTCGATCGCTATGCTCTTCGCCATTTCTTGACACAATGTGTGACTGCGAACCAATTTTGTGGGTTTTATCTCAATGTCGAACTCTTGTATCTTGTTGACCCAACTGACTCTTTTACTACCCAATTCTCCGTGGATGATAAAATTGCGCACATCAGGGTGGATGATGAAGACTGTAACCCGACTTTGGGAGATGAATTGCTTGAACTTCCTAAGAGACTTCATTACTGCATGCACCTACCTTTATATGAAATTATATTTTTCTTCATGAGGGTTTATCACTTGGCTTAGAAACATGATGGGGTGCTCTTTGCCATCTTCCCCATTTTGTGTCAGGACCACAACATAGCTCTCAGGTTCTCCTATAGCATATAGGATAAAGTCCTGATTGTAGTCAGGGTTGGTTAGGACCGATGCTTGAGCAATTTAGGCTTTTATTTCTTTGAATGCTTCTTTCCTCTATTTTGTCCAGATGAATTCTGCACCTTTCTTCAAAAGTTCAGACATCGACTTGATGACCTGGGAAAAATATGGGATAAACTTCCTCACGAAGTTAATCTGGCAGAAGAAATATTGAAGTCCTTTCTTGTCCATTGGGAGTGGGAGCTTCATCAGAGCCTCGGCTCTATTAGGATCTACAACGAGACCCTTTTCTGATATCACATGTCCCAGCAACTTTCCTTTGCTGACTGCGAATATGGACTTCTTTGGATTTATTGAAATGCCAAATTCTTGGCATTTTTCAAAAATCTATTGTAAGTGTAAGGGGTGATCCTCCCTTCTTTGGGAGAATATGGTCATATCATCTAGATAGATAACAATAACCTTATTCAAGAGCTCACCAAAAGCTAAATCCATTGCCCTCTGAAAAGTGGCTCCCACATTCGAAAGGCCGAATGGCATTCGCTAGTAAGCAAATGTGCCCCACTTGGTCGTGAACATGGTTTTATGCTGGTATTCATCCCTAACATAGATTTTATTGTATCTGGAGAAACCATCGAGTAGGGAGAAGCATTGAGCCCTAGCCATCGAATGCAAGATCTGATCGATCTATGAGAGAGGGTAGTGATCTCTAAGAGAAGCCTAGTTCAGGTTGTGAAAATCCATGCATAATTGTATATCTCTATTCTTCTTTCTAACTAGGACTAGATTCATGATCCAAGAAGAATGCTTGATGGAATAAATTATCTTCGCTTTGAGCATTTTAGGAGTTTGGCCTTCATCAAGACTTTGATCTTTGGATTGACAGGCCTTTGCTTTTATTGAAAAGGTTTGATCCCTTCCTAGAACTCAATTGTATGTTGGATCAGTTCCTGATCATATCCCTTTAGATCTTGATAAGACCAAGCCACTGTGTCAGGATAATTTCTGCATAGAGATCGGATCTGCTCTAGCTCTTTCGAAGTGCAATCTGTTCCAACTTTTATTGCTTTCCCAGGTTCAAGTTCTAAATCTTGAGACTTCTTTGCATTAACTTTGATCCTGTGAGGAACTGCTCGATCATTCTTATCAAAGAGGCTTTCAAGAGTTATTAATCCCTTAGGTACATGATTATTCTTTAATTGAACTAGCCCTTCATATTATTCTTCATCAGGGCTTCTGCTCTCAACTGTGGCTACTTCTTGAATCATAAAATTCACAATCTGCTCATCATTGTCAAAAACTTGCCAATGCAGGTCTCTGTCTAGAACAGAGGGCCTGTAAATCATCCTCATAGCTTTAGGCTTATGTACCATGTCTTCTACTAGAGAATACTTGGCTGCGATGGATGCTAGAACATTGGTATGTCGATTATTTTCTCTTGGATTAGACTATAGATTGAGAGATTCGAACTGGTCGAGCAAGTACCATACCTTGTTTCGGTATGACTTGAGATAGTGCTTCTTTGAAGTGCACTTTTTTGTGACTTGATTGCATACCAATTCGGAATCTCCAAATATTTGGAGATGCTTTATGCCTAACTTTTTTGCTTTCTTGAGTCCTAGGCATAATGCTTCATATTCTGCTGCATTGTTGGTGCAACTCCACACCAACCGGTAACAATATTCCTTCTACTCTCTAGAAGGCGATACTAACAGAATCCCCGCCCTGGCACCATTTTTACATCGAGCGCCATCGAAGAATAATTTCCATAATCCTTGGGAGAAGACCTTATCTTCTGACTTGATGTGTTTCTCAGGCTTGGAGACGACATAACACCCCATATCAGTTTCTATCATGGCATTAAAGTCTGCTAATGAAAAATCATCTTCGCAACTTAACTGTGCGAGGGATTCCTCGACTAGGTCCACTTGCTCTATCCCTTCCACTATCACATGCATGGTATCACTGCTCTCTACTTCAGACATCTTTTCTACAAGGAAGGTGGAAGGCTTCTCATTGTAGATTTTTACCTTCTTTCCTTTGAATGGAATCTCCAAGTGCAAGTAATCCATAGATAGATATCCTCCCAACTTCACCATAAATTCTCTTGACAAGCACATACTGAAGTAGGGCTCAAGGTCAAAAACTACCACCTCTTGTATGACTGTGATTTGAGGCATGTTATGTAGTCGGATAGGAATATCTTTGATCACTCCTATAGTCTTCATATGAGTACCATCCAACTGTAGCATGCCATGACTACTTCTCGTATATTTTATCCCTATCTCTTCACACACTACTTTGGGCATGACCGTTGTCATAGCTCCAAAGTCAATCATATAGTTATGTACAACATACCCTTCCATATGTAGAGACATGTAGAATGGTGGTGGCCTATTCTTCCTCATAATGGATGTGGATAGGGTCTGTACTAGGGCAAGCGATGCTACCTTTCTTGCTTTGGTTATCTTTAATGATTCTTGCAACAGGTCCACCTGACTAGGTAGTTGCAATGCATCATATAGACTAATTTTGGCTGGAATCCTCTTCAGATCATCTATAATATTGTACGCCAGGGAATTGGGCACCTTAGGTTCTTCTCTTGGTTTATATCTGGTGTGATACTATTTTGTAGCTTCAACCCTTTGCCGCTTAGTCAGCAAAGGAAGCTTGAGTTTCTCTCCAGATTGTTCCTTAGTTTCCACCTACAAAGGATTTGCAGGGGCCTGTTGGGCCTTCTCTTTGACTAGTGTAGGTTGTCGAGCTTTGTTCGAGGTCGAAGGAGGTTGTTGTCCTTTCTCATGATGAGCATGCACCTTAAAGAAAGCCATTTTAGTAGCATCCACCTCTATCGACCTCTTTCCTCCTTTGGTAAGGACTGCAACTGGCTCTTCTTCACCAATCACCAAGTTGTGATTCATTTGTCTAATGACATTGACTTGACCACCATGACTACTGCTCACTAGTGTTTGTACATAGTGTTGGTGCAGCATGCAAGTATTCTCTTTGTGAGGGTCATTACACATGGAGCACCAATGTATATAATCGAAAGTGCTCGAGGCTTCGTCTATTGCAACATTTCTTGCCGAAGCTCTTCCTTGCTGGGCCACTTGATCTTTAGTAAGCATAAGTGTAGGATAAGATCTTATTGGTAGAAACTCTTATTGTGCTTACTTCTTCTTCATAATGGTCATGTCGTTAGACAGGGTCTACACTATGGAATTCAGGGACTAAACTTCTTGCAGTATTTTGGCTTGCATGTCTTTGGCTTTAGGAATCGGTGACAATGGAGCCATTGTTGGTATTGGAGGCAGGGTAGGGTGTTGAAGTGGTGCTGGTAGTACAGGGAATGCCAAAGTGATCATGGGCTATGGAGTCAAAAAAGTGGGAAAATGAATTTATGGAGCGATGATTTGAGATACAATGGGATTCGAGTTCCAAGATGAGATCGAGAGTGCAGGGGTTGCAAAGATCTACGAAGTGGCTATGCTTGCATACTGGGATTGATAGAAATTAGGAAGTATGGGCATCGACATCCTTTGGGGAAGCTTACCCATAGCTATTAGATCCATCTCTGCTTTTTGGGTCAAATCATATAACTTTGGGAAGGTATTGATATTCAAATACCTCACCATCACACTGATATCAGGATTGAAAGCCCAAAGAAAATAGTATGCTGCAGCTTCATTAGATGGCCGAAGTCCAACTGGTATTCTTTGCCAGGTTCGAGTGAACCTAACATTGAAGTCTACGATCTTTTCTTATGGATGTATCTAGATCATTGTGAACTAATGCAAGAGAGAGGTCGGATCGGTGGACTCATTGAAGCTTCACATATCAACTGTCTAGCTAACTGGTCCCATATCGTAATGGTACGAGGTGGAAAATATCTATACTAGTAGAGGAGTTTTCCTCTAAGAGATAGAACCAAAAGCTTTATCATAACCCGCTCTTCTATGATGTCATGGATCGTCACTAGAGAAACTATATCCTGGATGTGCTCCAGGGCAGTCATCCCAGTTCCATCGAATGTTGGGATCTTCTTTATAGTAGCAGGAGGCACTTGCCATTGTCCCGCTAGATTTAGCAGTCCTGAAGAATTCCATGCTGGGAATAATCTGGGTGGCAGTTGCTACTGCATTTGTTGTTGTTGTTGTTATTGCTGTTGTGCTATATTTACTCTTGGATTTTGAGAAATAGGAATTTAGGAAGCTCCTCCTTGATTGCTAATAGTACAACCAATAGGAATGGAGGCACTAGGATGCTTCGGTGAGTTGGGAGGATTAGGAGGAAATCTAGCCACTGTGCTATCAAAAGTTAGGCCTTGTTCATCAATAGCGGCCTCTTGCGAGGATGTTCCATGTAACAGAGACTCGGGGGTGACCAACCTAGATTGTTCCCCAAATGCTTCAATATCATGCTCAAAGAACTCAGTTTCCTCTCCTTTATTCCTAACTCTCCATATTGTTTGCATGAAGGCACAAACTTCGATACCGATATCTACGACTTAAAGATTCTCAAGTAAGATAGAGTCACCAGATGCTAAGAGTCTTTTGGTAATGAGAGCATCGGTTCTCACTACCACTCACAAGGTGAGACTGACCGGGTCCCACCGAGTGTGCCAGAAACTATTGGTCATCAAATCTTCCTAGGAAAGGATTTGGGTAAATGTATGCACCCTAGACCTGGACCAACATTGAAAGGCCAAAGGGAAGAGATGCTCATCATGCCAATCTTCAAAGAAAGGCTGACTCCTATACTAAACTAATTTAATGTTTAAGATAAGGGTGCAGGAAAGAGATAAACAGAGTAAGGGTGCCGGAAAGAAATAAAAGAGTAAGGGAATAAATTTTAGGAGTTTAATGATGGGAAAGAACCAGAAGCATGATTACTAGCCAATAGCTTAAAATAGTAGCAAATAACACCAAGAATAAATGAAATGAATGAAATATTAATCTTCCTATGTATCCTTTGGATGAGTTCCAGGATTACCCTTCCCATTTCATTGAAATTTAGAGTTCAGAGTAACGACAATTAGGGAAAAATGAATATAACAGAAACACTATCCACAGGTGGCATAAAAGAGAACTAATACAACATTTTCCTCCCCTATGTATCCTTCGGGAAAATTTCAGAGTTCTACTCCAATCACACACCTAAATCTAGAGTTCAGAATTATAGTATGCAAATGAAAGAAGATGAAAGAAATAATCATAGAAGGCAGCATACAAGAGAGAAATCAGAGTCCAAAGCTCTTTAGTATTAATCGCAGGAATCTAAGTTACAAAAGCTTTCTAGCAGAAAGTTCCCCACATTTTTACATTACAATGCTTAGGTTTTTATAGAGGACCCAACCCTCTGAGCCATAAATGCACAAAATGAGGAGTACACCCTCAAAACCTGAGAAGCTGGCTCCTCATGGCTCTCGTGACTGAGCTCTCAAATTTGTTACCAAAACTGGAAACTATGACCAGGTCAGCTGGGGAAATATGCATTAATGAGCTGTTTGAGCGTCCTTGGCTTCTAGGTACAGTGCTCGAGTGGTTGCCATGCTCACTAGGCTCTTCTTATGGGACTGATACTTCATTTCCAATTGCTAAAAATGAGCAGTGATTTTATCGGGCATGTAAAAATGCATTTATGAGGTACTTGATCACCTTGAGAAAATACCTGGCTTGGACCGCGTGACCTTGAAGCACTTCGCTAAATTTTCATCCACAACTTTGCTTCGCAATGGTTTTGAGCCGAAGTAGATTCTTCTTGATTTACACTTTGCATGGTGGAGCTTCGCTAAACTGCTTCAGGGATGGTGGGTGCCAAAGCATATTTCCTTTGCAAGATGGGCTCTTCACTTCTTGTTGCTTTGCTAGAGAGACGTGCCAAAACTGCTTTGTTGATGAACTATTAAAATGCTTCACCGCGATCTTCCTTCAAAATTATGGTTCGGGAGGATTTTGGCCGAAGTGCATCCTTGCCTTCAAAAATGCTTCGACCGCTTCCACTTCAGGTGAAAGTACTTTGCATGAAGGTTTGTCGAAGTAGATGCTTCACAATGATTTTGGGCGAAGTAGAAATGGTTTGCTGATGGGGAGGCCCAAAGTAGGTGCTTCGGCAATTTATTGGTGAAGTATTTTTAGCGTTGCTCTCCTTCAAATCCTGCTTCGCAAATTTATTGCCTGAAGTAACATTTTGAAATGCTTTGGGTGCGAAGTAGTTTTCATTCCTCTTCCCTTGTATTTTTCTTCAGCAACACCGCTTCGCAAAATTCTTGCCCAAAGTAGTTGTTTGAAGTGCTTCAGGCCCAAAGTAGTTTTCTTTGCATTAGCAAGTTAGGACCATGATTTTTTTTTGGCAAAGCTATTCTCTTGAAATGCTACTTTGTAAAACTTTCGCCCGAAGTAGCTGCTAGAAATGCTTCGGGTGTGAAGCTCCTTTTATGCCTTCTTTGAATTCTTTCTTCGGCAACGTCGCTTCGCAAAATTTTTGCTTGAAGTAACTATTTGAGGGACTTCGGGCCCGAAGTAGTTTTCATCCTTAGCAATTTATTTCGGTGAAGCTATCTTCCTTAGTTTGTTCGACAGTGAAGCTCTTTCTTCTTCTTTTTATGTACAAGGGGGTGGCAGGGAAAGCCAAAATTGCTGTAACACTTGAAAATGTTGTTTCTAACAGCAAGGGAACAAATTCATGAAATTGAAAGAAATACTTTACAAAAAAATTGATTTCTCTACCCCATTGTGCAATGTGACAAAATTGTCAACAAGAACTGGAAAGAGATTGAAAAAGATAATAGAACAAGAAAGAGATGTAAATATCATGCATTTCGGGTGGGGGGAGAACAAGCAGCACGATCACAAATTTGCATTCAAACCAACAACAATTAAAACAAAGCATGTAACAAAAACTTCAGCTGTTATTCTA
This sequence comes from Wollemia nobilis, assembly GCA_028583015.1. Taxonomy (NCBI): domain Eukaryota; kingdom Viridiplantae; phylum Streptophyta; class Pinopsida; order Araucariales; family Araucariaceae; genus Wollemia; species Wollemia nobilis. The sequence continues at coordinate 25,707,599 of JAQPPZ010000523.1, forward strand.
CCCTATGTATCCTTCTATTTAGTATTCCAGATCCAAATAATCACCAATGCTCAAATCCAGGATTCAGAATTCAAATAGACAAATATAAATGGACATGAAGCAAAAATACTAGTAGAAGGCAACATAAAAGACAGAGACAAGAAGCAGAGCTAAGGATGCTTTGAATTAATTAGAAGGTGATCTGTCATAGCAGAGTCCTCTAGCAATATGTCCCCCCTCCACCCTAGCAATATGTCCCCCCTCCACCCTTGTACAATGAAATGAGGCTGCTATTTATACTGCAATTTTCCCCCATACTGGAAACCACGGTACAGGAAACCATCCATAAAATCACCAATGAAGACATTGATGAGGCCTGGATAAGCCTCATTTATAGCATGTTTTAAATAGTTAAAACTACCTAAAACTCTTGTGAATTATCTTATATGCTAGTTAAGTTGATTTAATATGCTCTGTATTAACTTGTTTGCATGATTGAAGTGTTAAGGACATTATATTCTGATTTTTAACAGTTCTTGTATAGTTTTATGTTATATTTTCATGCTTAGGTTGACAGCAGCATTTCAGTAGTCTTATTTTGATGATCATTAAGCATTAGTTTCTCTAAATTCAGCAAATAGTACAAAGACTTATTACTGTGCAGTAGAAAACTGGTTTTTCCATATAAATTCCAGCAAGCTACCAATGAATGGCAAGGCATGGAATTCACATCCAAGGAAGAATGAAGACTATTGCAATCTGATCCTGAGGTCTAATACACCTGAGAAATGCAGCCAAAACCATTTGGAGTCAACACAGTTGGTCATTCTAAAGATCTTCGGAATGAACACAGTGTCTTTGGAATGAACACAGTGTCTTCGAAATGAACAGATATCTTCGGAATGAGAAAAACATAGTGTCTTCAGAATGAGAATTGTAGTATCTTCGAAATGAGAATTGCAGTATCTTCGGAATGAGCGGATCTTCGGAATGAGAATTGCAGTATCTTCGGAATGAGCCACTTATCTTCGAAATGAAAACATAATGTACTTTTTGACTTGTTGACTGACTTTTGGCGGTGGAAAAGGGGATAATAAGGTTGAGAAAGTTAAGGGAAAATATCTCCCATATAACTTTGTCGTCCTTGCCATCCAAAGCCACCATTTATGGAAAAGATCAAATTTGATCTTCTTCTAGGATAAAGCCAGGAAATTCTGCAGGATATCAGGACAACATATTTTATGTTTGTAATTAGATTTTAGGCATCTATAAAAGATAGCTCCCGTATAGGTTGAGCTATTAAGAATATTAGATATTAGAAATATTAGATTAGAGATTAGACATATTAGAGATAATAGACCTGTAACAGATTGCAGATCTCGTAACGATTTCAGTAGAATTGTAATTATGTTTATGAAGTAATAAAAGTGCAATTTCATTTCATTTATTTTGTTATGTCCGAGTGTGAGTAAGACTTAGAGAAGAAATTATACCTTCTTCCGGAAAAGGAGGCCGGCCACTTTCAGATCTAGGAGAAGGACTAACGAGACAGGTTTTCAGTCCCGATTTTGTTGCGATGAGAATAAGTAGTGGAACTTGTCAATTTCAGCATTTTGTGGTATTTGATTTCTGTTTTAGTTTTTATCCATCTATTTTACATTTGTGATGTAATCAGCAATAGATATAATCGGTTTCTTTATTTTTTAGTAATTTTCCAATTCCTTGCAATTTACATTTCCAGCAATTTACAAGTTTTCTATAATTTCCTGCATTCTTGTTTTTGTTGTCAAACACTGCACAGAAGATTGACGACCTTCTGTTTCAGAGTATTGACGGAAGTTGATTACTTGTTTTATCTCATCATTGCAAAAGTAAATAGGTTTCTCATTTAGCAAGTCGTAATTAGGATTTTCCTTACGCAAATCAATTAAGTCTCAATTTAGCAATTGTAATTAGGACTTTATTTCTACAGACAACAATTAGTTTTTCATTCTTGCAAATAGATTAAAGTTAAATTTATGCAATTTAGGGGTAGAAGTGACACAAAACCCCCACACAATCAATTCCACCAATAAGACCTGTTGCTTCCAAATGAACTGAACTACAACCTTGCTTGAACTTTCTATCGTAGATAGCCTTGGACACCACCCCGGATTGATAAGATCTTTGAGATTTAATGATGGTATAACGACTACTCATCATTTTGGCACCGTTGCTGGGGAACACGGTGTTGTTAGAAGGTGAAAAGCAGTCCAATAATTATTAAATATGCTAAGTTGTGAATTTTAGAGTAAAATCTGAATGTAATGACTGGTATAAGTAATTGTTATTGGTAAATTGTATTTCAGTCCATTTAGGAAATAAGCAAGAAACCACAAGAAGAAAAATTTCACAAGAGGTTGAAATTATGTCAAAAATGTCTAAATTTTTTATTTCCAAAAATGTTGGAATTTTCAAAGAATCCCAATCATCCACTTCCAAGACCTTGCAAGATCCTTTGATAAATCATTACAAGGAGGAAAATTAAGTAGTTCAACACCATTTTCTCTTGACAAATCCATACAATCGGGAAAATTTGACAAGATTTATAATTGTTTTTGGGAACCTACAATGGAAGGCTCACAAGAGAATCAAGGTAGAGCCAACAATGTGCTCCACCCTAGTGCAACTAGTGCACCTGCAGAACTTTTCAAAATCCCATCCAACTAGATCTTAATCAAAATGCTCCCATGAAGGTCATTTCACCTGCAGTATTACCAACTTTCAAGGGAATTACATCTGAAGATCCCGATATGTTTTTGTTTGAGTTTAAAATTGTATGTCAAGCTCATGATTACACTAATGACAATCAAAAGCTCAAACTATTTCCTTCCACTCTTAAAGAGTTAGCTCTACGATGGTTTATCACCTTAGCACCTGACTCAATTAGAACTTGGGATGAGATGGAAAACATATTCTTGGAGAGATACCAAGAATATTGTCAAGTCAAGAATCAAAATGATGAAATTCTTACAATGAAACAAGAGGAAAATGAAATCTTAGAAGATTATATAGACAGATTTTCTTTTGTTCATAAGAGATGTGGAAGTGTTGAACCTGAAATTTGCAAAGTCATATTCTTAAGGGGACTACAAGATGAATCTAGGGATGCATTGGATATCTTGGGAAGAGGAGATACAAATGCACTTAAATTTCAGGAAATTATTAAACTCTGTAAAAATTACTCTCATTCAAGGCATAGAAAACACAGAATTGGTAATGAAAAACATGATTTGAAAGAATGCATGAAAGAGGCTGATATTTTAGTACATGATAGAACATTAGATGAAAAAAATGAATCTACTGAATCTTCAGCCATCTATTGTTCAGAATGTAAAAAGCAACACTCTCTTCATGATTGTCCTTTGAACAAAATATTTATACCTGCTACATGTAGCATTTGTCAATTAGGACACCCCACGGATCAGTGTAGTTTATTGCCAGAACTTAAAAGTGTCTTTGAAAAAGTAGTCTCAACCTATGAAAAAAACCAATTTTGTAGGACAAGGACAAGGGAATAATTTTCATAAATTTCCATATCAGAATGCTTCTCAATTTCCTCGCACATGGGGAAATAATCCTTGGTATATGCCATGGTCTCCTTCAGGTCCACTTCAACAATGTTGGAGTCAACCACCATGGGCATACTCCCAAGCATGGTCTCAACATGGATGGATGCAACAACAATGGAATCAACAACATCCACCATGGTTGCAGCCAAAATTACAGGGATATCAATGGGTACAACATCAAAATCTGTACAAAGGGCAGCAACATTGTCAAAAACAAAAATCAAATTTGTTGCCTAATTATATCCATAATTTCTATCATGGACAACAACAACAAAAATTAAAACAACCTCTATTTTCAACTCAACCTGTGGTCAGTCCAAATCATGTTAAACAGGTAACCCCTGTCTCTGTGGTTGAATCAGAAAATACAACCCTAATAAATGTTAGTGATTGTGTTAAAACTCAGTTGTGTTCAGGTGAACCACTGCTTGAACCTATTCCACTTATCAGTGTAGAAAGTGAAGTTAAAAAGAATGAACATGAAAACAAATCTACACTAAAACAACATCAAGAAGAACAAGATACCTCATCAAATAAAGTATCATATTTTGAACAGTCTGAGATATCAAAAATAACATCTTCACAATCAGATTTGATAAAGGAATTAGAACATTTAACTGTTACAATCCCTTTACCTCAAGTTGTACCAATCATTAATAGGATTGTTCAAGAAATGTGTTTTAGAAAACCAAGAAAAAAGAAGAAAGTATATCCTAAAACCATACAAAAAGGTGGAAAATTAGTTAACTTGCTTTCGGGTAAACTTATTACACCTAAGTATGATTGTACAGAAAGCCCACAGTTTCTTAGAACACATAAGGAAAATGAAAAGAATACTTTAGTTTTGGCCTCCATTGGTGTAAATAAAAATGTTTCTCCAAGAACCAATTCAAATAAGCCTGGTACAAAACAAACTGAAACACAACCAAAACAACCTTTGAACAACAATAGTTGGTTGACTAAAAACCAAGGAGCAAATTTGTTTGATATATTGGTGCAACATCCTAATGCTTTACTAACATTTTATGCATCTTTAGCAGTTGGCATTGAGTTGTTGCAGGTACAGAAAAAACAAATTTTGCAGTTGAATGCATTTGATGAACTTTGGTTGGAAGCACTTCACCAAATAGAGTTCACTCAACAAAAATGGAAAATGTGGCATGATGATCACATTAAGAGCAGACAAGGATGAACCAGGGAGTTTGAGAATGAAGTTGTTCAACTTTCTTTAGTTGATGATTTAAGGAGGATATTAGTGGTGAATGGACATCTTTTACAGTTGTACCATAAACCACTAACAAAGGTGGAATTTGCTCGGTATTTCACACAGTTACATTTGACAGAAGAGGCTTCTTCTTCTGATGAAGATTCCAAATGATCATATCTTTGAATCTTAAAAGAAAAATAAAAAATAAAAAAAATAGAAAAAAATAGAAAACAAAAAGATGAATAAATTCTGGCTGTGAATTCCTTCATGGGCATGATTTCAGGGAAGTCATGAATTCCTTCACGGGCACAATCAGAATCAAAAAGACAAAGAAAAAAAAAAAGAGAGAAAAGGAGAGGTTAAAGAGAAAAAAAAAAAGAGAAAAATGAATAGCTCAGTAGTGAAAACCTTTTCTAAGGCGCTACTGAGTTGGTATGCATGAAAACCAGTTTTACGGCATGCATAACCTTGAAAGTTCTGAGTCACCATTGTACAAATTCACCAATTGCACTTGTTTTTGAAGTGTTGCGGGAAGCCTCAACGAGAATATCAACGAAGCAGTCATCTTTCAAAACTTGCATTAACTTGTTTTAACCAGGTATATATGTTTCTTGCACTTTTCTCATTGTAAATATTTGATATATAGTATATGACAATTAACCATTAGTATAAAAGTGTTCATAAGAGTTGGCATAAACAAAACATGCTTGGAGAAAGAGAAAAATGTTGGTTTCTGCTATGTCTTCAGAATGACTGTTGTATCTTCAAATAACCATGGTATCTTCAGAATGAAGCTTTGTCTTCGGAATGAAGGTGTGTCTTCAGAATGAAGGTTTGTCTTCGGAATGAAGGTGTGTCTTCGGAATGAAGGTTTGTCTTCAGAATGAAGGTTTGTCTTCAGAATGAAGGTGTGTCTTCAGAATGAAGGTTTATCTTCGGAATGAGGTTATCTTCAAATTAAATGCCCAGCTTAGTCTTTAGAATGAAACATAATCTTTGGAATGAAGATTTAACAAACATGCCACCACCATTCATTGATAATAACCACTCATGTGGGAAAATTTGCATGCAGAATGGACAAGCTAAAAATAGTAAAGAAAATTTGATGGCAAGGATGTCCAATGATTGATGGCCAGGTGTTCGAGCACGAGAATAAGGAAGTGTGCCATATTTTCTTTCCGAAGACATATTTGCTAATGATTACAAGAAAAAAAAATTATTCTTTCTGAAGAAGAACAAGAGCAAACCCTGTAGCAACCAGAAATCAGTGACCTAACAGATGCTGTAGATGTTGTTGCAAAAGAAGAAACAACTACTGTAGAGGCTGTTGTAGAAGAAGAAATAGCTGCTACAGAGGCTATTGCAGAAGAAGAAACAAGAACTACTACAGAGGCTATTGCAGAAAAAGAAACACACCCAGTAGCAGCAACAGAACCATCAAACTCACAAACTAAGAAGAGAAGAGCTAAAACTGACAGCAAAAAAATAAAATAGAAGAGGGTTCATTTTTCTAAAGATGTTATTTATCTGTCAGAATATGAGAGTGAAGTTCCTAGTGAAGAGCTTGAAGCTATCCCTACAGCCCCTGTTACCACAAGAAAATAGGGCAAGAAGAGAAAATATACATTAAGGACTAGGAGGTCTGCAAGACTCCAACAAAAAGAGATAAAAGAACAAATGATTGAAGAGAAGACCAGACAGGATAGCCATGATGTCATAGAAGTGCAACAAGCCACTGAGAATTTGGATGTAATCATAGATAATTTCATGGAACCTCCTGTACAGGAGTAGGGGTCTGAAGCAGAGGATGAGATCATTGTTGAGCAGCAAACTGCAGTTGATTTATCAGTATTAGGTTCCGAGTCAAATGAAGAAGAGGAGGTGGACATCACAAAACAACTGAGAGCAGCCAAGAGTGTTATAAAAATACAAATGAGATGGATTGAGGAAAGAAAAGATGTTATTGAAAAAACATGAAAAGAAAATTAGAGAATTATAGCAGAAAGTGGAGAAACTAAAAAGCAGGCTGTCATAAGTTGATGACAATCAATTACATCAGATAAAGAGGAGGATTTGGTTTAGTTACTGCTTGGATTATCTAGGGAAGATGAAGACATAGGTGCTCATTCTGAAGTAGTGCCCCTCCACTTTGAAGCAGTGCCCTTCCATTCTGAGGCATTGCCTTCTCAATCCAGAGAAATACCTTTATGCAACATTATTGGGTAGGTCTCATATTCAGGCCTCCAACCATCATTACTCTGGTTCCCTCCTATTTTGAAGAGGATTCCCAACCAGATGATCAGTTTGAATAATGAATCAGAAATCTTCATGAGAAATTACACAGGCACTAAATTGTTCTATGAAACATGGAATATGAGTATGGACATTTGTGACTCCATAGCCCATCGCAATGCATGAGGGCATGCATTAATATAAGTTGGGGGGGATGATGAGGCCTGGATAAGCCTCATTTATAGCATGTTTTAAATAGTTAAAACTGCCTAAAACTCTTGTGAATTATCTTATATGCTAGTTAAGTTGATTTAATATGCTCTGTATTAACTGTTTGCATGATTGCGGTGTTAAGGACATTATATTCTGATTTTTAACAGTTCTTGTATAGTTTTATGTTATATTTTCATGCTTAGGTTGACAGCAGCATTTCAGTAGTCTTATTTTGATGATCATTAAGCATTAGTTTCTCTAAATTCAGCAAATAGTACAAAGACTTATTATTGTGCAGCAGAAAACTGGTTTTTCCATATAAATTCCAGCAAGCTACCAATGAATGGCAAGGCATGGAATTCACATCCAAGGAAGAATGAAGACTATTGCAATCTGATCCTGAGGTCTAATACACCTGAGAAATGCAGCCAAAACCATTTGGAGTCAACACAGTTGGTCATTCTAAAGATCTTCGGAATGAACACAGTGTCTTCGGAATGAACACAGTGTCTTCGGAATGAACAGATATCTTCGGAATGAGAAAAACACAGTGTCTTCAGAATGAGAATTGCAGTATCTTCGGAATGAGTGGATCTTCGGAATGAGAATTGCAGTATCTTCGAAATGAGCGGATCTTCGGAATGAGAATTGCAGTATCTTCGAAATGAGCCACTTATCTTCGAAATGAAAACAGAATGTACTTTTTGACTTGTTGACTGACTTTTGGCGGTGGAAAAGGGGATAATAAGGTTGAGAAAGTTAAGGGAAAATATCTCCCATATAACTTTGCCGTCCTTGCCATCCAAAGCCACCATTTATGGAAAAGATCAAATTTGATCTTCTTCTAGGATAAAGCCAGGAAATTCTGTAGGATATCAGGACAACATATTTTATGTTTGTAATTAGATTTTAGGCATCTATAAAAGATAGCTCCCATACAGGTTGAGCTATTAATAATATTAGATATTAGAAATATTAGATTAGAGATTAGACATATTAGAGATAATAGACCTGTAGCAGATTGCGGATCCGTAATAGATTTCAACGGAATTGTAATTATGTTTTGAAGCAATAAAAGTGCAGTTTTCATTTCATTTATTTTGTTATGTCTGAGTGTGAGTAAGACTTAGAGAAGAAATTATACCTTCTTATGGAAAAGGAGGCCGGCCACTTTCAGATCTAGGAGAAGGACTAACAGACAGGTTTTTAGTCCTGATTTTGCTGCAGCAGAATAAGTAGTGGAACTTGTCAATTTCAGCATTTTGTGGTATTTGATTTTTGTTTTAGTTTTTATCCATCTATTTTACATTTGTGATGTAATCAGCAATAGATATAATCAGTTTCTTTATTTTTTAGTAATTTTCCAATTCCCTGCAATTTACATTTCCAGCAATTTACAAGTTTTCTATAATTTCCTGCATTCTTGTTTTTCTTTGTCAAACACTGCATAGAAGATTGACGACCTTCTGTTTCAGAGTATTGACGGAAGTTGATTACTTGTTTTATCTCATCATTGCAAAAGTAAATAGGTTTCTCATTTAGCAACTGTAATTAGGATTTTCCTTATGCAAATCAATTAAGTCTCAATTTAGCAATTGTAATTAGGACTTTATTTCTACGTAGACAGACAATTAGTTTTTCATTCTTGCAAATAGATTAAAGTTAAATTTATGCAATTTAGGGGTAGAAGTGACACAAAACCCCCACACAATCAATTCCACCAATAAGACCTGCTTGCTTCCAAATGAACTAAACTACAACCCTGCTTGAACTTTCTATCGTAGACAGCCTTGGACACCAACCTGAATTGATAAGATCTTTGAGATTTAATGATGGTATAATGACTACTCATCAGACATCATGGTGAAGTTGCTACTTTTTTCACTAAGAGGTAAGCTTCTTTACTGGTATCGATTGCTTTCTTCCAGCACCATTACTTCATGGTATCAACTGGTTGGACAATTGATAAGGGGCTTCAATGAACAAGCAGGCCCCTTCTCTCTATTGCACCAGTTCACAACTATCCAAAGACATCCTCAAAAAGAGATAGCCGACTTCAACGTTATGTTCACAAGAACTTGGCATAGAGTCACCAATGGCCTTCAACCCACACCTAAGCAGGTCGTATTCTATTACTTGAAAGCTTTTCACTCAGATATTAGCATGAACATCTGACATATTAATATCAATATATTCCCTACTCTGTACGAGCAGGCACAGAAGGTGGAAGTCGACCTTATAGCTATCAAGAAGTTACCTCCCAAGGTGATAACCCTGATTTATTTAGATTTTCCACAAATATGTACTTGAGCGCATCCGCTCTGCCTACATCCTAGATGTATCCTAACCAGCCATGGAATCCATCCTCGTAGTATCAAGCAGTACCCACTCCATAATTACAAACACGTATGCCATAGTATCAAGTACCCACAATACCTCAACTTCCAGCTCCTATTCAGTATCCAAAATTACCTACACCGTTGATTCTATTGCCATTATTCGTAAGTCAGGCAGTTACCAATTTGGCAACTGTGAATGAAGCCCAAGCCAAGGAGCTGCAAGAGGTGAAGGTGTACATGAAGATGATGGCAAATCATATGACCATCATGAGAAGGAGATAGGACAACCAAGGCTTCTAGCAGAGAAGATTCCCTCCTCCCCTGATCATGAAAGAGCAAGCATCATCCACTCACTGGTAGCACAAAAGAAATTCAGCTATAATGAGCAGTGAAGAGGCCCTTGTTTCAAACCCAACATATTGGTGTACCACATGCAATCATACAAACAATGAAGAAACCTACATGGTGCACCTCAATTATGTTTAGATACTGTTCGACAGTGCTTATGAGCAAGTCAACATGATCAGGGAAGTTGGTCATAATTTTATGATGTCTTCTGTCAAGCAAGTCTCAGTCCTCACCAGGACTGGGAAGAAATATATTGAGGTAGATCTAGCTGTTGAAGGTACCAATGCCACCCAAGCCATGGATCCAAAAGATCCACCCTCTAGCAAAAGCTTCCAACCCAACAGTGACATCAAATCCACCTGAATTGCTAAAGGACTACCTATCGCCTCATGTGAGAGAAAAGGTGTTCCAACCTAGAACTCTAACTTCTAAACCGTAGGCCGAGAAAAAAAACCAAGCTTGAGAGAAACACAAATATCCCTCGCTAACCAAGCATTAACGGGTTGATGCCACACAATAGTACCCAAAAACGTATAAATATACAAAGGGAGTAGGAGAGCCAAGCACTTCGACGTATAGTATAGTCAAAGAAATGAATAAGGCCCTGGCCAAGGTAAGCCTCTATGATACACTACAACTCCTAGGTCAAGTTGAACTTTTGTAATAATCTCTCAAGTATATTAAGGACAAGGAGAGTAGGTTGATGCAGACGGTGTTTGCATCATCGTTGATGACTTTGGCTATGGGTAATAATAATCCCCTACCAATTTACCTTTCCCTTTGAATGGAAGGATGGATCGTGCATAACAACATGATTGACTCTGGCATCACAACAACCGTCATGCCCAAAGCAGTGTGTGAGATAATGGGCATGGAGTATACCTAGAGTAGCCTTGGAGTGTTGTAGGTAGACGTGACTCCTATAAAGATGATAGGAGTTATCAAGGATGTTCCCATCCAAATACACAAGATGTCACAGGTCATGAGCATCCAAGAGATCGTGGTGGTTGAATTAGAGCCATACTTTATTATGTGCCTCTCGCAAGAATTCACAATTAAGTTGGGAGGTTATCTCTCCCTCGAATACTCACACTTGGAGATCCCATTCAAGGGGAAAATATTTAAGCTCTTCAATGATAAGCTTACCACATTTCATGTTGAAAACTTGAATATGAGGAAAAGAGCTTGGTCTTTGTCAACCTAATGGCAGAAGAAATGCAAATGATAGACCTAATGTAGGAATCCCTTAACGAGCTCTGGGTCAAAGACGAGTTCTCTATGACTAATTTTAATGTTGTCATTAGGACTAATTTTGGTTGCTACTCACTCACAAAGCCTAAAAATGCAGAAATAGAAGCACCTGTAGAAGAGTCCCCAACACCCGATCAGCTATGGAAGTTGTCCTTTGATGACACCCGATGTAAGAATGGTGTAGGAACTATAATTGATCTCATTCCCCCCTTAGATGAGCAAAAGACTTATTCGTACAAGCTCACATGGAGCTATATGAATAACACAGTAGAGTATGAGGCTTTGTGCCTTGGACTTAAGAAAGTTGAAAAGATCAGCATCAAGAAGTTACGAATATTTGGGGATTTCAAATTGATCTGCAACCAGGATACCAGTAAGTGCATCTCTAATAAAAACTACTTAAAGGCGTACCGCAACAAGGTGTGGTATTTGCTTGAATACTTCACCGCACTAAACATCAAGTCAATTTTGTGAGAGCAAAACAAGCTTGTGGACATCTTAGCCTCCATCGATGCTAGGTTTTCACCAGCGAATGATATGATGCATAAGTTGAAGATAGTAAGGCTAATCTATAGGCCTTCCATGCCTGATAAAAAACTCCACTAGCCGGTTTTTGACAATTATGAATAGCTTGTAAATTTCTTGGTAAATGAAGCATCCTCCATCTAAGAGTGGACCCTCAATGAGGAATACCATGAGGGCTTGATCCAGTTAAAAAATAACCACATCCCAAAGGGTCTGATCATGCTGGAAAGTCTCTTCGACAAGAATGACAAGTCTATCAACCAAAAGATCAAGGTGGACCAGAAATATTTCATGGACCTGGAGTTACAATTGGGAAAGTTTATCAAGGTAGGGGCTGACTACTTAGTAGAAGAGCTTCAGTAGATTCATGCCTTGTGTAAGGAGTACCCTAACATCATCGCTTGGTGCTACCAAGATATAAAGGGGTATGATAAGAATATCATCCAGCACACCATCAAGTTGGAGGAAGGAGTCAAACCATACAGGTAGAAGTGGTGACCCATCAACCCGAAGATCAAAATACTAATGACGGATGAGCTTTTGAAGATGCTTGAAGCTAAGATTATATACCTGATCAAGCATTCGTCCTGGGTGGCCAACCTTGTTCTAGTGCAAAAGAAGAATGACGACATCCACTTGTGCATCAATTTCTAAAATCTCAATCAATTGTCGCTCAAAGATCACTATTCACTACCTCAGATTGATCAAATCCTTCACATGGTGGCGAGAGCATAGATATTTTCCTTTCTAGTTGGCTTCTCAGGCTACAACTAGATTTGGGTCAAGGATGAAGACCAGCACAAGACTGCATTCACCACCAAGTGGGGAACCTTCTCCTACCAACGCATGCCCTTTAGCCTTTTGAATGTCGAAGCAACTTTCCAGAGAGCAATGGAGCTTGCATTTGGTGAACTATTGAATCATGTCATCATAATTTACTTATATGACATGACAGTTTTTTGCCATAAGAGGGAGGATCATGACCTAAATTTGTGAGAAGTTTTTGAAAAATGTCAAGAGTTCGGGGTCTCCATCAACCCCAAGAAATCTATATTCGTAGTGAAATAAGGAAACCTAGTTGGGCATTTGATATCTAAAAAGGGGTTAATTTTTGATCCCGCTCAAGATGAGGTGCTTCTATGCCTTCTACTACTAGTAAATAAAAAAGCCCTACAATATTTTTCAAACAGATAAACTTTGTGAGGAAGTTCATCACTGACTTTACCCAAGTAATAAAGCCAATGGCTGAGATCTTAAAGAAGGATATCGAATTCAAGTGGATATATTAAAGGAGGTAGGCTTTTAAAGAAATTAAGGAGTGGATCTCCCAAGCTCCTATCCTCATCAACCCTGACTATTCACAATATTTTATCTTATATACCTCTAGGGAGCTAGAGAGCTATGCAGTTGTTTTGACACAGAAGGGCAAAGACAGATATGAGTGCTCGATAGTGTTCCTTAGCCAAATCATCCATCCACATGAAGAAAAGTTTAATTTTATTGAATGGCAAGTGCACACGATTATGAGGTCGCTCTAGAAGTTTTGTTATTTCATCTCTTAGAGCAAGATGATAGTGTACGTGATACACCCATATGTTCAGAATTTCATCATCCAAGATGAGTTGGGCAATAGGAGATATGTATGGGTTACTAAGATCCAAGAGTTTGACATCGAGGTATGCCTCACCAAATTAGTCTGAGGCAGAGCGCTCTATCAAGAGTCAACCAAAAGTGTCATAGGTGAAGTTGCAAACCCTGACTCGGAAACCCTTGCACCCGATAGTAATCTTGCCAATTTATCGATTAACAGTCTAGATTGGACAAAATATTTGGTTAGGTACTTAGACACAGGCAGGTGTCCTCCTCACTTCAATGCTTTAGAATTGAAAAACTACCATGAGAGTTAAACTATTACTAGAATAAGAGGCAAGTTGGCTGTTGAAGAGGGATTTTGTATCCAGGAGAGATAATCAGCAGTAGTATTGCATCAAGTGAAGGCATGGATAATCTTCAGGGAGCATACTAGCCCCTTTTACACCAAGTGATAAGCCGAAAGCAAACTGTTCAACAAAAATAAGTACGAGCTTCTAAGTCTTGTAAAATACTCTATCTAGGGAGCACTTCTCCGAGAGTGCTCTGCCTAGGAAGCACTTTTTCCAAAGCACTCCACTCAGGGAGTGCTTGCATGGAAGTTTAAAAGGGTTAAGGGGAGAATTTTTTTCTTTAAATTGGCAAGCGCTACACCCATGGAGCGCTTCTTCAAAAGTGATCCACCTAGGGAGTGCTTCTTCAAAAAGGCACCCCCTAGGGAGCGAATGTCCCCATTAAAAGTTATTTTTTGTTTTATCTCAAGCTATCCATTTAGATCATGCCAAGTGTCATGGAGGGATAAGAGCATTGGTAAAGGATTCATTTTCAAAACCCTAACCCTAAAAGTGTAGTATTTTTTTAAGTGAGAGTCGTATGGCTACCCAATAAAAATATTTTCACTCTCCATCAGTCAAAGTGTGTCCTCTAGGTAGTTTATTATGGTCTCCCCTCCTAATAAATAGCACACACCCTAAGGAAGTGTCATTTTTTGTCATCATTATTCATCATTTCCAAAAAATAACCACGAACATGTGGGTAATTCAAGGCACATGCTTTCATGCACGTCCTCCACCAACATTAACTTTAGGTACTGGCATTAAAAGGTGTAAGATTAAAATTTTATGCTATAAGGTGGCAAGTTTATTATTAATATTTTAAAATCATCTGTAGCATTTTCCATTTTCTCCTCTGCCCTAGCACCCTGCATTCATCTAGAAAGATAGGTTATTCGTACTGTGAGTTGTTGTGATACATCTGGTAACCATGGGTAAAAAGAGTAAAGAAGTTAAGGGGAAGGCAAAAAAGGAGAAGGCACCCAAGGAAAAGGTGGCACCTGTAGAGGCATCCGGCTTGGAGAAGCTGAAGAAGTAGTGAAAGCGAGAGAAAAAACCAATAGAGTTGATAGCTTTGTAGCATACTCTATTCTGGTACCGATATTGCTTGGTCACACACAAGGACATCAAACAACTACACCAGGACATCAAAATGGCTTATAGGGAGGCCCCAATCGAGAATCCATTGGTTGCCATCTACCATCCACACTTGTACTTTTACATGTACATGCTTGTGCACCACTATCCATATTTCATAAAGGCTATATCACTTTTCTACGATGCCTAGTCAAGGATGATTTGGAATGCCAAGGCATAGGTATTGTTTGCTATCACAACTGACTCCTTTTGGGATGCTTTCACTTGTGGGAGAAAGAACTCATCTAGTTTTATCTTGAGGAATATCCACACTAATGAAGAGGGCTCTAGATATCAACCGACATAAAAAATGTAGCGTTTCATAAGGGATCAGCTAAGGAGCACAACATCATTAGACGAATTTCCCCAGCTTCTGAATCCCTTGGCCGAATTTGCCCATCATAACATCTACTCTATTATGGCATGGGTAATGGGTCTTCCAATAGATGAATGGGTCTCTGACTAGAATATCTCTATGGAGTAGGCTATACTTGAGAACGAGATCTATTTTCCCTCCAAGGTGATACTGGGTGCTATTCCAAATTTTTATGATTGGGTGGAGTTCGTGGCAAGGTAGTTACACGCATGTTTGGCCTATGTTCAAGGCCCTAAGGTTGACCAATTCAGGCTCTCCATATTGTTAGTGTGGTATTTATTTTGGCACATGCACAAGAAGTTTCACTACATAACAAAGAATCAAATGGATGAGGAGGGTAAACCTTTGTCGGTCTATCTTTGGAAAAACAACTTGTCTAGGAATGAGTCGTACTATATATTCAACCAGGTTTTCTTCAAGCTAGAGCTGGAGATGATATATGGCCAATGTGAGTGAGTTCCAACAGATTTAAAGAGTGAGGTCATAGACAAGTGATTGGGATATACTTTTTTGCTCACCCAGGGGCTGGTTGTCAAAATTTACAGGTTTACAGAAAAGCCTTTTATGTTACTGTTGGTCATCAAATATGCACAGGAAAGGACTTTCAGTGGGTTTGCATGCCTTGGACCTACGACCAACATTGAAAGGCCAAGGGGAAGAGATGCCCCTCGTGTCGATCTCTGAAGAAAGGCCTGCTCCTACACTAATCTACTTTTGGGGTTTGAGACAAGAGTGCAAGAAAGAAATAAACATAGTAAGGTTTAGGAAAAGAAATAAAAATGGTAAGGTTTATGATGTGTAGTCATTATACCATCATTAATTCTCAATGAATATGTCAATCCAGGGCAGTGTACAAGGCTATCTACGGAAGAAGAAGTGAAACAGCTATAACTTAGGTCAATCTAGAGCAATAGGTCTTATTGGTGGAACCGGTTGTGTGGGGGGTTTTGGAACATTCATATATCTAAATTGCATGAATTAAATCTTAATATAAGTTGCAGAATTGGAAACTAATCATTAACTGTAGAAATGAAGTCCTAATTACAATTGCAGAATGAGACCTAATTATATTATAGAAATAACAGTTGCAGAATTGAAAGTCTGATCCTAATTGCAGAAAGGAAATATAATTACTTTTGCAGTAATGAAAGTCTAGATCTAATGTGGAAATAAAAACTGTCAAATTTTTTTAACAGAAGGTTGTCAATCTTCTATGCAGGATTTGACAGCAAAACATAAAATGCAGGAAATTGCTGAAAAACAATAAATTTTGGAAATAACAGTCTGAAATAAAGTGGAAAATTTGATGAAAGTAAGATTGCAACTAAAACATTAAGCACAAGGTTAATCTAAGCATAAATAAACTAAGACTGCAAATATTGTCAACTGTTTACAAGCAATTGAAATAACAAGTTCTACAACTCATTCTGCTGCAGCAAAATCAGAATAAAAACCTGCTTGTTAGTCCTCCTCCTAGGTCTGGAAGTGGCCATCCTCTTTGTCTAGAAGAATGTGTAAGTCTCTATCTCTTTATAAATCTTAATCACACTCATTTACAAGCAATATGAAATAGAACTGGTGCACTTTATTTATTAGAAGACATGATTACAATAATTCTGTTGAAAAACTGTTACAGGACTGTAATAGTCAATTTCTACCTATACTCTGTATTTTTTGCTAGCTTCCTTAATCTTTTCTCACTATTTTCTATCTACTTTTCTACTGAATGGGAGAAATATTTATAGCTATCCTATGATCTGATTACAAACAAAGAATATCTCAAAATATCTAATCCTACAATGCTACAACAAATTCTGGTTTTATCCTAGAAGAGGACTAAAATTTGATCTTTCCCTTAATGATGACTTTGGTTGGCAATGATAGCAAAGAAAGATGGAAGATCTTTCTCTTTACCTTTTCCAACCTTTATTTCCCTTTTTTCGGCTTCAGAAATCGGTCAACAGGTCAAAAACACATTCTGTTCTTCATTTCGAAGATAAGTGGCTTCATTTCGAAGACAATGCAATTCGCATTCTGAAGATCGCTCATTCCGAAGATACTGCATTCTCATTTTGAATATCGCTCATTTTGAAGATACTTCATGCTTCATTTCGAAGATCTACTCATTTCGAAGATATTGTATTCTTCATTTCGAAGATCTGCTCATTCTAAAGATGTTGTGTTCTCTCATTCCGAAGATATATGTTCATTCCGAAGATACTTCAAAATGAACAAATGTATGCTTTTACAATGATTTATTCTACATATCTCAGGTGGGTTATCTCCTAAGATCAAATTCCAATGGTCTTCATCCCTTTCCTCATGTGAATTCCATGCCTTGCTATTTATGGATAGCTGGTTGGAATTTACATGGGAAAGACCGATTTTGTTGCACAACAATAGTTTGCTTGTACTGTTGCCAGATTTAGGTGAAATAAATGCTTGAGACAAATCAAAACATGATTAGTGAAATGCTGCTATTATTCTAAGCATATCCCATTGTAGAAAATCATAGAAAAAAAACACAAAACTATGCAAAAAGCTGTAAAATCAGCATATAATATTTCAAATACATTGATCATGCAAAATGGTTAATATACAGCATATTGAATCAACTTTACTAACATATCAGATAAAACATAAGATTTTATAGGAATTTTTAGTGTTCAAAACATGTTATGATTGAGGCATTTCTAGGCCTCATCATTTTCCCCCCAACTTATATTAATGCATGCCCTCATGCATTCTGTTGGTCTATGGAATCACATATGTCCATGTTTAGATTCCATGACCTGTAGAATAATTTCTTGCCTATGTAATACCCCCTGTTTTCTTGAATTTTTTTAAGCCAGTCTTCAAATTGGTCATCAGGTTGGGCATCTTCCTCAAAGTATAATGGAACTGGAGTAATGATGGTTGGAGGCCTGAACCTGAGACCTATCTAGTTATGTTGCATGATCTGAATCAGTTGGACTACACCTTCTACTCTTCTTCTAGACCATTCTAAATTGATGGGGGAGATAGGTTCTCTTTTCCTCAAAGACATGGAAAGTTCATTCCATCTGTCTCTGCATACTGAAAATGCTGGGAATAAATTATGATCATAGAAATTGTTAAATCTGGCCACACATTCCCTCAAATTATTCAAGTAAATTCTCTTAATATCATCCCTGTTCATCATTGAGAAGTGTTGCTTGGTGATAACTAGGTGATTTGGCTAGATTGCTCTGACTAACAACTCAGCCCTTGTTTCAATAACTTTATTCTGCTTTTTCTCTTGATCCCAGTAAATCTGATTCTACAAAGTAGACATAAATGCTCTCAAATGAACATCTCCAATGTAGATTTGAGGATGAGAGTCAACTTCCTTTGGAATGAAGAAACTGTGTAAAAACAGTTCACACAGGAGATTTTTCTGCTCAAAAGGATTTGTCAAAATATGCCTCTAGAAAATCTTCAATAGTGTCCAATTTATATGGAAGGTTTGAAGTAATCCTCATGAACTGCCATCTGAGGTATTTTTCCTTCAAAATAAGGCTGTAAAATTTGGCTGGTCATCTAAATTAGACTAAAAATTCAGCAATTTGGCATAAGTTAGACGCCTTTTCTTTCAATGCCTGAATTTCTGTGTCCTTGGCTTCTAGCTATTTTGCTTCCAATTTGAACTTTTCAGTTTTAGTGGCAAGTTGCTCATATCTAATCATCCAGCTAGCTATGTTTGCATTATAGTGCTTTAGAGACACAGTATTAGGTGGTCTTACTACAAGGGGTATTCTAGGCAATAGATTTATCTGAACTCTTTTTTCTGCCACTTCCAATGGTTGTTCATCTATCAATAACTCTACTTGCACCCCCTTATTTGCTATTTCTATGGGGTTGTCATCAGATAGTATTTCTACTTGTACCCCCTTATCTGCTATTTCTACTAAAAGTGTAACAATTTGAAATGCAGGGACCTCAATAGGAGTACTTACTTGAACATTTTCTTGTTGTTGGGACTATTCCTGTGTTGGTGGCTCATCTTCAACATCCTCTGTAATATTCTTTATCATTTCTGAAGCATCTTCAGAACAAGAAGGTAATGCTTCAAAATAAGATGGTGCTACTTCAGAATGAATAGGCACTTCTTTAGAATGAAGGAGTGCTATTTCAGGATGAATTCCTATGTCTGCCTCAACAGAGTCATCTGTCCTTGATAGACCCAAAAGCAATTGAGCCAAATTGTCTTCATCATTGGATATAGCTAGCTATTTTTTAGATTGTGACAACAATTTTCTCAATTCTGCAACTTCCTACTGAAGCTCTACAATTTTTCTTTCTTGCATCTCAATGATGCTTTCTTTCTCTAAAATACACCTGGTCTGTGTTTTGAAAACACTCCTTGCTACCCTCAGCTGCTCTGTGATGTCTTCTACTTCTGTTTTTGCTTTAGAAGCTGATGTATACAAATCAGTTGTAGTTGGCTGCTCAACCAATATTTTCTCTTCTTCTGCAACAATTTGTTCTTGTTCAAGAGGCTTTGTGAGACTGTATATAAGGTTATCTACCATATCTATAGCTTTTTGAACTGTAGCCTCCTCCAAACCATCCTTCTCAGTTTCTACCTCAGCTATCTGTTCAGGGAATTCTAGAAAGTTTTCAGATGCTGGTTGTATCTCTGTGACATCTAGGCTGCTTGGTCTATCTTCTTCCTCCATGACTTATTCTGTAGTTTCTTTCAAATGGATGTTGCAAGTGTGAACAGGGGTTCACCTAAAGAGGCTTAGTAAAATCCCTTTCCTAAGCCTAAGTGTGAACACTCTACTCCCTATGATTGTCGGCAATTTTTTGTCGGCAATAATCTCTAACCCCCTATCCTATTTTCTCTCCTATTCTCCTCCTTATCCCTCCGTGAATTCTTCTTTTTCCTTATCCCTCCAACTTCCTTATCCCTCCGCGTCTTTCTTTCCCCTAACTTCTCCCTCCTTATCTCCTATTTCCCCTTATCTCTCCTTTGCCGACTTTCCTCCTATTCCCTTTCTATATATTATGTGATTTGAATAAGTTGTAAGGTTGAATGCTTCAATTAATAAAGTTGTTAATTTTATTGGTCCTGCGTTTTTCTGTTGATGTGACTGCGTTCGGATTCAATAATGGATTCTTGTAGACCTCCTAGTTCCAGATGCAAACTTCTTCTTTTTGCTCTATTTTCTAGTGACAGCAGGGGTCATGGGATCAGTTTTAGATGCCTCTATTTCCCTTGTTGTTTTTGTCTCTGTTTGGTTAAGTGCTTCACTTCTCTATTCTGAAAAATTAGTTGTAGCTTCAGCAAAATGAACCTTCTTTTGTTTTTCTGCTCTGTTGCCAGTTCTATATCCTCTTCTCTTTTGTTTCTTAACTTGTGAAGTTGAAGGTTCAAGAGCAAGGTTTTCTGCTGTTGCTGTTGTGGGGTGTAGTTCTGTAACAGCTTCAAGGGCACCTTTTGCAGTTTCTTCTGCAGCATCTTCTGCAACATTTTCTGCAGTTGTTGTTTCCTCTTCTGTAGCAACATCAACAACATTTGGTTCTTCTTCTTCCTCACTTTCATCCCCAAAAATGACATCATTTAGGGTAGAGTAAAACCTGTCAAAACTCCTAGGGTTTCCTCTAAAATGGTGTTGGCAAACTAATTTGATGAGGCCATGATGGTGAAGGCTTCCTTTACCCTCCTGATATCTCTTTGCCATGTTCTTTAATTCTTGATATAGATACAGAGGAAGATTTACCCTAACTTTTGGTTATTGCCCACCATGTCTGAGATGGTTCAAAATTCACAAATGATGCCCTGATAACAGCACATACTGCCCTTCACAGGTTAGGAATTTAATTACCCAGGTGGCTACTTCATCCCAGGGTTCCTGTAGGCTGGCCCTTTTTAACCCTTTGCATGTGTTGTTATGGGTTAAGTACTCTGGTTCTCTATCATTTTCTTCTACAAACTAATTAACTACATTTGCCAATGTGTTCTTTCCAGATCTAGAAATTGAAATCCCTTCTAATGGCAGCTCTGTAATCTGAATTAAAATTTTAGGGCTTACCTCAATAGTCATGTCGTTAACATGTGCTTGATTGTTTCTGAACGTATGGGCGAACATGCTAGCAAAATCTTTAGAAGACCCATTGAATTTATCTAGAAATGGCATAAACCCTCCATTTTCAAAAATCTGCACAACTGCCGGATTTTATCGGAGGTAAGTGGTATCTACAGGCTCTGTTCTGATCTTTCACCCCATTTTTTTCTATTTAAAAATTGTACACTGCGGCTACTATTCTTCTGCTGGATCTTTGGCTATTTTTTGTTTGCAGATTTGTAGAGTTTTAGTTTGAAACCTTCATTGCCCTGTTTCTCGTTTGCTTCTTCGAAATGACCCATAACCTATGTACTGTACTTTGCAACCTGTCTTCAGAAAGAAAGGTGGCACACATTTCTACTGTTGCACCAAACACCTGTCCATTGATAATTGCTTGGATGTCCTTGCCATTAGATCCACCTCATTAGTTTTGCAGATTCTCACGTGCATGTTAATTGACATTAAAAACTGGTGGCATATGGTTGGTCATGTTCTTCGTATTTCCAATGAGTGCAAAAAAACAAACATGTGCTGATTGACATGTGTTCCTTCCTTGCATGCAACTAAAAAAATTTGATTTTGTCATACCTTGTCTTCTTGGATGCCACGTGGAAATGCTCTTTCTGAAGATTATAACTTATTGCGTAGAAAAAATTTCATTTCGAAGATCAATCCTCATTTCGAAGACAAGTCTTCATTCCGAAGACAAATCCTCATTTCGAAGATTATGACTTCGTTTCGAAGACAGGTCTTCATTCCGAAGACAAATCTTCTTTGCAAAATTTTCATTTCGAAGATCAATCCTCATTCCGAAGATTAGGCTGTATTGTGAATGTAAATCATCATTTCGAAGACAGACCCTCATTCCAAAGATAGATCCTCATTTCGAAGACAGATCCTCATTTTGAAGACAGATCTTCATTCCAAAGATAGATCTTCATTTCGAAGACAGATCTTCATTTCGAAGATGATGCAGCAAGTCGTCATTTCGAAGACCAAGTTTCATTCTGAAGACAAATTGTCATTTCGAAGACAAAGTTTCTTTCTGAAGACAAAGTGCAACATTCATTTTGTTGTCATTCTGAAGACAATTTCAATTCGAAGATAATACAGTAGGCACTATTTTTGGCATTCTTGTTCCGAAGATTAGGCAAAAATCAATATTTTCATTTTCAAAACATGTCTTAAGTATGCCAACTCTTATGAATACCTTTTATGTTAATGGTTAATTGTCACATACTATATACCAATCATTTTACAATGAAGAAATGTAAGAAATATATACCTGATAAAAACAGTTAATGCCAGTTTTGAAGAAAGACTGCTTTTGTTGATATTCTGCTGAGATTTTTTGCAACATTTCAAAACAAGTGCACTTGGTGAATTTGTACAATGATGGTTCAGAAATTTCTCAAGGTTATGCATGCCAAAAAACTAGTTTTCATGCACACCAACTCAGTAGTGCCTTAAGAAAAGGTTTTCACTGCTGATTTATTCATTTTTCTTTCTTTTTTCTTGATTTTCCCCCTTTTTTTTTAATTTTTTTACCTCTCCTTTTCTATTTTTTTTTTTTTTTGATCTTGACTATGCCCATGAAGGAATTTCATGATTTCCCCTGAAACCATGCCCATGAAGGAATTCATACTCAGAATTTATTCATCTTTTTGTTTTCTGTTTTTTTTTTATTTTTTTTGTATTTTCTGCTTTTTCTTGAAATCCACTGATCATGTTGATTGTTTTGAAGTGGAAGAGGGAATCTCTTCCACCTGTTGTGTATCCAAACTATCAAGTTGTTGCAAGAATTCTTCTTTATTCAGAGGTGTATGGTATACCCTGAGGCGATGTCCATTCACTACCAACTTTCTTCGTGATCCATCAATAGGGGATAGACGAGCTGCTCCGTTGTTAAATACCTCCTCAATCCAGTAAGGTCCCAACCATCTAGTTCTCAGTTTTCTAGGGAAGTATTCATATTGGGAATCAAATAGTAAACCCCAATCTCCTTGTTGAAGTTTTCTCTGCTGAATGTGACTGTCATGCCACAGCTTCCTCTGCTCCTGAATTACCTCAGTTTAGTGTAGAGCATCCAATCTAAGTTCATCCAATGCATTCAGCTACAGAATTCTATCTGTCTATGCCTGCGACAATTCAATTCCAATTTCCAGTGCTGTGCGCAATGTTAGTAGCTCAAATTCAATAGGTAAGAGAGGCTTTTTACCAAAGACTAGTTCATAAGGTGTGAATCTAGTAGTGGACTTCCAAGTAATATTGTAGGCCCAAACTGCTTGAGGTAATTTATCTAGCCAATTTCTCCTATGAAAAGCTACTATTTTTTTCAAGATGCATTCTAGTTCCCTGTTTGTTACTTCAACCTGGCCATTTGCTTGTGGGTGGTAAGGTGATGATTTCCTATGTTTGATTTCATACAATTTTGTAAATGCTTTTATGACTTTGGATGCAAATTGGGGTCCTTGGTCTGTGGTGATAGACCGTGGAGCTCCAAATATCTAAAAAATTTGAGTATACAAGAAATCAACGACCTCTTCATGAGCATGTTTGAAAGCACGCACCTCTACCCACTTTGTCAGGTAATCAGTGCATACTAGAACATGCACCTTTCATTGAGAAGGTGGATCAATAGGTCCTACAAAATCAAGCCCCCACCTCTCAAATGGTTCTAAAACCATTTGAGGCTGCAGTGGCATCTCATTTGTATGAGTGGGTTTCCCCATTCTTTGGCATGCATCACAATGCTTGATGTACTTTTTCACATCCTTGTGAAGAGATGGCCAATAGTATCCTGTCCCTAAGATTTTCCTAACTATGCTTTTTATAGAATAGTGTCCACCTGAGGGTTCATCATGACAAGCTCTAAGGATATCATACACTTCATCCTTTCGGATGCACCTACGTAACACATGGTCAGGACTGCACTTAAAAAGCATACCCTTAATCCATTCAAAATAAGAACTTTGTTTGATCAATTGTTTTTTCTGTTTTGAAGTGAAATGTGGAGGAACTTTCCCTTTGACAAAATAATTGGCTATATCTATAAACCAAGGTGATTGGACTGATATAGCAAATAGTTTTTCATCAGAAAAAGTGTCATCAACTAATTCCCCTTCATCTGTGTTCTGCAACCTGGACAAGAAATCTACCACAACATTAGCTTTTCCTGGTTTGTTGATTATAGTGATATCAAATTCTTGCAGCAACAACAACCAACGAATAATTCTTGCACTTACCATAGGTTTATTCATCAAATACTTAATGGCTATATGATCTGTGTGAATAAATATTTGATAACCTGTGATATAATGCCTGAATTTGTTGATGGCATAAATTACTGCTAGGAATTCCTTCTTAGTTTTTGTATAATTTTTCTCGGCTTCTGTCAAGTTCTTGCTAATGTTGTAGATGGTATAATGTTCACCATTATCAATTTGTCCTAATGCTGCTCCAATTGCTGTATTGGAGGCATCAGTCTGTATGTGAAATGGTAATGTCCAATTAGGTCCTCTGAGCACAGGTGGAGTTATCAATTTCTCTTTTAGAGCTTCAAATGCTTCCTGAAACTTTGCAATCCAGGAGAATTCAGAATCTTTAGTCAATAGGGCAAACATAGGACTGGCTATTGTACTAAAGTTGGGAATAAACCTGTGGTAAAAATCAATGTGTCCTAGGAAGCTTTTGACATTAGTCTAAGTTTTAGGAGGAAGGAGATTCTTGATAATTTCAACCTTCTTTGGTTCAACTTGGATCCCTTCAGGAGAGATGTGATGACCAAGAACTATCCCTTCTTTCATCATCATGAAGCATTTATCTGGATTTAAGGATAAGTAGTATGTTTCACAATGAGTTAAGACTTTATCAAGATTTTCCAATGTAAAATCAAAAGCTTGTCCACATACTATGAAATCATCCATGTAAATTTCAACACTTTTGGTGGTCAGATCAGCAAAAATTGCTAGGACTACTCGTTGAAAAGTTGTTGGGGCATTACACAAACCAAAAGGTAAAACCCTATAGGCAAATGTTCCCCATGGACATGTAAAAGTTGTCTTTTCTTGATCTTCAGGTGCAATTTGAATTTGATTATATCCACTAAATCCATCAAGAAAACAAAAGTATCTTTTTCCAGCAAGAGTATCTAACACTTGATCTATGAAAGGTAATGGAAAATGGTCTTTGTATGTCACCTTATTCAACTCTCTATAGTCTACGCATACTCTCATTTTTCCATTTTTCTTAGGAACTATTACCAATGGAGAAACCCATTGGCTATCATAAATTGGGTAAATGAATCCTACTTCTAGGAGTTTTTCAATTTCTTCTTTCACAATATCTCTTAAGGTAGGATTCAATATTCTTTGAGGTTGTCTGACTGGGTTGACTTCTTCAGTATAGATTCTATGGGTACATATATCAGGATGAACTCCTGACATATCTTTGTAGTTCCAAGCAAAAGCATGAACATGCTTCTGCAAGACAACTATCAGTTTTTCTTCCTCTTCCCTAGTAAGCTGGCTGTAGATGTTCAGAAATTTGCCTAGCTAGACTTCTATTTGTTTTGTATTTAGAAGGACTGAATTCACTCCTTCATACCTGGTAATTAAGGGATTAAGAGGACATTGCTGAGATGGGAGAAAAGAAGCAGTTTTTGTTTTATTGTTGCTTGAGGGAAGCATATCTTGTATGGAACAGTGAGAAGGAAAAATCAGATGATGGTGCCATCCATGTGGTAGTGAAACAGAGTTTCCCTGTGATAGCACAGATGGTTTATCTTTAGATTTTTGATTCTCCTCATTACTTATCAACTATTGGATATTTATTGCTTCCCCTTCTAAACCTTATTCATGCAGAACAGTCATCAGGATTGTTTCATTTTCCAAGTTTTCTATGTCACTGTGGTCTTCTATGTGTTCTATTACTACTAAGGTAGCTAGTGTAGAAATGACCTCTTCTGGTTCTTCCTCTGAGTCAGAAAACCATAACTAACCTAAAAATTTGCTAGATGGTTTTGTAGGAGGATATAAAGAAATCTGTTTTAGATCAATACCATTTAAAATAGTCATATTTCCAGATCTACAGTCTATGAAGGTATGCTACGAGTTGCAAGCCAAGGTCTTCCCAAAATAATGGGATATCCATGTGCTAAATTTTTTGGCTGTAAAACCAAAAAATCTACAGGGAACTCCCAAGAAGAAACTTCTATAGGAACATCTTCAATGATTCCTTTAGGTTTTGCAACTGACCTATCAGCCATTTCTAAAACTGTAAATGTGGGGCTGAGATGTTTGAGCTATAATTGTTCCATTGTATCCTTAGTCATGACATTTATTGCAGCTCCTAGATCCACTAAAACATTTGATATTGGTACTGAACCTATGGTGACTTGTGATAACTGGGCTTCTTAGATCACTATACTTTGGAGGTACTAGTTTTCTAGATAAGAGATCAGCTATCTTTCCTTCAACTCTGCAAGGTCTTGGGAAATGCTTTCTTTTTTCTTCTTGCTCTTTTAATGCACAAATTTTAGACAAGATATTGTTAATCTCTGGTATTTCCTTAATGGCTTGCAATAAGGGCAATGATATAGTCAACTTTTTGAGTTCTTTGACCAATTCTGACTCAGAATTTTTTGGTATTGCATTAAGTCTTTCAGGATATGGAATTATCCTTGGTAATTGTTCTGCTTATGTCTCTTTCTCTATTATTGGTTGGATTATCTCTGGTTCCAATTCTTCTGTTTCTATTGTTGGTTGGATTCTCTCTAGTTCTGATGATTCTTGCTCTTCATTTTCTTTGATTTCAATTGAATCTAGTTCAGGTACAACTTTTCCTGAATGAAGTTGGATGTCACTATAATCAAGAACATTAATTTCAACATTTTCTTCAGCTTTAGCCACATAGATAGGAGGTGTCTATCTCACGCTGTTTATATTAGTGACTGGCTAAGCTGGAAATTGAGGTTGTTTCACTTACTGTGTTTGCTGTTGTTTTTCTTGAAAATTTTGATTAGGAGCAGGCAAAAAATGCTGAGATTGACCTTGATTCCTTTGCTGCCTTGGATAGGACTGGTATTGTTGATTCCACTATGGTTGGTTTTGCATCCAATGTGGATTAGTCTGATTCTGATTCCAAGTTGGATTGTTTTGATTCCAAGATGGGTTGTTTTGATTCCATGAGGGGTTGTTTTGATTCGAATTCCAGGATGGGTTACTCCAATTTGATTATGGCCATTCTTGGGAATTTGTCCATTGAGGATAATTCCAAGGACGTTGGGGTGGTTCTGATTGTCCCCAAGGCATAGTACCAAGATTATGCACCCAATTTGTAGGAAAATGAGGGGAATTTTGATATTGAGAAAAATTTCCCCCTTATTTTGGTCAAATATAGTTGAGTTCCTTAGTCTAGTTTTCTAACACAGTTTTGAGTTGTGGTAGCAGGTGGCATTGATCAATTGAATGCCTTTTTGAACAGATACTACAAATGGTTGAGATAGATGTTTTATTCAAAGGACATTCCTACAAAGCATGTTTGTTTCTACATCTTGGGCAATAAATTGCCAAAGGTTCTGTGTTTTTTGCTTTTGTAGACATTTCCCCCAAAGTAGTGTTTAAGTGCACTAGGATATCAGTTTTGAAATTTGCAAGTTCCTCTATCAGGTCCTTCACATCAGTGCCATTTGTGCAGCTTTTTCTTCTTCTCTGCTTTGTGCGAGAGTAATTCCTACAAAGATCCATAATTTCTTCATTACTAAGAGTGGTTACATCCCCTTTTCCCATTAAATCCAGAACTTCTTTGGATTCATCTCGCAATCCTCTCAAAAATATGGTTTTACATAATTCTGGTTCTACAAGTCCACATCTCATTTGAACAAAGGAGAACCTATCAAGATAATCTTCCAAGGTCTCATCATCTTCTTGCTTGATTCTGAATAACTCATCTTTTCTATTCCTTACATGATAATATTCCTGATATTTGTCTAAAAATACAGTCTCCATTTGATCCCAGGTTCTTATGGAATTTGTCTCTAAGCTCATGAACCAGTGCAATGCTGAATCCTTGAGAGTTGAGGGAAAAACCTTAATTTTTTTATTGTCATTTATATAATCATAGGTCTAACACACTACCTTGAATTCAAACAAAAACTGGTCAGGATCTTCAAATACAACACCTCGAAAGGTTGGGAGTACTGAAGGTGAAATGGTCTTCATGGGAGAGTTTTGTGTTGGATTCAGATGAATAGGATATTCAAATGTTCTGGATGGTTGGAGTATATCCTGATCATCTCCTTCATTATGAACATAGCCATGTTGGCCATTTATATTGCCTTCTTTTGCCATAGTTTCCTGTTTGTTGGGAGAATTTAAAGCTTTCCAAATTGTTCTCTTAAGAGGTCTAAGCCTCTCTGTTGATGATGAGTTTGATGAATTGTCTTTCTTATGATATTCTGATGATGATAAAATTGGTGATTTTCCTATCTCAAAATGTTCTAATGATGGTGAGATTGGTGATTTTTCTATCAATATTTCTGGTAATTCAAACACAGGTGATTCACCCCTTAGGCATGAAGATATCCTTAATGGAACAAGCCAAGGATCCTTTGGGGTAGTTCTACCTTTTTCATCCCTAGACTTATTCATTCATGTCTACTCCTAAATGACATAAATTAAGTCAATAGTTGTTATCTTCCTTAGCTGTTATATTCATATTTTAACCTGAATGTTCATAGTTTAGTTTGATTACAACTATTGGACTGTTTGTTTTCTTCTAACAACACTATTCCCCAACAACGACACCAAAATTATGCGTAGTCATTATACCATCATTAATTCTCAATGAATCTGTCAATCCAAGGCAAGGCTATCTGCGAAAGAAGAAGTGAAACATCTATAACTTAGGTCAATCTAGAGCAACAGGTCTTATTGGTGGAATCGATTGTGTGGGGGGGTTTTGGAACATTCCTATATCTAAATTGCATGAATTAAATCTTAATCTAAGTTGCAGAATTGAAAACTAATCATTAATTGCATAAATGAAGTCCTAATTACAATTACAGAATGAGACCTAATTATATTGCAAAAATAACAGTTACAGAATTGAAAGTATGATCCTAATTGCAGAAAGGAAATCTAATTAATTTTGTAGTAATGAAAGTCTAGATCTAATGTGGAAATAAAAACTGTCAAAGTTTTGTAACAAAAGGTTGTCAATCTTCTATGCAGGATTTGACAGCAAAACATAAAATGCAGGAAATTGCTAAAAAATAGTAAATTTTGAAAATAACAGTCTGAAATAAAGTGGAAGCTTTGCTAAAAGTAAGATTGCAACTAAAACATTAAGCACAAGGTTAATCTAAGCATAAATAAACTAAGACTTCAAATATTGTCAACTTTTTACAAGCAATTGAAATAACAAGTTCTACAACTCATTCTGCTGTAGCAAAATCAGAATAAAAACCTGCTTTTTAGTCCTCCTCCTAGGTATGGAAGTGCCCAGCCTCTTTATCTAGAAGAAGGTGTAAGTCTCTATCTCTTTCTAAATCTTAATCACACTCATTTACAAGCAATATGAAATAGAACTGGTGCACTTTATTGATTAGAAGACATGATTACAATAATTCTGCTAAAAAACTATTACAGGACTGTAACAGTCAATTTCTACCTATACTCTGTATTTTTTGCTAGCTTCCTTACTCTTTTCTCACTATTTTCTACCTCCTTTTCTACCTACTAGGCTCAACCTAAATGGGAGCAATATTTATAGCTATCCTATGATCTGATTACAAACAAAGAATATCTCAAAAGATCTAATCCTACAATGCTACAACAAATTCTGGTTTTATCCTAGAAGAGGACTAAAACTTGATCTTTCCCTTAATGATGACTTTGGTTGGCAATGACGACAAAGACAGATGGAATATCTTTCCCTTTACCTTTTCCAACCTTTATTTTCCTTTTTTTGGCTTCAAAAATCGGTCAACAGGTCAAAAACACATTCTGTTCTTCATTCCGAAGATAAGTGGCTTCATTCCGAAGACAATGCAATTCTCATTTCGAAGATTGATCATTTCAAAGATACTGCATTCTCATTTCGAAGATCGCTCATTTCAAATATACTGCATGCTTCATTCCAAATATCTGCTCATTTCGAAGATAATGTATTCTTCAATTCGAAGATCCGCTCATTCTGAAGATGCTATGTTCTCTCATTCCGAAGATACTTCAAAATGAACAAATGTATGCTTTTACAATGATTTCTTCTGCATCTCTCAGGTGGGTTATCTCCTAAGATCAAATTCCAATGGTCTTCATCCCTTTCCTCATGTGAATTCCATGCCTTGCTATTTATGGATAGCTAGCTGGAATTTACATGGGAAAGACCAGTTTTTGCTGCACAACAACAGTTTGCTTGTACTATTGCTAGATTTAGGTGAAATAAATGCTTGATACAAATCAAAACATGATTAGTGAAATGCTGCTATTATTCTAAGCATATCCCATTGTAGCAAATCGTAGCAAAAAAAACACAAAACTATGCAAAAAGCTGTAAAATCAGCATATAATATTTCAAATACATTGATCATGCAAAATGGTTAATATACAACATATTGAATCAAATTTACTAACATATCAGATAAAACATAAGAGTTTATAGGCATTTTTAGTGTTCAAAACATGTTATGATTGAGGAATTTCTAGGCCTCATCAGGTTAGAGAAAGAAATAAAAAGAGTAAGGGTTAGAAGATGATGATTCAAAGTGGAGAAGAACAGGAAGCACGATCACTCACTAATAACTCGAATAGCAGCAAAGAACACCAAGAATAGATGAAAGAAATGTGATACTTGCTTTCCTATGTATCCTCTGGATGAGTTCACAGGGTTATTTCTCTCTCGCTGGAATTTAGGGTTCAGAGTAATAGGGATTAAGACAAGGGAATAACAGAAATCATGACCCACCAGGCAGCATAAAAGAAAGCTTATACGATGTTTTTCCTCTCCTATGTATCCTTTAGGGCAAATTTTAGGGTACAGTCCCCAATCGCACATCGAATTCAGGATTCAAAGTCTCAGTATACGAGTGCAAATAGACAAAAGAATTAAGCACAAAAGGCAGCATAAAAGAGAGAAATGGAGTACAAAAATATTTAGTATTAGATGCAGGACATCAAGTAACAACAACTTTCTAACAGAAAGTTCCCCCATTTTTACATTGCAAAGCCTGGGTTTTTATAGAGGACCCGACCCTCTGAATCATTATTACAAAAATGACAAAGTACACCCTCGGGCCTTGAGAAATCGGCTCCTCGTTGCTACTGCGGATGATCTCTCAAATCGGCTATCAAAACTGGTAAGGGTTACAGTCTATGAAGGTTGTTGCAGTTGCAAGCCAAGGTCTTCCCAAAATAATGGGATATCCATGTGCTAAATTTCTTGGCTGTAAAACCAAAAAATCTACAGGGAACTCCCAAGAAGAAACTTCTATAGGAACATCTTCAATGATTCCTTTAGGTTTTGCAAGTCGACCTATCGACCATTTCTAAAATTGTAAATGTGGGGCTGAGATGTTTGAGCTATAATTGTTCCATTGTATCCTTAGTCATGACATTTATTGTAGCTCCTAGATCCACTAAAACATTTGATATTGGTACTGAACCTATGGTGACTGTGATAACTGGGCTTCTTAGATCACTATACTTTGGAGGTACTAGTTTTCTAGATAAGAGATCAGCTATCTTCCCTTCAACCTGCACAGTCTTTGGAAATGCTTTCTTTTTTCTTCTTGCTCTTTTAATGCACAAATTTTAGATAGTACTGTTAATCTCTGGTATTTCCTTAATGGCTTGCAACAAGGGCAATGATATAGTCAACTTTTTGAGTTCTTTGACCAATTCTGACTCAGAATTTTTTGGTATTGCATTAAGTCTTTCAGGATATGGAATTATCCTTGGTAATTGTTCTGCTTGTGTCTCTTTCTCTATTATTGGTTGGATTATCTCTGGTTCCAATTCTTCTGTTTCTATTGTTGGTTGGATTCTCTCTAGTTATGATGATTCTTGCTCTTCATTTTCTTTGATTTCAATTGAAACTAGTTCAGGTACAACTTTTCCTGAACGAAGTTGGATGTCACTATAATCAAGAACATTAATTTCAACATTTTCTTCAGCTTCAGCCACATAGATAGGAGGTGTCTATCTCACGTTGTTTAGATTAGTGACTGGCTAAGCTGGCAATTGAGGTTGTTTCACTTACTATGTTTGTTGTTGTTTTTCTTGAAAATTTTGATTAGGTGCAGGCAACAAATGCTGAGATTGACCTTGATTCCTTTGCTGCCTTGGATAGGACTGGTATTGCTGATTCCACTATGGTTGGTTTTGCATCCAATGTGGATTAGTCTGATTCTGATTCCAAGTTGGATTGTTTTGATTCCAAGATGGGTTGTTTTGATTCCATAAGGGGTTGTTTTGATTCGATTCCAGTGCAGGTTACTCCAATTTGATTATGGCCATTCTTGGGAATTTGTCCATTGAGGATAATTCCAAGGACGTTGGGGTGGTTCTGATTGTCCCCAAGGCATAGTACCAAGATTATGCACCCAATTTGTAGGAAAATGATGGGAATTTTGATATTGAGAAAAATTTCCCCCTTATTTTGGTCCAATATAGTTGAGTTCCTTAGTCTAGTTTTCTAACATAGTTTTGAGTTGTGGTAGCAGGTGGCATTGATCAATTGAATGCCTTTTTGAACAGATACTACAAATGGCTGAGATAGATGTTTTATTCAAAGGACATTCCTACAAAGCATGTTTATTTCTACATCTTGGGCAATAAATTGCCAAAGGTTCTGTGTTTTTGCTTTTGTAGACATTTCCCCCAAAGTAGTGTTTAAGTGCACTAGGATATCGAGTTTTGAAATTTGCAAGTTCCTCTATCAGGTCCTTCACATCAGTGCCATTTGTGCAGCTTTTTCTTCTTCTCTGCTTTGTGCGAGAGTAATTCCTACAAAGATACATAATTTCTTCATTACTAAGAGTGGTTACATCCCCTTTTCCCATTAAATCCAGAACTTCTCTGGATTCATCTCACAATCCTCTCAAAAATATGGTTTTACATAATTCTGGTTCTACAAGTCCACATCTCCTTTGAACAAAGGAGAACCTATCAAGATAATCTTCCAAGGTCTCATCATCTTCCTGCTTGATTCTGAATAACTCATCTTTTCTATTCCTTACACGATAATATTCCTGATATTTATCTAAAAAGACAGTCTCCATTTGATCCCAGGTTCTTATGGAATTTGTCTCTAAGCTCATGAACCAGTGCAATCTTTGAATCCTTGAGAGTTGAGGGAAAAACCTTAATTTTTTTATTGTCATTTATATAATCATAGGTCTGACACACTACCTTGAATTCAAACAAAAACTGGTCAGGATCTTCAAATACAACACCTCGAAAGGTTGGGAGTACTGAAGGTGAAATGGTCTTCATGGGAGATTTTTGCGTTGGATTCAGACGAATAGGATATTCAAATGTTCTGGATGGTTGGATTATATCCTGATCATCTCCTTCATTATGAACATAGCCATGTTGGCCATTTATATTGCCTTCTTTTGCCATAGTTTCCTATTTTTTGGGAGAAGTTAAAGCTTTCCAAATTGTTCTCTTAAGAGGTCCAAGCCTCTCTGTTGATGATGAGTTTGATGAATTGTCTTTCTTATGATATTCTGATGATGATAAAATTGGTGATTTTCCTATCTCAAAATGTTCTAATGATGGTGAGATTGGTGATTTTTCTATCAATCTTTCTGGTAATTCAAACACAGGTGATTCACCCCTTAGGCATGAAGATATCCTTAATGGAACAAGCCAAGGATGCTTTGGGGTAGTTCTACATTTTTCATCCCTAGACTTATTCATTCATGTCTACTCCTAAATGACATAAATTAAGTCAATAGTTGTTATCTTCCTTAGCTGTTATATTCAGATTTTAACCTGAATGTTCATAGTTTAGTTTGATTACAACTATTGGACTGTTTGTTTTCTTCTAACAACACTATTCCCCAACAACGACACCAAAATTATGCGTAGTCATTATACCATCATTAATTCTCAATGAATCTGTCAATCCAAGGCAAGGCTATCTGCGGAAGAAGAAGTGAAACATCTATAACTTAGGTCAATCTAGAGCAACAGGTCTTATTGGTGGAACCGGTTGTGTGGGGGGTTTTTGGAACATTCCTATATCTAAATTGCATGAATTAAATCTTAATCTAAGTTGCAGAATTGGAAACTAATCATTAATTGCATAAATGAAGTCCTAATTACAATTACAGAATGAGACCTAATTATATTGCAAAAATAACAGTTACAGAATTGAAAGTATGATCCTAATTGCAGAAATGAAATCTAATTACTTTTGTAGTAATGAAAGTCTAGATCTAATGTGGAAATAAAAACTGTCAAAGTTTTGTAATAGAAGGTTGTCAATCTTCTATGCAGGATTTGACAACAAAACATAAAATGCAGAAAATTGCTGAAAAATAGTAAATTTTAAAAATAACAGTCTGAAATAAAGTGGAAGCTTTGCTAAAAGTAAGATTGCAACTAAAACATTAAGCACAAGGTTAATCTAAGCATAAATAAACTAATACTGCAAATATTGTCAACTTTTTACAAGCAATTGAAATAACAAGTTCTACAACTCATTCTGCTGCAGCAAAATCAGAATAAAAACCTGCTTGTTAGTCCTCCTCCTAGGTATGGAAGTGGCCAACCTCTTTATATAGAAGAAGGTGTAAGTCTCTCTCTCTTTATAAATCTTAATAACACTCATTTACAAGCAATATGAAATAGAACTGGTGCACTTTATTGATTAGAAGACATGATTACAATAATTTTTCTAAAAAACTATTACGGGATTGTAACAATCAATTTCTACCTATACTCTGTATTTTTTGCTAGCTTCCTTAATCTTTTCTCACTATTTTCTACCTCCTTTTCTACCTACCAGGATCAACCTAAACGGGAGCAATATTTATAGCTATCTTATGATCTGATTACAAACAAAGAATATCTCAAAAGATCTAATCCTACAATGCTACAACAAATTTTGGTTTTATCCTAGAAGAGGACTAAAACTTGATCTTTCCCTTAATGATGACTTTGGTTGGCAATGATGACAAAGACAGATGGAAGATCTTTCCCTTTACCTTTTCCAGCCTTTATTTTTCTTTTTTCGGCTTCAGAAATCGGTCAACAGGTCAAAAACACATTTTGTTCTTCATTTCGAAGATAAGTGGCTTCATTCTGAAGACAATGCAATTCTCATTCCGAAGATTTCTCATTTCAAAGATACTGCATTCTCATTTCGAAGATCGCTCATTTCAAATATACTGCATGCTTCATTCCAAAGATCTGCTCATTTCGAAGATACTGTATTCTTCAATTCGAAGATCCGCTCATTCTGAAGATGCTATGTTCTCTCATTCTGAAGATACTTCAAAATGAACAAATGTATGCTTTTACAATGATTTCTTCTACATCTCTCAGGTGGGTTATCTCCTAAGATCAAATTCCAATGGTCTTCATCCCTTTCCTCATGTGAATTCCATGCCTTGCTATTTATGGATAGCTAGCTGGAATTTACATGGGAAAGACCAGTTTTTGCTGCACAACAACGAGTTTGCTTGTCATTGTTGCCGGATTTAGGTGAAATAAATGCTTGATACAAATCAAAACATGATTAGTGAAATGCTGCTATTATTCTAAGCATATCCCATTGTAGCAAATCATAGCAAAAAAAACACAAAACTATGCAAAAAGTCGTAAAATCAGCATATAATATTTCAAATACATTGATCATGCAAAATGGTTAATATACAACATATTGAATCAAATTTACTAACATATCAGATAAAACATAAGATTTTATAGGCATTTTTAGTGTTCAAAACATGTTATTATTGAGGCATTTCTAGGCCTCATCAGGTTAGAGAAAGAAATAAAAAGAGTAAGGGTTAGAAGATGATGATTCAAAGTGGGGAAGAACAGGAAGCACGATCACTCACTAATAACTCGAATAGCAGCAAATAACACCAAGAATAGATGAAAGAAATGTGATACTCGCTTTCCTATGTATGCTCTGGATGAGTTCACAGGGTTCTTTCTCTCTCGCTGGAATTTAGGGTTCAGAGTAATAGGGATTAAGACAAGGGAATAACAGAAATCACGACCCACCAGGCAGCATAAAAGAAAGCTTATACGATGTTTTTCCTCTCCTATGTATCCTTCAGGGAAAATTTTAGGGTATAGTCCCCAATCGCACATCGAATTCAGGATTCAAAGTCTCAGTATACGAGTGCAAATAGAAAAAAGAATTAAGCACAAAAGGCAGCATAAAAGAGAGAAATGGAGTACAAAAATATTTAGTATTAGATGTAGGACATCAAGTTACAACAACTTTCTAACAGAAAGTTCCCCCCATTTTTACATTACAAAGCCTGGGTTTTTATAGAGGACCCGGCCCTCTGAATCATTATTACAAAAATGACAAAGTACACCCTCGGGCCTTGAGAAATCGGCTCCTCGTTGCTACTGCGAATGATCTCTCAAATTGGCTATCAATACTGGTAAGGGTTACACTTTATGAAGGCTGTTGCAGTTGCAAGCCAAGGTCTTCCCAAAATAATGGGATATCCATGTGCTGAATTTCTTGGCTGTAAAACCAAAAAATCTACAGGGAACTCCCAAGAAGAAACTTCTATAGGAACATCTTCAATGATTCCTTTAGGTTTTTCAACTGACCTATCAGCCATTTCTAAAACTATAAATGTGGGGCTGAGATGTTTGAGCTATAATTGTTCTATTGTATCCTTAGTCATGACATTTATTGCAGCTCCTAGATCCACTAAAACATTTGATATTGGTACTGAACCTATGGTGACTGTGATAACTGGGCTTCTTAGATCACTATACTTTGGAGGTACTAGTTTTCTAGATAAGAGATCAGCTATCTTCCCTTCAACTGCTACGATCTTTGGAAATGCTTTCTTTTTTCTTCTTGCTCTTTTAATGCACAAATTTTAGACAGTACTGTTAATCTCTGGTATTTCCTTAATGGCTTGTAATAAGGGCAATGATATAGTCAAATTTTTGAGTTCTTTGACCAATTCTGACTCGGAATTTTTTGGTATTGCATTAAGTCTTTCGGGATATGGAATTATCCTTGGTAATTGTTCTGCTTGTGTCTCTTTCTCTATTATTGGTTGGATTCTCTCTGGTTCCAATTCTTCTGTTTCTATTGTTGGTTGGATTCTCTCTAGTTCTGATGATTCTTGCTCTTCATTTTCTTTGATTTCAATTGAAACTAGTTAAGGTACAACTTTTCCTGAACGAAGTTGGATGTCACTATAATCAAGAACATTAATTTCAACATTTTCTTCAGCTTTAGCCACATAGATAGGAGGTTTCTATCTCACGTTGTTTAGATTAGTGACTGGCTAAGCTGGAAATTGAGGTTGTTTCACTTACTATGTTTGCTGTTGTTTTTCTTGAAAATTTTGATTAGGTGCAGGCAACAAATGCTGAGATTGACCTTGATTCCTTTCTTTGCCTTGGATAGGACTGATATTGCTGATTCCACTATGGTTGGTTTTGCATCCAATGTGGATTAGTCTGATTCTAATTCCAAATTCGATTGTTTTGATTCCAAGATGGGTTGTTTTGATTCCATGAGGGGTTGTTTTGATTCTGATTCCAGGCTGGGTTACTCCAATTTGATTATGGCCATTCTTGGGAATTTGTCCATTGAGGATAATTCCAAGGACATTGGGGTGGTTCTGATTGTCCCCAAGGCATAGTACCAAGATTATGCCCCCAATTTGTAGGAAAATGAGGGGAATTTTGATATTGAGAAAAATTTCCCCCTTATTTTGGTCCAATATAGTTGAGTTCCTTAGTCTAGTTTTCTAACACAGTTTTGAGTTGTGGTAGCAGGTGGCATTGATCAATTGAATGCCTTTTTGAATAGATACTACAAATGGCTGAGATAGATGTTTTATTCAAAGGAAATTCCTACAAAGCATGTTTGTTTCTACATCTTGGGCAATAAATTGCCAAAGGTTCTGTGTTTTTTGCTTTTGGAGACATTTCCCCCAAAGTAGTGTTTAAGTGCACTAGGATATCAGTTTTGAAATTTGCAAGTTCCTCTATCAGGTCCTTCACATCAGTGCCATTTGTGCAGCTTTTTATTCTTCTCTGCTTTGTGTGAGAGTAATTCCTACAAAGATCCATAATTTCTTCATTACTAAGAGTGGTTACATCCCCTTTTCCCATTAAATCCAGAACTTCTCTGGATTCATCTCGCAATCCTCTCAAAAATATGGTTTTACATAATTCTGGTTCTACAAGTCCACATCTCCTTTGAACAAAGGAGAACCTATCAAGATAATCTTCCAAGGTCTCATCATCTTCCTGCTCTAAATAACTCATCTTTTCTATTCCTTACACGATAATATTCCTGATATTTATCTAAAAATACAGTCTCCATTTGATCCCAGGTTCTTATGGAATTTGTCTCTAAGCTCATGAACCAGTGCAATGCTGAATCCTTGAGAGTTGAGGGAAAAACCTTAATTTTTTTATTGTCATTTATATAATCATAGGTTTGACACACTACCTTGAATTCAAACAAAAACTGGTCAGGATCTTCAAATACAACACCTCAAAATGTTGGGAGTACTGAAGGTGAAATGGTCTTCATGGGAGAGTTTTGTGTTGGATTCAGATGAATAGGATATTCAAATGTTCTGGATGGTTGGAGTATATCCTGATCATCTCCTTCATTATGAACATAGCCATGTTGGCCATTTATATTGCCTTCTTTTGCCATAGTTTCCTGTTTGTTGGGAGAAGTTAAAGCTTTCCAAATTGTTCTCTTAAGAGGTCCAAGCCTCTTTGTTGATGATGAGTTTGATGAATTGTCTTTATTATGATATTCTGATGATGATAAAATTGGTGATTTTCCTATCTCAAAATGTTCTAATGATGGTGAGATTGGTGATTTTTCTATCAATTTTTTTGGTAATTCAAACACAGGTGATTCACCCCTTAGGCATGAAGATATCCTTAATGGAACAAGCCAAGGATCCTTTGGGTTAGTTCTACCTTTTTCATCCCTAGACTTATTCATTCATGTCTACTCCTAAATGACATAAATTAAGTCAATAGTTGTTATCTTCCTTAGCTGTTATATTCAGATTTTAACCTGAATGTTCATAGTTTAGTTTGATTACAACTATTGGACTGTTTATTTTCTTCTAACAACACTATTCACCAACAACGACACCAAAATTATGCGTAGTCATTATAACATCATTAATTCTCAATGAATTTGTCAATCCAAGGCAAGGCTATCTGCGAAAGAAGAAGTGAAACATCTATAACTTAGGTCAATCTAGAGCAACAGGTCTTATTGGTGGAACCGGTTGTGTGGGGGGGTTTTGGAACATTCCTATATCTAAATTGCATGAATTAAATCTTAATCTAAGTTGCAGAATTGGAAACTAATCATTAATTGCATAAATGAAGTCCTAATTACAATTACAGAATGAGACCTAATTATATTGCAAAAATAACAGTTACAAAATTGAAAGTCTGATCCTAATTGCAGAAAGGAAATCTAATTACTTTTGTAGTAATGAAAGTCTAGATCTAATTTGGAAATAAAAACTGTCAAAGTTTTGTAACAGAAGGTTGTCAATCTTCTATGCAGGATTTGACAACAAAACATAAAATGCAGGAAATTGCTGAAAATTAGTAAATTTTGAAAATAACAGTCTGAAATAAAGTGGAAGCTTTGCTAAAAGTAAGATTGCAACTAAAACATTAAGCACAAGGTTAATCTAAGCATAAATAAACTAAGACTGCAAATATTGTCAACTGTTTACAAGCAATTGAAATAACAAGTTCTACAACTCATTCTACTGTGGCAAAATCAGAATAAAAACCTGCTTGTTAGTCCTCCTCCTAGGTCTGGAAGTGGCCAGCCTCTTTGTCTAGAAGAAGGTGTAAGTCTCTCTCTCTTTCTAAATCTTAATCACACTCATTTACAAGCAATATGAAATAGAACTGGTGCACTTTATTGATTAGAAGACATGATTACAATAATTTTGCTAAAAAACTATTACAGGATTGTAACAATCAATTTCTACCTATACTCTGTATTTTTTGCTAGCTTCCTTACTCTTTTCTCACTATTTTCTACCTCCTTTTATACCTACCAGGCTCAACCTAAACGGGAGCAATATTTATAGCTATCCTATGATCTGATTACAAACAAAGAATATCTCAAAAGATCTAATCCTACAATGCTACAACAAATTCTGGTTTTATCCTAAAAGAGGACTAAAACTTGATCTTTCCCTTAATGATGAATTTGGTTGGCAATGACAACAAAGACAGATGGAATATCTTTCCCTTTACCTTTTCCAGCCTTTATTTTTCTTTTTTTGGCTTCAGAAATCGGTCAACAGGTCAAAAACACATTCTGTTCTTCATTCCGAAGATAAGTGGCTTCATTCTGAAGACAATGCAATTCTCATTCTGAAGATTTCTCATTTCAAAGATACTGCATTCTCATTCCGAAGATCGCTCATTTCAAATATACTGCATGCTTCATTCCAAAGATCTGCTCATTTCGAAGATACTGTATTCTTCAATTCGAAGATCCGCTCATTCTGAAGATGCTATGTTCTCTCATTCCAAAGATACTTCGAAATAAACAAATGTATGCTTTTACAATGATTTCTTCTGCATCTCTCAGGTGGGTTATCTCCTAAGATCAAATTCCAATGGTCTTCAACCCTTTCCTCATGTGAATTCCATGCCTTGCTATTTATGGATAGCTAGCTGGAATTTACATGGGAAAGACCGATTTTACTTGCACAACAACAGTTTGCTTGTACTGTTGCTAGATTTAGGTGAAATAAATGCTTGATACAAATCAAAACATGATTAGTGAAATGCTACTATTATTCTAAGCATATCCCATTGTAGCAAATCGTAGCAAAAAAAGCACAAAACTATGCAAAAAGCTGTAAAATCAGCATATAATATTTCAAATACATTGATCATGCAAAATGGTTAATATACAACATATTGAATCAACTTTACTAACATATCAGATAAAAAATAAGAGTTTATAGGCATTTTTAGTGTTCAAAACATGTTATGATTGAGGCATTTCTAGGCCTCATCGGGTTAGAGAAAGAAATAAAAAGAGTAAGGGTTAGAAGATGATGATTCAAAGTGGGGAAGAACAGGAAGCACGATCACTCACTAATAACTCGAATAGCAGCAAAGAACACCAAGAATAGATGAAAGAAACGTGATACTCGCTTTCCTATGTATCCTCTAGATGAGTTCACAGGGTTCTTTCTCTCACGCTGGAATTTAGGGTTCAGATTAATAGGGATTAAGACAAGGGAATAACAGAAATCACGACCCACCAGGCAGCATAAAAGAAAGCTTATATGATGTTTTTCCTCTCCTATGTATCCTTCAGGGCAAATTTTAGGGTACAGTCCCCAATCGCACATCGAATTCAGGATTCAAAGTCTCAGTATACGAGTGCAAATAGACAAAAGAATTAAGCACAAAAGGCAGCATAAAAGAGAGAAATGGAGTAAAAAAATATTTAGTATTAGATGCAGGACATCAAGTAACAACAACTTTCTAACAGAAAGTTCCCCCCATTTTTACATTGCAAAGCCTGGGTTTTTATAGAGGACCCGACCCTCTGAATCATTATTACAAAAATGACAAAGTACACCCTCGGGCCTTGAGAAATCGGCTCCTCGCTGCTACGGATGATCTCTCAAATCGGCTATCAAAACTGGTAAGGGTTACAGTCTATGAAGGCTGTTGTAGTTGCAAGCCAAGGTCTTCCCAAAATAATGGGATATCCATGTGCTGAATTTCTTGGCTGTAAAACCAAAAAATCTACAGGGAACTCCCAAGAAGAAACTTCTATAGGAACATCTTCAATGATTTCTTTAGGTTTTGCAACTGACCTATCATCCATTTCTAAAACTGTAAATGTGGGGCTGAGATGTTTGAGCTATAATTGTTCCATTTTATCCTTAGTCATGACATTTATTACAGCTCCTAGATCCACTAAAACATTTGATATTGGTACTGAACCTATGGTGACTGTGATAACTGGGCTTCTTAGATCACTATACTTTGGAGGTACTAGTTTTCTAGATAAGAGATCAGCTATCTTCCCTTCAACCTGCACAGTCTTGGGAAATGCTTTCTTTTTTCTTCTTGCTCTTTTAATGCACAAATTTCAGACAATACTGTTAATCTCTGGTATTTCCTTAATGGCTTGCAATAAGGGCAATGATATAGTCAACTTTTTGAGTTCTTTGACCAATTCTGACTCAGAATTTTTTGGTATTGCATTAAGTCTTTCAGGATATGGAATTATCCTTGGTAATTGTTCTGCTTGTGTCTCTTTCTCTATTATTGGTTGGATTCTCTCTGGCTCCAATTCTTCTGTTTCTATTGTTGGTTGGATTCTCTCTAGTTCTGATGATTCTTGCTCTTCATTTTCTTTGATTTCAATTGAAACTAGTTCAGGTACAACTTTTCCTGAACGAAGTTGGATGTCACTATAATCAAGAACATTAATTTCAACATTTTCTTCAGCTTCAGCCACATAGATAGGAGGTGTCTATCTCACGTTGTTTAGATTAGTGACTGGCTAAGCTGGCAATTAAGGTTGTTTCACTTACTGTGTTTGCTATTTTTTTTCTTGAAAATTTTGATTAGGTGCAGGCAACAAATGCTGAGATTGACCTTGATTCCTTTGCTGCCTTGGATAGGACTGGTATTGCTTGATTCCACTATGGTTGGTTTTGCATCCAATGTGGATTAGTCTGATTCTGATTCCAAGTTGGATTGTTTTGATTCCAAGATGGGTTGTTTTGATTCCATGAGGGGTTATTTTGATTCTGATTCCAGGCTGGGTTACTCCAATTTGATTATGGCCATTATTGGGAATTTGTCCATTGAGGATAATTCCAAGGACGTTGGGGTGGTTCTGATTGTCCCCAAGGAATAGTACCAAGATTATGCCCCCAATTTGTAGGAAAATGAGGGGAATTTTGATATTGAGAAAAATTTCCCCCTTATTTTGGTCCAATATAGTTGAGTTCCTTAGTCTAGTTTTCTAACACAGTTTTGAGTTGTGGTAGCAGGTGGCATTGATCAGTTGAATGCCTTTTTGAACAGATACTACAAATGGCTGAGATAGATGTTTTATTCAAAGGACATTCCTACAAAGCATGTTTGTTTCTACATCTTGGGCAATAAATTGCCAAAGGTTCTGTGTTTTTTGCTTTTGTAGACATTTCCCCCAAAGTAGTGTTTAAGTGCACTAGGATATCAGTTTTGAAATTTGCAAGTTCCTCTATCAGGTCCTTCACATCAGTGCCATTTGTGCAGCTTTTTCTTCTTCTCTGCTTTGTGTGAGAGTAATTCCTACAAAGATCCATAATTTCTTCATTACTAAGAGTGGTTACATCCCCTTTTCCCATTAAATCCAGAACTTCTCTGGATTCATCTCGCAATCCTCTCAAAAATATGGTTTTACATAATTCTGGTTCTACAAGTCCACATCTCCTTTGAACAAAGGAGAACCTATCAAGATAATCTTCCAAGGTCTCATCATCTTCCTGCTTGATTCTGAATAACTCATCTTTTCTATTCCTTACACGATAATATTCCTGATATTTGTCTAAAAAGACAGTCT
Organism: Wollemia nobilis; assembly: GCA_028583015.1. Lineage (NCBI taxonomy): Eukaryota > Viridiplantae > Streptophyta > Pinopsida > Araucariales > Araucariaceae > Wollemia > Wollemia nobilis. Next base: position 25,751,649 of record JAQPPZ010000523.1, read on the forward strand.
CCATTTGATCCCAGGTTCTTATGGAATTTGTCTCTAAGCTCATGAACCAGTGCAATGTTGAATCCTTGAGAGTTGAGGGAAAAACCTTAATTTTTTTATTGTCATTTATATAATCATAGGTCTGACACACTACCTTGAATTCAAACAAAAACTAGTCAGGATCTTCAAATACAACACCTCGAAAGGTTGGGAGTACTGAAGGTGAAATGGTCTTCATGGGAGAGTTTTGCGTTGGATTCAGACGAATAGGATATTCAAATGTTCTGGATGGTTGGAGTATATCCTGATCATCTCCTTCATTATGAACATAGCCATGTTGGCCATTTATATTGCCTTCTTTTGCCATAGTTTCCTATTTTTTGGGAGAAGTTAAAGCTTTCCAAATTGTTCTCTTAAGAGGTCCAAGCCTCTCTGTTGATGATGAGTTTGATGAATTGTCTTTCTTATGATATTCTGATGATGATAAAATTGGTGATTTTCCTATCTCAAAATGTTCTAATGATGGTGAGATTGGTGATTTTTCTATCAATCTTTCTGGTAATTCAAACACAGGTGATTCACCCCTTAGGCATGAAGATATCCTTAATGGAACAAGCCAAGGATCCTTTGGGGTAGTTCTACCTTTTTCATCCCTAGACTTATTCATTCATGTCTACTCCTAAATGACATAAATTAAGTCAATAGTTGTTATCTTCCTTAGTCGTTATATTCAGATTTTAACCTGAATGTTCATAGTTTAGTTTGATTACAACTATTGGACTGTTTGTTTTCTTCTAACAACACTATTCCCCAACAACGGCACCAAAATTATGTGTAGTCATTATACCATCATTAATTCTCAATGAATCTGTCAATCCAAGGCAAGGCTATCTGCAAAAGAAGAAGTGAAACATCTATAACTTAGGTCAATCTAGAGCAACAGGTCTTATTGGTGGAACCGGTTGTGTGGGGGGGTTTTGGAACATTCCTATATCTAAATTGCATGAATTAAATCTTAATATAAGTTGCAGAATTGGAAACTAATCATTAATTGCAGAAATGAAGTCCTAATTACAATTACAGAATAAGACCTAATTATATTGCAAAAATAACAGTTACAAAATTGAAAGTCTAATCCTAATTGCAGAAAGGAAATCTAATTACTTTTGCAGTAATGAAAGTATAGATCTAATGTGGAAATAAAAACTGTCAAAGTTCTGTAACAGAAGGTTGTCAATCTTCTATGCAGGATTTGACAACAAAACATAAAATGCAGGAAATTGCTGAAAAATAGTAAATTTTGAAAATAACAGTCTGAAATAAAGTGGAAGCTTTGCTAAAAGTAATATTGCAACTAAAACATTAATCACAAGGTTAATCTAAGCATAAATAAACTAAGACTGCAAATATTGTCAACTATTTACAAGTAATTGAAATAACAAGTTCTACAACTCATTCTGCTGCAACAAAATCAGAATAAAAACCTGCTTGTTAGTCCTCCTCCTAGGTATGGAAGTGGCCAGCCTCTTTATCCAGAAGAAGGTGTAAGTCTCTCTCTCTTTCTAAATCTTAATAACACTCATTTACAAGCAATATGAAATAGAACTGGTGCACTTTATTGATTAGAAGACATGATTACAATAATTCTGCTAAAAAACTATTACAGGTTTGTAACAATCAATTTCTACCTATACTCTGTATTTTTTGCTAGCTTCCTTACTCTTTTCTCACTATTTTCTACCTCCTTTTCTACCTACCAGGCTCAACCTAAACGGGAGCAATATTTATAGCTATCCTATGATCTGATTACAAACAAAGAATATCTCAAAAGATCTAATCCTACAATGCTACAACAAATTTTGGTTTTATCCTAGAAGAGGACTAAAACTTGATATTTCCCTTAATGATGACTTTGGTTGGCAATGACGACAAAGACAGATGGAAGATCTTTCCCTTTACCTTTTCCAGCCTTTATTTTTCTTTTTTCGGCTTCAGAAATCGGTTAACAGGTCAAAAACACATTTTGTTCTTCATTCCGAAGATAAGTGGCTTCATTCCGAAGACAATGCAATTCTCATTCCGAAGATTGCTCATTTCAAATATACTGCATTCTCATTCCGAAGATCGCTCATTTCAAATATACTGCATGCTTCATTCCAAAGATCTGCTCATTTCGAAGATACTGTATTCTTCAATTCGAAGATCCGCTCATTCTGAAGATTCTATGTTCTCTCATTCTGAAGATACTTCAAAATGAACAAATGTATCCTTTTACAATGATTTCTTCTGCATCTCTCAGGTGGTTTATCTCCTAAGATCAAATTCCAATGGTCTTCATCCCTTTCCTCATGTGAATTCCATGCCTTGCTATTTATGGATAGCTAGCTGGAATTTACATGGGAAAGACCAGTTTTTGCTGTACAACAACAGTTTGCTTGTACTGTTGCCAGATTTAGGTGAAATAAATGCTTGATACAAATCAAAAAATGATTAGTGAAATGCTGCTATTATTCTAAGCATATCCCATTGTAGCAAATCATAGCAAAAAAAACACAAAACTATGCAAAAAGCTGTAAAATCAGCATATAATATTTCAAATACATTGATCATGCAAAATGGTTAATATACAACATATTGAATCAGCTTTACTAACATATCAGATAAAACATAAGAGTTTATAGGCATTTTTAGTGTTCAAAACATGTTATGATTGAGGCATTTCTAGGCCTCATCAGGTTAGAAAAAGAAATAAAAAGAGTAAGGGTTAGAAGATGATGATTCAAAGTGGGGAAGAACAGGAAGCACGATCACTCACTAATAACTCGAATAGCAGCAAAGAACACCAAGAATAGATGAAAGAAACGTGATACTCGCTTTCCTATGTATCCTCTGGATGAGTTCACAGGGTTCTTTCTCTCTCGTTGGAATTTAGGGTTCAGAGTAATAGGGATTAAGACAAGGGAATAACAGAAATCACGACCCACCAGGCAGCATAAAAGAAATCTTATACGATGTTTTTCCTCTCCTATGTATCCTTCAGGGCAAATTTTAGGGTACAGTCCCCAATCGCACATCGAATTCAGGATTCAAAGTCTCAGTATACGAGTGCAAATAGACAAAAGAATTAAGCACAAAAGGTAGCATAAAAGAGAGAAATGGAGTACAAAAATATTTAGTATTAGATGCAGGACATCAAGTTACAACAACTTTCTACCAGAAAGTTCCCCCCCATTTTACATTGCAAAGCCTGGGTTTTTATAGAGGACCCGGCCCTCTGAATCATTATTACAAAAATGACAAAGTACACCCTCGGGCCTTGAGAAATCGGCTCCTCGTTGCTGCTACGGATGATCTCTCAAATCGGCTATCAAAACTGGTAAGGGTTACTAAGTCAACTGGGGAAAGGTGCATTAAATGCATCACCTGGGTGTCCTTGGATTGTAGGTGCGGTGCTCGAGTGGCGGCCATGCTTGCCGGGCTCTTCTTCTCGAGCTGATACTTTGCATCCAATTTCCAAAAATGAGCAGCGGGCTTATCGGGCAAGAAAATATGCATTTATGAGGCTCTCTAACTGCCTCGAGAAAATGCCCAACTTGGGAAGCATTCTTGGGAAGTGCCTCACTAATTTTCGCTTTGTAAAACTACTTCGAGGGCGTAGAGTGCCAAAGTCGATCTTCCTCTATCCTTCACTACTTCATTGGCAAAACTACTTCGCTAATGGGTCGAAAAAAATGCTTCGGGTCGATCTTCTTTTGAAATGGTGGTTCGGGGGAGTTTTGGCCGAAGCACTTTCTTGACCTCTACTACTTTGGGTGAAAATTGGCCGAAGTGGATTTTAGAAATACTTCGGGCCCGAAGTAATTTCTTTGCCTTAGCTGATTTGGGCTATCTTTTCTTCTTCGACGAAGTTGCTTGGATGCCGCTTCACAAAAATCTTCACCTGAAGTAGCTGCTGGGAATGCTTCAGGTGTGAAGCATTTCCTTATTACCTTTTTCAGCAAAGTTCTCACCTGAAGTGATGATTCGAAGCACTTCGGGCCCGAAGCTCTTTTATTTTCATTTTGTCCACCAGGGGGCGATAGGGAAAACCAAAATTGCTATAACTTATAAACAAAAGAAAACTTTCAACAAAACAAATATTATACAAAGTTTCAATTTTTTTGCCCCTTTGTGGAATGTGACAATATTGTCAACATTCTTGGTGGCTCATGGGGCAACGAGATTGTCTCGGTGGTAGAACCCTTGGCTTTTATCCATTGGGCCAGAGTTACCTCCAGACCCTTCTCCTTGTTCTTTTTCTGGGGGCACTTCCATAGCTTGTCCTTCCTCTTCCTCTTCTCTCTCCTCTTATTTCGCTACTACTTCTTCTCCTGTTGCTATTGCTTCTGCTACGTCTTCAACCATTGGCATTGGGGCCAGGCAGACACGAATATCTCTTAAGGTTCAGCGAACCTGAGACCAGACGCTTTTTGTGAATAGCTCCTAATCTTCCAGGGATTTGACCAAAGCACGAAACCTATCGATCTGCCCAATTTCTACATGTTGAGACCTGGTATGCAGATTTTTTAGGGAAGCGGTGATTCTACAGTATTTCAATATGTAATCAGCAACCTATTTCTCTATTATTGGTTCGGCCCACTCGTCTATCTCTGAAATGTTGCCTTCAAACTGCTGCCACTTTGGCATGATTTCTTCCTTGGCTAAGGGCTTCCCATCATTATCCATGAAGCTCGGGAAGCCTAAGGAGAAGAGGTCCTCAAAGTAGCCCATTGATGTGTGCCTCTCACTTTTGAATGCGTCCAGTAGGATTTTCACCTTTTGAGCTTTCTTGGCTATGGAGAAAAAGGTGCGAACTGTGGCCTGGGCCATTGACCAGTCCCTTGCTGTCTGACTCATCGCTGCAAGCTTCAAATCTTGATACCTTCCACCTTGGACCTTGAGGGACAGCTTGAGTTGGGATATGACATTCTAAATGACTTCTTCAATGATTGGTCCTCCTTCGACGATGGCAACCCGGGCTTCTATGGTGTAGACTAAAACAAAAAGAGCACTGACAGCCCGAGACCTGAAATTCTTGAGTAGATGTGAGCGAATCTCCTTGATTTTGCTCCTGTCAAGTAGCCCTAGGCCCTCCTTCTCGTGTAGCTAGATCTGAGCCTGCAAGATCCTACTTTCAAGCTCCTTGGCACTCAAATCATTTTTGGCCTACCTTTGTGCTTGATTCTCAGCTGTGCACTCTAGTTGTGCTATCTGCAGCTTTAGGGCGTGTGCCTCTTTCTGCATCAGCTTGCACTGCTCCTCAGCCTCTACCAATTTGGATCGAGCCCTTGCTAGCTCCTCCTCCAGCTTGATGTTAGCACTCTCGGCTTCGAACTTGTGCTTGTTGGCAATTTTGGCATGTGCCTTGAAGGTCTTGATTCCAATGTCCATAGAGGCGGAATCCTTGTCCACGTTCAGATGTTCCAAGTCCTTTTCTTTATCCTGATATTCATAGTCTACTGGAGTCATTTCATCCAGGGGCTTCTATACTTTGGGTATCTTCTTTACTTTATGCACCTTTCCTGCCTCAAAATCGAAGATGGCACATTTCTCAACTTGAGCGAGCGAGCGCCCCTTCTTCTTTCTTGCCTCTTTTAACATTCTTTCTATGTTTTTTCGGGCTTGGAGGAGTTTTTTGGCCAAGGGGGATTCTCGTATTGAGGATAGCTCGGAGTCGAATGCGGCTGGGTCTATAGCCGAGGGATTGAACAAATATAAGGAGTTGAAGGGGATAGCCTCACCCGAAGGTTCAGCAATAGGAGTGACGAGGGCTTCGACGAGTGGGAGGACGTTATGTACAATGGAGGAATGAGCCTCAAGGTTCGACACTGGACTATTAGCTTCACCCTGGTTGATGACTGGAGGATTGGTGGTGTGGTTGGGCGAAGTAACTTCGATAGGTTTGTCTTGGTCGAAAGACTCTGAGGGAGTAGTTAGGGACACAGAATAAGAAGGTGACTGACCTTGTGGAGGTAGGGTGGACAGGTGAGAGCTTTCGGCCAAGGTCGGGGTAGACTTACGAGCAACCAGAGCATAAGGTGAAGAAAACATACCTGCGTGCCCTCCTGGCAAAGCGACCATGGTGATATCTTGGGTAATTGGCTCTTGTTCCTTCTAGGCCTCGGTACTCTCAGCTTCCATGAGTTCCTCCACATTGATGACATCTACATTTGGGATCGTTTCGGCACTTGGTGGAGTTCCTCCATCGTTTGCTTCGATCGAGCCCAATATTAATCTTTCGGTAGGGGCACTTAGAGTGCATGTACGTGGTCGCTTTGGGAAGTTCAAGGGTGCCTGTGTAGGTTCCCGCTCCTTTATTTTCTTCCTCTTGAGGGGTTGCTTTGATTCCTCTATTGCTATCTCGAGATCTTTGGATGGACTCTGTAGTAAAGCTTTTGGTGTGGCCCTGGCTGTTTTTTCCTTGGGGACATTATCAATCTTCCCGAGGCCTTCATCTAAACTTGGGGTGGCCAGTGGAACAAAATCGACGAAGGACAATGGTTTCCAAGATCCAATATTGGTCTGATACATAATTACAAATTCCCTGTCCATTGTTAGAAGCCCATAAGAATTCATCTTTCGATGATGGACTCTCATAATCCACCATTCTATTAACTGCTCCTCGTCCTAGTATTTCAACTCCTCTTTTAAATTTTCCTTTGCTTTTTTCCAGAAAGTGCAGTCGAGAGTTGGGAATAGGTACTAGTCTAGGTCGAATTCGACCTCCATAGGATAGAAGTCATGCCAAGGAGGCAACGTCCTCATCTCCTCTAAGTACCACTCTAGATCTGTACAATTGGGGTTATTTCTCTACTCTAGAACTTCAGGGCGAGGACAGACATGGAAGTTTTTGCTTTTCAAATGGTCTCTCATCACCCCCAACGGGTCGTAGAGCCACCTCTATGGTATTTGAAGCAGACCAAAATCGGTGAGCTTCTCCTCCAGGTATATGTTTTGCTTCAAGGCAAATACCTCGATCACTCCCATCTTGAAGGGAAAGTCATAGGTGTGTGCCCACTTTCGCCCGTGGCCATAGGTTTCTTTGGTCATGTCACTTTGCCAAGCAACTTCTAGGGCAAATTGGTACTCCGAAGGGAAAAAGGGCAGCAAGAAGGGCTTCCCTATGAAGCCAAAAATGCGGATCACAAGCCCTTGTGTCAATTGAAACACATCCCCTCTTCTCTCCAATACCACTTTATCTCTAAGGCCGAGAGGCACCCGGGGGCTAGACTTTGTCAGAATGTGCATCGCAGGTCCCAAAAACTGTTGATTGAAAGGGTAATAGGACTCCAACCTCAGCAAGAGACGGGTCCACTGATATACAGGCAAAGGGATCCCATCCTCGTCGACTGGTGAAACATCACAATGGTGAAGGGATTTATGTACATGAAATAAGAAGAGACAAACTAAGAAGGAACAAGGCTAGAAGTGGGGCTCCTTGCTAGCATCCTTCATGGATGTCAACTGCGTATGCAGATTTCGGGCCACCCATTCCTCCCAATCGAAGAAAATTGGGTTGGTGTTCGATCGCGAAGTGTCGGGAGCATAGAAATCTCCTCTGGAAATGCATTCGGCTAGAGACACCTACCATGGGTATACCAAAGTATCGCTTAACAAGCCTCCTACCCATGTAATGATAGAGAATATATATGTGTTCTTGAAGGCCTCCAAGGGCAGGGGCATTTGGGGTCGCTTGCCGAAAGAAAGTCTGCTTTTGAGGTTTTCACGCAAAAAGCTCAAGATGAAGGGATTAGAAGCAAACTTATCTATTTGTTCGCTTAGGCTGACATTGTGAATGGTATAGCCTTTTGGTGGCCTTTGCTGTGGTGCAAACACTGCCTGCACATCCTCCTTCAGAATGGAAAACAATTTTTTACCCGAGGCGTCCAACACCTGTCTGGTTTGTGGTTGATAGTTCTGAGCAATGGCGTATATGAGCTCAGGGCAGTGATGTGTAGGAGGGACTAGATACCAGTATATGTGGGAATAATATGCTATGACCATCTTGTTCTATGTTGAGAGCCTAATTTTTATGAAGTCGATGGTATACCGAAGCTCGACCATGGTTCTTGAGAGTTTTGGGTCTCTGATTTTCACCCACTTATCGATAGGTGGCTCTATGTTGGGCTCGTCATCGGAGTCTTCCCTTCCTTCCATCACTTGTTTTCCTGGGCATGGGGGAGGATTGACCCTCCTGGGTCTCTGTTTCTTTTCTTTTACGGCTCTCGCATTCTCTGGAGTCGTTGTCTCTGGTTCTTTTCCTTTCTGAGTGGGGTTCTTCCTTCCCATTGTGAACGATCGTAGCAGAATAACTTGTGATGTAGAAGAGTTCAGCACCTCAAAACAAGGGACGGGATAATCATGGCGAACAGTGGAACCTTTGATGCAGAAGCTCTCCGAGGTGACAGAATGTAGACTTGACTCTCACACCTACAAATTTTTTGTTCTCAATGGGCATCTGCATTTTATAGCTTCGGAGGGCAACTTCCGACATTTATGGCAACCACCGTAATTACTTCATGGGCCTGGCCCAAAAGTATCACTATGGCATCTTATTTTCCATATGATGGTGTCGTACGTAGAGCCATGCAATTCAAGGATTTTATTTTGTATCGAGAACGCAAATCGTTGCCACCTGGTACCCTTGCGTGGCTTTTCGGTTAACAAACTACCTTGGGATGAGTGTTGTTTCTTTTGTATTGAGTTCATTTGCTTTGGCCCCCTTTTGAGGCTATTGTCAGCATGTTTCCCGAGGCATATTTTAAATGTGTCCGCCTTGTATGCGAGGTTCGGTGACATGGAGTTGGCAAAGAAAATACTTCACCGCAAAGTTCTTCTTTGGGCTGATTTTCTTCATTTCGGGCCCGAAGTTCCCCTTTGCCACGTTGTTGCTTCGGTTCATGAATTTTGCCAATCGAAACCTATTTTATTGAGGAGGGCCTTGCTAAGAATTACTTCGAACAATGCATTCAGCACATTTCTTTAGTGAAGCATTTTCCACGTCCTTGATTCGCATGTGGTTTGGTTCTACGAGGATGAACTGCTTCGCGGTGAACTTCCCTTCATCGGCTACTTCAGACCGAAACCCCCCGAAGGCAATTCTAATCATGCTTTGTGAATCCAAAGCTAGAAATCTAGATTTTGAGTTTGAAGTGGTGCTTGCTCTCTACGATATTTTGAACAGAGTATAGACAAAGAACTGAAACCCTATATACAAAAATATATGCAAGAATTTTTTTTTTGAGGACATACCTCAGCGATTGAAGGTCTTCAGGTCGAGACCATTGACAGAGATTGGTAAAACTTGGCCATTCACATCTTTGAGGATGGAGGAATTAGCTGAATTCACTTTTACTATTTCAAACGGTCCGTCCCATAATGCATCCATTTTGTCATGATTCCCAGGCTTAGCCTTCCATGGATCCCACCTCCATACCAGGTCTCCTGCTTTGAATGTGCGATCGGATGATTTCATTTTGAACCATTCTTGGGTGACCTCAGCATGTCATGCAAAGTTTTGGTAGGCCTTTTCACATTCCTCTTCTAGTTGTAGTAGTTGGACTAGGCGTTCCTCCATCGGGTTAGCTTCATCTTCTTCTAGCAACTGTAATGTAGGGATCTCGATGTGAGTGGGCAGGATGGCCTCCTTGCCATAGACTAGAGCATAAGGCGAAGTCTTGATCGACCTTTTGGAAAAAACCCGATCGACCCACAAGGATTGATCCAGAAGGAGGTCCCAAGTTCTCTTGTTTTGATCAATCAGCTTTCTCAGTATCCTCAATAGGGTTTTGTTGGTGGATTCTGCCAATCCATTGCCCTGGGGGTAATAGTTGGAAGACACCTTGTGATATATCCCATACTTGTATAGGAACTCATTGATCTTTGCACCTGTGAAACTAGGACCGTTATCTATAATAATTGCTTCGGGGATACCGAAGCGGGTAATCAATCCTTCCAGGAAGGTGACAACAGTATCTTGATCAGCATGTTTTGTGGGGACTACCTCGGCCCACTTGGTGAAGTAATCAGTCACAGTCAGAATGAATTTGTGTCCAACGAAGGGATTTGGCGATATGGCCCCTACGAAATCTAGTCCCCATTGCTAAAAGGGGGCTTCCACTTGTATCGGTCGGAGTGGCATCGAAGCATTTCTGCTTTGGCCGGTGAATCTTTGGCATTGCTCACACCTTCGGCAAACGGAGAAGTCATCGATAAAGAGTGTGGGCCAATAGTAACCCGCATTTATTATCTTTAGTGTCATCGCTCTTCTAGCAAAGTGTCCTCCAGATAGTCCTGAATGAAATTCGCCCAAGATTCTCCTCTTATCATCATCTTTTATGCATCTGAGGAGGATGTCGTCGATGTTTCTGAAAAATAGGCCTTCTAGGCGCATAGTGTATCAAGCGGACCACATCCTGAAATGTCTTCGTTGTGAAGCATTCAGATGCGAGGGGCATATTTCGGTGTTGAAATATTCCACTATTTCATCGACCCAATATTTCTCGGCCTCTTCCTAATTAGTGAGGCATTCTCCTGTTGGCAAGTCATCCGAATGATAGTCTATTATTTTGGCTGTTGCGCTCTTTGCCAGCTCTTGACATAATGTGTGACCGTGAACTAGTTTGGTAGGCTTGATCTCAATATCTAACTCTTGGATTTTTCTTACCCAACCAGCTCTCTTACTTCCCAGTTCCCCCTGAATAATGAAACTACGCACATCGAGGTGAATGACGAAGACTGTGGTTCGACTCTGAGAAATGAACTGTTTGAATTTCCTAAGAAACTTCATTACTGCATGCACTTGATGCTTGATGAAATTGTACTTTTCTTCATGGGGATTGATTATCTGGCTGAGGAACGCAATGGGATGTTCCTCTCCATTTTCCCCTTTTTGTGTCAAGACCGTGGCATAGCTTTTAGGTTCTCCTATTGCATACAGGATAAAATCTCGACTGTAGTCGGGGTTGATCAAGACCGGTGCCTGAACAATTTGGGCCTTGATTTCTTTGAATGCTTTTCTCCTTTCTTCTATCCAGACAAATTATGTGCCTTTCTTTAAAAGTTCAGACATCGGCTTAATAACCTGGGTGAAGTCTGGGACAAACTTCCTTACAAAGTTAATCTGACCAAAGAAATATTGAAGGCTCTTTTTATCTATTGGGATTGGGAGATTCATCAGAACTTTGGATTTGTCAGGATCCACGACGAGACCCTTTTCTGAAATTGCATGTCCCAGCAGCTTTCCTTCGTTGACTACGAAGATAGACTTCTTTGGATTGATTGAAATGCCAAATTCTTGACATTTTTCAAAAATTTGTTGAAGATGTTCTGGGTGGTTCTCTCTCCTTCGGGAGAAGATAGTCATGTCATCCAAATAGATAACAATAACCTTGTTCAGAATCTTGCCAAAAGCTAGGTCCATCGCCCTTTGGAAAATAGCTCCTGCATTCAAGAGGCCAAAAGGCATTCGTTGGTAGGCGAATGTGCCCCACTTGGTTGTGAACGCGGTCTTATGCTGGTCTTCGTCCCTGACCCAAATTTGATTATATCCGAAGAAACCATCAAGCAGGGAGAATCGTTGAGCTCCAGCCACCGAATGCAAGATCTGATCGATCTGCGGGAGAGGATAGTGGTCCTTGAGGGAAGCATGATTCAGGTTGCGGAAGTCCATGCATAACCGGATGTCTCCGTTCTTTTTTTTGATAGGGACCAAGTTTGCTACCCAGGAAGAATGCTTGATGGGATAAATGATCTTTGCTTTGAGCATTTTTAGCAGTTCGGCCTTCATCAGGACCTCGATCTTTGGATTAAACGGCCTTTGCTTCTGTCGGAAAGGTTTGGCTCCTTCTTGTAATTCGATTGTATGTTGGATAAACTGCCAATCATATCCCTTGAGGTTGTGATAAGACCAAGCCATAATATCTGGGTACCTCTTACACAAACATCAGATTCGCTCTATTTCTTTTGAAGTACAATCGGTCCCGACCTTTATTACTTTCCCAAGTTCTAGTTCTAAATCTTGATATTGCTTCACGCTAATCTGGATCCTGTGGGAGAGTGATCGATCATTTTGATCGAAAAGGCTCTCAGGCGTGATCAATCCCTTGGGAATGTGGTTGTTCTTCAACTGGACCAATCCTTCATATTCTTCCTCATCAGGGCTTTGGTCTTTGACTGTAGCGGCTTCTTGGATCGTGAAATTGATGATCTGCTCGTCATTGTCAAAAACTTGCTAGTGTAAATCTCTATCTGGGATAAAGGGTCTATAGATCATCCTTACAGCCTTCGGCTTATGCACCATATCATCCATTGGAGAATATTGGGCTGCGATGGATGCTAAGACATCTACATGTCGATTCTTTTCTCATGGAATAGACTGTAGATTGAGGGATTCAAACTGGTCGAATAGGTCCCATACCCTATTGCGGTATGATTTAAGATAGTGTTTCTTTGAAGAGCATCTGTTGGTGACTTGGTTGCAAACTAGTTCAGAATCTCCGAAGATTTGAAGATGTCTTATGCCTAACTTGTCGGCTTTCTTGAGTCCCAAGCATAAGGCTTCATACTCTACTGCATTGTTGGTGCAGCTCCATGTCAATCGATAGCAATATTCCTTTTTCTCACCGGACAGCAAAATCAGAAGGATTCCTGCCCCAGCATCGTTCTTGCATCGAGCATCGTCAAAGAACAATTTCCATAGTCCTTCTTAAGTAGAAACCTTTCCCTCCATTTTGGCTGGTTTCTCTGACCTGGTGATGGTGTAACACCCCACCTCAGTCTCTATCATGGCATTGAAATATTCCAATGAAAATTCATCTTGACAACACAACTGTGCAAGGGATTCCTGGACCAGATCCACTTTCTCTAGTTCCTTCGCAATCGTATGCACAGGGCCACTGCTCTCTTCCTCGGACATCTTTTTAACCAGGAACGTAGAAGGCTTTTCATTATAGATCTTCACCTTCTTCCCTTTGAAGGGGATCTCCAGATGAGTGTAGTCCATGGATAGATATCCACCCAGATTTGTCATGAATTCCCTTGATAGGCACATGATGAAGTAGGGATCAAGGTCCACGACTACCACCTCTTGTATGACTATGATTTGAGGTGTCTTATGTAGTCGAATAGGAATGTCTTTGATGACACCTACAGTCTTCACTAGGGTACCATCCAACTGGAGGACTCCGTGACTACTTCGTGTGTATTCCATGCCTATTTCCTCGCATACTGCCTTCGACATTATTGTCGTCGTAGCTCTAGAATCTATCATACAGTTATGCATGATATACCCTTCCATTTGTAAGGATAAGTAGAATGGTGGTGGTCTATTTTTCCCTATGATGGATGCGGATAGGGTCTGCACCAGGGTGAGTGGCTCTGCCTTCTTTGTATTAATCCTCTTCAATGATTCTTGTAGCAGTTCCACTTATCTAGGAAGTTGCAAAGCATCATACAAACTGATTTTGGCTGGAATCCTCTTCAACTCTTCTACAATGTTGTAGGCTGGGGAGCTATGCACCTCAAGTTCCTTTCTTGGTTCATACTTGGTGCGATATTGCTCTGTCACTTCAACCCTTTGTCGCTTGGTGAGCGAGGGAAATTTGAGCTTCTCCTTAGCCTATTCTTTGGTCTCCACCTGAGGTGGTTCAACAGTGGCATTTTGGGCCTTTTCTTTGACTGGAGTTGGTGGAGGAGCTTCGCTCAGGGCTAAAGAGGATGTTTGTACCTTCTCAAATTGAGCGTGTACCTTCAAAGGAGCCATCTGAGTAGCATCCACCTCTATCGACCTTTTACCTCCCCTAGTAAGGACTGTGACTAACTCCTCCTCGTCGATGGAAAAATTCTGATCCAATTGTCTGATGACGTTGACTTGACCACCTTGGCCGTTGCTTGCTAGTGTCTGCACGTAGTGTTGATGCAACATGAATGTATTTTCCTCGTGAGGATCATTACATATAGAGCACCAATATACATGATCGAAAGTGCTTAGGGCTTCTTCTATCACAACATTTCTTGCCAAAGCTTTTTCTTGATCGACTGCTTGATCTTTGGTAAGTGCAGGCATAGGATAAGACCTTCTTGGTAGAAACTCTTGTTGCACTTGCTTCTTCTTGATAATGGTCATGTCGTTGGACAAGGTCTGCACTGTGGCATTTAATGATTGCATTTCTTGCAATATCTTGGCTTGCATATCATCGGCCTTGGGAACTGATGGTAAAGAAGCCATAGTCGATATCGGAGGTAGGGCAAGATGTTGGAGGGGTGCTAGCAACATTGGAAATGTTGGAGTGATAGTGGGGGGCATAGTTGAAAGTGTGGAGAAATGTATCTATTGAGCAGTGATCTACGACATAATGGGATTCGGTTTCCAAGATGAGATCGGATAAGCAGGGGTTGCAGAAATCTATGGAGCGATTGCACTCGCATACTGGGCTTGAAGGAACTTGGAGAGTATGGGCATTGGCATTCTTTGAGGGAGTTTTCCCATGGCTATGAGGTCCGTTTCTGCTTTCTTGGCTAACCCATACAACTTTGGAAAAGTATTGACATTTGAGTACCTTATCATAAGACCGATATTAGGGTTGAAGGCCTGAAGGAAGTAGTATGTCGCGGCTTCGTCAGTTGGGCAAAGTCCAACTGGGACTCTTTGCCAAGTTTGAGCGAACCTAACATTGAAGTCTGCAATCTCTTCTTGTGGATGTCTTTGGATTGAAGTGAATTGCTACAGAAGAGAAGTTGGATCAACGGACTCGTTGAAGCCTTGCATCAACTGCTTGGCTAACTGGTCCCATCCTGTAATAGTTCTAAATGGCAGAGATCTGTACCAATAGAGGAGTTTTCCTCTAAGGGAGAGAACCAGGAGCTTCACCATCACTCGCTCTTCTATGATATCATGGATTGCCACCAGGGAAATGATGTCTTGGATATGCTCTAGAGTAGTCTTTTTGATTCCGTCGAACGTCGAGAGCTTTTTGATTGCAACAGGTGGAACTTGCCCTTGGCCCACGAGATTCAACGGTGACGAAGAATTCCATGCTAGAAATAATTTGGGCAGCGGTTGTTGTTGTTGTTGTTGTTGTTGTTGTTGGGCCATATTTGTGCTTGGGTTCTATGGAACAAAGGTCCCCAAAGTCCCTCTTGGGTTGCTCGTCGGAAGGCCAATGGGAACGAAGGCACTAGGATGCTTCGATGAGTTGGGAGGATTCGGAGGAAAACTAGCTGCTGTGCTATCGAAAGTTAGGCCTTGCTCGTCAATAGCAGCCTCTTGCGAGGATGTCCCACGTAAGAGATATTCGGGGGTAACTAACCTAGAGTGTTCCCCAAAGGCGTCAATATCAAGCTCAAAGAACTCGGTTTCCTCTCCTCTATTCCTAACTCTCCATTTTGTTTGCATGAAGGCATAGGATTTAGTACTGGTCTTTATGACTTGAAGATTCTCGGGTAAAACAGAGTTGCCAGATGCAAAGAGTCTTTTAGTAATGAGAGCATCAGTTCTCACTACTACTCAGAAGATGAGACTGACCGGATCTCACCGAGAACTTGTTAGAACTATTGGCTCTGGTGAAGACAGACTAGAAATTTTCTCAAATATGGGACCTTGGGTCCTATCGGGCATGCCAGAAACTATTGGTCATCAAATCCGCACAGGAAATGACTTTCGATGGGTTTGCACACCCTAGACCTATGACCAACATTGAAAGGCTAGGGGGAAGAGATGCCCCTCATGTCGATCTCCAGAGAAAGGCCGGCTCCTATACTAATCTACTTTTGGGGTTTGAGACAAGAGTGCAGGAAAGAAATAAATAGAGTAAGGGTTAGGAAAAGAAATAAAAAAGGGTAAGGGTTAGAGAAAGAAATAAAAATAGTAAGGGTTAGAAGATGATGATTCAAAGTGGGGAAGAACAGGAAACACGATCACTCACTAATAACTTGAATAGCAGCAAAGAACACCAAGAATAGATGAAAGAAACACGATACTCGCTTTCCTATGTATCCTCTGGACGAGTTCACAGGGTTCTCCTTTCTCTCTCGTTGGAATTCAGGGTTCAGAGTAATAGCGATTAAGACAAGGGAATAACAAAAACTATGACCCACCAGGCAACATAAAAGAAAGCTTATACGATGTTTTTCTTCTCCTATGTATCCTTCAGGGCAAATTTTAAGGTATAGTCCCCAATCGTACATCGAATTCAGGATTCAGAGTCTCAGTATACGAGTGCAGATAGACAAAAGAATTAAGCACAAAAGGCAGCATAAAAGAGAGAAATGGAGTACAAAAATCTTTAGTATTAGACGTAGGACATCAAGTTACAACAGCTTTCTAGTAGAAAGTTCCCCCCTTTTTACATTGCAAAGCCTGGGTTTTTATAGAGGACCTAGCCCTCTAAATAATTATTATAAAAATGACGAAGTACACCCTCAGGCCCTAAGAAATCGGCTCCTCGCTGCTGCTGCGGATGATCTCTCAAATCAGCTACCAAAATTGGTAAGGGTGACCGAGTCAGCCGAGGAAATGTGCATTAAATGCGTCACCTAGGTGTCCTTGGATTGTAGGTGCTTTGCTTGAGTGGCAGCCATGCTTGTCGATCTCTTCTTCTTGGGCTGATACTTCATATCCAATTGCCAAAAATGAGCAACGAGCTTATCGGGCAAGAAAATATGCATTTATGAGGCTCTCTAACTGCCTCGGGAAAATGCCCAACTTGGGAAGTGTTGAGTGGTGTTTTCACCCAATTGTGAAAGCACACTCTCCGATAGGATCTGAGTCCCAAAATCCTCTGCTTGCAAAGAAATTACAACAGATAATTTCTCCAAGGTTCTTGTTATGCTAGCTCTTTGCATACCAATGATGTTGTTCAATTTAAATGTTGGGAATACCTTAGGGTTGCAAGTGGATGTTAACAAGGGGCACTATGGTCTATTTTAATTTGAATTACAATGGACTCAAAATGAATAAATCTCATGAGATGAATAATTCGATTACAAAATTTGATGGATTTTCAGTTATTTATTTAAATGATGGTAATTAAAATATAGAAAAATAAAATGAAGAATTGAGAATAAAAAGAAAATGCAAAATAGATGAACTACACTACGTCCAGAATGCTGCCATCTCGATTTGACAAAATCGAAGATAATGAGGTTTTCTGCATGCAACCTAACCTATTGAATCTGTAAATTTGCATAATCTTGATAAGCTAGGTGCGAGTTTCTGGGGTTTTTACTGTAATTTCAGATTTTAGGCATTCGCATGAAGCAACCAAACACATTTGCATTAAAATTTACCTAGAAGCCTAGAAATCTAAAAGGGAAGATAAAACATTAAATATTGCATGCATAATAACTCCTTCTTTCTTATCAATAAGATGTCAACTCTCTGTATTTCTGCCTTAAAATAATATATCAGTTATAATGACAGAATGTTCCAGGTTTAACAAATCTAGAACAAATGAAGGAAATTGCTCCAAGTGCAGGCCTAGAATGGCATGCAGCCCTTGTCTTTGCAACTCTGCTAGCAGCAATTTCCAACCCTTGTATCGATTTGCACTTCTAATTTTATACTAATTGATACGGCTCTTCGATTCACCCTGTGTCGCTTCATTTCACCTCCCAGAATGCGTCGTTTCAAATTCCCCGCCTTTTCGTTGCTTTTGATTTTATGCACGCTGTCGAAATGTTCGATATTATTTGTTACATGAAACATTTCTGTAATCCTGACATCTATATGCCACGTGTTCTATGTTTCCAGCAGGTTTCGTAATGGCCCCATGTAAGTCACGACATCCTTATGCATGCAGCTTGCTCCTCTGCTGGCACAGCGAAAATGAGACAGGTAGCGAAATCGCGACGTTTTTTGACCAACAGCCTTCTTGCCTTCTTGCCCAATGAAAACATGACATGTCGCAAAATCGCGACGCTTTTCTATTTCGTACACTCTCGGCCGCAACCTGTCGCGAAATCACGACTCTTTTTCGTTCAGAGCTATCTTGCGGCTTTTTGTCACGAAATCGCAATGCCTTTTCACTTGGTATGCCTTTTGCCACAACCTGTCATGAAATCATGACGTTTTTCACTTTCATACTACTTTGTCGGCTTTGGGGCCACGAAACCGTGACCTGTCACGATATCGCGACGTTTTTTCACTTCATGCCCCCTTCGCTGCTTTCTGTTGTGATTTCGCAACGTTTTTGCTTTCTATAACGCTTCCTCCAAAAGTTGCATGAAATCGCTATGCCTTTCACCACTTAGGCCTTTTAGTCCATTCGCGTTGCGAAAACGCGATGCGTCACGATTTCGTGACACCTTTCAACTTATGCGCTTTGTGTCTATTCTTGTCGCGATTTCGCTACACTGTTGGGCCTTATCGCCTTTGGCTCGATTTTGTCATGATTTCGCGACCATTTTACATTTCATGCCTTTCGCCTGCCTGCAAGCCGCAAAAATCAAACACGTCACAATTTCACGACAGTTCTGCCCACCTACTGCCGTTGACTGCATTGACCGTGATTTTGTGACGTGTTGTGATTTCGCTACGCCTTTCTACTTTGTGCCCCGTTTGCCACTTCCTGTTGCGATTTCGCGATGTTTTTTCTGCTTTGCCCTATTTGACTGGTTTGACCTACGATTTTACGACATGTCGCGATTTCGCTACACCTTTCCATTGTGCCTTTCTCTCTCCTCTCTGGGCCGTGACAGAGCAACATGTCGCGATTTCGTGACACTTTTCATTTTCGGCAGTGACCGCGCAACACGTCGTGATTTCACGACACTTTTTCATTTTCAGCTACGATGGAGCAACATGTCGTGATTTCGCTATGCTTTTCTATCTTCGGCCGCGACGGAGCAACATGTCGCGATTTCATGACACTTTTCATTTTTTGGCAGCGATGGCACGACATGTCGCGATATCGCGACACTTTTCTTCCTTGTGCAATTTTGCCCCTTTTTCTTGATTTTTAGCATCTAGGTCACTGAGTTTTTCTTTGAAAGCCTGCAAAAAAGGTGGGTCCTCAATTTTGGGGTGTGTTGTGGATCAGCCACAACAAATGGTGACTGCTATTAAATGCTCTTGAACATTTTAGTGAGAACCCTACCTGAAAGTATACAACATGAAAACATGTGTTAGCACATAAGCAATATAAAAAAATGCCCAAAGATTAGAAGTACATGAATCATCAGAATCATAAAGTATTAGCTCAGTGTGTGTAATGAATTTCATTCCCTATCATTTGAAATTGATCAACATTCCATTTTCAGTTTTACATGAATGCATATGTGAAATTGTGAATGATTTGTGTAACTTAATGAATATGCTAGGAGATTTTGCTTTTGTAAAAGGCATAGTCTTTCTTCTAGTATCATGTACAAACATTCAAGATTGCCAAACCCTCTTAGGATCCACTTAATTAATTGCTTTATTATATCCCAAAGTTGGTTATGAGTCCTTACTATCTTGAACCCATGTGCAAGTGAATGTGAAATCAGAACTTTGGGGAATCAGACTCCCAACCTAACCAAGATGGGAGTTTAACCCTATCCTTACTATTCTTATTTAGATTTCATTACCTCACTTTGAGCAAAATAATTTAACCAATTATGGAAGAAATGGTCATGCTAGTCTAACCCTTTGGACAATCAGCGGTCTTGTTTTTTTAGACAAGACATGTTGCCATGCATGGGCATACTTAACCCCACAATCCAAAACTTATCTTCATTTCTTTGGACCTTGGGGATGACTACCCATCCTTTGCAGAGGACAAGCAATACGATCCTTCCAATCCAAAATAAATATGAGATGGGAAAAATTAATTTTTTACTTCTTGGACCTTGGGGATGACTACCCATCCTTGCCAGGGACGTAGTATGATCCTTCCAATCCAAGCTTTGGATAAAAATGGAAAATATTAATTTATTGCTTAGACCTTGGGGATGACTACCCATCCTTTGCAGAGGACAAGTAGTACGATCCTTCCAATCCACGACTTATTATGAAATGAGACATAAGAGCTTTGGGGAATCAGATTCTCAACCTAAGCGAGATGAGAATTTTATGCTCTATCCTTACTACTCCATGTAGGTCAAATCAAAGCTTTGGGGAGTTGGATCCTCAACCTAAGTTCGATGAGGATTTAACCCTATCCTTACTACTCTGATTTTAGGCTTTAAGCTTTATGGAAGTGGTCAAAACCACTATTTTAAGGATCATGTTGCATAATAGGATAGACATGAAAAACCTCTTTCGCCCAACCTTTTCTTCCAAGTTAGGTTTTGATCATTTTGCTCAAAATCCTTTTTAATGTATAAGACGTGCTTGGTTCTTAGATATCTCAAGACTCAGTTTCCAACCTTAGGATTTTTCTTACATTTATGTTATAACACAACCCTATGAGGATTTGACATACTTTAATGATTTGTACCTAAGATGCATATGCAACTAAAATGGAATATATATGTAAAGTGAGATGTAACATGAATGCATTATCTCCTGAATTGCAAATGAAATATTTGCCATACAAAACTGACTACTTCATGCATCACAAATTTCAAACGATATAACTTAAAATGCTTGTGTTACTTGTGGAGCTTTTACAAGACAATTCCAATATTTCATATTCTCCTAGTCCTAAGCACAAGTTGACATCTCAATTTCATTCTCTTTTTTTTTCTTTTTTCTTTTTTTTTTTTTAATAAAAAATAAACAAAAATTATCAATTGAAATAAAACCCACAACCAAAATCCTAACTAGACTAACAATCCTAAAAATGAAAACAACATCTGAAAAACTCCACCAAAACCGAAAAAAATAACATCAAAATCCCACAACCTAAGGGCTAAAATAATGCTTTAAAATCTGCCCATTAACCGGTAGCATAAAATCTTTCCCTTCTAAATTTTTTAGTCTAAAGGTATTTTTTTCGAGAATTTCTGAAATCTGATAGGGGCCCAACCAAAGACAATCAAACTTTTGATGATCCCCTTTTTCCTCATGTCTTTTGTCCCATAGTAATACTAAATCTGAAATTCTGAAGGACTTAATTTTGGCCCTTCTGTCAAACCATCTCTTGATAACTTCCTGGTGTTTATTCATGTGATTCATGGCTTCTTCTCTCTTTTCATCAAGGTGCAGGAAATGACTTAACCTGGCTTCAACTTGATCATCTGTCCCCAAGTACTCTTGTATGAAATGCAAGGTCTGCAACTTCAAATTTGCAAGAAATATCGGGTCTTGCCCATAGACCAAATGATAGGGATTATTCCCTATGGATTCTTTTACTCTAGTCCTATCTGCCCAAAGGGCAAACTTCAATTGGTCGTGCCAATCCCGAGGGTTCTTTTCCAACAACTTCTTAATGGTATTCAACAAATTTTTATTTGAAGATTCAGCCAAACCATTTCCTTGAGGATAATAATTGGATGCAAATTTTAAGCTCACTTTGTTGTCATATGCCCAATCTACAAATTGCGTAGAAATAAAAGCTTTACCATTGTCACTGACAATAGAATCGGGCATTCCGAATCTTGTTATAATTTGGTCCTCAAGGAATTTTATTACAACGTCTGTGGTGGCATGTTTAGTAGGAATCGCTTCTGTCCACCTTGTACAATAGTCTATAGCTGTCAATATGAATTTATGAGAATCAAAAGAATTTGGGTTAATAACCCCAATGAAATCTAGTCCCCACTATGCAAATGGTCTCATTTCAACTACAGGTTGTAATGGCATGGCTGCATTTCTTTCTCTATTGGCAGCCACTTGACAGATATGACAAGATCGTACATGGGCATGTGCATCTTTGAAAATGTGGGGCCAGTAGTATCCTGCTCTCAGGATTTGATGTGTTGTAGCATTTGCCGCACCATGACCAGTTCCATGTTTCTCGTGAAATTCCTGCAACACCCTGGTAGCTTCTTCTTTTTTCAGGCACCTCAGGTAGATCCCTTCATGATTCTTCCTGTAAAGAACACCAGATTTCATCAGATAATTGATAGAATTAAGCCTTAAAGCTCTTCTCTGGGTTGAATTCAGATTAGAAGGACACTTACCATTCAATAGAAATTGCACAATATCGACATACCAGTCATCCTTAGCAATGTATTTTGTGTTCAAGTATTGACATGTTATTTGCGGATTATTTTCTGCGATCGCCTTCACCAGTCCCTATCCTCGAACTAGTTTCATAGGTTGGATTTCGAAATCAAATTCTTGGATGGTGGAAATCCATTTCCCTCTTTTCTCACCTAGTTCATTCTATAAAAACATGGTCTTAACAGTAGGGTCTGGCACGATGGAAATAACTCTGCTGTGCACAATGTAATGCCTAAATTTTTTCATCGTTTTAAAAAGTGCATACATTTGCTTATCAAGGATTGAATACCTTAATTGAGCATCTTTTAAGGGGGCACTTAAAAATGCTATGGGTTTTTCTGCACTATCCTCGCCTTTCTGGGTTAAGACACTCGCGAAAGAGTGTTCTGATGCGAAAGCATAAATATAGAAAGGTTTGGAATAGTCTGGGCTTATGAGGACCGGGGCTCTGGAAATGGCATCTTTGATGTTCTGAAAGGCCACTCTACTTTCCTCGTTCCATTTTACATCCACATCCTTCTTGAGCATTTTGTTCAAAGGCTTGGCTATCTCAGCAAAGCTTGAGATGAACTTCCTCACAAAATTAACCTACCCAAAGAAAGATCTCAATTCTTTTTTACTACCTGGTGAGGCAAGTTTTGGATAGCTTGTATCCTTTCTGGGTTGATGGATATGCCCTCTTTTGAAATGATGTGACCAAGCAATTTTCCTTCTGTTACTCCAAAAATGCACTTTTTTGGATTTAAGGAAATTCCATGTTCTCTACATCTTTGAAGCACTTTCTTCAAATATTTGACATGGTCTTCTCTCTTTTTTGAGAATACTGGAATATCATCCACGTACACGATGATACATTTGCCTATAAGCCCTTTGAATGCATAGTCCATGGCGCATTGAAATGTTGCACCAGCATTTAACAGTCCAAATGGCATTCTCTTATATGCAAATGTCCCCCACTTGGTGGTGAAGGCTGTTTTCATCCTATCATTTGGATGTATAAGAATTTGGTTGTATCTAGAATACCTATCAAGAAAGGACATCATTTCAGATCCATTTACTGTTTGTAGAATTTCATCAATTGAAGGCAATGGATAATTATCCTTTTGAGAGGCTTTATTAAGATTTCAAAAATCTATGCACAGCCTAATCTCTCCACTCTGTTTTCTTATTGGAACGAGGTTAGCAACCTAGGTTGAGTGCCTAACAGGAAATATGATCTTCGCTTCCAATAATATTTTGACCTCCTTTTCAATCAAAGGCTCCAATAGCGGGTTAACAACTCGTTGTCTTTGCCTAAAAGGCTTGGAGTCTGGCTTCAAAGGGATGGTATGTGTGATAATGTCTTGGTTGTATGTTTTCAGCTCATTGTAATTCCAAGCAATGCAATCTATGTAATGCTTCAATGCCTGTATTATGTTGCTCCTTTCTTCATCTGTACATGCCTTTGCAATGTACACCTCCTTTGGATTGTCTGCACTCCCTAGATTAATTGAATCACATGCATCTTTGGGGAGTGGGACTCTTTTTTCTTTTTTGGTCTTGTATCCTATGTCGAACATTTTCTCCAATGAAATCACGTCTTTAGGTATTTTGTTGGATTGACACGCGGTTTCACTCTCGTTTTCTGTTTCATCTTGCCACATTTGCTCCTTATCAATCACCTGATTTTCAAAAATACCTGAGTTCGTGACAAACTTGAAGATGTGTCTGTCATTTTCAAAAACCTGGAAATTCTTGACATTGTCGGGTATTGATGGACAAGGAACCAATTCAATGGAGAACTTTTTACACCTTTTTATATCAATCGGGTTTAACATGCCCACGGCGACTGCAAGAGAGTCTGCTATTCGATTTCCTTTTCTAAAAATAAGGGCTATATTGAATGCGTTGAATTCCTCAATGAGGTCCATAACCCTAGTTCTATAAAGGCTCAGTCTCTTGTCATGGCATGTATACTGTCCTTTGATCTGCTTGACTACCAGCTCAGAATCTCCCAAAACCTTCAAACATTTAACATGCTTGCTTAATTCTAGACGTAAACCAAAAATCAATGCTTCATATTCTGCCACATTGTTCGTGCAAGGAAATTGCAGTCTATAAGCATCCAATAATGGTTTACCTCCTGGACCAGTGAGCTCGACTCCAGCTCCTGCTCCCTGTCTAGATTTTGATCCATCGAACCTAAGCAACCATGTGGAATCATTTTCCTCAAAAGAGCCCCCATGACATGTTTCCTCTTTAGGCTCTTCAGTAGCTTCCTCAACATCAAGTGCATAAACTCCTAGTTTTGGCTCAAAAAACTGAACTTCATTCGGCTTGTTAAATTCTATTATGATTTCTTTGAGCCTCGGTTCATTTTCCACTCTGATTTGGTTTGAAATTCCTTTCCAGGGTAGCCACATATGTGAGCAGTCTATTGAAAAATAGCCATTCAGAGTTTTCATCTAATCCCTAGCAAGTAGCATTCCATATCTACTTGGGATATTAACAACCAGAATGTCGACAACCTCTTTGGACCCTGGGTTCAGAATTTAATTGAATTTTGACATCATATAGGGTCCCTACCACATTTACCTCTGATCGGTACAATTGCAGGACCTTGCATTTGGACGAAACAGGTTGCAAACCTAGCATTTGACATATCTTCGAAGGCATGAGGTTGCTCGTGGCACCCGTTTCCACCAAACAGTTATGCAAATTCTTACCCGTAATTCTTAGAGTCAATAAGAATGGCAGGACATCCCGTCTCTCCTTTCGTAAGATCAGATGGGACTCAACTCCTTTTCCCTTGCACATTTGATCAGGTGAGTTCAGAGCCTTTATCAACGCCTCCTTTTGACCAGGCAATCTAGCCGCGTCCAAGAACGAAAGGCTAGATTTGGACTTCTTTAGATCCTCCACTATGTCATAGTTTGGTTTTTTGAATTTGATTGTCTTCTGCACGTCATTAGACCTTTATCTTCTGAGTGGAGGAGGAGGATTATTATCTGACTTAGTATCTGGAGGAAGAATAAAGTTGTTTGGAGGTGTTGATGAGGTTTTAGGGGCTTTAGATTTACTTCTCAAATGGTATCCATGATTCCCCTTTCTAGAATCTCGAAAAGCTTGCACCTCCTATTCCAAAAAAATTTCTTCTTCCTCACTCTCACCTTCTTGATGATATACAGTTTCCATCACCATAATATTATCATCTTGATGTTGCGATGGACCCTCATTTGATACCAGTTCCAAATCATCAACTTGGGCCTGAAGACAATGAGTGTATCTAGCAATTTCAGGACAATTCCTCTCATTGCGTTCTTTTGTGTTGTGCAACCTACACCCTCTTTCCCATGCCAAATCTAAAATATTCAAAAGGGAATTGGATTGACTAGGTCCTACAGAAGTATCTAGTTGATTAGCAATGGGAGCGGGTACTCCCCCATTGTTTGGCTTTGTATCCCAATGTCTCCCTCTATTGTTAAAATTTTGATTTGAGTGAGGGGCATGGGATTCATACTTTTGCTTTTGAACCATGTCATTGCTCAGTTTATGAACTATTTTCTTGAGCTCTTCGACCTCTGAATAAATCTCCTTCGGTGGAATCACATTGTTGTTAACCCCGTTGGATTTGCATAATTGGTGGGGTCTTGATTCAACATTTGGGTCAGGTTTTGAGGAATTTGATTCCCGTATGGATTGACACTTTGAATCGGAGTTGGATTTGGGAAAGGAACTATAGCCTGAGAATTAACTTGGCTGGTTCCTTGCATAGTCAATTGACTATTCTGTAGAAATGCGAGAATAGGTGGAATGGATGTAATTGGTTGGATTGGAATGGGTGCATATGCAGGTGCTAGTGGATACGACTGCTGGTATGGGAAGGCGTTCATGCTTGGCATTTGCGGTGCCATGATCTGATTTGCCAAGGGAGCTTGACCATATGGAGCATATTGTCCCATCATAGGCATCTGGGGAAATCCATAGCCCTGTGGTGTCATTTGCTGCTCGATGGTCATGGCTTCATTATAGGCTAGAGCTAGCGTGGTGACTTGAGGATTTCGTCTTGCAAACATGGTTGTCATGGGGTCCAATGCCCCAAAATATATCTGCAAAGCCACTGTGGGATCGATGGCAAAATGCCGAACTGCTCTATTATACACTTTTGGAATTTTTGATTAAATGTTCTGATAGGTTCTATTGTGGTTGATCCACAACACACCCCAAAATTGGGGACCCATCTTTTCGTTTTGATATCCGGGTGTTGGCATTTCATTTTTAGTGTCTAATCCTTCGTTTTGTCGTAGGTTTTGCAATTGTTGTTGGTTCTCGTTGGCAGTATTTTCTTGTCGATGATATTTTATTGTTGTCATTTTGTTGTCGACAAATTTTTCTTGTTGACGATATTTTCTTGTCGATAACTTTTTCTTGTTGATGATATTTTATTGTCGACAACTTTTTCTTGTCGACGATATTTTCTTGTCGACAACTTTTTCTTGTCGGCAATGTTGTCGACAGCTTTTATTTGTTCATTGTTATTGACGATGTTTATCGTCATTATTGTTGTTGATTTTTATGATTAATTCTATGTTAGCTTTTATGTGAAAGTTTAAAATGAAAAGTAAAAATATATATAAAAAAGCAAATAAGAAAATAATAATAAAAAAAATAAAGTGAAGGTTTTAGTCCTTTTTAAAAAAAGGGTCATGAAGCTTTCTTTTAAAAGCTTGGATTTCATTTTTAGTTGATTAAATATGCCATAGCTCTTGTTTATATTATGGCTCACGATGTTTTCACTTTTCTCAGGTAAAAGCCATAGAAGACAACGGGCCCTATCAAGGCTTGGACGCACAAGTGGACGTCGGTTGGGTATGGTGTACCAATCACGGAGCATTGTGCTACAAGGTATAGCAGCAGGCATTCAAAGATATATGAGATGGAGTCTAAGGCAGCGCAGCGGATGAACGCACGGCTCACAGGAAATGGAAGATCTTCTTATGGAGTTGATATTATCTCATGTTTTTGTTGAGACCTTCGACATCGAGAAGAACACCGAGGACAAGGGTGACTTGGCGACCAGAGGTTTGTTGGTTCTTCCTTAGGGTGTCTATGCAACAAAGAGCGGGTGGTCAACTGCAGCAAAGGGAAGCAACAAAGATGACGACACACGGGCCACATGGCAGATTACACAAACGTAAATGCGGGCCCACATGGCGAACAAAATATTTTATTGTGGTTGCATGACAATGAAATGTGGACCACCGCAGAACAGTCTTTCATCAAACGAAGTTAGGATATTCTCACGACGTCGAACGACAGGGCAATGTAAGACACGATGGATACGTTCACATAGTGTCCGGTGAAAGGGGTAGGTGAAGTTCACTCATACTTACCTCGCACACCATGACAGTGGTATATGAGTTGGACTGCTGAGACGTCGTAAGGCAGCACACATAGCGGTTTTATCAGGCAGATTTGCAGCGACTAGAGGTCAAGGTGGTGCATGGGAACCTACGAAATGGACGACTGAGAATGATGGCATTATGGTGACTCGACTGATAATGGGATTAGAATGAGGGGTGGTCCACCCTTTACTATCATAAAAGATTAGCATTGGGAGTTTTTTCAAAACAAAACAGAGCATACTTTAAAATGATAATAGATTCTAGGTTAAATTGTCCTAACGAGTCCACTTCGTAACGTCAGAGGGCAAATTGTCTTATGATACAAAGTTTTAATTGCGGGAAAGACATTGAATCGCGTCTCTGACATTGTGTAATGAAGTTACTAGAATATGGTCCTAAAATGGCCAAGGTATTGTGAAAAGGAGAAAACGTCATCACACGAGACAAAGGGAGACCAACACCGATATGAGTAAGGGTAAAAGGCTCAATATGCCAATTGGCATCCATAACATAATTAGAAGGTGAATAAAACAAATGAAACAGAGGCGTTATAGTATGACAAAAACTTTCAGAAGGAGCTACGAACCAAGTGTTGGAAAACGAAAAGACATGCAAACGAAAATTCGAAACTGCATGCAACCTAATGAAAGAAAAGAAGATGAAACATTTTAGAAAAGGAAATGAAGAATTTTCAAAGATTTAAAAAACAACAAGGAAGCATGGCCAAAGGGGGACGAAAATTTTGGGCATGGCCATATGGCCGCATTTGTAAAACTTGAATTTTAATTTGAATGTTAAAGCTTCTCTTCAGAAATTTCAGGACTTGTTAACAAGAAATAATGAGAAATTTTCTGCATGCTCCATTTTAATTGTTTTATGTTTCTCCTTTCAAATTTTAGATTTGTATGTGAAATATATGCCATTGTTTTTGGGTTATTTCATGTGAATGTCTGCAATCTAGAAATTATTTAAAACCCTAGGAGCCAGCACCTAGTTTACTTTGATTGTGTTTGTTTTGCAGGTCAAATAGGCTAGGTTGCATGTACGAAACTCTCACGTATTCGGTTTTGCAGGATGGGGTGCTATCAAACTGAAGGAGCTTTTGCATTGCTGCATTTTCAGCAATTATTTTGATGCAACTTCTTAATTTTCTGTTTTCAAAAATTTTAATTTCAGAACTTTTCCTTATTTTCAGGCATTAAAATAAACATTAAAAAAATTTCAAAATCTAAAAATAATTTCACCATTGCGTAGGTTATAATTCAGACTTCCAATACGCATTTTGAAATTTCATTTTCGGACTTATTTAGTATTTTTTAAAATTCATCGAAGTTGCTATTTTGTTACAGATTTTAAA
The DNA here is from genome assembly GCA_028583015.1 of Wollemia nobilis. Lineage (NCBI taxonomy): Eukaryota > Viridiplantae > Streptophyta > Pinopsida > Araucariales > Araucariaceae > Wollemia > Wollemia nobilis. The sequence continues at coordinate 25,780,495 of JAQPPZ010000523.1, forward strand.
AATCCGAAAATAGAAAATTTCCATTTTAAGGTCAAATTTCATTTTTCCAGTTTTGTTTTGCACTCATGAGCCTATGATGACATTCCCTTCATGGAAATTCCAATTTCATTGAAGGAGTTATGTTTTATGGCATTTTCACAAATTTCCATTTTGGGCCTAAAATTACCCTTTCTTCATAAAAATTCTAATTTTACGAAAGAGGGGTAATTTGAGTATTACATTGAAGGTCTTTTCCTTAAAGCACTTAATTGTTCATCTTGATGAAAATTTGATTTCATTTAAGAGGGATAAGTTAAAGTGACATTTTGAAGCTACATTTGAAGATCCTATTCATCATTGAGGATTTAATGCAAGATAAAATCTATTTTAAAACCATCAAGATAAAAGGAATTAAAGCACTACATCGTGGTCATATGAGGGCCAACTCACATTTGATTTATTTTGGTTCAATGAACAATCACTAAAGTTTCATGGTAAAATAAACCAACATTGCCCCTTGTTTACAATTACTTGCAATCACTAAGGTGTTCAAAGCATTTAAATTGAATATCTTTATTTGAGACTACTAATGCACATATACAAATGCTAATATAACGGAGACCTTGGAGAAGTTGTTTGTTTAACTTCTTTGCAAGAGGGGATTTGGAATCCAAATCCTAAGGGAGAGTGTACTTTCACAATTGGGTGAAAATACCACTCAACATTTTGGCGCTAGAAGGAGGGCTTGAATAGGTTTATTTCAGTGTGATTTAAATGCTATAGGGATTTAAATTTTGAATATATGCCCTATTGGTTATTATCTTTAGCCCTCTTTTAACAATACAACCTTGTGCTGTTAAAAGGAGGACATGAATTGCTATGCATTGTTCTAACGCTTTGATTGTTCATACAGGAATAATGGGATTTGATTTGATGTTAAAAAAAAAAAAAAAAAAAAAAAAAATTGGGTATTAAAGTTATATTCTTTAAGATTCACTAATGGCTATGTTTTCACCATGGATGACAGGTAGCCCATTGAATATACCAGGAGTTCAACATTATTTTTCCGTTGGTTTTGAGAGATGTCTTCCTCGATTTTTTTCTAACGGGACAAATACCGCAAAGGAACACATTCAAGCATTCAAATTTGTTGTGAATCACTTAACAATTTGGTATGATGATGTTGTTTGTAAAATGTTCCCTTACACCTTGGACAAAGTGGCATATGATTGGTTTACAAGTCTACCTTTAGGGTCTATCACTTCTTGGGCTCAACTAGAGGCAACATTTCTTAATCAATTCAACAAAAAGCAAGTTGACCCAATCCGCATGTATGAGCAGTTTCTCACTATTAAAAAAGGACCAAGTGAAAATGTGAAGTCATTTTCTGAAAGGTTCTTTGGATTATATGCTCAATTAGTGACATGTTATGCTCTTCAAGAAGAAATGTCTCTCCAAATATATGTCAATGCTCTTGACCCACTCATTTCCACATATTTGCGAGGGATGCCTCAAATTATATCATTGTCACAAGCCTATACTCAAGCAATGGCAATTGAGCAACAATTGAGTTGTCAAAATTATGGTGTGGGTGTTGGACCATGTAATCTTCAATCATTTAATACTTCCTTTACCCACCCAATGATTTATCCACCTCAACCAAATTCAAGTGTGAATCAATTTCAGAATCAACAATCATTCCCAAGCTTCAATCAATTTCAAAATCCTCAATCTACTATGCAAGATCAACCATCTTTCTTAAGTATGAATCAACTTCAAAATACTCATCTTGATTCAAAGGATATTGCTAAAATCAATTTTAATGATTTTCATAAGAATATGATTTTAGGCAAGGGAGGAGTACTAGATCCAACTAGTATTGAAACATGTGACAAATTGGAAACCCTTGACTCACCAAAAGATGAATTCTATGAGGATGAATCTGTTTCGGATGACATTGTTGAAAATGATGGCCAAGAAAATCCACACCTTCCAAATTATGTTAAAATTGAATCATGGGTTACACATGTGGATTATGATAGCCTTATCAATTTGAATACAAGCAATAACCCAATTTTGGAAGTAATTGAACCATGTAAGGAAGGTGAAGATAAATTTTATGAGAAACATGTTGATGAATTAAAATATGAAGAAGAAATAGTTGAGCATCACAATTTGATTTTGAAAGATGATCATTATGATTCTTGGGAAGAGTATGCTCACTCCAAGCCTTCTGATGAATTTTGTGTGCCTATTGATATGCAGGATGATACAATTGCCCTTTCACATGAGGATATTACAAGTCCTGTACAATCTGAGAATGTTTTGGAAGAAGGGTTGGAATCTCATCAAAGGTTTGAGAAGGATAATTATGTCTCATTCCATGGATCAAGAAGGAGAATCAATTGATTTTGTTCCTCTTGAGGGGCAAGAAATCGAAAATCTTGATCCACCTATTGTTTCTACAATATCTAGGCCATCTCAAAATGATGAAATTACAAAGCCTAAGTGGTGTGGGCATGATACTATTGATGATCCTAATGAAAATATGGATTTTGAGGCAACTCAGGCCATTGATCATGGAAAGGTGTCACGTGACACATATCTTGAAAAACTAGGCTCTTGTTTTGAAAAAGATGGATGCATGTTTGATTGGGTGCCTAACTTTGGTGTTTTTGAACAGGTGTTGGATGATGAAGAAGACAATGAGGAAGAAGAAAAAGATACTAACACTCATCAAGTTGTGGTAAATTCTAACCATGATGGGTTGAGTATGGATGACAAGGTGAAATCTTTACCTTTGGTAGTAGCTACCAAAATTTCAAGTGATGGATAACATGATGTACCTTTGGATGCTAATGTCATTAATGATGAAATGTAAAATCTTGGTGATGTTTGTCAAGTCTTGATTGATTTGGATTGCTTTAAAATCTTGAAAAATATTTTGAATTCAAGACTTTTAGAAATAGGCTCTTGTTTGCAATATCTCACATTTGAAAAGGAAAGCCTACTTCTAAATTATGAATGGAATGATGAAACTTGCACTTTAAAGAGTAGACATGATAAAATTGAAAATCGATCATTGTATGATCAATTTAAAATTTTCAATCTCACCTATATGAATACTAATGAGAATAAATTTAATTGGTGGGGTGAGAGAGGGAAGTTGAAATTTGTTGCATTGCTTGGTATGATCTTATTGTGGTTAGATTCCTACAACATTCGGCATGTGTATTGTGACATATGTCTTTTGAAATGTTCTAATAATGTTTGGGATCCAGGAAAGTGATAATCCAAGCTTTGCATCATCTTGTATTATATTTTGATTTTGGTTTTGGTTTGTGTTTTCAAGTTTCATTTTGGGATTGCTATTTGGATTAGGATTTATGTCGTGTGTTTGATTTTATTTGACATGTTTTGATAAATTTGAGATGTCGACTTATGCCTAAGATCAGGAGAATAGGAAACCTTGGAATTGTGTTGTAGAAAGCTCCACAAGTAACACAAACATTTAAATAATATCGTTTGAATCTTGTGACACATGAAGTTGTCAGTTGTTTCAAAAGAAGCAGTGCATTCATGTCTCATTCCTCATTGCATATACATGTCATCTCAGGTATATTTTCGTTGCAAGTACAATCATTGAGAAGGTGTTGAACCCTCTTAGGATTATTACATAACATATATTAAAAGGATCCTAAGGTTGGGAACTATTGCCCAAGCTATCTTGAACCAAGCACATTCCATGCACATTAAAGAGAGTCTTGAGCAAAATGGTTAAAACCATACTTGGATGAAAAGGTGAGGTGAAAATAATATTTCATGTTTGTCCTATCATGCAACATAATCCTTAAAACAATGGTTTTTATCATTTCCATCAAGCTTGAAGCCTAAAACCAGAGTAGTAAGGATAGGGTTAAATCCTCATCGAACTTAGGTTGAGGATCCAACTCCCCAAAGCTCTGATTTGACCTACATGGAGTAGTAAGGATAGGACTTAATTCTCATCTCGCTTAGGTTGAGAATCCGATTCCCCAAAGCTTCCATTTTTTCCATTTCATCATAAAGCTTGGATTGGAAGGATCGTACTACATGTCCTCTACAAAGGATGGGTAGTCATCCCAAAGGTCCAAGCAATAAAAGTAAAACTAATTTTTCCATTTCATATCCATCTTGGATTGGAAGGATTGTACTATGTGTCCTCTGCAAAGGATGGGTAGTCATCCCAAAGGTCCAAGTAATAAAAATTAATATTTCCTATTTCATAAATCTTGGATTGGAAGGATCGTACTACATGTCCCTAGCAAGGATGGGTAGTCATCCCAAAGGTCCAAGAAATAAAAGAAAAAGAATGAATGAAGCCAAGTCATGGATTATGGGGTTAAGTATGCTCATGCGTGGCAACATGTCTTGCCTAAAAGCAAGACCACCGATTGCTCATATGGATAGACTAGCCTCACCATTTCATCCATAACAGGTTAAATTATTTTTTTCGAGATGAGGTAATGAACTCCAAATCAGAGTAGTAAGGATAGGGTTAAATTCCCATCTTGCTTAGGTTGGGAATCCTATTCCCCAAAGTTTTGATTTCACTTACACTTGCACATGGGTTCAAGATGGTAGTGATACATAACCAACTTTGGGATCTAGTAAAATTAATTCAGTATACATATATTTGGTCCTAAGAGGGTTTGACATCTTTAATATGTTTGTCCATGATATAAAAAGGTTTGAGCATTTATAAAGCGTGTTGTTACATCTCTAGTATCTTCATCATGCATCCATCATTCATAGCCTTGCATACAAATCATAAGTAAAACTGACAATGGAATGTTGATCAAGTTCAAATGGTAGGGAATGAAAACACATTGCACACACCGAGCTGATACTTATGATTCTGATGTTGCATTTTGGTGAGCAGAGTCGCCATTTGTTGTGGCTGATCCACAACACACCCAATAATTGGGGACCCACCTTTTCGTTTTGATATCCGGGTGTTGGCATTTCATTTTTAGTGTCTAATCCTTCGTTTTGTCATAGGTTTTGCAATTGTTGTCGGTTCTCGTTGGCAGTATTTTCTTGTCGAAGATATTTTATTGTCGTCATTTTCTTGTCGATAATATTTTCTTGTCGACAACTTTTTCTTGTTGACGATATTTTCTTGTCAATAACTTTTTCTTGTCAACAACTTTTTCTTGCCGACGATATTTTCTTGTCAACAACTTTTTCTTGTCGACAATGTTGTCGACAGCTTTTATTTGTTCATTTTTGTTGACGATGTTTATCGTCATTGTTGTTGTTGATTTTTATGATTAATACTATGTTAGCTTTTATGTGAAAGTTTAAAATGAAAAGTAAAAATATATATAAAAAAGCAAATAAGAAAATAATAATAAAAAAAATAAAGTGAAGGTTTTAGTCCTTTTAAAAAAAAAGGTCATGAAGCTTTCTTTTAAAAGCTTGGATTTCATTTTTAGTTGATTAAATATGCCATAGCTCTTGTTTATATTATGGCTCACGATGTTTTCACTTTTCTCAGGTAAAAGCCATCAAAGACAACGGGCCCTATCAAGGCTTGGACGCACAAGTGGACGTCGGTTGGGTATGGTGTACCAATCACGGAGCATTGTGCTACAAGGTATAGCGGTAGGCATTCAAAGATATATGAGATGGAGTCTAAGGCAGCGCAGCGGATGAACGCACGGCTCACAGGAAATGGAAGATCTTCTTATGGAGTTGATATTATCTCATGTTTTTGTTGAGACCTTCGACGTCGAGAAGAACACCGAGGACGAGGGTAACTTGGTGACCAGAGGTTTGTTGGTTCTTCCTTAGGGTGTCTATGCAACAAAGAGCGAGTGGTCAACTGTAGCAAAGGGAAGCAACAAAGACGACGACACGCGGGCCACATGGCAGATTACACGAACGTAAATGCGGGCCCACATGGCGAACGAAATATTTTATTGTGGGTGCGTGACAATGAAATGTGGATGACCGTAGAACAGTCTTTCATCAAATGAAGTCAGGATATTCGCACGACGTCGAACGACAGGGCAATGTAAGACACGATGGATACGTTAACATAGTGTTCGGTGAAAGGGGTAGGTGAAGTTCACTCATACTTACCTCGCACACCATGACAGTGGTATATGAGTTGGACTGCTGAGACGTCGTAAGGCAGCACACACAGCGGTTTTATCAGGTAGATTTGCAGCGACTAGAGGTCAAGGTGGTGCATGGGAACCTACGAAATGGACGACTGAGAATGATGGCATTATGGTGACTCGACTGATAATGGGAGTAGAATGAGGGGTGGTCCACCCTTTACTGTCATAAAATATTAGCATTCGGAGTTTTTTCAAAACGAAACAGAGCATACTTTAAAATGATAATAGATTCTAGGTTAAATTGTCCTAACGAGTCCACTTTGTAACGTCAGAGGGCAAATTGTCCTATGATACAAAGTTTTAATTGCGGGAAAGACATTGAATCGCATCTCTGACGTTGTGTAATGAAGTTACTAGAATATGGGTCCTAAAATGGCCAAGGTATTGTGAAAAGGAGAAAATGTCATCACACGAGACAAAGGGAGACCAACGCCGATATGAGTAAGGGTAAAAGGCTCAATATGCCAATTGGCATCCATAACATAATTAGAAGGTGAATAAAACAAATGAAACAGAGGCGTTATAGTATGACAAAAACTTTCAGAAGGAGCTACGAACCAAGTGTTGGAAAACGAAAAGACATGCAAACGAAAATTCGAAACTGCATGCAACCTAATGAAAGAAAAGAAGATGAAACATTTTAGAAAAGGAAATGAAGAATTTTCAAAGATTTAAAAAACAACAAGGAAGCATGGCCAAAGGGGGACGGAAATTTTGGGCATGGCCAAATGGCGGCAGATTTTGATATGTAAACTTGGAATATAATTTGAATGCCAAAGCTTCTCTTCAGAAATTTCAGGCCTTGTTAGCAAGAAAGAATGAGAAATTTTCTGCATGCTCCATTTTAATTGTTTTATGTTTCTCCTTCCAAATTTCAGATTTGTATGTGAAATTTATGCCATTGTTTTTGGGTTATTTCATGTGAATGTCTGCAATCTGGAAATTATTTTAAACCCTAGGAGCCAGCACCTAGTTTACTTTGATTGTGTTTGTTTTGCAGGTCAAATAGGCTAGGTTGCATGTACGAAACTCTCACGTATTCGGTTTTGCAGGATGGGGTGCTATCAAACTGAAGGAGCTTTTGCATTGCTGCATTTTCAGCAATTATTTTGATGCAAATTCTTAATTTTCTGTTTTCAAAAATTTTAATTTCAGAACTTTTCCTTATTTTCAGGCATTAAAATAAACATTAAAAAAATTTCAAAATCTAAAAATAATTTCACCATTGCGTAGGTTATAATTCAGACTTCCAATACGCACTTTGAAATTTCATTTTCGGACTTGTTTAGTATTTTTTAAAATTCATCGAAGTTGCTGTTTTGTTACAGATTTTAAAAATCCGAAAATAGAAAATTTCCATTTTAAGGTCAAATTTCATTTTTCCAGCTTTGTTTTGCACTCATGAGCCTATGATGACATTCCCTTCATGGAAATTCCAATTTCATTGAAGGAGTTATGTTTTATGGCATTTTCACAAATTTCCATTTTGGGCCTAAAATTACCCTTTCTTCATAAAAATTCTAATTTTACGAAAGAGGGGTAATTTGAGTATTACATTGAAGGTCTTTTCCTTAAAGCACTTAATTGTTCATCTTGATGAAAATTTGATTTCATTTAAGAGGGATAAGTTAAAGTGACATTTTGAAGCTACATTTGAAGACCCTATTCATCATTGAGGATTTAATGCAAGATAAAATCTATTTTAAAACCATCAAGATAAAAGGAATTAAAGCACTACATCGTGGTCATATGAGGGCCAACTCACATTTGATTTATTTTGGTTCAATGAACAATCACTAAAGTTTCATGGTAAAATAAACCAACATTGCCCCTTGTTTACGGTTACTTGCAATCACTAAGGTGTTCCAAGCATTTAAATTGAATATCTTTATTTGAGATTACTAATGCACATATGCAAATGCTAATATAACGGAGACCTTGGAGAAGTTGTTTGTTTAACTTCTTTGCAAGAGGGGATTTGGAATCCAAATCCTAAGGGAGAGTGTACTTTCACAATTGGGTGAAAATACCACTCAACATTTTGGCGCTAGAAGGAGGGCTTGAATAGGTTTATTTCAGTGTGATTTAAATGCTATAGGGATTTAAATTTTGAATATTTCATGCCCTATTGGTTATTATCTTTAGCCCTCTTTTAACAATACAGCCTTGTGCTGTTAAAAGGAGGACATGAATTGCTATGCATTGTTCTAACGCTTTGATTGTTCATACAAGAATAATGGGATTTGATTTGATGTTAAAAAAAAAAAAAAAAAAAAAAATTGGGTATTAAAGTTATATTCTTTAAGATTCACTAATGGCTATGTTTTCACCATGGATGACAGGTAGCCCATTGAACATACCAGGAGTTCAACATTATTTTCCCGTCGGTTTTGAGAGATGTCTTCCTCGATTTTTGTCTAATGGGACAAATACTGCACAAGAACATATTCAAGCATTCAAATTTGTTGTGAATCACTTAACAATTTGGTATGATGATGTTGTTTGTAAAATGTTCCCTTACACCTTGGACAAAGTGGCATATGATTGGTTTACAAGTCTACCTTTAGGGTCTATCACTTCTTGGGCTCAATTAGAGGCAACATTTCTTAATCAATTCAACAAAAAGCAAGTTGACCCAATCCGCATGTATGAGCAATTTTTCACCATTAAAAAAGGACCAAGTGAAAATGTGAAGTCATTTTCTGAAAGGTTCTTTGGATTATATGCTCAATTAGTGACATGTTATGTTTTGCAAGAAGAAGTGGCTCTCCAAATATATGTCAATGCTCTTGACCCACTCATTTCCACATATTTGCGAGGGATGCCCCTAATCACATCTTTGTCTCAAGCCTATACTCAAGCAATGGCAATTGAGCAACAATTGAGTTGTCAAAATTATGGTGTGGGTTTTGGATCATGTAATCTTCAATCATTTAATACTTCCTTTACCCACCCAATGATTTATCCACCTCAACCAAATTCAAGTGTGAATCAATTTCAGAATCAACAATCATTCCCAAGCTTCAATCAATTTCAAAATCCTCAACCTACTATGCAAGATCAACCATCTTTCTTAAGTATGAATCAACTTCAAAATACTCATCTTGATTCAAAGGATATTTCTAAAATCAATTTTAATGATTTTCATAAGAATATGATTTTAGGCAAGGGAGGAGTACTAGATCCAACTAGTATTGAAACATGTGACAAATTGGAAACCCTTGACTCACCAAAAGATGAATTCTATGAGGATGAATCTGTTTCGGATGACATTGTTGAAAATGATGACCAAGAGGATCCACACCTTCCAAATTGTGATAAAATTGAATCATGGGTTACACATGTGGATTATGATAGCCTTATCAATTTGAATACAAGCAATAACCCAATTTTGGAAGTAATTGAACCATCTAAGGAAGGTGAAGATAAATTTGATGAGAAACATGTTGATGAATTAAAATATGAAGAAGAAATAGTTGAGCATCACAATTTGATTTTGAAAGATGATCATTATGATTCTTGGGAAGAGTATGCTCACTCCAAGCCTTCTAATGAAATTTGTGTGCCTATTGATATGCAGGATGATACAATTGCCCTTTCACATGAGGATATTACAAGTCCTGTGCAATCTGAGAATGTTTTGGAAGAAGGGTTGGAATCTCATCAAAGGTTTGAGAAGGATAATGATTTTACTACCATGGATCAAGAAGGAGAATCAATTGTTTTTGTTCCCCTTGAGGGGCAAGAAATAGAAAATCTTGATCCACCTATTGTTTCTACAATGTCTATGCCATCTCAAAATCATGAAATTACAAAACCTAAGTGGTGTGGGTTTGATACTGTTGATGATCCTAATGAAAATATGAATTTTGAGGCAACTCAAGCCATTGATCATGGAAAGGTGTCACGTGACACATATCTTGAAAAACTAGGCTCTTGTTTTGAAAAATATGGATGCATGTTTGATTGGGTGCCTAACTTTGGTGTTTTTGAACAGGTGTTGGATGATGAAGAAGACAATGAGGAAGAAGAAAAAGCTACTAACACTCATCAAGTTGTGGTAAATTCTAACCATGATGGGTTGAGTATGGATGACAAGGTGAAATCTTTACCTTTGGTAGTAGCTACCAAAATTTCAAGTGACGGATTACATGATGTCCCTTTGGATGCTAATGTCATTAATGATGAAATGTCAAATCTTGGTGATGTTTGTCAAGTCTTGATTGATTTGGATTGCTTTAAAATCTTGAAAAATATTTTGAATTCAAGACTTTTAGAAATAGGCTCTTGTTTGCAATATCTCACATTTGAAAAGGAAAGCCTACTTCTAAATTATGAATGGAATGATGAAACTTGCACTTTAAAGAATAGACATGATAAAATTGAAAATCAATCATTGTCTGATCAGTTTAAAATTTTGAATCTCACCTATATGAATACTAATGAGAACTAAATTTAATTGGTGGGGTGAGAGAGGGAAGTTGAAATTTGTTGCATTGCTTGGTATGATCTTATTGTGGTTGGATTCCTACAACATTCGGCATGTGTATTGTGACATATGTCTTTTGAAATGTTCTAATCATGTTTGGGATCCAGGAAAGTGATAATCCAAGCTTTGCATCATCTTGTATTATATTTTGATTTTGGTTTTGGTTTGTGTTTTCAAGTTTCATTTTGGGATTGCTATTTGGATTAGGATTTAAGTCGTGTGTTTGATTTTATTTGACATGTTTTGATAAATTTGAGATGTCAACTTATGCCTAAGATCAGGAGAATATGAAACATTGGAATTGTGTTGTAGAAAGCTCCACAAGTAACACAAACATTTAAATAATATCGTTTGAATCTTGTGACGCATGAAGTTGTCAGTTGTTTCAAAAGAAGTAGTGCATTCATATCTCATTCCTCATTGCATATACATGTCATCTCAGGTACATTTTCATTCCATGGGCAATTATTGAGAAGGTGTTGAATCCTCTTAGGATTATTACATAACATATATTAAAAGGATCCTAAGGTTGGGAACTGCTGCCCAAACTATCTTGAACCAAGCACATTCCATGCACATTAAAAGAATCTTGAGCAAAATGGTCAAAACCATACTTGGATGAAAAGGTGAGGTGAAAAGAATATTTCATGTTTGTCCTATCATGCAACATAATCCTTGAAACAGTGGTTTTTACCACTCCCATAAAAGCTTAAAGCCTAAAACCAGAGTAGTAAGGATAGGGTTAAATCCTCATCGAACTTAGGTTGAGGATCCAACTCCCCAAAGCTCTGGTTTGACCTACATGGAGTAGTAAGGATAGGACTTAATTCTCATCTCGCTTAGGTTGAGAATCCGATTCCCCAAAGCTTCCATTTTCCCCATTTCATCATAAAGCTTGGATTGGAAGGATCGTACTACATGTCCTCTGCAAAGGATGGGTAGTCATCCCAAAGGTCCAAGCAATAAAAGTAAAACTAATTTTTCCATTTCATCTCCATCTTGGATTGGAAGGATTGTACTACGTGTCCTCTGCAAAGGATGGGTAGTCATCCCAAAGGTCCAAGAAATAAAAAATTAATATTTCCTATTTCATAAATCTTGGATTGGAAGGATCGTACTACATGTCCCTAGCAAGGATGGGTAGTCATCCCAAAGGTCCAAGAAATAAAAGAAAAAGAATGAATGAAGCCAAGTCATGGATTATGGGGTTAAGTATGCTCATGCGTGGCAACATGTCTTGCCTAAAAGCAAGACCACTGATTGCTCATATGGATAGACTAGCCCGACCATTTCATCCATAACAGAGTTAAATAATTTTGTTCAAGATGAGTTAATGAACTCCAGATCGAAATAGTAAGGATAGGGTTAAATTCCCATCTCGCTTAGGTTGGGAATCCTATTCCCCAAAGTTTTGATTTCACTTACACTTGCACATGGGTTCAAGATGGTAGTGACACATAACCAACTTTGGGATCTAGTAAAATTAATTCAGTATACATATATTTGGTCCTAAGAGGGTTTGACATCTTTAATATGTTTGTCCATGATATAAAAAGGTTTGAGCATTTATAAAGCAGGTTGTTACATCTCTAGTATCTTCATCATGCATCAATCATTCATAGCCTTGCATACAAATCATAAGTAAAATTGACAATGGAATGTTGATCAAGTTCAAACGGTAGGGAATGAAAACACATTGCACACACCGAGCTGATACTTATGATTCTGATGTTGCATGTTTTTCTGATCTTTCGGTATTTGTTTATCTTTATGTGCTAACGCCTGTATCTAAGCTTGTATATTTTAGGTTGGGTTCTCACCAAAATGCTCAAGAGCATTTGACAGTAGAGTCGCCATTTGTTGTGGCTGATCCACAACACACCCCAAAATTGGGGACCCACCTTTTCGTTTTGATATCCGGGTGTTGGCATTTCATTTTTAGTGTCTAATCCTTCGTTTTGTCGTAGGTTTTGCAATTGTTGTCGGTTCTTGTTGACAATATTTTTCTTGTCGACGATATTTTATTGTCGTCATTTTCTTGTCGATGATATTTTATTGTCGACAACTTTTTCTTGTCGACGATATTTTCTTGTCGACAATATTTTATTTTCTTGTCGACAATATTTTCTTGTCGACAACTTTTTCTTGTCGACAATATTTTATTGTCGACAGCTTTTATTTGTTCATTTTTGTTGACAATTTTTATCGTCATTGTTGTTGTTGATTTTTATGATTAATTTTATGTTAGCTTTTATGTGAAAGTTTAAAATGAAAAGTAAAAAAATATATAAAAAAGCAAATAAGAAAATAATAATAAAAAAAATAAAGTGAAGGTTTTAGTCCAATGAAGCTTTCTTTTAAAAGCTTGGATTTCATTTTTAGTTGATTAAATATGCCATAGCTCTTGTTTATATTATGGCTCACGATGTTTTCACTTTTCTCAGGTAAAAGCCATCAAAGACAACGGGCCCTATCAAGGCTTGGACGCACAAGTGGACGTCGGTTGGGTATGGTGTACCAATCACGTAGCATTGTGCTACAAGGTATAGCGGTAGGCATTCAAAGATATATGAGATGGAGTCTAAGGCAGCGCAGCGGATGAACGCACGGCTCACAGGAAATGGAAGATCTTCTTATGGAGTTGATATTATCTCATGTTTTTGTTGAGACCTTCGACGTCGAGAAGAACACCGAGGACGAGGGTAACTTGGTGACCAGAGGTTTGTTGGTTCTTCCTTAGGGTGTCTATGCAACAAAGAGCGAGTGGTCAACTGTAGCAAAGGGAAGCAACAAAGACGACGACACGCGGGCCACATGGCAGATTACACGAACGTAAATGCGGGCCCACATGGCGAACGAAATATTTTATTGTGGGTGCGTGACGATGAAATGTGGATGACCGTAGAACAGTCTTTCATCAAATGAAGTCAGGATATTCGCACGACGTCGAACGACAGGGCAATGTAAGACACGATGGATACGTTCACATAGTGTTCGGTGAAAGGGGTAGGTGAAGTTCACTCATACTTACCTCGCACACCATGACAGTGGTATATGAGTTGGACTGCTGAGACGTCGTAAGGCAGCACACACAGCGGTTTTATCAGGTAGATTTGCAGCGACTAGAGGTCAAGGTGGTGCATGGGAACCTACGAAATGGACGACTGAGAATGATGGCATTATGGTGACTCGACTGATAATGGGAGTAGAATGAGGGGTGGTCCACCCTTTACTGTCATAAAATATTAGCATTGGGAGTTTTTTCAAAACGAAACAGAGCATACTTTAAAATGATAATAGATTCTAGGTTAAATTGTCCTAACGAGTCCACTTTGTAACGTCAGAGGGCAAATTGTCCTATGATACAAAGTTTTAATTGCGGGAAAGACATTGAATCGCATCTCTGACATTGTGTAATGAAGTTACTAGAATATGGGTCCTAAAATGGCCAAGGTATTGTGAAAAGGAGAAAATGTCATCACACGAGACAAAGGGAGACCAACGCCGATATGAGTAAGGGTAAAAGGCTCAATATGCCAATTGGCATCCATAACATAATTAGAAGGTGAATAAAACAAATGAAACAGAGGCGTTATAGTATGACGGAAGCTTTCAGAAGGAGCTACGAACCAAGTGTTGGAAAACGAAAAGACATGCAAGCAAAAATTCGAAACTGCATGCAACCTAATGAAAGAAAAGAAGATGAAACATTTTAGAAAAGGAAACGAAGAATTTTCAAAGATTTAAAAAACAACAAGGAAGCATGGCCAAAGGGGGACGAAAATTTTGGGCATGGCCAGATGGCCGCATTTGTAAAACTTGGATTTTAATTTGAATGTTAAAGCTTCTCTTCAGAAATTTCAGGCCTTGTTAGCAAGAAAGAATGAGAAATTTTCTGCATGCTCCATTTTAATTGTTTTATGTTTCTCCTTTCAAATTTCAGATTTGTATGTGAAATATATGCCATTGTTTTTGGGTTATTTCATGTGAATGTCTGCAATCTAGAAATTATTTTAAACCCTAGGAGCCAGCACCTAGTTTACTTTGATTGTGTTTGTTTTGCAGGTCAAATAGGCTAGGTTGCATGTACGAAACTCTCACGTATTCGGTTTTGCAGGATGGGGTGCTATCAAACTGAAGGAGATTTTGCATTACTGCATTTTCAGCAATTATTTTGATGCAACTTCTTAATTTTCTGTTTTCAAAAATTTTAATTTCAGAACTTTTCCTTATTTTCAGGCATTAAAATAAACATTAAAAAAATTTCAAAATCTAAAAATAATTTCACCATTGCGTAGGTTATAATTCAGACTTCCAATACGCACTTTGAAATTTCATTTTTGTTTTAGTATTTTTTAAAATTCATCGAAGTTGCTATTTTGTTACAGATTTTAAAAATCCGAAAATAGAAAATTTCCATTTTAAGGTCAAATTTCATTTTTCCAGTTTTGTTTTGCACTCATGAGCCTATGATGACATTCCCTTCATGGAAATTCCAATTTCATTGAAGGAGTTATGTTTTATGGCATTTTCACAAATTTCCATTTTGGGCCTAAAATTACCCTTTCTTCATAAAAATTCTAATTTTATGAAAGAGGGGTAATTTGAGTATTACATTGAAGGTCTTTTCCTTAAAGCACTTAATTGTTCATCTTGATGAAAATTTGATTTCATTTAAGAGGGATAAGTTAAAGTGACATTTTGAAGCTACATTTGAAGATCCTATTCATCATTGAGGATTTAATGCAAGATAAAATCTATTTTAAAACCATCAAGATAAAAGGAATTAAAACACTACATCGTGGTCATATGAGGGCCAACTCACATTTGATTTATTTTGGTTCAATGAACAATCACTAAAGTTTCATGGTAAAATAAACCAACATTGCCCCTTGTTTACAGTTACTTGCAATCACTAAGGTGTTCCAAGCATTTAAATTGAATATCTTTATTTGAGACTACTAATGCACATATACAAATGCTAATATAACGGAGACCTTGGAGAAGTTGTTTGTTTAACTTCTTTGTAAGAGGGGATTTGGAATCCAAATCCTAAGGGAGAGTGTACTTTCACAATTGGGTGAAAATACCACTCAACAGAGTTCACCCTGGCCCCTTTTGCATGTAATAAACTGATTGTAAATGGTTACGGGATCCAAGGGTGACCTAAATTTATTAACAAAGGTGTTCTCCATTTGGGCCCATGAAGTGATTGAACCAGTTGGTAAGCATATATACCATTCATATGCTATTGGATCTAAGCTCATGGGGAAAAGTCTGCAAGCCACATCCTCATGTTGGACTTGCAGCCTAATTAAAACATCCCTATAGGCTTGGATATGTTCTTCTGTTGTTCTTGAACCATCTGGTTTGTATTTGGGCAAAAACATTTTTATGTTCTTGGCAATTTCATGGATATCCCCTGCAATGTTCAAAGGAATATTGTTAGCTCCATACCAAGGAGCTGTTGGAGGTTGAGCCATTTGACTCAAAATCGAAGAAGACAAACCTACAAGAGCAGTGGAAATATTACTGACAATAGGAACACTAGTGGCAACTGATATTACTGGTGTAGGTCCACTCGATGTTCCTGGAGAAAAAAAGGGCTTTTGTGACTGGTAAGCTTACGACTTGCTTGGTTTTATTCTTGGGAGTACCGGTGAGCGTAAGGTCATGAAAAATGGTTTCCTCGGTTGTTTGGGACCTGGTCGCAATACGACGCGGTGGGTCCAGCCTGCCTGATGAAACCCTCGGTTATTTCAAAGAAAACCTGCAACCAAAAGAAAAACAAAAGCTGCAGTTTAGTTGTCTGTGAGATTTAAGAGATGATTTCAAAATTAAATCAAAAAGATATTACTCATGTATGAAAATCAAAATAAAGTAAACCAATTCGGGCCCTCCTTCTAGCGCCAATCTATTGAGTGGTGTTTTCACCCAATTGTGAAAGCACACTCTCCGGTAGGATCTGAGTCCCAAAATCCTCTGCTTGCAAAGAAATTACAACAGATAATTTATCCAAGGTTCCTGTTATGCTAGCTCTTTGCATACCAATGATACTGTTCAATTTAAATGCTGGGAATACCTTAGGGTTGCAAGTGGATGTTAACAAGGGGCACTATGGTCTATTTTAATTTGAATTACAATGGACTCAAAATGAATAAATCTCATGAGATGAATAATTCGATTACGAACTTTGATGGATTTTCAGTTATTTATTTAAATGATGGTAATTAAAATACAAAAAAATAAAATGAAGAATTGAGAATAAAAAGAAAATGCAAAATAGATTAACTACACTACGTCCAGAATGCTGCCATCTCGATTTGACAAAATCGAAGATAATGAGGTTTTCTGCATGCAACCTAACCTATTGAATCTACAAATTTGCACAATCCTGATAAGCTAGGTGCGGGTTTCTGGGGTTTTTACTGTAATTTCAAATTTTAGGCATTCGCATGAAGCAACCAAACACATTTGCATTAAACTTCACCTAGAAGCCTAGAAATATGAAAGGGAAGATAAAACATTAAATCTTGCATGCATAATAACTCCTTCTTTCTTATCAATAAGATGTCAACTCTCTGTATTTTTGCCTTAAAATAATATATCAGTTACAATGACATAATGTTCCAAGCTTAACAAATCCAGAACAAATGAAGCAAATTGCTCCAAGTGCAGGCCCAGAATGGCATGCAGCCCTCGTATCTGCAACTCTGCTAGCAGCAATTTCCAACCCTTGTATCGATTTGCACTTCTGATTTTATACTAATTGATACGGCTCTTCGATTCACCCTGCGTCGCTTCGTTTCACCTCCCAAAATGCATCGTTTCAAATTCCCTACCTTTTCGTTGCTTTTTATTTTATGCGTGCTGCCAAAACGTTCGATATTCTCTGTTACATGAAATGTTTCTATAATCCTGACATCTGTATGCCACGTGTTCTACGTTTCCAGAAGGTTTCGTAATGGCCCCATGTAAGTCGCGACGTCCTTACGCATGCAGCTTTCTCCTCTACTGGCACAGCGAAAATGAGATAGGTAGCAAAATCACGATGTTTTTTGGCCAACAGCCTTCTTGCCTTCTTGCCCAGCGAAATCGTGACGCTTTTCTGTTTCGTACACTCTCGACCTCAACCTGTCGTGAAATCGCGACGCTTTTTCATTCGGAGCTATCCTACGGCTTTCTGTCATGAAATTGCGACGTCTTTTCACTTGGTATGCCTTTTGCCGCAACCTGTCATGAAATCATGATGTTTTTCACTTTCATACTACTTTGCCGACTTTGGGGCCGTGAAATCGCGACCTTTCGTGATATCGCGATGTTTTTTCGCTTCATGCCCCCTTCGCTGCTTTTTGTTGCAATTTCGTGACGTTTTTGCTTTCTAGAATGCTTCCTCCAAAAGTTGCGAGAAATCGCTACGCATTTCACCAGTTAGGCCTTTTAGTCCATTCGCGCTGTGAAAACGCAACGCGTCATGATTTCACGACACCTTTCAACTTATGCACTTTGTGTCTGTTCTTGTCACGATTTCGCTACACTGTTGGGCCTTATCGCCTTTGGCTTAGTTTTGTCGCGATTTCGCGACCATTTTACATTTCATGCCTTCCGCCTGCCTGCAAGCCGCAAAAATCAAACACGTCATGATTTCGCGATGGTTCTGCCCACCTACTGCCGCTGACTGCGTTGACCGCAATTTTGTGATGCGTCGCGATTTTGCTATGCCTTTCTACTTCATGCCCCGTTTGCCGCTTCCTATCGCGATTTCACGACATTTTTTCTGCTTTGCCTTGTTTGACTGGTTTGACCTAAGATTTTGTGACATGTCACGATTTCGCTACGCCTTTCCATTTTTCCGTTCTCTCTCCTCTCTGGGCCGCGATGGAGCAACATGTCGTGATTTCATGACACTTTTCATTTTCGACAGCGACCGCGCAACACGTCGCGATTTCGTGACACTTTTTCATTTTTGGCCGCGACGGAGCAACATGTCACGATTTTGCTACGCTTTTCTGCCTTCGGCCGTGACGGACCAACATGTCATGATTTCATGACTCTTTTCATTTTTTGGCAGTGATGGCGCGACATGTCGCGATATAGCGACACTTTTCTTCCTTGTGCAATTTTGCCTCTTTTTCTTGATTTTTAGCACCTAGGTCATTGAGATTTTCTTTGAAAGCCTGCAAAAAAGGTGGGTCCCCAATTTTTGGGTGTGTTGTGGATCAGCCACAATAGGAAGCATTCTTGGGAAGTGCCTCGTTGATTTTTTCTTCGTAAAACTACTTCGGGGGCGTAGAGTGCCGAAGCCGATCTTCCTCTATCCTTCGCTGCTTCATTGGCAAAACTGCTTCGCTAATGGGTCGAAAAAAATGCTTCAGGCCGATCTTCTTTTGAAACGGTGGTTCATGGGAGTTTTGGTCGAAGCACTTTCTCGACCTCTACTGCTTCGGGTGAAAATTGGCTGAAGTGGATTTTAGAAATACTTCGGGCCCGAAGTAATTTCTTTGCCTTAGCTGATTCGGGCTATCTTTTCTTCTTCGACAAAGTTGCTTGGATGCCGCTTCGCAAAACTCTTCACCCAAAGTAGCCGCTAGGAATGCTTTGGGTGTGAAGCATTTCCTTCGTACCTTTTTCGGCAAAGTTCTCACCCGAAGTGATGATTTGAAGCGCTTCGGGCCCGAAGCTCTTTTCTTTTCATTTTGTCCACCAGGGGGTGATAGGGAAAATAAAAATTGCTATAACTTATAAACAAAAGAAAACTTTCAACAAAACAAATATTACACAAAGTTTCAATTTTTCTGCCCCTTGGTGGAATGTGACAATATTGTCAACAGTTACCCTATTACGCCATGCCCTATTTGTTTTCCCTAGAGGTTGATCGATAGCTCGACTACACCAACGAAGAGTACGAGAAAGGTCAAGATAGTAAGGTGATATTCTCTACTCCTTTCGATTTTGGAGATGTTAATATAACATAGTGTGGTTAGAACATTGTTCTAACAATGACAATTTCAAATTATGAGTTGATCGAGCTTCCCCACCACTGGAAATGGGACCCACTGGGTATTATCCAAAAAAAAACTTGGGGTGAGGTCTTTTCATTCTTGACCTAATTATGATATGGAGAGGTAACGTAACAATCCATTAGGCCTTGAGTTGGAATGGCATGTGGATGAGATAAAGCCTCTGCCTCCATGGTTGGAATTTTACACTATGGAAACTGAATATGACCTGGATGTCAATCCAAAGCACAGACTGCCCAAGGCTATCTTAGTTAGAATGAAGATTATACAACCATAGTGGTATGCCCATAAAATCCAACAATGGTGGATTATTAGGGTCCACAATGATAAGACATCCTCGAACAGCCCGTTGGGGATTGATGATAAGTTCTCCATATTTTATGACGATAATATTAATACTTATCAATATTTTTCATTCACTGATATTGTTCTCCATGGTAGATGTAATCTTGATGAAATGGATGACTTGGCACACCCAAGACATGAAGGCAAGGGCAAAGCCATCCTGGGTGCCTCATTATTTAGCAAAGAGAAAAGTCCATTGCCTCACCAGAAAATGAGTTCCTCCTTAAAGAGAAAGGTAGAGGCACCTTTCTTATAGCCAGCCACAAAGAAGTTGTGCACCAGTTCCCTAAATCCTTTTGGGATGATCATTCAGGCAGCATCTGAGCCCTCTCTGGTGAGCTCTATCAAAATGACTGTGGTAACACATGCCAAGGAGAATTGGGATGGAGATGAAGAGCGCGTCAGTGTGGAGGCATCATATGTAGAAGAAAAGGAAGAAGCACAAGCATAGAGCATAGCTTCCATGTCTCCTTTGATCATGGAGCCCTAAGGTACGCATTTATCTCTTTCTTTCTCTTCTTCCTCGACTACATTGTCATTTTCTCTAACTTCAATGTCTTTTTGATCGACGCCTAGAATCTCTATGATAATACTAGTTTCAATGGCTCCTCCATCAGGTGTAGCTCCATTACCCCAATCCTCTTTCCTAAGTCTATATATTTGTTTTGCATCGTTCGTACCACTATCCAATTCATATTTAGTTCCTTCGTCTATAGCATTTTAATCCTTCACAAGAAATCCTAATGCATTCTTAGTCCCTTCCTTATTCAATTTTCCCCTGTCTGGTTTGGCCAACCACATTACGAACATCTTTGCCACTAGAGAGCTGGATCCACTTTTAATCACACCCCCTCCTACTGGTTTCTCAAATCCCCAGCCGACTATTCCCATGATGGTGATCCAAGCACCTCTGAGGGTTAGCACAGTCGCTTCCCCTTTGGCTTCCAGTGTAATGTAAAATTTTGAACCCCCTCTTCCACTTCTTCCCTTCATGCCAATCCTTGGAATAGGCATTCAAGAGTCATTGGAGTCTGAGCTAGAGGTCGCCCAACAACTCACTGTCACATAGAGCATTCACAAGGCATGCATGAATACAACATGTTATCTGAGGGATTGTAGGAAGAGAGAGGTATAGACTCTGGTGCATACTCAGAAGGTCTGCATCATTGACTCAGATACGATGAAGCTACAAACCATTGAAAAATACCACTATTTCAAAAACCCTTGGGGGAAATGACCCCAGTCAATTATGTTATCTTCCATACTAAGGAAGACATGGCCAGAATGAACACTGCACAAAAAATGGGTGATATCCAAGTTGGAATGGGCTCCATTTACACTCACGGTGAATATTACAAAGACTGCTTCTTCAAAGTGTAGTCTAAAAATGGTGAGCTCAAAGAGGCCCTAGCAGTGGTGAGAAGGCATATTGAAACACTGGAGTCTAAGTCCTGGCAGTAAGTAAAATAGGAAGAATGACTAAGTATGAAAAATGAGGTTTGAGTATAGTCAATACTGTGGTGCTCCACTCAGAGGAAATATTTGCAAAGCGCTCCATCCAGGGAGCGCCACTCTAAAAACAATAAAAAATAGGTGTAAAAATGGCTAAGTATAAAAGTCAATAGGGCCAAAAGGTAAAGCGCTCCACTAGTGGAGCGCCCCTCAAAAGTGCTCCATTAGTGGAGTGCCTTTCCTAGAAAGCTTAAAAGAAAAATAGACTTGGCTAAAAGAGCAAGTAAAAGTCAGAATAAGTCAAAGCCTAAAGCGCTCCACTCAAGGAGCGCTTCTCCAAAGCGCACCACTTCTAGAGCGCTTGAGGGAAAAGACAAAAGCAAACCATAAAGATAACTTTTTATCAAGAGTGCGTTAAAAGTCAAATGTGGTCAGAATGGAGAGCGCTCCACAAGTGGAGTGCCTCTCCAAAGCACTCCACTAGTAGAGCACATCTCCAAGGCAAAGGCAGAATGAAGTAAAAATGAGTTATAACATAAATGAGAAAAGCAAACTCCAAAGTAAATACAAAATAGTCAAAGTAAGAAAGTGCTCCACTACTGGAGCACTCATCCAAAAGTGCTCCACTATTGGAGCACTCACACTCCACTACTAGAGCGCTCCTTCAAAAATGCTCCATAGCTGGAGCACCTCTCCTCAAGCAAGTGACTAAGAGAAACTATTGCAAATATACCTTGGACAGTTCAAACCAACTCCAAGTTGCACTCTGTAAAATCAAATTGACTATTTCAAGTCATTGCCAAAACCTTTTGTCTTTAATGCTTAATTTTTTGAAACGCTCGAATTGACTATTTCAAGTCATCACCAAGATCAAGTCTGCCTATCACAGGAGTGGTTGGGCATTGATGTTTCAAGCAGCATATTTCTTCTATAAAATGTGGCTTCTTCTATGTAACTAAGGATGGATAACTTCTGCTAAATAATTAGCTCTATACTTTGAAATATGCTCTCAAAATAAAGGCTTATGGCTCCAGTGTTGAGTATTCTATATCTGTGTATGACTTCTATTCTGTAATTTCTATTGAATTAGTCCCTTTATTGCATAATTTATTTTGTTTTTTGGATTTCGTTGTCAATAGAGGACTAGTCCCTGGAATACTTGCTAGAGTTTACATAGATCAAAGAATTTAATACTGGTTTCTATTAAAAGTCTATTGTTTTGATTGTTGTTGGTTCAAGTAGTTAGACTGTCTATCATGCTTTTGGTCCATCACCCCATATTTTTGGATTTTAGCCATTTACAATTCCTTTAAGTTATTTTATCCCTTTTAGTATCTTCCTAACCCTTATCTTAAAAACCCCATTTTTATTTTTAGAACCAGCCCTACTGGATATTTCTATGAAGGACATTTCCTTCCTTCGGGCATTCAATGCTTGGTAGTGGGCCTAGGGTGTTATAGACTTAGAAAACTTGTATCTAGGCTGATTCAATTACCAACAGTTTTTGGCACGCCCGGTGGGATGCAAACGTTCCATGTTTAATCAGTATTAAGAAGTGATGTTCATCTTATTGCTATCCAATATGAACATCTAGTGACTTTTCTAAACTTAGATACCTCTAAATCTCATAGACCACTATAAAAACTCATGCCTTCGTGTGTACGAGGTGGAGACCTAGAAATCAAGTTCTATGAGCTTAAAATTGATGCTTTAGGAGAACATCCTAGGGTGGTCGGGTCAAACATTCTACTTATCAGGACATCATCACAAGAAGCTATTATTGATTCACATAATCCAACTCCTGACAGCACAACAACCAAATTGCCTCCAAATCCACCGAATTCTTTGGATCATCAGTATACTCTGGCTCCACTAAACGTTCAACCAGGTACCCTGAGTGTTCTAACTTTTCTAGCTCAGCAAGTTCTTCCAACTCCACCACTCCATACCAATTTGCCTCCCTAGATGGTGCAACTAGATCCGCCTAGGTAGTTCGTAGCCTAGAATCATACGAGACAGCTCGCCCTACATGCTTAGCACACGGTGCTACCTGCAACTTCGAAATCTCTACCTGCTTACAATGACATAGGAAAAATAGTGCACGAGCACATGCAAGATGTCACGGGACTGGAAACCATCCATAAAATCACCAATGAAGACATCATGGTAAAGCTGTTGGTTCATTCACTGAGAGGTAAGCTTCTTTACTGGCACCGATCACTTTGGTTCGACACCATTACTTCATGGGATCAATTGGTTGGAAAATTGATAAGGGGCTTCAATAAACAAGCAAGCCCCTTATATCTATTACACTAGTTCACAACTATCCAAAGGCATCCTCAGGAAGAGATAGCTGACTTCAATGTTAGGTTCATGAGAACTTGGCATAGAGTCAGTGACAGCCTTCGACCCGCACCTGAGTAGGATGTATTCTATTACTTGAGATGTTTTCACTCGGATATTAGCATGAGCATCTGACATACTAATATCAGTATATTCCCTAATCTGTATGAGCAGGAATAGAAGGTGGAAGCCAACCTTATAGCTATCAGGAAGTTACCTCCCAAGGTGACAACCCTGATTTATTCATATTTTCCATAAAATATGTACCCGATCGCATCCGCTCCGCCTACATCCTAGATGTATCATAACCAACCATGGAAGCCATCCTCGCAGTATCAAGCGGTACCCACTCTGTAATTCCAAACACCTATGCCATAGTATCAAGTACCCATTGTACCTCAACTTCTAGCTCCTATCCAGTATCTAACATTACCTACATCGCTGACTCTATTACCATTATCTGCAAGTCAGGCAGCTGCCAATCAGGCAGCTATGAATGAAGCCTAGACCAAGTATCTGCAAGAGATGAAGGTGAACATGAATATGATGGCAAATCATATGACCATCATGAGAAGGAGATAGGACAACCAAGGCTTCTAGTAGAGAATATTCCCTCCTCCCCCGATCATGAAAGAGCAAGCATCATCCGCTCACCGGCAGCCCGAAAGAAATTTAGCTGTAATGAGTAGCAAAGAGGCCAGTGTTTTGAAGCCAACATATTGGTTTACCACATGCAATGATCCAAAAAATGAATAAACCTACATGGTGCACCTCAATCATGTTACGAGCAAGTCAACATGATCAGGGAAGCTGGTCATAATTTTATGATGTCTTTTGCCGAGCAAGTCTCATTCCTCACCAGGGCTGGGAAGAAATCTATTGAGGTAAATATGGCTCATATGGAGAACTTGAAGGTACCAACACCACCCAAGCCATGGAGAAAAAGGACCTAGCCTCCAACAAAAGCTTTCAACCCAATGGTGACCTTAGAGCCACCTGAATTGCTGAAGGACTACCTACCGCCTCGTGCTAGAGAAAAGGTGTTCCAACCTAGAACTCTGACTTCTCAACCATAGGCCAAGAAACAAAACCAGGCTCAGGAGAAACTCAAATATCCCTTACTAACCAAGCATCAACGGGTTGATGCCACACAACAGTACCAAAAAATGTATGAATCTACAAAGGGAGCAGGAGAGCCAAGCACTTCAATGTACAGTATAGTCAAAGAAATGAAGAAGGACCTGGTCAAGGTAAGCCTCTATGACACACTACAACTCCTAGGTCAAGTTGAAATTTTGCAAGAATCTCTCAAGTCTATTAAGGACAAGGAGAGTAAGCCAATGTAGACGGTGTTTGCATCATCGCTGATGACTGGTGGTCATCAAATCTACCCAGGAAAGGATTTTGGGAAGTGTACGCGCCCTAGACCTAGACCAACATTGAAAGGCCGAGGGGAAGAGATGCCCCTCGTGCCAATCTCCGGAGAAAGGCCAGCTCCTTAACTAAACTACTTCGGTGTTTTGAGACAAGAGTGCAAGAAAGAGATAAAAATAGTAAGGGTGCAGGAAAGAAATAAAAAAGAGTAAGGGAAGAAATATCGATGAATTAAAGTGGGAAAGAACTAGCAGCATGATCATTGGCTAACAGTCCAAAACAACAACAAGAAATACCAAGAATAAAATGAAATGAACGCGATACTAGCCCTCCTATGTATCCTCTGGATGAGTTCCAGGATTACCCTCCCCTTACGTTGAAATCCAGAATTCAGAATTACGACTAGGAAATGAGTGAATATAACAGAAACACTATCCACAGGCAGCATACAAGAAAACTAATACAACATTTTCTCCCCTATGTATCCTTCGGGAAAATTCTAGGATTCTATCCCCAATCGCACACCTAAATCCAGAATGCAGAATTACAGTATGCAAATGAAGAAAATATAACATAAATAATCATAGAAGGCAGCATACAAGAGAGAAATTAAGCCCAAAGCTCTTTAGTATTAATCGCAGGAATTCAAGTTACAACAGCTTTCTAGCAAAAATTTCCCCCCTTTTTTCATTACAATGCCTAGGTTTTTATAGAGGACCCGACCCTCTAAGCCATCAATGCACAAAATGGAGGAGTACATCCTCAAAAACCTGAGAAGTCGGCTCCCGCAGCTCCCGTGACTGAGTTCTCAAATCATTTTCCTAAAACTAGCAGCTGCGACCGGGTCAGCTAGGGAAACTCGCATTTATGAGCCGCCTGACTTGTCCTAGGCTTCTGGGTGCGGAGCTCGAGTGGCCACCATGTCCGCCGAGCTCTCCTCCTGAGACCGATACCTCTTTTTAGATTGCTAAAAATGAGCAGCGAGTTCATCGGGCACGTAAAAACTCATTTATGAGGCACTTGATTGCCTCAAAAAAATACCTAGCTTGGAGTGCGTGCCCTCGAAGCGCTTCACCGATTTCTAGTTCGCGACCCTGCTTCACAATGGATGCAAGCCGAAGCAGATCATCTCTCTTGGTTATGCACTTCGCACGAATGAGCTTCGCAAAACGGCTTCGGGGATGTAAAATGCCGAAGTAGATATTCCTCCTCAAGGTTGGGCTCTCAATCTTTCGTTGCTAGAAAGGCGTGTCAAAAATTGCTTCGCGAGGTTCTCCGCCCGAAGTGGATGCTTCGCTGATGGGTTGTCAAAATACTTCGCCGTGAACCTTCTTCAAAGCCGTGGTTCGGGAGGATTTCGGCCGAAGTGCATTCTTGCCTTGGAAAAGTGTTCTGCTCTTTACGGGCCGCTATTGCTTCGGGTGAAAGCGCCTCGCACGAAAGCTATCCGAAGCAGATGCTTCACAATAACTTTGGGCGAAGTAGAAATGGTTCGCCAGTAGGGAGGCCCGAAGTGGGTGCTTCGCGGATTTCTTAGCGAAGTAGTTTTTCAATGTTTGCACTTCTTCAAATCTTGCTTCGCAAGGTTTTCGCCCGAAGCATCTGTTTGGGCTGCTTCGGGTGCGAAGCTCTTCTCATGCCTTAGAAACCTTGGGCCGAGATCTAATCCTTGCTTTCCTCCTCTTGGCAAAGCTATTTTCCATGTTTGGACTTCTTTGAATCCCGCTTCGCAAAACTTTCGCCCGAAGCATCTGTTTGGGCTGCTTCGGCCGCGAAGCTCTTTTCATTCTCTACTTCCTTCCTTCAGCGAAGCCATCTTCCTTTTCCTGCAAAGCTCTTAAGCTTAGCTTGCTCAGTAGCGAAGCACTTGTATCTCCATTCTATGTACAAGGGGGATGGCAATGAAAGCCAAAATTGCTGCAATACTCAAAAATGTCTTCTAAAAAACAAGGGAACAAATTCATGAAATAAAAAGAAACACTTTACAAAAATTTTGATTTTACTTCCCCTCTAGGCAATGTGACAAAATTGTCAACATTCTTGGTGGCTCGCGGGGCAACGAGCTCGCCTCGGTGTAAGAACCCTCCACCTTAATCCGTTGGGCCAGAGTTACCTCCAGACCCTTCTCCTTTTTCTCTTTTCGGGGGTGCTTCCACGACTTCTTCTTCTTCTTCTTCTTCCTCTTCTGGCATGGCTTCCTGTTGCGGTGGTGGGGGAAGGCGATCGCGGATGCGTTCCATGGTTTGGTGGACATGAGCCCGTGCACCTTTCTGAAATGGCTCTTGGTCTTGTAGCGCCTTGACCAGAACATGGAACCGATCAATTTGCCCTATGTCGACATGTTTGGCTCTTGTGCTCAGATCATTCAGGCAGGCCGTGATCTTGCAATGTCTCAGGATAAAATCTGTGACTTGTCCTTCTATAATTGGCTCCTCCCACTCGTCTATCTCTGAGACGTCGCCTTCAAAATGGAGCCAAGCCGGCTTGAGTTCTTCTTTGGTCAAAAGGTTCCCATCATCATCCGTGAAACTTGGGAAACCTAATGAAGAGAGATCTTGAAAGTAGCCCAATGATGTGCATTGCTCGTGTTCAAATACATCCATGAGGTCCTTCACCTTCTGTGCTTTCCTCACCTTGGAGAAGAAGGCGCGGACCGTGGCCTGGGCTATGGACCAATCTCTGGCTATCCGGCTCATCGCAGCGACCTGCAGGTCCCGATATTTGATACTTTGGACCTCAAAAGCCAGTTTGAGTCGGCTTTTAATTTTTTGGATGATCTCATCCACTATTGGCCCTTCTTGAGCAGCGACATACTGGGCTTCGGTAATGTAAGTCAAAATTGACAGGGCACTGGAGGCCCGAGATCTGAAGTTCTTGAGCAGGTGCGAGTGGATTTCTTTTATTCTGCCCCTATCAAACAGCTCCAGGCTCTCTTTTTTGTACAACTGTTGCTGCATCTGCAAGATTTTGCTTTCAAATTCTTTGGCCTTCAGATCAGCCTCGGCCTGTATCTTGCTTTGATTTTTAGTTGTACCCTGCAGTTGTTCTACTTGTTGTTTCAAGGCATCTACTTCCTTTTTCATCATCTCGCACTGCTTCTCCACGTCTTCTAGCTTGGAGCGGGTCCTGGCTAGCTCCTCCTCCAACTTGATGTTGGCGCTCTCTGCTTCAAATCGGTGTTGATTGGCGATATTTGCATGCGTGCAAAATGTTTCTATTCTCACATGCATTGATTCGGATTCATTGTCCACATTCAAGTGCTCCAGGTCCTTGGACTTCTCCTGATAGTCGTAATCTATTGGAGTCATCTCGTCCAGAGGTTTCTGGACCTTGGGGACCTTTTTCACCTTATGCAACTTTCCGCCTTTCAAGTCAAAAACAGCGCATTTTTCTACTTTGGCCAGAGAGCGCCCTCTCTTTTTCCTCGCCTCCTTCAGCATCTTATCTATGTTCTACTGGGCTTGGAGCAGCTTTTCTGCCAGGGGACGTTCCTTAATCATGGCTAGTTCCATTTCAAACGAGGTTGGGTCTCCATCCAAGGGGGTGAACAAATATAATGAGTGTATAGGGGATGCCTCACTAGTAGGTTCAGCGACGGGTGTGGTGGGAGTTTCGATGAGAGAGACAACGTCGTGCATGACGGGGGAGAGGGAGATGGGGTTCGGAGTTGGAGTACTACCTTCACCCTGACTGAGAACCAAGGGAATGGTGGCGTGGGTGAGCGAAGTAGTATCGACGGACTTGTCCCGGCCTGACGACTCGAAAGGGGTAGATATGCTTGTGGGGCTAACGGGATCACGAGGCAAACTCGAAGTGGCGAGGGGCAACATGTGATGGGGTGACCAAACTTTTGAGAGAGAAAGATACTGATGGGGACTTTCACCCGGGACCGTTGTGGACATGCCTTGAGAAACCAAGGTGAAGGGTGAGGAGTGTGTACCTGCGTGCTCTCCTAACAGAGTAGAAGTAGTGACTTCTTGCATGGTCGGCTCTTGTTCCTTTTCAACTTCTGCACTTTTGACTTCCACGACTTCTCCTTCAAGGCCCCCTTCTTGTTGGAGGAGTTCCTCCACATCGATGACATCTACATCTGAGACTACCTCGGCCCTTTGTGATGTCGTCCCTTCAATATTCACCTCGGTTGGGCCTATCATAGGCTGTCCGCCAGAAGCACCTGGAGGTTTTGTGCGTGGTCGCTTCGGGTGGGTTGGAGGCACTTGAGCTTGCTCCGACTTCTTTCTTTTATTTTTCTCCTCCTTCTTCTTTGATTGCTGCACCGACCCCGCGACAGTCGTGTCATGGCTTTCCATAGGTTCCTGAGGCAGTTCTTGTGGTGTAGCTTCTGCCTCCTCCTCTTCTTCTTGTTTTGAAGCATCATCGACTCTCCTTGGGCTTTCGCCCAAACCTGGGGCACTTGGGGGAACGAAGTCGACGAAGGAGGTGGGCTTCCAAGTCCCAGCGTTGGCTTCGTAAACAATTGTGAAGTCTTTATCCATCTCCAAGAGTCCGTATGATTTCATCTTCTGGCGATGGACTCTCATTATCCACCATTCCTTTAATTGTTCTTTGCCCCAACTCTTCAATTCTTCCTTCAGATCATCTTTCACTTTTCTCCAAAATGTGGAGTCTGGGCTTGGGAAGGGGTGCCGAACTGGATCATACTCGACCTCCATAGGGTAAAATTCATGCCAGGGAGGTAAAGTCTTCATTATTTCTAAATGCCACTCCAAATCCCTCCCATTGGGGTTATTCCTTTGCTCTATGATTTTTGGGTGAGGGCAGACATGAAATTTTTTGAATCGGAGGTGATCCCTCATCACCCCCAAGGGGTCGTAACACCACCGTTGAGGAATCTGGAGTAGACCAAAGTCGGCCAGCTTCTCCTCCAAGAATGTATGTTGCTTCAGGGCAAACACCTCAATTACTCCCATTTTGAAAGGGAAGTCGCATGTGTGCGCCCATTTTCGACCGTGGTCGTATACGACGTTTGTCGTGTCGCTCTACCGAGCGACCTCCAACGTGAACTGGTATTTAGAGGGGTAGACGGGCAGCAGGAAGGGCTTCCCCGTGAAGCCGAACAGGTGAACCACAAGCCCTTGCATTAGTTGAAATACGTCTCCTTTTTCCTCCTTTACCACTTTGTCTCTCAGACTGATGGGTACCCGAGGGTAGGAACCCTTCAACAAATGAATAGCAGGTCCCAGGAATTGTTGATTAAAAGAATAATACGACTTCGTCCTCGCCAGGAGGGGAGTCCACTGGTATACCGGCAGAGGAGTTCCATCCTTACCGCTCGAAGAAATAGCAATGTGGGGGAATTGCTTATGAACATGGTAGAAAAATAGCCAGACTAGGAAAGAGCAGGGGGCAAAGTACTGACCCGTTCCAGCATTCTTCATGCTGGTTAGCCACGTGTGCAAGGTTCGGGCCACCCATTCTACCCAGTCGAAGAAGACCGGGTTCATGTTCGGCCTTGAAGCATCTGGGGCATAAAACTCCCCTCGTGAAATACATTCAGCCAAAGACACCTACCAGGGGTGCACCGAAGCATCGGTTGATAGGCCCACGACCCATGCAATGATGGAGAAGATGTCCATGCTCTTGAAATCCATCAGGGGGAGGGGCATTTGGGGTAGCTTTCCTGAAGGGAGCCCGTTCTTGAGGTTCTCGCTCAAAAATTTTATGATATAGCTGGAGGAGGTGAACCTCTCCATTTGTTCGCTCAGGATGATGTTGCGAACCGAATAACCCTTGGGCGGCCCTTGCTGTGGAGCGAAAGCTCCTTGCACATCTTCTTTTAAAATTGAAAACAATTTATGGCCCACGGCGTCCAACACTTTTCTGGAGGAGGGCTGGTAGTTCTGCGTGATGGCACAGATTAATTTGGGACAATGGTGCATGGGCGGGGTCAGATACCAGTATATCTACGAGTAATAGGCGGTGGCTCTCTTGTTCTCCATGGAGAGTCTGCTTCTCATGAATTCGATAGTATATCGGAGCTCGGCCATGCTCTTTGAAAGCTCAGTGTCCCTTATTTTCTCCCACCCATCAATTGGTGGTTCTTCAGGCTGCTCTTCTTCTGAATCCTCCCTTTCCTCCATGGCTTGCTTTTCGGGGCGGAGGTTGAGGTCGACCCTCTTTGGTTTGTGCTTTTTCTCCTCCTTGCCCTTCTTTGTTTTCTCTGGGCCTGCTACTTCAGGCTCCTTCCTATTTTCTTTAGAGTTCTTCTTCCCCATTCTGGATATAGGCGGCAGTAGAGTCTACGACACAAAGGATTTCGACGCGAAGGGCAAGAGAAATGCAGGCTATTAGTGAGGGCTCTTAATCTTGCATTAACCAGTTGGCGAACACCCTTTTCATTGCTAAGGCTCGAGTTTTATAGCCCTAGAAGGCAACTACCTCAATTTATGGCTCCTACCAAAATTAAATTTACAACTCGGATGGGGAAGGTCGCTTTGCCTTTTGATTGGCTTTACGACGATGTTGTACGCGGGCCCATGTGTTTCGATGATTTTGCCCAACATTGGAAACTTAACCTCCTGCCACCTCGTACCTAGGTGCAAGATTTTCTCATAACTGAATCCTCTCGGGATGTGCTCTGCCACCTTTGCATTAAAATCACCCACCTCGAATGTTTCCCTAGGTTGTCGTCGACACGTCTCTCAAGGCACATTTTAAATGCCCCCGCCTTGTGCGTTGTTGATTTGGCGAAGTTGAAGCTGGCGTTGAAGACACTTCACAGTGAACCTCCCTTGTGAACTGATATTTTATGCTTCGGGCCTGAAGTATTTTTACCTCATCGCGTCACCACTTTGCTTCGTGGAAGGTTGCCTCTGAAGCTTGTTCCTTTTGAGAAATGGTTCACTAATTTTCCTTCGAAAACTGCTTCGCTCAGACTCCTTTTGCGAGGCACTTCTCACGCCTTCGTTATGATCTCGTTTGGCCCTTTGAGGACAACGTGCTTAGCTGCGAACCACCTTGCATCAGCCACTTCGCACCTAAAGTTCCCGAAGGAGATTCCCGCTAAGCCTAGCGAAGCTAGGGCTTGTCACTGTGGTAGTGTGATACTTAACCTATTGGCAATCTTGAAACAGGGTATATACAAAGATAAAAAATCTTACATATAAAAGTAAAACTTGAACCATTTTTTTTTTTTTTTTTTCTTCTCAGTGATGAAAAGTCTTCAAATGAAGACCATTGATAGAAATCGGCAAGATCTGACCATCTGCATCCTTGAGGATGAAAGAATTGGCTGAGTTTACCTTCACAATTTCGAACGGTCCATCCCAGAAAGCGTCCAATTTATCGTGATTCCTAGGCTTGGCCTTCCAGGAGTCCCACTTCCAAACTAGATCTCCTACTCTGAACGTGCGGTCGGAGGATTTTTTCTTGAACCAGTCTCGAGTGATCTGAGCATGCTTAGCGAAGCTCTGGTAGGCCTTCTCGTGATCTTCCTCCAGCTGTAGTAGCTGAGCCAACCTATTCTCCATAGGATTAACTTCCTCTTCCTCATCCAACAGCTGCAATGCAGGGATCTCCACATGGGTTGGTAGGATGGCCTCCTTGCCATACACCAGGGCGTAAGGTGATGTTTTGATTGACTTCTTGATAGAAATTTGATCGGCCCACAAGGCCCGATCTAGAAAGAGGTGCCAAGTTCTTTTGTTTTTCTCCATGAGTTTTCTCAGCACCCTTAACAGAGTCTTGTTAGTTGATTCTGCCAATCCGTTACCCTGTGGATAGTAATTGGAAGAGACCTTATGATATATCCCATATTTGTAGATGAACTCGTTGATCCTGGCGCCTAAAAAACCTAGGACCATTGTCCATTACGATTGCTTCTGGGATGCCAAACCGGGTGATCAAACCTTCTAGGAATGCAATGACGGTTTCCTGATCGACATGCTTCGTGGGTACTGCTTCGGCCCATCTGGTGAAATAGTCAGTTGCGGTCAGGACGAACTTATGCCCCGTAGAAGAGTTTGGCGATATAACCCCTATGAAATCCAACCCCCATTGTTGGAAGGGCATTTCTACCTGTATCGGTCGGAGAGGCATAGGAGCACTTTTGCTTCGACCGGTGAACTTCTGACATTGCTTGCATCTGCGACAGACCGCAAAGGCATCGGCGAAGAGTGTAGGCCAATAATAACCAGCTTTAATTATCTTTAACACCGTTGTTCTTCCTGTGAAGTGACCTCCAGATAACCCTGAATGGAATTCTCCCAGGACTCTCTTTTTATCATCTTCTTTTATGCACCTGAGAAGAACACCATCAATATTTCTGAAAAATAGGCCTTCAGGGCGCAACGTGTATCGGAGGGACCGCA
Organism: Wollemia nobilis; assembly: GCA_028583015.1. Lineage (NCBI taxonomy): Eukaryota > Viridiplantae > Streptophyta > Pinopsida > Araucariales > Araucariaceae > Wollemia > Wollemia nobilis. The sequence continues at coordinate 25,813,994 of JAQPPZ010000523.1, forward strand.
TCCTGAAGTGTCTTCGTTGCGAAGCATTTAAATGTGGAGGACATCTCTCGGTGTTGAAATATTCAACTATCTCATCGACCTAGTCCTTCTCATCCTCTTCTTGATTTGTGAAGCACCCGTCTACTGCCGAGTCATCCCACTGACAAGTTGCTACTTCGGTCGCTACGCTCTTCGCCAGCTCTTGACATAGTGCACGACCACAAACCAATTTTGTGGGTCTGATCTCGATGTCGAACTCCTGTATCTTGCTGACCCAACCGGATCTTTTGCTACCCAATTCTCCTTGGATAATGAAGTTGTGCACATCGAGGTGAATGACAAAGACTATAACCCGACTTTGGGAAATGAATTGCTTGAATTTCCTAAGAGATTTCATTACTGCATGCACCTGCCTTTCTATGAAATTGTACTTTTCTTCATGGGGGTGTATTACTTGGCTTAGAAACGTGATGGGGCGTTCTTCGCCATCTTCCCCCTTCTGTGTCAGGACTGCAGCATAGCTCTCAGGTTCTCCTATAGCATATAGGATGAAATCCCGATTGTAGTCATGGTTGGTCAGGACTGGTGCCTGAGCAATTCGGGCCTTGATTTCTTCAAATGCCTCTTTTCTCTCCTTCGTCCAGATGAATTCAGTGCCCTTCTTCAAAATTTTGGACATTGGCTTAATGACCTGGGCAAAATCTGGAACAAACTTCCTTACGAAGTTGATCTGGCCAAAAAAATATTGTAGTCCTTTCTTATTCACTGGGAGTGGGAGCTTCAAGAGAGCCTCAGCTCTGTCAGGATCTACGATGAGACCCTTCTCTGATATCACATGTCCCAATAACTTCCCCTCATTGACTACGAATATGGACTTCTTTGGATTGATTGAAATGCCAAACTCTCGACATTTTTTGAATACCTGTTGTAGGTGTAAAGGGTGATCCTTCCTTCTTCGGGAGAAGACGGTCATGTCATCCAAATAGATGACGATGACCTTATTCAATAATTCTCCAAAAGCTAAATCCATTGCCCTTTGAAAAGTGGCCCCCGCATTCAAAAGGCCGAATGGCATTCGTTGGTAAGCAAATGTTCCCCACTTGGTAGTGAATGCGGTTTTATGTTGGTCTTCATCCCTAACCCAGATCTGATTATATCCTGAGAAGCCATCAAGTAGGGAGAAGCGCTGAGCCCCACCACTGAGTGCAAGATCTGATCTATCTACGGGAGAGGATAATGATCCTTGAGCGAAGCCTGGTTCAGGTTGTGAAAGTCCACGCATAGTCGTATATCTCCATTCTTCTTTCTAACAGGGACTAGATTCGCTACCCAAGAGGAATGCTTTATGGGATAAATTATCTTTGCCTCGAGCATCTTCAAGAGCTCGACTTTCATCAAGACCTCGATCTTTGGATTTACAGGCCTTTGCCTCTATCGGAAGGGTTTGATCCCCTCTTGCAACTCGATTGTATGCTGGATCAGTTGTCGATCGTATCCTTTTAGGTCTTGATAAGACCACGCCACTATGTCGGGATACCTTTTGCAAAGATATCGGATCTGTTCTAGCTCTTTCGAAGTGCAATCTGTTCCAACTTTTATCGCCTTTCCAGGTTCAAGCTCCAAATCCTGATATTGCTTCGCATTGACTTTGATCCTATGAGAAACTGCTCGATCATTTTGATCGAAGAGGCTTTCAAGAGTAATTAACCCTTTGGGAACGTGATTATTCTTCAAATGAACTAGCCCTTCATATTCCTCATCATCCGGGCTTCTTCTCTCAATTGTGGCTGCTTCTTGAATCATAAAATTCACAATCTGCTCATCATTGTCAAAAACTTGCCAATGTAGATCTCTGTCTGGGATAGAGGGCCTATAAATCATCCTCACAACTTTAGGTTTATGCACCATGTCTTCTACTAGAGAGTACCTAGCTGCGATGGATGCTAGGACATCGACATGTTGGTTCTTTTCACGTGGAATGGACTACAGATTGAGAGATTCGAATTGGTCAAACAAGTCCCATACCCTGTTACGGTATGCTTTGAGATAGTGCTTCTTTGAAATGCACTTGTTGGTGACTTGATTGCATACCAATTCTGAATCTCCAAAGACTTGGAGATGCTTTATGCCTAAATTTTTTGCTTTCTTGAGTCCTAGGCATAAAGCTTCATATTCTGCTACATTTTTGGTGTAGCTCCAAATCAACTGGTAACAATATTCCTTCTATTCTCCAGATGGTGATACTAAAAGAATCCCTGCCTCGACATCATTTTTGCATCGGGCGCCATCGAAGAACAATTTCCATAATTCTCCTTGGGCAGAGATCTTATCTTCTGACTTGGTGTGTTTCTCAGGCTTGGTGATGGCATAACATCCCATTTTCATCTCTATCATGGCATTGAAATCTGCCAATGAAAACTCATCTTCACAACTTAACTGTGCAAGGGATTCCTCAACCAGGTCCACTTGCTCTATCTCTTCCACTATCGCATGCACAGGATCACTGCTCTCTTCTTCGGACATCTTCTATACAAGGAAGGTAGAAGGTTTTTCATTGTAGATTTTTACCTTCTTCCCTTTGAATGGAATTTCTAAGTGTGAGTAATCCATAGATAGATATCCTCCCAGCTTCATTGTAAACTCTCTCGACAAGCACATACTGAAATATGGCTCAAGGTCAATGACTACCACCTCTTGTATAATCATGTTCTGAGGCATATTATGCAGTCGAATGGGTATATCTTTAATTACACCTCTAGTCTTCATGGGGGTACCATCCAGTTGGAGCATGCCATGGCTACTTTGGGTGTACTCCATTCCTATCTCCTCGCACACTGCTTTGGGCATGACTATCATCGCGGCCTCGAAGTCAATCATACAATTGTGTACAACATACCCTTCCATTTGTAGAGATAGGTAGAATGGAGGTGGCCTATTCTTTCCTATAATGGACATGGATAGGGTCTGCACTAGGGCAAGTGGTGTTGACTTTCTCACCTTAGTTGTCTTCAATGATTCTTGCAGAAAGTCCACTTGTCCGGGTAACTGCAATGCGTCATATAGACTAATTTTGGCCGGAGTCTTCTTCAACTCATCTACAATATTGTAAACCAGGGAGTTGGGCACCTCAGGTTCCCTTTTCACCTCATACTTGGTGTGATACTGCTCTGTGGCTTCGACCCTTTGTCGCTTGGTCAACGAAGGAAGCTTGAGCTTCTCTCTAGCTTGTTCTTTAGTTTCCACCTAAGGTGGATTTGTAGGGGCCTGTTGGGCCTTTTCTTTTACTGGTGGGAGCTGAGAAGCTTCGCTTAGGGCCTGGGGAAGTTGTTGTCCCTTCTCATGGCGAGCATGCACCTTTAAGGGAGCCATTTGATCAGCCTCTACCTCCATTGACCTTTTTCCTCCTCTGGTGAGGACTGCAACTTGCTCTTCTTCGCCAATTACCAGGTTTTGATCCATTTTCTTGATAATGTTGACCTGACCACCATGACTACTACTCGCCAGCGTTTGCACATAATGTTGGTGCAGCATACAAGTATTCTCTTCGTGAGGGTCATTACACGTGGAGCACCAATGTATGTAGTCGGAGGTGCTCGGAGCTTCATCAATCATGACATTTCTTGCCGACGCTCTCCCTTGCTAGACTGCTTGATCTTTAGTAAGCGTTGGTGGAGGATAAGACCTTCTCGATAGAAACTCATGTTGTGCCTGCTTCTTTTTCATAATGGTCATGTCATTAGATAGGGTTTGCACTGTGGAGTTCAGGGACTGAACTTCCTGTAGTATCTTGGCTTGCATATCATCGGCTTTGGGAATAGGTGGCAATGGAGCCATCGTTGGTATTGGAGGTAGGGTGGGGTGTTGAGGTGGTGCTGGCAATACAGGGAATGTCAAAGAGATAGTGGGTTGTGATGCCGAGAATGTGGGAAAATGGATTTGTGGAGTAGCGATCTGAGATACGATGGGATTCGGGTTCCAAGATGAGATCGGGTACGTGGGGGTTGCAGAGATCTGCGAAGCGGCTACATTCGCATACTAGGATTGAGGGAAATTGAGAAGTATGGGCATCGACATCCTTTGGGGAAGCTTACCCACAACTATTAGATCCATCTCCACTCTTTGGGCTAACTCATACAACTCAGGGAAGGTATTGATGTTCGAATACCTTACCATGACACTGATATCAGGGTTGAAAGCCCTCAAGAAAATAGTATGTTGTAGCTTCGCTAGTTGGCCGAAGTCCAACTGGTATCCTTTGCTAGTTTTGAGCGAACCTAACATTGAAATTAATGATCTCTTCTTGTGGATGTCTCTAGATCGTTGTGAATTGATGCAGAAGAGAATATGGATCGATGGACTCATTGAAGCTTCTCATCAATTGTCCGGCTAACTGGTCCCATCCCGTTATAGTACCGAGTGGTAAAGATCTATACCAGTAGAGGAGTTTCCCTCTAAGAGATAGAACCAGAAGCTTTACCATAACTCGCTCCTCTATGATGTCATGAATCGCCGCCAGATAAACTATGTCCTGGATGTGCTCCAGAGTGGTCTTCCTAGTTCCATCGAACGTTGGGATCTTCTTCATAGCAGTAGGTGGAACTTGCCCTTGTCTCGCTAGATTTAGTGGTCCGAAAGAATTCCATGCTGGGAATAGTCTGGGAAGCGGTTGTTGCTACTACTACTGCATTTTTTGTTGTTGTTGTTGTTGTGCCATATTTGCGCCTGGATTCTGAGAAACAGGGATTCCCAAAGCTCCTCGTTGGTTGCTAACAAGACGACTAATAGGAACAGAGGTGCTAGGATGCTTCGATGAGTTGGGAGGATTGGGAGAAAAGCTAGCTGCCTCAATCCTTGTTCATCAAAAGCAGCCTCTTGCAAGGATGTTCCACGTAACAGTGACTCAGGGGTGACCAACCTAGAGCATTCCCCAAAGGCGTCAATATCAAGCTCAAAGAACTCAGTTTCCTCTCCTCTATTCCTAACTCTCCATCTTGTTTGCATGAAGGCACAAACTTAAGTATCGGTCTCTACGACTTTAATATTCTCAGGTTAAATAGAGTCGCCAGATGCTAAGAGTCTTTTGGCAATGAGACGAGCATCGATTCTCACTACCACTCACAAGGTGAGACTGACCGTGTCCCACCGGGCATGCCAGAAACTGTTGGTCATCAAATATGCCCAGGAAAGGATTTTGGGAGGTGTACGCACCTTATACCTAGACCAACATTGAAATATTTAGAGGAATAGATGCCCCTTGTGCCAATCTCTAGAGAAATGCCGGCTCCTTTACTAAACTACTTGGGGTTTTTGAGACAAGAGTGCAGGAAAGAGATAAAAATAGTAAGGGTGTAGGAAAGAAATAAAATAGTAAGGGGAAAAGAAAAAAAAAAAAGTAATGGAAGAAATGTTAATAGATTAAAGTGGGAAAGAACCAACAGCGCGATCATCGGCTAACAACCCGAAACAAGCAGTAAGAAATACCAAGAAATAAATGAAATGAACACAATACTAGCCCTCCTATGTATCCTCTGGACGAGTTCCAGGATTACCCTCCCCTTACGTCGAAATCTAGAATTCAAAATTACGATGACTAGGAAATGAGTGAATATAATAGAAACACTATCCACAGGCAGCATACAAGAAAACTAATACAATGTTTTTCTCCCCTATGTATCCTTCGAGAAAATTCCAGGATTCTATCCCCAATCGCACACCTAAATCCAGAATGCAGAATTACAGTATGCAAATGAAGAAAAGATAACAAAAATAATCACAGAAGGCAGCATACAAGAGAGAAATTAAGCCCGAAGCTCTTTAGTATTAATCGTAGGAATTCAAGTTACAATAGCTTTCTAGCAGAAAGTTCCCCCCCCATTTTTTCATTAAAATGCCTGGGTTTTTATAGAGGACCCGACCCTCCGAGCCATCAATGCACAAAATGGAGGAGTACATCCTCGAAAATCTGAGAAGTCGGCTCCCACAGCTCCTATGACTGAGCTCTCAAATCCTTTTCTAAAACTAGCTACTATGACCAGGTCAGCCGGGGAAACTCACATTTATGAGCCACCTGACTCGTCCTAGGCTTCTGGGTGTGGAGCTCGAGTGGCCGCCATGTCCGTCGGGCTCTCCTTTTGAGACCGATACCTCTTTTCAGATTGCTAAAAATGAGCAACGAGTTCACCGAGCACGTAAAAATTCATTTATGAGGCACTTGATTGCCTCAAAAAAATACTCGGCTTGGAGTGCGTGCCCTTGAAGCGCTTCATCGATTTCTAGTTCACGACCCTGCTTCGCAATGGATGTAAGCCGAAGCAGATCATCTCCCTTTGTTATGCACTTCGCATGAAGGAGCTTCGCAAAATGGCTTCGGGGATGTAAAATGCCGAAGTAGATTTCTCTCCTTAATACAAGGCTTTCCATCTCTCACTACTTCGCTGAAAAGGTGTGTTGAAAGCTGCTTCGCAAGGTTCTTCACCAAAGTAGATACTTTGCTAATAAGTTGTCAAAATGCTTCACCGCAAACTTTCTTCAAAACTACGGTTTGGGAGGTTTTTGGCCGAAGTGCAATTCTACCTTGGAAAAATGTTTTGCTCTTTATGGACCGCTACTGCTTCGGGTGAAAGCGCCTCGCATGAAAGCTATCCGAAGGAGATGCTTCGTAATGACTTTGGGCGAAGTAAAATGGTTCGCCAGTAGGGAGGCCCGAAGTGGGTGCTTCGCTGATTTTTTAGCGAAGCATTTTTCAGTGCTTGAACTTTTTGAATCCTGCTTCGCAAAAATTTTGCCCGAAGCATCGGTTTGGGCTGCTTCGGGTGCGAAGCTCTTCTCATGCCTTAGAAACCTTGGGCCGAGATCTAATCCTTGCTTTCCTCCTCTTGGAGAAGCTATTTTCCATGTTTGGACTTCTTCGAATCCCGCTTCGCAAAACTTTCGCCCGAAGCATCTATTTGGGCTGCTTCGACCATGAAGCTCTTTTCATTCTCTACTTCCTTCCTTCAGTGAAGCCATCTTCCTTTTCCTATGAAGCTCTTAAGCTTAGCTTACTCAGTAGTGAAGCACTTGTATCTCCATTCTATGTACAAGGGGGATGGCAATGAAAGCCAAAATTGTTGCAATACTCAAAAATGTTTTTTCTAAAAAAACAAGGGAACAAATTCATGAAACAAAAAGAAACACTTTACAAAATTTTGATTTTACTACCCCTCTAGGCAATGTGACAAAATTTTCAACAATGACTTCAGCCATGGGTAAGAATCAGCCCCCTCTAATTTACCTTTCCCTTTGGATGGAAGGATGGATCATGCATAACTACATGATCAACTATGGAATTGCAACAACCATCATGCCCAAAGCGGTGTGTGATATCATGGGCATGGAGTATACCCAGAGCAGCCCTGGAGTGTTGTAGTTATATGGGACTCCCATAAAGACGGTAGGAGTTATCAAGGATTTTCCCATAAAAATCCATAAGATATCGTAGGTCATGATCATCCAAGAGATCGTGGTGGTTGACTTAGAGCCATAATTTAGTATGTGCCTCTTGTGAGAATTCATAGCTAATTTGGGAGGCTATTTCTCCCTCAACTACTCACACTTGGAGATCCTATTCAAGGGGAAAATATTTAAGCTCTTCAATGAGAATCCTACCACTTTTCATGTTGAAAAAATTGAAGATGAGGAAAAGAGCTCGATATCTGTCAACCTAATGGCATAATAAATGCAAACGATAGACCTGATGGAAGAATCCCTTGACAAGATCTGGGTCAAATATGAGTTCTCTATGAATGATTTTAATGTTTTCATTGGGACTAATTTGGGTTGCTACTCACTCACAAAACCTAAAAATATTGAAATAGAAGCACCCGTAGAAGATTCCCCAACACACGATCAGCTATGGAAGTTGTACTTTGATGGCACCCAATGTAAGAACAGTGCAAGAGTTGGAATTGGTCTCATTTCCCCCTTAGGCAAGTAGAAGACTTATTCATACAAGCTCACATGGAGCTGTATGAATAACACAATAGAGTATGGGGCTTTATGCCTTGGACTCAAGAAAGTTGAAAATCTCGGCATCAAGCAGTTGTAGATATTTGGAGATTTAAAATTTATTAGCAACCTGGTTACCAGTACGTGCATATCTAAGCAACACTACTTGAAGGTGTACCACAACAAGGTGTGGAATTTTCTTGAATACTTTACCGTGTTGAACATCAAGTCAATTTTGAGAGAGAAAAACAAGCTTGTGGACATCTTAGCCTCCATCGATGATAGGTTTTCACCAATGGATGATATGATGCATAAGCTAAAGATAGTAAGGCTAATCTATAGGCCTTTTGTACCTGATAAAAAACTCCACTAGCAGGTGTTCGACAATGATGAACAACTTATCAATTTCTTGGTAAATGAAGCATCCTCCATCGAAGAGTGAACCCTCAATGAGGAAGACTATGAGGGCTTGATCCAATTCAAAAATAACCACATATAAAAGGGTTTTATCACGTTGGAAAGTCTCTTTGACCGTAAAAACAGGTCTATCAGCCACAAGATCAAGGTGGATCAGAAAGAGTTCATGGACCTAGAGTTACAACTGGTAAAGGTTATCAAGGTAGGGTCTGACTACTCATTCGAAGAGATTTAGTAGATTCATGTCCTATGCAAGGAGTACCCCAACATCATCGCTTGGTGCTACCAATATCTAAAGGGGTATGATAAGAATATCATCCAACACACCATCGAGCTAGAGGAACGAGTCAGACCATTCAGGCAAAAGCAGTGACCCGTCAACCCGAAGATCAAAATACATATGAGGGATGATATTTTGAAGATGCTTGAAGCTAAGATCATATACCCGATCAAGAATTCCTCCTGGGTGCCCAACCTTTTTCCAATACAAAAGAAGAATGGCGACATTCGCTTGTGCATCGATTTCTAAAATATCAACCAAGTGTTGCTCAAATATCACTATCCACTACCTCAGATTGATCAAATCCTTCACATGGTGGTGGGAGCATAGATATTTTCCTTGCTATATGGCTTCTCAGGCTACAACCATATTTGGTTCAAGGATGAATACCGACACAATACTACATTCACCACCAAGTGGGGAACCTTCTCCTACCAACACATACCCTTCGGCCTTTCGAATTTTGGAGTGACTTTCCAGAGAGCGATAGAGCTTGCCTTTGGTGAACTATTGAATCATATCATCATAATTAACTTAGAAGAAATGACATTTTTCTTCCATAAGAGGGAGGATCATGACTTAAATTTACGATAAATTTTTGAAAAATATCAGGAGTTTAGGGTCTCCATCAACCCCAAGAAATCTATCTTCGTAGTGAAATAAGGAAAGCTACTCGGGCATCTGATATCTAAAAAGGGGTTAATTTTTTATCCCGCTCAAGATGAGGTGCTTCTCCGCCTTCTAATACTAGTAAATAAAAAATCCCTGCAGTCCTTTTTAGGATAGATAAACTTTGTGAGGAAGTTCATCACTAAATTTACCCAAGTAATAAAGTCGATGGCTGAGCTTCTAAAGAAATATGTCAAATTCAAGTGGACATATTAAAGGAGGTAGGCTTTTCAATAAATTAAGGAGTGGATCACCCAAGCTCCTGTCCTCATCAACCCTGACTATTCAAAATATTTTATCTTATATGTCGTCAGGGAGCTAGAGAACTATGCAGCTATTCTGACACAAAAGGGCAAATACAGATATGAGCTCTCGATAGCGTTCCTCGACCAAATCATCTAGCCACATGAAGAAAAGTTCAATTTTATTGAATGAAAAGTGCATGCGGTGATGAGGTTACTCTAGAAGTTTTGTTACTTCATCTCTTAGAGCAAGATGATAGTGTACGTGATACACTCAGATGTTCAAAATTTCATCATCCAAGATGAGTTGGGCAATAGGAGATATGGATGGGTTACTAAGATCTAAGAGTTTGACATCGAGGTATGCCCTACCAAATTAGTCTGAGGTAAAGTGCTCTATCAAGAGTTGACCAAAAGTGTCGTAGCTAAAGCTAAAAACCTTGACTTGGACACCCTTGCACCTGATAGCAATATTTCCAATTTATTGGTTGATAGTCAAGATTGGATAGAAGATCTGGTCAGGTACTTAGACACAGGTAGGTGTCCTCCTCACTTCAATGCTTCACAGAGGAGGTTTCACCTATAGGCTAGCAGGTATGTCCTGACTCCTAACATACTATACTATCATAATATCGATGAAGTTCTCCTAAGATACATCAGAGAGTTAGAGAAGGTGAAGATATTGGAGGAGTTTCACTCTCGAAGGGCATTTTGCAGGTAGATCGATGGTGCTAAAGACCATAAAAGTAGGTTATTATTGGCCCACACTTTTATCTGACACTTTCAAGGTTAGTCAGAATACCGACAGTTGCCAGCGCTACTCGGGCAGGACTAGGAATGCATCGCTTCCTCTCCACCCCATCCAAGTGAAATCCCCGTTCCAACAGTGGGATCTATAATTTACTGGGATCATCAACCCCAACTCCTCTGTCGACCATAAATATATCTTGACTTCCATAGACTACTTCACTCGATGGTCAGAATCAATTTCGACAAAGCAGGCTAACCAAGAAATGGTTATTTTTTTTCTTGAAGGACTGGTCACTCGCTTTGGTGTACCTAAAGCCATCGTGTTTGATAACGGCTCTCCTTTCACTGGTGCAAATATCTATGATTTATCAACCAGGTATGGAATATTTTTGAAAACCTCATCTAACTATTACTCACAGGGCAATGGACTGGCGAAATCCAAAAATAAGAACCTGCTATGAATATTTAAGAGAATGCTGCAAAAAAATAAGTGGAGCTGACACCTACTCTTGGACCAATCACTTTGGACCGACCACATTTCTAACAAGCAATCAATCAAGATGTCACCCTACTCATTGGTGTACAAAAAAGATGCAGTCTTGCCCATGCACATTGAGCTGCCCATATTGTAGTTGCTTAAGTGGCTCAACACCGAAGAGAGTCAATTTGATATGATGGATGTGAGGTTGGCACAGTTGCTATAGTTGGAGGAAGAAAGAGAGAAATCTTACGAATCCTTCACCAAGCATGTCGAATCCACCAAAGGTTAGTTTAGGAAAAAGACTTATGACCAATCCTTCAGTGTCAAAGATTTGGTTTTAAAGTGGAATGAAAACAAGTCCAAGCTGGGGAACCATGAAAAGTTTGATGTCTTCTATGAAGGCCCTTTTTGAATCTTCGACGTTAAGCAGCTCAAATCATTCATTCTACAAGACAAGGAAGGTTTCACTCTCCTAATTGCAGTGAATGCATTTCTTCTAAAATTTTATCACCCATCGAGCTCTGATGAAGATCGTTGATCCACCAGGTATTTATTGTGTATATGATTTCTTTCAAAGTCTGTACAGTTGGCTGTCACTCCAGTTTTTTGAGCGTAGTTAGGAAAAATTAATAAATGATAAGGAATTTTATGTCGGTTTATTTTCTAGAGCTGGAGCCCGTCATGTGCTCCAGGCATATTAGTATAGGTTCTCCTCCTTTTGCTTCAAAAAAACAAATTCATGTTCTCTAAGTCTAGTAGAGCACTCCTCTAAAAATAACTCCACTCGTAGAACAATCCTCTAAAAGCGCTCTACCCATGGAGTGCTCCTCTTCAAAAGGTTCGAAGATCCCTAAGAAGCATGACAAGTGGAGCGTTCACCGAGGTTCTGGAGTACAAGGGTTCTGCTCCAAAAATGAGCAGATGTCCCATGACAATGGGATGAGCCATTGGGTTGGCAAGATCGAAGCCTCTCTATGCTTGTTTCAATTTTTTATCGAGAGTTAAGCAGTTGTCAGTGGAGAAGTGCTCAGATGGGTTACCTTCTAGGAATTGTCTCGATTGGTGTGCACCATGGTAAGAGTTGAGCGTTAGAATTGAAAAAATGCCATGAGAGTTAAACTAATGCTAGAATAGGATGCAAGTTGGCTATTGAAGAGGGCTTTTATAGCCAGGATGAGATAATCAAAAGTAGTCTTGCATCAGGTGAAGGCATGGATAATCTTAGGGAGCAGACTAGTCCCTTTTACGCCAAGTGATAAGTCGAAAGCAAATTGTTCAACAAAAAGAAGTACTAGATTATAATTCATGTAAAATACTCCATCTAGGGAGTGCTTCTCCGAGAGCACTCCACCTAGGAAGCACTTTTTCCAAATCACTCCACTCAGGGAGTTCTTGCATGGAAGTTTAAAAGGGTTAAGGGGAGAAGTGTTTTCTTTAAATTGGCAAGCGCTCCACCCATGGAGTGCTTCTTCAAAAGTGCTCCACCTAGGGAGTGCTTCTTCAAAATTGAACCCTCTAGGGAGCGAACACCCCCCTTAAAAGTTATTTTTTGTTTTATCTTAAGCTATCCATTTAGATTGCACCAAGTTTCACGGAGGGATAAGAGCACTGGTAAAGTAGTCATTTTTAAAACCATAACCCTAAAAGTGCAGTATTATTTTAAGTGAGAGTCGTACGACTACCCAATTAAAATATTTTTACTCTCCATCAGCCAAAGCGCATCCTCTAGGCAGTTTAGTATGGGCTCCTCTCCCAATAAGTAGCACACACCCCAAGGAAGTGTCCTTTTTTATCATCATTATTTGTCATTTCCAAAAAGCAACCACCAACATGTGGGTAATTCAAGGCACACGCTTACATGCACGTCCTCCACCAACATTAACTTTAGGTAATCAGCATTAAAAGATGAAATATTAAGATTTGATGCTATAAGGTGGCAATTTTATTATTAAAATTTCAAAATAATCTATAGCATTTTTCATTTTCTCCTCTACCCTAGCACCCTGCATTCATCCAAAAAGCTAGGTTATTTAGACTATGAGTTGTTGTGATACATCCAACAACCATGGGTAAAAAGAGTAAAGAAGTTGAGGGGAAGGCAAAAAATGAGAAGGCACCCAAGGAAAATGTGGTGCCTATAGAGGTATCTAGCTTGGAGAAGTTGAAGAAGCAGCGAAAGCGAGAGAAAAAACTAGTAGAGTTGACAGCTTTGCAACATACTCTCTTCCGGTACCGGGATTGCTTGGTCACACACAAGGACATAAAAAAACTACACTAGGATGTCAAAATGGCTTATAGGGAGGCCCCAACCAAGAATATTATGGCTACCATATACCATTCACACTTGTACTTTTACATGTGCATGTTTGTGCACCACTATCCAAATTTCATAAAGTTTGTATCACTTTTTGACGATGCCCATTCAAGGATGGTTTAGAATGCCAAGGCAGAGGCATTGTTCACTATCACAGTTGACATTATATGGGATGATTTCACTTATGGGAGAAAGCACTCATCTAGTTGTTCACTATCGTGGAGCCCCAAGGTACGTATTTATATCTTCCTTTCTCTTCTTCCTCAACTACACCTGAAATATCTATGACAATACCAGTTTCAATGGCTCTTGCATCAAGTGCAACTCCATTACCCCAATCCTCTTTCCCAAGTCTATCTATTTGTTTTGCATCATCCGTACCACTATCAAAGTCATCTTCTATTCCTTCATCTATAGTGTTTGAATCCTTCATGGGAAACCCTAATGCATTCTCAGTCCCTTCCTCATTTAGTTTTCCCTTGTATGGTTTTGCCAACCATATTACAGACATCTTTTCCACTAGAGAGCTAGATCCACTTTTAATCACACCCCCTCCTACTAGTTTCTCAATGCCCCAACCGAATTTTCACACGGTGGTGATCCAAGCACCTTCGAGGGTTAGCGCAGTCATTTCCCCTTCAGCTTTCAACATAATATATGATTTAAAACCCCCTCTACAACTTCTTCCCTTCATGCCAATCCTTGGAATAGGCATTCAAGAGTCATTGTAGTTTGAGATGGAGATCGCCCAGCAACTCGTTGTTGTGTAGAGCATTTGCAAGGCATGCATGAATACAACACGTTATCTAAGGGATTGTAGGAAGAGAGAGGCATAGGCTCTGATGCAGACTCAGAAGGCCTACATCATGCTTCATAGTATCTAATTCAATGTATGAATACAACACATTATCTGAGGGACTGTAGGAAGAGAGAGGTGCAGGCTCTGGTGCAGACTCAGAAGGCCTGCATAATTGACTTAGATACGATGAAGCTACAAACCATTGAAAAATACCGCTAGTTCATAAACCCTTGGTGGAAATGACCCCAGTCAATTATGCCATCTACCATATTGAGGAAGACATGGCAAGAATGAACACTGCACAAAAAATGGGTGATGTCCAAGTTGGAATGGGCTCCATTTATACTCACGATGAATATTACAAAGATTGCTTCTTCAAAGCACAATCCAAAAATTATGAGCTCAAAGAGGCCCTAACAATGGTGAGAAGGCATATTGAAACATTGGAGTCTAAGTCCAAGAAATAGGTTAAGTGTTGGAGGCTGATATTAAGCAGTTGAAGGAAAATATTTAGTTGCTTGAATATGAAAATAAAGAAGCATCCAAACTATACAATCACCACATCAAAATGATCGCCCAGGCAAACTAGGAAATACAAGCATTCACTATCCAAAGGAATGAGTTGCAGGTTCATTTGTCTAAGAGAAATAAGTAGCCTATTATACCCTCTAGGGAGCGCATCAAGGAGACGTACCTAGACTTCCTACGAGAATTCCCAACAAAGGCGACAAAAGGGATTATAGTCTTGGCATTCATTAAGGAAGCACATGAGGCAGTCGTTGTTGGTAGTCCAATCCTGGAGTTCGCTCAAGCAGATGTCAACTATTGGTTATATTTGGCCACCCAACTCAGGAAGATAGAATATGTACCTATCATCCTTGCCCCTATGAGCGATCTGGCTTGGTCATTGGTAATGACAAAAAAAACTTTGCATTACTTCTTCACAAAGGTTGAGCTGGCCAAGAAAGCTACCTGCTCTCAGATTCTCTTATGTAGGAGCATGGTATCTTATTGTGATACTTTGATGCTCTTGCTAAGATTGACATCCCAAGTTTCATCGAACCTAAGGATCCCATTCCATCAGTATAGGAGTTGTAGCCTATGTGGGCTGCCTTCGTTGATAATGCCTTATATGTCTATGCTTTGGAAGCCTCAAGTTTCAATGCTCAAATAATCCTCCTCATGGTCAAGTATGCACATATTCAATCCTTCTTGATAGATTTCGATAGAATATTGGAGTTTACTGAGGTTGAGCACATCGAAACATATTGTTGCCTAATCCAAGAGCTAGAGAAGCAGTCGACTTTCCCTTTGGAATGATGGTTTGATGCTTTTGTGGTGTACAAGAAGGTCTTAAAAAAGTTATTAGACCAATATCTCCCTCAACCACCCAAGAAGAATGAAGAAGATGAAACAAGCAGTGCTACAGATTCAAATGCTGGGGAGACAGATGAACAGGAGGAAGAGACATACAGTGACACAAAATCAAAGGGCAAGGAATCAAAAGACACAGGTGAAGAATCCAGAAGTAGTGAGGAAAAATCATAGGAGCAGTTCAAAGGCTCAGAGTGTAAGAAGGACTCTGGTTCCCAAGGATAAAAGTTGGGATCTTCATATTGAGGCAGGTTCAATGCCCCGCGAGCCACCAGATGTGTTGCCATTTTTGACACACAGTTGTTGAAAATCATTTTGTATACAGTTTTGAGACCATTCATTGTAAAAACTTATTTTTTTCCTTAAAAAATGATTAAGATGTGGTTATGCTGCTGTGCTTTCAATGGCTGTCTCGTTTAGTTTAAAGCTGTATTTTTCTTGCATTATGAGATTCCTCATCTTTGCTGTACTTTTCTACGTTTTTTGTACTTTTCCACATTATGTTGCATGCAAAATTGTGAATGTTTTAGCATGAGTTTTTTTTTGATGTTTCACCTCCTTATCTTTGTTTCCAAAATTCCTTTCATATTTTGCATGTATAGCTGTAATTTCTAGCACTTGGGCATTTTGTTTAATTTTTTCATGTTAAGTTATAAAATTTTCCTTGTAGTAAGTAAAATAGGAAAAATGACTAAGTATGGAAAAGGAAGTTTGAGCATATTCAAGACTGCGGTGCTCCACTCAGAGGACAAATTTTCAAAGTGCTCCATCCAGGGAGCGCCACTCTAAAAACAACAAAAAATAGGTGTAAAAATGGCTAAGTATAAAATTCAATAGGGCCAAAAGGTAAAGCGCTCCACTAGTGGAGTGCCCCTCAAAATCACTCCATTAGTGGAGCGCCTTTACCAGAAAGCTTAAAATAAAAATAGACGTGGCTAAAAGAGCAAGTAAAAGTAAAAATAAGTCAAAGCCTAGAGTGCTCCACTCAGGGAGCGCTTCTCCAAAGTGCACCACTTTTGGAGCACTTGAGGGAAAAGACAAAAGCAAACCATAAAGATAAATTTTTATCAAGAGTACATTAAAAGTTAAATGTGGTCATAATGGAGAGTTCTTCACAAGTGGAGCACCTCTCCAAAGAACTGCACTAGCAGAGTGCATCTCCAAGGCAAATGCAGAGCAAAATAAAAATGAGCTATAATATAAATGAGAAAAGTAAACTCTAGAGTAAATTCAAAATAGTCAAAGAGAAAAGTGCTCCACTGCTGGAGCGCTCCTCCAAAAGTGCTCCACTACTGGAGCGCTCCTTTAAAAGTGCTCCACAACTAGAGCACCTCTTCTCAAACAAGTGACTAAGATAAACTATTGCAAATCTACCTTGGACAGTTCAAAACAACTCCAAGTTGCACTCTGTAAAATTGAATTGACTGTTTCAAGTCATTTTCAGAACCTTCTATCTTTAATGCTTAGTTATCTAAAATGCCTGAATTTACTGTTTCAAGTCATCATCGAGATCAATTATGCCTGTCATAGGAGTGGTTAGGCATTGATGTTTTAAGTGGCAGATTTCTTCTATAAAATTTGGCTTCTGTTATAATCACAATGACACTGAGAGGGGGGGTGAATCAGTGTGATCTTTTAATATTTAAACTTGCAATACTTAAAGCTGAAATAAAGCAAATTTAAACCAGATAGAACAAAAGAGCATCACACACAACACAGATTTAACGAGGTTCACCAATGTGGCTACTCCTCAAAAAGGGCTGCTTGGACTACCATCCAAATCCAGCCTTTGCAAAGCAACAACTTTACAACAATTTACCAGCACCAACTGGAAGGAGCACCAACCCCTCAATTTTTTTGCACCAACAGAAAGGAGCACCTACCCCCAAATCACCAACACCTACCTGGAAGGAGCACCAACCCCTTATGCCAAGCTGCAACTTGGACTTCTATAGAAACAAAGAAAATAACTGAATAATACCTTCACCTTATTGCTCATCGTCTGTAGATTCTCTCGCACTCGTCTGTTGTGCAAATGCTTCGCACTATCAGTCTGCTTCTGTGCAACAGCCTCTCACACTACGCTTCATCACAATCAAACTATCGCTTCTGCTCCTATGCGCTTTTTCTGCTTTTTGTATGCTCTTGCTTCACACTCAGCTTAATTCGATACGACTAGCTCTCAGCTCTCTTCGGACTTCACTTGACTTAATTCGATACGATTCGCATACTACGCACTGCAGACTTAATTCGCACACAATCGAGACGCACACTTCAATCCTTTAAATCTCAAAATTGTCCTCCTTTTATAGCGTAAAATCATGAGCAAAGATCTAAACTTAGTCGGCTAAAAAACCCTAATTTTAGTCGACTGCAAACCCTAAAGATCGTCGACTGCAAAACCCTAATCTCTATCGGCCCAGATTCAACTTTGTCGGCTTCAACCGCCTCTGCCACCTCTGTCATTTTTTCTGTAGCTTCTCCCATGAAACTACAACATGTCACGATATCGTGACACCTTTTGCAGCCGTACGCCTTCTTTGCCCTGCTATCGTAAAAATGCGACACTTTTGGCCTTTGTCTGCTTTGCCACCATTCTTGTCACGAAATCGTGACACTTCTAACTTTCGTTGACGTCATCCCGACTCTTGTCATGAAACATGACCCTTTTTGCTTCTAGGCCTTCTTCTCCACTTTTGTCATGAAATCGTGACATTTTTGGCACCGTACAGTCTCTCTCCTCCTAGAGTCGCGAAACCGTGACATGTCGCAAAATTGTGACATCTTCATCCTGCTAGCTTCTTCACTGCTGCCTATCACAAAATCGTGACACTTTTTGCATCCGTACAATTTCTTCCTCAGTCACCAGCAAACGAAACATGTCACGAAATCGTGACACTTTTGCCTCCGAGCTTTCTCTCTCCTCTTTTGGTCATGAAAACCCGACATGTCGCGATATCGCGACACTTTTCCTCCTTGGCGCTTTTCTTCCCTTCGAGTCGCGAAAACCCGACATGTCACGAAATCATGACACTTTTCCTCCTTAGCGCTTTTTCTCCGAACATGTCACGAAATCGTGACAGTTTTCTTCCTTAGCACTTTTTCACCAAACATGTCACGAAATCGCGACAGTTTTCTTCCTTAGCGCTTTTTCACCAAACATGTCGCGAAATCGTGATAGTTTTCTTCCTTAGCGCTTTTTCTCCAAACATGTCATGAAATCGTGACAGTTTTCTTCCTTAGCGCTTTTTCTCCAAACATGTCACGAAATCGCGACAGTTTTCTTCCTTAACGCTTTTTCTCCAAACATGTCACGAAATCGCGATAGTTTTCTTCCTTAGCGCTTTTTCTCCAAACATGTCACGAAATCGCGATAGTTTTCTTTCTTAGCGTGTTTTCTCCAAACATGTCACGAAATCATGATAGTTTTCTTTGCATCTTCTCTCTCCTCGGCCATGTCACGAAATCATGACAATTTTGTTTGTGCTTTCTCTCTCCTCTAACATGTCACGAAATCGCGATAGTTTTTCTTGCCTGTTGAAAATGTCGCGATATCGCGACACTTTTCTTACTTGTCTTTTTCTTTCGCGACATTTTTCTTACTTGTCTTTTTCTTTGAACTTTTGCAAATAGGCAACTATGGTCTTCTTGGAAACTCACTGTCCATGCTCTGAATAACCTTTGAACTTCTGTCCTCTGCATCTGAATGACTTTTGAACTGCCCCAGTCCACTGCATCATTAGATCTAACTGCCTGTGTTGACAACAATGACAAAACTCTTGCAACACCTTGCTCAACAATCTCCCCCTTTGGAATTGTTGGCAACACCTGTGTAAATTCCTGTAACTCTTCTCCCCCTTTGTCAATAATACCAAAGGGCTACTGCAGACTCCCCCTGAGTCCATACACACAATTCTCAGGCACAATTTGTTGCACTTAGCACAAATTATGATCATGAGCAAAAGAATAGTCAAATACTCAAATGCTCCCCCTGAGAAAGTGATCCCTGTAGCTAGTCACTTCTTGGGAGGTGTTACTACTCCCAATTTGTTTTGAAGGTACTCAAACACTTCCTTGGGCAATGGTTTTGTAAAAATATCTGCTACTTGTTCTGTGGTTGGGACAAAATCCAATTTAACTTCTCCTTCTGCAACTTTCTCCTTCAAAAAATGATACCTGATGGCAATGTGTTTTGTCCATGAATGCATTACTGGATTCTTGGAGATGTTAATTGCACTGGTGTTATCACACTTAACTGATATTGGTTCACTAAAATTAATACCAAGATCTTTCAGAGTTTGTTTCATCCACAAAACTTGTGTACAGCAGGTTGTTGCTGCAATATATTCTGCCTCACTTGTTGATAAAGAAACTGACTCTTGTTTCTTGTTGTGCCAAGCAACCAACCTGTCACCGAGATAAAAAGCACCTCCACTTGTACTCTTCCTATCATCAACACATCCTGCCCAATCTGCATCTGAATAAGATATAAGGGTGAAGTCTTTTCCTTTCGGATACCATAACCCATACTCCATAGTACCCTTGAGATATCTGAGAATCCTTTTTACTGTTGTCACATGAGTCTCTTTGGGACTGGCCTGAAATCTTGCTACCATGCAAATTGCCTGTAGAATATCTGGTCTGGTAGCTGTTAAATAAAGTAAGCTTCCAATCATTGATCTGTACATGGTTTGATCTACAGGTGGAGATTTGTCATCTTTACTCAACTTGTAGCCTGTCACCATAGGAGTGCTAACTGGCTTACAATCCTCCATTGTGAATCTTTTTAGCATCTCTTTCACATATTTGACTTGGGAAATAAATATGCCTTTCTCATTTTGATTAACTTGTAACCCAAGAAAGTAAGACAGTTCACCAATCATAGACATTTCAAATTCTTTCTGCATTTTATTTGCTAAGTCTTTACATGAATCATCTTTGTTGCTGCCAAATATGATATCATCTACATAAACAACAAGAACAATGAGATGCCCATTTTCTGTTTTGACATACAGATTACTGTCCACCATACCCTTTTTAAACCCCTGTTGAGAGAGATAGTTATCTAGCCATGCATACCATGCTCGGGGTGCCTATTTTAAGCCATATAAAGCTTTCTTTAATTTGCAAACAAGATTGGGATCTTCACCAATTTGGAAACCATCTGGTTGTTCAATGTAAACTTCTTCTTCAAGTGTCCCATTTAAGAAAGCTGATTTTACATCCATCTGGTAAACTCTGAAATTCTTATGAACTGCTAAGGCTAGAAACATTCCGATTGCTTCTAATCTGGCCACAGGTGCAAAAGTCTCTTCAAAATCAATGCCTTCAACTTGTGCATACCCTTTATAGACCAATCTAGCTTTATTTCTAACTACCTGTCCATCTTCATTCAATTTATTTCGAAATATCCATTTGGTGCCGATTACATTCTTATCCGTCGGTCTAGGAACTAATTCCCAAGTTCTGTTCTTTTCAATCTGATCTAACTCTTCATTTATTGCCTTCATCCAGCTATCATCTTTGCTTGCCTCAACTATATTTTTGGGCTCAATGCTGGATAAAAGAGAGTAGTTACTTACTACTTTCTTTCTTGTCTGAATACCAGCTGTGGGATCTCCAATAATTTGATCTCTTGGGATGATTCTTCTGCCAGCTGCCTATTTTGAATTTCTTATTTTCTTCCACCTCTGAGTCATCGATTAAGTCATCTGAGTTAAGAGATCGTTTCTTTTCTGTTTCATTTTCCTCTTCTCCTTCAATGACTTCTTCATAAATTGGGTAGTTTTCTTCATAGTTAACTGTTCTTTCCCTTCCTTCATCAAATTTAACATCAGCACTGTCCACAATTTTCTTGAGTCTCTTGTTGTAACATTTATAAGCTTTGCTCTTTATCGAATACCCAACAAAGACACCTTCATCTGCTCTATTTTCAAACTTCCCAAGATTGTCTTCAGTTTTTTTGATGTAACACTTATAGCCAAAGACTTTGAGGTGTTTTGCTGTTGCCTTTCTACCAAACCACAGCTCATAAGGAGTTTTGCTTTCATGAGTTCTTAGCATGTACCTATTTTGGATGTATACTGCAGTATGGACTGCTTCTTTCCAAAATCTATCTGCTATTTTGTTTTCCACCAGCATAGTTCATGCCATTTCCTGTACTGTTCTATTTTTTCTTTCTACCATGCCATTCTGCTGTGGTGTTCTAGCTGCTGAATATTGTCTCCTGATACCATGCCGTTCACAGTATTCTGTAAACTCATCTGAGATGAATTCTCCTCCTCTATCTGATCTCAAACATTTAATTCTTTTTCCTGTTTCATTCTCAACTAGATGTTTGAAAGATCTGAACATTCCAAAAGCTTCTGTTTTATTCTTTAAGAAGAATATCCATGTCATTCTGGAATAATCATCAATACATAGCATAAAGTATTTGTCACCATTTATGCTTTGAGTTCTCATGGGTCCACACAAGTCTGTATGTATAAGATCCAGAGGTTTACTGGTGTGGTACTCTTTTTTTTTTGAATGAGGTTCTGGTTTGCTTTCCCTTTTGACATGAAGCACAAATACTATTTGAAGGTTTTCTAATGGTTGGAATGTCTCTTACTGCTTGTTTCGAGCTGATTTTCACTAAATTATCAAAACTAATGTGTCCAAGCCTCTTGTGCCATAGCCATTTTTCTTCTTCCTATCCAATGAAACAATTACCTTCTGTAGTTTTTGAGAGTGTGTATAGGTTGCCAGATGTCCTTGATCCAGTAGCTATCAATTTTCCACTGTTTGATTTCCTGACTTCACAACCCTGCTTCTTGAAAACAACTTCATGTCCATTATCACAGATCTGACTAACACTCAACAGGTTATGTTTCAGACCATCCACAAACAAAACTTCTTCTGACTTGATCTTCCCATTACTGATTTGAACTGATCCTTTTTCGATTATCTTAGCTCCATCATTATTTCCAAATTTTACAGAACCGCCCTCATATTTTTGTAATTTTTCAAATTTTTGTTTATCACCTGTCATATGGCTTGAGCATCCGCTGTCAAGTATCCATGGTACCCTTTTACTCTGTGCCTTGAAAGCTGTTTGAACTATTAAGGATTCCTTTTCTTCCTGAGGCTGCTCTTTCTGTTTCCACTCTGATTTGGCTACCGTATTGGGCTCTAGTTTGGACTTTCCTTTTCTAGTATCTTGAGTATATCTTTCAGAAGGATTTCTATTTTGTCTTGCCCTATTTGGTTGAAATTTTCTTTTCTGAGGTTGATTTGCAGCTAAAAGACTACGACAGTTTCTTGCAATATGTCCAAAGTTGTGACAATTAAAACATTCTACTGCATAATTTAACGGTGAAAAAGCATTTCTAGAAGAGATTTCTTGGTCCTGCATTATACTTGCAATCTGCAATTTTATGCCCATAACCATTACACTTGAAACAGAAACCAGAAAAGAAATGATTGAACCTGAAAGATGGTTTTTGCCAGGATGTTGTAGGAGCCATAGATCTTCTTTTCTTTTGATGTGTGACCTTGGTAAATCCATCATTGTCAGTTCTCTTTTTGGGCCAGGCATTACTGCTTTTATTTTCCTGAGTTGTTTTTCTTTCATCAGTCTGTTTCTTCTCTTCATTCCTTACAGTTTCTACATTTTTGGCTTTTGGTCCATTTGACGATTCTCCTTCCATGAAGCCTAGACCAAATTTGATGCCAGCGAGTCTTTGATCACTTAAAATTTTATCCAGCTTCATCGAACTTTCTTCACGCTTTTGATGGCAGCTGATTTTTCGATCCAGTTCTTGCATCTGCATTCGTAGACTGACATTCTCTTCTTCTAGTTTACAACAGTAATCTAACTTCATGGTTATCTAAACTTTGAGATCCTCAGACATTTTCTTGTATTCTTCTGTCTATATTTTCAAACTGGTTATGATATCATTTGCATCCTCAAGCTTCCTTGAAAGTTTATAATTCTTTCTTTTCTCAGATTTCCATTCTACAAGAGCAGAGACCAGCTCACCTTCTAGATCTACTTCAGCCTCAAGATTTTTAGCAGAAACTTTAGAATTCATTACTTCCCTCTTTTCTGATTGTTCTACCTCTTTCGATTTTTTTGATTCACATGCCATGAACAGAACTTCACCTGTTTCTTCTTCAGAATCCTCACTAGAGTTGTCTTCTGAAGAATTTGCATTCCTGGAGATGAAACTTTTCTTTTTGAAGTTGCCTTTCCTGAAGTTTGATTTTTTCTTCCAGTCATTTCTTTCTTGGTGCGAAGCTTCCTCTCCCTGGTTCTTCTCATTGAGTGGACATTTTGTCGCAAAGTGCCCAATGCCTCCATAGTTAAAACATTTAAAAGGTAGCTTTCCTCTGTATTTTCCTTTTCCCTTTCTCAGTTTTTTGACAAAATTTGCTTCCATTTCATCAGATGCCTCCTCTTCTTCAGACTCTTGTTTTGTGTCTTTGCCTTTTAGGGCTTTAAAGGTTGCTTCTCTATCTGTGGGATTAGACCTTCCTATTCTCATTTCAAAAGCAGTCAAAGAACCATGCATCTCATCCATACTAAAGCGATTTAGATCTTTGGCTTCTTCTATGGCTGAGACTTTAGAATCAAATCTAGGAGGGAGTGATCTTAATACCTTTTTCACGATAGTAGCATCATCCATATCTTCGTCGAGACCTCTGATTGAATTAGTGATCCCATTGACTCTTTGCATGAAAGTCTCTATGTTCTCATCATTGTCCATATTTAAGGATTCGAATTGAGCTCGATGTGTTTGAAGCTTGGCCTCCTTGATCCTATCATCTCCTTCATGAATGTTCTCTAGTTTATCCCATACATCTTTTGCTGATTCACAATTTATGATCTTGACTAGCTCACTGTCCACTAGTCCACACATGATGGCATTTTTTGCTTTTGAATCATTTTCAAATGCCTTTTTACCAGCAGTGTCTATTGGAGCGGTGGTGGGAGCTTTGTAACCATTAACTACTGCACCCCAGATGTCAAAACCCAAAGCATGGAGATATGTCTGCATTCTGATTTTCCAGAACGCATAATTAGTTCCATCAAACAATGGTGCTTTGTTCGAGGAGAAACCTTCACCACTTGCCATTGCGTCACTTCCAAGATCACCCTAGCTGTTTGAGCCTGTTCAAGAACCTAGCTCTGATACCAATTGTTATAATCACAGTGACACTGAGAGGGGGGTGAATCAGTGTGATCTTTTAATATTTAAACTTGCAATACTTAAAGCTGAAATAAAGCAAATTTAAACCAGATAGAACAAAAGAGCATCACACACAACATAGATTTAACGAGGTTCACCAATGTGGCTACTCCTCAAAAAGGGCTGCTTGGACTACCATCCAAATCCAGCCTTTGCAAAGCAACAACTTTACAACAATTTACCAGCACCAACTGGAAGGAGCACCAACCCCTCAATTTTTTTGCACCAACAGAAAGGAGCACCTACCCCCAAATCACCAGCACCTACTGGAAGGAGCACCAACCCCTTATGCCAAGCTGCAACTTGGACTTCTATAGAAACAAAGAAAATAACTGAATAATACCTTCACCTTATTGCTCACTGTCTGCAGATTCTCTGCACTCTGCTTCTGCTGTGCAAATGCTTCACACTATCAGTCTGCTTCTGCATAATAGACTCTCACACTACGCTTCGTCACAATCAAACTATCGCTTCTGCTCCTATGCACTTTTTTTGCTTTTTGTACGCTCTTGCTTCACACTCAGCTTAATTCGATACGACTAGCTCTCAGCTCTCTTCGGACTTCACTTGACTTAATTCGATACGATTCGCATACTGTGCACACTGTAGACTTAATTCGCACACAATCGAGATGCACACTTCAATCCTTTAAATCTCGAAACTATCCTCCTTTTATAGCATAAAATCATGAGCAAAGATCTAAACTTAGTCGGCTAAAAAACCCTAATTTTAGTCGATTGCAAACCCTAAAGATCGTCGACTGCAAAACCCTAATCTCTGTCGGCCCAGATTCAACTTTGTCGGCTTCAACCGCCTCTGTCGCCTCTGTCATTTTTTCTGTAGCTTCTCCCGCGAAACTACAACATGTCGCGATATCGCGACACCTTTTGCAGTCGTACGCCTTCTTTGCCCTGCTATCGCAAAAATGCGACACTTTTGGCCTTTGTCTGCTTTGCCACCGTTCTTGTCATGAAATCGTGACACTTCTAACTTTTGCTGACGTCATCCTGACTCTTGTCGTGAAAATGTGACCCTTTTTGCTTCTAGGCCTTCTTCTCCACTTTTGTCACGAAATCGTGACATTTTTGGCGCCGTACAGTCTCTCTCCTCCTAGAGTCGCGAAACCGCGACATGTCACGAAATTGTGACATCTTCATCCTGCTAGCTTCTTCACTGTTGCCTGTCACGAAATCGTGACACTTTTTGCATCCGTACATTTTTCTCCTCAGTCACCAAAAACGAAACATGTCACGAAATCGTGACACTTTTGCCTCCGAGCTTTCTCTCTCCTCTTCGGCAACCCGACGTGTCATGAAATCGTGACACTTTTCCTCCTTAGCACTTTTCTTCCTTCGAAAACCGACATGTCACGAAATCGTGACACTTTTCTTCCTTAGCGCTTTTTCTCCGAACATGTCATCGAAATCGTGACTATTTTCTTCCTTAGCGCTTTTTCACCAAACATGTCACGAAATCATGACAGTTTTCTTCCTTAGCGCTTTTTCACCAAACATGTCACGAAATCGCGATAGTTTTCTTCCTTAGCGCTTTTTCTCCAAACATGTCACGAAATCGCGACAGTTTTCTTCCTTAGCGCTTTTTCTCCAAACATGTCGCGAAATCGCGACAGTTTTCTTCCTTAGCGCTTTTTCTCCAAACATGTCGCGAAATCGTGACAGTTTTCTTCCTTAGCGCTTTTTCTCCCAACATGTCACGAAATCGCGACAGTTTTCTTTCTTAGCACGTTTTCTCCAAACATGTCACGAAATCGTGACAGTTTTTCTTGCCTGCTGAAAATGTCGCGATATCGCGACACTTTTCTTACTTGTCTTTTTCTTTGAACTTTTGCAAATAGGCAACTATGGTCTTCTTGGAAACTCACCTGTCCATGCTCTGAATAACCTTTGAACTTCTGTCCTCTGCATCCGAATGACTTCTGAACTGCCTATCCACTGCATCATTAGATCTAACTACCTGTGTTGACAACAATGACAAAACTCTTGCAACACCTTGCTCAACAACTTCTTCTCTATAACTAAGGATGGATAACTTCTGCTAGAGAAGCAACTCTGTAATTTGAAATTTGCTCTCGAAATAAAGGCTTCTGGCTCTGATGTTGAGTCTTCTATATATGTGTATGACTTCTATTCTATAATTTCTATTTAATTATTTTCTTTATTGCACAGTTTAATTCTATTTTCTAGATTTTGTTGTCAATAGAGGACTAGTCCCTAGAATACTTGCTGAAGTTTACATAGATTAGAAAAATTAATATTGGTTTTTGTTAAAAGTCTATTTTTTTTATTGATTTTGGTTGAAGTAGTTAGATTTCCTATCATGTTTTTTTTCCATCACCCCGTATTTTTGGCTTTTAGCAATTTCCCATTCCTTTTAGTTATTTTATCCCTTTCAGTATCTTCCTAACCCTTATCTCAAAAACCCCATTTTTATTTTTGGAACTAGCCCTACTAGAGATTGCCATGGAGGAAAATTCTTTCATTTGGGCATTCAATGCTTGGCAGCAGGCCTAGGGTGCTACAGACTTAGAAAAATTGTATCTAGGTTGGTTCGATTGCCAAAAAAAACTTGTCTGATGATTTGCTACATAATTTGACTTTCTCCTTCTACAAAAGCCTTCATGATAATCTTGGATACATTTAATAAGTTTAGAGGTCACCATACAAAAACCATCTCTTCATTAAATACCTTGGGAAGGAGTTTAGTAAGCCCCTCATTGACAATCTTGTCTAAAGATCCCCTTATTTTTGCTTCCTTATAACATCATAAAGAAGTCCTACCCAAGAATTGGCCACATTACTCTAAAGGATTTGAATTACCAATAAGCACTTTTGTGTCTTCTTCTTCTAGTTTAGACCTTCATAACATCTCCTTTTTCCTTCAATCCTTTGCAGTAATTTTACCAATTAATGCAAGAATGAGATACATATGTAAATGGTTGAGTTTCACCAATCAATCTAGCCTTCCACATCTATTGGTCTTGGTAGAATGCTCCAGATAGTGCATAAGGAAGATCGAGACTCGGGATTATCTATATGAGACACATTTGGCTCATAAGGCAAACCGTCTATTTTAGTGAGAGGCACTAGCATTAGAAAAATAATAGGAGAGCTATCTGAAACCAAACCACCATAGTCATAGACCACTCTATTCCCTTTTGGACTTGGGGTGATGGAAAAATTACTAGAGATAAAAATGATCTTTGATTCCACTCTTGTTCTAGCCCCCACCCATCATCACATCCTTGATAGGATTAAATTTTTATTTGTACAGAGACCTGAGACTAGGGTAACCCCAATTGTCATGGCACCTAAAATTATAATAATATTGTTCAGTGTCAAAGGAACTTGAATCCTA
Organism: Wollemia nobilis; assembly: GCA_028583015.1. Classification (NCBI taxonomy): domain Eukaryota; kingdom Viridiplantae; phylum Streptophyta; class Pinopsida; order Araucariales; family Araucariaceae; genus Wollemia; species Wollemia nobilis. Next base: position 25,841,890 of record JAQPPZ010000523.1, read on the forward strand.
TTCACAAGGTGTTGAATTTGAAATGACCAAAATGGCCCCTCCAATAGAACTTGCTACTAGAGCTCTACCCTACCATGTTGTGAGGCCTCCCTTAATTCCATATGATCCTTTGCCTATATTTTGTCATAACCATAGGCTAGTATCTTGCTAGATTTCTCAATGCATGCCTGCAAATGAATAGCTAGTAGCATCAATATTAGAAAAAAATATTTTTTTGTTGGACAATAAGAGGTTGTACTTGGGTCCCCCACCCTTGACAAATTACAACTCTCTTCTTTAGAGCTTGAGAGTTTACAAATATATACACTTCTCATCTCAATTGAGATATTATAGCTAGAAACCTACATATTTTTACATAAAATTTCTAAATTCTAGATTTTCATTTTTTTGATCTTTTCAATTTTTTGTATGAATACAAATATTCCATAATTTAACATCCTTCTTGACATTTTCCTATAGCAGTCTTCACAATACCAAAAATTCACCTCTACTATATATGCCTTGCATCTTAGTAGAGTAATATTTCCAAAACATCGCATTATCTTAGTCCTCTTTACCAAATATGGATTGCTAGTTTCCTTCTTGAAACACGAGTGCAACCACAAAAATTATAATAAATAGTCTATATGAAAACACATTACTATTACAAAATAAAGAGATATTACCAATGGAAAACATTAAAGCAAAACTTAATCATTTATTGATTTAGGCAATCAACATTTTCTTGTCAGCTTCAACTAAAATTACATCCTCTAACAATGGAAAGGAGAATTTAACTTCACGATACTCAATCAAAACCCCTATATTGGCTAGCCTATAAACACATTTTTTACCTTCCCTTAATGTATGTGTAAACCTGATTTCTTCAAACTCTTTAGCAAGATCTTGAATTTCTATAATTATCTCTTGTATGTTCCATGGAGCCTTTGCTTTCCTCAAAATTACATTTATTAGTATGAGAGAATCACCTTCCATCCATACTTTGTTTGATTTCCTTTGTTTACATATTTTTAATCCTTCTAAAGCCGCCAAAGCTTCAATTTCATTGTTTGTCTTAAATCCACTATTGATAGAGTAATGAGACAAAATATCTCCTCTATTATTTCTAATTATTCCTCCTCCTTTTGCTGGTCATGGATTTCCATTATAAGATCCATCAAAATTCAATTTAACTCACTCCACATCTGGTGGTTTCCACTTTATCTTCTTTGCCTTATTTTTGCTTATCTTGTACCCAACATCATAATTCCATTTAATGACTTGAATCCATCTATCAAGGCTCTATGCTTTTAGATTAGGGACTGGGTGAGTTGATAGGGTTGGTTTAGACTCCTCTATGGCTAAACATATTTTCCTTTTAATTACCTCTAAATTGCTTTCCTTTCATTTAAATATTATTCTATTCCTTTCTAGCCATACAGTCCAAAATATTGTATTTGTTGATATATTTCATATTATTTGTAAAGTCTTACTTTTATAAGTGCTCTGCCATTGCTTTAACCAATATTCAATTATGCTATTCATCACCATGCATTTGCCAAACATATTAAGAATCCATTGCCATAGATTCCAGACTATTGAGCAATGTCCCAAGAGATGATCTATACTCCTCATTTTTATAAAAAATACATCGAGAGGGGCCATGAAAACCCCTTTTCATAAGGTTTTCCCAGGATAAAATTCTTCTATGACCTACTAGCCAAACAAAAATTTTGACTTTAGGAATGCTTGGGCTATCCTAAATATCTCTCCATACTCTTGATGCGTGTTGTTAATCACATCATTTGATCTCAATGATCTATCAATCTGGGGTGGTGTCCAAGGCAATTTACGAGAGAAGACTTTAAGCAGGGTTGCAGTTTTAGTTCATTTAGGAGCAGCAGGTTTTATTGGCAGAACAAATTATGTGGGGATTTTCAGGTCACCTTTACTTCTGGACTGCATAAAACAAATTAATCTAATGGCAGAAATGGAAATCTAATTAAGTCTATAGAAAATGAAATCTAATTATCTGTTGCAAGAATGAAATTGCTGAATCTGTCAATACTTCTATTTTAGAAGGTTGTCAATCTTCTGAACAGGGGTTGACAACAAAAGGAAAAGAATACAGGAAATGCAAATTAAATGCTTGAAATGGAAACATGCAAAAGTAAAACTTATAATCTGCTGAAAATAAAAATAGTAATCAAAAGATCAAATTCTGAAAGAAATTGCAGGTTTATGCTAAACAAGAAATGTTAGTCTGCAATAAAAATAAAATAGACAAATAATCAACTAACTCTGTTGCAACAAGAATTAGAGGAAAACCTGTCTAGTTAGTCCTTCTCCTAGGCCTGGAAGTGGCCAGCTTCTTTCTCTAGAAGAAGGTGTGAAACTCCTTTTACTTACTAAACTTCACACACACTCATATGACACAGAAAATATAAAATAACTGCACTTTTATTCCAAAATCATCATTTACAAATATGTTGCTGCAGATTACAGATCTGAAAATTAAACTGCTATATAATTTTTTCTATTAAAAATATGTACGTAGCTCTACCAACATGGGAGCTATATTTTATATTATAAAAATCTATTTACATATGAAAATATGTTATTCCTATCTTGCAATATCTTCTGCCTATTATGCTGCAACTATTTTTGGAACTGTTACAGGATATTTGTAGGTGCATAAAGTGGTTTTTCCATGAGCTGAGTCTTCTATCGGCAAGGAATGGTGGGGTCAGCTATAGAAGACCTCCCCTAATATTCCTCAACCTTTAGGTACCTTTTCAACTGCCTTGAAACTACAAAAATTCAATCAGAGATATTTTCCCCTTTTATTTCGAAGATAAGTGAATTATGCTCATTCCGAAGATAAGCAAATTCTGCTTATTTCGAAGATCTTCGAAATAACTAGTTGTAGGTGTTTTCAGGTTATTTTGGCTGCTCCCTTTAGGTAGATCATTTATTTCAGCTCCCAAGAAGTGGTTACAATTACCTTCAATCTTCTCCATGTGCAAATTCCATGCTTTGCCATTCATTGGCAGCTGGCTAGAATTTACACAGCAAAAACCTATTTTTGTTGCACAGTAATAGTCCTTTTGCACTGTTTGCTAAATTTAGACAAATCATTGCTTGAAAAACATAAAAACAAAGATACTAAAGTGCTGCTATCAAACCCATGCACATTCTTCATTAACAAGCCATGATAAAGTAGTACAAAACTGTACAAAAACTGTAAAAATAAGGCATAATATCTCTAAACACAACAATCATGCAAATATCTAATATATAGCATATTAAATCAACTTAATCAACATAAGAGACATTTCATAGAGTTTTTAGGTAGTTTCAATGGTTCAAAATATATCATGATAGAGGCATTTCCAAGCCTCATCAATTCTAGTGATATTATTATTTTTTTGTTGGATAATAAGGAGTTGTACTTGGGTCCCCCACCCTTGACAAATCACATCTCTCTTATTTAGAGCTTGAGAGTTTACAAATAGTTACACTTCTCATCTCAATTGAGATGCTATAGCTAGAAACCTACATCATTTTACATAAAATGTTTGAATTCTTGATTTTCATTTTTTGGATCTTTTCAAATTTCTATATGAATACAATTACTCCATAATTTAGCATATTTCTTGACATTTTTCTATAGCAGCCTTCACAATGCCAAAAATTCACCTCTACTATCTATGCCTTGCATCTTAGTAGAGTAATATTTATAAAACATTGCACTATCATAGTCCGCTTTACAAAACATGAATTGCTAGTTTCCTTCCTCCCTAAAGTCATAGCCCTTCATTGCTCTTCCCATCGTTAAAACCCTAGTTGAAAAATATTTACAATTTCATTTCTTGTGACTTGAAAAATTGTCACTACCCTTGTTTCAAATGGTTGACTTCACAGTATCGTATCTCCCTCAATATTGCTCATATTTTTGCATATGACCACTCATTTTAAAGCTATTCAAATTCTGCACAAGTTGGTCCAAGAATAAGCTAAATCAGATAACTCTTCACGAAGATATGGATCCTAAAATATGAGATGTTTTTCAGGAAAAAACCCTAATCCTTCGCACTTTGCAATTTTGTTTTTTATGACTTGAAAAATTGTCACTACCCTTGTTTTGAATGGTTGAATTCATAGGATCGTATCTTTCTCAATATGAATAATACAGGATAGGCAACCCCTATCTATGTAAGCTGAATCTATTAAAAAAAAATCATAAAACTTTTGCACAATCAAAATAGAAGTTTACAACTTAACGGTGATCCTAGAGTTTTCCATTATTACTTAAAGATTTTTAGGATTTTACCATGCTAAATCGTAACCTAGCAATTATTAGCCTACATAGACAATAGTTGATATCATTAGAGGTGATCCTACCTGACAAGTAGTTGATCTGCTAAAGTTGTACACTTCTTGTCTTATTGTGCAAACCAAAAATATTTCTTTTTTAGCCCAACCTGTGATCAGTCTAGATAATACAGGATAGGCATCCCTTGTCTATGTAGCTGAATCTGGTAAAAAAAAAACTACATGAAATGTTATTGACTGTAGCAACATCCAACTATGCTCAAACAAGAACTTACCTGAGCTTGAAGAGATAAAATTCAATAGAGATACACAAAAACCCTTTGGTCCAGACACAAAAATTAGCCTCGAATAAAAAATAAAAACTAGAAAATCTGCACATAGAAAATTTACTTCCATTAAGGATAAATTTTGTCCTCCTAAGAATGAAACAAACTGAAGTATAGCCAAGGAAATTCTTGAACATTATTGGTCGGTTGACTTATGAACAAAAAGAAAAATTGTTTGCTGTTTTGAAACAATATTTTAATCCCTTTGCATGGAATTACAAGGGCAAGTCAAGATTTCATCTTGATGTATACACTTAAAATACTTGAGAATTGGCATTGAATTGTTTTTGTTGCCACATTTTGCACGGGATGCCATGTTTTCAAATTTTGTAAGTAAGCTTATATTCCTTCCCTCCTCATTTTCTCTTTCTCCATTTTTCCCTTTCTCCCTTTCCTATAGTTTCATTACTCCATTTTTCCCTTGTACTTCCCCCATTCAAGTTCCCAAAATTGAGCAAGTATTCCCTAAAAAATTCTAAGTGTTAGGGTGCAACCTGACTTCGTAGCAAAGTCGGGGTGCGCCCTCAAGTTGGAGTGCACTAGGGAATGCGAAGTGTGAAAGTAGACAGGAGATGATTAGAATTTTTCTAAGTGCCAAAGCGCAACCCGACTTCGCAACGAATTCAGGGTGCGCCCTTATTTTTATGCGCACTTGGGAAAGTAGTGTGCAAAAAATTAGCTAAGTGCTGGAGCGCAACCTGACTTTGCAGTGAAGTCTAGGTGCACTCCTATGTTTGTGCATAGTCCAAATGGTGGCAAAATCATCTTAAATACTAGTGTGCAACCTGAATTCATAGCAAAGTTAGGTTGTGCCCTTTGATCGATGCATAGTTGGGCAAGATTCATCAAGCAAGCCAAAAATTGGCTAAGGCACGGAGGCCTCCCCAACTGTGTTGTTTCCCACCTGCACTACCCGACAGCACTCTGATTTCAAGTAAAGTTGGACAAACTACCTTTCAAGGCATACATGTGTCACTCATCAGAATCTGATAAGTGTCCAAACCTCAATATTCAAGTCAAGGTGTGACATGAACAAGGACAAGCATGGATCACACTACCTATGCCAATTGCCCCTATTTAAGCTGATGTAAAGTTCCATCTACCACAGCTACCCGCATTCCCGCTGATTAGAAGTTTCACCCAACATGCTACCACGTAGTTGTACAACTTTTAGGGAGACCTTATTGCAAGTACAGTCCTCACCGATAGGAGTCAGCATCAGCAGCTCTTTTGTCGCTTTTGTCAGCTATTGTTTGGTCTAGGACTTTGTGCCCGTAATTGTAATCGAGGGGAACTTGGGCTATAAATAGCCATACAATTTCATTGTAATGGGTGGAAGGGGAATATACTGCTAGGGAACCATTGTAGCTATACGTTTGCTTCTAAATGCAAGACACATACTTGGCTCTACTTACTATCATCATCTTGTATGTTGCCTCTCCTTGTCATTTCTACCTCATGTTTCTTATTTCATTGCTTACCGTTATACTAAACTCTGGATTCTAGTATTTGATGATTAAGTATTCCTGGAATGCATAGATAGAGGATACATAGGATGCATGATAGTTGTAGTTTCATTGTGTGTTATGTATAATACTGTTGTTAGTAGTGGTGATTGATTTTTGTCGTGCTGCTTATTCCCCCCACACAACTCCAATCACATTTGGATCTCTCTTCACACTTTATCTCTTTCCTGCACTCTTATCTTAAAACATCAAAAACCCATAGGAAGCCAGACTTCTTCGAAGATTGGCATGGAAGGCGTTCCTTACTTCTGGAATTTCAATCTAGTGGGCAAATCTGGGGTGCATTATACCAAATCCTTTCCTCATGGCAGATTCATAACCAATAGTTTCTCTGGCATGCCCGATGGGACATGGAAGTTTCCCACCCCAAAATAGAATCGAAGCACTGGTGTTCGATTCATTACTGTTAAAATTAGAACACCTGGTGACTCTACAAGTACCTGAATATTCTCTGAGTCCATAAAGACCGATTCGAACGCCTTCATACAAATGAGAAGGTGGAGAGCAAGGAACCCGAGAAACTAGCCCGACCTTTATGAAATCGACATTACCGCTCTAGGAGAGCGTGTCAGGCTGGCTGATCACCAAAATCACATAGAAGAACCTAAAATTGAAATCGAAGAGGCTGAGACAGAAGAACAATCTACATCTTTGGACGGTACCGATACTGAGTACACTACCGGAGGAGAAGAAGAAATGGCTGCTCAACAGAATGACGATGATCTCTTCCTGGTGGTAGACTCCACAGGGCCCTTGGCCCTAGCCAGATAATAAGCTATGCCCCCTGCTACCTTAAAGTCCATCCCTACCTATGATAGCTATGGCAAGACGATGTATGAACACATCTAGGACATTCTAGCCTTGACTGCATTACACTCTATTACTGACAAAAGCGTCAAGACCCATCTACTGGCCCTTTCCCTAAGGGGGAATCTTCTCTACTGGTGGAGATATCTGCCAGAAGGATCTATCATGGGGTGGCACCAGCTATCTAGAAGACTCATAAAATGATACAATGAGTCTGTTGATCCCTCTTCTTTGTTACATCAGTTCCAAAGCATCCAACGACACCCCCAAGAAGAGGTGTTAGACGTCAACATACGGTTTGTGAGGTCTTGGAAATGAGTACCTTATGAACTGCAACCTTCAGCGGGTCAGGCTGTGCATTACTACCTGAGGTCTTTCAACTCATACATTTGCCTGCTGCTGAAGATAGCCCGAATCGACTCATTCCCTACCCTATACAAGGCTGCCCAACAAGCTAAAATGGACATAATCTCCATAGCCAGACTCTTATATAGGGTACATCCACCCATTTACCCAGACTTTCCATAGTCCCAGTACCCATAGGCTTCTGGTGTGATGTCATCATCTTCAAGACAGCACCCCCAGTAGCAATGGAATTCGACGCCTATTGTAAACCCCTACAGCCCGTCACAAATCCATTATCCTAACCCATCACCTCCTCCTCCACATTATCTAGCACTCCCAGCTCCCCCTCGATATGCATAGTATTATGTGCCTCCTCCATTGGTTGCATTATCTCTGCCAACTTAGTTTTTGCCTCCAGATAATGATATTCAGAGAAAAATCCTTCAAGAAGTACGGGCTCTGGCCTCTGGATATCACACCATGTCCAACAACATGACTATACTGAAGAAGAAGCAGGCCCAGATGGACCTTGTTCCAAGGAGACCATACCCTCCCCTGGAACTGACAAAATATCAAGTCGTAGAATGGTGATATCAAAGGTGCCCTCCTGCAAGAAATGCTACCATCGAGGACCAACCTAGCACTTATGACTAGGATAACTGGTGCTCCACATGCAATGACCCACATTCAAAGAAGATTACACACTACACCAGCATTACCTCCAGACTCTGGCGAGAAGTGCCATAGAGGACAAAGAACTTTACATGATCCTGGACGACGAAGGCAACTTTGCCATCCCAAAGGAAGATCTGGTGTTTCCCCCTGCCAAGGAAGATAGAAAGCCTGTTGAAGTTGCTATAAAGCCATTAAAGGTATACACCAGGAGAGAAAAGGTGCAACATACTGGACTACCACATGACAAGAGGTTGTGGCCTTACACAGCCAAGGAAAAATTTCCTACAGCCAATCCTCTTGTAGCAAGATCTCCCGCAACAAAAGCTCTCACAACTTAGCCTCTATTTGAGACCAAAGAACAGGCTCAGGAGAAGCTGAGATACCCATATCTGACAAAGAGACAAAGGGTCGAAGCCACGCAACAATACCGCACCAAGTATGAACCTGTGAAAGAAATGGAGGGAGCTAGCACTTTAGGCTATAGCATAGTGGATGAGCTGAACAGGACCCCTACAAGGATAAGCATGTATGATTCTCTTCTACTCCCAGGGAAAGTCGATCTACTGTAGGAATCTCTAAAGAGCATAAAGCATGGCAAGTAGATATCGCGTACTGTTCTGGTTCAACCCCTGACAGTCTCTGCCACTAGGAAGAACAGACCACCTCCCTTCTATCTATCATTATGGATGCAAGGGTATATCATACACAACTATATGGTGGATTTTGGTGCCTCCACAACTATTATGCCAAGAGCCATCTACGATGAAATCGAGATGGAATATACAAGGAGCAGCCAAGGTGTGCTACAACTAGACGGCACCCCTGTCAAGACAGTCGATGTCATTAAAGATATCCCGATCCGGCTGCACAAAGCTCTTGACATAGTGGTAATTCAAGAAGTCATGGTTGTCGACTTGAAACCCTACTTCGGCATGTGTATCTCCAAGAAGTTCACTGTGAAGTTGGGTGGGTATCTGTCTCTGGATTACTTGCATATGGAAGTGCCCTTCAAAGGAAGCATACTAAAGATCTACAATGAGAAGCCTTCCATATTTCTAGTGGAGAATATACCCAGAGAAGAGTTGCAAGACTGCATGGTTCAGCTGATAGAGGAAGAACTAGTGGTGGTAGACATGACAGAGCAAGCTCGTGAGCTATTGCAAATGGAGGATGAGTTCTCCTTGCTCAATTTCAATGCCATGATCGAGACTGAGCAAGGTTGCAACATCGTCATTCAACCTGAGAGGATTAACCAGTAAGACAAGAAAGAAGTAGGACCTACACCAAAAAATGGCACCAGTGTAGGCATACTCTTGGTTTCCTCGACCGAGATCCAAAAGGACTACACCTACAGGCTGGCTTGGAGCTATACCAACAACGTGGTAGAGTACAAAGCCTTGTGCTTGGGTTTGAGAAAAGTATAGAGACTAGGGATAAAGCATCTATAGATCTTTGGCAACTCAAAGCTTATGTGCAACCAGATTAGGAACAAGTGCACCTCCAAGAAGCACTACCTCAAGGCTTACCGTAATTGGGTCTGGGACCTAATGGAGTCATTTGACTCATTGAATTTCAAAGCCATATCACATGAGAAAAACAAGCATGCTAACATTCTGGTGTCTATTGGAGCCAGGTACATTTCGGTTGATGACATTGTCCAGAAGCTGAAGCTGGTTCATACCATCTACAGGCCTTCTGTGCCTGATAAAGACACCCACTGGTAGGTTTTTGACTGTGACAAGGAGATCATCACTTTTTTTGTTATCGAAGCATGTAAAATCGAAGGTAGAGAACCTGAGGATGAGCAATATGAGGGGTTGATACAGTTAAATGATAATCATGTCCCAAAAGGACTGATTATGCTAGAAGGTCTCGTTGATCAGAATGATAGAGCAATATCACACAAAATCAAAGTAGACCCCAAGTAGTACGTTGACCTGGAGCTTGAACCTGGAAAGATAATCAAGGTCAAAATGGACTGCATCGAAGAGGAACTCAAACAGATCAAATCATTGTGCGGAGAGTTCCCTGATATAGTAGCCTGGTGCTACCAGGACTTGAAGGGGTATGACAGACAAATAATCCAGCATACCATTGAGCTAGAGGATGGTGCAAAACTATTTTTATAGAAGTAGAGGGTTGTAAACTCGAATATCAAAGCCATGATGAAAGCCAAGCTCCTAAAAATATTGGAAGCCAAGATCATCTACCCCATCAAGAATTTATCCTAGGTTGTGAACCTAGTTCCCGTGAGGAAGAAAAACAGAGACATTCATCTCTACGTAGATTTTAGAAATCTAAATCAAGCCTCACTACAGGACCATTACCCGCTTCCCCAAATCGATCAAATCCTCCACATAGTTGTTGGAGCACAGATATTCTCCCTCTTAGATAGATTTTTTGGGTACAACTAGATCTAGGTCAAATATGAGGACCAACATAAAATAACGTTCACCACCAAATGGGGGATGTTCGCCTATCAACGCATGCCCTTTGGCTTGTCCAATGCTGGTGCCACATTCCAGTGAGCCATGGACATGGCCTTCTGAGAGTTGCTTAACAAGATCATTGTCATCTACTTGGATGACATGACTGTATTCTCTTACAAGCAAGAGGACCATGCTTCCCACCTACGACAGATATTTGAGAGATGTCGTGAATTCAGCATTTCCATTAACTCGAAGAAATCAGTCTTTGCAGTAAGAGAAGGTAAGCTACTGGGACATGTCATCTCTGAGAAATGCCTTGTAGTGGATCCTGACAAAGCTGAAGCCCTCCGCTTGCCCGCCCTAGTAGACAAGAAGGGGCTACAGTCCTTCTTTGGCCAGATCAATTTCATGAGGAATTTCATATCGAACTTCACACAAGTGATCAAACCCATGGCCGAACTACTGGAAAAGAATGCAGAATTCCTATGGACTGACAAGAGAAGGCAGGCCTTCGAGGAGATCAAGGCTAGAATTGCATAAGCTCTGGTGTTGATAAACCCAAATTATTCCAAGGACTTCATACTGTACACGATGGGAGAACCTGAGAGTTATGTCGCAGTCCTCACTCAGAAGGGAGATGATGGCGAAGAGCGCACCATAGCATTCTTAAGCCAGGTGATTAAACCGCATGAGGAAAAGTACAATTTTATTAAGCGACAGGTTCACGCAGTCATGAAGTCTCTCTGAAAGTTTAGGCATTTCATCTCCCAGAGCTGAACAACTGTCTTTGTGATACACCTAGATGTTCGAAACTTCATCATACAAGGGGAGCCGAGTCATAAGAGAGCAGGATGGATTACCAAAATCCAGGAGTTAGACATCGAGGTATGGCCAACAAAGTTGATCAGAGGTCGAGCCTTGTGCCAAGAGCTGGCCCAAAGTGCTATAGCTGAGATATCTTCCTGTAAGTGGTAAGATCTGACAGCAACCACCAACCTAGCCAACTCCTTATCAGAGGAGAGTGACTAGACAGATGACCTGGTGCATTATTTCTGCATCAGGAGATGTCCAAATCACCTGAATGCCTCACAAAGAAGGAGGTTTTGGATAAATGCCTTGAAATACACTCTACGCCCTGAGGGGATTTACTTTAAGAACATTGACGGCATCATGTTGCGGTGTGTTAAGAAAACCTACCAACCCAGGGTCCTTGGAGAATTTCACTTTGAGATGCTTGGGTGACACCATTCTGGAAGGCCTACAACCTTGAAAATCATTAGAGCTAGATACTATTGGCCCAATCTATTCACAGACACACATGCGATCTGTGTAAAATGTGATAAATGCCAGAGATTTGTTGGCAGAAACATAAAAGCACCCCTGCCCCTCCAACCAATTCAGGCCGAGACTCCATTTCAGCAATGGGGTCTGGACTTCATCAGGGTCATTACGCCTAACTCTGTAGCGGGGAACAATTTTATTCTTACCACCACTGATTACTTCACCCGATGGGCAGAGGAAATCCCCATGAAGAATGTAGACCAGGAAACGGTCATTGGGTTCCTTAAGAGCCTTATCACCCGTTTTGGGGTCCTGTTAGTCAAAAAGTGACTAACTACAAAAAATGGTTGATGCACCTTTTTTGCATATTTTTAAAGAAGACCGAAGTGGCCCATATGCTAAAGAACAAAGAAAAAGCAAAATACACTAAGGAAGAAAAGTGTCATGATTTCGTGACATGTCGAGTTTTCACGGCAAAAAAACAACAAGGAGGAAAATCAAAGGAAAAAGTCACGATTTCGCGATGTTGCCAATTTTTGCCAAGTCCATCAATAAAAGGGTAGAAGTCAGGGAGAATGTCGCGATGTTGTGACATGACTTATTTTCTCTAGAAGAATATAAAAACTGCTAAAGGGACTAAAAGTTTCACGATTTCGTGACATGTCCATTTTTCATGGACAAAAGCAACAAGAGAAAGCAAGGAGGCAGAAGTGTCACAATTTCACGACATGTTGCGTTTTCATGGTCAAAACCAAGACAAAGAGCTATGGAGGTAGAAGTGTCACAATTTCATGACATGGTCAATTTTCGTAGTGCAAAAGGAAGGATCAGGCTGAAGACATAGAAATGTCATGATTTCATGACATGTTGCATTTTCATGACTCAAGAAGGGCAGACAGGTAGAGAAACAAGAGTGTCACGATTTCATGACATGTCTGGTTTTCACTAAGAAACAAAGTATATTTTTGGCAACTGGGGCATGCACTGACTTCAGGTGTTGATTTTTAAAGAATGGTCCATTGATTATAACCTGGCAGGTCCGCTGGATGATTGCAGAATAACAGGCTCATCTAAATTTAGCCAAAAGGAAATCTATCTAATCTACGAGAAATCCGTTGTATATTCTTAGAAACTACAGATAATTACTTGTAATTGATTAAGGAAATTGTTGATAAGCAACACACCCCCACTGAAAAATGAGATTCCATCCTTAGAAAATTCTGAACTTTCATTTTTTGCAGCAGGGACCCTCTTGATCTTTTCAGGTTTTAAATCCAAATTTGCTTGCCTCCTTTTTAAAGTTGTGCTTTTTCTTGCATTCTAGCCGTGTTATCCAAGAATTCACTTTTTACATGCTAGAATCATTCATGCACAAGCAAAATCTTGCACCGGTACCGAGAAAATCCGTAAAACAGCTTGCATAAATTCACCGAAAAATCAAACTTTCCATTTTTGGTAGTGTCGCGATATCGCGACACTTCCATTTTCGGAAATGTCGCGATATCGCGACATGTAAGTCAAAATGCGGCTAAGTGGCGTAAAGGTCGCGATTTCGCGACATGTCGCGAAATCGCGACAGTTTTTGGGAGAGAGAAGCAAGTTGTACGGAGGGCGCGATTTTGCGACATGTCGCGAAATCGCGACATGTCGCATTTTCGCGGCAGGAGAGAGAAAATGGGCTGCAGGATGAAAAATCGGCTAAGTCGAAACATGTTCCAAAATCGCGGTCAACGCGGTCAACGCATGCAGGTAAGGGAACCGTCGCGATATCGCGACGTGTTCTAAAATCGCGGCTGAAAATCAAGAAGCGTACGGAGGCCATGAAGGGTCGCGATTTCGCGACATGTCGCGAAATCGCGACATGTCGCGTTTTCGCGGCCGACGAGGGAGGAAGTTGCCGATGCTCGGCAGGTCGCGATTTCGCGACATGTCGCGAAATCGCGACATGTCGCAGAATCGCGGAAGGAGAGAGAAAGTCATAGTTGACCTGAAAGTGCATTCCGGCGGGAAACATAAGGCTTCCGGGGTAGCGACACGTGTCAAAGCGTGAATGGGACAAACAGAAGCCGACATGCAAGCTTATTTTGCGGATTTAATCTGTTTTTAATGTTTTAAGCTTCGATTTAATTAAAATGCTAATCTAATGCATCTTTTTGTCTTTCATGCAGGATTCCACCTGGCACTTACGGGACAACCGGGAAAGACCATAAAGGCGAAGATAAAGTGCGGATTTAGTCAAGGACCGCCATGCTAGGAGAGAAGTTGCCGGTGAGAGCATTCAACAACAAATTTATTGCAGACTTGATAGCATGAAGACCATTTCAACTTCGGGATGGATTTGCGGAGATCGAATTGATGGAGAAGTGGTGACTCATCCGGCTCACCAAGCAGAATTAATGAAAGCATTTATTTGCAACTGCGAATGAATGCAAGTTGCATTTTATTTTATCTTCTCCATTTATGGCAGCTGACTGCACAGATTTGCCGAAGGGTTAAGTTCTATCCGGACTTTGATTTTTAAATGGATTTTTATTGTAAAACCCGGTCCTAGGGTTTAAGTGCGATAAGATTTAGGGTTTGAGCAAGATATTTTGGAAAAGATCGTGGTCTCGTCCCGAGTCTATAAATACAAATTCTAAATGTAATCGCAGGAGGCTGAGACTTAGAAATAAAGGCTTATAAGCAATTTCTTGCAAATTTTGTGAAATCCTTTGTTTCTGGACTTGGAGTTGATGTGCTTTAGCTTTTCTGTGATAGCATGGCCAGGAGCCTAATCTTTTGCAGAGTGTGATAAGTGTATTTTCTTTTGTTATCCGTTCCATTTAAAGTTTGTTAGATATATGTCAGTAAATCCGCCATTGTCAAGATTAAATATGCCGTTAGGCTTCAGCTTGTTCTATTGTCTCGCTAGGGGAAATTACAGATTTCGGGTGTAAGTTTGTTCTAATTGCTCTGTCTTCACTCGTGCGAGCTAGGCCGCCGGTGAAAGATACCAGCTTTAACCAACCGCCCCTTGGATTTATAATTTTCTCGCTAGATCCGTTTCACTCGCCTTGTGCTCTTAGTTGAAAGTGATCTTAGACCGACCGGACACTTTCTTCTCGGGATTTGTTCTGCTGTGAAGCCGATAGCATAGATAAGATTGATAGTTTAGAGTTTTACGATTTAAAGTCCGATAAACTTCTCTTTCTCGCCTTACCCTACCCTCTCTTTGCTTTCCGTGAATGATCCATTTTTATTTTCTTTATTTGCCTTTTATTTAAATCACGACCCATGAGAGCTAGATCAAAGAATTCAAGTCAAATCCGATTGTCAACAACTTTTGCAACTACCGAACAAGTTCAGAAACCCCCGTAAGGTAACAGAGCAACCCATATTGAAATCTATTCCGTAAGTGGAAAAGAGTGAATTGCCATTCGACCCAACTCGGTAACTCGCACCTTGGATAACCAACTAGATCCTAAAGATGAGTGGGATCAGTCCCGTGGGTGTCTCCGGAGCTTTCCTTGCCTTCATCCTTTTTTTTTCCCGGGGTGTGCCTGAAAGCCGGACCAACACCTAATTGGCGCTAGAAGGAGGGCCTGAACTCAGTTCAAGTATTGTAAGGGCATAACAGCAACATTTGAAGGACCCACAATGAACTCCTGGACAGCTTTTATAAATTGTCAAGCATGCTTTTTAAATTGTCAGATGCAGTTTTTAAATTGTCAGTGCAGTTTTTAAATTGTCAGTGCAGTTTTTGAAAGTTGTCAGTGCAGTTTTTGAAATTGCCAGAGAAGGCCTTAAGTTCAGTGGTTTGTTAAGAACAGCTTCTATCATCACTTGCGCTTATCCAATTACAAATCGTAACATCACCGTCACCCAAGTAATAATGGCAAATTGGTTGGGCCCCACCGCTTTGAACATTCCGGGTATAGCCCATGACTCGCCCCTAAGTCCGTAAAGGTATCTCCCTGGGTACAAACATGATGGGACAAGAACCGCAGAAGAACATCTCGCTAGCTTTTAAAAATGCTTTAAGATTATTAAATATACAAAGATGAAGATGTTGCCTCGCAGATTGTTCCCGTTCACTCTCCAGGAGGGAGCTTATGACTGGTTTTTAAACCTCACCAAAAATTCCATTACTAGTTGGGATGATCTAGAGAAAGCTTTTATATCACAGCTCGGTGAAGTGATAGATCCCAAGATTTTATATCAGCAATTTTCCAAAGATCAAGAGAGAATCGGGAGAAACTGCTCGTGTCTTTCAATATGAGGTTCCAAAGAGCTTACGGTAGAATGATCGGCCATTACATCCCAAATGCAAATCTGGCCTTAGAAATCTACAAGAATGCATTGGATTCGGTGACCTCTATTTTCCTCAAGAGAGACATTAATATCACAACCCGGGCAGGGGCTTATAAAGAAGCCTTAATTCTTGAAAGACAGCTTAGGGCCTCAAATTTCGAGCAAGTCCTTTGATATCCTATGTTACACGTAACATGCCTGCTCCAGCACCCCATTCCACATCATGAGTTAGTGCCAACATGTCATGCTCTACCCAAGGAGACTCCGTTAACCGTGACATCCACTCAAGCATGTGCAAAATACAGAGAAAAGTTCTCGACAAATTCAAAGTGCAGTGCTTGAACCGAACAGCCAGGATCCGGCACCACCCAAATCAAGTTTTTCCCGGTGAGTTAAATTTTCCCGGAAATCAAAGAAATATTGATATTTCTAGTTCACCCAAAAATAGTACAACCAGGGTTTCGTATTCTCGTCACTTTTCCCGAAGAGACAGAAAGTCTTGTACGGACTTCTGTGGATGAAATGCAAGATTTTCAACAGCTCAAAATGGACAGCTATGACTTGAAATGTGAGAGTCCGTAACTTAATAATGATCCTTCCTCATCGTAGGATGATGAAAGTGAGATTCAATCTCACTATGCGTAAGTAATCGAGGAGGATAGCATCATTGAGGATATGAGGGAACTTAAAGCCGACATCACCCTCTATGAACCGCCTCGCATTGTTGGACAAAACATTAACTTGATTGAGGCTTACTCTGGACCACCCGTTGAATTTCAAGAAAAGGAGGAAAAGATGGTAAATATGAATGTGGTCACCAACTTGGAATTGATGAACCTGTCTCAACATAAGCCTCGCAACTTCTGAACATAATGTCAAAGAGGAGGCTATAAACCGTGTTGATGCAGATATTGGAGTTTATGATTTGGCAACCGAAAAGGTGAGAACAAGCTATAGCCCTAATCAATAACAACAATGATGTTTGGACATTGCACATTGATGAGGTTAAGTCTAAGCAAGGCTCAGTTGAAAAGGAAAATTGTAAGCATTCTCCTAGAGGGATAAAAATTGAAGTCCCGGATATTGAAGCAGTGCAAGGAACCACAAAATGTTCAAGTTGTTAAGAACCAGGGCATACAGATAAAACATGATTTCTTTCAGCTGTCACATCATTTTGAAAATGTGGTGGTCTGGGTCTGTCAAGGTTTTAAAGTATTTGATCCTCGGGGGTTTTTTACATTCAAATTCTTTTGAAAGAACTCGCAAACCCTTTAATTAGAAGCATAAACATGTTATCATATGATTTGTTATTATATGATTTGTTTAATTTGAAGGAGTTGCAGATTTGTTTTTCAAATGGGACAGGGAAGACAGTAAACCCAAGTCTTTCCCAGATAGCAAATTTTTGAAGCACAGTCTGGAGTGCATTTCGTCAACAGGACCTGAAAGGTAATTTTTTTTAAATTACTTGCATGGTCAAAATTTTTTAAAGCACCATTTCTCTGCTTTCCCAACCGCTGCATTTTTTGAGTATGAAGGGAAGTTGTAACATATGTATGCATTGTAAATAAGCTTTGAAGTTTTTCAGCTTTTATTTCTTTTGTCAGTGCTTTTTATTTCAATGTCTCGTGCGCTTTAATCTGCTTCCTTAATTTTAATGCTCGTAGCTTTAATTTATTTGTTTTTCACTTTATTTCTTTGTCGGTGCGCTTTATTTTTAAATGTCTCGTACTGTGCTTTTCAGTTTTCTTTAGTTGTTTTTCGCTTTAGCTTGTGCGCTTTATTTCTTTGTGTTTATTTCTTTTTATTTTAGCTTGCTTTTATTTTAGTCTGTACACTCTTTTCTTTATTGCATTTCTTTTTCTTTGTCGTCTGTACAGTTGCAGTTTAATTTATTTCAGTTGCAGTTTTTATTTTTTATTTTTGCTTCAGTTCTTTTAGTTTATTTCTTTTATTGCTCGTACGCTTTTATTTTCTTCCCTCGCTTTTCCTTTTCTTTGTCGTCTATTCGCTTTATTTGTTTTTCCCTTGCCTCGTACGCTTCGTGCTTTAGTCTGTACAGTTTTATTTTGTTTTTGCTTTAAGCCTGTGCCTGTCCTTGGAAGCCTGTACAAAGTCCTTTGGCTTCTAAAATTTTCTCTTCCTTTGCCTCTCGCTCGAGCAATCAATGAAAAGTCACCGCTGAAAATTGTTTTATTCTAAGTCGATAAATCCTCAATCCAAAGGCTCTCCCCATTCTCGCTCATTATTCTAATTGAGATAGTCTCGCTTGCACTAAACTCGTGGAACTATTTTGTTATCCAGGATGAAGGTAGAGAGATGATTGGATCTTGTGTCTTACTTGCCACGCTTGTTTTAATGATAGAAAAACCGTTATGTCGTTTAGTTGGAGGAACTCCCTGGGAATCCAAGAAAAGTCAGGTTATAAGAGGGGACTATGGTTCATGCAATTATTTGGGTGTCACTGCGAGGCTATCAATGCCTAGACTCGAAACGAGCTCCGGATTGATCAAATATTAAAAGAAAATTGTAATTTCTCTAAGGTCTTCCAGATAGTGATATATTTCAAAAAGAAGAGAGATAAAAAAAAGAGAGATAAGAAAAAAAAGAAAAAAAGAAAAAAAAGAGTTATATGATCAAAAGAGGCAGCCAATATTAGATTCTGCCCTACAGTTGTAAATTGGGTCGTGTAAATCTAAAGGGTAACTCTGTCTAGGTCTGTAAAAGCTAAACTAGTAAACGGAGCTCTACTCGGTTTCCCCATTTACAATCTAGAAAAGTTGATTAATCCAAGTTTATCATTCAATTCAGTCATCCTTGAAGAAAGTTCTATACCTTTGTAATTGCACATCAGAAATCTTCCTTGAAGTAATCCAGCCTAGTATGTCCTTGGGAAATTTTAACAGCTGGCAGTTAGCAGTCAATTTATTGTGAAGAATGCCTGTGGCAAGGCATGATGCATGGTCTTTTTGTTTTGAAACCGGAGTGTTGGGTTCTAAAATAGTGCTACTATTTTACCCGCAGATATCGCCATTTGTTGATAAGCAACACACCCCCACCGAAAAATGAGATTCCATCCTTAGAAAATTCTGAACTTCCATTTTTTGCAAACAGGGACCCTCTTGATCATTTTCAGGTTTTAAATCCATAATTTGCTTGCCTCCTTTTTAAAGTTGTGCTTTTTCTTGCATTCTAGCCGTGTTATCCAAGAATTCACTTTTTACATGCTAGAATCATTCATGCACAAGCAAAATCTTGCACCGTTACCGAGAAAATCCATAAAACAGTTGCATAAATTCACTGAAAAATCAAACTTTCCATTTTTGGTAGTGTCGCGATATCGCGACACTTCCATTTTTCGGAAATGTCGCGATATCGCGACAGGTAAGTCAAAATGCGGCTAAGTGCCAGAAAGGTCGCGATTTCGCGACATGTCGCGAAATCGCGACGCTTTTGGGAGAGAGAAGCAAGCTCGTACGGGAGGGCGCGATTTTGCGACATGTCGCGAAATCGCGACATGTCGCATTTTCGCGGCAGGAGAGAGAAAATGGGCTGCAGGATGAAAAATCGGCTAAGTCGCAAACATGTTCCAAAATCGCGGTCAACGCGGTCAACGCATGCAGGTAAGGGAACTGTCGCGATATCGCGACGTGTTCTAAAATCGCGGCTGAAAATCAAGAAGCGTACGGAGGCCAGGAAGGGTCGCGATTTCGCGACATGTCGCGAAATCGCGACATGTCGCGTTTTCGCGGCCGACGAGGGAGGAAGTTGCCGATGCTCTGGCAGGGTCGCGATTTCGCGACATGTCGCGAAATCGCGACATGTCGCAGAATCGCGAAAGGAGAGAGAAAGTCATAGTTGACCTGAAAGTGCATTCCGGCGGGAAACAGAAGGCTTCCTGGGGTAGCGACACGTGTCAAAGCGTGAATGGGACAAACGAAGCCGACATGCAAGCTTATTTTGCGGATTTAATCTGTTTTTAATGTTTTAAGCTTCTGATTTAATTAAAATGCTAATCTAATGCATCTTTTTGTCTTTCATGCAGGATTCCACCTGGCACTTACGGGACAACCGGGAAAGACCATAAAGGCGAAGATAAAGTGCGGATTTAGTCAAGGACCGCCATGCTAGGAGAGAAGCTGCCGGTGAGAGCATTCAACAACAAATTTATTGCAGACTTGATAGCATGAAGACCATTTCAACTTCGGGATGGATTTGCGGAGATCGAATTGATGGAGAAGTGGTGACTCATCCGGCTCACCAACAGAATTAATGAAAGCATTTATTTGCAAATGCGAATGAATGCAAGTTGCATTTTATTTTATCTTCTCCATTTATGGCAACTGATCGCACGTATTTGCCGAAGGGTTAAGTTCTATCCGGACTTTGATTTTTAAATGGATTTTTATTGTAAAACCCGGGTCCTAGGGTTTAAGTGCGATAAGATTTAGGGTTTGAGCAAGATATTTTGGAAAAGATCGTGGTCCGTCCCGAGTCTATAAATACAAATTCTAAATGTAATCGCAGGAGGCGGAGACTTAGAAATAAAGGCTTATAAGCAATTTCTTGCAAATTTTGTGAAATCCTTTGTTTCCGGACTTGGAGTTGATGTGCTTTAGCTTTTCTCTGATAGCATGGCCAGGAGCCTAATCTTTTGCAGAGTGTGATAAGTGTATTTTCTTTTGTTATCCGTTCCATTTAAAGTTTGTTAGATATATGTCAGTAAATCCGCCATTGTCAAGATTAAATATGCTGTTAGGCTTCAGTTGTTCTATTGTCTGCTAGGGGAAATTACAGATTTCAGGTGTAAGTTTGTTCTAATTGCTCTGTCTTCACTGTGCGAGCTAGGCTGCCGGTGAAAGATACCGCTTTAACCACTCGCCCCTTGGATTTATAATTTTCTCGCTAGATCCGTTTCACTCGCCTTGTGCTCTTAGTTGAAAGTGATCTTAGACCGACCGGACACTTTCTTCCGGGATTTGTTCTCGTTGTGAAGTCGATAGCATAGATAAGATTGATAGTTTAGAGTTTTACAGCATTAAAGTCCGATAAACTTCTCTTTCTCGCCTTACCCTACCCTCTCTTTGCTTTACGTGAATGATCCATTTTTATTTTCTTTATTTGCCTTTTATTTAAATCACGACCCATGAGAGCTAGATCAAAGAATTCAAGTCAAATCCGATTGTCAACAACTTTTGCAACTACCGAACAAGTTCAGAAACCCCCCGTAAGGTAACAGAGCGAGTCCATATCGAAATCTATTCCGTAAGTGGAAAAGAGTGAATTGCCATTCGACCCAACTCGGTAACTCGCACCTTGGATAACCAGCTAGATCCTAAAGATGAGTGGGATCAGTCCCGTGGGTGTCTCCGGAGCTTTTCTTTGCCTTCATCCTTTTTCCCGGGGTGTGCATGAAAGCCGGACCAACAGAAATTAAATGTACATAGTAGAAGATACTCTTTTTAGGGTATAAATAGAAGTGAGTTGACCATGAAAAAATGTTGGCTCTTGGACATTTATAGATTTGATGTACATGTACTGGATTACAAGCAATAAGAGATATTCTTTCGCTCGGCTTCTAAAAATCTGTATGCGAGTGTATGTATCTGGTGTTTTAACTTTTATTCATTCTAAGTTTTATAATGTATCTGTTTTTAAAATCTAGATTGTGCACATATAAACCTTATTTCTAGAATTGAATACTAAAATATATTTACATGTATTTTAGATGAACATCTAAAATCGCACTCAGGAATTCATGATTTCTATAGGAAGATATAAAGAAAACTCTGAAAGTAGTAATCTACATCATCATTTTTTTTTTGTTGTCTAATCTGTACCGTGAGAAAATTTCTAGCTTAGGATATATTTCCCTTATCTCTTGTTTCCCTTTTCTCTAAAAAACTCAAAGGAACCAACCTTCTCTAGAGATTAGACAGATGATCTCAAGCAAGGTCTGTCTACTCAATGTTGGCAAAGTCTAAGGTGCAACACTATTAACCAAAGGTAGATTTTGTTCCAACAGTTTTTGGCATGCCCGGTGGGACCAACAAATCCCACAGTATTATATAAGTTTTGGTGTTTTACTTTAGAGCCTTTTATTTTAAAATCTCAAAAAAAAACTACCTGGTGACTCCGTTGCAATAAAATTTAGACCATAAAAGAAAGACATTGTCTAAATTTTTTTTGGTTATATAGCCATATGATAACCAGATCCCGAGCTAGAAACTCCAAAGAACCCATTGAGTTTTTTGAGTTACATCTCAAAAGCCTACAGGTACACCCTATGCTAGTTGCATGATAAAATCCACCTGGCACCATTAGTACCTCTTTAGCACCCGTTGTAGGAGCATCTGCAAGCAATCCTATAGTAGTTGTAACTCCTTTAGCAACCATGGCAGCTGCCCCTGCCCTAATGCATCTTGTATGGAACCAAACTGGCCCTTTGAACTTGGGAGCACACCACCAAATTCTACAAGCTGCACTAAAATCATTGCCGACCTTTGACAAAATAGGCAAAACGGAAGATGAGCACTATTTATATGTATCATCGCTAGCATCTATTTAAAATATCACTCAAGAAGATGTAATGGTCATATTGTTGGTTATATCTTTGAAAAGAAAGATGCTCTATTGGTACAAAGCACTTCCCGCTAGATCCATTACTTCTTGGGTAGTGCTCATCAGCTATCTGGTCGATGAATTTAATATACATGCGGATCCTTTCACATTGCTAAATCAATTCACTGTCATTGAGAGGCATCCACAAGAAGAAATCCAAGATTTCAACATCATATTTACCAAAACTCGTGATAGAGTACCTTAGGGCCTAAAACCCACGGAAGAACAAGCTATATGCTATTATTTAAGGGCTTTTGATTCAGATCTCAGTATGATAATAAGGCAATCCTGTGTAACCACTTTCCCTGAGATATATCTAGAGGCAGCAAAGGGTGAAGCTGATCTAATCGCTACAAAGAGATATCCATAAAAGAGTTTATTGCAAATTGTACCAAAACTTTTCCAAGTGTCAATTTCTAAACTGCCTATACTCCCATCAATGCAAGCTCTCCTAGCTATAGCCGCACATCCTACACTCCTTGCATTACCAGCCCTACCCCTTGCATCAGCTCCCTCGAATGACTAGTACACGACCATAATTGATACAATGAAAACATTGTCAAATGAAATGGCATCCATGAAAAAGAGGGAAGCTAAAAGAAATATTCAAGCAAGAAGATTTCCACAG
The DNA here is from genome assembly GCA_028583015.1 of Wollemia nobilis. Lineage (NCBI taxonomy): Eukaryota > Viridiplantae > Streptophyta > Pinopsida > Araucariales > Araucariaceae > Wollemia > Wollemia nobilis. The sequence goes on from JAQPPZ010000523.1 coordinate 25,865,132, forward strand.
ATACAAAAATATGGTGCTTCAACGAGTGGTAGAGGGCAAGATAGAAAAAATGTTGTGTATGCGAATGAGATAGGAGATAATGGAGAACCCACTAATTTTGATTACTGGTGTACCACTTGCAATGATCCTCATGGAGAAGATTCATGCATGATTCATCAACATCATGTGCAAGTGGTTATTAATGAGAGAGTCAAAGAAACCGGCAAGGGACAAGTGAACATAATCAGAGAGGTCTACCACAATTTGGGAATGTCATCCATGGAACAAGTCTCAGTCCTGACAATATCGAGAAAAAATTCATTACACATCGACCCTAAGGAGCTCCAACCACTAAGTTTTCCTCCTGCCCCCAGGGCAACTCTACAAAAAAACCAGTCTAATGAGAAAGGACGTTCTGACCCTCCTCAGACTTTTGCAACTACACCAAGAAAAGAACTTCCTCCTAGAAAAGGGAGCGAGTCTCAAGAACAAGCGAAGGAAAGACTCAGATTTCCTTCATTGACAAAAAGACAAATAACAGAAGCCACGCAGGTCTATAGAGACAGATATGACGCGTCGACTAGTGGAAGGGAGAAAAGTGTTGAGGTATCCCCAGCTGCAACCCTTTCGTTCAACATTGCAGAAGAAATGAAGAGGAATCCTTCCAAAATAAGCATGTATGATGCACTGCACATTCTTGGTCAGATTGACCTCCTCCAAGAGTCCTTAAATTTAAATAATGATACCTCCTTCTCAAATGTTGTACAAGCAAATGTTATTTCAACCTCTGGGAAAAACAGACCGCCCCCATTCTATCTTTGCAAATAGAGGGGTGGATAGTTCACAATTGCATGATTGATTCAAGGGCTGCAACTACGGTGATGCCGAAAGCCGTATGCGACATAATGGGGATGGAATATACTTGGAGTCATCCTGGTGTGTTGCAATTAGATGGTACTCCAGTAAAATCTATCGGGGTGATCAAATATATCCCTATTCAACTCCATAGAATACCATAAGTAGTCGCCATACAAGAGGTAGTCATTGTAGATTTATAACCATATTTTGGTGTGTTTATCCAGAGAGTTCACGGCAAAAAATGGGCGGTTATATGTCTCTAGATTATTCTAATTTGGAGGTACCTTTCAAAGGTAAAAGAGTCAAGATCTACAATGAAAAACCATCTACTTTCCACGTAGAAATACTGGAGGAAACAACCATCGTCAACATGATGTCTGAGGGATTGGAAAATATTGATTTAATGGAAGAAACCTTGGAGGAACTCCAATCTAAGGATCAGTTTTTAATGAAGGATTTCAATGCTATGATAGAGACATAAATGGGAAGCTATTCCATTGAGAAACCAAAAAAGCTTCCTGTTGATGTCCCTAAAATAGGTGATTCGGCAAACCAGTTATGGAAATTGTACTTTGATGGGTCAAGGTGCAAAAATGGAGCAAGAGCTGGGATTGTTCTGATTTCACCTACTGGAAAAGAAAAAGTCTTTTCATATAGGTTGACATGGAGTTGCACCACTAATGCAGCCAAATATGAAGCTTTGTGTTTGGTACTTAGGAAAGCTGAGAAACTGGGTGCGAAACAGCTTCTGATCTATGGAGATTCAGAACTGATTGTTAAACAGGTTACTGGCAAATGCATTTGTAAGCAACATTACCTAAAGGCTTACAAAAACAAAGTGTTAGATCTATTGGAAAATTTTGAAGCACTATACATGAAATCCATTTCCAGAGAGAATAAAACACATGCAGACCTGTTAGCATCAGTAGGATCCAATTTTTTCCCGATCAAGTAATGTTATTCGAAGTCTAAAATAGTCAGACTTATATACAGGTCTTCTGTGCCCGAAAAGACATTTTCTGGGAAGTATTTGAGAATGATGAGCAGATCCTGGATTTTTTGATTCATGAGATGAATTGCTCTACAGATAGAGCGTTACAAGAAGAGGATGAAGAGAGCCTTATTCAACTGAAAAATAATCATATCCCCAGGGGACTAATCACCTTGGAGAGCCTTTTCGACAATAGCAACAAAGTTGTAGGTCGAAGTATCAAGGTAGGTGAACATCGGTATAAATAAGTAGAACTAGAACCATGCAAGATGATCAAAGTAGGGACCAATTGTATAGAAGTAGAACTAGAGCAAATAAAATAGTTATGTAGAGAGTATCCATATATAATAGCCTGGACTTATAGTGATATGAAAGTGTACAGGAAAGAGGTCATTCAGCATACCATCAAACTAGAGGAAGAAGCTAAACCTTTTAGGAAGAAGTAGAGACCTGTGAATCCTAAAATTGAAGCCTTAATGAAATAGGAGTTGTTAAAACTCCTACATGCTAATATAGTATACCCAATCAAGCAATCTACCTGGGTGGCAAATTTGGTCCCAGTCCGCAAGAAAAATGGGGAAATAATACTATGCGTCGATTTCTTGAACAGGGCCTCTTTAAAGGATCACTATCCTTTACCCCAGATTGACCCAATCCTTCATACTATGGCAGGATCAGAAAGGTTTTCTCTGTTAGATGGCTTCTCTAGTTACAATCAAGTTTGGGTGAGAAATGAAGATCAATATAAGACTGCATTCACCACTAAGTGGGGAACATTTGCATACCAAAGGATGCCCTTTGGATTATCTAACGCGGGATCAAATTTTCAAAGAGCCATGGACATAGCTTTTGGGTAGCTTGCAAACAAAATTATTGTCGTTTATTTAGATGACATGACCATATTTTCTCACAATAAAAAAGACCACACCACTCATCTGCGACGAGTATTTGAGAAATATAGAGAATTTGGAATATCATTAAATCCTAAAAAGTTTATTTTTGCTGTGGAAGAAGGAATACTCCTGGGGCATGCTATTTCTAAAGCTAGGCTTTCAATTGACCCTGATAGAGTGAAGGCACTTCTTGGGTTATCGCTTCCAGTTAACAAGAAAGGTTTGCAGTCCTTCTTTGGGCAGATAAATTTTGTCAAAAAATTCATTGTAGACTTTGCCTAAATAGTTAAACCAATGACTGAATTATTGAAAAAAGATGCTCCTTTCAAATGGACAAATCCGAGGAAAGAAGATTTTCGAAAAATTCTAGAAGCCATCGCCCAAGCTCCTGTGCTAGTTAACCCTAACTATTCCCAAGGTTTCATACTATATGCTATCGGAGAACAAGATAGTTATACTACAGTTCTCACTCAAAAAGGAGTGGATGATGAATAAATACCCATAGCCTTCCTGAGTTCCACCATGCACAAACACGAGGAAAGGTACAGCTTCATAGAGAAATAAGTATATGCAATTATGAAATCCTTGAATAAGCTAAAACACTTCTTATCCCAGAGTCAGACGATAGTTTATGTTATTCATCCTGATGTAAGGAATTTCATAATTCAAGGAGAACTAGGTGAAAAGAGATATGGATGGGTGACTCGCATCCAAGAGTATGATGTAGAAATACATCCTACTAAAATAGTCAGATGGAGAGCTTTATGCTAGGAATTGGCCAAGCAAGCTGCAAGTGGATATGGGGAGAGCCACCTCGTCATGGCAAACACTGAGCAACATCAATACAGAGTAAGTTTAGGTTGTATCGACGACTTTGTGAGGTACTTTCAGACTGGGTCATGCCCTGAAGATATGAATGCTTCCCAAAGAAGGAGATTCAGAACCCAAGCATTAAAATATACCCTTCAAATAGAAGGGTTGTACAAGATTAATATCTATGGTGTATTGTTGAAATGCATTCTCGATAATGAAAATCAGAAAGTGTTAGATGAATTTCATGGGGGTCTCTCAGGGGGACATTATGCAGGCTGAACCACAACTTTGAATATCCTTAGAGCTGGGTGTTATTGGCCTTCCATATTCCTAGATGCACACAAAGTGACCCAGAGGTGCGAACAGTGTTAGAGGTATGTGGGGAGGAATAGGAATGCACCTATGCCCTTAAAAGCTATTCAAGTTGAGGAACCATTCCAGTAGTGGGGGTTGGATTTCATAGGTATAATAGAGCTAAATTCATCATTGGGCCACAAATACATTCTCACTGCCACAGACTACTTCACCAAGTGGACAGAAGTAGTACCCACAAAGAAATTTGATTCATAAGTGGTGATAGAATTTGTTGAGAGTCTAATCACAAGGTTTGGCATACCATATTATTTTATTACAGAAAATAGATCTCCTTTCACTAGTGCAAAGATGATCGAATTTTCCAGTCGATATGGAATTTACCTGAAGACTTCCTCTAATTATTACCCATAAGGTAATGGATTAGCTGAGTCTACTAATAAGAATCTTTTAAGAATTCTAAAAATAACATTAGAGGATAATAAGAAGAACTGGCACTCACTCCTGAATCAAGCCCTATGGGTCGACAGAATCTCAATCAAGAAATCAATCAATACATCATCATATGCTTTGGCTTATGGCAAAGAGGTTGTTTTGCTGATTCATATGGAGATACCCATGCTAAAATTGCTAAACCAAGTTAATGAAGACAAAGGTCATCCAATGGATTCCCAACTGATGCAACTTTTGCAGCTAGAAGAGTCTAGGGAACAGGCCTACAATCATCATCAAAAGCACATGGTGAAAACGACCGGGTGGTTCGATAAGAAAACCACTTTTAGGAAATTCAAAATAGGTGACCTGGTGTTAAAGTGGAATGTCAAGAAAGTGAAACCAAGACATCATGACAAGTTTGACACATTCTAGGAGGGGCCATTTGAAATTATTTTAGAAAAACAATTCAACGCCTTCCAGTTAAAAGATCAATATGGATGGGTTCTACCCATCACGGTGAATGCATTTCACCTAAAATTATATTTCCAGTAAAAGGGATAGATCACCATTATATGTACAGTATATTATAAGTTTCAAGTTTTGTGAATATTTCCCTTTTTGTGGCCTAATAGGAATCATTTTTGAGGACTATCAGAGTTCAACATTTTGAATAAAATCTGGAGGGAAAATTCTACCCTTGTTATTTTGTACTTTCAAATCCAGAGTTGTCGCGTGGTCGCCTGAGAGTCGACAAGAGGTAATGATGAGAAAAGAATATTTTGAAATATATTACGTGTGTTTCTCGAAATATTTATAAAGATCCACCGTTGAATGTTTCTAAGCAACCACGTGCCCGGGGTTCAGTGGAAGAAGATAATAAATCTGTCAAGTAGCATCTTTCTTGGCATGGGATAATTCCCAGTCCCCAAGTGGGTTTTTAATGAGACAACGAGTGTTTTTAGAATTTTCCTAAGGAAGGTGGCAAGAACGGAAACCAAAGAAATATGGACGAATCAAATCGACCAACCGTCATTTAATGCATTAATTTTGCATGTCCTCTCAAGCTACATAAATTAAATTCAAGAATTTGGAAAGGCATTTCACCATTTGCAAACTTGTTGAAAGCTCCTAAAGAAGAAAGCATAGTGAGAAATAAGTTGTGAAGTGATCAGAAGAAGTTTGAAGTCTGTGTGCCTGATAATTCATAATGGCCCCAAATAAGGTGAAGAACCAAGTAGCATCTGCCTCATCACCCTTGACTACTTCGGTAATAAAAATAAGGGAGGATAACAGCGCTGGTTTTATCGACAGAGATTCCTAAATTGCAGATACAATAATAGCATGGAAGGACTCGATGGAGATTCAGAGCAATATAAAGAACTGGGTAGTGACTAGGGTTTCTACGTCCTCTCAGTCAACGTTTGCATACCATTCTTTTTTGTACTAGTATGTATATATTCCTATTCATCCCTGCCCATAATTGGTAAGGGCAATTGCCAATTTCTATGATGAAAATGAGAGAAAAGTTAGAGATTGTTCAGGGAGGGTTATGTTTTCTCTGTCCAAAGATGCTTTTGTTTCTACTTTTGCTGCGGGCCGTGTCCCTCCCTTAGAACCTAAGAATTTCAACCCCTTATAACAGGCTACATATTTTGGCTCATCCAAAAATGTGAGGGGTTTCCTAGCCACTCAGCTAAAAGATCTTCCAGAAGGGGTAAATCCACCAGAAGCCCCAATTGACATGGCAGCTTTTAAAAATCTTGAACTATATTCCATCCTGGCCATGATTGTTGGACTAAAAAATGATGAAAAGGTTCAAAAGTGGTAGGTGGCTGTAGTAGAATGTTTGTCAAACCCTAGAATGTATGATTCGGCTATTATGAGCAGGAGTGTGAGACCTATTTTCTTTGACTGGCCTGAGTTTTTAAGTGCAGAAATTCATGAGGGTTTGGCGGCATTGAAGGTTGGAACCCAGTTTTCATTCAGATACACTTCATATTTGGTGTGGTTATTCTTTTATTTTATGTCTCAAGAGTTAGCTTTCATTTCAAAGAATGATAAGAATGAGAAGGGAGAAATTTTGCTAGTATATGAATGGACTAATGTGTTATATAAATCCGAGTCCTATTATGATTTCAATAGGAAATTTTTGGGCCCTGCACTAAAAATCATGTATGGGCAAATAACAAGATTGACCCCCAAAGCGAAAAACATATTACAATCCAAGTTTGTAGAGGGGGATTGGTTTATCCTAACATAGGGAGTATGCATTATATTGTATGGGTTTACAGAAAAACCCTTTTTACTTCCTCATTATGTGACTGAAAGAGTCTTTGACTTAGAATATGTTAGGCAAACAGAAAACATTAATGTCAAATTTGGGATTGGAATTGGGAAAACCAGTACCTGTAATATGCCCTTTAGTTTTGAAGGAATTACTATTTCAAAGAAGGGGCAAAATGAACAGATAGCGGAATATTTGAGGAAATTGGGTCTTATTGAGATTCCACAAAGATGGAAATATGACCCCATGAACAGGTTTTCTGAGAGACAATCTATTTTGAATAAAACACATAAAAAAGAATTTCATGTTAAATTCAGGGATGATATTGAAGAAAGTAGGAATAACGCAAAAGATGAACCCCTCAAGTGGCACATAGAAAATATGGAGCCTTTGCCTCCTTGGCAAGATTTTTACGAAGTAATTGTTCAGTTTGACCCAAAAAATGTAAAGGCTCATCAGTTGACGGAGGGAAAAATAACCAGAATTCAGAATAGTAGACCAGATTGGGATGTGGCAAAAATTTAGGAATGGAGGGTAATGAGAGTCCAGACAAATTTGATTTCATCGCGATACCCCACCAAAAATGACAATCTGTTTGAAACTTGATATACTGAACACCATGACTCCTAGGGAGGAATTTTTCCTGTTAAAATCCCTCCAAGCATAGGAATTAGTCATTCTTCTACTCCCGAATTATCCTAGCCACCTGATAAATCCTAATAGCCCGAAGCTGGTAAAGAAAAATAAATTGCAGAAGCTCATAATCTTCCCCTTGTTTAGACCAAACCTAGGACATCTAGGAAAATATCGATAGAAGAGGTTTTTACCAAATATCAAGGGAAAACTTATGGTTCGAAGGCCTCCCAGATGATGTTGAAAATGGGTTATGATGGAAAAGGGTTGGGCAAAGAAGGACAGGGGAGAGTTGAACCTATTCTATTCCATCAAAGAGAGAAGCGTCTAGCACTTGGGGCAGATACTCTGACGTCCAGACATCATTCCTCAAAAATTATAAAATGTGTTCCACCTGTAGACTCGGGTATAGAATTTGATGAACCCGTAGCAGAAAGAATGAGAAAATTGAAAATGATGGCTGATAGAAGAAAAGACAGAAATATTATTCAAACTTCTTCTAGTGATCAAGAGCCTCAAGAGACAGAAGACAACTAAGGGAAAGGGATTCAAGAAAGTGAACAACCCCAAATGACTAAAGAAAACTTTGATGCAAATGCTCAGGAAGTTGAGCATGAAAATTCACAAAATGAAGTCCCACGCGGCCCACCTAGTTCGGCTCAAGAGAGCCAAAAGAGTGAAAATGAAAAACAAATTTTGGTTAAAAAGGAGATTCTGACGATAGGAGAGCAGCAGGAGAAACAAATTGTAAACTTGGATGAAAGTGATGAGGAAAAGAAAACTCCTGATAAAGATAAAACACAAAGTGAAGAAATGATCGTCAGTGAACATGAAGAAGAAGAACACCACTAGCAAATCCAGCCAAAAATAGGTATGTTTTCTTTATTTTCTTCTTCTCATTCTCCTACTCATTCCCATCATAATTCTCCCTTATTTTCTAAAAATCAACAAAAGTATAATGTTCTTGCCAAAAATTACCTTGTTCTCCTAGAAATGGCAACATCTTCCCAGAATCTGCTCAATGTTGGATCCGTAGCTGCTTCCATTCCTTTTCTCCCCAACATTGACATCCCGACGGCTAGAGTTACAACTTCTCAAGGGACTGAGTCACACTCCACCATGGCCAATATTGAAAATCTAAAAAAAGTGAGCAGGAATGCTTTAGATTGGTGGACTTCACATTCAGCTGGGGATTCTAAAGCACTAGCTACTATAAAAGAAATCATTGCTTTATACCCAGCTAATATGCAGAGGAAGAAGTTGAAGTTAACTCCCATTACTAAGAAATCAAAGGGATAAATGACTATGGAAGATTACCAAGCAGAAGAGATAATTGAAGATATATCTCAACTGCCTATGCAAGATGAGTGGGTGAAATCCCAAGCACTTTTTGGGACCATATACTTGCAAGGAGAACATTATCAAGAAATATTTTTTAGAGAAAATGAGAAGAGAAAGGAATTAGAGGTTTTAGTGAAAGAACAAAAAATAGCAGAGAAGGCTCTTACTCTGGAAGCTAAAAAATGGGAGGGTAAATTCAGTGTTGCTGCAAGTGAAGTGGCACAATGTAAAGAAAATTTGAGTGTAGCAGAAGCTCAAATTTAGGTATTGAATACACAGATACAGTAGCTATAGCAACAGTTGGAAGAACAAAAAAATGCGCCTTCCAAATTTTCAAAAGATAAAGTAAAGAGCATGAGAAAGGAATTGTTTTTTTTATTTTTTATTTTTTATTTTTAATTTACATGGTGGAATCGGTAGCCGCCATGAATCCGGGCAGGCTTTCTAGCTTTTATGGCCACCACAGTATTCTATGTTGTCCACCCTAAAAGCCACTACACAGATCTTCATGTAGTCTGCCCCTATAACCACCATGCCACAATCATTTTAAACCTTTTACGCTATTGAAAGCACCAGGAAAGGGACAAGTGTTTAGTTTGGCGAGGCCCAAGATTTGAACCTTGGACCTCTGTCCCCCTTATGGGGTCTGGATGAACCAATTGGTCTACACCTCGGACCTCTGAGAAAGGAATTGTTAAAATATTTGTTATCTTTAGTATTAAAGGCTAAGCCTTTATTATTGTATTTAGCTAAATTAAAGGACACTACCGAAGTAGTAAAACAGGAATTTGGAGCTGCTGAAGCATTTTTATTGAAAAGAGAAGATTTAGCTACTAAAATTCAGATTTTTTTAGAGAAGATGCCAGGAATATTGGAAGCCAAGCTCAGAAGCAAAGCCTGGTCTCAAGCTAAAATCGTAGCAAAGAACTTCTTATGACTATGGAAGATTACCAAGCAGAAGAGATAATTGAAGATATATCTCAACTGCCTATGCAAGATGAGTGGGTGAAATCCAAAGCACTTTTTGGGACCATATACTTGCAAGGAGAACATTATCAAGAAATATTTTTTAGAGAAAAGGAGAAGAGAAAGGAATTAGAGGTTGTAGTGAAAGAACAAAAAATAGCAGAGAAGGCTCTTACTCTGGAAGCTAAAAAATGGGAGGGTAAATTCAGTGTTGCTGCAAGTGAAGTGGCACAATGTAAAGAAAAGTTGAGTGTAGCAGAAGCTCAAATTCAGGCATTGAATACACAGATACAGTAGCTATAGCAACATTTGGAAGAACAAAAAAACGCTCCTTCCAAATTTTCAAAAGATAAAGTAAAGAGCATGAGAAAGGAATTGTTTTTTTTATTTTTTATTTTTTATTTTTAATTTACATGGTGGAATCGGTAGCCGCCATGAATCCGAGCAGGATTTCTAGCTTTTATGGCCACCACAGTATTCTACGTTGTCCACCCTAAAAGCCACTGCACAGATCTTCATGTAGTCCGCCCCTATAACCACCATGCCACAATCATTTTAAACCTTTTACGCTACTGAAAGAACCAGGAAAAGGACAAGTGTTTAGTTTGGCGAGGCCCGAGATTTGAACCTTGGACCTCTGTCCCCCTTATGGGGTCTGGATGAACCAATTGGTCTACACCTCGGACCTCTGAGAAAGGAATTGTTAAAATATTTGTTATCTTTAGTATTAAAGGCTAAGCCTTTATTATTGTATTTAGCTAAATTAAAGGACACTACCGAAGTAGTAAAACAGGAATTTGGAGCTGCTGAAGCATTTTTATTGAAAAGAGAAGATGTAGCTACTAAAATTCAGATTTTGTTAGAGAAGATGCCAGGAATCTTGGAAGCCAAGCTCAGAAGCAAAGCCTGGTCTCAAGCTAAAATCGTAGCAAAGAACTTCTTATGACTATGGAAGATTACCAAGCAGAAGAGATAATTGAAGATATATCTCAACTGCCTATGCAAGATGAGTGGGTGAAATCCCAAGCACTTTTTGGGACCATATACTTGCAAGGAGAACATTATCAAGAAATATTTTTTAGAGAAAAGGAGAAGAGAAAGGAATTAGAGATTGTAGTGAAAGAACAAAAAATAGCAGAGAAGGCTCTTACTCTGGAAGCTAAAAAATGGGAGGGTAAATTCAGTGTTGCTACAAGTGAAGTGGCACAATGTAAAGAAAAGTTGAGTGTAGCAGAAGCTCAAATTCAGGCATTGAATACACAGATACAGTAGCTATAGCAACAGTTGGAAGAACAAAAAAACGCTCCTTCCAAATTTTCAAAAGATAAAGTAAAGAGCATGAGAAAGGAATTGTTTTTTTTTATTTTTTATTTTTTATTTTTAATTTACATGGTGGAATCGGTAGCCGCCATGAATCTGGCTGGCTTTCTAGCTTTTATGGCCACCACAGTATTCTACGTTGTCCACCCTAAAAGCCACCACACAGATCTTCATGTAGTCCGCCCCTATAACCACCATGCCACAATCATTTTAAACCTTTTACGCTATTGAAAGCACCAGGAAAGGGACAAGTGTTTAGTTTGGCGAGGCCCGAGATTTGAACCTTGGACCTCTGTCCCCCTTATGGGGTCTGGATGAACCAATTGGTCTACACCTCGGACCTCTGAGAAAGGAATTGTTAAAATATTTGTTATCTTTAGTATTAAAGGCTAAGCCTTTATTATTGTATTTAGCTAAATTAAAGGACACTACCGAAGTAGTAAAACAGGAATTTGGAGCTGCTGAAGAATTTTTATTGAAAAGAGATGATGTAGCTACTAAAATTCAGATTTTGTTAGAGAAGATGCCAGGAATCTTGGAAGCCAAGCTCAGAAGCAAAGCCTGGTCTCAAGCTAAAATCGTAGCAAAGAACTTCTTATGACTATGGAAGATTACCAAGCAGAAGAGATAATTGAAGATATATCTCAACTGCCTATGCAAGATGAGTGGGTGAAATCCCAAGCACTTTTTGGGACCATATACTTGCAAGGAGAACATTATCAAGAAATATTTTTTAGAGAAAAGGAGAAGAGAAAGGAATTAGAGGTTGTAGTGAAAGAACAAAAAATAGTGGAGAAGGCTCTTACTCTGAAGCTAAAAAATGGGAGGGTAAATTCAGTGTTGCTGCAAGTGAAGTGGCACAATGTAAAGAAAATTTGAGTGTAGCAGAAGCTCAAATTCAGGCATTGAATACACAGATACAGTAGCTATAGCAACAGTTGGAAGAACAAAAAACCGCTCCTTCCAAATTTTCAAAAGATAAAGTAAAGAGCATGAGAAAGGAATTGTTTTTTTTATTTTTTATTTTTAATTTACATGGTGGAATCGGTAGCCGCCATGAATCTGGGCTGGTTTTCTATCTTTTATGGCCACCACAGTATTCTACGTTGTCCACCCTAAAAGCCACTACACAGATCTTCATGTAGTCCGCCCCTATAACCACCATGCCACAATCATTTTAAACCTTTTACGCTACTGAAAGAACCAGGAAAGGGACAAGTGTTTAGTTTGGCGAGGCCCGAGATTTGAACCTTGGACCTTTTTCCCCCTTATGGGGTCTGGATGAACCAATTGGTCTACACCTCGGACCTCTGAGAAAGGAATTGTTAAAATATTTGTTATCTTTAGTATTAAAGGCTAAGCCTTTATTATTGTATTTAGCTAAATTAAAGGACACTACCGAAGTAGTAAAACAGGAATTTGGAGCTGCTGAAGCATTTTTATTGAAAAGAGAAGATGTAGCTACTAAAATTCAGATTTTTTTAGAGAAGATGCCAGGAATCTTGGAAGCCAAGCTCAGAAGCAAAGCCTGGTCTCAAGCTAAAATCGTAGCAAAGAACTTCTTTAGAAAGTTCAAATTGATAGCACAGGGAAATAAATTTCTGCACGAGCTTGAGGATGAAGCAAAAGGATTGCTCCAAAATCTTAATTTGTCTATCCATAATGGGCTTCCTTACCTCTGGGACAATGGTTCCAAAGTTTTGAATGAAGAGGTCCTTTCAGCATAAATAAAAGCTTTTGTTGAAGATGAAACAGACATAGACGGCTGGCAGGAACCCATAGAAGAAACGCAGGTCATGGAGATGATCCAGAGGCTGACACAGATTAAAGCCTATTTACAAGAACTAATTTTAAGGCAAAAGATCATTTCTTATGATAAAGTGGAGGAGTTCTAGTATGTATATCAACTCTTCATTGATTCTTCTGATTTGGAAGACGAAGACTGGGACCGGGTTTGCAAAACTTATCAAGAGATACTTATAGCCATGGAAAAAATCAGAAGATCTAAACATCAGGGTCAGCAACTAGCAGCCAGAGCTGGGACCAGCTCTCAGAATTGAATTTTTTATGTTCTTCAAAAAAAGGTTAAATCCCTAAGCGGTAGAAAAAGGTTTTGATAAGGTAAAATATCACTTATATTCCAAAGTGCATTCTTTTTTCTTTGCTTTTTCACTTGAAATTTTACTTTTTGCAACTATGTTGGTGACTCCATTTTCCAATGGATGAAGGCCTGGTTTCTATTTATTTTTGTGAGCAAAAAATCCCTCGGAAGGCGCCAAGAATGTTAGTCAAAAAGTGACTAACTACAAAAAATGGCTGATGCACTTTTTTTGCATATTTTTAAAGAAGACCGAAGTGGGCCATATGCTAAAGAACAAAGAAAAAGCAAAATACACTAAGGAAGAAAAGTGTCGCGATTTCATGACATGTCGAGTTTTCGCGGCAAAAAAATAGCAAGGAGGAAAAGCAGAGAAAAAAGTCATGATTTTGCAACGTTGCCAATTTTTTCCAAGTCCATCAATAAAAGGGTAGAAGTCAGGGATAATGTCACGATGTTGCGACATGACTTATTTTTGCTAGAAGAATAGAAAAACTGCCAAAAGTGTCGCGATTTCGTGACATGTCCCTTTTTCGTGGCCAAAAGCAACAAGAGAAATCAAGGAGGCAGAAGTGTCACGATTTCATGACATGTTGCGTTTTCACGGTCAAAAGCAACAAGAGAAAGCAAGGAGGCAGAAGTGTCACGATTTTGTGACATGTTGCATTTTCGTGGTCAAAACAAAGACAAAGAGCTATGGAGGTAGAAGTGTCGCGATTTCGTGACATGGTCAATTTTTGCGGTGCAAAAAGAAGAATTAGGCTGAAGACATAGAAATGTCACGATTTCGTGACATGTTGCATTTTCATGACTCAAGAAGGGTAGACAAGCAAAGAAACAAGAGTGTCGCAATTTCACATGTCTAGTTTTCGCTAAAGAAACAGAGTATATTTTTGGCAACTAGGGCATGCACTGACATCAGGTGTTGATTTTTGAAGAATGGTCCATTGATTGTAACCTCGTAGGTCCACTGGATGATTGCAGAATAACAGGCTCATCTAAATTTAGCCAGAAGGAAATCTATCTAATCTACGAAAAATCCATTGTATATTCTTAGAAACTGTAGACAATTACTTGTAATTGATTGAGGAAATTAAATGTACATAGTAGAAGATACTCTTTTTAGGGTATAAATAGGAGTGAGTCGACCATGAAAAAAGGTCGGCTCTTAGATGTTTACAGACTTGATGTACATGTACTGGATTACAAGCAATACGAGATATTCTTCCATTGGCTTCTAAAAATCTGTATGCGAGTGTATGTATCTGGTGTTTTAACTTTTATTCATTCTAAGTTTTATAATGTATCTGTTCTAAAAATCTGGACTGTGCACGTATAAACCTTATTTCTAGAGTTGAATACTAAAAGATATTTACATGTATTTTAGATGAACATCTAAAATCGCACTCAGGAATTCATGATTTTTATAGGAAGATATAAAGAAAACTCTGAAAGTAGTAATTTGCATCATCATTTTTTTTGTTGTTGTCTAATCTGTATCGTGAGAAAAGTTCTAGCTTAGGCTATATTTCCCTTATCTCTTGTTTCCCTTTTCTCTAAAAAACTCAAAGGAACCAGCCTTCTCTAGAGATTAGACAGATGATCTCAAGCAAGGTTTGTCTACTCAATATTGGCAAAGTCTAAGGTGCAACATTATTAATCAAAGGTATATTTTGTTCCAACAGGTCCTAGAGTCAATAGTGATAGACAATGGTCTGGGGTTCGTAGGCATTGTACTCACGGTGTACACCAGCAATTATGGCATCTATCATAAGATGTCTTCTAACTACTACCCACAGGGGAATGGCCTGACCGAGTCTACCAATAAGAATCTACTGAAGATCATCAAAAGGACAGTAGAGAAGAACAAGAGGACTTGGCACTTACTCCTGAATTAGGCGTTGTGGGTGAATAGAATATCATTCAAAAAATATATCAAGACATCCCCCTATGCGCTCATGTATGGCAAGGAGGCAGTCCTACCAACCCACAGAAATTCTTACACTCGGGATGTTGGATGAAGAAAGAGTCAACGGGGATCTAGTGGATTCCAGACTATGCTAGCTGCTGCAGTTAGAAGAGGAAAGAGAGAAAGCATACCAGGCCTTTACAAAGCATGTTGAAGCGATCCAATGCTAGTTTGCAAAAGGCACCACCACCCAAGTTTTCAAAATCGGGGACCTGGTGCTGAAGTGGGACTCACTGAAGGCGAAGCCAGGAAACCATGGTAAATTTGATGCCCTATGGGAGGGTCCCTATCATATTTCTTGGGTGAAATAGTTCAATACATTTGTGCTCTGGGACATGGAGGGACAGCTCCTCCCCATTCTCGTCAACGGGTTCCACCTCAAAATTTATCATCGCTGAAGGCACCAAATCGGTCCTTCTTTGTACAATTTTCTTTTCTGCATTTTAGTTTTTTAGAATATATATTTATTTTAGCATTTCACTTGTTAGTTTTCAAGAGCCCAAGAAAAACTTGAAGCAAACCTCGACTTCATAGCGAAGTCGGGTATCGCTCCTTGGATCGTGTGAAGTTCGAGAGAAAGCAACCGACAAAAGGGGCAAGAATTTGACTAAGTCTAGGTGTGTAACCTGACTTCATAGCTAAGTCGGGCTACGCATCATATTGGGAGCGCAGTCGGGGAACATGAAGCAACAATGGCTAAGTGTCAAATCAGACTTTGTAAATTTTTGGAGCGAAGTCTGACTGTGCAGCAAAATCTGGGCTAAGTTAGAGTGCGCTCATTTTCTGGGCAAAGTTTGAGTGCGCCCTCAATTATGGGCACACCCTGAACGACCTATCATGGAAAACATGAAAAATTCTAAGTGTGGGCCCAGAGTGCAGTATGGCACAGTGCGAATTTGGGTCATAGGCAAAAAATTCTCCCTTGAAAGGTGTGCCTAAATGGTGGCTATGACATCATCAAAAGCACAAGGTCCAAAGAATGTTTAATGATTGCATGATTTTCAAGAATGACATCATTAAGAAAGCAAGGCGCATTTGGACCAACTGCAACTAGGGTGCGCTTTTCAAAATTAAACCCATGCACGATCGCCAAATTATCATAACGCTTCCACCAACTTTGAGTTAACCACCTTAACTTCCTCCCTCATGCCATAAATGTTGTAATCCTTACCTAGAAAAATGGCCCTGGCATACTAAAAAAATTTAGAGTGTCAAACTGACTCCAAGACTACAAAGCGCAGAACTGAGAATTCAAAAGCTGTAATTCTTGTCTCTGCCACTTTGAATAGGGAAAATGGACAAGGGGAAAGTGCCCGTATAGGCACAATCCAATGAATAAGGGCAAGAAGCTGAGGAATAGATAGAATCAAGCGCTCATGAGATTGAAGCACTGCAAGAGCCAAAAAGGAAGACCCAAACAAAGAGAATTCGAGGGCAAATTTTGTCGTTGCTTGTCAATCACCTGGCCAGATACAAAGATGATTCTTTCTCCATCAGCCTCACCAAACTATGATCGAACATAGAAAAGTGGGCAGATAAGGTTTCACCCTTGCACCATGTCAGGGCTACATATAAATCAAACTTGTACTGGTTCTTATGCCCTCCTATTCATTGGTACCCAAAGCTGATTGACTCAATCGTAAGATACTACAAGCCAACTGCCTGGCAAGTCTGCGATCACAAGGGAAGAGCATTGTTTACGCTCTTCAGGGAGACCGTCTAGCCATCCTTTGCCCTAGGGCTTCAGTACGACCTTGACGTGATTGTCAGAAGGATAAATCTAGATGAACAAACCAACAGATTTATGTAGACAAAGAGGATGAAATAATTCCTTGACTTAGAGCTAAAGACTCTACTGGCAACCAGACAGTGGCCGACAGGCCCCATACCACTAGACAGATTTGAGAACAAGTACATTTACATCATCCTGGTGTGGGTCCTCGACTGTGATTCTGATAGGATAGTACACCCATACCAACTAGTGCTGGCAAAATGTATTATGCATGGAGAGTTTTACGACTCCACGACGCAAAAGAGTGGGAAGCGCCCTATTTTCTTTGACTGGGCATATTGGTTGGCATACACGATTCATTCAAGCCTGGTCAGACTACAGCAAAAATATACAATGGAATTCCAATTTAGTTCCTTCCTCACATGGTTGTTCCTGTATCATAATCACTATCGAATGCAAGTTCCAGGCTTGAAGAAGGTGAATGAAAAGGGAGAGTCACTGCTAGTCTATGAATGGACGGAGGACCTATACCAGAAAGGGTCATACTACAAGTTTAATTTCAACTTTTTGGGTATGGTTTTGTCATTGTTCAATGGCGAAGGATCCCGCCCCCCGCTAGCTATGACAAATTATTTGATAAAATATAAGTGCGGGGATACCTTTTGGCTGACACAGGGGGTTGTGGTCAGAATTTATGGATTCAAGGGGAATCCATTCCTGCTACCCTACTTCTGCACTGACCACCAGTACGGGATGGATATTGCACGTTAGATGGACTATGTCGAAGAAGAGTTTGGCTAGGGCAATAAAAGGGGCCATATTTTTCAATATCCAATTTGTTGGGTGAACATCCAAGGGCAAGAGATAGGACAACACGTCTACCTCGAGCAAGAGCTCGTCGACATAGGTTTGATAATGTTGCCACAGAGCTGGAAGTATGATCCAATAGGGGTTAGGGGTAAATTCACGCTTATCTATCCCCGAGCAGAGATTATGCAGGAAAGGTGTAACAGAATAGGTGCAGACCTTGACTGACGCATTGATCTGATGAAATCATGGCCTCCATGGCATGATTTTTACTACGAAGAGGTAGCATATGATCCAGAGCGAAACTCGAATCACCAGTTGGAATCTACGGGCTTCAAGAAATTCCTCGCCAAGGTGGCACCCCTCAATTGGCAAAAGGACAAATCATTGAATGCTGGAAGATAAGGTGTCGCACGCAGCATGATAAATCCAACCGAAAAACATTGGCCGTCGATGATGAATTCTGAGCCCTATACGACCAGTACGCTGCCACCTAGTAACCTTTCAAATTTTGAAATTGCATTCCTCGAGGCCCTAGAAAAAGGTATATAAGGAGGTCCCCCTATTAGCAAATGCCTACTTCCGTGACTTCCAGCGCAACTCTGACAAATAGTCAAGTGGGCCCGATGCAGCTTGTAGCTCCTGAAGTAGTACCCGAAAGGGTGCAAGGATCAAAGAGGTCAACTCTTAAGGTGGCCTCTCAAGCAGAAAAAGCACCCGCGCTGCCAGCTAGCAAACCAGTCGTATCAGGCATCCTTCCAGCTAGACCCAGGTACAAGTTTACTGTGGGGACATCATTGTCTACTGCCCCAACCTCATCTCCTTCCTTCAAACTAGCCACAGTGTCAGAAGAAGAGAAGAGGAAGAGAGGTGAAAGGGCCAAGCGGCCTAAATAATTTGTATAGCAGTTGGCTACAGCGTAGATAGGGATAGCTACACCAAAAATTATCTTTCTATATAGCCCTGAAGTAGAAGCAAAAACTCAAGATGCAAGCGTCCCTCGAACAATGGCTCAGACGGAGCCTGTAGGTACATCCACTTCCCCGCTCCCCAAAGTCCCAGTCAGCCCTACCATAATGTCATCCCCCATTTCATCAGGGCAAGCCATAGCTACGTCTTCCTCTTTCCAGACTGTCCAACCATCCAGCAACCCCCATTCTTTCTACAAGTTTGCCCAAGACCCTAACGCCTTCTAGTATCTCAGTCAAACCCTAAAACCCTCATTTGTAGCTAGTGTCGAAGCTACACATACATCGTCGTGCCACTCACCTTGTCTTTTCAAAACCCCACCAATGCCATCCACTCAGCTGCTCACCTCCCCTAGGACCCAGTCGCCCTTAAAAGTGGCCACTCCTATAATACCTCTCGCTTCGCTGTTTGTAGGGAAGATGACGTAGGAAGATCCAATGCTGAAGGACCTAGACTTCATGGGTGAACAGCTACAGAGCACGGACGACCAACCTTTGGCAGCAAGGGCTACAGGATGTTCTGCTTCCTTCCTCCATGACATCAAATAGAGGAGATCCAAGGAAATAGCCACCCCGGTAAAGTGCACCAAGTACGAATTGGATAGGAGAGTTCTTACAACTGAGAAATTGTTCCCAAAAGTGAAGAAGCGTCTTTGAGAAATGACTGAGGTAGACTATGAGCACCAAATGAAGGATAAGAGCTTCAATGATATCAACGAGGAATACGAGATTAATGGTATTCATCATAGAACCTATAATCTCCTTGTCAAGCGGCTTGAGACCCAGGAGGCACTGTTTTAGCTATAGAATAGCGCAAGACAACTAGAAGAAGATCTGGCTAGGGCCATCGTGCAGTTGGGGTCTGCACAGAAGGATATAGATAACTGAAAACCCAGTTGGCTGCCTCTCAACAGGAGGCCACAGTGCAAAAACAAACAACCGAGTAGCTGTCAGAGGAGAAAAGGTCAGCGCTGAAGTAGGTTTTTCAACTCCATGATTCGTTGAAACAGGCATAGTCATAGCTTGAAGAGAAAACATCACATACGATGACCTTTTCAAAGAACAAAGTTAAGGAGATGCGGGCTAGTCTGCTGTACGGATGCAAGCCCAACATTGTTAAATCTATATCGGTCCTAGATTTTGCATCCAGTATCAAAGAAGTATCTGCCCAGGGAAATCCTGTGGTAGAGGAGGTCGAACACCAGGCGAGGCAATGGCTAGACCTGGCTATGAAACTTGATGAGTATGAGCGCAAAGGCCTCCGATTTCCCTTGATGTCCCAACTTGCCTCAAAGTGGGCAGATGCAAGGGTAACCTTGCATGTTTATTTTGATAAGACAGAGAAGATAAGGACTTCCAGGAAGATGTTGGATGCATTAGAATATGAAATGAGCATTTGCCTGGCCCCCTTTCACACTCTTTCTGAACACGGGTGCCTGAGCTTCATCAAGGATGGTAAGTTTCTGACCCTTGAGCAGGTAAAAGAGAATTGGCTATATTTCGAGGTAGACACAACAAAAATTGATAACTAAGCAGAGCCATTCCAGGAAGCTCAGGTCACCCAGATGGTGTCAAGATACTGCAAAATCAACTCCTCCCTTAAGGAGTTGGGAAAAATATATAACACCATCGACCTGCATGCAGTTGCTACATTCCACGTAGCACTAAGAGAGATCAGTGACCTAGGGCCCTTCCAAGCAGCAATTTAGGACCAAGCCAAGGATGCATATAAATGCATCCATGAGCGGGAGGCTGATAGTGAAGAACGTTTAGGTTTAGTAGGAGAAACAGAAGAGGCAACTGTCAAAAGTGGACCTTAAGAAGAACAGTTGCTCGAAAGGAAACCATAATAGCAGCGAAAAGTAGGGGAGGGAGGTTCCTCTGTGCCCAAAGGATGAAGGCCCGGTTCTTTACGTCGAGGTGAGCTTGACACCCTGCAAGCCACCAGGAATGTTGCCACATTTTGCACGGGGTGCCATGTTTTCAAAATTTGTAAGTAAGCTGCTCTTCCTTCCCTCCTCCTCATTTTTCCTTTCTCCCTTTCCTACAGTTTCATTCCTCCATTTTTCCCTTGTACTTCCCCCAGTCAAGTTCCCAAAACTGAGCAAGTGTTCCCTAAAAAATTATGTGTTAGGGCACAACCTGACTTCGTAGTGAATTCGAGGTGCACCCTCAAGTTGGAGTGCACTAGGGAATGTGAAGTGCGAAAGTAGATAGGAGATGATCAAAATTTGGCTAAGTTCTAGAGTGAAACCTGACTTCGTAGTGAAGTTGAGGTGCACCCTTATTTTTGTGTGCACTTGGGAAAGTAGTGTGTAGAAAATTAGCTAAGTGCTGGAGTGCAACCTGACTTCATAGTGAAGTCGAGGTGCACTCCTCTTTTTGCGTGTAGTCCAAACGATGGCAAAATCAACTTAAGTATCGGTGCGCAACCCAAATTTTTAGTGAAGTCAGGCTGCGCCCTTTTATCGGTGCATAGTTGGGCAAGATTCATCAAGCAAGCCAAAAATTGGCTAAGGCACGGAGGCCTCCCCAACTGCGTTGTTTCCCACCTGTGCTACCTGACAGCGCTCTGATTCTGGGTGAAGTTGGACAAACTGCCTTTCAATGCAGACATGTGTCACTCATCAGAATCCGATAAGTGTCTTGTTGGAACAAAATTTGCCTTTGGTTAATAGTGTTGCGCCTTAGACTTTGCCAGCATTGAATAGACATATATTGCTTGAAATCATCTGTCTAGTCTCTAGAGAAGGCTCGTTCCTTTGATTTTTAGAGAAAAAGGGGAACAAGAGATAAGGGAAATATAGCCTAAGCTAGAAACTTTTCTCACGGTACAGATTGGACAATAGCAAATATTGACGATGCAGATTACAACTTTCAGAGTTTTCTTTATATCCTTTTATAGAAAACACAAATTCCTGAGTGTGCTTTCTAGATATTCATATAAAAGCATGCAACTATCTTTTAGTTTTCAACTCTAGAAACAAGATTTATACGTGCACAGTCTAGATTTTCAAAATAGATACATTATAAAACTTAGAGTGAAGAAAAGTTAAAACACCAAGATACATACACTTGCACACAGAAGTTTTTGAAAGCCAGAGGAAGAAATCTTTTATTGTTTGTAATCTAGTACATGTACATCAATCTTGTAAACGTCCAAGAGCTAACCGTTTTCATGGTCGACTCACTCCTATTTATACCCTAAAAATAGTATCTTCTACCACGTAATTTTAATTTCTTCAATCAATTACAAGTAATTGTCTGTAGTTTTTAATAATATACAATGGATTTCTCATAGATTGGATAGATTTCCTTCTGGCTAACTTAGATGAGCCTGTTATTCTGCAATCATCTATTGGACCTGCCAAGTTATAATCAACAGACCATTCTTCAAAAAATAGCACCTGATGTCAGTGCATGTCTCTAGTTGCCAAAAATATACTCTATTCCTTTACAGCTGGCGTGTCACAAAATCATGACATTCTTTCCTTGCTTTGCTCTTTTGTTGCCTCCAATCATGAAAATGAGACATATTACGAAATTGCGACATTCATCTCTTGTTTTTGATAAGGAAACTTAGACATAGGGGCTAATTATTTCTTTAGACCTAGGATATGTTAATTAGGACTTAGTAATCGGAATAATCAACATGAGTTGTTTTCGTTCCTCCGTTGAATGGTCTAGGTCTAGGTGTCTTTATTTTCATTATTTTAGGGCTTATATCTTTAGCCTTTCTATGATTGTGTACGTAAATCCTTGGAGCAGTTCATGATTTCTAGGATTACGGTTTTCCTTTTGGACTTATTTAAGTCCTATGTTTTTAATAATATTCAGCTTCAATTATTTCCATATCATTGGTATCAGAGCTGGTAATTTTGGAGGTTTTGGGTTATTTCCAACCTCCATAGTGAACTCCACCACCTGTTCCAGTTGAAGCTCAGGGAAAATTGCAGAATTTTTGCTGCCGTTCTTGTAGAAAAATTGCTGCTAATTTCCAATTTTGTTGAAGAAAATTTGCTGACAAATTTTGCTACAACAAAAATTTTTGCCGATAACTTTTTGAAGCAATAAAATTTTGCATGTGGTGATTAATTTTTTGGGACCTTCTGTGGTTTCCGAAGTTGATCTACGTTTTTTTGTAATTTTCAATTTCGGTGGCTTCTCATTGGTTTGTGATTCTTGACGCCCACTATGAATTTCAAAACCTCCAATTGACGTTGCGGCCACGAGAAGGGAGGTCGTCCATGCACTATGCGGAAACACAAAGGGAGGTCGTAAACCCTACATATTTTGACACCACGAATGATCACGTCTTCTACGAACTCAAAATTTCAAAAACCTCAAAAATCTGCCTTGATTCTATATTTTTGCAGACCCTCCAACCGATCCTGCCGTGACAGATTACTCCGTGTTCCAATTCTGTTGATCCTGCCATGACAGACCCTCGCAAATCAACCCTGACGATCTTGTTTGAGGAGCTTGAATTTGTGCCTGCTAGGAGGCCGCTGGACGCACACGTAGGGATTCTCTGCAGATCGTCAGGACGTCTAGCCTGCATTATTGGGGATGATCTACTGCCAATCAAAGCTCTCTGACAAACTATCAGATCTATGGGAGGAGCCAACCACAGCAAAGGATAGTCGGATCCAAGCCGATAGTCAACACCAGTCAGAGACGACAGAAATCTGATGCCTGCCAGGTTATTTGGGAATCTGCAGACTACAGGTCATGGCAGGCGACTGTCAGATCTCTACAGCCTGCCAACCAAACTTTGTAGCCTATCACAGATCATGGTTGGAACCTGCAGATCAGCGTCAAACAGGGAGATCCTCTGGAAGTCGAGCAGTGTCTTTGCCTGTGTTCCTGCATCGAATCGTTCTTGTTGTTGTAACCAAAACATGCGTGTAGGGTGAGATCGAGGTCGTGTGATCCACGTCATGGTAAAGGGCTCCAGATTCGACGACGATTGAGTGTTTTGGTTCTTGACTGACTCATCGTGTTGTTCGACAGTCAATTGCCACTTGTTCGCCTCGTTCCCACATTGATTTTGCTGTGGTGTTTTCAAAGCATGTAGTTTCAGTGGTTGAGGGTTCGTTGGTTGGGTTAGCCATCGAACATTGACTTTAATGTCCGTTTACTTTCCCCTTTGATTAGCCCAGCAAACCATCAATTATTTCCAAAAAAAAAGAAAGGTAACTTTTTGTTTTTGTCTTTACCTCAAGTCACCTTTGACTTTTCAAATATTGTGCAACTATTTTTGCCCTTACAAGTTATACATTTGCACTTTTTGCAAATTGTTTTGGGCACATTTATTTTTGCACATTTTGTAATTGTCTTTTGTGACAATTTTTGCTGGCGCTCACTAGGGGTCAAATGGCTTCTAAATTAGTTGACAAATTGGCTCAAGTAACCCAACTTGTCAGTGTTTTGGTTGATAAGGTTACTTCTAATGAAGTTCAAAAACAATGTAAGGTTCCCCTTTACACTGGCTTGCGAGATCCAGAGGTCCTCAACAGCTAGATTTTGGACATGGACAGTTGGTTTGAGTATACCAAGATAGCAAAGGATCAGCAGGTTAAATTTTCTAAGTTGAAACTTTTTGGCATTGCCAAGGTCCTTGTCACTGATCGACTACGGACCCAAAATCCCATTGACACGTGGGATGAATTGCAAAGAGTTTTGAAGAATAATTTTTATCCTTCAAACTATGCCATGGAGCTTGACATCAAGTGGCTTCGTCTTTGAAAAACCTCCAATATGAGTGTTCATGACTATATTTTTTAATTTAACAAGTTCAGATTTTGAATTCTGTTCAGGATAACGTGGCACAACTTGTTAACAAATTCAAAAGTGGCTTGTAGGAACCCATTTATAGGAAGATGAAATACAAGTTGATTGTTAACATTGACATGGATTTCAATCAAGCCCTTCTTGCTAAGGAGGAAATGAGGGAGCAATCGCGTGGGACTCGCTCTTCTACGTCAAGAGGAAATCAGAAGGCTTCTCCACAACCTTCCAAGGGAGCAAAATCTTCTTCTTCTTCTTCTCCCTCTTCTTCATCTTCCCCTTCTTCAAAAAAATATTCTTCTTCTAAATCACCTTTGATTTGTAATTATTGTAAAAAGCTAGGGCATACTCAAAAGAGGTGTTTTAAGTTGCAAAATGTGAAGAAACAATCCCTAGTTGTAAAGCCTTCCAATGAGGACTCACAAGAAAGTCCCATTGAGGCTATAGGGGAATGTAAGCCTTATAAGGAATTGGCAGGGTTAAACAAATTGACCCTTATGAATACTTCACAAGGTGATCACGAGAATTTATTTGTGACTACGGTCCATCTCAGTGACACCTTTATGGTTGATTGTATAATCGATAGCGGCTCATAGAAAAATCTAATTGCGAGGTCTTTTGTTGACAAACTAAAGTTACCAATGAATCCCCATCCTCATCCTTATCCCTTGGGATGGAAGGACAATGGGATTACATCCGACATCACACACACTTGCACTGTGAATTTTGCTTTCAATCCTTCTTTTGTGGAATCGGTTGTGTGTGATGTAACTCCAATGGATTGTTGTGGCTTGTTGCTTGGAAGACCCTATCAATATGATAGGAGGTCTATACATGATGGGTACAAAAATACATACACTTTGCACAAAGACAATAAAACTTTCATAATCAGAAGTACACAACAAACTCCACATAATTTGATGTTGAGTTGTAGACAAGCACGCAAAGCTGTAAATCAAGCAAAGGAATTAGCACTCATCTTCATCAAACCAATTCTAGAAGAAAATCAAGCACCTAAGCACACTAATAATAGGAGTTCTTCAGTTCATTCAATACTTCAATCATTTTTTGATGTTTTTCAAGAACCCACAAGTCTTCCTCCCGAAAGACAGATTAATCATAGTATTGAGATTGTTCCTGCATCTTATCTTCCTAATTCTTCAATGTATAGACAATCAATAGTGCAAATGGAAGAAATTAAAAAGCAAATTCAAGCATTGTTGACTAAAGGGTTCATCAAACCTAGTACTTCCCCTTGTGCTTCTCCTATCTTGCTTGTGTTGAAGAAGGATGGCACATGGAGATTATGCATTGATTTTAGGGCACTCAATAAGATTACAATCAAGAATCGTTATCCACTTCCTCGCATTGATGATCTCTTGGACCAATTGCAAGGTGCAAAATTCTTCTCCAAGATTGATCTCAAAAGTGGGTATCATCAGGTGATAATTCAAGCAGAAGACTCTTGGAAAACAGCATTTAAGACCAAAATGGGACTCTTTGAATGGCTTATCATGCCCTTTGGCCTTACAAATGCTCCAGCTGCATTCATGCGGCTGATGAATGAAGTATTCAAAGATTGTTTGGATCAATTTGTAATCATCTATTTGGATGACATTCTTATATATTCTTCTACTTGGGAGAAACATTTGGAACACTTGGAAACGGTTCTTCAAACTCTTCGAAAGAACCAATTGTATGCAAATTTTCCTAAATGTTCCTTTGGGCAAACATTCATTGCCTATCTTGGATTTGTAATTAGTGAAAAAGGTGTGCAAGTAGATCCTTCCAAAGTTGAAGTTATCTTCTCTTGGCCAACTCCTACTTCAGTCACGGAGTTAAGGAGTTTTCTTGGACTTGCTAATTTCTATCGCAAGTTCATTGGAGGATATTCTTCTATTGCTGCACCTTTACACTATTTAACAAAGATCAAAGTTCAGTTTTAGTGGACAAAGGATAAAAAAAAAGCCTTTGACACATTAAAACACAAATTTAGTACTGCACCAGTTCTTGTTCTTCTTGATTTGTCTCAACCATTTGAGATAGAAACTGATGCTTCACAAGTTGCACTTGGAGCTGTGCTCATGCAAAATGGCCATCCAGTGGCATACCATTCAGAGACATTTTCAGAGGCCAAGAAAAACTATTCTACCTATGATAAGGAATTCTATGCTTTAGTTCAAGCAATCAAGTATTGGAGGCATTATCTCTTGGGAAAAGAAACAATTGTTCATACAGATCACATGCCCCTTAAGTTTCTTCAATCTCAAACAAAAATTGAGGAAGCTAGACACATGAAATGGGCATCGTACTTGCAGCAATTCCATTTGGTAATCAAGTACAAGAAAGGATGAAACAATGTAGTGGTTGATTGTTTGAGTCGTCCTCCTTCTACTCTTGTTTTGACAATTGTCACTACTTCTCATCTTGGCTTCCAAACTTGGCCTACATAGTATCCTATGGATCCAGATTTTGGCAAAGTTTTCCACCAACTTTCCAATCCTTCTTCTTCAAATTTGAGAGCTCTTCAAGACTTTCATATCCAGGATGGAATGTTGTACAAATTGGACAAACTTTGTGTTCCTCATGGGAACAGGGAGTCTCTTCTGAAGGAGGCTCATTCCACACTCTATGGGGGACATTTTGGTAGGTAGAAAACTCTTCATCATCTTCAGAGGTTTTTCTTTTGGCCACACATGCAAAGATATGTTCTTCACTTCTTGCGACAATGTGTAGTCTATAATTGCTCCAAATCAGCCAATAGGACATTGGGAATGAGCATGTCTTTGCCCATTCCTTCTCGTCTATGGGAAAGCATTTCCATGGATCTCTTGAGTGGTTTTCCAATGACAGTATGCAAGCATGATTGTGTCTTTGTTGTGGTGGACGGATTCAGCAAAATGGTCAAATTCATTCCTTGTCGCAAGACAAGTACTGCACAGGATCTTTCCCAACTCTTCTTTGAGGTGGTATGGCGTTCTTTTGGTCTTCCTACCAGCATTGTCTCTGATCGTGACTCGCATTTTATGGGTCACTTTTGGCGATCTCTTTGGAAGATTTTGGGAGTATCTCTTAACTTCTCTACTACTTATCATCCTCAATTCGATGGGCAGACAGAGATAGTTAATCATACTCTAGTTTAGAGTTTGAGGATTTATCATCATTTCACTCCAGCCAAGTGGGATTTAAGCCTCACTCACATTGAGCACGCCTACAACAAGGCCATCCACAGTTCTACCGAGCACTCTCCATTTGAAGTGTGTTTTGGTTTTCAACCACTTGCTCCTTATGAGTTACCTTTGTCTTTGCCTTCTTTAGCCACAATGCACATTCAGAAGGAAAAAGACAAGGCCAACTCTTTTGTATAGCATTTGTAGAGTCTTCAAGCCAAAGTGGTTCAAATTCTTCAGAAGACTCAGCAAAAGCAGAAACAATAGATGGACAAGCACCGCACACCTCATTCCTTTCAAGTTGGTGACAAAGTATGGTTTCATATTTACAAACGTCAATTGCAGATAAGGCACATAGCAAAATCAAGCCTCTTCATTATGGGTCTTATACTATTCTTCAACAAATCTCTGAGAATGCCTTTCGCTTGGACCTTCCAACTCATCTTGGCATTCACGATGTCGTCAATGTTGATCTTCTCAAACCATACTATGATTCCACACTAGAAACAGTTCCAGCCATCCAGTTGATGTGGTTCTTGATGCTCAGCTTCTGCTTGATGCCGATACAGTCTTTGATACGAAGACTCGACAAACACGCCAAGGTGCTTCTAATTCATATCTTGTGGCCCGATGAGGCCAATTTCCACATCAGGCTCGTTGTATTTTTGCTCACATTCTATCCCAAGATTTTCCCTCTTTGTTAAAAGCATTGGAGTCCAATGCTTCTTTTGTTGGGACGAATGATAAGGAAACTTAGACCTAGGGGCTAATTATTTTTTTAGACCTAGGATATGTTAATTAGGACTTAGTAATCGGAATAATCAACGTGAGTTGTTTTCTTTCCTCCGTTGAATGGTCTAGGTCTAGGTGTCTTTCTTTTCATTATTTTAGGGCTTATATCTTTAGCCTTTCCGTGATTGTGTACGTAAATCCTTGGAGCAGTTCATGATTTCCAGGATTACAATTTTCCTTTTGGACTTATTTAAGTCCTATGTTTTTTTAATAATATTCAGCTTCAATTATTTCTATATCAGTTTTGCTCTTCTATTGCTTCCAGCCACAAAAATGAGACATGTCACGAAATCGCGACATTCGTCTCTTACTTTGCTCTTTTGCTGCCTCCCATCGCGAAAATGAGACATGTCATGAAATCGTGACATTCTTTCCTTGCTTTGCTCTTCTACCGCTTCCAGCCGCAAAAATGAGACATGTCACGAAATCGCGACATTCTTTCCTTGCTTTGCTTTTCTGTTGCTT
Source organism: Wollemia nobilis (assembly GCA_028583015.1). NCBI lineage: Eukaryota > Viridiplantae > Streptophyta > Pinopsida > Araucariales > Araucariaceae > Wollemia > Wollemia nobilis. The sequence goes on from JAQPPZ010000523.1 coordinate 25,893,748, forward strand.
CCAACCGTGAAAATGAGACATGTCATGAAATCGTGACATTCATCTCTTACTTTGCTCTTCTGCCGCTTCCAGACACGAAAATGAGACATGTCATGAAATCGTGACATTCTTTCCTTACTTTGCTTTTTTTCCGCTTCCAACCGCGAAAATGAGACATGTTGCGAAATCATGACATTCTTTCCTTGCTTTGGTTTTTTGTCACTTCTAGCCGTGAAAATGCGACATGTCGCAATATCACGACACTTTTGCCTCCTTGTGCTTTCTCTTCTCTTTAGCCATGAAAATACATGTTGCGATATCACGACACTTTTTCCTCCTTGTTCCTTTTTGTTGCTCTTATCCGCAAAAATGAAACATGTCACGATATCGCGACACTTTTTCCTCTTGCTCCTTTTTGTTGCTTTTAGCCACGAAAATGAAACATGTCGCGATATCACGACACTTTTGCCTCTTGCTCCCTTTTGCTACTCTTAGCCGTGAAAATACATGTCACGATATCACGACATTTTTTCCTCCTTGCTCCTTTTTGTTGCTCTTAGCCACAAAAATGAAACATGTCACGATATCACGACACTTTTGCCTCTTGCTCCCTTTTGCTGCTCTTAGCTGCAAAAATACAACATGTCGCGATATCACGACACTTTTGCCTCTTGCTCCCTTTTGCTGCTCTTAGCCGCAAAAATGAAACATGTCGCAATATCGCAACACTTTTGCCTCTTGCTCCCTTTTGCTGCTCTTAGCCGTAAAAATACATGTCACGATATCACGACACTTTTTCCCCATTGCTCTTTCTCTCCACCTTGAACCACGAAAATGAAACATGTCGCGATATCGTGACACTTTTGCCTCTTGCTCCTTTTTGTTGCTCTTAGCCACAAAAATACATGTCACGATATCGTGACACTTTTGCCTCTTGCTCCCTTTTGCTGCTCTTAGCCACAAAAATGAAACATGTCACGATATCGTGACACTTTTTCCCCATTGCTCTTTCTCTCCGCCTTGAACCGTGAAAATGCAACATGTCACGATGTCGCAACACTTTTTCCTCCTTGCGGTGTTTTTGCTTTTTCTTTGATCTTTAGCATATGAGCCACTTTGGTCTTCTTGGAAAATATGCAAAAAGGTGCATCAACTATTTTTTTGTAGTTAGTCACTTTTTGACTAACATTCTTGGCACCTTTCGAGGGAATTTTTGCTCACAAAAATAGAGACCAGGCCTTTATCCATTGGGAAACGGAGTCACCAGCACAGTTGCGAAAAGTAAATTTTTGAGCATAAAAACAAAAGAAAAATAATTTACTTTGGATAACAAGTGATCTTCGCCTTATTAGAACCTTTCTTTTACTATTTAGGTATTTAACCTTTGTCTGAAGAACACAAAAATTCAATTTTGGGAGCTGGTCTCAGCTCTGGCTACTAGGATTTCTCAGGTGGCTGGAACACTTCGGGAGCAGAAGAATGACCATTTCCTTCGCTTGGAAGGATTCTAGCAGGGAAACTTCCTCACAGGAGTGAGCATCAATCCTTCTTATTGTCTTCTATAAATATTAGGCCATAAAAAAGGGAAATATTTATAAAACTTCAAACTTATAATATACTGTACATACAATGGTGATCTATAGTTTTACTAGAAATACAATTTTAGGTGAAAAGCATTCATTGTGATGGGTAGAACCCATCCATCTTGATCTTTTAACTAGAAGGCATTGAATTGCTTTTATAAAACAATTTTGAATGGCCCCTCCCAGAATGCATCAAACTTGTCATGATGTCCTGGTTTTGCTTTCTTGACATTCCATTTTAGTACCAGGTCACCTGTTTTAAATTTCCTGAAAGTGGTTTTCTTATCGAACCACCCGACTATTTTTACCATATTCTTTTGATGATGATCGTAGGCCTATTCCCTAGATTATTCAAGCTACAGAAGTTGCATCAGTCGGGCTTCCATTGGATGGGCTTCATCTTCGTTGACTTGTTTTAGCATTCTCAATGCGGGTATTTCCATATGAATCGTCAGAATAGCTTCTTTGCCATAAACCAAAGCATATGGCAAAGTACTAATTGATTTTTTTATTGAGATTTTGTCAACCCACAGGGCTTGATTCAGGAGTGAGTTCCAGTTCTTCTTATTATCCTCTAATGTTCTTTTCAAAATTCTCAGAATATTCTTATTAGTAGACTCAGCTAATCCATTACCTTGTGGGTAATAATTAGAGGAAGTCTTCAGGTAAATTCCATATCTACTGACGAATTCAATCATATTTGCACTAGTGAAAGAGGATCCATTGTTTGTAATCAAAGAATCTGGTATGCCAAACCTTGTGATTAGACTTTTGATGAATTCTATCACCACTTCTGAATCAGCTTTCTTCGTAGGCACCGCTTCTACCCACTTGGTGAAATAGTCCGTGGCAGTGAGAATGTATTTGTGGCCTGATGATGAGTTTGGCTCTATTATCCCTATGAAATCTAACCCCCACTGTTGGAATGGTTCCTCGACTTGAATAGGCTTTAAGGGCATGGGTGCATTCTTGTTTCTTCCCACATACCTCTGACACTGTTCACACCTCTGGGTCACTCTATACGCATCTAGGAAGATGGAAGGCCAATAACATCCAGATCTAAGGATTTTCAAAGTTGTAGTTCGGCCTGCATAATGTCCCCCTAAAAAACCCCCGTGAAATTCATCTAACACTTTTTGCTTTTCATTATCGGGAACGCATTTTAACAATACACCATCAATGTTAATCCTGTACAACCCCTCTGTTCGAAGGGTATATTTCAATGCTTGGGTTCTGAATCTCCTTCTCTAGGAAGCGTTCATATCTTTAGGGCATGACCCAGTCTAAAAATACCTCACAAAGTCATTGATCCAACCTGAACTCACTCTATCTTGGTGTTGCTCTATGTTTGCCATGACGGGGTGGCTCTCCCCATATCCACTTGCAGCTTGCTTGGCCAATTCCTGGCACAAAGCTCTCCCTCTAATTATTTTAGTAGGATGTATTTCTACATCATACTCTTGGATGCGAGTCACCCATCCAGCTCTTTTTTCACCCAATTCTCCTTGAATTATGAAGTTCCTTACATGGGGATGAATAACATACACCATCGTCCGACTCTGGGATAAGAAGTGTTTTAGCTTATTCAAGGATTTCATAATTGTGTATACTTGTTTTTCTATGAAGTTGTACCTTTCCTCATGTTTGTGCATGGTGGAACTCAGAAATACTATGGGTCTCTGTTCATCATCTACTCCTTTCTGAGTGAGAACTACAGCATAACTATTTTGCTCTCCGACGACATATAGTATGAAACCTTGGGAATAGTCAGGGTTGACTAGCACAGGAGCTTGAGCGATGGCTTCTAGAATTTTCCAAAAAGTTTCTTTCCTTGGCTTTATCCATTTGAAAGGAGCGTCCTTTTTCAATAATTCAGTCATTGGCTTAACTGTTTGGGCAAAATCTGTGATGAATTTTTTGACAAAATTTATTTGCCCGAAGAAATACTACAAACCTTTCTTGTTAACTGGGAGTGACAACTCAAGAAGCACCTTTACTCTATCAGGATCAATTGACAGCCTAGCTTTAGAAATAACATGCCCAAGGAGTATTCCTTCTTCCACAGCAAAAATGGATTTATTAGGATTTAGTGATATCCCAAATTCACTACATTTCTCAAATACTTTTTGCATATGAGTGGCATGGTCCTTTTTGTCATGAGAAAAAATAGTCATGTCATCTAAATAGACAACAATAATTTTGTTTGCAAGCTCCCGAAAAGCTACATCCATGGCTCTCTAGAAAGTTGTTCCTGTGTTAGATAATCCAAAGGGCATCCTTTGGTATGCAAATGTTCCCCACTTAGTGGTGAATACAGTCTTGTATTGATCTTCATTTCTCACCCAAACTTGATTATAACTAGAAAATCCATCTAACAGAGAAAACCTTTCTGCTCCCGCCACAGTATGAAGGATTGGGTCAATCTGGGGTAAAGGATAGTGATCCTTTAAAGAGGATCTGTTCAAATTTTTGAAATCGACGCATAGTCGTATTTCTCTATTTTTCTTGCAAACTGGAACTAAATTTGCCACCCAGGTAGAGTGCTTAATTGGGTATATTATCTTAGCCTGCAAGAGTTTTAACAACTCTTGTTTCATTAAGGCTTCAATCTTGGGATTCATGGGCCTCTGCCTCTGCCTCTTCTTAAAAGGTTTAGCTCCTTCCTCTAGTTCGATGGTATGTTGAATGACCTCTTTCTTGTATACTTTTAGATCACTATAAGTCCAGGCTATTATATCTAGATATTCTCTACATAACTGTTTAATTTGTTCTAGTTCTACCACTGTACAATAGATCCCCACTTTGATCATTTTTCTCGGCTCTAGTTCTATTTCCTTATACCAATGTTCATCTACCTTGATCCTTCGACCTATAGCTTTGTTGCTATTGTCTAAAAGGCTCTCCAGGGTGATCAGTCCCCTAGGGATATGATTATTTCTCAGTTGAATAAGTCTCTCTTCGTCCTCTTCTTGTAATGCTCTTTCTATAGATCAATTCATATCATGAATAAAAAAATCTAGGATCTGCTCATTGTTTTCAAACACCTACCATAAAATGTCCTTGTCGGGCATAGAAGGCCTATATATAAGTCTAACTATTTTAGACTTCTGAGTAACATTGCTGACTAGGCAAAAATTTGATCCTACTGATGCTAATAGGTCTACATGTGTGTTCTTCTCTCTGGAAATGGATTTCATGTTTAGTGCTTTGAAATTTTCCAATAGATCTAACACTTTTTTTTTGTAAGCCCTTAGGTAATGCTGCTTACAAATGTATTTACCAGTAACATATTTAACAATCAGTTCTGAATCTCCATAGATCAGCAGTTGTTTTGCACCTAGTTTTTTAGCTTTCTTGAGTCCCAAACATAAGGCTTCGTATTTAGCTGTGTTATTGGTGCAACTCCATGTTAACCTATATGAAAAGACTTTTTCTTTTCCAGTGGGTGAAATCAGGACGATTCCAGCTCCTGCTCCATTTTTGCACTTGAGCCATCAAAGTACAATTTCCATAACTGGTTGGCTGAATCATCTATTTTAGGGATAGCAATAGGGAGCTTTTTTGGTTTATCAATGGAATAGCTTCCCATTTCTATCTCTATCATAGCATTGAAGTCTTTCATTGAAAACTGATCTTCAGATTGGAGTTCCTCCAGGGTTTCTTCCATTAAATCGATATTCTCCAATTCCTCGGACATCATGTTGACGATAGTTGTTTCTTCTAGTCTTTCTACATGAAAAGTAGATGGTTTTTCATTGTAGATATTGACTCTTTTACCTTTGAAAGGTACCTCCAAATGCGAATAATATAGTGACATATAACCTCCCAGTTTGGCTGTGAACTCTCTGGATAAACACATACCGAAATATGGTTCTAAGTATACAAAAACTACTTCTTGTATGATGACTACTTCTGGCATTCTGTGGAGTTGAATAGGGATATCTTTGATCACCCCGATAGTTTTTACTGGAGTACCATCTAATTACAACACACCAGGATGACTTCGAGTATATTCCATCCCCATTATGTCACATATGACTTTTGGCATCATCGTAGTTGCGGCCCCTGAATTAATCATGCAATTGTGAACTATCCATCCCTCCATTTGCAAGGATAGATAGAATGGGGGCGGTCTATTTTTTCCAGAGGTTGACACAACATTTTCCTGTATAACATTTGAGGAAGAGGTATTATTCTTTAAATTTAAATATTCTTGGAGGAGGTCAACCTGACCAGGAATTTGTAGTGCATCATACATGCTTATCTTGGAAGGAGTCCTCTTCATTTCTTCTGCAATGTTGAATGAAAGGGTTGCAGCTAGGGATACCTCTGTACACTTTTCCCTTCCACTAGTAGATGCATCGTATCTGTCTCTATAGACCTACGTAGCTTCTATTATTTGTCTTTTTGTTAATGAAGGAAATCTGAGTCTTTCCTTTGCTTGTTCTTGAGCCTCGCTCCATTTTCTAGGAGGAAATTATTTTCTTGGTGTAGCCGTAGAAGTCTGAGGAGGGTCAGAACGTCCTTTCTCATTCGACTGGTTTTTCTGTGGAGTTGCCTTGGGGGCAGGAGGAAAACCTTGTGGTTGGAATTCCTTAGGGTTAGTTTGTAACAACTTTTTTCCCGACCTTGTCGGATCGAGACTTGTTCCACGGATGGCATTGCCAAATTATGGTGGACTTCTCTGATTATATTCACTTGTCCCTTGCCGGTTTCCTTGGCTCTTTCATTAATAACTGCTTGCACATGGTGTTGATGAATCATGCATGAATCTTCTCCATGAGGATCATTGCAAGTGGTACACTAGTAATAAGAATTAGCGAGTTCTCCATTATCTCCGGTCTCATTTGCATACACCACATTTTTTCTCTCTTGTACCCTTCCACTTGTCGAAACACCTTCCTTTTGTATCTGTGGAAATCTTCTTGCTTGAATATTCCCTTTTGCCTCTCTTTTTCATGGAAACCATTTCATTTGAAAACATCTTCATTGTATCAATTATGGTTGTGTATTGATCATTAGGGGGAGTTGATGCAAGGGGTGTGGCTGGTAATGCACGGAATGCAGGAGGTGTAGCTATAGCTGGGAGGGTCTGCATTAATGGGAGTACAGGAAGTTTAGAGATTGATGCTTAGGAAAGCTCTGGTACAATTGGCAATAGACTCTTTGATGGATATCTTTTTGTAGTGATGAGATTAGCTTCGCCCTTTGCTGCCTCTACATAGATTCCAGGAAAATTGATTACACGAGATTGCCTTATTATCATACTGAGATCTGAATCAAAAGCCCTTAAGTAATAGCATATAGCTTGTTCTTCCATGGGCTTTAGGCCTTGAGGTACTCTATCCCGAGTTTTGGTAAATTTGATGTTGAAATCTTGGATTTCTTCTTGTGGATGCCTCTCAATGACAGTGAATTGATTCAACAATGTGAAAGGATATGCATGTATATTAAATTCATCGACCAAACGACCGGCCAGTACTGCCCAAGAAGTAATGGATCCAACGAGAAGAACTCTGTACCAATAGAGCATCTTTCCTTTCAAAGATATAATCAACAATCTGACCATTACATCTTCCTGAGTGATGTTATAAATAGATGCTAGCACTGATACATCTAAACAATGCTCATCTACTATTTTGCCTATTCTGTCAAAGGTCGATAAGGCTTTTAATGCAGCTTGTGGAATTTGGTGATGTGTTCCCAAGTTCAAAGGGCCAGTTTGATTCCATACAATATGCGCTGGGGCAGGGGCGACTGCCATGATTGCTAAAGGAGTTACAACCGTTATGGGATTGCTTGCAAATGCTCCTATAGTGGGTGCTAAAGAGGTGCTAATGGTGCCGAGCGGATTTGATCGTGCGGCTAGCACAGGGTGTGCTTTTAGGCTTTCAGGATGTAGTTCAAAAAATTTGATAGGTTCTTCAGAGTTTCTAGCTCAGGATCTAGTTATCGTATGGCTATATAACCAGAAGGTTTCTAGACAAGGTCTTTCTTTTATGGTCTAAATTGCAACAAAGTTGCCAGGTGGTTTTTCTTGAGATTTTTAACAAAAAAGTCTCTTAAGGTAAAACACCAAAACTTATACAATACTGTGGGATTGCTGGTCCCACCGGGTGTGCCAAAAATTGTTGGAACAAAATCTGCCTTCGGTTAATAGTGTTGCACCATAGACTTTGCCAACATTGAATAGATAGATCTTGCTTGAAATCATCTGTCTAGTCTCCAGAGAAGGCTGGTTCCTTTGATTTTTAGAGAAAAATGGGAACAAGAGATAAGGTAAATATAGCCTAAGCTAGAAAATTTTCTCATGGTAAATATTGGACAACAACAAACATTGACAATGCAGATTACAACTTTCAGAGTTTTCTTTATATCCTTTTATAGAAAACATGAATTCCTAAGTGCGCATTCTAGATATTCGTCTAAAAGCATGCAACTATCTTTTAATGTTCAACTCTAGAAACAAGATTTATATGTGCACAGTCCATATTTTTAGAATAGATACATTATAAAACTTAGAGTGAATAAAAGTTAAAACGCCAAGATACATACACTTGCACATAGAAGTTTTCAAAAGCCATAGGAAAAAATATTTTATTGCTTGTAATCCAGTCCATGTACATCAAGCTTGTAAATGTCCAAGAGTTGACCATTTTCATGGTTGACTCACTCCTATTTATACCCTAAAAATAGTATCTTCTACCACGTACTTTTAATTTCTTCAATCAATTACAAGTAATTGTCTACAGTTTCTAATAATATACAACGGATTTCCCATAGATTGGATAGATTTCCTTCTGGCTAACTTAGATGAGCCTGTTATTCTGCAATCATCTATCGGACTTGCCAGGTTATAATCAACAGACCATTCTTCATAAAACAACACCTGATGTCAGTGCATGTCTCCAGTTGCCAAAAATATACTCTATTCCTTTACAGCTGGTGTTTTGCAAAATCGTGACATTCTTTCCTTGCTTTGCTCTTTTGTCACCTTCAACTGTGAAAATGAGACATGTCGCGAAATCGTGACATTCGTATCTTGTTTTGCTCTTCTGCCACTTCCAGCCATGAAAATGAGACATGTCGCAAAATCACGACATTCGTCTCTTACTTTGCTCTTTTGCTGCCTCCCGTTGTGAAAATGAGACATGTCATGAAATCGCAACATTCTTTCCTTTATTTGCTCTTCTACCGCTTCCAACTGTGAAAATGAGACATGTCATGAAATCGTGACATTCTTTCCTTACTTTGCTTTTCTGTCGCTTCTAGTCGTAAAAATGAGACATGTCACGAAATCGTGACATTCGTCTCTTGCTTTGCTCTTCTATCGCTTCCAGCTGCAAAAATGAGACATGTCGTGAAATCGCGACATTCTTTCCTTGCTTTGCTTTTCTGTCGCTTCCAACCGTGAAAATGAGACATGTCACAAAATCACGACATTCTTTTCTTGCTTTGGTTTTTTTCTGCTTCTAGCCGTGAAAATGCGAGATGTCACAATATCGTGACACTTTTGCCTCCTTATGCTTTCTCTTCTCTTTAGCCATGAAAATACATGTCGTGATATCGCGACACTTTTTCCTCCTTGTTCATTTTTGTTGCTCTTAGCCATGAAAATGAAACATGTCGCGATATTGTGACACTTTTGCCTCTTGCTCCTTTTTGTTTCTTTTAGCCACAAAAATAAAACATGTCACGATATCGCGACACTTTTGCCTCTTGCTCCCTTTTGCTGCTTTTAGCTACGAAAATACAACATGTCATGATATCGCGACATTTTTTCCTCCTTTGCTCCTTTTTGTTGCTCTTAGCCACGAAAATGAAACATGTCACGATATCATGACACTTTTGCCTCTTGCTCCCTTTTGTTGCTCTTAGTTGTGAAAATACAACATGTCGCGATATCGCGACACTTTTGCCTCTTGCTCCTTTTTGTTGCTCTTAGCCGCCAAAATGAAACATGTCATGATATCGTGACACTTTTACCTCTTGCTCCCTTTTGCTACTTTTAGCCATGAAAATACAACATGTCGTGATATCGTGACACTTTTTCTCCATTGCTCTTTCTCTCTGCCTTGAACCACGAAAATGAAACATGTCGCGATATCACGACACTTTTGCCTCTTGCTCCTTTTTGTTGCTCTTAGCCACGAAAATACATGTGATATCGTGACACTTTTGCCTCTTGCTCCCTTTTGCTGCTCTTAGCCGCGAAAATGAAACATGTCGCGATATCACGACACTTTTTCCCCATTGCTCTTTCTCTCCGCCTTGAACCACAAAAATACAACATGTCGTGATATCGCGACACTTTTTCCTCCTTGCGGTGTTTTTTCTTTTTCTTTGATCTTTAGCATATGGGCCACTTTGGTCTTCTTGGAAAATATGCAAAAAGGTGCATCAGCTATTTTTCTATAGTTAGTCACTTTTTGACTAACATGTCTAAACCCTGAGATTCAAGCCGAGGTGTGATGTGAACAAGGACAAGCATGGACCGCACTACCTACGCCAGCTGCCCCTATTTAAGCTGATGTAAAGTTCCATCTACCATAGCTACCCGCATTCTCATTGATTAGAAGTTTCACCCAACGTGCTGCCACGTAGCTGTATAGCTTTTAGGGAGACCTTGTTGCAAGTACAGTCCTCACCGATAGGAGTTAACATCAGCAACTCTTTTATTACTTTTGTCAGCTATTGTCTAGTCTGGGACTTTGTGCCGGTAATTGTAATCGGGGGGAACTTGGGCTATAAATAGCCATACAACTTCATTGTAATGGGTGGAAGGGGAATATACTGCTAGGGAACCATTGTAGCTATACGTTTGCTTCTGAATGCAAGACACATACTTGGCTCTACTTACTGTCATCATCTTGTATGATGCCTCTCCTTTTCATTTCTGCCTCATGTTTCTTATTTCATTGCTTATTATTATACTGAACTCTGTATTCCAGTATTTTATGATTAAGTATTCCTGGAATGCATAGATAGAGGATACATAGGATGCATGATAGATGTAGTTTCATTGTGTGTTCTGTATAGGACTACTGTTAGTAGTGGTGATTGATCGTTGTCGTGCTGCTTATTCCCCCCACCCAACTCCAATCACATTTGGATCTCTTTTCGCACTTTATCTCTTTCCTACACTCTTATCTTAAAACACCAAAAACCCATAGGAAGTCAGCCTTCTTCGGATATTGTCATGGAAGGCATTCTTTCCTTTTGGCCTTTCAATCTGGTGGGCAAATCTGGGGCGCATTATACCAAATCCTTTCCTCATGGTAGATTCATAACCAACAGTTTCAAGTATAGATTGACAAGATTTTGCAGATTAGGAGGCATGGACAAACACTTGATTAAAGAAATTTTTAGATATGAAGCAGTGTTTCTAACTTCCATTAGTGATTCATAGAGGAATTTAGTGGTGAATGAATATTGCTTTCAGGTATACCATGCACCATTAACTAAGGAGGATTTATTGAGGTGAACAATTGGATGTACACAAAATGGAGGATAATTTCTCTTCCATGTCAGATTCAAAGTGATGATAAAAGTTTGAAGAAAAAAAAAATACAAGAAAAGAAAAAAAAATAATAATATTGCTTGTGAACTTCCTTCATGGGCACAAACAAGACGAGAAAAATCTAAAAAAGAAAGAAAAAAAAAGAGGAAAGAGAGAGAAAAAAAAATGAATAAAAATTGCAGCAAAGGCATGTCCCACAAAATGGAGATACATGAGGACAAGCATCAATTTCAGCAAAGAAGAGGAACAATGGATACAATACTTCATTTCCAGTATTAAGGAGTTAAATTATGACATAAGAAGATTCTTACTACTCATCTAGAAAGGAAGGTTGCATCATTGTTACAAATTTCAACAGAAAATATGGTGTTTTCATACAAAGATTGACATGTTTTTGCTGAATAAAGATTTATTCATATCCAAATAAGAGTGAGAAACATTCTCTCTCATTGTAGCCTCATGAGAGATACTCTTTTATTGAGGCACTTGAAAAAAAATGACAGAAGTTGGTTGAAAACCAAAAATGGCAGCCTCTTCTGATGGAAAAAAAGAGATGAAAAAAAAGAGAAAAAATGAAAAAAAAAGAAAAGAAAAAATGAATAATTCAGTAGTGAAAATCTCCTTGAGGCGCTACTGAGTTGGCTTGCATGAAAACCAGTTTTTCGACATGCATTGCCTTGTTGATCCATCATTGTTCCACCATTGTACAAATCTCACATTGCTCATGTGTCTATTTATGTTTTCAAATAGCTTGCTAACAATCATCAAAAGCAGCTTGTAAGGTGCATGATTAATTTTCAGGACAGTAAGGTATGTGTTTCTTGTATTTAAGTCATAGTAAGAATTTAACATTTAATGTATGATAATTGGTATTTGGCATAAACTATTCATACAATATTGGTAAGTTGAAAATGGAACATGATCAAAATGTCAAGAAACATCCCCTTTTGCCCTTAGTTGCATGAGAATTTCAAAATTGTACAAAAACTTGATTTTGGGACAGACATGGCATAAATTCTGTCTCAATTAGTAGGGCAGGTTTCAGAAGTAGGACTGCAAGTTTATCTCACAATTGGCTCATAAATTTGAGGAAGAAAATATGAAAAATGCACCTAAAGATTTCGTTTTACTACTGCTACAATAAAATAGCAATATACAAAATGAAGAATAACATCTAAACAAAAGGATAGAGGGGATTTTTGATGTTATGGAAGGCTTATACACACTAGATATGGGCCCTCAACAGAATCTGTAGCTAACTTTTGCATATGAGGTCATTTCTGTATTTTTTTATGCATCTTCGGAATAAGCAGGATATCTTCGAAATGAGCAGGATATCTTCGAAATGAGAAGGATATCTTCAAAATGAGCATAAACTGTACCAAAATTGTTGAAAATGCTATAGAATAGCAAAAAATTAGGGTACATCAAATATTGAGGTTCCTAAGGCTATACCAAATGTAAGTACATCCCTCAAGCATTTCAAAATCAAAATTTTATCAATTTTGTTCAAAATGTGCAAACAACAAGAATAGGCATTCAAGCTGAAATATTGTTAAGAACATAAAATTCCACCAATAGTAGTGTATCTGCCAAATATGGTTCCACAATAAGGCTATTGTAAGATGAGTCACATGATACCAAGTCTTTAAGAGGTACCTTGCAACACTAAAACTTGTAGAAGAGCAGAAAAAGAGTTAAAATTGCAGTGATTGTAGAAATTGCAATATTGAAGGATGAAAGTGCAGAAGGAAAAAAGTTGCAAGTTGCAAATAAAAAAATGCAAGAAAAAAAAAGAGCAGAATAAAAAAAAAAAAATTGAAAAAAATTGATTGAAAAAAAAAATTGCAAGGTTGTAGAAAAATGAAATACATGTGCTTAAAATTGCAAAATACTTGGTGTAGTGCAGCAAGGAGCAATTTATCAAGTAGCAGAGGGCAAAGGATATTTTTCACAAAGATAAAACCAACATATTACTATGGCCTACTAGGATGCATGAGGGCATGCATCAGTTCAAGTTGGGGGGAATGATGAGGCCTAAAAATACCTCATTTTTACACTATGTTTGACATATAAAAACTGTCATATTATTAATTTAAATGCCAAATAGTTGATTAGAATATATATTTGTTAAGTTTTTGCATGATTTTATGTTAGGATCATTATATCTTTGTTTTTGACTATTTTTAGCATTTTGTGATTGCTTTTGCTTGATTAAGTAGCAAATAAAAATATCATTTCAAATAGCCAAATGTGCTATGTTGATATCCATTAAATTCATAATGGTTTATGAATTTTTTCCTGCCCTTCAACTTATTTGAAGTCCACATTGAAGCCAAATTATTAAGATTGTCATAAATCTGAAAATCTAAAAAAAAAATAGCCATATAAAAATCAACAAGCTGTCACTTTATAGGAACACCTTGAAGTTGTCAAGAAAATCATGAGGATATGGATGGAATGAGTTTATAAGGACTACAAAAGACATTTTACCTATTTAGAAGCATTCCCACATGGTCTAAATAGGCAGCAACAGGGTATAACAGAGCAAGGACAATTGTGCAGCACTGTTGCACTATTTCAGCATGGTTACTTGGTGAATGAAGTGTATAAATTCAGTAGCAACTTGATGTACTCATTCATGTTGATATTTGAATAATTTTTCATATTTTAATTTATTTGAATTTGTAATAAATGCCAATATTTTACAACTATGCAGCAGAGTTGGAAAATGCAGTAATTTACCATGTAAATTCCAGCAAGCTACCAATGAATGGTAAGGCATGTAATTCACACATGGAGAGGAATGAAGGCTATTGCAATATGATCCTGAGGGCTAATCCACCTGAGAAATGCAGCTAAAATCACTTGAAGAGCATACAATTGTTCATTCCAAAGATCTTCATATTGAACAGGTATCTTCGGATTGAGAAATACAGTCTCTTCGGATTGAGCCACTTAGCTCCGGATTGAGAACAGAAAGTGCTTTTTGACTATTTTTTGATGATGGAAAAAGGGAAAGAAGGTTGAGAAGGTTAAGGTAAAATATCCCCTAACTGTCTTTGTCGTCCTTGCCATCCAAAGCCACCATTCATGGAAAAATATCAATTGATCCTCTTCTAGGATAAACCCAGAAATAACTGCAGCATAATAGGAAGTTGTTTGCAAGATAAAAATGGCATATTATTAAGTTGAGAAAGATGTGTGAGATATTTCTAGACTCCTCCTACGTACTTCCACCACTGAAGATGCTTTCTAAGGGCCAATGACTACTACTGCAACACAAACTATCCAGATTTGCATTTATTTCAGATCCAAAATTATTGGCAAATCACTGTAAAGTAGCACATAGGCTGATTTGAGCATGGGATATGTTGTAAATATTTATATAAATAACACAAATCCCTCCTTGGTTGACCTAGTTAGGAATTAGAATAGAGGAGAGTTTTCAATAGCAGCAATTAGGACTATATAGTAATTTTTTGTAACAGTTTTTAGAATGTTTTGTCATCAATAAAAGTGCAATTATTTTATCATTTTTTTTTCTGAGTGTTAATTAGTTAAGGAGTGATTTTTACCTCCTTCTAGATCAGGAAGTATGGGCCCACTTTTAGATCTATAAGGAGGATTTTTATGGCAATTTTTAATCTATAATTTTGCTGCAGCAGAATTAACAGATTACTTGTCAAGTTTACTTTTCTTGTTTTAATTTTGTATAATGTTCTTTCTGTTTTCTATTATGTTTGTGTACAACATTTGTCTGTGTCAGCTGAAAAATTATATTAAGCATTTTTCCTTTTCTTTTAATGTTTTCCCTGCTTTTCTATTTTAGCAACTTTTTATTTTCAACATATTTCATTTTGCTGTCAATTCTTGTAGCAGAAGCTTGATGACCTTTTGTGGTAGGACATTGACAGGTGTTTTTAGCATAAGTTTCATTTACAAGCATCATTTCAATTATGCAAGAGTAACTAGGTTTTAATTATGCAAATGTAACTTAGGATTTCATTTCAACAACATTTAAATTCAGCAATTTAAATTCTATTATTTTATTTCTGCAAAAGTAGATTAGACTTTCAATTTAGCAATTCTAATTCCTACAATTGTAATTAGATTTCAATTCCTACAACTTAAAATTAGTTTTTAGTTCCTGCAAGTTTCCATTCTATAGATTAGGTTTAGTGTGACACCAAAATGCTAAACCAAATCTGTCTCACCCAATAAATGCTTGAAATTTGAATGCCTGAATTGTACTCTGCCCTAGCCTTCTATCATAGACAGCCTTGGACATGACCCCATATTGATAAGATCTTTGAGATTTAATGATGTGCTTAACGACAACGCATCATTAGGGTAAGATATGTTGCATTTATTTTATAAGATATGTATTGTTTTACCCTAGACTCTCCACTGCCACTAATAAATAATCCTTCACTATATCCCAATTATGTTGGTAAAAAGTTGTAGAGAGCCCATATGGACCTAATTATTTATCCATATTAAAAGAGAAAAGAGTTAAATGAACTTCTTATAGAGTAATAGGCTCAATCATTTTTCTATTGTCTTCATTTTTTATAACTGAAGGAACATCTTGAATAATTTTATCATTAAGAACTTCAGTCTCCTCTGATCCTAGAGTATTTTGATAAAAAGACCTAGCCTCTTTTCTAATTTCACTTTGGTCTTCAATCCAAACCCCTTCTATTGATTTCATTCTACTAATTTTGGATGTTGATATTTGTACTACAGCCATCCTATGAAAAACTTTGTATTTTTATCTCCTTTTAATCTCCAAAATCTCTCTTTCGTACTCAAAATATTATGATATTCACTAAGAAAATCCCTTTCCTCTGATATTGGATTATTATGTTCACATTTTTGGAAATTTGAAATTCTATATTTTAGTTCTTTCTTCTCAAAAATGTTTTCAAAAGTGTTTTTGTTCCTTTTTTTTTAATCTAGATGTCATAGATTTAATTTGATTTGGAAGAGCATGTTAGGTATGAAGACAGTATACAGGAAGCAGGTCAGCTAGACGTCTGGCCTGCTAGACTTCTAGGTCAGACATTTAGGCAATAGGCCTGACATCTAACCTACTATATGTCTAGGCTAGACGTCTAGGCAGATGAACTACTAGACGTCTAGGCCAGACGTCTATATGTCTAGTCTGGCAGACGTCTGGACTGCCAGACGTCTAGGCTGGCAAATGTCTAGGCCAGACATTTGGGCTGCCAAACATCTAGGCCCGATGTCTAGCCAAGTAGACGTCATGCTAAGTAGACGTCATACCAAGTAGATGTCAAGCCAAGTAGACATCCAGATATATTATTAACATGGAATATGAACAAGTTTAGGCTTTCCTTGGGAGAGGAAACAAACAATTTTTGGAGGCTTCCATCGGGAGAGGAAATGAACAGTTGGAATCTTCCTTCAGCTCTATAAAAGGGATGTGATCCCTTGCATACGTTGATAGAGAAGAGGTTATTGAAAACATTGAAATACGTGGATGTAAATTTTGCTAAAAATAATAAAAAATAAGTTGCCATTGCCCCGTGGTTTTTCCTGCACATTGCAGGTTTCCACATAAATCTCTGTCACTTGTGTTACTGTTTTCATGTTCTATATTTTTGTTATTGTGCTTCCTCTTGCAGGTGATAAATCTTGAAGTTTTTCCTAACATCTAGTATCAAAGCTAAGGTTTTGTATGAGTGGGAGCTGCAACAATGATAAAATGTGTAACCAAGTTTGAGATTGAGAAATTTAATGGCAGGAACTTCGCTCTATGGAATATGAAGGTGGAGGATTTGTTGGTTCAGAATGACCAAGCTCAAGCCTTGGAATGGGTCATGAATAAATCGAGCATCATGAAATATGAGGAGTGGGTAACGCTTGATAGGAAGGCAGTTTCTACAATACGTCTTTGCCTAGCGGACTCCATCTTGTTCAATATAGCTTAAGAGAAGACTGTAGAAGACCTTTGGCAAAAGTTGTATGGAAAAAATCAGCAACAAATAAGGTTTTTCTAAAAAAACATCTTTATAGCTTGAGGATGAAGAAAATTTCATCCGTTGTAGATCATTTGAATGAGTTTAATACTATTATTAGTAAACTGGTTTCACTTAATGTGAATATGGAGGATGAAGATAGAGCTATCATCCTACTTTGTTCTCTCTTGGACACTTGGGATCATATGGTGATGACCATCAATAATTCATCATCAAGAAATCTCAAATTTGATGATGTGGTAGTTGCTTTGTTGGTAGAAGAGTTGAGGCAAAAAACATCTTTGGAACCCTCGACCAATGAAGCCCTATCTACGAGAGGTCGATCCTTCAAGGGGAGTAAACAAGGTATAAAACAGTCCATATCTAAGTCAAAAGGACGTAAGCAGAAAGGGAAGTGTTGGCATTGTGGGAAGCCAAGACACTCTAAGAAGGACTATTGGCAATTAAAGAATGGTGAAAAGCAAAATCAACCATCAGTTGAATCCAGTGTAGTAGATTCAGGAGAGATGACAACATGTGAAGCCTTCTATATCAGTAACAACATATCAGTTTTATATACCTGGGTTTTTGACTCAGGTGCATCTTTCCACATGTCTCCCCACAAAGACTATTTTGACAAATATAAGCCATATTATGGTGGAAAGGTATATTTGGGTGATAATCACCCTTTAAAAATTATGGGAAGAGGGGATATAAGGATCAAGTTGGACGATGGTAGAGAAAGGATGTTATGTGATGTGTGACATGTGCCCGATTTGTAGAAGAATTTGCTCTCAATCAAAATTATGGATAAGATAGGGTATTCGGTCACCTTATGTAACAACTACTGCAAGATTACCAGAGGAGCTCTTCTAGTAGCAAAGGGATAATCTTATGGGAATTTATACTATTTATGTGGTGATACAGTGATAAACCATGCAGCAGCAACAACTTTTTTTCAAGATGCAGTAATGCTATGGCATCAACACCTAGGCCATATGAGTGAAAAAGGCCTAAAAATTCTGCATGATAGAGGTATGCTTTCTGGGATTAAATCTTGTAATTTAGACTTATATGAGCACTGTATTTTTGGTAAACAGAAGAGGGTTTGGTTTACTGCAAGTCCTGGTAAGATTTCTACTTTTTTGCAACTTATACATTCAGATATATTTGGACCTGTCCCCACTCAGTACTTGAATGATGCCATCTATTTTCTAAATTTTATAAATGATAATTCTAGGAGAGTGTGGGTTTACTTTTTGAATAATAAGTCGAAAGCTTTGCAAAAATTTAAGGAGTTCAAAGCACAGGTAGAAAAGAATTTGGGCAAGTCAATTTTGTGTCTCAGGTCATATAATGGGGGTGAATATTGCTCCAAGGAATTTGATAAATTTTGTATACAGGAAGGCATTAAGCACCAGAAGACTGTACCATACACTCTACAGCAAAATGGTGTGGCTGAGCGGATGAATCACACAATCATGGAACGTGCAAGAAGCATGCTTAGTGCAGCCATGCTAGAGAAAAAGTTATGGGCGGAGGTTGTTAATACATTTGTTTATCTTATTAATAGGTCACCTACAACTGCATTGGATGAATAGATTTCAGAGGAGGTTTGGTGTTGTAAGCCAGTTGATTACTCTCATTTGTGCACTTTTGGCTGTGATGCGTTTTCCCATGTGCCCAAAGAAAAAAGTCCAAGCTTGACCCGAATTCAAGCAAATGTGTTTTTCTCGACTATGGAGATCTAATGAAGGGGTATAGACTGTGGGATCCTACTACCCACAAGGTAATTATTAGCCGGGATGTAATTGTTGATGAAAAATCCATGCAAAGGAAGGAGGTACAACAAAATCTTAATGTTGTACCTGTTGGTTACGAATCCGCCACTAGGATAGGATTTTAATCTATATGCGCCCTAGATTCACCCAACATATTGAAAGGTCGGAATGAAAGAATACCTGTCGTGCTAATCTCCAGAGTAGATCGGCTTCCTATATTTTCTCAATTTGGGTTTTAGCTCAGAGTGCAAGAAAGAGATTATAAATTACTTGAAAGAAACATAAATATGCTTGTTTCAGGTGGGGAAGATAAGCAGCACGAAAACAAAAAAATCACCACTACTAACAACAATTTAACCAAAATATGTAATAGAAACCATTAATGTTACTTTATCCTATGTATCCCTCACTTTAAGCATTCCAGGTACACTTAATTGCCAATACAGTTATCCAGATAAGCAAAATAAAAGTAATCAGAAATATAAGCAACATGAGGCAGAAATGCTTAACGAAGGCAGCATACAAAATAAATACAATCAATGGAGCCAAGTACATTTTGCATTCAAAAGCAAATGCATAGCTACAGAAGTCTCCTAGCAATATATCTCCCATCCACCCTTATACAATGATATGGCACAGCTATTTATAGCATGATTTCCCCCCCCAATTACAACTTTGGGCACATAATCCTAGACCTGACAAAAGCTGGAAAAGCTAACAAAAGTGGAAAAAAGTGGCTGATGTTGACCTCTACGGGTATGGAATGTACTTACAACAAGGTCTTCCTAAAAACCTAGCAGCTACATGGCAGTCACCTTAAGTCAGCTTGAATGAGGGTAGTTGCGGTACAATAAGTCAGTTCACGCTTGCACACCTTTTGTCACATATTTGACTCGAATATCGAGGCTGGACACCTGTCAAAATCTAATGGGGGGAATAATTTGCCTTCAAAGCTCATATTTTATCTCCCGCCCAACTTCGCACCAAATTAGAGCGTAGTCGGGTAGCGTAGGGTGGAAACAACGCAGTTGAGAAGGCCTGTTGCCACATTTTGCATGGGGTGCCATGTTTTCCATTTTTTAAGTGATCTGCTCTGTTCCTTCCCTCCTCCTTTTTTTCCAATTCTTCATTTCTCCCTTTTCCTCCTCTGCCTTGCAGTTTCATTCCTCCCTTTTCTTCCCCAAGTAAATTTTCTAGCAAGTGTCCCCTGAAAATGGCTAAGTGTCAGGGCGCACCCTGACTTTGTAGCAAAGTCAGAGTGCGCCCTCCAATTGGAGTGCAGTAGGGATAGTACAAATTGTGACAAAATAGGAAGATGAGTGAAATTTTACTAAGTGTCGGGGTGCAACCCGACTTTGCAACGAAGTCAGGGTGTGCCCTTCTTCCTGGGCACACTTGGAAAGCAGTGTGGCAAAAAAATGACTTAAGTGTTGGGGCGCAACTTGAATTCGCAACAAAGTCAGGGTGTGCCCTTCTCTTAGTGCGCAGTCCGAGCAGAAGAAGACAGCAAGTGTCGGTGCGCAACCTGAATTCATAGCAAAATTGGGGTGTGCCCTCTGACCGATACACAGTTGGGGAAGCAAGACCAGAAAATGACTAAGGCAAGATGGCACTCCTACACTATTTTCTACCTGAGTAACCCGACAGCGCTCAGATCCTGGGTGAAGTTGAATAAGCTACCTTTCAAGGCAGACACGTGTCATTCATCAACATCTGACAAGTGTCCAACTTTGAGATTCAAGACAAGACTTGACCGAGATAAGGACAAAGCATGGGCTACACTATCTATGCCAACTACCATCATTTAATTTTATTAGAAGTGCCACCTACCACACCTAACCACATTCCTACTGACCGACGGTTTTACTTGACACACCGCCATGTAGTTTTATAGCCTTCAGGGACACCATGCCACAAGTACAATCTTGCCTGACAGAAGTCAGCATCAGCAGCTCCTCAGCCGCTTGTGTCAGCTAATGTTTAGTCTGGGACTTTATGTCCAAGAATGTAATCGAGGGGACTTAAGGCTATAAATAGCCATGTGATTCATTGTAAAAAGTGGGAAGGGGAATATATTGCTAGGGAACTGTTGGTCATCAAATCTGTCTAGGTAAGGGTTTTGGGTAAATGTATGTGCCCTAGACCTGGACCAACATTGAAAGGTCGAAGGGAAGAGATGCCCCTCATGCCAATCTCTGGAGAAATGCAAGCTCCTATACTAACCTACTTGGGTGTTTGAAGATAAGAGTGCAAGAAAGAGATAAAATGGGTTAGGGGTAGAGAAATAAATAAAAAAGGATAAGGGAAGAGAGATTGGTGATGTAATGTGGGAGAGAACAGGAAGCACAATCACCAACTAGCAACTTGAATAGAAGCAAAGAACACCAAGAGTAAAACCGAAGAGATGTAATATCAGCCTTCCTATGTATCCTCCAGAATGAGTTTCAAGGTACTGTCCCCGATCGCACATCGAATGCAGAGTTCAGCATCTCAGTCTACAAACAAAAAGAGACAAAAGAATCAAGCAAGGTAGGCAGCATAAAAGAAAATTAGTAAGACATCTTTCAACTCCTATGTATCCTTCAGAATGAGTTTTAGGACACTGTCCCCGATCACACATCGGACGTAGGATTCAACATCCAACATACAAATGAGGAGAGATAAAAGAATCAAGCACAGAAGGCAGCATAAAGGAGAGAAATGAATCTCAAGGCTCTTTAGTATTGATCGCAAGACATCAAGTTATAGTAGCTTTCTAGCAGATAGTTCCCCCCATTTTCCTAACAATGCCTGGGTTTTTATAGAGGACCCGACCCTCTGAGCTATAATTACATAGGCTGGCGAAGTATGCCCTCAAGCTCTAAAAATTTGGCCGCCTCAGCTCTCATGATCGAGCTCTCAAATTTGTTACCAAAACTGGCAACTATGATCGGGTCAACCATGGAAAGATGCATTGATGAGCCGTCTGGACATCCTTGGTCTCCGGGTGCAGTGTTCAAGTGGCCACCATGCTCGTCGGGCTCTCCATCATGGCTTGATACTTCATTTTTGATTGCCAAAAATGAGCAGCAGGATTACTAAGCACCAAAAAATGCATTTATGAGGCACTTGATCGCCTCAGGAAAATACCTGACTTGGAACGCATGCCCGTGAAGCGCTTTGCTAAGTCTTCATTCATCACTTCGCTTCATAATGGGTTTGGTCCAAAGCAAAACTCCTCCTTGGATTATACTTCGCAAAACTAAGCTTCGCAAAACTTTTTTGGGGTTGAGGAGTGCCAAAGCACATTTACTTCACAAAATGGGTCTCTTCCTCTTTACCGCTTCGCTGATTAAATTACTTTGTTGATGGCTAGGAGAAATTCTTCACAGTGATATTTTTTCAAAACTGTGGTTCGGGGAGATTTCGACCGAAACACATTCCTGCCTTCAAAAATGCTTCGCTCCTCTTGGCTGCCAGAACTTCGGTTGAAAAATGCTTCGGGCGAAAACTAGCCGAAGTGAATGCTTCGCTATGGTTTCCACCGAAGTAGAAATGGTTCGAGCATGAGAAGGTCTGAAATAGATGTTTCGGAAACTTCCTGGAAAAGTTTTTTCGATGCTCCTTTGAGTTTCGCTTTGTTGATTTCCCGATCGAAGTGACTGATGGAAATACTTCGGATGCGAAGTAGTTTTACCCCCTTTTCTTTGTATTTCACTTCGGCACACCACTTCGTAGAAATCTTACCCAAAGTAGCTTCTGCAAATGCTTCAGGCCTGAAGTAGATTTCTTGCCTTTACTTTTTGGAAAAGTTGTTCTTTCGAATGATGCTTTTGTATTCTACTTCGATGATATTACTTCACAAAAAATTCCACCTGAAGCAGTGTTGAAAATGCTTCGGGTGCGAAGCTTTCTTTTCTCCTGAATGCCGCTTCGCTCAACCTTCGCCCAAAGTAGCTGTTGGAAATGCTTCGGGTGTGAAGCTCTTTTCATTTTCCTTCGATGAAGCTCTTTTCCCTAGCTTGTTCGGCAGCGAATTTCTTTCTTTTCTATTTTGTGTACAAGGGGGTGGCATTGAAAGTCAAAATTGCTGCAACACTTACAAATACTTTCGAAGCAACAACAAAAAAAAACACCTTACAAAGAGAAATTTTTTTATTTTTTTCTACCCCTTGTGCAATGTGACAAAATTGTCAATGTTCTTGGCGGCTCGTGGGGCATTTAGCTAGTCTGAATGCAGAGATCCCAGGCCTTTATCAATTGGGCAACAGAGTCATTTCCATTATCCTCTTCTCTAACCATCCACTGACAGCATTTTTTTTTTTTTGTGCCTAAGCTAGCAACACTTAGTGCTTTCAACACTTATTTACTAGCCAGGCTATGTTCAGTATTTACACAAAATTTTGTGACATGATTGGCATGCCACCACTATAGACCCAGCTTCGGGTGCTTATCCGGTGAACCTGTAATGTTTGGACCAAATCATATTGAACTTCAGTTGATCTTTGAAATCCGGTTGGCCTCTTCCCAAAGTTGTCCACATTGCAAATAGGGAGCAACGCAGTAGGTTGTCACTCCTACCAATACCCATACTGGTGATGAATGATGTGGCGAAGAAGTTTGTCACATGTTGGTCTTTTATGGGTACCGATTGTGGTGATGGCTGGAACCAATACCAGAATTCAAATGAATCCATTAACTATGGGCTGGGTATAGGTTCCTCCATCCTCCCGATGTGGTAACAAGGCTCCTCTAACGAGTAATCTTCCAGGATATCTTCAGGTTCAGCATCCTGATGAGGCATGCTTAAGGGACTCTGGCTGAATGCTTGCATGTCATCCAATGGGACATAAAAAGGGTGCAAAAATGTGCCCTCTTTGTTTAGGTTCTGCCACTTGAGTCTGTTCTTCTCCTCGGCCCACCTCCTAATGAGGCATGCTTGATAGTTGGAAGGGGTCCTGAGAGCCATCGAATGCTTCGAGTAGTGCTCTCGCTAAGTCATACCATGAGTAGATGCTTTTACACCCGAGCAATCTGTACCACTGCATCACCCTTACTTCCAGAGATAGGACCAGAAGTCTGATCATGACATCTTGATGGAATATGTCATAGATGGGCCCTAAATCAACAATATCTTCAAGGTGCTCTAGGGCCATTCCCTTAGTGCCATCGTATTTTGGCATGTTTTTCAAGATGCCTTTGGGAATTTCATGGTAACTTTGAAGATTCAGAGGGTTATAAACATCCCAGCTGGGATAACATACCCTCTCCATTATAGCAATGGCCTGCAGAGATCACGGTCCTCGCCACTAAGTCAGAGTCATCAGGTGAACATTCTTCTCTACTTGTGAGGTCAAGGATGCTCACCGAACCTTGATTCCTTTGGAATGTCTTATTTCAGCTAAAAAAGGCACCTACGATCAAGAAATCTAGATCTTCAGCTTAGTCAGAGTCGCCAGGTGATTTTACCAGATGGAGGCAAGCCAAAGATTCACCAACTCGGGCTTCCTTAAAACATGGGGACTTTTGCCATGAAGGCATAGGTGTAAGTACTGGTCTTTACGACAAATATTTTTGGGTTGAACAGAGTCGCCAGATGCTAAGAGTCTTTTGGTAATGAGAGCATCGATTCTCACTACCACTAGTTAGGTGAGACTGACCGGGTCACACCGAGAACTGGTTAGAACTAGTGGCCCTAGTGAAATGGGATTGTGTGTTAAAATATGGGACCTTGACTGGTTATAGATCTTTTTGAGACAAATACAGTCGGGTCCCACCGAGCATGCCAAAAACTTTTGGTCATCAAATCTGCCTAGGTAAGGGTTTTGGGTAAATGTATGCGCCCTAGACCTGGACCAACATTGAAAGGCCGAAGGGAAGAGATGCCCCTCATGCCAATCTCCGGAGAAAGGTCGGCTCCTATACTAATCTACTTGGGTGTTTGAAGATAAGAGTGCAGGAAAGAGATAAAAGGGGTTAGGGTTAGAGAAATAAATAAAAAGGGATAAGGGAAGAGAGATTGGTGATGTAAGGTGGGAGAGAACAGGAAGCACGATCACTAGCTAGCAACTTGAATAGAAGCAAAGAACACCAAGAGTAAAACCAAAGAGACGTAATATCAGCCTTCCTATGTATCCTCCAGAACGAGTTTTAGGGTACTGTCCCCGATCACACACTAGACGCAGAGTTCAACATCTCAGTCTACAAATGAAGAGAGACAAAAGAATCAAGCAAGGCAAGCAGCATAAAAGAAAGTTAGTAAGACGTCTTTCAACTCCTATGTATCCTTCAGAACGAGTTTTAGGACACTGTCCCCGATCACACATCGGATGCAAGATTCAGCATCCAACATACAAATGAGGAGAGATAGAAGAATCAAGCACAAAAGGCAGCATAAAAGAGAGAAATGAAGCTCAAGGCTCTTTAGTATTGATCGCAGGACATCAAGTTATAGTAGCTTTCTAGCAGATAGTTCCCCCCCTTTTCCCATTACAATGCATGGGTTTTTATAGAGGACCTGGCCCTCTAAGCTATAATTACACAGGCTGGTGAAGTATGCCCTCGAGCTCTAAAAATTTGTCCACCTCGGCTCTCATGATCGAGCTCTCAAATCTGTTACCAAAATTGGCAACTGTGATCGGGTCAACCATGGAAAGATGCATTGATGAGCCGTCTGGACGTCCTTGGTCTCCGGGTGCAGTGTTCGAGTGGCCGCCATGCTCGCCAGTCTCTCCATCATGGCTTGATACTTCATTTTTTATTACCAAAAATGAGCAACGGGCTTGCTGAGCACGAAAAAATGCATTTATGAGGCACTTGATCACCTCGAGAAAATACTCGACTTGGAATGCGTGCCCATGAAGTGCTTCGCTAAGTCTTCATTCATCACTTTGCTTCGCAATGGTTCTGGGTCGAAGCAAAAATCCTCCTTGGATTATACTTCACAAAACTGAGCTTCGCAAAACTATTTCGGGGTTGAGGAGTGCCAAAGCACATTTACTTCGTAAAATGGGTCTCTTCTTCTTTACCGCTTCGCTGATTAAATTACTTTGCTGATGGCTAGGAGAAATGCTTCGTAGTGATCTTTTTTCAAAACTGTGGTTCGAGGAGATTTCGGCCGAAACACATTCCTGCCTTCAAAAATGCTTCGCTCCTCTTGGCTACCAGAACTTCGGTTGAAAAATGCTTCGGGCGAAAACTAGCCGAAGTGAATGCTTCGCTATGGTTTCCGCCGAAGTAGAAATGGTTCGGGCATGAGAAGGTCCGAAGTAGATGTTTCGGCAACTTCCTGGCGAAGTGTTTTCGATGCTCCTTTGAGTTTCGCTTCACTGATTTCCCGATCGAAGTGACTGATGGAAATACTTTGAACGCGAAGTAGTTTTACCCCCTTTTCTTTGTATTTCACTTCGGCACACCGCTTCGCTAAAATCTTACCCGAAGTAGCTTCTGAAAATGCTTTGGGCCCAAAGTAGATTTCTTGCCTTTACTTTTCGACAAAGTTGTTCTTTCGAATGCAGCTTTTGTATTCTACTTCGGTGATATTACTTCACAAAAAATTCCACCCGAAGCAGTGTTGAAAATGCTTTGGGTGCGAAGCTTTCTTTTCTCCCGAATGCCACTTCGCTCAACCTTCACCCGAAGTAGCTGCTGGAAATGCTTCGGGTGCGAAGCTCTTTTCATTTTCCTTCGGCGAAGCTCTTTTCCCTAGATTGTTCGGCAGTGAAGTTCTTTCTTTTCTATTTTGTGTAAAAGGGGGTGGCATTGAAATTCAAAATTGCTGCAACACTTACAAATACTTTCAAAGCAACAACAAAAAAAACACCTTACAAAGAGAATTTTTTTGATTTTTTTTCTACCCCTTGTGCAATGTGAGAAAATTGTCAACAGGAACAATTGTAGCTGTGCGTTTGCCTCTAATACAAGCATATACTTGGCTCTTCTTACTGCCTTTCATCTTGTATACTGCCTCTCCTTGTCATTTTTGCCTCATGTTTCTTATATCATTGCTTGTTGTTGTACTGAACTTTGGACTCTAGCATTTGATGATCAAGTATTCCTAGAATGCATAGATAGAGGATACATAGGATGAATGATAGATATAGTTTCAATGTATGTTTGTAGATGAATGCTGTTAGTAGTGGTGATTGATTCATTGTCATGCTGTTTGTTCCCCCCACCCCAACTCCAATCATATTTGGAATCTCTTTTTGTACTTTTATCTCTTTCCCTGCACTCTTAACCTAAAACACAAAAACCCCATAGGAATCCAGCCTTCTTTGAATATTGGAACGGAAGGCATTCCTTCCTTCTGGCCTTTCAATCTAGAGGGAAAATTTGGGCGCAATAACAACAAATCCTTTCCTCATGGCAGATTTGTAACAAATAGTTTCTCTGGCACGCTCGATGAGACATGGTTGTTTCCCACACCCAAACAGAATCGAAGCACGAGTGCTCGCTTCATTACTGTTAAAAATCAGAGCACCTGGTGGCTCTACAAATCTGAATACTCTCTGAGTCTATAAAGACCGGTCCTAATGCCTTCATGCAAACAAGAATGTGGCGAGCAAGGAATCCAGGAAACCCGCCTGAATTTTACGAAATCAACATTGACGCTTTAGGCGAGCGCATCAGGCTGGCTGATTACCAAGCTCGCGTAGAAAAAATCCAAGAATCCAAGGCTGAAATTGAAGAGGCCAAGGCTGAAATTGAAGAAGTTGAGGCCAAATAAGAATCTACATCTTCGAACGGTTTCGACACCGAGTACACTACCGGGTCAGAAGAAGACATGGCTGCTCACCAAGATGATGATGACCTCTTCCCGGCGATGGATTCTATGAGGCCCTTGGCCCTAGTCGGATAGCAAGTTGTGCCCCCTGCTACCTTAAAATCTATCCCTATGTATGACGGCTATGGTAAGACGACGTATGAACACATCTAGGACATTCTGGCCCTAGCTGCGCTACATTCCATTACCGACGAAGGTGTGAAGACCTGTCTGCTGGCCCTTTCCCTAAGGGGAAAGCTTCTCTACTGGTGGAGATCACTGCTAGAGGGATCTATCACAAGGTGGCGATAGTTAGCCTGTAGGCTCATGAAAGGATGCAACGAGTCTGCTGATCCCTCTTCTTTACTGCATCAATTCCAAAGTATACAGAGACACCCCCAAGAGGAGGTTTCAAACTTCAATATCAAGTTTGTGAGGTCTTGGAAATGAGTACCTCATGAACTATGACCGTCAATAGGTCAGGCCACCTACTACTATCTGAGATCCTTCAATTTAGACATTTTCCTGCTATGGAAGGTAGCTAGAATTAACACGTTCCCCGCTCTGTATGATGCTGCCCAACAAGCTGAAATGGATATCATTTCCATCGACAGACTTTCGCACAGAGTACAGCTGCCCATTTACCCTGACTTCCCCCGATCTTAGTATCCATAAACTTCTAGTCCAGAGCCATCCACTTCAGGACAGCAACCCCAGCAGTAATGGAATCCACCATCAGTTGTGAATCCTTACAGCCTGCCATAAATTCATTATCCCCCTCCTCCTTCACATTTTCTAGCGCTCCCTGCTCCCCCACAGTATGCACAATATTCTACGCCTCCTCCATTGGCTGCATTACCTCCTTCGACCCTAGTTGCCACCTCCTGACAATGATATTCATAATAAAATCCTCTAGGAGGTAAGGGCTCTGGCCTCTGGATATCACACCATGTCCAATGACATGACTGTTCTAAAATAGAAACAGGCCCAGATGGACCTTGCTCCAAGAAGGCCATATCTGCCCCCAGCACTGACGAAGGATCGCCCCACTGAGCAACAACTACAAATGTGGCTCCCTCTGAGAAATTCTACCATTAAAGACCAACCTAGTACTTCTTACCAGGTTAACCGGTGCACCATGTGCAATGACCCGCATTCAGAGGGAGACTACACCCTGCATCAACACTATCTCTAGACCTTGGCTAGCAATGCCATAGAGGACAAGGAACTCTACATGATCTTGGGTGATGAAAGCAACTTCACCGTCCTAGAGGAAGTTCCAATGCCGCCTCTCACCAAGGAAGATAGGAAGTCTACTAAAGCAGCTACAAAACCCTTGAAGGTATATGCCAGGAGAGATAAGGTGCAACCTGATGGGCTACCACCTTACAAGAGGTTGTGGCCTTACACAGCCAAAGATAAAGCTCCTCCAGCAAAGACTCCCGCTGTCAAGCCTCCCGTTGCTAAAGCTCCCGCTGCTCAGCCTCTAGCTAAAACCAAAGAACAAGCTCAAGAGAAGCTGAAATATCCATCTCTGACCAAGAGACAGAGATTTGAGGCCACTCAGCAATACCGAATGAAGTATGAGCTGAAAAAAGAAGTGAAAGGAGCTAACACCTCAGCCTACAACATAGTAGACGAACTGAAGAGGACCCCTACAAGAATCAGCATGTATGATGCTCTTTAGCTCCCAGGATAGGTTGATCTACTATAGGAATCTTTGAAGATCATGAAAAATGGCAAGCAGATACAGCCCGCTATCCTGGTGCAACCCTTGACAGCCTCAGCCACTGGGAAGAATAGACCACCTCCCTTCTATCTATCATTACGGATGCAAGGGTACATAGTACACAACTGCATGGTGGATTTTGATGCTTCCATGACCGTAATGCCGAGAGTCGTCTACAATGAAATCAGGATGGAGTATACAAGGAGCATCCAAGGCATGCTGCAACTGGATGGCACCCTTGTCAAGACAGTCGGTGTCATTAAAGACATCCCCATTCAGTTGCATAAAGCTCTCGACATCGTGGTCATCCAAGAGGTCATGGTTGTTGACTTGGAACCCTACTTCGATATGTGTCTCTCCAAGGAGTTCACTGCGAAGTTGGTAGGGTATCTGTCTCTAGACTACTCGCACATGGAAGTGCCCTTCAAGGGAAGGAGACTAAAAATTTACAATGAAAAGCCCTCCACTTTCTTAGTAGAGAAGATACCCAGAGAAGAGCCAGAGGACTGCATGGTTCAGCTAACGGAGGAAGATCTGGTGGTGGTGGACATGACGAAGCAAGCTCTTGAGCTGTTGCAAATAGAAGATGAATTCTCCTTACGGGACTTCAATGCCGTGATTGAGACCGAGCAAGGCTGCTACACTAGTTTAGCCTGAAAGGATTGACAAGTCAGCCAAGAAAGAAGTGGGACCTGCACCAAAAAATTTGTGGAAGCTTTTCTTTGACGGTGCACGATGCAAAAATGGCATCGATGCAGGTGTGCTTTTAGTTTCCCCAATCGAAATCTAGAAGCACTACACCTACAGGCTGGCCTGGAGTTGTACCAACAATGCGATGGAGTACGAAGTCCTATGCTTAGGTTTGTGGAAGGCATAGAGGTTGGGGATTAAGCACCTACAGATGTTTGGCAATTCTAAACTGGTGTGCCACCAGATTATGAACAAGTGCACCTCCAAGAAGCACTATCTCAAGGCATACCAAAATTGGGTCTAGGATCTGATGGAGTCGTTTGACTCGTTGAATGTCAAGGCTATATCACGTGAGAAAAAAAAGCATGCAGAAATTCTGGCATCTATTGGAGCCAGGTACATTTTGGCTGATGACACTATCTAGAAGCTGAAGCTGATTCACACCATTTACAGGCCTTCTATGCCTGATAAGGACACCCACTGGTAGGTGTTCAACTGTGACGAGGAAATCATCACATTTTTGGTAAATGAAGCATGTTCAATCAAAGGTAGAGACCCTAATGATGAGCAATATGAGGGGTTGATACAACTAAAAAATAATCATGTCCCAAAAGGACTAATTACACTTGAGAGTCTATTTGATCAGAATGACAGAGCAATATCTCACCGGATCAAAGTAGACCCGAAGCAGTATGCCGATCTAGAACTTGAACCTAGAAAAACAATCAAGGTAAGAACAGACTGCATCATAGAGTAACTTGAACAAATAAGAACATTATGCCAAGATTTCCCTGACATAGTAGCCTAGTGCTACCAGGACTTGAAGGGGTATGACATAAATGTTATCCAGCATACCATTGAGCTAGAAGATGGCACCAAGCCTTTTTGGTAGAAGCAAAGGGCCGTAAATCCGAAGATCGAGGCCATGATGAAGGTCGAGCTCTTGAAGATACTGGAAGCCAAGATCATCTACCCCATAAAGCATTCATCTTGGGTTGCGAACTTGGTTCCCGTAAGGAAAAAGAATGGAGACATCCGTCTCTATGTGGACTTCAAAAATCTGAACTAGGCCTCCCTCAAGGACCATTATTTGCTTCCCCAAATCGATCAGATCCTCCATATAGTTACTGGAGCTTAGATATTTTCCCTCTTAGATGGCTTTTCTAGGTACAACCAGATATGGGTCAAGGATGAGGACCAGCACAAGACGACGTTCACCACCAAATGGGGAACGTTCGCCTATCAGCACATGCATTTTGGCTTATCTAATGCTGGTGCCACATTCCAGAGAGCCATGGATCTGGCCTTCCAAGAGCTACTCAACAAAGTCATTGTCATCTACTTGGATGACATGAATGTGTTCTCACAGGAGAGAAGATCATGTTCCCCACTTACGGCAAATATTTGAAAGGTGTCGTGAATTCAGCATCTCCATAAACCCGAAGAAATCTGTCTTCATGGTAAAATAAGGAAAGCTACTGGGGCATGTCATCTTCGAGAAAGGCCTAGCCATAGACCCTGATAGAGCAGAAGCCCTCCTTTGCTTGCCTACTCCAGTCGAAAAGAAGGTATTGTAGTCCATTTTTGGCCAAATCAATTTTGTGCGGAAGTTCATACCGGACTTCTCACAGGTAATCAAGTCGATGACCGAACTGCTGAAAAATAACATTGAGTTCTTATGGACTGATGAAAGGGGGCACACCTTCAAAGAAATCAAGGCCTGAATTGCACAAGCTCTGGTGTTAATAAACCTGGACTACTCCAAGGATTTCATCCTGTATGCGGTGGGAGAACCCGAGAGTTACGTCACAGTCCTGACCCAAAAGGGAGACGATGGCGAAGAGCACCCCATAGCATTTCCGAGCCAAGTAATCCAGCCACATGAAGAAAAGTACAACTTTATAAAGTGATAGGTTCACGCAGTTATGAAATCCCTCTGAAAGTTCAGGCACTTTGTCTCCCAAAGCCGAACCACTATTTTTGTGATACACCCAGACGTTTGAAGCTTCATCATACAAGGAGAGCCGGGTCACAAGAAAGCGGGATGGATTGCTAAAATCCAGGAGTTCGACATCGAGGTGCGGCCAACCAAGCTTATCATAGGCTGAGCCTTGTGCCAAGATATGGCTTGAAGTGCCGTAGCCCAAATATCTGCCTGTAAGTTGGAGGATCCAGCAACAAACAACAACCTAGCCAACTCTTTACCCGATGAGTGTGACTGGATAGATGACCTGGTGAAATATTTCTGCACCGGGAGATGTCCAGACCACCTGAATGCCTCACAAAGAATGAGGTTTCGGCTAGGTGCACTAAAATACACTCTTCACCCCAAGGGGCTATACTTCAATAATATTGATGACATCATGTTACGATGTGTCAAGAAAGCATACCAACCCAGGATCCTCAAAGAATTTCACTCTGGAATGCCTAGGGGTTACCATTCTATAATGTCGACAACCTTGAAAATAATCAAAGCTGGGTACTACTGGCCCACTCTATTCACAGACGTGCATGCGGTCTGTACGAAGTGTGGTCAATGCTAGATATTTGCTAGAAAAAATAGAAAAGCACCCCTGCCCTTCAACCGATCCAAGCCAAGACTCCATTTTAGCAATGGGGTCTGGACTTTATCATGGTGATTACGTCGAACATTGTAGCGGGGCACAATTTTATTCTTACCGCCATCGACTACTTCACATGATGGGCAGAGGTGATCCCTACAAAGAATGTGGACTAGGAGACGGTCATTAGGTTCCTCGAGAGCCTGATTACTCATTTTGGGGTCCCTGAGTCAATAGTAACGAACAATGGTCCGGGGTTCGCAGGTGTCATACTCATGGAGTACACTAGCAAATACAACATTTATCATAAAATGTCTTCCAACTACTACCCATAAGGTAACGGTCTTACTGAGTCCACCAACAAGAATCTGCTGAAGATCATCCAAAGGACAGTAGAGAAAAATAAAAGGACTTGGCACCTACTCCTGAATTGGGTGCTATGGGCGGACAGGATATCCTTCAAGAAATCCATTAAAACGCCCCCCTATGCGCTCGTATATGTAAAGAAGCAGTCTTGCCGACCCACATCGAAATTATCGCTCTCTGGATGCTTGATGAAGAAAGAGGAAGTAGGGATCCGATAGAGGATAGACTTTGCCAATTACTACAGTTATAGGAAGACAGAGAAAAAGTATACCAGGCCTTCAACAAACATGCTGAGGCAACCCAAGGCTAGTTTGTGAAAGGTGCCACCGCTCGAGTTTTCAAAATCGGGGACCTGGTGCTGAAGTGGGACTCACTGAAAGCAAAACCAGGAAACCATGACAAGTTTGATGCCCTCTAGGAGGGCCCTTATCATATTTCCTGAGTAAATCAGTTCAACTCATTCATGCTCCGGGACATGGAGGGACAGCTTCTCCCCATTCCTGTCAATGGGTTCCACTTAAAACTTTACCACCACTGAAGGCTCCCGAAGGGGCCCTTCCTTGTATAGATTTCCCTTCTGGATTTTCATTTTTCAGAATGTAAATATTTTAGTTTTTTAGATTTTAATTTTTTAGATAGCCCAAGGGAAATCTAGAGGCAAAACCTTGACTTCGCAGCGAAGTCGGGCTGCACACCATCAGAAGGGCGCAGTAGGGTAACAAACGGCAAGAAAAGAAAAACCTGGGCGATATCATATTACGCCCATTTTTTGGGTGAATTCTAAGTGCGCTCCCATTATCGGGTGCACCCTGGATGATCCAGCACGAGAAGTTGAAAACGTCCAAGTGTAAAATCCAAAGTGCGCCCATCTTCCGGGTGAAGTCGGAGTGCGCTCTATTTTTCGGGTGAAGTTGGAGTGCGCTCTATTTTTTGGGTGAAGTCCGAATAACCCGCCACAAAGAGCAAAAGGAAAAAATTATAAGTGTGGGCCCAGGCGATGTTCGGCAATGCGAAGTTGGGCACAAGGGCTTTAAAGTTTTCCTTGAAAAGTGTGCCCAAACAGTGGCGATGACGTCAACATTGGCACAACATCCTAGTGGGTTTAATGATTGCACAACTTTCAAGAACGATGCATTAAAAAAGCAAGGTGAATCTTGGACCAACGGCTATTGGGGTGCGCTTTCCAAAAATAAACCCATACCCAGCCGCCAAAAAATAATAATGCCTCCACCAACTCCAAGTTTACTGCCCTAACTCCCTCCTTCGCGCCATTAATGTTGCATTCATTGTCTACAAAAGGGACCCTGGCACAACCACAAAATTCAAATTGTTCAAGTTGACTCCCTAACTGCAAGGAATTAAGCCAACAATTCAGAAGCTAAAATCCCCTGTAATTCTTGACACTGCCATTTCAAAAGGATGGACAAGGGGAAAGCACTCGTATAGGTGCAATCAAGCGAAGAGCAGCGTGAAGCTGAGGAATCACTAGATTCAAGCGCTCATAAGAGTGGAGCGCCTCAGAAGGACCAGAAAAAAAAAATCCTGAATGAAGAGGCACGTAGTTGGGCAGACTCCATCGCCGCCAATTAATCGCCTAGCCAGATACAAATATGGATCTATCTCCATCAGCCTCACCAAAATGCGGTTGAATATTGCAAAATGGATGGATAAGGTTTCCCCATCTCACCACCTCGGTGCTGCATACAAGTTGAACCTATACTGGTTCTTCTGCCCTCCTACTCACTAGTGCTCGGAGCTGGTTGAAGCAATTGCAAAATATTACAAACCAGCTGCCCGACAGGTCTGCGACAACAAAGGAAAGGTGTTGTTCACTCTTTTTTGGGAGAGCGTCCAACCAACATTCACCCCAGGACTTCAGTATGAGCTTGGCATAATTTTCATAAGGGTAAATCTGGACGAGCAAACTGGAAGATTTGTGCAAACAAAGAGGATGAGAGAATTTCTGGATTCAGAGCTGAAGACTCTACTGGCAGTAGGACAGTGGCCAACTGGCCCCATACCCCTAGAAAATTTTGAAAATAAGTACATCTACATCATCCTGGCATGGGTCCTTGGCTGTGACTCTGACAAAGTGGTATGGCTATACCAGCTGGCAATGGCAGAGTGTCTCCTGCACGAGGAGTTCTATGACTCCACGGCATAAAAGAGCAGAAAGCGCCCTATATTTTTTGACTGGGCAGACTGGCTGGCATATGCGATACATTCTAGCCTAGTTAGACTATAGTAGAAGCAGTCAACAGACTTTTGGTTTTGTTCCTTCCTTGCATGGTTGTACCTGTATCACATGCATTATCGGATGAATGTTCCAAACTTGAGGAAGGTGAATGAAAGAGGAGAGCTGCTCCCCGTGTACGAATGAACTAATATTATGTACAGAAAAGGCTCGTTCTACGAGTTTAATCTCAAATTTTTGTGCCAGGCCATGGGGTTGTTCAACCGTAAGGCATGTCGCCCACCGAAAGCCATGACCAAATACTTGTGGAGTAAGGAGTACGGGGACACTTTTCGATTGACTCAGGGCATCATAGTCAGAATATATGGGTTCAAAGGGAAGCCATGCTTGCTACCCTACTTCTACACTGACCATCAGTTCAGGATGGAAATTGCAAGGCATATGGACTATGTTGAAGAGGAATTTGGCCAAGGCAAAAATAAAGGTCACATATTTCAGTATCCTATGACCTGGGCGAATACCCAAGTGTTCGAAATCGGGCAGCACATCTACCTCGAGCGGGAACTCATTGAAATGGGCCTAATAATGCTATCGCAGTGCTGTAAGTACAACCCAATTGGGGTCAAGGGAAACTTCACTCACATCTATCCCAGAGATGAGATCATGTAGGAAAGAAGAAACAGGACAGGTGCAGACCTCCACTGGCACATTGACTTGATGCAATCATGGCCACCATGGCATGAATTTTACTGTGAATAGGTTACATACGATCTCGATCGTAACCCAGACCACTAGATGGAGTCAGTTGGCTTCAAAAAATTCCTCGCTAAGGTGGCACCCCTCAACTGGCATAAAGACAAAATCACTGAATGCTGGAAGATGAGGTGTCGCACGTAGCACAATAAATCCAATCAAAGAAATCTAGCTGTCGATGATGAATTGTATGCCCTATATGACCAGTACGTTGACATGTGGTAGCCCTTTGAATTCAGCAGTTGCGTTCCTCGATGCACAAAGATAAGGTATAAATGTAGGCCCACCCCCAGCTATCGTCAATGCTTGCAACTTCCAATGCAACTCCAACAAGCAGCCAAGTGGGCCCAATGCAGCCTGTAGCTCCTGAGGTTGTGACTGAAAAGGCCTAAAGTTCAAAAAAGTCCACACCTGAGGTGGCCCCTCCAACAGAACAAGTATGTGCGCTGCCAGCTTGCAAACTGAGTGCGGCAGGAATTCTTCTAGCCAGACCTAGGTACAAGTTTACCATAGGAACATCAGCACCTACCACCCCAATATTGTCTCTCTCCTCTGGACTAGTCGTAGTACCAGAAGAAAGAAAGAGGAAGAAATTTAAAAGTGCCAATCAGTCTAGAGATCCTGTACAACAATCAGTCATAGAACAGACTGGTGTAGCAGCTCCAAAGGTTGTCTCTTTAGACAGCCCTGAACCAGCCGCAAATACCCGAGCTGCAACCACCCCTCCAACGATGGCTCAGGTGAAGCCTGTAGGTACATCCACTATTTCTCTTCCCCAAGTCCAAGTCAGCCCTGCTAAAGTCCCATCTCCCATATCATCATCAGGGCAAGCCGTAGCCACACCCACCACTTCCCAAGCTGCCCAACCCTCCAGAAGCCTGCATTCATTTGACCAATTTTCTCAAGATCCGAATGCTTTCCAATCACTGAGCCAAACCCTAGAGCCCTCTCTCACAGCCAGTGTTGAATCTGCACCTTCATCACTATGCTCTTCACACTAGCCATCTGAAGCCTTGCCGGCACCATCCGCTCAAACTCCTGTTAACCCTAGGACCCGGTCACCCTCAAAGGCTGATACACCCTCTAGAATCCTACCTACTTCGTTGTTCATAGGGAAAATGCCGTAGTAGGACCAGAAATTGGAGGACCTTGACTTCATGAATATCATATAGGACTAGCCTCTAGCAGTAAGATCCATGGGGGGTTCCACCTCCTTTCTTTAGGGCATCAAGCGCAAAAGGGCCGAGGAGCTAGCTGCCCTGGTAAAACGTACAAAATTTGACCTAGACTGGAGAGTGCTCACAACAAAGAAGTTGATCCCAAAGGTGAAGAAGCCTCTTCAGGAGATTACCGAGGCATACTATGAGCATCAGAGGAAGGAGAAAAGCTTTGATGACATCAACAAGGAATACAAAATTCATGGTATTCATTGTAGGACTGACAATCTCCTCGTCAAGCATCTAGAGACCTAGGAGGCACTGTACCAGCTATAGAACAACACAAGTTAGCTTGAGGAAGACCTAGCTAGGGCTACTGCATAGCTGGTGTCAACCCAACAGGAAATAGAAGAACTAAAGGCCCAGTTGGCTGCCTCTTAGTAGGATGCCACAGAGTAGAAGCAGACAGCCAAGCAGTTGTCAAAAGAGAAAAGGGCTACGTTGGAGCAGATTTCGTAGCTCCAAGATTTGCTGAAACAGGTGCAGTCATAGCTTGCAAAGAAAGCATCACAAGTGATGGCCTTTTCAAAGAGCAAAGCCCAGGAGATGCGGGCTAGTCTATTACAAGGTTGCAAGCCCAAAGTTATCAATTCCCTATTAGTTCTGGACTTTGTATCCAGAATTGAATAAGTATCTGCCCAGGGAAATCCTGTGGTAGAGGAAGCTGAACATCAAGCGAGGCAACGGCTGGACCTAGCTATAAAACTTGAGGAGTTTGAGTGCAAAGGCTTCCAAATTGCCCCTATGTCCCAACTTGCCTCAGAGTGGGCAGATGCAAGGGTAACCTTGCATACTTATTTTGACAGGACAGAGAGGATCATAACTGCCAGGAAGGCACTGGACGCCCTAGAGCATGAAAGGAACATTCTCTTGGCTCCCTTTCACATTTTGTCCAAACATAGGTGCTCGAGCTACGTCAAATATGGAAGGTTCTTGACCCTTGAATAGGTGAAGCAGAATTGGTTGTCCTTTGAGACAGATACAACAAAAATTGACAGCTGGGTAGAGCCGATTCAGGAAGCTCAAGTCACCCATATGGTGTCAAAATACTGTAAAGTCAACTCCTCCCTGAAGGAGTTGGGAAGAAGATATTACACCATCGACCTGCACGTGGTCGCTGCATTCCATGTAGCATTAAGAGAGATCAATGACCTCACACCCTTCCAAGCAGCAGTCTGGGACCAAGCCGAGGCTGCATACCAACGCATAAACAAGTGGGAGGCTGATAGTGGAGAACATTCAGACTTAGAAGGGGAAACCGAGGAGGCAACTGGTGAAAGTGAACCTGAAGAAGAACAGTTGCCTGGAAGGAAATGGTTAGAGCAGCAGAAGGTAGGGGAAGGAAGTTCCTCTGCACCCAATGGATGAAGGCATGGTTCTTTGCATCGAGGTGAGCTCGACACCCCACGAGCCGCCAGGAATGTTTCCACATTTTGCATGGGGTGCCATGTTTTCTATTTTTTAAGTGATCTGCTCTGTTCCTTCCCTCCTCCTTTTTTTCCAATTATTCATTTCTCCCTTTTCCTCCTCTGCCTTGCAGTTTCATTCCTCACTTTTCTTCCCCCAGTAAAGTTTCCAGCAAGTGTCCCTTGAAAATGGCTAAGTGTCAAGGCACACCTTGACTTCGCAGGGAAGTCAGAGTGCACCCTCCAGTTGGAGCGTAGTAGGGACAGTGCGAAGTGCGACAAAACAAGAATATGAGCAAAATTTGACTAAGTTTTGGGGCGCAACCCGACTTCGCAATGAAGTCAGGGTGTGCCCTTCTTCCTGGGTGCACTTGGAAAGTAGTGTGGCAAAAAAATGACTTAAGTGTTGGGGTGCAACCCGACTTCACAACAAAGTCGAGGTGTGCCCTTCTCTTAGTGCGTAGTCTGAGCAGAAGAAGACAGCAAGTGCCGGTGTGCAACCTGACTTCGCAGCGAAGTCAGGGTGTGCCCTCTGACCGATATGTAGTTGGGGAAGCAAGACCAAAAAATGACTAACGCAAAATGGCCCTCCTGTGTTGTTTTCTACCTGTGCAACCCGACAGCGCTTAGATCCCAGGTGAAGCTGAATAAACTACCTTTCAAGGTAGACATGTGTCATTCATCAGCATCCAACAAGTGTCCAACTTCAAGATTCGATCTAGGACTTGATCGGGATAAGGACAAATCATAGGCTGCACTATCTGCGCCAACTGCCATCATTTAAGTTGATGAGAAGTGCCACCTACTGCACCTACCCACATTCTTGCTGACTGACGGTTTGACCCGACACACAGCCATGTAGCTGTACAGCCTTCAGGGACACCATGTCGCAAGTACAGTCCTACCCAACAGAAGTCAGCATCAGTAGCTCCTCAGCCGCTTGTGTCAGCTAATGTTTAGTCTGGGACTTTGTGCCCAAGAATGTAATCGAGGGGACTTAAGGCTATAAATAGCCATGTGATTCATTGTAAAAAGGGGGAAGGGGAATATATTGCTAGGGAATAATTGTAGCCATGCGTTTGCCTCTAATACAAGCATATACTTGGCTCTGCTTATTGCCTTTCATCTTGTATGCTACCTCTCCTTGTCATTTTTGCCTCATGTTTCTTATGTCATTGCTTTCTGTTGTACTGAACTCTGGACTCTAGCATTTGATGATCAAGTATTCCTAGAATGCATAGATAGAGGATACATAGGATGAATGATAGCTATAGTTTCAATGTATGTTTGTAGATGAATGTTGTTAGTAGTGGTGATTGATTCGTTGTCATGCTGCTTATTCCCCCCACCCCAACTCCAATCATATTTGGAATCTCTTTCTATACTTTTATCTCTTTCCTTGCACTCTTAACCTAAAACACAAAAACCCCACAGGAAGCCGACCTTCTCCGAAGATTGGCATGGAAGGCATTCCTTCCTTCTGGCCTTTCAATCTGGTGGGCGAATCTGGGCATAATAACAACAAATCCTTTCCTCATGGCAGATTCATAACCAACAAGGCGTTCGTGCCATAGAAATTTTTTGGGCAGTATTTTATCATCCTTCGCCCGAGTGCACACAAGTTGGTGAGTGCAACCTGACTTCACTGTGAAGTCGGGTGGCTCAACAGTTAGTCATTTTTTTGAAGTCTCCAAGGCAAGCCAACCATACTACGCATCCTCTTTAGAGTGCCGCCTGACTTCACTATGAATTCGGGCGATGCTCAACACTTAGTTAATTTCTTGCCCTTTTTCAATCGGATGCCACCCAAGTGCGCACTAACTTTAGAGCGTAGCCCGACTTCACTGCAAATTTGGGCGGCTCAACACTTAGTCAATTTTTGAGCTCAGTTCTCAATTCTACCCAAGTGCGCACAAATAGGGAAGCACAGCCTGACTACGCTACGCAGTCAGGCGAACAGCATACTTAGAAGATTTTGGGGCATTTTTGCCCACTCAGAGAAACATATAGAAACATGGACAAGGAGGTAGAGAAAAATGAAACTGATGGCAAAAAATAGGGGGATGGTGGAGAAGGGGAGAGAAGAAAGAGGGAAGTGAAAGCAGCATCCTTACAAAAATTTGAAGACATAGCACCCCGTGCAAAATGTGACAACATGCCTAGCGGCTCACGAGGTGTCGAGCTCGCCTCGATGCATGAACCAGGCCTTTATCCCTTGGGGACAGAGGAACTCCCTTTCCCTGCATCCTGCTACTTCTGCTGTTGAGCTCCCTTCTTGGGTAGTTCTTCCTCAGGATCGCTCTCAGTTTTTTTTTCTAATCCTTCCTCTTCTTCTCTTTCTGAGCCTGACTGATCAACACCACCATCGCCTTCCTGTTCAGCAGGCTGATCCCGCTCACGGACATGCTCGTAGGCAGCTTTGGCTTGATCCCAAGCTGCTGCCTAGAAGGGCTCTAAGTTGCTGATATCCTCCAGTGCTCCTTTGAATTTCATGAGCATATGCACGTCAATGGTGTCATACCTCTCTCCCAGCTCCTGGAGGCATGTGTTAATCTTGCAAAACTTAGACACCATTTGGGTCACCTATGCCTCTTGGACTAGGTCAGTCCAGCCATCAATCTCAGATGTGTCTACCTTAAAAAATAGCCAGTCTTACTTTACTTGCTTTAGGGGCAAAAATTCTCTATCCTTAACAAAGCTCAGAAATCTGAGTGTAAAAATAGTTGAAGAGGGCCAGGCAGGTGTTCATTTCATGGTTCAATACATCTAGCATCTTCCTGGCAGCCCTGATCTTCTCAGTTTTCTCAAAATAGTTTTGCAAGGTTGCCCTTGCATCTGCCCAGTCTAGGGTAATTCATGACATAGGTGGAAATAGGAGGCCCTTGCGCACAAAATCCTCAAGTTTTATTGCCAAGTCTACCCACTACCTCGCTTGGCATTCAGCCTCCTCTACCGCAGGCTTTCCCTAGGCAAAAACTTCTTGTATTCTGGATGCAAAATCTAGGATGGAGAGGGACCTAAAAACATTAGTCCTACAGCAAACTAGCTCACATCTCCTTGATCTTGTCCTTCAAAAATGCAGCTGCCTGGGATGCTTTCTCCTCCAGCTATGTTCGAGTTTTCTATAGCAGATTCTACAATTGGGCAACATTCTCGAGTGCTACCTTTTTCTCTTTTGACGGCTACTCAACTGTCTTCCTCTGTGTTGTTGCCTCCTGCCAGGACGCAGCAAGCTGCTCCTTCAAATCTTTAATCTCCTTCTGAGTAGATTCCAGTTGCATGGTGGCCTTGGCCAGATTCTCTTCCAGGTGCCTTGAATTATTTTGAAGCTAAAACAACTTATCTTGGTTCTCTAGCTGCTTGACAAGGATCTTATCAGTATTTCGACGAATACCATTGATTTCGTATTCCTCGCTTATATCATCGAAACAATTCTCCTTGGTTTGGTGCTCATAATCTGCCTCAATCATCTCCCAAAGAGGCTTCTTGAATTTTGGGATTAACTTCTCTGTTCGAAGCACCCTCTTGTCCAAGTCAAAATTGGTGCGCTTCAAAGGAATGGCTATCTCCTTGGCTCTTCTCTTCTTTATGCCCTGGAGGAAAGAGGTAGAACACCCTGCGACATTTACGGCTAGAGGTTGGTGATCTATAACTTGTAGTTTTTCTCTCATTAGGTCCAGCTCTTCTAGCATAGGGTATGCTGAGGCCAAATCCTGTTGCGGCATCCTCCCTAAAAACAATTAAGCAGGAGATATTCCAAAATATAAGGCCGCTTTTGAGGGTGATCGGGTCCTAGGGGAAATGGGCAGCTATGTAGGAGGTGGAGATGGGGTTTTGAATGCGACAAGTAGTAGCGCGGTGATGTAGGTACAACTTTAGTGCTAGCCACAGGTGAGAGACTTAGGTTTTGACCTAGGGTTTGAAAAACGTTAGGGTCCTGGGCAAAACGTCCAAATGAATGGAGGCTATGGAGGGATTGGGTGATAGGCAATATAGATGAGGCGACTAAGGCATGCCCTAATGTAGAAGAGGAGGGCATAATAGCAGGGCTAGCTGGGGTTTGTGATACAGGGGAAGAGGACGTACCTGCATGCTCTGCCTAATTTGGTGCTTGAATGATGCCTACTACCCAGATTCTTTGGACTATCTAGAGAGATTATTTCAGGTGCAACCGCTACTATTCATGGGGCCACCACTATCTGCTGTGCAACCTTCTTTTTTGGTCACTTTATTTTTGTCTTCTTGCCCCTTTTTCTTTTCTTTTCTCTTGGAGCGACGGTTTTTTCGGTAGAGGCAGATACGGTTGGTGGGTCAGGTACCGAGGCACCCATGATAAACTTGTACTTGGGTCTTGTCCGAGGGGTGCCTGTTACTGTTGCTTCACCGGTTGACCTTTCTAGATCT
Organism: Wollemia nobilis; assembly: GCA_028583015.1. Classification (NCBI taxonomy): domain Eukaryota; kingdom Viridiplantae; phylum Streptophyta; class Pinopsida; order Araucariales; family Araucariaceae; genus Wollemia; species Wollemia nobilis. Next base: position 25,936,658 of record JAQPPZ010000523.1, read on the forward strand.
TTCTCTGCTTGAGGTGATTTTTTGGGCACTGGAGACAACATTGGGCCCATCTGACTGCCTTTTGGTGCCTTGCTGCCATATGGCTTTCAAATGGACAAATGCTATGGAGGGGGATTCCTTTTATATCTTTTCTTGGTGCCTAGGGGAATGCAATCTTGAAATGCGAATGGCTCCCACTTGTCAGCGTATTTATCATAGAAGGCCAAAAAATCATCATCTATGGTAAATGTCTTTTTGTTCGATTTATCGTGTCACGTGCAACACCTCATTTTTTAGCATTCAATTATTTTGTCCTTTTCCCATCTGAGGGGCGCCACCTTTGTGAGGAATTTTTTGAAATTGGTCAAGTCTAACTTGTGATTGTCGTTATTATTGTGGTTCATCCACAACACACCCCAGAAGTGGGGACCCACCTTTGTTTTTGTAGGTTTTAGGGAAGATCTTAAAGACCCGGATGCTAAAAATGAAGAAGAGAAGAAAAATGCCTAAGTGTTGAAAGGGTCGCGAAATCGCGACCTGTCTCTCCATCGCTACGAGTTGTCGAGAGGAAGCACAAGGTTAAAAGTGGTAGCGAATCGCTACCACTTCATGAAGTGGAGGCTCGAAGGAAAAGTGGTAGCGAATCGCTACCACTTCGTGAAGCGGAGGCTCGAAGTAAAAGTGGTAGCGAATCGCTACCACTTCGTGAAGCGGAGGCTCGAAGGAAAAGTGGTAGCGAATCGCTACCACTTCGTGAAGCAAAGGCTCGAGACCATAGTGGTAGCGATATCGCTACCACTTCATCGAAGGAAGGCTCGAAACCAAAGTGGTAGCGATATCGATACCACTTCATCGAAGGAAGGCTCGGAACCAAAGTGGTAGCGATATCGCTACCACTTTTTGAAAGGAAGGCTCGGAACCAAAGTGGTAGCGATATCGCTACCACTTTTTGAAAAGAAGGCAAAGCAAAGTCGGTAGTGATATTGCTACAATGAGCTACTGCGGGCGTACGGACCAAGAACATGTCGCGATATCGCGACATGTCGCGATTTCATGACATGTCGCGTTATCGTGGCTAGGAAACAAAAGAGGCCAAATGTAAATTCTATCGAGATTTCCGTGGTAAAGCATTACGAAAGGTGCAGGAGACATAGGACACATGGCAAAAATGATAGAACTAGAGTAACGTTTCATAATAACAGTTACTGGCCGCAGAGATCGAGCGTTACGATTGCATACAAGGGTTAGAATACCAAAAGGCGGGAATTGAAGCGAAGGGTCCCGGGAGTCGAAACGAAGCGTCATGGAGTAGCCGAGAACGCGCGACAGAAAGGTTAAATAGCAGAAATGTAGATGGATACATGGGCTGGAGACTGTAACAAAAAAGCATTACTTATTGAAATAAAGGATTTTTCTTTGGTAACACGACTTTTGTGTGTAAAATCAAAAGGAGATCGAAGCCAAAACTATTGTTTTACTGTCAATATTTCCATTGCATCATTTTGTCTTGTATCTATTTCATTTACGCCATGGGATGGGTTACGATAGGTGAATGATAGAATGATGCAGTTATATTCGTTTCCTTAGAGTCTTGCATCTGATCTGATTAGATTGTGTGTTAGTACAGATCTGATCGGTTGGGTTGTTTTGGGGACTTCATCTCTTAACTTGGGATTTTGCGGGGAGGAGATCGTGAACCATTTTAATATCCTTCATTATTTTCCAGCTGATTCAACATAACAGTTTCTGTTTTATTCCTTGATATGCTTAATTTCATGTCAAAAACTAACACTAAAATAACATAACTATTGAATAGAGATAAAACGAACAGGTTAACCTTAAAATAAATTGTGAATATTAGAACATCAAAAGGATTTTTGTTTATTTTTGATTAATCAAACAAGTCAAGATTATAAAGTTCATTGAGAATCAACAAAGGCCCATTGTTAACGACTATCTGCAGGATTTGAGTTATTCCGGGATATATCGGTTGTATGTATTAAATTGAAATTCATTTTTATATACATAAAAGTTGTTTCACAAAGAAGCTTGGAGAAATAATAAAAGGAAGGAAAATAAAATAAATTATTTCTTTGCAAGAAAGAGTCTTTTGTTCGAGACTCTAAGTTGCGTGTTATTATTTGTAATATGACAAATTAACACTCAACAGTTATGCTCTAGATTGTAATCCACTTCTACACAGTAGAATTCATGCCATGGTAGCCACAACTGCATTCATTCGATGTGGCACTCCAGGTCTGCCCCTGTCTTGTTGCACCTCTCTTCCATGATCTCTACTCGTGGGCATACATGCACAGATTTTCCTCTAACCCCAATCGGGTCCTATTTCCAGCACTGTGGTAATTGTATCAGGCCTAAGTTGAGGAGTGCCTGCTCCAGGTAGATATGTTGCCCAATTTCATGGACTTCAATGTTTCCCCAGATAAAAGGATATTTGAAAATATGGCCCTTCATTTTTCCCTGGCCGAATTCCTCTTCGACGCAGTCCATCTCCAGCGCTACCTCCATGTCGAATTGGTGCTCGGTGCAAAAATAGGGCAATAAGAATGGCTTCCCTTTGAACCCATAGATTTTGATAACGACGCTCTGGGTTAACCAAAAAGTGTCCCCGTATTTTTTTTTTCAGGTACTTCGCAATACCATGGGGGGGGCGAGACGCCTTGCCATTGAACAGTGCCAGGGTCATACCCAAGAATTTGAAATTAAAATCATAATAAGACCCCCTTCTATACAGCAGCTCTGTCCACTTGTATATAGGCAACGGTGCGCCCTTCTCATTTACTTTCTTAAGCCTGGGTACCCTTATTCGATAATGCGTATGGTAGAGGCATAGCCATACAAGGAATGTGCAGTGCCAGAATTCAATTGTCTACTTTTGTTGTATCCTAACCAGGTTCGAATGCATGGCGTACGCCACCCAGTCTACCCAATTAAAAACTATTGGGTGCCTTCCGCTTCTCTATGCAGTGGGGTCATAGAACTCCTCATGCAAGATACACTCTGTGAGTGCCAGCTGGGATGGGTGCACTACTATGTCTGTGTCACAACTAAGAACCCATGCGAGGATAATGTAGATATAATTGTTCTCAAATCTCTCCAAGGGTATAGGACCGGACGACAAGCTCGCATACGACAATGGTCACTTCAGCTCTAAATCTAGAAATTCTCATATCCTCTTGCCCTGGCTGAACCTGCCTGCTTACTTTTCCAAATTAATCTTTCTGACGATGGCATTTGGGTCGTATTCGAGCCCCGAGGCAAAGGCTAGCTGTACGCTTTCTTTAAAGAGGGTGAACAACACCCTTCCTTGGCAGTCGCAGACCTGTCGGGTGGCTGGTTTGTAATACGTCGTAATTGACTTGACCAGCTCTGGGCAATGGTGAACAAGAGGGCACAAAAACTAGTAAAGGTTCAATTTATAGGTGGCCCCAAGGTGGTGCGAGGACGAGACCTTGTCTGCCCACTTCGCGATATTGGGACGTAGCTTGGTGAGACTAATGGAGTACTCACCATCTTCGTATTCGGCTAGGCGGTTGATGAGCGATGGTAGAGTACCTTGTCTTTTAGCTCGCCTCGACCTGGATTTTCCCCCTTTGCTCCTATGGCACCTCAATCTCATGAGTGCTAGAGTCCATGTGTTCCTCAGCTTCCCGCTCTGAATCACTGGATTGCACCTGCATTGGTGCCTTCCCCTTGTCTACTCTTGGCCCTTCACTCATGGTGCTAGAGACAAAAATTATAGCTATTGTAGAGCTTAATTTCACACTTCTTATATTTTTCACTACGCAGCTCAGATTTACACTGGTAATTCTGGCATTCTGAGTAAGTAAGGGCCCTTTTCTAAGAATGGAATAACAACATTATTGGCATGAGGGGGAATTTAAAGTGATTTGTCTGAAGTAGGTAAAAAGTGTTGTTATTCCTCAAAGACCGTGCATGGGATATTCCATTGAAAAGCGCAACTCGTACGTGGTTGGCCCCTTGTGCACTCCCTTAGTAATGACATCTGCTTTGAAATTCATGCAATCATTCCTTAAAAACTTCAAACTTTATGCTTTTAATGATGTCACTGCTGCCATCGTGGTACACACTTCGAGGCACTAAACTAAGGGAGGCCTTGACCGAGTGCACTCAAAAAATGATCATAGCCCAACTTCACGCTATGAAAGGTGTTCCCTTGGGAGGCCTATACTTAGAAAAATTTCATCATGCACCTTGCCCTTGGGATGCGCCCATCGGAGTGTGCAAAGCTTTGAGCGCGCAACCTGACTGCACTGGGAAAATTTGCACAGTCGGGAGGGGGCACTTAGCCGATTTTCCATATTTTCTCTTCGTTCCCATTCGGCTACGCTCAGAAAAGGGTGCGCAGCCCGACTTCGTTGCGAAGTCATGCAACGCGCCTGGCACTTAGAAAATTTTTTGAACTTTTCTTGATCGCCTTTGCTCCTTAACCTCTCAACGTCGCACAAAATTAAGGGCGAAGCCCGACTTTGCTGTGAAGTCGGGCGATTTTCCTGCTTTGGTCAGTCCTCAAACTACCGCGCACTTACTTATTTTTTTTACACTTGGCTTTATTTTGACTTAAAATAAAAAAACTAAATGACTGAAATAAATATTTACACTTTGAAATCAACTGAACTGTAGGAAATAAATAATAAAAATATGTACAAGGTAGTACCTTTGACAGCCTTCAGTGGTGATAGGCCTTTAGGTGAAAGTCGTTAACAAGGATCAGGAGGAGCTGTCCCTCCATGTCTCTGAGCACGAATGCATTGAACTGGTTTATCTGGGTGATTTGATAGGGGCCTTCCTAGAAGGCATCAAACTTTTTGTGATTGTCTGGCTTTGCCTTGAGTTAATCCCATTTGAGCACTAAGTCCGCGATTTTGAAAACTCGGGTAGTGGTCCCTTTTGCAAACCAACTCTGAGTCGCTTTGGCATGCTTAGTAAAGGCATGATACGCCTTCTCCATTTCCTCTTCTAGCTGCAACAACTGACAAAGTCAGGTATCCACTTGGTCCCCATAACCTTTCTCATTTTTTAACAACCAAAGTGCGGGCATTTCTATGTGGGTGGGCAGTAAAGCCTCTTTGCCATATACAAGCATGTAGGGGGACGTCTTGATGGATTTTTTGAAAGATATACGATCTGCCCATAACGCTCGATCCAGAAGCAGGTGCCATGACCTCTTATTCCTTTCCACAGTTTTCTTTATGATTTTCAAGAGGTTTTTATTGGTGGATTCGACCAAGTAGTTTCCCTATGGATAGTAACTTGAATACATCTTGTGGTAAATGCCATACTTGCTGGTAAACTCAATGAGTACCGCACCTGCAAATCTTGGACCATTATCTATGACAATTGCCTCTGGAATCCTAAAATGGGTAATGAGGCTCTCAAGGAACCCAATGACCGTCTCTTAGTCAGCATGCTTTGTAGGCAATGCCTCAGCCCATCGAGTAAAGTAATCCATGGTAGTTAGGATGAAATTATGCCCCACAAAATATTTGGGCGTTATTGTCCCAATGAATTCCAGACCCCACTGCTGAAACGGAGTCTCGGCTTGAATTTGCTGGAGGGGAAAGGGTGCTTTCCTATTTTTGTCGGTGAACCTCTGGAATTTTTTACATTTCACACAGATTGCATGTGCGTCTATGAAGAGGGTGGGCCAATAATAGCCGGCTCATTTTTAAGGCCGTAGGCCTTCCTGAATGATGTCCTCTAAGAATCCCATAGTGAAACTCTCTGAGAACCTTTGGCTTTTATGATTCCTTGATGCATTGCAATAGGATGTCATAAATATTTCTAAAATATAGCCCCTCGAGGTGCAGTACATACTTCAAGGTGTTCAGACTAAACCTCCTTCTTTGTGAGGCATTGAGATGATTTGGACATCTACCTATGTTGAAGTACCACACTAGATCATTTGTCCAATAATTCTCCTCTGATAAGGATTTGGAAAGGTTGGCCTCTGTTACTGGATTCTCCCACTGGCAGGCAAATATTTTGGTTGCAGTGCTCCGGGCCAACTCTTGGCATAGAGCCTAACATTGAATTAGCTTTGTTGGCTGTACCTATATGTAAAATTCTTATATATTGGCAATCCATACTGCCCTCTTGTGACCCGGATCCCCTTGGATGATGAAATTTCTGATGTTTGGGTGTATCATGAAGATAGTTATCCGACTCTGGGAGACAAAGTGATTGAACTTTCTAAGGGATATCATAACTGCGTGCACTTGCCACTCAATAAAATTATATCTTTCTTCGTGCGGCTGAATCACCTGGCTTAGAAATGCTATGGGGTGCTCCTCACCATCATCTCCCTTCTGAGTCAGAACTGCAGCGTAGCTTTCGGGCTCTCCCATTGCATACAGGATGAAATCCTTGTAGTATGTATTTATTAACACTGGAGCCTGGGCAATTATGGCCTTGATTTCTTCAAAGGCTTGCTTCCTCTTGTCAGTCCATACAAATTCAACTTTTTTTTTCAGGAGCTCAGCCATGGGCTTAATTACTTGTGCAAATTCTGGCACAAACTTCCTTACGAAGTTGATTTGGCCAAAAAATGATTGCAACCCCTTTTTATCAACTAGGATGGATAAGCGAAGAAGAGCCTCCACTCTGTCATGATCAATTGCAAGGCCTTTTTCAAAAATAACATGGCCCAGCAGTTTGCCTTCCTTCACCACAAAGACTAATTTCTTCGGGTTGATGGAAATTTTGAATTCACGACATCTCTCAAATACTTGCTGCAAGTGGGAGGCATGGTCCTCTCTCTTGTGTGAAAACACGGTCATGTCATCCAATTATATTACAATTATCTTATTGAGCAGCTCTCAGAATGCCAAGTCCATAACCCTTTGAAATGTTGCCCCAACATTGGAAAGACCGAAGGGCATACGCTGATATGCAAACGTTCCCCATTTTGTGGTGAACGTCGTCTTGTGCTGGTCTTCATCTTTCACCCAGATTTGGTTATAGTCGGAGAGATCGTCTAAGAGAGAAAATCTTTGAGCTCCTGCAACTATGTGAAGGATTTGATCAAATTCGGGGAGTGGGTAATGATCCTTCAGTGAAGCCTGATTGAGGTTCCTGAAATCCATGCAGATACGGATGTCTCCATTATTTTTCCTCACGGAGACCAGATTTGTGACCCAATAAGAGTGCTTGATGGGATAGATGATTTTGGCCTCCAACATCTTAAATAGTTTAGCCTTCATCATGGCTTCAATTTTTGGGTTCACCGCCCTTTGCTTCTCCCTGAAAGGATTTGCATTATCTTCCAGTTCTATAGTATGCTGGATAATCTCTCTGTCGTACCCCTTCAAGTCTTGGTAGCACCAAGCTACAATATTTGGGTATTCTTTGCATAGAGCTCGGATCTACTCTAACTCCTCATCAGTGCAATATATCTTGACATTAATCACCTTTCCAGGTTCTAGTTCTAGTTCCATGTACTGTTTGGGTTCTACTTTGATCTTTTGGGATATGGCTCTATCATTCTGATCAAAAAGGATCTCTAGGGTAATCAGTACTTTTAGGACATGATTATTTTTTAACTGTATCAACCCCTCATACTGCTCATCATTAGGGTCTCTACCTTCGATTGTACTAGCTTCATTTATCAAGAAGGTGACGTTATCCTCATCACAGTCGAACACCTGCCAGTGGGTGTCCTTATCAGGAACATAATGCCTATAAATGGTATGAATCAGCTTTGGCTTTTGGACGGTGTCATTAGCCTGGATGTACCTGGCTCCAACAGATGCCAGAATTTCAACATGCTTATTCTTTTCATGAGATATGGATTTAACATTCAAAGAGTCAAATGACTCCATCAGATCCCAGACACGGTTGTGGTATGCCTTGAGGTAATGCTTCTTGGAGGTGCACTTATTAGTAATCTGGTTGCACACCAGCTTTGAGTCACCAAAGATCTACAAATGCTTTATCCCAAGTCTCTCTGCCTTCCTCAAGCCCAAGCATAAGGATTCATACTCTATCGCATTGTTAGTGCAACTCTAGGCCAGCCTATAACAGTAGTCCTTTTGAATCTCTGATGGTGAAACCAGAAGTACACCTGCCTCGACGCCATTCTTACATCGGGCACCATCAAAGTATAGTTTCCATAGCTTTTCTGAGGCAGGTCCAACATCCTTCTTTGAAGACTGATCAAGTCTTTTAGGTTGGGTGACAGAGTAGCAACCCTGTTCGTTCTCAATCATGGCATTGAAGTCCAGTAAGGAGAACTCATCCTCCACTTGCAACAGCTCCAGGGTCTCTCTCGCCAAGTCTACCTCTACCAGTTCCTTAGTCGTCAAATGAATCATGTCGTTCTGCTGTTCTTCCCCAGGTATCTTCTCGACCAAAAAAGTGGAAGGCTTTTCATTATAAATCTTCAATATCCTTCCTTTGAAAGGCACTTCCATATGTGAATAATCCAACGACAAATATCCACCTAGCTTCGCAATGAACTCCCTAGAGAGACACATGTCGACTACGACTTCTTGGATAACCATGATGTCGAGTGCTTTATGTAGCCATATTGGGATGTCCTTGATGACTTCGACTGTCTTGACAGGAGTGTCATCTAGCTGCAGCACACCTTGGTTGCTCCTTGTGTATTCCATACCAATATATTCATAGATAGCCCTTGGCATGATAGTAGTGGAGTCACCAGAGTCCACCATGCAATTATGTACTATGTGGCCTTCCATTTGCAGAGATAGATAGAAATGTGGTGGCCTATTTTTCCTGGTAGCAAAAATTGTCAAGGGCTGAGCTAACACAATGGGTTGCGTCGACTTCCCATATTTCACATTCTTCAAGGATTCCTGCAACATGTCTACCTATCCTCGGAGCAGAAGAGCATCATACATGCTTATTTTTGTTGGAGTTTTCTTGAGCTCGTCGACTATATTGTAAGTCGAAGTGCCGGCTCCCTCTGTCTCTTTCGTTGGCTTGTACCTAGTTAGGTATTGTTGTGTGGCTTCAACTCTGTATCTATTCATCAAAAACAGGTACCTCAACTTTTCTTGAGCTTGTTCTTTTGTTTCAGCTAGAGGTTGGGCCATTAGAGCCTTTTCCACGAGAGCCTTGAGCATTGGGAGCTTTTCTTTGGCTATAGGAGGTAAATGCAGCTTATTAGGAGCTGGCACAGTAGGCTGCATCCTCTCCCTTCTTGCATATACATTCAATGGCTTTATCTGGGTTGTGGTGGCCTCAATCGACCTTTTGCCCTCCTTGGTCAAGAGAGACATGGGATCTTCTTTAGGTACTGCAAAGTTACCTTCATCGTCAAGGATCATGTATGCTTCATATTCCACGGTGTTGCCCACAAGAGTCTGAATATAATGTTGATGCAACATGCAAACATCCTCTCCATGTGGATCATTACAAGTAGAACACCAGTTAACAAGGTCATAAGTGCCTGGTTGAGCATTGTTGGTAGCATTTCTTGCTGGGGGCCTTTGTGATTGAGCAACTTGATATTTTGTTAGCACAAGAGGAGGATATGGCCTCCTTTAAATAAACTCCATTTGAGCTTGCTTCTTCTTCATGAGCGTCATGTCATTGGATATAGTATGGTAGCTGGAGGCAAGATCCCGCACTTCCTGAAGGATCTTATTCTGAATATCATTATCAACAGGTGCTGGTCAGACCGACGAAGGTAATGCAGCTAATGGTGGAGGAGCAAAATATGTCAGGTATTGAGGGGGATCTGGGAGTGTTGGATATTGTGAAGGTGGCAGGTTAGGATAATGGATCTGGGGAGGACCATACAGGTTTATAACCGACGCTGGGTTCCACGACTGCTAGGGGTATTGATTGGACGATTATGACGTCCCACCAGATGCATGCAGATACTATGACTAAGGGAAGTCAAGATAAATGGGAGGCTGCATTCTATGAGGAAGTCTGCCTATAGAAATTATGTCTAATTATGCTTGTTGAGCAGCCTCATACAAGGCGGGAAAAGTGTTGACTCGAGCTATCTTAATAATTAGATAAATATCTGAATTAAAAGACCTCAGGTAATAGTGAGCGGCTTGTCCTACAGAAGGACGTAGCTTAAGGGGTACTCTTTTTTGGGACCTCGCAAACCTCACGTTGAAGTCTGATATCTCCTCTTGTAGATGGCGTTGAATACTTTGAAACTGGTGCAGCAGTGAGGAAGGGTCAGCGAACTCATTGCATCCCTTCACTAGTCTACCCACTAACTGGGGCCACCCTATGATAGCTCCCTCCGACAGGGATCTCCACCATTATAGAAGCTTCCCTCTTAGAGAGAGAGCTATCAGTCGGGTCTTAACAAACTCATTAGTGATATAGTGCAATGCAGCCAAGGCCAGAATGTCTTGGATGTGCTCATATGTTGTCTTCCCGGAGCCATCATACATAGGAATGGATTTCAAGGAAGCAGGAGGAACAACTTCTTGTCCAACTAGAGCCAAAGGCCCTGTGGAATCAATGACTGGGAAGAGATCATCATCATTTTTCTGATTCTGGGCAGCCATGTCTTCTTCCTCTTCTTCAAGCTGATCAGTGGTATAATCAGTATCAGTGTTGTCCGAAGTTGTAGGTTGTTCTTCAATTTTGGCCTCTCCAACTTCTTCAGCGTCTTCTATTTTAGCTTTAGCTTTGGGTTTGTGCTTGAACCTATCATCTTGGTGAGCTTGGTAGTCATCCAGCCTTACTCGCTCTCCAAAAGCATTGATGTCGATTTCGTAGAGATCAGGCTGTTGTCCTGGGTTCCTTGCTCTCCACCTTCTTGTATGCATGAAGGTGCTTTCGATATTGGACCGGTCTCACGGACTTAGAGAATATTCAGGTACAGCAGAGTCGTCAGATGTTCTGATTTGACAGTAATGAAGCAAACATCAATGCTTCAATTTTTTTTTGGGGTGGGAAACTCCCGTGTCCCATCGGGCATGCTAGAGAAACTTTTGGTTACGAATCTGCCACTAGGATATGATTTTAATCTATATGCGCCCTAGATTCGCCCAACAGATTGAAAGGCCGAAATGAAGGAATTCCTTTCGTGCCAATCTTCGAAGTAGGTCGACTTCCTATATTTTCTCAATTTGGGTTTTAGCTCAGAGTGCAGGAAATAGATTATAAATTACTAAAAGAAACATAAATATGCTTATTTCAGGTGGGGAAGATAAGCAGCACGAAAACAAACCAATCACCACTACTAACAACAATTTAAAAAGAATATGTAACATAAACCATTAATGTTACTTTATCCTATGTATTCCTCAATTTAAGCATTCCAGGTACACTTAATTGCCAATACAGTTATCCAGATAAGTAGAATAAAAGTATTCAAAAATATAAGCAACATGAGACAGAAACGCTTAAAGAAGGCAGCATACAAAATAAAGACAATCAATGGAGCCAAGTATATTTTGCATTCAAAAGCAAATGCACAGCTACAGAAGTCTCCTAGAAATAAATCTCCCATCCACCCTTATACAATGATATGGCGTAGCTATTTATAGCATGATTTTCCCCCCCGATTACAACTTTGGGCACAGAATACCAGACTTGACAAAAGCTGGAAAAGCTGACAAAAGAAGAAAAAAGTGGCTAATGTTGACCTCTGTGGGTATGGAATGCACTTGCAGCAAGGTCCGCCTAAAAACTTAGCAACTACGTGGCAGTCCAATAGATGAAACCTCGAGTCAGCTTGAATGAGGTTAGTTGTGGTACAATAAGTCAGTTCATGCTTGCACACCTTTTATCACATATTTGACTCGAATATCGAGGCTAGAAACCTGTCAGAATATGATGGGGGGAAGAATGTACCTTCAAAGCTCATCTTTTATCTCCTGCCTGACTTCACACCAAATTGGAGTGCAACAGGGCAGCGCAGCGTGGAAGCAACGCAGTCGGGAAGGCCTTCGTGCCTTAGAAATTTTCTAGGCAGTATTTTATCATCCTTCGCCCGAGTGCGCAAAAGTTGGTGAGCGTAGCCTGACTTTGTTGTGAAGTTGGGTGGCTCAACAGTGTCATTTTTTCAAAGTCTCCAAGGCAAACCAGCCCTACTGCGCATCCTCTTTAGAGCACCGCCTGACTTCGCTGCGAAGTCGGGCGGTGCTCAACACAGTTAATTTCTGGCCCTTTTTCAATCGGATGCCGCCCAAGTGCGCACTAACTTTAGAGTGCAGCAAAGTCAGGCGGCTCAACACGTAGTCAATTTTTGAGCTCAGTTATCAATTCTACCCAGGTGCGCACAGATAGGGAAGCACAGCCCGACTGCGCTGCGCAGTCGGACGAACAACATACTTAGAATATTTTGGGGCATTTTTGCCCACTCAGAGAAATAGTTAGAAACATGGACAAGGAGGTAGAGAAAAATGAAACTGATGGTGGAAAAGAGGGGGATGGTGGAGAAGGGTAGAGAAGAAAGAGGGAAGTGAAAGCAGCATCCTTAAAAAAAATTGAATACATAGCACCCCGTGCAAAATGTGACAACAGTACCAGTTGAAATAGAATTGAGTGAAGATGAACATGCTAAAGTTTTTTATCAACATGCAGAACAACAAGTAGAACAGGAAGTAGAGCAGCCACAATGGTCACAAGACCAAGAGCCAAAACTGACAGATCATTGGGTTAGAAGATCTACACGTCCACAAAAGTGTTCGGAGAGGTATTCTCATGTGTATTAGTCCTCTTTTGCTTTGTTAATTGATGATGGTGAACCTAGTTCATTTCAAGAATCTAGAGAGTTTGAGAATGCAAAAAAGTGGAGGAAATCCATGGAGGAGGAAATCGAGGCACTTCACAAGAATAAAACTTGGGAACTTGTGGATCTCCCACCTAGAAGAAATACTGTTGGAAACAAGTGGGTGTACAAAGTGAATAAGAACAACGATGGGTTGTTGGACCGCTATAAAGCTCGCTTTGTGGCAAAGGGCTATGTGCAGAAGTCAGGTGTTGAATTTAATGAAATTTTCTCTCCAGTTGTGAATATGACTACTATTAGAGTTCTACTTGCACTTGTAGCTGCACAGGTTTTGGAACTGGAGCAGCTTGATGTAAATACTACTTTCTTGCATGGTGATCTTGAGGAAGAGCTATATATGGATTAGCCTAAGGGCTATGAAGAAATAGGCAAAGAGCATTTGGTTTGCAGACTGAAGAAATCACTGTACAAGTTGAAACAGGCACCAAGGATGTGGTACAGGAAATTTGAAACTTTCATGAAGAACCAAGGTTTCAGCAGGAGTGAAGATGACCATTGTGCATATTATAAGAGGTTTGACGATGGTAGTTTTATTATTTTGTTGTTGTATGTTGATGATATGTTGGTTGTAGGCCACAACATGAAGAAAATCATTGATCTTAAGGCTCAATTGGCTAGGACATTTGAAATGAAGGATTTAGGAGCAGAAAACCAAATTTTAGGGATGAAGATACACAGGGACAGAAAAGGAAGAAAGATCTAGTTAAGTCAAAAGTCATATGTGGAAAATATTTTACAACGCTTCAATATGCAGAATGCTAAACCAGTTAGTACCCCACTTCTTCCACACTTAAAGTTGTCTTCCAACTAGTGTCCTAGAATGAAAGAAGAGAAGACAAGCATGTCTCGGGTACCGTATTCATCAGCAGTAGGAAGCCTCATGTATGCCATGGTGAGCACCAGACCGGATAATGCCCAAGCAATGGGAGTAGTCATCCGATACATGGCAAATCCTAGTAAGGAGCATTGGAATGCGGTGAAGTGGATATTCAAATATTTAAGAGCCACTTCAAATGTTGCCATTTACTTTGGATCGATAGATTTGCAAGTTACAGGTTTTGTAGATTCTGATTATGGTGGAGATAGATATGGGAGAAAGTCCACTATATGATATACCTTTACTCTTACTGGTGGAGCGATGAGTTGGGCTTCTAAGTTGTAGTCTATTGTGGCTTTATCAACCACTGAAGTAGAATACATTGCAGCGACTCATGCCAGCAAAGAGGCAATTTGGTTAGAGCGATTGTTGGGTGACTTCAAGGTAACACAGTAGAAAATTACGCTGCATTGTGATAGCCAGAGTGCTATTCAGCTAGTGAAGAATCCAACATTTCATGATCACATGAAACACATTGATGTCAAGTACCACTTTATCAAAAATGTGATGGAAGAAGGTAGGATCCTGTTGCAAAAAATCGACATTGAAGTGAATCTTGCAAATATGCTTACAAAGCCGATCAAGATAGAGAAGTTTGAGTGGTGCAAAACTTCTCTAGGCTTGCTGAAAAAGTAACAAGGGCAACATTGGGCAATTGGCACTAGCTGAAAAAATTTTAGCAGAAGAATTCTTGAATACTGACTTCAAGTGGGAGAATGTTAGGTATGAAGACAATATACAGGAAGCAGGTCAGCTAGACATCTGACCTGCTAGACATCTAGGTCAGACGTCTAGGAAATAGGCCAAACGTCTGACCTACTAGATGTCTGGGTCAAACGTCTAGGCAACAAGCCTGATGTTCGACCTACTATACATATAGGCCAGACATCTAGGTAGTTAACCTGCTAGATGTCTATGCCAGATGTTTAGGCCAAACATCAGGACTGCCAGACGTCTAGGCTGGCAAATGTCTGGGCTGCCAGACGTCTAGGCTGGAAGACATCTAGGTTGTCATACATCTAGGCTGGTAGACGTCTAGGCCTGACTTCTAGCCAAATAGACGTCATACCAAGTAGACGTCAAGCCAAGCAGACGTCCAGATAGACGACGAACACAGAAGACGAATAGGTTCGGGCTTTCCTTGGGAGCAAAAATCAATAGTTTTGGAGGCTTCCATCGGGAGAGGAAATGAATAGTTGGAGTCTTCCTTCAGCTCTATAAAAGGGATGTGATCCCTTGCATATGTTGATAGAGAAGAGGTTGTTGACAACATTGAAAGACATGGATGTAAATTTTTCTTAAAATAATAAAAACAAAGTTGCCATTGCCCCATGGTTTTTCCTGCACATTGCAAGTTTCCTCGTAAATCTCTGTGTCACTTGTGTTATTGTTTTTGTGTTCTATATTTTTGTTATTGTGCTTCCTCTTGCAGGTGATAAATATTAAAGTTTTTCCTAACAGAGCATACAACCCACCATTACTTGAATAATTCCAAGTTTGAGCTATCATGTTAGAAAATTGAGGATGGTCTTCCCACATTTGCTCATATTTAAAATATGATATTTTTTTGAATTCATTAACCACCATTTTAACTCTTATTGGCCAGTGATCTGAACCAATCCTTGTTAAGGTATTAATTTTAGCACAAGTTCATCTAGCCAATGATCTAAGATAATGCATCTATATATTTTTTTTGCTATTAGGTTCTGACCTCTCTTGTTGTTGGTCCAAGTATAGTTGTCTTCTTCAAACTCAACCTCCCATAGATTCTTGTTTTAAATAAAAGCTGAGAAATATTTCATACTTTGGGTTAATTTCCTAATTACCCCAAATTTTTCATCCAGCTTGGTTATGAAATTAAAATCTCCTATGATCATGAATCGGGTTTCTTGGTCTTTACTTCTCATAAAGGATTCAATCCCACTCCAGAATTATAATCTACCTAATTGAGTTGTAGGTCCATAGACATTAATAAGGATAAAATGAATATCTGCAAAGTAGCAAGTGACTAAAGAAGCTAACCAATGCCTAATTTTATGAATGGTTACACAGGAGGTTCTAGAAGGATTCCAACAAGTTAGAATTCCCCTTGCCACTCCTTTAGAATCCATAGCATCCCATTCACATCTTGCCCATACTGCTTTCATAGTTTTTCAAACTTCTTCTTTTGTCATTTTAGTTTCTTGGATACAAAGAATATTAGGCTTATTACTTAAACATAGGTCCCTAATACATCTCCGCTTTGAGGGGGCATTAGCACCCTTTATATTCCATGAGATGATAATTGTTGTCACATTTTGCACGGGGTGCAATGTTTTCAATTTTTGTAACAGTGCTGCTCTTCCCTTTCTCTCCTCCTCTCTTTCCCCTTTCTTTTCTCTCCCTTTCTCTCTCTTCCCTACATTCTCATTCTTCCCTCTTTCTCTTGAGCCCCTCAGTCAAAATCTCAAAATGACAGCAGTTGCCCTGAAAAATGGCTAAGTATCAGGGCGCAATCCGACTTCGCAGCGAAGTCGGAGTGCGCCCTCCAGTTGGAGCGCAGCAGGAATGCAAACTGCGCAGTGCGACAAAATCAGCCAGAAAATTCTAAGTGTTCAGGGCGCAATCCGACTTCGCAGCGAAGTCAGACTGCGCCCTGCTTTCTGGGCGCACTAGGTAACAGGCTGGCAGGAAAAATGACTAAGTGTTGGGGCGCAACCCGACTTCGCAGCGAAGTCGGAGTGCGCCCCCTTTCCAGGGCGAAGTCCGTACGGCAGTGTAAATCAGCTTCCACCGGTGCGCAACCCGACTTCGCAGCGAAGTCGGAGTGCGCCCTTTGACCGGTGCGCAGTAGGGAGACAAACTCATAATTTGACTAAGGCATGAAAGGCCTCCCCAACTGCGCTGTTTTCTGCTCGCGCAACCCGACGGCGCTCCGATCCCGGGCGAAGTTGGATAAACCGCCTTTCAAGGCGTACACGTGTCAAGCAAGGATCATCCGACAAGTGTCCAACTTTGGGATCCGAGCCGAGACGTGCCGAGCACAAGGACAAGCATGGGATGCACTACTTATGCCACCGCCGCCTTTAAAGCTGATTGGAGGTTCTACCTGCCTCAGCTACCCGCATTCCTGCCGACGAGAAGTTTTACCTAACGCGCTGCCACACATCCGTACAGCCTTCAGGGAGACCATGCTGCAAGTACAGTCCTGCCAGACAAAGGTCAGCATCAGCAGTTCCACGGCTGCTTTTGTCAGCTAATGTTTGACTGGGACTTTGTGCCCATTAATGTAATCGGGGGGGTTCTCATGCTATAAATACCCACCACATTTTCATTGTAAGGTGGTGGAAGGGGAATGTCTGTTAGGGAACCATTGTAGCTGTGCTTCTGCTTCTTAATATAAAGTATATACCTGGCTCTGTTCTACTACTTTTATTTTTTATGCTGCCTCTCTTTTGTCATATTTCTTGTGTCATTGCTCGCTGTTGTGCTGAACTCTGAACTCCAGCATTTGATGGCCAAGTACTCCTGTACTTCATAGATCAGAGGATACATAGAATAAATTAGGTAGCAGTTCCTTCAGTCGTGTGTTATGTTTATGTTGCTGTCCGTAGTGGTGATTGATGCATTGTCGTGCTGTTAGTTCTCCTTGTAGGGAGAATGTTTGCTAGGGGACCATTGTAGCTGTGCGTACACTTCTCTGCATAACACATATACTCGGATCTGACATTTCCTGGTTACGTTTTGTATTTATGTTGCTGTCCGTAGTGGTGATTGATGCATTGCCGTGCTGTTAGTTCTCCTTGTAGGGAGAATGTTTGCTAGGGGACCATTGTAGCTGTGCGTACACTTCTTTATATAGAAAGTATACTTAGATTTGGCAGTTTCTAGTTATGCTTTGTATTTATGTGGCAGTAAGTAGTGGTGATTGATGCGTTGTCGCATCGTTAGTTCCCCCCACCCAACTCCAATCACTTCTGTAAATTCTTTCCGCATTTTTATCTCTTTCCCGCACTCTCATCTTAAACCATAAAACCCCACAAGAAGCCGGCCTTCTCCTGAGATTGGCACGGAAGGCATTCCTTCCTTCCGGCCTTTCAATGTTGGTTTGCGGGTCCTAAGGGCGCAATAACGACAAATCCTTTCCTCATGGCAGATTCGTGACCAACAGTTTCTGGCACGCCCGGTGGGACAAGGAAGTTTCCCACCCCCAAACAGAATCGAAGCACCGGTGTTCGCTTCATTGCTGTTCAAAATCAGAACACCTGGCGACTCTGCACGAACATATCCTCCGAGTCCGAGAGACCGGTCCAAGCACCTTCATGCAAACACGAAGGTGGCGAGCAAGGGATCCGAGAAACCCGCCCGCCTTTTACGAACTAGACATCAACGCCGAGGCGAAATTGCCAGCCGGGCTGATCCACAAGCTCGTGTCGACGAAGCCGAGGCTGAAATCCAAGAAGAAGCCGAAGCCGAGGTCGAAGGAGCTGAGAACGAAATAGAAGAGGCCGAGGAAGAAGAGGAATCTACATCCTCGGAAGGTACCGACACTGAGTACACAACCGACGGAGGAGAAGAAGAAGAAATGGCTGCCCAGCAGCAGAATGATGATGATCTCTTCCCGGCGGTGGACTCTACGGGGCCCTTGGCCCTCGGTCGGACAGCAAGCCGTGCCCCCGCCGCTTTAAAATCCATCCCTACATACGACGGCTACGGCAAGACGGCGTACGAGCACATCCAGGACATCCTTGCCCCGGCCGCATTGCACTCCATTATCGACGAAAGTGTGAAGACCCGTCCGCTGGCCCTTTCCCTAAGGGGAAAGCTTCTCTACCGGTGGAGATCGCCGCCGTAGGGATCTATCACGAGGTGGCCCTGACTCGCCAGAAGGCTCGTGAAAGGATGCAACGAGTCTGCTGACCCCACTTCTTTGCTGCATCAGTTCCAAAGTATCCAGAGACACCCCCAAGAGGAGGTGTCTGACTTTAACATCAGGTTTGCGAGATCCTGGAAACGGGTACCTCGCGAACTTCGGCCTTCACCCGGCATGGCTGCTCACTACTATCTGAGATCCTTCAACTCAGACATATGCCTGCTGCTGAAGATTGCCAGGATAGACTCGTTTCCTGCTCTGTACGAGGCTGCCCAGCAAGCTGAAGCGGATATCATTTCCATCGGCAGACTCCCGTCCAGGGTGCAGGAACCCATTCGTCCCGACTTCCCCAGATCCCAATATCCATCAGCTTCTGGTGATGCGCCGTCCACATCAGGGCAGCAACCCCAGCAGCAATGGAATCCGGCGCCGGTCGTAACTCCTTACGGCCCGCCGCAAATGCATTATCCTCACCCGCCTCCTCCTCGCTCCGCATTTTCCAGCACTCCCTCCTCCCCCGCAGTACGCACCTTATTCCAATCCTCCTCCATTAGCCGCATTGCCTCCACCGGCACAGTTGCCGCCTCCTGACAATAACATTCAGAATACAATCCTCCAGGAGGTACGGGCTTTGGCCTCAGGTTATCATGCCATGTCCAATGACATGACCGCTCTGAAGAAGAAGCAGGCCCAGATGGACCTCGCTCCTAGGAGGCCATATCCGCCCCCGACGCTAACAAAAGACAGGCCTCCAGAACAACAACTGCAGAGGCGTCCGCCTCCGAGAAATGCTGCTATCGAAGACCAACCTGGTCCTTCCGATCAGGTTAACTGGTGCACTACGTGCAACGACCCGCATTCGGAGGAAGACTGCACACTGCACCAGCACTACATCCAGACCTTGGCCGGCAGCGCCATAGAGGACGATGAACTCTACATGATCCTGGACGGCGAAGCCAACTTTGCCCTCCCAAAGGAAAATCTAGTGCCGCCCGCCAAGGAAGAAAAGAAAACCGCAGATGCTGCGGAAAAGCCTCTGAAAGTATATGCAAGAAGAGAAAAACCGCAGCCTGGTGGGCTGCCACCGTACAAGCGGCTGTGGCCCTACACAGCCCAAGAGAAGGCATCCAAAGACAAAGCTCCAGCCAAGCCTCCTCCAGTAAAGGCAGCCCCTATTCCAGCCAAGCCTCCTATAGCAAAAGTTCCAGTTCCGGCTAAAGCTCCACAACCTCAGCCTCTAGCTGAAACCAAAGAACAAGCCCAGGAGAAGCTGAAGTACCCGTCTCTGACCAAGAGACAGAGAGTTGAAGCCACCCAACAGTACCGGACGAAGTATGAGCCGGCAAAAGAAGCAGAAGGAGCTAGCACCTCGGGCTACAGCATAGTAGACGAGTTAAAAAGAACACCCGCTAGAATCAGCATGTACGATGCTCTTCTGGCTCCCGTGCCAGGTGGATCTCGCCGCAGAATCCTCGAAAAACATGAAGAACGGCAAGCAGATACAGCTCGCTGTCCTGGTTCAACCTCTGACAGTCTCAGCCACTGGGAAGAACAGACCGCCTCCCTTCTATCTGTCTTTACGGATGCAAGGGCACATAGTTCACAACTGCATGGTGGACTCTGGCGCTTCCACGACTGTTATGCCGAAAGTCGTATGTGACGAGATCGGGATGGAGTACACAAGGAGCAGCCAAGGCGTGCTGCAACTAGACGGCACCCCTGTCAAGACAGTTGGTGTCATAAAGGACATCCCTATTCGGCCGCATAAGGCTCTCGACATCGTGGTCATCCAAGAGGTCGTGGTTGTTGACCCTGGCTCCCTACTTCGGCATGTGTCTCTCCTGGAGTTCACGGCGAAGCTGGGCGGGTACCTGTCTCTAGACTACTCACACATGGAAGTGCCCTTCAAAGGAAGAAGAGTGAGAATCTTTAATGAGAAGCCTTCCACCTTCCTAGTAGAGAAGATACCCGGAGAAGAGTTGGACTGCATGGTCCAGCTGTCAGAGGAAGAACTGGTGACGGTGGAGCTGACGGAGCAAGCCCTCGAAGTGCTACAACTCGAAGATGAGTTCTCTTTGCGGGATTTCAATGCCGTAATTGAGACAGAGCAGGGTTGTTACACCGTTGTACAGCCCGAGAGGCTTGACAAGTCAGCTGAAAAGGAAGTGGGACCCGCACCTGAGAAGCTGTGGAAGCTTTTCTTTGACGGCGCGCGATGCAAGAATGGCGCCGGTGCAGGGGTGCTTCTGGTTTCTCCGACCGGGATCCAGGACTATACCTACAGGCTGGCCTGGAGCTGCACTAACAACTCGGCGGAGTATGAAGCCCTGTGCTTGGGTTTGCGAAAAGCGGAGAGGCTGGGGATTAAACACCTGCAGATCTTTGGAGATTCAGAGCTGGTGTGTCACCAGGTTACGAACAAGTGCGCCTCCAAACAACACTATCTCAAGGCGTACCGCAACCGGGTGTGGGACCTGATGGAGTCGTTTGACTCGTTGAATGTCAAGGCGATATCACGTGAGAAAAACAAACACGCTGACATTCTCGGCGTCCTGTTGGAGCCAGGTACGTTCCGGCTGACGACGTTGTCCAGAAACCGAAGCCGGTTCGCACTATTTACAGGCCTTCTGTGCCTGATAGGGACACCCACTGGCAGGTGTTCGATTGTGACGAGCAGATCGTCACATTTTTGGTTAATGAAGCATGTTCAATCGAGAGTAGAGACCCTGATGACGAGCAATATGAGGGGTTGATACAGTTGAAAAATAATCATGTCCCAAAAGGACTGATTACATTGGAGAGTCTATTTGATCGTAATGACAGAGCTATATCTCATAGGATCAAAGTAGACCCGAAGCAGTATGCCGACCTGGAACTCGAACCTGGTAAAACCATCAAGGTCGGGACAGACTGCACTTCGGAGGAACTTGAGCAGATCAGATCACTGTGCCGAGAGTTCCCTGACATCGTGGCCTGGTGCTACGAGGATTTGAAGGGGTATGATAGAGATGTAATCCAGCATACCATTGAGCTAGAGGATGGCGCCAAGCCATTCCGACAGAAGCAGAGGGCCGTAAATCCGAAAATTGAGGCCATGATGAAAGCCGAGCTCTTGAAGATGCTGGAGGCCAAAATCATCTACCCCATCAAGCATTCATCCTGGGTTGCGAATTTGGTGCCCGTGAGGAAAAAGAATGGCGACATCCGTCTCTGTGTCGATTTCAGAAACCTGAATCAGGCTTCCCTCAAGGACCACTATCCGCTTCCCCAAATTGATCAAATTCTACACATCGTTGCTGGAGCCCAGAGATTCTCACTCCTAGATGGATTTTCCGGCTACAACCAGATTTGGGTCGTGGATGAGGACCAAGGATAAAACGGCGTTCACCACCAAATGGGGGACGTTCGCGTATCGCCGCATGCCTTTCGGCTTATCCAATGCCGGTGCCACATTCCAAAGGGCCATGGACTCGGCCTTCCGAGAGCCGCTCAATAAGATCATTGTCATCTACCTTGATGACATGACCGTTTTCTCTCACCAAAGAGGGGATCATGTTTCCCACCTCCGGCAAATATTTGAGAGGTGTCGAGAATTCGGCATTTCTATAAACCCGAAGAAGTCTGTCTTCGCGGTAAAAGAAGGTAAGCTGCTGGGACATGTCATCTCAGAGAAAGGCCTCGCCATTGACCCTGACAGAGCAGATGCCCTCCTTCGCTTGCCAGCCCCAATTGATAAAAAAGGGCTGCAGTCCTTCTTCGGCCGTATTAACTTCGTGCGGAAGTTCATCCCGGACTTCGCACAGTTGATCAAGCCTATGGCCGAACTGCTGAAAAAAGATACAACTTACGAATGGACTGATGAGAGAGAGCAAGCCTTCGAGGAAATCAAGGCTCGAATTGCGCAAGCTCCGGTGTTGATAAACCCGGACTACTCCAAGGACTTCATCCTGTACGCGGTGGGAGAACCGGAAAGTTACGCCGCAGTCCCAACTCAGAAGGGAGACGATGGCGAGGAGCGCCCTATAGCGTTCCCTGAGCCAAGTGATTCAGCCGCATGAAGAAAAGTACAACTTTATAGAGCGGCAGTGTTCACGCTGTCATGAAATCCCTCCGAAAGTTCTGCATTTTGTCTCCCGTAGCAAAACAACCGTCTTTGTGATTCACCCGGACGTTCGAAGCTTCATCATACAAGGAGAGCCGGGTCACAAGAGAGCAGGATGGATTGCAAAAATCCAGGAGTTCGACATCGAAGTGCGGCCCACCAAGCTTATCAGAGGCCGAGCCTTGTGTCAGGTGCTGGCCCGAAGCGCTGTAGCCGGCATCTCCGCCTGTAAGTGGGAGGACACAACAACAAGCATCTACCTAACCAACTCCTTATCGGAGGAGAGTGATTGGACAGATGAACTGGTGAGATATTTCTGCACCGGAAGATGTTCGGATCACCTGAACGCCTCACAACGAAGGAGGTTTCGGCTAGGTGCACTCAAGTACACTCTTCGCCCCGAGGGGCTTTACTTCAAAAATATTGACGGCATCCCGTTGCGGTAGCGCCATGAAATCAGACCAGCCCAGTGGTCCTCGGAGATTTTCATTCCGGGATGCCTGGAGGTCATCATTCTGCAAGGCCTACGGCCTTAAAAATAATTAGAGCCGGGTACTATTGGCCCACTCTATTTACGTACGCTTATGCGGTCTGTTCCAAGTGTGATCAATGCCAGAGGTTTGTCGGCGTAAACCGAAAAGCACCCCCGCCCCTTCAACCGATTCGAGGCCGAGACTCCGTTCCAACAATGGGGTCTAGACTTCATTGGGGTGATTTCGCCTAATTCCTCTGCCGGACACAAGTTTATTCTTACAGCCACCGATTATTTCACACGGTGGGCAGAGGCGATCCCAACCAAAAACGCGGACCAAGAAACGGTCATCGGGTTCCTTGAAAGCCTGATTACCCGCTTCGGGGTTCCGTAGTCAATTGTAACGGACAATGGTCCGGGGTTCGCAGGCGCTGTACTCACGGAGTACACCGGCAAACTTGGCATTTATCACAAAATGTCTTCTAATTACTACCCGCAGGGGAATGGCCTTGCTGAGTCTACTAACAAGAACCTCCCGAAGATCATCAGAAGGACCATCGAAAAGAACAAGCGGACTTGGCATTTACTCCTGAACCGGGCGCTGTGGGCGGACAAAGTTTCATTCAAGAAATCCATCGAAACGTCCCCTTATGCGCTCGTCTATGGCAAAGAGGCCGTCATGCCAGCCCACATTGAAATCCCCGCTCTCTGGATGTTGGACGAAGAGAGAAGCAGCGGAGATCCGGTGGATGACAGACTGTGCCAACTCCTGCAGTTGGAGGAAGACAGAGAAAAAGCTTACCAGGCCTTCACCAAGCATGTTGAATCCACTCAAGGCTGGTTTGCAAAAGGCACCACTGCCCGAGTTTTTGAAATCGGGGACCTGGTGCTAAAGTGGGACTCATTAAAGGCGAAGCCGGGCAACCACGGAAAATTCGATGCCCTCTGGGAGGGCCCCTATCAGATTGCCCGGGTGAACCAGCTCAACGCTTACATACTTCGGGATATGGAGGGTCAGCTCCTCCCTATTCCCGTTAACGGGTTCCATTTAAAAATTTACCGCTGTTGAAGGTGTCCTAACGGGCCCTTCCTTGTAACATATTTCCCTTATGTATTTTTAAAATTTTCAGTATGTACAGTTTTAGTTTTCAGTTTTTCCAGTTTAAGAGCCCAAGTCGGACAAAGGGGAGAAAGCTCTGACTTCGCGCCGAAGCCTGATGTCGCCCCCGAAAAAGAGCGAGGTTCGAAAAAGAAGACTGCCCAAGAAAACAAAAAAAATCTGCTAAGTCCAGGTGCGCAACCCGACTTCGCAGCGAAGTCGGGCTGCGCACCACCCAAAGGGCGCAGCTGGAGAAAGAGCACCAAGAGGGAGTTAACTGTTCGGACTGCGCTATCATTCAAGGCGAAGTCTGACTTCGCGCGCGAAGTCCGAATACACCCGGCTTTCGCGCGAAGTGCGAGGTGCGCCCGATCTTCGAGCAAAGTCCGAACGCGCCCTGTTTTTCGGGCGCAGCTCGGGTGGCTCACTAAAGAAAAAAAAAAAAAGCAAGGGCAGAAGGGACTAGCTGTAAGTGCGGACTGCGCCCGGTTTGCGGGCGAAGTTCGAGCTGCGCCCACTCAAAGGGCGCAGCTGGAAGGTGAAAGAAGCAAAGAAAAGAGGCAAGTGTCGGTTCGGACTGCGCCCGATTTTGGGGCGAAGTCCGACTGCGCGGGCGAATTCGGACAGCGCCCGATTTTGGGGCGAAGTCCGATTGCGCCCTGTTTCCTGGGCGCAACTTGGATAGGTTTATGAAAATAAATTAAAAATTAATACTCCAAGTGTGGGCCCAGGGCGCCGTCCGAAAAGTGCAAGGTTGGGTTAAAGGCCAAAAAGTTTTATCTTGAGGAGTGTGCCCAGGTAGCGGCGGTGACGTTAGCAAAGGCACGACGTCCAAGGGCAGTTCCAAGCGTTGCACGGCTTTCAACGAAAATGCAATTAAGAAGGCAAGGCGCGGCGGCCAGGGTGCGTTTTTCAAAGGACATTCCTTGCACGGCCGCCGAAAAACATAACGCTGCCACAAGCCAGCCGACCTACCCCCTCTTGCGCACCATTAATGACGCTGTCATTATCATTTAAAGGAGGTCTGGTGCGCCCAAACATGCCAAATCGTGCAGATTATTCCTGTGATAGCGAAATATTCTGCAGACGTCCAGAAATCTCAATCATTGCTTTTTCGAAGAAATGGACAAAGGAAAGTTGCCAGTACAAGCTCAGTCCAGCGAGGAGCGCGAAAGTGGGGATTTCCCGCAGACAGATGCTTTCAGGGGTGAGACGCCGCAAGATCAAAAGTCAAAATCCCGGACAAAGAAAGTACAGCGTGGGCAAGCCCCACCACCACCGGTTAATTACCTGTCTGGGTACAAGGACGGCTCATTTTCCATGAGCCTGACTAAGCTGCGGATAAATGTGGAAAGTTGGGCAGATAAAGTTTCGCCCTCTCACCATTTCGGAGCTGCGTACAAGTCGAACCTTCATCGGTTCTTGTGCCCTCCTGTCCACCAATGCCCGGAGCTGGTCGACATCATTGTCGGACATTACAGGCCAGCTACCGGGCAAATTTGCAACTGCAGTGGAAAACCCTTGTTCGCACTCCGCAGAGAGACCGTCCAGCCGGCCTTCGCCCCGGGGTTGCAAGTATGACTCCAACGCGATTGTTAAAAGGATAAATCTTGGCGAGCAAGCGGGGCGCTTTACGCATACAAAAAAGATGAGGGATTTCCTCAACTCAGAGCTGAACGCCCCGCTCGCAGCTGGACAATGGCCAACCGGCCCCATACCCCTGGAGAGGTTTCAAAGCAAATACATATACACCATCCTGGCGTGGGTCCTCGGCTGCGACTCTGATCAGCTGGTACGGCCGTACCAGCTAGCGCTGGCAGAATGTCTCCTGTGCGGAGAATCTTATGAGCCTGCAGCGCAGAAAAGTGGGAAGCGCCCAATCTTCTTCGACTGGGCGGACTGGCTTGCATACGCCATTCACTCCAACCTGGTCAAGCTACAGAAAAAGCAGTCAACTGAATTTCGGTTCAGTTCCTTCTTGGCTTGGCTATGTTTGTATCACTTGCACTCCCGAATGCCGATCCCTAACCTGAAGAAGGAAAATGAGAAGGGAGAGCCACGGCCCGTCTATGAATGGACGGATGACCTATACCGGAAAGGGTCTTACTACAAGTTCAACTTCAACTTTCTGGGCTTGGTCATGTCAGTCTTCAACGATGGTGAGATCCCTCGCCCCCCGCAGGAAATGACAAACTATTTGCTGAATCACAAGCTCGGGGACGTTTTTAGACTGACGTAGGGGATCGTGGTTAGAATCTACGGATTCAAGGGCAAGCCTCATCTGCTGCCCTACTGGTGCACGGATCATCAGTTTGGGATGGAGGTTGCGCGGCAGATGGACTATGTTGAAGAAGAGTTCGGCCAGGGAAAGAAAAAGGGCCATATCTTTCAATATCCTCTTTCCTGGGCGAACGTTGAAATATCGGAGATAGGACAACATGTCTATCTCGAGCGGGAGCTCTTTGACATTGGTCTAATTCTGCTGCCGCAACACTGGAAGTACGACCCACACGGGATAAGGGGAAGGTTTGCACATATCTGCCCCCGGGCGGATATAATCGAAGACAGATGCGATGTGGTCCATGTTGACCTCGACTGGGAGATTGACTCGATGGAAGCATGGCCTCCTTGGCAGGAGTTTTACTGCGAGGAGGTAGCATATGACCCCGAGCGAAACCCGGACCACAAGTTCACTTCTCCGGGATTTAAGAAACTCATCACCAAGCTAGCAGGCCTTAACTGGCCAAAAGAAAAAGTTGTTGAATGCTGGAAGATGAGGTGCCGCACGCAGCACGATAAATCCATCAGGAGGAATCTGGCCGTTGATGATGATTTTTCAGCTCTATATGACCAGCACATTGGCAGCTGGCGGCCTTTCGCATTCCGAGATTACGTTCCCCGAGGTCCCTTTGAGGGTTATAAAGGGGGGTCTTCCTCCCAGCAGTTGTACACTTTTACAACTGCCAGTGCGGGCCCAGCAGATATCCAAGTGGACCCAATGCAGCCTGTTGCTTCCAAGGTGGTGCCTGAAAAGGCGCGAAAACTAGCCAAGTCAGCGCCCGAGGTGACTCCTCAGGCACAAAAGACGCCAGCACCGCCAGCGACCGGACCGGCCGCGGTAGGTCTTCTGCAAGTCAAACCCCGGTACAAGTTTACCGTGGGAACATCAGCGCCCGCTGCACCTCATTGCATCTCCTCCTTCCAGACCAGCCATTGCTCCAGAAGAGAAAAAGAGGAAGAGAGTTGATAAGGTCAGGCGACCTAGCCTGACGGTGCAGCAGTCAGTCGCAGAGCCGCAGCCGCGTCCAGCCGCTCCAGAGATTGTTTCTCTGGATAGTCCTGAGCCAGCCGCCGGAACCAGAACCGCAGACATCCATCCAGCATCGGCTCAAGCGGAGCCCGCAGGTACGTCCGCTGCCCCGCTCCCCTCGCATCCCATCTGGCCCTACCCCGACTCCATCTCCCGCTCAATCCGAGCAAGCCGTGGCCGCATCTTCTTCCCCATCTCCACAGCCTTCTAGTGGCCACCATTCTTTCGACCAGTTTGCTCAGGACCCCAACGCCTCTCTATCCCTGAGTCAAACCCCAAACCCTTCACCCGTGGTTAGTGCTGAAGCCGCGCGTTCACCGTTACATCCATTGCCTCAGCCGCTTGAAACCCTTCCAGCATCAACCGCTCCGCTCTCCGCTCCCCGGTCGCCCTCAAAAGCGGCCGTTCCTTCCAAAGTCCTTCCGGTTTTTCCTACTTCCCTGTTCGCAGGAGAGATGTCACAGCAGAACCCTAGGCTGGGGGAACCGGACTTCATGGACGATCTCCAGAACACGGACGATTTGCCTCTGGCAACAAGAGCCGTAGACTATCCTATCTCTTTCCTCCAAAATTTGAAGCGGAGGAGACCTGAGGAGATAGCCGCCCGGTTAAAGCGCACCAAGTTTGATTTCGAGAGGAGAGTGCTCACGACAGAAAAGATAACTCCAAAAGTGAAGAAGCCTCTCCGGGAAATGACCAGGGCGGACTACGAGCTTCAGAGAAAGGAGAAGAGCTTTGACGATATACACCCGCAATACGAGATTCATGGAATCCTTCGTAAAGCGGATAATCTCCTTGTCAAAAATCTGGAGGAACAGGAAGAGCTTTTCCGGTTGCAAGACAAAACAAGACAGCTTGAAGAGGACCTATCTAG
The DNA here is from genome assembly GCA_028583015.1 of Wollemia nobilis. Lineage (NCBI taxonomy): Eukaryota > Viridiplantae > Streptophyta > Pinopsida > Araucariales > Araucariaceae > Wollemia > Wollemia nobilis. The sequence goes on from JAQPPZ010000523.1 coordinate 25,964,998, forward strand.
GTCCACTGAGCAGCTGGAATCGGCGCAACAAGAAATAGATGAATTAAAAGCCCAGCTGGCCGCTTCTCAGCAAGAAGCCGCAACGGAAAAGCAGGCAGCCTTGGAGCAGATTTCTCAGCTCCAGGAGTCTTTGAAGCAGGCGCAGTCGCAATCCGCAGAGAAAGCATCTCAAGCGACGGTCTTTTCAAAGAGCAAAGTTAAGGAGATGCGGGCTGATCTGCTGCGGGGATGCAAGCCCCACACATATAAAGCTATGTCGGTCCTGGATTTCGCATCCAGGATCCAAGAAGTTTCTGCCCAGGGAAAGCCTGTGGTAGAGGAGGCCGAACGCCAGGCGAAGCAATGGCTGGACCTGGCGATAAATCTTCAAGAGCGCGAGCGCGATGGCCTCCAATTCTCCCCCATGTCCTCATTCGCTGCAGAATGGGCAGATGCAAGGGTAACCTTGCATAAATATTTTAAGAAAGCAGAAGAGGTGAGGGTTGCCAGACGAATGCTGGATGCATTCGAACATGAAAGAGACATTTGTATGGCTCCCTTTCACGCTCTCTCTGAACTAGGGTGCCCGGGCTTTGTTGAGAATGGTGAGTTTCTCACCCACGAGCAGGTGAAAAAGAATTGGCGGTCCTTTGAGGCGGATACAGCTGAAATCGATAGCTGGACCGAGCCAATTCAAGAAAGTCGGGTCACCCAAATGGTGTCCAAGTGCTGCAAGATCAGCTCCTACTTCCAGGAGCTGGGAAAGAGATACCTCACCATCGACTTGCACGCGGTCGCTGCATTCCACGCAGCATTAGAAGAAGTTGCCGACCGCCGACCCTTCGAAGCAGAAGCCTGGGGCCAAGCCCAGGCCGCATACAAGCGCATCTGGCGAGGCGTAGCCGCCGCTGGAGAGCATTCGGAAGGCGAATCCGAGGAGGCAACCGCCGGAAGTGGATCTGAAGAACAGTTGCCGCGAGGAGAACGGTCAGAGCAGCAGAAGGCAGGGGAGGTAAGTTCCTCTGCACCCAATGGATGAAGGCATGGATTCTTTGCGCCGAGGCGAGCTCGACACCCCGCGAGCCGCCAAGAATGTTGTCACATTTTGCACGGGGTGCAATGTTTTCAATTTTTGTAATAGTGCTGCTCTTCCCTTTCTCTCCTCCTCTCTTTCCCCTTTCTTTTCTCTCCCTTTCTCTCTCTTCCCTACATTCTCATTCTTCCCTCTTTCTCTTGAGCCCCTCAGCAAAATCTCAAAATGACAAGCAGCTTGCCCCGAAAATGGCTAAGTATCGTGGCGCAATCCGACTTCGCAGCGAAGTCGGAGTGCGCCTCCAGCTTGGAGCGCAGCAGAATGCAAACCGCGCAGAGGCGACAAAATCAGCCAAAAATTCTAAGTGTTCGGGCGCAATCCGACTTCGCAGCTGAAGTCGGATCGCGCCCTGCTTTCTGGGCGCACTAGGTAACAAGTCTGGCAGAAAATGACTAAGTGTTGGGGCGCAACCCGACTTCGCAGCGAAGTCGGAGTGCGCCCCTTTCCAGGGCGAAGTCCGTACGGCAGTGTAAATCAGCTTCCACCGGTGCGCAACCCGACTTCGCAGCCGAAGTCGGAGTGCGCCCTTTGACCGGTGCGCAGTAGGGAGACAAACTCAGAATTTGACTAAGGCATGAAAGGCCTCCCCAATTGCGCTGTTTTCTGCCTGCGCAACCCGACAGCGCTCTGATCCTGGGCGAAGTTGGATAAACTGCCTTTCAAGGCAGACACGTGTCAAGCAAGATCATCCGACAAGTGTCCAACTTTGGGATCCGAGCCGAGACGTGCCGAGCACAAGGACAAGCATGGGATGCACTACTTATGCCACCGCTGCCTTTAAAGCTGATTGGAGGTTCTACCTGCCTCAGCTACCCGCATTCCTGCCGACGAGAAGTTTTACCTAACGCGCTGCCACACATCCGTACAGCCTTCAGGGAGACCATGCTGCAAGTACAGTCCTGCCAGACAAAGGTCAGCATCAGCAGTTCCACGGCTGCTTTTGTCAGCTAATGTTTGACTGGGACTTTGTGCCCATTAATGTAATCGGGGGGTTCTCATGCTATAAATACCCACCACATTTTCATTGTAAGGTGGTGGAAGGGGAATGTCTGTTAGGGAACCATTGTAGCTGTGCTTCTGCTTCTTAATATAAAGTATATACCTGGCTCTGTTCTACTACTTTTATTTTTTATGCCGCCTCTCTTTTGTCATATTTCTTGTGTCATTGCTCGTTGTTGTGCTGAACTCGAACTCCAAGGATTTGATGGCCAAGTACTCCCGTACTTCATAGATCGGAGGATACATAGAATAAATTAGGTAGCAGCTCCTTCAACCGTGTGTTATGTTTATGTTGCTGTCCGTAGTGGTGATTGATGCATTGTCGTGCTGTTAGTTCTCCTTGTAGGGAGAATGTTTGCTAGGGGACCATTGTAGCTGTGCGTACACTTCTCTGCATAACACATATACTTGGATCTGACATTTCTTGGTTACGTTTTGTATTTATGTTGCTGTCCGTAGTGGTGATTGATGCATTGTCGTGTTGTTAGTTCTCCTTGTAGGGAGAATGTTTGCTAGGGGACCATTGTAGCTGTGCGTACACTTCTTTATATAGAACGTATACTTAGATTTGGCGGTTTTTGGTTATGCTTTGTATTTATGTGGCAGTAAGTAGTGGTGATTGATGCGTTGTCGTACTGTTAGTTCCCCCCACCCAACTCCAATCACATCTCGTAAATTCTTTCCGCATTTTTATCTCTTTCCTGCACTCTCATCTTAAACCATAAAACCCCACAAGAAGCCGGCCTTCTCCGGAGATTGGCACGGAAGGCATTCCTTCCTTCCGGCCTTTCAATGTTGGTTTGCGGGTCCTAAGGGCGCAATAACGACAAATCCTTTCCTCATGGCAGATTCGTGACCAACAATAATCATGTCTCATTAAGGGCTTTTGGCCCTACCAGTATTACTAATATTATTTTGTTGTTTGGTAAAAAGAAGTTCAACCAACTTAGTTTGTGTTCCTTTCTCTATGTTTGCTCTCGCTTCCCTAGATCTTGCTTGACAATTTGAGGGTTTTCCTCTTTTTTCCTTGCCTATATCAGGACTAGGTATTATTATTATGTTCCTCACTATTCTTTCACAAATTTTTTTTTCATCATATTTATCCTCTCCTGGCTCTTTTATAGAAGCTTTTGACTTGTACTGCTCATTTTCTAGTATTTCCTTATTAATGGTAGAGGTATTAACTTCTAAAACTGCAATTTGATAAAAACTTTATAATAAATTGCATGCACAATTTCTAAGATAAAGAAAAGAAAAAAAAAACTTAGCTGAAAAACTCTTTGTCAAGATAGAATGTCTTGCCTCATTGAAGTCCCAACCCTTCATTGCTCTTCACATCATCCGAACCATAGCTAGAAAATATTTGCAATTTCGTTTTTCATGACTTGAAAAATTGTCATTACGTTTGTTTCGGATGGTTGACTTCACAAGGTCGATCTTCCTCAATAATATTGGAAAACAACTTGAACCATCAATATTGGAGGAATAACATTGAAAGTGAATCATTTATAAAATCGAATACAAGTAATTAAATCACTTAATAATAGATAACAAAATATAAAAATAGCATAATGGTGTGCCAAGTAAGATAATGTTATTGAAATTAAATAATTTATAAAAAGAAATACAGTTAATTAAATCATTTAATTGAAACAAGACATCTTCAATTGTTTTTTATATGCATTGACATTAATTATATTATTTCATAGTTATTAATATAGTTAATTAATTGATAATATATTTATATGAATGTGTAAAACTTATTTATTTATTAATTAATGTCTGAAAATTTTAAAAATTTGAGATAATTTGTTCATGAGTTTTAATAAGTAAGAAAATCACTTTTAAAAAATGTTGCACATTCTACTGTAATAGACAAAAGCTTGAAACTTGATTTTTTTCTTTTACATTTTCTAACTACATATTGTTGAAGACAACCTTATAACAGAGTTCAAGGAGCATTTGACTTTTCAAAGTTTTACAAGTTGGAAAAAGATGTGAGAGATAGGATTTTAGTTTTTTCAAAGAAAATTTAGGGAGACTTACATTAGTAATTTTTTTATTTATTAATATAGATGGTTGCTTGAGTGCAGCCATGATAGCACTATACTCCATGGAGGGACCATACTTGGGTACATAGCACAAAGGGATCTTTACCAATTTTTTTTTTTTTTTACAAATATTGTGGTAAAGATACGAGGAGGGATATCAATCACCTCAAATTTCATTTTTTGATAATAGTTTGTGATTTAAAGTTGTTTTGTGTTGTGGATGAAGATATTGCAATGCAAGCAAAAATCATGCTTGCCAACAAATAAGAGAAGATAGAAAACAAAAGAACTAAGGTATAGAAGCTACAATTATGATTATGGTTCTCCCATTGCATCAAAGTCTATCCTTGGTCCACGTATTTGACATTCTTTTGGGGACAGATAGAGTACAATAAGCAAAGGAAGCTTCTTTGCTCCTCTTATAGAGGTGCAGCCTTCCCTTGAAAGTACAACTAGGGGAAAGAAGAAGCTCAAGCAAGCCCAAATGGGAACTAGTGATGACAATTACCATAGATGATAGACAAATGAAGCCTTCTACTACAAAATATTTTAGTGTGCCCTAGCTGGAGTTTACACACATACTCTTGTAGAAGAGCAAAAACAATACAAGCAAATAAATGTGAGGAACTACACCCTCATAAACCTTTTAGTGGTTTTATATGGATTGATGGTCTTTTTAAAGTAAGTTGATGTCTCTCAAGAGGTGAAGAGTGCAAATTTTGTTCACTTTGTTGGAGGAGGTGGCGGTTGAAGTGGGAGTGGAGAACGTTGTCCAAGTAGTGACGAATAATGCAAAAACTTATATAGTTGCATGTAGACTTCTTGAGTACTCTACTATTTTTTGGAGCTCATGTGTTGTCCATTGCATTGACCCAATTCTTGAGGACATTATAAAACTATCATGGATGAAAAGTATGGTTGATGAAAAAAAACAGCATTAGATTCATTTACAACCACACATGGGTGCTCAACTTGATGAAAGAGCACAATGATGGGAAAGACGTTCACTCAAGTGTCACCCAATTTGCCCTAACTTCATCACCTTGTAGAGTCTTCTAGCTGCATATGCTACTCTTAAGAGAATAGTTATGAACAAATGATGGTTTGGCTCACCATTTTATATATTGAAGGCATGAAGGGTCATCAAGCAAATATTTAACGATAATATTTGGAAGAACAAGATATACTCAAGCGAATTTAATTTTATATTTTTATAAAATTGTAATTTATTTTTTATTTCCTAAATTTATATTCACATTTGCAATTTTTAATTAAATTTATTTATGATGATTAATTTTTCACTGCTCAACTTTAGGCGAAATCCTTTGTTAAAGGTTCCTTGCCTTGTAGATGGAGATCAATTGGCAATAGTTTATTTGTATGAGGCCATGGATAAGGCAAATGCCATTGAAATTTATTATGGAGTTAGGTGCAAATTTGATCCCATTTGGCAAATTATTGATAAGAGATAGACAAGGCAACTCCATGTGCCTTTATATGCAACAACATATTACTTGAATCCCAAATTCTCTACTTCAACAATAATTTTAGCACAAATTATGAGGTCATAGATGCTTCTACACTTGCATTGTGAAGATAATAATTGACATGAAGAAAAGACACATAATCCCCACCGAGTTGCAAGCCTACAAGCAAGCTAAGGGGAGGGTATTTTCATCCAACTTTTGTGTTCAATCAAGGACGACCTTGAGGCTAGGTAATTAGTTTAGTATTACTTAAAAAAGATAAATTTGCAATTTATAGAACTATTTTTTTTTGTATATTGTGGGGGGAATATTATGGTGCTAGAACACCAAATATTCAAATGAAAGCACTTTGTATTTTAAGGCAGACTTATAGCACTTGTAGGTATGAGCACAACTAGTCTCTATTTCAAACCATACACACTACGAAGCACAATAGGTTGACCCAAGAACGCCTCAATGACCTCATTTGTGTGCAATACAATCTATTGCTTCACATAAAACAAGTGGAGAGGAATGAATCATATGATGTGATTGACTTGGATTAGATGGATGCACTTTCAAATTGGATTGCAAAAGATGTGGATTTTATGTTCACTAAAGAGGAAATCAAAGGAATTGGAGAGGGAAGCAGCATTAGAGGAAGATTTATCTAATGAACCACCCATTCGAGTTCCTTTCCAAGCATCCAATTCAAGGGTAAGGAGGGGAAAGTAGAAAGTAGTGTAAAATGGCTTAAGTATGTTGTATTTTTGTTAGTTATTTTATGGTCATTTACTATCATGAATTGTAATTTTACACTTTTCATGAAAATCCAATAGAAAATCGACTTCCTTGCTCTCTAATTTTGTTTGTACATATATTCTTTTAATGAATTTAATTAGTTTCTTTGAAGTTTTTTTTGTCCAAGTCTTTCCTAAATAACTGAATCTTCTCAAAAATGTATTGAGAAATAATTTTCAAGTCCAAGTTGCTCAATTGTGGTTGAGATGTTTTGAAAGCTCTCCATGACATGCTACTTTGGAACTTTGTATCTCAATTTTAGTACTTCATCCTCAATATAAAAAATAAATATAAGTACAAATTTGTGCAAACAAAAATATGGTATAGGAGTGTGTTGTGAAAGCACTATGACACATCACTTTTATTTATATCAATTATAATTTTGTGGAAAAAGATATATCAGCACACCAAATTTTACATTGCTATAGAGGAAAACATTGAAATTTAAATAACCTAGAGAATGTGCAAACACAAAATAAAAATGAATAAAGAATATATGCAGTATAGATTTGGATGGTAGACTATACTCAAATACAAGATAAAGAGTAGTGCAACCTTTGTCCTAGAAATAACTAGGTTGGAAATTTGTACTCTTAAATTCCAATCAATTTGAAGGATACATGTTCCTTTATAAAGCTCATATTGATCTTCAGAAATCCGTTTGAATATCCTATGTTTGAGTGTTAATTACTCCAATAGGAAGAATTACCACAATCCACACTTACATATTACTGTCAATTTGCATCCCCTTTGCTCATTACTGTGTGAATCATGAACCAGGAACAAATATGTGTCCACGGTAACCTTGGGTTACATACAAAATCAACATGCTAACTTCAGATTACATATCATGGAATAATTTATATGTATTTGTATCTATTATAATGAATCTGATTGCTCCAATTGAGCCTACTAATGCCACAATTGAATACCACACAGCAATGGCAATATTCAAAAGCAACAAAAACAAGAACAGCAACTTATTCTTAGGCTTTCTTCCGACTTTCAAAAATGCCAATGCTGGCAAAACAAAATCTAATGGAGTAAATCCAATTGCCCCACAAAGAGCAACAAAATCTCCAAAAAAAGGCAGGGCTGCAGCACAAAGGGTAACCAATGCAATGTAAACTGATGTACATATGAAGCGTGTGATATAGTGGCTAGGAGAAAATGTTTCTTTTCTTTTTGGTATCAATTTCTCCTCAAAATAGGCATATGTTGGTCTACAATATATCTGCACAGTAGCATTTGTCAAAAAGATATTAGGACTTTCGATTCCAGAAACAACAGAAGAAAAAATTGAAGTCAAATTTAACAAGCACACCAAACTCCTGGTTCTTCACAATGAACAATATAACATATGATACAAACTATAGACCTGATGATTTGTTCTAACCATATATTTAAACAACACAGATGTAAATTTATAAATATACTCTTAAGAATGAGATCTTAACCAACAAAAGCTTACTGCAAAATAATTCCAACATAAAAATGGGAGAAAAGGTAAAATTTAGAGTGAAGTACTGTCCCAAGAAAAATACCATGTCCCATGCAATTTAGAATAGTATCATGAGCTAAGTACTCAATGTAAGTATGGAATATGTTTGCCTCATTAAATTTTCAAGTAAGTGCTGTTTGCTTAGAGAAAATTAAACCTTTTTCAAAAAGTAGCCCAACATGTTATCTTCTTATCTTTGTTTTGAAGCTTCACTGGTTTGGCTCTTAAAATCTGAGAATAGACTAAAAGTAAATGTGTATATTGTTTACTTTGGGGATGTAAGAAACAATTTTTGATGGTCAAATTACTGCATTCTCTTTTATATGTTATAATAGCTTAATTACAATATCTAATATAGTAAATATAGTTACTATTAGTAATTACTGTTCGATTACAGACATTCACTATTGGGAGAATATGAATTGTAATGTGCATCCATGGTGTACAAATGGTAATATATTTCTGAAATCCATGGTAATATATAATTAATTATTAATATATATTATGATATGGATTTATTAATATAAAAAAATTAACTTCTGATGGGAGTGCTCTTCCAACTGGTACTGAAGTGAGGCCCTGTGATTGCACACTATCTTCTGATGGGGGTGCTATTGATATCAAATGAACTTCATAACAGTCAGACATGGCTTGAAAGTGTCTGCCACACAATAAGTAAATAAAGATAGTGCATAGAAAGTGATCAGATTTTTATGCCAAGGGAAAACAGATAAATGATATGAATGATGCTATACAGAGTGATAAATCATACAATACCAAAATCCCAATGAGAGGCAATAGGTACTGTTGCCACATTTTGCACGGGGTGCCATGTTTTCCGTTTTTTGTAAGTGATCTGCTCTGTTCCTTCCCTCCTCCTTTTTTCCAATTCTTCATTTCTCCCTTTTCCTCCTCTTCCTTGCAGTTTCATTCCTCCCTTTTCTTCCCCCAGTAAAGTTTCCAGCAAGTGTCCCCTGAAAATGGCTAAGTGTCAGGGCGCACCCCGACTTCGCAGCGAAGTCGGAGTGCGCCCTCCAGTTGGAGCGCAGTAGGGACAGTGCGAAGTGCGACAAAACAGGAAAATGAGCGGAATTTGACTAAGTGTTGGGGCGCAACCCGACTTCGCAGCGAAGTCGGGGTGCGCCCTTCTTCCTAGGCGCACTTGGAGAGCAGTGTGGCAGAAAAGACTAAGAGAAGGGCGCAACCCGACTTCGCTTCTTCCTGGGCGCACTTGGAGAGCAGTGTGGCAGAAAAGACTAAGTGTTGGGGCACAACCCGACTTCGCAGCGAAGTCGGGGTGCGCCCTTCTCTTAGTGTGCAGTCCGAACAGAAGAAGACAGCAAGTGCCGGTGCGCAACCCGACTTCGCAGCGAAGTCGGGTGCGCAGTTGGGGAAGCAAGACCAGAAAATGACTAAGGCAAGACCCTCCTACGCTGTTTTCTACCTGCGCAACCCGACAGCGCTCGGATCCCGGGCGAAGTTGGATAAACTGCCTTTAAGGCAAACACGTGTCATTCATCAGCATCCGACAAGTGTCCAACTTCGGGATTCGAGCCAAGACTTGACCGGGATAAGGACAAAGCATGGGCTGCACTATCTGCGCCAACTGCCACCATTTAAGTTGATGAGAAGTGCCACCTGCCGCACCTACCCACATTCCTGCTGACCAACGGTTTGACCTGACACACCGCCACGTAACTGTACAGCCTTCAGGGACACCATGCCGCAAGTACATTCCTGCCCGACAGAAGTCAGCATCAGCAACTCCTTAGCCGCTTGTGTCAGCCAATGTTTAGTCTGGGACTTTGTGCCCGAGAATGTAATCGGGAGGACTTGAGGCTATAAATAGCCATGTGATTCATTGTAAAAAGGGGGAAAGAGGAATATATTGCTAGGGAACAATTGTAGCTGTGCGTTTGCCTCTAATACAAGCACATACTTGGCTCTGCTCACTGTCTTTTATCTTGTATGCTGCCTCTCCTTGTCATTTCTGCCTCATGTTTCTTGTATCATTGCTTACTGTTGTACTGAACTCTGGAATCTGGTATTTGGTGGTCAAGTATTCCTGGAATGCATAGATAGAGGATACATAGGATGACTGATAGCTGTAGTTTCAATGTGTGCTTTGTAAAGGAATGCTGTTAGTAGCGGTGATTGATTCGTTGCCGTGCTGCTTATTCCCCCCACCCCAACTCCAATCATATTTGGAATCTCTTTCTGCACTTTTATCCCTTTCCCTGCACTCTTAACCTAAAACACAAAAACCCCACAGGAAGCCGGCCTTCTCCGGAGATTGGCACGAAAGGCATTCCTTCCTTCCGGCCTTTCAATCTGGTGGGCGAATCTAGGCGCAATAACAACAAATCCTTTCCTCATGGCAGATTCGTAACCAACAGTTTCTCTGGCACGCACGCCGGTGGGACCTGGTAGTTTCCCACCCCCAAACAGAATCGAAGCACGAGTGCTCACTTCATTGCTGTTAAAAATTAGAGCACCTGGCGACTCTACAAATATCTGAACACTCTCTGAGTCCGTGAAGACCGGTCCTAACGCCTTCATGCAAACAAGAAGGTCGCGAGCAAGGAATCCGGAAAACCCGCCTGACTTTTACGAAATCAACATTGACGCTCCAGGCGAGCACGTCAGGCTGGCTGATTACCAAGCTCGCGTAGAAGAAATTGAAGAGGCCGAGGCTGAAATTGAAGAAGTTGAGGCCGAAGAAGAATCTACATCTTCGGACAGTTCCGACACCGAGTACACTACCGGGTCAGAAGAAGACATGGCTGCTCACCAAGATGATGATGACCTCTTCCCGGTGGTGGATTCTACGGGGCCCTTGGCCCTAGTCGGACAGCAAGCTGTGCCCCCTGCTGCCTTAAAATCTATCCCTACGTATGACGGCTACGACAAGACGGCATATGAACACATCTAGGACATTCTGGCCCTGGCTGCGCTTCATTCCATTACCGATGAAGGTGTGAAGACTTGTCTGCTGGCCCTTTCCCTAAGGGGAAAGCTTCTCTACTGGTGGAGATCACTGCCAGAGGGATTTATCACAGGGTGGCGACAGTTAGCCGGCAGGCTCGTAAAAGGATGCAACGAGTCTGCTGATCCCTCTTCTTTACTGCATCAATTCCAAAGTATACAGAGACACCCCCAAGAGGAAGTGTCAGACTTCAATATTAGGTTTACGAGGTCTTGGAAACGAGTACCTCGCGAACTCCGACAGTCAACAGGTGAGGCCGCCTACTACTATCTGAGATCCTTCAATTCAGACATTTGCTTGCTGCTGAAGGTAGCCCGAATCGACACGTTCCCCGCTCTGTATGAGGCTGCCCAACAAGCTGAAATGGATATCATTTCCATCGGCAGACTTCCACACAGAGTACAGCCGCCCATCTACCCTGATTTCCCCCGATCTTAGTATCCATCAGCTTTTGGTCCGGAGCCATCCACTTCAAGACAGCAACCCCAGCAGCAATGGAATCCGGCGCCGGTCATGGATCCTTACGGCCCGCCACAAATCCATTATCCGCCTCCTCCGCATTTTCCAGCACTTCCTACTCCCCCGCAGTATACACAATATTCAACGCCTCCTCCATTGGCTGCGTTACCTCCCCCAGCTCAATTGTCGTCTCCTAACAATGATATTCAGAACAAAATCCTTCAGGAGGTACGGGCTCTGGCCTCTGGGTATCACACCATGTCCAACGACATGACCATCCTGAAGAAGAAACAGGCCCAAATGGACCTTGCTCCAAGGAGGCCATATCCGCCCCCGGCACTGACAAAGGATCGCCCCGCCAAGCAACAACTGCAAAGGCGGCCCCCTCTGAGAAATGCTGCCATTGAAGACCAACCTGGTACTTCTGACCAGGTCAACTGGTGCACCACGTGCAATGACCCGCATTCGGAGGGAGACTGCACCCTGCATCAACACTATCTCCAGACCTTGGCTGGCAGCGCCATAGAGGACGAGGAACTCTACATGATCCTGGGCGATGAAAGCAACTTCGCCGTCCCAGAGGAAGTTCCAGTGCCGCCTCCCGCCAAGGAAGATAGGAAGTCTGCTGAAGCAGCTGCAAAACCCTTGAAGGTATACGCCAGGAGAGATAAGGCGCAACCTGATGGGCTACCACCTTACAAGAGGTTGTGGCCTTACACAGCCAAAGATAAAGCTCCTCCAACAAAGACTCCCGCTGTCAAGCCTCCCGTTGCTAAAGCTCCCGCTGCTCAGCCTCCAGCTGAAACCAAAGAACAAGCTCAGGAGAAGCTGAAATATCCATCTCTGACCAAGAGATAGAGAGTTGAGGCCACTCAGCAGTACCGGACGAAGTATGAGCCGGCAAAAGAAGCGAAAGGAGCTAGCACCTCAGCCTACAGCATAGTAGACGAACTGAAGAGGACCCCCGCAAGAATCAGCATGTATGATGCTCTTCGGCTCCCAGGCCAAGTTGATCTGCTGCAAGAATCTCTGAAGATCATGAAAAATGGCAAGCAGATACATCCCGTTGTCCTAGTGCAAACCTTGACAGCCTCAACCATTGGGAAGAACAGACCACCTCCCTTCTATCTGTCATTACGGATGCAAGGGTACATAGTACACAACTGCATGGTGGATTCTGGTGCTTCCACGACCGTAATGCCGAGAGCCATCTGCGATGAAATCGGGATGGAGTACACAAGGAGCAGCCAAGGCATGCTGCAACTGGACGACACCCCTGTCAAGACAGTCGGTGTCATTAAAGACATCCCCATTCGGCTGCACAAAGCTCTCGACATCGTGGTCATCCAAGAGGTCGTGGTTGTCGACTTGGAACCCTACTTCGGCATGTGTCTCTCCAAGAAGTTCACTGCAAAGTTGGGAGGGTATCTGTCTCTGGACTACTCACACATGGAAGTGCCCTTCAAAGGAAGGAGACTGAAAATTTACAATGAAAAGCCCTCCACTTTCTTAGTAGAGAAGATACCCGGAGAAGAGCCAGAGGACTGCATGGTTCAGCTAACGGAGGAAGAGCTGGTGGTGGTGGACATGACGGAGCAAGCTCTTGAGCTGCTGCAAATAGAAGATGAATTCTCCTTGCGGGACTTCAACGCCGTGATTGAGACCGAGCAAGGCTGCTACACTATAGTTCAGCCTGAAAGGCTTGACAAGTCAGCCAAGAAAGAAGTGGGACCTGCACCAGAAAAGCTGTGGAAGCTTTTCTTTGACGGCGCACGATGCAAAAATGGCGTCGGTGCAGGTGTGCTTTTAGTTTCTCCAACCGGGATCCAGAAGGACTACACCTACAGGCTGGCCTAGAGCTGTACCAACAACGTGGCGGAGTACGAAGCCCTGTGCTTAGGTTTGTGGAAAGCAGAGAGGCTGGGGATTAAGCACCTGCAGATCTTTGGCGATTCTGAACTGGTGTGCCACCAGATTACGAACAAGTGCGTCTCCAAGAAGTACTATCTCAAGGCGTACCAAAATCGGGTCTGGGATCTGATGGAGTCGTTTGACTCGTTGAATGTCAAGGCTATATCACGTGAGAAAAACAAGCATGCAGACATTCTGGCGTCTGTTGGAGCCAGGTACGTTCCCCGCCGATGACTCGTCCAAAAGCCGAAGCCGGTTCGCACCATTTACGAGCCTTCGTGCTCGATAAGGACACCCACTGGCAGGTGTTCGATCGTGACAAGGAGATCGTCACATTTTTGGTAAATGAAGCATGTTCAATCGAAGGTAGAGACCCTGATGACGAGCAATATGAGGGGTTGATACAACTAAAAAATAATCATGTCCCAAAAGGACTGATTACACTTGAGAGTCTATTTGATCAGAATGACAGAGCAATATCTCACCGGATCAAAGTAGACCCGAAGCAGTATGCCGATCTGGAACTCGAACCTGGAAAAACAATCAAGGTCGGAACAGACTGCACCACAGAGGAACTTGAGCAAATAAGAACATTATGTCGAGAGTTCCCTGACATAGTAGCCTGGTGCTACTAGGACTTGAAGGGGTATGACAAAAATGTTATCCAGCATACCATTGAGCTAGAAGATGGCGCCAAGCCTTTCCGACAGAAGCAGAGGGCCGTAAATCCGAAGATCGAGGCCATGATGAAGGCCGAGCTCCTAAAGATGCTGGAAGCCAAGATCATCTACCCCATCAAGCATTCATCTTGGGTTGCGAACTTGGTTCCCGTAAGGAAAAAGAATGGAGACATCCGTCTCTGTGTGGACTTCAAAAATCTGAATCAGGCCTCCCTCAAGGACCATTATCCGCTTCCCCAAATCGACCAGATCCTCCATATAGTTGCTGGAGCCCAGAGATTTTCCCTCTTAGATGGCTTTTTTGGGTACTGTTGCCACATTTTGCACGGGGTGCCATGTTTTCAGTTTCTTAAAGTTCCAGCAAGTGTTCCCTGAAAATGACTAAGTGTCAGGGCGCAACCCGACTTCGCAGCGAAGTCGGAGTGCGCCCTCCAGTTGGAGCGCAGTAGGGACAATGCGAAGTGCGACAAAACAGGAAAATGAGCGAAATTTGACTAAGTGTTGGGGCGCAACCCGACTTCGCAGCGAAGTCGGGGTGCGCCCTTCTTCCTGGGCGCACTAGGGAAGCAGTGCAGCAGAAAAATGACTAAGTGTTGGGGCGCAACCCGACTTCGCAGCGAAGTCGGGGTGCGCCCGCCTCTTAGTGCGCAGTCCGAACAGCAAAGAAGACAACAATGTGCCGGTGCGCAACCCGACTTCGCAGCGAAGTCGGGGTGCACCCTCTAACCGGTGCGCAGTTGGGAAAACAAACTCAGAAATCGACTAAGGCACGGAGGCCTCCCCAACTGCGCTGTTTTCTACCTGCGCAACCTGACAGCGCTCAGATTCCGGGCGAAGTTGGATAAACTGCCTTTCAAGGCAGACACGTGTCATTCATCAGCATCCGACAAGTGTCCAACTTCAAGAATCGAGCCAAGACATAACCGGGAAAAGGACAAGCATGGGCTACACTATCTGCGCCAACTGCCACCATTTAAGCCGATGTGAAGTGCCATCTGCCGCACCTACCCGCATTCCTGCTGACCAAGGATTTGACCCAACGCGCTGCCACATGGCTGTACAGCCTTCAGGGACACCACGCTGCAAGTACAGTCCTGCCCGACAGAAGTCAGCATCAGCAACTCCTCGGCCGCTTGTGTCAGCTAATGTTTAGTCTGGGACTTTGTGCCCTAGAATGTAATCCGGGGGGAACCTGAGGCTATAAATAGTCATGTAATTCATTGTAAAAAGTGGTGGAAGGGGAATATATTGCTATGGAACAATTGTAGCTGTGCATTTGCCAAAAATATAAACATATACTTGGCTCTGCTTACTGTCTTTTATCTTGTATGCTGCCTCTCCTTGTCATTTCTGCCTCATGTTTCTTGTGTCATTGCTCGCTGTTGTACTGAACTCTGGACTCCGGCATTTGGTGGCCAAGTATTCCTGGAATGCATAGATAGAGAATACATAGGATCGCTGATAGCTGTAGTTTCAATGTATGTTTGTAGATGAATGTTGTTAGTAATGGTGATTGATTCGTTGTCGTTTGCTTATTCCCCACACCCAACTCCAATCACATTTGGAATTTCTTTCTACACTTTTATCTCTTTCTATACTTTTATCTCTTTCTCTGCACTCTTATCTTAACACAACCCCACAAGAAGTCGGCCTTCTCCGGAGATTGGCATGGAAGGCATTCCTTCCTTCCGACCTTTCAATGTTGGTCTGCGGGTCTAGGGCGCATTGACACACCAAGTCCTTCCCAGGTGGCGGATTCGTAACCAACAGTTTCTGGCACGCCCGGTGGGACATGGTAGTTTCCCACCCCCAAACAGAATTGAAGCACGAGTGCTCGCTTCATTGCTGTTAAAAATTAGAGCACCTGGCGACTCTGCACGAACCTGAATACTCTCTGAGTCCGTAAAGACCGGTCCTAACGCCTTCATGCAAGCAAGAAGGTGGCGAGCAAGGAATCCGGGAAATCAGCCTGACCTTTACGAAATTGACATTGCCGCTCTAGGAGAGCGCGTCAGGCCGGCTGACCGCCAAGCTCGCATAGACGAATCCGGAGCTGAAATAAGGAAGCCCGAGTTGCCTCCATCTGGCAAAATCACTTGGCGACTCTGATTGAGCTGAAGATCTAGATTTCTTGATCGCAGGCGCCCCTCTTTTTTTAAGCTAATAGAAGACACCCCGGAGGAATCAAGGTTTGGTGAGCAGCCTTGACCTCATAAGCGGAGAAATGAATGTTCACCTACAGTCTCCATATTTTCAGGAAGCCCGATTTTGGTGAATCTCTGGCTTGCCTTCATCTGGCAAAAGCACCTGGCGACTCTAACTGAGCTAATATATGGAAGCCCGAGTTGGTGAATCTCTGGCTTGCCTTCATCTGGCAAAATCACCAGGGCAAATCCCTCATATTATGCAAAGCCCTAGAATGCAGCTGTGTGGAGCTCGAGAGGCAGATCTCGTCCAAAGTCACCAGTGGGAATATGCAAACACCGCCCAAATGAGGAATAATATGGTTGCTTGCAGTTTCCATCAGGAGACGAGCCAAGAGGAGGAACAAAATCCAGTGGCAAATTCTGAACACAAAGAGGGCACATTTTTGCACCCTTTTTGTGTCCTAGGACATAGCACGCAAGCATTCAGCCAAAGCCCAATAAGCATGCCTCACCAGGAGGCTGATCCTAAGGAGACCCCGGTAAAAAGACTATCGCCAGAAAGCTCCTGCTATTGCATCAAGGAGTTGAAGGAACTCGTGCTTGAAAGCCCATAGGTGGTAGACTCTCTAGAGCGGTGGTATTGGCTCCAACCATCACCCTAACCGGTACCCGAAGAAGGCTTCTGTCTGACAAATCTCCTTGCCACATTGTTCATCAATTGTATGGGTACCGACATGAATGATAACCTGCCACGTTGCACCATGTTCGCAACCTGGCAAACTTTGGGAGGCCAGCCGGACTTCAAAGATCATCTGAAGTACAATCAGATCTAGTCCGGACACTGCAGGTTCACCGGATAGGCAACCAAAGCTAGATTTGTCTTGGCGGCATGCCAATCATGCTGCAAACTTTTGTGTAAATAATATAAATAATCCGGCTAGTATGCAAAGTTTTAGTTGTTTTCTTATTTTAGTTTATGCGGTTCTTTTTTTTAGTATTCCAGGAGGGCCATGGGTGCCAAGGGTTTGAGAAAGAGGTTGTTGCCGACAGTAAATATCAAGAGGATGGCGAGGGTGACTCTGTTGCCCAATGGATAAAGGCCTGGGTCCTCACATTGAGGCGAGCTCAATGCCCCGCGAGCCGCCAGGAATGTTGCCACATTTTGCATGGGGTGCCATGTTTTCAGTTTCTTAAAAGTTCCAGCAAGTGTTCCCTGAAAATGACTAAGTGTCAGGGCGCAACCCGACTTCGCAGCAAAGTCGGAGTGCGCCCTCCAGTTGGAGCGCAGTAGGGACAGTGCGAAGTGCGACAGAACAGGAAAATGAGCGAAATTTGACTAAGTGTGGGGGCGCAACCCGACTTTGCAGCGAAGTCGGGGTGCGCCCTTCTTCCTGGGCGCACTAGGGAAGCAGTGCAGTAGAAAAATGACTAAGTGTTGGGGCGCACCCCGACTTCGCAGCTTCTTCCTGGGTGCACTAGGGAAGCAGTGCAGTAGAAAAATGACTAAGTGTTGGGGCGCAACCCGACTTCGCAGCGAAGTCGGGGTGCGCCCGCCTCTTAGTGCGCAGTCCGAACAGCAAAGAAGACAGCAATGTGCCGGTGCGCAACCCGACTTCGCAGCGAAGTCGGGGTGCGCCCTCTGACCGGTGCGCAGTTGGGAAGACAAACTCAGAAATCGACTAAGGCACGGAGGCCTCCCCAACTACGCTGTCTTCTACCTGCGCAACCTGACAGTGCAAGTTGGATAAACTGCCTTTCAAGGTAGACACGTGTCATTCATCAGCATCCAACAAGTGTCCAACTTTGGGAATAGAGCCAAGACATAACCAGGAAAAGGACAAGCATGGGCTACACTATCTGTGCCAACTGCCACCATTTAAGCCGATGTGAAGTGCCATCTGCCGCACCTACCCGCATTCCTGCTGACCAAGGATTTGACCCAACGCGTTGCCACGTAGCTGTACAACCTTCAGGGACACCACGCTGCAAGTACAATCCTGCCCGACAGAAGTCAGCATCAGCAGCTCCTCAGCCGCTTGTGTCAGCTAATGTTTAGTCTGGGACTTTGTGCCCTAGAATGTAATCCGGGGGGAACCTGAGGCTATAAATAGCCATGTAATTCATTGTAAAAAGTGGTGGAAGGGGAATATATTGCTAGGGAACTGTTGGTTACGAATCTGCCATGAGGAAAGGATTTGTTGTTATTGCGCCCAGATTCGCCCACCAGATTGAAAGGCCGGAAGGAAGGAATGCCTTCCGGGCCAATCTCCGGAGAAGGCCGGCTTCCTGTGGGGTTGGTGTTAAGATAAGAGTGCAGGAAAGAGATAAAGGGTACAAAAAGAGATAAAAATGCAGAAAGGGATTCCAAATGTGATTGGAGTTGGGTGGGGGGAATAAGCAGCACGGCAACGAATCAATCACCACTACTAACAACATTCATCTACAAACACATATTGAAACTACAGCTATCAGCGATCCCATGTATCCCCTATCTATGCATTCCAGGAATACCTGGCCATCAAATGTTGGAGTCCAGAGTTCAGTACAACAACAAGCAATGACACAAGAAACATGAGGCAGAAATGACAAGGAGAGGCAGCATGCAAGATAAAAGACAGTAAGCAGAGCCAAGTATATGTTTATATTTGAGGCAAACGCACAGCTACAATTGTTCCCTAGCAATATATTCCCCTTCCACCACCTTACAATGAAAATGTGGTGGGTATTTATAGCCCAAAACTCCCCCCGATTACATTCATGGGCACAAAGTCCCGACCAAGACAGTAGCTGACACGAGCGGCTGAGGAGCTGCTGATGCTGACTTCGTTGGGCCGGACTGTCCTTGCAAGCATGGTGTCCCCCGAAGATGGTACAGCTACGTGGCAGCGCGTTGGGACAAGTCTTCGACCAACAGAATGCGGGTAGGTGCGGCAGATGGCACTTCACATCGGCTTAAATGGTGACAGATGACGCCGGTAGTGAAGCCCATGCTTTGTCCTTGCTCGGTCAAGTCTTGGCTCGAATTCCGAAGATGGACACTTGTCGGATGCTCGAAGTGTGACACGTGTCTGCCTTGAAAGACAGCTTATCCAACTTCGCCAGGAATTCGGGCGCTATCGGGTTGCGCAAGAGGGAGACAGCGCAGTTGGAAGGCCTTCTTGCCTTAGCAAATTTCTCGAGTTGACTTTACCCAACTGCGCACCGGTCAAAGGGCGCACTCCGACTTCGTCGCGAAGTCGGGTTGCGCACCGGTGCTTGGCTGTCTTCGTCCGCCGCTCGGATCGCAAGATCGGAAAAGGGGCGCACTCCGACTTCGCTGCGAAGTCGGGTTGCGCCCCAACACTTAGCTCTTTTTCTGACAGACTGTTCCCTTAGTGCGCCCAGGAAGAAGGGCGCACTCCGACTTCGCTGCGAAGTCGGGTTGCGCCCCTGACACTTAGTCAGATTCTGCTTCAACATTGCCTGTTTGCGCTTCGGGCTCCCTACTGCGCACCAACTGAGGGGCGCACTCCGACTTCGCTGCGAAGTCGGGTGTCGCCCCAACACTTAGAAATTTTCAGGGAACACCTCCTGTTCTGGAAATTTTACTCGGGGAAGAAGGGGGAAACGAAGAAGGGGGAATGGAATTGCAAGGAAGAAGGGGAAAGGGAGAAATGAAGAAAGGAGGGAAAATGAGGAGGAGGAAGGGGAAAGAGCAGCCTACTTACAGAAACCAGAGACATGGCACTGTGTGCAAAATGTGGCAACATTCCTGGCGGCTCGCGGGGTGTTGAGCTCGCCTCGACGCAAAGAACCATGCCTTTATCCTTTGGGTGCAGAGGAACTTCCTTCCCCTGTCTTCTCGCCGCTCGGCCGCTTCCCTTGGGGCAACTCGTTCTTCCGATTCACTTTCGCCGCTTGCCTCCTCAGTCTCGCCTTCTGAATCTGAAGGCTCTTCACTTTCCGCCTCCCGCCTGCTTATGCGTTCTAGCGCAGCCCTAGCTTGATCCCAGACTGCGGATTGGAAGGGAGTGGGGTCGCTGATCTCTCTGAGTACTGCATGGAATGCAGCGACCGCGTGCAGGTCAATGGTGTTATATCTTTTGCCCAACTCTTCAAGAGAAGAGTTGATTCTGCAGTACTTCGCCACCATTTGAGCGACCTGCGCTTCTTGAACTGGCTCTATCCAGCTATCGATTTCAGCTGTGTCTGCTTCGAAGGACAGCCAGTTCTTCTTTACTTGCTCAAGGGTGAGGAACTCGTCATCTCTGACATAGCTCGGACACCCGTGCTCGGACAGAATGTGGAAGGGCGCCAGGAGAATGTGTCTTTCATGTTCTAAGGCGTCCAGCGCCTGCCTGGCCGCTCTGATCTTTTCTGTCCGTGCGAAATAAGCGTGCAAGGTTACCCTTGCATTTGCCCATTCTGAGGCAAGTTGGGACCTGGGGGTGATTTGGAAGCCTTTGCGCTCTAATTCTTCAAGTTTCATAGCCAGGTCTAGCCATTGCCTCGCCTGGTGTTCGGCTTCCTCTACCACAGGCTTTCCCTGGGCAGATACCTCTTCTATCCTGGATACGAAATCCAGAACTGTCAAGGATTTGACAAGGTTGGGCTTGCAACCTTGTAGCAGTCTCTTGCGATGCTTTCTCGGTGAGCTGCGACTGCGCCTGTTTCAGCGAATCCTGTAGTCGTGAAATCTGTTCTAGCGCTGCTTTTCTCTCTTGCTCGGCTGTCTGCTGGGAGGCGGCCAGCTGAGCCTTAAGATTTTCAACTTCTTGCTGCGCTGATCCCAACTGCGCGGTAGACCTAGCCAGGTCTTCTTCAAGCTGCCTTGTAGTATTCTGCAGCTGGAAAAGCGCTTCTTGGGTCTCGAGATGCTTGACAAGGAGGCTGTCTGTTTTACGACGAATACCGTGGATCTCGTATTCTTCGTTGATATCATCAAAGTTCTTCTCCTTCGTCTGAAGCTCATAGTCAGCCTCGGTCATATCACGAAGAGGCTTCTTCACTTTAGGAATCAGCTTCTCTGTTGTAAGCACTCTCCGATTTAGGTCAAACTTTGTGCGCTTGACCGGGGCGCCCGCCCCCCGGGGGGGGGGGGGGGGGGGGGGGGGGGGGGGGGGGGGGGGGGGGGGGGGGGGGGGGGGGGGGAGGGGGCGGCCGGCTTGCCCTGATGGAGTGGGAGTTGGGGTTTTTGCAGGGCTGACGCGGACTTGGGCAAGCGGAACGGAGGACGTACCTGCGGGCTCCGCCTGAGCCGATGCTGAAGGGACGGTCGCAGCCTGGATGTCTGCTTCTGGTTCGGGGCTGTCTAAAGAAACAACCTCCGACGCTGCTGCTTGCGGCTGCTCTGCGGGTGATTGCAGCATTGGCTCCCTAGGTCGCTTGGTCCTCTCGACCTTTTTCTTTTTCTTTTCTCCCGACGCTGTGGCCGGTACAGAAGGAAGCGACAATAAAGGGGCGGCAGACGTTGATGTCCCCACGGTAAATTTGTACCTGGGTCGTGCTGGGAGAATTCCTGCCGCACTTGGTCCGCTGGCGGGTGGTACCGACGCTGTTTCTGCTTGAGGGGCTGGCTCCGGAGTTGACCGCTCTGACCTTTGCGCCGATTCGGGCACTGCCGCAGGAGCTACAGGCTGCATCGGACCCACTTGACTGCTGGATGGAGTCGCGCTGGAAGTCGCTGGGGTTGACAACAACTGAGGGGTAGCCCTTCTTTTATACCTTATATTTGCGCCTCGGGGAACGCAAACGCGAAATTCGAAGGGCTGCCACGTGTCGACATGCTGATCATAAAGTGCCGAAAATTCATCATCAACGGCAAGGTTCCTCCGGCTTGATTTGTCGTGTTGCGTGCGACACCTCATTTTCCAGCATTCGAGGATTTTGTCCTTATGCCAGTTGAGCGGCGCCACCTTAGCGAGGAACTTCTTGAACCCAGCTGACTCCATTCGATGGTCCGGGTTCCGATCAGGATCGTAAGTGACCTCCTCGCAGTAAAACTCATGCCATGGTGGCCATGACTGCATTAAATGAATGCGCCAGTGGAGGTCTGCACCTGTCAAATTCCTTCTTTCTTTCATGATTTCAGGTCTCGGACAGATGTGCGTGAATTTTCCCCGGACCCCGATTGGGTCATATTTCCAGCGTTGGGGTAGCATAATCAGGCCCATTTCCATCAGCTCCCGCTCGAGATAAATGTGCTGCCCGATTTCGAAGACTTGAATATTGGCCCAGGTCATAGGATATTTGAATATGTGACCCCTCTTCTTTCCCTGGCCAAATTCTTCTTCGACGTAATCCATTTGCCGTGCCACCTCCATCCCGAACTGATGATCTGTGCAGAAGTAGGGCAGCAAACAAGGCATTCCTTTGAATCCGTAGATTCGGACGACAATGCCCCTGAGTCAGCCGAAAGGTATCACCAAGCTCGTTGTCCGACAGACACTTTGTCATAGCCGCTGGTGGGCGAGTCGTGCCGCGGTTGAACAGTCCCATTGCCTGGCCCAGAAATTGAACATTAAACTCATAAAATGAGCCCTTCCGGTACAGGGCCTCAGTCCATTCGTACACGGGGAGTGGCTCTCCTTGTTTGTTCGCTTTCCTCAGGTTAGGGACGTTCATCCGGTAATGCATATGGTACAGGCATAGCCATGTGAGGAATGAGCAAAACCGGAATTCCGTAGATTGCCTCTACTGCAGTCGCACTAGGCTCGCATGAATTGCGTAGGCCAACCAGTCTGCCCAGTCATAGAAGATTGGGCGTTTCCCGCTTCTCTGCGCCGTGGAGTCGTAGAACTCCCCGTGCAAGATACATTCGGCCATTGCCAGCTGAAAAGGCCGCACCACCCTGTCTGAGTCGCAGCCGAGGACCCACGCCAAGATGATATAGATATATCTGTTTTCGAATCGGTCCAGCGGTATGGGACCAGTCGGCCACTGTCCAGCATTTAGCGGAGTCTTCAGCTCTGAGTCCAGGAATTCTCTCATCCGTTTTGTCTGAGAAAATCTGCCGGTCTGCTCTTCTATGTTCACCCTCCTGATAATTGCGTCTGGGCTGTACTGAAGCCCTGGGGCGAACGCCGGCTGGATGCTCTCTCCGAAAAGAGTGAACAACACCCTTCCTTTGTTATCGCAGACTTGCCGCGCAGCTGGTTTGTAGTATTCAGCGATCACTTCAACCAGCTCCGGGCACCAGTGAGTTGGAGGGCACAGAAACCAGTGAAGATTTGAATTATATGCGGCTCCGAGGTGGTGAGAAGGCGAAACCTTACCCACCCATTTTGCGATAGTCAGACGCAGCTTTGTGATACTGATGGAGAACGACCCATCCTTGTACCCAGACAGACGATTGATTGGTGGCGGCGGAGTCTGGCCAGCTACGTGCCTCTTTGTTCTGGATTTTGCTTTCTTGCCCTTCTGAGGCGCTGCGCTTTCATGGTCGCTGGACTCTGGAGACTTGTCAGCTTCGCGCGGATCTTTGCTTGATTGCGCCTGTACGGGCGCTTTCCCCTTGTCCATTCTTGTTGAAACAATCAGAGACGGGGACAAATACTTCTGAGCTTGTCAGGCTTATTCTCTGCAGTCCGGGAGTCAGCTGGAACATTATAAATTTTCTGGCTGGCGCCAGGGTCTTTTGTAGACGGTGATTGCTCATTAATGGCGCGAGGGAGGAAGTTAAAGCAGTTAACTCTGGGTTGGTGGAGGCGCTGTGATTTTGGCGGCTACGCATGGGCCCTTTTTAGAAAAACGTGCTTTGTTGGCCCAGGGCGCACCTTACCTTTTAAATGCGTCACCCTTGGTTATTGCGCAAGGTTACCCTTTAAATGCGTCATCCTTGGTTACTGCGCAATCATTTAAAACACCTAGGGCGTTGTGCCGTTGCTGACGTCGCCGCCACCATTTGGGCACACTTTTCAAAAGACCTTGTAATTAATTAACCCAACTTTGCCATGCGTCGGACTTCGCACCGGGCCCCCACTTATAAACTTTTGGCGCTCTCCGTGGTGAGCCGTTCGTGCTTCGCCCGGAATCGGGGGCACGGTCCGACTTCGCCCGAAAAAGGGGCGCAATTCGGACTTCGCCCAGAATTTGGGCGCAACTTGGGTTTTACACTTCAATTTTCTACGCCAGCTTGCCTACTCGGACTTCGCCCAGAGAATGGGGCGCACTCGGACTTCGCCCAGAATTTGGGCGCAGTTCGAGGTTCGCCCCGAAAACGGGCGCAGCACGGACTTCGCCCGAAAAATGGGCGCAGTCCGACTTCGCCCATCAACATGGGCGCAGTCCGTCTCTAGGCACTTTACTTGTAATCTGCTACCCGACTGCGCTCTTTGGAGAAGGCGCAGCCCGACTTCGCTGCGAAGTCGGGTGGGCAGCCAGAGTTAGGCGTTTCAGCTTCCTTTTAACTGTTCTCTTCCCACTTCGCACTATTTGATGGGCGCTACCCGACTTCGCTGCGAAGTCGGGTTTTTGCCTCGGACTTGGGCTACTAAAAACAAACAACTGAAACATTTACATGCTGAAAAACTGGAAATACAAAAAAGGGAAATCTGTACAAGGAAGGACCCTTTCGGGTGCCTTCAGCGGTGATACATCTTCAGGTGGAACCCGTTGACGGGAATGGAGAGAGGATGTCCCTCCATGTCCCGGAGCACATATGCGTTGAACTGGTTAACCCGAGCAATCTGATAGGGGCCCTCCCAGAGGGCATCGAACTTTCCGTGGTTGCCGGGTTTTGCCTTCAACGAGTCCCATTTCAGCACCAGGTCCCCGATTTTGAAAACCCGGGCAGTGGTGCCTTTCGCGAACCATCCTTGAGTTGTTTCAGCATGTTTGGCGAAGGCCTGGTACGCTTTCTCTCTGTCCTCCTCCAACTGCAACAGTTGACAAAGTCTGTCGTCCAATGGATCCCCGCTGCCTTTCTCTTCGTCAAGCATCCAGAGAGCGGGCATCTCAAGGTGAGTTGGCAAGACAGCTTCTTTGCCATACACGAGCGCATAAGGGGACGTTCTGATGGATTTTTTGAATGAAACTCTGTCCGCCCATAGCGCCCGATCCAGGAGTAGGTGCCAAGTCCTTTTGTTTTTCTCCACTGTCCTTCGGATGATCTTCAGCAGATTTTTGTTGGTGGACTCGGCGAGGCCGTTCCCCTGCGGGTAGTAGTTGGAAGACATCTTATGATAGATGCCAAATTTGCTGGTGTACTCCGTGAGTACAGCGCCTGTGAACCCCGGACCATTGTCCGTCACTATTGACTCGGGGACCCCGAAACGGGTAATCAGGCTCTCGAGGAACCTGATGACCGTCTCTTGGTCGGCATTCTTTGTGGGGATCGCCTCTGCCCACCGTGTGAAGTAGTCGGTGGCGGTTAAGATAAACTTGTGGCCCGCTGCAGAGTTCGGCGAGATCACCCCTATGAAGTCGAGACCCCATTGCTGAAACGGAGTTTCGACTTGGATCGGTTGTAGGGGCAGGGGTGCTTTTCTGTTTCTGCCAGCAAATCTCTGGCATTTATCACATTTGGTACAGACCGCATGAGCGTCTGTAAACAGAGTGGGCCAGTAGTACCCAGCTCTGATTATTTTCAAGGCCGTAGGCCTTGCAGAATGATGACCTCCAGGCATCCCGGAATGAAATTCTCCAAGGACCCTAGACTGGTCTGTTTTTCTGACGCACCGCAACAGGATGCCGTCGATATTTTTAAAGTAAAGCCCCTCGGGGCGAAGAGTGTACTTCAGAGCACCTAGCCGGAACCTCCTTCTTTGTGAGGCGTTCATGTGGTCTGGACATCTCCCGGTGCCGAAGTATCTCACCAGGTCATCTGTCCAGTCGCACTCCTCGGGTAAGGAGTTAGCTAGGTTGGTGCGTGTTGCTGGATCCTCCCACTCGCAGGCGGATATCTCGGCTGCCGCGCTTCGGGCTAGCTCCAGGCACAAGGCTCGGCCTCTGATTAGCTTGGTGGGCCGTACTTCGATGTCAAACTCCTGAATTTTGGCAATCCATCCGGCTCTCTTGTGACCCGGCTCTCCTTGAATGATGAAGCTTCGGACGTCCGGGTGGATCACGAAGACAGTGATCTTGCTCTGGGAGACAAAGTGCCTGAACTTTCGGAGAGATTTCATGACGGCATGAACCTGCCGCTCTATAAAGTTGTATTTTTCCTCGTGTGGCTGGATCACTTGACTCAGGAACGCGATAGGGCGCTCCTCACCATCATCTCCCTTTTGGGTCAGAACTGCGGCGTAACTCTCTGGTTCTCCCACCGCGTACAGGATGAAATCCTTGGAGTAGTCCGGGTTTATTAACACCGGTGCCTGTGCAATGCGAGCTTTGATCTCCTCGAAGGCTTGCTCCCTCTCTTCAGTCCACAGAAATTCTGCGTTCTTTTTCAGCAACTCGGCCATAGGCTTGATTACCTGTGCGAAGTCTGGTATGAACTTCCGCACGAAGTTGATTTGACCGAAGAAGGACTGTAGCCCTTTCTTATCGATTGGGGCGGGCAAGCGGAGGAGAGCCTCTGCTCTATCAGGGTCCACAACCAGGCCCTTTTCGGAGATGACATGTCCCAGCAACTTTCCTTCTTTCACCGCAAAGACAGACTTCTTTGGGTTTATGGAGATGCCGAATTCACGACACCTTTCGAATATTTGCCGCAGGTGGGTAACATGATCTTCTCGCCTGTGAGAGAAAACAGTCATGTCATCCAAGTAGATGACGATCACTTTGTTGAGCAGCTCTCGGAAGGCCAGGTCCATGGCTCTTTGGAATGTGGCGCCAGCATTGGATAAGCCGAATGGCATGCGCTGGTAGGCGAACGTTCCCCATTTGGTGGTGAACGCCGTCTTGTGCTGGTCCTCATCCTTGACCCATATCTGATTATAGCCGGAAAAACCGTCTAAGAGGGAAAATCTCTGGGCTCCAGCAACTATATGGAGGATCTGATCAATTTGGGGAAGCGGGTAATGGTCCTTGAGGGAGGCCTGATTTAGATTCCTGAAATCCACGCAAAGACGAATGTCTCCGTTCTTCTTCCTCACAGGAACCAAGTTCGCAACCCAGGATGAATGCTTGATGGGGTAGATGATCCTGGCCTCCAGCATCTTCAAGAGCTCGGCTTTCATCATGGCCTCGATTTTCGGATTGACGGCCCTCTGTTTTTGCCGGAATGGCTTGGCGCCATCTTCTAGCTCAATGGTATGCTGGATTATTTCTCTGTCATACCCCTTCAAGTCTTGGTAGCTCCAGGCTACTATGTCAGGGAACTCTCGACATAATGCTCTGATCTGCTCGAGTTCCTCTGTGGTGCAGTCTGTCCCGACCTTGATTGATTTGCCAGATTCCAGCTCCAGGTCAGCGTACTGCCTCGGGTCTACTTTGATCCTATGAGATATGGCTCTGTCGTTCTGATCAAACAGACTCTCTAAGGTAATCAGTCCTTTTGGGACATGATTGTTTTTCAACTGTATCAACCCCTCATATTGCTCGTCATCGTGGTCTCTACCTTCGATTGAACAGACTTCATTTACCAAAAATGTGACGATTTCCTCGTCACATCCGAACACCTGCCAGTGGGTGTCCTTATCAGGCACAGAAGGCCTGTAAATGGTACGAACCGGCTTCGGCTTCTGGACAGTGTCATCAGCCGGAATGTACCTGGCTCCAACAGACGCCAGAATGTCAGCATGCTTGTTTTTCTCACGCGAAATAGCCTTGACATTCAACGAGTCAAAAGACTCCATCAGATCCCAGACCCGATTTCGGTACGCCTTAAGATAGTGCTTTTTGGAGGCGCACTTGTTCGTGATCTGGTGACACACCAGTTCTGAGTCTCCGTAGATCTGCAGATGTTTGATTCCCAACCTCTCCGCCTTTCGCAAGCCCAAGCACAGGGCTTCGTACTCCGCCGCGTTGTTGGTACAGCTCCAAGCCAACCTGTAGGTGTAATCCTTCTGGATCCCGGTTGGGGAAACCAAAAGTACTCCAAGCACCGGCGCCATTTTTGCATCGTGCGCCGTCAAAGAAAAGCTTCCACAGCTTCTCAGGTGCTGGTCCCACTTCTCTCCTGGCTGACTTGTCGAGCCTTTCAGGCTGCACAATGGTGTAACAGCCTTGCTCTGTTTCAATCACGGCGTTGAAGTCCCGCAAGGAGAATTCGTCTTCTACTTGCAGCTGTTCGAGAGCTTGCTCCGTCATGTCCACTGTCACCCCCTTTTCCCCCCCTGGCTGGACCATGCAATCCTCGCTCTTTCCCCCGGATCTTCTCTACTGGGGGGGGGGGAAGGTTTTTCTTAGAGAATTTTTAGTCTCCCTTCCTTTGAAGGGCACAACAATTCGTGTGTGAGTAGTCCGGAGAGAGATATCCTCTCTAACCACAGCAGATGAACTCCCTAGAGAGACACATGCCGAAGTAGGGTTCCAAGTCGACGACCACAACCTCTTGGATGACCACAATGTCGAGAGCTTTGTGCAGCCGAATGGGGATGTCTTTTATGACACCAACTGTCTTGACAGGGGTGCCGTCCAGTTGCAGCACGCCTTGGCTGCTCCTTGTGTACTCCATCCCGATTTCATCGCAGACGGCTCTCGGCATTACGGTCGTGGAAGCACCAGAGTCCACCATGCAGTTGTGTACTATATACCCTTGCATTCGTAATGACAGATAGAAGGGAGGTGGTCTGTTCTTCCCAGTGGCTGAGACTGTCAGGGGTTGCACCAGGACAGCGGGCTGTATCTGCTTGCCGTTCTTCATGATTTTCAGGGATTCTTGCAGCAGATCAACCTGGCCTGGGAGTTGAAGAGCGTCGTACATGCTGATTCTTGCAGGAGTTCTCTTCAACTCATCTACTATGCTGTAGCCTGAAGTATTAGCTCCTTCCGCTTCTTTCGTCGGCTCGTACTTCGTCCGGTACTGTTGAGTGGCCTCAACTCTCTGCCTCTTGGTTAGAGACGGATATCTCAGCCTCTCCCCGAGATTGTTCTTTTGTTTCAGCTAGACGCTGAGTAGCGGGAGCTTTAGCCGTAAGAGCTTTGGCTATGGGCGGCTTGACTGTGGGAGCCTTCGTTGGAGGAGTTTTGTCTTTGGCTGTGTAGGGCCACAGCCTCTTGTAGGGCGGTATCTCCTCAGGTTGAGCCTTGTCTCTTCTAGCGTACACTTTTAGGGGTTTGGCTGCAGCTTCGGCAGACTTCTTGTTTTCCTTGGCAGGAGGCGGCATTGGAACTTCGTCTGAAACGGCAAAATTGCTTTCGTCGCCCAGGATCATATAGAGTTCTTCGTCTTCAATGGCGCTGCCGGCCAAAGTCTGGAGGTAGTGCTGATGTAGCGTACAATCATCCTCGACATGCGGGTCGTTGCAAGTGGTGCACCAATTGACCTAGTCGGAAGTACCAGGTTCATCCTCTATGGCAGCATTCCTCGGAGGGGGCCGCCGTTGCAAATGTTGCTCAGGGGGCCGATCTTTCGTCAACGCCGGGGGTGGATATGGCCTCCTTGGAGCCAGATCCATTTGGGCCTGCTTCTTTTTCAGAACAGTCATGTCATTAGACATGGTATGATAGCCAAAGGCCAGAGCCCGTACCTCCTGTAGGATTTGATTCTGAATATCATGGTCAGGAGGCGGCGGCAGCTGAGCTGGGGGAGGTAATGCAGCCAATGGAGGAGGAGTTGAATATTGTGCATGCTGGGGAGGAGCAGTAAGCGCTGGAAAACGCGGAGGACGGGGAGGCGGATAATGAACTTGCGGCGGGCCGTAAGGGTTCACGACCGGCGCCGGATTCCATTGCTGCTGGGGTTGTCCTGAAGTGGACGGCTCCGAACCAGAAGCTGATGGATACTGTGATCGGGGAAAGTCGGGGTAGATGGGCGGTTGCACTCTGTGCGGAAGCCTGCCAATGGAGATGATGTCCATTTCAGCTTGCTGGGCAGCCTCGTACAGAGCAGGGAACGTGTTGATTCTAGCAACCTTCAGCAGCAGGCAAATGTCTGAGTTGAAGGATCTCAGGTAGTAGTAGGCGGCCTGTCCTGCTGACGGTCGGAGTTCGCGAGGCACTCGTTTCCAAGACCTCGCAAACCGGATATTGAAGTCTGACACCTCCTCTTGGGGGTGTCTCTGAATACTTTGGAACTGATGCAGCAAAGAAGAGGGATCAGCAGACTCGTTGCATCCTTTCACGAGTCTGCCGGCTAACTGTCGCCACCCTGTGATGGATCCCTCTGGCAGCGATCTCCACCAGTAGAGAAGCTTTCCCCTTAAGGAAAGGGCCAGCAGACGGGTCTTCACACTTTCGTCGGTAATGGAGTGAAGCGCAGCCAGGGCAAGAATGTCCTGGATGTGTTCATACGCCGTCTTGCCATAGCCGTCGTATGTAGGGATAGACTTTAAGGCAGCAGGGGGCACGGCTTGCTGTCCGACTAGGGCCAAGGGCCCCGTAGAATCCACCGCCGGGAAGAGGTCGTCTTCATCCAGATGATCAGCCATTTCTGCTTCTGATCCGGTAGTGTATTCGGTATCGGAACTATCCGAAGATGTAGATTCTTCTTCGGCCTCAACTTGTTCAATCTCGGCCTCGGCTTCTTGGATTTCTTCTTCGCGAGCTTGATAATCAGCCAGCCTGACGCGCTCGCCTGGAGCGTCAAGGTCAAGTTCGTAAAAGTCAGGCGGGTTCTCCGGATTCCTTGCTCGCCACCTTCTCGTTTGCATGAAGGCGTTAGGACCGGTCTTCACGGACTCAGAGTATGTTCAGATAATTTGCAGAGTCGCCAGGTGCTCTGATTTTGAACAGCAATGAAGCGAGCACTAGTACTTCGATTCTGTCTGGGGGTGGGAAACTTCCATGTCCCACCGGGCGTGCCAGAGAAACTGTTGGTTACGAATCTGCCATGAGGAAAGGATTTGTTGTTATTGCGCCCAGATTCGCCCACCAGATTGAAAGGCCGGAAGGAAGGAATGCCTTCCGGGCCAATCTCCGGAGAAGGCCGGCTTCCTGTGGGGTTGGTGTTAAGATAAGAGTGCAGGAAAGAGATAAAGGGTACAGAAAGAGATAAAAATGCAGAAAGGGATTCCAAATGTGATTGGAGTTGGGTGGGGGGAATAAGCAGCACGACAACGAATCAATCACCACTACTAACAGCATTCATCTACAAACACATATTGAAACTACAGCTATCAGCGATCCCATGTATCCCCTATCTATGCATTCCAGGAATACCTGGCCATCAAATGCTGGAGTCCAGAGTTCAGTACAACAGCAAGCAATGACACAAGAAACATGAGGCATAAATGACAAGGAGAGGCAGCATGCAAGATAAAAGACAGTAAGCAGAGCCAAGTATATGTTTATATTTGAGGCAAACGCACAACTACAATTGTTCCCTAGCAATATATTCCCCTTCCACCACCTTACAATGAAAATGTGGTGGGTATTTATAGCCCAAAACTCCCCCCGATTACATTCATGGGCACAAAGTCCCAACCAAGACGAAGTAGCTGACACGAGCGGCTGAGGAGGCCGCCGATGCCGACTTCGTCGGGTCGGACTGTCCTTGCAGCATGGTGTCCCTGAAGATGGTACAGCTACGTGGCAGCGCGTTGGGACAAGTCTTCAGTCAACAAGAATGCGGGTAGGTGCGGCAGATGGCACTTCACATCGGCTTAAATGGTGACAGATGACGCCGGTAGTGAAGCCCATGCTTTGTCCTTGCTCGGTCAAGTCTTGGCTCGAATTCCGAAGATGGACACTTGTCGGATGCTGAAGTGTGACACGTGTCTGCCTTGAAAGACAGCTTATCCAACTTCGCCAGGAATTCGGGCGCTATCGGGTTGCGCAGGAGGGAGACAGCGCAGCTTGGAAGGCCTTCTTGCCTTAGCAAATTTTTGGGTTGACTTTACCCAATTGTGCACCGGTCAAAGGGCGCACTCCGACTTCGCTACGAAGTCGGGTTGCGCACCGGTGCTTGGCTGTCTTCGTCCGCCTGCTCGGATCGCGCACGCTCGAAAAGGGGCGCACTCGACTTCGCCGTGAATTCGGGTTGCCGTTGCAAATGTTGCTCAGGGGGCCGATCTTTCGTCAACGCCGGGGGTGGATATGGCCTCCTTGGAGCCAGATCCATTTGGGCCTGCTTCTTTTTCAGAACAGTCATGTCATTAGACATGGTATGATAGCCAGAGGCCAGAGCCCGTACCTCTTGTAGGATTTGATTCTGAATATCATGGTCAGGAGGCGGTGGCAGCTGAGCTGGGGGAGGTAATGCAGCCAATGGAGGAGGAGTTGAATATTGTG
The DNA here is from genome assembly GCA_028583015.1 of Wollemia nobilis. Classification (NCBI taxonomy): domain Eukaryota; kingdom Viridiplantae; phylum Streptophyta; class Pinopsida; order Araucariales; family Araucariaceae; genus Wollemia; species Wollemia nobilis. The sequence continues at coordinate 25,997,328 of JAQPPZ010000523.1, forward strand.
CATGTTGGGGAGGAGCAATAAGCGCTGGAAAACACGGAGGACGGGGAGGCGGATAATGAACTTGCGGCGGGCCGTAAGGGTTCACGACCGACGCCGGATTCCATTGCTGCTGGGGTTGTCCTAAAGTGCATGGCTCCGAACCAGAAGCTGATGGATACTATGATCGGGGAAAGTCGAGGTAGATGGGCGGTTGCACTCTGTGCGGAAGCCTACCAATGGAGATGATGTCCATTTCAGCTTGCTGGGCAGCCTCGTACAGAGCAGGGAACGTGTTGATTCTAGCAACCTTCAGCAGCAGGCAAATGTCTGAGTGAAGGATCTCAGGTAGTAGTAGGCGGCCTGTCCTGCTGACGGTCGGAGTTCGCGAGGCACTCGTTTCCAAGACCTCGCAAACCAAATATTGAAGTCTGACACCTCCTCTTGGGGGTGTCTCTGAATACTTTGGAACTGATGCAGCAAAGAAGAGGGATCAGCAGACTCGTTGCATCCTTTCACGAGTCCGCCGCCTAACCGTCGCCACCCTCGTGATGGATCCCTCCGCAGCCGATCTCCACCAAGATGAGAAGCTTTCCCCTTAAGGAAAGGGCCAGCAGACGAGTCTTCACACTTTCGTCGGTAATGGAGTGAAGCGCAGCCAGGGCAAGAATGTCCTGGATGTGTTCATACGCCGTCTTGCCATAGCCATCGTATGTAGGGATAGAATTTAAGGCAGCAGGGGGCACGACTTGCTGTATGACTAGGGCCAAGGGCCCCGTAGAATCCACCGCCAGGAAGAGGTCATCTTCATCCAGATGATCAGCCATTTCTGCTTCTGATCCGGTAGTGTATTCAGTATCGGAACTATCCGAAGATGTAGATTCTTCTTCGGCCTCAACTTGTTCAATCTCGGCCTCGGCTTCTTGGATTTCTTCTTCGCGAGCTTGATAATCAGCCAGCTCGACGCGCTCGCCTGGAGCGTCAAGGTCAAGTTCATAAAAGTCAGGCGGGTTCTCCGGATTCCTTGCTCGCCACCTTCTCGTTTGCATGAAGGCGTTAGGACTGGTCTTCACGGACTCAGAGTATGTTCAGATAATTTGCAGAGTTTCCAGGTGCTCTGATTTTGAACAGCAATGAAGCGAGCACTAGTACTTCGATTTTGTCTGGGGTTGGGAAACTTCCATGTCCCACCGGGCATGCCAGAGAAACTGTTGGTTACGAATCTGCCATGAGGAAAGGATTTGTTGTTATTGCGCCCAGATTCACCCACTAGATTAAAAGGCCGGAAGGAAGGAATGCCTTCCGGGCCAATCTCTGGAGAAGGCCGGCTTCCTGTGGGGTTGGTGTTAAGATAAGAGTGCAGGAAAGAGATAAAGGGTACAGAAAGAGATAAAAATGCAGAAAGGGATTCCAAATGTGATTGGAGTTGGGTGGGGGGAATAAGCAGCACGGCAACGAATCAATCACCACTACTAACAACATTCATCTACAAACACATATTGAAACTACAGCTATCAGCGATCCCATGTATCCCCTATCTATGCATTCTAGGAATACCTGGCCATCAAATGCTGGAGTCCAGAGTTCAGTACAACAGCAAGCAATGACACAAGAAACATGAGGCAGAAATGACAAGGAGAGGCAACATGCAAGATAAAAGACAGTAAGCAGAGCCAAGTATATGTTTATATTTGAGGCAAACGCACAACTACAATTGTTCACCAGCAATATATTCCCCTTCCACCACCTTACAATGAAAATGTGGTGGGTATTTATAGCCCAAAACTCCCCCCGATTACATTCATGGGCACAAAGTCCCAGTCAAGACAGTAGCTGACACGAGCGGCTGAGGAGCTGCTGATGCTGACTTCTGTCGGGCCGGACTGTCCTTGCAGCATGGTGTCCCTGAAGATGGTACAGCTACGTGGCAGCGCGTTGGGACAAGTCTTCGGTCAACGAGAATGCGGGTAGGTGGGGCAGATGGCACTTCACATCGGCTTAAATGGTGACAGATGACGCCGATAGTGAAGCCCATACTTTGTCCTTGCTCAGCCAAGTCTTGGCTCGAATTCCGAAGATGGACACTTGTCGGATGCTGAAGTGTGACACGTGTCTGCCTTGAAAGACAGCTTATCCAACTTCGCCAGGAATTCGGGCGCTATCGGGTTGCGCAGGAGGGAGACAGCGCAGTTGGAAGGCCTTCTTGCCTTAGCAAATTTCTGAGTTGACTTTACCCAACTGTGCACCGATCAAAGGGCACACTCCGATTTCGCTACGAAGTCGGGTTGCGCACCGGTGCTTGGCTGTCTTCGTCCGCTGCTCGGACTGCGCACTGGAAAAGGGGCGCACTTCGACTTCGCTGCGAAGTCGGGTTGCGCCCCAACACTTAGCTCTTTTCCGACGTGATTGTTCCCTTAGAGCACTTAGGAAGAAGGGCACAGTCCGACTTCGTTGTGAAGTCGGGTTGTGCCCCTGACACTTAGTCAGATTATGCTTCAACATTGCCTCGTTTGCTCTTTGGGCTCCCTACTGCGCTCCAACTGAGGGGCGCACTCCGACTTCGCTGCGAAGTCGAGTGTCGCCCAAACACTTAGAAATTTTAAGGGAACACCTCTATTCTAGAAATTTTACTAGGGAAGAAGGGGGAAATGAAGAATGGGGAATGGAATTGGCAGGGAAGAAGGGAAAAGGGAGAAATGAAGAAAGGAGGGAAAATGAGGAGGAAGGGGAAAGAGCAGCCTACTTACGAAACTAGAGACATGGCATCCTGTGCAAAATGTGGCAACAGGAACAATTGTAGCTGTGCGTTTGCCTCAAATATAAACATATACTGGGCTCTGCTTATTGTCTTTTATCTTGTATGCTGCCTCTCCTTGTCATTTCTGCCTCATGTTTCTTGTGTCATTGCTCGCTGTTGTACTGAACTTTGGACTCCGGCATTTGGTGGCCAAGTATTCCTGGAATGCATAGATAGAGGATACATAGGATCGCTGATAGCTGTAGTTTCAATGTATGTTTGTAGATGAATGCTGTTAGTAGTGGTGATTGATTCGTTGCCGTGCTGCTTATTCCCCCCACCCAACTCCAATCACATTTGGAATTTCTTTCTGCACTTTTATCTCTTTCTGTACTTTTATCTCTTTCCCTGCACTCTTATCTTAACACAACCCCATGAGAAGCCGGCCTTCTCCGGAGATTGGCACTGAAGGCATTCCTTCCTTCCGGCCTTTCAATGTTGGTCGCGGGTCTAGGGCGCATTGACACACCAAGTCCTTCCCAGGTGGCAGATTCGTAACCAACAGGTACAACCAGATATGGGTCAGGGATGACCAGCACAAGACGGCGTTCACCACCAAATGGGGAACGTTCGCCTATCAGCGCATGCATTTCGGCTTATCTAATGCTGGCGCCACATTCCAGAGAGCCATGGATCTGGCCTTCCGAGAGCTGCTCAACAAAGTCATTGTCATCTACTTGGATGACATGACTGTGTTCTCTCACAGGAGAGAAGATCATGTTCCCCACTTGCGGCAAATATTTGAAAGGTGTCGTGAATTCGGCATCTCCATAAACTTGAAGAAATCTGTCTTCGAGGTAAAAGAAGGAAAGCTGCTGGGGCATGTCATCTCCGAGAAATGCCTAGCCATAGACCCTGATAGAGCAGAAGCCCTCCTCCGCTTGCCTACCCCAGTCGACAAGAAGGGGCTGCAGTCCTTTTTCGGCCAAATCAATTTTGTGCGGAAGTTCATACCGGACTTCGCACAGGTAATCAAGCCCATGGCCGAACTGCTGAAAAAGAATGCTGAGTTCTTATGGACTGATGAAATGGGGGAGGCCTTCAAAAAAATCAAGGCTCGAATTGCACAGGCTCCGGTGTTAATAAACCCGGACTACTCCAAGGACTTCATCCTGTATGCGGTAGGGGAACCCGAGAGTTACGCCGCAGTCCTGACCCAAAAGGGAGACGATGGCGAAGAGCGCCCCATAGCCTTTCTGAGCCAAGTAATCCAGCTGCATGAAGAAAAGTACAAATTTATAGAGCAGTAGGTTTATGCAATTATGAAATCCCTCCGAAAGTTCAGGCACTTTGTCTCCTAAAGCCGAACCACTGTCTTTGTGATACACTCGGACGTCCGAAGTTTCATCATACAAGGAGAGCCGGGTCACAAGAGAGCAGGATGGATTGCTAAAATCCAGGAGTTCGACATCGAAGTGCGGCCAACCAAGCTTATCAGAGGCCGAGCCTTGTGCCAAGAATTGGCCCAAAGCGCAGCAGCCCAGATATCCGCCTGTAAGTGGGAGGATCCAACAACAAACACAAACCTAGCCAACTCTTTACCCGAGGAGTGCGACTGGACAGATGACTGTTGTCACATTTTGCACGGGGTGCAATGTCTTCAATGTTGTTTTGTAACGATGTTGCTCTTCTTTTCCTCCTTCCGTTTTTTCTTCCTTCTCTCCCTTTCCTTTTCTTTCCCATTCTCTTTCTCTCCCCCCTTTTTCCTTGGAGTTCCCCAGTTGATTTTCCAGCTTTCCAGCAGGTCTATCTGAAATTGGCTAAGTCTGGGTGCGAAGTTCGTACTTCGCCCAGTTTTGGTGCGAAGTTCGTACTTCGCCCAGTTTTGGTGCGAAGTGCGTACTTCGCCCAGTTTTGGTGCGAAGTTCGTACTTCGCCCAGTTTTGGTGCGAAGTCCGACTCCGCCCCACTTTCTGGGCGCACCTTGCACTGGCAGACTGGCAGGTCAATGCAGAAAAAAGGTAAAATGCCGGAGCAGGTCCATATGGCGGCAGACACCAGTGTTCGCCTGTGCGCACTTCGACTTCTCAACGAGCCGGAATGCGCCCTTGACGAGTGTACAGTAGGGGAACAAACCCGGAATTTGACCAAGGCTTGAAGGCCCTCCCCGATCGCACTGATTTTTGCACGCATCCCAAGGAGCCCCGATCCCAAGCAAAGATGGATAGACTGCCCTCTAAGGCAGGCATGTGTCACACGACGATAACCCATCATCGGACAAGTGTCCGACTTCGGGATTTGAACCAAGACTGCAGACCAAAAGGGATAAGCATGGGCTGCCTGCACCGCCTGCGTTAATAGCCTCATTCAAAGCTGATCTGAGGTTTCACCTGCTCCAGCTACTAGCAACCCTGCCGACTTGAAGAATTACCCAGCACTCCGCCACGTAGCTGTCCAGCTTCCAGAAAGACCATGCTGCGGGTACAGCCCAGTCCGACAAAAGGTCAGCATTTGCAGCTCTTTCGCCGCTTCTGTCAGCTCATGTTTGATCGGGACTCCGTGCCCATTAATGTAACGGGTGGGACTCGGGCTATAAAAGCCCATCCGAAGTTCATTGTAAAGGGTGGAAGGGGAATGTTTGTTAGGGAACTACTGTGCTTATTGTAACCGTGCTTCTGCTTATGAATACAATCTGTATGCCTGGTTCTGTTCTACTGTCTTTATTCTTTTATGCTGTCTTTCATTGTATGCCTGGTTCTCTTCAGCAGATTTTTGTTGGTGGACTCGGCGAGGCCGTTCCCCTGCGGGTAGTAGTTGGAAGACATCTTATGATAGATGCCAAATTTGCTGGTGTACTCCGTGAGTATAGCGCCTGTGAACCTTGGACCATTGTCCGTCACTATTGACTCGGGGACCCCGAAATGGGTAATCAGGCTCTCGAGGAACCTGATGACCGTCTCTTGGTTGGCATTATTTGTGGGGATCGCCTTTGCCCACCGTGTGAAGTAGTCGGTGGCGGTTAAGACAAACTTGTGGCCTGCTGCAGAGTTCGGTGAGATCACCCCTATGAAGTCAACCCCATTGCTGAAACGGAGTTTCGACTTGGATCGGTTGTAGGGGTAGGGGTAATTTTTTGTTTCTGCCAGCAAATCTCTGGCATTTATCACATTTGGTACAGACCGCATGAGCGTCTATAAACAGAGTGGGCCAGTAGTACCCAACTCTGATTATTTTCAAGGCCGTAGGCCTTGCAGAATGATGACCTCCGGGCATCCCGGAATGAAATTCTCCAAGGACCCTAGGCTCGGTTTGTTTTTCTCGACGCACCGCAACGGAGATGCCGTCGATATTTTTAAAGTAAAGCCCCTCGGGGTGAAGAGTGTACTTCAGAGCACCTAGCCGGAACCTCCTTCTTTGTGAGGCATTCATGTGGTCTGGACATCTCCCGGTGCCGAAGTATCTCACCAGGTCATCTGTCCAGTCGCACTCCTTGGGTAAGGAGTTAGCTAGGTTGGTGCGTGTTGCTGGATCCTCCCACTCGCAGGCGGATATCTCGGCTGCTGCGCTTCGGGCTAGCTCCAGGCACAAGGCTCGGCCTCTGATTAGCTTGGTGGGCCGTACTTCGATGTCAAACTCCTGAATTTTGGCAATCCATCCGGCTCTCTTGTGACCCGGCTCTCCTTGAATGATGAAGCTTCGGATGTTCGGGTGGATCACGAAGACAGTGATCTTGCTCTGGGAGATGAAGTGCCTGAACTTTCGGAGAGATTTCGTGACAGCATGAACCTGCCGCTCTATAAAGTTGTATTTTTCCTCGTGTGGCTGGATCACTTGACTCAGGAACGCGATAGGGCACTCCTCACCATCATCTCCCTTTTGGGTCAGAACTGCGGCGTAACTCTCTGGTTCTCCCACCGCGTACGGGATGAAATCCTTGGAGTAGTCCGGGTTTATTAACACCGGTGCCTGTGCAATGCGAGCTTTGATCTCCTCGAAGGCTTGCTCCCTCTCTTCAGTCCACAGAAATTCTGCATTCTTTTTCAGCAACTCGGCCATAGGCTTGATTACCTATGCGAAGTCTGGTATGAACTTCCGCACGAAGTTGATTTGACCGAAGGACTGTAGCCCTTTCTTATCGATTGGGGCGGGCAAGCGGAGGAGAGCCTCTGCTCTATTAGGGTCCACAGCCAGGCCTTTTTCGGAGATGACATGCCCCAGCAGCTTTCCTTCTTTCACCGCAAAGACAGACTTCTTTGGGTTTATGGAGATGCCGAATTCATGACACCTTTCGAATATTTTCCGCAGGTGGGTAACATGATCTTCTTGCCTATGAGAGAAAACAGTCATGTCATCCAAGTAGATGACGATCACTTTGTTGAGCAGCTCTTGGAAGGCCAGGTCCGTGGCTCTTTGGAATGTGGCGCTAGCATTGGATAAGCCGAATGGCATGCGCTGGTAGGTGAACGTTCCCCATTTGGTGGTGAACGCCGTCTTGTGCTAGTCCTCATCCTTGACCCATATCTGATTATAGCCGGAAAAACCGTCTAAGAGGGAAAATCTCTGGGCTCCGGCAACTATATGGAGGATCTGATCAATTTGGGGAAGCGGGTAATGGTCCTTGAGGGAGGCCTGATTTAGATTCCTGAAATCCACGCAAAGACGAATGTCTCCGTTCTTCTTCCTCACAGGAACCAAGTTCGCAACCCAGGATGAATGCTTGATGGGGTAGATGATCCTGGCCTCCAGCATCTTCAAGAGCTCGGCTTTCATCATGGCCTTGATTTTCGGATTGATGGCCCTCTGTTTTTGCCGGAATGGCTTGGCGCCATCTTCTAGCTCAATGGTATGCTGGATTATTTCTCTGTCATACCCCTTCAAGTTTTGGTAGCTCCAGGCTACTATGTCAGGGAACTCTTGACATAATGCTCTGATCTACTCGAGTTCCTCTGGTGAGTGCGATCTGTCTCGACCTTGATTGATTTTCCGGATTCCCGGCTCCGAGTCAGCGTACTGCCTCGGGTCTACTTTGATCCTATGAGATATGGCTCTGTCGTTCTGATCAAACAGACTCTCTAAGGTAATCAGTCCTTTTGGGACATGATTGTTTTTCAACTGTATCAACCCCTCATATTGCTCGTCATCAGGGTCTCTACCTTCGATTGAACAGGCTTCATTTACCAAAAATGTGACGATTTCCTCGTCACAGCCGAACACCTGCCGTTGGTGTCCTTATCAGGCACAGAAGGCCTGTAAATGGTATGAACCGGCTTCGGCTTCTGGACAGTGTCATCAGCCGGAATGTACTTGGCTCCAACAGACGCCAGAATGTCAGCATGCTTGTTTTTCTCATGCAAAATAGCCTCGACATTCAACGAGTCAAAAGATTCCATCAGATCCCAGACCCGATTTCGGTACGCCTTAAGATAGTGCTTTTTGGAGGCGCACTTGTTCGTGATCTGGTGACACACCAGTTCTGAGTCTTCGTAGATTTGCAGATGTTTGATTCCCAACCTCTCCGCCTTTCGCAAGCCCAAGCACAGGGCTTCGTACTTCGCCACGTTGTTGGTACAGCTCAAAGCCAACCTGTAGGTGTAATCCTTCTGGATCCCGGTTGGGGAAGCCAAAAGTACTCCAGCACCGGCGCCATTTTTGCATCGTGCGCCGTCAAAGAAAAGCTTCCATAGCTTCTCAGGTGCTGGTCCCACTTCTCTCCTGGCTGACTTGTCGAGCCTTTCAGGCTGCACAATGGTGTAACAGCCTTGCTCTGTTTCAATCACGGCGTTGAAGTCCCGCAAGGAGAATTCATCTTCTACTTGCAGCTGTTCGAGAGCTTGCTCCGTCATGTCCGCTGCCGAAGTAGGGTTCCAGGTCGACGACCACAACCTCTTGGATGACCACAATGTCGAGAGCTTTGTGCAGCCGAATGGGGATGTCTTTTATGACACCAACTGTCTTGACAGGTGTGCCGTCCAGTTGCAGCATGCCTTGGCTGCTCCTTGTGTACATCTTGATTTCATCGCAGACGGCTCTCGGCATTACAGTCGTGGAAGCACCAGAGTCCACCATGCAGTTGTGTACTATATACCCTTGCATTCGTAATGACAGATAGAAGGGAGGTGGTCTGTTCTTCCCAGTGGCTAAGACTGTCAGGGGTTGCACCAGGACAGCGGGCTGTATCTGCTTGGTTCTTCATGATTTTCAGGGATTCTTGCAGCAGATCAACCTGGCCTGGGAGTTGAAGAGCGTCGTACATGCTAATTCGTGCAGGAGTTCTTTTCAACTCATCTACTATGTTGTAGCCTGAAGTATTAGCTCCTTCCGCTTCTTTCGTCAGCTCGTACTTTGTCCGGTACTGTTGAGTGGCCTCAACTCTCTGCCTCTTGGTTAGAGACGGATATCTCAGCCTCTCCTGAGCTTGTTCTTTTGTTTCAGCTGGAGGCTGAGTAGCGGGAGCTTTAGCCGAAAGAGCTTTGGCTATGGGCGGCTTGACTGCGGGAGCCTTCGTTGGAGGAGTTTTGTCTTTGGCTATGTAGGACCACAGCCTCTTGTAGGGCAGTATCTCCTCAGGTTGAGCCTTGTCTCTTCTAGCGTACACTTTTAGGGGTTTGGCTGCAGCTTCGGCAGACTTCTTGTTTTCCTTGGCAAGAGGCGGCATTGGAACTTCATCTGAAACGGCAAAATTGCTTTCGTCGCCCAGGATCATAAAGAGTTCTTCATCTTCAATGGCGCTGCCGGCCAAAGTCTGGAGGTAGTGCTGATGTAGCGTACAGTCATCCTCGGCATGCGGGTCGTTGCAAGTGGTGCACCAATTGACCTGGTCGGAAGTACCAGGTTCATCCTCTATGGCAGCATTCCTCGGAGGGGGCTGCCATTGCAAATGTTGCTCAGGGGGCCGATCTTTCGTCAACACCGGGGGTGGATATGGCCTCCTTGGAGCCAGATCCATTTGGGCCTGCTTCTTTTTCAGAACAGTCATGTCATTAGACATGGTATGATAGCCAGAGGCTAGAGCCCGTACCTCCTGTAGGATTTGATTCTGAATATCATGGTCAGGAGGCGGCGGCAGCTGAGCTGGGGGAGGTAATGCAGCCAATGGAGGAGGAGTTGAATATTGTGCATGTGGGGAGGAGCAGTAAGTGCTGGAAAACGCGGAGGACGGGGAGGCGGATAATGAACTTGCGGCGGGCCATAAGGGTTCACGACTGGCGCCGGATTCCATTGCTGCTGGGGTTGTCTTGAAGTGGACGGCTCCGAACCAGAAGCTGATGGATACTATGATCAGGGAAATTCGGGGTAGATGGGCGGTTGCACTCTGTGCGGAAGCCTGCCAACGGAGATGATGTCCATTTTAGCTTGCTGGGCAGCCTCGTACAGAGCAGGGAACGTGTTGATTCTAGCAACCTTTAGCAGCAGGCAAATGTCTAAGTGAAGGATCTTAGGTAGTAGTAGGCGGCCTGTCCTGCTGACGGTCGGAGTTCGCGAGGCACTCATTTCCAAGACCTCGCAAACCGGATATTGAAGTCTGACACCTCCTCTTGGGGGTGTCTCTGAATACTTTGGAACTGATGCAGCAAAGAAGAGGGATCAGCAGACTCGTTGCATCCTTTCACGAGTCTGCCAGCTAATTGTCGCCACCCTGTGATGGATCCCTCTGGCAGCGATCTCCACCAGTAGAGAAGCTTTCCCCTTAAGGAAAGGGCCAGCAGACAGGTCTTCACACTTTCGTCGGTAATGGAGTGAAGCGCAGCCAGGGCAAGAATGTCCTGGATGTGTTCATACGCCGTCTTGCCATAGCCATCGTATGTAGGGATAGAATTTAAGGCAGCAGGGGGCACGGCTTGCTGTCCGACTAGGGCCAAGGGCCCCATAGAATCCACCGCCGGGAAGAGGTCGTCTTCATCCAGATGATCAGCCATTTCTGCTTCTGATCCGGTAGTGTATTCAGTATCGGAACTATCCGAAGATGTAGATTCTTCTTCGGCCTCAACTTGTTCAATCTCGGCCTCGGATTCTTGGATTTCTTCTTCGCAAGCTTGATAATCAGCCAGCCTGACGCGCTCGCCTAGAGCGTCAAGGTCAAGTTCGTAAAATTCAGGCGGGTTCTCCGGATTCCTTGCTTGCCACCTTCTCGTTTGCATGAAGGCATTAGGACCGGTCTTCACGGACTCAGAGTATGTTCAGATAATTTGCAGAGTCGCCAGGTGCTCTGATTTTGAACAGCAATTCAGCGAGCACTAGTACTTCGATTCTGTCTAGGGATGGGAAACTTCCATGTCCCACCGGGCGTGCCAGAGAAACTATTGGTTACGAATCTGCCATGAGGAAAGGATTTGTTGTTATTGCGCCCAGATTCACCCACCAGATTAAAATGCCGGAAGGAAGGAATGCCTTCCGGGCCAATCTCCGGAGAAGGCCGGCTTCCTGTGGGGTTGGTGTTAAGATAAGAGTGCACGAAAGAGATAAAAATGCAGAAAGGGATTCCAAATGTGATTGGAGTTGGGTGGGGGGAATAAGCAGCATGGCAACGAATCAATCACCACTACTAACAACATTCATCTACAAACACATATTGAAACTACAGCTATCAGCGATCCCATGTATCCCCTATCTATGCATTCTAGGAATACCTGGCCATCAAATGCTGGAGTCCAGAGTTCAGTACAACAGCAAGCAATGACACAAGAAACATGAGGCAGAAATGACAAGGAGAGGCAGCATGCAAGATAAAAGACGGTAAGCAGAGCCAAGTATATGTTTATATTTGAGGCAAACGCACAACTACAATTGTTCCCTAGCAATATATTCCCCTTCCACCACCTTACAATGAAAATGTGGTGGGTATTTATAGCCCAAAACTCCCCTCGATTACATTCATGGGCACAAAGTCCCAGTCAAGACAGTAGCTGACACGAGCGGCTGAGGAGCTGCTGATGCTGACTTCCGTCGGGCCGGACTGTCCTTGCGGCATGGTGTCCACTGAAGATGGTACAGCTACGTGGCAGCACGTTGGGACAAGTCTTCAGTCAACAGGAATGTGGGTAGGTGCGGCAGATGGCACTTCACATCGGCTTAAATGGTGACAAATGACGCCGGTAGTGAAGCCCATACTTTGTCCTTGCTTGGTCAAGTCTTGGCTCGAATTCCGAAGATGGACACTTGTCAGATGCTGAAGTGTGACACGTGTCTGCCTTGAAAGATAGCTTATCCAACTTCGCCAGGAATTCGGGCGCTATCGGGTTGCGCAGGAGGGAGACAGCGCAGTTGGAAGGCCTTCTTGCCTTAGCAAATTTCTGAGTTGACTTTACCCAACTGCGCACCGATCAAAGGGCACACTCCGATTTTGCTACGAAGTCGGGTTGCGCACCGGTGCTTGGCTGTCTTCGTCAGCTGCTCGGACTGCGCACTGGAAAAGGGGCGCACTTCGACTTCGCTGTGAATTCGGGTTGCCGTTGCAAATGTTGCTCAGGGGGCCGATCTTTCGTCAACGCCGGGGGTGGATATGGCCTCCTTGGAGCCAGATCCATTTGGGCCTGCTTCTTTTTCAGAACAGTCATGTCATTAGACATGGTATGATAGCCGGAGGCCGAGCCCGTACCTCTTGTAGGATTTGATTCGAATATCATGGTCGGGGAGGCGGTGGCGGTGAGGCTGGGGAGGTAATGCAGCCAATGGAGGAGGAGTTGAATATTGTGCATGTTGGGGAGGAGCAGTAAGCGCTGGAAAACACAGAGGACGGGGAGGCGGATAATGAACTTGCGGCGGGCCGTAAGGGTTCACGACCGACGCCGGATTCCATTGCTGCTGGGGTTGTCCTAAAGTGCATGGCTCCGAACCAGAAGCTGATGGATACTATGATCGGGGAAAGTCGAGGTAGATGGGCGGTTGCACTCTGTGCGGAAGCCTACCAATGGAGATGATGTCCATTTCAGCTTGCTGGGCAGCCTCGTACAGAGCAGGGAACGTGTTGATTCTAGCAACCTTCGACGACGAGGCAAATGTCCGAGTGAAGGATCTCGGGTAGTAGTAGGCGGCCTGTCCTGCTGACGGTCGGAGTTCGCGAGGCACTCGTTTCCAAGACCTCGCAAACCAAATATTGAAGTCCGACACCTCCTCTTGGGGGTGTCTCCGAATACTTTGGAGCCCGATGCGGCAAAGAAGAGGGATCGACGGACTCGTTGCATCCTTTCACGAGTCTGCCGACTAACTGTCGCCACCCTGTGATGGATCCCTCCGCGGCGATCTCCACCGGTGGAGAAGCTTTCCCCTTAAGGAAAGGGCCAGCGACGAGTCTTCACACTTTCGTCGGTAATGGAGTGAAGCGCAGCCAGGGCAAGAATGTCCTGGATGTGTTCATACGCCGTCTTGCCATAGCCATCGTATGTAGGGATAGAATTTAAGGCAGCAGGGGGCACGACTTGCTATATGACTAGGGCCAAGGGCCCCGTAGAATCCACCGCCAGGAAGAGGTCATCTTCATCCAGATGATCAGCCATTTCTGCTTCTGATCCGGTAGTGTATTCAGTATCGGAACTATCCGAAGATGTAGATTCTTCTTCGGCCTCAACTTGTTCAATCTCGGCCTCGGCTTCTTGGATTTCTTCTTCGCGAGCTTGATAATCAGCCGGCTCGACGCGCTCGCTTCGGAGCATCAAGGTCAAGTTCATAAAAGTCAGGTTGGTTCTTTGGATTCCTTGCTCGCCACCTTCTCGTTTGCATGAAGGCGTTAGGACTGGTCTTCACGGACTCAGAGTATGTTCAGATAATTTGCGAGTTTCCGAGTGCTACGATTTTGAACAGCAATGAAGCGAGCACTAGTACTTCGATTTTGTCTGGGGTTGGGAAACTTCCATGTCCCACCGGGCATGCCAGAGAAACTGTTGATTACGAATCTGCCATGAGGAAAGGATTTGTTGTTGTTGCGCCCAGATTCACCCACTAGATTAAAAGGCCGGAAGGAAGGAATGCCTTCGGGCCAATCTCGGAGAAGGCCGGCTTCCTGTGGGGTTGGTGTTAAGATAAGAGTGCGGGAAAGAGATAAAGGGTACGAAAGAGATAAAAATGCAGAAAGGGATTCCAAATGTGATTGGAGTTGGGTGGGGGGAATAAGCAGCACGGCAACGAATCAATCACCACTACTAACAACATTCATCTACAAACACATATTGAAACTACAGCTATCAGCGATCCCATGTATCCCCTATCTATGCATTCCAGGAATACCGGCCATCAAATGCTGGAGTCCAGAGTTCGGTACAACAACAAGCAATGACACAGGAAACATGAGGCAGAAATGACAAGGAGAGGCAACATGCAAGATAAAAGACAGTAAGCAGAGCCAAGTATATGTTTATATTTGAGGCAAACGCACAACTACAAATGTTCACCAAGCAATATATTCCCCTTCCACCACATTACAATGAAAATGTGGTGGGTATTTATAGCCCAAAACTCCCCCCGATTACATTCATGGGCACAAAGTCCCGATCAAGACAGTAGCTGACACGAGCGGCTGAGGAGCTGCTGATGCTGACTTCTGTCGGGCCGGACTGTCCTTGCAGCATGGTGTCCCTGAAGATGGTACAGCTACGTGGCAGCGCGTTGGGACAAGTCTTCAGTCAACAGGAATGCGGGTAGGTGCGGCAGATGGCACTTCACATCGGCTTAAATGGTGACAGATGACGCCGATAGTGAAGCCCATACTTTGTCCTTGCTCAGCCAAGTCTTGGCTCGAATTCCGAAGATGGACACTTGTCGGATGCTGAAGTGTGACACGTGTCTACCTTGAAAGACAGCTTATCCAACTTCGCCAGGAATTCGGGCGCTATCGGGTTGCGCAAGAGGGAGACAGCGCAGTTGGAAGGCCTTCTTGCCTTAGCAAATTTCTGAGTTGACTTTACCCAACTGCGCACCGATCAAAGGGCACACTCCGATTTCGCTACGAAGTCGGGTTGCGCACCGGTGCTTGGCTGTCTTCGTCCGCTGCTCGGACTGCGCACTGGAAAAGGGGCGCACTTCGACTTCGCTGCGAAGTCGGGTTGCGCCCCAACACTTAGCTCTTTTTCTGACAGACTGTTCCCTTAGAGCACTTAGGAAGAAGGGCGCACTCCGACTTCGCTGTGAAGTCGGGTTGTGCCCCTTAAACTTAGTCAAATTATGCTTCAACATTGCCTGTTTGCTCTTTGGGCTCCCTACTGCGCACCAAATGAGGGGCGCACTCCGACTTCGCTGCGAAGTCGGGTGTCGCCCCAACACTTAGAAATTTTCAGGGAACACCTTTGTTCTGGAAATTTTACTGGGGAAGAAGGGGGAAATGAAGAAGGGGGAATGGAATTGCAGGGAAGAAGGGAAAAGGGAGAAATGAAGAAAGGAGGGAAAATGAGGAGGAAGGGGAAAGAGCAGCCTACTTACAGAAACTAGAGACATGGCACTGTGTGCAAAATGTGGCAACAGGAACAATTGTAGCTGTGCGTTTGCCTCAAATATAAACATATACTGGGCTCTGCTTATTGTCTTTTATCTTGTATGCTGCCTCTCCTTGTCATTTCTGCCTCATGTTTCTTGTGTCATTGCTTGTTGTTGTACTGAACTTTGGACTCCGGCATTTGGTGGCCAAGTATTCCTGGAATGCATAGATAGAGGATACATAGGATCGCTGATAGCTGTAGTTTCAATGTATGTTTGTCGATGAATGCTGTTAGTAGTGGTGATTGATTCGTTGCCGTGCTGCTTATTCCCCCCACCCAACTCCAATCACATTTGGAATTTCTTTCTGCACTTTTATCTCTTTCTGTACTTTTATCTCTTTCCCTGCACTCTTATCTTAACACAACCCCACAGGAAGCCGGCCTTCTCCGGAGATTGGCACGGAAGGCATTCCTTCCTTCCGGCCTTTCAATGTTGGTCTGCGGGTCTAGGGCGCATTGACACACCAAGTCCTTCCCAGGTGGCAGATTCGTAACCAACAGGTACAACCAGATATGGGTCAGGGATGACCAGCACAAGACGGCGTTCACCACCAAATGGGGAACGTTCGCCTATCAGCGCATGCCTTTCGGCTTATCTAATGCTGGCGCCACATTCCAGAGAGCCATGGATCTGGCCTTCCGAGAGCTGCTCAACAAAGTCATTGTCATCTACTTGGATGACATGACTGTGTTCTCTCACGGGAGAGAAGATCATGTTCCCCACTTGCGGCAAATATTTGAAAGGTGTCGTGAATTCGGCATCTCCATAAACTTGAAGAAATCTGTCTTCACAATAAAAGAAGGAAAGCTTTTGGGGCATGTCATCTCTAAGAAATGCCTAGCCACAGACCCTGATAGAGCGAGAAGCCCTCCTCCGCTTGCCTGCCCTAGTCGACAAGAAGGGGCTGCAGTCCTTTTTCGGCCAAATCAATTTTGTGCGGAAGTTCATACCGGACTTCGCACAAGTAATCAAGCCCATGGCCGAACTGCTGAAAAAGAATGCTGAGTTCTTATGGACTGATGAAATGGGGGAGGCCTTCAAAAAAATCAAGGCTCGAATTGCACGAGCTCCGGTGTTAATAAACCCGGACTACTCCAAGGACTTCATCCTGTATGCGGTAGGGGAACCCGAGAGTTACGCCGCAGATCCCGACCCAAAAGGGAGACGATGGCGAAGAGCGCCCCATAGCCTTTCTGAGCCAAGTAATCCAGCTGCATGAAGAAAAGTACAAATTTATAGAGCAGTAGGTTTATGCAATTATGAAATCCCTCCGAAAGTTCAGGCACTTTGTCTCCTAAAGCCGAACCACTGTCTTTGTGATACACTCGGACGTCCGAAGTTTCATCATACAAGGAGAGCCGGGTCACAAGAGAGCAGGATGGATTGCTAAAATCCAGGAGTTCGACATCGAAGTGCGGCCAACCAAGCTTATCAGAGGCCGAGCCTTGTGCCAAGAATTGGCCCAAAGCGCAGCAGCCCAGATATCCGCCTGTAAGTGGGAGGATCCAACAACAAACACAAACCTAGCCAACTCTTTACCCGAGGAGTGCGACTGGACAGATGATCTGTTGTCACATTTTGCACGGGGTGCAATGTCTTCAATATTGTTTTGTAACGGTGCTGCTCTTCTTTTCCTCCTTCCGTTTTTCTCCCTTCTCTCCCTTTCCTTTTCTTTCCCATTCTCTTTCTCTCCCCCCTTTTTCCTTGGAGTTCCCCAGTTGATTTTCCGGCTTTCCGGCGAGTCTATACGAAATTGGCTAAGTGCGGGTGCGAAGTTCGCACTTCGCCCAGTTTTGGTGCGAAGTGCGCACTTCGCCCGATTTTGGTGCGAAGTGCGCACTTCGCCCAGTTTTGGTGCGAAGTCCGACTCCGCCCCACTTTCTGGGCGCACCTTGCCTGGCGGTGGCGGGTCAATGCGAGAAAAAAGGTAAAATGCCGGAGCAGGTCCATATGGCGGCGAGACACCGGTGTTCGCACGTGCGCGATTCGACTTCTCAACGGAGCCGGAATGCGCCCTTGACGAGTGTACAGTAGGGGAACAAACCCGGAATTTGACCAAGGCTTGAAGGCCTTCCCCGACTGCACTGATTTCTGCACGCATCCCAAGGAGCCCCGATCCCAAGCAAAGATGGATAGACTGCCCTCTAAGGCAGGCATGTGTCCTACGACATAACCCATCATCGGACAAGTGTCCGGCTTCGGGATTTGAACCAAGGCTGCCGACCAAAAGGGATAAGCATGGGCTGCTGCACCGCTGCGTTAATAGCCTCATTCAAAGCTGATCCGAGGTTTCACCTGCTCCGACTACTAGCAAGCCTGCCGACTTGAAGAATTACCCGGCACTCCGCCACGTAGCTGTCCGGCTTCCGGGAAGACCATCCTTGCGGGTACAGCCCGATCCGACAAAAGGTCGGCATTTGCGGCTCTTTCGCCGCTTACGTCGGCTCATGTTTGGCGGGACTCTGTGCCCATTAATGTAACGGGTGGGACTCGGGCTATAAAAGCCCATCCGAAATTCATTGTAAAGGGTGGAAGGGGAATGTTTGTTAGGGAACTACGTGCTTATTGTAACCGTGCTTACGCTTATGAATACAATCTGTATGCCTGGTTACTATTCTCTTGTCTTTATTCTTTTATCTTTGTCTTTCATTATATGCCTTAGGCCCACATGTGTCGCTGCTCGTTAATTCACTTTGGCATTTGGCGATCGGGTTCCTCTAGCATTGCTTGCTTAAAGCACCTTATGTACTTCATTATTTAAAGCATTCATTATAAATTTGGTAGCAGTTCCATCGGTTGTGTGTGACGTTGCTTGGCCCGTATCCAGTGATTGATGCGATCCCTGCTTGTTAGTTCCTTGTAGGGAATGTTTGCTAGGGAGCCATTGAAGGCTGTGCGGTTAAACTCTCTACCTAACACATATACACAGCTCACGACATCTCTAGGTTTACTTTCTACCCCTGTCGGTGTACGTATCACGGTGATTGATACGATCCCTATCTGTTAGTTCCTTGTAGGGAATGTTTGCTAGGGAGCTATTGAAGCTGTGCATACGTTGCTGGTGTATCGGAAGTACGCCTAGGTTTTGCAGTTCCTTGTCATGCTCTGTGTTTGTATGCAGTAAGTAGCGGTGATTGGTGTGTTCCCGTCCTGTTAGTTCCCCCCACCAACCTTTGGACATATTTGTATCTCTTTATGTACATTTGTCTCTTTCCGTTCCTTTATTTCTTTCCTGTTCCCTTTAGCTTAAATCAAGCCCCCCAAAAGGAGCCGGCCTTCTCCGGAGATTGGCTCGGAAGGCATCTCTTCCTTCCGGCCTTTCATGCTGGTGGGCGAATATGGGCGCATTAACCAAAAATCCTTTCCTCATGGCAGATTCGTAACCAACAGTTTCTCTGGCACGCCGGTGGGACGCTTGTCCCACGTTTTAAAGAAAGAGTACCCGTCCAGTTTCCACCTAGCGCAACAGTTCTTCTGACCCGCTCGGCGGAACACGGGTCCCACATCCGACGAGAGATTTTCTGATCAGTCTCCACCGGCGGCGACGGTTCTCGAGCTCTTGGTGAGACAAGGAAGTTTCTCACCCCCGACGAGAATCGAAGCACCGGTGTTCGCTTCATTGCTTGTTCCAAATCCGAACACTGGCGACTCTGCACGAACAAATCCTCCGAGTCTAGAAGACCGGTCCGGTCACCTTCATGCACACGAGAAGGTGGCGAACAAGAAATCCGAGAAGCCCGCATGAGTTCTACGAACTAGACATCCACGCTCGAGGCGAGATACCCGAGTGCGGCTGATCCGCGAGCTCGTTTCGACGAAGCCGAGGCTGAGATCCAAGAAGAGGCCGAAGCTGAGGTCGGAAGAGCCGAGTACGAAGTAGAAGAGGCCGAGGAAGAGGAAAATCCTGTATCCTCGGAAAGTACCGATACCGAGTACACAACCGACGGCGGAGAAGAAGAAGAAATGGCTGATCAACAGCCGAATGACGATGATCTCTTCCCGGCGGTGGACTCTACAGGGCCTTTGGCCCTGATCGGTCAGCAAGCTGTGCCCCCTGCTGCTTTAAAGTCTATTCCCACATACGACGGCTACGGTAAGACGGCGTACGAGCACATCCGGGACATCCTTGCCCTGGCCGCACTGCATACCATCACCGATGAAAGTGTGAAGACCCGTCTGCTGGCCCTTTCCACGAGGGGAAAGCTTCTCTCCTGGTGGAGATCGGCTGCCGGAGGGATCCATCCATCTGGGTGGCCCCGGCTCGCCGGGAGGCTCGTAAAAGGATGCAACGAGTCCGCTGATCCTACCTCTCTCTCGCATCAGTTCCAAGCAATCCAGAGGCATCCTCAAGAGGAGGTGTCTGATTTTAACATTAGGTTTGCGAGATCCTGGAAACGGGTACCTCGCGAACTTCGGCCTTCAGCCGGCATGGCTGCTCACTACTATCTGAGGTCTTTCAACTCAGACATATGCCTCTTGCTGAAGATCGCCCGAATTGACGAGTTCCACTGCCTTGTACGAAGCTGCCCGGCAAGCTGAAGGCGACATTATCTCCATCGGCGGGCTTCCGTCCGAGTGCGGGAGCCGATTCATCCCGACTTTCCCGGATCGCGGTATCCTTACGCCTCGGTGGTGTGCCGTCTACTTCGGGGCAGCAGCCCCGGCCCGCGGTGGAATCCGGCGCCGGTCGTAACTCAATACGGCCCGCCTCAGTTGCATTACCCTCATCCGCCTCCTCCCGCTCCGCATTTTCCAGCGCTTCCTGCTCCCCCGCAGTATGCGTCTTATTCTAACCCTCCTCCATTGGCCGCTTTGCCTCCACCGGCACAGTTGCCGCCTCCCGACAGCAGCATCCAGAACACGATTCTACAAGAAGTGCGGGCTTTGGCCTCCGGATATCATGCCATGTCCAATGACATGACTGCTATGAAAAAGAAGCAGGCCCAAATGGACTTTGCTCCTAGAAGGCCGTATGCGCCACCGGCGCCGACAAAAGATAAAGCCCCGAGAGAACCAACCGCGAGGCGTCCGCCTCCAGAAATCTTGCTATAGATGACCCACCTGGTCCTCCCGACCGAGTCAAGCCGGTGCACTACGTGCAATGACCCGCATTCGGAGGAAGAGCGCACTTTGCACCAGCACTACATCCAGACCTTGGCCGGCAGCACTATAGAAGATGATGAGCTGTACATGATCTTGGACGGCGAGGCCAATTTTGCCCTGCCAGAAGAGAACCCAGTGACGCCCGCCAAGGAAGAAAAGAAAGCTGCGGACGCGGCTAAACCTTTGCGAGTATATGCGAGAAGAGAAAAACCGCAGCCCAATGGGCTGCCACCGTACTAGCGGGCGTGGCCTTACACGGCCCGGGAGAAGGCATCCAAAGATAAAGCTCCCGCTAAACCTTCTCCGGCAAAGGCCGCCTGATGTTCCGGCTAAGCCTCCGACAAAGGCCCCAACTCCAGCTAAGCTTCCTGTACTTCAGCCCCCAGCCGAAACCAAAGAACAAGCCCGGGGAGAAGGCTGAAGTACCCGTCTCGACCAAGAGACGGCGAGTTGAGGCCACCCAACGATACCGGACCAAGTATGAACCGGCTAAACCGGCAGAAGGAGCTAGTACCTCGGGCTACGACATTGTAGACGAGTTAAAGAAGACTCCTGCCAGAATCAGCATGTACGATGCTCTTCTGCTTCCAGGCCAGGTAGATCTGCTGCAAGAATCACTGAAGAACATGAAGAACGGCAAGCAGATGCAGCCTGCTGTCCTGGTTCAACCTTTGACAGTCTCCGCCACTGGGAAGAACAGACCGCCACCCTTTTATACTGTCTTTGCGGATGCAAGGGCACATAGTTCCTAGCTGCATGGTGGATTACGGTGCTTCCTCGGCTGTGATGCCGAAGGCCGTCTGCGATGAGATCGGGATGGAATACACACGGAGCAGCCAAGGTGTCCTTGCAATTAGACGGCACCCTGTCAAGACGGTTGGTGTCATAAAGGACATCCCTATCCGGCTGCACAAAGCTCTCGACATTGTGGTCATCCAAGAGGTCGTGATTGTTGACCTGGAGCCTTACTTCGGCATGTGTCTCTCTCGGGAGTTCACTGCGAAGTTGGGCGGGTACCTGTCTCTAGACTACTCGCACATGGAAGTGCCCTTCAAAGGAAGGAGACTGAAAATTTTCAATGAGAAGCCTTCCCCTTTTCTAGTAGACAAGATACCCGGCGGAGAGATGGACTGCATGGTCCGGTTGTCGAGAAGAAGAGCGGTGACGATAGGAGCCGACCGAGCAAGCTCTCGAAGTGCTACAGCTAGAAGACGAGTTCTCGTTGCGGGATTTTAATGCCGTAATCGGGACAGAGCAGGGTTGTTATTCCATTAAGCAGCCCGAGGAGCTTGACGTGTCCGTTGCGAAGGAAGTAGGACCTGCACCCGAAGAGCTGTGGAAGCTTTTCTTTGACGGCGCGCGTTGCAAGAATGGCGCCGGTGCGGGGGTCCTCCTGGTTTCTCCAACCGGAGTCCGGAGGGACTATGCCTACGAGGCTGGCACGGAGCTGTACTAACAATTCGGCGGAATACGAAGCCACTGTGCTTGGGTGCGAAAGGCGGAAAGGCTCGGAATCAAGCATCTCCAAATTTTCGGAGATTCGGAGTTAGTGTGTCATCAAGTTACGAATAAATGCGCGTCTAAGCATCACTATCTTAGAGCGTACCGCAATCGGGTGCGGGACTGATGGAATCGTTTGACTCATTGAACGTTAAGGCAATATCGCGTGAGAGAAACAAGCACGCGGATATTACGGCGTCCGTTGGAGCAGTGCGTTCGGTTGAAGACGTCGTCCAGAAACTGAAGCCGGTCCGCACCATTTACAGGCCTTCTGTGCCTGATAGGGATACCTTCTGGCAGGTATTCAGCTGTGACGAGGAGATCGTCACATTCCTGGTTAACGAAGTGTGTGTAATCGAAGGTAGAGACCCTGATGACGAGCAATATGAGGGGTTGATACGATTCACGGAATAATCACGTCCCAAAAGGACTGATTACATTAGAAAGTCTCTTTGATCGAAATGACGAGCAATATCCCACGGGATCAAAGTAGACCCGAGGCAGTATGCTGACCTGGAGCTCGAACCTGGTAAAACCATCAAGGTCGGAACAGACTGCACGTCGGAGGAGCTGGTGCAGATTAGATCATTGTGCCAGGAGTTCCCCGACATCGTGGCCTGGTGCTACGAGGATTTGAGGGGGTATGACAGATCTGTCATCCAGCATACCATCGAGCTGGAGGATGGCGCCAAGCCGTTCCGACAAAAGCAAAGGGCCGTAAATCCAAAGGTTGAGGCCATGATGAAGACCGAGCTCTTGAAGATCTTTGGAGGCCAAGATCATCTACCCCATCAAACATTCATCCTGGGTCGCGAATCTGGTGCCCGTGAGGAAAAAGAATGGCGACATACGTCTCTGTGTCGACTTCAGAAACCTAAATCGGGCTTCCCTCCGGGACCACTATCCGCTTCCCCAAATTGACCAAATTTTGCATATCGTTGCTGGAGCCCAGAGATTTTCACTTTTAGATGGATTTTCCGGCTACAACCAGATTTGGGTCAAAGACGAAGACCGGCATAAGACGGCGTTTACCACGAAGTGGGGGACGTTCGCCTATCAGCGCATGCCGTTTGGCTTATCCAATGCTGGTGCCACGTTCCAAAGGGCCATGGACCTGGCCTTCAGAGAGCTGCTCAACAAGATTATTGTCATCTATCTTGATGACATGACTGTTTTCTCTCACCGACGAGAAGATCATGTTTCGCACCTGCGGCAGATATTTGAAAGTTGTCGAGAATTCGGCATCTCTATAAACCCGAAGAAGTACGTCTTCGCGGTAAAGGAAGGAAAGCTGCTTGGGACATGTCATCTCCGAGGAAGGCCTCGCCATTGACCACGACGGAGCGAAGCCCTCGTTAACGCTTGCCGCCCCACCGATAAAAAAGGGCTGCGGTCCTTCTTCGGTCGGATTAACTTCGTGCGGAAGTTCATTCCGGACTTCGCACGGGTGATCAAGCCTATGGCCGAAGTGTTGAAGAAAGATACACCTTACGAATGGACTGATGAGAGAGAGCAAGCTTTCGAGGAAATCAAGGCTCGAATTGCGCAAGCTCCGGTGTTGACAAACCCGGACTACTCCAAGGACTTCATCCTGTATGCAGTGGGAGAACCCGAAAGTTACGCTGCAGTCCTGACTCAGAAGGGAGACGACGGTGAGGAGCGCCCCATTGCGTTCCTAAGCCAAGTGATTCTGCCGCACGAAGAGAAGTACAATTTTATAGAGCGGCAAGTCCATGCGGTCATGAAGTCCCTTCGAAAGTTCAGGCACTTTGTCTCCCAGAGTAAGACCATTGTATTTGTGATTCACCCCGATGTTCGCAGTTTCATCTTGCAAGGGGAACCGGGTCACAAGAGAGCGGGATGGATTGCCAAGATCCGGGAGTTTGACATCGAAGTACGGCCCACCAAGCTTATCGGAGGCCGAGCCTTGTGTCGGGAATTGGCCCGAAGCGGCGTAGCCGGCATCTCCGCTTTGTAAGTGGGAGGACACGGCGACACGCGTCTACCTAGCCAACTCCTTATCGGAGGGGAGTGATTGGACGGATGAGCTGGTGAGATACTTACGCACCGGAAGATGTCCCGATCACTGAACGCCTCACAACGAAGGAGATTTCGGTTAGGTGCATTAAGGTACACTCTTCGCCCCGAGGGGCTTTACTTCAAAAACATTGACGGCATCCTGTTGCGGTGCGTCAGAAAATCAGACCAGCCTAGGGTCCTCGGAGATTTTCATTCCGGGATGCCTGGGGGTCACCATTCTTCAAGGCCAACGGCCTTAAAAATAATAAGGGCTGGGTACTATTGGCCCACTACGTTGCGAGACGCGTATGCGGTCTGCGCCAAATGTGATCAATGCCAGAGGTATGCTGGCCGAAACAGAAAAGCACCCCTGCCCCTTCAACCGATTCAAGCCGAAGCTCCGTTCCAGCAATGGGGTCTAGACTTCATTGGGGTGATTTCTCCCTACTCCTCCGCCGGCCACAAGTTTATTCTCACAGCTACTGACTATTTCACACGGTGGACGGAGGCGATCCCGACCAAGAACGCCGACCAAGAAACGGTCATCAGGTTCATTGAGAGCATGATTACCCGCTTCGGGGTTCCAGAGTCGATTGTGACAGACAACGGTCCGGGATTTGTAGGCGCTGTACTCACGGAGTACACCGGCGGACTTGGCATCTATCACAAGATGTCTTCTAATTACTACCCGCAGGGGAATGGCCTTGCCGAGTCTACTAACAAGAACCTCCTGAAAATTCTCCGGAGGACCATTGAAAAGAATAAGCGGACTTGGCACTTGCTCCTGAACCGGGCGCTATGGGCGGACAGAGTTGCGTTCAAGAAATCCCTCAGGACGTCCCCCTACGCGCTCGTCTATGGCAAGCAAGCTGTTATGCCATCACACATTGAAATCCCCGCCCTGTGGATGATTGACGAAGACGGGAGCAGCGGAGACCCGGTAGACGACGAGGTTGTGCCAACTCCTGCCGGTTGGAAGAAGACGAGAGAAAGTGCATACCAGGCCTTCGCGGATCACATTGCAGCCACTAAAGGCTGGTTTGCCAAAGGCACCACTGCCCGAGTTTTCGAAGTCGGGGACCTAGTGCTGAAGTGGGACTCATACAAGGCAAAACCGGGTAATCACGAAAAATTTGATGCTCTGCGGGAGGGCCCTTATCAGATTGCCGGGTGAATCGGTTCAATGCCTACATACTTTCGGATATGGAGGGTCGGCTCCTCCCCATCCCCGTCAACGGGTTCCACTTGAAGCTTTATCGTTGTTGAAGGCGCCGAGTGGCCCTTCCCTGTAAAAATTTTGCCTTGTGCTTTTATTTTTCCCCGCATGTATAGTTTCCAGTTTTAGCTTTCGGTTTATTTTTCCTTCTTTGAGCTTAAATGCGGCATGGGAGAGAAAGACGGACTTCGCGGCGAAGTGCGTCGTTGCCCGCGAGGAGGGGCGAAGTTCGGCTATGCGAGAGAAAGAAAGGAGAAAAAAGAGCAAAAAATCGACTAAGTGTTGGCCGAAGTCCGACTTCGCGGCGAGCTGACTCGGCCGGCCGAATTGCGAAGTTTGTCCGAGAAAAGCTGAAGCGGACCAAAGTCCGCATCTGCGCAACCCTTCGTGCGAAGTACGCCCTGCGCGCAAAGTTTGTGCGAAGTGCGAACTGCGAGCGAAGTCCGACTCGGCCGGCGCCCGTGCGAAGTGCGCGCTGCGCTCAGCGCTTGTGCGAAGTGCGAACTCGCGCGAGTCCCCGCTCAAGCGGAGATCCATCAAAACCAGGCCCCGTCCCCAGCCCCATGGCGAAGTCCGACTCGCCGGCGAGTCGGGCCGTGCCCAACCGGGCGAAGCCCGGCTGCGCCTAGTTTTCCGGGCCGGTAGTGGGAAGCGGTTCAATAAAATGAATAAAAAACTCAAAAACCCCAAGGCTGGGCCCAAGGCGCGTTTGCACTTGTTTTAATGTGGGTTTCCGCGCCGAAGGTTTTGTCTTGAGCAGTGTGCCCAAATGGTGGCAGCAACGTCAGCCATGGTGCAGTCCCCAACGCTGAATTAATGATTGCGCGTTTTTCAAGCAAAAACGCAACTAAGAAAAAGCAAGGCACGGCTGCCGGGGCGCGTCTTTTCCTAAACGTTCTCCTGCGCGGCCACCAAGGGATTTAACTCAGCCGACCTACCCCTCCTGCGTTGCATTAATGGCGCTGTTTTTATCTAGAAAAGGGGGTCGAGAATCATGCCAACATTCCAGTTTGCAGAGATTATTCCTCGGACAGTGCTAATTATTCCTCTGATAGCGAAATTTGTTGCAGACGACTGAACCTGTCATTATTGCTGACTCGGAGAGATGGACAAGGGAAAAATGCCTGTGTCAGCGCGATCCAGCGGAAGCAGCGAACCAGGGGATTTGCCGCGGCCAGGAGTTTTCAAAGGCGATCCTCCGCCAGAGAAAAAGTCAAAGGCCCGGACGAAGAAGGTACGGCGTGGGCAATCCCCACCACCTCCGGTGAATTACACGCGGGGATATGTGGACGGCTCGTTTTCCATGAGCCTAACTCAGGTGAGAGCGAATGTGGAGAGGCTGGGCGACAAAGTTTCGCCCTCCCATCATTTTGGATCGGCGTACAAATCAAATCTCTTCAGATTCATGTGCCCTCCTGTCCACCAGTGCCGGAGGTGATAGATTTAATTGTTAGACATTATAAACCAGCTTCCGGCAAATCTGCGGTTCCAGTTGGCAAACCCTTGTTCGCACTGCGCAGGGAGACTGTGCAGCCAGCTTTCGCCCCAGGGCTGGAGTATGACTCCGGCACCATCCTCGAAAAAATCAGTTTGGGCGAACAAGCGGGACGTTTCACGCACACCAAGCGAATGAGGGATTTCCTCAATTCAGAGCTGAGCGCCCCGCTTCCAGCCGGACAATGGCCGACTGGCCCCATGCCTTTGGCGAAATTTCAGAGCAAGTATCTATATACCATCTTGGCATGGATCCTCGGTTGCGACTCCGATGAGTTGGTGCACCCGTACCAGTGGCGGCGCGAGAATGCCTCTGTGTGGAGAATCTTACGAACCGGCGGCGCGGCGGAGCGGAAACGCCCCATCTCTTTCGGTCAGGCGGTTGGCTGGCTTACGCCATTCATTCCAGTCTGCTGAAAATCCGAAGCGCCAGTCAACCAATTTTCGTTTCAGTTCCGTTCTGGTATGGCTTTGTTTGTACCATCTGCACCCCCAAATGCCGATCCTGAACCTGAAGAAGGTTAACGAGAAGGGAGAACCCCAGCCCGTCTATAACTGGACGGATGACTTATACCGGAAAGGGTCCTACTACAAGTTCAACTTCAACTTTCTGGGATTCGTCATGTCAGTCTTCACCGAAAGTGAAATCCCCCGTCCCCGAGAGAAATGACGAGTGCTTTGATAAATCGGAAGCTCGGGGACGTTTTCGAGGCGACGCGAGGGATTGTGATCAGAATCTACGGATTCAAGGGCAAACCCTATTTGCTGCCCTATTGGTGCTCAGAGCATATGTTCAGGATGGAGGTTGCCCGACAGATGGACTATGTGGAAGAAGAGTTTGGCCTAGGGAAGAAAAGAGGACAGATTTTTCAATACCCTCTTTCCTGGGCCAACGTTGAGATTATTGAGGTAGGACAACATGTCTACCTAGAGCAAGCGCTGTCCCGGATTGGCCTGGTTTTGCTGCCGCAGCGTTGGAAGTATGACCCTCATGGGATAAGGGGAAAGTTTGCACATTTGTGCCCCCGGGATATAACCGAAGATAGATGCGACGTGGTCCATGTGGACCTTGGTCGGGAGATTGAATTAATGGAAGCTTCTCCCCCTTGGCGGGATTTCTCTTTGCGAGGAGGTGACATATGACCCCAAGAGAAACCCGGACCATCACTTCTCATCTCCGGGGTTCAAAAAATTTCTGTCCAAGATTGCGAGGCCTTAAGCTGGTCTAAAGAAAAGATTATTGAATCCTTGGAAAATGAGATGCCGCACGCAGCACGATAAATCCACAAGGAGAAACCTGGCCGTAGATGACGACTTCTCGGTTCTCTATGACCAGCATCATGACAGGTGGCGGCCGTTCGCATATCAAGGTTACGTTCCCCGAGGCCCCTTTGAGGATTATAAAAGTGGGTCTCCTCCCAAACAGTTGTACACTTCGGCAGCGCCGGCGCCGGCCCGGCAAGTACCCGAGCCGATCCGATGCGGTTCGTGGCTCCTAAGGCGGCGCACGAAAGGCGAAAAAAGTTAGTCAAGGCGGCGCCGAGGCACTTCCTCGAGCAAGAAAAGCGCCGGCGCCGCCGGAAACGGACCGGTCGCGGCGGACCTTACGCAAGTCAAACCCCGGTACAAGTTTACCGTGGGAGCATCGGTGCCTGCTTGCACCAGCCGTCTCCTTCCCACGATCCGACGGTTGTTCCCGAGAAGAGAAGAAGCGGAGGAGAGTTGAGAAAATCGGGCGACCCTAGCACGATAGTGCGGCGACCGGTCGCGAGCCGCGGCCGCGTCCTGCCGCCGCGAGAGGCAATTCCTTTGGGCAGCCCCAAGCCGGCCGCCGAGACAAGAAGCGAAGACATTCACCCGGCATCGGCTCGGGCGGAGCCCGCGAGTACGTTTGCTGTCCACTGTCTCTCTAGTCTCACCCAGTTCTACTTCCACTCAGTCCCCCGCTCAATCTGGGCGAGCCATGACCACATCCTCCTCCCCGTCTCCGCGTCCTTCTAGCGGCCCCCATTCTTTCGACCAGTTTGCTCAGAACCCTAACGTCTCTCTTTCTCTGAGCACAACTCCAAACCCTTCGCCCGAGGTTAGTGCTGAGGCTGTCCGTTCACCATCACATCCTCCGCCTCAGCCGCTTCAAACCCTCACAGTGTCAGCCGCTCCCATTTCCATTTCCCGGTCGCCCCCACAAGCGGCCGATTCTTCCAAAGTCTGTCCGGTTCCTCCTGATCCCATCCCCGCAGGAGAGACGTCTCGGCGGATCCCTAGGGCTGGGGGAACCAGATTTTATGGACGACCTCCGAACTCGGATGACTTGCCCACGGCAACAAGAGCC
Source organism: Wollemia nobilis (assembly GCA_028583015.1). Lineage (NCBI taxonomy): Eukaryota > Viridiplantae > Streptophyta > Pinopsida > Araucariales > Araucariaceae > Wollemia > Wollemia nobilis. The sequence goes on from JAQPPZ010000523.1 coordinate 26,026,170, forward strand.
GTAGAGTATTACGTCTCTTTCCGCCAAGACACGAAGCGGAGGAGACATGAAGAGATAGCCGCCCCGGCAAAACGCGCAAAGTATGATTTCGGAAGGAGAGTGATTACAACGGAGAAAATAATCCCAATAGTGAAGAAGCCTCTCCAAGAAATGACTAAGGCGGACTACGTGCTCCAGACAAAGGAGAAAAGCTTTGACGACATTGATAAACGAGTATGAGATTCGGACGATCATGCGCAAAGGCGACAATCTCTTTGTCAAGAGTGCGGAGGAGCGGGGAAGAACTTTTCGCGTTGCGGGACAAAGTAAGGCAACTTGAAGAGGACCTATCTAGGTCCAGCGAGCAGGCTGGAAGCGGCGCGGCGAGAAGCGAGATGAATTCAAAGCCCGGCTGGCCGCTTCTCGGCAACGAGGCCGCAACCGAAAGAAAGCAGCCTCGGAGCAGATTTCTCAGCTCCGGGAGTCTTTGAAGCGAGCACGATCGCGGCTTGCGGAGAAAACATCTCAAGCGGCTGTCTTTTCAAAGACAAAAGTTAAGGAAATGAGGGCTGGTTTCTTGAGGGAATGCAAGCCCCATACCTTTAAGGCAATGGCGGTCCTGGACTTCGCATCCAGGATTCAAGAAGTTTCTGCCCAGGGAAAGCCTGTGGTAGAGGAGGCCGAGCGCCAGGCAAAGCAATGGCTGGACCTGGCGATAAACCTTCAGGAGCGCGAGCGCGACGGCGTCCTTTTTCCCCCGTGTCCTCATTCGCTGCAGAATGGGCAGGTGCAAGGGTGACCTTGCACAAATATTTTAGAAAAGTTGAAGAGGTGAGAGTGGCCAGACGAATGCTTGACGCATTCGGACATGAAAAAGATATCTGTCTGGCCCCCTTTCACGCTCTTTCAGAACTTGGGTGTCCAGGTTTTGTTGAGAATGGCGAGCTCCTCACCCTAGATCGGGTAAAGAAGAATTGGCAAGTCCTTTGAAGCGGATACGGCTGAAATTGATAGGCTGGGTCGAGCCAATTCAAGGCAGTCGAGTCACTCGGATGGTGTCCGGATATTCCGGGATCCGCTCCTATTTTCGGGAGTTAGAGAAAAGATACCTCACCATCGACCTGCACGCGGTCGCTGCTTTTCACGGAGCATTAGAAGACATAGCTGACCGCAAGCCATTCGAAGCGGAAGCCTGGCGTTCAGCCCAAGAGGCGTACACTCGCATGTGCGAGGCAGAAGCAGGAAATGGAGACCTTTCAGAAGGAGATACGGTGAGGCAAGCGACAAAGATGAATATGAAGAACAGTTGCCGCAAGGAGAACAGTTAGAGCAGCAAAAGGCAGGGGAGGCAAGTTCCTCTGCACCCAAAGGATGAAGGCATGGATTCTTTGCGCCGAGGCGAGCTCGACACCCCGCGAGCCGCCGAAATGTTGTCACATTTTGCACGGGGTGCAATGTCTTCAATATTGTTTTGTAACGGTCCTTGCTCTTCTTTTCCTCCTTCCGTTTTTCTCCCTTCTCTCCCTTTCCTTTTCTTTCCCATTCTCTTTCTCTCCCCCCTTTTTCCTTGGAGTTCCCCGAGTTGATTTTCCGGCTTTCCGGCGGGTCTATACGAAATTGGCTAAGTGCGGGTGCGAAGTTCGCACTCGCCGCGAGCGCCCGATTTTGGTGCGAAGTGCGTACTTCGCCCAGTTCTGGTGCGAAGTGCGTACTTCGCCCGATTTGGTGCGAAGTCCGACTCCGCCCCACTTTCTGGCGCACCTTGCCTTGGCGGTGGCGAGTCAATGCGAGAAAAAAGGTAAAATGCCGGAGCGAGTCCATATGGCGGCGGACACCGGTGTTCGCTTGTGCGCGATTCGACTTCTCAACGGAGCCGGAATGCGCCCTTGACGGGTGTACGGTAGGGGAACAAACCCGGAATTTGACCAAGGCTTGAAGGCCTTCCCCGGCCGCACCGATTTCTGCACGCATCCCAAGGAGCCCCGATCCCAAGCAAAGATGGATAGATCGCCCTCTAAGGCGGGCATGTGTCACATGACATAACCCATCATCGGACAAGTGTCCGGCTCGGGATTTGAACCAAGGCTGCCGACCAAAAGGGATAAGCATGGGCTGCCTGCACCGCCTGCGTTAATAGCCTCATTCAAAGCTGATCTGAGGTTTCACCTGCTCCGGCTACTAGCAAGCCTGCCGACTTGAAGAATTACCCAGCACTCCGCCACGTAGGCTGTCCAGCTTCCAGGAAGACCATGCTGCGGGTACAGCCCAGTCCGACAAAAGGTCGGCATTTGCGGCTCTTTCGCCGCTTACGTCGGCTCATGTTTGGTCGGGACTACTGTGCCCATTAATGTAACGGGTGGGACTCGGGCTATAAAAGCCCATCCGAAATTCATTGTAAAGGGTGGAAGGGGAATGTTTGTTAGGGAACTACGTGCTTATTGTAACCGTGCTTACGCTTATGAATACAATCTGTATGCACGGTTACATTCTCTTGTCTTTATTCTTTTATCCTTGTCTTTCATTATATGCCTTAGGCCCACAGTGTCGTTGCTCGTTAATTCACTTTGGCATTTGGCGATCGGGTTCCTCTAGCATTGCTTGCTTAAAGCACCTTATGTACTTCATTATTTAAAGCATTCATTATAAATTTGGTAGCAGTTCCATCGGTTGTGTGTGACGTTGCTGGCCCGTATCACGGTGATTGATGCGATCCCTAGCTGTTAGTTCCTTGTAGGGAATGTTTGCTAGGGAGCCATTGAAGGCTGTGCGGTTAAACTCTCTACCTAACACATATACACAGCTCACGACATCTCTAGGTTTACTTTCTACCCCTGTCGGTGTACGTATCCGGTGATTGATACGATCCTAGCTTGTTAGTTCCTTGTAGGGAATGTTTGCTAGGGAGCTATTGAAGTTGTGCATACGCTGCTGGTGTATCGGAAGTACGCCTAGGTTTTGCGGTTCCTTGTCATGCTCTGTGTTTGTATGCAGTAAGTAGCGGTGATTGGTGTGTTCCCGTACTGTTAGTTTACCCCACCAACCTTTGGACATATTTGTATCTCTTTATGTACATTTGTCTCTTTCCGTTCCTTTATTTCTTTCCTGTTCCCTTTAGCTTAAATCAAGCCCCCCCAAAAGGAGCCGGCCTTCTCCGGAGATTGGCTCGGAAGGCATCTCTTCCTTCCGGCCTTTCATCTTTGGTGGGCGAATCTGGGCGCATTAACCAAAAATCCTTTCCTCATGGCAGATTCGTAACCAACAATGACCTGGTGAAATATTTCTGCACCGGGAGATGTCCAGACCACCTGAATGCCTCACAAAGGAGGTTTCGGCTAGGTGCACTGAAATACACTCTTCGCCCCGAGGGGCTGTACTTCAAGAATATTGACGGCATCATGTTACGGTGCGTCAAGAAAGCAGACCAACCCAGGATCCTCGGAGAATTTCACTCCGGGATGCTTGGGGGTCACCATTCTGCAAGGCCAACGACCTTGAAAATAATCAGAGCTGGGTACTACTGGCCCACTCTATTCACAGACGCGCATGTGGTCTGTACAAAGTGTGATCAATGCCAGAGATTTGCTGGCAGAAATAGAAAAGCACCCCTGCCCCTTCAACCGATCCAAGCCGAGACTCCGTTTCAGCAATGGGGTCTGGACTTTATCGGGGTGATTACGCCGAACTCTGCAGCGGGGCACAAGTTTATTCTTACCGCCACCGACTACTTCACACGATGGGCAGAGGCGATCCCTACAAAGAATGCGGACCAGGAGACGGTCATTAGGTTCCTCGAGAGCCTGATTACTCGTTTTGGGGTCCCTGAGTCAATAGTAACGGACAATGGTCCGGGGTTCGCAGGCGCCGTACTCACGGAGTACACCAGCAAATACGGCATTTATCACAAAATCTCTTCCAACTACTACCCGCAGGGGAATGGTCTTGCCGAGTCCACCAACAAGAATCTGCTGAAGATCATCCGAAGGACAGTAGAGAAAAACAAGAGGACTTGGCACCTACTCCTGGATCGGGCGCTATGGGCGGACAGAATATCCTTCAAGAAATCCATTAAAACGTCCCCCTATGTGCTCGTATATGGCAAAGAAGCAGTCTTGCCGACCCACATCGAAATTCCCGCTCTCTGGATGCTTGATGAAGAAAGAGGCAGCGGGGATCCGGTAGAGGACAGACTTTGCCAGTTACTGCAGTTAGAGGAAGAGAGAGAAAAAGCATACCAGGTCTTCACCAAACATGCCGCGGCAACCCAAGGCTGGTTCGCGAAAGGTGCCAGCGCCCGAGTTTTCAAAAATGGGGACCTGGTGCTGAAGTGGGACTCGCTGAAAGCGAAGCCGGGAAACCATGGCAAGTTTGATGCCCTCTGGGAGGGCCCTTATCAGATTGCCCGGGTAAATCAGTTCAACTCATTCGTGCTCCGGGACATGGAGGGACAGCTTCTCCCCATTCCCGTCAACGGGTTCCACTTAAAACTTTATCGCCACTGAAGGCGCCCGAAGGGGCCCTTCCTTGTACAGATTTCCCTTCTGCATTTTCAGTTTTCAGAATGTAAATATTTCAGTTTTTTAGTTTTTTATTTTCAGATAGCCCAAGGGAAATCTAGAGGCAAAACCCCGACTTCGCAGCGAAGTCGGGTGTCGCCCCTCAAACAGCGCGAAGTCCGAAAGAAGGTAGCTGGAAAAGGGGCAAAATTGACTAACTCTGGGCACACAACCCAACTTCTCAGCGAAGTCGGGCTGCGCACCATCAGAAGGGCGCAATTGGGTAACAAACGGCAAGAAAAGAAAAACCCGAGCGAAGTCGGATTGCGCCCGTTTTTCGGGTGAAGTTTGAGTGCACTCCCATTATCGGGCGCACCCTGGATGATCCGGCACGAGAAGCCGAAAACGTCCAAGTGTAAAATCCGAAGTGCGCCCATCTTCCGGGCGAAGTCGGAGTGCGCCCTGTTTTTCGGGCGAAGTCCGAATAACCCGCCACGGAGAGCAAAAGGAAAAAATTATAAGTGTGGGCCCAAGCGATGTTCGGCAACGCGAAGTTGGGCACATGGGCTTTAAATTTTTCCTTGTAAAGTGTGCCCAAATGGCGCCGATGACATCAGCATTAGCACAACGTCCTAGGGGGTTTAATGATTGCACAGCTTTCAAGAACGATGCATTAAAAAAGCAAGGTGCGTCTTGGACCAATGGCTATTGGGGTGCGCTTTCCAAAAATAAACCCATACCCAGCCGCAAAAAAATCATAATGCCTCCACCAACTCCAAGTTAACCGCCCTAACTCCCTCCTTTGCGCCATTAATGTTGCAGTCATTGTCTACAAAAGGGACCCTAGCGCAACCAGAAAATTCAAATTGTTCAAACTGACTCCCTGACTGCAAGGAATAAAGCCGACAATTCAGAAGCTGAAATCCCCTGTAATTCCCGACACTGCCGTTTCAAAAGGATGGACAAGGGGAAAGCGCCCGTACAGGCGCAATCAAGCGAAGAGCAGCGCGAAGCTGAGGAATCACCGGAGTCAAGTGCTCATGAGAGCGGAGCGCCTCAGAAGGACCAGAAAAGAAAATCCCGGAGGAAGAGGCGCGTAGTTGGGCAGACTCCACCGCCGCCAATTAATCGCCTGGCCGGATACAAAGACGGCTCTGTCTCCATCAGCCTCACCAAACTGCGGTTGAACATTGCGAAATGGGTGGATAAGGTTTCGCCATCTCACCACCTCGAAGCTGCATACAAGTCGAACCTATACTGGTTCTTGTGCCCTCCTACTCACTGGTGCCCGGAGCTGGTTGAAGCGATTGAAGAATATTACAAACCAGCTGCCCGGCAGGTCTGTGACAACAAAGGAAAGGTGTTGTTCACTCTTTTTCGGGAGAGCGTCCAACCAGCATTCGCCCCAGGGCTTCAGTATGAGCCTGGCGCAATTGTCAGAAGGGTAAATCTGGACGAGCAGACCGGCAGATTTGCGCAGACAAAGCGGATGAGAGAATTTCTGGATTCAGAGCTGAAGACTCCGCTGGTAGCCGAACAGTGGCCAACTGGCCCCATACCCCTGGAAAAATTTGAAAATAAGTACATCTACATCATCCTGGCGTGGGTCCTTGGCTGCGACTCTGACAAAGTGGTACGGCCGTACCAGCTGGCGATGGCAGAGTGTCTCCTGCATGGGGAGTTCTACGACTCCACGGCGCAGAAGAGCGGAAAGCGCCCTATCTTTTTCGACTGGGCGGACTGGCTGGCATATGCGATACATTCCAGCCTGGTTAGACTGCAGCAGAAGCAGTCAACGGACTTCCGGTTTTGTTCCTTCCTCGCATGGTTGTGCCTGTATCACATGCATTACCGGATGAACGTTCCAGACTTGAGGAAGGTGAACGAAAGAGGAGAGCCGCTCCCCGTGTATGAATGGACTGAGATTCTGTACAGAAAAGGCTCGTTCTACGAGTTTAATCTCAAATTTCTGTGCCAGGTCATGGGGTTGTTCAACCGTAAGGCATGTCGCCCACCGGAAGCCATGACCAAATACCTGTGGAGTAAGGAGTACGGGGACACTTTCCGGTTGACTCAGGGCATCATAGTCAGAATCTACGGGTTCAAGGGGAAGCCGTGCTTGCTGCCCTACTTCTGCACTGACCATCAGTTCGGGATGGAAATTGCGAGGCAGATGGACTACGTTGAAGAGGAATTTGGCCAGGGCAAAAAGAAAGGTCACATATTTCAGTATCCTATGACCTGGGAAAATACCCAAGTTTTCGAAATCGAGCAGCACGTCTACCTTGAACGGGAACTCATTGATATGGGCCTGATAATGCTGCCGCAGCGCTGGAAGTACGACCCAATCGGGGTCCGGGGAAAATTCACTCACATCTGTCCCAGAGCTGAGATCATGCAGGAAAGAAGAAACAGGACAGGTGCAGACCTCCACTGGCGCATTGACTTGATGCAATCATGGCCACCATGGCATGAATTTTACTGCGAAGAGGTTACGTACGATCCCGAGCGTAACCCGGACCACCGGATGGAGTCAGTTGGCTTCAAAAATTTCCTCACTAAGGTGGCGCCCCTCAACTGGCATAAAGACAAAATCATTGAATGTTGGAAGATGAGGTGTCGCACGCAGCATGATAAATCCAACCGGAGGAATCTAGCTGTCGATGATGAATTTTCTGCCCTATATGACCAGCACGTCGACACGTGGCAGCCCTTCGAATTCCGCAATTGCATTCCCCAAGGCGCAAAGATAAGGTATAAAAGTAGGCCCACCCCCCAGCTATCATCAACGCCTGTGACTTCCAACGCAACTCCAACAAGCAGCCAAGTGGGCCCGATGCAGCCTGTAGCTCCTGAGGTTGTGCCCGAAAAGGCGCAAAGTTCAGAAAAGTCCACCTCTGAGGTGGCCCCTCCAGCAGAACAAGTATGCGCGCTGCCAACAAGCAGACCGAGTGCGGCAGGCATTCTTCCAGCCAGGCCCAGGTACAAGTTTACCGTGGGAACATCAGCACCTGCCGCCCCGATATTGTCTCTCTCCTCTGGACCAGCCGCAGTACCAGAAGAAAGAAAGAGGAAGAAAGTTGAAAGGGCCAAGCGGTCTAGAGAGCCTGTACAGCAATCAGCCGCAGAACAAACTAGTGCAGCAGCTCCAGAGGTTGTCTCTTTGGACAGCCCTGAACCAGCCGCAGATACCCGAGCTGCAAGCACCCCTCCAACGGCGGCTCAGGCGGAGCCCGCAGGTACGTCCACTATTTCTCTTCCCCAAGTCCAAGTCAGCCCTGCTAAAGTCCCATCTCCCATCTCATCATCAGGGCAAGCCGTTGCCGCGTCCACCGCTTCCCAGGCTACCCAACCCTCCAGCAGCCTACATTCATTCGACCAATTTTCTCAGGATCCGAACGCTTTCCAATCACTGAGCCAAACCCTAGAGCCCTCTCCCGCAGCCAGTGCTGAAGCTGCGCCTTCATCACTGCGCTCTTCGCACCAGCCGTCCGAAACCTTGCCGACACCATCCACTCAGACTCCTGTTAACCCTAGGACCCGGTCGCCCTCAAAGGCTGATACCCCCTCTGGAATCCCGCCTACTTCGTTGTTCGCAGGGAAAATGCCGCAGCAGGACCAGACATTGGAGGACCTCGACTTCATGAATATCACAGACCAGCCTCTAGCAGTAAGAGCCGCGGGGGGTTCCGCCTCTTTTCTTCAGGGCATCAAGCGCAGAAAATCCGAGGAGATAGCTGCCCCGGTAAAACGCACGAAATTTGAACTAGACCGGAGAGTGGTCACAACAGATAAGTTGATCCCGAAGGTGAAGAAGCCTCTCCGGGAGATGACCGAGGCAGACTATGAGCATCAAAGGAAGGAGAAAAGCTTTGACGACATCAACGAGGAATACAAAATTCGTGGTATTCGTCGTAGGACTAACAATCTCCTCATCAAGCATCTCGAGACCCAGGAGGCGCTGTACCAGCTGCAGAACAACACAAGGCAGCTTGAGGAAGACCTAGCTAGGGCTACTGCGCAGCTGGGGTCAGCCCAGCAGGAAATAGAAGAACTAAAGGCCCAGCTGGCCGCCTCTCAGCAGGAGGCCGCAGAGCAGAAGCAGACAGCCAAGCAGCTGTCAGAAGAGAAAAGGGCTGCGCTGGAGCAGATTTCGCAGCTTCAGGATTCGCTGAAACAGGCGCAGTCGCAGCTTGCAGAGAAAGCATCACAAGTGACGGCCTTTTCAAAGAGCAAAGCCAAGGAGATGCGGGCTAGTCTGTTACAAGGTTGCAAGCCCAACCTTGTCAAGTCCCTATCAGTTCTGGACTTCGTATCCAGAATTGAAGAAGTATCTGCCCAGGGAAAGCCTGTGGTAGAGGAAGCCGAACATCAGGCGAGGCAACGGCTGGACCTGGCTATAAAACTTGAGGAGTTTGAGCGCAAAGGCTTCCAAATTGCCCCTATGTCCCAACTTGCCTCAGAGTGGGCAGATGCAAGGGTAACCTTGCATACTTATTTTGACAGGACAAAGAGGATCAGAACTGTCAGGAAGGTGCTGGACGCCCTAGAGCATGAAAGGAACATTCTCCAGGCCCCTTTTCACATTCTATCCGAACACAGGTGCCCGAGCTACGTCAAGGATGGCAGGTTCCTGACCCTTGAACAGGTGAAGCAGAATTGGCTGTCCTTTGAGACAAATACAGCAGAAGTTGACAGCTGGGCAGAGCCGATTCAGAAGCTCGGAGTCACCCGGATGGTGTCAAAATACTGTAAAATCAACTCCTCCCTGAAGGAGTTGGGAAGAAGATATAACACCATCGACCTGCACGCGGTCGCTGCATTCCACACAGCATTAAGAGAGATCAGCGTCCTCGCACCCTTCCAAGCAGCAGCCTGGGACCAAGCCGAGGCTGCATACCAACGCATCAGCGAGTGGGAGGCTGACAGTGGAGAACATTCAGACTCAGAAGGGGAAACCGAGGAGGCAACTGGTGAAAGTGAACCTGAAGAAGAACAGTTGCCTGGAAGGAAGCGGTTAGAGCAGCAGAAGGCAGGGGAAGGAAGTTCCTCTGCACCCAATGGATGAAGGCATGGTTCTTTGCGTCGAGGTGAGCTCGACACCCCGCGAGCCGCAAGGAATGTTGCCACATTTTGCACGGGGTGCCATGTTTTCCGTTTTTTGTAAGTGATCTGCTTTGTTCCTTCCCTCCTCCTTTTTTCCAATTCTTCATTTCTCCCTTTCTCCTCCTCTTCCTTGCAGTCTTCATTCCTCCCCCTTCCTTCTTCCCCGAAGCCAAAGTTTCCAACAAGTGTCCCCCGAAAATGGCTAAGTGTCAGAGCGCACCCCGACTTCGCAGCGAAGTCGGAGTGTGCCCTCTAGTTGGAGCGCAGTAGGGGCAGTGTGAAGTGCGACAAAACAGGAAAATGAGCGGAATTTGACTAAGTGCTGGGGCGCAACCCGACTTCGCAGCGAAGTCGGGGTGCGCCCTTCTTCCTGGGCGCACTTGGAGAGCAATGCAGGCGAAAAAGACTAAGAGTAGGGCGCAACCCGACTTCGCAGCGAAGTCGGGGTGCGCCCTTCTCTTAGTGCGCAGTCCGAACAGAAGAAGACAGCAAGTGCCGGTGTGCAACCCGACTTCGCAGCGAAGTCGGGGTGCGCCCTCTGACCGGTGCGCAGTTGGGGAAGCAAGACCAGAAAATGACTAAGGCAAGATGACCCTCCTGCGCTGTTTTCTACCTGCGCAACCCGACAGCGCTCAGATCCCTGGCGAAGTTGGATAAACTACCTTTCAAGGCAGACACGTGTCATTCATCAGCATCCGACAAGTGTCCAACTTCGGGATTCGAGCCAAGACTTGACCGGGATAAGGACAAAGCATGGGCTGCACTATCTGCGCCAACTACCACCATTTAAGTTGATGAGAAGTGCCACCTGCCGCACCTAGCCACATTCCTGCTGACCGATGGTTTGACCCGACACACCGCCACGTAGCTGTACAGCCTTTAAGGACACCATGCCGCAAGTACAGTCTTGCTCGACAGAAGTCAGCTTCAGCAGCTCCTCAGCCGCTTGTGTCAGCCAATGTTTAGTCTGGGACTTTGTGCCCGAGAATGTAATCGGGGGGACTTGAGGCTATAAATAGCCATGTGATTCATTGTAAAAAGGGGGAAAAGGGAATATATTGCTAGGGAACAATTGTAGCTATGCGTTTGCCTCTAATACAAGCACATACTTGGCTCTGCTCATTGTCTTTTATCTTGTATGCTGCCTCTCCTTGTCATTTTTGCCTCATGTTTCTTGTATCATTGCTTACTGTTGTACTGAACTCTGGACTCTGGTATTTGGTGGTCAAGTATTCCTGGAATGCATAGATAGAGGATACATAGGATGACTGATAGTTGTAGTTTCAATGTGTGCTTTGTAAAGGAATGCTGTTAGTAGCGGTGATTGATTTGTTGTCGTGTTGCTTATTCCCCCCACCCCAACTCCAATCATATTTGGAATCTCTTTCTGCACTTTTATCCCTTTCCCTGCACTCTTAACCTAAAACACAAAAACCCCACAGGAAGCCGGCCTTCTCCGGAGATTGGCACGGAAGGCATTCCTTCCTTCCGGCCTTTCAATTTGGTGGGCAAATCTGGGCGCAATAACAACAAATCCTTTCCTCATGGCAGATTCGTAACCAACAGGTACTGCTTCTAAATGATCAAATTAGAGCAACATGTGTTAAAGGTTACAGACATACATCCACCCTTCCCACTAAATTAATCTTGTACAACCTAACAAACTGATAGGTGTCACAAATTAGTATTATATCAATGCACTTCAAATAAACATTGCCAACATCCGACTTAATTTGGGGAGGTGTATGATTGATATATCAAACTATATCATGAAAAACTTAAAAAGAAAGATTAAGGAAGGAGGATTAGAAAAGGAGAAAAATGAGAAGGCAATGTAATTGTAAAATCCCACAACTTCTTTAACCATCAATCATATAAAAAGTCTCTAAGTCTCATCAGCTGAAGTAAAACTCTAAATCTTATCAAGAACTTCCTCACTAAAAATGGAAGAACCAAGCAACCAGAATACCTGAAAATATAAGTAAAATACTAGGTTTTCTTCCTGTGTGTTTCTGTTCTAACATGTTCATAGGTGGAATTTGTCGTAGTTTGGGGATGGAATCCTGAATTCTGTATAGGAGAACCATTTATCATGTTATTTGTTTCTAGTCTTAATTTTAATCCTTTTTATTAGAGTGGTTGTTTTTCCAAAGGAGCATTTTATAGTCCTTGATTTGAGTTATCCATTTTGAGACCTGTTGGTTACGAATCTGCCATGAGGAAAGGTTTTGGTATAATGCACCCCAAATTCGCCCACCAGATTGAAAGGCCGAAGGGAAATAATGCCTTTCGTGCCAATCTCCGAAGAAATCCGGCTTCCTGTGGGTTTTTAGTGTTTAAGCTAAGAGTGCAGGAAAGAGATAAATTGCGGAAAGAGAATCCAAATGTGATTGGAGTTGGGTGGGGGGAATAAGCAGCACGACAACGATCAATCACCACTACTAACAGCAGTCCTAGGCAGAACACATAATGAAACTACAGCTATCATGCATCCTATGTATCCTCTATCTATGCATTCCAGGAATACTTAATCATCAAATACCGGAGTCCAGAGTTCAGTACAACAGTAAGCAATGAAATAAGAAACATGAGGCAGAAATGACAAGGAGAGGCAGCATACAAGATGATGACAGTAAGCAGAGCCAAATATGTGTCTTGCATTCAGAAGCAAACGTATAGCTACAATGGTTCCCTAGCAACTTTGTTACCCATTTCTGTTGTCTTTCATTCAGTTCAACTTGCCCCAAGAAGTATTTCAAACTGTTATGATCAATTTTGACCACAAACTTACCACATACTAAGTATTGCTTGAATTTGGTCAAGGCATGCATGATAGCTAGCATCTCTTTATCATAGATGCTGAAAGTTTTCTACACATTTGAGAGCTTTCTACTCTCATAAGCAATGGGGCGTCCTTGTTGCATAAGTACAGCTCCAACTCCAACACCTGAAGCATCACAAGCAATAGTAAAAGCAATAGAAAAATCAGGAATAGCAAGTAAAGGAGTGGAAGTCATTACATCTTTCAGCTTTAGAAAAGCTAAAAGAGCCTCATTGGACCATGAAAAGGCCCCTTTCTTAGTTAATTCAGTAAGGGGGGCAGCCAAAGAAGAAAACCCCTTAATGAACCTCCCGTAGTAACTGCATAAACCCACAAAACCCCTCAATTCCGTTAGGTTGGATGGTATAGGCCATCTTTGTACAGCTGAAACTTTAGTTTGATCAACCTTCACCCCATCTTTGCAAATAATGTGCCCACTCTCAAGTAAATCAGCAATGGTCTTTTCAATCTCATCTTTGAAAACCTTAGGATGCCTATAAGGTTTAATTATGACAGGTTTACTATTTGCTTCCAATTCAATAACATGCTGAAAACCTCTACTCGATGGCAAACCTTTAGGTAGGTCAAAAAACACCTTAAGATGTTTTTGTAGTAAACCTTGAATTTGAGGATGATAGGTGGCTGATTTTTTCCCTTCTGAACTGAAAATTACAGCTGCCCACTCAACGTCCTTATGCCTTATCATCTTCTCCATTCTTTTGTATGAAACCTCCAAAATTTTGCAAGAATCTTTTGACCCATTTTCCTTGATTCCTTGCAACACCACATCTTTCCCTTCAAGCACAAATTTCAGTTCTAATTTTTAATAATTAGTAACATAATCACCAAGTGAATACAACCATTGCACACCCAAAACCATATGTGGAATACCTCCTAAGGGAAAAACAAAGAATTGCTCATCTACTTCCATGTTGCCAAAATTAACTTTTATGTTTCTTACGACTTTGTTGCATGTGATAAGATCACCATTGCCAATAGCAACACTAAAACCAGGAATGATAGCTGTAGGAAGATTCTTTCTAGTGGCAAACTTCTCATCAAAAAAATTGTAAGTAGCACCACCATCTATTAAAACAATAACCTTTTCATCAAAAGATCTACTTGGTACCTTAATAGTGCGAAACTGATTCAGCCCACTTAAAGTGGCTACGGAACCTTCAGAACTTCCTCATACTCCCTTTGTGCTTTCTCTTCCAAGGGTGTCTCATCTGCCTCATAAAAATCAGGATTATCAGAATCAGAATCAGAATGTAATTCAATGATTTTCATACCTCCTTCTCTGCATTTATGACCTCTTTGCCAAGGAGACTTGCAAATTGCTAAGGAGACTTGCCAAACCAATACAACAGCTGGAATGGACAAATGGATCCTCAAGGAACTCAAAATGCAGATACAAACTCCCACAAGTGGGAGGAACTAACCCCAAGGCTGAACAGATGCAAAAAATCCTAAAAAAATGACCCCAAATACAAGCGTAGGGTTTGGGGCTGCCAACAGTTCTGAAACACATGACACAAATGCTCCCAAAAATGCCACGAACTCCTCACAGATGCCTCTTTTTGTATTTTTGATATTTTAGGGCAATAATACCTGCAATGATATTGCCAAGACCCCAACCATGCACCTCCAATGCACTATGGGAATGAGCAAGACCTGCAATCTCAACTCATGGAACCTCTAGGGTTTCAATATTCAATTCTGATATCAACATAACATGCCCAAAATGGGACGTCTCACTCCCTTATATAGGGTGAGGTTCTAATTTGGAGTTGACATCTCCCAACCCTAAAATTACTTAAAGTGCCTTATTACAACATAAAAACATAAAACATAAATAAACACAACTTAAGTTATGTCTCCTAGTCACATGAACCCCTTTTTCACTTTTATAATTAAGTGTAGGAGACATTTACGAAAAATATTTATTTTTGGGACATTACACTTTTTCATAACTGCCATATCATTGGACAGCGTTCTCACGGTAGAGTTAAGAGACTGCAGCTCTTGTAAAAGCTTGGTTTGCGGGTCAACAGTCGAAGAATTCGGCAATAGTAATGGCGCTATGGGTGGAGGCAAAGCCGGATATTGCGGGGGCAGAGTAAGCTATGGAACCGGGGGAGCAAGAAGCTGTGGAAAGTTGGGCGCCTGACTCAGATTCCACGAGGGAATCGGGTACATGGAAGGTGCAGGAGGGAACTGAGTGGACGTGTTGGGGTACTGGCACTGAGGTAAATCCGGGAAAATTGGCATTGTCGGATTTGGTGGGAGTTTGCCAATGGCGATCAAGTCGGCCTCGGCCTTCTGGGCCTACGTATACAAATTCGGGAAAGTGTTGACACCAGAATACCAAATATTCATGCTGAGGTCTGAGTTGAACGCCCTGAGGAAATAGAACGCCGCTTGCTCGGAGGTTGGCCGAAGGCCATCAGGGACTCTCTGCTAGGTCCGAGCAAATATGACATTGAAATCATTTGTACATTTTGAGTCTCTCTGCCAGCTCCGAGTAAATTTGACTCTCTGCTAGGTACAACCTGTTGATTTTGAGTCATTTGTTGGGAGCTAAGGGTAGATTGTGATAGTTGTACATTTTGCTATGGTTAACCACGAGTCATAGGCGATCTGAAAAGATTAGGAGGAAGTCCGCAATAGGTTTGAATTGCCATTGATTTGGGTGACATGTTTTGTGGTCCACTAGGTTGTCCTATTTGAGGATAAGGCTGCACCTATTGTACGATAGGTGAGGCATCTAGTGGTTCACTTATTGTGTGAGGTTTTGTGCCTGAATGGGAAGTAAATAGATTCATGTCTTGGCCTTCGTTAGTGATTTTGATATGGGGCTCTAAAGATGGACTTTCTGGCTTATCTATCCAAATGGCTATGGTAATTTTCTTCCCTTTGCAGACTTTTTTATGATAGGTAAGTACTTTAATGGGCTTGATCTCTTTCCCAATTAACTATGATCTAGAACTCACACTTATAAATGAAAACAAAAATTTCAAAAAAAATGAGCCAAAAAGAGAGGGTTTTCAGAGCAAGGCACCCTGTAGTGGAGTGGGGATCACTATTGCCTTAGAAAGATTTTGATGATCAGTTTAGCCAAGCAAGGGACACCTCTGGTGTGTGGAACACAATCCTGAAGGGCAAGGGGCATTGGTATGGAGTGTGGCACACTTCTACATTTGTGCCAAAAGTGAGGCACATCGAACACTTTGAGATTTGCCTCCTTTGTGAACTCACAACCTCAATCATTCCCTAAAAACATAGATTTAGGAACTTCAAATGGATTTGTCGAGCAAATACTTCGATTTTGATCATGAATTGTCAGAGTTAGACAAATTTATGGGTTAGTTCAAAAAAACGGATCCACCACCACTCAAACTTTATGAATCTAAGCAAATATTAAGGAAAGACTCTTCACAATTCATAAAATTTAATGCAGAACTATCAGATTTGTAGTCAAATGAGCAAATCTGATCAAGTAATTTATGAGTTATTTTCATTTTGATGCAATAAACAAGCCATTTAACAGATCTAAGAAGGTTTAAAGTGAATATTTGCAGATCTGAAAAGCAAAATGCAAGTGGGGTAAAAGCGATTTTATGTCGAATTCATGCTTGTGTGTCCCACCAACTACAACAACGTAATTCTAAACAAGTAAACCAAATCTAATCTACTTTTTGCGAGAAAAGGGATGCAAGAGAATAAATGAATGCGTGAAGTAAATATAGCTAAATCCATAACAAGATTAGAGTGGACCAATGATAATCTCAAACAAAAGTTGACTAACTTCAGTGGAATCGAAAAATGAAAATACCTACAATCAATGAGAATGACGACTAACTGGAAGATAAAAGAGCAGTGCCACTAACATCAAACATTCATGAACAAGAGGTCATGCAACACAATTGATTCACAAATGCCAAGCTTCCTTTCTCATTAATTGAAGATTTGATTACAATATACAAGGTTGCAGCCAATTGCAAAGAGTAGTTCTAGCTCTCTTGAAGGTGCCTAAGGACCCTTACAATAAGTGTGAAACTCTTATTTATTGATGAAGTCTAGCCTACTCTACTCTGAACTGTAGTAAAAGTTAATCTTAAGTTACAATGGTAGTTAGCGCTAGAAGACAAAAATGTCATTATCATCCCTTTATGGCAGAGTGGGGTGCACTTTTGGCAAATAAGGCGCATTAGTCTGCGATCAAAGCGCATTGCTTCCTTGGAGCCAGGCGCACAAGGACTTCTTTGGTGCCAAGTGCACTCCTATCAAAGAGAGGTGCACAAGATCAGAGTGGGATGCATCACTACCTTAGGGCTAGGCACACTAATGAAACTCTAGGGCCAGGTGCATTTTCTTCTGAGCAAGGCACACTTGGGTGGAGCGGGGCACGTTGATGGATTAGTCACTCAACTCTAATTCATCCCATACTTTGTTTTACCTTTTGACTTTGTTAGCACAACGGTTCCTTATCCAGAGCATGATGGTAGTAGCGGGCTACATATATTGGCTATTGTGATCTCAACAAGCTTACCTTCATAGGAAGGTTGGAACTCCAAGAGTTCATTTTGAGGTGTTGAAAATCATGATATTAGTAGTACTAAGGTTGACCCCAATCTATTCAAGATCACAAATCTGAACGAGGGCATTCAATTGCCTTTGCGAACTCTCAAGAAAATGAGCAATGAAAAACCATCATCAATAAAAGGCAATACAACAATTGGGTCATGAGGTAATCTACAAACATCCTCTGCATGAGTGTGTTGTTGAATGGACTCTTCGGGCTCTTCAATGTACATCTCAAAGAGAGTTTCCAAGATAAGGCGCCCTTGCTTGATGACCATATTACTCTTACCCTCATTAGAAAATATGTGTTGCAGTCCCAGGTCTACCCACAAGTGTAAAGATGTCAATATCATGTCTTTAGAATATTAAGTGTCCATTTACCTGTTGCCACATTTTGCACGGGTTGCCATGTCTTCAAAATTTTGTAAGGATGCTGCTTTACCTTCCCTCTTTCTTCTTTCTCTTTCTTCTTCCTGTCCCTTCTACTCTTCAGCTATCAAATTTCACTTTCTCCATCTTCCATTTCATGTTTCTGACTGTTTCTGTGAATGGGCAAAATTGCCCAAAAATATTCTAAGTGTTGGAATCCACCCGACTGCGCAGCGCAGTCGGGCTGCGCTTGTCTACTTTGCGCACCTGGGCGGTATTGGCATGACTGCCCAGAAAATTGGCTAAGTCCTGAGCCCGCCCGACTTCGCAACGAATTCGGGCGGCGCTCATAGTTTGATGCGCACCTGGGCGGCCTCATGGAAAAAAAGCAAAAACTGACTTAGTGTTGGGCCCGCCCGACTTCGCAGCAAAGTCGGGCGGCGCCCTGAAGACGGTGCGCACTTGGGCGGCGTTGTGAAGACATCAGAAAAGTTTCTAAGTATTGAGCCCACCCGACTGCGCAGCGAAGTTGGGCTGCGCTCATCTAATTGTGCGCACTCGGGCGGAAGGACAAGAAAATGCTGCTAAAATATTCTAAGTGTTGGACTCCGTCCGACTGCACTGCCCCGCCCAACTGCGCTCTTGTTTTTCCGCGCCATCGAACGAGAAGTAGAGGGCTGTTGAAAATATTCTAAGGCATGAAGGACCGCCCAACTGCGTTGTTTTCACCCTGCGCCATCCAGCTGCGCTCCACTTTGTGCGCAGTCGGGCGGGATAGAAAATGCAAAAGATAAGTGATGAGGCCAAATATTGCCTCATTTTTTATTATTTTGGACATCCTTAGTAGACCTTTTTGATATGTTTTAATGTTAATTTTGCTGATGAAATGCAATATTTACTACTATTTACATATTTGACTGTTTAGAAGCATAATATTCTGTTTTTACTAATTTTCTGTATTTTCTGCATAAGTTTTGTTGATAAATAATGATTTATTGTGAAATGTGTTAAGTGCAATCACGTGTGGAATATATATCATTCATATCATGCACTCTGAAGTTGTCAAATGCAGAAAATAGCACTAAAAACAGGTCAAAACTGCAAGCTGTGCAAAACTGTTTTTGACTGTTTTGACTTGGACAAATTCCAGCCAGATTTGCAAGGCTTGGGATTTGGTCAAATTCAACTTAGGAAAGCGTGTGACCAGGTTATTGAAAGACTTATAAGTCTGGTCCACCCAATGCTCGGCCAAAGAACCGCAAACAGTGTTGAAAACAGTCATTCCAGCGCTGCTCTGGAAAAAACAGGGATTCTGCTCCGGAATAACAGGACTGCTCCGGAATAACCAGAAACGCACAGTTTTGACCAGAACAGCTCAGGAAAGACAGCAAATTGCGGGAGAATGATAGGGATAGCTATGTAAATCTGTTATGCATCTTTTTCAACGCAGAAGACCTCTAGCAAGTGTGCAATGAATAGATTTCATATGTAACCATATTCTGCATTTTAGGAATGCAGTTTTAACAGCATTCCTAAAATGCCTGAATTTGAATCATTCCACATCTGATTTAGCTATTTTTAATATAAATAACTGGCTCCCATCTGGGTTGAGCTATGTAGGAAGAATTAGGATTGCAATTAGTGTAATTCTGAATATTGTGAAATCAGATTTCTGTAGCAATAATATGCAGAATTTTTCTGCATGTTTTTAAATCAATAAAAAGTGCAGTTTTTATCAATTTTATTTTATGATTGAAGGAGTGATTAGGTAGAACACCAGAGCTACTTCTTCACCTTCTTCTGAACCAGGGAGCAAGGGCCACTCCCAGGAGCGAGAAGAAGGTTCATATCAGGTTTTCTTGTTTAATTCAGTCTGCAGCAGAATAGCAGGAAACCTGTCATTTTTCTGCATTTTCTTATTTTGCTGAATTTATTTCCAGTTTTAGAATTTGTAGTTACATTTTCATTTCTGAGTTTATTTCTAGATCTGTTCTTTTATTTTGCAAGATAGTTAAGTTTATTTTCTGCAATTCTAATTTCAGCAACTTTCATTTCAGCAATTTTACTTCAGTTTTTGAGTGCATTTTCAGATTCAGCAAGAGTAAATAGGTTTCTTTCACTGTCATTTCATTTCTGCAGTTTTATTTCAGCAAGCATAATTTAGTTTCCTTTCAAGTTATAGGGTTTAGAGTGACAGAAGAACCCCCAGCAAACACTAACTGTTCTACCAATAAAGCCATTTTCTGAATGGAGTGTCTTACACCTGCCTGAATTGACTATCGTAAACAGCCTTAGGACACCTGCCCGGATTGATAAATAATGATCAAATGATGAATTAAACGACACTCATCATTTTTGGCGCCGTTGCCGGGGATCATGGTGTTGTTAGTCAAATCTAAGTAGGTCAAGAACTGTAGGCTGGATACAGAAAACAGTTCTTGTAAATTCTACAGTCTGTTTAGTAAATGTGTATGAATGCATAGGCTGAGAGACGAAAGAGGGAGGTTTATTCGAAGTGGCTCTGAGCCACCAAAGAGACCTACTCGGTCTGATGAAGAATTGCCTTCATTTGACATCAACGAGGAAAAGCCAGACATACCTTCTTCATCAGAAGAATTGTTGGAAAAATTAGAAAAGGAGCTTTTTGAAGCACTAGCTGCTAAACACTCCCCTCTGACTAAACTATTTCCAGCATCCTTTAGAAAGAAGACAACTATGGCTGCAGCAGCAGCAGCAGGTGGATATGTTGATCCTGATGATGCTCCTAAAACTTTTGAATATCCTATTCGGTTGGATCCACTTCTAGATGCCCCCATGAAAACAATCTCCCCATCTATATTGCCAATCTTTAGGGGAACTGTTGCAGAAGATCCTGATCAATTTCTGTTTGAATTCAAAGTGTTATGTCAGACTTATGACTACATAAATGATAATCAGAAATTGAAGTTGTTTCCTTCTACACTTAAGGACGCTGCTCTCCGATGGTTCATGAGCAATCTTGAACCTAACTCAATTACTACATGGGATGAGATGGAGGCTGCATTCTTAAATAAATATCGGTATTATTGTAGAGTAAGAAACAGGGAAAGATGAGTTGTTTAGGATCAAGCAAGAAGAGGATGAGAGTTTAGAAGATTATCTTGATCGCTTTGCCTTTGTCCAAAAGAGGTGTGGTCTTTGTAGAGCCTGATTTCTTAAAGCCTATTCTCTTAAGAGGATTACAGGATGAATCTAGGGAAGTGTTAGATTTAATGGGAAAAGGAGACATAGATCAACTTGACCTTGATGAGATTGTGGAGTTATGCAAAAATTATTCCCGTACACACCATCGAAGAAAGAAAAAGAATCTTGGCAATAATGGTATGAAAGAGTTGATGGAGGAAATGGCCAATTTAAAAACTGATATCCTTGTTCAACTTAATACTGCATTAGGTGAGAAAAACACAAGAAATAATTCTACACCACCTTTAGCAATTTATTGCCCAAGGTGTAGGAGTAAGCATGCCTTGCGGGATTGCCCCCTAAACAAAACTTCTATTTGTGGAATTTGTTCCAAGGAACATTCAACGAGATAAATGCCCTTTGTTGCCTCATCTAAAATCTGTTTTGGGCACCCAAGCAGAAGAACTCAATGCTATTGGGCAAAGACCCGGTGGTGGTTATGCACAATATCCCAATGCTCCTAGATTTCCAAAGCTGGGGACAATCTCCTTGGAATATGAATATGCCATGGGGACGAGCAGAAGCTTCTGCACAACCTTGGAACCAACCTTGGACAGCTCCTCCAGATTGGTCACAATCTGGATGGATGAACCCACCTTGGCATACCATGCCTCCACAATGGACACAACAAGGACAAAGATGGGGACAGCAATATCAAGGACAACCATTTCCACCACAACAATATCAACCTTATCAAGGCCAGCAATATCAGTCCCATCAAGGACAGCAAAGGTATCAAGGCCAAACTCAAAATTTGCTGCCAGCTCCTAATCCAAATTTTCAGGGAAGAACACAACATCAACAAGCACAACCAGTAAGACAACCTCCACTCCCAGCTCAGCCTGTGACTAACCCCAATAATGTCAGACAAGCAGCCCCTGTTTATGAGGCTGAGTCTGAAGATACTCTACTGCAGTTCATGTACTTGATTGTGGTAACATCCAATTACGTTCAGGAAAGGTCTTACCGACCACTGCTCCACCTACGAGTTGAAGAAATTCCAGAAATTTCAAGTCCAGAAAAAATACAATCGAGCAAAGGAATGCAGAAAACTTACAAAGAAAATCTGAACGTGTCACATCAGATTTACCATTTCTTGAAAGGTTTGATCATCCCATCACTACCCCTGAATCAGAGTTAATCACAGAATTAAAGAAAATGTCAATCTCACTTCCTCTGTTGCAGGCAATCAAGGATGTACCATTGATTAAGAAAACCATTCAGGATTTATGCATAAGGAAACCTGGCAAGAAGAAGAAAGCCTTTCCACAAACTGTACAAGTGGATGGAAAGTTGGCTGATCTTCTCTCTGGGAAATTAGTACCTCCCAAATATGGTGATCCAGGAAGTCCAGTAATCACCATTACTTGTAGGATTGGTTCAAATTCCCAATGTACTTATTGATTTAGGAGCTGCAATTAATGTCATGACCAAAGATATTATGCAGAAATTGCAGCTCACCGATTTGAGTCCTACGACTACGAGTTTTGGAAATGGCGAGATAGGTCGGTTGCCAAACCGGAAGGACTTTTGGAGGATGTTCCCATTGAAGTATCTTCTTGGGAATACCCTGTAGATTTCCTAGTATTACAACCTAGGAGTACAGCTAATGGCTATCCTATCATCCTGGGACGACCTTGGCTTGCTACTGCAGCCGCTTTCATAGACTGTAGATCAGGAGAAATGACTATTTCAAATGGAGTAGATCTTAAGAAAATTTCTTTGTATCCACCTGCTAAACCATCATCTAAATTTTCTGGACGAGTTATGGTATCCTGAGTCCGATGAAGAACAGGAGCCTCTTGTTACCCTTGCCACCATTGTAGTACAGGAACACATTGAAGAATTGAATTCACCAGAGAGAGAAATTTTTGAACATGAAACAGTCTTGGTGAATACATTGCATGAAGAAGGCCTCGAGGGATGATCAAGTTCTGGTCAATCGCCTATTATGGAAAGATGATGAACAAGTTGCTGAACATTTACCATCTATTCCACTTCATGAAAGTTCCTTTACATTGCCACATGGGTGGCATCATCATCTTTTGACTTCTTTCACCTGTCCTATGCCAATGCTTCCATCAGGTATTGCATTTAACTCAGAATCAAGAATATTTCATGATCTGCAACCACATCATTGTCCTTTAAATGCTTTGATCAGCAAATATGAACATGTTAACTCTGTTTATCCCGGAGTCAAGCAAATTGAAATTCAACCAGGAAAACCTGTAAATGTTAACAGTTGGTTGACTGACGATCAAGAAGCCAAACTATTTGTTGTTTTGCAGAAACATGTTCAAGCTTTTGCTTGGAATTATACGGATATGGTTGGAATCCACCCTGATGTATGCACACATAGGATATACACTGAGGATGTCAAACCAGTTAGACAACCGCAGAGACGTCTGAATCCTGCTTTAAAAGACATTGTTAAAGAAGAAATTGAAAAATTGTTGGAAGTAGGATTCATTTATCCAATTTCGGACGAGTCAATGGGTTTCTCCATTAGTTATTGTGCCTAAGAAGAATGGAAAGATGCGAGTGTGTGTGGATTACGGGGGAATTAAACAAAGTCACACACAAGGACCACTTTCCATTACCCTTTATAGACCAAGTCCTTGGACACTCTTGCTTGGTAAGAAATATTTCTGTTTTCTGGATGGTTTTAGTGGGTATAACCGGATCCAAGTGGCACCGGAAGACCGAGGAAAAAACAACTTTCACATGTCCTTGGGGGACATTTGCCTATAGAGTATTACCCTTTGGATTATGTAATGCACCGACAACATTTCAGCGAGTCTGTCTTGGCCATTTTTTCTGATTTAACCAATGAGAGTGTAGAGATTTACATGGATGATTTCACGGTGTTTGGTGACACATTTGAGTATACATTAGAGCAACTTGAAAAGGTTCTAATACTGTTGTGAAGCATATCATTTATCTCTTAATCCTGAAAAATGTTTCTTGATGATGGAGGAAGGAATTGTTTTAGGACATCATATCTCTGCTCACGGTATTAAGGTTGATCCTAAGAAAGTAGAGGTCATCAAGAGTCTTCCTCCTCCGAAATCTCAAAGCGATGTCCGTAGTTTCTTAGGACATATTGGCTTTTATCGCAGATTCATTACTGATTTCAGTACCATTGCTAATCCAATGTTTGCATTATTAATGAAAGATTCTGAATTTGTATGGTCTGATGATTGCCACAAGTCCTTTGAAGCTTTGAAAGAAAAGCTAACCAGTCCTCCAGTACTAAGAGGACCTAACTGGGGGCTGCCCTTTCATATTCAGGCTGATGCCTCCAATACTGCTATTGGAGCCGCACTAGGGCAGATTGAAAATGGACAACACTATGCCATTTATTATATTAGCAAAAACTTGACAGGAGCTGAAAAGAATTACACTACAACTGAAAAGGAATTCTTAGCTATAGTATATGCCATTAACAAGTTTCGACACTATATCACAGGATACCCTGTATTCATCCATACAGATCATGTTGCTATCAAATATTTGATGAATAAGCCTTTGGTTAGTGCACGAATTATTCGTTGGTTGATTTTACTGCGGGAATTTGATATTACTATAGTAAATAGACCGAGGAAAGGCTAATGTAGTGGCAGATTTCTTGTCAAGATTGCCAAATGCGAAGCGAAGAACTAGTTGAAGACGCATTCCATGATGAAAAATTGTTTGCTGTCTCTGTTCAAACTCCATGGTTTGCGGATATAGCTAATTATTTAGCTACAGGGAAGATTCCACTTCATTTTACCTCAAAACAAAAAAAACAGTTAATCAAGCAAAGCTCTTCTTTTGAATGGATAAAAGGAATATTGTTTAAATGCGAGTCCTGATCATGTTTTACGCAGGTGTGTTCGTAAGGATGAGATATATGACATTTTGAGAGCTTGTCATGATGAACCTTCAGGAGGGCATTATTCAGTAAAACATACCATTCGAAAGATTTTGGGTCCTGGTTACTACTGGCCATCATTGCATAAAGATGTAAAAAGGTATATTAGAAATTGTGATGCATGTCAAAGAATGGGTAAGCCTACTTTCAAAAATGAAATGCCTTTACAACCTCAATTAGGTGTAGAACCGTTTGAGAGGTGGGGGTTAGATTTTGTAGGACCTATTGATCCACCCTCCCAAGGGAAGGTGCACATCCTAGTATGTGTTGATTATGTAACCAAATGGGCAGAAGCTCCGTGCCTTTAAGCATGCCCAAGAAGACAAAGTGGCTGATTTTCTGTATTCACAGATTTTTCTGCGATTTGGAGCCCCACAATCTATTACTTCTGATCAAGGACCTCAGTTTATTTCAAAGGTTGTTGAAGCCTTTGTAAAATTATATGAAATCAAGCACGGGAAGTCCTCTCCTTATCATCCACAGGCCAATGGTCAAGTTGAAGTGACAAATAGGGAATTAGAGAAAATATTGACCAAAGCTGTAGCGAGTTCATAGAAGGAATTGGGTAGAAAGGTTACCGAAGCAATTTGGGCTTATAACACTACTTGGAAATCCACTACGGGATTTACCCCTTTTGAATTGGTTTATGGTAAAAAACCCCTTTTGCCCATTGAATTTGAATTACTAACTCTTGAACTGCTTTGGAAGTTGGTATTGATTTGTCACGAGGCACAAAAGGACCGGATCCTGCAACTCAATGCATTGGATGAAATACGAAGAGACGCTTTGCATCGGAACGAGATAATTCAAGCACAACGTAAAATCCGGCATGATAAGCATATCCAAGAACGAAAATTCCAGCAAGGGGATTGGGCATTCTTGTTTGACTCTCGCTATGAATACTTTCCTGGGAAGTTGCAAACAAGGTGGCTTGGACCATACCCGATTGAAGAGGTTTTCTCGAATGGAGCGGTTCGTCTCTCACCAATTGATGATTCACGAAGGAAGTTAGTGGTTAATGGACATCGTCTCCGGATTTACCATAAGCCACTAACTAAAAATGAATTTTTAAAACAAATAGAGCACTTGGATGTGCATTTAATGGAAGAATTCCCTTCTTCCACTAAAGCGGCGATAGTATAGTTTTTGTCGAAAAAAAAAAAAAAACATTTAGTTTACATGAAAACCAGTTATATGGCATGTTTACTAAGTCCCATTCCATCACCATCCATTTCATCACTATCCATTCCATCGCCATTCATTCCATCACCATACATTTTCCGCCATTGTCATTCACCACTGTTGTCATTGCCATCACCCATTTTGTTTGTGTTTTTCGGGATTACATTACTGCACTTGTCGGCGAGACAAACAACAAAGCTAATCAATTGTATGAAATGTAGAAAGGTAGTCAAGGCAGGTATGTGTTTCTTTACATTTTAAATATTGTAAATAGTTAAAGTATATAGTGTATAGATTCACTTGATTAGCATTCAAAGCATTCATAAGGTTTAAATTGGGGATGTCTAAATTAGTCAATGAAAAGGGGGGAATGACATATGCTCGGAATGACATATGCTTCAGAATGAAGTTTGCTTCCGAATAACCACTGCTTCGGAACAGCAAAAGCTCCGTAATAGTTGTGCTCTGGAATGGGTAATGACAGTTGTGCTCCGGAATGAGAATTGACAGATATGCTCCGGAACGACAAAATAACGACATGTGCGCAGTGCATCGGAATAAGTTGACGTTTCTTAAAAAATTCATGCAGGGACACGTGGCAAACGATTGTGGAACACGTGATTTTCGAAATTTATGATATTTAGATATCATAATTTCGTGATACGCGTAATCATGGCACACGCCTCAAAGCACACCGAAAACAGATTTTGTTTGCCTTGAAAAATTCACATCAAATTCATGGATGCCAACTCAGCAAACCGTAATCGTGAAATCTGCATTGGCATTAATTTTTTCCGCGTTGTCAGCATATTCCACCGGTTTTAAAAATAATGAATCAACAAGTCGGTTTTACATGCTCTGTTCCGGCGCACGAACTATTATTCCAATGCATGTACGATAGAACTGTCATTCCAGTGCATGCATGCTAAGACTGTCATTCCAGCGCTTTCGAAACATAGTTGCGAACAGAACAAGGAAAAATGGGCGGCAGGAAGAACAGGAGTGAACCAGAAAATGCCACCTTCATACTGGAAAATCCTACGCTGCTGCAAATTTTCACCGATGTTGGTTTGATGCCGTTTCTGCAGAAATTTGATGGGAACTCCGAAGGGTTGGCTGCAGAATTTGCACGAACCTTCAGAAACAACAGGATCAACATCAATGGCATGACAATCCAGGTAACTCCAGACATTTTGAGCCAAATTACTGAATTTCCTTTGCAAGGAATTAATCTTGGGAAAATAGCTAGAAATACCTTAAGTGAATTGGCCAACCAGTTTAGGGCAGAAAACGATAAACCGATTGAATATGTCATGAGCAAAAATGTTTGTAAAGGAGTTAAAAGGGAAAGTCTGGAATCTCCTTGGGATGAAGTAGCTGAATGGATGATTAGATTTATCACTTGTGAAGGTCACTACGTTGTTTTATCAGGGCATCATATGAAGATTTTAATTTATTTAAGATATGGCCACACAAACCCTGAATTCCAAGTTAATTTTCCCCTGTATTTTTATGAAGATTTAAAAACTATGGCCAAGAAATATCAGGAAGGAAAAGGAACCCCTAGGCATCATGGTTTGATCAAAATAATTTGTAAACATCACTTTAGGGGTAATTTACAGAGCTTTGACAGATTCTTTGCTCCATGGGACGAAACTAGAAGCCCTGCATTTGCAGATGAAGCAGAAGAAGTTGAAAGCCCTAAGTCTGCAGAACAAGTTGAAAGCCCTAGGTATGAGCCAGTGGTTGAAACAGAGTCCGTCCAAGAAGGAGGTTCATCCTCTCCACGGGGACCTCCCTCTTCTAGAACTAGAAGGCAAAGAGAAAAGCATGCTAAAATAGACTCTGCTAAAAAACGCAGAAAGGTGTCATTTTCAGCAGACGTAACTGTGTTGCAGTCCAATAGCTCTGATGATGCAGAACCAGAAGAAGCTGTTCAGAAAATGCCCAAAACAGGAAAAAGAAAATCTCCTGTTCAAACCTTACGAAGGTCTGCAAGACTTCAAAAGGATACAACATCATTTGACCAAGGAGGTCAAGAGGCAGTAGCAGCAGAGCCAGAACCTGCAGAATCACCAGAACCTGTAGAATCAACAGAACCTAAATCCAGCCCTGCAGTGATCTTGGTGGATTATTCAGATTCCGATTCTCAGGAAGAGGCAGAGGCAGAAGAAGAGTCAGAGACAGGAGAAAAATCAGAAACAGAAGAAGAAGCAGAGGAAGAAGAAGATATCCAACTGCAGCTATTGACAGCAAGAAGTGTGGTAAAAACACAAACAGGATGGATAGAGAAGTGTGAAGCTTCTATTTCAGAAAAAGATCAAATGATTGCAATGTTGCAAAAGGAAGTGGCAGGTTTAAAAGCAAAAATTGCATCTTTAGAGCCACAACCTGATGAAAGTATACATGACACTCAAATGGCTGACATCTTGTTGGAATTAGCAACAGCTGCACGAGCAGTAGAATCACCAATCAGGGAAGAACTTATAATGGATATTGAAGGAGAACAGGGACAGGAACAACTTCTGATCTCCTCAATTCCTGCTACAGAATATAGAACTATATGAACCTCTCATAGTCACACGGGACATGGGAATTCAAAGCTGAATTACCTATGGCGAGAAATAGAAGAAAAGGAAACACAAACAGATTACGTCGGGATTGACATGAGCGATAAAGAAGTACGGGTTCATATTGTTCCTCAAATGCGACAACCTGTTCGCAATCCCCTTATGGTTCCACTTGAGGAATATAATGCAGATTTATCAAAGTGGATGATGAAATGCCAAAGGTTGGAAGAAAAGGTTTTAGCTTTGAAACCTTTGGAGGAAAAATGTGAGGCTAAAGAGGCAGAAATAACCAAATTGAAAAACCAAGTGCAGGATCTCTGTCAGAATGCAGAGTGTTTAGTCCAGTGCAGAAGACCTGCAAGGTTTTACACCTTAATCCTTAGGGAAAGATTTATCCGTTGGCAAATTATGAGAATCCACTCTAATTTGCCATACAAAATGGAAAATCCTGAAGAATTTGTGGATACCTACCTGCATAACCCAACGAAATAGAAAAATCTGCTGTGTGAGTTATTCCTACATAATTTCTTTATGCACGAGGATGACACATTCCTACCTCACATTTTTACAGGGGATATTCAGTTAAGAGCTTTCCTGTCCACTCTGCAAAATTAGGAATATTGGGAACAGTGAAGCGAGATGATTAAGGATAATGAGGCAAATGCGACATCGTATTCGAGGCCAATGCATGGTGATTACAGGGGTGCAGCCAATCAACATTTCACTATGATGAGAGAAGAAAAGGTGAGAAAACTTTATGAAACAAATCTTCAGAGATGTTTAGTTGATGTTCAGAATTTTATTCACCAACATTTTAATAGTGCCTTAGCAGCCTGTAGAAATCGTTGGGGTGAGTTACCTCTTTCCTTGCAGAAGAAAGAACCTATCTCCCCCAATAACTTGCAGTGGTCAAAAAGAAGAGCTGAAGGTATCATGCAAGTTATTCAGCAGCTGCAACATCAGTGGATAGGATTAAGATACAGATTGCCTATTGTAATCACCCCTGTTCCATGGTTTTTTGATGAAGACCCCCAGCCAGACGATCAGTTTCAGGCATGGCTCAAGCAGATAAAAGAAATCAGAGGGTTTTACAAGATTCCTGGTCCAAAGTTCAGCTACCAAGAAAGAGTTATGGACAAGGATCTCTGTTCTATTGTAGCCTCACAGAATGCATGAGGACATGCATCAGAATAAGTTGGGGGGGATGATGAGGCCAAATATTGCCTCATTTTTTATTATTTTGGACATCCTTAGTAGACCTTTTTGATATGTTTTAATGTTAATTTTCTTGATGAAATGCAATATTTACTACTATTTACATATTTGACTGTTTAGAAGCATAATATTCTGTTTTTACTAATTTTCTGTATTTTCTGCATAAGTTTTGTTGATAAATAATGATTTATTGTGAAATGTGTTAAGTGCAATCACGTGTGGAATATATATCATTCATATCATGCACTCTGAAGTTGTCAAATGCAGAAAATAGCACTAAAAACAGGTCAAAACTGCAAGCTGTGCAAAACTGTTTTTGACTGTTTTGACTTGGACAAATTCCAGCCAGATTTGCAAGGCTTGGGATTTGGTCAAATTCAACTTAGGAAAGCGTGTGACCAGGTTATTGAAAGACTTATAAGTCTGGTCCACCCAATGCTCGGCCAAAGAACCGCAAACAGTGTTGAAAACAGTCATTCTGGCGCTGCTCTGAAAAATAACAGGGATTCTGCTCCGGAATAACAGGACTGCTCCGGAATAACAGGAAATGCACAGTTTTGACCAAAACAGCTCAGGAAAGACAGCAAATTGCAGGAGAATGATAGGGATAGCTATGTAAATCTGTTATGCATCTTTTTCAACGCAGAAGACCTCTAGCAAGTGTGCAATGAATAGATTTCATATGTAACCATATTCTGCATTTTAGGAATGCAGTTTTAACAGCATTCCTAAAATGCCTGAATTTGAATCATTCCACATCTGATTTAGCTATTTTTAATATAAATAACTAGCTCCCATCTGGGTTGAGCTATGTAGGAAGAATTAGGATTGCAATTAGTGTAATTCTGAATATTGTGAAATCAGATTTATGTAGCAATAATATGCAGAATTTTTCTGCATGTTTTTAAATCAATAAAAAGTGCAGTTTTTATCAATTTTATTTTATGATTGAAGGAGTGATTAGGTAGAACACCAGAGCTACTTCTTCACCTTCTTCTGAACCAGGGAGCAAGGGCCACTCCCAGGAGCAGAAGAAGGTTCATATCAGGTTTTCTTGTTTAATTCTGTCTGCAGCAGAATAGCAGGAAACCTGTCATTTTTCTGCATTTTCTTATTTTGCTGAATTTATTTCCAGTTTTAGAATTTGTAGTTACATTTTCATTTCTGAGTTTATTTCTAGATCTGTTCTTTTATTTTGCAAGATAGTTAAGTTTATTTTCTGCAATTCTAATTTCAGCAACTTTCATTTCAGCAATTTTACTTCAGTTTTTGAGTGCATTTTCAGATTCAGCAAGAGTAAATAGGTTTCTTTCACTGTCATTTCATTTCTGCAGTTTTATTTCAGCAAGCATAATTTAGTTTCCTTTCAAGTTATAGGGTTTAGAGTGACGAGAAGAACCCCCGACAAACACTAAGCTGTTCTACCAATAAAGCCATTTTCTGAATGGAGTGTCTTACACCTGCCTGAATTGACTATCGTAAACAGCCTTAGGACACCTGCCCGGATTGATAAATAATGATCAAATGATGAATTAAACGACACTCATCAATAAGCTTCTAAGTTCAATTGTTCTCCCCTCCATCAGCCTATTTCAGATGCTGACAGGTGTTTAGTCTTGGGATAAGAGTCAATATGTGATAGAAGGTGTGCCACCAGGGTACAGGACATGAGCGTGAACTGACAGATTGTACCGCATCTGCCCCCATTCAAACTGACTCGATTTCTCACCTACCGGATTGCCATGTGGCTGCCATATTTTCAGGTGAACCTTGCTGCAGGTACATTCCTTGCCCGCAAAGGTCAAACATCAGCCGCTTTTGTCAGCTTTTGCAGCTTTTGTCAGGTCTGGGGTTCTGTGCCCAAATTGTAATCGGGGGGGAAATTGCGCTATAAATAGCAGCCTTATTTCATTGTACAAGGGTGGAAGGGGGATATATTTCTAAGGAAATTCTGTAGCTGTGCACTTGCTTTTGAATGCAAAGTATATTTGGCTCTATTAGTTGTGTTTATCTTGTATGCTACCTTTATTAAGTATTTCTGCCGCATGTTGCTTATATTGCTGATTATTGCTATTCTACTTTTCTGGATATCAGTATTGGTAATTAAGTATATCTGGAATACTGACGTAGAGGATACATAGGATAGAATTGCTCTAATAGTTTCTGCTACATACGTTGCTTTGATTGTTGTTGGTAGTAGTGATTGGTTAGTTGTTGTGCTGCTTATCTTCCCCACCCGAAACAAGCATATTTATGTTTCTTTTCGTACTTTATAATTTCTGTCATGCACTCTGAGCTAAACCCCCCAACTGAGAAAAAATAGGAATCCGGCCTTCTCCGGAGATTGGCGTGGAAGGCATTCCTTCCTTCCGGCCTTTCAATCTGCTAGGCGAATCTAGGGCGCAAATAGATTAAAATCCTATCCTAGTGGCAGATTCGTAACCAACATTTCCCTATCCAAAGCCTTTCTAAATATTATTAAACAACCAAAAACATTTTTATAAAACTACCACCAAGCCCTCATTAGAGAATACATGTTGCAGTCCCAGGTCAACCCACAAGTGTAAAGATGTCAACATCATGTTATCTCTAGAATATTAAGTGTCCAGTTACCCTGTCCAAAGGCTTTCTAAATTCTATAAAACAACCAAAAACGTTTTTATAAAATTAACACCAAGGCTCTTCAATGATATATGAACAGTAAAAATGTGATCAACAGTCTAGAATTCTCTCCTAAATTTTGTTTACCCTCTAGTTCTGAAGCTACCCTAGTCCATTGATTCAAGGATCTTCATGTCCAATATTGTGGCACAAATCTTGGCAAATATGTACCCATTTATAATGGTCCCATAGTTATTCAATTCCATGTTGTCTTGAGCTTTGTGATTGAGGTGTATAATTCTTGTGACAATATGGAGGAAAACTAGCACAAACGATACTATGGAATAAACACTTTAACGGAATAAACTAGAGAATCAATCACATATTTGAGGAATTCTACTTAAGTCATTCATGGTCAGTTGCTCTATTAGTGCATAACTTCTGGATTGCTTTCCTAATATCTCCTTAGAATTTAGGACATCATAATCTATAACTGTTTATTATATCATCATTCTTTGTACATTGACATATTACAAAGAATCTTTCATTTATATTATGACTACTATATATGTGAATATCTAATGCACTGGGAAATTGTCCAGTAGAAGCTCTGTCACTGATGTTTACTTGCATCCCCTTTGTTGTGTTTGTTTTTGTAATAACCCTCCCTATCTAGTTCTCTAGGGGTTTGCCAATTCTTAACCTTTTTCGTGAATTTTTAATATACAAAATCACAAACACAGAGCAATCCAGAATTCTCGAAAATATTGCTTTATTCTTATATTAAAACTAGGGCACAAATTACAATGCAAATACCTCAAATGCTGATGAAACCCTAGCTGCTCCGTACTCTATAAATGATGATGAAGGCTCAGCCCTTCTGATGTGAATACTGTGTGGTGTCCCAGCTCCAAATATTCCCTGTATAATCTCTGAATGACCCTGTGTGGTAACCCAACTCCAGAAGTCTTTAAAACTGAAGTCCAACTGCAATCCCTGTGTGGAAATGCCCAGATTGACCTGAGGGTAATCTTGCAACCCCGAAGCCAATGTCCCTGTAAGAGGTTGTCGTCTCTCACAAGCTCCAGAATCTCTGTAAATGGCTCTGCCAGAGAGTCCTCCAAAAAACTAGAGAGAAAAATAATAATCTTCGCATATCTCCAAATGAACTCAAAACCTCCTTTTATCTCCTCCATAGGTCAACTTAGGGTTAGGTCACTTTTAGGGTGAGCAAATATAATTTTATCAATTTTTAATTCCACCTTATTTCTCCTTAATTTATTCACCCCCTTATGCCTAGGCTTAACGACTTTTTAAGTCGTCACTTAAAATGGCCCCTTTTAAGTATAAAATGATTTTATAATAAAAATAAAGTCACTGACTTTACAAAATTAAATTAAATAATCACTTTATTAATTTTATCTTCGACCATTAAAATTTCCAACCTCTGCCCATCCGAATTGAAATCCGCGAATGGTTTTGGACACCCATTTCACTGAAGAATATCATTGCACTGTCTGTTGT
This sequence comes from Wollemia nobilis, assembly GCA_028583015.1. NCBI lineage: Eukaryota > Viridiplantae > Streptophyta > Pinopsida > Araucariales > Araucariaceae > Wollemia > Wollemia nobilis. Next base: position 26,059,749 of record JAQPPZ010000523.1, read on the forward strand.
CCACTGAAACCCTAAAAACGGACATGGCTAAAAATAGTAACTCTGATCAAACAAATCTCCGAATGAGCCCAAACGACCATCAATCACTAGCTCTATGGGTATTGACAAAGATTTTGATATCTCCAATGGGTCCCCTCCATCCGACTTAGCCTACGGGAGCTCGTGTATAGGCTAATCTGCTCTGCACCTGACTGCGTAGAAAAGGGGACATTACAGTCCGCCCTTCCCAAAGATTGCTTGTCCTCAAGCAATACGTATACATACTCCAGTCAGATGCTACATCTCGGCTGAGATCACATCAAATCCCCTGGATCCCATAGCAACCTCAAAAAGGAACCGCCACGCTGACGCTGCGCCACTTTGATCATCACTACCCCTCTGACATGGTTAAGTGGCGGAAGTCTCAACTGCAATAGCATGATGAAATCTCTCTCCAGTCTGGCACTGACATGTCTGTCTGAGCTGAGATGTAATATCATGTACCACGACATACCGAAGGAATCAACGTCATAGATTACTGCAAACACAATGTTGGAAGTGCCTCCATAGTCATCACCTAACCAGCTCAACTCGGCGTTCACACTCCTGGAATCTCCCAGATAATCCCATGTAGCCCAATCTACTGCAGTCAATGTAATATCCTCTGGAAATATAATGTCCCTCATCATACTCAACCAAGTAGGGTGTAAATGTATCTGTATAATTCTCGAAAGATCAACCACACTCCACTCTGGCAACTCAATAGGAAGCTCAGCCTCACCATCAAAACTGGTATGCCCATTATGACTGCACCCTGTGCCAAGTAACATCTCATGCATAGGTGACTCAACCAGGCCTATCTTTGCACTTTCACGGATTAAACTGACCCCTTGAGAGGGCACTGTGTTCAAATAAGAAGTAAGATACTCCATGTAATGCCAACCAAATTGTGGATCCATCTCCATCATGTAAATGTTATGGCTGTCCGAAAAGCGAACAGCGGCATATCTCTCATACCCATGATCAACTATTGCCCACAACATGCTCCTACCATCGCCCTCGATGCCCATCAAGGCAAACATACGATCCTGGGTAAGAGAACTCAACTCCTGGTCATCCGCATTAGGCTGGAGGATGCTCATGGAATCACCCTCAGACTCATGTCGGAGTAGACACCCTGTCTCAAACAATGTATCCTGATGATCTATTACAGTAAATGAATCAGCACTCTGCATCTCAAAAAGCGGATTGCCCAAAAATGTCACATGATCCATCTCATATAACGGATTGTCAGTCCATCGGAAACAGTTATCTCCCTTGTGCTTATCAAGGTTATTTTGCTGATCCCAAATAAATCTGAAGAATGTCTCATGATGAAGACATTGCCCTGAACTGTCATCCCAGAAACTGAAAACACTGTCAAGCTCTGTCACCAAACCGATACAACCGGCCCCGGTAACTTTGTCGAGCTCTGCCACTCTATAAAACAATCCATCCCTCAGAGGAATTCCTGGATCCCATAGCCAAATAGGGATTTTGTCATTCCCGAAATTTAATAATTTCTGCTGTGCCACTATGACTACAACTGAATTATTCTGCAGCTCAACGGAGTACCCATTCTGGACTGACAAACGAGGAACCCAACAAGAAATTGATTCTACCACTATAGGGAAGAGCACCTCATGCCAAGGTGATACATATAACTCCTTATACCAACCCTTCTTCCCATTCATATATGACATGGTCAAATCATCAACATGTGGATTGAAAGAAAAACTATGAGCATACCTCACTATACAGTCCATCTGAACTTCACCAACTGGTTCCATGGAAGGGTCTATACAATCACCTGTGCTACAACTCTCAACATTCTGCACACAGAAGTCAGGAGATGTTTCGCCAATCATAACACAAGGAAATGAACCTGCATCAGCATCATACTCGAGCTGTTCCTTCTGAGTGGTTGTAACAGTTGACCAATTTTCTTCTTTGTGAACAAAACTTAACTCAAGGTTAAGTTTGTTAATTATCTTCTCCTTTTTGGTGAGTTCTTGGTACATCTTTTCTGCAGTTTGGATAGCCAAATCCCTATCAGATAACAATTGCAAGTAATCAGATTTTATTTTCTCCAAAGCATGCTTGATAGTTTCTACCTTAATAGTTTGCACGCTTTCAATAGAGGAGATATCAATCAACCCTATCTGCCTATCTTTGAGCTGAGCTGTCCTCAGAAGATATTCAACAAAGTTGTGTGTGCTATCCAAATGGGTTAATGTTTGGACAATCTTCTCTTCTGTAACCTGCAACTTATCCTTCCAACTTTGCATTGTATCAAGTTCTGGATTGTGATCAGCAGCACACAATAAAGTTTCTGATTTACCATCTTTGGCATAATGATCAAAATCAGCATTCCTTTTGACACTACACTCTCCAACTTCGTGCACTGAAGTTAGGACTGACTCATGCTCAACCCAAGAATTATCAACTGCATGCACATCCTCACCAGCTGCTGATTTAACAATGTCAAAATCAGCATGCTCTATGATCTCACCACTATCACGAAATTCATTATGCCCCTCACCAAAATGAGATCCACAAGATGAATTAACTTCATCTTCATCAATTTTGCCCTCCTGTACTTCCACACAAGTTTCTTGAAGAGGTGGCATGTTTATATTTTGAATTTCAGCAGTCTGAATGTTCAGGTCAGCACCCTGATCAAAAGGAAATTTGTCTCTATTAATCTTCTCATTTACTTCATCAGCATAACTCTCCAACTCATCAGGAAAGCCACCATCCAACCACTTGCTGGTCTGTTCTGTTTCTAACTTTAACCAGGAGACATCTTCATCGACATCGATCTCCTCATCAAATTTGGAGTCTTCACCATGAAAAAAAACACCATGCAACAATGAACTGTTGCCAGGAAAAATGCAAGGCTCATCATACCTTATGTCCAAGGTCTCACAGAGCTCACCGGATTGCTCTGGAAGCAATTCCACAATTGTTGTCCTGTCATTACCCTCGGTACTATAGTTGTCCTGGGACTTGTGGGTTATGGGCCCACATATATGTCCAAGTGACCACTCTTCTTGGCAAGTGAAGCAACGCTGTTCTCTTCTCAATTGATTCTTGCTTTTGAGAGGTAGTCCTTGCATCTGTAAGTCACTCGGTCTCTTTTCCTTCTCCTGTTCCTCCTGTACCAAGAGAGGTTTCAGCTTCTTCTCACATTGCTTGGAAACATTGTCAACTAATTTACGTGCAGCTGAAGAGGTAATCTTTCCTTGCCTCAAAACAGCCATCAACTTGGGCAAGATGGGCTGGGTAAAGTCATCACTTTCCTCAATGATGCGTACCATGATAGTTTGCATGTAAGAGGATATAATGTCTTCATGATCTTCACTGATAGAAGCCATAAAATGTCGAAACATCTGGAAACTAAGATCAGCACAATCTAAATCAAGCAAAACGACATATATTCTAATTTTTGCCATCACTTCCAAAATTCTAACCTTCTTACCATAGGATCGGTCCCTGATGTTATTCAAACCATGAAAACTGTCAACCATCAGCTGTAATCCCTCCTTCATGATGTCGTCATTGTAGGGTGCTTCCGGAGCTGTAATCCTTATGATCTCACTGAGACAAGAGGTGACTGCAAGTCTCACGTCCTTGTCTGCATGTCTCATAATCCAATGCTGGCCTAATGCAACTATAGGTACTTTCGCTGCCCAATTCAAAACCTCACGATCAGATTGATCTAGTTCAACTAGACATGTATCCATTTCCTTTAGACTCTCAAGAAGAACATCTTTTGACAATTTCTGGGACTCAAGTTGTTTCCCCAAAGCATAGAGCTTACAACTTACATCCATTCTTTTACTGATATGTTTTGCAGATTGAATCTGTTTTCTGTTATTGGATGTGTGATGCTCAACCTTAGCCTTAGAGGGAACCATAGGTGTTGACTTAGGTGACATAGCTACCATCAACTGCTTTTCCAACTTTTCTGGGACAGCGAGCTCAACTTTATTAGCCGCAATATTAGCTGCAATTTTAGGATCTTGTAAAGTATTTTGTTCAACTCCAATTTTCTTCGGCAACTTTATGAATGAAAAATCAACCTTATCCTGAGGAAAAACTGAAGGTAGAGAAATTTGCATCATTGCAGTTAATTGATTGATGGATTTTTGTATCTCACTCTGAGTCCTATCCCAATCACGCTGTTTCCTAGACCAATCATTATAAGACTCCATGAATCTGAAATTTAATTAGGCTTCCACAAGCTGGCAGAATAGCCTGAGCTCTGAATTAACAATACCCAGAACTCTTAAAGCCCAAATCAACCAAATGGGTATTCAAATCACCAATACCCAGAAACTGGAAACCCTAGATTTGAAAACGACAACCAAACCCTAACTTCCAAGTCTGACAAATACTCACGGCAGCTGAATTTTTTTTTTTTTCACACATTACTTAAATCATTTCTGAAATGTTCAGCAAACCCTAAACAGGCTGGCAGGAAAAACCAGCTCTGATACCACTGTAATAACCCTCCCTATCTAGTTCTCTAGGGGTTTGCCAATTCTTAACCTTTTTCGTGAATTTTTAATATACAAAATCACAAACACAGAGCAATCCAGAATTCTCGAAAATATTGCTTTATTCTTATATTAAAACTAGGGCACAAATTACAATGCAAATACCTCAAATGCTGATGAAACCCTAGCTGCTCCGTACTCTATAAATGATGATGAAGGCTCAGCCCTTCTGATGTGAATACTGTGTGGTGTCCCAACTCCAAATATTCCCTGTATAATCTTTGAATGACCCTGTGTGGTAACCCAACTCTAGAAGTCTTTAAAACTGAAGTCCAACTGCAATCCCTGTGTGGAAATGCCCAGATTGACCTGAGGGTAATCTTGCAACCCCGAAGCCAATGTCCCTGTAAGAGGTTGCCGTCTCTCACAAGCTCCAGAATCTCTGTAAATGGCTCGCCGCAGAGTCCTCCAAAAAACTAGAGAGAAAAATAATAATCTTCGCATATCTCCAAATGAACTCAAAACCTCCTTTTATCTCCTCCATAGGTCAACTTAGGGTTAGGTCACTTTTAGGGTGAGCAAATATAATTTTATCAATTTTTAATTCCACCTTATTTCTCCTTAATTTATTCACCCCCTTATGCCTAGGCTTAACGACTTTTTAAGTCGTCACTTAAAATGGCCCCTTTTAAGTATAAAATGATTTTATAATAAAAATAAAGTCACTGACTTTACAAAATTAAATTAAATAATCACTTTATTAATTTTATCTTCGACCATTAAAATTTCCAACCTCTGCCCATCCGAATTGAAATCCGCGAATGGTTTTGGACACCCATTTCACTGAAGAATATCACTGCACTGTCTGTTGTCCACTGAAACCCTAAAAACGGACATGGCTAAAAATAGTAACTTTGATCAAACAAATCTCCGAATGAGCCCAAACGACCATCAATCACTAGCTCTCTGGGTACTGACAAAGATTTTGATATCTCCAATGGCTCCCCTCCATCCAACTTAGCCTACGGGAGCTCGTGTATAGGCTAATCTGCTCTGCACCTGACTGCGTAGAAAAGGGGACATTACAGTTTTTGTGGTGCAGGTATTGGCTTAAGTCTCTTTACATTAAATGTCCATGTAAGAAGAGTAGTAAGATTGATTATTAAAACTGGACTTTAAAAGAGACATCAAATAAAACCAAAATCTCATGTTTTAGAGTTGTTGATCTAATAAAACAGAGCCAAACCAACCATTATTTCTTATTCTCATTATTTTAATTGAGAATTAAACAAGAAAGATGGTAAATCCCTAATGAAACTCATAGAAAGAAAATAAGAACTGATTCTAAGAGGGACTAAGTGTAGTTGAAAGTGATTTGACCTCCTCCTTGCTGCAGCAAACCACCCTTCAAAATGCACAATAACATAGCCAAACCTTAAAATCTATACATTCAGCTTAGTAAGGCTCACCCCTTATTCTTTGGGGGTTCTCCCCCCCTCTTGGCTTAGTAAGGAGAAGATGCTCCACAAGATTCGGAAGGATGTTAGTCTCCAATACACCAGATGCACATGGATCTCTCCTATTGCCCCTCTTTCCCCCAAGTTGTCTTTCTACCATGAGCACTTCTTACAGATACAGGAGGGCAGAATAGTTCCACCACAATACCTTCAGCAGCACACAATGCATAGTCTTCGAATCACTATTGGGCAACTCAGGGTGTGTTCTCACCAACTCCGGATTGAGTTAGATCACCATCTTCCGAAGGAGGAGTGGATTTGCTTGTTTTGCTCCATGGGTGAAGTTGAAACCCTTCATCACTTTATTTTTTGTTGTCCCATTTATTATGAGATCCGGGGTAGGTTTCATTGCCTTTTCAGGGACAACTCTCGATCTGTTTCTACCTTCTTCAGATACCCGGACCAGCGTTGTCTCGCACTCTTTCTTAGGGAGATAACTCAGCTTCGATGACAAAAAAGTTCTCCAAATGGATCTCACCCTCCTCATCATCGGCTCATCACAACATACTTCACCAACTCCGACGGACCAGGTGACTTCGATCGAAAACGCCCCACATCATCCAGTTCGAACAGAAGCAGGGTCACTAGACAATGCACCAACAGTTTGTCAAGGTTCCGAACTAGCAATGGGCAGAGACATCATGGACTTATTCAGCTTCGGTATTTCAGCCTCGACTGTTAGGAGAGATTAGTTTCTGAGGGGTTCTCGGAGCTTGCCCCTTCTGGGCTGCTCTCTCCCCCCTCCTCTCTCTCCGTTCTTGGCGTGCACTCCTCTCTATTGGACTGCAGCCCTCCCCCCCTCTGCTCTCCCATTTATTTTCTTTTCCCTTTCTCTTTGACCCGTTTGTCGGGTTTCATCTTGTATTTATCTTAGTTCTTTTCTTTGTTGGGCTTTTTAGCCTGCTAGCTGGCAGTCATTATTGTCTTTCTTATAGTCCCTTGGGTCTTATTTTGGCCCACCGCGGACGTTAATAATATTTCATTTCTGCCACATGAGAGAACATTTAACTTTTATATTCATCAACATAGCTTTGGAGAACCACAAAACCAACTGACAGAATACTTTGAAGCATTTGAATATCTTTTGAATTGGTCAAAATTCCTATCAGAAAAATCTAGAGTGGAAGGCACACAAAGATACAATATTTACAAGCTTGAAACAACGATATCTAAAACAAGGCATGAAGCATCTTTAGGTTGAAATTTTTGGCAGCTCCAGTGAGAAAACCATTTGACTCCTATGTTAGCTTCACTAAAGTGTCAATGGCAAACATCCAAGCTAAATAAGGTGAGATCCATAGACCTCCACTGAAACTCGGTTGCGTGTGAACTCAATTATCCTCAGTTGGCTCAGTCCAATAAGGGCTGTTGTAAATTACCTTTTTCTGGTCTGTAAAAATTAGTAAAGATGGACCATGCAATGGTTGCTGCTCAATATTCAGGCACCACAATGGAGGAAAATAATGGCAGTCAATTTCATACATAAGTAGATTATCCCTACCTTCTGATGATCACCATTTTATTTTGTTATTTAAACAAATAAAAATAAACAATTTGCAATAGAAAATAATTGAAGTTGGAGTCCAATCAAGGTGGCTTTCCCAGATGTCACAAATCATTGTGGTTGATTACATTCAGAGAATATTGTTACCTTCTCACAACTGTCCTTTTTAGTTTGTCATTCTTATAAAATAAAACAATTTGCAATAAAAAAAAAGGGTTCATGTTGGAGTTAATTGGGTGGCTTGCCTTGATGTTACAAGCCTTTGTGGAATTGTGTGGAATCTAATCTGGTAAAAAGCACGTGAACAATTAACAACAAGAGACTATCAAACAAAGTGAAAAATAAGACACATGACGAAGCAATTAAGAACCTGTTGTGAAGCATATAACCATGAAGAAAAGGGAAACTAAAAAAATAGAAATGTTAATAAGCTGCACATCTTGGGGAATTGAGGTGATGCTCCTGAAAATGACAATGGGGTAATATGTATAAACAAATTGATTCCCCAAATAAATGTTGACCTGCTGTTTACCTGAAAACAGCCAGAGATTTGAATGACAGCAAATACGTTTGCCATAACAATTGCCCATGCAGGGCTTGTCAAGGAATTTAGGACATATGATTCCACAGCTGATCCAAATGCCCAATAACCTACAAATGCAAGTGACCAATAGCTTGCAATGATGACTGTATATGCCGCTGAAACACCTCTGTACATATTTTTCTTTGCAGGATCTCTGAGAGTCGACTGCAGAAAACAAAAAGTGGTGTCAAACTGGAAGTCTTTGTTTTCATAAAAGAATCAGAATATAAGAATGGAAATTCATTATTTCATACAGCAACTCTTGGAACCCAAAGAATGTGCTCAAATTGGGCACAGATTTTGACATAGGATGAAGCATACTCGGCAACTATATTTTGTTTCCAGCATATTTATAAGTTATCACTGATTAGTCGTTCCAATGATACCATAGGTCTGATGTACATGTTTTGAGAATTTGTCACTACATGAGAAACTACAAATCTGATTTGCTTGACAAACATTACCTGTATTTCAGGTAACATTGCATCTCCAAACGAAAATGCTATAGTCCCCAAAGCATTGAAAGCTTTAAATATTTTGGTAGATGAAGTCCCATGTAGCTGATAATCCACTGAATTTCGATTCATCTGCATTCCTGCTTGGCAAAGCTTTCGTTAATCCTTGCTCACATAAAGAGAAAAGTGTTAATGACTTATTTACAATTTTAGTCAGAAAAAGTGGTGCTTCTGTTTAGTGCTTCCTGCTAAATATATGCAGTAATTATTGGCTAGAGAGACAGAAAATCAGAAATAGGAAAGAAGACATGCCATTGGTAGCCACCATTGAAAATATCCTTTATAGTTATCTAAAAAACATAAAATAATCTATATGGATGTCGAGTTTTCAAAGACTTTATGCAAAAAATTTTCTCTCAACCCTATAAAAGATGATTGATCGACTTCGCAGGGCCAGGTTGTGGTGGCATGGAGGGCAACTCCCTGAACTAGCTGAATGAAAAGGTAAATATACTATAGGATACAAGGCACATGTAGCAGAATCAGCAACAGTACAAATAATTAGTACATGAGATGTGTGATGTGTAAGGAACATGTCACTTTGTTCCTGTGCAGTGAAAAAAGTACCAGAACAAAAGATTTAGAACTACAAGGACTGTCAGAATCTACAAAGGAAAGGAGAGAAAGACTGGGAAAAGACAACATAGAGGAACTAGTGATTTATAATGTTCCTAAGCTCTATACAAAATTTACAACAGTAAAAGAATATTGGAAAGTCAAACGGTTCAGCTCCCAATTGATCAAGAAGCAGTTTCAGTGACAGTAACAAAACTGCCCATTTGCCTCTACTGGACTTGGCACCAGTCCGTGTTGCAGCTGTGTCCCTAATGCCTGGCGCTTGAAAGATGACATATGTGCATTCTAACATATGGTGGTCACATCATTCATCAAGCGCGTGAATGTACGTCACCTCCGTTGGAAGAAGATGCAGATTTTGAAATTACATCCACAGCAGAGCGGTTGGTGAGAAGCAGAACAGTGCCAGTTGAACAGGAAGAAAGGGGGAAAGAGCCTGCATTAGAGATTAGAATGATGTACAAAGGAGGTTATAGCCAAACTCTAGAGCAGGAAATGGTGGCAATTGATGCAACACAACTGGTACAACAGGGCAAGGCAGCCATAAGACTGATCAACCTAACAAGCTGAGGTGGAGAGAATGTGGAAGAAACCACCACAAGAGATGATACAAACATAGAGTTGGATATGAGTGATCATTTTATGATCGAAGAACCAAATTTCAGGAAACCACCAGCTCTAGGGGATTGTATCGATGAGTAGGTTGATGCCTTCTTCAAGAAAATATATGAGGCCTTGGATAGAGCGAGATTGGAGTTCTAGGTCGGATGTGTAGGATAGTGGTGACAATGGCAACTGATGGTGGAAAACAAATTAGGCAAGCTAGTGCAATGGGCACAAGGTGAGGAAAAGATGAAGAAGCTTGCTAACATTCATTAGAAGCAGCCTTGGGATCTAGAAACTAGCAGCGTTAGGAATATGATTGGAGTAGAAAACCTACCAGAAGGACCTCAAACAATCTACAGGTAGCCAACAAAGGCGTATACCAATGAGGTAGATTCAGCACCTTGTCCAACAGATAAAGTAGGTGTGAAGCATGTGACGCTTGCACCTAAATTAGTAAAGACATATGCCAGGATTAGCCAAAGGAGTGGAGAAAATCCATGAACCAAAGGAGGAATTGGCTAACCAGTTGGAAGAGAGACTTCGTCAAATGAAAGAGAGTGCTGAAACAAAACTCACAACGCTTAGAAAGGAGGTTGAGGAGAAGAAGATGTTAATCAAACATCTGAAATCCAAGTGTTCAATAAGGGAACTGTTGTCACATTTTTGCACGGGGTGCAATGTCTTCAATGTTGTTTTGTAACAGTGCTGCTCTTCTTTTCCTCCTTCCGTTTTTCTCGCTTCTCTCCCTTTCCTTTTCTTTCCCATTCTCTTTCTCTCCCCCTTTTTTCCATGGAGTTCCCAGCTTGATTTTCCAGCTTTCCAAAGCAGGTCTATCTCGAAATTGGCTAAGTCCGGGTGCGAAGTTCGCACTTCGCCCGCTTTGGTGCGAGTGCAGACTTCGCCTCAGCTTTTGGTGCGAAGTTCGCACTTCGCCCCACCTCCTGGGCGCACCTTGCACTAGCAGATCGACAGTCAATGCAGAAAAAAGGTAAAATGCCGGAGCAGGTCCATATGGCGGCAGACACCGCTGTTCGCCCGTGCGCAGCTCGACTTCTCAACGGAGCGGGAATGCGCCCTTGACAGTGTGTACGTAGGGGAACAAACCCGGAATTTGACCAAGGCTTGAAGGCCTTCCCCGACCGCACTGATTTTTGCACGCATCCCAAGGAGCCCCGATCCCAAGGCAAAGATGGATAGAATGCCCTCTAAGGCGTGCATGTGTCACACGGCATAACCCATCATCGACAAGTGTCCAGCCTTCGGGATTTGAACCAAGACCGCCGACCAAAAGGGATAAGCATGGGCTGCCCGCACCGCCCGCGTTAATAGCCACATTCAAAGCTGATCCGAGGTTTCACCCGCTCCAGCCTACTAGCAACCCCGCCGACTTGAAGAATTACCCAAAGACTCCGCCACGTAGCTGTCCAATTTCCAGGAAGACCATGCTCGCGGGTACAGCCTCACCCGACAAAAGGTCAGCATTTGCAGCCTCTTTCGCCGCTTCGTCACTCATGTTTGATCGGGACTCGTGCCCATTAATGTAACAAGTGGGACTCGGGCTATAAAAGCCCATCTGAAATTCATTGTAAAGGGTGGAAGGGGAATGTTTGTTAGGGAACTACTGTGCTTATTGTAATCGTACTTCTGCTTATAAATACAATCTGTATGCCTGGTTCTGTTCTACTATCTTTATTCTTTTATGTCTGTCTTTCATTATATGCCTTAGGCCCACCCGTGTCGCCGCTCGTTAATTCACTTTGGCATTTGGCGATCGGGTTCCTCTAGCATTGCTTGCTTAAAGCACCTTCTCGTACTTCATTATTTAAAGCATTCATTATAAATTTGGTAGCAGCTCCATCAGCTGTGTGTGACGTTGCTCGGCCCGTATCCGGTGATTGATGCGATCCCCCGCCGTTAGTTCCTTGTAGGGAATGTTTGCTAGGGAGCCATTGAAGCCGTGCGGTTAAACTCTCTACCTAACACATATACCGGCTCCGGCATCTCTAGGTTTACTTTCTACCCCCGTCGCTGTATGTATCTCGGTGATTGATACGATCCCCTCGCCGTTAGTTCCTTGTAGGGAATGTTTGCTAGGGAGCTATTGAAGCCGTGCATACGCCGCCGGTGTATCGGAAGTACGCCTAGGTTTTGCGCTCCTTGTCATGCTCTCGTGTTTGTATGCAGTAGTAGCGGTGATTGGTGTGTTCCCGCATCGTTAGTTCCCCCCCACCAACCTTTGGACATATTTGTATCTCTTCTCGTACATTTGTCTCTTTCCGTTCCTTTATTTCTTTCCTCGTTCCCTTTAGCTTAAATCCCCCCCCCAAAAAGGAGCCGGCCTTCTCCGGAGATTGGCTCTGAAGGCATCTCTTCCTTCCGGCCTTTCATGCTGGTGGGCGAACCTGGGCGCATTAACCAAAAATCCTTTCCTCATGGCAGATTCGTAACCAACAGCTTTCGCACGACCGGTGGGACGCTTGTCCCACGATTTAAAGAAAGAGTGCCCATCCGGCTTCCACCTAGCGCAATCGCTTCCGCCACGCTCGGCGGAACACGGGTCCCACATCCGACGAGAGATTTTCCGATCGCCTCACCCGGCGCCGACAGCTTCTCGAGCTCTTGGTGAGACAAGGAAGTTTCTCACCCCCGACGGAATCGAAGCACCGGTGTTCGCTTCATTGCTGTTCCAAATCGAACACCCGGCGACTCGCACGAACAAATCCTCCGAGTCTAGAAGACCGGTCCGGTCACCTTCATGCACACGAGAAGGTGGCGAACAAGAAATCCGAGAAGCCCGCCCGAGTTCTACGAACTAGACATCCACGCCCGAGGCGAGATACCCAGGCTGGCTGATCCGCGAGCTCATTTCGACGAAGCCGAGGCTGAGATCCAAGAAGAGGCCGAAGCTGAGGCTCGGAAGAGCCGAGTACGAAGTAGAAGAGGCCGAGGAAGAGGAAAATCTTGTATCCTCGGAAAGTACCGATACCGAGTACACAACCGACGGCGGAGAAGAAGAAGAAATGGCTGATCAACAGCCGAATGACGATGATCTCTTCCCGGCGGTGGACTCCCACAGTGGCCTTTGGCCCCCGATCGGTCGCCAAGCCGTGCCCCCGCCGCTTTAAAGTCTATTCCCACATACGACGGCTACGGTAAGACGGCGTACGAGCACATCCAGGACATCCTTGCCCCGGCCGCACCGCATACCATCACCGATGAAAGTGTGAAGACCCGTTCGCCGGCCCTTTCCCCGAGGGGAAAGCTTCTCACCGGTGGAGATCGCCGCGTAGGGATCCATCACCGGTTGGCCCCGCCTTGCCAGAGGCTCGTAAAAGGATGCAACGAGTCCGCTGATCCTACCTCTCTACCGCATCGGCTCCAAGCAATCCGGAGGCATCCTCAAGAGGAGGTGTCCGATTTTAACATTAGGTTTGCGAGATCCTCGGAAACGGGTACCTCGCGAACTTCGGCCTTCACCGGCATGGCCGCTCACTACTATCTCGAGGTCCTTCAACTCGTACATATGCCTCGCTCGCCGAAGATTGCCCGAATTGACGAGTTCCCCGCACCGTACGAAGCCGCCCAGCAAGTCGAAGCCGACATTATCTCCATCGGCAAGCTTCCGTCCGCAGTGCAGGAGCCGATTCATCCCGACTTTCCAAGATCGCAAGATCCTTCTCGCTTCGGTGGTGTGCCGTCTACTTCAGGGCAGCAGCCCCACCCGCAAGTGGAATCCGGCGCCGGTCGTAACTCAATACGGCCCGCCTCGGTTGCATTACCCTCATCCGCCTCCTCCCGCCTCCGCATTTTCCAGCCGCTTCCTCGCTCCCCGCAGTATGCGTCTTATTCTAACCCTCCTCCATTGGCCGCTTTGCCTCCACCGGCACAGCTTGCCGCCTCCCGACAAGCAAAGATCCGTAACACGATTCTACAAGAAGTGCGGGCTTTGGCCTCCGGATATCATGCCATGTCGAATGACATGACAACTATGAAAAAGAAGCAGGCCCAAATGGACTTTGCTCCTAGAAGGCCGTATGCGCCGCCGGCATTGACAAAAGATAAAGCCCCGTAAAACCAACCGCAGAGGCGTCCGCCTCCGAGAAATGCCGCTATAGATGACCCACCCGGTCCTCCCCGACCAGTGTCAACCGGTGCACTACTTGCAATGACCCGCATTCGGAGGAAGATTGCACTTTGCACCAAAGACTACATCCGCACCTTGGCCGGCAAGCACTATAGAAGATGATGAGCCGTACATGATCTTGGACGGTGAGGCCAATTTTGCCCCCGCCGTAAGAGAACCCAAGGACGCCCGCCAAGGAAGAAAAGAAAGCCGCGGACACGGCTAAACCTTTGCAGGTATACACGAGAAGAGAAAGACCGCAGCCCAATGGGCCGCCACCGTACAAGCGGCCGTGGCCTTACACAGCCCCAGAGAAGGCATCCAAAGATAAAGCTCCCGCTAAACCTTCTCCAAAGAAAGACCGCCGCTGCTCCAGCCTAAGCCTCCAAAGAAAGGCCCCAACTCCCGCTAAGCTCCCCGTACTTCAGCCCCCACCCGAAACCAAAGAACAAGCCCAGGAGAAGCTGAGGTACCCGTCTCTGACCAAGAGACAGCGAGTTGAGGCCACCCAACAGTACCGGACCAAGTATGAACCAGCTAAACCAACAGAAGGAGCTAGTACCTCGGGCTACAGCATTGTAGACGAGTTAAAGAAGACTCCTGCCAGAATCAGCATGTACGATGCCCTTCTCGTCTGTGCCAGTGTAGATCCGTCGCAAGAATCACTAAAAAACATGAAGAACGGCAAGCGTATGCACCGCTGTCCCGGTTCAACCTTTGACAGCCTCCACCACCGGGAAGAACAGACCGCCACCCTTTTATCTCTCTTTGCGGATGCAAGGGCACATAGTTCACAACCGCATGGTGGATTCTCGGTGCTTCCTCGACCGTGATGCCGAAGGCCGTCTCGCGATGAGATCGGGATGGAATACACACGGAGCAGCCAAGGTGTGCCGCAATTAGACGGCACCCCCGTCAAGACAGCTTGGTGTCATAAAGGACATCCCTATCCGGCCGCACAAAGCTCTCGACATTGTGGTCATCCAAGAGGTCGTGATTGTTGACCTGGAGCCTTACTTCGGCATGTGTCTCTCTCGGGAGTTCACCGCGGGTTGGGCGGGTACCTGTCTCTAGACTACTCGCACATGGAAGTGCCTTTCAAAGGAAGGAGACCGAAAATTTTCAATGAGAAGCCTTCTCCTTTTCTAGTAGACAAGATACCCGGCGGAGAGATGGACCGCATGGTCCAGCTTGTCGAAGAAGAACCGGTGACAAGAGAACCGACCGAGCAAGCTCTCGAAGTGCTACAGCCTAGAAGACGAGTTCTCGTTGCGGGATTTTAATGCCGTAATCGGGACAGAGCAGTGCTGTTATTCCATTAAGCAGCCTGAGGAGCTTGACGTGTCCGTTGCGAAGGAGGTAGGACCCGCACCCGAAGAGCCGTGGAAGCTTTTCTTTGACGGCGCCCGTTGCAAGAATGGCGCCGGCAGTGGGTCCTCCCGGTTTCTCCAACCGGAGTCCGTAGGGACTATGCCTACAGCCGGCCTCGGAGCCGTACTAACAATCCGGCGGAATACGAAGCCCCGTGCTTAGGTCTCGCGAAAGGCGGAAAGGCTCGGAATCAAGCATCTCCAAATTTTCGGAGATTCGGAGTTAGTGTGTCATCAAGTTACGAATAAATGCGCGTCTAAGCATCACTATCTTAGAGCGTACCGCAATCGGGTCTGGGACCTGATGGAATCGTTTGACTCATTGAACGTTAAGGCAATATCGCGTGAGAGAAACAAGCACGCGGATATTCTGGCGTCTGTTGGAGCCAGGTACGTTCCGGCTGAAGACGTCGTCCGGAAACTGAAGCCGGTCCGCACCATTTACAGGCCTTCGTGCTCGATAGGGATACCTTCCGCGTGTATTCAGCCGTGACGAGGAGATCGTCACATTCCCCGGTTAACGAAGTGTGTGTAATCGAAGGTAGAGACCCCGATGACGAGCAATATGAGGGGTTGATACAGCTACGGAATAATCACGTCCCAAAAGGACTCGATTACATTAGAAAGTCTCTTTGATCGGAATGACAGAGCCATATCCCACAGATCAAAGTAGACCCGAGGCAAGATGCCGACTCGGAGCTCGAACCTCGATAAAACCATCAAGGTCGGAACAGATCGCACGTCTGAGGAGCGGGTGCAGATTAGATCACCGTGCCAGGAGTTCCCCGACATCGTGGCCTCGGTGCTACGAAGATTTGAGGGGGTATGACAGATCTGTCATCCAAAGATACCATCGAGCTAGAGGATGGCGCCAAGCCGTTCCGACAAAAGCAAAGGGCCGTAAATCCAAAGGTTGAGGCCATGATGAAGACCGAGCTCTTGAAGATGCCGGAGGCCAAGATCATCTACCCCATCAAACATTCATCCCGGGTCGCGAATCTGGTGCCCGTGAGGAAAAAGAATGGCGACATACGTCTCTCGTGTCGACTTCAGAAACCTAAATCAGGTTTCCCTCCGGACCACTATCCGCTTCCCCAAATCGACCAAATTTTGCATATCGTTGTCGGAGCCCGTAGATTTTCACTTTTAGATGGATTTTCCGGCTACAACCAGATTTGGGTTAAAGACGAAGACCAAGCATAAGACGGCGTTTACCACCAAGTGGGGGACGTTCGCCTATCGCCGCATGCCGTTTGGTTTATCCAATGCCGGTGCCACGTTCCAAAGGGCCATGGACCTCGGCCTTCCGAGAGCCGCTCAACAAGATTATTGTCATCTATCTTGATGACATGACCGTTTTCTCTCACCGACGAGAAGATCATGTTTCGCACCTGCGTCAGATATTTGAAAGTTGTCGAGAATTCGGCATCTCTATAAACCCGAAGAAGTCTGTCTTCGCGGTAAAGGAAGGAAAGTCGCCGGGACATGTCATCTCCGAGGAAGGCCTCGCCATTGACCCCGACAGAGCACAAGCCCTCGTTCGCTTGCCGCCCCCACCGATAAAAAAGGTCTCGCAGTCCTTCTTCGGTCGATTAACTTCGTGCGGAAGTTCATTCCGGACTTCGCACAGTGATCAAGCCTATGGCCGAATTGTTGAAGAAAGATACACCTTACGAATGGACTGATGAGAGAGAGCAAGCTTTCGAGGAAATCAAGGCTCGAATTGCGCAAGCTCCGGTGTTGACAAACCCGGACTACTCCAAGGACTTCATCCTGTATGCAGTGGGAGAACCCGAAAGTTACGCCGCAGTCCTGACTCAGAAGGGAGACGACGGTGAGGAGCGCCCCATTGCGTTCCTAAGCCAAGTGATTCTCGCCACACGAAGAGAAGTACAATTTTATAGAGCGGCAGGTCCATGCGGTCATGAAGTCCCTTCGAAAGCTCGGGCACTTTGTCTCCCAAAGTAAGACCACCGTCTTTGTGATTCATCCCGATGTTCGCAGCTTCATCTTGCAAGGGGAACCGGGTCACAAGAGAGCGGGATGGATTGCCAAGATCCAGGAGTTTGACATCGAAGCACGGCCCACCAAGCTTATCGTAGGCCGAGCCTTGTGTCGGAATTGGCCCGAAGCGCCGTAGCCGGCATCTCCGCCTCGTAAGTGGGAGGACACAGCGACACGCGTCTACCTAACCAACTCCTTATCGGAGGGGAGTGATTGGACAGATGAACTGGTGAGATACTTCTGCACCGGAAGATGTCCCGATCACCTGAACGCCTCACAACGAAGGAGATTTCGGCTAGGTGCACTTAAGTACACTCTTCGCCCCGAGGGGCTTTACTTTAAAAACATTGACGGCATCCTGTTGCGGTGCGTCTTAAAATCTGACCAGCCTAGGGTCCTCGGAGAATTTCATTCTGGGATGCCTGGGGGTCACCATTCTTCAAGGCCAACGGCCTTAAAAATAATAAGGGCTGGATACTATTGGCCCACTCTGTTCGCAGACGCGTATGCGGTCTGTGCCAAGTGTGATCAATGCCAGAGGTATGCTGGCCGAAACGTAAAAGCACCCCCGCCCCTTCAATCGATTCAAGCCGAAGCTCCGCTCCAAAGAATGGGGTCCGGACTTCATTGGGGTGATTTCTCCTAACTCCTCCGCCGGCCACAAGTTTATTCTCACAACCATCGACTATTTCACACGGTGGACGGAGGCGATCCCGACCAAGAACGCCGACCAAGAAACGGTCATCGTGTTCATTGAGAGCCCGATTACCCGCTTCGGGGTTCCGTAGTCGATTGTGACAGCATAACGGTCCGGGATTTGTAGGCGCCGTACTCACGGAGTACACCAGCTGCCTTGGCATCTATCACAAGATGTCTTCTAATTACTACCCGCAGGGGAATGGCCTTGCCGAGTCTACTAACAAGAACCTCCCCGAAAATTCTCCTGAGGACCATTGAAAAAAATAAGCGGACTTGGCACTTGCTCCCGAACCGGGCGCTATGGGCGGACGTAGTTGCGTTCAAGAAATCCCTCAAGACGTCCCCCTACGCGCTCGTCTATGGCAAGCAAGCCGTTATGCCATCACACATTGAAATCCCCGCCCCGTGGATGATTGACGAAGACAGAGCAGCGGAGACCCGGTAGACGACAAGTTGTGCCAACTCCCGCAGCTTGGAAGAAGACAGAGAAAGTGCATACCAGGCCTTCGCCGATCACATTGCAGCCACTAAAGGCTGGTTTGCCAAAGGCACCACTGCCCGAGTTTTCAAAGTCGGGGACCTGGTGCCGAAGTGGGACTCATACAAGGCAAAACCGGGTAATCATGGAAAATTTGATGCTCTCTCGGGAGGGCCCTTATCGGATTGCCCGGTGAATCGGCTCAATGCCTACATACTTTCGGATATGGAGGGTCAGCCTCCTCCCCATCCCCCGTCAACGGGTTCCACTTGAAGCTTTATCGCCGTTGAAGGCGCCCGAGTGGCCCTTCCCCGTAAAAATTTTGCCTTGTGTTTTTATTTTTCCCCGCATGTATAGTTTCCGCTTTAGCATTCGCTTTATTTTTCCTTCTTTGAGCTTAAATGCGGCATGGGAGAGAAAGACAGACTTCGCAACGAAGTCTATCGTTGCCCCGCAGGAGGGGCGAAGTTCGGCTATGCAGAAAAAGAAAGGAGAAAAAAGAGCAGAAATCGACTAAGTGTTGACCGAAGTCCGACTTCGCAGCGACGCCGGACTTCGGCCCAGCCGAATTGCGAAGTTTGTCCCAGCAAGTCGAAGCAGACTAAAGTTCGCGATCGCGCAACCCTTCGTGCGAAGTACGCACTGCGCGCAAAGTTTGTGCGAAGTACGAACTTCGCACCGAAGTCCGACTTCGGCCAGCGCCGTGCGAGTGCGCGTCGCGCTCAACACTTGGGCGAAGTGCGAACTTCGCGCGAAGTTCGCACTTCGCCTCAAGTTTCGGCCGAAGTCCGAACAAAGCGGCCAGCGCCCGTGCGAAGTCCATCTAAAGATCAAAGGCGGCAAAGACCCAGATCGCGCCCAAACCTTGGGCGCAGCTAAAAACAGAGGTAGAACAGTTCAAGCACGCGCTTCGCGCGAAGTTCGCACTTCGCCCAGTTTTGGTGCGAAGTTCGTACTTCGCCCAGTTTTGGTGCGAAGTTCGTACTTCGCCCGAAATTCGGGCGAAGTCCGACTTCGCCGGCGAGGTCGGGCCGTGCCCAACTTCGGGCGAAGTCCGGCTGCGCCTAGTTTTCCGGGCCAGTATTGGGACGCGGTTTAAAGAATAATAAAAAAAAAAAAAAATTTCAAAAACCCCAAGCTGGGCCCAGGGCGCGTTTGCACTTGTTTTAATGTGGGTTTCCGCACCGAAGGTTTTGTCTTGATCAGCGTGCCCAAGTGGTGGCAGCAGCTTCAACCATGGTGCAGTCCCCAACGCTGAGTTAATGATTGCTGCAGTCCCCAAGCGAAAACGCAACTAAAAAAGCAAGGGACGGCTGCCGGGGCGCGTCTTTTCCTAAACGTTCTCCTGCGCGGCCACCAAGGGTTTTAACTCAGCCGACCTACCCCTCCTGCGTTGCATTAATGACGCTGTTTTTATCTAGAAAAGGGGGTCAAAATCATGCCAACATTCCAGATTGCAGAGATTATTCCTCGGACAAAGGCTAATTATTCTTCCGATAGCGAAATTTGTTGCAGATGCACTCGAACTCGTCATTATTGCTGACTCGGAGAGATGGACAAGGGAAAAATGCCTGTGTCAGCGCAGTCCAGCGGCAGCAGCGAACCAGGGGATTTGCCGCGGCCAGGAGTTTTCAAAGGCGATCCTCCGCCAGAGAAAAAGTCAAAGGCCCGGACGAAGAAGGTACAGCGTGGGCAATCCCCACCACCTCCGGTGAATTACCCGGGCAGATATGTGGACGGCTCGTTTTCCATGAGCCTAACTCAGCCCGAGAGCGAATGTGGAGAGCCGGGTCGACAAGGTTTCGCCCTCCCATCATTTTGGAGCGGCGTACAAATCAAACCTCTTCGGATTCATGTGCCCTCCCGTCCACCAATGCCCGGAGCCGATAGACTTAATTGTCGGACACTATAAACCAGCTTTCCCGGCAATCTGCAGCTCCAGCGGCAAACCCTTGTTCGCACTCGCGCAGGAGACCGTGGCAGCCGCCTTTGCCCCTGTGGCTGGAGTACGACTCCAAGACCATCCTCGTAAAAATCAATTTGGGCGAACAAGCGGGACGTTTCACGCACACCAAGCGAATGAGGGATTTCCTCAATTCGTAGCCGAGCGCCCCGCTTCCAGCCGGACAATGGCCGACCGGCCCCATGCCTTTGGTAAAATTTCGTAGCAAGTATCTATATACCATCTTGGCATGGATCCTCGGCCGCGACTCCGATGAGCCGGTACACCCGCATCACCCGGCGCCGGGAATGCCTCCCGTGTGGAGAATCTTACGAACCGGCCGGCGCAACGGAGCGGAAAACGCCCCATCTCTTTCGACTGGGCAGACTGGCTGGCTTACGCCATTCATTCCAGATCTGTCAAGATCCGAAGCGCCACCAACCAATTTTCGTTTCAATTCTCGTTCCGGTCCGCTCGCTTGTACCATCTCGCACCCCCAAATGCCGATCCCGAACTCGAAGAAGGTTAACGAGAAGGGAGAACCCCTGCACCGTCTATAATCGGACGGATGACTTATACCGGAAAGGGTCCTACTACAAGTTCAACTTCAACTTTCCGGGATTCGTCATGTCGACCTTCACCGAAAGTGAAATCCCCCGTCCCCCGAGAGAAATGACGAGTGCTTTGATAAACCGAAGCTCGGGGACGTTTTCGACCGACGCAGGGATTGTGATCGGAATCTACGGATTCAAGGGCAAACCCTATTTGCTGCCCTATTGGTGCTCAGAGCATCTGTTCGGGATGGAAGTTGCCCGACAGATGGACTATGTGGAAGAAGAGTTCGGCCTAGGGAAGAAAAGAGGACAGATTTTTCAATATCCTCTTTCCTGGGCCAATGTTGAGATTATTGAGGTAGGACAACATGTCTACCTAGGGCAAGCGCTGTCCCGGATTGGCCTGGTTTTGCTGCCACAGCGCTGGAAGTATGACCCTCATGGGATAAGGGGAAAGTTTGCACATCTGTGCCCCCGGGACATAACCGAAGATAGATGCGACGTGGTCCATGTGGACCTTGACTGGGAGATTGAATTAATGGAAGCTTCTCCCCCTTGGCAGGATTTCTCCTGCGAGGAGGTGACATATGACCCCAAGAGAAACCGGGACCATCACTTCTCATCTCCAGGGTTCAAAAAATTTTTGTCCAAGATTGCAGTGCCTTAACCGGTCTAAAGAAAAGATTATTGAATGCCGGAAAATGAGATGCCGCACACAAAGACGATAAATCCACAAGGAGAAACCTCGGCCGTAGATGACGACTTCTCGGTTCTCTATGACCAGCATCATGACAACTGGCGGCCGTTCGCATATCAAGGTTACGTTCCCCGAGGCCCCTTTGAGGATTATAAAAGTGGGTCTCCTCCCAAACAGTTGTACACTTCGGCAACTGCCCGCGCAGGCCCAGCAAGTACCCAGGCCGATCCAATGCAGTTCGTAGCTCCTAAGGCGGCGCCTGAAAAGGCGAAAAAGTTAGCCGAGGCAGCGCCAGAGGCACTTCCTCAGGCAAGAAAAGCACCAGCACCGCCAGAACGCAGACCGGTTGCGTGCACCTTCCGCAAGTCAAACCCCGGTACAAGTTTACCGTGGGGGCATCGCGTCGCCGCACCTCGCTTCTGTCTCCTTCCCCTGATCCGACAGTTGTTCCAGAAGAAAAGAAGCGGAGGAGAGTTGAGAAAATCAGGCGACCTAGCCTGATAGTGCAGCAGCCAGTCGCAGAGCCGCAGCCGCGTCCTGCCGCCGCAGAGGCAGTTCCTTTGGGCAGTCCCAAGCCAGCCGCCGAGACAATAAGAGAAGACATTCACCCGGCATCGGCTCAGGCGGAGCCCGCAGGTACGTTTGCTGTCCCTGTCTCTCTTGTCTCACCCAGTTCTACTTCTACTCAGTCCCCGCTCAATCCGGGCGAGCCATGACCACATCCCCCTCCCCGTCTCCGTGCCCTTCTAGCGGTCCCCATTCTTTCGACCCGCTTGCTCGGAACCCTAACGTCTCTCTTTCTCTCAGCACAACTCCAAACCCTTCGCCCGAGGTTAGTGCCGAGGCTGTCCGTTCACCATCACATCCTCCGCCTCGGCCGCTTCAAACCCTCACAATCTCAGCCTCTCCCATTTCCGTTTCCCGGTCGCCCCCACAAGCGACCGATTCTTCCAAGGTCTGTCCGGTTCCTCCTGATCCCATCCCCGCAGGAGAGACGTCTCAGCAGATCCCTAAGCTGGGGGAACCAGATTTTATGGACGACCTCCGGAACTCAGATGACTTGCCCCTGGCAACGAGAGCCGTAGAGTATTCGGTCTCTTTCCGCCAAGACCTCAAGCGGAGGAGACATGAAGAGATAGCCGCCCCGGCAAAACGCGCAAAGTATGATTTCGGAAGGAGAGTGATTACAACGGAGAAAATAATCCCAATAGTGAAGAAGCCTCTCCGAGAAATGACTAAGGCGGACTACGTGCTCCAGACAAAGGAGAAAAGCTTTGATGACATTGATAAACAGTATGAGATTCAGACGATCATGCGCAAAGCTGACAATCTCTTTGTCAAGAGTCTGGAGGAGCAGGAAGAACTTTTTGCGTTGCAGGACAAAGTAAGGCAACTTGAAGAGGACTTATCTAGGTCCACCGAGCAACCGGAAGCGGCGCGGCGAGAAACCGATGAATTCAAAGCCCACCTAGCCGCTTCTCAAGAACAGAGCCGCAACCGAAAAGAAAGCAGCCTCGAGCAGATTTCTCACCTCCAGGAGTCTTTGAAGCAGGCACAGTCGCAGCTTGCAGAAAAAACATCTCAAGCGGCTGTCTTTTCAAAGGCAAAAGTTAAGGAAATGAGGGCTGGTTTGCTGAGGGAATGCAAGCCCCATACCTTTAAGGCGATGGCAGTCCTGGACTTCGCATCCAGGATTCAAGAAGTTTCTGCCCAGGGAAAGCCTGTGGTAGAGGAGGCCGAGCGCCAGGCAAAGCAATGGCTGGACCTGGCGATAAACCTTCAGGAGCGCGAGCGCGACGGCGTCCTTTTTTCCCCCGTGTCCTCATTCGCTGCAGATTGGGCAGGTGCAAGGGTGACCTTGCACAAATATTTTAGAAAAGTTGAAGAGGTGAGAGTGGCCAGACGAATGCTTGATGCATTCGGGCATGAAAAAGATATCTGTCTGGCCCCCTTTCACGCTCTTACAGAACTTGGGTGTCCAGGTTTTGTTGAGAATGGCGAGCTCCTTACCCTAGATCGGGTAAAGAGGAATTGGCAGTCCTTTGAAGCAGATACAGCTGAAATTGATAGCCTGGACAGAGCCAATTCAAGACAGTCAGGTCACTCAGATGGTGTCCAGATATTCCAGGATCCGCTCCTATTTTCAGGAGTTAGAGAAAAGATACCTCACCATCGACCTGCACGCGGTCGCTGCTTTTCACGGAGCATTAGAAGACATAGCTGACCGCAAGCCATTCGAAGCAGAAGCCTGGCGCTCAGCCCCAGAGGCGTACACTCGCATGTGCGAGGCAGACGCAGGAAATGGAGACCTTTCGGAAGGAGATACTGATGAGGCGACTGACAAAGATGAATCTGAAGAACAGTTGCCGCAAGGAGAACAGTTAGAGCAGAAAAAGGCAGGGGAGGCAAGTTCCTCTGCACCCAAAGGATGAAGGCATGGATTCTTTGCGCCGAGGCGAGCTCGACACCCCACGAGCCGCCAGAAATGTTGTCACATTTTTGCACGGGGTGCAATGTCTTCAATGTTGTTTTGTAACAGTGCTGCTCTTCTTTTCCTCCTTCCGTTTTTCTCGCTTCTCTCCCTTTCCTTTTCTTTCCCATTCTCTTTCTCTCCCCCCTTTTTTCCATGGAGTTCCCCAGCTTGATTTTCCAGCTTTCCAGCAGGTCTATCTGAAATCGGCTAAGTCTGGGTGCGAAGTGCGCACTTCGCCCGCTTTGGTGCGATGTGCGCACTTCGCCCAGTTTTGGTGCGAAGTGCGCACTTCGCCCCACCTCCTGGGCGCACCTTGCACTAGCAGACTGACAGGTCAATGCAGAAAAAAGGTAAAATGCCGGAGCAGGTCCATATGGCGGCAGACACCAGTGTTCGCCTGTGCGCAGTTCGACTTCTCAACGGAGCGGGAATGCGCCCTTGACAGGTGTACAGTAGGGGAACAAACCCGGAATTTGACCAAGGCTTGAAGGCCTTCCCCGACTGCACTGATTTTTGCCGAAAGGAAGAGATGCCTTCCTTGCCAATCTCCGGGTTTGTTCCCCAGCATGAAAGGCCGGAAGGAAGAGATGCCTTCCGTGCCAATCTCCGGAGAAGGCCGGCTCCTTTTGGGGGGGGTTTTGTTTAAGCTAAGAGTGCAGGAAAGAGATAAATGAACAGAAAGAATTTACAAATGTACTTGGAGTTTGGTGGGGGGAACTAACAAGACGGACAACCAAAGAATCACCAATACTTACCGCATCATAAATACAAAGCATGACCGAGAACCGCAAAATCTAAGTGTACTTTCTCGTACTAAGCAATATACGCACAACTACAATGGTCCCCTAGCAAACATTCTCCCTACAAGGAGAACTAACAAAGACGGCAATGCATCAATCACCACTACGTACGGAAACTCAAAACAGAAAGTAACTAAGAGATGTCGTAACCGTGTATATGTGTCATGCAGAGAATTTAACCGCACAGCTACAATGGTCCCCTAGCAAACATTCTCCCTACAAGGAGAACTAACAAAGACGACAACGCATCAATCACCACTACGGACAGCAACGTAACACACAACTGATGGAACTGCTACCACATCTAGTCTATGAAGTTCAAAAGTGCTTGACCACCAAATGCTAAAATAAATTAACAAGCCATGGCACAAACAATGCTAAAGGCGCCTGATCACCAAATGCTGAAACGAATCAACGAGCCGTGACACAGGGAAGCGTAAAGCATAAAGCATAAAGAAATAAAAGCAGCAGAACAAAACCAGGCATACAAATTATATTTATAAGCAAAAGCACGGTTACAATGGTTCCCTAACAGACATTCCCCTTCCACCCTTTACAATGAAATCATGGTGGGTTTTTATAGCCCGAGTCCCTCCCGTTACATTAATGGGCACAAAGTCCCAGCCAAACATTAGCTGACAAAAGCGGCGAAGGAGCTGCAAATGCTAACCTTTGTCGGACCGGACTGTACCCGCAGCATGGTCTTCCTGGAAGCTGGACAGCTACGTGGCGCTGTGTTGGGCAGAACTTCTTCTCGGCAGGAATGCGGGTAGCTGGAGCAGTAGAACCTCCAATCGGCTTTAAATGAGGCCACTGGCATAGGTAGTGCAGCCCATGCTCGTCCTTTTGCTCGGCACGTCTTGGCTCAAATCCCGAAGCTGGACACTTGTCAGATGATGGATGATGTTGTTTGACACGTGTCTGCCTTGAAAGGCAGTTTATCCAACTTCGCCTGGGATCAGAGCGTCTCGGGTTGCGCAGGCAGAGAACAGCGCAGTCGGGAAGGCCTTCATGCCTTGGGTGTATTTCTGAGTTTGTTTCCCTTCGCGCACCTGTCAAGGGCGCACTCCGACTTCGCCGCGAAGTCGGACCGCGCACGTGTGAAAACCGGTATCGCGCGCCGTACGGACTTTGCCCCAAAGACTTATCACTCTTTTGTCAGCCTGCCAGTTACAAGGTGCGCCCAGAAGAGGGGCGAAGTCGGACTTCGCACCAAAACTGGGCGAAGTGCGCACTTCGCACCAAAACTGGGCGAAGTGCGAACTTCGCACCAACACTTAGCCATTTTTCAGGTAACCGCTGTCAAGTTTAAAATTCAACTGTGGGGCTCCAAGAAAGGGGGGAAGAAAGAGAATGTAGGAAAGAAAGAGGAAGGGAGAGAAGAAGAAAGGAAAATAGAGGAAGAGGGAAAAAGAAGAGCAGCACTGTTACAAAAATTGAAAACATTGCACCCCGTGCAAAATGTGGCAACATTTCTGGCGGCTCGCGGGGTGTCGAGCTCGCCTCGGCGCAAAGAATCCATGCCTTCATCCATTGGGTGCAGAGGAACCTGCTTCCCCTGCCTTTTGCTGCTCTAGCTGTTCTCCTCGCGGCAACTGTTCTTCAGATTGACCTTCATCAGTTGCCCCCTCAGAATCATCTTCCGAAGGCTCTCCAGCTTTTGCTTCTGCCTCGCAGATGCGGTTGTATGCGGCCTGGGCTTGGCCCCAGGCTTCCGCTTCGAATGGCCGGCGGTCAGCAACTTCTTCTAATGCTGCGTGGAAAGCAGCGACCGCGTCCAGGTCGATGGTGAGGTATCTTTTCCATAGCTCCTGGAAGTAGAAGCTGATCTTGCAGCATTTGGACACCATCTCGGGTGACCCGACTTTCCCGAATTGGCTCACCCAGCTATCAATCTCACCAGTATCCGCTTCAAAGGACTCGCCAATTCTTTTTCACCTGATCTAGGGTGAGAAATTCGCCATTCTCAACAAAACCTGGGCACCCTAGTTCGGAAAGAGCGCGAAAGGGAGCCATACAAATGTCTCTTTCATGTTCGAATGCGTCTAACATTCGTCTGGCAACTCTCACCTCTTCTACTTTCTTAAAATATTTATGCAAGGTCACCCTTGCATCTGCCCATTCTGCAGCGAATGAGGACATGGGGGAGAATTGGAGGCCATCGCGCTCGCGCTCCTGAAGATTTATCGCCAGGTCCAGCCATTGCTTCGCCTGGCGTTCGGCCTCCTCTACCACAGGCTTTCCCTGGGCAGAAACTTCTTGAATTCTGGATGCGAAATCCAGAACTGACATCGCCTTATAGGTGTGGGGCTTGCATCCCCGCAACAAACCAGCCCGCATCTCCTTAACTTTCTTCTTCGAAAAGACCGTCGCTTGAGATGCTCTCTTTGCAGATTGCGACTGCGCTCGTTTCAAAGACTCCCGGAGCCGAGAAATCTGCTCCAAGGCTGCCTCGCTTTCGGTTGCGGCTTGTTGCTGAGAAGCGGCCAGCTAGGCTTTTAATTCATCTATTTCTTGCCGCGCCGCTTCTAGCTGCTCAGTGGACCTAGACAGGTCCTCTTCAAGCTGTCTTGTCTTATCCTGCAACCCGAAAAGCTCTTCCTCGCTCCTCCAGACTCTTGACAAGGAGATTGTCAGCTTTACGAATGATTCCCTGAATCTCGTATTGCTTGTCAATATCGTCAAAGCTCTTCTCCTTTGTCTGGAGCTCGTAGTCCGCCCTGGTCATTTCCCGGAGAGGCTTCTTCACTTTAGGGATTATCTTCTCTGTTGTAAGCACTCTCCTCTCAAAGTTAAACTTGGTGCGCTTTACCGGGGCGGCTATCTCTTCAGGTCTCCTCCGCTTCAGGTTTTGGAGGAAAGAGATAGGGTACTCTACAGCTCTTGTTGCCAGAGGCAAGTCGTTTGTATTCTGGAGGTCGTCCATGAAGTCTGGTTCCCCCGGCCTAGGGTTCTGCTGAGACGTCTCTCCTGCGGGAATGGGATCAGGAGGAACCGGACGGACTTTGGAAGGATCGGCCGCTTCTGGGGGCGACCGGGAAGTGGAGATGGGAGCGGCTGATGCTGAAAGGGTTTCAAGCGGCTGAGGTGGTGGATGTAACGATGAATGCACGGCTTCAGCACTAACCTCAGGCGAAGGGTTTGGGGTTTGACTCAGAGATAGGGAAACGTTGGGGTTCTGAGCAAACTGGTCAAAAGAATGGGGGCCGCTAGAAGGGTGTGGAGACGGGGAGGAAGATGCGGCCATGACTTGCTCGGATTGAGCGGGAGATGGAGTAGGGGTAGGGCTAGATGAGACCAGAGAGAGTGGGGCAGCAAACGTACCTGCGAGCTCCGCCTGAGCCGATGCTGGATGGATGTCTGCGATTCTGGTTCCGGCGGCTGGCTCGGGACTGCCCGGAGAAACATGCTCTGGAGCGGCTGAACGCGGCTGCGGCTCGCGACCGGTCGCCGCACCGCCGCACTAGGTCGCTCGATTTTTTCAACTCTCTTCCTTTTCTTCTCTTCTCGGAACAACAATCGGATCGGGGGAAGGAGATGAAGCAGTGCAAGCAGCATCGATGTTCCCACGGTAAACTTGTACCGGGTTTGACTTGCGTAAGGTCCGCCGCAACCGGTCTCGCTTCTCCGGCGGCGCCGGCGTCTTTTGTGCCTCGAGGAATCACCTCGGCGTTGCCTTGACTAATTTCTTCGCCTTTTCGGGCGCCGCCTTGGAAGCCACGGGCTGCATTGGGTCTACCCGGATGTCTGTTGGGCCCGCGCTGGCAGTTGCCGAAGTGTACAACTGTTGGGAGGAAGACCCTCCTTTATAACCCTCAAAGGGACCTCGGGGAACGTAATCTTGATATGCGAACGGCCGCCAGCTGTCATGGTGTTGGTCGTATAGAACTGAAAAGTCGTCATCAACGGCCAGATTTCTCCCCGGTGGATTTGTCGTGTCGCGTGCGGCATCTCATCTTCCAAAGATTCAATAATCTTTTCTTTTGGCCGCTTAAGGCCTGCTATTTTGGAGAGGAATTTTTTGAACCCTGGAGATGAGAACTGGTGGTCCGGGTTTCGCTTGGGGTCATATGTCACCTCCTCGCAGTAAAAATCCTGCCATGGAGGCGAAGCTTCCATCAAGTTAATTTCCCAGTCAAGGTCAACATGGACCACGTCGCATCTGTCTTCAGTTATATCTGCCCGGGGGCAGAGATGTGTGAACTTTCCCCTTATCCCATACGGGTCGTATTTCCAGCGCTGCGGCAGCAGAATCAGACCAATGTCAAAAAGCTCCCGCTCGAGATAGACATGCTGTCCTACCTCAGTAATCTCAACGTTTGCCCAGGAAAGAGGATATTGAAAAATCTGGCCTCTTTTCTTTCCTAGGCCGAACTCCTCCTCAACATAATCCATCTGACGGGCAACCTCCATCCCAAACTGATGATCTGTGCACCAGTAGGGCAGCAGATGAGGTTTGCCCTTGAATCCGTAGATTCTAACCACAATCCCCCTGCGTCAATCTAAAGACGTCCCCGAGCTTCTGATTCAAAGAAAGAGTTCGTCATTTCTCGCGGGGGCGAGGGATTTCGCTCTCGCCGAAGACCGACATGACCAATCCCGAAAGTTGAAGTTAAACTTGTAGTAGGACCCTTTCCGGTATAGGTCATCCGTCCGACCATAGACGGGCTGTGGCTCTCCCTTCTCGTTGACCTTCTTCAGGTTCGGGATCGGCATCCGGGAGTGCAAATGATATAAACAAAGCCAAGCTAGAACAGAACTGAACCGAAATTCGGTGGACTGCTTCTTCTGGAGCTTGACCAGGCTGGAGTGGATGGCGTATGCCAGCCAGTCCGCCCAGTCGAAAAAGATGGGACGCTTTCCACTTCTCTGGCGCCGCCGGTTCGTAGGATTCTCCACACAGGAGACATTCTGCCAGCGCTAGCTGGTACGACTGTACCAGCTCATCAGAGTCGCAACCGAGGATCCATGCCAGGATGGTGTATAAATATTTGTTCTGAAACCTCGCCAAGGGCATGGGGCCGGTTGGCCACTGTCCAGCTGCAAGCGGGGCGTTTAGCTCTGAATTGAGGAAATCCCTCATCCGTTTTGTTTGCGTGAAGCGTCCCGCTTGCTCGCCCAGATTTATCTTTCTGACAATTGTGCTGGAGTCATACTCCAACCCTGGGGCGAAAGCTGGCTGGACAGTCTCCCTGCGTAGCGCGAACAAGGGTTTACCGCTGGAGCTGCAAATCTGCCGGTAACCGGTCCGTAGTGTCCGACAATCGAGTCTCACCACCTCCGGCATTGATGGACAGGAGAGCACAAGAATCAAAAAATATTTGACTTGTACGCCACTCCGAAATGGTGAGAGGGCGAAACCTTGTCAGCCCAACTCTCCACATTTGTCCGCGACTTAGTCAGGCTCATAGAAAACGAGCCGTCCTTGTATCCCGCCAGGTAATTTACCGGAGGTGGTGGGGCTTGCCCACGCTGTACTTTTTTGGGCCGGGACTTTGACTTTCGCTCCGGCGGTGTTTCACTTCTGAAAACACTTGGCCGCGGTAAATCCCCAGGTTCGCACCCTTCGCTGGATTGCGCTGGCATTGGCATCTTTCCTCTGTCCATCTCTCCGAAACAACAATAATTACAAGTTCGTAGGCGTCTGCAGCAGATTTCGTTGTCACAGAATAATCTGCACAGTCCAAGGAATAATCTGCGTAGTCTGGCATGTTTGAATGCATCTGACCCCCTTTTCTAGATAACGACAGCGTCATTAATGCCGCGCAGGAGGGGGTAGGTCGGCTGGCAAGTGAAGGAGTTAAGTTTCTTGGGTGACTGCGCAGGAGAATGTTTGGAAAAAGGTACCCCGACAGCCGTGCCATGCTCTTTTTATTGCACTTTTCATTGAGGACTGTGCAATCATTAACTTTACCTTGGACGCTGCGCCATGGCTGACGTCACTGCCGCAATCTGGGCACACTGCTCAAGAAAAAACCTTTGGTGCGGAAACCCACCTTAAAACGGTCATAATGCGCCTTGGGCCCAGCTTGGAACCTTTTGAATATTTTATTCATTTTTTAGACAACTGTCCAAGCTGGCCCAGAAAACAAGGCGCAGTCGGACTTCGCCCAAAGTTGGGCGCGATCCGACTTCGCCAGCGAAGTCGGACTTCGCCAAAAAATCCGGCGCAGTCCGAACTTCGCGCGAAGTTCGCATTGAGACTGTTCCTGCTTTCTTTTCTTTTTTTCTTACCGCGCCCAAGGGTTGAGCGCAGTCCGGCCCTTACAAACTTCGGAAGGGAGGCGAACCTTAGAACTTTACTGCCTCCTTCGGACCGGACGTGCACGAGCTGCGCTTTGGAAATGCAGCGCGTTCGGACTTCGCCCGAAGTTCGAACTTCGCGCGAAGTTTGCACTTCGCGCGGAGGTTGTGCGCAGTTCGTACTTCGCGCGCAAGCCGGCCGAAGTCGGACTTCGCGCGCGAAGTCGGACTTCGCTCAAAACTGAGCGCAGTCCGTTCTCTTCGTGCCTTGCAGTTTTCCCTTCATTCAAGCTTCGCGTTTTGGCTGGCGCGCAGCCCGACTTCGCTGCGAAGTCGGGCAGCGGCCAACACTTAGCCGTTTTTTTGCTTTTTTTTTTTTTTTCTTCACCCAAGCAGCCCGAACTTCGCCCCTTCTGAGGGGCGACAACAGACTTCGCTGCGAAGTCTGTTTTCTCTCCCATGTCGCAGTTAGGCTCAACAAAATAAAAAAAAAACTGAAAGCTGGAAACTGTACATGCTGGAAAACAAAAATGCATAAGGGAAATTTTTACAAAGAAGGGCCACTCGGGCACCTTCAGCAGCGGTAAATTTTTAAGTGGAACCCGTTAACAGGATAGGTAGGAGCTGACCCTCCATATCCCGAAGTACATAGGCATTGAACTGGTTCACCCGGGCAATCTGATAAGGGCCCTCCCAGAGGGCATCAAACTTCCCGTGATTGCCCGACTTTGCCTTATATGAGTCCCACTTCAGCACCAGGTCCCCGATTTCAAAAACTCGGGCAGTGGTGCCTTTGGCAAACCAGCCTTGAGTGGCAGCAATATGATCAGTG
Organism: Wollemia nobilis; assembly: GCA_028583015.1. Classification (NCBI taxonomy): domain Eukaryota; kingdom Viridiplantae; phylum Streptophyta; class Pinopsida; order Araucariales; family Araucariaceae; genus Wollemia; species Wollemia nobilis. Next base: position 26,091,785 of record JAQPPZ010000523.1, read on the forward strand.
AAGGCCTGGTATGCTTTTTCTCTGTCTTCTTCCAACTGCAGGAGTTGGCACGCCTGTCGTCCACCGGGTCTCCGCTGCTCCCGTCTTCGTCCAACATCCATAGGGCAGGGATTTCAATGTGAGATGGCATGACAGCCTCTTTGCCATAGACGAGCGCATAGGGGGACGTTCTGATGGATTTCTTGAATGCAACTCTGTCCGCCCACGCGCCCGGTTCAGGAGTAAATGCCAAGTCCGCTTGTTTCTCACAATGGTCCTCCGGATGATCTTCAGGAGGTTCTTGTTAGTAGACTCGGCAAGGCCATTCCCTCGCGGGTAGTAATTAGAAGACATCTTGTGATAGATGCCAAGTTTGCCAGTGTACTCCGTGAGTACAGCACCGCGAATCCCGGACCATTGTCCGTCACAATTGACTTGGAACCCCGAAGCGGGTAATCAGGCTCTCAATGAACCTGATGACCGTTTCTTGGTCTGCGTTCTTGGTCGGGATTGCCTCTGCCCACCGTGTGAAGTAATCGGTGGCTGTAAGAATAAACTTGTGTCCGGCAGAGGAACTAGGCGAAATCACCCCAATGAAGTCTAGACCCCATTGCTGGAACGGAGTCTCGGCCTGAATCGGTTGAAGGGGCAGGGGTGCTTTTCTGTTTCTGCCAGCAAACCTCTGGCATTGATCACATTTAGAACAGACCGCATGAGCGTCTGTAAATAGAGTGGGCCAATAGTACCCAGCTCTAATTATTTTTAAGGCCGTAGGCCTTGAAGAATGATGACCCCCAGGCATCCCGGAATGAAAATCTCCGAGGACCCTAGGCTGGTCTGATTTTCTGACGCACCGCAACAGGATGCCGTCGATGTTTTTGAAGTAAAGCCCCTCGGGGCGAAGAGTGTACTTAAGTGCACCTAGCCGAAATCTCCTTCGTTGTGAGGCGTTCAGGTGATCGGGACATCTTCCGGTGCAGAAATATCTCACCAGTTCATCTGTCCAATCACTCCCCTCCGATAAGGAGTTGGCTAGGTAGATGCGTGTCGCTGTGTCCTCCCACTTACAAAGCGGAGATGCCGGCCACGGCGCTTCGGGCCAATTCCCGACACAAGGCTCGGCCCCCGATAAGCTTGGTGGGCCGCACTTCGATGTCGAACTCCTGGATTTTTGCAATCCATCCCGCTCTCTTGTGACCCGGCTATCCTTGTAAGATGAAGCTTCGAATGTCCGGGTGAATCACAAAGACAGTCGTTTTGCTCTGGGAGACAAAATGCCTGAACTTTCGGAGGGATTTCATAACAGCGTGAACCTGCCGCTCTATAAAGTTGTACTTTTCCTCATGCGGCTGAATCACTTGGCTCAGGAACGCTATGGGGCGCTCCTCACCATCGTCTCCCTTCTGAGTTAGGACTGCAGCGTAACTTTCGGGTTCTCCCACTGCATAAAGGATGAAGTCCTTGGAGTAGTCCGGGTTTATCAACACCGGAGCTTGTGCAATTCGAGCCTTGATTTCCTCGAAGGCTTGCTCTCTCTCATCAGTCCATTCGTAATTTGTATCTTTTTTCAGCAAGCTCGGCCATAGGCTTGATCACCTGTGCGAAGTCCGGAATGAACTTCCGCACGAAGTTAATCTGACCGAAGAAGGACTGCAGCCCTTTTTTATCGACGGGGGCTGGCAAGCAAACGAGGGCTTCTGCTCTGTCAGGGTCAATGGCGAGGCCTCTCTCGGAGATGACATGTCCCAGCAGCTTTCCTTCCTTTACCGCGAAGACAGACTTCTTCGGGTTTATAGAAATGCCGAATTCTCGACACCTCTCAAATATTTGCCGTAGGTGTGAAACATGATCCCCTCGTTGGTGAGAGAAAACAGTCATGTCATCAAGGTAGATGACAATGATCTTATTGAGCAGCTCTCGGAAGGCCAGGTCCATGGCCCTTTGGAATGTGGCACCAGCATTGGATAAGCCAAACGGCATGCGCTGATAGGCGAACGTCCCCCATTTGGTGGTGAACGCCGTCTTATGCTGGTCCTCATCTTTGACCCAAATCTGGTTGTAGCCGAAAAATCCATCTATGAGTGAGAATCTCTGGGCTCCAGCAACGATATGTAGAATCTGGTCGATTTGGGGAAGCGGATAGTGGTCCCTGAGGGAAGCCTGATTCAGGTTTCTGAAGTCGACACAGAGACGAATGTCGCCATTCTTTTTCCTCACGGGCACCAAATTCGCGACCCAAGATGAATGTTTGATGGGGTAGATGATCTTGGCTTCCAGCATCTTCAAGAGCTCGGCTTTCATCATAGCCTCAATCTTCGGATTCACGGCCCTCTGCTTCTATCGGAATGGCTTGGCGCCATCCTCTAGCTCAATGGTATGCTGGATGACAGTTCTGTCATACCCCTTCAAATCCTCGTAGCACCAGGCCACGATGTCGGGGAACTCCCGGCATAGTGATCTGATCTGCTCAAGTTCCTCCGACGTGCAACTGCTCCGACCTTGATAGTTTTACCAGGTTCAAGTTCCAGTGTCAGCACACTGCTTCGGGTCTACTTTGATCCTGTGAGATATTGCTCTGTCATTCTGATCAAAGAGACTCTCCAATGTAATCAGTCCTTTTGGGACATGATTATTCCTTAACTGTATCAACCCCTCATATTGCTCGTCATCAGGGTCTCTACCTTCGATTACACAAACTTCGTTAACCAGGAATGTGACGATCTCCTCGTCACAACTGAACACCTGCCAGTGGGTGTCCTTATCAGGCACAGAAGGCCTGTAAATAGTGCGAACCGGCTTCGGTTTCTGGACAACGTCATCAGCCGGAACGTACCTGGCTCCAACAGACGCCAGAATATCAGCGTGTTTGTTTTTCTCACGCGATATCGCCTTGACATTCAATGAGTCGAACGACTCCATCAGGTCCCACACCCGGTTGCGGTACGCTCTAAGATAGTGCTGTTTGGAGGCGCACTTGTTCGTAACTTGGTGACACACCAGCTCTGAATCTCCAAAGATCTGCAGGTGTTTGATTCCCAGCCTCTCCGCCTTTCGCAAACCCAAGCACAGGGCTTCGTATTCCGCCGAGTTGTTAGTGCAGCTCCAGGCCAACCTGTAGGTATAGTCCTTCTGGATTCCAGTTGGAGAAACCAAGAGTACCCCTGCACCGGCGCCATTTTTGCATCGCGCGCCGTCAAAGAAAAGCTTCCACAGCTTCTCAGGTGCAGGTCCCACTTCCTTTGCAGCTGACTTGTCAAGCCTCTCGGGCTATACGATGGAGTAACAGCCCTGCTCTGTCTCAATTACGGCGTTGAAGTCCCGCAATGAGAACTCATCTTCAAGCTGTAGCACTTCGAAGGCTTGCTCAGTCAGCTCTACTGTCACCAGCTCCTCCTCCGACAACTGGACCATGCAGTCCAACTCTCCTCCGGGTATCCTTTCTACTAGGAAGGTGGAAGGCTTCTCATTGAAAATTTTTAGTCTCCTTCCTTTGAAGGGCACTTCCATGTGTGAGTAGTCTAGAGACAAGTACCCGCCCAACTTCGCAGTGAACTCCCGGGAGAGACACATGCCGAAGTAGGGAGCCAAGTCAACAACCACGACCTCTTGGATGACCACGATGTCGAGAGCCTTGTGCAGCCGGATAGGGATGTCCTTTATGACACCAACTGTCTTGACAGGGGTGCCGTCTAATTGCAGCACGCCTTGGCTGCTCCGTGTGTATTCCATCCCGATCTCGTCGCAGACGGCCTTCGGCATCACAGTCGTGGAAGCACCAGAATCCACCATGCAGTTGTGAACTATGTGCCCTTGCATCCGTAAAGACAGATAAAAGGGTGGCGGTCTGTTCTTCCCAGTGGCTGAGACTGTCAAAGGTTGAACCAGGACAGCGGGCTGTATCTGCTTGCCGCTCTTCATGTTCTTCAATGATTCTTGCAGCAGATCCACCCTGGCCTGGGAGCAGAAGAGCATCATACATGCTGATTCTAGCAGCGTTCTTTTCAACTCGTCTACAATGTCGTAGCCCGAGGTACTAGCTCCTTCTCGCTTGTTTCGCTGGCTCATACTTTGTCCGGTACTGCTGGGTAGCCTCAACTCGCTGTCTCTTGGTCAGAGACGGGTACTTCAGCTTCTCCTGGGCTTGTTCTTTGGTTTCAGCTGGAGGCTGAGGTACGGGAGCTTTAGCCGGAGTTGGGGCTTTTGCTATAGGAGGCTTGGCTGGAACAGGGGCAGCCTTTGCCGGAGAAGGCTTGGCTGGAGCTTTATCTTTGGATGCCTTCTCCCGGGCTGTGTAGGGCCACAGCCAGTTTAGTACGGTGGCAGCCCACCGGGCTGCGGTTTTTCTCTTCTTGCGTAAACTTGCAAAGGCTTGGCCGCATCTCGCAGCTTTCTTTTCTTCCTTGGCGGGCGGCACTAGATTCTCTTCTGGGAGGGCAAAGTTGGCTTCGCCGTCCAGGATCATGTAGAGCTCATCGTCCTCTATGGCGCTGCCGGCCAAGGTCTGGATGTAGTGCTGGTGCAAAGTGCAGTCTTCCTCCGAATGCGGGTCATTGCACGTAGTGCACCAGTTAACCTGGTCGGAAGGACCAGGCGGGTCTTCTATAGCAGCATTTCTCGGAGGCGGACGCCTCTGCAACTGATGCTCCGGGGGCTTGTCTTTTGTCAGCGCCGGGGGCGCATATGGCCTCCTAGGAGCGAGGTCCATCTGGGCCTGCTTCTTCTTCAGAGCGGTCATGTCATTGGACATGGCATGATATCCTGAGGCCAAAGCCCGCACCTCCTGGAGAATTGTGTTCTGAATGCTACTGTCAGGAGGCGGCAACTGTGCCGGTGGAGGCAATGCGGCTAATGGAGGAGGGTTAGAATAAGGTGCATACTGAGGGGGAGCAAGAAGTGCTGGAAAATGCGGAGCAGGAGGAGGCGGGTGAGGATAATGCATTTGAGGCGGGCCGTAAGGAGTCACGACCGGCGCCGGATTCCACTGCTGCTGGGGTTGCTGTCCTGATGTGGACGGCGCACCACCAGAAGCAGGAGGATACTGGGATCTAGGGAAGTCGGGATGAATGGGTTCCTGCACCCGGGACGGGAGTCTGCCGATGGAAATAATGTCAGCTTCAGCTTGCTGGGCAGCCTCGTACAGAGCAGAAAACTCGTCTATTCTGGCAATCTTCAGCAGCAGGCATATGTCTGAGTTGAAGGATCTCAGATAGTAGTGAGCAGCCATGCCAGCTGAAGGCCGAAGTTCGCGAGGTACCCGTTTCCAGGATCTCGCAAACTTGATGTTAAAATCAGACACCTCCTCTTGAGGATGTCTCTGGGATAGCTTGGAACCGATGCAAGAAAGAAGTAGGGTCAGCAGACTCGTTGCATCCTTTCACGAGCCTTCTGGCAAGCTGGGGCCACCCTGTGATGGATCCCTCTGGCAGTGATCTCCACCAGTAGAGAAGCTTTCCCCTCAGGGAAAGGGCCAGCAGACGGGTCTTCACACTCTCATCGGTAATGGAATGTAATGCGGCCAGGGCAAGGATGTCCTGGATGTGCTCGTACGCCGTCTTGCCGTAGCCGTCGTATGTAGGGATAGACTTTAAAGCAGCAGGGGGCACAACTTGCTGTCCGACCAAGGCCAAGGGCCCCGTAGAGTCCACCGCCGGGAAGAGATCATCGTCATTCTGCTGTTGAGCAGCCATTTCTTCTTCTTCTCCGCCGTCGGTTGTGTACTCAGTGTCGGTACTTTCCGAGGATGCAAGTGCTTCTTCTTCCTCGGCCTCTTCTATTTCGTACTCAGCTCCGCCGACTTCAGCTTCGGCTTCTTCTTGGATTTCAGCCTCGGCTTCGTCGACACGAGCTTGCGGATCAGCCAGCCTGGGAATTTCGCCTCGAGCGTTGATGTCCAGTTCGTAAAAGTCAGGCGGGCTTCTTGGATCCCTTGCTTGCCACCTTCTTGTTTGCATGAAGGTGCTGGGACCGGTCTTTCGGACTCAGAGGATTTGTTCGTGCAGAGTCGCCAGGTGCTCAGATTTAGAACAGCAATGAAGCGAACACCGGTGCTTCAATTCTGTTGGGGGTGAGAAACTTCCTTGTCTCACCAAGTGCTCAGAAACCACTGTCGCCGCCAGGTGGAGACTGATCAGAAAATCTCTCTTCAAATGTGGGACCCCGGTCCCACCGGGCGTGCGCAGAAACTGTTGGTTACGAATCTGCCATGAGGAAAGGATTTTGGGTTAATGCGCCCAGATTCGCCCACCAGCATGAAAGGCCGGAAGGAAGAGATGCCTTCCGTGCCAATCTCCGGAGAAGGCCGGCTCCTTTTGGGGGGGGTTTTGTTTAAGCTAAGAGTGCAGGAAAGAGATAAATGAACGGAAAGAATTTACAAATGTACTTGGAGTTTGGTGGGGGGAACTAACAGTACGGCAACCAGCAATCACCAATACTTACTGCATCATAAATACAAAGCATGACTGAGAACTGCAAAATCTAAGTGTACTTTCTGTACTAAGCAATATACGCACAGCTACAATGGTCCCCTAGCAAACATTCTCCCTACAAGGAGAACTAACAGCACGGCAATGCATCAATCACCACTACGTACGGAAACTCAAAACAAAAAGTAACTAAGAGATGTCAGAACCAGGTATATGTGTCATGCAGAGAATTTAACCGCACAGCTACAATGGTCCCCTAGCAAACATTCTCCCTACAAGGAGAACTAACAGCACGACAACGCATCAATCACCACTACGGACAGCAACGTAACACACAACTGATGGAACTGCTACCACATCTAGTCTATGAAGTTCAAAAGTGCTTGACCACCAAATGCTAAAATAAATTAACAAGCCATGGCACAAACAATGCTAAAGGCGCCTGATCACCAAATGCTGAAACGAATCAACGAGCCATGACACAGGGAAGCGTAAAGCATAAAGCATAAAGAAATAAAAGCAAGCAGAACAGTAACCAGGCATACAAATTATATTTATAAGCAGAAGCACGGTTACAATGGTTCCCTAACAGACATTCCCCTTCCACCCTTTACAATGAAATCATGGTGGGTTTTTATAGCCCGAGTCCCTCCCGTTACATTAATGGGCACAAAGTCCCAGTCAAACATTAGCTGACAAAAGCGGCGAAGGAGCTGCAAATGCTAACCTTTGTCGGACCGGACTGTACCCGCAACATGGTCTTCCTGGAAGCTGGACAGCTACGTGGCAGTGTGTTGGGCAGAACTTCTTCTCGGCAGGAATGCGGGTAGCTGGAGCAGGTAGAACCTCCAATCGGCTTTAAATGAGGCCACTGGCATAGGTAGTGCAGCCCATGCTCGTCCTTTTGCTCGGCACGTCTTGGCTCAAATCCCGAAGCTGGACACTTGTCAGATGATGGATGATGCTGTTTGACACGTGTCTGCCTTAAAAGGCAGTTTATCCAACTTCGCCTGGGATCAGAGCATCTCGGGTTGCGCAGGCAGAGAACAGCGCAGTCGGGAAGGCCTTCATGCCTTGGGTGTATTTCTGAGTTTGTTTCCCTTCGCAGCACTCAGTCAAGGCGCACTCCGACTTCGCCGCGAAGTCGGATCGCGCACAGGTGAAAACTGGTATCTGCCGCCGTACGGACTTTGCTCCAGCACTTATCACTCTTTTGTCAGCCTGCCACCGCCGATTACAAGGTGCGCCCAGAAAGAGGGGCGAAGTCGGACTTCGCACCAAAACTGGGCGAAGTGCGAACTTCGCACCAAAACTGGGCGAAGTGCGAACTTCGCACCAACACTTAGCCATTTTTCAGGTAACCGCTGTCAAGTTTAAAATTCAACTGTGGGGCTCCAAGAAAGGGGGGAAGAAAGAGAAAAGGAGAGAAGAAGAAAGGAAAATAGAGGAAGAGGGAAAAAGAAGAGCAGCACTGTTACAAAAATTGAAAACATTGCACCCCGTGCAAAATGTGGCAATGAAACTATGTTAAAGATCAAGGAGACTCTTAAACAAATTGAAAAAGAAGCAAACGAACCTAAAATAGAAGAGGAGGCAATAGCAGAAATCAAAGAAGCAAAAGCAGAGCCCAAGGACAAACTAAAAGATGGGAGCATGACAGAGGAGCATAAAATAAAATAGCAAAATACTAAACAATAAAAGCTAATAGAACATCAGGTTGCAGCATATCACCATCCACACCACCAGGAGCGGCAACAATCTTGGAGGCATGGCTTAAGGCAACAATATTATGGTTCTACATGGAATCAAAAGGGCACCAACTATGGCAATGTTTGGAAAATAAAGCATAGTGACTGTGGTTTCAAAGTGGTTTAGCAACATTAAAGAACAAATGGACGAGTAGAGCAGAAGCGTGGAGCCAACAAAGCAGTCCTAGATACTCAAGTGGCAAAAACAAGCAAGTATAGATGAAAAAGAGTGATATTTATTGCCAGCAGAAAGATGCCTCCAACACATGGAACCAAGGGATTACTTCCAAAAATTCAAATGGTAGAAGGGCATATCAGCATTAGTGAAGACCACCACCAATCAGAGTTTCACTAGGATGGATGGATGATCGAGATCGGTACCAATTCATAGCAAGGCTCAGAAGATCATATTGTTTAGTCTTATGTTTCGAGGAAAAAATATTTTGTAAGGGGGATGGAATGTTAGGTACCCAAGATAAGTATTTAATATTATAATATTATATTTAATATTATAATAAATGTAATTATCCCACATGTGTGGATAAGTGGTAGTGGTAGGTAGTTGAGCATTATATAATGTAGGCAAGAGGCTTATATGGGGACATGGAGAAGAATATTGTATTGTTAGAATCTCATATTGAGATATTGTAAGCAGTGGCTTCCTTACAGTAAGGAGCATTGTACAGTGTTGCCCTATCTCAAGGGTTTGATTTATAATTGAATAAATTGGAAAATTTGAATGTTTTATCTTATATGAGTTGTTCATGAATTAATTTAATTATTTTGCAGTATACATGTGAATGTTCTTATATTCATTGAGAGTACGAGTTTTAATATTTTTGTAAATTGATACTAATTCCTGTGGATGAGCAAGGAGGTTCATAATAAAACACTAATCTATGGTAGGATGTAAAGTAGAAATAGAGTCATCATCATCACCAACTATCACATAAAGGCCAATACATGACATATGGCAAAGAAGGTAGAGAAATACGACAATAAAGTAGTGGGAAAGAGAACAATTAAATAAAAAACATAATAGGAATGTGATCAAGAATGTCATGCAATCACCCTTTCTAGATAATTTATTTCTCATATGCCCAATGACACCTAAAAAATGATGGATATAACTAAAAAGAAACATTGGCAGATAAAACAATATGATTCTATTAATGTCCATGGATGACCAAAGTATGCCAATGAGACTCATCAAAAAGAGCTGTTACAATACACTGTAGTAACCAAAAATTACCACAAAATTAAGCTAAACTAGAGAAAAGAAATGAGGGTAAACTACATTAAAATGGAACAACTTTATGGCATTAAATTACAGCATTGAGGGTTGGACAAAAAATGGGTAAACCCTAACATGCTAAAAGTAATGATAAGGAGAGAGCCAGCAATCAAGGTAAAAGAAAAATAGAAAAGAACTCAAGTGGATCCAAGCACGAACACTAATCTATAGTACGATGTGAAGTAGAAACAGAGTCATCTTCATCACCAACTATCCCAAAAGGGCCAACACATGACATATGGCAAAGAAGGTAGAGAAATACAACAATAATGTAGTGGGAAAGAGGATAATCAATATGCCATGCATGACAGCTTGAAAGCCTCCAAAAGCAGTTGATGCTATTCCTGTTGATTCATTAATTGCTATTTTTATTTTGTTTCTGCATGTTAAATGTTAATGGCAGGCAAATAGAGTCAAGTAACATGGAAATATTGTTTTTCAGTATGATTTTATTTGTGAGCAAGCATACACATGGCATCTTGTTAAAGCATTGACATCATGAAAATCATATTTACATACACTGCATGATTTTCACTCATTTTGTTGGGAGGCAAAACAAGACCAAAGTATGCAAATCAATCAAACAATCATGTAGGTGAAGTACTAAGGGGTTACTTAATCCGCATACCATCATGTAAAGCCATGCCAATAGCTGTGGCAGCAAATCCCACAGTGCTGAACGTGCAAACTGCATTCACCCATCTTAAGGAATGGATGTCTGGAAATTGGGATAACAACAATTCAAACACTCCAAACAGAATGATGAATTCCTGTAATGTAAGATTCCCACTATTGTGATAATGTTTATAAATGGCCTGCAAAATAAGGAAGAAGAAAAAATTAATATATGCATATTACAAATGACTCCACACACAAAAATCAAACATGAAATCCACTCTGGCTAATCTTACCTTAAGACTACTAGCAGCACCAATCTGTATAGCAATGTTGTTGCCCACCGATGCAATCTGCTGGAACAAAGTAACAGTCCAATAGCCTTTTGGTCCTTCATTCATCACCAAAATACAAACATGAATGATGAATCCATGGTGTGACTTTTAGGATTGGGTAGCCAGCAATACAAGGCCCAACAACAATTGCAAGGCACATGCAATTGTAAATTATTTTTATTTAGTTGAACTGTTGAAGAATGATCATTAACCCCCAAGTAAGATTAAGCCATTCCTATCTCTCTCTCTCTCTGCACGTGTGCATGCATGCATTCATGTGTGTGTTTGTCCATGTGTGTGTCTGTCCCCGTTTGTGTGTATTTTGTCACAATTCTAAACTGTTAATTATCAAACAATCACGATATAATTAAAGCCTCTGTAACTAAGTTTTGGCACTTGTTGAACTCAAACTTATAAATTATCTGAGATCTTAAACATTTTCCAACATCCATCTAATAACTGCATTATTGTTAAGTTGTAAATTCCATTTCATTTGTTGAGTAGAACCTTTTCCAACATTGATTTTGTTAAGCTTTTGATAGTTGTTGTTTACTCATTATTACCCAATCTTTGGTGCTTCCTTTATATCTTGGATCATGGAGATTATTGCTGTTGCTCTACAGTCTACAGGACTTTTAGTGTTTATGTCATTTTCTTTGTATCTCTTCAATACCAAACTGGCATGCACTAGAAAAGTGTCGTTGGCATATGGAGACACCATAGTGTCTCCGAAAATAGTCAAAGATGTTGGAAGTGTTGGTTACGAATCTGCCACTAGGATAGGATTTAGTGTAATGCGCCCTAGATTCGCCCAACAGATTGAAAGGCCGGAAGGAAGGAATGCCTTCCGTGCCAATCTCCGGAGGAGGCCGGCTTCCTATGTTTTCTCAGTTGTTTATCAGCTCAGAGTGCAGGAAAGAAATTATAAATGCAGAAAGAAATATAAATGTATTTGTATTGGGTGGGGAGGATAAGCAGCACAACAACTATCAATCACCACTACTAACAACAACTAAACACAGAATACATTACAGAAACTACCAATGTCATTCATCCTATGTATCCTCTAACTATGCATTCCAGGAATACTTAACTATCAAATACCGATATCCGTATAGCAGAATAACAAGAAGCAATAACATAAGCAACATGAGGCAGAAATGCTAAATAGAGGCAGCATACAGAACAAGAACAACCAATAGAGCCAAGTGTATTTTGTATTCGAAGCAAATGCACAGCTACAATGGTTCCCTAGCAATATATCCCCCTTCCACCCCTTTACAATGATATGGCGCAGCTATTTATAGCGCAATTTTCCCCCAATTACAACTTTGGGCACAGGATCCCAGACCTGACAATAGCTGACAAAGCTGACAAAAGCGGCAAAAAGCGGCTGATGTTGACCTCTGCAGATATGGACTGTACTTGGCAAGAAGGTCCACCCGAAAACTTGGCAGCTACGTGGCGGTAGATGAAACTCCGAGTCAGCTTGAATGAGGGTAGCTGTACAATAATTCAGTTCACGCTCGCACACCACCCGTCACATCTCTGACTCGAATCTCGAGGCTGGACACCTGTAAAAATCTGATAAGGGACGAATTTGCCTTGGGATCTCGTCTCTCTTTCTTGCCCGACTTCGCCCGGAATTGGAGCGCAATTAGACAGCGTAAGGGGGAAGTAGCGCAGTTGGGGAGGCCTCCGTGCCTTAGACAATTTTCGGGCTGCCTTCAACATCTTGCCCGAGTGCGCACAAGTAAGCGGGCGCAGCCCGACTTCGCCGCGAGTCGGGTTGCGCACCCAACACTTAGCCAATTTTGGTCATACCGCTCCGACTGCGCATGAAGATGAGAGCGCACCCCGACTTCGCTGCAAGTCGGGTTGCGCACTCAACACTTAGAAATTTCAGGGCTCCACTGATTCCCAGGTGCGCACAGAATGAGAGCGCACCCCGACTTCGCCGCGAAGTCGGGTTGCGCTCTTATACTTAGCAAAATTTTGATCATCTCTCCGCACTTCGGCTCCCCAAGTGCGCTCAAACTCAAGGGCGCACCCCGACTTCGCTGCGAAGTCGGGTTGCGCATCTTATACTTAGAATTTTTAGGGGCCTTTTGCTCCTTTTTTGGGAAATTGACAGAAGAAAGTAAAAGAGGAAAAAGGGGGGAAATGAAGGGAATGAAACTGATGGAAGGGGAGAAAGGGGATAGTGGAGAAAGGGAAAGGAGGAGGAGGGAAGGGAGAGCAACATCCTTACAAGAAAAATGAAGACATGGCACCCCGTGCAAAATGTGGCAACATTCCTGGCGGCTCGCGGGGTGTCGAGCTCGCCTCGACGCAACGAACCAGGCCTTTATCCTTTGGGCGCAGAGGAACTCCCTTCCCCTGCATCCCGCTGCTCCCGTTGCTGCTGAGTCCCTTTTTGGGTAATTGCTCTTCTTCGGATTTACTCTCAGCAGTCTCTTCTTCTGATTCTCCTCTTTCTGAATCCGAATGCTCACCATTGTCGCCTTCTCGCTCGGCAGGTTGCTCCCGCTCGCGAACGTGATTGTACGCAGTCTTCGCCTGGTCCCAAGCTGTTGCTTGGAAGGGCCCTAAATCGCTGACATCCTTCAGCGCTGCTTTGAATGCCGCAACCACGTGTACATCGATGGTGTCATATCTCTCTCCCAACTCCTAAAGGGAGGTGTTAATCTTGCAAAATCTTGACACCATTTGGGTTACCTGTGTCTCCTAGACTGGCTCGGCCCAGCTGTCAATTTCTGATGTATCTGCCTCGAAAGACAGCCAATCCAGCTTTACTTGTTCAAGGGGCAGAAACTCCCCATCCTTGACGAAGCTCGGGCATCCGAGCTCAAAAAGAGTGTTGAAGGGGGCCAGGCAAATATTCATTTCATGGTTCAATGCGTCCAGACATCTTCCTGGCGGCCCTTGTTTTTTTCGTTTTTTCAAAGTAATTATGCAAGGTTACCCTTGCATCCGCCCAATCTAGGGCAATCCGGGACATGGGGGGAAATCGGAGGCCCTTGCGCGCGAACTCTTCAAGTTTTATTGCCAAGTCCAGCCACTGCTTCGCTTGGCGTTCGGCCTCCTCTACCACAGGCTTTCCCTGGGCAGATACTTCTTGGATCCTGGATGCGAAATCCAGGACGGACAGGGACCTGACCACATTAGCCCTGCATCCTTGCAGCAAACCAGCCCGCATCTCCTTGATCTTGTTTTTCGAAAAGGCCGCCGCCTGGGACGCCTTCTCCTTCAGCTGAGATTGGGCCTGCCTCAACAAATCCTGCAGCTGAGATACATGTTCCAGATGCCGCCCTCTTCTCTTCCGACAACTGTTCGGCCGTCCTTCTTTGTGCTGTAGCCTCCTGTTGAGAGGCGGCGAGCTGAGCTTTCAAGTTCCCAATCTCCTGGTGGGCAAACTCCAGCCGCGTGGTGGCCTTGGCCAGATCTTCCTCCAGCTGTCTCGAGTTATTCTGAAGCTGAAACAACTTCTCTTGATTCTCGAGTCGCTTAACAAGGAGATTGTCAGTCTGCGGCGAATACCGTTGATTTCGTATTCTTCGCTTATGTCATCAAAATTCTTCTCCTTGATCCGGTGTTCATAGTCAGCCTCGGTCATTTCCTGAGAGGCTTCTTTACTTTAGGGATCAATTTTTCAGTTCGTAAGACTCTCCTGTCCAAGTCGAACTTGGTGCGCTTCACCGGGGCAGCTATCTCCTCGGCTCTTCTTCGTTTGACGCCCTGGAGGAAAGAGGTGAAACACCCTACGGCCTTTGCTGCTAGAGGCTGATCATTTGTAATCTGCAGCTGCTCCCCCATGAAGTCAAGTTTTGCCAGCATAGGATATGCCGAGGCTAAATCTTGTTGCGGCATCCTTCCTGCAAACAATGAAGCAGGAGATATCCAGAAGGTGAGGTCGCTTTCAAGGGCGACTGGGTCCTAGGGGAAACGGGCGGCTGAGTGGGAGGTGAAGGCGGGGTCTTGAATAATGAAGGTGAGCGGCGCGGCGATGTAGGTACAGCTTCGGCACTGGCCGCGGATGAGGGGTCTAGGGTTTGACCCAGGGTTTGGAAAACGTTCGGGTCCTGGGCAAACTGTTCGAAAGAATGGGGACTATGGAAGGAATGGGAGATAGGCGATAAGGAAGATGCAACTAAGGCTTGCCCTGATACAGAGGGGGACGGTGTCACGGCAGGGCCAACTGGGATTTGGGGAACCGGGGAAGAGGACGTACCTGCGGGCTCCGCCTGAGCCGCTGATTGGAGGACGCCTGCTGCCCAAACTTCTGCTTCTTTCCCTGGGCTGTCCAGAGAGATGATTTCCGGCGCGGCTGTCTCTGTTCGTGCTGCAGCCGTTTGCTGCGCAGACTCCTTCTTAGGCCGCTTGGTCTTTTCGCTCCTTTTCCTCTTCTTTTCTTCCGGAGCTGCAGTTTGCTCGAAGGAGGCGGAGGAGGTTGGCGCGGCTGGCAATGGTGTTCCCACGGTGAATTTGTACCTGGGTTTTGACGGAGGGACGCCTGCTGCCGAAGGCCCACCGGTTGACCCTTCTGGCGCCTTTTCCTTTTGAGGCACCGCTTCACTGGTTGACTTTTCTAGCTCCTGTTCTTTTTGAGGTGACGCTTCGGGAGCTGGAGGCAACATCGGGCCCACCTGACTGCTTGTTGGCGTCCTGCTGGGAGGTTTTTGAATGGGTAATTGCTGGGATGGGGGCTTCCTTTTATATCTCTTTCTGGCGCCTAGGGGAACGCAATCTCGAAACGCGAACGACTCCCATTTGCCGGCGTATTTATCATATAAGGCCGAAAACTCATCATCTACGGCCAATGTCTTTCGGTTAGACTTATCGTGTTGCGTGCGACACCTCATCTTCCAAAATTCAATGATTTTGTCTTTTTCCCACCTGAGGGGCGTCACCTTTGAGAGGAATTTTTTGAAGCCCGCCGAGTCTAACCCGTGATCTGGATTGCGCTCCGGATCATACTCCACCTCCTCACAGTAAAAGTCCTGCCATGGTGGCCATGATTGCATCCGCTCGATGTGCCATTCCAGGTCTCGCGCTCGTTTTATTGCACCTCTCCTCCATGATTTCTGCTCGGGGGCAAATATGTACAAATTTTCCCCTGACCCCAATCGGGTCGTATTTCCAACACTGAGGTAGCTGTATCAGGCCCATGTTGAGGAGTTCTTGTTCGAGGTAGATATGCTGCCCAATCTCATGCACTTGAATGTTCGCCTAGGTAATAGGATACTTGAAAATATGGCCCCTCTTCTTTCCCCGGCCGAATTCCTCTTCTACATAGTCCATTTGGCGCGATGTCTCTATACCGAACCGATGCTCTGCAAAAATAGGGCAGCAAGAACGGCTTCCCTTTGAATCCGTAGATTCCGATCACAATGCCCCGAGTCAACCGGAAGGTATCTCCGCATTTGTACTTCCTCGGTAGTTCGTCATGGCCGATGGAGGGCGAGATGCTTTGCCGTTGAACAACGCCGAGGTCATACCTAGAAATTTGAAGTTGAAATCGTAGTAAGACCCTCTCCTATACAGGACTTCTATCCACTCATACACAGGCAGGCGCTCCCTTCTCATTTACCTTTTTTAGATCAGGCACTTTAATCCGGTAGTGCGTATGGTACAGGCACAACCATGTGAGGAATGAGCAGTGTCGGAACTCCGTTGTCTGCTTCTGCTGTATCCTGACCAGATTCGAATGTATGGCGTACGCCACCCAATCCGCCCAATCAAAGAAAATAGGGCGTCTTCCGCTCCTTTGCGCAGTGGAGTCATAAAACTCTCCATGCAAGATGCATTCCGCGAGCGCCAGCTGGTACGGGTGCACCATTCTGTCCGTGCCGCAGCCGAGTACCCATGCAAGGATAATATAAATATATTTGTTTTCAAACCTCTCCAGGGGTATAGGGCCTGATGGCCACTGTCCTGCTGGCAGCGGGGTCTTCACTCCGAATCGAGAAACTCTCTCATCCTTCGCTCCGAGCGAATCCGCCCGCCGCTCATCCAAGTTAATTCTTCCGACAATGGCGTTGGGGTCGGACCGGAGCCCCGGGCGAAGGCCGGCTGGACGCTTTCTTTGAAGAGGGTGAACAACACCCTTCCTTGGTTGTCGCAGACTTGCCGGTAGCCGGTTTGTAATATGTCACAATAGACTCAACCAGCTCGGGCAATGGTGGACGGGAGGGCACAAGAACCAGTACAGGTTCGACTTGTATGCAGCTCCGACATGGTGCGAGGGCGAGACTTTGCCTGCCCACTTTGCAATATTTGGCCGCAGCTTGGTGAGGCTAATGGAGTACTCGCCATCCTTATACCCGGCCAGGCGATTGATGGGCGGCGGCGGAGCTTGCCCTTTGCTTCTCTTTGACCTGGATTTCCTTGTCTGCTCCTGTGGCACTTCGCTCTCATGAGCGCTGGATTCTGTGTGTTCCTCACCTCCGCTTCGTATCGCCGGACCGCGGCCGCATTGGCGCTTTTCCCTTGTCCATTTTCTGTTTTCTCGCTCGTGGTGGCAGAGACGGGAATTCTAGTCACTAGTCTTCAATTCTGCGCCTTCTCCCGCAGCTCAGACTTAGCTTGATAATTCGAATGTTCTGAGTATGCCAGGGCCCCTTTTCTAGGAATTAAAACGTAGCATTAATGGCGCGAGGGGGGGTTTAAAGTGATTTGCCCGAAGTAGGTAGAAAACGCCGTTATTCCTTGGCGGCCGCGCGTGGGCTTTTTCCTTGGAAGGCGCACCTTGGTTGCGGTTGGTCCTAATGCGCTTGCTTCTTTAATGACATCTGCTTCGAAAGACGCGCAATCATTCTTTAAAATTTGAACCTCGTGCTTCCAATGACGTCACAACCGCCGCTTGGGCACACACTTCGAGGGAGACTTTGGCCCAGGGTTCAAGAAGGGACGCAGCCTAACTTCGCGCTATACACATTGCGCCGCCTGGGCCCACACTTAGAAATTTTTCGTCACTATGCCCCTTGTTCTCCCTGACAGGTCGTTCGAAGTGCGCCCGAAATCAAGAGCGCACTCGGACTTCGCTCAAAAAATGTGCGCAATCCGACTTCGCCCGAAAAATATTGCGTAGTAGGGATTCCACACTTAGCCGATTTTTGCTTCCTCTGCTGCCCGACTGCGCTCCCAAGATGGTGCGCAGCCCGACTTCGCTGCGAAGTCGGGTTGCGCACCCAACACTTAGAAATTTTCTGAGGCTTCTTGTTTGCTCTTTTCTCTCAAACTCCCGACATCGCACAATTCATGAAGCGATGCCCGACTTCGCTGCGAAGTCGGGGTTCGCTCTATGCTTGGTCAGATTTTTAAGCAGCGCAAAATTTTGCTCCTTTTCTCACACTTAGCCCACTTCGGCTTTGAAAACTGAAAACTGAATAACTGAAAGAAATATTTACATTCTGACATAAACTGAAATGCAGGAAAAAATATGTACAAGGAAGGACCTCTTGGGCACCTTCAGTGGTGATAGGTTTTTAGGTGGAAACCGTTGACAGGAATAGGGAGAAGTTGTCCCTCCATGTCCCTGAGCACGAACGCGTTGAATTGGTTTACCCGAGCGATCTGATAGGGGCCTTCCCAGAGGGCATCAAATTTGTCATGGTTGCCCGGCTTTGCTTTGAGTGAGTCCCACTTGAGCACTAGGTCCCCGATTTTGAAAACTCGGGTGGTGGTGCCTTTTGCAAACCAGCTCTGGGTTACCTCGGCATGTTTGGTAAAGGCCTGGTATGCCTTCTCCCTTTCCTCTTCTAACTGCAATAGTTGACAAAGTCTGGCATCCACTGGATCCCCGTCGCCTTTTTCTTCATCTAACAACCAGAGTGCGGGCATTTCTATGTGGGTAGGCAGAACTGCCTCCTTGCCATATACAAGCGCGTAGGGGGATGTCTTGATAGATTTCTTGAAAGATATGCGATCCGCCCATAACGCCCGGTTCAGAAGTAGGTGCCACGTCCTCTTGTTCCTTTCTACCGTTTTTTTACAATCTTCAGCAGATTCTTGTTAGTGGACTCGCCAGAGCCATTCCCTCGCGGTAGTAGTTTGAGGACATCTTGTGATAGATGCCGTATTTGCTAGTGAACTCCGTGAGTACAGCACTTGCGAACCTCGGACCGTTGTCTATAACTATTGCCTCTAGGACCCCGAAATGGGTGATGAGGCTCTCAAGGAACCCAATGACCGTTTCTTGGTCTGCATGCTTAGTAGGGATCGCCTCCGCCCACCGAGTGAAATAATCGATGGCTATAAGGATGAACTTATGTCCCGCTGCAGAGTTAGGCGTGATGGTTCCGACGAAGTCCAGACCCCACTGCTGAAACGGAGTCTCGGCTTGAATTGGCTGGAGGGGCAAGGGTGCCTTCCTATTCCTGCCGGCGAACCTCTGGCATTTTTCACATTTTACACAGACCGCATGTGCGTCTGTGAAGAGGGTGGGCCAATAATACCCGGCTCTGATAATCTTTAAGGCCGTAGGCCTCCCTGAATGATGTCCTCCAGGCATCCCGGAGTGGAACTCTCCGAGGACCTTTGGTTTATCTGATTCCCTGACGCACCGCAACAGGATGCCGTCAATATTTTTGAAATACAACCCCTCGGGGCGCAGTACATATCTCAAGGCATTCAGCCTAAACCTCCTTCTTTGTGAGGCATTGAGATGATCTCGACATCTCCCTGTGCTAAAATACCACACCAGGTCATTCGTCCAATCACTCTCCTCTTATAAGGAGTTGGCAAGGTTAATTTCCGCCATTGGATCTTCCCACCGGCAGGCAGAGATTTCAGCTACAGCACTTCGGGCCAGCTCTTGGCACAGGGCTCGGCCTCTGATCAGCTTCGTTGGCCGTACCTCTATGTCAAATTCTTGGATTTTAGCTATCCATCCCGCCCTCTTGTGACCTGGCTCCCCTTGTACAATGAAATTCCTGACGTCCGGATGTATCACGAAGATAGTTATCCGGCTCTGGGAGACGAAGTGCTTGAACTTCCCGAGAGATCTCATGATCGCGTGCACCTGCCGCTCAATAAAATTGTACTTTTCTTCATGCGGCTGAATCACCTGGCTTAAGAACGCTATGGGGCGTTCTTCGCCATCATCTCCCTTTTGAGTCAGGACTGCGGCGTAGCTCTCGGGCTCTCCCACCGCGTACAGGATGAAATCCTTGGAATAATCTGGATTTATCAATACTGGAGCTTGCGCGATTCTGGCCTTGATCTCTTCGAAGGCCTGCTTCCTTTCGTCAGTCCACAAGAATTCGGCATTCTTTTTTAGGAGTTCGGCCATGGGCTTGATTACTTGTGCGAAGTCCGGTATGAACTTCCTCACGAAGTTGATTTGGCCAAAAAATGATTGTAGCCCCTTCTTGTCAATTGGGATGGGTAAGCGAAGAAGGGCTTCGCTCCGTCAAGATCCACTGCAAGGCCTTTCTCATAAATGACATGTCCTAGCAGCTTACCTTCCTTTACCGCGAAGACTGACTTCTTCGGGTTGATGGAAATGCCGAATTCACGACATCTCTCAAATATTTGCCGCAAGTGGGAAGCATGGTCCTCTCTCTTATGTGAAAATACAATCATATCGTCCAAATAGATGACAATGACCTTGTTGAGCAGCTCCCAGAACGCCAAGTCCATAGCTCTTTGAAATGTAGCGCCGGCGTTAGACAGGCCGAAGGGCATGCGCTGATATGCAAACGTTCCCCATTTGGTGGTGAACGCTGTCTTGTGCTGATCTTCGTCCTTTACCCATATTTGGTTGTATCCAGAGAATCCGTCCAAGAGAGAGAACCTCTGTGCTCCAGCAACTATGTGGAGGATTTGATCAATTTGGGGAAGCGGATAATGATCCTTCAGTGAAGCTTGATTGAGGTTTCTGAAATCCACGCAGAGGCGGATGTCTCCATTCTTTTTCCTCACAGGGACCAGATTCGCGACCCAAGATGAGTGCTTGATGGGGTAGATGATTTTGGCCTCCAAGATCTTTAAGAGCTCGCTTTCATCATAGCTTCAATTTTTGGGTTCATCGCCCTTTGCTTCGCCGTGAAAGGTCTTGCATTATCTTCCATCTCTATATTATGTTGGATCATCTCTTTGTCATACCCCTTCAAGTCCTGGTAGCACCAGGCCACGATATCATGGAACTCTCCGCATAAAGATCTGATCTGCTCCAGCCCTTTTCAGTGCGTCTCCGACCTTGATCACTTTTCCAGGTTCCAGCCTGTGTCCATGTACTGCTTGGGGTCCACTTTGATTCTAGGGATATTGCCCTATCGTTCGATCAAAGAGACTTTCTAGGGTAATCAGTCCTTTCGGGACATGATTGTTTTTTAACCGTATCAACTCCTCGTATTGCTCGTCATCGTGGTCTCTACCTTCTATCGTACTTGCTTCGTTTATCAAAAAGTGACGATATCCTCGTCACGTCGAACACCCGCAAAGGTGTCTTTATCGAGCACGTAAGGCTCGTAGATGGTACGAACCGCTTCGCTTCTGGACAGTGTCATCCCGGGACGTACCTGGCTCCAACAGACGCCGTAATGTCAACATGCTTATTCTTCTCACGTGATATGGCTTTGACATTCAAAGAGTCGAATGACTCCATCAGTCCCGTACACGGTTACGGTACGCCTTGAGGTAATGCTTCTTGGAGGCGCACTTATTCGTAATCTGGTTGCACACCAGCTCTGAGTCGCCAAAGATCTACAAATGTCTTACCCCCAGTCTCTTTGCCTTTCTCAAACCCAAGCACAAAGCTTCATACTCCGCCGCATTGTTAGTGCAGCTCCAAGCCAGCTCGTAAGTGTAGTCCTTCCTGGACTTCGGACGGGGAAACCAGAAGTACACCCGCACCGGCGCCATTTTTGCATCGGGCGCCATCAAAGAACAACTTCCATAGCTTTTCTGGTGCAGGTCCAACCTCCTTTCTTGCTGACTGGTCAAGTCTTTCAGGCTAGGTGACGGAGTAACAACCTTGCTCGGTCTCAATCATGGCATTGAAGTCTAGCAAGGAGAACTCATCCTCCACTTGTAACAGCTCAAGGGCCTCTTCTGTCATATCCACCTCTACCAGTTCTTCAGTTGTCAACTGAACCATGCCATTCTGTGGCTCTTCTCCGGGTATCTTCTCTACCAGAAATGTGGAAGGCTTTTCATTATAGATCTTTAATCTTCTTCCTTTGAAGGGCACTTCCATATGTGAGTAATCCAGAGACAGATATCCACCCAGCTTCGCAGTGAACTCCCTAGAGAGACACATGCCGAAGTAGGGTTCCAAGTCGACCACAACGACTTCCTGGATGACCACTATGTCGAGGGCTTTATGCAGTCGGATCGGGATATCCTTGATGACACCAACTGTCTTGACAAGGGTGCCGTCTAGCTGCAAGACACCTTGGCTGCTCCTTGTATATTCCATACCAATCTCCTCGCAGACGGCTCTCGGCATGACAAGAGTGGAAGCACCAGAATCCACCATGCAGTTGTGTACTATATAGCCTTCCATCCGCAATGACAGATAGAAAGGAGGTGGCCTGTTTTTCCTGGTAGCAGAAACTGTCAAGGGCTGAGCTAACACAGCAGCTGCGTCGGCTTTCCATATTTTACGCTTTTCAAGGATTCCTGCAACAGATCAACTTGCCCTGGGAGCAGAAGAGCCTCGTACATACTTATCTTTGTCGGGGTCCTTTTTAGCTCATCAACTATATTGTAGGTTGAAGTGTCGGCTCCCTCTATCTCTTTCGCTGGCTCATACCTGGTCCGGTATTGCTGCGTGGCTTCGACTCTGTCTCTTCGTCAACGACGGATACCTCAACTTCTCTTGAGCTTGTTCTTTTGTTTCGGCTAGAGGTTGGGCTGCGGGAGCCTTCATCGCGGGAGCCTTGAGCGTAGGGAACCTTTCTTTGGCTGTAGGGGGCCAAGGTGACTTGTCAGGTGGTAGCCCAACAGGCTGCGCCTTCTCTCTTCTGGCGTATACCTTCAACGGCTTTGCTTGGGCCGTGGCAGCCTCAATGGGCCTTCTGCCTTCCTTGGTCAAGAGCGACGCAAGATCTTCTTCTGGGACCGCAAAGTTGCCTTCATCGTCCAGGATCATGTATGCTTCGTCCTCCATGGCGCCGCCCGCAAGGGTCTCGAAGATAATGCCGATGCAACGTGCAACTCTCCTCTGAGTGTGGATCGTTGCATGTGGAGCACCACTAACCTGGTCAGAAGTGCCAGGTTGAACCTCATTGGCAGCATTCCTTGCCGGGGGCCTTTGCGCTTGTGCAGCTTGATCTTTTGTTAGCGCCGGGGGAGGATATGGTCTCCTTGGAAGGAACTCCATCTGGGCTTGCTTCTTCTTCATTATTGTCATATCGTTGGAAATAGTATGATACCCAGAGGCCAGAGCCCGTACCTCCTGAAGGATTTTATTCTGAATATCGTTATCTGCAGGCGCCGGCCGGGCCGGCGGAGGTATTGCAACTAATGGCGGAGGTGCGTAATACGCCGCGTAATGAGGGGGAGCTGGGAGTGCGGGATACTGTGGAGGTGGAGGTGGATTAGGATAATGGATTTGAGGCCGACCGTAGGGGTTTATAATCGGTGGCTGGATTCCATGGCTGCTGGGGGTGCTGATTTGAGGAGGATGGCATTACACCAGACGCCGATGGATATTGGGACTGAGGGAAATCAGGATAAATGGGAGGCTGCATTCTATGCGGAAGTCTGCCTATAGAGATTATGTCTAATTCTGCTTGCTGGGCAGCTTCGTATAGGGCAGGGAAAGTATCGACCCGAGCTATCTTGAGAAGTAGGCAAATATCCGAATTGAAAGACCTCAGGTAATAGTGTGCAGCTTGACCCGCCGGAGGTCGCAGTTCGCGAGGTACTCTTTTCCAGGACCTCGCAAACCTTATGTTGAAGTCTGATATCTCCTCTTGTGGGTGGCGTTGGATACTTTGAAACTTATGCAACAATGAAGAGGGGTCGGCAGACTCGTTGCAT
Organism: Wollemia nobilis; assembly: GCA_028583015.1. Lineage (NCBI taxonomy): Eukaryota > Viridiplantae > Streptophyta > Pinopsida > Araucariales > Araucariaceae > Wollemia > Wollemia nobilis. The sequence continues at coordinate 26,115,168 of JAQPPZ010000523.1, forward strand.
CCTTTTACGAGCCTGCCTGCCAACTAAGGCCACCCCGTGATAGATCCTTCTGGCAAAGATCTCCACCAAGAGAGAAGCTTCTCCCTCAGAGAAAGAGCCAATAGACGGGTCTTGACACTCTCATTTGTAATAGAGTGTAGCGCAGCCAAGGCCATAATGTCTTGGATGTGCTCATATGCCGTTTTGCCGTAGCCATCGTAAGTAGGGATGGATTTCAAGGCAGCGGGGGGCACAGCCTCTTGTCCGACTAGAGCCAAGGGCCCTGTGGAGTCAACCACTGGGAAGAGGTCGTCATCATTTTGCTGGGCAGCCATGTCTTCTTCCCCTCCGGTCGTGTACTCGGTATCGGTGCTGTCCGAAGTTGTAGGTTGCTCTTCAACTTCGGCCTCTTCGACTTCGGTTTCGGATTCGTCTATGTGAGCTTGGTAGTCAGCCAACCTTACGCGCTCTCCAGGAGCGTTGATGTCAATTTCGTAGAGATCAGGCTGGTTTCCCGGATTCCTTGCTCTCCACCTTCTTGTATGCATGAAGGCGCTTGGACCGGTCTCACGGACTCAGAGGATATTCAGGTACTTGCAGAGTCGCCAGGTGTTCTGATTTAACAGCAATGAAGCGAACACCAATGCTTCGATTCTGTTTTGGGTGGGAAACTTTCGTGTCCCACCAGGCGTGCTGGAGAAACTGTTGGTTACAAATCTCCACTAGGATAGGATTTAGTGTAATGCGCCCTAGATTCGCCCAACAGATTGAAAGGCCGGAAGGAAGGAATGCCTTCCGTGCCAATCTCCTGAGGAGGCCGGCTTCCTATGTTTTCTCAGTTGTTTATCAGCTCAGAGTGCAGGAAAGAAATTATAAATGCAGAAAGAAATATAAATGTATTTGTATTGGGTGGGGAGGATAAGCAGCACAACAACTATCAATCACCACTACTAACAACAACTAAACACATAATACATTACAGAAACTACCAATGTCATTCATTCTATGTATCCTCTAACTATGCATTCCAGGAATACTTAACTATCAAATACCGATATCCAGATAGCAGAATAACAAGTAAGCAATAACATAAGCAACATGAGGCATAAATGCTAAATAGAGGCAGCATACAGAACAAGAACAATCAATAGAGCCAAGTGTATTTTGTATTCGAAGCAAATGCACAGCTACAATGGTTCCCTAGCAATATATCCCCCTTCCACCCCTTTACAATGATATGGCGCAGCTATTTATAGCGCAATTTCCCCCCAATTACAACTTTGGGCACAGGATCCCGCACCTGACAATAGCTGACAAAGCTGACAAAAGCGGCAAAAAGCGGCCGATGTTGACCTCTCGAGATATGGAACGTACTTGCAAGTAAGGTCCACCCGAAAACTTGGCAGCTACGTGGCAGGTAGATGAAACTTCGAGTCAGCTTGAATGAGGGTAGCTACGTACAATAATCCAGTTCATGCTCGCACACCACCCGTCACATCTCTCGACTCGAATCCCGAGGCCGGACACCTGTCAAAATCTGATAAGGGACAAATCTGCCTTGGGATCTCGTCTCTCTTTCTTGCCCGACTTCGCCCGGAATTGGAGCGCAATTAGACAGCGCAAGGGGGAAGTAGCGCAGTTGGGGAGGCCTCCGTGCCTTAGAAAATTTTCGGGCTGCCTTCAACATCTTGCCCGAGTGCGCACAGTAAGGGGCGCAGCCCGACTTCGCTGTGAAGTCGGGTTGCGCACCCAACACTTAGCCAATTTTTCTCATACCGCTCCGACTGCACATGAAGATGAGAGCGCACCCCGACTTCGCTGCGAAGTCGGGTTGCGCACTCAACACTTAGCAAATTCTCAGGGCTCCATTGATTCCCAGTGCGCACAGGAATGAGAGCGCACCCCGACTTCGCTGCGAAGTCGGGTTGCGCTCTTATACTTAGAATTTTTAGGGGCCTTTTGCTCTTTTGGGGAAATTGACAGAAAAAAGGAAAAGAGAGAAAAGGGGGGAAATGAAGGGAATGAAACTGATGGAAGGGGAGAAAGGGGATAGTGGAGAAAGGGAAAGGAGGAGGAGGGAAGGGAGAGCAGCATCCTTACAAGAAAAATGAAGACATGGCACCCCGTGCAAAATGTGGCAACAGGAAGATGCCAATCAATGGTAACTAGTGTTTTTTAAATATGTCTTCCTCTCCAAAATGCATTTGTCTCTTTAATATCCCTTTTCCGATTTTTTTTTTTTTATTTGTGGAAAACATCCCAAAAGGGATGCCACTTTCGGGTAAGACCCAAGGAGGCAGGGATATCCATTCCGCCAAAAACGCCCAGGACTAGGACCTGGCCTACCACCTTTGACATACTCAAGGAGCAAACAAACACACAAAACCAATTTAAAAATAAGTAAATAACAACAAAAATAATAAAATAAAATAAAACACATGCTTCTTGAGTGTGTCAAAAACAAAAGCACAACCAAACACGCACAATAAGATAAAAGAAACCACAACACAAACCACATAGAAAAACACAAGAACCACATAACAAAACACAAACAAGACAAAAACAACAGAACACTACAAAGACATAACCCAAAAAAAACAAGAAAAATAAACACAACCAAAACCTTAAAAAAAAAATAAAAAACAACCAACAACAAACAATAAACAAAAACAAAAAACATAGAAAACACTCACACATAAAAACATGAAATAACACAAACAAAGAGAAACCCAAGAACAAGAACCAAAAAAACACAAGAACAATAACAAAAAACATAAAAAAAACAAAACAACAAAAACACAAGAACAACAAAAAACAACACAAAGAACACAAAAACAAAACAAAACAAAAGAACCCACCCACCTTAAAAAACTAAACAAAAAAAAACAAAGAAGAAAAAAAAAAATGAACAAAACAATGACCTATCTAGACCAGAATACTATTAAGGCAAGAATCAACAGAGGAAACAAAATAAAGAATAGAATGATCTAGGGAACTAAAAAAAACTGAATGAACCAAAGAGAAGCAAAAAAAAAAACAAGAAGAAACTAGGTGCCTTTAGAACTGGAGCCATCCAAAGAAATGATAGAAAGAAGAGCTTCCTTAATTTGAGAAGCCCACCATATAGGAGGGTGGCCATAACAAGTAAGATCACCTTTGTCCAAAGACCAATTAGCTAAAGCATCAGCACTCTTGTTTTGATCTCTGACCACATGATTGTAATCAACTTTCAAAAATCCCATCTGGATTAACTGAATCTTCTCAATAATTCTTTTTATTCTCCAATCCACCTTATGATTCTTAGAAGGAGTCTTCAAGAAATTAATCATAAGTTGAGAGTCGGACTCAACTAACACCTTTTCCCATCCTACCTTAGTAGCCTCCTGAAGGCCTCCGAGGATACCATACCCCTCAAGCAAGGTTATTGGAAAGAATACCCAAATTCTCAGCAAAAGTAAAAACCAGGGAGCCATCCGAAAGTCTACCAATTCCTCCCACACTGGCTTTTCCAGGGTTCCCTCTAGAGGCTCCATCAGTATTGACTTTTCCAAAATCCTTAGGAGGAGGTTGCCAATTTCTAGTCCTATCCATCTTACAAATACTCACATTCCCTTTAAGATGGTTGCCCTTAGAAGGTTTAATCTTCAATCTTTGCATCACTTGATCCCATCTTTGGTGGGAGTTTTGGGGGTGATTAAGGAGTTGATGGACTGATTCAACTAAGTTGGCTATGGTCTTTTGCCAAATATAGTGAATATCCTTCCTATCTTGATTAAAAATTCGACTGTTCCTTTCATTCCAAATATTCCAAAGAAGAATGGTAGAACCCATCCAAACTAACTGCCTAATAAAATGATCAACACCCTCTTGATTAGGCCAATCCCTCCAAAGCTGTTCAAAAGTAAAAAAATTGGACCACTATAAGCCAAGTAAAGTGGCCATTCTCCTCCATAGCTCGGAGGCTAAAGTACACTCAATAAAAATATGGTTGATATTTTCTACCCTTTTCCGATTTTTTATTTTTTATAATTTTTCAAGCAATAAAAATCACAATAAAAATAGAGATTTCTCTAAGTTTCCAAAATAACAATTTTTAGACAACCCACAATGCCAAATTCTATTTAACTGAGAGCAGATCAGACATTACAACAACGATTCAATCCCAAAATAGCCAAATACTAACATAAATATCTTATTACAAACATATAATACTGTCCAAGGTGGGACGTTGCACCTTTGAGTGAAGAATGTGCTGAAATTGCTTTGCCAAACCTTCCAGAATCTGCCCAAGAATAGACGCTGCCAAGCTGGGATGATAAATTACTGAATGAACCCCCAAAATGTGCTTAGAATGGCCAGCCAGAGGGACGCTGTAGGTCTGATGTAGAATCAATGCTGAATACTGCCAAAAATCTCCTGCATACCGCCTCAATATGGGACGTCCAGCCAAGGATGACCTCAACAATTGAAAATAACTCCAAAATCTACCAATTAACTGACCCAGGATGGGACACACCTCTCATAGGATGGATATGATCTGAAATACTGATTACAACTCTCTCTTCTTTGATATAAATCACCAATATTGCCCAATGTGCAAACCCTAGCTGAGATTTGCTCACAAATAGCTAAGGGAGCAGCCCTTAGGTTCAATCCAATAGCAAGGGCCAACCTGGTCTACCGAATTGCAATCCTTGGATGAAGGGATCAGCCCTAGAACACACAAGGTTGAGCAAGGATCAGCCTTGTCTCTTCAGAATCGATTAGAGTCCTCAATTTCCAATTTGCAAAATACTCCAAATCCCCCTCAAAATGGGATGCCCATGCTCCTTATATAATTTCATGTTATATTTCATCATTGACATAACCTTAGGCTCATAAAGTAACTTAGGCCTTTATTAAAAATAAAAGACAATAGACTAATATTATGTCTCCTAGTACGTTGGCCCCCTCCTACAACTTTCATAAGTTATTTATTTATAAAATGAAGGAGGCTCTATTTATTTATTTTAATTTTGGTTCATTACAAGTCCACCCTCCTCAAATTGCTTGTCCTCAAGCAATTACAAAGCTGGGTGGGCCAATCTTTCCCATGTGGCATCCTCAAGTGGCAATCCTCTCCATTTCACTAGATAGTCCTTGATGACTCTATGCCTTAGTCGCTTCTCCCTTGTCTCCAAAATGGTTTCAGGTTCAAGTATCAACTTTCCTTCATCATCCAAAGGAGGCAACTCCAAAGAAGGTTGTACATGCTGCCCTAGTGCTTTTTTGAGACATGAGACATGGAAGACATTATGTATTTTACTGTTTTCAGGAAGCTCCAATGCATATGCCACCTCTCCTACCTTATGAATCACCTTATAGGGACCATAAAACAAAGGTTTCAGCTTTTCAGAACCACTCTTCTTCAAGGAGGATTGTTTGTATGGCTGCAATCTAACATAAACCATGTCCCCTACTTCAAATTTCCGCTCAATTCACTGCTGATCAGCATACTTTTTCTGCTGTGTTTGTGCCATCTGAATGTTATTTCTGAGAGCCTTCAAGATATCTTGATGTTCTTCAATGAAGTCCTTTGCTTTGGGCACCCTGCTATCACTCAACCGCAAGTCAATAAAATTTGGAGCATCATAACCATAAAGAACTTTAAAAGGAGACATTTTAATTGACATGTGATAGGATGAATTGTAACAGAATTCAGCCAAGTGTAACCATTTCACGCATGCATTTTGTTGCCCTGAAATGGAGTTTCTTAGGTACCCTTCCACCCATTTGTTCACAATTTCTGTTTGTCCATCTGTTTGTGGGTGGTAACTGTTGGTTACGAATCTGCCATGAGGAAAGGATTTTTGGGTTAATGCGCCCAGATTCGCCCACCAGCATGAAAGGCCGGAAGGAAGAGATGCCTTCCGAGCCAATCTCCGGAGAAGGCCGGCTCCTTTTGGGGGTTTTCTGATTTGAGCTAAGGGTACAGGAAAGAGATGAATGTACAGAAAGAAACAAATGTACAGAAAGGGATTACAAATATATTCAGAGGTTGGTGGGGGGGGAACTAACAGTACGGGAACACACCAATCAACGCTACTTGCTGCATCATAAATACAAAAGTATGACAAAGAACTGCAAAATCTACGCGTACTTCCGATACATAAGCAGTGTATGCACCATTCAATGATCCCCTAGCAAACATTCCCTACAAGGAACTAACAGCACGGCAATGCATCGATTAACGGATACGTACAACGACATAGGTAGAAAGCAAGCCTAGAGATATCAGGGCCAGGTATATGTGTTTATGTAGAGAATTTAACCGCCTTTGTTCAATGGCTCCCGACAAACATTCCCTACAAGGAACTAACAGCACGGGATCGCATCAATCACCGGATACGGACCAGCAACAAAACACATAACTGATGGAACTGCTACCATATCTATTCTATAAATGCTTTAAATTAATGAAGTACGAAAAGTGCTTAAACAAGCAATACTAGAGGAACCTGATCGCCAAACGCCGAAGTGAATCAACGAGCTGCGACACAGGTGGGCCTAAAGCATATAATGAAAGACAGCATAAAAGAATAAAGACAGCAGAACAGAACCAGGCATACAGATTGTATTCATTAGCAGAAGCACGGTTACAATGGGTACGGTGATTCCCTAACAAACATTCCCCTTCCACCCTTTACAATGAATTCATGGTGGGCTTTTATAGCCCGAGTCCCTCCCGTTACATTAATGGGCACAGAGTCCCAGTCAAACATAAGCTGACAGAAGCGGCGAAAGAGCTGCAAATGCTGACCTTTTGTCGGACCGGGCTGTACCCGCAGCATGGTCATCCTGAAAGCTGGACAGCCACATGGCGGTGCGCTGGGCAAAACTTCAAGTCGGCGAGTATGCTGGTAGGCTGGAGCAGGTGGAACCTCAGATCAGCTTTGAATGAGGCCTGCGGCACGGGCGGTGCAGCCCATACTTATCCCTTTTGGTCGGCGGTCTTGGTTCAAATCCCGAAGGCTGGACACTTGTCGGATGATGGGTTATGTTGTGTGACACATGTCTGCCTTGAAGGGCAGTCTATCCATCTTCGCTTGGGATCGGAGCTCCTTGGGATGCGTGGGCAGAAAACAGTGCAGTTGGGAAGGCCTTCACGCCTTGGTCAAATTCCGGGTTTGTTCCCCTACTGCACACTGTCAAGGGCGCATTCCGGCTCTGCTGAAAAGTCGGGCTGCGCACAGGTGAACACTGGTGTCTGCCGCTGTACGGACCTGCTCCGGCAGTTATCATTCTTCTTTGTCAGCCTGCCAGTGCAAGGTGCGCCCAGAAAGTGGGGCGAAGTCAGACTTCGCACCAAAACTGGGCGAACGCTCGCACCCGAGCGAACGCACCAAAGCGGGCGAAGTGCGAACTTCGCACCAGGACTTAGCCAATTTTCGGGGTAACCTGCTGGAAAGTTGAAAAATCAACTAGGGGACTCCAAGAAAGGGGGGAAAGAAAGAGAATGCGGGAAAGAAAAGGAAAGGGAGAGAAGGAAGGAAAACGGAAGAAGGAGGAAAAGAAGAGCAGCACTGTTACAATATTGAAGACATTGCACCCCGTGCAAAATGTGACAACATTTCTGGCGGCTCGCGGGGTGTCGAGCTCGCCTCGGCGCAAAGAATCCATGCCTTCATCCTTTGGGTACAGAGGAACTTGCCTCCCCTGTCTTTTGCTGCTCTAACTGTTCTCCTTGCGGCAACTGTTCTTCAGATTCATCTTTGTCAGTTGCCCCATCAGAAATGCCTTCCGAAAACTCTCCATCTCCTGCTTCTGCCTCGCAGATGCGAGTGTATGCCACCTGGGCTGAGCGCCAGGCTTCTGCTTCGAATGGCTTGCGGTCTGCTATATCTTCTAATGCTCCGTGGAAAGCAGCGACCGCGTGCAGGTCGATGGTGAGGTACCTTTTTTCTAACTCCTGGAAATAGGAGCGGATCTTGGAATATTTGGACACCATCTGAGTGACCTGACTGTCTTGAATTGGCTCAGTCCAGCTATCAATTTCAGCTGTATTTGCCTCAAAGGACTGCCAATTTCTTTTTACCCGATCTAGGGTGAGGAGCTCGCCATTCTCAACAAAACTGGGGCACCCTAGTTCTGAAAGAGCGTGAAAGGGGGCCAGACAGATATCCCTTTCATGCGTGAATGCGTCTAGCATTCGTGCAGCCACTCTCACCTCTTCAACTTTTTTGAAATATTTGTGCAAGGTCACCCTTGCACCTGCCCATTCTGCGGCGAATGAGGACACGGGAGAAAATTGGAGGCCGTTGCGCTCGCTCTCCGAAGATTTACCGCCGAGTCCGGCCATTGCTTCGCACGGCGCTCGGCCTCCTCTACCACGGGCTTTCCACGGGCAGAAACTTCTTGAATCCTGGATGCGAAATCCAGGACTGCCATCGCCTTGAAGGTGTGGGGCTTGCATTCCCGCAGCAAACCAGCCCGCATCTCCTTAACTTTTGTCTTCGAAAAGACCGTCGCTTGAGATGTTCTCTCTGCAAGTTGCGACTGCGCCTGCTTCAAAGACTCCTGGAGCTGAGAAATCTGCTCCGAGGCTGCTTTCTTTTCGGTTGCGGCTTGTTGCTGAGAAGCGGCCAGCTGGGCTTTGAGTTCATCTGTTTCTTGCCGCGCCGCTTCCAGCTGCTCAGTAGACCTAGACAGGTCTTCTTCAAGCTGTCTTACTTTATCCTGCAACGCGAAAAGTTCTTCCTGCTCCTCCAGACTCTTGACAAAGAGATTATCAGCTTTGCGCATGATCGTCTGAATCTCATACTGCTTGTTGATGTCGTCAAAGCTCTTCTCCTTTGTCTGGAGCTCGTAGTCCGCCCTAGTCATTTCCCGGAGAGGCTTCTTTACTATTGGGATTATCTTCTCTGTTGTAAGCACTCTCCTCTCAAAATCGTACTTGGCGCGTTTTACCGGGGCGGCTATCTCTTCATGTCTCCTCCGTTTCAGGTTCTCGAGGAAGGAAACAGAACACTGTACAGCCCTTGTTGCCAGGGGCAAGTCGTCTCGTATTACGGAGGTCGTCCATGAAATCTGGTTCCCCCAGCCTAGGGTTCTGCTGAGACGTCTCTCCTGCGGGGATGGGATCAGAGGAACCGGACGGACTTTGGAAGAATCGGTCGCTTGTGGGGGCGACCGGGAAATGGAGGTGGGAATGGTTGACACTGCGAGGGTTTGAAGCGGCTGAGGCGGAGGATGTGACGGTGAACGGACGGTCTCAGCACTAGCTTCGGGCGAAGGGTTTGGAGTTGTGCTCAGAGAAAGAGAAACGTTAGGGTTCTGAGCAAACTGATCGAAAGAATGGGGACCGCTAGAAGGACGCGGAGACGGGGAGGAGGATGTGGTCATGGCTCGCTCAGATTGAGCGGGGGACGGAGTGGGAGTAGGAGTGGGTGAGACCAAAGAAACAGGGGCAGCAAACGTACCTGCGGGCTCCGCCTGAGCCGATGCCGGGTGAATGTCTTCGCTTCTTGTATCGGTGGCTGGCTTGGGACTGCCCAAAGGAACTGCCTCTGCGGCGGCAGGACGCGGCTGCGGCTCTGCGACTGGCTGCTGCACTATCAGGCTAGGTCGCCTGATTTTCTCGACTCTCCTCCGCTTCTTCTCTTCTGGAATAACGGTTGGATCAGGGGAAGGAGATGAAGCAGGTGCAGCAGGCGCTGATGCTCCCACGGTAAACTTGTACCGGGGTTTGACTTGCAGAAGTTCTGCCGCGACCGGTCTGCCTTCTGGCGGCGCTGGCGCTTTTCTTGCCTGAGGGATTGCCTCGGGCGCTGCCTTGACTAACTCTTTCGCCTTTTCAGGCGCCGCCTTGGGAGCCACGGGCTGCATTGGATTGACCTGGGTACTTGCTGGGCCTGCGCTGGCAGTTGCTGAAGTGTACAACTGTTTGGGAGGAGACCCATTTTTATAATCCTCAAAGGGGCCTCGGGGAACGTAACCTTGATAAGCGAACGGCCGCCAGCTGTCATGATGCTGGTCATAGAGAACCGAAAAGTCGTCATCTACGGCCAGGCTTCTCCTTGTTGATTTATCGTGTTGCGTGCGGCATCTCATCTTCCAGCACTCGGTAACCTTTTCTTTAGACCAGTTAAGGCCTGCTATCTTGGATAGAAATTTTTTGAATCCTGGAGACGAGAAATGGTGGTCCGGGTTTCGCTTGGGGTCATATGTCACCTCCTCGCGGTAGAAATCCTGCCAGGGAGGAGAAGCTTCCATTAATTCAATCTCCCGGTCAAGGTCCACATGGACCATGTCGCATCTATCTTCGGTTATATCCGCGGGGCACAAATGTGTGAATCTTGCCCTTATCCCATAGGGAGTCGTACTTCAGTGACTGCGGCACAAAACCGAGGCCAATCCGGGACAGCGCTTGCTCTAGGTAGACGTGCTGTCCTACCTCAGTAATCTCGACGTTGGCCCAGGAAAGAGGATATTGAAAAATCTGTCCTCTCTTCTTTCCTAGGCCGAACTCTTCTTCCACATAGTCCATCTGCCGGGCAACTTCCATCCCGAACAGATGCTCTGAACACCAATAGGGCAGCAAATAGGGCTTGCCCTTGAATCCGTAGATTCTGACTACAATCCCCTGCGTCAGTCTGAAAACGTCCCCGAGCTTCTGATTTATCAATGCACTCGTCATTTCTCTAGGGGGACGGGGGATTTCACTTTCGGTGAAGACTGACATGACGAATCCCAGAAAGTTGAAGTTGAACTTGTAGTAGGACCCTTTCCGGTATAAGTCATCCGTCCAGTTATAGACGGGCTGGGGCTCTCCCCTCTCGTTAACCTTCTTCGAGTTCGGGATCGGCATTTGGGGGTGCGAGATGGTACAAACAAAGCCGAGGCTAGAACAGAACCGAAACGAAAATCGGTAGGCTGCCTCTTACGAATTTTCAGCGGTGGAATGAATGGCGTAAGCCGACCGGTCTGCCCGATCGAAAGAGATGGGGCGCTTTCCACTCCTTTGCGCCGCTGGTTCGTAAGATTCTCCACACGAGGAGACGTTCGCCGGCGCCGGTGGTACGGATGTACCAACTCGTCGGAGTCGCAGCCGAGAATCCATGCCAGGATAGTATAAAGATACTTGCTCTGAAATTTTGCCAAGGGCATGGGGCCAGTCGGCCACTGTCCGGTGGAAGCGGGGCGTTCAGCTCTGAATTGAGGAAATCCCTCATCCGCTTGGTGTGCGTGAAGCGTCCCGCTTGTTCGCCCAGATTTACCTTTCTGAGGATGGTGCCGGAGTCATACTCCAGCCCTAGGGCGAAAGCTGGCTGCACAGTCTCCCTGCGCAGCGCGAACAAGGGTTTACCGCTGGAGCTGCAGATATGCCGGGTAGCTGGTCTGTAGTGTCTGACAATGAGGTCTACCAATTCCGGGCATTGATGGACAGGAGGGCACAAGAATCTGAAGAGGTTTGATTTGTACGCCGCTCCAGAAATGGTGGGAGGGCGAAACTTTGTCGACCCGGCTCTCCACATTTGCTCGCAGGTGAGTCGGGCTCATAGAAAATGAGCCGTCCACATATCCCGCCGGGTAATTCACCGGAGATGGTGGGGCTTGCCCATGCTTGTACTTTTTCGTTCGGGACTTTGACTTTTTCTGCGGCGGGGTATCGCCTTTGAAAGCGCCGGGCCGCGGTAAATCCCTTGGTTCGCCACTTTCATTTGGACTGCGCTGACACGGGCCTTTTTCCTTTGTCCATCCCTCCGAATCAGCAATAATGATAGGTTCAGGCTGTCTGCAACAGATTTCGCTATCACAGGAATAATTTGAACTGTCCGAGGAATAATCTGTGCAATCTGGAATGTTTGCAGGCTTCTGTCCCCCTTTTCTAGATAAAAACAGCGCCATTAATGCAACGCAGGAGGGGGTAGGTCGGCTGAGTTAAGATCCTTGGGTGGCTGCGCAGGAGAATGTTTGGAAAAAACGCGCCCCGACAGACGTGCCATGCTTCTTTTGTTGCACTTTCCTTTGAAAAACGTGCAATCATTAATTCTGCTTTGGAGATTGCACCATGGCTGACGTCGCTGCCACCACTTGGGCACACTGCTCAAGACAAAACCCTTGGTGCGGGAACCCATGTTAAAACAGTTGCAAACGCGCCTTGGGCCCAGCTTGGGGTTTTCGAATTTTTATTATTCATTTCTTGGACGCTGCCCCAAAGCGGCCGAAGACCAAGGCGCGGTCGGACTTCGCCCAAAGTTGGGGCCAGGCGAAGCTCGAACTCGCGCAGCAGCGCGCTTATGTTCTGCTCTCATTCTTTTCTGCTGCGCCCGAAGTTCGGGCACAGCGTGGGTCCTTTGCAACCTTGGGCGCTTTGGAACATACTTAATACTCCCCGCGGCCTTTGGACCTTGAACAAATTGCGCAGTGCTGATGCGTTGAGGCAGGTTCGGACTTCGGCCGAAGCTTGGAGCGAAGTGCGAACTTCGCGCGAAGTTCGCACTTCGCGCGAGAATTGAGCGCAGTGCACACTTCGCACTAACGCTGGCCGAAGTCGGACTTCGCTGCGAAGTTCGCACTTCGCGCAAGAGTTGCGCGCAGTGCGTACTCGCACGGAAAGTATGCGTGATGCGTACTTCGGTCAAAGCTTTGAGCGGGGCTTCCCTTTAGTGTGCCTTAACATTTTTTATCAAACTTCGCAATTTGGCTGGGCCGAAGTCCGACTTCGCTGCGAAGTCGGGCTTCGCCCAACACTTAGTCAATTTTTTGCCCTCTTTTTCTCCTTTCTTTCTTTGCATAGCCGAACTTCGCCCCTCCTGAGGGGCAACGACAGACTTCGCTGCGAAGTCTGTCCTTCTCTCCCATGCCGCAGTTAAGCTCAAAGAAGAAAAACAAATTGAAAGCTAAAACTGGAAACTGTACATGCCGGGAAATGGAAAAAAACATAAGGAAAATTTTTTACAAAGAAGGGCCACTCGGGCCTCTTCAACAGCGATAAAGTTTTAAATGGAACCCGTTGACGGGGATAGGGAGGAGCTGACCCTCCATATCCGAAAGTATGTAGGCATTGAACTGGTTCACCCGGGCAATCTGATAAGGGCCCTCCCAGAGAGCATCAAATTTTCCGTGATTACCCGGTTTTGCCTTGTATGAGTCCCACTTTAGCACCAAGTCCCCGACTTCGAAAATTCGGGCAGTGGTGCCTTTGGCAAACCAGCCTTGAGTGGCTGCAATGTGATCCGCGAAGGCCTGGTATGCACTTTCTCTGTCTTCTTCCAACTGCAGGAGTTGGCACAGTCTGTCGTCCACCGGGTCTCCGCTGCTCCTGTCTTCGTCAATCATCCACAGGGCAGGGATCTCGATGTGTGATGGCATGACAGCTTCCTTGCCATAGACAAGCGCGTAGGGGGACGTTACGAGGGATTTCTTGAACGCAACTCTATCCGCCCATAGCGCCCGGTTCAAGAGCAAGTGCCAAGTTCGCTTATTCCTTTCAATGGTCCTCCGGAGAATTTTCAGGAGGTTCTTGTTAGTAGACTCGGCAAGGCCATTCCCCTGCGGGTAGTAATTAGAAGACATCTTGTGATAGATGCCAAGTCTGCTGGTGTACTCCGTGAGTACAGCGCCTACGAATCCCGGACCATTGTCTGTCACAATCGACTCTGGAACCCCGAAGCGAGTAATCAGGCTTTCAATGAACCCGATGACCGTTTCTTGGTCTGCGTTCTTGGTCGGGATTGCCTCCGTCCACCGTGTAAAATAATCAGTAGCTGTAAGAATAAACTTGTGGCCGGCGGAGGAGTTAGGAGAAATCACCCCAATGAAGTCTAGACCCCATTGTTGGAACGGAGTCTCGGCCTGAATCGGTTGAAGGGGCAGGGGTGCTTTTCTGTTTCGGCCAGCAAACCTTTGGCATTGATCACATTTAGCGCAGACCGCATGCGCGTCTGCGAACAGTGGGCCAATAGTATCCAGCCCTTATTATTTTTAAGGCCGTTGGCCTTGAAGAATGGTGACCCCCAGGCATCCCGGAATGAAATTCTCCGAGGACCCTAGGCTGGTCGGATTTTTTGACGCACCGCAACAGGATGCCGTCAATGTTTATGAAGTAAAGCCCCTCGGGGCGAAGAGTGTACCTTAGTGCACCTAGCCGAAATCTCCTTCGTTGTGAGGCGTTCGGGTGATCGGGACATCTTCCGGTGCGAAGTATCTCACCAGTTCATCTGTCCAATCACTCCCCTCCGATAAGGAGTCGGCTAGGTAGATGCGTGTCGTTGTGTCCTCCCACTTACAGGCGGAGATGCCGGCTACAGCGCTTCGGGCCAATTCCTGACACAAGGCTCGGCCTCTGATAAGCTTGGTGGGCCGCACTTCAATGTCGAACTCCTGGATCTTGGCAATCCATCCCGCTCTCTTGTGACCCGGTTCTCCTTGTAAAATAAAACTTCGAACATCCGGGTGAATCACAAAAACAGTGGTCTTGCTCTGGGAGACAAAGTGCCTGAACTTTCGAAGGGACTTCATGACAGCATGAACTTGCCGCTCTATAAAATTGTACTTTTCTTCATGCGGCAAGATGACTTGGCTCGAGGAACGCTATGGGGCGCTCCTCACCGTCGTCTCCCTTACGAGTCGGGACTGCAGCGTAACTTTCGGGTTCTCCCACTGCATACAGGATGAAGTCCTTGGAGTAGTCCGGGTTGGTCAACACCGGGGCTTGTGCAATTCGGGCCTTGATCTCCTCGAAGGCTTGCTCTCTCTCATCAGTCCATTCGTAAGGTGTGTCTTTCTTGAGCAGTTCGGCCATAGGCTTGATCACTTGTGCGAAGTCCGGGATGAACTTCCGCACGAAGTTAATCTGACCGAAGAAGGACTGCAGCCCTTTTTTGTCGATGGGGGCTGGCAAGCGAACGAGGGCTTCCGCTCTGTCAGGGTCAATGGCGAGGCCTTCCTCGGAGATGACATGTCCCAGCAGCTTTCCTTCCTTTACCGCGAAGACAGACTTCTTCGGGTTTATGGAGATGCCGAATTCTCGACAACTCTCAAATATTTGCCGCAGGTGCGAAACATGATCTTCTCGTTGGTGAGAGAAAACAGTCATGTCATCGAGGTAGATGACAATAATTTTGTTGAGCAGCTCTCGGAAGGCGAGGTCCATGGCCCTTTGGAACGTAGCACCGGCATTGGATAAGCCAAACGGCATGCGGCGATAGGCGAACGTCCCCCACTTGGTGGTGAACGCTGTCTTATCCTTGGTCTTCGTCTTTGACCCAAATCCGGTTGTAGCCGGAAAATCCATCTAAAAGTGAAAATCTGCGGGCTCCGACAACGATATGCGAGAATCTGGTCAATTTGGGGAAGCGGATAGTGGTCCCGGAGGAAGCCTGATTTAGGTTTACGAAGTCGACACAGAGACGTATGTCGCCATTCTTTTTCCTCACGGGCACCAAATTCGCGACCCAGGATGAATGTTTGATGGGGTAGATGATCTTAGCCTCCAGCATCTTCAAGAGCTCGGTCTTCATCATGGCCTCAATCTTTGGATTTACGGCCCTCTGCTTTTGTCGGAATGGCTTGGCGCCATCCTCTAGCTCAATGGTATGTTGGATGACAGTTCTGTCATACCCCCTCAAATCCTCGTAGCACCAGGCCACGATGTCGGGGAACTCCTGGCACAGTGATCTAATCTGCCGAGCTCCTCCGACGTGCAGTCTGTCCCGACCTTGATGGTTTTACCAGGTTCGAGTTCCGAGTCAGCATACTGCCT
The DNA here is from genome assembly GCA_028583015.1 of Wollemia nobilis. Lineage (NCBI taxonomy): Eukaryota > Viridiplantae > Streptophyta > Pinopsida > Araucariales > Araucariaceae > Wollemia > Wollemia nobilis. Next base: position 26,130,892 of record JAQPPZ010000523.1, read on the forward strand.
CGGGTCTACTTTGATCCTATGTGATATTGCTCTGTCGTTCTGATCAAAGAGACTTTCTAACGTAATCAGTCCCTTTGGGACGTGATTATTCCGTAACTGTATCAACCCCTCATATTGCTCGTCATCAGGGTCTCTACCTTCGATTACACACACTTCGTTAACCAGGAATGTGACGATCTCCTCGTCACAGCTGAACACCTGCCAGAAGGTATCCCTATCAGGCACAGAAGGCCTGTAAATGGTGCGGACCGGCTTCGGTTTACGGACAACGTCTTCGGCGGAACGTACCTGGCTCCAACAGACGCGAGAATATCCGCGTGCTTGTTTCTCTCACGCGATATTGCCTTAACATTCAATGAGTCGAACGATTCCATCAGGTCCCAGGCCCGATTGCGGTACGATTTAAGATAGTGATGCTTGGAGGCGCATTTATTCATAACTTGGTGACACACCAGCTCTGAATCTCCGAAAATTTGGAGATGCTTGATTCCGAGCCTTTCCGCCTTTCGCAAACCCAAGCACAGGGCTTCGTACTCTGCTGAGTTGTTAGTACAGCTCCAGGCCAGCCTGTAGGCATAGTCCTTCTGGATCCCGGTTGGAGAAACCAGGAGTACCCCTGCACCGGCGCCATTCTTGCATCGCGCGCCGTCAAAGAAAAGCTTCCACAGCTCTTCGGGTGCAGGTCCTACTTCTTTCGCAGCTGACACGTCAAGTCTCTCGGACTGTTTAATGGAGTAACAGCCCTGCTCTGTCCCGATTACGGCATTGAAGTCCCGCAACGAGAACTCGTCTTCGAGCTGTAGCACTTCGAGAGCTTGCTCGGTCAGTTCCACTGTCACCAGTTCTTCCTCTGACAACTGGACCATGCAGTCCATCTCTCCTCCGGGTATCTTGTCCACTAGAAAGGGGGAAGGCTTCTCATTGAAAATTTTCAGTCTCCTTCCTTTGAAGGGCACTTCCATGTGTGAGTAGTCTAGAGACAGGTACCCGCCCAACTTCGCAGTGAACTCCCGAGAGAGACACATGCCGAAGTAAGGCTCCGGGTCAACAATCACGACCTCTTGGATGACTACGATGTCGAGAGCCTTGTGCAGTCGGATAGGGATATCCTTTATGACACCAACTGTCTTGACAGGTGTGCCGTCTAGTTGCAGCACACCTTGGCTGCTCCGTGTGTATTCCATCCCGATCTCATCGCAGACGGCCTTCGGCATTACGGTCGAGGAAGCACCAGAATCCACCATGCAGTTGTGAACTATGTGCCCTTGCATCCGTAAAGACAGATAAAAGGGTGGCGGTCTGTTCTTCCCAGTGGCTGAGACTGTCAAAGGTTGAACCAGGACAGCAGGCTGCATCTGCTTGCCGCTCTTCATGTTCTTTAGTGATTCTTGCAGCAGATCTACCTGGCCTGGGAGCAGAAGAGCGTCGTACATGCTGATTCTGGCAGGAGTCTTCTTCAACTCGTCTACAATGTTGTAGCCCGAGGTACTAGCTCCTTCTGCTGGCTTAGCCGGTTCATACTTGGTCCGGTACTGTTGGGTGGCCTCAACTCGCTGTCTCTTGGTCAGAGACGGGTACTTCAGCTTCTCCTGGGCTTGCTCTTTGGTTTCAGCTGGGAGCTGAGGTATAGGAGGCTTAGCGGGAGTTGAGGCCTTTGTTGGAGGCTTGGCGGGAACAGGGGCAGCCTTTGCGGAGAAGGCTTAACTGGAGCTTTTTCTTTGGACGCCTTCTCCTGGGCTGTGTAAGGCCACAGCCGCTTGTACGGTGGCAGCTCGTGGGGCTGCGGTTTTTCTCTTCTTGCGTAGACTTGCAAAGGCTTAGCCGCTTCCACAGCTCTCTTTTCTTCCTTGGCGGGCGTCACTAGATTCTCTTCTGGCAGGGCAAAATTAGCCTCGCCGTCCAAGATCATGTACAGCTCATCGTCTTCTATAGCGCTGCCGGCCAAGGTCTGGATGTAGTGTTTGGTGCGAGTGCAGTCTTCCTCCGAATGCGGGTCATTGCACGTAGTGCACCAGTTGACCTGGTCGGGAGGACCAGGTGGGTCTTCTATAGCAGCATTCCTCGGAGGCGGACGCCTCTGCGGCTGGTTCTCTGGGGCTTTATCTTTTGTCAATGCTGGTGGCGCATACGGCCTTCTAGGAGCAAGGTCCATCTGGGCCTGCTTCTTCTTCATGGCGGTCATGTCATTGGACATGGCATGATATCCGGAGGCCAAAGCCCGCACTTCTTGGAGAATCGTGTTTTGGATGCTGCTGTCAGGAGGTGGCAACTGTGCCGGTGGAGGCAAAGCGGCCAATGGAGGAGGGTTAGAATAAGGCGCGTACTGCGGGGGAGCAGGGAGCGCTGGAAAATGCGGAGCGGGAGGAGGCGGATGAGGGTAATGCATTTGAGGCGGGCCATAAGGAGTTATGACCGGCGCCGGATTCCACTGCTGCTGGGGTTGCTGCCCGGAAGTGGACGGCGAACCGCCAGAAGCAGAAGGATACTGCGATCTGGGGAAGTCGGGATGAATTGGTTCCTGCACTCTGGACGGAAGCCTGCCGATGGAAATAATATCAGCTTCAGCTTGCTGGGCAGCCTCGTACAGCGCAGGAACTCGTCAATTCCGGCGATCTTCGGCGGCGAGGCATATGTACGAGTTGAATGATCTCGGATAGTAGTGAGCAGCCATGCCGGTTGAAGGCCGAAGTTCGCGAGGTACCCGTTTCCGGGATCTCGCAAACCTGATGTTGAAATCAGACACCTCCTCTTGAGGATGTCTCTGGATAGCTTGGAACTGATGCGGTAGAGAAGTAGGGTCAGCAGACTCGTTGCATCCTTTTACGAGTCTCCTGGCAAGCTGGGGCCACCCTGTGATGGATCCCTCTGGCAGCGATCTCCACCAGTAGAGAAGCTTTCCCCTCAGGGAAAGGGCCAGTAGACGGGTCTTCACACTTTCATCGGTAATAGTATGCAGTGCGGCCAGGGCAAGGATGTCCTGGATGTGCTCATACGCCGTCTTACCGTAGCCGTCGTATGTGGGAATAGACTTTAAAGCAGCAGGGGGAACGACTTGCTGACCGACCGGGGCCAAAGGCCCCGTAGAGTCCACCGCCGGGAAGAGGTCATCGTCATTTGGCTGTTGGGCAGCCATTTCTTCTTCTTCTTCTTCTTCTTCTCCGCCGTCGGTTGTGTACTCGGTGTCGGTACTTTCCGAGGATGCAGGATCTTCTTCTTCCTCGGCCTCTTCTATTTCGTACTCGGCTCCTCCGACTTCGGCTTCGGCTTCTTCTTGGATCTCAGCCTCGGCTTCGTCGAAGCGAGCTCGCGGATCGGCCCGGCTGGGGATCTCGCCTCGGCGTTGATGTCCGGTTCGTAGAACTCGAGGCGGGCTTCTCGGATTTCTTGCTTGCCACCTTCTCGTGTGCATGAAGGTGACGGGACCGGTCTTCTAGACTCGGAGGATTTGTTCGTGCGAGTCGCCGGGTGTTCGGATTTGGAACAGCAATGAAGCGAACACCGGTGCTTCAATTCTGTCGGGGGTGAGAAACTTCCTTGTCTCACCGAGAGCTCAGGAACTGTCAGCGCCGGGTGGAGACTGATCAGAAAATCTCTCTTCAGATGTGGGACCCGTGTTCCTCCAAGCGGGTCAGAAAAACTGTTGCGCTAGGTGGAGACAGAACGGGTACCTCTTTCTTTAAAACGTGGGACAAGGGTCCCACCGGGCGTGCCAGAGAAACTGTTGGTTACGAATCTGCCATGAGGAAAGGATTTTTGGGTTAATGCGCCCAGATTCGCCCACCAGCATGAAAGGCCGGAAGGAAGAGATGCCTTCCGAGCCAATCTCCGGAGAAGGCCGGCTCCTTTTGGGGGTTTTCTGATTTGAGCTAAGGGTACAGGAAAGAGATGAATGTACAGAAAGAAACAAATGTACAGAAAGGGATTACAAATATATTCAGAGGTTGGTGGGGGGGAACTAACAGTACGGGAACACACCAATCAACGCTACTTGTTGCATCATAAATACAAAAGTATGACAAAGAACTGCAAAATCTACGCGTACTTCCGATACATAAGCAGTGTATGCACCATTCAATGATCCCCTAGCAAACATTCCCTACAAGGAACTAACAGCACGGCAATGCATCGATTAACGGATACGTACATTGACATAGGTAGAAAGCAAGCCTAGAGATATCAGGGCCAGGTATATGTGTTTATGTAGAGAATTTAACCGCACTGTTCAATGGCTCCCAACAAACATTCCCTACAAGGAACTAACAGCACGGGATCGCATCAATCACCGGATACGGACCAGCAACAAAACACATAACTGATGGAACTGCTACCATATCTATTCTATAAATGCTTTAAATTAATGAAGTACGAAAAGTGCTTAAACAAGCAATACTAGAGGAACCTGATCGCCAAACGCCGAAGTGAATCAACGAGCTGCGACACAGGTGGGCCTAAAGCATATAATGAAAGACGACATAAAAGAATAAAGACAGCGAGAACGAGAACCAGGCATACAGATTGTATTCATTAGCAGAAGCACGGTTACAATGGGTACGGTGATTCCCTAACAAACATTCCCCTTCCACCCTTTACAATGAATTCATGGTGGGCTTTTATAGCCCGAGTCCCTCCCGTTACATTAATGGGCACAGAGTCCCAGTCAAACATAAGCTGACAGAAGCGGCGAAAGAGCTGCAAATGCTGACCTTTTGTCGGACCGGGCTGTACCCGCGGCATGGTCATCACGAAGGCTGGACAGCCACATGGCGGTGCGGCTGGGCAGAACTTCAAGTCGGCAGGTACGTTGGTAGCTGGAGCAGGTGGAACCTCAGATCAGCTTTGAATGAGGCTACTGACACAGGCGGTGCAGCCCATACTTATCCCTTTTGGTCGGCAGTCTTGGTTCAAATCCCGAAGCTGGACACTTGTCGGATGATGGGTTATGCTGTGTGACACATGTCTGCCTTGAAGGGCAGTCTATCCATCTTCGCTTGGGATCGGAGCTCCTTGGGATGCGTGGGCAGAAAACAGTGCAGTTGGGAAGGCCTTCACGCCTTGGTCAAATTCCGGGTTTGTTCCCCTACTGTACACCTGTCAAGGGCGCATTCCGGCTCTGCTGAAAAGTCGGGCTGCGCACAGGTGAACACTGGTGTCTGCCGCTGTACGGACCTGCTCCGGCAGTTATCATTCTTCTTTGTCAGCCTGCCAGTGCAAGGTGCGCCCAGAAAGTGGGGCGAAGTCAGACTTCGCACCAAAACTGGGCGAAGTGCGCACTTCGCACCAAAACGGGCGAAGTGCGAACTTCGCACCAGGACTTAGCCAATTTTCAGGGTAACCTGCTGGAAAGTTGAAAAATCAACTGGGGGACTCCAAGAAAGGGGGGGAAGGAAAGAGAATGCGGGAAAGAAAAGGAAAGGGAGAGAAGGAAGGAAAACGGAAGAAGGAGGAAAAGAAGAGCAGCACTGTTACAATATTGAAGACATTGCACCCCGTGCAAAATGTGACAACAAGTAACTAGTGCTAGGGGTTAAAGTAATGCCACATAACTTGAATAATTCTTGCCAAAAGAGACTTAGGCACTTGCTGTTCCTATCACTTACTATTGTCCTTGGCAAGCCATGCAATTTAAACACCTCTCTGAAAAACAAATCAGCCACCTGCATAGCTGTATATGTATATGTAATTACATAGAAATGAGCAACTTTAGTGAGCCTATCCACTACCACAAATATACAATCTTTACCATTTACCTTTGGTAGCCCTGTGATAAAATCCATGGACACACCCATTTCTGATTAGGGATAGGCAGTGGCTGCAATAAACCTATTGGCAAAGTATTTCCCACTTTGTTTTCTTGGCAAACATTACATTCCCTTACATGTTTCAGTATGTCATCTTTTAAACCTTTCCAAAAGAACCTTTCACGCACCTATTTATAGGTTTTGAAGAAACCTGGATGTCCCACCATAGGTGCATCATGCATAGCATTGATCAATTTCTCCTTTAACCTTGATTCAGGTACTATAAAAATTTTGTTTTTGTAAAAAATCAGCCCATCATTAATGTTGTACCTGTCATCCTGAATACTACCATCAATGAGTTTTGATGTCCACTCATTCTTCACATACTCTGCCATAATAATAACTTTCCAATCTGCTGTAATAACTGAAATAGAATGGAATGTGGGTGTCCTAGATAATGCATCTGCAGCTGAATTCTTTTGCCCTTAATAAATTCAATTTCAAAATCATAAGATTGCAATTTTGTAACCCACTTTTGCTGTCTATCATTCAATTCACTCTGGCCAAGGAAATACTTCAAACTATTATGATCACTTCTCACAACAAACTTACCACATATCAAAAATTGTTTAAATTTGGTCAAAGCATACATGATTGCTAGCATTTCCTTATCATATATGTTGAGGGTGCGCTCTAATGAAGTGAGTTTTGTGCTTTCACATGCAATGGGGCGTCCTTTTTGCATAAGAATGGCTCCAACACCTATACCTGAAGCATCACAAGCAATAGTTGAAGGTAGAGAAAAATCAGGTATAGCAAACAAAGGGGTGGTAGTCATCACTTTCTTCAATTTCAAGAATGTTGCAAATGCCTCATTAGACCTGTTGGTTACGAATCTGCCATGAGGAAAGGCTTTTGTGTTAACGCGCCCAGATTCGCCCACCAGCTTGAAAGGCCGGAAGGAAGGAATGCCTTCCGTGCCAATCTCCGGAGAAGGCCGGCTACCTGTGGGGTTTTATGGTTTAAGATAAGAGTGCAGGAAAGAGATAAAAATGCGGAAAGAATTTACAAATGTGATTGGAGTTGGGTGGGGGGAACTAACAGTACAGCAACACATCAATCACCACTACTTACTGCATCATAAATACAAAGCATAACCAGAAACTGCAAAACCTAAGTATACCTTTTATATAAAGAAGTGTACGCACAGCTACAATGGCTCCCTAACAGACATTCCCTACAAGGAACTAACAGTACGGCAATGCATCAATCACCACTACGGACAGCAACATAAATACAAAAAGTAACCAAGAAATGTCAGATCCAAGTATGTGTGTTATGCAGAGAATTTGTACGCACAGCTACAATGGCTCCCTAACAGACATTCCCTACAAGGAACTAACAGTACGGCAATGCATCAATCACCACTACGGACAACAACATAAACATAACACACAAACTGAAGGAACTGCTACCAAATTTATTCTATGTATCCTCTGATCAATGAAGTCCAAGAGTACTTGGCCACCAAATGCTGAAGCGAATCAACAAGCCATGACACAAGAAATATGACAAAAGAGAGGCAAGCATAAAAAATAAAAGAAGTAGAACAGAGCCAGGCATATACTTTATATTGATAAGCAAAAGCACAGCTACAATGGTTCCCTAACAGACATTCCCCTTCCACCACCTTTACAATGAAAATGTGGTGGGTATTTATAGCCCGAGTCCCTCCCGTTACATTAATGGGCACAAAGTCCCAGCCAAACATTAGCTGACAAAAGCAGCCGCGGAACTGCTGATGCTGACCTTTGTCGGGCAGGACTGTACCTGCAACATGGTCTCCCTGGAGGCTGTACAGATACGTGGCAGCGCGTTAGGTAGAACTTCTCATCGGCAGGAATGCGGGTAGCAGCAGGTAGAACCTCCAATCAGCTTTAAATGAGGCAGCTGGCATAAGTAGTGCAGCCCATGCTTGTCCTTTTGCTCGGCATGTCTTGGCTCAGATCCCAAAGTTGGACACTTGTCGGATGATGTTGCTTGACACGTGCTTGCCTTGAAAGGCAGTTTATCCAACTTCTCCCAGGATCAGAGCGCCATCGGGTTGCGCAGGCAGAAAACAGCGCAGTCGGGAAGGCCTTCATGCCTTGGGTGCATTTCTGAGTTTATTTCCCTATTGCAAGCACCTTCAAGGGCGCACTCCGACTTCGCCGCGAAGTCGGGTTGCGCACGGTGAAAGCTGATTTCTGCCGCCGTACGGACTTCGCCTCGGAAAGGGGGCAGTCCGACTTCGCCGCGAGTCGGACTTCGCCCAAGACTTAGTCATTTTTCCCGCCACCGCTACAAGGTGCGCCCGAAGCAGGCGCACTCCGACTTCGCCGCGAGTCGGACTTCGCCCGGAACACTTGTTCTTCCGGCTGATCCGTCACACCGCGCACTTTGCACTCCCGCTGCGCTCCAACCGGAGGGCGCACCCGACTTCGCCGCGAGTCGGATCGCGCCTGACACTTAGCCATTTTTCAGGCAACCGTCGTCAAATTTGAGATCTGACTGAGGGGCTCAAAAGAAAGAGGGAAGAATGAGAATGTAGGGAAGAGAGAGAAAGGGAGAGAAGAGGAAAGGGAAAGAGAGGAAGAGGGAAAAGGAAGAGCAGCACTCTTACAAAACTGAAAACATTGCACCCCGTGCAAAATGTGGCAACATTTCTGGCGGCTCGCGGGTTGTCGAGCTCGCCTCGGCGCAAAGAATCCATGCCTTCATCCATTGGGTGCAGAGGAACTTGCTTCCCCTGCCTTCTGCTGCTCTAGCCGTTCTCCTCGCGGCAACTGTTCTTCAGATCCACTTCCGGCAGCCGCCTCCTCAGATTCGCCTTCCGAATGCTCTCCAGCACTGGCTTCTGCCTCGCAGATGCGGTTGTATGCGGCCTGGGCTTGGCCCCAGGCTTCTGCTTCGAATGGTCGGCGGTCAGCAACTTCTTCTAATGCTGCGTGGAATGCAGCGACCGCGTGCGTGTCGATGGTGAGGTATCTTTTTCCCAGCTCCTGGAAGTAGGAGCTGATCCCGCAAAGACTTGGACACCATCTCGGGTGACCCGACTTTCTTGAATTGGCTCGGTCCAGCTATCGATTTCAGCCGTATCTGCCTCAAAGGACAGCCAATTCTTTTTCACTTGCTCATGGGTGAGAAATTCACCATTCTCAACATAGCCCGGGCACCCTAGTTCAGAGAGAGCGTGAAGGGGAGCCATACAAATGTCTTTTTCATGTTCGAATGCATCCAGCATTCGTCTGGCAACTCTCACCTCTTCTGCTTTCTTAAAATATTTATGCAAGGTTACCCTTGCATCTGCCCATTCTGCAGCGAATGAGGACATGGGGGAGAATTGGAGGCCATCGCGCTCGTGCTCTTGAAGATTTATCGCCAGGTCCAGCCATTGCTTCGCCTGGCGTTCGGCCTCCTCTACCACAGGCTTTCCCTGGCAGAAACTTCTTGGATCCTAGATGCGAAATCCAGGACCGACATAGCTTTACACATGTGGGGCTTGCATCCCCGCAGCAGATCAGCCCGCATCTCCTTAACTTTGCTCTTTGAAAAGACCGTCGCTTGAGATGCTTTCTCTCGCAGATTGCGACTGCGCTCGTTTCAAAGACTCCTGGAGCTGAGAAATCTGCTCCAGGGCTGCCTGCTTTTCCGTTGCGGCTTCTTGCTGAGAAGCGGCCAGCTGGGCTTTTAATTCATCTATTTCTCGCTGCGCCGCTTCCAGCTGCTCAGTGGACCTAGACAGGTCCTCTTCAAGCTGTCTTGTCTTGTCCTGCAACCGGAAAAGCTCTTCCTGTTCCTCCAGATTTTTGACAAGGAGATTATCCGCTTTACGAAGGATTCCCTGAATCTCGTATTGTGGGTGAATATCGTCAAAGCTCTTCTCCTTTGTCCGGAGCTCGTAGTCCGCCCCCGGTCATTTCCCGGAGAGGCTTCTTCACTTTCGGAGTTATCTTTTCTGTCGTAAGCACTCTCCTCTCGAAGTCAAACTTGGTGCGCTTTATCGGGGCGGCTATCTCTTCAGTTCTCCTCCGCTTCAGGTTTTGGAGGAAAGAGATAGGATATTCTACAACTCTCATTGCCAGAGGCAAATCATCCGTGTTCGGAGGTCGTCCATGAAGTCCGGTTCCCCAGCCCTAGGGTTCTCGCCGTGACGTCTCTCCCGCGGACAAGGGAAATTGGAGGAACTGGAAGGACTTTGGAAGGAGCGGCCGCTTTGAGGGCGACTGGGAAGTGGAGAGCGGAGCGGTTGATGCGGGAAGGGTTTCAAGCGGCTGAGGCAATGGATGCAGCGGTGAACGCGCGGCTTCAAGGACTAACCACAGGTGAAAGTTTTGGGGTTTGACTCAAGGATAGGGAAGCGTTGGGGTCCTGAGCAAACTGGTTGAAAGAATGGGGGCCGCTAGAAGGGTGTGGAGATGGGGAGGAAGATGCGGCCATGACTTGCTCGGATTGAGCGGGAGATGGAGTAGGAGTAGGGCTAGATGAGATCAGAGGGAGCGGGGCAGCGAACGTACCTGCGGGCTCCGCCTGAGCCGATGCTGGATGAATGTCTGCGGTTCTGGTTCCGGCGGCTGGCTCAGACTATCCAGAGAAACAACCTCTGGAGCGGCTGAACGCGGCTGCGGCTCGCGATCGATCGCCGCACCGTCAGACTAGGTCGCCTGACTTTCTCAACTCTCTTCCTCTTTTTCTTTTTCGGAGCAATGATGGGTTCGGAAGAAGGAGATGAAGCAGGTGCAGCAGGCGCTGATGTTCCCACGGTAAACTTGTACCGGGGTTTGACTTGCAGAAGGTCTGCCGCGGCCGGTCCGCTCGCTGGTGGCGCTGGCGTCTTTTGTGCCTGAGGAGTCACCTCGGGCGTTGACTTGACTGATTTTTTCGCCTTTTCAGGCGCCACCTTGGAAGCCACAGTCTGCATTGGGTCCACTTGGATGTCCGTCGGGCCCGCACTGGCAGTTGCAAAAGTGTACAACTATTGGGAGGAAGACCCTCCTTTATAACCCTCGAAGGGACCTCGGGAAACGTAATCTCGGAATGCGAAAGGCCGCCAGCTGTCAATGTGCTGGTCATATAGAGCTGAAAAGTCATCATCAACGGCCAGATTCCTCCTGATGGATTTATCGTGCTGCGTGCGGCACCTCATCTTCCAGCATTCAACAACTTTTTCTTTTGGCCAGTTAAGGCCGGCTAGCTTGGAGATGAATTTTTAAATCCTGGAGAAGAGAACTTGTGGTCCGGGTTTCGCTCGGGGTCATATGCTACCTCCTCGCAGTAAAAATCCTGCCACGGAGGCCATGCTTCCATCGAGTCAATCTCCCAGTCGAGGTCAACATGGACCACATCGCATCTGTCTTCGATTATATCCGCCCGGGGCAGATATGTGCAAACTTTCCCCTTATCCCGTGTGGGTCGTACTTCCAACGCTGCGGCAGCAGAATCAGGCCAATGTCAAAGAGCTCCCGCTCGAGATAGACATGCTGTCCTATCTCTGATATCTCGACGTTCGCCCAGGAAAGAGGATATTGAAAGATATGGCCCTTTCTCTTTCCCTCGGCCGAACTCCTCTTCAACGTAATCCATCTCGCCGCGCAACCTCCATCCCAAACTGATGATCCGTGCACCAGTAGGGCAGCAGATGAGGTTTGCCCTTGAATCCGTAGATTCTGACCACAATCCCCTGCGTCAGTCTAAAAACGTCCCCGAGCTTGTGATTCAACAAATAGTTCGTCATTTCCTGCGGGGGGCGAGGGATCTCACCATCGCTGAAGACTGACATGACCAAGCCCAGAAAGTTGAAGTTGAACTTGTAGTAAGACCCTTTCCGGTATAGGTCATCCGTCCAGCCATAGACGGGCTGTGGCTCTCCCTTCTCATTTACCTTCTTCAGGTTAGGGATCGGCATCCGGGAGTGCAAATGATACAAACAAAGCCAAGCCAAGAAGGAACTGAATCGAAATTCAGTTGACTGCTTTTTCTGGAGCTTCACCAGGCTGGAGTGAATGGCGTATGCAAGCCAGTCCGCCTAGTCAAAGAAGATAGGGCGCTTCCCACTTCTCTGCGCTGCTGGTTCATAGGATTCTCCGCATAGGAGACATTCTGCCAACGCTAGCTGGTACGGCTGTACCAGCTCGTCAGAGTCGCAGCCGAGGACCCACGCCAGGATGGTGTATATGTATTTGCTCTGAAACCTCTCCAGGGGTATGGGGCCGGTTGGCCATTGTCCACACGCGAGCGGGGCGTTCAGCTCTGAATTGAGGAAATCCCTCATCCTTTTTGTGTGCGTAAAGCGCCCCGCTTGCTCGCCAAGATTTATCTTTCTGACAATCGTGCTGGAGTCATACTCCAACCCTGGGGCGAAGGCCGGCTGGACAGTCTCTTTGCGAAGTGCGAACAAGGGTTTACCGCTGGAGCTGCAAATTTGCCGGTAGCTGGTCTGTAATGTCTGACAATTAGGTCTACCACCTCCGGGCATTGATGGACAGGAGGGCACAAGAACCGGAAAAGGTTCGACTTGTACGCCGCTCCGAAATGGTGAGAGGGCGAAACTTTGTCAGCCCAATTCTCCACATTTATCCGCAGCTTAGTAAGGCTCATGGAAAACGAGCCGTCCTTGTACCCCGACAGGTAATTAACCGGTGGTGGTGGGGCTTGCCCACGCTGTACTTTCTTTGGCCGGGATTTTGACTTTTGGTCCTGCGGTGTCTCACTCCTGAAAACACTTGACTGCGGTAAATCCCCAGTTCGCGCCCTTCGCTGGATTGCGCTGGCATTGGCAACTTTCCTTTGTCCATCCCTCCGAAACAGCAATAATTACGATTTCTGGACGTCTGCACCAGATTTCGCAGTCACAGGAATAATCTGCACGATTTGGCATGTCTGGATGCATCAGACCCCCTTTTCTAGACAATGACAGCATCATTAATGGTGCGCAGGAGGGGGTAGGTCGGCCGGCAAGTGAAGGCGTTATGTTTTTTGGTGGCCGCACAGGAGAATGTCTTGAAAGATGTACCCTGGTTGCCGCGCCATGCTTCTTTGATTGCGCTTTCCTTGAAGATTGCGCAATCATTAAATTTAACTTTGAACGCTGCGCCATGGCTGACGTCACTGCCGCAACCTGGGCACACTGCTCAAGAAAAACCCTTTGGTGCGGAAACCCAACTCTTACTGTCGCAATGCGCCCTGGGCCCACGCTTGGAGCATTGGAATTTTTTATTTATTTTTTAAACCATCCAAGCTGCGCCCAGGAAACAGGGCGCAATCGGACTTCGCCCCAAAATTGGGCGCGATCCGACTTCGCCCCAAAATTGGGCGCAGTCCGAACTGCCACTTGCGTTAAGACTGTTGCGCCTTTCTTTTCCAACTGCGCCCGAAGATCGGGCGCAGTCCGACCTTTGCAATTTTCGTATGAGGCTTCGGGCCCACTTAGAATTTGTTGCCTTTTGCGACGGGCCACTCGAGCTGCGCTCCGAAAACGGATCGCGCTCGGACTTCGCCCAAGTTCGCAAGTTTGGGCGAAGTTCGCACTTCGCGCGCAAGTCGGGTGTATTCGGACTTCGCGCGCGAAGTCAGACTTCGCTCCAAACTCGAGCGCAGTCCGAACACTCACTCCTTTGCAGCTTCTGCTTTCAAACCGCGCCTCTTGACCGGTGCGCAGCCCGACTTCGTCCAAGTCGGGCAGCGCACCGCCACTTAGCCGTTTTTCTTTCTTTTCTCAGCCTCCCTTTACGAACTTCGCTCCTTCTGAGGGGCGACAACAGACTTCGCTCGAAGTCTGTGTTCTCTCCCTTTGTCCTATTTTGGCTCAAACAAATGGAAAACTGAAAGCCGGAAAACTGTACATGCTGAAAAGTAAAATGCATAAGGGAAATTTTTACAAAGAAGGGCCCATTGGGCACCTTCAGCAGCGGTAAATTTTTAAGTGGAGCCTGTTAACGGGAATAGGGAGGAGCTGACCCTCCATATCCCGAAGTACGTAAGCATTGAACCGGTTCACCCGGCAATCCGATAAGGGCCCTCCCGCAGGGCATCGAACTTCCCGTGGTTGCCCGGCTTCGCCTTAAATGAGTCCCACTTCAGCACCTGGTCCCCGATTTTAAAAACTCGGGCAATGGTGCCTTTCGCAAACCAGCCTTGAGTGGCTTCAATATGCTTGGTGAAGGCCTCGGTATGCTTTTTCTCTCGTCTTCTTCCAACCGCAGAGTTGGCACGATCCGTCATCCACCGGGTCTCCACTGCTCCTGTCTTCGTCCAACATCCATAGGGCAGGGATTTCAATGTGGGATGGCATGACAGCCTCTTTACCGTAGACGAGCGCATAAGGGGACGTTCTGATGGATTTCTTGAATGAAACTCTGTCCGCCCACAGCGCCCGGTTCAGGAGTAAATGCCAAGTCCGCTTGTTCCTGTCAATGGTCCTCCTGATGATCTTCAGGAGGTTCTTGTTAGTAGACTCGGCAAGGCCATTCCCTCGCGGGTAGTAATTAGAAGACATTTTGTGATAAATGCCAAGTTTGCCAGTGTACTCCGTGAGTACAACGCTCGCGAATCCCGGACCATTGTCCGTCACAATTGACTCGGAACCCCGAAGCGGGTAATCAGGCTCTCAAGGAACCTGATGACCGTTTCTTGGTCCGCGTTTTTGGTCGGGATCGCCTCCGCCCACCGTGTGAAGTAATCGGTGGCCGTAAGAATAAACTTGTGTCCGGCAGAGGAACTAGGCGAAATCACCCCAATGAAGTCTAGACCCCATTGCCGGAACGGAGTCTCGGCTCGAATCGGCTGAAGGGGCAGGGGTGCTTTTCTGTTTCTGCCAGCAAACCTCTGGCATTGATCACACTTGGAACAGACCGCATAAGCGTCTGTAAATAGAGTGGGCCAATAGTACCCGGCTCTAATTATTTTTAAGGCCGTAGGCCTTGCAGAATGATGACCTCCGGGCATCCCGGAATGAAAATCTCCGAGGACCCTGGGCTGGTCAGATTTCATGACGCACCGCAACAGGATGCCGTCAATATTTTTGAAGTAAAGCCCCTCGGGGCGAAGAGTGTACTTGAGTGCACCTAGCCGAAATCTCCTTCGTTGTGAGGCGTTCTGTGATCCGGACATCTTCCGGTGCAGAAATATCTCACCGCTCATCTCGTCCAATCACTCTCCTCCGATAAGGAGTTGGCTAGGTAGATGCTTGTCGCCGTGTCCTCCCACTTACAGGCGGAGATGCCGGCTACAGCGCTTCGGGCCAGCTCCCGACACAAGGCTCGGCCCCTGATAAGCTTGGTGGGCCGCACTTCGATGTCGAACTCCTGGATTTTTGCAATCCATCCCGCTCTCTTGTGACCCGGCTCTCCTTGTATGATGAAGCTTCGAACGTCCGGGTGAATCACAAAGACAGTTGTTTTGCTCTGGGAGACAAAATGCCTGAACTTTCGGAGGGATTTCATGACAGCGTGAACCTGCCGCTCTATAAAGTTGTACTTTTCTTCATGCGGCTGAATCACTTGGCTCAGGAACGCTATGGGGCGCTCCTCGCCATCGTCTCCCTTCTGAGTTAGGACTGCGGCGTAACTTTCCGGTTCTCCCACCGCATAGAGGATGAAGTCCTTGGAGTAGTCCGGGTTTATCAACACCGGAGCTTGCGCAATTCGAGCCTTGATTTCCTCGAAGGCTTGCTCTCTCTCATCAGTCCATTCGTAAGTTGTATCTTTTTTCAGCAGTTCGGCCATAGGCTTGATCACCTGTGCGAAGTCCGGGATGAACTTCCGCACGAAGTTAATCTGGCCGAAGAAGGACTGCAGCCCTTTTTTATCGATTGGGGCTGGCAAGCGAAGGAGGGCTTCTGCTCTGTCAGGGTCAATGGCGAGGCCTTTCTCGGAGATGACATGTCCCAGCAGCTTACCTTCTTTTACCGCGAAGACAGACTTCTTCGGGTTTATAGAAATGCCGAATTCTCGACACCTCTCAAATATTTGCCGCAGGT
The DNA here is from genome assembly GCA_028583015.1 of Wollemia nobilis. NCBI lineage: Eukaryota > Viridiplantae > Streptophyta > Pinopsida > Araucariales > Araucariaceae > Wollemia > Wollemia nobilis. Next base: position 26,146,645 of record JAQPPZ010000523.1, read on the forward strand.
GGGAAACATGATCCCCTCTTTGGTGAGAGAAAACAGTCATGTCATCAAGGTAGATGACAATGATCTTATTGAGCAGCTCTCGAAGGCCAGGTCCATGGCCCTTTGGAATGTGGCACCAGCATTGGATAAGCCGAAAGGCATGCGCTGATAGGCGAACGTCCCCCATTTGGTGGTGAACGCCGTCTTATGCTGGTCCTCATCCCTGACCCAAATCTGGTTGTAGCCGGAAAATCCATCTAGAAGTGAGAATCTCTGGGCTCCAGAAACGATGTGTAGAATTTGGTCAATTTGGGGAAGCGGATAGTCGTCCTTGAGGGAAGCCCGATTCAGGTTTCGAAGTCGACACGTAGACGAATGTCGCCATTCTTTTTCCTCACAGCACCAAATTCGCGACCCAGGATGAATGTTTGATGGGGTAGATGATTTTGGCCTCCAGCATCTTCAAGAGCTCGGCTTTCATCATGGCCTCAATTTTCGGATTTACGGCCCTCTGCTTCTGTCGGAATGGCTTGGCGCCATCCTCTAGCTCAATGGTATGCTGGATTACATTTCTGTCATACCCCTTCAAATCCTCGTAGCACCAAGCCACGATGTCGGGGAACTCTCGGCACAGTGATCCGATCTCGCTCAAGTTCCTCCGAAGTGCAGTCTGTCCCGACCTTGATAGTTTTACCAGGTTCAAGTTCCAGGTCAGCATACTGCTTCGGGTCTACTTTGATCCTATGAGATATAGCTTTAGTCATTCTGATCAAATAGACTCTCCAATGTAACCAGTCCTTTTGGGACATGATTATTTTTCAACTGTATCAACCCCTCATATTGCTCGTCATCGTGGTCTCTACTCTCGATTGAACCAACTTCATTTACCAAAAATGTGACGATCCGCTCGTCACAATCGAACACCGCCGATGGGTGTCCTTATCGTGCACGAAGGCCTGTAAATAGTGCGAACCGGCTTCGGTTTCGGACAACGTCATCAGCCGGAACGTACCTGGCTCCAACAGACGCCAGAATGTCAGCGTGTTTGTTTTTCTCACGCGATATCGCCTTGACATTCAACGAGTCAAACGACTCCATCAGTTCCCACACTCGGTTGCGGTACGCCTTAAGATAGTGCTTTTTGGAGGCGCACTTGTTCGTAACCTGGTGACACACCAGCTCCGAATCTCCAAAGATATGTAGGTGTTTAATCCCCGACCTCTCTGCCTTTCACAAACCCAAGCACAGGGCTTCGTACTCCGCCGAGTTATTAGTGCAGCTCCAGGCCAACCTGTAGGTATAGTCCTTCTGGATCCCGGTCGGAGAAACCAGAAGCACCCCTGCACCGGCGCCATTTTTGCATCGCGCGCCGTCAAAGAAAAGCTTCCACGCCTTCTCGAGTGCAGGTCCCACTTCCTTTGCAGCTGACTTGTCAAGCCTCTCGGGCTGTACAACGGTGTAACAGCCCTGCTCTGTCTCAATTACGGCATTGAAATCCCGCAAAGAGAACTCATCTTCGAGCTGTAGCACTTCGAGGGCTTGCTCCGTCAGCTCTACCGTCACTAGTTCTTCCTCCGACAACTGGACCATGCAGTCCGACTCTTCTCCGGGTATCTTCTCTACTAGGAAGGTGGAAGGCTTCTCATTAAAGATTTTCAGTCTCCTTCCTTTGAAGGGCACTTCCATGTGTGAGTAGTCTAGAGACAGTACCCGCCCAGCCTTCGCAGTGAACTCCCGAGAGAGACACATGCCGAAGTAGGGAGCCAAGTCAACAACCACGACCTCTTGGATGACCACGATGTCGAGAGCCTTATGCACCGGATAGGGATGTCCTTTATGACACCAACTGTCTTGACAGGGGCGCCGTCTAATTGCAAGGACGCCTTGGCTGCTCTTTGTGTACTCCATCCCGATCTCGTCGCAGACGGCTTTCGGCATAACAATCGTGGAAGCGCCAGAGTCCACCATGCAGTTGTGTACTATGTGCCCTTGCATCCGTAAAGACAGATAGAAGGGAGGCGGTCTGTTCTTCCCAGTGGCTGAGACTGTCAGAGGTTGAACCAGGACAGCGGGTTGTATCTGCTTGCCGTTCTTCATGTTTTTCAGAGATTCCTGCAACAGATCCACCTGGCTTGGGAGCAGAAGAGCATCGTACATGCTGATTCTAGCGGGTGTTCTTTTCAACTCGTCTACTATGCTGTAGCCCGAGGTGCTAGCTCCTTCTGCTTCTTTTGCCGGCTCATACTTCGTCCGGTATTGCTGGGTGGCCTCAACTCGTCTCTTGGTCAGAGACGGGTACTTCAGCCTTCTCCCCGTGCTTGTTCTTTGGTTTCAGCTGGAGGCTGAGGTACGGGAGCTTTAGCCGGAACTGGAGCTTTTGCTATAGGAGGCTTGGCTGGAACAGGGGCTGCCTTTGCCGGAGGAGGCTTGGCAGGAGCTTTGTCTTTGGATGCCTTCTCCTGGGCTGTGTAGGGCCACAGCCGCTTGTATGGTGGCAGCCCACCGGGCTGCGCCTTTTCTCTTCTGGCATATACCTGCAAAGGCTTGGCAGCATCTGCAGCTTTCTTTTCTTCCTTGGCGGGCGGCACTAGATTTTCCTCTGGGAGGGCAAAGTTGGCTTCGCCGTCCAAGATCATGTAGAGTTCATCGTCCTCTATGGCGCTGCCGGCCAAAGTCTGGATGTAGTGCTGGTGCAGAGGTGCGCCTTCCTCCGAATGCGGGTCATTGCACGTAGTGCACCAGTTAACCTGATCGGAAGGACCAGGTTGGTCTTCTATAGCAGCATTTCTTGGAGGCGGACGCCTCTGCAGCTGGTGCTCTGGGGGCTTGTCTTTTGTCAGTGCCGGGGGCAGATATGGCCTCCTAGGAGCGAGGTCCATCTGGGCCTGCTTCTTCTTCAGAGCGGTCATGTCATTGGACATGGCATGATAACCCGAGGCCAAAGCCCGCACCTCCTGGAGGATTGTATTCTGAATGTTATTGTCAGGAGGCGGCAACTGTGCCGGTGGAGGCAATGCGGCTAATGGAGGAGGATTGGAATAAGGTGCGTACTGCGGGGGAGCAGGGAGTGCTGGAAAATGCGGAGCAGGAGGAGGCGGGTGAGGATAATGCATTTGCGGCGGGCCGTAAGGAGTTACGACCGGCGCCGGATTCCATTGCTGCTGGGGTTGCTGCCCTGATGTGGACGGCGCACCACCAGAAGCTGATGGATACTGGGATCTGGGGAAGTCGGGATGAATGGGTTCCTGCACCCTGGACGGGAGTCTGCCGATGGAAATGATATCAGCTTCAGCTTGCTGGGCAGCTTCGTACAGAGCAAGAAACGAGTCTATTCTGGCAATCTTCAGCAGCAGGCATATGTCTGAGTTGAAGGATCTCAGATAGTAGTGAGCAGCCATGCCAACTGAAGGCCGAAGTTCGCGAGGTACCCGTTTCCAGGATCTCGCAAACCTGATGTTAAAGTCAGACACCTCCTCTTGAGGGTGTCTCTGGATACTTTGGAACTGATGCAGAAAAGAAGTAGGGTCAGCAGACTCGTTGCATCCTTTCACGAGCCTTCTGGCAAGCTGGGGCCACCCTGTGATAGATCCCTCTGGCAGCGATCTCCACCAGTAGAGAAGCTTTCCCCTTAGGGAAAGGGCCAGCAGACGGGTCTTCACACTCTCGTCAGTAATGGAGTGCAATGCAGCCAGGGCAAGGATGTCCTGGATGTGCTCGTACGCCGTCTTGCCGTAGCCGTCGTACGTAGGGATGGACTTTAAAGCAGCAGGGGGCACAGCTTGCTGTCCGACCAGGGCCAAGGGCCCTGTAGAGTCCACCGCCGGGAAGAGATCATCATCATTCTGTTGCAGGGCAGCCATTTCTTCTTCTTCTCCTCCGTCGGTTGTATACTCAGTGTCGGTACCTTCCGAGGATGTAGATTCCTCTTCTTCCTCGGCCTCTTCTATTTCGTTCTCGACTCCTCCGACTTCGGCTTCAGCTTCTTCTTGGATTTCAGCCTCGGCTTCGTCGACACGAGCTTGTTGATCAGCCAGCCTGACAATTTCGCCTCGAGCGTTGATGTCTAGTTCGTAAAAGTCAGGCGGGTTTCTCGGATCCCTTGCTCGCCACCTTCTCGTTTGCATGAAGGTGCTAGGACCGGTCTTTCGGACTCAGAGGATATGTTCGTGCAGAGTCGCCAGGTGTTCTGATTTTGAACAGCAATGAAGCGAACACCGGTGCTTCGATTCTGTTTGGGGGTGGGAAACTTCCTTGGCCCACCGAGTGCTCAGAATGAACTGTCAGCCCGAGTGAACACGAGCCTGAGTTTTTTCAAATGTGGGACTCCGGGTCCCACCGGGCGTGCCAGAGAAACTGTTGGTTACGAATCTGCCATGAGGAAAGGATTTTGTGTTAACGCGCCCAGATTCGCCCACCAGCTTGAAAGGCCGGAAGGAAGGAATGCCTTCCGTGCCAATCTCCGGAGAAGGCCGGCTACCTGTGGGGTTTTATGGTTTAAGATAAGAGTGCAGGAAAGAGATAAAAATGCGGAAAGAATTTACAAATGTGATTGGAGTTGGGTGGGGGAACTAACAGTACAACAACACATCAATCACCACTACTTACTGCATCATAAATACAAAGCATAACCAGAAACTGCAAAATCTAAGTATACTTTTTATATAAAGAAGTGTACGCACAACTACAATGGCTCCCTAACAAACATTCCCTACAAGGAACTAACAGTACGGCAACGCATCAATCACCACTACGGACAGCAACATGAATACAAAAAGTAACCAAGAAATGTCAGATCCAAGTATGTGTGTTATGCAGAGAATTTGTACGCACAGCTACAATGGCTCCCTAACAGACATTCCCTACAAGGAGAACTAACAAGACGGCAATGCATCAATCACCACTACGGACAACAACATAAACATAACACACAAACTGAAGGAACTGCTACCAAATTTATTCTATGTATCCTCTGATCAATGAAGTCCAGGAGTACTTGGCCACCAAATGCTGAAGCGAATCAACAAGCCATGACACAAGAAATATGACAAAAGAGAGGCAACATAAAAAATAAAAGAAGTAGAACAGAGCCAGGCATATACTTTATATTGATAAGCAGCACGCTACAATGGTTCCCTAACAGACATTCCCCTTCCACCACCTTACAATGAAAATGTGGTGGGTATTTATAGCCCGAGTCCCTCCCGTTACATTAATGGGCACAAAGTCCCACCAAACATTAGCCGACAAAAGCAGCCGCGGAACCGCCGATGCCGACCTTTGTCGGGCAGACCGCACCCGCAACATGGTCTCCCTGGAGGCCGGACAGATACGTGGCAGCGCGTTAGGTAGAACTTCTCATCGGCAGGAATGCGGGTAGCTGAAGCAGGTAGAACCTCCAATCAGCTTTAAATGAGGCAACTGGCATAAGTAGTGCAGCCCATGCTTGTCCTTTTGCTCGGCACGTCTTGGCTCAGATCCCAAAGCTGGACACTTGTCGGATGATGCTGCTTGACACGTGCTTGCCTTGAAAGGCAGTTTATCCAACTTCTCCCAGGATCTGAGCGCCATCGGGTTGCGCAGGCAGAAAACAGCGCAGTCGGGAAGGCCTTCATGCCTTGGGTGCATTTCTGAGTTTATTTCCCTACTGCGCACCTGTCAAAGGGCGCACTCCGACTTCGCTGCGAAGTCGGGTTGCGCACAGGTGAAAGCTGATTTCTGCCGCCGTACGGACTTCGCCCTGGAAAGGGGGCAGTCCGACTTCGCTGCGAAGTCGGACTTCGCCCCAACACTTAGTCATTTTTCCTGCCAGCCTGCTACAAGGTGCGCCCGAGAGCGAGGCGCACTCCGACTTCGCCGCGAGTCGGACTGCGCCCAGAACACTTGTTCTTCTGGCTGATTCTGTCGCACTGCGCACTTTGCACTCCCGCTGCGCTCCAACTGGAGGGCGCACTCCGACTTCGCTGCGAAGTCGGACTGCGCCCTGGCACTTAGCCATTTTTCAGGGCAACTGCTGTCAAATTTGAGATCTGATTGAGGGGCTCAAAAGAAAGAGGGAAGAATGAGAATGTAGGGAAGAGAGAGAAAGGGAGAGAAGAGGAAAGGGAAAGAGAGGAAGAGGGAAAAGGAAGAGCAGCACTCTTACAAAACTGAAAACATTGCACCCCGTGCAAAATGTGGCAACAAGACTATTGGTCACGAATCCGCCACGAGGAAAGGATTTGCTGCTATTGCGCCCTGGACCCGCGAACCAACATTGAAAGGCCGAAAGGAAGAGATGCCTTCCGGGCCGATCTCCGGAGAAGGCCGGCTCCTTTTGGGGGGGGGACTGATTTAAGCCAAAGGGAACAAGAAAGAAATAAATGAAAGGAAAGAGACAAATGTACAGAAAGAGATTACAAATATGTCCAAAGGTTTGTGGGGGGGAACTAACAGTACGGGAACACACCAATCACCGCTACTTACTGCATACGAACACAGAGCATGACAAGGGACTGCAAAACCTAAGCGTACTTCCGATACACCAGCAACGCATGCACAGCTTCAATAGCTCCCTAGCAAACATTCCCTACAAGGAACTAACAGCAGGGGATCGTATCAATCACCGGATACGTACACCGACGGGGGTAGAAAGTAAACCTAGAGATGTCAAAGCCGGTATATGTGTTAGGCGAGAGAGTTTAACCGCACAGACTTCAATGGCTCCCTAGCAAACATTCCCTACAAGGAACTAACAGCGAGGGATCGCATCAATCACCGTGATACGGGCCAGCAACGTCACACATAACCGATGGAACTGCTACCAAATTTATAATGAATGCTTTAAATAATGAAGTACGGAAGGTGCTTTAAGCAAGCAATGCTAGAGGAACCCGATCGCCAAATGCCAAAGTGAATTAACGAGCCACGACAGAGTGGGCCTAAGGCATATAATGAAAGACAAGATAAAAGAATAAAGACAAGAGAACGGAACCGGGCATACAGATTGTATTCATAAGCAGAAGCACGGTTACAATAAGCACAATAGTTCCCTAACAGACATTCCCCTTTCCACCACTTACAATGAAAACGTGGTGGCTATTTATAGCCCAAAGTTCCCCCCGTTACATTAATGGGCACAAGGTCCCAGTCAAACATTAGCTGACAAAAGCAGCCGCAGAACTGCTGATGCTGACCTCTGTCAGGCTGGACTGTACCCTCGGCATGGTCTCCCTGAAGGTTGAACAGCCACGTGGCAGCGCGTTGGGTAGAACTTTATATTGACAGAAATGTGGGTAGCTGAGGCAGGTGGAAACTCTCATCAGTCTTAAATGAGGCAGCTGACACAGGCGGTGCAGCCCATACTTATCCCTTTTGGTCGGCAGTCTTGGTTCAAATCCCGAAGCTGGACAGTTGTCGTATGATGGGTTATGCTGTGTGACACATGTCTGCCTTGAAGGGCAGTCTATCTTCGCTTGGGATCGGAGCTCCTTGGGATGCGTGGGCAGAAAACAGTGCAGTTGGGAAGGCCTTCACGCCTTGGTCAAATTCCGGGTTTGTTCCCCTACTATACACCTGTCAAGGGCGCATTCCGGCTCTGTTGAGAAGTCGAACTGCGCACAGGCGAACACTGGATGTCCTGTCGCCATATGGACTCGCTCCGGCAGTTATCATTCTTCTTTGTCAGCCTGCCAGCCTGCCAGTTACAAGGTGCGCCCAGAAGAGGGGCGAAGTCGGACTTCGCACCAAAACTGGGCGAAGTGCGCACTTCGCACCAAAACTGGGCGAAGTGCGAACTTCGCACCAAAACTGGGCGAAGTGCGCACTTCGCACCAAAACTGGGCGAAGTGCGCACTTCGCACCAAAAACTGGGTTTCCTGGTTCAGCTTCCCGGGGCCATAACTTTTGATCCGCTGACCCGATCGCCTATTATAATATATCGTTGGAAAGCTTGCGAGAAGATCTGCAATAATAAAATATCCAGGGCTCATTTTGTCCATTTTATCGCCCCTGTTTATGGCCCGCAAAATCCCGAACACCTCAGCATGCCCTGACACTTAGCCATTTTTCAGGGCAAGTGCTGTCAATTTTGAGAAGAATGAGAATGTAGGGAAGAGAGAAAAAAGGGGGAGAAGGAAGAGCAGCTCTCTTACAAAAATTGAAAACATTGCACCCCGTGCAAAATGTGACAACATTTCTGGCGGCTCGCGGGGTGTCGAGCTCGCCTCGGCGCAAAGGACCCATGCCTTCATCCATTGGGCAACAGAGTCACCCTCGCTGCAACTGCTCTTCAGATCCACCTCCGGCAACTGCCTCCTCGGAACACTTAAAAAGAAAACACTGCACAGACTGAAAAAGGGAAACAACTAAAACTTGGAATAATAGCCGGATTATTTACACAAAATTTTGCGGCGCTATTGGCATGCCGCCACCACAATTCTAACTTTGGTTGCCTATCCGGTAAACCTGCAGTGCCCGGACCAGATCTGATTGTACTTCAGACGATCTTTGAAGTCCGGCTGGCCTCCCAAAGCTTGCCAGGTTGCGAACATGGTGCAACGTGGCAGATTGTCGTTCATGCCGGTACCCGTACAATTGATGAACAACGTGGCAAGGAGATTTTTTAGACGGGAGCCCTCTTCGGTTACCGGTTGCGGTGATGGTTGGAGCCAATACCACCACGGTGGAGACTGTAGGTGAACATTCATTTCTCCGCTTATGAGGTCAAGGCTGCTCACCAAACCTTGATTCCTCCGGGTGTCTTCTATTAGCTTAAAAAAGGGCGCCTGCGATCAAGAAATCTGGATCTTCAGCTCAGTCGGAGTCGCCAGGTGATTTTGCCAGATAAAGGCAAGCCAGAGATTCACCAACTCGGGCCTCCTTAAAATATGGAGACTGATCGTCTCACCTCACTGATTCGTCTATGCGAGCTTGGTAATCAGCCGGCCTGACGCGCTCGCCTGGAGCGTTTAGGCAGGTTTACCGGGTTCCTTGCTCGCCACCTTCTTGCTTGCACGAAGGCGTTAGGACCGGTCTTTCGGACTCAGAGAATATGAACGTGCAGAGTCGCCAGGTGCTCTGATTTTGAACAGCAATGAAGCGAGCACCAGTGCTTCAATTCTGTTTGGGGGTGAGAAACTTCCTTGTCCCATCGAGCATTCGGAAAGAAACTGTCAGCCCGAACAAGGACGAGCTTGAGATCTTCCAAATGCGAGACAAAGCGTCCCACCGGCGTGCCAAAAACTGTTGGTCACGAATCCGCCACGAGGAAAGGATTTGCTGCTATTGCGCCCTGGACCCGCGAACCAACATTGAAAGGCCGGAAGGAAGAGATGCCTTCCGGGCCGATCTCCGGAGAAGGCCGGCTCCTTTTGGGGGGGGTCTGATTTAAGCCAAAGGGAACAGGAAAGAAATAAATGAACTGAAAGAGACAAATGTACAGAAAGAGATTACAAATATGTCCAAAGGTTGGTGGGGGGGAACTAACAGTACGGGAACACACCAATCACCGCTACTTACTGCATACGAACACAGAGCATGACAAGGGACTGCAAAACCTAAGCGTACTTCCGATACACCAACAGCGCATGCACATCTTCAATAGCTCCCTAGCAAACATTCCCTACAAGGAACTAACGGCGAGGGATCGTATCAATCACCAGATACGTACACTGACGGGGGTAGAAAGTAAACCTAGAGATGTCAAAGCCAGGTATATGTGTTAGGCAGAGAGTTTAACCGCACAGCTTCAATGGCTCCCTAGCAAACATTCCCTACAAGGAACTAACAGCAGGGGATCGCATCAATCACCAGATACGGGCCAGCAACGTCACACATAACTGATGGAACTGCTACCAAATTTATAATGAATGCTTTAAATAATGAAGTACAGAAGGTGCTTTAAGCAAGCAATGCTAGAGGAACCTGATCGCCAAATGCCAAAGTGAATTAACGAGCAGCGACACGGGTGGGCCTAAGGCATATAATGAAAGACAGAGATAAAAGAATAAAGACGATGAGAACGGAACCGGGCATACAGATTGTATTCATAAGCGAAGCACGGTTACGATAAGCACGGTAGTTCCCTAACAAACATTCCCCTTCCACCACTTACAATGAAAACTTGGTGGCTATTTATAGCCCAAAGTTCCCCCCGTTACATTAATGGGCACAAGGTCCCAGTCAAACATTAGCTGACAAAAGCAGCCGCGGAATTGCTGATGCTGACCTCTATCAGGCTGGACTGTACCCTCGGCATGGTCTCCCTGAAGGTTGAACAGCCACGTGGCAACACGTTGGGTAGAACTTTATATTGACGAAATGTGGGTAGCTGAGGCAGGTGGAAACTCTCATCAGTCTTAAATGAGGCAGCTGACACAGGCGGTGCAGCCCATACTTATCCCTTTTGGTCGGCAGTCTTGGTTCAAATCCCGAAGCTGGACACTTGTCGTATGATGGGTTATCTTTGTGTGACACATGTCTGCCTTGAAGGGCAGTCTATCTTCGCTTGGGATCGGAGCTCCTTGGGATGCGTGGGCAGAAAACAGTGCAGTTGGGAAGGCCTTCACGCCTTGGTCAAATTCCGGGTTTGTTCCCCTACTGTACACCTGTCAAGGGCGCATTCCGGCTCTGTTGAGAAGTCGAACTGCGCACAGGCGAACACTGATGTCTGCCGCCATATGGACCTGCTCCGGCAGTTATCATTCTTCTTTGTCAGCCTGCCAGCCTGCCAGTTACAAGGTGCGCCCAGAAAGAGGGGCGAAGTCGGACTTCGCACCAAAACTGGGCGAAGTGCGCACTTCGCACCAAAACTGGGCGAAGTGCGCACTTCGCACCAAAGCTGGGCGAAGTGCGAACTTCGCACCAAAACTGGGCGAAGTGCGCACTTCGCACCAAAAACTGGGTTTCCTGGTTCGGCTTCCGGGGCCATAACTTTTGATCCGCTGACCCGATCGCCTATTATAATATATCGTTGGAAAGCTTGCGAGAAGATCTGCAATAATAAAATATCCAGGGCTCATTTTGTCCATTTTATCGCCCCTGTTTATGGCCCGCAAAATCCCGAACACCTCAGCATGCCCTGACACTTAGCCATTTTTCAGGGCAAGTGCTGTCAATTTTGAGAAGAATGAGAATGTAGGGAAGAGAGAAAAAAGGGGGAGAAGGAAGAGCAGCTCTCTTACAAAAATTGAAAACATTGCACCCCGTGCAAAATGTGACAACAAAGACCATGTAAATGCTCCTTTCTTTGTCAATTCTGTAAGTGGAGCAGCCAATGAAGAAAAGCCCTTAATGAACCTTCTGTAGTAACTGCAAAGACCAATGAAACCTCTCAATTCTGTGAGATCAATGGCAATTGGCCAATTCTGGATTGCTGCAATTTTTTTCTGATCAACCTGAACTCCTTCCTTGCTGATTATGTGGCCCAAATATAAAATTTCTGTCATTGCAAACTCACACTTTGACTGTTTTGCAAAAAATTGCTGTTGTTCAAGAATTTCCAAAACGGTATCCAAGTGTTGTAAGTGCTCTTCCCAAGATTTACTGTAAATAAGTATGTCATAAAAGAACACAAGTACAAAATGTCTTAACTGCTTGCTGAAAATCTGATTCATAGTTGACTGAAAAGTGGCTGGGGCATTTGTTAAACCAAAGGGCATAACTAAAAATTCATAATGCCCGCAATAACATCTAAAGGCTGTTTTGGGTATGTCTTCTTCTCTCATCCTAATTTGGTGATAACCTGATTTAAGATCAATCTTTGAAAAATACATGGCTCCACACAATTCATCAATCAGCTCATCAACCCTAGGGATGGGGTATCTGTTTTTGATGGTCCTTTTATTTAAGGCTCTATAATCAATACACATTCGCATGGTCCCATCTTTCTTTTTCACTAACACAACAGGTGAGGCAAATGGACTGCAACTAGGGCGTATATGACCACTCTCTAAAAGCTCATGAATAGTTTTTTTCTATCTCATATTTGAAGACTTTAGGATGCCTATAAGGTTTGATGATGATAGGCTTGGTATTTGGTTCTAACTCAATCACATGTTGAAAGCCCCTACTAGGTGGCAACCCTTTTGGTAAGTCTTTAAACACCCTCTTATGTTTGTGCAAAATAGATTGAATTTGAGGATGAAAATTAGAGATATTTTTACCTTCTGATTGATATATAACAACAGCCCATAAAGTGTCCTTTTGATGGATGATCTTCTCCATACGCTTGTAGGAAACCTCTAATATTTTGCATGCATCCCCTTGCGTGTTTTCCCTAATTCCACGTAACACTATTTCTTGGCCATCTACTTCAAATTTCAATTCCAATTTCTGATAATTTGTAACATAATCACCAAGAGACCAAAGCCATTGTACCCCAAGAACCATATGTGGCACACCTCCCAATGGAAATACAAAGAATTTATCTTCAACTTCATAATTTCCAAAGCTGATTTTTATTTTCTGTACAATTTTATTGCAGGGAACAAGATTTCCATTTCCAATAGCAACATTAAAACCAGGAATTTGTTCAGTTCTTAACCTCTTCTTTGCAACAAATTTTTCATCCACAAAATTGTAAGTAGCACCTCCATCAATAAGTACAAGTACCTGTTCTTCCATTGCTTTTCCTAGCACTTTAATAGTTCTGAAATTATTCAGCCCACTTAATGTAGCCAATGAACCTCCTTGGATGCCCTCATGATGTGGAGACTCTTCAATGTCTTTGTCATCAGAAGAAGTATACTCTTCTTCAGATTCTTCACTTTCTGAGTGAACCTCTATGTAGTGCATTTGCCCTTTCTCTTGGCATCTATGACCCGGAGTCCATGGTGATTTGCATGTGAAGCACAAGTGCTTTCTACTTAGTTCATTACGTTCTTCTGCATTTATTTTAGGGGCTGAAGTAGGAGTTTTAGAGGGTTTAAAAGGTGGTTTTGGTGCCCCAAACTTGGTTTCTACTTTTGGTGCCATGCTCTTCTACTTGCCAAATGAGGGCGTGGTGTTTTTGGGCTGTCCAAATGCTGAATGTTTGACTGAGAATGGCTGTTTAACAGGTGTATTGTATGCAACATATTTTTGTCTTGGAGGTAGGACTGATTCTAAGTTTAATGCCCTCTTAATTGCATCTTCCAAGGTGGCTGGTTCAAATGCTTTTACAAGGCCCTTCAATGGATCCATCAATCCATCTACAAATAGGAATACAACCCTTCTTGGTGAAATATTCTGTACTTCAACAGCAATTTCTTCAAACTCCTCTATGAACTCTCCCAGTGATGAAGTAATTTGCCCATGTCCTTGAGTGACAAGTCCATGGTGCCACCAATCATAAGCTCCACCCTCAAGATTAAGAGTGGCCAGTTGAATGGCATCTTCTTTTGGCATTGGATCAAGTGCAAAATGTGTCTGTAATTTCTGCAGCCATGTCCTTGCTGATAAACCGTCACTACCATTGAAAGCTGAAATTTGCATTTTTTGTTGCAATTTCTTTCCTCCCTTTTTAGGTTCACCAATCCTCTTCCCAATAATTTTCAGATACCTGTCAAAGCTTACTACATCTCTGAAATTTTCTGGTTTCTCTGTATATTCCAAAAATAACTCATCCAATTCTTCCTGAATATCATCAACTTGCTGTAACTACTGTGTGAACATGGGTTTAGAAGGCTTTTGAAGGGGTGTGTGTGAATAAGCTGTAGATCCCTCATTGTCTTGGCGTGATGTTTCCCCATGTTGTAAGGGATTTTGTCTATTGTCAAGTTTTTGTGCCGTAGCCCTCATGTATGTCAAACCCTCTTGCTACATATTCACCATACGGGTCATCAATTGAACTAGGGAGTCAAATTTCTCGACTGCTTCATCCCTTTTGTCATCTGTTCTTTCTCCTGCTCTTTCTGCCATTTTTGCTAAAGCCTCTTCTTCTTGTGCTTTTTCTTCTGGATTTATATTCTGCTTATTTTTCCTGGTATAATATTGGTGGGTTGATTTCATGAATTTTTGCTCAAGCTCAATCTGCCAAAACTGCAATACCCACAAAACTTTTTGCTGAAATATCTGAGGATCTGAATTTTTCTGCAATACCCAGATCTGAAAATAACCAAATCTAAAATACCCAGTAGCTTAAATCATCAAATCAGTAATACCCACAACTCAAAATGGCTGAATCTGAAATACCACAAAAATATTCTGCAGAAACCTTAGTTGTAATTGTTGGTTACGAATCTGCCATGAGGAAAGGATTTTGGGTTAATGCGCCCAGATTCGCCCACCAGCATGAAAGGCCGGAAGGAAGAGATGCCTTCCGTGCCAATCTCCGGAGAAGGCCGGCTCCTTTGGGGGTTTTATGGTTTAAGCTAAGAGTGCAGGAAAGAGATAAAGGAACGGAAAGAATTTACAAATGAGATTGGAGTTTGGTGGGGGGAACTAACAGTACGGCAACACATTAATCACCATTACTTACTGCATTATAAATACAAAGCATGACAAGGAACTGCAAAACCTAAGTGTACTTTCTGTATTAAGCAATATACGCATAGCTACAATGGTCCCCTAGCAAACATTCTCCCTACAAGGAGAACTAACAGCACGGCAATGCATCAATCACCACTACGTACGGAAACTCAAAACAGAAAGCAACTAAGAGATGTCAGAGCCAGGTATATGTGTTATGCAGAGAATTTATACGCACAGCTACAATGGTCCCCTAGCAAACATTCTCCCTACAAGGAGAACTAACAGCACGGCAACGCATCAATCACCACTATGGACAGCAACGTAACACACAACTGATGGAACTGCTACCACATCTATTATATAAAGTTCAAAAGTGCTTGACCACCAAATGCTGAAATGAATCAACAAGCCATGGCACAAACAATGCTAAAGGCGCCTGATCACCAAATGCTGAAACGAATCAACGAGCCGTGACACAGGGAAGCGTAAAGCATAAGCATAAAGAAATAAAAGCGATGAGAACGGAACCGGGCATACAAATTATATTTATAAGCGGAAGCAAGGTTACAATGGTTCCCCTAACAGACATTCCCCTTCCACCCTTTACAATGAAATCATGGTGGGTTTATATAGCCCGAGTCCCTCCCGTTACATTAATGGGCACAAGGTCCCGATCAAACAATAGCTGACAAAAGCGGCGAAAGAGCTGCAAATGCTGACCTTTTGTCGGACCGGACTGTACCCGCAGCGTGGTCTTCCTGGAAGCTGGACGGCTAGGTGGCGGTGTGTTGGGCAGAACTTCTTCTCGGCAGGAATGCGAGTAGCTGGAGCGGGTAGAACCTCCAATCAGCTTTAAATGAGGCGACTGGCATAGGCAATGCAACCCATGCTCGTCCTTTTTCTCGGCACGTCTTGGCTCAAATCCCGAAGCTGGACACTTGTCAGATGATGGATGATGCTGTTTGACACGTGTCTGCCTTGAAAGGCAGTTTATCCAACTTCGCCGAGGATCAGAGCGCCATCGGGTTGCGCAGGCAGAAAACAACGCAGTCGGGAAGGCCTTCATGCCTTGGGTGCATTTTCGAGTTTATTTCCCTCCTGCGCACCTGTCAAGGGCGCACTCCGACTTCGCAGCGAAGTCGGACTGCGCACAGGTGAAAGCTGCTTCTTGTCTCCGTACACTTCGCTCCAACACTTAGTCATTTTTCTGTCAGCCTGCCAGCCTGCTACAAGGTGCGCCCAGAAAGGGGTGCGAAGTCAGACTTCGCACCGAAACTGGGCGGAGTGCGAACTTCGCACCAAAACTGGGCGAAGTCGGACTTCGCACCAAAACTGGGCGAAGTACGCACTTCGCACCAACACTTAGCCATTTTCCAGGGCAACTGCTGTCAACTTTGAAATCCAACTGAGGGGCTCCAAGAAAGGGGGAAAGAAAGAGAATGTAGGAAAGAAAGAGAAAGGGAGAGAGGAAGAGAGGAAAATAGAGGAAGAGGGAAAAGGAAGAGCAGCACTGCTACAAAACTGAAAACATTGCACCCCGTGCAAAATGTGGCAATAGTAACTTTCTGAAAAATGCCAGATCTGGCCACAGGTTGGCAAGATCTAAGCTCTAATACCACTTTTAATATCCCTTTTCCGATTTTTTATTTTTTATAATTTTTCAAGCAATAAAAATCACAATAAAAACAAAGATTTTCTTTAAGTTTCCAAAATAACAATTTTTAGACAACCCACAATGCCAAATTCTATTTAACTGAGAGCAGATCAGACATTACAACAACAATTCAATCCCAAAATAACCAAATACTAACATAAATATCTGATTACAAACAAATAATACTGTCCAAGGTGGGACGTTGCACCTTTGAGTGGAGAATGTGTTGTAATTTCTTTGCCAAACCTTCCAGAATTTGCCCAAGAATGGACGCTGCCCAGCTGGGATGATAAATTACTGAATGAACCCCCAAAATGTGCTTAGAATGGCCAGCCAGAGGGACGCTGCAGGTATGATGAAGAATCAATGCTGAATACTGCCAAAAATCTCCTCCATACCGCCTCAATATGGGATGTCCAGCCAAGGATGACCTCAACAATTGAAAATAACTCCAAAATCTACCAATTAACTGACCCAGGATGGGACGCACCTCTCATAGGATGGATATGATCTGAAGTACTAATTACAACTCTCTTCTCTGATATAAATCACCAATATTGCCCAATGTGCAAACCCTAGCTGAGATTTGCTCACAAATAGCTAAGGGAGCAGCCCTTAGGTTCAATCCAATAGCAAGGGCCAACCTGGTCTACCGAATTGCAATCCTTAGATGAAGGGATCAGCCCTAGAACACCCAAGGTTGAGCAAGGATCAGCCTTGTCTCTTCAGAATCGATTAGACTCCTCAATTTCCAATTTGCAAAATACTCCAATTCCCCCTCAAAATGGGACGCCCATGCTCCTTATATAATTTCATGTTATATTTCATCATTGACATAACCTTAGGCTCATAAAGTAACTTAGGCCATTATTAAAAATAAAAGACAATAGACTAATATTATGTCTCCTAGTACGTTGGCCCCCTCTTACAACTTTCATAAGTTATTTATTTATAAAATGAAGGAGGCTCTATTTATTTATTTTAATTTTGGTTCATTACAGTCTCCAAGAGGCATACCATGGGATTGGAGATGCACCTCCATACTTCACCGACTAACTGGAAACTGTTGCCACATTTTGCACAGGGGTACCAATTCTGAAAATTTTGTAAAAGTTGCTGCTATACCTTCCCTCTCTCTTTCCTTCCAATCTTCTTCATGTTCTTTGTACTTTCCTGCTGTCTATTTTCAGTTCTGCATCTTTGGTATTTCAATGTTTTTCCAGCAGTTTCAGTAGATGGGCAAATTGCCTCAAAAATATTCTAAGTGTTGAGCCCGCCCGACTTCGTAGGGAAGTCGGGCGGCACTCATTGTTTCCAACGCCATCGGGCGGTCAGTGATGATAAAATCGGAAAAATATTCTAAGTGTTGAAGACTGGCGCCGTCCGACGGCGCCCAGTTGCGCTGCGCCGTCCGACTTCGCGCCTGTTTTGGTGCGCCATCGGGCGGATGATCAAAAGGTGAAAGTTTTGCTAAGTGTGGCTTCCTTGCGCCGTCCGACTGCGCTGCTCCGCCTGACTTCGCGCCTGCTTTTGTGCGCCATCGGACGGGAAGAGTAAAATGCAATATTTGGCTAAGTGTTGGCCGCCCAACTTCGCTGCGCCGTCCGACGTCGCGTCCCTTTTCCAACGCCATTGGGCGGACAAAGAGGAAATATACTCAAGTGAAAATTTCCTAAGGCAGGAGCCTCCCGCCGTCGCTGAATTTAGCTTGCGCTGCCCAACTTCGGGCCAGTTTTCAACGCCATTGGGCAGAAGGGAAAAATGAGGAAGAAGTTTCTAAGTCTAGCCCCGTCCATTGTCGTTGTCTTCTTGAAGCACTTGTCGTCGCCTCCCCCTTTGTCAACAGTTATCAGCAAATGACTTTGGTCATTTCCCCCTTCATCAGCAGACTCCATGTCAGGGCCAAGTGTGCAGTTTTGGGATGTGTGTCAAGATAAGATAGAAGGTGTGCCATCAAGGTACAAGGTAGACGAACATTGAAAGACAAACCACGACATCTACCGCATTCAACCACACATGACTGCTCACCTACCAGATCCCCACGGAGCTGTACCATTTCCAGGTAGACCTTGCTGCAGGTACACTCATGGCCCGCAGAGGTCAAATCTCAGCAGCTTTTGGCAACTTTAGACAGCTTTTGCAGCTTTTGTCAGGTCTGGGACTTGTTGGTTACGAATCTGCCATGAGGAAAGGATTTTGGGTTAATGCGCCCAGATTCGCCCACCAGCATGAAAGGCCGGAAGGAAGAGATGCCTTCCGTGCCAATCTCCGGAGAAGGCCGGCTCCTTTTGGGGGGTTTTGTTTTATGTTCAAGCTAAGAGTGCAGGAAAGAGATAAATGAACGAAAAGAATTTACAAATATACTTGGAGTTGGTGGGGGGGAACTAACAGTACGGCAACCAGCAATCACCAATACTTATCGCATTATAAATACAAAGCATGACTGAGAACTGCAAAATCTAAGTGTACTTTCTGTACTAAGCAATATACGCACAGCTACAATGGTCCCCTAGCAAACATTCTCCCTACAAGGAGAACTAACAGCACGCCAATGCATCAATCACCACTACGTACGGAAACTCAAAACATAAAGTAACTAAGAGATGTCAGAACCAGGTATATGTGTTATGCAGAGATTTTAACCGCACAGCTACAATGGCCCCCTAGCAAACATTCTCCCTACAAGGAGAACTAACAGCACGGCAGCACATCAATCACCACTACGGACAACAACGTAACACACAACTGATGGAACTGCTACCACATCTAGTCTATGAAGTTCAAAAGTGCTTGACCATCAAATGCTAAAATTAACAAGCCATGGCACAAACAATGCTAAAGGCGCCTGATCATCAAATGTTGAAACGAATCAACGAGCCATGACACAGGGAAGCGTAAAGCATAAGCATAAAGAAATAAAAACAGCAGAACAGAGCCAGGCATACAAATTATATTTATAAGCAGAAGCACGGTTACATTGGTTCCCTAACAGACATTCCCCTTCCACCCTTTACAATGAATTCATGGTGGGTTTTTATAGCCCGAGTCCCTCCCGTTACATTAATGGGCACAAAGTCCCAGCCACATTAGCTGACAAAAGCGGCGAAGGAGCTGCAAATGCTAACCTTTGTCGGACCGGACTGTACCCGCAGCATGGTCTTCTTGGAAGCTGGACAGCTACGTGGCAGTGTGTTGGGCAGAACTTCTCCTTGGCAGGAATGCGGGTAGCTGGAGCAGGTAGAACCTCCAATCGGCTTTAAATGAGGCCACTGGCACAGGTAATGCAGCCCATGCTCGTCCTTTTGCTCGGCACGTCTTGGCTCAAATCCCAAAGCTGGACACTTGTCAGATGATGGATGATGTTGTTTGACACGTGTCTGCCTTGAAAGGCAGTTTGTCCAACTTCTCTTGGGATCAGAGCGTCTCGGGTTGCGCGGGCAGAAAACAGCGCAGTCGGGAAGGCCTTCATGCCTTAGGTGTATTTCTGAGTTTTTTTCCCTACTGCGCACCTGTCAAGGGCGCACTCCGGCTTTGCTGCGAAGTCGGACTGCGCACAGGTGAAAACTGGTATCTGTCGCCGTACGGACTTTGCTCTAGCACTTATCACTCTTTTGTCAGCCTGCCAGCCTGTCAGTTACAAGGTGCGCCCAGAAGAGGGGCGAAGTCGGACTTCACACCAAAACTGGGCAAAGTCGGACTTCGCACCAAAACTGGGTGAATTACGCACTTCGCGCCAAAACTGGGCGAAGTGCGAACTTCGCGCCAAAACTGGGCGAAGTGCGAACTTCGCGCCAAAACTGGGCGAAGTACACACTTCGCGCCAAAACTGGGCGAAGTGCGAAAGACGCACTTCGCACCAAAACTGGGCGAAGTACACACTTCGCGCCAAAACTGGGTGAAGTGCGAACTTTGCACCAACACTTAGCCATTTTTCAGGTAACTTGCTGGAAAGTTTAAAATTCAACTGGTCCAAGAAAGGGGGGAAGAAAGAGAATGTGGGAAAGAAAGAGGAAGGGAGAGCAGAAGAAAGGAAAATAGAGGAAGAGGGAAAAAGAAGAGCAGCACTGTTACAAAATTGAAAACATTGCACCCCGTGCAAAATGTGACAACATTTCTGGAGGCTCGCGGGGTGTCGAGCTCGCCTCGGCGCAAAGAATCCATGCCTTCATCCATTGGGTGCGGAGGAATTTGCTTCCCAGACCTTTTGCTTGCTCTAGTCATGTTCTCCTCGCGGCAACCGTTCTTCGGATTCACTTTTATCGCTTGCTCCCTCGGAATCACCTTCCGAAGGCTCTCCGCACTTTGCTTCTGCTTCACAGATGCGGTTGTATGCAGCCTGGGCTTGGCCCCAGGCTTCTGCTTCGAATGGCCGGCGGTCAGCAACTTCTTCTAATGCTGCGTGGAAAGCAGAGACCGCGTGCAGGTCGATGGTGTAGTATCTTTTTCCTAGCTCCTGGAAATAGGAGCTGATCTTGCAACATTTGGACACCATCTGAGTGACCTGACTTTCCTGAATTGGCTCAGTCCAGCTATCAATTTCAGCCGTGTCTGCTTCAAAGGACTGCCAATTCTTTTTCACTTGATCTAGGGTGAGAAACTCGCCATTCTCAACAAAACCGGGGCACCCTAGTTCAGAAAGAGAGCGAAAGGGAGCCAAACAAATGTCTCTTTCATGTTCGAATGCGTCTAACATTCGTCTGCCAACTCTCACCTCTTCTACTTTTTTGAAATATTTATGCAAGGTTACCCTTGCATCTGCCCATTCTGCAGCGAATGAGGACATGGGGGAGAATTGGAGGCCATCGCGCTCGCGCTCCTGAAGATTTATCGCCAAGTCCAGCCATTGCTTCGCCTGGCGTTTGGCCTCCTCTACCACAGGCTTTCCCTGGGCAGAAACTTCTTGAATTCTGGATGCGAAATCCAAAACTGACATCGCCTTATAGGTGTGGGGCTTGCATCCCCGCATCAAACCAGCCCGCATCTCCTTAAATTTCTTCTTCGAAAAGACCGTCGCTTGAGATGCTCTCTCTGCAGATTGCGACTGCGCCTGTTTCAAAGACTCTTGGAGCTGAGAAATCTGCTCCAAGGCTGCCTGCTTTTCGGTTGCGGCTTGTTGCTGAGAAGCGGCCAGCTGGGCTTTTAATTCATCTATTTCTTGCCGCGCCGCTTCCAGTTGCTCAGTGGACCTGGACAGGTCCTCTTCAAACTGTCTTGTCTTATCTTGCAACCCGAAAAGCTCTTCCTGCTCCTCCAGACTTTTGACAAGGAGATTGTCAGCTTTACGAATGATTCCCTGAATCTCGTATTGGTTGTTGATGTCGTCAAAGCTCTTCTCCTTTGTCTGGAGCTCGTAGTCCGCCCTGGTCATTTCCCCGGAGAGGCTTCTTCACTTTCGGGATTAGCTTCTCAGTTCTTAGCACTCTCCTCTCAAAATTATACTTGGTGCGCTTTTATCGGGGCGACTATCTCTTCAGGTCTCCTCCGCTCAGAGTTCGGAGGAAAGAGATAGAATACTCTACAGCCTCTTGTTGCCAGGGGCAAGTCGTCTGTATTCTGGAGGTCGTCCATGAAATCTGGTTCCCCCAGCCTAGGGTTCTGCTAAGACGTCTCTCCTGCGGGAATGGGATCAGGAGGAACCGGATGGACCTTGGAAGGATCGGCCGCTTCTGGGGGCGATCGGGAAGTGGAGATGGGAGCGGCTGATGCTGAAAGGGTTTGAAGCGGCTGAGGGGGTGGATGTAACGGTGAATGCATGGCTTCAGCACTAACTTCAGGCGAAGGGTTTGGGGTTTGACTCAGAGATAGGGAAACGTTGGGGTTTTGAGCAAACTGGTCAAAAGAATGGGGGCCGCTAGAAGGGTGTGGAGACGGGGAGGAAGATGCGGCCATGGCTTGCTCGGATTGAGCGGGAGATGGAGTGGGAATAGGACTAGATGAGACCAAAGAGACTGGGGCAGCAAACGTACCTGCGGTCTCCGCCTGAGCCGATGCTGGGTGGATGTCTGCGCTTCTGATTCCAGTGGCTGGCTCGGGACTGCCCAGAGAAACTGTCCCTGGAGCGGCTGAACGCGGCTGCGGCTCTGCGACTGGCTGCTGCACTGTCAGACTAGGTTGCCTGATTTTTTCAACTCTCTTCCTTTTCTTTTCTTCCTGAACAATGGTCGGATCGGGGGAAGGAGATGAAGCAGGTGCAGTAGGCGCTGATGCTCCCACGGTAAACTTGTACCGAGGTTTGACTTGCAGAAGGTCTGTCGCAACCGGTCTGCTCTCTGGCGGCGCTGGCGTCTTTTGTGCCTGAGGAATCACCTCGGGCGTTGCCTTGACTAATTTCTTCACCTTTTCAGGCGCCGCCTTGGAAGCCACGGGCTGCATTGGGTCCACTTGGATGTCTGCTGGGCCCGCTGCTGGCAGTTGCCGAAGTGTACAACTCGCTGGGAGGAAGACCCTCCTTTATAATCCTCAAAGGGACCTCGGGGAACGTAACCTTGATATGCGAACGACCGCCAGCTGTCATGATGCTGGTCATAGAGAACTGAAAAGTCGTCATCAACGGCCAGATTTCTCCTCGTGGATTTGTCGTGCTGCGTGCGGCACCTCATCTTCCAAAGATTCAATAATCTTTTCTTTTGGCCAGTTAAGGCCTGCTATCTTGGATAGGAATTTTTTGAACCCTGGAGATGAGAACTGGTGGTCCGGGTTTCGCTTGGGGTCATATGTCACCTCCTCGCAGTAAAAATCCTGCCAGGGAGGAGAAGCTTCCATCAATTCAATTTCCCAGTCAAGGTCCACATGGACCACATCGCATCTATCTTCGGTTATATCTGCCCGGGGGCAGAGATGTGTGAACTTTCCCCTTATCCCGTACGGGTCGTACTTCCAACGCTGCGGCAACAGAACCAGGCCAATACGGGAAAACTCCTGCTCGAGGTAGACATGCTGTCCTACCTCAAAAATCTCAACGTTTGCCCAGGAAAGAGGATATTGAAAAATCTGGCCTCTTTTCTTTCCTAGGCCGAACTCCTCTTCAACATAATCCATCTGCCGGGCAACCTCCATCCCAAACAGATGCTCCGTGCACCAGTAGGGCAGCAAATGGGGTTTGCCCTTGAATCCGTAGATTCTGACCACAATTCCCTGCGTCAGTCTAAAAACGTCCCCGAGCTTCTGACTCAGCAAAGAGTTCGTCATTTCTCGCGGGGGGCGGGGGATTTCGCTTTCGCTGAAGACTGACATGACCAATCCCAGAAAGTTGAAGTTGAACTTGTAGTAGGACCCTTTCCGGTATAGGTCATCCGTCCAATCATAGACGGGCTGTGGTTCTCCCTTCTCGTTGACCTTCTTCAGGTTCGGGATCGGCATCCGGGAGTGCAAATGGTACAAACAAAGCCAGGCTAGAACAGAACTGAAACGAAATTCGGTGGACTGCTTCTTCTGGATCTTGACCAGGCTGGAGTGGATGGCGTATGCCAGCCAGTCCGCCCAGTCAAAAAAGATGGGATGCTTTCCACTTCTCTGCGCTGTCGGTTCGTAGGATTCTCCACACAGGAGACATTTTGCCGACGCTTAATGTCACGGCGTATCTGACTCATCGTAGTCCCAACCGAGGATCCATGCCAAAATGGTGTACAAATATTTGTTCTGAAATCTCGCCAAGGGCATGGAGCCGGTTGGCCACTGTCCAGCTGCAAGCGGGGCGTTCAGCTCTGAATTGAGGAAATCCCTCATCCGTTTTGTTTGCGTGAAACGTCCCGCTTGCTCGCCCAGATTTATCTTTCTGACAATTGTGCTGGAGTCATACTCCAACCCTGGGGCGAAAGCTGGCTGGACAGTCTCCCTGCGCAGCGCGAACAAGGGTTTACCGCTGGAGCTGCAAATCTGCCGGGTAACTGGTCTGTAGTGTCTGACAATCAGGTCTACCAGCTCCAGGCATTGATGGACAGGAGGGCATAAGAACCGGAAGAGGTTTGACTTGTACGCCGCTCCGAAATGGTGAGACGGCGAAACCTTGTCAGCCCAGCTCTCCACATTTGTCCGCAGCTTAGTCAGGCTCATAGAAAACGAGCCGTCCACGTATCCCGCCAAGTAATTTACCGGAGGTGGTGGGGCTTGCCCATGCTGTACTTTTTTAGGCCGGGACTTTGACTTTGGCTCCGGCGATGTTTCACTTCTGAAAACACCCCACCGTGGTAAATCCTTGTGCTCGCTCCCTTCGCTGGATTGCGTTGACATTGGCATCTTTCCTCTGTCCATCTCTCCGAATCAGCAATAATTACAAGTTCAGGGCGTCTGCAGCTGATTTCGTCATCACAGGAATAATCGCACGATCCAAGGAATAATCTGCGCAATCTGGCTTGTCTGGATGCATCTGACCCCCCTTTCTAGATAATGACAGCGTCATTAATGCCGCGCAGGAGGGGGTAGGTCGGCTGGAGTTAAGTTTCTTGGGTGGCTGCGCAGGAGAATGTTTGAAAAAGGTACCCCGACAACTCGTGCCATGCTCTTTTTATTGCACTTTTCATTGAGGACTGTGCAATCATTAACTTTACCTTGAATGCTGCGCCATGGCTGACGTCACTGCCGCAATCTGGGCACACTGCTCAAGAAAAAACCTTTGGTGCGGAAACCCAACTTAAAACGGTCACAATGCGCCTTGGGCCCAGCTTGGGAACTTTTTGAATATTTTATTCATTTTTTTTTTTAAACCATTGTCCAAGCTGGCCCAGAAAACAAGGCGCAGTCGGACTTCACCCAAAGTTGGGCGCGATCCGACTTCGCCAGCGAAGTTGGACTTCGCCAAAAAAATCTGGCGCAGTTCGCACTTCGTGCGAAGTTCGCATTGGGACTGTTCCTTCTTTTCTTTTTTCTTTTTTTTCTTACCGCGCCCAAGGGTTGAGCGCAGTCCGGCCCTTACAAACTTTCAGAGGAGAGGCGAACCTTAGAACTTTACGCCTCTTTTGGACCGGACTGTTCGAGCTGCGCTTTGGAAATGTAGCGCGTTCGGACTTCGCCCGAAGTTCGGGCGAAGTTCGAACTTCGCGCGAAGTTTGCACTTCGCGCGGAGGTTGTGCGCAGTTCGAACTTCGCGCGCAAGCCGGCCGAAGTCGGACTTCGCGCGCGAAGTCGGACTTCGCTCAAAACTGAGCGCAGTCCGTTCTTCTTTGTGCCTTGCATTTTTCTCTTCGTTCAAGCTTCGCATTTTGGCTGGCGCGCAGCCCGACTTCGCTGCGAAGTCGGGCAGCGGCCAACACTTAGCCATTTTTTTGCTTTTTTTCTTTTTGCTTTTTTTCTTTTTTGCACCAGGACAGCAGGCTGCATCTGCTTGCCGTTCTTCATGTTTTTCAGTGATTCTTGCAGCAGATCTACCTGGCCTGGAAGCAGAAGGGCATCGTACATGCTGATTCTGGCAGGAGTCTTCTTTAACTCGTCTACAATGCTGTAGCCCGAGGTACTAGCTCCTTCTGCTGGCTTAGCCGGTTCATACTTGGTCCGGTACTGTTGGGTGGCCTCAACTCGCTATCTCTTGGTCAGAGACGGGTACTTCAGCTTCTCCTGGGCTTGTTCTTTGGTTTCGGCTGGGGGCTGAAGTACAGGAAGCTTAGCGAGAGTTGGGGCCTTTGCTGGAGGCTTAGCTGGAACAGCAGCGGCCTTTGCTAGAGAAGGTTTAGCGGGAGCTTTATCTTTGGATGCCTTCTCCTGGGCTGTGTAAGGCCACGACCGCTTGTACGGTGGCAGCCCATTGGGCTGCGGTTTTTCTCTTCTCGCATATACCTGCAAAGGTTTAGCCGCGTCCGCAGCTTTCTTTTCTTCCTTGGCGGGCGTCACTGGGTTCTCTTCTGGCAGGGCAAAATTGGCCTCGCCGTCCAAGATCATGTACAGCTCATCATCTTCTATAGTGCTACCGGCCAAGGTCTGGATGTAGTGCTGGTGCAAAGTGCAATCTTCCTCCGAATGCGGGTCATTGCACGTAGTGCACCAGTTGACCTGGTCAGGAGGACCAGGTGGGTCATCTATAGCAGCATTTCTCGGAGGCGGACGCCTCTGCGGTTGGTTTTCTGGGGCTTTATCTTTTGTCAGCGCCGGTGGCGCATACGGCCTTCTAGGAGCAAAGTCCATTTGGGCCTGCTTCTTTTTCATAGCTGTCATGTCATTGGACATGGCATGATATCCGAAGGCCAAAGCCCGCACTTCTTGTAGAATCGTGTTCTGGATGCTGCTGTCGGGAGGCGGCAACTGTGCCGGTGGAGGCAAAGCGGCCAATGGAGGAGGGTTAGAATAAGACGCATACTGCGGGGGAGCAGGAAGCGCTGGAAAATGCGGAGCGGGAGGAGGCGGATGAGGGTAATGCAACTGAGGCGGGCCGTATTGAGTTACGACCGGCGCCGGATTCCATCGCGGGTCGGGGCTGCTGCCCTGAAGTAGACGGCACACCACCAGAAGCGGAAGGATACTGCGATCTGGGAAAGTCGGGATGGATCGGCTCCTGCACTCTGGACGGAAGCCTGCCGATGGAGATAATGTCAGCTTCAGCTTGCTGGGCAGCTTCGTACAGCGCAGGGAACTCGTCAATTCGGGCGATCTTCAGCAGCAGGCATATGTCTGAGTTGAAAGACCTCAGATAGTAGTGAGCAGCCATGCCGGCTGAAGGCCGAAGTTCGCGAGGTACCCGTTTCCAGGATCTCGCAAACCTAATGTTAAAATCAGACACCTCCTCTTGAGGATGCCTCTGGATTGCTTGGAACTGATGCAATAGAGAGGTAGGATCAGCAGACTCGTTGCATCCTTTTACGAGCCTCCCGGCAAGCCGGGGCCACCCAGGTGATGGATCCCTCTCGGCGCCGATCTCCACCAGGAGAGAAGCTTTCCCCTCGGGGAAAGGGCCGGCAGACGGGTCTTCACACTTTCATCGGTGATGGTATGCAGTGCAGCCAGGGCAAGGATGTCCTGGATGTGCTCGTACGCCGTCTTACCGTAGCCGTCGTATGTGGGAATAGACTTTAAAGCGGCAGGGGGCACAGCTTGCTGACCGATCAGGGCCAAAGGCCCTGTAGAGTCCACCGCCGGGAAGAGATCATCGTCATTCGGCTGTTGATCAGCCATTTCTTCTTCTTCTCCGCCGTCGGTTGTGTACTCGGTATCGGTACTTTCCGAGGATACGGGATTTTCCTCTTCCTCGGCCTCTTCTACTTCGTAATCGGCTCTTCCGACCTCAGCTTCGGCCTCTTCTTGGATCTCAGCCTCGGCTTCGTCGAAACGAGCTCGCGGATCAGCCGGCCTGGGTATCTCGCCTCGAGCGTGGATGTCTAGTTCGTAGAACTCGGGCGGGCTTCTCGGATTTCTTGTTCGCCACCTTCTCGTGTGCATGAAGGTTACCGGACCGGTCTTCTAGACTCGGAGGATTTGTTCGTGCGAGTCGCCGGTGTTCGGATTTGGAACAGCAATGAAGCGAACACCGGTGCTTCGATTCTGTCGGGGGTGAGAAACTTCCTTGTCTCACCAAGAGCTCAGGAACTGTCAGCGCCAGGTGGAGACTGATCAGAAAATCTCTCGTCAGATGTGGGACCCGTGTTCCGCCGAGCGGGTCAGAAGTACTGTTGCGCTAGGTGGAAACTAGATGGGTACTCTTTCTTTAAATCGTGGGACAAGCGTCCCACCGGGCGTGCCAGAGAAACTGTTGGTTACGAATCTGCCATGAGGAAAGGATTTTTGGTTAATGCGCCCAGATTCGCCCACTAGCATGAAAGGCCGGAAGGAAGAGATGCCTTCCGAGCCAATCTCCGGAGAAGGCCGGCTCCTTTTGGGGGGCTTGATTTAAGCTAAAGGGAACAGGAAAGAAATAAAGGAACGGAAAGAGACAAATGTACGGAAAGAGATACAAATATGTCCAAAGGTTGGTGGGGGGGAACTAACGATGACGGGAACACACCAATCACCGCTACTTACCGCATACAAACACAGAGCATGACAAGGAAGCGCAAAACCTAGGCGTACTTCCGATACACCAGCGAGCGTATGCACGGCTTCAATAGCTCCCTAGCAAACATTCCCTACAAGGAACTAACGGCAAGGGATCGTATCAATCATCGGATACGTACACCGACGGGGGTAGAAAGTAAACCTAGAGATGTCGTGAGCCGTGTATATGTGTTAGGAAGAGAGTTTAACCGCACGACTTCAATGGCTCCCTAGCAAACATTCCCTACAAGGAACTAACGGCGAGGGATCGCATCAATCACCGGATACGGGCCAGCAACGTCACACACAAGCTGGTGGAACTGCTACCAAATTTATAATGAATGCTTTAAATAATGAAGTACAGAAGGTGCTTTAAGCAAGCAATGCTAGAGGAACTTGATCGCCAAATGCCAAAGTGAATTAACGAGCAGCGACACAGGTGGGCCTAAGGCATATAATGAAAGACAGCATAAAAGAATAAAGACAGGTAGAACAGAACCGGGCATACAGATTGTATTCATAAGCAGAAGCACGGTTACAATAAGCACAGTAGTTCCCTAACAAACATTCCCCTTCCACCCTTTTACAATGAATTTCAGATGGGCTTTTATAGCCCGAGTCCCACCCGTTACATTAATGGGCACAGAGTCCCAGTCAAACATGAGCTGACAGAAGCGGCGAAAGAGCCGCAAATGCTGACCTTTTGTCGGACTGGGCTGTACCCGCAGCATGGTCTTCCTGGAAGCTGGACAGCTACGTGGCGGAGTGCTGGGTAAACCTTCAAGTCGGCAGGCTTGCTAGTAGCTGGAGCAGGTGAAAACTCAGATCAGCTTTGAATGAGGCTATTAACGCAGGCGGTGCAAGCAGCCCATGCTTATCCCTTTTGGTCGGCGGTCTTGGTTCAAATCCCGAAGGCTGGACACTTGTCCGATGATGGGTTATCTTGTGTGACACATGCCTCGCCTTAGAGGGCGATCTATCCATCTTTGCTTAGGATCGGGGCTCCTTGGGATGCGTGCAGAAATTTGTGCAGTCGGGGAAGGCCTTCAAGCCTTGGTCAAATTCCAGGTTTGTTCCCCTACTGTACACCTGTCAAGGGCGCATTCCCGCTCCGTTGAGAAGTCGAACTGCGCACGAGCGAACACCGGTGTCTGCCGCCATATGGACCTGCTCCGGCATTTTCTCTTTTTTCTGTATTGACCTGCCAGTGCAAGGTGCGCCCAGAAAGTGGGGCGGAGTCGGACTTCGCACTGAGCGAGCGAAGTGCGAACTTCGCACTGAAGCCGGGCAAAGTGCGCACTTCGCACCAAAATCGGGCGAAGTGCGCACTTCGCACCAAAACTGGGCGAAGTGCGCACTCGCACCAAAACCGAGGCGATACGCACTCGCACCCCGACTGGGCGAGTACGAACTCGCACCCAGACCGGGCGAAGTGCGAACTCGCACCCAGATCGGGGCGAGGCACGAACCTCGCACCAAACTCGGGCGAAGTGCGAACTTCGCACCCAGACTTAGCCAATTTCAGATAGACCTGCTGGAAAGTTGGAAAATCAACTGGGGAACTCCAAGGAAAAAGGGGGGAGAGAAAAAGAATGGGAAAGAAAAGGAAAGGGAGAGAAGGGAGAAAAACGGAAGGAGGAAAAGAAGAGCAGCACTGTTACAAAACAATATTGAAGACATTGCACCCCGTGCAAAATGTGACAACAAGTCCCACTTCAGCACCAGGTCCCCGATTTCAAAAACTCGGGTAGTGGTGCCTTTGGCAAACCAGCCTTGAGTGGCAGCAATATGATCAGTGAAGGCTTGGTATGCACTTTCTCTGTCTTCTTCCAACTGCATGAGTTGGCACAGTCTGTCGTCCACCGGGTCTTCGCTGCTCCTGTCTTCGTCCAACATCCATAGGGCAGGGATTTCAATGTGAGATGGCATGACAGCCTCTTTGCCATAGACGAGCGCATAGGGGGACGTTCTGATGGATTTCTTGAACACAACTCTGTCCGCCCACAGCGCCCGGTTCAAGAGTAAGTGCCAAGTCCGCTTGTTTCTGTCAATGGTCCTCCGGATGATTTTTAGGAGGTTCTTGTTAGTAGACTTGGCAAGGCCATTCCCCTGCGGGTAGTAATTAGAAGACATCTTGTGATAGATGCCAAGTTTGCTAGTGTACTCCATGAGTACAGTGCCTGCGAATCCCGGACCGTTATCTGTCACAATCGACTCTGGAACCCCGAAGCGGGTAATCAGGCTCTCAATGAACCTGATGATCGTTTCTTGGTCTGCGTTCTTGGTCGGGATTGCCTCTGCCCACCGTGTGAAATAATCGGTGGTTGTAAGAATAAACTTGTGTCCGGCAGAGGAACTAGGCGAAATCACCCCAATGAAGTCTAGACCCCATTGTTGGAACGAAGTCTCAACCTGAATCGGTTGAAGGGGCAGGGGTGCTTTTCTATTTCTGCCAGCAAACCTCTGGCATTGATCACATTTAAAGCAGACCGCATGAGCGTCTGTAAATAGAGCGGGCCAATAGTACCCAGCTCTGATTATTTTTAAGGCCGTTGGCCTTGAAGAATGATGACCTCCAGGCATCCTGGAATGAAAATCTCCGAGGACCCTAGGCTGGTCTGATTTTCTGACGCACCGCAACAGGATGCCGTCGATGTTTTTGAAGTAAAGCCCCTCGGGGCGAAGAGTGTACTTAAGTGCGCCTAGCCGAAATCTCCTTCGTTGTGATGCGTTCAGGTGATCTCGACATCTTCCGGTGCAGAAAAATCTCACCAGTTCATCTGTCCAATCACTCCCCTCCGATAAGGAGTTGGCTAGGTAGATGCGTGTCGCTGTGTCCTCCCACTTACAGGCGGAGATGCCGGCTATAGCGCTTCGGGCCAATTCCTGACACAAGGCTTGGCCCTTGATAAGCATGGTGGGCCGCACTTCGATGTCGAACTCCTGGATTTTTGCAATCCATCCTGCTCTCTTGTGACCCGGTTCTCCTTGTAAGATGAAGCTTCGAACGTCTAGGTGAATCACAAAGACAGTCGTTTTGCTCTGGGAGACAAAGTGCCTGAACTTCCGAAGGGATTTCATAACAGCATGAACCTGCCACTCTATAAAATTGTACTTTTCTTCATGCGGCTAAATCACTTGGCTCAGGAACGCTATGGGGCGCTCCTTGCCATCGTCTCCCTTCTGAGTTAGGACTGCGGCGTAACTTTCGGGTTCTCCCACTGCATACAGGATGAAGTCCTTGGAGTAGTCCGGGTTTGTCAACACCGGAGCTTGCGCAATTCGAGCCTTGATTTCCTCGAAGCCTTGCTCTCTCTCATCAATCCATAGGCTTGATCACCTGTGCGAAGTCTAGAATGAACTTCCGCACGAAGTTAATCTGACCGAAGAAGGACTGCAACCCTTTTTTATCGATGGGGGCTAGCAAGCGAACGAGGGCTTCTGCTCTGTCAGGGTCAATGGCAAGGCCTTCCTCGGAGATGACATGTCCCAGCAGCTTTCCTTCCTTTACCGTGAAGACAGACTTCTTCGGGTTTATAGAAATGCCGAATTCTCGACACCTCTCAAATATTTGCCGTAGGTGTGAAACATGATCCCCTCGTTGGTGAGAGAAAACAGTCATGTCATCAAGGTAGATGACAATAATCTTATTGAGCAGCTCTCGGAAGGCCAGGTCCATGGCCCTTTGGAATGTGGCACCAGCATTGGATAGGCCAAACGGCATGCGCTGATAGGCGAACGTCCCCCACTTGGTGGTGAACGCCGTCTTATGCTGGTCCTCGTCTTTGACCCAAATCTGGTTGTAGCCGGAAAATCCATCTAAAAGTGAGAATCTCTGGGCTCCAGCAACGATGTGTAGAATCTGGTCGATTTGGGGAAGCGGATAGTGGTCCTTGAGGGAAGCCTGATTTAGGTTTCTGAAGTCGACACAGAGACGAATGTCGCCATTCTTTTTCCTCACGGGCACCAAATTCGCGACCCAGGATGAATGTTTGATGGGGTAGATGATCTTGGCCTCCAGCATCTTCAAGAGCTCGGCCTTCATCATGGCCTCAATCTTCGGATTCACGGCCCTTCGTCACGTCGGAATGGCTTGGCGCCATCCTCTAGCTCAATGGTATCTTTGGATGACGATTCTGTCATACCCCTTCAAATCCTCGTAGCACCAGGCCACGATGTCGGGGAACTCCTGGCACGATGATCTGATCTGCTCAAGTTCCTCCGACGTGCAGTCTGTTCCGACCTTGATAGTTTTACCAGGTTCAAGTTCAAGGTCAGCATACTGCTTCGGGTCTACTTTGATCCTGTGAGATATTGCTCTGTCATTCTGATCAAAGAGACTCTCTAATGTAATCAGTCCTTTTGGGACATGATTATTCCTTAACTGTATCAACCCCTCATATTGCTCGTCATCAGGGTCTCTACCTTCGATTACACACACTTCGTTAACCAGGAATGTGACGATCTCCTCGTCACAACTGAACACCTGCCAGTGGGTGTCCTTATCAGGCACAGAAGGCCTGTAAATAGTGCGAACCGGCTTCGGTTTCTGGACAACGTCATCAGCCGAAACGTACCTGGCTCCAACAGACGCCAGAATATCAGCGTGTTTGTTTTTCTCACGCAATATCGCCTTGAAATTCAACGAGTCGAACGACTCCATTAGGTCCCACACCCGATTGCGGTACGCTCTAAGATAGTGCTGTTTGGAGGCGCACTTCTTCGTAACTTGGTGACACACCAGCTCTAAATCTCCAAAGATCTGCAGGTGTTTGATTCCCAGCCTTTTCGCCTTCGCAAACCCAAGCAGAGGGCTTCGTATTCCGCCGAGTTGTTAGTGCAGCTCCGGCCAATCTGTAGGTATAGTCCTTCTGGATTCCGGTTGGAGAAACCAGAAGTACCCCTGCACCGGCGCCATTCTTGCATCGCGCGCCGTCAAAGAAAAGCTTCCACAGCTTCTCGGGTGCAGGTCCTACTTCTTTCGCAGCTGACATGTCAAGCCTCTCGGGCTGTACAATGGAGTAACAGCCCTGCTCTGTCTCAATTACGGCGTTGAAGTCCCGCAAAGAGAACTCATCTTCAAGCTGTAGCACTTCGAAGGCTTGCTCAGTCAGCTCTACTGTCACCAGCTCCTCCTCTGATAACTGGACCATGCAGTCCAACTCTCCTCCGGGTATCTTCTCTACTGGGAAGGTGGAAGGCTTCTCATTGAAAATTTTATGTCTCCTTCCTTTGAAGGGCACTTCCATGTGTGAGTAGTCTAGAGATAGGTACCCGCCCAACTTCGCAGTGAACTCCCGGGAGAGACACATGCCAAAGTAGGGAGCCAGGTCAACAACCACGACCTCTTGGATGACTACGATGTCGAGAGCCTTGTGCAGCCGGATAGGGATGTCCTTTATGACACCAACTGTCTTGACAGGGGTGCCGTCTAATTGCAGCACGCCTTGGCTGCTCCGTGTGTATTCCATCCCGATCTCGTCGCAGACGGCCTTCGGCATCACAGTCGTGGAAGCACCAGAGTCCACCATGTAGTTGTGAACTATGTGCCCTTGCATCCATAAAGACAGATAAAAGGGTGGCAGTCTGTTCTTCCCGGTGCGTTGAGGCTGTCAAAGGTTGAACCGAGGACAGCGGGGCTGTATCTGCTTGCCACTCTTCATGTTCTTCAGTGATTCTTGCAGCAGATCCACCTGGCCTGGGAGCGAGAAGAGCATCGTACATGCTGATTCTAGCGGGTGTTCTTTTCAACTCGTCTACTATGCTGTAGCCCGAGGTACTAGCTCCTTCTGCTTGTTTTGCCGGCTCATACTTCGTCCGGTACTGCTGGGTGGCCTCAACTCGCTGTCTCTTGGTCAGAGACGGGTACTTCAGCTTCTCCTGGGCTTGTTCTTTGGTTTCAGCTGGAGGCTGAGGTACGGGAGCTTTAGCCGGAGTTGGGGCCTTTGGTTGGAGGCTTGGCTGGAACAGGGGCAACCTTTGCCGGAGAAGACTTGGCTGGAGCTTTATCTTTGGATGCCTTCTCCTGGGCTGTGTAGGGCCACAACCGCTTGTACGGCGGCAGCCCACCGGGCTGCGGTTTTTCTCTTCTTGCGTAAACTTGCAAAGGCTTGGCCGCATCTGCAGCTTTCTTTTCTTCCTTGGCGGGCGGCACTAGATTCTCTTCTGGGAGGGCGAAGTTCGCCTCGCCGTCCAGGATCATGTACAGTTCATCGTCCTCTATGGCGCTGCCGGCCAAGGTCTGGATGTAGTGCTGGTGCAGGGTGCAGTCTTCCTCCGAGTGCGGGTCATTGCACGTAGTGCACCAGTTAACTTGGTCGGGAGGACCAGGCGGGTCTTCTATAGCAACATTTCTCGGAGGCGAACGCCTCTGTGGCTGGTGCTCCGGGGGCGCATATGGCCTCCTAGGAGCGAGGTCCATCTGGGCCTGCTTCTTCAAAGTGGTCATGTCATTGGACATGGCATGATATCCCGAGGCCAAAGCCCACACCTCCTGGAGAATTGTGTTCTGAATGCTACTGTCGGGAGGCGGCAACTGTGCCGGTGGAGGCAATGCGGCTAATGGAGGAGGGTTAGAATAAGGTGCATACTGCGGGGGAGCAGGAAGTGTTGGAAAATGCGGAGCAGGAGGAGGCGGGTGAGGATAATGCAATTGAGGCGGGCCGTAAGGGGTTACGACCGGCGTCGGATTCCACTACTGCTGGGGTTGCTGCCCTGATGTGGACGGCACACCGCCAGAAGTAGGAGGATACTGGGATCTGGTGAAGTCGAGATGAATGGGTTCCTGCACCCTGGACGGGAGTCTGCCGATGGAAATAATTTCAGCTTCCACTTGCTGGGCAGCCTCGTACAGAGCAGGAAACTCGTCTATTCTGGCAATCTTCAGCAGCAGGCATATGTCTGAGTTGAAGGATCTCAGATAGTAGTGAGCAGCCATGCCGGCTGAAGGCCGAAGTTCGCGAGGTACCCGTTTCCAAGATCTCGCAAACCTGATGTTAAAATCAGACACCTCCTCTTGAGGATGTCTCTGGATAGCTTGGAACTGATGCAGCAAAGAAGTAGGGTCAGCAGACTCGTTGCATCCTTTCACGAGCCTTCTGGCAAGCTGGGGCCACCCTGTGATGGATCCCTCCTGGCAGTGATCTCCACTAGTAGAGAAGCTTTCCCCTCAGGGAAAGGGCCGGCAGACGGGTCTTCACACTCTCATCGGTAATGGAATGCAATGCGGCCGGGGCAAGGATGTCCTGGATGTGCTCGTACGCCCGTCTTGCCATAGCCGTCGTATGTAGGGATAGACTTTAAAGCTGCAGGGGGCACGGCTTGCTGTCCAGCCAGGGCCAAGGGCCCCGTGGAGTCCACTGCCGGGAAGAGATCATCGTCATTCTCGTCGTTGAGAAGCCATTTCTTCTTCTTCTCCTCCGTCGGTTGTGTACTCAGGGTCGGTACTTTCCGAGGATGCGGGTGCTTCTTCTTCCTCGGCCTCTTCTATTTCGTACTCAGCTCCTCCGACCTCAGCTTCGGCTTCTTCTTGGATTTCAGCCTCGGCTTCGTCGACACGAGCTTGCAGATCCACCAGCCTGGGAACTTCGCCTCGAGCGTTGATGTCCACTTCGTAAAAGTCAGGCGGGCTTCTTGGATCCCTTGCTCGCCACCTTCTTGTTTGCATGAAGGTGCTGGGACCGGTCTTTCGGACTCAGAAGATTTGTTCGTGCAGAGTCGCCAGGTGTTTAGATTTAGAACAGCAATGAAGCGAACACCGGTGCTTCAATTCTGTTGGGGGTGAGAAACTTCCTTGTCTCACCAAGTGCTCAGAAACCACTGTCTGCGCCAGGTAGAGACTGATCAGAAAATCTCTCTTCAAACGTGGGACCCGTGTCCCACCGGGCGTGCCAGAGAAACTGTTGGTTACGAATCTGCCATGAGGAAAGGATTTTGGGTTAATGCGCCCAGATTCGCCCACTAGCATGAAAGGCCGGAAGGAAGAGATGCCTTCCGTGCCAATCTCCGGAGAAGGCCGGCTCCTTTTGGGGGTTGGGTTTTATGTTCAAGCTAAGAGTGCAGGAAAGTGATAAATGAACAGAAAGAATTTACAAATATACTTGGAGTTGGTGGGGGGGGAACTAACAGTACGGCAACCAGCAATCACCAATACTTACTGCATTATAAATACAAAGCATGACTGAGAACTGCAAAATCTAAGTGTACTTTCTATACTAAGCAATATACGCACGGCTACAATGGTCCCCTAGCAAACATTCTCCCTACAAGGAGAACTAACAGCACGCCAATGCATCAATCACCACTACGTACGGAAACTCAAAACAGAAAGTAACTAAGAGATGTCAGAACCAGGTATATGTGTTATGCAGAGATTTTAACCACACAGCTACAATGGCCCCCTAGCAAACATTCTCCCTACAAGGAGAACTAACAGCACGGCAGCGCATCAATCACCACTACGGACAACAACGTAACACACAACTGATGGAACTGCTACCACATCTAGTCTATGAAGTTCAGAAGTGCTTGACCATCAAATGCTAAAATTAACAAGCCATGGCACAAACAATGCTAAAGGCACCTGATCCTCAAATGCTGAAACGAATCAACGAGCCATGACACAGGGAAGCATAAAGCATAAGCATAAAGAAATAAAAACAGCAGAACAGAGCCAGGCATACAAATTATATTTATAAGCAGAAGCACGGTTACATTGGTTCCCTAACAGACATTCCCCTTCCACCCTTTACAATGAATTCATGGTGGGTTTTTATAGCCCGAGTCCCTCCCATTACATTAATGGGCACAAATTCCCAGCCAAACATTAGCTGACAAAAGCGGCGAAGGAGCTGTAAATGCTAACCTTTGTCGGACCGGACTGTACCCGCAGCATGGTCTTCTTGGAAGCTGGACAGCTACGTGGCAGTGTGTTGGGCAGAACTTCTCCTTGGCGGGGTATGCGGGTAGGCTGGAGCGAGTAGAACCTCCAATCGGCTTTAAATGAGGCCAGCGGCACGGTAATGCAGCCCATGCTCGTCATTTTGCTCGGCACGTCTTGGCTCAAATCCCGAAGCTGGACACTTGTCAGATGATGGATGATGCTGTTTGACACGTGTCTGCCTTGAAAGGCAGTTTGTCCAACTTTGCTTGGGATCAGAGCGTCTCGGGTTGCGCGGGCAGAAAACAGCGCAGTCGGGAAGGCCTTCATGCCTTAGGTGTATTTCTGAGTTTGTTTCCCTACTGCGCACCTGTCAAGGGCGCACTCCGGCTTCGCTGCGAAGTCGGACTGCGCACAGGTGAAAACTGGTATCTGCCGCCGTACGGACTTTGCTCCAGCACTTATCACTCTTTTGTCAGCCTGCCAGCCTGTTAGTTACAAGGTGCGCCCAGAAGAGGGGCGAAGTCAGACTTCACACCAAAACTGGGCAAAGTCGGACTTCGCACCAAAACTGGGCAAAGTGCACACTTCGCACCAAAACTGGGCGAAGTGCGAACTTCGCACCAACACTTAGCCATTTTTCAAGTAACTTGCTGGAAAGTTTAAAATTCAACTGAGGGGCTCCAAGAAAGGGGGGAAGAAAGAGAATGTGGGAAAGAAAAAGGAAGGGAGAGCAGAAGAAAGGAAAATAGAGGAAGAGGGAAAAAGAAGAGCAGCACTGTTACAAAATTGAAAACATTTCACCCCGTGCAAAATGTGACAACAGGACTCTATGCCTAAATGTAATTATGGGGGGAAAATTCTGCTATAAATAGCAGGCGCATTTCATTGTAAAAAAGGGGGAAGAGAGACATATTGCTAGAGAGCTTTTTCTGTATCAGACACTTGCTTCTAATTCAAAAGCATCCTTGGCTCTATTACTTATCTTGTTCTTTTATGTTGCCTTCTGTTAATATTTCTGCTTTATGTTCATTTATTTTTCTGATTGTTGTAATTCTTATTCTGAATTAGAGCATTGGCAATTAGATGAATCTGGAATATGAAACTGAAGGATACATAGGAAGAAGTAATAGTGATAGTTTCTGTTACATGCTTTTGTTTTGATTGTTGTTGGTTTGTGTACTAGCTAGTAATCGTGCTGCTTGTTCTCTTCACCCGAAGCACATGACATTTACATCTCTTTCTGCATTTTTATAATTCCTTTCCAGCACTTTTATCTGAAAAACCAAGTAGATTAGTATAGGAAGCCGGCCTTCTCCGAAGATTGGCACGGAAGGCATTTCTTCCTTTCGGCCTTTCAATCTGCTGGGTGAATCTTGGGCGTGATAGATTAAAATCCTTTCCTTAGTGGCAGATTCGTAACTGTTGTCACATTTTGCACGGGGTGCAATGTTTTCAATTTTTGTAAGAGAGCTGCTCTTCCTTCTCCCTCTTTCTCTCTCTTCCCTACATTCTCATTCTTCTCAAAATTGACAGCAATTGCCCTGAAAAATGGCTAAGTGCCAGGGCATGCTGAGGTGTTCGGGATTTTGCGGGCCATAAACAGGGGCGATAAAATGGACAAAATGAGCTCTGGATATTTTATTGTTGCAGATCTTCTCCCCAGATTTCCAACGATATATCATAATAGGCGATCGGGTCAGCGAATCAAAAATTATGGCCCCGGGAAGCTGAACCAGGAAACCCAGTTTTTTGTGCGAAGTCGGTCCGACTTCGCCCAGTTTTGGTGCGAAGTTCGTACTTCGCCCAGTTTTGGTGCGAAGTCCGACTTCGCCCAGTTTTGGTGCGAAGTCCGACTTCGCCCTTCTTTCTGGGTGCACCTTGTAGCAGGCTGGCAGGCTGGCAGGAAAAATGACTAAGTGATGGGGCGAAGTTCGTACTTCGCGCGAAGTCCGAACTGCTCTCCCTTGTCCGTGCGAAGTCCGAACGGCGGTGAGAATCAGCAAGTGCCGGTGCGCAACCCGACTTCGCAGCGAAGTCGGACTGCGCCCTTTGACCGGTGCGTAGTAGGGAAATAGTGCTACCCGACTGCATTGTTTTTCACCTGTGCTACCCGATTGCGCTCTAATCTCGGGCAAAGTTGGATAGATTGCCTTTAAGGCAGACACGTGTCAAGCAGCATCATCCGACAAGTGTCCAGCTTCGGGATCTGAGCCAAGACATGCCGAGCAAAAGGACAAGCATGGGCTGCACTACTTATGCCAGCTGCCTCATTTAATGCTGATGTGAGTTTCCACCTACCTCAGCTACCCGCATTCCTGTCAATATGAAGTTCTACCCAACGTGCTGCCACATGGCTGTTCAACCTTCAGGGAGACCATGCCGAGAGTACAGTCCAGCCCGACAGAAGTCAGCACCAGCAGTTCCGCGGCTGCTTTTGTCAGCTAATGTTTGACTGGGACTTTGTGCCCATTAATGTAACGGGAGGGACTCGGGCTATAAATACCCACCACGTTTTCATTGTAAAGTGGTGGAAGGGGAATGTCTGTTAGGGAACCAATGTAACCGTGCTTCTGCTTATAAATATAATTTGTATGCCTGGTTCTGTTCTGCTGCTTTTATTTCTTTATGTTTATGCTTTACGCCTTCCTATGTCATGGCTCATTGATTCATTTCAGCATTTGGTGATCAGGGGCCTTTAGCATTGTTTATGTACTTTTAAATTTCATATAATAGATGTGGTAGCAGTTCCATCAGTTGTGTGTTACGTTGCTGTCCGTATCTGGTGATTGATGCGTTGCCGTGCTGTTAGTTCTCCTTGTAGGGAGAATGTTTGCTAGGGGACCATTGTAGCTGTGCGGTTAAAATCTCTGCATGACACATATACCTGGCTCTGATATCTCTAGGTTGCTTTCTACCCATGTTAGTGTCCGTATCTGGTGATTGATGCGTTGTCGTGCTGTTAGTTCTCCTTGTAGGGAGAATGTTTGCTAGGGGACCATTGTAGCTGTGCGTATACCGCTTAGGTATCGGAAGTATACATAGATTTTGCGGTTCTCAGTCATGCTTTATATTTGTAATGCAGTAAGTATTGGTGATTGCTTGTTGCCGTACTGTTAGTTCCCCCCCACCAACTCCAAGTATATTTGTATATTCTTTCTGTACATTTATCTCTTTCCTGTACTCTTAGCTTGAACATAAACCCCCCAAAAGGAGCCGGCCTTCTCCGGAGATTGGCTCGGAAGGCATCCCTTCCTTCCGGCCTTTCAATGTTGGTTCGCGGGTCCAGGGCGCAATAGCGACAAAATCCTTTCCTCGTGGCGGATTCGTGACCAACAGTTTTTGGCACGCCCGGCGGGACTCTTTGACTCGCATTTGGAAGATCTCAAGCTCGTCCTCGCTCGGGCTGACAGTTTCTTTCCGAATGCTCGGTGGGACAAGGAGGTTTCTCACCCCCAAACAGAATTGAAGCACTGGTGCTCGCTTCATTGCTGTTCAAAATCAGAGCACCTGGCGACTCTGCACGAACAAATCCTCTGAGTCCAAGAGACCGGTCCTGATGCCTTCATTCAAACGAGAAGGTGGCGAGCGAGGAACCCGGGAAACCAGCCTGACTTTACGAAATTAATACCAACGCTCCAGGCGAGCGCATCAGGTCGGCTAATTACCAAGCTCGCATAGACGAATCAGTGAGGTGAGACGATCAGTCTCCATATTTTAAAGAAGCCCGAGTTGGTGAATCTTTGGCTTGCCTTCATCTGGCAAAATCACCTGGTGACTCCCACTGAGCTGAAGATCCAGATTTCTTGATCGCAGTGCCCTTTTTTTAAGCCGATAGAAGACAACCCGGAGGAATCAAGGTTTGGTGAGCAGCCTTGACCTCACAAGAGGAGAAATGAATGTTCACCTACAGTCTCCACCGTGGTGGTATTGGCTCCAACCATCACCGCAACCGGTACCCGAAGAGGGCTCCCGTCTGAAAAATCTCCTTGCTACATCGTTCATCAATTGTACGGGTACCGGCATGAATCACAATCTGCCGCGTTGCACCATGTTCGTGACCTGGCAAGCTTCGGAAGGCCAACCGGACTTCAAAGATCATCTGAAGTACAATCAGATCTGGTCCGGACACTGCAGGTTCACCGGATAGGCAACCGAAGCTAGATTTGTGTGGCGGCATGCCAATAATGTCGCAAAAATTTTGTATAAATAATCCGGCTATTATTCAAAGTTTTAGTTGTTTTTTTTATTTTAGTCTGTGCAGTGTTTTCTTTTTAAGTGTTCCGAGGAGGCAGCTGCCGGAAGTGGATCTGAAGAGCAGTTGCAGCGAGGGTGACTCTGTTGCCCAATGGATGAAGGCATGGGTTCTTTGCGCCGAGGCGAGCTCGACACCCCGCGAGCCGCCAGAAATGTTGTCACATTTTGCACGGGGTGCAATGTTTTCATTTTTTGTAAGAGAGCTGCTCTTCCTTCTCCCTCTTTCTCTCTCTTCCCTACATTCTCATTCTTCTCAAAATTGACAGCAGTTGCCCTGAAAAATGGCTAAGTGCCAGGGCATGCTGAGGTGTTCGGGATTTTGCGGGCCATAAACAGGGGCGATAAAATGGACAAAATGAGCTCTGGATATTTTATTGTTGCAGATCTTCTCGCCAGCTTTCCAACGATATATCATAATAGGCGATCGGGTCAGCGGATCAAAAGTTATGGCCCCGGGAAGCTGAACCAGGAAACCCAGTTTTTGTGCGAAGTCGGTCCGACTTCGCCCAGTTTTGGTGCGAAGTTCGTACTTCGCCCAGTTTTGGTGCGAAGTCCGACTTCGCCCAGTTTTGGTGCGAAGTCCGACTTCGCCAGTTTTAGTGCGAAGTTCGTACTTCGCCCAGTTTTGGTGCAAAGTCCGACTTCGCCCTTCTTTCTGGGCGCACCTTGTAGCAGGCTGGCAGGCTGGCAGAAAAATGACTAAGTGATGGGGCGAAGTTCGTACTTCGCGCGAAGTCCGAACTGCTCTCCCTTGTCCGTGCAAAGTCCGAACGGCGGTGAGAATCAGCAAGTGCCGGTGCGCAACCCGACTTCGCAGCGAAGTCGGACTGCGCCCTTTGACCGGTGCGTAGTAGGGAAATAGTGCTACCCGACTGCGTTGTTTTTCACCTGTGCTACCCGATTGCGCTCTAATCTTGGGCAAAGTTGGATAGAATGCCTTTTAAGGCAGACACGTGTCAAGCAGCATCATCCGACAAGTGTCCAGCTTTGGGATCTGAGCCAAGACATGCCGAGCAAAAGGACAAGCATGGGCTGCACTACTTATGCCAGCTGCCTCATTTAATGCTGATGTGAGTTTCCACCTACCTCAGCTACCCGCATTCCTATCAATATGAATTTCTACCCAACGCGCTTCCACATGGCTGTTCAACCTTCAGGGAGACTATGCCGAGAGTACAGTCCAGCCCGACAGAAGTCAGCACCAGCAGTTCCACGGTTGCTTTTGTCAGCTAATGTTTGACTGGGACTTTGTGCCCATTAATGTAACGGGAGGGACTCGGGCTATAAATACCCACCACGTTTTCATTGTAAAGTGGTGGAAGGGGAATGTCTGTTAGGGAACCAATGTAACCGTGCTTCTACTTATAAATATAATTTGTATGCCTGGTTCTGTTCTGCTGCTTTTATTTCTTTATGTTTATGCTTTACGCCTTCCTGTGTCATGGCTCGTTGATTCATTTCAGCATTTGGTGATCAGGGGCCTTTAGCATTGTTTATGTACTTTTAAATTTCATATAATAGATGTGGTAGCAGTTCCATCAGTTGTGTGTTACGTTGCTGTCCGTATTTGGTGATTGATGCGTTGCCGTGCTGTTAGTTCTCCTTGTAGGGAGAATGTTTGCTAGGGGACCATTGTAGCTGTGCGGTTAAAATCTCTGCATGACACATATACATGGCTCTGATATCTCTAGGTTGCTTTCTACCCATGTTAGTGTCCGTATCTGGTGATTGATGCGTTGTCGTGCTGTTAGTTCTCCTTGTAGGGAGAATGTTTGCTAGGGGACCATTGTAGCTGTGCGTACACTGCTTAGGTATCGGACGTATACATAGATTTTGCAGTTCTCAGTCATGCTTTATATTGTAATGCAGTAAGTATTGGTGATTGCTGGTTGCCGTACTATTAGTTCCCCCCCACCAACTCCAAGTATATTTGTATATTCTTTCTGTACATTTATCTCTTTCCTGTACTCTTAGCTTGAACATAAACCCCCCAAAAGGAGCCGGCCTTCTCCGGAGATTGGCTCGGAAGGCATCCCTTCCTTCCGGCCTTTCAATGTTGGTTCGCGGGTCCAGGGCGCAATAGCGACAAAATCCTTTCCTCGTGGCGGATTCGTGACCAACAATAACCAACAGAAACCTTGGCTTGTAGCCTCTCAATCCATCAAATTGTAGTAGCCTACCCCTACTATTACACTTCGAACAGATATTCATCATGCAAACCAAGGCAAAGAACAGACAACAAAACAGACTAAGGGAAAATGGCTAAGGCAATGTGTGCCCCTTTCTTGTTTTGTGCACCTCGATCCAATCCAGTGTGCCCTGTTCCTATTTTGTATGCCTTGTTCCAGTTTTGTGTCCCCCGACCCAATCCAGTGCACTTTGTTCCTGTTCTATGCACCCCAATCCAGTCCAGTGTTCCCTGTTCATGTTCCATGTGCCCTATTCCTATTTTGGGTGCCCTATTTTTGTTTTGTGCACCCCAATCTAGTCCAATGCATTTTGTTTCTATTTTGTCCACCCGTTTTGTGTTGCGTGCCCTATTCGTCATAAAGAGATGATGATAACATGTTTTTTGTGTCATTTTCTGACTGTCACCGTTGTAAACTGCAGTTTATTTTGATTGCAGTTAGAAGTAGAGTAGGTGAAAACTTCATGTATAAATTAGAGTTCCATGCTCAATATAATGGTCCTTTGGCAATTTCAAGAGAGCTAGAGCTACTCTTTGTAATCAGTTGTGATTTGTACTCCATTTTTGCAATCAATGAGAAACTGAACACAACGTTCATGGATCAACTGTGTTACACAACCTCTTTATTCATGAGTGTGTGGTGTTAGTGGCTCTGCTCTTCCACCTTTTGCTAGTCCCTTTTCTCATTTATTGTAGGTATTCTAAGGTTGATTCATTGAAGTTATTTGGCTAACACTTGGGATCATCACTAGACCAACACTGATATTGCTACAATTTTGATCATATTTTGTTTCTCTCATTTGTTTATTTTCTAACACCCTTTACCTCAACAAGAGTAAATAAGATTTAATTTGTTTGCTTAGCTTAGATTACTTTTATTGTTTTAGTTAGATTAGCGGGGAACTAGCCGGAATCAAGAGGAAGCGAAGAGGAACCTCTTCCCTTCCATTTGTTGAACTGCAGTCATGAGCTCAAATCTCATCCAACGATTTCCATGTTCAACAGTTTTGGCATGCCCAATGAGACATACAAGCACACTTTCAACACAAAATCAATCTTAACCCACTTGCATCTAAATTTTCAGATATACACAATTATACACTGAATTTCTTTAGATCTGTACAAGGGTTTGTTTGTCACATTGAAACACATAAAACCCACAAAACATTTGGTCGGATCTGTCCATTCGGCTCTAAATCTGATTGATTTGTATCAAAACTTTACAAGTTGTGATTTCCTTTCAAATTCATCTCAATTCATAATGTTCATTCAATAGTGTCTCTATTTTTGAGCTGACTCAAAATTTTGCCTAACCTAATCCAAAATTGAAATGTTTGTTTGGTGGATCTGTTTTTGCTTTTCGAAATTTTTGTTTTCAGGATTAATCCAGACTGAGGCTTTGCAACAAAAAATGCACCCTATC
Organism: Wollemia nobilis; assembly: GCA_028583015.1. Classification (NCBI taxonomy): domain Eukaryota; kingdom Viridiplantae; phylum Streptophyta; class Pinopsida; order Araucariales; family Araucariaceae; genus Wollemia; species Wollemia nobilis. Next base: position 26,191,403 of record JAQPPZ010000523.1, read on the forward strand.
CGTCTAAAGTGCACTCTATTTTCTAGTTGTGTCTAAGTGTGCCCTGTGAGCCAGAAGTGCGCCTCACTCCACAAAATCAACCATCAAAATTTGTCTAAGGCAGGAGTGCACCCCATTCAATAAGTAGTGTGTCCCACTCTACCAACAATGCGCCCCATTCTGAATTTTTTTTTTGGGTTCAATTTTTGAGGTTTTCTTTGTTTATGAATACAAGATCTAAATCACAATTGACCAAGAAAGGGACCGATCCTATTAGACATCTTACTTACTAGAAAAAGGGTTCCAAATGGAAGAAAACACCCACAATTGTCTAGATAGATGTGCCAAAGAGCCCATCTACACATGAACAAATTGAAAATAATGACCTAGACCAATATGTGGAACAAGCTACTCATTCAAACATGAATCTTCCCGTAGTGATCATGTTACAACTTGATTCCTCACTTGTTGTACAACATGTGAAACCTTATCCTCAAGTGGGACAACCAAGTGGATCTCAAAACATATCATCAAATTTAACTGTTGCCACATTTTGAACAGGGGTGCCATGTTTTTGGTTTCTGCATGTAGGCTGCTCTTTTCCTTTCCTTCTCCTCATTTTCCCCTTTCTTCATTTCTCCCTTTCTCCCTCTTCCTCGCAGCTTCATTCCCTCTTCTTCTTTCTCCCTTTCTTCCCCCAGTAAAACTCCAGCAAGTGTACCTTGAAAAGTTTCTAAGTGTTGGGGCGACACCTGCGCCCCTCAAGTGGAGCGCAGTAGGGAGCCCGAAGTGCGTAGCAGGACAGGAGATATTCGAAAATTTGACTAAGTGTCAAAGGGAGACACCCGACTTCGCAGCGAAGTCGGGGTGCGCCCTTCTTCCTGGGCGCACTAGGGGAATGGTTCATCAGAAAAACGGCTAAGTGCTGGGGCGACACCCTACTTCGTAGAGAAGTTGGAGTGCGCCCCTTTTCCAGTGCACAGTCCGAACAGCGGACGAAGACAGCCAAGCCCCGGTGCGCAACCCAACTTCGCAGCGAAGTCGGAGTGCGCCCTTTGACCGATGCGCAGTTGGGTAAAGTCAACTCAGAAATTTGTTAAAGGAAAGAGGGCCTTCCAACTGCGCTGTTTTCCTCCTGCGCAATCCGAAAGCGCCCGAATTCCTGGCAAAGTTGGATAAGCTGCCTTTCAAGGCAGGCACGTGTCACACCTCAGCATCCGACAAGTATCCACCTTCGGGATTCAAGCCAAGACTTGACCGCACAAGGACAAAGTATGGGCTACACTATCGGCGCCATCTGTCACTATTTAAGCCGATGTGAAGTGCCATCTGCCACACCTACCCGCATTCTTGCTGACCAAAGACTTATCCCAATGCGCTGCCACGTAGCTATACCGCCTTCAGGGACACCATGCTGTTAGGACAGTCCGGCCCGACAGAAGTCAGCATCAGCAGCTCCTCAGCCGCTCGTGTCGACTCATCGTCTTGTTCTGGGACTTTGTGCCCATGAATGTAATCAGGGGGCAATTTTGGGCTATAAATACCCACCACATTTTCATTGTAGGTGGTGGAAGGGGAATATATTGCTAGGGAACTGTTGACAATATTGTCACATTCCACCAAGGGGCAGAAAAATTAAAATTTTGTATGATATTTGTTTTGTTGAAAATTTTCTTTTGTTTATAAGTTATAGCAATTTTGGTTTTCCCTATCGCCCCCTGGTGGACAAAATGAAAAAAAAAAGAGCTTCGGGCCCGAAGCGCTGCAAATCATCACTTCGGGCAAGAACTTTGCCGAAAAGAATACGAAGGAAACGCTTCGCACCCAAAGCATTCCCAGCGGCTACTTCGGGTGAAGGGTTTTGCGAAGCGGCATCCAAGCAACTTCGCAAAAGAAGAAAAGATAGCCCGAAGCAGCTAAGGCAAAGAAATTACTTCGGGCCCGAAGTATTTCTAAAATCCACTTCGGCCAGTTTTCACCCGAAGCAGTAGAGATCGAGAAAGTGCTTCGGCCAAAACTCCCTCGAGCCGTCGTTTCAAAAGAAGATCGGCCCGAATCGTTTTTCCCGACCCATCAGCGAAGCAGTTTTTCCAGCGAAGCAGCGAAGGATAGAGGGAGATCAGCTTTGGCACTCCATGCCCCCGAAGTAGTTTTGCGAAGCAGAAATCAGCGAGGCGTTTCCCAGGAACGCTTCCCAAGTTGGGCATTTTCCCGAGGCGATCAAAGAGCCTCATAAATGCATATTTTCTTGCCCGGTAAGCCCGCTGCTCATTTTTGGCAATTGGATGCGAAGTATCAGTCCGTGAAGAAGAACCCAGCAAGCATGGCCGCCACTCGAGCACCGCACCTACAATCCAAGGACACCCAGGTGGCTCATTTAATGCGACTTTCCCCGGCTGACTTGGTCACCATTACCAGTTTTGGTAGCTAATTTGAGAGATCATCCGCAGCAGCAGCAAGGAGCCGATTTCTCAGGGCTCGAGGGTGTACTTCGCCGTTTTTGTAATAATGATTCAGAGGGCCGGGTCCTCTATAAAAACCCGAGCTTTGCAATGTAAAAACGGGGAGAACTTTCTGCTAGAAAGTCGCTGTAACTTGATGTCCTGCGTTTAATACTAAAGACCTTTTGTGCTCTATTTCTCTCTTTTATGCTGCTTTCTGTGCTTAATTCCTTTGTCTTTCCTCGTTCACATACTGAGACTCTGAATCCTGAATTTGGTGTGCGATCGGGGACTGAACCCCTGAAATTCGCCCTGAAGGATACATAGGAGAGGAAAACGTCTTGTCGCTTTCCTTTATGCTGCCTGGTGGATCGAGGTTTCTGTTATTCCCTTATCTCAATCGCTGTTACTCTAAACCCTGAATTCCAGCGAGAGAGGAAGGAGAACCCTGCGAACCCGTCCAGAGGATACATAGGAAGTTCGGCATTTCGTTTTTTTCATGTTACTCTTGGTATTTCTTGCTGCTATTCGAGTTGTTAGCGAGTAATCGTGCTTCCTGTTCTCTCCCACCTTAAATCATCATCTTCTAACCCTTACTCTTTTTTATTTCTTTCTCTAACCCTTACCCCTTTTTATTTCTTTTCCTAACCCTTACTCCGTTTATTTCTTTCCTGCACTCTTGTCTCAAACCCCAAAAGTAGATTAGTATTGGAGCCGGCCTTCCTCCGGAGATTGGCACGAGGGGCATCTCTTCCCCTCGGCCTTTTAATGTTGGTCGCACGTCCAGGGCGTGCAAACCCACCGAAAGTCCTTTCCTGTGCGGATTTGATGACCAACGGGAACAATTGTAGCTGTGCGTTTGCCTCAAATACAGACATACACTTGGCTCTGCTTACTGTCTTTTATCTTGCATGCTGCCTCTCCTTGTCATTTCTGCCTCATGTTTCTTGTGTCATTGCTTGTCGTTGTACTGAACTCTGGACTCCAGCATTTGGTGGCCAAGTATTCCCTGGAATGCATAGATAGAGGATACATGGGATCGCCGATAGCTGTAGTTTCAATGTATGTTTGTAGATGAATGCTGTTAGTAGTGGTGATTGATTCGTTGTCGTGCTGCTTATTCCCCCCACCCAACTCCAATCACATTTGGAATCCCTTTCTGCACTTTTATCTCTTTCCTGCACTCTTATCTTAACCCAACCCCCATAGGAAGCCGGCCTTCTCCGGAGATTGGCACGGAAGGCATTCCTTCCTTCCGGCCTTTCAATCTGTGGGCGAATTTGGGCGCATTAACAACAAATCCTTTCCTCATGGCAGATTCGTAACCAACAGTTTCTCTGGCACGCCCGGTGGGACGCATGTTATTCCGATTTGATAAACCCGCCTGTGTCAAACGGTTTCACCGGTGGGACATGGAAGTTTCCCACCCCCAAACAGAATCGAAGTACTAGTGCTCGCTTCATTGTTGTTCAAAATCTGAGCACCTGGCGACTCTGCAAATTATCTGAACATTCTCTGAGTCCGTGAAGACCGGTCCTAACGCCTTCATGCAAACGAGAAGGTGGCGAGCAAGGAATCCGGAGAACCCGCCTGACTTTTACGAACTTGACATTGACGCTCCAGGCGAGCGCGTCAGGCTGGCTGATTACCAAGCTCGCGAAGAAGAAATCCAAGAAGAAGCCGAGGCTGAGATTGAACAAGTTGAGGCCGAAGAAGAATCCACATCTTCGGACAGTTCCGATACCGAGTACACTACCGGGTCAGAAGCAGAAATGGCTGATCATCTAGACGATGATGACCTCTTCCCGGCGGTGGATTCTACGGGGCCCTTGGCCCTAGTCGGACAGCAAGCTGTGCCCCCTGCTGCCTTAAAGTCTATCCCTACGTACGACGGCTACGGCAAGACGGCGTATGAACACATCCAGGACATCCTTGCCCTGGCTGCACTACACTCCATCACTGACGAAAGTGTGAAGACCCGTCTGCTGGCCCTTTCCCTAAGGGGAAAGCTTCTCTACTGGTGGAGATCACTGCCAGAGGGATCCATCACAGGGTGGCGACAGTTAGCCGACAGGCTCGTGAAAGGATGCAACGAGTCTGCTGATCCCTCTTCTTTGTTGCATCAGTTCCAAAGTATTCAGAGACACCCCCAAGAGGAGGTGTCAGACTTCAACATCAGGTTTGCGAGGTCTTGGAAACGAGTGCCTCGCGAACTCCGACCGTCAGCAGGACAGGCCGCCTACTACTACCTGAGGTCTTTCAACTCAGACATTTGCCTGGCTGTTGAAGGTTGCCAGAATCAACACGTTCCTCGCTCTGTACGAAGCTGCCCAACAAGCTGAAATGGACATCATCTCCATCGGCAGGCTTCCGCACAGAGTGCAACCGCCCATCTACCCTGATTTTCCCCGATCGCAGTACCCGTCAGCTTCTGGTTCGGAGCCGTCCACTTCAGGACAACAACCCCAGCAACAATGGAATCCGGCGCCGGTCGTGAACCCTTACGGCCCGCCGCAGATTCATTATCCGCCTCCCCGTCCTCCGCGTTTTCCAGCACTTCCTGCTCCCCCGCAGCATGCACAATATTCCACTCCTCCTCCATTGGCTGCATTGCCTCCCCAGCCTCGTTGTCGCCGCCTCCTGGCCATGATATTCAGAATCAAATCCTACAGGAGGTACGGGCTCTGGCCTCTGGCTATCACACCATATCTAACGACATGACTGTCCTGAAAAAGAAGCAGGCCCAAATGGACCTAGCTCCAAGGAGGCCATATCCGCCCCCGGCATTGACAAAGGATCGGCCCCCGAGCAACAATTGCAACGGCGGCCCCCTCCGAGGAATGCTGCCATTGAGGATGAACCTGGTACATCTGACCAGGTCAACTGGTGCACCACGTGCAATGACCCGCATGCCGAGGAAGACTGCACTCTGCATCAACACTACCTCCAGACCTTGGCCGGCAGCGCCATAGAGGACGAAGAACTCTACATGATCCTGGGCGACGAAAGCAATTTCGCCGTTTCAGACGAAGTTCCGATGCCGCCTCCTGCCAAGGAGAACAAGAAGTCTGCCGAAGCTGCAGCCAAACCCTTAAAAGTGTACGCCAGAAGAGACAAGGCGCAACCTGAGGAGATACCGCCCTACAAGAGGCTGTGGCCCTACGCAGCCAAAGACAAGGCTCCTCCGGCGAAGACTCCCGCAGTCAAGCCTCCCGTAGCCAAAACTCTTCCGGCTAAAGCTCCCGCTGCTCAGCCTCCAGCTGAAACAAAAGAACAAGCTCAGGAAAAGCTGAGATATCCGTCTCTGACCAAGAGACAGAGAGTTGAGGCCACTCAACAGTACCGGACGAAGTATGAGCCGACAAAAGAAGCGGAAGGAGCTAGCACTTCAGGCTACAGCATAGTAGACGAGTTGAAGAGAACTCCCGCAAGAATCAGCATGTATGATGCTCTTCAGCTCCCAGGCCAGGTTGATCTGCTGCAAGAATCTCTGAAAATCATGAAGAACGGCAAGCAGATACAGCCCGCTGTCCTGGTGCAACCCCTGACAGTCTCAGCCACTGGGAAGAACAGACCACCTCCCTTCTATCTGTCATTACGGATGCAAGGGTACATAGTACACAACTGCATGGTGGACTCTGGCGCTTCCACGACCGTAATGCCGAGAGCCGTCTGCGACGAGATCGGGATGGAGTACACAAGGAGCAGCCAAGGCGTGCTGCAACTAGACGGCACCCCTGTCAAGACAGTCGGTGTCATAAAAGACATCCCCATTCGGCTGCACAAAGCTCTCGACATCGTGGTCATCCAAGAGGTTGTGGTCGTCGACTTGGAACCCTACTTCGGCATGTGTCTCTCCAGGGAGTTCACTGCGAAGTTGGGCGGGTATCTGTCTCTGGACTACTCTCACATGGAAGTGCCCTTCAAGGGAAGGAGGCTGAAGATTTTCAATGAAAAGCCTTCCACCTACTTAGTAGAGAAGATACCCGGAGAAGAGCCTGAGGATTGCATGGTTCAGCTGTCGGAGGAGGAACTGGTGACAGTGGACATGACGGAGCAAGCTCTCGAGCAGCTGCAAGTAGAAGATGAATTCTCCTTGCGGGACTTCAACGCCGTGATTGAAACAGAGCAAGGCTGCTACACCATTGTTCAGCCTGAGAGGCTTGACAAGTCAGCCAGGAGAGAAGTGGGACCTGCACCTGAGAAGCTGTGGAAGCTTTTCTTTGATGGCGCGCGATGCAAAAATGGCGCCGGTGCTGGAGTACTTTTGGTTTCCCCAACCGGGATCCAGAAGGATTACACCTACAGGCTGGCTTGGAGCTGTACCAACAACGCGGCGGAGTACGAAGCCCTGTGCTTGGGTTTGCGAAAGGCGGAGAGGTTGGGAATCAAACATCTGCAGATCTACGGAGATTCAGAGCTAGTATGCCACCAGATCACGAGCAAGTGCGCCTCCAAAAAGCACTATCTCAAGGCGTACCGAAATCGGGTCTGGGATCTGATGGAGTCTTTTGACTCGTTGAATGTCAAGGCTATCTCACGAGAGAAAAACAAGCATGCTGACATTCTGGCGTCTGTTGGAGCCAGGTACGTTCCGGCTGATGACACTGTCCAGAAGCCGAAGCCGGTTCGTACCATTTACAGGCCTTCTGTGCCTGATAAGGACACCCACTGGCAGGTGTTCAATTGTGACGAGGAGATCGTCACATTTTTGGTAAATGAAGCCTGTTCAATCGAAGGTAGAGACCCTGATGACGAGCAATATGAGGGGTTGATACAGTTAAAAAACAATCATGTCCCAAAAGGACTGATTACTCTTGAGAGTCTCTTTGATCAAAATGACAGAGCCATATCTCACCGGATCAAAGTAGACCCGAAGCAGTATGCTGACCTGGAGCTGGAACCTGGTAAATCAATCAAGGTCGGGACAGACTGCACCACAGAGGAACTCGAGCAGATCAGAACATTATGTCAAGAGTTCCCTGACATAGTAGCCTGGAGCTACCAAGACTTGAAGGGGTATGACAGAGAAATAATCCAGCATACCATTGAGCTAGAAGATGGCGCCAAGCCATTCCGGCAAAAGCAGAGGGCCGTCAATCCAAAAATCGAGGCCATGATGAAGGCCGAGCTCTTGAAGATGTTGGAGGCCAAGATCATCTACCCCATCAAGCATTCATCCTGGGTTGCGAACCTGGTTCCTGTGAGGAAGAAGAACGGAGACATTCGTCTTTGCGTGGATTTCAGAAATCTAAATCAGGCCTCCCTCAAGGACCATTATCCGCTTCCCCAGATCGATCAGATCCTCCATATAGTTGTTGGGGCCCAAAGGTTTTCCCTCTTAGACGGTTTTTCCGGCTACAACCAGATATGGGTCAAGGATGAGGACCAGCACAAGACGGCGTTCACCACCAAATGGGGGACGTTCGCCTATCAGCGCATGCCTTTCGGCTTATCCAATGCTGGCGCCACATTCCAAAGAGCCATGGACCTGGCCTTCCGAGAGCTGCTCAACAAAGTGATTGTCATCTACTTGGATGACATGACTGTTTTCTCTCACAAGCGAGAAGATCATGTTCCTCACTTGCGGCAAATATTCGAAAGGTGTCGAGAATTCGGCATCTCCATAAACCCGAAGAAATTGGTCTTCGCGGTGAAAGAAGGAAAGTTGTCGGGGCATGTCATCTCCGAAAAAGGCCTGGCTATAGATCCTGATAGAGCAGAGGCCCTCCTCCGCTTGCCCGCCCCAATCGACAAGAAAGGGCTGCAGTCCTTCTTCGGCCAAATCAACTTCGTGCGGAAGTTCATACCGGACTTCGCACGAGTAATCAAGCCTATGGCCGAGTTGCTGAAAAAGAATACAGAATTTCTGTGGATTGAAGAAAGGGAGCAAGCCTTCGAGGAGATCAAAGCTCGCATTGCACAAGCACCGGTGTTGATCAACCCGGATTACTCCAAGGATTTCATCCTGTACGCGGTGGGAGAACCGAGAGAGTTACGCCGCAGTCCTGACCCAAAAGGGAGAAGATGGCGAGGAGCGCCCCATCGCGTTCCTGAGCCAAGTGATACAGCCGCACGAAGAAAAGTACAACTTTATAGAGCGGCAGGTTCACGCTGTCATGAAATCTCTCCGAAAGTTCAGGCACTTTGTCTCCCAGAGTAAGATCACTGTCTTTGTGATCCACCCGGACGTTCGAAGCTTCATCATACAAGGAGAGCCGGGTCACAAGAGAGCAGGATGGATTGCCAAAATCCAGGAGTTTGACATCGAAGTGCGGCCAACCAAGTTAATCAGAGGCCGAGCCTTGTGCCAGGAGCTAGCCCGAAGCGCGGCAGCCGAGATATCCGCCTGTGAGTGGGAGGATCCAGCAACACGCATCAACCTAGCCAACTCCTTACCCGAGGAGTGCGACTGGACAGATGAACTGGTGAGATATTTCTGCACCGGAAGATGTCCAGACCACATGAACGCCTCACAAAGAAGGAGGTTTCGGCTAGGTGCACTGAAGTACACTCTTCGCCCCGAGGGGCTTTTCTTTAAAAACATCGACGACATCCTGTTGCGGTGCGTCGGAAAATCAGACCAGTCTAGGGTCCTTGGAGAATTTCACTCCGGGATGCCTGGAGGTCATCATTCTGCAAGGCCTACGGCCTTGAAAATAATCAGAGCTGGGTACTACTGGCCCACTCTGTTTACAGACGCTCATGCGGTCTGTTCCAAGTGTGATCAATGCCAGAGATTTGCTGGCAGAAACAGAAAAGCACCCCTGCCCCTTCAACCAATCCAAGCCGAGACTCCGTTTCAGCAATGGGGTCTGGACTTCATCGGGGTGATCTCGCCGAACTCTGCAGCGGGACACAAGTTTATCTTAACCGCCACCGATTACTTCACACGGTGGGCAGAGGCGATCCCCACAAAGAACGCCGACCAAGAGACGGTCATCAGATTCCTTGAGAGCCTGATTACCCGTTTCGGGGTCCCCGAGTCAATAGTGACGGACAATGGTCCGGGGTTCGCAGGCGCGGTACTCACGGAGTACACCAGCAAATTCGGCATCTATCACAAGATGTCTTCCAACTACTACCCGCAGGGGAACGGTCTCGCCGAGTCCACCAACAAGAATCTATCGAAGATCATCCGAAGGACAATGGAAAATAACAAGAGGACTTGGCACCTACTCCTGAATCGGGCGCTATGGGCGGACAGAATTTCATTCAAGAAGTCCATCAAAACGTCCCCTTATGCGCTCGTGTACGGCAAAGAAGCTGTCTTGCCAACGCACATTGAAATACCCGCTCTCTGGATGCTTGATGAGGAAAGAAGCAGCGGGGATCCAGTAGAAGACAGACTTTGCCAACTGCTGCAGTTGGAAGAAGACAGAGAGAAAGCGTACCAAGCCTTCACCAAACACGCTGAAGCAACTCAAGGCTGGTTCGCAAAAGGCACCACTGCCCGAGTTTTCAAAATTGGGGACCTGGTGCTGAAATGGGACTCGTTGAAGGCGAAACCCGGCAACCATGGAAAGTTTGACGCCCTCTGGGAGGGCCCCTATCAGATTGCCCGGGTGAATCAGTTCAATGCATATGTGCTCCGGGACATGGAGGGACATCCTCTCCCCATTCCCGTCAACGGGTTCCACCTGAAATTGTACCACCACTGAAGGCACCCGAAAGGGGTCCTTCTTTGTACAGATTTCCCTTTTTGTGTTTTAAGTTTTCATCATGTAAAAATTTCAGTTTTTCAGTTTTTAGTTTTCCAAGTAGCCCAAGTAGGTCTGAGGCAAATGCCCGACTTCGCAGCGAAGTCGGGCAGCGCTCATCAAATGGGGCGAAGTAGGGAAGAAAGCAGTTGAAAAAGGAACTAAAATGTCTAAGTCTGACTGCCCAACCCGACTTCGCAGCGAAGTCGGGCTGCGCCCTCTCCAAAGGGCGCAGTCGGGTAGCAGACTACAAAGAAATGCCAAGAATCGGACTGCGCCCCAGTTGCTGGGCGAAGTCGGATTGCGCCCGTTTTTCGGGCGAAGTCCGACTGCGCCCCCAATTTCGGGCGCACCCTGGGTGATCCAATAGAAGCTGAAAGCGCCTAAGTCTAATATCGAAGTTCGACTTGCGCCCACTTTTGGGGCGAAGTTCGACTTGCGCCCATTTTTCGGGCGAAGTTCGACTTGCGCCCCGAATTTCGGGCGAAGTTCGGCACATGTTGGGTTATGGACTATAAAGTTTCTTTGAAGAGTGTGCCCGAATGGTGGCGGTGACGTCAGCAACGGCACAACAATCGAGGAGGCTTTAAATGATTGCGCAATTACCAAAAAAGATGCATTTAAAGGGTAAGGTGCGTTTTGGGCCAATAAAGCACGCTTTTCCAGAGAAGCCCATACGCAGCCGCCAAAGTCATAACGTCTCCACCAACCCAGAGTTAACTGCCCTAACTCCCTCCCTCGCGCCATTAATGATTGCAGTCGCTGTCTACAAAAGGACTCTAGCACGGCCAGAAAATTCATAATGTTCGAGCTGACTCCCGGACTGCAAAGAATAAACCTGACAAGCTCAGAAGCTGTCGTTCCTGTCCCTGATTGTTTCAACAAGGATGGACAAGGGGAAAGCGCCCGTACGGGCGCAATCAAGTGAAGAACCACGCGAAGCTGAGTCTCCAGAGTCAAGCGCTCATGAGAGCGCAGCGCCGCAGAAGGACAAAAAAGGAAAATCCAGAACGAAGAGGCGCATAGTTGGCCAGACTCCGCCGCCACCCATCAATCGTCTGTCTGGATACAAGGACGGTTCGTTTTCCATCAGTCTCACGAAGCTGCGTCTGACTATCGCAAAGTGGGTGGATAAGGTTTCGCCTTCCCACCACCTCGGAGCTGCTTTCAAATCAAACCTTTACTGGTTCCTATGCCCTCCGACACACTGGTGCCCGGAGCTGGTTGAAGTGATTGCTGAATATTACAAACCAGCTGCGCGGCAGGTCTGCGATAACAAAGGAAGGGTGTTGTTCACTCTCTTCCGAGAGAGCATCCAGCCAGCATTCGCCCCAGGGCTTCAGTACAGCCCAGACGCAATTATCAAAAGGGTGAACATAGAAGAGCAGACCGGCAGATTTTCTCAGACGAAGCGAATGAGAGAGTTCCTAAACTCCGAGCTGAAGACTCCGCTGATGGCTGGACAGTGGCCGACTGGCCCCATACCGCTGGACCGATTTGAGAACAGATATATCTATATCATCCTGGCGTGGGTCCTCGGCTGCGACTCAGACAGGGTGGTGCGACCTTTTCAGCTGGCGATGGCCGAGTGCATCCTGCACGGGGAGTTTTACGACTCCACGGCGCAGAAAGGCGGGAAGCGCCCAATCTTCTACGACTGGGCGGACTGGTTGGCCTACGCAATTCATGCGAGCTTGGTGAGACTGCAACAGAGGCAGTCGACGGACTTCCGGTTTTGCTCTTTTCTCACATGGCTATGCCTGTATCACATGCATCACCGGATGAACGTCCCCAACCTGAAGAAGCTGAGCGAACAAGGAGAGCCGCTCCCCGTGTACGAGTGGACTGAGGCCCTGTACCGGAAGGGCTCATTTTATGAGTTCAATGTCCAATTTCTGGGCCAGGCAATGGGATTGTTCAACCGGGGCGCGACTCGCCCACCAGCGGCTATGACGAAGTGTCTGTCGAACAATGAGTTCGGGGATACCTTCAGGCTAACTCAGGGCATTGTTGTCCGAATCTACGGATTCAAAGGAATGCTGTGTTTGTTGCCCTACTTCTGCACAGACCATCAGTTCGGGATGGAGGTGGCGCGGCAAATGGATTACGTCGAAGAGGAATTTGGCCAGGGAAAGAAGAGGGGTCACATATTCAAATATCCTATGACCTGGGCCAATATTCAAGTCTTCGAAATCGGGCAGCACGTTTATCTCGAGCGGGAGCTGATGGAAATGGGCCTGATTATGCTGCCCCAACGCTGGAAGTATGACCCAATCGGGGTCCGGGGAAAGTTCACGCACGTCTGTCCTAGAGCTGAAATCATGCAAGAAAGAAGGAACCAGACAGGTGCGGACCTCCACTGGCGCATTCATTTGATGCAGTCATGGCCACCATGGCATGAGTTTTACTGTGAGGAGGTCACTTACGATCCTGATCGGAACCCGGACCATCGAATGGAGTCAGCTGGATTCAAGAAGTTCCTCGCTAAGGTGGCGCCGCTCAACTGGCATAAGGACAAAATCCTCGAATGCTGGAAGATGAGGTGTCGCACGCAACACGACAAATCAAGCCGGAGGAACCTTGCCGTTGATGATGAGTTTTCGGCACTTTATGATCAACATGTCGACACGTGGCAGCCCTTTGAATTTCGCAATTGCGTCCCCCGAGGCGCAAATATAAGGTATAAAAGAAGGGCTACCTCTCAGTCATTATCAACCCCAGCGACTTCCAGCGCAACTCCATCCAGCAGCCAAGTGGGCCCGATGCAGCCTGTAGCTCCTGTGGCAGTGCCCGAAGCGGCGCAAAGGTCAGAGCGGTCAACTCCCGAGCTGGCTCCTCCAGCAGAAACAGCGTCAGTACCGCCCACCAGCGGACCGAGTGCGGCAGGTATTCTCCCAGCGCGACCCAGGTACAAGTTTACCGTGGGGACATCAGCGCCTGCCGCCCCTTTACTGCCGCTTTCTTCTGGACCAGCCACGGCGTCGGGAGAAAAGAAAAAGAAAAAGGTCGAGAGGACCAAGCGACCCAAGGAGCCAGTGCAGCAGTCAGCCGCAGAGCAGCCGCAAGCAGCAGCGCCGGAGGTTGTCTCTTTAGACAGCCCCGAACCAGAAGCAGACGTCCAGGCTGCGACCATCCCTTCAGCGTCGGCTCAGGCGGAGCCCGCAGGTACGTCCTCTGTGCCACTTGCCCAAGTCCGCGTCGGCCCTGCAAAAACCCCATCTTCCACTCCATCAGGGCAAGCCGTAGCCGTGTCTCCCGCCTTACAACCTACCCCGCCATCCAGCGACCTCCACTCGTTTGACCAGTTTGCTCAGGATCCCAACGCCTTTCAATCCCTGAGTCAAACCCTAGAGCTCTTCCCCGCAGCTAGCGCCGAAGCTGCTCCCTCATCTCCGCATCCTTCACCCCAGCCGACCGAAACCCTACCAGCGCCATCCACTCAAACTCCTGTCACCCCTAGGACCCGGTCGCCCTCAAAGGCTACTACCCCCTCTGGTATCCCTCCTACTTCACTGTTCGCGGGAAAGATGCCGCAGCAAGCCCAGGCGCTGGAAGACCTCGATTTCATGAGTATCACCGAGGACCAGCCTCTGGCAGTAAGAGCCGTGGGGGGATCAGCCTCCTTTCTTCAAGGCGTTAAGCGCAGAAGGGCCGAAGAGATAGCCGCCCCGGTCAAGCGCACAAAGTTTGACCTAGATCGGAGAGTGCTTACGACAGAAAAGCTGATTCCTAAGGTGAAGAAGCCTCTCCGTGACATGACCGAGGCTGACTACGAGCTTCAGACAAAGGAGAAGAACTTTGACGATATCAACGAGGAATACGAGATCCGCGGTATTCGTCGTAGAACAGACAACCTCCTTGTCAAGCATCTCGAGACCCAGGAGGCGCTTTTCCAGCTGCAGAATACCACAAGGCAGCTCGAAGAAGACTTGGCTAGGGCCACTGCGCAGTTGGGGTCAGCACAGCAAGAAGTAGAAGATCTTAAAGCTCAGCTGGCCGCCGCTCAGCAGACAGCCGAGCAAGAGAGAAAAGCAGCGCTAGAGCAGGTTTCACAACTGCAAGATTCGCTGAAACAGGCACAGTCGCAGCTCGCAAAGAAAACATCACAAGCGACGGCCTTTTCCAAGAGCAAAGCAAAGGAGATGCGCGCTAGTCTGCTACAAGGTTGCAAGCCCAACCTTGTCAAGTCTTTGACAGTTCTGGATTTCGTATCCAGAATTGAAGAAGTGTCTGCCCAGGGAAAACCTGTGGTAGAGGAAGCCGAACACCAGGCGAGGCAATGGCTAGACCTGGCTGTGAAACTCGAGGAGTTAGAGCGCGAAGGCTTCCAAGTCGCCCCCATGTCGCAACTTGCATCAGAGTGGGCAGATGCAAGGGTAACCTTGCACACTTATTTTGCCAGGACAGAAAAAATCAGAACGGCCAGGAAGGCGCTAGACGCCTTAGAACATGAAAGACACATTCTCCTGGCACCTTTTCACATTCTGTCCGAGCACGGGTGTCCGAGCTATGTCAGAGATGACGAGTTCCTCACCCTTGAGCAGGTAAAGAAGAACTGGCTGTCCTTCGAGGCAGATACAGCTGAAATTGATAGCTGGACAGAGCCAGTTCAAGAAGCGCAGGTCGCTCAAATGGTGGCTAAGTACTGCAAGATCAACTCTTCTCTTGAGGAGTTGGGAAAAAGATATAACACCATTGACCTGCACGCGGTCGCTGCATTCCACGCAGTACTCAGAGAGATCAGCGACCCCACTCCCTTCCAAGCCGCAACCTGGGATCAAGCTAAGGCTGCGCTCGAACGCATAAGCAAGCGAGAGGCCGAAAGTGGAGAGCCTTCAGATTCAGAAGGCGAGACTGAGGAGGCAACTGGTGAAAGCGAACCTGAAGAAGAACAGTTGCCCCAAGGAAAGCAACCAGAGCAGCAGAAGGCAGGGGAAGGAAGTTCCTCTGCACCCAAAGGATAAAGGCATGGTTCTTTGCGTCGAGGCGAGCTCGACACCCCGCGAGCCGCCAGGAATGTTGCCACATTTTGCACAGGGGTGCCATGTTTTTGGTTTCTGCAAGTGAGCTGCTCTTTTCCTTCCCTTCTCCTCATTTTCCCTGTCTTCTTTTCTCCCTTTCTTCCTCTTCCTCGCAGCTTCATTCCCTCTTCTTCTTTCCCCCTTTCTTCCCCCAGTAGAACCTCAGCAGGTGTACCTTGAAAAGCTTCTAAGTGTTGGGGCGACACCCGACTTCGGCAGAAGTCGGAGTGCGCCCCTCAAGTGGAGCGCAGTAGGGAACCCGAAGTACGCACCAGGACAGGAGATATTTGAAAATTTGACTAAGTGTCAAAGGGCGACACCCGACTTCGCAGCGAAGTCGGGGTGCGCCCTTCTTCCTGGGCGCACTAGGGGAATAGTTCATCAGAAAAACGGCTAAGTGCTGGGGCGACACCCGACTTCGCAGCGAAGTCGGAGTGCGCCCCTTTTCCAGTGCGCAGTCCGAACAGCGGATGAAGACAGCCAAGCACCGGTGCGCAACCCGACTTCGCAGCGAAGTCGGAGTGCGCCCTTTGACCGGTGCGCAGTTGGGTAAAGTCAACTCAGAAATTTGCTAAGGCAAGAAGGCCTTCCAACTGCGTTGTTTTCCTCCTGCGCAACCCGATAGCGCCCGAATTCCTGGCGAAGTTGGATAAGCTGCCTTTCAAGGCAGACACGTGTCACACCTCAGCATCCGACAAGTATCCACCTTCGGGATTCGAGCCAAGACTTGACCGCGCAAGGACAAAGTATGGGCTACACTATCGGCGCCATCTGTCACTATTTAAGCCGATGTGAAGTGCCATCTGCCGCACCTACCCGCATTCCTGCTGACCGAAGACTTATCCCAACGCGCTGCCACGTAGCTGTACCGCCTTCAGGGACGCCATGCTGTTAGGACAGTCCGGCCCGACAGAAGTCAGCATCAGCAGCTCCTCAGCCGCTCGTGTCAGCTACTGTCTTGTCTGGGACTTTGTGCCCATGAATGTAATCGGGGGGAATTTTGGGCTATAAATACCCACCACATTTTCATTGTAAGTGGTGGAAGGGGAATATATTGCTAGGGAACAATTGTAGCTGTGCGTTTGCCTCAAATACAGACATACACTTGGCTCTGCTTACTGTCTTTTATCTTGCATGCTGCCTCTCCTTGTCATTTCTGCCTCATGTTTCTTGTGTCATTGCTTGTTGTTGTACTGAACTCTGGACTCCAGCATTTGGTGGCCAAGTATTCCTGGAATGCATAGATAGAGGATACATGGGATCGCTGATAGCTGTAGTTTCAATGTATGTTTGTAGATGAATGTTGTTAGTAGTGGTGATTGATTCGTTGTCGTGCTGCTTATTCCCCCCACCCAACTCCAATCACATTTGGAATCCCTTTCTGCACTTTTATCTCTTTCCGCATTTTTATCTCTTTCCTGCACTCTTATCTTAACCCAACCCCCATAGGAAGCCGGCCTTCTCCGGAGATTGGCACGGAAGGCATTCCTTCCTTCCGGCCTTTCAATCTGTGGGCGAATCTGGGCGCATTAACAACAAATCCTTTCCTCATGGCAGATTCGTAACCAACATTAACAATAGTTCAAACTTAGTTTGGACTTCCTATTGATCCTTTGGGGACACCTACCATTAGTGGTCAACAACAGCAGCTTGTGCAACCAATGCAACAAACCCTAAACCCCAACCAACAACACCAGGCTCACAGGTTTTGCCCAATCAGCAATTCCCAAAATTCTCAGTTGCAACAGCAATAAACACAACAAATAGTGCAACATCTTCAAAACTCTCAATTGCTGCAAAACCAACAAACACAAATAGAGCCACCCCAACAAAATCCTAGTACTAGTGCCACACAAAATCAACAAATAATCTCATCAAAATCCTCAAGGGACCTAGCTGCACTACCACCAACAAGTGCCAGTTGGACAACTTCAGCAAACAATGCAAAACCCCCAAGTTGTCCAAAATCAGAACCTCCAAAATCAGCAATCAAAGCCATTTGTGCAACCCCAACAGATAGTACAAAATCTTAATGTTGTCCAAAACCCACAGATGCCAATGGGTCAACCCCTCCAGGTTACTCAAAATCCCCATGGTTTCTAAATGCACAACCTATCCAAATGTAGATGGGGCAACCACAACAATTTGTGAAGAACCCAATTCCTAAAGTGGTGCAGAATCTGCAAAAACAGCAAAATCCTCAATCACAGATGTATGGAGGACAGTCAGTTTTCCAGGAACGCTTTACACAATTTGTAGTTCCACATGGCCAGCCCATGCTACATGGCCAAGGGCAGCAACCTTACCAAATTCAGATTTAGGAAAGGCCTGTAGGTAGGAGAATTGACATGTCTACATAATCAATGAATAAAGTTTTGTCATTTTGTGTTATTTTGTAGTTCGTATGCAAAGTGTTTGACAAAATGTGCATACGTGTAATTAATAAAGTCATGAAATGTAAATGAAATCAAATGCATGTAAAATGTAATTCAAGAAATGATGAGGTGTTAGAGTAGTTAATTGGGTAAAGTTGAGGATGTTCGACCTCCTTAGTTGTATAAATAAGACCCCTCCCTCATTCATTCAAAGGTTGGTATTGTACGTTGGCATTGCACATGGTAATAGAAGTTGGGTGAAATCAGACGTGAGAAATGGGGTTGTCTAAACTATTATGTGAAGTTGTCTGACTGCTATGCCAGGCCATCTAAACTTCTATGCAAGGCCATTTGAATTGCTATGCAAGGCTATCTAACTTGTTGTGCAAGGTCGTCTAAATTGTTGTGCAAGGTCGTCTAACTGTTGGACTAGGTCATCTGATATATGTTGTGTGCAGTGTATCCATTTGTAATTGTAAGTCATTCTCGTTGTATGTTGTATTCCATTTCTACATTCTCGCATTGTTGCCTGTTCAAAGTTGGGTCGAGCTTGGTGACACGGAGTTGTGATGAGCAAATCATTCAAGAAGGTGCACGATAATGGAATGATTACAATGCAATCGATGAACAATGTAGTTTTCCTTAAAGGAGGGAATATTGGAGGTCGCAATAGATGAAAATGTAGACTTGTTTGTTGACGCTAACAAAGATTCAATGCACGAAGTAGACGTGGAAGTGGATGCGCAAGCAGACACATGGAGGAGATGCATGTAGACAACAGTTTGGCAACACAAAAAAAGTAGTATTGAGTAGAGTTTTGGATGCAAAATATGCACTAAGATTTTGTATTAGAATAGTGGATATGAATTTTGTAATGAAATGTAAATGAAAAGAAAGTCAAATGCGATGTAAATGGAGGAAAAGGGGATTCAAGTATTGAGATCTTGCTCTGCTAGGGTTTTGGTCTCTGGTGAGAGCCATTTTTGCTTAGGGTTTCCTCGGCTTTCTAGGTTTTTCCATGGCCCCCAACCCATATAGCCTAGCAATTACCATTGGTACCACATGAAGAAGGCAAATGAAAACGGCACCCATGGAGTGTCCAAGGAAATTGTTTCCGATGGAGAGTCACAAGGTACGTTCAGTTTGTCTTTGCTCAAGTTTGATAATGCTTGTCAATGGCTAGAATATTTTACTCTGTTTGGGTATTTTGTGGAATGCATTCCGAATGAAGCGACGTTGCAGTCTTGGGTTAGCTCGACTTGGGCTCCTCATGGAGTCAAGCTTGAATTGATTCAAAACCTAACAAAGGGTTTTTTTTCTCTTTCGGTTTGTAGATGCTACTCATGCAAAGGCAATTTATGAGCATGGGCCTTGGTCCATGAGAAGCTCCTTGGTGGTCTTCTTTCCATGGGCTCGGGATTTTTTAGTTTATGAGGAAAGAACCTCCAATGGTCCCAATCTGAGTTGAGTTCCCCGATCTTCCCCTCTCCCTTTGGCCCTTTTTGAATCGCATGGCGACAGTCTTACGGCATGTCTTATTGGTTGAAGCTGACAAGTTTTTCAATGCCCGCCCACAGAAAAGGGTTTGTGTTGAGGTCAATTTGTCCAAGGACTTATAGGAGGTTATCGAGATATAAGTGGGGGACACCACTATTTCACAAGTGGTGTATATTAACCTGTCGAATACTTGCTTCAGATGTCAAGCATCGAACCACAAGGTTAAGGAATGTCCAATTATTCCTCGCAATAAGTCAAAGTTGACCCCCATGCCAACCACAATGTCTCCTCCCTAGGCCAAATAGGATGGTTGGACCATGGTGAGCAAAAAATCGTGTGCCCTTATAGCCAAAGTGCAGCACCCCCAACCAGAAACAAAGGAGGCTGGTTTTTCAGTCCCAAAGTCCTCGAAAATGGTGGTCATTGAGGCTCCTTCGCCTCACCAAAGCCGCACCCCAACAACTAATATGGAAATGGTGGTCACTGAGGCTCCTCGTCCTTCTCCTGAAATTTTTCGTCATTCTCGCAATCCCATGCAGGAGAAAGAAGCAAGAGCCTTCCTACTAGAGAAACGATGCCATCTTTCCAATCCTTGGCTGGAGAGCTCCAAACATAACAACTTTTGGGCGTTGGATTTGCTTGAACAGAAGCAGGATGGCGAGGAATCAATAAATATGACATCTTTTACATTTGCTCCTAGGGATCCCCCTCAAACTGATTAGGCTGACTTCAAATGCCCATAGACACATTTTTTTAGCAGTTTTCAGATCTAGATATCATGTCGCTGAAATCTCCAGAGTTTTTTGTTTTCAGTTATTAGCTTAGAGTTTAAAATTGTCTGCTTTGTTTTAATTTCAAGATTGTCGGTGTAATCCCCAATTCCCTTCTAGGTTTTGGGTGGAATCTCATTTTGACATTTCGGGATGTGCTTCCAAACCTTGCGCCTTTTTTTTAGGATTAGTGTAACTAATATTCTTTTTTAGTAATACAATGCATTTTTCAACAAAAAAAATGTGATGTAAATGCAAGGAAATGTAAAATTAATTAAATGAGTGCATTTGTCTAATTTTTTGTAAGGGTAGTGAATATACATCCAAAAGAGGAATATAGTTAAAAGATGAGGGGTATGGGCGACGATTGTTGTTAACTGTCCACCCAAGTTTTTATAAGGACCCCCCCTTTCAATTCATTAGCAATGTACGCATCAAGAAGAGCGTACAGGTTAGAGTGCAGACTGTTGTAAGCATATAGCAAGAGGCATAGATGAGTTTTTGAGGTTTTGTCGTGATATTGCAGACCTTGCCACTATAATGGCCATTCAGGCACATTGTTAATGCAAATACAATCTTGTTCCAATCCATTTGTGTGCAATCTTGTGTGGTATTATTGCATTGTCAATCTTGTGTGTGCAAGTTGTGTTCCGAATTGTTGCAAGATGGTTGCTGCCATTGGAAAGCAAGGAAGATGCAATATAACCAAACCTGTTGTTCATTTGCAGTATGGTGCAGAATGTCGTTCAACACAACTGTCATTAAAACCAATATTAACTATTCAGTCAATTGTCTGATTAGCAACTGACCGTTCAAGTGGATTTGTCCTTACCATTTAGATTGCTAACGTTCAAGTCATTTGCCATTCAACTGTGAACTTGCCAACTTGTCGTTCAAGAGAGTTTTGCGGTTCATATGCATGTTGTTGTTCAGTTAAAGCTAGTTGTGTCATTCAAGCATGTAATGCTTATTGACTGCAGTCTTGTTTGGCCTTGAAACTCTGTCATACTTACCTTTGTTGTTGGGAGAACTCACCGTTGTGCTACATTTGGCGCTGTTGTCGTTGCCAAATCGAAGTGGATTGAGTTGATGAAGGATTAGTGTTCGTGAAAGGAAAGGAGGTGAATAAGAGATTCACTATTGCGAGGATGTGGAAGATGAGGTCGTGAAGATAGTCAAGTGCCTATGAAGAGCACGAGAATTGCTCAAAAACGAGAGAAAACTATCGCCAACCAAATACTGCAGTCTCGTGAAACTGAAGAACCAATAGTTGAACGAGTTTGGAATCCTAAAGAGAAGGATAGTACAAGTGAAGAAAACGAAAGGTGGCAGACATTGTTGTTAACTACGGAGGATGAGGTGCAAGGTGATTTGCATCAAATAGTCAAAGAAGATGTTCATGTAAGTCAAGACGCCAATGTGGAGCATGCACAAGGAGACGAAAGGTGGATGTTGACGACTGAGCAAGTGGGGAGGAGTTTGCCAAGAGGTACAAAGGACAAAAATCAGGTACCTGAGCAACCGCACGTAAGTGTTTGGGCAAGTAGGCCAGATCCACCACTTGTATAATTGCAAAGAAGGTCTCAAAGTGAAGGTGCACCGGAGTTTGGACAAAGGCTATTTGGAAGCAACATAGGAGGTCAAGAAGCACCAAAAGTTGATGAAGTGTTAAGAACAATGGCACCAAAAAAAGAACTACGAGAACCTAGAACGGAAGCACATTGGGTCGAATTGCTGTCTGAGCAATCGTTGAGTGGAGAAGAATTAGGAGAAGAAACCCGTGCACCAATGGCTAATATTGTGAATCAGGCAAGAAAACAAAAATGGCCACCTTTCATAGTAGAAGGGAAGGAATATCCTGCATGACATATAGGAACGTGCACAACAATCTGGAAAGCTAATGGAGTAGGAGACCCTAACGCATGGCTACAATTATTTCCAACGACATTGCGAGGGATTGCAATCGATTGGCATATGAAGTGAGAAGCTACACAACCTTTCACCACATGGCAAGATTTAGTGGAAAATTTCAAGAAAGAATTCAAACTATTGAGAGATGATACTGAAATCATAAGGGAGATCTATTCCACTAAATAGAAAAAGAATGAATACATAAAAACCTATAATCGACGATTAAAGCAACTCACTAATAAGATGGAGTTGCAACAGGAAAATGGCATGGTAAAATGATGGTTTATTGATGGGCTATTGCCTAGATACAAGAAGAAAATGAAGATCATACCATGCTCCACATAGGAAGAAGCCTATGAGAGGGCAAGAAACTTTCGAAATGAAGCAAAACAAACTGCAACCAATATAGGAGGTCACTTCAGAAGTGACAATTTTGATAATGACAAGGAAGAAATTCATGTAGAAAGTTAGTCAATGAAGAAGAATTTTGAAAGAATGATTAAGGAGGTGAAAGGTGAAAAAGGAAAGAAAAGAAAGACATGTGGTGCTCAGACTGTAAGTCTGAAGGGCACACTAATGTCAATTGTCCAAAGAACACATATTGCAATATATGCGATGTACTAGGGCATGCTATTGGAGAATGTCCATTCAATCTGAGAGGTACAAGGCATCAGATGATGATGATGCAAGGAGAAGAAGAAGAAGAAGAAAAGCCCAATACCTTAAGAAATGGACAAGGCGCAACCAGCGGTGGTTATAGAAATAATCACCATGGAGGACGACAATACTAGTAGGGTAATCGACAAGGCGGTTAAAGTCAATTACAATATGATTCAAATGGAAGACCTATTATCCAATGCCGAAATTGCCAAGAGTGGAAGACTTTTGATTTGACTACATTAAATCATCTTTGAAGATATATGCCTCGCACTTTAATGATAACTCATCATTTCAACCTTGAAGATATTTCTGCCTTTGACATCAACATTTCATCCTTGAAGATATTTCTGCCTTTGACATCAATGACAACTCAATATTGCCGACAGTGAACAGGATAAATTCTTGCACATGGGTGCTCTTAAAAATGCAAGTTCAAGGAACAACATCTTGATTGCCAAGCACAAGAATGGAGTCCAGCAACATCCCACACGACATTCTAAGCACGAGCATCAAAATCGCGGATGAAATTCACCATGGAGGAAGAAGACACATTTTGGTTCTTTCAAAGGGAAGAAGATCACTTGTTTTTACTGCAGGATTTTGGATCATGATGAATCATGTGGCTGTAAGAAGACGGAAGAACTTAAGGCAGCATTGAAGAATCACAACATCACGTTGGATCCACTTTCCTCTCAAGCAAGTAGAGGACATGCTCTCTTTGTGACTATTGTATCTGACCCAACACCCACAAGAAGTTCAGGTGCTTCTCATTGCTTTGATTGATTG
Source organism: Wollemia nobilis (assembly GCA_028583015.1). Lineage (NCBI taxonomy): Eukaryota > Viridiplantae > Streptophyta > Pinopsida > Araucariales > Araucariaceae > Wollemia > Wollemia nobilis. The sequence goes on from JAQPPZ010000523.1 coordinate 26,214,543, forward strand.
GATCTCTCCTTGTACTTTATCTACAATGTCTGTTTTTTTATATCAAATATTTGAAGTCAATGCAAATCATTTAGCTTCATTTCATTTTGAAACTCCATCTCAAGTATATTTTCTCTCAAGGGCCAATTCTAATTTAATTCCTTTGAGAAACACACAATAAGAATTGGATCAAAGCTGATTCGCAAAAAGGTTTATCATGGTGATGATCTTCGCAAACATGCCATGGTGATCTTTGCAAACATGGTCAAGGCATTGTTATGCCAATTCAACCTACATTTCATCCCTCATGAGTAAGCATTGGTTATGAAAATAGACCATCTCATAACCTGATGATCATTGTTCTTCTTCTCGATTGTTTAAGCCACAAGCATATCCTAAACCATAAAAACATTTCAGAAGATAGAAATCCTTTCAAATATAGTGAAGATAGGCATTCATTGTCTCATTTCCAGACTCTGTATTATTCCCCTTCATGGCAAAATGGAGATTACTGGGTTCCATTCCTACAATTAAGATTTCTTCGGGATGGCTTGATATCCTCATAGTACTTGCAACATACGTTGCCGGCCTCCTAAACCTATTTTAGTAAGCAATCAGCTGCTCAAATAGTTGATTTGTACCTTGTTCAATCTTTTCACTTATGTTCCTTTTCTGTCCGAAGGAAGACGTAATTAAGGGGGGATGATGTGTAATTCCTCCTTACATTCCATTTAATGGTCTATAATTCGTCCTCTTCTCCCAAATTAAGCTTAAGGGAGAATGTTGCACTTCTTGTCTTATTATACATCCAACAATCGATTATAACGCCAATATTCACTACAGCGAAGGTTCATGGAGTGACAATTGTGGTTACCAAATTTGCCTACATTCAACAATTTGTTATAACCCCTTTACTGAGAAATTGATATTGTTACAAATTTGGTTTCAACCAAATATGTTCTCTAGAAGTATCTCTGCAGTTCTTGTTTTGAATAGGTTTTAGAAATTTGCAGTTCCGAACCATCAATGAAAAATTAAAATGGTGGCACATCTTTGCACCCGGAATTATAGAGATTTCCGCGGGCTGGTCTTAAAGGATGATCAGTCCTAATTTTAGATTAAAATGTTTATAACTCCAACAATGACCTGAGCATCCTATACAATTTTACAATCTACAAGAGTGAATGATTATCTTAAGGATATTCTGGAACATCGCATAATGAACACAAACAAGATCTGTGAATGTTGCAACAGTATTAAAGTGAATTGCTGCTGAACCTATTAAATAAAAAAAATTCTTTATAAATCCAATTTTTATCTTTTTCTTTTCTTCCATAATCACACAGGGTCTCCAGTGAACAAAATAAACAATACTTCATCTCATATAGAGTTGCCGAACATTTTATCAGTGTAATAAATTTTCCTGTAACTAGATGGAACAGAGCACAGCTTATCAGAATGTAAGGATTAGGAAGAGTACCAAAGATGCTGTGGGCGAGTTTCCTGTAACTGTCATGCCGTACACCATCCCATTTCCACAAGGAAGCAACCAGGAAGCTACAGTACCATGTCACCAGCGTTCCACTCACCAAACTCACAACTCCTGCAATAATGTAATTCCAGTTAAAATCAGAAATCGGGTAACCCAGAGAAACTAGCCCAAACTATTGGATACCTCCGGGCCAGCTCAGAGAGGCAAGGGCGAATGGCAATGGAGCATAAGCAGCGGGCGTCGCAATCGTCGTGGCCACGTGGAACGCTGCGTGCATCCACGTCCCCTTCCCATGCCCATCAACAAGCTCACTCTCCTCCTCCTCTTCTTTCTCCTCCCTGTTAATTTCTTCTTCATTTTGAGCTTCGCCATCGGCTCTACGGGTGCCCATATTTTTTCAGAGCAAATAATGCACATTCTTCACTGCTTCTGGAATTGGGAGCGAAATATAGTCCAGTGATGCTATGTGGAATTCAAACATTGAAAATGAATCACGTAATTGTTTTTCATTAAAGTCAAATCTGGGATCCCTCCAATTGGAGAATACCTTCAGCTTTCAGTTTCATGGCCTGCATGCCAAGTAATTCAGAATATTCCACGGCGGATTTATTTGACTGGCAAGAATAGTGGAAAATGGTTGCGTCATTCCCTGGAATGTTACTCATTAGACTTCTATAGTATTTTGATTATATTGTTTTTTATTCCACAACGGCAAAGCTGGGATCCCTCCATGGCTTTCAGTTTCATGGCCTGCAAGCCAAGTGATTCAGAATATTCCATGTCGGATTTATTTTATTGACAAAAATAACGAGAAATAATTCAGGAATCCAAGTCAAAGATTCTGCGTCATTCCCTGGATTGTGGGATTGAAGTTAGAAGCTCCTAGCAAACGACGTTCTCTCAAGTGTCGAACAGAAAAACAAAAAATAAATAAATAAATAGTGTTGTAACACCACACGCACACATATACCCTGTTAGTGACTCCCCATTATAAGAACCAAAGCTGAGCACACATATACCCTGTTAGTGACTCTCCATTATAAGAACCAAAGCTGCGCACACATGGGTTATAGGTGGTTTTAATTCGAGTTTTTTTTAAGGGAGTTTAAAATTTTAATTATTGTTTTGTTTTGGTTGAACAATAATTTTTTTTAAAGAAAATGTATAAATAAAAATTATTAAATAGTATTAGTTTAATTGGTTAGAGTTTTTAATATTTAAGAAGAATTTAAGTTTTCAAGGGATACATGGATAATATCTAAGTTTTGTTGTAATACCATTGCGTATGATGATATTTTATATTTTTAAAATGTATTGTAATGTAATTGGTTGAACACAAAAAATTGGCAAACATTTCAATGAAAGGACATGAGTAAAATAGATTTTAAAATTTACTGAAAAGATAATACTAAAGGGTTATTACAAAGCAATTGGTTAAACACCAAAAATGTGGCAAACATTTCAATGAAAGGACATGAGTAAAATAGATTTTAAAATTTATCAAAAAAGATAATACTAAAGGGTTATTACAAAGCAATTGGTTCAACACCAAAAATGTGACAAACATTTCAATGAAAGGACGAGAGTAAAATAGATTTAAAATTTTTTCAAAAAAGACAATAATAAAGGGGTTATTGGTGAAAAAAGAATTAGGGAGTCAGCTGTTAAAAAATGCCACAGATGAGGGGAGGGCTCTGGTCCCTCCCCTGTTTCCCCTCCCATGGCTCCTGGTTCCTGCCCAGTCCCTGGCTCAACCTAGGCCATCCCTCCCGGGGAGTGGTTGTTTGCAGATGATCTCCTGGGGGGAGATCCTTCTCCTCTATTTGTGCCCCTCCTGGCCGGCTAGGGTTTTCTTGGTTATTTTTTCGGACTAGTGCTTCCCAGGGATCCTTGTTTGGTTGGGGATCCCTTCCCTTTTTCCCTCAAGCTTCCCCCTGGGGTTTTTTGCAGGTTATTCGCGTGGATCTGGTCCCCTGCGTTTCTCGGTGCGGTGGAGGTGACGGTTTAGGGTTTGGACAACTTCCCCCTTTTTCTTGTGAATCCTCGGCGGGCTCTGTGCTTGGATGGGATTCTTGGTCCCTGCTGCTAGGATTCTCTTCTGTTTTCCCGAGGCGGGTTCCTTGTGGTGCAACTCTTTGGTCACTTCCTGATGGGCTGGATCCTCTCTGTGCTGGCTGTCGGCTTCCTACAGGATGGCTCTCGCTGAACAGAATGTTTTCCCGGTTGGCGGGATGGTTTCTCCACAGGGCGGGATCCGCCAAATCCGTCGATTTTCCGCGAGGCGGGATCCTTTCTTTTCTGTTGGTTTCCGGATGGCGGGATTTCCCTGTTGCTTCCCGCTAGACGGGACTGTTTGTGGTGGTTTTGATCGCTTCCCGCGAGGCGGGATTTTATTGTAATGGTTTTTCTTTGCTTCCTGCTGGGCAGGATCTTCTCGATGGTGGTTTTTGGCTACTCCCCGCTGGGCGGGATCTCCAAAACTACTTTCTTTCTTATTTGTCTGTTTCTCGCTGAGAGGGATTGTTTCATGCTTACTATTACCGCTAGGCGGGATTTCTGTTTTGGTGTTCAGTTTCAAGGGATTGATGCCCTAGGCCCATTGCTTATGTAATCAGGTTTTTTTAGGGGTTACGATTTTTGTAATAGGCTTATACATAAAGCCAGGAGGCATGATGCAAGGCTGATTTTGTACATAAGGTTTTGGGATCCTCTATAAAAACCCTTTTTTAATCTACTATAATAATTACCAAAAAAAAAAAATGCCACAGATGATAAAAGGATGAAGCTAGATGATTTGTTACCTTTAATAATGATGAAGCTAGAAGGTTCGTTACCTTTAATAATGATGAAGCTAGAAGGTTCGTTACCTTTAATAGCAAAAATACAAATTGAGGGATCTAAAAAAAACTATGGAACATATGGATACAGATACTCAAAGTTCAATATAGAAACTACAGTAGTTATAGGAGGAGATGCAACTTCAAGAAGAAATAGCGCAGCAACCATTGAAGCAGATGCTCCAAAAACTACACCAGAGTGTAGGAGATGTGCAACAAATAGAAAGAACACGATAGTTTGAGGATTAGAATCAACAACAAATGATAGGTGTGAGGGTGTAAAATGAGAATCAACAATCAGGGGATAAATTGAAGCTAGATGAAAAGGACGGTGTTGAAGAATGGAATTCTTTATTTGATTCAGAGGTATATGTGCTTCTAAGGACATTGATTAGACGTCCAAAGAAGAAAGTTGTTGTTGGTGTGTCAATTCCAAGGGAAAGACCAAAAACAAGAGATGAAAGATCTAGAAAGACAACTAAACAAATGGCTAATAGATCTCTTAAGACTTTATTAAGTGGGGCAAGAACCCACCAAAATCAAAAAAATAAATTTGCTTTCTTAGAACATTAGGGTATGAATGCCCAACAAGGTTTTGACTGCAAATTTTCAAAAAATAGAGACAACAAGTTTATCTCTATTGTTGGTGTTCTTTGGTTATCTTTTTTTGTTGCAGTTTTGATTTAGATATGTTGTAAGGTTTTTGTAACTCTTGAGAAGTGTGTTTGTTGTTCGTTCCAGTTTTCTGAACTTAATTGTTTATCTTTTGTTAGTCTTGTATATAAGGGTTGGGGCCCTTTCAAAAACCCCTATGATTTACCATAATAAAAAATATATATGTAATATGGATAGACCTCTATATGTTAATATTATATTTTTAAAACCTATTGCAGAGTAATTGATTGAACACCAAAAATGGGGTAAACATACGTTAATCTTATATTTTTAAAACGTATTGCAGAGTAATTGGTTGAACACCAAAAATACTGCAAACATTTCAATGAAAGGACATGAGTAAAATAGATTTAAAAATTTGTCAAAAAAGATAATACTAAAGCATGAGGTCAATTTAAAGGGATGATATTTTTTTTAAGCCAAATTGACCTTTAACTTTTAGTAAGGAATTAATAGATATAGTATTATAGTTTTAGGGTTTCTTTGTTATTGATTGATGAAGTTTCTAATCCATCTTTAGGTAAAGCATTGATTGAATATAATGTCAAGTATATAGATAGAATGATGAATTCAATTTGTTTTTTAATTTTAATTTTTAAATATTTTTAACAAGAGATCATTTTAATAGAATAATTGAGAGGGAGTTATGGTTTTGATAAATGATGTTTTATGATATAATAGTCAAAGTTTAATGAAATATGAACTTTAGTAATCCAAATTAATAAATGGCTATTTAATGGTTTTTTAAGGTAAAATATGTTCATCAAAATTTAAATTTTTTTTATAGATAATATATATTTTTTATTTTTTTATTTTTGTTGAAAATAATTATTTATTTAATTAAATATTAGAACTATTATAATAAAAAGGTTTCAATTATGAGCACTAATTGATTGGCCTAAGGGTAATCAAAACTCGCAATCCAAACAATCAAAAATCATGCCTAGGCAAATGGTAAGTCTAAAAGTATGCCAAACAACATAAAATTTATACAATAGTAAAATATAAGGACTATAATGGTAACCACAAAAAGGAAGCATAAACACGAGAATTTAAATAGTCAATGTAACATCAATTGAGCATGGCAAATCTTGTCTGTTTGAGTCCCCCTAGTTGGAGGAAGGGCCAGGACCGCTCGGAGAATGGAGGGTCAAGTATCAGTGATGGGGGTGGATACTCATTCTTTTTTACTTTGTTATTTTATAAAGATTTTATAATTAAGTCATACTAAGTTTTATATGTTTCAACTACAAGAGATTCAATACTAATGTCTTTAAACATATCTAGACAATTTCGTAATTAATCAATATAAAGATCTTCAATTAAAAAGGTGTGATCTTAGTAGTTAAATGTATCATGGAGGTTTTCTTGTTTGAGTCAAATTCAAGGAAGTATCTGTTATTTTTTAATTGTTTTAAAAACATTTATTTTCTGTTAGGTTGTTAAGTTGGATCTAAGTGATACAGATTATCTATCTTATATTAGTTAAGTAGTTTTGTATGTCAATTTTGATCAATATGTGAGGATTATCCTTTGTACTTCTTTTTTGGTTGTTAAAACCTAAATTGTAAATTGTAAAATCACATTTAAAGGTCCTATTTACAATGAAAGATATGTTGAAATTTAGATTCTACGTTAGAGTAGTATCTTAGTCTACTTTGTGCACTACAGGTCAAGATCATTGGCATATAGGAGAATGTGCAAAACCAAATTGTGGTGCCTGTAGGTTATTGTTAGAGTAGCATTTGGAAGATATGACCTTCTAATTGGTTTATGAAGAAATGTGTCTCAAAAGAACTCGCATAAGAGAATTTTGCAAATGCAAAAATAGACTTCAAATATAAGATTCTTGTATTAAGTGTGAAATGATATTATAGATGTTGTGAATAATATGTTATTGATGATATACTACATTCTCACTACCAATGGTTCTACAATATAGAACGATTTAAAAAAATCAATTGATCTAGTGATTAAAGGTCTAAGATGGGTGGTGGGAACTGGAGAAAAAAATAATATTTGGATGGATACTTGGTGTGATAAAAAACCACTCAATCTATATCCAATTTTGAAACCATGGATGAGATTACTTCAAGACAAATATGTCGGTAGGGTTTCAAACATTATGTACAAAGACCAAGAAGGAAGATACAAATGGAAAGAAGATTTTTTTACAAGTATATCGAACATTGTTGCTAGGATGCAGTTGAGTAGAAAGATAACAACATTTACTATTCCAAGGGAAGTCGAGGATAAGTTGATTTGGGAGTTGAATAGCTTAGGAGAATACACAAGAAGAAGTGAATAATGTAAAGCACAAATAAAATAGGAATATCACAAGAATATGGAGAGATATGTGGGATATCCCTACAATTCCAAAAGTCAAAATATTTGTATGGCTAATAGGTCATAGGAGAATTTTATCCTAAGATAACCTAATGAAAAGGTATTTTCAGCTCCTTTTTATTGTAACCTCTTTTATTTTTATTGAATATAATTTTTGGTTTCAAAAAAAGGGGGGGGGTTTCATGGCCCCTCACAACGTGTTCTATATAAAAAGGAGGAGAGTATAGACCATCTCTTAGGACACTGTTTAATAGTTTGGGAACTATGGCAATGGATTCTTAATATGTTTGGTAAATACATGGTGATGAATGGTAGAATTGAAAAATGGTTAAAGCAATAGCAAAGCACTTCTAAAAGAGAGGCATTATAGACAATTTGAGATACAAAGATACAATATTTTGGACTGTATGGCTGGAAAGGAATGGGATAATATTTAAAGAAAAGAAACGTAGTTTAGATTGAATTAAAAGGAATATTTATTTAGTCATAAAGGAGTCTAAACCAACCTTACAAACTCACCTAATCCCTAATATTGAAGCAAAGAGCCTTGATAGATGGAGTCAAGTCATCAAATGGAATTATGATTTTGGGTACATGTGAAACAAAAGGAAGGCAAAGAACATAAAGTGGAAACCATTAAAAGTGGAGTTGGTCAAATTGCATTTTGATGGAGCATTTAAAGAAAATATAGGACTAATAAGAGGAGGAATAATTAGAAATTATAGTGGTGAGATTTTGTCATATTACGTTTTAAATAGTAGATTTAAGAGAAATAATGAAGTTGAAACCTAGGCAGCTTTGGAAGGGTTAAAAATGTGCAGACAAATAAAATGAAATAAAGTATGGATGGAAGGTGATTTACTAATAGCAATAAATACAATTTTAAGAAAAATCAAAGGCTTCATGGAACATACAAGATACCATTGTGAAAATACAAGATCTTGCTATAGAGTTTGAAGAAATTAGGTTTACACATATGTTAAGGGAAGGGAAAAATGTGTCTATAGACTAGCCAATAGAGAGGTTTTAATAGAGGATCATGAAGTTAAATTATTTTTTCCATGGTTAGAGGAAATAGTAAATTTAGTTGAAGCTAAGAAGAAAATGACTGAATGAATCAAATAATGATTAAGATTTACTTTAATTTTTTCCTTTGGTAATATTTATTGTATTTTATAGCATTAATGTATTTTCATATAAACTATTTACTATAGTTCTTGTGGTTGCATTTATGCTTCAAGAAGGAAATTTGTAGTCCAGCTCTAGGAAAGCAAACTTTGATAGCATCAAGTTTTAAAAATATTACTCTACTACGATGTAATGCATAGATAGTAGAGGTGGAGTTTTGGTATTGTAAAATTTATTGAAGTATATCAAGAAGAAGAATGTTAAATTTTGGAATATTTGTATTTACAAAGAAAATTGAAGAAGATCCAAAATATGAAAATCAAGAATTCAGACTTATAAAGAAAAAAGATGTAGGTATCGAGCTATAGCAACTAAATTGATAAGAGAATTAATTTTTTTTGTAAAATCTCTAGCTCTAAATGTCACATCCCACCCATTAGGACTTCCTAGAAGATATTAATTGATCAAAAGATCAATTAATACTTGAATTTTACCATTAACCAAACCTTACTAATGCTGAAAAGCATTAATAAAAGGGTCTAATTGATAAAATATAGGGAATGATAAACCCTAATTATCCTATAAATCCCTAATTAAAATCTAATTACACTCTACCAGGTTAATTTGGGGAGTTTTGGAATGAAATTGGGGGATTTTGTAAGGTTTTGGAGAAATTAAATAAGGCTTTTGTGAAAGATTAATTTGGGAATTTATCTTTTACAAAAAGTGACTTAGTAGAATAAACCTAATTTATTACAATTAGGTGTCCACAAAATTTATCCAATTTTAAATGGACCCAAAAAGAGCAAGGTCATAATTTAATAATAAAAATGTATATATTTTATTGGTGGAGGAACTATTCTCCATTCCACATGACTCCTTCAAAATAGTTCCAAGATTGACCTTGTAAGTTACCCTAGGAAAAAGGGAAGGCCCAAAATGAACAAGGTACTCCCACCTTATCTTCTCTTGTCCCTTCTCCTAATTTTTAAATAATAAAAGGAATCTCACTATTTGGGTTCACTCCAAAAATACTCCTTTTAATATTTTAATAATGAATCACCTTCTTGCTCATGAAAGAAGAGGAACTGAGAAAAAATATAAAAGGGGAGGGAGTATGCTCTCTACCTTGGTATATTAGAAACCAAAAAGCCTTAAGAGAGTACCAAGTCTCTAACTAAAGAGTCATATTAGAAGAAAAATAAAGAAGGAGAAAGGAAGCCTGGTTGGGTTTTTTCTTGATTAAGTTCTATATATGAATGATTTTACATACTATAAATAATATTATATTGTGAATACATCGTGCATTGCAATTCTCGAATGTATTTATTTTTGTTAAGTCCTCAACATGTCATTATGTCTCTTATTGTTGGGATTGGTTATTTTTTGTGTGTGAGCTTTGAAATGTTTCTACATGTCATTATGCCTCTTATTGACTTAAAGTTTTCATAATGTTGGGGCTGGTTAATTTTTGTGTGGGTTTTTTCTTGATTAAGTTCTATATATGAACGATTTTACATACTATAAATAACATTATGTTGTAAATACATCATGCATTTCTATTCTTGAATGTATTTATAGTTGTTAAGTCCTCAATATGTCATATGCCTCTTATTGTTGGGACTGGTTAATTTTTGTGTGTGAGCTTTGAAATGTTTCTACGTGTCATTATGTCTCTTATTGACTTAATGTTTTCAGAATGTTAGGACTGGTTAATTTTTGTGTGTGATTATTCCTCTAATTGACTTAATAATTTTAAAATGTTGGGACTGGTTAATTTTTGTGTGGGTTTTTTCTTGATTAAGTTCTGTAAATGAATGATTTTGTATATGAATGATTTTGCATACTATAAATAACATTATGTTGTGAATACATCATGCATTGCTATTCTTGAATGCATTTATAGTTGTTAAATCCTCAACATGTCATTATGGCCTTTTTTTTGTGTGTGAGCTTTGAAATGTTTCTACATGTCATTATTCCTCTTATTGTTGGGATTGGTTAATTTTTGTGAGCTTTGAAATGTTTCTACATGTCATTATGCCTCTTATTGACTTAATGTTTTCAGAATGTTGGGACTGGTTAATTCTTGAATGTATTATAGTTGTTAAGTCCTCAAAATGTCATTATGACCTCTTTTTTGAGTGTGAGCTTTGAAATGTTTCTACATGTCATTATGCCTCTTATTGTCATTATGGCCTCTATGGCCTCTTATTTATAGTTTTTAAGCCCTCAACATGTCATTATGACCTCTTTTTTCTGTGTGAGCTTTGAAATGTTTCTACATGTCATTATGCCTCTTATTGTCATTATGGCCTCTATGACCTCTTATTTATAGTTGTTAAGTCCTCAACATGACATTATGCCTCTTATTGTCATTATGGCCTCTATGGCCTTTGAGTGAGATTTGAAATGTTTCTACATGTCATTATGCCTCTTATTGTCATTATGACCTCTATGACCTCTTATTGTCATTATGGTCTCTATGACCTCTTATTGTCATTATGGCCTCTATGACCTCTTATTTATAGTTGTTAAGTCCTCTGTTAGCATATGTTTATCTTTAGCATATTGTTAGGTTATTACATTATTGTTGAGGCAACGTATCTATCGAACTGCCACCTTAAGTGGGCCTGATCAGTTTCGGTAGTTACGGACTAATCTGGGCATCCATTGTAATATTTATTTGCTTCAAATTAATGGAACAATGTTCGATTCTCTGACATGGTATCAGAGTAGGTTGTCATCGAGGAGGAGCTGAGCTAAGAGCTACGGACACAGAGCTATCGAGCATGTTACCCGAGGCAGGGTTAGACCTACATCTCGAGCACGTTTATCGAGATAAAGGAGTCTCAGACCTGACGTGGACCTGACAAGCTAGACAAAGGGCTAATGCATGGACAGAAGACCTAAACTGGATCTAAAGAGTTGCCACGTGGTAAAGCACCATTGGCTAGGGCAAAGTTTGGTTGGTTGACACGTGGCTCGAAGCAATTGGCGGATCAGGGCGAAGCACGATTAGGTCGCACTAAGCAAGGTCTCTTTTGACTACTCGAAGGTAGTTGAGATAATACGAGAGTGTTATTGATTATAAAGACCTTTAAGCCTTTTGTAGCGCAAGTGTGGGATATTGAAATTCCCACAGACCTTGGCACAACACCTCGCTATGTAGCAGAAGCGATCTGGATCTGCGGAGGCGATCCAGATCAATTTGTTAAAAGCAGACCCTGATGTGATTTTTTCTATGCCATCGAAGAAATTTTCCCAACGCGAGCTGAATCTAGATTGGATTTTTTTTTGCATCGAAGATAACTGATAGAGGCATCGTATTGATAGGGTTGACGACAAACAAGTAGCCACCCTATTTTTCCTTACTTCTGTGCACGTCAGAGCTTTGATTGAAAGCACCTTCGTGTTTAGCAAAAAAATTTATGAATTTTGGCCAAATTACAATTTGGATTCGGTCCCTCTATTGAGCAAGTTTGACCTCCCTCAGCTACACACCATTGACGCCCTTGTAACTCGCACAGTCGGTGTGCAATTTTTTGGTGTGTTTTTTGTAGGAGGAAGTTCCAGAGAAAGGAGGGAGCACCAGAGGAGGAGGGAGCGTCTGTGTTTATTTTTCACCCCTCTCACCATCAAAGCAGCACCACTCCACCAGTTGATGCAGTCGCCACTGAAGTAGAATCGCGCCACCATCATCGAGGGCACCACCAGAGGAGGGAGGCGTCGCCTCTTATTTCCTGTCGCGGTGGTCAAATTTATTAAAGGGTTGTGCCCATTTAATCCCATCTAAGGTGGTAGCCCAGCTGGTTAGAAGCCACCTTTGGAGTCCAAAGGTCGAGGGTTCGACTCTCTACGACCCCCCCAAGGTATTTTTTTATATAGTTTGATTTTTATTTTTTTCTAATGTTGATATTAAATGTTTTTTAGTTTAGTTAAATTTTTTAAATTTTTCTTAAAAAATAAGTTATTTTAATTATTTAAATTCTTTTTTTTTAGAAAAATTATTTAATTAAACTTTAAAATATTTTTTTTGACATTGGGAGAAATATTTTCAAACTTAAAAAGGGGGGTTTTTTTTTTCTGCAAAAGTAAAGGGGGAAATTGTTTTTCCAAAAAGCACAAGTTTTCAAAACTAAAAAGAAAGGGGGGGAAGAGTGAGAAATTTTTTTAGCATTTCTTCAAAATTGGCAAAATTGTAAAAGGTGCATTTTCGATGGAAACCGACACCTTAGTTTCATTTTTGGATGCTTTTTGATGTATGATGCACTTTCCTTTACATCTGCACTACCTCATTAAGTAAAAATGAAGTACTTCCCAAGTTCCAAAAATTGAAACCTATCCGTGCAATTCAATTGCACCGTAGTGTTCGGTATTAACGATACCTCTGGCCCACACTTATAGGTAATGTTGTCATGCTTTGGGCTACTGTATATGTCACCTAATACAGATGCAACAACGACGTCTGAGCTTGTTCTCTATAAATCATCGGTGATAAATAAGTTTACCAATTTTTCTAATTTTTTACTCCATTCCACTACCCTAATCGTTCTTATATTTAGACATAAATCCTGACGAATGTTTTGATATTTGAAGTGTTTAGGGGAAGTTATACCCCACGCATGAGGATTGATGACTTTCTATGGTAGGTGTCATCAACAAGACGATTCCCTTTCAGTACTGTCTATAGTCCACTTATTGTTATGATCTCTAAAAATACCTAGTGTCCTTCATTTAAGGGCGGGTATTTTTTTTATCTCTAAAAAATACCTATAGTATCCCTCACGTAAGGACGAGTATTTTTTTGAAAAAGTTCGATATAAAGGCCTGGCAAAAGGTATATAGAAAGGGGGACCATTTGGTGATATAAGGAACTCACTATGGCTATAAATTTAATGACTGATGCTCATTAGTTATTGAAAGGTCCTAATTACACACCATGGAAAAACAAGATGAATGTTATCCTTGTCATGGAAGACTTATGGGATGTTGTTTCTGGAACAACAAAAAGACCTTCACCAGCACCTGGATTAACAATAACTACACCTCCAACTACTGATAAGATAGCATTTGATAAGAAAGACGACAGGGCAAGAGTGCTCATCCTGCTTGCTATTTCAGATGAATTTCAACCTCACATAGCTGAAAAAGAACATGGTAAATAGGCATGGTATGCCCTTCAAACCATTTATGAGGGAAAGAATGATTCCACCATTCTTTACCTTCAATCTCAACTTCACAGTTTTAGTATGAAGCAGGGTGAGATAGTTGAACTCTTTCTTTGTAGAGTGTCTGAGTTGAAAGTAAAATTGAATTATTTGGGAGAACCTGTAGACGATAAGCTTGTTACTTTAGTGGTATTGAGAGCTTTACCTAATTCTTACAGGATGTTGATCACCTAACTTCAAGTGTCATAGAGAAAAGTTACCTTTGTTGAGTTGGTCAATATGCTTCAAGAAGAGGAGGCTTGCCAACTTTAGAGAGATGACTCTTATAATACTACCCTCTATTCCAACAGGAAGGGTTCTAAGAAGAAGGGTAATTTTTAGAAGGGAGAAAATTCTCACAAATATTGAAAAGAAAAACAACCTCAACAAATGAAGAGATATTACAAAATTTGTGACAAAGACAACCATGACACCAACAGGTGTTGGCACAAGAATAAGCAATCTAAACAAAAAGGCTAGAACAAACCATAAAATAAGAACAAGCAACCCAAGGTGAATGTTTTTGTTGAAGAATCTGACTCAGATTCTAAGTGGGCACACAAGGTGCTCATGACTACCATAGCCTTCAAGCATAAGGATCTTGTATGGTATGTCGATTATAGTGCTAGTAAGCACATGAGTGGCGACAAATCATGGTTTGAAACATTTGAGGCCAAGGAGGGTAAACCTATCACTATTGTTGATGAAAAAACCTACAAGGTTTAGGGAGAGGGTACAGTTTCAGTCACTCTTCTTGATGGCAAGTGTCATATTGAAAAAGTCCTCTATGTTCTAGGATTGGTGAACAATTTGTTGTCAGTCACACAAATTTTGGATAAAGATATGGTTGTGAACTTTCATGTTGAGGATGGCAAGAAGTGTTGCTCTATTACTAGGAGGGGTAAGAACATTGCAACAACTTCCTATAAGCATGGCTTATTTGCCTTAGATGCTATATTTGCTCCCCATGTTGCCATGACAGTCTACACCAAGGAGGCAACTTCCCTATGGCATAATAGATATGGACATCTTAGTTCTGGCTACTTACTTGAGCTAAGTAAGTATGAGATGGTAAAGGGTCTTCCTTCCCTTTCTTCCATACTACCAATGTGCTCTGACTTCTTGGCAGGAAAGCAACATAGAGTACCTTTTGAGAAGATCTCTAAAAGAGTAAAGAAACCTCTGGAGTTAATTCACACCGATCTGTGCAGTCCTTTCACACCAAATATTTATGGGGGGAAGAGGTATTTTCAGTTGTTTGTAGATGACTACTCATAAAATATGTGGGTGTTCTTTCTTCATATGAATTATGAAGCCTTTAGTTTCTTCTAGCAATTCAAGAAATCTATTGAAAATGAGTCAGGGACTTTTATAAATACCCTCCACTCAGATCGAGGGGGGGAGTTTACCTCTAAATATTTTTCTATATTTTTAACTGCACATGGAATCATGAGACAGTTAACTACTGCTTACACTCCTCAGAAAAATGGAGTTGCTGAAAGGAGGAACCATTCCATTATGGAAATGGTTCGTTGTATGCTCACAGGAGCTAGTCTAGGGCAACAATTTTGGGCAGAAGCTGTCACCACAATAGTATATCTATTGAATAGGGCACCCACAAAGGCCCTAAAAGGAATGACTCCATAGGAAGCATGGAGTGGTAGAAAACCCTCCATCTCTCATCTTTGTATTTTTGGATGTAAAACTTTTATGCACATACCGAAAGAGAAAAGGAAGAAGCTAGATGAGAAGGCATTGAAATGTATTCTTCTTGGCTATGATGAGCACTCAAAGGGTTATCGTTTGATTGATAATTTGACCAAGAAGATTCATGTCATTAGAGATGTTGCTTTTGATGAGGCTTTCACATCACAAAGCACATCTGATGTATACCTAGATCTTGTGGAATCTAAAGTTTAGAAGTCCCCTTCATCACCATAGACTGGAGGTCCTTCTACTTATTCTTCATCACCACATAAGAAGAATCCAAAATTGTATACAAGTACTATCAGAGACTCAAATTTATCCACACCACCAGATTTGACTTTGGATAGACCTCATACTCGCAGTATGGCTTGACAGGAAAGAGCATCAGCAAAGACTACTAAGGTTGATGATCTTTGTCAATATTTTGAGGAAATTTCTGTATATTGAGAGAGAGAAACAGAGGATATGACCTCTTATTTATAGTTTTTAAGTCCTCAACATGCCATTATGCCTCTTATTGTCATTATGTCCTCTCTGGCCTTTGAGTGATCTTTGAAATATTTTTACTTTGAAATGTTTCTACATGTCATTATGACCTCTATGGCCTTTTATAGTTGTTAAGTCCTCAACATGTCAGTATGCCTCTTATTGTCATTATGGCCTTTATGGCCTTTGAGTGAGATTTGAAATTTTTCTACATGTCATTATGGCCTCTATGACCTCCTATTGTCATTATGGCCTCTATGACCTCTTATTTATAGTTGTTAAGTCATTGACATGTCATTATGTCTCTTATTGTCATTATGGTCTTTATGGCCTTTGAGTGACCTTTGAAATGTTTCTACATGTCATTATGGCCTCTATGGCCTTTGAGTGAGATTTGAAATGTTTCTACATGTCATTATGCCTCTTATTGTCATTATGGCCTCTATGACCTCTTTGAAATGTTTCTACATGTCATTATGCCTCTTATTGTCATTATGGCCTCTATGACCTCTTATTGTCATTATGGCCTCTATAACCTCTTATTTATAGTTGTTTAAGTCCTCAATATGTTAGTATGCCTCTTATTGTCATCATGGCCTCTATGGCCTTTGAGTGAGCTTTGAAATGTTTTTGAGCTTTGAATGTTTCTGAGCTTTGAAATGTTTCTACATGTCATTATGACCTCTATGGCATTTGAGTGATCTTTGAAATGTTTCTACATGTCATTATGCCTTTTATTGTCATTATGACCTCTATGACCTCCTATTGTCATTATGGCCTCTATGACCTCTTATTCATAGTTGTTAAGTCCTCAACATGTCATTATGTCTCTTATTGTCATTATGGCCTCTATGGCCTTTGAGTGAGCTTTGAAATGTTTCTACATGTCATTATGACCTCTATGGCCTTTGAGTGAGCTTTGAAATATTTCTACATGTCATTATGCCTCTTATTGTCATTACGGTCTCTATGACCTCTTTGAAATGTTTCTACATGTCATTATGCCTCTTATTATCATTATGGCCTCTATGACCTCTTATTGTCATTATGGCCTCTATAACCTCTTATTTATAGTTGTTTAAGTCCTCAAAATGTCAGTATGCCTCTTATTGTCATCATGGCCTCTATGGCCTTTGAGTGAGCTTTGAAACGTTTCTAAGCTTTGAAATGTTTCTACATGTCATTATGACCTCTATGGCCTTTGAGTGAGCTTTGAAATGTTTCCACATGTCATTATGCCTCTTATTGTCATTATGGCCTCTATGACCTCTTATTGTCATTATGGCCTCTATGACTTCTTACCTCTTATTTATAGTTGTTAAGTCCTCAACATGTCATTATGCATCTTATTGTCATCATGGCCTCTATGGCCTTTGAGTGAGATTTGAAATGTTTCTGAGCTTTGAAATGTTTCTACATGTCATTATGGCATTTATGGCCTTTGAGTGAGCTTTGAAATATTTCTACATGTCATTATGCCTCTTATTGTCATCATTATGGCCTCTATGACATCTTATTGTCATTATGGCATCTTATTATCATCATTATGGCCTCTATGACATCTTATTGTCATCATTATGGCCTCCATGACATCTTATTGTCATTATGGCCTCTATAACCTCTTATTTATAGTTGTTAAGTCCTCAACATGTCATTATGCCTCTTATTATCATTATGGCCTTTGAGTGAGCTTTGAAATGTTTCTACATGTCATATGACCTCTATGGGCCTTTGAAATGTTTTGAGTGAGCTTTAAAATATTTCTACATGTCATATGGCCTCTATGGGCCTTTGAAATGTTTTGAGTGAGCTTTGAAATGTTTCTACATGTCATATGGCCTCTTTGGGCTTTTGAAATATTTCTACATGTTTTGAGTGAGCTTTGAAATGTTTCTACATATCATATGGCCTCTATGGGCCTTTGAAATGTTTCTACGTGTCATTATGTCTCTTATTGACTTAATGTTTTCATTTAAAATTATTAGATATTTGAGCAATGGTTAAATTAGACCCTAAATACCCTCCTACCGAGTATGGCACCCATAGATCAAATTCTAACCACCACCATTTGGTGGTTACTTTCCTATATGCATGCAAGATATTTTATATTGATATAAACCCACAATATTGCTCATGTCGGACATATATCTCACATGCAAATTAAAATCTGAATTTCGTGTGTTTTGAGCATTGTCATTTTAATAAAGGTCCTTCGAGGCATTGATCGACTGCTTTTGACCTTAAACCATAGCTTGCTTAGTAAGAAGTATTACCACTTGCATTAACGGTACCACCACTTGCATTATAGGTGATGTGATCCAATTTCAATCCCCATGGTCCACTTCCATTATCGATGATGTGACCCAAGTTCAATCCCCATGGTGGATGCGTATAAGAAGTATTACCACTTGCATTATCGGTGATGTGACCCGGTTCAATCCCATGGTGTATGTGTATATGAAGTATTACTAAAAAAAATCCACTTGCATTATGGTGATGTGACCCGGTTTCAATACCCACGGTGGATGTGTATAAGAAGTATTACCACTTGCATTATCAATGATGTGACCCGGGTTCAATCCCCATGGTGGATGTGTATAAGAAATATAACTAAGGATGCCACTTGCAGCATTATCGATGATGTGACCTGGGTTCAATACCCATGGTGGATGTGTATAATAAGTATTACCACTTGCATTATCGATGATGTGACCCAAGTTCAATCCCATGGTGGATGTGTATAAGAAGTTGTATCGCTCCAAATTTTTTGCATCCTTACCCTCAGGCTATAGGATCCGTGCCTGAAAGGGGGATGCGAGAAGGATGGGACAATACCTCGGACTGAGAGGCCCTTTGAAGGTCCCGCCTCTCGGGGGAGGAGTATAAAGGTGAATTTTCGATGGATGGTGGGTTCACCAGGAAACTTTTGAGTGGCAGTTTCCACGCCTAGGTTGAGAATGGGTTTAATGTGTTTATTTTTATACTCAATCATTCAACTCCTAGGTTTGGCCAAGATGAATCTAAACTATTCTATATGCCAATACTGATTTAAATGGATACAAAAAATAGAAATGAGTGCTAAACACAGAGAATATGCAAATTAGGATAGATCATACCTGATTTCGGATGTCTGATGAAGGTTCTGAGTCTTGTAGCAGTCCGAATCATCTCAAACTACACGTAATCGTCTGAAATGAGACAGAATCATCTCAGATCATAGTCGGCCATCTGAGATCAGACGAGATCATCGTGGATCTGATGAATTCTCAAATTCATCAGAAACCTGCAATCACAGAAACAGATACAAAATACCAAAATACGAGTGCCAAAACACAGGGGAAATGATAGAAGTAATGGTAAATTTACCTAAATGATAAATCCAAATAGAAATCAAAGAAGAAATGCATCAACTTAACAATTTATTTTGATTTTATCATGCATTTACATTAAATGAGGTGAACTCCAAGATGCATAAACATAATAACTTAAGATAATGCAGAATTACAATGGGAAAATGCAGAAAAAGTTAAGAAAATGCAAACTCTGGGCTCGGATTGCCCCCAATCTAGACTACAGTCAGGATCGCCTCCAATCGTACGAGATCGTCTGCGCTCCTCGACAGGATCGTCCGAAATAATCTGAAATCGCTTGCGACGATCCGATCTTGCTTCGACAGAAAAACAGTAGAGTTCCTGCAAGAAAATGTGAAATACAGAATGCAGACAGTAGTGCGAGGATGCCAGAGGAATGGAAATCTGTCAGCTAAGGGGGTTCAGGAGAGTCCTGGAGGGGGAATCGGGGGGATAAACTAGAAAAATCCTAGTTTATATAGGATTAGGGGGAGGTTAGGAGGTTGGAGATCATCCCAATCTGGGAGATCTCCAACGGGGAATCTCCAACTGCACAGACGCGCTTCTGCCAAAGTTGGAGAGGTTGTTGAAATAGAAGCTAATTATGAACATTCGATTTTAGGACGAAATCGTCTGGACGCTCTGTTCCAGATGAATTCGTCAGATCGGGGACGATTTCGTTTGATATGCGACGATATCGTCCAACGGTCAAAACAAATCCTAAAAATGGCGCGAAAAAGAAGGGAAGCGGGTAACAAGCGGTTTTGGGGTTAAAATTTAAATTTTTATCTTTTATCTTTTACTAAGGGTTTAACTGTGCCAATTTTAGGGTGCTACATTTTGCCCCCTCTTTAGCGAATTTTTCGAAGAAAATGCGTTAAAGACGAGTTTTTCCCGTTTTACGAGAAAGCAAAAATTTACTCAATTTTTTAGACGACGATTCTTGGTCGAATCGTACGACTACTGACTATGGTGCCCCCTCCGTGTTTTTACCCAAATCGAACGTTTGAGGTAAAAACGTGAAAAAGCAAAATTAAAAATGTTGTTGGTTTTAAATAAAATTAAGAAAAATAGGGAAAACCCTAATTCATTTTTTTACTATTCATTTTTACTGTTCCAGAGCTCTGCAGAGAGAAACAATGGTGGAGACAATGCACAGAGCGACAGAGGTCCGACGCGGGCTACGGGTAAGGATCTAATCCTAGTAGATTAGGTTTGATTGTACTTTGTGCAATTTTTTGTTTTAAATTTTGATTGTTTGGGGCATCGCGGCCATTTTTAGGCCGTCGACGACGTCGGGATGAAATCATCCCGATTTCATCGGAATCGTCCCTAGATCGTCGATTTCGTCGGAGGGCGAAATCAGTGAACTAGGGGCGATCCCGTTCAACAAGGGGCGATCCCCAAGTTGTGAAATCGGAGATGAATTCATCCTAAAAAGGATGATTTTGCCAAATTTGGGATGATATCATCCAATGGTGGACGATATCATCGCTTTTAAGAAATTAAGCTTGATTAAAATGTTTTTAATTTTATTTTAATGATTGGTTGATTAATGAATTTTTGTTGTTTTATTGTTTGTTTTGCAGGGGATTACTAAAGAGCCGAGAATGGAAATACGGTGGGCTGAGAGATGACTTGGCCGCTCTCGACCAGGCAGAGCATGATCGACTAGCACAGGTCGGGCTACGACATGTGGTAGAGATGCCACAAGTACCGATGGACATAGGGCTTCTGACAGCCCTAGCAGAGAGATGGTATCCGGGGTCATCCTGCTTTTGGCTACCGACAGGGGAGATGGCTCCCACACTAGAGGACGTATGGAGGATCATGAGGATCCCCATACAGGGATGGCTCATGATGCCTACGGCCAATCAGGGCTAGGCGATGATGAGACTGACCGGAGACCCGAGCTTCACCCTAGAGAAGGGCGGAGTGAACATCGAGTCTCTACGATAGATGCCTAGGGCATCTAGGTTGACTCGAGTTTTGGCAAGGGTGGTCGGTGGCTTACTATTGTGCCACCAGAGTGGGTGCAGACTACCGTGGGTGCTCTCAGACATAGTTTGCGACATGAGAGACCACGGGTACAGGTTTACATGGGGTAGCTTTGTACTATGTCGCTTGTATAGGATCCTGCATGGGGTCGTATACAAGGGAGGTCGATGTCTGGTCTTGACATCGCTGCTACAGATTTGGTGTTGGGAGCACATCACGGTGCGGAGGCCGGTAGGGCTCCCATTGATAGGGGTTGACCGGGAGAGGCCCCAGGTTTACTATTGGTGGCTACAGAGAGGGTCACAATGATGGATAGATCTGTCGATGTCACAGAGGTTGCTGGATGACCTCATCCTAGACCAGATCACCTGGAGGCCATGGAGAGAGCACCCCGGGTGGGCAGAGGATGGGCAGGAGCTGGCTCGCATCAAGCGAGTCTATTGGCTGAGGATGGAGCGGGGAGAGGTAGAGCTCCACCGCTACGATCGGGTACTATGGTAGTTCGGTCTTCAATAGGGGATCCCTTCTCTTAGGGATTATGAGTACTCCCAGACTATTCGAGATAGTACTACATTGAGCGGGGCTCCAGACATGCAACGATTCTGGAGCCAAGACGCAGACGATGCCCCCATCCAGCCAGTGGATGGTGACGACATTGGGGTGATCGATGGATATGATGCATGGTACGTAGGCATCCACCCTCCTCGGATGATGAGGGCATAGGGTCCAGTGCACGTCATGGTGCACCGGATGGGGAGGCGATGCCAGGCTACCATTGAGGCAGCATGGGGTCACAACGAGAGAGAGCAGCGATGGTCCCCATAGGAGAGATGCCAGAGGATGGCACGAGCTCCACAGAGGCCACAGGAGACAGGGCAGAGGGAGGAGAGACTCCCTTCATAGCAGGGGGAGAGACCACCATCGCCTGATAAGGGCAAGGGTGTCGATGTAGGGGAGAGCAGCGAGACGATGGCTCTTCGGGCTGAGGTTGCCCACCTTCGAGCTCAAGTGCAGACGTTACAGGATGAGGCCACATGGCTTAGAGCTCGGGGTGGAGGAGCGAGCACTCGGGATCTGGCATGGTCTATTGCTCAGACCACATTCTACCAGGGGCTATACTATCACATGGTTCCAGAGAACCAGAGGGTACCACTTCCAGCCCCGATTACGGAGCCGATCATGATGGGATCATCGAGGACATCCTCACGATCGACGACGAGGACCCGAGACACAGCCCAGACCTCTATGGGACCACCTCCTCCATGTCAGGGTGGGGGAGTAGATGAGGCTGAGAGCTCGAGGGCTTCTCAAGGATAGCTGGCTATAGACTGCATAGATTGTATATATTTTTATTATATATATATATATATATATATATATATATATATATATATATATATATATATATATATATGGTCTTGTTTTTGATGATATGACTTGTGTATATGTTGTATGATGCTTTAATTTGTGATTGAATATTCATGTAATTATGTCATTTTGAAATATTATATTTTTGATATCATGGCATAAAATTGTAAATGAAATAATCTGATGTAAATAAATTGGTTGTTTTGGTGTAATTTGATGAAAAATAAAAGGGACTTCTAACAATAATTTCAAAGGACATTGTCGTTGTTATAGACCATTTCATGGAGTCGCCGCTCACTAGGTCGTCAAGCTAATCCCAGGATAGAAATATTGTTAAAAGTGAAAGAGTGCTTAAGAGACTGTCTTAAGACTTGATGTTGTGATGATGAAAATGATGATGGTGATGATTTGTTTTCAGATTTTCATAAAAATATTATGCATGACATATAAAAGAAATATGATTTTTGCTAGGCATAAATTCCTAAGTGTGATAAAAATTTTGCATAAGTTCCTAGGAACTATACCATCATTGCAAAATTGAATGTTGACATAATGACCTGAAATAAGATAAGTGTGCGTTCATTTTAAAGCTTAGTTATGTAACATAATGATGTAAGCCATATGTGTTTTTATTAAAATGAATGGGAAAATAAAATTAGAACAATGGTTTGCGCTAGGCATAGACTTATAGGTATAGACTTATACCATCATCGCGAAATCCAAAGAAGAAATGGATATTTTAGTTTTATTGCAAGATTAATTTTTGACTTTTAATAAACAGAAAAATCATAATATGAACATGTTGTTTGAAATCATTTTGTGATTTTGTGAAACAATGTATATAATTGTTTTTATACAAAACAAAAATTCTGAAATAAGAGGATAAAACTATTCCGAAAAGAATTACAGAAATATTTTAAATTATCTCAAAGACAAATGTAGGTTTATAAGGGATCCTCATGTGCAAATGTGAGTTCATTACCGATCTTGATTTATCATAATGATACAAAATCTCTCAAATACAAATGTGTGTGCGATTGTATTGTTCATTCACCAATTTTGAGCAAGATAATTTGATACAAGTAATTTGCCTTAACCAAATGAGTGTTCCTTAACCATGATTTATATGCATGTGACCGTACCAGACTACTATGTAAGTCGGGTTATCAAGAGCTAGCTAATCCATAAGCTGACATAGGTCTGTACAAAAGAAGGTCGCTAATGTGACAGACATATCACCACGCTAGGAATTACCCAAGGCCAAGCGGGTTGGGCACAAACCACCTGTTATGGGGCTTACCTCACAGTTTTCGAATAATTGAGAATTCCAAGGATTCAAGCTCATTCACCCTTCTTTTCTTTTCAAGGGGTAGGGAAAGGGATTTTATTGCTTTTTGCTTTTGCTTTTCTTTCTCTTTTTTTTTTTTTTTGTATTTTTGCTTGGAATTGAGATAATGCTGAAATATTGCTGCGATGGTACAAAATAATATTTTTCTTTTTCTCATTTTCTTTGACTTTTCTTTTTCTTCCTATACTAGGGATACTTGCTCGGATTAGTTGTAGAGCAAGGGATTTTTATTTCAGGTAGGGGTGAGCTTGTCCTTTTGTCAATTCTCAAAGATTCTAGACCATGTGCATGATAGGATAGCAGGGGAAACTTTTCGCTCAAGAAACCACTTCTACTATGTAGCATCATATCGAATTTGCAATGAAATCATTTTAATGTGAAAAGATATACTTGGTTCAAGTAAATAACAAGATCAGTTCTCTATGCTCAAAACTTTATTTAATGCCAATGTGGACTTTGATATAAGAGAGATTAATAATCATACTAAATAAAATCAAGATATTTATGTATGTGAGTGTGAAAGTGCGGGATTCCAAATAAATGCTCATTTATCCAAAATAATTGAAAATATAACTACAAACTTCAAGAATTGACAAGTACAAAATAAAAGATGTTTTTGAAGATTTTGATGATTTTGATGTTTTTGTATTTTGATTTTAATTGATGAATTGAAAGAAATACAATGTGATTGTTTTTGAAACTTTTTATATAAGTGACTAAAAGGAAATAATATGCAAAACAAATATATACAATGATGAAATGACCAAATTTTATGCATAGTAGCGTTTGAGATGCATAATGTTCATAGGTTCTTTAAGTTCTTTACCATCTAAGGTAGATAATTTGTATGCTCTCGATCCAAATTTAGCAGTAATAATATATGGTCCAAGCCAGTTGGGCTCGAATTTACCTTTAAGGTCTTTAGTTGCATTAGTATTTTTTTTATTTTCTTTTAAAACAAGGTCGTCGATCTCAAAGGATCGATGATGAACTTTCTTGAGATATGCTCTCTTAAGCTTGTTTTGGTAGGCACGAAGATGCTCCAAAGCATTGATGCACTTTTCATCTAAAAGTTCCAGCTGACTAAATCTGCCAAGACGATATTCATCCCCTACTTCAGTATCTTGAAGTAGTAGAGCCAAAGAAGGAACTTCTAATTCAAAGGGAAAAACAGCTTCAGCGCCATAAACCAAAACGAAAGGTGAAGTTCCAGTGGGGGTGCGAACACTAGTTCGATAGGCCCACAAAGCGAGGATATAATTGGATGTGCCAATCTCGACCAGATTTATTGACCGATCTTTTGAGAATTTTGATTAATGTTTTATTAGATGCTTCTGCTTGGCCATTACCCTGAGGATAATAGGGAGTGGACCAACGATGTTG
The DNA here is from genome assembly GCA_028583015.1 of Wollemia nobilis. Taxonomy (NCBI): domain Eukaryota; kingdom Viridiplantae; phylum Streptophyta; class Pinopsida; order Araucariales; family Araucariaceae; genus Wollemia; species Wollemia nobilis. Next base: position 26,239,850 of record JAQPPZ010000523.1, read on the forward strand.
AATTTTATACTTTTGACATAATTTTTTGACATCTTTATTTTTGAAACAAGTTCCATTATCTGAGATGAGATTTGCAGGAATTCCGAACCTACAAATAATTTGATTAAAGATAAACTTGGAAACTTGGGTTCCAGTACAAGAAGCTAAAGGCATAGCTTCAACCCATTTTGTAAAATACTCGATAGCGGTTATGATGAATTTGTGTCCATCAGATGACACAGGGTTGATTTTTCCAATGATATCTAGGCCCCATTTTGAAAAGGGCCAAGGAGATGAAATAGCCTGTAGTTCTTGTGCAGGCGCATGGACAAGGTCAGCATGTTTTTGGCACTTGTCGCAATGGCGCACATAATCATGTGCATCATTCTCCATGGTAGGCCAAAAATATCCTATCCGAAGGAGCTTCTTAGCAATGGCGTTACCACTAAAGTGTCCTCCACAAGATCCATCGTGGGCTTCACTCAAAGCTGATCTAGATTCGTCTAGATTCAAACATCTCAATAATATGCCTTCAAAAGATCTCCTATACAAGGTATTACCAATAATCATGAAGCGACTTGCTCGTCTACGTAATAACCTGCGTTGGTTACTATGACAACCTTCAGGGAAGGTTCCTTTTTGCAAAAAATTAAATATATCAGTGTACCATGGTTCGGGAGTAGTTTCGTTGATTAGAAACACATCCAAAGGTTCTAAGCATGATTTGCTTGAAGCGGGTTCCTGGAGTCGACGAATAATGATGGTAGCATATTCATCATCTAACTCCAAGGGTAAAAGAGATGCAACTGCAGCCATAGCGTCAGCCGCACGATTGCTAGTTCGAGGAATAGCTTCCAAAGTAACTTGATCAAATAAAGATAATAATTGCAAAACATATGTTTTATATGGGCGTAATTTATCATCTCTGGTCTGATAAACATCATTGATTTGATTTATGACAAGTTGAGAATCACCGAAAACTAATAAATTTTTAATTTTTAGGGCCAAAGCAGCTCGTAATCCAAGGATTAGAGCCTCATATTCAACAGTATTATTGGTGCAAGCAAACGTTAATTTAAAGGACAGAGGTATAAGATGTTTTTGCGGAGATATTAAAATAATACCCGCACCAGCCCCACTCATGCATCGGGCTCCGTCAAAGTATAGGGACCATTGTTTAGGATGGTCTGCCTCTAATTTAAGGCATTCATCGAGAAACTCAATGATGAGGGGATGGGTAGACTCTAAGGGTGCAGCAACTAATTGATCTGCTATGATTTGACCCTTAACAGACTTCTGTCCTATAAACGTGAGTTCAAACTCGCTTAGCGCAAGAACCCACTTGGTTGTGCGACCAGATAAGTACGGTCGACTCATGAGATATCGCAAAGGGTCGAATTTGGCAATAACATACGTTTTTGATTGAGCATATAATGTCATAGTTTCTGTGTAGAAAATACGACTGCTAGACATAACTTCTCTAATATGGTATAGCGAGTTTCATAACTGATCAAGGTTCTGCTGATGTAATAATTAGCACGTTCTTTCTTCTCATCGTCAAGTTGAGCTAACATAGCTCCTAAGGCAAAATCTGAGGCAAAAATGTACAAGATAAATGGACGATCAGATCTAGGTGGTGAAAGTACTGGGGGTTTAAGGAGATATTGTTTAAGGAGGTCAAATGCTTCCTGGCATTCGTCGTCCCAATGAAAAGAGACATCTTTCTTAAGAAGTTTAAGAAAAGGTCCGGTTTTGTCTGCCAACTTATCAATGAAGCGGCGAATAGCTTGAAGCTTACCTTGTAAACTTCGTAATTCAGATATATTTGTGGGTGCGGGCATATCAGTGATAGTCGTGATCTTGAGAGGGTCAATTTCAATGCCACGTAAAGAAACGATAACCCCCAATAATTTATCGGACTTAACTCCGAATATACATTTGGCTGGATTCAATCGGATAAGATACTCCCTTAACCGATCAAATACTTTTCTCAAGTCATTTAAATGATCATCTTCTTTGATGGAACGAGCTATAATATCATCTACATAATCATGTAGAATATCATGCATCATATCGTGAAAGATATAAGTCATGGCTCGTTGATATGTTGCACCTGCATTCTTTAAACCGAATGGCATCACTTTCCAACAAAAGGTTCCCCAAGGGGTAATAAAGGTTGTCTTAGCCTGATCTTCAAGAGCTATCCTGATCTGATTATAACCAGAGAATCCATCCATTAAGGATATCATTTCGCTTCCAGCAGTAAAATCAATGATTTGATCCATGTTGGGAAGAGGAAAATCATCTTTAGGGCATGCAACATTAATATCTCTAAAGTCAGTACAAACCCTAACTTTGGTAGCTTCTTTCTTAGTTACTGGAACTACATTTGAGATCCATTCAACATAATCAATGGCTTGTATAAAAATAACCTTCAACGGTTTTTCTAGTTCTCCTTTGACTAGTAAGGCCACTTTAGGATGCATTTTTCTAAGTTTCTGTTTAACAGGTTTAGCATCTGGATGGACTACTAGATGATGCATAACTACAGAAGGGTCCAAACCTGGCATGTCTTCATATGTCCAAGCAAAGACATCTTCATAGTCTTTAAGAAATGAAATGTATTTATCTTGTTTTTCTTGACTTAATTCTGATCCAATATTGATTATGTGAGGGTTATCTTCGGTTCCAATGTTAATTTTTATAACGTTTTCAACTTCCATATGTAAATCTCTCTCAAAATTAGGTGGGGCGGGTGAAACACCTAATTCTTGTAATTCTTCCAAGGTTAGCTTGGATAATTCATCTTGAGGAGTCGAGGCCTCAAGCTGGGCTATACTAGGTATAGAGCCATCAAAATAAAATCCGTTATGTAACAATTCATCAATGGAGACATCATGGAAGATATCCCCTTCCAACTCATCGTCGGATTCGGAAATCATCTCAGGGTAAGCGATGGATAGCATATTACAGGTAAAGGGATTATTCTTTGAACACAAAGAATCTTGTTTATCCAGATAATCTTGGTAACATGTAAGATGGTCATCCTCCTCAAATGGGAAGGGTTGACCTTTACTAGGAAATAGGCCCACACCGCATCGGGCAGGCCATGGTTCAACCTCAAAAGGTTCTTTCATACCATTTTGGGAAGGTCCCAAACCTTTCCCTTTATAGCCCAATTTAAGCATTATATGTTTAGCTTTAATATACTCATTAGCAAAATAGCATCTAGCATATCCATCACAATATGTCTTGATGTTTCTAGGTATTCTTCCCTAGTCATATCCCTTATAAATAAAAGCACAACTCCCGACTTGGTAAATACTTCCCATAGGTTATGGGAGGCCCAAGGTACGAGGAGAGGGTGGGAGTTTATTTAAAATAAGGGCATCTTGCATGGCAGTGTTTGTTTTTTTTGATATAAGAATTTTAGATAAATCGGGTAAGAGCTCATCAGTAAGAGCGTAAGAGGTAGAAGGATCATTTCCTATGTTTTTGGATGCAGAAATCATGTCTTTGATAGGCGTAGATGTTGTAGAGATGTCGATGGAAGGATCTAAAGGTATGGAAGTTATAGGAGTAAAACAAGAAGCATTGGTTGTGGGTTTAGGATCCTTTTGAGGTCCTAATGTGGTTTGTTCGGAAGATGGTTGAGCTATATGTAGAGGTGTAGTTGATGGGGGAAAAGTAGATGATGTTATGGGTGAGTGTTTCACATGTTTAGATGGTTGATGAGAATTAGGATGTGTGGATGACAGAGCAGGGCAAAATTGAACTCCAACCGGTTCTGCCAAAGCACACATATCAAAGGGTCTAGGGTCACCATGAATGGTAACCAACTGATTTTTAAATTCGAATTTAACACACTGATGTAAAGTTGAGGGGACAACTCGCATTGCATTGATCCAAGGGTGACCCAAAAGTATATTGTATGATGCAGGGCAATGTACAATAAACACGGTCGTGTCTAAGGTCCTAGGACCAACTTGCAATGGAATAGTAATAACTCCACACGTTTCTTGTGTTTCGTCATTAAAGGCTTTTATGATCATATCAGTTCTTTTCATTTCGTCACTTCTAAAGCCAAATATTTGGTAGAAGTCAAAAGTGCATATGTTTAAAGATGAACCATTATCAATCAAGACGCGTTTAACGGCTACATCCCCAATTAGGGCAGTAATATATAAGGGGTTATCCTTATGTAAACTATGTTGTGGTATATCTCTATCTCGGAAGTCAATACAATCGACTTCTCGAGTTATGATAGTATTGGACATGGCTTCAGGTTGAATATTTTGTGGTACCATCATTTGGCTTAATGTGAGCATTAATTCATCCCTATGGGTAGGAGAAGATCTTAAAAGGTCCAAAAGGGAAATTCTAGCTGTAGTATTGGATAATTGTTCATTAATATTATAAGGAGGCTTAGGTTGAACATTAGGCACATGATTCCCTTTATTGGGATTTTTCAAAACAAATGGAGCTGATCCATCATTCTGAGTTTGATCCTGTTGAGAGTTTTGAGCCTGTTGTCGAGTAACGACTCCGATGGTACCTACAATATTATTTTGAGGATGATGAATTGGTCTCGGTCTAGCGTTTATGGCTTGTTCATTAGAAAGTAACTGATGAGAAGATGGTCGAGTAGTGACTCTTCTAGGAAATGGTTCTTCCGGAACCATAGAATTTGTGATGGGTTGAATAGGATCTGATTCATCTTCAGAACTATTCGATTGATTTGAGGTGATTTCCATGTCACTTTCAGTATCATATTCTACATCACTAAGATCAGGTGTTCGAATATTATATAGAGGTCTGGACGTAACCATGGATAAAGTTGTGTCAAATATTTCTAAATCATGAATAGGTAAATGCCCACTAATGGCTCCTACATATCGGGTAGGAGGGGGAACATTATGATGTTCAATTTGATTAGCCACCTCTTTACCATGCTTTGGTAAAGGATGTTGAAATATGTCCAATGATTGATTGGCATTCTGATTCTGACTTTGAGGGATGTTCTTTTGAGCATTATTAGGAGGATTTTGTTTAGGTTGAAAGGCTTGCACCTCCATCTCATTGTTATCAATTAAATCTTGTATTTTATGTTTTAACCATTTACAAGAGTTGGTAGCATGTCCAGGTCCTCTATGGAAATCACAATGTAAATCAGCTCTATATCCGGGTATAGTTGGATCAGGTTCCCGGATATTTGGTAATTGAATCAAACCTCGGGCTAGTAATTGTGGGAGAATGGTTGATAAAGGTTGATTTAACCTAGTAAATTCTCGAGGTGGTTTATCAGGAGGTTTCAATATGAACTTCTCTATTGTTTTTGCAGTATTAACATTGGCAATGTTTCTGCTATCAGTGACTCCATCACCCACAACTTGTTTATTTTTATATTGATTTCTGGATGTTTTCTCATCATCTTTCTTTTTGAGCTGACCTCTTCTAATGAGAGCATCTTCCACTCTTCGGGCTAAGTCTATAGCTTGATCGAAGGTGGTCAAGGTAGCAATTGATAATTCATAGGATAGTTGTTCTTGTAAATTATTGATAAAAATATCCAACATTTCTCGATAAGGTAACACAAAGTGTAATTTTCCTATCAACTGCCTCCATCGAGCTAAGAAGTCAGCAAAACACTCATCTTTGTCTTGTTTTAGGTTGTACAAATCTTTAATGGTTACATGCCTTTCAATATAGGCACTAAATTGATGCACAAAAGACTCAACGGTCTCTTCGAAATTTCTCAAAGAATGAGTGGGCAATTGATAATACCACTCCAATGCCATCCCTCCTAAACTTTTTGGGAACATCTTTAGTAATAACAAGTCATCATGTGATATATCATGACATGCTATCCTAAACATACGAAGATGCTCTATGGGATCTTCAGTTCCTTTATATATAGGTAGGACAGGCATGGGAAAGTGTTTAGGATATGGTTGTGCTACAACTATAGGATCTAGAGGTTGACTACACATCTCTCGATAATTGTACGAGGGACGGTAGGGATCTATTTGGTCCATACGGGAGGCTAACTGTTTCACCATGGCTTCCAGATTACCAGTTTGTCCACCATATTGGTTTGGTGGTACATGAGTATGGGATTTGTGAGCGTAGGAAGGCGGGACATAAGGATTAGATGCTATATTGTTGTTATGCAAATGGTTGGTAGGAAGAGTATTATGAAGAAGATTTGTTGTAGCATTATGTTGTATCCCAGATTGTTGGAAATTGGTATTTGGTTTTGTTTTAGGCTTTTGTTGATTTGAGGTATATTGATCAATAGCTTGGCGAAATAGAGCAGTGAATGAAGGTTTCTTTTGTGTGGGAATAACCCTAGGCTTGATAACAGGCACTCTAGGTGGTTGGGTAACCTGTTGTTGTTGCATGTTCTGGATCATAGCGGCCATATCCAAATTGGATGGTCCAGCTTGATCACTTTCTTGATCAACAAAGGATAAAGGATTAGTGCGTGTGTGATATATTTCTTCTAGGGTTGCTTGAGTGTCACTAATTTGATCTTTGTCCATATGGATTGCTCTATTAAGGGTGCCCATATTATTATGGAGGAACTTCCAGAAATGTTCCATGTTCTCAAAAGTAATAGCTCCTTCCGGAGATATTTTAGGAGATGAGGATCCTTCCTCTCTAACAATTTCTCTTTGTTCATTTGCTACATACTCTTCTTCTTGTTGGTCGAAGGTTCCTTCTTCCTGAATTGGGTCTTCAGGAAGGACATCTGGGTTATTTTCTGGTTTTCTTAACCAATCTTCTTCTACTTCAATTTGTTTTCCATTCCTGAGTTTAGTCATTATGTCTAAATTTAGATTTTAGCAAATATATATATTAATATATTTGCAACAAATTTGGGAGGTATATATTTTAATTATATACCTACTATAATGCTTAAAAGAAAATGTTTTGATTTTTGTTATGACTTTGTTTTGTTTTTTATTTTTATTTATATATATATATATATATTTTTTTTTATGTTTACAAAGACAACAAATAGCACACTGAATGCAAGAAATAACAATAATAAATGAATGGCTTAGTTTTCTATAAATAGTTTATAGATGTCATTGATAGGATCAAGTTCATCAAGAGTCATGAAATGCTCCTCTTCAAATTGGAAATGATTTTTCAAGAACTTGATAAAATGTGCTATAGTGATGTTATCTACTTCTGACTCTGATTTGTAAAAATAAATTTCATGGCAATACTCTCGATATAACACAGCTCTAGGAACTCTATACCATATTTTTCTATCCGTAAAAACAACCTCTTGATCCTCTATATGAGATAGAAATTTATGTACTACAACTGCATTCTCGAGGTATTCCTCAAAGGTGTATAACTATGAAGACACATGGGCTCTTTTATCTGCTAACCACCTATGGCAAGCTCTCTGAAGTTCATGATATAAGGTCACTTGATCGGGATCCAGGATTCTATCTAGGACAAACCTCTTAATTTGCCTAAGTTCATGTTGCCCTAGATCCAATGATACCCAATCTCCTATCAAGTTCGTCCCACAAAGGTTGAACCCTATTTGTTTGAGGTACTCTAAGCACAGAAGTAATCTCTATAGCTGTTAATTGATTCTCAACATTAATGGTGACAACTCATCTTTTATTATAATCTACCATCTAAATATGATATGCAATCTTTGATTCTAAATGCATTTATGTTTTGTTTTTTGGATTGTTTTCAAAAGGTTTTTAGTTTTCACGTCGGGTTCACCAAAATGTATCGCTCCAAATTTTTTGCATCCTTACCCTCAGGCTATAGGATCCATGCCCGAAAGGGGGATGCGAGAAGGATGGGACAATACCTCGAACTGAGAGGCCCTTTGAAGGTCCCGCCTCTCGGGGGAGGAGTATAAAGGTGAATTTTTGACGGATGGTGGGTTCACCAGGAAACTTTTGAGTGGCAGTTTCCACGCCTAGGTTGAGAATGGGTTTGATGTGTTCATTTTTATACTCAATCATTCAACTCCTAGGTTTGGCCAAGATGAATCTAAACTATTCTATATGCCAATACTGATTTAAATGGATACAAAAATAGAAATGAGTACTAAACATAGAGAATATGCAAATTAGGACAGATCATACCGATTTCGGATGTCTGATGAAGGTTATGAGTCTTGTAGCAGTCCGAATCATCTCAAACTATACGTAATCATCTGAAATGAGACAGAATCATCTCAGATCACAGTCAGTCATCTGAGATCAGACGAGATCATCGTGGATCTGACGAATTCGTCAGAAACCTGCAATCACAGAAATAGATACAAAATACCAAAATACGAGTGCCAAAACACAGGGGAAATGATAGAAGTAATGGTAAATTTACCTAAATGATAAATCCAAATAGAAATCAAAGAAGAAATGCATCAACTTAACAATTTATTTTGATTTTATCATGCATTTACATTAAATGAGGTGAACTCCAAGATGCATAAACATAATAACTTAAGATAATGCAGAATTACAATGGGAAAATGCAGAAATAGTTTAAGAAAATGCAAACTCTGGGCTCGGATTGCCCCCAATCTAGACTACAGTCAGGATCGCCTCCAATCGTACGAGATCGTCTGCGCTCCTCGACAGGATCATCCAAAATAATCTGAAATCGCTTGCGACGATCCGATCTTGCTCCGACAGAAAAATAGTAGAGTTCCTGCAAGAAAATGTGAAATACAGAATGCAGACAGTAGTGCGAGGATGCAGGGAAATCCATCAGCTAGGGGGTTCAGGAGAGGGGGAATCAGGGGGATAAACTAGAAAAATCCTAGTTTATATAGGATTAGGGGGAGGTTAGGAGGTTGGAGATCATCCCAATCTGGGAGATCTCCAACGGGGGAATCTCCAACTGTGCAGATGCGCTTCTACCAAAGTTGGAGAGGCTGTTGAAATAGAAGCTAATTATGAACATTCGGTTTTAGGACGAAATCGTCTGGACGCTCTGTTCCAGATGAATTCGTCAGATCGGGGATGATTTCGTCTGATATGCGACGATATCGTCCAACGGTCAAAACAAATCCTAAAAATGGCATGGAAAAGAAGGGAAGCGGGTAACAAGCGGTTTTGGGGCGGTTTTGGGGTTAAAATTTAAATTTTTATCTTTTATCTTTTACTAAGGGTTTAACTGTGCCAATTTTAGGGTGCTACAAAAGTATTATTAAAAAACCACTTGCATTATCGATGATGTGACCCGGAGTTCAATCCCCATGGTGGATGTGTATAAGAATTATTACCACTTGCATTATTGATGATGTGACTCGGGTTCAATCCCATGGTGAATGTGTATAAGAAGTATTACTTAAAAATCCAATTGCATTATCTATGATGTGACCCGGGTTCAATCCCTATGGTGGATGTATATAATAAGTATTACCACTTGCATTATCAGTGATGTGACCCAGGTTCAATCCCCATGATGAATGTGTATAAGAAGTGCTCAAAAAAATTAATCCCACATTTCTCTATAGGAGCACAAACACAAGAATTAAATAGGGGAAGTTTCCCTACTATAGAAAGCACACAATGGAGGACACCAAAGCTAATGTGATGGTAGCTAAGTGTAGATGAAGTTGCTTCATGGTTTAAAAATGAATGATTCACCTTTGTCAAATATGGTTTGTTTGAGACATATCTAGATATATAGAGAATCATCTTTTGGGTTAGCTAAATCTAACACATCTAGATATATGGAGAATCACCTTTTGGGTTAGCCAAATATGCTATGGTAAAATCTGCTATGAACTCTTTATGCAAATCAAAGGATCTAAGAGCAAATTAACAATTTGACGAATAAGAACAGATCAATTGGGGGAAATTAAAAGGGTGTTCTTTATCCTTTTAAAAGACATTCTCAATATTACCAAACCACTTATTCTCAATGTTTGAAAAAATACTCTTAGTCTCGCATCACAAATTGAAGGAAGTATTTGGAAAATTTATGAAAAAGTTTCATGATCAAATTTAATTTGTAATCTTGTTTGATAGGTTACAAGACAAAGGAAAATTAGTCTGATTGATAGATTACATGGCAGAATTTGTGTCCAATTTTGAGCAATCTTAATTGATCAATTACAAGACAAAATTGTGTAATAGATCACAAGATAAATTTGGAGTGATCCTATGGAAAAAAAGAAAACTACAGGATGAAACAAATTGTGGCCAAATTAGAGAGAAATTATAGTATAGTCTAGTTTGAAATATTATGAGTACAAACTAGTGACATTATTTGAATATAACTATAGCATAATATTGTTGACAGACTATTTGGGAAAAATTTGTAAAGACTATAGTTCGATCATGTTGTAAGTTTATTAAGGGAAATTTGTAGAGAACTCTAGAATAGCCTTATGGATAGCTCATGAAACAAATGAATGATTGAATTGTGAAAACTATAGGGGAATTCTTTTGATGGGTTGTGAGAACTATAGTATGGTTATGATCAAACAATAATGTGATGGGAATTATCTAAATTATGAAAACATGGATGAATGTGGGAGATTAGATATGGAGTCTAATCTTGGAGAGAGTATGGGATCTCTCCATATGTTATGAAACCTTAGGTAATTCTGGTATCACATTGATTTAAATGGAATAATGACATCTAGGTTGGAGAATAAATGTGGGATTCATTCTCGAGGGAATTATGGGGTCCCCTCTTGATAATTGATGGGATTTCTCCTTAATATGAAACTGATGACCATTCATAAACATGTAAATAAAATAATTTGTAAGATTCTTATGTATTATATTGATGACTTAGAGAAAGGAAATGTAGAAATTCGTAACTTGCTTCATGATTTGAAAAAGGAACATATTATTTCCTTTATTATATAATTGATATAGAAAAGAGATCCATGGGATGCCTTTCTATACTTTTACCCATGACATCTTAAGTTTATAAAATTGTTGGAAATTAAAGCAGTATAAAAAGGTAAAAAAATTGTTTACAACGGTAAGCTTTGGACCTTACCCTTTTACCTCCTTGGACGGTAGCTGACTGGGCAGATTGGACGGCATGGGCGGCAAGGCATTCGACATCAATTTCCCTTCCTCCTTTCCTCCCTATTTTTCTTCATTTCCTAACTTCTCCTATATTTCCTAAGGTTGTTAAATCAACCCTATTTAAGCATTGTAATTTCTAAGTTTCGTAAGGTTAATGAATAATATTTCTTATTTCCATTTTGCTCCAAGACTCACGTGCCACATCTGGTATCAGAGTCGAGGCTGGAGAGGGCCCAAATATCGAGGTGGAGGAACCAACAACAAGAGCACCGAGGCAGGAGAGGTCAAGTGGGGCCCGCAGCATGCGATCCGAGGTGAGGTCGAAGAAGGCCCACGAATCGTGAATCGAGGAGAGGTCTGGAGAAGGCCCACATAATGAGCACGCGAGGAGGAGGAGCAACCTAGGAGAAACCAATCGGAGAGCGCCACATGGTGAGAGGAGAGCAAGGCCGACGTAGATCGGATGACATAGAACCGACACAGATCTGATTACATGGCAGAAGGAGAACTGACAACGTGGCGAACGAAGGGTTACATGGTAGAAGGAGGTGACAAGCAACGTGGCAATAGGCGACAAGCTAAAGGAGGCAAAAGGGTGGTCACTGATTTCTCAAAGGCAATCAAGTGACTATGCGAGTGTTGAGGGTTTTAAACACCTCAAACGCTCTCGCATAGTCGATGTGGGACTAAAAGTCCCAAAAAAATTCTTTCGACATGACCATGAGAAGAACAAGGAAGGCAAGCTTCCCTTGCCTTCTCGTCGAGCCATGCAGCTCGACTGGCTCGAGGAGCCAGTCGTAAGGCGCTCGCCTTCCTACAGGTCACGGGTTCGAAACCCAATGACGAAAAAAGCTTTGAATTTTTTTATTAAAAATCAGATCCGAAATAACATAAAATTGTATTCATTCCCTTTGGTTCTCATCGGTAGTGGTGGCCGAGTTGGTTAGTGCGATTTGTTGATGCCAAGAGGTCACGGGTTTGATTCCTGTAGACCATAAATTTTTTTTATATAAGTTCTTTTAATTTTTTTTATATTATTAAAACTACTTATATTATATTTAATATATTAAATATAATTGCTTCTTTAAAAAATATTTAGGGCAATTATTTTTTAATTTATTAAATAGTAATATAGTTTTTTAATATTATAAAAGAAAGGAAAATATTGTCTAAGAGACAATTATTGTAATCAAAGGGTACATATTTTTTTTACTTGATTCAAGGAATCACAAACTGTAGAACTCTTGTGTAATAAGCCTAAGAGGCTTAGTTTTTTTTGTAAAAGATACCAAGGATCAAATTGTAAAATTGTAAATAGGCATTGATGATAAGACCAAATGGTTGTTATCATGCCTTATGTGCAATTTTAGCAAGAGAAGGTGCAGAGAGGTTTGATGAAAAAGTAAGAGGTTATGGGCTCAACATTGTGTTTAGCCAACTTCAAAATGTAGTGATAGCACATCAAAGGCATCCTGACTCAGGGTACGAGGCAGACTTTGAAGATAACTCATTCAAGAGTCAATTTGAACAATCAGAATCCATACAAGTTGCACCACAAGAATCAGAGTATACACACTACAATATTTCAGTGGAAATATTAGAACCAGAATCATCAAAAATAATATTGATAAGTGATGACGAAGAAGAAGTAGCAAATAATTTTATGAATCAAGAGATAGCATCCCCACATCAAGAGGAATAAGTAGTGAATGATAGAGTAGAACAATTCAGATTTGACTTAAATTTGTAATCTCTTCTTTCTTCCTTCTTCTTATTTCCTTCTTTCAAACAACAAAGTACTTTATTATAACCATGAAATAAAGAGAGTTTTTGGTAACTATGGCCTCACACAATAGCTTACCTATACCAGAATTTAACGGTTATGACTATGAGTATTGGTCTATAAATATGAAGACCTTGCTCATAGGAAGAGGTTTGTGGGACATAATAGAAGAGGGCTACACAGAACCCTCAGACTGGACAACACTAAGTGCCACAGACAAGAAAACACGAAAAGAAGAGAAAAAGAGCAACTCTTCTGCTCTTTCTCATCTCCAAGCTGCATTGGAGAAAAGCATATTCCCTAGAATCGTCGCTTGTACAACTGCACAAGATGCATGGAAAGCATTGAGTGATGGATTCCAGGGTAGTAATCAAGTGAAGCAGGTAAGGCTTCAAACACTGAAGAGAGATTTTGAAAATCTTCGAATGAAAGATGATGAAAAAGTCGATGATTATTGTGTTAGAGTAAAAGCAATTGTGGATAAAATGGTTACACTAGGTGAAGAAATCAAGCCTGAGACAATTGTAACAAAAGTGTTGCGAACACTTACACAGAAATGGAACCATATTGCCATAATTATAGAAGAATCCAAAGATCTTTCCCTTTTAACATTCGATGCATTAATCGGATCGTTAATGTCACATGAAGAGAGGTTTCCTGAAACTCCTTCAACCAACTACGGAGGCGATGATAAGGCCTTCACTTCCAATGAAAACAATGGAAGAGGATGGGGAAGAGGTCAAGGCAGAGGCAAGCAAAGAGGTAGAGGCAGAGGCAACTACAGAGGAGGCAATCAAAATAGAGGAGGCAACCAGAACAGAGGAGGCAATTCCAACAGAGGAGGCAACTCATACAGAGGAGGCAATCAACAAAGAGGTGGAAATAAAAATCAAGGAGGAAATCAAGGACAAAGTGGAAATCAAGGGTGAGGAAGTGACAAGTCAAAATCAGCTTGTTTCAACTGTGGCAAGCCAGGTCACTTCGCTCGTGACTGCTGGTCAAAATCTTCACAAGGCAGTAGTAGTCAATATGGTAATTATGGAGAAGAAGATGATACCTCTAATATTTTTCTTTCATATGGACAATCAGAACAGAATCTAAATGACACATGGATTATGGATACTGGTTTTTCAAACCACATGAGTGGCAAAGAACATTTATTTGCTACTCTAGATTCCACTTATAAATCCCAAATCAAATTAGGGGATGATAAGACATTGCAAGTAGAGGGTATTGGAGCCATGGAGGTTCCAACCAAAGAAGGACTAAAGAAAGTGCATGACATCTATTACACTCCAAAGCTCCAACACAATCTGCTAAGCGTTGGACAAATGATGGAAAACAATTACAAGCTTGTATTTGATGAAGGACAATGTATCATTTTTGATAAAAATAATTGTAATCGTGTCATCACACAGGTCCCCATGACCAAGAATAGGTTATTCCCTCTCAAATTTGATGAGCCAGGAGGAGCTCAAATTGCAAATGTAGCTATAACAAATCCAAGTGTGCTTTGGCACTTGCGATATGGTCACCTTAATTCCACTAGCTTGAAACTTCTAACTTCTCAAGCTATGGTGATAGGACTTCCCAAAATCAATGAACAAAAGGAGGTCTGTGAAGGATGTGCTTTGGGAAAGCACTCAAGGTTGAAGTTTCCAAAAGGACAAGCATGGAGAGCCAACTATCCACTTCAGTTAGTACATTCAGACATTTGTGGACCAATGCAAACACAGAGTCTCAAAAACTATTCTTATTTTCTCACTTTCATAGATGACTTCTCTAGAATGTTTTGGATTTATTTTTTGAAACATAAAGATGAAGCTTTTGATTGCTTCATAGATTTTAGAAACAATGTAGAGAATCAAAGTGGGAATTATGTAAAATATCTTAGGACAGATCGAGGAGGTGAATACTCCTCAAAAGCATTCTTGAAATATTGTAAAGCAAGTGGGATTAAAAGGCAATTCACCACTGCCTATACCCCACAACAGAATGGTGTGGCCGAGAGAAAGAACCACACCATAGTTGAAATGGTGAGATCGATGCTTCAGACTAAGCATCTAACTCATATGTATTGGGCAGAGGTTGTAAGAACCAGTGTATATATTCTAAATAGAAGTCCTACTTCTAGTTTAGATGGTGTCACTCCTTATGAGGGGTGGTACGGAAAGAAACCTAATGTAAAGCACTTCAAAGTGTTTGGTTCTTTAGCATATGCACACATTCCTGATGAGAAAAGGAAGAAGCTTGATCCAAAAATTCAAGCTTGTATATTTGTAGGGTATTGTGAGTCTACAAAGGCATATAGACTCTACAATCCCAAGACTCATAAAGTTATACTCTCCAGGGATGTAATTTTTGATGAAGGGGGAGAATGGGGTCATCAAAGAATTTTTGTTGATGATGAGTCCCAAGATGTAAGTTCTTCACAGGTACAACAGGTGTCTCCAAAGAAAAGCAAAGGCACACCACCCCCTCCAAGCCCATACAGGAGTACTACATCAAGTACTTCAACCGCCACTCCAAGTCCTTCTCCACAGAGATCAGTAAGTTCTTCACCGATGGACATTGACAGAGACTCTCCATCGAGAGGCAAAAGAACATTACAACATCATCCATATTTTCAAATGTTGGATCAGAATTTCCAGAGAAGATTCACTAGAAGCCAAGCTAGTGAGATGATATACAATTTTGCAGCAACTTGAAAATTTGCAATTGTATGGAGATGATGACTCCCATGATCCTAGGGGAGATGTAGTCAATTATGCTTTATTGGCTAGTACACAGCTAGAACCAGCTAGCTATGAGAAGGCATGTACTCAAAATGTATGGCAAGAAGCCATGAAAGAGGAAATAACCTCTATAAACAATAATGATACATGGGAGCTAGTAAAGCTACCCAAAGGAAAAAAAATGTGTTGGGTGTAAATGGGTCTACAAGACCAAGTACAATGCTTATGGAAGCATTGAGAGGCATAAGGCGAGACTAGTAGCAAAAGGTTTTACTCAAAAATTTGGCATTGACTATGAGGAAACCTTTGCTCCTGTTGCACGACAAGAAACAATCAGATCAGTTCTTTCCTTAGCAGCCCATAAAGGATGGAATGTTCAACACATGGATGTGAAAAGTGCTTTTCTGAATGGATACTTGATAGAAGAGGTTTATGTTCAACAACCTCAAGGTTTTCAAGAACAGGGAAAGGAGAACCTTGTTTACAAATTGAAGAAAGCACTTTATGGCCTCAAGCAAGCACCAAGAGCTTGGTACTCACGCATTGATGGCTATTTCAACGAGTATGGATTCACAAGAAGCAAAAGTGAACCAACTCTGTACTACCTAAAGCATGGAGTAGACATTCTCATAGTTTGTTTGTATGTGGATGATCTAATATTTATGGGTAGTAACAATAAAATGAATATGGAGTTCAAAAACTCCATGATGAAACATTTCGAGATGAAATATCTTGGTTTAATGTGATACTTCCTAGGGATGGAAGTGCATCAATCAAATAAAGGGATCTTCATATGTCAACACAAGTATGCTCAAGACATGATCAAGAAATTTGCCATGGAGCAGTGCAAATCAGTTGCAACTCCAACTGGACATGGGATCCAATTGAGCAAGGACGATGGAGCATCAAAGGTTGACATGACCACTTATAGAAGCATGGTTGGGAGTTTGATGTTTCTCACCAACACAAGGCTCGATATTCAATATGTTGTTTCTCTAGTTTCAAGGTTTATGGCTAGTCCATATGAGTTGCATCTACAAGCAACTAAAAGAATCTTAAGATATGTAAAAGGTACATTGGATTTTGGAATCCATTACCAAAAATGTAATTCTATGAAATTAGTTGGCTTCAGTGATAGTGATTGGGGCAGCAATATAGATGATAGGAAATCTACATCAGGAAATTGTTTTAGTCTAGGATCAGGACTAATTACATGGAGTTCCAAGAAATAAACTATTGTAGCATTGTCATCGATTAAGACTGAGTATATAGCCATCACACATGCTAGTACTCAAGACCTATGGTTGAGAAAAGTTCTTGAAGAGATTGGAGAAAGTCAAAGTGGTCCAACTCGATTGTATTGTGATAACATAAGTGTCATTCAGTTGGCATACAATCCAGTCCACCATAGCGGATCAAAGCATTTCGATATGAAGTATCATTTCATTCGAGATATGGTGGAACAATAGATAGTTGAGCTTCAATATTGTAACACTTTGGATAATATTGCAGACATCTTCACCAAAGGTATAGCTAAAGCTCAATATATAGATTTGAGAGACTGTATAGTCAGTCCTCTCAACTTTAAGGGGGAGAATGTTGGAAATTAAAGCAGTATAAAAAGGTAAAAAAATTGTTTACAATGGTAAGCTTTGGACCTTACCCTTTTACCTCCTTGGATGGTAGCTGACTGGGCAGATTGGATGACATGGGCAACAAGGCATTCGACATCAATTTCCCTTCCTCCTTTCCTCCCTATTTTTCTTCATTTCCTAACTTCTCCTATATTCCCTAAGGTTGTTAAATCAACCCTATTTAAGCATTGTAATTTCTAAGTTTCGTAAGGTTAGTGAATAATATTTCTTATTTCCATTTTGCTCCAAGACTCACGTGCCACGAGAAATGAGAGGAGAAACATATTTTGGAGGTTGGGTTTATTCCCCGTGAGGGTTCCTAGGATATATGTTGTGTACCTCTATTTTATGGTTTGCAATTGTTGTTATGCATGGATGTTATACTTGCTCTCTATTATGATGTTAATTAGTTAGATCATGGATATTGTTTGAGATGGAATTTAAATGTGATTTACTTTCCAATGGGATGATACATTTACATTCTTATAAGATGATCACTAGTGTGTGTTGTATGATGCATGATTTTGTTACCAAGAAATGTTCCATAAGTGAGAATGGTTTATAATTGCACTTGAGGTTATTAGATATAATAATGAATGATTTCTTTGCTTTTCCAATGAATGACTATTTTAATATGAGGTAATGGTTTATGCTTTATTTCAAGTAAGAATCCTGAAGGGAGTAAAATATTATTTATGCATTATTAACAATATATGTATTGTATTCCACTGCAAAAGAATTAGAAAGTAAGATTGAAGTTACATTCAATTGGTTAAGTAAATAAAATTCCTAACGATAAAAGAGATAGAAGTATTTAAATAAAGAAACTAATAAACGTCATGATGGAATGCGAGGACAGATAGAAGTTGGTCATTCCTATCATGAGAGTTGACACTAACCATGTCATTATTCTCTCGATTAATTGCTATCCTAATTGATGTTGGTTCAAACATACTTGAATGAAAACTGACATGATGGATATGTTCAAAAAAAAATCTATCTCAAGTTGGGTTGGTAATTTAGGGTTGTTACACTAAAGGTGAAAGTTGTGATTTGTCAAGGTTGGGGACCCAATTATAACCCTTTTTTCTCTAGCAAAAAAATAATGTTATTGATGACATATCACATTATGGTTATAAGGATTACGAATAGTTGAGGAGGTAGTTTTAACACCTAAATTAATACATTCTTGATGCTTCATGCATTTATTCTATTATCACATCAATGCTAAACTAGATTGCAGATATTGAATTCATTATGTGTTTCTAACATTTGATAGCAAAGTAGGATGATATCAAAGGATATTTGACTTATGAAGATAATATAATTGTTGAGGAGTGAAATACATCTTCTAGAGTTTGTGATAGCATGTTGTTGATAATAAATCCACAAAGGAGCATATATAAGTTTTGATTCAAGAGAATACCTTGTTGATTGAAGAGGAAAATTAATCTTGATTATTATTTTTTTGTACTATTATAAAAAATAAGGGATTTGAAAGGTTCCTCAACCTTTTACAACCAGCAACAGGAATCACCTTTTCATTGAAAGGAGAAACAAAATATAACAACACACCCAAAGGCTACCAAAAACATCAGGATATCCACGTAAAATAAACCAGAAAACAAAGAGAAACACATAAAAAAGAGATAGAACAACACTAGGTAGGAAGATCAGTAGAACCGAGTTAGTTATTTACCAGCCAATCCATTGCCTGAGATATGTCTCCCATAAAATTGGACACTTCCTCTATATGATCCGCAACCATCTTAAGAGAACCCCAACAACCATCTTATGAGAACCCCAAATCGTTCGATCCTTAATTTCCATCAGTTTCAAATTTTGAACAAGATTATTCTTCAAATCATTCGTCGAGTCTGGTCGGTATATCTCCCTCGGAACACCAAATAATGGGATCCAGGCCATCCTGCAGTTCCCATACAAACCAACAAAGTCCACCAAGGGGAAAGAAATCAAACATGAATGTACAAAAAAGCAGAACTCCAACTCGTGAACCTTGTGCTAAAAAACACCCACCTCCATGACTACAAAACATGAAAAACCCTCAAGGAGGAACACAATGCTGCCCACAAGCTAGAAGAAAGACAAATAGACTACCAATTGGCACTAACAATGACCACCACATTTGAAAACATCCCAGCTAAGAAGAAACTTCTGGATGACACAATGTTCGACACCAGAAATCGAGGGGACCAAAAAATCAAAGTTTGAAAGAGGTACGAAAAACAATGGCTACCTTCCCAATGACTCGAGACAACAAATGGATCGTTGAGAACTGACAACACAACACCTCCCCTCCATGAACCAACTAGGCCCAAAAAAGGAGAAAACCGAGTTCCCAAGAAATTTTTTGCAACCAAAATCCACCTGTACACTAGCAAACATAGTGAATGAAGAACAACCTGGCTTATCATCATTAACTCTGAGTAGAAGATCATTCAAGAAGTATTAATTCTAGACAACGTGTATGTTGTACCTCAGGCTAAGATTTGCCATAAATTCTGCCATCATATTTCCTTGTCTTAGAATGTGCACGATTGACACCTGATTAAAGGCTTTGAGACATGATTTTGCTTCCTCTAACATTCCTACCACCCTCCAGCTTGGCAAAACTGGCCCGTTAAGCATGTTGATAATATTCAATGAGTCACCTTCCACTATAATGTTCAAAAAACCTAAATATTGAAGGAGGAGAATGCCTTGAAATGTAACCCTAGATTTAGCAAATTGCATGGATTGAACTGTTAATTTTTCAGTACAAGCTACCATAATATCCTCATTACTATCCCTAATGATGCCACCCACACCATCCAATACTAGATTACCTTTTGAAACGCCATTAAAATTTAACTTGCACCAACCAAAGGACGGAGGAGTCCATCTAACTAATTATCTTGGATTCAGAGCAAGCGTATCCGGAGTGATAAGCGGGAGGCCAAGCAACTTTTCAATCTGAGCCTCGTTCGTAGAGCACAGATAACTGACACCACTAGATATTTTAAATGCCATAGAGATATTTTTAGACACTCTCCCAATGATGCGAGAACTAACATGAAAAATATCACTTTTCACATTGTCAAAGGCTCTTGCATTTCGTTCTTTCCATACCCCCAGAGGATGTGGGAAAATTAAAAATTTTCAAGAACACTTCAGCCAAGGGGACACAAAGGGAGCACCCACTAAATCCCCATCTTAGCAAGAATAAAATAGCAAATACCATGAAACACAAGACAACTTAGAAGAAGATGACTAGTTGACTCCCACTCCACTTCGCAAAGATAGCATCGATTAACAATAATAAGACCCCTTTTAAGAAGATTTTCAATGGATAAAATTTTATTATGGGCTGCCAACCAATAGAACATGTTAACCTTCGACATCAAATTTTAAAGTCAAATCTTACCGACCAAAATAGATCCTTCATGCTCGGGTTCAAGAAGAGAATATGCCACTTTGACCGAGCAAGACCCTTCACCATCACCTGCCCAAATTATTCTATTGTTGACTTCATCATATCTCAAGGTGATGAAGCGAAGCTCCCTTACAATAGTGTTCCAAGAACGTTGAACTGCATCACTACCCACCTCCGCTAGAAGATGAAACCAAGCCTTATGTCCATCAATATTAATAATAAAATCTGCTACTTTAACCTTCCATAAAACATCCAGAGTGGGCCGTAGATATGATAGAATAGGGTCTCTAATAACGAAATATCCCTAAGCCAGGCATCTTCCAAAAAATACACTAGTCTTCCATTGCCAGTAATCCATCTATAGTTGCTTTTTAAGAAAGTTCTCAACTTGTTTAGACTTTTCTAGAACACTGATCAACAACCTAGAAAGGGATAAAATAGAAAATAATTAAATATGTATTTAGCTTTTAAAATATAAGTCCAAAGAGTCTCTACATTCAACATCACCTTCCAATCCAGTTTATCGACTAAAGCTTTATTTGTTTGGCTAGCTCTCTTGAGACCCAACCCCCCAAGCTTCTTATTCTTGCACAACTGATCCCAAGACACAAATGAAATTTTACCTTCAATTTTGGACATGACCAAAGTAAATCCTTGCAAATACTCTCAATTTTAGAAGTCACTTTTACCATAATTGAAAAGAGGGACAAAAAGAATATGGGAATACTCTGTAGCAAAATTCGGACTAGAACCACCTTCCCAAATTGGCTCAAAGAAGTGCCCTTACAAGAAGCTAGCTTTGGGTGCATCCTTTCAAGAATTGAAATCCAAAACATCTCTTTAACTTTTTCCACAAAAAGCAGCAACCCTAGGTCAGTTACAGGAAGAGAATCAATTCTGCAACCAAGAATACTAGCAATCTTTCATTGGTGATCCTTTGAGGTATTGATAAAGAAGAGACTACTCTTTCTAAAATTTATTTGTTGCCCCGCAACCCTCTCATAACAAGCTAGAATGGACTTAACTTCCTTGGTGTGAACAGTCGAAGTAATGCAAGACAACAAAGTATCATCAACAAATTGTTGATGTGAAATCATATTACAAGTTGAATCTAGAGTAAGACTTATCACAGAATTCCATCGACCTAAACATAAAAGGGTGAAAGCGGATCTCCCTGTCTAATACCACGACCTGACTTAAAGAAACCTATGGGGTAGCCATTAATAAAAATTGAAAACCATGCTGAAGAGACACAAGTTTCCACCAAACTAATCCAATTATGATGAAATATTAACTTCCTCATAACTCTAAAAAGGAGCGACCAAGAAACCCGATCATAAGCCTTATTCATAATCTGCACCGAGTATAACAACTCATGAATTACAATTGCTCCATCAATTATCTACGTCTCAAGAACAAAACCACTTTGAGAGCTATCTAATATGTCTGGCAGAAAGGACTTGAGTCTATTACCAAGAACTTTAGTTAATATTTTGTAAACCGTGTTATTGAGTCTAATTATTCTGCAATCATTGAAATATGCCATAAAAGAGTTCTTAGGGATGAGAACTATGAAAGTAGCATTAAGTGCCTTAGGCGGCACCTAAGATATTTGAGTTTCCCAAAAAGCCTCACACACCTCCCTCCTGTACATATGCCAAAACTTTTGAAAAAATTAGGGGAATCCATCGGGACATAGATATTTCAGCTCTCCCATTGAATCTAAGGCATCCTTAATTTTTTCTTCCAAGAAAGGATCTTGAAGTTTTTCGTTCATCTCATACAAAACCAAAGAAAGAATCGAGGATAAAATCTCATCTTCAGCTCGAATATCCTTGGTATTATCAGATCCTAACAGAACGGAAAAAAATTTACCCCCTCATCTCTAATTTCAATAATATAATTAGTCACTGAACCATATGGCCTAATAATCTCATTGATTCTATTATGACTTCTATGGCAAATAGTCGAGGCATGAAAGAAATTAGAATTTTGATCTCCTTATTTCAACCATAAATCTCTTGTTTTTTTGTTTCCAAAAGATCTATTCTTCCACCAATTTGTTATGGATATTTGAAAGGATGAGCTTCTCTTTAATCTCCAGATATGCATTGAATCCCTGTTGTTCCACCAAAACTTAAAGATCTTTAAGCTGAGACTTTAAATTTTCCTTCTCTTTGAAACTGTTTCCAAAGCAAAATTTATTCCAAAGCTTGAGGTGAAGCCTAATATTTTTTTCTTATTAATTAACAAAACCATTCCACAACCCTGCATTTGTTTTGACCACCACTTCTCAAACAGGCCCTCAAATTCGGGGTGAGAACACCACATAGCCTCAAATATAAAAGGCCTAGGCAAAAATGAAAGTTTAGCCAATAGCTCCATCCACAGCATGTTATGGTCAGAACCGGCCATAGGAAGAGATGATAAGCAAGCCTCCCCAAACAAATGGAAACTGGAATTTGAAATCAAAATCCTATCTAGCCTACTCAAAATAAAATTCCTTTGGATCCTTCGATTACTCCATGTGAATCTCAAACCTTTGAGATCCAAATCCCATAGTTTCGTAAGACTAATGAGATGAGCAAAATCTTCAATACTATGACTATCACAATGAAGAGTTACTGCAAATTTTACTTGTGTGTGCTTATAGGTGTTGCAAACTTTTATTTATCTTGGAAAAAATGAAGAGTTGTCCAAATAGATTTTTGTTTGTGCCAAAAGAGTTGTCATCACAAACATTATTATCATCGAATGCAAGGAGGAACATGTCATCTAAAGAAAATAATGATTTATTCGAGAAGCAAGGCATTAGAGAATAAGTTGGCAGTCATCCTCATATCTTGTTGATGGTATTGGAGTTGCATTGGAGTGGAGAAAGATACATATCTATGAAAGGGTTGTCTTATCGTGTCATCACATAACCATCCATCTAGAATATTTATTGTCTAATTCATTGTCATTTAAAGATAGGTCATCTAAATTAAGGTGTCGTCACATAACCAATTGTCTAGAAGAGTTGTTGTTTGAAGATAAGTCATCTAATGTAAGAGTCATTTGAGATATGTGCCAACCAGGCTATTTGAAGTAAAGTTGGTTGGCTCCTCCATTGACCAATACATTCTAAGAAAATAAGTCATCTAAAAGAAATTTGTCTAATGTAGGGTTGTCTAAAGAGCCCATGTAGACCATTTGAATGGATATATTATTAATTTTTGTTTACATTTTAAAGTTTTTAGGGAACATGCTCATTTTTCAAGTGGAGACATGTGCATAAAGGAGAGATGTCTAGTGAATATGTCATCTCCAAGAAGATCACAAAGAATGTGTTGAAGTTTTCCTACTATGAGGAGTTTCACATATAATCAAAGTGGATCGAAGGACATGTGGATGTCATGTCTAGAAAAAAAATATGTTTTTATGTTTTTGCTTTTCTATTTTGTGTGTCATCCAATAGTAATTGTTTCCCCTACTACATGTTGTCTAGAAGGAAATAAGTGGTGTCATTAAAAACATTTAAAAAAATCAAATCAATTCAAACAAAATTTCTTTGTTGTCTAATTGTTGTATGTTTCCTATTAGCTCGTGTTATCAAGAGTAGAGCTTTAAGACATTGTATAGATGAAAACATGTCATCGTAAGTCAAGACGAAGTGCAAATATGATATTTTCAAAAAATTTAAAACCCTAACCATTTATTTGATATTTGATTAAATTTCTATAGCAAATATTAGTTTTTCAAAATGCATTCATTCTAATTAATTAAGTCATTTACCATTAAACATATCTATTATTGACCAATTGAATAGAAAGGAGCTATAATTTAGTTGAGCATATGTGTTTTATTTTGGAATAACTAAGTTTTTATCCCACATCCAAAGTGGGAATGACCTTGTGCTATTTAAAAATATTTTTGTAAACATGTTTTTTGAAGGATCTAGATAGGAAGGTTATTGTCATCTATGCAAGTTAGTTTTTTATTAATGTAACATCATCTACAATGTTATCTTGTTAACTGATGTGCATGATTCTTTCTTATTAAATACATAAAATCAATTTTTGTTCATTATGGTTGATGAATGTAGGTAAAACTAAGGAGATTCAATATATATTTTATTATCCTCAAACTTTGAAGGAATATTACAATAGAATATTATGTGGATCCTATTTGTGGAGGAAAAAATGACATTCTATCGTACCTTATTTTTTCTGATGAGACCTTATTGTTTTCTCACAATTCAAGGCATTGCTCATTGTCTAAGTGTAGTCATATATATACTTGTTGGAAAACTCTATTGGAAGTGTTAATTTATAGTTTTAGGAGTCTTTGACATGGATATTAATTATCTAAAGATGTTATTGCCCAAATCATAATTTCTAAAAGGTGGCAACTATTCCATGTGGAAGACAAATTTGAAGATTCACCTAGAGTTCAAAGATTTATAAGGAGTGGTATTTGGTAGTATGCAAAGGCATGTTGTTGATCTAGATGAATAAAGAAAATTTAATAAAATTGATCAAAAAGATAGACTGATCATATTGTTTAATGTGAATGATAAGATCTATCCATACATTTGTAAAGCTCTTAACATGAAGGATGCTTAGGATAAACTTAGTATGATGTTCAAGTCCAAGAATTGAAACCAAAATCTACACCTGTAGAGAAAATTGCATTTCTTTAAGATGAAGATTTGTGAGAAGCTAGAAGGTTTTTTATGATGGATTGATGAGTTGTGAGCCTCACTACAAGAATTATATAAAACCATCAATGATGATGTGCTTGTTTCAATAGTGCTACGTGAAGGCCAATGAGACCTTAGTTCAATGGTTGAGACATATAGGTGATGCAACCCACACCAAGGTTCAAATCCTAGTGACACCAAAAAGGGTTGTATAGCTCAATGTGACTAGTTGATGTGACCTATTGTACTAAGGGAAAGGTTAACCCTTTTTAAACCCTAACTTACCATTAATATAAAAAAATAGTGTGATGTGAACTGCCACCAATGTTAAGTGTTTTGGTAACAACTATGAATGCGACTAATCAAAGTCTCACTTTTGAGACTATTGTGAATTTTATTTAAGAGGAGGAAGCAATTTTAGAGAGGAAGACTAAAAATAAATGTGCTTTATTCACACATCAAAAGAGAATGCATTTGTTGCAATAAAAAAAGGGTAGTAGACCCCCAATAAGCGCCAAAACTAACAAAAATACAAAAAGCAAAAACAACGACAAAAACAAGGACAAAGGAATATTGTATGTTTTATTTATGGGAAACTAGGACATGTATTTTAGGAGTTTTGGTAAAGCATATTCTCACAAGTTTCTTTTAAGAACCAACCAAAGCATTTATAAGGCAAGCAAAAGAATTCTTATTGGCAAAAACACCAACTTGGTAATATAGTTGGTGATGTTGATTTTTATGTAGAAGGACAAGATTATGTTTATATTATTCAACATTCTTATTATGTTTTGAATTCAATCCTAGTTTGGTACATTGATTTAGGAGCTATTAGTCATATAATAGGCCAGGAAGAATGGTTCACGAGACTTTACAATTCATCTTATCGTGGAAAAGTTACACTTGGAGATAATATGACATACATCATTGTTATAATTCGTGATGTTTGTTTACATCTTGTATATTATAATTATCACTTGATTAAAGTTATTTACATGCATAGCATCATGAAATTTATTTCTATTTTTTAATTACTTAATCATAATTTACATGTTGATTTTTTGGAAACAAATGCAACATAACTCTATCTTATTTAAGAGAAATCTAGGTGTTCAACAATCAGTTATCATGTTACTAGCATAGGTAAGATGTTTAATATTGTGTTTGTAATGCAAGATAACCAAGATTTGGTTTCCAAGGTAGATGAAGCTACCTCATTATGGCTAGGAAATTTGAACATCTCAACTTCGACCAAATTCTACATCATGACATGGCAAATGGAATTGCATATTTAATGAAGCGTGAGCTAAATCAAAAAATGATTATGTATGTGCCACAAAATAGATCCTCCTTTGTACCATATGATATTTAATGATCAAATTCCACATGAAAAGACATCCTAGTATTGCCAAACACAAATGCAAGTAAGGCCACAAAATCAACTACCTAATTGGACTTAGCAAGGACCTTTAAACTTAATGGTCTACTCCTCGATACTAGTTTATCCCATAAAATATTTTATGAATTTTGATGAGAAGGAAGATAAAATTGTTATGGATCACCTAAGTGATCCATAAAAGCTAAAATTAATATATAATTTAGGAAGAGTATATTATGGTGTGACTACTAGTCTATAAATTAAGAGATGAGGTTACACAAAATTCATGACGATGTTGTATCTAATTACCCTTAATATCCAACCATATGATGAGTAGGCCCTACTATATTACATAAGAGGGTTACAATCAAGCCTAGCTTTGATGGTTAGAAATGCTAATCACATCTCCTTGAATGGAGGATTTGAGGAAGCAACTCATGCTAAATATGTCCTCATCCAAGTTAAAAAATTACCTCTTGATCCTCTTATGGCCCACTCTGCATATGTGGCACTCATCCCAAACACTCAAAAATCAATATTTGTAAGCTTACCAATTCTCCTAGCTTGCTAACACTCCAACAACTCAGTTACGACCTAGTACATATACATATACGCAAACACATACTCTATATGTGAAAACATTTCCTTTTCAAAACATGCCTATTACTATTGAATTATATACATAATTTTCCATGTTACCATACCTTCTCAACTATCCAATATAGGTACTACCTCTTCACTATAAAATCAAAATGATCATATCCAAGTATAGCTAAATGAATTAAGAGAAATGATAAATATTTTTGTCAATCAAGTTAACATGGAAAATAGACAAAGTAGTGGTTGGCAATAAATAATAAATTGAAATCAACAAAGGGGCTTCTTATCTCACAAAGGACCAACTTTCATACCCATCTAGGAATCAAGAAATCAATAAGGTTTAGAAAAATATGGTCAATGTGGTTTATGGTATCTTCCCTATAATGTTGGGCATAATCCCTTGGAATGTGCCATGGAAATAAGGAATGCTTAGACTACGATATATAATCAATAATTTAAAGGGTTACAATCCATAATTATAGGTCAAACATTGGCATCCCAAATACCTATGGCAAAATAAGCCTCAACCCAATAGCCGAATACAATGGATCAATTGAGGCTAGTGCAATAGTTGATCAATAAACACTTGATAAATCAAGTTTACTCGTTACGAGTGACCAATAATAACCACTTGAAGTCATAAAAACATCAAGTTTAATATTTTTGGAGAGATTAAACACTTATGAGATAGTGATGATATCTAGATAAGTAAACACAAAAGAAAATAAGTTAGCATCTCTAGGTGCTAAGTTCGATTCCAACATGGACATGTGTAGCAAACTAAAAAAGTAGTGTTTAGGCCTATAGTTCCTGGTGATACTAATAATTAGTAGGTATTCCACAATGATGAATAAATTATTGAATATTTTATCAAGGAATTCTATCATGGGGAAGGTAAAATGATTATGGTGATTATATCAAATATGGGGTCATTTTGGTAAAAATAAACCATCTACCTAGTGCCAAATATAGAGGCTAATTAACCTAAATATTGAAGTAGTAATGAAAAATGAACTCCTAAAGTTGTTGCAAGCATGGATTATCTTCCCTATAAATAATTAAACATGGGAAACAAATCTAGTTCTAGTGTGTAAGAAGAATAGAGATACCAAATTGTATGTTGAATTTAGAAACCTTAATAGGACATACCTAAATGATCATTACCTATTGTCATTTATGGACCAAATCTTGTAGAAGGTGGTAAGGTCATAAACGTTATCACTACTCAATGGTTTATTAGGGTGCAATCATGTTGAAATTGTAACTAATCCATCTCCATGAGAAAACATTATGTGATGTATTCGATAGGCCTAAGGGAATTTCATTGTACGATGTTTTAATTATATTGTAAAGTTTGATTATGTAAGCCCTATAGGCTATGATTAACCTTTTTATGGTTAAACCCTACTTATTACTTGAAACTAACCTAAAGTCCTCTTTTTGTCATCTTAGGTTAAACTTTATGATGTAATTAGGCTTTTGGTATTTCTATAAATACCCCCTCACACTCATTTGATTATTAGAGTTTTGTGAACATTATATATAGATAATATATGATTATTTAAGATTCCTATGGATGCCCCCAAATATTTATGTTTATTTTTTATTATTTCTCCTTTATATTTTTTGTATAAGATTTGAGTAGATGGACAACTTCTATTTATTTTTGGAAGATATTGTAAATTCCAACTAATCAAATCCAGGTTAAGGATGATGACCAATATAAAAAAACATTTATGACTAAAGGGGGAACCATTGTATATCAAAGAATATTTTTTGGATTATCCAATGCTAAAGCTAGTTTTCAAAGAGTAATGCATATTGCATTTTTTAGAATGATTTTGATCAAATTATTCTAATATGCCTTGATGCTATGATTGTTTTCTCCAAAGTCACAAGTAAGAACATTGAACACCTAAATTCAATATTCAAGAGATACAAGTAATACAAAATCTCTTTGAATCTTAAAAAATCTATCATATTTCTATAATATGGTAAGTTTTTGGGACATGTGGTGTTAAAAGAGGACCTCTCCATTGATACAAATTGCATCAGAGCAATTCAAGAATTATCACTTCCCTTCTCAGTCAAAGGTGCTAGGCCCTTCATGAGTTGAATCCAATTTCTAGATAAATTTATCACTATATTTGCACAACTAGCTAGACCTATGACCAAGAAGTTGAAGAAAGATGCCACCTTTATGTGGAAAAAAGAAGGCATATAGGACTTCTAAGATATTAAGGATGTAATCACCAAGACACCTCTCTTAATCAATCCAAATTTTTTAGGAATTTAGATTGAATGTGTTTGGTATAAACATAAATATTGCAATGATATTAACCCAAAAGGATGATAAATACGAGGAACATCCAATATCCTTTATGAGCCAAACACTTCACAATTATAATGAATATTATACCTTTATAGAAAAGTTGGTGTTTGAAATTTATGTAATGTTTAATCCAAGGTAAGACCATTGTATTTGTAGTCCATCCTAATTTAAGGTCTATAGTGTTACATGGGTGATTAAATGAAAAAATATTTTTTTAGATTAGTAAAATTCAAGAATTCAACATAGAGATCAAACGAAATAAACTAGTTAAGAAATGAGATCTCTATGAAATTCTAGTTATGTGCCACCCTAGTGAACATGTCATATTTGTAAAAGAGATAGATTTAGATGAGAAAATAAAATGGATGAATGATAAAAAAAGGTATTTGCTAATAGTAAAAGTATTAAATAATTTAATAATAAAGGAAAGAGATAGATTCAAATGAACACCTATGAACTACACCTAACTTGATAGCATATTTTTCTACAAGGAATATGATAATATGCTCTTAAGGTGCATTGAAGAAGAGAAGTTGAAAGGTTTACTAAAGGAATATCATGACAAAGGTGGTCACTATTCATCCCAAACAACCTCACACAATATCTTAAGAGTAGGATATCATTACCCACTGTATTCATCAAGTAATTTCAATTGACATAGGAATATAAGACATGTTTTATGATCATTAGTAGTCAAAGAATAAAGAATATCATTCCTTTGAAAGAGAATTTTTAGTAATGGGATCTAGACTTTGTTGGAAATATTATCTATCATATAGTGTAGAGTATGACTAGATTATATCCACTATAGATATTATATAATCAACACTATTCTCACAGAATTAATTCATAGGATCTTGCAATAACTCAAATATAAATCTAACACAATAATGAAAATAAAACTCATAATATTTTATTGAAAACTACTATAACAATGCATAAATGCAATGCTACTTTGATACATAATACAAAGCTTTGTCTTTAATATATACTTACATGAGACTTCATATTACATGACTCTTAACCTTCACTCTCCTCAAACTTACGGGAGATCCAACTCTTCATATTTCCCTCTTACATAATAAATCTTACATATTACATAAAAACAAAGCCTCTCATGATTACTCATAATTCATCACTTATAAACTTGACACTTCACTCACACAACTAACACTTACTAATATGACACATACTATAAATTGAATTATTAAACACACCATAAATTATTTTCACATCATAAACTAACAACCTAGACTCAAATATTTACAAAGGTACTTACCAAATAATGTAATAGCTCCAAAATCCCCCGTATTACATTATTTGGTATTGTCTTCATATGCAATGAAAGGGAAATCACTAGGTACTTTATGCTAGTTGTAACCTATGGACTCCCCAATATTATTTTGGTTTTAACTTTTCTCTAACTATTATGAATAGCCACCCCATGTGTGCATTGTAGGTGCTACAATTGGAAAATACCCATGCATATTTATGGCTTTTGAAGCCTTAATATTAATGTAAATGCGTAGGATCATGATAGCCACAATATAGTAACATAAAGATATTGATGTAAATAAAAACAATATGAGCTAACTAATATGTAAATCAAGACTTATAATATATCAACTAACATTCATTAATATGCAAAAATATGAATGTAATAGCTTGAATCATACATTTAAAAAGCATGTAGAACAACCTACAATATTAGTTGCTCAAATGTATGCAATATTTATTACTCCTCTTCCTCTTACAAATGTATCATAAAACTCTCTTACAATGATGATAACAATGCTCTCTATACTCACTATGAATGCTATGAATGTTATATCCAATATGCTCCTCCATGGAGTAATATATAGCCAATGTAGTATGAATCTTTGTATACTTGACTCTTCCTTTCCTTATGCCAAGTATCATGACTCTTGGATTCTCTACTTGACACTTGCATACACATGACTCTATCTTGTATGCACACCTAGACATGACTCTTCACTTAGCACTCCCTAATCTAAGAATACATGTGCACACTTACATATGGGACACTTGTGCACATCTACACACATTACACTTGCACACTCATTTACATGACACTTGTGCATTTCCTACACATTATTACATTACATAAAATATTTACTCACACTCTAATCTAAGACTTAACCCTAGTCTAATATTTATAATGTGTACCATGAAGATACCATGGGGGTACATTAGCATGTACCAACTAATGTAATATTCTCCAACATATACCCAAGAAACCAAAAATATTTTGTTACATCAAAGTTAGCATCGACCCCTATAATTTTGATAGGATTCAAAGTCCCACCTGGAATAAGGCCCTGTGCAAGCCTATATTCACATATATGAAGCAAAGCAATGGCCTTCAAATTGATACAGGGGCATATTTTATTATTAGCAAATGCAATAAGATAGTTTACACATTCCATAAAGCAATTGACTTGATCAAAGTGTTCTAAGACTACTTGCTACACATTCTAAAAGGAACTTTCTACAATGGATTATGTTTCATCATCAATATTTGACGTAAATCTCATAAACACATTGCTTCAACCAGATTTAGTACTTTCTATATTTTATTTGATCGTCTAAACAATGTAATCTACTATGAGGGTATGAATTTTTGCACTTCTATTATTTTGTATAAGGATAACAAATAATTTCAAGATATCATTTTGGAATATGAATTTAGCAAGTTCTTCTCTCCAAATACTTTATTCCAAGCTATATTATGGAATCAATGGCAATATTATCATCATGATGGCTTCTTGATGAGATAAATTGATGTGAGAGGACATATCATATTCTTACCCACACCGTGATCCATGTTGTAGTAACTTATCTCAATAAATTTCTATAGACTAAAAACTTGGGCAAGTGTTGGTATTAATTCCTTAGTAGAGACACCATATAAGGCTATGAAAAACTCTACAATCACATCACTTGGAAACTTTACACTATTTACAAATACTTGTTCAATAGGTTTTCCAGTAAGTCATCTCAATGACTGAAGTAAAACATACCTCAATATATGATTTGAACCATACATCATTGTTGTAGCAATAGAAGGTGTGAAGGTTATATATTCCATCCTAGAGATATATTCTAAGATAGCATTCCAAGTATATTTTAATGCATTAGTCTTAGTATCACATAATATCAACAATACCCATAAAGCCTCTATATTTTTACTTCTTATCTCCTTTGGTGCATGTAGAAATTTAAATCTCACCAAAGATTTTAAGAAAGCATATCACATAGTATTCATTCCAAGAATTAATTCACGTATTGCTCTTTCTTTTAAAAATTTAATCAAACATTTTTTAAAAATAAAAATAAATAAATTTACCTTTGCTTCATGTGTGATATTTGTAATATCCTCCTAGTCATACACTATAACATCCATATGAATCCAACCATTATTTTTAATGCTTATATATATTCAATATTTTTCAATGAGTTTACACAAGTTTTTATGAGGGGTCCTAGTCCCATCATACTAAGTGGCATTTGAACCTTGGACCTCAAAGAGAGGCCAAATCCCTTACCACTATAGTAATATTGTAGCCTAGAAATATTCACTATTACACCTACAATGCTCTATGTTTTATGAACTAGAAAATTATCTTCTACATCAATCATTTTAGAATTGCACAAGTCTTTGGTTATCTAAAATGCTTAGCCGATACAATGTTATTATCTCAGGCTTCAAATAAGTTTTCGGTAGTATACATGCTTGCACATTTTTTTTCTCCAAGATTGCTTCAATGCTCTCAATCATTCCACCTCAAGCCCTTCTATTGCATAACACTCTCTGCAAGTTGGACGTTCTCCTCTTTTGCTTCAGCTTCTTTGATAATCTCTACTATGTAATATTTTTGGTCCCTGCTCTCCTCTACTTCAAATTCTCCTTTCTTATCCAATATTATTCTTTGCTCATTTTGTTTCAATCTTCAAATTTTCTTTCTTATTCTCAATTTCTTCTCTAATGTTTTCCTCTTCAATTTTCTTTTCTCTTCAAATTCTTTTGTTTTTAATTCCAATTTTCAATATTCAATTTCTTAAATTCTTTTCTCCTTCTTCTCTTCTCTTTGTTATTCTTCTTCAATTATTTTCTTTACTTATTTCCTTCAATAATTCTTTTCAATCTTCTTCTTCAATTTTAATTCTTCCTCTTCTTTTTATTCTTCAAATATTCTTCTTATAAATCCCATCAATTTTCTTCCTCCAAAATATTTATTCTTCTTATATCTCCCACAATTATTTTTTCCTTCACTTTAATTTAATATCTTCCTTTCAATAAAATCACTTTCTTCAAATAAATAACTCTGCCTTACCTCGACTTTTCTTCTTCAATATTTTATAATTTCCAACACTCTTTTCAACTGCCTATCTTCAAACTTGGGTGCAGTTTATCAACCTGGTTTCTATCCATATAGATGTTTCTTCTTATTCTCCTACACTTCTCTCTTAAAATTCTTCTCTTCAATGTATATCTCCTTCAAAATTCTTGTAGAAAAACTCTTCTCAAACATGGACTTGGCTTTCACTAGGCACAATCAAATGGCTTATTCCAACAAGGTCTTCTCATTGCTATCTCTTCCAAATACTACAATTTCTCTCACCAATACTCACATACAATGTCTCTAATACCACTATTAGCAAATCAACACTATTCTCACAATATTAATTCATAGGATCTCACAATAAATCAAATATAAATCTCACATAATAATGCACATAAAACTCATAATATTTTATTGAAAAATCTACTATAGCAATGCATAAATGCAATGCTACTTCAATACATAATACAAAGCTTTGTATTCAATATATACTTACATGAGACTCTTCATGTTAAATGACTCACGACCTTTTCTCTCCTCAAAATTATGGGAGATCCAACTCTTCATATTTCCCTCTTACATAATAAATCTCACATATTACATAAAGATAAAGTCTCTCATAATTACTCGTAATACTTCACTTCTAAACTTGACACTTCAGTCACACAACTCACACTTACTATCATGATACATTCTATATATTGAAATATTAAACACACCCTAAATTATTTTCACACCATAAACTAATAACCTAGACTCAAATATTTACAACATATTTACAAAGGTACTTACCAAATAATGTAATACCTCCAACAATAGATTATTTTAACATATGGATTGAGGTATTTTTAGTAAAGTATACAAACCATAAGATATTCATTTGTTATTAGAGGATATTATCACAATATATGAAACCCTATAGGCTATGATCACCAACAAAGATGCAATATTCATGAGGGATAAACTAATGAAATTTGAACTCGAGTATTGGTTTATCCTAAAGATCTCCTTTAACTACTACCCACATGGAAGTGGTTTGGTAGAGTTCACTAAAAAGAATGTTATCAAAATTTTAAGGATAATTGATGAGTCTAAGAGAGACTAGCTCACCATATAAAAATAACTTTATAGTCAAATTGGGTCACTCCTACGTTTCAAATTAGAACACCACCTTATAAACTTATTTGTAGCAAAGAACTATCCCAATGAACCTAGAACTCTCTTCACTTCAAATTTTCTAGGATCTAGAGATAGAGGACATAAACTTCACCTTGATGCATGATAGGTTAAATGCATTATTTCTACTAAAGGAAGATAGATAGAAAGCCTTTACGATATTTATCCAACATTAGATGGTTGTAAAAATATGATTTGATAAAAGTTCATGATGCAAGAGCATCCAGTGGTGTAAGGACAATCTTGCATCACAAAAAAACAAAATTACATTCTCTTTCAATTGTAGGTTTCTTTAGTTGTTTTGGAGTCCATGATGACACTTGAGAGGTGTAAGTCAGTCAGAAGTCCAAAAAGACGAAAAATGATCACCGGTAATTTTTAGTAAGTTAGCCTAAACAGGCATATATGGACTTGAAAATTTACCCCAAGAAGCGAAATTGAAAAATGTATCCGATGGTGAAAGAATCATCCCAATATCCTGAACGGTTTGAGGGATATTAAATTTTTTGTCCCAAGAAATCTTGCCAATAAGGTTTTAAAAAAACAATTGAAGACCTTAAAGGCCCTAAAAAGGATGAGAATTTAATAAAATGGGAATTTTTTTGTTGTATATCTCTTCGTGAGCTTCCCAAGGATATATTATAATAGCCAATCAGACACCCGAGTCAAAAGTTATGGTTCTGGGAAGTGCCACCGAAATTCAAATTTGAATATCTTTCTAGGCGGGAAATGAAAATTCAAATTTCAAATGAATATCTTCCTATGTGGGAAAAGGGGAGTTACACTTTCCAGAATGTTCTATGGAAGTTATTAAAGGGGGAACAGGGATCACCAAAAGATAGTCCATGATGACAAATTTAGGCTCCAACTTGCAGATTTCCAGTCAATTTTCTTTGTAATCAAATCAACCCTGTGGTCACAACATTGTAATTTCTGATTCTGTAATTTCATTTCATTGAAGAATATTAGAAGTTGGATTTATTTTGAAATTTGTTGTGTTATTGAGTATTGTGTGAGTTTTGGGTGGAGTAGCCCTTCACCAATTCAATAAACATGAAGTTCAAGGAAGGATACCTCATGCTCAAACAAGAGACAAAGATATAGCTAAACTAAATAAACATGAGAATATTTCCTTATGAAGCAAACCACACCATATTGGAAGGTTGTTGCATATTTTAGAAAATGAAAAAAATTTGAGACCCCTCTAGACCTAAACATTAACAATCTTATATATATATATATATATATATATATATATATATAGTTTTTTTCTTTTGTTTTCTTTTGTCCTGTGTCTTTCCCCCATCATATCATCCCATTCAACCAAATAAAATACTATATACTCAAGTGAAAATCCTAAAAAATTATGGTCAAGCTCCCTCTTATTTCTACTCATTTCTTATATATATCTATTCAATCTACTAGAGGGATAGTAGGAACTGAGAAATGATTTAAAAAGTTTTATTGAGGGACCAAGCAAGTGATTTACTAGTAAAAGGGATGACATCATATTAATGTAAGAAATGATTGGAAGCATACTTAACAAATTGTGTCAAGTCCTAAGTCAACAATTTTCTAGCATGATTTCAAGCCATCAATAGGCTTAGTGATATCACTCTATGTAAGTAGATATCATGTATACCTCTAAATAAAATTAACCAAGTCAAATTTCATGCAATTCTCTTGTAAACTTGATATCATGCTAACATATGCGATAGGCAATGCACCCTCAATCAAATTTTTAAGAATAAAGATATGATTCACTGACATAGGTGCAAATATATCAATAAAATAACAATTTGTTTGTGAGAGACAAAGCTAAGGCACAACAATGAGTTGACCCTATATAATAAGAATGTCAATATAAGAGCTTTCAATCCATTGATATAGGTGAGTTTGTGCTAAATATGCAGTGACCCTAATGATGAAGAAGAAAAGGTACAAGGAAGCACACAACATGTTGACACCAAAATAAATATAGTTATTTTTGAGTAAGATGTATGCACTATGAATTTATTTTACATGTACAAGGATAGTTGTAGAACACTAGACATAACTCCCTTAAACCCTTATTTTTATTTTTATTCTCTATGTGATTTGAGGATATCCTATTGCTATAAAAACCTATGGTTGCTACCATTAATTCTCATATGTCTTTTGCCACTCATATGCTTTTAAAAGCAACCCTTGTAAACCCGTATCATTGTTATTTGATTTTTAAGCAATATAATTGATTGTACACATCCAAACTCACTTCTTTCACTATTGTACTATGTATTGTCAACGCGTCATCCTCAATTGTTTGTATGGTTGCTCAAATTTTCTTGCCCTTGCAATGTTGTTCCACAAAACCCCAACTACAAGGTGATTACCTCCTTTATATATTACCACTAAGATCCTCCCTGTCACCCATTTTTTGAAGACAAATTTTGGAGTTTCAACCCTAGAATGGACAAAGAAATCATGAGAAAAAACTCAAAGTTGTCCAAGTATATTTCTACCTCATTCATTTGAAAATAAATGAATCGAAAATAAAGTGTTAAGCACCAAAGATAACTAATATTACAAAGTTATCCAAAGTATTGGAGATAGCAAATTGCTAGCCAAGCACCCAATCTACATGCAACTATAGATAGTGATTTGTCAGGTTAACCTTCAAACTTGCCTAAGTACTCAAGTTAAAAATTCATTGATAAGATAATGAATCATTATCTAGCATATGTATCATAATTTTTTAAATTCTGAGTACATAGGTAGTTAGTAATGGATCCCATAAGTTTCTCCTTAAACTTGAAATATATAGAGGTCATTGATATAGATTCAAAGGAGATGCTTGAAGAGTCCTTAGAGGTGTTTGTAGAGGAAAATAGCCATGAAAACTAAGCACATTAGAAAGGAAAGTAGGCACCTCCTAGAGATCTAAATAATAGATTGGTAACTCTCAATAACCAAAGCCATGTTATATTTTATAGTAGTTTTCAAAAATGAATGAAATCAATCGTTAACTACTATTACTTAACAAAAGAAATATACAACAAAAAAAATATAAAATATAATGGGGTGTCTATAGGCACCAAATGATCTTCATTAATTAGAATCAAATTACACTACAACAAATCATAAAATTATTGGTAAGAGGGAATATTGATAACCAAATACATGATGCCTTTATTTCAAGATTATGAGATCGACCCTCAGGAATAACATAATATAGAAAATTATAAAAATACCTTTTACAAAGTTTGCATGGGTCCTAAGGAAAAATATAACAAATACAAGTGCAAATAGTCAGTTGTGGCCTCAATAGAAGCTTAACCATAAATAGTCCAACATATCTCTTACATTGAATGGGGAAAACAAAGAGAGATCCTTACATTGGATCCCCCTTAAGGGACACTCTCCAAATCCAAGAAGCTCCTACATTGCAATAAACCTCTTCTTCTCATGCAAATATTTTGCCTTAAAATTCTTAGTGCAAAGATATACTGAGATAAGAAATTTAGTGCCAAAGATAATTCTAACTATGATCACACAAATTATTGATAAAAGCAACATTAATATTTCATATCCAATAACAAAAGCATTCATTAATTGAAACATGAAAACACAAATAACAATAATTGTATGAATTTGGGACAATATATATTACTATCATGTGCCACTTCGAGGGGGAAACCTCACAAAATATGCAAATTCTTCTCTAGCCTTTGAGTATTACATC
Source organism: Wollemia nobilis (assembly GCA_028583015.1). Classification (NCBI taxonomy): domain Eukaryota; kingdom Viridiplantae; phylum Streptophyta; class Pinopsida; order Araucariales; family Araucariaceae; genus Wollemia; species Wollemia nobilis. The sequence continues at coordinate 26,278,705 of JAQPPZ010000523.1, forward strand.
CCTCCCATTTTATAACATTTGCAAGAATATTTCTTGTCATATTATGACAATATTCTATGACATCCTGCTATGATAGTATTCTATGACAATATTCCTAACTTACCTAATTTATGACAATTACATTCATAATACCAGTAGTTACATTCATAATTCTATGACAACAAAGAGATTCTATGACAAAGTAGTTATATACATGATGCTATGAAAAACACTCTCCTAAATTAATAAATGACCCTCTTCTAACTAGACACACGATCCACTTATTTACAATAACAGATGCCCTGATGTGTTACACGTGTCGGTATTTAACATGCCACCCCCATTAAAGAAGCTTTGTCCTCAAAGCTAAAAGGTAGGAATTTGTTGCTAAAAGTCCTGCAATAGCTCCCATATGGTATTTTTTGGTAGTAACCCTTTTCCACTACACCGACACTTCAGTAATATCTCAAGAGCATAAATGTTGGGTTCGACGATTCAGAATGGCTATGGGCTACAATATAATGGATACCTTTTCATCTAGTTCATGAAGGATGGTATGTACTTGAGTATGTGTGCCTACCACTTTCTTCAAGCAAGATACATGAAAAATTGGATGAATCTTGGATGTTGTTGGTAGTTCCAACTTGTAAGCAACCTCCCCTATTCATCATAGTATCTTGTAGGGCCCATATAACTTGGGTGTCAACTTATGTTACCTCTTTTATTTGAGAGACATTTATTTTGAAGTTTGAAGATGAAGCAAGACCATGTCACCCTCAACAAATTCCCTCTCAATTTTGTGTTTGTTTTCTTGTTGTTTCATACAGTTATGGGTGATAACCAAATTTTGTTTGAGGGCTACTAAGACTTCTTGTCTATGACTAAGAACTGTGTCCACTGCATCTACCTTCGAGCTACCTAACAAGTAATAAGTGAGTTTTGGGGGTGGTTGAAAATATATTTCTTCATATGGTATCATCCTTGTAGCTATGTGAAAAGTGGTATTGTACCACCATTCGAATAAGGGAAGCCATTAACTCCATTTGGACTGATTATCTAAAAAAAAACATAAAATATAGGTCTTAAGACATTTATTTAACATCTCTATGTGGTCATATGTTTGGGATTGATAGGACATGCTTTGTTTCAATTGGATCCCTTGAATGTGATGTAGCTCCCAAAATTTACTAGTGAAGATCATATCATCGTCACTAACTATGGAGTGTGGGCTCTTGTGGAGTCTAAAGATCTGATCCATGAAAAATTATACCACTATCTTTATAGGGATGACTTAAGGACAGAAATAAGGATATTTGGTCAATCAATCCTTTATTACCATTATAACTGATTTACCTCTAGATAGAGGAAGTCCTTCAATGAAGTCTATAGAGATATCTATCCATGGGGACTCTAGAATGGGTAAATGTTGAAGTAATCCTATTGTAATGATTGTTTTCCCCTTTTGACATTGAAAAGTATCATGACTATCCACAAATTATTTGATATTCAATTGTAACCCTAGCCAATAGAAATTGGATTTTCATAAGAAACTAGTGTCCCCCCATTGGATATGAGTGAAGCTCTATGAGAATCTAGGATTTAAGTTGATATGTGGGTGGAACAACAACCTAATACTTATAACACAACTTATCCTACTTCCATGAACAATTAGGACGGTACTTTGTTGCTATTTGCAAGTCTTGAATGATCTTTGAAAGTGTGGGGTCTACTTGCCATTCAGACTTAAGTGTCTTTAACCAATCAACCTTAAGAAGGGACACTATATATAGAATATCATGTATTTCAAGCAACCTAGAAAGAGCATTGGCAACCACATTTTCTTTCCCCTTGCGATAGACTATCTTATAGTCATATCTTAAGAGCTTACTAATCCATTTTTGTTTCTTAGGAGAATAAATTATCTATTCCAAGAGATACTTAATGCTATGATGATCGGTCTTGATGATGAAGTGTCATCCCAACAAGTATGGTCACTAATGAAGAATGGTAAAAATAATGGTCATCATATCCTTCTCATAAGTTGATTTGAAAATATTTTGCCTTGCTTATGAAAGAAATTGGACAACCTTCCTACATAAGTACTACCCCCAATCCAACTCCATCACTTTCTATGACAAATATTTTGAAAAAAATAGGTATGACCAAAATTGGTGTATGACACATGGCATCCTACAAAATTAGAAAAGCCTACTCAACCACATTGTTCCATGCAAATGCATCCTTCCTAACCATAGCTATAAAAGGGGTTGATATCTTCCAATAGTACTCAACAAGATTTTGGTAATAACCTGTAAGGCTAAGAAATCCTTAACGACTCTTCAATATCTTGGGTTTGGGTCACTCCTTCATGGCCTCAATCTTTGTGGGATCTACTCAGACACCATATTTTGCCATGATGTACCCCAAATGTTCTACTTTGGTTACCCCAAAGATGCCTTTAGATTGCTTGACATATAACTATTTTTTCTATAGGAGCTTCAAAACCTAATCAACATGTTATAAGTGCTCTTCCCATGTCTTGTTGTAGATCAATATTTCATCAAAAATGACCAATGCAAACTTTTGTAGGTAGGGTTTTAAAACTCTATTTCTCAAGCCTTGGAAATTTGATGGTGAATTGGTGAGGCCAAAGGGCATAATTAAAAACTCATAATGTCCCTCATGGATCCTAAAAGTTATTTTGGGGATTTCATCCTTGTAAATTGAAATATGATGATAGCCTGACCTAAGGTCCAATTTGGTAAAGTATTGAGCACCATGCAACTCATACAACAAATCATCAATCACTAGAATGGGAAACTTATCTTTGATGGTGATATGATTGAGTTCATGGAAGTCCACACACATTCTCCATGACCCATCCTTCTTCCTAACCAATAAGATGAGAGCTAAAAAAGGGCTTGTGCTTGGACATATAAATCCTGCATCTAATAGTTCCTTTACCAATTGCTCAATCTTAGTTTTTTGGTGATAGGGGTAACTATATGGTCAAATATTTGGAGGTTGACTCTTAGGGAATAAATTGATTCTATGATCTTCCAACCAACTTTTTTAATATAATTTTAAAAAGATAACCTAGTGCTTAATAATAAGATTTATATATTTACTTGCATGAATCAATTTAGAAATTCATTTTCTAGGTAAATCATCATAAATCATCCAAAGTATGCATCAATATAACTTATGGAGCAGTAGCAGAATTTTATAATAATTAATAATAAAAATATTTCAATTGTTTAAGATTAGTGTTGACTCAATTTTTGTAGCCTATAATGTTCTAAATATTTTTTAAACTATATATTTATATGTAGAATTATTTCAAAATATATATAGAACCTTTTAAAGCATGTGGTATGCGGTCTACGATGTTTCAAAATCTTAAAGATTATGAAAAAATAGAACTAAACAACAAATATTGAAGGTTATGATTTTAAGTTAGATATCTTAACTTTTTGCAAGTTAAAAAAAAAAACAATATAACTATTTTTATTCATAAAATTATAATAATATGAAGTTAGTATTTAAATATCAAGTTGCATAAGATCAACCTGTTAGATTCCTCAACATTTCAAGGAGGAGACCCATGTTCGAATCTTGCCAAATGATATATGGATAATATCCAAGTTTTGTTGTAATACCACTATGTGGTGATGATGTAATATGGGTGAGGCCCGTTTCAATCCCATATAACCCATTAAAAAATAAGAAGTTAGTATTTAAATATTAATAAGGTAAAGAATAAATAAAAATAGAATAAAACAAAATTTCTTTTATTTATTTTACTTTTGGTTTGTGTTGATAATTACAAAAATTATGATAAAAGGGTTAGGGAGTGTATAAATAAAAGTTGTGAAATTAAATTTTGTTACATAAATTTAAAAGGTGTTTTAAATGTAAAGTTTGTATCTTAGAGGTAAAGAATAACATATAAATATAGATGATTGATTGTTGTGAATCATGCATTAGTTAAATATAATACCAAATTTAGTATTAATAAATACCTAATATAATTTTGAATAAAGTAAATTGATCATTGCCTATATATTCTTTATTAATCATTTTATTCAATTCAAAAAATTAAAATGAAAGACATTTTACAAAGATGTTTATTCTTTGTAAACTGTCTTTCAAATCAATTTTCTTAGATAAAAGAAACATCAACTTGAGTTTGAAGAAGTATAAGAATTTTTAAATGGTTCATTACCCATATTGATACATATGATATGGCTGGATTTCAACCATTTTAGTTTTTGGATGCATTGATTCAATTCCCTTAAATTCCCTAGTGATTCTAAGGTCCAATAGCTCCATGGATTTCCTGAGAATCATAGAACTGTGGAAAAGAAATGTGCAAGCAACATTTTATTTGGAGAAGGGGGAATGGTCACATAGATCCTGGATACAAGATTATGGGGAACCTGTTACAACGGGAAATTGGGAAGAATCCCATTCGTGAGAGAAAAATGAGAAGATACTCTTCCTATGGGTACTGGGTGGAGATTATAAAAATTGTTTCCACGAAGTTTAGATATTGTCCTTCCTATTTGGGTGATGTGAATACTTCTCTGGATCTGCAAGGACTCCTCATTCCTTTTGAACTAGGTACAATTTCTTGGGCGATTGTAGTTGTGAATTTTAAGCAAGAATCTATTATGAGTGATCCATTTTATCTTCAGCCTACCCAAAGATTGTTATCCATCCAATTAGATCTTCTAAGCTTAAAATTGGATGAAGGGTTGTTTAATCTTGTGGGAAAATTTATGGGCTCTAGACCAAATTTAGACTCAATTAGAAGATGGGCCTTCTCTAAATGGTCACCTAGTGGTCAGATGGAAATTGTAGCTTTACCCAACAATTTTTTGCTCATTAAGCTATCTAGGGAAGAGGATATGGTTAATATTCTAAAGTTTCTATGGTAGAAGAAGTTTGTTCCTCCGTAGATGGGGGTGGATTTTGACTCAGAAATGAAAAAAGATAAACTATGCGCCCATTTGGGTACAACTTCCTAGTTTACCTCTTCACTTTTGGCATGTGGATATCTTGAGAGGTATCACTAAAATATTTAGAGAGATGATCAAAATTGATGCAGCCACTCATGATAAATCTAGATTAATAGCTGCTAGGATGTACATTTTCGTTAATCTAGATTTTGATTTTCCAAAATTAATTGATCTAATTTTATATTTGGGTATAAGAAAACAGGTCATTGAATTTGAAAATCTGCTTTCTTGTGGATTTGAGGCTCACAATTCTAATCCTCTTAAAAAATGGGTTCAAATCTGGTTTCTCATATTTCCTTGTATCCTTTGGAGCTCCCTTATGGGAATAATGCAAAGATTGATGGAAATTTTACATCATTTCCTGAGACTATTGCTTGCTCAAGAGATTTATCTTCTGTTGAGAACCCTGCTAAGGATTCTATTCTTAAGAATGTTGCACAGGATCCTTTCCTTAAGAATGATATAGAGACAATTATCTTGAGAAATTATGCTTTATCTGCAAAGACTATTATTTTTTTAGGAAAATTTTCATTTGGTAGGATTGTTTTTGAGGATGTGTTAGCCTTGATTGAAGCCTCCATAGTTAAGGTTGTTGAAGATGTCAAACCAAGAAACTTGGCTAGAAAAAACTTGATTATTGATGATTCATCCCTTGTTATAGAAGATGTTTCTAGTGGCTCTCTCTTGATTGATTCTTTAGACCATATTGATAAAAGAAATATTGGTTTGGAGAGTGGTAAGAGCTTTATTGTTCTAGGTCCTCATACAAGATCTCAAAAAGTAAAGGCAAACAGATCTCGAGAAGACTCTATAAGATTGATCTAAGAACAAAAAAATAGAAACAAACATTGCAAATGGATCTCAATCATACCCTAAATTTTAATAAAAATGGGGGAATTTTGGACTAAATTTAAAAAGGGGGGGAGAATTTGGTTGGATAGCCCCTTTTGTTTGGGTGGCTTGAAGTTCTAATCTCTTTGATATGGAAAGAGGTTTTTGAGTCAGATGCAGTTATGAGCTTTATGATTCAAGTTTATTTCTTTGGATTATGAAAGTTTTCTTGGGCTTGCTGTAGGGTTTGGATTCATGTTTTCCTCGAATTATTTTGGATCAAGGATTTTTGGAATATCTTGCTGGTTTTTTTTTGGATTGTGGATGGTGATTTCTATCCTCCTTGTTTGAGCGATAAAATATCTTTTTATTTTGAATGCTATTTTGGATTTATTGGTTGACAACTGGATTCTATTATTTTCTTGCATTTATAGGTGGGATGTATTTTCAATTTTGATTTCAAATGTTAAGTGAGTCTTTTTAAATTTCAATTTTGTTGGTGTCTATTTTTTGGGCTAGGTTGTTGTAGCTTTTTCTTGGATTATGGGAGATCCTGTTGTATCTCTTGGAGATTATCATATAATCCTGTTGTATCTCTTGGAGATCTCCTCTTGTTCTTAGGAGATCCTGTGATTTCTATTGGAGATCGTCCTCTAGTTCCTGCTATTGGTCTCTTTTGTTGGTCTCATCTTTGTTTCCTTTGGGGTTGTCCTCTTGAGATCCATTTATGTTACTTTTTTGCTTGGGGATTCTCAAAAACCCTTTGTAAAAGGTTCAAGATCCTCTCAAAATCCCTTATATCTAATAAAAAAAAATGTTTATTCTTTTAAAAAACATAAAGATACATAATTTTACCCAATAGAGAGATAAATAGTCTCAACAAAAAGAAATAATAATATATGTTTAAAGATATTAAAAAATCAGGCAAACTAACACAATTCAAATCCAAGATCACTTCAATACATCCTAAGTTAAATTTCATCTTCTACAAAATATTTTATATGAAAAAAAGTCAAATAAAAATGTTAATTTCATTTTTTCCCATGGCAAAATCAATCTACCATATTTTGGAAAGAGGTAGATGTAAGAGATAGTGAAGGGTGTCCAATTTTACTGTATCAATTCCTAAAAATATTTGAAATTATGGTTCTTTTAAAGCATCCAACACTAAATATAGAAGATATGGTGCTTTCATGATTGTATTCCAAGAGACATCTATTGGCCATAATGAGTTTAATACAACCATTTGCTAGAAATAAAAGTTCATAAAATAAAATTAATAAAATTTGACTACACAGTCCTCACTTTTAAGTTCTATAAGAGTTTCTAATTTTTGATAAAATAAAATTAAAATTTTTTGACTACACAATCCTCACTTTAAGTTGTATAACAACTCTAATTTTCTTGTTTTTATTCTACCTTTAACCAATGTTTTACTTTTTATCTCTCATAGAATAACTAGAGAAAACTAAGGTATAAAAAAGAACACATACACTTCTAAATCACATCTAAGCAAAGATAAATAATGTTGTCCTTTACTATTATAAAACATGTATACTAAAATTTAAAAAAATCCAAAGTAACATGATTCAAATCCAAGATCACTTTCATTTCAATATTTATGACATTCTCTTTTTTATTTTTATGAATTTTTTTTATTTTTCCTCTACATCCTAAATTTCATTTCGGTATTTAAGAAATATTCTATATTTTTGTTGATAGAAAAATCATTTCACTTTTCCCATTGCATTGAAAAATGTATATTGAAAAGACTAAGAAGGGTGTGTAATTTCCTATTTCAATTCTTAAAAATAACTAAAACTTTGGTTCTTCTATACCATCCAAAACTAAATATAGAAGATATGATACTTTTATAATTGTATTCTAAAAGCTTACCATCAAATGACAATAATGATTCTAACACATCTATCTATTTATACAATAAAGTTAAGAAAGATTATATAGTTCTACCTATGAATAGCTCATGCTCATTAGATTTAATCAAAAAAATTACAAGGTTTAAATAGTCTGCTAACATATGGTTAGCGAGAATTAAGTAGGAGGAAGCAAAATTTAATTAAACAACCTAAACTAAATATCCTGTCACCCAATCCTACTATCCACTATGCCGACCACTGAGCTAACTAGGATGCCGTCCAAGGGAGTAAAATGGGTAAGGTCAAAACTAAAGTTGACAACCTTTTTTTACCATTTAACTTCCAACATTCTCCCCCTTAAATTTGAAAGGACCGACTATATAGTCTCTCAGATTTATATATTGAGCTTTCGCCAAGCCTTTGGTGAAGATATCTACAATGTTGTCCAAAGTGCTGCAATATTTAAGCTCAACTATCTACTATTCCACCATGTCTCAGATGAAGTGATACTGCATATCAAAATGCTTTGATCTGCTATGGTGGATTGGATTGTATGCCAATTGAATGGCACTTATGTTATGACAATACAATAGAGTTGGACCACTTTGACTTTCTCCAATCTATTCAAGAACTTTTCTCAACCATAGGGCTTGAGTACTAGTATGTGTGATAGCTATATACTCAACCTCAGTAGATGACAATGCTACAACAGTTTGCTTCTTGGAACTCCATGTAATTAGTCCTAAACCTAGACTAAAATAGTTCCCTGATGTAGATTTCCTATCATCTATATTGCTGCTCCAATCACTGTCACTGAAGCCAACTAATTTCACAAAATTACATCTGTGGTAGTGGATTCCAAAATCCAATGTACCTTTTACATATCTTAAGATTCTTTTAGTTGCTTGTAGATGCAGCTCAGATGGACTTGCCATAAACCTTGAAACTAGAAAAAAACATATTGAATATCAAGCCTTGTGTTGGTGAGAAACATAAGAATCCCAACCATGCTCCTGTAAGTGGTCATGTCAACCTTTGGTGCTCCGTCATCCTTGCTCAATTGGATTCCATATCCAGTTGGAGTTGCAACTCATTTGCACTGCTCCATGGTAAATTTCTTGATCATGTCTCAAGCATACTTGTGTTGACATATGAAGATTCCCTTATTTGATTGATGCACTTCCATGCCTAGGAAGTATCACATTAAACCGAGATATTTCATCTCAAACTGCTTCATCATGGAGTTTTTGAACTCCATATTCATTTTAGTGTTACTACCCATAAATATTAGATCATCCACATACAAACAAACTACGAGAATGTCTACACCATGCTTTAGGTAGTATAGATTTGGTTCACTTTTGCTTCTAGTGAATCCATACTCTTTGAAATAACCGTCAATGCGTGAGTACCAAGCTCTTGGTGCTTGCTTGAGGCCATAAAGTGTTTTTTTCAATTTATAAACAAGGTCCTCCTCTGTCAAGTATCCGTTTAGAAAAGCACTTTTCACATCCATGTTTTGAATGTTCCATCCTTTATGGGCAACTAAGGAAAGAACTGATCTGGTTGTCTCTTGTCGTGCAATAGGAGCAAAGGTTTCCTCATAGTCAATGCAAAATTTCTAAGTAAAACCTTTTGCTACTAATCTCACCTTGTGCCTCTCAATGCTTCCATCAACATTGTATTTGGTCTTGTAGACCCATTTACATCCAACACATTTTTTTCCTTTGGGTAGCTTTACTAGATCCCATGTATCATTATTTTTTATAGAGGTTATTTCCTCTTTCACGGTTTCTTGCCATACATTTTGAGTACAAGATTTCTCATAGCTATCTAGTTCTAGATATGCACTAGCCAATAAAGCATAATTGACTACATCTCCATTAGGATCTTGGGAGTTATCATCTCCATACAATTAAAAATTTTCAAGTTGTTGCAAAACTATATTCATTTCACTAGCTTGGCTTCTAGTGAATCTTCTCTGGAAATTTAGATCGAACATTTGAAAGGATGGATGATGTTGTAAAGTTCTTTTGCCTCTTGATGGAGAGTCACTATCAATGTACATCGATGAAGAACTTACTGATATCTGTGGAGAAGGACTTGGAGTGGCATCATATGTACTCAAAGTACTCCTGCTTGGGTTTGGAAGGGGTGGTGTGCCTTTGATTTTCTTGGGAGACACCTGCTATACTTGTGAAGAATTTACATATTGGGATCCATCATCAACAAAAATTATTTGATGACCCCATTCTCCCCCTTCATCAAAAATTACATCCTTGGAGAGTACAATTTTATGAGTCTTGGGATTGTAGAGTCTATATGCTTTGGTAGACTCACAATACCCTAGAAATATACAAGCTTGAATTTTGGGATCAAGCTTCTTCCTTTTCTCATCAGGAATGTGTGCATATGCTAAAGAACCAAAAACTTTGAAATGCTTTACATTGGGTTTCTTTCCATACCACCCCTCATAAGGAGTGATTCCATCTAAACTAGAAGTTGGACTTCTATTTAGAATATATACACTAGTTCTTACAATATCGAACCAGTACATATTAGTTAAATGCTTAGTTTGAAGCATCATTCTCACCATCTCAACTATGATGCGGTTCTTTCTCTCTGCCACACCATTCTATTTTGGGGTATAGGAAGTAGTGAATTGCCTTTTAATCCCACTTGCTTTACAATATTTCAAGAATTCTTTTGAGGAGTACTCACCTCCTCGATCTGTTCTAAGACATTTTACAAAATACTCACTTTTTTTCTCTACATTATTTCTGAAATCTATGAAGCAATCAAAAGCTTCATATTTATGTTTCAGGAAATAAATCCAGCATATTCTAGAGAAATCATCTATGAAAGTGAGAAAATAGGAATTGTTTTCAATACTCTTTATCTACATTGTACCACAAATATCCGAATGCACTAATTGAAGTGGATAGTTGGCTCTCCACACTTGTCATTTTGGAAAATTAGACCTTGAGTGCTTTCTTAAAGCACATCCTTCATAGAGCTCCTTTTGTTCGTTGATTTTGGGAAGTCCTGTCACGAGAAGTTAACAGTTTCAAGCTAGTGGAATTAAGGTGACCATATCATAAGTGCCAAAACACACTTGGATTTGCTATAGCTACATTTGCAAGTTGAGCTCCCCCTGGCTCACCAAATTTGAGAGGGAATAATCAATTCTTGGTCATTGAGACATGTGTGATGACTCGATTATAATTGTTTTTATCAAGAATGATATATTTTCCTTCATCAAAAAAAAGTTTGTAATTATTCTCCATCATTTTCCCAATGCTTAGCAGATTGTGTTGGAGCTTTGGAGTGTAGTAGATGTCATTCACTTTCTTAAGTCCTTTTGTTGGAACCTCCATGGCTCCAATGCCTTCGACTTGCAAATATTTATCATCCCTTAATTTGATTTGGGATTTGTAAGTGGAATCTAGAGTAGCAAATAGATTTTCTTTGCCACTCATATGGTTTGAGCAACCAGTATCCAAAATCCATGTGTCATTTAGATTCTGTTCTTATTTTCCATATGATAGAAAAATATTAGAGGTATCATCTTCTTCTCCATAATTTCCATATTGACTGCTGCTGCCTTGAGAAGATTTTGACCAGTAGTCACGAGCAAAGTGACCTGGATTACCATAATTAAAATAAGTTGTTTTGGACTTGTCACTTCCTCGTCCTTGATTTCCACTTCATCCTGGATTTACTCCTCAATTTTTGTTTCCACATTTGTTCTGATTACCTCCTCTATTGGAGTTGCCTCCTCTATTCTAATTGCCTCCTCTGTAGTTGCCTCTGCCTCTACCTCTTCGCTGACCTCTGCCTTGACCTCTTCCATACCCTTTTCCAGCATTTTTATTGGATGTGAAGGCTTTATCATTGCCTCCATAGCTGGTTGAAGGAGATTCTTGTAATATCTCTTCATGAGACTTTAACGACCTAGTTACTGCATCAAATGTTAAAGTGGAAATATCTTTTGACTCTTCTATGATTATGGATATGTGATTCCATATTTGAAGAAGTGTTCATAACACTTTCTTTATAATTGTTTCAGGCTTAATTTCTTCACCAAGAGTAACCATTTTATCAACTACTACCTTGAATCTGACACAGTAGTCACCAACTTTTTTGTCTTCTTTCATTTTGAGATTTTCAAAATCTCATTTTAGTGTTTGAAGCCTCACTTGCTTCACTTGATCACTTCCCTGGAATCCGTCTTTCAAAACTTTCCACGCATCTTGTGTAGTTATACAAGCGGCTATTCTAGGGAATATACTTTTCTCCAATGCTGCTTGGAGATGATAAAAAGCAAAAGAGTTGCTCTTTTATGCTTCTTTCTTTGTTTTCTTATTTGTGGCACTCAATGTAGCCCAATATGTGGGTTCTATGAAACCCTATTCTATTATATCCCATAAACATTTTCCTATGAGCAAGGTCTTCATTTTGATAGACCAATACTCGTAGTCATACCCGTTGAACTCTGGAATTGGTAGATTGTTATGTCAAGCCATAGTTACTAAAATACTCTTTTTATTTTTCGGTTACAATAAAGCACTCTACTTTTTCAAATAAGGAAAAAGGAAGAAGGAAGAAAGAAGAAGAAATAATAGATTATAAATTTAAGTCAAATCTGACTTGATTAACTCTTTCACTGATTGCTTATTCCTCTTGTTGTGGCGCTGCTAATTCTTGATTCATGAAATTGTTTGCTACTTGTTCTTCATTGTCACTGATCAATATTATCTATGGTAATTCGAGTTCTAGAATTTCCACTGAATTACTGTAATGAGTATATTCTTATTCTTGTGGTGCAACTTCTATGGATTCAGATTGCTCAAATTGACTCCCAAAGGAGTTATCTTTAGAGTCTGCCTCGTACCCTGAGTCCGGATGCCTCTAGTGTGCAATTACTACGTTTTGCAACTGATTAAACACAGTATGTAGCCCATAAGCTCTCACTTTTTCATAAAAAATTTTGACGTTTTCTCTCACCAAAAGTGCACATAGGGCATGATAGCAACCACTTGGTCTTATCATCAATACCTCTTTACAAATTTCAGTTTGATCCTTTGTCTCTCTTACAAAAAAAAACTAAGCCTCTCAAGCTTGTTACACAAATTTCTAGTTTGTATATCCTCCTAGACTATTACAATATGCTTTTACACTACAATTTTGATTCCTTGAATCAGGTGTAAAGCTCCTTATTTTACAATAAATTGCCTCTTAGGCAATGTTCTTAGAAATTTTTTTATATAATTTTCTTTCAATAATAATTTTAAAAATTACTATAATAATATGTTATTTAATAAAAAAAAATATTGGCCTTTAAAAAAATAATAATAATATAATTTTGATTTATTAAATAACTTTACTATATAACTTTTAAAAATTATAATGAAATAAATTAAAATTATAAAAAATATTTAAAAAAAACTTTGAAGCGGCTTTGAATGCCAAATTTTTAACTAAGCAAAATGACTGTGTCACGTTTCGAACGTGCGACCACCTCTATGCAAGTTTTGGCCTTTACCAAATGTGCTACAAGCCAAGCTTTGGCTTTCAACTACCTTGCTTCTATTTGAAGCATACCCGTCATGATTTTTTTAAAAAAATTCAAATGAAATATACCACATGCACTGTGCATGGGGATATTTGGGGTTTAAAAGAGGAAGCACGCGGATGAATGTTCGATTGCCTTCAGGCAATCAGGCCTTGCTCCTTTTACCCCTTACCTCCTGTGAATCTCCTCTTGCCAAGTGTCACCTGCGAAGCTCCTCTTGCTATGTCACCTACAAATCTCCTCTCGCCAAGTGTCTGCATATCAATCACCTGCCATGTCAGCCTGTTAGTCTAGTCTATCCTCGATCTTCGAGCCTACGGGCCTCCACTATGTACCACATGTCCTTCACTAGTTTACACCTCAAACTATGTGCTCCCTTTGGGCCTACTCTCGACCTCACCTTGGTTTATGCTCTGTGGGCCCTCTCGACCTTGTCGAGAATCATGCCTTGCCTGTGAGCTTGCTCCTATGGGCCTCCTCGACCTCATCGAGATCCATGCCTCACCTGTCAGTCTCCTCGGGGTTCACGCCTTGCCTGTCTTACCTCAGCTCTGATACCAGATGTGAATAGCTCATGCTCATTAGATTTAATCAAAAAAATTGCAAGGTTTAAATAGTCTGCTAACATATGGTTAGCGAGAATTAAGTAGGAGGAAGCAAAATTTAATTAAACAACCTAAACTAAATATCCTGCCACCCAATCCTGCCATCCACTATGCTGACCATTGAGCTGACTAGGATGCCGTCCAAGGGAGTAAAATGGATAAGGTCAAAACTAAAGTTGACCACCTTTTTTTACCATTTTTACCATTTAACTTCCAACACTACCTTAAGATTATATAGGACCTTACAATTTTTTTTGTTTATATTAGACCTTCGTAATACACATTGCATAAAATCATATACACATAACAAAATACATTTAATACAATAAACATTGATAAAATTTGTATGCTTAGTAAAACATTAGTAATATAGAACTACCACATTTTTACAAGACTGCTTCAAAACTAATATTTTAATTATTATTTATCTCATAGAATGAAGAGCAAACAAAAGTATTTATAAAATAGATAGAATTTTACATAGCATTTAAATAAAATTACATACATCATTAAATTTAATTATTTTTTATTATAAATCATATAAAACGTTCTCAAGTAAGTTTTTTTTGTGCTAGATAACAAGAGGTTGTACTTGGATTCCCCACCCTTGACAAATTACAACTCTTTTATTTAGAGCTTGAGATTTTACAAGTAGATACAATTCTCATCTCAATTAAGAAGCTATAGCTAGAAACTTACATCAGTTTTCATATAATGTCTGAATTTTTTATTTTCAATTTTTTGAATCTTTTCAATTTTTTGTATGAATACAAATATTTCATAATTCAGAATCCTTCTTGACATTTTTCTATAGCAGCCTTCACATTACCAAAATTTCACCTCTACTATCTATGCATTGCATTTTAGTAGAATAATATTTTCAAAACATCACACTAGCATAGTTCACTTTAGCAAATCTAGATTGCTAGTTTCCTTCATAAAACATAAGTGCAACCACACAAATTATAATAAATAGTTTATATGAAAACACATTAATGTTATAAAATAAAGTAGATATTACCAGTGGAAAATATTAAAGTAAAGTCATTATTTGATTTAGATAGTCAACATTTTCTTGTGAGCTTCAACTAAACTTACTACTTCCTATAACTATGGAAAAGAAAATTTAACTTCACGATCCTCAATAAAAACCCCTCTATTGGCTAGCATATCTACAAATTTGTTTCCTTTCCTTAATGAATGTGTAAACCTGATTTCTTCAAACTCTTTAGAAAGATCTTTAATTTCCACAATTATTTCTCGTTTGTTCCATGGAGTCTTTACTTCCCTTAAAATTGTATTTATTACTGAGTGAATCACCTTTCATTCATACTTTGTTCCATTTCATTTGTTTGTATGTTTTTAACCCTTCTAAATTCACCCAAGCTTCAACTTCATTATTTGTCTTAAATCCACTATTGAAAGATAACTGAGAAAAAATCTCTCCATTATTATTTATAATTATTCCTCCTCTCATTGGTCTTGAATTACCTTTAGATGCTCCATCAAAATTCAATTTGACCAATCCCACATCTTGTGGTTTCCACTTTATATTATTTTTTTGTTTCTCTTATACCCAACATCATAATTCCATTTAATGACTTGACTACGTCTATCAAGGCTCTCTGCTTCCAAATTAGGGACTGGGTGAGTTGATAGGGTTGCTTTAGACTCCTCTATGTCTAAACAAATATTCCTTTTCATAACCTCTAAATTGCTTTCCTTTCCTTTAAATATTCTTCAATTTTTTTCTAGCCATACAATCCAAAGTATTGTATCTTTTGATATATCCCATATCGTCTGTAAAGCCTCACTTTTATAAGTGCTCTTCCATTGCTTTATATATTCTTTAATTTTTCTATTAATCACCATGCATTTACCAAACATATTAAGAATCCATTGTCATAGTTTCCAGAATATTGAGCAATGTCCCAAGATATGGTCTATACTCTCCCCCTATTTTTTACAAAAAACACATCGAGAAGGACCATGAAAACCCCTTTTCATAAGGTTATCCCAGGATAAAATTATTCTATGACCTACTAGCCAAAAAAACATTTTGACTTTAGGAATTCTTAGGATATCCTAAATATCTTTCCATATTCTTGTGATATTACTATTTTGTTGGTGTTTTACATTATATCCACTTCTTGTTGTGTATTCTCCTAAACTATACAACTCCCAAATCAATTTATCCTTGGATCCCCTCAAAATAATCACAATTGTTATCTTTCTATTAAATTGCCTCTTAGCATAAATGTCTTGTATACTTGTAAAAAATTCTTCTTTCCATTTGTATCTTCCTTCCTAATCATTGTACAAAATGTTTGAAACCCTATCACCATATTTATCTTGAAGAAATATCATCCAAGGTTTCAAAATTGGATCTAAATTGAGTGTTTTTTTATCACACCAAGTATCCATCCAAATAGAAAAATTTTCTCCAGTTCCCACCACCCATCTTAAACCTTTAATCTTTATATCAATAGATTTTTTTAAACTATTCCAAAGAGCAATATTGTTTGGTAGAGAGAATGCAGTAAATATTAAACTTCGATCACTGGGCTCAACATACTTAGAATAATTATTACCCATTGTATTTGACTCTCTTTGTACAATCTCTAGATTACTTTTTCACTAAGAGCTAAGTTTGCATCTATAAGAACTCTTAAACCGATATCTCCCATAGTTTTATCATCACACACCTTGCTCCATTTCACCAAAGGAAATTTCCTTTTATCATATAAATCTAACCACAAAAGGATCGCATAATATAGATTAATTTTTTTTTTGTAGATAATGGCATAGTATATAATGACATATATTATGTTGGAATGGCCTATAATATTGAATTTATTAACTACTCTTCCTGCTAATGATAACCATTTACCTTTCAAAGTTGGTAGTCTATTCTAAAATTTACTAATAAGTGGATTCCATAATTCTATCCTCATTCTATCCTCATTCTCCCCTCAAATAAAGGTATCCCTAGATAAGTTGCTAGAAAATTTGCCTCCTCCATTTGAAGTAACCTACAAATTCTTGCTTTGATATTAGCTAGAGTGTTAAGGAAGTAAATTTTGGATTTTGTCCTTTTCACTTTTTGCCCTGATTCTCTTTCATAATCCTTTAATAAGTTATTCAAAACTTTGGCCTCATTTATCATTGCCCTTCGAAAAAGGGCTCTATCATCTACAAACTATTAATGGGTGATGTTGTTGATGTTCTTACAAGCCTTAAGTCCACTTATAATCCTATATTTGTAAGCCTTCTTTAAGTTCCTAATCAAAACCTTTGCCATAATAATGAACAAATAAGATAGAGGATATCCTTGTTTAAGGCCTCTCTTAGCTTTAAAGGATTCTATTACTAACCCATTGACCAACACTAAATAAGAAACTATAGAGACACACACTTTAATCTATCTAACCCATTTCTTCCCAAGTCCAAACTTCTCTAAAACTACAAAAAAAAAATCCCATTTAACCCTATTATAGAATTTACTCATATCAAGTTTTAAGATCATTGCTTTCTCTTTTATTGAAGTTGTTGAATGTATAACTTCATGAGCTACTATGATCCCATCCAGAATTTATCTCCCTTTCACAAATCCTCCTTGCTCTTCTGAAATAATTGTCTAACAATGACCTTAATGGATTTGCCATCACTTTGGAGATAATCTTATAAGCCATATTACATAGGCTAATGGGTCTAAAAGAATCAAACAATTCAACATCCTTATTTTTTTAAATTAGGGTAAGATATGTTGCATTAATTTTATAAGGCATGTATTGTTTTACCCTAGACTATTCCAGTACCACCAATAAAGAATCCTTCACTATATCCCAATTATATTGGTAAAAAGTTGCAGAGAGCCCATTTGGATCTAGGAATTTATCCTTATTAAAAATAGAAAAGAGCTCAATAAACTTCTAGAGTAATAGGCTACATTAGTTTCCTATTGTCTTCATTCATTATAATTGAAGGTACATCTTGAAGAAGTTTATCATTAAGAATTTTAGTCTCCTCTGATACTAGAATATTCTAATAAAAAAACTTTACCTCTTTTCTAATTTCACTATGATCTTCAATCCAAACCATTTATATTGATTTAATTCTACTAATTCTAGATGTTGATCTCTATATTATAGCCATCCTATGAAAAAACTTTGTATTTTTATCTCCTTTTAACTAAGTCTATCTTGATTTTAATCTTCAAAATTTCTCCTCCTTACTCAAAATATTATGATATTCACTAAGAAACTCCCTTTCCTTTGATTTTGGATTATTATGATCACCTTTTTGGAATTTTGAAAGTTTATCTTTTAGTTCTTTCTTCTCAAAAATATTTTCAAAAGTGTTTTTGTTCCATTTTTTAAATCTAGATATCATTAATTTAATTTGTTTTGGAAGATCATACAACCTCCTATTTCCTAAAGAATTCCATGTTTGTGCTATCATATCAACAAATTGAGGATGGTCTTCCCACATCTACTCATATTTACAATATGATCTTTTTTTAATTCAGTACCACCATTTAAACTCTTATTGGTCAGTGATCTGAACCAATACTTGTTAAGGTATTAATTTTAGCATAAGTTCATGTTGGCTATTTTGCATCTTGCCACATTAAAATTTTTGATGAAATTTTGATTAATAGTATGATTGTAAAGCGATAAATACAGTGAATCAATGTTGCAGTGTTTTTGGCTAATAATGTGTTGCAGTTTATTTTTGTGTTAACCTTATTTCTTTTTTATGGGTCTTATGTTAGGATCCTATCCTAACACCATTTTGTAATTCTCATTTACTTATGTAATGACCCACTTCCAACATGGGGGGATCCCATTATGATATTATTTTGTTGTTGTAATCACAGTGACACTAAGAGGGGGGGTGAATTAGTGTGGTCTTTTAAATTTTGAATATATAGCTTTAAATCCAGCAATAGTTTAAAAATAATAAAAGATATATCAAATACAGCAAGAGAGCATGACACACAACACAGTAATTTAACGAGGTTCACCAATGTGGCTACTCCTCAAAACTACTGCTTGGACTACCATCCAAATCCAGCCAATGCAAAGCTACAACTTTACAATATCTTTTACCAGCACCAACTGGAAGGAGCACCAACCCCTTAGATTTTTTTGTATCAAACAGAATGGAGCACCAACTCCTGATTTACTAGCACCTACTAGAAAGAAGCACCAACCCCTTATGCCAAGCTACAACTTGGAAATCAATAAAGATAATGAAAATTACAGAATAATACTTTCACCTTATTTCTCACAGTCTGCAGTTCCTATGCATTCTGCTGCTTCTGTGCAAACGCTTTGCACTATCCAACTGCTTCTATGAATTTCTTTGCACTCCCTACTACAACCAGATGATCGATCACTTTTTCTATCTGCGTACTATCACTTCACACTCAACCTCTGCACCCCGTGCTCTTAATTCATGCAATCACAATATGCACACTTCGCTTCGACTCAAATGAACTACGACTTTGCACTCAGCTCGAATCGATATGACTCAACATCTGCACCCCGCGCACTTCATTCACACAAGTTCGATACAACTCGCTCTCTGCTCGACGTGGACTTCACTTGCGCAAACACTATACTCGCATTCACACATTATCTTCACTCTACTTTCTTTCAAACTCGAAGTAGCCCTCATTTTATAGATGAAATTTTAGGAACAAACCCTAAAGAACGTCGGTTGAGAAACCCTAAATTTAGTCGACTGCAAACCCTAGAAGGTCGGATTCAAAACCCTAATAAATGTCGACTCAAAAACCCTAATGAATGTCGGCCCAGATTTAACTCTGTCGGCTTCAATTGTTTCTCTAGTTCTGTAGCTTTCCTCACGAAACTCCAACATGTCGTGATATCGCGACACCTTTTACATCCGTACGCCTTCTTGTCCTTGCTATCGTGAAATTGCAACACTTTTGTCTTTTGTTAGCTTTGCCACCTTTCTTGTCGCGAAATCGTGACACTTCTATCTTTCGCTGACGTCATTCTCACTCTTGTCGCGAAATCGTGACCCCTTTTGCTTCTAGGCCTTCTTCTCCGTTTTTGTCACAAAATCATGACATTTCTAGCGCCGTACATTCTCTCTCCTCCTAGAGTCACAAAACTACGACATGTCACGAAAATGTGACATCTTTGTCTTGCTAGCTACTTCACTGCTGCTTGTCGCAAAATCACAACACTTTTTCCATCCATACATTTTCCTTTCATCCTATCACGAAATTGCGATGCTTTCAGCTTCTAACGGATTTTATTGCAACCTATCATGAAATCACGACACTTTTGGCTTTTGTACACTTTTCTTCTCAGCTACCAGCAAAAACGGAACATGTCGCGAAGTCGCGACACTTTCACTGCCTTGGCTTCTTTTCTAACTTTCGCCCGCGAAAACATAACATGTTGTGAAATTGCGACATACTCGCCTTCGTACATTCTCTCTCCTCTTCGGGTCGCAAAAACCCGACATGTCGCAAAATTGTGACACTTTTCTTCCTTGGAGCTTTTTCTCCGAACATGTCACGAAATCGTGACAGTTTTCTTCCTTGGCACATTTTCTCCAACATATCGCGAAATCGCGACAGTTTTCTTCCTTAGCACTTTTCTTCCGAACATGTCATGAAATCATGACAGTTTTTTGCCTTAGTGCTTTTCTTCCGAACATGTCACAAAATCACGACAGTTTTCTGCCTTAGTGCTTTTCTGTCGAACATGTCGCGAAATCGTGACAGTTTTCCTTGCATCTTCTCTCTCCTCAGCCATGTCACGAAATTACGACAATTTTGTTTGCACTTTCTCTCTCCTAGTCCATGTCGCGAAATTGCGACAATTTTCTTTGTGCATTCTCTCTCCTCCGACATGTCGTGAAATCACGATAGAAAACATGTCGCGATATCGCGACAGTTTTCTTACTTGTCTTTTTCTTTGATTTTCTGCAACAAGGCAACTATGGTCTTCTGGGAAACTCACTGTCCATGTTCCGAATAACCTTTGAACTTCTGTCCTCTCGCATCCGAATGACTTTTGAACCGCCTCGTCCACCGCATCATTGGATCTAACTGACCGTGTTGACAACAATGAAAAAACTCTTGCAACACCTTGCTCAACAATCTCCCCCTTTGGAATTGTTGGCAACACCTGTGTAAATTCCTGGAACTCTTCTCCCCCTTTGTCAATAATACCAAAGGGCTGCTGCAAACTCCCCCTGAGTCCATACATACAATTTTCAAGCACAATTTGTTGCACTTAGCACAAATTATGATCATGAGCAAAGGAATAGGCAAATATTCAAATGCTCCCCTGAGAAAGTGATCCCTATAGCTAGTCACTTCTTGGGAAGTGTGACTACTCCTAATTTGCTTTGAAGGTACTCAAACACTTCCTTGGGCAATGGTTTTGTAAAAATATCTGCTACTTGTTCTGTGGTTGGGACAAAATCCAATTTAACTTCTCCTTCTGCAACTTTCTCCTTCAAGAAATGATACCGTATAGCAATGTGTTTTATCCGTGAGTGCATTACTAGATTCTTGGAGATGTTAATTGCATTGGTGTTATCACACTTAACTGATATTGGTTCACTAAAATTAATACCAAGATCTTTCAAAGTTTGTTTCATCCACAAAACTTGTGTACAGCAAGTTGTTGCTGCAATATATTCTCGCCTCGCCTATTGATAAAGATATCGACTCTTGTTTCTTGTCGTGCCAAGCAACCAACTTGTCACCAAGATAAAAAGCACCACCACTTGTACTCTTCCTATCATCAACACAACCTGCCCAATCTTGCATCTGAATATGATATAAGAGTGAAGTCTTTGCCTTTTGGATACCACAACCTATACTCCATGGTGCCTTTGAGATACCTAAGAATACTTTTTACGACTGTTACATGAGTCTTTTTGGGACTGGCCTAAAATATTGCTACCATGTAAACTGCCTGCAGAATATCAGGTCTAGTAGCTATTAAATATAGTAAGCTTCCTATCATTGATCTGTACATGGTTTGATCTACAGGTGGAGATTTGTATTCTTTACTCAACTTGTATCCTGTTGTCATGGGAGTGCTAACTGGCTTACAGTCCTCCATTGTGAACCTTTTTAGCATCTCTTTCACATATTTGATTTGGGAAATGAAAATGCCTTTCTCATTTTGATTAACTTGTAGCCCAAGAAAATAATACAGTTCACCAATCATAGACATTTCAAATTCATTCTACATCTTATGTGCTAAGTCTTTACAAGATTCATCTTTGCTGCTACCAAATATGATATCATCGACATAGACAACAAGAACTATGAGATGCCCACCTTCTATTTTCACATACAGATTACTGTCGACCAACCCTTTCTTGAATCCCTGTTGAGAGAGATAGTTGTATAGCCTTACATACCATGCCCATGGTGCTTGTTTTAATCCATATAATGCTTTCTTTAATTTGCAGACAAGGTTAGGATCTTCACTAATTTGAAAGCCATCCGGTTGTTCAATATAGACCTCTTCTTTGAGTTTCCCATTTAAAAAGGCAGATTTTACATCCATCTGATAAACTCAGAAGTTCTTGTGGACTCGCTAAGGCCAGAAACATTCTAATTGCTTCTAATCCGGCCACTCGGTGCAAAAGTCTCTTCAAAATCAATGCCTTCTACCTGTGCATATCCTTTACAAACCAGTCTTGCTTTGTTCCTAATGACCTGTCCGTATTCATTTAATTTGTTTCGAAATATCCATTTGGTGTCGATTACATTCTTATTCGTAGGTCTAGGTACTAATTCCCAAGTTCTATTCTTTTCAATATGATCTAACTCTTCATTTATTGCCTTCATCTAGCTATCATCTTTGCTTGCTTCATCTATGTTTTTTGGCTCAATGCTGGATAAAAGAGAGTAATTACTTATTTCTTTCCTTCTTGTCTGAATACCAGCTGTGGGATCTCCAATTATTTAGTCTCTTGGATGATTTTTTTGCCAGATGCCTATTTTGAATTTCTTGTTTTCTTGCACCTCTGAGTCATCGATTAATTCATCTGAATCAAACGTAGATTTATTTTCTGTTTCATTCACCTCATCTCCTTTAAAGACTTCTTCATAGATTGGGTAGTTTTCCTCAAAGTCAACTAATCGTTTCCCACCTTCATCGAATTTAACATCTGCACTATCCACAATTTTCTTGAGTCTTTTGTTGTAGCATTTGTAAGCTTTGCTTTTTGATAAATACCCAACAAAAACACCTTCATCTACTCTATATTCAAACTTCCCAAGGTTGTCATCAGTTTTTCTGATGTAGCACCTACGACCAAATACTTTGAGATGTTTTGTTGTTGCTTTTCTACCAAACCACAACTCATAAGGTGTTTTGCATTCATGAGTTCTATTTTGGATGTATACTCGTAGCGGTGAATCGCTTCTTTCCGTAATCTGTCTACTATTTTGTTTTCTGCTAGCATGGTGCGTGCCATTTCCTGTATAGTTTTTTTCTTTCTTTCTACTACACCATTCTGCTGGGGAGTTCTAGCTGCTGAATATTGTCTCCTGATACCATGTTTTTCATAGTATTTTGTAAATTCATTCGAAATGAATTCTCCTCCTCTGTCTGATCGTAAACATTTGATCCTTTTTCCTATTTCATTCTCAACTAGATGTTTGAAGGATCTAAACATTTCAAAAGCTTCTATTTTATCTTTTAAGAAAAATATCCATGTCATTCTGGAATAATCATCGATACATAGCATAAAGTATTTGTCGCCATTTATGCTTTGAGTTCTCATGGGTCCACATAAGTCTGTATGAATAAGTTCCAAAGGCCTGCTAGTGTGGTACTCTTTTGTTTTGAATGAGACTCTGGTTTGCTTTCCATTCTGACATGAAGCACAAACATTGTTTGAAGGTTTTTTAATGGTTGGAATATCTCTCACTACTTGTTTCGAGCTGATTTTCACCAAATTATCAAAACTTATGTGTCCAAGCCTCTTGTGCCACAACCGCTTCTCTTATTCTTGTCCAATGAAACACGTACCTTCTGAAGTTTCTAAGAGTGTGTACAAATTTCTAGACGTCCTTGAACCAGTTGCTATCAATTTCCCACTTGTTTATTTTTTTGACTTCACAACCCTGCTTCTTGAAGACTACTTCATGTCCTTTATCACAGATTTGATCGACACTTAACAAAGTTGTGTTTCAAACCATCCACAAATAAAACTTCTTCTGACTTGATTTTCCCTTCACTAATTTTGACAGATCCTTTTCCTATTATTTTGGCTCCATCATTGTTTCCAAACTTCACAGAGCCACCCTCATATTTTTGTAGTTTTTCAAATTTTTTTTTATCACCTGTCATATGACTTGAGCAACCACTATCAAGAATCCACGGTACACATTTATTCTGAGCCTTGAAAGCTGTCTGCACTATTAAAGATTCCTTTTCTTCCCTGAGCTGTTATTTTTGTTTCCACTTTGTTTTGACTATGGTATTGGGCTCAAGCTTGGATTTTACATTTTCAATATTTTGAGCATAACTTTCAGAGAGATTTCTATTTTGATTTGCCCTATATGGTTGAACTCTTCTTTTCTGAGGTTGATTCAAAACAGAGGTACTGCGATAATTTCTAGCAATATGTCCAAAGTTGTGACAATTAAAGCATTCTACTGCATAATTTATAAGAGGAGCAAAAGAATTTTTGCTAGTGAAACTTCTTGGTCCTACATTGTACTTACAGTCTGCAATTTGATGTCCATAACCATTACATTTGAAACAGAAACCATAAAAGTAATGATTGAACCTGAAATATGGTCTTTTCCAGGTTGTTGCAGGAGCCATAGATCTTCTTTTATTCTAATGTGTGACCTTGGTAAAGCCATCATTGTCTGTTCTCCTTTCGGGTCTGGCATTACTGCTTTTCTTTGCCTGATTTGTTTTTCCTATATCAGCCTATTTCTTATCTTTACTTCTTGCAGATTCAACATTTGGTCCGTTTGATGATTATCCTTCAATAAAGCCCAGGCCAAATTTGATGCCTGTAGGTCTTTGATCACTTAAGATTTTATCCAGCTTCATTGAAATTTCTTCACGTTTGTAATGGCAACTAATTTTTCGATCCAGCTCTTGTATTTGCATTCGATGACCAACATTTTCTTCTTCTATTTTGCAGCAATGATCTATCTTTGTGGTTACCTGAATTTCCAGATCTTCAGACATTTTCTTGTATTCTTCTATCTGTATTTTTAAACTGGTTATAATGTCATTTGCATCCTCAAGCTTTCTTGAAAGTTTTTTATTTTTTCTTTTCTCAGATTTCCATTCTTCAAGAGCAGAAACCAACTCACCTTCTAAATCAACTTCAGCCTCAACTTTTTCAATAGACACTTTAGAGTTCATTCCTTCTCTCTTTCTCGGGTTTTCTCGCCTCTTCCGATTTTTCTACTTCAAATGCCATAAAGAGAGCTTCACCTGTTCCTTCTTAGAGTCTTCACTAGAGCTGTCCTCTGAAGAATCTACATTTCGGGAGATAAAAATTTTCTTTTTGAAATTGCCTTTTTTGAAGTTTGTTTTCTTCCTCCATTCACTTCTTTCTTGATGCGGAGTTTCTTCACCTTTGTTCTTGTCATTGAGAGGACATTTGGTAGCAAAGTGTCCAATGCCTCCATAGTTGAAACATTTAAAAGGTAGCTTTCCTCTGTATTTTCATTTTCATTTTCTTAGTTTTCTAACAAAATTTGCTTCCATTTCATCTGATACATCCTCTTCTTCAGACTCTTGTTTTGTGTCTTTGCATTTTAGAGCTTTGAAAGCTGCTTCTCTATCTATGGGATTTGACCTTCCTATTCTCATTTCAAAAGCAATCAAAGAACCATGCATCTCATCCATACTAAAGCGATTTAGATCTTTAGCTTCTTCTATGGCTGAGACTTTCGAATCAAACCTTGGAGGGAGAGATCTTAATACCTTTTTCACAATCGTAGCATCATCCATATCTTCGTCGAGACCTCTGATTGAATTTGTGATTCCGTTGACTCTTAGCATGAAAGCCTCTATGTTCTCATCATTGTCCATATTTAAGGATTCAAATTGAGCTCGGTGTGTTTGAAGCTTGGCATCTTTGATCCTATCGTCTCCTTCATGAATGTTCTCTAGTTTATCCCATACATCTTTTGCGGATTCATAGTTTATGATTTTGACTAGCTCACTGTCCACTAATCCACACATGATGGCATTTTTTGCTTTCGAATCATTTTCAAATGCCTTCTTGCTCGGTAGTGTCTATTGGAGCAGTGGCGGGAGCTTTGTAACCATTAACTACCGCACCCCAGATGTCAAAACCCAAAGCACGAAGATATGTCTGCATCCTTATTTTCTAGAAAGCATAGTTAGTTCCATCAAACAATGGTGCTTTGTTTGAGGAGAAACCCTCACCACTTGCCATTACGTCACTTCCAAGATCACCCTAGCTTATTGAGCTTGTTCAGGAACTTGGCTCTGATACCAATTGTTGTAATCATAGTGACACTAAGAGGGGGGTGAATCAGTGTGGTCTTTTAAATTTTGAATATATAGCTTTAAATCCAGTAGCAATTTAAAAATAATAAAAGATATATCAAATACAGCAAGAGAGCATGACACACAACACAGTAATTTAACGAGGTTCACCAATGTGGCTACTCCTCAAAACGATTGCTTGGACTACCATCCAAATCCAGCCAATGCAAAGCTACAACTTTACAATATCTTTTACCAGCACCAACTGGAAGGAGCACCAACCCCTTAGATTTTTTCTGTACCAAACAGAATGGAGCACCAACTCCTAATTTACCAGCACCTACTGGAAAGAAGCACCAACCCATTATGCCAAGCTGCAACTTGGAAATCAATAAAGATAATAAAAATTATAGAATAATACTTTCATCTTATTTCTCATAGTCTGTAGTTCCTATGCATTCTACTACTTCTGTGCAAACGCTTCACACTATCTGACTGCTTTTGTGAATTTCTTCGCACTTCCTGTTGCAATAAGATGATCGATCACTTTTGCTATCTGTGCGCTATCACTTCGCACTCAACCTTTGAACCCCGCGCTCTTAATTCATGCAATCACGATACGCACACTTTGCTTCAACTCAAATGAACTACGACTTCGCACTCAACTCGAATCGATATGACTCAACATCTACACCCCGCACACTTCATTCGCACAAGTTTGATACGACTCACTCTTTGCTTGACGCGAACTTCACTTGCGTAAACACTATACTCGCATTCACACATTATCTTCACTCTACTTTCTTTCAAACTCAAAGTAGCCCTCCTTTTATAGATGAAATTTTAGGAACAAACCCTAAAGAATGTCGGTTGAGAAACCCTAAATTTAGTCGGCTACAAACCCTAGAAGGTCGGCTTCAAAACCCTAATAAATGTTGGCTCAAAAACCCTAATGAATGTCGGCCCAGATTTAACTCTGTCGACTTCAACCGTTTCTCTGGTTTTGTAGCTTTCCTTGCGAAAATCCAACATGTCGCGATATCGCGACACCTTTTACATCTGTACACCTTCTTGTCCTTGCTGTCGTGAAATCGTGACACTTTTGTCCTTTGTTAGCTTTGCCACCTTTCTTGTCACGAAATTGTGACACTTCTATCTTTCGCTAACGTCATTCTCACTCTTGTCATGAAATCGCGATCCTTTTTTCTTCTAGGCCTTCTCTGTTTTTGTCACGAAATCGTGACATTTCTGGCATCGTACATTCTCTCTCCTCCTAAAGTCGTGAAACCGTGACATGTCACAAAAATGTGACATCTTCGTCCTGTTAGCTACTTCACTGCTGCCTATCGTGAAATCGTGACACTTTTTCCATCCGTACATTTTACTTTCATCCTGTCATGAAATCGTGACGCTTTCAGCTTTCGACGACTTTTCTTGCAACCTGTCATGAAATCGCGACACTTTTGGCTTTCGTACACTTTTCTTCTCAGCTACCAGCAAAAACGGAACATGTCACGAAATCGCGACACTTTCACTGCCTTGGCTTCTTTTTTGAATTTCACCCATAAAAACATAACATGTCGCGAAATCGTGACATACTCGCCTTCGTACATTCTCTCTCCTCTTCGGGTCGCGAAAACCCGACATGTCATGAAATCGCGACACTTTTCTTCCTTGGAGCTTTTTCTCTGAACATGTCACGAAATCACGACAATTTTCTTCCTTGGCACATTTTCTCCAAACATATCGTGAAATCGCCACAGTTTTCTTCCTTAGAACTTTTCTTCCGAACATGTCGCAAAATCGCGACAGTTTTTTGCCTTAGCACTTTTCTTCCGAACATGTCACGAAATCGCAACAGTTTTCTGCCTTAGCGCTTTTCTGTCGAACATGTCACGAAATCATGACAGTTTTCCTTGCGTCTTCTCTCTCCTCAGCCATGTCGTGAAATCACGACAATTTTGTTTGCACTTTCTCTCTCCTAGTCTATGTCGCAAAATCGTGACAATTTTCTTTGCGCCTTCTCTCTCCTCCGACATGTCGCGAAATCGCGACAGAAAACATGTTGCGATATCGCGACAGTTTTCTTACTTGTCTTTTTCTTTGATTTTTTGCAACAAGGCAACTATGGTCTTCTAGAAAACTCACTGTCCATGTTCTGAATAACCTTTGAACTTCTGTCCTCTACATCTGAATGACTTCTGAACTGCCTGTCCACTGCATCATTGGATCTAACTGACTGTGTTGACAACAATGACAAAACTCTTGCAACACCTTGCTCAACATTTGTAATACTTTATAATGTAGGTGGCAAGTAGGATTCCTAGCCAAGTGGCACCATCTCATGTAACCGTTTTTATTAAGATTGTAATGGATGGTAGGTAGGAGATTCTAGCTTGAGTGGCATTTTGCATTTAAGCCAAATCTTAAGCCTTTAGGTAGGGTTGCATGAAGTTTTTATTTAAAATATATGAAGCCATGTACGAATTCATCTTTTTGCAAGCTAATGAAATATTGAAGGAGGTTGCCCCCTCGATGAGGCATGCAATTTTGTTTTATTGTGAGATTGTTCCATTTTTGCATTTGATTTTTGCATAGTGTTATTAAGTTATTTGAGTTATTTTTTAGTATTTTGTGCCAGTGTGCTTATTTTTAATAGTGAAATCCTAACAAGTGGTATCAGAGCACTTTCCAAGGCTGAGTTCTACTATAACTGAGATGATTTTTGCCAGCCATTCTACCTGTTAGGTATAAATTTTGTGCATTTTTTCATTTTTGTTTTTCCTTTATTAAAAAAATCCAAAAAATATATAGTTCTTTTTTTTTCGACCAAATTGATCCAAAAATTTTCAATGGTCAATCAAATTGATCCAAATTTTTGAGAATATAAGCTACTTTTTATTCTGCACCAAAGACCCTTAAGGACTCACTAGTGAAATTTTAAGTCCAAGTGGAAGAAATTACCTTGACATCAACTTGCAACCAACAGGAGATCACAAAAATTCAAGAAATTTAGTATATCTCCTCATTGAGCGCTCAGATTAAACAGCCACCGAAGTGGACCCTATCCTAAAATTAGTGTTACAACCCTTTTTCCAAATTAAATTTTGGAACCTTACTAAAAATAGTAACGCCTAAAATCCCACATCTATTTTTAGTAATTGATTAAAAGAGGACCCACAATGGCGAGTGAAACTCATGGACACAAGGAGTTAAAAATTACCATAATATCGGTCAATATGCAAAAAAGCCCTTGACTATTTGACCACTACCAACCACACCATAAGAGAAGAGATTCAAGAGCTCCAAACGGATCAAGATACCACTAAAATCCGCTTAGAAAAATAACTTACAGAGGTGGAGACACAATTGCAAGGTACTCTCACATCTGAACACCAAGTTGAAAACTCTGAAAGAGGTTGAAGAAGAGAAATAGAATACCGAAGAAGGGGAACCAAAGATACTCACTATGATCATGATATGACCTTCAAAATGCCTAAATTGGATTTTTCTAATTTCAGTGCAAAGGATGTCAATGGGTGGTTATGTCGAGTTGATTAATTATTTAGACTCCACAATGTCCCTATATATCACCGGGTTCAGATGGCTTCCTTCAACTTAGAATATGAAGCCTTACATTGGTTCCAATGGCTACAAGCCACTACCCTTGATCTATCTTGGGAGGACTTTGAGTCCCAACTACTCACCCGATTTGGCCCTAATGACTATGAAGACTTTACAGGAGCATTGACAAAGCTGAAACAAACTACCATAGTTCATGATTACCAGACACAATTTGAGAAATCGACCAATAAAATAAGCAGTTTGAATGAGGGATTTTTTATGAGTTATTTCATGAGTGGGTTGAAATATGATATCCAAGTTGAAGTCAAGATATTTAAACCACAAACCATGATGGAGGCTATCAGTTTATCCTGATTGGCCAAATCTAAACTCTCAGCTCAACGGTGAACACCGTGATTTTCTCAAGCTTAACCTCCCTTTCCTCCTCAGTTCCAAAATAATACTGATAATAAACCTCTTGATCCTAAGCAACTGACTACAACTGAAATGGATGTGCATCACGCTCAAGGGCTATGTTATAATTGTGATGAAAAATTTGTGAAGGGGCATAAATATGCAAATAAGAGATTGTTCCTAATAGATGCAGAGGAACCCGATAGTAGTGACCATAGTGATGAGGAGAGTGACACAACTGAAGCACCAAATCAACAGAAAGAGGAAACCCAAGACCCTCAAGAAAATTTTTTTGTCCATGCTCTTGCCGGGGTTACCACTCCACAAACCATAAAAGTTATGGATTTTTTCAAAGGCCAACGCCTTACTATTCTTATTGATTCAAGTAGTACACATAACTTTATTGATCCTCGAGTTGCTAAGTAGGCCAATTGCTATATACACACATGCAATTCCTTTGAAGTCATGGTGGCAAATGGAGGCACTTTACCTTGTAAAGGTAAATATCACAATGTTAAAATAAATATGGGGGATTATGAACTCAAGAAAGACATGTTTGCTTGGGATCCCAATGGTTGAGCACCTTGGGCACTATCAAATGGAACTTTGTAGAACTATGAATGCAGTTTTCACAACATGGACAAACACACACCCTCCATGGTGCCAAAATAGGCCCTTTCCAAATTATCAGTTCCAATCATATGGAGAAATTATTGAAAAAGTCATCCGGTAGGGTCATTGCACAAATATTTTTAATTCAACCAAGCACTTCCATAGTGGATCAAATTCCAACAGATTTGTAAACTTGTTCTGACCAAGCACGATGGTGTTTTTTTAGAACCAACTACCTTGTCGCCTCGTCCCTCACATGACCATGCTATTCCACTACTACCAGGTAATGCACCACCCAACATCAGACCGTATCAATATCCTCATGCTATCAAGTCTAAAATAGAGCAGATGGTACAAGAATTGCTCAAAGCTGGTGTTATTCGATCGAGCACCAGCCCTTACACTTATCCAGTCTTACTAGTTTGCAAGAAGGATGGCTAGTGGTGATTGTGTATAGACTATCGTGAGCTCAAAAAAATTACCATCAAGGATAAATTCCCCATTTTGAGAGTGGATGAATTTCTATATGAATTACATGGAGCTATGTATTTCTCCAAGTTAGACCTTCATTCTGGCTATCATAAAATCAGGCTCAAGGATGAGGATATCTTCAAAATTGCACTTTGTACTCATGAAGGTCACTATGAGTTCTTGGTAATACCATTTGGTTTGACAAATGCTCCTTCCACATTTCAGAGCCTAATCAACAACATATTTCACCCTCTCCTACAGAAGTTCATCCTGGTTTTCTTTGATGATATATTGGTTTATAGTTGCTCGTGGGAATAACACCTTATCTATGTAGATCAATTATTACAATTGTTGGAACAACATTAACTTTCTGCTAAGATATTCAAGTGTTCCTTTGGTCTAAATGAAGTGGAGTACCTAGGACACATTGTCTCCAAATATGGAATCAAGGTCGACCCCAAGAATATTTAGGCAGTTCAGGACTGACCAAGACCTCACACTCTGAAGGGGCTTCGAGGATTCTTAGGGCTTATAGATTACTACCACAAATTTATTTGTAATTATGGTAAAATAGTAGCGCCCCTCACATCCATGTTAAAGAAGGACTCTTTTACTTGGACGGGGTCTGCTGACCAAGCCTTCCTCGAGTTGAAGCATGCTATGACCACAACACCAGTTTTAGCCATGCTAGATTTTTTTAAGACTTTTGTCATTGAAAGTGATGCTTTCGGTCATTGCATCGGGGCCATGTTGATGTAGGAAGGGAGACCCTTGGATTTCACTAGTAAGGCAATCATAACTTGGGAAAATCTACATATGCTAAATAGATGTTGGCCATATTACATATTGTAACCCATTGAAGACCTTATCTCATTGGGTGTCATTTCTCCATTAAAACAGACCATTAGAGTCTCAAATACTTCTTGGAACAACGGGTTGCTACCCTAGAACAACAAAAATAGGTTTCCAAAGTCATGAGATATGATTATGATATCACCTATAACAAGGGCAAAGAGAATCTTATGGCTGATGCTCTCTTACAAATTTGAGGCCCTCAGTATGTTATGTGCCATTTCCTCATCGGTTCCTCAATGGATAGATTCCTTACGAAAAGAGGTACTTCAGGATGCAGACTTGAAAGCCTTGGTGGCATCGCTCCATGATGATCCTACTTCATTCCTAGGATACAATTGGGATGGCCATGACCTACATTATCTCCAATGCCTTTTTATTCCTCGCATGTCCCCACTTTGTGAGCTTTTCATGAAGGAAATACCTACTACTCCCTCTGTAGGCCATTCAGTTCTTAAAACATATGATCGCCTCAAGTGCTCATTATTCTGGAAAGGTATGAAACATGACATCCATGATTTTGTAGCAGCTTGTGATACCTTCCAATGGATAAAGGGTGAAACAATATGTTCTCTGGGTACTCTTCAACCCTTGCACATTCCAGATCAGGTTTGGACTGATATTTTCATGGATTTTATAGAAGGGTTACCTAAATATGACGATAAGTCTGTTATTATCATGGTGGTGGATCACCTTTCGAAGTATGCTCATTTTTGTTCCCTTGGCCATCCTTACACAACCTCCACCATTTCCCAAATATTTCTAGATTCAATTTTTTGCCTTCATGGTATGCTCACCTCCATTGTGTCCGATTGAGACCCCACCTTCACTAGTCATTTCTAGAAAGAATTGTTTAAGTTGCATGGAACTCAAATCAAAATTAGTTCAGCCTATCATCCGAAAATGGATGGTCAAACTAAGATTGTCAAAAAATGTTTGGAGGCCTATCTTCATTGCTTTGGATCAGATCATCCTACTCAATGAGTGAAGTGTCTTCCTTTGGCTGAATGGTGGTACAACACTTCCTATCATACAACAACCAAAATCACCCATTTTGAGGCCGTTTATGGACACCCTCCACTCATGCCTTCTTCATACATCCCAGGAAGCTCCAAGGTCCAGGCAGTCGACACTACTATCAGCCAACATACCAATGTTCTCCACCAGCTAAAGCATAATTTTGACATGGCCCAAAATTGAATGCGACAATAGGTTTACCAACATCATTTTGAACATAGCTTTGATGTGGGTGACATGGTCTTCCTTCACTTGAAGTTGTACAAAAAATCATATCTACAACTCTGTCAGTCCCAAAAACTTGTTCCAAAATGCCATGGACCCTACCAAGTTATTCAACAGATTGGTTCTACTGTTTACAAATTGGCTCTTTCGCCCACCTCCAAGCTTCATCCTTTTTTCCATGTTTCCTCTCTCAAAAAAGTTATGGGCACACAAGTACAGGTTCAGTCAGCATTACTAGAATTAGATGAAGAAGGATTCATATTACTCAAACCTAAACAATTGTTGGATAATTGAACCCATATTATCTACAAACGTACCATCACAGAAGTTCTTGTTCAGTGGTGCAAGATCCAGCAAAAAGATACTACATGGGAGTCTCTCCATTAGTTCCAACACTAGTTCCTTCATTTTTAGCTTTGAGGACAAAGCTTTTCGAAGGGGAAGGACATGTTAGGATCCTATCCTAACGCTATTTTGTAATTATCATTTACTTATGTAATGACCCACTTCCAAAGTGGGGGATCCCATTATGATATTATTTTGTAATACTTTGTAATGTATGTGGCAAGTAGGATTCCTAGCCAAGTGGCGCCATCTCATGTAACCATTTTTATCAAGATTGTAACCGATGGTAGGTAGGAGATTTTAGCTCGAGTGGCATTTTACATGTAAGCCAAATCTTGAGCCTTTAGGTAGGGTTGCATGAAGTTTTTATTTAAATGATATGAAGCCATGTACAAATTCATACTTTTGCAAGCTAATGAAATATTGAAGGAGGTTGCCCCCTCAAAGAGGCCTACGATTCTGTGTTATTGTGAGATTGTTCCATTTCAGCATTTGATTTTTGCATAGTGTTATTGAGTTATTTGATGTATTTTGTGTGAGTGTGTTTATTTTTAATAGTGATATCCTAATATCTTATGCTTGAAAATAATGGATGTTATAAGGAAAAATGGTTGTGGAAGACGATGTGTAAAATCAGTTGAAATCGCCCGAAGAGGTTAATAGAAATTATGCTTGAGACTAAGGGTAAAATAGACGTAATGATATTTTCACCCCAAGAGAAGGGCAAAAAACCTTGTCGCCCTTCCTCGGGGTGAAGACGTATTTATTTTTGAAAGCATGGTAAAAATGTGTTCACCCCAAAAGTGGGGCAAAAAATCCATTTGCCCCACTTCGGGGGTCAATGTAAATTTAAAAGGAGAAAATATGCCAAGTTCGACAAATGTGCTTTCACCCCAAGTGAGGTGCGAAAGTCCCTTTTGCCCCTTCTTGGGGAGAAAACACATTTGAAAAGAAATGCTCATGGTGGGCCCGAAGTTGAGAAATTACGACAAAAAAATAAAGTACGTTCATCCCAAGGTGGGGTGAAAGCATCGTTCACCCCACCTTGGGGTGAACATCATTAAAAATAATTGACGAATTGCCAGGTCAGTGTTGAAAAAGTCAACTAGGGTTTTACCCCCAAGAAAAGGCAAAACTCCCATTTGCCCCTCCTTGGGGTGAATATGCATTGAGAAGGGAAAGGTTGCAGGCCCTATATTAGCATGCATTTAAAGGAGTTAAAATTGCAGTGCTTTCAATCAACAAAATTTCATACTATCATGCCAAAGAGAATGGTGGGACAAAGAGTGGGAGCAGGCACGGGTGCAGGTGTAGGAGTGGGAGTAGGAGCAGGTGCAGGGTCAGTGCTTGGTGTAGGTCCTCAGTCGAGATCAGGCTCAGGGTCGGGGACAGGCATGTCGGGGCCCGATCTTGGGCCTGCAAGACCCCTGTCAGGCCTAGAAGATGGGTGTGCGCTTGATCCATTTGGGGGCCAGGGTGTCCTGGGCCTTGGCCCATAGACTAGCTTCGATGTGAGCACATGGTTGGGGATTAACTCCCCTGCTCCTGAGTGGGGCTTCGTCCCGAGCGAGCCTAAACCCTCCTTCCAAAAATCTTGGCGGGCACCAGGGCCCCTTCCCGGGCCCCGGGGCTAGGTCTGTCCCTCGAGGGCATGCACATCTCTATCCAAGAGGAGGTCTACTCTTCCTTGGTAGCTGGTTCTTCTGCCTCCTTGGTAGGGAAATTCTTGGGAGGGCGTCTTGACATGGAAACCATCCGTAGGTGGGCAGCTACCAAATGGAAGGTGTTCGGGCACATCCAGCTGGTTTCCCTAACCAAGGGCTTCTTCATCATCAAATTAAACAATAATGAAGATGCCAAAAATATTCTATCGGGTGGGTCCTAGTTTCTAGGGTGTCAGAGCCTCTTCCTCAGGTGGTATGGAGTTGACTTCCACCCCAGCACCCAAAGCATCACCTTCACCCCAATTTGGGTTTGGCTCCTAGACCTTCCCTTCCATCTATGGCATGAAGACATCCTCAGGATCATTGCTCTATCAGTCGGGGACCTGGTGGCCTTTGACCTTGCTACCAAAGCAAGATCTTGGATGGTGCATGCCCAATTTTGCATCAATTCCAACCTTGAATCTATGCTCCCCTCCTCGATAACCATCTCCTTCGGGTCCTACTTTTGGAGCCAGCCCTTGATCTATGAAAACAAACCTGCCTTCTACCCCTCTTGCAGCACTTAGGGCCACCTTTCTCACCAATGCCCAATTTCCAGAAAGGTAGAAGGCCCTCCCCCCAAACCCCCTTCTCAATCAGGTCGGGCCCCGCCTCGTGGGCCCCCCGCGATGGCCCCAGATCCCAGGCCTAGACCACCAAGGAGCCCCTCGGCCCCAAAGGATTCCCACATGGACCTCGATTTGGATAGTGATCTCCCCTAGGTTTCCCTGCCTATTGCTCCCTCCCCTAGGTCGTCTTCTGTGGCCCTTATCCCAGGCTCTCTCGCCCAGCTTGTTTTGAACCCCTCCCAGCAGGACCCTGCTTGTGCAAGCGAGCTGGCTAGGCCTTCTTCCTCGTTGGCTCCCTTGGTCAAGGCCCCCTCTTCCCCCCCATCCCCGCTCCTCCATTGACCCCCTCTCGGTCCCCCCGACATTCCCTGCTGGGCTTCCCCCCTTGGAGTGCGGATCTGAGAAGTTCGATGAAGAGATCGAAGCTAGTTCTTCGTCCGGGCCTGACGAAGTCAGTCCTAAGATGACCTGGAGCATGTATTTTGCCACATACTTTGGCAGCAAACTCAAAAGAGGGTGCCCCACCCTGGGTGATAAGTGGACTAGGATCACTGAAGATGACATAGCCAATGGCTCTCAGGCTACTCTATCTGACATGGGGGCAAGTTTCTCCAAGATGGATGCCAATCGATCCAAAACCCCCACTCACTCCAAGAATGGGGGCAAGTGACCCCTCAAGGGTGTCAAATGAAGCTCATCACCTAGAATATCAGGGGCCTCAATGGGGCCCCCAAGAAAAGGATCCTCAACCAACTCTGCAAGGATCACCGTCCGTCCTTCCTCCTTCAGGAGACCAAAATAGATGAGGCTACTACCCGACGTGTAGCCCAAGCCACCTGGCACAACTGCGAGTCCCTGTCTACCCCTATGGATGGCTCAGTTGGGGGTCTGCTGTGCATGTGGGACCCCTAGTGCTTTGAAGGAAGACTCATATCTTCATCCCCCAGAATCATCAACATGCTAGTTCACTGCGTTAAGTCAAGGCGATCATGGATTCTATCCAACGTCTATGCTCCCAATAGTCTTTTCAAGAAGGTAGCCTTCTGGAAGGCGATTAGCTTGATGAGAGAAGCCTTTGCTCCCCTACCCTAGATCTTTGTCGGGGACTTCAACAGCCCCCTATTATTTTTTGATAAAAGTGGGGGCTCAGCGGCTCAGGGCAAGAGCATGGAGGACTTTGGAGCCTTCACTGCCCTCAATGAGCTCATGGATGTCAGCCTGAAAGGTGCCAGGTTCACTTGGACCAACAAAAGGGTGGGAGCAAATCATATTCAGGTCAGACTAGACAAATTTTTCTTGTCCAAGGAAGCCTTGCCTATGTTTGTTGATGCCACTCTGCTGGCCCTCCCCAAAATTGGGTCTGATCATAGCCCCCTCCTCTTGGAAATCGACCACAAGACCTCCCCCAAGAGGCATTTCTGGTTCGAGTCCATGTGGCTGCATCACCCTGACTTTTGGGCCCAGGTTGGATGCTGTTGGGCTCCCCTGATCCTTGGATGCCCTGTTGAGAAAATCTACCATAAGCTGAGATGCCTTAAGGATCAACTCAAGGCATGGAACAAGGAGGTGTTTGACAACATCTTTGAAAACAAAGCAATTCTCAAAGAAAAACTTGAAGCCCTCGAGGCTAGATTTCAAGCTGGCTCCCAAGACCCGGGGCTCAGGGATGAGGAGTGCCTCATTCTCAGTGAGTATCATAACATCCTAGCCTCGAGAGGAAATATTTTGGAGATAGAAGTTGAGAGCCTTGTGGCTCCAATATGGCGATGCAAATACCAAGTTATTCCATGCGTTGACCCTTAGGAACAGGGGCTCCAATAGAATTGCTGAGTTGGTGGGCAGCGATGGCGGTATCATCAATGAATAAGAGGACCTCCAGGCAGAAACCACTCGCTTCTTCCAAGAGCTCCTAGGTGACATCCCTCCCATGTCCCCAGACATGGCTGACTCCCTTCTGGAGAACATCCCTTCTTCTATTTTTCCCATGGCTAACCAGATGCTGTTGCAACCTCTATCTGACTTCGAAATCCATGTTGCCACCTTTTCCATGAAGGCTGAGGTGACCCCAAGCCCGGATGGTTTCCCCCCCCATTTCTTCCAATCATTCTGGGACATTATTAGGGCAGAGGTGTGCGCTGCCATCCGGGACCTACAGACTACCCGATCCATCCCCAAAGGTATCAACTCCACCTTCATAGCTCTGATCCCCAAGACCCAGGCAGCCCGATCCCTCTCAAATTTTTGCCCCATTAGCCTGTGCAATGTCCTGTACAAAATCTTGACCAAATCCATGGCTTCCCGTCTCAAGGACATCCTCCCCCTGATCATTGCCCCCTGCCAGGGTAGCTCGATCAAAGGTAGATTGATCACTGACATGGTCATTATCATGCACGAGGCCATCCACTCGGTTGTCCTATCCAAAAAGGCCTCCTTTCTACTCAAGCTGGATATGAACAAGGCCTTTGATAGAGTTAACTAGGATTTCCTATTCAAGGTCCTCCTCAAGTTTGAATTCCACCCCTCTTGGGTCAGGATCATCAGTAACTGCGTGTCCTCCCCGTGGTTCTCTATCCTCGTCAATGGGTCCCCTACAGGATTTTTCCCTAGCTCCAGAGGCCTCCACCAAGGTGACCCCCTATCCTCGATCCTCTTCATCATCCTAGCTAAGGCCCTAGGGTGGACCATCTCGGGTGCTATGACTCACGGTCTCATCTCAGGCATTAGGCCTACGGTGGGCCTACCCCCTGTGTCTCACCAACAGTTTGTGGATGACACCATCCTGGCCACTTCTGCATCAATCCCCAAAGCCAAAATTCTCAAGCATATTTTGTCCCTGTATGAGGAGGTAGCTGGCTAGAAAATCAATCTTCGAAAGAGCACAATTTTCTTCATTCACACCCCCTTAGCTAGGCAGATAAAAATCGAGCAGATTTTGGGCTGCACCCCTGGTTCCCTCCCCTCCTCGTATCTTGAGCTCCCCCTGTTCATAGGTGCATCCTCCAGGGCCCTATGGGGCGGGGTGATTGAGCGGATTCAGAGGAAGTTGGCCCCCTGGAAATGTCACCTTCTTTTGTAGGCTGGCAAAGCCACCCTCTTGACGACAGTCTTGCAAAGCATCTCAATATACTTCATGTCGGTCTTCAGGATCCCGACCTCCATTGCAGCTCACATCGAACAAATTTAGAAACGCTTTCTCTGGTCGAGAAGTGAAGACAAGAAGAGGATTCCCCTGGTCTCCTGGTCCCTGGTCTGCTGCCCCAAAGCTGAGGGAGGGATCGGGCTCAGGAGGGTGGTTCCCATGAACAAGGCTCTCATGGCCAAGCATGCCTGGAAGGTGCACACCAACACCCCTGATGAGTGGGTCAGCATTGTGCATAGAAAATACTGTCATAGCCACCCCTTCCTTAGTGAGTCTCAGCCCCAAGATGGCTTAGACTTTTGGAAGTCCCTGATCTCCACCAAAGACATAATCTGGAAAGGGAGCAGATGGATCCTCGGGGATGGCACCAAGATTGATTTTTGGGATGATAGATGGATTCAAGATGAGGCCCTGTCTTCTGATAGAGAGCTCCTCATTCTCAAGCTAGGCCTAGTAGATAGAGGCCCTAGGGTTGTGGGCTATCTCTCCTAGATCCTGGGGGGAGCTACCTGGATGCCCATCCTGGACCCCAGGCACCCGCTTCAAGCTGGCAGACTCCAGGGCCTCCTCACTGTGACTGTCATCCCGTCCTCTAGAGGTGACGACAAATGCATTTGGCATGGGACCCCTAGCGGAGTATTCTTTGTCAAATCTACATACAACCTCCAGAGAGTCTTGGACGAGGCTCCCTTCCCAACCCATCAAGTGTGGGCCAAGAAGCTGATCCCCAAAATTAGCCACTTCGTTTGGGCGGCCGTCCAAAATAAGATTCTGACGATCGAGAATCTCATCAAGAGGGGCTTCCAGATCTCGAATCGATGCTACCTTTGCTGTGATGCCTAGGAATCCACCAACCACCTCTTTTTCAATTGTCCCTTCTCATCTGAAGTCTTGGGCCTCATCCTTTCCCAATTCTCCATCTAGTGGGTGGGCCCCAAATCCATTTATGACCTCCTATTGCAATGGCCCAAACCCTTTGTTCATCCCTTAACCCACTTTCTATGGAATTTGTGCCTCCCCCATATGCTCTGGCAGCTCTGGCTTGAGCACAATAGCAAAGACTTTTCCTCCCTGACCCATTCCCCACTGTGGATTGCGACCAAGGCTGTGACCTTTGCCCTTGAGAATTCCTAATCCATTCCTCTGTTCAAGGAATCTTGGTGGCTGGGTGAAGCCACTCTCCTATCCTCTCTTGGCATCCAGCTCCCCCCCTAGTCCCTCCCCACCCTCTCCTATCATTCTTTGACCAGATGGATTGCCCCCCCTTGGCTGGGTTAAGCTCAACTTCGACAGCGCGTCTAAAGGCAATCCCAGGCCCTCTAGGGTAGGTGGGGTTGTCCGCAACTACCACAGGGCCCTGATCATGGTGTTCGCTACTCCGCTTGGCTTCCAGAACAATAATTTTGCCAAAGTAGCTACTCTGCTAAGTGGCATGAACTCCCTCAGGGAGTCTCCCTCACAAGTCATCATTAAGGGCGACTCTCAAGTCATCATTAAATCTGCCCATAGTCCGGGTAATTACTTTTGGCGTATACACAACTTCATTCGGGAAGCCCTATCTATCCTTCAAGGATTACCTAACCACATCTTCCAACATGTGTATAGGGAAGGCAATAGGGCGGCCAACTTCATGGCGAACCAAGCCATTTCTGTTGACGCCTTCACTACCTAGACCACGGACTTTCTTGAAGCTTTGGTTCACATTATCTCACAAGATCAGGTTAGCAATGTGGAGGACCTCAATGTTTAACTTGCCCCATGCTAGGGTCCCTTATTTCCACTGGAACGATCTCCAAAGGATCAAATACCTCATTCTCTGTGGCACCTCACTGCCTGGCCCTGGCCCATCTCCTACCTGCCCGATAGTCTCCCAGCTCTCCCTCATGGTGGCAGGTGCACTAGGCCACACTAGTAGTTTAGCTATTTTTGATGTGGACCTGCACTGCTCTGGTGGCACCTCTGGCAGCCCCAAGATAGCCTCCACATTGGCCCTTCCTAACCTTTTTGCCTCGATCGCTTTGTGGATGGATCCCCATGCCGCGTCAGTCGGCCTGTGGCATTATCTCGTGTTGTACCCTCTAGGCGCTCCCCCGATCATTTTGCACCACCTAGCATGCTAGCAGTGGCCCCTTCCCCTAGCCCCATGTGGCAACCTATAGTTGCACCCCCTCAGCCCCTCCCCTCTTATATCACACCTGACCTCGAGCGCCCATTCCCAACGCCGGTGGCTCCCCCCTTCTTCGCCACCTAGCATGCTAGCAGTGGCCCCTTCCCCTAGCCCCATGTGGCAACCTATAGTTGCACCCCATCAGCCCCTCCCCCGATCATTTTGCATAACCTAGCATGCTAGCAGTGGCCCCTTCCCCTAGCCCCATGTGGCAACCTATAGTTGCACCCCCTCAGCCCCTCCCCCCTTGTGTCACACCCGACCTCGAGTGCCCATTCCCGACGTCGGTGGCTCCCCCCTTCTTTGGCCCCCTGCGTGGTTTTAAATCTACCTTGCACTGAGTTTTACCACTGTGTCCCCCGTTCCCTGCCCCTGTGCTTTCGATCATATTTCCCCTCCTTCCCCTGCCCCATGGCTACCAAATGTGTCTTCATTGAGCCCTCCACGCTCAATCTGAGCGAGTCGGCTAAGTTGTTCTCCAACGCCAAGCATTTCACCCACTTCTTCAAAAAGTTCGCTGGAGTGGACAATGAGATCACCCAATGCTTCTTGGACTCATGGAATGATGACAAGGTCAAGGTAAAGGGGTTGCATTTTAAAGTAAACAAAGAATTTATTACAGAGGTGACAAGCCTCCACCATGAGGATAAGGGACGCATTGTCATGTGGGACAAGCATAATTGGGAGGAGGAGCTGTCCTGCTTTTTGGAGTAGCAATGGGACAAGGCAAACCTATTCCGCTCCAACCTCCCGGCCCCCTTTGATGAGGCAATCATCCCGATAATGCAATACATTACCTATGATGACCTAGATCAGAGGTTCTTCAGTTTCCACTTGAGCTATTTCAACCACCTCCGGGGGGGCACGATGGTTAGCACTCCCCATTTTTTGTTGTATTCCCTAGGTCTCTCCATTGACCATGCCCACAAAAGCCATTCTTGACCCTCCCACCAAGGCCTCATGGCGGTGCTATACAGGCATGCTCTGGCCAACCAGCCATAGATCCATCGCATTCCTCCCCTATCTATCGTCCCCCCCTGATGCGGCTAATTCCCTTGTTGGTTCCCCTGCAGCTTCCATTTCCAAGTAGTCCCATGAAGGCTACCTCACCCCGAAGCACCGCAGACCATCCTAGAAGTGCAAGACTCTGGCCCAGGGCATAGGTGGGGCCCTGAATCCTGGGGGCGCCCACAAAGGCCCCTTCCTTGGTAGCAGCAGGGCTGTCAAAAGTGCCAAGAGGACCAATCAGGAAACCCTGAAGCTCACCGTTGTCAGTTCTGAGATAGGCAGCAGAATGTAGAACTTGGCTATTAGAGCCCTCCTCAACGTGGCTATCAGATCTCTAAATGTGGCTGCCCAAGTAGCCTCCTTTGCTATCACTACCTTGGTTGAGCTCTGGCACAGGCTAGGAGACGGCCTCGACAGGGAGTAGTATGACTAGCATGGGGCCCCGTCTGGCCAAGAGTGACCGCTGGGCCCAGCGGTTTTTTGGCGTCCAGCTTTTGCGAGCTGTCGATGGTGGTTTTTGGTTTTGATGGCTTCTAGCCATGGTTTTGCTGGCTTCTAGTTGTTTTTGTAGGCTCCAGTGCCAGGACCTCAGGCCTCAGTTTGTTGTCTTTGGGCGCATCCCCATTTTTGGTTTGCTTTTTCAGCCTAGGATTTTGCTGT
This sequence comes from Wollemia nobilis, assembly GCA_028583015.1. Classification (NCBI taxonomy): domain Eukaryota; kingdom Viridiplantae; phylum Streptophyta; class Pinopsida; order Araucariales; family Araucariaceae; genus Wollemia; species Wollemia nobilis. The sequence goes on from JAQPPZ010000523.1 coordinate 26,321,842, forward strand.
AACTAAGGTTTTGGGATCCTATTTAAAAAACCCGCTGTAAATATTATGTTACCAAAAAAAAAACTGCAGTGCTTTCACCCGAGGTGAGAGGTGAAAGCCCCATTCACCCTTCCTATGGGTGAAGCTTTATGAAGAGGGTCCCATGAAGGCGTCGCTTACAAAATGAGTCATAATCATTTTTAACCTCACTTTGGGAAAATATTAGAAGCATTAGAATTTCAAGACAAGATTTGAAAATTCAAAACTATGTTCACCCTAAGTGAGGGGTAATAGTACGTTTTACCTCTTTTGGAGGTGAACATGTATTTTAAGAGGATTTTTTTTTTTGTGAAGCGTAATGCGACCGTAGTTTTGGGTTTTTCTATGGCAGTTAAAGGGGAGCATATTTGACAGCGCTTTCACCCAAGGTAAGGGGTAAAACTTGCAGTCACTCCTCCCTAGGGCGAAACCATGGAAATGTAGTTCAAAACACTAAAGGTAAAAAAATGAAGATGCACAGTGGAACATTTCATCCGAGTTTGTTTCAAGGAGAATTGTAGCCACATTTTTTTCATGAATTAACATAAGAATTGCAAGGTTTGATTCAAATGAAAGATATATTTTGCGTGGGAGTAAAATGTCATGGGAAGACGTCCAATATCTTGGTGAGCAAAACCCAAGGAAGTGAAACTTCTTGTTACAAGGGGTATGGAGCATTGATAAAAGACAGTATATGAGATATTTTCATCTAGATTTGTTTTGAGAAAGTATAATATGGTTTATGGGTGAAATTGACTTTAAAATTGTTCAATGAGGCTTTTCAAAGATGCTAGGATCAAAGAATAATATAAATTTAATGATGGGGGCAAAAGAGGTTATTTTTCCTAGTTTTGTGCTAAAAAGGTTGTGGGATTAAATATCATAGGGTGATTTTCATGAGTTCCAAGACATTCTAGACAAGGACAAATTTCCAAGGAACAATGGAGGTATCAATTCAATGACCATATCTATAGTTTTCCTATCTATAGTTTTTCATGCATCGATGCCCAAATTTGTTGATTTCCTAGGAGTTTTCCCTTAAAAGCTGGATCACTGTCACAGAAGGAAGATTTTTGAATATTCTCAAGGAGAATATTCCTCTTGCTAGTTCCTGATCCAAGGATATTTTATCTTTTGTGTATTAAATGAAAAAGAGGTGAAAACCTCTATAAATACTAGACTCTTTCAATGTAACAAAAAAGGATGAACACTCTGCAAAAAAACTCTTCAAGTTTTCTATGTAAATAGAAGGAATTTGGCTTCTGATCCTGCAAATAATTTTTGTGTGTGATTTCTTTCTACTCTAAAGTATTTCTATTTTATGTTCATGTTCATTATCTGCTAAGTTTAAATTTTGCATCTAGATTTGAACACTACTGGTGAGGGAGTGAGTACTGGAATGCGACTCTAGAAGTTGTCTCTGCAAAATTGTAAGTGGATTCTTTTGCCTTATTTCTATTCTATGTTGCCATAATGCTTGATTTGAATTCTTATTGCTAGTATATCCCCAATCCTACATCTTCTAGCCTATGGCTATATTTCCCATTTCTTTCTATTATTTCCATTTCTTTCCTGCAACTCTAAACTTAAACCTAGTGTAGGATTAGTAAGGGAGCCAACCCTCTCTAGAGATTGGCCTAGAGGACATTTCTTTCCTTTAGCCTTTCAATGTTGGTCGTGTCTAGGGTGCACAAATGTAAGATTTATATTTTAGGTAGATATTTGACCAATAGGTTTTGGCATGCCCGGTGGGACATTTAAGTCTCATATTGAGAAATATATGTAATATTAAGGTCTTTATGTTCACCTTTGTATTGTTAATCTAGAACATCTGGCGACTCAGCTATACCTAGAAGCCTCCAAACGTGAATTCGATGAAATATGTACTTCATTATCACAAGATCGAAGGCCAAAAATTCTGAAGACTCCATTGAGTTCTTTGAACTCGACACCCAAAAATTAGGAGAATACCCTAGACTCATCACCCCACCTCATACATCAATTGCAACATCTTCACAGATAACTGGTGTGTTTTTCATCCCTTCAAGTCCAACTAGTATTGCTACTAGTTTTCCTCCACCTCAATTGAATCCTCCAGTCAATATGGCTTAGAATCCACCACCGTAGCCACCAAGGTAGTTTTTGGCATGGAATAGCTTAGGATATTTGAATCTACAAGCACAAAATCTAGTCCCTCAAGCAGCATTGAAGGATTTTCCTACCTATGATGGTATGAGCAAGACTGCTTACGAGCATATCCAAGATGTTGCTTCTTTGGCAATAATCCATGGCATCACAGATGAAGATATTATGGTGATATTACTAGTGTTGTCCCTCAGAGGGAAATTGTTGTACTGGTACCGATCCTTACCACCCGCTACTATCACCACATGGGACCAGTTGGCAGAATTGTTGATCAAGAACTTTCATGAGCAAGCTAATCCATTTTCCCTGCTACACTAATTTACAAATATCCAAAGACACCCGTAGGAGGAAATAGTGGATTTCAATGTCAGGTTCTCTCAAAGTTGGTAGAGAGTTCCTGATGGTCTTCGGCCTACTCATGAGAAAGCCACATTTTACTATCTCTGAGCCTTCAACTTCGATATTGGTATGGCAATCCGATAGGCCAATGTCAATACATTTCCAAATTTGTACACGTAGGTGCAAAAGGCCGAGGTAGATCTAATTGCCATAGGTAAGCTACCTCCAAAGGTAACAATACCCATTCTTCCTGATCTTCCATAGCATCTATACTCTAGTGCATTTTCATAGCCTATACCTTCCATGTATCACGTTCCTTCATGGAGCTCGAGTCCACCTCAAATCACTTTGATTCTAGTTCCACAACTCCATGGTCCAAATATTTGATAACTACCTACACCATCTATCCCATCTAGCTCCAATTCCATTCGCCCCAGTTCCATTCTTGGCATTGCCTGCTCCACCAATACCTCTACCTTTGCTAGTGATCCCTACACCCTCAAATCCCGATCCCTACACGAAAATATTATAGGATATGCAATAACTCAATTCAATAGTGAGGACAATGTCAAATGAAATTATGTTTATTAAGAAGTAAGCTAAAGTTGACTTTTTATCAAGGAGATTTCAAACACTACCAATTAACAGAGAATAACCAACTACTAGCAAAGGTCCTAAAAGGAATACAACTATATTGGTAAATGAAGAAGCTAGTACATCAAAGCAGGAATATTGGTGTTCTACCTATAATGATCCTCATGGTGAAGATACATGCATGGTTAATTTGAATTATGTACAGACATTAGTAGTAAGTTTCATTTCGGTGGAAAAATCAATATGATAACAAAAGTTGATCATAATTTTATGGTCCCTTCCTTGGAGCAAGTTTAAGTTCTTACGAGGGCTAGAAAGAAGCCGGTAAATGTTGATCCAGTAGAAATGGAGTCGCTAAAAGTTCCTACTAAACAAAAGGCACAGGATGAAAAGGTACAACCACAAGCGAAAGCACCTGGTTCAACAACTAAGAATACAATATTCTATCTTGTTGAAGGATCTATTGCCCAAGCAAGCTCAAGAGAAGTTGCAGGTAAAGGCATCAACTTCACAGCCTGCAGTCACTCAAGTACAAACTGAGGCAAAATAATAAGCTAAAGAGTACCTCAAGTACCCATCATTGACCAAGTGGAAAAGGGTAGAAGCTACTCAACAATACCGAAACAAATATGAGCAAGTCAATGAAGAAAAAGGCTATGGTACTTCTAATTATAACATTGTTGAGGAAATGAAGAAAATTCTTGCAAAGGTGAGTTTGTATGATGCATTACAGTTACCTGGACAAGTTGATCTATTGTAGGAGTCTCTCAAGTCTACGAAATATAAGAAGAAAAATCTCACCTAGATGGTGTTAGCATAAACATTGACAACCTCTGCCACTGGTAAGAATAGACCACCTCCATTCTATCTGTCTCTCATAATGGAAGGATGGATCATGCATAATTGTATGATCGAATTTGGTGCCGCGACTACTATCATGCCAAAGGTAGTATGTGAGGTCATGGGGATGGAGTACACAAGGAGCAATCTGGGTATCTTTCAATTATATGGGACCCCGATCAAGATGGTGGGTGTGATTAAATATATTCCCATTGTTCTACATAGCATACCACAGATCACCATCATTCAAGAAGTGGTGGTAGTTGACCTAGAACCATATTTCAACATGTGTCTTTCGAGGGAATTCATAACAAAGCTAGGAGGATATCTTTCCTTGGATTATTCAAATTTGGATATTCCTTTTAAGGGAAGGAGAATTCAGATTTATAATGAAAAACCTTCCACTTTTCACATAGAAATACTTGAGGAAGAGGAAAAGCCCACTGGCATAGTTAACATGATGACAGAAGAAGTGCAAGAAGTGGACTTGATGGAGGAAGCTCTTGATGAGCTCCAACTAGAAGATGAATTCTCATTAATGGATTTCAATGCAATGGTGGAGACTGATATCGATTGTTACACCATAACCAAACCTGAACAGATTGAAGTAGAAATTTTTGACTCCCAGGATCCTATCTTCGATCAATTATGGAAGTTATATTTTGATGGTGCAAGATGCAAGAATGGTGTAGGAGCTAGATTGTTCTTTTTTCTCCTTCGGGGTTACAAAAAACTTACTCATATCGGTTAACCTGGAGTTGCACAAATAATACCATCGAATATGAAGCATTATGCCTTGGTCTAAAGAAAGTGGAGAAGTTGGGAATCAAATAGTTGCAAATATTTGGATATTTTGAGCTTATTGTTAATCAGACTACAAATAAATGTGTGTCAAAGCAACACTATTTGAAGGCCTACCATAACAAGGTATGGGATTTGTTTGAGTGTTTTACGACATTAAATGTTCAAGCAATTTTGTGAGAGAAGAACAAGCATGCAGACATCTTGGCTTCCCTTGGTGCTAATTTCTCTCATAGAGCAAGTGATCAAGAGACCAAAGACCATGAGGGTGATTTATAGAACTTTAGTCCCTGATAAAGACCTCTATTGGTAGGTGTTTGATAGTGATGAAAAAATAGTTAATTTCTTGATTAAGGAAGTTGCTAGCATAGAAGAAAGAATACTGGCTGAGGAGGAAATGGAAGGAATGATTCAACTAAAGAATAACCACATTCCTAGGGGACTGATTTCACTTGAGAGCTTGTTTGATTAAAATTATAGGGCAGAGAAACACAAGATCAAGGTGGATGCAAAGGAGTATAAGGAAATGTAGTTGGATCCTAAAAAAGTCATCAAAGTCGAAACAGACTATACACCAGAGGAGCTTGAGGATATTAAGAATCTATGTTACGAGTTTCTCGACATTATGGCCTGGAGCTATCATGATCTAAAAGGATATGAAAAAAATATAATCCAACACACCATCGAGTTGCAAGAAGGGGTGAAGCCTTTTCGATAGAAACAATGACCTGTTAATCCAAAGATTGAAGTTCTTATGAAAGCAAAGTTGCTAAAAATGTTGGAGGCAAAAATAATTTATCCTATAAAGCACTCAACATGGGTGGCAAACTTGGTTCCAATTTAGAAGAAAAATGGATATATTCACCTGTGTGTGGACTTTCACAATCTAAACCAAGCATATTTGAAATATCACTATCCCCTACCATAGATTGATCAGATTCTTCATGTAGTCATTGGAGCATAGAGATTTTCATTGTTGGATGGTTTCTTTGGTTATAACCAAATCTGGGTGAAATATGAGGACCAACACAAAATGGTATTTACTACAAAGTGGGGCACCTTTACCTATCAAAGAATACCATTTGGTCTTTCCAATGTCGGTGCCACCTTTCATAGAGCTATGGATATCGCTTTCGGTGAGTTGTTGAATCGAGTTATTGTAATTTACCTTGATGACATGACTATTTTCTCACATCGTAGGGAGGAGCATGTCTCTCATCTGAGACAAGTGTTTGAAAAGTGTCGGGAATTTAGAATTTCCATTAACCCAAAGAAATCCATTTTTGCTATCAAAGAGGGAAAACTCTTGGGACATGTGATTTCACAAGAAGGACTGGTAATTGATCCTACGAGAGCTAAGGCTCTCTTGAAATTGCCACTACCAGTTAACAATAAGGATCTACAGTCATTCTTTAGCTAGATCAATTTCATTCGGAAATTCATCGCCGATTTTTCTCAAGTAGTAAAGCCAATGACTAAAATTCCAAAGAAGAATGCAGACTTCAAGTGGACAAAAGTAAGAGAGACATTCTAGGAGATCAAGGAGAGAATTACCCAAGTGCCAATATTGATTAATCTAGATTATTCAAAGGACTTTATCCTTTATGCAGTGGGCGAGTAGGAGAGTTATGTCATTATCCTCACGCAAAAGCAAGATGATGGGGATGAAAAACCGATTGCTTTTTTGAGCCAAGTCATTTCACCACACTAGGAAAAGTATAACTTTATTGAGAAGCAGGTGTACATGGTCATGAAATATTTAAAGAAATTCTGGCATTTTATCTCATAGAGTAAGACAATCGTCTATGTCATTCATCCAGATGTTAGAAATTTCATCATTCAAGGAGAGATGGGTGATAAAAGAGTAGGCTAGGTTTTGAATATTCAGGAATATGATGTGGATATTTGACCTACTAAGTTGGTTTGCGATCAGGCCCTCTACCAAGAATTGGCTAAAAGCATAGCTTTTGGATTGCTAGCTCCATTACAGGATGAGGTTATCAACAAGAGTAATCTTGCCAATCAAGTTACAAGCAATTGTGACTAGACAGAGGATCTTATTGAATTCTTCACATCCAAAAGGTGTCCATCACATATTGATGCCTCACAATGGAAAATATTCAGATTGTAGGCGCTCAGGTACATCCTATTGCTAAGTGGGTTATTCCATAAAAATATAGATGGAGTGCTCCTCAAATGTGTGAAAGAGCCAGAAAATGAAAAGATCTTGGAGGAGTTCCACTCTGGTTTATCTGGTAGATTATGCAAGAAGGCCTATGGCCTTGAAGATCATCTGAGCTAGATATTTTTGGCCTACCCTCTTTGCAGATGCACACAAGGTGAGCCAAATTTATGATAATTTTTAGAGATATGTTTGTAGAAAGAAGAAAGCATATCTATCCCTGCATTCGATCTAGGTGGAAGCTCCATTTTAGCAGTGGGGCTTGGATTTTATTGGAGTTATTGATCCTCACTCATTCATCGAGCATAAATATATCTTGATAGTGACCGATTACTTTACCAGGTGGGTAGAGGCCATTCCAACCAAGAAAGTAGACTAGGCTACTATCATCTCCTTCCTCGAAGGATTGATTACCCATTTTGATGTACCAGATACCATTGTAACAGACAACGAGACTCCATTTATTGGGGCAAATATCATTGAATTTGCAAGTAGGTATAGGATTTACTTGAATAATTCCTCCAATTATTACCCATAGGGAAATGGCTTGGCTGAATCCACGAACAAAAATTTGCTTTGAATCTTGAAGAGGATGCTTGGAAGTAATAAAAGAAGTTGGCATCTATTTCTAAATCAAGTTTTGTGGGTGGATCATATATCAATCAAAAAATTAATTAAGACTTTTCCTTACTCTTTGGTGTATGGAAAGGAGGTAGTTTTACCTACCCACATCAATCTCCCAGTGCTCCAGAATTTGAAATTGTTTAAAGATGAAGATGATGAATATGATCCCATGATTGCAAGGTTGGCCCAACTCCTATAGTTAGAAGAGGAGAGATAAAATGCATATGTTTCTTTCACCAAATATGCTAAAATTATGTAGAAGTGGTTTGGTAGGATGACAACAGAATGCAATCTTTAGGTTGGAGATTTATTCCTTAAATGGAATGAGAATAAATCTAAGTCTAGAAAGCACCACAATTTTGATGTGATCTAGGAAGGTCCATTTCAAGTTTTAGGGGTAAATTTAGTGAATGCATATTATCTTCAAGATATGGATGGTTGGGATCTTTCGATTCTAGTTAACAACCTTCATTTGAAGGCTTATTTTCAATGACATAATCAAAGGTGCAAGTATGTATATATGTACAAATTTTATTTCCTGCAAGTATTTTTATTGCTTTATAAATGAAAAAAACAACCCTCAAGAAGAAAATCACTTTCGCCCCACAATGTTTCTTTTCTCTAAAAATTAATTGCTTCCCAAAAAGGTTTTTCAAGGACACATTATGAGTTTCGGGTGGAATTAATTATTTTATTGTAATATTTTTAGTAGGTATATGAGGGCTTCGAGGTTAAAAATGATTTATTGTCAGAATCAAGGGAGTATGGAAAAGAATAAAATATAAAACTTTGCATGAAGTCTTGGAGCGAAAAACATTTCAAAAGAAAATGTCCAAAGGCACCAGGTGAAAGTATAAAATACGAAGTGATATGCTTTAGTTGAAAAATAAAAGCCCGAAATATAAAGATGTGTGGGGTCCAATTTCAAATTTTGGAGTGAAACAATTGGAAGTGTTGTCACCCCAAGGAAAAGGTGAAATCCCCATTCGCCCCCATTGGGGCGAACACATTTTAAAGAAGAGGAGAATGATATGAAAGTGCCAAGGACTACAGTTGAAAAGTTACTATAACTTTTGCCCCAAGTAAGGGGTGAAATTCCCTTTCGCCCCTCATTGATGCGACGCCACATACGTCCGAAGGCAAATTGTGGGACCCGAACGCAATTTCAAAGTCAAGGGGGGCCAACAACATTTTTGCCTCTCATAGGGGCAAAGTAACCTGAAAATATTTTAAAGCATGAGGGGCGTGTTTCGGTGTTTCGGGTGACTGCATACAAGGAGTTTTAGTGAAATTTAAATTGAAGAGAATATATAAAATAAAAAAATGAAAGCAAAAGGATCCCATTTACAAAAAACAAAGATTAAGTGTTTTATTTTTAATTGGTTTTATTTTTTTAATATGGGGCAAAGATTAATTAGAAGGAGAAAAGAAAAGAAAAAGCAAAATTAAAGCTCCAAGTTAAAATATTTTTTTAATAAAAGAAAATCAACACTTTTTCTAAAAATATGGGGCGAAAAAGAAAAGCAAGAATTATTTTAAAAGGAGGAATTTTGCCATAAAAGTAATCAAATAGGTGAAAGGCATTTTTGAGAGCGTAGCAAAAAAGGAGAAGCATCCTCTCAAGGAAATTTTTCCCATAAGCACGTGGTGAATTTTTGAAAACGCTCGAGGACATTAAAATATGTTTTCAGAGCGTTCGGTTGGAAACGTATGCCCGGATTCACTTTGGGAGGTGTATTGGCATTCCCGATGACCAAGGTCTCACAATGTAAAAATAAGGACGCTCATTGGGTCGCATGTGGTGAGTTATATTTTTGAAGCAGTCGTTAAGAAGCTAGGGCACACTGTTCGAGGGCATAACATGATGAAGGTACAATTTTTGAAAAATACATTACAGCGAATGGAGGTTGATAGCCTTTAAAAGCATCAGGAATAGTGCTAGTCAAGTGGAACAAGATGCACATTCTTTCAAATCCATCGAAGAGATTTACCGCATTTACTGTGGTAGTTGGAGGTGTGCTCTATAAATAGAACATGTAAAATCATCCAGAGATCAAAATTTTAAAATTTTGGAGGTGCATTTTCGAGCTTTTTGGTTGCATAAGTTGTAGAGAATTTTTAGGGTGGCCAGAATTTTCATGATGGGTAAGAAAAGCACAGAAGCGAAGGATGCCACAGATACCAAGCAGTCAAAAAAGAAAGCAGAAGGTGCAAAAAAGTCCAAAAAAGTACGTAGAAATGAGAATATGGATTTGGACCCATGCTCTGACACCATGGCAGAGGTCGAGGACTACGTCATCATCAATAAGGGCATAGTTAAACTTTGACGAGATGTGCAATTCACAATTAAGTAGGGATTAATGCTAGAGAGCCCTCTAACTATGTCATATTATGCGCAATTATTTTGGTACTTGTGTATGCCTGTACATGCTTACCCGGAGCTGGTGAAGTTGATTTCTAGATTCCATAACCTAGTTACCAGGGTTGTTCATAAAATGAATGGCAAAGTGATTTTTTCTATCACTTTCAATGCAATGAAGGAAGCATTTGCATGTGGGTTAAAACCCCCCTTTGACATGATCTCCAAGAAACTCCACCTCAATGAACAAGAGGAAAGATATGTGTCTACGGTGACAATGTGCCAGTTCATGGAGGCACAATTAATTAGAGAGCCATAGCTAGGGCAGTTTCCAAATATGACAAAGCCGCTTTCTAATTTTAAGAGCCCAAATATTTTTCAATGTTGGCATGGATTGCTGGTCTCTCTATGAATTCCATGGTTCACAAGTGGTAGGTGACTCTTGCGCAGTGTATATCCCAGGTGGAGTTCTATGCTCCAATAAAAATGAGGGCGAGTACAAACCCAATTTATTTTGACTAGGCTAATTTCATATATCAAAAGATGCACATTCATTTAGAAAAAAATGAATACGGGAGAGGTGAATTTGTTCAAACATACATAATTCCTCGTCTAGTATTTATTTTTCCATTTGCATCAACATTTTTTATTTACTGCGGTTAAACAAGTTGATGAGGAGAACAAGGTTTTGCCTTTTTATATGTGGACTCCTACTCTGTCAAGGAGGGAGTCATTTTATAATTTTAATCGCTTATTTTTGGGGTTTGCAATTGAGCTAATTTTTGGTAAGATTAAAGGGTGTCATAGAATATGAGAGAAGCAGTTGTTACAACAGAGAAGGGTGATATATTTTTGCTCACTCAAGGCGTAGTACAAATTTTTGGCTTCATGGGTAAGTCATTTTTTCTTCCATATTTCACTATCGAACATATTTTTTCCATGGAGGTGGTGTTCCAGAATGACTATGTGAATGATTTTTATGGAGCAAGGCACGGTAAAAGGACAACGTGCACGATGCCTTTCAAGTTTGGTAGTATAGAAGTGAACTAGGTTGGCTAGAACAAATTACTCACAGAGGCACTCCAAGACATGGGACTAGTGGAATTTCCGCAAAGATGGAGATATGACCCATTGGGCCATTTTTTGAAAATAATTTAGGCCAACCAATTTCATTGCTACCCACGATGAGATATCCAGTAAAATCACAATAATTTTGACGGGCACGATTTGGAGTGGCACATTGAAGCCATGGTCGCTTTCGCCATAGCACGACTTCTATGAGTAAGAGGTCGAATATAACCCCATAGTGCACAAATATTATATTCCTCCACTGGAACTATTTGGTCATATGAAAGAACAACTACCTACGTGGACTAAGGAAAAAATTATAAATTGGTGGATAATGCGGGTCCGTAGGGAAAAATTACATTAGCCTATGGGTTGAATATGGACGAGGCATTTTTTGAGGTATATGATGAATTTGTTAACATGTATCAACCTATCAATTTATCCAAGGTTGTACCTTAAAGCTTTCAAAATTTTGACAGTGAAGAAAGCATGGCTGAAGAAGAGTGCCCGATAGTTGAGGAAGTGACACATGAGGAGGACGAACAATAGTTTGTGTTTAAAAGATCTGAGCGGGCAAAGTGAATTATAGAAGAGGTGTTTCCTTTCCCTAAGGCTATGAAGAAGCTACAAATTGGTGTTGTTTCTTTATCTACTATTGCATTTTCCACGGCTACAGCTGCATCTGCAGTAAATCCTCCTTCGCCAATGACAACTGCTCAAGATGACATTTCTCAGGAACCTCCATTGATGCAAGAGCAGTAGTTGAAACAGTAGATGGAGGTCATAGATATTGAGGTGGAGGTAAAAAATCAACAAGAGAAATGTGATTTACATCCACATCCATCACTCGCTCATGTAGTTCTCACACATGAAGGTACATTCTTTCTTTCCTCTTCTTCCATTTAGGAGCAAGTAGTGGCTGTCACTTTATTTCCTTTAGTTCCTACATCAGTTGCCCCTCGATTTGGTATTATCTCAATTTATATTTCACTCCCTACCTCTCACTCATAAATCACTACTGCTCCTTCTATTCCCCTTTATTTGACCTCCCTTTATTTTAGTTCATTTGCGTCGGGTCCAAATCCATTTTTGCATCCCTCACCTTCTATTCATGTTGCTACTTCCACTGTAGCTGTAAGTACGTAAGCTCCTCCACGAGTGAGCATAACTGTAACTGAGCTTGGTGCTTCTATACATTCTGATGTTTCGGTCCCCCTTTGATTTTTTTTCCTCTTCTTCCTTCAAGCTAGACCATTCACATTATCTATTTCCTTTCACCCTATTTTTGGATATGCAAGTGCTGCCCAAAATTGATGTGATGCCTGAAAAACTAGTTGCAGAGAAAATTAGTTGAGCACATCTCAATTCATCGCAATGGCTGAATAACCATAGGATAAAAGAGGTACTTGCTCCAGCTAAGTCACTTGAGAAAGTTGCCTTTGATCTAGTTGCTATGGAGGCTCACACTACCAAGATGATTACCTTGGTATGAAAGCCATAAGGAAAAATAATGCCAAGTGATTACGCTTATGAAATTGTGATAGAGGACCTAACAAAGATTGATCCTACTAAAAAAATGGGGAACATCCAAGTTGATATGATCTTAGTTTACTTGCACGGTGAGCATTACAAGAAGAGATTTTATGACACTGAGGAAAATGTTTTCGAGCTTGAAGAAGATTTGGTAGAAAGTAGAGCACAGTAGGAGATTATGGCAAAGGATATTGAGCAGTGACATCTGCATGCAAGGGCTCACCAAAAGGCAAAGGATGTTGTAGATCAGCAGGTATAGGCAAAGAAGATACAATTGGGTTCCCCACAAAACCAGATGGTAGAGAAGGCTATGCAAGCCATAGGATTATATCAAAAAATAATTAAGGAGACCCACCTTCAATTGGCTCAAAGTTATGAGAAGTTGGAAACAAGAGCAGTTTTGATTCTGTAATACGTCTATGAGACCCGGATATAGATTCAATTGAGCCAACAAGTAGTGGATAGTATTGAGGAGATGCTAGAACCACATTTAGAGTTGGCCATAAAAATCCAAGCCCTGGCTCAGTCTAATATGTGCATCCACCCATGAGTGATATGGACCGAGCCTGGTCTACTACTAAGGTTACGTTGGACAACTATTTTCACAGGCTAGATCTAGTGAGAGAAGATAGAAAACTCCTTAACGTGATTGAGCGGGAGAATTCTATTTCCATGGTTCATTTTGATGCTCTCGTTGACATGGGATTTCTAGATTTTATAGATCAATGAGGTGAGCCAAAGAATTTTGTGTAAGACACATAAAAAATCAACATGTGGGAAGATCCAATTACTAAAGAACAATTCTTGTTGCTCATAAAGAAGTTCACTTGCATGGAGTCATCCTTGTTTGAATTAGCTTAGAGATCTAAGCACCTTAGCTTGGAGGATACCCAGAATATGCGATACATTTATGAGTCACTCAGTGTTCCTTGACCATTTACCATAGATGCTTGGGCCAAATCAATTACAGTTTATGAAATCACTTATGAAATTTTGAAGGAACAGGAAGAGTAGGTAGCAACAGAACATGCAGCAGTAGAGCAGGCAATGATTGAGAAGGTAATAGCTGAATAGACATAGAAAAAGATATCCAAACCAGAAGCTTCAACTAAGGTAGCCTGTAAGAAGGACCACTGAGGGCCCAATGGATAAAGGCCTGGGATCACTTGCATCCATGCAAGTTGGATACCCTGAGAGTCGCCATAAATTTTGACAGTTTTGCATCTTGCCACATTGAAATTTTTGATGAAATTTTGATTAATAGTATGATTATAAAGTGATAAATACAGTGAATCAATGTTGCAGTGTTTTTGGATAATAATGTGTTGCAGTTTATTTTTGTGTTAACCTTATTTCTTTTTTATGGGTCTTATGCTTGAAAATAATGGATGTTATAAGGAAAAATGGTTGTGGGAGATGGTGTGTAAAATCAGTTGAAATCATCGAAAGATGTTAATAGAAATTTTGCCTAAGACTGAGGGTAAAATAGATGTAACAACATTTTCACCCCAAGAGAAGGGTGAAAACCCTTGTCGCCCTTCCTCAAGGTGAAGACGTCTTTGTTTTTGAAAGCATGGTAAAAATGCGTTCGTCCTGAAAGTGGGGCAAAAAACCCATTCACCCCACTTCAGAGTGAATGTAAATTTAAAAGGATAAAATACGCCAAGTTTAGCAAATGTGCTTTCACCCTGAGTGAGGGTCGAAAGTCCCTTTTGCCCCTCATTAGGGTGAAAACACATTTAAAAGGAAAAGCTCGTGGTGAGCCCAAAGTTGAGAAATAACGACAACGAAATAAAGTACGTTCACCCCAAAGGTGGGGTGAAAGCATTGTTTGCCCCACCTTAGGGCGAACATCATTAAAAAATAAGTGATGAATTGCCATGCCAGTGTTGAAAAATTCAAATGGGGTTTTACCCCCAAGAAGATGTGAAACTCCCATTCGTCCCTCCCTGGGGCGAATGCGCATGCAGAAGGTAAAATTTATGAGCTGCATTATAACATGTGCTGAAAGGAGTTTAAATTGTAGTTCTTTCACCCTGGGTGAGAGGCGAAAGCCCCATTTACCCTTCCTAGAAGTGAAGCTATATGAAGAGGGTCCCACAAAGGCATCACTTACAAAATGAGTCACAAACATTTTTGCCCTCGCTTTGGGCAAATATTAAAAGTAGCAAAATTTCAAGACAAGCTTTAAAAAGTCAAAGCTACATTCACCCTAAGTGAGGGGTGAAAATACCTTTCACCTCTTTTGGGGGTGAACACGTATTTTAAGAGGAAAAATATTTTATGTGAAGCGCAATGCGACCGTAGTTTCAGGTTTTGCTATGGCAGTTAAAGGAAAGCATATTTGATAGCGCTTTTGCCCAAGGTGAGGTATTGTATCGCTCCAAATTTTTTGCATCCTTACCTTCAGGCTATTGGATCCGTGCCCGGAAGGAGGATGGGAAAAGGATGTCGCGGTACCTCGGACTGAGAGGACTTTGCGAAGGTCCCGCCTCTCAAGGGAGGTGTATTTTGATGATTTTTCGACGGATGGTGGGTTCACCAGGAAAACATTTAAGGGCGGTTTCCACGCCTAGGTTTGGAATGTGTTTTGATGTGTTCGATTTTTAACTTTAAGCATTCATATCCTAGGTTTGGCCAAATGAATCTAGATTAATCTACATGAAAATGCAAATTCAATGAGTACAGAAAATAGATTTAAAGACATAAAACAGAGAATTTACAGAATACAAATGAGGAATACCTGATCCGGATGTCTGGTGATGATTTTGATGTTTGAAGCAGTCAGGATCATCTGGAATTCGACAGAATCGTCTGAGATCTGACAGAATCATCTGAGATCTGACGAATTCGTCAGACGAATTCGTTAGAGACCTGCAAGCAGAAAAATAGATACAAAATACAACGAATACTACTGTGCTAACGAGAGGAAACAACACCAAATGATTGTATGAATACTTGAGTAATAGTTATGAACAGAAATTCAAGCAAATTACGATATTCTAATGACAAATCATGATCTTAGTATGCAATCTAAGCTAAATGGGTGAACTCCAAATGCAAAATAACATAAACACTGAATAAACTATCTAATTTGCAGAATAAAACAGCAGAGAAAAGGTTGAGAAATGCAAACTTTAGGCATTGATTGCCTCAATATGGACTGCAGTCGAGATCGTCTCGCATCAGTACGAAATCGCCTCGGATTCGACGGGTTCGCCTCCGATCTGAACAGGTTCAGTCGGCGACGATGTGTGTTGGCTCCGGCTGAAAAACAGTGATGTACCTGCAACAAAATTGGTATGGGACCAGTGCAAATGAAAAATTGGGATGGTTCAACGTAGATGGAGTTAAATTGCAGAGAATTTCAGCCAAGGGGGTGCTAAGGGAATAGCTTAGGATTAAATAGGCTTAGGGGAGTAGTTAGGAGGTTGGAGATCATCCCAATTTGGGAGATCTCCAACAGGGGAGGGTCCCTAACGGCGCAGACACGCTTCTACCCGGATTGGAGACCCGTTGGAACAGAAGCTAATTTTGCAAAATCAGTTTTGCGACAAGATCGTCCGGACGTCCTAGCCAGGACGAAATCGTCGGATCCGGGGTGATATCGTTTGATCGGCGACGATATCGTCAAACGGTCAAAACAACCTCTAAAAATGGCGTAGAAAAGGGGGAAACGGATTACCGAACGGTTAACGGGCGGTTTGGGAGGTTAAATTTGAATTTTAAATTATTTACTAAGGTGAATGTAATTATTATAATTTTCTTGCTCCAATTTTAGGGTGCTACATTTTGCCCCCTCTTTAGCGAATTTTTCGAAGAAAATGCGTTAAATATGAGTTCTTCTCGATCTACGAGAAAGCAAAAATTATTCCCATTTTTAGGCGACGATTCTTGGTCGAATCGTACGACGACTTACTATGGTGCCCCCTCCGTGTTTTTACCCAAATCGAACGTTTGAGGTAAAAACGCGAAAAAGCAAAAAATTATTTTTGAATAAAATTAAGAAAAATAGGGTAAAACCCTAATTCATTTTTCTATTCATTTTACGGTTTTTAGAGCTACGAAGCAAAAATGGTGGAGACGACGCACAGATCGACAGAGGTCAGACGCGGTCTACGGGTAAGAGTCTAGACTTAACTAGGATGCTTTAATTTGAATTTACATGCTTTGTAGGTAATTTTTAGATGAATTTTGAGCATCGCGGCCATTTTTGGGCCGTCGACGTCGTCGGGACGAAATCGTCCCGATTTCGATGAAATCGTCTCAATTTCGGCAATTTCGCCCAAGGGCGAAATCGACGAAAGGGGACGATTTCATCAAATTAGAGACGATTTCGGCTTGCGAAATCGGAGACGATTCTGCTCAAATTTGGGACGATATCGTCCAATAGTGGGCGATATCATCAATTGCATAAAATTGAATTTTAACTTGCATTATTAATTACTTGAATTGTTTATTAATGATTGTTTATTGTTTTGTTGTTTATAGAGAGGATTACTAAAGAGCAGGGAATGGAAGTATGGAGGGTTGAGAGATGACTTGGCCGCTCTCACACAGGCAGAGCGAGATCGGTGGCACGAGCCGGCTTGCAGCATGTGGTAGAGATGCCACAGGTATCCATAGATATGGGGCTTCTAACAGCCCTAGCAGAGAGATGGTATCCGGGTTCTTCATGTTTTCGGCTACCTACGGGGGAGATGACTCCCACACTAGAGGATGTATGGAGGATTCTGAGAATCCCCATACAAGGACGGTTGATTACTCCTACGGCCAATCAGGGCCATGCTATGGGACGACTGTGTGGTGACCCGAGCTTCACCCTGGAGAAGGGCGGAGTTAATATCGAGGCACTACGCCAGATGCCTAGGGCATCTAGGCTCACACGGGTACTAGCTGGAGTGGTTGGTAGACTTCTGTTGTGCCACCAGAGTGGGTGCAGGGTGTCGTGGATGCTCGCAGATGTGATCTACGATATGCGGGACCACGGGTATAGGTTCTCTTGGGGCATATTTGTGCTATGCCGGCTGTACAGGATCCTATATGGGGTCGTGTACAAGGGCGGCCGATGTCTGGTCATGACATCGCTCTTACAGGTTTGGTGCTGGGAGCACATTGTAGTGCGAAGGCCGATAGGGCTTCCTTTGACAGGGGTAGACGGGGAGAGGCCCCGAGTCTTCTCTTGGTGGCTCCGGAGAGGGTCACGGCGGCGGATCGACCTCCCTATGTCCCGGAGGCTATTGGATGACCTAGTCCCGGACCAGATCACCTGGAGGCCATGGAGGGAGCATCCAGGGTGGGCCGAGGATGGACGAGGAGTTGGCTCGCATCAGGCGAGTCTGCTGGCTATGGATGGAGAGGGGAGAGGTGGAGCTCCACCGCTATGACCGAGTTTTGTGGTAGTTCAATCTACAATAGGGGATCCCATCTTTGAGGGATTACGAGTTTTCTCGGATCGTCTGGGATAACACCACGGTTAGCGGGGTGCCGACATGCAGCGGTTCTGGAGCCGGGACGCGGATGATGCCCCCATCCGGCCGGTGGATGGGGATGACGTAGGGGTAGCCGATGGCTACGATGCACAGTACGTAGGCATCCGCCCTCCTCGGATGATGAGGGCACAGGGTCCGATTCATGTGGTTGTGCGTCGGATAGGGAGGCGGTGCCAGGCAGCGATGGAGGCAGCCCGGGGTCACGGTGGGAGAGAGGCGAGGAGGCCACAGGCACAGGAGAGGCCGCGGTAGAGAGAGAGGGAGAGGAGGGAGGCGAGACCCCCATCTCCATAGAGGGAGAGGCCACCATCGCCCGATAAGGGCAAGGGTGTAGACACAGGAGAGAGTAGCGAGATGGCTACTCTTCGGGCAGAGAGAGATCATCTCCAGGCCCAGGTGTAGACTCTACAGGATGAGGTTGCATGCCACTAAGCTGAGGTGTCACAGCTACGGGACGAGATTGCATGCCTCAGGGCACGGGGCGGAGGGGCGAGCTCTGGAGAGCTGACATGGGCTATCGCCCAGCTTACATTCTATCATACATTGTATTACCAGCTGGTGCCAGAGGCGGATAGACTACCCCTGCCAGCCAACATTGTAGATCCGATCAGGATCGGGTCGTCGAGGACCACGTCCCGATCGAGGACTAGGACTACGCAGACTGCGATGGGGCCACCTCGTCCACCTCAGGGTGGGGGAGGAGATGAGGCAGAGAGCTCGAGGGGCTCTCGAGGCTAGAGGGTTGGACTGACATTGTATTATATGATTATTTTTTTGATAGAGGATTGAGTATGCCGAGGTACAGATTGTGGCATACCAATCCAGTTTTGATGATGTACATATACGGTTGTTGATATATATATGAGATGAGATATGTTTTTGATCATATGACTTGTATTATGTGTATGCTTATGATGCTTTTATGTTTGATTGATTGATTTGATAATTGGATGTAATTATGTCGTTGGAAATATTATAATTTTGATGTCATGCTTGTAATATTTTAAATGAAATAATCTGATGTAACAAATTGGTTGTTTGTGATGAAATGTGATAAAAATAATAAAAAGAGACTTCTAACAATAATTTCAAAGGACATTGTCGCTATTATAGACCATTTCATGGAGTCGCTGCTCACTCGGTCGTCAAGCTAATCCCATTTATAGAAATATTGTTAAAAGTAAAAGAGTGCTTAAGAGACTGTCTTAAGACTTTGGTGCAATGATGAAAATGATGGTGATGATGGTTTGTTTTCAGATTTTCATAAAAAATAGTATGCATGAAATAATGTTTAAAATGATTTTTGCTAGGCATAAATTCCTAAGTGTGATAAATTTTTTGGATAATTCTTTAGGAATTATACCATCATTGCAAAATTGAAGGTTGACATAATGACATGAAATAATGAAAATGGGTTTGCTTTTTTAAAAGCATAATTTGTGTAACATAATGAATTAAGTCATATGGTTTTCATGATTTTTAATAAATGGGGAATAAAAATTGTTACAATGGTTTGCGCTAGGCATAGAATATGTAGGTATAGACTTATACCATCATCGCGAAAATCCAAAAAAGATAGTTTTATTGCATGGTTGATTTTTGATGAACAGAAAATATGAAAATGAGGACTTGCGCTAGGCATAAAATTCCAATTTTGGTTTTGGAACTATACCATCGTCGCGAAAGTCAACCGAGATATATATGTATATGTTTTGATTGTATAGTTTGAAAGAAATTTTTGATTTTTCTATTATATAGTTGTCTTTGTGGTAGACAAGCTGTACTTGATTTATTCCAAACAAGTTGCAAAAATAATATTTCAAAGTATTTTGAAGACAAAAGTTAGATTTATAAGGAATCCCATGTGCATATGTGAATTCATTTCCAATCTTGACTTATCATAATGATACACAAAATCTCTCAAATACAAATGTGTGTGCAATTGCATTGTTCATTTACCAGTTTTGAGCAAGATAATATGATACAAGTGATTTGAAGAAACCAAATAAGTGTTCATTAACCATGATGTAGATGCATATAACCATACTAGACTACTATGTAGGTCGGATTATCAAGAGCTAGCTAATCCATAAGCGAGACATAGGTCTGTACAAAAGAAGGTCGCTAATGTGACGGACATATCACCACGCTAGGAGTTACCCAAGGCCAAGCGGGTTGGGCACAAACCACTGTTATGGGGCTTACCTCACGGTTTTCGAATAATTGAGAATTCCGGGGATTCAAGCTCATCAACCCTTCTTTTCTTTTCAAAGGGTAGGGAAAGGGATTTTATTGCTTTCTTGCTTTTTTGCTTATTTTTCTTTTTGTATTTTTTGCTTGATAATGCTTGGAACATTGCTGTAATGATATAAAAGAACATTTTTTCTTTTCTCTTTTTCTTGAACTTTTCTTTTCTTTTTCTTTGCTAGGGATACTTGCTCGGATTAGCTGTAGAGCAAGGGATTTTTATTATAGGTAGGGGTGAGCTTGTCCTTTTGCCAATTCTCAAAGATTCTAGACCATGTGCATGATAGGATAGCAGGGGAAACTTTTCGCTCAAGAAATCACTTCTACTATGTAGCAAAACATGGAAATTACAAATATAATCATTTTATTGTGAAAAGATGTGCTTGGTTTAAGTAAATAACAAGATCAATTCTCTATGCTCAAACTTTATTTAATTGAATTTTGTGGACTTTGATATAAGAGAGATTAGTAATCATGCGGGATAAAATCAAGATATTTATTTTTGTGAGTGTGCAAGTGAGGGATTCCAAATAAATGCTAATTTATCCAAAATAATTTGAAACATATAATTGCAATAATTGTAAGAAAATATATATAAACACTTTTGAGAAGTTTTGAGAATGTTGACTCTCTCTTTCTTCTTTATTTTATTTTGGTTTCGAAAGAGTCAAGCATATTGTTGTTTTTATATTTTTATCATTATTTTGATTTTTGGTTTGATTTTTGTTTTTGAGCAAAAAATTTAACAAGTGCCATAAATAAATGCAATAAATAGTTTTGAAGATTTTTGATGATTATGAATATTTTTGATGTTTTTGGATTTTTATAAATTTGAAAGAAATATAAGATAAAAATTTTGAAATATTTTAAACAATTATATACAAGGATGAAATGACCAAATTTATGCATAGTAACGTTTAAGATGCAAAATATTCATGGGTTCTTTAAGTTCTTTACCATCTAAGGTAGATAATTTGTATGCTCCTGATTCAAATTTAGCGGTAATAATGTATGGTCCAAGCCAGTTGGGCTCAAATTTACCTTTAAGGTCCTTAGTTGCATTTGTATTTTTTTGATTTTCTTTTAAAACAAGGTCGCCGATCTCAAAGGATCGATGACGAACTTTCTTAGCATATGATCTTTTAAGCTTGTTTTGGTAAGCACGGAGATGCTCCAAAGCATTGATGCATTTTTCATCTAGGAGTTCCAGCTGGCTGAGTCTGCCGACTCGATATTCATCTCCTACTTCGGTATCTTGAAGTAGCAGAGCCAAAGAAGGAACTTCCAATTAAAATGGAAAAAGCTGCTTCGACACCATAAACCAAAACAAATGGTGAAGTTCCGGTGGGGGTTCGAACACTAGTTCGATAGGCCCACAAGGCTGGATATAATTGAATGTGCCAGTCACGGCCAGTTTTATTGACTAATCTTTTGAGAATTTTGATTAAGGTTTTGTTAGATGCTTACCTTGACCATTACCACTGAGGATAATAGGGAGTGGACCGGCGATGTTGAATCTTATATTTTTGGCATAATTTTTTAACATCTTTATTTTTGAAGCAAGTTCCATTGTCGAGAGATGAGATTGGCGGGAATTCCGAACCTACAAATGATTTGATTAAAAATAAATTTAGAAACTTGTGTGCCGGTGCGGGAAGCTAAAGGCATAGCTTCGACCCACTTCGTGAAATACTCGAGTGGCGGTTATGATGAACTTGTGTCCATCAGATGACACGGGATTGATTTTGCCAATAATATCCAAGCCCCATTTAGAAAAGGGCCAAGGAGATGAAATAGCCTGCAGCTCTTGTGCAGGCGCATGGACAAGGTCGGCATGTTTTTGACACTTGTCGCAATGGCGCACATACTCATGTGCATCCGTTTCCATGGTAGGCCAAAAGTATCCTATCCGAAGGAGCTTTTTAGCAATGACACTACCACTAAAGTGTCCTCCACAAGATCCATCGTGGGCTTCACTCAAGGCTGATTTAGACTCTTCTAAGTTTAAACATCTTAATAGGATACCTTCAAAAGATCTCCTATATAAAGTATTGCCAATTATTACAAATCGACTTGCTCGTCGACGTAATAACCGACGCTTGGTTTCTATTAGAATTGGCGGGGAAAGTCCCATTTTGGAGAAAATCAAATATGTCCGTATACCAAGGTTCAGGAGTAGTTTCATTGATTAGAAACACATCCAAAGGCTCTAAGCATGACTTATTTGAAGCGGGTTCCTGGAGTCGACGAATAATGATAGTGGCATATTCGTCATCTAACTCCAAGGGCGAGGAGAGATGCGATCGAGGCCATAGCATCAGTTGCACGGTTGCTAGTTCGAGGAATAGCTTCCAAGGTAACTTGATCAAATAAAGACATTAATTGTAAAACATAGGCCTTATATGGGCGCAGTTTATCATCTCTGGTTTGATAAACTTCATTAATTTGGTTTATAACCAGTTGAGAATCACCAAAAACTAAAAGATGTTTAATTTTTAGCGCTAGGGCAGCTCGTAATCCAAGGATTAGAGCTTCATACTCAATGAGTATTGTTGGTGCAAGCAAATGTCAATTTGAAGGACGAAGGAATAAGATGTTTTTGCGGAGATATTAAAATAATACCCCACTGACCCCACTCATGCATCGGGCTCCATCAAAGTATAAGGACCATTGTTCGGTATGGTCTGCCTCTAATTGAAGGCATTCATCGGAAATTCGATGATGAGGGGATGGGTAGACTCTAAGGGTGCAGCGGCTAATTGATCTGCTATGATTTGACCCTTAACAGACTTTTGTCCTATGAATGTGAGATCAAACTCGCTTAGAGCAAGAACCCACTTGGTTGTGCGACCCGATAAATAAGGTCGACTCATGAGATACCTTAAGGGATCATATTTAGCAATGACATAAGTTTTTTGACTAAGCATATAATGTCGTAATTTTTGCGTAGCAAACACGACTGCTAGACATAGTTTTTCCAACGTTGTGTAGCGGGTTTCATAACTGATGAAGGTTCGGCTAATATAATAATTAGCACGTTCTCTCTTTTCATCATCAAGTTGAGCTAACATAGCCCCTAAGGCAGAATCTGAAGCGGAAATATATAGGAGAAATGGGCGATCATATTTAGGTGGTGAAAGTACGAGTGGATTAAGGAGGTATTGTTTGAGAAGTTCAAAAGCTTCTCTACATTCTGTGTCCCAATTAAAAGGGACATCCTTCTTAAGGAGTTTAAGAAAGGGACCAGTTTTATCCGCCAGCTTATCGATGAAGCGACGGATGGCTTGAAGTTTACCTTGTAAACTTCGTAACTCGAATATATTAGTAGGTGCGGGCATATCAGTGATGGCCGCAATCTTGAGAGGGTCGATTTCAATACCACGTAAAGAAACTAAAACCCCTAATAGTTTGTCGGATTTAACTCCGAATATGCATTTTGCTGGATTTAATCGAATGAGATATTCTCGTAATCGATTAAAGACTTTCCTCAAATCATCTAAATGATTATCTTCAATAATAGAGTGAGCTATAATATCATCCACATAATCATGTAGGATATCATGCATCATATCATGAAAAATATAGGTCATAGCTCGTTGATAAGTTGCACCGGCGTTCTTTAAGCCAAATGGCATCACTTTCCAGCAAAAGGTACCCCAGGGGGTAATAAAGGCTATTTTAGCCTGGTCTTCAGGAGCTATCCGAATTTGATTATAACCGGAGAATCCATCCATTAAGGACATCATCCCACTTCCGACAGTGAAGTCAATGATTTGATCCATGTTTGGAAGAGGAAAGTCATCTTTAGGGCATGCAGCGTTAATATCTCTAAAATCTGTGCAAACCCTAACTTTGGTAGCTTCTTTCTTGGTGATTGGAACTACATTTGAGATCCATTCAGCATAATCAATAGCTTGTATAAAGATAACATTCAGGAGTTTTCTAACTCCCCTTTGACTAAGCGAGCCACTTTGGGATGCATTTTTCTAAGTTTTTTTTTAACGGGTTTAGCATCCGGATGGACCACTAGATGATGCATGACTACAGAAGGGTCTAGACCTGGCATATCTTCGTATGTCCAAGCGAAGACATCTTCATACTCTTTAAGGAATGCAATGTATTGTTCTTGTTTTTCTTGACTTAATTTTGATCCAATATTGATTATGTGAGGATTGTCCTCAGTTCCAATATTAATTTTAATGACGTTTTCTACCTCCATATGTAGATCTCTTTCAAAATTAGGTGGGGCGGGTGAAACGCCCAATTCTTGTAATTCTTGTAAGGTTAATTTAGATAATTCATCTTGAGGATTAGTGGCCTCAAGTTGGGCTATAGTTGGTATAGAACCATCAAAATAAAATCCATTGTGTAACATCTCTTCAACAGAGACATCATGGAAGATATCTCCTTCCAACTCTTCATCGGGGTCGACAATCATTTCAGGGTAAGCTATGGATAGCATGTTGCATGAAAATGACTGATTTTTAAGAGGCAAATCAACATGCCTATCCAAATAATCTTGATAACATATGAGATGATCATCATCTTCAAAAGGAAAGGGTTGACCCTTATTAGGAAATAGGCCCACACCACAGCGGGCAGGCCACGGTTCTACCTCGAAAGGTTCTTTCATGCCATTTTGGGAAGGTCCCAAGCCTTTCCCTTTATATCCCATTTTAAGCATCATGGGTTTAGCTTTAATATAATCATTGGTAAAATAACACCGAGCATATCCTTCATGATGAGTTTTGATATTTCGAGGGATTCTTCCCCAGTCATATCCTTTATAAATGAAGGCACAACTCCCGACTTGGTAAGTACTTCCCATAGGTTGTGGGAGGCCCAAAGTACGAGGAGATGGCGGCAAGTTATTTAAAAGGTTTGAATCTTGCATGAAAGCATTTGTTTTTTTTGATATTAAGGTTGTGGATAAATCTGGTAAAAGTTCATCAGAAAGGGCATAAGATGTAGAAGGCTTATTACCTATGTCTTGAGATGTGGAAGGTATGATAGTTGTTTCTAGAAGATTTGAATTTATAGGGGTAGAACTTGAAGGATTGGTTGTAGATTTAAGATCTTTTTGAGGTTCTAGAGTAATTTGTTTAGAGGGTTGTTGGTCTATATAGGAGGATGAAATTAATGGAGGGGAAATAGGTGAAGTTATGGGTGTATGTTTCACAGTTTTAGATGAAAAATAAGAACTAGGATGTGTGGATGACAGAGCGAGGGCAAAATTGCACTCCAACGGGTTATGCCAAAGCACACATATCAAAAGGTCTAGGGTCACCATGAATAGTGACCAACTGATTTTTAAACTCGAATTTAACACATTGGTGTAAAGTTGATGGGACCGCTCGCATGGCGTTGATCCAAGGGCGACCCAAAAGTATATTGTACGATCGTTGGGCAATGTACAATAAACACGGTTGTTTCTAGGGTTCTAGGACCAACTTGCAATGGGAGGGTAATAACTCCACACGTTTCTTGTGTTTCGTCATTAAAAGCTTTGATAATCATATCGGTTTTCTTCATTTCATCACTTCTAAAGCCAAATCGTTGGTAGAAGTCAAAAGTGCAAATGTTTAGAGATGAGCCATTATCAATCAAAACTCTTTTGACAGACTACATCTCCAATTAGAGCGAGTAATGTATAAGGGATTGTCCTTATGTAAAGCTGTGTTGTGGGATATCTTTATCCTGGAAGTCAATACAATCAATCTCTCGAGTGATGATAGT
This sequence comes from Wollemia nobilis, assembly GCA_028583015.1. NCBI lineage: Eukaryota > Viridiplantae > Streptophyta > Pinopsida > Araucariales > Araucariaceae > Wollemia > Wollemia nobilis. Next base: position 26,347,820 of record JAQPPZ010000523.1, read on the forward strand.
ATTGGCCATAGCTTGAGGTTGAATGTTTTGAGGTACCATCATTTGGCTCAATGTAAGCATCAACTCATCCCTATGGGTGGGAGAGGATCTTAATAAATCTAAGAGGGAAATTCTGGCCGTAGTATTGGACAATTGCTCATTAATATTGTAAGGGGGTTTAGGTTGAACAGTAGGAGCATGATTCCCTTTATTGGGGTTTTTCAAAACGAATGGAGCCGATCCATCGTTCTGGTTTGGTTCTTGTTGGGAATTTTGAGCTTGTTGTCGAGTAACGACTCCAATGGTACCTACAATGTTATAGTGAAGACGTTGAACTGGTCTCGGTTGAGCATTAATGGCTTGTTCATTAGAAAGGAATATATTGGAAGAAGGTCGAGTAGTGACTCTTCTAGGAAATGGTTCTTATGGAACCATAGCATCTGTGACGGGTTGAATAGGATCTGATTCATTTTCAGAACTATTCGATTGGTTTGAAGTAATGTCTAGTTCACTTTCACTATATGATTCTATATCACTAGAATCAGAAGTTTGAAAATTATGTAAGGGCACTGGTCGTAACCGGGGATAAGGTCGTGTCAAATATTTGAGGATCCTGAATAGGTAATTGTCCGCTAATGGTTCCTACATATCGGGTAGGAGGGGGAACATTATGATGTTCGATTTGATTGGCTACCTCTTTACCATGTCTTGGTAAAGGGTGTTGAAATATGTCTAGAGTTTGATTGGCATTTTGATTTTGATTTTGAGGAATGGTCTTTTGAGTATTATTAGGAGGGTTTTGTTTAGGTTGGAAGGCTTGCACTTCCATTTCATTATTGTCAATCAAATCTTGTATTTTATGTTTCAACCTTTTACAAGCGTTGGTAGAATGTCCGGGTCCTCTATGGAAATCACGAGTGTAAGTCGGCTCTATATCCGGGTATAGTTGGATCGGGTTCCCGGATGGGTGGTAATTGGATCAAACCTCTTTCGAGTAATTGAGGTAAAATAGTTGATAAGGGTTGGTTTAATCTAGTGAATTCTCGAGGAGGCTTATCGGGGAGGTTTCAATATGAATTTTTTTGTTGTCTTTGTTGTATTGACATTAGCAATATTTTTACTTTCAGTGACTCCATCACCGACAACTTGTTTGTTTTTATATTGATTTCTAGATGTTTTCTCATCATCCTTCTTCCTAAGTTGGCCTCTCCTAATGAGGGCATCTTCTACTCTTCGAGCTAAATCTATAGCTTGATCGAAGGTAGTTAAAGTAGCAGGTTATAGCTCATAAGATATTTGTTCTTGTAAATTATTGATGAAAATGTCCAACATTTCCCTATAAGGTAGCACAAAGTGCGGTTTTCCTATCAATTGCCTCCATCTAGCTAAGAAATCGGCAAAACATTCATCCTTGTCTTGTTTTAAATTGTATAGATCTTTAATAGTTACATGCCTCTCGATGTAGGCACTAAATTGATGGACAAATGATTCAGTTGTTTCTTCAAAGTTTCTCAAAGAATGAGTGGGCAATTGATAGTACCACTCTAATGCCATTCCACCTAAACTTTTTGGGAACATTTTTAGTAATAGCAAGTCATCATGCGATATATCATGACATGCTATCCTAAACATGCGAAGATGCTCTATGGGATCTTCGGTTCCTTTATATATAGGTAGGATGGGCATGGGAAAATGCTTAGGGTATGGTTGAGCTACAACTATGGGATCCAAAGGTTGACTACAGATCTCTCGATAATTATACGAGGGACGGTAGGGATCTATCTGGTCCATACGTGAAGCTAATTGTTTCACCATGGCTTCCAGATTACTAGTTTGCCCCCATATTGGTTCGGTAGGGCATTGACATGGGTTTTATGGGCATATGATGGAGGAACATGCAGATTAGATGCCATGTTACTATTGTGTAAATTATTGGTAGGAAAAGTATTATGAAGGAATTTTGAAGTTGTATTATGTTGTATTCCAGATTGTTGAAAGTTTGTATTTGGCTTTGTTTTAGGTTTTTGTTTACTTGAAGCATATTGCTCAATAGTTTGGCGGAATAAAGTAGTGAAGGAAGGTTTCTTTTGTGTGGGAGTGATTTTAGGTTGAATAACGAGGTTCCTTAGGAGGTTGGGTAACTCTGTTGTTTTGACATGTTTTGAGCCATAGTGACCATATCCGTATTGGATGGCCCAGCCTTGTCACTTTCTTGATCAATGAAAGACAAGGGATTAGTGTGCATATTACACATATATTCCATGGCTGCTTGAGTGTTACTAATTTGCCCTTTATCAATACGAATTGCCACATTAAGGTCATCAATGTTATCAATGAGAAATTTCCGAAAATGCTCTGCATTGTCAAAAGCAATAGTTCCATTTGGAGCTACTCTAGGGGATGAGGATCCATCCTCTTTAACACTCCCTTCTTGTTCCTTATCTTCACCTAAGTCTTCTTCTGATTGACCTAGAGTTTCTCCTTCCGGATTTGGATCTCCAAGAAGGACATTTGGGTCTCTAGTTGTATCTTGTAACCAATCTTCTTCTTCTCCTAAAGTTTCTTTACCATTCCTAAGTTTAGGCATGGTGCTTTAATTTTGATTTCAGCAAATATATATATATATATATTTTTATATATATATATATATATATATATATATATATATATATATGCAACAAATTAAGAGGTATATGTTTACTATATACCTACTACAATATTTGAAATGAAATTTTTAAGTTTTTGCTAAGTTTTTGGTTTTTTTTTTTTTTTGAAATAATATAGTAAAGACAATCAACACAAATAAATGCAAGAAATAAGACTGAAAGTAATAATCTAGTTTTCTATAAACAATTTATGAATATCATTAATAGGTTCGAGTTGTTTCGGAGTCATGAAGTGTTCTTCTTCAAATTGAAAGTTTTCTTTTAAAAATTTGATGAAAAGAGCTATAGTGATATTATCTATCTCAGATGTTGGTTGATAAAAGTAAAGCTCATGGCAATACTCTCGATATAACACAGCTCGCGGAACTCTATTCCATCTTTCCCTATCTGTAAGAACAACCTCTTGGTCTTCTACACAACCTAGGAACTGGTGCACAATGGCTGCGTTCTCGAGGTATTCCTCGAAGGTGAATAGTTCTGAAGATACTAGAGCTCTCCTATAAGCTAACCATCTATGGCAGGCTCTCTGAAGTTCATGATAAAAAACTAGTTGATGAGGATCCAGGATTCTATCTAGGACTAGCCTCTTGATTTGCTTAAGTTGTGTGGACCTAGATGAGATGAGACTAAGTCTTCTATCAAGTTCGTTCCACAGGAATTGATTCCTACTTGTTTCAGGCACATTAAGCATAGAATTGATTTCTACGGCTGCCAATTGGTTTTCTACATTTATAGTAACTGCTAACCTTTTCTTAGGAGCTACCATCTAAACATGATTTCAAACTTTAAATGATTTAAAATGCATCTATGTTTTAGTTGTTCTATATATATATATATTTTGTTTTTGTTTTTGTTTTCAAAAGGTTATGATGCATTCACGTCGGGTTCACCAAAATGTATCGCTCCAAATTTTTCGCATCCTTACCTTCAGGCTATTGGATCCGTGCCCGGAAGGAGGATGGGAAAAGGATGTCGCGGTACCTCGGACTGAGAGGACTTTGCGAAGGTCCCGCCTCTCAAGGGAGGTGTATTTTGATGATTTTTCGATGGATGGTGGGTTCACCAGGAAACATTTAAGGGCAGTTTCCACGCCTAGGTTTGGAATGTGTTTTAATGTGTTCGTTTTTAACTTTAAGCATTCATATCCTAGGTTTGGCCAAATGAATCTAGATTAATCTACATGAAAATGCAAATTCAATGAGTACAGAAAATAGATTTAAAGACATAAAACAGAGAATTTACAGAATACAAATGAGGAATACCTGATCCGGATGTCCGGTGATGATTACGATGTTTGAAGCGATCGGGATCGTCCGGAATTCGATAGAATCATCGAGATCGAAGAATCATCTGAGATCTGATAGAATCATCTGAGATCTGACGAATTCGTCAGACGAATTCGTCAGAGACCTACAAGCAGAAAAATAGATACAAAATACAACGAATACTACTGTGCTAACAGAGGGAAACAACACCAAATGATTGTATGAATACTGAGTAATAGTTATGAACAGAAATTCAAGCAAATTACGATATTCTAATGACAAATCATGATCTTAGTATGCAATCTAAGCTAAATGGGTGAACTCCAAATGCAAAATAACATAAACACTGAATAAACTATCTAATTTGCAGAATAAAACAGCAGAGAAAAGGTTGAGAAATGCAAACTTCAGGAACTGATTGCCTCAATATGGACTGCAGTCGAGATCGTCTCGCATCAGTACGAAATCGCCTCGAATTCGACAGGTTCGCCTCCGATCTGAACAGGTTCATCGACGACGATGTGTGCTGGCTCCGGCTGAAAAACAGTGATGTACCTACAACAAAATTGGTATGGGACCAGTGCAAATGAAAAATTGGGATGGTTCAACGTAGATGGAGTTAAATTGCAGAGAATTTCAGCCAAGGGGGTGCTAAGGGAATAGCTTAGGATTAAATAGGCTTAGGGGAGTAGTTAGGAGGTTGGAGATCATCCCAATTTGGGAGATCTCCAACGGGGAGGGTCCCTAACGGCGCGGACACGCTTCTGCCCAGATTGGAGACCCGTTGGAACAGAAGCTAATTTTGCAAAATCAGTTTTGCGACAAGATCGTCCGGACGTCCTAGCCCGAGACGAAATCGTCAGATCTAGGGCGATATCGTACGATCGGCGACGATATCGTCAAACGGTCAAAACAACCTCTAAAAATGGCACGAAAAAGGGGAAACGGATTACCCGACGGTTAACGGGCAGTTTGGGAGGTTAAATTTGAATTTTAAATTATTTACTAAGGTGAATGTAATTATGACAATTTTACTGCGCCAATTTTAGGGTGCTACAGGTACAAAACTCCTAGTCACTCCTCCCTAGGGTGAAACCACAAAAATATAGTTTGAAACATTAAAGGTAAAAAAAATGAAGATGCACAATGGAACGTTTCACCTGAATTTGTTTCAAGGAGAACTGCAGCCACATTTTTCCATGAATTAACATAAGAATTGCAAGATTTGATTCAAATGAAATATACATTTTGCATGGAAGTAAAACATCATGGGAAGACATCCAATATCTTGGTGACCAGAAAATAAGGAAGTAAAACTTCTTGTTACAAGGGCTATGGAGCATTGATAAGAGATGGTATATGAGATGTTTTCATCCAGATTTGTTCTGAGAAAGTATAATCTGGTTTATGGGTGAAATTGACTTTAAAATTGCTCAAGAAGGCTTTTCAAAGACACCAGGATCAAAGAATAATACAAGTTTAATGATGGGGGTGGAAGAGGTTATTTTTCCCAGTTTTGTACAAAAAAGGCTACGATATTAAAGATCACAGGGTGATTTTCATGAGTTCCAAGACATTCTAGACAAGGGTGAATTTCCAAGGAACAATGGAGGTATCAAGTCAATGACCATATTTGTAGTTTTCTATGCATCGACACTCAAAATTGTTGTTTTCCCAAGAATTTCCCTTAAATGCTAGATCGCTATCACAAAAGGAGGGGTTTTAAATATTTCCAAGGAGAAGATTCCTCTTTCTAGTTCCTTATCCAAGGACATTTTGTCTTTTGTGTATTAAATGAATAGATGCGAAAACCTCTATAAATACTAGATATTTTTTATTGTAAAAAAAAGAGGATAGACTACAGAAAAACTCTTCAAGTTTTTTGCGTAAATAGAAGAAATTTGAATTTTGATCCTGCAAATAAATTTTGTGTGTGATTTCTTTCTACTCTAAAGCATTTATATTTTATGTTCATGTTCATTATCTACTAAGTTTAAATTCTACATCTGGATTTGAACACTACTGGTGAGGGAGTGAGTATTGGAATGTGACTCTAGAAGTTGTCTCTGCAAAACCGTAAGTGAATTATTTTTCCTTCTTTCTATTCTATGCTACCATAATGCTTGATTTGGATTCCTACTGTTAGTCTATCTCCAATCCTACATCTTCTGAACTCTAGCTATATTTTCCATTTATTTTCATTATTTCCATTTATTTCCTGCAACTCTAAACTTAAAACTGATGTAGAATTAGTAAGGGAGCCAGACCTCTATGGATATTGGTCCAGAGGGCATTTCTTTCCTCTAACCTTTCAATGTTGGTCGTGTCTAAGGAGCACAAATGTAAGATTTGTATTTTAGGAAAATATTTGACCAATAGTTCCTTCATCTAGCCAATGATCTAATAGTGTGCATCTACCTAATTTTTCTACTATTATAATTTGACCTCTCCTATTGTTGGTCCATGTATAGTTGTATTCTTCAAACTCAACTTTCCATAGATTATTATTTTGAATAAAAGTTGATAAATCTCTTATACTTTGGGTTAATTTCCTAATTTCCCCTAAATTTTCATCTAGTTTGGTTATGACATTAAAATATCCTATGATCATGAATCATATTTCTTGGTCTTTACTTCTCATAAAGGCTTGAATCCCACTCCAAAATTCTAATCTACCTAACTGAGTTATAAGTCCATAGACATTGATAAGGATGAAATTTTTAGGATTCTAATCCTAACCATTAATTAATCATTCAATATTATTATTTTATATGGACCATTGTGTCCTTTCACTCACAACTATAGGATAGGTATATATGATCATTCAAATGGGTGTAAACAACCATCCATCAAAATAAAAGAACAATTATATTTTATATCCATTGGACAGGTTACTCTTCTAGTGCAAAGGTGATTCAATCCAAAGGTGATTCTATCAATTTTTCATTCATTTCACACATCCAATTCCATTTGTTTCATTCGTAAACTCACTAGGAAATAGAGTCATATCATATGGTATTAGAGCCTTTGTAATCCTATACCTTTGAAATCCCTTCTCGCTCACCATATCACTCCTGCCCGTACACCGTTGCATATACACCCAAGAAAACAAATATAATTTTTCTCCATTCATCTCTGTCAATGTCGTCAATAGTGTCACCTGCACACTAATATGTTATTATGCACTCTTTATTATTACTACCCATAGCAAAATAACCCCACACAGGATCTGTCAACCACTCAATCTACAATCAAACTCACCACCATAGTTATAGATGATGTCGAATGTATTTCAAGCACACTAGATAACTTCGACGACCAAACAATGAAAGAAGACAACTCTCACAATGTTGTTGCAAGTGAAAGAATAAAAATTAGATCTTAAAACATCTCTTCTGATCCTTGTTGAGCTTGCAATCACCCTAGATAAAAAAAATGTAGTCAAATCATGAAGAGAAATTAATTCTTCTGTACGATGTTAGTTTCTCAAGAAAAAATTCCAAAATCCGATGATGAAAAATTAAAAAATTAAACTTAACCTAAGGTTCTTAAGTATTTTTCAATCGCCAACTACAAAATTCTAATGTCGAATATCACAAGGAGCAAAGTGTTTAAAACCATCAGGATAATAATCCCACATCTACAAGGGAACACACAAAATTAGGTTTAAAATCTTCTATGCACATATAATCAAAACGTGAAGTTGATCATGCTCTCATTTCAGCATTTCGTGTGACACTTGCCACTACTATATTCATTGAGTCCTCCCTCACCTCGTGTTCTCCTCGTCCTCCAGTTCGCTCCTACCCATGCTCGACCTCACCTACCACCTTATGTGTCACTCCTATCCAAGCTCGACCTTACCTACTGTCTTGTGTGTCACTTCCATCCGCTGATGTCACCTGCCATTCATGTTTCCTACCAAGAACATTAATTCAAATTTAAAATAAAAAATAACTATTGAGGGTCCTAAAGAGTTAAATCAAATTTTTAGACCAATTTTTTTGCAAAATTTTGCAATTGTGTCAATTTTTTTACCATTTTCAAATAAAAGTTAAAATTTAAATTATATGTTTGCGAAGAATTACAAATTACTCCTTGAATGGCTAATGAAAGGAGATCACAAGACCTTACTCTCAAAAAATTCTACCAAGAATTTCGCTAATGGAAGGACCAAATTACTCAAAATAATATTTACACCACCCCTAAACCTAACCGAACTTTACCAATTAAACAACTCAGCTTTGAGGAGATGCAGGAATGACGAGCGAAAGATCTTTGTGATAATTATGATGAGAAATTTGGATCCCACCATAAATGTGCTACACTAACATTGTATTTATTGAAGGAAGTTGATCCTTGTCAATCCATAAAGGGCAAAGATGAGGTAGTTGTGTCCAAGATGCTCGATGCCCCTACTCATAGCAATGAAGACATTGAGGTTGATGTGCAAGAAGTGATCAATACACCCGAAGAAGATGAGCTAGTTGTGTCCAAGATACCTGGTGCTCGTACTCATAGCAATGAAGACATTGAGGTCGATATGCAAGAAGTGATCGATACACCCAGAGAGGATGAGGTAGACATACCCAAAGTGACCAATGGAGGCCAAACATACACTCTACATAAACTACACACAAGTTTCTCACCACCAATGAGTTATCATCGTATAGGCAACCTGATTTAGAAAGGAGGCAAAAGAGTGAGTGCACATTTATTTTTCCTTCATTCTACACAGGGACCTATTAAAGTGGAAGCCCACCATCATCATGATTCCACTATTCTTCTTGGTCCCACTAACACTTCGACCCTCAAGATATCCCTGCCTTTGAAAAAATGACATTGAAATAGTACAAGAACTTGCAAAAATTCTACTTGGAAAACAAGGGACAAAGCTCCTCACTTTGAGCTTTGAGAACAGAGCTCTTTTTAAGGAGGGTGGCATGTTAGGATTCTAATCCTAACCATTAATTAATCATTCACTATTATTATTTTATATGGACCATTGTGTCCTTTCACTCACAACTATAGGATAGGTATATATGATCATTCAAATGGGTGTAAACAACCATCCATAAAAATAAAAGAACAATTATTCTATCGGTTTTTAATTCATTTCACTCATCCAGTTCCATTTTTTTCATTCGTAAATCTGCTAGGACATAGAGTCCTACCAAAAATTAATATTTGCAAAATAGCAAGTGACTAAAGAGGCTATCCAATGCCTAGTTTTATGAATGGTTACACAGGAGGTTCTAGAAGTATTCCAACAAGTTAGAATTCCCCTTGTCACTCCTTCAAAATCCATAGCATCCCATTCACATCTCATCCATACTGCTTTTATAGTTTTTGAAATTTCTTTTGTCATTTTAGTTTCTTGAATACAAAGAATATCAGGCTTATTACTTAAAAAAATATCCCTGATACACCTTTGCTTTGAGGGGGCATTAGCACCCCTTATATTTTATGAGATAATAATCATATCTCATTAGGGGCTATTGGCCCTACCTTTATATTACCAATATTATTTTTTTGTTTGGTAAAGAGAAGTTCAACCAACTTAGTTTATGTTCCTTTCTCTATGTTTGCTCTTGCTTCCTTGGATCTTGATTGATAATTTGAGGGTTTTCCTATTTTTGTCTTGCTTGTACCAGGAGTAGGTCTTATTATTCTATTCCTCAATATTCTTTCACAATTTTATTTTTCATAAAATTTATCCTCTCCTAGCTCTGCTATAGAAACGTTTGACTTGTCTTGCTCATTTTTTGGTATTTTCTTATTAATGGTAGAGGTATTAACTTCTAAAACTACATTTTATTTACCAAAATTTTCCTTTGAATGGTGCATGGTACTTCAAGATATGATGAGACACATTCCTTAGGTTCATTGAGAATGTTCTTCCCTAAATCAAGATCATACTGAATAGACGATTCCTTGTTAATATGTTGAACCTGTTGTACTTTGTCCTCTAAGTTTTGATCTACTTTTTTTCCTAGGCTAAATCCTTAGAGTTGGTATTTTTTCTAATATCCTTCCTCACTGGTCTCCACTATTTAATTTCTTTCAATTTTCTAGATCTATTTTTGGAAGTCCAAAACCATACTCATCCATATCCATTTGTAATTTTCTCTTGCAATTTTCTACATATAATTATGATGGGTTTTTCTTAGGGCATGATCTCTCTCTATGCCCCACATCATGACATCTACATCTTAAAGATATGTTTTCATAATCTATGGTTTGGTTCCACATCTTATCTCAATACTTAAGAATGATTGATTCTGGTAAAGCTTTACTTATATCAAACATGACCAATATTCGAGCATAACTAGACAAGAATCCATATTTCATTGTATCTAAAATCTCAAAGGAATTCTCTGATGTAAATCCAACTACAAAAGGTCAAAATAAATACCTCCCATCACATAAAAATTACGATAAATAAAAATAACCCTGTAAAACCCTCCATTTACATAAAAAATGCAATAAATAGAAATAACCAGTAAAACCCTCTATTCATATAAAAATGTAATACATGGAAATAAATCAATAAATTTTTTCTTTTCTCATTCTTGGATTCACTTCCCCTTTTACAATGCATTACCAAGGGAATATATATCCCCAAAGAAACCCTAAAGCTTAAAGCCTTAAAAATTAAAATTTTTTACTATTTTTGGCAAATTGTTTTTCTACCAAAAATTACCTTTTTAAGTAATTACAATTTTTGGAAAAATTTTTCGTCAAAAATTATTTTTTTTAGTAATTACCATTTTCGGCAAATTATTTTTTCATCAAAAATTATCTTTTTTAGTAATTACCATTTTTGGCAAATTATTTTTTCATCAAAAATTTCTATTTTTAGTAATAAAAAATTATTTAAAAACTTCTTTAAAAAACCCTCTAAAAGATAGGCTCCTGCATCATTCTCCTCTGGTTGAAAAGAACTCTACTCCTACGAGTTCCTCTGATCAAACTCATGCAACTTTTCTACTATCAATCTCTTTTCCAACCGTTCGAACCTTGGATCAAATCAATATGATGTTGTCAATAGGTTTTTTCTCTACCCTTCTTCCTTATGCGGTAACAAGACCACTTTTACTCCATCCTTTCGAAATGTGTAAGTATTCCTTCCCCCATCATGGGTAGCCTTCCTATCATATTGCCAAGGCCTCCCCAACAATAAGTGACATGCATCCATCGGAATTACATCACACCACACTTCGTCCTTGTAGGTATTCCCAATTGAAAACTTAACCAGACACCTCTTATCTACAGTTACCTCATTGCATTTCTTGAACCACGATATGCAATAGGGATATGGGTTCTTCTCACACTTTAAGTTAAGTTTCTCAACCATTTCATTTGAAACCATATTTTCACAACTACCATTGTCAATAATCATCTTGCATACCTTTCCTCCAAATGTGCACCTAGTTTGAAAGATATTTGTACGCAGCCAAGAATCACCACCATCATTATCTTGTGCTTTCTCCTTCCTTGGAACAATCATCGTCCTCTTTATCATGAGATTTTCCCCCATGTCTACAACAACTTCTATCTTAGTTTGCTCTTCTACCTCAACCAGATTGACTCTAGCTTGCTCTCCTTGTTTTCTTTCTTGTGTAGGATAGTGCGGACACTCAAAAGATCTGTGCCCTTCCTCACCACATCCATAACAAGTATATGGTCTTTGTGGGCCATCCCAATTTCATCCTCCACCATAGCCTCTTCCTCTTTGAAATCCTCCATCTCTCTCATGGTTACTATGACCTTGCTCAAATTCTTCTTGTTTTCCTGTATTAGAAGATTCTCCCTTTGAGGGATTAAATCCACCATGCCCATTGGTTGGAGGTGACGATGGTCCATTCCTCACTCCTCTTCTAAAATTACTCCTCTTATGTTTCTCTTCCGCTTTTAATGCAAACTGATATGCATCTTCTACACTATGGATCTGAAGCATACTCAACTCATCTTGTATCGCATAACTTAATCCATTCATATACCTTGCAACCTTTTGTTCTTTTGACTCTTGAAGCTCCACTCAAATTGATAACTTGTAGAATTCATTGGTGTAGTCCTCGATGCTTTGATCCTTTTGCCTATGGTTCTATAATCTACAAAACAATGTTTGGGCATAATCTTTAGGTAAGAATTTCTCCTTCAATTTTTTTTTCCATTTTTTCCAAACCCTAATCTTTTCCTTTCCTTTCCTCTGTCTCTCCTTCTGTAGATGATCCCACCAAATACAAGCATACCCTTTCAACTTGGTGCATGCAAGCTTTACTTTCCTTTCCTCTGAAAGGTCTCTCCACTCAAAGAACTTCTCCATGCTATTCAACCAATCTATCAACTCTTTTGGTTTCAACCCTCCCTCCTGCATACTCAGAGATATCAACCTGGATCCCATTTTTATTTCCTTCCAAGTCCCTAATCAACCTATCCTCGAAATGATGCTCCTCTAGCTTCACCTTCGGTTCTTCCTCTAATTGAATCCTTTATTTGTTGTCTTCTTCCATAGTCTTATTATCAGAATCTAGATCTACAAAATCTGTTGGATGTCTTTCCCTCATACGGGCCATCATTCTAATCAACTGAGCAACTTGTACCTGCAACTCTTACACATCCCTATTAAGCTAGGCATAATATCCTCTTCCTCTCCTCATGCTAATTTGATGTGTTATTCCAAATAGAAAATAAGGATAGCAAAATAATTGTAATAAACAAAATTACCTTTTATTCCCTAGTAAGATCCAACTTGCTCTGATACCAAATTATGTAAATCCAACTGCAAGAGGTCAAAAAAAATACCTCCCATCACATAAAAATTATGATAAATAAAAATAAACCTGTAAAACCCTCCATTTACATAAAAACTATGATAAATAGAAATAACCGATAAAACCCTCCATTCACATAAAAACTACAATACATGGAAATAAATCAATAAATGTTTTTTTTTCTCATTCTTGGATTCACTTCCCCTTTTACAATGCATTACCAAGGGAATATATATCCCCAAAGAAACCCTAAAACAAAACCCTAAAGCTTAAAGCCCTAAAAATAAAAAAATTACTATTTTTGGCAAATTTCTTTTTCTGCCAAAAATTGCCTTTTTAAGTAATTACTATTTTAAAAAAATAATTTTTCGTCAAAAATTACCTTTTTTAGTAATTACCATTTTTGGCAAATTATTTTTTCATCAAAAAATTACCTTTTTTAGTAATTACCATTTTCGACAAATTATTTTTTCATCAAAAATTTTCATTTTTAGTAATAAAAAAATTATTTAAAACTTCTTTAAAAAAAACCTCTAAAAGATAGGCTCATGCATCATTCTCCTAGAGTGTTGCCTATTTCCTTGAAGGTATCTATTTCTTAAAATTCAATGGGCAACCCAAACATCCTAACCTAGATTGGTACTAGGGATAGATTTATATTTTCAGGTGAAAAGCCTTCATACCAGCAGGTAAGGAAGAGTCCTGCTCTTCCCATAAACCAAGGTCCCCCTTTTAGGATTTCTTCTCTTTCTTCCCTAGAACAAAAAATGGCTAGGCGAAAACCTTTGGGAAGAAAGGATAAAATCACTCTTTGAGACTTCCAACTCCTATCAATCCATTTTATTAAGGTTGAATCCCCTAGCCAATACCTATTAAATTTACCAAAAACCACCCTATATTGGAGCAACGAGGGCCTCTCTATGGTGCACTCACTAACCTCTAACACTAGAGATGATTCTAAGGATTTAACTATAAGTTGTTCCATGGAAAGGAAACTAAAACTCAAATCTATTGAAATTTATCAAAATGTCATATAGCAAATATAATATTTGATAAAAATATTATCATAATTTGAATGTAAAATTTCTAAGATAAAGAAGGGAAAAAAATTTAGCTGAATTTTTTTATCCAGATAGAATGTCTTACCTCACTAAAGTCCTAGCCCTTTATTGCTCTTCCCATCATCTAAACCTTAGCTGCCAAATAGTTGCAATTTCATTTTTTGTGACTTGAAAAAACATCATTGCCCTTATTATGGATGGCTGAATTCACAAGGTCGTATCTCCCTCAATACTACTAATATTATTTCATGTGACCACTCATCTAAATCTATTCAAATTCCACACAAGTTGGTCCAAGAATCAACTAGATTGGATAGCCCTTCGCGAAGATATGGCTTCTAAAAGATGAGAAGTTTTAGAAATAATGCCCTAATCCTTCGCATTCCATAATAATTCTAATTTTATGTCCATATAGAATGTCTTGCCTCATTAAAGTCCTAGCCCTTCATTGCTCTTCTCATCATCTAAACCTTAGCTGAAAAATAGTTGCAATTTTGTTTTTCGTGACTTGAAAAATCATCATTGTCCTTGCTTCAGATGGTTGACTTCACAAGATCGTATCTCCCTCAATACTAATCAGATTATTTCATGTGACCACTCATTTTAAATCTATTCAAATTCTACACAAGTTGGTCCAAGAATCAGCTAAATTGGATAACCCTTTGCGAAGATATAGCTCCTAAAAGATATATTTTTTAGAAAAAAATGCTTTCAAATTTGAGGTTATGTGGCTTCAAGACCTGGATCTCAAGGCACTCATTACACATTGGTGGTCTTACAAATTTTTTGGATCCCTAGCTTCTCAGGTTAGCAATAAGCGTTGTCTTGTGAAAGCACGACTCAAGAATTGGAACAGAGATATTTTAACAATATTTTTTTTAGAAAATAGAATATCTAATCCCAGTTCACAAATATTGAGCTTCTTGCCTAAAATAGAGAATTGGACACAAATATTCTTGAGGCTAAAAGGAAACTTTTGTTTGAATACTACAATATTATTAAAAGTGAAGAAGTTTTTTGAAATCAAAAGTCCAAAGTTACTTGGTTGAAAGAGGAAGACTCTAATACTAAATTTTTCCATGCCACCACGATGAGGCATAGGGGCTCTAACAAGATCAAGTAACTCACCCAAGCTGATGGGACCGTTATTTCAAAAATTATAGATAACAGATATGAAGCAGTGGATTTCTTTGAAGATCTACTTGGACCCAGTTCGGAGTGCAATACACAAACATCAAAGACCCTCCTAAACAATATCCCTAGGTTGGTATCCTAGGAGCATAACAATTATTTGCTTAAACCATTTTTCGTTGAGGAAATCTGTAATGTAGTTTTTCAATGCAAGACAGGAAGGCTCCAGGCTCGGATGGTTTTCCCCCAATTTTCTTTCAAAAATATTGGGACATTGTGGGACCTGACATCAATTTAGCCATCCAAAAAATGCAATAGACTAAGAACATTCCTAAATATGTAAACTCCACCTTTCTGGCCCTTGTCCTTGTGTCCAATAATACCAAATTCTTATTTGATTTCCACCCAATCAGTATGTGCAATATTTTTTATAAACTCCTCACCAAATTTATTGCCACGAGGTTGAGACCTATTCTCTCTTTCATAATCAATTCCTATCAAGGTAGTTCAGTTCCATGGAGGCTAATTACTGACAATATAATTACAATCCATGAGCTTATACATTTTGTTTCTAAAAATGGTAAATATAGAATTTTCCTCAAATTGGACATGAACAATATTTTTGATAAAGTGTCTTGGAGTTTCCTCTTCTCTGTCTTGTCCAGATTTGGTTTCCATCCTAATTGGATCAACCTAGTCAAGGCATGCATCTCAGGAGCCTAGGGCTTCTCTGGCTTCATTGTTGGTTATTTCCAAAGTGCCAAAGATCTAAGACAAGATGACCCTTTGTCCCCTTTTCTATTTATCATTGTGATGGAAGCCCTAGAGAGAACTCTACAGTCTTCTTGTTCCAAAGGAGGAACTTTTGACATTAAACTTGCCTCATCTCTCATGCCCATATCCCACCCGTAGTTTATGGATTACACTATTCTTGTTAGAATTTGATGCAGTATTCAATGGGAGATAACAATCACAAGATGTAAAATAATATGAAAAAAAGTAAATCTATGAGATGACTAAAATATGCTATAAGTAGAAATAACGGAAATAAATACAATGCAACTATGGAGGAAATATACACTCCATGAACAAAGCTACTGAACTACATTACACCCATCACCAATATATGGTGATATACACAATACTATGCTACTACCTACAAATATGCTATGAGCTTCTATATCCAGCTTGTTACAATGAGGCTCTTTTTATATAGGAAGATGGGTTCCTTGGCCAACAATCTACCTAGCTGTGCAAGGGACACTTTGCACATATACAACTTGCACATTGACACTTGTGCATTTATTACATTTCATGAAGTAACTAGATAACTTCCACCTAAAGTAATCTAATGTCCTAAGTATGTACCTATAAAGGTACATTTACATGACCCAAATTATGTAATATAATCTATTTCTAACACCCCCTGTATTACATTATTTGGGTATTGAAGAATTTAGTCTTCAATATGGATCTTCTTCTTCTTCTTGAACTTTATACTCTTCCTTTGTATTCTTTGTAACTTGTTCAAGTAAATAGTTAGCATCTCTGTAATGTGTTACATTTGTTGATAGAGCTTTCACCTCATAGTCTTCTATAGGTTCTTCCAGTTCTTCAATTTCTTCTAACCTCTGAACCAGGTGTCCTTTCTGATTTCTATTCTGATATACCAGTTGAGGATAATTGGTTGGTTGCTGAGATTGGTGTTGACAAGGATTCCTTTGATATTGTCATGGTTGAAATTGATTCCCATTGTTCATCTAATTTCATTGATTCTTATTTTTGAGATTGTGTATGCAATAGCTGGTAGTATGATCTTTCTTTCTGCATAGCTAACAATACCATATTTTTTGTCCTCTTGCTGATGAAGCAATATTTCCCTGTGAATTATTTTTTTATGCCAATGCATTGTTAGTCATCTCATATTTCACAGTGTTTTCCACTTTATATTCCCGAAGTATACTGACTAGGTCATCAAAAAAAGTATCTTTACTTAAGACTTGTAAAGATGTGACCAAATGCTTATAATTGTCTGGAAGTGCTCTCATGGTTACTTGAGTAAGAAGTTCATATTTAGGTTCTTTTCCAAGGGTTAGTAGTTTCCCTTTAATATCTTCTACCTTCCTTAGAAATAATTCTATGCTTTCTCCACTGCTCATTTTCAAGGAATGTAGTTGTGTTTGAAGATGAAGAATGGTGGATTTATTCTTTCCTTCAAATATTTTCTCTAAGCTTGTCCAAGCTTCAGTGGATATTTTTACTGAGTTGATATAAGGTTGTATTTCATCAGTGATAGCAAAGGTTATTATCATTAGAGCTTTTGAATCATTTTCTTCAAAATTTATAATCTCTATATCACCTATTTTGGATATTTTTGTTGATACTATGACTATATCCCATATTTTCTCATATAACATGATTGCTTTTACTTTATTTTTCCATGAGAAATAGTTTGGACCTTTAAGAAGTTGAGATTCTGAATGAAAGAATTTGTTTGATGTCATGATGATTCTTCTTCTCCTTTTTAAAATTTTTAGAACCTTTATGAAGCATTGGATTTGGTGGACTTCCTTATGTCTCCCTAGTATATAGAATTTTAGGTTTTGTAGAAACCTTATATCTCCCAAATAGATTTAGAACTTGATATTATTTTGTAAATGATAATATTACCAAGTTTTGTAGAATTCCTTATGTCTCCCTAATGTTTTTGGAAATGTAGAAGTGCTTTTGTGAAATATAGTTCAATTTTGGATTTATTTTGTAAAGTTTTGAGAATCCCAAAATCAACCTATAGTTCTCCTTATTACTCCTATTGAACTATGCACTTTTATATATTGAAGAGGTTTAATGTTGGATTTCCCCTTGTCCCTTTTTATGAAATTTTGAGACAAATATTTTGCTAATATTCCAACTTTAGAAAAGCTTTAATAAACCCCTTTTTAATATCCCTTAGAATTTGATTTTAGTGTTTCTAATTTTCAATAACCTAGTTTGGTGTTGTAACCCTTATAACTCCCAAATTTGGAAAATTAGAACACAATAATATTTGCAAATATCAATGGATTAATTCCAAGTAGTATCCCTTATTTCTCCTAGGTTATGTTTTGAAAATATTAGACTACTTTGATACTTAATTTCCCTAAGATTTGCTTTCAAATAAATATTGATTTACTTTAATACTTCAACCTTAGAATATAACCTTATAACTCCCTTTTTAATAAAAGCAAACTAGATAGGGAAAATTTCACCTTAATAAAGTTTTGCACCTTTATGAAATCAGATGTGTATGGATGTAATATGTCCTTCTTGGGTACTGTGAGTAAATGATAGATTCTTCAACGTGCTCCTTGGCTTAAACACCCTTATTTAATGCTTCCCTTGACCTATTTTATTGAGAGTTCTTACACTTCTCTTTGTTGCTTTTGAATGTTCCCGAATGCTACATTCTCCCTGGTCAAAGGCACCTTTAATAGGCGGTCAATATTTTGATGAGTGACAAGTGTCACAACGGTTTCATTCAACACTCCAAGGAGGTTTTGGACACTTTGTGGAGTCATCAAATCTATTCTAACGTTTGTTACAAGTGTCACCTTTGCTTGGAATATTTTTATTCCCTCTTTGTCCATTGTCCAAGTGGATTCTCTACTTCAACGTATGTGAGATCTCTTACTATAATGCTTCTGTATGAAAGTAAATCCTCTTCCAAAAGGAATATGGGTGCCAAAATAATGTTGTAATATCTCCTTTCACATGTGTGAAATTCAATTTTCCTTTGTGGTTGTTTTAGGGTTCTTTTGGAGAGTGACAAGTGGCACCTTCTGTCCTTTGCATGCCCTTGTCTTATCAACATCTTCTTGCAAGCCCTTCAACATATTTTTTCATATAGTTCTTTTTTGTACTTCATTGGTGCTAATATTTTTCCAACAAAGCAATGCTTATGGTGGAGCTTATGTGGAGATTTGGAGGAGCTTTGGTGGAGCTTTGGTGGCTCATGAATGGAGTTCAAATGGTAGTGCTTTGGTGGAGACTTCTTGATGCTCTAATGATGGTATTGAATACTCCTTGATTGGATGTATAATTCTAATTTGCTTGCTTTGCTTTCCATTGCTTATATGTTGTTGGATTTGTCTCCTTTGGTGATCAATGTGATACCTTTCTTGTGCTTTGCAGGTAACTTGTTATGGATGTCCAACCTGTGCATGATGTGAGTCCTTTTGAGAGGCTTATTTATGCTTTGAGTGTTCTAGTATTTGGCTACACTATTATTGATAATAATGTGCCTTTGAGGCACCTTCAAATATTCTCTCTTCCTACTTATAATGTATAAGATAAGTGCAATACCATGTAAAAATATTTGTATATAAAAATATTTTTATTGCACCCTTTCTTGCATTATTTTTGTAGGTCTGATTTTTAGATTTTGTGATAGTTTTTTGAATGCAATGTAAGGGTTTTGAGGATGTATATTTGATTAGACACCTTATCCTTTTTGCTTGTTTATTTTACAAATGAACCCAATCTTGTAACCACTTGATAGAAGCTCCCTTTTTGTTGTATTTGTCTACACTATTTCTTTGTAAACCTGATTGTGCTTTGAATTTGAGACTCACCAAGTCTCGATTTGAGGCTTTCTTTGTTGATATTCGATGGCTAATTTATTAACCAACACTTAGAGAATTCGAGAATGATTTGGTGGCTTCTCCTGGCCACTAAATATTGCAGATTTTTGTGCACTAATAGAGTCTTTAGACACTTTGAGAAAATCTGATTTTGTGCCCTTATCAAAAACACAAAGGCTAATATTTTGAGAGCAATAGAGTAGTGCAAATACACTTAATAATATTTTACTTAATGCACTAATAATTCTCACCTTATCACTCCAATAAAATCTCAAAATAACTTATCAATGCACTTAATCAATTTACTGCAACTAATAAAGAATAATCTGAAATGAACCTTCAAGAATTATTCTGCAAATTCACTACAAGCAATGTTGTAGGACTTAGTCTTCTTTTATTTTTCCAAAGTAGATGATAGGTAGTTGATATATAGTTGTAGTTCTGAGATCTAATAAACTCCTAATTAATGTGCAAATGAACCTTAAAAAGAACTTTTCTTTTTGCACTTTTTGAAGACTATAATGCAATCCATTTTTTTTGCAACTTTCAATCTAAATAAGGTGCCTTAATAAATCTGACAGATGATCCAATTTTAATCAATGAATCTGATTGCACCCAAGTTGCATACCTTTTGAAAGCTTTTGTAGATGATGTAGCTTTTTTAGATGAAGCACCAAGTTGTTGTCTTGTGTAGGATCTCACAACTTCTTTGTAGGCTATCTTAGGCTACTCCTTTCACCAAAATATGGTCTCAAACTTTATTTTATGAGCCTAGGGTTTGGTGATTTGATCCTTCTTGCAATATTCTCATTTTGCTATAGATTTGGAGAAGTCTTATCTCTGGAACAATACCTTCTTTCTATGAGAGGTAATCTTCAAATCCTTGGATTTGGTAGGCTTCTTCTATCTTCAAGTCTTCTTGTCAAATTCTAACTTCAAGTAGGATCTTCTTATCAATATTCTAAATGTCTTGAGGTCTTTTGATATTTGGCACTCCTTGCTAAATTCTTCTTCTTCTTTTTATCTTCTTGTTGTATGGTGATAATTGTCCCAAATATTTTACTATATTCTATAGAGGATTTATCCAATGAGTTCTCCTTTGATTATTTCTTTAGTAAGTGTATCGCTCCAAATTTTTTGCACCCTTACCTTCAGGCTATAGGATCCATGCTTGGAAGGGGGATGTGAAAAGGATGGGACAATACCTTGGACTGAGAGGCCCTTTGAAGGTCCTGCCTCTCGAGGGAGGTGTATAAGGGTGAATTTTTGACAGAAGGTGGGTTCACCAGGAAACTTTTGAATGGCAGTTTCCACGCCTAGGTTGATAGTGTGTTTGATGTGTTCATTTTTATGCTTGATCATTCAACTCCTAGGTTTGGCCGATATGAATCTAAACTATTCTATATGCCAATACGGATTTTAATGAATATAGAAAACAAAAATAGTTGCAAATTATAGAAAATATGCTAACCAGAAGAATTCATACCTGATTCGAGATGTCTGATGGAGATTTTGAGTCTTGTAGCAGTTCAGATCGTCTCAGTTTGCACATTATCATCTGATATTTCTCGGGATCATCTCAAATCATAGAAGGTCATCTAAAATAGGATAGAATCACCTAAAATCTAACGAATTTGTCAGACGAATCCGTCAGAAACCTGAAATCATAGAAACAAACACAAAATACCAAATATGCAAATGCAAAAGCAAGGGATAATGATAGAAATAATAGCAAACATGCTGAAATAATAGTGTCTAATAAAAAATGAGGAAATGCAATAAATTTAATGATTGATTTTATCTTTATCATGCAATTAAGCTAAATGAGGTGAACTCCAAGATGCATAAAACATAATAACTTAAAATAGTGCAAAAATATGTTATGGAAAATGCAGAAAATCTTAAGAAAATGCAAACTCTAAACTCGGGCTACCCCCAATCTGGACTACAGTTAGGATCGCCTCTAATCATACGAAATCATCCACAATCGTCCTAGATCATCTACGATGATCCAAGCTAGCTTCGACTGAAAAATAGTAGAATTTCTGCAATAAAAAAATAAAAAAATACCAAATACAAGCAATAATATGAAGGAATAAAGAGCTAACTCTGCAATGAAATCCTGCCAATAAAGGGGGTTGGGGGTTCGAAGAGAATCAACAAGAATTAGGCAGGGAGGTAGGGGGATAAACTAGAAAAATCCTAGTTTATATAGGATTAGAAAGAGGTTTGGGAGGTTGGGGATCATCCCATTCTGGGAGATCTCCAACAGGGAAATCTCCAACTGCACAGACACTCTTCTACCCGAGTTGGAGAGGCTGTTGAAACAGAAGCTAATTATGAAAATTTAGTTTTGGGACGAAATCGTCTGGACGTTCTATTCCAGATGAATTCGTCAGATCGAGGACGTGTTGAGTGGTATTTTCACACACTTGTGAAATTACACTCTTTCTTAGGATTTGGGTTCCAAATCCCCTCTTGCAAAGAAGTTAAACAACCAACTTCTCCAAGGTCTCCGTTGTATTAGCATTTGCAACTGTGTATTAGTAATCTCAAATAAAGATATTCAATTTAAATGCTTGGAACACCTTAGTGATTGCAAGTAACTGTAAACAAGGGGCAATGTTGGTTTATTTCACCATGAAACTTTAGTGATTGTTCATTATTTTATTATTTTTTTAGATTTTGTAATTTTTTAAATGTTCATTTTAAACCTTCTGGAAAATAAAATAAAATGAACAAAAAGAAATACAAAAAATTAAAAGTAGAACACGTTCAGTCTGATGCTATCCTATTCCGACAAAACCGAATACGTGAGAGTTTCGTACATGCAACCTAGCCTATTTGACCTGCAAAACAAACACAATCAAAGTAAACTAGGTGCTGGCTTCTAGGGTTTAAAGTAATTTCCAGATTGTAGACATTCACATGAAATAATCCAAAACAATGGCATAAATTTCATATACAAATCTGAAATCTGAAAGGAGGAACATAGAACAGTTAAAATGAAGCATGCAAAAAATTTCTCATCCTTTCTTGCCCATAAAATGCAAATTTTTTGAACAATTCTACATTAAAAATAATGTGTCCTGTTACAATAGCGGAATCTCTCGGTTTTTCTCAAAACCAGCAAAAGTGGAAGAAAAGCACTCCACAACAGGCTCAGAACGGCTAATCACCATCAACTCTGCAACCCGCTCGCAGCGGTTTTCGACCCTCGTATCAATCTGTGCCTCTGCATTTTATACTTGTTGGCAAACTACTTCTCCTTCCACGATGGTTCGTTTCGTCTTCCAGATTGCTTCGTTTCACCTTCCCCGCCTTTCCATTGCTTTTGATTTTGTGCTCGAGATCTTCTCTGTGAACTGTAACTGTCGATCTGAAGCGTTATCATGACCCTCATGCCTTTGTGCCACGTGTTCTATGCTTTCCTGCATGTTCTGTAATGGCCCCATGTAAATCGCGACCAAAAATAGCATGTAGCTTTGCTCCTTCACTTTCATCGTGAAAACGCGACATGTCGCGATATCGCGACATTTTCCTGCCAATAACCCTATCCGCTTTCATGCACAGCGAAAATGAGACATGTCGCGATATCGCGACATTTTTTTGTCAGCAGCCTTTCTTGCCTTCATGCACAGCGAAAATCCGACATGTCACGATTTTGCTACAAGTTTTCCGCACTTAGTCTCTTTTCAATAAAGTGTCGCGAAATCGCTACCATTTTCTGCCCTCTGCATGGTCTTCACTTTCTGTCATGATTTCGCGACGTCTTTGTCTGGCTGGAACGTTTCCTCAAAAGTTGCGCGATATCGCTACGCCTTTGTGCCTTAGACTCTTTTCATTCAGGTGAACCACGATACCAGAACACGTAGCGATTTCGCTACGCTCTTTGCTTTGTTTGGCTTCATTTTTTGACTGTAGCGAAATCGCTACCATTTTACCACTTAGGCCTTTTAATCCACCCGTGTCACGAAAACGCGACGCGTCACGATTTCGCGACGCCTTTCGACTTATGCGCTTTGTGTCAGTTCTCGTCGTGATTTCGCTACACTGCTGGGCCTTATCGCCTTTGGCTCGATTTTGTCATGATTTTGTGACCATTTTATATTTTATGCCTTCTACCCGTTTGCAAGCCATGAAAATCAAACACGTCGTGATTTCATGATGATTTCGCTATGCTTTTCTACTTCGTGCCCCGTTTGACTGTCTTGATCGCGATTTTGTGACATGTCATGATTTCGCTACAATTTTCCATTCTATCTTTCTCTCTCCTCTTTGGACCGCGATTTCACAACACGTCACGAAATCGTGACAATTTTTCATCAATGCCTCTTCCTGCTTGCCTGGGCCGCGAAAACGTGACATGTCGCGATATCGCGACACTTTTTCATTTCTGCCAACGACGGAGCAACATGTCGCGATATCGTGACACTTTTTCATTTTGCCAGCGACGGAGCGACATGTCGTGATATCGTGACACTTTTTCATTTCTGCAGCGACGGAGCGACATGTCGCGATATCGTGACAACTTTTGACCGTGACAGAGCGACATGTCGCGATATCGCGACACTTTTTCTCCTTAGTGAAATTTTTGCTTTTTTCTTGATTTTTTTAGCATCTGGGCTACTGCAGTTTTCTTTGAAAGCATGCAAAAAAGGTGGGTCCCCAATTTTGGGGTGTGTTGTGGATCAGCCACAACAAATGGTGACTCTACTGTCAAATGCTCTTGAGCATTTTGGTGAGAACCCAACCTGAAACATACAAGCTTAGATACAGGCATCAGCACATAGAAGATAAACAAATACCGACAGATCAAAAATACATGAAACATCAGAATCATTAAGTATCAGCTCGATGTGTGCAATGTGCTTCATTCCCTATCATTTGAACTTGTTCAACATTCCATTGTCAGTTTCACTTATGATTTGTATGCAAGGCTATGAATGATTTGTGCAGGATTTGATGCATGATGAAGATGCTAGAGATGTAACAACCTGCTTTATAAATGCTCAAACCTTCTTATATCATGGACAAACATATTAAAGATGTCAAACCCTCTTAGGACCAAATATATGTATACTGAATTAAATTTACTAGATCCCAAAGTTGGTTATGTGTCACTACCATCTTGAACCCATGTGCAAGTGTGAGTGAAATCGGAACTTTGGGGAATAGGATTCCCAACCTAAGCGAGATGGGAATTTAACCCTATCCTTACTATTCTGATTTGGAGTTCATTACCTCATCTTGAACAAAATAATTTAACTTCGTTATGGATGAAATGGTTAGGCTAGTCTATCCATATGAGCAATGTGGTCTTGCTTTTAGGCAAGACATGTTGCCACGCATGAGCATACTTAACCCCATAATCCATGACTTGGCTTTCATTCATTCTTTTCTCTTTTATTTCTTGGACCTTTGGGATGACTACCCATCCTTGCTAGGGACATGTAGTACGATCCTTCCAATCCAAGATTTATGAAATGGGAAATATTAATTTTTTATTTCTTGGACCTTTGGGATGACTACCCATCCTTTGCAGAGGACACGTAGTACAATCCTTCCAATCCAAGATGGAGATGAAATGGAAAAAATTAGTTTTACTTTTATTGCTTGGACCTTTGGGATGACTACCCATCCTTTGCAGAGGACATGTAGTACGATCCTTCCAATCCAAGCTTTATGATGAAATGGGAAAAATGGAAGCTTTGGGGAATCGGATTCTCAACCTAAGCGAGATGAGAATTAAGTCCTATCCTTACTACTCCATGTAGGTCAAATCAGAGCTTTGGGGAGTTGGATCCTCAACCTAAGTTCGATGAGGATTTAACCCTATCCTTACTACTCTGGTTTTAGGCTTTAAGCTTGATGGAAATGGTAAAAACCATTGTTTTAAGGATTATGTTGCATGATAGGACAAACATGAAATATTCTTTTCACCTCACCTTTTCATCCAAGTATGGTTTTAACCATTTTGCTCAAGACTCTCTTTAATGTGCATGGAATGTGCTTGGTTCAAGATAGCTTGGGCAGCAGCTTCCCAACCTTAGGATCCTTTTAATATATGTTATGTAATAATCCTAAGAGGATTCAACACCTTCTCAATGATTGCCCATGGAATGAAAATGTAACCGAGATGACATGTATATGCAATGTGGAATATGACATGAGATATGAATGCACTGCTTCTTTTGGAATATATCATCTATTTTACCATAATGTGCAAACTCGACAACTTCATGCATCACAAGATTCAAACGATATTATTTAAATGTTTGTGTTACTTGTGGAGCTTTCTACAACATAATTCCAATGTTTCATATTCTCCTGATTTTAGGCATAAGTTGACATCTCAAATTTTTTTTTTTTTTTTTTATCAAAACAAACCAAACATGTCAAATGAAATCAAACACACAACTTAAATCCTAATCCAAATAGCAATCCCAAAAATGAAACTTGAAAACACAAACTCAAACCAAAACCAAAATTTATATACAATATAGTACAAGATGATGCCAAGCTTGGACTATTACTTTCCTGGATCCCAAACATGATTAGAACATTTCAAAAGACATATGTCACAATACACATGCCAAATGTTGTAGGAATCCAACAACAATAAGATCAAACCAAGCAATGCAACAAATTTCAACTTGCCATGCTCACCATACCAATTTGATTTAGTTCTATTAGCAACATCATAGGTGAGATTCAAATCAAATTGATTAGACAATGGTTGGTATTCAATTTTATCTTGTCTATTCTTTAAAGTGCAAGTTTCATCATTCCACTCATGATTTAGAAGTAGGCTTTCCTTTTCAAATGTGAGATATTGCAAACAAGAGCCTATTTCTAAAAGTCTTGAATTCAAATTATTTTTCAAGATTTTAAAGCAATCAAAATCAATCAAAACTTGACAAACATCACCAAGATTTGACATTTCATCATCAATGACATTAGCATCCAAAGGGACATCATGTAACCCATCACTTAAAATTTTTGTGGCTACTACCAAAGGTAAAGATTTCACTTTGTCACCCATACTCAACCCATCATGATTAGAATTTATCACAACTTGATGAGTGTTAGTAGCTTTTTCTTTTTCTTCATTGTCTTCTTCATCATCCAACACCTGTTCAAAAACACCAAAGTTAGGCACCCAATCAAACATGCATCCATATTTTTCAAAACAAGAGCCTAATTTTTCAAGATATGTGTCACGTGACACCTTTCCATGATCAATGGCTTGAGTTGCCTCAAAATCCATATTTTCATTAGGATCATCAATAGTATCAAACCCACACCACTTAGGCTTTGTAATTTCATCATTTTGAGATGGCATAGACATTGTAGAATCAATAGGTGGATCAAGATTTTTGATTTCTTGCCCCTCAAGGGGAACAAAAACAATTGATTCTCCTTCTTCATCCATGGTAGTAAAATCATTATCCTTCTCCAACCTTTGATGAGATTCCAACCCTTCTTCCAAAACATTCTTAGATTGCACAGGACTTGTAATATCCTCATATGAAAGGGCAATTGTATTATCCTGCATATCAATAGGCACACAAATTTCATTAGCAGTTTTGGAGTGAGCATACTCTTCCCAAGAATCATAATGATCATCTTTCAAAATCAAATTGTGATGCTCAACTATTTCTTCTTCATCTTTTAATTCATCAACATGTTTCTCATCAAATTTATCTTCACCTTCCTTAGATGGTTCAATTACTTCCAAAATTGGGTTATTGCTTGTATTCAAATTGATAAGGCTATCATAATCCACATGTGTAACCCATGATTCAATTTTATCACAATTTGGAAGGTGTGGATCCTCTTGGTCATCATTTTCAACAATGTCATCCGAAACAGATTCATCCTCATAGAATTCATCTTTTGGTGAGTCAAGGGTTTCCAATTTGTCACATGTTTCAATACTAGTTGGATCTAGTACTCCTCCCTTGCCTAAAATCATATTCTTATGAAAATCATTAAAATTGATTTTAGAAACATCCTTTGAATCAAGATGAGTATTTTGAAGTTGATTCATACTTAAGAAAGATGGTTGATCTTGCATAGTAGGTTGAGGATTTTGAAATTGATTGAAGCTTGGGAATGATTGTTGATTCTGAAATTGATTCACACTTGAACTTGGTTGAGGTGGATAAATCATTGGATGGGTAAAGGATGTATTAAATGATTGAAGATTACATGATCCAAAACCCCCACCATAATTTTGACAACTCAATTGTTGCTCAATTGCCATTGCTTGAGTATAGGCTTGTGTCAAAGATGTGATTTGAGGCATCCCTCGCAAATATGTGGAAATGAGTGGGTCAAGAGCATTTACATATATTTGGAGAGCCATTTCTTCTTGAAGAGCATAAAATGTCACTAATTGAGCATATAATCCAAAGAATCTTTCAGAAAATGACTTCACATTTTCACTTGGTCCTTTTTTAATAGTGAGAAACTCGCTCATACATGCGGATTGGGTCAACTTGCTTTTTGTTGAATTGATTAAGAAATGCTGCCTCTAGTTGAGCCCAAGAAGTGATAGATCCTAAAGGCAGACTTGTAAACCAATCAAATGCCACTTTGTCCAAGGTGTAAGGGAACATTTTACAAACAACATCATCATGCCAAATTGTTAAGTGATTCACAACAAATTTGAATGCTTGAATGTGTTCTCCTGCAGTATTTGTCCCGTTAGACAAAAATCGAGGAAGACATCTCTCAAAACCAACGGGCAAATAATGTTGAACTCCTGGTATGTTCAATGGGCTACCTGTCATCCACGGTGAAAACATAGCCATTAGTGAATCTTAAAGAATATAACTTTAATACCCAAAAAACAATTCTTTTTTTATTTATTATTTATTTTATTTATTTATTTTTTAAATTAAATTAAATCACATTATTCCTGTATGAACAATCAAAGCGTTAGAACAATGCATAGCAATTCATGTCCTCCTTTTAACAGTACAATGTTGTATTGTTAAAAGAGGGTTAAAGATAATAATCAATAGGGCATGAAATATTCAAAATTTAAATCCCTATAGCATTTAAATCAATCTGAAATAAACCGGTTCAGGCCCTCCTTCTAGCGCCAAAATGTTGAGTGGTATTTTCACACACTTGTGAAATTACACTCTTCCTTAGGATTTGGGTTCCAAATCCCCTCTTGCAAAGAAGTTAAACAACCAACTTCTCCAAGGTCTCCACTGTATTAGCATTTGCAACTGTGTATTAGTAATCTCAAATAAAGATATTCAATTAAAATGCTTGGAACACCTTAGTGATTGCAAGTAACTGTAAACAAGGGGCAATGTTGGTTTATTTCACCATGAAACTTTAGTGATTGTTCATTATTTTATTATTTTTTTAGATTTTGTAATTTTAATGTTCATTAAACCTTCTGGAAAATAAAATAAAATGAACAAAAAGAAATACAGAAAATTAAAAGTAGAACACGTTCAGTCTGATGCTATCCTATTTCGACAAAACCGAATACGTGAGAGTTTCAGTACATGCAACCTAGCCTATTTGACCTGCAAAACAAACACAATCAAAGTAAACTAGGTGCTGGCTTCTAGGGTTTAAAGTAATTTCCAGATTGCAGACATTCACATGAAATAATCCAAAACAATGGCATAAATTTCATATACAAATCTGAAATCTGAAAGGAGGAACATAGAACAGTTAAAATGAAGCATGCAAAAAATTTCTCATCCTTTCTTGCCCATAAAATGCAAATTTTTGAACAATTCTGCATTAAAAATAATGTGTCCTGTTACAATAGCAGAATCTCTGGTTTTTCTCAAAACCAACAAAAGTGGAAGAAAAGCACTCCACAGCAGGCTCAGAACGGCTAATCACCATCAACTCTGCAACCCGCTCGCAGCGATTTTCGACCCTCGTATCAATCTGTGCCTCTGCATTTTATACTTGTTGACAAATCGCTTCTCCTTCCACGACGGTTCGTTTCGTCTTCCAGATTGCTTCGTTTCACCTTCCCCGCCTTTCCATTGCTTTTTGATTTTATGCTCGAGATCTTCTCTGTGAACTGTAACTGTCGATCTGAAGCGTTATCATGACCCTCATGCCTTTGTGCCATGTGTTCAGCACTTTCCTGCATGTTCTGTAATGGCCCCATGTAAATCGTGACCAAAAATAGCATGTAGCTTTGCTCCTTCACTTTCATCGCGAAAACGTGACATGTCGCGATATCGCGACATTTTCCTGCCAATAACCCTATCCGCTTTCATGCACAGCGAAAATGAGACATGTCGCGATATCGCGACGTTTTTTTGTCAGCAACCTTTCTTGCCTTCATGCACAGCAAAAATCCGACATGTCGCGATTTCGCTACAAGTTTTCCGCACTTAGTCTCTTTTCAATAAAGTGTCGCGAAATCGCTACCATTTTCTGCCCTCTGCATGGTCTTCACTTTCTCGTCACGATTTCGCGACGTCTTTGTCTGGCTGGAACGTTTCCTCAAAAGTTGCGCGATATCGCTACGCATTTGTGCCTTAGACTCTTTTCATTCAGGTGAACCATGATACCGAAACACGTAGTGATTTCGCTACGCTCTTTGCTTTGTTTGGCTTCATTTTCTGACTGTAGCAAAATCGCTACCATTTTACCACTTAGGCCTTTTAATCCACCCACACTATGAAAACACGACGCGTCACAATTTCGCGATGCCTTTCGACTTATGCGCTTTGTGTCAGTTCTCGTCGCGATTTCGCTACACTGTTGGGCCTTATCGCCTTTGGCTCGGTTTTGTCGCGATTTCATGACCATTTTATATTTTATGCCTTTTGCCCGTTTGCAAGCCGTGAAAATCAAACACGTCACGATTTCATGACGGTTCCGCCCACCTGCTGTCGTTGACTGTGTTGACCGCGATTTTGCGACATGTCACGATTTCGCTACGCTTTTCTGCTTCGTGCCCCGTTTGACTGTCTTGACCGTGATTTTGCGACATGTCGCGATTTCGCTACAATTTTCCATTCTATCTTTCTCTCTCCTCTCTGGACCGCGATTTCACAACACGTCACGAAATCATGACAATTTTTGATCAATGCCTCTTCCTGCTTGCCTGGGCCGCAAAAACGCGACATGTCGCGATATCGCGACACTTTTTCATTTCTGCCAGCGATGGAGCAACATGTCGCGATATCGCGACACTTTTTCATTTTTGCCAGCGACGGAGCGACATGTCGCGATATCGCGACACTTTTTCATTTCTGCCAGTGACGGAGCGACATGTCGCGATATCGCGACAACTTTCGGCCACGACAGAGCGACATGTCGCGATATCGCGACACTTTTTCTCCTTAGTGAAATTTTTGCTTTTTTCTTGATTTTTTTAGCATCTGGGCTACTACAGTTTTCTTTGAAAGCATGCAAAAAAGGTGGGTCCCCAATTTTGGGGTGTGTTGTGGATCAGCCACAACAGGACGATTTCGTCTAATCTGCGACGATATCGTCCAACGGTCAAAACAAATCCTAAAAATGGTGTGGAAAATGGGGAAAGTGGGTAAAATGCGGTTTAACGGGTAGTTTGGGGTTGAAATTCAAATTTTAATATTTTATCTTTTTACTAAGTTTTTAACCATGCCAATTTTAGGGTGCTACATTTTGCCCCCTCTTTAGCGAATTTTTTGAAGAAAATGGGTTAAAGATGAGTTTTTCCCATTTTACGAGAAAGCAAAAATATACTCAATTTTTTAGACGACGATTCTTGGTCGAATTGTACAAATGCTGACTATGGTGCCCCCTCCGTGTTTTTACCCAAATCAAACATTTGAGGTAAAAACATAGAAAAGCAAAAAATAAAATGCTGAGTTTTTTAAATAAAATTAAGAAAATAGGGTAAAACCCTAATTCATTTTTACTATTCACTTTGATTGTTCCAGAGTTCTACAGAGAAAAAAAATGGTGGAGACAGCGCACAGAGCGACAGAGGTCCGATGCGGGCTACAAGTAAGGATCTAATCCTAGTAGATTTTAATGTAACTTTATGCAAGTTGTTGTGATTTAAATTTGATTGTTTGGGGCATCGAGGCCGTTTTTAGGCCGTTGACATCATCGGGACAAAATCATCCTGATTTTTTCTAAATCTTTCCTAGATCGTCGATTTTGTCTGACGATGAAATCAGCGAATTAGGGGCGATTTTGTCCAACAAGGGGCGATTCCCAAGTTGCAAAATCGAAGACGATTTCGTCCTTACAAAGGACGACTTTGCCCAATGTGGGACAACTTGATTTTAAGTTGTTTAATTTGCATGCTTGAGTTATTAATGATTTTGTTGTTTTATTGTTTTTTTTGTAGAAGGGATTACTAAAGAGCCAGGAATGGAAATACAACAGGCTAAGGGATGACATAGCCACGCTTGACCAGGCAGAGCATGACCGACTTGGACTGGTCGGCCTATAGCATGTGGCAGAGATGCCACAAGTACCGACTGACATAGGGCTACTAATAGCCCTAGCAGAGAGGTGGTATCCGAGGTTGTCCTGCTTTCGATTTATCGATAGGGGAGATGGCTCCCACTCTAGAGGACGTATGGAGGATCATGTGGATCCCCATACAGGGATGGCTAATGACGCTTGCGGCCAATCAGGGCTAGGCAATGATGAGACTGACTGGAG
The DNA here is from genome assembly GCA_028583015.1 of Wollemia nobilis. NCBI lineage: Eukaryota > Viridiplantae > Streptophyta > Pinopsida > Araucariales > Araucariaceae > Wollemia > Wollemia nobilis. The sequence continues at coordinate 26,379,981 of JAQPPZ010000523.1, forward strand.
ACCTGAGCTTCACCTTAGAGAAGGGCAGAGTGAATATCGAGTCACTACGGCAGATGCCTGGGGCATCTAGGCTGACATGGGTTTTGGCAGGGGTAGTCGATGGCTTATTGCTATGCCATCAGAGTGGATGCAGACTACCGTGGGTGCTCTCAGACATAGTCTATGACATGAGAGACCACGAGTACAAATTTGCATGGGGGAGCTTTATACTCTGTCGCTTGTATAGGATCCTGCATGGGGTTGTATACAAGGGAGGTCGATGTTTGGTCTTGACATCGTTGCTATAGGTTTGGTGCTGGGAGCACAGTAGGATGTGGAGGCCGGTAGGGCTCCCACTGACAGGGGTTGATCGAGAGAGGCCCTAGGTTTTCTATTTATGGCTACAAAAAGGGTCACAACAACGGATAGATCTGTCAATGTCTCGAAGGTTGCTAGACGACCTCATCCTAGACCAGATCACCTGGAGGCCATGGCAAGAGCACCCCGAGTGGGTAGAGGATGGGCAAGAGCTGGCTTGCATTAGGTGAGTCTGTTGGCTGAGGATACAATGGGGAGAGGTAGAGCTCCACTGCTACAATCGGGTACTGCGATAGTTTAGTCTACAGTAGGGGATCCCTTCTCTTAGGGATTACGAGTACTCCCGAACTGTTCGAGATAATACTACGCTAAGCAGGGCTCCAGATATGTAGCGATTCTGGAGTTAGGATGTGGACGATGTCCCCATCCAGCCAATGGATGGTGATGATGTCAGGGTTGCTAATGACTACGATGCCTGGTACGTAGGCATTCGCCCTCCTCAGATGACAAGGGCGTATGGTCTAGTACACACTACGGTGCACCAGATGGGGAGGTGGTGGAAGGCTTCTATTGAGGCAGCGCATGGTCGAGGGAGGAGAGAGCAATGGCAGATCCCACAGGAGAGACGCCAGAGGATGGCACAGGCTCCAAAAAGGCCATGAGAGATAGAGCGAAGGGAGGAGAGGCTCCATTTGTAGTAGAGGGAGAGACCACCATCACCTAATAAGGGCAAGGGTGTTGACATAGGGGAGAGTAGCGAGACAGTGGCTCTTCAGGATGAGGTTGCCCACCTCTGGGCTTAGGTGTAGACACTGCAGGATGAGGTTACACGGCTCAGAGCTTGGGGCAGAGGGGTGAGCAGGGATGATCTATCATAGTCTATTGCTCAGACCACATTTTACCAGGGGTTATACTATCACATGGTTCCAGAGAACTAGAGGGTACCAATGCCAGCCCCTATTGCAAAGCCGGTCATGATGGGATCGATGAGGACATCATCACAATCGATGACGAAGACCCGAGATATAGCCCGAACCTCTATGGGACCACCTCCTCCATGTCAGGGTGGGGGAGGAGATGAGGCTAAGAGCTCGAGGGCTTCTTGAGGCTAGATGTCTATGGACTATAAATTTTGTAGAGATTTTTTGAGAGGATTGAGCATTCCAGGGCATAGATTGTGGCATACCAATCTAGTTTTGATATGATGTATATAATTTTTGGATATATATATATATATATATATGATCTTGTTTCTGATGATATGAATTGTTCATATGTTTTTATGATGGTTTACTGTTTGAATTGTTTGCTTATTGGATTGAGGATTCATATAATTATGTCGTTTTGAAATATTATAATTTTGATGTCATGCTGTAAGATTTTAAATGAAATAATCTGATGTAAACAATTGGTGGTTGTGGTGTGATTTGATAAAAAATAAAAGGGACTTCTAACAATAATTTCAAAGGACATTGTTGCTATTATAGACCATTTCGTGGAGTCACCGCTCACTCGGTCGTCAAGCTAATCCCAGTATAGAAATATTGTTAAAAGTGAAAGAGTGCTTAAGAGTCAGTCTTAAGACTTGGTGTTGTAATGATGGAGATAATGATGGTTTGATGATTTGTTTTTCAGATTTTCATAAAAATAGTATGCATGAAAATATGATTTGCTAGGCATAAATTCCTAAGTGTGATAAAATTTTGAACAATTCCTTTAGAATTTATACCATGGGTGCAAAATTGAATTTTGAATATAATGTCATGAAATAGAATAGGTGTTTGTTTGTTTGTAAAGCATAATTGTGTAACATAATGATGCAACAAGTCACATGTGTTGATGAATTTTGTTTTAAAATAAATGGAAAAGAAAATTAGAACGATGCTTGCGCTAGGCATAGAATTATAGGTATAAACTTATACCATCATCGCAAAATCCAAAGAAGAAAATAGATTGTTGGTTTTATTGCAAGATGCATTTTTGAATTTTGATAAACATAAAATTAATAATATAAAAATTTTGTTTGAAATTATTTTTGAGATTTTATGAGAAGATATATGTAATTGCTCTTATAGAAAACAAGAATTCTGAAAAAGGATAAAATTATTCCGAAAAGAGTTACAGAAATATTTTAAATTATCTCAAAGAGAAATGTAGATTTATAAGGAATCGTCATGTGCAAATGTGAATTCATTACCGATCTTGATTTATCATAATGATACAAAATCTCTTAAATACAAATGTGTGTGCAATTGTATTGTTCATTTACCAATTTTGAGAAATATAATTTGATACAAGCAATTTGCCTTGACCAAATGAATGTTTGTTGACCATGATTTATATGCATATAACCATACTAGACTACTGTGTAAGTTAGGTTATCAAGAGCTAGCTAATCCATAAGCCGACATAGGTCTATAAAAAATAAGGTCGCTAATGTGGCAGACATATCGCCATGTTAGGGATTACCCAAGGCCAAGCGGGTTGGGCACAAACCACCTGTTATGGGGCTTAACTCATAGTTTTCGAATAATTGAGAATTCCAGAGATTCAAGCTCATTCACCCTTCTTTTCTTTTCAAGGGGTAGGGAAAGGATTTTTATTGCATTTTGCTTTTGCTTTTCACTTTTGCTTCTTTTTTTTTTTTGTACTTTTCTATTTTTGCTTGATATTTGAGATAATGCTGAAACATTGCTGTGATGATACAAAATAACATTTTTCTTTTTCTCTTTTTTTGAACTTTTCTTTTCTTCCTATGTTAGGGATACTTGCTTGAATTAGCTGTAGAGCAAGGGATTTTTATTTTGGGTAGGGGTGAGCTTGTCCTTTTGTCAATTCTCAAAGATTCTAGACCATGTGCATGATAGGATAGCAGGGGAAACTTTTCGCTCAGAAACCATTTCTACTATGTAGCATCATATCGAATGTGCAATGAAATCATTTTAATGTGAAGAGATATACTTGGTTCAAGTAAATAACAAGATCAGTTCTCTATGCTCAAAAATTTATTTAATTCAACTGTGGACTTTGATATAAGAGAGATGAATAATCATACCAAATATAATCAAGAGATTTATTCATGTGAATGTGAAAATGCGAGATTCCAAATAAATACTAATTTATCCAAAATAACTGAAAATTTAACTGCAATACTTCACAAATTGAGAGGTACAAAGATAAAAGACGTTTTGAAGATTTTGATGATTTGGATGTTTTTGGTGTTTTTATATTTTAAATTTATGAATTGAAAGAAATACAAGATAGTGGTTTTTGAAATGTTTTAAACAAATATATACAATGACGAAATGACCAATTTTTATGCATAGTAACATTTAAGATGCATAATGTTCATAGGTTCTTTAAGTTCTTTACCATCTAATGTAGATAATGTGTATGCTCCTGATCCAAATTTAGTAGTGATGACATATGGTCCAAGCCAGTTGGGCTCAAATTTACCTTTAAGGTTTGTAGTTGCATTAGTATTTTTTTTATTTTCTTTTAAGACAAGGTCATCGATCTCAAAGGATCGAGGATGAACTTTCTTAAGATATGCTCTCTTAAGCTTGTTTTGGTAGGCGCGAAGATGCTCCAAAGCATTGATGCACTTTTCATCCACAAGTTCTAGCTGACTAAATCTGCCAGCACGATATTCATCCCCTACTTCAGTATCTTGAAGTAGTAGAGCTAAAGAAGGAGCTTCTAATTCAAAGGGAAAAATGGCTTCAGCACCATAAACCAAGACAAAAGGTGAAGTTCTAGTGGGGGTTTGAACACTAGTTCGATAGGCCCACAAAGCAAGATATAACTGAATGTGCCAGTCCCGACCAGTTTTATTGACCAATTTTTTGAGAATTTTGATTAAGGTTTTATTAGATGCTTCTGCTTGACCATTACCCTGAGGATAATAGGGAGTGGACCAGTGATGTTGAATTTTATATTTTTGACATAATTTCTTGACATCTTTATTTTTGAAACAAGTTCCATTATTAGAAATGAGATTGGCAGGAATTCCAAACCTACAAATAATTTGATTAAAAACAAACTTGGAAACTTGTGTTCGAGTGCAAGAAGCTAATGGCATAGCTTCAACCCACTTTGTGAAATACTCAGTGGCAGTTATGATGAATTTTTCCATCAGATGAATTCACGTCGGGTTCACCAAAATGTATCGCTCCAAATTTTTTGCACCCTTACCTTTAGGCTATAGGGTCCGTGCTCAAAAGGGGGATGTGAAAAGGATGGGACAATACCTCAGACTGAGAGGCCCTTTGAAGGTCCAGCCTCTCGGGGGAGGTGTATAAGGGTGAATTTTCGACGGATGGTGGGTTCACCAAGAAACTTTTGAATGGGTGGGTTCACCAGGAAAAATTTATTTCAAAATATTTTGGACCTTCTATCTCCTTCATTTCCTATGGGAAGTTTTGCGTGAACAAAATTCTAGAGCCTTCAATAACTCCATACATGATTCCAACAATGTTCTTTCCAGATTTATCCATGCGATAGCTAAAAATCTCCTTATTATTTAGGGCACTAGGTGGTCGAAGTCCCCGATTGAAGCTCAGTTAGCCAAGTCCCTCCAAATCCCTTCCTATAATATTTTCTCTCACTCTTTTGTGGTTGATCACTCAATTATCAAGTGGTCTCCTCTACCTTTGAAAAGTATAATTTTTATGGGGCTACCAAGGTAACCTAGGGTTTGCTGGAGCAAGAAGTATCTTTTGGGATCATACAACGAAGATATTGTTGGCATTTGCATAAAATCTTGGCATCCAAACAAATAATTTTACTAAATATCAATAAAATTATTATTGAAGGTGACTCTATAAATATTATTAGAAGCATTTTAAGCACCTAGTCAGCATCCTGGAACATCTCCAGTTTAATCTTTGAGGAAATGTTTTTTGAGCTCTTCCCCTAATGTCACTGTCCAACATGTCTTTAGGGAAGGAAACCAAGTTGTTGACTTTCTAACTAACTTGGGGGTTTCTTTGCCTAACCTCACCATTTGAAATGAAATTTATCCTCCCCCTTGGTCGATGGCAATCCCATGCATGTATTTATTTTGTGATTTTTCCCAAGATTCAGGTTTCTTGGGTAGCCACATCTTCTCCATGTTATGGGAATCCACCTCATATTGGATAGCATTTTCAAGACACATCATTGGAGGTTTCATCAAGCCGTGGAATTTTTCTAAGTTCACAGGATCTATTTTCAACATACACTTTCATGCGTGGCTTCACCTTGACAAAATGAATGTTTATGGCTCAACATGGAGATATTGTACCGTACCATCTTCAATGAACACCTCCTCCAAGGTTTTTTTGTGTAAAGGATGATAAAATGGAGCCATTTGTTGTTTTACCCAGACACGTGAGCAGGCTCTACGTGAGCCCGTTGAGGCTTCCTCTTTTACCCCTATGAGGGTTTCTCTATCTATTTTTGTCTTTCTTCTTGGCTATTTTGAAGAAGGTGCTTCCTTTTTGTTTTAGATGGTTGGGAGCATTTTTCCTAACTAAAACTTTGATGTAAAAGGTTACGAGATTCTTTTAAAACCCCTCTTACCAATAAAAAATTAATAATAATTCTAAAGGTCACAAGTTAGTAACAACATACTTTCATACTTATTTAAATCAATAATTAAAATTAGTAAATCTAAATAAAATAAACATAGACATCAATATAATTATTATATTAAATCAATAATTAAAATTAGTAAAATTTAGTTTATTTTATTTTTAAAAAAATTCAAAATTTTCAAAAAGTCCACCTTTTGTCGTGTTGTTTGGTCTATTGATCTGGTTCCCTCTTTCTTCTTTTGTAAAAGGTTTTGGGGACCATTTCAAAACCTATTTTTTAATACAAACTACCAAAAAACAATTAGTAAAACTAAATAAAATAAGCATAGAAAACAATATAATTATTATATAAAACAAAAATCAAGTTAAAAAGTTTATTATATTTATAAGCAACATAATATTTTTGAAATAAACTCATCTCTTAGTATCTAAGATAAGATATTTCACGAAAAAAGACATCATTAAATAATATATTGACATGTGTAAACCTAAAGAAGTCAATCATTGGCAAAGACATAACCTCTTAGTAATACCAAATTGAAAGCAAACACAAATTCATAGTAATACCATATTGGAAGCAAACACAAATTTGTATAACTAATAACCTTTTTTAAATAAATATCAATTGAACCAAATAATAACATGTTTTCCGTTGAAGAATTAAAAACTAACAAAATAAAATAGATAATCAATTAGTAATAGCAAAGTCCAAACCACAAAAAATTAGCATCTAAACTCAAATTATCTATAAACCACATATCACTAAGAACCTACAAAACAAAAAACAAATAGAACAAAATAAATATATTTTCCTAACATTGGCATCCTTGCATACTTAATTAGTATACCCAATGTTACAACTTGAATGGACTATATTTCTCACCATTTATTGACCAAAAATATATGAATGATAACTTATAAATTAATGTAAATATTTGAATCTACAGATTAAAAAAATATGAAATGTGCAAATTACTTAAAACCCACAACTTTATCAATAATCATGAAAATCAAGGTAAAGAGTAAATAGGATGATTTCACTATAAGTATATTTATAGTAAAATTAATTAAAAAATATTATTTATATCTGCTACATATAATACACTAGCCTTTCAATTTGTAGTTGATATTGTAGTACACTACCTACATGGAATTTTAATTTATTCTCATATATCCTATGGACTACATGCTTGGTGATGTTTTCCTTGCAACGATAAATATAATACATTTATTTAAAAAAAAATTAAAAATAAATATTTGATGCAAATTAAAAATTATTGCTACAAGAAATACATGGTCTGTTGGCTTGCAATAAATAGAATCTCAGCTTAACTTATCTTTACAACATCAGTAGACTAGATATGTATAATTATGCCGAGAGGCATTCCTACAATGGTAGACATGGGGGGTGGGAGGCAAAGAGGTCATACATGTCACGTCGTAAACAATTTTTTTATTAAAAAATTCGACATTAACAAAAATATTTAAAATATTTAAACTAAAACAATCGACTAACCAACCGTTGCAAACATTTAAAATATTTAAACTAAAACAACCGACTAACCAACCATTGCAACTGTTTAATAAAATATTGTATAAATACATGAACATCCATTGCAATATACCAAAAACAATCCACAATGCAATTGATTTCGAACTGCTTCTGTAAATTGTGAATAGCGAGAAATTCATTCGGGATTGCTTCTGTAAAGGTTTGAACAATGATATAGAGTTACATTCACCAATGTTATTTAGTTGGGCAGGTGCAAAGACGTAAACCTGTAGATGGTGCCAGGTAGCATAACTCAAAATTCTTGACATCATTGAAATTAAAAATGCACACAATCGATACTAAAAACCTTTGATACTGCTCAAAATATTTTATACTAGAATTGACTTAGTATATTATATTATTATATATCTTATAATACTATATTATTAATTTCTAGGGTTTCATTGATTTATTGAAATGTATATATATTATATATTATAGTATTAATATAAAGTATTAATTTCTAGGGTTTCATTGATTTATCGGAATGTATGATAACTATAGTATTATTATAATATTAATACTAGCTTAGATATAAAGGATATATATCTAAAAACATCGAGAGTTATCAATCTCGAGGCGTCTATCTTGGAGATCACACCCCCAAGAAATGAGATAGGCGCCTCGATATTGATAACTCTAACTCTCGGTGTTTTTAGATATATATCCTTTATATCTAAGCTAGTTTATACACTACTTGTGTTTCATATGAAGTTTAGTTAAAAAAATAAAAATAAATTAAAAAATGTCTTTGCACATTAAAGCATAAATGGATTCTAACACAATAATAAATTACATTTCCATTAAACATACTTTATATTTTTTGTATAAAATGATAGAAAGGGTTTTGAAAGGGTCCCTGAACCTTTTACAAGCCAAGATTACCTCATATTAACCAAGGATCAAAAAGAATTTGGCTGAGAATAAATATAGCATATCAAAAAAGATACACCAACCACCACCCCAAGAGACCCTAAGGAAGCCTCAACGACCTGGTGCAACAACCACCTAGCGAAAGACTTGCAAAACATAATAGAATGAACCACCCTGAAAACAAATAGGACAAAGACACAACGGAAGCACCTCCCACTCAAAGGTAACCTTAAATAAAGACTTGGCCAAAAAATAGAAGACTACCCTTAAACATACCTTGTCTTTGTTTTTCAATTTATCTTTATAATTAAAATTAGTTTTCAATCCTGAATTTATATATATCAATGTTATAACTTTGATAGACTAAATGTCTAGAATTTGCACTTTGCTACATGAAGCTAAGTAAATAAAAGAAATAGTTCTACCTATTAAATCATGAAATAATGTTAATAAAATAATAGATTACAATTTTATAAAAGATACCTGTTTTCTAGTTTTATCTTTAAAATTATTTTTAATAGTCAGACTCAAATATCAATGCTACGACCTAAATAGATGTGTGTAATATGTACTTTATTTGTGTGCTTTATAAGAATCTAATGAGATAAAAAAAGCCCTACCCATTAAAGCATGAATAAATTTTTATATAATTAAAATTAATATTTTCATATAAAAATATTTTTGTTTCTAGTTTTGTTCTTGAATTATAACTATTAATGTTATAAACTAAATTTAGACTTTACATATAAAGTTTTGTAGAAAAAATTGTAAATTTAATAGAGATAGTTTACCCATTTGTTTTTTTAATTTTTGCCTATATTTTTTAAATTTTTATTTTTAATTAGTATTTACATCATAAAAATTATAACTATTAATAGAAGAATGGATGGTTGTAGAGGGGTATATATATGAATGAGACACATTCTTAGAATAATGATCTAAATGCAAAATAAAAACTCTAGATGAGTGTCTCTAGTATATAAAGTTTATAGGTATTATAAAGATGAGTGTCTCTTTAGCAATATCTTGCTCATGTCAAATTACCAAGTTTACCCTTTTAGTTTTGGCATGAGGAAGTGTTGATAGGTATTGCTAATGATGTTGGTAGTTTGATTGTGATTGATCTTGCAACGTTAGCAAAGTTGAGGTTGGTGTATGCTAGGATATGTGTGAATTTTGACCTGGAAAAGGAACTCCTTAGCTCAATAGAACTCATTTATAAACATGGAAGTTGGGTGCAGTCTATTGAATATGAGAACATTCCCTCAAGATATGATTCTTGCAAGAAACTAGGACATTCAATAAATGTATGCCCTACTAGGAAGAAGGAGAGAAACCCTCAAAAAGTATGGCAAAGGAAGGATGCTTCAGATTTAAGATCCAAATAGGTGGGAAATCCATTCATTCCAATGGACAAACATTGAATAAGGTTGCGGTCCAAGAAACCCATATTGAAAACTCAGAGACCCAAATGTTGGAAATTTTGATTCCAAGCTAAAAGTTGTCGTTGATGTCAAAAGGACCTATGTAAGTAAGCACTATGATTTTGCTCCACAAAGAGCTTCATGAGAAGCAAAGATTTTGATCAAAGGTTCTAGAATGGATGCATGGCATTTGGTTCCAAAAGGAGCTTCAAGGGAAGCTTAGCAAAAGGTTTTTATGAAAACCAATGAAGGCAAGGAAAGGTTTTATTTAAAACCAATGGATGGCAGATTTGAAATGGGTTTTTCTTAAAACCCAAGTTGGCTTTTTGTTTCATCGAAAAAGGTGCCCCGATGATGGAGAAATTTAATTTTAAAGGTTTAGTTTAAATTTTAATTTATTTAAAATTTTAATTTTAATTTTAAAATTAAATAAAAAGTTTTTCCCTCCTTTCTTATTGGCGTCACCGACGTCATAAGGGAAATGTTAAAAGGACCGACATATTCGCATTGAAGGATGGATTATATAAATAAGCCAAAGGTTTTCCATTTAATAAATCTAAGTCGTGTCGCATGATTTTCAAAAACCTAAAGTGCTTGGCATCCGAATATTGCGCAACAAATTTTGTGGAGTGTGACGTGGGCAGTCAAGTCATGGACGGTCAAATTTTTGGCACCTTATGAGGAAATCACATGCATTTTAAGGAAGAGAGTGCCCAAGGCACTCACATGGCTAGTCTTAGCTCACGCGGCTTAGCTACCGCTTGGCAGCACGGTGGGCAGAGGTTCAAAACACCAAAGCCCTTCGAGGGCTCCTTTGAGGTATGCACTTCGACTCGATATTTGTGGGGGTAAAATATTTTAATTAAAATATTTGCTTACTATGGTTTGATTATGATTTTTGTGGGAGATATAAGGTTGAGCAAGCTTTAATATTTTATTAAGGTTTGATTATGATTTTTATGGGAGATATAAGGTTGAGCAAGCTTTAATATTTTAATAAGGTTTGATATTTGATTAATGTGAGATATTGCCTAAGAAAGCTTTGTGATTATTTTTTAGTGCAAAAGTGTTGAAAGGAAGGATGTAAAATATTTGATTTATTTTATGATATAATTGTTTTGTGGAGTGACAAGGTTATGCAATGTTTTGATTTTATGGTACAAGTGGTTTTAGGAGTGATAAGAAAGTTGTGCATTAATTCTTAAGAAGGTTTTCTAATTAAAAACCTTGGTGAATATTATTGTGAAGTGGAGTTAGTTTGATTATTTTATGATCTTCTAACCTTTGTGAAGATTGACAAAAGAATATTGTGATTGTGGCAGATTTCCAAAGAGGATTCTTCATCTTCATTAAAGGTATGGGCACATTTTCCTATTGATTGATTATGGTGGTTGATTTCTAAAAATATCTTTGGAGTGAAAATGATTGATTGTGGTTTCCTTTTAGAAAGTGATTGGTTTAATGCTTCAAGGTTTTCTGGATTGAGAGTTGTTATTTAACCTTGTTTTATAAGCATTGTTGTTGGATCCCATTGGTTGTGCAAAGAAATTGAATTTTTGTTAGAAGAGAACATGAGTATTATTTTTATGTGATATTTGTTGTTGAGCATTGTTGGAAATATTTTGAGTTGATTGATACATTATTGGACTAGGGTTTGTGAGAAAGGGTTGTTCATTGAGGTGATTGGTTGAGTTGAGTTGATTGAGCCTAGTCAAGTGGATGCATGTGGTTTTTCAAGTTCCATAAAACAAACTATTCTATATTCTTGATTTGAGTTGAGATTGATATTTGAGAATAGAACATATAGATTCTCTAACAATTCTCTTTATGCTTCTATGATATTGATTTGAGTTGAGATTGGGATTTGAGTATAGAACATATAGAGTCTCTAACAATTCTCTTTATGCTTCTATGATATTGATTTAAGTTGAGATTGAGATTTGAGTATAAATCATATTGAGTCTCTAACAATTCTATTTATGATTCTATGAGATTGGACAAGTTCTGTGTGAGCTTGTTAAGCAGATTTGAGACAAGTCTTTGAGAAGGGTTGTGGACTGATTTTGATTAAGATTTTGTAGAAGCTTGCTATGCAAATTTGAGCAAGTCCTAGAGAGGACTTATTGAGCAGATTTGGACAAGTTCTAGAGAGGACTTATTGAGTAAATTTGAGTAGGTTTTATGTGGACCTATTGAGCAGATTTGGACAGGTTCTGTGTGGACCTGTTGAGAAGGTTTTATGTGGACCTGTTGAGTATATTTAGGCAAGTTCTGAGTGAGCTTGTTGAGCATATTTGGACAAGTTGAGTGAGCTTGTTGAGCAGATTTGGACAAGTTCTTAGTGAGCTTGTTGAGCAGATTTGGACAAGTTTTGAGTGAGCTTGTTGAGCAAATTTGAGAAGGTTATGAGTGAACCTATTGAGACAGAGCTTTGGAGGTGACAAAGTATAGAGGATAAAGTCTCAATGGATAGATATCCAATAGCTAGGACAATTGAAGATAGATCTGAGTGAGGTGTCTTCAAGTGGAGAGAGATCCACAAGTCAGTGCAATAGAGAGATAGAGTCTTCTAGAATATCACTAGAAAGAGCAGAAGGGGAAAGAGTTCTCCTATGGAAGATATACACGAACTTGAGATTAGGGGATCAACATCTCCTTTGGATAGAGGTCCATAAACATTATACTTGGGAAGGATTTCCAAAATATTATTTGAGAAATATTTTTCTGTGGAGGTAGCCCACATTGGGTGAACCACATTAAAAATGATGTCTCTCATGTGTGTGATGCTTTGTGTGATGTTCACTGTTTTATTAATGCTGATGCTACTATTTGGGAAAAAGTTTTATGTTATACTGTTCACCTCCCCCCTCTCAGTATAAGCACATGTTCTTCACCAAATGGTGAAGGAAGGTACAATTCTAGAAGAATTTATTTAGGCGAAACTCATAGATCAAAATCCCTCTATCATTGAGAAAGAAACTTTTAAATTCAGGAACCCTCTTATGACAGCTGAATTCGTGAACTAGAAATCCTTTGCAAGTCTTAAAAATCTAATGGATGAAGTATATTATGACATTCATAATAAAAAAAATAATCAAGAAAATATGGTCAGGCATCAGAGGGAGAAATCTAATAACAAGGATGAGATTTATCTAGGGGAAACACCTCACCAGAAGGATAAAAATTATAATGGAGAGAGATTTAAGAATATACCAGAAGATATAATGGATATAGAGGAATGGAAGTCTTCATACGATACATATATCAAAAAATATAAAGAGGATTTGAAGTTATTGACTCTCTTAAAGTATGTCAAGAAAAAAGGGGATGTGGGCTCTTCTAAGTCTAGAGGAAGAAAAAAAAATAAAGTGGTTAGATCTAGAGAGGTAGAAAAATAAGTTGCAGATGGTACTTAGAAGGTTTTAGATTTGGATGGGGGGGATAACCCACACAAATATAAGAAATAAATTTTCTATATTGGAACATCAAGGGTATGAATGCCCATCCAAAACACTGGGTACTTCAAAATATAAGAAAAGAATATGAACCTAGTATATTCTTTATTCGAATTAGATTGGATAGAGTATTAGTATCCCAATCTTGGTTAACTCACTATGATAACTATTCTCTCAAATCCCTCCTAAATATTTCCTCTGATCATTCACCACTACTTTTGGAAGTGTTGGAGAGAAGAAGAGTTAAAGGTAGACCCTTTAAATTTAAGTTAATGTGGATATCACATCCTTCTTTAGCTTAAAATATTTCAAAATGGTGGAACATTGATATTAGAGGATCCAAAATATTCCAAGTCTCTCAAAAGCTTAAAAATATTAAGAAAAATGTAAAGGTTTGGAACAAGGAGGTTTTTGGTTATTTAAAAGAGAGAAAATGTAATCCAAATGCTAGCATGGAAGAGGTGGAAGAGTAAATTCAGAATTGAGGATGCTTGGAGGAATTAGATAGAAAAGAAAAGATGATTTTGTCTGATATCCACACTTTATTAGCCCAAGAAGAAGTCCATTGGAAACAAAAATTTAGGGCTTTATGGATCAAAGAAGGAGATCGAAACACCAGATTTTTTCATCTCACAACTATTAGATACAAAGTGTATAATAGAATAATAATATTAAAGATAGAAGAGGGCAAGTAAAAAAAAGAGGAAGAGGATATTAAAAAGGAAGCTATTTTTTTTTTTCAAAATGTCCTCAACATGGAAGATGTAATAAATGCTCAATCAGTTAATAAATTGCTGAAGAATATTTTCCAAGTGGTGAATGGTGAAAATATTATTTTTTGGACAGTCCTTTCTCAGAGGAGGAGGTGTTTAGGGTAGTTTTTAGCATGGAGAAGGACAAAGCGTGGGTCCATATGGTTTCCCAAATGGTTTCTTTCAAACTTATTGGAAGATTATTAAGAACAATATGTTGGAGGATTTGCTGGAAATTCAAAGAGATAAAACAATTCTCAAGGAATAAAATTCTACATTCCTGGTTTTGATTTCAAAAAAGCAAGGAGCAAGCATGCTAAAAGATTTTTCCCAATCAATCTGTGCAATTACATTTATAAAATCTTGACAAAGGTTCTAGAAAATATACTGAAGAGTATTTTACCTAGGATTATCTCCCTCCAATAGAGTGGTTTTGTTAAATAAATACAAATCTTAGATGGGATAATCACTATTAATGAGGCTCTACACTCTATGACGATGAGAATATTAGAAGGCATGTTGTTGAAGTTGGATATGAATAAATCCTATGATAGAGTCTCTTGGAAGTTTTTGGATAAAATGCTAATTTTTTTTGGTTTTGGAGAAAATTATAGGCTTTGGATCATGGTTTGCATCTCCACTCCTCAGTGTTCAATGATAGTAAATAGAGAACTAGTAGTTTTTTTTCCAAGTAAAGGAGGACTGATACAATGTGATCCTATATCACCTTATTTGTTCATAATAGTAGTTGAGGATCTAGGAAGAAGCTTAAATACAACAAAATATGAAACCTTGATTAAAGGAATTCAACCAACATCATATTCATATATAATCACTCATCAAAAGATCATTGATGATACCATAATATTATAAGTCATCAATTATCGAAACAAAGAATATAAAGCAAATTCTCAAAACCTATGAAATAGCCTCAGGTCAAAAAATTAATTTCTTGAAAAGTAGATTATTCTTTGTTAACACTCCCCAAATTAAACAAAATAAAATTGCAAGAACTTTTGGTTGCAGAGTGAATAGCTTCCCCATTATATATATTTGGGAATTCCCCTAATAAGTAGAATGAAAGGAGAATATTGGAATTCAGTGCTTGAGATATTCAATAGAAATCTTGCAGGATAGAAAGTATCTTCCCTTACTCAAGTAGAAAAATTACAACTATTGAGGGTAACCCTCCCAAACTTGCCCATTTTCATGATGTCTTTATTTAAAATCCCAACATTGGTGGTCAAGAAATTGGAGTGAATGCAAAGGAAAATTCTTTGGACTGGTGTTGAAGAGAAACAAAGAATTAGTTTGTTGGCATGGGAGAAATTTTATAGGCCTAAGCAAGAAGGTGGTTTGGGCATCAGAAAAATGAAGTAGATGAATAGGGCTTTAATAGCCAAAGTGGGATGGTGATAAATTATTGAACATGATCAATGTTGGGCTCAAATCCTCTCTGCAAAATATCTTGAGAATATAATCCCCTTTGCATATATCTTAAATCCACATTTAGGATCATATTTATGGAATGAGTTGATCAAAACAATAAGTCTCTTATGGAAAGGTTTAAGATGGCAAATGGGAAGAGATGACAAAATACATTTTTGGGAGGATGCATGGATCATAAAGAGGCCTTTAATTTTTAATGATTACTGAAAGGGCACCATTTGGTATTTACAGCAAAAATATGGAAATATGGTTTAGGAGTACATCAAGGAGGAAGCTAATTGCAAAGTGTGGCACATGTTTTAGTTGGAAGGAGTTGATACTATTATGTAAAGTAGGCTTAAAATTCTCAATCTCAGTTTACAATATTACTATATGCAGCTCAATATAGCAGAGGATAGGTTATTTTGGGGTCCTAATTCTAAAAGAATATTTATTGTTAACTCAATTTTTGCCTTTGAAAGGGAGAAGAAGAATAAAAAATTTCCCTCACAGAGTTTGGATTAAAGATCTCCTATCAAATGTGTCTTTATTTATTTGGTTGGTATTGCAAAATTGGATATTAACGATGGATAATATTACAAGGGAGGTGATCATTCCTAATAGGTGTTATTTATGTTGTGGGGATGAGGAGATAGTTGATCATATTTTTATCCATTGCCCCATTTATTTGGAGGTTTGGCATGTGCTTCTTTAGGTGCTTAAAATTTAATGGGTGACAACAAAGTCTTTGGAGGACTTATGGGAAAGTAGGATTAACCCTTATCATAGTCCATTATTGAAGAAAATTTGGATCTTTATTTTACCTCATTTCATTTCATTATTAGAAGTATCAAATTTGCCATTGTTGAAAATGTGGTTGTTAATATAGACAACCAAATCTATGAAAATGAATTAAATGAAGAAATATTAGCAAACTGGGGACTATTGAGAGCTATATAAAATCAGATTACCTGGCCAAAGAGAAAGTGGAGATGGACTCCTCCCCCCTAGAGTGGGTAAAACTCAATTTTTATGAAGCCTCTAAAGGTAATCCAAGAAAGGTTGGAGGGGGAGGGGTTCTAAGATCTAGCCTTGGGGTAGTTATATCTTGTTACGTAGTGAAATTTAGCCATACATCAAACCATGGAGTAGAGGCGAGAGCCATGATTATAGGATTAATGCTTATAAAAAATATTAATGTTAAGAAGCTTATAATAGAAGGGGATTCTATGAATATCATTAATAGTTTGAATGCCAAGCAAACTTCTAGATAGAGCATTGAAAGTATTATTTAGGATGCAATGAGTATACTATCATGCAAGGAGGCATTTGTGATCTAGCACATCTAGAGGGAATTTTTTTTTACGATTGATGTTATGGCAAACATGGGAGTTCATATGGATGGATCCAAGGTATGGAATGATTTTTTCCTAGAGGCTTTGATGATTATAACTTAAAAAGAGGAAAACACTTATGATGTTGCTGAGTTAGAAGTTTCAAAGCCTTAGGAAAATTGATAACTACAAAAGATATATTAGCATGGGATCAATTTTCAAGAAAACTAAACTAAACTAAGATTTAGGAGCTGATTAATAAAGGCTGCATATTGAATGAAGACTAGGCAGAAGCTTTCAAAGTTCTCAAGAAAGGTAGAATTGGAGATATAATTTGAGTCTAATAGAGAATTTATTAAAGCTCTTGAAGATTCCAAGGAACCTAGATGGGTTGAATTTAAGAGATATTGAATCTCCATGGGATAGAGTTAAATCAAAATTGTTGTATTTTAGACCAAATTTTGTAATATGTAGATGTTAGAAGTGATTTTTCTCTTCAATAAATGTAAAAGGTTTGGGGCCCTTTCAAAACCCCTTCATTTACCCTAATAAAAGAAATTATGGACAATACACTTTAAATAATTAATACAATAAAATCTATGTCTAATAAATAGACATTTAAAGTTGATACTTATCGTGGACAATACACTTTAATTTGAAGGTATCAAATTCTTTGTGTTATACTGTTTATTACAATATCCTACTTATCTAAAACATTAGCTATTCTCATTAAAAAATTTAAGTTCCCAAACTATTTAAATTTCATCTATAAAACATGTACAATAAACTTAAATCTACCATATCTTACACCATTTCACAAGTAGTATCACTAGTTATTATACAAAAATCTAGTAATAAATAACAACTTATATAAATATAAACTAAGGTAAAATAACATTAAATCAAAATAATTTTATCAATAATCATGAAAAAGTATATATGTATAGGATGATTTTGTTGTAACTAATAAGGCAATTATCTTTAAATCAATTTAAAAAGAATATTTATATATGCATAAGACATTTTGTCTACGTCTTATGCACTTAATATTTCAAATTTGTACTAATACTCTAGAGCGATGATGCTTGGTAATGCTTTCCTTGAAACCGTAAAATTAAATATAGATTAATTTTAATTTTAATATAATACATCTAATACATTAACATAGTCATTCAAGCAACTGTTTTAAGTTGTGAGTTGCTTCGTGAAGGATAAGGGTTTTTTCTAAAAAACATCTCACCTTTTAGGAGCCATATCTTTGCAAAGGGTTATCTGATTCAGCTGATTCTTAGACCAACTTGTGCAGAATTTGAATAGCTTTAAAATGAGTAGTCATATGAAAGAATCTGAGCAATATTGAGGGAAATATGACCTTATAAAGTCAACCATCTAGAACAAGCGCAGTGACGATTTTCCAAGTCACAAAAAATGAAATTGCAAATATTTTTCAGCTAGGTATCAAATGATGGGAAGAGAAATTAAGGGCTAGGACTTTAGTGAGGCAAGAAATTCTATCTAGACAAATTTTTTCAGCTAAGTTTTTTCCCTTATTTATCTTAGAAATTTTTCATTCACATTATTATAAAGTTTTTATCAAATATTATATTTGTTATAGAATATTATGATATATTTCAATAGATTTTGAGTTTTAGTTTCCTTTCCATGGTCCAATTTATAGTTAAATCCTTATAATCATCTCTAGTGGTAGAGGTTAGTGAGAGCACCTCAGAGATATCCTCGTTGCTCCAATATAGGGTGGGTTTTGGTAAATTTAATGGATATTGGCCAAGGGCTTCAGCCTTGAGAAAATAGATTGATAGGCATTGGAAGTCTCCAAGAGTGATTCTATCATTTCTTCCCAAAGGTTTCTTCCTATCCATTTTTTGTTCTAGGGAATAAAGAAAAAATTCTAAAAGGGGATCCTTGGTTTATGGGAAGAGCAAGATTCTTCCTTACCCGCTGATATAATGGATTTTCGCCTAAAAATATAAATCTATCTGTAGTATCAATGTGGATTAGGATTTTTGGATTGCCTATTGAATTTTAAAAAATAGATACCCTCAAGGTAATAGGCAACACTCTAGGAAAATTCCTTAAGACTTTAGATACTAGGAAAGATGGATTCTTGGTTATTTATTCTTAGGTATTGGTTAAGATTGATATAAGTAAAGCTTTACCAAAATCAATCATTCTTAAGTATGGGGATAAGATGTGGATCCATATTATAAACCATAGATTATGAAAACATATCTTTTAGATGTAGAAGATGTCATGAGGTGGGGCATATTGAGAGATCATGCCCTAAGAAAAACCTAGCAGAACCAAATGTAGAAAATCGCAAGAGAAACTTACAAATGGTTATGGATGAAGATGGTTTTCAACTTCCAAAAAATAGATCTAGAAAAATGAAATAAAATAAATAACGGATGCCAGTAAGGAAGGACATTGGAAGAAAAACCAAATCTTTTGAGGCTTTAGCCTATGAAGAAAAAGTAGATCAAAACATAGAGAACATGGTACAACAATTTCAACATATTGACAAGGAACCGACTATTCAATGTGATCCTGATTTAAGGAAGAATATTCTCGATCAACCTAAGAAATGTGTCTCATCAAATTTTGAAGACTCTCTTGAAGTACCATGCACTATTCAAGAGAAAAAAATTGGTAAATGGAATGTGGTTTTAGAAGTTAAAACCTCTACCATTAATAAGGAAATGCCATAAAATAAGCAATATTTTATGAGCAAGACAAGTCAAAAGATTTTGTAATATAGCTAGGAGAGGATAAATATGATGAAAAACAAAATTGTGAAAGAATATTGAGAAATGGAATAATAAGACCTACTCCTAATATAGGTAAGGCAAAAAGAGGAAAACCCTCAAATTATCAAGCAAGATCCATGGAAGCAAGAGCAAACATAGATAAAGGAACACAAACTAATTTGGTTGAACTTCTCTTTACCAAACAACAAAATGATATTGGTAATACGCGGGTGGGGCCAAAAGCCCCTAACAAGACATGATTATCATCTCATGAAATATAAGGGGTGCTAATGCCCCTTCAAAGTAGAGGTGTATCGGGGACCTATGTTTAAGTAATAAGCCTGATATTATTTATATCAATGAAACTAAAATGAAAAAATAAGAAGTTTCAAAAACTATGAAAGCAATATGGGCGTGATGTGAATGAGATGTTATGGATTCTGAAGGAGCAGTAGGGGGAATTCTAACTTGTTGAAATCCTTCTAGAACCTCTTGTGTAATTGTAACACAATGGTGGAGTATTCCCTATGGGGAGGTGTTTTCCAAAGGTCAGAATGATCCCTAGATAGAGCTTTGTTCCAACTACCAAATCGAACAATCTTCCAGTTACCCGAACTACCCTTGTATGAACTGTCGATCTCTTGTACGGTCTTTAACACATACATTGTACGATCTCAGATCATACAGTGACCAATATGGTATGATATTGCACTCAGAAAAACTGATAGATGTTGTTTTGGAGGCTGTCGTACATAGTTTTGTAATCGTTCAAGCCGATTACCAAAACTGCCAAATCGGGTAAGTTTCTATCGATCACCTATTTTACCAAATCGGGTAATAACTCTGTGTACGATTTGTACGATGTACGATGTACGATATGTATGATCCAAAAGTACAACAAGGTAGTAATTGCAATGCTCTTCTGCTCCAATCTCTCTTCGGGATGTTTTGTAGAGGTTTTAATAGCCTAACAAGATGGTTCCATTCACAGACAAAACTCCCAATCCGGGTTAGTGAGAGATTCCATTCAAGCAATTACGTCCAAAAATCATACAGTCAGTCTCAGTACATCCTTGTCCACATTCTCATGCTTCTAGATCATTCCCCATGATTCCACCAGTAACAATCTTCTCACAAAGCTGCAACAAAGCCTAGAACTAACATATAACAGTAAGAAAGGAAATTCATTCACACAATGATAATCCACAATGCATCAACCATACACAACAGGACCATACACTGTCATCCACAATGTCTGTTATTATCATTAATGGCTGTCAACTCAGTTACAATGTGGAAACTCTATCAATATCATAGCAATAACTCAGAAATATTACTATCTCTATACTCTAGCAACTAAGAACCAGTAAGCTAGTAGCCAGACCTACAAATTTGAAAATGGGGCCTTATATAACATTGTCCAGGCCGTTCCAAAGTGGTTCTCTGAGACAATCCATTATTCACAACTGCCCAATTACAACTGAATACAATATTTTGGCATTTTCCTAAGTTTACACCTTAGGTTAGCAAATCCATGCGACCTTTCATCCCAAAATTACATTTCCTTTGCATCTCATTGAATTTCGGTATGCCCTGTACGATTTGCCACTGCTCTGTATGGTTTGCCACTTCAGTTGTATGGTCTCCTGTATGATTTTCTCCCACTGTATGATTTCACAAAACTGGAGCAAATCATCCCCAAAACTGTCCAAAACTTAGCAAATCACTTCTTTTTTTGGGAGGTGGATTTGCTGCCTACATCTGCCCTCCCCTTTACTTTAGTCAGCATCCTCGATGACTCATTCTATTTCTTTTGAAGTGCTTCTAATCGAGCTACCTCAGCCTCCAAGTCCTTGACTTGGGTCTTGTACATTTCCCTTTCATTCCTCAACTTGGCTGCATAGCTCCCCATCTCGACGGCTTTGGCTCCGTGAAGGTTAGCCTTTTCCTCGGTAGCTTTCACGAAGTCCATCATTTGCTTTTCTCGGTTGGAGGCACTCTTAGTCAACTTATCCTTCCAATGAGCTTCTGCTTGAGCAGCTGCTTGGAGTTCCTCATTCTTTCCATCGATGGTCTCCAAGTGATGTTTGATGTCAGCTTCTAGAGCTCGAACCTGGTCTTCTTTGATCCTTACTTGAGCTTGCTTCTCAATGACCATCTCATTGAGCTTCTTGCTGTCCCTCATCAGCTCCTCTATCTGCTTGGCCTGTGCAGTCATTTGTTCATTCTTTTTGGCCAACTGAGCTGACATCTGCTCATCCTTTGCTTTAAGTTGTGCCTCCAACTCCTTGATCCTATCTTCTACCATCTGGGAAATCTATCACTTCTCCTCTTCAAGCATTGTAATCTTGGCTTCAGACTCTACTCTGAGGCCCGATAGATCCTCCTCCAATTTCTTTATTTTCTCTTCTACCATTGTTCTACTTTTCTACAGTTCTTCTTCCATTACGGCCAATTCCTTTTGAGTGGTTGTGGTCTCTTCTACCTGTGCCTCCTTGAGCCGATGGATTTTTGCCAACCCAATGCTCAACCACTCTATCCAGTGTGTTAGGAAGTTCAACTTCCTTAGGGTAATGGACACTCCTGTAGTGACCCTTCTATACTCCACTTCTATCATATTGATTGGGCAGGTTGGATGACTTACTCGATCCAAATAAATCCTTGGGTCCTTCCTGTAGTTTGTGATCATCCCTTCTGGCAAGTCTTCTCTTCCCAACATTGTTGTTACCTCTTCCCTGGGTAACCTCCATGGATACTATGCATGGATATCAACTATCTTCTTTGTTCACTCTACACTATTCACCCATTCTGTTATGTGCTCCAACTCGAGAGACACTTGTTGTTCCCACAACTTCAGTTCTCCTACATGGCCAATGTTGAATTCCATTCTTGCACTATTCATCACATGGCCTAACTGAGCAAAAAAGTGGTCCACCTTATCCTCTATTCCCCGTGCCTCCTCTTCCATTGTAACTCTCTCGAACCATGGTATCTCCAAGAGATAACTAGATTGCATTCCCCATCGTTCTTCTTCTGTAGGAGTCCTTAGTTCTTCTTCTTCTCTAAGGTGGCTAGAGCTTCCTCCAAGCTCTCTAAGTGCTCTCTCGGTGTCTATATTTTCTTGAGGTGGAGATTGTTTCTCTCTTTTCTCCTCCCCCTCGCTATCCAAAATATTTATGATCTCCTTCTGAGATCGTTGCTCAACTTGCTCCTGAGCCTTTTCTATTTTAGATGAGCCTCCCTATGGCTCCTCTATATTTTCTCGAACTTCTTCTTATTCCTTGCCATCCACTTGTTGTTCCTCTATCACATTCTCTTCTTGGATCTATTGTGCATCCCCTGTTGTGACCTATTGAGCAACAAGTGCTTCACTTTCTTGTGGCACTTCTACATCCTTCAAAACTTCTTGTCGGCTAGAGCCTCCTGATACAATCCTGTACCGAATCTTCTTCTTGGGCTCTACCACTGTGGTACTCGGTCCCACTCCTGCTTCATCCTGGGTAGTGGCTACTCCATCGTGCCCTACCTCAATTCCTCTAAAGAAATTAGAGGCATCCATCTTATCAAAATGAGAAAAAATCTTTGATGAGCGTACTATTTTCTCTGCCTCTGCCCAACACAACTCATCCAACTTCGTCGCTTCTGAATCTGACTCTTCCATTCTCCATACTTCTGGAGCTAGTTTACCTACCATTCTCTCTCATTGCCTTCTCATCCTTATTTGTATAGGGCTACTCTCCCTTTCTTGCTTGAGAGGCTGCTCCTACTGCCTTCTTGCAGGTACTTGTTGTTCTAGTTCTGGCTCCAACCATCTAGAATATTTTCTTCGATGGTGTACATCGGCATCCTCCTCCAGAGAAGTGTCTTCCTGAGCTTCACTCCTGTGTCACTCACTCCTTGTGCATGGTTTCTCTAGAGTAACCTTACCTATGGGTACAAATTTTTCCCATCTCAATATTGTTGGTTGATCTGGCCTAATTTCTCTAGGCGATGTCAACCCTAGGAACTGCATTCCCACTTTCGTAACTGCATTCAGAAGCAATCCTATAGCCTGAAAGGCCATCCCAAAGTTCTTTGGTCACTTCATCAATGCTTCATGCATCCGTCTCTCCAGATAGGTACCCCAATCATACGGGATCCCCTGGGTAATACCTTCTGCATACTGGGCCATCCACATCGGCATCTCCATTGCCCTTATATCACCTGACAGTCGAGCCATGACTGTGTTCATTGCACAAGCCCAGTGTTCATTTTACAATTGGCTCTATTTTATTTCATGTGTTCCTACACCAAAAATATTTGCCTCTATCAGTGATTTGATAGTGGTCAAGGTAGTCACTAGGCGGTGTGCTTCAATTGGGTCTACCAATTTCTTTACTATCTCCATGCCTTCCATTGGTAGCCCAAATGTTCTCCTGAATGCCTCCACTGACACTTCCACCTTCACTGACCTCTTGCCCACATTGACGTAGGTTGTCCTTGTCGCTGCATTATATGCCTGAACTATCTATAGAAGATAGTTCTAAAAAAATATCTTATGAAATGGTGGAATCTACGCAATGACTGACACTTGCACACTCTCAAATGTCTTCCTCCAAGGATGAGACTTATTCTTCTCATCTGTCCACCATTTCCTGCATGCTTTCGCTCCATGCTGTACAAATATCATATTGGACAATTCCACCTGGCATTCCTCCTATCCACTGCTCAGGTGTTCCTCCTACTATGGTACATGCACTTCACTCCTCAATTCCCTCCGTGAGGTAGTGTCTTGGGCCATCCTTACCACTCTGTACCTCGGTGGTGTTCTATCCAGGTGTGCCCTCCAATGGCCTTGTCTCCTCCATGGCCTATATCCTCCTCTCCTCCATGGATGATTACCATGCCTATCATGGGACTAAAACTGACGTCCAGAGTGCTACCATGAGTATACCTCTCTCTCGTGAAGTAGACCTGGTGATCTCTCCACCCTATTTGCTGCAATCCACCTCAATCGGCATCCAAACTCCTCTGTTGATATCATTCCTTCAACATCTCATCGATTGCACAACTCTCTCCTCCTCAATTAAGAACATACCAAAAATCGTACAACCCTCCGTGAAAGCGTACAATGTATGATTCTGAGTACTATGTATGATTTTACCTTCCTCCGCTTCCTCTCAGATCATACACCCTTTAGCAGTTTTTCCCTTTTGACTCCGTCAATACTCTAACGGTTTTACAATGATGACTTGAAACCGTACAAGGTGCCAGTACTCCGTACGCTGCTTCCTGCTGGCTGTCCTCCCCTTTAAAACTTGTATGATTCCATATGTTTTCATACGATCTGCTTAAAAACTACCAAAAATGGCAAAAAGAATCACCCAACTTGTGCCCTTTCACCTGAAAATCGTACAATCTGCCCAAAATCATACAATACATTTTTGCTAACCCTCACTACTAAAAAATCTCAATATTTTGGCCTCCGTTCGCAAATATGACACCGACCCAGTTGCTGGAATGGCCCGATCTACCTTTCCCTGAGTTTTCTCAACAAATCATTCACTCCTCTCTCGGCACAATTTCCCTAACTTTGATGAATTTTTGGTTGTATGGTATGGTTGTACGGTCTTTATTTCATGCTTCCCATGTCTCCCAGCTCATATTTTCTAGATTCTTAGCTATTTAGGGTTTCAATCTTCTCTTTTCTTGCAAATCCACCAATTTCTACCACAAATCGTAGCTTCCTCTGGCTTTTATCTACAATTTCTCTGCTCAAAATCTGTACAATGACGTATTCTGGCATCTTTGGCTGCAATATCTCATAAAATTTTGAATTCCCCCTTCTGGAGAAAAAACCCCCAATTTCTCTCTTCTCGGGTTACTTTCGAAGTGAAAAAGAACTCCCTGGTACAAATTCGTAATGGGTCTGCAATATTCAAAAAATCGATGAAAAGTTCTCACCCATGCAGTTTCTTGTTCTCAATCGTATGCTTTTCCCCTTCAATCTCCTAAAAAAAATTTGATTTCTTGCTTGCTTGGTGAAAAAATTGGTTAAGTCCCCTTCCTTTTAAAGCGAGTTTCCAAAAACCCCAATAAAACCCTAAAATTTAAAAATAGGCGCCAATTTGCATGCAGTTTCTAGTTCAACTGCTAGATGACTGACAACTCAGCATTTGATTTAAATTTTTGTCTTTTCCCCCTTCTTTTCCTCCAACCACTACTTTTTTGCATGCCGCATTAAATGAGTTAGTTGGCAAATCGTACATCGTACGATCCAGATCGTACCATACGATTTGCATGACATTCCTATCATGTACGATTATCTGTTGTACGATTTCCCTCTTTTACTGTACGATTTCATCACTTAGAGGAATTTTTGCTTTCTTTTCCTTCGGAGAGGTCGCCATTTCCGATTTTCAACCTCGCCCTTCTTAATTGCGTCCCGAGGGATTTTCACAACCAAGGCACAACTTTTTTTTTCATTTTTCTTTATCTTTTTTTTTCAATCCTAGTCTAATTATACTTACCTCCTAGGTAATCGTACAATGACATTCACCTGTACGACCCCATCCCAATCTTGGCCTCGAGGTTCGACCATCACATTTCGATTAGTGGTATCCTCTTGTACCTCTACTTGACTGGTCCCTACCTATGATGTTGTTGCCCGTTCATTTGCCCTCTTGCAATGTGTACAGTTCAATATTGTACATCAGCAATTTGGAGTCTCGTCCCCTGGTAGGCCTTCTTCTCATCATCCAGGTGATTGATCCCGAGGTGGTGGTGTCCTTACCACTCTACTATCATTTGAGTGACTTCTTCACCTATCTCCATGGATCATTTTTGGCTCCAAACTTGGTGATCGGGTCCTTTGTTGGCCCAGGTTTCCACCCTCTACAAATTGTACCCTTCCTCTACCAGCAAGGCTTCGACCACATGGGTATCTCCCCCTTCCACTTCTTCTAGGCATGAAACCTCCCCATACTATCGATGACTCTTCTCTTACTCGGGGTAACCACCAGTTACCTACTTCCCATTGGGGTCCTTGTCGGTTCAGGGGTGGTCGCCCTCCTCTGCATCTGCCAACCGCATTTTGTAACATGCCTCTTAGTCAAAGTATATCCTGTGGGTTCCTTACCCAATTCAAACATGCTAGCGGGTTATCACCTGGCCATCTAGGAGTAGGGGGTCAAAATCTTCCTCATCCTCTACCTCCTCTAATTGCAACATCACTCAGATTCCCATCATTTTTTGGTCATCTACCTCATCCTCTTTGTCCAATTCTTCCTCTTATTCCTCGGTCATCAGGAGTAATCTCTACAAACTCAATATTAGCTAGTGGACTTTGGTTTGGTGACAATTTTCATAAGGTTCTGACTCTTCTATCAGCTCGTACCAAATGACGTCTCCATATTCTTTCCTCAAAGGATCTCTAGGGGGATGAAGATGCCAATACTGCTCTATAATCGTCTAAAAAGTCCATTTTAGAGCTAGAGTCAGTCCGACCCTCTTCCCTCTATTATGCCCAATCGATTGGAAAATTCATCACTCTTTCCAATCATCAAACTTCCCTCCTTTGTCTTCTCAGCTATTGGTGAGCTATTGTATATGCATGTGTATCATTCTCAGGTCTATCCTCAACTTATCTCGGTCTCAATGCACTGATTGGAATACTCTGATCCCTCTAAGGATTATGAGGATTCTCTGATTCATCCTCATCTATACTAGGCTCTCTTACCAACCATGACATTCCATCATCACTAGAATCTGCCATACCTGCTACATTATGATGCAATTCAGGTGATGTGGTGGTCTCCTCTATATCTCGCCAAAGTACTCCTACATCCTCATTTATCATAGGTTGCCTGCTTGGTGGAGGTGGTGAACTTGTACTTGTGCCTTCATTTCCTCTACCATTTCTTGGAGTTAAATCTTCAACCTCCTCAGGTTCACTTCCAATCTCTTGCAATCTAACTACCCTTTGTTCATCCAATATTTGTATGGTACCATCCAATTCTTGGATTACTTGCACTCTCAATCTCGCATTGTGACCCCGTAGTGTTTGATACTCTTCCTACAATTGTTGAGTTTGCATTCTCATTCTCTACTGTAATAGCCCTATCTGAGCCAATGGGGAAAGTTCTGCTAGCTCTTCTTCTAGCCTATCCTCCCTAGCATCCTCTAGCATTTCCATCTCAAATGTGTCCACTCTATCTTCATTGTGCATTATCAACCTTACCCTTCTTCATCCTTTTAGTTGTCTAGGTAGTTCCCTATGTTCTATCTATGGGTACCTCCTATTCGAAGCTCTTGGTAATAGTGCTCTCTCCTGATAGCCTTCTGTTGCTGGAGGGATCCACTCTTCTCCCTCTCTTATGGTCCCATCAGTCCATCTGATATGTACTCGCACTCTTCTTCTTTCACCAGGTCCAGGTGCCAACTCCTATTGTTCAATTATTGGTTGCCTCTCCTCCATTTCGGTGAAAAGTCCTACAAGTCCAAAATTTGGCTCTTCTTATGGTAGACCTGGCTCATGATGAGCCTCATTTTGAGCATCTACTCATCTTCTTCATTCGATCTCTTTCAAAGCAATGAATAAACATTGTACTTTATAAGGCTTCAACTTTGAGCCATTTATAGTGTTGGGTACTTCCATCCCATTCAGGTTCTGCAACCTGACCACTCCATTATCCAATACTTCAATTACTTTATAAGGGCCAAGCCATAACATCTTCAATTTACCTGGCTTGATCTCCCTCTTCCCGTTAAACTTTAGAACCAAGTCCCCTGGACTAAGTTCCAACTTCCTCAAATGCTTGTCATGCCACACCTTTCATCTCTTCTGGGCTACCTCAATTTCCCACTATGCCATGACTCTTATTTCATCTAGTTTGATCAGCATCATCAGTCATTCCTCCAAACTTTCTTGATCTCCCAAGCGATGCTCTACCACAACTCTCAAGCTTGGTATCAAGAACTCGACTGGCACCACCGCTTCCTGACCATACATCAATTGGAAAGGGGTATGTTCCATTGTTGGTTTAAAATTTGTTCTATATACCCACAAAATGGATGGTAACCTTTCCTCCCAGTCTGCTCCTTCTATCCCATAGGTTTTATACAGAGTTGATACTAAGACTTTATTAGTCGCTTATGCCTGCCCGTTCGCTCTCGGGTAGTATGGACTAGATAATGAATGTAAAATCCTAAACTCTGTTGTCAGCGTCTTGATAATATCATTAACGAAGTGTCCTCCTCGATCACTCATTATTCATAGCGGAATACCGAATCTTGTGATTACCTGCTCGTACAAAAATCATGTTGTACTTTTAGTAGAATTATCAGGTAATGCTCTTGCTTCTACCCATTTTGTGAGGTATTCCATTGCCACTATGATATATCTACATTTCCATCTTTGAGATGTCTTAAATGGTCCTACAAAGTCTAAGCCCCAACGTTTGAACAACTCTTGTGGCTGCGATGGGTGTAAGGGCATAAAATCCCTCCTAACCGGTTTTCCTGCTCTCTGGCAAGTATCACAAGCTTTCACGTGTTCTTTTGCATCATTGTACAATGTGGGCCACCATAGACCTGCTAACAATATTTTCCTTGTAGTCGCATCTGGTCCCATATGTCCCCCTGCTAAGCCTGCGTGGGCTTCTTTTAATGTCGTCTTAACTTCTTCCTCCATTACACATCTCCTCAAGATACCATCACTTCCTATCTTGTATAGCAATCCTGCTATTATCTGGAAAGGTGTTGACTTCATGATTATTTTCTTCTTCTTAGTTGTCGTCATCTCCTGTGGCAACTCCCCTGTGGATAGATACTGGCCAACCAACTTGTACCATGATGGCACAACATTGATGGCAAATAACTGTGCATCTAGAAATTCATCAGGAACCCCTATTCCTGCTGGCTCCCTTGATCGTATTCGAGACAACTGGTCTGCAATCACATGCTTCTTGCCAGGTCTCACCACAACTCGGAATACGAACTCTTGGAGCATCACGAGCCACCTACTAACTCATCCTTGAATTATTGGTTTGTTTATTAAGTACAACAATGCTTGATGATCGACATAAAATGCAAAGGGGTTTGCCAATAGGTAATGCCTAAAATTTTGAACTGCATATACCATCCCCAAGGCTTCCCTTTTTGTTGTACTATAATTTCTTTTCGGCCTTGACAAAAGGTGACTAGCAAAGAAAATCGGTTGATCCAGCTTAAACTATCCTTCCTGTGCCAACGCACATCCAATTGCAAAGTTTGAGGCATCGACGTGGATGTGGAATTCCTTATCCCAACTAGGAAACACCAAAATCAGGCTACTTACCAACTTAGCCTTTAACTCCTCAAAGGCTCCCTGGTGCTCCTCTATCCATCTGAAAGGGATATTATTTTTCGTCAAAGAATCTAACGGGTAGGCTACATGTGCATAATTTCGGATAAACCTTCGGTAATATCATGTTGACCCAAGGAAGGTTTTGAGTGAACTCACATCAAAAGGTTCTTCCATGTGTAATATTACCCAAATTTTATCCGGATCCGCCTTCAATCCTTCACTGCACACAATGTGTCCTAACAATTTTCCATATGGTACCATCAGAAAACACTTTGCTGGGTTTAATGATATCTGTGCATTTCTGCACCTGCTCATGCATTCACTAAGAGCTGGAAGATGCTCCTTGATCTTCCCATAAATGGACCAATCATCCAAAAATGCTTTGAAATTCCCCATCGCCAATTGGTCGAATATATACAGTATGATGCGTTGGAATGTAGCTGGGGCATTACAGAGTCCAAATGGCATTCGATTGTATGCATAGATGCCATTCTCCACAATGAATGTGGTCTTCAGCTTATCCTCCTCGGTGATGTTGATCTGATTGTATCCTGAGAATCCATCCAAAAATGAATAGATCTCATGTCCTGCAACTTCTTCCAAGATAGAATCCATGAATGGAATAGGAAATGGATCCTTAATGGTCACTGCGTTTAGACTCCTAAAGTCTACGCATATCCTTATCTTATCAACTTCTTTCTTCAAGGTGATTACTATAGGTGAAACCCATTCACTATTCATCACCCTGAATATAATTCCTGCTTCCAACATCTTTTCTATTTCTGCATTCACCAATGCCGCATACTTTGGATTCATTCTATATGGTCTCCTTCTCACAGGTTGGGTGCCAGGCATTAGTGTAATCTTATGGACACATAACTCAGGTGGGATTCCTTTCAAATCCTTATATGTCCATGCAAAGACATCCTTGTACTCCAAGAATATCTTGAAAGTTGTTGCCTTCAATACAGGATTCCAATCATCGCCATAGTGGACTATCCTAGGTTCTTTCTCCATTCCTAGATTAATATCCACTATCTTAGGTCCTTCATACTTGATACTTTCTGGCTCACTTGTAGCTTTCATTACATTCTCAGGGTGCGCCGGTCTTGTATCAATCTTTGCATCTCCTACTGTATACTCCGCAAAGCTTTTTGGAAACGTCCACTTCTCTTCTGTTTCCTTCTTAGTCTCTTTGCTTACTTTTGGTTTGTCTTGCTTTTCCTTGATCTCTTCTGACTCAATACAGAGGCAGTTGGGCTGAAACATCTCATAATCCTCCATTTGCCAATGAAGAAGTCCACTATCAGATCGAGCTTCATCCTCACTACATTCATTTATGTACAACATTCCTTCTCCATCAGGTTCGTGTTCTTCATCCCCTGATGAGTTTTCTGATTCATCAGTTGTAGCTACATCCTCACTAACTCTTTGATTAGCTAAATTGATCATGTATTTATGTTATCCCTTTTTGAAGGTGATCTGATTCTTTCCCCAATTGTGATTAACCTTGGCCATTCGTAGCCATCCTCTCCCTAAGAGAGCATCATATGCGGGTTTCTGCATTGAAATCACAACAAAGTCCAAGACAAATTCTTGCTTAGCTATCATTACTTGTTGTGCAGTCAAAACTCCTTTGATGTTAATATCATTATGGTCAGCCCCATACATTCGGAAGCTCGGTGCCCATAGTGATGGAGTGCCTAGTTCTAGCCAAGTCCTTTCGGGTAGCACATTAAC
The DNA here is from genome assembly GCA_028583015.1 of Wollemia nobilis. Lineage (NCBI taxonomy): Eukaryota > Viridiplantae > Streptophyta > Pinopsida > Araucariales > Araucariaceae > Wollemia > Wollemia nobilis. The sequence continues at coordinate 26,411,501 of JAQPPZ010000523.1, forward strand.
ACTGGAACCTCCGTCCACAATCACTTGTGTCAATTTGTGCCCCAAAATCTCCATATGCATTAATGCAGGCTTCTTTCCCACATCAATCATTAATATGGTAGGATCCATAAATTGGTCTTTTCATTCTTCCCCTACAATTGGTTGGCTCTCTACTTCCATCACCTTCTGTGGTTGCATCTCCTCCACCATTGCTTTCGGCAATTCCGGGATCACTTCGAATAAATTAGATACTTTAAGTTCTATTGTGGTATCTAATACCTATGCTGCCAGATGCTGCACAACTGTCTCCTGTTTTGATGGTTTTCGTACTTCCTTTCAAGTGCTCGATTCTCCTTGCTTAACTTTCTTAGTTTCTTCTTGCAGTATTTTCTTTGTTGCTTGCCAGCATTGCTTCTCTTTTGCTGGCTCTGGATACTTATCCTATTTAGCCTGATTCCTCATCACGGCTAACACTTCCTGAGTTTCCTCTTTAACTTGAGGAACTTCAATGTCCAAATAGCTCACATTCTGCGGGTTACTCGAACTTGCCTACTTTGGACAATTCTCCTCCTTGTGGTTCCCCGGACCACACCATCTACACATATGTGTAGTGCTTTCTTGCGGTGCTCCTTACGTCTGAGGTGCAGGACAATTCTTCATAAAATGCCCCCACTCTTGGCAATTGTGACATTGTATGATCGGTCTACCCTCCGAGTCATACTGTAAGTGACTTTGTCCTCCTTGTCGATTACCCTGATTCTATCTGCCACCTCTTTTGCTATTTTTGTAACCACCACTCATTGCTTGTTGGCCACTCCCTTGGGCCTATGGTTTTTGTTCCTGCTCCTGGATTGATAGTACCTACGGACGGGTTCTTGCATTGTAGGGATAGAGCACTACGTCATGCCCCATCACATTACAAATATGGCAATAGTCATTTTTTGGACACTTCATATTTGTATGTCCCTCACTTTTGCATTATGTGCACCATAGCTCATTCCTATCTGGTTTGATCTTTTGCTCTTTAACCATTTTATCAAACTCCTTGCGAAATGATGCTACCATCCTCTGAATAGTGTCTTCTTCTTCACTATCTGAATATTTCGATTTGGGATGAGACAAGATTCCTGTATATGTCTATTTTGATTCACTCTCAAAGGTCTTTGCATGTTTCAAAGCTTCCTCATATGTGTCCGATGGTACTCCCTTCATATTTTTCTTATATTTTGGTAGTAACCCATCTACGAACCATCATTTTATTAACACATCTGCTAGTGGCATCTCGCATCTTATCGACTAACTGCTTTAGTCGATGATTGTAGGATTTTATATCCTCATATACTTTTTGTTTTGTTATGCAAAGCTTAGTGACTATGTCTCCATCATCCTTCAAAGGTCAAAATTCCTCAATGAATTTCTCCTTTATCCGATTCCAAGTCTAAAAATCAACATTATTCTCTCTCTTTAGGTACCAGTCTATGGCCAATCCTCTCAAGGTGGGGGGAAAGAGGACTACCCAATCCTCCGGGCTATCTACACCATTTTCTCTCCAAATAGTTATGCAAGTTCCTACATGTCGTGTGGGGTCTTCCTTACCCTCACCTGAAAATGGTGGACATCTTTGTTTGGCTGCTCTGTTAGCCATCTTAGGAGAGTCGTCGCTCTCACTCGAGGTGTCCCACGGGATCTCTATCGGATTCCTCCTCGGGGGTGTCTTACTTTCATTGTCGTCAGAAGAATCAATTCGAGGTATCTTATTCTATCCCGTCACTCGGTGACCAAATTCTCGTGCATCCTCACTCTGCGACCTTCTTCGCTGATGTGATGGAGATTGTCGTGGTCTATCCTCCTGAGTCCCCGCATCCTGTTGCCTTGGTGTCTGACTCCCATCCTCTGCACCCTCTCGTAACCCCATTGCTACTTCCTTAGGTCTTACCATCCACTCTCCATCATCATGCACTTTCTCTTTGTCACCCGTCTCTACGATCGGTGGGTCTTCCTCCTCATCTTTTGTCTCAATCAACAACGTCTCCAAGTCTCCTTCTTCGGATGTCCAAACTTGCTCTATCTCTGGTTCATGCATACTCTGATCTGAGTTACTCATGTTTCCTCTTTGATAAATCCTTATGCTCCTTCTTACTAGAATTTTCTCTCGTGGTTCTCTTCTCCCACGGCTTCGTGTACCGGTGTCCATCATAAAAAATCACCTCCAGTTGTTAGTCAAATTCGACCCATTTTAACAAAAATGCCAAATTCGATAAGGCAACGATGCCAAATGTAACATAGTGGTGGAGTATTCCCTATGGGGAGGTATTTTCCAAAGGTCAGAATGATCCCTAGATAGAGCTTTATTCCAACTACCAAATCGAACAATCTTCCAGTTACTCGAACTACCCTTGTATGAACTATCGATCTCTTGTACGGTCTTTAACACATACACTGTACAATCTCAAATCATACAGTGACCAATATGGTATGATCTTGCACTCAAAAAAACTGACAGATGCTATTTTGGAGGCTTTCGTGCATAGTTTTGTAATCATTCAAGTCGATTACCAAAACTACCAAATCGGGTAAGTTTCTATCAATCATCTGTTTTACCAAATCGGGTAATAACTCTGTGTACGATTTGTATGATGTACGATATATATGATCCAAAAGTATAGAAAGGTAGTAATTGCAATGCTCTTCTACTCCAATCTCTCTCTGGGATGTTTTGTAGAGGTTTTAACAACCTAACAAGATGGTTCCATTCACAACCAAAACTCCCAATCTGGGTTAGTGAGAGATTCCATTCAAGCAATTACATCCAAAAATTGTATAGTCGGTCTCAATACGTCCTTGTCCACATTCTCATGCTTCTAGATCATTCCCCATGATTCCACCAGTAACAATCTTCTCACAAAGCTGCAACAAAGCCTAGAACTAACATATAACAGTAAGAAAGGAAATTCATTCACACAATGATAATCCACAATGCATCAACCATACACAACAGGACCGTACACTATCATCCACAACATCTGTTATTATCATTAATGGTTGTCAACTCCAACTCAGTTACAATGTGGAAACTCTATCAATATCATAGCAATAACTCAAAAATATTACTATCTCTATACTCTAGCAACTAAGAACCAGTAAGCTAGTAGCCAGACCTACAAATTCGAAAATGGGGCCTTATATAACATTGTCCAGGCCATTCCAAAGTGGTTCTTGAGACAATCCATTATTCACAACTGCCCAATTACAACTGAATACAATATTTTGGCATTTTCCTAAGTTTACACCTTAGGTTAGCAAATCCATGTGACCTTTCATCCCGAAATTACATTTCCTTTGCATCTCATTGAATTTTGGTATGCCCTGTATGATTTGCCACTGCTCTGTACGGTTTGCCACTTCAGTTGTATGATCTCCTGTATGATTTGCTCCCACTGTACGGTTTCACAAAACTGGAGCAAATCATCCCCAAAACTGTCCAAAACTTAGCAAATCACTTCTTTTTTTAGGAGGTGGATTTGCTGCCTACAATAACCATTCATAAAACTAGGTATTGGATAGCCTCTTTAGTCACTTGCTACTTTGTTAATATTCATTTCATCCTTATCAATGTCTATGGATCTACAACTCAGTTAGGTAGATTACAATTCTGGAGTGGGACTGAAGCCTTTATGAGAAGTAAAGACCAAGAAACCTAATTCATGATCATAGGATATTTTAATGCCATAACCAAGATGGATGAAAAATTTGGGGGAATTAGGAAATTAACCCAAATTATGAGAGATTTATCAACTTTTATTTAAAACAATAATCTATAGGAGTTTGAGTTTAAATAAGATAATTATACTTGGACCAACAACAAGAGAGGCCATACCCTAATAGCAGAAAAATTAGACAGATGAATTCTCTTAGATCATTAGCTAGAAGAAGGAACTTATGCTAAAATTAATACCTTAACAAGGATTGGTTCACATAATTGGCCAATAAGAGTTAAGATAGTGGTGTTGAGTGGTATTTTCACCCAGTTGTGAAAGTACACTCTCCTTTAGGATTTGGGTTCAAAATCCCCTCTTGCAAATAAATTAAATAAACAACTTCTCCAAGGTCTCCGCTGTATTAGCATTTGCATATGTGTATTAGTAATATCAAATAAAGATATTCAATTTAAATGCTTGGAACACCTTAGTGATTGCAAGTAACTGTAAACAAGGGGCAATGTTTGTTTATTTCACCATGAAACTTTAGTGATTGTTCATTGTTTTTTTGGATTTTGAAAATTTTTAAATGTTTATTTTAATGCCCGAAAATTTAAAATAAGTTAAAATTTTTGGAAAAATAAAATGTAGAAAAATGAAAATGAAATGTAGAAAACTGAAAATAAAATGCATTCAATATGATGCTATCCTATTTCGACAAAACTGAAGATGTGAGGTCTCCATGCATGCAACCTAACCTATTGGACTTGCAAAACAAGCACAATCCCCATAAACTAAGTGTTGGTTCCTAGGGTTTAAAATAAATTTCAGGTTCGAGCATTCACATGAAGAAACCAAGCAAACTTGCATTAACTCCATCTACAAACTCGAAATCTAAAAAATAGAAAATAAATAGACATTAAATCCATAGCATGCAAAGAAAATCCCCTTCTTTCTTGCCCACAAGATGCAAATTTTTGAAAACTTCTGCATTAAAAATGTGTCATTTTACAATAGCAGAAGTTCTAGTTTTCCCAAACCAGTCCATGGAAGAAAAATGACTCAAACAGGTCCAGAATGGCCCTCTTGGCTTCAAATTTGTAACTCTGCTTGCAACAATTTCCAACCCTTTTTGGCCTCTTTGAAATCATTAAAGATGGTCGTTACACATAGAAGGAAACAAACACAAGCCCATGTGGGGAAGGTGAAATGAATAGCCATTGGAAAATGAAATGAATAGTCAGGGAAGGTGAAACGAACAACCAATGGAAAATGAAACGAACCGTCATGGAAGGAGAAACAATTTTTTTTTAGAAGTTTAAATACGCCATTCAAAGAGGCCAAAAAGGGTTGGAAATTGCTACGAGCAGAGTTGCATATTTGAAGGTAAGAGGGTCATTCTAGACCTATTTGAGTCATTTTTCTTCCATGGACTGGTTTGGAAAAACCAGAACTTCTGTTATTGTAAAATGATACATTTTTAATGTAGAAGTTTTCAAAAATTTGCATCTTGGGCAAGAAAGAAGGAGATTTTATTTAAATGCTATGGATTTAATGTCTATTTCTTTTCTCTTTTTTAGATTTCGATTTTGTAGATGGATTTAATGCAAGTTTGCTTGGTTGCTTCATGTGAATGCTCAAACCTGAAATTTATTTTAAACCCTAGGAACCAGCACTTAGTCTATGGGTATTGTGCTTGTTTTGCAAGTCCAATAGGTTAGGTTGCATGCATGGAGACCTCACATCTTCGGTTTTGTCGAAATATGATAGCATCATACTGAATGCATTTTAATTTCAGTTTTCTGTATTTCATTTTCATTTTTCTGCATTTTATTTTTCCAGAAATTTTAACTTATTTTAAATTTTCAGGCATTAAAATAAATATCCAACTGATATTTCCACTTATCACTCCGGTTGGGTGTTTTACTTTGGGTTTTGTGTATTTTGCAATATATGAAAGAAAAAAGAAACACACACTACTGAAATAAATAAATGCTTCTAACTTTGTTTCTACAACTCCGGATGCTACCAAATTTGTACACAAGCTTCCTCTAATATAGATAAACAAACCCAATGAAGGAAACTGCATTAAAATGAGAATACCCGAAAATATGAAGGTCTGTTATAAACTAGAAATTGCATGTCAGCTACATAAAACTCATTGTTTGCTCATAACTTTCAAATTACAAACTTCTCCATCAAACTAGTGGCAGTTTTAAACACCCTCTATTGAGACAATGACAATGCAAGCTTGGAAAGCTCCAAAAAACAAGGCGTCTCAACACCCAAGTCCCACGTCCCTCTCTATGTTGTACGGCCAGGCTGGGAAGTTGTACGGCTGCCAAGGACTCTTCCAATATGCCACGAACTTGACTAAATTCACTCCTATATGAAGCAGCTGGGCTGTATGAGGAAGTATGGTTACAATACAATCAAACCCTAGCTGAATTTTCCCCTTGCACAAGCTAATTTCACCTCAAAATGGTACGGCCTCCTTGTGGGTTGAAGTACAAATAATGTACAGCTGATAATGTCTTCAAACTCTCACAAGAAACTTCAATTTGATACTGAAGTATGCCTCCAATTCTGCTCAAAGTCACTCCCAAGGATTGAGAATGCAACTAACCAAAGTAAGGAGATCTTTCACTCCCAGCCAATGGTGTCCTCTGTTGTGGTTTTCATCACAACAAAGAAGCAATGAGAAACTCCTGCACAATGCAAGCTCTCCTTCAAAGACTCCAAGAGAATACAATAGCAAAAGATCCCTCCTTATGCCTCCTCAATGCCCTTTTATTATTTCTTCAAGTTGGGCCATCCTCATTTGATGAATGTGGGATAAAATAAATACATTAATTTCATAACTTAAGAGCCAAAATGAGCGTCCCACTTCCCAAGGTGACAAAAGTAATTAAAAATGATAAAATAATCTTTCCAATCAAATCTTTATTTCTTCCCCTTTAAAATGAGTACTCACAAGGCCCCTTTTAATCAAAAATATAAGCCCAACTTTAATATATTTAAATATTACATTTAAATATAATATTAATTAACTTCGGGCATTAAAATAATCAGGCTCCCAACATCCAATCACCAATAAAATGGTAGAAATGGATACCCTTTTCGCCATAGATGACAAACGTACCTTTCCCGTTTCCCAAAATGCCAACCCTAACTGACTTACTAAAAATAGTAAGTCTCCTGCTCCAGTGTCCAAACAGACTCAAAACTGACAACTAAAGATACATCTGGATACCCAATTCTGCATAGAACACCAATCCACTGTCTACACGGTCAAAAACCTCAGCCATTGACTTACTAAAAATAGTAAGTCCATCATCAAAGCACATAATGACTTTCGAAAACTGGCATCTAAAAGCAATCAGCATCCCTGCAATGTCCAAATAACACCTGAGTGCATCCATACTGCTGACAAGCCAAAATGGGGACATTACAGTTTCATGGTGAAATAAACCAACATTGCCCCTTGTTTATAGTTATTTGCAATCACCAAGGTGTTCCAAGCATTTAAATTGAATATCTTTATTTGAGATTACTAATACACATGCAAATGCTAATACAGTGGAGACCTTGGAGAAGTTGTTTATTTAATTTCTTTGCAAGAGGGGATTTGGAACCCAAATCCTAAAGGAGAGTGTACTTTCACAACTGGGTGAAAATACCACTCAACATATTGGCGCTAGAAGGAGGGCCTGAATTGTTTTATTTTAGAGTGATTTAAATGCTATAGGGATTTAAATTTTGAATATTTCATGCCCTATTGATTATTATCTTTAGCCCTCTTTTAACAATACAACCTTGTAGTGTTAAAATGAGGACATGAATTGCTATGCATTGTTCTAACGCTTTTGATTGTTCATACAAGAATAATGTGTTTTGATTTGATTTTGAAAAACTTTGGTCTTGACTAATGGGGTTGTCTCCATGCAATTACTTTCATTTGATTTTAATGGATACATCTCTTGGTTGATGCTAACATGATTATTAATACGTTACATGTTTGATATTTGCTAGTAAATTTCATGCTTATTTGTAAGGAATTATTTTTTGTCTAAAATGTATTTGTTGTTGATATTATGCTCTTCACTTGCGTGTAATGCGATCTTGTGAATCAGAAACTTATATTTTTAGAATACTACTTTTTCATGGTTCCTTATTTCATTCATGACTAACAAATTTATTTTGAGGTTATTCTTTGAATTTCATTAATTGCAAGATTTTCTGTGTTTCGCAGGTTTTCTTTGAGGTATTGAGAGTTTTATCAGGTTTTGTAGGGTAGTTTCATTTACAAGCTGGACCCACCGCATCGCATCACAACTAGGTCCAAAAAAATTGAGGAAACCATATTCCAAAGCCTCTCACTCACTCATAGGAATCCAAGGAATAAAGCCAAGCAAATTGTGGTTCAACTAGATATTCTTGTTACAAAAGATCCTTCTGTTTCAGGCACATCTAGCGGACTTGCACCAGCGGTGTCATTTTCCACTAGTGTACCAATTATCAGTACCATTTCCACGGTTCTTGTAGGGTTATCATCATCGATTTTTAATCAAATGGTCCAACCTCCACCACCTCCTTGGTACGGAGCCACTAACATTCCTTTGAATATTGCAGGGGATATTCATGAGATCCCTAAGAATATATAGATATTTTTGCCCGAATACAAACCAGATGGCCCAAGGACCGCAGAAGAACATATTCAGGCCTATAGGGATGTTTTGATAAGACTGCAAGTTCAACATGAAGATGTGTCTTATAGAATCTTCCCCATGAGCCTAGACCAAGTGGCTTACGAATTGTATATTTGCTTACCTACTGGTTCCATTACATCATGGATGCAAATGGAGGATGCTTTTGTCAACCAATTCAGGTCACCTTTAGATCCCAAAATAATCTATAATTAGTTCATTACATGCAAAATAGGCTAGGGTGAGCCAATCTGAACTTTTAATTAGAGATTTTAGAAGTGCTATAATAGAGCAATTCGGCATTTTGCAATTGATCCTGTAGTAGCTTTGCAAATATATTTTGGGGCATTGGATCCTATGACGGTAATGTTTGCAAGGCGAAATCCTCAAGTTACCACGCTTTCTCTAGCCTATAATGAAGCTATGACCATTGAACAACAAATGACACCACAGAGTTATGGGTTTTCCCAGATGCCTATGGTAGGACAATATGGTCCATATGGTCAAGCTCCTATGATGAATTAGATCATGGCACCACAAATATCATGCATAAATGCTTTGCCTTATAAACAACCATATTCATCAACACCTGCTTACGCACCCATTCCAATTCAACCAATCACATCCATTCCCCCATTCCTTCATTCTTGCAAAATAGTCAATAGACTATGCAAGGAGCTAGTCCGGTTAATTCTCAGGCTATAGTTCCTTTCCCTAATACAAATTTGATTCAAAGTGTGAATCCCTATGCAAATCAAGTGGCTCAAAATCCAACTCAAATGTTAAGTCAAGATCTCACCAATTATGCAAACCCTACTGGAACTAGCAATAACATAGCTTAGACAAAAGAGATTTATTCAAAGGTTGAAGAACTCAAAAAGATAGTTCAAAAATTGAGTAATGATTTGGTTCAAAAATAGAAGTATGAATCCCATGCCCCTCACCCAAATCAAAATTTCAACAATAGAGGGAGACAGTGGAATATGAAGCCAAACAATGGGGGTGTGCCTTCCCCTATTGCTAATCAGATAGATACTTCTGCAGGACCAAGTCACTCTAGTTCCATTCTTAATATTTCTGATTTTGCATGGGAAAAGGGGTGTAGATTGCATAATACAAAGGAGCATAATGAAAGGAATTGTCTTGAAATTGCTAGGTATACCCATTGTCTCCAAGCTCAAGTGGATGATTTGGAACTTGTGCCAAATAAGGGTCCATCCCAACATCAACAAGGAGAGGACAACATTTTGGTGGTGGAAACTCTATATCGTCAAGAGAGTGAGAATGAGGAAGGTGAAGATGAATGAGGTGAGAAACATGTTGATGAATCAAAAGATGAAGAAGTACTTGAGCATCACAAATTGAACTTGGAGGATGATTTCTATGATTCGTGGAAGAAATGGGAAGAATATTATCAATATAAATCTTCTAATAAACTTGTTGTGTCAATTAATATGCAAGATAACTCAATTGCTTCCTCACATGAGGATACTATAAATCCTGTACAATTTGAGAAATTTTTGGAAGAGGAATTCGAATCTCATCAAATTTTGGAACATGATAAGGATTCTACAACCATGAATCAAGAAAGAGAGTCATTTGCTTTAGATTCCTTTGAAGGAAAAGAAATTGAAAATCTTGATCCACTTACTTGTATTGTTACAAAACCTAAATCATTTGGGTTTGATATCATTGATGATCCAATTGAAAATCTCACATTACCCAAAACAACCCAAGTGATTGATCACGGAAATGTGTTAGTTAACCCACCCCTAGATAGACAAGACTTATGGTTTGAAAGGGATGGACATATTTTCAATTGGGTACCTAAGTTTGGTGCCTTTGATAAACAAGTCATGGAGAAAGAACAAGTGCTACATGATGATGAATGTCATGAGAGAAAAGAGAAATTTTCAAATCCTCTTCAAGTAAGGTCAAATGAAAACATGCCAAAGGTAAAATCTCACCTTTTTGGTTTCACCATGCAAAATTCGAATGAAGGTTTGCCTAATGAATGGTTTGATTCAAATATTATTAATGTTATGGCTTTATTGAATGAAAATGAAAGCTTATTTCAACACCATGAATCAAAATGCGGAATGGACATCTTAAAGAATAGACATAAAGGAATTGAATATCAATCATTGTCTAATCAATTTGAAAACTTGAAACTCCACCATAGGATTATTAATGAAACTAAATCAAATTGGTATGGTGAGAGGGGCAAGTGGAAGTTTATTTCTTTGTTTGGTTTGATCTTGTTTTTGTTGGATTCCTACAAAACTTGGTATGCGTATCACGTCATACGTATTTTAAAGAATTCCTATCAGGTTTGGGATCTGGGAAAATGATAATCCAAACTTTTACACCATCTTGCATTATATTGTACATTTGTATATATTTTTGGTTTTTGTGTTTTGGTTTTGGATTGGATCTCACTTTGGTTTTAAGTTTTGTGTGTTGGTCCTTAGGACACTTTTGGTTTGTCTTGAAAAAAAAAAAAGATAGCAAGATGTCAACTTAGGTCCTTATGAATGTTGAATAGGACTAGGAGAATATGAAACATCGAAATTGTATTGCAGAAAGCTCCACGAATATCGCAAACACATTAAAGAATATCGTTTGGAACTTGTGATGCAAAAAGTTGTCAGTTTTATAAATTATGGCAAAGTAGGTGGTATACTCCATCCGCATTTCAAAAGGAGCAATGCATTCATATCTCATGTTACATTCCACATTGCATATACATTTCATCTTAGTTGTTGTAGCACCCTAAAATTGGTGCAGTTAAACCTTAGTAAAATATAAAAATTCAAATTTTACCCCAAACCGCTCGTTAAACCGCCTGTTACCCACTTTCCTCATTTTCCGTGCCATTTTTAGGATTTGTTTTGACCATTGGATGATATCGTCTAAGATCAGACGAAATCATCCCAGATCTGACGAATTCGTCTGGAACAGAATGTCCAGATGATTTCGTCCCAAAATCAAATTTTCATAATTAGCTTCTGTTTCAACAACCTCTCTAACCTGGGCAGAAAGCATGTCTGTGCAGTTAGAGTCTCCCCCGTTGGAGATCTCCCAAATTGGGATGATCTCCAACCTCCTAACCTCTCCCTAATCCTATATAAACTGGGATTTTTCTAGTTTATCCCCCTGATTGACTCCCCTGAACCCCCCAAAATTTCCACGCACCTCAGAGCATCCTCACACCACTATTTGCATTTTGTATTTCATGTTTTCTTGCAGGAACTTTACTGTTTTTCAGTCGAAGCTAGCTCGGATCGTCGTAAGCGATTCCAGACGATCTCGGACGATCCTGTCGAGAAGTGTAGATGATCTCGTACGATTGGAGGTGATCCCAACTGTAGTCCAGATTGGGGGCAATCAAAGTCCAGAGTTTGCATCTTTTATTTGTTTTCTGCATTTCTTTATACATTATTTTAGTTATTATATTTCTGCATCCTGGAGTTCACCTCATTTAGTGTAATCGCATGGTAAAGTTAAAATCAATCATTAAATCTACTACATTTCTCTTATTTGTTATTTGAATCTATTATTTAGGCCTGTTTGTTATTACTTCTATCATTTCCCCTTGCTTTTGCAGTTGCATTTTTGGTATTTTGTGTCTATTTTTGTGATTGTAGGACTCTATTGAATTCGTCTGATGAATTCATCAGATCTCAGACGATCCCGTATGATCTCATACGACCGACTATGATCTGAGATGATTTTGTGCAATAGAAGATGATTACGTATGATTTGAGACGATCTAGACTGCTACAAAACTCAGAATCTTCATCAGACATCCAAAATCAGGTATGTACTATTCTGGTTAGCATATTCTCTATGTTTAGCATTCATTCTTGTTTTTTGTATTCATAGAATCAGCATTGGCATATAGAATAGTTTAGATTCATCTTGGCCAAACCTAGGAATTGAATGATTAAAGCACAAAATGAACACATCAAACTTACTATCAACCTAGGTGTGGAAACTGCCACTCAAAAGTTTCCTGGTGAACCCACCATCCATCGAAAATTCACCCTTATACTCCTCCCTCGAGAGGCGGGACCTTCAAAGGGCCTCTCAGTCCGAGGTATTGTCCCATCCTTCTCGCATCCCCCTTTCGGGCACGGATCCTATAGCCTGAAGGTAAGGATGCAAAAAATTTGGAGCGATACATTTTGGTGAACCCGACGTGAAAACTAAAAACCTTTTGAAAACAATCCAAAAAAAAAAAGGCAAAACATAAATGCATTTAGAATCAAAGATTGCATATCATATTTAGATGGTAGATTATAATAAAAGACGAGCTGTCACCATTAATGTTGAGAATCAATTAGCAGCTATAGAGATTACTTCTGTGCTTAGAATACCTTACACAAATAGGGTTCAACCTTTATGGGACGAACTTAATAAGAGATTGAATATCATTAATTCTAGATCAACCGAACTCAGGCAAATTAAGAGGTTTGTCCTAGATAGAATCCTGGATCCTGATCAAGTGACCTTATATCATGAACTTCAGAGAGCTTGCCATAGGTGGTTAGTAGACAAAAGAGCACTTGTGTCTTCAGAATTGTACACCTTTGAGGAATACCTCGACAATGCAGTTGTAGTACATAAATTTCTATCTCGTATAGAGGATCAAGAGGTCATTCTTACGGATAGACAGAGATGGAATAGAGTTCCTAGAGTCGTGTTATATCGAGAGTATTGCCATGAAATCTATTTTTACAAATTAGAGTCAGAAGTAGATAACATCACTATAGCACACTTTATCAAGTTCTTGAAAAACCATTTCCAATTTGAAGAGGAGCATTTCATGACTCCTGATGAACTTGATCCTATTAATGATATCCATAAACTATTTATAGAAAACTAAGCTATTCTTTTATTATTGTTATTTCTTGCATTCAGTGTGTTGTTTGTTGTCTTTATAAGCATAAAAACAAAAACAAAAAAAAAATCAATAAATAAAATAAAATAAAAACAAAACAAAATCATAACAAAAATCAAAACATTTTCTTTTAAGCATTATAGTAGGTATATAGTTAAAATATATACCTCCCAAATTTTTTGCAAATATATTAATATATATTTGCTAAAATCTAAAGTTAGACATAATGACTAGACTCAAGAATGGAAAACAGACTGAAGTAGAAGAAGATTGGTTAAGAAAACCAGGAAATAACCTAGATGTCCTTCCTGAAGACCCAATTCAGGAAGAAGGAACCTTTGACCAACAAGAAGAAGAATTTGTTGTAGGAAATGAACAAAAAGAAAATGATAGAGAGGAAGGATCCTCATCCCCTAAAATATCTCCGGAAGGAGCTGTTACTTTTGAGAACATGGAACATTTCTGGAAGTTCCTCAATACTAATATGGACACTCTTAATAGAGCAGTCCATATGGACAAAGATCAAATTAGTGACACTCAAGCAACCCTAGAAGACATATATCACACACGCACTAATCCCTTGTCCTTCGTTGATCAAGAAAGTGATCAAGTTGGACCATCCAATTTGGATATGGCCGCTATAATCCAGAACACGCAACAACAATAGGTTACCCAACCACCTAGAGTGCCTGTTACCAAGCCTAGGGTTATTCCCACACAAAATAAACCTTCATTCACTACTCTATTTCGCCAAGCTATTGATCAATATACCTCAAATCAACAAAATCCTAAAACAAAACCAAATCCCAATTTCCAACAATCTGGGATACAACATAATGCTACAACAAATCTTCTTCATAATACTCTTCCTACCAACCATTTGCATAACAACAATATAGCATCTAATCCTTATGTCACGCCTTCCTACGCTCACAAATCCCATACTCATGTACCACCAAACCAATATGGTGGACAAACTAGTAATCTGGAAGCCATGGTGAAATAGTTAGTCTCCCGCATGGACCAGATAGATCCCTACCATCCCTCGTACAATTATCGAGAGATGTGTAGCCAGCCTCTCGATCCTATAGTTGTAGCACAACCATATCCCAAACACTTTCCTATGCCTGTCCTACCTATATACAAAGGAACCGAAGATCCCATAGAGCATCTTCGTATGTTTAGGATAGCATGTCATGATATATCACATGATGACTTGTTATTACTAAAAATGTTCCCAAAAAGTTTAGGAGGGATGGCATTGGAGTGGTATTATCAACTACCCACTCATTCTTTGAGAAATTTCGAAGAGACCGCCGAGTCTTTTGTGCATCAATTTAGTGCCTATATTGAAAGGCATGTAACTATTAAATATTTGTACAACCTAAAACAAGACAAATATGAGTGTTTTGCTGATTTCTTAGCTTGATGGAGGCAGTTGATAGGAAAATTACACTTTGTGTTACCTTATCGGGAAATGCTTGATATCTTTATCAATAATTTACAAGAACAACTATCCTATGAATTATCAACTGCTACCTTGACCACCTTCGATCAAGCTATAGACTTAGCCCGAAGAGTGGAAGATGCTCTTGTTAGGAGAGGTCAACTTAAAAAGAAAGATGAGGAGAAAACATCCAGAAATCAATATAAAAATAAACAAGTTGTGGGCGATGGAGTCACTGATAGTAGAAATATCGCCACTGTTAATGTTGCAAAAACAACAGAGAAATTTATACTAAAACCTCCTGATAAACCACCCCAAGAATTTACTAGGTTAAATCAACTCTTATCAGCCATTCTCCCACAATTACTAGTGCGAGGAATGATTCAATTACCAAATATCCGGGAACCTGATCCAACTATACCTGGATACAGGGTCGATTTACACTGTGATTTCCATAGAGGACCTGGACACGCTACCAACTCTTGTAAAATATTAAAACATAAAATACAAGACCTGATTGATAACAATGAGATGGAGGTACAAGCCTTTCAACCTAAACAAAATCCTTCCAATAATGCCCAAAAGAACATCCCTCAAAATCAGAATCAGAATGCCAATCAGTCACTGGACATATTTCAACACCCTTTACCAAAGCATGGTAAAGAGGTGGCTAATCAAATTGAGCATCATAATGTGCCCCCTCCTACCCGATATGTAGGAACTATTAGTGGACATTCACCTACTCATGATGTGGAAGTATTTGACACAACTTTATCCATGGTTACGACCAGGACCTCTATATAATATTCAGACCCTTGATCTTAGTGATACTGAATATGAGACTGAAAGTGACATGGAAATCACCTCAAATCAATCGAATAGCTCCGAAGATGAATCAGATCCTATTCAACCTATCACAAGTTTTATGGTTCCAGAAGAACCATTTCCTAGAAGAGTCACTACTAGACCATCTTCTCACCAATTACTTTCTAATGAACAAGCCATAAATGCTAGACCAAGACCTATTCATCATCCGTAAAATAATATTGTAGGTACCATTGGAGCCATTACCAGACAACAGGCTCAAAACTCTCAACAGGATCAAACTCAGAATGATGGATCAGCTCCATTTGTTTTGAAAAATCCCAATAAAGGGAATCATGCACCTAATGTTCAACCTAAGCCTCCTTATAATATTAATGAACAATTATCAAATACTACAGCTAGAATTTCCCTTTTGGACCTTTTAAGATCTTCTCCTACCCATAGGGATGAATTAATGCTCACATTAAGCCAAATGATGGTACCACAAAATATTCAACCTGAATCCATGTCCAATACTATCATAACTCGAGAAGTCGATTGTATTGACTTCCGGGATAGAGATATACCACAACATAGTTTACATAAGGATAACCCCTTATATATTACTGCCCTAATTGGGGATGTAGTCGTTAAACAAGTCTTGATTGATAATGGTTCATCTTTAAACATATGCACTTTTGACTTCTACCAAAGATTTGGGTTTAGAAGTGATGAAATGAAAAGAACTGATATGATCATAAAAGCCTTCAATGACGAAACACAAGAAATGTGTGGAGTTATTACTATCCCCTTGCAAGTTGGTCCAAGAACCTTAGACATGACCGTGTTTATTGTACATTGCCCTACATCATACAATATACTTTTGGGTCGCCCTTGGATCAATGCGATGTGAGTTGTTCCCTCAACTTTACATCAGTGTGTTAAATTTGAATTTAAAAATCAGTTGGTTACCATTCATGGTGATCCTAGACCCTTTGATATGTGTGCTTTGGCAGAACCTGTTGGAGTTCAATTTTGCCCTGCTCTGTCATCCACACATCCTAATTCTACTCATCCATCTAAACGTGTGAAACACACACCCATAACATCATCTAATTTTTCCCCATCAACCACACCTCTACATATAGCTCAACCATATTTCGAACAAACCACATTAGGACCTCAAAAAGATCATAAAACTACAACCAATGCTTCTTGTTTTACTCCTATAACTTCCATACCTATAGACTCATCCATCGATATCTCTATAGCATCTACATCCACTACAGGCATACTTTCCACATCCGACGATGTAGGAAATGTTCCTTCTACCTCTTATGCTCTTACTGATGAGCTCTTACCCGATTTATCTAAAATTCTTATATCAGAAAAAACAAACACTGCCATGCAAGATGCCCTTATTTTTAATAAACTCCCACCCTCTCCTCATACCTTGGGCCTCCCACAGCCTATGGGAAGTATTTACCAAGTCGGGAGTTGTGCTTTTATTTATAAGGGATATGACTGGGGAAGAATACCTAGAAACATCAAGACACATTGTGATGGATATGCTAGATGCTATTTTGCTAATGAGTATATTAAAGCTAAGCCCATAATGCTTAAATTGGGATATAAAGGGAAAGGTTTGGGACCTTTCTAGAATGGTATGAAAAAAACTTTTGAGGTAGAACCGTGGCCTGCCCGATGTGGTGTGGGCCTATTTCCTAGTAAAGGTCAGCCCTTCCCATTCGAGGATGATGACCACCTCATATGTTACCAAGATTATCTGGATAAACGGGATGTCTTGCATTTTAAGCCTCTTACATGTAATATGTTATCCATAGCTTACCCTGAGATGATTTTCGAATCCGACGATGAGTTGGAGGGGGATATCTTTCATGATGTCTCCATTGAGGAATTGTTACATAACAAATTTTATTTCGATGGCTCTATACCTAGTATAGCCCAGCTTGAGGCCACGACTCCTCAAGATGAATTATCCAAGCTAACCTTGGAAGAATTACAAGAATTAGGCATTTCACCCGCCCCACCTAATTTTGAGAGAGATCTACACATGGAAGTGGAAAACATCATAAAAATTAACATTGGAACCAAAGATAACCCTCACATAATCAACATTGGATCAGAATTGAGTCAAGAAAAACAAGATAAATACATTGCATTCCTTAAGCAATATGAAGACGTCTTTTCTTGGACATATGAAGATATGCCAGGATTAGACCCTTATGTAGTTATGCATCACCTAGTAGTCCATCCGGATGCTAAACCCGTTAAACAAAAACTTAGAAAAATGCATCCTAAAGTGGCCTTACTAGTCAAAGGAGAATTAGAAAAACTCTTAAATGTTATTTTTATACAAGCCATTGATTATGCTGAATGGATCTCGAATGTAGTTCCAATAACTAAGAAAGAAGCTACCAAAGTTAGGGTTTGCACATATTTTAGAGATATTAATGTTGCATGCCCTAAAGACGATTTTCCTCTTCCCAACATGGATCAGATCATTGATTTTACTACTAGGAGCGGAATGATATCCCTAATGGATGGATTCTCTGGTTATAATCAGATCAGGATAGCTCCTGAAGATCAGGCTAAAACAACCTTTATTACCCCTTGGGGAACCTTTTGTTGGAAAGTGATGCCATTCGGTTTAAAGAATGCGAGTGCAACTTATCAATGAGCTATGACTTATATCTTTCATGATATGATGCATGATATTCTACATGATTATGTAGATGATATTATAGCTCGTTCCATCAAAGAAGATGATCATTTAAATGACTTGAGAAAAGTATTTGATCGGTTAAGGGAGTATCTTATCCGATTGAATCCAACCAAATGTATATTCGGAGTTAAGTCCGGTAAATTATTAGGGGTTATAGTTTCTTTACGTGGCATTGAAATTGACCCTCTCAAGATCACGACTATCATTGATATGCCCGCACCCACAAATATATTTGAATTACGAAGTCTACAAGGTAAGCTTCAAGCTATTTGTCACTTTATTGATAAGTTGGCAGACAAAATCAGACCTTTTCTTAAGCTTCTTAAGAAAGATGTCTCTTTTCATTGGGACGATGAATGTCAGGAAGCATTTGAACTCCTCAAACAATATCTCCTTAAACCATCGGTGCTTTCACCACCTAGATCTGATCGACCATTTATTTTGTATATTTCTACTTTCGATTTTGCCTTAGGAGCTATGTTAGCTCAACTTGACGATGAGAAGAAAGAACGTGCTAATTATTACATTAGTAGAACCTTAATCAGTTATGAAACTCGCTATACCGTATTAGAGAAGTTATGTCTAGCAGTCATATTTTCTACATAGAAACTATGACATTATATGCTCAACCAAAAAACATATGTTATTGCTAAATTCGACCCTTTGCGATATCTCATGAGTCGATCGTACTTATCTGGTCGCACGACAAAGTGGGTTCTTGCGCTAAGCGAGTTTGAACTCACGTTTATAGGACAAAAGTCTGTTAAGGGTCAAATCATAGCAGATCAATTAGTTGCTGCACCCTTAGAGTCTACCCATCCCCTCATCATTGAGTTTCCTGATGAATGCCTTAAATTAGAGGCAGACCATCCAGAGCAATGGTCCCTATACTTTGATGGAGCCCGATGTATGAGTGGGGTTGGTGCAGGTATTATTTTAATATCTTCATAGAAACATCTTATACCTCTGTCCTTCAAACTAACATTTGCTTGTACTAATAACACTGTTGAATATGAAGCTCTTATCCTTGGATTACGAGCTACTTTAGCACTATAAATTAAAAATCTATTGGTTTTTGGTGACTCTCAACTTTTCATAAATCAAATCAATGATGTTTATCAAACCCGAGATGATAAATTGCATCCATACAAAGCATATGTCTTACAATTATTATCTTTGTTTGATCAAGTTACCTTGGAAGCTATTCCTCGAACTAACAACCGTGCAGTTGATGCTATGGCTGTAGTTGCATCTCTTTTGCCCTTGGAGTTAGATGACGAATATGCTACCATAATTATTTGTCGACTCCAGGAACCCGCTTCAAGCAAATCATGCTTAGAACCTTTGGATGTGTTTCTAATCAACGAAACTACTCCTGAACATTGGTACACTGATATATTTAAGTTTATGCAAAATGGGACCTTCCCTGAAGGTTGTAATAGCAACCAGCGTAGGTTATTACGTAGACGAGCAAGTCACTTCGTGATTATTGGTAATACCTTATATAGGAGATCTTTTGAAGGCATCCTATTGAGATGTTTGAATCTAGCAGAATCTAGATCAGCTTTGAGTGAAGCCCACAATGGATCTTGTGGGGGGCATTTTAGTGGTAGTGCCATTGCTAAGAAGCTCCTTAGGATAGGATATTTTTGGCCTACCATGGAGAATTATGCAAATGATTATGTGTGCCATTGCGACAAGTTCCAGAAACACACTGACCTTGTCCATGCGCCTGCACAAGAGCTGCAAGCTATTTCATCTCCTTGGCCCTTTTCAAAATGGGGCTTAGACATCATTGGAAAAATTAACCCTGTGTCATTTGATGGACACAAATTTATCATAACCACCACTGAGTATTTCATGAAGTGGGTTGAAGCTATGCCATTAGCTTCTTGTACTGGAACCCAAGTTTCCAAGTTTATTTTTAATCAAATTATTTGTAGGTTCGAAATCCCTGCAAATCTCATTTCAGATAATGGAACTTGTTTTAAAAATAAATATATTAAGAAATTATGTCAAAAGTATAAAATTCAACATCGTTGGTCCACTCCCTATTATCCTCAGGGTAATGGCCAAGCAGAAGCATCTAATAAAACATTAATCAAAATCCTTAAAATACTGGTCAACAAATCTGGTCGAGATTGGCATATTCAATTATATTCTGCTTTGTGGGCTTATCGAACTAGTGTTCGTACTCCCATAGGCACTTCCCCCTTTGTTTTGGTCTATGGCGTTGAAGCAGTTTTTCCCTTTGAATTAGAAGTTCCTTCTTTGGATCTGCTACTTCAAGATACTAAAGTAGGAGATGAATATCGTGCTGGCAGACTTAGTCAGCTGGAACTCCTAGATGAAAAGTACATCAATGCTTTGGAACATCTTCGTGCCTACCAAAACAAGCTTAAACGAGCATACCTCAAGAAAGTTCATCAACGATCCTTTGAGATCGGTGACCTTGTCTTAAAAGAAAATAAAAAAATACTAATGCAACTAAAGACCTTAAAGGTAAATTTGAGCCCAAATGGCTTGGACCATATGTCATCACTGCTAAATTTGGATCGGGAGCATATCGATTAGCTACCTTAGATGGTAAAGATCTTAAAGAACCTATGAACATTATGCATCTTAAACGCTATTATGCATAAATCTAGTCATTTCATCATTGTATATATTGTTATTTTGCATATTGTTTCATTTTAGTCATCCATATAAAAATTTCAAAAACAGTAATAGTATTTATTCTTTCAATTCATAAATTAAAATCAAAATATAAAAAAACATCAAAATCGTCAAAATCTTCAAAAACATATTTTATTTTCATACCTGTCAATTCTTGAAAGTATTGCAGTTATATTTTTAGTTATTTTGGATAAATTAGCATTTATTTGGAATCCCGCACTTTCACATTCACATGAATAAATATCTTGATTTTATTTTGTATGATTATTAATCTCTCATATATCAAAGTCCACAATTGAATTAAATAAAGTTTTGAGCATAGAGAACTGATCTTGTTATTTACTTGAACCAAGTACATTTTTGCACATTAAAATGATTTCATTGCAAATTCAATATGATGCTACATAGTAGAAGTGGTTTCTTGAGCGAAAAGTTTTCCCTTCTATCCTATCATGCACATGGTCTAGAATCTTTGAGAATTGACAAAAGGACAAGCTCACCCCTACCCAAAATAAAAATCCCTTGCTCTACAGCTAATCCGAGCAAGTATCCCTAGCATAGGAAGAAAAAGAAAAGTCAAAGAAAATGAGAAAAAGAAAAATATCATTTTTGTACCATCGCAACAATATTTCAGCATTATCTCAAGTTCCAAGCAAAATACAAAAAAAAAAAAAAAAGAGAAAAAGAAAAAAGAAAAAGCAAAAGCAATAAGCTGAGAATGCGTCTGGTGTTGCTCGAGGGATTCTGGCCCGAATATCTTGCCAGGGGCTTTGGGGGGTTGATTTTGAATTCATCTGAAGGTACATTCGTGATCCCGGGAGGGCCCGATGGGGTCTCCTCCAATTTCTCCTGCTGGGAGAAAGACTTCATATGCTGAGAAGTTGAAATATAACCCCTCGCCTTCCACTGATGGAGCTCAATGGAATGCTTTTCAAACGATACTCAAGAATGTTGGCAATGGCCCAAATGCTCGCCGTGTTAATGGATGCCTCCCGCAATCCACTTCCAGGCCTAAGATTGTTATAGAACCAATGCTGGTCGAAGATACAATCGTCTACCGAGCTAATCATGACTTGATCTATAAATTCATGGGCATCCGACCCACACTAAATTTTTTGCACACCTGGGTTCGCCAGAACTGGGAGCCACACGGTGAGTACTCTTTATGGCCTATAAGAAATGGGTATTTCATCATTAGTTTCTCTTCTTTAGCAGATAGAAACAGAGCATTTGAATTAGAAAAGAGAAACCACGGACCAGCAGGGTTATTTGTTCAACCCTGGAGAGTGGGTTTTGACCCCCGCATCGAACCCACGGCTGTCCCGGTCTAGATTCGGCTGTACGCTCTCCCGATGGAGTTTTGGGGTGAGCAGGTGTTGGAACTAATAGGTAATTCCCTAGGAAGATTTTTGGGAGTCTCCAAAGATACCATAGAGGGAAATACAGCTGTCTTTGCCAGAATCTGTGTAGAGATGGACATTAGTCAGCCTCTACCAGCTGAGGCGGAACTTGAGCTAGCAGGAGTACCCTGGATCCAGCAGCTAGACTATGAGGCCCTACCTTTCAGGTGTCGAGTATGCCATAAGCATGGACATTTGGCAAGGTTTTGCCCAAACATCTTGAGCACAAAAATGGAGGTTTCGAGCGGAATGTCAAACCGCCCTAGAGAGGGTAAGTCCAGTCCTATCAATGAACCTTCTAGAAATTCTCCAGGTCCTGATGCTCAGCAGGATGGCTTTGAACAGGTGAAACGAAAGAGAAACAAAAAGAGAAATGGCAAGGAGCAGGTGCAGCTCAAGCCAAACAATCGATATGAAATTTTTAAGTCATTAGTGGATCAAGAGGACCAAACTATGGAGGGAGTGGATGGGAATGGTGTGCATGACAACACTCCACCTCTTGTTTCTCCTTCTTTTACTCCTGTAGTAGAACAGGTGACTGTGCCAGCTGAGAATCTGCAGTCAGAGAATCCAGGGGCATTGGTTATACACTCCCCAGCACAGCCGGCTATCAAAGATGTCACCATGGGAAATGCAGATAAAAATAGAGAAAGGCCTACTTTAGGGATTACCCAGGTGGAGAAGAGATCTAGAAACAATAACTCTCAAGGAGTGGGAAGAAAATCCAATAAGGAACTACTAACAGTGCAAGGAGATAAGCTAATCAATGGAGGATTGGTGAGGACCATTGATTCTTACTGCTCTCAAGGTTTTCAATGATTATTCAATCTTGGAATGTTAGGGGTTTAAACAGTAGAACCCATCAATCTGCTGTTCAAAGACTCTTAGAAAATTGTAAAACAGACTTTTTGCTTCTTCAGGAGACCAAAATGTCTATAGATATCATGAGTAAAACTGCTACTAAAATCTGGCGGGGAGCTGGTCATTTGGATGTGGCTGCCCAAGGAGCTTCAGGTGGAATTGTTACCCTTTGGAACCCTCTGATTTGGACTGCTTTAGAACATATAGCTTGGAGGGGTGTTCTTACTTCTCTCTTCAGAAATAACTTCACTTCTGAGCATGTCCTAATCACCAACTTTTACGGGGCCCAAGACCTAGATGGCCAGAGGCTCCAATGGGAAGTCTGTTCACAACATGAGGGCATACGAGGTGTGTTATGACTGGATTATTGCAGGGGATTTTAATGCAAAATTATACGTTCGTGACCAGGAAGGTGGCACCCCTGTTTTGGATCCAGGGGACCGACTTCTGATTGCCCAAGTTTAGGCCTTTCATTTAGTGGACGTTCAAGGCCCTGGTGTTTTTTTCACTTGGACAAACAAGAGAAAGGAGCCACATAGCAGGAAGGTCAAGTTAGATCACTTTTTGGTCTCGGAGGAGGCTTTTGTTAAATGGACTTTTAAGTTCCAGATTTTGGAGGGCCCTATTTCGGATCATTTTCCCATTTTGCTAGAGGGAGGGACTTCGAGAGGGCAGCACCATAGGCCTTTTAAATTCGAGAATTTTTGGTTACAAAAGGAGGACCTTCGACATAAAATCACTCAATGGTGGACGAAGGCCGTCCACCTTTTGGGACAACAATGTTCAAATTTCATAAATGACTTCAATTTGTCAAAATTCAATTGAAACAATGGAGGAAAGAAAACAAGTCGGATTTCCAGTCCCAAAGGGCCCCCTTGGTGGCTAGATGGGAGGAGGTTCATAAACTTTTTAGGGAAGGATCAATTACTGAGCAACTCAAATTTGAAGATGATGAACTGCGTAAAGCGGTTGAGGACATTGACAACCAAGAGGAGATATACTGGAAACAGAGGGCTAGAAATACTTGGTTATTATAGGGGGACAGAAATACCAAATTTTTTCATCGGTCAGCTTGTTCCAGGAGACAGATGAACAATATGGAAGCTCTTAAATATGAACATGGAAATGTCTTCGATACTCTTCCTGGTATGCATTCCCATGCAATTGATTACTTTTCTAAACTTTTTAAGGAAAGTATGGAGCAAGATGTTGAGGCTCAGAACGAAGTTCTTAATGTTATTCCTTCTATTATCTCTGAAGAAGACAATCAAGCCCTGCTTAGACCCATTGAAAGGGATGAATTGAGAAATGTGGTCTTTGGTATGAGTCTTGGAAAATCTCCTGGTCCAGATGGCTTTCCTATTGAATTTTTTTAGGCTTTCTGGGACACCTTGGGGGAGGATGTTTTGGCTGTTACTGAGGAATCCAGATCCAATCGAAGAATGCTCAGGGCGATCAATCACACCTTCATAGCTTTAATTCCAAAAGGGGAAGTGGGGACTCATATCTCTGATTTCAGGCCTATTGTTTTATGCAATGTGATTTACAAAATCATCACTACGATAATGGATGAGAGGCTTAAACCCCTACTTCATAACATCATTTCTCCTGAACAAGGGGGCTTTGTTGAGGGAAGACAAATCTTGGATGGGGTGGTTTTGGCCCAGGAGGCCATCCATTCAATGCAAACTTCGGGCAACAAAGGAATGTTCATTAAACTGGATATGTCCAAGGCTTATGACCGGGTGGAGTGGTGCTTCTTGTCAAAAATGATGGCTGCCTTTGGCTTTTCTCAGGAATGGATTGATTGGGTGATGAGTTGTGTTTCTACTCCCTCTTATTCTATTCTCATCAATGGCCTTCCCTCGCATCCTTTCGGTGCCACTCGTGGTCTTCGCCAGGGAGACCCTTGTTCTCCCTATCTCTTCCTTCTCTTGGCTGAAGGTTTGGGCAGACTATTTTTGAGGAGAAGGCAACAAGGTCTGCTTTTTGGTATCAAGGTTGGGGAGGAAACTCTGACTCACTTGCAATTTGTGGACGATACTGGCCTGGTTGGTGTGGCCACTCTTCGGGAAGCTAGAGGAATCAGAGATACTCTGAATATCTACCTAAGGGCTTCAAATCAGGTTCTAAATGATAGGAAGTCCAAAGTGGTCTTTTTCAATCTTGACCAATGGCTACAAGAGCGTGTTATTGAGATCCTGGGCTTCACAAGGACTTCTCTTCCAATTGTTTACCTGGGCGTTCCCCTTCATTTCAAAAAGTTAAAAATTGACATCTGGAAGAATCTGTTGGCAGGCATCAAAGACAGAATGAATCATTGGGCTCATAAATGGTTAAGCTACGGGGGTAGATTAACCTTCCTACAGTCAGTTATACAGGCTTTGTCGATCTATAAATTCTCAATATTGGCTGCCCCTCATACCATCTGGAAAGAGATGGACAAAATGGCTAGAAGATTTTTATGGGAAGGCACAAAAGGGAATAAAAGATGGGCTTTGGTTGGGTGGGACAAAGTTACCCAGCCTAAGGACAAAGGAGGGCTGGGCCTGAGAAGTTCTAAGCTTAATAACAGAGCCTTGGCTGGAAAACTGTATTGGAGGTGGATTTCTCACCAACCTCCCTCTTC
The DNA here is from genome assembly GCA_028583015.1 of Wollemia nobilis. NCBI lineage: Eukaryota > Viridiplantae > Streptophyta > Pinopsida > Araucariales > Araucariaceae > Wollemia > Wollemia nobilis. The sequence continues at coordinate 26,437,350 of JAQPPZ010000523.1, forward strand.
GACGAAATTCTTTCCAGTAAATATTTGGGGCATGTTCATCCCAATGAGGTGGGTCACTTTCCCTTGGAAGGTACTGGATCCTTAGTGTGGTAGACTCTCAAGCTTGGGTCCCATATTATCAAAGATCAATTATTCTGGAAAGTGGGGAGAGGAGACAAGGCTCGTTTCTGGACTGACTCTTGGGACCAACATCCACCCATTATTGTCATGTTCCCTGAGCTACAACAATAATGACCGCCTTAGAATCCCAGGGATGGATCCATATTGATAATTATCTACACACCAGTCAATTGGGGGGGTATAAATTCAAAAATTTTAAGCGGTGGGAGGAGTGGCCAATTACTGTCTCTCCGGAGTTGGCGCCCATCCTGCACAAAATCTTGTCAGAAAGGTTCCTCACGGGGAGAGATGAGGAAGATGAATTAGCCTGGGGCTATGGAAGCCTTGGGGTCTACTCAGTTAAGTCTGGATATGAAGAGATCCTCCCTGAGCCTCCCCCACACTCTTTTTTGGTTCAGCATTGGAGAAGGATTTGGCATTCAAAGGGCTAGCCGAAAGTGAATTTCTTTGCTTGGCAACTTATGCATAATGGACTTCTCACCTTTGACAATCTCAGACGTAGGGGTTTCAATGGCCCCTCTCAATGTGCTTTATGCCTCCAACATGAGGAAACTGCAGATCACTTGCTTTTTGAGTGCCCTTTTACTCATCAGATTTGGGAACGCTGGTTCTCTCAATTTAAACTCCAGGCTAATGGTGTTTTCAATCGTACCAATATTTGGGAAAAATGGAAAAGGGGCAGGTTCAAATCCATAGCTCTCCGAACTAGATGGCAATTAGGCTTTCTCTTCATTTGGTGGCAAGTTTGGTTGGAGAGAAACGCTCGGATCTTTAGAGACACTTTCTCCTCGATTGACGGCGTTTGGCAGGTCATCTGGAGCAAAGTCACAAAAACTGTTGCTATTTATGTTGATGAAGAGAAGCAGGTAGCTCTTGGGCATCTTGAAGAGGGGGTTGAGGGACAAGAGGGGCAAGGCAGAGCATGCTGGAAACCTCCCCCAGCTGGCTGGATAAAGATCAATACTGATGGGGCTGCAAAAGGCAACCCGGGTAGCGCAGGAATTGGTGTTGTCTGTCGGGATCACTCGAGTGTGGTTATTTACTGGGAATTGTAGGGATTGGGCAGAGCCACGAACAATGAAGCCGAAGCCTTTGCCATTAAGTCAGTGTCTATCTGGGCTGTTAAGCAGGGTTACCGGAGGATAATTCTTGAATCAGATTCTCAAGTCCTGATCGGCGCTCTTGATTGCTTGCAGAATTTCTCATTAAAAGCCTGGAGACTGCGGATTTTGATATCCCAAATCAAGGAGTTATGGAGGGAGTTAGATGATGTTATCCCTGTGTATGTGAGTAGAAATTTGAACACGGTAGCTGACTTCCTTGCGAAGATGGGTGCTGAGAAAGAGGTAGGTGTTCAGCTGCACAGTGATATGCCTATGATAGATGAAGAGATTCGGAGTGGTCTGGAATGATCCCTGCATCCATGAGCTCAAAAATGGCTAAGGTTAGTTTTTGTCATGATATCGCGACATATTGCACCGTCGCGACCTTGTTTGGAAAGCTGTCGCGATTTCGCGACATGCTGCTCTGTCGCGACCTTTCCTGGACAATTGTCATGATTTTGCTACCTATTTTGTTGCCGCGGCCTTGGGAGGAAAATTGTTGTGATTTCGTGACTTGTTGCGTCGTCGCGGTCTTTGATGGGAAGGTGTCGCGCTTTCGCGACCTTTTTTGTTGGTTCTCTCTTGCTACTGGAGGAAAGTCATCGCGATTTCGCGATGCTTTGAGAAAAATTGCGTGAAGGGGAAAAACCGTCGCGATATCACGACATTTTTTGTGAAAAGCTACTCAAAGGAAAATTTGTCGCGATTTCGTGCCATTTTTGAGGAAAGGACGCAAAGGGGCAAACCCGTAGCGATTTCACGAAAATTCTGGAGAACAAACTTCATGAAGGACAAACGTCGCGATTTCACGACTAGTTTGAGAAAAGGCCACCACGGGGAGAACATGTCGCGATTTCACGACCTTTTTTGTCGGTTCCGTTGCTGGAGGAAAGTCGTCGCGATTTCGCGACGCTTTGAGAAAAATTGCGTTAAGGGGAAAAACCGTCGCGATATCGCGACATTTTTCGTGAAAAGCTTCTCAAAGGATAATTTGTCGCGATTTCGCGTCATTTTTGAGGAAAGGAAGCAAAGGGGCAAACTTGTAGCGATTTCGTGACAGTTTTGGAGAACAAACTACATGAAGGATAAACGTCGCGATTTCGCGACTAGTTTAAGAAAAGGGCACAATGGGGGAGAACATGTCGCGATTTCGTGACACTTTTGCGGAAGGGGCGCCCAATGGAATTCTTGTCGCGATTTCACGACACTTTCGGCCAACTGGGGCTTTAAGGAAAAGCCGTCGCGATATCGCGACACTTTCTCAAGGTTGTTGTCTAAGGGTGAACACGTCGCGATTTCGCGACAATTTTGGGGAGCAGGTGCCTTCTGGCTTTCTCGTCGTGATTTCATGACGTTTTTGGCGTTTGGGTGCTTTGGAGCTGTGTTGTAGTGATTTCGTGACATTTTTTGAGTTGGGTGGCCTCGGCGCAGTTTTGTCGCGATGTCGCGATTTCGCGACATGTCGCGTTTTTACGACCGGTTGTTGTGGTGCGGCGGTTGTTAGGTTTGGTGTCGCGATTTCGTGACTTGTCACGTTTTTATGACTTGTCACGTTTTCACGCCCTTTGTTCTTCTGGTCTCTTTGCTCTTGGTTGGGATGCCCATTCTCCCTCTTGTAACTGTAATTTGTTTTAATGCAAGCTTTTTTCAATTTTTTCAAAAAAAAAAAAAGCAAAAGCAATAAAATCATTTTCCCTACCCCTTGAAAAGAAAAGAAGGGTGAATGAGCTTGAATCCTTGGAATTCTCAATTATTCAAAAACTATGAGGTAAGCCCCATAACAAGTGGTTTGTGCCCAACCCGCTTGGCCTTGGGTAATCCCTAGCATGGTGATATGTCTGTAACATTAGCGACCTTCTTTTGTATAGACCTTTGTCGGCTTGTGGATTAGCTAGCTCTTGATAACCTGACTTACATAGTAGTCTGGTACGGTTACATGCATATAAATCATGGTCAACGAACATTCATTTTGTTAATTCAAATTACTTGTATCAAATTATCTTGCTCAAAATTGATGAACGAACAATACAATTGCACACACATTTGTATTTGAGATATTCTCTATCATTATGATAAATCAAGATCGGAAATGAACTCACATATGCACATGAGGGTTCCTTACAAATCTAAATTTTGTCTTTGAGATAATTTAAAATATTTCTGCAACTCTTTTGGAATAAATTTTATTCTTATTTAAGAACATCTGTTTAGTATAAAAACAATTAAATATATATTTTTCAAAAAATCCAAAATTCTTTTCAACAACATCTTCAAAAAAATATAGTAAATAAAGTCAAGTTATATATTATTATTTTTTGTTTATCTCAAAATCAAGAATCAAATCATGCAATAAAACTAAAATATCAAATTTTTCTTTGGATTTCGTGATGATGGTATAAGTCTATACCTATAATTCTATGCCTAGCGCAAACCATTGTCCTAATATTATTTTCCCATTAATTTTAATTTATAAAAACATATGGCTTACATCATTATGTTACACAATTGTGCTTTAAAAAGAACGCAAATTATTCTATTTCATGTCATTATGTCAACATTCAATTTTTGCAACCATGGTATAATTTCTAAGGAATTATTCAAAATTTTATCACACTTAGGAATTTATGCCTAGCAAAAAAATCATATTTTAGTATTTCATGCATAATATTTTTATGAAAATCTAAAAACAAATCATCACCATCATCATTTCCATCATCACAAAGTCTTAAGACAGTCTCTTAAGCATTATTTTACTTTTAGCAATATTTCTATACTAGGATTAGCTTGACGACCGAGCGAGCGACGACTCCATGAAATGGTCTATAACAACGACAATGTCCTTTGAAATTATTGTTAGAAGTCCCTTTTATTTTTCATCAAATCACACCAAAAACAACCAATTTGTTTACATCAGATTATTTCATTTAAATTTTACATGCCATAAAATTGTAATATTTCTAAAAAGACATAATCACATGAATCATCAATAATCAATTGCAAAATTCAACATTAAAGCATCATAAAACATATGCACAAGTCATATCATCAAAAATACCATATATATATATATATATATATATATATATATATATATATATATATATATATATATATATAAAAATTATGTACATCATATCAAAACTAGATTGGTATGCCACAATCAATACCCTGGCATACTCAATCCTCTCAAAAATATATATATAATAAAAAATACAATCTCTGTGCCGTGAGCATCTAGTCTCAAGAAGCTCTCAAGCTCTCAGCCTCATCTCCTCTCCCGCCCTGAGGTGGAGGAGGAGGCCCCATAGAGGTTCGCCCTGTGTTGTGGTTCCTCGACATTGATCATGAGGATGTCCTCAATGACCCCATCCTAATCGGCCCTGCAATGTCGACCGACAGCTGTAGCCTCTAGCTCTTTGGAACCATCTGGTAGTATGCTCCCTAGTAGAACGTATTCTGAGCCATAGACTATGCCAGCTCTTGCATGCTCGCTCCTCTGCCCCGAGCTTTGAGCCATGTAGCCTCATCCTATAGTGTCTGCACCTGAGCCTAAAGGCGGGCAACCTCATCCTGGAGAGCCACTGTATCATTTCTCTCCCCTACCTTGACACCCTTGCCCTTATCGAGTGATGGTGGTCTCTCCCCTTGCTGAGAAGGGACTCCCATCTCTCTCCTCCTTGTCTCTTGAGGTCTCTATGGCATCCGAGTCATCCTCTAGCGTCTCTCTTGTGGATACCATCGCTGCTCTCTCCCATCGTGACCTCAAGTCGCCTCAATAATAGCCTGGAATTGCCTCCCCATCCATTGCACCATGGCATGCACTAGACCCTGTGCCCTCATCATCCAAGGAGGGCGGATGCCTATGTACCAGGAATCATATCCGTCAACGACCCCAACGTCATCCCCATCCATTGGTTGGATGGGGGCATCATCCACATCCTAGACTCTAGAATCGCTACTTGTCTGGAGCCCCACTCAACGTGGTACTATCTCGAATAGTCTAGGAGTACTCATAATCCCTAAGAGAAGGGATCCCCTATTGTAGACCGAACTACCACAAAACCTAGTCGTAGCGATGGAGCTCTACCTCTCCCCGCTCCATCCTCAGCCAGTAGACTCGCCTAATGCGAGCCAGCTCCTGCCCATCCTCTGCCCACATGAGGTGCTCTCACTATGGCCTCCAGGTGATCTGGTCTAGGATGAGGTCGTCTAGCAACCTCCGTGACATCGGTAGATCTATCTACCATTGTGACCCCCTCTATAGCCACTAGTAGAAAACCCGGGGCCTCTCCCGGTCAACCCCTATCAGTGGGAGCCCTACCGACCTTCGCATCACGATGTGCTCCCAGCACCAAACCTACAATAGCGATGTCAAAACTAGACATCGGCCTCCCTTGTATATGACCCCATGAAGGATCCTATACAAGTGGCATAGCACAAAACTACCCCAAGAAAACCTATAATCGTGGTCTCTCATATCACAGACCACATCTGAGAGGAGCCATGGTAGTCTACATCTGCTCTGGTGGCACAGCAGTAAGCCACCTACCACCCCTACCAAAACTTGAGTCAACCTAGATGCCCTAGGCATCTACCTTAGAGACTCAATGTTCACTTCACCCTTCTCCAAGGCAAAGCTCGGGTCTCCAGTCAATCTCATCATCGCCTAGCCTTGATTGTCCATAGGCGTCATCAACCGTCCCTGTATGGGGATCCTCATGATCCTCCATATGTCCTCTAGTGTGGGATTCATCTCCCCTATCGATAACCAGAAGCAGGACAACCCTGGATACCATCTCTCTGCTAAGGGCTATTAGCAGCCCCATGTCTGTCGATACTTGTGGCATCTCTGCCACATGCTGCAAATCGACCTAAGCCAGTCGATCATGCTTTGCCTGATCAAGCATGGCTATGTCATCTCGTAGCCCACCATATTTCCATTCTTGACTCTTTAGTAATCCCTTCTGCAAAACAAACAATAAAACACAAAATTCATTAATCAACCAATCATTAAAATTAAATTACATACATTTCAACCAAGCTTAATTTCATAAAAGTGATGATATCATCCACTATTGGATGATATCGTCCTAAATTGGGCAAAATCGTCCTTTGTAGGACGAAATCATCTCTGATTTCACAAATTGGGGGATCGCCCCTTGTTGGACGGGATCGCCCCTAGTTCTCCGATTTTGCCCTCAGATGAAATCGACGATCTAGGGATGATTTCGACGAAATCGAGATGATTTCGTCCCGATGGTGTCGACGGCCTAAAAATGGTTGCGATGCCCCAAAACAGTCTAAATTTAAAATAAAAAATTGCACAACTTAAATTTAAACCTAATTTACTAGGATTAGATCCTTACTTGTAGCCCGTGCCGGACCTCTATCGCTTTGTGCGTTGTCTCCACCATTTTTCTCTCTACAGAGCTCTGGAACAGTAAAAATGAATAGTAAAAATGAATTAGGGTTTTACCCTATTTTTCTTAATTTTATTCAAAACCAACTTTCTTTTTTTAATTTTTGCTTTTCCACGTTTTTACCTCAAACATTCGATTTGGGTAAAAACACGGAGGGGGCACCATAGTCAGTAGTCATATGATTCGACCTAGAATCATCATCTAAGAAATTGAGTACATTTTTGCTTTCTCGTAAAACGGGAAGAACTCGTATTTAATGCATTTTCTTCAAAAAAATTGCTAAAGAGGGGGAAAAATGTAGCACCCTAAAATTGGTGCAATTAAACCCTTAGTAAAAGATAAAAATTCAAATTTTACCTTGAACCGCTCGTTAAACCACCTGTTACCCACTTTCCTCGTTTTTTGTGTCATTTTTAGGATTTGTTTTGACCATTGGATGATATCGTCTAAGATCATACGAAATCATCCCAGATCTGATGAATTCGTCTGGAACAAAACGTCCAGATGATTTCGTCCCAAAACCAAATTTTCATAATTAGCTTCTGTTTCAAAAACCTCTCTAACTTGGGCAGAAAGTGTGTTTTCACAGTTAGAGTCTCCCCCATTGGAGATCTCCCAAATTGGGATGATCTCCAACCTCCTAACATCTCCCTAATCCTATATAAACTAGGATTTTTCCAGTTTATCCCCCTGATTGACTCCCCTGAACCCCCCGTAATTTCCACACACCTCAAAGCATCCTCACACCACTATTTGCATTCTGTATTTCATGTTTTCCTGTAGGAACTTTATTGTTTTTCAATCAAAGCTAGATCGCATCGTCGTAAGTGATTCCAAGCGATCTCAGACGATCCTATCGAGAAGTGTAGATGATATCGTATGATTTGAGGCGATCCCGACTGTAGTCCATATTGGGGGTAATCAGAGTCCAGAGTTTGCATCTTTTATTTGTTTTCTGCATTTCTCTATACATTATTTTAGTTATTATATTTCTGCATCCTAGAGTTCACCTCATTTGGTGTAATCACATGGTAAAGTTAAAATCAATCATTAAATCTACTGTATTTCTCTTATTTGTTATTTGAATCTGTTATTTAGGCCTGTTTGTTATTACTTCTATCATTTCCCCTTGCTTTTATAGTTGCATTTTTGATATTTTGTGTCTATTTTTGTGATTGCAGGACTCTGTTGAATTTTTTTGACAAATTCATTAGATCTCAGACGATCCCGTCTGATCTCAAATGATCGACTATGATCTGAGACGATTCTGTGCAATAGCATACAATTACGTACGAGTTGAGACGATCTAGACTGCTACAAAACTCAGAATCTTCATCAGACATCCGGAATCAGGTATGTACTGTTCTGGTTAGCATATTCTCTATGTTTAGCATTCATTCTTATTTTATGTATTCATAGAATCAACATTTGCATATAGAATAGTTTAGATTCATCTTGGACAAACCTAGGAATTGAATGATTAAAGTGCAAAATGAACACATCAAACTTACTATCAACCTAGGAGTGGAAACTGCCACTCAAAAGTTTCTTGGTGAACCCACCATCCATCAAAAATTCACCCTTATACTCCTCCCCCGAGAGGCGGGACCTTCAAAGGGCCTCTTAGTCCGAGGTATTGTCCCATCCTTCTCGCATCCCCCTTTTGGGCATGGATCCTATAGCCTGAAGGTAAGGATGCAAAAAATTTGGAGCGATACAGCTTGCATCTTCATTTCATATACAATCATTGAAAAGGTGTTGAATCCTCTTAGGGTTATTACATAACATATATTAAAAGGATCCTAAGGTTGGGAACTGATGCCCGAACTATCTTGAACCAAGCACGTTCTACATACTTTAAAGAGGATCTTGAGGAAAATGGTCAAAACCATACTTGGAAGAAAAGGTGAGGTGAAAAGAGTATTTCGTGTCTGTCCTATCATGCAACATAATACTTAAACAATGGTTTTTACCACTTCCATAGAGCTTAAAGCCTAAAATCAGAGTAGTAAGGATAGGGTTAAATCCCCATCGAACTTAGGTTGAGGATCCAACTCCCCAAAGCTCTAATTTGAACTTCATGGAGTAGTATGGATAGGGTCTAATTCTCATCTCACTTAGGTTGAGAATACGATTCCCCAAAGCTTCTATTTTTCCCAATCAAGAACTTGAAATTCCAAAGCAAATATTTTTCATGTCATCATTAATATTGGATTGGAAGGATCATACTACATGTCCCTTGCAAGGATGGGTAGTCATCCCCAAGGTTAAATAAATCAAAAGTAAAGTCAAATCATGGATTATGGGGTTAATATCCATCGGGGCTATAGACGCCTGACTGGCAGTGGAGTATGCTCATGCGTGGCAACATGTCTCGTCTAAAAGCAAGACCACTGATTGCTCAAACGAACAGGCTAGCCTGATAGTTTCATCCATAATAGGTTAAATAATTTTGTTCAAGATGAGGTAATGAACTCCAGATCAGAGTAGTAAGGATAGGTTTAAATTCCCATCTCACTTAGGTTTGGAATCCTATTCCCCAAAGCTTTGATTTCACTTACACTTGCACATGGGTTCAAGATGGTAGGGGCACATAACCAACTTTGGGATCTAGTAAATTAATTCAGTATACATATTTTTGGTCCTAAGAGGGTTTGATAGTTTTAATATGTTTGTTCATGATACTAGAAAGTTTGAGCCTTTGCAAAGCAGGTTGTTATATCTCTAACATAGTTGTCATACGTCAAATCCTACACAAATCATTCATAGCCTTGCATACGAATCATAAGTGAAACTAACAATGGAAATTTGAATGAGTTTCAAACGATAGGGAATGAAGCACATTGCACACATCGAGCTGATGCTTAATAATTCTAATGCTTCATGTATTTCTCATCTAGTTTTATTCTTGGGATATTTGCTTACGCTTGTATTTGAGTCTATGTGTTTTTAGGTTGAGTTCTCACCGAAATACTTGGGAGCATTTTCTAGTAGAGTCACCATTTGTTGTGGCTACTCCACAACGTACCCCAAAATTGAAGATCCACATTTTTGCATGTGTTCCAAGAAGACCGAAGCGGCCCATATGCTAAAGATCAGAGAAAAAAGCAAAACACCACAAGGAGAAAAAGTGTCGCGATATCGCGACATGTTGCACTGTCGTGGCTAAAAGAGAAAAAGTGTCGCGATATCGCGACATGTTGCGATTTCGCGACCAAAAGAGAAAAAGTTTCGTGATATCGTGACATGTTGCACTATCACGGCCAAAAGAGAAAAAGTGTCGCGATATCACGACATGTTGCATCGTCGCGACCAAAAAAGAGAAAGTGTCGCGATATCGTGACATGTTGCATCGTCGCGACCAAAAAAGAAAAAGTGTCACGATATCGCAACATGTTGCATCGTCACGACCAAAAGAGAAAAAGTGTTGCGATATCGCGACATGTTGCATCATCACGACCAAAAGAGAAAAAGCGTCGTGATATCGCGACATGTTGCATCGTCGCGGCCAAAAGAGAAAAAGTGTCGTGATATCGTGACATGTTCCATTTTCGCAGCCAAAACAGGAGAAAGAAAAAGTGTCGCGATATAGCAACATGTTGCATTTTCGCGACCAAATGAGAAGAGAAAGAACAAGAAAGAAAAGTGTCGTGATATCGCAACATGTTCCATTTTTGCCAAGGTAACAGACCTGCATAGTGACATGGACATAAGGACAAAATCCAATGAATAAGACAAAGTGTTACATAAGGAATCTTTAATGATTTGAAATCATTTAAGATGGTCATTACACACGGAAGGAAACGGATGCAAGCCCATGTGGGGAAGGTGAAACGAACAACCATTGGAAAATGAAACGAACAGTCATGGAAGGAGAAACAAATTTTTTTTCAGAAGTTTAAATACGCCATTCAAAGAGGCCAGAAGGGGTTGGAAATTGTTGCGAGCAGAGTTGCAGATTTGAAGGCAAGAGGGCCATTCTGGACCTGTTTGAGTCGTTTTTCTTCCATGGACTGGTTTGGGAAAACCAAAAATTTTGCTATTGTAAAATGACACATTTTTAATGCAAAAGTTTTCAGAAATTTGCATCTTGTGGGAAAGAAAGAAGGAGATTCTTTTTGCATGCTATGGATTTAATGTCTATTTCTTTTCTATTTTTCAGATTTCGAGTTTGTAGATGGAGTTAATGCAAGTTTTCTTGGTTGCTTCATGTGAATGCTTGAACCTGAAATTTATTTTAAACCCTAGGATCCAACACTTAGTCTATGGGGATTGTGCTTGTTTTGCAAGTCCAATAGGTTAGGTTGCATGCAGGGAAACCTCACATCTTCGGTTTTGTCGAAATAGGATAGCATCATACTGAATGCATTTTATTTTTAGTTTTCTGCATTTCATTTTCATTTTTCTGCATTTTATTTTTTCCAAAAATTTTAACTTATTTTCAGGCATTAAAATAAACATTTAAAAATTTTCAAAATCCAAAAAACAATGAACAATCACTAAAGTTTCATGGTGAAATAAACCAACATTGCCCCTTGTTTACAGTTACTTGCAATAACTAAGGTGTTCCAAGCATTTAAATTGAATATCTTTATTTGAGATTACTAATACACATATGCAAATGCTAATACAGTGGAGACCTTGGAGAAGTTGTTTATTTAATTTCTTTGCAAGAGGGGATTTGGAACCCAAATCCTAAAGGATAGTGTACTTTCACAATCGGGTGAAAATACCACTCAACAAGTGGTAAGTGAATTCAAAAAAATATCATATTTTAAATATGAGCAGATGTGGGAAGACCATCCTTAATTTGTTGATATGATAGCTCAAACATGGAATTCTTCGGGTAATGATGGGTTGTATGCCCTTCCAACCCAAATTAAATCTATGAAATCTAGATTAAAAGAATGGAATAAAAACACTTTTGGAAACATTTTTGAGAAGAAATAAGAAATAAAAGATAAACTTTCAAAATTTCAAAAAGGTGATCATAATAATCCAAGCTCGGAGGAAAGGGAGTTGCTTAATGAATATCATAATATTTTGAGTAAGGAAGAGAAAATCTGGAGATTAAAATCAAGATAGATTTGGTTAAAAGAAGGATATAAAATACAAAGTTTTTTCATAATATGGCTATAGTACAAAGATCAACATCCTAAATTAGTAGAATTAAATCAATAGGAGTTTGGATTGAAGATCATAGTAAAATTAGAAAAGAGGTCAATTATTTTTATCATAATATTCTAGGATCAAATAAGACTGAAGTTCTTAATGATAAAATTCTTCAAGATGTTCCTACAGTTATAATAAATGAAAACAATAAGAAACTAATGGAGTCGATTACTCTAGAAGTTTATTTAGCTCTTTTGTCTTTTAATAAGGATAAATCCCCAGGTCCATATGGGTTCTCTATAGATTTTTACCAATGTAATTAGGATATAGTGAAGGATTATTTATTGATGGCAATGGAATAGTATAGGGTAAAACATGAAGAGTTCTATCCAAACTTATTCCAGAATAATTAATATAGAAATAAATAACTCAGAAGAAAACAACTCATAATAAAACATGCACATAGAACACACGAGATTTACCCTGGTTCAACCAATATAGGCTACTCTAACAAACAAGAGCCACACCTCCTTTGATATTATTATTCACTCCTTACCTGTAATGGGACATTATAATCAATATAAAGGAAACTCTTACAACCCTAAACCATAATGTGGTGTTAAAATACCGTGGGCACAATACCATGGGATAAAACCACCCATACCCACTAATCACGATAATCCCACCAATGCCTCCGAAAATAACTTCGATAATATCTTCGAAAAAGTAGGAGGTCAAAGACGAGGCCTACCGTACAGTACTTCCTCTGCAAAGAATGAGACACATCCAACATATACATACCTTATAAAATAAATGCAACATATCTTACCCTAATTCCAAAAAAGAAGGATGTTGAATTGTTAGATTCTTTAGACCCATAAGACTGTAATATGACATACAAGATTATCTCAAAAGTGATGGTGAATCGATTAAGGTCATTGTTAGGGGAATTTTTTTTAGAAGAGCAAGGAGGGTTTGTGAAAGGAAAACAAATTCTATATGGGATCATAGTAGCTCATGAAGTTATACATTCAACACCTTAAATAAAAGATAAAGCAATGATCTTAAAACTTGATTTGAGTAAAGCCTATGATAGGGTTAAATAAGATTTTATTTTTGTTGTTTTAGAAAAATTTAGATTCAGGAATAAATCGGTTATATGTATTAAATCTTATGTCTTTACAATTTCTTATTCAGTGTTGGTCAATGGGTTAGTAACTAAATATTTTAAATCCAAAGGAGGCCTTAGACAAGGATATCCTTTATCTCCTTATTTGTTCATTATTATGGTAGATGTTTTGAGTAGGAACTTAAAGAAGACTTACAAAGATGGGCTTATAAGTGGACATAAGGTTAGTAATAGCATAGACAACATCTCTCATAAATAGTTTGTAGATGACACAACCCTTTTTGGAAGGGCAAGGATAAATGAGGTCAAATCTTTGAATAACTTTTTAAAGGAATATGAAATAACATTAGGGAAAAAAGTAAATAGGAAAAAATCTAAAATTTACTTCCTTAACACTCCAACTAATATCAAAGTAAGAATTTGTAGGTTACTTCAAATGGAGGAGGCAAATTTACTAACAACTTATCTAGGTATGTCTTTATTTGAGGGGAAAATGAGGATAGAATTGTGGAATCTAGTTATTAGTAAATTTCATAATCAACTTCAAGCTTGGAAAGATAGATGGTTATCGTTAGAAGGAAGAGTGCAGTTAATTAAGTCAATCTTGTAGGTCATTTCAACATAAAATATGTCATTGTATTCTATGCCAAAATCATTTGAAAAAAGTTTAATCTATATTATACGATCCTTTTTATGGTCAGGTTTATAGGATAAAAGGAATTTTCCTCTCGTGAAATGGAGCAAGGTGTATGATGATAAAACTATGGGAGGTTTGGTCCAAAGTATTGGTAATATTGAGGGAGTGAGAAAATTTTGTGTGATGTGAGCGACTATACAAGGGTTTCATCTGTGTTGAGTATAAGGAGATCTAGAGGTTGTTTTTTGGAGCCTTCGATTCCTAACAGCCAACATTTTTGTGGTTTCTACTAAATATTTAGCAGGATATGTTGCAAGGGATCCAAGATGGGTTAGAAATATATCTTTCAATAGATATTCATGTTGTGAACTTGATTGACAACAACTTCCAATTTGTTGCACAAAATGAAAGTGAAAATCATACATTTCCTTTGTGCCCAAGGTATGGTTAAAGAGATCTTGAAACAAGTTTCAAGCAGCAGATCAAAAAATGGCTCATATGTTAAGCGGATTTGGTGCTAAGGAGCACCCCCAAAATAAATCCATTATGGAAACCCCTTTCAAGGGAAAGGATTTCAAAGACTCAACCCCAAAAATAAATTTTAGGGATGCCCTCCATGGTGGATAGCCTCAACCTAATGCTAACATTAATCTTAGGGCTTCTCGTAAACCTCCTGAGAATACCTAATAGTGATCCTAGGAAACTAAGTCAAAATGTATTAATGCAGTTGATAGGACTTCGACTGTTAAGCTAGATATGGATGATATTCAAACTAGCATAGAAGATCTAGAAAAATGAGGACTAATTTATAATTTCTTGGGTTTTCATTTGGGCCTATCTGCTTTCAAATTTTGGGCTGCAAAAAAATTGGAAAACAAAAGGTGAGTTACAAATCTCTATCTATCCAAATGGTTATTTTCTTGTTTTATTTGCTAATAATGAAGATAGAAAGAAAAAATTTCAAGGGGGTCCTTGGTTCTTTGGAAGGATAAGGCTTTTTATTAAACCTTTGCATACTAAATTTAAATTTGAAGAAGATATGCCTTCTACAGGTCCTATGTGGGTTAGACTCTTTGACCTCCCAATTGAATTTTAGAATCTAGCTAATTTTTCTTTAATTGAAAACTCTTTGGAAACTTTTATGATGACTACTAATTGTACTAAAAACTTGAACATACTATTTATACTCAAATTTTTGTATCAATGGATTTTGACAAACCCCTATCTAAAAAGATCTCATTACAATTTGGGGAGGACACTTGGGAGCAAGTGGTGGACTATGAGAGTATTCCTTTTCGTTGCAAAATTTTCCATGACTATAGTCATTTGGCTAGTGTATGCCCAAATAAAATTTCAAATCAAAAGAAAGAGGATACAATCTTAGTAGGTTTCCAAATTCCTAAGAAGAAGAACACTAAAAAAAAATAGTTATGAAGGATCAATCGAAGTTATAAACTAATATGTTTGAAATTATTTCCACAAATAATGTTCCAGGTGAGGAAGAGGAAATGATAGAGATAAAAATCTTAGAAACATAATTTAAATATGCGGAGAAGGACTTAGAGACAAACCAACAAATTAAAGGTTTTCAACAAGAAAAAATGGAGTAAATATAAACAAGAAAAATAATCTTTTAAATGTCGAGACTTCAAATAATAGAAGTCCTAACATAGACTATGTTGAACCTTCTAGTAAAACTTTGGTTTTGTACATGCACTCTTTGAGGTTAGAATCCATCCCATATTTAATTGGGGTAAGTTAAGAAATAGGGGGAAAAAAATAAAGATGTATTCTAACAAAAAGGTGATGAGTGTCATAAATCACATCATTTAATCCTTAAGTTTTGTCAATCCAAGGCGGTGTCCAAGGCTATATACGATAGTAGATATAGGCAGCTTGAAAATCAGCTCATTCAAAAAATAGGCTTTATTGGTGGGACAAGTTAGCTTGGGGGTTTTTGTGTCACTTTTAATCCTATGAAACTAATTTACTAGCATGAACTAAAATTGAACTCTAATTACGCTTGTAGAATTGAAATTACATAAATGAAAAGATTGCAAAAATGAAACCTAATTACATTTGTAGAATTGAAATGACAGAAATGAAAATATTGCAGAAAATAAACACACACAAGCCAATAGTGTCTTGTGGTATAAGGTTATCAAGCTTCCACTACAGTGACCAATCAGCAAAATAAGAATGCTTGAAAAACTGGAAACAACTGCTTAAAAACAGGGGAAAATCATGAACGTTGCAAATTCACAAACTTATGCTATTTGATCAGTTGACACACATACATCTATTGTGAAAATACTAGCTACAAATATCACATGCATTTATAGAAAACACGGGTTAGTAAACAAGAAATGTAAACTAGCAAGCTTTCTACTAAATATGCTGTAGCAAAGTTCACAGAAAAACTTATCAACAATTAGTCCTTCTTCTAGGCCTGGAAGTGGCCCTTGCTCCCTGATCTAGAAGAAGGTGAAAGGAATGTTGCTAACTACTCAATTCTCACATGTACTTTTGAGACAATAAATGAATGAAGATATTGCACTTTTTATTCACTATCACATAACATTACAATGTTGTAGGAGAATCCTGCTAAATTGCAGTTTTGCTACAGTTTCTACTTCCTATCAGCTATTAGCTCTATGTCTATTTTCCTATATGCTCAACCATCAAGGGAGCCTATTATTTATAATATTCTATTACATGTGCTTATGCTTACAATCCATACTGTTGCTATTTTGCAGTGATTCAACATCTATTCTGAAGTCTTCCTCAAATTCAAGGAACTGCTTATGTTGTAACATCCTTCATTTTCCTTTTTGTACATCCTCCAATGGTGGAAATGAGTTGGAAGAGATTAGAAAACATCTCATACACCTGTATCCATCTCCAACTATCCATTTCCTACCTTATTGGGCATTGTGTTCACCATTTTTGACCAAAACTGGTCTTTCTCCGCTCATTCCGAAGCTGCTCCAGAATATCTGGCAGTGCAACAACTTGACACTTATCCAGATGCCAAATGCCCAAGAAAGTGGTTTTGACTGGTTAGGTAGTCTCCCTAAGTCCTTAGAAGATAGATCCAATAGGTTTTACATGTTGTAGTTGACAAATTCCAAGTCATGCTATTTATGGATAGTTGGCTGGAATTTGTATGGCTAAAATTCTGTGTTTCAGGTTTTCTGCACAATCACAGAAGTTTGGCACATTTTTATGATTCAAACTGGTTATAAAACAAGGAAACCATTTGAAATGCCACCATAATGGAATACACATCAGCACATATCACTATATTCTTCAAATATCCTTTTATTTACTAAGTAAATCAATTGAAATAGTGCAAATAAATGCAAAAAATGGTCAAAATAGAGTATTATGCTCCTAAACATTTAAGCATGTAAATATTAATATATAATGCATTCAATCATCTAGATTAGCATAAAAACATAGCACAAGGTTTATAAAGTAGTCCAAAATAGTCCATGAATGAGGCAATTTCTGGCCTCATCATTTTCCCCCCAACCTATTCTAATGCATGTCCTCATGCATTCTGTAAGGCCACAGAGGCACAAAGATCTATGTTCAGATTTATTTCCTGATAACTCCATAATTTCCCTTTGTAGTATCCTCTAGTTTCCTGTAATTGCTTGAGCCAATCCTAAAACTGCTCATCTGGTTGAGGATCATTATCAAAGAAATAAGGAACAAGAGTGATAATGGTAGGCAATCTGTACCTCAGACCTATCCAATGATGTTCTATTATCAGGATGGTCTATATTATGCCTTATTCTCTTCTTCTGGACCATAACAGATTGTTGGGTGAGATGGGCTCTCTTTTCTATAGTGATATTGGTAATTCTCCCCATCTAATCTGGCAAGCTGATAAAGCATTTGCAAAATTTTTGGCACAAAAGGTTTGAAAACTGGACATACAATCATTAAGATTGTTGAGATAAACCAATATGATATTTTGTTCTCTCATCATGGTAAAATGTTGATTGGTGGAAGTCCTATGATTGGGATGGACTGGTCTTAGCAACAACTCAACTTTTAATTCAGTTTCTTTACTTACCTTTTTCTCCTGATCCCAATATATTTGATTTTGCAGTGTGGACATAAAGGATCTTAACTGAATATCCCCTATAAAAATATGTGGCAAAAATGTCACATTTTTTGGCATGAGAAATTGGTGCAGGAATAGCTCACACATTAAATTATTTTGTTCCTCTAGACTGTGTAAATAGGCTTCCAGAAATTCTTTAGCAGTGTCCAATTTGTAAGGGAGATTGGAGCAAATCCTCATTACCTACCAACGGAGGTACTTCTCTTTCAATATTAAGCTATAAAATCTAGTTGGTCTTCTAAATTGGACTAGGTATTCTACAACTTGGTAGAGATACTATACCTGTTCTTGTAACCTATTTATTTATGTGCCTTGAGTATCAATCTTCTGTTCCAAATATTTTAAATATGTAATCTGTGTTTCCAATTTCTGACACCTCAATACCCAGTGTGCAATATCTTCATTGTATTTTTTTAGTGGAATTGTCTATGGGGGTCTAATTATTTGTGGTTTCTTTGGCAGTAAATCCACTTGCACCCCAATTTTTGTTGTTTCAACTTGATGTGTAACAGATGGAAATAGTTGTACAAAAAATTGGTGGGAATGCATGCTTACCTGATCATCTATTTTATCTCTTATGTTGAGTGACTTTTCCTCAGGTAGTTGCTCATGTATTGGTGCTTCAATTTGGGAAGGGGATTGTGGTCTGTCATCTGGTATGGCTGCTTCTCTATTTTGTTCTGCTAGCTCCAACAAAATTCACACCAAATCGTCTTCAACATCAGATTCTATAGGTTGTGGTTCAATATTTTCTAACCTATCCTTTAATCTGTCCACCTCCTACTGTAAGTCAACAATTTGTTTATATTTTTCTTCTATGGAAGCCTCCCTTTGTTCAATCCATCTCATTTGTGTTTTAATGACACTCCTAGAAGCTCGTAGTTGTTCTTGTATATCTTCCTCTTCCTCTTCTTCTTCCTCTACTTCTTCCTCTGCTACGAACTCTACTTCAGACTAAAAAAGGAAGTAGGTAAGTCATTCATTATGGATAATTCAGGCACTCCTGAATCTGCACATGTGTCTTCTGTGACTACATCCGTAATCACCTCTATAGCTACATTTGTAACCACCCTTGTGGTCATTTCCTCCTATTGTGTGTCTGTAGTAGATGTCCTAAGGTGCTCTCCTTTTGTTTCAACCATTTTTTGATGTAGCTTTCTAGGGCTCTTCCATCAAGGTGGTGATGTTTCAATATCCACTACCTCCTCAACTGTTTCACCCTTTTGAATTCTGGAGGACCTGTGCAACCCAAGGGTAGATTGCTTCCATTTATGTTTGCCTGTGGATTCTGACAATTCTGAAGTAGACTTTACTCTGGAGGAAGATGTTTCCTATGTTTTTCCCATTGAAATTTTTGGATGATCAGCGGTCTGGACTGGAAATATAGTCACATCCTCAGAAAATGTCACTTTCCTTTTCTTTTCTATAGAACTAGTTTTAGACTTTGCTTCCCTTTGTCTTCTAGTCCTAGCAGATGGAGGTCCTTGTGGAGAAGAAGGAATTTCATTTTCAAAGGAATCCCCCTCTTCATTAATTTTAGGGCTTTCATTCCCTATTCCCTCTCCATATTCTTTATGCACCATTTCATTCCAAGAAGAGAAAAATCTATCAAAACTCCTAGGATTTCCCCTAAAATGATATTTGTAGATAATTTTAATCAGTCCATGATGCTTAGGGGTTCCTTTTCCTTCCTGGTAGCATTTTGCCATGTTCTGTAACTCCTGGTGTAGATACAGAGGGAAATTAACCCTAACTTTAGGGTTTTGGCCACCATGTCTTAAATGATTCAAAATTTTAATGTGGTGGCTAGATAAAACAATGAATTGCCCTTCACAAGTGAAAAATATTATTACCCATACAACTACTTCATCCCATGGGTGTTGAAGACTTATTATTTTTACCCCCTTGCAAATATTGTTATTCATTTGATATTCAATTTGTTTATCCCCTTATTTTGTGAACTGATTAACTATCTCTGTTAAGGCATTTTTACCAGTTCTTGAAATTTGTAAACCTTGCAAGGGTAACTCAGTGATTTGGCTTAAGATTTTAGGTGTTACCTGTATCATCATGCCACTGATGTTGGCCTAGTTATTTTTGAAGGTTCACATGAATTCTGCTGCCAGTCCTTTGGAATATCCATCAAACTTGTTAAGGAATGGCATTAACCCTCCTTCAAAAATCCATAGCATCTCAGGATCCCTTTGCAAATAACTGGCATTTTTTGGCTCAATTTTATTCTTTTTCCCCATATTTGCGTTCTGTCGCTACCCTATGAAGCTCTCTGCTCTTGCAATACTTTGTTCTCTGGTTTGTAACTGATAGTGTTTTTGGCTGAGAAGTGCTACGATAATTTGCAATGCTTTCTAAGATAGGACAATGAATGTTTAGAGCGTAGGAATCATCTTCGAAACGTGATGGAAAAAAACAAATTATTTTCTTTCGACATGTGGCAGATAATTAGTGGCTATTTCCTATGATGACAACAATTGAATTATCTCAATTGTTGATTACCCACCAATTTAGTTATGATTTTGTTGAGGTGGCAATCAATCATTGGCCATAACATGGGCAATTTGTAGGTTAGTGTCATTAATTATCGAGTTTGCATTTGTCGAGGTACCTTGTTTGCATGACCCGGAGAGTGCGCAAGAAACCCAAGCATGTGGTTTTTTCAAACAAATCCTTCTTCATCATATCTCAGGATAATGCACCTTGTGACCCTTCTCGAACCCTGTACCTTGACCGGTTCATCAACTTTGGATGGCATGATTAAAAACAAATTGATGCCACATGGAATTTCATGTTCCCAATTCTATCACGCAACCAAACATGTCCTTTTTCATTTCGAAGTTATTTTTCATTTCGAAGTTTGAATACTATTCCATTTCGAAGCATGCACCCTACCTCATTCTGAAGTTGTGTCCTGTTCTACAAGGGAATAAACAACATTCTTATTCTGGAGCTTGATATCATTCTGAAGCTCTGCACACCTTTTTATCAAAATAGGTTTTGCTTGTAGTTTTTTAATTTGTTTCCTTCAATCCTTTCAAACCAGCATGAAATTTTTGCTTTCTTTTGACCAGATTGATTACTTTTATCAAACCTTATGAATGTTTTATACTAACTAGCGATTTTTATACACTACATACTAAATATCTACAATGATCAAAATGCAAGGACACATACCTGATTTAACCAATTATCTTACATTTTTATAGATGTTTGTTCCTGCTGACTACCATCTGACTCTTCGATGGAATAAAGCAGGTGCAGTCTGAGAAACGATGAAACAATGATTGTGATACCAACAAGGCAAACATACCGAAAAACCGGTTTTCATGCAAGCCAATTTAGAAGTGCCTCCTAGGAGGTTTTCACTTTCTGAATTATTCATTTTATTATTATATATATATATATATATATTTTTATCATTCTATTGAATCTGTTGTGGAAGAGGTAGTTCCTTCCATCATGGATACATCCAATTGCTCCACTTGCTTTAGAAATTCATCCTTAGTCAATGGTGTATGGTATATCCATAGATGATGTCCATTAACCACTAGCTTCCTTCATGAATCATCAATGGGTGATAGATGAACAACTCCATTTCCAAATACTTCTTCAATCAGATAAGGTCCAAGCCACCTAGTTTGTAACTTCCTAGGAAAATCTTCATAGCAAGAATCAAACAACAAAGCCCAATCACCTTGCTAAAATTCCTATTGCTGAATGTGATTGTCATGCCACAACTTCCATTGTGCTTGAATCATCTCAGTTTGATGCAATGCCTCCATTCGTAGTTCATCCAATGCATTGAGCTACAAAATCATGTCTGTTTGTGCCTATGACAAGTCAATACCAACTTCCAAAGCAGTTCAAAGTGTTAGTAATTCAAATTCAATAGGCAAAAGAGGCTTTTTACCATAAACCAATTCATAAGGTGTAAATCCTGTGGTGGATTTCCATGTAGTGTTATAAGCCCAAACTGCTTCAGGTAGTTTATCCATCCAATTCCTCCTATGGGAAGCTACTATTTTGGTTAAGATTCTTTCTAATTCTCGATTGGTTACTTCAACCTATCTATTTTCTTGAGGGTGATAAGGTGAGGACTTCCTGTGCTTGATTTCATATAGTTTAGTAAAGGCTTCAATAACCTTTGATGTAAATTGAGGTCCCTGATCTGTAGTGATAGAATGGGGGGCTCCAAAACATAGAATAATTTGTGTATACAAGAAATCAGCAACCTTTTCTTCACGAGCATGTTTAAAAGCACGCACTTCTACCCATTTAGTCACATAATCAGTACATACCAAGATATGCACCTTTCCTTGAGAAGGTGGGTCAATAGGTCCTACAAAATCCAGCCCCCACCTTTCAAATGGTTCTAAACCTACTTGAGGGTGCAATGGCATTTCATTTGTATAGGTAGGTTTTCCCATCCTTTGACATGCATCACAATGTTTGACATACTTTTTCACATCCTTATGCAGAGATGGCCAGTAATAACCAGTACCTAGGATTTTCCGAATTGTACTTTTTACTGAATAATGTCCTCCTGATGGTTCATCATGGCATGCACGAAGGATATCATATACTTCATCCTTGTGGATGCACCTGCGTAAGACATGGTCAGGACCGCATTTAAAAAGTAGACCTCCTATCCATTTGAAAGATGAGCTTTGCTTGATTAATTGTTTCTTTTGTTTAGAAGTGAAGTGAGGAGGAACTTTCCCTATAGCCAAGTAATTAGCTATATCTGCAAACCATGGTGATTGCACAGAGATAGAAAATAGTTGCTCATCAGGAAAAGCATCCTCAACCAATTCCCTTGTGTCTGTGTTTGGCAATCTTGATAGAAAGTCTGCTACTACATTGGCTTTCCCTGGTTTATTAACTATGGTGATATCAAATTCCTACAATAATATTAACCAACGAATAATTCTTGCACTAACCATCGGTTTTTTCATCAGGTATTTAATAGCAGCATGATTTGTATGAATGAATACTTGATATCCTATGATATAGTGTCAAAATTTATTGATAGCATATACTACAGCTAAAAATTCTTTCTCAGTAGTGGTGTAGTTCTTTTCTGCTCCTATCAAGTTTTTACTAATGTAATAAATGGCATAATGTTCTCCATTTTCAATCTGACCTAATGCAGCTCCAATTGTAGTATTGGAAGCATCAGTCTGAATATGGAATGGCAGTTCCCAATTAGGACCTCTCAACACCAAGGGAGATGTTAACTTCTCTTTCAATGCTTCAAAAGACTTTTGACATTATGTAGACCAGGTAAATTCAGAATCCTTAGTCAATAATGCAAACATTGGATTGGCTATGGTACTAAAATTTGCAATAAATCTGCGGTAGAAACCAATATGTCCCAAGAAACTCCTAACATCAGTTTGAGTTTTTGGAGGAGGAAGGGTTTTGATGACTTCCACATTTTTGGGGTCAACCTTGATCCCATGAGAGGAAATGTGATGACCAAGAACAATCCCTTCCTCCATCATCAGAAAGCATTTTTCAAGATTTAAAGACAAATGGTATGTTTCACAACGTGTTAAAACTTTTTCAAGATGTTCCAAGGTATAATCAAAAGTTTCTCCACATACTGTGAAATCATCCATATAGATTTCCACACTTTCATTTGTTAAATCAGAGAATATTGCCAAAACATCTCGTTGAAAATTTGTTGGAGCATTACATAAACCAAAAGGTAAAACCCTATAAGCAAATGTTCCCCAAGGGCATGTGAAAGTAGTTTTCTCCTGGTCTTCTAGTGCAACCTGTATCTGATTATATCCACTAAAACCATCAAGAAAATAGAAGAATTTCTTTCCAGCAAGGGTGTCTAACACTTGGTCTATAAATGGTAATGGGAAATGGTCCTTATGTGTGACCTTGTTTAACTCTCTGTAATCTACACACACTCGCATTTTCCCATTTTTCTTTGGAACAATAACCAATGGGGAAACCCATCGACTATCTAAAATTGGATAAATGAAACCTACATCTAAATTTTTTTCAATTTCCTCCTTGACAATGTCTCTTAGAGCAGGATTCAAACGTCTTTGAGGTTGTCTCACAGGTTTAACATCTTCAGTGTATATCCTATGTGTACACACATCAGGATGAATTCCTGATATATCCTTGTAACTCCAAGCAAAGGCCTGAACATGTTTTTGTAGGACAACAAATAATTTTGCTTCTTGTTCATTTGTCAACCAACTATTAATGTTCAAAACCTTCCCTGGTTGTACTTCAATTTGCTTTATCCCTGGATGAATAGAATTGACTACTCCATACTTGTTGATTAAAGAATTTAATGGATAGTGGTGTGGTTGAAGAGTATGAAATATTCTTGATTCTGTTTCAAAAGTAATTCTGGATGGGATCAGTTTTTGCATAGGACATGTGAAAGAGGTCAGAAGGTGATGATGCCATCCATGTGGTAATGTGAAAGAACTTTCTTGTATTGGAATGGATGAAAGGTGTTCTGAGGTCTGTTCTTCATATTTCCACAGCAAGTGATGAACAATAATTTGATCATATTTAATCCCTTGTTCTTGTAATGTCTCTACTAGGACGGTCTCATCCTCAAAAATTTCTCTTTCTTGTGAGTTTATTTCCTCAATGTGTTCCTTCACTATTATTGTGGCCAAGGTGGAAATAGTTTCTTCCTGTTCTTCATCAGATTCAAGAAACCATAAATTTTCCAGAAAATTTAGTTGAAGGTTGGGCAGGAGGATAAAGGGAAATATTTTTGAGATCAATGCCATTTGAAATAGTCATTTCCCCATATCTGTAGTCTATAAAAGCAGCTGTAGTGGTAAGCCAAGGTCATCCTAGGATAATGGGATAGCCATTGGCTGAATTTCTAGGCTGCAATACCAGGAAATCTATAGGATATTCCCAAGAAGAGACTTCTATGGAAATATCTTCCAATATCCCTTCTGGTTTTGCAACTGACCTATCAACCATTTCTAAAACTGTAGTTGTAGGATTGAGATTATTGAGCTATAGTTTTTGCATTGTATCCTTAGTCATTACATTAATTGTAGCTCCAAGATCAATCAATACATTCGGAATTTGCATTAGCCCAATAGTGATTGTGACAACTGGACTTCCTGGGTCACTATACTTTGGAGGAACAAGTTTTCCAGATAGCAGGTCAGCTAACTTCCCCTCTACTTGCATAGTTTTAGGAAAGGACTTCTTCTTTCTGCCAGGTCTTTTGATACATAACTCCTAAACTATTTTATTGATTAATGGCACATCCTTTATTGCCTACAACAAAGGAAGGGATATAGTCATTTTCTTAAGCTCTATGACTAATTCTGATTCAGGGATAGTTACAGTATTATCAAATCTTTCAGGATATGGTACCACTCCTGAAGGAGGTACATTTTTCACTTGCACATTTTTTGGTTTTTCTTTTTCTTTTTCCAAAGTTGTTTGCAATTGTTCTAGATTTGGAGATTCTTGTTTTCCATAAATTTCTTCAATGGTAGGTGGAACAAGGTTAGGTAAGACCTTTCCTGAATGTAATTGGATATTACTACAGTCAATAACATGAACTGCAGTAGTTTCTTCAGATTCAGTTGCATAGACAAGAGCTTCCTGTCTTGTATTATTTGGGTTAGCCATAGGTTGAGCTAGAAGTGGAGGTTGCTTTACCGATTGTGCTTGTTGTGGTTGCATTCTTCCCTGAAAAGTTTGATTAGGAGTAGGCAACAAGTTTTGAGTTTGTCCTTGATACCTTTGTTGCCCTTGATATGATGGGTACTACTGCCCCCATATTTTCCCATGTTGTTGATTCTGTGTCCAAGGTGGATTAATCCAACCAGAGTGTGACCAGTCTTGAGGAGTTGTCCAAGAGGATTGATTCCAAGGTTGTGAGGGTGGTTCTACATATCCCCATGGCATATTCCAAGGATTTTATCCCCAACCCATGGGAAAATGAGGAGCATTTTGATATTGTGAAAAGTTGCCTCCTTGCCTTTGCCCAATAACATTAAGTTCTTCAATCTGGGTTTCCAAAATATTTTTGAGTTGCGGTAGCAGATGGCATTTATCAATCACATGCTCCTTTGAAAAAATACCACAAATAGTTGAGATAGAAGTTTTGTTTAAGGGACAATCTTGTAAAGCATGCTTGCTTTTGCATCTTGGGCAATAGATAGCCAAGGGTGGTGTAGAGTTGGATTTTGCATTTCTCTCCCCTAATGCAGAATTTAATTGGACAAGAATATCAGTTTTCATGTTAGCCATTTCTTCCATCAATTATTTTATATCATTGTTATTAGAATTCTACTTCTTTCTTCTTTGCCTAGTGTGAGAATAATTTTTGCATAATCCTACGATTTCATCAATCTCAAGGGTGTTCACATCTCCTTTTCCCATTAAGTCTAATACTTCCCTAGAGTCATCCTGTAAACCTCTCAAAAATATGGTTTTTAACAAGTCTGGTTCTACAGGACCACATCTCTTTTGAATAAAGGTAAACCTATCAAGATAATCCTCCAAATTCTCATCTTCTTCTTGTTTAATCTGAAATAATTCATCCTTTCTATTTCACACTCTACAATACTCCTGATACTTATCCAAGAATGCAGTTTCCATTTGATCCCAAGTGCGGATTGAATCAGGTTCAAGACTCATAAACCAACGTAAAGCTGCATCTTTGAGTGTAGAGGAAAATAATTTCAGTTTTTGGTTGTCATTTACATAATCATAAGTCTGACATAGAACCTTAAATTCAAACAAGAATTGGTCAGGATCCTCAGAGACAATTCCCCTAAAGGTTGGCAATACTAAAGGTGAAATTGTTTTCATAGGAGCATTCTAAGTAGGATTCAACCGAATAGGGTATTCAAAAGTCCTAGTAGGGTTTTCAGCTTGGTGGACCATAACATCCCTATCGTGTTCTACTTCTGCCATAGTTTCTCCCTCACTCTTGATTTTTGCAACCTGTTCGGATGGACCAGACTCAGGGGTATGTCTAGAAGTAAGTGCTTCTAAGAGTTCCTATTCTAGAGGTCCCAAAATTTTGGTTGATGAAGAAGATGACTCTCGTTTAAGTCTTTCAGGGATTTCATACACAGGCAAGTCTTCTCCTGATCATGAAGAACGCCTTTTTGGGAAAGAGTCGGTTTTGATAAACCTTCCTCTTTCATCTCTTGGCCTATGCATTCATGCTCATTTGCTAAATGAACTGAAGTACAAGTTTCCAAAAAACTATTACTTGTACCAAGATAACAATTCTTGGGCTGCTTTACTTCTCCTAACAACACCTAATTTTCCTCGACAACGGTGCCAAAAATGATGAGTGTCATAAATCACATCATTTAATCCTTAAGTTTTGTCAATCTAGGGTGGTGTCCAAGGCTATATACGATAGCAGATATAGGTAGCTTGAAAATTAGCTCATTCAAAAAATAGGCTTTATTGGTGGGACAAGTTAGCTTGGGGGTTTTGTGTCACTTTTAATCCTATGAAACTAATTTACTAGCATGAACTGACATTGAACTCTAATTACGCTTGCAGAATTGAAATTACAAAAATGAAAAGATTGCAGAAATGAAACCTGATTACATTTGCAGAATTGAAATGATAGAAATGAAAATATTGTAGAAAATAAACACACACAATCCAATAGTGTCCTATGGTAGAAGGTTATCAAGCTTCCACTACAGTGACCAATCAAAAAAATAAGAATGCTTGAAAAACTAGAAACAACTGCTTAAAAATAGGGGAAAATCATGAACATTGCAAATTCACAAACTTATGCTATTTGATCAGCTGACACACATACATCTATTGTGAAAATACTAGCTACAAATATCACATGCATTTACAGCAAACATAGGTTAGTAAACAAGAAATGTAAACTGGCAAGCTTTCTGCTAAATCTGCTACAGCAAAGTTCACAGAAAAACCTGTCAGCAATTGGTCCTTCTTCTAGGCCTGGAAGTGGCCCTTGCTCCCTGATCCAGAAGAAGGTGAAAGGACTCTACTAACTATTCAATGCTCACATGTACTTTTGAGACAACAAATGAATGAAGAGACTGCACTTTTTATTGATTGTCACATAACATTACAATGTTGTAGGAGAATCCTGCTAAATTGCAGTATTGCTATAGTTTCTGCTTCCTATCAGCTATTAGCTCTATGTCTATTTTCTCCCCTATGCTCAACCATAAAGGGAGCCTATTATTTATAATATTCTATTACATGTGCTTACGCTTACAATCCATATTGTTGCTATTTTGCAGTGATTCAACATCTATTCTGAAGTTGTCTTCCTCAAATTCAGGGAACTGTTTATGTTGCAGCATCATTCATTTTCCTTGTTGTACATCCTCCAATGGTGGAAATGAGTTGGAAGAGATTATAAAACATCTCATACACCTGTATTCATCTCCAACTATCCATTTCCTACCTTATTTGGCATTGTGTTCACCTTTTTGACCAGAACTGGTCTTTCTCCGCTCATTTCGAAGCTGCTCTAGAATATCTGGCAGTGCAACAACTTGACGCTTATCCAGACACCAAATGCCCAAGAAAGTAGTTTTGACTAGTTAGGTAGTCTCCCTAAGTCCTTAGAAGATAGATCCAATAGGTTTTACATGTTGTAGTTGACAAATTCCAAGTCATGCTATTTATGGACAACTGGCTGGAATTTGTATGGCTAAAATTTTGTGTTTCAGGTTTTTTGCACAGTCACAGAAGTTTGGCACCTTTTTGCAATTCAAACCAGTTAGAAAACAAGGAAACCATTTGAAATGCCACCAAAATGGAATACACATCAGCACATATCACTATATTCTTCAAATATCCTTTTATTTACTAAGTAAATCAACTGAAACAGTGTAAATAAATGCAAAAAATGGTCAAAATAGAGTATTATGCTCCTAAAAATTTAAGCATGTAAATATTAATATATAATGCATTCAATCATCTATATTAGCATAAAAAAATAGCACAAGGTTTATAAAGTAGTCCAAAATAGTCCATGAATGAGGCAATTTCTGGCCTCATCAAAAGGTAAGCTGCAAGACCAATCATCATCATATGGTAAAATAAGGTGAAAAGCTTGTAGAGGAAGGTAAGATTAATAAAATTACCAGTTTTTTTAACCCTCGTATTAATGAATATCATCACTTGAAATATTATAGAACTCAAAGGGGGTATTTTAAAACAAAATGAAATTAGAAGAATGATTCAAAAAAATCATCCACATCTTGTTTTCCTTCAGGAAACAACGATTTCAATAGAGGAAATGGATTCAATTGCTAGTAAAATCTGGCCAACTGGAAAAGTTGCTTCCCTCAGTTCCCAGGGGATTTTTGGTGGTATTTCTTACCTTTGGGACCCAAAACAGGTAGTTATTCACCATATGGTTGACAACTGGGGTCTTTTGGCTGTAGCTATTCAAAGTAGACATTCTAACCAAATTATTCTTTGCATAACTATTTTACTTTGACTGCTTTGGAGTAAAAGAGAAGATAGTAGAAGGATATAACTTATATTATCTCTCATTTTATTGAAGCTTGGATCTTGATCAGAGGATATTTCAATACCATCCTCTCTCTAGATGAGAAAATATAGGAAAATATAAATTTGGACATAAGCACTGACCTCATGAGTGAATATATTGCAAACCTTCATCTTGTGGACATCTAGATAGATAATGGCCTTATGATTTGGTCTAACAAAAGGCAAGTCTTAGCTTGTATCATGGAGAGATTGGATAGTCTCTAAAAATTTATTAATCCATGGTCATACTCCTAAGTTGAAGACTCTTAACAATGTTGGTTCGTATCACTGGCCAATCATGGTGGAAATACAATGTGAGTTTCTCACCTTTTCAATTTTAGTTAATGTGGCTTAGAGACAATTCCTTCATACCCCGAGTGTAGAAATGGTGGAAGGAAGGTAAACCAAGGTATGGGACTAAGATGTTATGTTTTTACAAAAGGTTGCAATACATTGAATCCAAAATTAAGATTTGGAATTGGAATAATTTTGCAGATGTCCAGCAAAAAACATGAAGCAATTGCTCATCTTAAAAATTTGAATAAGAATTTTTTTTTAGATGGCCTCACAAAGAGTAGAAGTACAAATAAAATTAGACTCACAACTCAGTTAGAGGAATGGAAAAAAGATAAGAACTCTTATGGAAGCAAAAATATAGGACCCAAGGGCTCAAAGAAGGAGATTGAAACATATTCTTCCACAAATATCTTCTAGCTCAAAGATCTCACAATTTTATTTCTTCCCTAAAATTTGATTCTAGAGACGTTGTCTACACTTGGGATGGCATGAAATTTGTTGTTGTAAATTACTTTTCGAATCTATTTGTTGCTACACCTCTTAAATCAACTTCTCAATAAAATATTCTTCAAGAAATAACTACTCTTATCACTTCTAAGGAGAACTCTGGTATGACTACTCCAATACCATCAATGAGATTAAACATGTGTTATTTAAAATACAAAAAGAAAAAACCCTAGGTCCTGATTGTTTTCCCATTGAGATATCAAGAGTTTTGGGATATCTTTCATGTTGATTTATTAGAGGTGGTGGAAGAATCCAGAAAAATCCAAAGAATTTTTGAAGGTTATCAATAAAACTTACATAACTCTTGTCCCAAAAGTTCAAGAGGTAGATCATATCTCAAATTTTAGACCTATAGATTTATGTAATGTCCTTATCAATATCATTACAAAGATAATGGTAAAAAGGCTTAAGATTCTTTTGCATAATATTATTTTCCTTAAAAAAGAGGGTTATGTGGAAGGGCATCAAATAGTGGATGAGATTGTTCTTGCTTAAGAAGCCATCCATTCCATGGAAATGCAAAAATATCCATTTATGTTCATTCGTTTAGACTTATCCAAGGCTTATGATAGAGTGGATTGGCACTACCTTGTCAAAATTTTGAGGCAATTTGGGTTCTCTCAAGATTAAATTTGAGCAAAATTGAGGGAGATGTGACCTTATAAAGTCAACCATCCGTAACAAGCGCAATGATGATTTTTCAAGTCATGAAAAATGAAATTGCAAATATTTGTCAGCTAGGGTTTAGATTATGGGAAGATAAATGAAGGGCTAGGACTTTAGTGAGGCAATACATTCTATCTAGACAAATTTTTTTAGCTAAGTTTTTTCCCTTATTTATCTTAGAAATTTTGCATGCAAATTATTATAAATTTTTTATCAAATATTATATTTGTTATAGGATATTATGATATATTTCAATATAGTTTAAGTTTTAATTTCCTTTCCATGGTTTGATTTATATTTAAATCATTAGTTACATCTATAGTGGTAGAGGTTAGTGAGCGCACCTTTGAGAGATCCTTGTTGCTCCAATATATGGTGGTTTTTGATAAATTTAATGAGTTTTGGCCAGGGGCTTCAACCTTGAGAAAATGGTTTGATAGGTGTTGGAAGTCTCTAGGACTGATTCTATCATTTCTTTCCAAAGGTTTCTTCCTAGTCATTTCTTGTTCTAAAGAAGAAAGATAAAAAATGTAAAAAAGGGATCCTTGGTTTATGGGAAGAGCAGGACTCTTCCTTACCTGCTGATATAATGGATTTTCACCTAAAAATGTAAATATATCCCTAGTACCAGTGTGGATTAGGATGTTTGGGTCACTTGTTGGATTTTAAAAAATAGATACCCTCAAGGTAATAGGTAAAACTCTAGGAGAATTCCTTGAGACTTTAGATACTAGAAAATATGGATTCTTGGTTATTTATGCTGAGATATTGGTCAAGATTGATATAAGTAAAGCTTTACCATAATCAATCATTCTTAAGTATGGGGATAAGATGTGGATCCAGATTATAAACCATATATTATGAAAACATATCTTTTATAGGTAGAATATGTCATGAGGTGGGGCATATTGAGATACCATACCCTAATAAAATCTTAGCAGAAGCATATGTAGAAAATCCCAAGAGAAACTTACAAATGGTTATGGATGAAGATGGTTTTCAACTTCCAAAAAATAGATCTAGAAAAATGAAATAAAATAAATAACTAAGACCAGTAAGTAAGGAATTTGGAATAAATACCAACTCTTTTGAGGCTTTAGCCTATGAAGAAAAAGTAGATCAAAACTTAGAGGACACGGTACAACAATTTCAACATATTGACAAGGAATCGTCTATTCAATGTGATCATAATTTAAGGAAGACCATTCTTGATGAACCTAAGAAATGTGTCTCATCAAATTTTAAAGACTCTCTTGAAGTACCATGCACCATTCAAGAGAAAAAAATGGTAAATAAAATGTGGTTTTAGAAGTTAATACCTCTACCATTAATAAGGAAACACCATAAAATGATCAAAATTTTATGAGCAAGACAAGTCAAAATCTTTTGTAATACAGCTAAGAGAGGATAAATATGATGAAAAAAAAATTGTGAAATAATATTGAGAAATAGAATAATAAGACCTACTCTTGATATAGGTAGGGCAAAAAGAGGAAAACCCTCAAATTATCAAGAAAGATCCATGAAAGCAAGAGCAAACATAGAGAAAGGAACACAAACTAAGTTGGTTGAATTTCTCATTACCAAACAACAAAATGATATCGGTAATACATGGGTGGGGCCAAAAGCCCCTAACAAGACATGATTATCATCTCATGAAATATAAGGGTTGATAATACCCCTTAAAAGTAGAGGTGTATTGGGGACCTATGTTTAGTTAATAAGCCTGATATTCTTTGTATCCATGAAACTAAAATTACAAAAGAAGAAGTTTCAAAAACTATGTAAGCAATATGTGCAAGATGTGAATGGGATGCTATGGATTCTAAAGGAGTGATAGGGGGAATTATAACTTGTTGAAAAACTTCTAGAACCTCTTGTGTAACCATTCATAAAACTAGGTATTGGATAGCCTCTTTAGTCACTTGCTACTTTGTTAATATTTATTTCATCCTTATCAATGTATATGGACCTACAACTCAGTTAGGTAGATTAGAATTTTGGAGTGGGATTGAAGCATTTATGAGAAGTAAAGACTAAGAAACTTAATTCATGATCATATAATACTATAACCAAGTTGGATGAAAATTTTAAGAGAATAGAAAATTAAACCAAAGTATGAGAGATTTCTCAGCTTTTATTCAAAACAATAATCTATGGGAGGTTGATTTTAAAGAAGAAAATTATACTTGGACCAATAACAGGAAAGGCCATACCCTAATAGCAAAAAAATTGGATAGATGCATTCTGTCAGATCATTGGCTAGATGAAGGAACTTATGCTAAAATTAATACCTTAACAAGTATTGGTTCACATCATTGGCCAATAAGAGTTAAGATGGTGGTAAGTGAATTCAAAAAATGATTATATTTTAAATATGAGCAGATGTGGGAAGACCATCCTCAATTTGTTGATATGATAGCTCAAACATGGAATTCTTCAGGTAATTTTGGGTTGTATGCCCTTCCAACCCAAATTAAATCTATGACATCTAGATTAAAAGAATGGAATAAAAACACTTTTGGAAATATTTTTTAGAATAAAGAACTAAAAGATAAAATTTCAAAATTTCAAAAAGGTGATCATAATAATCCAAGTTCAGAGGAAAGGGATTTGATCAATGAATATCAAAATATTTTGAGTAAGGAAGAGAAATTATGGAGATCAAAATCAAGATAGATTTGGTTAAAATAAGGAGAAAAATACAAAGTTTTTTCATAATATGGCTATAGTACAAATATCAACATCCTGAATTAGTAGAATTAAATCAATATAAGGAGTTTGGATTTGAATATCAGAGTAGAAAAGAGGTAAATTCATTTTATCATAATATTCTAGGATCATAGAATACTGGAATTAATGAAAAAATTCTTCAAGATGTTCCTACAGTTATAATAAATGAAGACAATAAGAAACTAATGGAGCCGATTACTCTAGAAGTTCATTTAGCTCTTTTCTCTTTAATAAGTATAAATCCCCAGGTCCATATGGGCTCTCTATATATTTTTACCAATGTAATTAGGATATATTAAAGGATTTTTTATTGATGGTAATGGAATAGTCTAGGGTAAAACAATACATACCTTATAAAATAAATGCAACATATCTTACTTTAATTCCAAAAAAGAAGGATGTTGAATTATTTGATTCTTTAGACCCATAATACTATGTAATATGGCATATAATATTATCTCCAAAGTGATGGTGAATCGATTAAGGTCATTGTTAGACAAAATTATTTCAGAAGAGCAAGGAGGATTTGTGAAAGGGAGACAAATTCTAGACGGGATCATAGTAGCTCATGAAGTTATACATTCAACAAATTCAAGAAAAGAGAAAGCAATGATATTAAAACTTGATATGAGTAAAGTCTATGATAGGGTTAAATAAGATTTTTTTTTGCAATTTTAAAAAAATTTGGATTCATAAAGAAATCAATTAGATGGATTAAAGCTTATGTCTTTACAATTTTTTAATCTAGTGTTGGTCAATGGGTTAGTAACTAAATATTTTAAAGCCAAAGGAGGACTTAGACAAAGATATCCTTTATCTCCTTATTTCTTCATTATTATGGTAGAGGATTTGAGTAGGAACTGTTGCCAATTTTACCACACAGTTATTGAAATTCATTTTGCATACAGTTTTGAGACCATTCATTGTAAAAAACTTTTCTTTTTCCATAAACATGGTTAAGATATGGTTATGTTGTTGTGCTTTCATACGCTGTCTCATTTAGTTTAAAACTATATTTTCTTACATTATGAAATTCTTCATATTTGTTGTACTTTTCTATGTTTTTTGTACTTTTCCCTATTATGTTGCATGTAAAATTGTGAATGTTTTAGCATGGGCATTTTTCTTATCTTTGTCTTCAAAACCTTTCATTTTTTACACATATGGCTGTAATTTCTAGTACTGAGATGCTTCATTTTTATTTTTCCTATTAAATTATAAAAACTCTCTGGCAGTAAGCATAGATAGGAAAAATGGCTAAGTATGAAAAAGAGGTTTGAGCATAGTCGAGGCTGCAACGCTCCACTCCGAGAATGAATTATCAAAGTGCTCCATCCATGGAGTGACATTCTAAAAACAATAAAAAATAGGTGTAAAAATGGCTAAGTATAAAAGTCAATATGGTAAAACGCTCTGCTAGTGGAGTGCCCTTCAAAAGCACTCCATCAGAGGAGCGCCCTTTCCCATAAGACTTAAAAGAAAAATAGACTTGGCTAAAAGAGCAAGTAATAGTCAAAATCAGTCAAAGCCTAAAACACTCTGTCAATAGAGAACCTCCCCAAGACAAAGAAAATATAGATTAAGTGTTGTGTAAAAGACAAATAAGAGTCAACCTGTGGTCAAAAGGTAAAGCGCTCCACTCAAGGAGCGCTTCTCCAAAGCACACCACTTTGGGGGTGCTTGAGGGAAGAAGGGGCGCAAACCGTAAAGATAGCAAAAAAAGGACTAAAGGTGCATTAAAAGTCAAATTATCCAAAAGCACTCCACCCAAGGAGTGCTCATCCAAAATTGCTCCACCCAGGGAGTGCTCATCCAAAATCACTCCACCCAAGGAGCGCTTCTTCAAAATCTCTCCACAAGGAAGTGTTTTCACAAAAAAATGAGTAAGGGATGAACAAGGTAAGAGGGATGCACACAACTGCCATTAGGATACTCTGAACTGTTAGGATCTACCTGGATTTAGAATTTATTGGTTAAACCACTACCAAGTTGTGCTCTAAACCGTATGATTATGGATCATTACCAGAACCTTCTGACTTCAATGCCAAGTTATCTATAAGCCCAGATTGACTGTTTCAAGTCATTGTTGAAACATTTTATTTTAATGCTAAGCTATCAGTAAGGCTAATATTGACTATTTTTGGCTATCATCGGGATCAAATCTTCCTGTCATGAGAGTGGTTGGGCATTAATGTTTTAAATGACAATTTTCTTCTACAAAAGTCGTCTTCTTCTCTGTAACTAAGGATGGATAACTTCTGCTAGATAATTAGCTCTGTACTTTAAAATCTACTCCCAAAATAAAGGCTTCTGGCTTTTATGTTGAGTCTTCTATATCTGTGTATGACTTCTATTTTGTCATTTCTATTAAACTATTTTATTTATTGCCATTTTAATTCTATTTTTTGGATTTCACTATCAATAGAGGGCTATTCTTTGGAATACTTGTTGGAGTTTACACAGTCTTGAGGATTTTATATTGGTTTATTTTAAAGGTTAATTGTTTTGATTGTTGTTGGTTCAAGTAGCTAAGTTGTCTATCATGCTTTCGATCCATCACCCCTCTTTTCTAGGTTTTAGCCATTTCCCATTCCTTTATGTTATTTTATCCCTTTCAGTATCTTCCTAACCCTTATCTCAAAAACTCCATTTTTATTTTTAGAACCATCCCTACTATATATTGCCACATAGAAAGTTCCTTTCCTTCAGGAATTCAATGCTCGGCAGCAAGCCTAGGGTGCTGCAGGCTTAGAAAACTTGTATCTAGACTGGTTTGATTGCCAACTGTTTATCGCACGCCCGGTGGGACCCAAACATTCCATGTTTAATCAATATTAATAAGTGATTATCATATTATTGTTGTCCAATATGAACATTTGGTGACTCTGCTGAACTCAGATACCTTTGAATCTTGTAGACCGGTGTAAAAATTCATGCCTTCATGCGTACGATGTGGAGAGCTAGAAACACAGAAGAAGAAACCGAGTTCTATGAGCTTGACATTGATGCTTTAGGAGAATATCCTAGGGTGGTCAGGTAAAATATTTCTCTTATCAATATATCATCACAAGAAGTTGTTCTTGATTCACAGAATTCAACACTTGATAGCACAACCAGCTTGCCTTCAAATCTACTGAATTCTATGGATCATCATTATACTTCAGCTACACTAAACATTCAACCAGGTAACCTGAGTGTTTTGACTATTCTGGCTCAACAAGTTCTACCAACTTTGCCACTCCATACCAATCTACCCCCCCAAATGGCACATATGGCTCCGCCTAGGTAGTTCATAGTTTGGAATCATATAGGATTGCTCGCCCTACAGGCTCAACATATTTTACCTCCCACAACCTTGAAATATTTACCAACTTATGATGGTATAGGAAAGACAGTGCATGAGCACATCCAAGATATCACAGGACTGGCAACCATTCATCAAATCACTAATAAAGATGTCATGGTGAAGCTGTTGGTTCTTTCATTAAGAGGTAAGCTTCTTTACTGGTATCAATCACTTTCACCCAGCACCATTACTTCATGGGATAAACTGGATGGATAGTTGATAAGGGGCTTCAATGAACAAGCAGACCCCTTCTCTCTGTTGCACCAGTTCACAACTATCCAAAGGCATCCTCAGGAAGAGATAGTTGACTTCAACGTTAGGTTTGTAAGAACCTGGTAGAGAGTCATCGATGGCCTTTGACCTATACCTGAGTAGGTTGTGTTCTATTACTTGAGAGCTTTTCATTTAGATATTAGCATGAGCATCCAACATTCTAATATCAATATAGTCCCTGCTCTATATGAGTAGACATAGAAGGTGAAAGCTAACCTGATAACTATCGGTAAGTTACCTCTCAAGGTGATGACTCCAATTTACCTAGAGTTTCTACAAAATATGTACCTGAGTGCATCTGCTCTTCCTACATCCCAGATGTATCCTAACCAACCATGGAATTCATCCTCATAGTATCAAGTGATGCCCATGTCGCAATATCAAGTACTCGCTATACCTCAACTTCCAACTTCGATTCAATATTCCACTCTATCATATCAAGCACATGCCATCCCTCAGCTTTCAACTCCTATCCAATACTTGACATTACTCACATTGTTGACTCCATTACCATTATCTGCAAGTCAAACAATCACAAATCGGGTAGTTATGAATGAAGCCCAGGTCAAGGAGTTGCAATAGGTGAAGGCATACATGAATATGATCGCAAATTGGATGACCGTCATGAGGAGGTAATACAACCAAGGTTTTCAACAAAGAATATTTCCTCCTCCCCTGATCATAAAAGAGCAAGCGTTATCCACTCATCGATAGCCCAAAATAAATTCAACTGTGATGAGCAGCGAAGAGACCAGCATATTAGACCCAGCATACTGGTGTACCACATACAATGACTCGTATAGTGAAGAAAGCAACATGGTACACCTTAATTATGTTCAAACACTGGTAGGTGGCCCTTATGAGCAATTCAACATGATCAGAGAAGTTGATCATAATTTTATGATGTCCTCCACGAAGCAAGTCTCAATCCTTACTAGAGCTGGGAAGAAGCCTATTGAGGAAGATCCAACTCAAATGGAGCTTCTGAAGGTGCCAATGCTAGCCAAGCCATAGAACCTATTGAGTGAATATTTTGTCCTATAACAAAATGATCACGCAACTAGAGTCTCAGACAGGAAACTCTTTCTTGCAAAGAAAATTTGTTATTTTAATTTCTCCAAGTTTCTTGTGAACAAACATTCATATGCATATAACCAATTAAGACTTAATGCAAATAAATGAATGTAATCTAGAATAACTTAAATCCTGCAAGTAACTGTTAACAAGGGGCCTTTAATGATTCACAACAAACTTTGTAACCCTAATCTGTTAAAATAACCAACCGCGTAAAACAAAAGAAAGAACAAAAAATCCCTTTCTTCTTTTATGCTCTTGAAATTAATGAAACCCTCCCAAAAATAAATTAGCAACCTCTTTTATATTTTGGCTTAAAGAAATATTTTAAATGAGAAAATGCGTGGTATAGGCCACTTCATTTTAAGCTCCGTGCCTTTAGCATGAGGTTCATTTTATCGTTAACTGGTTCATTTTATATTTTATTTAATTGTTCTGCTATTTCTATGTTAGCTTTTGGAGTTAGTAAAATTGAAAAACGTATTCTGGAATGCACCAGAATCCGAAATGCCAATATTTGCATAAACAATGTGAAAATAAAATTAGAACCTAAAACAGAAAGATTCTTTATGAGAATCAGCTGGAAAAACTGAAACAGGACGTTAATTTGGTTAGCAATCTCCTCCCTGCAAAACCCCAAGTTATGAGATGAAGCTCTAAAACAACCTGACCTAACAGACCTGCAATAAAACACAGTCGAATCAGATCAGATGCAAGACTCTAAGGAAATAAATAATTGCAACATTCTATCATTCACCTATCGTAACCCACATTA
Source organism: Wollemia nobilis (assembly GCA_028583015.1). Classification (NCBI taxonomy): domain Eukaryota; kingdom Viridiplantae; phylum Streptophyta; class Pinopsida; order Araucariales; family Araucariaceae; genus Wollemia; species Wollemia nobilis. The sequence continues at coordinate 26,476,224 of JAQPPZ010000523.1, forward strand.
TGGTGTAAACGAATAGATACAAGAAAGAATAATGCAAGGGAAAGATCTACAAAAATAACAGTAGTCTTAGCCTTCAATCTCCTTTTGGTTTCACACACAAAAGTTACTCTTGCCAAATAAACTCCTTTTTTATTCACAAAAATAATGCTTTTCTTCTTACAATTTCCAGCCCTTGTATCTACATTCGCTTCTGCTTTTAAACTTTCTGTTGCGGCTCTTGGTTTCCCTCTGCGATGCTTCGTTTCACTTCCCATATCGCTTCGTTTCATTTTCCCGCTTCTTTGGTGTTTTGACGTTTTGCTCGAGCCTGAAATGTTTGGTCTTCTCTGCTAACTGTAACTGTCGATCTGAAGCGTTATCATGACCCTCATGCCTTTGTGCCACGTGTTCAGCGCTTTTCTGCACGTTCTGTAATGGCCCCATGTAAATCATGACGTTTTTATGCATGCAGCTTTGCTTCCTTGCTTTCACCGCGAAAACGTGACATGTCGCGATATCGCGACATTTTCCTGCCAATAACCCTATCCACTTTCATGCACAAAAATGAGACATGTCGCGATATCGCGACGTTTTTCTGTCAGCAGCATTTCTTGCCTTCATGCACAAAGAAAATCCGACATGTCACGATTTTGCTACAATTTTTCCGCACTTAGTCTCTTTTCAATAAAGTGTCGCGAAATCGCTACCATTTTTTGCCCTCTGCATGGTCTTCACTTTCTGTCGTGATTTCGTGACGTCTTTGTCTTGCTGGAACGTTTCCTCAAAAGTTGTGTGAAATCGCTACCATTTTACCACTTAGGCCTTTTAATCCACCCGCATCGCGAAAACGTGACGCGTCGCGATTTCGTGATGCCTTTCGACTTATGCGCTTTGTGTCAGTTCTTGTCATGATTTTGCTACACTATTGGGCCTTATCGCCTTTGGCTCGGTTTTGTCACGATTTCGCTACACTGCTGGGCCTTATCGCCTTTGGCTCGGTTTTGTCGTGATTTCGCTACACTACTGGGCCTTATCGCCTTTGGCTCGGTTTTGTCATGATTTCGCTACACTGTTGGGCCTTATCGCCTTTGGCTCGGTTTTGTCGTGATTTCGTGACCATTTTATATTTTATGCCTTCTGCCCGTTTGCAAGCCACGAAAATCAAACACGTCGCGATTTCGCGACGGTTTCGCCCACCTGCTGTCATTGACTGCGTTGACCGTGATTTTGCGACATGTCGCGATTTCGCTACGCTTTTCTACTTCGTGCCCCGTTTGACTGTCTTGACCGTGATTTTGCGACATGTCACGATTTTGCTACAATTTTCCATTCTACATTTCTCTCTCCTCTCTGGGACGCGACGGAGCGACATGTCGCGATATCGCGACACTTTTTCATTTTGGTAGCGACGGAGCGACATGTCGCGATATCGCGACAACTTTTCTCCTTAGTGAAATTTTTGCCTTTTTCTTTGATTTTCTTAGCATCTGGGTCACTGTTTTCTTCTTTGAAAGCATGCAAAAAGGTGGGCCCCCAATTTTGGGGTGTGTTGTGGATTAGCCACAACAAATGGTGACTCTGCTGTCAAATGCTCCAGAGCATTTTGGTGAGAACCCAACCTGAAATATACAAGCTTAGATACAGGCGTCAGCACATAAAAGATAAACAAATACCGACAGATCAGAAGTACATGAAACATCAGAATCATTAGTATTAGCTCGGTGTGTGCTATTTTCTTTCATTCCATATCGCTTGAACTTGATCAACATTCCATTGTCGAGTTTTACATGCATGCATATGTGAGACTGTGAATGATTTGTGTAACCTAATAAATATGCTTAGAGATTTTGCTTTTACAAATGCATAGACCTTCTAATATCATACACAAATATTCAAGATTATCAAACCCTCTTAGGATCAACCATGTGTATAATGAATTGTTTTATTAGATCCCAAAGTTGGTTATGAGTCACTACTATCTTGAACCCATGTGTAAGTGAAAGTGAAATCGAGCTTTGGGAAATCAGACTCCCAACCTAATCGAGATGAGAGTTTAACCCTATTCTTACTACTCTGATTTGGAATTCATTACCTCACTTTGAGCAAAATAATTTAACCAATTATGGAAGAAATGGTCATGCTAGTCTAACCCTTTGAACAGTCAGTGGTCTTTTTTTTTAGACAAGACATGCTGTCATGCATGGGCATACCTAACCCCATAATCCATGACTTAACTTCATTTCTTTGGACCTTGGGGATGACTACCCATCCTTTGTAGAGGACAAGTAGTACGATCCTTCCAATCCAATATAAATATGAGATGGGAAAAATTAATTTTTACTTCTTGGATCTTGGGGATGACTACCCATCCTTGCTAGGGACATGTAGTACGATCCTTCCAATCCAAGCTTTAGATGAAAATGGAGAATATTAATTTTATTGCTTGGACCTTGGGGATGACTACCCATCCTTTGCTAGGGACATGTAGTATGATCCTTCCAATCCAAGCTTTATCATGAAATGAGACATAGGAGCTTTGGGGAATCCGATTCTCAACCTAGGCGAGATGAGAATTATGCCCTATCCTTACTACTCCATGTAGGTCAAATCAAAGTTTTGGGGAGTTGGATCCTCAACCTAAGTTCGATGAGGACTTAACCCTATCCTTACTACTCCGATTTTAGGCTTTAAGCTTAATGGAAGTGGTAAAAACCACTTGTTTTAAGGATCATGTTGCATAATAGGATAGACATGAAATACTTCTTTCGCTCGACCTTTTCTTCCAAGCAAGGTTTTGATCATTTTGCTCAAGATCCCTTTTTAATGTGTATAAAATGTGCTTGGTTCTAGATATCTCGGGGCTCAGTTTCCAACCTTAGGATTTTTATTTTTTTATTTATGTTATAGCATAACCCTAAGAGGATTTGACACACTTTAATGATTTGTATCTGAAATGCATATGCAACTAAGATGGCATGTATATGCAAAGTGAGATGTAATATGAATGCATTGCCCTTTGAATTGCAGATGAAGTATTGCCATAATTTGTAAAACTGACTACTTCATGCATCACAAGCCTCAAACGATATTATTTAACTATTTGTGTTACATGTGGAGCTTTTACAACATAATTCCAATGTTTCATATTTTCCCGATCTTAGGCATGTGTTAACATTTCAAACTTTTTTTTTTTTTTTAAATAAATAATGTCAAATAAACACACCACCTAAACGTCAAACCTGCACACACAAAAGAAACAAAGCACGACATCATTACATATAATACAAAACCTAAACATGTCAAACAAACACACAACTTAAATATCAAATCTGCACACACAAAAGAAACAAAGCATGGCATAATTACATATAATACAAAACCCAACCGCTTCAAGCCTGGAAATAGTGTTTCAAGTGCAACCCATTGACTGGTAATGCCAAATCCTTTCCATCCAAGGTTTTTAGTCTAAAACTATTTTCCCCTAGGACTTCTGAAATCTAGTACGAACCCAACCATAAGTAGTCAAACTTATCATGATCCCCTTTCTTCTCATGTCTTTTATCCCATAACAACACTAGATCTGATATTTTAAAAGCCTTGGCTCTAGACTTTTTGTCAAACCATATTTTTACTACATCCTGGTGTTTACTAAAATGAAGCATAGCCTCATCCCTTTTTTCATCCAGATGCATTAATTGTGTTAGTCTAGACTCAAGTTTATCATCAGTTCCGAAATAATCTTTCATGAAATGCGAGTGTTTGTAACTTGAGATTTGTAGGAAAAATGGGATCTTGTCCATAAACCAGGTGGTAAGGAGATGTTCCTATTGATTCTTTGACTACGATTCGTCAGCCCAAAGAGCCAACTTAAGTTTGTTATGCCAATCTCTAGGATTTCTTTCCAACAATTTTTTTATGACGCATAACAAATTCTTGTTAGAAGATTCAGCCAATCCATTGCCTTGCGGATAATAATTGGAAGAGAATTTTAAACTCACACTATTGTCAAATGCCCAATTAGCAAATTCCAAAGAGGAAAAAGCTGAACCATTATCACTTACAATGGAGTTAGGCATCCCAAACCGAGTGACAATATTATCCTCTAAGAATTTAATAACAACCTTCGAAGTAGCATTCTTTGTGGGGATAGCTTCAGTCCACCTTGTGCAATAATCCGTAGCTGTCAGAATGTATTTGTGGGAATCGGATGAATTGGGACTGATAATCCCAAAAAAATCCAGGCCCCATTGCGTAAAAGGTCTAGACTCAATTACGGATTGTAAAGGCATGGAAGCACCCCTGTCTCTATTGGCTGCGGTTTGACATGTATGACATGACCTCACATGAGTATGGGCATCTTTGAACAGTCGAGGCCAATAATAACCGGCTCTAAGGATTTGATGGGCTGTGGCATTAGCGGACCCATGTCCTGTCCCATGTTTACCATGAAATTCCTCGAGTATTTGCACTGCCTCTTTTTGATCAACACAACGAAGGTAAATACCTTCATGGTTTTTCTTGTATAACGTGTCGGATCTAATTAGGAAATTAGCAGACTTCAAGCGCAAGGCTCTTCGTTGAGTAGAATTCAAATGCGGTGGACATTTACCATTTAGTAGAAAATACACCACATCTGCATACCACTCATCTTTGGTTATATCTGCGACTTCATAATGTTGACATGAAATTGCGAGATCCTTTTCTGCTATAGCCTTAACCAACCCTTGTCCCCGCACTATCTTCATGGATTGAATCTCAAGATCAAACTCTTGCAAAGTTGAAATCCACTTCCCTCGTCTTTCACCTAGTTCATTCTGTATAAACATGGCTTTGACTGCAGGATCCGGGACTATAGCAAACACCCTATCGTGGACTATATAATGCCTGAATTTTTTAATGGTCTTGACTAGAGCATACATTTGCTTGTCCAAGATGGAGTATCTCAGCTTTGCATCTTTGAGAGGACTACTCAGGAAGTCAATAGGATTTTCAATGTTGCCTTCACTCTTCTGAGTTAAAACACTCGCAAAGGAGTGATCTGAAGCAAATGTGTAAATATAGAAAGGCTTCGTATAATCGGGACTCACTAAAATCGGGGCTTTAGAAATCGTGTCCTTGATATTTTTGAAAGCATCTCTATTTTCATCTGTCCACTTGATCTGGACCTCTTTCTTTAACATGTCGTTCAAAGGCTTTGCTATTTCTGCAAAATCTGCAATAAATTTTTTGACGAAATTGATCTTCCCAAAAAATGATCTCAACCCCTTTTTGTTGTTGGGACAAGGAATCTGTTGTATGGCCTCTATTCTTTCAGGGTCAATGGAAATTCCATCCTTAGATATCACATGTCCCAATAATTTTCCTTTCTGTTACCCCAAAAATGCACTTCTTTGGGTTGAGAGAAATGCCATGTTCCCTGCATCTTTGAAAGACTTTCTTTAGATCCCTGACGTGGTTTTCCCTGTTCTTAGAAAAGACAGGAATGTCATCTACATAGATAATAATGCACTTACCTATGAGCCCCTTAAAAGCAAAGTCCATAGCTCGTTGGAATGTGGCACCTGCGTTCAATAGTCCGAAAGGCATTCTCCTGTATGCAAAGGTGCCCCACTTTGTGGTGAAGGCAGTTTTCATCCTATCACTAGGATGGATAAGGACCTGATTATATCCCGAATAACCATCCAGGAATGACATCATCTCCGACCCATTTACCTTTTGGAGTATTTCATCAATGGTGGGTAACGGGTAATTGTCCTTTTGTGAGGCTTTATTAAGATTTCTAAAATCGATACATAACCTTATTTCTCCACTCTTTTTCCTCACGGGGACCAGGTTAGCAACCCATGTGGAGTGCCTAACAGGAAAGATGATCTTAGCTTCTAACAGTCGCTTTACCTCTTTCTCTATCAAGGGTTCTAATAATGGATTGACTCGCCTTTGTCTTTGCTTGAAGGGTTTGGAGTCTGGCTTCAAAGGAATCGTATGCATTATGACATTACGATCATAGGTTTTCAGCTCCTTATAACTCCAAGCTATGCAGTCTATGTATTCCTTTAATGTATTGGCAATGGAATCCTTCTCCTGTTTGGTACATGCTTTTGCTATGAATACTTCTCGAGGGCTTTCTGCACTTCCAATATTAACCAAATCACAGGCTTCTCTGGGAGGTGGAACCTTTCTACCTTCTCTTGGTTGGTATCCGATATCGAAAGTTTTTTCTAATGAAGCCATCTCATCTGGCATCTTATTACATTTTCCAATAATTTTTTCTTCCAAATCTGCCTCCTCTAGATCCCTCTCATCTTCATCTATAACCTGCTTTTCAAATATACCAGAATTAGTGACAAAATGGAATATGTGCCTGTCACTATCAAACACTTGGAAATTCGTGACATTATCCGGTATCGAGGGACAAGGGACCAGTTCTATGGAGAATTTATTGCATTTCTTGTGGTCCACTTGGTTTCAACATACTCGCGACTACGGCTAGAGAGTCTCGCAGACGATTGCCTTTTCTAGAGATCAGAGATATGTTAAAAGCATCAAACTCATCTATTAAATCTCTAACCCTGGTTCGGTAAAGTCTGAGCCGCTTGTTCTTACATACGTATTGTCCCTTCACTTGTTTTACCACCAATTTCGAATCACCAAGGACCTTGATACACTTAACTTTCTTTCGAAGGGCCAATTGAAGTCCGAGAATCAAGGCCTCATATTTTGCCATATTGTTGGTGGCGAGGAACTGTAGTCTATATGCGGCGAACATAGGCTCTCTGTCTGAACATGATAATTCAATACCGGCTCCTGCTCCTTGTCTGGACTTGGATCCATCAAATCTTAAAGTCCAAATGTCCTGATGTCCTTCAGTAACGTTGCATCCAATCCTTTCATTTTGGGAATTTTTAGGTGTTTCTATGTCCAAACAATATGCTCCTAATTTCGCTTCAATGTATTGGATCTCATTAGGCTTGTTGTATTCTGTGATCATCTCCTTGAGCCTAGGTTCACTATCAATCCGAATTTGGTTGGCCACTCCCCTCCAAGGCAACCACATATGTGAAGAATCTATCACAATGTAACCGTTTAGGTTTTTACTCCAATCTCTTCCCAAAACCATGCCATATTTGATAGGAATGTCGAGCACCAATATGTCTATGTGATGTTGAACCCTAGGTTCTGAATTGACTTGAATAAGAACATCACCCAATTCTCCCACTGCCTCCATGGTTGATCTATCCAGTTGCACCACCCTGCTTCTAGAAGGTTTTGGTGTAAGTCCCAATTTTTTATAGATTTCTAGGGGCATAATGGTAGCCGAGGCCCCTGAATCTATTAAGCAATTGTGCAAGTTTTTACCTGCAATTCTAATGGTTATCAGAAAAGGAGGTATATCTCGTTTTTCCTTTTTCAAAACCAATCGGGACTCAACACTTTTAGCTTCATGAACTTGGGCAGGTGGATCTAAACTTTTTGGTGGACTTACTTCTTGGCCTAATAATCGGGACATATCATACATTGAGACATTGGCCTTAGTTTTCTTCATGTCTTCCACCAAGTCATAAGTGGGTTTTTCTGAATTTGACATGTTTTGCACCATCTTAGACTTTTCCACCATGGATGGAGGAGAGGGATTGACATCTCCTTTGAAATCGGGAGGGAGTAATTGGTTGTTTGGAGGAGTAGAGGAAGTTTTGGGCTCCTTAGAACTCCTAGTGTAATACTTGTGATTTCCTTTCCCAAAACGTTTGTTGGCATGAACTTCCAATGTTTCTTCATCTTCGTTTCCAAAAAATTCGACATCCTCCTCTTCTTCACTTTCTTGGGAATGTATAACCTCAGTCAATATAGACTCATGCTTCTCGTGGCCACAGTGCATGCAATCATTGTCACAAGGTCCTGATTCTCCAAAATCTTCCGAGACATCTGCCTGATTGGCTACGGGATTGGGTACTCGCCCATTATTCGGCTGCGTGTTGTATGTTCCTTTTCCTCTATGGTTATGAGGCCGGTTATGACCCATGGCTTGGTCCACCTTTTTATTGACATTTCCCACCGTAACCAAAACTTTGGCCAAGGTTTCCTTCATGTTTTCTATGGCGGATTCGGACCCTTGTGGTTGAGGCACGGTAATTCCGGGTCCAGTTGTGTTTGTTGCATTAGCCACCTCTGGAATAGGTACAATGGCTTGGGTTTGGGCAGTTGGATTCCATCCTGGATTCACACTTTGAATCGGAGTGATTGTTGGATAAGTCGTTGGGCTTGGCATGCTAATCGGAGCAAACCCCGGCATGGTCAACAAATTACTGCCCATGCCGAACCCAGGCAAACCCATCGGGCTATTTTGAATTAATCCCTGCGTTTGAACGGAGGCATTAGGATAACTTGGAAATGATGCCACTTGGGTGGGTGTTTGGAAATTGTTCATCATAGGAACCTGTGGTGCCATTAACTGGTTCATCATGGCAAATTGATTGTATGGACCATATTGTCCCATCCCAGTCAATTGAGACAATCCTGCTCCTGGCAGGTTCATTTGTTGTTCGAGAGTCATTGTCTCTGCATAGGCTAAAGGAAGCGTTGTAACTTGAGGATTCCTTCTAGTCAACAAAGACGTTAAAGGATCTAAGGCTCCGAAATATAATTGCAAGGCGACCGCAGGATCTACCGCAAAGTGACGAGTCAGATTCGTGTATAGTTTTTGGAACCTCTGATTGAATGTTCGTATGGGCTCATTAGGTAATATTTTGCATGATACGAACAAATTGTAGATTATGGAGGGATCCAATAACATTCTAAATTGGCTTATGAAGGCGGTTTCTAATTGGGCCCATGAAGTGATGGACCCTACTGGAAGATTTCGATACCATTCATTGGCCGTGGGGTCTAGACTAGCAGGGAAAACTCGGCAAGCAACATCCTCGTGAGTAACCCCTTGCCTAAACATGTAATCCTTGTAGATTTGGACATGATCTTCTGCTGTTGTGGGACCATCGTGCAAGAATTTGGGTAATCCCCTTTCAATGTTTCTAGGCAAGTCATGGACTGCCCCAGGAATATCTAAGGGGGAACTTTGCGCACCATACCAAAGGGCAGGTGGCTGTTGTTGTTGTTGTTGGGCCATGTTGTTCAAAGGTGTTAACCCTGTGGGAACAATGGAAACGCTTGGAACTGTGGAGACAGATACACCTGGTGTTACTGTCGCACTTGAAATTAAGGGCTCAGGCCCGCTAGACGTACTTGAGTCTAAAGAAATCCCTAACTCAAGTATATTGGGTGGTATTTCGATCTCTAATGTTTTGTTTTTCGGCTTCCTAGCAGTGGGAGAAAGGCTTTGGAAAATAGTTTCCCCTGTGGTCTTGGACCTAGTAGCTATGTACTTAGGTTGGGCCAACTTGGAAACTCTAGAACTCAAAAGACTTCTCTCAACTTACTTGCAAAATATAGTATCTAAATGTTATACCTGCAAGCACAATAGGTGGAAACAAAACTACCCACGTTAATTGTTAGAACAAATCATAATCACAAAGCAATAAAGAAGGCCCTCCTTCTAGCGCCAAAATGTTGAGTGAATATTTTGCCCTGTAACAAAATGATCACGCAACTAGAGTCTCTGACAGGAAACTCTTTCTTGCAAAGAAAATTTGTTATTTTAATTTCTCCAAGTTTCTTGTGAACAAACATTCATATGCATATAACCAATTAAGACTTAATGCAAATAAATGAATGTAATCTAGAATAACTTAAATCCTGCAAGTAACTGTTAACAAGGGGCCTTTAATGATTCACAACAAACTTTGTAACCCTAATCTATTAAAATAACCAACCGCGTAAAGCAAAAGAAAGAACAAAAAATCCCTTTCTTCTTTTATGCTCTTGAAATTAATGAAACCCTCCCAAAAATAAATTAGCAACCTCTTTTATCTTTTGGCTTAAAGAAAGATTTTAAATGAGAAAATGCGTGGTATAGGCCACTTCATTTTAAGCTTCGTGCCTTTAGCATGAGGTTCATTTTATCGTTAACTGGTTCATTTTATATTTTTATTTAACTGTTCTGCTATTTCTATGTTAGCTTTTGGAGTTAGTAAAATTGAAAAAACGTATTCTGGAATGCACTAGAATCCGAAATGCCAATCTTTGAATAAAAAAATGTGAAAATAAAATTAGAACCTAAAACAGAAAGATTCTTTATGAGAATCAGCTGGAAAAAAACTGAAACAGGACGTTAATTTGGTTAGCAATCTCCTCCCTGCAAAACCCCAAGTTATGAGATGAAGCTCTAAAACAACCTGACCTAACAGACACGCAATAAAACACGGTCGAATCAGATCAGATGCAAGACTCTAAGGAAATAAATAATTGCAACATTCTATCATTCACCTATCGTAACCCACATTATGGTGTAAACGAATAGATACAAGAAAGAATAATGCAAGGGAAAGATCTACAGAAATAACAGTAGTCTTAGCCTTCAATCTCCTTTTGGTTTCACACACAAAAGTTACTCTTGCCAAATAAACTCCTTTTTATTCACAAAAATAATGCTTTTCTTCTTACAATTTCCAGCCCTTGTATCTACATTCGCTTTTGCTTTTAAACTTTTTGTTGCGGCTCTTGGTTTCCCTCTGCGACGCTTCGTTTCACTTCCCATATCGCTTCGTTTCATTTTCCCGCTTCTTTGGTGTTTTGACGTTTTGCTCGAGCCTGAAACGTTTGGTCTTCTCTGCTAACTGTAACTGTCGATCTGAAGCGTTATCATGACCCTCATGCCTTTGTGCCACGTGTTCAATGCTTTTTTGCACGTTCCATAACGGCCCCATGTAAATCGTGACGTTTTTATGCATGCAGCTTTGCTTCCTTGCTTTCATCGCGAAAACGTGACATGTCGCGATATCGCGACATTTTTCTGCCAATAACCCTATCCGCTTTCATGCATAGCGAAAATGAGACATGTCGCGATATCATGACGTTTTTTTGTCAACAGCCTTTCTTGCCTTCATGCACAGCGAAAATCCGACATGTCACGATTTCGCTACAAGTTTTTCGCACTTAGTCTCTTTTCAATAAAGTGTCGCGAAATCGCTACCATTTTCTGCCCTCTGCATGGTCTTCACTTTCTGTCACGATTTCGCGACGTCTTTGTCTGGCTGGAACGTTTCCTCAAAAGTTGCACGAAATCGCTACCATTTTACCACTTAGGCCTTTTAATCCACCCGCGCCATGAAAACGTGATGCGTCGCGATTTCGCGACGCCTTTCGACTTATGCGCTTTGTATCAGTTCTCGTCGTGATTTCGCTACACTGTTGGGCCTTATCGCCTTTGGCTCGATTTTGTCATGATTTCGCTACACTGCTGGGCCTTATCGCCTTTGGCTCGGTTTTGTCACGATTTCGCTACACTGCTGGGCCTTATCGCCTTTGGCTCGGTTTTGTCACGATTTCGCTACACTGCTGGGCCTTATCGCCTTTGGCTCGGTTTTGTCATGATTTCGCTACACTGCTGGGCCTTATCGCCTTTGGCTCGATTTTGTCGTGATTTCGTGACCATTTTATATTTTATGCCTTCTGCCCATTTGCAAGCCGCAAAAATCAAACACGTCACGATTTCGTGACGGTTCCGCCCACCTACTGTCGTTGACTGTGTTGACCGCGATTTTGCGACATGTCGCGATTTCGCTACGCTTTTCTGCTTCATGCCCCATTTGACTGTCTTGACCGCGATTTTGCGACATGTCGTGATTTCGCTACACTTTTCCATTCTGCCTTTCTCTCTCCTCTCTGGGCCGTGACGGAGCGACATGTCGCGATATCGCGACACTTTTTCATTTCGGCAACGACGGAGCGACATGTCACGATATCGCGACAACTTTTCTCCTTAGTGAAATTTTTGCCTTTTTCTTTGATTTTCTTAGCATCTGGGTCACTGTTTTCTTCTTTGAAAGCATGCAAAAAGGTGGGCCCCCAATTTTGGGGTGTGTTGTGGATTAGCCACAATAGAACCAAAAGACCCAGCCTCTGGTAAAAATTTTAGAATCAGCAGTGATCTCAGAGCCTCCTAAATTGCTGAAAGACTACCTACCGCCTCATGCTAAAGAAAAGGTGCTCCCACCTAGATATCTGAATTCTTAGCCATAGGCCAAGACACAAGACAAATCTTGGTAGAAACTCAAATACCCCTTGCTAACCAAGCACCAATGGGTAGATGCCACATAATAGTACCAAAAAATGTATGGATCTGCAAAGATATTAGGAGAGCCAAGAAATTTAACATACAGTATAGTTGAATAAATGAAGAAGACCCTAGCCAAGATAAGCCTCTATGATGCCCTCCAACTCTTGGGTCAAGTTGAACTTTTGTAGGAATCTCTCAAGTCTACTAAGGACAAGGAGAGTAAGCTGACATAGCATCACCACTGATGAATTCGACCACAGGTAAGAATCAACCCTCACCATTCTACCTTTCCCTTTATATGGAAGGGTGGATAATGCATAATTGCATGATCTACTCTGGCGTTACGACAACCATCATGCCAAAAGTAGTCTACGATATCATAGGCATGGAGTATACCCAGAGCATCCCTAGAGTGTTGCAGTTAGACGAAACTATTGTAAAGATGGTAGGAGTTATCAAATATATTCCCATCCAACTCCATCAAATTTTGTAGGTTAAAATTATCCAAGAGATCGTGGTGGTCGACTTAGAGCCATACTTTAGTATGTGCCTCTCACGAGAATTCATAGTTAAGTTGGGAGGCTATCTCTCCCTCGAATAATCATACTTGGAGATCTCGTTCAAGGGGAAAATATTCAAGATCTTCAATGAGAAGCCTACCACTTTTCATGTTGAAAAACTTGAAGATGAGGAAAAGATATCAGTTTCTATCAACCTAATGGTAGAAGAAATACAAATGGAGGACTTGATGGAAGAATCTCTTGGCGAGATCTAGATTGAATATGAGTTCTCTATGACTAATTTTAATGCTATCATTGGTACCAATTTGGGTTGTTATTCACTGACAAAGCCTGAAAAGGTTGAAATAGAAGCACCCATAGAAGAGTCCTCGACACCCGATCAACTATGGAAGTTGTACTTTGATAGTGCCCAATGTAAGAACTACGTAGGAGTTGGCATCATTCTCTTTTCTCCATCAGGCAAGCAAAATACTTATTCATATAGGATCACATGGAGCTATACAAATAATGCAACAAAGTATGAGGCTTTGTACCTTGAACTCAAGAAAGCCAAAAAACTTGGCATCAAGAAGTTGTAGATCTTCGAGGATTCTGAATTAATATGCAACTAGGTTATTAGTAAGTGCATCTCCAAGTAGCACTACTTTAAGGTATACCATAATGAGGTGTAGGATTTGCTCAAATACTTCATTGTGCTAAACATCAAGTCAATTTTGTGAGAGAGAAATAAGATTACGGACATCTTAGCCTCCATCGGCGCCTAGTTTTCACCAGCATATGATATGATGGATAAGCCAAAGATAGTTAGGATGATCTATAGGTCTTCCATGCTTTATAAAAAACTCCACTAGTAGGTGTTCAAAAATTATGAATAGGTTATCAATTTCTTGGTAAATGAAGCATCTTCCATCAAAGAGCGAACCCTCAACGAGGAAGACCATGAGGGATTGATTCAGTTGAAAAATAACTACATCCTGAAGGGTCTTATCACACTGGAGAGTCTCTTCGATTAGAACGATAGGTCTATCAACCACAAGATCAAAGTGGACCATAAATATTTCATGGACCTGGAGTTACAACTGGGAAAGGTTATCAATGTAGGGACTAACTGCACAACTAAAGAGCTTTAGTATATTCGTACCCTATGCAAGGAATACCCTGACATCATCACTTGGTGCTACCAATATCTAAGGGGGTATGATAAGAATATCATCCAATATACCATCAAGTTGGAGGAATGAGTCAAACCATTCAGGTAGAAGCAACGGCTCATCAACCCAAAAATTGAGATGCTGATGCAGGTTGGGCTTCTAAAAATACTTGAAGCAAAGATCATATACCTAATCAAGCATTCCTCCTGGGTGGCTAACCTTGTTCTAGTGCAAAATAATAATGGTGAAATCCTCTTGTGCATTGATTTCTAAAATCTCAACCAAGCATCGCTCAAGGACCACTACCTGCTACCTTAGATCGATCAAATCCTTCATATGGTGGCGAGAGCACAAATATTTTCCTTACTGGATTGTTTCTTCGACTACAACCAGATCTGGGTCAAGGATGAAGACTATTATAAGACTACATTCACCACCAAGTGGGGGACCTTCACCTACCAATGCATGCCCTTCGGCCTTTCAAACGCTAGAGCGACTTTCCAAAGAGTGATGGAACTCACCTTTAGTGAACTATTGAATCATGTCATCATAATTTACTTAGATGACATGGTAGTCTTCTCCCATAAGAGGGAGGAACGCGGCCTACATTTGCCGTAAGTTTTTGAAAAATACCAGGATTTCAGGTTCTTCATCAATCCCAAGAAATCAATCTTTGTAGTGAAATAAGGAAAGTTACTCGGGCATTTAATTTTTAACTGTTGATCCTGCTCAAGCTGAGGTGCTTCTCTGCCTTCCACTACCAGTAAATAAAAAGGTCCTGCAGTCCTTTTTAGGATAGATAAACTTTCTCAAGAAGTTTATCATTGACTTTGCCCAAGTAATAAATTCGATGGCCAAGCTCCTAAATAAGGAGGCCGAATTCAAGTGGACCAATGAAAGGAGGTAGGCTTTTCAAGAAATTAAGGAGCCGATTGCCCAAGCTACCATCCTCATCAACAATAACTATTCATGATATTTTATCCTATACATAGTTGGGGAACCAAAAAGCTATGCAATTGTTCTGAAATAGAAGGGTGAAGACAAATATGAACTCTTGATAGCATTCCTCAGCCAAATCATCCAGCCACATGAAGAAAAGTTCAATTTTATTTAACAAAAAGTGCACATGATGATGATGTCACTCTAAAATTTTTGTTATTTTGTCTCTCAGAGCAAGATGATAGTGTACGTGATACACCCAGATGTTCAAAATTTCATCATCCAAGATGAGTTGGGCAATAGGAGAGTTGGATGGGTTACTAAGATCCAAGAGTTTGACATCAAGTTATGCCCCACCAAGTTAGTCTAAGGCAGAGCGCTCTGTCAAGAGTTGGCCAAAAATTCCATAGATAAAGCTTCAAACCCCAACTTGGACATCCCTACTCCTAATAACAATCTTGCCAATTTATCGATCGATAGTCCAGATAGGACAGATGATTTTGTCAGATACTTCGATACAGGCAGGTACCCTTCTTACTTCAATGCTTTGCAAAGAAGGAGATTTCACCTATAGGCTAGCAGGTATGTCCCAAATCATAACGGACTATATTATTAGAACATTGATGGAGTTATCTTGAGATGTATCAAGAAGTCGTAAAAGGGAAAAATCTTAGAGGAACTTCACTTTGGGATTTTGGGAGGGTATTTTGCAGGTAGACCAATGGTGCTAAAGATCATCAAAACAAGCTATTATTGGCCCACCCTTTTCTCTAACTCTTTTAAAGTTAGCCAGCACTGTGATAGTTACCAATGCTACTCGAGCAGGACTAGAAATGCATCACTTCCTCTCCACCCCATCCAAGTGGAATCCTCGTTCCAAAAATGGGGTGTGGAATTTATTGGGATCATCAAGCCCAAATTATCCATCATCCACAAGTATATTTTGACTACCACAAACTACTTCACTCGGTGGTTAGAAGTAATTTTGACCAAGCAAGCTAAAAAAGAAGTGGTTATCTCTTTTCTTGAAGGACTAATCACTCACTTTAGGGTACTTAAATCCATTGTGTCTGATAACAACTCCCTTTTCACTAGTGAAAAGATCTATGATTTCACAACCAGGTATGGAATTTATTTGAAAACCTCATCTAACTATTACCTATAGGGCAATGGACTAGCAGAATCCACAAACAAGAACCTGCTACGGATATTGAAGAGGACTCTGCACAAAAATAAGTAGAGCTGGCACCTACTCTTGGCCGTCTTTGATATCGATCCATTTAAGCAATTGCCCTACTCACTATTGTATGGGAAGGACATAGTCTTACCCACATACATTGAGCTACCCATGTTGCAATTGCTTAAATGGATCGATATCAAAGATGGCCAATTAAATCCAATGGATGTGATGTTAGCGTAGCTGTAGTTGGAGGAAAATATAGAAAGCTTATGAAACCTTTGCCAAGCATGTTGAATCCACCAAAAATTGGTTTGAAAATAAGACTTATGACCAAGCCTTCAATGTCAGATATTTGGTCTTAAAGTGGAATGAAAACAAATCCAATATGGAGAACCACGAGAAGTTCAACACCTTTTGGGAAGACCTTTTTCCAAATCTCTGATGTTAACCAGTTCAACTTATTCATTCTACAAGATATGGAAGGTTTCACTCTCCCAATTGTAGTGAACACCTTTCTTCTAAAATTTATCACCTGTCGATTTCTGATGAAGATCGCTGATCCACCAGGTATTTCTTGTGTATATAATATTTTTCAAAGTCTGTACAGTTGCCTATTGCTCCATTTTTTTGAGCACAACTAGAAAAATTGATAAGGGAGAGGGAGTTCTCTGTCACTCCATTTGTGGAGCGAAAGCCCTCCGGTGCTCCACTAGTGGAGCGATGGCTTTTCATCTCTATAAAAAAATTCCTACGTCTGGTGGAGCATTCCCCAAAGCGCTCCACCAATGGAGAACTCCTCTAAAAGTGCTCCACCTAGGGAGCACTCCACCCATGGAGAGCTTCTCCAAGAGCACTCCACCCATGGAGCGCTTCTCCAAGAATGCTCCATCCTGGAAGTACTCGAAGATCCCAAGGAGCCCATAAGTTTTTAGTGCACTGAGTTTTCAAAGTACAAGGGTGTCATTCCAGAAAGGGGTAGATGTTCCATGATGATGAGGCAGGGTGATGTATTGGCAAGTTTCAAGTCCCTATGTGCTCAATTTAGTATTTTATCAAGATTTAAGCAGTTCTCGATGGAGTGGTGCTAGAATGAATGACCTTCTGGGATTGTCCTAGTTTATGTGCACCATGGTAAGATTTTATATAATCATTAGTAGTCTTGCACCGGGTGAAGACATGGATGATCTCTAGGGAGTAGGCTAGTCCCTTTTATGCCAAGTGATAAGTCAAAAGTAAATTATTCAACCAAAAGAAGTACTGGCTTCTAATTCATGTAAAATGCTCCATCTAGGGAGCGCTTCTCCGAGAGCACTCCACCTAGGGAGCACTTTTCCCAAAGTGCTCCACTTAGGGAGCACTTGCACATAATTTTAAAAGGGTTAAGGGGAGAAGTGTTTTCTTTAAATTGGCAAGCGCTCCATCCAGGGAGCCCTTCTTCGAAAGTGCTCCACCTGGGAAGTGCTTCTCAAAAGTGCTCCACTTAGGGGGGCACTTGCCCTATCTCCCATTAAAATTGTTATTTCTATGTCAAATATTGATTTATCTATTCATATTGTGCCAAGTGTCACGGAGGGATAAGATCATTTGTAAAGGAGTCATTTTCAAACCCTAACCCTAAAAGCATAGTATTTTTTAAGTGAGGGTCGTACGGCTACCCAATCAAAACTTTTTTTCTCTCCATCAGCCAAAGCACATCCTCCAAGTAGATTAGTATAGGCTTCCCCAAATAAATAGCATGTGCTCCAATGCAGTGTCCTTGTCTACCGTTGTTATTCATAATTTTCAAAAAGCAACCACCAGCACATGGGTAATTCAAGGCACATGCTTACATGCACGTCCTCCACCAGCATTAACTTTAGGTACTTGACATTAAAAAGTGGTGGATTAAAATATGATACTATAAGATGACAAGTTTATTAGAAAGATTTTAAACCATCTATAGCATTTCCATTCTCTCCTTTGTCCTAGTACCCTACGTTCGTCCATAGAGCCATGCTATTCAGAGTGGGAATTATTTCAATGCATCTGAAAGCCATGGGTAAAAAGAGTAAAGAAGCTAAGGGGAAGGAAAAAAATGAGAAGGCACCCAAGGAGAAGGTGGTGCCTATGAAGGCATCCAAATTAGAGAAGTCGAAGAAGCTGTGGAAGCGAGAGAAAAAACCAGTAGAAAAAAAGTGAAAATTGAGAAGATGTACCATCGAAAATCCATGTTCAAGCACTTTCGAGGTAAAAATACTTTTGCACCCTTCCTTTGGGGTGAAAATGACTAGATAAATGGTTTCATATAAATAAAGGAGAAGGAAAAATTTTGCAAGTGATAAGATGGGTCAAATTCAAAGTTGCCCCTTAGGAGGGGTGAAAATCATTTTCGCCCTCCCTTGAGGAAAAATTGCCCAGGAAAGGGGTAAAATTAATGGGCAAAAGCATATCAGGGTGAAATTAAGGTACGAAAGCATCTCAGGGGTAAAATTAAGGGGCAAAAGCATCTCAAGATGAAATTAATGGACAAAAGCATCTCAAGGACGTAAGAATCTCAGGGGTAAAATTGATGGGTGAAATTAAGGGGTGAAAGCATCTCAGGGGTGAAAGCATCTTAGGGGCGAAAGAATATTAGGGTAAAATTAAGGGGTGAAAGCATCTCAGGGACAAAATTTATGGGCGAAAGCATTTTCAGAGGTGAAATTATCCAGTTAAGGGATGAAAGCGTTTTAAGATTTAGGGGCGAATGCAATTATGATCACCTAAAAGGGAAGGCGAAACTCAGTTTCACCCCTTTTGAAGGTGAATGTCAATTTAAAAGGGAATGACATAGTTATCAAAATATTTTTGCCCAAAAATAAAAAACAATTACTACTATGATAAAATGGATGTTGAAGCGCCAAAGAAGGTGAACAAAAAATATTAGATGTTTTTGACAAAAAATGGCAGAGATTGCACAATCAATTAATTGATTTTAAGCAATATTGTAGTATGGATATTGATGGATGTTAATTAAATATGTAAGTTTTAAATGAATGATAGTGGTCAAACGAAAGATATTTTCATGGATATTCATTCCCAAGATCACCTTCTTATTGGTTTCACTCCCTCTCCAAGATGGATTTAATATGGAGTAAATTATTGAAGCGGTGGTGATTTTCAAAGAATGAAAGAAGCCATAAAATAATGCGCTCGTGCCCAATTGATCGACTGTCCCAAGTTGTTTCCCCTTAAAATTGGATTGTCATTGTTGAAGGAATATTCAAGGAGAAATTGTCGTGTTGATGTCTTTGATCTACAAAAAAAAATTCTCCATGTGCATTTTATGAAAGAGGCAAAATCCTCTGTAAATACTACTTAATTTTCAGTGTAAAAGAGGTTGGACATTTTGCAAGAAAACTTCTTAAGTTCTTTGCATCAATAAAAGAGGCTTGGATTCTAAAATTTACAAGAATTTTCATGTGTGTGATTCCCTTCCATTTTTAAGGATTTTTGTATATGCTCATGTTCCTGCTATGAAGTTTAAAATTTTGTTTTTGAATTTAAAACATTACTGGTGAGTGAGTGAATTTTGGAATGTGATTCGAGGGTTGTCTTTACAAGTTTGTGAGTAAAATTTTGCTATTTTCCTTCTGGTACATGTTGGTATAAGGCTTGGTAGAATTCTTGTTGCTCGTCCGCCCCAAACCCTGCACTTCAACCTGTGGCCATATTTCCCATTTCTTTCTGTAAATTCTAATCTCTTTCCTACAACTCTAGTCTTCAACTAGTGTAGGATTTAGCTTGGGATCCAAACCTCTTTAGATATTGACATGGAGGACATTTATTTCCTCTGGTAATTCAATTTTGGCCATGTCTAGGGCACACAAATGTAGTTTTTGTTTATTAGGCAGATATTTGACCAATAATTTTTGACATGCTCAATGAGATAAATAGTATCTATATTTTAAGGGAGCCCGAGTTTGGTGAATCTATGGCTTACCTTCATCTAGAAAAATCACCTGGCGACTCTGACTGATCTGAAGATCCAAATCTCTTGATCGTGGATGCCTTATATATTGAAATAAGACATCTCAAAGAAATCAAGGTTTGGTGAGCAGCCTTGACCTCACAAGCGAAGAAAATAATGTTCACCTGGAGACTCTGAGTCAATGACAAGGACCATGATCTCTAAGGACCACTGATATAATAGCACATGTATACTATCCCAATTGGAATGATCTTGGCCCTCTAAATCTTCAAAGTCAGCATGATATTCCCAAAAGTGCCCTGAAGACCCTAGAGAAATACAATGACACTGAGGCAATGGACTGAGAGCACCTTGAAGATGTTGCTACTCTAGCTACCCTTCATGGCATAGCCCATGAAGGTGTCATGATCAAACTTTTGGTCTTGTCTCTAGAATGAAGGACGTTGCAGTGGTACAAAATACTCGAGCCTAAGAGCATCTGCTCATGGGTGGACCTAGCGGGAGCACTAGTGTACACATTTGATGGCTCTTAAGACCCCTTTCAACTCTTGATGCACCTCTCCACCATCATAAGAGCACCTCTAGAAAGCATCATAGGCTTTAATATCTAATTTTGGAGGAGTTGGAGGAGAATCCCAAAGAATATCTTGTCGACACCTGCCCAGGACCACCTCTACTATATTCAGGATTTCCACCTGGACATAAGCCTCCTCCTACTATAATATAGAGAATAGAGATTTCTTGATGTATTTCAGGAAGTAGTACAAGTAGAGCAGCTCCTACTCCAATTAGAAAAAATACAGTGGAGAGAAACTGCCTTTCCATCACTCTCTCCGATAATTGTTGCTCCCATATATCTTGCATAATATTTTTAATGACAGATCCCTCAAACTGTGCAAAGACCTAGAATGCATCTATGTAGAGCACAAGAGGTATATCTCATCTACATCAAATGCAGATAATATGAAAGCACTACTCTAACAATGAACAATATAGTTGCTTACAATTTCCATCAGGAGATGAAGCAAGAAGAGGTGAATATCTCCCAACATCGACATACGAAATATGCAAGCATTATCCCAATAATGAACAATATGGTAGCTTGCAAATTTCTTCAGGAGAAGGACCGATAAATAGAGAATATTTTAACGATAAGCTTTGAGTGTGAAGAGGGCACAATTTTACACCCTTTTTGTATCCTTGAGCATAGCACACAAATACGTGGTCGAGATCCGATAAGCATATCTCATCAAGAGGTTGATTCTGAGGATATCTTGGTAGAAGGGCTATCATCAAAAAATATTATTATCACACCAAGGGGTTATAGGAGCACGTGCCCAAGATACTGCAACCAATAGACTCTCAAAATTGGTAGCATTGGTTCCAACCATCACCACAATTGGTACTCGAAGAAGGCTCCCATATGGTAAATATTTTTACCATTTATTCAATAATTGTATAAGTGTTGGTATGCATGATAACCTGCCACATTGTAGTTGGCTTGCAACCTGGAAAAATTTGAGAAGAGGATAGCCAAACTTCAAAGATTACCTGAAGTACAATCAGATCTGGTCCGGACACTACAGATTCATCGGATAAGCACCCAAAGCTAGGTTTGTGGTGGCGGTATGCCAATAATGTCATAATTTTTTGTGTAAATATTGTAAATATGTTGGCTAATAAATAAAGTGTTGATAGCATGGTGTCAAAACCTACAAGTATGCATTTTCTCTTCCCTTAATGCTTTCATTTTTTGTACCCACCACTTTTTTCCCATCCCCATTTCATAGTCATATGTCATCATTACTCCTTCTACCATTCCTATTTCCTCCATTCCTTCATATTCTAGTTTGTTTGCCTCTATCCCTAACTCCTTTTTCCTTCCACCATCATCTGCCTCATATTTCACCCTCATTAATTCCATTGTTATTGTGAGTATACCAACCTCGTAAAGGGTGATCATAACCATGGCCCCATCCATTTCTACTCATTTTGTTGAGCCAAACCCTCAGTAGCCTCTATTTTCTTTTTTTCTATTTTGTTTTTGTACAGGAGTCATTGGTGTCAAAAATTGAAGTCTTTATAAAGCACCCTGAAGCAGAGAAAATCAGTCAAGTTCAGTGAAGTGCCTCACATTGGGTAAAAATACAAACATATGACTAAACAATATCAAGAAATGCAGGAATAAGTTGATGCAAGCAGTAAACAGTTTGATGCAAAAGACAGTTGTGACTTAGTTACCCAATAGATCGATTACATCTAGATGAGTTGAATGCCCTGTGAGCCACCAAAAGTGTTGGCATTTTTGCCACACTATAGCCAGAAGTCAAAAAAGGTGAAAACCAAGAATATGTACCATTGAAAATTCATGTTCGAACACTTTTGGGGAAAAAATCATTTGTGCCCTACCTTTGGGGCAAAAACGATTGTATAAATGGTTTCATCCGAATAAAGGAGAAGGAAAAATTTTGCAAGTGATAAGATGGGTCAAAGTCAAAGTCACCCCTCAGGAGGGGCAAAAATCATTTTCACCCTCCTTCAAGGTGAAATTGCCTAGGAAAGGGGTAAAATTAATGGGCAAAAGCATCTCAGGGCCAAATTAAGGGGTGAAAGCATCTCAAGGGCAAAATAAAGGGGCAAAAGCATCTCAGGGAAAAATTAATGGGTGAAAGCATCTCAGGAGTGAAATTGATGGGCGAAAGCATCTCAGGGCAAAATTAATGGGCAAAAGCATCTCAGGGGTGAAAGCATCTCAAGGGTGAAATTAAGGGGTAAAAGTGTTAGTCTCATAATGACACTAAGAGGGGGGGTGAATCAGTGTAGCTCTTTTAAAACTTAAATCTTCAACTCTTAAAGCCAAAACAATGAAAAATTGAAACCAAATAAAGCAAGTATAACAAGAGAACATCACACAACATAATATGTATCGAGGTTCAACGATTTGGCTACATCCTCAAAATGACTGTTTGGACTCCCACCAAATCCAGCCTTTGCAAAGCACCAACTTTACAATCAGTTTACCAGCACACCTTTGGAAGGAGCACCAACCCCTAATTTATCTTCACCAATAGAAAGGAGCACCAACCCTTGATTTATCTGCAGTAATAGAAAGGAGAACCAACCTATTATGGCCTCTTTGAATGGCGTATTTAAAACCTCTAAAAAAATTTGTTTCTCCTTCCATGACTGTTCATTTTCTCCTTCCATGATTGTTCGTTTTCTCCTTCCCTTGTGCATGCATGTGTTTTGGTTTCCAAAAAGGCTTTTCATTTCTATTTTGTGGCCTTTCGTTTCCTTTTCTCCACATGGGCATGCGTCTGCTTCTTTCCATGTGTAACGACCATCTTAGATGATTTTAAATCATTAAAGATTCCTTATGTAATGTTTTGTATTATTCATTGAATTTTGTCCTTATGTGACAAATTACCTTATTCAATATTTGATTTATTCCTTATAGGTCCACATCACTATGCAGTCTTCAATTTCACTATCCTGGTGTTCATCACTAATATCAGATGCATTGTCAACTACTCTGTTCCTTTGGCAAAAATGCAACATGTCGCGATATCGCAACACTTTTGTTTCTCTGTCTGCCTACCCTTTTTGAGTCGCGAAAATGCGACATGTCATGATATTGCGACACTTTTGTTTCTCTGCCTGCCTGCCCTTTTTGAGTCATGAAAATGCGACATGTCGCGATATCGCGACACTTTTGTTTCTCTTCCTGCCTGCCCTTTTTGAGTCACAAAAATGCGACATGTCACGATATCACGACACTTTTGTTTCTCTGCCTGCCTGCCCTTTTTAAGTCATGAAAATACGACATGTCATGATATCGCGACACTTTTTCCTTCTTGCTCTTTCTCTTTGCTTTGGACCGCAAAAATACATGTCACGATATCGCGACACTTTTTTCTCCTTGCTCTCTCTTTGCTTTGGCCCATGAAAATGCAACATTTCGTGATATCACGACACTTTTTCTTTCTTGTTCTTTCTCCTCTTTTGGCCACGAAAATGCAACATGTCGCAATATCGCGACACTTTTTTCTAGTGGTGTTTTACTTTTTATTTGATCTTTAGCATATGGGCCACTTCGGTCTTCTTGGAAAATATGCAAAAGGTGGGTAAACATCCTCATAAGAATTTAACATCACTCTACATACTTTGAATAACCTCTAAACTCTTTTCCACTGCATCAACCAATCTATCTGACTATGTTGACAACAATGACAATACTGTCGCTACACCTTGCTCAACAATCTCCCCCTTTGGAATTGTTGGCAACACATGTGCAATTTCTTGTAACTCTTCTCTCCCTTTGACAGCAATACCAAAGGGCTGCTATAAACTCCCCCTGAGTCCATGCACAACATTCTCGGGAAAAAATTATTACACTTAGCAAAAATCACAAACATGAGCAAAAAGATAAAAAAATACACAAATGCTCCCCCTAAGAATGTGGTCCCGATAGCTAGTCAATTCTTGGGAAGCGTGACCACTCCCAATTTATTGCGAAGGTACTCAAAGACTTCCTTGGGCAACGGTTTTGTGAAGATATCCGCTACTTGCTCTGTTGTTGGAAAAAAATCCAACTTAACCTCACCTTATGCAACTTTATCCTTCAAAAAGTGATATCGGATAGCAATATGTTTTGTGCGAGAATGCATAACCGAATTCTTTGAGATGTTAATGGCACTGGTGTTACCACACTTAACTGAAATTGGCTCACTGAAGTTAATACCAATATCTTTCAAGGTTTTTTTCATCCATAATACCTGCGTACAACACATTGTCGTTGCAATATATTCTACCTCTGCTATGGATAAGGAGACTGACTCTTATTTCTTACTGTGCCACGTGACCAACATGTATCCAAGATAGAATTCACCTCCACTGGTACTCTTTCTGTCATCTACACATCCTGACCAATCTGCATATGAATACGCAATAAGGGTGAAGCCCTTACCTTTTAGATACCATAACCCATACTTCATAGTACCCTTGAGGTACCGAAGAATCCTCTTCATTGCTGTCACATGAATCTCCTTGGGACTAGCCTAAAAT
Organism: Wollemia nobilis; assembly: GCA_028583015.1. NCBI lineage: Eukaryota > Viridiplantae > Streptophyta > Pinopsida > Araucariales > Araucariaceae > Wollemia > Wollemia nobilis. The sequence goes on from JAQPPZ010000523.1 coordinate 26,501,176, forward strand.
TGTGCTACCATGCATATTGCCTGCAAAATATCTGGTCTGGTAGTTGTCAAGTACAGTAAGCTCCCAATCATAGATCTGTACATGGTTTGAACAGCATGTGGAGATTTTTCATCCTTGCTCAACTTGCAACCTGTCATCATGGGAGTGCTAACTGGCTTACAATCCTCCATTGTGAACTTTTTTAGTATATCTTTCACATATTTAATTTGAGAAATAAATATGCCCTTCTCATTTTGATTAACTTGCAACCCAAGAAAATATGAAAGTTCACCAATCATTGAAATTTCAAATTCTTTCTACATCTTATTTTCTAAATCTTTACATGACTCATCTTTGCTGCTGCCAAATATGATATCATCTACGTATACAACAAGAACAATAAGATGGTCATTTTATGTTTTGACATACAAATTACTATCCACCATACCTTTCTTGAACCCTTGTTGAGTAAGATAGTTGTCTAGCCTTGCATACCATGCTCGGGGTGCCTGTTTTAAGCCATATAATGCTTTCTTCAACTTGCAAACCAAGTTGGGATCATCACCAAGTTGGAAACCATCTGGCTCCTCAATATAAACCTCTTCTTCGAGTTTCCCATTCAAAAATGCTGATTTCACATCCATTTGATAAACTTTGAAATTCTTGTAAACCGCTAAAGCCAGAAACATTCTAATTTCCTCTAGTATAGCCACAGGTGCAAATGTTTCCTCAAAGTCAATGCCTTCAACTTGTGCATAGCCTTTACATACCAATCTTGCTTTATTCCTGACTACATGTCCATCTTCATTCAATTTGTTTCGAAAGACCCATTTAGTACCGATTATATTTTTATTTGCAGGTCTTGGTACTAACTCCCAAGTTTTGTTTTTCTCGATCTGATCTAATTCTTCATTTATTGCCTTCATCCAAATTTCATATTTTTTTGCATCAACAACTTTTTTGGGCTCAATGTTGGATAATAGAGAGTATTTACTTACTACTCTTCTTCTTGTTTGAACACCAATTGTGGGGTCTCCAATTATTTGCTCTCTAGGATGATCTTTCTGCCAGCTGCCTGTTTTGAATTTTTTATTTTCTTCCACTTTTGAATCATTGTTTGAATCATCTGAGTCAATTTTTTGTTTCTTTTCCATTTCCTTTTCCTCATCTCCTTCAATAACCTCTTCATAAATTGGGTATTTCTCTTCATAGCTAATTACTCATTCCCTACCTTCATCAACTTTAACATCGGCACTATCCACAATTTTCCTTAGCTTCTTGTTGTAGAATTTGTAAGCTTTGCTTTTTGACAAATAGCCAAGAAAAATACCTTCATCAACTCTATATTCAAACTTACCAAGGTTTTCTTCAGTTCTTTTGATGTAACACTTGCTGCAAAAAACTTTAAAGTATCTTACTGTTGCCTTTTTACCGAACCAGAACTCATAATGAGTTTTGCTTTCATGCGTCCTCAACATGCACCTATTTTGGATGTATACCACAGTATGGACTACCTCTTTCCAAAATCTATTTGCTACTTTGCTCTCAATCAACATAGTCCGTGCCATTTACTGCACTGTCCTGTTCTTTCTTTCTACCACACCATTCTGCTGAGGTGTCTTGGCTGCTGAAAACTGTCTCCTAATACCATATTTTTCATAGTACTCTATAAAATCCTCTGAAATGAACTCTCCTCCTCTATCCGATCTTAAACATTTAATCATTTTTCCTGTTTGATTCTCAACTTGGTTTTTGAAAACCTTGAACATCTCAAAAGCTTCGATTTATGCTTCAAAAATAGTACCCATGTCATCCTAGAATAGTCATCTATACACAACATAAAATATTTGTCACCATTTATGCTTTGCGTTCTCATGGGTCCACATAAATCAGTATGTATTAGTTCCAAAGGTTTGCTTGTGTAGTACTCTTTTGTTTTAAATGAGACTCTAGTTTGCTTCCCATTTTGGCATGAAGCACAAATACTATTTGATGGTTTTCCAATGGTGGGAATATCTCTCACTTCCTTTTTTGAGATGATTTTTACTAGATTGTCAAAACTGATATGACCGAGCCTCTTGTGCCACAACCAATTTTCTTCTTCTGTCCAATCAAGCAAGCTCCTTCGAAGTCTCCGAGAGAGTGTACAAGTTTCCGGATGTCCTCGATCCGAGTTTCTATCAACTTTCCATTGTTTGCTTTTCTGACTTCACAAACCTGCTTGTTAAAAATCACTTCATGACCTCTATCACAAATCTGACTTACGCTCAACAAGTTATGCTTCAGAACAACCACAAACAAGACTTATTTTGACTTGATTTTTCCATCACCGATCTTAACTGAACCTTTGCCAACTATCTTAGCTCCATCATTATTTCCAAATTTCACTGAACCACCTTCATATTACTGTAACTTCTCAAATTTTTGTTTGTCACCTATCATATGATTGGAGCATCCACTATCAAGTATCCATGGTGTAGATTTATTATGTGCTTTAAATATTGTTTGTACGATCAGGGATTCCTTTTCTTACTTAGATTGCTCTTTTTCTTTCCACTCTAGTTTGATTACAATTTTGGGCTCTTGTTTTGACTTTTCTTTTTCAGTAGCTTGTGCATGTTTTTCGAGAAATTTTCTATTTTGTCTCATTCCATTTGGTTGAAATTTTCTTCCCTAAAATTTATTTTATGCAAATGTACTTCGACAATTTCTTGCAATGTGCCCAAAATTATGACATTTATAACATTCTATTGCATAATCCATCAAAGGTGAAAAAACATTTCTACTTGTAAAATTCCTTGGTCCTACGTTATACTTGCAATCTGAAATCTGATGCAAGGTAGGTCAAATGAAATAATAATCAAATTAACTAACTTAACATTAGGTTTAATACTAATGTTTATATAATACAATGAATAGTAAACCTAACTAATTCCCCACTAACCATGCTAACAAACGCGTTAGGTTAGGTAGAGAGTTAGGTTTAGGATTGACTACCCTAGGATATTTAGGCTAGTTACCATTAGATATTTAGGACAATAAATATCTATATGGTAGAAAGTAAAACAGTAAATGTAGAAATAAATCCTAAGTAGTGTAATGCAATACACTAGCTTATTTTACCTAGTGGAGTAAATGGTAATTATCCCAAGTAATGGAATATTACTCTAACATCCCCCCTTATTACATTATTTGGGTAATACATACATATCCCTCTATACAACAATATTTGGGTGAAGTATATAACTGCCCCAATACAGTGAAGAAGATGTTGATCTGCTAGTTCTTTGCTCTGTCATAGTGCTCTGGCTGCTCCTAAGCAAAAAGTGGGTCATTCCTCACTATGTCTTCATGCCAACGAATGTCCTTATGGTAATCACATCATCCAACCGATTTGCATGGGTAACCAACCACTGCAATCGCTAGGTGTAGTAGAATAGATCACTTCATACAAGGTTCATTCATTTACAATATGAATTTGCAAAAGATAAGGTAGCTAAGGTGTCGATCGTTGCTGAAAATGCACCCTTATAAGTTCCCCCCTTCTTGTTGCAAAACATAGTGTAATTAATTTTTGAAGGAAGTGTGACTAAGGTGTCGGTCAAAGCCGAAAATGCACCCTTATAAGTCATCTTCCCTATTTACAAAAATCAGTGAAGAAAAGAAATGGATATCCCCCCTCAATTGCAAAAAGTGTGCAACTCAAGAGTGTTGTGAAGGATTTTACAAATATTGCCTCCTAGACAATTTTACACCACAAAAAATCGCTCCTCTTGTTACAAGTACTTCAAACACCTAGAATTTGCTATTTATGAAGCCTAAAAGAGGTACAAGCACCCCTTATTGCAAGGTCTTCAAACAAAAAACTTATGCTATTTATGAAGCCTAAAAGAAGAGTGAGAGAAAATGGTGCTTTTGCCCAAGGGACACATGTGTTTTCCCTCTACAAAACTGTTTTAGCAATTTAGCACTCCTTGTGCTATCTTTGAACCAGAAACAAAATCAGAATGAGACACTTCACTAGAAAGATGGCTTCTGTGATGTGCCTTTGCCATTTTAGTTTTGCTTGTTTTGAAACCAACATTGAATGGTGTCATGGTTTTCATTTTTACAAGTTGTGCAAAACTATGCTTTCTAGGCAATTTGATCAAAAAAGTTCACCAATTTGTCCTTTCTTATTGTAAGTACTTCAAGCATGATTGCTATTATGAAGTCTAAAAGAAAAGTTTTAATGTTGATGACTTGGACTTTTCTGATTGCCTTTACAAGTTTTATTTCCCTCTTATCAAAATCGATGTTTGAAGGAAGAAAGGAATTATCCCCCCTTAGTGCAAAGGATTGCAACTTTTAAGGTTCCTTATTTTCAAAAAACTTGTTCTTTCTTTTGATTACCCTAAAAGAGTACCAAAATATAATTCACTCAAACAGATATTTAATGGCACCTGCCTTAACTCCCTTCAAGAAGGATGAAAAGTTTGAGGAAATTAAGCCAAACAAATAAGAGTGAATTAGGGGTTTTGTTGATTTAGGAGAGAATATCAAGTGAATTTTGGCTTTAAATCTGTGCAAGGATTTACACAAATTTGTGAAATTTTGGGGTTTAGTGTGTTCTTGATTCTATGACTTATAATTGCAAAAGAAATAATGCAATAATCAAACAAGAATGCCCACAAAATTCTTATCACCTAGGTGTCGGATGCAACCAAAAATGCACCTAATTTGCCAATGAAGGTGTCGAGTAAAATCAAAAATGCACCTTTTAATTTTTGCAACAAAATGTGTGTTTTGTGTTGTGCAAAAAAATGATATTTTTATGTCTCCTACTTTGTTTTCCAATTTTGCAAAAGAAGTACAATGTTGTCTTCTCCCCTGAATTTTGCAAAATTAACAATTTTGAGCACTCCTTCCAAGACAAGTCGACACACGACCCGCATTTGGAAGGCTTCTAGAACTAGTCGACACACGACTTAGTTTTTTATGGACCCAAGGTTACAATTTCTTCTCAAATTTTTGCAAAAAAAGAATGTGCAATTTTATGTCTTATATCCCCCTTCGAAGAAAACAAATGCACACTTTGCCTTTTGAATTTTACAAAAAATTTCAGTCTCCTTGTTTGCTATTTGTGCAAGAAAGAATCAAATGTCTATGATGTTGTCCCTCTTGGATTTTGCAAAACTAACAAGGTTGAGAAGAGTTTAGGGTTTTCTTATTTGCAATAAAAGTAGGTGCTCTTCTATGTCTTATATTCTCCCTTGGAGAAAAAAACAAAAGCTCCTTTAAATTTGTAAATTGCAAAAAAAATATAACCCTTTTTTTTATATATATTTTAAGTTTATGTGATTTCTCTAATTAATATAAGTAAAATCTATAAATAGTAAAAATTATTTTAGTTTTAAAGGCATTTTGATAAAAAAATAACTTTAAAAAAAAATAATAGTGAATTACTATTTAATAAATTAAAACTTAATTAATTAAAAAAAATAAACTTGAAAAATAAAAAAAATAAAAATTCAATTACCTTTGGGGTCTCTTTTTTTATTGCTCCATGGAGCAAAATTTTATATGCCCCCTGCCCCCCCGATGGGAGTCGAACTCCCGACCTCCCGTCGGGCAGCGCCTTAGCACTGGCCAGCTCACCAGTCGGGCTAGCTAGCCCGACGAGAGGGGGAGGGCATTGCCTTCATATTGAAGGCTTTGCCTGCCCTGCGACTTTTAAAAAAAATGGGGACTTTTGTCCCACATTGATGCCACGGGGCATCTATTGCTCTTTAAAAGAGCAAAAGCGCTAAAAGTTCTTGTGACTGCCTGCGGGCAGTCACTCCCCCACATGGCTGGTTTTGCTGCCAGCCATGGGGACTGTCCATGTCGATACATGTGGCTTGTCCGCCATGTGTCACTCTTGTTAGGTCAAGTGACATGTGGCTAGTCCACCACATGTCACATTTGTCATCGTCAGTGGCTTGTCTACCACGTGTCTGGTCGATCCAGGTTCCTATCCAGTGGCTATGCCACATGTCTTGTCTAGGTGGTGCTTGCCACGTGTTGTGTCCAGTGGCTGTGCCATGTGTTTGATCCAGTGCAGTGGCTATGCCACATGTCTGATACAATGCCTCAAGATCTGTGCCCAAGCACGCATGGGTCCTAGCTGTGATTGTTCTCAAGATTTGTACCCGAGAGTGTGTCCATAGTTGTAGGGTGTCTGATCTGGTCATCAAGGATCAGAGTGTGCGCCTGCCCTCGTAGATCTCGATCGCCAAATCTAGTTCGTTGGTCATCGAGGATCAAAGGGTGCACCTACCCTCATAGATCCCAGTCATCGGATCTAGTCCGTCGATCGTAGTCACCCTAGATTTGATAGGGATATCCCTTGTCAGTAATGGTTAGACTTGAGGGCACTCCTGCCCTTAGGTTTGGGTTCGGTCTCTGCTTGTGAGGGCATGCCTACCCTCTCGATAGTGTGCTAGACCCATGCGGACAACACTAGGGGCTATCGATAATTGAAGGGCCTCCTGCCCTCGGGATCCGGGCCTTGTGCTACGAGCTCTAATCTCTTGTCAGGCCCGACAGGTCTACGAGCCTGCTCTCGTGGCCGCCCGGGGACGTGGGCCTGTGGGCCCTCTCCCGTGGTCGCCCGGTGATATGGGCCTGCGGGCCCTGCTGCCTAGGATCTACCTTGGGATCCATGCAGGTCCTGAGGGCCAATAGGGCCCTCGAAGACCATGCCAGGTCCAGGTCGGGTGGAACGAGCGAAGCTCGTATTAGGCTACTCGGCTGTGATGATACCAATGATGCAAGGTAAGTCAAATGAAATAATAATCAAATTAACTAACTTAACATTAGTTTTAAGACTAATGTTTATATAATACAATGAATAGTAAACCTAACTAATTCCCCACTAACCAATCTAATAAACACGTTAGGCTAGGTAGAGAGTTAGGTTTAGGATTGACTACCCTAGGATATTTAGGCTAGTTACCATTAGATATTTAGGACAGTAAATATCTATATGGTAGAAAGTAAAATAGTAAATGTAGAAATAAATCCTAAGTAGTGTAATGCAATACACTAGCTTATTTTACCTAGTGGAGTAAATGGTAATTATCCCAAGTAATGGAATATTACTCTAACAGGCAGATTCTAAATGGTAGTTTAATGGAATATTACTAGATTTATTATGTGCTTTAAATACTTTTTGTATGATCAGGGATTCCTTTTCTTCCTTAGATCACTCTTTTTCTTTCCACTCTGGTTTTATTATAGTTTTGGGCTCTTGTTTTGACTTTTCTTTTTCAGTAGCTTGTGCATTTTTTTCGAGAAATTTTTTATTTTGTCTCATTTCATTTGGTTGAAATTTTATTCCCTAAAATTGATTTGATGCAAATGTACTTCAACAATTTCTTGCAATGTGCCCAAAATTATGACAGTTATAACATTCTACTACATAATCCATCAAAGGTGAAAAAACATTTCTACTGGTAAAATTCCTTGGTCCTACGTTATACTTGCAATCTAAAATCTTATGTCCATAACCATTGCATTTAAAACAGTAACTAGAAAAGAGATGATTGAACCTGGGTGATGGTCTTTGCCATGTTATCGTAGGAGTCATAAATCTTCTTCTTCTTTGATGTGTGACATTGGTGAATCCATCATTGTCAATTCTCCTTTCGTGCCTTGCATTATTGCTTTCTTTTGCATGAGTCAATTTTTCTTGATCAACCTTTTTCTTATATTCATTCTTTGATCCATTTGATGATTCTCCTATGTCAAAGACCAAACCAAATTTGATGCCTGTATTCCTTTGGTTATTTATGATCTTATCCAACTTCATAGAACTTTCTTCACATTTGTGATAACAACTAATTTTACGATTCATCTCTTCTATCTGCATCCTTAAACCAACAGTCTCTTCTTCTAGCTTGCTGCAATAATCTATTTTCATGGTTATTTGCACTTCAATATCTTTAGATATTTTCTTGGATTCTTCTATCTATACTTTCAAACTGGTTATGATTTCATTTGCATCCTCAAGCTTTCTTGAAATTTTCTTATTCTTTTTCTTTCTATATTCAATTCATCCAGAGCTGTAATTAGTTCCTCTTCCAAATTTACTTCTGCATCAATTTCTTCTTCATCATATTCCTATTATTTTTCTATTTTTTCTTCTTTGAGTGCCATGAAAAGAGCTTCACCTCTTTCCTTTTTAGAATCCTCACCCATGTCTGTCTTGATGAACTGACATTCTTGGAGATGAAACTTTTCTTCTTGAAGTTGCCTTTTCTGAAATTTGTTTTTTTCTTCCAGTTACTTCTTTCTTGGTGCGATCCTTCATCACTTTTGTTCTTCTCATTAAGTGGACATTTAGCTGCAAAATTCCCAATGCCTCCACAATTGAAAAATTTAAACGGTAACTTTCCTCTGTATTTTCCTTTTCCCCTTTTTAGTTTTTGAACAAAGTTTACTTCCATTTCATCTGATGTCTTTTCTTCCTCGGATTATTGTTTTGCTTTCATATTTTCATGGGCTTTAAAAGTAGCTTCTCTGTCTGTGGGTTTATATTTTCCTATTCTCATCTCATATGCAGTCAAAGAACCATGCATCTCATCCATACTAAAAGAATTTAGGTCTTTAGCTTCTATAACTGAAACTTTAGAATCAAATCTTTGGGGAAGAGATCTTAATACCTTTTTTATGATGACAGAATCTTCAATTTCCTCGTTGAGTCCTCTAATCGCATTAATGACTTCATTAACTCTCAGCATATATGCCTCTATGTTCTCATCATCATTCATCTTTAATACTTCGAACTGAGCTCAATGTGTTTGTAACTTGGCCTCCTTGATCTTAAAGTCTCCTTCATGAACGCTCCTTAGTTTATCCCATATTTCTTTTACTATTTTACAACTCATAATTTTTACTAGGTCACTATCCACTAATCCGCACATGATAGCATTCTTTGCTTTTGAGTCATTCTCAAACAATTTCTTATCGACAGCATCGGTTGGAGAAGTGGTGGGTATTGTGTATCCACTATCTATTGAATCCCAAATGTCGTATCCCAAAGCACAAAGATATGTCTACATCCGAGTCTCCAAAATATGTAATTAGTTTCATCAAACAATGGTGCTTTGTTTGATGAGAAGCCTTCACCACCTGCCATTGTGTCACTTCCAAGATTACCCTAGCTGGTTAAGCTTTTTCAGGAACCTAGCTCTGATACCAATTGTTAGTCTCACAATGACACTTAGAGGGGGGCTGAATCAGTATAGCTCTTTTAAAACTTAAATCTTCAACTCTTAAAGTCGAAATAATAAAAAATTGAAACCAAATAAAGCAAGTATAACAAGAGAACATCACACAACACAAGATGTATCGAGGTTCACCGATTTGGCTACATCCTCAAAATGACTGTTTGGACTCCCATCTAAATCCATCCTTTGCAAAGCACCAACTTTATAATCAATTTACCAGCACACACTGGAAGGAGCACCAACCCATGATTTATCTGCACCAATAGAAAGGAGCACCAACCCCTGATTTATCTGCACCAACAGCAAGGAGCACCAACCTCTTATGGCCTCTTTGAATGGCGTATTTAAAACCTCTAAAAATTGTGTTTCTCCTTCCATGACTGTTCGTTTTCTCCTTCCATGATTGTTTGTTTTCTCCTTCCATGATTGTTCGTTTTCTCCTTCCCTTGTGTATGCATGTGTTTTGGTTTTCGAAAAGGCTTTTCATTTCTATTTTGTGGCCCTTCGTTTCCTTTTCTCCACATGGGCATGTGTCCGCTTCTTTCCATGTGTAACGACCATCTTAGATGATTTCAAATCATTAAAGATTCCTTATGTAATGTTTTGTCTTATTCATTGAATTTTGTCCTTATGTGACAAATTACCTTATTCAATCTTCAATTTATTCCTTATAGGTCCACGTGACTATGCAGTCTTCAGTTTCACTATCCTGGTGTTCATCACTAATATCAGATACACTGTCAACTACTTTGTTCCTTTGGCGAAAATGCAACATGTCGCGATATCATGACACTTTTGTTCCTCTGCCTGCCTACCATTGTTGAGTCGTAAAAATGCGACATGTTGTGATATCATGACACTTTTGCTTCTTTGCCCGCCTGCCCTTTTTGAGTCATGAAAATGCAACATGTCGCGATATCATGACACTTTTGTTTCTTTTGCTGCCTATCCTTTTTGAGTCATGAAAATGCGACATGTCTTGATATCACGACACTTTTGTTTCTCTGCCTGCCTACCCTTTTTGAGTCACAAAAATGCGACATGTCGCGAAATCATGACACTTTTTCCTTCTTGCTCTTTCTCTTTGCTTTGGACTATGAAAATACATGTCGCGATAACGCGACACTTTTTTCTCCTTACTCTTTCTCTTTGCTTTGGCCCACGAAAATGCAACATGAAGCGATATCATGACACTTTTTCTTTCTTGTTCTTTCTCTTCTCTTTTGGCCACAAAAATACAACATGTCGCGATATCGCGACACTTTTTTTCTTACGGTGTTTTGCTTTTTCTTTGATCTTTAGCATATGGGCCACTTCGGTCTTCTTGAAAAATATGCAAAATGTGGGTAAACATCCTCATAAGAATTTAAAATCACTGTACATACTCTGAATAACCTCTGAACTCCTATCCACTGCATTAACCGATCTATCTGACTGTGTTGACAACAATGGCAATACTGTTGTTGCACCTTGCTCAACAAAAACCATCTCAAGGTAAAATTAAGGGGCGAAAGCATCTCAAGGATGAAAGCATCTCAGGCACGAAAGCATATTAGGGTGAAATTAAGGGGTGAAAGCATCTCAAGGGTGAAATTGATGGGCAAAAGAATTTTTAGAGGTTAAATTGCCCAATTAAAGGGCAAAAGCATTTTAAGGTTTAGGGGCGAATGCAATTATGATCGCCTAAAAGGGAAGGAAAACCTCAGTTTCACCCCTTCTGAAGGTGAATGTCAATTTAAAATGGAATGACGCAGTTATCAAAACATTTTTGCCCAAAAATAAAAAACAATTACTGCTATGATAAAATGGATGTTGAAGCGCCAAAGAAGGTGAACAAAAAATATTAGATATTTTTGATAAAAAATAGCAGAGATTGCACAATCAATTAATTGATTTTAAGCAATATTGCAGTACAGATATTGATGGATGTTAATTAAAGATGTAAGTTTTAAATTAATGATAGTGTCCAAATGGAAAATATTTTTATTGATCTTCATCATTTCCCAGGAACGCCTTCTTATTGGTTTCGCTCCCTCTCCAAGATGGATTTAATATGGAGTAAATTATTGAAGTGATGGTTATTTTCAAAGCATAAAATAAGCCATAATTTAATGCGCTCGTGCCCAATTGATCGACTATCCTGAGTTGTTTCCCCTTAAAAGTGGATTGTCATCACTAAAGAAAAATTTCCAAGGAGAAATTGTCACGTTGATGTCTTTGATCTACAAACATTTTATCTCCATGTGCATTTAATGAAAGAGGCAAAATCATCTATAAATACTACTCAATTTTCATTGTAAAAGAGGTTGGACATTTTGCAAGAAAAAATTTTAAGTTCTCTGCATCAATTGAAGAGACTTGGCTTCTAAAATTTGTAAGCATTTTCATGTGTGTGATTTTCTTCCATTTTTAAGCATTTATGTTTATGCTCATGTTCTTGCTGTAAAGTTTAAAATTTTGTTTCTGAATTTAAAACATTACAGGTGAGTGAGTGAATTTTGGAATGTCATTTGAGGGGTTGTCTCTGCAATTTTGTGAGTAAAATTATGTTGCTTTCCTTTTGGTACATACTTGTATAAGGCTTGGTATAATTCTTGTTGCTCGTCTACCCCAAACCCTGCACTTCAGCCTATGGCCATATTTCCCATTTCTTTCTGTAAATTATAATCTCTTTCTGTAAATTATAATCTCTTTCCTACAACTCTAGTCTTTAACCAGTGTAGGATTTAGCTTGGGAGCCAGCACTCTTTAGAGATTGACATGTAGGACATTCCTTTCCTCTGTTCATTCAATATTGGCCATGTCTAGGATGCACAAATGTAGTTTTTGTTGATTAGGTAGATATTTGACCAAAAATAGCATACTCTCTTTTGATACTGGGATTGTCTGGTCACACATAGGGACATCGAACAACTATGCCAGGACATCAAAACAACGTATAGGGAGGCCTCGATCAAGAATTTGTTGGTTTTCATCTACCATTCATACTTGTACTTTTACATGTGCATGCTCGTGCATCACTATCCAGATTTTATAAAGGTTGTATTGATTTTCTATGATTCCCAATTGAGGATAGTTCATAATGCCAAGGCAAAGGCATTGTTCACTATCACAACTGAAGATGTCCGGGATGCTTTCACGTGTGGGAGAAAGCACTCATCTAGTTTTATCCTAAGGAATATCCATACTAATAAATATGGCATTAGATATCAGTCAACACCAAAAATATAGCGTTTCATAAGGGATCAATTGGGAAGTGCAACATCACCTAACGAATTTCCCCAGCTTCTGAAGCCCATAGCCGAATTCATCCATCGTGACATCTACTCCATTATGGCATGGCTAATGGGGATTCCAACAGACAAATGGGTATCTGACTGGAAATTTTCCATAGCACAGGCCATACTTGAGAATGAGATCTATTTTCCCTCCAAAGTAAGTCCAAGTGTTATTCCAATTTTTTATGACTGGGTAGAGTTCGTGGTGTGGAAATTATATGCATGTTTGTCCTATGTTAAAGAACCTAAGGTTGACCAGTTCAGACTCTCCTCATTTTTTTTGTGGTATTTATTTTGGAACATGCATGATAAGTTTCACTACATAACAAATAATCAAATGGATGAGGAGGCTAAACCTTTGCCATTCTACATCTAGACAAATATCTTGTCCAAGAATGAGATGTACTATATCTTCAACCAGGTTTTCCTCGAGCCAGTGGTAGAGATGATATACAGCCAATGTGAGCGAGTTCTAATGGAGTTGAAGAGCGACGTTGTAGACAAGTGATTGGGATATACTTTTCTACTCACCCAAGGCCTAGTTATCAAAATTTACAGGTTTACAAGAAATCCTTTTCTGTTGCCCTATTACGCCATGCCCTATATGTTTTCCCTGGAAGTGGTCTGACAGCTTGACTACACCAATGAGGAGTACGGGAAATGTTAGGATAGGAGAGTTATAATTTCTACTCCTTTCAAGTTTGGAGACATTAAGATAACACAGTGTGGTTAGAATGTTGTTTTGATGATGATGATTCCAGATTACAGGTTGATCGAGCTTCCCCACAGCTGGAAATGGGACCCACTTGGTATTATCTAAAACAACCTTGGGGTGAGGTATTTTCATTCTTGTCCTAATTATGACATGGAGAGGCAATGTAACAACCCACTAGACCTCAAGCTGGAATGGCACATGGACGAGATGAAGTCTTTGCCTCCATGGTTGGAATTTTACACTATGGAAACTGAATATGACCTGAACATCAATTCAAAGCACAACGGCCCATGTATGTCTTAGTCAAAATCAAGGTCAGAAATATATAATGGTCTAACCATAAAATCCAATAGTGGTGGATCATGAGGGTCAACAATGATAAGACATCCTCGGATAACCCACTGGGGATTGACAACAAGTTCTTAGTGTTTATGATGAGAACATTAATACTTATCAGCCTCTTTCATTTGCTGATATCATTCCCCATGGTGGATGTAATCTTGATGAAGTGGATGACTTGGCATACCCAAGATAAGAAGGTAAGGGCAAGGCCATCCTAGGTGGCTCATTATTTAGTGAAGAGAAGAGGCCATTGGATCATCAGAAGACAAGTGCCTCCTTGAAGAGAAAGGTAGAGGCAACTTTATTAAAGCTAGCCACAAAGAATTCATGCACTAGTTCCCATAAATCCTTTGGTACAATCATTTAGATAGCATTTGAGTCCCCTTTGATGAGCTCTATCGGAATGACTGTGGTTGAGGAGCATAGGGGTGGAGACGAAGAGCGCATTAGAATGGATGAGGAGCAAAGGAGCGAAGACATAGAATGCATTAGTTTGGATGCACCAGATGTAGAATAAAAGGAAGAAGCACAAGCATAGAGTATAGCTTCCATGATGCCTTTGATCATGGAGCCCCAAGGTATGCATTTATCTCTTCCTTTTTCTTCTTCCTCGACTACACTGTCAGTTTCTCTAACATCGATGTCTATTTGCTTGATGCCTAAAATATCCATGACAATACCAGTTTCAATGGCCCCTACATCAAGTGCAGCTCCATTACCCTAGTACTCTTTCCCAAGTTTATCTATTTGCCCAGTATTATTCGTACCACTACCCAAGTCATCTTCTGTTTCTTCATCTATAATGTTTAAATACTTTATGAGAAACCCTAATGCATTCTTAGTCCCTTCCTCATGTATTTTTCCCCTATCTAGTTCAGTCGACCACATTATGGACATCTTTGCCACCAAAGAGCTAGATCCACTTTTAATCACACCCCCTCCTACTAGTTTCTCAATGCTCGAATCGACTATTCTCATGGTGATGACCCAAGCACCTCTGAGGGTTAGCACAGTCGCTTCCTCTTCGACTTCCAATGTAATGTATGATTTCTAACCCCCTCTCCCACTTCTTCCCTTCATGCCAGTCCTTGGAATAGGTATTTAGGAGCCGTTGGAGTCTAAGCTAGAGATGACCCAGTAGCTTGCTACTACGTAGAGCATCTGCAAGGCATGCATGAATACTATGTGTTATCTGAAGGACCATGGGAATAGAGAGGTGCAAGCTCTAGTGTAGACTCAGAAGGCTTGCATCATTGACCTAGATATGATGAAGTTGCATACCACTAAAAAATACCATTAGTTTAGAAACCCTTGATATAAATAACCTTAGTCGATTATGCCATCCACCATATTGAGGAAGACGTGGCCAGAATGAACACTACACAAAAAATGGATGATGTCCAAGTTAGCATGGGCTCCATTTACGCTCACTATGAATATTACAAAGATTGCTTCTTCAAAGCACAGTCCAAAAATGATGAGATCGAAGAGGCCCTAGCAACGGTGAGAATGTATATTGAAGTTCTGGAGTCTAAGTCTAAGAAACAGGATGAAGCACTAGAGACTAAGATTGAGCAGATGAAGGAAAATATTCAGTTGCTTAAAGATGAAAATAAGGAAGTGTCCAGACTATATGATCACCACATAAAAATGACCGCCCAGTCAAACCAAAAAATATAGGTGCTCACTATCCAAATGAATGAGTTGCAGGCTTAGTTGTCTAAGAGAAATAAGAAACATGTTCTACCCTCTAGGGAGTGCCTCAAGGAGATGCACCTAGACTTCCTACGATATTTCCCAGTAAGAGCAACAAAAGTGATTATAGTATTGACATTCTTTAAGGAAGCACATGAGGTAGTCATTGCTGGCAGTCCAATCATGGAGTTCGCTCAAGAAGATGTCAACTATTGGTTAGATTTGGCCACCCAACTCAGGAAGATAGAAGATATACTTATCCGTCTTACCCCTATGAGTGATTTGGCTTAATTTTTGGCAATGATAAAGACAAATTTGCATTACTTCTTCACAAAAGTTGAACTGGCCAAGAAATCTCGCCTGCTCTCAGATTTCCTTATGCAGGAGTGTGACATTTCACTATGATACTTTGATACTCTTTTCAAGATCGACGTCCTAGGTTTCACCCATCCTAAGGAGCCCATTCCATTAGTATAGGAATTGGACCCTATGTGGGCCACCTTTGTCAATAATACCTCAGACGTTGATGCTTTGGAAGCCTCAAGTTTTGATGTCTAGATAATCCTTCTCATGGCCAAGTATGCCCAGATTCAATCTTACTTGATATAGTTCGATAGAATACTAGAGTTTGCCAAGGTTGAGAGCATCTAAACATATCGTTACCTAATCCAAGAGCTTCAAAAGTAGTCGACTTTCCCTTTGGACCATTTGGTTGATGCTTCCACCGTGTACAAGCATATCTTCAACAAATCGTTGGACCAATATCTCCCTTGGCCACCCAAGTAGAATGAAGAAAATGAAATAGACAATGCTATAAATTTAGGGGCTGGAGAGACATATGAATAGGAAGAAGAGATAGACAGTGATGCAGATTCAAAAGGCAAAGATTAAAAATATGCAAATAAAAAATTCAACAGCAGTGAGGAAAAATCAAAGTAGTCCGAAGGCTCAGAGAGAAAGGACTCTGGTGCCTATTGGCATTTTTGCCACATTGTTTTGATTGTTGCTTATTCATGCATAAACTGTTGAAGTTCTCACTCCTCTGTGTTTCTCTATGAGTTTTGGTGCCAAAATTAGCATGGAGAGCACGGGTTCAAAACTATCACGATATCGCAACATGTCGCGCTATCACGGGTTAACAGAGGAGAGAGAAGCCAAAGTCATAGAATGTCACGATATCACGACATGTTCCAAAATTGTGGTCAAAGTGGTCAACGAAAGCAAAGCAGTAAAACTGTCACGATATCGTGACATGTCACATTTTTGCGACTTGCGATGGCCATGGAGCAGAGTGATAGAAAATGTCGTGAAATCATGACATAATTGAGCAAAGGGCAATGTCAATCAACCTCGTCGCGATTTTGCGAAAGAAGACTGAACAAGGAGCAAAATGTAGAAACGTCATGATATCGCGATAGAAAGCATAAAAACTATAGAAAGCAAGGAAATGTCACGATTTCATGACATATTGTGGATAAAAGGCTAAATAGAGAAAGATGTTGTGAATTGCGACGCGTCGCGTTTTCACGACCTAAGGTGAAAAAGGAGAACAAAGAGCCAAATACGTCATGATTTCTCGACATGTTTGGTTTTTGTGACCCAAAGTGGCAAAAGCGTACGGAGAAGGAAAATGTCACGATTTCGTGACATGTCGCATTTTTGCGACCCATCACGGTTTCGCTCCAAGAAGTAGTTCAACGACCCGATGAAGTATTGAGATTTCCAAGGATTAAAAGCTCCCTAGAATTTAATGTTTTGCTGCTTTCCAATGTGTGCAAGATGTGCTTAGGCCTGTAGCTTTTGAAGCCACCAGAATTGAAAACGCCTCCATTATTAAAAGCTTATGTTCGTTAACGGTCCAAGCATGCTCCGAGAACGACCATTTAATGAAGACGATCAGATCCTTGTTTCATTCAATTCTTGATTTCTCTGAGGCTGGTTTAAGGGGATCATTTCATTTTTTCTGTTGCACATTTTGTAGATCTCAAGAAATTTTGTTTCATGTTTTAAATGTTGCAAAGAGGCAAGACCTCTATAAATATCAATGTATATCTCAAGAAAAATTATTGGGAGTTTGAGAGACATGTTGCATGAAAACATTCAAGTTCTCTGCATAAATAAGAGATATTTAGCCTCTGATTTTGCAAGCGTCTTTCTGTGTGATTTCCTTCTATTTCATGCATTTCTCGATTATGCTCGTCTTTCTAATATACTGTTAGATTTAAATTATGCATCTGAGTTTGAATATTGCTAATGAGGAAGTGAGTTCTGGAATGCAATCCTGGAGGTTGTCTACGCAAGGTTGTAAGTGGATTATGCTGCATTCTATTATTATATGTTGTTCATATGCTTGAGGTTAAATTCTTGCTGATAATATTTCCTTGATCATACAAATTCAGCCTATGGCCATATTTCCCATCTCTTTTCATAATTTCCCATTTCTTTCTGCATATTTCCAATTCCTTTCTTGTAACTTTAGTCTGAAATCAAGCTTAGATTTAGTAAGGGAACCAGCCCTCTCTAGATATTGGTCCGGGAGACATTTCTTTCTCTCGGCCTTTCAATGTTGGCCAGGTCTAGGGCGCATTTCGCATAAAATCCTTTCCTGTGGCAGATTCGTGACCAACAGTGCCCAAGGATAAAGGTTGGGATATTCACCTTGAGGTAGGCTCAATACCCCGCAAGCCACTAGATGTGTTGCAAATTTTGCCACACAGTTGTTGAAATTCATTTTGCATATAGTTTTGAGACCATTCATTGTAAAAAACTTCTCTTTTTCTATAAAAAATGGTTAAGATATGGTTATGCTGCTATGCTTTCATTGACTATATTGTTTAGTTTAAAACTATGTTTTCTTGCATTATGAAATTCCTCATCTTTGTTGTACTTTTCTACATTTTCTTTACTTTTCCATATTATGTTGCATGTTAAATTGTGAATGTTTTAGCATGGATATTTTTCTTATCTTTATCTTTAAAACCTTTCATTTTTTACACATATGGCTGTAATTTTCGGTACTGAGGTACTGCGTTTTTATTTTTCCTGTTAAATTATAAAATTGCTCTGGTAGTAAGCAAAGATAGGAAAAATGGCTAAGTATGAAAAAAGAGGTTTGAGCATAGTCGAGGCTGTAGCACTCCACTCTGAGAAAGAATTTTCAAAGTGCTCCATCCATGGAGTGACATTCTAAAAACAGCAAAAAACAAGTGTAAAAATGTCTAAGTATAAAAGTCAATATGGTAAAGCTCTCCACTAGTGGAGCGCCCCTCAAAAGTGCTCCATCAGTGGAGTGCCCTTTCTTAGAAGTCTTAAAATAAAAATAGACTTGGCTAAAAGAGCAAGTAATAGTCAAAAGTAGTCAAAGCCTAAAGCACTCTGTCAGTAGAGCACCTCCCTAAGACAAAGAAAAGACAGATTAAGTGTGGGTGTAAAAGATAAAGAAGAGTCAACCTATGGTCAAAAGGCAAAGTGCTCCACTCAGGGAGCGCTTCTCCAAAGTGCACCACTTTGGGGGCACTTGAGGGAAGAAGGGGTACAAGTCATGAAGATAGCAAAAAAAGGACTAAAGGTGCATTAAAATTCAAATGATCCAAAAGCGCTCCACCTAGGGAGCGCTCATCCAAAAGCACTCCACTCAAGGAGTGCTTCTTCAAAAGCGCTCCACAAGGAAGCATTTTCGCAAAACAAAAGGAGTAAGGGATGAATAAGGTAAGAGGGATGCACACAACCACCATTGGGATGCTCTGAACTGTCAGGAACTACTCAAATTTGGCGTTTACTAGTCAAATAGCCCCCAAGATGTGCTCTAAGTCGTATGATTATGGATCATTACCAAAACCTTTTGGCTTCAATGCCAAGTTATCTATAAGTCCGGATTGACTGTTTCAAGTCATTATCAAAACCTTCTATTTTTAATGCTAAGTTATCAATAAGGCTAAGATTGACTATTTTTGGCTATCACCGAGATCGAATCTGCCCGTCATGAGAGTGGTTGGGCATTAATGTTTTAAGCGGTAGTTTTCTTCTATAAAATCTGACTTCTTCTTTGTAACTAAGGATGGATAACTTCCACTATATAAGCAGCTCTATACTTTGAAATTTGCTCTCAAAATAAAGGCTTCTGGCTTCGGTGTTGAGTCTTCTATATCTGTGTATGACTTCTATTATGTCATTTCTATTAAACTAGTTTCTTTATTGCCAGTTTAATTCTATTTTTTTCATTTAACTGTCAATAGAGGGCTAGTCTCTGGAATACTTGTTGGATTTTACACAGTCCTAAGGATTTTATACTGGTTTCTGTTGAAGGTAAATTGATTTGATTGTTGTTGGTTCAAGTAGCTAAGTTGTCTATCATGCTTCCAATCTATCACCCCTATTTTTTGGCTTTTAGCCATTTTCCATTCCTTTCCATTATTTTATCCCTTTTAATATCTTCCTAACACTTACCTCAAAAACTCCATTTTTATTTTCAGAACCAACCCTACTAGAGATTTCCATGGAGGACATTCCTTTCCTTCGGGCATTCAATGCTTGGCAGTGGGCTTAGGGCACTTCAGACTTAGAAAACCTGTATCTAGGCCAGTTTGATTATGAACATGAACTTAAAGAAGACTTACAAATATGGGCTTATAAGTGGACTTAAGGTTAGTAATAACATCGACAAAATATCTCATCAATAGTTTGTAGATGATACAACCCTTTTTGGAAGGGCAAGGATAAATGAGATCAGAGCTTTGAATAACTTTTTAAAAGAATATGAAAGAGCATTAGGGCAAAAAGTTAATAGGACAAAATCCAAAATTTACTTCCTTAACACTCTAGCTAATATCAAAGTAAGAATTTGTAGGTTACTTCAAATGGAGGAGGTAAATTTACCAACAACCTATCTAGGGATACCTTTATTTGAGGGGATAATGAGGATAGAATTATGGAATCCAGTTATTAGTAAAGTTCATAATCAACTTACAACTTGGAAAGGTATATGGTTATCATTAGTAGGAAGAGTGCAGTTAATTAATTCAGTCTTATAGGTCATTTCAACATATTATATGTCATTGTAATATAATGCCAAAATCATTTGAAAAAAGTTTAATCTATATTATGCAATCCTTTTTATGGTCAGGTTTACATGACAAAAGGAAATTTCCTCTCGTGAAATGGAGCAAGGTGTGTGATGATAAAACTAGGGGATATCTTGTCCTAAGTATTGGTAATATTGAAGGAGTGAGAAACGTTTGTGTGATGTGAGCGACTATACAAGGGCTTCATCTTTGTTTAGTATAAGAAGATCTAGAGGTTATTTTTTGGGGCCTTTGGGCCCTCGAAACAAATATTTTTGTGGTTTCTACTAAATATTTTAGCATGATATGTTGTAAGGGACCCAGGATGGGTTAGAAATATATTTTCAATAGATATTCAAGTTACAAACTTGTTGACAACAACTTCCAATTTTTTGCACAAAATGAAAGTGAAAATTATACCTTTCTTTGGTTCCCAATGTATGGTTAAAGAGATCTCAAAACAAGTTTCAAGTAGCTAATAAAAAAATGGTTCATATGTCAAGCGAATTCGGTGCTAAGAAGCACCCCCAAAATAAATCCACTATGGAAACCCCTTTCAAGGGCAAGTATTTCAAAGACTCAGCCCCAAAAACAAATTTTTGGGATGCCCTCCATGGTGAATAGCCTCAGCCTAATGCTAACATTAATATTAGGGCTTCACATAAACCTCTAAGAATACCTAATATTGATCCTAGGAAACTAAGTTAATATTTATTAGGGTAGTTGATGGGAATATGATTGTTAAGCTAGATATGGGGTGACATTCATACTAGCATAGAAGATCTACAAAATGAGGACTAATTTATCATTTCTTGGGTTTTCGTTCGAGCCTATGTGCTTTCAAATTTTAGGTTGCAAAAAACTAGAAAACAAAAGGTGAGTTACAAATCTCTATTTATCCAAATGGTTATTTTCTTATTTTATTTTCTAATAATGAAGATAGAGAGAAAACATTTCAAGGGGGTCCTTGGTTCTTTGGAAGGCAGAGGCTTTTCATGAAATCTTGGCATACTAAATTTAAAGCTGAAGAAGAGATGTCTTCTACAGGTTCTATTTGGGTTAGAATTTTTGGCCTCCCAATTGAATTATGGAATCTAACTATTTTTTCTTCAATTGGAAACTCTTTGGGAACTTTTATGATGACTACTAATTGTACTAAAAAATTTAAACATATTATTTATGCTCAAATTTGTGTTTTAATGGATTTTGACAAACCCCTATCTAAAAATATCTCATTACAATTTGGGCAGGACACTTGGGAGCAAGTGGTGGACTATGAGAACATTCCTTTTTGTTGTAGTATTTTCCATGACTATGGTCATTTGGCTAGTTTCTGCCCAAATAAAATTCCAAATAAAAAGAAAGAGGATACAATCTTAGTAGGTTTCCAAATGCCTAAGAAGAAGAACACTCAGAAAAAACTAGTTTTGAAGGATCAATCAAAGATATCTGCTAATATGTTTGAAATTATTTCCACAAATAATATTCCAAGTGAGGAAGAGGAAATTATGGAGATAAAAATATTAGAAACACAATTTAAATATGCGGGGAATGACTTAGAGACAAACCAACAAATTAAAGGTTTTAAACAAGAAAAAAGGGAGGAAATATACACAAGAAAAATATTCTTTTAAATGTTGAGACTTCAAATAATACAGGTTCTAACATAGACTTTGTTGAACCTTCTAGTAACACTTTGGTTTTGTGCATACATTCTTTGAGGTTAGAAGTCATCCCATATTCAATTGGGGTAAGTCAATAAATAGGAAAAAAAACTAAATATGGATTCCAACCAAAAGGTAAGCCACAAGACCAATTATCATCATATGGTAAAAGAAGGTGAAAACCTTGTAGAGGAAGGTAATATTAATAAACTTACCAATTTATTTAACCCTGGTATTAATTAAGATCATCACTTGAAATATTAGAGAACTCAAAGGGTGTCTTTTAAAACAAAATGAAATTAGAAGAATGATTCAAACAAACCATCCACATCTTTTTTTCCTTTAGGAAACAAAGATGTCAATAGAGTAAATGGATTCAATTGCTTGTAAAATCTGGACAACTGGAAAATTTGCTTCCCTCAGTTCCCAAGGTACTTCTCATGGTATTGCTTACCTATGGGACCCAAAAGAGGTACTTATTCATCATATTGTTGGAAGCTAGGGTCTTTTGGCTATAGCTATTCAAAGTAGACATTCTAACAAAATTATGCTTTGCATAATTGTTTTGCTTCGACTGCTTTGGAGGAAAAGAGAAGATAGTAGAAGGATATAACTTATATTATCTCTCATTTTCCTGAATCTTGGATCTTGATCAGAGGAGATTTCAATACCATCCTCTCTCTAGATGAGATAATAGGGGGAAATATAAATTTGGACATAAGCACTGACCTCATGAGAGAATATATTGTAAACCTTCATATTGTGGACATCTAGACAGATAATGGCCTTATGACTTGGTCTAACAAAAGACAAGGCTTAGCTTGTATCATGGAGATATTGGATAGGTTCTTGTTCTCTAAAAATTTCTTAATCCATGGTCATACTCCTAAGGTGAAGACTCTTAACACTGTTGGTTCGGATCACTAGCCAATCATGGTGGAAATTTGGAAAACCAGCGTGAGTTTCTCACCTTTTCAACTTTAGTTAATGTGGCTTAGAGATAGTTCCTTCAGACCTCAAGTGTAGCAATGGTGGAAGAAAGGTAAACCAAGGTATTGGAATGAGATATTATGTTTTTCCAAAAGGTTGTAATATATTAAATTCAAAATTAATATTTGGAATTGGAAGAAGTTTGGAGATGTCCAACAAAAAACATGAAGAGATTGCGCATCTTGAAAATTTGAATAATTTTTTTTTTTATATGGACTCATAGAGAGTAGACGTAAAAAAATTATATACTTTTTTACTATATAAAATAAAGTTATTTGTTTTAATTTTAGTTATAAAATAATGATTTAAAATGCTTTATAAAGAAAATTTTTAAAGGGGGGAGTATTTTTTTTTCAAAAATCAAAGGGGATAGAGAGTTTTTTTTTTGAAAAAGCAATTTTTGGCATTATTGTAAAGGTGCATTTTCGGCAGTGCCCGAAACCTAGTGGTTTATTTTTTGTGGGCACTTTTATGTTGTATGTTGCATTTTTTCTTGCTTTGCACTACATCATTAAAAGTTAAAATCAAATTCACTTCCTAAGTCCCCGAAATAATTAAAACCCATCCGTGCAATTTATTTCACTACAGTGTTTGGTACTTGTGATACCTTTGGCTAGCACTTACAAGTAAAGCTGTCATGATTGTGCTACTGTATCCATCACCTAATATAGTTTCCAAAATGACGTCTAAGCTTGTTCTCTATAAATTGTCGGGGAGAGATAGGTTTGCCATTTTTTTACATTTTCACTCCATCAATTACCTTAATAGTTCTTGTGTTTAGGCATAAATCCTAACGAAAGTTCTGAAATCCACAGTGTTTAGGGGAAGTTATGCCCCATGCATGAGGATTGTAGAATTTCTATGGTAGGTTCCATCAACAAGACTATTCCCTTTCAGTACTGCTTAAGTACTACGTATCGTATGATCTCTAAAAATTACCTATAGTTTCCCTCACGTAAGGGCGGGTGATTTTTTTTATCTTTCTAAATACCTATAGTCTCCCTCATGTAAGGGCAGGTATTTTGTACGGTATAATGACCTAGCAAAAGGTATATCGAAAGGGGGACCAATTGGTGTTATAAGGAACCTTCACCATGTCTACAAAGTTAATGACTGATTCTCATCAGTTGTTGAAAGGTCCTAATTACACACAATGGAAAAACAAGATGAAGGTAATCCTAGAAATGGATGACTTATGGGATGTTGTATCTGGAGCAACAACAAGACATTCATCTACTACTGGTGCTACATCTCCATCTGTTGTTTAGAAGGACTTTGACAAGAAAGACAGCAAAGCAAAAGTGCTCATTTTGCTTGCTGTGTCTGATGAAGTTTAATCCCATATTGTTGACTGTGAACATAGTAAAGAGGCATGGGATGCCCTTAATACTATATATGAGGGAAAGAATGATTCCACTATTCTATTTCTTCAATCTCAATTACATAGTCTAAGAATGAAGAAGGGGGAGACAATTAAATTTTTTCTTTGCAGAGTGTCTGAATTGAAGGCAAAGTTGAACTCTTTGGGAGAACCAGTTGATGACAAGCTCATTACCTCAATTGTATTGAGAGCTTTACCTGATTCTTATAGGGTGTTGATCACTTCCCTTCAGGTATCACAATGAAAAGTTACTTTTTTAGAGTTGGTTAATATACTTCAAGAAGAGGAGGCACACCAACTACAACGAGATTATTCTTCTAACACTGCCCTCTACACCAACAGAAAGGGGCCAAACAAGAATAAGGGTAATTTTTTGAAAGGATGTGGTTCTCAAAAGGATTCAAAAGGGAAACAACCTCAACGATATTGTAAGATCTATGACAAAGAGGTTCATGATACAGATAGATGTTGGCATAAGAACAAACAACCTAAACAGAAAGGCCAGAACCAACCACCCAACAAGAACAAGCAACCCAAGGTGAATGTTGTTGTTGAAGAATCTAACTCAGATTTTGAGTGGGTACATAAGGTGCTCATGACTACCACAGCCTCCAAGTAGATGGATCCTGTATGGTATGTCGATTCTAGTGCTAGTAAGCACATGACTGGCGACAAATCGTGGTTTGAGTCCTTTGAGGCCAAAGAGAGCAAACCTATCACCATTGTTGATGATAAAATCTACAAGGTTCGGGGAGAAGGTACTATTTTAGTTACTCTTTCTTATGGCAAGTGTCATATTGAAAAATTTCTCTATGTTCTAGGATTGGTAAACAATTTGTTGTTAGTCACACAAATTTTGGACAAATATATGGTTGTGAACTTTAGTGTTGAGGGATGCAAGAAGTGTTGTTCTATTACCAGGAGGGGTAATTATATTGCAACCGCTTCATTTAAGCATGGATTATTTGCCTTAGATACTATCTCTACTCCACATGTCACCATGACAGTCTCTACAAAGGAGGCAACTTCCCTATGGCACAAGAGATATGGGCATCTTAGTTCTGGTTACTTACTTGAGCTAAGTAAGTATGAAATGGTAAAGGGTCTTCCTTCCCTTTCTACCACATTGCCAGTGTGCTCTGATTGTTTGGTAGGAAAGCAGCATAGAGTACCTTTTGAGAAAAGCTCTACAAGAGCAAAGAAACCTCTGGCGTTGATTCACACTGATCTGTGCGGTCCTTTCACACCCATGAGTTGTGGGGGGAAGAGGTATTTTCAGTTATTTGTAGATGATTACTCAAAAAAAATGTGGGTGTTCTTTCTTACTCTAAAATATGAGGCATTTGGTTTCTTTCAACAATTCAAGAAATCTGTTGAGGAGTCAAGGGCTTCTATAAAGACTCTCCACTCAGATCGAGGGGGGGAGTTTACCTCTAAATATTTTTTTACATTCTTGGATGCACATGGGATCATGAGACAGTTAACTACTACTTATACTCCTTAGCAAAATGGAGTTACTGAAATGAGGAATCGTTCCATCATGGAAATGTTTCATTGCATGCTCACAGGAGTTAATCTTGGGCAACTATATTGGGCAGAAGATGTCACCACAGTAGTATATCTATTGAATAGGGCACCCACAAATGCCCTACAAGGAATGACTCCATAGGAAGTATGGAGTGGTATGAAACCCTCCATTTCTCATCTACGCATTTTTGGATGTAAAGCTTTCATGCACATACCAAAAGAGAAAAGGAAGAAGCTAGATGAGAAGACATTGAAGTGTATTCTTCTTGGCTATGATGAGCACTCTAAGGGTTATTGTTTGATTGATCCCTCGACCAAGAAGATACATATTAGTAGAGATGTAGTTTTTGATGAGGCTTTCACATCAAGAAACACATCAAATGTATACCTAGACCTTGTGGAAACTAAGGTTGAGAAGTCTCCTTCATCAAATGTTGGAGGTCCTTCTTCATCTTCTTCAACACCTCAAAAGAAGAATCCAAAGTGGTATACAAATACAATCAAATATTCTAAGCTATCCACTCCACCAGATTTGACATTGGATAGGCCTCGTACTTGCAACATGGCTCGACAGGAGACAGCTACAACAGAGAATACTGGGGTTGATGATCTATATCAATATTTTTAGGAACTTTTTGTAGATCCAGAGAGAGATACAGAA
The DNA here is from genome assembly GCA_028583015.1 of Wollemia nobilis. Classification (NCBI taxonomy): domain Eukaryota; kingdom Viridiplantae; phylum Streptophyta; class Pinopsida; order Araucariales; family Araucariaceae; genus Wollemia; species Wollemia nobilis. Next base: position 26,527,719 of record JAQPPZ010000523.1, read on the forward strand.
GATATGGATATTGATGATGATAGGATTTTTATGTCCTTAGTAAATGATCTTGAATTTGCATCAGTGCAAGATGCTCTTGGTGAGCCTCAATGGAAGGCCGCTATGGATGCAGAGTATAAGTCTTTGATGAAAAACAAAACTTGGAAGCTTTTCGGTCTACCATACAAAAAGAAGCCCATAGGCTACAAATGGATGTATAAAGTTAAGTATAAGGCAGATGGGACAATAGATAAGCATAAAGCTTGACTTGTTGTAAAGGGCTATGCTCAAAGAGAAGGCATTAACTACGAGGAAACTTTTGCACCTACTGCTCGGATGACAACCATTCAAGTTCTTTGTGCTATGGTAGCACAGTATGGGTGGAAAGTACACCAAATGGATTTCAAGAGTGCTTTTATAAATGGTGATCTCCAAGAAGAAGTCTACATGACTCAATCGGAAGGATTTGAAGTGGAAGGCCAATAGTAGAAATTTTGCAAATTGGTCAAATCCTTATATGGTTTGAAATAGGCCCCTCAAGCTTGGTACATAAAAATGGATAATCATCTACTAAAACATGGATTTAAGAGATGTCCATCAGATGCAAACCTCTATTTCAAGAAGCAAGGCTCTAAAATAGTGTTGCTTGTACTCTATGTTGATGATCTACTCATAACAGGGAGTTCAAAAACAATGATCTCTACTGTCAAACAAGATTTGAGCAAATATTTTGAAATGATAGATATCAAACTTCTCCATTATTGTATTGGTCTAGAAGTGAACCAGAAGGAGCACTACATCAAAGTGTCCAAGAAAAAATATGCCAAGACACTACTAGAAAAATATCACATGATTGACTGCAAGCCAATGGCAACACCAATGGAAATAGGTCTTCAGTTATCATGATATGACAAATCACATTAGGTAGATGCTACTCTCTATCGTTAGTTGATTGGGAGTCTCATATATCTGACCAACACTAGGCTAGATATCGTATTTGCTATCAACTATCTTTCGAGGTTCATGTAGGAACCTAATACTACACACTGGAAAGCAACAAAGCGAGTTCTTCACTATGTTTGTGGCACAATGGAATATGGCCTAGAATACAAGAGGAACAACAAATTCTTCTTACAGGGATACATGAACTCTGACTATGCCGAATCATATGATGATCGTAAATAAACTTCAAGATATTTGTTTCATCTTGGATCTAGTCCTGTCTCTTGGCATAGCAAGAAGCAACAGGTGGTTGCTATTTCATCAACAGAGGTAGAATATCATGTCGCACATGAAGCTGTGTGCGAAGTGATATGGTTGCGTCGCATCCTGACAAGTATGGGTCTTCCATAAAAATATCCAATACACTTGTTCTGTGATAACATGGGTGTTTTGAATCTTGTCAAGAATCCAGTACATCATGAAAGAACCAAGCACATTGACACACAATGTCACTTCATTCGAGACAAAGTTCCAAGGCATCGAATTCAGCTTCAGTACATTCCCACAAATGCTCAAGTTGTAGATATTTTCACTAAGGCACTTGCACGTGTCAAATTTGAATTGTTTCATAGCTCTCTTTGTATTGCAAAATGATGTAATCAGGGGGGATGTTAGTATAGCTAGTAGTTATCCTGTTACCCAAATAATGTAATAAGGGGGGATGTTAGCATAACTATGATATTCCATTATTGGCTATGTTGTTATATTGTTGTAACCAAGCCTATTTGGTGCCTAGGTGGTTTCGTAACCTATGGGCTAATCTAAAGCTTGCTATGTATTATTTATTCAATTCAATTCAAAGGATTGTTGATCGATTTCACAATAAAGGTTGCAATACATTGATTCCAAAATTAAGATTTGGAATTGGAAGAAGTTTGGAGATGTCCATCAACAAAAATGAAGCGATTGCTCAGCTTAAAATTTTGAATAAGAAATGTTTTTTATATGGACTCACAAAGAGTAGAAGTAAAAATGAAATTAGACTCACAACTCAGTTAGAGGAATGGAAAAAAGAGAAGAACTATTATGGAAGCAAAAATATAGGATCCAATGGCTCAAATAAGGAGATTGAAACATAGATTTCTTTCACAAATATCTTCTAGCTCAAAGATCTCACAAATTTATTTCTTCCCTGAAATCTAATGCTAAAGACATTGTATACACTTGGGATGACATGAACTTTGTTGTTTTCAATTACTTTTCCAATCTATTTGTTGTTGCACCTCTTGACTCATCTTCTCAACAAAATATTCTTCAAGCAATAACTACTCTTATCACTTTTTAGAAGAACTCTATTTTGATTGCTACAATTACTATCAATGATCTTCAACATGTGCTATTTAAAATACAAAAAGAAAAAATCCCAGGTCCCGGTGGTTTTGCCATTGATTTCTATCAAGATTTTTGGGATATCCTTCATGCTGATTTATTAGAGGTGGTGGAAGAAGCCAGGAAAAGCCAAACAAATTTTTAAGTTATCAAAAAAACTTATATAGCTCTTGTCCCAAAAGCTCAAGAGGTAGATCATATCTCAACTTTTAGACCTATAACTTTATGTAATGTTCTTCACAATATAATTACAAAGATAAAGGTAAAAGCATTGAAGCCTCTTTTGCATAAGATTATTTCCCCTAAAAAAGGGGGTGATGTGGAAGGGCATAAAATAGTGGATGATATTGTTCTTGCTTAGGAAGCCATCCATTCCATGGAAATGCAAAAATCTCCATATATTTTTATTCGTTTAGACTTATCCAAAGCTTATGACATAGTGGATTGGCACTTCCTTTTCAAAGTTTTGAGGTAATTTGGCTTCTCTCAGTATTGGATGGACTGGATTATAGGATATATCTCTTTGGTTTCCTCATTTATTCTTATTAATGGAATGTATTCTCAGTTTTTCCCAACTTCTAGAGGTATTATAAAAGGTGATCCCCTCTCCCCTTATTTATTCATCATTCTTACTAAATGCTTGGGCAGGACTATAGCCAAAAATCAAGAAAATAAAATCCTTGAGGGAGTTAACATTGCTTATGGAGATAGTTTTATTTCTCATATTCAATTTGTTGATGACTCTACTCTTTTAGGTAAAGCTACAGTTAAGGAAGCTTCTAAAATAAAGCAAAACATTTGTTATTTTTCTAATGCTACCCGATAATTGATCAATGAAGATAAATCTAAAGTATTTTTCTTTCATTGCTCTCCCATACAAGAATCCATGGTCTTGGTTAAATTAATATATAAGAAGATAAATTAAGATATAAGAAGACCTCCCTTCCAATCACTTATTTAGGTATTTCTATCAATATTACAAGATATAAAAAAAATATTGGAACTGGTTGTGGATAGAGTTAAGAAGAAAATTGGAAAGTGGACCAATAGGTGGCTTTCATTTTGGGGAAGAATTACCTTGATAAACTCTATTCTTCAAGCTATACCTATTAACATTTTTGTTGTGTTGAGTATTGCAAAGGTAATTCTTCAAGATTTGGATCAAATCAATCATTGATTCCTCTGGAGTGGTACTAAGGAGAAATAAAAATTGACCTTGTTGAAATGTGATACTTGATGTATTCCCAAGAATAAAGTAGCTTAGGATTCCAATATTCTATTAATAACAATAAGGATTTAGTTGCTAAATTGTATTGGAGGATTTTGCATAACCCTAATGCTATTTGGGCCAATAATATTCATACTAAATATGCTCACTATCAATTGCCTACCAAAGGTTCTCCCATTTTAGTAGTTCTTAATACTAGTGATGATTTGATTAAGAAAAATTATTTTAGATCATTCATAATGGTCAATAGGTAAATTTTTGGACAAATTTTTGGGATGGTCACCAACCTTTGATAACTTAGTTTCCTGATTAGAGGCCTTAGATGGAGGAGCTTCATCAAGCTAATTGGATAAATATAGCTAATTATTATCGGTACCATACTGGTAATGTAGAGGTTGGTAGATATTGGATCCCTATTGAGGACTGGCCTATTCAAATGTGAGAAAGGTAAAAAAATATATCCAAAGCATCCTTCATATGATATCTCTTTATTGGTACCATGATAAACACTATTTTGAATGGAACAACACTACTAAGGGTGAGTATTCAGTTTCTCAAGGTTATTTGACCTTATACCATAATAATTCGAACCAATCATATGATATATTTACTCATTTGTGGGCTCAAAAACTTTGGCCTAAGGTGAGGTTCTTTAAATGGCTTTTATTGCATCACAAGGTGCTTACTAGTGAACAACTAATAAAAGGTGATTTTCATGGACTGTTTAGATGCGAAAAGTGTGGAGAGAATGTGGAAAATCTCAACCATATTTTTATTGAGTGTACCTTAGCCTCTGAACTATGGAGGAGAATATCCATCTTAATTGGCTTACAATGGTCCAATTTTTTTACTTTTGAACAACTTTAGAGGGATTGGTCTAATCAAGGGTGTTGATAATTTTATTAGGCAGCTAGTTTGGATGGGTTCTACCATTCTACCTTGGAATATCTGGAAGGAAAAAAACAACTGGATTTTCAATCAAGAAAGGAAGGAGATTCACTATATCTGGAAAAAAACTATTGTCAACTTAGTTGAATCAGTCCAACAGATCCTTAATCACCCCTAGAACTCCCACCAAATATGGGATCAAGTGATGCAAATATTTAAGATTAACTCTCTCGAGCAACCAAATTAAAGGGAATGTGAGTAATCGAAATATGGATAGAACAAGGAATTTGCAAGCTCCTCCCAAGGATTTTGGAAAAGGCAATACCGATGGAGCCTCTAAGGGGAGCCCTAGAAAAGCTAGTGTAGGAGAAATTGGTAGACTTTCAGATGGTACCTTGGTTTTCACTTTTACTAAGAAATTGAGTATTCTTTCCAATAACCTTGTTGAGGGGTATGGTATATTTTGGGGCCTTTGAGAATTTGATAAGGTCATATAGAAAAATGTGTTGGTTGAATCTGACTCTCAAGTCATGACTAACTCGTTGAAGACTCCTAAGAATCATAAGGCTAATTGGAGAATAGAAATAATTATTTAGAATATCAATTAATCAACATGAGCTTTTTGAAAGTTGAATGCAATCATGTGGTAAGAGAACATAATAGGAGTGTTGATGCTTTATCTAATTGGGTACTTGACAAAGTTTATATTACTTACTACGAACACCCTCACAGATGGTGGGATTCACAAATAAGGGAAGCTCTTCTTTCTATCCCTTTTTTAGATGGCTCAAGTACTAGAGGTATCTAGTTCTTTTTTACTTTGTATTTGCTTCTCTTTGGTTTGGTCAAGGTATTTTAGTTTTCTTGCTAAGATTGACCATTCTTATGTTTCCTCTATTGAATCTTACCATAAAAGCCCTTTGGTCTAGAAAGACCAAAGTTGTATTATGTTTTTCCTTATTTTTAGTTTTTCGGTGTGTGTGTTGTTTTGTATTGTTTTTGTTCTATTTTGTTTGTGTTTTTTTTGGTGTTTTTTATGTTTTGGTATTTTTTTGTGTTTTATGTTTTTTTTTTCTTTTGTGTTGTTTTGTTGTTTTGTGGTTTATTTGTGTGTGTTTTGTGTTTTGTTTTTTTTTGCATTTTTTGTTTTTTTTTGTGTTTGTTTTGTGTTTTTTGTTGTCTTTTGTTGTCTTTTGTATTTTTTGTTGTTTTTTGTGTTGGTTTGTATTTTTGTTTGTTTGTTTGTTTGTAATTTTGTTGTTTTAGGCATGGTCTTTGAGTGTGTCAAAGGGGGAAAATCAGGTGCGAGCCCTAGGATATTTTGGTAGAATAGATACACCTGCCTCCTTGGAATTTACCCAAAAGTGGTATCCCAATTGGGGTGTTTTCCACAAACAAATTAAAAAACAAGGGAAAATATTGGTTTAAGAGTTCTTACAGATGCAAACTTAGCTCTTAGGAAAAAAATAATTTGGAGATTTTCCAAAGAGATTCAAAGGCAATGAACAAGAATTCTTCTAAGTATATTAATCCCAATGACCCAAGTTTAATAGTTACCGCATTCTTTGTAGCAAATGGTTCTACTCTTTGGAATGGTTTAAAAAAATCTATTAATCTTATGATTAAATGTTTAAGATGGGTGGTGGGAACTGGAGAAATTTTTTGTATTTGGATGAATACTTGGTGTGATAAAAAACCACTCAATTTAGATCTAGTTTTGAAACCTTGGATAAGATTGCTTCAAGAAAAATATGGTGATAGGGTTTCAAACATTTTGTACAAGGATCAAGAAGGAATATACAAATGGAAAGAAGATTTTTTTACAAGTATACAAGACATTGATGTTAGGAGGCAATTGAGTAGAAACATAAAAAATGTGATTATTTCAAGGGGAGCAAAGGATAAATTGATTTAGGAGTTGAATAGCTCAGGATAATACACAACAAGAAGTAGATATAATGTAAAACATCAAAAAAATAATAATATCACTAGAATATGGGGAGATATTTGGGATAGCCCAAGCATTCCTAAAGTCAAAATGTTTGTTTTGCTAGTAGGTCATAGAAGAATTTTATCCTAGGATAACCTTATGAAAAGGATTTTTCATGGCTCCTCTCAATGCGTTCTTTGTAAAAAAGAGGAGAGTAGAGACCATATCTTAGGACATTGCTCAATAGTCTAGAACCTATGGCAACAGATTCTTAATATGTTTGGTATATATATATATAACATTTAATCTAATAATACTTAAAGAATTTTTTTGAAAACACTACCAAAACAAATACTAATACATGGTATTTGGCTTGCAGTAGCTAGAATCCCAACCTAATTTATCTTTATAATTATTTTATAATCCATTACTTTGCAAATATCAATGTTACAACCTAAATAAACTAAATGTCTATAATTAGTCCTTGTGTGCTTCATACAAAGCTAGCTAAATAAATAAAAAATAATAATCCTACCCATTAAATCATGAATGAATTCTTATAAAATATACCTATATCCTTATTTTCTGCTTTTATCTTTGTTTTTTATTAGTTTTTAATTTCGACCTTATAAATATCAATGTTATAACCTGAATAGACTAAATGTCTATGATTTTTAATCCCAACTTATAAATATCAATCTTATACCGTTACAACCTGAATACACTAATTTTACTATACTTGTGTCCTCATATGAAGCTAAGTAGATAAAGGAAATAACCCTACCATTAAAGAATAAAAGCATGATTAAATTATAATACAATAATAAATTGTACATTCCTTTAAAAATACCTCTATATTTGTTTTTGGTAATGTCAAATAACTTATAAATATTAATGTTATAACCTAAATATTTTAAATCTCTATGATTAATATAAATTTTAATAAGAAACTAATTTACCCTTTAAAACATAAACACATTTCAATAGAGTAATAAAATACATCTTCATGAGATGCACCTTTTACTTTTAAGTTTTCTAATCTTAATGAGTATCTACATAGGACGGAGGTAGTAGACTGATCGGTTTCCATTGAGTGTTTGCTAGATTGAGGTCAACGGATCCAATATCGAGCCCCTCTAGGGTCCTCCTCACTTGGAGTAAAATTTTATCGAGGTGGGACGGAGGTTATAGTGGTAGCTTTATAGATTCACCCATCAAGATAATATGACAGACACCATTACCAACTTCCTTAAGTGCAAATATATATATATATATATATATATATATATATATATATATATATATATATATATATATATATATATATATGTATGAGATCTACCCTTTCTTACACCACTTAACTAGTCTGACTATTTTTTTAACAAAATTCTATAAATGTATAACAACTTATAAATATAGAGTAATGTAATCTTTAAATCTTCAGATAAAAATATGAACCCCTCAAATATATAAAAATTACTTAAGAACTATAATAAGTTTATCAAAAACCATAAAAATCAATATATCTAGGATACTTTCACTATAACTATTTTTACAACCAATTTAAATAAAACTTTATATATCAAAACCCAAAAATATATAAAAAATACTTTAAAACTACAATAACTTTATCAATAATTATGAAAATATATTGGGTGATTTCACCATAACTATCCTTACAATCAATATAAATGAAACTTCATTTAGACTAGCATAAAGCATTATGGATATATTTTTTTTGGTAAGTTAATTGATATTATATTATACCGGGAAATATGAAGGCTCCCAAATACCTTTTACATTAATAGGGAACAAAATGCATCATCCTAAGAAAAATAAATAAGCCCCTTGGGCATTATCCAAACAAAATAGTAGGAACATTCGAGAAACAATATACTAATCAGGTTTGCCCATGGCCTCCTTCTGTTCGTCCACATTTTTACTAGAAGCTTATGGATTCTTCTCAACTCCTCTCAAAGTCTAATATTTCTGGGAAGAAGCAAGTAATTTTATGAATTGCTTTCGATGCAGCAAATTTTTCCCTCTATCACATTCGATGATGGTTCCAAGACTTTTGGATTTTTCAAAAATGATGATTCCTAGCATTGTCAGATTTCCTATCTCAGTCCTGGAGCAAATATTGTCAATCTTCAAATAAAAATTTCTAAAAATATTTTGGCACCAATGATATTTTTGCATGCGGCAAGGATCACTCGAAAGAGTGAGATCTCCATTTATGTTGTTGATGTCCCCACTATATATGCAAAAAACATCCTTTGATTTGTTCCCAAAATTTCTGTTTGAGACGTTAATAGGCTTTGGGAATGAACTATTACTCCTGGCTATTGAAAACTCACAAATGTTTTAGAGAAATAGATAAATCATGTGTCAATGGACATAGATACCAGACATGCTAGGGGTTATATTATAGGACACTCATCTATTATGGAAATAATATATATTAAGATTCATGAGATGAATGGGTTCTAAACAAGTCCAGATGATCATGAGACAACCATCCAATAGACAGTTCCACAAAGAGAAGGGGTCATTAAATTGATGTAATTTATTATTCAAAAGGACGGGCCAAAAAACCAAGACCTTAAAGACTTTTTGAAATTTGGTACCTATTGTCCTACTAGAACCTTTTAAAACTCCAACACTCATACACATAATGAGTAAACTTATAAAAAATATGGTAACCTAGCTAATCATTATCAAAATTTCAATAGTTGCTAAAGAATGTACCTCCTATGGTAGTGTGTTTGTCTAAGTCAACAAACCTGGACCATCAACCCCAATGTTTGCTAGTTTATCTGCTACCTTATTTGCTTCTCTGAAAGCATGTTGGAAAATAACTTCCAACTGGTGAGTAGCAAGTTTCCTGGCCTCTTCAATGCAGCTTCTAACTTTCCAATATGATATTTTGGAGCTTTTTATGTAATTAATAATATTGAGAGAATCCCCTTAAATGATGATTCTGCCTAGGATATGTTTGATTAACGCAAGACCTCTCCATAATTTCTTTGCTTCAGCCATATGATTGGACTGTTCACAAGGGTATTCAGAAAAAGCTAAAATAGAGTTTCCTTTATGATCTTTGATTATGCCTCATGCTCCTACTTTGCCTAGCTTTTGTTGCTCCATAAAAATTCAATTTAACCCATTCCTGGGGTGGTGGACACCATTTAATGTTACTTATAGTATTGGGTTGAGATACAATCGTATCCTCGAAAATGTTCTGATAATGAAGAATGAGAGTTTCAAACTTGGAACAAGGTCTTGGATCATACGGAATAATGGAAGCGTTCTCTTTGGAAAAGGAAATAATTTTACTGGTTAGAGTTGAAATATCCTTGGAAAAATTAGAGAACACTCTCTGGTTCCTTTCTAACCATATTTGCCAAAGAAAATGATATAGACAGAACCTCCAAATTGTGCTCAGCTTGGGATGGTGGAAAGGTTGAGGCCACTGAATGAACAACTCCACACTAGGAGGATTTACCCAACTTATTTGGAACCTTTGGAAGATGTCATCAAGAATGAAAATGGAATAGGGATAACCTTTCAAATTATTGAAACCCTGAATGCACTACATGCTTGCATTCTTGGAATTTCAATTTACCCGCTTGGGTGATTTCACCATAACTATCATTACAATTAATTTAAATAAAACTTCATTTATACTGGCATAAAGCATTATGGCTACATATTATTCACTAACCTTTCAAATTATTGATACTCCAAAACACTACGTGCTTGGAATTTAAATTTGCCCGCTAATATCCTATGGGTGTTAGTTGCAAGCTTACTGCAGTGGTAAGGGCTTTGGACTCTCTTTGAGAGGTCTAAGGTTCAAACCCACTCAGTATGAAGGGACCGGGACCCCTCATAAAAACCCGTGTAAAATCATTGAAGAATCAAGTGGCATTAGCTCAACCGGTTATATTCCTCAACATTTCAAGGAGACCTAGGTTTGAATCTTGCCAAATGATATATGGATAATATCTAGGCTTTGTTGTAATACCAATATGTGGTGATGGTATAATACGGGTGGGAATTGTTTCAATCCCATATAACCCATTGAAAAAAAAATCCTATGGGTATTAGTATTGTGTCCCTAGCAACTAGAAGTTTAAAATTTTAGTTTAAATAATACACATTTGACCTAAAAATTTAAAGAAAGAGAAATAAATAAAATAATACTACACCAAATTCTGGTTTGTTGGCTTGTAATAGCTAGAATCTTAACCTATGAATATTTAGAAAAGTTGACTCTACAAGATAAGTGAATCTTCCAAAAATTATATTTATGGGCAAAATCCATAAGAAAATTATAAAATAATATAAGATGCACATTGTAAATAAAGAAGAACATTTAAAAGTCCAACAACAAAAAGCGCTCTCTAAATAAACCTAAAAATAAATTTTTAAGAAAAAAAATGAAACAAAGAAATGAGACATCTTTATTTCAATTAGAAAAAACATTTAAAAGCAATAACATACAGAAAACGCTCCCCAAACAAACCTCAAAAAATATAGAAAAAGAGTCAAATATAGAAAGTAAACATTTATATTTCAACCATGGTCACCCACTATGGCTCCTCTCAATTTGTGAATGACATTTCTTCCTATACAAGGGTTTTATAACGATTTTTCGGCTCTTAATATCGATTAAGTATATATACTGGTAATTGTGGTATAATATACGATTTTGTCTATGTAAATTTAAAAATCATAATTTCAAGGTGAAAAGGTCCACTATTATTGGGGGTAATGTTGGAAATTTAAACTTTAAATGGTCAAATTATTATAATATTGGGACAAGTCGGCCCAAAAAAATTTTTGCACCAAAAAATTTTGGGTTAATGGTCCCTAGTCAAGGGTCCCTATATTCGTCAATTCCAAATTTTGAAAATTCAAATATTCGTTAATTAACGATAATTTACTGCTAAGCATAACCCTGCATTGACCTTTTCCAGGCCTATGATGATGTGGTATCTCAGCCTTCGATCACTCCAACCAATAAAATATGGTTTCAATGTTTGGTGTCTCATAATCCCACTTATGTTGTAAAATCATTGGAGTCCAATGTTTTTATTATGGGGAGGTATGACGAGGACATCAACTAGCCTATGCACTAGCTTAAGCATATTTTATTTCATTTTATAATTTCATGCTAATAATGTGCGAGTCTTCATTGATCACACTAGCTTCTTTGTGGATTGTTTTAGACAACCTCCTAGTTGTTTGTTTGTTAGCACATTCTTATCTTTAGCTAACTAGGTGTCACCTTAGTTAGCTTATTATTAGCCACCTATGCTTAGGTTTTAGCTATTAGTTACAACTTGCATCTAATCTTGTCTTTTTATTGAGATTACATGCTTTTTGTGTTTGTAATGTGTGCTTATTTAAGCACCCTATTTGTAATGCATAATCAACTTGGTCTTGCCATAACACAAGCTTTACCAATCGTCTGATCTTGGTAGATTACTGACTCAAAATTTTCATAGATTTGGAGAATTGAAAAGGGTAAAACATTTAAAATTCCTAACAATCTTGCCAGTCGTTTGATCTAAAACATCAATGACTCACGAAGAATCAAAGGTTTAAAAAAAATGTTAAAGGGGTAAAACATTTAAAAGTTCTAACAAGCTTTACCAATCGCCCTATCTTGGCAAGTCAATGACTCATTAAGTGTCAGATATTTGGAGAAGAATTTAAAGGTTTAAAAGTTCAAAAAGCTTTACTAGTCATATGATCTATAAAATATCAACGACTCATGAAGATTAAAAGGTTTGAGAAAAAAACTTAAAATGTAAAGTATTCAAAAGTCTAATAAGCTTTTTCAACCATCCAATCTAAAAAAGAAAATCAACAACTCATGGAGAATCAAAGGTTTGAATAAAAGCTTAAAGAGAAAAACATTTAAAATTTCCCACAAGCTTTACCAATTGTTCGATCTTGGAAAATCAATGACTCACAGAGTGTGAGAGATTTGGAGAACTTAAAGGCTTAACAGTCCAACAACTTTGTTAGTAGTTCGATCTAAAAAAGAAATCAACGAATCACGAAAAATCGAAGGTTTGAAGAAAAGCTTAAAGGGTAAAACATTCACAAGTTTCAACAATTTTTGTCAATCATTTGATCTTGGCAAATCAATGACTCATGGAGTCTCGAAGATTTGGAAAAGAGCTTAAAAAGGTAAAAAATGTAAAAGTTTCAATAAACTTTTTCAATCATCCGATTTTAAACAATCAATAGCTCATGAAGAACTGGTGGTTTGAAGAAAAGATTAAAGGGTAAAATATTTAAAAATTTTAACAAAATTTACCAATTATTTGATCTTGGCATATCAACAACTCATGGAGTGTTAAAGAGTTGGAGAACTTAAAGGTTTAAAGTCTGATAAGCTTTGTCAATCGTTTGATCTAAAAAAATAATTAAAAACTCATGAAGCGTTTGAGACTTGAGGAAAAACTTAAAAGGTAAAGAGTTTAAAAGTCCGATAAGCTTTGCCAACCATCCAATCTAAAAATTAAAAAATCAATGATTTACGAAGAATCGGAGGTTTGAAGAAAAAATTAAAGGGTAACACATTTAAAAATTTTGACAAGTTTTGCCATAAGATTCAAGAAACCAAAAAATTAAAGCCATAATAAATTGACGAAAAACACTAAAAATTGTCAAAACGTGCATATTATTGCCGACAAATGCAAAGAGGAGTCGAAAACACAAAAAAAATGGAAAATACGAAAAGAAGCCAGAAAACACTTAATGGACAAAAAATACAAAGAAAGGCCGAAAATCACAAAAAAAGTCATCGAGTGCTAATTATTGCCAAAAATGCAAAAAAGAGCCAAGAACACTAAAAATTGTTGAAAAGTGCAAAGAATTATCTGGAGACATACAAAATTAACAAAAAAAATAGAATGTCACCAAAGAGAAAAAAGAAAAATAAATAAATAAAATCAAAATAAAAAATGTTCCGGTTCCCTAGCACGCCTTTGCCCTCCTCCTTGGTTGATTGGTGCTGCGAAAGATAACCTTGGGTTGGGGGTCCCTTGTTCTCTTATCTACCCCATTTATTTTCCTTTTGGTGTTTGTGAACTGGGACGTCCCTAGGATTTTTTAGGATGTCCCTAGTTTTTCTTGGGTTGTCCTTTGGATTTTTTGAGTTCCTTCATAAACCCTTTTCCTTTTTTCTTGTAGGGTCCTATTTGGTGCTAAGGATCAGAGGTTCTTCTGGTGTAGTGTGTTGTGGTTGGGGTTTTTTGGCTTCATGAGCAACTCTTCACAGTATCTTTTGGCTTGGAAGGGGCCTTGTGCTTATTCCTATGGTGTTGCTCTTTAGGTTTCCGATTGTAGGTTTGATGGTAAACTTAGATTTTCGTGGCTTTTGGGGGACCTCTGTCCTGATTGTTGCTATGTTCTTATGGGTCATACTCTTTTGGTTCCTTGAAGCTGCTCGACGATGGCGTTGGAGGTTATTATGGAGATATTACTACTTTTTTTTGGCCTGTGGTGGGACCCTACGCTTTTAGATGGTAGCTCATACTTCATAGTTCCTCTGTTGAGGTATCTTGAGACCTCCCCACCATTTTTCTTAGCTCACATTTCTACACTACTATTTCCTCTATCTCCCTTGGCCTTTGAGTATTTTCCCTACTGCAATAGGATTTCATGGCCTCTGGAGTCCCATGGTTGTTGTTCCTCTTGTAGGCCTATTCAAGATGTTGGTCCCTGATGTTGCATCCTCCTGATGCATCCCTATGCATCCTCAAGTGGAAATTTTTTGTGTTTTCCACTTTAAGTTCAAATTTGAATTTTTTAAATCATTGTAATGGGTGAGATAGCCCTCTTTCAATTTTTTTGGGTAGGATTACCTTTTTTAAATTTCCTTACCACATGCTTCTTGGGTGTTCCTTTTGCACATGAATTTTTTGTTTGTTCTGGGCGGGATGGTGATGTCCCAGACTTCAATGTAAATATTCAAAAAAAAATTAATTTTGTCCTTTAAGGCTATCCTCTAGCCTTTCCTGTAAGGTTGTCCTTAGCCTATCCTGAAAGGCATTCTTTATGTCTTTCCTCTGGATTTTGGTGTCCTTTTCTTTGGCCTTGGGGCCTTGCTTTTAGTATTATGACTTATTGTAATCAGGTTTTGGGATCCTTGATAAAAACCCATTTTTAATTTAATTTAACTGACCAAAAAAAAATAGTAAATAATAAAAATATATTTTAACACCAAGACTTTCAAGAAATACCATAGTGGTAACTCCTTGATACTTCATCTAAGACCCAAGTTCAAACCACGATAAGAGGGGACTAGGACCCCTCATAAAAACCCATGTAAACTCAAATTAATCAAGTGGCATTAGTTCAACCGATTAGATTCCTCAATATTTTAAGGAGGAGACCCAAGTTTGAATCTTGCCAAACAATACATGGATAATATCCAAGCTTTGTTGTAATACCACTATGTGGTGATGATGTAATATAGGTGAGGTCCATTTCAATCCCATATAACCTATTGAGAGAAATATAATTTTTAACTATAATTTTTTTGTGTAGGTTATCTAACATGACTGCTCAAAATTCGAAGATGATGGATGTGATGAAGTTAATGACCAACCCACTTGCAGTCAAAAAGGCATAAATCAAATCAATTGGAGTCAAGTAACCCCAAAGTTTCTAGAGGATTAAAATATAATGAGGCAAGGTGGAGGAATGGTCAACAAGTTTGCAGAGTATGAAAGCAACAAAACATGAATGCACAATCCACTTGTTACGAGTGAACAAGTAGAATTCAAACCACTTTACGTAAACTTAGTAAGCCTAAGATATTGATAAGTTTAAAATTTAATATGACATCTCCAAGAAGTGCAATATTCTGCCAAAGGTGTCTCCCTCACAATTTTCCACTTCATCTGGTGGGGATATCACAAGTGGTGAGGGTATCTATTTTATTTTCTATCTGAAAGGACAAATTCTCTCTTGTTTTTAGTGTAGGTTTCATTCCTGTTACTAGAATTGTAAGTAAAGTTATGAGTTGTATTTTAGATTAGGTAAGAATGTTTAGAGTAGAACCATTAAAATATCTGATACCAATTTTTTATTTATGCAATTCATAATGTTTACTGATGTTTTATTGCATAATTTTATTGTACTTTGGTTTTTTATTTATGAATTTATAAGAAGTATTTTTCAAAAAAAAAATAATATGATGTGGTTGAAGTGCAATGGAAGCAAATAAGCTCACATCACACATGGAAGGAAGGATAAATCTCATATTTGATTCACCCCATGGAAAGGAATATAATAGTAATTAAAAATTTTTAAAAGTGAGGTTATACGAAGAGCCAAAATTTGTATAAATACCAACTCACTAGACAATCAGAAGGGTCAGGAAACCATCCATTAGTTGCCCCCTTAAACTCAGTTTGTTCCTTGTTTATTTTTTTGTTTCTAGTTGGATGGATTTTTTGAGCCAAGCCTAATAATATTTTGAGCTATGTTAATATAATTCACCAAGGTGGTAAATATAATTCAAATGTACCACATGATTATCTTTGTAATGCAAGACTTTTGAAAATTTTGTGTTCAATCTGTGCATGATGGTGGTGGTTGCACTAAGTAAATTTTCGTAGTTTATTTTCCCTCTACAGATTGCACTATCTAGAACTTTAGCTTGTGTGAATATTGATCAAGTCATGGTTGGTTTTATATTAGAATTTCCATTTTACTAGATCATATATGAGTTTAAGGTAGTATAGACTTGTTTGTTGTCTTTCTTTTCTCTTACCTTAAACCTTTGATTTTTTTAGCCCATTTAGATTAAGATTAGATTAATTTTAAATTAAATCATTAAAGTCGGTTTTCTATTTTATTAGTTTAGAATTTCATTTATATTTTTTTGTTACATAGAGAAATAAATAACTACCTTTCCTTTTTAACAACTGGTCATAGGGTCAAGTCACATTGCCTTTGATCATAGTCTCAAATCATGGTGCTACCACTATAACCCCTATCTCACCTTAGTAAACATGACCCAAAGTGAGGGAAACACCGGTAGCTCGGGGTTGGCATCATCGTCATCAAGCTAGCACGCAGTCAACAAAATCAAATCAGACTACTACCTTTGCCCAGATTGGGCATGCCCTTGAGGTTTGAACCTAGGTATCCTATTGGTAAGTGCCCAACGTCTTACCAATCCACCTAACCCTTGGGAAAAAATTATATTTATGTTGTAAGCTAATCATTTGAGTACAATGAATTTCAATTTGGTAATTATTGTTTGCCCAATTTAAAATTTATCTTTCTTTTGCCAAGTTTTAGATATCGCACACTTGTATTTATTCCCTATTTTACCAAAATTAAATCATTGGTATTTTATGTTGCACTATCACAGAAAATGGAATTATTTTTTAGATAGTTAAACGTTTAATATTAAGACATTATGCCTAGGAAAACTATTTCTTAGAGTCATATCAGCAAAGACCCCTTGAAGGAACAACTATCAATGACCTCAAGGTTTATCTATGTTGGGCATGACCTAGCCATACCAAAATCTTAGGGGAAACAAATTTTTTTTCAATAGGGGATAAACTCTATTCCAAGTAAGTTGGCTTACCCTTGAAACACCAACAATTAGCTTTTGCCTCTTTATGTCCAATAAAATTGGCACTTGGGGGGGAAGTCAAAGTATGTCATTTGCACGCTCAATAGTATAATGTAAGGATAACTCATAGCACATGTGTCCTAGTTTTCATCCCCTCAACAAGATCACTATCAAAGTTTTCTATCCCTATTATATATTATTTTTTGGATGAATTGCATGGTGCTAGATATTTTATAAAACTAGACTTGAGTTCTATGTTACATCAAATTAGGGTTAGATAAGAGGATAACCCTAAGATTATTTTTATACTCATGAGGGTCATTATGGATTCTTAGGCATACCTTTTGGTATTTCTAATACTCCTTCCACTTTCTAAAGTCTCATGAACTCTCTCTTTTGTCCTTTCCTTTACAAATTTATCTTGGTTTTCTTTTATGATATCTTATTTGATAGGTAGATCATCTAGTTTATGTTGACAAATTTTTTTACCTATTATAAAAGAAAAAAGTTTCAAATGTTCATTTAGGGTCCAAGAGGTAGAATACTATGGATATATATTATCTCAAGAATGTTGGACATTTTGAGTGATAAGTTATCATTGATGTCAAGAGTGAGTGGTCATTGATGTCGAACTTTCAGCACTAGTCAGTGGCAGTTTCAGTTGGCAGCATCTATTTCAGTTTCAGTTTCAAGACCCGATTCCAAGAAGTTAGATGAGGTCCAAAGTGTAAGAAAAGGCCCAAATAAATAATATTATAATATTCTTTTATAATATTATGCAAAGGAAGTTTAAAATTAATTATAAATTAATTTTAAATTAATTTATTAGTTAATTTACTTAACTTATAAAGTTATTTAAATTAATTATTAATTATAAATTAATTTAAGCTAAGGTTAAATAACCCTAAGGTGGGTTATCAAAATTAAAATTCAAAATTTGATTTCGAATAACAAAGCACCGACGTGAGGAGAAATTAAAACGTGTATATAAGGGGGGAACTCCCACCCTACCAAACCTTACCATACCTTCGAATATCATTGCAAGCTTTAAGAATTGTGAGCCTTACGAATTACACTGCGTCCAAAGCGAAGGAAGAGTGTGCAAGTTTTGTGAGAAATAGACAACAAGTGGAGGCATAAGAGGAAGGGGCTCTACCTTCCTTCACGTGGGCATTAGTAGCCCACGCAATGGGCTCCCAAGCGTTAAGGTGCTTAGGCTAGAGGATATGGTGGATCGAATCTCGTTGAATCCCCTTTTGAGGAAGAAAGAGGTATGCTTGAATATTGGTCGCCAAAAATTTTGGGAATAT
Source organism: Wollemia nobilis (assembly GCA_028583015.1). Taxonomy (NCBI): domain Eukaryota; kingdom Viridiplantae; phylum Streptophyta; class Pinopsida; order Araucariales; family Araucariaceae; genus Wollemia; species Wollemia nobilis. The sequence continues at coordinate 26,546,003 of JAQPPZ010000523.1, forward strand.
AGTTTGGGCATTTAAAAATTAATTTTTGCATAGTTTAAATTGGTTCTAAGGTTGCTAAAGGAGTTATAAGGGTTTTTGCAAAATTAAATTTTTAATGTTGTTTGCTCAAATGTTTTGAAAATATTGTAAGGTGTTTGGTTGATATTTTCATTGTGTTGGATATTATTTTAAGTTGGAGTTTATAAGGTGTATCAAAGAAATTTTCTCAAATGTTTTGAAAATATTGTAAGGTGTTTGGTTGATATTTTCATTGTGTTGGATATTATTTTAAGTTGGAGTTTATAAGGTGTATCAAAGAAATTATCTTTATGTATGGTATGATGAGTGTTATTTTAAAAGGGAGCAGGAGTAATAAGGCATAAATTGAGTTGTGATTGTTTTATGTCCAAGGAATATTTTTGAAGGTGTTGAAGTAATATTGTTGTGTCTAACCATTGAATTTGGAAAGAAGAAAATTGTGATTGAGATAGGTTTTCTAGAGGCACTTCTACATCCAACAAAAGGTATGGGCATATTATTCCTAGTGAGTGATTGTTGAAAATTATGAATGGAAAGTTGGAGTGAAAAGGATTGTTTGGTTTGCATTGTTGAGAGTGTTTTGAATTAATGCTTCAAGGTTTTTTGTAATTAAGAGTTGTTGTTAAAACTTTGTTTTATAAGCATTGTTGTTGAAGTGTTTGATTTGGGTGAAGAACTTGAACTAGGGTTTAGAAAGAATATGAGTATCATTGTTATGTGAGATTGGTTGATAAAGAATTGTTGGAAACATTTGAGTGAGTATTCAAATGCTTGTACTAGGGTTTGTGAGAAAGGATCATTTTATTGAGTGATTGGTTGAGTAGAGTTAGTTGAGCCTAGTCAAGTGCATGTATGAAGTGATTGTTCAAGTTATGTGAAACAAATTATTCTATATTCTGAATTGAGTTGAGAAAGTGATTGAGAGTCTTGTGAATATGAAGCATATTGAGTCTCTAACAATTATCTATATGTTTATGTGATATAAGAGTGATTTAAAGTAATTTAGCATTGTGATGAATGTGAAGCATATTGAATCTCTAACAATTATCTTTATGTTTCTATGATATTGGACAAGTTATAGTATGGACTTGTTGAGCAGATTTGAGATAAGTATTAGAGAATACTTGTGGATAGATTTATGTGACCTTTTTTGAAAGCTTACAAGACAAAGATTAAGGACATATTTGAGGACAGAGTTTGGTACATATTTAAGGATAGGTTTGTGTCAGATTAGAAACAGATATTAAGGACAAATTTGAGGATAGAGTTTGGTACAAATTTGAGGACAAGTTTGTGCCAAATCAAAAATAGAGATTGAGGATAGATTTGTGCTAGATCAAAGGACTGTGTTTAGTGCATTTTTGAGATAAATATTTGAAGGTAACCGATTATAGAAGATGAAAATCTCCAATGGATAGAGATCCATTATCCAGGGTAGTGAGGACAAGTGTCTTTAGTGGATAGAGATCCATTAGCCAGAGTAGTGGGGGTAACAGTTCTTCTAGAAGATCACCAGTCATAGCGTAGGAGAAAGTAATTCTCTTATGGATAGAGATCCATGAACTTGATTAAGAGATTTTGGTCTCCTTTGGATAGAGGTCCATAAATATTGTAGGGAAAGGATTCCCAAGAGAATTTATTTGAGGAAAATTTATAAGAAATATTTTCTCTATGGAGTAGCCCACATTGGGTGAACCACATAAAATAATGTATCTCATGTGTGTGATGCTTTGTGTGATGTTTATTGCTTTAATATTTTTTATGTTATCATTTGGATTAAAAGGCAAAAAAATTTACCATATACTGTTCACCCTCCCTCTCAGTATAAGCACATGTTCTTCAATTGGTATCAAAGTGGGTCTCTCTGTGAAAAGACTAATAACTTGGAGGAGGATCGAATTAGAGAGAAGAATCCAAGCTTGAAGGAACAAATTCAAGAAGATGAAGAAGCAAAGATGGAACTTCTACAAAATCTTAAGAAACTCAAGATAAGGGTGGAAGAAGGAAATAAAATTGAGCAGGATATGACAGATCTATTAAGAGCAAGAGAAACATAATGTGAAATATTGGAAGAAAAAATTATTTATCTAAGTAATGAAGTTAAAAGGACCAAGGTACTACAATATGAAGAGGATAAGAAATCAAAAAGGGTATCAAGTCTTCAAGAAGCAAAAACTTCAAACAGGGATAAGCAAGCAAAGGATATAAGAAAGGAAGACAACAAAGAAGAACCTTGGATGAGAGTTAATCACAAGAGGAGGAATACTCCACCACAATCCCAAGGGCATCCAAATAGGTTACTGTTGGTCGTCAAATCTGCCCAGGAAAGGTTTTTGGGAAAGTGTACATGCCCTAGACCTGGACCAACATTGAAAGGCTAAAGGGAAGAGATGCCCCTCGTGCCAATCTTCAAAGAAATTTCGGCTCCTATACTACACTACTTTGGTGTTTAAGATAAGGGTGTAGGAAAGAGATAAAACAGCAAGGGTGCAGGGAAGAAATAAATAGAATAAGGGTGCAAGAAGGAAATAAAATGGGTAAGGGAAGAGATGTTGATGATTAAAAGTGGGAAAGAACCAGAAGCACGATCATGGCCAATAGCTTGAAATAGCAGTGAGAAACACCAATAATAAAATGAAAATAACACGATATTAGCCTTCCTATGTATCCTTTGGATGAGTTTTAGGATTACCCTTCCCTTTCGTCAAAATTTAGAGTTCAGAGTTACGACGATTAGAAAAAAGTGAATATAATAGAAACAAGATCCACAGGCGGCATACAAGAAAACTAATACAACATTTTCCTCTCTTATGTATCCTTCGAGAAAATTTTAGGGTTTCGTCCCCAATCGCACACCTAAATCTAGAATGCAGAATTACAATATGCAAATGAAGAAAGAGATAAAATAAATAAACACGAAAGGTAGCATACAAGAGAGAAATTGAGCTCAAACGTATTTAGTATTAATCACAGGGACTCAAGTTACAGCAGCTTTCTTAGCAGAAATTTCCCCCCCCTTTACATTACAATGTCTAGGTTTTTATAGAGGACCTGACCCTTTGAGCCATCAATGCACAAAATGGAGGAGTACATCCTCAAAATCTAAGAAGTCGGCTCTTCGTAGCTCTCATGACTGAGCTCTCAAATCCTTTACCAAGACTAGCAGCTGCGACCGGGTCAGCCGGGGAAACATGCATTAATGAGCCACCTGAACATCCTTGGCCTCTAGGTGCAGTGCTCAAGTGGCCACCATGCCCGTCGAGTTCTCCTTTAGGAACTGATACCTCATTTCCAATTGCCAAAAATAAGCAACGGTCTTACCAGGCATGTAAAATTGCATTTATGAGGCACTTGATTGCCTCAAAAAAATACCCGACTTGGAGTGCGTGCCCTTGAAGTGCTTCGCTAGATTTTCGTTTGCAACTCCGCTTCACAATGGACTTGAGCCGAAGCAGATCTTCCTTCTTGGCTTATACTTCGCATGGTGGAGCTTCTTAAGGCAACTTCGGGGGTGCTGAGTGCCAAAGTAGGTATTCCTCCTCAAGGTGGGGTTATTTTTTTCTCACTGCTTCGCTGGAGAGACATGTCAAAACTGCTTCGCTGAGGTTCTTCGTCCGAAGTAGATGCTTCGCTAGTGAGTCTTCAAAATGCTTCACTACGATCCTCCCTCAAAACTATGGTTCGGGAGCATTTCGCCTTCGAAAAAAGTTTCATTCTTTATGGCCGCTACCACTTTGGGTGAAAATGGCTCGCACGAAATCTAGCCGAAGTAGATGCTTCGTGACAAATTTCGGTGAAGTACAAATGATTCGCTGGTGGGGAGGATCGAAGTGGATGCTTCAACGGTTTTTTGGTGAAGTACTTTTAAATGTTTGCGCTCTTTCTACTTCGCAATATTTTTGTCTGAAGTGACTATTTGAAATGCTTCGGGCCCAAAGTAGTTTTCTCGCCTTAACAAACTCAGGCCGTGATCTAGACTTTTCTTCTTCAGCAAAGCTATTCTTTTTGACTACTCGAATGACACTTCACAAAACTTTCACCCGAAGTAACTGCTGGAAATGCTTCGGGTGTGAAGCTCTTTTCATTCCCTACTTCTTTCTTTCGGTGAAGCTATCATCCTTTTCTTACGAAGCTTTTTCCCTTAGCCTTCTTAGTAGCGAAGATCTTTCATCTTCATTCTATGTATAAGGGGGATGGCGATGAAAGCCAAAATTGTTGCAATGCTTGAAAATGTTGTTTCTAAAAAAAATAAGGGAACAAATTCATGAAATTCAAAGAAATACTTTACAAAAACTTTGATTTTACTACCCCTCTAGGCAATGTGACAAAATTGTCAACATTCTTGGTGGCTCAAGGGGCAACGAGCTCATCTCTATGGAAGGACCCTCAGCTTTGATCTATTGGGCCAGAGTTATCTCTAGAGCCTTCTCCCTTTTCTCCTTTCGGGGGTGCTTCCATGACTTCTTCTTCTTCTCCTACCTCTCCTTCTTCTTCTTCCTCCTCTTGTGAGGCTTCCTATTGTGGCGATGGGGGTAGGTGATTACGGATGCATTCCATGGTTCGGCAAACGTGAGCCTAGGTGCCATTCAAGAAATGCTTTAGGTCTTGTAACGCTTTTACCAAAATATGGAACCGATCTATTTGCCCTATGTCAGCATGTTTGGCTCTCGTGCTTAGATCATTGAGGCAGGTCGCGATCTTGCAATATCTTAGAATAAAATCTATGACTTTTCCTTCTATAATTGGCTCTTCCCAACCATCTATCTTCGATACATTGCTCTCAAAATGTAGCCAAGCTGGCTTGAGCTCTTCCTTGGTCAACAGGTTCCCATCCTCATTCATGAAACTCGGGAAACCTAATGAAGAGAGGTCTTGGAAATATCCCAGTGATGTATGTTGCTCGTGTTTGAATACATCCAGGAGGTCCTTCACCTTCTATGCCTTTCTCACCTTGGAGAAGAAAGCGCGGACCGTGGCTTGAGATGTAGACCAGTCTCTAGCGGTTTGACTCATTGCGACGACCTGCAGGTCCTGATATTTGACACTTTGGACCTCAAAAGCCAATTTGAGTCACCTTCTAATTTTTTGGGTGACCTCATCTACTATCGGCCCTTCTTGAGAAGCAGAATACTAGGCTTCGGTGATGTATGTTAAAATTGATAGGGCACTGGAGGCCCGAGATCTAAATTTTTTTAGCAAGTGTGAGCGGATCTCTTTGATCTTGCCTCTATCAAAGAGCTCCAGGCTCTCCTTCTCGTACAACTGCTACTGCATCTCCAGGATTTTACTTTCAAATTCTTTGGCCTTCAGATCCGCTTCGGCCTGTATCTGGCTTTGGGTTTTAGTTGCACCTTGCAGTTGTCTCACTTGCTATTTCAGGGCAACTATTTCCTTCTTCATCTGCTCACACTACTTTTCTGAGTCCTCCAGCTTGGAGCGGATCCTGGCTAGCTCTTCTTCCAACTTGATGTTGGTGCTCTTAGCCTCAAATCTATACTGATTGGTGATGTTTGCATGCGCTCAAAAAGTTTCAATTCTGACATGCATGGATGTAGATTCATTGTCTACATTTAGGTGCTCTAGGTCCTTGGTCTTCTCTTGATAATCATAATCTGTCGGAGTCATTTCATCCAGTGGCTTCTGTACCTTAGGGACCTTCTTCACTTTATGTAGCTTTCTGCCCTTCAGGTCAAAAATGGTGCATTTTTCTACTTCAGCCAGAGAGCGCCCTCTCTTTTTCCTGGCCTCCTTCAGCATCTTTTCGATATTTTGCCAGGCTTGGAGCAGCTTCTCTACTAGAGGGCATTCCTTAATCAAGGACATCTCTGATTCAAATGAGGCTGGATCTCTAGCCAAAGGGATGAACAAATAAAAGGAATGGATAGGGGATGCTTCACCAGTAGGCTCAACGATGGGTGTGACGAGAGCTTTGATGAAAGGGAAGATGCCATGTGTAATAGGGGAAATAAGAATAGGGTTTTACGTTGGAGTACTATCTTTGCCCTGATCGATAACCAAGGTAATGGTGGCATGGGTAGGCAAGGTAGTATCAACAAGCTTTTCCCGGCCAGACGACTCGAATGGAGTGGGGCTAACGGGATCACAAGATAAACTTGAGGTGGTGAGGGGTAACACGTGAGAGAGTGATTGACCTTACATGAGAGGGAGATACTATTGGGGACTCATTGCTGGGACCATGGAGGACATGCTTTGAGCAACCAAGGCAAAGGGTGGAGAGTGCGTACCTTTGTACCCACCTGGAAGAGCAGCAGTAGTGACTTCCTGTGTGACCGACTCTTGCTCCTTCTAAAATTTAGTACTTGTGACCTCTATTACTTCTTCTTCGAGGACCCCTTCTTATTGGAGAAGTTCCTCCACATCAATGACATCCATGTCCAAGGTTGCTTTGGCTCTTGGTGATGCCATCCCTTCAAAATTTGCTTTGGCTTGGCCGATCGTAGGTTGTTCAACAAAGACACTTGGGAGTTTCGTGCAGGGTCGCTTCGGGTGGGTCGGAGGCATTTGAGCTTGCTCTTGCCTCCTTTTCTTCTTTTCTAAAGATTGTGTCGACCTTGTGGCACTTGTGTTTGGTGTAGCTTCTATCTCCTCCTATTCTTCTACTTTAGATGCATCATCATCTCTCATTGGGCTTTCACCCAAACTTGGGGCACTTGGGGGAATGAAGTCAACGAAGGAGGTGGGCTTCCAAGTCCCAGCATTGGCTTCGTACACAACTACGAAGTCCTTATCCATCTCCAAGAGTCCATATGATTTCATATTTTGTTGATGAACTCTCATTTTCCACCATTCTTTTAGTTTTTCCACGCCCCAATATTTCAATTCCTCCCTTAGATCGTCCTTCATATTTCTCCAAAAAGTGGAGTCTGGGGTTGGGAAAGGATGCTGCACAGGATCAAACTCAACTTCCATGGGGTAGAACTCATTCCATGGAGGTAAGGTCTTCATCCTTTCTAAATGCCACTCCAGATCCTTCCCATTGGGATTATTTCTTTGCTCCACAATTTTTGGGTGGGGGCAGACATGAAAATTCTTGAATCGGAGGTGGTCCCTCATTACTCCCAAGGGATCGTAGAGCCACATCTGAGGAATCTAGAGTAGACCAAATTTGGAAAGATTCTCCTTCAGGAAAACATGTTGCTTTAGGGTAAACACCTCTATTACCCACATTTTGAAGGGGAAGTCGCAAGTGTGCGACCATTTCTAACCGTGGCCATAAACGATATTTGTGGCGTCGCTCTACCGAGCGACCTCTAAAGTGAATTAGTACTCAGAGGGGTAGATAGGCAGCAGAAAGGGCTTCCCTATGAAGCCAAATAGGTGAATCACAAGTCCCTCACGTCTCCCTTCTTCTCTGTTACCACTCTATCTCTCAAACTGAGGGGCACCCGAGGGCAAGAACCCTTCAACAAATGCATAGCGAGTCCTAAGAATTATTGGTTAAAAGAATAATAAGACTCTACCCTCAATAGGAGGGGAGTCGACTGGTATACAGGTAGAGGATTTCCATCCTTGCCACTCGAAGAAATAGCAATGTGGGGGAATTGCTTATGTACATGATAGAAAAACAACCAAATAAGGAAAGAGCAGGGTGCAAAGTACTGGCCCGTCCCTGAATTCTTCATGCTGGTAAGTCGTGTGTGCAGGGTGTTCAAGCCATCCATTCTGCCCAATCGAATAAAAATGGGTTGGTGTTTGGCCTTGAAGCATTAGGGGCATAGAATTATCCTCTCGAAATGCATTTGGCCAAAGACACCCACTAGGGGTGCACCGAAGCATTGGTTGATAGGCTTGCCACCCATGTGATGATGGAGAAGATGTCCATGCTCTTGAAATCTGTCAGGGGGAGGGGCATCTGGGGCAGCTTGCTTGAAGGGAGTCCATTCTTGAGGTTCTCTATTAGAAATTTCAAAATGTAGGTGGAGGTAGTGAACCTCTCCATTTGTTCACTCAGGATGACATTGCGAACCGAATAACCCTTGGGTAGCCCCTATTGCGATGCAAAAGCTGCTTGCACATCTTCTTTTAAAATTGAAAACAAATTATGGCCTACAACATCCAACACTTGCCTGGAGGAGGGCTGGTAGTTCTTCATGATGGCACAGATTAACTCGGGACAATGGTGAGCAGGCGGGGTCAGATATCAATAAATTTGAGAATAATATGCAGCAGATCTCTTGTTCTTCGGGGTGAGTCTGCTTGTCATAAACTCGATAGTGCATCGAAGCTCAGCCACACCCTTTGAGAGCTTTGTGTCCCTAATTTTCTCCCACCCATCAATTGGTGGTTCTTCAAGTTGTTCCTCTTTAGAATCCTCTCCTTCTTCCACCGACTACTTTTCTGGGTGGGGGTTGATATTGATCTTCTTAGGTGTATGTTTTTTCTCTTCCTTGACCTTATTTGGGGCTGCTACCTTAGGTTCCTTCCCCCTCTATTTAGAATTCATCTTTCCCATTATAGATATTCACAACAGCAGATTTCACATTGCAGAATATTCTGACGCGAAGGACTTCAATGCAAAGGGCAGAGGAATGCAAGCTATCACGACAGCTCTCAATCTTTGCATTAACAGTTGGTGAACACCTCTCTCACCACTAAGCCTCATGTTTTATAACCTTAAAATGCAACTACCTTAATTTATGGCACCTACCATAATTAAATTTACAACCCGAACTAGGAAGGTTGTTGTAACTTTTGATTGGTTCTACGACGGCGTGGTATGCGGGCCCATGTGGTTCGATGATTTCCACTGCATCAAAAACTTCACCTTCTGCCACCTCGTACCCGAGCATGAACTTTTCTTGCAACAAAATTCTCTTAGGATGTGCTCTGCCACCCCTGCATTAATTTCACTTGCTGCGAACGTTCCCCTAGATTGTCATTGGCATGTTCCTCTAGGCATATTTCAAATGTTCTCGCCTCGCGCATTTTTTGGGTTGGCAAAGTTGAAATTGGTGCTGAAGATGCTTCGCAGTGAACCTTTGGTGTGAGCTCATTTTTTTATACTTCAGGCCCAAAGTAGTTTTACTTCGCTGCGTCACTGCTTGTTTTGCGAAAAGGTTAGTTCCCCGGAAGCTTGTTTTCTTTGAAAAATGCTTCGTTAGACTTCCTTCAAAAACTGCTTCACCCATACTTGTTTTGTGAAGCATTTATTATGCCTTTGTTTCTTTTGATGACTCCTTTGGTCTTCCGAGGACCCTTTCAAAGTCAAAGTGCTTCACTACGAAGCATCTCGCATTAGTTGCTTCGCATCAAAACTTCCCGAAGGAGTTTTTGGCTATGCTTAGCGAAGCTGGAATTTGTCACTGTGACACTTAGCCTTTCGGAGATCTTGAAGCAGGGTATATATAATGAAAAACTATATACAAAATTAAAATTTGAACCCTTTTTTTTTTTTTTAAATCATCTTCAATGATGAAAAGTCTTCAAGTGAAGACCATTGACAGAAATTGGCAATACCTGGCCGTTTGCATCCTTGAGGATGAAAGAATTGGTTGAGTTTACCTTCATTATTTCGAACGGTCCGTCCTAGAAAGTGTCCAATTTATCATTATTCCTAGTCTTGGCCTTCCAAGAATCTCACTTCCATACCAGATCTCCCACTTTGAAAGTGTGGTCGGAGGACTTCTTAAACCAATCTCGGGTGATCTGAGCATGCTTAGTGAAGCTCTGGTAAGCCTTCTCATGATCTTCCTCTAGCTGCAGAAGCTGAGCCAGTCTATTTTCCATAGTATTAACTTCCTTTTCATCCTCTAGCAGCTGCAATGCAGGGATCTCTATGTGAGTTGGTAGGATGGCTTCCTTGCCATACACCAGGGCGTAAGGTGATTTCTTGATTGACCTCTTGATAGAAATCTGATCGACCCATAAGGCCCGATCTAGAAGGAGGTGCCAAGTTCTTCTATTATCCTCCATGAGCTTTCTTAGCACCCTTAACAGAGTCTTTTTGGTTGATTCTGCCAATCTGTTGCCCTATGGATAGTAGTTGGAGGAGACTTTATGATATATCCCATATTAATAGAGGAACTCGTTGATTTTGGCACCTAAAAACTAGGGGCCATTGTCTGTTATGATTGCTTCTGGGATGCCAAACCTGGTGATCAATCCTTCAAGGAAGGCAATGACGGTCTCCTGATCGGCATGCTTCATGGGAACTACTTTGACCCATCTGGTGAAGTAGTCGATCGTGGTCAGGACGAACTTATGCCCTACAAAAGAGTTCGGTGATATAACCCCTATAAAATCCAACCCCCATTGTTGAAAGGGCATTTCTACTTGTATCAATTAGAGAGGCATAGGAGCTCTTCTGCTTTGGCCAACGAACTTCTGACATTGCTCACATCGATGACAGATCACAAAAGCATCGACGAAGAGTGTAGGCCAATAATAACTAGCTTTGATTATCTTCAATGTCGTTGCTCTTACTACGAAGTGACCTCCAGACAACCCTGAATGAAATTATCCTAGGAGTCTCTTCTTATCGTCTTCCTTTATGCACCTGAGGAGAACACCATCAATATTTTTGAAAAATAGGCCTTCGTGGTGTAGTGTGTATTGGAGGAACAGCATCCTGAAATGCCTTCGCTACGAAGCATTTAGATGCGAAGGACATCTACCGATGTCAAAGTATTCAACTATCTTGTTGACCTAGTCCTTTTTGTTCTCTTCCTAGTTTGCGAAGCATCCTTCTGCTAGTGAATCGTCCCACTAGAAATCTATCACTTCGTCCGCTATGCTCTTCACTAGTTCTTGACACAATGCACAACCACGAACCAATTTCGTGGGCCTAATCTCGATGTCGAACTCTTGTATCTTGTTGAACCAATCGACTCTTTTGCTCCCCAATTCTCCTTGGATAATGAAGTTGCGCACATTCGAGTGAATGACAAATATTGTAACCCGACTTTGGGAAATAAATTTCTTGAACTTCCTAAAAGACTTCATTACTGCATGCACCTGCATTTCTATGAAATTGTATTTTTCTTCATGAGGGTTTATCACCTAGATTAGAAATTCGATGGGGTGTTCTTCGCCATCTTCCCCCTTTTATGTTAGGACTGCGACATAGCTCTCAGGTTCTCCTATGGCATATAGGATGAAATATTGGTTGTAGTCAGGGTTGGTTAGGACCGGTGCCTGAGTGATTCAGGCCTTGATCTCTTTGAATACTTCTTTTCTTCCCTTCGTCCAGATGAATTCGATGCCCTTCTTCAAAATCTTGGACATTGGTTTGATGACCTGGGCGAAATCTGGAACAAAATTCCTTATGAATTTGATCTGGATAAAAAAGGATTGGAGTCCTTTCTTGTTCATTAGGAGTGGGAGCTTCAGTAGAGCCTTAGCTCTATCATGATCTACAACGAGGCCCTTCTTTGATATCACATGCTCCAATAGCTTTCCTTCATTGACTACAAATATAGACTTCTTTGGATTGATTGAAATGCCAAACTCTCAGTATTTTTGGAATACCTATTGTAGATGAAAAGAATGATCCTCCCTTCTTCAATATAATATGGTCATGTCATCCAGATAGATAAAAATAACCTTATTCAATAATTCACCAAAATCTAGATCCATGGCTCTCTGAAAAGTGGCCCCCGCATTTGAGAGGTCGAATGGCATTCGTTGGTAGGCAAATGTTCCCCACTTGGTCGTGAATGTGGTTTTATGCTGATCCTCATCCTTAACCCAGATATGATTGTACCCTGAGAAGCCATCGAGTAGGGAGAAGCACTGAGCTTTAGCCACTGAGTGTAAGATCTGATCTATTTATGGGAGAGGGTAGTGGTCTTTGAGAGAATCTTGGTTCAGGTTGCGAAAGTCCATGCATAGTCATATATCTTTGTTATTCTTTCTAACAGGTACTAGATTCGCCACCCAATAGGAATTCTTAATGGGATAAATTATCTTTACCTCAAGCATCTTTAGGAGCTCAGCTTTCATTAGGACCTCGATCTTCGAATTTATAGGCCTTTTCTTTTGTCAGAAGGATTTGATCCCCTCCTGCAATTCAATTGTATGTTGGATCAGTTGTCGATCATATCCCTTTAGGTCTTGATAAGACCACGCCACAATGTCAGGATACCTTTTGCACAGAGTTCAAATCTGCTCTAGCTCCTCCGAAGTGCAATATGTTCCAACTTTTATTGCTTTTCCAAGTTCAAGTTCCAAATCCTGATACTGCTTCGCATTGACCTTGATTCTATGAGGAATTGCTCAATCATTCTGATCAAAGAGACTCTCAAGAGTAACTAATCCCTTAGGTACATGATTATTCTTTAATTGAACTAGCCCATCATATTCTTCATCATCTGCATTTCTTATCTCAGCTGTGACTGCTTCTTGAATCATAAAATTCACAATCTACTCATCACTGTCAAAAACTTGCCAATGCAGATCTCTGTCTAGGATAGAGGGCCTGTAAATCATCCTCACAGCTTTAGGCTTATGCACCATGTCTTCTTCTAGAGAGTACTTAGATGCGATGGATGCTAGGACATCGGCATGTCAATTCTTTTCTCATGGAATAGATTGTAGATTGAGAGATTCAAACTGGTCAAACAAATCCCATACCTATTACGGTAAGACTTGAGATAGTGCTTCTTTGAAGTGCACTTGTTGGTGACTTGATTGCATACCAATTTTGAGTCTCCAAAGATTTGGAGATGCTTTATGCCTAACTTTTTTGCTTTCTTGAGTCCTAAGCATAATGCTTCATATTCTACTGCATTTTTGGTGCAACTCCACACCAATCGATAACAATATTCCTTCTGCTCTCTAGAAGGTGATACCAAAAGAATCCCTGCCCCAGTGCCATTTTTGCATCGGGCACCATCGAAGAATAACTTCCATAATTTGCCTTGGATAGAGACCTTATCTTCTGACTTTATGTGTTTATTGGGCTTGGTGATGGCATAACATCCCATCTCGATTTCTATCATGGCATTAAAATCTGCCAATGAAAATTCATCTTCACAACTTAACTACACGAGGGATTCCTCGATCAGGTCCACTTGCTCTATTTCTTCCACTATCGCCTGCACAGGATCGCTGCTCTCTTCTTCGGACATCTTCTGTACAAGGAAGGTAGAAGGCTTTTCATTATAGATCTTCACCTTCTTCCATTTGAATGGAATATCCAAGTGTGAGTAATCCATAGATAGATATCCTCCCAGCTTTGTCAAAAACTCTCTCAACAAGCACATACTAAAATAGGGTTCAAGGTTGACGACCACCACCTCTTGTATAACTGTGATCTGAGGCATCTTGTGTAGTCAAATAGGAATATCCTTAATCACACCTACAGTCTTCACGGGAGTGCCATCCAATTGGAGCATGCCGTGGCTACTTCACGTATACTCCATTCCTATCTCTTCACACACTACTTTGGGCATGACTGTTGTCGTGGCCCCAGAGTCTATCATACAATTGTGTACAATATACCCTTCCATCTATAGAGACAGGTAGAACAGATGTGGCCAATTCTTTCTCATAATGGAGGTGGACAAGGTCTGCACTAGGGCAAGCGGTGCTGACTTTTTTGCCTTAGTTGTCTTCAATGATTCTTGTAGCAAGTCCACCTGACTGGGCAACTGTAGTGTGTCATATAGACTGATCTTGGCTGGAATCTTCTTCAGATCATCTACTATACTGTAAGCTGGGGAGTTGTGCACCTCAAGTTCCTTTTTCATCTCATACTTGGTGCAATACTGCTTCGTAGCTTTGACCTTTTTTTGTTTGGTCAACGAAGGAAGCTTGAGCTTTTATCTAGCTTGTTCTTTAGTTTCCACCTGAGGTGGATTTGTAGGGTCCTATTGGGGCTTCTCCTTGGCTGGTGCAAGCTAAGGAGATTTGCTCAGGACTTGAGGAGGTTTATGTCCCTTCTCATGGTGAGCATACACCTTTAAAGGAGCCATTTGAGTAGCATCTACCTCTATCAACATTTTCCCTCCTCTGGTGAGGACTGCAACTTGCTCTTCTTCGCCAATCACCAAGTTTTGATTCAATTGCCTGATGATGTTGACCTGACCATCATGACTACTGCTCACCAGTGTTTGCACATAATGTTGGTGCAGCATGCAGGTATTCTCTTCATGAGGGTCATTACACGTGGAGCACTAATGTATGTAATCGAAAGTGCTCGGAGCTTCGTCAATCACGGCATTTCTTGTCGATGCTCTCCCTTGCTAGACTACTTGATCTTTGGTAAGCACATGTTGAACACAAGCTTATACTGAGATGGTGGGGTGAATAGTATAGGACCTCTTTTTACTTTTCCTTTATACTTCAAAATAGTAAAGCAATATATCCAAAGCAATATCAAAACAAAGCACAAGATCATCCACAAAGTGACACCAATTTTAATGTGGTTCACCCAGAAATCCTGGGCTACGTCCACAAAACTTTTCTCTAAAATTTATCTCAAAGTTCTTTGGGAAACCTTCCCAATTACAATTTTTATGGGCACCAACCCAAAGGAGACACCAATCCCCTAATCTCAAGTTCGTGGGCACCGACCCACAGGAGACACCAATCCCCTAATCTCAAGTTTGTGGGCACCGACCCACAGGAGACACCAATCCCCTAGCTCTGCTCTGGCTGGTGATCCTCTAGAAGACCTCTGCCTCTGCTGCCCTTAGCAAATGGAACTCTATCCACAGAAGACACCTATCTTCCCTGCTCTGGCTGGAGACCTCTATCCTCAACACTATCACCTCAAAGCTGGTCCTCGAATTTGCACTAAACACAGCCCTTCGGTCTAGCACAAATGTCCTCTTCCTCTATCTTCAAGTTCTCTGAAAGAACTATCAAACTCAGCTTCACAAGTCCTCTTCTAGGACCTGTCCAACTCTGCTCACAAGTCCCCAAAGGAACCTGTCCAAAACCTGCTCACAAGTCCCCACCGAAACCTATCCAAATCTTCTTACAAGTCCCCAATGGAACCTGTCACCTGCTCACAAGTTCATCAAGAAAACTTGCTTGGCATGAATCCACAAAGAGAATTGTTAGAGACCCAATGTGATTCATCAACCTCATAGAAGCATAAAGAGAATTTTTAGAGACTCAATATGTTCTATACTTAACTCCCAATCTCAATCTCAACAGAATAAGATAGATGTAGTATGCTTTTCTCAAGAACATGAAACACAACCCAACAATTGCCAACCAAGCAATATCTCATATAACAATGATACTCATGTTCTTTCCAACAACCAATATCTTTTCTCAATCAAATAGGGCTTCAACAACAATTCTCAAAGACAAGGTTTAACCAACATCATTCAACTCAACATTAACCTTGAAGCTTTCAACCAATCATCACAAGAAAAGGAAACAAGTAGAAATCCTTTTCCCTCCAAAGATATTTGAACAAAACAGCCACCAACACAATATCACCAAATGCAAAGAATAACTTGTTCAAATCAACTCAATGGAGTAAGCCCAATATCATGTATCAAGTAATAGCAATAACTTGATCAACCAACCTCTATGGAAGCAACTCAACCATCAACCTCAAAAACAACCAACTAAGGGTTTCACCATCTCAATGCAAGTAACAAGACTTACAAACATAAACCCTAGTGCACAATGCTTCCACTACCTCAAACCAGAATTATGCATTCACCAAAATTCTCATTAATGATAACAATGCATAAGTAGTCTTCAACAAACCAGAAACTAGGACTTACACCCAAACAAAGGAAACCTAGTAGAATACCTTTTCACTCCAATATTATTTCAGGAAAACATACACCAATCATACTCATAAGAAAAATGTGCCCATACCTTATTGAAGTGAAGGAACCCCTTTGGAAATCTGCCACAGTCACAAAGTTCTTTTTCCAATCTTCACAAAGGTTAGTAGATCACAAAATAATCAACATTACTGCACTTTTCAATCATCATCACCAAATTCTTTAATTGCACAACTTCCTTTCCTAAAACCACTTGTACCATAAAATAAAATAAATCACAACATTGCATAACCTTATAACTCCCAAAACCACTTATACCATAAAAGTAAAATAAATCACCACATTGCATAACCTTATAACTCCCAAATTCTAATAATTCAAACAACAAAGTATTATCATAATTAAATAAAAATGTGAGGCATACCTTAGTAGCACTTTAAGCCTTCGTCACTACTCGAACCCATGACCTCTCAAGTCGTGCAAGCCCTAGCATTAGGGCCTCAACCATGTGGGCTAAGCTGCCCGCGTGAACCAAGGAGCAATTTACTTTTTCTTCACTATTTCTTATTGGTGCATGGAGACAAAAAAACTTTAATCCTCAATTGTCGCTTAGTCTCGATCTCGAGACCTACTTATTCGAAGACCCTTCACTGAAACCAGCACCTAATGTTGTTGTCATGGTGGATGAAACTGCAATAGCAGTTTGATTCTCTGTACCCTTCGAAATGTGTACCAGTAACACTTTCTCGATTTTCATGTAATCAAAATATTTCACAATATTATCTTTGATGATCGTGTAGGGGTTTTCGACGTCTTTAAAAGGTTTTCGTCTGCATCTTTATAACAGCGAGCATGGTATTCTTTTCACTGATCAATCTCAACATGTCTAAAGCACAAGTCATATTTTCTACCAATCTTCGACCTCCTCTTTGGCACTGCTCTCGAGCATCATTTGAATCTCCACCGTGAGCCCTCCTATTTGGCGCTACTCTCGAGCATCATTTGAATCTCCATCGCGAGCCCTCCTCTTTGGCGCTACTCTCAAGCATCTTTCTTCGTTAGCATAGGGGCTCCGACTAAAGCGAAATTGCACGAGGATTCATATCGAAAACATTACTTGTTTTAATGAATTTCATTTCCACCTTTTATATGAACTTCGATGCATTACCAAACACGTCGGCATTTCCAAACACGTCGAAAAATACTTTAATTTAATTTTAAAATATTAATTTAAATTTTAAATAAATAAAATTTAAACTAAATATTTAAAATTAAATATCTTCATCACCGAGGCACCTTTTTCAACGAAACGAAGAGCCAACTTGGGTTTTAAGAAAAACCCATTTCAAATATGTTGTCCATGGTTTTAAATAAAACCTTTTATTTTTTCTGCCTTGGTTTTCACAAAAACCCTTCCGCTTCTTGACATCGATGACAACATCAACACTTGAGCAAAGGCAATGTACCCAATGTACCCAAAATTGCCAACAATCTCCCCCTTTGTCATTGATGGCAAAACTTTACTAAAAACACATCTTCAAGAGCCAAAACTGAAATAACTCTCTTTGAAGTTTTTCTCCCCCTGACTTGAAGCTTTCCTCTTCACTTGAAGCTCTCCCCCTCACTCATATCTCTCCCCCTTTGTCATCAATGGCAAAGGGCCACCTTTGGGGCTCGAAACTAAGAATGAGCCTCTTAGCTTAGTCCCTCCCCCACCTCCTGATGAGGTGATTAATTTTGGAGTGGGAGTAAAACTCCCATTAGGCACTGATCATCATCAGCGTCTATAACTTCCTTGTTGGGCCTTCTCTTGAACTCTTTTTCCATATTCCTGTTCCTGTCATTTTTTTGATCCTTGTACCTGATCATGCCACTGTTCCTGTTCCTGTATTCTGGAATTTCAGCTCTACACTGTCTGATTGTGTGACCTTCATTGTTGCACTTATAACAAGGAACAATGTTATTTCTTTTAGGCATACCTATTCTTTGAATCCACCAGTTTTGACCAAACCAGTTCTGACCAAACCTATTTTGACCAAACCTGTTCTGACCAAACCTGTTTTGACCAAGCCTGTTCTGACTAACCCAGTTCCTGATATTTGCCTTGCAAAAAATTGCTTTATGCCCAAACTGATTGCAAGAGTAGCAATACCCATGAAATAAATTACCACTTCTAAAACTGTTATTTACCTTCTTCACTTGAGCCATGCAATGTACAACCATGTGGCCAAATCTGTGACACGCAAAACATTTGCCTTGAAACTTTCCATTGTTTGACCTCTTAGGTTCTAAAAACTTTTTCTTCTCATTCTGAATTTTGTTTTCTATTTCTGTGCATCTATCATTCAAGGACTCATGATCTAAAATACTTTCCTCATCAGAACTCTCTTCCTTTTGGAGTCTCTTACTAGACTCTCCAACTTGTTCCTTGTGAGGCTTAACAAAACCAAGACCTGTTTTATCTGTTGGATTTCTTTGACTTTGGATGAGAGACTTAACCCTTTTGGAGCTATCCTAAAATTTGTAGAGCTTATCCTTGTACTCTTTATTTTCTTCTTTCAAAGAAGCCATTTTCTGCTCTAACTCACTATACTCAAGAACCTTAGACTTCAACTCATCCTTGAGTTCTTATGTTTTAGTCATAGAGATGTCAAGACTTTCTATGAGATCATCTCTCTCCATACAACATTCATCTAACTTATCCTTGAGTCTAGCATTCTTCTTCCTTTCCTTTTTCAAAATACTAAGATCATTAGCAAGTTCACATTCGAGATCCTCTATTTGATTGCATTTTGAAATATCAAGGCCTTTTTCAGATTTCTTATCACTAGAGGTGCTACCCTTTTCAAAGACCATACATGCATCTTCCTTATCATTTTTTGAAGTATCCTCATACATACTAGCAACCAAAACATTATTTTTGCAATTATCCTCAAGGTGCCCACACTTTCCATATCTAAGACATTTCGGTTCTTCCTCCTTTTCTGATATGAACAAAATCTCATTTTTATAATCACCTGAAGAACTTTCACTATCACTACTAGAACACTTACTTGCTTTGTCAAGGTAGACATTCTTATTTTCTTGATTTATGTGCTCATATTTGATTTTAAGAGTTGTATTGGCCTCTTCTAGTTGTTTCTTCAATGAAACAATCTCTTCTTTTTGTTTGCAGCAAACAGTCTCTTTCTCATTGATCTGATACCTGAGAGTTTCTTCACTCTTTTTGAATTCTTCTATTTTCAGCTTTAGATTGCTAACAACTTTGTTAGATTCCTCTTCATGTTTGCTGTATATACCAACTTTATTACTCATTTCTTCTGTCTGCATTCTTAAACCATCAATTTCTTTTTCTAGATTGCTGCAATACTCTGTTTTCCTGGATGATTGAATTTTGAGATCTTCAAAAAATTTCTTCTAATCTTTTGCTTGAACTTTCAAGCTGGTGATTATATCTTCTGCATCCTCAACCTTTTTAACCAAGTCTAAAATTAGTTTCTGTTCTCAATTTGCTTCTGCATCACTTCCTTCTTCATCACACTCTTGTTCTGAATCTGTTTCTTTACTAATTTTGAATGGATCATCTTCATCTTCACTGCTACTAAACCCATGGCAATGATGATCATTGTGATAGAGTTGACCACAAACAAAACATTCTCTTCCTTATGAGCAATCAGCTGCAAAGTGACCGGTCTTCCCACATCTGGTGCAAAACTTTATTAATCTGGCTTGTTCTCCACTGTTTGATTCATCTCTTGAATCTATTTCCATTCCCAAAGTAGCAACATTGAGATCATCTTCATTTTATTTCATGACCCTGTGAGATTTATTTTTCTTGTGTCTAATGATTTTGCTTTTGCCTTTCCTTGCCATTTGTGTTCTTGTAAGATCTTCCTTCAAGCTATTTAAACTTTTTGAAGGCACCAGCTCTGATACCAATTGTTGAACACAAGCTTATACTAAGAGGGGGGGTGAACAGTATAAGACCTCTTTTTACTTTTCCTTTATACTTCAAAATAGTAAAGCAATATATCCAAAGCAATATCAAAACAAAGCACAAGATCATCCACAAAGTGACACCAATTTTAACGTGGTTCACCCAGAAAGCCTGGGCTACGTCCACAAAACTTTTCTCTAAAAGTTATCTCAAAGTTCTTTGGGAAACCTTCCCAATTACAATGTTTATGGGCACCAACCCAAAGGAGACACCAATCCCCTAATCTCAAGTTCATGGGCACCGACCCATAGGAGACACCAATCCCCTAATCTGGAGTTCGTGGGCATCGACCCACAGGAGACACCAATCCCCTAGCTCTGCTCTGGCTGGTGATCCTCTAGAAGACCTCTGCCTCGCATACTAGGATTGAGGTAAATTAGGAAGTATGGGCATTAGCATCCTTTGGGGAAGCTTTCCCACAGCTATTAGATCCATCTTCACTCTTTGGGCTAACTCATACAACTTGGGGAAGGTATTAATATTTGAATACCTTACCATTACAATGATATCGGGGTTGAAAGCCTAAAGGAAATAGTATGTTGCAGCTTCATCAGATGGCCGAAGTCCAACTAGTATTCTTTGCCAGGTTTGAGTGAACCTAACATTGAAGTCAATGATCTCCTCTTGTGGATGTCTCTGGATCATTATGAATTGATGTAGAAGAGAAGATGGATCGGCAGACTCATTGAAGCTTCGCATCAACTGTCCGGATAACTAGTCCCATCCCATTATAGTACCGGGTGGTAAAGATCTATACCAGTAGAGGAGTTTCCCTCTAAGAGATAGAACCAAATGCTTTACGATAACTCGCTCCTTTGTGATGTCATGAATCACTGCCAGAGAAACTATGTCCTGGATGTGCTCCAGAGAGGTCTTCCCAGTTCCATCAAACATGGGGATCTTCTTTATAGTAGCAGGCATAACTTGCCCTTGTCCCGCTAGATTTAGCGATCTCGAAGAATTCCATGCTAGGAACAGTCTGGGTGGCAGTTGTTGTTGTTGCTGCTGCATTTGTTGTTGCTATTGTTGTTGTTGTTGTTGTTGTTGTGCCATATTTGATCCTAGATTTTGAGAAATAGGAATTTTCGAAGCTCCTTCTTGGTTTCTAACAGGATGACTAATGTGAATGGAGGCACTAGGATGCTTCGATGAGTTGGAAGGATTAGGAGGAAAGCTAGCCGCTGTGCTATCAAAAGTTAGACCTTGTTCATCAATAGTTGCCTCTTGCAAGGATTTTCCACATAACAATGACTCAGTGGTGACCAACCTAAAACGTTCCTCGAAGGCATCAATATCAAGCTCAAAGAACTCAGTTTCCTCTCCTCTATTCCTAACTCTCCATATCATTTGCATGAAGGCACAGATTTAGGTATCGATATCTACGACTTAAATATTCTTAGTTAAACAGAGTTGTCAGAATCTAAGAGTCTTTTGGCAATGAGACGAGCATCGACTCTCACTACCACTCACAAGGTGAGACTAACCGGGTCCCACCGGGCGTGCCAGAAACTATTGGTCATCAAATCTGCCCAGGAAAGGATTTTGGGAAAGTGTATGCACCCTAGACCTAGACCAACATTGAAAGGCCGAAGGGAAGAGATTTCCCTCATGCCAATCTCCGGAGAAAGGTTGGCTCCTATACTAAACTACTTCGATGTTTAATATAAGGGTGCAGGAAAGAGATAAAACAGTAAGGGTGCAGGGAAGAAATAAACAGAGTAAGGGTGCAAGAAGGAAATAAAAGGGGTAAGGGAAGAGATGTTGATGATTAAAAGTGGGAAAGAACCAGAAGCATGATCACGGCCAATAGCTTGAAACAGCAGCAAGAAACACCAAGAATAAAATGAAAAGAACATGATATTAGCCTTCCTATGTATCCTCTGGACGAGTTTCAGGATTACCCTTCCCTTTCGTCAAAATTTAGAGTTCAGAGTTACAGCGATTAGGACAAAGTGAATATAAAAAAAACAAGATCCACATGCGACATACAAGAAAAATAATAAAAATTTTCCTCTCTTATGTATCCCTTGAGAAAATTTTAGGGTTCTGTCCCCAATTGCACACCTAAATCCAGAATGCAGAATTATAGTATGCAAATGAAGAAAGAGATAAAAGAAATAAACACGAAAGGCAGCATACAAGAGATAAATTGAGCTCAAAGGTCTTTAGTATTAATCACAGGGACTCAAGTTACAGCAAATTTCTTAGCAAAAAGTTCCCCTCCCTTTACATTACAATGCCTGGGTTTTTATAGAGGACCCAACCCTTTGAGCCATAAATACACAAAATGGAGGAGTACATCCTCGAAACTTGAGAAGTCGACTCTTCGTGGCTCTCATGACTGAGCTCTCAAATCCTTTACTAAGACTAGTAGCAGCGACCGGGTCAGCTAGGGAAACATGCATTAATGAGTCACCTGAACATCCTTGGCCTCTGGGTACAGTGCTCAAGTGGCTGCCATGCCCGTCGGGTTCTCCTTTAGGAACTGATACCTCATTTCCAATTACCAAAAATGAGCAACAGTCTTATCGAGCATGTAAAAATGCATTTATGAGGCACTTGATTGCCTCAAAAAAATACCTAGCTTGGAGTGCGTGCCCTTGAAGTGCTTTGCTAGATTTTTGTTTGCAACTCAGCTTCGCAATGGACTTGAGCTGAAGCACATATTCCTTCTTGGATTATACTTCGTATGGTGGAGCTTCACAAGGCAGCTTCGGGGGTGCTAAGTGTCAAAGTAGGTATTCCTCCTCAAGGTGGGGTTCTTCGTTTCTTGCTGCTTCACTGGAGAGATGCGTCAAAACTGCTTCACTAAGGTTCTTCGCCCGAAGTAGATGCTTCGCTAGTGAGTCTTCAAAATGCTTCACCGCGATCCTCCCTCAAAACTGTGGTTCGGGAGCATTTCGTCTGAAGTGCATTCTTGCCTTCAAAAAAAAGTTTCGTTCTTTATGACCGCTACCTCTTCAGGTGAAAATGCCTCGCACGAAAGCTAGCCGAAGTAGATGCTTCGCAACAACTTTTGATGAAGTAGAAATGATTCACTGGTGGGGAGGCCCAAATTGGATGCTTCGGTGGTTTTTCGACGAAGTAATTTTAAATTTTTACGCTCTTTCTGCTTCGCAAGATTTTCGTCCGAAGTGACTGTTTGAAATGCTTCAGGCCCAAAGTAGTTTTCTCGCCTTAATAGACTCGAGCCGCAATCTAGAATTTCCTTCTTCGATGAAGCTGTTCTTTTTGACTACTCGAATGCCACTTCACAAAACTTTCGCCCGAAGTAACTGCTGGAAATGCTTCGGGTGTGAAGCTCTTTTCATTCCCTACTTCTTTCTTTCGGTGAAGCTATCATCCTTTTCTTGCGAAGATTTTTTCCTTAGCCTGCTTAGTAGCGAAGCTCCTTCATCTTCATTCTATGTACAAGGGGGATGGCGATGAAAGCCAAAATTGCTACAATGCTTGAAAATGTTGTTTCTAAAAAAAACAAGGGAACAAATTCATGAAATTCAAAGAAATACTTTACAAAAACTTTGATTTTACTACCCCTCTAGGCAATGTGACAAAATTGTCAACAGCTACATAATTTCTTCCATGGTCATTGCTTTTCTTGTAATAAATATGGTCATAGATCTGTACACTGTATTAGTCATGTATTAAACAATGTCAATAGAAATTTCAATTATTTTGCACCTCTTATGTATAATGATATTATATGTTACAAATACAATAATTCTGGGCACAAGGCTAGATGGTGTAAAATGATACTTCTTGAGTCTAGTAAAAGAAAAACAAATTCAACAACTAGGAAAGATGAAACTAAAAATGTAAAAGCTAGATCAATGTTAGTTCAAAAAACCCTTCATGCTCAGGATAAAGAAGAACAATGGTATCTTGATAGTGGTTTCTCTAGTCACATGACAGGAGACAAAGACAAATTCATTGTATTAAAAGAAACCAATAGAGGATCAATAAGTTTTGGTGATAATGGATAAGCAAGGATTGGTGGAAGAGGAACTCTGATTTTAGATAATGGGAAAACAAGAATAGAAAATGTGTTGTATGTTAAAGGGTAAAACATAATTTTTTAAGTGTAAGTCAACTTTGTGATCAAGGGCATATGGTTACATTCCATCCAAATAGATGTGAGATAAGAAAATCAGAAACTAGAAAAGTCATTGCCAATGCAAGAAGAACTCGAAACAATCTATACATGCTTAGTGATATCAAAGGGGAATAGTGCTTTCTATCACAATAAGATGAGATTTTGTTATGGCATATAATATTGGGTCACTTGAATTTTGACAACATAGTCAACATAAGCAATAAGAAGACTGTTAGAGATTTACCCAAAATAAAAAGGTCATAAAACACAATCTGTGCACCTTATCAACATGGAAAGCAAACTAGAACAAGCTTTAAGTCAAAATGATATATGTCATTTGAGCCATTGAGTCTAATACATACTAATATATATGGTCCTACCAGAACACTGAGTATTTATTCTATTTATATATGATTACTCCAAAATAGTTTGGGTAGATTTTCTGAAAGAGAAATCAGAAGATTTTGAAAAGCTTAAAATATTTAAAAAACTGGTTG
Source organism: Wollemia nobilis (assembly GCA_028583015.1). Taxonomy (NCBI): domain Eukaryota; kingdom Viridiplantae; phylum Streptophyta; class Pinopsida; order Araucariales; family Araucariaceae; genus Wollemia; species Wollemia nobilis. Next base: position 26,570,321 of record JAQPPZ010000523.1, read on the forward strand.
AAAATGAAACTGGAAAGATAATTAAGTGTTTGAGATCTAATATAGGATGAGAATTTACCTCAAATGAGTTTTTTGAGTTTTGTGAACAACATGGGATCAAGAGAGAATATTCAGCAGCAATAACTCCTCAACAAAATGGAGTAGTTGAAAGGAAAAATAGAACTGTTGATAATATGGCTATGGCTATGTTAAATGAGTCTAAGCTCTCAGATGGATTTTGGAGAGAATTAGTCAATACAGTAGTATACATAATCATTAGGGCTCAAATGATGGTAAACCATCACAATACTCCATATGAGATTTGGAAAGGAATATCGGCCACTGTATAACACTTCAAGATTTTTGGAAGCAAGTGTTATGTAAGATGAGAATATCAAAACTTAGGCAAGTTTGATCCAAGATGTGATGATGGATTTTTCCTTGGTTATTCCTCTAAGAGTAAAGCTTATATATGCTTTAACAATAGAACTTGCACTATTTTAGAAAGTATAAATGTAACAATTGATGAGAATATAGATTCAAGAGAACCAGTTTAGCAAATTGTGTATTAGGAAGATGGAAGTTGTCAAGAAGAATTTTTTGAGGAATCAGATGAAGAAAAATAAGAAACATAAATAATTCTACCTAAAACTCCATCCAGGTATGTATAGAAGCATCATGCAAAATATTAAATCATTAGGAATCTAGATGAAAAACAGACAAAAAGAATGATAATAAAACCATCTCAACAAGTAAATTTTTCTTTGCTATCTAATATTGAGCCAAAAGACTTCAATCAGGTAAGTGGAGATGAGTTCTGGATAAAGGCAATGGATGAGGAATTAGATCAGATAGAGAAAAGCAAGACTTAGGAACTTGTCCCACATCCAAAGAACAAGAATGTGATCAGCAAAAAATGGGTGTTCAGAAATAAGCTAAATGAAGATGGACAAGTAGTAAGGAACAAAGCAAGGTTAGTATGTAAATGCTATGCACAAGTAGAGGGAATTGACTTTGATGAGACATTTTCTCCAACTGCACAACTTGAAGCCATAAGAATATTTTTAAACTTCTCAAGTTTTAATTTTTAAATTATATCAGATGGATGTTAAGTCAGCATTTCTAAATGGTGTTCTAGAAGAAGTATACATTGAATATCCAGAGGGATTCATGTTAACAAATAAACCAGATCATGTATGCAGACTGAAAAATGCACTATATAGTCTAAAGCAGGCTCCTAGAGCATGGTACTCAAGACTAGTTAAGAATTTTTAAGAATAGGGATTCATAAAAGGAATAGTAGACAACAACTTATTTATCAAAAATAAAGGTAATAATCTACTAATTGTGGTTGTTTATGTTGATGACATCATTTTTGGGGGAAACAATGATAAGATGTGTAAAGAATTTGCTAACAAAATTCAGAATGAATTTGAGATGTCTATGCTTGGTGAATTGTCTTTCTTTCTTGGACTTTAGATTTCACAATCAGAGAAAGGGATATTTCTCTCACAAACCAAGTATTTAAAATAAATGTTAAAGAAATTCAGGTTAGAAGATTACAAACCAGTAAGTATCCCCATGGTTACAGGATGTAAGTTAAGTAAGGATGATGAATCTCCTGAGGTAGATCAGAGACTATATAGATCTATTATTGGTAGCTTATTGTATGTTACAGCTACAAGACCAGAGATAGTACATTCAGTGGGATTAGTGGCAAGGTTTTAGGTAGCACCTAAGGAAACACATGTGGTAGCGATAAAAAGAATTCTCAGGTATATAAAAGGAACTATGGATTTTTGTCTTTGGTACCCCAAAAGTGATAGTTTTAACTCATAGCATATACATATGCAGATTGAGCCGGTAGCATTGATGATAGAAAAAGCACAAGTAGAGTAGCATGCTTTATTGGAGACTGTTTAGTCTCTTGGCTAAGTAAGAAGCAGGTTTCAGTATCCTTATCTATAGTAGAACCAAAATATATTACAGCAGTAGCTAGTTGAACACAGGTATTATGGATGAAGCAAACTCTAGAAGACTTCAAGATAAAACATGTATTCCCATTATATGTGATAATACAAGTGCTATAAGTATATCAAAAAATCCAGTGATGCACTCCTATACAAAGCACATTCTGATTAAGTATCATTTTTTGATAGAAAAAGTGACAGATAAATAGGTCAGGTTAGAATATGTTACTACAAAGGAACAGATAGTAGATATTTTCACTAAGCCACTTTCAAAGGACACCTTTGAGTATATTTGAGGAAAACTGGGAGTAAAACTCCCACCCTAGAATTAACCACCTCAAGAGGAGGTGGGGGAGGGGCTAAGCTAAGAGATTCATTCTTAGACCTGAGCCCCAAAGGTGACCATTTTCTATTGATTTCAAAGGGGGAGATATTTGATTTAAGGAGAAAGCATTGAGTCAGGGGGAGTAGTTTCCCAGGGGGAGTAGAACAGGAAAAAGATCAAGATTTGGTAAAAAGAATTTGGGTTGCCATCAATTACAAAGGGAGAGATTGATGGACATTTTGAGTGATAAGTTGTCATTGATGTCAAACTTTCAGCACTATTTAGTGGTCGTTTCAATTGGCAGCATCTGTTTCGATTTCAGTTTCAAGACCCGGTTCCAAGAAGTCATATGATATCCAAAGTGTAAGAAAAAGCCCAAATAAATAATATTATAGTATTATGCAAAGGAAGTTTAAAACTAATTATAAATTAATTTTAAATTAATTTATTAATTAATTTACTTAACTTATAAATCTATTTAAATTAATTATTAATTAATTTAATTATAAATTATAAATTAATTTAAGCTAAGGTTAAATAACACTAAGGTGGGTTATAAAAATTAAAATTCGAAATTTGATTTCGAATAACAAAGCACCGATGTGAGGAGAAATAAAAACATATATATAAGGGGGGAACTCCCACCCTACCAAACCTTACCATACCTTTGAATATCATTACAATATTTAAGAATTGTGAGCCTTACGAATTGCACTGCGTCCAAAGCGAAGGAAGAGTGTGCAAGTTTCGTGAGAAATAGACAGTGAGTGGAGGCATAAGAGGAAGGGGCTCTACCTTCCTTCACATGGGTATTAGTAGCCCATATGGTGGGCTCCCAAGCGCTAAGGCACTTAGGCTAGAGGAGACGGTGGATCGAATCTCGTCGAATCCTATTTTGGGGAAGAAAGAGGTATGCTTGAATATTGGTCGTCAAAAATTTTGAGAATATAGTTTGGGCATTTAAAAATTAATTTTTGCATATTTTAAATTGGTTCTAAGGTTGCAAAAGAAGTTATAAGGGTTTTTGTAAAATTAAATTTTTAATGTTGCTCAATCAAATGTTTTGAAAATATTGTAAGGTGTTTGGTTGATATTTTCATGGTGTTGGATATTATTTTAAGTTGGATTTTATAAGGTGTATCAAAGAAATTATCTTTATGTATGGTATGATGAGTGTTATTTTAAAAGGGAGCAATAAGGTGTAAATCGAGTTGTGATTGTTTTATGTCCAAGGAATATTTTTGAAGGTGTTGAAGTAATATTGTTGTGTCTAACCATTAAATTTGGAAAGAAGAAAATTGTGATTGAGACAGGTATTCTAGAGGCACTTCTACATCCAACAAAAGGTATGGGCATATTCTTCCTAGTGAGTGATTGTTGAAAATTATGAATGGAAAGTTGTAGTGAAAAGGATTGCTTGGTTTGCATTGTTGAGAGTGTTTTAAATTAATGCTTTAAGGTTTTCTGGAATTAAGAGTTGTTGATAAAACCTTGTTTTATAAGCATTGTTATTGAAGTGTTTGAGTTGAGTGAAGAACTTGAACTAGGGTTTGGAAAGAACATGAGTATCATTGTTATGTGAGATTGGTTGATAAAGCATTGTTGGAAACATTTGAGTCAATATTCATATGTTTGGACTAGGGTTTGTGAGCAAGGATCATTTTATTGAGTGATTGATTTAGTAGAGTTGGTTGAGCCTAGTCAAGTGAATGTATGAAGTGATTGTTCAAGTTTTGTGAAATAAATTATTCTATATTCTGAATTGAGTTGAGAAAGTGATTGAGAGTCTTGTGAATATGAAGCATATTGAGTCTCTAATAATTCTCTATATGTTTCTGTGATAGAAGAGTGATTGAAATTTGTAGACACCTAAAACGCATCATGTCGAGGTGAGTACTCATATGGGACATGCTAACAGACCATATGAATGATCTTGGATCTCTCCAAGGCAAAATTAGTGGTTCTAACCTCTCAATTTGGGAATTTTGGCCTATTTAGTCTTAGCCACTTGTATCACTTGTGGCTAGGATTTTTAGCCACTAGTGTCACCCGTGGCTAGGGCTTTTAGCTACTTTTGAGAGTTGTGATTAGTCTTGTAACAAACTCAGGCAACGAAAACCGAGTAAATTAGTTGCAACAATCAAATTGCAATGATTTCAAAGGGGTTTGGGCTTGGAAGCATCCAGAAGCTTCCTCCCAACTGCCAAATCTTGTTCTTGGCTTCTCCATGAAGCTAGAGCAAGGATTTTGGAAGTCTATTTAAGATCCCATTTTTAAAGAGCAAACTCTTCTTCTTCTTGGTTGCCTTCTCTAACGAAGTGCTACCAAATTACTGAACTAGAGAGCTAATTGCAATTTATGAAGAGTAACAAGATGTTGCCAAAATCCAATTTGATCATCAACTTTGCAACAATGGAGATCTCAAGATCTTGAGGAGAAAGCTTGAAAATTGACACACTTCCATTGCCACTTTTAGTGAATTCAACTACCAATATGTTTCAGAACACCGAGCCGACCCTTGATCATCAATTCCTTGGAGTATTTGAGAGTTTCTGGCTTTTGTTTCAATAGAAAGGACACTTTCACCTTAGTTGTAGCTGTCAGTCATAGCTAACAATGCCAAATGATTTAAGAACCCATAGCTAGGGTTTGATACTCTCTTTCCTCCATTTTAGTAGTAGATTTCCATTTTTAGTTATGCAAATAGCTTAATCTAGCATAGATTAACATTATAGCAGACATTTGACCGGTTAATTTAGGATTTAAAGGTAGATTTTCTTCCCTTTTCCTTTCATTTTTTAATTTAGCATAGTCTTGTTATTTCATGCAATTCAAGTTTTCTAATGGTTAATTAGGATGTTTCTTAGCTAGATTCATGCTTCTTTATATGCTTTATTACAATTTCACCATTTCTTGCATAGATTGATAGTTTTACAATATTTCTTGATTTCATGACATTCTTTGTGCAAGATTATTCTAAAGACTCATCAAGAGAGGCATCCTTTGCTTTAATATTTCTTGTTTTTTCTTGAACACAGGGTCAACAGGGTCTTGACATTCAAAGAAACAAATTCCTCTAATCATGGAGAAGAAGGCTACATTTGCCTTAGAGTAGTTCGTGTCATTCTAAAAAGTTTGTGAATTATACCTACCCTTGCGAGGGACTTCTTATGATTGTAATATTGTATCACATTAGGTATCCCTAAGAGGGATAAATTTGAAGCCATGAATTGATTTAATTTTAATAAAAGACACATTTCTTTTGGTTATTTCAATTTTGTCAATTTATGTATGTGTTTTATGTGATTTTCAATTGAGCATTGTGATGAATATGAAGCATATTGAGTCTTTAACAATTATCTTTATGTTTCTATGAGATTGGACAAGTTATAGTGTGGACTTGTTGAGCAGATTTGAGACAAGTCTTAGAGAAGACTTGTGGACATATTTATGTGAGCTTTTGTGAAATCTTACAAGATAGAGATTAAGGACAGATTTGAGGATAGATTTGGTACAAATTTGAGGACAGGTTTGTGCCAGATCAGAGATAGATATTGAGGATATATTTGAGGACATATTTTGGTACATATTTGAGTACAGGTTTGTGCCAAATTGGAAATAGAGATTGAGGATAAATTTGTGCTAGATCGAAGGACTGTGTTTAGTGCAGGTTTGAGACAAAGCTTTGAATGTGATAGAGTATAGAAGACGACGGTATCTAGTGGATAGAGATCCATTAGCCATGGTAGTGAGGATGGGTGTCTTCAATGGATAGATATCCATTAGCCATAGTAGTGGGGGCAACAGTTATTCTAGAAGATCACTAGTCAGAGCTTAGGAGAAAGGAGTTCTCTTGTTATAGAGATCCATGAACTTGATTAGGGGATTGGTTTCTCCTTTGGACAGAGGTCCATAAACATTGTAGGGAAAGGATTTCCAAGAGAATTCATTTGAGAAAAATTTATAAGAAATATTTTTCTTCGTGGAGTAGCCTACATTGGGTGAACCACGTAAAATCATGTCTCTCATGTGTGTGATGCCTTGTGTGATTTTTACTGCTTTAATATTATTGATGTTATCATTTATATTAAAAGGAAAAAAAAATTACCTTATACTGTTCACCCCCCCTCTTAGTATAAGCACATGTTCTTCAAAGGAGTCAAAGTAGATCCTAACAAGATCAAAGCTATGGAATATTGAACCTTATCTAAATTCCTTAAACAAATTCATGGATTTTTAGGACTCAAGCTACTAGAAAGACTAATCTATAACTATGGCAAAATTGCTACTCCTCTCATTGCTCTCACTAAAAAGTGTAGACAAAAAATTAACCCACTTTAGTGGGCAATATTCCTAGAGCTCTTGGGGAGGCTCCTTAGACTTTTCTAAGGCAAGGGTAAGGTTCCTTCCACCCTGTTTTACCTGTTTTCTCTCTCTATGCGAAATCATGCTCACATTTGATAGGGCGAGCCTTTACATAGGAAAAATCGCAATCGGCCTTGATGAGGTGTGATTTCACCTTTTTAGGGTTTTGTCCAAGAAAACCCTAATTCTTTATGTTTGACATGTTTTACGTTGGTCCTCCTTGGTTTTCTCACCTTTCTCATCTTCAAATCCACTATATAAGGAGGGTTTGAATTCACTTTTTACACACGATCATACACAATTACATTACATGAATTATTTATGATTTATTGCTCGCTAACATTATACTTCTCGTAAAGTGTTCTTAATTGGTCTGCATCCTTATTTTTCGTTTGCAAGATAATTAACTTTGGAGTTTGAGGATTGAATGGTTTTCTATTACATTAGATTAGTGATTGCTTTTGCTCGCTCTTGATGGATTGGTGTTGAATCCCTAAGGAGAGATCAACCATTTGGGAGGTCTCCAACCTTTCTGCCTACTTCCTTACACTTTGTCAGGTGAAAGCAGTCTACTGCATACTTGTTTTTGTTCACTGCATCTTAGATTTATTATTTTGCTTCAGTTTGACACGTTTCATCTCACTTTGATGAAATCACACCTGACTTGCTACGAGGTGTGATTTTGCTTGTGTTTTTTCATGCTCGCCTATTACGGGGTATGACTTCGCCTGAGTAAAATCTAGGGGTAATCTATTGTCCCATACTTCACCATTACCTTCTAGACTACATTTTGTACTTGATGCTACATTTTGTTATGTGTTTTCTACATTATATTTTACTATGTTGTATTATGTTTTTTTTCTTCCAAAGGTCAATTTTCACTTTTATTTATCAAAGGTCAGCTAAAAGGACCTAGGGGAATTGACTTTTGCACCTCCAAGCATTTTTGTACAGTGGCCTAAGTAGGCCCCCTAATTCTAATCATATTTTTCAAGTGTTTATTAAGTTGTCTTGCAGGAACAAGAATTACTAATAGCATTGGATTAAAGGGATAAAGGCAAGAATAAATCATCACATAAGCTAAGTATTCTGATTAGTCTTTAGGTTGTTTGTTGAGTGCTTTATATTTCTATTGTAAATGTTAGATCTGATTTTATAGAAATATATTTATTTAAGTTCTAGGTATTTAAAGATAAACAACATATAGTGTGCACTTAGGGTTACTCTGTTTGAGCATTTCTTCTTGAGCCCTTGCTTAAAGGTTGTCTATCTAGAACCCTAGGTTAGAAAATAATTCAAAGAAAGAATCATTCTAGGGTTAGTTCTTGTATTCTTGCATTCTTTATTTTTTCATTATCATTTATATTTTATAGCATAGATCTAGAAAGGCCAAATCTAGATGTTTGTCTTGAATCTCATACATCAAACATTCTTGAAAACCATAGGACTTGGAACAAGTCCTTAAACCCTTCCAAGTGAACCCTTCCCCCCCTAGAACTGAGTGTAGAGAACAATGTAGCCTCTGTGGTTCACCTCAATGCTTTCTCTCTTTTACAGATCCAACCTTGAGAATCATACATGATAAGGTGGTTTTCCCCCTCTACATCTTTGGTGAACCCAACATGAACAGCTCTTTTCTTTTAAAATATTTTTACGAAAGATCATTAATTTTTTTTTGTGTGTCTAAAAAACCTAATAATAATTCTAAAAATCTATTTGTTCCTGTTGTTATAATTATCTTCTGCTTTTCCAATGGCTCCTTTCCTTAGAAGTTAGTGAAAGCAACTTGGATCTGATTATGTTCCTCCTGAATATGATCATATCAATAGAGAGGATCCTAACATAGATCCAAAAGAACAAGATAATATGGAAATTTAAATGATTTTTTATCCTTATGAAGGCCCTAATGGTGGGTTTTTCTTTTCATAATTTGAGCACATTTGGGGTTTTATGAAAGCTAATAGGGATAAGATATTGGAGGGTATGGAGTGAAAAGATCATCTTGAAAGAGGTGAAACTCCACCTTCTCTTCCAATAAGCTCCCCTATGCTTTACCAAAATAACCCCTTGCCTAAATCAATGTATCCTAATAATTTGCACCAAGTTGTTGATACTACTACAACCACCAACATTGGAAGGAATTTACAACCTCCTCCAATTAGTAGTGTTGGTAATTTTGCACTATGCCACATTGGGAATTTTGTTGGAATTTTGTTGGAATATTTTGATAGAATATTTTTTATTGTAATCGACAATATTTATTGTGAAAGTAATTTTCTATGTTGTTTTTTTATTTGCAAATGTAAAATTTATTGCATCAGCATTATAAATGTCTAAAAAATAATGCAAATTTCATTTGGGATTCAAATCTGCTATATTCAAAGTGCACTGTAAAATCAAGGCATTTTCGGGCCTGCAAAATGGAAGGAGAAATCAAGATGAAGAACTTAGAAAACTTTCAAAAAGCACCAAAAAGTAGAGAAACATGGAGGTGCATTCGCCCCAAGGATGGGGTGAATGCCCCATTCACCCCATGTTGGGGCGAACGTAATAGTAAAATGCGATCGAAGAAAAGTTTAGCAATTTAAAAGGATAGTGACAAGTCAAAGTCGTGTTCATCCCGATTGAGGGATGAACATCCTGTTCGCCCTTCCCATGGGTGAACGTGCCCCAACATTGAAACATGATTGTGTTCACCCCAATTTAGGGGTGAACATCCTATTTTCCCCTCCAATGGGTGAACGTATTTCAGATACAAAACATGATCGTGTTCACCTTGGTTGAGGGATGAACATCTTGCTCACCCCTCCCATGGGTGAATGCATTCTTAAAAGAGAGGCGCACGAGCATGTTGAGTAATAAAATATTGAGTGAAGCTATTTTTTGTTTCAATGACGAATTCAATGTTTGAGAAAAAGGATGAAAGAGGGCAAAGCAATTATGACAATAAAACCTTCCAATTGTATAGTTTTGCCATATTCTATGAGGAATATAGTCAAATATTTCAATAATGCCTTGGGGATATTTTACAAGCATTAAATAATGGTGGTCACGAGTAACTCAAATAGTGAATCCCAAGTGAATAACGAAGTCATACAGAAGCACAGAGGATGCTTTTCATGATTTTCAAGGCAGGAATGTGTTTCCAAGATATCTAATATCTCCTAATTCTTAGTGCACCATCACCCCATTTGTTGATTTCATGGGAATGTTCCTTGGAAATATGGATCACTGCCCCAAAAAGATGGATTTTTAATGATTCCAAGGAGGAATTTCCTCACTCTTGTTCTTGATATGCAATCATTTTGTTCTCATGTGTATTTAATGAAAGAGGTGAAATCCTCTATAAATACTAATCAAATTCCTATTGTAAGGAGGTTGGGTATTCTGCAAGAAAACTTTCTAATTTTTATGCATTAATAGAAGAGACTTGGCTTCTAAAATTTGTAAGCATTCTTATGTGTGTGATTTCCTTCTATTTCTAAGCATTTATATTTATGATCATGTTCCTATTGTTGAGTTTAAAATTCTATTTTTGGATTTAAAAAATTGTTGGTGAATGAGTTAGTTTTGGAAAGCAATCTGGAGGTTGTTATTGTAAACGTGTAAGTAAAATTATGTTGCTTTCTTTTTGTTACATGCTATTATAACACTTGGTGCAATTATTGCTACTAGTCTACCCTAAATCCTACATTTTGGCCTATGGCCATATTTCCCTTTATTTCTATTATTTTTCCAATTTCTTTCCTGCATCCCTAGTCTTCAACTAGTTTAGGATTAGTAAGGGAACCAACCCTCTCTGGAGATTGGCATGAAGGACATTCCTTTCCTCTAGCCTTTCAATGTTGGTTGTATTTAGGGTGCACAAATGCAGTTTTTTTTTATTAGGCATATATTTGACCAATAATTTTTGGCACTCTCGGTGGAACCTCAAAATTTCCACTTTCGACAGTATTAAGGTTTGATGTTCACCTTTGTGCTATGAAATTAGAACATCTGGCGACTCGATTTCACCCAAAAATCTCCAAACGTGAGGGCAACAAAAGTTGTATCTCATGAATACAAGATCGAAGGCCAAAAATCTAGATCATCAAATTGAGTTCTACGAGCTTGATATTCAAAGGCTAGGAGAACATCCTTGATTAGCCACTTTTCGGCGTGCATCCTCATTACCCCACATATCTCATATACCATCTATCACATCCTCATAATTAGTTGGTGTATTCTTTGCTCCTATTAGTCCAGTGAGTACTGCCATGAGTTTTTCTCAACCTTTGCCTCACACAAACATGAGTCTTCCTCACACTACACCTCATATACCAATCCATATGGCTCAGAATCCTCCACCAAGGTAGTTCCCAACATGGAATAGCTTAGGAGCTTTGAACCTACAAGCACAAAATTTGGTCTCCCAAGCTTCTTTGAAGGCTTTGCCGACCTATGATGGTACCAATAAAACTGCATATGAGCATATCCAAGATATGGCTTCTTTGGTGATCATCCACGGCATTATAGACGAATATGTAATGATAAAGTTATTGGTCTTGTCGCTAAGAGGAAAATTGTTGTATTGGTACCGATCACTACAACCGAACACTATTATCTCATGGTATCAGTTTATGGATTTGTTGATTAAAAATTTTCATGAACAAGTCAACCCATACTTCTTGTTGCATCAGTTTACAACAATTCAAAGGCATTCACAAGAGGATATAGATGACTTCAACATCAAGTTCGCATGAAGCTGGCAAATAATTCCTGATGGTTTGCATCCCATACATGAGCAAGCTGTTTTCTACTATCTCTGATCATTTAGAACTAAAATTGGTATGGTCGTACGACAGGCCAATGTGACTACATTCCCAGATTTGTACACACAAGCCTTGAAGGCTGAATCTGATTTGATCATAGTAGGTAGGCTTCCCCCAAAAATGACTATGTCCATCCTTCTTTATCTCCCGTAGTATTTGTATTCAAGTGTGTTTTTGCAGTCCATGTCTTCCATGTACCCAGTTCCCTCATGGAGTTCTAACCTACCTCTCATGGCTTTGATTCCTACCCCACAACACCTAGCTCCAATTTTTTTGTAGTTGCCCAATCAATCAGTACCCCAGCTATCAGCACCTGTTCCTTTCCTAGCATTGCCAATACCTCCAAACCCATTGTCGTTACCTGTGCCATAAGTGCCTTTACCCTTTCCAGCATTGACCACATATTTTAATCTTGATCCCCTTACAACCTTATTGCAAGAAGTAAAATCCAATAAATTAGCCTTAAGGACAATATCAAATGAGCTTACAATGGTAAGGAAGAAGCAATCTGATGCTGAATTCCGATCGAGGAGATTTCAAACTCCACCAATTACCTGAGAACAAGAATCTACCAGTAGAGGCCCTAAAAAGAGCACCACGGTGCTAGTAAATGAGGAAACTAGCTCAACAAAAAAGGCATATTGGTGTTCAACATGCAACGATCCTCATGGAGAAGAAACCTGTATGGTGCATATGAATTATGTGCAAATGCTAGCGAAGATTCCGATTTGCGAAAAAGTCAATATGATCAAATAAGCTGATCATAATCTTATGATGCCTTCTTTAGAGCAAGTTTTGATTCTTACGAGATCCAGGAAGAAGGCAGTAGCGATAGATCCAGTTGAGCTCGAACCTTTGAATTTTCCTGTAGAACCAAAGATGTTGGATGAAAAATGATAACCTCTAGCGAAAGCACTTGGTGTAAGGACTAAGGAGAAGGATTTTGTCAAGTTAAGGGATTTATTGCCTAAGCAATCTTAGGAAAAGGTGCAAACTAAGGCATCAACTTTGCAACCCATAGTAGCTTCTCAAGTACTAAATGAGACAAAATAATACACTAAGGAGCAACTCAAGTACCCATCACTAACAAAGAGATAAAGAGTAGAAGCTACTTAGTAGTATCAAGAAAAATTCAAATAGGTTATAGAAGAGAAGGTTTTAGCCATCTCAAGTTACAATATTATGGAAGAAATGAAGAATATACCTACGAAAGTTAGCTTGTATGATAGTTGTTGGGGCAAATTGACTTGTTGCAAGAGTCCTTGAAGATTGCTAAATATTAGAATAAGGATCCTTCTCAAACTGTCCTAGCACAAGTGCTACCAACTTTAGTGATAGGAAAAAATAGACCTCCCCCATTTTATTTGTCACTCATAATAGAAGGATGGATTGTACACAATTGTATGATTGACTCTGGAGCTGCGACTACTGTCATGCCAAAGGCAGTATGTGAAGTTATGGGGATGGAATATACAAATAGTAGCCTAGGAGTATTGCAGCTATATGGGACTTCGGTCAAGATAGTGGGAGTAATAAAATACATTCCTATTGTCCTTCACAGTATGCCACAAATCACAATTATCCAGGAAATGGTAGTAGTTGACCTGGAGCCATACTTTAGCATGTGCCTCTCAAGGGATGGCTAAGCTGGGAGGATATATTTCCTTAGACTATTCACATTTGGATATACCATTCAAAGGAAAAATGATTCACATTCATAATGAAAAGCCCTCACCTTTTCACATTGAAAAGTTGGAAGAGGAATAAGAAGCTCCAAGTGTGGTTAGCATGATGAATGAGGAGCTAGAAGAGCTTGATTTGATGGAATAAGAATTGGGTGAGCTTCACCTCAAAGATGAGTTTTTTCTCATAGATTTTAATGCAACGATCATAACAGATATTGGTTGTTATTCGATAACTAAGCTCGAGCAAACTGAAGAAGAAGTCCTTGATTCCCAAGAGTTTGACATGGATCCGTTATGGAAATTGTATTTTTATGGTTCCAAATGTAAGAATGGCATAGGGGCTAGTGTCATTTTGATTTATCTTGAAGGGATACAAAAAAATTATTCTTATAGGTTGAGTTGGAGTTGCACAAATAATGCAGCTGAATATGAGGCATTATGCCTTGGTTTGAAGAAAGCTAAAAATTTGGGCATTAAACAATTGTAGATTTTCAATGACTCTGAGCTTATTGTCAATCAGACCACTAATATGTGTGTGTCTAAGTAGCATTACCTAAAATCCTATCGTAACAGAGTCTAGGATTTATTCAAATCCTTCATGGCTTTGAACATTTAGGCAATTTCCTGGGAGTAGAATAAACATGCAGATATTTTAGCCTCTCTTGGTGCAAATTATTCTCCCATGCAACAAGTGGTCTGGAAGCCCAAGATTGTTAGAGTGATCTATATACCTTCAATTCCAAATAAGAATCTTCATTAGCAAGTATTTGACAATAATGAAAAATAGTTAATTTTCTTCTTAGAGAAGTTGCTAGGGTAGATGATAGAGTGCTTGTTGAATAAAAGAAAGAAGGAATAATTCAATTGAAGAATAACCATATTCCTAGAGTTTTAATCATACTTGAGAGTTTATTTTATCAAAATTATAGAGTTTAAAAGAAAAGGATTAAGGTAGATGTCAGGGAATACAAGGAATTACAGTTGGAACCTGAGAAGGTTATCAAAATTGGAACTGAGAATGAATTGGAATGCATTAAAAATTTATGCTATGAGTATCCTGACCTCATGGCGTGGAGCTATCAATATTTAAAGGTATATGACAAGAACATTATCCAACATACCATAGAGCTATAGGAGGAGGTAAAGCCTTTTCGATAAAAGTAGTGCCCTATTAATCCTAAAATTGAAGTGCTCATGAAGGCAGAATTGCTAAAAATGTTGGAAGCAAAGATAATTTATCCGATCAAGCACTCAACATGGGTGGCGAATCTAGTCCCAGTTTAGAATAAGAATGGGGATATTCAGTTGTGTGTCAATTTTTGCAACCTAAACCAGACATCATTAAAATATCATTATCCCCTACCACAAATTGATCAAATTCTTCATGTGGTTGCTGGTGCATAGAGGTTCTCACTATTGGATGGCTTCTCCGGATATAATCAAATCTGGGTGAAGTACGAGGACCAATATAAAATAGCATTCACCACTAAGTGGGGCACAATTGCCTACCAACGGATGCCCTTTGGGCTCTCAAATATCGATGCTACCTTCTAGAGAGCCATGGACGTCACCTTCGATGAGTTACTGAATAGAATTATTGTGATATATCTTGATGATATGACTGTGTTTTTGCATCATAGAGAAGACCATGTTGCTCATTTGAAGTAGGTGTTTGAGAAGTATTGCAAGTTCGGGATCTCTATTAATCCAAAAAATTCAATCTTTATTGTTAAAAAAGGGAAATTTTTGGATCATGTGATATCACAAGAAGGATTGGCAATCGATCCTGCAAGAGCTGAAGCACTCATGAAGTTGTCGCTACCTGCTAACAAAAAGGACCTTCAATATTTCTTCAGTCAAATAATTTTCACCTGAATTTTATTGCTAAATTCGCTCAGGTTGTGAAGCCCATGACTGAGCTTTTAAAAAAGAATTTTGAATTTAAGTGGATGGAGGCTAGAAGACAAGATTTTCAAGAAATCAAAGAAATAATCACATAAGCTCTAGTTTTAATTAACCTCGATTATTCAAAAGATTTCATTCTCTATGCAGTAGGTGAGCAAGAAAGTTATGCTACAGTATTGACACAGAAGCAAGAAGATGGAGAAGATAAACCAATTGCCTTCTTGAAATAAGTTATTGTGCCACATCAGGAGAAGTATAATTGTATTGAGAAACAAGTATACGTGCTGATGAAATCATTGAAGAAATTTTGACACTTTGTTTCTCAGATAAAAATTGTTGTTTATGTTATTCATCCTGATGTTCAAAATTTTATACTCCAAGGAGAACTAGGCGATAAAAGAGTGGGTTGGGTCTCAAAAATTCAAGAATATGATGTGGAAATCTGACCAACAAATATAGTTTGTGGGTGAGCTCTATGTCAAGAGTTAGCCAAAAGTGTTGCCTTGGAGATGTTGGATGCAATGCATGAGGAGGATATTGGCAAAAGAATTTGCACAAATCATATTGTGAATGATCGGGACTAGACAGAAGATTTGGTTGACTATTTTACTTTTGGGAGATATCCAACTACTTTCATGCTTCACAGCATCGGAGGTTCAGGCTGCAAGTGATCAAGTACGTTCTATTGCCAAACAAACTGTATCACAAGAATATTGATAGAGTTCTTCTTAGGTGTGTGAAATATTTTGAGAAGGATAAAATATTGGAGGAATTTCACTATGGACTATCTAGTGGTCACTATGCATGGAGGCTTATGGCTTTAAATATTATCTAAGTAGGCTACTATTGGCCCACTTTGTTTGTCGACGCTCATAGATTAAGTCAGCATTGTGATAGCTATCAGTGGTACATTGGCAGAATAAGAAAAGGAGTATTACCTTTATACCCAATTCAAGTGGAAGCACCTTTCCAGTAGTGGGGTCTCGACTTCATAGAAGTTGTTGATCCACACTCTTCCATAGAGCACAAGTATATATTAACGGTGACTGACTATTTTACTAGATGGGCGGAGGCTATTCCCACCAAGAAGGTCAATCAGGCTACTATTATTTCTTTCCTAGAAGGGATCATTACTCACTTTGACACCCCAAATTCAATTGTAACTAAAAATGGCACTCCATTCATTGGGGCTAAAATCATAGAGTTCACTAGCAAATATGGCATTTATTTGAAGACATCATCCAACTATTATCTGCAAAGGAATGGGTTGGCCGAATATACCAATAAAAATTTGTTGCGGATTCTAAAAATGAATTTGAGCAGCAATAAAAGAAGTTGGTATTTGTTGTTGAACCAAGCGCTTTGGGTGGATCGTATCTCAGTGAATAAATCTATCAAAACTTCTCCATATGCCTTGGTCTATGGGAAAGAAGCTATTTTGCCCACTCATATTGAGCTGCCAACTCTTCAAACATTGTAGTTACTTTAGAATGAAGATGATTTATATGATCCTATGAATGCAAGGTTAGTACAGTTGTTGTAGTTAGAGGAGGATAGGGAGCAGTCTTATCGAGTATTTTTTGAGTACACAAAATAAATGCAGAAGAGGTTCAGTAAGAAAACAACCGAACATAGTTTCCTTAGTTAATATACTGATGAAAAAGAAGATAGATATGTCTCCATGGTGACAATGCACCAATTTATAGATAATTAATTAAAGAGTCATCAATGGAGCAGCTTCCCAATTTATCGAAGCCGCTATTAAGAGCTTGGATATATATTCGATGTTGGCATGGATCACTGGGTTGCCTTTCGATGGGACTGTACATAAATGGCAAGTGGCCTTAGCTCAATGTATTTGCAAAGTTGAATTTTATTCTCCTGCAGCAATGAGGTAAGGCAACAACCCCATTTTCTTTAATTGAGTCAACTTTATTTCCTAGAGGTTAAACTTTTAGTTGGATAAGATGCAGATCGGGGAGTCAA
Organism: Wollemia nobilis; assembly: GCA_028583015.1. Lineage (NCBI taxonomy): Eukaryota > Viridiplantae > Streptophyta > Pinopsida > Araucariales > Araucariaceae > Wollemia > Wollemia nobilis. The sequence continues at coordinate 26,587,347 of JAQPPZ010000523.1, forward strand.
GATCGTTTAAGCACATGTCATTTTTGATATGGTTTTTCTTATTTCAACTATAGCGGTACTTCTCTTTTACTGTAGTAATGCAGGTGGGCAAAAAATGAACCCCTACCAGTTTATATGTGGACTCCTGTTTTGTCAATAAATGAGTCATTTTACAACTTTAATAGCTAGTTTTTGGGACCGACAATAGAGTTGCTTTGCGGTACGTGTGAAAGAGTGCCATGGAATTTAAGAGACACAATTTTTGTATAGGAAAAGGGTGATATTTTTTTTCTTACCTAGGACATAGTTGTGAGAATTTTTTATTTCATGGGTAAGCCAATTTTGTTGTCGTATTTTTCCACAGAGTATGTGTTCGCCATTGAAGTTGTGCGCTAGTCAGATTATTTAAATGATGTATATGGAGTTGGGCATGGAAAGAAGACCACATGCAACATGCCATTTAAATTTGATAGTATAGAGGTGATCCAATTTGGACAGAATCAGCTCCTAACAATTTTGTTGCAAGATTTGGGCTTGATAGAACTACTACAACATTGGAGATATGACCCTCTAGATAAATTTTTAGCTATTGCGAAGGCTAAAACTTTTCATTATTGTCCTTGGCCAGATATCTAGAGGAATAGAAATAATTTTGATGGGTTGGACATGAACTGGCACATTGAGAATATGACAACGCTCCCACCTTAGCATGAATTATTATGAGTAGGAGGCAGAATATAATCCAGCCAAATATAAGACCCAAATTTCTTCACCAGGTTTATTCAGTCAAGTTCAAGAAATTGATCCCACCTGGACTAAAGAGAAGATAATGAATTGGTGGATAATATGGATTCATCATGGGAAGCCAACTATCCCTTACGAGCTAAAATTATATGAGCAATTTTTAGAAAGTTACGATGATTATGTCGATTCATATCAGCATGCTGCCTTCACCAATATTTTATTGTAGATTTTTCAACATTACAACAGTGATGAAGGCCAAACTGAACAAGAGCACCTAACTGCTGAAGAGGAGACTCCAAAAGAAAAAGAACAATAATATGTGTTTAAATGAATATCTTAGCAAACAAAGTGAAAGGTAGAAGAGGCACCCACACTAGAAAAGCAAAATATCCTGAAGGTGCCTCCATTTCCAAAGGTGGCAAAAATACCAAGGACTAGTGTAGTTGTGGCTGCTACCATTGAGGCCTCGATTGTTGCAGTTTCGATAGTTTTGGTTGTTGTAGTTTCTATAGTGCCAGTTGTAGCAGTTCCTACGGTTACTAATGAGTCAGTAGTAGTTGTAAATCCTCCGCTAGAAGAATGTGGTTTGTGAGAGAAAAATTAGGAGCGAATAGAAAATAATATATATTGAACCTTAGAAAATTGAGATTACAATGGTATTTATAATGGTAACTCCAAATGACTTTAGGGAATATAGGGAAGTTAGGAAAATAGGAGAAATAGGGAGGAAAAGAGAAAGGTAAATAGAATTGGTTCACCTTGCCACCCTTGCCATACAATCCACCCAGTCAGCTACCGTCCAAGTCAACCTACCTGCCCGATTAGCTATCGTCCAAGGAGGTAAAAGGGGTAAGATCCAAAGCTTACAGTTGAAACAAATTTTTACATATTTTTACTCCTTTTTACTCCTTTTACTAGCTTTATTTCCAACATTCTCCCCCTTAAAGTTGAGAGGACTGACTATGTAGTCTCTCAGCTTTATATATTGAGATTTAGCTATACCTTTGGTTAAGATGTCTACAATATTATCCAAAGTGTTACAATATTGAAGCTCAACTATTTTTTGTTCCACCATATCTCGAATGAAGTGATACTTCATATCAAAATGCTTTGATCTGCTATGGTGGACTGGATTGTATACCAACTAAATGGTACTTATGTTATCACAATACAGTCGAGTTGGACCACTCTAAATTTCTCCAATCTCTTCAAGAACTTTCTTAACCATAGGGACTGAGTACTAGCATGAGTGATGGCTATATACTCAGCCTTAGTTGATGACAATGCTACAATAGTTTGTTTCTTGGAACTCCATGTAATTAGCTCTGATCCTAGACTAAAACAATTCCCTGATGTAGATTTCCTGTCATCTATGTTGCTGCCCCAATCATCATCATTTGAAGCCAACTAATTTCACAGAATTGCATTTTTGGTAATGGATTCAAAAATCCAATGTACCTTTTACATATCTTAAAATTCTTTTAGTTTCTTGTAAATGCAGCTTAGGTGGACTAGTCATAAACCTTGAAACTAGAGAAATTGCATATTAAATATCAGGCTTGGTGTTGGTGAGAAACATTAGACTCCCAACCATGCTTCTGTAAGTGGTCATGTCAACCTTTGATGCTCCATCATCCTTGCTCAATTGGATCCCATGTCTGGTTGGATTTGCAACTGATTTGCACTGATGCATGGAAAATTTCTTGATCATGTCTCGAGCATACTTGTGTTGACATATGAAGATCCATTTATTTGATTGATTCACTTCCATGCCTAGGAAGTATCACATTAAACCAAGATCTTTCATATTGAATTGTTTCATCATAGAGTTTTTGAACTCCATATTTATTTTGTTGTTACTACCCATAAATATTATATCATCCACATACAAACAAACTATTAGAATGTCTACTCCTTGCTTTAGGTAGTACAGAATTGGTTCACTTTTTCTTCTACTGAATCCATACTTTCTAAAATAGCCATCAATGCGTGAGTACTAGGCTCTTGGTGCTTGCTTGAGGCCATAAAGTGCTTTCTTAAATTTGTAAACAAGGTTCTCTTTTCCTTGTTCTTGAAAACCTTGAGGTTGTTGAACATAAACCTCTTCTGTCAAGTATCCATTTAGAAAAGCACTCTTCACATCCATGTGTTGTACATTCCATCCTTTATGGGCTGCTAAGGAAAGAACTGATCTGATTGTCTCTTATCGTGCAACAAGAGCAAAGGTTTCCTCATAGTCAATGCTAAATTTCTGAGTAAAATCCTTTGCTACTAGTCTCACCTTATGCCTTTCAATGCTTCCATCAACATTATACTTGGTCTTGTAGACCTATTTACACCCAACACATTTTTTTCCTTTGGATAGCTTTACTAGCTCCCACGTATCATATTGTTTATAGAGGTTATTTCCTCTTTCATGGCTTCTTGCCATACATTTTGAGTGCATGCCTTCTCATAGCTAGCTAGTTCTAGTTGTGTACTAGCCAATAAAGCATAATTGACTACATCTCCCATAGTATCATGGGAGTCATCATCTCCATACAATTGCAAACTTTCAAGTTGTTGCAAAACTGTATTCATCTCACTAGCTTGACTTCTAGTGAATCTTCTATGGAAATTCTAATCCAATATTTGAAAGGATGGATGATTTTGTAATATTCTTCTGCCTCTTTATGGAGAGTCTTTGTCAATGTCCATCGGTGAAGAACTTACTGATATCTATGAAGGACTTGGAGTGTTTTTTGAAGTACCTGATTTAGTACTCTTGTATGTGCTTGGAGGGGGCAGTGTGTCTTTGCTTTTCTTTAGAGACACCTGTTGTACCTTTGAAGAACTTACATCTTGGGACTTATCATCAACAAAAATTCTTTGATGACCCCATTCTCCCCCTTCATCAAAAATTACATCCCTAGAGATTACAACTTTATGAGTCTTAGGATTGTAGAGTCTATATCCTTTTGTAGACTCACAATACCCTACAAATATATAATCTTGACTTTTTAGATCAAGCTTCTTCCTTTTCTCATCAGGAATGTGTACATATGCTAAAGAACCAAACACTTTGAAATGCTTTATGTAGCACCCTAAAATTGGCGCAGTGAAACCTTAAAAATTACATTCACTCTAGTAAATAATTTAAATTCAAATTTTAACCTCCCAAATCGCCTGTTAACCGTCGGTTAATCCGTTTCCCCCTTTCCCACACCATTTTTAGAGGTTTTTTTGACCGTTTGACGATATCATCGCTGATCAGACGATATCACCCCAGATCTGACGATTTCATCTGGGCTAAGACGTCCAGACAATCTTGTCCTAAAACTATTTTTGCACAATTAGCTTTTGTTCCAATGGGTCTCTAATCCGAGCAGAAGCGTGTCTATGCCATTAGAGACCCTCCCCCATTGGAGATCTCCCAAATAGGGATGATCTCCAACCTCCTAACCTCCCTCCTAAGCCTATTTAATCCTAAGCCCTCCCCTTAGCACCCCCCTGGCTGATAATTCCTGTAACCCAACTTCATACACGTTAAAACATCTCAAATTCATATTTGTAGTAGTTCTATACCAATTTTGTTGTAGGTACCTTAGTGTTTTTCAGCCAAAGCAAGCTCACATCGTCGTCGATGATCCTGTTCAGATCGGAGGTGATCCTGTCGAATCAGAGACGATTTCATACCAATGCGAGATGATTTTGACTGTAGTCAACATTGAGGCAATCAGTGCCTAAAGTTTGCATTTCTTCATCTTTTAACCTGCTGTTTTGTGTTGTAATTAGCTAGTTTAATTGATATTTTATGCTATATTGCATTTTGGAGTTCACCCATCTAGATTAAATGCATAATTAAGCCATAATTGTGATTAAATTAGCATAATTCATTCATGTTTCTATTTTTAAGTTTCAATTTGATATTATTCCTGTCATTTTACACCGTTTCCCTCTATTAGAATAGTTGCATTTTTTGTGTTTTGCACCTATTTCTCTGTTTGCAGGTCTCTTACGAATTTGTCAGATCTCAGACGATCTTGTCGGATCTCAGATGATCCTATCAAATCAGAGGCGATCCTGACTGCTCTAAGAACCAGAATATTCATCAGACATCTGGATCAGGTATTTTCCTTTAACATTCCTCAATTTCTCTATTTTTTTGTCCTATTCTATTTTTTTGTATTCATTTAATCTGCATCTGCATATAGAATAGCTTAGACGCATTTTGGCCAAACCTAGGATTTGAATGCTTAAGGCTAAAATGAACACATAAAACACATTCCCAACCTAGGCGTGGAAACTGCCATTGAATGTTTCCTGGTGAACCCACCATCTATCAAAAAATCACCAATATACACCTCCCTTGAGAGGCGGGACCTTCGCAAGGCGTCTCAGTACGAGGTACCGCGACATCCTTTTCACATCCCCCTTTTGGGCATGGATCCTATAGCCTGAAGGTAAGGGTGTGAAAAATTTGGAGCGATACACTTTACATTAGGTTTCTTTTCGTACCACACCTCATAAGGAGTGACACCATCTAAACTAGAAGTTGGACTTCTTTTTAGATTATATACACTGGTTCTTATAGCCTCTACCCAATACATATGACTTAGATGCTTATACTGTAGCATTGATCTCACCATCTCAACTATGTTGTAGTTTTTCCTTTCTGCCACACCTTTCTACTATGGGGTATAGGCAGTGGTAAATTGCCTTTTGATCCCACTTGCTTTACAATATTTCAAAAAATCTTTTGAGGAGTATTCACCTCCTTTATCTATCCTAATACATTTTATATAATTCCCACTTTAATTCTCTCCATTGTTTCTAAAATCTATAAAGCAATCAAAAGCTTCATCTTTGTGTTTTCGAAAGTAAATCTAGCACATTCTAGAGAAGTCATCTATGAAAGTGAGAAAATAAGAACTGTTTTTGAGACTCTGTGTTTGCATTGGACCACAGATGTCTGAATGTACTAACTATAGTGGATATTTGGCTCTCCATGCTTGTCCTATTGGAAACTTCGACCTTGAGTGCTTTCCCAAAGCACATCCTTCACAGAACTTTTGTTCATTGATTTTGGGAAGTCCTATCACCATAGCTTGAGAAGTTAGAAGTTTCAAGCTAGTGGAATTAACGTGACCATATCGCAAGTGCCAAAGGACACTTGGATTTGATATAGCTACATTTGCAATTTGAGCTTCCCCTAGCTCATCAAGCTTGAGAAGGAATAACCTATTCTTGGTCATGGGGACCTGTGTGATGACACGATTACAATTATTCTTATCAAAAAAAATACATTGTCCTTCATCAAATACAAGCTTGTAATTGTTCTCCATAATTTGTCCAATGCTTAGTAGATTGTGTTGGAGCTTTAGAGTGTAATAGATATCATGTACTTTCTTTAGTCCTTCTTTGGTTGGAACCTCCATGTCTCCAATACCCTCTACTTGCAATGTCTTATCATCCCCTAATTTGATTTAGGATTTATAATTGGAATCGAGAGTATCAAATAAATGTTCTTTACCACTCATATGGTTGGAACAACCAGTATCCAGAATCCATGTGTCATTTATATTCTGTTATGATTGGCCATATGATAGAAAAGGATTAGAAATATCATCTTCTTCTCCATAATTACCATATTGACTACTGCTACCTTGTGAATATTTTGACCAACAGTCGCGAGCGAAGTGACCCGACTTGCCATAGTTGAAACATGTTGATTTGGAATTGTCACTTCCTCGCCCTTGATTACCACTTTGTCCTTGATTTCCACCTTGATTCTAATTTCCACATCTTTGTTGGTTGCCTCCTCTGTATGAGTTACCTCCTCTATTGGAATTGCCTCCTCTGTTCTGGTTGCCTCCTTTGTAGGTGCCTCTGCATCTACCTCTTTGCTTACCTTGACCTTGACCTCTTCCCCATCCTCTTCCATTATTTTCATTGGAATTGAATGCCTTATCATCACCTCCATAGCTGGTTGAAGGAGTTTTAGGAAACCTCTCTTCATGTGACATTAATGATCCGATCAATGCATCGAATGTTAAAAGGAAACAATCTTTGGATTCTTCTATTGTTATGGCAATATGGTTCCATTTTTGTTTAAGTGTTCTAACACTTTTGTTACAATTATCTTAGGCTTGATTTCTTCACATAGTGTAACCATTTTATCTACAATTGCTTTTACTCTAACACAATAATCATCGACTTTTTCATTATCTTTCGTTCGAAGATTTTCAAAATCTCGCTTCAATGTTTGACACCTTACCTACTTCACTTGATTACTACCCTAGAATCCATCACTCAATGTTTTCCATGCAGCTTGTTCAGTCGTATAGGCAACAATTCTAGGAAATATGCTTTTCTCCAATGCAGCTTGGAGATGAGAAAGAGTAGAAGAGTTGCTCTTTTGTTCTTTTCATTTTTTCTTGTCTACAGCACTTAGTGTTGTCTATTCTGAAGGTTCTGTGTAGCCCTCTTCTATGATTTCCCACAAACCTTTACCTATGAGCAAGGTCTTCATATTTATAGACCAATACTCATAGTCATAATCGTTAAATTCTGGTATAGGTAAGCTATTGTGTGAGGCCATAGTTACCAAAAAAATCTCTTTATTTCACGGTTACAATAAAGTATTTTTGCTGAAAGAAGGAAAGAAGAAGGAAGAAGGAAGAGATTACAAATTTAAATCAAATTTGACTTGTTCTAATCTATCATGGACTGCTTGTTCCTCTTGATGTGGGGATGCTATCTCTTGATTTACAAAGTTATCTGCCACTTCTTCTTCGTCGTCACTTATCTATATAATTTTTGGTGATTCTGGTTCTAGGATTTCTATTGAAATACTGTAATGTGTGTACTCTGATTCTTGTGGTGTAGCTTGTATGGATTCTGATTGTTAAAATTGATTCCTAAATAAGTTATCTTCAAAACCTGCTTCGTACCCTAAGTCAGGATGCCTTTGATGTGTGATTATTGCATTTTGGAGTTGACTAAACACAATGTTGAATCCATAACCTCTTACATTTTCATCAAACCTTTTTGCACCTTCTCTTGCTAGAATTGCACATAAGGCATGATAACAACCATTCAGTCTTATCATCAATGCCCTTTACAAAAAAACTAAGCCTCTTAGGCTTATTGCACACTCCCTTATCTTAGGAAAGTTTTAACTTCTTTTACAATCTCTGAAATTTTTACAAAATGTGAAATTTACAAGGCTCCAATAATTGACAATATCAAGCCTCTAGGGCTTTTGCAATAAAAAAATTTACAATTTAAACTTAATAAAAAAATTAAATATTCATATTTAATAAAAAAATAACTTTATAATAATTAAAAACCTAAGTTTTAAAATAATTATAAATTAGTTTTAATTTTATTAAATTAATATTTAATAATTTTAAATATTCTAAAGTTTAAATGATAAAAAAAAATTAATAAAATTTATCCTCTAGCCCATTCGAACCCGTGACCTCTTGACTGTCACAAAACTTTTGACCAATGCACCACGGTGTCTATTTGAAACATAAAGGATCCGCAATCCTTTTCTAGCTTGTGCTTCCCGGAGATTCAAAAAAAAACAAACTAAAAATGTGCCCAGCGGGATTCGAACCCGAGACACCCTACTCACAAGCGCTCCTCCTTAGCCGCTCAAGCTATGCCCATGGCTGGGTATGAATGAGGAATATTTTTTATTTGAAATGCAATGGACAAAAATTTTAATAAAAAAATTAAAATCCTTTTGTCCCACATTGAGCAGGACGGGGGCAAAAATAGGGTTTATAACCCTGGACGGGCAAGTAATGAAGCAATTGCCTTTGGGCAATCAACAATCGCCCCTTTTGCCTCCTTTCGACCAATCGCTCCTCGTCATGTTGCTCCCTTTGCTGCCACGTTGCTCCTCCTCCTTGTGCCACGTGTCTATCCACGTCAGCTCCTAAGTCATCCTCATCTTGCCATATGTCGCTTTGTGATAGGTCCTCCTACATCACTCCTATCTTTGTGTGCTTGTTGTGCTGGCCTGCTCCAGACTTCACCTCGATCTATATGATTTGGGATTCTCCCACCTCGAGCTACGTGTTGTGGGCCCTACCTTGACCTCACTTTGTGCTGTGTGCTATGGGATTCTCTCACCTCGGTCCTTGGGCCTCCCTTGCCTCGATCCTCATGCCCTCTCGACTTTGGCTCTGATACCAAATGTGGTTTGTGAGAGAAAAATTAGGAGCGAATAGAAAATAATATATATTGAACCTTAGAAAATTGATATTACAATGGTATTTATAATGGTAACTCCAAACGACTTTAGGGAATATAGGGAAGTTAGGAAAATAGGATAAATAGGGAGGAAAAATGAAAGGAAAATAGAATTGGTTCGCCTTGCCACCCTTACCATCCAATCTGCCCAGTCAGTTATCGTCCAAGTCAACCTACCTGCCCAGTCAACTGCTGTCCAAGGAGGTAAAAGGGGTAAGATCCAAAGCTTATAGTTGAAACAAATTTTTACATCTTTTTACTCCTTTTACTAGCTTTATTTCCAACAAAGAAGTGCTCCTGACTAAGGTTGCTCAAGTATTTCAGACGGTCCGATAACAAGAGGAGGAACATCAGTCAAAGAGCTCTCACATAGAAGTTATGGATGGCAAAGGGAATGTGAACTTCGAGGAGAGGACAGAAGCACAATAAGAGAAAGTAATTTCTCAGTCGCCCCCATACTCACATCACATGAAACCTGTTCCCAAAGGTACATATTCTCTTCCCTCTTCTTCTTCTCTTGAGCATGTAGTGATTTCTATATCATTTCCATATGTTTCACTCACACCATCATTCATCTCTATTTATTTGCCATTTAGTATGCCTTCCACATCCATTTTACTTCCATATTCTTCTATCCTCGAAGTCACTGCTGCTCCTTCTTCTATTTCCATTCCTTCATCTTTCATTTATTTTAGTTCATACGCATCAAAGCTGAATTCCTTTCCGCATCCTTCCCCTTCCATTGCTACCGCCACCACCATTGAAGTTATGAGTATGCAAGCTCTTCCCAGAGTAAGCATAACTACTGCCAAACCTAGTTCCTCCATCTAGTCCACCATTTCCATTCTACCCCTTTTGACTGTATCATCTGCTCCTATTGATCCTAGTAGCGTAGATGTTTTGGTTCCATTCACCACATTTTTGGAGTTATAGACAGTACCTGATGTGTAGGTGACCCGTAAGTAGCCCGATGTGGAGAATATTAATTGGGCACACTTGAGCTCTTCATAATGGTTGAAGAGCATGAGGTACAAGGAGTTCTTGGCTCCATCTCGACCAATTAAGAAAGTCACCTTTGATCATGTTGCTATGGAATCCCACACCACTAAGCTCACTCCCTTGGTCCATAATCCATAAGGAGAAATGTTGTCGAGTGACTACATCAGTGAGACTATTATAGAAGATATCACCAGGATAAATCCAATAGAGAAGATGGAAAATATATAGGTTGATATGATCTCAGTATATTTGCATGGCGAGCATTATAAGGAAAAGTATTTTGAAAATGAAAATAAAATTATTGAGCTCAAAATTGCCCTATCGAAAAGCAGAGTGCAAGAGGAGAAGACTACCACTAAAAATGAATATTTGTGCTAGTAGATCAAAGTGCACTTGAAGGAACAAGATACCTCTAGGATAGAAATGCATAAACTCCAATAACAACTTGATGATATGAGGAAGAAGTTAGCATAAAATGATGCATAGACTGCTAGTTTTTTGCCACAAAGCATCAAGGAGACCCATCTTTGCTCTGCACAGAACTGCGATAAGTTGGTCGCACAAGCTATTAAAGTGTTGCACTATTTGTGGGAGGCATGGATATAGATACAACTAGGACAGTAGCTAATTGACACCATAGAAGAGATGTTATCACCATACATGGAAATGGCAATAAAGATCTAGGCCCTAGCTAATGTAAATTTGTGCATTTACCCTCTCAATAAAATGGATCACACATGTTCCAAGGCCAATGTCACGTTGCATAGTTATTTCCAAATAATGGACCTGGTAATGTAAGGGTGGACAATTCTCAACACTATAAAGCATGATCATACCATTTCCTTGTCTCATTTTGAGACTATTGCTAAGTTGGAAATTTTGACCTTTGTAGATGAGAGGGGTGAACCCTTTCCAATGGAAAAATTGGAGGCACTATGGTGGAAGTTTATGCAAGATATCTCCGAGATTGATGCATGGGAGTATCCCCTAATGGAGGCATAGGTATTTCCCCTGATGTAGAAATATACATGCCTAGAGCTATCCTTGTATGAGTTGGATCAACGAGCAAAGCGTCTCAATTTGATAGATATTCAGAATCTTTGCTTTGTTATGAATCTCTCAGTGTCCCATGCTTATTCATGACCCATGCCTAGAAAGATGTCATAACAATTTATGAGTTAATATTTGAGAGCCTCAAATAACAGGAAGATCAAGAATCGGTGGAGTGCGTGATGGCAGAGAAAGCAACGAAAGAAGCTAAGCAAGCCGAAGTGCTCAAAGTAGTGGCTGAAGTAGAAGAGAAGGAGCGTGTTGAGGAGGAGGCACGTCGAAAGGCATCTATGACATCAACAAAGGTGCTAGCCAAAGAAACTGGAAAGAAGACTCCTTAATATCCCAATGGATAAATGCCTGGGATCGCTTGCATCCATGCGAGCTGGATACCCCGTGACTCGCTAGAAATATTGGCAATCACATTGGGAATTTTGTTCAAATATTTTTATAGAATATTTATTATTGTAATTGGCAATATTTATTGTGAAAGTAATTTTCTATGTTGTTTTATTTTCAAATGTGAACTTTATTGCATCGGCATTATAAATATTTAAAAAATAATGCAAATTTCATTTGGGATTCAAATCTGCTATATTCAAAGTGCACTAGAAAATCAAGGCATTTTCGATCCTACAAAATGGAAGGAGAAATCAAGATGAATAACTTAGAAAACTTTCAAAAAACACCAAAAAGTAGAGAATCATGGAGGTGCGTTCACCCCAAGGATGGAGCAAACGTCCCGTTCGCCCCATATTGGGGCGAACATAATAGTAAAAAGTGGTTGAAGAAAAGTTCAACAATTTAAAAGGATCACGATAAGTCAAAGTCGCGTTCACCCTGGTTGAGGGGTGAACTTCTTGTTCACCCTTCCCATGGGCGAATGCACCCCAACACTAAAATGCAATCATGTTCACCCTGATTGAGGAACAAATATCATGTTCGCCCCTCCAATGGGTAAACATATTTTAGGAACAAAACATGATCGCATTCACCCTGGTTGAGGATCAAACATCATGTTCACCCCTCCTATGGGCAAACACATTCTTAAAAGAGAGGTGTGCGAGCATGCTGGGCAATAAAATATCGAGCAAAGATAATTTTTGTTTCAATGATAAATTTAGTGTTTGAGAAAAATGATGAAAGAGGGTGAAGCGATTATGACAATAGAACCATCCAATTGTATAGTTTCGCCACATTCTATGAGGAATATAGTCAAATATCTCAATAGCAACCTGGGGAGAGTTTACAAGCATTAAATAATGGTGGTCGTGAGTAACTCAAAAAATGAATCCCAAGTGAAGAATGAAGTCATATAGAATCATAGGGTATGTTTTTCATGATTTTCAAGGTGGGAGTGTGTTTCCAAGACATTTAATATCTTGTAATTCTCAGTGCACTGACACCCCAATTGCTGATTTCCTAGGAATGTTCCTTGAAAATATGGATCGCTGCCCCAAAAGTATGGATTTTTAATGATTCCAAGGAGGAATTTCCTGACTCTTGTTCCTTATCTACAATCATTTTGTTCTCATGTGTATTTAATAAAAGAGGTGAAATCCTCTATAAATACTAATCAAATTCCTATTGTAAGGAGGTTGGACATTCTGCAAGAAAACTTTATAAGTCTTCTACATCAATAGAAGAGACTTGGCTTCTAAAATTTGCAAGCATTCTTATGTGTGTGATTTCCTTCTATTTCTAAGCATTTCTATTTATGCTCATGTTCCTGTTGTTGAGTTTAAAATTCTATTTTTGGATTTAAAACATTGTTGGTGAATGAGTTAGTTTTGGAATGCAATCTAGAGGTTGTTACTGCAAAGGTGTAAGTAAAATTCTATTGCTTTATTTATGTTACATGTTGTTATAACACTTGGTGGAATTCTTGCTACTAGTCTACCCCAAATCCTACATTTCGGCTTGTGGCCATATTTCCCTTTCTTTCTATTATTTTTTTAATTTCTTTCCTACATCCCTAGTCTTCAACCAGTTTAGGATTAGTAATGGAACTATCCCTCTCTAGATATTAGCATGAAGGACATTCCTTTCCTCCATCCTTTCAATGTTGGCCGTATCTAGGGTGCAAAAACATAGTTTTTTTTATTAGGCAGATATTTGACCAACAAGTAATTTCACTCAAAAGTGTTTTCAATTTCTTCCTCAATATTCTAATATCAACACTTTTGCTTCTGTTCTACCAAATGTTAGTTATCCATTTTCACAAGGTGTCACATATAATAATAGTATTCATGCCTCCAACCTGAATCAAGCATTGGTTCCTCAACACACATACGAGAATCTTGGAACAATACATAACAATAATCTAGAAGTGCAAATTTTGGTAAATGTGGTAAAGCAATTGGTTTCAAAAGTTGAGATTATTTAGCTTTCAAGTTTAACTTATAGTTATAATAAAATGTGTAATCAGTCATTGAATCCTATTGTTGCTGCTAGGCCTTATCCTAAGATTTTTCTATGCCATTTTTGCCTATTTATAAGGGTACAAAAGATCCAATAGATCACCTAAGAAGATTTAGAATAGCTTATCCTGATCTTATTTATGATGACATGTTGTTACTTAAAACATTTCCTAAGAGCCTTGGTGGCATGGCATTAGAGTGGTATTATCGGTTACCCAATTATTCCTTGAAGAACTTTGAAGAAACAACAAAATTATTTATTCAACAATTTGGTGCTTAGATTAAAAAGGAAATAATAATGAAAGATTTGTATAGTTTGAAATAAAATAAAGAGGAAAGCTTTTCAAACTTCTTGGCTCGTTGGAGAAGTTTAGTTGGACATTTGAGATATACATTACCACCAAATGATATGCTTGAGATATTTATTGGTAATTTACAAGAACAATTATTGTTAGGATCCTACTATAAAATAATCTCAAATAAACACACTCACACAATTGCTTGGAAATAAGCTCATATAAACATCATATTAATATTCAGAACAAAATACACATTATAACAAAAATTTACATAAAGGAACAATCTCACAATAATATAGAATTGTAGACCTCTTCGAGGGGGCAACCTCCTTCAACACTTCATTAACTTGCAAAAATATGAATACATTGGTGCCTTCTCGGGTATTTAAATATTTCCCTTCCATGGTTGGCTTACATGCAAAATACCACCTGGATTACATGCATAATGCCACCCGAATTACATGCATAGTGCCACTCGAATTACATGCACAATGCCACTCAAATTACATGCACAAGGCCACCTTACATAACCTATCTACCATGTGTTACATAAAAAGGGTACCATTTGTCATAGGCACTATATAAGCTAAAACTTAGAACATTACAAAATATTAATCATGGGTACTACCCACGTTCTTTAGGAATTATTACATCATGGAAGTTATTACATTAAGGGTTAGGATGGGATCCTAACATGTCCTTCCCCTTGAAGAAGCTTTGTCATCAAATTTGAAATGAGGAAACCATTGCTGGAGTTGGTGGAGAGAATCCCATGTAGCATCTTCAGGTTGAAGCCCATGCCACTGAACCAGGATCTCTATAATTGTAAGGTTGCAAAGAGTGTGACTTCGATGATCCAAAAACTGCTCAGGTTCAAGTAATATGGAGCCTTCTTCATCCAATTCAAGAAGTGTGGATTGAACCTGTACTTGTGTGCCCACAAATTTCTTGAGAGCGAAAACATGAAAAATAGGATGAAGCTTGGAAGTAGGTGGAAGCGCCAATTTGTAAGCTATGGGGCCAATCCTTTGTAGAACCTGGTAAGGACCATAGTATTTTGTAGCAAGCTTCTAGAACCTGTGAAGTTATAGGGATGATTTTTTGTACGGATGTAAGCAAAGGAATACCATATCACCTACATCAAAACTATGCTCAGAACGATGTTGATCAGCTTGTTGGCACATCCGATTCTGTGCCATGTTCAAATTTTGCTTAAGTTGGCAAAGGACCTCGGTGTGTTGACTTAGAGTGTTTTCGATGGCCTGGGCCTTGTAGCTGCTAGGAATGTAAGAGGAAGGTGTAGGTGGAAGGCGCCCGTAGAGTGCTTCAAATTGTGTGAGTTTGGTTGCGGTATGATAGGAAGTGTTGTACCACAATTCAGCCAAGGATACCCATTTTTCCCATTGAGTGGGATGATCTGAGATAAAGTAGCGAAGGTAGGTTTCCAAGCATTTATTAACAACTTCTATTTGACCATCTGTTTGTGGATGGTAGGCTAAACTCATTTTGAGCTGAGTCCCCTACAACTTAAACAACTCTTGCCAGAAATGACTAGTGAAGGTGGGATCACAATCAGATACAATGGAGGTGGGCATGCCATGAAGGTGAAATATGGAGTCAAGAAAAATTTGTGCAACAATGGATGTTGTATAAGGATGGGCAAGGGCACAAAAGTGAGCATACTTTGAAAGGTAGTCCACTACCACAAAAATAACTGACTTACCTCTATATTTAGGGAGCCCTTCTATAAAGTCCATGGAAATGTCAGTCTAAACCTGATTTGGAATAGGCAATGGGTGAAGAATGCCTGGAGAGCGCACAGTTTCACCTTTCATCCTTTGACATGTGTCACAGGCAGCAACAAAAGAGCAGATGTCATGTTTCATACCTTTCCAAAAGAATGTGTGTTTGAGTCGCTCATATGTTTTAAGGAACCATGAATGGCCTGCAAAGGGAGTGGCATGCAATTCCTTCAAGAGGAGCTCTCAAAGTGGGGACTTATGAGGCAGAACCAGGTGTTGATGGTAGTGCATATCATGGCCATTCCAACTATATCTTGGTGCAGAATCTAGATCATCCAGTAGTGATGCTATCAAAGCTTACAAATCTATATCCTGGCATGCTTCTTGATGCAAGGAATCAATCCATTGGGGAAGTGGTGCTGAGATGGCACACAACATACTTATAGTCTCCATTTGGTGAGAAAGAGCATCATCCACAATATTCTCCTTTCCCTTTTTGTAGGTGATATCATAATCATAGCCCATGAGTTTAGACACCCACTTTTTTTGGTCAGGCATGGCAACTCTTTGTTCCATAAAATATTTGAGACTTTTATAGTCAATTTTTATGGAGAAGTGACACCCAATGAGGTAAGGTGTAACTGCATGCAATATGGCTAACATTTCCTTAGCATATGTGGATTTCCCCAGATTACAATCAGAGAGTGCCTTACTATTAAAAGCCATAGGTCATCTTTCTTGCATCAATACTATCCCAATACCACGACTAGAAGCATCACTTTCAATGAAAAATGGTTTAGAGAAATCTGGCATGGCTAAAATGGGAGTGGTGGTCATAGCATGCTTGAGTTCAATGAAGGCTTGGTCAGCAGGCCCTGTCCAAGTGAAGGAATATTTTTTCAACATGGAGGTGAGGGGGGTAGCTATCTTCCCATAATTGCATATAAATTTGTGATAATAGCCTGTAAGCCCTAAAAATCCTTGAATTCCCTTGAGGGTACGAGGTTTCAGCCACTCTTGAACTGCTTGAATCTTCTTATGGTCCACCTTGACGCCATCCTGTGAGACAATGTGTCCCAGATACTCTACTTCAATCAGACCAAAGGAACACTTGGACCTTTTGGCAAAAAGGTTATGGGTTACCAATAGCTGTAAAGTTTGATCCACATGATTGAGGTGCTCTTCCTATGTGTGGCTATAAATCAAGATGTCATCAAAGAACACAAGGATGAACTTCTGCAAAAAGGATCAAAATATGTTGTTCATAAGACTTTGGAATGTAGAAGGAGCATTTGTGAGACCAAATGGCATTACCAAGAATTCATAATGACCTTCATGAGTGTGAAAGGCATTTTTGGGGATGTCCTCATCCTTGAGTTGGATCTGATGGTACCTAGAGTGGAGATAAGCTTGGTGAAATAGATGGTCCCATGTAGTTCATCGAGTAATTCATCAACCATTAGAATAGGAAATTTATCCTTGACCACAGTCTTGTTGACTTCCTGGTAGTCAATACATAGGCATCATGAGCCATCTTTCTTTAGAACAAGTAGGACAGGCGATGAGTAGGGGCTAGTACTAGGCCGGATGACACTAGCCTTGAGTAATTCCTATACCATTTTTTCTAGTTCTTATTTCATGGCATGAGGGTACCTATATGGCCTGATATTTGGTGGTGTGCTACCCTGGAGCAATGGGATAGCATGGTCATGAGAGCGATGCGGTGGTAGTGTAGTTGGTTCTACAAAGACAACATCATGTTTATGTAGAACTAGTTGTAGGTCTAATGGAATTTCAGCCATTAGTGAAGTGGTTGGTTGGATGGAGAAGAGTTGTGCAATGACCCCATGTTTTGATTTATTTAGCACTTTCTCCATATGATTGGAACTAATGAGGTGAGGTGTTCCTATAGGGGAGCCCTTGAGTAAGTGTGTTTGTCCATTTTGGGAGAATTGCATCCAAAGTTCTACAAAGTTCCAATTGATAGTGCCCAACGTACTCAACCATTGAGATCCCAAAACCATATCACATCCTCCCAACTGGAGGGTAAACATGTCTTGCTTGAGTTCATAGTCCCCTATCCTAATCTTGACATTGCAAAATTTTCCTTTACAAGGTAATTTTCCCCCATTGGCTACCATGACCTCGAATGAATTACATGTGGATATAGCAATTTGCCCGCTTAGCAACTCGAGGATCAATGAAGTTGTGTGTGCTTCTTGAATCAATAAGGATGGTAAGATGTTAGCCCTTGAAAAATCCCACAAATTTCATGGTTTGTGGAGTGGTAATACCTGCAAGAGCATGGACTAAAATCTCTATCTCAGACCCCTATGTATCTTCTTCCTGTGGAGAAGGTGTTTCAATAGGGTCCTCATCCTCATCACTCTGGTCAGTGTTACCAGGTTCCTCAACATCTATCAATAACAATCTTTTGTTTGCACACTTATGTCCTTTAAAAAAAAATTCATCACAATTATAACATAATCCTTGGTCACAACGTGCATCCATCTCCTTTGTATTCAGTCACTTGGGTGGAGTAGGTTTACTACTCACTGAATTTTGGGTTCGATAAGGAAATGAAGGTCGATTTTGAGGAAATCGCGGTGGGTGCCTTTGGTTTGAGAGTTTAGATTCGACCAAACGGGCCAAACTGATAGCTTCCATCATGGACTATAGTTTCAACATATTTACTTTAGCTTGCATATCCCCTTTTAACCCACTAATAAAACAACTCGTGAAGAACCCTTCTGTCAATCCTCTTGTCTTATTGGCCAATTTTTCAAATTGAGTTTGGTAGTCACGGATCGAGGATGTTTGTTGTAGTTTGGTCAAGGCCCCTATGAAGTCCTCATACTCACTAGGCCCAAATAAAGTCAGTAATTGGGACTCAAAGTCCTCCCAAGAGATATTTGGGTTGGAATTACATAACCACTGGAACTAGTGTAGAGCCTCAACTTCCAAATTGAAGGAATCCATCTGAACTGATATATGGGAACATTATGAAGTCTAAAGAATTCATCAACCCTACATAACCACCCATCAACATCCTTCCCATTAAATTGAGGGAAGTCCAATTTTGGCATTTTAAAGGATGGGTCATGGTCATTCCTTGTAGAGTTTTCATCCTGGTGTTCTGTTTTGAGTGGTCCCTTATGTAACTTGCTACCCACTTCTATCAGTGTTTCTTCTAAGCGAGCGCTAGTGGCCTCATGATCTAGATGAAGACCTTGGACCTCTTCCCTTATGGATAAAATTGCCAAGTTTAAATTCTCAATGGCTTTTGTTAAGGAGTCCATTTGTTCTAGCTCTTTTTGATGTCCACGGGTAGCCTGGGCCATTTTGGAACCTTTTGTGACCAGTTACTAAAAATAGAATTGGGTTTCAGGACTTATTATTTTTAGTAATTGTCCAAAAAAGTGCTTTGGTGCTATATATCAAAATGATCAACTCGAAGAGGTGGTCACAATGAGATATATCCCACAACACTAGTTTTTGGCATCCTAGACTTTTTTTTCTCCTATTTTGTCGAGTCTAATGGTGTTTACAGTTTTGGATTTTGAGATACGGTGCAAAATTTGGGTACGGGAGCACTATCTATAATTTGTCTCTAGTAACTCGCTCAATGTTTTACTCATCCCTGACAGTCTCTCTGACACTGCTTACCTCACTAGTCTAAAGATTCTCTGTATTATGTAGGTTACTATTATGATAGCTCTGTTTTGACATTGAAAACTACAATTTTTGACCTGACTGTGTTGACCTGACTGTTACTGTTGGTCATCAAATCTTCCCAAGAAAGGATTTGGGAAAGTGTACGTGCCCTAGACCTGGACCAACATTGAAAGTTCGAAGGGAAGAGATGCCCCTCGTGCCAATCTCTGGAGAAAGGTCGAGTCCTTTGCTAAACTACTTTGGTGTTTTAAGCCAAGAGTGCAGGAAAGAAATAAATAGAGTAAGGTTGGAAGAAAGAAATAAAAGGGGTAAGGGAAGAGATGTTGATAATTCAAAGATGGAAATAACCAAAAGCACGATTGTCGGCCAATAGCTTGAAATAGCAGCAAGAAACACCAAGAATAAAATGAAATAAATGTGATATTAACCCTCCTATGTATCCTCTGGACGAGTTCCAAGATTACCCTTCCCTTTACATCGAAATCCAGAGTTCAAAATTACGACGACCAGGAAACAAGTGAATATAACATAAACACTATCCACAGGCAGCATAAAAGAGAACTAATACAGTATTTTCCTCCCCTATGTATCCTTTAGGAAAATTTTAGGGTTCTATCCCCAGTCGCATACCTAAATCCAGATCTTCCTTCTTGGTTTGCACTTCGCATGGTGGAGCTTCGCAAGATAGCTTCGAGGGTGCTGAGTGCCGAAGCAGGTATTCCTCCTCAAGGTGGAGCTCTTCATTTCTCACTGCTTCACTAGAGAGACGTGTCAAAACTACTTCACTAAGGTTCTCCGCCCGAAGTGGATGCTTCACTGGTGAGTCTTCAAAATGCTTCACCGTGATCCTCCCTCAAAACTATGGTTTGGGGGTTTTTTGGCCAAAGCGCATTCTTGCCTTTGAAAAATGTTTCGTTCTTTATGACCGCTACCGCTTTGGGTGAAAGTGCTTTGCACGAAAGCTAGCCGAAGCAGATGCTTCGTGACAACTTTCGGCGAAGTAGAAATGGTTCGCTGGTGGGGAGGCCCGAAGTGGGTGCTTCGACGGTTTTTTGGCGAAGTACTTTTCAATGTTTGCACTCTTTCAACTTCTGCTTCGCAAGATTTTTGCCCGAAGTAGCTGCTTGAAATGCTTCGGGTCCGAAGTAGTTTTCTTGCCTTAGCAAACTCGGACCGCGATCTAGACTTTCCTTCTTCGATGAAGCTATTCTTTTGGACTGCTCGAATGCCGCTTCGCAAAACTTTCGCCCGAAGTAGCTGCTTGAAATGCTTTGGGTGCGAAGCTCTTTTCATCCTCTACTTCTTTCTTTTGGCGAAGCTATCTTCCTTTTCCTGTGAAGCTTTTTTCCTTAGCCTGCTCAGTAGCGAAGCTCTTTCATCTTCATTCTATGTACAAGGGGGATGGCGATGAAAACCAAAATTGCTGCAACTTACAAATATTTTCAAAAACAACAAAAAGAAATACTTTACAAAAGGAAACACTTTACAAAATTTTTGATTTTTCTACCCCTGTATGCAATGTGACAAAATTGTCAACATTCTTGGTGGCTCGCGGGGCAACGAGCTCGTCTCGATGGAAGAACCCTCAGCTTTGATCCGTTGGGCCAGAGTTACCTCCAGACCCTTCTCCTTTTTCTCCTTCCGGGGGTGCTTCCATGGCTTCTTCTTCTTCTTCTTCTGCCTCTCCTTCTTCTTCTTCCTCCTCTAGCGAGGCTTCCTGTTGCGGCGATGGGAGAAGGCGATCGCGGATGCGTTCCATGGTTCGGTGAACGTGAGCCCAGGCACCTTTCGAGAAAGGCTCTCGGTCTTGTAGCGCTTTTACCAAAACATGGAACCGATCTATTTGCCCTATGTCGGCATGCTTGGCTCTCATGCTTAGATCGTTGAGGCAGGTCGTGATCTTGCAATGTCTCAGAATAAAATTTGTGACTTGCCCTTCTGTAATTGGCTCTTCCCAGCCATCTATCTCTGAGACGTCACCTTCAAAATGTAGCCAAGCCGGCTTGAGCTCTTCCTTAGTCAAAAGGTTCCCGTCCTCATCCGTGAAACTTGGGAAACCTAAGGAAGAGAGATCTTGGAAGTAGCCCAGTGATGTGCACTGCTCGTGCTCAAATACATCCAGGAGGTCCTTCGCCTTCTGTGCTTTCCTCACCTTGGAGAAGAAAGCGTGGACCGTGGCTTGAGCTGTAGACCAGTCTCTGGCGGTTTGGCTCATCGCAGTGACCTACAGGTCCTGATATTTGACACTTTGGACCTCAAAAGCCAGTTTGAGTCACCTTCTAATTTTTTGGATGACCTCATCTACTATTGGCCCTTCCTGAGCAGTGGCATACTGGGCTTCGGTAATGTAGGTCAAAATTGACAGGGCACTGGAGGCCCGAGATCTGAAGTTCTTGAGCAAGTGTGAGCGAATTTCTTTTATTCGGCCCCTATCAAATAGCTCCAGACTTTCTTTCTCGTACAACTACTGCTGCATCTCCAGGATTTTGCTTTCAAATTCTTTGGCCTTCAGATCAGCTTCGGCCTGTATCTGGCTCTGGGTTTTAGTTGCACTCTGCAGTTGTCTTACTTGTTGTTTCAGGGTGACTACTTCCTTCTTCATCTGCTCACACTGCTTTTCTGAGTCCTCCAGCTTGGAGTGGATCCTGGCTAGCTCCTCTTCCAACTTGATGTTGGCGCTCTCTGCTTCAAATCTGTGCTGATTGGCGATGTTTGCATGCACACGAAAAGTTTCAATTCTGACATGCATGGATGCAGATTCATTATCTACATTTAGGTGCTCCAGGTCCTTAGTCTTCTCCTGATAATCGTAATCTACTGGAGTCATCTCGTCCAGAGGTTTCTGGACCTTGGGGACCTTTTTCACCTTATGCAGCTTTCCGCCCTTCAGGTCAAAAATGGTGCATTTTTCCACTTCGGCCAGAGAGCGCCCTCTCTTTTTCCTCGCCTCCTTCAGCATATTTTCTGTGTTCTACCGGGCTTGGAGTAGCTTCTCAGCTAGAGGGCATTCTTTAATCATGGACAACTCTGATTCAAATGAGGTTGGATCTCCAGCCAAAGGGGTGAACAAATATAAAGAATGAACGGGGGATGCCTCACCAGTAGGTTCGGCGATGGGTGTGACGGGAGCTTCGACGAAAGGAACGATGTCGTGTGTAATAGGGGAACAAGGAATGGGGTTTGGCATTGGGGTACTATCTTCGCCCTGACTGAGAACCAAGGGAATGGTGGCATGGGCAGGTGAAGTAGTATCAACAGACTTGTCTCAGCCAGATGACTCGAATGGAGTGGGGCTAACGGGATCACGAGACAAACTTGAGGTGGTGAGGGGCAACACGCGAGAGGGTGATTGACCTTGCAAGGGAGGGAGAGACTGATGGGGAGACTTTTGGGGACTCACGGTCGGGACCATGGTGGACATGCCTTGAGAAACCAGGGCAAAGGGTGGAGAGTGCGTACCTTCGTGCCCACCTGGCAGAGTAGCAGTAGTGACTTCCTGTGTGATCGACTCTTGCTCCTTCTAAACTTTGGTACTTTCGACCTCTACGACTTCTTCTTCGGGGACCCCTTCTTGTTGGAGGAGTTCCTCCACATCAATGATGTCCACATCTGGGGCTGCTTCGGCTCTTGGTGATGTTGTCCCTTCGATATTTGCTTCGATTGGGCCGATCGTAGGTTGTCCGACAGAGACACTTGGGAGCTTCGTGCGGGGTCGCTTCGGGTGGGTCGGAGGCACTTGAGCTTGCTCCTGCCTCTTTCTTTTCTTTTTCTCTGATTGTTGTGTCGACCCCTCGACACTTGTGTCATGGCTTTCCATCGGCTCCTGAGGTGGTTCTTGTGGTGTAGCTTCGGCCTCTTCCTCTTCTTTCACTTTCGAAGCATCATCATCTCTCCTTGGGCTTTCGCCCGAACCTGGGGCACTTGGGGGAATGAAGTCGACGAAGGAGGTGGGCTTCCAAGTCCCAGCATTGGCTTCGTAGACAACCGTGAAGTCCTTATCCATCTCCAAGAGTCCATATGATTTCATCTTTTGTCGATGAACTCTCATTTTCCACCATTCTTTTAATTGTTCTACGCCCCAATCTTTCAATTCCTCCCTCAGATCATCTTTCATCTTCCTCCAAAAAGTGGAGTCTGGGGTTGGGAAAGGATGCTGAACAGGATCAAACTCAACTTCCATAGGGTAGAACTCATGCCAGGGAGGCAAGGTCTTCATCCTTTCTAAATGCCACTCTAGATCCTTCCCATTGGGATTATTTCTTTGCTCCACGATTTTTGGGTGGGGGCAGACATGAAAATTCTTGAATCTGAGGTGGTCCCTCATCACTCCCAAGGGATCGTAGAGCCACCTTTGAGGAATCTAGAGCAGACCAAATCTGGCAAGCTTCTCCTCCAGGAATACATGTTGCTTTAGGGCAAACACTTCAATTACCCCCATTTTGAAGGGGAAGTCGCAAGTGTGTGCCCATTTTTGATCGTGGTCGTAGATGGTATTTGTGGCGTCGCTCTACCGAGCGACTTCTAATGTGAACTGGTACTCGGAGGGGTAGACAGGCAGCAGGAAGGGCTTCCTTGTGAAGCCAAATAGGTGAATCACAAGTCCTTGCATCAGTTGAAAGACGTCTCCCTTCTTCTCCATTACCACTTTGTCTCTTAGACTGAGGGGGGCCCGAGGGCAAGAACCCTTCAACAAATGAATGGCAGGCCCCAAAAATTGTTGATTAAAAGAATAATATGACTCCGTCCTCACCAGGAGGGGAGTCCACTGGTACATCGACAGAGGAGCTCCATCCTTGCCGCTCGAAGAAATAGCGATGTGGGGAAAATTCTTATGTACATGGTAGAAAAACAACCAAACTAGGAAAGAGCAGGGTGCGAAGTACTGGCCCATCCCAGAATTCTTCATGCTGGTAAGCCGTGTGTGCAAGGTTCGGGCCACCCATTCTGCCCAATCGAAGAAGACTGGGTTGGTGTTCGGCCTTGAAGCATCAGGGGCATAGAATTCCCCTCTTGAAATACATTCGGCCAAAGACACCTACCAGGGGTGCACCGAAGCATCGGTCGACAGACCCGCCACCCATGCAATGATGGAGAAGATGTCCATGCTCTTGAAATATGTCAGGGGGAGGGGCATTTGGGGCAGCTTGCCTGAAGGGAGCCCATTCTTGAGGTTCTCTCTTAGGAATTTCAAAATATAGGTAGAGGAGGTGAACCTCTCCATTTGTTCGCTCAAGATGACATTGCGAACCGAATAACCCTTAGGCGGTCCCTGCTGCGGCACGAAGGCCGCTTGCACATCTTCTTTTAAAATTGAAAACAACTTATGGCCTATGGCGTCCAACACTTTTCTGGAGGAGGGCTGGTAGTTCTGCATGATGGCACAGATTAACTCGGGACAATGGTGCACGGGCGGAGTCAGATACCAGTAAATCTATGAATAATATGCAATGGCTCTCTTGTTCTCTGGGGTGAGTCTGCTTGTCATAAACTCGATGGTGTGTCTAAGTTCGTCCATGCTCTTTGAGAGCTCTGTGTCCCTAATTTTCTCCCACCCATCAATTGGTGGCTCTTCTAGTTGTTCTTCTTCAGAATCCTCTCCTTCTTCCATCGACTACTTTTCTGGGCGGGGATTGAGGTTGACCTTCTTAGGTCTATGCTTTTGCTCTTCTTTGCCCTTCTTCGGGGCTGCTACCTCAGGCTCCTTCCCCTTCTCCTTAGAGTTCTTCTTTCCCATTATGAATATTCATGGCAGTAGAGTTCACGGTGCAGAAGACTTTGACGTGAAGGACTTCGATGCAAAGGGCAGAGGAATGCAGGCTATCAATGACAGCTCTCAATATTTGTATTAATAGTTGGCGAACACCCCTCTCACCGCTAAGCCTCACGTTTTATAGCCTTAAAAGGCAACTACCTTAATTTATGGCACCTACCATAATTAAATTTACAACTCGAACGGGGAAGGTTGTCGTAACTTTTGATTGGCTTTGCGGCAACACTGTACGTGGACCCATGCGCTTCGATGATTATGCTCGGCATCGAAAACTTAACCTTCTGCCACCTCATACCTAGGAGTGAGCTTTTCTCATAACCGAATCCTCTCGGGATGTGCCCCGCCACCTTTGCATTAAACTCACTTGCTATGGATATTTCCCTAGGTTGTCATTGGCACGTCCCTCTAGGCACGTTTTAAATGCTCCCGCCTCGCATGTTTGTTGAATTGGCGAAGTAAAAATCGGTGCTGAAGATGCTTCGCAGCGAACCTCCGATGCGAGCTCATTTTTTATGCTTCGGGCCCGAAGTAATTTTACTTCGCCGCGTCGCTGCTTGCTTTGCGGAAGGTTAGCCCCCCCGAAGCTCGTTCTCTTCGAAAAATGCTTCGCTAGACTTTCCTTCAAAAACTGCTTCGCTCATACTTGCTTTGCGAAGCATTTCTTATGCCTTCGTTTCTTTTCGAAGCCAAAGTGCTTCGCTGCGAAGCATCTCGCATCAGTTGCTTCGCACGCAAAGTCTCCAAAGGATATTTTTGCCGAGTCCAGTGAAGCTGGGGCTCGTTGCTATGGTAATCTAGCGTTGAACCTTCTGGCAATTATGGAACAGAATATATACAAAGATAAAATTTTACAAAAGTAAAACTTGAAACATTTTTTTTTTTTTTAATTTGCTTTGTCTCAGTGATGAAAAGTCTTCAAATGAAGACCATTGACAGAGATCGGCAAGATCTGACCATCGACATCCTTGAGGATGAAAGAGTTGGCCGAATTTACCTTCATGATTTCGAACGGTCCATCCCAGAAAGCGTCCAATTTGTCATGATTCCCAGGCTTGGCCTTCCAAGAATCCCACTTCCATACTAGATCTCCCACTTTGAAAGTGCGGTCGAAGGACTTCTTCTTGAACCAATCTCGGGTGATCTGAGCATGTTTAGCGAAGCTCTGGTAGGCCTTCTCATGATCTTCCTCTAGCTGCAGTAGCTGAGCCAGCCTGTTTTCCATAGGATTAACTTCTTCTTCATCCTAAAAGTTGCAATGCAGGGATCTCTACATGGGTTGGTAGGATGGCCTCCTTGCCATACACCAGGGCGTAAGGCGATGTTTTGATTGACTTCTTGATAGAAATTCGATCGGCCCACAAGGCTCGGTCTAGAAGGAGGTGCCAAGTTCTTTTGTTATCCTCCATGAGCTTTCTTAGCACCCTTAACAGAGTCTTGTTGGTAGATTCCGCCAATCCGTTACCCTGTGGATAGTAGTTAGAGGAGACTTTATGGTATATCCCATATTTGTAGAGGAACTCATTGATTTTGGTGCCTGAAAACCTGGGACCATTGTCCATAACAATTGCTTCTGGGATGCCAAACCGGGTGATCAATCCCTCTAGGAAGGCGATGACAGTTTCCTGATCGACATGCTTCGTGGGTACTGCTTCGGCCCATCTGGTGAAGTAGTCAGTTGCGGTCAGGATGAACTTATGCCCGATGGAGGAGTTTGGCGATATAACTCCTATGAAATCCAACCCCCATTGTTGAAAGGGCATTTCTACTTGTATCGGTCGGAGAGGCATAGGAGCACTTCTGCTTCGGCCGATGAACTTCTGACATTGCTCACATCGGTGACAGACCGCAAAGGCATCGACGAAGAGTGTAGGCCAATAATATCCAGCTTTGATTATCTTCAATGTCATTGCTCTTCCTACGAAGTGACCTCCAGACAACCCTGAATGAAATTCTCCCAGGACTCTCTTCTTATCGTCTTCCTTTATGCACCTGAGAAGAACGCCATCAATGTTCTTGAAAAATAGGCCTTCGGGGCGCAGCGTGTATCGGAGGGACCGCATCCTGAAATGCCTCCGTTGTGAAGCATTTAAATGTGAAGGACATCTATCGGTGTTAAAATATTCAACTATCTCACCGACCCAGTCCTTCTCATCCTCTTCTTGGTTTGTGAAGCATCCTTCTGCTGGCGAGTCGTCCCACCGACAAGCTGTCGCTTCGGCCGCTACGCTCTTCGCTAGTTCTTGACACAATGCGTGATCGCGAACCAATTTTGTGGGCCTAATCTTGACGTCGAACTCTTGTATCTTGCTGACCCAACCGGCTCTTTTGCTACCCAATTCTCCTTGGATAATGAAGTTGCGCACATCGGGGTGAATGACAAAGACTGTAACCCGACTTTGGGAAATGAATTGCTTGAATTTCCTAAGAGACTTCATTACTGCATGCACCTACCTTTCTATGAAATTGTATTTTTCTTCATGGGGGTTTATCACTTGACTTAGAAACGCGATGGGGCGCTCTTCGCCATCTTCCCCTTTCTGTGTTAGGACTGCAGCATAGCTCTCGGGTTCTCCTATGGCATATAGGATGAAATCTCGATTATAGTCAGGGTTGGTTAGGACCGGTGCCTGAGCGATTCGGGCCTTGATCTCTTCAAATGCTTCTTTTCTTTCCTCCATCCAGATGAATTCTGCGTCCTTCTTCAAAAGTTCGGACATCGGCTTGATGACCTGGGTGAAGTCTGGAACAAACTTCCTTACGAAGTTGATCTGGCCAAAAAAATATTGAAGTCCCTTCTTGTTCACGGGGAGTGGGAGCTTCAACAGAGCCTCGGCCCTATCAGGATCTACAGCGAGACCCTTCTCTGATATCACATGCCCCAATAACTTCCCTTCGCTGACTGCGAATATGGACTTCTTTGGATTGATTGAAATGCCAAACTCTCGACATTTTTTGAATACCTATTGTAGGTGAAAAGGATGATCCTCCCTTCTTCGGGAGAAGACGGTCATGTCATCCAGATAGATAACAATAACCTTATTCAAGAGTTCACCAAAAGCTAGATCCATGGCCCTCTAAAAAGTGGCCCCCGCATTCGAAAGGCCGAATGGCATTCGCTGGTAAGCAAATGTCCCCCACTTGGTGGTGAATGCGGTTTTATGCTGGTCTTCATCCCTAACCCAGATTTGATTGTATCCTGAGAAACCATCGAGTAGGGAGAAGCGCTGAGCCCCAGCCATTGAGTGCAAGATCTGATCGATCTATGGGAGAGGGTAGTGATCTTTGAGAGAAGCCTGGTTCAGGTTGCGAAAGTCCACGCATAATCGTATATCTCCATTCTTCTTTCTAACGGGGACTAGATTCACCACCCAAGAGGAATGCTTAATGGGATAAATTATCTTTGCCTCGAGCATCTTCAGGAGCTCGGCTTTCATCAGGACCTCAATCTTTGGATTGACAGGCCTTTGCTTCTGTCGAAAGGGTTTGATTCCCTCCTGCAACTCAATTGTATGTTGGATCAGTTGCCGATCGTATCCCTTTAAGTCTTGATAAGACCAAGCCACTATGTCGGGATACCTCCTGCACAGAGATTGGATCTGTTCTAGCTCTTTCGAAGTGCAATCTGTTCCAACTTTTATTGCTTTTCCAAGTTCAAGTTCTAAATCTTGATACTGCTTTGCATTAACTTTGATCCTGTGAGAAACTGCTCGATCATTCTGATCAAAGAGGCTTTCAAGAGTAATTAGTCCCTTGGGAACATGATTATTCTTTAATTGAACTAGCCCTTCATATTCTTCATCCTTAGGGCTTCTTTTCTCAACTGTGGCTGCTTCTTGAATCATAAAATTCACAATCTGCTCATCACTATCAAAAACTTGCCAATGCAGATCTCTGTCTGGGACAGAGGGCCTGTAAATCATCCTCACAGCCTTAGGCTTATGCACCATGTCTTCTACTGGAGAGTACTTGGCTGTGATGGATGCTAGAACATCGGCATGTCGGTTCTTTTCTCATGGAATAGACTGCAGATTGAGAGATTCGAACTGGTCAAACAAGTCCCATACCCTATTACGGTATGACTTGAGATAGTGCTTCTTTGAAGTGCACTTGTTGGTGACTTGATTGCATACCAATTCTGAGTCTCCAAAGATTTGGAGATGCTTTATGCCTAACTTTTTTGCTTTTTTGAGTCCTAGGCATAATGCTTCATATTTTGCTGCATTGTTGGTGCAGCTCCACACCAATCGGTAACAATATTCTTTCTGCTCTCCAGAAGGTGATACTAGAAGAATCCCTGCCCCAGCGTCATTTTTGCATCGGGCACCATCGAAGAATAATTTCCATAATTCGCCTTGGGCAGAGATCTTATCTTCTGACTTGATGTGTTTCTCAGGCTTGGTGATGGCATAACATCCCATCTTGGTTTCTATCATGGCATTAAAGTCTGCCAATGAAAACTCATCTTCACAACTTAACTATGCTAGGGATTCCTCGACCAGGTCCACTTGCTCTATCCCCTCCACTATCGCATGCACAGGATCGCTGCTCTCTTCTTCGAACATCTTTTGTACAAGGAAGGTAGAAGGCTTTTCATTGTAGATCTTCACCTTCTTCCCTTTGAATGGAATCTCCAAGTGCGAGTAATCCATAGATAGATATCCTCCCAGCTTCATCATAAACTCTCTCGACAAGCACATACTGAAATAGGGTTCAAGGTCGACGACCACCACCTCTTGTATAACCATGATCTGAGGCATCTTGTGTAGTCGAATAGGTATATCTTTAATCACTCCTACAGTCTTCATGGGGGTACCATCCAACTGGAGTACGCCATGAATGCTTCGCATATATTCCATCCCTATCTCTTCACACATTGCCTTGGGCATGACTGTCGTCATGGCCCCGGAGTCAATCATACAATTGTGTACAACATACCCTTCCATCTGTAGAGATAGGTAGAATGGAGGTGGTCTGTTCTTCCCCATAATGGATGTGGACAGGGTCTGCACTAGGGCAAGTGGTGTTGCTTTTCTTGCTTTGGTCATCTTCAATGATTCCTGCAGCAAGTCCACTTGTTCGGGTAGTTGCAGTGCGTCATATAGACTGATCTTGGCCGAAATCTTCTTCAGCTCATCTACAATATTGTAAGCTAGGGAGTTGTGCACCTCAGGTTCTTTTTTCATCTCGTACCTAGTGCGATACTACTCCGTAGCTTCGACCCTTTGTCGCTTGGTCAGCGAAGGAAGCTTGAGCTTCTCTCTAGCTTGTTCTTTAGTTTCCACCTGAGGTGGATTTGCAAGGGCCTGTTGGGCCTTCTCCTTGACTAGTGCAGGCTGAGGAGCTTCGCTCGAGACCTGAGAAGGTTGTTGTCCCTTCTCGTGGTGAGCATGCACCTTTAAAGGAGCCATTTGAGTAGCATCTACCTCTATCGACCTTTTCCCTCCTCTGGTGAGGACTGCAACTTGCTCTTCTTCGCCAATCACTAGGTTCTGATCCATTTGCCTGATGATGTTGACTTGACCACCATGGCTACTGCTCGCCAGCGTTTGCACATAGTGTTGGTGTAGCATGCAGGTATTCTCTTCGTGAGGGTCATTACACGTGGAGCACCAATGTATGTAATCGGAAGTGCTCGGAGCTTCATCAATCACGGCATTTCTTGTCGATGCTCTCCCTTGTTGGACCGCTTGATCTTTAGTAAGCGCGGGTGTAGGATAAGATCTTCTCGGTAGAAACTCTTGTTGCGCTTGCTTCTTCTTCATAATGGTCATGTCATTAGACAGAGTTTGCACTATGGAGTTCAGAGACTGAACTTCTTGTAGTATTTTGGCTTGCATATCTTCGGCTTTGGGAATAGGTGGTAATGGAGCCATCGTTGGTATTGGAGGTAGGGCGGGATGTTGAGGTGGTGCTGGCAATACAGGGAATGCTGAAGAGATAGTGGGCTATGCTATTGAGAATGTGGGAAAATGGATTTATGGAGTAGCAATCTATGATACAATGGGATTCGGGTTCCAAGATGAGATCGGGTATGCAGGGGTTGCAGAGATCTACGAAGCGGCTATGCTCACATACTGGGATTGAGGGAAATCAAGAAGTATGGGCATCGACATCCTTTGGGGAAGCTTGCCCATAGCTATTAGATCCATCTTCGCTCTCTGGGCTAACTCATATAACTCGGGGAAGGTATTAATGTTTGAATACCTTACCATTACACTGATATCAGGGTTGAAAGCCCGAAGGAAATAGTATGCTGCAGCTTCGTCAGTTGGCCGAAGTCCAACTGGTATCCTTTGCCAGGTTTGAGTGAACCTAACATTGAAATCAATGATCTCCTCTTGTGGATGTCTCTGGATCGTTGTGAACTGATGCAGAAGAGAAGATGGATCGGCAGACTCATTGAAGCTTCGCATCAACTGTCCGACTAACTGGTCCCATCCCGTTATAGTATCGGGTGGTAAAGATCTATACCAGTAGAGGAGCTTCCCTCTAAGAGATAGAACCAGAAGCTTTACCATAACTCGCTCTTCTGTGATGTCATGAATCACCACCAGAGAAACTATGTCCTGGATGTGCTCCAGAGTAGTCTTCCCAGTTCCATCGAACGTTGGGATCTTCTTCATAGCAGTAGGCAAAACTTGCCCTTGTCCCTCTAAATTTAGCGGTCTGAAAGAATTCCATGCTGGGAACAATCTAGGCGGTGGTTGTTGCTGCTACTGCTGCATTTGTTGTTGTTGTTGTTGCTATGCCATATTTGCTCCTAGATTTTGAGGAACAGGAATTCCCGAAGCTCCTCCTTGGTTGCTAATAGGACGACTAATGTGAATGGAGGCACTAGGATGCTTCGGTGAGTTGGGAGGATTAGGAGGAAAGCTAGTTGCTGTACTATCCAAAGTCAGTCCTTGTTCATCAAAAGCAGCCTCTTGCGAGGATGTTCCACGATAGTGACTCGGGGTGACCAACCTAGAGCGTTCCCCGAAGGCATCAATGTCAAGCTCAAAGAACTCAGTTTCCTCTCCTCTATTCCTAACTCTCCATCTTGTTTGCATGAAGGCACAGACTTAGGTACCGGTCTCTACGACTTAAATATTCTCGGTTAAATAGAGTCGCCAGATGCTAAGAGTCTTTCGGCAATGAGACGAGCATCGACTCTCACTACCACTCACAAGGTGAGACTGACCGGGTCCCACCGGGTGTGCCAAAAACTGTTGGTCATCAAATCTGCCCAAGAAAGGATTTGGGAAAGTGTACGCGCCCTAGACCTGGACCAACATTGAAAGGCCGAAGGGAAGAGATGCCCCTCATGCCAATCTCTGGAGAAAGGCCGGCTCCTATGCTAAACTACTTCGGTGTTTTAAGCTAAGGGTGCAGGAAAGAAATAAACAGAGTAAGGGTGCAAGAAAGAAATAAAAAGGGGTAAGGGAAGAGATGTTGATAATTTAAAGTGGGAAAGAACCAGAAGCACGATCGCTGGCCAATAGCTTGAAACAACAGCAAGAAACACCAAGAATAAAATGAAATGAACGTGATATTAACCCTCCTATGTATCCTCTGGACGAGTTCCAGGATTACCCTCCCCTTTACGTCAAAATCTAGAGTTCAGAATTACGGTGACCAGGAAACAAGTGAATATAACAGAAACACTATCCACAGGTAGCATAAAAGAGAACTAATACAACGTTTTCCTCCCCTATGTATCCTTTGGGAAAATTTTAGGGTTCTATCCCCAATCGCACACCTAAATCTAGAATGCAGAATTACAGTATGCAAATGAAGAAAGAGATAAAATAAATAAACACAGAAGGCAGCATACAAGAGAGAAATTAGGCTCAAAGATCTTTAGTATTAATCACAGGGATTCAAGTTACAGTAACTTTCTTAGCAGAAATTTCCCCCCCTTTTTACATTACAATGCCTAGGTTTTTATAGAGGACCCGACCCTCTGAGCCATCAATGCACAAAATGGAGGAGTACATCCTCGAGAACCTAAGAAGTCGGCCCTCGTAGCTCTCGTGACTGAGCTCTCAAATATTTTACCAAAACTAGCAGCTACGATTGGGTCAACCGGGGAAACATGCATTAATGAGCCGCCTGAACGTCCTTGGCCTCTGGGTGCAGTGCTCGAGTGGCCGCCATGCTCGTCGGGCTCTCCTTTAGGAACTGATACCTCATTTCCAATTGCCAAAAATGAGCAACGAGTTTATCGGGCACGTAAAAATGCATTTATGAGGCACTTGATTGCCTCAAAAAAATACCCGGCTTGGAGTGTGTGCCCTTGAAGCGCTTCGCTAGATTTTCATTCGCAACTCCGCTTCGCAATGGATTTGAGCCGAAGCAGATCTTCCTTCTTGGTTTGCACTTCGCATGGTGGAGCTTCGCAAGACAGCTTTAGGGGTGTTGAGTGTCGAAGCAGGTATTCCTCCTCAAGGTGGGGCTCTTCATTTCTCGTTGCTTCGCTGGAGAGACGTGTCAAAACTACTTCTCGAGGTTCTCCACCCAAAGTGGATGCTTCACTGGTGAGTCTTCAAAATGCTTCACCGCGATCCTCCCTCAAAACTATGGTTCGGGGTATTTTCGGTCGAAGCGCATTCTTGCCTTCGAAAAATGTTTCGTTCTTTACGGCCGCTACCGCTTCGGGTGAAAGTGCTTCGCACGAAAGCTAGCCGAAGCAGATGCTTCATGACAAATTTCGGTGAAGTAGAAATGGTTCACTGGTGGGGAGGCCCGAAGTGGGTGCTTCGACGGTTTTTTGGCGAAGTACTTTTCAATGTTTGCGCTCTTTCAACTTCTGCTTCGCAAGATTTTTGCCCGAAGTAGCTGCTTGAAATGCTTCGGGTCCAAAGTAGTTTTCTCGCCTTAGCAAACTCGGACCACGATCTAGACTTTCCTTCTTCAGTGAAGCTATTCTTTTGGACTGCTCGAATGCCGCTTCACAAAACTTTCGCCCGAAGTAGCTTCTTGAAATGCTTCGGGTGCGAAGCTCTTTTCATCCTCTACTTCTTTCTTTTGGCGAAGCTATCTTCCTTTTCCTGCGAAGATTTTTTCCTTAGCCTACTCGATAGCGAAGCTCTTTCATCTTCATTCTATGTACAAGGGGGATGGCGATGAAAACCAAAATTGCTGCAACTTACAAATATTTTCAAAAACAACAAAAAGAAATACTTTACAAAAGGAAACATTTTACAAAAAAAATTATTTTTCTACCCCTGTATGCAATGTGACAAAATTGTCAACAGTTATTGCCACTGTAAATCTGACTATTTTTCTCCAGACTATCAACTTAACTGTCACCCTCATATTCTATCCTGAATTCATGCAATTTATGCTATTTTTTTGGTAGAGGATTCCTTTCTCATATGCTCACTTTTGGGAATTTGGAATGCAGGTTTACAAACAAGGGAGTTTTGGTTTGTGATTTTGTTGCAGGTTGAAGTTTTAACAGAACCAAGGTATGCTAGGTAAAGGAGTATGTAACACCCATAGACCCTCTATTATACCGTAGTGATGAACAATAGTGCTCGGACCAATATTTTAGACCACTACCCAAGAAGGATTCCACACATACGCTTGAGCACACTATCTACCTCTCTGACAGTACTGGAGGGTAATTGTTCGGGATGCTATGTCCCATGGACTATGGATGATACAAGGCCAATAAGCTTCCTATTGGATAAAATTTTGTTAACCCTAGAATGGTCTCCCGATACACCCGAAGATGCGTGGGAGCTCAAGTCCGTGCACGAGTTTTGTTTGAGGCCTGGGTATTGGAGCCTAATCGCCCCTCACTTCACTAGATGTTGTATGGGCTATCTAGCTTAGCCAATAACGACAGATCCTTTATGATATTTTAAAACCCCCAGTACAGGGTTTCTACCTACTCAACTAAAAAGACTATTTTTTTTTACTGGTCTTTGTCTTTTTTTTTTTATAATAAAGAAAAAATTACACAAAAATAATAGGGGATTATACCTAACAGGCAAGAATCGTTACTATTGCAGCAAAACTTGGCCCTGGAAAGCGCTCTGATACCACTTGTTAGGATCCTACTATAAAATAAACTCAAATAAACACACTCTCACACAATTGCTTGGAAATAAACTCATATAAACATCATATCAATATTCAGAACAAAATACACATTATAATCGAAATTTGCATAAAGGAACAATCTCGCAATAAAATAGAATCGCAGGCCTCTTCGAGGGGGCAACCTCCTTCAACACTTCTTTAACTTGCAAAAATATGAATACATTGGTGCCTTCTCGGGTATTTAAAGAGTTCCCTTCCATGGTTGGCTTACATGCAAAATGCCACCTGGATTACATGCATAATGCCATCCGAATTACATGCATAGTGCCACTTGAATTACATGCACAATGCCACTCGAATTACATGCACAAGTCCACCTTACATAACCTATCTACCATGTGTTACATAAAAAGGGTGCCATTTGTCATAGGCACTACATAAGCTAAAACTTAGAACATTACAAAATATTAATAATAGGTACTACCCACGTTCTTTAGGAATTATTACATCATGGAAGTTATTACATTAAGGGTTAGGATGGGATCCTAACAATTATCTTATGCATTAGAGATTACTACTATTACATATTTTTATCAAGCAATTTATTTACCAAGAAAAGTAGAACAAGCGCTTATCAGAAGAGGCCAACTCAAAGTCAAAGAATAAAATCCTATTAAGTCTCAACATAAGAACAATCACATAGGAGGTGATAATGGAATGGATAGTAGGCATGTTAATAATATTACTAACAACCTATAAAAGATAGCACTTCAAAAACCTCCACAAAGGAATTTTTTAAGGCTTAATATGTCTATGGAAGTAGCTTTAAAATAAATTATAGAAGCTAATGCAATTGAGTTACCTCCCATAAGGCAACCATATACTACAGCTCTTTGGTATAAGGCAGGTTACCATTGTGCATATCATAGAGTGGAAGGTCATTGGATAGTTTCTTGTAATAAGTTAAAATATGTGGTTCAGGATTTGATTGATGTAGGACGTATTGAATTAGGCAATTCTCAGATAGTGAATAATCAAGTACCTACCCAACAAACTGTAACTACCAATCAAGATATGGGAATATTTAAGGATCCATTACCAAAACATAATCAACAAGTAGAAAATAATGTGGTCCATCAGAATGAGCCTCCTCCCTACAAAAATATGGTTGGTATAGTTGGGGTAACTACAAGAAGACAAGCTCAGACTCAGCATCCTCAGCAAGGACAAAATTTTGTATTATAGTCTAGTTCAGTTTTGAAGAATAATCAGAGAAAAGTTTTAGATATAGGGATTCCACCTATTGTATTAAGACCACAACCTAAGATTTTATTTGATCTCCAAAAGTAGTTGGATAGTACTCCAACAAAGATATCAGTTTTAGATATTTTACAAACCTCTCCCAACCATAGAGATGCTTTGATGGAATTTCTAAAGCAACAATCAATTCTCTTAGATATTTATCCCAATGCTATAGTTGATGTCGTAGGTTCTCTTGGGATACATCAAATCTCATTCTCCAATGATGATAAAACTTCCTCAAACTTACAAGAAGATTCTTCACTTTACATCATTGCACTTATTGGGAATACCTTTATTATGAGAATTTTTAGTGATAATGGTTCTTCCCTCAATTTTTGTACATATCAATTCTTTCAAAAATTTAGATTAAAAGAGGAATATTTAATAAAATTTGATATCATTATAAAAGCTTTCAAAAATGAGTCCCAAGAAGCATGTGGTGTTGTATCTCTCCCTCTTAAGGTTGGGCCTAAAATATTAGGTACTTTGTTTTATGTAGTACATTATCCTGCATATTTTAATCTTCTTCTTGGATGACCTTGGATTCATGAAATGAAGGTTGTCTGTTCTACTCTTCATCAATATCTCAATTTTAAATTTTAAAAACAAGTTATCACCATTCCAGGTGACCCTCGACCATTTGATTTTTGTTCAAATGTAGAGTGATCTTGATCTGAGTTTAACATGTGTCCTATTTCTTCAATGGTTTCTCCATGTTCCTCATCTCAGATATCAGAATAATTTCAAAATTTTAAAATTATTGAGGAACACATCTTGAATTTCTCATATCATGATCATGATGATCATTTTCTTCAATTGCCTCTTTTGGATCTATACAAGCTACCACCATCACTAAGAACCATGGGTTTACCCCATAAGAAAGGTGATGTTGTACACATTGGCACATGTACCTTTGTCTTTGCAGGAATTACCTTCGAAGAAAAATATACGTGGTAGCAACCCCTTTCCTATTGAGTGTTCTTTTGCTCATTGTTACCTTTCCAATGATTACCCACTTCCTAAATAGATCCTATAAAGTATGGGATATGTAGGTAAAGGTTTGGTGCTACAACCAAAGGGCATTCAAGAGCCTTTAGATGTCGATATCTGGCCTGGGATATGTGGCATAGTTTTTATACCTAGTAAAGACCAACCTTTACCATTTGACAATGATGATCATCTTATGACTTAGGCTGAATATTTGAATTATCACAAGTGAGGAATGGGTGATAAGGATGATGGTCTCCCTTATTCTTCTAATATTTTGTTTTGTAATATGATTGATTCTATGTGTTCTAAAAGTAACCTTCTATTTTATAAGTAGATCATGCTTGGTTGTCTCATAAAGATATTTATATTAAAAATAATGGTTTTGTTTGCAAGTGTATTGATTATCGTGCCATGGTTATCAGAGAATGAGCCACGAAGGAGCTTCTTTGTGATTTTCATCATCGATATGACTTAATTTTGGGGATTCCTTTGAGTAAATAGTTCATGGTACACTTGTTTCTTATCCTAAGAAATGTGGCACACTTAGATTTTGTGTCGATTTTCCTTCTGCTTGCTTAAATTAATCAATTAAATTAATTAATAATAATAATATAAATATAAATTGCACCAAATCAATTTATCATCATTTAGCTATGCATTTGCATTTCCATTTGCATCCATCTGCTTATTCATACTGCATTGTTGCTTGTCATTCCTTTTGTATTGCTTGCTTGATATTTAATACAACTTGCATGCTTAAATGTCATATTTTGAATGAATGTTTGTTCATGACTGCTTGATTATATAGATTTTTTTTAGGATCTTCTAACAATGGCATGTGATGATACCTGTTGACAATTTTGTCACATTGCATAGAGGGGTAGAAAAAAATCAAAAAATTTCTCTTTGTAAAGTGTTTTTTGTTGCTTCGAAAGTTTTTGTAAGTGTTGCAGCAATTTTGGCTTTCAATGCCACCCCCTTGTACATAAAATGAAGAAGAAGAGCTTCACTTCTGAATAATCCAAATAAGATAGCCTCGCAAAAAGAAGGAAAAAGTGTCGCGATATCGTGACGTGTTGCATTTTCGTGGCCAAAAGCAAGGAGAAGAGGCACGAAATAAAAGGTGTCACGATATTGCGACATGTTGCATTTTCATGGCCGAAAGCAAGGAGAAGGAGCAAGAAAGAAAAAGTGTCATGATATCGCAACATGTTGCGTTTTCACGGCTCAAAGCAAAGAGAAAGAGCAAGAAATAAAAGGTGTCACAATATCACAACATGTTGCATTTTTGCGGCTCAAAGCGACAAGAGGGGCAAGAAAGAAAAAGTGTCGCGATATCGCGACATGTTGCATTCTCATGACCAAAAGAGGAAAAGCATCGCGATATCGTGACATGTTGCATTCTTGCGACCAAAGGAGGAAAAGTGTCGTGATATCATGACATGTTGCATTCTCGCGACCAAAGGAGGAAAAGTGTCACGATATTGCGCCATGTTGCATTCTCGCGACCAAAAGAGGAAAAGTGTCGCGATATCGTGACATGTTGCATTCTCACAACCAAAAGAGGAAAAGTGTCGTGATATCGTGACATGTTGCATTTTCATGGCCAAAAGCAACAAAAGAAGCTGAAGACATAGAAATGTCATGATTTCGTGACATGTCATATTTTTGCGATGCAAGAAGAAGAACCAAGCTGAAGACATAGAAATATCGCGATATCGCGACATGATTTTTCATGATTCAAAGGGGGCATGCGCTCCAAGACGAGTATTTTCTCAAGATGATCAAGTGCATCATAAATGCATTTTTACTTTCTTGGTAAGCTCGCTGCTCATTTTTGGCAATTGGAAGCGAAGTATCAGTCTCTGAAGGAGAGCCCGGCAAGCATGGCAATCACTCGAGCATTGCACCTAGAAACCAAGGCCACTCAGATGGATCATCAATACATGTTTCCATGGTTGACTCGGTCATAGATGCCAGTTCTGGTAATGGATTTGAAAGCTCAGTCACGAGGACCGCGAGGAGCCAAATTCTTAGATCTCAAGAGTATACTTCGCCATTCTGTGTAATAATGACTTAGAGGGTCGGGTCCTCTATAAAAACCTAGGCATTGTAATGTAAGAAAGGGGGGAACTTTCTGCTAGAAATTTGTTGTAACTTGATGTCCTGCTATTAATACTAAAGAGCTTTGGACTCAATTTCTCTCTTTTATGCTGCCTTCTGTGTTTGATTCTTTTTTCTTTCTTCATTTGCATACTGTGACTCTGAATCTTGAATCTGGTGTGTGATTGGGGACTGTACCTAAAACTTTCCCGAAGGATACATAGGAGAGGAAAAATGCTATATTGATTTTCTTTTATGTTGCCTGGTGGGTTGTGGTTTCTGTTATATTTGCTTGTCCTAATTGTCGTTACTCTGAACTCTAAATTT
This sequence comes from Wollemia nobilis, assembly GCA_028583015.1. Lineage (NCBI taxonomy): Eukaryota > Viridiplantae > Streptophyta > Pinopsida > Araucariales > Araucariaceae > Wollemia > Wollemia nobilis. The sequence goes on from JAQPPZ010000523.1 coordinate 26,627,020, forward strand.
TGATGAAAGGGAGAAGGAGAATCCTGGAGCTCTCTTAGAGGATACATAGGAAGGTTAATATGGCATTTCTTTTGTTTATTCTTGGTGTTGTTTGCTGCTATTCAAGTTGTTAGTTAGTGATCGTGCTTCCTGTTCTCTCCCATTTTAAATCATTAATCTCTCTTCCCTTACCCATTTTTATTTATTCCTCTAACCCTAACTCTTTTTATCTCTTTCCTGCATCCTTACTCTATTTATCTCTTTCCTGCATCTCTTATCTCAAAACACCAAAGTAGTTTAGCATAGGAGCCGACCTTTCTCCAAATATTGGCATGAGGGGCATCTCTTCCCTTCGACCTTTCAATTTTGGTCTAGGTCTAGGGCGCATACATTTACCCAAAATCCTTTCCTAGGTAGATTTGATGACCAACAGTTTTTGGCATGCCCAGTGGGACCAAGGTCCCATGTTTTAAGGAATCTCAAGTTTGGTGAATCTCTAGCTTGCCTCCATTTGGAAAAATCACTTGGCGACTCTGACTGAGCTGAAGATCCAAATTTCTAGATCGTAGGCACCTTTTAAATCTGAAAGAAGACACCCCAAAGGAATCAAGGTTTGGTGAGCAGCCTTGACCTCACAAGCGAAGAAAAGTATGTTCACCTGACAACTCTGACTTAGTGGTGAGAAACGTGATCTCTGCAAGCCACTGCTATAATGGAGAGGGTATGCTATCCTAGCTGGGATGATCATGGCCCTCTAAATCTCCAAAGTTACCATGAAATTCTCGAAAGCACCTTGAAGATAGTGATGAAATACAATGGCACTAAGGGAATGGCCTGAGAGCACCTTAAATATGTTGCGGCTTTAGGGTTCCTCCATGAAATAATTCATGAATATGTCATGATCAAACTCCTGGTTCTATCTTTAGAAGGAAGGGCATTGCAGTGGTACAAACTGCTCGGGCATAAAAGCATCTACTCATGGGATGACTTAGCGAGAGCACTATTCAAAACATTTGATGGCTCTTAAGACCCCTTCCAGCTTTTGACATACCTCTCCACCATCAGGAGAGCACCTTTGGAGAACATTACAGACTTCAATGTCTAATTCTATAAAAGTTGGAAGAGAATTCCAGGAGAGATTCAACCGACGCCCGCCCAAGCCCACCTCTTCTATGTTCGGACCTTTCACCCAAACATGGGCCTCCTCTTACTATGATCAGGTGAGCGAAGATTCCCTCAAATATTTGAGGAAGCAGTATGAGCAGAGCAGCTCCTGCTCCTATCTGGAAAGTGGCAGTGGGGGAAAACTCCATCACTTTCTCCAATATTGGCTGCTCCTGTCTATCCTGCACAGTATTCACCATGGAAGATTCCTCATACTAAGCAGAGACTTGAGATGCGGTCGTTTGGAGCTCAAGTGGAAAATTTCGTCCAAGGCCAACGATGGGAATATGCAAGCTTTTCCCCAGCAATGAACAATATGGTTGCTTGCAGTCTCCATCAAAGGATGGGCCAAGGAGAGAAACAGACTCAAGTAGCAAAACCTGAGAACAAAGAGGGCACATTTTTGCACCCTTTTTGTATCCCAGTGGATGGAGTTTGGTCTACCTCCCACACCTACTATTCCCACACCTACTAGGTCTTAGTATAATATTTGATATCAGTAATCCCCTAGGTCTATGATTCCATACAATATTTTGAACTACCTTAGGACTTGATCAAATCGAAAGACCTCTGGCTCCCTCCTCTTTATAGTCAACCACTTGATCCTCCTAATCCTAGCTAGCTCTATCCTATCCTTGACCCATCCTGGGTGTAGATGCTAGGTCACCATATAATCTTGGCCTCCCTCATCTCATCTACTGCCCACCTCGCTAGTGGCAGGTTCCCGATGTAGGTCCTCATGACCTGCTCTAAGGATTTGGACTATCTATATGCTATAGGTCACTCTGGGGTGGGCAATGGTCCTAGTAGTGCATCATGTCTTTGCACCGCTATATGCTCCCAACTCCATACCTAGAGCAAAGTCATGCACACTAATTTTGCACACCTCTTGTACACTATGTTGTACAATATCTTGTACAAGTAGGCTAGCACATATGGATCCCATGTGAACCAAACTCCCTGGTGTTGCATGTCTACCACTACACCCACCATCATCCATGGTAGATGTCGCCTGTTGGTATGGCATATCAATTATCCTACCACCACCTTATAGAGCATGATCATTAATCGGTCTACCCCATATCACCCCATCAGGTCATCTACGACTATGGTGCTCTCTCACACCTAGTGGACCCAACCTCCTAAAAATTACTGCAAGGTCACTAGCCTCCCTCATACTCTTTTAATTTTTGTCCCTCTGATAGGGATACGCAATATGCTCCATACGTCCTCTAGTGTGATGGTCATCTCCCCTATGAGTAACTGGAAGGTGGATGACTTTGGGTACCATCTCTCTGTCAGTTCCATCAATAGGGCCTTGTTTGCCTCTACTCGAGGTAGCCTCACCAGGTGGTCTAGCCCCACCACCTCTAGTGTATCCCTCTCCACCTGTTCGAGTGCCTCTAGCTCCACCTCCAGGGATATGGCTCTCCACTTGCGGCTCTCAAGTACTCTAAGATGCAATAAACAACAAAAATAAAATTTTCCATCAGTTAAATTAATCAAAAAATTAATTCTAAATTAATTAATTAAAAAAATTACATTTAATTTAAAAAATTTCTAAGTTTGTTTGCTAAGGTCACATTTTGCATTTCCAAAGTTAATTTGCTTGCTTCTATCCCTCTTTTCTTCTTTCTTTTCTCTTTTTTTATTTTGTTTTCTCTTATTTATTTTTCTTTTTTTCCTGCAATGAAATCACACCTAAAGTTTTAGGATCACGATTTTTTAGAGGCGAAGTCTTTCCCTGCTTTTGTGAGGTACAATTTTGTGAAATTGCACCTGGGCCTTGTCACCCAGTATGATTTCACCACTGCTACCTATGACGAAATCATGACCAGGCCATGAAATATCACCCAGGTTGTACACGATAAAACCACCAATTTTGGTAGAAAGCCACCCAAAAATTACACGAAATTTGAAAAAATTAAAATGCAAGTGTGGTTTTCAATCCTACTTGTACTCGCTCCACTTTTGTTCTGGCCTTGCCCCTCACGACTGCTGAATGATGCATCGGTAGCACCATATCCTTTTTTCCCTAGAGCTATTTTCTTTTCTTTCATGCAATAAAAATGAATTAGGGTTTTACCCCTTTTTCACTTTTTATCTTAGTTTTTGCGTGCTTTTCCTAATTTTCTCTTTTTTTTATTTTCACTTCTTCTTCTTTTGATTTTCTCTTTTCAAGTTTTTATGAGAGACTTTGTTCCTCATAAAACTCGAGGGAGCACCCTAGCCTTAGATGTATTAATGTTCCTAATGCCTTGATTTATGTGTAAAACATCAAAGTGTCTGGAATAAAACCATTTTTGCACCATCCTTTTCTTCTAAACAAACCACCCTATTTTTGCTTATCGTATTTTGTTTGTGAGTGTTTACATATTTTCTTTGACACATATATTAGGCCATAAATGCATCAAAGAGGGGGTAAAATGTAGACAAAAAATTGACCCACTTTAATGGGTAATCTTCCTAGAGCCCTTTGGGAGGCTCCTTAGACTTGTCTAAGGCAAGGGTAAGGTTCCTTCCCCCTATTTTAACTATTTTCTCTCTATGTGAAATCATGCTCACCTTTGACGGAGTGCAACTTCACATAGGTAAAATCGCAGTCGACCTTGATGGGGTGTGATTTCATCTTTTTAGGGTTTTTTCCAAGAAAACCCTAATTCTTTGGGTTTGGCATATTTTACATTGGTCCTCCTTGGTTTTCCCACCTTTCTCACCTTCAAATATGCTATATAAGGAGGGTTTGAATTCACTTTTCACACACGATCATACACAATTACATTACATAGATTATATATGATGTATTGCTCACTAACATTTTATTTCTTGCAAAATGTTCTTTTTTGGTCTGCATCCTTATTTTTCATTTTCAAGCTAATTAAATTTGGATTTTGAGGATTGAATGGTCTTTTGTTGCATTGGATTATTGATTGCTTTTGCTCACTCTTGGTGGATTGATATTGAAGCCCTAAGGAGAGATCAACCATTCAAGAGGTCTCCAACATTTTTATCTACTTCCTCACACTCTCTCAGGTGAAAGCACTCTGTTGCATACTTGTTTCTATTTGCTACATCTTAGGTTTATTATTTTGCTTCAATATGAGACGTTTCATCTCACTTTGATGAAATCTCACCCGATCTGCTATGGGGTGTGATTCCACCTGTGCATTGTCACGCTTACCTATTACAGGATGCTACTTTGCCTGAGTAAAATCTGGGGATAATTTTTTATCCCAAACTTCAACATTACCTTCTAGACTACATTTTGGACTTGGTCCTACATTCTATTTTGTGGGTTTTGCATTATATTCTATTGTGTTGTATTATGTTTTTTCTTGCAAAGGTCCATTTCCACTTTAATTTATCAAAAGTTAGCTAAAAGGACCTAGGGGGATTGACTACTGCACCTCCAAGCGATGTTGTACAATGGCATAAGGAGTCCCCCTAACGCTAATCATATTTTTCAAGTGCTTATTAAGTTGTCTTACATGAACAAGAATTATTAATAGCATTGGATAAAAGGGGTACAGACAAGAATAAATTACTGAATAAGCTAAGTATTTTGATTAGTCTTTAGGATATTTGTTGAGTGCATTATATTTTTGTTGTAAAACTTAGATCTGATTTTATAAAAATATATTTAATTAAGTTCTAGGCATTTAAATATAAACAACATATAGTGTGCACTTAGGGTTAACTCTATTTGAGCATCTCTTCTTGAGCCCTTTCTTAAAGGTTTCTGATTTAGAACCCTAGGTTAGAAAAGCATTCAAAGAAATAATTATTCTACGGTTAGTTCTTGTATTCCTACATTCTATATTTTTGCATTGTCATTTATCTTTTATAGCATAGATCTAGAAAGACCAAATATAGGTGTTTGTCTTGAATCTCATACATCAAACATTCTTGAAAACCAGAGGACTTGGAACAAGTCCTTAAACTGTTCCAAGTGAACCCTTCCCCCTAGAACTGAGTGTAGAGAACAACGTATCCCCCACGGTTCACCTCAAGGCTTTCTCTCTTTTATGGATCCAGCCTTGAGAATCGTATGCGATAGGGTAATTTTCCCCTTTACAAAAAAATATGCCTTTTTTTGGTTTGCATTCGCATCTCAAACCTTCCATGCCCTCAAAGAAGTTATGTACCACTCTTGTTTTGGCCCACCTTGATTTTAGTAAACATTTTTATCACTGATTGTGATGCTTCTAGCATAGGTATTGGAATTTTTTTCATGCAATATGAACACCATTAGCCTTTGAAAGTAAACAACTTTTAGGCAAGAATTTGGGATGGTTCACTTATAAGAATGAAATGATAGTTGTTTTGCATATTTTATAGAAATGGAGGCCTTATTTTTTGGGGCATTACTTCATCATCAAGATAGATCATAGCAACCTTAAGTATTTCTTAGAGCAATGTCTCTTTTTTCCTAAATAAAATAAATGGATGACCAAGCTCTTAGGGTATGATTCTATCATTAAGTACAAGAAATGAAAGGAGAATATGGTGACTAATGCCTTGTCTCACAAATATGAGGATGTTGTTGTCATTAATGACATCTCAAGTCCTCTTCCATAATGGTTTTCACAACTTTAGAAGGATTGGCCTTTTGACTTGGAGATTGTGCATGTCATTCAGGACATGGAGGTGGTATCATCATTACATTATTGTTTCTCATATACTAATGGAGTGCTTTACAAAAATGATAGCATATATCTTCCTCAGTATTTGGCTATTATGTCATATATTCTCCAAGAAATGCATACGTCTCCTTTGGTTGGACATTTGAGAATCTTGAAAAAAAATCAGTGGGTGAAGCAATATTTTCTTGGAAATGATTAAAAATAGATATCAAGACATTTATAGCCAAGTGCAAGGTGTGTCAACATAACAAGGGAAAAATACTTAAATTCTTGGATTATTACAACTCTTGCATATCCTTGACTACCAATCGGAGTATATATCCATGGATTTCATTAAGGGACTTCCCAAATCTAATGACAAAATGGTGGTCTTTATGGTAGTAGATCAACTTTCTAAATATGCTTACTTTTGTGTATTACAATATTCCTATTCAACAAGTAAGGTGGACAAGGTATTTCTTGATTCTATTTTAAAATTACATGGTATACCTAAAACCATTGTGAGTTATCATGACCCTATTTTCACCAGTAAATTTTGGAAATAATTATTTCATCTTAGTGGTACTAATTTGAGAGTGTCCTCTTCTTATCACCCTTAACTATATGGTCAGACAAATATTGTTGATAAATATTTGGGTACTTACCTCAATTATTTTTCTTAAGACAAGCAGTATATTTTAGAGTATGTCCTCTTCTTGTCACGCTTAATTATATTGTTAATAGATGTTTGGGTACTTACCTCCATTATTTTACTCAAGACAAGTAGTATCATTGTGTTCATTATCTCTCATTAGCTGAATGGTGGTATAGTACTTTGTACCATATATTCCTCAAGATATCCCTATTTGAAGCATTATATAGTCAAAAACCTCCATTAGTTGTAGACTATGTTCCAAGATCCTTCAAGGTTTCCCAAGTAGATGATTTGCTACAACAATGATAGTTTGTGCTTCAAATTCTAAAGGATAATTTGATCCAAGCACAGAACCGCATGAAGTAACATGAATATTTACATTGATATGAATAATAATTTATTGTAGGATATATAGTCTCTTTGCATCTACAACCTTACAAGAAATTATGCTTGAAGACCAATACTAGTCAGAAGTTGGCTCCTTGATTTTATGGTCCCTACAAGGTAATTCATCAAATTGATGAAGTGGCATATCAGTTGGAGCTTCCTCACTCATCCCACATCCATCATGTCTTTCTTGTATCTTATTTCAAATAGGTTATCGACCAAAAGATGTATTCCTAGAAAAATATTCCAATACTCAATGGAGAAGGTTGAATCACTCTCTAGCCCAAAGTAGTGTTGCAGTCTAGATTTCATCATCTTTGGTCTTGATAAATTCAAGAGTTCCTCATAGAGTGGAAGCACCTTTCATAATACAATGCTATATGGGAACTATGAGCGTTCTCTAGTTTTTTCTAGCTTTGAGGATAGTTTTTTTAGGAGGTAAGCCATGTAAAGGCTCCAATATAGCCACATTAGCCATATTTAATTTTATTTATATTGGGTCCTATGTTTAGATAGTTATCCCTTGAGCATTAGAGTTAGGATGATTATTGATTTAGTCTATAAATTGGAATAGATAAATGATAGCTAAGATCATCTTTCACATTTGAATCTGTGTCATGTTTATTTTACATATGAGACTTTGCCCTATCCAAGTAGCTATGAGACTTTGCTCTCTATAAGTGGTTAAGGATTTGTATTGATTTGAATCTAGAATTTGATTATTGCATATTTTATTTTTTTCAACTAGATTTGAATTATTGTCATCATTTGGGTAATGTTATTGAAGAACACGGTCTTAAACTGAGAGGAGGGGTGAACAGTATAAGATCAACTTTTACTTTTCTTTCCCAAACAATATTATCAATTGCAATATCAATAGAAGTAATAAAGCAATGCATAAATCATCACACACATGAGAGACACAAATTTAACGTGGTTCACCCAATGTGGGTTACATCCACAGAGAAAATATTTCTTCTAAATTTTCTCAACAAATATCTTGGGAATCAATTCCCTATTACAATGTTTATGGACCTCTATCCAAAGGAGATCTCAATCCCCAATGCTCTGATTTGTGGATCTCTCTCCACAAGAGAACTCTATCCCCTTTTGCTCTAGTTTGTGGATCTCTCTCCATAGGATAACTCTATCCCCTTTGCTCTGGTTCGTGGATCTCTCTCCATAGGAGAACTCTATTCCCTCTATGGTTCATGGAACTTGATCCAAGAGAACTCTATCTCCTCAACTGGTTCATGGATATCTATCCATAGAAGAACTCTATCTCCCCAGTTGGTTCACAGATATCTTTCCATAGGGAAACTCTATCCCCTCTTTGATCTAGTTCATGGATCTCTCTTCACAAGAGAACTCTATACTCTATGCTCTAGTTTATGGATCTATCCCTATTGGATAAATCTATCCCCTTTGCTCTACTCAACTCTTCTCCAATTTTCCCCAAGCCTTAACACAAAGCTTGATCAAATCAGCAACCAAACCTACTCTCAACTTTGTCTCAAATCTACCCCAAGTCTTAACATAAAGCTTGATCAAATCAACAACCAAACCTGCTCTCAAATCTATCTCAAATATGCCCCAAGCCTTAACACAAAGCTTGATCAAATTAGCAACCAAACCTGCTCTCAACTCTATCTCAAATTTGCACCAAGCCTTAACATAAATCTTGATCAAATCAGCAACCAAACCTACTCTCAAATCTATCTCAAATCTGCACCATACCTCATTACAAGGCTAGCACAAATCTACCTCAATGTTGCTTCAAGTCTTCTCACAAGACTTGCTCAAATCTACCTTAAATCTACTTCAAGTCTTCTCACAAGACTTGCTCAAATCTGCCTTCAAGCCTTCTCAAAAGACTTGCTCAAATCTACCTCAATGCAACTCACTCTATCTGCTCAAATATTTCCAAATCTTGCATACAAACAAATGCTTAAGTCTCTTTCAGAAATACTTTCTTCAACTAGGCAATTCAGACATATTCTACCTAGAATTCGTTTAACCTCTAGAACATATAGAGAATGATATGCACTTATCAAAACCCCAATATGTTCTTCACACTCACAAATCTTGCATTCAACTAGTCCAATATCTCTCTCTCTTGCAAAAACCCTTTCAAATCAAATCAAAACAATGTATAACTTGCTTCACAAAACTGATCTATCTTTCTTGCAAATTTGCTCTCAAAGATCAACCATACTAATGCACAAAGTTTCTCAATCTCTTTCAACAATGGAAGCACACTTGTTCTCAAACTCTAACCCAAATATTTCCAAAACCATTCAACAATGAAGTATAAGAAGATCTTCAAACTCTAATGCAATTGTTTCAACTTTCTCTCAATAATTGATGCACATGTAGGTCTCAAACCCTAACTCAAATATTTCCAACAATGCATCCAAAACAACCCTTTTATCTCCACCTTATGTTCTAGAAACATTTACTCAACAAACACCTTAAACAAGTAATGATATACCCATACCTCTTATTTTGCTCTGATGAAGATATGTCCTCAAAACCTATCTTACAAACAACTTATCCTTCTTGTGCCACTACAAGGGTTAGATAGCAAAATACTTTCTCAAACCATCCACATGAACTTCCTTCTCAAAAAGATATGCTCAATGAAATCTGAAATTGATGTTCAATAACTCTTCTCTTGTTCTCAAAAGATAGGACATTAATAATTATCAAAGACCTTCAAACCCACTTTCATCATACAAAAATTACAATAAAATATCAAACCACTATAACACCTTATTACTCCTATTCTTGCATGCAAAACATATCCCCTTTGTTTTTCTTAATGCTTTTTGCAAAAATAAAATATATAAGGCACTCTTTGTAATTTATGTTTGCAAAATAAAAACTCTTAAAACAACTCCTTGCACACAAAACTTTATGACTTCACAACCTTATGACTCCCTAATTATAAAAACAAAGCTTTAATAAACTCAACCCTTATAACTCCTACTAGCAAAAATTAATTTCAACCCTTATGGAACTTATAAGAAAACATAACCCTTATGGCTCCCTAAACTCAAACAAAAACTTTATAAAAATTTTTCCCTTACCAACATTCGTTGCCGTGGGGTTTCGAGCACGTGACCTCATGGAGCCCACGCTCTAGTGCATGCTAGAGCACCGTGTGGGCTAACTACCCACACAAGACCTCAAGGCACTTAACTTCCATTTAAACTGTCATCATCGAACAAAGTTGTCACTACCCAAAACAAAATACGAACAACTTATCACTGTCGTGTCTCAAACTTGAGACCTCCTTTACACTACTCCTTACGTAGGGTTCACCTACCAACTGAGCTACCCACTCGGTTGGAACCAAAGGCCTGCACTGCTCCTTATTAACTTTTGTGCGTTGTCCAAAAAGAAAATGTGCATCCTCTTTACCCTCGTGTCACCTTGCTCAAATATTGTGCACTACAATTTGTGAAGGATTTTGATGCCTTAGGAATTTTGAATTCCAACCATAATATTTTCACACCACCACCAAATGATTTTTGGTTCCATTTTATATATGCGCTTCGACTTAGGAAAACGACATCGATGCTTTTCCACCTTAGGAGAGTATTTAAATTTTGGCGCCCATTTAAATTTAAATAATATTATTATAATATTTAAAATTTTAATTTAAATATTATAATTAATCCTTTTAACCCTTTGTCTTTTGCCTTGGAAAATTCCTCAAATTTACACTTAATTGAGTCTTCCTTTTTCAATGGAGGTATTTGCCTTGCAATTTAATATTTCAACCTAGAAAATGATTTTCAATCATTTTACTTTTGACATCAATCCTTTGACATCAATGACAACCAATTACTCAAAATTTCCAACAATCTCCCCCTTTGTCATTGATGGTAACCCTTTCTAAAAATTCCTTTTCCTATCACTGGATTCCAAATTTTCTGCCCCTAGAAAACTTCTCCCCCTTACTCAAATGCTCTCCCCCTTTGACATCAATGGCAAAGGGACTCCTTTGGGGCTAAATATAAGACTCTTAGCTCAGCCCCCTCCCCACCTCCTCTCCTTGAGGTGATTAATTTTGGGGTGGGAGTATCTCTACTCCCAACATACAATGCTCTTTTTCTTTGTCAACCTTCTTTTTCAACATTTTTGTAGCCATACCCTTTTGATCCTTTTGAGTGTCCCTATTCTTGCTTGTCTCTGGAAGTTCTAGAAACTCTATTCTACACCACTTGGCCTTATGCCCAATATTATTGCACTTGTAACACTTAATGTTGTAGTTCTTGGAAGGTGTAAATATCTTGAAGTTCCTCTTGGTGAAGCCATACTCATTTCTATCATGAACCTTGCAGTGGATTGCTTTATGACCAAAGCGATTACAAGAGTAGCAATACCCTTGAAAGAAATATCCATCTTTGAATGAGTTGAAATTCCTCTTAGTGGAGCCATACTCCTTTCCATGAACCCTGCAATGCATAGCCTTGTGACCAAACCGATTACATGAAAAACAATGTCCTTTGAAGAAATAGTCATCTTGTCTTGAAACACCTGGTCTCTTAGTCCTTTCTTTGCCTTCTCTATGATGATCCATGTTTCTTGTTTGTGCATTGTTTCCTTTCTTAGTGAAGCTTTCATTCTTCAACTTATCCACATAGGTCTTAGTTTCTTCTTCACTCTCTTCCTCTGAAACTTCCTCTTCTTTTGAGCTTGAGCTTGACCCTTCTTCTTGTTTCCTTGTCCTTCTTCAAAACCAAGTCCTATTTTGATAGATGAAGATATTTGTGCATTGATAATTTTATCCAAAGTCTTTGAACTTTTCCCAAACCTATGTAGCTTGTCCTTAGAATATTTCACTTCCATCCTTAGAGAAACCACTTCATGTTCTAATATTTCACATTCTAACTCTTTTACCTCTAACTTTTCAACCATGACCTTCTTCAATTTTCTTTGCCTCTTCAACCTTAACTTTTAAGTCAGTGAGATCTCGTAGAAGCTTTTCTTTTTCTTCCTCATCATCTTGAACTTGAGCCTTCAAGCTTGAAATTCTTTCGAACCTTTTCAATTCTTGGGGGACAACAATAAGTTCCTCTTCTAGATCAATTGTGGCTTCCTCTTCCTTTTCTGAATCTTTCTCTTCTTCTTGGTCTTCAAGAGCATCTTCATACTCTTCTACTTGATCTTCAACAGGAGCATGTTCTTTTTCTTCTATTGTTGAAATTAGAATTTCCTCCTTTTCACTATCTGAGAGGCCTTCATCACTGTCACTTGAAGCATTGCTTGCTATTTCAACATAAAAACTCTTCTTGTGTCTTTGAAATACCTTCTTCTCATGCTTGCTTTGACGATGCTTGTCTTTCTTTTCATGACTGAATTTTCTTTCTTTCTTTTTCTTGTATACTTGTTCATCTTTAGTACTACTACATTCATCTTGTGGACAATTAGTTGTATAGTGACCAATATTACCACAACCAAGACATTCGTTTTTTCTTTCTTCCTATGAATCCTTGAATGTTGCCTCTCTTCTGGATGTTTGATCTTTATTTATCCTTATCTCATAGGCTATGAGATTTCTATGTATCTCATCCATGTGTGTTCCCGTAAGATCTTCGCTGCTACTATACCCAGCTTTTGAACAATGGTCTGCAAGGTGGCCAAATTTACCAGAAATAAAACATTTGAGTATTCTTAGTTCCTTCGTATTTCCCTTTTCAAAGTTAGTTTCCTCTTCACTGCTTGATTCATCATTTGAATCAATTTCCAATTCTCCTCTTAGAGCAGTTATCTCTTTGAGAGCAAAATAAAATTCCTTTTTTTATTTATTGTTATTGTACCCACAAAAATAAAGTGCCATGTGACCAAGTTTACCACATTCAATACATCTCACAAATTTTACTTCTTTCTTTCTCTTAGTCTCAAGATCAAATTCTTCTTTCTTTTCAGGTCTCATGGTTCTTCTTTTACCTTTTATTTCCATGTGTGTTCTTGTAGATATTCCTTCAAGTTGTTAGACTTCTCTGAAGGAACCCACTTTGATACCAATTGAAGAACATAAGCTTATATTGAGAGGGGGGTGAACAATATAAGATCAAATTTTACTTTTCTTTCCCAAACAATATTATCCAATATTATCAATTGCAATATCAATAGCAGTAATCAAGAAATGCACAAATCATCACACACATGAGAGACATAAATTTAACATGGTTCACCCAATGTGGGTTACGTCCATGGAGAAAATATTTCTTCTAAATTTTCTCAATAAATCTCTTGGGAATCAATTCCCTATTACAATGTTTATGGACCTCTATCCAAAGGAGATCTCAATCCCCAATGCTCTAATTTGTGGATCTCTCTCCATAGGAGAACTCTATCCCCTTTGCTCTGGTTTGTGGATCTCTCTCCACAGGATAACTCTATCCCCTTTGCTCTGGTTCGTGGATATCTCTCCACGGGAGAACTCTATCCCCTCTTTGGTTCATGGAATTTGATCCAAAATCACTCTATCTCCTCACCTAGTTTGTGTATCTCTACCCACAGAAGAACTCTATCTCCCTATATGGTTCACGGATCTCTTTCCATGGGGAAACTCTATCCCCTATTTGATCTGGTTCATAGATCTCTCTTCACAGGAGAACTCTATCCCCTCTACTCTAGTTTGTGGATATCTCTCCATAGGATAACTCTATCCCCTCTGCTCTGATCAACTTTGCTCCAATATTCCCCAAGCCTTAACACAAAACTTGATCAAATCAGCAACCAAACCTGCTCTCAACTCTATCTCAAATCTACCCAAGCCTTAACATAAATCTTGATCAAATCAGCAACCAAACCTGCTCTCAAATTTATCTCAAATTTGTCCTAAGTCTTAACACAAATATTGATCAAATTAGTAACCATATTTACTCTCAACTCTATCTCAAATATACACCAAGCCTTAACACAAAGCTTGATCAAATCAGTAACCAAACCTACTCTCAAATTTATCTCAAATCTGCACCATACCTCATTACAAGGCTAGCACAAATCTACCTCAATATTTCTTCAAGTCTTCTCACAAGACTTGCTCAAATCTACCTTAAAGTTGCTTCAAGTCTTCTCACAAGACTTGCTCAAATATACCTTCAAGCCTTCTCAAAAGACTTGCTCAAATATGCCTCAATGCAACTCACTCTATCTGCTCAAATATTTCCAAATCTTGCATACAAACAAATGCTTAAGTCTCTTTCAGAAATACTTTCTTCAACTAGGCAATTCAAACATATTCTACCTAGAATTTGTTTAACATATGCACTTATCAAAACCCCAATATGTTCTTCACACTCACAAATATTGCATTCAACTAGTCCAATCTCTCTCTTTTGCAAAAACCCTTTCAAATCAAATCAAAACAATGTATAACTTGCTTCACAAAACTGATCTATATTTCTTGCAAATTTTCTCTCAAATATCAACCATACTAATGCACAAATTTCTCAATCTCTTTCAACAATGGAAGCACACTTTTTCTCAAACTCTAACCCAAATATTTCCAAAACCATTCAACAATGAAGTACAAGAAGATCTTCAAACTCTAATGCAATTATTTCAACTTTCTCTCAACAATTGATGCACATGTAGGTCTCAAACCCTAACTCAAATATTTCCAATAATGCATCCAAAACAACCCTTTTATCTCCACCTTATGTTCTAGAAATATTTACTCAACAAACACCTTAAATAAGTAATGATATGCCCATACCTCTTATTTTGCTCTGATGAAGATATGTCCTCAAAACCTGTCTTACAAACAACTTATCCTTCTTGTGCCACTACAAGGGTTAGATAGCAAAATACTTTCTCAAACCATCCACATGAACTTCCTTCTCAAAAAGATATGCTCAATGAAATCTGAAATTGATGTTCAATAACTCTTCTCTTGTTCTCAAAATATAGGACATTAATAATTATCAAAGACCTTCAAACCCACTTTCATCATACAAAAATTACAATAAAATATCAAACCACTATAACACCATATTACTCCTATTCTTGCATGTAAAACATATTCCCTTTGTTTTTCTTAATGCTTTTTGCAAAAATAAAAAATATATAAGGCACTCTTTGTAATTTATGTTTGCAAAATAAAAACTCTTAAAACAACTCCTTGCACACAAAACTTTATGACTTCACAACCTTATGACTCCCTAATTATAAAAACAAAGCTTTAATAAACTCAACCCTTATAACTCCTAATAGCAAAAATTAATTTCAACCCTTATGGCACTTATAATAAAACCTAACCCTTATGACTCCCTAAACTCAAACAAAAACTTTATAAAAATTTTGCCCTTACCAACTTTTGTTGTCATGGGATTTTGAGCATGCGACCTCACGGAGCCCATGCTCTAGTGCATGCTAGAGCACCACATGGGCTAACTGCCCACACAAGACCTCAAGGCACTTAACTTCCCTTTAAAATATCACCACCAAACAAAACTATTGCTTCCCAAAACAAAACATGAACAACCTATCATTGTCACATCTCGAACTCGAGACCTCCTCTGCACTACTCCTTATGTGGGGTTCGCCTGCCAAATGAGCTACCCGCTCAATTGGAACCAAAGGTTTGTGCTACTTCTTATTAACTTTTGTGTGCTATACAAAAATAAAATGTGCATCCTCTTTACCCTCGTGTCGCCTTGCTCGAAGATCGTGTCCTATGATTTTCAAAGGATTTTGACACCTTAGGGATTTTGAATGCCAATCATAATATTTTCACCCCACCACCAAATAATTTTTGGTTCCATTTTATATGTGCACTTCGACTTAGGAAAATGACGTCGATGCTTTGCCACCTTAGGAGAGTATTTAAATTTTGGTGCCCATTTAAATTTAAATAATATTATTATAATATTTAAACTTTTGATTTAAATATTATAATTAATCCTTTTAACCTTTTGTCTTTTGCCTTGGAAACTTTCTCAACTTTGCACTTGATTGAATATTTTTCAAAGGAGCTTTGTCTACCTTGTATTCCTTTTTCAATGGAGGTATTTGCCTTGCAATTTAATATTTCAACCTAGAAAATAATTTTCAATCATTTTACTTTTGACATCAATCCTTTGACATCAATGACAACCAATTACTCAAACTTTCCAACAATTATTTGTGCATTATTGGATTGCTATTATTATTGGTATAATTTTTAAGTTATTTTGTAATAGTTAAGGTGGATCTAAAGAAGATCAAATACATGAAAGATTGGTCTTTGCCTCAATCCCTCAAGTAGCTTCGAGGATTTTTACATATTATAGGGTATTATAGGAAATTTAATCACAAGTATGAAAATATTTTATTTCCTTTTACTACTCTCACTAAGAAGGATGCTTTTGTCTAGTAACAACTTCCAAGCCTTTAATACCTTAATGGAGACTGTGTATCACCCCTACTTTAGATACTTCTAAATTCAACAAACTTTTTTTATTGAGTGTGACGCTTAAGGAACAAGTATTGAAGTTATTTTTATCTAGGATAAACATCATTTGGCCTTTGGAAGTAATCAACTCTCTAGAAAGAATCTTGATAAATCCACTTATGAGAAGGAAATGTCATCCATTTTGTATGTTGTATAGAAATGGATGATGTGATACTTTGACTATTTGCTTCATTGATTTGAGAGCATTTAAATATATAACCCTTTCCCAATGTGGAATAGAAACCTTTAAATAAGGACAACAACTAAGCTTCAACCATTAGTGGAGCCATGGACCCTATGTTGAGTGGTTGCAACCACTCAACTTACAATCATGTTGGCTATGATGGTAATAATTCCTAACATCACCCTTATTACAATATAGTTTAAAGGTTTTTTGTTTTGGCTGTAGATGAGGAAATAATCTACTCATGTGAATGGTCACATGAAGGTAAAGTTGGATCCTCTTGGTTTGGAGTAGAGGGAAATTCCCCCTTATTACATCATGATGCAAACATGGGTAGGGATGCTATAATGGGATTGGCCTTACTATGAATTTTTAGTGGATATGGCCTCACTGAACACTTAACCAAGGATAGGTATAAATTCTTCTATCCATAGTCCAATGATTAGGATTCATACGCTCAATCATAGATAATCATTCATATTAATATTGACTAATTTTTTTCTTCTTATGAATGGAGGGAAACAAAATCATTCACCTTTAGTGGAGTGTGGGCCTTCACTTGTTTGTGTGATTTCAACTACTGGATTTCTTTGTTTCTTCAACCATGAGTGTCCTTATGGTAACATTCTCATCATATTAAATTTCATGGATAACCAATCGTTGCAACCATTAGGTGTAATATAGTAGATTGTTTCTTATGAAGCTCACTCTATTGTTTTTGCATCAATATTTCATTTATTTGGTTACCTTGTGTTTATTGAATATAGTCTTCAACAATATTTTTTATTAAGTTTAGTATTATAGAGCTTATACGCACATTGAACATTGGGAAATATTAATATTTCCTCCCCCCAATGTTAACTATACACTTGCATAATATTTAGATTATCGAGTGTAGACACATAAAACATGTCATGTTTAGGAGACTATTTATATGGGTATCTCTGCAGACCATATGACTGATCTTGGATCTTTTCCAGAGCTAGCAGTGGTTTTAACCACTCACTAGAGGCAGTTCTAACATGTCCAGTCATAGCTACTATCAACTAGAGCGGTTGCCAGCACCGACCATTGAAGCTGAGAGCGACCATAGCTAGTCATTGTTGTGGACAACGGCTAGCACTGAGACTAAAATTTGGGCATGAAACATGCATGATAACTAAACTTGCATTATATTTAAGTGGTTTTGGGCATGAATATTCCATTATTACTCCTAACTGCCACTCCCATGCAAGTCTGGAATTGGGTCTTTCCCCCCAACGGCCAATTTTATGCAGAACTGGATCTTGGCTTCTCCAAGAAGCCAAGATTGGGAACTTGGGAGGCCTACATATGGACCCTCCCAGGAACAAGTATGGAGGTCTGATCTGATATTTTATGCAGCAAAGCCCTGTCCAAGTGAGTAGCAAGTTGACAACCCTAGAGGAGATTTAAAGTGCTGCCCATTTTACAGATTGTCGAGCCTGCAACCAACAATGAAGCTTCTGAAGGACTAAGAAGTACACATCATAAATTCACATCGGTCTGACATAAATCCCCATTATTTTTATCACAAATCCATATTTTGACATGAATGTGACCCTTGAACATCAATTCAAATAAGTAATTGAGTGTCACAACCCCTAGTTTTTGAGGTAGAAGATCACAGTTAGTGGGTTGCTATCATCGACAGCAATCTGAAGTCACAATTGCTCTTAGCGACAACGGCTAGGGTTTGAGTCACCATTTCTTCAATTTTAGCATAGATTTCCTATTACTTTTGCTTTTTCAACTTATATTAGAGTAGATATATCTTTTCCATTACATTTGTATGATGATTTCCTAGTTATTCATGCATCTTTGCTTATCTTTGCATATTTTTATGCTTTATTGCAAGATTTATCATATTACATGCAAATATTTGAAAAGAGCCTCATCATGAGAGGCCTCATATGCTACTAATCACTCTATGTTGTTTCTTGAATGTAGATCATAGGTTCTTGACAAATTTAAAGCATCTTTGGCATCAAATCCCTCCAAGCAAGCAAGAAGAAGGCATTTATAAGCCCTTGATCAAGTTTATGTCAAATCTAAGAAGCCTACGGATTACACCATTCTCACTTAGGGCTTTTCATATTTGTAATCATTGTATCAATCATTTGGTATCCCTAAGAGGGACCTATTTGTAATCGTATTTCAGTATGAATTAATAATAAGAGACCTTATGTTTTGTTAATTCATCATCTTTCATGCTTTCATGATGTTATGCTTGATATAATGATGCAAATAGCTTAGGTGTATGCTTTTTAGTATCGTACATAGAGTACCACTAATCATGCACTCCAAACATCCTCTTATGAATAGTAGCATACACATCTATTCACAAGGGTCGAGCTTTAATCATTTAATAAATATATTCCTCTTTGTTATCTTCATGAGGAGGATATTATCATGTGCTACTATGCATCCTATGCTAGCATATTTAATGGCTTATCATCATTTCTTGTCTTTAACATCACTCTCTATAGTGAGGTCAATCATCTCCTATTTTCTATTTTACATCTTGGGCTTGTTCATCTGAATAAGCCATTGCCTCTAAAAAGCGATGTATTTGTGCTTCCTTTTTCTAGCAACACATTGTGGCATTGATGAAAATGGCTAAATCTTGAGTACCTTATGAGAGGAATCCTGGTCCTTCTCATGAGCCTCTATTTATAGCTTGTCTATAGATGAAGAGGAATCACATTCAAAATGGACCTCTTTGACTTCAATCTACTCTATTTAAAGTCCCTAATTTGTGGGAAAAGTTACTATATTTCAATCATTCGTCTTGTTCTCATGTTGCTTTTCCAATGACTTAATATGATATACTATGCCTTTGATGTCATAGGACATGTCATCACCTTTGGAGACTTAACCTGTATAATTGAAATTATCTAGATTCTAGAATCAATCTTTTCAACCAATCATATGTTTGGTTGCTTCAAAATCAACACAACAAACATCAGTAATATTACTTATTAATCATGAGCAACATATACATGCTCTTCATCTCCTGAGTGGTCATAATATTCTTTATCTTTGGCAGAATTATCATGTTGTTAATGTATCTTCTTCCAATTTGTATTATTTTCTAGAGAATATGATCCATTTGTAAAAGGATTGTGCCAACATTCCTTCAATGTGTGGTCATTTTTGCCATAAAGTGCACACGTCTTTTGTGTGTGAGAATTGTTTCCTTAATTTTGGAAGTGGTGTTGAGGTCTTGTACCTTTCTTTTTTGTTGCTTTCCCTTTTGTTTTGAAAGGATAACTTGATCTTCATCTTCAAATGTATGAGAAGCCTTTATTTTTTGAAGTAGATTCATGGACTTTTCAAATGTTAGTGTTTGCTAAGTAAAATTTAGAGTTGTCACAAACACATTATACTATGAATGAAGAGAACTCAAAATAATGAGAACTAATGTGTCATCAAACATTGTTTATCCCAAAGCTTGTAGTGATGCACATAGCTCTACAACTCGTCTCAAGAATAAATCAATTTTTCTTCATTCTTCATTTTAAGCAATGAAGTTGGTTTTGAAGAAAAAAGGATTTGTTTCTTGTTATTTACTTCAAATAGTATTTAGAGCTTATCCCATGCATCTTTGGTAGTTGACTCACGGATGTATGGCTGAACTTAATTAAAGACACCAAATAAGATGATCAATCGAGCCTTTCTCTTTGCTTTGTCAAATTTTATTTATTCTTCATCATTTATTTGGGATGGGTGATGGACCCATTTACAACTTTCTACACTTAAACTCAAATTGAGTTCTAAGTTTAGTTTTCCAAGTAGAATAATGATTCCCTCGCAATAGTTAGGAATCGGGTAATAGGATCTTTGGTGCACCACTAGCCACATTAAAACTTCACAAAACTATAAAGTTTTAGTTCCAATGGATTGACCTCAATTTTTTTTTCAATTATTATATAAGCCTATACTCGTAAATTGATTGATACTTCAAATTATGAGAAATCAACATTGTCTCGTCAAAAAAAAAATAAGTAGAGGGGATTCCTTCAAAATCTCCAGGGAATAAGCTTTGAATATTTAGATGCTTTAAAATATTATATGAATATTTTTCTTATTTACCTACATTTAATAAAAGGAAAGTATATGTTTGTTGTGGTGCAGTGGTAAATGCCCTGGGTGCTGGTAGAGGCTGACCCAGGTTCCATTCCCCTTGTCTCCATCCTGCAGATATATGGTATAGTTAGGAATGTCCTATGTGCTGGTAGAGGCCGACAAGGCTCCATTCTTCCTATGCCCAACCTGTTGAAAGTGGCACCTCGAAAGGGGTGTTTTCCACTATAAATTAGTTTTTACGCAGGTGTTGTAGGTGAGTTGGAGAGGAGAGGGCAATCCTCCAAGGGAGGTCCCAGGTTCGAATCTCCACCCTACCAAAAAGCTAAATTGGGTACCCAAAATCCAATTGATAATGTTGGTGCAAGCAGGGTTGGGTGCGACCCCGGGTGACTTTGACGGTGTATAACCCCCTGTTCATGGTCTCTTAGACCAAGGCGGCCCTGCAAGGGGTTTTTCGCTTAAAAAAATAATAAAAAAATAAAAATAAAAATAAAAATAAAAGGAAAGAAAAAATATGGGCTTCAATGAGTGCTCCTATAGTTCATGTGGAAATAAGAATTGTTTTATTGGCCATTAACAACCAAGTTTGGAGGCTTCAATCAGTCCAAGTGTCAACAAATTAATGGTAACACTTTAAATTCATGGATAGATTCCATTGGGCAGTAATTTTCATCTTTAGATGAGAGGAAAAATATCATGTGGTACCCCAATTTTGAAGAAACTAACACCACCCGAATTTGTTGAATGTTTTTATAATTTTTTCATCAAATTTTTAATGCCTCCTAAACCACGCTTGTGATCTAGTGGGAAAGGACATTTATGGATACCTCATAGTGGTTGTAGACCATGCCAAGATCCTATAATACTCCTAGTAGTGCTCCTAGATGTCAATATGGCTCCTAACTGGTGCTAAGTTGCTTGCATAGGAGCATCACATCCGTAAAAACTTAACTTCAACCAAAATTCATTCTACTTAATGAATTTATGATGGATAAGTTTGAAGTACTAACTCTTATCAATAGTAACTTGTGTGTTATGAAATTTTTACAATTTTTTCTCTATGTAAATGTTGTCGAGGTAGATTCTCTTTGGTGTTTGAGGAAAATTATCTTTGGGCCAAGGATGACCTTACCAGTTGATGAAATAGAGCTTATTGGAGACACACCTAGAGATATTTTATTTGGTAAGTGGCGGCTCAGATCTAAGACTCCTCAATCTTGACTAATGGTTGCTTAGAAAATATATATTTTTATGGCATTAGGACATGTGAAGGCTAGTTTGAAAGTAATTAAATGATAAATTCCCTTCAAGCTTGTATGAAGTGGATCCATGTAGTACCACCAACCTGCCTTTACTTTAGAATTATAGAATGGAAATTAAAAAATCTATCTAGACAATCTCCTTGGCCCATAGAATTTTCTCTTTTACACCTATGGTTTATTAACAAAGTACTTGCAGCCGCTCTAGGTCAAATCAAGAGAAATATTTTATTGTTCTTCCTCATTAGGTATCTAGTTCAAAAGAAGAGTTGGCTCTTCCTTCTATAACCTACTCTAATACCATTGATGTAATACTTTGACAATTTGCTTAACTTATATGAGACTATTTAAATACATAAGCCTTTTTCAATATGGCATAACCACCTTCAAATAACCTTCAACCACTGGTGGACTCATGGACCCTGTGTTGAGTGGTTACCACTACTCAACTTACAATCACATTGACTATGATGGTAATAATTCCTAACAATGGAAACCTTATTTTTTGGGTCATCACTTCATTATCAAAATTGATCATAATAGCCTCAATAATTTTGTAGAACAATGATTCTCATTTCCTAAACATAGTAAATGATTGGCCAAGTTTTTGGGTTATGATTTTACCATTGAATATAAGGAAGAAAAAGGAGAATGTGGTATTCTATGCTCTTTTTGACAAATATAAGAATGTTGGTGTTGTAAATTATATCTTTAATCCTCTTCCACACTGGATTTTATAGATTTGAGAATAATGAAATTAAGATCCTGAGATTGTTTGCATCATTTATGATGTTGATGCTAGTACTCTACTCCCTTCCTTGTTCTCATATGTTGATGGGGTTCTCTAAAATAATGATCATCTTTATCTCCCTTAGTCTTCTACTATCAAGGGAAATATTCTATAAAAATTGCATGTCTCTCCACTTGTAGGGCACTTTGAGTTCTTAAAACCTTATTAGCAGATGAAGTGGGTCTTTTCATGGAAAGGACTAAAAGGATAAGTCAAGAAATTTATTATTGAATATGAGTTATATTATAGAAATAAGAGGAAGAGTTAGATCTTTGGATTGTTGCAACCCCTACCTATTTCCAATTGACAATGGGAGAACATATCCATGGATTTATTTGAAAATATTCCCAAATCATATGGGAATTCAATTATATTTGTGGTGGTGGTTTGCCTTTCAAAGTATGTTTATGTTTGTGTCTAGCAACATCCTTTCAATGCTAACAAGGTGCCAATGTTTTCCTTAACTTCATTTTCAAACTACATGTTATATCCAAGTTAATTATTCGTGACATAACCCAATTTTTACCATCAAATTTTGAAAGAAACTGTTTACTCTTGGTGGTAATTAGTTGAATATGTCATCTTCTTATCACCCTTAGTTAGATGGCCAGATCGATATTGTGAACAAATGTCTAGATACTTATCTTTGTTGATATTATGAATAATTGTTTGGGTACTTACCTTTGAAGTTTCACCAAGATAAGTAGTACTAATGAGTTCACTTTCTTTTTTAGTTACATGATGATACAACACTTCTTATCATTTCTCCCTCAAGATATCCCCTTTCGAGGAATTGTATGGCCATAGACCTCTATTTGTGGTAGACTATATTTTAGGATCTTGTAAGGTGGATTAGAATATAGTTGATTTGTTTTAGTAGTGTCACATTGTGTTTATTTTCCTTCAAGTTAATTTGTACCAGGCCCAATATCAAATGAAGTAGCAACATGACATGCATAGCTTAGAGCAACAATTGCAAATGGAGACATGGTTTTTGCAACTCCACCCTTATAAGTAGTTGTCTTTGAATACCAAGTCCAATCAAAAGTTGGCATCGTAGTTCTATAGCCTATACAAGGTGGTTCATCACATTAGGGAAGGGTTATATCAATAACTTCTCGCATCCACCCTAATTTTCATGTTTCTTACCTTAAATATGTTACTAGTCAAAAAGTATGGTCCTAGGTACAATTTTCAATACTTGATGAAGAAGGGTGAATCAACCTCCAACCAAAATAAATTTTACAATCCCATATCAATAATTTGTGCTCTTTCTAGATGTAGGAGTTCCTAATCATGTGGTAGGATCTACCAAATGAAGATGTGATGTTAGAGTTCACAAGCATTCTCTAATCATTCCTAGCTTTGAGATCAAATATTTTTTATAGGGGTTCCATGTGATAGCTCCAATTCCAATATAGCCATGTCAACTATCTTTGTTATTGTCACCTCAAGCCGTAGGATTAGGTTAGTGGACCCTTGAGAATTAGTGTCAGGGCTATTAGTTTGTTTTACTATAAATAGAGAATTTATATTGTAGTTGACGATTCTTGCATGCTTGTTATCTTAAGTCAGCTCTAGTGTGCATACAAGACTTTGCACTCTCCAAGTGGTTATGAGACTTTTCCCCCTTTGAGTAACTAGGATTTATATCAATTTAGAATTTGGAATCTATTACTTGCAATATTGATCTCATGTTAAAATATTTGAATTTCTATCTCAATGAATGCTTTTTATTTTGTATTTATGAGTTTGCTATTGTTGTTGCTTTTTTTGAAACTTTTTTGTTAAATTTCTATCAAAATATGATCACCCACACTTATTGTAGTCTACGAGCAATTTTGTATCATGATGTACTGGATTCTACCATATTTATATTATATATTTTTTATTGTGGCCTATCATGTGTTTATGTTATGTTTTGTATTTTATGTTATGGATGCAATATATGATGTAATGCCTATATTATGTGATGTATGGATGTATCATCTAATGTTAGATTTATGATGAGATTTGTTTATTTGATTATGGATGTAAATTCATATTTTTGATATGACAAATCTAATGCGTATGAGATGCACTATTTTTTTGTATGGATGTTCTAATGCAAATTGTGGATGTATATAATGAATGAATCTAAATGTGTGTAACAAACTAATGGTATACACCACATATGTATAAAAGTCATGATCAAAATGTTAAATTTGTTACAAAAATCATACATTTGGATGTGAATGTGTGAGATGGAATATATGGAATGTGGGATTTTTCCCTATGATATTTTGCAAACTAAAAGGTGTGTGTAAAATAGTTAGTGGTCATTTAAATATCATTGTTGATATTCATCTGGTATCTATCGTATCTTACAAATACCCCTTAATAAGCAAAAGCTCATAAGGAAAACTGTAAATGATGGTGAGATAGTTAGGTTCTATGAGGGAATTTTAAGGTATTCCATGAGACTCAAACACCCTAGTTGACTAATCAAAAATTTGTATATTGTCTACACAAGACTCTAAAAGATACAAGTCTGCTATAAGACCTAGATATTCAATATCCTTGTGTGTGCAAAGTGAATGTATTATATTATGCATAAGAGTATCTCATTGCCAAGTGGGTTTCATGCAACCCATTACTATAATGTGGATCACCCTATGGTCATATTTATCTTGATGTTTGGACTCAGTTGGACTAGACTACTAGGAAATACAAGCCACCAAAATCTAGCTCATCCATAAGCCGACATTGGTTTGTACAAAATAAGGTCGCTAATTTGACAGACATAACACCATGCATAAGGCTACTCCATTGCTAGGTGAGTTTCATTCAACCTATTTTTGTAATGGAGATTGCCCCATGACTTTTGAATAACTGAATATTCTAGGGATTCAAGCTCATTACCCCCTTCTTTTCTTTTTATTTATTGGGATACTTGATCATTTTGTTATTTTTTTTAGTGGTGAAAACCACTCTTTTTAGGAGCAAGGTATTTTATTAATGGTGAAAACCACTATTTCTTTTTTTTGGAAACTTGCTCATTTTTTGGAAGAGCAAGGGGATTGCTTGGGTAGGGGGGATTTTGTCCTTTTATTAATTCTCAACATCCTAGACCATACACATAATAGGATGAGCAAGGAAAACCTTTCGCTCAAAGTGGTAAGAACTACATTGTAGCATCATCCTTCCTTGTTCAAACTCAGGTGTTAAATGTGTGAAATTGTGTTAGGATTTTGACATATGTAAGGTATTATCAAATCAAGACCTTACCTTCTAAAATCCAAGATAGCTTTCTACAAAATCTGAAAAGAAAACTAGGGATGGTTGAATGAATGAAAATCCCAGTGAACACCCTATAGCAACTTATTGGTTGTGTTGAAAAACATAGTTATCCTCAAAAGGGGAATGTGGATGATAGTGACATATGATATGTGGGGGTTTTTCCTATGTTCTTTTGCAAACTAAAAGGTGTGCGTAAAATAGTCAATGGTCTTCTAAATATCATTGTTGATATTCATCTGGTATCTAACATATCTTACAAGGACCCATTAATAAGCAAAATCTCATAAGGAAAACTGCAAATGATGATGATCGATAAGGTTGATTTAAGACTCGTGACTAGCATACAAACATGGTTTCATTCATAAGAATGCAAACACAACTTATACTAGTGTAAGTCCAATGTATGAGTATGCCTAATGCAACTAATCAATGAATGTAATGAAATGTATGATGAAATAATGCAATTTTTTTTATATTTTGATTATTTGTAATGGTTTTGTGTTTTGATTTTTTTGTTGTTCTTGTGATTTTGATTTTTTTATGGTTTTTTTTATTTTGGTTTTTTTTTGTTTTGTTTTGTTTTGTATACATTATGTGTTATGAATAACACAAGCTTATACTGAGAGGGGGGGTGAACAGTATAAGACCACTTTTTACTTTTCTTTTCCAAATAGTATTATTCAATATAATAAATGGCAATATCAATAGTAGTAATCAAAGCAATGCATAAATCATCACACACAATAGAGACACCATTTTAATGTGGTTCACCCAATGTGGGCTACTTCATGGAGAAAATATTTTACTAAAACTTTTTCAATCAATATCTTGGGAATCCTTTCACTATTACAATGTTTATGGACCTCTTTCCAAAGGAGATACCAAACCCCTAAATAAAGTTTGTGGATCTCTATCCACAGGAGACACCAATCTCCTAAGCTCTGACTGGTGATCTTCTAGAAGAACTGTTACCCCCACTGCTTTGTCTAATGGATATATATCCACTAAAGACACCTATCCTCACTACCCTAGCTAATGGATATATATCCATTGGAGACTATCGTCCTCTATACTCAATCACCTTAAAATATCTATTTCAAATTTGTACTAAACTCAATCCTTCAGTCTAGTATAAATTTGCTTAGTCTCTATCTTTGGTCTAGCACAAACTTATCCTCAAATCTGCACCCAAATATGTCCTTGAATCTGTACTAAACACAGTCCTTAAGTCTAGCACAAATATGTCCTCAATATCTATCCTCTGATCTTACACTAAACATAGTCCTTCAGTCTAGCACAAATCTATCCTCAATCTCTGTCCTCAAGCCTTAACTCAAAGCTTGACTTAATCTCAAATCAACTCTACTAGATTCATCCAAAACCCTAACTCAAGGTTTGAACAAATCAATAAATCAAATCTACTCACAAGTCTACTCAAAGACTTATCTTAAATATACCTTGTAAGCTTCCATAAAAGGGCACACTAATCTATCCACAAGTCCTCTCTAGAACTTGTCCAAATCTTCTCTACAAGTCCTCACTAGAATTTTTCCAAATCTTCTCAATAAGTTCTCTCAAGAACTTATCCAAATCTGCTCTCAATCTGTATTGTAAGCTTCCATAAAAGCTTACCCAAATCTATCCACAAGTCTTCTCAAAGACTTACCTCAAATCTGCTCAACAATTCCACACTAGAACTTGTCCAATCTCATAGAAACATAAAGAGAATTGTTAGAGACTCAATATGCTCTATACTCATCACAATGCTCAATCACTTTCAATCACTCTTTTAGAAACATATAGAGAATTGTTAGAGACTCAATATGTTTCACATTCACCTCAATACTCAATCACTTCTAATCACTCTTTCAGAAACATACAAAGAATTGTTAGAGACTCAATATGCTTCAACTCAATACTCAATCACTTTCTCAAATCAATTTAGAATATATAATAGTTTATTTTATGAAACTTGAACAATCACTTCACACATCCATTTGACTAGGTTCAACCAAATCTACTCAACCAATAACTCAATGAAACAATCCTTTCTTACAAACCCTAGTCCAAGCATATGAACACTCACTTAAAATGTCTTCCAACAATGCTCAAAAACCAATCTCACATAACAATGATACTCATGTTCTTTTCAAACCCTAGTTCAAGTTCTTCACTCAACAACTCACTTCAACAATAATGCTTATAAAACAATCTTCACATAACAATGATACTCATGTTCTTTTCAAACCCTAGTTCAAGTTCTTCATACAACCAATGGCTTCAACAACAATGCTTATAAAACAAGGTTTTAACAACAACTTTGTATTCCAAAAAACCTTCAAGCATTAACTCAATACACTCAAAAAGGTAACCCTAATCAAGTCCTTTTCACACCAAGCTTATTTTCATAAAACTAACCAATCAACTCAACTATGGAATAGTGTGCCCATACCTTTTTCTTGATGATGAAGGAATCTCATAAATCTACCACAACCACAAACATTTCTTTGCAAAGCTCAAAGAAATTATAAGATGATAAACTTCCTCAAAAATACAATGTAAATATCAAAACACACATACACCTTATCCATCCATATTTAAGAAAATATTCATCAACATATAAAAATAATTGGCCAAATACACCTTATAATCTCCCAATTATAATAATATTCAAGACCAAGAATAATATCAATACACTCTCCTTTTCAAAATAACTCAATGCAAGAAGTCCTCTCAACACTTTAAATCTTCAATAGACCAATGTGACACAAATCCTTTATTCAAAAATAAAGCTAACTCCTTATTCCTCCAATTTACCAAAAACAATGATTAATTAAAATCCTTTTCAACTAACCCTTTTAACTCCCTAATACCTCATGTCAAACCTTAGACATCATAAAAATTATATTCAAAATTTATTACTTTTGCCTTGGTGGGACTCGAACTCACAACGCAGCCTCAACCAACGCCCTAGCTGTGGCTCCAACCGCCATGCAAGCTAGGCACTCACTTGGGGAGTGTTGAGAAGCAACACACCCCCACTAAAAAATGAGATTCCATCCTTAGAAAGCCCTGAACTTCCATTTTTGCAGCAGGGACCCTCTTGATAATTTTCAGGTTTTAAATCCAAATTTGCTTGCCTCCTTTTTAAAGTTGTGTTTTTTCTTGCATTCCAGCTGTGTTATCCAAGAATTCACTTTTTACATGCCAGAATCATTCATGCACAAATAAAATTCTACACCGGTACCGAGAAAAATCCAGAAAACAGTTGCATAATTCATGAAAAATCAAACTTTCCATTTTTGGTAGTGTCGCGATATCGCGACACTTCCATTTTCGGAAATGTCGCGAAATCGTGACAGGTAAATCAAAAAGCAGCTAAGTCATTTTTGTGTAGCGAAATCACGACACTTTTCATTTTTGGAAGTGTCGCGATATCGCGACATTTCCATTTTTGGAAAGTGTCGCAAAATCGCTGTCGACCGGAGGAGAGAGAAAGAAAACGTACGAAAGGGCGCGATTTTGCGACATGTCGCGAAATCGTGACATGTCGCATTTTCGCGACAGGAGAGAGAAAGTGGGCTGCAGAATGAAAATCGGCTAAGTCACAAATGTGTCACAAAATCGTGATAAACGCGGTCAACGCATGCAGCTACGGGAACTGTCGCGATATCGCGACATGTTCTATTTTCGCGGGTTGTTGATGGAAAAGTGGCTAAGTCCAAAAGGTGCAGCGCGTCGCTAACATGTCGCAGAATCGCGGCTAAAAATCAAGAAGTTGTACGGAGGCCAGGAAGGTCACGATTTTGCGACATGTCGCGAAATCGCGACATGTCGCGTTTTCGCGGTCGACAGGGGAAGAAGCAGCGCAGCGCTCGGGACGTCGCGAAATCGCGACATGTCACAGAATCGTGATAGGAGAGAGAAAGTCCTAAGTTGACCAGAAGTGCATTCTAGCGGGAAACAGAAGGCATCTTGGGGTAGCGACACGTGTCAAAGCGTGAGGCAGACGAACAGAAGCCGACATGCAAGCTTGCTTTTAACCTGATTTAATCTATTTTAACCTTTAAAGCTTGGATTTAATGTTTATTAAAGTGCTAATATAATCTTTTTGTCTTTCATGCAGGATTCCATCTGGCACTTGCGGGACAACCGGGAAAGGCCATAAAGTCAAAGTTAAAGTGCAGATTTGATCAAGGACCGCCATGCTAGAGGAAAAGAAGCCGGTAAAAGCATTCAATAGCAAATTTATGACATAATTGATAGCATGGAGATAATTTCAACTCGGGATGGCTTTACGGAGATCAAATTGATGGAGAAGTGGTGACTCATCCGGCTCACCAGCAGAATTAATGGAGGCATTTATTTGCAGCTACGGATGAATGCAAGTGGCTTTAGATTTTATCTTCTCCATTTATGGCAGCTGACTCCCCTGATTTGTCGAAGGGTTAAGTTCTATCTGGACTTTGATTTTAAATGGATTTTTATTGTAAAACCCGGGTCCTAGGGTTTAAGTGCGATAAGATTTAGGGTTTGAGCAAGATATTTTGAAAATATCAGGGTCTGTCCTGAGTCTATAAATACAGATTCTAAATGTAATCGCAGGAGGCGGAGACTTAGAAATAAAAGGCTTATATGCAATTTCTTGCAAATCTTGTGAAATCCTTTGTTTTTGGACTTAGAGTTGATGTGCTTTAGCTTTTCTGTGATAGCATGGCCAGGAGCCTAATCTTTTGCAGAGTGTGATAAGTGTATCTTCTTTTGTTATCCGTTCCATTAAATTTTATTAGATATATGCTGTAAATCTGAGTTATCAAGTTTAAATATGTTGTTAGGCTTCAGTTGTTCTCTTGTCTGCTAGGGGAAATTACAGATTTGAGGTTAAGTTTGTTCTAATTGCTCTGTCTTCACTGTGTGAGCTAGGCTGTTGGTGAAAGATACCAGTTTTAACCAGCTTCCCTTGGATTTATAATTTTTTGCTAGATCTGTTTCACTCTGCCTTGTGCTCTTAGTTGAAAGTGATCTTAGACTGACTGGACACTTTCTTCTTTGATTTGTTCTGTTGTGAAGCTGATAGCATAGATAATATTGATAGTTTGGGTTTTACAGTTGATGTTTGATAAACTTCACTTTCTGCCCTACCCTACCCTCTCTTTGTTTTCGGTAAATGATCCATTTTTATTTTTTTTGTTTGTCTTTTATTTAAATCTGCTGACCCATGAGAGCTAGATCAAGAATTCAAGTTAAATCCGATAAACAACTTTTGCAACTATCGAACAAGTTCAAGAACCCCCGTAAGGTAACGAGAGCAATCCATATTGAAATCTATTCTAGAAGTGGAAAAGAGTGAATAGCCATTCGACCCAACTCTGTAACTCGCACCTTGGATAACCAGCTAGATCCTAAAGTGAGTGGGATCCGTCCCGTGGGTGTCTCCGGCGGCTTCCTGCCCATCCTTTCGCGGGGGTGCGTATGAAAGCCGGACCAACACCTAATTGGTGCTAGAAGGAGGGCATGAACTCAGTTCAAGTATTGTAAGGACCTAACAGCAACATTTGAAGGACCCACAGTGAACTCCGTACAATTTTTATAAATTGTCAGTGTAGTTTTTGAAAGTTGTCAGTGCAGTTTTTGAAAGTTGTCAGTACAGTTTTTAAAATTGCCAGAGAAGACCTCAAGTTAAGGACAGTTTTATCTCCACTGACAGTTATCCAATTACAACTCAGAATATCACTGTCAGCCAAGTAATAATGGCAAATTGGTTGGGCCCCATTGCTTTGAACATTCCGGGTATAGCCCATGACCTGCCCAGAAATCTAGAAAGATACCTCCCTAGGTATAAACATGATGGGACAAGAACTGCAGAAGAACATCTGCTAGCTTTTAAAAATGCTTTAAAATTGTTAAATATACAGCATGAAGATGTTGCCTGCAGATTGTTCCCGTTCACTCTCCAGGAGGGAGCTTATGATTGGTTTTTAAACCTCACCAGCAATTTCATTACTAGCTGGGATGACCTAGAGAAAGCTTTTATATCACAATTTGGGGAAGTGATAGACCACAGTGTGTTATACCAACAATTTTCCAGCATCAAGAGAGAGTCGGGAGAAACTGTCAGGTCTTTCAATATGAGGTTCCAAAGAGCTTACGGTAGAATGACTGGCCATTACATCCCAAATGCAAATCTGGCCTTAGAAATCTACAAGAATGCATTGGATTCGGTGACCTCTATTTTTCTCAAGAGAGACATCAATATTACAACCCTGGCAGGGGCTTATAAAGAAGCCTTAATTCTTGAAAGACAGCTAGGACCTCAAATTCTGAGCAGTCCTTTGATAGCCTATGTTACACATAACATGCCTATTTTGAATCCCATTCCACATCATGAGTTAGTGCCAACATGTCATGCTCTACCCAAGGAGACTCCGTTAACTGTCACATCCACTCAAGCATGTGCAAAATACGAGAGAAAAGTTCGACAAGTTCAAAGTGGAAGTGCTTGAACCGAACGAGTTGTGATCCGGCATTACCCAAATCCGAAGTTTTTCCTGGTGAGTTAAATTTTCTTAGAGATCAAAGAAATATTGATATTTCTACTTCACCCAAAAATAGTACAACCAGGGTTTCAGATTCTTTCACTTTTCCTGAAGAGACAGAAAGTCTTGTATAGATTCCTGTGGATGAAATGCGAGATGTTCAACAGTTCAAAATGGACAGTTATAATTTGAGATGTGAGAGTCCAGAACTTAATAAAGATCCTTCCTCATCAGAGGATGATGAAAGTGAGATTCAATATCACTATGCGAAGTAATGCGAGGAGGATAACATCATTGAGGATATGAGGGAACTTAAAGTCGACATCACCCTCTATGAACCGCCTCGGATTGTTGAACAAAAGGTTAACTTGATTGAGGCTTACTCTGGACCACCTGTTGAATTTCAAGAAAAGGAGGAAAAGATAGTAAATATGAATGTGGTCAGCCAACTTGGAATTGATGAACTTTCTCAACATAAGCCTGCAACTTCTAAACATAATGTCAAAGAAAAGGCTATAAACTGTGTTGATGCAGATATTGGATCTTATAATTTGGCAACTGAGAAGGTGAGAACAGTTACAGCTCTAATCAATCACAACCATGACAGTTGGATATTACACATTGATGAGGTTAAATCTAAGCAAAGCTCAGGTGAAAAAGCAAATTGTAAGCATTCTGCTAGAGAGATAAAAATTGAAGTCCTGGATATTGAAGCAGTACAACAACCACAAAATGTTCAAGTTGTTAAGAACCAGGGCATACAGATAAAACATGATTTCTTTCAGTTCTCACATAATTTTGAAGATGTGGTGGTCTAGGTCTGTCAAGATTTTAAGGTATTTGATCTTGGGGGTTTTTACATTCAGTCCTTTTGAAAGAATTCTGCAAACCCTTCAAGAAGAAGCATAAACATGTTATCATATGATTTGTTATTATATGATTTGTTTAATTCGAAGGAGTTGCAGATTTGTTTTTCAAATGGGACAGGGAAGACAGTAAACACAAGTCTTTCCCAGATAGCAAATTTTTGAAGCACAGTCTGGAGTGCATTTCGTCAACAGGACTTGAAAGGTAATTTTTCTAAATTACTTGCACATGGTCAAAAAAAATTTAAGGCACCATTTCTCTGCTTTCCCAACTGCTGCATTTTTTGAGTATGAAGGGAAGTTGTAACATATGTATACATTGTAAGTAAGCTTTGAAGTTTTTTAGTTTTAGCTTGTGCAGTTTATTTCTTTTGTCAGTGCTTTTTATTTCTTTTCTTTGTCTTTTTATGTCAGCTTGCTGTTTAAGTCTGTACAGTCTTTTGTTTCAGTTATTTTCTTTGTTGTCTGTTCAGTTTATTTTATTCCCTTTGCCTGTACAGTTCTGTGTTTTAGTTTGTACATTTTTATTTTGTTTTGCTTTAGAAGCCTGTGCCTGTCCTTGGATGCCTGTTCAAAGTCCTTCAGCTTTTGAAATCTGTCCTTTAACCTCTACCTGAGCAATCAATGAAAAGTCAGCCTGCTGAAAATTGTTTTATTCTGAGCTGATCAATCCACAATCCAATCCCCATTCTGTTCATTATTCTAATTGAGATAGTCTGCTTGCACTGAACGGTGGAACTATTTTTTTAGTCAGGACAACGGTAGAGAGATGATGGGATCTTGTGTCTTGCTTGCCACAGTTGTTTTAATGATAGAAAAACTGCTATGTTGTTCAGTTGAAGGAACTCCCGGGGAATCCAAGAAAAGCTGGTTATAAGAGGGGACTATGGTTCATGCAATTATTTGGGTGTCACTAGAGGCTATCAATGCCTAGACTGAAACAATTCCAGATTGATCAAATGATAAAAGAAAATTGTGATTTCCCTAATGCCTTTCAGATATTGATATATTTCAGAGGGAGAGATATAAAAAAAAAAAAAAAAAGAGTTATATATTAAAAGAGGCAGCCAATACTTCCAAAAATATTTTCTTCTAAGTTATAGATTCTGCCCTACAGTTGTAAATTTGGGTCGTGTAAATCTAAAGGGTAACTCTGTCTAGGCTGTAAAAGGCTAAACTAGTAAACAGAGCTCTACTCGGTTTCCCCTTTTACAATCTAGAAAAGTTGATCAGTCCAAAGTTATCATTCAATTCAGTCATCCTTGAAGAAAGTTTTATACCCTTTGAAATTGCACATCAGAAATCTTCCTTGAAGTAATTCAGCCTAGTATGTCCTTGGGAAATTTTAACAGCTGGCAGTTAACAGTCAATTTATTATGAAGAATGTCTGTGGCAAGGCATGATGCATGGTCTTTTTGTTTTGAAACCAGAGTCTTGGGTTCTAAAATAGTGCTACTATTTTACCCGCAGATATCGCCATTTGTTGAGAAGCAACACACCCCCACTGAAAAATGAGATTCCATCCTTAGAAAGTCCTGAACTTCCATTTTTGCAGCAAGGACCCTCTTGATAATTTTTAGGTTTTAAATCCAAATTTGCTTGCCTCCTTTTTAAAGTTGTGCTTTTTCTTGCATTCCAACTGTGTTATCCAAGAATTTACTTTTTACATGCTAGAATCATTCATGCACAAATAAAATCCTACACCGGTACCGAGAAAAATCCAGAAAACAGTTGCATAATTCATGAAAAATCAAACTTTCCATTTTTGGAAGTGTCGCGATATCGCGACACTTCCATTTTCGAAAATGTCACGAAATCGCGACAGGTAAATCAAAAAGCAGCTAAGTCATTTTTGTGTAGCGAAATCGTGACACTTTCCATTTTTGGAAGTGTTGCGATATCGCGACATTTCCATTTTTGGAAAGTGTCGCAAAATCGCTGCCGATCGGAGGAGAGAGAAAGAAAACGTACGGAAGGGCGCGATTTTGTGACATGTCGCGAAATCGTGACATGTCGCATTTTCGTGACAGGAGAGAGAAAGTGGGCTGCAGAATGAAAATCGGCTAAGTCACAAATGTGTCGCAAAATTGCGGTCAACGCATGCAGCTACGGGAACTGTCGCGATATCGCGACGTGTTCTATTTTCACGGGTTGTTGATGGAAAAGTGGCTAAGTCCAAAAGGTGCAGCGCGTCGCTAACATGTCGCAAAATCGTAGCCAAAAATCAAGAAGTTATACGGAGGCCAGGAAGGTCGCGATTTCGCGACATGTCGCGTTTTCGCGGCCGACAGGGGAAGAAGCAGCGCAGCGCTCGGGACGTCGCGATTTCGCGACATGTCGTGAAATCGTGACATGTCGCAGAATCGCGGTAGGAGAGAGAAAGTCCTAAGTTGACCAGAAGTGCATTCCAACGGGAAACAGAAGGCATCCTGGGGTAGCGACACGTGTCAAAGCGTGAGGCAGACGAACAGAAGCCGACATGCAAGCTTGCTTTAGGGTTTTTAACCTGATTTAATCTGTTTTAACCTTTAAAGCTTGGATTTAATGTTTATTAAAGTGCTAATATAATATTTTTGTCTTTCATGCAGGATTCCATCTGGCACTTGCGGGACAACCGGGAAAGGCCATAAAGTCAAAGTTAAAGTGCAGATTTGATCAAGGACCGCCATGCTAGAGGAAAAGAAGCCGGTAAAAGCATTCAATAGCAAATTTATGACAGAATTGATAGCATGGAGATAATTTCAACTCGGGATGGCTTTACGGAGATCAAATTGATGGAGAAGTGGTGACTCATCCGGCTCACCAACGAGAATTAATGGAGGCATTTATTTGTAGTCATGGATGAATGCAAGTGGATTTAGATTTTATCTTCTCCATTTATGGCAGCTGACTCCCCTAATTTGCCGAAGGGTTAAGTTCTATCTGGGCTTTGATTTTAAATGGATTTTTATTGTAAAACCCGGGTCCTAGGGTTTAAGTGCAATAAGATTTAGGGTTTGAGCAAGATATTTTGAAAAGATCAGGGTCTGTCCTGAGTCTATAAATACAGATTCTAAATGTAATCGCAGGAGGCGGAGACTTAGAAATAAAAGGCTTATAAGCAATTTCTTGCAAATCTTGTGAAATCCTTTGTTTCTGGACTTGGATTTGATGTGCTTTAGCTTTTCTGTGATAGCATGGCCAGGAGCCTAATCTTTTGTAGAGTGTGATAAGTGTATCTTCTTTTGTTATCCATTCCATTAAAGTTTATTAGATATATGCTGTAAATCTGAGTTATCAAGTTTAAATATGCTGTTAGGCTTCAGTTGTTCTCTTGTCTGCTAGGGGAAATTATATATTTGAGGTTAAGTTTGTTCTAATTGCTCTGTCTTCACTGTGTGAGCTAGGCTGTCGGTGAAAGATACCAGTTTTAACCAGCTGCCCTTGGATTTATAATTTTCTGCTAGATCTGTTTCACTCTGCCTTGTGCTCTTAGTTGAAAGTGATCTTAGACTGACTGGACACTTTCTTCTTTGATTTGTTCTGTTGTGAAGCTGATAGCATAGATAAGATTGATAGTTTGGGTTTTACAATTGATGTTTGATAAACTTCACTTTCTGCCCTACCCTACCCTCTCTTTGTTTTCGATGAATGATCCATTTTTATTTTCTTTGTTTGTCTTTTATTTAAATCTACTGACCCATGAGATCTAGATCAAGAATTCAAGTTAAATCTGATAAACAACTTTTGCAACTACTGAACAAGTTCAAGAACCCCCTGTAAGGTAACAGAGCAGTCCATATTGAAATCTATTCTAGAAGTGGAAAAGAGTGAATAGCCATTCGACCCAACTCTGTAACTCGCACCTTGGATAACTAGCTAGATCCTAAAGTGAGTGGGATCCGTCCCGTGGGTGTCTCCGACGGCTTCCTGCCCATCCTTTTGCGGGGGTGCGTATGAAAGCCGGACCAACAGGGAGTAAATAGCATCACATGCTCTATAATTCTCCTCTAGTGTGCCAAAGCAAAAACGTATGTCATTTCCTTCGATGTTTCCAACACTACCAACAAAATAATGTTGTTGTCGTGATTCGATCGTAGGTCACTCTGCACCGAGCACTCTAGCCTCTATCCACTTGCCACTAGGCCACACTACCTGGATGACTCTTGAAATTTAGCGCTCGTCAATTTTATCCTTATTTGTTGGCACTTAAAAAAATGCTCTTGTCTCTTTATTCGCACGAGTTCTTACACACATGATTGCACGCTTTTATTATTCGAGCAAAAGGATGATTAAATGCCTCTAAGGCATATTGTTTTTATATTAAATTCCTCCTTCAAACATATACATCGACGCTTCGATTTTCCTTTAAACTTAAATTTTGGCACTTCGATTTTCCTTAAAACTTATTAATTTATAAATTATTTAAATTCTTTAGAATTTAAATTTTATAAATTATTGTTTTAAATCCCTTGGGCTTTATTAAAGCCTTTTTTATTTTACCACTTTGTATAAATAGTATTTATTTATAAAATTTAAATTCAATTTGAATTTAAATATTTTATAAAATAAATATTAAAACTCCCTTGGGATTTTATTAAAAACCTTTTATTTTCGCTCACCTATCTAACTTATGCTTCCACATAATATTAAAAATATTACGAAGATTTTTACCTTTAACCTGTGCATTGTTCCTCTTGACCTTTTGAAATCAATGGTAGCTTATTCCTTGACATCAATGACAACTTTGTTCCTTGAAATAAATGACAACTTTGACTCAAAATTTCCAACAATCTCCCCCTTTTTCATTGATGGCAACCCAAATTATTTTTACCATAAAATTAATCTTTTTTTTTGTTCCCCCTGGGACATTGCTCCCCCTGGCTCAATGTTCTTTTCAAATCTCTCTTATTTACTCAAATACCAAATCTCTCCACCTTACTCAAATCTCTTCCCCTTTGACATCAATGGTAAAGGGTCACCTTTGGGGTTCGAGACTAATAATGAGCCTCTTAGCTTAGCCCCTCACCCATCTCCTCTCGAGGTTAATTCTAGGGTGGGAGTATTTCTACTCCCAAAAAGCACTATTATTTTCCTTTATCCTCTTTTATTCTTATGTAATCCTTATGATTCCTCTAACTGTTCCTTTCCATGTCCATATTCTTATTCCTGTTCCTGTTCCTGTTCTTGTTCATATCCATGTTCCTATTATTGTTTCCATTCATATCCATATCCCTTTTCCTGTTCCTATTCATCCTTGATTATGGAATGTTTGCTCTACACCATTTTGTTGTATGACCATCATTATTGCACTTAAAACACTTAATTTTATTATTTCTTGGAGGTGCAAATGTCTTAGGATTTCTCCTAGTGAAGCCATATCCTCTTATTTCCTAAACCCTGCAATTCATTGCCTTGTGATCAAACTGATTACATGAGTAGCAATACCCATGGAAAAGTTATAAGTTCCTATAATCATGTCTTTCATGCGTCCTGCATTGTGAAGCCTAAACCTGTGACATGAAAAACATCTTCCATTGAAGTTTCCTTGTCTTGACATCATTGGTCTCTTAGTATCTCTTGACCTATTCTGATTGTTGTTCCATCTGTTCCTTACTTGTGCATTGTTCCTTTCCTTGTTAAAATTTGTATTATCCAACTTATCTTCAGAAGTCTCACTCTTTCTTTCACTTTATTCTTTTGATGCTTTTTCTTCTTTGGTACTGTTGGTCATCAAATCCTCACAGGAAAGGACTTTCGGTGGGTTTGCATGCCCTAGACCTACGACCAACATTGAAATGCCAAGGGGAAGAGATGCCCCTCGTGCCAATATTCAGAGAAATGCCGACTCCTATACTAATCTAATTTTGGGGTTTGAGACAAGAGTGCAGGAAAGAAATAGACAGAGTAAGGGTTAGGAAAAGAAATAAAAAGGGGTGAGGGTTAGAGAAAGAAATAAAAAGAGTAAAGGTTAGAAGATGATGATTTAAGGTGGGAGAGAATAAGAAGAATGATCACTCGCTAATAACTCGAATAGCAGCAAAGAACACCAAGAATAGATGAAAGAAACGTGATACTCGCTTTCCTATGTATCCTCTAGACGAGTTCACAGGGTTCTCCTTTCTCTCTTGCTGGAATTCAGGGTTCAGAATAACAGCGATTAAGACAAGGGAATAATAGAAACCACGACCCACCAGGCAGCATAAAAGAAAGCTTATATGACATTTTTACTCTCCTATGTATCCTTCAGGGAAAATTTTAGGGTACAGTCCCCAATCGCACACCAAATTCAAGATTCAAAGTCTCAGTATACGAGTGCAGACAGACAAAAGAATTAAGAATAGAAGGCAACATAAAAGAGAGAAATGGAGTACAAAAATCTTTAATATTAGATGCAGGACATCAAGTTACAGCAACTTTCTAGCAGAAAGTTCCCCCCATTTTTACATTGCAAAGCCTAGGTTTTTATAGAGGACCCGACCCTTTGAGTCATTATTACAAAAAATGGTGGAGTACACCCTCGGGATCTGAGAAATCGGCTCCTCATGGTTGTTGCAACTGAGCTTTCAAATCGGTTGCTGAAACTGGCAACTGCGACTGGGTCAACCATGGAGACGTTCATTTAATGCACCGCCCGAGTGTCCCTGGCTTCTGGATGCTGTGCTTGAGTGATCGTTACGCCCGTTGTGTTTTACTTTGAGGACTGTTACGTCCCTTTCATTTGCCAAAAATGGTCAGTGGGCTTATCGGGCAAGAAAGGGAGTATTTATAAGGGGCCTTCGATCACCTTGGGAAGCTACCCACCTTGGAACATGGGCCCAAAAAGTGCTTCACTACATCTTCGCCTCGCCAAAGCCTTGGGCCGAAGTAGATCTTCCTTGATTTTTTCTTTGCAAAATAATGCTTCGCAGAAACTACTTCGGGGATGTCGAGTGCCGAGCGGGCTCCATCTTTGAAATGGGGTTCTTTGTCCTTTGCTGGCGAAACTGCTTCAGATGGAAAAATTTTCAGACCAATTCTCTCTCAAACCTATGGTTCGGGGAATATCCTCCCTAAGCACTTCTCTGTTTTTGAACCATTGTCATTTTGCTTCGGGCGCCATTGCTTCAGGTGAAAACTGGCCGAAGTAGGTGTTAGAAATGCTTCGAGCCCGAAGTAGTTTCTTTG
Source organism: Wollemia nobilis (assembly GCA_028583015.1). Classification (NCBI taxonomy): domain Eukaryota; kingdom Viridiplantae; phylum Streptophyta; class Pinopsida; order Araucariales; family Araucariaceae; genus Wollemia; species Wollemia nobilis. Next base: position 26,667,445 of record JAQPPZ010000523.1, read on the forward strand.
CCTTAGCTGATTTGGATTATGCTCTCCTCTTTCGGTGAAGTCGTTTGGATGCTGCTTTGCAAAACTTCTGCCCGAAGCGGCTACTAAAAATGCTTCGGGTGTGAAGCGTTATCTTTGTATTTTCTTCGACGATATTACTTCGCAAGGCTTTCGCCCGAAGTGGTAATTTAAAGTGCTTCGAGCCCGAAGCTCTTCCACATTCTCCTTCTTTATCTTCGGCGAAGTTATTTTCCTTGGCTTGTTTGGTCGCGAAGCTCTTTCTTATTCATTTTATAAAAGGGGTGATAAGGAGAGTCAAAATTGCTATAACTTAAAATAAAAGAAAAACTTTCAACAAGGAAATATTATACAAAATTCTACTATTCTTCTACCCCTTGTATAATGTGACAAAAAGTGTCAACATTCTTGGTGGCTTGCGGGGTGACGAGCTCGTCTCGGCAAAGAACCCTTTAGCCCTAGTCCATTGGGCTGTAGAGTTACTGGTTCCCCCAGAATTCTACTTCTGTGGTCTATCCCTCTTCTTCTTCCTCTTCTTCTTCTTCTTCTTCCTCCGGCACATCCTCTAGTTGTGGCGATGGTTCTAGGTGGTCACGGATGTGCTTCATTGTTCTTTGGACATGGGACCAGACACCCTTTCGAAACGGCTCTTGATCTTGCAGCGCTTTGACCAAGTCACGAAATTGATTGATTTGCTCGACGTCAGCATTCTTGGCCCTAGTGAATAGGTCGTCGATGCAAGCCATGATATTACAGTATCTCAGGATGAAATCTGTCACCTACCCTTCTGTAATTGGTTCTTCCCAGCCATCGATCTCCGAGACATCATTCTCGAATTACAGCCAGACTGGCTTGAGGTCATCCTTGCTTAGAAGGTTTCCATCATCATCTATGAAACTTAGGAAACCTAGGGAAGAAAGATCTTGAAAGTGGCACATTGTTGCACGCTGCTCATTATCAAACATATCCTAGAGATTCCTTGCCTTTTGCACTTTTCTTACCTTGGAAAAGAAAGCACGAACAGTAGCCCGTGTCGTCGACCAATCTCTAGTCATCCGAGACATTGCAATGATCTGCAAGTCTTGATATCTAGAATTTTGGATGTCGAACGCTAGCTTAAGTCGACTTCTGGATTTCTACGTGACCTCATCGACGACTGGACCTCCCTCGGCAATAGCCTACTATGCTTCGGTGACATACGTCAAAATTGAAAAAGCACTGGCGCACCGAGGCCAAAAATTTTTCAGCAGGTGTGCATGAATCTCCTTAATTCTGGCCCTGTCAAATAGCGTTAGATCCTCTTTCACATACAGCGGAGCCTACATCTGTGCGATTTTGTCTTCAAGCTCTCTGGCCTTCAGATCACTCTTGGTCTGTTTCTGCACTTGGCTCTCGGTTGTAGACTGGAGCTGTTGAACTTGCTACTTTAGGTCGAGCGTCTCCTTCTTCATCAATTTGCATTGCTCCTCAACTTTCGCTAATTTAGAGCAGACCTTTGCCAAGTTTTCCTCTAACTTGACATTGGCAGCCTCAATTTCAAACATGCACTGGTTAGCAATGGTTGCATGTGCCCGAAAAGTCTCGATTCGGAGATGCATAGAGGTCGATTCATTGTCAACATTCAGGTGTTCCAGGTCCTTAGGTGTCTCTTGATAATCGTAGTCCGTTGGAGTCATTTCATCCAGAGGCTTTTGTACCTTGGGGACCTTCTTTATTTTATGCACCTTTTTGGCCTCTAAATCAAAAACGATGCATTTTTCAACTGATGCTATCGAGCGCCCTCTTCTTTTCCTTGCCTCCCTTAGTATTTGCTCAGTGTTTTTCCATGCTTGTTATAGCTTCTCAGCAAGGGGGCGGTCCTTAATTAAGGACACCTCTGATTTGGACAAGGCTAGATCTCCAGTCGAGGGAGTAAACAAATATAAAGAATGCATGGGGGATGCCTCACCAGAAGGCTCGACGATAGGCATGGTGGGAATTTCAGCAATCGGGGCTACCTCACATGAGACAGGGGGTTGGAGGGTGGGACTTTGCATCGAAGTGGGACCCCTGCCTCTGCTAATGACCAGGGGGATGGTAGTGTGGAAGGGCAAAGTAGGGTCAATGGTCTTACCCCCGTCATAATCATGGGATGAGACCGGACCAGTAATAGGTGACGTGTGAGGGGGTTATGGGCTATGCAGGGGAGACTGGTGAGAACCCTCAGCTGGGGTTGTGGCAAAAATGTGTGAGACTAGGGCAAAGGGTGGAGAATGCATACCTGCATGCCCTCCTGGCATTATGGCAGTGGTGACTTCTGGTGCAGCTGCATCTTGCTCTTTCTCGGCTTGGGCAATCCCAACTCCCATGATTTTTGCCCCGAGGGCCCCTTCTGTCTGGGGGATTCTCCCCACATTGGTGACATTGACACCCGGGGTGGTTTCGACACTCGACAGTGCTACGACCTCGGCACTTGCTTCGGATGGGCCTGATATCGATCACTCAGTGGAGAGGCTTGCAAATCCTATGCAGGGTCGCTTTGGATAGTTTGGGGGCAGTGGACCCTATTCTGGCCTCTTTCTTTTGGTTCTCGCCAGCGGTTGTTTTGACTCTTTGAAGCTTGAGTCGTGGCCTCCTATAGGTATCTGAGGTGATATTTGATGTGTAGCTTGGACCTTCTCCTCCCTTCCCCTCCCCGAAGTAGTATCATCTATTTTTGGGCTTTCGCCCAAACCTGGGGTAGTTGGAGGGATGAGGGCGATGAAGGACAAAGGCTTCCACTTTCCAGCATTGGCTTTGTAAATTTTGGCGAAGTCTTTGTCTGTTGCCAAGAACCCATAAGAGTTCATTTTCTGTCGATGGACCCTCATTATCCACCACTCTCTTAGCTGAGCCGCGTCCCAATTCTTTACTGTTAAGATCCTGCTATAAAATAAACTCAAATAACACACTCTCACACAATTGCTTGGAAATAACTCACATAAACATCACATTAATATAACAGAAATTTGCATAAAGAACAATCTCACAATAGAACTGAATCGCAGGCCTCTTCGAGGGGGCAACCTCCTTCAATACTTCATTAATTTTGCAAAAGATGGTTACATTGGTGCCCTTTCGGGTATTTAAGGAGTTTCCTTCCAAGGTTGGCTTACATGCAAAATGCCACCTGGATTACATGCATAATGCCACCCGAATTACATGCATAGTGCCACTTTGAATTACATGCACAATGCCACTCGAATTACATGCACAATGCCACACGAATTACATGCACAATGCCACCTATCTACCATGTGTTACATAAAAAGGGTGCCATTTGTCATAGGCACTACCTAAGCTAAAACTTAGAACATTACAAAATATTAATCATGGGTACTACCCACGTTCACTAGGAATTATTACATCAAGGAAGTTATTACATTAAGGGTTAGGATGAGATCCTAACATGCCCTTCTCCTTGAAGAAGCTTTGTCCTCAAAGCTAAAAATGAGAAGCTATTCGTTGGAGTTGATGGAGGGACTCCCATGTAGCATCCTCGGAGTTGAAGTCCACGCCATTGAACCGGGACCTCTGTGATGGTACGGTTGCGAGTTCGACGATACTGACAGCTGCTTTGGTGCAAGTAAGATGGAGCCTTCTTCATCCAATTCGGGAAGTGTTGATGGAACCTGTACCTTGGAGCTGCCCGAAATGTAGGAGGGAGGCATGAGTGGAGGGTGCCCGTACTCAGCCTCTGGTGGCGGTATGATAGGAAGTGTTGTACCACCATTCGGCCAAAGAAAGCCATTTTGCCCAATGAGTAGGATGATCGGAGGCAAGTAGCGAAGGTAGGTTTCCAAGTAGTTATTAACAACCTCTGTTTGACCATCCGTTTGCGGATGGTAGGCTAAACTCATTGTGAGTGAGTCCCCTACAACTTAAACAACTCTTGCCAAAAATTGCTAGTAAAGGTTGGGATCACGATCGGATACAATGGAGGTTGGCATGCCATGAAGGCTAAATATGGAGTCAAGGAAAATTTGGGCAATAGTGAATCGTTGTGTAAGGATGGGCTAGGGCACAAAAGTGAGCATACTTTGAAAGGCGGTCCACTACCACAAAAATAACGAGACTTGTCTCCAGATTTAGGTAGCCCTTCTATGAAATCCATAGAGATGTCGGTCCACACCTGATCCGGTATCGGCAAGGGTGGAAGAGTGCCCGAAGAGTGCACTGTTTCTCTTTTCATCCTTTGACCTGTGTCACAGTCTGCCACAAAAGAGCGAATGTCCTGTTTCCTACCTTTCCAAAATAAGGTGCGCTTGAGTCGCTCATAAGGTGGTCTGATATTGGGAGGTGTACTATCCGGCAATAATGGAATGGCATGGTCGTGAGAGCGATGCAGTGGTCGTGTGATGGGTTCTGAAAAGATGGCCTCATGTTTGTGGAGAATCTGTTGCATGTCTTGTGGGATTTCACCCATTGGAGATGTGGATGGCTGGATGGAGAATAGTTGTGCAATGACCCCACGTGATGATTTCTTTAGCAATTTCTCCATGCCGTTTGAGCTGATAATTTGAGGTGTTCTGTCGGGGGAGCCCTTGATGATGTGTGTTTGTCCGTTATGGAAGAACTGCATCCAAAGTTTAGCAAAGTTCCAACTAATAGTGCCCAACGTACTCAACCATTGGCATCCCAAAACAATATCACATCCACCCAAATGGAGGGCAAACATGTCCTGCTTGAGTTCATAATCCCCTATCTTGATTTTAACATTGTGACACTTTCCTTTACAAGATAAGGTTCCCCCATTGGCTACCATGACCTCAAAGGAATTACAATTATGGATATAGCAATTTTCCCGTTGAGCAACTCTAGGGTCAATGAAGTTGTGCGTGCTTCCCGAATCCAAAAGGATGGAAAGACGTTGGCCCTTGAAACATCCTGTAACCTTCATGGTTTGAGGAGTAGTAATGCCTGCAAGGGCATGGATTGTAATTGATGTCTCAGGTTCCTGTTTCCCTTCTTCTTGTGGGGGAGGTGTTTCTGGAGGGTCCTCATCCTCATCACTCTCGTCAACGGTATCAGGTTCTCCAACATCTATCAAGAACAATTTTTTGTGTGCACACTTATGCCCCTTGAAAAACTTTTCATCACAATTGTAGCATAATCCTTTGGCACGACGTGCATCCATCTCTTCGGTGGTGAGGCGCTTGGGTGCAGCAGGTTTATTATCATCTGGGTGTTGGGCTCTCGGGGGAAATGAAGGTCTATCTTGAGAAAACTTTGATGGGCGTCTTTGGGCAGAGAGTTTAGATTCGGCCAGACGGGCCAAAGCGATAGCTTCCATCATAGTTCGTGGTTTCAACATTTTGACTTCTGCTTGGAGTTCCATCTTCAACCCACTGATATAACAACTTTGGAAGAACCCTTCACTCAATCCTCTTGTTCGATTGGCCAATTTTTCAAATTGAGCTTGGTACTCTCGAACTGACCATGTTTGTTGTAGTTTGGATAAGGCTCCTGTGAAGTCCTCAAACTCACTAGGACCAAATCGAGTGAGTATTTGGGATTCAAAATCCTCCCAAGAGAGATTTGGGTAGGTAAGACGCAACCATTGAAACCAGTGTAGAGCCTCAGATTCCAAGTTAAAGGAAGCCATCTGGACTCGATGAAATACTGGTACATTATGAAGTCGAAAGAATTGGTCAACCCGACATAGCCACCCATCAACATCCTTCCCACTGAATTTGGGAAAGTCCAACTTGGGCATTCTAAAGGGTGTATCATGGTCACGATTCCTTGTAGAACTCTCAGCTTGGTATTCTGATTTGGGTGGTTCTCTTCTCAGTTTGCTATCCACTTCAGTCAATGCTTCTTCTAAGCGATTGCTAGTGGCCTCATGCTCTAGGCGAAGACCTTGGACTTCTTCCCTTATGGAGTGAAAAGCCGAGTTCAAGTTCTCAATGGCTTTTGTTAGGGAATCCAAGTGTTCTAGTTCTTTCTGGTGTCCACGAGTACCCTGGGCCATTTTTTGACCTTTTGTGACCAATTACTAAAAATAGAATTGAATTTTTTTGACTTACTATTTTTAGTAAATGCCCAAAAAAGTGCTTGGGTGCTATATATCAAAGTGATCAGTAGGAGGAGGTGGTCACAATGAGCTATATCTCTTAACACTACTTTTTGGCACCCAGACTTTTTTTTTTTTTTTTTATCTCTGTTTTGCTGAGTCTAACGGTGTTTCTGATTCGATTACGAGCTCTGCGAGCAAAAGTTGGAGTCTTGGAGCACTATCTAAAGCGGTCGTGTTTCACACTCAAGATTCTCTGTATTTTGCAGGTGGCGATATGACGATTCTGTTCGACTACGAAGGCTGTGAATTCCGCCACGATTGTCTTGACCTCTCGACTTGGCGACATTGTGACTTGCCACTGTGAATTTGAATGTTACTCTCCAGACTTTCAACTTAAGTGTCACCCTCATGGCTTATCCCGAATGCATGTCCCTTTTGTTATTTTTTTTTGGTAGAGGACTCCTTTCTCATATGCTCACTTTTGAAATGCAGGTTTACGAATGGGGGTGTTTGGATTCTTATTTTGATTTTTATTTTTGTATTTTTTACAGGTTGCAGTTTTAACAGAACCAGGGAATGCTAAGTATAGGAGTATGTACCACCCATAGGCCCTCTAATATACCGACAGTGACGAACAATAGTGCTCGGACCAATATTTCAGGCCACTACTCAAGGAGGATTCCACACATACCCTTGAGCACACTACCTGCCTCTACGACAATACGGGAGGGTAATCGTCCGGGATCGTTGTGTCCCGTAGACTATGAGTAATACAAGGCCGAAGAGCTTCCTAATGGCTAAAAGTTTGTTTAATCCTAGATGGTCTCCCGATATACCCGAAGATACGTGGGAGCTCAAGTCCGTGCGCGAGTTACTGTCCGAGGCACAGGTATTGGAGCACGATCGCCCCTCACTTCACTAGACGCTTTATGGGCTATCTAGCTTAGCCAATAACGACGAGATCCTTCGCGATATTTTAAAACCCCCGGTACAGGGTTTCTACCTACTCAACTAATAATATATTTTTTTGTTTTTGGTCTGGAAAAAAAAAAACATTGTATTTTTTTTGGATTTTTTTAATAAGGAAAAACAGAATGGAAAAAACACACGGAATTTATACCTAACGGGCGGATTGGATGGCAAGAATCGTTGCAGTTGCAGCAGAACTTGGCCCTGGAAAGCGCTATGATACCACTTGTTAAGATCCTGCTATAAAATAAACTCAAATAACACACTCTCACACAATTGCTTGGAAATAACTCACATAAACATCACATTAATATAACAGAAATTTGCATAAAGAACAATCTCACAATAGAAGCTGAATCGCGAGGCCTCTTCGAGGGGGCAACCTCCTTCAATACTTCATTAATTTTGCAAAAGATGGTTACATTGGTGCCCTTTCGGGTATTTAAGGAGTTTCCTTCCAAGGTTGGCTTACATGCAAAATGCCACCTGGATTACATGCATAATGCCACCCGAATTACATGCATAGTGCCACTTTGAATTACATGCACAATGCCACTCGAATTACATGCACAATGCCACACGAATTACATGCACAATGCCACCTATCTACCATGTGTTACATAAAAAGGGTGCCATTTGTCATAGGCACTACCTAAGCTAAAACTTAGAACATTACAAAATATTAATCATGGGTACTACCCACGTTCACTAGGAATTATTACATCAAGGAAGTTATTACATTAAGGGTTAGGATGAGATCCTAACATTTACTCCCTCCTTCAAGTCATCTTTCACTTTCTTCCAGAAGGTGGAATTGGGGCTCGAGAGTGAATGCCGATCTGGGTCATATGCGACCTCCATTGGGTAGAATTCGTGCCAGGGAGGCAAGGATTCCATCCTCTCTAGATGCCACTCCAGATCCTTTCCCCGAGGATTATTTCTTTGTTTCATAATTTTGGGATAGGGGCAAACATGGAAGCTCTTGACCCGTATGTGGTCCCTCATCACTCCCAAAGGATCATAAAGCCATTGTTGGGGAATTTGGAGCAGGCCAAACTTGGCAAGCTTTTCTTCCAAGAAGATGTTCTGATTCAGGGTGAACACTTCGATAACTCCTATCTTGAGAGGGAAGTCACAAGTGTGGGCCCATTTTTGACCCTTGCCATAGATGGCATTAGTTGCATCGCTCTGCCTCATGACTTCCAATGCGAATTGATACTCGAAGGGGTAAACTGGCAGTAACAAGGGCTTCCCTATGAAGCTGGAGATGCGAATCACCAGCCCTTGCGTTAGTCGAAAAATGTCTCCCCTCTTCTCCTGGACCACTATGTTTCTCAAGCCAAGGGGAACTCTCGGGGAGGACCCTGCTAACATACGCATGGTGGGTCCCAAGAATTGTTGATTAAAGGGGTAGTAGGACTCCGATATCAACGATAGGGGAGTCCACTGATATACTGGCAAAGTACTTCCATCATTGCCACTTGTTGTAATGGCAATATGAGGAAAACTATCATGAACATGAAAGAAAAATAGACAAACAAGAAAGGAGCAAGGCCCGAAGCACTGGTTGGTCCCAGCATTCTTCATGCTGGTGAGTTGCACGTGTAAGCCCCTGGCCACCCATTCTACCCAGTTGACAAAGACTGGGTCAGTGCTGGGTTTCGAAGTATCGGTGGCATTGAACTTTCCTCTGGAAATGCACTTGGCCAGGGACACCTACCATGGATATGCAAAAGCGTCAGTAGATAGGCCTGCCACCCATGCAATGATGGAGAAGAGGTTGGCATTTTTAAAGGCCCCCAAGGGAAGGGGCATTTGGGGCAATTTGCCCAAAGGGAGCCCACTTTTGAGGCTTTGCTATAAAAATTTTATCATGTAGCCAACAGATGTGAACCTCTCCGTTTGTTCACTCAAAACAATGTTGCGAACCATACATCCCTCGGGTGGACCCTGCTGTGGCACAAAAGTTGCCTGTACATCTTCTTTCAAATTTGAAAATAGCTTCTGGCCAGATGTGTCTAACACTTGTCTGGTGGCAAGCTGGTAATTCTGCACGATGGCATTGATAAGCTCAGGGCAATGGTGAGTTGGGGGCGTCAGATACCAGTATATCTGGGAGTAGTAAGTTGTAGCTTGTATACTCTCTATCGGGAGCCTGCTTCTCATGAGCTCAACGATGTTTCTGAGCTCAGCTACACTCTTCGATAGCTCTATATCCCTGATTCTTTCCCACCTGTCGATTGGTGGTTCTAGGGGTTGCTCGTCCTTAGAATCCCCCTTTTCTTCCATGACATGCTTATCTGGGCGAAGGCCTGAATCAACGGGCCTTGGCTTTGGCCTTTTTCCATGGCCTTTTACCTTTGGTTTCTCTGGGGCTACTACTTCTAGCCCTTTTCCCTTCTCCTTGGAACTTTCCATCGTTGATGCTTAGGGCAACGAAGTTTGCAGTATGGAGAAAATTGGTGTCGAAGCTTTAGAGTGCGAAGTGGAAAAGTTTACAGGTTGGCAGCAGGGTCTGTATGAGTCGTTGAGCAAGTAATCCTTTGGCTACTTGGATTTTGCATTATATAACCACCAAAGACAACTACCTACATTTATGGCATGTGCCATAATTAATCCTACACTTCTCACCTGAGAGATCATCGGTTCATCGGATTGGCCATACGGTGGCATAGTACATAGGGCCATGCACTGTGATGATTGTGGCTGCTTTGGGAATGCAGTCGTCCACCACATAGTACCTGGGGGCAGAATTTTCTCTCAACCGAATCCCTTGAGGATGTACCCAATGCCTTTTCATTTAACTTGCCTATTTTGGACGCTTTTGAAGGCGACTGTTGACACGCTCCTCTAGGCGAGCAATAAATGCTTTTACCTTGTGCATCTTTGGGTCAGCGAAGCCAAAATCGAAGCTGACATACTTCGCGGTGAACCTTTTGCACCAGTTAATATTTTATGCTTTGGGCTCGAAGTGATTCCTCCTCCGTGAGGCTGCTCACGAAGCTTGTTTTCCCCCTTTTAAAAGCAACTCGTTCGGACTCTTCTTAGGTGAACATCTTTCATACCTTAGTCGGAACCTTGCTCGGCCAATCGTACTTCACTACGAACCACTTCGCATCCACTACTTCGCAAGCCAAGTTCCCAAAGGAGTTTTTTTTTTTTTTATATATATAGCTGTCGAGGTAAAACTCAACCTGAGTTTTTGAGCAGCATTTTATTTAATAGCGAAACTTTTTACAATATTCACACAGGCTTGCGGCATAATAGGCATGCTGCCACCACAAACTCAGCTTCGGATATTTATCCGATGAATCTATAATGCCCAAACCAGATCATATTGAACTTCAGTTGATTATTGAAGTCTGGATGGCTCCTCCCCGAAGTTCTCCATGCTGCGAATAGAAAGCAATACAATAGTTTGTCGCTCCTGCCAGTACCCGCGCTGCTGATGCAGGATGTGGCAAAGCAGTTCACCATGTGAGGACCTTCTTGGGGTACTGGTTGTAGTGATGGTTGGAACCAGAATACCGAAGAGTCCAGTAACTGTGGACTGGGTACAAGTTCTTCCATCTCCTTGATGTTGTAACAGGGCTTTTTCAGCAAAGAGCAAACTCCCAGGATCTTTTCAGGCTCAGCTTCTCGACGGAACATGCTTTTTGAGTCCTGACCGTGTTGGCAATTTTGGGTACCTTGGGTACATTGCCTTTGCTCAAATGTATAAGTTGTCATTGATGTCAAAAGGCATTTTTGTGTTGATTTCAAAAGAGTGTGATGTCAAGAATAAAGGGTTTTTATTAAAACCATGGTGGCAAGGCTAAAGGTTTTTCTTAAAACCATTTGGACTCATTAAGGGTTTTTATTAAAACCAAGCTTAACTTAATGCAAAGGTCCATGTGTATTATTAATAATTAAATTAACTCAAACCTTTGTCAAAGGTCCAAGTTTAATTTATTATTAATAAAATAATAATTATTATTATTTTAATTATTATTAAAGGGTCTTTCAACCCTTAAGCGATGGAAGAAACAAGAATTCTTTCGCCGATTTGTTGCCATCGTTGGAAGAGCGCCGACGTCAAACGGTGAAGGAAAAATTGCTATATAAGGTGGCATGATTTTCAAAAGTGAGTACCTCCGATTAATGTTGACATCTACGATTTGTGGCTACTCTGTTTCGTTCGATTTGCGCTTGGCATCCGTGATTTGCATTTGCACTATTTCGTTCGATTTGCGCTTGGCATCCGTGATTTGCATTTGCTTTGTTTCGTTCGATTTGCGCTTGGCGTCCGCAATTTGCATTTGCTCTATTTCCTTCGAACAGCGCTTGGTATATTCGAGTTGAGCTTGCTCTATGTTTTTGATCTCCGTTGACGTCTTTGATATCATGCTTGTTCTGTGTCTTGGAGACTGTGCTTGGCAAACTCGGATTTGAGCTTGGGCTGCATCCTTACCTTTTGGCTTGACGGCAGTGGATTGTTGCATGCGGTTTGTGGAAGACGTTTACGTTTTCCAGGTTCTTGGCGTCAAAGGAAGATAAAAGAGAGGGCAGCGGTGTTTTATTTCGTTGGGCACTTGTGACCCAACGGCGGTGGCGTTTAAGCGAAAGCGCTAGACGACAGAGGTGCCGAGTTCGATTCTCTTCGTTGGGAATTTCCTTTTGGTCGCGGTGTGCAAAGAATGGTGGTTGTGATTGCGCGGGAGGTATAAGGTTAAGGTATCATTTTTTATTTTGACATTGGTTTATTGATGGTTAATGTTTATGTGGAGTAATAAGGTGTAAAGAGATTTTACTTTGTATGTTATTGTACTTTGGTGTTTTTACTAAGTTGGAGAAATAAGGTGTTATATTTGGATCTTTATTATTGTGTATTATTGTATAGTTGCTAACTCTAATTGGTGGCAAATTGAGAGTTAGTGTTGTGACAGATTTTGAGTTCTCCTTCTTCATCAAAGTAAAGGTATGGGCAACTTCTTCCATGTATGTTGTTTATGGTATATTTTCTGAAATTGAGTTTGGAGTGAAAAGGTTGTCTACTAGGTATTATTTTTTGGATATTGAAGATTGGTTATGCATTAAAGTCATTGATGAATTTTTGGGTAAATGCATAATTCTGGTTGAGTAAGAGGAAGCATTTTTGCACTAGGGTTTATGTTAGTAAGTCTTGCTACTTGCATTGAGATGATGAAACCCTAGTTGTTGGTAAAAAGAATATAAGCATCATTGTTATATGAGATATTGCATGGTTGGCAATTGTTGGGTTGTGTTTCATATTCTTGAGAAAAGCATACTACATCTATCTTATTCTTTTGAGATTGAGTTTGAGTTGAGATTGAGTTGAGTTTGAGATTGGGAGTTAAGTATAGAACATATTGGGTCTCTAACAATTCTCTTTATGTTTCTATGAGATTTGAGATTGAGATTGGGAGTTAAGTATAGAACATATTGAGTCTCTAACAATTCTCTTTATGCTTCTATGAGGTTTATGAATCACATTGGGTCTCTAACAATTCTCTTTGTGGGTTCATGCTAAGCAAGTTTTTCTTGGTGAGCTTGTTGAGGTTTTGGACGAGGTTCCGGTGGGGACTTGTGAGCGAGGTTTTGGACGAGGTTCCGGTGGGGACTTGTGAGCAGATTTGGACAGGTCCTAGCAGAGGACTTGTGAGCTGAGATTGATAGTTCTATCAGAGAACTTGAGGACAGAGGTACATTGGTTCTATCAGAGAACCTGAGGACAGATTTGGCAAGTCTTTGAGAAGGCTTGTGTGTAGAGGATTGATTTGTTCATAGAGTTGGATAGATCTGACAGACAGAGGAAGACTTGTACTAGACCGGCTGATTGTGTTTGGTACAGGTAGCTGAGCTGTTGTGGACGTGATCATAGAAGGCAAAGGTCTCTTAGGCTAAGCATTGAGGATAGGAGGTCTTCAGTGGAAAGGAGTTCCACGTGTTGGCAAGAGGTAGAGGCAGTTGATCTTCTGAGGGATCATTTCCAGAGCAGGGGAAGGTATCTCCTTTGAGTAGAGGCTCATAAATTTAGATCAGGGGAAGGTGTCTCCTTTGGGCCGAGGCTCATAAACATTGTAATTGGGAAGGTTTCCCAAAGAACTTTGAGATAACTTTTAGAGAAAAGTTTTGTGGACGTAGCCCAGGCCTTCTGGGTGAACCACATTAAAAATGGGGTTCCAATGTGTGATGCTTTCTATCTTGATTAATGTTATGTTGATGCTACTGCTATCTAAAGTTAAAAATATTAAATGGTTAAGTCTTATCTTGTTCACCCCCCTCTCAGTATAAGTCCATGTTCTTCAATTGGTATCAAAGCGGGTCTCTCCAGAAAGAGCCTAATAGCTTGGAGAAGGATCTATCAGAGGATCATACAGATTCAGAAAGAGATGAAGAGGTTGAGTTCGATCTCAAAGGTGAATTCTTCTTGGCTTTGAGAAAGCTTGAGAAATTTAGGGAAGAGAATTCTGTTCTCAAGCATCAATATCAGGAAGAAAAGATAGCAAGATCAGAATTGGTTCAAAGTGTTATAGACTTCAAAATTCTAGCTGAAGAAGGGAAGAAGGTTGAACGAGGTTACGACGAGAGGTTCTCAAAGGAAAGGAAGCTGATTGCGAGAAACTAGAAGAAGAAGTTATGTCTCTTAGAGTGAAGTTGGAACAGTTGGCTCTCAGACAGAATACTCCGTGTGAAAAGCAAAAGAAGGATGGTATCACCATTCAAGAAATAGGGTCTTCGAGCAAAATCAATCTTCATCCTGAAGAGCAGTGGATTCCAGTTGGTCACAAGAAGAACAATCATCCAAGGCATCAAAACAGGTTACATAATACTTTCCATGGCTATTGTTTTTCCTGCAAGAAATTTGGTCACAAAGCTATGCATTGCAATAAGTCCATGAATAAACATAGTAAAGAAAATGGTAACTCTTTTGCACCTCTTATGAATAAAGATGTCATGTGTTACAAGTGCAATAATTTTGGGCATATTGCTAGGATGTGCAGTTTGGATAGATCTAGCTTTGAGTTCACTAAAAAGAAAAATGAGATCAAATCTAAGTCAATGATAGCTCAAACTACTTTTCATGCTCTAGACAAAGTAGAAAAATGGTATCTTGATAGTGGTTGTTCAAAACATATGACTGGTGAAAAGGAAAAGTTTTTGATCTTAAAAGAAACAAACAGAGGAACAATCGAGTTTTGGAGATAACGAGTCAGCTAAAATCTGTGATAAAGGGACTCTTAGTTTGGATGGGAAATCCAAAATAGAAAATGTGCTTTATGTAGAAGGCCTAAGACATAATCTTCTAAGTGTGAGTCAACTTTGTGATCAAGGGCACATAGTATCTTTCTTTTCGGATAGATGTGAGATAAGTAAAGAAAAAAATGGAAAACTCATTGCTAGTGCTACAAGGACTCCAAACAATCTTTACATGCTAAGTGAGATAAAAAAGGAAAAGTGTTTTCTAACTCAAGAAGATGAGAGTTGGTTATGGCATAAAATATTGGGGCATTTGAGTTTTGATAATCTTGTCAATATTAGTAACAAGGAAGCGGTTAGAGACTTGCCCAAAATAAAAAGGCCCCATAACATCATTTGCGGTCCTTGTCAACATGGAAAACAGACCGGAACCAGTTTCAAATCAAAAGGGTATACTTCTTCAAAACCATTGGATCTTATTCATACTGATTTATGTGGCCCTACCAGAACTCAGAGCATTCAGGGAGAAAGCTACTTCATGCTTTTTATAGATGATTATTCTAGAATGACTTGGGTTACTTTTCTCAAAGAAAAATCTGAAGCTTTTGAAAAATTTAAAGCTTTCAAAGAAATGGTTGAAAATGAGACTGACAAGAGAATCAAATGTTTAAGATCAGATAGAGGAGGAGAGTTCACTTCAAATGAATTTGTGGATTACTGTGAGCAGCAAGGAATCAAAAGAGAATATTCAGCAACAAGAACTCCTCAACAAAATGGAGTAGTTGAAAGGAAAAATAGAACTATTGAAAATATGGCTAGAGCTATGTTGAATGAGTCAAAACTTTCAGATGGCTTTTGGAAAGAGGTAGTCAGTACAATAGTCTACATTATCACTAGGGCCCAACTTAGAGTCAATCATCATAAAACTCCTTATGAGTTGTGGAAAGGAAGACCAGCTACGGTAAAATACTTCAAAGTGTTTGGGAGTAAGTGCTTCATCAGAAGGGAAGATCAGAATTTGGGTAAGTTTGATCCTAGATGTGATGAGGGAATCTTTCTTGGGTACTCCAACAAAAGTAAGGCCTACAGATGCTTCAAAAAAAGAACTCATACAGTTGTAGAGAGCATAAATGTAACTATTGATGAAAATATAGGGATAAGAGAACCAATCCAAGAACTCAGTGATGAAATTTGTCAAGAAGAATTCGAGAGAGGTTTCGAGATGAAGAAGAGGAAAGACAACAAGCTGCTTCCCAAAACTCCTTCACGATATGTTCAGAAACATCATCCCAAAGATTTGATCATTGGTGATCCAAATAGGAGGCAAACAAGAAGAAGAGTCATTCCCTCACATGATTCTACAAATGTTTCATTATTATCTCAAATTGAGCCAAAATATTTCGATGAAGCATGTGCGAGATAAGTTTTGGGTAAAAGCAATGGATGAAGAGCTAAATCAAATAGAGAAAAGTGAAACTTGGGAATTGGTTCCAAGACCTAAGGACAAGAATGTCATTGGCACAAAATGGATATTCAGAAATAAACTCAATGAGGATGGAAATATTGTCAGAAACAAAGCAAGGTTAGTCTGCAAAGGTTATGCTCAAGTAGAAGGTGTTGATTTCGAAGAGACGTTTGCTCCTGTTGCTCGTCTTGAAGCTATCAGAATGTTTTTGGCCCTTTCAAGCTTCAAATATTTCAAGGTGTATCAAATGGATGTAAAGTCAGCTTTTCTAAATGGGGTGTTGGAAGAAGAAGTCTACATAGAACAGCCAGAAGGAGTGTCTCTCTCAGAACAGTCAGACTATGTGTGTAAACTGAAAAAGGCTTTGTATGGGTTAAAGCAAGCACCTAGGGCTTGGTACTCAAGACTTGACAGGTATCTTCATGAGCAAGGCTTCAGGAAAGGTGTGGTAGATAGCAATTTGTATATTAAAGATGAAGGTGATGATATGCTTGATTATGGTTGTCTATGTTGATGATATTATTTTTGGGGGAAACAATACTCAGATGTGCAAAGATTTTGCTAACACCATGCGGAAGGAATTTGAGATGTCTATGATTGGAGAGCTGTCATTCTTTTTAGGTCTTTAGATTTCTCAATCAAAAGATGGTGTATTTCTCTCTCAAGGAAAATATATCAAAGAAATGTTGAAAAAATTTGGGATGATAGATAGCAAACCAGTATGTACTCCAATGATTACAGGATGCAAGATGAGTAAAGATGATGAATCTCCGACGAGCAGATCGGAGGTTGTACAGATCAATGATTGGCAGTTTATTATATGTTACAGCTACCAGACCAGATATCATGCAGGCAGTTGGGTTAGTAGCTAGATTTTAGGCAGCTCCTAAAGATTCTCATGTTATGGAAGTTAAGAGGATATTCAGATATCTGAAGGGCACTATGGACTTTGGGCTTTGGTATCCCAAAGGTGATGATTTCACCCTCACAGCTTATACAGATGCAGATTGGGCAGGTGGTATTGATGACAGGAAAAGCACTAGTGGTGGAGCATTCTTTTTGGGAAAGAGTTTGGTTTCTTGGCTAAGTAAGAAACAACCTTCAGTTTCCTTATCTACAGTAGAGGCTGAATACATAGCAGCAGTGGCTGGGTGTACACAGGTTTTATGGATGAAAACCACCCTAGAGGATTTCAAAGTCAAACATGAACAACCCATCTCCATACTTTGTGATAATACAAGTGCCATAAGTATTTCCAAAAATCCGGTAATGCACTCAAGGACAAAGCATATTTCCATCAAGTATCATTTTCTAAGGGAAAAAGTGCAAGAGAAACGAGGTCAAGGTAGAGTATGTGTCTACTAAAGAGCAGATTGCGAGATATCTTCACCAAACCTCTTCCAAGGGATACGTTTGAGTATCTAAGGGAGAAATTGGGAGTTGTACTCCCACCCCAAAATTAATCACCTCATCAGGAGGTGGGGGAGGGACTAAGCTAAGAGGCTAATTCTTAGTCCCGAGCCCCAAAGGTGGCCCTTTGCCATTGATGACAAAGGGGGAGAGATATAAGTAAGGGGGAGAGCTTCAAAGTGAAGAGGAAAGCTTCAAGTCAGGGGGAGCAAAACTTCAAAGGAAGATTCTCAGTTGGTTTCAGTTGGTTTCAGTTTTGGCTCTTGAGAAGTGTTTTCGGTAAAGGTTTGCCATCAATGACAAAGGGGGAGATTGTTGGCAATTTTGGGTACCTTGGGTACATTGCCTTTGCTCAAATGTATAAGTTGTCATTGATGTCAAAAGGCATTTTTGTGTTGATTTCAAAAGAGTGTGATGTCAAGAATAAAGGGTTTTTATTAAAACCATGGTGGCAAGGCTAAAGGTTTTTCTTAAAACCATTTGGACTCATTAAGGGTTTTTATTAAAACCAAGCTTAACTTAATGCAAAGGTCCATGTGTATTATTAATAATTAAATTAACTCAAACCTTTGTCAAAGGTCCAAGTTTAATTTATTATTAATAAAATAATAATTATTATTATTTTAATTATTATTAAAGGGTCTTTCAACCCTTAAGCGACGGAAGAAACAAGAATTCTTTCGCCGATTTGTTGCCATCGTTGGAAGAGCGCCGACGTCAAACAGTGAAGGAAAAATTGCTATATAAGGTGGCATGATTTTCAAAAGTGAGTACCTCCGATTAATGTTGACATCTGCGATTTGTGGCTACTCTATTTTGTTCGATTTGCGCTTGGCATCCGTGATTTGCATTTGCACTATTTCGTTCGATTTGCGCTTGGCATCCGTGATTTGCATTTGCACTGTTTCGTTCGATTTGCGCTTGGCGTCCGTAATTTGCATTTGCTCTATTTCCTTCGAACAGCGCTTGGTATATTCGAGTTGAGCTTGCTCTATGTTTTCGATCTCCGTTGACGTCTTTGATATCGTGCTTGTTCTGTGTCTTGGAGACTGTGCTTGGCAAACTCGGATTTGAGCTTGGGCTGCATCCTTACCTTTTGGCTTGACGGCAGTGGATTGTTGCATGCGGTTTGTGGAAGACGTTTACGTTTTCCAGGTTCTTGGCGTCAAAGGAAGATAAAAGAGAGGGCAGCGGTGTTTTATTTCGTTGGGCACTTGTGACCCAACGGCGGTGGCATTTAAGCGAAAGCGCTAGACGACAGAGGTGTCGAGTTCGATTCTCTTCGTTGGGAATTTCCTTTTGGTCGTGGTGTGCAAAGAATGGTGGTTGTGATTGCGCGGGAGGTATAAGGTTAAGGTATCATTTTTTATTTTGACATTGGTTTATTGATGGTTAATGTTTATGTGGAGTAATAAGGTGTAAAGAGATTTTACTTTGTATGTTATTGTACTTTGGTGTTTTTACTAAGTTGGAGAAATAAGGTGTTATATTTGGATCTTTATTATTGTGTATTATTGTATAGTTGCTAACTCTAATTGGTGGCAAATTGAGAGTTAGTGTTGTGACAGATTTTGAGTTCTCCTTCTTCATCAAAGTAAAGGTATGGGCAACTTCTTCCATGTATGTTGTTTATGGTATATTTTCTGAAATTGAGTTTGGAGTGAAAAGGTTGTCTACTAGGTATTATTTTCTGGATATTGAAGATTGGTTATGCATTAAAGTCTTTGATGAATTTTTGGGTAAATGCATAATTCTGGTTGAGTAAGAGGAAGCATTTTTGCACTAGGGTTTATGTTAGTAAGTCTTGCTACTTGCATTGAGATGATGAAACCCTAGTTGTTGGTAAAAAGAATATAAGCATCATTGTTATATGAGATATTGCATGGTTGGCAATTGTTGGGTTGTGTTTCATATTCTTGAGAAAAACATACTACATCTATCTTATTCTTTTGAGATTGAGTTTGAGTTGAGATTGAGTTGAGTTTGAGATTGGGAGTTAAGTATAGAACATATTGGGTCTCTAACAATTCTCTTTATGTTTCTATGAGATTTGAGATTGAGATTGGGAGTTAAGTATAGAACATATTGAGTCTCTAACAATTCTCTTTATGCTTCTATGAGGTTTATGAATCACATTGGGTCTCTAACAATTCTCTTTGTGGGTTCATGCTAAGCAAGTTTTTCTTGGTGAGCTTGTTGAGGTTTTGGACAGGTTCCGGTGGGGACTTGTGAGCAAGTTTTTGTACAGGTTTCGGTGGGGACTTGTGAGCAGATTTGGACAGGTCCTAGCGAGAGGACTTGTGAGCTGAGATTGATAGTTCTATCGGAGAACTTGAGGACAGAGGTACATTGGTTCTATCGAGAGAACCCGAGGATAGATTTGGCAAGTCTTTGAGAAGGCTTGTGTGTAGAGGATTGATTTGTTCATAGAGTTGGACAGATCGACAGACAGAGGAAGACTTGTACTAGACCGACTGACTATGTTTGGTACAGGTAGCTGAGCTACTGTGGACGTGATCATAGAAGGTAGAGGTCTCTTAGGCTAAGCATTGAGGATAGGAGGTCTTCGGTGGAAAGGAGTTCCACGTGTTGGCAAGAGGTAGAGGTAGTTGATCTTCTGAGGGATCATTTCCAGAGCAGAGGGGAAGGTATCTCCTTTGAGTAGAGGCTCATAAATTCAGATCGGGGGAAGGTGTCTCCTTTGGGCCGAGGCTCATAAACATTGTAATTGGGAAGGTTTCCCAAAGAACTTTGAGATAACTTTTAGAGAAAAGTTTTGTGGACGTAGCCTAGGCCTTCTGGGTGAACCACGTTAAAAATGGGGTTCCAATGTGTGATGCTTTCTGTCTTGATTAATGTTGTGTTGATGCTATTGCTATCTAAAGTTAAAAATATTAAATGGTTAAGTCTTATACTGTTCACCCCCCCTCTCAGTATAAGTCCATGTTCTTCAGACCGATCACTTGCGTGTTGTGTTCTGGGATACAAAAAGAGTGCCAAGATGTGCTCTCTTTGTTCTCAGGCTCTACCACTTGAGCCTGCTCCCCTTCTTGGCCAGTCCTCTGATGGAGATCACAAGCAACTGTATTGTTCATTGTTGGGGCAAAGCTCACAAATTTCCATGGTTGGACTTGGATGAGATCTACCTCTCGAGCTCCACATGACTGCATCTCAGGCTTCTGCTTAGTATTAGGAGTCTGCCATGAAGAATACTACGTTGGATAGACGGGAGCAGCGACTATCGAAGAAAGTGATGGGGCTTCTCCCCACTACCACTTTCCTGATAAAAACTATTCTATGTGTACTGCTTCCTCGAATATCTAAGGGAATCTTTGCTCACCAGATCGTAGCAAGAGGAGGCCTATATCTGGGTGAAAAGCCCAAACATAATAGAGGTGGGCTTGGGCGGGTGTCGATTGGATCTCCCTTGGAATTCTCTTCCAAATTTTGATGAATCGGACATTGAAGTCTATGACGCTCTCCAAAGGTGCTCTCTTGATGGTGGAGAGGTACGTCAAAAGCTGGAAGGGGTCCTGAGAGCCATCAAATGTTTTGAACAGTGCTCCCACAAAGTCATCCCATGATTAGATGCTTTTAGGTCCGAGCAGTCTGTACCACAGTAGCGCTCTTCCTTCCAGAGACAGGGCCAAAAGTCTGACCACAACGTCTTCATGGATTATGTTGTAGAGGAACGCTAAGGTAGCAATGGCTTCAAGGTGTTCTCGGGCCATTCCCGTGGTGCCATCATATGTAGTCAATGCCTTCAAGGCGATCTCGGGAATCTTGTGGTAGCTTTGAATATTCAAGGGGCCTAGGTCATCCCAGCTAGGAAAACCTACCCCTACCATTATAGCAGTAGCCTGTAGAAATTGCGGTTGTTGCCACTGAGTTGGAGTTGTTAGGTGAACATTCTTTCTTCACTTATGAGGTCAAGGCTGCTCACTGAACCTCAATTTATCTGGGATATCTTCTTTCAGATTTGAAAGGCGCCTACGACCAAGAAATCTAGATCTTTAGCTCAACTAAGTTTCCAGGTGATTTTATCAGATGAAAACAGGCTAAAGATTCATCGAACTCAGACATTCTTAAGGCACAGGGAGTCCTGGTTACAAAAACCAGGCTTAGGTACTGGTATTCATGACTTTAGAGATTCTCGAGTAAAACAGAGTCATCGAATGCTAAGAGTCTTTTAGTAATGAGAGCATCGATTCTCACCACTACTCAGAAGATGAGACTAACCGGATCTCACTAGGAACTTGTTAGAACTACTGGCTCCGATGAATACGGGCTAGAAATTTTCTCAAATATGGGACCTTGAGTCCCATCAAGCATGCTAGAAACTATTGGTCATCAAATCCACACAAGAAAGGACTTTCGATGGGTTTGCACGCCCTAGACCTGTGACCAACATTGAAATTTTGAGGGGAAGAGATGCCCCTCGTGCCAATCTTCGAAGAAATTTTGTCTCCTATACTAATCTACTTTTGGGGTTTGAGACAAGAGTGCAGGAAAGAAATAGACAGAGTAAGGGTTAGGAAAAGAAATAAAAAGGGGTAAGGGTTAGAGAAAGAAATAAAAAGAGTAAGGGTTATAAGATGATGATTTAAGGTGGGAGAGAATAGGAAGCACGATCACTCGCTAATAACTCGAATAGCAACAAAGAACACCGAGAATAGATGAAAGAAACATGATGCTCGCTTTCCTATGTATCCTTTGGACAAGTTCACAGGGTTCTCCTTTCTCTCTCGTTGGAATTTAGGGTTCAGAATAACAGCGATTAAGACAAGGGAATAACAGAAACCACGACCCACCATGCAGCATAAAAGAAAGCTTATACGACGTTTTTCCTCTCCTATGTATCTTTCAGGGTGAATTTTAGGGTACAGTCCCCAATCACACACCGAATTCAGGATTCAAAGTCTCAGTATACGAGTGCAGACAGACAAAAGAATTAAGCACAGAAGGTAGCATAAAAGAGAGAAATGGAGTACAAAAATCTTTAGTATTAGACGCAGGACATCAAGTTACAGCAGCTTTCTAGCAGAAAGTTCCCCCCTTTTACATTGCAAAGCTTGGGTTTTTATAGAGGACCCGGCCCTCTGAGTCATTATTACAAAAAATGGCGGAGTACACCCTCGAGCTCTGAGAAATCGGCTCCTCACGGTTGTTGTGACTGAGCTTTCAAATCAATTTCCGAAATTGGCAACTGCGACTGGGTCAACCATGGAAACGTTCATTTAATGCGTCGCCCAAGTGTCCCTGGCTTCTGGATGTTGTGCTTGAGTGATCATTACGCCTACCATGTTTTACTTCAAGGACTGTTACGTCCCTTTCGTTTGCCAGAAATGGTCAACAGGCTTATCGAGCAAGAAAGGGAGTATTTATAAGGGGCCTTCGATCATCATGGGAAGCTACCCACCTTGGAACGTGGGCCCAAAAAGTGCTTCGCTACATCTCCGCCTTGCCAAAGCCTTGGGCTGAAGTAGATCTTTTTTTATTTGTTCTTCGCAAAATAATGCTTTGCAAAAACTACTTCGGGGATGTCGAGTGCCGAGCGGGCTCCATCTTTGAAATGGGGTTCTTTGTCCTTTGTTGGCGAAACTACTTCGGATGGAAAATATTTCGGCCCGATTCTCTATCAAAACTGTGGTTCGGGGAATATCCTCCTGAAGCACTTCTCTGTTTTCAAACCATTATCATTTTGCTTTGGGTGCCACTGCTTCGGGTGAAAACTGGCCGAAGTAGGTGTCAAAAATACTTCGGGCCCGAAGTAGTTTCTTTGCCTTAGCTGATTTGGATTATGCTCTCCTCTTTCGATGAAGTCGTTTGGATGCTGCTTCGCAAAACTTCCACCTGAAGCGGTTGCTAAAAATGCTTCGGGTGCGAAGCGTTATCTTTGTATTTTCTTTGGCGATATTACTTCGCAAGGCTTTCACCCTAAGTGGTAATTTAAAGTGCTTTGGGCCCGAAGCTCTTTCACATTCTCCTTCTTTCTCTTCGGCGAAGTTATTTTCCTTGGCCTATTTGGTCGCGAAGCTCTTTATTCTTCATTTTATAAAAGGGGCGATAAGGAGAGTCAAAATTGTTGTAACTTAAAATAAAAGAAAAACTTTCAACAAGGAAATATTATACAAAATTCTACTATTCTTCTACCCCTTGTATAATGTGACAAAAAGTGTCAACAGTGTACTTGAGCTTGACTCTCCTTTTTTTACTTCTTGAGTCTTGATGTTGCCCAAACTATCTGTCTTTGCTCTTTGATCTTCTTGTCCTGCTTTAGTGCCTAGACCTGTTTTGATGAATGAGGAATTTTGAACTTTGGTACTTTTCTCACATCTATGTAGCTTGTCCTTAGACTTTTCCACTTCCTTCCTTAAAAAAACTACCTCAAGTTCTAATATTTCACATATCTCAAGTCAGAGAGATATTGTAGAAGCTTTGTCTTACATTTCTAATCTTCTTGTATTCGAGCCTTCAATTTTAAATTCTCTCTTTTCAATTCAACAAGTTCCTAAAGAGTGGCTTCCTCTTTTTCTTTTTCAAAATCTTCCTCTTCTTTATTTCTTTGATCTTATATAGGAGAATCTTCTTTTTCTTTTATTATTGAAAGTAGATTTTCTTCTTCATATCTATTTTGATTGTCCTTGTTATCATTTAGATCCATTTCATCTTCACTACTGCTGAACCCATGACAATATCTTGCATCATGACCGAGTTGACCACAAAAAAAATATTCTTCACCTTCTTGTGGACAATAAGTTGCATGGTGACCTGTATTCCTACATTTGGTACAAAAATTTATCAATAAGATCTTTTCTCCACTACTTGATTCATCTCTTGAATCTATTTCTATTTTTTCTCCCAAAACAACAATATCAAATTTATCTTCCTTTTCATTCATGACCATTTGCGTTCTTTTCTTCTTGTGTCTCATGGTTCTGCCTTTGCCTTTATTTACCATTTGTGATCTTTTAAGATCTTCATTCAAGCTATTAAACCTTTTTCGAAGGAACCAACTCTTATACCAATTGAAGAACACAAGCTTATATTGAGAGGGGGTGAACAGTATAAGACCACTTTTTACTTTTCTTTCTCAAATAGTATTATTCAATATAATCAATGGAAATATCAATAGCAATAACCAAAGCAATGCACAAATCATCATACACAATAGAGACACCAATTTAACGTGATTCACCCAATGTGGGCTACTCCACGGAGAAAATATTTTACTAAAACTTTCTCAATCAATCTCTTGAGAATCCTTTCCCTATTAAAATTTTTATGGTCCTCTTTCTAAAGGAGATACCAATCCCCTAAATCAAGTTTGTGGATCTCTATCCATAGGAGACACCAATCTCCTAAGTTCTAACCGATGATATTCTAGAAGAATCGTTGCCCTATTTCTCTAGTTAATGGATCTCTATCCACTGAAGACACCTATCCTCGTTACCCTAGCTAATGGATGTCTATCCACTGGATATTGTTGTTCTCTATACTCTATCACCTTTAAAGCTCTGTCTCAAATTTGTACTAAACTTAGTCCTTCGATCTAGCACAAATCTGCTCAATCTGTATCTCTGGTCTGGCACAAACCTATCCTCAAATATGCACCAAACTCTATCCTTGAATCTGTACTAAACACGGTCCTTCAATCTAGCACAAATCTATCCTCTGATCTTGCACTAAACATAGTCCTTTGGTCTAGCACAAATTTGTCCTCAAGCCTTAACTCAAAGCTTGACTTAATCTCAAACCAAATCTGCTAGATCTACCCCAAACCCAAACTCAAGGTTTGAATAAATAAATAAATCAACTCTACTCACAAGTCTACTCAAAGACTTGTCTTAAATTTGCCTTGTAAGCTTCCACAAAAGATCATACTAATCTATCCATAAGTCCTCTCTAGAACTTGTCCAAATCTGCTCTACAAGTCATCACTATAACTTTTCCAAATTTGCTTAATAAGTTCTCTCAAGAACTTATCCCAATTTGCTCTCAATATGTATTGTAAGCTTCCACAAAAGTTTACCCAAATATGTCCACAAGTCTTCTCAAAGACTTACCTCAAATCTACTCAACAAGTCCACACTATAACTTGTCCAATCTCATAGAAATATAAAGAGAATTGTTAGAGACTCAATATGCTATATACTCGATAATATCCATGGCCACGATTGCCCCTTTTTGAGCCGTAGAGCTAGGGTTTCGACCAGCAGAGTAGCAGAAGGGTGAAACCAGCAGCCGCCAACAACCAGAGAGTGGAGCAACAGTCTCCAAGTGCGGGGAGGGAGGAGATGTCGATGGGCGGGAAGTCGTCAGGGGAGCCCGGGAGCGGCTACGGTTCGTGTCTTGGGCACAACGGAGCAATCGAAGGGCACCAGGGATCCGGAGGTGCGGAAGCGTCCGGACCCATTGAAGAAGACCGGGCTATTGACGGTGTCAGTCAGGGTAAGGACCCACCAGACAAAGGGGGTGGTGGGGCTCAAAAGTCTTATGCCCAGGCAATGGCCTCAAAAACCCTAAACGAGTTTTTTACCAAAGAGTTGTTTTCGGTTGGGGATGAGCTGGACATCCCGATGGAAGTTCTTTCAAGCTTCATGGAGTTTGAGAAATTTACCCTCATAGGCAAATTCATTGGCGGCCGTCCCGACATGGAAACTATCCGAAAGTGGGCAGCAAGCAAATGGAGGACTTCTGGTCATATGGAGCTAGCGGCCCTATCCCGAGGTTTTTTTGCCATTAGACTGAACAATAAGGAGGATTACTGTAAAATTTTGGCTGGCGGGCCATGGTTTCTGGGCCGCAGAAGTTTATTCCTTAGGAAGTGGGACATGGATTTCAGTCCTGATACCCAGAACATCAACATTGCCCCAATATGGGTTAGGCTCCCGAATCTTCCCCTCTTTGGCTGGCATGAAAATGTCATAAGGGGTATTGCGCGCTCCATTGGGGAGTTGGTCACCATTGACCCACCCACCCGAGCTCGAACAAGGTTTGTCCAAGCCCGTTTTTGCGTTCTGGCAGATTTGGAGGCGAAACTCCCAACTTTCATCACTCTTCGGTCTGGAGGTACCTTTCTTCATAAACAAGCTATTGTCTATGAAAATAGACCAGCTTTCTGCCCCCAGTGTCGGTCCCAAGGGCACCTCCAATCCCAGTGTCCTCTTCAAAAATCGGGTAAGCAGAAGCGTGAAAATGGCAACCCCCTGGAGCATGGGGAAGGTCAGGCGAAGCAGTCAAATCTTCCAGATGCGAAGGGTCATGAATCTCCAGGCCCCTCTAGAGTCTGCGTCGGACTCTCTCAGCCTGAAGAGAATCCCACTCTCCAATCGGACCCCGAGCAACTTGAGGCTGACAATCAGCAAGGAGCAGACTCCCACTTGGAAAGTGAATCGCAGGAAGAGAAGGAACGGACCCCATCCCAAATTGTGACTCAGACTGTTTCTCTGCCCCAAGATATGGGTCATCCCGATTTCAGCCAGTCGTAGACGATGCTAGAAGATTACCTCTTAGGAAGGAGGGGTGAACAATCCGGTCACATTAGCCCTCGAAACACGAGGAGCCGAAAGCAAAGTGTGGATTTTGGTAGTGAGAGGAAGCAGGGCCGTCCTCCTAACAAAGACAGGTGGGACAAAGAGACAACAAATGACGTTGCAAATGGAACCCAACGTTTGCTGGTTCTGGATGACTGTGGCGCTCAGACGGACGAAGCGCATGCATCAAAACCTCCTCCTCAACAAGGAAGGGGAGGCAAGAAAAACCTCAAACTATCCAGATGAAAGTCCTCTCATGGAATGTGAGAGGACCGAACGGTGCAACCAAACGAAGGTTAGTGGCTGATCTCCGTAGGAGGACTAATCCTTCCATCCTTATTTTGCAAGAGACCAAGGTCGATGCTATCTCCTCTGATAAAGTTGCGAAGGCCATTTGGGCCAAGGCAAATTGTCTGTCCAGCCCTACAGTGGGAATAGTGGGAGGACTCATGGTTCTGTGGGACCCTTCGAGGTTTGAGGGCAGCCTGCTATCAACTTCCAATATAATCATCAATGTACTGTTCCAGTCCAAAACCACCAATTTTTCCTGGATTCTGTCCAACGTTTATGCTTCAAATTCTGCCACAGAGAGAGCAAAAATGTGGAAAGCTATCTCTCAGATGAGGGAGAATTTTAGTAATTTTCCTTGGGTTTTAGGGGGTGACTTCAATTGTCCCCTTCATCCTTCAAAAAAAAGGAGGATCCGACCACTTCAGCCGCAGCTTGGAGGACTTCAGGGATTTTGTCTCTACTAATGGCTTGCTCGACATCGAACTCAAAGGGGCTTCCTTCACTTGGAGTAATAGAAGGATTGGGAGCGGTTTGATTCAAGTCAAGCTCGACAGATTTTTTATGTCCCAAGAAGCCATTCCTATCCTTGGCGGGGCTATCCTTTCGGCTCTTCCAAGGATTGGGTCTGACCATAACCCTATTTTCTTGGAGGCGGATGATGGGCCTATTTTTAAAACCCCTTCAGATTTGAATCCATGTGGATCTCTCACAAGGACTTCAAAGGTTTGGTTTCAGCGTGGTGGCAATTGAAGGTGGAAGGAAATGCTCCTAAGAGGGTGGCTCTAAAGCTCAAAATGGTCAAAGAAAAGCTGAAAGTTTGGAATAAAGAGGTTTTCGACAACATTTTTGAGTCCAAAAAATCCATCTCTGAGAACCTGAAGGTTTTGGAGGAAAGGATGGAACTCGAAGGTTACACTGAGGGTCTCAGGGAGGAAGAGCGGAGTCTTTTGGTGGACTTTCATTCTATTCTCGCTAGGGAGGAAACGTTCTGGCGCCAGAAATCTCGTGACCTTTGGTTGAAGAATGGAGACACCAACACGAGGTTTTTCCATGCGTCTACTATGAGGCACAGAGGGGCCAACAAGATCAGAGAAGTGGCTTGTAAGGATGGGCGCATTACCAGGGAGATAGAGGAAATCAGGAGCGAAGCGGTTGACTTTTTTTAGGATTTGCTTGGCACTCCTCCGGACAGCAACCTTCAGGTCCAAAAATCTCTGCTCGCCAATTTTTTGACTAAAGTCCCCCATGAGGTAAGCATTAAGCTTCTGGAACCTTTTTCCTCATCCGAGATTAAGGAAGCATTGTTCTCCATGCAACCAGATAAGGCCCCTGGCCCCGATGGTTTCCCCCCGATTCTTCCAAGTCATGTGGGAGGTCATGGGTCCGGATGTGTGCGATGCTATTCGAGTTATTCAAGCTTCCAGATCCATCCACCCGAAACTCAATTCCACCTTTCTTGCCCTCATTCCTAAGTCTCCTGCCTACAAAAGTTTCTCTCGACTATCGGCCCATCAGCCTGTGCAATGTTTTTTACAAGATTCTTACCAAGTCTATAGCCAATAGACTCAAAACAGTCCTCCCCATCCTGATTGATCCTTGTCATGGAAGCACTGTTAAAGGCAGAAACATTCTTGATGGTGTCATCACTGTCCATGAGACCCTTCATTCCGCTTACCGCTCCAAGAATGCCGCTCTTTTTCTTAAGCTCGACATGAACAAAGCCTTTGACCGGGTTGATCAAAATTTTTTGTGTGCAGTCCTCCTCAAGTTCGGCTTTCATCCCCACTGGATTGACCTTGTCTACAGTTGTATATCCACTCCCTTTTTTTTTGTCCTGGTCAATGGGTCCCCAGCTGGGTATTTCCAAAGCGCCAGAGGCCTCAGACAGGGCGATCCTTTATCCCCCATCCTTTTCATTCTTCTGGCGGAGGTTCTGAGTTGGTCCATGAAAGAGGCTCTTCGTCAGAACAAGATTTCTGGCATTTTGTCGACTTCTAGAGTTGATCCTGTCACTCATCAACAATTTGTGGATGACACCCTCATCTCCACTAGGGCATCCGTTGCCCAAGCCAAATCGCTCAAGCGGATCCTGTCCCGTTATGAGCAAGCTGCAGGGCAAAAGGTCAATTACATCAAGAGCAAAATCTATTTTATTAACACTCCCTTGCACAGGCAACTTCGGATTGCTAGAATTCTTGAATGCACTATTGATTCCCTGCCTACGTCCTATCTGGGGTTGCCTCTATCTTATAGCGGGCGGGCGAGTGGGGATATGTGGAACATGATTCTTGAGCGCCTTCACAAGAAACTCGGAACTTGGAAGGGCAAACTCCTGTCGCAAGCCAAAAAAGCCACCCTTACCAAAGCTTGTCTTCAGGGGATCCCGACCTACTTCATGTCGGTGTTCATGCTTTCGATTGCAGTTCACTCCAAAATTGAGAAGATTCAGAGGACCTTTCTATGGTCTGGCAGCGAAGAGAAATCTAGACTCCCCCTTGTTGCCTGGGACAAGGTGTGTTCGAGGATAGACCAAGGCGGTCTGGGGTTGAGAAGATCAAGACTTATGAATTTGGCTCTGATAGCGAAGCACGCTTGGAGGATTCTATCTAGCGACCCGGTGGAGTGGGTTAAGCTGGTTAAAAAGAAGTATCTTGGCCCCATTTCCTTCTTGGATGCTGAGACCTCCTCCGTGGCGTCGACCTTTTGGAAATCTGTGCTCCAAACCCGACATTTGATCAGCCTGGGAGCCCGCTGGATTTTGGGTGATGGCAACCTCATTTTCTTTTGGAAGGATAGGTGGGCGACTGAAGAAGCCCTTGGGTCGAGGGCGGATCTCGCTGGGCTGAGAGGTTTGACTGACCCTAACTCCCAACTCAGGGTGGCAGAGTTCATAGACCGGAGCACCCATTTTCCTCGGTGGAAGATTCCAGTTGTGGAGGGGTTTAATAATGAGGTTACCTTTCTTGCAAATATCCTCCAGTCGATTTTAATTCCTTCTGCCAGGAGGAATGATAGAATCATCTGGAGTGGTACGGAGGATGGGCTTTTTTTTGTTAAATCAGCTTATGAGTTTCTTACCACCAAGACTGCTCTGGACTACAGGTGGAATACTGTGTGGAGGAAAGGAGTCGTCCCTAAAATCAACTTCTTTGCATGGATTGCTTTCCACAACAAAGCCTTAACAATTGACAACCTTCACAAGAGAGGTTTTGCCTTCCCCAATAGGTGTTACTTGTGTCTTGCAGATTGCGAGACGAGGGATCATTTATTCTTGCATTGCCCATTTTCCCACTCTGTTCTTAGTATTGTCCTATCCTCCTTCCAAATCCTATGGTGCTCTCCCCGTTCCCTCAGAGATGCTTTCCACCAATGGCCTAATCCTTTCAAGAATCCCAAACTCCGCTTCCTCCTCGAGGCCTCCTTCCATCATTCAATTTGGCAAATTTGGTTAGAGAGGAATGCCAAAATCTTTGGCAGAGCTCCTAGAGGGCCCCCTTCTGTTGCTCAAAGGGCGTTGTCCTACGCCATCGAGAATTCTATTGTTGTTCCTAGTCCCCGTCCCTACCTTTCGAGCGAAGAAGCGATTCTCAAAATGATGAATCTCTGGCCATTTTTGGAGGTTGTTAAAGGGCCCTGTCGAAGGAATATTGTTTGGACCAAACCCCCCATGGGGTGGATTAAATTAAACTTTGATGGAGCGGCTAAGGGGAATCCTGGGCCCGCTGGTGCTGGGGGTGTTGTCAGAGATCATGATGGGAATCTTGTGATGGCCTATTGTGAAGATTTGGGCTCCTAGACAAATCACTATGCCGAAGCCCGAGGCGCTCTGAAAGGTATTCGGATACTCTCTGAGGATCCTCGACCTCTTATTATTGAGGGTGACTCGCTCAACATCGTGAATTACCTTCTTGGCACCAAAAATCCATCTTGGAAAGTCTACAACATCATCCTCGAGGCAAGAACGCTTCTCTCCTATCGTGGTAGGTGGAAAGCAAATCATACTTTGAGAGAAGGTAATCGCGTGGCTGACCACATGGCCAACAAAGGGCTCGCGACCACGTGTCCGGTCATGTGGCGGTCTCGCTTCCCATCCGAGGTGGAAAGGTTGGCCAGAGCAGACATCCATTCATGAAGCTTTCCTTGCGCAGTTTTTGGAAAGCCCCCTCCGACGAGTTTTGGTGTGGCATGGCAATTTTGTCTACTTAGCTGTCCATGGTGTCTTGTCTGTTTTGCTTTCCTCATTTCATTTCTTCGGGCTCTACTTGGTGTTCCTTCGGTTTTGTCCTGTTTCTTTTTCGTTGGGTTTCCATGCCTAAAAGCCCTTTTTACAGTTTCCAAGTCTTTAGCATTAGGATGGCTTTACTTGCAATTAGGCTTATTGTTACAGCCAAGAGGTATGATGCATCATTAGAAATATGGCTAATTTTGTACATAAGGTTTTGGGATCCTCTATAAAAACCCACTGTTAATATATTAAAATAATTACCAAAAAAAATATATGCTATATACTCATAACAATGCTCAATCATTTTCAATCACTCTTTTAGAAACATATAGAGAATTGTTAGAGGCTCAATATGCTTCACATTCACCTCAATACTCAATCACTTCCAATCACTCTTTCATAAACATACAGAGAATTGTTAGAGACTCAATATGCTTCAACTCAATACTCAATCACTTTCTCAAATCAATTCAAAATATAGAATAGTTTGTTTTATGGAACTTGAACAATAACTTCACACATCCACTTGACTAGGTTCAACCAACTCTACTCAACCAATCACTCAATGAAACAATCCTTGCTTACAAACCCTAGTCCAAGCATATGAACACTCACTCAAAATGTCTTGCAACAATACTCAACAAACCAATCTCACATAACAATGATACTCATGTTCTTTTCAAATTCTAGTTCAAGTTATTCATTCAACAACTCACTTCAACAACAATGCTTATAAAACAATCTTCACATAACAATGATACTCATGTTCTTTTCAAACCCTAGTTCAAGTTCTTCACATAACCAATGGCTTCAACAATAATGCTTATAAAATAAGGTTTTAACAACAACTCTTTATTCCAAAAAACCTTGAAGCATTAACTCAATACACTCAAAAATGTAACCCTAATCAAGTCCTTTTCACTCCAAGCTTATTTTCAAAAAACCAACCAATCAACTCAACTATGGAAGAGTGTGCCCATACCTTTTTCTTGATGATGAATGAATCTCATAAATCTAACACAACCACAAACATTTCTTTGCCAAGCTCTAAGAAGTTATAAGATGATAAACTCCCTCAAAAATACAATGTAAATATCAAAACACGCATACACCTTATCACTCCATCTTTAAGAAAACATTCATCAACATATAAAAATAATTGCCAAATACACCTTATAATATTCCAATTAAAATAATATTCAAGACCAAGAATAATATCAATACACTCTCCTTTTCAAAATAACTTAATGCAAGAAGTCCTCTCAACACTTTAAATCTCCAATAGACGAGTGTGACACAAATCCTTTATTCAAAAATAAAGCTAACTCCTTATTCCTCCAATTTACCAAAAATAATTATTAATTAAAAACATTTTCAACTAACCCTTTTAACTCCCTAAAACCTCATGTCAAACCTTAGGCATCATGAAAATTATATTCAAAATTTATTACCTTTGCCTTGGTGGGACTTGAACTCACGATGCAGCCTCAACTAGCGCCCTAGCCGCAGCTCCAACCTTTGCGCGAGCTAGGCACTCGCTTGGGGAGTAAATAGCACCATGTGCTCTATAATCCTCCTCTAGTTTGCCAAAGCAAAAATATATGTCGCTTCCTTCAATGTTTCCAACACTAGCAACAAAACAATGCTTCCGTCACAATTATATCGCAAGTCACTCCACGCCCAACACTCTAGCCTCTGTCCACTTGCCACTAGGCCACGCTGCCTAGATGGCTCTTGAATTTTGATGCTCGTTGATTTTATCCTTATTCGTTGGCACTTAAAACAATGCTCGTTTCTTTATTTGTATGAGTTCTTACACACACGATTGCACGCTTTTATCATTCGAGAAAAAGGATGATCAAATGCCTCTAAGGCATATTGTTTTTATATCGAATTCCTCCTTCAAACATAAATGTCGATGTTTCAATTTTTCTTCAAACTTAAACGTCGGCACTTCGATTTTTCTTCAAACTTATTAATTTATAAATTATTTAAATTCTTTAGAATTTAAATTTTATAAATTATTGTTTTAAATCTCTTTGGCTTTATTAAAGCCTTTTTTATTTTACCACTTTGTATAAATAATATTTATTTATAAAATTTAAATTCAATTTGAATTAAATATTTTATAAAATAAATATTAAAATTCCCTTGGGCTTTTATTAAAAACCTTTTATTTTTTCTCACCCATCTGACTTATGCTTCCACATAATATTAAAAATATTGTGAAGCTTTTTGAACTTGTGCATTGTTCCTCTTGACCTTTTGACATCAACGGTAGCTTATTCCTTGACATCAATGACAACTTTGACTCAAAATGTCCAACATGTTATGCATGAAATACCCACAAGTGGAGAATGTTGAGAGGTTCAAGTTCCTCAACAGCCTCAAGAGAAGCAGGGTGGTAAGTCCCTAGTCCTATCTTCTATATTATGATAAAATGGCCTAACTAGTTTACCATGAATTTACCCCACAAATAGAGCGGTAAGTTTGAATTTTGTTGGTTCTCTTTAAGCATGAGATCCCCAAATTTAGAGTCTCTAAGATGGACTTTTGTATTATAAGATCTTTGAGGTGATCCTGATAAACATGAAGGTGCTTGAGAGCATTAACTCGTCGTTCATCAAGAAGGGTCAATTGGTCAAGATGAGATTGTCATGCGGTGTCATCATCGATGAACTCTTACAATGTTATGTGCAACGAAGGTATTTCCAATTATAGTGGCATAATGGCCTCCGTGCCATAGACTAGGAAAAATGGGGTTGCCCCAGTGGATGTACAAATGCTAGTTCAATACCCGTAATGCTAAAGATAGTTGCAGATACCAATCTTTGTGGTTTTTCTTAAAAAATTTCTTAAGGATGGCAACTACAATTTTATTGTACACCTATGCTTGTCCATTTGCCTATGGATAATACGGTGTGGAAAATTATGTTGAATTTTGTACTTGGAAGTTAAATCATACACATCTTTGTTTTTAAACAGAGTCCCATTATCCAAAATAATTTTGGATGAAATACCAAAACGACATATGATATTAAGGAGTATGAACTCCGCAATATGATATCCAGTCATAGTGGTAAGAGGAATAGCTTCCATCCACTTGGTGAAGTACTTTGTGGTTGTTAAGATAAACGTGTGACATATCAAAGAGGGGGGCAATATTTTCCTAATTAAATCAAAACCCCACTACGAAAAATGCCATATCGATTGAATCGATTGTAAGGTCTGAGAAGGTAAGTGCGAAATAATAGCATGATGTTGGCATTTCATGAACTTCCTAATGTAAGCGCAGTAGTCCTTTTCCATAGTAGGCTAATAATAACTCATTTGAAATATGTGCTTAGCAATGGCCATGTCATTGAAATGGTCGTTGCAAGTACCATATTGAGCTTGTAAAATTTCCCAAGCAAATTTTTTTGGGATCTAGACAACGAAGGAGAAGACCATCGTAGCTCCGACGATAAAGGATGTCTCCTAACAAGATATATTTGGTCATTTTTTATTTGAGTGTTTGTTTTGAATTATGCGATAATCTCGAAGAGATACTACCAAGTTTCAAGAAATATTTTAATTGAGTAAGCCAATATTGATATGCTTGGATCTCGACTGAATGAACAGCTTGATTTCATTGACTCATCGTGCACGAATGCGGATTGGAAGATAACCTTAAGATGAATGGTTATGCTATTATCATAAGGAACCTGTGGGACTAAGGACCCTTAAGGTGCATGTTTCAGAAAGTTGTGTACATGTGGATAACTTATTTGTTGTTTGAAGCTTTACGTAAAATTGGTAATTGCAAAAGTGTTTTGACATGGATGGTTGTGATATCATCTGAAGGTTTTTGCAATATTAAGAATCCCAAGGAAACAATTATCTCCACAAAATGATTATACAAACGAGGGACTATCTTGATGTTGTACCATTCAAGTTTGGCAAGTAATTTATCCATAAGATCTTTGTATGATTTCAAGATCAGATACCAACATTGATAGATTTTTTGACTTGGTTAAGAATGAGCAAGGAGTCACCAAATATATTGAGCCTTTTGATATTCATGATGATGGTTGTTTGGATATCCAAGAGGAGAGCCTCATATTTGACATTATTGTTGGTGAATGAGAAGTTGAGTTTAAATGAAAGGGGTATAGATATCCTTACGGTGTGAAAAATATGATTCATGTGCCACCCCCTTGATCACACTTAGAACCATTGATAAAGAAAGTCATGTAGGCTTTGTTTTCAAGTTCTTCGAGTTTTGGAAAATCTGACAATGCAAATACTGCATCATCAGGCAACTCGATAGTAAGAGGCCTATCATCTTGGAGAGGAGCCTCTACTAGCTAATCGATAATGACTTGGCCTTTAATAGATTTTTGACTTATGAATTCTAGGTCAAATTCGGTCAACAACATGATCCATTTTACGATTCAACTATTATGGTATGTGCTACTCATCATGTATCGCAAAGGATTCTCTTTACAAATGGTATACGTCATATGATTCAACATGTAATGTTGAAGCTTCTTGGTGGCAAATACCATTGCTAAGAAAATCTTATCAATGTATGCATACTTGAGCTCATAGCTCACCAGGGCATGACTGATGTAATAGATAGCATGTTTCTTATTTGCCTTGTTCTTTTGGATCAACATGGTCCCTAAGGCAAAGTTGGTGGTTGAAATGTATAGCAAACATAACACACCTAGTTAGTTCAAAGCTAAAATTGGTAGTGATACCAGGTATTGCTTGATCTTATCGAAGGCCTTTTGGCACTCAACATCCCAATGGAAGGGGACCCCCTTTTGTAGCAGTCAATTCATTGGTCGACATTTATCCGAAATTTATGCTATGAAGCATCGAATATATGCTACCTTTCCTTGTAAGTTGCATAGCTGCTTAAGGTTTGTGGGGGGAGCAAAGTATTTCTTTGACCTTGGTGGCATCAACTTTGATCCCTCTCTTGGAGACTATAAAATCTAAAACTTTTACAGATATGACTCCAAAGACACACTTATTAGGATTAAGTCTAACATTATGCTCAATTAGGCGATCGAATGCCTTCCATAGAACATCAACGTGTTTGTGATGCAATAGATATTTGGCTAGCAAATCGTTTATATAATCCTCCAATATTTTATGCATTTAGTTATGAAATATATATGTCATGGCCCATTGATATGTTGCACCAACATTTTTAAGATCAAATGGCATTACTTTGTAGCAAAAATTTCCCCAAGAGGTGGTAAAGGTCGCCTTTAGTTGATCTTCAATTTTGATCCAGATTTGATTGTAGCCTGAAAACCATCCATAAGGGACAACATCCCATGACCTGCATTAGTGTCGACTAACGCGTCAATGTTCAAAAGGGAAAATTCATCCTTAGGAGTTACTTTGTTAAGATCTCAAAAGTCTATACATATGTGAATCCTCCCATCAAGTTTTCCTATGGGTACAATATTGGAAATTCATTCTGGATAGTTAATGGGTTGGATGATTCCAGCATCCAACAAGTTTTATAATTTGTCTTTCACAATTAAGTCTATTGTTGAATGCATTTTATGAAGCTTCTATTTGACCAATTTGATTTTAGGGTCGAGCGTAAGGTTGTGCACGACCAATTTTGGGTCAAGATTTGACATGTCCTTGTATGAACAAGCAAAAGCTTCTACTTTTTCTATCAATAGAGATGTGTAGATGGCTTGCTCTTCAAGGGAGATACTTTCTCCTAATTTTACATTCTTAGGAGCCTCATGATCATTGTCAATGTCTACATAAATTGTTTCCTTTATTGACATATGGGATCCCTTCTCAAGCTAATGAGGTATAGGGATCAAGTGGATGTCGTTAGCTGGGTTTGGAGATTTGATCATGTCTAGTTCGATCTTAGCTTGACAAGAATCTTCAGAAGGCCCTTGGAAGAAATTAAATGGTTATATTTCTTCACAAGGAGAGAAATCTTCAAGTGATGGCAGTAACGTGGTGCGATCAAAATCGATGGCCTCATGGTTGAGGCACAAAGGTTTTGAGGGGTCACTGGGATTGTGGAGTGGCATGATCAAGTCACTGGAAATCATATTTATAAATGATGTGTAGTTTCTATTTGCGAGTGGAGAAGGCATATCACAGATGGGTGGTCCTAGATATGTCAAGAGTAGTTGCAGTGTTAGTGGGATGAATGGGCGAGGCCTAGGAGGAGCTAGGATTATTGGATCTTTTAGGGGTATAATATCTCTCAAGGTGGGATGGTGTACAGGAAAATCCCTATGATAGAGCTCATCTAAGTTTATGAGGGTGAATTCTATTCTTTCATTGTCAATTCACTGAAGGTGGTGAGGACCTAAATACGCCAATTTGGTTTCATCCTCAAATTTCTTTGGTACCTCACTAACGGGATAAGGAGATTTTCACCTATGACAAGGATTGAGGTATGTCGATTTTATCTCATCCTTGTATTCTTCTTATGCCTCACTAGCAGAGCTAGGAGGCTATCGACTATAGTGAGGACATAAATATGTGAATTTTATCTCGGCCTCGTATTCCTTTGATGTATCACTAAGAGAGTTAGAAGGTTCAACAAAAACCACCATAACAAGGAGATGATATCCTAACAGATGAAAATAGCCTAGGTCAATGTAATCATTCTCATCAATTTTCTCCCTAAAGCCTATGGTTAAGCATTGAAGGGAGTCTACTAGGAGTTCATTTGGCATACGTATGGAATGCCCTAAGACAAATTTATCTATTAGAAGCTGGAATTATGGTTGGTAAGGTGTTCTAAGACCCTATTCATATCAACCTAGGTGATTGTTGTGCCAATGGCAGTGATAAATGTATTACAAGGCAAAATCTGAGTTTGACATATACCCAATGTTTCCTAATAAAGGTTCATCGTCACGGCCTATTATGGAAAACTAATTTGTAGACTCATAAAAGCCCCCATAAATGAATTTTATTTGATTTAGGGATACCCCCAAGGGTACAATGGTACCAATGGATAATGACAGCACATGAGGTCTACCCATATCCTAGATGGACTCAATGAGCGATGTGAATGTGAAATTATATACCAAGTACTCAGTGAGACTAGGGTTAGCCAAGTGGATCATGACTTATAGTGGGGATAGTGGGGAGGAAGGAGGTGAAGGAGGTGTGATATGAGGTGGCTCATCCATTATAGCAAATTATTCTTCTTTTTTAATGGGAATTAGAATCTCTACTGCGAAGATAGTGGGGATGAGCAATTGGGTTTCCTCGATTGGTACCTTCAACTCGCTCGGAGGACCCGATGATGAAGAAGGGATGTTAGAAGATGCCAATGGCAAGGGTTGAGATGGAGATGACGATGTGGATAGATCGATGGGTGGGGGTGTCAATGTTGATGGATCAATGGATGGGGGTGTCGATGTTGATGGTTCTAATGGGGGCTTTGAATGTTTGATAGGTCTATCAGGATGTATGTCTAGATGCATAGAAAATAGGTTAAAATTACCATAGATTATTGACTAGATAAACATATTTGAAGGGTTCAGAGTCCAAAGATATTACATGAACTTGTCCCTCATGGACATATTTGATGCACTAGTGCAGTATATATGGGATGCACTTCATGTCTCTAATCCAAGGTCATCCAAGCAATATGTTGTATTGCATCACACCTTCTAGAATGTGGCACAATACAGGAATCATCTTTAGTCCAACCTAGATAAGGACTATTGTTCCAACTATGGAGCAAAGAGCATCATTAAATGCTCGAAGTGTGAATGTGGATGCCACAATATGTGATGATGAAATACTGATATGGTTTAGTATGGTTGTGGTGATGATGTTTATGGAGGAACATATGTCAATCAACACCCGCTTATAAGGAATCCTATTTATGCATGCAATGATGTGCAATGGAGGATCAACTATGTTTATGGGTACTGGTTTGATCTTTGATCCTAGAAGGTTATAATGGGATCCTTACATGTTTGAATATACACCACAAAATTAGTAAAAGCATTGGGATCTCGGGGTTGTAATTCAATTGATCTCAAAATATCCATTAGAGCTTCTCTATGTCTTGAGGATTGTTGTATTTACTCGTAGATGAACATTTTAGTTTATGTTGTATGTAGACTTTGAGTAAGCCTAATTTTGACTGTCACCATCGATTGAGGTGGTGGACCTTGGACAAGATTTGTGATGGCAAGAATTGTGACATAGAAGGAATGTTAACGAGAGTTGTCGATGGTGCAACTTGATCGTATATTTGATTCCTCATCATAATATTGATCATCCCTACAAGTCCTTGATTGGTTGGGTATGTATGGACTTCGTTTACCTATCTTATTTGATCCTCCTTAACCTCATTGGTAGGCAAGGGATCTTTGAAGATACCCATTTGTTGGTTATTGGGGGCAAGAGGATTATCAATTTGTAATTGATTTTTATCTAGCATATCTTGTACTATGTTTTTTAATGCGTAATAGGCCTGGATATCATGGCCATTCTATCGATGATATAGGCAGTACAATTCCTCTCTATGTCCTTTATATTTTGGGTGATTTGGATCTAGGGGAAGAATATTTGGTAAAGTGATAACCTTTGCCTCGCACAATTGATTAAAAAGTGATGGCAAAGATTCAGGTAATGGCATATAGTTTTGAGGTGGACGGGGTGGCCAGTTTTTTGCCTGAGTTCATTGACGTTGGTTGTTTTCGTGCGTAGGGGGTTGAGCCTTATAATCAGGTTGTTGGGGCATCGCTTGTTTTTCAAGCCTAGAAACACTTAGGACAACTTGATTGATCTAAGTCGGTCTTTATTGTATTATTTCCTATAGGTTTTTTGTTCCACTCCTTATTATGGAGATTAATGTCCCCCTCTTGGACCTTGATGTCTTCTATGACTTTGTCCTGTGCCAAAGCCTCCTTGAAATCTGATATTGTTGCAATTATAAGAGAAGCAAAATTTACTTTGAACAACTTCTTGTGAACATTCGAGTTATTTTTATGATAGGTAGGGTGAAAGACAATTTGGACATCATATTTATCCACTTGTTATCATAGTTTGTGATTGGCTTATCATCAAATCATCTAAGGTTAGACAAGTCAGTAAAATTGGCTTTCTTCTTGACACCAAATGAAAAGCGTTCCAGGAAGGCGTTTGCGAGTTGTTAAAAACTACAGATGTTATTGAAGAACATAATCTTATATTGAGAGGGGGTGTGAACAGTATAAGACCAATTTTTACTTTTCTTTCCCAATTAATATTATGCAATGTAAAGATAGCAATATCAATAGCAGTAATCAAAGCAATGCACAAATCACCATACATAATAGAGACACCACAATTTACGTGGTTCACCTAATGTGGGCTACTCCATGGAGAAAATATTTAACTAAAATTTTCTCAATCAATCTCTTGGGAATCCTTTCCCTATTACAATGTTTATGGACCTCTGTCCAAAGGAGATACCAATCCCATTAATCAAGTTTGTGGATATCTATCCACAGGAGAACTTCTTTCTCCTCTTGCTCTAGATGGTGATCTTCTAGAAGAACTATTGCCTCCACTGCCCTGGCTAATGGATCTCTATCCACTGAAGACTCTTATCCTCACTTAGAAGACCTGTCCTCACTACCCTATCTAATGGATCTCTATCCACTAGAGGTTGTCATCCTCTATACTCTATCACCTCCAAAGCTTTCACTCAGCTCTATCTCAAATCTATACTAAACACAGTCCATCGGTCTAGCACAAATTTGTCCTCAATCTCTATCTCTAGTCTGGCACAAATCTATCCTCAAATCTACACCAAACTTTGTCCTCAAATTTGTACTAAATATAGTCCTTCAATCTAGCACAAATTAGTCCTCAATATCTGTCCTCAAGCCTTAATTTAAAGCTTGACTCAATATCATATCAACTCTGTTGGATCTACCTCAAACCTTAACTCAAGGTTTGAACAAATCAATCAATCAACTCTACTCTCCAAGCCTTCTCAAATACTTGTCTCAACTCTGCCTTGTAAGCTTCCACAAAAGCTCACACTAAATCTATCTACAAGTCCTCTCTAGAACTTTTCCAATCTGCTCAATAAGTTCTCTTAAGAACTTAACCAAATCTGCTCAATTAGTATTGTAAGCTTCCACAAAAGCTTACTCAAATATGTCCACAAGTCTTCTCAAAGACTTACCTCAAATATTCTTAACAAGTCCACACTTGAACTTGTCCAAACTCATAGAAAAATAAAGAGAATTGTTAGAGACTCAATATACTCTATACTCATCACAATTCTCAAACACTTTCAATTACTCTTTTAGAAATATACAGAGAATTTTTAGAGACTCAATATGCTTCAACTCAATCACTTTCTCAATTCAATTTAGATTATAGAATAGTTTATTTTATGGAACTTTAACAATCACTTCACACATCCACTTAACTAGGCTCAACCAACTCTACTCAACCAATATCTCAATAAAATAATTCTTGCTCACAAACCCTAGTCCAAGCATATGATACTTTACTCAAAATGTTTCCAATAATGCTCAACAACAAATCTCACATAACAATGATAACCCTAGTTCAAGTTCTTTGCTCAACAACTCACTTCAACAACAATGCTCATAAAACAACTCTCACATAACAATGATACTCATGTTCTTTTCAAACCCTAGTTCTTTGCTCAACCAATGGTTTCAACAACAATTCTTATAAAACAAGGTTTCAATAACAATTTTTTATTCTAGAAAACCTTGAAGCATTAACTCAAACACACTCAATAAGGAAGCCCTAATCAATTCCTTTTCACTTCAAACTTATTTTCATAAAACCAATCAATCAACTCAACTATGGAAGAATGTGCTCATACCTTTTCTTGATGATGAAGGAATCTCAAATATCTGCCACAACCACAAACACTTCTATGCCAAACTCAAAGAGGTTAGAAGATAAATCTCTCTCACAATGTAATGCAAAAACTCAATTATACCTTATCACTCCATCTTTAAAAACAACCATCAACATAAATAAAATACTTATCCAATAACACCTTATAATCTCCCAATTAAAATAAATTTAACATCCACCAAAATTACTCAAAAACTCTTTAATTAGATTTAATGGCACAAATAACTTTGGCAAAAATCAAATTTGCTTTCCTTATAACTCCAATAACATAAATCAATTACCAAGCAAGCAACCTTTCATATATCTTTATAACTCTAAATAACACCTTAAGAAAACATTAGGTAAATAAAATATTTAATTAAAAATTCCCCTTGCCACTTGTGGGATTCAAACCCACAACCACCGCCTCCTCGTGCGCCCTAGTCATGAGTTTGACCATCGCGTGCGATAGGCACATGCTTGGAAGGCTAAGAGCACAACATGCTCTTTCTTCCCAAGCCTAGCACTCTAAAATGTGTGCCAAAATATTTCCACCACAGTGCTCAAGACAAACACGCCAACAACCTCCATGCGAATCAATTGTGGTCACTTCCACTCCAAACGCTCTTGCAAAATGTGCGCTGCTAATGGACCACACTGTCCAATGGAAGTGAGGCCTTAATCCCTCTTCACTAATCTTCTTCCTGGCACTAAAAGGCAAACGATTCTTGTCTTCTTCCTCAATGATTTGCATGAAATACACTTTGCTCGATCGCTTGAATATTAATCGAAGAAGGGTAAGGTTTGAATTCCCCTTTGGCATGGTATTTATATACGAAATCCACCATTTTATTTAGATGTTGGCACTCCACAAAATTTTATGACGTCGACGGGGAAAAGACAATTGTAATTTGAATTTAGACTTTGCCAACCTTACCATAATATAATTTAATTAAGTTATAAATTAATTAACAATAATATTAATTAGTATAATTAAGTTATAATTAATTTAATAACCAAAAGGATTATTAAATTAAATTACAAATTAATATATAATTAAATTATTATAATTAATTATAATTAATTTAATTCCTTAGGCCTCTCCATAGGTTTTAAGAAAAACCTTTTATTTTGCCATCAATTGTTTTGATAAAAACCATTTAAACCATGTTTTACATAAAGCTCTTTTCGAACCAATCAAGATGTAATCCTTCTTAGAACCTTTTGACATCAATGACAACTAGTATTCCTCAAAATATCCAATAGTTATGACTAGGTAAATGGTTATATCACTCTAAGGCGGGCCAGAGAGTGTTATCAAGAAGGTCTTGAGCAACAAAGCATCATCATATTGAAGTTGGGAGCAAAGGTTCACGAAGCTAGTCATGTGTTCTTGTGCATCCTCATCCCCTTTGAATTTATTAAATCTTGGCATTTTGAAATGCTCAAGATATTGAGGACAAGGGACTGAAGGATGGAATGGTTGGTTGCACAATTGATGCAATGTGGGCTTTTATTAACCCGTACATTGTTTCTCCAATGATTTAGTGTGCTCTATGAGCACCTTATAAGCTTGAGATGATAATATCTCATCTTCCTGGATTGGTCCTATTGGCATTCGAACCGTATTAGATACAATTTTTCTAAGTCTACAGTGCCCTAGGCCCACTGCCAAGCATTGAATACCCAAAGGAAATAAATGTCCTTTGTGGCAATCTCCAGTAGGACTGGTTCCAAAAATAAAAATGGAGGTTTTTGAGATAAGGGTTAGGAAGATATTGAAAAGGATAAAATAACTGAAAGGAATGGAAAATGGCTAAAATCTAGAAATGTGGGGTGATGGACCAGAAGCACAATAGACAGTCTAGCTACTTGAACCAACAACAATCAAAAGAATAGGCTTTTAATAGAAACCAGTATAAAATCCTTAAAACTATGTAAACTCCAGCAAGAATTCCAGGGACTAGTTCTCTATTGATAGCAAAATCTAGAAATTAGAATTAAACTGTGCAATAAAGGGACTAATTTAATAGAAATTACGAAATAGAAGTCATACACAGGGATAGAGAAATTTAAACCGAAGCCAGAAGCCTTTATTTTGAAAGCAGAATTTGAAGTACAAAACCACTTGTCTAGCATAAGTTATCCATCCTTAGTTATAGAGAAGTTGGCTTTTATAGAAGAAAATTGTTGCATAACACATTAATGCCCAACCACTCCCGTGATGGGTAGACTTGATCTTGGTGATAGCCAAAAAAAATCAATTTTAGCCTTACCGATAACTCAGTATTGAAGACATCTTGGTGATAACTGGAAACAATCAATTTTAGCCTTATCAATAACTCAGTATTGAAGATAGAAGGTTTTGATAATGACTTGAAATAGTCAATTTGAATTTATAGATAACTTGGTATTAAAGTCAGAAGGTTTCAATAATGATCCATGATTAGACAACTTAGAATGAAGCTTGGGGCGGTTTAACTAGTAAATACTGAATTCGGGCAATTCCTGATAGTCCCAAGCATTCCATGGTGGTTGTGGGTAGTTTGGACTGTGTTTGAGGTCTGTATG
The DNA here is from genome assembly GCA_028583015.1 of Wollemia nobilis. NCBI lineage: Eukaryota > Viridiplantae > Streptophyta > Pinopsida > Araucariales > Araucariaceae > Wollemia > Wollemia nobilis. The sequence goes on from JAQPPZ010000523.1 coordinate 26,712,024, forward strand.
GAACTTTGCTCCATGATTGGAGTGCTTTGTACTTTAACTGAATTACCCCCCTTTTCCTCCTTCTGACCCCTCTTACCTTATTCATCTCTTACTCTTTTGGTTTTGAAGGAGCGCTCAACTGGTGGAGTGCTTTTGAAGAGGCGCGGTGGAGCGCTTTTGGAGAGGCGCTCTCTAGATGGATCACTTTTGGAGAGGCACTCCCTGGGTGGAGCACTTTTGGTTTTGACCTTTTGACTTTTAATGCACCCTTAATAAAAAGTTATCTTTATGGTTTGTGTTTGCTCTTCCCTCAAGCGCTCCCAAAGTGGTGCGCTTTGGAGAAGCGCTCCCTGAGTGGAGCGCTTTGTCTTTTGACCATAGGTTGACTCTTCTTTGTCTTTTACACCAACACTTAATCTATCTTTCCTTTGTCTTGGGGAGGCGCTCCACTGGTGGAGCGCCTTAGGCTTTGACTGCTTTTGACTTTCACTTGCTTTTTTAGCCAAGTGTTTATCTTTAAGCCTTCTGGGAGAGGTGCTCCACTGATGGAGCACTTATGAGGGATGCTCCACTAGTAGAGCGCTTTACCTTTTTACCATATTGACTTTTACACAGCCATTTTACACTTATTTTTGCCATTTTTAGAGTGTCACTCCATGGATGGAGCGCTTTGCAAATTTACCGCAGGAGTGGAGCGCTTTAGCCCTGACTATGTTTAGGCTTCCTTTTCCATACTTAGTCATTTTTCCTATCTTTACTTACTGCCAGAGCGATTTTATAACTTAATAGGAAAAATGAAACCAAGTGCCTAAGTTCCAAAAATTACGGCCATATGTGCCAATATGAAACAGAGAGGATTTAGAGACGAAAATAAGGAAGCGAAACCATCAGAAAAATTCCCATGCTAAAACATTCACAATTTTGCATGCAACATAATAGGGAAGAGTATAAAAAACATAGAGAAGTACAAAAAATATGAGGAATCACATAATGTAAGAGAATATAATTTTAAACTAAACGAGACAGTCGGTGAAAGCACAGTAGTGTAACCACATCTTAACCATTTTTATGGAAAAAGAGGAGTTTTATAATGAATGGTCTTAAAACTGTATAAATGAATTTCAACAAGGTGTGCAATATTGGCAACACATCTGATGGCTCGTGGGACATTGAGCCTACCTCAATGTGAATATCTCAGTCTTTATCCTTGGGCAGCAGAGTCTTCTTTACTCTCAGAGTCTTCGAACTGCTCCTCTAATTTTTCCTCACTACTACTAGATTCTTTATCTACATCTTTCGATTCTTCACCCTTTGAATCTGTGTCACTGTCTATTTCATCTTCATGTTCATCTATTTCTTTAGCCCTTGAATTTGTAGCATTGTCTATTTCATTTTCTTCATTCTGCTTGGGAAACTAAGGGAGATATTGGTCCAATGACTTGTTGAAGACATGCTACTACACCGCGAAAGCATCAACCCAATGTTCCAAAGGGAAATTAAACTGCTTCTAAAGCTCTTGGATTAGGCAACAATATGTTTTGATGCACTCAACCTCAATAAATTCTAGTATTCTGTCAAACTCTATCAAGTAAGATTGAATATGGGCATTTTTGGCCATGAGAATAATTATCTAAGCATCAGAACTTGAGGCTCCCAAAGCATCGATGTCTGAGGCATTACCAATGAAGGCAGACCACATAGGCTCCAAATCCTAAACTGATGGAATGGGCCCCTCAGGGTCGGTGAAATCTGGGATGTCGATCTTAATAAGAGCATCAAAGTATCGCAATGAAATGTCTCATTCTTGCATAAGAGAATTCAAGAGTAGGCACAATTTTTTGGTCATCTCGACCTTTGTGAAGAAGTAATGCAGAGTTGTTTTTTCCATCACCAACGACCAAGACAGATCGCTCATAGGGGCAAGGCAGATAGGCACATCTTCTATTTTTTTGAGCTGGGTGGTCAAATCCAACCAATATTTGACATTTTCTTGAGTGGACTCCAGGATTGGACTTCCAGCAATGACTACCTCATGTGCTTCCCTAAAGAATGCCAAGACTGTAATTTATTTCACCTCTCTTGCTGGGAAATCTAGGTGTGTCTCCTTGAGGTGCTCCCTAGAAGGTAGAACAGGTTGCTCATTCCTTTCAAACAACCTAGCCTATAACTCATTTCTCTGGATAGTGAGTGTTTGTATTTCCTAGTTCACCTTGGCGCATTCCCTCATATGGCTATCACATAGCTTGGATGATTCATTATTTTCCTCATCAAGCAGCTAAATCTATTCCTTCAACTGCTCGATCTCAAACTCCAATGCCTCAACCCATTTCTTTGACTCATACTGCAAGGATTCAATCTGCCTTCTTGCCATTGCTAGGGCCTCCTCGAGTTCATAATTTTTGGACTGCGCTCAGAAGAAGCGATCCTTGTAATACTCACCATGAGCATAAATGGAGCCATGCCAATTTGGAAATCACCCATTTTTTATGTTGTGTTCATCCGGACCACGTCTTCTTCAGTATGGCAAAAAGCATAATCGACCGAGGTCATTTCCTCCAAGGGCTTCTAGACTAGCGATATTTTTCAATAGTATGCAGCTTCATTTTCTCTAGGTAGATAATGCAAGCCTTCTAAGTCTATGCTAGAGCCTGCGCCTCTCACTTACTCTAGTCCTTCAGATATCGTGTTGTACTCATGCATGCCTTATGGATGCTTTATGCGATAGCTGGCTTCTGGATCATTTCCAACTCAGACTCCAACAGCTCTTGAACACCTATTCCTAGAACTGGCATGAAGGGAAGAAGTGGGAGAGGGGGTTCGAAATCAAATATTGCATGAGAATCCAAAGGGAAAGTGATTATGCTAACCCTTAGAGGTTTTTGGATCACCACTACAGAAATGGTTGGTTGGGGCATTAAGAAACCAGCAGAAGGAGGTGTGATGAAAAGTGTATTTAGCTCTCTGGTTGCAAAGATATCTGTAATGTGGTCCTCTAACATAGAAATGGAAAAATTGAATGAGGTAGGGACTGAGAATGCATTAGGGTTTCTCATGAAGGAATCAAACATTACAAACAAAGGAATAGAATATGACTTGGACAATGCTATAGATAATGTTGGGCAAACAAATAAACTTAAGGAAGTGGACTGCGGTAATGGAGCCACACTTGAACCCAGGTGTTGTAGGTGAGTTGGAGAGGAGAGGGTAATCCTCCAAGGGAGGTCCCAGGTTCAAATATCCACCCTACCAAAAAGCTGAATTGGGTATCCAAAATCCAATTGATAAATTTGGTGTGGGCAGGGTCGGGTGTGACCCCGAGTGACTTTGACCATGTAGAACCCCCTATTCGTGGTCTCTTAGACCAAGGCGGCTCCACAAGGGATTTTTCGCTTTAAAAAAAAAATGGAGCCGCACTTGATGCAAGGGCCACTAAAACTGACATTGTCACAGATACTTAGTGTCGAGCAGAAAGACATCGAAGTTAGATAAATTGATAATGTAGACAAGGAAGAAGAAAAAGGAAGAGATAAATGTATACCTTGGGGTTCCATGATCAAAGGAGCCATGGAAGATATGCTCTATGCTTGTGCTTCTCCCTTTTCTTCTATATCGGGTGCATCCATGCTAACACGTTCTGCGTCTTCGTCCCTTTGCTCCTCGTCCTGTATTGCCATGATTATTCTAGTAGATCTCATCGAAGGAGGCTCAGATGATGCCTGAATGATTGTCTCGAAGGGTTTTTGGGAACTGGTGTGTGGCTTCTTTGTGGATGACTGCAAGAAAGGTGTCTCAGCCTTTCTTGAGGATGCTCTTGTCTTCTGATGATGTGATGGCTTCTTCTCCTCGTTAAATAATGGGGCACCCAGGATGATCTTGCTCTTGCCTTAGTGTCTTGGGTGTGCCAAGTCATCCACTTCATCAGGATTGCATCCACCACAGGGTATAATATCAGCAAATGAAAGAGGTTGATAAGTATTTATGTTCTCATCGTAAAAAACTAAGAACTTGTCATCAATCCCCAATGGGTTGTACAATGATATTTTGTCATTATGGACCCTCATGATCCACCACTATTGGATTTTATGTTCAGACCACTATGGGTGTCTGACTGTTGGTAGTTTTTGCACCTTGCCACATTGGGATTTTTGTTGGAGCATTTTGATTGTAATGCGGCAGTATTTATTTTGAATCAATTTCATATGTTACTTTTTGTTTGCATATGTATTTAGTATTTAGTGTTGAATATTTTGAGGGAAAAACAAGTATTTAATGTTGAATGTTTTGGGGAAAAACAAATGTAAAACTTTATTTGGGATTCGAATTTGCTTATTCAAAGCACACTGTAAATTGACGTGTTTATGCCTGTACACTCTGCAAGAACTCTGCAAGAATGAAGAAAGAAGAAAGAAAGATCCCGATGAAAAAATTTATGGATTAAAAAATTTGAAAGCACCAAAAGAAAAGAAATATGAAAGCGTGTTTACCCCAAGGGTGGGACAAAATACTCTGTGTGCCCCTCCTTGGGGCGAACATCTTTGAAAAGATGCAAAACAATATATAAGAGTAGTCACCATTCAAAAATCATTTCAACGAATGTAATATGAAAGGGTGGCGAAAGCAAGGCTTGGGAAAAAGGAAGCGCAACAAATTGAAATCATGTTCACCCTGGTCGAGGGACGAACATCCCGTTCGCCCTTCCTATGGGTGAATGCACCCCAAACGCAAAGTGAAATTGTGTTCACCCCCTTCATGTGCGAATGCGACTCAAAATGAAACACAATTGCGTTCACCCTGGTCGAGCGGTAAACATCTCGTTTGCCCTTCTCATGGACGAACATGTTCCCAAAACTAAATCGCATGAACACGCTGGACATTAGAAGAAGGGGAAAAAATAATTGTTGTTGGGAGGCGAATGCAGTTTTGAGCAAAAGAGGTGAATGTGGTTTCAAAGATAGAGTCGTCCACTTGTGAAGTTTCATAGTCAAGATTTTCAAGGGTGCCTCGAGCAATTTTTTACAAGCATTAAATGATGGTGGTAGTGGGTAACTCAAATTGTGAATCCCAAGTGAAGAAGGAAGCCATATAAGAAGCACAAGAGGATTTTCATAATTTCCAAGGTAAGAGTACATTTTCAAGGCATTGAACGTCTCTTAATTTTTTGTGCACCGACACCAAAAATACTGATTTCCTGGGAATGTTCCCTTAAAAGGTGGATCGTTGTTCCAAAAGGATGGATTTTTAATATTTCCAAGGAGGAATTTCCTCACTCTTGTTCCTGATCTATGATCATTTTGTCCTCATGTGCATTTAATGAAAGAGGTGAAATCCTCTATAAATACTAATCAAATTTCCATTGTAAAAGGAGGTTGGACATTCTACGAGAAAACTTCTTAAGTTCTCTGCATCAATAGAAGAGACTTGGCTTCTAAAATTTGCAAGCATTCTTATGTGTGTGATTTCCTTCTATTTTTAAGAATTTCTATTTATGCTCATGTTCCTACTATTAAGTTTAAAATTCTATTTCTGGATTTAAAACATTGTTGGTGAGTGAGTAAGTTTTGGAATGCAATCTGGAGGTTGTCTCTGCAAAGGTGTGAGTGAAATTCTGTTGCCTTCCTCCTGTTACATGTTGTTATAAAACTTGGTGGAATTCTTGCTACTAGTCTGCCCCAAATCCTACACTCTGGCCTGTGGCCATATTTCCCTTTCTTTCTATTATTTCCAATTTCTTTCCTGCAACTCTAGTCTTAAACCAGTGTAGGAGTTAGTTTGGGAGCCAACCCTCTCTAGAGATTGGCATGGGGGACATTTCTTTCCTTCGACCTTTCAATGTTGGTCGTATCTAGGGTGCACAAACGAAGTTTTGTTGATTAGGCAGATATTTGACCAATAATTTTTGGCACGCCTGATGGGACCTCAAAAGTTCCACTTTCGATAGTATTAAGGTTTGATGTTCGCCTTCATGTTGTATAGTTAGAACATCTGGTGACTCGATTACACCCAAAAATCTCCAAACGTGAGTACAACGAAAGTTGTGTCTCATGAATACAAGATCGAAGGCCAAAAATCTAGATCATCAAATTGAGTTCTACGAACTTGATATTCAAAGGCTAGGGGAACATCCTCAATTAGCCACTTTACGATGTACATCTTCATTACCTCATACATCCCATATATCATCTGCCACATCATCACGACTAGCTGGTGTATTCTCTGCTCCTACAAGCCCAGTTAGCACTGCTACTAGTGTTCCTCAAGCTCCACCCCACACACCACCCCACATGGCTCAGAATCCTCCACCACAGTAGCCACAACCACCTAGACAGTTCCCAACATGGAACAGCTCAGGGACCTTGAACTTACAAGCACAAAATCTAGTGCCTCAAGCAGCTTTGAAGGCTTTGCCGACCTATGATGGTACTGGTAAAATGACCTATGAGCATATTCAAGATGTAGCTTCTTTGGCTACGATCCATGGAATTATAGATGAAGACGTGATGGTAAAGTTGTTGGTATTATCGTTAAGAGGGAAATTGTTGTACTGGTACCGGTCATTGCAACCTGGTACTATTACCTCATGGGATCAGTTGGTAGAGTTGTTGATTAAAAATTTTCATGAACAAGTTGACCCATATTCCTTGTTGCACCAGTTTACAATGATTCAAAGACATCCATAGGAGGAGATAGTTGATTTCAATGTCAGGTTCACATGAAGCTAGCAAAGAGTTCCTGATGGTTTATGACCTACACATGAACAAGTGACATTCTACTACCTCAGGGTATTTAGCACTAAAATTGGTATGGTCGTGTGACAAGCCAATGTGACTACATTCCCAGACCTGTATACTCAGGCACAGAAGGTCGAATCTGACTTAATTGTTGTAGGTAGGCTTCCCCCAAAAATGACTATGCCCATTCTTCCTGACCTCCCACAGTATTTGTATTCCAGCATATTTTCGTAGCCCATGCCTTCCATGTACCCAATTCCCTCATGGAGTTCAAGCCCGCCTCATATGGCTCCGATCCCTATCCCACAACATTCAACTCCAAGTTTTCCATAATTGCCTCGCTCAATCAGTACCCCAACTACCATCACCCATTCCTTTTCTAGCATTACAAGGACCATCGATTCCATTACCATTTCCCACATCACCAACACCTCTACCTTTTCCAATGCCCCCCTCATCATCCAATCCTGATCCTTTCATAACATTGTTGCAAGAGGTGAAATCTAACAATTCAGCCTTAAGGATGATATCAAATGAGCTTACGATGGTGAGAAAGAAGCAAGTTGAGGCTGAATTTTGGTCGAGGAGATTTCAAACACCACCAATTACTCGAGAGCAAGCGTCTGCCAGTAGAGGTCCTGAGAAGAGCACAATGGTGTTAGCAAATGAGGAGACTAGCGCAACAAAAAAGGCATACTGGTGTTCAACATGCAATGATCCTCATGGAGAAGAAACTTGCATGGTGCATATGAATTATGTGCAAACGCTAGCGGAGAGTTCGATCGGTGGACAAGTCAATATGATCAGGGAAGTTGATCACAATTTTATGATGCCATATTTGGAGCAAGTTTTGGTTCTTACGAGATCTAGGAAAAAGCCAATAATTGTAGATCCAGCTGAGCTCAAACCTTTGAAGGTACCTGTAGAGCCAAAGGTGCAAGATGGAAAAGGGTAACCTCTAGTGAAAGCGCCTAGTGTAAGGACTAAGGAGTAGGATTCTATCAAGTTGAAATATTTACTACCTAAGCAAGCTCAAGAAAAGGCACAAACTAAGGCATCAACTTCACAACCTGTAGTAGCTGCTCAAACACAAAATGAAATAAAAGAGCAGGTCAAGGAGTGACTCAAGTACCCATCATTGACAAAGAGACAAAGAGTAGAAGCTACTCAACAATATCGGGACAAGTACGAATGGGCTACGGAAGAGAAGGCTCTAACCACCTCAAATTATAATATTATGGAAGAAATGAAGAAGATACCTGCAAAAGTAAGCTTGTATGATGCACTATAGTTGTCGGGGCAAGTTGACCTGTTGCAAGAATCTTTGAAGACTACTAAAGATCAAAAGAAAACTCCTTCCCAAATAGTCTTGGTGCAAGCACTGCCAACTTCGACGATAGGAAAGAATAGACCACCCCCATTTTATTTGTCACTGAGAATGGAGGGGTGGATCGTACACAATTGTATGATTGATTCTCGATGCTGTGACTACTATCATGCCAAAGGTAGTATGTGAAGTGATGGGGATGGAATATACAAGGAGTAGCCCAAGAGTGTTGCAGCTGGATGGAACCCCAGTCAAAATAGTGGGAGTAATCAAAGACATTCCCATTGTCCTTCATAGTATGCCACAAATCATGGTCATCCAGGAAGTGGTAGTGGTTGACCTAGAGCCATACTTTAGCATGTGCCTCTCAAGGGAGTTCACAACTAAGCTGGGGGGATATATTTCCTTAGACTACTCACACTTGGAGATACCATTCAAAGGAAAGAGGATTCACATTCACAATGAAAAGCCATCACCTTTTCACATTGAAAAGTTGGAAGAGGAAGAAGAAGCTCCAGGTGTAGTTAACATGATGACTGAAGAGCTAGAAGAAGTTGACTTAATGGAAGAAGCGCTTGGAGAGATTTCACCTTGAAGATGAGTTTTCGCTCATAGATTTTAATGCAATGATCGGAATAGACATTGGTTGTTATACAATAACCAAGCCAGAGCAAATTGAAGAAGTCCCTGATTCCTAGAAACCTGACATGGATCAGTTATGGAAGTTGTATTTTGATGGTGCTAGATGTAAGAATGGTGTAGGAGCTGGTGTCATGTTGATCTCCCCCATAGGGTTACAGAAGACTTATTCTTATAGGTTGACATGGAGTTGCACAAATAATGCAATTGAATATGAAGCATTATGCCTTGGGTTGAAGAAAGCTGAAAAATTGGGCATCAAGCAGTTGCAAATTTTTGGTGACTCCGAACTTATTGTTAATCAGACTACTAATAAGTGTGTATCAAAGTAACATTACCTAAAATCTTATCGCAACAGAGTGTGGGATCTATTTGAATCCTTCACAACTTTGAACATTCAAGAGATTTCCTAGGAGTAGAACAAACACGCAGATATTCTAGCATCTCTTGGTGCTAATTATTCTCCCACGGAGCAAGTAGTCAAAAATCCCAAGACTATCAGAGTGATCTATAGACCTTCAATTTCAGATAAGAATATTCATTGGCAAGTATTTGACAATGATGAACAAATAGTCAATTTTCTGCTTAGAGAAGTTGCTAGCATAGATGATAGAATGCTTGCTGAAGAAGAGAAAGAAGGTATGATCCAATTGAAGAACAATCATATTCCCAGAGGTTTGATTTTATTGGAGAGTTTGTTTGATCAGAATGATAGGTTTGAAAAGCATAGGATCAAAGTGGATGTAAAAGAGTATAAAGAATTACAGTTAGAACCTGAAAAGATCATCAAAATTAGAATTGATTGCATGCCTGAGGAATTGGAAGATATTAAGAACTTGTGCTATGAGTACCCCGACATCATGGCATGGAGCTATCAAGATTTAAAGGGATATGACAAGAATGTGATCCAACATACCATTGAGTTGCAGGAGGGGGTGAGACATTTTTGGCAAAAGTAGTGCCCTATCAATCCCAAGATCGAAGTGCTTATGAAGGTGGAATTATTGAAGATGTTGGAGGTAAAGATAATTTATCCAATCAAGCACTCAACATGGGTGGCGAACCTGGTCCCAGTGCGGAAGAAGAATGGAGACATTCGATTGTGTGTTGAATTTCACAATCTGAACCAGGCATCATTAAAGGATCATTACCCTCTATCATAGATTGATCAAATCCTTCATGTGGTAGCCGATGCACAGAGATTCTCATTACTAGATGGTTTCTCTGGATATAATAAAATCTGGGTGAAAGATGAAGACCAACATAAAACAACCTTCACCACCAAGTGGGGCACCTTCGCTTACCAACGGATGCCATTTGGACTCTCAAATATCGATGCTACTTTTCAGAGGGCCATGGACATTGCTTTCGGTGAGTTATTAAATAGAATTATTGTAATATATCTTGATGATATGATTGTGTTTTCACATCACAGAGAAGACCACGTAGCTCATTTGAGGCAAGTGTTTGAGAAGTGTCATGAATTCGAGATTTCTATTAATCCGAAGAAGTCAATATTTGTTGTTAAAGAAGGGAAGTTGTTGGGTCATGTGATCTCACAAGAAGGATTGGCAATTGACCCTACAAGAGCTAAAGCCCTAATGAAGTTACCATTGCCTGCTAACAAAAAGGACCTGCAATCCTTCTTTGGTCAAATAAATTTCATCCGCAAATTTATTGCTGACTTTGCTCAGGTTGTGAAGCCCATGACGAAGCTCTTGAAGAAAAATATCGAGTTTAAATGGATGAAATCCAAGAGATGAGCTTTTCAAGAAATCAAAGAAAGGATCACACAAGCTCCGATTTTAATTAATCTTGACTATTCACCGGGGAGCAAGAGAGTTATGTTGCAGTATTAACACAGAAGCAAGAGGATGGAGAAGAGAAGTCGATTGCCTTCTTGAGCCAAGTTATTGCACCACATCAAGAGAAGTATAACTTTATTGAGAAATAAGTCTACATGGTAATGAAATCATTGAAGAAGTTTCGACACTTTGTTTCCCAAAGCAAAACTATGGTTTACGTGATACATCCCGATGTTCAAAATTTTATACTCCAAGGAGAACTAGGTGATAAAAGGGCAGGCTGGGTCTCAAAAATTCAAGAATATGATGTAGAGATCCGACCAACAAAGCTAGTTCATGGGTGATGCTTTATGCCAGGAGTTAGCTAAAAGTGTCTTTTAAGAACTTGTATGTGGTGCATGAAGGAGACATTGGTGAAACCATTTGTGCAAATCATAGTGCGATCAATCAAGACTGGACAGAAGAGTTGATTGACTATTTTACTTCTAGGAAATGTCCATCTCACCTTGATGCTTCACAGCATCAGAGATTCAAGCTACAAGCACTCAAATACGTTCTATTGCCAAATGGACTATTTCACAAGAACATTGATGGAGTTCTTCTCAGATGTGTGAAGGAGTCTGAAAAGGAGAAGATATTGGAGGAATTTCATTCTGGGTTATCAGGTGGTCACTATGCAGGTAGGCCTATGGCCTTAAAAATTATCCGAGTAGGTTATTTTTAGCCCACTCTATTCATAGATGCTCATAAAGTGAGTCAGCATTGTGATAGTTGTCAGTGATACGTTGGCAGAATTAGAAAAGGAGCATTGCCTCTACATCCAATTCAAGTGGAAGCACCTTTTCAGCAGTGGGGTCTTGACTTCATTGGAGTCATTGATCCTCATTCCTCCATAGAGCACAAGTATATCTTAATGGCAACTGACTATTTCACTAGATGGGCGGAAGCTATTCCTACCAAGAAGGCAGATCAAGCAACTATTATCTCTTTTCTAGAAGGGATCATTACTCATTTTGGCATCCCAGATTCAATTGTGATTGATAATGGAACTCCATTCATTGGGGCCAAAATCATAGAGTTCGCAAGAAGATATGGCATTTATCTCAAGACATCATCCAATTATTACCCGCAAGGGAATGGGTTGGCCGAATCTACCAATAAAAATTTATTGTGAATTTTAAAAAGGACGATGGGCAGTAATAAAAGAAGTTGGCACTTGTTGTTGAACCAGGTGCTTTGGGCAGATCGCATCTCAGTGAAGAAATCTATTAAAACTTCTCTGTACGCCTTGGTGTATGGGAAAGAAGCTACTCTCCCCACTCATATTGAGCTTTCGGTACTCCAAACATTGCAGTTGTTTCAAGATGAAAATGAAGAATATGATCCTATGAGTGCAAGGTTGGCACAATTATTGCAGTTAGAGGAGGATAGAGAGCAGTCTTATCAAGTGTTTGTCGAGCACGCCAAAGAAATGTAGAAGTGGTTCGGGAAGAAAATGACTGAACGCAGTTTTCAGGTGGGAGACTTGGTTCTAAAATGGAATGAGAAGAAGGCTAAGCCAGGAAAACACCATAAGTTTGATGCTATCTGGGAAGGCCCTTTTCAAATTTTTGCAGTAAATTCAACAAATGCTTATCACCTTCATGATCTGGAGGGTTGTGACCTTCCTATTCCAGTAAATGGTCTTCATCTGAAGGCCTATATTCAATGATGATGTTCTGATGAGGTACCATCTTGTACATATGTAAATATTCTTTTCAATATGTCATTTATTTTTAATTGTTGATGTTATATATATATATATAAAGAAGAAAAAAAATATGTAAAAGAAGAAAAAAAAAGAGTAATTTAAAAATAAGCAAGATTCATTCTCTCTCGAAGTATTATAACAAAGCAGGTGTTTTAGGCGTCTTCACCCCAAAGCAAAATGCAGAATCACAGGTCCTTTCCTTGGGGTGAATGAAAATAAAACAAACCATATTCTTAAGACATGTTCGCATAGGTGATGGGTGCATCAACCACTTACTCTTTCACCAGAGTGATGTCATTAGTAACATCATGCCCCTTTTAGAGCGAACGAAAACAAGATACAACATTCTTAAAATCACATTCGCCCTGATGGGGGCGATGCCACCATTCACCCCAAAGCTGAGGTGAACGCATTGATGGTTTAGATATGGGCGAAGATAAATGCAGGTTTGATAGCGCATTCACCCCAGGTGATGGGCGCAATGGTCGTTCACCCTGGTTTTGAGCGAACGCATCGGGAATAGTGATGAGGGTTTGCTTTTTAAATATATGTATATAACAAAAAAAAAGAGGGGATTCATGACTTTTTTTTTAAGAATTTATTATTTTAATACTCTTTTAAGGAAAAATCAAAAGTAAAAAGGAGAGAAAGGCTGCCTTAGAGGCAATTTTATTTTTAGAAAATCTGATTTTTCTAATAAAAGAAAAGGACGTTGTTTTTAGAAAAGCAATTTTGTTTTTTTTCTAAATATGGGCGAAAAGCATTGAAGAAGAAAATTTATTAAAGGGGTTTGTCACCATAGAACTTCCAAACAGAATTGAAGTCGCCTTGAGAAGAAGAAAGAGGAAACCGATTGCTCTGATTTTTGAAGATGTCATCAAAAGAGAAAAATTAGTGTGTGTCCACAAAGCGATTTTGCCGAAGGAAAGGGGGCAAGCGCATTTCTTTTCGGGAGCACGTTGTAAAGACAATCACGCCCTTGGCTACGTGGCAGCTATCAGAGAACATGAACGCGGGTAAAGAGGTAATGTGAATGCATTTAATTTAAAACGTGCACCCTACAAAATATTTATGTTCCCGAGGAGCAGAATATATTTATCATTGGTTGTTAAGTGGTCGATTTATTTTTTCGAGCAAGCTTTGGGTGCTAGGGCACGATTTACAACAAAATTACATGGTGAAAAGGGCACTCTTTCCCAAGAAGATCTGGCAGTGAATCAAAGGAAAAACCATTGGAACATTGGGAATGGTGTCGGGCTAGCGGATCAATACCCACATTCTCCTGAAAGTGCTCAAGGTTAATTTGGCATTTATTACGGTAGTTGAGGAGAAGCTCTATATAAAGGATGAGGTAAAAAGGCTCACAGTTTATTTTTCTTTTAAATTTTTACTGTCATGTATTTTTGAACTGTAGCTACAGAAGTGTCCAGAGAGTGTTCAGAATATTTTTTAGAAGTAAGAGGTAATGGGGAAGTGAAGCAAAGAGCCTAAGGAAGCTACAGAAGCTGTAGAATCCAAAAATTCAAAATCTAGATCTAAGAAGGCTCAAAAAAATGACTATGTCGACTTGGACCCGTACGAAGATACTATGGCAGAAATTGGTGACTACCTCATTACCCACAAAGGTGTGGAAAGATTATGGTAGGATGTTGAATCGAGTAGTAAGCCAAGGAGTGACATCAAATAGCTGGTTGATAGTGCCCTATCATTCATAGTTGTTCTGGTACCTGTGTCCATCGGTGCATCCATACCCTGAGCTTGTACGACTCATTGCTCAATTTTATGACCCATTCACCAGAGTTGTATGGAATGCCCGAAGGGAAATTCTTTTCACCATCACCCCAGATGAGGTTCGGGAGGTGTTTTCTTATGGATTGAAGCCCCCTTCTTATACGGTTAATAAGAAATTGTATACTGATGAGCAAGAAGATAGATATGTCTCCATAGTGACAATGCACCAATTTATGGAGACTCAACTGATTAAAGAGCCGTAGATGGGGCAACTTCCCAATTTGTCGAAGTCGCTTTCAGATTTCAAGAGCTTGGACATATATTCTATGTTGGCATGGGTCATTGGTTTGCCTTCAGATGATACTATGCATAAATGGCAAGCGGTGTTAGCACAATGTATTTACCAAGTGGAGTTCTATTCCCCTGCAACTATGAGGTAGGGAACCAACCCGATATTTTTTGATTGGGCTGATTTTGTTTCCCGAAGGGTGAATTTTCAATTGGAGAAGTTGCAGATTGGAGAGGTGAAGTCATTCAGGCACTCTTCATTTTTAATTTGGTTTTTCTTTTTCTAGCTTCAACGGTGCTTTCCTTTTATTACAGTGACATAGGTAGGTGAGAACAATGAACCCCTGCTAGTTTATATGTGGACTCCTATTTTGACAAGGAGGGAGTCATTTTACAGTTTCAATAGTTGGTTTTTGGGCCCAACAATAGAATTTCTTTGTGGCACATGTGAAAGAGTGTCATGGGAGTTAAGAGATGCAATTGTTGCACAGGAAAAGGGAGATATTTTTCTGCTTACCTAGGGTGTAGTTGTGAGAATTTTTGGTTTCACGGGTAAGCCATTTTTGTTGCCCTATTTTTCTATAGAGCATGTGTTCGCCATGGAGGTAGTGCGCCAGTCGGATTACGTCAATGATGTGTATGGGGTTGGGCACGGAAAGAAGACAACGTGTAATATGTCATTTAAATTTGGTAGTATAGAAGTGAGCCAAGTTGGACAGAATCGGCTCTTGACTATAGCATTGCAAGATTTGGGCTTGATAGAGCTACCACAATGCTAGAGATATGACCCTTTGGGTAAATTTTTAGCTATTGTAAAGGTCAAATATTTTCATTGTTGCCCTCGACCGGATATTCAGAAGAATAGAAATAACTTTGATGGGTCGGATATGAATTGGCATATTGAGAATATGACAATGCTTCCACCTTGGCACGACTATTATGAGCAAGAAGCGGAGTATAATCCAACCCGAAATAAGTCTCAAATCCCTCCACCGGGTTTATTTAGTCAAGTAAAAGAAAGTGCACCCGAATGGACTGAGGAGAAAATCATGAATTGGTGGATAATGTGGATTCACCGAGGGAAGCTGACTACTCCTTATGGGCTGAAGTTGGATGAACAGTTTTTAGATAATTATGATGAATATGTCGACTCATATCAACCTGTCACCTTCACCAATATTTTACCATAGAGTTTTCAACATTCCGATAGTGGTGAAGGCAAAACTGAAGGAGAACGTCCAATGATCGAGGAGGAGATTCCAGAGGAGGAAGGGCAACAATATGTGTTTAAACGATGATCCCAGTGGACAAAACAAAAAGTGGAAGAAGTGCCCGCATCAGAAAAGCAAGATGTGCCGAAAGCACCATCTCTTCCTAAGGTGGCAAAAAGGCCAAGGACTAGCGCCATAACTACTTCTATCACCGAGGTTTTGGTTGCGGTAGTTTCTACAATTCCATCTATTTTGGATGCAGTTATTAACCCTTCATCAGAGCTCTCGATGAAGGTTGCACAAATATTTTAGATGGCCCAAGAACAAGAGGAGGATCATCAATCGGAGAGCTCCCGAGTAGAAGTCGTAGATGGTGAAGAGAATGTAGATATTGAAGAGAGGGCAGAAGCACAACAAGAAGAGGAAGTCATTTCATAGCCACCCCCATCACCACATCACACGGTGCCCATGCTCGAAGGTACATCTTCTATCCCTCCTTCTTCCCAGAGCATGTAGTGACTTCTGTTTCACTTCCACCATCTTTTATCTCCATTTCACCGCCATTTGGTATACCTTCTATCTCTATCTCGATTCCATATTCTTCCATTCTCGAAGTCACTACTGCTCCTTCTATTCCCATTTCTTTAGCCTCCATTTCTTTTAGTTCATATGCATCAGGACCGAATCCCTTTTCGCGCCCTTCCCCTTCCATTGCCACCACCACTACCATTGAGGTTGTAAGTACGCAAGCTCCTCCAAGAGTAAGTGTAACTGCAGTCGAACCCGATTCATCTATTCAAACCATCATTTCAATTCCCCCTCTTCTCACCATCTCATTCACTCCCATTGAGCCTAGCCGATCAGATGTTTTGGTCCCATTCACCCCATTTTTGGAGTTGTAGACATTGCTCGAAGTTCAGGTGGCCCGAAAGCAACCCGACATGGAGAAAATTAATCGGGCACACTTGAGTTCTTCATAGTGGTTGAAAAGCATGAGGCGCAAGGAAGCATTGGCACCAGCTCGACCAATTAAGAAAGTTGCTTTTGACCCAGTTGCCATGGAAGCTCACACGATGAAACTCACTCCCTTGGTTCAAAAGTCGCAAGGAGAAATATTGTCGAGTGATTACATCAGTGAGACTATCACGGAAGATCTTACCAGGATAAATCCGATAGAGAAGATGGGCAATATACAGGTTGACATGAGCTCAGTATACTTGCACGATGAGTATTATAAGGAGAAATATTTTGAAAATGAAAATAAAATTATTGAGCTTGAAACTGCCTTGGCGAAAAGTAGAGCGCAAGAGGAAAAGACTGCCACTAAAAATGAATACTTGCACCGACAGGTTGGAGTGCACCTAAAAGAATGAGATACCACTAGGATAGAGATGCATAAGCTTCAACAATAGCTTGAGGATATGAAGACTCAGTTAGCAGAGAAGGTTGCTCAGACTGCTAGTTTTTTGTCAAAAAGTGTTAAGGAGGCCCATCTTCGCTCTGCTTAGAACTATGAGAAGTTGGTCGTGCAAGTTTTTCAGGTGTTGCACTATTTATGGGAAGCTTAGATATAGATCCAGTTAGAGCAGCAACTAATTAACACTATAGAGCAGATGCTAGAGCCATATATGGAGATGGTAGTAAAAATTTAGGCCCTAGCTAATGCTAACCTACGTATTCACCCTCTAAGAGAAATGGATCATGCCTGGTCAACTGCTAAGGTCATGCTACGCAGTTATTTCCAAAGAATGGACCTGGTAAGAGAAGGTCGGACAATTCTCAACACCATCGAGCGAGAGCATACCATCTCCATGACCCACTTTAATACTCTTGTCGAGTTGGGATTTTTGGACTTCACGGATGAATGGGAAGAACCCTTGCCACTGGAGCAACTGGAGGCGCTCTAGAAAAAGTTTGTAGAAGATATATTCAATGTAGACCGTGTGCAACAAACAATTTAAAAAAAATAAATTTTAATATGTAAAATGCAGCGGACTAAATTTTTATTAAAAATGCACCTTCCAACCTCAAACATTACAAAGTATAAAATATATATATATTGGGGATAAAGAGAAAGTCGGAAAGGAAAAGTTGGAGGGATAAGGGGAACGGGAGAGGTGGAGGGATAAGGAAAAGGAAGGAATAACGGAGTGATAAGGAGGAAATGGAGGGATAAGGAGGGAATCTAGGAGGAAAAATAGGGGAGGAGAATAGGATAGGAAAAATTGCCGACAAACATAGGGATGTTTTCACACTTAGGGCTAGAAAAGTGTTTTTTTCTAAGCCACTTTAGGTGAATCCCTATTCACACTTGCAACATTCTCCCCCTTAAATTTGAGAGGACTGACTACACAGTCTCTCAGCTTTACAAATTGAGCTTTTGTCATCGCCTTGGTGAAGATGTCAGCGACGTTCTCCAAAGTGTGACAGTATTGAAGCTCAACAATTTCATGTTCCACCATATCTCTGATGAAGCGGTACTTCATATCAAAATGTTTTGTTCTGCTATGGTGGACAGGATTATATGCCAACTGAATGGCACTGATGTTGTCGCAGTAGATTCTGATCGAACCACTTTGTTGTTCTCCAATCTCTTCTAGTACTTTCCATAGCCACAAGGCTTGAGTACTTGCATAAGTAACTGCTATATACTCTGCTTCTGTTGAAGATAGCGCTACTACTGTCTCGCTTTTTGAACTCCAAGTTATTAGTCCTGATCCAAGACTAAAACAGTTTCCTGATGTTGATTTTTTGTCATCAATATTGCCACCCCAATTACTATCACTGAAGCCTACAAGCTTGTTAGTGTTACATTTATGGTACTGGATTCCAAAATCCAATGTACCCTTCACATATCTCAAAATTCTTTTAGCTACCTGCAAATGCAGCTCAGATGGGTTAGCCATAAATCTAGAAACAAGAGATACAGCATACTGAATATCTGGTCTGGTGTTGGCGAGAAACATCAAACTCCCAACCATACTTCTGAAAGTGGTCACATCAACTTTTGGTGTTCCATCATCTTTGCTTAATTGGATCCCATGTCCAACTGGAGTTGCAACTGGTTTGCAATGCTCCATAGCAAATTTCTTGATCATATCCTGAGCATACTTATGTTGACAAATGAAGATCCTTGTATCTGACTGATGAACCTCCATTCCAAGGTAGTAGTGCATTAATCCAAGATCCTTCATCTCAAACTGCGTCATCATGGAGTGTTTGAACTCCATATTCATTTTCTCATTACTACCCATAAAAATAAGATCATCCACATATAAAAAAACTATGAGGATGTCTTTACCTTGCTTTAGGTAGTAGAGTGTGGGTTCATTTTTGCTCCTGGTGAACCCATATCCTTTGAAGTACCCATCAATGCATGAGTACCAAGCTCTTGGTGCCTGTTTAAGGCCATAGAGTGCCTTCTTCAATCTGTAAACAAGGTGTTCCTTACCTTGTACTTCAAATCCTTGTGGTTGCTCAACATACACTTCTTCTGTCAAGTAACCATTGAGAAATGCACTCTTCACATCCATGTGTTGGACTTTCCATCCTTTGTGTGCAGCTAAGGCAAGAACTATTCTGATTGTCTCCTGTCTGGCTACAGGAGCAAATGTCTCTTCATAATCTATCCCATACTTCTGAGTAAAACCCTTTGCCACTAATCTTGCCTTGTGCTTCTCAATGCTTCCATCAACATTAAACTTGGTCTTGAAGATCCATTTACAGCCAACACATTTCTTTCCTTTCGGAAGCTTCACGAGCTCCCAAGTGTCGTTGTTTTTTATAGAGGTTATCTCCTCTTTCATGGCATCTTGCCAAATCTTCTGAGTACATGCCTTCTCATAACTAGAAGGTTCAAGCTGTGCACTAGTTAACAAAGCATAGTTAACTTGATCTCCCCTAGGTTCTTGCTAGGATTCATCATCACCATACAAGTGCATACTTTCTAATCTGTGTAAAACAGATTCCATTTCACTAGCTTGACTCCTAGTATATCTTCTTGAAAATTTTTTATCCAACATCTGAGATGATGGATGATACTATAAAGTTCTCTTACCTTTGGATGGAACATCAATATCCATTGGTGAGGAACTTGCCGGTCTCTGTGGAGAAGGACTTGGTGAGGAAGATGAACTAGAAGAACTTGGGCTTGAAGGTGGAGATTTCTTGCCTTTCTGTGGTATCTGTTGCTGCACCTGCTGAGAACTTGAATCATGTGACTCAACATCACTGTATATTTGGGGCTTACCCCACTCTCCCCCTTCATCAAAAATCACATCCCTTGAAACCACTATCTTTCGAGTCGTAGGATTGTAGAGTCTATAACCCTTTGTGTTTTCATAGTATCCTACAAAAATGCATGCCTGACTCTTTGGATCTAGCTTCTTTCTCAGCTCATCAGGAATGTGAGCATATGCCAATGAACCAAATACTCTGAAATACTTCACATTTGGTTTCTTACCATACCAGGCTTGGTAAGGTGTTTTCCCTTTCAAACTTGAAGTAGGACTTCTGTTCAATATGTGAACACTAGTCCTTGTTGCATCTCCCCAATATGCATTACTCAAATGCTTTGTCTAAAGCATTGATCTTGCCATCTCCACAATGGTGCAATTTTTCCTTTTTGCTACACCATTTTGCTGTGGAGTGTAGGCAGTTGTAAACTGCCTCTTGATGCCATGATGTTTACAAAAATTCAAAAACTGATTAGAGGAGTATTCTCCTCCTCTATCTGATCTAAGACATTTTACAGAATATCCACTCTCACTTTCAACTTTTGCTTTAAAATCAACAAAGCATGCAAATGCTTCATCCTTATGCTTCAAAAAATATATCCAACATATTCTTGTGCAATCATCAATGAAAAGTAGGAAGTAAGAGTGGTTACCTAGACTCTTGGTCTGCATCGGACCACAGATGTTTGAATGCACTAACTGAAGAGGATAGCTGGCCCTCCATGCTTGTCCATGAGGAAATTTCGATCTGGCATGCTTGCCCAAGGCACACCTTTCAGACTTCCTTACTATCTTGAATTTTGGGAAGTCCAGTCACCATTGCTTGTGAAGTTAGCATCTTCAAACTTGTTGAATTCAAATGACCATATCTCAAGTGCCATAGGACACTTGGATTGGTAATTGCAACATTTGCTAACTTATTTCCTCCTGGCTGGCCAAACTTCAATAGGAATAATCTATTTTTCGACATTGGCACTTGTGTAATGATTCTATTACTATTGTTCTTGTCAAAAATGGTGCATTTACCCTCATCAAAAATCAACTTATAATTCTTTTCAAGAATTTGACCAACACTTAAGAGATTGTGTTGAAGATGAGGTGTGTAATAGATATCACTTACTTGCTTGATGCCTTCTTTCGTTGGAACCTCCATGGCTCCAATGCCTTCAACTACCAATGACTTGTCATCTCCCAACCGGATGCTGGATTTGTATGAGGAGTCTAACTTAGCAAAGAGTTCTTCTTTGCCACTCATGTGATTTGAACACCCAGTGTCCAAAATCCATGTATCATTCATATTTTGCTCTGTCTGACCATAAGAAAGAAAGAGATTTGAGGACTCTTCCTCTTCTCCAAAATTCCCAAACTGACTACTCTGGTTGTTGCTGCTTCCTTGCAAAGTCTTTGACCAACAATCTCGAGCATAATGGCCAGGTTTGCCATAATTGTAGCAAACTTGTTTTTATTTATCTCCTCCTTTTCCTTTGCCAGATTGTTTCCCTCTATATTGCTGCTTTCCTCCTCTATTCTGATTTCCACCTCCGTTAGATGATCCTCCTCTGTTAGGAGTTCCTCCTCTTTGATTATTCCTGCCTCTGCTTCTTTGTTGTCCTCTGCCACGACCTCTACCTCTTCCTTCATGTGTGGAAAAAGCTTTGTCATCTCCTCCATAACTGGTGGTAGGAGTTTCTTGTAACCTCTCTTCATGTGAGAGAAGTGAACCAGTTAATGCATCAAAAGACAATGTGGTTAAGTCTTTGGATTCTTCAATAATTATTGCAACAGAATTCCATTTAGGAAGAAGTGTTCTCAACACTTTCTTT
This sequence comes from Wollemia nobilis, assembly GCA_028583015.1. NCBI lineage: Eukaryota > Viridiplantae > Streptophyta > Pinopsida > Araucariales > Araucariaceae > Wollemia > Wollemia nobilis. The sequence continues at coordinate 26,733,540 of JAQPPZ010000523.1, forward strand.
ACCATCATCTCTGGCTTAATATCCTCCCCTAGTGTGACCATCTTGTCGACTACGGCTTTCACTCGCACGCAGTAATCTCCGACTCTTTCATTTTCTTGCATCTTGAGATTCTCAAAATCTCGTTTCAGAGTTTGCAGTTTTACTTGCTTCACTTGGTCACTACCTCTATAGCTTTCTTTTAGGGCATTCCAGGCATCTTGTTCTATTACATAAGATGCAAACCTAGGGAAGATACTTTTATCTAAGGCAGCATGAATGTGATAAAGGGCAAAAGCATTATTCTTTTGTGCTTCTTTTCTTGCCTTTTTATCAGCATTAGAGAAAGCTGCCCATTCAGCAGCAGTTGGTTCAGTATAGCCTTCTTCGACTACATCCCAAAGACCTTTTCCTATCAAAAGGGTTTTCATTTTAATAGAAAAATATTCATAGTCACTACCATTAAATTCAGGGATTGGTAGACTAGTGTTTGCAGCCATGTCTAAAAAACAAACTTTTATTGAGGCAAACTGGAAATACAAAGCAGTACAGAATGATTTAATGATTCAAATCAAATCTCGCCTTTTTAGTACATTCAAGTTCTGCTTCGAACTGCTGCTGATGATGATGATCTCAGGTTTCACTTCCTCTGGATCTTCTTCTGCTGCTTCTTCTTCGTCTTCTTCTTCTTCGTCTTCTTCTTCTGCTGCTTCTTCTTCTTCTTCTTCTTCCTCTTCCTCTTCTTCCTCTTCCTCTTTTTCCTCTGGTTCAGGTTCTGGAGAGCGTGGAGAACAGCTCTCACTCGATGCAGCTACCGGTACACCTGATGTGTAACTGGCACTTGATCGTACATCCGAAACAAATTGCTCAGTCTCAAACTCTTCAATTCTTCTTTCAAAGATATTGTCTTCTGAATCTGCCTCGTATCCTGAATTCGGCTTTCTCAGATGAGCAATCACCTGATTTTCCAGCTGACAAAACACTGTATGCAGACTAGTTCGTCGAACCCTTTCATCAAAGGATTCCGATGTCTCTTGTCTCAGAATCGAGAGAAGTGCATTATAACACCCCTCAGACCGGAACATCTAACATTTCACGGGCACAGTATTTTTCCTTTTTCACAAAACTTCTCAAAAGGTTTGCAAAAAAAAAATAAAAAATTATAAAGGTTTCTTTTAAATAAATTTATTAACTTTTATTATTTTTTAAATTACCTTTTTTTTAAAACACTAATTTAAAAAAAAGATAATTTTAAAAAAATAATATAAAAAATTATTAAATAAATTTTTAAACCTTTAAAAATCAATTTAAAAAAAAAATTTACCTTCTTATTTAAGCTCAAACCCGCGACCTGCTTTGTGCTGAGCGGGAGCCTTAGCCGCTCGACCATGCGGCTCCTCCGTGAACAAGGAAGACGTTGCTTCCTTTTATCTCCTTGGCGGCGGCTTTAAACAAAAAAAAAAAAAAAAAAATTACCTCCTCTGCAGAGCGCCCGACGGGATTTGACCCCCGGACCTCCTCACAGCAAACAAACGCCTTGACCGCCATGCCAAGCGCTCGGACGGGTATGAGAGGGAGCAATAATATATTTATTATAAATTTCGACCGAGTTTTTTTTTTTTTTAAATATCGTGGGTTTTATCCCACATGCGCCACACTGCGGGCGCGTAAAGGGTTTATAACCCTCAACTCACAGAGAAGGCTTCGATTGCCTTCGGGCAGTCAAGCCTGGCCTTGTTTTACCCAGCTCCGCCCAATCACAGACTGACACCTCGCTGCCACGTCGACCAATGCCAAATTGCCACGTGGCAAAACTTTGTCCAATCACCCGCTGCCACGTGTCCTTGCCAGCCCCTCTGCCAACTCAGCTGCCACGTCAACCGTCTTGAACCGCGTGTTGCCCAATCAACACCTAGCCGCTGCCACGTCTGCTCTGCTCCCGCCACGTGTCGCATCCTCGTGTCGCCATGTGTCACGTCCAGTCACCTCGGGATCTGAATCGATCCTGCTCGCGATCCTCGTCTTCTACTCCTGCCTCAAAAATTGTGCCTGCCTCGAGAACCGTGCCCTACAGGTCATACCTCGACTGTCGTGTGCCTCGGGATCCGTGCCCAAACTGGCACAATCTGGCTCTGATACCAGATGTAGACCGGGTGCAGCAAAAAATCTAAAAAATTAAATTTTAATATGTAAAATGCAGCGGACTAAATTTTTATTAAAAATGCACCTTCCAACCTCAAACATTACAAAGTATAAAATATATATAGATTGGGGATAAAGAGAAAGTCGGCAAGGAAAAGTTGGAGGGATAAGGGGAACGGGAGAGGTGGAGGGATAAGGAAAAGGAAGGAATAACGGAGGGATAAGGAGGAAATGGAGGGATAAGGAGGGAATATAGGAGGAAAAATAGGGGAGGAGAATAGGATAAGAAAAATTGCCGACAAAGGGTGCCGACAAAAAACTTGCCGACAAACATAGGGATGTTTTCACACTTAGGGCTAGAAAAGTGTTTTTTTCTAAGCCACTTTAGGTGAATCCCTGTTCACACTTGCAACATTCAAGATCGATGCCTTGGAGGAGCCTCTCATAGAAGCGCAGGTGTTACTCCTGATGTAGAAATATACGCACTTGGAGCTATCATTGTATGAGTTGGCTCAACGAGCGAAGCGCCTCAGTTTGACATGTGTTAAAAATCTTCACTTTATTTACGAGTCACTCAATTTTCCATGCCTGTTCACTACTCATGATTGCAAGGAGGCAGTCACAGCCTATGAAGTGGTTTCTAAAACTATCAAGAAGCAGGAATAGCAAGCAGTAGCAGAGTGCATAACGACAGAGAAAGCAATAGAAGAAGCAGAGCGAGCTAAAGTGCTTAGAGTGGTGGTCGAAGTAGAACAACAGGTGAAGGCTAAGGAGGAAGTGCGTTATAAGGCAATAGCTACAACAAAGGCACAAGCCAAGGTGGATGGAGAGAATACTCCATGATAGCCCAATGGATAAAGGCCTAGGATCTCTTGCATCCATGCGAGCTGGATACCCCGTGAGTCGCCAAAAATATTGGCAGTTTTTGCACCTTGCCACATTGGGGTTTTTGTTGGAGCATTTTGGATTGTAATGCGGAAGTATTTGTTTTGAATCAGTTTCATATGTTACTTTTTGTATGCATATGTATTTAGTATTTAATGTTGAATGTTTTGAGGGAAAAACAAGTATTTAGTGTTGAATGTTTTGAGGGAAAAACAAGTATTTAGTGTTGAATGTTTTGGGGAAAAACAAATATAAAAATTTATTTGGGATTCGAATTTGCTTATCCAAAGCACATTGTAAATTGACATCTTTATGCTTGTACACTCTGCAAGAACTCTACAAGAATGAAGAAAGAAGAAAGAAATATCTAGATGAAAAACTTTATGGATTAAAAATTTTAAAAGCACCAAAAGAAAAGAAATATGAAAGCGTGTTCGCCCCAAGGGTGGGGCGAAAACTCTATGCGCCCCTCCTTGGGGAGAACGTCTTTGAAAATATGCAAAAAAATATATAAGTGTAGTTGCCTTTCAAAAATTGTTTCGACGAATGTAATACGAAAGGGTGACGAAAGCAAGGCTTGGGAAAAAGGAAGCGCGACAAATTGAAATCGTGTTTGCCCTAGTCGAGGGGAAAACATCCCATTCACCCTTCCCATGGGCGAATACACCCCAAAGGTAAAGCAAAATCATGTTTGCCCCCTCTGTGTGCAAACGTGCCTCAAAGTGAAACACAATCGCATTCACCCTAGTCGAGGGGTGAATATCCCGTTCACCCTTCTCATGGGCGAACCCATTCCCAAAACTAAATCATGCGAATTCACTGGACATTAGAAGAAGGAGTAAAAATGATTGTTGCTGGGAGGCAAACGCAATTTCAGACAACAGAGGTGAATGTGGTTTCAAAGATAGAATCGTCCACTTGAGAAGTTTCATAGTCAATATTTTAAAGGGCACCTAGAGCAAGTTTTTATAGGTATTAAAATACGATGGCAGCGGGTAACTTAAATTGTAAATCCCAAGTGAAGAATGAAGTTGTATCTCAAGCATAGAAGGATTTTCATAATTTCCAAATCAAGAGTGTGTTTCAAAACATCGAACTTCTCTTAATTTTTGTGCACCGACACCAAAAATGTTGATTTCCTAGGAAATGTTCCCTTAAAAGGTGGATCGTTGTTCCAAAAGGATGGATTTTTACTATTTCCAAAGAGGAATTCCTTCACTTTTGTTCCTGATCTACGATCATTTTGTTCTCATGTGCATTTAATGAAAGAGACAAAATCCTTTATAAATACTAATCAATTTTCTATTGTAAAAGGAGGTTGGACATTATGCGAGAAAATTTATTAAGTTCTCTGCATCAATATAAGAGACTTGGCTTCTAAAATTTGCAAGCATTCTTATGTGTGTGATTTTCTTCTATTTTAAGCATTTCTATTTATGCTCATGTTCCTACTGTTAAGTTTAAAATTATATTTCTGTATTTTAAACATTGTTGGTGAGTAAGTTTTGAAATGCAATCTGGAGGTTGTCTATGCAAAGATGTGAGTGAAATACTGCTACCTTCCTCCTATTACATGCGGTTATAAAACTTGGTGGAATTCTTTCTACTAGTCTGCCCCAAATCCTACACTTCGGCCTAAGGCCATATTTCCCTTTCTTTTTGTTATTTCTAATTTATTTCCTATAACTCTAGTCTTAAACCATTGGAGGAGTTAGCTTGGGATTCAACCCTCTCTGGATATTGGCACAGGGGACATTTCTTTCCTTCGACATTTCAATTTTGGCCATATCTAGGGCGCCCAAATGAAGTTTTGTTGATTAGGCAGATATTTTACCAACACTAAATTTTATCTTGGCAATGACAGACATGGGCAATATTTGCTCCTGATTGACAATTGGGTTGTACTCCATCTCCATGGTGTAAAAATCTAGCAAAGGAGGTAAAGGCATCATTTCTTCCACGTGCTATTCCAGCTCGAGGCCCAGCGGATTGTTATGTTACCTCTCCATATCGTAATTAGGGCAAGAATGAAAAGATCTCACCCCAAGATTTTTTTGGATAATACCAAGTGGGTCCCATTTACGGCGATGGGAAGCTTAATTAGTTCGTAATCCAAAAGTGTTATCGTAAGAATAGCATTTCGACAACACTGTGTTATATTAACATCTTCAAACTCGAAAGGAGTAGAAATTATAACTCTCCTGCCTTGACCTTTCTCGTACTCCTCATTGGTGTAGTCAAGCTTTTGAGCCACTTCCAAGGAAAACATATAGGGTATGGCGTAATAGGGCAATAGAAAAGGCTTTTCTATAAACCTATAAATTTTGATAACCAGGCCTTGGGTGAGCATAAAGGTATCTCCCAATAACTCGTCTACCACCTTGTCTCTCAACTCTACTAGAATTCATTTGCACTGGACATATATCATCTCCAGTGTTGTCCTGAGGAAAACCTGGTTGAAGGTATAGTATGATTCCTTCCTGGACAAGCTATTTGTCTAGAGATAGACTGGCAAAGCTCTACCCTCCTCATCTATTTGATTTTTGGTTATGTAATGAAACTTCTAGTGCATATGCCAAAATAAAAACCATGCTAACAAGGAATAGAGTCTGAATCGGTTTGCCTTAGGACCTTGAACATAGGTCAAACATGCATGCAACTGTCGTGCCATGAACTATGCCCAGTCATAAAAAATTAGCATAGCGCCCAACCTTACCTTAGAGGGAAAATAGATCTTATTCTTGATTATGGCCTACACCATAAAGACATTCCAGTTGGATACCCAATCATCTATTGGAAGTCCCATCACCCACGCCAAAATGGAGTAGATGTTGTAGTGGGCAAATTTTTCCAGAAGCTTCGACAGCTGGGGAAATTCGTCAGCTAATGTCGTATCCTCCAACTGATCCTTTATGAATTGATGCATTTTTGGCATCGATTGATATTTGGTGCCCTCTTCATTAGTGTGGATTCTCCTCATAATAAAATTATATGAGTGCTTTCTCCCATAAGCAAAATCATCCCAGACAATTTTAGTTGTGATGGCGAACAATGCCTCTCCTTTTGCGTCTCGTATTGTCCTTGACTGGGTGTCATAGAAACTTGATACAACCTTTATAAAATTTGGATAGTGATGCATAGGCATACACATGTAAAAGTATAGGTGGGAATGGTAGATAGCATCCAGTGGGTTCTTTGTTGTGTTCTCTTTATGCACCTCTTCAACATCTTGGCACAATTGCTCTATGTCCTTGTTCGTGACGAGGGAATCTCGGTACCAAAAGAGGGTATGTTGCAGATCTATCAACTCTGTTAGCTTTCTCTCTCACTTCTGTGGCTTCTTTGACTTATCTGAATTGGATGATCCTACATATACCACTTTTTCCTTGGGCACATTTTCTATTGGCACCTTTTCCCTAGTTTCTTTACTATTTTTACCCATGGCTGCCAGATGTATTACAACAACTCACACTTTGAATAGCCTAGCTCTCTGGATAAATGCAGGGTGCTAGGGCAGAGGAGAAATTGAAATGCTATAGATGGTTCAAATTTTTTCTGATAAACTTGCCACCTTGTAGAACCAATTTTGAATTTGCCACCTTTAATGCAGGGTACATAAAGTTAATATTGGTGGAGGACATGCATGTAAGTGTGTGCCTTGAATTATCCACATGCGGGTGGCTTGATTTTGGAAATGGTGAATAACGGTGGTTAACAAGGATACTTCCTTGGGGTACATGTTGCTTATTTAGAGGAGATACCATACAAATCTATCAAGAGGACACACTTCAGTTGATGGAGAGCGAGAATGTTTTGATTGGATAGTTGTATGACTCTTACCTAAAAATATTGCGCTTTTAGGGTTTGAAGACGACCCCTTTTAAAATGATCTTATCTCTCTGCAATACTTGGTGCGATCTGAATGGATAGCTTAAAACCAAAAATAACTTTTTAATGGGGAGGGGGACGTTCGCTCCCTAGGTGGAGCACTTTTGAAGGAGCGCTCCCTAGGTGGAGCGCTTTCTAGTTTTAAACTTAGAAGAGAAGCACTCCCTGGGTGGAGCACTTGCCAAGAAGCGTTCTATAGGTGGATCACTTTGGGGAAACACTACATCTAACACTTTTTGAATTAGTGCTCAGCCTCATGAGTGTCCTCCCTCACAACCGACTTTACTTGATTTGTCAAGCTTAAATATTAACCTTTTTTTTTGGCAGAACAACCTACTCTTAGCTTATAATGGAACTGACCTGCTCCCTAGAGATCATCCATGCCTTCACCTTACGCAAGACTACTACCGACTATCTCATCCTAGCTGCAAAGCTCTCTTCAACGACCAACTTGCCTCTTATTCCAACAATAGTTTAACTCTTGTGGCATCTTTTCAACTTTCATGCTCAACTCTTAGCATGGCATGCACCAACCGAGATAGCTCCCAGAATGTCACCCATCCGAGCATTACTCCACCGAGAACTGCTTAACTCTTGGTAAAATACTAAAATTAGTACATAGAAGCTCCAAACTTACCAACCCATCATCCTGCATCATCATCGTGGGACATCTAACCCTTCTTGGAATGGAAACGCTTTGCACTTCAACAACTCAACATGCCAAAAACTTGCAGGCTCCTTGGGGTCTTCGAGCACTCTCTAGGTGGAGCACTCTTGGAGAAGTGCTCCATGGGTGGAGCGCTCTTGGAGATGCACTCCATGGGTGGAGCACTTCTAGAGAAGCGCTATTGGAGAAGTGGAGCACTTTTGGAAAAGCACTCCCTAGGTGGAGCACTTTTAGAGGAGCACTCCCCGGGTGGAGCGCTCCCCGAATGGAGCGCTTTGGGGAAACGCTCCACTAGACTTAGGAATTTTTTTTTTTTTAGAGATCGAAAGCCATCGCTCCACAAATGGAACGACCGAGGACTCCCTCTTCCATATCAATTTTTCTAGTCGTACTCAAAAAACTAGAGTAATAAGCAACTGTACAGACTTTGAAAAAGATTATATACACGAGAAATACTTGGTGTATCAACGATCTTCCTTAGAGCTTGGCGGGTGATAAATTTTTAGAAGAAAATCATTCACTGAAATTGGGAGAGTGAAACCCTCCATGTCTTATAGAATTAATGAGCTAATCTGGTTAACGTTGGAGACACAAAATGGGCCTTCCCAGAAGGCATTGAACTTCTTGTGGTTCCCTGACTTGGACTTGTTTTCATTTCACTTTAAGACCAAATCTTCGACAATAAAGGTTTGATCTGAAGTCTTTTTTCTGAATCAATATTTGGTGGATTCAGCATGCTTGGCGAAGGCTTTGTAAGATTTCTCTCTTTCTTCCTCTAACTATAGCAACTGTGCCAACCTCACATCCATCGGATTGAATTGGTCCTCTTTGGTATCGAGCCACTTAAGCAACTACAACACGGGTAGCTCGATGTGCATGGTCAAGACTGCATCTTTCCCATACACCAATGAGTAAGGCGACATCTTGATTGATCGCTTGATATAAATGTGGTCGGTCCAAAGCAACTAGTCCAAGAGTAGGTGTCAACTCCACTTATTTTCTTGTAGTGTCCTCTTCAATATCCACAATAGGTTCTTGTTTGTGGATTTTGCTAGCCCATTGCCTTGCGGGTAATAGTTAGATGAGGTTTTCAAATGGATTCTATACCTGGTTATGAAATTGTAGATATTTGCATCGGTGAAAGGGGAGTCATTATCAAATACGATGGCTTCAAGTACACTAAAGCAAGTGATCGGTCCTTCAAGGAAGAAGATAACCACTTCTTGGTCAACCTGCTTGGTCGAAATTGCTTTCGACCATTGAGTGAAGTAGTCTGTGGCAGTTAAAATGTATTTGTGGCCAGTAGAGGAGTTGGGATTGATGATCTCGATAAATTCTAGACCCCACTGTTGGAACAGGGATTCCACTTGGATGGGGTGAAGTAGTCCTTCTTGAGTAGCGCTAGCAACTATCACAGAGTTGGCTGACTTTGAAAGCATCGAAGAAAATGGTAGGCCAATAGTAGTCTGCTTTAATGATCTTCAGCGCCATCGATCTGCCTACAAAATATCCTTCCAAAATTCTAGAGCGAAACTCCTCCAAGATTTTTGTCTTCTGCGACTCCTTGATACATCTTAGGAGAACTTCGTTGATGTTATGATAGTACAATTTGTTAGGATTCAAGACATACCTGCTAGCATGTAGGTGAAATATCCTTATCTATGAAGCATTTAAGTGAGGAGGACACCTTCTTGTGTCGAAGTATCTGACAAAATCATCTATCCAACCTGGACTATCGACCGATAAATTGGTAAGATTGTTATCGGGTGCAGGGTTATTCGAGTCGGGGTTCGTAGCTTCAGCGATAGAATTTTTGGCCAACTCTGGACAGAGTGCTCTGCCTCATATTAACTTGGTAGGGCATACCTCGATGTCAAACTCTTGGATCTTAGTAACCCATCCAGCTCTCCTATTGCCCAACTCACATTGGATGATGAAATTCTGAACATTTGGGTGTATCACGTACACTATAGTTTTGCTTTGAGAGATGAAATATAAAAACTTTTGGAGTGACCTCGTCACCACATGCACTTATCGTTCAGTGAAATTGAACTTTTCTTCATATGGCTAGATGATTTGGCTGAGGCATGCTATCGAGTGCTCATCTTCGTCTTCACCCTTCTGTGTTAGAACAACTGCATAGCTTTTCGACTTCCCGACTGCATATAAGATAAAATCTATTGAATAGTCAAGGTTGATGAGGATGGGATCTTGGGTGATATGCTCCTTAATTTCTTGAAAATTCTACCTCATTTCATCAGTCCACTTTAATTTGACATCCTTCTTCAAGAGCTCGGCCATCAACTTTATTACTTGGGCAAAGTTATTGATGAACTTCCTGATGAAGTTTATCTGTCCAAAAAAAGGACTATAGGGCTTTTTTATTTACTAGTAGTGGAATGCGAATAAGTGCCTCAACTTGAGCAGGATCAATAGTTAATCCCTTTTCAAATATTAAATACCCAAGTAGATTTCCTTCTTTCACTATGAAGATCGATTTCTTAGGGTTGATGGAGACCCTAAACTCTCGACATTTTTTAAAAAATTATCGCAAATGTAGATCATGTTCCTACCTCTTATGGGAGAAGACTGTCATATCATCTAAGTAAATCATGATGACATGATTCAACAGTTCACCAAATATGAGGTTCATCGCTCTATGGAAAGTTGCTCCGACATTTGAAAGGCTAAAGGGCATGTGTTGGTAGGCGAAGGTCCCCCACTTAGTGGTGAACGCAATCTTGTGCTGGTATTCATCCTTGAACCACATTTGGTTGTAGCCAGAGAAGCCATCTAGAAAGGAGAACCTTTGAGCTCTCAGCACCATGTGAAGGATTTGATCGATTTGAGGTAGTGGGTAGTGATCCTTGAGCGATGCTTGGTTGAGATTTTGGAAATCAATGCACAAGTAGATATCATCGTTCTTCTTTCGTACTGGAACAAGGTTGGCCACCTAGGAGGAATGCTTGATCATATAAATGATCTTTGTTTCAAGCATTTTTAGAAGTTCAGCCCTCATCAACATTTCTATTTTTGGGTTGACAGGTTGTTGCTTATGTTTGAATGGTCTGACCACTTCATCTTGATGGTGTGCTGCATGATTTTCTTATCATACCCCCTTAGATCCTGGTAGCACCAAGTGATGATGTCAAGGTACTCTTTACATAGGGCATGAATTTGTTGAAGCTCTTCAACTATGTAGTCAACCCCTACCTTGATAACCTTTCCCGACTCTAACTCTAGGTCCATGAACTCTTTTTGGTCCACCTTGATCTTGTGGCCGATAGACCTATCGTTTCGATCGAAGAGACTTTTCAACATGATCAAACCCTTTTGGATGTGGTTATTTTTCAATTGAATCAATCCCTAATGGTCTTCTTCATTTAGATTTCGCTCTTCGATGGAGGACACTTCATTCACCAGGAAATTAACAAGTTGTTCGTCATTGTCGAACACCTGCCAGTGGAGTTTTTTATCAGGCACAGAAGGCCTGGAGATCAACCTCATTGTCTTAGGCTTATGCATCATATCATCCACTGGTGAAAATTGAGTGTTGATGGAGGCTAAGATGTCTGCAAACTTATTTTGCTCTTGCAAAATTGACTTGATATTCAACGCGATGAAGAATTCGAGAAAATCCCACACCTTGTTTCAATATGCCTTCAAATAGTGCTGCTTGGAGATGCACTTACTGGTAACTTGGTTCGATGGAGGATAAGGTACTAAAGGATGGAGTGGTTGGTTTCACAAATGATGCAATGTAGGATTTTATTAACTCGTACCTTGTATATCCAATGATTTAGTGTGCTCTATGAGCACCTTATAAGGTTGAGATGATAATATCTCATCTTCCTCGATTGGTCCTTGAGGAGGAGGAGGAGGTAGAAAATTCCTGGTGGACTGAGGTGGTTGAATATAATCATCCACCATATCCTCATGGAGTGATCCAAGATACCCTTGATCCTGATACTTCGACTCTAAATCATTGTAGGCCTCGTATTTTGGTTGATGATTTTACGATTAATGCAGTTGAGACCTATGGTGCTGGATGGGTACACGAGGAGGGCGATTTTGGTTTGGTCTAAGAGGTAGGTCATGATTTTGTGCAATGTACCTTTGATTGGTTTGCTATATATAGGTAATAGGTGTGAGTACCTCCTCATGTGTTGCCTTTTACAATCATTTTTGGCCCAACCTTTGTTGGTGCACCCTTTAATGCTCTGCTCGGCTTATATCTAGGTGTTATTTATCTTTTTGTAACCTATCCAAACATAACTAGTTTATGGTTTGCTTAGGTAGTGGATCAACCATGTGGGCCCTACAAGCCCTTGCATCAATGCAAAGGGACTTGACCTATTCTATGGTCCCAACAGGGTTGGCTACCTATTTTCCATGATCGAGGGAAGACGTGTTAACATGATGCTCAAGTTTGAAGGAGAACTCTACATACTTGGATGGCACAGAGGCACAATGTACTTACATGGAGCATTATCCTTAGGGAGAAAGAGGATGACCTGGGTCTTCTTCTTCCTCATACTCAAAATAGAGGTAAGAGTATGAGGCTGGCCTATGAGAATGATGAGGGTCATACCTATCTAAGTTAGCAAATTTTCTACTCATCCATGGATGATCGAGCTGAGTGACTCGTCCATCTAGGCTAGGTGATGGTGCACATTCATGATCTTGCTCATATCAATGGATAGATCTCGTTGGAATGCAAATCCATGGCACTCCCCTACTAGGCCCCTTAGTGGGTGGATTATGTCTAGCAGTAGTACAAGATCGATTTTGATCAAGAAGCTCATCTTATTGATTGTATGGAGGACCCATAGATACCTCCTGGATTAGGATATATTGAATGTCAAATTCCCTATAAGTGATGTCAACATTGCGACGAAGGCCAAGATACCATTTTGGAATGAGCAAATCCTCAAGACTGAAGTAGAGACGTCTTGTATCTCCTTGTGTGTTTTCAACAGTACTAGCTCGTGAGTGAGCTTAGTTGCGTGTAGTTACTATGATATTTGATTACATAAACAGTAAAGAAATAAACAAATTATACAATGTGATTACCTCTTTTAATTTTTCTTTGTGAATCCTTATACTATTTTGTGCGTTTTGATGTTGAAAAACCCCTATCTCCTATGAAACTAAGGATGAAAATAGAAAACTACTAAAAGATAGTTCAAGCACACCCCCTATCGAGGGATGCAACTCAAACGGAAAAAAGTGACTTTCTATTGGATATTGGATCAAGGTAACCTTAAGGGAACAAAAGACCCCTTTAAAGGGGTCGCACTGTCTAATGTCCTAGTATTGATGAATCCTCGCTTTCCCTTAACCTTCACATTTAAGGCACGGACAATAACGACAGCTACATCCAGTGATTATTTTAAAGAGCCACGTGGTAAAAGAGATTTGCTAACCTTCCCACTCTGGGTGCACCCAAGAGTAGGGGATCTCTTGGTAATGAAGTCTAAAAAGCCACTCAATTTTGACCACTAAGTTTCTAGGGTGCGAGCCAACGGATAGGGATGAAGCCCACCGTCGTTGGTCTCGATCAATGGTTGGTGATGAAATCCAACTCGTTAATATTTAAAACATGGTGTATGAAGTTCCTTTAATTTTATGCAAAAGAAAGTAAAAGCAAGAAGCATTCCATGATCTTTCACTAATGCATAAAAATAATGTTTGATATTCAAATTTCTAAATGATGTACATTTTAATTTTTAAAAACCTATAATATATAGAACCCTAAATGAGTACCCTTTAAGCAAGTAGCAAGCAATCAGGCCATAACATTAATAAAAAAAAGGCCATATCCATAAGGGATGGTCTGAAGAAGAGGTCATCTAACATAGAGATGATCAAAAATAGGAGCCATATGTGATAGGGACGACCACAATCAGAGGTCGTTTGACCAAGGGATGGTCACAGAAAAAATGTTTTAAAGACTAAAAACCCTCTAAAATTCATTCAATTAAGCATGTGAAATCTACTTTTCTTTACTAAAATAGAGAAATAAAATCAAAGTGGCAAACTGTGATAGCCTACATCCGATGAAGATGTTATTTTTTGCGTTTTTACTCTTTGGTCTAAGGCCATCTCTAGGAGGGACGGTAACGCCTACTAACCGTCTCTGCAGGGGATGGTTGCATTTGCTTACCATCTCTGATAGGGACGATGATACCTGCAACGCAAAAACACCAGAATAACAACAATTAGCAATGAATTGTGATATATGGACTGAAAATGCTCAAAATATCATACATCTATGCAATGAAATAAAGAACAAACTAGATAGCAAACTATGTAATCATAATGATATAACAAGATATGAAAAAAGGCACCCTTTTTATTAATATCAATTATATCCTTAGAAAGGATTACAATAGGATCCTATTGAGGTATTTGCTACCAATTCGATACAAATATTTACAATAAGAAAAGTAATCTAGGTATATCTTGCAAGATCTTTCTTGCATCTCACAAATTGATTATTGATAGGTTCTTAGGACTGTCATGATGTATGATGATGAAGTATGAGTCTTTGTGCTATTGTTCCTCATAAAGATATGTAATCTGCACACAAGAAGATCTAAAGAGCACCAAAAGCATATGAAGAGCCTTTCAAGATAATTCCTATAACAATGGCAAAGAAAGCAATAAATAAAGCTAAAATATGACAAATAAATGCATAAAAATGAAATCTAACTATGCTAAATAGTAATTAAATTGTTGCTAAATCTAATAAAAGAAAGAAAACAAGAAAAAGATCTCTACCTGAGAGGTCATCCCTATGCAAGACAGTCGTGCTTGGGGGTCATTTCTGAGAGAGACGATCGCTAAACTATGAGTGATTCTCTTGTGGTTGATGCGAGGTGATGTTAGGTTTGATCCATGGATTAATTGATGTTCTTGGTGCGCTCATGAGGAATGCCTTAGGGGTGGAATTTGACATCAAAGTAAGGGCGTTGAATGGGACGAGAAGCACAAATTCGATATTCAACCTTCAGGATGGTCCATTGGCATGCTTTGGAACTTCATGGTTTAATTTTGATAGCACTTCATTGCTTTGATAATGGGAGCTCTTTGATTCTTTAGTTTGACAGCATTTTGATGCATGAAATTGTGATGATCAATTCGATAGCACTTCGTTACATGAAGAATACTACTCTTTGTACGAAGGCTAGGTGCCATTATATAGACTTTCAAAATGGGAGTCCAAGCTTGCAAGGGAAACCAAGAAGTAGTTAGGATCAAGAATAGTAACTGTCAGTTCTTGAAAACCATCACGCAACTACCTCCATTATACCGTTATGTCCATCTGGCATGTGTAACCATTTAAACTGCGATACGAGAACTTGCTTCTGGCATGACTGTCTCAGGGTAAGATGATCGTGACTATGGGTCATCTCGAGGTAATATGATTATGATTGGAGGCCATCTCGGGGTAAGATGGTCATGGTTGTAAAGGGAAATTCCTCCCTATTTGAGTGGTGAAAACCACTGTTAAGCCCTAGGGCTGCCCAAGGTGGGTCATATGGCCTTAAAGGAGTCTATATAGGTAGTCTCCTCAGCATTACGTGTTTTAGGTGTCTACAATTGATTTCATGTTATAATATTTGAATTTCTATTCCAATTAATGGTTTTTATTTTACATTTATAAGTTTGCTATTGTTGTTGCTTTTTTTAAAAGTTTTTTTGTTAAATTCCTATCAAAATATGATCTCTCTAGTTCAACTTAAACTTTGTCTCTTGACCAAAAATATTATTTATTTCTTCATCGTTTTTACTTTATAATCTATTGATATGTGTCCCATTTCATAATATTTGCAACATCAAAATACAATGTTTTCATAATCCAATTGTTGATCTCATTCTCTTGATTTAGATTAATTTTAGTGCATAATGGTAAAGTTTTTGAAATATCCATAACAACATGTATCTAGGTATGTATATCATGCTTTTGTTCCTTATTAATTGATCCCTCTTATATGATCTCCCCTAGGGTAATGCCAATATTATTTAAAACATCCTTATTAATAAGTTGATATGAAATATCAAATGGCATTAGCTTAACTAGTTAGATTCCTCAACATTCAAGGAGGAGACCAAGGTTCAAATATTTCCAAGTGATACATGGATAATATCCAATTTTTTTTGTAATAACACTATGTGGTGATGATGTAATATGAATGGGATCCATTTCAATCCCATGTAACCAATGGAAGAAGAAAAAAAGTCAATATGAAAGTCCAAAAATCCTAACCCACATTAAAACATTTTTAATAATTTGTCTCATAGAAAAATTCTCACTCCATAATCTTAAATATAGGATATCTCTCCCCCAAAACCATATGCCACCACTCATAATATTATCCCCAATTTTTGAACTAAAAAATGTGATGATGAAAAGACATTTAAGAAGAAAAGTTATGGAGTAATTTGAATTTAATCCCACTTCCACTTGTTCTAATTATAAATCTAAAAATACTCTAGTTAGTATTCAACAAACTTATATATATTAAGCTTATTCTTTTAAGAACAATTATATCATGCTTGATTATCTCATCCTTGATAATAACTTTCGGGGTAACATTTTTTGCTTGGATCAAACTTGTCATATATTTACTCTTTCTCATCTCCAACTTGGGCGTTCCTTACTTCTAAATAGGGCTTCCTTGCTTCCAATTAGGTCTTTCAAACATGGATTTTCTTCCATACTACCTAAATTTTATTCATATGAATTCTTTATTTGTAAAATTTTCCCAAAAATTTAGAGCAAGAAAAGGTAAAGCTTGCTCCTTACTTGCACTTGTTTCCTATTCATATTCTCTCCTTGCTTTTTTTCAAATATCTAATATATAAAAGGTGAGGCTTGATCTTACCTCATGCTCACTCCATAAATAAACACTTTGTTATTATAAAGTATTTTTTTATTAGGTAGAAGAAGAGGTTTTGAAAGGGACCCCAAACCTTTTACAAATATACAACCGGGACAAGAGAAACTAAACAACAAAGCCTAAGACTAGAAGCAGGACAAGAAGAACAACGATCACACATATCTAAACCAAACAAGGGACAAATAAAGAAGGAGGAAGGTCCTCCAAACAAAACTACTCCAAAGACACCAAAAACACCAAGTCAAAAGAGCAACCTTTAAACCAGGGAATTGTCCTCTTATTTTGAGAGTTCTTCCTCCATATTTTAGGAGCTATGATTATGCTTGTGCTTCAGCTTCCAAGATATCTCGTTTACATAAAATACAAACCTTTTGATTGTCCTTCTAAGGGAATTCACAAGACCCTTAATAGAATTTACCTCCTTACATGGAGTCTTGTGGTCATCTTGAGACTTCATAATTTTATTTTTATTGAAGGCTTCATCTTCCTATTTCTTGTTTGAACCGGAGAGGACTCCTCGAACTCCTTCAAGTCCTGAGTAACAAGTTTAGACTTATATTTTCTAAATCCCTTGGATTTCATATGGGTCGAGCACCTAACACTTTTATCATCTACCTTAAGAGTCTTTTGGATCTCAACCTTAACCATTGGCCTCTAACTTGGTCTTCTAACCTCCATCATAAGGGGCACATCATTCTCCACTCAAATCGGTTTAGTAGGAATAGTGGTAGGAGATTCCCTACTAGCTTCCAATGCATTTCCAGACACTAAGTTGCCAAGAACCATTCCAACATTCACAAAATCCACCCTGCTCTTCTTCATAACAACATAGCCGAAGATCAATTTTATTAACCCTTGATGATTAGGTTTGAAAGAATTACCTTTCTACACATAAGTCATTGCTCTTTCTAGAAATTTGAAGGTAAAATCTGGAACATCATAGTTTTTCCCCTTGAATATAATTGATAATTGCCAAGTGAAAACATCTCACCACATCCCTATTACAATTAGGGGTAAAGTAATCCATAATGGAAAATGATAACTCTACTCCATGGGGTTTTAAAGGATCTCCTTAAATAACCATTTTGGAACTTCTCAGGGTGCCCTCCTTCTCTCTTAAACATATTCATATCCTTGGATAAATAATGTTTTTCCTTATTTATACAGTTCTCAGCATTCGAGGTACCCAAAATTTTAGAAATGAGAGGAATAGAGATTTTGAAATCAACACCTTTAACGAAAACTTTCCCATTCTTCCAAGAATAGGCAAATTCTTTATAAAGAGCTAAATTGCGGCCACTAATATTTTTTAAGAAGTTCAACAAGCTACCTCTGTAAAAAATTTCCATAACTTCCCTATCCAGATTGAGAGTTTTTGGCTCAATTGCTTTTATCTCTTCTACCATAGTCACAATTTGTAGATAAATCCATTTTTCACCGAGCAGAGATAGCCCAAAAATTAAAAATATAGCTAGGCATATGAGCGGGCTTGCTTATTCACTTTTCTTTTAATTATTTTATCTGGTTACATGGGATTCAAATAGGTCCCACCTGTATTACATCATAACCACATAATGACAATATTAAATTTTGACGATTATGCATGTATCACTTGGCAAGATTCGAACTTGAATCTCCTCCTTGAAAGTTGAAGACTATAGCCAAACAATCTAATGTCATTTGATCATATTCACTTTATTTTTTTATTATCACATGCTATAAAGATTATTTGCTAATAATATGCATATATTCAAAAATATATAACAACTATACTCTTTATCTACTCTTGATACATTATTTGGAAAATAATTTAAAGAAGAAAAAATAAATAGACATGTTGGTCTCTGATATTCCAAGAGTCTCTTGGAATATCAAGATACATTTCTTTCTATATATATGTATACTTTGAGGTTGAATGAAGAATGATTTTTCTTTTTACTTCTCAATACATCATTGGTATTAGTGCAAGGTTCCCTTTGCCTTCACTTATATTATTTGGCCTATAATCTCTTGAGACATGAGTGTCTCTACCTAGGAGTAATCCCCATCACATAATCGTTGCCTTTGTAAATAGTGCAAGGCATCAAAAGAGTGTGATATTTTTTACTTGTGGTGGAATTGACCAATGTGACCAATGAAAAACATTAAAGTGTCAACTAAAGAGGAATTCTTTATGCTCCCATCACCACTTGCAAGCACAAACTATTTTGGGTATTATCAAAGCTGACTATTATGATTTTTGGGATTGTAAACGATGTCCTATGATTCTCGATTGCTTCTACTATGAGTTTTTTGATCTTGCTAAAGTTAAAGTCCTCTAAAGAAGAAAACAAAGACAACGGTGTTTTTGAATAAAGTGAAGTTTTTTTAATAAATATTGGCAAACAATGTGACGAAGGTAGACCGCATATAGATCGACACACCTCCACCCATGAGTTTGTTCACCACCCTAGAAGCCTTCCACCTCACTGATGTCATTGTTGTTGGAGAAAATTTCTTCTCAAAATACTCTAATGACACATCCTTTTTTACCTTTTGAAGATTGACGATGACTATCTACATATGCATGGTCACGTGCAAACCTGATGTAATAGACTAGTGAAGCTTTGTATTTGCACCACTTGGCAAAATTTGAGAGGGAAAAACTCTATTTTTGGTACATCTCAATAAAATTCAAGAGATTAAAGGCCCTATACTTTAAACGTTAAGGGCACAAATATATAGACTATGAAGAATGACATGATAAAGGGGGAGCTACCTATTCCATGAAAGTAATTATTACTAGAAACTATCACTCTCTTCTACAAATAAAATTGACCCTGCTAGTTGTCACGTAGAAGGTACACAAAAGCTCTTGATGAATTAAAGTTCTATTGTTGCTCTTTCAAATAATAAAATAACAAATAGGGTAGTTGTCACTTTGAAAAAAATAAAAGAATGTGAAAGTTTTAGAATAGAGGTCAATGGATCAAAATTCACCAATACCATTGTTGCTACCCTAGGAAGATTTTTTTTTGTCAAAATAAAAAAGGGGGGCTAGACTTTTTTTTTTATAAAAGGTGCATTTTCAATTGTAACTAACACAAATTTTTTAAAGCAATTTATATCAAAACTTTCTTATTTTGCAAATTAAACATGTGCTTAAGCACACTCACAGCATTCAGTATCAACGAAACCTCTAGCTTACATTTACGCGTAAAGTTGTTTTAAGCTACTGTGTGTATAGCCTAATAAAGTTTCCATAATGACATCTAGGTATTAACCTCGTAAATCATTGAGGAGAAATAAGGACATCATTTTTTTAAGTTTTCACTCCATTTTTATCCTATTTGTCATTATCGTTAGACATAAATCATAAAATTGAGAAATTCCATGTATATATGGAAGTTATGCCTGTGTATAAGGATGTTTCTTTAAGCAAGTATCATTGATAAGGTGAATCCCTTTTTGTACTACCTTGTACCTTGAATTGTACTCCTTCATGAACCTTAAGGTCTCTCTCATGTATGATTGTATATATCAAGAGGATTGTTAATAACCTACATAATAACAATGGAAGATGAATCTCAGAATAATAGCATGCTCCAATGTCTATAAAACATAGATCAAACCCTTGAGATAGGGTAGCACCATATAATGATCCTTATTGGAAGTAATACACTCCATTACATATCTCAATATGAGATCCAACACATGCTCCCCATATGAGTCTCTTGCCTACATTATATAACCCTCAACTACCTACCACTATTGTTTACCCACACATGTGGGATAAAGACATTTATTCTAATTAACTAGTGGGATGATTTATAAAGCATATGCACCCCTAATCCTTATTTATTACTACATACTACATTATAATATCATATCCCTAGGTACATTATATTCCATCCCCCTTAAACATGTTTTGTCTTCAAAACATGGGAAGAAGCCAAAATAAAATTGTTACAAAGCATTATAAATATAATACCACTGACTTTGGCTCCATGTCAATCCATAGTGATTGGCACATTGATTCCATGTAGTAGCATACCTCCATGAAGGTTGCCTCTCACAATGATGTGGATGTCTATATGGTGCACCTTTGTTCAAATTTGAAGCCTTCTTTGATTCTTCAACCCTTTTTACCACTTTTTTTGTTGGTTGCGGAAGGGAAATAGTCATTTTCCCTTATTGCTTTTATTGTTTTTCCTCTTGTTCTCTAGTAGATTCTTCTATGCATCCCCATGAAATTAAAAAGTAAAATCTTCCTTTCTTGGAGTTAAATTGCATGTACTCTTATCTTTCATCTCATCTTCATTATTTCCATCCTTACTTTCTACTTCTTCTTCATTCTCATCCTTCTCTTCCTTGTCTTTATTCGCATCAATTATTGCTTCGTTTGATGCCCATCTATCTAAGAAAGCTTGTTCAATTTGGTCCCAAGAATAGTTTGTAGGCAATGAAAGAAGCCATATAAGAGTTGCACCTCTTAATTTACCAATGAGTATTAAATCCCATAAATAAAATTGATAATGACCATTTTTTAACTAGAACCACCATTCCATGGCATTAGCACTTCCATAAAATGGAGAAACCTCCATAAAAACGATCACCTTTTTGCCATAGACGTGAAAGAAAATATAGAAAGGTAGTTAATTATTTATTTTCACTTGCAAAAAAAAGAATTTAATTTTCTCACTTGGTTTGCCAAATAGCATGTCTAAATCTATGAAAATTATGAATCATAGGTCAACTTCAAATCATCATATCTCCCTTGATATTGATCCAAATATTTAATGTGACCACTTTTTAGAAAGATCTCAAAGTTATCTTTATAATAAGTCTAGATTCATCTTTTTAAAGATCTATGTGAAGTATAGGACCCTCTACAATATTTATCCCTAATTGGGAGTACATCCAAATCTGTAAAAATTCTAAATCGTAGGGTCAAATTCAAATTGCCATATCTCCCTTGATATTGATCCAAATATTTAATATGACCACTTTTCATAAATCTCTCAAAGTACACATTTAGATGAATCCAAATTAAATATTTTTGAATAATTGTGTGTAGCACACAAACCTATACAAGATTTAGCCACAAATTGAATAAAAGAGCAACAAATTCCTCCCACTTTGCCTTGGAAAGCACTATGATAGTTTTTAAGAACCTACATAAATATTAACAATACTCCAACAATGGAAGACAAATCTCACAATAATAGTAATGCTCCAATGTGTTCAACATATAAATCAAACCCTTGAAGTAGGGCAACACCATACAATGCTCCTTATTGGAAGGAAGCCACTCCAAACTATATCTTAATATGACATCCAACACATGCCCCCCTATATAAGTCTATTGCCTACCTTATATAACCCTCAACTACCTACCACTACTGGTTACCCACACATGCGGCATAAGGATATTTATTCTAATTAACTAATGGGATGGTTTATAAAGCATATGTACCCCAATCCTTATTTGTTTTTATATACTATATTATAGTATAATATCTCTAGGTACATTACAAGGACTAGCTTCTTCCACATACTAACAAGTATATAGTAAGGACGAGTATATAAAAAGGTTCAATATATCTGACGAGTGGTATATTGAAAGGGGGACCATTTGGAAGTCATAAGGAACCCTCACCATGGCGACCTCAAAATTATTTCTTACAAAAACATAGTTGCTCAAAGGCTTAAATTTTGGACCATGAAAAACTAAGATGAGGACCATCCTAGTGGTTGAGAAATTCTAAGACATTGTCACCAGAAAGATCACTTGACTAGAAGAGGATGAAGAGGCTTTCCAAAAATCTGATAAGGCAAATGACAAGGTACTAATGATCATCACCCTACAACAAATGTCATTCAGACACACATTGGTGAAATACAAACATCCAAGGAGGCATAGAATATAGTTTCTACCATATTTGAAGGGCAGAATGAATCCACAATTCTTCACCTTCTATCTCAACTCCATATACTAAGAGTTCAAGATGGAGTAATTATTGAAGAATTTATTCCCAAAGTTGTTGAATTGAATGCAAGATTGAATACCATGGGGGGATATTAGAAAATGGGCTCTTAGTATCCATTATACTTAGAGCCTTACCACATTCTTTTTTAGTGTTGATTACTTTATTGTAAGTATTAAATAGGAAGTTTTTTTTAGCGAATTGATAACATGGTTCAATAAGAGGAAGCAACCAATAAATTGAGCGACTAGTTAATGAGTAATGCACTCATCTCCACAAAGAAGCTATAGAAAAGTCATTTCTCATCTTCAACATCATCATAGAAGCAACCTTAATAACAAATGTGGTATCATCACGTTTGTGAGAGAGAATGACATAATACAAAATATTATCGATGTAACTCCATGACTTAAGAGGGTCAAGTCCATAACCCTCCTAAAAAAAAGATATAGTTCAATTCACACCCTAAGAAACAACAAGGGTATGTTGCACATGAAGAACTAGAACCTAATTTTGAACAAGACTATGAATTGCCACATAAGGTCCTAATGTCCAAGGTAGTGAAAAAAGAAAAGGATGAAAGTTGGTACATTAATTTAGGTGCAAGCAAGTGCATGATTGGAGGTAAAGTGTGATTTGACTCCTTACAAGCCAAATATAGGAAACCAAACACTATTGTTGATAATAAAACCTATCATGTTAAAGGAGTGGGAAATGTTCCTCTCAATCTAACTGGTGGTAAATGTACAATTCAAAATATTCTATATATGCCAGGACTAGAAAACAACTTTCTATCTATATCACAAATTCTAAATCGAGACATGGTAATCAAATTTTGGGTTATTGATGGAAAAAATGTGTTTTATCATCAAAAATGGGAATTTTGTAACAACTGGTTTCTATAAGAATGGCTTGTTTGATATCAATATCATATAATCTCCTAATGTTGCATTTTTTGTTGCCACAACAAATGCGACCTCACTCTGGCATATGAGATATAGACATTTAAGTTTTGGATACTTACTTCAATTAAGCATCATATGGTGATAGGTTTGTCTAACCTTTAACCCACAATGCTAGTATGCTCAGGTTATTTAGGAAGAAATCAACACTGAGTACCTTTTAAGTTCAATACTCATAGAGCAAGAGGACAATTGAAAGTCATACACACTAATATGTGTGGATCCATGCCAACCAGTTATGGTGGAAATAGGTATTTTTAGTTGTTTGTTGATGACTACTCACAAAACATGATGGTATATTTCCTACCACTCAAATCAAATGCCCTAATGAATTTCTAATGCTTCAAGAAGCTTGTTGAAATAAACATTGGGTGTTGTATTCGAGTCCTCTGCTTATATCCAAGGAGGGAATATATATCCAATAAATTGTTAAGGTTTCTCGCATAAAATAAGATCAACTGATAACTTACTATCTCTTACACTTCACAATGGAATGGTGTTGTTGAGAGAAGAAATTGGTCCATCATGGAAACGGTTCATTGCATGTTCATAGGCGCTAGTCTAGAGCAACAATATTGGGTTGAAGTTGTTTCTACTGTTGTGTATCTTCAAAGCATAGTGCCAACAAAAGCACTTCAAGGGATCACACCTGAAGAACCTTGGTCTGGAAGGAATCCATCAATTATGCATCTCAAAGTTTTTAGAAGTAAGACATACATGTATGTTCCAAAATAAAAGAGGACCAAACTAGATGCAAAAAATCTACCTTACAATTTTCTTGGATATGATGAGGCATCAAAAGCATATGGATTGATTGATATAGTCACCAAGAACATGCATATAAGTAGAGATGTGGCATTTGATGAAGAATTTAAAACAAAAAGTGGGGATTCTAAGTATTTTGATGATGTTACATCTCCTAATGTGAGCATTAAGTCAAATAAGGAAGTTTGCAAAGAAGTTCTAGAATATGAGTCAAATTCAAAAGTGGTTGATCAACTAGTAGCAAAATAATTAGTGGTTGTTACACCACAATAAAGAGATACTCCAAAATGACTCACAAATACTCTCAAAGATGCTAAGCTTAATTGCACCACCTGATCTAACTTTCATACGACCATGTACTCACAACAATACATGACAAGAGGTATTGGGCTTGATGACTTTTGTAATAGAGAATGTAGAACCAACATTCATAAAGGAAACACTAAGCTTGCCATAGAAGCCATGGAAGCAAAATACACATCTCTGATGAAGAATGAAACATGGGATCTCAATGATTTTCCAAAAGGAAATAAACCTATAAGTTGCAAGTGGGTTTTTAAAATCAAGTATAAGATAGATAAATCCATTCATAAATATAAGGCATGGCTCATTGCAAAGGGATATGCCCAAAAGAAAGGAATAGATTATGAAGAGATATTCATACATACAACAAAGGTGGCCATCATTTGTGTATTATTTTCAATGGCAACGTAGTTTGGTTGGAAAATTTATCAAATGGATATCAAAAGTGCTTTCCCCAACGGTGACTTGAAGAAGTGTATATGACACAATCCGAAGGCTTTGTTAATAATAGACAATGCCAAAAGTTCGTAGATTAAAAAAGTCACTATATGGGTTGAAATAGACTTCCAAAGCTTGGTATGTCAAAATTACCGATCACCTATTACAACATGGTTTCACCATAAGTCCCTCTGATACAAATCTCTCTGTCAAAATTTTGAAAATGAGATAGTGATTCTTGTGCTCTATGTTGTTGATTTGGTCATCATTGGAAGTTTAGACGAATTGGTGAATGATGCGAAGTATGACTAAAAAAATCATTTGACATGACAAATTTGGGGCTTCTACACTATTATCTTGGCTTAGAAGTTTGGTAAAGAAAGAATCTTATTATAGTCCCATAGGCATACGAGATGACAAATTATAAACCTAAGGCGACACTTTGCTACTCTTTATCATCAACTGATCATGAGTCTCATATACTTGACAAACACCAAGCTTGACAACAATTTTGATGTCAGTTATCTTTTGAGATTTATGCAGGATCCTATGGAGAGTCATTAGAAAGTTTCAAATAGGATTCTGCAATATGTTCATGGTATAGCAGAATATGGCCTAAAATATAAGAAGAACGATAATTGTTTCCTACAGGGATACATATAATCAGATTATGTTAGATTTGTAGATGATAAAAAGTCAACATCTGGATATATGTTTCATCTAGGATTTGGACCTGTCTCATGGTATAGTAAAAAACAACATACAATAATATTATCATACACAAAGGCAAAGTATCGTGCTACACAAGGAGTTGTGTGTGAAGTAAATTGGTTACAAAGCATATTGTTAGATATGGGTGTGTGCAAAAAATGATTAACCTTGTTGAATTGTGATAATCAAGATGTTATGAAATTGATCAAGAATTTAGTATTACATGAAAAAACAAAACACATTGAAGCTCAATGTCATTTTATTCGAAAATAAGACCAGAATCACCAAATACAACTCAAATACATTTCCACTGGAGATCAACTTGTATATATTTTCACAAAGATACTTGGACGTGTAAAATTTAAACTATTTTGCAATTCTCTGTATATACCAAATGATGGAATAAGGGGGGATGTTAGATAATCATTACATTATATAGAACATATTTTGAAGAAAAAATACAAAGAAACATGTTAGTCTTTAAAGCACCAAGAGTCTCTTGGAATATCAAGAGATATTTTTTTGTATACGCTTTGAGGTTGATTGAAGATTGATTTTTCTTCTTGTTTCTCGATCCATCACCTTACTTGCACTCGTTTCCTATTTGCATTCTCTCCTTGCTCTTTTCCAAAGATTTAAAATAGAAAAGATAAGGCTCTCTCTTGGGTCATGCTTACTATTAAAATAAACACTTTTTAATTATAAAGTATTTTTAGCCCCAAGGGCTAGGTGGATTGGTATCTGTTTGGCCAGGCACTTACCAAGAAGAGACCTAGGTTCAAACCTTAGGGACATGCATGTTGCAAAGGTAATAGTTTGATCTAAATCCTCTAACCCTAGGGACATGCATGTTGCAAAGGTAATAGTTTGATCTAAATCCTCTGAGTATGCGTCAAACCGACCATGACGGTACGAATCCCAAGCGACCAGTGGTCCTCCTCACACTGAATCATCAACAACGAGCTAGTATAGTCTTGTTGGGAGCAACCCTTGTGGTTTAAACCCTACACTTGGTAGTTACTAAAAATAGTGTGGATGTAACCAACTCCCAAATGTCTCAAAAATAAATTATAAAGTATTTTTGCTTATTCACTTTAAAAAATAATAAAAATTTATTGGTTAGGGCATGACATCATTGGTATTATAACAATTTTGACATTTATGTATATATGTATATATTTTTTTGATACATAGGGGAATTGGCAACGTCTTACCAATCCACATTTATGTATAGGTTACTTGGACCTCCCAAAGAAGTGCCAAAGCCCAAACCGTTACAATCCACTCCAAATGTATAAAACAAAATAATATTATTTAATCTTATTTTTTTTATTTTTTTTTATATTGAAGTGTTTTTCCCACGTTTTTCCACCTGACCCATCCCTATAAATATTTAGTCGAGCGAAAAGAACCTAGAAACTAGAGATTGAAACCGCGGACCAAAGCTGAAAATTTCATTTTAGTTTTTATTATCACATACTATAAAAGAGTATTTGGTAATGGTATGCATATATTCTATTCATTACTCGACCCCAATCTTATAATTGTGCACCGTTAGCTCGGCCTTCATTTTCAAGATATTTTATTACTTTGGACGTGTTAAAGTATTAATTATTATAATAATTATTTTTGGGTGTACAGACAAATTAAGATAACGCCAGGCTGGAGTGCTTTCCAAGCGAAGTTGACAAGTTCGCAGGGTGAAACATGCCGGCGTCACTCAAATAAGTCCACGTCACACAAATTGATTAGCTGGCTCTATATATAGACGGTCGCCCTCATTGCACTGACTGACGTGGCTCTGTTGGCCGTTGATTTCATTATAAGTAGGGTAGACGTTATGGGCGCCCGATGTATAATGCGCGGCACGTGTTATGTGAGGGACGGCACCTGATGCCTCGGCACACCACACGTACGACACTCCACGGCCTTGTTCTCTCGCGTGTAAAACTTACCGTTGGAATTAATTATTCATTGATTTGGTGACATGGGAATGCTTGCCCAAGTCATTTCAAAACAAAGAAGTCAGATGGCCTTCGAATGTCTCCATGAGTTCAAATTATTTGAAAGAAATAGATTGGTAGCTAGAATTTTTGTGTTTGGTAGGTTGTTTTAATTTTTTAAATATAAACTAATATTTATAAAGGTTTCATCCAACTTTTTAAAAAAATTATGGATTACTTTGACCTTCAAACCTTTGGATGGCCGGACAGTCATACGTGGCATTCGGCCATGGAAGCTTGGACGAAAAAAGTTATAAAAGGTTCACCTTAATTTAGATGTATACGTATGCTTTGAAAGTATAGTTTTGTCCGCAACTAAGCAAAGGTTATACCATGGATACATAAAAAATAGCTCGGTGTGTTTTTAGTTGAGAAATGCCCGTTCCTTCGTGAACATATATAAATAAACTTCGACATTAATCTATACTCATCCTTAGCGAACTCTCATTTTATGTTTTTTATTTTTATTTTTTTAATTGTTTACATTATTATAAAATTAAAATAGATTTTATATTTAATTTATATTATTGTGATTATTTTATATGTTTGGTAAAATTTAAAGAGGATATATATTTTTAATCACTTACACTCATTTTATTTAATATAGAAGAATAAATATTATTTAATATAATAAATACGGTGAAATAAGGTGAAATAATGTATATTAGTTAATATTCTAAATGATCATTCCTCAACTAAAAGCAATTATAGTATGAGGTAGTCCTTTAAGGGATAATGTTGTGGTATGTTTTTGGATTTTTATCTAAGAGACCCAAGTTCAAACTTTGATATGAGGTGATCGGGACCACAATCCCTTATAAAAACTTGTGTTTTTAGCTCAAATTTTTAACATAAATCTATATACACGAGTTTTGGTTGTGAAGAGTAATAATGATTGAAGGAAGTGCAAGACGATTGTGGAAGGCTATGGAGAGTTTGCAAAGCTTTTGCAGTGGATGGTGGAAGGAGGATTCCATAGGAACAAGAACAATATGCAAAATAAGACAGAGGACATGGACTTCAAGAAAGACCAAAATAACAATGAACACATGTAGGTGGAACAAATAATACAAGTTAGTGATCAGATCTCACTACAAGAATATAATTCTAAAAATAATTTCAGTTCACAACAACCAATCCTAAATAAGGACAAAATTAAGGATGCAAATGCATAAGAGATAGAGAACCAACTTTAAAACGATAAGCTAGGGTTGTATTGCAACAAGTGGAAATGCCTCAACAAGGGAACAAACTTGGACAGTTGGAAAGTAATCAAGAAGGGGCTAATATTGCTAGTTATACCAAGGAAAATGAGTTGATCCCCAATACAGGAAGAGAATCAAGTGAAACACCACCAAAAATGACCTTTCAAGATGCCTTGCATGGAGAACAACCTCAAACAAATGCAATTAATGATACTATGATTCCTCATAGACCTTTGATAATACCCAAAACAAACCCTAGGAAACAACCTCATGATGCATGAAAGCAATATATGGATCTCCCATAGTCCAACAACAGATGTCAAACATATGGAATATGATCGACTCTATGGAATGTAGAGGATAAATTAATCAATTTATGGGTCTTCATCCAACCCTCCCTACTTTCAAGATGTGGGTTGCTAATGTTAGGAGTAATCAAACTGAAGGGGATTTATTATTGATAAAAATGTGTTACATATATAGGCAGAAGGCCTATATTATAAACTGACAAGTGTCAAAACAGAGGCATAGTGCACTTTAACTCTAACATTCCCCCTTAATGTTGACTTCTTTAAAACAACCTATCATCCTCGCTTATTGCTGATTTGGTCTAGGCTCGTGCTCTTTGCACTTGGCTCTCCAACTATGAATAATGCTAGATTCACTGTGTATACATCTCGGTCTATTGCCTTAGGGTCAGCCACTTCCATGGATCTGTTGCCACTAGGTCAGCCGTCTAAGTGCCTCAGGGTCATCATGGGTGCCTCAAGGTCAGCCACTTCTGGGTCTGTTGCCTTTGCAGGTCATCCTCAGAGGATGTTGCCTCTCGTAGGTCACTGACTAGATTCACCATAAATATCAAATCTCTCTTTATGGTGAACTCAATCTAGAAGGTGTCGATCTCTGTCGAAAATGCACCTAATACAAAGGAAAAACGAGCCATATAAGAGTGTCGGTCTCTGCCGAAAATGCACTCAATACAATAAAATGAGCCATAGATCAAAATAGGAGAGAAGAAGAAAATAAGAGAATCTTCTGAAGTGTCTTCATCTGTAGTCTTCAGAAGTAGATCCGAAAAAAACCTCGGATAGAGTCTAGGGTGTCTTTGTCTGTAGTCCCTAGTATAAGTGTCCTTATGGTGACCATGTCATCCCATCGAAATGCATGGGTAACCAGCCATTGCATTCGCCAAGTGTATAGAAAAGATCACTAGGTACAAGGATCACATAAAATTACCTTGGGAGTGTCGGGTACAATCGAGAGTGCACTCCAAGGTAAAAAATTTGAGGCTAAAAAAACTAAATTGAAACAGCCTCAAAATTACAATTTGACACCACCATTGTGTCCGTCGCGGAAAGACGTTTCCAACGACTATAAATACCCTTATATTCCACCATCAAAGGGGCCTTCATCATGTGGAAAAACCATAATGCCTATCTAAGGCAGCAAAATAAACCTCAGGAATATCATATTCTTGGCATTGCACTGTGGCGGAATAAAAAACAGTTTTAGAATTTCCCTCGCAGGGGAATTACATGGGCCATCTAGGCCTTTGACTTCCACTTCAATGTGGAACCATACTGTTGGCCAATGCTGTCACAAACACTTTCCTTTCCAAATTTTTAAATCCCCATACAAATTAAATTTAAAGTGGTCCTCCTCCACTTTAAAAAAGATGATGCCCCATAAGATTTTACAATATAATAATAAAATTTAGCCCTGGTCAACTACTTAAAAAAGTTCACGTGGGCTCCATTTCCTACTTAAATACAAATCAACGGATATAATGGACCCCCAGCAAAACATTTCGCTATCACCACTGCAAACTTGAGGTCAAAAAATGGATTTGCAGAAGTCAAACTGACACTTCTAACTGCACTTCTAACTGGCACTTTGAGCATGTTTTTGATCGCGGGAATAGGTAACTATTACAATCTTATGTCTGCCATAACTATCACATCTATCCTCCAACAACATATAATAAAATTT
This sequence comes from Wollemia nobilis, assembly GCA_028583015.1. Classification (NCBI taxonomy): domain Eukaryota; kingdom Viridiplantae; phylum Streptophyta; class Pinopsida; order Araucariales; family Araucariaceae; genus Wollemia; species Wollemia nobilis. The sequence continues at coordinate 26,764,346 of JAQPPZ010000523.1, forward strand.
GGCACTAAATGCTGCGGGGGCACCGGTATCTCCCATAATAAGTCGTCCACCCCGAATGAACAACGAGTGAGCTTCTGTGCGAGACCATACCGAGCGAGCAGATAGGATCAGAGGTGGCCACGACATAGCCCTCTTCTTGTTCTTCCTTCGTAATCTTCTCGGCCCTGGAAACCCCCATCAGCGGGATGGCCAACCGTCTGAATACAGGATCGAGATCTTTGTTCAGCCTGCGATCCTGCAGTAGGGTTTCATCATTACTTCTCTTCCATTGGCTTCTCCCCCTCTTTTCCAATGAATCCGGTCGACTTCATGCTTGATATCGCCAACGATGTGCCTCCTTGCTGCCAAGCTGAATGCGGAGGTGAACACGGACTAGAATTAAAGCAGCAAAAGTTGTAAAAAAAGAGAGAGGAGACACGAATGGGCTATACCAAGGAACAAAAGATACAATAGCCAATGTCATTGATGATGTCTGTGGACAGCTTATTGATGCAAAGACAGTAAAAAATTCGATAAGAGCAAAATTAGAACAAGAGTTTAAAAAGCATTGAGATTTCAAGGCTACATAATAAAGTCAAGTATTATGAATTGGTCAACCATGAAATGTCTCAACGGAATCAAGAAGCTATGGAACTTGCATGGAGACAACAACAAACACAGAAGAAAAGGAAGTAATGGATTTGGCGATCTTTTGTTAGAATGCCAACACGAACGCCAATCGAATCAGATATGAAGGCAGCCTGCAGATAATCAGATCCGAATTCAAATACGCTTGGTAGGAGTGGCAAAAATGAGAATGGCGACGATGCCCTCTATTGGTGCAAACCATATATTTTAGTAGATTATATGCCCATACTTCCCTTATTTCAATCGACTCCGCTTTCGGTAATATTGACATTACAGCGGCGGATTCAAGCACAGACCCCGAACCTCCACCTTTCGAAAAACAAAAATAATAATAACAACAGCAGAATGTGATCATCGACTGAGACGAAGACGCGGTGAAATTCTCGGGCTGGATTCGATCTGTCGACTGCCGTAATACTATCTACTTCGCCTCGTCGAAGGCTTTTTTTTGTTTTCGATGGCAAACTTTTGTGCACAGCTTCATAAAACAATGGCGCTCTGCACCATCTCTATGAAATTTGGTCGTGTGAACGGGGGTGCCGAGAAATCGTCAGAACAAGGGAGAAGCAACAACCACAGCTTAACAAGCAACAACCATAAAAAAAAAAAAAAAACTCATCAATCCGCTACCAGTTGAAACGGCCAAAACAACATTTTCCAACGGCCTGTTCGAGATCAAAGATGCAGTTGGCCTTCAAGCTAGTAGCAAATACAGATTGCATCAACCAAAGCAGAATGAAGAAAACCCTCGTGAAACCAAATATCTCTCCAAACAAGGGAGAACAACAACAACACACTCAGATCTGTTTCGAAACTGGATCACACACCATTACTATCATTTTCCCAAACTTTTAAATTTCTTACCATTTGGTTTATGTTCCATCAAATGATGGAGAGCATACTCCCTCGGTAAAAAATTTAAAAATATATATGGAAAAGAAAAAATGAGGGGAAGGGAGGATTTCCACGAGGGAAATCCCCCCTCAAAGGTTTCACAGGCAGGAGAGGGAACCTACTCTGATACCAAATGTTAGGAGTAATCAAACTGAAGGGATTTATTATTGATAAAAATGTGTTACATATATAGGCAAAAGGCCTATATTATAAACTGACAAGTGTCAAAACAGAGGCATAGTGCACTTTAACTCTAACAGCTAGACAATGGAGAACTAGAGGTGAGTTAAATATCTTTGCTTGCCCCAATGGTTACTTCTTAGTTATTTTTGCTAATGAGGAAGATAGAGAGCAAGTTTTCTAGGGGGTCCTTGGTTTTTAGGTAGGGTAGGGATTTTCATGGAGCCCTAACATACCAAGTCCAACGTAGAAGAGGAAATATCCTCAATAGCTCTAGTTTGGGTAAGAATTTGTGGGTTACCATATGAGTTTTGGAATCAAGCTATCTTCATGGTAATATACAATACTATAGGATATTATATGATGACAACCAACAGTACAAGCCAATTTGAACAAATTTTCTATGCCAAAATTTATGTTCTCATCGAACTTGACAAACTCTTATTGAAAAATATTACTCTATAGTTGGGGAGAATACCTGAAAATAAGACATGGACTATGATAACATCCCTTTCAAGTGTAGAATTTGTCATGAATATGGTCACCTAGCTAGGGATTGCAAATATTAGATCTTGAAGCCAACACAAGAGGAAACGACATCTGGAGGTTTTCAATTGCCTAAACAAAAGAACATACAGAGGAAGCAAACAACTAAAGAACATGCAGTCATCTCAACCAATAAGTTTGCTAACCTCCCAATGGATGATGAGGAGAACATCATGGATATAGAGATCTTAGAAACCCCACTTTGAGCACTAAGAAAAGAACGAATAGTTGAAGAAATAAATCACAAAGTCGAGCTAACCCTAGCTCTACCAAGTAGCCCACAAGAGAACCCAACCCAATAGTCAAAGAGATCCCAAAGGAAAAAGAGAAGAGAAGAGAAAGATATTTACTCTAACCAATCAACTGAACTCGTAAAGGAATCAATAGTGAAGATGATACCCAATAATATTATGACAAGGCCATGTTGGTATATTCACCTACACTAGGTTTGGAGTCCATCATGGAACCAACAAGAGTGAGTCAAGAGTGTACTAAAAATATGAAGCTAGACATAAACTAAAGAGGGCACATGAAGACTACTTAACATCAAGTAGGGAAAAAAGATGTAAAGTTGATCGCAATGGGTAAGGTCAAGGAACTTACCCACATCTTCAATCCCTGTGCTTGATGAAGTGCATCACCTAGAATGCCCAAGCGCTTAAGGGTAGCCTAAAAAAACATAATAAAGTAAAACAAAAGCAACATCATCCACAAATAATGTTCATCCAAGAAATGAAAGTGTTGGTGGAAGAGATGGAGATATTTGTAAAAAATATCTGGCTTACATGTAGAGTGGAATCCCTAAGCCCCCAAGTAACATCTAAAGGTGTGGCCTTTCTTTGGGATCCAAAAGAGGTAGTGATACACCAAACAATGAGAAGTTGAAGGATTATAGCTTTACCGATCCAAAGTAGATATTCACCTCAATGTTGGTTATGTCTCAATGTATACACACCTATCAATGTGGATGGAAAATGACAAAAATAGAGAAATGTAGCTTATATTATTGGTCATTTTCCAATATCTTGGTCGCTTATAGGTGGAGATTTCAACACCATCCTCTCATTGGAAGAGAAGATAGGAAGAAATTACAACCTAGACAATAGTACTAACCTCATGAAAAAGCATATTAGATCTCTTCATATAGTAGACATCAAACTAGACAACAATATGATGACTTGGTCTAATAAAAGGTAGGGCCCAACATGCATTCTAGAAATACTAGACATGTTTCTATTATTAAATGAGTTTTTGAGCAATGGATACATTCCAAGAGCAAAAATATTAAACAATGTAGGATTTGATCATTGATCGGTGTTGATAGAAGTCTGAAATATCAAACCCAATCATGCTCTTTTTAGACACAAGGTAATATGATTTTGAGACAATAGTTTTCAATATAAGATTCAACAATTGTGGTGGGAGGATAAACCCATACATGGTACGAAGATGTACAACTTTGTTAAGAGGCTACAATACATCAAGTCCAAATTGAGAACATGGAACTGGGAGGAGTTTGGTGACATAAAGGAAAAGAAACGAAATATCTTAACCAAACTTGAGGAACTAAATGAGAAAATATAAATAGATGGCACTACTGAGATCCAAAGCAAGGAGGCAAAGCTTATTGCTTAGTTGGAGGAATGGGACAAAAGATAAGGGATCATATGGAAGTAGATATCTAGGATCCAGTGGTTCTAGGAGGGAGATAGGAACATTAGATTCTTCCATAAATCTCTCCTAATAAGGTAGTCACATAATTTCATCTCATACCTAAAAACAATGAGTGATTCAGTACCTACATGATGGGATGAAAGACATAGTAAGAGAATACTTTGACCAAATCTTTATGACAAAACCACTAAACCAAGAGGCACAATAGGAAGTGCTCCAAGAGATTCCTTCTCTCATCATAGAGGAAGATAATGTTACTTTTATTACCCCAATTACTATTAAAGAACTACATCGGATAGTTTTCAAGATGCGTAAAGGTAAAAATCTAGGTCCAAATGTATTTCCCATAGAATTCTACCATGAATTTAGGGATATCCTTAAGGAAGAATTTTTGGAAGTGGTAGAAGATGCTAGGATAGCCAAAGTTGTTCTCAAAGAGTAGAACAAGACATATATAGCTTTGGTTCTGAAAACCCATGAGTCTGAACACATCTCTAGCTTTCAATCAATAGCCCTTTGTAATGTCCTATATAAAATTATCACTAAAATCATGGTATAAAAGGTCAAACCTCTTTTTCAAACAAATATTTTTTAGGAACATGGTGGTTTTGTGGAAGGAAAGAAAATCCTGGTCGGCTCAAGAGGTCATCCACTCTATGCAAATTCAAAAAATACCCTCCATGTTTATCAAGCTAGACCTCTCGAAAGGATATGATAGAGTTGATTGGCACTTCCTCCTAAAGGTGTTGAGATAATTTGGATTCTCAATGGATTGGGTAGAGTGGATAAAGGGATGTATTTCCTCGATATCCTATTTAGTTATAGTAAATGGATCTCCTACCTAGCTATTTACAACCTTTAGAGGTATTAGGCAAGGAGAACTCTTATCCCTATACTTGTTCATCATATTGGTTAAATATTTGGGAAGAACACTAGCTAAGGATTGAGAAACTTAAGCTTTGGAGGGAATAATAATAGCAAATGGAGCTAAGTCAATTGCTCACCTATAATTTGTGGATGACTCTACTTTATTAGGAAAAGCACCAATAAGAGATACCTCTAGACTATGATTCTAGGATGGTTTACAAAAGCAACTGGACATCTTATATATGAAGAAAAGTCCAAGGTCACTTTTTTTATTGCTCACCTAGGCAGGAGATGATGTTGTTGGATAAATTGATATATACGAAGGCATATCTTCCAATCACCTACATAGGAATTCCACTTACAACTAGGAGGCAAAAAAAAGAGGAATGGACTTGGTTGTCAAAGAGTGAAAGCCAGATTGGGAAAATGGACTAATAGGTGGCTTTCTATAAGAGGTTAGATGACCTTGATAAAAGTAGTCCTCCATGCCATACCTATTTATGTCTCCTTAGTGCTAGACATCCCTAAGGCAATTCTTAAATAATTGGATCAAATAAGCTATATATTCCTCTAGAGTGGAGTTAAGGAAGACAAAAAACGGGCAGTGGTGAAGTGAGATACTTTATGCCTTTAAAATAAGGAGGGAGAGGAATCATATCAACAATCAAGAATAACAAGTTAGTAGCAATAAAGTTATATTGGAGATTTTTAAAATCCCCTAAGTAATTTTAGGCTCGAATTTTGAGGGCCAAATATCCTAAGAATAAAACCTCGTAAGAGCTTATCTGATTCTTGATTCCTAGTAGAAGATATCCTATATTAATGGGATTCAAAATAGGAGAGGATATGATCAAGAAAATATTATTTTGGATTATCCATAATGGATAGAAGGCTAACTTTTGGATAGATTCATGGGATGGTCATCCTCCTCTAATAACACATTTTTCAACTTAGAAACCATTGATGGAGAATCTAAATAGAAAAAAATGGGTTGTTGTAAACCTCAAAGAAAAAGTTGGGAGGTAGGAAGGCAATGGATCCCAAATGAGGAAAGGTCAATCCAAGTTCCAAAATATTAAAGAAATAAAATCTATAGGACCATCTAGACAAGATCACTCTCACAGTCTCAAGAGTAGGATACTCTTGGATGGGGAAGGAAAAAATAGAGTGAATATACAATTGCCTTTGGGTACTTAGCCCTCTCCTAGAGTACCCTGAACCCATTAAGAGATATATTCATGCAGTTGTAGGCACATAACCTTTGGTCCAAAGTGAGATTCTTTATTTGGATTATACTTCATAAAAGGGTGATGACATGGGAACAAATGATAAAAAGAGGGATACATGGACCTTTTAGATTTGATATGTTTTGGGAGAATGGGGAAACAATCTATCATCTCTTAAAAGAATGCCTCATCGTAATCAAACTCTAGAAACATATGGCAACTCTGTTAGACATTCGTTGGTCTAGGATATCATCTATAGAATAACTTTAGAGGGATCATCATAAACAAGAGGAAATGGACCAACCTACTTTGTAAATATTTTGGGTGGGGATGACTCTCCTTAAGTGGAATTTGTAGAAGGAGAGCAATAATCATATCTTCAACCAGAAGTACAAATACAACCACTTTGTTTGGTAAATGATCACAACCAATATGATGGAGTCAATCCAATACCTGTTAAAAGGGCCTCAAAATACTAATCAAAAGTGGATTTAGATAATATTCATATTACAAGTACCTCCAACGGTGGTAACATAAAAAAGTATAACCCCAAATTGCACATAAGTAATTCAAATTGGGAATTGAAAACCTCCTTTAGAGGGATTGGTTAAAATTAATTTGAATGGAGCCTCAAGGAGAATCCAAGAAGAGCGAGTATGAGGGGAATATGTTGCCTCTCGAATGGCACCCTTGCTTTTATCTTCGCAAAAAACTTAGGTAACTTATCCAATAACTTGGCAAAGGAATATGTCATGTTAAGGGGATTATAAGAGGCTTTGAAGGAGGGATGGAGAAAAATTTAGGTGGAATAAAACTCTCAAATTACGAATAACCACTTAAAAGGAAAGGTAAGCAAAAGAACACAAACTAGAGAATACACAAAATAATTGAGCAAATACAAATGATCGAATAACTCTTTGAGATAGTGAAGTTCATACACATCTTTAGAGATTGGAATAGGGTGGCAGATACGCTGACTAATTAGGATCTTGATCGAGGAGACCTCACTTGCTATGGATATCCTCCTAGATGGTGGACTCAATGGACCATGGAAGCTCTTTTTCCAATATTACCATTGATGATAGTATTGCCTATTGTATCTAGATTTATATATCCTTGCTTTGCATAGTTACTTTTATGCATAGTTAGTTATCATAGATTGATGTGAAGGGGCATCGTCCCACATCCTTTGTAAAAAATTGGTTTAAAAGCCTTCAAACCTAGAAAGGTAGAAGATGTAATACGATTTTGAAATAAATAAATTTATTAATCCTTTTTAACCCTCCACCAAAAAACATTTATAGCATGAGGTTTTGGTTTTGGTTTCAATTCGATAAGGTTGAAATTACAAAGATATTTGATAAAAGGAAAAAATGAAAATAAAATTTAACAAAAAATTCAATACATAAAAATGCATATAAATTTATAGTTTTATAAATCTCATAGACATATTGTTGGAGATGTTTAATAAATTTCCACTTTAAAGCTTTATAATTTTAAGTGTGTATGCGTATAACTATCATAGTTGCAAGAAGATGATATAATTAAAATATTTAGGGTTTCATGTGGGACTTTGGATGTGGTAAATTTATGCCTCAAATTACAACAAATCTATCTATATTTATTAATATCGACAATTTTTAAACTTCATCTTTAAAATTCGATAAATCTTGAATTTATTTATCTCTATTAAAATAGATGATTTTTAAATTTCATCTTTAAAATTCGATAAATCCTATGATACAAGCTATACCTAAAAAGGGAGTCGAGAACAAGTGCGAGCCAAAAGCAAAACCCACTAGGTAGCATGGAAGGGAAGTCATATTTGAAATCCCTAATGGGAAGTTAGGATGCCCTAACCGAAAGCATAGATGAATAAATTGGAGATACGAGGAAAGATGAATATATAACAAGTTTGATCTAGGGAAAATATGTTACACCAAAAGTGATTATTGAGGATGAGATGATCTAACATGATATAATGGTTCTTATTAGTACATGATTAATATGTAAGCTCCATGGATATTGGCCACAATTTTTGAAGATTTAAAATTAGATCAAGTGGAAACGAGAATTGAATTCAAATTATTCTATGAATTTTCTTCCTAAAAGTCTTTCATCATCATCTTTTCTTGTTCACAAATCAATGATAGTGGCCTATGGTTTAGGAGGAGAGATGCCCTTTATTTAAGACCATGGAGTGAGAAATTTTAAGTTGAGACAAAAACTATTAAAAAGCTTCTAGTGTGGATAGTCTTTTTGGACTTCTTTATCAATAAGTATGTTTTGAAGAATGTTGGAAATACCCTAGGGAAATTCATCAATGAAGGATCAACTACCAAGGAGCAAAAGAATGCTATTTATGCCCATATATGTGTTGCAATGAATATTTCAAATCCTAGGCCATAATCTATTCAAACTAAATATGAATAAAGAGAATGAGATCAACAAGTGGATTATGAAGACATTGTATTTTGATGTCACAATCATTATAAGACTGGACACATGGCAAGATATTACAAAGTGAGAATGATGAAGAAAGATATATAGAATTTTGATCATGAGATAAACTTCAAGATGAAGTAAGGAAATCATATTGTAATAGAAGATAGATTAGATCAAGGATGTTTCACTCCAAATGAAGAGGTAAAGAAATCCTATCTACGACATTAGATGGCACAGGCTACCATAGTTCACTTGGATCAACCGTTAGAAGAAACAAAGAAGGATACACGGGATTAAAAATACAACATGCAAGTTCAAATTTAGGAGGAATTAAAAGTGCAAAGGAAGTATGGAGGAAAGTACTGTAGATTCCTTTCTTTGTAACATAAATGAAAGTAGTGTAGAGGTTATCCATTGCACTTTAGGATCTCATGAGCAGCAGAGTAAGGAAATGAGGACAAAGAAAATTTATAGCAATTTAGGTTTTTAGGGTATCATAAGAAAGTAATTGCTACATAGGGTGTTCTTGCACTTTAGGATTTTGAGGGAAACATAAATAAGAAAGTGCTTTTGAGTTTATTCCTTGTGCTTCGATCATTTATAATAAGACAAACCTAGAGATGATAAGTCTTACTATAAGTAGTGTGAAAAATTTGAAGAGATCGATAAAGATGAAAGTGTTGGTGGGAATGGAGAAAAAAGAGGAAGACCTAATAAGCAAAACAAATAGAAAAATAAACTTAGAGGAGTATTGATGTGAGAAAACAAAAGCAAATAGTGTTAATAAGAAGTGGGGCTAAACCCAACAATAAAAGGTGATGATGAAAAATGATATCTTGGAATATTAGGGGTATGAATAAGACCCTTAAAAAAATAAGTTTAAGGGAATTGACAGATTTTTACAGGCAACATATATATAGATTTGGAAACTAGGCAACAAATATTTTAACCATTTCTAGTGTTGATTTTCATCTTAGCAAAATTCAAACTTTAAAAATATGAAAATTGGGTAACAAACATTTTAGCCATTTGCAATGTTGATTTTCATCTTGAAAAAATTCAAATTTTAGAAGGTAATTAGACAATGAAATATTATTTCTTAATTAAATGGATATAAAGAGTTGATCATAGAAACATATCACTTTGAGAAAGATGATGAATATCTTTGATAGAAAATCAAATGAAATATTTTTTTTATAAAAACGCAAGTTAGATATGGTTTAATAATAACATAACGAGAAAAATATAATGTTTTGTTATTTTAATGAAAATGATCCCATTATAAGCCACATCTAACTTATTTCAAAAAGAAAAGTTATACCTAAATAAGAAAAATGACAATTACTTGTGCTTTAAAATTTATAACTAATAAGGTAACAATTATTTTCCCTTATCATTCATATAGCTTATTTTCTTTTTTAAAGCTTATTAAAAATCTGAAAAATATATGTTAATTATTAGTTATGTTAGACTTTAAAAACCTAATCCAATAGAACTTAGAACCCTATAGTCTTAAGCCCATTAAGGTTCAAAACCTATCTAAAAGAACTTTAATTTTTAGCTTCACTAAGTTATTTAGCTTTTCTTCGTAATCAACTACAATTTATGGACTAAGGATTTATTTATATATATTATAGATTGAGTTTCCTAATATTTAACCATTGAAGTGGGTTTTCATTGAATTTTTTTTAATTGATCGTAAAATAAGTTTGAATTTTTTTTTGAGAACAAAGGGTTGTATTCGGGTTACCCACACTTGAAAAATCATAATTCTCTTCTTTAGAGCTTGAGAGTTTACAAACAGATTCAATTTTCATCTCAGTTGAGTTGCTATAGCTAAATATCTGCATCAATTTTCATAAAAAGTTTGAATTCTTTATTTTAATTTTTTGAATCTTCTTCAGTTTTTTATGTGAATATAAATATTATAAAATTCAACATCTTTCTTCTTGACATTTTTTTAGCCCATATATTGTCTAAGCATTGCATCTTAGTAGAGTAATATTTTCAAAACTTCGAGCTACCATAATTGCTATACCAAATCTTGATTGCTAGTCTCCTTCCGAAAGCATAAGTGCAACCACAAGAATTGTAATGAATGGTTTATATGAAAACAAATTATTCTTATAAATTAAAGCAAATATTACCAATGGAAAACATTAAAGTAAATATGAATCATTATTTGATTCAGGTTTGCAACTTTTTCTTGTAAGCTTTAGCTAAACTTACTACTTCCTCTAACCATGAAAAAGTAGAATTTAACTACGATCTTCAATTAAAACCCCTCTATTGGCTAGCCTATCATCACATTTGTTTCTTTCCCTTAATGTATGTGTAAACCTAATTTCTTCAAACGCTTGGCAAGGTCTTGTATTTCCATAATTATCTCTTGAATGTTCCATGGAGCCCTTTATTTGCATTTATTACTATTAATGAACCACCTTCCATCCACAACTTATTAAAAAAAACACCTTCCATCCATACTCTATTCCATTTTATTTCTTTGCATAATTTTAACCCTTCCAAAGTCGCCCAAGCTTCAGCTTCATTATTTGTCTTAAATCCAATTTTGAAAGCGTAATGAAACAAAATATTTTTCCTATTATTTATAATTATTCCTCCTCCTCTTAGTCGTGGATTTCCTTTGTATGCTCCATAAAAATTCAATTTGACCAACTCTACTTGTGGTGGTTTCCACTTTATACACTTTGCCTTCTTTTTGTTTTGCTTGTAGCCAACATTATAATTCCATTTGATGACTTAACTCTATCTATCAAGACTCTCTGCTTCAAGATTAGGGATTGGGTGATTTGATATTGTTGGTTTAGCTTTCTATATGGCTAAACAAATCTTCCTTTTCATTACCTCTAAACTGCTTTCCTTTCCTTTAAATATTATTCTATTCCTTTCCATCCATATAGCCCAAAGTATTATATCTTTTGATGTATCCTAGATTGTCTATAAAGCCTCACTTATGAAAGTGCTTTACCATTACTTTAACCATTCTTCAATTCTGCCATTCATCACCATGCATCCACCAAACATTAAAAATCCATTGCCATAGTGTCTAGACTATTGAGTAGTGTCCCAACAGATGGTCTATACTCTCCTCCTCCATTTTTCATAGAACACATTGTGAGGGGCCATGAAAACCCCTTTTCATAAGGTTATCCCAAGATAAAATTATTCTATAACCTACTAGCCAAACAAACATTTAGACTTTAGGAATGGTCCAACTATCCCAATATCTTTCCATATTTTTGTAGTATTCCTATTTTGTTGGTGCTTTACATTATATCTATGTCTTGTTGTGTATTCTCCTCAACTATTCAACTACTAAATTAGCTTATCCTTGGGAAAAAATAAAACTTGGATTCGGGATGCGATGATCGAGTCATCGGTAGAGATGAAGAAGGGTTTTTTGATGGCGAGAAAAAGGGTAGAGGATGAATCCAACTCCCATCAGGTAGAGGATGAACCAACAAGTGAAGCTAATCCAAGCGCGGGAGGAGACGAGAAAGAAGGATGCAGAGGAAAAGACCCACCAGATAAACATGAAACAACCGACAAGAAGATCAATCAATCTTCTTTCATAGAAGCGCTTCAAGGAAAACCTAAACCTAGGCCATCGATAGTGAATGCCTTTGTAACCCAAGGCTGTAATGTCCTCTGTCTTGAGTGAGTCATGGTGAAATACGCCAACCAAAATGCATTTTTCCTGGTAGAGAAATTTGTTGGAGGGAGACCGAACATGGACTCACTACGACGGTGGGTGGTGATCAAGTGGAAAACCAGAGGGTGCCTAGAGTTGTCAACCATGTCTCGAGGGTTTTTCATGGTCTACCTCAACACACAGGAAGACGCAGATCACATCTTATCAAGAGGCCCATGGTTTTTTGAGAGAAGTATCTTCATCCAAAAGTGAGGATAAGACTTTAATCCTAAGTCACAGAGCATAAATTATACCCCCATTTGGGTGTGGCTCCAGAACTTACCATCACACTTCTTCTACGAAGATGCACTCTAAGCGATAGCTCGAATAATAGGAGAAATGGTAGCCATTGATCCAGCAACTCGCGCTTAGACTCGCCTGACGCAAGCACACATATGCGTCAATGTCAACCTCGAATCGTAGCTCCCTAGCCAGGTTAACCTAATTTACAAAAATTATAGGCGAAGCCAACCGCTGGAGTTCGAAAACAAACCAACTTTATGTTTCGAGTGTCAGCTACAAGGGCACATTTTATCTTAGTGCCTAAACCATAAAAACTCGTAGATAGAGTCATAGACTGTGGCCCGTCCAATTCAGGAGGAAAATCCAAAGATGAAGGGTGGAACGGGACATAACCATAATCATAAGGGCAAGCAACAAGTTTTTCCCCTTTTAAGTGATGACAAACAAAAGGTAAGTAATCTGTTCACTAGCTCCAACAAATTTTATTTACTGAGCAATTATGGTTGTAATGATAAAGTCCAATATGAGGAAATCTTCTCTAAGAAAGCCCCTGACTCAAACCCTATCGTCCAACCAGATGCTATTGAGCCCAGTCCTCATAAAACCCCCCTCCCATCCCCTCCCCGACGCCCTTCCCCCACTCTTGACAATAGTCACGATTCCCCGAACCTCCCCTAGACCCCCCAACGCCCCATTCCCCTGCTATTGTCTTCCCCACCCAGCAAGACTGGATCACCCTGCTCCCCATCAAAATTCCCTGAAGCCAAAGATGACAACGGTGATTCTTCCCAAGATTCCCCAGAACCTTGAAGCCCAAAACAAACCCGAAGTTATAGAAAGATCCAGATTTATGTGGGAGGCAACATAAAGAAGGGAAGACCCTCCGGGGCAGACCTAATAAACAGAGATGCAGCTGAAGACATAGCCAATGGTACCCAAAAAACCCTGTTCCAGGACCTAGGAATAACAAGCAAGGAAGAAATGAAAAGATCCAAAACCCCCGCGCAACAAGGCAAAGGGGGTAGAAAACCCTCCAAAAGTTCCAAATGAAAGTCCTCTCCTAGAATGCGAGAGGGCTAAATGGGAGGTGGGATATTTCCTCTCCAGTGCCATTAGTGAAATCCATAAGATCCCTGCTGCGCTCAAGGTCCTTCTCGCCCCTGATAAAAAATATACCGCTAAGGAGGAAGGTCAAGCGAAATCCCAGTAAAAGTGGGAAGGTGACAACAAGCAGTTGGACTGCCTTTATTTGTAATAGCTTCAGTTTGGTTCTATTTTTGCTATTTTTTTTTACGGCTTGTCTAGTCTGTAGGGTGATGGGCTCCCAGACTATAATTTTTAAAATATGTCAATTGTGTACTACTGGCATTGACTATGCCCAATGTAACAGGGTCGGGACCCTTCAACCCGTATAGTCAATAATTTTTTTTTTTTACCTACCAAAAAAATTAGCTTATCCTCAACTACCCTCATAATAATCACAATTGTTATATTTTTGCTCAACTGCCTCTTAGCATCAACGTCTTGTATACTTGTAAAAAAATCTTCTTTCCATTTGTATCTTCCTTCCCAATCCTTGTACATAATGTTTGAAACCTATCACCATATTTGTATTGAAGTAATCTCATCCATGGTTTCAAAATTGGATCTAGATTAAGTGGTTTTTATCACACCAAGTATCCATCCAAATAGATTTTTTTCTCCAATTCCCACCACCCATCTTAGATCTTTAATCACTAGATCAATTGATTTTTTAAATTGTTCCATAGTGAAATGAGTTTGAACATCAAAGTTAATTTATCTCATGATATCAAGGTTTCTATTGATATTCAAGTCAATAAATGATGTTTATACATCACCTTTTGAAAATATGCTTTTATTGTTGATATATAAACCATGAGATAAACGCTATAAATCGATGATACAATCAAACTCCAAGCATGCTCTTAACAAATATTTAAATCTAGGGACGACAAAGGAATATACCATAGTGATAGATAAAAAGGTTGCCTAAATATTTTAATGTATCACCAAGGCTCCCTTTATGTAAAAAAATATACTTATCCCTACTCTAATCCTTAATGGACAAGGGCTAAAATCCATTAAAATTGGATCCTAATAGACCTCTGGTGATATGTAGGTGTCTAACATATAAAGCATTCTTTCATTTTTGAAGTTGTAGTCCTAGGATCTTATAGTTATATCAACTAATCCCTTGATGATATTTTATTATAAACAAATACTTAGTCTCTGGACATGATAGTGGTTTTTGCTCAATAGTTTATTTTCCTCATAAAAGTCCCATATTTTCCATCATTCTAAGTTGTTTGGAGAAAACCTTTGCAAGGGAAAGAAACACTAAGGATCTACTTAGGGTAGTTCTTAAAAGTAAAAAAAAAAAGTTTTTCCATAGGATTAATGTCATTCTAGATGAGTTTGAGAAGGAAATATCTCTTAAGGAATCCTAAAAATTTACATGGTATTATGGAGTGTTCACCTCCTAATAGGCCTATTGTGTATGCACTTTATCAAGGACACATCAAAATTATATCTAGATAATTGGTGTTTAGTCTATTGAGTGTTTCAAAAGAAAGTTCAACACAATAGACCCAATTTATTAGTTCATTCACAACACATGCCCTTCATTGGCTAAAAATATCCTATTCTTTTACTTGTGCTTTAAAGGTGGCAATAGAGTAGGTTGGGACTCCTTTTCATCCTCTCTTGCGTTTTCGGTTCCTGTTCAACCTAAGAGAGAAAGCTTTTTTTCTAAAGTTTTATAACATTTCTATTAAAAGTTTCTATGATATCCTCAAGGGAAATATTTTTGAAAGCCATGCATTCTATAGATTTTATTCCCAACGAAAACAAAGAACAAATCAAATACAATAAATAACAAAGAACAAACAATAATAATAATTTAAGAATAAAACCATTTCATTATGTGGAATATAATATGTACATCACTTACAACAATAGATCTTTGTCATAATGCTATGAGATGTTCTCTCATATTTAACAATAATACATAATGATGATCTCATGGATATCTAACAATGATACCATTTGACTATTCTTGTGTGCAATAAATACAAAATTAAAAGGGTGTAGACAATTACAACCTAATTGTCACCCTTGTACCTAACCACCTATTAAACTACTAACTAATCACAAACACAACAAATTTTCTTATTCACGTTCACAACTATGTGAAGCATATAAAATAACAACACTTACGCCCTTGATCAATACTAAAACAACTCTTTAATCAACACAATGACAACAACACTTACACCCTTGATCAATGTTAAAACAACTCTTTAATCAACACAATGACAACAATCGATAAAATTACTTATGTACAATATAAAATGAACTACACATGCCTACGTTTATCCCTTTATGTTAGATTTATTGGCGTTCTTATTAATAAACCAACTTATCACTAAAAATAAAAGCACTAGATGTGGTACTTATATCTATTGTCATGCGTTTTCAGCTTCTTTCTTTTCTTCATGTAATTAGCTAATTTTTATGTTGGGGTTCAAATGGATAAAAACCCCTTCAAGATCAAGGGACAACATTCCTTACAAGTTAAAGGGTAGTGTCCCAAAACCTCAATGGTTAAAAGATTAAAATGTTTTTTATTTAAGCCAAAACTTTCCTACAAACAATATTTTGTAAGCCTTTGATTCACATTAAACTTTTTAATTTTAACTTAAAATTTATAAAAATAAAATAAAATCTTATACATTAAAAACTATAAATCATATAAAAATATTTTTATAAAAATAATTTTTATTATTTATTTTTAACTATTAGGGAGACAAAGATGCTCACACCAAAACCATGAACAACAAATAAAGAAGAATGACCCAATGTTTAAGAGGACAACTCTTTCATATCTGCTTCAAATTTCCAACCTCACTTGCACACTCACGTCAATTTGAAAATAATCAGGATTAGATGACTATAAATTGTCGTGCTCATCATAAAATTCATGGAGAGCTTGGTCACTCATTCAGCACAGGAGCAGAGCAGTAAAGATAGAGAAACACTTTATTTAGAAATGTTTGAGTTTTTTAGATATCTGTGACATATACAAAAAAAAACCACTTAGTAACGGGTTTATGGTAGATTTATTTGAAAACAATAAAATAAAAAAAATTGGAGAATTGCTAACCCAAATCAGCAGGAGAAGGAACAACATTCTCAAAGATATTAAAGATCATAGTAATTGTACTTCCATTTTAAGGTCCCATATACCATATTTGGATATCACGGACTTAATTAAAATATTTCATTCATTCAATAATTTGATGCTAATCAACTTCTATATTTTCACGCTATGAAAACATAAAAAAAAGAAAGTTCTAGGAAAAAGAATAAGCATATAGAAAATATGTTGGTTGGTAGTAGTTTTAAGTGAGTTGTTTCAAGTAATTGTCAATAATTAACAATGATCGAATACTTATCAATGAATTATTTTGGTTTAGATAACAACAATAAATATTTATCCATGGATATCTATTTTTTTTAATTGTACTTTGTCTTGAACAAGTGGATATATATAAACAAAGCATCTTCTGTCCTTTCTATGATATGATATACATGTGTTCGACCCACAATTTTTAAAATACAGAGATTAAAGCTCGAGGTTTTCTAGCTAAAAGAATCAATAACAATTTTTTCCACGTTGCATGCCATTCATAAGTTTAGAAAGTAAAGGTTTAGATGCCAATGTCAAAATCAAGAAACGACATAACAAAGCCTGGGGCTGTATTTCACATCGCGGTCGCGAGACGGAAATCACCACCTTGCAACGATAGAATTTTTGGCCTGTTCACGACTTTCACGGAGACCAAGGAAAAAAAAAAAATGATTGAATATCAAAGTTTGCGCGGGGCGAGATAGACCCCCGTCCCTTCTCAGAAAGCGACGCAAAATTTAGCTTTTTATATGAAACGGCATGACTCCATGTAATCCTCGTTCGGACCACGTTGGCATCTCTCCGATTATATTTCAACGGTGAAAATGAAAAACCGGGTACAAAATAAAGAAATTATGGCACGTCCATCGTTTTTTAGGCGGCGACTTGAGCAGTGTTTTGGCCTCTCTGTGTGTTCGGCGATAAAATTCATCAGATAGGCAGATAGGCCTTGATAATTTGGCCTAAATGCATTTGCTTTGAATGCTAATGAATTCGGCAGAAAGGGCTCGGTAAAATTCAGCGAGGGAGAGGCATGGAGGAAGAAGGAGGTAGTGGGGAAATGGAGTCTCCAATTATGGTGTTTGTGTATTTTCACAAGGCCATTCGTAGCGAGTTGAAGGGACTGTGCGAGGAGGCGCGCGCAGTAGAGAAAGGCAAAGGCAAGGGAGGAAGCTCCTCCTGGCGCGCCCAAATTGAGAAGCTTAGTCAGCGTTACCGTTTTCTCAGATTAGTCTGCAAATATCACAGCAATGCAGAGGACGAGGTATTCTTGTTTATAACCTCTCCTCTTGCAATTTAACTTCATATTTTCGCCATATTTACATTGGTCTTATGAAATGCACTCTATTATTGATATAACTATATTTATATTTGTGTGAGTGCAACCGCAATTCCCGAACATTATGCAAGGGAGAGGGAAACACAATGTGCAGGAGTGTTGATGTAAAACTTGTAATTCATGGAAACTAATGTAATAAATAAATTGTAACACACACATTCCCCAGCAGGGGAATATGCAACAGGAAATGCACCATTGAGCCGGGAAGACCTTTCAGGTCGAGGGACATGTCGGAGGTCCCCTTCAACACGCAGCTTGCCTAGTGAGGCTTGAACGGGTCATCATGGTTATAAAGTTTTTGAAAATTCTTGGAACTGGTACCGATTTTCAGCACAAAATCACCCTACCTGTGCTGTGTTTGGCATGGCTAGTCCCTTACATCAACACATAATAAGTATTATACTTGATTCGTTTGGTTGTAATTCTATTAACATTCGGTCGTCGGGGCTATGGCCTAAGAAAAAGAAAAGAAAAGATTGTTTGGTTAATTTCTTGTTCTGTTTCTGAAAACTTTGTAGCTGTTGTGGAACAGAGGAGATGTTAACATGCCATGGCTTCGCTGGATGAACATTTTTAATGGTTGGTGGGAGTTCGCATCGATTTTTAGAACCTGAATGTTGCAAAATTCCATTTGATTGACAGGTCGCACCCTGAATTCGTTTCTCTTACAATTAAATTAAATCTTCGGTCATCAGGATTGCCTGACTATATCAACCCGTGCATATCCTCTGCTGGAAAAGTTGTCCACAACAAGCTCAGAGGGTAGACATCCTTGGAAGGGTTTGCATTCAACTGTAACCAATTCAAAATAAATGAAATAAAAAATGAAAAATCAAACTAAATAGGAGAAATCCAGAAGGGTAAAAAGTGCAAGCAAATCTGGTTGATCAAGGTCTTGACGTGGGGCAAATACCACCTATGGGACAAGAGTGCCATCGGTGCACCGCGAATGTATTCATTAGATAAATGGTCCGAAAATGCACCAAGCAATGAAAAGCCAACTGAAATACATTTTGATCTGTCCTTTTGATGCCCATTTGGTGCGTTTGTTGTCATTTTGTCCCTTGGATCGGAGGTTACTTCTGTCCATTGTTATATTTATGCTCTGTTGGATGGTGGAAACGATCATTTTCCCCATGAAGGAGATTGCATAGCATGTTTAGGTCAGTTGAATTTTTTTGTAATTCCCCGATCTCTTTTTTCTTCGTTGAGATATTCACATTTTTAAGAAATGTCTTGGGACTTTTCGCATTCCAATATTCCTATTTCCAGTCTTTTAGAACATGGTAGTCTCACTTTCAATATTTCCTCAAGCTCATCTAATTCCCATTTCTTGTATTGCCTGCTGTTCCATTTGCATCTTTTTTTTTTTCCCTTGGATTGACTATGTAAAAGCCAACCATTACATTCAGCTCACAGAAGAGCTGCCCATCAGCTCATCTTTAAGCTCAGTTTTATTGCAGAAACACCAATAGGTGAGATTGCTAACCACTAGAAATTTTCTCTGGAACTTATTTGACTCGAGCATCCTAATTAACAGAACTAAACAGACCACTCCCTATAATCTATTGCATGGCCATTGTTAGGAAAAACTTCAGATTTTATACCTGCAAGAGGAAACACAATAACAGAAAATAGAAACAGCAACACAAGTGACACAGAGATTTACGTGGAAACCTGCAATGTGCAGGAAAAACCACGGGGCAATGGCAACTTCTCTTTTTATTATTTTCAGCAAACTTTACATTCACGTCTTTCAACGTTTTCAACAACCTTCCATATGCAAGGGATCACATCCCTTTTATAGAGCAGAAGGAAGACTCCAAACTGTTCGTTTCCTCTCCCGACGGAAGCCTCCAAAAACTGTTCGTTTCCGCTCCCAAGGAAGGCGCCTGAACCTGTTCGTCTTCCGTGTTTAGACGTCTATCTGGACGTCTACTTGCTTAGACGTCTGACCAAGACGTCTGGCAGCCCAGATGTCTGGTTAGCTGCCTAGACGTCTGGCCAAGACGTCTGGTCTGTTGCCTAGACGTCTAGCAGCTCAGATGTCTGGTTTGTTGCCTAGATGTATGGCCTAGACGTCTAGCAGCCTAGACGTCTGGCTTGCTGCCTAGACGTCTGGCCTAGACGTCTAGCGACCCTGTTGCCTAGACGTCTGTCCTAGACGTCTAGCAGGCTGCTGCCTAAATGTTTGACCCAGACGTCAAGTAGGTTAGATGTTTGGACTGTTGCCTAGACGTCTGGCCTAGACGTCTAGCAGGTCAGACGTTTGGCCTGCTGCCTAAACGTCTGACCCAGACGTCTAGCAGGTCAGACGTCTGGCCTGCTGCCTAAACGTCTGACCCAGACGTCTAGCAGGTCAGACGTCTGGCCTGTTGCCTGGACGTCTGGCCTAGATGTCTAGCAGGTCAAATGTCTGGCCTACTGCTTAGACGTCTAGCCTAGACGTCTAGTAGGTCAGACGTCTAGCCTACTGTCCTGTTTTTTTTTCCTGATGCCTGGATAGTGACTTCACTTCCTAACATTCTCCCACTTGAAGTCAGTATTCAGGAATTCTTCTGCCAAATATTTTCATCCAGTGCCAATTGCCCAATGCTGCCCTTGTTACTTTTTCAGCAAGCCCAGAGAAGTTCTGCACCACTCAAACTTCTCTACCTTGACCGGCTTTGTAAGCATATCTGCAGGATTCACTTCAATGTCGATTTTCTGCAACAGGATCCTACCTTCTTCCACCACATTTCTTATAAAGTGGTACTTGACATCAATGTGTTTCGTGCGATCATGGAATGTTGGATTCTTCACTAGCTGAATAGCACTTTGGCTATCACAATGCAGCGTAATTTTCTCCTGCATTACCTTGAAGTCACCCAACAATCGCTCTAGCCAAATTGCCTCTTTGTTGGCATGAGTCGCTGCAATATATTCTGCTTCAGTGGTTGATAAAGCCACAACAGACTGCAACTTAGAAGCCCAACTCACCGCTCCACCAGCAAGAGTGAAGGTATATCCTGTAGTGGACTTTCTCCCATCTCTATCTCCACCATAATCAGAATCCACAAAACCTTTAACTTGCAAATCTGCCGATCCAAAGTAAATGGCAACATCTGAAGTGGCTCTTAAATATCTGAATATCCACTTCACCGCATTCCAATGCTCCTTACCAGGATTTGCCATGTACCGGCTGACTACTCCCACTGCTTGGGCAATATCCGGTCTGGTGCTCACCATGGCATACATGAGGCTTCCTACTGCTGATGAATACGGTACACGAGACATGCTTGTCTTCTCTGCTTCTGTTCTAGGACACTGGTTGGAAGACAACTTTAAGTGTGGAAGAAGTGGGGTACTAACTGGTTTTGCATTCTGCATATTGAAGCGCTGCAGAATCTTTTCTACATATGACTTTTGACTTAACCAGATCTTTCTTCCTTTTCTGTCCCTGTGTATCTTCATCCCTAAAATTTGGTTTGCTGCTCCTAAATCCTTCATTTCAAATGTCCTAGCCAACTGAGCCTTAAGATCAATGATTTTCTTCATGTTGGGGCCTGCAACCAACATATCATCAACATACAACAACAAAATAATAAAACTGCCATCATCAAACCTCTTATAGTATCCACAATGGTCAGCTTCACTCCTGCTGAAACCTTGGCTCTTCATGAAGGTGTCAAATTTCCTGTACCACATCCTTGGCGCCTGTTTCAACCCGTACAGATATTTCTTCAGTCTGCAAACCAAATGCTCTTTGCCTCTTTCCTCATAGCCCTCAGGCTGATCCATATATATCTCTTCCTCGAGATCACCATGCAAGAAAGCAGTCTTTACATCAAGCTGCTCCAGTTCTAAATCTTGTGCAGCTACAAGTGCAAGTAGAACTCTAATAGTAGTCATCTTCACAACTGGAGAGAAAATTTCATTAAAGTCAATACCTGACTTCTGCACATAGCCTTTTGCCACCAAGCGAGCTTTATAGCGTTCCAACAACCCATCGTTGTTCTTCTTCACTTTGTACACCCACTTGTTTCCAACAGTCTTTCTTCCAGGTGGGAGATCCACAAGTTCCCACGTTTTATTCTTGCGAAGTGCCTCGATTTCCTCCTCCATGGATTTCCTCCACTTTTCTGCATTCTCAGACTCTCTAGCTTCCTGAAATGAACTAGGTTCACCATCATCAGTTAACAAAGCAAAAGAGGACTGATACACATGAGAATACCTTTCCGGACACTTTTGTGGACGTGTAGATCTTCTAACCCAATGATCTGTCGATTGTGGCTCTTGGTCTTGTGACCGTTGTGGCTGCTCTACTTGCTGTTCTGCATGCTGATCAAAAACTTCAGCATGCTGATTTTCATATTCATCTTCACTCATTTCTACTTCAACTGGTACAACATTAGGAGTTTGCTGTACCTCCTTCCTTTGCATGGATTTTTCATCAACAATTACATCCCGGCTAATAATTACCTTGTGGGCAGTAGGATCCCACAATCTATACCCCTTCACTATATCTCCATAGCCGAGAAAAACACATTTGCTTGACTTCGGGTCAAGCTTGGACCTTTTTCTTTGGGTACATGGGCAAACGCATCACAGCCAAAGGTACGCAAATGAGAGTAATCAACTGGCTTACAACACCAAACCTCCTTCGGAATCTGTCCATCCAACGCAGCTGTAGGTGACCTGTTAATAAGATAAACAGTTGTATTAACAGCCTCTGCCCAAAACTTTTTCTCCAACATGGCTGCGCTAAGCATGCTTCTTGCACGTTCCATGATTGTGCGATTCATCCGCTCAGCCACACCATTTTGTTGTGGAGTGTATGGTACAGTCTTCTGGTGCTTAATACCTTCCTGCATACAAAATTTATCAAATTCCTTGGAGCAATATTCACCCCCATTATCTGACCTGAGACATAAAATCGACTTGCCCAAACTCTTCTCTACCCGTGCTTTGAACTCTTTAAATTTCTGCAAAGCTTCCGACTTCTTCTTCAGAAAATAAACCCACACTCTCCTAGAATAATCATCTATAAAAGTCAGAAAATAGATGGCGCCATTCAAGGACTGAGTGGGGACTGGTCCAAATATATCCGAATGTATAAGTTGCAGAAAATCAGAACTCTTACCAGGACTTGCAGTAAACCGAACCCTCTTCTGTTTACCAAAAATACAATGCTCACATAAGTCTAAATTACAAGACTTAATCCCAGAAAGCATACCTCTGTCATGCAGAATTTTCAGGCCTTTTTCACTCATATGGCCTAGGCGTTGATGCCATAGCATTACTGCATCCTGAACAGAAGTTGTTGCTGCTGCATGGTTTGTCACCGTATCACCGCATAAACGGTATAAGGTCCCATAAGATTCTCCCTTTGCTACTACAAGAGCTCCTCTGGTAATCTTGCAGTAGTTGTTACTGAAAGTGACAGAATACCCTAGCTTATCCATCATTTTGATTGAGAGCAAATTCTTCCTCAAATCGGGCACATGTCGCACATCACATAACATCCTTTCTCTACCATCGTCCAACCTGATCCTTATATCCCCTCTTCCCACAATTTCTAAAGGGTGATCATCACCCAAATAGACCTTTCCACCACAGTATGGCTGATATTTGTCAAACCAGTCTCTGTGGGGAGACATGTGGAAAGATGCACCTGAGTCCAAAACCCAGGTATATAAAACAGATCTGTTGTTACTGATACAGAAGGCTTCACATGTTGCCGTCTCTCCTGAATCTGCTGCACTGGCCTCAGCTGATGGCTGATTTTGCTTTTCACCATTCTTTAATTGCCAACAGTCCTTCTTTGAGTGTCCTGGCTTCCCACAATGCCAACACTTCCCTTTCTGCTTACGTCCTTTAGACTTAGATCTGGACTGTTTTCTACCTTGTTTACTCCCCTCGAAAGATCGACCTCTCACAGATAGGGCTTCATTGGTTGAGGGTTCCAGAGACGTTTTTCGCCTCAACTCTTCTGCCAACAAAGCGGCTACCACATCATCAAATTTGAGAGTTCCTGATGATGAATTACTGATGGTCATCACCATATGATCCCAAGTGTCCGGGAGGGAACAAAGTAGGGTGATAGCTCTATCTTCATCCTCCATCTTCACATTAACTGAAACCAGTTTACTGATAAGAGTATTAAACTCATTCAAATGATCTACCACGGATGAACTTTCCTTCATCCTCAAGCTATAAAGCTGCTTTTTCAGAAAAACCTTATTTGTTGCTGATTTTGTTTCATACAACTTTTCAAGCTTTTGCCAAAGGGCTTTCGCGGTCTTCTCTTCAGCTACATTGAACAAGACAGAGTCCGCTAGGCAGAGACGGATTGTAGAAACCGCCTTCCTGTCAAGCGTTGCCCACTCCTCATCTTTCATGCTGCTCGGTTTACTCGCGACCCCTTTCAAGGCTTGAGCTTGGTCATTCTGAACCAACAAATCCTCCACCTTCATCTTCCATAGAGCGAAGTTCCTGCCATCAAATTTCTCAATCTCGAACTTGGTTACACCTCCTGTCATTGTTGCAGCTCCCACTCGCACAAAACCTTGAGCTCTGATACCAGATGTTAGGAAAAACTTCAGATTTTACACCTGCAAGAGGAAACACAATAACAAAGAATACAAAAACAGCAACACAAGTGACACAGAGATTTACGTGGAAACCTGCAATGTGCAGGAAAAACCACGGGGCAATGGCAACTTCTCCTTTTATTATTTTCAGCAAACTTTACATTCACGTTTCTCAAACTTTTCAACCAACATAACATATGCAAGGGATCACATCCCTTTTATAGAGCAGAAGGAAGACTCCAAACTG
This sequence comes from Wollemia nobilis, assembly GCA_028583015.1. Classification (NCBI taxonomy): domain Eukaryota; kingdom Viridiplantae; phylum Streptophyta; class Pinopsida; order Araucariales; family Araucariaceae; genus Wollemia; species Wollemia nobilis. Next base: position 26,789,128 of record JAQPPZ010000523.1, read on the forward strand.
TTCGTTTCCTCTCCCGACGGAAGCCTCCAAAAACTGTTCGTTTCCGCTCCCAAGGAAGGCGCTTGAACCTGTTCGTCTTCCGCGTTTAGACGTCTATCCGGACGTCTACTTGCTTAGACGTCTGACCAAGACGTCCGGTCGCCGCTTAGACGTCTGGCCAAGACGTTTGGTCTGCCACTTAGACGTCTGGCCAAAACGTCTAGCAGCCCAGATGTCTGGATTGCTGCCTAGACGTCTAGCAGTTTAGACGTTTGGCCTGCTGCCTAGACGTCTTACCCAGACGTCTAGCAGGTCAGACGTCTGGCCTGTTGCCTAGATGTCTAGCAGGTCAGATGTTTGGCCTGCTACCTAGATGTCTGACCTAGACGTCTAGCAGGTCAGACGTCTAGTCTACTGCTGACCTGTTTTTTTTTCGTGACACCTGGATACTGTCTTCATTCCTAACAGCCATGACTAAAACATAGAATCCTTAACTTTAGAAAGTGTGAGCATGAGGAGTGGAGCTATCCCTCGTCCAACTCCTCTTCCAATCCCCCAACTCCTTTAGCTTCCAGTCAATTAAGATGCTCATCCCCCATAGCATTTCTTCACCTCAATGGGTCAGAGTGGATGAGATTAAATTCATGAATAATGACTCCTGCATTGCCTGATTGATGGCATTGTATGTGTTGGAGAGTACGTCCTATAGTGATTAGCTTTGAGAACAACTGTTGGTGGTGGTACAAGTCCCTTTTCCAACTTTGCCACCACATCTGTGGTGCTTTGGGAGATGATGGATTGGATTGACCTTAGCAAGTCTTTCATGTGTAGTTGTCGTCCTTCCGCATTTGGGCTTGCTCTTGGAGGAGGAGGAACTATATTGCCATTTAGTTCACTAACGCTAAATTGGAGGACGTTTCAAGCTTTAACAATGCCTTCCTTGCCCATAGTAGTGCTCAAGGGTCCTTCACTTGGTTGATTTATTGATTGAAGTCTCACAACACCTTCTCCTCATTCATAAGGAAGTAGATTCACATTGACCAATACCAACCTCAAACAATCCAGATTTACGATTTGATCCTCTATAATATGCTTGCTTTGCTTTGTGATCTTGTTCTTTCCCTTTTTAGAGATGTTGGGTTCTGCATTCCTTTTCCTTCGTCCTCAGTGTTTGGAGACCAGAGCTACTTGCAATGGTAGCTTTGCATTGACGAGCTGTCATTTGTTTTTCCCTCTGTTGTTTGTCTTCATCTATAGTGATGCTCGGGCTCCTCCTTTCTTCTCTTATAGGTTCTATATGAACCAATGTAAAGGACCCCCTTCGGTTTGCAGGGAAGAAATTATTGTGGAAAGGATAGCTAGACCCATGTTGTTGTCTCCCTTGCCCATGTACCCTAAAACTATTCAGATTGTTGTGTTGAGAGAGATGCTTCATCATTAGACAATTGCCTCTTCTGTTGATTCGGGCTTGGAATGGCCTCATCTGCAACATTGTCATCATTTGGCGGGGCCTTGGCATGGTGTCTATGTTCCCAGACACACCTCCAAACCCTCTTGCTGAGGTGGAGGGAGAAGGATGGCAAACATTGAATTTGAAGATGGGCTCCATCATGCACTAGACAAAAATGATCAACACTAACAAGAGATGGGTTAAAAGCATTGGTGAATGGAATTTACTGTTACCTTTTTTTTTTGTTGTGGGGTGGAGGTATTTATAATCTTTGTCGGATGAGTTGTATCATTCTTATCTCTAAATGAATGGGTATTCTCGTAGCATAAATTGTTGTCTTTTTGGTTTTGACTATAAGTGAATTGCAATGATTGGATAATCCACCATGTGCATGATAACTTATACATGGGGAGTGTTCGAAGTGTCAACGCATTATTGATTAGGCAAATTTCTTCTTTATTAAAAACTCGGTGTAGCTTTGACTCAAACCTGCCACCTTTATCAAGCTACGCCCTCGTGAGTGCAATGCTAGCCACATCGAAGCCTCTTGCTCTTGAAGTGGAGCGTCTTGTTCCCTGACAACAAGCCCTAGGAAATGGCACCAAACCCTCGACCACAATGCATGTGAGCCTTTTTTCAGATATTTGAATTAAAAAATTGGTGCTTAAAGAGCTTTCTGAATTCAAAGACCTAGGATCACGTTTGGCCTTGGGACAAAAGATTTTTTGGTCTAAAATTGAACTAAAACGTTTTGAAATTTCCGAGAAGCATAGAATACAAAGGTGAAGAGATGAATCCTCCAAATAAAAGGAAATTTGGATGATAAAACATGGAAGAAAGAACCTTGTTTGCTTCTTGTGTTGCTTCGAAGAAAAATTCACTTTAAAACTCAAAAGATCTATCGGAGGCTTCGAGTTTTGCGTGACCAAGCAATGCCGCTTCATACCTGCTCTGATACCAAGATGGAATTCACAATGCTTTCCAAAAATGAACAGAAGCAAAACATACACTCAAATTTTATACAGAAAGCGAAAGAGACGAAATAGAATGTTAGGAACCTACTATTAAAAATAAACTCGCTTACATAAATATTGCAAATAAACATAAATGCTCAAAACACAAACTATTGCATTACGAAATATAAATGCAGAAATGAACAATCTCACATAGTAACATAGAATCATAGGCCACTTCGAGGGGGCAACCTTATTCAATACTTCCATTCAATTATGCAAAAAGATACATACATTCTTGCTCCTCGCAGTTTTAAAGATTTCATCTACCATTTAATTCTCAAGGTTGGCTTACATGCAAAATGCTACCCGAGCTAGAATCTCCTATCTACAAAATAGTTACATTCTTGATAACAATTACATATAACGGCAACACTTGTCTAAGCACTTCTAGAGCCACATCTAATACAAAATATTTCAAAACATTACAAAACATTATCATGGGTGCTTCCCACGTTTATAAAACATTACAAAATATTACTATGGGTATCCCCCCACGTTCACAAGGAACATTACATCATAGTGTTAGGATGGGGTCCTAACATGCCCTTCCCCTTCGGAAAGCTTTGTACCATACACTGCTTCAAAGGGACTCACCTTAGTGGCAGTGTGATATGTTGTGTTATACCACCATTCGGCTAAAGGAAGCCACTTGGCCCACTGTGTAGGATGTTCAGAGGTGAAACAACGAAGATGTGTTTCCAAGCATTTATTCACAATTTCCGTTTGGCCATCAGTTTGAGGGTGATAGGCCGAACTCATCTTGACTGTGTTCCCTACAACTTGAACAATTCTTGCCAAAAATGATTGGTGAAGGTAGGATCCCTATCAGACACAATGGATTTAGGCATTCCATGGATACGAAAGATAGAGTCTAGGAAAGTTTGAGCGAAAATGGATGTAGTGTATGGGTGGGATAGAGAACATAAATGAGCATACTTTGTAAGACGATCCACTATCACCAGAATAACCGATTTGCCTCCAGATTTAGGCAACCCTTCAATGAAATCCATAGAGATATCTATCCAAACCTGCTCAGGAATCGACAAGGGTTGAAGGGTACTAGGGGAACTCACAATTTCACCTTTCATATGTTGGCAGCGATCACATTTAGCCACAAAATTATGAATATCTTTTTCATTCCTCACCAGAAAAAGGTACGCTTGGTCCTTGTATAAGTTTTGAGAAACCCCGAATGGCCAGTTGTTGGGGAAGCATGCATTTCCTGAAGAGTGAGGTCCTTTATTTGTGACTGATTGGGTATAATAATATGGTCATGGTATCGTAAATCGTGGCCATCCCAAGTATAGCCAAGGCAGGAAAGAGGATCTGCTTGAAGTTTGTGGATGAGAGCTTCCAAAGAGGAGTCCTTGATCAGTTCCTCGTGTAGTTGATGAATCCATTGAGGATGTAGTCGGGACAAAGCATCCACCACCACATTTTCCTTACCCTTTTTATATGTAATGTCGTAGTCATAACCAAACAATTTTGAAACCCATTTTTGTTGTTTTGGCCACCCTTTGTTCTAAGAAATAATTGAGACTTTGATGATCAATTTTGATGGAAAAATGTCTCCCAATGAGATACGATTGCCAATGATTGATTGTATGTAAAATGACAAGTATTTCCTTCTCATAAGTAGACTTACACAAATTCCGGCCTGAGAGTGCCTTGCTAGTGAAGGTGAGAGGTCTACCTTCTTGCATTAAAACTGCCCCAATGTTAGTGCCTGATGCATCACTTTCAATGACAAAAGGTTTAGAGAAATCTGGCATTACTAACACAGGGATAGTGGTCATGTATACTTCAAATCGACAAAAGCCTTTTCGGCAGAATCTATCCACAGAAAAGAATTCTTCCTCAGCATGGTGGTCAAGGGGGCCGCTATCTTGCCATAATTCTTCACAAATTTCCTATAATAGCCAGTGAGTCGCAAGAAGCCACGAAGTCCCTTTAGAGTACGAAGCTTAGGCCAATCTTGAACAACTTGAATTTTCTTGGGATCAACCTGAACTCCATCCTTAGACCCACGTATTCAACCTCTTGCTGGCCGAAAGAACAATTGGACATCTTTGCATAAATTTGATGGTCAAACAAAAGTTTGAGTGTTTGATCTAAGTGTTGAATATTTTCTTGCCATGAATGACTTTAATTCAATATATCATAAAAAAACTAGAATGAATTTGCGAAGGAAAGGGCAAAAAATGGAATTCATCAGACTGTGGAAGGTAGAAGGGCACTCGTTAATCCAAATGGCATAACACTACCTGCCTCTTTATCAGTACGAGAGGATAATCTTCTCGGATGCTGTGTTTGGCGTACTATGGACATACAAGGCCAAAAATCTTCCTAAGGGCTAAAGGTCTCTCCTAATTCTAGGGGGTCTCTTGATATACCCGAAGCTACGTGGGAGCTCAATTTCGTAGACAGGTGTTGTCTGAGGCCTGGGTATTGGAGCTTGATTGCCCTGCACTTCACTAGATGTTTAACGGGCAATCTAGCTGTTGACGAAGTTGAACAACATTTAATTAATCAACATAGATTAAATAGTACAACTTAGGCTATAGTTAGCCCGTAGGAATAGCTAACCACTAACCTAATAGTGCTAACAACTAACAAGAAATATTCGCTTAACAAAGTGGTTAAGCGAACCTTAGGTAGATAACTAACTACCCTAACAAACCAAATGAGGTAATAAATAGAATTACCATAGTAACTCTAACATCCCCCCTTATTACATTATTTGGGTAATAATATAACTACTAGCTATGCTATCATCCCCCATACAACAATATTTGGGTAAAGTATATAACTGCCCCAATACAGTGAAGAAGAAGAAGAAGAGAAATGAAAGAATGGTGGCTCGTGCTTTGTCTTCGGCTCTGGCTCTGGCTCATGGCTCTGGCTCTGGCTCTAAGCATACCTCTGGAATTGTACCTCTGGGTCTATCTCGGGATCTGCCTGTGAATCTGCCTCTGGATCATTGCCTCTGGATCTGCCTGTAGATCTGCCTCTGGAACTTTGTCTCTGGGTCTGTCTTTAGGTCTGTCTCTGGGTCATTATCTCTGGGACTGCCACTTGGTCTATCATTGGATTTGCCTCGGGGTCTACCATAGGTTTTACCTTTTCGGTAGAAGCCATACAACATTTCTTTCATCATGGTCCATTGTGTGAGATCTGTCCATCCACAATCAATATGAACCTTGTTGGCCATTTTCATTTTGTACCAACAACTTGAAGAAGAGTGATTCGTACATCCACAAGAATCACAAGGATGTAATCTCCAACACTTAGCTGCAACATGTCCTGTCTTTCCACAATGACTGCAACAATGCTTTTTAGGAGTTGTAGGAGATTTAGGTTTTACAAACATAGAATTACTGGTACTTGCATGTCCAGTATAGCCAAGGCCTTCATGCTTTGCCCTGACACTTAGCATTATTGGAGATTTAATGCCTTGTTCTTGTTTACCTAATCTCTCACCATTGAATCCCATTTTCTTCATCATTTTGGAACCAAATCCTTTGGTGTGTTTTTCAAAACACCCAATTTCATCATCTTCATCAATGCTTTTAACAATATTGCATTTGTCGCTATTGATGAGATTATGGAGCTCTTTTTGAGGAGGTTCAGTTTTTAAGTCACTAGTGTCACAAGCAAAATCTGCTACTGAAATGAGATCACCTGTGCTACAACTGATATCTACCATAGAAGGTATGAGGTCGCCTGTATCACAACAAGCATGTGCCACAATGGGCTGAAGGTCACTCGTGTCACAACAAGCATTCGCCACAATGGGCTGAAGGTCACTTGTGTCACAACAAGCGTTCGCCTTTAGGACCTCGCTTTCCTTATTTATTTCCAATTTACGTTGGGCACGGTCAAGTGCAACAAATACCAGGTATATGCCCCTTAGAACGCCAATAGGAACTTGAGCACCATTTGTCTGAAGGTCTATACAAGACTCAGAATCATCGAGGAGAGCTACTAAACCATTGTTTAGTGTGAGGAATGTGCCCTCCTCATAAAAATCCAACCCATCCATCTCTGGTGGAAAGTATGGGTCTTTAACTGATTTAGCAACATCAGTTTTTAGGGCTATCTTTTTCTTTGATCTACCCATTCTTAAGGTGTCGGTCTCTGCCGAAAATGCACCTTTTACAATAAAATTTTGCAAAAATAATTTGACTAAGGTGTCGGTCACTGCCGAAAATGCACCCTTATAAGTCTTCCCCCCTTTTGTTTGCAAAATTATAATGTATCCCCCCTTATTGCAAGAGAGGAGATGGAGGAAAAAAAATGTTATCCCCCCCTTTTGTGCAAAAAAAATGCAACAATTCAACCTAAAAAAGGCTCTTACAAAGCTTGCCCTGTAGGCAGATTAGCACAATATATCACCAAAAAAAATCCCCCCTGTGTGAAGTACTTCAAACAAAAAATTGCTATTTATGAAGTCTAAAAAACAGGTTTGGAGGTTTGATGATTTTATGCCTCTTTAATTGCTTTGATGGTGGAGAGAAAAAATCTATCCCCCCTTGAAAAAAAATAACTCCCCCCTTTAAAATTTTCCTTTATAAAGCATTTTAAAACATTTTATATTCTAAAGTTAAAAAAAAATTATTATTCCTTATAGCAAAAAATTATTATTATTATTATTTTAAATAATTTTAAACTATATAAAAGAAATAATTTAAAAATTTTAATTTTAACTTTAGAAAAAAAATATTAAAAAATAACTTTAAAAAAAAAATTGTTTTACCTTTGTTTGGGGGGGTCGGCGGGTTTTGATCCCCCAACCTCACGGGCGCTAGCCTGGCGCTCCTGCCAGCTGGGCTAGCCCGCCCGATGAGAGGGAGAAGGGAAGATTTTCCCTTTCTCCCCTTGCGACCCTCGCGGGGAGCAAAAAAAATTGTGGGACTTTAGTCCCACATTGCTCCCGCGGGGTGCATGAGGGGGGAATAAAAGGGAAGATTCCCCCCTTTAAACGTGATTGCCTTCGGGCAATCACGGCACCCCTTTTGGCGTCAGGTCCGCGTCGGGTCACGTGGCGACCACGTCAGTCCAGCGTCCAGTCAGCTGCCACGTCAGTCCAGTCCAGGTGGTGCCACGTGTCAGTCTAGGTCGTCGCCATGTGTCAGTTTAGGTCGTCGCCACGTGTCAGTTCAGGTCGTCGCCATGTGTCAGTTTACCTCGAATTCCGTGCCCAAGTCAGCCACCTCGGGCTCCGTGCCATATCCAGGGTCTGTCAGGTCACTTCAGTCCAGCGTCGGTCTGACCTCGGGAAACGTGCCCGAGTCAGAACCAGTCCAGATTGACCTCGGGATCCGTGCCCGTATCTAGTCAGATCCAGCCGCCCTCATTCCGAGTGCAGGTCTAGTTTCGACGCCTCGAGATGCGTGCCCGAGCAGGTCCAGTTTTGACGCCTCGGGATGCTTGCCCGAGCAGGTCCAGCCCTGCCTCAGGAAACATGCTCGCGTCTACGCCGGTCTCCTAAGATCTCGAAAAGCGTGCCCGAGCAGGTCCAGCGCAGGTCCTGCTCTGATACCATGTTGACGAAGTCGAACAACATTTAATTAATCAACATAGATTAAATAGTACAACTTAGGCTATAGTTAGCCCGTAGGAATAGCTAACCACTAACCTAATAGTGCTAACAACTAACAAGAAATATTCGCTTAACAAAGTGGTTAAGCAAACCTTAGGTAGATAACTAACTACCTTAACAAATCAAATGAGGTAATAAATAGAATTACCATAGTAACTCTAACACTAGCTTAGCCAATAATGACAACTCCTCCATGATATTTTAAAACCCTCGGCACAGGGTTTCTAATGTAAATAATTAATGCAGAAAATGAAACAAGGCTGGATTTTTTTTAAATAAGGAAACTAGCAAAAAACAAAAACACAAAATCTTATACCTAATAGTCGAATGACATAAATTGTCGTAGTCGCAACAAAACACGGCCCTGGAAAGCGCTCTAATACCACTTGTTAGGAACCTGCTATTAAAAATAAACTCACACAAATATTACAATTAAACATAAATGCTCAAAACACAAACTTTTGCAATACGGAATATAAATGCAGAAATGAACAATCTCACAAATTAACACAAAATTGTAGGCCACATCAAAGGGGCAACCTCCTTCAATACTTTCATTGAATTATGCAAAAAGATAAATACATTCCTGCTCCTAGCAGTTTTAAAGATTTCATCTACCACCTAACTCTCAAGGTTGGCTTACATGCAAAATGCCACCCGAGCTAGAATCTCCTATCTACAAAACAAATACATTATTGATAACAGTTACATATAATGGCGCCACTTATCTAGGCGCTTCTACAACCACAACTATTACAAAATATTTCAAAACATTACAAAACATTATCATGGGTGCTCCCCACGTTTACAAAACATTACAAAATATTACTATGGGTATTCCCCCACATTCACAAGGAACATCACATCATAGTGTTAGGATGGGGTCCTAACATAGAATGGGGGTGCCCATCGACACCATAAATAATCACTATCCATAGATAATATTGCACAACACTCCGATGAGAAATGAGGAGTGTGAGGGGGGTATTTATAGCAATACCAAAATCCCAATTACATCATAAAGTTTAACCTAAGTTAACATAATAAGTGGGTTTTTTTTTTTGTTGGAGAATAAGGGGTTGTACTTGGGTTCCCCACCCTTGAAAAATCATAACTCTTTCATTTAGAGCTTGAGAGTTTACAAACAAATTCAATTGTCATCTCAATTGAGTTGCTATAGCTAGATACCTACATCATTTTTCATAAAAAGTCTGAATTCTTGATTTTTATTTTTTGGATCTTCTTCAATTTTTTGAATGAATACAAATATTTCAAAATTCAGCATTCTTCTTAACATTTTCCTGCAACAACCTTCACAGTACCAAAACTCCATCTCTGCTGTCTATGCATTGCATCTTAGTAGAGTAATATTTCCAAAACTTTGCTCTATAGTAGTCCGCTTTACTAGATCTGGATTGCTAGTTTCCTTCGTGAAGCATAAGTGCAACCACAAGAATTGTAATAAATAGTTTATATGAAAACACATTGATGTTATAAAATAAAGCAAATATTACCAATGGAAAACATTAAAGTAAATCTTAATCATTATTTGATTCAGGCAGTCAACATTTTCTTGTCAACTTCAGCTAAACTTACTACTTACTCTAACCATGGAAAAAAGAATTTAACTTCACGATCTTCAATTAAAACCCCTCTATTGGCTAGCCTATCTATACATTTGTTTCCTTCCCTTAACGTATATGTAAACTTGATTTCTTCAAACTTTCTAGCAAGGTCTTGTATTTCCACAATTATCTCTTGTATGTTCCATCGAGCCTTTGTTTTGCTCAAAATTGCATTTATTACTATTATTGAATCACCTTCCATCCATACTCTGTTTGATTTCATTTGTTTGCATATTTTTAACCCTTCCAAAGCCACCCAAGCTTCAGCTTCATTATTTGTCTTAAATCCACTATTGAAAGCGTAATGAGAAAAATCTCCCCTATTATTTCTAATTATTCCACCTCCTCCTACTAGTCCTAGATTTTTTTTTGTTTGAAAAGTGCTTTGTATTACAAAATAATAATAGTTACATTGATCACAAAAAATAGATGGGTGGTATGGAAGCACACCCCGAAATGTCAAACTGATATTCCACCCAGAACCAAAAAAAAAGGGATTTGGGGGTTACACTATTGTTAAGCTGAAAATAGAACAAAACAAACAATTTGAAGCCCTAATTTGTTAAACTGAAATGCTGTAGAGAGCAAAGAAAAAATCTGTAGATCCTACAAATGTATGAGACCGTCACTTCCAAATGAAGGAATTCCAATGCTGAAATTGCTCCATCTGAAGCTCTCACCATCAAGGAACTCCAAAGCTTTAAAACTATTGGAGTCTCCAAGGTCATCTATGAATCTCCCCAACCGAATGTTGGCAAGGTGAGGCCTCTTCTCTGGCACAAAATCTCCCACCTCTATATCCCTCCGGGGGCTATGGGAGCGACGTGCATTGATGCGAGAGGAGATTGAGGGGGAGAGGCTGGTTTCGTTCCCGTATTGGGGACCATGCTACCTGAGCTCAATGAATGGTTCTAACAAGGTGAAAAGTCCTCGTTACTTACCACCTTCGCTGTTGGAAGGCCACTAACCGGTTGCGTTGATAGTTGGTTTGTCGCCTTCTTTGAAGGCTATGAATTTGCAACGATCATTGTCTTCACAGGTGGCTTAGGGTTGGAGTTTTAGCAGCATTGGAACGCTAAGTTATGCAGTTTCCCACAGTGGTCCAACCCTCCTCCTTGAGTTGAGGGGTTGCCCGAGGGGTGGGCACGGAAGTTGGCTTTGGCTTGTTATGTGGTGTAAGTGTACAATATTTCACCTTATGATCGGATGCTTGGCATAAACAACCCTCTGTGAAATGGTGTCCTCCTCCACTTGAATGTTGATGGACTCCTTGAGGTCTTTAGACAAATCTACCTCTACACAGACCCGCCTGGTTGGATGAGCATTAATTTTTTTTCAGGTTCAAGCAGAACAACATGCCCAAGCACACCCATGATTTGTTCCAAACTAGCCCATAAAGGAAAGGGAAGACTAGGGAACTCAACCAAACTGGGACTTTGTGCGGTTTGTCCTCAAACATAGTAAAATCACAGGTTCACTATAAGAGAAATATTAAAGAGCTCTGCAACTGCCATGGACCGTGTTAATAAATAGCTTTGACATGAGTAGGGTTAGAAAAATGAAAAAGGAAGAAACCGTTGGTAAGGTTTCGAATCGGTTCGACCTTTTGACACCATTAGGGGTCCAAACCGAATTGACCCAAGCCCTCAGGATCGACTCATTAGGGATACACCCGACAAAATATCCTACTAGGGTGTTGTTGGTTACGAATCTGCCATGAGGAAAGGATTTGTTGTTAATGCGCCCAGATTCGCCCACAGATTGAAAGGCCGGGAGGAAGGAATGCCTTCCGTGCCAATCTCCGGAGAAGGCCGGCTCCTATGGGGGTTGTGATAAGATAAGAGTGCAGGAAAGAGATAAAAAGGTGCAGAAAGAGATAAAAGGGGTACAGAAAGAGATAAAAGTGCAGAAAGAAATTCCAAATGTGATTGGAGTTGGGTGGGGGGAATAAGCAGCACGGCGACGAATCAATCACCACTACTAACAGCATTCATCTACAAACATACATCGAAACTACAGCTATCAGCGATCCCATGTATCCTCTATCTATGCATTCCGGGGAATACCTGGCCATCAAATCTTGGAGTCCGAGTTCGAGTACAACAACAAGCAATGACACAAGAAACATGAGGCAGAAATGACAAGGAGAGGCGGCATGCAAGATAAAAGACAGTAAGCAGAGCCAAGTATATGTACGTATTTGAGGCAAACGCACAGCTACAATTGTCCCCTAGCAATATATTCCCCTTCCACCACTTACATTGAAAATGTGGTGGGTATTTATAGCCCAAAACTCCCCCCGATTACATTCATGGGCACAAAGTCCCAGACAAGACAACAGCTGACACGAGCGGCTGAGGACTGCTGATGCTTTCTGTCGGGCCGGACTGTCCTTGCAGCATGGTGTCCCTGAAGGCGGTACAGCTACGTGGCGGCGCGTTGGGTCAAGTCTCCGGTCCAACGGGAATGCGGGTAGGTGCGGCAGGTGGTACTTCACATCGGCTTTAAATGTTGACAAGCGGCGCCGGTAGTGAAGCCCATACTCTGTCCTTGCGCGGTCAAATCTTGGCTCGAATCCCGAAGGTGGATACTTGTCGGATGCTGAAGCGTGACACGTGTCTGCCTTGAAAGGCAGTTATCCAACTTCGCCGGGAGTCGGGCGCCATCGGGTTGCGCAGGAGGAAGACAGCGCAGTTGGAAGGCCTCCTTGCCTTGGCATTTTCTGAGTTGACTTCACCGAACTGCGCACCGGTCAAAGGGCGCACTCCGACTTCGCTGCGAAGTCGGGTTGCGCACCGGTGCTTGGCTGTCTCCATCCGCTGTACAGACTGCGCACTTGGAACAGGGGCGCACTCCGACTTCGCTGCGAAGTCGGGTTGCGCCCCAACACTTAGCCATTTTCTGATAGGCCATTCCCCTAGTGCGCCCAGGAAGAAGGGCGCACTCCGACTCAGCTGCGAAGTCGGGTTGCGCCCCTGACACTTAGTCAGATTTTCAATCATTTCATGTCCTGCTGCGCACGGGTTACCTACTGCGCTCCAACTGAGGGGCGCACTCCGACTTTGCTGCGAAGTCGGGTGTCGCCCCCAACACTTAGAAACTTTTCAAGGTACACTGCTGAAGTTTCTTGGGGGAGGAAAGGGGGAAAGAAGAAGAGGGAATGAAGCTGCGAGGGAGAGGAAGAAAGGGAGAGAAGAAGAAAGGGAAAATGAGGAGAAGGAAAGGAAAAGAGCGGCTTACATGCAGAAACCAAAAACATGGCACCCCTGTGCAAAATGTGGCAACATTCCTGGCGGCTCGCGGGGTGTCGAGCTCGCCTCGGCGCAAAGAACCATGCCTTTATCCTTTGGGTGTAGAGGAACTTCCTTCCCCTGTCTTCCTTTGCTCTGGTCGTTTCCCTTGGGGCAACTGTTCTTCTTCGTTTTCACTTTCACCAGTCGCCTCCTCAGTTTCGCCTTCTGAATCAGAAGGCTCTCCGCTTCCGGCCTCTCGCTTGCTGATGCGTTCGACCACAGTCTTAGCTTGGTCCCAGACTGCGGCTTGGAAAGGAGAGGGGTCGCTGATTTCTCTAAGTACTGCATGGAATGCAGCGACCGCGTGCAGGTCAATGGTGTGAAATCTTTTGCCCAACTCCCCAAGAGAAGAGTTGATTTTGCAGTACTTAGCCACCATTTGAGTGACCTGCGCTTCTTGAACTGGCTCTGTCCAGCTATCGATTTCTGCTGTATCTGCCTCAAAGGACAGCCAGTTCTCTTTTACCTGTTCAAGGGTGAGGAGCTCGTCATCTTTGACATAGCTCGGACACCCATGCTCGGACAGAATACGAAAAGGAGCCAGGAGAATTTGTCTTTCCTGTTCTAAGGCGTCCAGCGCCTGCCTGGTTGCTCTGATCCTTTCCGTCCGGGCGAAGTAAGTGTGCAAGGTTACCCTTGCATTTGCCCACTACGAGGCAAGACAGGACGTAGGGGATATTCGGAAGCCATCGCGTTCTATCTTCTCAAGTTTCATAGCCGAGTCTAGCGGTTGCCTCGCTCTGGTGTTCGGCTTCCTCTACCACGGGCTTGCCACTGGCAGATATTTCTTCAATTCTGGATAAGAAATCCAGAACTGTCAAGGACTTGACAAGGTTGGGCTTGCAACCTTGTAGCAGACTTGCGCGCATCTCCTTCGCCTTGCTCTTTGAAAAGGCCGCCGCTTGTAATGCTTGCTCTGCTAGCTGCACTGCTCTGTTTCAGTGAACCCTGCAGTTGCGAAATCTGCTCCAGCGCTTCTTTCCTCTCTTGTTCGGCTGTCTGCTGAGCGGCGGCCAGCTGGGCCTTGAGGTCTTCAACTTCTTGCTGTGCTGACCCCAGCTACGCTGTAGCCCTCGCCAAGTCTTCTTCGAGCTGCCTGGAAGTATTCTGCAGCTGGAAAAGCGCCTCCTGGGTTTCGAGATGCTTGACAAGGAGGTTGTCTGTTCTGCGGCGAATACCGCGGATCTCATACTCTTCGTTGATATCATCGAAGTTCTTCTCCTTTGTCTGAAGCTCGTAGTCCGCCTCGGTCATATCACGGAGAGGCTTTTTCACCTTAGGAATCAGCTTTTATGTTGTAAGCACTCTCCGATTTAGGTCAAACTTTGTGCGTTTGACCGGGGCAGCTATCCCTTCGGCCCTTCTGCGCTTAACTCCTTGAAGGAAGGAGGCAGATCCCCCTGCGGCTCTTACTGCCAGAGGCTGGTCCTCAGTGATGCTCATGAAATCAAGGTCTTCCAGCTCCTGGGCCTGCTGCGGCATTTTTCCCGCGAACAATGAAGTAGGTGGGATACCAGAGGGGGTAGTAACCTTCGAGGGCGACCGGGTCCTAGGAGTGACAGGGGTTTGGCTAGACGGCGTTGGTAGGGTTTCAGTTGGCTGGGGCGAAAGATGTGGAGATGAAGGAGCGGCTTCAGCACTAACCGCGGGTGAAGGCTCTTGGGTTTGACTCAGGGATTGAAAGGCATTGGGGTCCTGAGCAAACTGGTCAAAAGAGTGAAAGTCGCTGGACGGCGGGGTGGCTTGCGATGCGGAGGATGCGGCTACGGCTTGCCCTGATGAAGTGGGAGTCGGGGTTTTTGCAGGGCCGACATGGACTTGGGCAAATGGCACAAAGGACGTACCTGCGGGCTCCGCCTGAGCCGATGCTGAAGGAATGGTTGCAGCCTGGATGTCCGCTACTGGTTCGGGGCTGTCTAAAGAGACAACCTCCGGCGCTGCTGCTTGTGGCTGCTCTGCAGGCGTCTGCTGCACTGGCTCCAGGGGTCGTTTGGTCCTTTCGACCTTTTTCTTTTTCTTTTCTCCCGACGCCGTGGCTGGTCCAGAAGGGAGCGGCAATAAAGGGGCGGCAGGCGCTGATGTCCCCACGGTAAATTTGTACCTGGGTCGCGTTGGTAAAATACCTGCCGCACTTGGTTCACTGGCTGGCGGTGTGAGCGTCTTCTCTGTTGATGGAGGGGCCAGCTCAGGAGTTGACCGCTCTGAACCTTGCGCCACTTCGGGCGCTGCCACAGAAGCAACAGGCTGCATTGGGCCCACTTGACTGCTGGAAGGAGTCGTGCTGGAAGTCGCCGGGGTTGACGATGACAGGGGGTAGCCCTCCTTTTATACCTTATGTTCGCGCCTCGGGGAACGCAAACGCGAAATTCGAGGGGCTGCCACGTGTCGACGTGTTGGTCATATAGTGCCGAAAACTCATCATCAACGGCAAGATTCCTCCGGCTTGACTTGTCGTGTTGCGTGCGACACCTCATTTTCCAGCATTCGAGGATTTTGTCCTTATGCCAGTTAAGCGGCGCCACCTTAGCGAGGAACTTCTTGAATCCCGCTGACTCCATTCGGTGGTCCGGGTTCCGTTCAGGATCGTAGGCGACCTCCTCACAGTAAAATTCATGCCATGGTGGCCATGATTGCATCAAATGAATGCGCCAGTGGAGGTCTGCACCTGTCAAGTTCCTTCTTTCTTTCATGATCTCAGGTCTTGGACAGATGTGCGTGAACTTTCCCCGGACCCCGATTGGGTCGTATTTCCAGCGTTGAGGCAGCATTATTAGGCCCATCTCCAGCAGCTCTTGCTCAAGATAAACGTGCTGCCCGATTTCGAAGACCTGAATATTGGCCCAGGTCATAGGATATTTGAATATGTGACCTCTCTTCTTCCCTTGGCCAAATTCCTCTTCGACGTAGTCCATTTGCCGCGCCACCTCCATCCCGAACTGATGGTCTGTGCAGAAGTAGGGCAGCAAACATGGCTTCCCCTTGAATCCGTAGATTCGGACGACAGTGCCCTGAGTCAGCCGAAAGGTATCACCAAGCTTGTTGTCTGTCAGATGCTTTGTCATAGCCGCTGGTGGGCGAGTCGCGCCACGGTTGAACAGTCCCATTGCCTGGCCCAGAAAACCGACATTAAACTCGTAGAACGAGCCCTTTCGGTACAGGGCCTCAGTCCATTCGTACACGGGGAGTGGCTTTCCTTGCTCGTTCGCTTTCCTCAGGTTAGGGACGTTCATCCGGTAATGCATATGGTACAGGCATAGCCATGTGAGGAATGAGCAAAACCGGAAGTCCGTCGACTGCCTTTGCTGCAGTCTTACCAGGCTCGCATGAATCGCGTATGCCAACCAGTCCGCCCAGTCGTAGAAGATTGGGCGCTTCCCCTCTTCTGCGCCGTGGAGTCGTAGAACTCCCCGTGCAGGATGCACTCGGCCATTGCCAGCTGAAACGGCCGCACCACTCTGTCTGAATCGCAGCCAAGGACCCATGCCAGGATGATATAAATATATTTGTTCTCAAATCGGTCCAGCGGTATGGGGCCGTTCGGCCATTGTCTAGGATTTAGCGGAGTATTCAGTTATGAGTTAAGAAACTCTCTCATCCGCTTCGTCTGCGAAAATCTGCCGGTCTGCTCTTCTATGTTCACCCTTCTGATAATTGCGTACGGCTGTATCGGAGCCACGGGGCGAACGCCGACTGGATGCTCTCTCCGAAGAGAGTGAACAGCACCCTTCCTTTGTTATCGCAGACTTGCCGCGCAGCTGGTTTGTAATATTCAGCAATCACTTCAACCAGCTCCGGGCACCAATGTGTCGGAGGGCACAGGAAATAGTGAAGATTCGAATTATATGCGGCTCCGAGGTGGTGAGAAGGTGGAACCTTACCCACCCACTTTGCGATGGTCAGACGCAACTTCGTGATACTGATGGAGAATGAGCCATCCTTGTACCCGGACAGACGATTGATTGGTGGCGGCGGAGTCTGGCCAGCTACGTGCCTCTTTGTTCTGGATTTTGCTTTCTTGCCCTTCTGAGGCGCTGCGCTTTCATGGTCACTAGATTCTGGAGACTTGTCAGCATCGCGCGGACTTACACTTGATTGCGCCTGTACGGGCGCTTTCCCTTGTCCATCCTCGTTGAAACAATCAGAGACCGGGACAAATACTTCAGAGCTTGTCAGGCTTATTCTCTGCAGTCCAGGAGTCAGCTTCGAACTTATAAATTTTCTGGCTGGCGCCAGGGTCTTTTGTAGACGGTGATTGCTCATTAATGGCGCGAGGGAGGAAGTTAAAGCAGTTAACTCTGGGTTGGTGGAGACGTTATGATCTTGGCGGCTACGCAGGGGCCTTTTTTAGAAAAACGTGCTTTGTTGGCCCAGGGCGCACCTTACCCATTAAATACGTCACCCTTGGTTATTGCGCAAGGTTGCCTTTTAAATGCGCCATCCTTGGTTATTGCGCAATCATTTAAAGCTTCCTTGGACGTCGTGTCGTTGCTGACGTCGCTGCCACCATTGGGCACACTTTTCAAAGGACCTTTTAATTAACCCAACTTTGCCATGCGTCGGACTTCGCACCGGGCCCACACTTGTGAACTTTTGGCGCTGCTGTGATGAGAGGTTCGTGCTTCGCCCGAAATCCGGGCGCGGTCCGACTTCGCCCGAAAAAGGGCGCAAGTCGGACTTCGCCCGTTTTTGGGCGCAACCGAACTCGCGGCACGGCTTTACACCTTTTCGCTCACTCGGACTTCGCACGCGGACTCGAAAGGGCGCGCGAGTCGCAAGGGCGCGCGCGGACTTCGCCGAAAAGGGCGCGGAGGGCCCGCCAGGCACTTCCTTGTAGTCTGCTACCCAGCTACGCTCTTTGGAGAAGGCGCAGCCCGACTTCGCTGCGAAGTCGGGTTGGGCAGCCAGAGTTAGGCGTTTTTAGCTCCTTTTAACTGCTTTCTTCCCTTCTTCGCCCCATTTGATGAGCGCTGCCTGACTTCGCTGCGAAGTCAGGCATTTGCCTCGGACTTACTTGGGCTACTTGGAAAACTGAAAAACTTGAAATATTTACATGCTGAAAACTTTAAAATACAAAAAAGGGAAATTTGTACAAAGAAGGGCCTTTTCGGGCGCCTTCAGTGGTGGTACAATTTGAGGTGAAACCCGTTGACGGGAATGGGGAGAGGATGTCCCTCCATGTCCCGGAGCACATATGCATTGAATTGGTTTACCCGGGCAATCTGATAGGGGCCCTCCCAGAGGGCATCAAACTTTCCATGGTTGCCGGGTTTGGCCTTGAACGAGTCCCACTTCAGCACCAGGTCCCCGATTTTGAAAACTCGGGCTGTGGTACCTTTTGCGAACCAGCCTTGAGTGGCTTTGGCGTGTTTTGTGAAGGCCTGGTACGCTTTCTCTCTGTCTTCCTCCAACTGCAGCGGTTGGCAAAGTCTGTCTTCTACCGGATCCCAGCTGCTTCTTTCCTCGTCAAGCATCCAGAGAGCGGGCATCTCAATGTGCGTTGGCAAGACAGCTTCTTTGCCATACACGAGCGCATAAGGGGACGTTTTGATGGACTTCTTGAATGAAATTCTGTCCGCCCATAGCGCCCGGTTCAGGAGTAGGTGCCAAGTCCTCTTGTTATTCTCCATTGTCCTTCGGATGATCTTCGATAGATTCTTGTTGGTGGACTCGGCGAGACCGTTCCCCTGCGGGTAGTAGTTGGAAGACATCTTGTGATAGATGCCAAATTTGCTGGTGTACTCCGTGAGTACTGCGCCTGCGAACCCCGGACCATTGTCCGTTACTATTGACTCGGGGACCCCGAAACGGGTGATCAAGCTTTCGAGGAACCTGATGACCGTCTCTTGGTCGGCGTTCTTTGTAGGGATCGCCTCTGCCCACCGTGTGAAGTAATCGGTGGCGGTTAAGATAAACTTGTGGCCCGCTGCAGAGTTCGGCGAAATCACCCAGATGAAGTCCAGACCCCATTGCTGAAACGGAGTCTCGGCTTGGATCGGTTGAAGGGGTAGGGGTGCTTTTCTGTTTCTGCCCGACAAATCTCGGCATTGATCACATTTGCTACGGACGGCATGAGCGTACGCAAGCGAGTGGGCCAGTAGTACCCGGCTACGATTATTTTCAAGGCCGTGGGCCTTGCAGAATGATGACCTCCAGGCATCCCGGAATGAAATTCTCCGAGGACCCTGGATTGGTCTGCCTTTCTGACGCACCGCAACGGGATGCCGTCGATGTTTTTAAAGTAAAGCCCCTCGGGGCGAAGAGTGTACTTCAATGCACCTAGCCGAAACCTCCTTCTTTGTGAGGCATTCATGTGGTCTGGACATCTTCCGGTGTAGAAGTATCTCACCAGTTCATCTGTCCAGTCGCACTCCTCGGGTAAGGAGTTGGCTAGGTTGATGCGTGTTGCTGGGTCCTCCCACTCGCAGGCGGATATCTCGGCTGCCGCACTTCGGGCTAGCTCCTGGCACAAGGCTCGGCCTCTGACTAGCTTGGTTGGCCGCACTTCGATGTCGAACTCCTGGATTTTGGCAATCCATCCTGCCCTCTTGTGACCCGGTTCTCCTTGTATGATAAAGCTTCGAACGTCCGGGTGGATCACGAAGACGGTGATCTTGCTCTGGGAGACAAAGTGCACTGAACTTACGGAGAGATTTCATGACAGCATGTACTGCCGCTCTATAAAGTTGTACTTTTCTTCGTGCGGTTGGATCACTTGGCTCAGGAACGCTATGGGGCGCTCCTCGCCATCTTCTCCCTTTTGGGTCAGGACTGCGGCGTAACTCTCTGGTTCTCCCACCGCGTACGGGATGAAATCCTTGGAGTAGTCCGGGTTTATCAACACCGGTGCTTGTGCAATGCGAGCTTTGATTTCTTCGAAGGCTTGCTCCCTTTCTTCAGTCCACAGAAATTCTGTGTTCTTCTTCAGCAACTCGGACATAGGCTTGATTACTTGTGCGAAGTCCGGTATGAACTTCCGCACGAAGTTGATTTGGCCGAAGAAGGACTGTAGCCCTTTCTTATCGGTTGGGGCGGGCAAGCGGAGGAGAGCCTCTGCTCTGTCAGGATCTATAGCCAGGCCTTTCTCGGAGATGACATGCCCCAGCGACTTTCCTTCTTTCACCGCGAAGACAGATTTCTTCGGGTTTATGGAGATGCCGAATTCACGACACCTTTCGAATATTTGCCGTAGGTGGGGAACATGATCTTCTCGCTTGTGAGAGAAAACAGTCATGTCATCTAAGTAGATGACAATCACTTTGTTGAGCAGCTCTCGGAAGGCCAGGTCCATGGCTCTTTGGAATGTGGCGCCAGCATTGGATAAGCCGAATGGCATGCGCTGGTAGGCGAACGTTCCCCATTTGGTGGTGAACGCTGTCTTGTGCTGGTCCTCATCCTTGACCCATATCTGGTTGTAGCCGGAAAAGCCGTCTAGGAGGGAAAATCTCTGGGCTCCAGCAACTATATGGAGGATCTGATCGATCTGGGGAAGCGGGTAATGGTCCTTGAGGGAGGCCTGGTTTAGATTTCTGAAATCGACACAAAGACGAATGTCTCCGTTCTTCTTCCTCACGGGAACCAAGTTCGCAACCCAGGATGAATGCTTGATGGGGTAGATGATCTTGGCCTCCAGCATCTTCAAGAGCTCGGCTTTCATCATGGCCTCGATTTTTGGATTGACGGCCCTCTGTTTTTGCCTGAATGGCTTGGCGCCATCTTCTAGCTCAATGGTATGCTGAATTATTTCTCTGTCATACCCCTTCAAGTCTTGGTAGCTCCAGGCTACTATGTCAGGGAACTCTTGACATAATGATCTGATCTGCTCGAGTTCCTCTGTGGTGCGATCTGTCCCGACCTTGATTGATTTACCAGGTTCCGGCTCTAGGTCGGCATACTGCTTCGGGTCTACTTTGATCCGATGAGATATGGCTCTGTCATTTCGATCAAATAGACTCTCTAAAGTAATCGAGTCCTTTCGGGACATGATTATTTTTCGATTGTATCAACCCCTCATATTGCTCGTCATCAGGGTCTCTACCTTCGATTGAACAGGCTTCATTTACCAAAAATGTGACGATCTCCTCGTCACAGCTAAACACCTGCCAGTGGGTGTCCTTATCAGGCACAGAAGGCCTGTAAATGGTACGGACCGGCTTCGGCTTACGGACGGTGTCATCGGCCGGAACGTGCACGGCTCCAACGAGACGCGAGAATGTCAGCATGCTTGTTTTTCTCTCGTGAAATAGCCTTGACATTCAACGAGTCAAAAGACTCCATCAGATCCCAGACCCGATTTCGGTACGCCTTGAGATAGTGCTTTTTGGAGGCGCACTTATTCGTGATCTGGTGGCACACCAGCTCCGAATCTCCGTAGATCTGCAGATGTTTGATTCCCAACCTCTCCGCCTTTCGCAGTCCCAAGCACAGGGCTTCGTACTCCGCCGCGTTGTTGGTACAGCTCCAAGCCAGCCTGTAGGTGTAATCCTTACGGATCCCGGTTGGGGAAACCAAAAGAACTCCGAGCACCGGCGCCATTTTTGCATCGTGCGCCGTCAAAGAAAAGCTTCCACAGCTTCTCAGGAGTTGGTCCCACTTCTCTCTTTGCTGACTTGTCAACTCTCTCAGGCTGAACAATGGTGTAACAACCTTGCTCTGTTTCAATCACGGCGTTGAAGTCCCGCAAGGAGAATTCATCTTCTACTTGCAGTTGCTCGAGAGCTTGCTCCGTCATGTCCACTGTCACCAGTTCTTCCTCCGTCAGCTGAACCATGCAATCCTCAGGCTCTTCTCCGGGTATCTTCTCTACTAGGTAGGTGGAAGGCTTTTCATTGAAAATTTTCAGTCTCCTTCCTTTGAAGGGCACTTCCATGTGCGAGTAGTCCAGAGAGAGATATCCTCCCAACTTCGCAGTGAACTCCCTGGAGAGACACATGCCGAAGTAGGGTTCCAAGTCGACGACCACAACCTCTTGGATGACCACGATGTCGAGAGCTTTGTGCAGCCGAATGGGGATGTCTTTTATGACACCAACTTGTCTTGACGGGGGTGCCGTCTAGTTGCAGCACGCCTTGGCTGCTCCTTGTGTACTCCATCCCGATTTCATCGCAGACGGCTCTCGGCATTACGGTCGTGGAAGCACCAGAGTCCACCATGCAGTTGTGTACTATATACCCTTGCATCCGTAAAGACAGATAGAAGGGAGGTGGTCTGTTCTTCCCAGTGGTTGAGACTGTCAGGGGTTGCACCAGGACAGCGGGTTGTATCTGCTTGCCATTCTTCATGATTTTCGGGGATTCTTGCGGCGAGATCAACTCTGGCACGGGAGGCTGAAGAGCATCATACATGCTGATTCTTGCGGGAGTTCTCTTCAACTCGTCTACTATCTTTGTAGCCCGAAGTGCTTGCTCCTTCCGCTTCTTTCGCCGGCTCGTACTTTGTCCGGTATTGTTGAGTGGCCTCAACTCTCTGCCTCTTGGTTAGAGACGGATACCTCAGCCTCTCCTGAGCTTGTTCTTTTGTTTCAGCTGGAGGCTGAGCAGCGGGAGCTTTAGCCGGAAGAGCTTTGGCTATGGGAGGCTTGGCTGAGAGTCTTCGTCGGAGGAGTTTTATCTTTTGCTGTGTAGGGCCACAACCTCTTGTACGGTGGTATCTCCTCGGGTTGCGCCTTATCTCTTCTAGCGTACACCTTTAGGGGTTTGGCTGCAGCTTCGGCAGACTTCTTGTTTTCCTTGGCGGGAGGCGGCATTGGAACTTACGTGCGAAACGGCGAAATTGCTCTCGTCGCCCAGGATCATGTAAAGTTCTTCGTCCTCAATGGCGCTGCCGGCCAAGGTCTGGAGGTAGTGTTGATGCAGTGTACAGTCATCCTCGTCATGCGGGTCGTTGCACGTGGTGCACCAGTTGACCTGGTCGGAAGTACCAGGTTCATCCTCTATGGCAGCATTCCTCGGAGGGGGCCGCCGTTGCAAATGTTGCTCGGGGGGCCGATCCTTTGTCAATGCCGGGGGCGGATATGGCCTCCTTGGAGCTAGGTCCATCTGGGCCTGCTTCTTTTTCAGAACAGTCATGTCGTTAGACATGGTATGATAGCCAGAGGCCAGAGCCCGTACCTCCTGTAGGATTTGATTATGAATATCGTGGCTAGGAGGCGGCGGCAATTGAGCTGGGGGAGGCAATGCAGCCAATGGAGGAGTGGAATATTGTGCATGCTGCGGGGGGAGCAGGAAGTGCTTGGAAAACGTGGAGGACGAGGAGGTGGATAATGAATTTGAGGCGGGCCGTAAGGGTTCACGGCCGGCGCCGGGTTCCATTGTTGTTGGGGTTGCTGTCCTGAAGTGGACGGCTCCGAACCAGAAGCTGATGGATACTGCGATCGGGGAAAATCAGGGTAGATGGGCGGTTGCACTCTGTGTGGAAGTCTGCCGATGGAGATGATATCCATTTCAGCTTGCTGGGCAGCTTCGTACAGAGCGGGGAATGTGTTGATTCTGGCAACCTTCAGCAGTAGGCAAATGTTCGAGTTGAAAGATCTCAGGTAGTAGTAGGCGGCCTGACTTGCTGACGGTCGGAGTTCACGAGGGACTCGTTTCCAAGACCTCGCAAACCTGATATTGAAGTCTGACACCTCCTCTTGGGGGTGTCTCCGAATACTTTGGAACCGATGCAGCAAAGAAGAGGGATCGGCAGACTCGTTGCATCCTTTCACGAGCACTGCCGGCTAACTGTCGCCACCCTGTGATGGATCCCTCTGGCAGCGATCTCCACCAGTAGAGAAGCTTTCCCCTTAGGGAAAGGGCTAGCAAACGGGTCTTCACACTTTCGTCGGTGATGGAGTGTAGCGCAGCCAGGGCAAGAATGTCCTGGATGTGTTCATACGCCGTCTTGCCGTAGCCGTCGTATGTAGGGATAGACTTTAAGGCAGCAGGGGGCACAGCTTGCTGTCCGACTAGGGCCAAGGGCCCCGTAGAATCCACCGCCGGGAAGAGGTCGTCTTCATCCAGATGATCAGCCATTTCCGCTTCTGATCCGGTAGTGTATTCGGTATCGGAACTATCCGAAGATGTGGATTCTTCTTCGGCCTCAACTTGTTCAACTTCAGCGTCGGCTTCTTGGATTTCGGCCTCGGCTTCTTCTTGGATTTCGGCCTTCGCGAGCTTGGTAATCAGCCCGGCTGATGCGCTCGCATGGAGCGTCAAGGTCAAGTTCGTAAAAGTCGGGCTGGTTCTCCGGATTCCTTGCTCGCCACCTTCTTGTTTGCATGAAGGCGTTAGGACCGGTCTTCACGGACTCAGAGTATGTTCAGATAATTTGCAGAGTCGCCTTGTGCTCTGATTTTGAACAGCAATGAAGTGAGCACTAGTACTTCGATTCTGTTTGGGGGCGGGAAACTACCATGTCCCACCGGTTAAGACCAGGAAATTGCTGGTGCCAGGTGGAGACGGGTTAGAAATTCACTCTTGAAATATGGGACCTTGGTCCCACCGGGCGTGCCAGAGAAACTGTTGGTTACGAATCTGCCATGAGGAAAGGATTTGTTGTTAATGCGCCCAGATTCGCCCACCAGATTGAAAGGCCGGGAGGAAGGAATGCCTTCCGTGCCAATCTCCGGAGAAGGCCGGCTCCTATGGGGGTTGTGATAAGATAAGAGTGCGGGAAAGAGATAAAAAGGTACAGAAAGAGATAAAAGGGTATAGAAAGAGATAAAAGTGCGGAAAGAAATTCCAAATGTGATTGGAGTTGGGTGGGGGGAATAAGCGACACGGCGACGAATCAATCACCACTACTAACGACATTCATCTACAAACATACATCGAAACTACAGCTATCGGCGATCCCATGTATCCTCTATCTATGCATTCCGGGGAATACCTGGCCATCAAATGCTAGAGTCCAGAGTTCGGTACAGCAACAAGCAATGACACAAGAAACATGAGGCATAAATGACAAGGAGAGGCGGCATGCAAGATAAAAGACAGTAAGCAGAGCCAAGTATATGTACGTATTTGAGGCAAACGCACAGCTACAATTGTCCCCTAGCAATATATTCCCCTTCCACCACTTACATTGAAAATGTGGTGGGTATTTATAGCCCAAAACTCCCCCGATTACATTCATGGGCACAAAGTCCCAGACAAGACAGCAGCTGACACGAGCGGGCGAGGAGGCTGCCGATGCGACTTACGTCGGGCCGGGCTGTCCTTGCGGCATGGTGTCCCTGAAGGCGGTACGGCTACGTGGCGGCGCGTTGGGTCAAGTCTCCGGTCCAACAGGAATGCGGGTAGGTGCGGCGGGTGGTACTTCACATCGGCTTTAAATGTTGACAACTGGCGCCGGTAGTGAAGCCCATACTCTGTCCTTGCGCGGTCAAATCTTGGCTCGAATCCCGAAGGTGGATACTTGTCGGATGCTGAAGCGTGACACGTGTACGCCTTGAAAGGCAGTTTATCCAACTTCGCCAGGAATTCGGGCGCCATCGGGTTGCGCAGGAGGAAGACGGCGCAGTTGGAAGGCCTCCTTGCCTTGGCATTTTTTGAGTTGACTTCACCGAACTGCACACCGGTCAAAGGCGCACTCCGACTTCGGCTGCGAAGTCGGGTTGCGCACCGGTGCTTGGCTGTCTCCATCCGCTGTACAGACTGCGCACTGGAACGGGGCGCACTCCGACTTCGCTGCGAAGTCGGGTTGCGCCCGTGACACTTAGCCATTTTCCTGATAGGTCATTCCCCTAGTGCGCCCAGGAAGAAGGGCGCACTCCGACTTCGTTGCGAAGTCGGGTTGCGCCCCTGACACTTAGTCAGATTTTCAATCGTTTCCTGTCCTGCTGCGCACGGGTTACCCTACTGCGCTCCAAGCGAGGGCGCACTCCGACTTCGTTGCGAAGTCGGGTGTCGCCCAACACTTAGAAACTTTTCAAGGTACACTGCTGAAGTTTGCTGGGGGAGGAAAGGGGGAAAGAAGAAGAGGGAATGAAGCTGCGAGGGAGAGGAAGAAAGGGAGAGAAGAAGAAAGGGAAAATGAGGAGAAGGAAAGGAAAAGAGCAGCTTACATGCAGAAACCAAAAACATGGCACCCCTGTGCAAAATGTGGCAACAGGTGTATGACTCTAGCCAATTGCATGTAGTATCAAAAACTTGTGGAGGGAAAGCCACATCAGGGGATGAAACCTTACCTTGAGAATATACACCAGAATCCATTTCCTGGGACACACCATGGGTGCCATTGACATGTGTCGTCTCCCTTGTAGCACCAACACAAATCGTTGGGTCGCTGGGGTTGGGGGCCAAAAAAAACCCTAGAAAGTTGAGCAAACCCTAACTTGAAGCAAAAACTGCTCACACCAGAAACCCTAGCAGAGTGCATTCTCTTTTTCTTCCTCATTGGTCCTAGATTTCCTTTAGATGCTCCATCAAAATTCAATTTAACAAACTCCGCTTCTGGTGGTTTCCACTTTATATTCTTTGCCTTCTTTTTGTTTCTCTTGTACCCAAAATCATAATTCCATTTGATGACTTGACTTCATCTATCAAGGCTTTCTACTTCAATATTAGGGATTGGGTGAGTTGATAGGGCTAGTTGAGCCTCCTCTATGGCTAAACAAATCTTCCTTTTCATTACTTCTAAACTACTTTTCTTTCCTTTAAATATTCTTTAATTCCTTTCCAGCCATACAATCCAAAGTATTGTACTTTTGATATATCCCAGATTATCTGTAAAGCCTCACTTTTGAAAGAGCTCTTCCATTGCCTTAGCCATTCTTCAATTCTTCCATTTATCAGCATACATTTACCAAACATATTAAGAATCCATTGCCATAGTTTCTAGACTATTGAGCAGTGTCCCAAGAGATGGTCTATGCCTCTATACTCTCCTCCCTTCTACATAGAACACATTGTGAGGGGCCATGAAAACCCCTTTTCATAGGGTTATCAAAGTATAAAATTCTTCTATGACATACTAGCCAAACAAACATTTTGACTTTAGGAATGCTTGGGCTATCCCAAATATCTCTCCATATTCTTGCAGTATTTCTATTTTGTTGGTGCTTTACATTATATCCGCTTCTTGTTGTGTATTCTCCCAAGCCATTTGACTCCCAAATCAGCTTATCCTCGACTTACCTCATAATAATCACAGTTGTTATCTTTATGCTCAACTTCCTTCTAGCATCAATGTCTTGTATACTTGTAAAAAAATCTTCTTTCCATTTGTATCTTCCTTTTTTATCCTTGTACATAATGTTTGAAACCCTATCACCATATTTGTCTTGAAGTAATCTCATCCATGGTTTCAAAATTGAATCTAGATTGAGTGGTTTTTTATCACACCAAGTATCCATCCAAATAGAAAATTTTTCTTCAATTCCCACCACCCATATTAGACCTTTAATCACTAGATCAATTGATTTTTTTTAAATTGTTCCATAGTGCAAAACCATCTAGTAGTGAGAATGCAATAAATATTAAGCTTGGGTCATTGGGCTCAATATATTTACTTAGAAGAATTCATTCCTATTGCCTTGAATCTCTTTGTACAATCTCCAAATTACTTTTCCCCAAAGAGCTAAGTTTGCATCCGTAAGAACTCTTAAATCGAGACCTCCCCTAATTTTATCATCACATACCTTGATCCATTTCTCCAAAGGAAATTCCTTTTATCATGTAATCCTGACCACAAAAATGACTACATAATATAGATTAAACTTTTTTGTATCGATTTTGGCATAGTATACAAGGACATATGATATGTTGGAATGGTCTGTAAGACTGATTTAATTAGCTTCACTCTTCCTGTTAATGATAACCATAGATACCTTTCCATACCGGTAGTTTATTCTGAACTTTACTTATAATTAGATTCCACAATTCTATCCTCATTCTTCCCTCAAATAATGGCATCCCTAGATAAATTGCTGGCAACTTTGCCTCCTCCATTTGAAGCAACCTGCATATCCTTGCTTTGATTCAAGCCACAGTGTTTAGGAAGTAAATTTGCCTGATGCTCTTTCATATTCCTTTAATAAGCTATTCAAAGCTCTGGCCTTGTTTATCCCTACCCTCCCAAAAAGGGTTGTATCATCTATATACTGTTGATGGGTGATGTGTTGATGTTATTGTTGGTTACGAATCTGCCATGAGGAAAGGAGTTTGGGTTAACGCGCCCAGATTCGCCCACCAGCTTGAAAGGCCGGAAGGAAGGGATGCCTTTCGTGCCAATCTCCGGAGAAGGCCGGCTACCTGTGGGGTTTTATGGTTTAGGATGAGAGTGCAGGAAAGAGATAAAAATGCGGAAAGAATTTACAGATGTGATTGGAGTTGGGTGGGGGGAACTAACAGTACAGCAACACATCAATCACCACTACTTATTGCATCATAAATACAGAGCATAACCAGAAACTGTAAAATCTAAGTATACTTTCTATATAAAGAAGTGTACGCACAGCTACAATGGCTCCCTAACAGACATTCCCTACAAGGAACTAACAGTACGGCAGCGCATCAATCACCACTACGGACAGCAACATAAATACAAAAAGCAACCGAGAAATGTCAAATCCAAGTATGTGTGTTATGCAGAGAATTTGTATGCACAGCTACAATGGCTCCCTAACAGACATTCCCTACAAAGAACTAACAGTACGGCAACGCATCAATCACCACTACGGACAGCAACATAAATAGAACACACAAACTGAAGGAACTGCTACCAAATTTATTCTATGTATCCTCTGATCAATGAAGTTCAAGAGTACCTGGCCATCAAATGCTGAAGCGAATCAACAAGCCATGACACAAGAAATATGACAAAAGAGAGGCAGCATACAAAATAAATACAATAGAATAGAGCCAGGCATATACTTTATATTAAGAAGCAGAAGCACAGCTACAATGGTTCCCTAACAGACATTCCCCTTCCACCACCTATAATGAAACTGTGGTGGGTATTTATAGCCCGAGTCCCTCCCGTTACATTAATGGGCACAAAGTCCCGATCAAACATTAGGCGACAAAAGCAGCCGCGGACTCGCGATGCTCGACCTTTGTCGGGCGAGATCTGCACTGCGCAGCATGGTCTCCCTGGAGGCTGAACAACTACGTGGCAGCGCGTTGGGTAGAACTTCTCATCGGTAGGAATGCGGGTAGCTGAAGCAGGTGGAACCTCCAATCGGCTTTAATTGAGGCAGCTGGCATAAGTAGTGCGGCCCATGCTTGTCCTTTTCCTCGACACGTCTTGGCTCAGATCCCAAAGCTTGACACTTGTTAGATGATGCTGCTTGACACGTGTCTGCCTTGAAAGGCAGTTTATCCAACTTCGCCCGGGATCCGAGCGCCATCGGGTTGCGCAGGCAGAAAACAGCGCAGTCGGGAAGGTCTTCATGCCTTGGGTGCATTTATGAGTTTATTCCCCTACTGCGCACCTGTCAAAGGGCGCACTCCGACTTCGCTGCGAAGTCGGACTGCGCGCAGGTGAAAGCTGATTTCTGCCACCGTACGGACTTCGCCCTGGAAAGGGGACGCACTCTGACTTCGCTGAGAAGTCGGACTTCGCCCCAACACTTAGTCATTTTTCCTGCCAGCCTGCTACAAGGTGCGCCCAGAAAGTAGGGCGCACTCCGACTTCGCTGCGAAGTCGGGTTGCGCCCAGAACACTTGTTTTTTTGGCTGGTTCTGTCGCACTGCGCACTTTGCACTCCTGCTGCGCTCCAACTAGAGGGCGCACTCCGACTTCGCTGCGAAGTCGGACTGCGCCCTGGCACTTAGCCATTTTTCAAGGCAACTGCTGTCAAATTTGAGATCTGACTGAGGGGCTCAAAAGAAAGAGGGAAGGATGAGAATGTAGGGAAGAGAGAGAAAGGGGGAGAAGAGGAAGGGGAAAGAGAGGAAGAGGGAAAGGGAAGAGCAGCTCTCTTACAAAACTGAAAACATTGCACCCCGTGCAAAATGTGGCAACAGTTATTACTAGCCTTAAGTCCACTTATCAGCCCATCTTTGCTAGCCTTAAGTTCCTACTCAATACCTCTATCATAATAATGAACAAATATGGTGATAGAGGATCTCCGTGTCTAAGACCTATCTTGGCTCTAAATGATTTTGTTTCTAACCCATTGACCAACACTGAATATGATACTGTAGAGACGCAAGCTTTAATCCATCTGACCCATTTCTTCCCAAATCCAAACTTTACTCATATCAAGTTTTAAGATCATTGCTCTCTCTTTTCTTGAAGCTTTTGAATGCATAACTTCATGAGCTACTATGATCCCGTCCATAATTTGTCTTTCACAAATCCTCCTTGCTTTTCTAAATTAATTTAGTCTAACAATGGTCTTAACTGATTTACCATCACTTTGGAGATTATCTTATATGCCATATTATATAGGCTTATGGGCCTAAATGAATCAAACAATTCTGCATCCTTCTTTTTTGGAATTAGGGTAAGATATATTGCATATATTTTATAAGGTATATGGTGTTTTACCCTGGACTGACACCAATAAAGAATCCTTCACTATATCCCGATTATGTTGATAGAATGTTGCACAAAGGCCATCTAGACTTGGTGATTTATCCTTATCAAAAGAGAAAAGAGGAAAATAAACTTCTTCCAGAGTAATAGACTCCATCAGTTTCCTATTGTCTTCATATGTTATATCTGAAGGTACTTCTTGTAGTAGTATATATTATTAACTTCAAACTCCTTTGATCCTAGAATATTTTGGTAAAAAAACCTTGACTTCTTTCTGATTTCACTCTGGTCTTCAATCCAAACCCCTTCTGCTAATTTGATTTTACTAATTCTGGATGCTGATCTTTGTACTATTGCCATCCTATGAAAAAACTTTGTGTTTTTATCTCCTTCTTTTAACCAAGTCTGTCTTGATTTTAATCTCCAAAGTTTCCCGTACTTACTTAAAATATTATGATTTTCACTAAGCAACCCCTTTCCTCCGAGCTTGGATTATTATGCTCACCTTTTTGGAATTTTGAAAGTTTCTCTTTTAGTTCTTCTTTCTTCTCAAAAATATTTCCAAAAGTGTTCTTGTTCCATTCTTTTAATCTAGATGTCATTGATTTAATTTGTTTTGGAAGTGTGTATACAACTCACCATTCCTGAAGAATTCGACAATTGTGCTATCATATCAACAAATTGAAGATGGTCTTCTCACATTTATTCATATTTAAAATATGATATTTTTTTGAATTCACTTGCCACCATTTGAACTCTTATTGGCCATTGATCTGAACCAATCCTTGTTAAGGTATTAATTTTAACACAAGTCCCTTCATCTAGCCAATGATCTGAGAGTATGCATCTGTAATTTTTTTGATATTAGGTTCTAGCCTCTCTTGTTGTTGGTCATTGTATAGTTGTTCTCTTCAAACTGAACCTCCTATAGATTATTGTTTTGAATAAAAGCTGAGAAATCTCTCAAACTTTGGGTTATTTTCCTTATTCCCCCTAATTTTTCATCTCTCAACCTCCTATGATCATGAATCGGGTTTCTTGGTCTTTACTTCTCATAAAGTCTTCAATCCTACTCCATACTTCTAATTTGCCTGACTGAGTTGTAGGTCTTGTTGGTCACAAATCTGCCACAGGAAAGGATTTTATACGTATACGCACCCTAGACCTGGATCAACATTGAAAGGCCGGAGGGAAGAGATGCCCTCCGTGCCAATCTCCGGAGAAAGGCGGGCTCCTTTACTAAACTACTGATTTTTTAAAGATGAGAGTGCAGGAAAGAGATAAAAAGAGTAGGGTGCAGGAAAGAAATAAAAAGAGTAAGGGAAGAAATGTAAATGGTTGATTTAAAAGGGAAGGACCAGCAGCACGATCACTAACTAATAGCTTGAAGAAGCAGCAATAAATACAAAGGATAAAACATAAATGAATGCCACACTAGATTTCCTATGTATCCTCTGGAAGAGTTCCAGGATCCACCTATCTCCCTGCGCCTAAATCCAGATTTTAGAAGTACAGCGGTTAGAAAATATGTGAATATACCAGAAACACTATCCACAGGCAGCATACAAGAAAACTAACACAGCGTTTTCTCCCCTATGTATCCTTCAGGAGAATTCCAGGGTTCTGTCCCCAACCACAAACCTAAATCCAGGATTCAGAATTACAGTATGCAAATGAAGAAACAAAATAGCAGAAATAATCACAGAAGGCAGCATACAAGAGAGAAATTAGGCCCAAAATTCTTAATATCAATTGCAGAAATCAAGTTACAACAACTTTCTAGCAAAGGTCCCCCCCTTTCTCATTACAATTCATGGGTTTTTATAGAGGACCCGACCCTCTGAGCCATCAATGCACAAAATCTGGAAGTACGCCCTCGAAAACCTGAGAAATATGCTCTCGCTCCTCCCGTGACCGAGCTCTCATATCCTTTTCTACAATTAGCAGCTACGGCCGCATTAGCCAGGGAATTTTGCATTTATGGGCCGCCTGACTCGTCCTGAATTTCTTTGGGTACGGAGCTCGAGTGGCTGCTAGGTCCGTCGGGCTCTCCTCCTGCGACTGATATCTCTTTTCTGATTGCCAAAAATGAGCCCTTGGTCTTTCGGGCAAGTAAAAATTCATTTATGAAACACTCGATTGCCTCGAAAAGATACCCAGCCTTGGTGTGTGTGCCCTTGAAGAGCTTCGCCGAATTCCAGTTCGGGACCTTACTTTGCAACGGATGTGAGCCGAAGCGGGTCTGACTTCCTTGGATGGGTACTTCGCGCGAAGGGACTTCCAAAAACAGCTTCGCGAAGACTTAGTGCCGAAGCATATATTCCTTCTCAAAACATGGCTCTCAATCTTTCATTGCTTCGCTGGGAAAATGGGTTGAAGGCTGCTTCACAAGAGTCCTTGCCCGAAGTGGATGCTTCGCTGATGGGCTGCAAAAATGCTTCGCTGCGAACCTTCTTCAAAATGGCCGTTCGGAAGGAATTTGGGCAAAGCTCATCCATGCCTTAGAAAATTTTCGGGGGTAATCAACCTTCGGATGGGGGAGCTTCGCACTGAAATCGCCCGAAGCAGGTGCTTCGCAAAAGTTTTGAGCGAAGTAGATTTTTCTTGGGGGCGGTTCGCCAAAAAGGAAGGCCGAAGCGGGTGCTTCGCTGGAATTTTTGCGAAGTTTTTCTCCACACTTTAGAAACTTTCGCATTTCACATTTTCCGCTTCGCAGAATTTCGGCCCGAAGCAGGTCTTGCGGGGGCTTCGCTTGCGAAGCTCTTTCTATGCCTTAGGAGATTTCAGGCCTGCACCTATGTTTTCCCTATTTCCTGTTTGCGAAGCTGCCTGTTCCTGCTAGTGCTGTAAGTGAAGCTTTCTCTTACACGGTTATCTACAAAGGGGATTCAAAAATGACAACCAAACTTGCTGCAATACCACTATCAACAAAAATAAAGAAAACAAGAAAATCCTTTACACGACATTAATTTTCACCACCCCTCCAATGTGACGAAATTGTCAACAGGTCCATAGACATTGAAAAGGATGAAACGAATATCTACAAAGTAGCATGTGACTAATGAGGCTATCCAATGCCTAGTTTTATGAATAGTTGCATGGGAGGTTCCAACAGGATTCTAATATGTTAGAATTCCGCTTGCCGCTCCTTCAGAATCCAGAACATCCCATTCACATCTTGCCCATATTACTTCTATAGTTTTGGAAACTTCTTCCTTTGTCATTTTAGTTTCTTGTATACAAACAATATTAGGCTTATTACATAAACAAAGGTCTCTGATACACCTTTGCTTTGAGTGGGCATTAGCACCCCTTATATTCCATGAGATGGTAGCCATGTCTCATTAGGGGTTACTGACCTTGCTTGCAAATGACCAATATCATTTTGTTGTTTTGTAAAGAGATCAACCAACTTAGATTGTGTTCCTTTCTTTATGTTTGCTCTTGCTTCCCTGGCTCTTGCTTGATAATTTGAGGGTTTTCCTCTTTTTGCCTTGCTTGTATCAGGAGTAGGTCTTATTATTCTATTCCTTGATATTCTTTTACAACTTTCCTTTTCATTAGATTTATCCTCTCTTTGATCTGCTATAGAAGCTTTTGACTTGTCCTGCTCATTTTTTGGTATTTCCTTATTAATGGTAGAGGTATTAACATCTAACATTGCATTTTCTCTACCACTTTTCTTCTCCTAAATGGTGCATGGTACTTCAAGAGAGTCTTCAAAATCTGATGAGGCACATTCCTTAGGTTCAACAAGAATTTTCATCCTTAAATCAGGATCATACTGAATAGACTGTTCCTTGTTAATATTTTGATCCTGTTGTATCGTGTCCTCTAAACTTTGATTTGCTTTTTCTTCATAGGCTAAAGCCTCAAAAGAATTGGTATTTCTTCCCGTACTGGTCTCCACTATTTATTTAATTTCATCTGCCTGGACCTATTTTTGGTAGTTGAAAACCATCCTCATCTATATCCATTTGTAAGTTTCTGTTGGGATTTTATACGTATGTTTCTGCTAGACCCTTCTTAGGGCATGATCTCTCAATATGCCCCACCTCATGACATCGTCTACATCTAAAAGATATGTTTTCATAATCTATGGCTTGGGTCCACAACTTATCCCCATACTTAAGAATGATTGATTATGATAAAGGTTTACATATATCAATCATGACCAATATCCAAGCATAAATAGCCAAGAATTCATCTTTTTTTAGTTTCTAAAATCTCAAGAAATTATCCCAAAACGTTGCCTATTGCCTTGAAGGTATCAATTTCCCAAAATTCAATGGGCAACCCATACATCCTAACCCAGGTTGGTACTAGGGATAAATTTATGTTTTCAGGTGCAAAGCCTTCATATCAGTGGGTAAGGAAGAGCTGTTCTTCCCATAAACCAAGGACCCCCCTTTTAGGATTCTATCTCTTTCCTCCTTGGAACAAGCTAGGAAGAAACCTTTGGGAAGAAATGATAGACTTACTCCTAAAGATTTCCAACTCTTATCAATATATTTTCTCAAGGCCAAAGCCCCTAGCCAAGACCCATTAAATTTACCAAACATTGCCCTATCTTTGAGCAACACGGATCGCTTCTCTGTGAGGTCCTGTTGGTCAAAAATCTGCCTTAGGTATGAAATATGCGTTCATGTGCCCTAGACCTGGCCAACATTGAAAGGCCGAGAGGAAGAAATGCCTCCCGTGCCAATCTCCAGAGATGGGCTGGTTCCCTTGCTATTCTAACTTGGGGGATTTAGATTAAAGAACAGGAAAGAAATTTACAAATGACTGAAAGAGATGGGAAATATGGCCACAGGCCAGATAGAACAGGGGTGATGAACTAACAACACGATCACTTAACCATACGGCGAATGAATAGCACTCAATACATAAAACTAACAAAAATTAAAACCAGGTATCTAACATGTGTAATCTCCAAGGCTATGGAGCGTTCACCCTCTATCGGGAGTCAAATCCAGATATTAGAATAATAACTCTCATACAGAGCAGAGAATTTAATAGAAAATAAGCAATAGAAGACACACACATGAATAGAAGTCCAGAGTTAGAGCCAAACATTATCTGTATTGATAGCAGAATTCAAGTTACAACAAGCTTTCTAGCAAACGTCCATCATTTTACAATAAAATTGCTGGCTTATATAGAGAATTCTGCCGCTTGAAATATTAAATGCACACCCACAAAACATCATGGTGGCAAAGAAGATAGGATTTGCAAGGAAAAACAGTTATGAAATAGTAACCAGGCATGGGCTGAAACTGATGACTCCCTGAAACGTAACTGTACCTCTTCAATGCTCTGACGGGCCCAGCCGGTGGCGTCGTCTCCTTGCTCGTTGGAACCGCCCTAATGAAAGATAAGATTCTGCATCCCCGGAACGTCAAGTCTGGAAGCTTCCTAGACCGACTGCGTTTAGATGGATAAGGATGCACCTGGTCCTGCTGATGAGAAGCGCCTCTGAAGAATTCGGGCCGAGGCAATGGAGCTAGATAGAAAACAGGCGCTAGATGCAGCCCCAGCTGTTACATTTTACCACATCCTAGCCCGAAACGGGCTGGCGCTTCATAAAACTGCATTAAAACAACTTGCTACCTTGAACACAGTGTAGACGTTGAAAAGTCAAGGCGCAAAGCGCCACTGGCTTGCCCCGAATCTGCTTGGTGCTCGAAAAATGAAGCGCAACTCCTTGGCACCTTGAAGACAGCGCTGGCGTTGAAAAGTTAACAGCCAAAGCGCAGTGGAATGTAGCGCAAATGCCTTGTGCCTGAAAAGCAAAGCGCAGCTTCTTGGGGCATCGGGAGGAGCGCCGGCGTTGAAAAGTCAACTGCCAAAGCCTTGCGAATTTGGAGCGCCTTTGCTGGGAAGTGGAGCGCAACTGCCTGGCCTAGGGAGTGGTGCAGAGTTGAAAAGTCAACAGGCATTGCGCTCTCCCTTGTTTCGCATTTGCCTTGCACTCAAGAATTTGAGTGCAACACCTTGGTACCTCGGAAGCGGCGCTGTGCTTTGAAAAGTCAACTGGGATTGCGCTCTTACTTAAGCCCGAAATTGCTTTAGGCTTGGCGAAATGGGCGAAACATAGCTTGTTGGATGTGTCTCATCCTTTGCCGAGGAAGTACTGTACGGAAGGTACGGAAGGGTAAGAAGAGCCGAGCTCCTCGAACGGGGGTGTTGGGGGGTCCGAGGGGCAGTAGCCCCTCCCGGCCACGCCGAAGGCGTTCGGGCCTAGGGAGATGCGTTGATGTTGAACGGTCAAAGGACAAAGTGCAGTCACTTGGTGCGAAATGGCCTTGCGCCTGAAAAGTGGAGCGCAACAAGCCTGGCAACACTTAGCATTTTTTTTATTAAAATTGCTGCTGCGCTTGAAAAGTCAACGGACCTTGCGCTCCCTGTCAGCTGCGCATTTGCCTTGCGCTCAACCACTGGTGCGAAACAGACCGAGTCCCACACTTGTGCTAAAATTGACAGCTTTGGACAGTTTGGAGGCAACTTTGCCGAATTTAGGCCCCAGGACAGGATCACGCCTTACAAACAGGGCGCAAACAACCGGGGGGCACCTACGTCTTCTCGCCCAAAAGTGGGTGTGCTGTTGAAAAAGAATTCATTTATGTGTTTAGCTCCAGAAAAACAAACTTTTGTAGATCTTAAGGAGGCTATGATCTCGACCCCGGTGTTAGTCACTCTTGATTTTTCGAAACCATTTATAATTGAAAGTGATGCTTTGGGTCATGGTATTAAGGCCGTATTAATGCAAGAAGGGCAACCTTTAGCTTTCACTAGTGAGGCGCTATCAAGTAAAAATTTGGGAAAATCTACTTATGAAAAAGAAATGATTGCCATCCTCCATGTTGTTAATCATTAGTGACCATATCTCATTCGGAGACATTTCTCGATTAAAACGAACCACCAGAGTTTGAAATATTTTTGGGAACAAAGGGTATCTACTCTAGCACAACAGAAATGTGTCTCAAAATTGCTGGGGTGTGATTATGACATTGTGTATAAGAAAAGAAAGGAGAATATTGTAGTAGATGCCCTCTCCCGTCAGTTTGAGGATCAAGTGACAGTGTGTGCCCTTTCATCCTCACTTCCTCAATGGGTCTTCCAACTTCAAGAAGACACAACCAAGGACCCGTCCATACAGATTTTGTAGGAACTGTTGGCATTTTTGCCACATTAAATTTCTGACAAAATTTTGCCCAAGTATGGAGCTTTAAATCAGCAAAACACATGCAGAAGTGTTGGCATTTTCGCAGGCCCTAAAAGTGGAGGATAAATTGGATGAAATGATCTTTGGATCTTTTGTCATTGCAGATCTTTTCGCAAGCTTTCTGGCGATATATTATAATAGGCGATCGGGGCAGCGGATCAAAAGTTATGGCCCTAGGAAGCAGAGCCAGCGAAAGCCCATTTCGGGCTTGAAAAATTGGCTAAGGCACGGCCAGAATGCTCAAGTTCGCCCGGAATGCTCAAGTTCGCCCTCGAGAATGCTCAAGTTCGCCCGGAATGCTCAAGTTCGCCCCCGAGAATGCTCAAGTTTGCCCAGAATGCTCAACTTCGCCCTAGAAAACTCAACTTTGCCCCAGAATGCCCAATTGTAATGTCCCCATCCTAGTCAGCTAACAGAGCGTAATATGGACTTGCCTATTCATAAGGTTCCGTAGGCAATTTCGAGTGTTTAGGAACCATTAGGTGTTATGGAGATATTGTTGGACGATCTGCATTCCACGGTTGTCGACTTTCGGGACCGTTTACGCAAGTATTTTCAAAGACTTACTATTTTTAGTAAGTCAATTAGGGTTGGATTCTCGGGAAACGGAAAGTACGACTGGCATCTTCGACTTAATGGGTATCCGTTTCCGTAAGTTGTTTGGTGGTTGGATGTTGGGAGAGCAATAATTTTAATGCCCGAAGATTTATAATGTTATATTTAAATATAAAAGTTAAATATATTAATGTTGGGCATTAATTTAATCTTAGAAGGGGTCATGTAACCACTTGAATTAAAGGGGATTTTATAAAGTTCATATTTCTAATGTCATACAAGTGGTATGGTCTCCTTGGAAAGTAATAAGTGAAATATATTACAATTTATGGTAAAAAGAATACCTTCAAGGTGCAACGTAGCATTTGGAAAGACAAATTATCCCACATTCAAGAAGTGAATGGATCAACTAGCTTTGGGAAAGGATAAAAGTGGCATTGAAGAGTTGATTGTGACATATTTGGTTATTACATTTCATGTTTGGAGAAAGGAGCTTGCTTGCAGCAGAGTTTGCAGGAAGATATCCAGCTTGTTTGTGACGAAAAACCACAGGCAAGGGCAGATTTGGCTTGTTTGGAGATGAAACCCTCCAGCAGGAACATCACTTTTGGGATTGCAAGATATCCTTGGAGTGATTTGGCATTTCCGTGAAGGGGAATGATTTGAGCTTCAAAGTGGCAGTTTGTTGATGAGTTTTGGGGTGCACTTGGTGCCATTTTTAGAGTTACTTCAGATTGCAGATGTTTCCAGTGAGGCCAAACCATTAGAGGCTATTTTGAATTAGATTGCTTGGGTTTTGAAGAAGCTTGTATTGCTAATTATTCATAGTTTTTGATCAGCTTATCAGCCGTACACTTCAGCAGTTTGGAAGGGATCTATGTCATTTGTGAAGGGTTTTAACAGGTCGTACCAGTTGCAGTGAAGGGCGTGCACTTATTGAGGCCAAACGCCTCCCATTTGGAGTATTCATTGTGTTGTAT
The DNA here is from genome assembly GCA_028583015.1 of Wollemia nobilis. Lineage (NCBI taxonomy): Eukaryota > Viridiplantae > Streptophyta > Pinopsida > Araucariales > Araucariaceae > Wollemia > Wollemia nobilis. Next base: position 26,828,313 of record JAQPPZ010000523.1, read on the forward strand.
GAGGTCTTCTCTTTGTTGGACAGCCAAACAACAATTAGTATGCTGGAGAAATTGTATTACAAGCATATTTAATGAATATATAAGTTTGTTGTTGCTGGTGTTAACTTCCAGAATTATATCAGGCCTTTAGATCTCCGGGTACACTTATCCTTGTACAATTTCCTTCATTGGGTTTGCCCAATATCATTAGAAGAAGTTTGTGCTTAAATTTCGTAGTCATTGGAGGAGTAGTTTTTAAGATACAAGCATTTCTAGTTTGCTGCTATTTTTATTTCCAGAATTTGTATTATTGCAAAAAGTATAAAAAATTCATATTTGCATAAATCATGTGATATCAAAGCAATCAGCAAACAAGACATTCAAGTTTTCAGTTTGGAACCCAAGATCGGAACCTGGCTCTTTGGGTGGCAAATTTATTTGCCTTCGAAAGGGGTAGGACATTACACCAATTTTGGGCCCGATTTCGAAGTTTCGCCGAGCGTTTTTTAACGCTAAGACTGCATCCGGAGGGTGCACGTCTCGAGAAAGAGAAGTTAGGTGGGAATTTAAGGCGCCTTCATGGCACACGAATCTGGGTCTCCTGCCCATCCCATCAAAACGACGTTGTCAGGTCCGAGAAAGCCCTCTAGGGCAGGTTCCACCTACTGCAGTAATGAGACATGCTCCCCCAACTGCAAAGCCTGTCCGAAGCCGCTGCAAACACGAGTGAGCCGCATTCCATGGAGGTTGTCATCTGGTAGAGGTCAAATCTCAGTTGCTCCGCCAGTTTTTGGGTTTTGGCATTAATGGTTACGGGGTTGAATTCTTCTATAAAAGGCCACTCCATGTAATGTAATCGGGGGGGAACATTTTGCTAGAAAGCTGCTGTACTTGGACTCTGCTTCAATATTAAGACTCGTGGTTCTGATTCTGGACTCTTTTCCTGTGTATGATGCCGTCTATTATTTCTGTCAATTCTGTTCTTTTATATGCATTCTTTGAATTCTGCATTATGGATTTAAGTGTGTGATAACGAGTGAAATCTGGAATTGTTGAAGGATACATACCAGGATGTGTTTCAGTTAATGAATGAAATCTGGAATTGTTGAAGGATACATACCAGGATGTGTTTCAGTTTTAGTTTCTATTATACTCATAATATTGATTGCTGCTGGTTTTTGTGCTGCCTGTTCTTCCCTTTGGAACTATCTACATTTCCGTTCCTTTCAGTTATTTACATTTCTTTCAGCACTTTCCCAATTTCTTTCCAGTTCTCTAATCTAAAACCCAGTGTAGCCAGCCTTCTCTGGAGATTGGCACGGAAGGCATTCCTTCCTCCCGGCCTTTCAATCTGTTGGGCGGGTCTAAGGCGCATAGATAGACCAAACCCTTTCCCATTCGTAACCAACAGTTTTTTCTGGCACGCTCGGTGGGACGAACAGTCTCCATATTTTAAGGGAGCCCGAGTTTGGTGAACCTCTGGCTTGCCTTCATCTGGCAAAATCACCTGGCGACTCTAACTGAGTTGAAGATCCAAATTTCTTGATCGTAGGCGCCTTTTAAGTTGAACGAAGACACCTCGAGGAATCAAGGTTTGGTGAGCAGCCTTGACCTCACAAGCAGAGAAAAGAATGTTCACTTGGCGACTCCGACTTAGTGGCAAGGGCCGTGATTTATGCAGACCACTGCTATAATGGCAAAGGTATGCTATCCCAGTTGGGATGATCCTGGCCCTCTGAATCTCCAAAGTTGGCATGAGATTCCCAAAAGTGCCCTGAAAACCCTAACAAAATACAATGGCACTGAGGGAATGGCCCAAGAGCACCTTGAAGATGTTGTTGCTCTAGCGACCCTCCATGGCATAACCCACAAAGATGTCATGATCAGACTTCTAGTCCTGTCTCTGGAAGGAAGGGCGCTACAGTGGTACAGACTGCTCGGGCGTAAGAGCATCTGCTCATGGGAGGACTTAGCGGGAGCACTCATCAACACATTTGACGGCTCTCAGGATCCCTTCCAACTCTTGATGCACCTCTCCACCATCACGAGAGCACCTCTAGAGGGCATCACAGACTTTAATGTCCGATTTTGGAGGAGTTGGAGGAGAATTCCAGAGGAAATCCAGCCGACACCCGCCCAGGCCCACCTCTTCTATGTTCGGGCTTTCCACCCGGATATAAGCCTCCTCCTACTGCAATCTGGGGAACAAAGATTCCCTCAAGTCTTTCAGGAAGCAGTGCAAGCGGAGCGGTTTCTACTCCTATCAGGAAAAATACAGTGGGGAGAAACTGCCTTTCCATCACTTTCTCCGGTAGTTGCTGCTCCCGTCTATCCCGCACAATATTCACAATGGCAGATCCCTCAAACTGTGCAGAGACCTGGAATGCAGCTGTGTGGAGCTCAAAAGGCGGATCTCGTCCAAGGCCAACGGTGGGAATATGCAAACACTGCTTAAGCAATGGATAATATGGTTGCTTGCAATTTCCATCAGGAGATGGGCCAAGAAGGGGAATACAACAAGTGGGCTCTCTAAAGTGGTGGTATTGGCTCCAACCATCACTACAACCAGTACTCAAAGAAGGCTCCCAGGTGGCAAATCTCCTTGCCACATTATTCATTAACTGTATGAGTACTGGCATGCATGAGAACTTGCCACGTTGCACCCTGTTCGCAACCTGGAGAACTTCGGGAAGAGGCCAGCCGGACTTCAAATATCAACTCAAGTACAATCAGATCTGGTCCGGACATTGTAGGTTCACCGGATAGGCACCCGAAGCTAGGTTTGTGGTGGCGGCATGCCAATCATGTCGCAAAATTTTGTGTAAATAATGTAAATAGGCCGACTAGTAAGTAAAGTTTTAGTTGTTTTTTTTTTTTTTTTTTTTAGTTTAGTTCGTGCATTTTTGAGCGCGAAAGAGAGGAGGAAGAGGCAGAAGGGGAGAAGTTGGAGGAAGAGTTTACTACCGTCAGTGAACACTCAGAGGAGGACAACGAGGATGACTCTGTTGCCCAATGGATAAAGGCTTGGGATTGATTTGCATTCAGACAAGCAAAATGCCTCGCGAGCCGCCAGAAATGTTGGCATTTTTGCCACATTAAATTTTTGACAAAATTTTGCCTAAGTATGGAGCTTTAAATCAGCGAAACGCATGCAGAGGTGTTGGCATTTTCGCAGGCCCTAAAAGTGGAGGATAAATTGGATGAAATGATCTTTGGTTCTTTCGTCATTGCAGATCTTTTCGCAAGCTTTCCGGCGATATATTATAATAGGCGATTGGGGCAGCAAATCAAAAGTTATGGCCTCGGGAAGCAGAGCCAGCGAAAGCCCATTTCGGGCTTGAAAAATTGGCTAAGGCATGACCAGAATGCTCAAGTTTGCCCAGAATGCTCAAGTTCGCCTAGAATGCTCAAGTTTGGCCTCGAGAATGCTCAAGTTCGCCCAGAATGCTTGACGTCGCCCCAGAATGCTCAAGTTTGCCCAGAATGCTCAAGTTCGGCCCCGAGAATGCTTAAGTTCGCCCATAATGCTCGACTTCGCCCCAGAATGCTCAACTTCGCCTAGAATGCTCAACTTCGCCCCGAAGCTCAACTTCGCCCAGAATGCTCAATTTCGGGCCCGATTTCCAGCAAAGTTTCGCCGAGCATTTTTTAACGCTAAGACTGCATCCGGGGGGCGCACATCTCGAGAAAGAGAAGTTAGGTGGGAATTTAAGGTGCCTTCATGGCACACGAATCTGGGTCTCCTGCCCATCCCATCAAAACGGCGCTATCAGGTCCCGGAAAGCCCCTTAGGGCAGGCTTCACCTATTGCAGTAATGAGACATGCTACCCCAGTTGCAAAGACTGTTCGAAGCCGCTGCGAACATGAGTGAGCCGCATTCCATGGAGGCTCTGTCATCTGGCAGAGGTCAAATCTCAGCTGTTCTGCCAGTTTTTGGGTTTTGGCATTAATGGTTACGGGGTTGAATTCTTCTATAAAAGGCCACTCAATGTAATGTAATTGGGGGGGAACATTTTGCTAGAAAGTTGTTGTACTTGGACTCTGCTTCAATATTAAGACTCCTGGTTCTGATTCTGGACTCTTTTCCTGTGTATGATGCCTTCTGTTATTTCTGTCAATTCTGTTCTTTTATATGCATACTTTGAATTCTGCAATCTGGATTTAAGTGTGTGATAACGAATGAAATCTGGAATTGTTGAAGGATACATATCAGGATGTGTTTCGGTTTTAGTTTCTGTTATACTCATAATATTGATTGCTGCTGGTTTAAGTAGAAGTTAGTAATTGTGTTGCCTGTTCTTCCCCTTGGAACTATCTACATTTCCGTTCCTTTCAGTTATTTACATTTCTTTCAGCACTTTCCCAATTTCTTTCCAGTTCTCTAATCTAAAACCCAGTGTAGTGTAGTAAAGGAGCCAACCTTCTCTGGAGATTGGCACGGAAGGTATTCCTTTCTCCCGGCCTTTCAATCTGTTGGGCGGGTCTAGGGCGCATAGATAGACCAAACCCTTTCCCAGTTGCGGATTCGTAACCAAGAGGAACAACTCCAAAGGGATCCCAATTTGCATGTCGGATATTCATGGGATGGACACCTGTTAAGAATCTTCAGATATCAAGGTTGCATTGTGGTCTCCAGAACCTCATCACTCCGTGAGGATATCATGAGAGAAATGCACAGTTCACCTACTGTAGGCCATTCAGGAGATTTATACCATTCACCTTCGAGTTCTGATTTGGCTTTTCTGAGTTTTTGCTAAGTCCGAGTTTCTCTATTATGATTTATACCATTCAATTGCAATAATTTCATTATACTTGTAGAAGGAAGATTCACACATGAGACGATGGAGTCAATGCTGTTATGCATCTCAAATTGAGTCCCTATGCTCCTGTAATACTCTGCTGCACTTTGGAAATAAAGTTTTACAGATATAGATGATAATGTTGCCGTTGCTTTAGTGATATGATAAGTTTTTAACTGCCATTCCAAATTTGCTTATGGATGTTCCATTTTGGATAATGGAAGTAATGGACTTATACAAGTTTAGTGACTAATTGTTTGCCCTATTAATATGTATATGCTAACCCCATATACCCCGTATGTCCAAGTTTAAGCCACCTTTTCATTTTAAGTATTCAATCATCTTTTTTTGTTATTGTTATCTTTTAGTAGCTTAACCAAATAAGGGCATGTAATATTTTCCTATTTCTTGTGACGTAACTCTTATACACTTTTACCCTAAGTTTTGATGGAAGTCGAGATTTTCATCGAGCCCACAAGAGTGAGCCATACATTGATGGAAAACTTATTGTTATATACCTAGCATTGGTTTGTGGTTCACCTAATGTTACCAAGATTCTTGGGCCTAGGCAAAACACTTATCCCATAACAGGGAAAAACACAATGCATTGAGCCAATATCTGAAATTTGTCAAATAGGCAGTGTATAGACAAAAGGACCTGGTTCACAACACTTAATTGGCTAAGACAGATGAATCTTGTGTTAGAAAGGCATTAAAAGGTAAGAGATAACTTGCCTTAAAAAGAGAAGAGTTTTGTTTTACTTGGTGTTTTGTTTGGTGACTCATCTGCTGCAATTTTCTTAACACTTCATTTTTTCTGAAAAAACAGTTATGAACTTTTCCTGCCATTTTTTAAAGGATTTTAACTTATTTGTCTGCAAACTTATAATAAATGTTTTCCAATTTTCTAAAAGGTGCTAATTCATCTAATTTTGAGATGTTTGGTTGTAAACAAATATCCCATTCTTGTTTGGAAGCAATTTGTCTCTAGGATTGTTCATAAAAAGTGACAGCTCCAAGATATCTAATAGACTAGATTTATGTGAAATTTAATTTGCACGATGATTTTCTTGTGCTTTGTAGCATTGTCACTTTTATAATTGTCAACTTTTTAATATTGCTATTTTATTCGTAGTTTCTAAATTGTACATCTAATCTTACATCTCTTAAAATATGTTTGAGTTGAAAGTGTTGCATCATTTTTGGTAATTGAATTTCTAACACATGGTTTCTATTGTAAATAGGTCATCTTTCCTGCTTTTGACACACGGGTAAAGAACATTGTTCTAACCTACTCACTTGAGCATAAAGGGGAAAATGACCTTTTTGTCCAGGTGTTTGGTTTGCTAAATTCAGCTGTGAAACATGATAATAATGGATCACCGGAGTTATGTCGAGAGCTTATGTGTTGTACCGAGGCAATTCAGACATCTCTATGTCAGCACATGTCAAAAGAGGAGGAGCAGGTATGCACTTAAATAATATGCTGAATTTTGCATGGTGAGATTCTATTTCGTACAGAGTAAGATGACGTTGTGCAGTTGATGAATTATATAGCAACCAAGCAGCAGTCAAGCCTGCATCTGGTTACTCAAATTAACCAATAACAAAGAGGGTTTGCCTGCTAGTTACTCAAAGATATCTGATTCTTTTTTCAGAAGGTTCCTGCATTGATTAATCACACACATTTACAATTATTTGCTCCTCTAAAAGTCTTAAACAAGAATGAGTTAAGGTAATACAAGTCCACTCTTGCATGTCGTCTAAATAAACGTTAATCAACACATACCTTGAATTGGGCTGTAATGTTATCCTGAACTTTAAGGCCCTCACTACTGGATTGACCAGTCAACCTAATATGGTAGGACAAAATAAAATATTGGAAACGCCTGGAATTAGTCATGATATACATGACCAATGATAAATTCGAAATTCTTGAATAATCACTGAATTAGTTTAACTGTACTCATCCATTTTTCGCAGCATGAAAAACTGACTTGCATTTCTGATTGCTTTCCTTGCAACTGCTTTAGAAGGTCCAGGTAATGGAATCTCTTGAAATTTACCATATTCATCTCTTCCACTCTGGAAGGCTTATGATATAGGTTTTTGCAAATTGCTACAAGACATATTTGACTGCAGATCTAATGCTAACTTGGCGGTTCTTATGGTGGGCATGGTTCTTTTTTCAATTGTGTTGCAACAATTTGGATGTGCAAAAGCATTTACCTATAGGATTTTAGTCTATGATCATATAATCTATACATCTCTGATCTGAGATTGTTTTTCTCACAATCAATTGCATTCTCTATGGGCAGAAGTTTGAGGAAATTATGTTTCTTGTAAATATCGTTTTTATCATAGAATTGAGTTTTACATAAACTGAGCAAATAATTTTGACTGGTTGCAGGTGTTCCCATTACTTAAACAGCATTTTTCCTTCAGAGAGCAGGCTTCATTGGTGTGGCAATTCATTTGTAGCATTCCTGTGAACTTGATGGAAGAATTCCTCCCATGGCTTGTGTCCTCACTTTCAATTGATGAAAAGAAGTACATTGTAGAATGCATGCATAAAATAGTCCCAAAAGACAAATTGCTCCAAGAGGTAGTGCTTTTTTGCATTTTTGTTACAAGAGTGAAAATGAAGTCACCCTTTCAAGTTATGTCTTTAACATGTTTTTGCATGGACAATGAAGGTTGTTTTTACCTGGATGCAAGAGAAGACACTACGAATGGACCTTAAAGATGTTATCTTACTTAACAATAAACAAACAAGTTGTTGCTTAGAGGGACCACATTGTGTTGAAGGTACGGTAGCAGCAACAAAGCCAACTATGCACAGTTTAAATGTATTTAAAAGCTGTAAGAAAATGTGCAAAAAGCCTTCAGATATCAAGTGTGACTTTGCAAATAACCATGCTAAAGATTTGCTGACTTCTCCAATCAATGAGATTATCCATTGGCATAAAGCTATTACAAGGGAGCTTAAAGAAATTACAGAAGAGGTATATAGGATGCATTGTTCTGGAGATCTTTCAAATTTGTCCACCTTCATTGGTCGTTTGCGATTCCTAGAAGATGTTTGTATCTTCCACAGGTATCCTGTTTACTTTTCTATTTGAATTTCATTTCCTTTATCTTCTATTCTAATAAGAAAAGAACCCCATGCCCAGTGCTGCAGAGGACAACATTTTGTTTCCAGCTGTTGATCAGAAGGTTAGAAGATGCGAGTCTTTTATCGATGACCATCTACTGGAGAAAACACAATTATATAATTTTCGAAGCCTCATAGAAAGCATTCATGTTGCTGGGGGAAATTATAATACATCTGAAAATTCCAGTGAACTTTGTACACAGGCTCACATGATAATGGAGACAATTCAACAACATTTTCTTGACGAGGAAATTCAGGTAGGTTCTCTGTCTCTATTATAGAATTTACATTGGTCACTAAGCAACAAATGGGTATAGCCCAGCATGGGAGAGGTGCTGGAAAGTGTTAAGATATCTTGTGTTATTTTCTTAGGTTCTTCCTCTTGCACGTGAACATTGCAGTGTCGAGGAGCAACGGAATCTTTTGTATGAAAGTCTGCGTGTAATGCCATTGAATTTGCTGGAGCGTGTTTTGCCATGGCTTTTTGCAACCCTGAGCGATCAGGAGGCCAAGGAAATGCTTCAGAACATGTGTCTAGCAGGTTATTTGTTAAGATGTTGTCTGAGTTTTGTCTTGCATGCATGTGTATTTCGGGATATTGACATATGTCCTATACAAGGAAAACAAATAGTGTGAAACAACTGCATTTTATATTTTGAGTTGATTATGTTTCCTTAATGAGTTTTTGAATATATTTCTTGCTCTTAATAAATTGTGATGCAGCTCCTATTTCTCATAGAGCTTTAGTTACTCTTTTCTCTGAATGGGCTTGCAAAGGAAATATCAAAATTCACTTGAAATCTGGAAGATTTTTTTGCATTTCTTCAAATTCTACAAATGATTACTGCCAAGAAACCACAAAAGAGAATGTATTGGACATGAACAATAACTGTAGTGATTATCCCAGAGAATCCCAAAGCCATGCTCATTGTGGACATGCTTCAACAGAAGCAGATGAAAGGCCTTTAAAGCGACCTCATTCTTGCACAATAGATCCTCTAAGTTGCACTTCTGATCAATGTCCTCCAGTAACTTCAATGAAACATTCTGGAAACCCCTCTTTAGGTCAATATTGCGGTGTTCCTGAACTTGGTTTAGCCACTAACAACCGAAGCATAGTTGCACAATCTGCAAGAAGGAACGTGCATTTTTTTTCTCTCAATTCTGCAGCCAATCCATCTATTTGTTCTAGCTTATTTGGTTTGGCAGCTGATATTGCTGTTTCAGATGTTAGCCAAGCAGCTAAACCCATTGATCATATTTTCCAGTTTCACAAGGCACTCCACAAGGATCTCAAACGCTTGGATGTTGAGTCATCTAGGATAACAAATTGTGATGAAACTTTCCTTCGGCAGTTCTCTGGACGCTTTCGTCTTCTATGGGGTTTGTATCGAGCTCACAGCAATGCTGAAGATGAAATAGTCTTTCCAGCCTTAGAGGCCAAAGAGGCTCTTCATAATGTGAGTCACTCATACACCATTGACCACAAGCAGGAGGAGAACCTCTTTGAAGACATTTCTGCTGTTCTTTTTGAGCTGTCACAGTTGCATGAATGTTGGACTGAGAATAATCTATTTATAAAATCAGATGCCAGCACCTCTCCTCCTGGAGATCAGATACTGAGGTATGAAGTACTTTCTGCAAAGCTGCAAGGCATGTGCAAATCATTACGAATAGCATTAGATCTTCACGTATCCCGTGAAGAACTTGAGTTGTGGCCACTATTTGACACCCATTTTTCTGTAGAGGAGCAGAATAAAATCATAGGGCAGATAATTGGAACTACGGGTGCAGAGGCACTCCAGACAATGCTGCCATGGGTGACAGCAGCTCTTACACAAGAAGAACAGAATAGGATGTTAGATATTCTGAGAAATGCTACACGCAATACAATGTTTGATGAATGGCTGAGTGAATGGTGGAAAGAATCTCCAATATCTTCCAACCAGTCACCATCTGCATTAGAAGAACAGACTGTACCTCCTTCAGGGACAGCAGAATCGTTGCAGATGGTGGCAGATTACCTATCTAGGATTGATCATGATACATGTAATTTGAATAAGGAGACTTCAGGCAGGCTGCACTATTTGACTGAACCAGATAGTTCTGATCAGAATCAGTTACCCTTTGAGCACACTTCCAAAGACAGTGACTTGAAGAGTTCCAATGGAATGCCAATTGAAAAGAGCAGACCTTCAGTGCATACTGTTGCACCTTCAAATAAAGATAAGGACCAAGCTTTGAAAATGAATGTAGTGCAGGATATACAAAAACATGTTGAACAAGGCATTCAGAAATTCAACCCTGGATGGAAGGACATTTTTAGAATGAATCAGGAAGAGCTTGAATCTGCCATAAGAAAGGTGTCAAGAGATACATCTTTGGACCCACGTAAGAAAGCGTATCTTATGCAGAACCTTATGACCAGGTTAGTTCTTAATCATATCATTATCCTTGTATACTTCCCTTGAGCATTGATCTTGATAGAACATAAATCTGACTGGATGGGTCAATGCTTTTAGTCGTTGGATAGCTGCACAGCAGCAGTTGCCTCAGTCAGAAGCAAGTCATTTGGGACATGGTGAAGCCATTCCTGGACAATGTCCATCATACAGAGATGCAGATCAAAGTTCTTTTGGTTGCAAGCATTATAAGAGGAACTGTAAACTTCTTGCTGTTTGTTGTGGCCAGCTATTTTCCTGCAGACATTGTCATGATGAAGTCAGCAACCATTTGATGGACAGGTTGGATTTTTTATGTGCTAAGATTCTTAAACTTCCCTTGTATTTCAATTCCAAGTTCTATGATAATATCAGTGTTTTCCTATTTCCTTTTAATAAACCATTCTTGCAGGAAGGCAACTAAAGAGATGATGTGCATGAAGTGCTTGCGCATCCAGCCTGTGGCACCAAACTGTACTTCTTCTTCTTGTGAGGGATTTTCCATGGGACACTATTTCTGCAGCATATGCAAATTTTTTGATGATGAAAGGTTATGCAACATATCCTTATAAATACTTCATTTGTTTTTTTAGATCTTAAAAAAAGGAATTCTCTTGCATATAAAAAATTGAGATTTGAAAACACTATACATAAAGGGAGATATGAGTATCATATAACAAGCTATACTCTTTATATTTGTTTATTTTAACCTTAAATTATCTTTTAGTTTGTTCCTAAGAGAGTAAGAGCAGTTGATTGATGGCCACCCCCTATACCAAGCAGTCTTATGTAGTACATTACAAAAAAAAAATGGTACAGAAGACTTTTGCACCCTCTTAAATGTCTTGGATGTAAACAAAGAAATATGATATGTCCATTAATGATCCCACAGCTGTTGGTTGTATTGGTAATTACACACAAATATGAAGCATATTTATCTTTTCCATCCCATATCAAAAAATATTTCTCTTCATCATTGTTGAGTTTTGTGCCAGGCTTCCATCTCATTCCTTTTTCTTCTTCTTCCACTGCATTGTTTCCCCCAATCATTACGATCTTCTTGGCTTGTTCCTCTAGTGTGTCTCTAGTAAGTCTGTAGAACTCCACACAAAGAAATAGAATGCAAACTACTATAATGTGATTCCATTAAGGAAGATGAAGGATGGGAAGAACTTACAGATACATGTAAATACGCAGCACATAGCATATATCCTTTAATTATAATCATCTGAAATACACAAGGTTCCACGAGCCTGGGGGACGGGTTTCGGGGGACGGCAGGGGACGGCTCGGGGACGGCTAGGGGGGACGGCTGGTATAATACTATGAAAATTGAAATTTTTTAGAAATTTAGAATAATCTACACATTCAGAATTCTACACACAACAAAAATGATATTAGGATATTCATATTGATATTAGTTACTAAGTGCAGCCATTTAATTGTTTCAACAAATATAACTTGAAGGTTCAGCCAAGGATATCAAGTGCAATTTGCCAATCTCTAACAGTTAACCAAATTAGTTGCTATTGCTCAAGTAATGAATGCCACATTATTCAGCTTTTACACATCATTTTCAACAATGTACTAAAGAACATAAAGAACAGATTAAAGCAAAAGTTACAGTATTCTATGAAGATTAAAGCAAAAGTTACAGTATTCTAATATTACAGTATTCTAAAATAAGCGGATTTGTCATTGAAGTCAATGTCCTAAAGCAAAAGTTACAATTTTCTCATTGAAGTCAATGTCCTAAACTCAATGGGATTTGTCTCTTTGTAAGAATAAGACAAGTTGATGCCAAGCATTCCTCATCTGTATTTTCTCAATGGAAGTGTATGCAAAGCAAACAATTTAGGCCACTTTGCAGCAAATCAATAACCATTTATAGCAACAAAGGAACACACGTAAAAGCAAAACAGTGAACATGAATCTAATTGGATGCTATCTGTTTTACAAAATCTTCATTCTTGAACATTAGATAAATCAGCAATAGAAGCATTTTGGACCAGGGTCTTTTCCCCACCAAATAAAGTGCCATTCCAGTAAGAGTTATCATGCCGCTTTTACTAGCCAACAGCTTCATCATGTTTTTACCTTACATGATTTTCTGAATTATGAACCTGAATTAAGACATGCAAAGCCATGATCTAAAAATGTTTTCAAAAATGCAGTCAAGAGGCACGCTGTTCTGAGTCCTGTAAAACTTGCTTGTTTCACTTTTTAACATCCTACAATTTAACTATTTTTTTCCTTGTCAGCTTCCTTCTCAAAAGATTTTGATTAACCTTGTTTAAAGGGATTTTGTAAATTTATGCTTATTAATTTTGTATTCTTGGTTTTTCTTTGGAACACTATTTCCAGCTCTCTCCAGACTGTTGTTACACAATGTAGTATTTGAGTCCAAATACCTGCTTTGATCATTTACGGATATTAAGAAACTTCCTTTCTTTCTAAGTAATTTTCACTAGTATGAGTAGGGTCTCTCTTTGTTACTCTTTATGTTATTCAGTGATCTCCGCTTATTATATCAACAATCTTTATCCCATATCACTTGTAATTTTAGAATACTGTAACTTTTGCTTTAATCTTCATAGAACAGATTGGTTGAGGACTTGCTTTAGAATACTGTAATTTTTGCTTTAATCTTCATTTGTGGAAAGTCAAAGTCATCATTTTCAACAATGTACTAAAGAACAGATTGAAGAACACAAATGTCTTACAATGTACTAAAGAACAGATTAAATTTTCATTTTTAATTTTTTTTTTAGTTTTTCTTTTGGCTGAGGACGCCCAACCATGGGGGATGGCTGGCTGTCCCTAGGGATGCCCCAAAATAGGGGACGTCCCGGGGACGGGAGGACGTAGGCCTCAGGCGTCCCTCGGGACTGTTGGCAATTTTGCCACATTAAATCTTTTGATAAATTTTGGCCTAAGTATGGAGCTTTAAAGCGGTAAAGAGCATGCTGAGGTGTTCGGGTTTTCGCGGGCCATAAACGGGGGCGATAAAATGGACAAAATGAGCTCTGGATATTTTATCATTGCAGATCTTCTCGCCAGACTTTCCGACGATATATTATAATAGGCGATAGGGTTAGTGGATCAAAAGTTATGGTCCCGGGAAGCAGAACTAGGAAACCCAGTTTTTGTGCGAAGTCCGACTGCGCCCAGTTTTTGGTGCGAAGTCCGACTGCACCCAATTTTGTGCGAAGTCCGACTGCGCCCTTCTTCCTGAGCGCACTTGGAAACAGTTTGGCAGAGAAATTGACTAAGTGTTGGAGCGCAACCTGACTTCGCAGCGAAGTCGGACTGCGCTCCCTTGTCCATGCGAAGTCCGAACAGCGGTGAGAATCAGCAGGTGTCGGTGCGCAACCCGACTTTGCAGCGAAGTCGGACTGCGCCCTTTGACCGGTGCGCAGTAGGGAAATAGGCGAACCCGATTGCGCTGTTTTTCACCTGTGCTACCCGATTGCGCTCTAATCCCGGGCGAAGTTGGATAGACTGCCTTTCAAGGCAGACACGTGTTAAGCATTATCATCCGACAAGTGTCCAACTTTGGGATCGGAGCCAAGACATGCCGAGCAAAAGGACAAGCTTGGGCCGCACTACTTATGCCAACTACCCCATCAAAGGCTGATGTGAGTTTCCACCTGCCTCAACTACCCGCATTCCTGCCGATGTAAAGTTCTACCCAACGCGCTGCCACGTATCTGTACAGTCTTCAGGGAGACCATGCTGCGGGTACAGTCCAGCCCGACAGAAGTCAGCATCAGCAGTTCCGCGACTGCTTTTGTCAGCTAATGTTTGACTGGGACTTTGTGCCCATAAATGTAATCGGGGGGTTCTCAGGCTATAAATAGCCACCACGTTTTCATTGTAAGGAGGTGGAAGGGGAATGTCTGTTAGGGAACCATTGTAGCTATGCTTTTGCCTTTTAATATAATACATACACTTGGTGCTGTCCTATTGTTTTTATTTTGTATGCTACCTCTCTTTGACATTTCTGCCTCATGTTTTCCTGTATCATTGCTTGTTGTTGTACTGAACTCTGGACTCCGACATTTGGTGATCAGGTATTCCTAGGATGCATAAATTAAAGGATACATAGGGTAAACGTTAGTGGTAGTTTTCTGGTTATGTTTTGTGTTATAGTGTTGTTAGTAGTGGTGATTGATGCGTTGCCGTACTGTTAGTTCCTTGGAGGGAATGTCTGTTAGGGAACCATTGTAGTCGTAGCTTACGGCTCTTAATACAAAACATATACCGACTACGTTCTCTTCGGTTAGTGACGACATCCATAGTGGTGTGTTATGGTTATATTGGTGTTAGTAGTGGTGATTGATGCGTTGCCGTATTGTTAGTTCCCCCACCCAACTCCAATCTAATTTGGAATCCCTTTCTGCATTTTTATCTCTTTCCCTGCACTCTTATCTTGAACCTCAAAACCCCACAGGAAGCCGGCCTTCTCCGGAGATTGGCACGGAAGGCATTCCTTCCTTTCGGCCTTTCAATGTTGGTCCGCGGGTCTAGGGCGCATTGACACACCAAGTCCTTCCCAGGTGGCGGATTCGTAACCAACAGTTTCTCTAGCACGCCCGGTGGGAGAAAGGGTCCCACATTTGGAAGATCTCAAGCTCGTCCTCACTCGGGCTGACAGTTTCTTTCCGAATACCCTGTGGGACAAGGAAGTTTCCCACTCCCAAACAGAATCGAAGCACTGGTGTTCGCTTCATTGCTGTTCAAAATCAGAGTACCTGGCGACTGTGCACGTTCATATTCTCTGAGTCCGAAAGACCGGTCCTAACGCCTTTGTGCAAACAAGAAGGTGGCGAGCAAGGAACCCGGGAAACCTGCCTGACTTCTCCAGGCGAGCGCGTCAGGCTGACTGCTCCAGGCGAGCGCGTCAGGCTGACTGATTACCAAGCTCGCATAGACGAATCCGTGAGGTGAGACGATCGGTCTCCATATTTTAAGGAAGCCCGAGTTGGTGAATCTTTGGCTTGCCTTCATCCGGCAAAATCACTCGGCGACTACGATTGAGTGAAGATCCAGATTTCTTGATCGCGGACGCCCTTTTTAAGCTAATAGAAGACACCCCGGAGGAATCAAGGTTTGGTGAGCAGCCTTGACCTCACAAGCGGAGAAATGAATGTTCACCTACAGTCTCCATCGTGGTGATATTGGCTCCAACCATCACCGCAACCGGTACCCGAAGAGGGCTCCTGTCTGACAAATCTCCTTGGCACATTGTTCATCAATTGTACGGGTATCGACATGAATGACAATCTGCCACGTTGCACCATGTTCGCGACCTGGCAAACTTTGGGAGGGTATGGACTTGCTTCAGCACTTATCACTTTTCTTGTCAGCCTGCCAGCCTGCCAGTCAAGGTGCGCCCAGAAGAGGGGCGAAGTGCGCACTTCGCACCAAAATCGGGCGAAGTGCGAACTTCGCACCAAGACTGGGCGAAGTGCGCACTTCGCACCCAGACTGGGCGAAGTTTTTCAGGTAACTTGCTGGAAAGTTTGAAAATCAACTTGGGGACTCCGAGAAAGGGGGGAAGAAAGAGACTGTGGGAAAGAAAGAGGGAGGGAGAGCAGAAGGAAGGAAAATAGAGGAAGAGGAAAAAAGAAGAGCAGCACCGTTACAAACTTGAAAACATTGCACCCCTTGCAAAATGTGACAACAAGACCACATCGCATCTGTCTTCGATTATATCCGCCCGGTGGCAGATATGTGCAAACTTTCCCCTTATCCCGTATGGGTCGTATTTCCAGCGCTGCGGCAGCAAAATCAGGCCAATGTCAAAGAGCTCCCGCTCGAGATAGACATGCTGTCCTATCTCTGATATTTCGACGTTCGCCCAGGAAAGAGGATATTGAAAGATATGGCCCTTTTTCTTTCCCTGGCCGAACTCCTCTTCAACGTAATCCATCTGCCGTGCAACCTCCATCCCAAATTGATGATCCGTGCACCAGTAGGGCAGCAGATGAGGCTTGCCCTTGAATCCGTAGATTCTAACCACGATCCCCTGCGTCAGTCTAAAAACGTCCCCGAGCTTGTGATTCAACAAATAGTTTGTCATTTCCTGCGGGGGGCGAGGGATCTCACCATCGCTGAAGACTGACATGACCAAGCCCAGAAAGTTGAAGTTGAACTTGTAATAAGACCCTTTCCGGTATAGGTCATCCGTCCATTCATAGACGGGCTGTGGCTCTCCCTTCTCATTTACCTTCTTCAGGTTAGGGATCGGCATACGGGAGTGCAAGTGATACAAACATAGCCAAGCCAAGAAGGAACTGAATCGATATTCAGTTGACTGCTTTTTCTGTAGCTTCACCAGGCTGGAGTGAATGGCGTATGCAAGCCAGTCGGGCGCTTCCCACTTTTTTGCGCTGCTAGTTCATAAGATTCTCCGCATAGGAGACATTTTGCCAGCGCTAGCTGGTACGGTCGTACCAGCTCGTCAGAGTCGCAGCCGAGGACCCACGCCAGGATGGTGTATATGTATTTACTTTGAAACCTTTCCAGGGGTATGGGGCCGGTTGGCCATTGTCCAGCTGCGAGCGGGGCGTTCAGCTCTGAGTTGAGGAAATCCCTCATCCTTTTTGTATGCGTAAAGCGCCCCGCTTGCTCGCCAAGATTTATCCTTCTAACAATCGCGCTGGAGTCATATTGCAACCCCGGGGCGAAGGCCGGCTGGACGGTCTCTGCGGAGTGCGAACAAGGGTTTTCCGCTGCAGTTGCAAATTTGCCGGGTAGCTGGCCTGTAATGTCTGACAATGATGTCGACCAGCTCCGGGCATAGGTGGACAGGAGGGCATAAGAACCGATGAAGGTTCGACTTGTACGCAGCCTCGAAATGGTGAGAGGGCCAAACTTTATCAGCCCAATTTTCCACATTTATCCGTAGTTTAGTAAGGCTCATGGAAAACGAGCCGTCCTTGTACCCAGACAGGTAATTAACCGGTGGTGGTGGGGCTTACCTACGCTGTACTTTCTTTGTCCAGGATTTTGACTTTTGATCTTGAGGCGTCTCACTCCTGAAAGCACTTGACTGCGGGAAATCTCCACTTTCGCGCCCTTCGCTGGATTGAGCTGGCATTGGCAACTTTCCTTTGTCCATCCCTTCGAAACAGCAATAATTATGACCTCTGGACGTCTGCAGAAGATTTCGCATCCACAGGAATAATCTGCACGATTTGGCATGTCTGGGTGCACCAGACCTCCTTTTAATGATAATGACAGCATCATTAATGGTGCGCAGGAGGGGGTAGGTCGGCCGGCTAGTGAAGAAGTTATGTTTTTTGGTGTATGCGCAGGAGAACGTCTTGAATGATGTACCCTGGTTATCGCGCCATGCCTCCTTGATCGCGTTTTCCTTGAAGGTTGCGCAATCATTAAATTTGACTTCGAACGCTGCGCCATGGCTGACGTCACTGCCACAATCTGGGCACACTGCTCGAGGCAAAACCCTTTTGGTTCGGAAACCCAACCTTCACAGCCGTTGCGCGCCCTGGGCCCACACTTGGAGTATTAATTTTTTATTTATTTTTATAAACCATCCAAGCTGCGCCCAGGAAACAGGGCGCAATCGGACTTCGCCCCAAAATTGGGCGCAGTCCGAACCGACACTTGCTTCTTTTCTGTTGCTGCTTTCACTTCCCAGCTGCGCCCTTTGGATGGGCGCAGCTCGAACTTCGCCCGAAAACCGGGCGCAGTCCGAACTTACACCTAGTCCCTTCTGCGGCCTTTGCTCTTTCTTTGGTGAACCACCCGAGCTGCGCCCGGAAAACGGGGCGCATCTCATACTTCGCACGAAACCTGGGCTCGCCCAAACTTCGCCGCGAAGTCAGACTTCGCCTTGACAGTCAGCGCAGTCCGAACAATTAATTCCCTTTTGATGCTCCTTCTCCGACTACACCCTTTGGGTGGTGCGCAGCCCGACTTCGCTGCGAAGTCGGGTTGCGCACCCGGACTTAGCAGATTTTTACTGTTTTCTTGGGTAGTTTCCTTTTATGAACTTCGCTCTTTTTCAGGGGCGACCCCTGATTTCGCTGCGAAGTCAGAGCTCTCTCCTTCTGTCCGACTTGGGCTTATTTAAACTGGAAAAACTGAAAGTTGAAAACTGTACATACTAAAATTTAAAAATGCATAAGGGAAATATGTTACAAGGAAGGGCCCGTTAGGACACCTTCAACAGCGGTAAATTTTCAAGTGGAACCCGTTAACGGGAATAGGTAGGAGCTGACCCTCCATATCCCGAAGTATGTAAGCGTTGAGCTGGTTCACCCGGGCAATCTGATAGGGGCCCTCCCAGAGAGCATCGAATTTTCCGTGGTTGCCCGGCTTCGCCTTTAATGAATCCCACTTCAGCACCAGGTCCCCGATTTCAAAAACTCGGGCAGTGGTGCCTTTCATAAACCAGCCTTGAGTGGATTCAACATGCTTGGTGAAGGCACTGGTATGCTTTTCCCTATTTTCCTCCAATTGCGGGGAGTTGGCACGGTCTGTCATCCACCGGATCTCCGTTGCTTCTCTCTTCGTCCAACATCCGAGAGAGCGGGGATTTCAATGTGAGATGGCATGACAGCCTCTTTGCCATAGACGAGCGCATAGGGGGACGTTTTAATGGACGTCTTGAACTAAACTCTGTCCACCCACAGCGCCCGGTTCAGAAGTGAATGCCAAGTCCGCTTGGTCCTTTCAATGGTCCTTCTGATGATCTTCAGGAGGTTCTTGTTAGTAGACTCAGCAAGGCCATTCCCCTACGGGTAGTAATTAGAAGACATCTTGTGATAAATGCCAAGTTTGCCAGTGTACTCCGTGAGTACAGCGCCTGCGAACCCCGGACCATTGTCCGTTACAATTGACTCTAGAACCCCGAAGCGGGTAATCAGGCTTCCAAGGAACTCGATGACCATTTCTTGGTCCGCGTTTTTGGTTGGGATCGCATCTGCTCACCGTGTGAAGTAATCGGTGGCTGTAAGAATAAACTTGTGTCCGGCAGAGGAATTAGGCGAAATCACCCCAATGAAGTCTAGACCCCATTGCTGGAACGGAGTCTCGGCCTGAATCGGTTGAAGGGGTAGGGGTGCTTTTCTGTTTCTGCCAGCAAACCTCTGGCATTGATCACACTTGGAACAGACCGCATAAGCGTCTGTAAATAGAGTGGGCCAATAGTACCCGACTCTAATTATTTTCAAGGCCGTAGGCCTTGCAGAATGATGACCTCCAGGCATCTCGGAATGAAAATCTCTGAGGACCCTGGATTGATCTGATTTCCTGATGCAACGCAATAGGATGCCGTCAATATTTTTGAAGTAAAGCCCCTCGGGGCGAAGAGTGTACTTGAGTGCACCTAGCCGAAACCTCTTTCGTTGTGAGGCGTTTAGGTGATGGGGACATCTTCCGGTGCAGAAATATCTCACCAATTCATCTGTCCAGTCACTCCCCTCCGATAAGGAGTTGGCCAGGTTGATGCTTGTTGCTTGTGTCCTCCCACTTACAGGCGGAGATGCCGGCTACAGCGCTTCGGGCCAGCTCCTGACACAAGGCTCGGCCTCTGATAAGCTTGGTGGGCCGCACTTCGATGTCGAACTCCTGGATTTTTGCAATCCATCCTGCTCTCTTGTGACCCGACTCTCCTTGTGTGATGAAGCTTCGGACGTCCGAGTGAATCACAAAGACAGTCGTTTTGCTCGCGGGAGACAAAATGCACGAACTTCGGAGGGATTTCATGACAGCGTGAACCTGCCGCTCTATAAAGTTGTATTTTTCTTCATGCGGCTGAATCACTTGGCTCAGGAACGCTATTGGGCGCTCCTCGCCATCGTCTCCCTTCTGTGTTAGGACTGCGGCGTAACTTTCGGGTTCTCCCACTGCGTATAGGATGAAGTCTTTGGAGTAGTCCGGGTTTATCAACACCAAAGCTTGCGCAATTCGAGCCTTGATTTCCTCGAAGGTTTCCTCTCTCTCATCAGTCCATTCGTAAGTTGTATCTTTTTTTAGCAGTTCGGTCATAGGCTTGATCTCCTGTGCGAAGTCCGGGATGAACTTTCGCACGAAGTTAATCTGGGCGAAGAAGGACTGTAGCCCTTTTTTATCAATTGGGGCTGGCAACCGAAGGAGGGCTTCTGCTCTGTCAGGGTCAATGGCGAGGCCTCTCTCGGAGATGACGTGTCCCAACAGCTCACCTTCTTTTACTGCGAAGACAGACTTCTTCGGGTTTATGGAAATGCCGAGTTCTCGACACCTCTCAAATATTTGCCGCAGGTGGGAAACATGATCCCCTCTTTGGTGAGAGAAAACAGTCATGTCATCAAGGTAGATGACAATGACCTTATTGAGCAGCTCTCGGAAGGCTAGGTCCATGGCCCTTTGGAATGTGGCACCAGCGTTGGATAAGCCGAAAGGCATGCTCTGATAGGCGAACGTCCCCCATTTGGTGGTGAACGCCGTTTTATGCTGGTCCTCATCCTTGACCCAAATCTGGTTGTAGCCGGAAAATCCATCTAGAAGTGAGAATCTCTGGGCTCCAGCAACGATGTGTAGAATTTGATCAATTTGGGGAAGCGGATAATGGTCCTTGAGGGAGGCCTGATTCAAGTTTCTGAAATCGACACAGAGACGGATGTCGCCATTCTTCTTCCTCATAGGCACCAAATTCGCAACCCAGGATGAATGCTTGATGGGGTAGATGATTTTGGCCTCGAGCATCTTCAGGAGCTCTGCTTTCATCATGGCCTCAATTTTCGGATTTACGGCCCTGCGCTCTGCCGGAACGGCTTGGCGCCATCCTCTAGCTCAATGGTATCTCTGGATTACATCTCTGTCATACCCCTTCAAATCCTCGTAGCACCAGGCCACGATGTCGGGGAACTCTTGGCATAGTGATCTGATCCGCTCAAGTTCCTCCGAAGTGCAGTCTGTCCCGACCTTGATGGTTTTACCAGGTTCGAGTTCCAGGTCGGCATACTGCTTCGGGTCTACTTTGATCCTATGAGATATAGCTCTGTCATTCTGATCAAATAGACTCTCCAATGTAATCAGTCCTTTTGGGACATGATTATTTTTCAACTGTATCAACCCCTCATATTGCTCGTCATCAGGGTCTCTACTCTCGATTGAACATGCTTCATTTACCAAAAATGTGACGATCTCCTTGTCACAATCGAACACCTGCCAGTGGGTGTCCTTATCAGGCACAGAAGGCCTGTAAATAGTGCGAATTGGCTTCGGTTTCTGGACAACGTCGTCAGCCGGAACGTACATGGCTCCAACAGACGCCAGAATGTCAGCGTGTTTGTTTTTCTCGCGTGATATCGCCTTCAACGAGTCAAACGACTCCATCAGGTCCCACACCCGGTTACGGTACGCCTTGAGATAGTGCTTTTTGGAGGCGCATTTGTTCGTAACCTGGTGACACACCAGCTCTGAATCTCCAAAGATCTGCAGGTGTTTAATCCCCAGCCTCTCTGCCTTTCACAATCCCAAGCACAGGGCTTCGTACTCCGCCGAGTTGTTAGTGCAACTCCAGGCCAGCCTGTAGGTATAGTCTTTCTGGATCCCGGTTGGAGAAACCAGAAGCACTCGTGTACCGGCGCCATTTTTGCATCGCGCGCCGTCAAAGAAAAGCTTCCACAGCTTCTCAGGTGCAGGTCCCACTTCCTTTTCAGCTGACTTGTCAAGCCTCTCGGGCTGTACAATGGTGTAACAGCCCTGCTCTGTCTCAATTACGGCATTGAAATCCCGGAACTCATCTTCGAGCTGTAGCACTTCGAGGGCTTGCTCCGTTAGCTCTACCGTCACCAGTTCTTCCTCCGACAGCTGGATCATGTAGTCCAACTCTTCTCCGGGTATCTTCTCTACTAGGAAGGTGGAAGGCTTCTCATTAAAGATTTTCACTCTTCTTCCTTTGAAGGGCACTTCCATGTGTGAGTAGTCTAGAGACAGGTACCCGCCCAGCTTTGCAGTGAACTCTCGGGAGAGACACATGCCAAAGTAGGGAGCCAGGTCAACAACCACGACCTCTTGGATGACCACGATGTCGAGAGCCTTATGCAGCCAAATAGGGATGTATTTTATGACACCGACTCTCTTGACAGGGGTGCCGTCTAGTTGCAGCACGCCTTGGTTGCTCCTTGTGTACTCCATCCCGATCTCGTCACAGACGGCTTTCGGCATAACAGTCGTGGAAGCGACAGAGTCCACCATGCAGTTGTGTACTATGTGCCCTTGCATCCGTAAAGACAGATAGAAGGGAGGCGGTCTGTTTTTCCCAGTGGCTGAGACTATCAGAGGTTGAACCAGGACAGCGGGCTGTATCTGCTTGTCGTTCTTCATGTTTTTCAGAGATTCCTGCAACAGATCCACCTGGCCTGGGAGCAAAAGAGCATCGTACATGCTGATTCTAGCGGGTGTTCTTTTTATCTCGTCTACTATCTCTGTAGCCCGAGGTGCTAGCTCCTGCTTCTTTTGCCGGCTCATACTTCGTCCGGTACTGCTGGGTGGCCTCAACTCTCTGTCTCTTGGTCAGAGACGGGTACTTCAGCTTCTCCTGGGCTTGTTCTTTGGTTTCAGCTGGAGGCTGAGGTTCTGGAGTTTTAGCCGGAACTGGAGCTTTTGCTATAGGAGGCTTGGCTGGAATAGGGGCTGCCTTTACTGGAGGAGGCTTGGTTGGAGCTTTGTCTTTGGATGCCTTCTCCTGGGCTGTGTAGGGCCATAGCCGCTTGTATGGTGGCAGCCCACCGGGCTGCGCCTTTTCTCTTCTGGCATACACTTGCAAGGGCTTGGCAGCATCTACAGTTTTCTTTTCTTCCTTGGCGGGCGGCACTAGATTTTCCTCTGGGAGGGCAAAGTTGGCTTCGCCGTCCAGGATCATGTAGAGTTCATCGTCCTCTATGGCGCTGTCGGCCAAAGTCTGGATGTAGTGCTGGTGCAGTGTGCAGTCTTCCTCCGAATGCGGGTCGTTGCACGTAGTGCACCAGTTGATCTGGTCGGAAGGACCAGGTTGGTCTTCGATAGCAGCATTTCTCGGAGGCGGACGCCTCTGCAGTTGTTGTTCTGGAGGCCTGTCTTTTGTTAGCGTCGGGGGCGGATATGGCCTCCTAGGAGCGAGGTCCATCTGGGCCTGCTTCTTCTTCAGAGCGGTCATGTCGTTAGACATGGCATGATAACCTGAGGCCAAAGTCCGTACCTCCTGGAGGATTGTGTTCTGAATGTTATTGTCAGGAGGCGGCAATTGTGCCGGTGGAGGCAATGCGGCTAATGGAGGAGGATTGGAATAAGGTGCGTATTGCGGGGGAGCAGGGAGTGCTGGAAAATGCGGAGGAGGAGGAGGCGGGTGAGTATAATGCATTTGCGGCGGGCCGTAGGGAGTTACGACCGGCGTCGGATTCCATTGCTGCTGGGGTTGTTGCCCTGATGTGGATGGCGCACCACAAAAAGCTGACGGATACTGGGATTTGGGGAAGTCGGAATGAATGGGTTCCTGCACTTTGGACGGGAGTCTGGCGATGGAAATGATATCCGCTTCAGCTTGCTGGGCAGCATCGTACAGAGCAGGAAATGAGTCTATTCTGGCAATCTTCAGCAGCAGGCATATGTCTGAGTTGAAGGATCTCAGGTAGTAGTGAGCAGCCATGCCAGCTGAAGGCCGAAGTTCGCGAGGTACCCGTTTCCAGGATCTCACAAACCTGATGTTAAAGTCAGACACCTCTTGGGGGTGTCTTTGGATACTTTGGAACTGATGCAGCAAAGAAGTGGGGTCAGCAAACTCGTTGCATCCTTTCACGAGCCTTTTGGCGAGCTGGGGCCACCCTGTGATAGATCCCTCTGGCAGCAATCTCCACCAGTAGAGAAGCTTTCCCCTTAGGGAAAGGGCCAACAGACGGGTCTTCACACTTTCGTCAGTAATGGAGTGCAATGCAGCCAGGGCAAGGATGTCCTGGATGTGCTCGTACGCCGTCTTGCCGTAGCCGTCATACGTAGGGATGGACTTTAAGGCAGCAGGGGGCACAGCTTGTTGTCCGACCAGGGCCAAGGGCCCCGTAGAGTCCACCGCCGGGAAGAGATCATCATCATTCTGCTGCTGGGCAACCATTTCTTCTTCTTCTCCTCCGTCGGTTGTATACTTAGTGTCCGTACCTTCCGAGGATGTAGATTCCTCTTCTTCCTCGACCTCTTCTATTTCCTTTTCATCTCCTCCGACCTCGGCTTCGGCTTCTTCTTGGATTTCAGCCTCGGCTTCGTCGACACGAGCTTGTGGATCAGCCAGCCTGACAACATCGCCTCGAGCATTGATGTCTAGTTCGTAAAAGGCAGGCGGGTTTCTCGGATCCCTTGCTCGCCACCTTCTCGTTTGCATGAAGGTGCTAGGACCGGTCTTTCGGACTCAGAGGATATGTTCGTGCAGAGTCGCCAAGTGTTCTGATTTTGAACAGCAATGAAGCGAACACCGATGTTTCGATTCTGTTTGTGGGTGGAAAACTTCCTTGTCCCACCTGGCGTGCCAGAAACTGTTGGTTACGAATCCGCCATGAGGAAAGGATTTGTTGCTATTGCGCCCTAGGACCCGCAAACCAACATTGAAAGGCCGGGAGGAAGGAATGCCTTTCGTGCCAATCTCCGGAGAAGGCCGACTTCCTGTGGGGTTTTGAGGTTAAAGATAAGAGTGCAGGGAAAGAGATAAAAATGCAGAAAGGGTTTCCAAATTAGATTGGAGTTGGGTGGGGGGAACTAACGATGCGACAACGCATCAATCACCACTACTAACACCAATATAACCATAACACACCACTATGGATGCTGTCACTCGTCAGTAGAACAGACCCAGGTATATGTTTTGTGTTAAGAGCCAGAAGCACTACTACAATGGTTCCCTAACAGACATTCCCTCCAAGGAACTAACAGTACGACAACGCATCAATCACCACTACTAATAACACTATAACACAAAACATAACCAAAAAACTGCCACTGACGTTTGCCCTATATATCCTCTGATTTATGCACCTCAGGAATACCTGACCACCAAATGCTGAAGTGAATCAACAAGCCATGACACGGAAAACGTAAGGCGAGGAAATGTCAAGGAGAGGCGACATACAAAATAAAAACAGTATAACGACACCAAGTGTATGTATTATATTAAAAGGTAGAAGCACAGCTACAATGGTTCCCTAACAGACATTCCCCTTCCACCCCTTTACAATGAAAACGTGGTGGCTATTTATAGCTTGAGAACCTCCCGATTACATTTATGGGCACAAAGTCCCAGTCAAACATTAGCTGACAAAAGCAGCCGTGAGAACTGCTGATGCTGACCTTTGTCGGGCAGGACTGTACTTGCAGCATGGTCTCCACGAAGGCTGTACAAATACGTGGCAGCGCGTTAGGTAGATCTTCTCATCGGCGGGGAAGGCGGGTAGGCTGAAGCGGTAGAACCTCCAATCAGCTTTAAAGGCGGTAGCTGGCATAAGTAGTGCATCCCATGCTTGTCATTGTGCTCGGCACGTCTCGGCTCAGATCCCAAAGTTGGACACTTGTCGGATGATCTTTGCTTGACACGTGCTTGCTTTGAAAGGCAGTTTATCCAACTTCGCCTAGGATCAGAGCGCTGTCGGGTTGCGCAGGTGAAAAACAGCGCAGTCGGGAAGGCCTTCATGCCTTGGGTACTTTTTTGAGTTTATTTCCCTACTGCGCACCTGTCGAAGGGCACACTCCGACTTCGCTGCGAAGTCGGGTTGCGCACAGGTGAAAGCTGATTTCTACCGCCGTATGGACTTCGCCTTGGAAAGGGGGCACACTCCGACTTCGCTGCGAAATCGGGTTGCGCCCTGACACTTAGTCATTTTCCTGCCAGCCTGCTACCAAGTGCGCCCAGAAAGCAGGGCGCACTCCGACTTCGCTGCGAAGTCGGATTGACCCTGAACACTTGTTCTTCGGCTGATTCTGTCTGCTGTGCACTTTGCATTCTGCTGCGCTCCAAGCGGAGGGCGCACTCCGACTCATCTGCGAAGTCGGATTGCTCCCGACACTAGCCATTTTTCAGGGCAACTGCTGTCATTTTGAGATTTGACTGAGGGGCTCAAGGGAAAGAGGGAAGAATGAGAATGTAGGGAAGAGAGAGAAAGGCGAAGTCGGAGTGCGCCCTGACACTTAGCCATTTTTCAGGGCAACTGCTGTCATTTTGAGATTTGACTGAGGGGCTCAAGGGAAAGAGGGAAGAATGAGAATGTAGGGAAGAGAGAGAAAGGGGGAGAAGAGGAAGGGGAAAGAGAGGAAGAGGGAAAGGGAAGAGCAGCTCTCTTACAAAAATTGAAAACATTGCACCCCGTGCAAAATGTGACAACATTTCTGGCGGCTTGCGGGGTGTCGAGGTCGCCCCGGTGCAAAGAATCCATGCCTTCATCCATTGGGTGCAGAGGAACTTACTTCCCCTGCCTTTTGCTGCTCTGGCCGTTCCCCTCGCGGCAACTGTTCTTCAGATCCACTTCCCGTAGCTGCCTCCTCGGATTCGCCTTCCGAATGCTCTTCAGCGTCGGCTTCTGCCTCGCAGATGCGCTTGTATGTGGCCTGGGCTTGGCCCCAGGCCTCTGCTTCGAAGGGTCGGCGGTCCGCAACTTCTTCTAACGCTGCGTGGAATGCAGCGACCGTGTGCAAGTCAATGGTGAGGTATCTCTTTCCCAGCTCCTACTTCACGCTGCGTGGAATGCAGCGACCGTGTGCAAGTTGATGGTGAGGTATCTCTTTCCCAGATCCTGGAAGTAGGAGCTGATCTTGCAGCACTTGGACACCATCTGGGTGACTTGACTTTCTTGAATTGGCTCGGTCCAGCTATCGATTTCAGCTGTATCTACCTCAAAGGACAGCCAATTCTCTTTCACCTGTTCGTGGGTGAGAAACTCACCATTCTCAACATAGCCCGGGCACCCTAGTTCAGAGAGCGTGAAGGGGAGCCATACAAATGTCTCTTTCATGTTCGAATGCATCCAGCATTCGTCTGGAAACTCTCACCTCTTCTGTTTTCTTAAAATACTTATGCAAGGTTACCCTTGCATCTGCCCATTCTGCAACGAATGAGGACATGGAGGAGAATTGGAGGCCATCGCGCTCGTATTCTTGAAGTTTTATCGCCAGGTCCAGCCATTGCTTCGCTTGGCGTTCGGCCTCCTCTACCACAGGATTTCCTTGGGCAGAAACTTCTTGGATCCTGGATGCGAAATCCAGGACAGACATGGCTTTATTCATGTGGGGCTTGCATCCCCACGGCAGATCAGCCCGCATCTCCTTAACTTTGCTCTTTGAAAAGGCCGTCGCTTGAGATGCTTTCTCTGCCGATTGCGACTGCGCCTGTTTCAAAGACTCCTGGAGCTGAGAAATCTGCTCCAGGGCTGCCTGCTTTTCCATTGCGGGTTCTTGCTGAGAAGCGGCCAGCTGGGCTTTTAATTCATCTATTTCTCGTTGCGCCGATTCCAGCTGCTCAGTGGACCTAGATAGGTCCTCTTCAAGCTGTCTTGTTTTGTCCTGCAACCGGAAAAGCTCTTCTTGTTCCTCCAGATTTTTGACAAGGAGATTATCCGCTTTACGAAGGATTCCATGAATCTCGTATTGCTGGTGGATATCGTCAAAGCTATTCTCCTTTCTCTGAAGCTCGTAGTCCGCCCTGGTCATTTCCCGGAGAGGCTTCTTCACTTTTGGAGTTATCTTTTCTGTCGTGAGCACTCTCCTCTCAAACTTGGTGCTCTTTACCGGGGCGACAATCTCCTCAGGTCTCCTCCGCTTCAAGTTTTGGAGAAAAGAGATAGGATATTCTACGGCCCTTGTTGCGAGAGGCAAATCATCCGTGTTTTGGAGATCGTCCATGAAGTTCGGTTCCCCCAGCCTATGGTTTTGCTGTGACATCTCTCCTGCGAACAGGGAAATAGGAGAAACCGGAAGCACTTTGGAAGGAACGACCGCTTTTGAGGGCGACCGGGGAGCGGAGCGGTTGATGCTGCTGGAAGGGTTTCAAGCGGCTGAGGCGATGGATGCAGCGGTGAATGCGCAGCTTCAGCACTAACCACGGGTGAAAGGTTTGGGGTTTGACTCAGGGATAGGAAGGCGTTGGGGTCCTGAGCAAACTGGTCGAAAGAATGGTGGCCGCTAGAAGGCTGTGGAGATGGGGAGGAAGATGCGGCCACGGCTTGCTCGGATTGAGCGGGAGATGGAGTCGGAGTAGGGCCATATGGGATATGAGGGAGCGGGGCAGCGGACGTACCTGCGGGCTTCGCTTGAGCCGATCTTTGGATGAATGTCTGCGGTTCTAGTTCCGGCGGTGCGCTCAGGACTATCCAGAGAAACAACCTCTGGAGCGGCTGGACGCGGCTGCGGCTCTGCGACTGACTGCTGCACCGTCAGGCTAGGTCGCCTGACCCTATCAACTCTCTTCCTCTTTTTCTCTTCTGGAGCAATGGCTGGTTTGGAAGAAGGAGATGAAGTAGGTGCAGCGGGCGCTGATGTTCCCACGGTAAACTTGTACCGGGGTTTGACTTGCAGAAGACCTGCCGCGGCCGGTCCACTCGCTGGCGGCGCTGGCGTCTTTTGTGCCTGAGGTGCCACCTCGGGCGTTGACTTGGCTGATTTTCGCGCCTTTTCGGGCACCACCTTGGAAGCAACAGGCTGCATTGGGTCCACTTGGATATCTGTTGTGCCCGCACTGGCAGTTGTAAAAGTGTACAACTGTTGGGGGGAAGACCCCCCTTTATAACCCTCGAAGGGACCTCGGGGAACGTAATCTCGGAATGCGAAAGGCCGCTAGCTGCCAATGTGCTGGTCATATAGAGCTGAAAAATCATCAACGGCCAGATTCCTTCTGATGGATTTATCGTCTTTGCGTGCGACACCTCATCTTCCAGCATTCAACAACTTTTTCTTTTGGCCAGTTAAGGCCTGCCAGCTTGGTGATGAGTTTCTTAAATCCCGGAGAAGTGAACTTGTGGTCCAGGTTTCGCTCGGGGTCATATGCTACCTCCTCGCAGTAAAACTCCTGCCACGGAGGCCATGCTTCCATCAAGTCAATCTCCCAGTCGAGGTCAACATGGACCACATCGCATCTGTCTTCGATTATATCCGCCCGGGGCAGATATGTGCAAACTTTCCCCTTATCCCGTATGGGTCGTACTTCCAGTGCTGCGGCAGCAAAATCAGGCCAATGTCAAAGAGCTCCCGCTGGAGATAGACATGCTGTCCTATCTCTGATATTTCGACGTTTGCCCAGGAAAGAGGATATTGAAAGATATGGCCCTTTTTCTTTCCCTGGCCGAACTCCTCTTCAACGTAATCCATCTGCCGCGCAAGCTCCATTCCAAACTGATGATCCGTGCACCAGTAGGGCAGCAGATGAGGCTTGCCCTTGAATCCGTAGATTCTAATCACGATCCCCTGCGTCAGTCTAAAAACGTCCCCGAGTTTGTGATTCAACAAATAGTTTGTCATTTCCTGCGGGGGGCGAGGTATCTCACCATTGCTGAAGACTGATATGACCAAGCCCAGAAAGTTGAAGTTGAACTTGTAATAAGACCCTTTCCGGTATAGGTCATCCGTCCATTCATAGACGGGCTGTGGCTCTCCCTTCTCATTTACCTTCTTCAGGTTAGGGATCGGCATACGGGAGTGCAAGTGATACAAACATAGCCAAGCCAAGAAGGAACTGAATCGAAATTCAGTTGATCGCTTTCTGTAGCTTCACCGAGTCGGAGTGAATGGCATATGCAAGCCGATCCGCCGATCGAAGAAGATCGGGCGCTTCCCACTTTTCTCGCGCTCGTTGGTTCATAAGATTCTCCGCATAGGAGACATTCACGCGCCGCTAGCATAGTACGGTCAGAGTTGCAGCCGAGGACCCACGCCAGGATGGTGTATATGTATTTACTTTGAAACCTTTCCAGGGGTATGGGGCCGGTTGGCCATTGTCCGGTTGCGAGTGGGGCGTTCAGCTCTGAGTTGAGGAAATCCCTCATCCTTTTTGTATGCGTAAAGCGCCCCGTTTGCTCGCCAAGATTTATCCTTTTAACAATCATGCTGGAGTCATATTGCAACCCCGAGGCGAAGGCCGGCTGGACGGTCTCTCTACGGAGTGCGAACAAGGGTTTTCTGCTGCAGTTGCAAATTTGTCGGGTGGCTGGCCTGTAATGTTTGACAATGATGTCGACCATCTCCGGGCATAGGTGGACAGGAGGGCATAAGAACCGATGAAGGTTCGACTTGTACGCAGCCCCGAAATGCGAAAAGAGATATAAATAGGATTTGTGTTGGGTGGGGGGGATGAGCAGCACGACAACGATCAATCACCACTACTAACAACAATTAAATACATAACACACTACAGAAACTATAACTATCATACATCCTATGTATCCTCTATCTATGCATTCCAGGAATACTTAATCATCAAATACCAGAATACAGATATCAGAATAACAGTAGCCAATGAAATAAGCAACATGAGGCAGAAATGCTAAGTAAAGGCAGCATAAAGAATAACAACAAATAGAGCCAAGTGTGTGTCTTGCATTCAGAAGCAAACGTATAGCTACAATGGTTCCCTAGCAGGATATCCCCCTTCCACTCTTTTACAATGATGTGGTGTGGCTATTTATAGCGCAGTTTCCCCCCAATTACAATCCTGGGCACAAAATCCCAGACCCGACAATGGTTGACAAAAGCGGCCAAAGAGCTGCTGATGTTGACTCCTGCAGACAGGGACTGTATTTGCAGCAAGGTCCACCTGAAAACTGGGCAGCTACGTGGCAGTGCGGTTGATGAAACTTCGAGTCAGCATGAATGCGAGTAGCTGCGGTAGATGGAACTTTGTGTCAGCATAAATGGAGGTAGTTGGAGTTGGTAATTTGGCCCATGCTTGTCCTTTTTCCCGTCACATCTCGGCTCGGATCCCGAGGCTGGACACTTGTCAACTTCTGATGGGGGGCGCATCTGCCTTGAAAGGCAGTCTCTCTTTTGTGTCCTACTTCGCCTGGAATTGGAGCGCAATTGGACAGCGCAAGTGGGGAACAACGCAGTTGGGGAGGCCTTCGTGCCTTAGATAGTTTTTGGGCTGCTTGAAAGATATTGCCCAACTATGCACAAGCTAGAGGGCGCAGCCCGACTTCGCTGCGAAGTCGGGTTGCGCACTTCGATACTTAGTCAATTTGGCCGCTGTTCGGACTGCGCACAGGAATCAGGACGCAGCGCGACTTCGCTGCGAAGTCGGGTTGCGCTCTGACACTTAGCTGATTTTCTGGATACTGCTTCCCAAGTGTGCACAGGAAGAAGAGCGCACCCCGACTTCGCTGCGAAGTCGGGTTGCGCTCTGACACTTAGCTGATTTTCTGGATACTGCTTCCCAAGTGCGCATAGGAAGAAGAGCGCACCCCGACTTCGCTGCGAAGTCGGATTGCGCTCCCATACTTAGCCAAATTCTGTTCATTTTCGGTCTGCTTCCGCACTTCGCATTCCCGAGTGCGCTCGAACTTAAGGGCGCACCCCGACTTCGCTGCGAAGTCGGGTTGCGCTCTCAGACTTAGAATTTTTCAGGGAATGTTTGCTCTGTTTTGGGAATTCTGACCGAAGAAAGAACAAGGGGAAAAAGGGAGGAATGCAACTGATAGAAGGGGAGAAAGGGAACAGTGGAGAAAGGGAAAGGAGATGGAGGGAAGGGAGAGTAGCATACTTACAAAATTTGAAAACATGGCACCCCGTGCAAAATGTGGCAACAAGGAACCAAACGAAGACGACGTCTTGGAATAGAGGAGTGCATGGAAGATCAAGGGTACTCTGACAACGGTTTTTACGATTGGAAAATGGGTGACTACAAATTGTTTTATCTATAATGCTTGTGCTTGGGAGTGGAAGAATGTGATGGGGAAAATGTTAAAGCAAAGGCTTGTAGCATGGTGGTAAGCATTCCAAGGATGGAGGAATAAAATGACCAGGAAAAATAGTTGCCCCCTTAATGACCATGTTGAAAAAGAATTCATTTATGTGGTTAGCTCCAGAAAAACAAACTTTTGTAGATCTTAAGGAGGCTATGATTTCGACCCCGGTGTTAGCCACTCTTGATTTTTCGAAACCATTTATAATTGAAAGTGATGCTTTGGGTCATGGTATTAAGGCCGTATTAATGCAAGAAGGGCAACCCTTAGCTTTCACCAGTAAGGAGCTATCAAGTAATTTGGGAAAATCTACTTATGAAAAAGAAATGATTGCCATCCTCCATGTTGTTAATCATTGGTGATCATATCTCATTCAGAGACATTTCTCGATTAAAACGAACCACTAGAGTTTAAAATATTTTTGGGAACAAAGGGTATCTACTCTAGCACAACAGAAATGGGTCTCAAAATTGCTAGGGTATGATTATGACATTGTGTATAAGAAAAGAAAGGAGAATATTGTAGTAGATGCCCTCTCCCGTTAGTTTGAGGATCAAGTGACAGTGTGTGCCCTTTCGTCCACACTTCCCCAATGGGTCTCCCAACTTCAAGAAGACGCAACGAAGGACCCATCCTTACAGATTTTGTAGGAACAACTCCAAAGGGATCCCAATTTGCATGTCGGATATTCATGGGATGGACACCTGTTAAGAATCTTAAGATATCAAGGTTGCTTTGTGGTCTCCAAAACCTCGTCACTCCGTGAGGATATCATGAGAGAAATGCACAGTTCACCTACTATAGGCCATTTAGGATTTTTGAAGACATGAGAGAGCTTAAAGTCATTCTATTGGGAGGGAATGAAAAAAGTTATTCAAAACTTTGTGGCTGAATGTGAAATTTGCTAGCGGATGAAAAGAGAAATGGTTCGTACTCTAGGTACTCTACAACCGTTGCCAATCCTAGACAATGTATGGATCATAGTAATCGGAATCGGGAGTGAATCGGCAGTTTTAAAAATCCGCAAAAAAACGGAATCAGCAAAAAATCGGGGAAAAATTGGCAAAAAATCGGAATCTGCAAAAAATCGGGGAAAAATTGGCAAAAAAAACCAAAGAAAATGATTTTTTTTTTTGAATTTTTTTCTTCATGCATATTACAATGAATTAATATTATGCAAATCAAATATTGTAATAAAAGCAACAATTCAAGTCAAGACATCATACAAGGCTCAAGCTTTAAGTACACATGAAAGTGACAAAACACATCCTGTATTGCTTATAATATGAAAAGGTACAAATTACAAAATGTGTCAAAATGCCTCAATAGGCCCACACTAACAGCTGAAAAATGGGCTTGCATACATAGTTACTAGGCAGCAATATTTACATATTTACTGAAAAAGAGGAGGAAAAAAAAAAAACCTAAACCCAAACCCTAGGGCCTAGCCTAGGGTTTAGGGTTTAAACTATTAGGAGGTGAAGTCAATATCCATATCTCCAATGTTCTTCACAGCGAGGTGCATGGTGGTGTAGCTTATAGTGATCCTTCCCCACGCACTGTTCGTATGTGTTGGGTGCGTCGAGGGGGGTCATAGGGGGGAACCGCCCAACCGTACCTAGGAGAGGAAACAAACAATTTTTTGGAGTCTTCCTTTGTTTCTCTATAAAAAGGGAGTGATCCCTTGCATGTAATAAGTTAGCAAATGTAAAAAAGTTTGCCGAAATCAATAAAATATAGAAGCTGCCATTGCCCCGTGGTTTTACCTGCACATTGCAGGGTTTCCACGTAGAAATCTCGATGTTACTGTTTTTCTTGTTATTGTTTTGCTTTCTTGTAACATTTATTTTCTAACATAAACTCCAAAGTTTCAAACATTAACAGCTGAAAAATGGGTTTGCATACTTAGTTATCAGGCAACAATATTTACTTAAAAAGATAGGGGAAATAAAAGACCCAAAACCCTAAACTAGGGTTTCAGATTTAGGGTTTAAAATTTAAAATTCAAAGTTCAAACATTAACATCTGAAAAATAGGCTTACATTAAAAAACCCTAATTAGCCACAACCTAAAAAAAAAAAAAAGGAAAAAAAATATTATTAAAAGAAAAGAAAAAACAAATTGCAGATTTTTTCAAAAAATCGGCAATGAATCAGCAATGAAATGATAGTTTGCCTATTGAATCGGCCAGCGAAAAAATCACTATTGAATTGCGATTCTGCCGATTTGTTGTCGATTTCCTCAACAAGGGTATGGATTGGCTTCTCAAATCCGGAGGAAAATTTGTCATTCTTGTGGTGGTGGACCATCTCTCGAAGTATACTCATTTTTGTTCCCTCGCCCATCCTTACCATACCTCCACCATTACTCAAATATTCATGGACTTCATTTTCAAACTCCACGGTGTGTCTAAATCCTTTGTCTGACTGTGACCCCTGACCGTGACCCCATTTTTACCAGTCAATTTTGGCAAAAACTATTTAAATTGTAGGGAACACAACTGCAAATGAGCTCTGACTACCATCTGCAGATGGATGGGAAAACTAAAATTGTCAATAAGTGCTTGGAAACCTACCTTCGTGGTTTTACCTCCGGACACCCAACACAGTGGCCTAAGTGGCTGCTTTTGGCTAAATGGTGGTACAACACTTCATTCCACATAGCTTTTAGAATGAATCCTTTTGAGGCAGTTTATGGGTACCTACCTCCATTGCCCTCTTCATATGTTCTTGGAAACTCCAAAGTTCAAGCGATGGATGCAACTCTTCAAGAGCATGCCCAACTTTTGTAGTAGTTGAAGGAGAACCTGGTGCTGGCTCAAAACTGGATGTGACAGCAAATTGACCAACACCATTTTGAGCACAGCTTCAATGTAGGCGATATGGTCTTTCTTTAACTCCAATCCTACAAACAATCTTCCGTGCAACTTTGTGCTCATAAAAAATTGGCAGCATGATTTTATGGACCTGTTGGCAATTTTGCCACATTAAATCTTTTGATAAATTTTGGCCTAAGTATGGAGCTTTAAGGCGATAAAGAGCATACTGAGGTGTTCGGGTTTTCGCGGGCCATAAGCAGGGGCGATAAAATCGACAAAATGAGCTTTGGATATTTTATCATTGCAGATCTTCTCGCCAGCTTTCCGACGATATATTATAATAGGCGATCGGGTTAGCGGATCAAAAGTTATGGCCCCGGGAAGCAGAACCAGGAAACCCAGTTTTATGCGAAGTCCGACTGCGCCCAGTTTTTGTGCGAAGTCGGACTGCGCCCTTCTTCCTGAGCGCACTTGGAAACAGTCTGGCAGAGAAATTGACTAAGTGTTGGAACGCAACCCGACTTCGCAGCGAAGTTGGACTGCGCTCCCTTGTCCATGCAAAGTCCGAACAGCGGTGAGAATCAGCAAGTGCCGGTGCGCAACCCGACTTCGCAGCGAAGTCGGATTGCGCCCTTTGACCGGTGCGCAGTAGGGAAATAGGCCAACCCGACTACGCTGTTTTTCACCTGTGCTACCCGATTGCGCTCTAATCTCGGGCGAAGTTGGATAGACTGCCTTTCAAGGCAGACACGTGTCAAGCATTATCATCCGACAAGTGTCCAACTTTGGGATCCGAGCCAAGACATGCCAAGCAAAAGGACAAGCATGGGCCGCACTACTTATGCCAGCTGCCTCATTTAAGGCTGATGTGAGTTTCCACCTGCCTCAGCTACCCGCATTCCTGTCAATATGAAGTTCTACCTAGCGCGCTGCCACGTAGTTGTTCAACCTTCAGGGAGACCATGCCGAGAGTACAGTCCAGCCCGACAGAAGTCAGCATCAGCAGCTCCGTAGCCGCTTTTGTCAGCTAATGTTTGACTGGGACTTTGTGCCCATTAATGTAACGGGGGGGACTTTGGGCTATAAATACCCACCACATTTTCATTGTAAGGTGGTGGAAGGGGAATGTCTGTTAGGGAACCATTGTAGCTGTGCTTCTGCTTCTTAATATAAAGTATATACCTGGCTCTGTTTTACTACTTTCATTTTGTATGCTGCCTCTCTTTGTCATATTTCTTGTGTCATTGCTTGCTGTTGTGCTGAACTCTGAACTCTAGCATTTGATGGCCAAGTACTCCTGGACTTCATAGATCAGAGGATACATAGGATAAATTAGGTAGCAGTTCCTGCAGTTGTGTGTTATGTTTATGTTGCTGTCCGTAGTGGTGATTGATGCATTGCCGTGTTGTTAGTTCTCCTTGTAGGGAGAATGTCTGCTAGGGGACCATTGTAGCTGTGCGTACACTTCCCTGCATAACACATATACTTGGATCTGACATTTCCTGGTTACGTTTTGTATTTATGTTGCTGTCCGTAGTGGTGATTGATGCATTGCCGTGCTGTTAGTTCTCCTTGTAGGGAGAATGTCTGCTAGGGGACCATTGTAGCTGTGCGTACACTTCTTTAGATAAAAAGTATACTTAGATTTGGCAGTTTCTGGTTATGCTTTGTATTTATGTTGCAGAAAGTAGTGGTGATTGATGCGTTGCCGTACTGTTAGTTCCCCCCACCCAACTCCAATCACATGTGTAAATTCTTTCCGCTTTTTTATCTCTTTCTTGCACTCTCATCCTCAACCATAAAATCCCCACAGGAAGCCGGCCTTCTCCGGAGATTGGCACGGAAGGCATTCCTTCCTTCCGGCCTTTCAATGTTGGTTTGCGGGTCTAGGGCGCAATAACAACAAATCCTTTCCTCATGGCGGATTCGTAACCAACAGGACCCTACTAGATATTGTAGTGGATTGGACAAGTGGCCTATAAGCTTACGTTACCACCTTCTTCCAAGATCCATCTAGTCTTCCATGTCTCTTGTCTCAAGAAGGTACTTGGCAATCGTATTCAAGTCCAATTGACACTTCTTGAGTTAGATGATGAAGGCTCAGTCATCTTGGAGCTTGACAACATTTTAGACTGAAGAACCCACACTCTTTGGAACCGCATCATTGAAGTTTTGGTCTAGTGGCAAGGTTTACAGCTAGAAGATGCCACATGGAAGCCTCTCTGGTAGTTACATCAGTAGTTTCCTCATCTCCAATTTTGAGGACAAAGCTTTTTGAAGGGGAAGTGCATGTTAGGACCCCATCCTAACCTTACTATGTAATTACCTCCTTCCTAATGTGGGGACCCCATCTTAATGATATTATGTAATGTTTTGTAATGTGTATGTGGCATTTGAGGCTCCTAGACAAGTGGGGCCATTTAATGTAACTGTTATAAAGAATGTAACTGCTTGTTTGGTAGAAGATTCTAGCTCGAGTGACTACTTGTATGTGAAGCTGACCCTTGAGTGTTATAGTTACGGTTACGAAGAGTCTTTAAAAAGGCAAGGGGTATAGATGAAGGCATATCCTATTTTGTTATATTGAAGCTCTGCTTCTAAGGAGGTTGCCCCTTAGAAGAAGCCTGCGATTCTGTAATGTGTTCTTGCTTTCTACAATATAATCTGCTGCATTTTTATTTCATCTTGCAATATTGTTAGTTTTAAGCTTATTTTCTATTATTATTGCAATATTGTGTGGATGTGCTTTTATTTTACTGCAAGGTTCATAACAAACAGTTAAGACCAGCAAGCCGTTGGATTACAACTATTAAGACTTAATTGATTAGACCATTTTTTGTGATGTCTTATATGCTTAGTAGCCCCTAATATCAATGACACAAACCTTTTTTTTTTGTGTCTTGCGAATATATTTCCCAAAGACCTTGGTGATATCTTGGTGGTATCAGAGTGGGATTAGTGTTAGTAGCCTTTTTTAATCCTTTCTTTCTGGCCATCGTTTTATTTCAGCAATTATTTTCGTAATTATTTTCTTTATTATAAAGTTGCAAAGAAGAAAGGTATAAAAGCCTCCATGTAAGTTATTCAGAATGAACTTACAGGATATTTAACTTGATCCTTTTGCCTATTGCAATTATTTGATCTATTATCTCTTTCAAATTTTGGAGATGGAAAGAAATAGTATCATCAACATACATTTTAAGTGCATATAATTGTTTATTATTCTTTGGCTTATACAAGTCTTATCAAGTTGTCCAAGCTTCAATGGAGGTCTATTTTCCGTTTAGATGAGGAATTAGAACATCAACAATAGATAAACAAACGACAATATGTTTCATGAATATTTGAGTTTATACAACTCATATGGAGGAGTTATTAGGCAAGTCTACAATAGTGAGCATCCTCTGACCAACTTATCTGAATTTTTATTTTCAAGAAGATGTAATATGATAGTGGTGAGATGCACTTTTTAAAAATATACATTTATTCCGAAGTATGAAATGTATCCTATTAGATATGCAAAGCAAAAGAGGAAAAAAAAGACAACAGACGTGTAAGAAGAAAATGTGATATGTAAAATAATCTTACGAAGCAATTAACAATGGAAAGGGAAATTATAGTTCATGAATTGATGTGATCGTAGAATAGCCTCTGTTATTCATATATTTGGGCATAACGCTCTGCTTCTCTTTGAGTCATTGCTTTAGTAAGACTACTTATAACACTGTAATGATATAAAGCCAAATAGAAATTTAGGATGTGTGAGGTAACAGTATACACTTTTCATTCAGGATCTTGGAGAGCTTAAGTAGCCTAGTAGTGGAGAAGGTGACCAATTGGAGTTGGGTCTTGGGTTCATTTGCTAGCTCGTCAAGTCTTTCTGCAGTGTTTTCACTGTTGGCTAGGGGATAGTTAGGGGATCTCAATCAAATTGTGGCCTGAGGAGGAATATTGAAGGTAATATGCACAAGTTTGAATGCAAAATCCTTAGAGCACATGTAGCTCAGTAGTCGAGCAACCCACTGACTACATGATTGTTGTTCAATTTTTCCAAAATCGGAAAGTATGATATGCAAATCATTTGTGAGTATGCTTTGACCTTGGTCTGTAAGAATTTCTGTCTTCACATGATATCAGAATGGTTTAATAAAGTTACTAAGTTGAAATGTTTATCTTGGAATATTATGGCACGGTGGTGGTATTCCACCCTTGGAGGAACAATTTGGATTGACAGATTTAATGTTCAAGTTTGTAATGATGAGACTGTACAGCCTGCATCACAGCCTTGCCTTTGACTGCCTTGTTTATTGCTCCTGACAGCCCAGTCTGAGAATAGGACGGCCTGCCCTTTTCCAGACGGCTGACACTTGCTAGATGGTCTGTCTTCAGTCTTGATGGACTGGACTACACTGTATGGCCTGGAATCTTCACCTTATGGCCCAACAACTTCACTAGGCTGAACGGCCTATCAATCACCTAGACGGCCCTGTACGACAGAACATGGAAAGAATACAAATAACAGATTGAATCTAATCTATTGCAGCAATCATTAGTAACAATACATGCAAAGAACACACAATGGCAATAACAGATGATGAATGAATATGAACAAATCTTGCATTAATGATAGCCTGTACAATGGAATACGTATGACATTCTCTTACATACACAATATCTGATCCTGTGCAGAATATATCCTTCTAACATACACAGTGCAATACCTGTGTGAATGTATCTATACTCTCCTTTTCTACAATAAACTCTCTCTGGCATGTTTAGAGTCTACCCAATATATGTCTGTCAATACGTCTGTGTGTCGGTGTGCCCACATAATTGAATGAGGGGGTCTATTTAATCTATGGGGTCAGTAGTTACAAGCAACTACCACCCAACACCTCACCTCCTAATTGGGTGATAACTACCCTTGCATGACTACGTTTGCACATAACTCAACTTATTATTACATGCATTATTACAATGTACAACTTTATTCAAATTACAAAACTTTGGTATATGCGTACTTGACTTCCATGCATATTTTATTTCCAACTAGTCTATTTTCTTTGCTGAGGTGGCACATCAGAACTAGCACCTACAAATATGAGTGGATTGTTTTGGGAAGGAGAATCTAAGTTGGGGAGATAGCAGTTAAATTTACTTAAATAAATCCAGTGTTAGTCTTTGGAGTCTCATCAGTACTATTCAAATACAATTAATTGTATGCATCTCCAATAAATGTGTCCTCTTTCATTTCCCTTTTGTATCATTATTTTTGAACTTAAAATGCCTGTTGGGTTGATTTGCTCTGGCTTTGGTCAGTCCATTCAAAAACATTTAATTTCAAGCAACTCTTACTTTATTTTGTTTTTGTCTTGAATAGAGATCGTGTGATTAGGACAATCTACAAGCTGTACTGAAGTAGCTGTCATGAAGTTTGTGGCTTTACTTTACAAGTATTCTAATCCTTGAGGTTTTTTCTGTCCATCTAAATGACAACCTGAATTTTTGCAGTGGTGTCGTGTATTGCTTGGTTACGTTTAGTGTGTGTGTATCCATGATTTCATTCATATATCATTATTGCAACATGAAAGTATACAGTGTAAATGTTCACAAGATCTATAACAAACTTTCATGCTAATACCTGTGTCTAATCTTTCTTTTAGTTCAAACAAATGCATATATTTCCTGAAAAATCTTCAGAAGCCTGACATATTGAATCTTTAATTCCTTGTTAGGAACATCTACCATTGTCCATTTTGCAACTTGTGTCGGGTGGGCAAGGGGCTTGGTATTGATTATTTCCACTGCATGAATTGTAATGGATGCATGTCAAAGACTGTCTCTGTGCACAAATGTCGGGAGAAGGGTTTTGAATCAAACTGCCCTATTTGCAATGATTTCATCTTTACATCTAGTGATCCCGTAAAAGCTCTTCGATGTGGACACTTAATGCATTCAGCTTGTTTTCGGGTATGTATTTTTGATTTAATGTTCTGAAAAAGCTACTTAAATAATTCAATATCATGACAATCAAGCTAGATTTCTTGCAATGTTGCTCATCAAGCATAGCTTGACCTATGTGTAGGCTTATACTTGCCGTCATTATACATGTCCAATATGTAGCAAGTCTTTGGGAGACATGGCTGTAAGTTTTCTATCCTATGACTAATATTTTTGTTGTGACAGCTTCAAGGTTGTATGAATTCTTGCAATTGAAGGAAATGTTTTTTTCATACTGAGCATTAAAATCAAAGAGCTGCTTGTTTTCATGCATTGCTTGCTAGGGACCAAAGAAAAAATAAGAAAGAGATCATCTTATGATCTAGAGATGATTAATAAACTGTTAATGAGACGGCAGTCTTTATATGCTAGGCACAACCAAAAGAGTGTTTACAACATCTCTTTTTGAGAATAAACACAGATGTGTGTGTCTATATATAAAGGAACTGTTGCCACATTTTGCACACAGTGCCATGTTTCTGGTTTCTGTAAGTAGGCTGCTCTTTCCCCTTCCTTCTCCTCATTTTCCCTCCTTTCTTCATTTCTCCCTTTCCCCTTCTTCCTTGCAATTCCATTCCCCCTTCTTCGTTTCCCCCTTCTTCCCCAGTAAAATTTCCAGAACAGAGGTGTTCCCTGAAAATTTCTAAGTGTTGGGGCGACACCCGACTTCGCAGCGAAGTCGGAGTGCGCCCCTCAGTTGGAGCGCAGTAGGGAGCCCAA
The DNA here is from genome assembly GCA_028583015.1 of Wollemia nobilis. Classification (NCBI taxonomy): domain Eukaryota; kingdom Viridiplantae; phylum Streptophyta; class Pinopsida; order Araucariales; family Araucariaceae; genus Wollemia; species Wollemia nobilis. The sequence goes on from JAQPPZ010000523.1 coordinate 26,870,139, forward strand.
AGTGCGCAAACAGGCAATGTTGAAGCAGAATCTGACTAAGTGTCAGGGGCGCAACCCGACTTCGCAGCGAAGTCGGAGTGCGCCCTTCTTCCTGGGCGCACTAAGGGAACAGTCTGTCAGAAAATCAGCTAAGTGCTGGGGCGCAACCCGACTTCGCAGCGAAGTCGGAGTGCGCCCCTTTTCCAGTGCGCAGTCCGAGCAGCGGATGAAGACAGCCAAGCACCGGTGCACAACCCAACTTCGCAGCGAAGTCGGAGTGCGCCCTTTGACTGGTGCGTAGTTGGGTAAAGTCAACTCAGAAATTTGCTAAGGCAAGAAGGCCTTCCAACTGCGCTGTCCCCCTCCTGCGCAACCCGATAGCGCCCGAATTCCTGGCGAAGTTGGATAAGCTGCATTTCAAGGCAGACACGTGTCACACTTCAGCATCCGACAAGTGTCCGTCTTCGGAATTCGAGCCAAGACTTGACCGTGCAAGGACAAAGCATGGGATTCACTACCGGCGTCATCTGTCACCATTTAAGCCGATGTGAAGTGCCATCTGCGGCACCTACCCGCATTCCTGTTGACTGAAGACTTGTCCCAACGCGCTGCCACGTAGCTGTACCATCTTCAGGGACACCATGCTGCAAGGACAGTCCGGCCCGACAGAAGTCAGCATCAGTAGCCCCTCAGCCGCTCGTGTCAGCTACTGTCTTGTCTGGGACTCCGCGCCCATGAATGTAATCGGGGGGAATTTTGGGCTATAAATACCCACCACATTTTCATTGTAAGTGGTGGAAGGGGAATATATTGCTAGGGAACAATTGTAGCCATGTGCGTTTGCCTCAAATATAAACATATACTTGGCACTGCTTACTGTCTTTTATCTTGCATGCTGCCTGTCCTTGTCATTTCTGCCTCATGTTTCTTGTGTCATTGCTTGCTGTTGTACTGAACTCTGGACTCCAGCATTTGATGGCCAGGTATTCTTGGAATGCATAGATAGGGGATACATGGGATCACTGATAGCTGTAGTTTCAATATGTGTTTGTAGATGAATGCTGTTAGTAGTGGTGATTGATTCGTTGTCGTGCTGCTTATTCCCCCCACCCAACTCCAATCACATTTGGAATCCCTTTCTGCATTTTTATCTCTTTCTGTACCTTTTATCTCTTTCCTGCACTCTTATCTTAACACCAACCCTACAGGAAGCCGACCTTCTCCGGAGATTGGCACGGAAGGCATTCCTTCCTTCCGGCCTTTCAATCTGGTGGGCGAATTTGGGCGCAATAACAACAAATCCTTTCCTCATGGCAGATTCGTAACCAACAGTTTCTCTGGCACGCCCGGTGGGACATGGAAGTTTCCCATCCCCAGACAGAATTGAAGTACTAGTGCTCGCTTCATTGCTGTTCAAAATCAGAGCACATGGCGACTCTGCAAATCTGAATATTCTCTTAGTCCAAAAAGACCGGCCGTAACGCCTTCATGCAAACCAGAAGGTGGCGAGCAAGGAATCCGGAGAACCTGCCTGAATTTTACGAACTTGACCTTGACGCTCCAGGCTGGCGCGTCAGGCTGGCTGATTATCAAGCTCGCGAAGAAGAAATCCAAGAAGCCGAGGCCGAGATTGAACAAGTTGAGGCCGAAGAAGAATCTACATCTTCGGATAGTTCCGATACCGAATACACTACCGGATCAGAAGCAGAAATGGCTGATCATCTGGACGAGGACGACCTCTTCTCAGCGGTGGATTCTACGGGGCCCTTGGACCTAGTTGGACAGCAAGCTGTGCCCCCTGCTGCCTTAAAGTCTATCCCTACATACGACGACTATGGCAAGACGGCGTATGAACAAATCCAGGACATTCTTGCCCTGGTTGTGCTTCACTCCATTACCGACGAAAGTGTGAAGACCTGTCTGCTGGCCCTTTCCTTAAGGGGAAAGCTTCTCTACTGGTGGAGATCGCTGCCAGAGGGATCCATCACAGGGTGGCGACAGTTAGCCGACAGACTCATGAAAGGATGCAACGATGCAAAAATGGCGCCGGTGCTGGAATCCTTTTGGTTTCCCCAATCGGGATCCAGAAGGAGTACACCTACAGGCTGGCTTGGAGCTGTACCAACAACGCGGCGGAGTACGAAGCCCTGTGCTTGGGCTTGCGAAAGGCGGAGAGGTTGGGAATCAAACATCTGCAGATCTACGGGGACTCAGAACTGGTGTGCCACCAGATCACGAACAAGTGCGCCTCCAAAAAGCACTATCTCAAGGCGTACTGAAATCGGGTCTGGGATCTGATGGAGTCTTTTGACTCGTTGAATGTCAAGGCTATTTCGCGTGAGAAAAACAAGCACGCTGACATTCTGGCGTTTGTTGGAGCCGGTACATTCCGGCTGATGACACTGTCCAGAAGCCGAAGCCGGTTCGTACCATTTACAGGCCTTTTGTGCCTGATAAGGACACCCACTGGCAGGTGTTCGGCTATGACGAGGAAATCATCACATTTTTGGTAAATGAAGCCTGTTCAATCGAAGGTAGAGACCTTGATGACGAGCAATATGAGGGGTTGATACAGTTGAAAAACAATCATGTCCCAAAAGGACTGATTACCTTAGAGAGTCTGTTTGATCAGAACGACAGAGCCATATCTCATAGGATCAAAGTAGACCCGAGGCAGTACGCTGACCTGGAGCTGGAATCTGGCAAATCAATCAAGGTCGGGACAGACTGCACCACAGAGGAACTCGAGCAGATCAGAGCATTATGTCGAGAGTTCCCTGACATAGTAGCCTGGAGCTACCAAGACTTGAAGGGGTATGACAGAGAAATAATCCAAGATACCATTGAGCTAGAAGATGGCGCCAAGCCATTCCGGCAAAAGCGAGGGTCGTCAATCCAAAAATTGAGGCCATGATGAAAGCCGAGCTCTTGAAGATGCTGGAGGCCAAGATCATCTACCCCATCAAACATTCATCCTGGGTTGCGAACCTGGTTCCTGTGAGGAAGAAGAACGAAGACATTCGTCTTTGCGTGGATTTCAGGAATCTAAATCAGGCCTCCCTCAAGGACCATTACCCGCTTCCCCAAATTGATCAGATCCTCCATATAGTTGCTGGAGCCCAGAGATTTTCCTTCTTAGACGGTTTTTCCGGCTATAATCAGATATGGGTCAAGGATGAGGACCAGCACAAGACGACGTTCACCACCAAGTGGGGAACGTTCGCCTACCAGCGCATGCCATTCGGCTTATCCAATGCTGGTGCCACGTTCCAAAGAGCCATGGACCTGGCCTTCCGAGAGCTGCTCAACAAAGTGATCGTCATCTACTTGGATGACATGAATATTTTCTCTCACAGGCGAGAAGATCATGTTACCCACTTGCAGCAAATATTCGAAAGGTGTCGTGAATTCGGCATCTCCATAAACCCAAAGAAGTTTGTCTTTGCGATGAAAGAAGGAACGCTGCTGGGACATGTCATCTCCGAAAAGGGCCTGGTTGTGGACCCTGATAGAGCAGAGGCTCTCCTCCGCTTGCCCGCCCCAATCGATAAGAAAGGGCTACAGTCCTTCGGTCAAATCAACTTCGTGCGGAAGTTCATACCAGACTTCGCACAGGTAATCAAGCCTATGGCCGAGTTGCTGAAAAAGAACGCAGAATTTCTGTGGACTGAAGAGAGGGAGCAAGCCTTCGAGGAGATCAAAGCTCGCATTGCACAAGCACCGGTGTTGATAAACCCGGACTACTCCAAGGATTTCATCCTGTACGTGGTGGGAGAACCAGAGAGTTACGCCGCAGTCCTGACCTAAAAGGGAGATGATGGCGAGGAACGCCCCATCGCGTTCCTGAGTCAAGTGATCCAGCCACACGAGGAAAAATACAACTCTATAGAGCGGCACGTTCATGCCATCATGAAATCTCTCCGAAAGTTCAGGCACTTTGTCTCCCAGAGCAAGATCACTGTCTTCGTGATCCACCCGGATGTCCGAAGCTTCATCATTCAAGGAGAGCCGGGTCACAAGAGAGCCGGATGGATTGGCAAAATCCAGGAGTTTGACATCGAAGTACGGCCCACCAAGCTAATCAGAGGCCAAGCCTTGTGCCTGGAGCTAGCCCGAAGCGCAGCAGCCGAGATATCCGCCTGCGAGTGGGAGGATCCAGCAATATGCACCAACCTAGCTAACTCCTTACCCGAGGAGTGCGACTGGACAGATGACCTGGTGAGATACTTTTGCACCAGGAGATGTCCAGACCACATGAACGCCTCACAAAGAAGGAGGTTCCGGCTAGGTGGTCTGAAGTACACTCTTCGCCCCGAGGGGCTTTACTTTAAAAATATTGACGGCATCCTGTTGCGGTGCGTTAGAAAAACAGACCAGTTTAGGGTCCTTGGAGAATTTCATTTCGGGATGCCTGGAGGTCATCATTCTGCAAGGCCTACGGCCTTGAAAATAATCAGAGCTGGGTACTACTGGCCCACTCTGTTTACAGACGCTCATGCGGTCTGTACCAAATGTGATAAATGCCAGAGATTTGCTGGCAGAAGCAGAAAATCACCCTTGCCCCTCCAACCGATCCAAGCCGAGACTCCGTTTCAGCAATGGGGTCTCGACTTCATAGGGGTGATTTCGCCGAACTCTGCAGCGGGCCACAAGTTTATCTTAACCGCCACCGACTACTTCACACGGTGGGCAGAGGCGATCCCCACAAAGAACGCCGACCAAGAGACGGTCATCAGATTCCTCGAGAGCCTGATTACCCGTTTCGGGGTCCCCGAGTCAATAGTGACCGACAATGGTCCGGGGTTCACAAGCGCTGTACTCACAGAGTACACCAGCAAATTTGGCATCTATCATAAGATGTCTTCCAACTACTACCCGCAGGGGAACGGCCTCGCCGAGTCCAACAAAAATCTGCTGAAGATCATCCGAAGGAAAATGGAGAAAAACAAAAGGACTTGGCACCTACTCCTAGATCGGGCGCTATGGGCGGATAGAGTTTCATTCAAAAAATCCATCAGAACGTCCCCTTATGCGCTTGTGTATGGCAAAGAAGCTGTCTTGCCAACTCACCTTGAGATGCCCGCTCTCTGGATGCTTGACGAAGAGAAAGGCAGTGGGGATCCATTGGACGACAGACTTTGTCAACTGTTGCAGTTGGAGGAGGACAGAGAGAAAGCGTACCAGGCCTTCGCCAAACATGCCGAAGCAACTCAAGGATGGTTCGCGAAAGGCACCACTGCCCGAGTTTTCAAAATCGGGGACCTGGTGCTGAAATGGGACTCGTTGAAGGCAAAACCCGGCAACCACGGAAAGTTCGATGCCCTCTGGGAGGGCCCCTATCAGATTGCTCGGGTTAACCAGTTCAATGCATATGTGCTCCGGGACATGGAGGGACATCCTCTCCCCATTCCCGTCAATGGGTTCGACCTGAAGATGTACCACCGCTGAAGGCACCCGAAAGGGTCCTTCCTTGTACAGATTTCCTTTTTTGTATTTCCAGTTTTTCAGCATGTAAATGTTTCAGTTGTTTGTTTCAATAGCCCAAGTCCGAGGCAAAAAAAAATCCGACTTCGCAGCGAAGTCGGGTAGCGTCCATCAAATGGTGCGGAGTGGGAAGAGAACAGTTAAAAGGAAGCTGAAATGCCTGAAACGCCTAACTCTGGTTGCCCACCCGACTTCGCAGCGAAGTCGGGCTGCGCCTTCTCCAAAGGGCGCAGTCGGGTAGCAGACTACAAGTAAAGTGCCTAGTGACGGACTGCGCCCATGTTAATAGGCGAAGTCGGACTGCGCCCGTTTTTTGGGCGAAGTCCGTGCTGCGCCCGTTTTCGGGGCGAACCTCGAACTGCGCCCGTTTTTCGGGCGAAGTCCGTGCTGCGCCCGTTTTCGGGGCGAACCTCGAACTGCGCCCATTCTCCGGGCGAAGTCCGAGTGCGCCCCCATTCTTGGGCGCACCCTGGGTAAGCTGGCGTAGAAAATTGAAACGATAAGTGTAAAACCCAAGCTGCGCCCGTTTTTCGGGCGAAGTTCGGGTTGCGCCCAAATTTTGGGTGAAGTCCGAAGTGCGCCCCTTTTTCAGGCGAAGTCGGACCGCGCCCCCGATTCCGGGCGAAGCACGAACGGCTCATCACGGAGAGCGCCAAAAGTTTATAAGTGTGGGCCCGGTGCGAAGTCCGACACATGGCAAAGTTGGGTTAATTAATTGCAAGGTCCTTTGAAAAGTGTGCCCAAATGGTGGCGGTGACGTCAGCAACGGCACAATGCCCTAGGTGTTTTAAATGATTGCGCAATAACCAAGGATGACGCATTTAAAGGGTAAGGTGCGCCCTGGGCCAACAAAGCACGTTTTTCTAAAAAGGGCCCATGCATAGCCGCCAAAATCACAGCGCCTCCACCAACCCAGAGTTAACTGCTTTAACTTCCTCCCTCGCGCCATTAATGAGCAGTCACCGTCTACAAAAGACCCTGGCGCCAGCCAGAAAATTTATAGTGTTCAAGCTGACTCCCGGACTGCAGAGAATAAGCCTGACAAGTTCAGAAGTATTTGTCCCCGTCTCTGATTGTTTCAACAAGAATGGACAAGGGGAAAACGCCCGTACAGGCGCAATCAAGCAAAGATCCGCGCGAAGCTGACAAGTCTCCAGAGTCCAGCGACCATGAGAGCGCAGCGCCTCAGAAGGGCAAGAAAGCAAAACCTCGAACAAAAAGGCGTGTAGTTGGCCAGACTCCACCGCCGCCAACAAATCGTCTGTCCGGGTACAAGGATGGGTCGTTCTCCATCAGTATCACGAAGCTGCGTCTGACTATCGCAAAGTGGGTGGGTAAGGTTTCGCCTTCTCACCACCTCGGAGCCGCATATAATTCAAATCTTCACTGGTTTCTGTGTCCTCCAACTCACTGGTGCCCGGAGCTGGTTGAAGTGATTGCTGAATACTACAAACCAGCTGCACGGCAGGTCTGCGATAACAAAGGAAGGGTGTTGTTCACTCTTTTCGGAGAGAGCATCCAGCCGGCGTTCGCCCCAGGGCTTCAGTACAGCCCAGACGCGATTATCAGAAGGGTGAACATAGAAGAGCAGACCGGCAGATTTTGTCAGACAAAGCGGATGAGAGAATTCCTGGACTCAGAGCTGAAGACTCCGCTAAATGCTGGACAGTGGCCGACTGGCCCCATACCGCTGGACCGATTCGAAAACAGATATATCTATATCATCCTGGCGTGGGTCCTCGGCTGCGACTCAGACAGAGTGGTGCGGCCTTTTCAGCTGGCGATGGCCGAATGTATCCTGCACGGGGAGTTCTATGACTCCACGGCGCAGAGAAGCGGGAAACGCCCAATCTTCTATGACTGGGCGGACTGGTTAGCCTACGCAATTCATGCGAGCCTGGTGCGACTGCAGCAGAGGCAGTCTACGGAATTCTGGTTTTGCTCATTCCTCACATGGCTATGCCTGTACCATATGCATTATCGGATGAACGTCCCTAACCTGAGGAAAGCGAACGAACAAGGAGAGCCGCTCCCCGTGTACGAATGGACTGAGGCCCTATACCGGAAGGGCTCATTTTATGAGTTTAATGTTCAATTTCTGGGCCAGGCAATGGGACTGTTCAACCGCGGCGCGACTCGCCCACCAGCAGCTATGACAAAGTGTCTGTCGAACAACGAGCTTGGTGATACCTTTCGGCTGACTCAGGGCATTGTCGTCCGAATCTATGGATTCAAAGGAATGCCTTGTTTGCTGCCCTACTTCTGCACTGATCATCAGTTCGGGATGGAGGTGGCACGGAAAATGGATTACGTCAAAGAAGAATTTGGCCAAGGAAAGAAGAGGGGTCACATATTCAAATATCCTATGACCTGGGCCAATATTCAAGTCTTCGAAATCGGGCAGCACATTTATCTCGAGCGGGAGCTGATGGAAATGGGCCTGATTATGCTGCCCCAACGCTGGAAATATGACCCAATCGGGGTCCGGGAAAATTCACGCACATCTGTCCGAGACCTGAAATCATGAAAGAAAGAAGGAATTTGACAGGTGCAGACCTCCACTGGCGCATTCATTTAATGCAGTCATGGCCACCATGGCATGAGTTTTACTGCGAGGAGGTCACGATCCTGATCGGAACCCGGACCATCGAATGGAGTCAGCTGGGTTCAAGAAGTTCCTCGCTAAGGTGGCGTCGCTCAACTGGCATAAGGACAAAATCCTCGAATGCTGGAAAATGAGGTGTCGCACGCAACACGACAAATCAAGCCGGAGGAACCTTGCCGTTGATGATGAATTTTCGGCACTTTATGATCAACATGTCGACACGTGGCAGCCCTTCGAATTTTGCGTTTGCGTTTCCCGAGGCGCAAATATAAGGTATAAAAGAAGGGCTACCCCTCAGTTGTTGTCAACCCCAGCGACTTCCAGCGCGACTCCATCCAGCAGTCAAGTGGGCCCGATGCAGCCTGTAGCTCTTGTGGCAGTGCCCGAATTGGCGCAAAGGTCAGAGCGGTCAACTCCGGAGCCAGTTCCTCAAGCAGAAACAGTGTCAGTACCACCCACCAGCGGACCAAGTGCGGCAGGAATTCTCCCAGCACGACCCAGGTACAAATTTACCGTGGGGACATCAACGTCTGCCGCCCCTTTATTGCCGCTTCCTTCTGTACCGGCCACAGCGTCGGGAGAAAAGAAAAAGAAAAAGGTCGAGAGGACCAAGCAACCTAGGGAGCCAGTGCTGCAATCGCCCACAGAGCAGCCGCAAGCAGCAGCGTCGGAGGTTGTTTCTTTAGACAGCCCCGAACCAGAAGCAGACATCCAGGTTGCGACCGTCCCTTCAGCATCGGCTCAGGCGGAGCCCGCAGGTACGTCCTCTGTTCCGATTTCCCAAGTCCGCGTCAGCCCTGCAAAAACCCCAACTCCCACTCCATCAGGGCAATCCGTAGCCGCATCCTCCGCATCTCAAGCCACTCGACCATCTAGCGGCCTCCACTCGTTTGACCAGTTTGCTCAAGATCCCAACGCTTTTCAATCCCTGAGTCAAACTCTAGAGCCTTCACCCGCAGTTAGCGCTGAGGTCGCTCCCTCATCTCCGCATCCTTTGCCCCAGCCGCTCGAAACCCTATCAGCGCCATCTACCCAAACGCCTGTCACTCCTAGGACCCAATCGCCCTTGAAAGCTGCTACCCCCTCTGGTATCCCTCCTACTTCACTATTCGCAGGGAAAATGCCGCAGCAAGCCCAGGAGCTGGAGGACCTCGATTTCATGAGCATCTCCGAGGACCAGCCTCTGGCAGTAAGAGCCATGGGAGGATCTGCCTCCTTTCTTCAAGGAGTTAAGCGCAGAAGGGCCGAAGAGATAGCCGCCCCGGTCAAGCGCACAAAGTTTGACCTAAATCGGAGAGTGCTTACAACAGAGAAGCTGATTCCTAAGGTGAAGAAGCCTCTTCGTGATATGACCGAGGCTGACTATGAGCTTCAGACGAAGGAGAAGAACTTTGATGATATCAACGAAGAATACGAGATCCACGGTATTCGTCGTAAAACAAATAGCCTCCTTGTCAAGCATCTCGAGACCCAAGAAGCGCTTTTCTAGCTGCAGAATACTACAAGGCAGCTTGAAGACTTGTCTAGGGCTACCGCGCAGTTGGGATCAGCGTAGCAAGAAGTTGAAAATTTTAAGGCTCAGCTGGCCGCCTCCCAGCAGACAGCCGAACAAGAGAGAAAAGCAGCGCTAGAACAGATTTCACGACTACAGGATTCGCTGAAACAGGCGCAGTCGCAGCTCACCAAGAAAGCATCATAAGCGACAACCTTTTCAAAGAACAAGACGAAGGAGATGCGCGCAAAATTGCTACAAGGTTGCAAGCCCAACCTTGTCAAATCCTTGACAGTTATGGATTTCGTATCCAGGATAGAAGAGGTATCTGCCCAGGGAAAGCCTGTGGTAGAGGAAGCCGAACACCAGGCGAGGCAATGGCTAGACCTGGCTATGAAACTTGAAGAATTAGAGCGCAAAGGCTTCCAAATCGCCCCCAGGTCCCATCTTGCCTCAGAATGGGCAAACGCAAGGGTAACCTTGCGCACTTATTTAGCTCAGACAGAAAAGATCAGAATAGCCAGGCAGGCGCTGGACGCCTTGGAACATGAAAGACATATTCTTCCTGCACCCTTTCACGTTCTGTCCGAGCACGGGTGTCCGAGCTATGTCAAAAATGACGAGTTCCTCACCCTTGAGCAGGTAAAGAAGAACTGGCTGTCCTTCGAAGCAGATACAGCTGAAATCGATAGCTGGATAGAGCCAGTTCAAGAAGCGCAGGTCGCTCAAATGGTGGCGAAGTACTGCAGAATCAACTCTTCTCTTGAAGAGTTGGGCAAAAGATATAACACCATTGACCTGCACGCGGTCGCTGCATTCCATGCAGTACTCAGAGAGATCAGCGACCCCACTCCCTTCCAATCCGCAGTCTGGGATCAAGCTAGGGCTGCGCTAGAACGCATAAGCAGGCGGGAGGCGGAAAGTGAAGAGCCTTCAGATTCAGAAGGCAAGACTGAGGAGGCAACTGGTGAAAGTGAATCAGAAGAACAGTTGCCCCAAGGGAAGCGGCCAGAGCAGCAGAAGACAGGGGAAGGAAGTTCCTCTGCACCCAAAGGATAAAGGCATGGTTCTTTGCGTCGAGGCGAGCTCAACACCCCGCGAGCCGCCAGGAATGTTGCCACATTTTGCACACGGTGCCATGTTTCTGGTTTCTGTAAGTAGGCTGCTCTTTCCCCTTCCTTCTCATTTTCCCTCCTTTCTTCATTTCTCCCTTTCCCCTTCTTCCTTGCAATTCCATTCCCCCTTCTTTGTTTCCCCCTTCTTCCCTAGTAAAATTTCTAGAACATAGGTGTTTCCTAAAAATTTCTAAGTGTTGGGGCGACACCCGACTTCGCAGCGAAGTCAGAGTGCGCCCCTCAGTTGGAGCGCAGTAGGGAGCCCAAAGTGCGCAAAAGGCAATGTTGAAGCAGAATCTGACTAAGTGTCAAGGCGCAACCCGACTTCGCAGCGAAGTCGGAGTGCGCCCTTCTTCCTGGGCGCACTAAGGGAACAGTCTGTCAGAAAATCAGCTAAGTGTTGGGGCGCAACCCGACTTCGCAGCGAAGTCGGAGTGCGCCCTTTTCCAGTGTGCAGTCCGAGCAGCGGATGAAGACAGCCAAGCACCGGTGCGCAACCCGACTTCGCAGCGAAGTCGGAGTGCGCCCTTTGACCGGTGCGTAGTTGGGTAAAGTCAACTCAGAAATTTGGTAAGGCAAGAAGGCCTTCCAACTGCGTTGTCCCCCTCCTGCGCAACCCGATAGCGCCCGAATTCCTGGCGAAGTTGGATAAGCTGCCTTTCAAGGCAGACACGTGTCACACTTCAGCATCCGACAAGTGTCCGTCTTCGGAATTCGAGCCAAGACTTGACCGTGCAAGGACAAAGCATGGGCTTCACTACCGGCGTCATCTGTCACCATTTAAGCTGATGTGAAGTGCCATCTCGCGGCACCTACCCGCATTCCTGTTGATCGAAGACTTGTCCCAACGCGCTGCCACGTAGTTGTACCATCTTCGGGGACACCATGCTGCAAGGACAGTCCGGCTCGACAAAAGTCAGCATCAATAGCCCCTCAGCCGCTCGTGTCAACTACTGTCTTGTCTGGGACTCCGCGCCCATGAATGTAATCAGGGGAATTTTGGGCTATAAATACCCACCACATTTTCATTGTAAGTGGTGGAAGGGGAATATATTGCTAGGGAACAATTGTAGTTGTGCGTTTGCCTCAAATATAAACATATACTTGGCTCTACTTACTGTATTTTATCTTGCATGCTGCCTCTCCTTGTCATTTCTGCCTCATGTTTCTTGTGTCATTGCTTGTTGTTGTACTGAACTCTAGACTCCAGCATTTGATGGCCAGGTATTCCTGGAATGCATAGATAGGGGATACATGGGATCGCTGATAGCTGTAGTTTCAATATGTGTTTGTAGATGAATGTTGTTAGTAGTGGTGATTGATTCGTTGCCGTGCTGCTTATTCCCCCCACCCAACTCCAATCACATTTGGAATCCCTTTCTGCATTTTTATCTCTTTCTGTACCTTTTATCTCTTTCTTGCACTCTTATCTTAACACCAACCCTACAGGAAGCCGGCCTTCTCCGGAGATTGGCACGGAAGGCATTCCTTCCTTCCGGCCTTTCAATCTGGTGGGCGAATCTGGGCGCAATAACAAGTCCTTTCCTCATGGCAGATTCGTAACCAACAGGAACCTTTCAAATGATAGTGTTGAAACTATCCATAATGTTAGTTTAGAAACTGATTTATAATTCATAGATGGAGGGAAAATGTGACTCAACTGTATGCTTTATAATAATGATAACTTTAATAACTAAAGCAGAATTGAGATAATAAGACAAGATAATTATATTAATGTTCACAAATGGCCAAAGTAGGCCAATGGGACTCATTGAAAAGAGCTGTTACAAATTACAATGCACTTTAGTAACCAAAAATTACTATGAAAATAAGCTAAACTAGAGTAAAGAATCTAGTGTAAACTACTCTAAAGTGGAACAACTGTATGGCATAAAATTACAGCCTTAAGGGTTACCCGAAATCCATAAATTATAACATTCTAAAAGTAATGATTAAGAGAGAAGATAATTCTAATATTGTAAATAGATTGCCAAAGTAGGCCGATGGGACTCGTTGAAAAGAGTTACGAATTTCAAAGCATTGTAGTAACCACAAAGTACTTTGAAAATAAGCTAAACTAGAGTAAAGAATCTAGTGTAAACTACTCCAAAGTGGAACAACTATATTGCATAAATTTACAGCCTTGAGGGTTACCCAAAATGGATAAATCTTAAAATGCTAAATGTAACGATTAAGAGAGAACTAGAAGTCAAGGTAGAATAGAAATGAAATGAAATGAAATGAAATATTATTAATGTCTGCGGTGGGCCAAAATAAGACCCAAGGGACTATAAGAAGTACAATAATGACTGCCAACTAGCAGGCTAAAAAGCCCAACAAAGAAAAGAACTAAGAAAAATACAAGATCAAACCCGAAAAACGGGCCAAAGAGAAAGGGAAAAGAAAAGAAAAGGGAGAGCAGAGGGGGGAGGGCTGCAGTCCAATAGAGAGAAGTCCATGCCAAGAAGAACGGAGAGAGAGAAGGAGGGGGGAGGGAGCAGCCCAGGAGGGGCAAGCTCCGAGAATCCCCAAAAACTAATCTCTCCTAACAGTTGAGGCCGAAGTACCGGAGCTGAAGAAGTCCATGATATGTCTCTGCCCATTGCTAGTTCGAACCCTGACAAACTGTTGGTGCGTTGTCTAGTGTCCCTGCTTCTGTTCAAAGTGGATGGTGTGGGGCCTTTCCGGTCGAAGTCACATGGTCTGTCGGAGTATGTTGTGATGAGCCGATGTCGAGGAGGGTGAGATCCATTTGGAGAACTTTTATGTCGTCGAAGCTGAGTTATCTCCCTAAGAAAGAGTGCGAGACAACGCTGGTCTGGGTATCTGAAGAAGGTAGAAACACATCGAGAGTTGTCCCTGAAAAGGCAATGGAATCTACCCCAGATCTCATAATAAATGGGACAGCAAAAAATGAAGTGATGCAGGGTCTCAACTTCACCCAAGGAGCAAAACAAGCAAATTCGCTCCTCCATCGGAAGATGGTGATCTGACTCAATCCGGAGTTGGTGAGAACACACCCTGAGTTGCCCAATAGTGATCCGAAGACTATGCATTGTGTGCTACCGAAGGTATTGTGGAGGAACTATTCTGCCCTCCTATATATGTAAGAAGTGCTCATGGTAGAAATACAGCTTGGGGGAAAGAGGGGCAACAGGAGAGATCCATGTGCATCTGGTGTACTGGAGACTAACATCCTTCCGAATCTCGTGGAGCATCTTCTCCTTAGTAAGCCAAGACGGGGGGAGAACCCCAAAGAATAAGGGGGCAACTTGTCTATCTGTATATGAATGCTGGCCAGGAGAGTAGAAACCTGAAAATACCAGCTCCTCCGGCCTCCCCGAGAACTCGGAGAGAGTTCCATCGAGGAGCGAAGGGCGAGGTACGGGTACTGCCTGCAACCCTCAGGGGTATCTCCGAAAGTACGGATCCTGTGAAGATAACCGATAATCAGGAAGATAATATCAATATGGAGAGGAGAAACCCCAAACTCTGCCAGAATAATAGAACGAGGGATTATTCCCTTGCAACGAATGAATCGTCGAAGAAAGAGTGTCTGCACTCGTTAAACCCGTGACCACTCAGTCGGGCCAAGACTAGGGCCCCAAACCATTGACCCATAAGTAATAGTTGTCTTGACCAAAGCGTCAAAGATCCTCATCTTCACAGGTATATCCTGAAAATGTGCTTTGAAGCAATTCCTCTCTAGTAAAGATAGAGCTGCATACCCCTAACACACTCTGACCTGGGCGGCGGGTTTCATACCAAAAGTGGGACCAGTGAAGAGAACCCCCAAATACACATAAGAGGTGGTGATTTCGGCCTCCTGGCCCTGGAAAAGGAAGTGGAGATGGGATAGAGCATCTTTGGTAGTATTGAATACCATAACCTTGGTCTTAGAAAGATTCACCGTCAACTGTCTCAAGTCACAAAATCCGGCAAGTGTGTCCAAATGACGCTGAAGCCCCTCAGGGGATGAGGCCAAAAGAACAACATCATCAACAAAGAGGAGAATAGAAATCAACACATGGTCAAGAAGGCAACCATCCTCTGGGTGAGCGTTCTCCCTGATAAAAGTCTCAAGCTCGTCGATAAAGATCCCAAAAAGTGTCGGCGAAAGGGGGCATCCCTGTTTCACTCCTATGGTGCTAAGAATATTGGTTGAAAGCCCTTGAGGGGAGTGAAACCGACCTTTCACAGTCTCATATAACCGTGTAACCGTTGTCAAAAGCTGCCCAAAAATGCCAATTGATCGAAGCCTCTCAAGAAGTAAATGTCGAGGCACCGTGTCGAAAGCTTTCTTGAAGTCTACAAAGCAACAATAAACCTTCGAGGACCTGGAACGCGCCTCCTCAATAATAGCTCTGAAGATTAGAATGTGATCTGTGGTCTGATGATCTTGCTGAAAACCAGCTTGGCCAAGAGCCTTGAAACCCCCCTCGTCCAACCTTCGAGAGAGAAGCACATCCAATCCTGTGGCATAGAGCTTGGCAAAGATATGCCCAATCATGATAGTCCTATAGTTATTGGGTTCATGGGGATCACCTGCCTTATGAATGGGGTGAATTATATGCTGAGTCCAGGACTCAGGAAACCCAGAACAGACAGCAAGAGTAAAGAGATCAGCAAGGGGCCCAACAAGAGGATCAATACCATGCTTCAAAAATTCTGCTTGTAACCCATCCAAATCTGCTGCTTTGCTTGTACAAAGTTTCCAGATAGCGTGCCTAACAAGACCAGTAGAAAAGAGGTGGCATGAAAAGGGGGGGAGGGAACAGAAACACGAGGCTGATTTGGGATGGTATAAAGGGAAGAGGCATGGATGGTCCAAGAGGAAAGATCGATCCCATGAGTAATCTGATCACGGGGGAGGATAAGGCGCCAGAAGGATTTAGGAGATTGCTGAAGGGAGTGGATAAGATCAAGTCGATGCCGAGAGAGGAAGAGACGCTTCTTCTTTCGGAGAAGCATCCTATAGTCTTTGTGGGAAATGGCATGGGGCTGGGAAGGATTTTGAATGGCATATTTCAACCTTCGGTGGGTAGACTTACATTCCTCATCATACCAGATGTTCATGGGGCAATGACCAGGGGGACGAGGACGAGGACGAGGGGGAGAACGAATAGTGTGGGGGTATGATTCCAAAGCAGCCTTCCAAATAGTTTGGACCAAGCAAGCAGAACGATCCGAAACATCGGAAAGAGAAGACACCTTGGGGAGAACATGACGCAACCGGTCCATGTAGGTAAAGGAATAATAATAGTCAAAGTCTATAGTGACTCGAGGGACTGAAGGGGAGGGAGGAGGGGGAGGAGTAATAGGAAGGGAAACAGTGGATAACGTAAGAGAAAGAACTGAATGATCGGTAAGGGGAGGAGGGTGATCAGAGACGTTGAATCGGGAAATGAATGGAATGAGGGTGGTAGAGGAAATAGCATAGTCGACGACACTGGCTCCACCACTATGAGGAAAGCAAGTAAACTCACTAGAATCTGGAAAACAAGATATACCATTGAGAAGAACTAGCCTGTTGGATTCACCCAACTCAATAAGATGCTTACCATAAGTAGTCAATTGTGTCGCTGGAGGTTCGAGCAAAACCAAGGTCCCCAAGATCCAATTCCCTAGTCTGCATCTCATCGGTTGTGAGGTCATGAAGAGAAACCTGCATAGGTCCGGTCCGAGCATTGAAATCTCCCAACAGAAGTATCTCCCCTAAAGCCGAGTATCTAGTAATGTCCTCATAAAGATCCTAGAAAGGGTCCCCGTCCGTGTGAATAACAAAATTGGACGTGGTGGGGGGAAAGTAACAGGTGGCAATGTAGATAGCCCAAAGAGGTGGGTGACGATGGATTTTAATCCATAAAAACGTGGAGTGGGGGTCAGTCGAAACCAAGGAAACCGAACCCTGGAGCTTATCCTTGATAAGAGCAACAACACCTCCTGATCCTCTAACCTCTCTAGAGCGTCGAGTGAGTTGTCGACAACTGGACCACCAAAAGTAACCAGAGATAACTGGAAGGGCCCGCTCGGGACTCTCGTGCGTCTCACAGATAAGAATGATGTCATGTCTATCAATCACATCAAGAAGGGACCCTCGGGCAAACCACATCATACCATTGCAGTTCCAGCAAGCTATAGCTAGCTTATCTACCACCCCCCTTTTGTGCTGATGGATCATTTGTTAGGCAAGGGTTTGGACCACCCAGGTGGGGGAGAGTCCCTAATCATTGCACGCAAATTACGAATAACTGCCCATTTGTTAGCTTTCTTGGTTGCGGCCACTTGTTCCCTAGCTTTCTTCAATTCTTCAACCTGGAGTCGCGTAAGGTCCTCATCAAGGTAGATCTTTTCCTGAAGAGTAAATAATTTCCGTTTGGCCCTCAACGCCTTCATACGCTCTTCCGCATTTGTGAAGCGTATGACCAATGTGGAGTCGGGAGAGAACCATGCTCTCTCGAGAGTAACATCTGTTAACTCAAGAGTGTTGTGAATGAAGGCATTTCCAGCTTGAAGCGGATCAATAGGTTTGGGCACCCCACGAATCCTAAGATTGAGAGCTTTCACATTACGGATTCTTTCTTCTTCAAATTTAGCTTGGACAACCAACTCAACTATGGAAGGGGAGTTCTTCTTTCTGGCTACAACCTGAACCCAAGATTGTTGGTCAGCTAATTTTTGGCTTTGTGCAGTTGATGCTTCTTTGAGATGTTCTTGCTCAGCAAGAAGAACAACCTGTTCATCTCGAATTTTTAAGATTTCAGAGTGTAAATTCGTGGAATTCTGAGGAGGTTGTTCGGTATATGCAGTCTACAATTGAGTAATGATAACTTGCTAATCTTGAAGTTTAATTTGGAGATCTGCGATAATGCGGCTGCCATCTTTCACTTGGTCTTGCAAAGAGAGTATAATACTAGCTTGTGTGTCTAGCTGTTTATGGAGAGAATTAATCTGTTTAGACAAATGCTGGTATGAAACTGTTGTGTGAAAGCGTTGGATAGATTTAAGAGGAGAAGCTCGTGTTTCCTCCATTCCTCCTTCATCAAGTATCCCCATAACACAAGAATACCAAGAAATCCCCTCTCGAGCGTAGCAGAAATCCTCCTCGAGCGCAGCAGAAATCCCCCTCGAGCGCAGCAGAAAGAAGCTCCTGTGGATCCAAGCATCAACATTAATCTATAGTGGGATGTAAGGTAGAAGCATAGTTGTCGTCATCACCAACAATCTCAAAAGGGCCACAACATAGGATCTAATGATAATGACTAGGACTAGGAGGGCCTGAGTGGATTCTTAGGAAGACATGTAGTTCGACTCCTCAAGATTCTTCTGGCATCCATGGCTATGGAACCAATAGAAGAGGACAAGAACTGTAGTCCTTTCTTGTTGCAAGCAAGAATAAAGAACTAAAGCCCTAGTAGCCACTCTTGTATGCAGATGGGTGCACAAATTTGTCATCAACATTTTGGATAGTTGTAGCTTCAAATGAGCACTTTTAGTCTTGACTACAGAGCTAGAGTGAAAGAATGAGGCGATTAGTGGAGTAGTAGTTTGTCTTCTATGTCATAATTGACTTTGAAGAGTGATAGCTTCCTTAAGGTAAAGAGCCAAGCATCTTTGGTTAGGATAGCTGAAAAAAGTGGCAAGTGATCCATCCGAGACTCTATACAAGAAATATTACCTCTTTCGAATCTCATAATAAATAGAAGACCCAATGATGAAATGTTCTTCAGTCTCCACTTCGCAAATATAGCAAAGATGACATACCCTATCCTCTCGAGGAATATGGGGGTTTGTCTTTACCAACAACTGATGTGAGCATACTCTGAGCTGACTAAGAGGAATCCTTATGTTGTATGTAGAAGTGCAAACACAACAAGAACGCATAGAAAAGAGTAATGTTGTGGAACACTTGGGAGGAGGGAAGCCCTATGATGGGAGGAAGAAGATAGAGTGATCGGTGAGAGACGTTCTTGATGATGGAGGAGGAAATGCAAGTGGATGGTGTGCAACAAGCAAATTGGGCCGACGAAGACATTCACGCAAGTGGTGAAGAACGTGCCAACGTGGAGCGTGACAGAGAGGATCACACAACACAATACGAGTTGGAGCAAGTGTTGACTTTAGCGGTGACACAAACGCGGGGTAGACTGCCTAGAGGTGTAGAGGGAGAGTGTCAAGCACAAGGGAAACTGCAATGGAGTTTGTTTGGGAGACTCTATCTGATGTTCATATATATATATATGAAGGAGAACACATAACACAAGTGTAACACGTTGGTAGTTTCCCAATGGTGGAGGAACAAAATGAATGATTTAGAGGCCAAGCAAGATTGCAGTTAATGCAATTCTACGACACATCATGCACTTGTACGACAATGTACACTTGTACAACAACAGTGGCTCACTTGCATGGCAAGTACTTGTACGACAAGTATTTGTACGAAAGGTTGTTCTGCACTTGAACAGAAAGTGCTTGTACAATAACACTTGTACGACAATGTTAGATGCACACTTGTACGTCGTTCTCCCACTGGAACGAGACACAACAATCACTAGAATGACACTCCACTGGAACGACACTAACCACAATTCCACTTGTATGACAAGGTCCATATGGTGCCCTAAACTACAACTTTGTGATCAGATTGCAATGCTTCCACACTTGCACACAAATCCTAATGCACACACACTACCAACCTACAACAATGACAATAGCATTCACGCAAAACATACACATCATAGGGATAAGGGATGAATCGTCATTGCATTACTCAGTTGTACTACATGTACATTATAGAGTCTCTCTCACACAACAATACAGTGCACAATGGCTATACAGACTGAACACAGTCTTTCCTCTACTGGCACACAGACTATACTCTCTAGTCGTTCCTCTCTCTACAGGATTCACAGTATGCACTATGCACAATGGTTCTACATGGTACTCGAACAACTAAGAGCGGGTCTTGTTTATCATTTGGTGCTAATCGTTGCCAACCACGGCTTTCAGGACACCTCACCATATAATTGTCTCCCCCTTTGGACGTACATTAGACACCCTTGTTGCACATTACATTATATAGCAATATACCAATTGATGACAAAAGTACATTACATCCTCATTTCCTTTACGTGTACATTACATTTCATTGACATTTGCATTTACATTCCATGTGCATGTAACACTTATTACTACTATTTACACTAATTTTTGACTTATTAGAACTGGCTCCTACATCTACCCCCACCTTTAGCTTGATCGACGTCCTCGTCTATGATTGCCTCTACTCCTAGGGACTCGGGTTATGTTGAGGAGTCGGAACATGAATACCTCCAAGCTCTTGGATTTGCAATTTGAAACCCTCAGTTTCTCCTTTCAATTATTTGGCATAGGTTTAGTATTGATCCCACTTCATGCTGTAATGAGTCGCCTTTTGCTCAATATCTACCAACTTAGCCTTTAGCTCAGCTTCCATCTAGGCTGCCATTGCCAACTGCTCATTCTTTTTTGCTATTAATTGATCGCAGTGCTGGACCTCCTTGTCTTTCCTTCCAACAACTACTCTCTAACTATACATTCTGACTTCATTTGCCCGATCAACTGATCCTGCTCCTTTGCCTTAGTCTTCTCAACTTCATTCCTTAACTTGGCTAGCTCTGCTTCGACATCCTCTTGTATTTGCCGAAGTCGTCCTTCCAGCTTCTGCAACTGGTTAGCTTGTTCTTTCCCAGCCATATGGATATTCTCCACTTCTGTGGCTAACAATTGAATTAAGTATGCCAAAAACTTTATCCTGGCATACGTCTTTACCAACTTAGGTGCAAGTGTCACATACTTGAAACTTGCTTCATCTTTTGGGTAAGTTCTCAAATTTGCCTCATTAGTATATACCCTTGTTGGGTGCTTGTAGATCATCTAAGTTCCTTTTGGTAGGTTTTCTACTTTGATCATTGTAAAACAACGGTTTGTATTCCAAATCTTGGAGGAACAATTTGAATGACAGATTTAATAATCAGCCTGGACTCTTGACTTGAACGACAACACTTGGTCTGCGGCTTTGACCCTGCGTATAGGACTTGGAAGAATCAACACCGAACTTTTTATTGTAGCAATCAGCAATGATAATACTCACAATATACATGCAAATAGATGAAGGATGAATATAAGTGTATATGCATTAACTTTTGCTTGTATGACACTTGCATTACATACACACTCTGCAAACCTTGTGCATCATGTTGATGACCACACTTTGGTCAACAATGCCCACACAACGGCCAATTCCACCATAACCATACAGCGGCATTACATGACAACTATAGAACACCCGAATGAATGAGGGAAGGGTCTTATTTATACAACTAATTAGTAGTTGTATCCTCCAATTGCCCGACACCTCATCATTTTCCTAAATTACATTTGACCTGCATTTGACTTTAATTTACATTTCATTTCCCACTATAAGACAAACTAACTCATGACTCTTCCTTACATGACTATTACTTAACATTACACGTTATCACATACATTATTACAATACCACTTTATAACATTATTAATTATATGTACATACATTTTGTCAAACACGTTTTGTACAAAATAACAAAATTTATTTACTAATTATGCACACATGTCAATTTGCCTTCCTATATCTATCCCCTCAAAACTTTTTGGTATCCATGGCGACACATGAGCTGAACACTAGGGGTAGAAGCATTGAATAACATATTGGAATCTCATGTCGTGCTTCTTCTGCTTTTCTCATGTTGGCCTCGACTGTTAGGAGAGATTAGTTTTTGGGGGATTCTCGGAGCTTGCCCCTCCTGGTCTGCTCCCTCCCCCCTCCTTCTCTCTCTCCGTTCTTCTTGGCATGCACTTCTCTCTGTTGGACTGCAGCCCTCCCCCCCCTCTCGCTCTCCCTTTTCTTTTCTTTTCCCTTTCTCTTTGGCCCGTTTGTCGGGTTTGATCTTGTATTTTTCTTAGTTCTTTTCTTTGTTGGGCTTTTTAACCTGCTAGCTGGCAGTCATTATTGTACTTCTTATAGTCCCTTGGGTCTTATTTTGGTCCATCGCGGACACTAATAATATTTCATTTCATTTTCATTTCTATTCCATACATATTTTGCAACTGACTTCACTTCAAACTGCTTCCAAACATACATTGGTCTCTGATTTCTCACTCCACTCTCTGCAATGAGCTGCATCATTAGCTTGATCACATAACCCATATGGCCAACATGACAAACATGATGGGCAACGCCTGTTGCCACTTGTGTTGGGGGTCAACGGGAAACGCCCTTCACGCGTACCCATTGAAACCATCATTGCCTAACTAAATTTTTCTCCTTGTCTGTATTTTGGTAGCCTTTGCTCGACCCACTTAGACAACTTTCTCTCGGCTCCAAATGACTGCACTCTTGCTCCAATTGACTACTTCTCGGCCTTTGACTTAGCCTTTGATGACACCCCTTGTACGACATGTCCTTGTATGAATTCACGTGTATGGCCAAGACTTGTACGACAGTCACATGTATGACACCTCTGTGTACGACATCTTCGCTTGTAAGACAACTTCACTTGTATGGATAAGACTTCTACGACGATCACTTGTATGGCACTCACTTGTACAACCATCATTTGTACAACACTGCTCGTCAACACCACATGTATGACACTTCTTGTCGACACCACTTGTACAATGCTCCTTGTCAGCACCACTTGTACATCCATGATTTGTACGACAATGCTCATCGACACCACATGTACAACACTCCTTGTTGGCACCAGTTGCATGACACTCATCGGTACCACTTGTGCAACACTTGTCAGCACCACTTGTATGACGCTCCTTAGATGACAACTCGTCATATGACCTTAGCAACTTTGCAACTCTTTTGTGTGCAGCTTCAACTACCTATTGGACTTCTAGCTCTTCGATTGCAATTAAGTTGACCTCCTCATTTGCAATCAGATTCATAAAGTTTACCTCCTCTACTTCCTGGCAAGGGCTTTGACTATTCTTTGGCTCTATGTATCACTGGTTCGTCTTTACTCGTAACACTTTGACTTTCATGTGCGAAGTGCCTGTAATAGCCTGCACAATTTATTAAGCAATTTTTTTTTCTCGATTTTATGGATGGATTGTGTGCAGACCCAACATCAACAGTTCATTGTCTTGACACCCTTAATATTGCTATAGATATATTTCCCAGCTTTCACAATAACCAGAGTTGTGCTCAACCATATTCAAATATATTGATGATAGTTGCAAGTTTCACATACTTATAATGTACAGATAATTATGTGAAAAAGAACTGAATTCATTAATGCTAAATATTATATATATATATATATTTTTATCATTCATTCAATGCCAACAATAAACAATATTTCTGAACAGTTACATTCTAGATGCTGGACAACTAGTACAAGGAGGCCGAGCATATAAAAAATGGCGGCGATATGGAAAGCCGCGGTCACTCAAGGTTCCGCGTGGCTAGTATGAATACCGGTCAACCAAGGAAGACCACTATTCAAGTCGGCGGTGGTCGGTATAAAGCAGGTCGAGCAAATGAAATCGGCGGTGTATGATACAAGTCTTTCACGTCACCTTCAATTTGCATGGTGCCTAGAATATAGTTCGATGTAGGCTTAGGTTATATCTGATTGACCCTGCAGAAAATGCCCTCCAACATTGGTAGGTTTTCCTGTGAATGCTCGCAGAGAAACTTGGGTGATTTCTCCAACTGACCAATGAGGGCAGAATCTTACACTGCCGAAACTGGTTCTCCCACGGGGTTTCGTCCAAGGGTTTGATTTTCGAAGAAGCTCTCCAAAAAATCCAATAAGAGAAAATAACATAAGCATAACCTTAGAATGAATTCCTTTTTTCCCTTATATCTCCTTTTTCCCGCTCTTTAATTTAATTTCACTTTATTAAAATATATCATTGAGCTCCACATTTAAATGAATTAAATAATATTTCCGTCAAAAGTAAAAAACGGAGAATATTAAAATAATTAATTTAAAAATAATTCCCTTTCACCCAAATTAGCTTACGGGAATTAAATAAGCTAACGGTTCTTGGTTACACATCGGAAGGGGACATGACAGTGCCCCCACAAATGGCATCGCCAACATTGTACCATTGGTCTGTTCTCAGTATCATACTTAATTTTGTGTCTTCTAGTTCTTTGTGATTGATATAAACTGCATTACCAGTGGTATCTCTCCTTAGTACAATCTCCCTTTGCGCTACATATTCTTGTAGCGATGATCTTGTGCTCTCCGAGTCACACTCATCCTTGGAGTCATTGTTCTTATCTTCAAAGTCACTTCCTTCCTTGACTTCTTGACCTCAAAACTTAAACGGTGAACTACTCTCATGCCCAAAATCATCAACATCAGAGTCACTTTCACTCTCATCTGCATTAACATGACCCCAACACTTTAGTGACGTCTTTGCTCATAGCGTTTCTAGCCTAATACTTCTTGTAAATCTTACAAGAAAATAATCACAAGATCGAAATAAAGTTGCAATATAATGAACTCAATAAAGATGATAATAACACAAGAATAACTCGAAATACTCATAGAATAATCACATGGAAATGCTCACGAAAATACTATTGAATAAAGGTCTACTAATGCATGCAATAACCGATGCATTTTCGAAATGCTTTGTCACAAATATATAATAGTATGTGACTCCTCATATGGTGCACTCTTGACCTTATCTCTTCTTTGTAATTGTTGGTCACGGATCCGCCACCAGGAAAGGATTTGGTCTAAGTATGCGCCCTAGACCCGGACCACAGATTGAAAGGCCAGAGGGAAGAGATGCCCTCCGTGCCAATCTCCGGAGAAGGCCGGCTCCTTTTCTAAACTACTTGGGGATTTTAAGACAAAAGTGCAGGAAAGAGATTAAAAATAGTGCAGAAAGAAATGTAAATGGTAATCAATAGCAGTGGGGAAAGAACGAGCAGCACAATCACTAACTAATACCCAAACCAACAGCAATCAAAGCAAAGCATGTAACAGAAACTAACACTGCAATTCCTTCCTATGTATCCTTCAACAAGAATTCCAGATTCACTCAATGTCCAATGCCCTAATCCAGAATGCAGAATTACAGCAATCAGAAAAATAAATGAATATAAGCAGAAATACTTGCAGAAGGCAGCATAAAAGAAAGACACAAGAATTAGAGCCAAGGATGTTTTAACATTGATGCAAAGAGTTTGAGCACAGTAGCTCTCTAGCAATATGTTCCCCCCTTTTACAATGAATATCGGACTGCCTTATATAGCAGAGTTTTCCCTCCCAATTACATTAAAGCTCAGATCCCAAAACTGTCGGGGCAGCTGAGATTTGACCCTTGTCAACTGTCAGTGTACCTGAAATGCGGCTCACCCGTGTTTGGAGTGGCTTCGGGCTGAACTTGCAGTCGGGAGAGCGTGTTCCATCAATGCAGTTGGTACAACTTGCCCTTTGGGGTCTTCTTGGGGTCGGAAACTCGTGCGGCATTAATCCCTCTCAAACGCCCACCTACCCTGCTTTCTCTAAGTCAACCTGCAGCTTTACCGAGATGCACACATTTTGAGAAATTTCCCGCTTTTACTTTCATATGGCGTTTGCTGCAGGACACGTGTGATGTTGCAGGGTGGAGGAGCGAACCTTGGGCAGCTTCGGATGAACAAAGGGGGGGTGCTGGCTAGTCGCTCCAATGGAGGAATGCGCCCGAGAATCACCCGGAACCGGAGCGAAACCTGGGAATCGCTTCAGGATGGAGTGAACTGCGGGATGAGCTGTCCTACCTGGTTAACCTGACTTCTTCATTTGACTGGCGATTCTCGAGCAGGTGGGGTGTTTCCAGAGATCGTCGGGGAGTAGCCTCGATTCCCGGGAATCGCCCAAAGCGGAGTGAACTATGGGCGACTTCAAACTTAGAAAATTTCTTTTGCACTCCGCTCGCTAGTCGTTGGCAGTCTGAGCGACTCCGGGAATCGCCGTCTGGGGCGACTCGGGAATCGCTCCATCGGGGAGCGAACTCTCGGAAACAGGCGGGACTTAGACGATCTTTTGAATTTTAGCTCGCTAGTCGCGAGGCAATGGGGCGAATCCCGGGAGTCGCTCCACTGGAGAGCGAACTCCGGGAAGAACAAGACTTAGATAAATTTTCAAATTTTTGTGGGCTACAATGAGCCCAAGTGCTGGTAAGCCGGGGGGTCGCAGATGGAGAGGGGCGACTCCCGGGAATCGCTCAAAATGGAGCGACCCGTGAGCTGCCCATGCCTTAGAAAAATTTCATGAATTCTCAACCGGTAACTGGGACATCGCCTGGAGACTGGATGACCTCGAGGCTGCCTGGGCTGCGACCTCTTGAAATCGGCAAGAGGAGGAAGAAGAAACCTAGAAACAGAAAACTGCAGCGGTTTTTCAAAATTTTACCCCGTTCAAAATGTGACAACATTCCTGGCGGCTCGCGGGGTATCGAGCTCGCCTCGATGCAAGGACCCATGCCTTCATCCTTTGGGCGCGGAGTCACCCCCGACCCCTCCTTCCTGCTGCACTGCTTCCTGTTCCACTTCTTGTTCTGCTACACCGCTATCATCTGTGGATTCTTCTTCTGTTTCTTCTCCTTCCACTGTTTCTCCTTCAGATTGATTCTCGCCGTCTCCCTCCTCCTGCTCCGAGGAAGCAAGGCGGTCGCGGATGCGATCATAGGTGGTCTGGACCTGAGCCCAGGCCTCCTCTTGGAAGGGTTCCAGGTCGCGTAGCTCCTTTAACATGCGGTTGAGAGTTGTGATCTGGAGCATATCCGTCTGATCAATTTTCTGGCTTAGGTCACCCAGGTAGGCGCTAATCTGGCAGAACCTTGATATCAATTGTGTCACTTGCGCCTCTAGAATCGGTTCTGCCCATCCATCAATTTCAGAGGTATCATTCTTAAAATTGTCCCAGATCGGCTTCAATTCCTCTCTGGAAAGGCAATTCCCATCATCATCAGTGAAGCTGGGAAATCCCAGCAGCGTGAGGGTCTGGAAATGGGCCAAGCAGGCACTTCTTTCTTTCTCCAGGGCATCAAGCAATTTTCTGGCCCTTCTGACTCTTTCCAACTTTTCGAAGAAGGCGTGCAGAGTTGATCTGGCCGTGGCCCAATCTAGGGCGAGCTGAGTCATCGGGGGCACCTGGAGGTCCTTGCGTTCATAGGGCTCAACCTTGATGGCCAGGCTAAGCCAACGCTCTGCAGCACGCTCAGCCTCTTCTATCACGGGCCTACCCTGAGTGGATGCCTTCTTCGCCTCCCATACAAACATGAGGACAGTCAGGGTCCTTGAGGTCCTAGTCTTAAAGTTCTTCAATAACCCGGCGCGAATCTCCTTGACTCGGTCTCTGGAGAAGACCTCAACCTGCGCCGCTCGGTCTTCTAGCTGCTGCTGCATCGCCAGGACCTGGGCCTTCAGCTGGCCTACCAGCGCATGTGCCTCCTGACTTTCCTTGACATGGCGGTCTGAGACCTCCTTATGTTCAGCTACTTCTTTCTCTAGGGAGGCCACCTGCTGTTTCAGCCGCTCTGATTCCTTTTGGGAGGTATCCAGCTGGGCCTGCATCTTGGCAATGGTTTCCTGCAGCTGCGCGTTCTCATTCTCGACCTTGTAGTAGCGCTCTTTCAGCTGGTGATGAAGTACATACAATGTACTTGCCCCGAGTTGGATTTCCCCTACTTCATACTCCACACTGGTTTTGCTCAGGTCCTTATCTTTCCTCTGGTATTCATAATCATCAGGTGTCATATCCTTCAGAGGTTTCCGGACTTTGGGGATCTTCTTCTCGGTGTGCAGCACCATCTTGTCCATGTCGAACCTAGCGCGCTTCTCTACTCCGGCGGGCTCTTCTGCTTTTCTTTTCTTGAGATCCCTGAACCATCTGTAAGAACTCTGCTCAGCCTGGGCCAAGCTCTCTGTTGCAGGGCGGTCTACCATCTCTAATTCTGGTTGGACGAGCTCCATCCCACCAAACAACGGTGCTATCAGTGGTAAGTCCTGCTGAGACCTGAACTCCTCTGTAAAGTGGTGAGGGGAGGTGGAAATGGGGAGCTCGGTTGCTATTGGGGATATGACAGTCTGAACGGGGGAATGGGCACTATCATGGCCCAAGGGTGGATTCTCAGTTAGTGCTCCCGATGAAGAGGATGGGCCCGTAAGGGCGGTACCTAGGTGAATGGGGGCAAGGGTTTGAAACGCGTTGGGATCAAACTGGCTAAATGCCTGTTGGCTGGGGGGTTCTACAACATTAAAATGGGGAACTGCAAGGGGGACAGTCGAAGTTGGTTCACTAGCTAACGGCAACGCTGCGAGGACTGGCTCAAGGGCAACGGAAGATGGTGCCGCGGACGATTGCTCATGAGACTGGAGTGGGAAAAGAAAGTGCGTACCTGCGTGCTCTGATCGAGCCGGCGTGTCGAACAGCTGGGTCATCCACTCATCTTCCTCCAGTGAGGTGCCCTCCTCTACGTCGACTACCTCCTTGTGGGGAACCACGGGAGTAGCCTTCTTCTGTTGCACCGCCTCTGTCTTCTTCTTCGGCTCGACCTTCTTTTCTTTCTTCGGCGTGGCCTCCTCTTTTGAGGTAACGGCTGGAATGGTGGCACTTGGGCTCGAGCCGGTAGCCTTTTCTGGCGGGGCCCTCGGCGATTTTATTTTGACCTTGAGTTTCTTCTTCTTTGGGGGCGATGGGGTCACTTGTACTGCTTCGGCAGGCCGCTTTGACGAGCCTTCGCGCTTTTCAGAGGCTGGCTGTCCCTTAGGCTCAATCGCCTGACTCTTCCCTGCTTTACTACTAGTTCCTCCTTCCAGTGTGAGTGGCAGCTTAGGTGGGGCCTGTGCCTTATGTAGGCCCTGGGTGCCTAGAGGCACGAGATCCTTGAAAATGATGGGCCGCCACGTGGCATGATTGTCATTGTAAAGCGCGGAGAACTGGTGGTCGCCAGCAAGCACCTTTTTTGACGTTTCCTTCTTCGTGTGAATCCTCATAATCCACCATTCTGCAATTTTCTCGGGACTCCAACCCATCTTGGTCAACTTGGGTGTCATTTTCTTGAAGCACTCGGCCTCGTGGCGATGGGCTGCATTTTTCTCCGGGTTATACTCCGCTTCGACCTGGTAGAAGTCGTGCCATGGAGGGAAGGACCGCATTTTCTCTATATGCCACTCGAGGTCCTGCCCTGTCGCATTGTTGCGCTCTACCATGATCTCTAGGCGGGGACAAGCATGGAAGTTCTTCATCCCAGTGAACTGCTTCATTACGTCCAGGGGATCATATCTCCAACGCTGAGGGAGTTCAACTAAGCCGAAGCTCAGAAGCGTAGCCGCAAGATGCTCGTTTTGCCCAGTGGCGTCGACTTCAATTTCGCCCCACTTAATTGGAAAACCGAAGATATGTCCCCACCTTCTGCCCTGGCCATAGTTCTGATCAGTGTAGTCACATTGTCGCGAGATTTCCAGGGCAAACAGGTACTCCGTGGTATAGTAGGGCAAAAGGAAGGGTTTACCATTAAACCCAAAAACTCTGATGACAAAACCCTGAGTCAGTTGAAAAGTATCGCCAATGTTCTTCAGCATCACTCTGTCCCTCATCTGGCGCGGGACGCGCGGGCAGGAGCCATGGAGGAGCTCTAAAGCGGGACCCAGAAAATACAGGTTGAACTTGTAGTAAGACTCCCGTTTTAGCATCACCCGAGTCCACTTATACACCGGCAGCCGGTTGCCCTCCTCATCAGTGCGCTGGACGAAGATTGATTTCAATTTACTGTGCATGTGGAATAGGAAAATCCAGGCTAGAAACGAACATTCCCTGAAGGACTGTGATTTTCCTTCAATCAAATCTTGCAGCCGCGAATGCAAATTGCGGGCTATCCAGTCTGCCCAGTTGAAGCGTACCGGCTTCGTGTTAGGTCCCGCGGCGCTGGGTGCGTAGAATTCTCCATGCAGAAGACATTCTGCAAGGGCGACCTGGTAGGGGAAGATTACGGCGTCTGTGGCGTGGCCCAGCACCCAGGCCAGCATCGTATATATGCTCGTGCTTTTGAAACACCTCGACGACATGGGCAGCTCTGGCCATTTGTTGGGCAATAATGGGTCCCGTAGTTGAGACTCCATGAAATGCCGCATCTGCGGGTTATCCACATATCTGTCAGCCTGTTCGTTGAGGTTGATAGAGCTAACGGTATAATTTGAGTCCGGTTGCTGAGTAGGTGAGAAAGCCGCCTGGACAGTATCGGCAAAGAGTGAAAACAGGACATCTCCTTTGTTGTTCAAGACTTGGCGGGTCTTCGGATTATAATACTGAGCAATCGCCGCCACTAGCTCTGGGCAATTATGCACAGGTGGGCACAAGAACCAGTATAGATGCGAATGGTACGCTGCGGCGCTAGAGCTGGTAGGGGAGGCTTTCTCCCTTCTATCTTCAATCATCCGCCGCAGCTGCTCAATGCTCTGCGAGAAAGCGCCATCTCTGTATTTCGCCCAATTGTCTCCGGGCGGGGGAGTGGGCTCCTTTACTTGCTTCGATTCGGGCTTCGCTGGTTCTTTCCCCTTATCTCTCTTCTCTTTCCCACCTTCTGCCCTTTTCTTTTTGCTCTCCCGAAGCTCCTTCTCTGGGCGCCTTCCCCTTTTCCTCGATGCCCGCTTTCCCCATGGCGGTCTGCTCAGAAATCTGTCCGGGCCACGGTTCGCCGGTAAAGTGCTTGGAATCTGGCCTCTGGAGCAGTCTGCCACGGGCTCTGGATAAATCGTTGGGGCGAACTGCAGCGCCATGGTATTTAAGGGACTAGGCATGAGTGCAGTCATTAATGGCGGGGGACTTGAGATAAATGCAGGAGCCGTCATTTGTTGGTAGTTGTGCAGGAGATCTTTGTTGAGGCGCCCCTTTCTCGATTTACGTTCCTGCAGGTTTTATTCTCCTTAACGAACAATCAACCTTGAAACGTGTGAAGGAGCTTTTAAACCTGCCACGTGTGCCTTGGAAACATGCCCAGCCGTCCTTTTCACGCTCTTCGAGGCGCCCTTGCTGCATTCTGCCCGGAGTTCGCCCTCTTGGGTGTTCAGGACTTAGAGAGAATTTCGGCATTTTATCCACCTTCCTTGCCTTGGACCGCGCCTCGCTGGAAACCCAGCGAATCCCGAGCGTCGCGCCTATCTTGGAGCGAACTTTGGGCAAGTCCCTTCCGGACTTAGAAAAACATTCGGGTGGTTTTCGGCCTTTGCCTGCGTTTCGCTCGAAAATGGCGCGACTTCCCGGCGCTCGCCCCAACTTGGGCGAACTCCGGGCCTCTTTCTCTTCCCTCCCACTTGGCCCTTCCCCGGTTCGCCGTAGTCGATTCCCGACGCTCACGCTTCTTTAGAGCGAACCTTGGGAGCATTTACACTTAGCAATTTTTTCATGTTTCATCAGCTTACCTGTGTTTCGCTCGTAAGTCGGGCGATTCTCGGGAATCGCTCAAACTTTGAGCGACTTCCGGTTTTAGATTTTAACTTGTATTTCGCCCTTCATTTGCCTCTTGGCCTCATGAACCTAGGTTTCGCCGCGAACTTTGGGAGCGACCCGTTCTCGCTCTAGAATGGAGCGACCTACGAGCAGGACTTTCGGACTTGGTACTTTTTTCAACTGTCCGACCTCTTGCTCGTCCGTCATTGCCCCTTGCCGGAACCTGCAGCTCGCCCAAAGTTGTTGCGAATCTTGGCGCTCGCTGCCTGGATGAGCGAACCTTGGTAAGGTTTAGACTTTTCTTGTTTTCCAAGGTTCTGCGAACCTCGCCACCTGCCAAAATTGGAGCGCATCTTAGCCCTTTTTTAGCTTTTACATGACATTGCCCCGAGCTCCATTTATGCCCTTTGGAGTGAAGCCTATGCAGCTTGCTCCTTGGCTGCATTTTAAAGGTTGTATTTTCTTGCACTCAAAGCTTGGCTCTGCAACTTTTTTGAGCAAAAAGGCTCGAAACTAGAGAGCCTGAAACTGGAACTTAAACAGGAAGAATATTTACATGCAGAAAGATAAATGAAAAACTGCAAAAGCAAAACTATGTACATGAGAGAACTTCATGCTGACTTTCAATGGTGGTAGGCCTTCAGATGAAGGCCGTTAACTGGTATGGGGAGAGTGTGGCCCTCCATGTCGCGTAGTATGAATGAATTGAACTGGTTTACGCGAGCAACCTGGAACGGGCCTTCCCAGAAGGCATCAAATTTGTCATGGTTCCCTGGCTTCGCCTTCCATGAGTCCCACTTCAACAATATATCCCCAGCCTGGAAAACATGGGCAGTGGTGCCTTTGCTGAACCAATTCCGAGTGGTTTCAGTGTGCTTCATGAAAGCCTCATAGGCTTTCTCTCTTTCCTCCTCTAGCTGTAACAACTGAGCTAGCCTGGCATTGATGGGGTCCAAATCCCGTTTCTCATCATCTAGCAGCCAAAGTGCAGGCATCTCTACATGCGTGGGTAAAACAACCTGTTTCCCATAGACCAGCGCATACGGCGAGGTTTTGATGGACTTCTTTATGGAGATGCGATCTGCCCAGAGTGCTTGATCCAGGCACAGGTGCCAGGTTCTCTTGTTCCTTTCCAGGGTTTTCTTTATGATCTTCATCAGATTTTTATTTGTTGATTCTGCCAGACCATTCCCCTGTGGATAGTAGTTGGAGGAAGCCTTGAGGTAGATTCCATATTTGCAAGCAAACTCGGTGAGTTTAGCCCCTATGAACCCCGGGCCATTGTCTGTCACAATTGCCTCTGGGATCCCGAAGCGCGTTATCAAGCTTTCCAAGAAGGCAATGACTGTCTCTTGGTCGGCATGCTTTGTAGGTATCGCTTCGGCCCACCGAGTGAAGTAGTCCGTGGCGGTCAGAATGTATTTATGCCCCGCCGAGGAATTTGGCGATATCACCCCGATAAAGTCTAAGCCCCATTGCTGGAAGGGAGCTTCAACCTGGATCGGCTGGAGGGGCATTGGGGCATTCTTATTCCTGCCCGCAAATTTTTGACACTTCTCACATTTCTGGCAGACTGCAAAGGTATCAACAAATATGGTAGGCCAATAGTAGCCTGCCCTTATCATTTTCAAGGCCGTAGGCCTTCCTGAGAGATGTCCTCCTGACATTCCAGAATGGAACTCATCGAGGACCTTCTGTTTCTCTGTCCCCTTGACGCATCGCAAGAGAACACCGTCAATATTCTTGAAAAATAGCCCCTCGGGGCGCAACACATATTTCAGGGCCTGGAGCCTGAATCTCCTCCTCTGGGAGGCATTAAGATGATCCGGACATTTTCCAGTATTGAAATACCGGACTATCTCATCGGTCCAGTCACTGTCTTCCGTTGACTGATTGGCAAAGTTGCCCTCTGGTTCTGGGTCCTCCCATTGACAGGCAGTTACTTCCGCGACAACACTTCTTGCTAATTCTTGGCACAATGCCCGACCTCGGATCAGCTTTGTGGGTCGGACCTCGATGTCAAACTCCTGAATCTTAGCAATCCAGCCAGCCCTTTTGTTACCCAGTTCTCCCTGGATGATGAAACTCCTAACATCTGGGTGAACTACGTACACCGTCGTCTTGCTCTGGGAGACAAAGTGCCTGAATTTCTTCAAGGACTTCATGACCGCGTGTACCTGGCGTTCAATGAAATTGTACCTTTCTTCGTGGGGCTGGATCACCTGACTTAAGAAGGCTATGGGGCGCTCTTCGCCGTCGTCTCCCTTTTGTGTCAAGACTGCCGCGTAACTTTCAGGTTCCCCGACTGCATAAAGGATGAAATCTTTGGAGTAGTCCGGGTTAACCAGTACAGGTGCTTGGGCAATCCTGGTCTTGATCTCTTCGAACGCCTTCTTTCTTTCTTCCGTCCAGACAAACTCGACATTCTTCTTCAGAAGTTCGGCCATGGGTTTGATAACTTGAGCGAAATCGGGCACGAACTTTCTCACGAAGTTGATCTGACCGAAAAAAGACTGCAGCCCCTTCTTGTTCACTGGGAGTGGGAGTTTAAGGAGGGCCTCTGCCCTGTCAGGGTCCACAACAAGCCCTTTCTCGGAAATGACATGCCCTAGCAGCTTCCCTTCCTTTACCGCGAAGACAGATTTCTTCGGGTTGATGGATATGCCGAACTCCCGGCATCTTTCAAATACTTGCTGCAAATGCGAGGCATGTTCTTCCCTCTTGTGTGAAAACACTGTCATGTCATCCAGATAGATGACGATTATCTTGTTCAACAGTTCACCGAATGCCAGGTCCATGGCCCTCTGGAAGGTGGCCCCAGCGTTGGACAACCCGAAAGGCATGCGCTGGTAGGCAAACGTTCCCCATTTGGTGGTGAACGTTGTCTTGTGTTGATCTTCATCTCTTACCCAGATCTGATTATATCCAGAGAACCCGTCTAGGAGAGAGAAGCGTTGTGCCCCTGCCACCACATGGAGGATCTGATCAATTTGTGGGAGCGGGTAATGGTCCTTGAGTGAGGCCTGATTTAGATTACGGAAATCAACACACAGGCGGATATCACCGTTCTTCTTTCTGACAGGGACCAGATTTGCGACCCAAGAAGAATGCTTAATAGGGTAGATGATTTTCGCCTCTAACATCTTCAAGAGTTCCGCTCTCATCAGCACCTCTATTTTCGGGTTTACAGGCCTCTGTTTCTGCCTGCAGGGTCTAGCCCCTTCTTGCAACTCTATGGTGTGTTGGATGATTTCCCGATCATATCCCCTCAGGTCCTGATAGGACCAGGCCACGATGTCTGGGTAGCTTTTGCACAAAGCCCGGATCTCCTCTAGCTCCTCTGGAGTACAGTCTGTCCCAACTTTTATTACTTTGTCGGGCTCGAGCTCCAGGTCTTTGTACTGCTTGGCGTCTACTTTGATCCGGTGCGATATCGCTCTGTCATTCTGATCAAATAGACTCTCCAAAGTAATCAGTCCTTTTGGGACGTGATTATTCTTCAACTGTATCAACCCCTCATACTCCTCGTCATCGGGGTCTCTACCTTCGATAGTTGCTGCTTCATGAATTAAAAAATTGACGATCTGCTCGTCACTGTCGAACACCTGCCAGTGGGTGTCCTTATCAGGCACAGAAGGCCTGTAGATGGTTCTTACCGCCTTAGGCTTCTGCATTAAATCATCAGCCGGGGAGTATCTGGCTCCGATAGACGCTAAGACGTCAGCGTGCTTGTTCTTTTCACGGGAAATGGACCGGACATTGAGAGCCTCAAAGGCCTCCATCAAATCCCAGACCCTATTGCGGTATGCCTTGAGATAGTGCTTCTTTGAGACGCACTTGTTGGTGATTTGCTTGCATATCAGCTCCGAGTCACCGAAGATCTGCAACTGCTTGATTCCCAACCTTTCTGCCTTCTTCAACCCTAGACACAAGGCCTCATACTCTGCCGCATTGTTGGTGCAACTCCAGGCCAGCCGGTAGCAGTAATCCTTTTGTTCTCCAGAAGGTGAAACTAGGAGAACTCCCGCCCCGACGCCGTTTTTGCAACGGGCGCCGTCAAAATACAGCTTCCACAGCTCGTTCGGGGCAGGGCCTATGTCTTCTTTTACTGTCTCCTTTGGCTTTTCGGGCTGGGTGATGGAATAGCAGCCTATTTCAGACTCGATCATGGCGTTAAAATCGGTCAAGGAGAACTCATCCTCCGTCCGCAGCTCTTCTATGGCCTCCTCCGCTAAGTCCACCTCTTTCAATTCTTCTGTCATTAAATGGACTGATTCATCTAGCTGCCCCTCTTCTAGTAGTCTCTCAACTAGGAAGGTGGAGGGTTTTTCATTGTAAATCTTCACTTTTCTCCCCCTGAAGGGGACCTCCATATGAGAATAGTCAAGAGACAGGAAACCACCCAGCTTAGCGGTGAACTCCCTTGAGAGGCACATGCCGAAGTAGGGCTCTAGGTCGACGACCACCACTTCTTGTATCACAATGATCTGAGGAGCCTTGTGCAGCCGGATAGGAATATCCTTAATGACGCCCACTGTTTTCACAGGAGTGCCATCAAGTTGGAGCACACCTTGGCTGCTTCGCGTGTATTCCATGCCTATTTCCTCGCAGACCGCCCTTGGCATGACGGTGGTTGATGCCCCGGAATCAACCATACAGTTGTGCACTACACACCCTTCCATTTGTAGAGACAGGTAAAACGGCGGTGGCCTGTTTTTCCCTGTGATTGAAGTAGTCAAGGGCTGAGCTAACACAGGTTGCGGTGGCTTTCCTCTTTTGACAGATTTTAGAGACTCCTGAAGCAGATCTACCTGCCCAGGGAGTTGCAGAGCATCGTACAGGCTTATCTTGGCCGGGGTCCTCCTTAACTCATCAACAATGTTGTAGGCCAAAGTAGCGGATACAGGCACCTCTGTTTCTTTTGCAGCCTCGAACTTGGAACGGTATTGCTGCGTGGCCTCCACTCTCTGCCTCTTCGTCAACGAAGGGTACTTAAGCTTCTCTCTTGCCTGCTCCTGGGTTTCAACCTGAGGTTGCACTGCTGGAGCTTTTGCCGGAAATGTTGTCTCTTTTGCCGGTGGGGGCAAGGGGGCTTTGTCAGGGGCTTTTGTTCCTTTCCTCGCCGGGTGTACACCTTCAGAGGTTGCATGTGAGCCGCATCCACCTCCATCGGTTTTTTACCATCTTTGGTCAGAATTGACACTTGCTCCTCCTCTGAGACCGCGAAATTGCGATCTGCCTCCCTAATCATGTTGATCTGATCACCCGGGCTGCTGCTTGCCAGCGTTTGGGCATAATGCTGATGGAGCATACAACTGTCCTCCCCGTGCGGATCATTGCAGGTGGAGCACCAGTGCACGTAGTCTGAAGTACTCGGCTCTTCATTGATAGCAGCATTCCTCGCGGGAGGTCTATTGGCTTGAGCCGCTTGGTCTCTTGTAAGCGCCGGAGGAGGATAGGGTCTCCTAGGTATGAACTCCTGCTGGGCCTGCTTCTTCTTCATAACAACCATGTCATTGGACAACGTTCGGTAGACAGAAGCAAGAGACTGTACTTCTTGCAGTATCTTAGCCTGCACATCAACGGCTGGAGGCGCCGATTGGGCTGGTGGAGGCAATGGTGCCAGCGGCGGGGCCGGGGGCAATGCCGGGTACTGTGGAGGAGAAGGCAGTGTTGGATACTGCAGAGGAGGTGGAAGCTGTGGCGCCTGTGGAGTGGGAAAATGCACTTGGGGAGCGGAGAATTGAGAGACCAGTGGGGGGGATTCCATGATATTCTGTGGCGGGTGATGAAGAATGGTTGGGTAGAATCGCTGCGGATGTGATTGAATGGGGAAATCCGGGCCCCGGGCCGGGGGGGGGGGGGGGGGGGGGGGGGCCGCGGGGGGGGTATCTCCTCTTGCGGGTGCCGTTGGATGGTTGTAAACTGATGCAACAAAGATGACGGATCTGCGGACTCATTGAATCCTTTCACTAGTTGCCCTGCCAAC
Organism: Wollemia nobilis; assembly: GCA_028583015.1. Classification (NCBI taxonomy): domain Eukaryota; kingdom Viridiplantae; phylum Streptophyta; class Pinopsida; order Araucariales; family Araucariaceae; genus Wollemia; species Wollemia nobilis. The sequence goes on from JAQPPZ010000523.1 coordinate 26,907,289, forward strand.
TGACCCCACCCGGTGATAGTGCCAGGCGGCAAGGATCTATACCAATATAGGAGCTTTCCGCGCAGAGACAGGGCCAGCAGCCGGACCATGACACTTTCATCGGTGATGTTGTGAAGCGCGGCCAGGGCAACAATGTCTTGGATGTGCTCGTAGGCCGTCTTCCCAGTACCATCGTACGTGGGTATGGCTTTCAAGGCGGCAGCTGGAACGACAGCTTGCCCGGCTAGATTGAGAGGTCCTGTAGAATTCCAAGCTGGAAATAGCTCGGGTGCAGCCGACTGTTGTTGCTGCTGCTGTTGGTTTTGTTGATTTTGATTTTGGTTCGCCATATTCGCGTTTGGATTGGGCTGAACGGGTGTCCCGGAAGCAGCTAACTGCAAGTCAGGCTGTGCTGGAGCGGCCTGATGATCTGGAGAGTTCGGAGGATTCGGAGGGCAGCTGGTCGCAGTGCTATCTGAAGCTGGATCTTGCTCGGCAACCGCGGCTTCTTGTGAAGATGCTTCGTCTAGAGGGATACTGGACCCAACTAGCCTGGGGCGTTCTCCGAAGGCAGTGATATCAAGCTCGTAGTACTCAGGCTCTTCCTCCGCGTTTCTAACTCTCCATCTTGTATGCATGAAGGCCTTATAGTCTTGGACCGGTCCTCGAGCACTTGAGACGTCCGGGTATCAGCAGAGTCGCCAGATGTTCTGATTCGACAGCACCGAAGCGAACATCACTTCTTCAATACTGCTTATGAGGTGGAACACTTCGGGTCCCACCGGGCGTGCCAGAGAAACTGTTGGTCACGGATCCGCCACCAGGAAAGGATTTTGTCTAAGTATGCGCCCTAGACCCGGACCACAGATTGAAAGGCCGAAGGGAAGAGATGCCCTCCGTGCCAATCTCCGGAGAAGGCCGGCTCCTTTTCTAAACTACTTGGGGATTTTAAGACAAAAGTGCAGGAAAGAGATTAAAAATAGTGCAGAAAGAAATGTAAATGGTAATCAATAGCAGTGGGAAAAGAACGAGCAGCACAATCACCAACTAATACCCAAACCAACAACAATCAAAGCAAAACATGTAACAGAAACTAACACTGCAATTCCTCCCTATGTATCCTTCAACAAGAATTCCAGATTCACTCAATGTCCAATGCCCTAATCCAGAACGCAGAATTACAGCAATCAGAAAAATAAATGAATATAAGCAGAAATACTTGCAGAAGGCAGCATAAAAGAAGGACACAAGAATTAGAGCCAAGGATGTTTTAACATTGATGCAAAGAGTTTGAGCACAGTAGCTCTCTAGCAATACGTTCCCCCCCTTTTACAATGAATATCAAACTGCCTTATATAGCAGAGTTTTCCCTCCCAATTACATTAAAGCTCAGATCCCAAAACTGTCGGAGCAATTGGGATTTGCCCCCTGTCAGCTGTCAGTGTACCTGAAATGCGGCTCACCCGTGTTTGGAACGGCTTCGGGCTGAACTTGCAGTCGGGAGAGCGTGTTCCATCAATGCAGCTGGTACAACTTGCCCTTTGGGGTCTTCCTGGGGTCGGAAACTCGTGCGGCATTAATCCCTCTCGAACGCCCACCTACCCTGCTTTCTCTGAGTCAACCTGCAGCTTTACCGAGATGCACATATTTCGAGAAATTTCCCGCTTTTACTTTCATCTGGCGTTTGCTGCAGGACACGTGTGATGTTGCAGGGTGGAGGAGCGAAGTTTGGGCGATTCCAGATGAACAAAGAGGGGGTGTTGGCTAGTCGCCTCAATGGAGGAATGCTCCCGAGAATCGCTCGGAACCGGAGCGAATCCCGGGAGTCGCTCCAGGATGGAGCGAACTACGGGATGAGCTGCCCTACCTTGTTAACCTGACTTCTCCATTTGGCTGGCGATTCGCGAGCAGGTGGGGTGCTTCCAGAGATCGTCGGGAAGTAGCCGCGATTCCCGGGAATCGCCCAAAGCGGAGCGAACTGCGGGCGACTTCAGACTTAGAAGATTTCTTTTGCACTCTGCTCGCTAGTCGCAGGCAGCCTGAGCGACTCCCGGGAATCGCCGTGCTGGGGGGCGAATTCTGGGAATCGCTCCACTGGGGAGCGAACTCTGGGAAACAGGCAGGACTTAGTTGATTTTTCAATTTTAGCCTGCTAGTCGCAGGCAACTGAGGCGAATCCCGGGAATCGCTCCACTGGGGAGCGAACTCCGGGAAGAACAAGACTTAGATAAATTTTCAAATTTTTGTGGGCTACAATGAGCCCGAGTGCTGGTAAGCCGGTGGGTCGCCGACGGAGAGGGGCGACTCCCGGGAATCGCTCGAAACGGAGCGACCTGTGAGCTGCCCATGCCTTAGAAAAAGTTCATGAATTTTCCGCCGGTAACTGGGACGTCGTCTGGAGCATGGATGACCTCGAGGCTGCCTGGGCTGCGACCTTTTGAAATTGGCAAGAGAAAAAGGAAGAAGAAACCTAGAAACAGAAAACTGCAGCAGTTTTTCAAAATTTTACCCCGTGTCAAAATGTGACAACGAGTAACTCTTCACTTTTCTATTCTAAGGAGACGTGCACTCTTACATAATGGACACTTGTGCACATTTACACTGACAACACTTACACACTTAATTACATGACACTTGTGCATGTCTTGCACATTATTACATTACATGAAATATAAACTCACTCTAATCTAATATTGTACCAAGGTGGTACATTGACATGTACTAATGTAATATTCTCCAACACCCCCTCGTATTACATTATTTGGTTATTGAAGACTTTAATACATTCTCCATCCTGAAATGAGTTTATAATGTACTAGATCTTGATCTAGTTCTCCTTCCTCTTGAAAGTCTTCATTCTTTTCTTCTTTGATTTGTAGGTGACTTTGGAATGTAGTCTTCAATACATTCTCCATTATTTAGTCTTCAATACATTCTCCATCCTGATATGAGTTTATAATGTACCAGATCTTGGTCTAGTTTTCCTTCCTCTTGAAAGTCTTCATCCTTTTCTTCTTTGATTTGTAGGTGACTTTGGAATGTAACTTGTTGTTGACCTCTCATCTTTTTCATCATTTTGAATTTTGGATTGACCCAACGTTTTCATTGGCAGAAAGATCCTTGATTCTCATTTCCTGTAATCTGTCTTTCAGAATGTTCAACAATGTTATTTTGAACTAAAACAAGATCTTGAGAAACTAATCGAGTCTAAAGCATATATTCCATTCTTGATTGATCTTGTAGGTTCTATCTCATTTTGACTTTTTATGAGTCACTTATTAACTCCATTTATATATTTGAACTCAAGCATTTTTTTGCTTTCTACTAGCTTGGTCACTGTAATGAGATTAGATGTCAGTCCAGGAACATACACGACATCATGTAACACAAAATTCGAAAAACATGTACTAGGTGTTACACATGCACAACCATGAACAAGTAGGTTTTACCATCGGCAATTTTCAAATTGAAGTTGTCTTTGACTTCTAGACAATCAAACCATTTTAAATTGCCTGTCATATGATGACTGGCACCAGAATCTATGTACCAAAGGTCTTTATATTTTTGAACCACATGATTATCTCTATTTGATGTTATCTTGCATTGTTGATAAGAATTATGAAGGATGTTAAATGAATTGTGATCTTGTATCCTTCCATAATGTTTTTTATGTTGATAAGTCCCTCTTGATAATTTCTCCATTAATTTCCTTTGGTGTAGTCTACCTTATGTCTCCCTAAGTTTTTGAATGAAAAATATTTCAATTTTCTATATTTCAAAAAACTTTGTTGTTGAATACCTTATGGCTCCCTAATTAATTAGAAACTATAAAACTAAGATCAATGAGTCTTGTTCTTATGTGAAGACAACATATTCATTTACGGATCAATCCTTCAAAGGGCTAAACATACATTGCAGTGCTGACAATGATGACTATGCAAGTTGTAGCTCAAAGGGTCTCCAAGGGGGCACAAAGAGTTACACTTTTTCAAGTTGGTGGTAAAAGTGTGCAAGAGAGTACTGTAGGGGAGGAGAGACAAGTGGAGGAACAAAGGGCTACATGAGGAGATCAACAACCAAAGCAGACAATTGCATGGGAGACTAGGACAATAGTGCAACAGGAAGTAATTGCGGTGGATGAGGACACAAGTGGAAATCTAGGGGACAAATGTTGCTTTGGAGGAACTAAACACAACACCCGCAGAGATGCCATCTAGATTTGATCTAGGGACACTTGGATTATATGGAGGCATGGTGGTAGTTTTAGGGGATAATTTGGTAGATAGAAAGCCTCCATTCCAATAGGAGGGTTTTGTTACTACACCTTTGTTGTGGTATGGAGATGAGGTAGATGGTGTGCATGTCCTTGTTTGGGAGAAATACCGATGGAGATAATATTGGACATTACACAGAATGAAAAAGGAAAGGTGTTGCTTCAACATCGAGTATCATGGAGGTGGGTCAATCAAGCCAAGCAACAACGGATGTAGACATGCCAAGAATAGAAAAACAATTATTGAACCAAAATAATTTGAAGGAGAAAGATGTCAAAGGAGGATTTGTTAGGGTGGATGAAAAGTTCCAAGCAGCAATGAAGAGGAGGATGAGTTTGGAGTAGAGAGTGATTCCAACGATTATATGATAATTGAGATGCCCAAGTTGAAATAGCCCCTGATGCATGGTGAGATCATGGATGAACAAATTGAGAACTTTTTTTGGCAAAATAATTGGAGTCATGGAGACAGCTTGAAACGAGTTTGTTGTGAGTGCCCTTGAATAATGACGACTTTGGACATTCAGGCTAGAGACCCATGTGGCCAAGTTGTCTAGTTGGGCACATGATTAAGCACAATGACGAAGTTAGTGGAGTTGGCACAATGTTAGCCATGGGAGTTGGGTGAGGGTAGCAACATCCATAGCATTATGGAGTAATAAAGCTACCAAAGGGCACACCATTATATTGCCATCCACCATGGATCTACATTTCAAAGGATAATTTTGATACTTATCCCACCCGGACAACAATGAAAAAGTTCAAGTTGGCACCATAAATGGAGTCCGCATATGCCAAGTCGAATTACTTGTCTTACTTGATCCAATAGTTGATGGTAGGACTAGAGACATTCCATGAGATGGCAAACAATGCATAGTTAAAGGTGGGACAACAAGCAGTTCACTTGAAAGAAATGGAGGATGAACTTAGATAGGTGAAGAGGGAAACCAAAGACAAATTGGCTAAGGTCAACAGGGAGGTGGAGGGGTTGAAGAATAGAAACGAGGGTCAGGTTCAGCAAATTGGGAAGTTGGAAGAAAACAATTTAACGAAAGAACAAGTTTTAGCCAAGGACTAGCAAGTTACAACCAAGGAGGAAGAAAACATAGCATTGAGAGCAAGGGTCGCGGAATTCAAGAGAAAATTGTAGGGCTTGTTGCCACATTTTGCTAAGGGGTAAAGTTTTGAAAAATTGAAAAAACTGCTGCATTTATAGGACTAGATCCTCTCCTCTCCTTCTTTCCAAGCTATCAGTCGAGGCAATCTTCGGGATTGCACTTTCAGGTACCGGCAAGTTTAAGTTTTAAAGATTCAGTGAACTCCGGCAGAGTCTGGGAAAAGGCCAAAAATTCTAAGTCATGGGAACTCCCGGGTCACACTTTTTTTGAGCGATTCCGGGAGTCGCTCCACTTCTGCGGCGATTCCCAGCTTCACCTTGTTTCCAGGCGACTCCCGTCATCGCTCGGTGGCGGCGAGGGGTAGCACGAAAAAAAGCAAAATTTTCTAAGGCAAGGCTCTCTCGCGAGTCGCTCCATTATGGAGCGATTCCTATTCTTGCCGCGCCCCTCCAACGATTGTCGTCATCACGCCCCTCCAACAACCATTGGCGAGTTCAAAAAACGAAAAAATGGCTAAGGCATGGAGCCCCCCCAAGTTCGCCCCTGCTCTCTGGTGATCCTCGTCCTCGCTCAGCCGACGAGCGATTCCCGGCATCGCTTCATTTTTTGTGCGACCCCCAGCTTCGCCTCAAGTCCCGGCGATCGCCAGCAGGTTGAAGAATCGACACTTCCCAGGGTTCCCTCCATCTACCCAGCAACTCCCGTCGTCGCATCATTTTCTGGCGAACCACAGCAGAGGGGTGGTAAAATTTCCTAAGTCAAAGGAGCCCGAGTTCGCTCCATCCAGAAGCGACTCCCGTCGTCGCCGCGGCAGCTCGATGACTCCCAGCTTCGCCTCACCCTTCCGCGATCGCTGGTCAACTTGAGGATGGAATTTGTCTAAGGTATAAGCTGCACCAAGGTTCACTCCACCCAGCAGTGACTCCTGGGATTGCTCCTCTTTTGGTGCGACTCTCGGGTTCGCTCCATCCAGGAGCGACTCCCGTCGTCACTCATATAGCCCAACAAACCTTGGCATGTTTTTTCTCCGAAGCTTCCCTCCATCTTGGCTTCCCCAAATTCGCTCAAACACTAAGCGATTCTCAGCATCGCTCCTTGGCGTCTGTGATTTTCAGTTCTAGCATAGGGTCATGCGACTCTTAGCAACTTTTCAAGCGGACAAGGAAGCAGAGGTAGGTGGCCTGTCAAACTGCATTAATGAAGCGTCAACTCAGTTTTCAACCCCAGGACATCTTGTCAGAGCATTTAAACATCCCAAGGGGCAAATCGTACCTGCGGCATTGAAGAGACGTGCCTTCTCAAAATCCAGATCCGTACCAGACTCAGGAGAATCGTGTTGCAAGTACGCTCACGGCCAGCAAAGGTCAAATCTTAGAGTTCTAGCCGATTCCAAGTCAATATTTTTGGCTGTTGAGTAGTTTTAGTTGCCACATCTTGCACGGGGTGCCATGTTTTCATTTTTTGTAAGTATGCTGCTCTCCCTTCCCTCCTCCTCCTTTCCCTTTCTCCACTGTCCCCTTTCTCCCCTTCTGTCAGCTTCATTTCCCCTTTTTTCCCCTTTGTACTTTCTCTGGTCAGATTCCCAAAACAGAGCAAACATTCCTTGAAAATTTCTAAGTCTAAGAGCGCAACCCGACTTCGCAGCGAAGTCGGGGTGCGCCCTTAAGTTCGAGCGCACTCGGGAATGCGAAGTGCGGAAGAGGACCGAAAAGGACCAAAATTTGGCTAAGTACAGGAGCGCAACCCGACTTCGCAGCGAAGTCGGGGTGCGCTCTCTTTCCTGTGCGCACCTGGGAAGCAACGGATCCAGAAAATCGGCTAAGTGCCAGAGCGCAACCCGACTTCGCAGCGAAGTCGGGCTGCGCCCTCATTCCTGTGCGCACCGAACACAGCCAAAATGACTAGTGCAGAGTGCGCAACCCGACAGTCGGGCTGCGCCTCTAGCTTGTGCGCACTTGGGCAAGATCTTTCAAGCAGCCCAAAAACAGTCTAAGGCACGGAGGCCTCCCCAACTGCGTTGTTCCCCACTTGCGCTGTCCAATTGCGCTCCGATTCCGGGCGAAGTAGGACACAAAAGAGAGACTGCCTTTCAAGGCAGATGCGTCCCTCATCAGAATTTGACAAGTGTCCAGCCTCGGGATCCGAGCCGAGATGTGATGGGAAAAGGACAAGCGTGGGCCAAATTATCTACCGCAGCTACCCTCATTTAAGCTGACGCAAAGTTCCATCTACCGCAGCTACCCGCATTCAAGCTGACTCAAAGTTTCATCAACCGCACTGCCACGTAGCTGCCAAGTTTTAGGTGGACCTTGCTGCAAGTACAATCCCTGTCTGTAGGAGTCAACATCAGCAGCTCTTACGCCGCTTTTGTCGCCTTTGTCACTATTGTCGGGTCCGGGGATTTGTGCCCAGAGTTGTAATCGGGGGGAATTGCGCTATAAATAGCCGCACCACATCATTGTAAAGGGTGGAAGGGGGATATCCTGCTAGGGAACCATTGTAGCTATACGTTTGCTTCTGAATGCAAGATACACTTGGCTCTATTGACTGTTATCATTCTTTATGCTGCCTTTACTTAGCATTTCTGCCTCATGTTGCTTATTTTATTGCTTACTGTTATTCTGCTATCTGGATACCGGTATTTGATGATTAAGTATTCCTGGAATGCATAGATAGAGGATACATAGGATGTATGACAATTGTAGTTTTCGTAGTGTATTTTTTATTTAAATGCTGTTAGTAGTGGTGATTGATCGTTGTCGTGCTGCTTATCCTCCCCACCCAACTCAAATCATATTTGTATTTCTTTCCGCATTTTTAATTCCTTTCCTGCACTCTGAGCTTAAAACATCTGAGAAAACCCATAGGAAGCCGGCCTTCTCCGGAGATTGGCACGGAAGGCATTCCTTCCTTCCGGCCTTTCAATCTGGTGGGCGAATCTAGGGCGCATTTCACTAAATCCTTTCCTAGTGGCAGATTCGTAACCAACATCTCTGCACGCCCGGTGGGACCCGAAAGTTTCCCACCCAAAACAGAATCAAAGCATCGGTGTTCGCTTCATTGCCGTTAAAATCGTAACACCCGGCGACTCGCAAGTACCCGAATATTCTCTCGAGTCCGTGAGACCGGTCCAAGCGCCTTCATGCATACAAGAAGGTGGAGAGCAAGGAATCCGGGAAACCAGCCTCGATCTTTACGAAATTGACATCAACGCTCCGGAAGAGCGCGTCAGGCTGGCTGACTACCAAGCTCGCATAGACGAATCCGAAACCGAAATCGAAGAGGCCGAAGTTGAAGAGCAACCTACATCTTCGGACGGCACCGATACCGAGTACACGACCGGAGGAGAGGAAGAAATGGCTGCTCACAGAAATGATGACGACCTCTTCCCGGCGGTCGACTCCACGGGGCCCTTGGCCCTAGTCGGACAAGAGGCTGTACCCCCCGCTGCCCTGAAGGCCATCCCTACTTATGATGGCTACGGCAAAACGGCGTATGAACACATCCAGGACATTCTGGCCTTGGCTGCGCTACACTCTATTACTGATGAGAGTGTCAAGACCCGTCTACTGGCTCTTTCCCTAAGGGGGAAGCTTCTCTATTGGTGGAGATCTTTGCCAGAAGGATCTATCACGGGGTGGCCTCAGCTAGCAGGCAGGCTTGTAAAAGGATGCAACGAGTCGGCCGATCCCTCTTCGCTGTTGCATCAGTTCCAAAGCATCCAACGACACCCACAAGAGGAGGTATCGAACTTCAACATAAGGTTTGCGAGGTCTTGGAAAAGAGTACCTCGCGAATCGCGACCTTCAAGCAGTCAGCCGCACACTACTACCCGAGGTCTTTCAACTCGGATATTTGCCTACTTCGAAGATAGCCCAAGTCGACTCCTTCCCTGCCCTATACGAAGCTGCCCAACAAGCGAAATTAGATATAATCTCCATAGGCAGACTCCCGCATAGAGTGCAGCCCCTTATTTACCCTGATTTTCCTCCTCCCGTATCCATCGGCCTCTGGTGTGATGCCATCATCCTCAAGTCAGCACCCCCAGCAGCCATGGAATCCGACACCAATTATAAACCCCTACGGCCCGCCTCAAATCCATTATCCTAACCCGCCACCTCCGCCTCCGCAGTATCCCGCACTCCCACCTCCCCTCGCACGCGGCGTATTCTCGCGCCCTCGCCATTGGCTGCATTACCTCCGCCGGCTCGGTTGGCACCTGCAGACAATGATATTCAAAATAAAATCCTCCAAGAGGTACGGCCCGGCCTCCGGGTATCATACCATGTCTAATGACATGACGATAATGAAGAAGAAGCAAGCCCAGATGGAGTTCCTTCCAAGGAGGCCATATCCTCCTCCGACGCTAACGAAAGATCAAGCCGCACAAGCTCAAAGGCACCCCCCTGCAAGAAATGCTGCCATTGAGGATCAACCCGGCACTTCTGACCAGGTCAACTGGTGCTCCACGTGCAACGATCCACACTCAGAAGAAGGGTGCACGCTGCATCAGCATTACCTCCAAACCCTAGCGAGCAGCGCCATAGAAGAAGAATTATACATGATCCTGGGCGATGAAGACAACTTTGCCGTCCCAGAAGAAGATCCCGCGTTGCTCCTGACCAAGGAAGGCAGAAAACCCGTTAAGGCTGCCGCGGCCCAAGCAAAGCCATTAAAGGTATACGCCAGAAGAGAAAAGGCGCAACCTGCTGGGCTACCACCTGACAAGTCACTGTGGCCTCCTGCAGCCAAAGAAAAGTTTCCTGCGCTCAAGGCTCCCGCAGTGAAAGCCCCCGCAGCTCAGCCTCCAACCGAAACAAAAGAACAAGCTCAAGAGAAGCCGAGATATCCGTCGCTGACGAAGAGACGAGAGTCGAAGCCACGCAGCAATACCGGACTAAGTATGAGCCTGCGAAAGAAACGGAGGGAGCCAACACTTCAAGCTACAACATAGTTGACGAGCTAAAGAGGACCCCCGCAAAGATAAGTATGTACGAGGCTCTTCTGCTCCCAGGACAAGTTGATCTCGCCGCAGGAATCTTTGAAGAATATAAAAGACGGGAAGCCGACGCAGCTCGCCGTGTTAGCTCAACCCCCGACGCCTCCGCCACCGGAAAAAACAGGCCACCTCCTTTCTATCTGTCATTACGGATGGAAGGCTATATAGTGCACAACCGCATGGTGGATTCTCGGTGCCTCCACGACTGTTATGCCGAGAGCCGTCTGCGACGAGATCGGTATGGAATATACAAGGAGCAGCCAAGGTGTGCTGCACCTAGACGGCACCCCCGTCAAGACAGTTGGTGTCATCAAGGATATCCCGATCCGACTGCATAAAGCTCTCGACATAGTGGTCATACAGGAAGTCGTTGTGGTCGACTTGGAACCCTACTTCGGCATGTGCCTCTCCAGGGAGTTCACCGCAAAGCCGGGTGGGTATCTCGTCTCCGGATTACTCACATATGGAAGTGCCCTTCAAAGGAAGGAGACTGAAGATCTACAATGAAAAGCCTTCCACATTTCTAGTAGAGAAGATACCCGGAGAAGAGTCACAGTAACGGCATGGTTCAGCTGACGACTGAGGAACTGGTGGTGGTGGACATGACAGAACAAGCCCTTGAGCTGCTACAAGTGGAGGATGAGTTCTCCTTGCTGGACTTCAACGCCATGATCGAGACTGAGCAAGGCTGCTACTCCGTCACTCAGCCTGAGAGACTTGACCAATCAGCAAGGAAAGAGGTAGGACCCGCACCAGAAAAGCTATGGCAGCTCTTCTTTGATGGCGCCCGATGCAAAAATGGCGCCGGTGCAGGGGTACTCCTGGTTTCCCCGTCCGGGATCCAGAAGGACTACACTTACAGGCGGCTTGGAGCCGTACTAACAACGCGGCGGAGTATGAAGCCCTGTGCTTGGGTTTGAGAAAAGCAGAGAGACTAGGGGTGAAACATTTGCAGATCTTTGGCGACTCAAAGCTGGTGTGCAACCAGATTACGAATAAGTGCGCCTCCAAGAAGCATTACCTCAAGGCGTATCGTAACCGTGTCTGGGACCTGATGGAGTCATTCGACTCGTTGAATGTCAAAGCCATATCACGTGAGAAGAACAAACACGCTGACATTCTGGCGTCCTGTTGGAGCCAGTGACGTTCCGGCTGATGACACTGTCCGAAAGCCGAAGCCGGTTCGTACCATCTACAGGCCTTCTGTGCCTGATAAAGACACCCACTGGCAGGTGTTTGATTGTGACGAGGATATCGTCACTTTTTTGATTACCGAAGCATGTACAATAGAAGGTAGAGACCCTGATGACGAGCAGTACGAGGGGTTGATACAGTTGAAGAACAATCATGTCCCGAAAGGACTGATTACCTTAGAGAGTCTCTTTGACCATAACGATAGAGCAATATCACACAAGATCAAAGTAGACCCCAAGCAAGGACGTAGACCTGGAGCTGGAACCTGGAAAACAATCAAGGTCGGGACGGACTGCACTGAAGAGGAACTCGAGCAGATCAGATCATTATGCAGAGAGTTCCCCGATATCGTAGCCTAGTGCTACCAGGACTTGAAGGGGTATGACAGAGAGATGATCCAGCATACCATAGAGTTGGAAGATAATGCAAAACCTTTCCGACAGAAGCAAAGGGCAAGAAACCCGAAGATTGAAGCCATGATGAAAGCCGAGCTCTTGAAGATGCTGGAAGCCAAAATCATCTACCCCATCAAGCATTCATCTTGGGTCGCGAATTTGGTTCCCGTGAGGAAGAAGAATGGAGACATCCGTCTCTGCGTGGATTTCAGAAATCTTAATCAAGCCTCGCTGAAGGACCATTACCCGCTTCCCCAAATCGATCAGATCCTCCACATAGTTGCTGGAGCACAGAGGTTCTCTCTCTTGGACGGATTCTCTGGATACAACCAGATATGGGTAAAGGACGAAGATCAGCACAAGACAGCGTTCACCACCAAATGGGGAACGTTCGCATATCAGCGCATGCCCTTCGGCCTGTCTAATGCCGGCGCTACATTTCAAAGAGCCATGGACTTGGCCTTCCGAGAGCTGCTCAACAAGGTCATTGTCATCTACTTGGATGACATGACTGTATTTTCTCACAGGAGAGAGGACCATGCTTCCCACCTGCGGCAGATATTTGAGAGATGTCGTGAATTCGGCATTTCCATCAACCCGAAGAAGTCAGTCTTCGCGGTAAAAGAAGGTAAGCTGCTGGGACATGTCATTTCCGAGAAAGGCCTTGCAGTGGATCCTGACAGAGCAGAAGCCCTCCTCCGCTTGCCCATCCCAGTCGACAAGAAGGGGTTACAGTCATTCTTCGGCCAGATCAACTTCGTGAGGAAGTTCATACCGGACTTCGCACAAGTAATTAAGCCCATGGCCGAACTGTTAAAGAAGGATGCCGAATTCTTGTGGATTGACGAAAGAAAGCAGGCCTTCGAGGAGATCAAGGCTAGAATTGCGCAAGCTCCGGTGTTGATTAATCCAGACTATTCCAAGGATTTCATCCTGTACGCGGTGGGAGAACCCGAGAGTTACGCCGCAGTCCTGACTCGAAGGGAGACGATGGCGAAGAACGCCCCATAGCGTTCTTAAGCCAAGTGATTCAGCCGCATGAAGAAAAGTACAATTTTATTGAGCGGCAGGTTCACGCAGTCATGAAATCTCTCAAGAAGTTCAGGCACTTCGTCTCCCAAAGCCGGATAACTGTCTTCGTGATACACCCGGACGTCAGGAATTTCATCATACAAGGGGAGCCAGGTCACAAGAGGGCAGGATGGATAGCCAAGATCCAAGAATTTGACATCGAGGTACGGCCAACAAAGCTGATCAGAGGCCGAGCCTTGTGCCAAGAGCTGGCCCGAAGCGCTGCAGCCGAAATCTCTGCTTGCAAGTGGCAAGATCCGATAGCAAAAACTAACTTTGCCAACTCCTTATCATAGGAAAGTGATTGGACAAATGACCCGGTGCGATATTTTAGCACCAGGAGATGCCCAGATCACCTCAATGCCTCACAAAGAAGGAGGTTTAGGCTAAACGCCTTGAGATACGTACTTCGCCCCGAGGGGCTTTATTTCAAAAACATTGACGGCATCCTGTTGCGATGCGTCAGAGAAACAGACAAACCCAGGGTCCTCGGAGAATTCCACTCCGGGATGCCTGGGGGACATCATTCTGGGAGGCCTACGGCCTTAAAAATTATCAGAGCTGGGTACTATTGGCCCACTCTCTTCACAGACGCACATGCGGTCTGTGTCAAATGTGATAAATGCCAGAGGTTCGCTGGCAGGAATAGAAAAGCACCCTTGCCCCTCCAGCCAATTCAAGCCGAGACTCCGTTTCAGCAATGGGGTCTAGACTTCATCGGGGTCATCACGCCTAACTCTGTAGCAGGACACAAGTTTATCCTTACAGCCACCGATTATTTCACCCGATGGGCAGAGGCGATCCCCACTAAGCATGCGGACCAAGAAACGGTCATTGGGTTCCTCGAGAGCCTCATCACCCGCTTCGGGGTCCCGGAGGCAATAGTGACAGACAATGGTCCGGGGTTCGCAGGCGCCGTACTCACGGAGTACACCAACAAATACGGCATCTATCACAAGATGTCTTCGAACTACTACCCGCAGGGGAATGGCCTGGCCGAGTCCACCAACAAGAATCTACTGAAGATTGTCAAAAGGACAGTAGAGAGAAACAAGAGGACATGGCACCTACTCCTGAATCGGGCGTTGTGGGCGGATCGCATATCATTCAAGAAGTCTATCAAGACATCCCCCTACGCGCTCGTGTACGGCAAGGAGGCAGTTCTGCCTATCCACATAGAGATACCCGCACTCTGGATGCTAGATGAAGAAAAAGGCAACGGGGATCCAGTGGACGCCAGACTTTGCCAACTACTGCGGTTAGAAGAAGAAAGAGAAAAGGCATACCAGGCCTTTACTAAACATGCTGAAGCGACCCAAGGCTGGTTTGCGAAAGGCACCACCGCCCGAGTTTTCAAAATCGGGGACCTAGTGTTGAAGTGGGACTCACTGAAAGCAAAGCCGGGCAACCATGGTAAATTTGATGCCCTCTGGGAAGGTCCCTATCGATTGCTCGGGTGAACCAATTTAATGCATTCGTGCTTCGGGACATGGAGGGACAGCTTCTCCCCATTCCCGTCAACGGGTTCCACCCGAAGATTTACCACCACTGAAGGCACCCAAGGGGTCCTTCCTTGTACATATTTCTTTTCTGCATTTTAGTTTATGACAATGTATATATTTATTTCAGCATTCAGCTTTTAGTTTTCAGAGCCTAAGTGAAGCCTAGAGCAAACCCCGACTTCGCAGCGAAGTCGGGCATCGCTCCTTGAATAGTGCGACATCGGGAGTTTGAGAGAAGGCAACTGACAAAAAGCCAAAAAATGACTAAGTGTTGGGTGCGCAATCCGACTTCGCAACGAAGTCGGACTGCGCACCGTCTTGGGAGCGCATGGGAGCAGAGCAAAATCAGCTAAGTGTCTGAAGTCGATCCGCAACAAAGTCTGGCGAAGTCTGAGTGCGCACGTTTTCTGGGCGAATCTGAGTGCGCCCTCAATTTCGGGCGCACCTTGGATGACCTGTCACGGGAAACGAGGGACAATGATAAAATATTTCTAAGTATGGGCCCAGGCAGCGCAGTGTGGCATAGTGCGAAGTTGGGTTGCGTCCCTCCTTAAAACCCTGGGCCAAAAGTTCTCCCTCGAAGTGTGTGCCCAGGCGGCGGCTATGACGTCATTGGAAGCACGAGGTCCAAAATTTTTTAAAAATAATGATTGCGCGTCTTTCAAAGCGGATGTCATTAAAAAAGCAGGGCATTAGGACCAACCGCAACCAGGGTACGCTTTCCAAAGAAAAACCCACGCACGGCCGCCAAAGAATTATAACGCTTCCACCTACTTCGGTAAATCACCTTAACCCCTCCCTTTGCGCCATTAATGATGTAATCTTTGCCTAGAAAAAGGGCCCTGACATACTTAGAACATCCAAATTGTCAAGCTGACTCTGAGCTGCAAGGCGCAGAACTGAAGAATCAGTAGCCAGAATCCCCGTCTCTGCCACTTCGAGCAGAAAAGAGAGAATGGACAAGGGGAAAGCGCCAATGCAGGCGCAGTCCAGCGACGAAGAACGCGAAGCTGAAGAACATACAGAATCCAACGCTCATGAGAGCGAAGCGCCACGGGAGCGAACAAGGAGAACCAGGTCGAAGAGAAGCCAAGGGCAAGCTCCACCGCCGCCCATCAATCGCCTGGCCGGGTATAGAGACGGCGAGTACTCTATCAGCCTCACCAAGTTGCGGCCAAATATAGCGAAGTGGGCTGACAAAGTTTCACCCTCACACCATGTCGGGGCTGCATACAAATCGAACCCGTACCGGTTCTTGTGCCCTCCCGTCCACCAATGCCTGGAGCTGGTTGAATCCATTGTGACATACTACAAACCAGCTACCCGGCAAGTCTATGACAACAAAGGAAGAGTATTGTTCACACTCTTCAAGGAGAGCGTCCAGCCAGCTTTCGCCTCGGGGCTCCAGTACGACCCTAACGCAATTGTCAGGAGAATTAACCCGGACGAGCAAGCGGCAGATTCGCCGCACCAAAAGGATGAGAGAGTTCCTCGACTCAGAGCTGAAAACCCCGCTACCAACCGGACAGTGGCCGACAGGCCCGATACCCCTGGACAGGTTCGAAAATAAGTACATATATATCATCCTGGCATGGGTACTCGGCTGCGACTCCGATAGAATGGTGCGCCCGTACCAGCTGGCGCTCGCAGAATGCATCTTGCATGGGGAGTTTTATGACTCCACGGCGCAAAGGAGCGGAAGGCGCCCTATTTTCTTTGATCGGGCAGATTGGGTGGCGTACGCCATACATTCGAACCCGGTCAGTTGCAGCAGGCGGACAACAGAATTCCGACTCTGCTCGTTCCTCACATGGTTGTGCCTCGTACCACACGCACTACCGGATTAAAGTGCCTGACCTAAAAAAGGTGAATGAGAAGGGAGAGCCGCCGCCGTGTACGAATGGATCGAAGCCCCGTACAGAGAGGGTCATACTACGAGTTCAACTTCAAATTTCTAGGTATGACCTTGGCGCTGTTCAACGGCGAGGGATCCCGCCCGCCACTGGCCATGACGAACTATCTGAGGAAGTACAAGTGCGGGGATACCTTCCGGCTGACGCAGGGCATTGTGGTCAGAATCTACGGATTCAAGGGGAAGCCGTTCTTGCTGCCCTATTTCTGCACAGACCATCGCTCGGTATGGAGATATCATGCCAGATGGACTATGTCGAGGAGGAATTCGGCCAGGGAAAGAAGAGAGGCCATATTTTCCAAGATCCCATTACCTGGGCGAACATTCAAGTGCACGAGATTGGACAACATGTCTACCTCGAACAAGAACTCCTCATCATGGGCCTGATACAGCTACCTCAACGCTGGAAGTATGACCCGATTGGGGTCAGGGGAAAGTTTGTGCATATCTGCCCTCGAGCGGAGATCATGCAAGAAAGGTGCAATAGAACAGGCGCAGACCTGGAATGGCACATTGAGCGGATGCAATCATGGCCGCCATGGCATGATTTTTACTGCGAAGAAGTGGCGTTTGATCCGGAGCGCAATCCGGACCACCGGTTAGACTCAGCGGGCTTCAAGAAATTCCTCTCCAAGGTGGCGCCCTCAACTGGCAAAAAGACAAAATCATTGAATGCTGGAAAATGAGGTGCCGCACGCAACACGATAAGTCTAACCGGAAGACGTTGGCCGTAGATGATGAATTTTCGGCCTTATATGATCAATACGCCGACAAATGGCAGCCGTTCGCATTCCGAGATTGCGTTCCCCTAGGCGCCAGAGAAAGGTATAAAAGGAGGCCCCCGTCCCAGCAATTGCCTACTCCAGGGACTTCCAACGCGACACCAACAAGCAGCCAAGTGGGCCCAATGTTGCCTCCAGCTCCTGAAGCGTTACCTCAAAGGGTACAAGAGCCAGAAAAGTCAACTCCTGAGGTGGCCCCCAAAAGGAAAAGGCGCCAGAAGAGTCAACCGGTGGAACGGCCGCAGCAAGCATTCTTCCGTCAAAACCTAGGTACAAGTTTACCGTGGGAACACCGCTGCCAGCCGCCCCAACCTCCTCCGCCTCCTTCGAGCCAACTGCAGCTCCAGAAGAAAAGAAGAGGAAGAGGAGCGAAAAGGCCAAGCGGCCTAAGGAGTCTGCGCAGCAAACGGCCGCAGCACGGACAGTGACGGCCGCGCCGAAATTATTTCATTGGACAGCCCCGGGAAAGAAGCGAAGTTTGGGCTACAGGCGTCCTTCAATCGCCGGCTCGAGCGGAGCCCGCAGGTACGTCCTCTTCCCCGGTTCCCCAAATCCCGGTTGGCCCTGCCGTAACACCGTCCCCCACTGTATCAAGGCAAGCCCTAGTTGCATCCTCTTTGTCTCAAACCACCCAACCCTCCCACAGTCCCCATTCCTTCGATCAGTTCGCCCAAGACCCAAATGTTTTCCAAACCCTCAGTCAAACCCTAGACCCCTCGCTCGCGGCCAGTGCCGAAGCCGTGCCTACATCGCCGCGCCGCTCACCTCCATTGTTCAAAACCCCGCCTACACCTTCCACTCAGCCGCTCGCTTCCCCTAGGACCCGGTCGCCCTTAAAAGCGACCACGCCTTCTGGAATATCTCCTGCTTCATTGTTTGCAGGAAGAATGCCGCAACAAGATTTAGTCTCGGCGTATCCGATGCTGGCGGAGCTTGACTTCATGGGAGAACAGCTGCAGATCACAGATGATCAGCCTCTGGCAGCGAAGGCCGTAGGGTGTTCCGCCTCTTTCCTCCAGGGCGTCAAACGGAGAAGAGCCGAGGAGATAGCTGCCCCGGTGAAGCGCACCAAGTTCGACTTGGACAGGAGAGTGCTGCGAACTGAGAAGTTGATCCCGAAAGTGAAGAAGCCTCTCCGGGAAATGACCGAGGCGGACTATGAACACCAAGTCAAGGAGAAGAACTTTGACGATATAAACGAGGAATACGAAATCAACGGTATTCGTCGCAGAACTGACAATCTCCTTGTCAAGCGACTCGAGAATCAGGAGACGCTGTTTCGGCTGCAAAATGACTCAAGGCAGCTGGAGGAAGATTTGGCTAGGGCCACCACGCGGCTGGAGTCTGCCCAGCAGGAAATCAATGACCTGAAAGCACAGCTCGCCGCCTCTCAGCAGGAGGCTACAGCGCAAAGAAAGACGGCCGAACAGCTGTCAGAGGAGAAGAAGGCAGCGTTGGAGCATGTCTCCCAGCTGCAGGATTCATTAAGGCAGGCCCAATCTCAGCTCGAGGAGAAGACGTCCCAGACGGCGGCCTTTTCGAAGAATAAGGTCAAAGAGATGCGGGCTGGTTTGCTGCAGGGTTGCAGAGCTAACGTCGTCAGGTCCATATCCGTCCTGGATTTCGCATCCAGGATCCAAGAAGTATCTGCCCAGGGAAAGCCTGTGGTAGAGGAGGCCGAACACCAAGCGAAGCAGTGGCTGGACTTGGCAATGAAAATTGAGGAGTTCGCGCGCAAAGGCCTCCGATTTCCCCCAATGTCCCGAATTGCCTTAGAGTGGGCAGATGCAAGGGTAACCTTGCACAATTATTTTGAAAAACAGAGAAAACAAGGGCCGCCAGGAAAATGCTGGACGCATTGAACCACGAAATGAACATTTGCCTGGCCCCCTTCAACGCTCTTTCTGAGCTCGGTTGCCCGAGCTTCGTCAAGGATGGGGAGTTTCTGCCCCTTGAGCAGGTGAAGCTGAATTGGCTGTCTTTTGAGGCAGATACGTCGGAAATTGACAGCTGGGCCGAGCCAGTCCAGGAAGCTCAGGTCACTCAGATGGTGTCGAGATATTGCAAGATCAACACCTCCCTTCAGGAGTTGGGAGAGAGATACAACACCATCGACGTGCACACGGTTGCAGCATTCAGAGCAGCGCTGAGAGATGTCAGCGATTTAGGGCCCTTTCAGGCAGCAGCCTGGGACCAGGCCAAGGCTGCGTACAATCATGTCCGTGAGCGGGAGGGTGACAGTGGTGATCATTCGGATTCAGAAAGAGGAGGAGAAACAGAAGAAGCAACTGCCGAAAGTGAATCCGAAGAGGAGCAGTTACCCAAGAAGGGGCCGTCAGAGCAGCGGAATGCGGGGAAGGGAGTTCCTCTGCGCCCAAAGGATGAAGGCCTGGTTCTTTGCGTCGAGGCGAGCTCGACACCCCGCGAGCCGCCAGGAATGTTGCCACATTTTGCACGGGGTGCCATGTTTTCAAATTTTGTAAGTATGCTGCTCTCCCTTCCCTCCTCCTCCTTTCCCTTTCTCCACTATCCCCTTTCTCCCCTTCTAGTCAGCTTCATTTCCCATTTTTTCCCTTTGTACTTTCTCTGGTCAGATTCCCAAAACAGAGCAAACATTCCCTAAAAATTTCTAAGTCTAAGAGCGCAACCCGACTTCGCAGCGAAGTCGGGGTGCGCCCTTAAGTTTGAGCGCACTCGGGAATGCGAAGTGCGGAAGAGGACCAAAAGGACCAAAATTTGGCTAAGTACCAGAGCGCAACCCGACTTCGCAGCGAAGTCGGGTGCGCTCTCTTTCCTGTGCGCACCTGGGAAGCAACGGATCCAGAAAATCGGCTAAGTGCCAGAGCGCAACCCGACTTCGCAGCGAAGTCGGGCTGCGCCCTCATTCCTGTGCGCAGTCTGAACAACAGCCAAAATGACTAAGTGCTGGAGTGCGCAACCCGACTTCGCAGCGAAGTCGGGCTGCGCCCTCTGACTTGTGCGCACTTGGGCAAGATGTTTCAAGCAGCCCAAAATCTGTCTAAGGCACGGAGGCCTCCCCAACTGCGTTGTTCCCCACTTGCGCTGTCCAATTGCGCTCCGATTCCAGGCGAAGTAGGACACAAAAGAGAGACTGCCTTTCAAGGCAGATGCGTCCCTCATCAGAATTTGACAAGTGTCCAGCCTCGGGATCCGAGCCGAGATGTGATGGGAAAAGGACAAGCGTGGGCCAAATTATCTACCGCAGCTACCCTCATTTAAGCTGACGCAAAGTTCCATCTACCGCAGCCTACCCGCATTCAAGCCGACTCAAAGTTTCATCAACCGCACCGCCACGTAGCCGCCAAGTTTTCAGTGGACCTTGCCGCAAGTACAGTCCCTCGTCTCATAGGAGTCAACATCAGCAGCTCTTTTGCCGCTTTTGTCGCCTTTGTCGAGCTATTGTCGGGTCTGGGACTTTGTGCCCAGAGTTGTAATCGGGGGGAATTGCGCTATAAATAGCCGCACCACATCATTGTAAAGGGGGGAAGGGGGATATCCTGCTAGGGAACCATTGTAGCTATACGTTTGCTTCTGAATGCAAGATACACTTGGCTCTATTTGCTGTTATCATTCTTTATGCTGCCTTTACTTAGCATTTCTGCCTCATGTTGCTTATTTTATTGCTTACTGTTATTCTGCTATCTGGATACCGGTATTTGATGATTAAGTATTCCTGGAATGCATAGATAGAGGATACATAGGATGTATGACAGTTGTAGTTTCTGTAGTGTATTCTGTATTTAATTGCTGTTAGTAGTGGTGATTGATCGTTGTCGTGTTGCTTATCCTCCCCACCCAACTCAAATCATATTTGCATCTCTTTCCGCATTTTAATTTCTTTCCTGCACTCTGAGCTTAAAACATCCGAGAAAACACATAGGAAGCCGGCCTTCTCCGGAGATTGGCACGGAAGGCATTCCTTCCTTCCGGCCTTTCAATCTGGTGGGCGAATCTAGGGCGCATTTCACTAAATCCTTTCCTAGTGGCAGATTCGTAACCAACAGCTTTCTAAGTCCAGGTTCCTGAACTATGATTTTAATGTTTCATTTGTATGCAGTTAGTTTGGTAGTTAGGTAGGTACAATAATTATTCTCCTCCAATATCCACGTTTAGGAATTGCATACCCTGTTGTTTGGTTTTGAGCATATCATTGAGACACATTCATTGTTTGTGTTAGCATATCATGATAGTCTGTCATGGGAGTCTTTGTGTGATCAACCAGGTGATCCAATGTATTGTAGATGATTCAATTGTGAAGGATACATGCTCTGATATGTATTTAGTGTGTGCAGCATAGTTTCTCATGGAGCATGGCATTACATGGTACTAGACCTTTTACTGTACACCATGATGGAATGTAGTGAGAATGGAAGAATAGAGTTATTATGGAGACGATGTAGTGCACTATTCATGACAAATATGTGGATTCTAGTTTGGTGGAGAAGTTGTGTATTGCACAACAAATATCATCAATATATGACTATTATTTGGGCTGTCAAGGCATGACTTCTTATGAGAGATGAATTGGAGAGACTCTTAGTTTCACATTTCAAGGTATTTAACTCCAATGCTTGGGTTTATATTCCTATTGAGCAGTGAAACAAACCTGAAGCCAAGAGTCTGAAGTGCATATTTGTTGGATATAGTGAAGAGTTGAAAGCTTGTAGATAATATGATCCAACTATTTGTACTGTCATTAATCTTTGTTAAAAAGGATCTTCACTTCAAGGAGGTTATATCGCCATTCCTATGGATCTCACCAAGCTCCTTCAGGGTAAAGATCCATCTCACCATATCTTTGTTGATTCTTAGACCTATCTTGGGTGATATAAAAACAAGCCTTTCCAGTTCTTTGGATACTTCGAGTGTATTTCTTCCTGTGACATTTCTATTGATGACACCTCTATTGTTCTTGATTTTGCTAATTCCTCTTATGACGAGTTTCCTCCTCTGGGCACTCCTACTACAAAATGTAAGCCAATGCCTATATGTGACAAAACAATTCACAAGGAGGCGGAGCATACTCTTTAAAAAAAATGAGCATGGAAACCTCGTTCACCTTGGGCCTTTCTCTTTGACGAGGATGCAAAGGGATGTTTTACTATCTATAATCAAACTAAAGGTTTCTTGAATGGGAGGAAGATATGATCATCGAATAGAACTCATTTATAAAGAATGGGATTTGGAAGCTTGTGCCAAAGCCCAAATGTAAGAATATTGCAAGGTGCAAATGGGTCTATAAGGCCGAGCATGGAGCTGATGATAAAGTTGAAAAGTAAAAACCTGCCCTTGTTGTTAAGGGGTTCTTTAAAAAAGAAGGCATCGATCATTTATGTTGTCACAAGCAAGGATACCTATCTTTGTATTCTGTTTTATTTTAAGAACTTGCTTTGCCACCATTCCTAGAAGTTATTTTTGCTCGTAAAGCTTCATTGCAGCCCCTTGTTTTGTTTCCTTAGCTTGGGAATCTTCTTGGGTTGCTACTTGTTTTTTTTCCAACATTTCTTTTACCTTGTTCTTCTCCCCTTAAAACTTGGGGTGCTGACTCCCATTTGGAAACTTTGGTGTGTTGAACACAAGCTTGGAAAATTTTGATCTGACGCCAATATGGTCTGGAGTTCTCATTAATGGAACCTAAAACGAATCCTTTCGCAAGTGCTTTTGAATAAATTTCACTTGGATTTTAACAGAACTGGTCACTAGTGAAACCCTCTATTTTGTATAAGATATGCTCTTTTCTACCCAAATACTCTCTTGTAAGATCAGAGCAGAATACAAACAGTCCATTAAGAGCTTGAGAGAATGTGGAACCTGTTCTAATGTCACTTCTAGCTCAAACATGCTAGTTTCCAAGCATGAGACTATTCAAATCCCATATAACAAAGTAGAACGCAAATGAAAAGCTGAGATACTAAGAAAAACACATGATGGAAATGCCAAAGTGGTTTAATGTGGGAAAACACTCATAGGGAAGAAAACCCATGAGCGAATCATTGAAGTGCATATTCCTTGCAAAATAGAGAAAGCACATGAACTATTTGCCATCCAGTTGGCCCTTGCTGACATATACAAGTATTATGCATTCATTTCCACTATCATATGGTGTCTTTCAGTGGTTTTCTTGCTTCCTTTGCTAGAAATTGCTTGCTCCTTTTATTGGTCCAAAAACTACCCTTCTTTCTTGCGAGTCTTGACCAAGTACGCTTCATCTAGTTCCCTCTTCCAGATCTGGGAGTCATTCATGTTTCTTGATTCGTGAGTTTTCTTGAAGTTTGCAGATGCTTGGGGGTGATGTGCCATGCTGGCCCATGCTCATATTTCGCGACACTTGTCATTTTTAAAACTTTGTACACCTTGCATGTGCCACTTCAGTCCATACATTACCAGCTTCATGGTTGGGTTGTTTCTTGAATTTTTGAGAGCCCAAACAGATGAAGTTTTGGATAATACTCCATAGGCATGCAAGCTGTGATGTCAAGAAATTTCAATAGGAAGTTTGACTTGTTTTGAGCACATATGAGTAAGAAATCATGACTGCATACCAAACTGATGTTTTCCGTTTTGAAGGGTCAAACAAATGTACCATAGATATTCCTCAAAGTCCTCTTTCACTTGAAATTCATGTGGGTTTCATTTTATGCGATTTACATCCAAAAGATAACTTCCTGCTATGAACTGTTCTTAACTCTATTTTGAGGGTCAACTGTTGGAATTTTAAGCTCAACTAGTTCCTGAGAATTATCTTAATGTCAGCAACCTCCCTCCAAAGTTTCATGCACGTTTGTGTTCATCTAATGGAGTTAAGGCCACAAAAGACAATGTGACTGTATATGGTAGCTTGTTTGTCACCATCACGTGGTAGTTGTTTCTTGATACCGACTAATTACACTTTGAAGTGACCTGTCATGGATCCCACATGGATCAAGCAGCATAGAAGTTATATGAAAGGAATGCTATGGCCAAAGGAAACATCAGGTGGAGGACCTGAAAATTATTGGGTTCAATGGACAACGATAAAAAACCAGATAACATGAAGGAAAACATTTACCTAGTTACTTCCCTAAAACAAGTAAGTATAATTATGCAATTACCTTTGGTAGAGTCAGAAAACCAATTAAAAGTAAATCTGAAAATTGGTGCTAACATGTAATTGACATTTATTGCTCATGTTGACAGCCATCAAATGGTCCTCACAGCGTTGTCTTCTACATTTTTCGAAAAGATGGACTTCAAATAAATTGCTGATGTTGTTTCTTAATCTCTCTCAGCCACTTAGAGTTGTGGCATTTTCCTTTTAAGAGGAGTCTGAATCCCAATATGATCAGTGGTTTGGGAATTAGGAGAACATTGTGCCATTGCTTTAAATCATTGTTGTCAGACTAGGCCTGAGTCCCAGTACTTGACCGAATCCAAGTCCGAGTGGACTTAGCTGCGTCAAGTCCACTTGAACTCGTTTTTTTCTGGACTTTGTCAAGTGGACTCGTTTGTTTTTGGACGCGGCCGAGTCTGGGTCTGGCCGAGACTTGCGAGTCTCGACGTCAGGACTCGATCGGCTCAGGCATTGAGTCCACCAAGATTTATTTATTTTTTTAAATTTTTTTGAAGATGTGCGTCGGCTCAAACGTTGAGTCCACCTGGATTTTTTTGTTTTTTACATTTTCTGAAAACGTGCGCCAGTTTAGGTGCTGAGTCCACTTGGATTTATTTATTTATTTTAATTGTCTGAAGACATGCTCCTTCGAGGGTTTCAAAAGACGAATTTGACTGGGAAACCTTTGGACTCTATTCTTCCTCGTAATAGTGCTCTTAACGTTGATATTATTAATATTATGATGTCTATTGGACTTTAAATGGGGCTGCACACTCACAAGAGCGCGTGCATTTTTGTTTATTATTTTTTCCTATGGGAGACGGGAAAGGAGGAATACAAATTTTTATAAGATTTTTAAAGGGAAAAATAACTTAGGAGATAGAAGGGATGCATGCACGCATACAGTTATGGACAGAGACAGAATCCTCATATTAATTCACCTCCACTACATCCATGTTATTGCTATTATTATTAAATATTTGTTTATTAGCTCGCTTGTGCACAGGCATCGATCCATTTGCCGTCACCACAAGAATAATAATGTTGTATTCCTCTTTTACTATATTTACCTCTCAAATTGAAAGGTTTCATTCTAAATTAACTTAAATAAAAAAAAAAAAAATCAACCAATTAAACTTATATCTTTTATTGGAACCAACAATTATATTCAATAAAAATAAAAGAGGTTACAATAAAAAGGAGTTGGAAAGATCACAGCTCGGGCGCAAGGCCACCCATACAATCAAAACCGGAACCAACCCCTAAAAGGGCGAATACACAACATAACTAAGCATAGAAAAATAAACTAGAGTAAAAAAACCCTAAATTGTAGAACTGTAACTCTAGGCACCAAGTAGACTTATTGCTCCGTCATCCTACGTCTGTTCAAAGCCAACGCCTCAAAGCTGTTGGAATTGTTGGGTCGAATGGGTGAAACCGTTTTTCAAGTAGACTGTCTCCATCTTCTTTCCCCTCTCGAGGACTACAAGAATGCTGAGACCACACAGAAAGGGAGGGATCTTTAGATTTTAATTCCTTCGTAGGAACCGTGAATTCCATCGATGATGGCTTCGCATCCAACGACATATCCTCGCCGCCGCTAAGATACTCTAACACACTGTAGCTGTTGGATGAATTAGGAACATAACTGCACAACTGAACACTGGTCATATGAAATCGCTTCTCTAGAATGACATCTTCTTCTGTAGATCCCCTTCTTGGGCTGCAGGAGCACCTTGCGTTAGCCAGGGGGAATGTATTGGAGGATTGGCCAGCTGGGCAAATTGTGAAGCAACCACTATTGCATCCCTTGGGGTATGAATTTGTTGAGACTGAGGAGCCTCATTGTTGGCAGTTTTAGCTAGGGGACCAAATTTTTCCTTTTCATACACTTTTTTCTACCGGCTTTGAGACATGTGCCAACTTGGACTGTGTACCTTTAGAAGCAGCCAAACATGTATTTTTACGCCCTCCCACAGTCGTCCAACCATCCTCCTGAGGTTGAGGAGTGGGCGCACTCGGTGTGGTGGGGCTTTGCTTGTCCCTGTTATGCGACATCAAGGGACAATCTTTGATCTTATGTGTTGAGGACTGACACCGAAAACATGTGTTGGGAAAATTAATGTAGAGGACCCGCTAGGATAGCATAGTGTCACCAACTTGTATGTCAATAGTCTCCTTGAGATCTCGAGAAATATCAATCTCGACACAAACACGTTTTTGAGGGTGTGCATGGCAAAATTTGTCCGCCTCCACCAAAATGACACCCTAGAGGGGCTGCTATGCGACTGAGAAAGGGCCACAGAGGTGAAGGGAGTCCTAGAAATTCCACCCACACAGGGATTTTGGTAGTTCTTTCCTCAGAAATAGAAAAGTCACGGGTCCAAGGAGAAAAAACAAGCAAAAAGCTTCTCATGTACCAGGGGCCATGCTCGTAAATCGCCTTAGCATGGGTTATTTCTGCAAAAAATGTCCTTTGTAAGGTTTTGAGTATCAATATGGTCCTCAACCCTGGCGGACCAATGCACAACATTGGCATTGCAGAAGGGAATGCATGCGATAATGACTCCTCTCAACCGATTGTGCAGGTTTGTGCTGAGAATGGTCCACAAGGTAACCCTTGTTCTCTTGATGTAATTCTTCCATTGCCTAAATTTGATTATGCATGTCACTGTTTAGAATCATTCACCCTTATCGGGTATTTCGTTGGATGCATCCCTAATGAGTCTTCTCTTAAGGCTTGGGTTAACGCAGCTTGGACTCATGGAGTCAAGCTAAAAAAACTTATATCTTTTAATATTATGTTTTACTTTTTATTATTACAATTGTGATTGGTTTGTTTTGTTTCAAACTATTCTCCCATTAACTTATTCTCTTCACAATTATTAATGTCTCCTGCTATATTAAAATAAACAAGATAGTCGGTCTTACTTTTATTTCACTTTCAATAGTAATATATAGTGCTATTTTTAATTTTAAAAATATAAATCTGTCTTCCTAAGAAGTATGTCTTTAAATCTTAATTTTATTTTACTTTCAAAGATAATATTATAATAATATTTAATGTTTAGTTTTTTTTTTTTTTTTTTTTTAAATTGAAAAAAAATGTTCATATTAAGAAGTATTTGACTGCACGAAGATCTGTGTGGAGGCTTCTGGAGCGGACAGCGTAGAATATTGTGGCGGCCATAAAAGCTAGACAGCCTGCTCGGATTCGTGGCGGCTGCAGATTCCACCATGTAAATTCAAAAAAAATAAAATAACAAGTATTTAATAGTTGCTATTGATTGATCGCTTTGTTGAAAATTTGAAAGCCCATGTTTTTATTTTATTTATTTATTTGTATTTAAAGAATATAAATATTTTTAGATTTGGTTAGTGTGAGAAACCCTACGACCAACGCACAGGGCTGAGCAGTCTCCTCCCAACCATGACCCCTCGTAAAGCTGAGAGCTATGCTTATGAATAGGGAATTTAACACATAGCCACCACACACCCACCCCCTCACACTCACCCACACAGGGATTTGAACCTTGGACATATTTAAAGAATATTTTAATTCTATCAAAATAAAATATAAGAAACAAATTAAACATATTTAAAATTTATTAATTATTTTAAATTATATTAACATTTAAAAAAAATTAAAATAAATATATTTTAAATTAATTATATAAAATTTAAATGATTTCATTTTATTACAATGACTATATAATAATGTTATAAGTATATAAGAATTTATCAAATATATGCATGTTTTTGCATGTCATATGATAAAAATGAGATACATTTATTATCATTAGTATATATATATATATATATATATATATATTATAAAAGTAGGGCTTTAAAAGGGTTATCCTTTTCCTTTTACATTGATTTAGTACATTGAGATTTTACATTGATTTAGTACATTGAGATTTCAACCTTGGTGTTAGCTACATCAACTATTTAGTCGTGTTATTATCACTAGAATATTATATAAATATAATTTTTTAAATTAATAATAAAAAACATATATTTTTTTTTCCGAGTTTTGAGTTTTTGCATCTTGCCGAGTTTTTGCAAGTCTTGCCAAGTTTTTTGCCGAGCTGCCAATCGAGCCCCGAGTCCAAGCTTGACAATTATGCTTTGAATAGACCTGAAGGAAGAAGATGGTCCTCGAAGCAATATCAGATCTTTGTTGTTGCATTTATCTGTATTTGTATTTGATTCTTGAAAGTATTTAGAAAACATTGATTTGGAAATGTTTTTGATGAGCAAATATATGCAGGAATCCTATACCAACATGTTACGAGATCTAAACACTAGAACTGGAATTAACTAGTTGCATGGAGGAATAAAGTAATACTATTTAGTAATTTACTCTCTGCACTTTGTATCCTTAGCCCACTTCTTGCTCTTGCAGAAAACATTCTTGATTAGTTGGACTTTTATTTTTCGGTTCTAGTTGGTAGCTTTTACATATTTATCCCTCAAGTTAGTGGACCTGCTTGGATCAATAAGTACAATCTTAGCATACTTCTGATTTAGCTTTCTGTAGGTATATTTTGGAATGCTTGATGCTTTATTAGCTGCCGAGACACTTCCAGAGGAATACCAAGGGCGCACTCAGGTATGTTACATTTTACCATCCATTTGGACTCTTTGACATACATATTTAGAATACTCTTCATAGTAATTCAATGACTCATTTTATACTATTAATTCCATTGACCCAATATTACTATTATATGTATGATTTTTTGCGGGTGCATTATTGCAGGATATTCTTTGTAATGATTGTGAAAAGAAGGGCAAGGCTCCTTTCCATTGGTTATATCATAAGTGTAGCACATGTCGATCATATAACACAAGGGTAATTCAAAGTTGCATTGAATATTGTTAGTCAATGCTTTAAGTCCTATACATGTACAAGCATTGCACTCATTTTTGGTATGGATCTTCTCTGCAGGTTTTATAGTTATGCATAATTTGACAAGACATAAGGAAATGATTTTGACAAAAGGTTGCTGCTAAATCTGGAGAAAGGTATGGACTACGTCTAAGTTGTAATAAATTTCAAATGTTTAAACAACTAGAATCATAATTTACGATTGATGTGCAACAGAAAGCATAGATATTCTCATTCTTGTCACAAAGTTGAATACAAGGATTTTAGCCTGTACAGGTGAGGGTTGTGAGTTGACTTTTTTTGTGGAAACAGCATCTTCAACTTGTTTGCTAGAAGATTGGCATGGTCAAGCCAACGAGTCATTGAAGTTGATTTTGGCATGTAGCAACATCGGACGTATAATTTTACCATTCTCAACAAGCATCTTTTGTAACAATATTATTGTTATTTTTTGGCAAAGTATAGCACAAGCTCAAATTGTACATATGTAAAACAGGCTTATATAAAATATCATTGATAATGTCCCTTGTGTTTCTCAAATTTTTTGGCATGTAGCTACATAGGATGTATAAGTTTACCATTCTCAACAACTGTTTAGTTTTTGTATAGTATAGCACAAGCGTAAGTTGTAAATATGTAAACAGGCTCATATAAATATCATTGACTGCAGCCCTCCCCACCCCCCCTCCCTTCCCTCTCTCCCTGTTCTTCTTGGTGTGCACTTCACTCTTCTGAACTGCAGTCCTTCCCGCCCTCCCTCTCTCTCCCTGTTCTTCTTGGCGTGCACTTCACTCTTCTGGACTGCAGCCCTCCCCCCTCTTCTCTCCCTTCTTTTTTTCCCCTTTCTCTTTAGCCCGATTGTCAGGTTTCGTCTTGTTTTTATCTTAGTTATTTTCTTTGTTGGGCTTTTAGCTTGCTAGCTGACAGTCATTATTGTACTTCTTATAGTCCCTTGGGTCTTTTTTGGCCCACTGTGGACATTAATAATATTTCATCGATAATGTCGTGTGTTTCTCAAAATATAGGGTGTTTTAGGTGTAATGGTTTGTTCATTCTTAAAGGAAAGATCAAAGTTGCCATATTTTACCTTATTCTGCATTATATTTTCTTGCTCTTCACAATTTAGGTTAGAAAGCTAACTTGTTTGTTGACTCTAGCATGTATTACCGATATTTTATATTATCTACATAACAAAATCATCATATCAACTTCTAAATACCATATTTGTGGCACAAACCCATGCTTATAAATCAATCCTCACTATGGTAGGGGGAAGATATCATAAACAATTTGTTAAAACTTATTATAAAATTAAATGATGATCTACAAAATGAGTAATGATCATTGGTTTTTGAGATTCTACCTTAGGTAAGTACTAGATCCATTTTCTTTCTTGACCAAATTCAAAACTTGCATATAAAATATTAGACTAATTAATGCTTCTACCACAATCTAGAGTCTTTTGAACTCTTATCACCTTTTTCTTCACAAGTTTGTGCTTGTTTTCTTTGATCATCTACAACAAAACATGGCAACAACTTGAACATGCAGAGAAGACTTTGTAGGTTTTGAAGGATAATCAACTATATGCAAAACTTTCTAAATGTTTGTTTGGTGTGCGAGAGGTGGAGTATGTGGGTCACATTATGGTCAACAAGGGAGTGAAGATGGATCATAACAAGTTCAAGGTAATGTTGGATTGGTTTATATTGAAATCATCAGATGCTTGCAATATATGAAATTTATCGAAGATTATAATATCTCGACATCATTGACAATACTCTTAAGGGTTTCTTGGTGTGGAAATTAAGACAATGAAAGCATTTGAGGCATTGGAAAAGACCATGCGCAATGCACTAGTCTTAGCTATGCCATATTTCACCAAGACTTTTGTTATAGTGTGTTTCTTTGAGGGTGGGTATTGGTGCATTTTTAATGCAAGAAGGTAAACTCATTGCTTTTGAGAGCCACTAAACAATGGTAGAAATGTGAAGAAGTCAAAATATGAGGAGATGCTAGCCATTCTAAATTCAATAATAAATAGAGGCCTTGATTGATAGGCATTTAAGAATCAAAACTGATTAAGAGAGCCTATAGATTTTCCTTATGCAAAAGGCATCATTAGAACCTTGAAAAAACGTCATCTATATAATGGGCAAGGAGAATGTAGTGATAGATGCCCTCTCTCTCATATTTTGTGCCATATTAGTGATTTGATCAAATGGAGCAGATAAGGGAAGGCAAAAATAGGAACAAAACCTAACTTTACACCCTAGTAAATACATTCAACCTGATCAACTAGGAGAGATGAGCAACATAATCATTGAAAAACATAGATAAAAATGAATCATGGGGAGGTTGGTAGGACTGGGTAATGGAGGAAAAAATGGAGAGATAAAAGAGGAACACAATGAGAAAATCAACATTGCACGATTAGAAAAGGGAAGTTGACTAGATACTTGAAAGTTGTGAACATTAGAAAGCAAATCATTCATCTTGAATTTGTCAACGATTTTGAAATATACTTTGATTAAGAAATGAATGCTATTTGATTGTTGATTAACCTCTAGGAAAGAATAGTGAAGTAGGCCTTTGACACTTGCGCCCTTTGTTATGCATCTTTTATAATTCAAATTTCTTTCATCAATCTCATTAGCAAGAAGCCACTAATATAGAGGACAAAAACAACAATCCTCCCCACTTGTGATGGAGTGTATAAAATACTATCAAATTCATTTTTAATGAAACCTACTACTCTCTAATAGTTTTCAATGTTGGCATGCACATCCATGGTGGTTGCTTTAGACCATAACATGCCTTCACTAACAAGTATGCTTTATCTTTTGGTCCTAGATACTTAGATCTTTGTGGCTTGTCTATGTTTATAACTTCTTGCAAATCATCATTAAATAAATGCTTTCTAAATCCATTTGGTGGACTTTCCATCCATGTGGAGTAATAAGTGCAACCTACTAGTATGCTTTCCATCCATCAAATTCACTTTTAACGAAATCTACTAGTCTTTGATAGTTTTCAATGTTGGCATGCACATCCATGGTGGTTTCTTTAGACCATAACATGCCTTCACTAATTGGTATGCTTTATATTTTGGTCCTAGATCCTTAGATCTTTGTGGCTTGTCTATGTTTATAACTTCTTGCAAATCATCATTAAATAAATTCTTTCTAAATCCATTTGGTGGACTTTCCATCCATGTGGAGTAATAAGTGCAAGGACAATATGAATTGTGTTCCACTTTGTATGGGCCAAATATGGCTTCACAATCAATTCCTTTCTAACTAGCATATTCCTTTGTTAATAATCATACCTTGTGTTTCTCTGTGGAATCATTTGTATTATACTTTAAATGAATCTACACTCAATAGGTTTAGCATTTTGTGGGTAATCTACCAAATCTTATATACAATTGTTCATCATCCCATCCTACCCTTCCTATGTTGCATGTTTCCACTCATGTTGTCCAATTATCTCTTCAAAGCTAACAAGTTAAAAAATTGTATTGATAGTCATGGTACAATTTACCTTGCTCCTTAATTTTCTAGGTCTTGTTTTATTCATGTCATTAGTTGAAGTGCTTTGAGTTTAGTGAGAAAGTCAAGTAGTATTTGGAACCTATTTTTAAGGAGAAACAATATCTTATAGCTAAAATGAAGACTCCAACAATTTTTGTTGAAATACAGTGATCTCTATTACTTGCATCTTGTATGGGACATAGCGAATTATCAATATTTTTTAAGTCATTTATGTTATCTTGTGTTACTAGTAAAGCACTACTAAATTTTTATCTAGATTGTGTGGAAGTATCCTATGTTTTTGTTTGTTAATTATTGGTTCCATTAACTCTTTTTGTTGTCATCAAATCACCAATCAAAGATGATCAAATTTATCTTTATTATATTTCTTTATTGTCATTTTTTCAAGTCTCTCCTTAGCCCTACCAATTTCCTCATTGCTTCAAAAGAAATTCAAATTTAGTCATCAAAAGCAATATTTTTGCTAATGATAAAATTCCATATTGTAACAAAACAACTTCCATATATACAACAATAATAACAATTCAATAGTGCAAAAAAGAAACATCCAGTGTAACTATAAGTCATATTCACTACTAGAAAATCAGTTTGCAAGTAACAAATTTTTAGATTCTAATCTTAGCCATTTAGAGAGGCAAAGTCTCATATGCACAACAAAGGTGATTTAAGATTCAAGTATCCAAACAATTTTAACTACAACATAACTCTATTATAGACTAATCAACAATAACCCTAATCCTAATGCTGAAGGGTTGACTAACCTAATCTTAGGACTCAAGCTAACAATAAAGATAATTATTATTGGTTAAATGGAAGTCGTTACATGGCACCCTGTTGGCATTCTTGTCACATTGTTCTCCCTTGTAAAATTTGGATATCCAGTAATCTCTTCTTCCTTGGAGCTCTGTTCTTTTTTTAGAATGCATTTCTTGTTTCTTGTGTTTTGCTGGCTGTAGTTTTCCTTCTATTCACTCATCAGATAAGGTCTTTGTCTTGACGAAGGTGAGGGTAGTTTTGCACTAGGTCTCCAAGTGTAAGTTAGTTTTGGGGTAGAGGCAGAGCGCAGGCCCATTTCAGGTCAGAGAGCAACACAATCAAACTCTGGAGAAGGAAGCATAAGTGCGCCCAGGCTATTTCGCCCCTGAATAAGAGCGCAAGGCAATTACGGGCCTTCACTGGGTGCAGTTGCAGTTTTAGAAAGAAAGTGCTAAGTGGTCCAAGGTGTTTGCGCCCTGCCTGGAGAGCGCAGTTCCTTTTCGCCCTGCCTAGAGAGTGCAAAGCCTTTTTGGGGCTAAAACTGGGCGAAAGCGCTTTCAAACTGTTCCAACACTTAGTGAAAATATTCTTCAACACAAGTGTGGGGCCCAATTTCGTTTCGTCCCTACGGGTAAGCGCAAGGCATTTTCGGGCCCAGGAGGACAACAAAGTCCTTTGACTTTTCAATGGCACAACCCAACAACAGTTTCAAGGAAAATGCTAAGTGTGACTCTAAGTCATTTTGCTGCACTTTTTGGAGCGCAAAGCATTTTCGGAGTAAGTGGGAGCGCTTAGGTCTTTGAATTTTCCACTTTGGCGCTGCTCCCAATGTAGCAAGGTGTTTCGCTCCTCTTTTCAGGCGCAAGGCAGTTTTGAGCCAAGTAAGGGGCGCAACGACATTTGACTTTTCCACGCCAGCGCACCGCCCGAGGCTCCAAGGTGCTTTGCTTCTTTTTCCTAGCACAAGGCATTTTTGCTCCAATCTACAACGCAAGCCCCTTTGAATTTTCAACTCTGGCACCCCTCTCGATGCAATAGGGCATTTCGCCCCAGCTTCCAAGCGCAATTCATTTTCGGGGTTATAAGGAGAGAAACAGACTTTGACTTTTCCATGGTGCAACCCATCAAGCAGAAATAATGCTAAGTGTGGATCAAAGTGTTTCGCTCTATTTTCCAAGCGCAAGGTAGTTTCGGGAGTAAGTAGCAATGCAATGACCTTTGACTTTTCAATGCCTGCGCTGCTCTCAAGATGGCAAGTCGTTTCACTGCAGTTCTTGAAGTGCAAGCCCATTTCGGGCCAGGAAACAACGAAATGTAGGTGGGGCTTGCATATAGCGCGCTTGTTTCAGTCCAACCCTCCTACTTCAGTCGAAAATCCTCATAAATGCTTCTCATTAGCAAAGCAAGGCGCATCTTTATCCATTTAAACATAGTCTGTATAAGAAGCTTCCAGACTGGATGTTCCTGGATTTCAGAATCTTATCTTGCATTAAGGCGGTTCCAGCAAGTGAGGAGATGGCGCCACCAGCTAAACCTGTCAGAACATTGAAGAGGTGTAACTTCATTTCAGTGAGTCAACAGTTTCAGGCCATGTCTCATTACTGTCTGATGAGTGCTTATTTCTCAAATCTTATCTTTTCTGCCACTGCGATGTTTTGTGGGTGTGCATTTATGTTTCAAATGGTAAAATTCTCTATAAAAGCCGACAATTCTAATGTAATATGATGGACATTTTGCTAGAGATTTGCTGTAACTTGAATTCTGCTATCAATACAGAGAATATTTGGCTCTAATTTTGGACTTCTCTTTATGTGTATGTCTTCTATCTTATATTTCTATTAAATTCTCTGCTTTATCTGTGGGTTATAATTCTATGTCTAGATTTGACTCTCGATAGAGTGTGAACGCTAGAATAATTCTGGAGATTGCACATGTTAGATGCCTGGTTTTAATTTTTGTTAGTTTTCTGTGTTGAGTGCTATTGATTCAACGTGCAATTAAGTTATCGTGCTGCTTGTCCATCACCTCTGTTCTACTTGGCTTGAGGCCATATTTCCCATCCCTTTCAGTTATTTATAATCTCTTTCCTGTTCCTTAATCTCAAGCCCCAAGTTAGAATAGCAAGGGAACCAACCCATCTCTGGAGATTGGCACGGGAGGCATTTCTTCCTCTCGGCATTTCAATGTTGGCCGAGTCTAGGGTGCATGGATGAAACATTCCATACCTAAGGCGGATTCTTGACCAACAGTTTCTGGCACACCCGGTGGGATGCAAACGTTCCACGCCAAAAGCAATATTAAGAGTTGATGTTCATCTTGTTACTGTGGAATCCAAACATCTGGTGACTCAACTGAACTCAGAAGCCTCCGAATCTTGGAGTTGTTTTAAAAGCGCACACCTTCATGTACACGAGATGAAGGGTTAAAAATTCAAAATAAGCAGTCGAGTTCTTCGAGCTCAACATTGACGCTTTGGGAGAGCATACTAGAGTAGTCCCCTCGACTATCTCGTAAGACGGGACATCCTCGCAAGTAGTTGTTGCTTCGTCGACTCCAAGTCCTTACAGAACTACGACTAGCTTGCCCCCTCAACCGAACGTTCCAAACGTTTCAATCCAGCCAAATCCACCAAATCCTCCAGTTCAAATGGCACAACCTCCACCCAAGCAGTTTCTCGCATGGAATCATTCGGAACCCCTAGCTTTGCAAGCTCAGAACCAAGTGCTGCCCACAACATTGAATGCTTTGCCCATATACGACGGTACAAGGGAGACGACTTATGAGCACGTCCAAGGCATTGCTGCGCTGGCAACCATTCACCACATCATCGAAGAAGATATCATGGTGAGATTGCTAGTCCTCTCGCTTCGAGGTAAACTCCTCTACTGGTAACGGTCGTTGCCATCCAGAACCATCACTACATGGGACTAATAGGTAGAACAATTGATAAGGGGTTTCAATGAACATGCGGACCCTTTCTCTTTGTTACACCAGTTCACCACCATCCAAAGGCATCTCTAGGAGGAGGTAGCATATTTTAACGTCAGGTTCGCTCGAACCTGGAAGAGAGTCACTATCGACCTTCGGCCCAATCCGGAGCAGGCGACGTTCTATTACTTGAGAGCTTTCCATTTCAATATAAGCATGAGCATCCAACATGCGAATGTCAACACCTTCCCTGCCTTGTATGAGCAGGCGCAGAATGCTGAGGCTGACCTAGTAGCTATTGGAAAGTTACCTCCGAAGGTGACTATCCCGATTTATTCGAACTTTACTCAAAATATGTATCCTAGTGCATCTTCTCAATTGCTACCTACACCTCCGATGTACCCCAATCAATCATGGAATTCCAAACCTCAGAATCAAACAGTACCTATTCTGCATTTTCAAGCACCCGTTGTTCCTCAACTCCTAGCTTCTGTCCTATATCCAACATTACCTGCACCATTGGCGTCTTGCCATTGCCTACGCCTCAGGCAACCGTAAATGCAGAACATGCCAGAGAATTGTAGGATTTGCGAGCAGCAATGAAGACAATGGCGAATGAGATGATCGTCTTAAGGAAGAGGCAAAACAAGAAAAGCTTCCAGCGAAGGAGATTCCCTCCTCCCTTGATCACTAGGGAACAAGCTGCTTCCACCAACAGGGCTCCTGAAATAAATGCAGCGATGCTGAAAAATGAAGAAGTTGGTTCATCCGAAAAAGCTTATTGGTGTTCCACTTGCAACAACACTCACGACGAAGAGACTTGCATGGTCATCTGAACTATGTACAGACCCTTGCAGACATCGCTTCTGGTGGGTAGGTAAATATGATAAGGGAAACTAACCGTAATTTTATGATTCCCCTGTCGAGCAGGTCTCCATTATCATGAGAACTGGTAAGAAGCCCATTAAGGTCAATCCAATTCAGATGGAACCGTTGAAGGTGCTTGCCAATTCCAAGCTGTCAAGTGATAAGGCGTCACCATCAGAAAAGGAGCCTGTTCAGGTGTCAGAGCCAAAAAATTTTGCCCGATTAAAGGACTTCATGCCTCCAAGAGCAATAGGGAGAATTCCCCAACCACAATATTCAACCTCTCAACCCCAAATTGAAGCAAAGGACCAAGCGAGAGAAAATCTCAGATACCCCTCGCTGACCAAGTGCCAGAGAGTAGAAGCAATGCAATAGTACTGGACCCGGTACAAGATTCCTAAGGAGGGAGGCGAGTCTGGTACGGGAGCATACAACATCGTTGAAGAGCTAAAGAAGACTCCAACTAAGGTAAGCCTCTTCGATGCGCTCCCAATTGCCCGGTCAAGTAGACCTACTGTAGGAATCACTAAAGTCTGCCAAAGGTAAGGGAAAGCCAAATCTGACTGTCTTAACGCAGACGCTGACTACCTCAGCTATCGGGAAGAATAGGTCATCGCCATTCTATCTATCCCTTTGAATGGAGGGGTGGGGCATGCATAACTGCATAGTTGATTCTAGTACTGCTACTACTGTGATGCCTAAGGCTGTCTGCGAGATTATGGGCATGGAGTACACCAGAAGTAGTCCTGGAGTGCAGTGGGGGTCATCAAGGATATACCGATTGTGTTGCACAAGATGCCACAAATCACCATAATACAAGAAGTTGTGGTAGTAGATTTAGAGTCCTATTTTAGCATGTGCTTATCAAGGGAATTCACTGCCAAACTTGGAGGCTATTTGTCTCTGGACTATTTGCACCTGGAAATCCCCTTCAGAGGATGGAGGATTAATTTTTTTTAATGAAAAGTCGTCTACATTTTCACATTGAAAGGATCCAGGATGCGGAAAAATAATTGGACTCGGTCAATATTATCGAGGAAGTGGAGGAAGAAGAGAAAGTAGAGCTGATGGAAGAAGCTTTGGACGAGCTCCGCATAGAAGATGAGTTTTCTATGCGCGACTTTAATGCCATGATCGAATCTGACATAGGGTGTTACTCAATTACCAAGCCCGAAAAGGCTAAGGTACCGAGTGACGAGGACCCCATGGCCGATCAACTGTGGAAGCTCTTCTTCGATGGTGCCCGATGCAAGAATGGCGTTGGAGTAGGAGTTGTCCTTGTCTCTCCTTAGGGAAACCAAAAATCATACTCATACAGACTTGCATGGAGCTGTACAAATAACGTTGTCGAGTATGAAGCCCTGTGTTTGGGGTTACGAAAGGCAGAGAAACTTGGAATAAAGCAGTTAAAGATCTTCGAGGACTCGAAGCTGATCTATAACCAAGTAACCAATAAGTGTGTTACCAACAAACACTATCTGAAAGCATACCGTAATAAGGTATGGGACCTGCTCGAGTCCTTGGCTCTGAACGTTCAATCTATTTCGCGAGAGCGATATAAGCATGCTGACGTCTTAGCGTCTATTGGAGCCAGATGCTCCTCTGCTGAGAACATAATGCAAAAATTGAAGGTAGTGAGGGTGATCTATAGGCCTTCGGTATTGGATAAAAATATTCATTGGCAGGTCTTTGACAACGATGAGCAGATCGTCAATTTTTTGATCGACAAAGCAAACAATATTGAAGATAGAACCCTTAACGAAGAAGAATATGAGGGGTTGATCTAGCTGAAGAACAACCACGTCCCAAAAGGTTTAATCACCCTTGAAAGTTTGTTTGACCAGGACGACAGGTCCCTCGCCCACAAGATCAAGGTGGATGCGAGAGAGAACGAGGAACTAGAGTTGGAATCCGGGAAATCCATCAAGGTGGGAACTGATTGCATGACATTGGAAATTGAACAAATCATGATCCTATGCAAAGAAGATATTGTTGCCTGGAACTACCGTGACCTAAAGGGGTATGATAAGAGTGTCTTCCAGCACACTATTGAACTTCAGGAAGGGGTCAAATATTTCAGGTAGAAGCAAAGGCCAACTAACCCAAAGATAGAAGTGTTGATGAAGGCTGAGCTCTTGAAGATGTTGGAGGCGAAGATTATTTATCCCATCAAGCATTCTTCTTGGGTGGCAAACTTGGTCCTAGTCCAAAAAGAGAATGGGGACATTCGCCTATGTGTTGAATTCCAAAACCTTAACCAAGCATCGCTTAAAGACCACTACCCGCTACCCCAAATCGACCAAATCCTTCATGTAGTGGCAGGAGCATAGAGATTTTCTCTGTTGGATGGCTTCTTCGGGTACAATAAAATATGGGTAAAGGACGAAGATCAGTACAAGACCGCCTTCACAACCAAGTGGGGCACTTTCGCCTACCAACGCATGTCGTTTGGCCTCTCAAATGTCGGGGCAGTTTTCCAAAGAGCGATGAACTTAGCCTTTGGTGAGTTGCTCAATCGAATCATTGTGATTTATCTTGATGACATGACTGTTTTTCCCACAAAAGGAAGGAACATGGTCTACATTTGTGATAGGTTTTTGAGAAGTACCGGGAGTTCGAAATCTCTATAAACCCGAAAAAGTCTATTTTTGCGATAAAAGAAGGAAAGCTCCTAGGTCATGTGATATCTAAGAAGGGACTAGCTGTTGATCCTGCCAGGGTGGAAGCCCTCCTCAAGCTACCTATGCCAATAAGCAAGAAGGGCCTCCAATCCTTCTTTAGGCAGATTAATTTTGTTAGGAAGTTCATCTGTGATTACACCCAGGTAGTAAAGTCGATGACCTAACTCCTCAAGAAGGATGTTGAGTTCCAATGGACCAAGGAGAGGAAGTGGGTGTTCAGAGAAATAAAAGAAAGAATCGCTCAGGCCTCCGTTCTAGTGAACCCCGACTACTCTAAGGATTTTATCCTTTACGTTGTCAGTGAACCAGAGAGCTATGCAGCTGTCCTGACCCAGAAGAACGAGGATGGGAACGAGCACCCGATAGCATTCCTAAGCCAAGTCATCCACTCGCATAAGAAAAAGTACAACATCTAGAGGCAAGTGCATGCGGTGATGCGGTCACTAAAGAAGTTTCGCCATTTTGTCTCCCAAAGCAAAACGATAGTGTATGTGGTGCACCCTAACGTTAGAAAATTCATAATTCAGTGCAAGCTTGGAAATAAAAGGATAATATGGGTCTCCAAGATCCAAGAGTTCGACATAGAGGTCCGATCCACTAAACTAGTGCGTGGCTGAGCCTTATGCCAAGAACTTGCCAGAAGTGCCACATCCGAGGTGACAACTTGCCAATAGGATGACCCAACGCAAGGGAGAAATCTTGCAAATCGATCTGTACCCGAAAGAGATTGGATAGAATACTTGATGGAATACTTCAATACTGGAGTGCCCTTCCGACCTCAACGCTTTGTAGAGGAGAAGGTTCAGGCTCCAAGCCTGCAGATATGTGTTGTTATCGAGCAGTTTGTTTCATCGAAATACTGACAGAGTCCTGAGATGTGTTAGGGGGACAGAAAAACAGAAAATCCTGGACGAGTTCCATTCTGGAATGTCCAGGGACCATTTCATCGGAAGGCCTATGTCCTTAAAGATAATAAAAGCAAGCTATTACTGGCCTACTATTTTTGCTGATACCTTCGAGGTTAGCCAAAAGTGCGATAAATGCCAAAGGTACGTCGGTCGCACCAGGAATGCTTCTCTGCCCTTGCACCCAATCCAGGTCGAAGCTCCATTTTAGTAGTGGGGCTTAGACTTCATTGTTGTGATATATCCCAATTCATCCACGGGGTATACGTACATCCTGAAGACTACGAATTATTTTACCTGGTGGGCAAAAGCAGTGCCCACTAAAAAGGCTAACCAGGACGTGGTCATTGCTGTTAGCATAACTATGTTAGTTATTCCATTATAGGTTAATGTTGTTATTTTGTAACAACCTATTCTATTTGACGCCTAGGTGGTTTCGTAACCTACGGGCTAATCTAAGGCTGCCTAT
Source organism: Wollemia nobilis (assembly GCA_028583015.1). Taxonomy (NCBI): domain Eukaryota; kingdom Viridiplantae; phylum Streptophyta; class Pinopsida; order Araucariales; family Araucariaceae; genus Wollemia; species Wollemia nobilis. The sequence continues at coordinate 26,948,679 of JAQPPZ010000523.1, forward strand.
GTATTATTTATGCAGTTCAATACAATGGCTCAGTTGTTCGCATTCCTACATGGTATCAGAGCCGGAGGGAATTATTTGACTGGACACACTGGAGGCTTGGTGGACACAAAACCCGAGGTCGACTAGACACACTGGAGACTTGGCGGACATGGAACCCGAAGTCGACTGGACACACTGGAGGCTTGGCGGACTCGGGCGACCGACGAACTTGGGCACATTTCTCGAGGTCGATCATCCAATGGACCTGCAACTCAGGCACGAATCCTGAGGCAGCGGAGCTGGTCACAGGTTGGGCTCTCGAATCGAGGTTGGTTGACTGGTGCGGCTGACTGATCGGGCACAGATCCCGAGATTGGCCAAACGTTGACTGGACCGACACATGGCAGCTGATGTGGACAGGACGCTGACTGGACCGACGCTGACATGGACAGGACACTGACTGACACCTGGACTAACACGTGGCGTACCCGAACGGACTGACATGTGGACTGACGTGGCCGCCACGTGACCCGACGTGGACCTGACCCCTGTCGTGTGGCGCGGCAAAAGGGGTGTCGTTATTTCCCGAAGGTAATCACATATAAAGGGGGGAATATTCCCTTTTATTCCTCCCTCATGCACCCCGCAGGAGCAATGTGGGACTAAAGTCCCACAACATTTTTTTGCTCCCCGCGAGGGTCACAAGGGAAGAAAGGGAACGTCTTCCCTTCTCCCTCTCATCGGGCGCGCTAGCCCAGCTGGCAGGAGCGCCAGGCTAGCGCCCGTGAGGTCAGGGGTTCAAACCCCTTCGAACTGACCCCTATGAGGTAATATTTTTTTAATTTTTTTTGTTAGTTTTCTTTATTTTTTTTAGTATTTTTTTAATTAATATATTAATATTCTTTGTTTTTTAAAAATCATTTTTTTTTAAATTAATCATATTTTTTAAATTATGATTTTTTAAACAAAAGTATTTTTATTATTAATTAAATTATTACTAAAATTATTTAGAAACTTACATTAAATTAGAATATTTGCCAAAGTAAAGGGGGGGTGTTTTTCTTCTAAAAAGCACCATTTTTTTTCAAAACTTGAAGCAACAAAAAAAAAGAAAAAAAAGAAAAAAAGAAAAAAAAGGGGGATGATGAGTAAATTTTTACGGCAAATTGGCTTATTGTAAAGGTGCATTTTCGGCAGCGCCCGACACCTATAGGTTTATTTCTGTGGGCACTTTTATGTTGTATGCTGCATTTCACTTTTTGCACTACTTCAGTAAAAGTTAAAAATCATATCACTCCCTAAAGTCCCCGAAATAAATAAAACCTAACTGTGCAATTTATTGCACTGCAACGTTCGGTATTTGTGATACCTCTGGCCCACGCTTACAGGTAATGCTGTCGTGATTGGGCTACTGTATCTGCCACCTAATATAGCTGCCAAAACGACGTCTGAGCTTGTTCTCTATAAATCGTTGGGGAGGAATAAGTATGCCATTTTTTGCTTTTTTTCTACTCCATCCATTACCCTAATCGTTCTTGTGTTTAGGCGTAAATCCTGACGAAAGTTCTGACATCCGAAGTGTTTAGGGGAAGTTACTCCCCACACATGAGGATTGACGACTTTCTATGGTAGGTGCCATCAACGAGACAATTCCCTTTCAGTACCGCTTAAGTACCACGTATCGTATGATCTCTAAAAATTACCTATAGTCTCCCTCACGTAAGGGCGGGTGATTTTTTCTGATCTTTCTAAATACCTATAGTTTCCCTCACGTAAGGGCGAGTATTTTGTACGGTATAACAACCTAGCAAAAAGTATATCGAAAGGGGGACCAATTGGTGTTATAAGGAACCTTCACCATGTTTGCAAAATTAATGACTGATTCTCATCAGTTGTTGAAAGGTCCTAATTATACACCATGGAAAAACAATATGAAGGCAATCCTCGCAATGGATGACTTATGGGATGTTGTATCTGGAGCAACAACAAGACCTTCATCTGCTGTTGGCGCTACAGCTCCATCTACTGCTCAAAAAGACTTTGACAAAAAAGACAACAAAGCAAAAGTGCTCATCTTGCTTGCTGTGTTTGATGAAGTTCAACCCCATATTGCTGACTGTGAACATAGTAAAGAGGCGTGGGATGCCCTTAATACTATATATGAGGGAAAGAATGATTCCACTATTCTATTTCTTCAATCTCAATTACACAGTCTAAGCATGAAACAGGGGTAGACAGTTGAATTTTTCTTTGCAGAGTGTTTGAATTAAAAGCAAAGTTGAATTCTTTGGGAGAACCAGTTGATGACAAGCTCCTTACCTCAATTGTATTGAGAGCTTTACTTGATTCTTATAGGGTGTTGATCACTTCCCTTCAGGTGTCACAACGGAAAGTTACTTTTGTACAGTTGGTTAATATGCTTCAAGAGGAGGAGGCACGCCAACTACAACAAGATGATTCTTCTAACACTGCCCTCTACATCAATAGGAAAGGGCAGAACCAAAAGAAAGGTAATTTTCAGAAGGGAGGGAATTCACAAAAGGATTCAAAAGGGAAACAAACTCAACAACCTCAACAAAAAAAGAGATATTGCAAGATCTGTGACAAAGAAGGTCATGATACAAACAAATGTTGGCATAAGAATAAACAATCAAAACAAAGAAGCCAGAACAAACCACAAAAGAACAAACAACAAGTGAATGTTGCTGTTGAAGAATCTGACATGGATTTTGAGAGAGCCCACAAAGTTCTCATGACTACCACAAGTGTCCAAGCAGATGGATCCTATATGGTATGTTGATTTTGGAGCTAGTAAGCACATGACTGGTGACAAATCGTGGTTTGAGTCTTTTGAGGCCAAAGAGGGCAAACCTGTCACTATTGTCGATGATAAAACCTACAAGGTTCAAGGAGAAGGTACTGTTTCAGTCACTCTTCCTGATGGCAAGTGTCAGATTGACAAAGTCCTCTTTCGGTGGGGCCCAAGGCCGTTTCGCCCCAGTTTTATAGTGCAAGTCCTTTTCAGGGGTTTGATAAGGTGAAAACACCGTTGACTTTTTCAAAGACGCAGTCCGAGGAGGGGAAGTGTATGTGGGCCCCATTTCCTTTTCGCCCTAGTTGGCGAGCGCAAGGCGATTTTGGGCCTACTAAGAGAGAAAGCTCCTTTGAATTTTCTCACCCCGACGTCACTCCCAAGGTAGCCTTTTGCTCCAGTTTGAGGGCGCAACTCAATTTCGGGAGTTACATGAGTGAATGGGCCTTTTGCTCCACTTTCTAAGTGAAAAATATTTTTGGGCTCTTGGAAATGATGAAAATGTGTTTAAAGCTAAAAGGTTTCACTTTCTCCAACGCCATGGGCACACGTCCCAAGATATAACCTGACATGAAATAAATTTAAAAAAGGTGGTGCATCTCATATTTCAAGGAGGATTACGACCCACGTAGTTGACCAACATTGAGAAGTGCGCTCCGCCACCGGTTAGTGTGCAAGAGATCTTCCACTATGCACTCAATCACTCCAGTCATTTACTGAACCCCAACATCATTAATACAGTGGGTAAATCGTAGGGTTATAAAAAGGCCATCACTACGCCTCAATTGAATCTAGAAAAATTACTGAGTTCTTGCGTTGCTCGTTTTTATCGAAGTTCAGAGAGTGAGTTTTGCTGGTAAAAGACGGAGTGCTAGGCATTAGTGAGGTGTTGTCATTTTCAGAGTAAGCTCTTGGACAAGTACACCACCAGGATGGGTAAGAAGAGCGCTGAGCAAAAGAAGGAGAAGGTCCCGAAGAAGGTAGAGGACGAAAAGAAAGAGAAGGAAAAGAAGGAGAAAGTGCCACCGCCCTTGCCTGAGGATAGATTGAGAAGAATCCGGGACTATGTGCTCACTAAACAAGCATAGATAAGTTGCACAAAAAAATTGACCTTATGATGACCAAGGTGTCTATCGAAAGCAATCAGACAACCGCCTATCACTCCTACATGTAGTGGTACCTATGCACATCTGTGCATTATTACCCGAAGCTAATAATCGCGATTGCTAAATTTTACAACCCGCGAACCAGGACAGTCTAGGATGCCAAAGAGAGGAAGTTGTTCTCCATCTTTGCCCAAGAGGTTCGAGAGGCTTTCGCCTATGGACAAGGGCCACCTACTGATTACATCGTCAGGAAGATTAACAACACTGAGCAAAATGAAAGATACGCCAACACAGTGCAAATGAGATAGTTCATGGAGGCTCAACTTTTAGAGAAGTCGACGCCTGGAGTATTGCCAGACCTTCCCAAATCCTTTAAGAAGTTTAAAAATTTCGACATCTACTCCATGCTAGCATGGGTTATGGGGCTCTCTACGAATGTCCTAGTGTATAAGTGGCAGGTTTCACTTGCTGAATGTATTTCACATGGAGAGTTCTATTCTCCCGATGCCATGGCGTCGGGGATGAATCTTGTATTTTTCAACTGGGCAGATTGGGTATTGTGGCAGATGCATATCCAATTGAGTGATGTGTAGAGCCAAAGGGACATGTCGTTCTGCACCTGCTTGCTCTTGGCGTGGTATTTCTTCTACCACATGTACGGTCATTTCACCTTCATCGCCAAGAGCCGTACAGACAAAGAAGTCAAAGCGCTCTCTGTTTATCAGTGGATTACAAGCCTGTCAAGGCGCGAGTCCTACTACAACTTCAACAAAGTTTTCCTCAGTCCAGCATTGAAAATCATTTATGGTGTCTGCGAGCGGGTGCCGAGGCTGATGAGAGATTATGTAGTAGAGGAGCAACTTGGTGACGTTTTTCAACTAACGCAAGGCCTTGAAAGAATCTTCAGGTTTACTGGTAAACCCTTCATGTTGCCATACTACAGCACCGAGTACTTTTTCGCCCTCGAAGTTGCCCGTTAGTGTGACTTCACTGATGACACGTATGGTCAAGGGCGAAGGAAGCCACACACTTGCCCTTGGTTCCTCCACCTCGACGACATTAAGGTAACGGTCAATCGACAGAACACCTTTTTGGTGGTAACTTTGTACGAGTTTGGCCTGATTGATCTCCCCCAGCGATGGAAGTATGACCCGCTAAGTGTTTTCAAGGAGAATATCAGGGCAAAAAGCTTCCATAGCTTTTTGCACCTAAACATCAAGGCGTAATGCAATGTATCGCTCCAAATTTTTCGCATCCCTACCTTCAGGCTATAGGATCCGCGCCCGGAAGGAGGATGGGAAAAGGATGGTGCGGTACCTCGGACTGAGAGGACTTTGCGAAGGTCCCGCCTCTCAAGGGAGGTGTATTTTGGTGATTTTTCGACGGATGGTGGGTTCACCAGAAACATTTAGCGGTAGTTTCCACGCCTAGGTTTTGGAATGTGTTTTGATGAGTTCGTTTTAATCTTAAGCATTCAAGTCCTAGGTTTGGCCGAATGAATCTAAATTAAACTACATGAAAATGCAACTTTCATGAATACAACAAACAGATTTGAAAGCAGAAAATAGAGAATTTTACAGAATGACAATGAAGAATACCTGATCCGGATGTCTCGAAGAAGATTCCGACGTTTGAAGCATCTGGATCGTCTCGGAATCTGACGGAATCGCTCGTAATCCGATAGAATCGTCCGAAACCGACGTAATCATCTGAGATCCGACATAATCGTCTGAGACTGACAGAATCGTCCGAGATCTGACGAATTCGTCAGACGAATTCGTCAGAGACCTGCAAGACAGAAAACAGATGCAAAATACAAGAAATTCTACTATGCTAACAGAGGCAAATTACACCAAATAATAAAATGAATACTGAGCAATAGTTTAAAACAGCAATCTTAGCAAATTTCTGTATTTTAACAACAAATCATGAACTTAATGTGCAATCTAAGCTAAATGGGTGAACTCCAAATGCAAAATAATATAAACACTGAGTAAATGATCTAATTTGCAGGATAAAATGACAAAGAAAAGGTTGAGAAAAGCAAACTCCAGGCACTGATTGCCTCGATGTGGACTGCAGTCGAGATCGTCTCGCATCAGTACGAAATCGTCTCGCATTTGACGGGATCGCCTCCGATCTGGACAGGTTCGTCGACGACGATGGATGCTGGCTCCGGCTGAAAATCAGTGATGTACCTGCAACAAAATTGCTATGGGACTAGTGCAAAAGCAAGATTAGGATGTTTTGACGCAGAGGGAATCACTTTGCAGAAAATTTCAGCCAGGGGTTGGGGAGGGAAAATCCTAGAGGTTAAATAGGCTTAGGGGGAGTAGTTAGGAGGTTGGAGATCATCCCAATTTGGGAGATCTCCAACGGGGGAGGGTCCCAACGGCGCAGACACGCTTCTGCCCAGATTGGAGACCCGTTGGAACAGATTCCAACTATGCAAATTCAGTTTTGCGACAAGATCGTCTGGACGTTCTAGTCCAGACGAAATCGTCAAATCTGGGACGATATCGTCTGATCGGCGACGATATCGTCAAACGGTCAAAACAACCTCTAAAAATGGCGCGAAAAAGGGGGAAACGGATTTCCCGATGGTTAACGGGCGGTTTGGGAGGTTAAATTTGAATTTAAAATTATTTACTAAGGTGAATGTAAATTTTATAATTTTACTGCGCCAATTTTAGGGTGCTACATTTTGCCCCCTCTTTAGCGAATTTTTCGAAGAAAATGCGTTAAAGATGAGTTCTTCTCGATCTACGAGAAAGCAAAAAATTATACCCATTTTTAGGCGACGATTCTTGGTCGAATCGTACGACAGCTTACTATGGTGCCCCCTCCGTGTTTTTACCCAAATCGAACGTTTGAGGTAAAAACGCGAAAAAGCAAAAAAATTATTGTTGAATAAAATTAAGAAAAATAGGGTAAAACCCTAATTCATTTTTACTGTTCATTTTCTCGTTTTTAGAGCTCTGAAGCAAAAATGGTGGAGACAACGCACAGATCGACAGAGGTCCGGCGCGGTCTACGGTAAGAGCCTAGACTTAACTAGAACTGATTTAATTTGATTTTACATGCTTTTTAGGTAGATTTTAGATGAATTTGGAGCATCGCGACCGTTTTTGGGCCGTCGACGTCGTTGATGAAGCGCAAATCGTCTCGATTTCGACGAAATCGTCTCAATTTCGACAATTTCGCCCGAGGGCGAAATCGTCGAAAGGGGGACGATTTCGTCAAATTAGAGACGATTTCGAACTGCGAAATCGGAGACGATTATGCTCAAATTTGGGATGATATCGTCCAATAGTGGGCGATATCATCAATTACATGAAATTGATCTTTTAATTTGCATTATTGATTACTTGAATTATTGATTAATGATTGTTTGTTGTTTTGTTGTTTATGTTGCAGAGAGGATTGCTAAAGAGCAGAGAATGGAAATATGGAGGATTGAGAGATGACTTGGCCGCTCTGACACAGGCAGAGCGAGATCTGCTAGCACAGGCCAGCTTGCAGCATGTGGCGGAGATGCCACAAGTATCTACAGACATGGGGCTTCTAACAGCCCTAGCAGAGAGATGGTATCCGGGTCTTCCTATTTTTGGTTACCGACAGGGGAGATGACTCCCACACTAGAGGACGTATGGAGGATTCTGAGAATCCCCATACAAGGACGGATGATCACTCCTACGGCCAACCAGGGCCACGCTATGGGACGACTGTGTGGTGACCCGAGCTTCGCCCTGGAGAAGGGCGGAGTTAATATCGAGGCACTACGCCAGATGCCTGGGGCATCTAGACTCACACGAGTTCTAGCTGGAGTGGTTGGTGGACTTCTGCTGTGCCACCAGAGCGGATGCAGGGTACCATGGATGCTCGCAGATGTGATCTACGATATGCGAGACCATGGGTACAGGTTTTGTTGGGGCAGCTTTGTTCTATGCCGATTGTACAAGATCCTGTATGGGGTCGTGTACAAGGGCGGGCGATGTCTGGTGATGACATCGCTCCTACAGGTTTGGTGCTGGGAGCACATTGCAGTGCGGAGGCCGGTAGGGCTTCCACTGATAGGGATTGACGAGGAGAGGCCCCGAGTCTTCTACTAGTGGCTCCGGAGAGGGTCACAATGGCGGATCGACCTGCCGATGTCCCGAAGACTACTGGATGATTTGGTCCCAGACCAGATCACCTGGAGACCATGGAGAGAGCATCCAGGGTGGCCAGAGGACGGACAAGAGCTGGCTCGCATCAGGCGAGTCCGTTGGCTAAGGATGGAGAGAGGAGAGGTGGAGCTCCACCGCTATGACCGAGTTTTGAGACAGTTCGGTCATGCAATAGGGGATCCCATCTCTGAGGGATTACGAGTTTTCCCGGACTGTCCGGGATAACACCACGATTAGCGGGGCTCCTGACATGCAGCGCTTCTGGAGCCAGGACGCAGACGATGCCCCCATTCAGCCAGTGGATGGGGACGACGCAGGAGTAGCCGATGGCTACGATGCCTGGTACGTAGGCATCCGCCCTCCATGGATGACGAGGGCATAGGGTCCGATCCACGCGGTTGTGCGTCGGATAGGGAGGCGGCGCCAGGCGATGATAGAGGCGGCCCAGGGTCACGGTGGGAGGGAGCAGCGGAGGCCACAGGCACAGGAGAGGCCACGACAGCAGGAGAGGAGGGAGGAGAGACCCCCATCTCCACAGAGAGAGAGACCACCATCGCCCGATAAGGGCAAGGGCGTAGACACTGGGGAGAGCAGCGAGACAGCGACTCTCCGAGCTGAGGTTGCCCGCTTGCGGGCTCAGGTGCAGACACTGCAGGATGAGGCTACACGGCTCAGAGCTCGGGGCGGAGGAGCGAGCACTCGAGATTTAGCACGCGCTATCGCCCAGATCACTTTCTATCAGGCTCTATACTACCAGGCGATGCCAGCGGAGCAGAGGGTGCCATTACCAACACACATTGCAGAGCCTATCGTGATGGGGTCATCTAGGACATCATCACGATCGGCATCCAGGACTCACGGCACCACACGGACTGCGATGGGGCCACCTCCTCCACCTCAGGGGGGGAGGAGATGAGGCTGAGAGCTCGAGGGGCTCTCGAGACACTACACAGAGGGTATTTGATTGAGTATGCCAAGATATGGATTGTGGCATACCAATCTAGCTGATATGATGTACATATATATTTGTGATATATATATAGATGAGATATTTTTGATCATATGACTTATATTGTGTTATGTATTTTTATGATGCTTATGATGTTTTGATTGATTGATTTAATAATTCATTGAGGATTCATGTAATTATGTCGTTGGAAATATTATAATTTGAATGTCATGCTATAACATTGTAAATGAAATAATCTGATGTGACAAAGTGGTTGTTTGTGATGCAATGTGATAAAAATAAAAAGAGACTTCTAACAATAATTTCAAAGGACATTGTCGCTATTATAGACCATTTCATGGAGTCGCCGCTCACTCGGTCGTCAAGCTAATCCCATTTATAGAAATATTGTTAAAAAGGAAAAGAGTGCTTAAGAGACTGTCTTAAGACTTTGGTGTGATGATGCAAATGATGATGATGATGATGATTGGTTTTGTTTTCAGATTTTCATGAAAAATATTATGCATGAAATATTTTAAAATGATTTTTGCTAGGCATAAATTCCTAAGTGTGATAAAATTTGTGAATAATTCCTTAGGAATTATACCATCATTGCAAAGTTGAAGGTTGACATAATGACATGAAATAATGATAATGTGGGTTTGCTTTTGAAAAGCATAATTTGTGTAACATAATGAATGAAGTCATATGGTTTTTATGATTTTAAATAAATGGGGAATAAAAATTGTTACAATGGTTTGCGCTAGGCATAGAATATGTAGGTATAGACTTATACCATCATCGCGAAAATCCAAAAAAGATAGTTTTATTGCATGATTGATTTTTGATGAACATAAAATATGAAAATGAGGACTTGCGCTAGGCATAAAATTCCAATTTTGGTTTTGAAACTATACCATCGTCGCGAAAGTCAACCAGATATATATGATTTGATTTGTGTAATTTTGAAAGAAATTTTTGATTTTTCTATTATATAGTTGTCTTTGTGGTAAACAATTGTACTTGATTTATTCCAACAAGTTGCAAAAATAATATTTCAAAGTATTTTGAAGACAAAAGTTAGATTTATAAGGAATCCCATGTGCATATGTGAATTCATTTCCAATCTTGATTTATCATAATGATAGACAAAATCTCTCAAATACAAATGTGTGTGCAATTGCATTGTTCATTTACCAGTTTTTGAGCAAGATACTATGATACAAGTGATTTGAAGAAACCAAATAAGTGTTCATTAACCATGATGTAGATGCATATAACCATACTAGGCTACTATGTAGATCGGATTATCAAGAGCTAGCTAATCCATAAGCAGACATAGGTCTGTACAAAAGAAGGTCGCTAATGTGATAGACATATCGCCACGCTAGGAGTTACCCAAGGCCAAGCAGGTTGGGCACAAACCACCTGTTATGGGGCTTACCTCACAGTTTTCGAATAATTGAGAATTCCAGGGATTCAAGCTCATCAACCCTTCTTTTCTTTTCAAAGGGTAGGGAAAGGGATTTTATTGCTTTCTTGCTTTCTTTTGAACTTTGCTTATTTTTCTTTTTGTATTGCTTTTGCTTGATAATGCTTGGAACATTGCTGAAATAACATTTTTCTTTTCTTTTTTCTTTCTTGAACTTTTCTTTTTTTTTTTTTCTTTTCTTGTGTAGGGATACTTGCTCGGATTAGTTGTAGAGCAAGGGATTTTTATTCTGGGTAGGGGTGAGCTTGTCCTTTTGCCAATTCTCAAAGATTCTAGACCATGTGCATGATAGGATAGCAGGGGAAACTTTTCGCTCAAGAAATCAGCTTCTACTATGTAGCAAAACATGGAAATTACAAATATAATCATTTTATTGTGAAAAGATGTGCTTGGTTTAAGTAAATAACAAGATCAATTCTCTATGCTCAAACTTTATTTAATTGAATTTTGTGGACTTTGATATAAGAGAGATTAGTAATCATGCCGTATAAAATCAAGATATTTATTGTTGTGAGTGTGCAAGTGAGGGATGCCAAATAAATGCTAATTTTATCCAAAATAAGTTGAAACATATAACTGCAATAATTGGAAGAAAAATATAGATATAAATAATTTTAAGAAGTTTTGAGAATGTTGACTCTCTCTTTCTTCTGTATATTGTTTTGGTTTCGAAAGAGTCAAGCATATAGCTGTTTTTAGATTTTTATTTTGATTTTTGTTTTTGAGCAAAAAGAACTTAACAAGTGCTTTAAATAAATGCAATAGATAGTTTTTGAAGATTTTTGGAGATTTATGAATGTTTTTGGTGTTTTTGAATTTTTTATAAATTGAAAGAAATATAAGATAGTAATTTTGAACAAATATATACATGGATGAAATGACCAAGTTTATGCATAGTAACGTTTAAGATGCAAAATATTCATGGGTTCTTTAAGTTCTTTACCATCTAAGGTAGATAATTTATATGCTCCCGATTCAAATTTTGCAGTAATAATGTATGGTCCAAGCCAGTTGGGCTCAAATTTACCTTTAAGTTCTTTGGTTGCATTTGTATTTTTTTGATTTTCTTTTAAAACAAGGTCGCCAATCTCAAAGGATCGATGACGAACTTTCTTAGCATATGATCTTTTAAGCTTGTTTTGGTAAGCACGGAGATGCTCCAAAGCATTGATGCATTTTTCATCTAGGAGTTCCAGTCGACCGAGTCTGCCAAAGACGAACTTCGGTATCTTGAAGTAGCAGAGCCAAAGAAGGAACTTCCAATTCAAATGGAAAAACCGCTTCAAGCACCATATACCAAAACAAATGGTGAAGTGCCCGTGGGGGTTCGAACACTAGTTCGATAAGCCCACAAGGCTGGATATAATTGAATATGCCGACCACGGCCAGTTTTATTGACTAATATTTTGAGAATTTTGATTAAAGTTTTGTTAGATGCTTTTGCTTGACCATTACCCTGAGGATAATAGGGAGTGGACCAGCGATGTTGAATCTTGTATTTTTGGCATAATTTTTTAACATCTTTATTTTTGAAAGGAGTTCCATTGTCAGAGATGAGGTTGGCAGGAATTCCGAACCTGCAAATGATTTGATTAAAAATAAATTTAGAAACTTGTGTGCCAGTGCAGGAAGCTAAAGGCATAGCTTCGACCCACTTCGTGAAATACTCAGTGGCAGTTATGATGAACTTGTGTCCATCGGATGACACAGATTGATTTTGCCAATAATATCCAAGCCCCATTTAGAAAAGGGCCAAGGAGATGAAATAGCTTGCAACTCTTGTGCAGGCGCATGGACAAGGTCAGCATGTTTTTGACACTTGTCACAATGGCGCACATACTCATGTGCATCCATTTCCATGGTAGGCCAAAAGTATCCTATCCGAAGGAGCTTTTTAGCAATGGCACTACCACTAAAGTGTCCTCCACAAGATCCATCGTGGGCTTCACTCAAGGCTGATTTAGACTCTTCTAAGTTTAAACATCTTAATAGGATACCTTCAAAAGATCTCCTATATAAAGTATTGCCAATTATTACAAATCGACTTGCTCGTCGACGTAATAACCGACGCTGGTTTCTATTAGAATTAGCAAGGAAAGTCCCATTTTGGAGAAAATCAAATATGTCTCAGTATACCAAGGTGTAGGAGTAGTTTCATTGATTAGAAACACATCCAAAGGCTCTAAGCAGGACTTATTTGAAGCGGGTTCCTGGAGTCGACGAATAATGATAGTCGCATATTCGTCATCTAACTCCAAGGGCAGGAGAGATGCAGCTGCGGCCATAGCATCAACTGCACGGTTGCTAGTTCGAGGAATAGCTTCCAAAGTAACTTGATCAAACAAGGACATTAGTTGTAAAACATAGGCCTTATATGGGCGCAGTTTATCATCTCGGGTTTGATAAACTTCATTAATTTGGTTTATAACCAATTGGGAATCACCAAAAACTAAAAGGTGTTTAATTTTTAGTGCTAGGGCAGCTCGTAATCCAAGGATTAGAGCTTCATACTCAGCAGTATTGTTGGTGCAAGCAAAGGTCAGTTTGAAGGACAGAGGAATAAGATGTTTTTGCGGAGATATTAAAATAATACCCGCACCAGCCCCACTGATGCATCGGGCTCCATCAAAGTATAAGGACCATTGTTCAGTGTGGTCTGCCTCTAATTGAAGGCATTCATCTGGAAACTCGATGATGAGGGGATGAGTAGACTCTAAGGGTGCAGCAGCTAATTGATCTGCTATGATTTGACCCTTAATAGACTTCTGTCCTATGAAGGTGAGATCAAACTCGCTTAGAGCAAGAACCCACTTGGCGGTGCGACCCGATAAATAAGGTCGACTCATGAGATATCTTAAGGGATCATATTTAGCAATGACATAAGTTTTTTGGCTAAGCATATAATGTCATAATTTTTGCGTAGCAAAAACGACTGCTAGACATAGCTTCTCTAATGTTGTATAGCGGGTTTCATAACTGATGAAGGTTCGGCTAATATAATAATTAGCACGTTCTCGCTTTCCATCATCAAGTTGAGCTAACATAGCTCCTAAGGCAGAATCTAAGGCTGAAATATATAGGAGAAATGGGCGATCGGATTTAGGCGGTGAAAGCACCGACGGATTAAGGAGGTATTGTTTGAGAAGTTCAAAAGCTTCTCTACATTCTGTGTCCCAATTGAAAGGGACATCCTTCTTAAGAAGTTTAAGAAAGGGACCAGTTTTGTCCGCCAGCCTATCAATGAAGCGACGGATAGCTTGAAGTTTACCCTGTAAACTTCGTAATTCAGATATATTAGTAGGTGCGGGCATATCAGTGATAGCCGCAATCTTGAGAGGGTCGATTTCAATACCACGTAAAGAAACTAAAACCCCTAATAGTTTGCCGGATTTAACTCCGAATATGCATTTTGCTGGATTTAATCGAATGAGATATTCTCGTAATCGATTAAAAACTTTTCGCAAATCATCCAAATGATGATCTTCAATAAGAGAGCGAGCTATAATATCATCTACATAATCATGTAGGATATCATGCATCATATCATGAAAAATGTAGGTCATAGCTCGTTGATAAGTTGCACCGGCATTCTTTAAGCCAAATGGCATCACTTTCCAGTAAAAGGTACCCCAGGGGGTAATAAAGGCTGTTTTAGCCTGGTCTTCAGGAGCTATCCTGATCTGATTATAACCGGAGAATCCATCCATTAAGGACATCATCCCACTTTCGACAGTGAAGTCAATAATTTGATCCATGTTTGGAAGAGGAAAGTCATCTTTAGGGCATGCAGCGTTGATATCTCTAAAATCGGTGCAAACCCTAACTTTGGTAGCTTCTTTCTTGGTGACTGGAACTACATTTGAGATCCATTCAACATAATCAATAGCTTGTATGAAGATAACATTCAGGAGTTTTTCTAACTCCCCTTTGACTAGCAGAGCCACTTTGGGATGCATTTTTCTAAGTTTTTGTTTAACCGGTTTAGCATCCGGATGGACCACTAGATGATGCATGACTACGGAAGGGTCTAGACTCGGCATATCTTCGTATGTCCAAGCGAAGACATCTTCATACTCTTTAAGGAATGCAATGTATTGTTCTTGTTTTTCTTGACTTAGTTCTCGCTCCAATATTGATTATGTGAGGATTGTCCTCAGTTCCAATGTTAATTTTAATGACATTTTCTACCTCCATGTGTAGATCTCTTTCAAAATTAGGTGGGGCGGGTGAAACGCCCAATTCTTGTAATTCTTGTAAGGTTAATTTAGATAATTCATTCTGAGGATCAGTGGCCTCAAGTTGGGCTATAGTTGGTATCGAACCATCAAAATAAAACCCGTTGTGCAACATCTCTTCAACAGAGACATCATGGAAGATATCTCCTTCCAATTCTTCATCGGGGTCAGCAATCATTTCAGGGTATGCTATGGATAGCATGTTGCATGAAAACGACTGATTTTTAAGAGGCAAATCAACATGCCTATCCAAATAATCTTGATAGCATATGAGATGATCATCATCCTCAAAAGGAAAGGGTTGACCCTTACTAGGAAATAGGCCCACACCACAACGAGCAGGCCACGGTTCTACCTCGAAAGGTTCTTTCATGCCATTTTGGAAAGGTCCCAAGCCTTTCCCTTTATATCCCATTTTAAGCATCATGGGTTTAGCTTTAATATAATCATTGGTAAAATAACACCGAGCGTATCCCTCATGATGAGTTTTGATATTTCGAGGGATTCTTCCCTAGTCATATCCTTTATAAATGAAGGCACAACTCCCGACTTGGTAAGTACTTCCCAGAGGTTGTGGGAGGCCCAAAGTACGAGGAGATGGCGGCAATTTATTTAAAAGGTTTGAATCTTGCATGAAAGCATTCATTTTTTCTGATATTAAGGTTGTAGATAAATCTTGTAAAAGTTCATCAAAAAGGGCATAAGATGTAGAAGGCTTATTACCTATGTCTTGAGATGTGGAAGGTATGATAGATGTGTCTAGAGGTTTTGAATTTGTAGGGATAATAGTTGAAGGATTGGTTGTAGATTTAAAATCTTTTTGAGGTTCTAGAATAATTTGTTTAGAGGGTTGTTGATCTATATAGGAAGATGAAATGAATGGAGGGGGAATAGGGGAAGTCATGGGTTTATGTTTCATAGTTTTAGATGAAAAAGAAGAACTAGGATGTGTGGATGACAGAGCAGGGCAAAATTGCACTCCAACTGGTTCTGCCAAAGCACACATATCAAAAGGTCTAGGGTCACCATGAATAGTGACCAACTTATTTTTAAACTCAAATTTAACACATTGGTGTAAAGTTGATGGGACCGCTCGCATGGCGTTGATCCAAGGTCGAACCAAAAGTATATTGTACGATGTTGGGCAATGTACAATAAACACGGTTGTTTCTAGGGTTCTAGGACCAACTTGCAATGGGAGGGTAATAACTCCACACGTTTCTTGTGTTTCGTCATTAAAAGCTTTGATGATCATATCGGTTTTCTTCATTTCATCACTTCTAAAGCCAAATCGTTGGTAGAAGTCAAAGGTGCAAATGTTTAGAGATGAGCCATTATCAATCAAAACTCTTTTGACATCTACATCTCCAATTAAAGCAGTAATGTATAAGGGATTGTCCTTATGTAAACTGTGTTGCGGGATATCTTTATCCCGAAAGTCAATACAATCAATCTCTCGAGTGATGATAGTATTGGCCATAGCTTCAGGTTGAATGTTTTGAGGTACCATCATTTGGCTCAATGTAAGCATCAACTCATCCCTATGGGTGGGAGAGGATCTTAATAAATCTAAAAGGGAAATTCTGGCCGTAGTGTTAGACAATTGCTCATTAATGTTGTAAGGGGGTTTAGGTTGAATATTAGGAGCATGATTCCCTTTATTGGGGTTTTTCAGAACGAATGGAGCCGATCCATCGTTCTGGTTTGGTTCTTGTTGAGAGTTTTGAGCTTGTTGTCGAGTAACGACTCCAATGGTACCTACAATGTTATAGTGAAGACGTTGAACTGGTCTCGGTTGAGCATTAATGGCTTGTTCATTTGAAAGGAATATATTAGAAGAAGGTCGAGTAGTGACTCTTCTAGGAAATGGTTCTTCTGGAACCATATCATCTGTGACAGGTTGAATAGGATCTGATTCATTTTCAGAACTATTCGATTGGTTTGAAGTAATGTCTACTTCACTTTCACTATCTGACTCTATATCACTAGAATCGAAGTTTGAAAATTATGTAAGGTCCTGGTCGTAACCAAGGATAAGGTCGTGTCAAATATTTGAGGATCCCGAACAGGTAATTGTCCGCTAATGGTTCCTACATATCGGGTAGGAGGGGGAACATTATGATGTTCGATTTGATTGGCTACCTCTTTACCATGTCTTGGTAAAGGGTGTTGAAATATGTCTAAAGTTTGATTGGCATTTTGATTTTGATTTTGGGGAATGGTCTTTTGAGTATTATTAGGAGGGTTTTGTTTAGGTTGGAAGGCTTGCACTTCCATTTCATTATTGTCAATCAAATCTTGTATTTTATGTTTCAACCTCTTACAAGCGTTGGTAGAATGTCCAGGTCCTCTATGGAAATCACAGTGCAAATCAGCTCTATATCCGGGTATAGTTGGATCAGGTTCCCGGATAGCTGGTAATTGGATTAAACCTCTTTCAAGTAGTTGAGGTAAAATAGTTGACAAAGGTTGGTTTAATCTAGTGAATTCTCGAGGAGGCTTGTCAGGAGGTTTCAATATGAATTTTTTTGTTGTCTTCGTTGCATTGATATTAGCAACATTTTTGCTGTCAGTGACTCCATCACCGACAACCTGTTTGTTTTTATATTGATTTCTAGATGTTTTCTCATCATCCTTCTTCCTAAGTTGGCCTCTCCTAATGAGGGCATCTTCTACTCTTCGAGCTAAGTCTATAGCTTGATCGAAGGTAGTCAAAGTAGTTGTTGATAGCTCATAAGAAAGTTGTTCTTGTAAATTGTTGATGAAAATGTCTAACATTTCCCTATAAGGCAGCACAAAGTGCAGTTTTCCTATCAATTGCCTCCATCTAGCTAAGAAATCGGCAAAGCATTCATCCTTATCTTGTTTTAAATTGTATAGGTCTTTAATAGTTACATGCCTCTCGATGTAGGCACTAAATTGATGGACAAATGATTCAAGTTGCTTTCTTCGAAGTTTCTCAAAGAATGAGTGGGCAACTGATAATACCACTCTAATGCCATCCCACCTAAACTTTTGGGGAACATTTTTAGTAATAGCAAGTCGTCATGCGATATGTCGTGACATGCTATCCTAAACATGCGAAGATGCTCTATGGGATCTTCGGTTCCTTTATATATAGGCAGAATAGGCATGGGAAAATGTTTAGGGTATGGTTGAGCTACAACTATGGGATCCAAGGGTTGACTACAAATCTCTCGATAATTATACGAGGGACGGTAGGGATCTATTTGGTCCATACGTGAAGCCAATTGTTTCACCATGGCTTCCAGATTACTAGTTTGCCCCCCATATTGGTTTGGTAGGGCATTGACATAAGTGTTATGGGCATATGATGGAGGAACATGCAAGTTAGATGCCATGTTACTGTTGTGTAAATTATTGGTAGGAAAAGTATTATGGAGGAATTTTGAAGTTGGATGATGTTGTATTCCGGATTGTTGAAAGTTTGTATTTGGCTTTGTTTTAGGTTTCTGTTTATTTAAAGCATTTTGCTCAATAGTTTGGCGGAACAAAGTAGTGAAGGGAATTTTCTTTTGTGCGGGAGTGATTTTAGGTTGAGTAACAGGTTCCTTAGGAGGTTGGGTAACCTGTTGTTTTGACATGCTTTGGGCTATAGTGACCATATCCGTATTGGATGGTCCACCCTTGTCACTTTCTTGATCAATGAAAGACAAGGGATTAGTCTGGATATTGCATATATATTCCATGGCCGCTTGAGTTTTACTAATTTGCCCTTTATCAAGGCGAATTGCCACATTAAGGTCATCAATGTTTTCCATGAGAAATCTCTTGAAATGCTCGCATTGTCAAAGGCAATAGCTCCATTTGGAGCTACTCTAGGGGATGAGGATCCATCCTCTTTAACATTTGCTTCTTGTTCCTTATCTTCACCTAAGTCTTCATCCGATTGACCTAGAGTTTCTCCTTCCGGATTTGTATCTCCAAGAAGGACATTTGGATTTTCAGCTTGTATCTTGTAACCAATCTTCTCCTTCCCCTAAAGTTTCTTTACCATTCCTAAGTTTAGGCATGGTGCTAAGTTTTGATTTCCGAAATATATATATATATATATATATATATATATATATATATATATATATATATATATATATATATATGCAACAAATTAAGAGGTATATATTTACTATATACCTACTACAATATTTGAAATTGAAATGTTTAAGTTTTTGCTAAGTTTTTTGATTTTTTAGTTTTTCTTTAATTTTTTTGAAACAATACAATAAAGCAAATAACACAATAAATGCACAAAATAATAAGACTGAAAGTAAATGAGCTAGTTTTCTATGAATAACTTATGAATATCATTAATAGGTTCGAGTTGTTCAGGGGTCATGAAATGTTCTTCTTCAAATTGAAAGTTTTCTTTTAAGAATTTGATGAAAAGGGCTATGGTGATATTGTCTGTCTCAGATGCTGGTTGATAAAAGTAAAGCTCATGGCAATACTCTCGATATAACACAGCACGAGGAACTCTATTCCATATTTCCCTATCTATAAGAACAACCTCTTGGTCTTCTACAAGGCCTAGGAATTGGTGCACAATAGCTGCGTTCTCGAGGTATTCCTCGAAGGTGAACAACTCTGAAGATACTAAAGCTCTCCTATAGGCTAACCATCTATGGCAGGCTCTCTGAAGTTCATGATAAAAAACTAATTGATGAGGATCCAGGATTCTATCCAAGACTAGCCTCTTAATTTGCTTAAGTTGTGTGGACCTAGATGAGATGAGACTAAGTCTCCTATCAAGTTCGTCCCACAAGGATTGATTTCTACTTGTTTCAGGGATACTAAGGACAGAATTAACTTCTATAGCTGCCAATTGATTTTCTACGTTTATAGTAATTGCTAACCTCTTTTTAGGAGCTACCATCTAAACATGACTTTAAACCTTAAATGTTTTAAAATGCATCTAAGTTTTAGTTGTTCTAATTTTTTTTTTTTTTTTTTTGTTTTTGTTTTCAAAAGGTTATGATGCATTCACGTCGGGTTCACCAAAATGTATCGCTCCAAATTTTTCGCATCCCTACCTTCAAAGCTATAGGATCCGCGCCCGGAAGGAGGATGGGAAAAGGATGGTGCGGTACCTCGGACTGAGAGGACTTTGCGAAGGTCCCGCCTCTCAAGGGAGGTGTATTTTGGTGATTTTTCGACGGATGGTGGGTTCACCAGGAAACATTTAGCGGCAGTTTCCATGCCTAGGTTTTGGAATGTGTTTAGATGAGTTCGTTTTAATCTTAAGCATTCAAGTCCTAGGTTTGGCCGAATGAATCTAAATTAAACTACATGAAAATGCAACTTTCATGAATACAGCAAACAGATTTGAAAGCAGAAAACAGAGAATTTTACAGAATGACAATGAAGAATACCTGATCCGGATGTCTGAAGAAGATTCTGACGTTTGAAGCAGTCTGGATCGCTCTGGAATCCGACAGAATCGCCTGCAATCTGACAGAATCGTCCGAAATCGACGTAATCGTCTGAGATCTGACAGAATCGTCTGAGACTGACATAATCGTCTGAGATCTGATGAATTCATCAGACGAATTCGTCAGAGACCTGCAAAATAGAAAACAGATGCAAAATACAAGAAATTCTACTGTGCTAACAGAGGCAAATTACACCAAATAATAAAATGAATACTGAACAATAGTTTAAAACAGCAATCTTAGCAAATTTCTGTATTTTAACAACAAATCATGAACTTAATGTGCAATCTAAGCTAAATGGGTGAACTCCAAATGCAAAATAATATAAACACTGAGTAAATGATCTAATTTGTAGCATAAAATGACAAAGAAAAGGTTGAGAAAAGCAAACTCAGTGCACTGATTGCCTCGATGTGGACTGCAATCGAGATCGTCTCGCATCAATACGAAATCGTCTCGCATTTGACGGGATCGCCTCCGATCTGAACAGGTTCGTCGACGACGATGGATGCTGGCTCCGACTGAAAATCAGTGATGTACCTGCAACAAAATTGCTATGGGACTAGTGCAAAAGCAAGATTAGGATGTTTTGACGTAGAGGGAATCACTTTGCAGAAAATTTCAGCCAGGGGTTGGGGAGGGAAAATCCTAGAGGTTAAATAGGCTTAGGGGGAGTTGTTGGGAGGTTGGAGATCATCCCAATTTGGGAGATCTCCAACGGGGGAGGGTCCCAACGGCGCAGACATGCTTCTGCCCAGATTGGAGACCCGTTGGAACAGATTCCAACTATGCAAATTCAGTTTTACGACAAGATCGTCTGGACGTCCTAGTCCAGACGAAATCATCAAATCTGGGACGATATCGTCTGATCGGCGACGATATCGTCAAACGGTCAAAACAACCTCTAAAAATGGCATGAAAAAGGGGGAAACGGATTTCCCGACGGTTAACGGGCGGTTTGGGAGGTTAAATTTGAATTTAAATTTATTTACTAAGGTGAATGTAAATTTTATAATTTTACTGCGCCAATTTTAGGGTGCTACATGCAACAACCCCTCAGGGCACGACCTGGAATGACACATGGAGGGGACGATGTCCTTTCCCCCGTGGCATGAATTCTACACAATGGAGGTCGAGTAAGACCCTACATAAAACCTGACGCATGACCCTGATGACGAAGTGTTTAGAGCGGTAAAGAACAAAGTGCCCGACTGGTCGGATGAAAAAATTGCAAACTGGTGGATCATGAGGGTCCACAATGGAAAGGAGGCATCCGACCCATCACTTGTATTGGACCAAAATTTCTTTGATAAGTATGATGCACATTGTGACACTTACCAACCCATCTTGTTTACTAACGTCTTGCCTAGGAGCACTCAAATCCCTAGCAGAGTGGAAGACATGGTGGAAGTACAGGAGCAACACACTGATCAAGACCCACTTGTCATGGAGAAAGGCAAGCATCCGCTCTTTAGGAAGAACCCTCAATGAAGAAGAGGAGCATTGGTGTAGAGCTTTCGATCCCTCCTTTTGCGAAGAAGCCCCGGTCTGGTCCAGTTCGACCTTTCGACACAAACCCTCCTGCAGTATCGACAACCATGGACGTAGTCGTTCCTAAAATTCCTGTTTAGATGCAGCAAATGCATCAAGTGCAGTAGTAGATAGAGTTTATTGAACTAGAGGCAAAAACATTAGAAAAGGAAGGAAGAGCAAGCCCCATCACTCAATAGTTCACCTCTTCAGCTCTGGAAGCGCTCGATCTCACAGGTGCGTTCTCTCTTCCTCTCTCACTTCTGTACCTCTGGTAGATTTTCCCCCCAACACCGAACCCCCATCTCGACTCAGATTGCATTCGGCGTCCCCCTTTCTACCATGGCCTTCCTTGCATACCAGTCATCAGTTTCCTCAGCGTTACCACCTATCTCTTAGGCGTTTAGTTTCTATGCATCTGTATCCAATGCTTTTGCATTTCCTGTAGCATCTTCCCTTGCCCCTCAAGTTTTTGTTAATCCAGTCGTTACATTGGCCGCTATCGTTAACCTAAACATGTTCTTGCCCCCTTTTACCTCCTTAGTAGCAGCAACGACTTCTCTTGATATCCCAACCCCATATCCTAGTGTCTCAACTGCAGCCTTACAAATCCCGACATCTCCCTAGGTTGCTGCAGTCGCTACCCCAACTGTTCCAAATGCATCTATTGAATTGAGCCCTCAATAGGATCTATTCCCCTTCACATCGCTCTTTGGAGTGCAAGAACAAATGGAGATGGAGCTGGATTTTTTATAAGAGGATCCAATTGCAGAGAGTATACATCGAACGTAATAGAATTCCTTAACCTGGCTTAAGGACCAGAAAAGAAAGAATGCGCAGGCTCTAGCCCAAGTGGAAAAAAGGGCTATGTTTGACCCAAAAATATGCAACTCCACAAGATGGAGAAAGTGCCCAAGGTCCAAAAGCCATTAGAGGAGATGACGGTAGCAGACTATTCTTACCGTCATACGATGGAAGATATGAGGACGATCGATCCCACAAAAAAGGTAGGAAACATCCAGGTTGAGGTGGGATCCCTCTATTTCCACACGGAGCACTTCAAAGCTCATTGCTATGATGTTGAGGCCAAAAACTTAGAGCTTGAAGAAACCTTGGCGCTCACAAGGGTGCAGCTTGAGGAAGCATAGTCCAAATATGAGCAGTTGCAGCAGTGCATGACCTGTCTAGAGAAAGAGGTGGAGAATTACAAGAAATAATTTGAGCAACGCCTCAAAGTGCATGCAGAAGCACAACACCAGTTGTAGGTTTCAGAAGCTCAGATTCAGGAACTGCAGGTCCAGTTGATAGCAAGGTCAGGGCAAGCAGAGGTGTTGTCAAAAGATCATGTTAAGGAGGTGCACCATTGCTTCCTAACTAACTTCTGAATTAGGGCATACAAAGCAATGACATTCCTGTCGTTCATCTGAGAGGCCAAGCAATCAGTCACCTATGAAACTTCCATCATAGAGGATGTCGAAAGGGACATTGAACAATACCTGGAACTAGCCATGAAGGTACAAACCCTGGAGAAAATGGACCTTGAGCTTACTCCAATGTGCCTGCTTGCTCGATCATGGGCAACTGTAAAGATAACACCGAGGGCTTTCTTCACAAGAATGAAACAACCCAAGAGGTGCGAATGCTGATGGATGTGTTTGAGCAGGAAAAATGTATTATGAAACTTTAACGTAGATCGGTTTCCCTAGCTTCACTGACAAATAAGACTATATTTTGACAAAAGAAGAGCTAAAGTCAATTTGGGATGCTTTCGAAAATGATACTTCAGAGATTGATAGTTGGTAGGAGCCTCTTTCAGAACATCAGGTGATGCATTTATTAGCTAGGTTCACGTGGATGGAAGCCTGTTTGGTAGACCTTAGCGAGATATTTAATTACGTTGACATTGACCAGATTGAAACCTTCGGATAATTGGTCAGGGAGCTCCAATAATGTGGCATGATTAAATAATATGCTTGGACCCTGGTCTAGGCAACTTATGACCATATTCAGGAGCATCTCCCACCATCCGAGCCCCCCCAACAACATGATGATCAGGCATCACACGAAGATCAAGCACAAGAAGGAAATCAAGCACCAGAGGGAGACCAACAATAAGGAGGAGACCAAAGGGAAGAAGGGAGCCTTGATCACCAAGAAGAAGAAGACGATGAGCACCAGGAAGAAGAGGAAGAAGCAAAAAAAGAGAAGTTGGAAGAAGAGTCTGCTACCATCAGTGAGCATTTAGAAAAGGACAACGATGATTACTATGAGCCCAATAGATAAGGCCTGGTGATGCGTAGTCGTTATACCATCATTAATTCTCAATGAATCTGTCAATCCAGGGCAGTGTACAAGGCTATCTGCGAAAGAAGTGAAACAACTATAACTTAGGTCAATCTAGAGCAACATGTCTTATTGGTGGAACCGGTTATGTGGGGGGTTTTGGAACATTCCTATCTCTAAATTGCATGAATTAAATCTTAATCTAAGTTGCAGAATTGGAAACTAATCATTAACTACAAAAATGAAGTCTTAATTACAATTGCAGAATGAGACCTAATTATATTGCAGAAATAACAGTTGCAGAATTAAAAGTCTGATCCTAATTGCAAAAAGAAAATCTAATTACTTTTGTAGTAATGAAAGTATAATTCTAAGATGGAAATGAAAACTGTCAAAGTTCTGTAACAGAAGGTTGTCAATCTTCTGTGCAAGATTTGACAGCAAAACATAAAATGCAAGAAATTGCTGAAAAACAATAAATTCTGGAAATAACAATCTGAAATAAAGTGGAAGCTTTGCTGAAAGTAAGATTGCAACTAAAACATTAAGCACAAGGTTAATCTAGGCATAAATAAACTAAGACTACAAATATTGTCAACTGTTTATAAGCAATTGAAATAACAAGTTCTACAACTCATTTTGCTGCAGCAAAATCAGAATAAAAACCTGCTTGTTAGTCCCCCTCCTAGGTCTGAAAGTGGCCAGCCTCCTTGTCCAGAAGAAGGTGTGAGTATCTCTCTCTCTTTATAAATCTTAATCACACTCATTTACAAGCAATATGAAATAGAACTGGTGCACTTTATTGATTAAAAGACATGATTACAATAATTCTCATTAAAAATCGTTATAGGACCTATAATAGTCAATTTCTATCTATTTTTTGCTTCTTCCTTACTTTCTACTTCCTCTGCCTCTATATCCTATATGCTACTACCCGGCTCAACCTGAACGGGAGCAATATTTATAGATGTCCTAAGGTCTAATTACAAACAAAGAATATCTCAAAAGATCTAATCCTACAATGCTGCAACAAATTCTGGTTTTATCCTATAAGAAGATTAAAACTTGATATTTCCCTTAATGATGGCTTTGGTCGGCGATGACGGAAAAGACATATGGAAGATCTTTTCCTTTACTTTTTCCAACCTTTATTTCTCTTTTTTCGGCTTCAAAAATTGGTCAACAAGTCAAAAAGCACACTATTTTCATTCTGAAGATAAGTGGCTTCATTCCGAAGACAATGCAATTCTCATTCCGAAGATCGCTCATTTCGAAGATACTGCATTCTCATTCCGAAGATCGCTCATTCCGAAGATACTGCATGCTTCATTCTGAAGATCTGCTCATTCCGAAGATGCTGCATTCTTCATTCTGAAGATATCTGTTCATTCTAAAGATGTGTTCTTTCATTCCGAAGATACTTCGAAATGAAAAAATGTATGCTTTTCCAGTGATTTCTTCTGCATCTCTCAGGTGGGTTATCTCCTAAGATAAAATTCCAATGGTCTTCATCCCTTTCCTCATGTGAATTCCATGCCTTGCTATTTATGGACAGCTGGCTGGAATTTACATGGGAAAGACCAGTTTTTGTTGCACAACAACAATTTGCTTGCACTGTTGCCAGATTTAGGTGAAATAAATGCTTGAAAAATCAAAACATGATTAGTGAAATGCTACTATTATTCTAAGCATATCCCATTTTAGCAAATCATAGCAAAAATAACACAAAACTATGCAAAATATTGTAAAATCAGCATATAATATTTCAAATACATTGATCATGCAAAATGGTTAATATACAACATATTGAATCAACTTAACTAACATATCAGATAAAACATAAGAGTTTATAGGCATTTTTAGTGTTCAAAACATGTTATGATTGAGGCATTTCCAGGCCTCATCATTTTCCCCCCAACTTATATTAATGCATGCCCTCATGCATTCTGTTGGGCTATGGAATCACATATGTCCATGTTTAGATTCCATGACCTGTAGAATAATTTCTTACCTATGTAATACCCCCTATTTTCCTGAATGTTTTTGAGCCAGTCTTCAAATTGTTCATCAGGTTGGGCATCTTCCTCAAAGTAGAATGGAACTGGAGTAATGATGGTCGGAGGCTTGAACTCGAGACCTATCCAGTTATGTTGCATAATCTGAATCATCTAGATTACACCTTCTGCTCTTCTTCTGGACCATTCTAAGTTGATGGGGGAGATAGGTTCTCTTTTCCTCAAAGACATGGAAAGTTCAGCCCATCTGTCTCTGCATACTGCAATGCTGGGAAGAAATTGTGATCACAGAAATTATTAAATCTGGCCACACAGTCCCTCAAATTGTTCAAGTACATTATCTTTATATCATCCTTGTTCATCATTGAGAAGTGCTACCTGGTGATAACTAGGTGATTTGGCTGGATTGCTCTGACTAACAACTCAGCCCTTGTTTCAATCACTTTATTCTGCTTTTTCTCTTGATCCTAGTAAAGCTGATTCTGAAAAGTAGACATAAATGCTCTCAACTGAACATCTCCAATGTAGATTTGAGGATGAGAGTCAAATTCCTCTAGAATGAAGAAACTATGTAAAAACAGTTCACACGGGAGATTTTTCTGTTCAAAAGGACTGTCAAAATATGCCTCTAGAAAATCTACAATAGTGTCCAATTTATATGGGAGGTTTGAAGTAATCCTCATGACCTGCCATTTGAGGTATTTTTCTTTCAAAATAAGGCTGTAAAATCTAGCTGGTCGTCTAAATTGGACTAAAAATTCAGCAATTTGGCATAAGTCAGACACCTTTTCTTTCAATGCCTGAATTTCTATGTCCTTGGCTTATAGCTTTTTTGCTTCCAATTTGAATTTTTTAGATTTAGTGGCAAGATGCTCATATCTAATCATCCAGATAGCTATGTCTGCATTGTACTGCTCTAGAGACATAGTATTGGGTGGTCTTACTACAGGGGGGATCCTGGGTAACAAATTTATCTGAACTCTTTTTTCTGCCACTTCCACTGGATGTTCATCTGTTAATAACTCTACTTGCACCCTCTTATTTGCTATTTCTATGGGGTTGTCATCAAATAGTATTTATACTTGTACCCCCTTATCTGCTGTTTCTATTGGAAGTGTAACAAGTTGAAATGCAGGGACCTCAATAGGAGTACTTACTTGAACATTTTTTGGCTGCTGGGACTATTTCCGTGTTGATGGCTCATCTTCAACATCCTCTGCTATGCTCTTTATCATTTTTGAAGCATCTTTAGAACAAGAAGGCAATGCTTCAGAATAAGATGGTGCTGCTTCAGAATGAACATGCACTTCTTCAGAACGAAGGAGTGCTATTTCAGGATGAACTCCTATGTCTGTCTCAACAGAGTCATCTACTTTTGATAGACCCAGAAGCAATTGAGCCAAATTGTCTTCATCATTGGATATAGCTGGCTGTTTTTCAGATTGTGACAACAGTTTTCTCAATTCTGCCACTTCCTGCTGAAGCTCTGCAATTTTTCTTTCTTGCATCTCAATGATGCTTTCTTTCTCTAAAATCCATCTGGTCTGTGTTTTGACAACACTCCTTGCTGCCCTCAGCTGCTCTGTGATGTCTTCTACTTCAGTTTCTGCTTCAGAAGCTAATGTAGACAAATCAGTTGTAGTTGGCTGCTCAACCAATATTTCCTCTTCTTCTGCAACAATTTGTTCTTGTTCAGGAGGCTCTGTGAGACTATCTATAAAGGTATCTACCATATCTATAGCCTATTGAACTGTAGCCTCCTCCAAACCATCTTGCTCAGTTTCTGCCTCAGCTATCTGTTTAGAGAATTCTGGAAAGTTTTTAGATGCTAGTTGTATCTCTGTGACATCTGGGCTGCTTGGTCTATCTTCTTCCTCCATAACCTGTTCTACTGTTTCTTTCAAATGAATTCTTGTAGACCTCCTAGTTCCAGATGCAAACTTCTTCTTTTTGCTCTGTTTTCTGGTGACAGCAGGGGTCATGGGGTCAGTTTTAGATGTCGCTATTTCTCTTGTTATTTCTGACTCTGTTTGGTTAAGTGCTTCACTTCTCTGTTTTGACAAATCAGTTGCAGGTTCAACAAAATGAACCTTCTTTTGTTTTTCTGCTCTACTGCCAGTTCCAGATCCTCTTCTCTTTTGTTTCTTAGCTCGTGAAGTTGAGGGTTCAGGAGCAAGGTTTTCTGTTGCTACTGTGGGGTGTAGTTCTGTAACAGCTTCAAGGGCACCTTCTACAGTTTCTTCTGCAGCAGCTATTTCCTCTTCTGTAGCAACATTAACAGCATTTGGTTCTTCTTTCTCACTTTCATCCCCAAAAATGACATCATTTAGGGTAGAGTAAAACCTATCAAAACTCCTAGGGTTCCCTCTAAAATGGTGTTGGCAAACTAATTTGATGAGGCCATGATGGCGAAGGCTTCCTTTACCCTCTTGATATCTCTTTGCCATGTTCTTTAACTCTTGATATAGATACAGGGGAAGATTTACCCTAACTTCTGGTTGTTGCCCACCATGTCTGAGATGGTTCAAAATTCGCAGATGATGCCCTGATAACAACACATACTGCCCTTCACAGGTTAGAAATTTAATTACCTAGGTGGCTACTTCATCCTAGGGTTCCTGCAGGCTAGCCCTTTTTAACCCTTTGCATGTGTTGTTATGGGTTAAGTACTTTGGCTCTCTATCATTTTCCTCTACAAATTGATTAACTACATTTGCCAATGTATTCTTGCCAGATCTAGAAATTGAAATCCCTTCTAATGGCAGCTCAGTAATCTGACTTAAAATTTCAGGGCTTACCTCAATAGTCATGTCGTTTACATGTGTTCGGTTGTTTCTGAATGTATGGGAAAACATGCCAGCCAAATCTTTAGAAGACCCATTAAATTTATCCAGAAATGGCATAAACCCTCCGTCTTCAAAAATCTGCACAACTATCGGGTTTTCTCGGAGGTAGGTGGTATCTGCAGGTTCTGTTATGATCTTTCGCCCCATTTTTTTTGTTCACTGCTGCTGCTATTTTTCTGCTGGATCTCTGGTTTTTTTTTTTTTTTATGTTGCAGATTTGCAGAGTTTTAGTTTGAAACTTTCGTTGCCCTGTTTCTCGTCTGCTTCTTTGGAATGAACCGTAACTTGAGCACTATACTTCACAAACATGTCTTCGAAAAGAAAGGTGGCACACATTTCTACTATTGCACCGAACACATGTCCGTCAATGATTGCTTGGATGTCCTTGTCGTCAGATCTACCTCATTTGGTTTTAATTTTTCTGTTCAGTTCGCAGATTCTCACATGCATGTGTATTGTCATTAAAAATTGGTGGCATATGGTTGGTCAAGTCCTCCGTATTTCCAATGGGTGCAAAAACAAACCATGTGCTGACTGACACATGTTCCTTCATCGCATGCAACTAAACAATTTGATTTTGTCGTACCTTATCTTCTTGGATGCCATGTGGAAATGATATTTTCAAAGATTATAACTTATTGCGCAAACAAAACTTTATTCCGAAGATTATGACTTCATTTCGAAGATGAGTCTTCATTCCGAAGACAAATCCTCATTTTGAAGATTATATCTTCATTCCGAAGACAGGTCTTCATTCCGAAGACAAATCCTCTTTTGCAAATTTAAATCTTCATTCCGAAGATCAATCCTCATTCCGAAGATCAGGTTGTATTGTGAAGGTAAATCGTCATTCCAAAGACAGATCCTTCATTCCGAAGATAGATCCTCATTTCGAAGACAGATCTTCATTTTGAAGACAAATCCTTATTCCGAAGATGATGCAGCAAGTCGTCATTTCGAAGACAATTTTCAATCTAAAGATAATACAGCAGGCACTATTTTTGGCATTCTTGTTTCGAAGATTAGGCAGAAATCAATATTTTCATTCTGAACACATGTTTTAAATATGCCAACTCTTATGAGTACCTTTTATGCTAATGATTAATTGTCATATACTATACACTAATCATTTTACAATGAAGAAATGTAAGAAATATATACCTGATAAAAACAGTTAATGCCAGTTTTGAAGAATGACTCGCCTTTGTTGATATTCTCACTGAGATTTTCTGCAACATTTCAAAACAAGTGCACTTGGTGAATTTGTATAATGATGGTTCAAAAATTTCTCAAGGTTATGCATGCCAGAAAACTGGTTTTCATGCATACCAACCCAGTAGTGCCTTAAGAAAAGGTTTTCACTACTGAGTTATTCATTTCTCTTTTTTTTTTCTTGATTTCCCCCCCCCCTTTTTTTTTACCTCTTTTTTTTTTTTTTTCTTGATCCTGACTATGCCCATGAAGGAATTTCATGATTTCCCCTGAAACCATGCCCATGAAGGAATTCATACTCATAATTTATTCATCTTTTTGTTTTCTATTTTTTCTGATTTTTTTGTATTTTCTATTTTTTCTTGAAATCCATGATTATGCTGATTGTTTTGAAGTGGAAGAGGGAATATCTTCCACCTGTTGTGTATCCAAACTATCAAGTTACTGCAAGAATTCTTCTTTAGTTAGAGGTGTATGGTATACCCTGAGGCGATGTCCATTCACTACCAAATTTCTTCGTGACCCATCAATAGGGGATAAACGAGCTACTCCGTTGTTAAATACCTCCTCAATCCAGTATGGTCCCAACCATCTAGTTCTCAGTTTTTCAGGGAAGTCTTCATATTGAGAATCAAACAGTAAAGCCCAATATCCTTGTTGAAGTTTTCTATGCTGAATGTGACTATCATGCCACAGCTTCCTCTGCTCCTGAATTACCTCAGTTTGGTGCAGAGCATCCAATCTAAGTTCATCCAATGCATTCAACTGCAGAATCTTGTCTGTCTGTGCCTACGACAATTCAATTCCAATTTCCAGTGCTGTGCGTAATGTTAGTAGCTCAAATTCAATAGGTAAGAGAGGCTTTTTATCAAAGACTAGTTCATAAGGTGTGAATCCAGTAGTGGACTTCCAAGTAGTATTGTAGGCCCAAACTGCTTCAGGTAATTTATCTAGCCAATTTCTCCTATGAAAAGCTATTGTTTTTGTCAAGATGCATTCTAGTTCCCTGTTTGTTACTTCAACCTGGCCATTTGCTTGTGGGTGGTAAGGTGATGATTTTCTATGTTTGATTTCATACAATTCTGTAAATGCTTTTATGACTTTGGATGCAAATTGGGGTCCTTGGTCTGTGGTGATAGACCATGGAGCTCCAAATCTCTGAAAAATTTGAGTATACAAGAAATCGACGACCTTCTCTTCACGAGCATGTTTGAAAGCACAAACCTCTACCCACTTTGTCAGGTAATCAGTGCATACTAGAATATGCACCTTTCCTTGAGAAGGTGGATCAATAGGTCCTAAAAAATCAAGCCCCCACCTCTCAAATGGTTCTAAAACCATTTGAGACTGCAGTGGCATCTCATTTGTATGAGTGGGTTTCCCCATTCTTTGGCATGCATCACAATGCCTGATGTACTTTCTCACATCCTTGTGAAGAGATGGCCAATAATATCCTGTCCCTAAGATTTTCCTAACCGTGCTTTTTACAGAATAGTGTCCACCTGAGGGTTCATCATGACAAGCTCTAAGGATATCATACACTTCATCCTTGCGGATGCACCTACGTAACACATGGTCAGGACTGCACTTAAAAAGCATACCCTTAATCCATTCAAAAGAAGAACTCTATTTGATCAATTATTTTTTTTGTTTTGAAGTGAAATGTGGAGGAACTTTCCCTGTGACCAAATAATTGGCTATATCTGCAAACCAAGGTGATTGGACTAATATAGCAAATAGTTTTTCATCAGGAAAAGTGTCATCAACTAATTCCCCTTCATCTGTGTTCTGCAACCTGGACAAGAAATCTGCCACGACATTAGTTTTTCCTGGTTTGTTGATCATAGTGATATCAAATTCTTGCAGCAACAGCAACCAACGAATAATTCTTGCACTTACCATAGGTTTATTCATCAAATATTTAATGGCTGTATGATCTGTGTGAATAAATATTTGATAACCTGTGATATAATGCCTAAATTTGTTGATGGCATAAATTACTGCTAGGAATTCCTTCTCAGTTGTATAATTTTTCTCGGCTCTTGTCAAGTTCTTGCTAATGTTGTAGATGGTATAATGTTCACCATTATCAATTTGTCCTAATGCTGCTCCAATTGCTGTATTGGAGGCATCGATCTGTATGTGAAATGGTAATGTCCAATTAGGTCCTCTGAGCACAGGTGGAGTTATCAATTTCTCTTTTAGAGCTTCAAATGCTTCCTGACACTTTGCAGTCCAGGAGAATTCAGAATCTTTAGTCAATAGGGCAAACATAGGACTGGCTATTGTACTAAAGTTGGGAATAAACCTGTGGTAAAAACCAATGTGTCCTAGGAAGCTTCTGACATTAGTCTGAGTTTTAGGAGGAAGGAGATTCTTGATAATTTCAACCTTCTTTGGATCAACTTGGATCCCTTCAGGAGAGATGTGATGACCAAGAACTATTCTTTCCTTTATCATCATGAAGCATTTATCTGGATTTAAGGATAAGTGGTATGTTTCACAGCGAGTTAATATTTTATCAAGATTGTCCAATGTAAAATCAAAAGTTTGTCCACATACTATGAAATCATCCATGTATATTTCAACGCTTTTGGTGGTCAGATCAGCAAAAATTGCTAGGACTACTTGTTGAAAAGTTGCTGAGGCATTACACAAACCAAAAGGTAAAACCCTATAGGCAAATGTTCCCCATGGACATGTAAAAGTTGTTTTTTCTTGATCTTCAGGTGCAATCTGAATTTGATTATATCCACTAAATCCATCAAGAAAAAAAAAGTATCTTTTTTCAGCAAGAGTATCTAACACCTGATCTATGAAAAGTAATGGAAAATGGTCTTTGTATGTCACCTTATTCAACTCTCTATAGTCTACACATACTCTCATTTTTTTATTTTTCTTAGGAACTATTACCAATGGAGAAACCCATTGGCTATCAGAAATTGGGTAAATGAATCCTACTTCCAAAAGTTCTTCAATTTCTTCTTTCACAATATCTCTTAAGGCAGGATTCAATATTCTTTGGGGTTGTCTAACTGGCTTGACTTCTTCAATATAGATTCTGTGGGTACATATATCAGGATGAACTCCTGACATATCTTTGTAGTTCCAAGAAAAAGCATGAACATGCTTCTGCAAGACAACTATCAGTTTTTCTTCCTCTTCACTAGTAAGCTGGCTGTAGATGTTCAAAAAATTTCCTGGCTAGACTTCTATTTGTTTTATATTTAGAAGGACTGAATTCACTCCTTCATACCTGGTGATTAAGGGATTAAGAGGACATTGCTGAGATGGGAGAAAAGAAGCAGTTTCTATTTTATTGCTGCTTGAGGGAAGCATATCTTGTATGGAACAGTGAGAAGGAAAAATCAGATGATGGTGCCATCCATGTGGTAGTGAAACAAAGTTTCCCTGTGATAGCACAGATGGTTCATCTTCAGATTTTTTATTCTCCTCATTACTTATCAACTGTTGGATATTTGTTGTTTCCCCTTCTAAATCTTGTTCATGCAGAACATTCATCGAGATTGTTTCATTTTCTAAGTTTTCTATGTCACCGAGGTCTTCTATGTGTTCTCTTACTACTAAGGTAGCTAGTGTAGAAATGACATCTTCTGGTTCTTCCTCTGAGTCAGAAAACCATAACTGACCTAAAAATTTGCTGGATGGTTTTGCAGGAGGATATAAAGAATTTTTTTTCAAATCAATACCATTTGAAATAGTCATATTTCCAGATCTACAGTCTATGAAGGCTGTTGCAGTTGCAAGCCAAGGTCTTCCAAAAATAATGGGATATCCATGTGCTAAATTTCTTGGCTGTAAAACCAAAAAATCTGCAGGGAATTCCCAAGAAGAAACTTCTATAGGGACATCTTCAATGATTCCTTCAGGTTTTGCAACTGAACTATTAGCCATTTCTAAAAATGTAAATGTGGGGCTGAGATGTTTGAGCTGTAATTGTTCCATTGTATCCTTGGTCATGACATTTATTGTAGCTCCTAGATCCACTAAAACATTTGATATTGGTACTGAACCTATGGTGACAATGATAACTGGGCTTCCTAGATCACTATACTTTGGAGGTACTAGTTTTCCAGATAAGAGATCAGCTATCTTCCCTTCAACCTGCACAGTCTTGGGAAATGCTTTCTTTTTTCTTCCTGCTCTTTTAATGCACAAATTTCAGATAGCACTGTTAATCTCTGGTATTTCCTTAATGGTTTGCAATAAGGGCAATGATATAGTCAAATTTTTGAGTTCTTTGACCAATTTTGACTCAA
Source organism: Wollemia nobilis (assembly GCA_028583015.1). NCBI lineage: Eukaryota > Viridiplantae > Streptophyta > Pinopsida > Araucariales > Araucariaceae > Wollemia > Wollemia nobilis. Next base: position 26,983,037 of record JAQPPZ010000523.1, read on the forward strand.
AATTTTTTGGTATGGCATTAAGTCTTTCAGGATATGGAATTATCCTTGGTAATTGTTTTGCTTGTGTCTCTTTCTCTATTGTTGGTTGGATTCTCTCTAGTTCCATTTTTTTTTGTTTCTATTGTTGATTGGATTCTCTCTGGTTCTGATGATTCTTGCTCTTTATTTTCTTTGATTTCAATTGAAACTGGTTCAGGTACAACTTTCCTTGAACGAAGTTGGATGTTACTACAATCAAGAACATTAATTTCAACATTTTCTTCAGCTTCAGCCACATAGACAGGAGGTGTCTGTCTCATGCTATTTGGATTAGTGACTGGTTGAGCTGGCAATTGAGGTTGTTTCACTTACTGTGTTTGTTGTTGTTTTTCTTGAAAATTTTGATTAGGTGCAGGCAAAAAATGCTGAGTTTGACCTTGATTCCTTTGCTGCCTTGGATAGGACTGGTATTGCTAATTCCACTATGGTTGGTTTTGCATCCAATATGGATTAGTCTGATTTTAATTCCAAGCTGGATTGTTTTTATTCCAAGATGGGTTGTTTTGATTCCATGAGGGGTTGTTTTGATTCTGATTCTAGGCTGGGTTACTCCAATTTGCTTGTGGCCATTCTTGGGAATTTGTCCATTGAGGATAATTCCAAGGACGTTGGGGTGGTTCTGATTGTCCCCAAGACATAGTACCAGGATTATGCCCCCAGTTTGTAGGAAAATGAGGGGGATTTTGATATTGAAAGAAATTTCCCCCTTGTTTTGGTCCAATATAGTTGAGTTCCTCGATCTGGTTTTCTAACACAGTTTTGAGTTGTGGTAGCAGGTGGCATTGATCAGTTGAATGCATTTTTGAACATATACTACAAATGGCTGAGATAGATGTTTTATTCAAAGGACATTCCTACAAAGCATGTTTATTTCTACATCTTGGGCAATAAATTACCAAAGGTTCTGTGTTTTTTGCTTTTGTAGACATTTCTCCCAAAGTAGTGTTTAGGTGCACTAGAATATCAGTTTTGAAATTTGCAAGTTCCTCTATCAGGTCCTTTACATCAGTGCCATTTGTGCGGCTTTTTTTTCTTCTCTGTTTAGTGCGAGAGTAATTCCTACAAAGATCCATAATTTCCTCATTACTGAGAGTGGTTACATCCCCTTTTACCATAAAATCCAGAACTTCTCTGGATTCATCTTGCAATCCTCTCAAAAATATGGTTTTACATAATTCTGGTTCTACAAGTCCACATCTCCTTTGAACAAAGGAGAACCTATCAAGATAATCTTCCAATGTCTCATCATCTTCCTGCTTGATTTTGAATAACTCATATTTTCTATTCCTTACATGGCAATATTTCTGATATTTGTCTAAAAAGACAGTCTCCATTTGATCCCAGGTTCTTATGGAATTTGGCTCTAAGCTCATGAACCAGCGCAATCTTTGAATCTTTGAGAGTTGAGGGAAAAACCTTAAGTTTTTGATTGTCATTTATATAATCATAGGTCTGACACACTACTTTGAATTCAAACAAAAATTGGTCAGGATCTTCAGATACAACACCTTGAAAGGTTGGAAGTACTGAAGGTGGGAGAGTTTTGTGTTGGATTCAGACGAATAAGATATTCAAATGTTCTAGAAGGTTGGAGCATATCCTGATCATCTTCTTCATTATGGACATAGCCATGTTGGCCATCTACATTGCCTCCTTTTGCCATAGTTTCCTGTTTCCTAGGAGAATTTAAAGCTTTCCAAATTGTTCTCTCAAGAGGTCCAAGACCCTCTGTTGATGATGAGTCTGATGAATTGTATTTCTTAGGATATTTTGATGATGATAAAATTGGTGATTTTTCTATCTCAGAATGTTCTAATGATGGTGAGACTGGTGATTTTTCTATCAATCTTTCTGGTAATTCAAACACAGGTGATTCACCCTTTAGGTGTGAAGATCTCCTTAATGGAACAAGCCAAGGATCCTTTGGGGTAGTTCTACCTTTTTCATATTTAGACTTATTCATTCATGTTTACTCCTAAATGACATAAATTAAGTCAATAGTTGTTATCTTCCTCAGCTGTTGTATTCAAATTTTAACTTGAATTCTCACAACTTAGTCTGATTACAGCTATTGGACTGTTTGTTTTCTTCTGACAACACTATTCCCCGACAACAGTGCCAAAATGATGCGTAGTCGTTATACCATAATTAATTCTCAATGAATTTGTCAATCCAGGGCAGTGTACAAGGCTATCCGTGGAAGAAGTGAAACAACTATAACTTAGGTCAATCTAGAGCAACATGTATTATTGGTGGAACCGGTTGTGTGGGGGGTTTTGGAACATTCCAATCTCTAAATTGCATGAATTAAATCTTACTCTAAGTTGCAGAATTGGAAACTAATCATTAATTGCAGAAATGAAGTCCTAATTAAAATTGTAGAATGAGACCTAATTATATTGCAGAAATAATAGTTGTAGAATTGAAAGTCTGATACTAATTGCAGAAAGGAAATCTAATTACTTTTGCAGTAATGAAAGTATAATTCTAATATGAAAATGAAAACTGTCAAAGTTCTGTAACAGAAGGTTGTCAATCTTCTATGCAAGATTTGACAGCAAAACATAAAATGCAGGAAATTGCTGAAAAACAGTAAATTCTAGAAATAACAATATGAAATAAAGTGGAAGCTTTGCTAAAAGTAAGATTGCAACTAAAAAATTAAGCACAAGGTTAATCTAGGCATAAATAAACTAAGACTGCAAATATTGTCAACTATTTACAAACAATTGAAATAACAAGTTCTACAACTCATTCTGTTGTAGCAAAATCAGAATAAAAACCTGCTTGTTAGTCCTCCTCCTAGGTCTGGAAGTGGCCAGCCTCCTTGTCTAGAAGAAGGTGTGAGTCTCTCTCTCTCTTTCTAAATCTTAATCACACTAATTTACAAGCAATATGAAATAGAACTGGTGCACTTTATTGATTGAAAGACATGATTACAATAATTCTGCTAAAAATCACATAGGATCGTAGACAGTCAATTTCTATCTATTTTTTGCTTCTTCCTTACTTTCTACTTCCTCTACCTCTATATCCTATATGCTACTACCCGGATCAACCTGAATGGGAGCAATATTTATAGATGTCCTAAGGTCTGATTACAAACAAAGAATATCTCGAAAGATCTAATCCTACAATGCTGCAACAAATTCTGGTTTTATCCTAGAAGAAGATTAAAACTTGATCTTTCCCTTAATGATGGCTTTGGTCGGTAATGACGGCAAAGACAGATGGAAGATCTTTTCATTTACTTTTTTCAACCTTTATTTCCCTTTTTTCAGCTTCAAAAATTGGTCAACAAGTCAAAAAACACACTCTGTTTTCATTTCGAAGATAAGTGGCTTCATTTCGAAGACAATGCAATTCTCATTTCGAAGATCACTCATTTCGAAGATACTGCATTCTCATTTCGAAGATCGCTCATTTCAAAGATACTGCATGCTTCATTCTGAATATCCGCTCATTCCGAAGACACTGCATTCTTCATTTCGAAGATATCTGTTCATTCTGCAGATGCTGTGTTCTTTCATTCCGAAGATATCTGTTCATTTCGAAGATACTTCGGAATGAACAAATGTATGCTTTTCCAGTGATTTCTTCTGCATCTATCAGGTGGGTTATCTCCTAATATCAAATTCCAATGGTCTTCATCCCTTTCCTCATGTGAATTCCATGCCTTGCTATTTATGGACAGCTGGCTGAAATTTACATGGGAAAGACCAGTTTTTGCTGCACAACAACAGTTTGCTTGCACTGTTGCCAGATTTAGGTGAAATAAATGCTTGAAAAATCAAAACATGATTAGTGAAATGTTGCTATTATTCTAAGCATATCCCATTTTAGAAAATCATAGCAAAAAGAACACAAAACTATGCAAAAAGCTGTAAAATCAGCATATAATATTTCAAATACATTGATCATGCAAAATGGTTAATATACAACATATTGAATCAACTTAACTAACATATCAGATAAAACACAAGAGTTTATAGGCATTTTTAGTGTTCAAAACATGTTATTATTGAGGAATTTCCAGGCCTCATCACCTAGGATCCTCACATTGAGGTGAGCTCAATCCCCCTGCAAACTGCCAGAGATGTTGGCATTCCTGCCACATTGTTCTCCCTTGTAAAATTTGGATATTCAGTAATCTCTTCTTCCTTGGAGCTCTGTTCTTTTTTCAGAATGTATTCCTTGTTTCTTGCGTTTTGCTGGCTATAATTTTTCTTCTATTCACTCATTAGATAAGGTCTTTGTCTTGACGAAGGCGAGGGTAGTTTTGCGCCAGGTCTCCAAGTGTGAGTTAGTTTTGGGGTAGAGGTAGAGCGCAGACCAATTTTAGTCTAAAGAGCAATGAAATCCAACTCTGGAGAAGGAAGCTTAAGTGCGCCCATGCTATTTCACCTTTGAATAAGAGTGCAAGGCAATTTCAGGCATTTACTAGGTGTAGCTACATTTTTAGAATGAAAGTGCTAAGTGGGCCAAGGTGTTTATGCCCTTCTTGGAGAGCGCAATTCCTTTTTGCCCTGCCTAGAGAGCGCAAAGCCTTTTCGGGGATAAAATTGGGTGAAAGTGCTTTCAAACTGTTCCAACACTTAGTGAAAATATTCTTCAACACAAGTGTGGGGCCTAGTTCCGTTTCGCCCCTACGGGTGAGCGCAAGGCATTTTCGGGCCCAAGGAGGAGAGCAAAGTCCTTTGAATTTTCAATGGCGCAACCTAGCAGTAGTTTCAAGGAAAATGCTAAGTGTGACTCTAAGTCATTTCACTGCACTTTTTGGAGCACAAAGAATTTTCAGAGTAAGTGGGAGCGCTTAGACGTTTGAATTTTCTAATCTGGTACTGCTCCCAATGCAGCAAGGTGTTTCGCTCCTCTTTTCAAGCGCAAGGCACTTTCGAGCTAAGTAAGGGGTGCAATGAAATTTGACTTTTCCATGCCAGCACACCACCCAAGGATCCAAGGTGTTTCACTTCTTTTTCGTAGCGCATGACATTTTTTATCCAATCTATAGCGCAAGCCCATTTGACTTTTCAACTCTAGAACCCCTCCCGATGCAGCAAGGCGTTTCACCCAACTTCCAAGTGCAATTCATTTTCGGGGTTATAAGGAGAGAAACAAACTTTGACTTTTCCATGGTGCAACCCATCAAGCAGAAATAATGCTAAGTGTGGATCAAAGTGTTTCGCTCTATTTTCCAGGCGCAAGGCAGTTTCGGGAGTAAGTAGCAACGCAATGCCCTTTTACTTTTAAATGGCTACGTTACTATCAAGATGGCAAGTCGTTTCACTATAGTTATTGAAGTGCAAGCCCATTTTGGGCCAGGAAACAACAAAACGTAGGTGGGGCTTGCATCTAGCATGTCTGTTTCAATCTAGCCCTCCTTGCTTTAGCCAGAACCCTTCATAAATTCTTCTCATCAGCAAAGCAAGGCACATCCTTATCCATTTAAATGTAGTCAGTCTGAGAAGCTTCCAGACTAGATGTTCGTAGATTTCAAAATCCTATCTTGCATTAAGGCAGTTCCAGCAAGCGAGGAGATGGTGCCATCAGCTAAACCTACCAGAACATTGAAGAGGTGCAGCTGCATTTCAGTGAGTCAATAGTTTCAGGCCATGCCTCATTACTATTTGATGAGTGCTTATTTCTCAAATCTTATCTTTCCTGCCACCACGATGTTTTGTGGGTGTGCATTTATGTTTCAAACAACAAAATTATCTATAAAATCCGACAATTCTAATGTAATATGATGGATGTTTTGCTAGAGACTTGCTATAACTTGAATTCTGCTATCAATACATAGAATATTTGGCTCTAATTCTGGACTTCTCTTTGTGTATGTCTTCTATCTTATATTTCTATTAAATTCTCTGCTTTATCTGTGGGTTATAATTCTATGTCTGGATTTGACTCTCGATAGAGGGTGAACACTATAATAATTTTGGAGATTGCACATGTTAGATGCTTGGTTTTAATTTCTGTTAGTTTTTTGTGTTGAGTGCTATTGATTCAATGTGCAATTAAGTTATCATGTTGCTTGTCCATCACCCCTATTCTACTTGGCTTGAGGCCATATTTCCCATCCCTTTCAGTTATTTATAATCTCTTTCCTGTTCCTTAATCTCAAGCCCCAAGTTAGTATAGCAAGGAAATCGACCCATCTCTAGAGATTGGCATGGAAGGTATTTCTTCCTCTCGACCTTTCAATGTTGTTCGGGTCTAGAGCACATATATGAAACATTCCATACCTAAGATGGATTCTTAACCAACACTCCCCCATAAAGAAAGTTTTTTCCTCAAAGCTATAAATGACTGGAAGATGCTCTAAGGTTCCCATGTTGCATATTCTTCTAGAAGATCATGCCACCTGATGAGAAACTCATGAATTTGGAAAGGCCACAATTTACAGACTTGGGACTACACCATTGTTTCCAATTGGAGAGTGATTATCCCTTCTTTATCGAGTATTGGAAGCTATGTCTAGGATTGCACTTTTTGGCCAATAACCTATTTAAGATAATAGATCTAAAAAATAGGGTGGATGTTGGAAGACAGTGGGAGCTGCAATTGATATGCTACTTCCCCATTGCGACATACTATCTTGTATGAGATGTAAAATCGAGGGGCAAACATCTAACCACACTTGATCTTCAAATACAATTGCTTACAAGGATGGAGTCACAAAAATAGCATTTCTCTTAATGCAAATTGTTGGTTACAATGATGCATATCGTGTTGTTGCTTCACATGCTTTTGGGCATGGGATAAATTATCTTTAAAGAGCTGGAGCACAAGCTGACTCTCCTACAACAAATCATATACATAGGACACCTTGGAGGATCTTGGAACATAGTTTTCCATTTATGGAGGTTTTTGACAATACAATGCCCTAAATAGGAACAACTTGAAGGAATAATGGTGAGAAGTGTTATACCACCATTCAACTGAGAGCCAATGAACCCAATGATATTGTTTGTCTTGGGAAAAATAATAAAGTTAAGTATCCAAATATGTTTTTTATAATCTTCATCTGACCATATGATTGAGGGTGATATGAAGAAGACAATCAATTGAGTACCAATGAGACAAATAATTTCTTCTAAATATTGTAAGTGAAGATAAGGTCATGGTCATTGGCAATGGACTTGGGCATGCCATGGAATTTGAAAAAAGAATCGAGAAACAATTTGGCAACCTTATTGGTTGTGAAGGGATGCTATAGTGCACAAAAATGAGCATACTTCAAAGGGTGATCCACCACCACAAAAATCACTATTTACCCTTTCATTTGGGAAGGCTTTCAATTAAATCCATGGAGATGTCCTACCATTGGTGACCAAAAATAGGCAAAGGTTATAATAAACCAAAACATATAACAAATTTTCCCTTGTTTTGCTAACATACATCACATGTGGCCATAGAGGTATTGACATCTACTTTTATTCCCTTCCATAAAAAGGATTGCTTCACTCACTGGTGTGTTTTTTACAATCTAGAATTTCCATCTAGAGGGGATGTATGCATTCTTGGAAAACCTAGTCTTTAAGGCTAGATGTGGGGGAAGATAAATGTAATCGTTCTTATGGAGAGCCCTACTCCACCTCTTGAATGATGTGAGTAGTCTCTGGGTCTAAATTCCATTCCTCCCAAAGCTGTGAAAGTCATTGTAGAAGAGGATTGAAGATGACATCGACAACAACAATGTCATTATGTTTGTGAGACAACATCGACCAACACATTCTCCTTACCCTTCATTTACTCAATTGCAAAATCATAACCCAAGAGATTTTTAAGCCATTTATGTTGTTTTGTGTATGAGATAAGTTATTTTGGGAAATGCTTAAGGATGTTATAGTCTTCTTAATGATGAAGTGACATCCCCAAAAAAGGTCACCATTTATCTATGGCATGCAAAATGGCTAGCATTTCCTTCTCATAAGTGGATTGACCTAGATTCTTATTAAAGAGTTGCTTGCTTTCAAAGGCCAAGGGGTGTCCATCCAACATGAAAACAACTTTGATACTTGTGCCTAAAGCATCAAATTTAATGACAAGGTTTGCTAAAATTAAAAGTAGCCAAAACAAGGTAGTACACAACCTCTTTTAGGGCATTAAAGGCTTGGGAAGCTACTTTGGACCAAACAAATACATCATTCTTAGTAAGTAGTGAGTGACACTACAATCCTGCCATAGTTACAAATGCATTTCCTATAATACCTGGTTAGACCTAAAATTCTGCAAATTTGCTTGAGTGATTTATGTGTGGGCCAATCTTGCATGGATTTGATCTTGTTAAGATCAATTTTGACCCCTTCTTGACATACTATATGTCCCAAGTATTTTACCTAATGGACCCCAACGAAACTCTTAAACTACTTGAAAAATAGTTTTATGTTCTACAAGAGTTGTAAAACTTGGTCAACATGAATTAAATGAACTTCTCAGTACTTGCTACAAACTAACATATCCTCAAATAAGACAAACACAAACTTGCAAAGAGAAGGAAAAAAATAGAATTCATTGTTGAAAATATGTTGAATATTTTCCATGTTATTCTAGTAGGGTTAACTCTAAAATCAACTGAACACTCTCCGTGTATCCTTGTCGGGGTTCAAGGCCTCAAGCAGGGGTTCAGGGGTAGCAAACCCTAAAAAGTGGGGGTCCAGGGGCAACATCCCTCGATGGAGGTTTTAGGATTTTTTAAGCTATTTTTAGACCCATATGGGTTGTTTAGGGTCAAATATTTGAACCCATGGTTTTTTGCCCATGGTATTGTAAAATTTGTTCTTGTGCTATTGTTATTTAATTGCATTTGCATTAGGGTTTGAAGAGAGATGAGAGATGAACAATATTGTATTGGAGATGGTTAAGTTTATACAATAAGGAGATATTACTATGGTGGGTTTTTTCTTGTAAGGGTTTGTTATATTTTTTTTCTTTGATTTTGTATTTGCTGTTTTTCTAGATTTAGTTTATCGGGGTCTTTTTGCTCTTCATTTGGTATTAGAGCTAGTTTTTTTTAGCTTTGTTCGAGGAGTAAGGGTTTCAACCATGTGATAAATTAATTCAAGTGGGAGCTGTATGCGAAAGAATTTGACCAAAGGAAAATGACGGGAAGCACATGGGTAGAGATTGAAAAATTTAATAGATAAAATTTTGAGTTAGGGAAACTTAAGATGGAGGATATGTTGGTTGACATAGATTAGTGGATTGCAATCTCGAGAATAAAACCAACATCAATAAAAAATGAGGATTGGTTGATCGATAGGAAGGCAAGGAGTTCTATCAAATTGTGCTAATATGATTCAATATTGTTGAATGTATCAATAGAGACCACGACAAAGTCATTATGGGATAAATTGGGAACTTTGTATCAGATAAAGTCACTAGTAAATAAACTCTTTCTTCGAAAGTTGTATTTGCTTTGAATGAATGATGGTATCTGTGGCTGAACATATGAATGCTTTTAACACTGTAGTAAGTCAATTAAAATCTATTGAAGTAAAAATAAACAAACAAGAAAAGTGTATTTGTTCATTACCTGATTCGTGGGATAACCTAGTTATGGCTATCACCAATACTACTTCTACATTGAAAGTAGAGGATATAGTAGGAACATTGCTATTTGAGGAAATGAGATAAAAATATTTTGAGGATTATCATTAGAAGGATGTCTTGGTTGTGCGAGATAATTTTCAAGAAAGAAGCAAAAAAAAATTAAGAGAAAGAAAATCAAGATCTAGGGATAAATATGTTACTCCAGAAAAGAGGAAAAGTTGGAAGTGTGGTAAAACAAGGAATTATAAAAGAGATTGCAGATCTAAAAAGGTTAATAATAGTCGATCATTTGATGAAGGAACTTATGCAAAAATGAAGACCACAAATGAAAATTCGGGGGACTTATTCTTAGCTGCAACATGCTCAAGTGAATGCTATGACTCATAGATGATTGACTGTTGGTCAAGAATTTGCCCTAGCTATAGAATGTTTCATCCATGCACCCTAGAACTGGCCAACATTGAAAGGCAAAAAGGAAGAAATGTCTCTCATGCCAATCTCTAGAGAGGGTTGGTTCTTTTAATATTCTAACTTGGGGATTTGAGATTAAGGAACATAAAAGAAATTAGAAATGACTGAAGGGGATGGGAAATATGGCCTCAAGCCAGATGAATAGGGGTGATGAACAAACAACATGATAACTTAACTGTACTATGAACCAATAACACTTCACACAAAGAAAGTAACAAAAATTAAAACTAGATGTCTTATATGTGAAATTTCTAGAGTTATTTCAGTGTTCACCCTCTATCGGAAGCTAAATCCAGACATAGAATTATAGCCCACAGACAACAAAAAATTTGATAGAAATATAATATAGAAAACATACACAAGGAGAAATCCAGAATGAGAGCCAAGGTTTCTTTACATTCATAGCATAATTCATGTACAACAAGTCTCTAGCAAAATTTCCATCATTTTACGTTGAAATTGGTAGTTTTTATAGAGGATTCCGCCTCTAAAACATAAATGCTCACCCACAAAACATCGCGGTGGCAGCAAATATTAGATTTCAGCACTCATAGAAAAGGAATGAGGCATGGCGTGAATCCGATGACTCATGGAGAAGTGGCTGCATGGCTTCAATGCAACGATATGATTTTCCTGTTGCACTGCCTCCTCAATTGCTGGAACCACCTCAATCGGATGAATGAATTTTAAAATCCAGGAAAATCAAATATGGAAGCTTCTCAGACCGGCTGTAATTAAACTAGTGAGGGTACACCTTGTTTCGTCGTTGAGAAGCATTTCTAAGGAATTCTGGCTGAGGAATAGGAGTTAGGCTGGAAATAGGTGCTTCGCGGATGTAGGCCCCACATACGTTTTGCCTATGCAAGCTCCAAAAAAGGCTTGTGCTCCCAAGTTGGAGCGAAAGTGCTTGGGCCCCACTTAGTTTCGTTGTTTTTTGGCCCAAAATGGGCTTGCGCTAAAAAACTGAGCTGAAACCACTTTGCTATCTTGGGAGTAGTGCTGACATGGAAAATTCAAAACCGCTTGTGTCCCTCCTTAGTCCCAAAATTGCCTTGCACTAGAGAACTAGAGCGAAACACCTTACTGCCTTGGGAGTGGTTCTAGAGTGAGAAAAGTCAAAGGTACTTTCTCCCTTAGCAGGCCCGAAATGGAATTGTGCTTGAAAACTAGAGCAAAACACTCTGGGCCACATTTAGCATTTTTTCTTTAAAAGTGCTGCTGTGCCTTGGAAAATTCAAAGGCACTTTCGTCTTGCCAAACTTTGAATTGAGGTTGTGCTCCTGAGTTGGGGTGAAAACACCTTGGGCCCCACTCAGCTTCGACCAGCTTGTAGCCCGAAATGGGCTTGTGCTCCAAGTTTAAGGTGAAACTTCTTGGACCTCACACCATTTAAAATAGGTCTGTGTTGAAAGGTCAAAGGTGCTTTCATCCCTCGTTCCAAAATTGCTTTGCACTATCTCCCAGGGGCGAAACTAAATTGGCCCCACCCTACTTTGCTATAGTCTTGCGCTAATTTTTAGAACAAAACAAAGGCATTTTCGCCCAAGTTAGCCCTGAAAAGGCATTACGCTCTCTAGTTGGGGTGAAAAAACTTGGGTCCCACCTAGTATATTTCCATTGAACTTGAGTTTCACCTAGTTAAGGCCCGAAACTGCCTTGCGCTCTCACATAGGAGCAAAAAGGATAGGGCCCCATCTATGTTTTCTCCTCTAAAACTGGGTTTCACTGTATTCTGGCTCAAAATGGGTCTGCGCTTCACTCCTTGTTCGAAATTAATTTATGCTTGGAGACTTGGCACGAAACCACACTCGCCCTCAAAAAGACAAGGACCCTGCATGATGAGTGAACAGGAAAAACTGCACACTCCATTGGGCACATCCAACAAATTTTGACAGCAAAACGTTGGAAACAAGGATACGTTCTAAAAAAGAGCAGAGTTTTAGGAAAGTAGAAATTACTGAATAGCAAAAAGTATACAGATGAGATCAATGTTGCAGGGATGCCAACATCTCTAGTGGCTCACGAGGGGTTTGAGCTCGCCTCAATGTGAATATCCCAGACCTTATATGTTGGGCTTAGAGTCATCATCACTATCATTTTCTAAATGCTCACTACTAGCAGTAGATTCTTCCTCCAATTTCTCCCTTCTTGCTTCTTCTTCTTTGCACTCAAGATCCCCATGCTGTGCTTGATCTCCATGTTGTTGGGAGGGCTCCTATTGCGAGAGACGCTCCTGGATACGATCATAGGTTTCTTGGACTAGGGCCAAAACATCGTCTTTGATTGTGCCACGATCTTGGAGCTCCTTGAATAGGTATTCGAAAGTCTCAAGCTAGTCTATGTCAGCATAGTTAGATCTCTGGCTAAGGTCTACCAAAAAATATTCAATCCGTGCAAACCTGGTTATTAACTCCATTATATGGCGCTCTAAAATTGGCTCCTTCCAATCGTCAATATCCGAAGTATCACTTTCAAAGGCGTCCCAAACTGGATTCAACTCTTCCTTTGTCAAAATTGCTTCTTCCTCATTAGTGAAGCCAGGGAAACTGAGCTGCGCAAGAGCTTCTCCACTTCTATCAGCCTTCTCACCTCTTGGGTTGTTTCCATTTTCATGAAGTAAGCCCATAGTGTTACCTTCGTATTTACCCATGATCGAGTAAGCGGGCACATTGGAGTAAGCTCGAGGTCCATTATTTCTAGGGTTTACAACTTCATTGCAAGTTCAAGCCATCGATCAATGTCTTTTTCAACATCGTCTACGATAGGTGCACCGTAAGCTATTGATTGCTTGGCCTCCCAAATGAATGTGAGGACTGCTATTGCTTTGCATGCCCTTGTTTGAAAGTTTACCAAGAAGTGATGGCGAACTTCCTTAATTCGGTCCCTTGTGAAGACCTCTGATTGCACCGTCCTCTGTGTCAACTGGGCTTGTAGTTCTTGATTCTGAGCACTTAAGGACTACAACTGACTTTCTACTTCTACATGCGCTTTGAGGTGATGCTCATTTTCTTTCTTGCAATTATTCACCTCCTAATCCAGATTGGTCAAGTGCTATTGCAATTGTTCAGACTTGGACTTCGCCTCCTCAAGTTGTGCCCTCGTTTGTGCCAAGGTATCCTTTACCTCTATGTACTTGGCCTCAACCTCTTAGAAGCGAGCTTTGTGGTGCTCCCTGTGGAAATAGATGGAGCCCATTTCAACCTAGATATTCCCCATATTCTCTGTTACATCGATCGTTCTCATGTATTCAACTATATGACGGTAGGAATAGTACATTAGTGTCATCTCCTCTAATGGCTTTTGTATCTTGGGAACTTTCTCCATTTTGTGGAGTTGCATATTATACAGGTCAAACATAGCCCTATTTTCCATCTGTGCTAGAGCCTGCACATTTTTTCTTTTTCGACCTGTTGTGGCTGCTCCACAACGTACCCCAAAATTGGGGACCCACCTTTTTTGCATGTGTTCCAAGAAGACCGAAGTGGCCCATATGCTAAAGATCAAAGAAAAAAAGCAAAACACCACAAGGAGAAAAAGTGTCGCGATATCGCGACATGTTGCACTGTCGCGGCCCAAGGAGAAAAAGTGTCGCGATATCGCGACATGTTGCACTATCACGGCCAAAAGAGAAAAAGTGTCGCGATATCGCGACATGTTGCATCGTCGCGGCCAAAAGAGAAAAAGTGTCGCGATATCGCGACATGTTGCATTTTCGCGACCAAATGAGAAAAGAAAGAAGAAGAAAGAAAAGTGTCGCGATATCGCGACATGTTGCATTTTCGCGACCAAATAGGACAAGAAAGAATAAGAAAGAAAAGTGTCGCGATATCGCGACATGTTGCATCGTCGCGGCCAAAAGAAAAAGTGTCGCGATATCGCGACATGTTGCATTTTCATGGCCAAAGGAGGAAAAAGTGTCGCGATATCGCGACATGTTGCATTTTCGTGGCTAAAAGCAACAAAAGAGAGAAGGAGCCAAAAGTGTCGCGATATCGCGACATGTTATATTTTCGCGGTGAAGGGCCACAAAATGAAACGAACAGTCAGGGAAGGTGAAACGAAGAGCCATTGGAAAATGAAACGAACAGTCAGGGAAGGTGAAATGAACAACCATTGGAAAATGAAATGAACAGTCATGGAAGGAGAAACAACATTTTTTTAGAAGTTTAAATATGCCATTCAAAGAGGCCAGAGGGGGGGAAACTGTTGCAAGTAGCATTGCAGATTTGAAGGCAAGATAGCCATTATGGACCTAGTTGGGTTGTATTTTCTTTCATAGACTGGTTTTTCTTCTTCATGGACAGGGGTTGGAAATTGCTGCGAGCAGAGTTGCAGACTTGAAGGCGATAAGGCCATTCTGGACCTGTTTGAGTTGTTTTTCTTCCATAGATTGGTTTGGGAAAACCAGAAATTTTGCTATTGTAAAATGACATATTTTTAATGCAGAAGTTTTCAAAAATTTGCATCTTGTGGGCAAGAAAGAAGGAGATTTTCTTTGCATGCTATGGATTTAATGTTTATTCTTTCATTTTTTCAGATTTCGAATTTATAGATAATGTTAATGCCATTTTTTTGGGTTACATTAGGCGAATATTTGAAATCTGAATTTTATTTCGTACCCTAGGAACCAACACTTAGTCTATGGGGATTGTGCTTGTTTTGCAAGTCCAATAGGTTAGGTTGCATGCATGGAGACCTCACATCTTCGGTTTTGTCGAAATAGGATAGCATCATACTAAATGCATTTTATTTCCATTTTATGCATTTCATTTTCATTTTTCTGCATTTTATTTTTTTCCAGAAATTTTAACTTATTTTCAGGCATTAAAATAAACATTTAAAAAATTTCAAAAAAAAAAAAAACAATGAACAATCACTAAAGTTTCATGGTGAAATAAACCAACATTGCCCCTTGTTTACAGTTACTTGCAATCACTAAGGTGTTCCAAGCATTTAAATTGAATATCTTTATTTGAGATTACTAATACACATATGCAAATGCTAATACAACGGAGACCTTGGAGAAGTCGTTTGTTTAACTTCTTTGCAAGAGGGGATTTGGAACCCAAATCCTAAAGGAGAGTGTACTTTCACAACTGGGTGAAAATACCACTCAACAGATTGGCGCTAGAAGGAGGGCCTGAATTGTTTTATTTCAGTATGATTTAAATGCTATAGGGATTTAAATTTTGAATATTTCATGCCCTATTGATTATTATCTTTAGCCCTCTTTTAACAATACAACCTTGTAGTGTTAAAAGGAGGACATGAATTGCTATGCATTGTTCTAACGCTTTTGATTGTTCATACAAGAATAATGTGTTTTGATTTGACTTTAAAAAAAAAAAAAATCTTGACTAACGAGGTTGTCTCCATGCAATTACTTTCATTTGATTTTAATGGATACACCTCTTGGTTGATGCTAACATGATTATTCATACGTTACATGTTTGATATTTGCTAGTCATTTCATGCTTATTTGTAAGGAATTATTTTGTCTAAAAATGTATTTGTTGTCGGTATTATGCTCTTCACCTACGCGTAATGCGATCTTGTGAATCAGAAAGCCTACAACACTAGGAGTATGCTCTTCACTTGCGCATATGCGATCTGGTGAATCAGAAACTAATTTACATTTTTAGAATATTGCTTTGTCAAGGTTCCTTCTTTCATGACTAACAAATTGATTTTGAAGTTATTCTTTGAATTTCATTAATTGCAGGATTTTCTGTGTCACAAGTTTTCTTTGAGGTACTGAGAGTTTTGTCAGGTTCTTGTAGGGTTATCATCATCGATTTTGAATCAAATGGCCCAACCTCCACCACCTCCTTGGTACGGAGCCCATAACATTCCTTTGAATATTGCAGGGGATATTCACGAGATCCCTAAGAATATAGAGAGATTTTTGCCCAAATACAAACCGGATGGCCCAAGGACCGTAGAAGAACATATTCAGGCCTATAGGGATGTTTTGATAAGATTGCAAGTTCAACATGAAGATGTGGCTTGTAGACTCTTCCCCATGAGCCTAGACCCAGTGGCCTACGAATGGTATATTTGCTTACCTCATTGGTTCCATTACGTCATGGACGCAAATGGAGAATGCTTTTGTCAACCAATTCAGGTCACCATTAGATCCCACAATCATCTATAATCAGTTCATTACATGCAAAAGAGGCCAGGGTGAGCCAATCCGAACTTTTAATCAGAGATTTCAGAAGTGCTATAATAGAGCAATTCGGCATTTTGCCATTGATCCCGCAGTAGCTTTGCAAATATATTTTGGGGCATTGGATCCTATGACGACAATGTTTGCAAGGCGAAATCCTCAAGTTACCACGCTTGCTCTAGCCTACAATGAAGCTATGACCATTGAACAACAAATGACACCACAGAGTTATGGGTTTTCCCAGATGCCTATGGTAGGACAATATGGTCCATATGGTCAAGCTCCTATGATGAATCGGATCATGGCACCACAAATATCAGGCATAAATGCTTTGCCTTATCAACAACCATATTCATCAACACCCGCTTACGCACCCAATCCAATTTCGATTCAAAGTGTGAATCCCTACGCAAATCAAGTGGCTCAAAATCCAACTCAAATGTTAAGTCAAGATCTCACCAATTACGCAAATCCTATTGGAACTAGCAATAACATAGCTCAACCAAAAGAGATTTATTCAGAGGTTGAAGAGCTCAAAAAGATAGTTCACAAATTGAGTAATGATTTGGTTCAAAAACAGAAGTATGAATCCCATGCCCCTCACCCAAATCAAAATTTCAACAATAGAGGGAGACAAGTGGAATACGAAGCCAAACAATGGGGGTGTGCCTTCCCCTATTGCTAATCAGATAGATACTTCTGCAGGACCAAGTCACTCTAGTTCCATTCTTAATATTTCTGATTTTGCGTGGGAAAAGGGGTGTAGATTGCATAATACAAAGGAGCATAATGAAAGGAATTGTCCCGAAATTGCTATGTATACCCATTGTCTCCAAGCTCAAGTGGATGATTTGGAACTTGTGCCAAATAAGGGTCCACCCCAACATCAACAAGGAGAGGACAACATTTTGGTGGTGGAAACTCTATATCGTCAAGAGAGTGATGACCAAGAGGATCCACACCTTCCAAATTGTGATAAAATTGAATCATGGGTTACAAATTTGGATTATGATAGCTTTACCAATTTGAATTCAAGAAATAACCCACTTTTGGAAATAACTGGACCATCTAAGGAAGGTGAAGATGAATTGGATGAGAAACATGTTGATGAATCAGAAGATGAAGAAGAAGTACTTGAGCGTCACAACTTGAACTTGGAGGATGATTACTATGATTCGTGGAAGAAATGGGAAGAATATTATCAATCTAAATCTTCTAATAAACTTGTTGTGTCAATTAATATGCAGGATAACTCAATTGCTTCCTCGCATGAGGATACTATAAATCCTGTACAATTTGAGAAAGTTTTGGAAGAGGAATTCGAATCTCATCAAATTTTGGAACATGATAAGGATTCTACAACCATGAATCAAGAAAGAGAGTCATTTGCTTTAGATTCCTTTGAAGGAAAAGAAATTGAAAATCTTGATCCACTTACTTGTGCTACAATGATTATGCCATTTCAAAATGAGAAAATTACAAAACCTGAATCATTTGGGTTTGATATCATTGATGATCCAATTGAAAATCTCACGTTACCCAAAACAACCCAAGTGATTGATCACGGAAATGTGTTAGTTAACCCACCCCTAGATAGACAAGACTTATGGTTTGAAAGGGATGGGCATATTTTCAATTGGGTACCTAAGTTTGGTGCCTTTGATAAACAAGTCATGGAGAAAGAACAAGTGCTACATGATGATGAATGTCATGAGAGAAAAGAGGAATTTTCAAATCCTCTTCAAGTAAGGTCAAATGAAAACATGCCAAAGGTAAAATCTCATCTTTTTGGTTTCACCATGCAAAATTCGAATGAGGGTTTGCCTAATGAATGGTTTGATTCAAATATTATTAATGTTATGGCTTTATTGAATGAAAATGAAAGCTTATTTCTACACCATGAATCAAAGTGCGGAATGGACATCTTAAAGAATAGACATAAAGGAATTGAATATCAATCATTGTCTAATCAATTTGAAAACTTGAAACTCCACCATAGGATTATTAATGAAACTAAATCAAATTGGTATGGTGAGAGGGGCAAGTGGAAGTTTGTTTCTTTGTTTGGTTTGATCTTGTTTTTGTTGGATTCCTGCAAAACTTGGTATGCGTATCACGTCATATGTCTTTTAAAGAATTCTAATCAGGTTTGGGATCCGGGAAAATGATAATCCAAACTTTTTGTACATTTGTATATACTTTTGGTTTTCGTGTTTTGGTTTTGGATTGGATCTCATTTTGGTTTTAAGTTTTGTGTGTTGGTCCTTTGGACACTTTTGGTTTGTTAACTTAGGTCCTTATGAATGTTGACTAAGACTAGGAGAATATGAAACATCGGAATTGTATTGCAGAAAGCTCCACGAATATCGCAAACACATTAAAGAGTATCGTTTGGAACTTGTGATGCAGGAAGTTGTCAGTTTTATAAATTATGGCAAAGTAGGTGGTATACTCCATCCGCATTTCAAAAGGAGCAATGCATTCATATCTCATGTACATTCCGCATTGCATATACATTCCATCTCGGTTGCATCTTCATTTCATGTGCAATCATTGAAAAGGTGTCGAATCCTCTTAGGGTTATTACATAACATATATTAAAAGGATCCTAAGGTTGGGAACTGATGCCCGAACTATCTTGAACCAAGCACGTTCTACGCATTTTAAAAAAGGATCTTGAGCAAAATGGTCAAAACCATACTTGGAAGAAAAGGTGAGGCGAAAGGAGTATTTCGTGTCTGTCCTATCATGCAACATAATCCTTAAAACAGTGGTTTTTACCACTCCCATAGTGCTTAAAGCCTAAAATCAGAGTAGTAAGGATAGGGTTAAATCCTCATCGAACTTAGGTTGAGGATCCAATTCCCCAAAGCTCTGATTTGACCTTCATGGAGTAGTAAGGATAGGGTCTAATTCTCATCTCGCTTAGGTTGAGAATCCGATTCCCCAAAGCTTCTATTTTGCCCACTCAAGAACTTGAAATTCCAAAGCAAATATTTTTCATTTCATCATTAATATTGGATTGGAAGGATCGTACTACATGTCCCTTGCAAGGATGGGTAGTCATCCCCAAGGTCCAAGAAATCAAAAGTAAAGCCAAACCATGGATTATGGGGTTAATCTCCACCGGGGCTATAGACGCCTGGCCGGCAGTGGAGTATGCTCATGCGTGGCAACATGTCTTGTCTAAAAGCAAGACCACTGATCGCTCAAACGGACAGAGCTAGCTCTGACAGTTTCATCCATAACAGGTTAGATCATTTTGTTCAAGATGAGGTAATGAACTTTGAATCAGAGTAGTAAGGATAGGGTCAAATTCCCATCTCGCTTAGGTTGGGAATCCTATTCCCCAAAGCTACGATTTCACTTACACTTGCACATGGGTTCAAGATGGAGGGGGCACATAACCAACTTTGGGATCTAGTAAATTAATTAAGTATACATATATTTGGTCCTAAGAGGGTTTGACAGTTTTAATATGTTTGTTCATGATACTAGAAAGTTTGAGCCTTTGCAAAGCAGGTTGTTATATCTCTAACATAGTTGTCATACGTCAAATCCTACACAAATCATTCATAGCCTTGCATATGAATCATAAGTGAAACTGACAATGGAAAGTTGAACGAGTTTCAAACGATAAGGAATGAAGCACATTGCACACACCGAGCTGATGCTTAATAATTCTAATGCTTCATGTATTTCTCATCTAGTTTCATTCTTGGGATATTTGCTGACGCTTGTATTTGAGTCTATGTGTTTTCAGGTT
The DNA here is from genome assembly GCA_028583015.1 of Wollemia nobilis. NCBI lineage: Eukaryota > Viridiplantae > Streptophyta > Pinopsida > Araucariales > Araucariaceae > Wollemia > Wollemia nobilis. The sequence continues at coordinate 27,003,037 of JAQPPZ010000523.1, forward strand.
GAGTTCTCACCAAAATGCTCGGGAGCATTTTCCAACAGAGTCGCCATTTGTTGTGGCTGCTCCACAACGTACCCCAAAATTGGGGACCCACCTTTTTTGCATGTGTTCCAAGAAGACCGAAGTGGCCCATATGCTAAAGATCAAAGAAAAAAGCAAAACACCACAAGGAGAAAAAGTGTCGCGATATCGCGACATGTTGCACCATCGTAGGCCAAAGGAGAAAAAGTGTCGCGATATCACGACATGTTGCACCATCACGGCAAAAAGAGAAAAAGTGTCGCGATATCGCGACATGTTGCACCATCGCGGCCAAAAGAGAAAAAGTGTCGCGATATCACGACATGTTGCACCATCGCGGCCAAAAGAGAAAAAGTGTCGCGATATCGCGACATGTTGCATTTTCACGACCAAAGGAAAGAAAGAAGAAGAAAGAAAAGTGTCACGATATCGCGACATGTTGCATTTTCACGATGAAATGAATAAAGAAAGAAAAGAAAGAAAAGTGTCACGATATCGCGACATGTTGCATTTTTGTGGTGAAAAAGTGTCATGATATCGCGACATGTTGCATTTTCACGGCCAAAAGAGAAAAAGTGTCGCGATATCGCGACATGTTATATTTTCATGACTAAAAGCAACAAAAGAGAGCAAGGAGGCAAAAGTGTCACGATATCGCAACATGTGGTGAAGGGCCAAAAAATGGAAACCGAAGCACATACGCATACGAGGGAAGGTGAAACGAACAACCATTGGAAAATGAAGCGAACAGTCATGGAAGGAGAAACAACATTTTTTCAGAAGTTTAAATACGCCATTCAAAGAGGCCGAGAGGGGAAAAGCTCATGTAAGAAGCGTTGCGATTTGAAGGCAAGATAGCCATTTAGGACCTAGTTGGGCTGTTTTTCTTCCGTAGACTGGTTTTTCTTCTTCATGGACAGGGGTTGGAAACTGCTGCGAGCAGAGTTGCAGACTTGAAGGCGATAAGGCCATTCTGGACCTGTTTGAGTTGTTTTTCTTCCACAGACTGGTTTGGGAAAACCAAAAATTTTGCTATTGTAAAATGACATATTTTTAATGCAGAAGTTTTCAAAAATTTGCATCTTGTGGGCAAGAAAGAAGGAGATTTTCTTTGCATGCTATGGATTTAATGTTTATTCTTTCATTCTTTCAGATTTCGAATTTATAGATAATGTTAATGCCATTTTTTTGGGTTACATTAGGCGAATATTTGAAATCTGAATTTTATTTCGTACCCTAGGAACCAACACTTAGCCTATCGGGATTGTGCTTGTTTTGCAAGTCCAATAGGTTAGGTTGCATGCATGGAGACCTCACATCTTCGGTTTTGTCGAAATAGGATAGCATCATACTGAATGCATTTTATTTTTCGTTTTTGCATTTCATTTTCATTTTTCTGCATTTTATTTTTTTCCAAAAATTTTAACTTATTTTCAGGCATTAAAATAAACATTTAAAAAATTTCAAAATCCAAAAAAAAACAATGAACAATCACTAAAGTTTCATGGTGAAATAAACCAACATTGCCCCTTGTTTACAGTTACTTGCAATCACTAAGGTGTTCCAAGCATTTAAATTGAATATCTTTATTTGAGATTACTAATACACATATGCAAATGCTAATACAAGTGGAGACCTTGGAGAAGTTGTTTGTTTAACTTCTTTGCAAGAGGGGATTTGGAACCCAAATCCTAAAGGAGAGTGTACTTTCACAACTGGGTGAAAATACCACTCAACACGACCCTTAAGCAAGGTCGAGGAATTCTACTATGCTCGACGTATACTCTCCGTAATTAGGTCCTCCTACAAAAATTCTAGCTTCATTTCCATCGGCTACTGCAATCCAAAGAGTGGCATGAAGGGGAACATAGCTTGATGTGGGTTAGATTCAGTAGCCAAATTAGCAATATTCGGGGTAGCAACTACAAAAAATTTGGGAGATGCTAGGGTTTGGAAAACTGCAACTGAGGTTCTAGGAACTGGGGGGAAATATCGAGGGGTGCCAACATGAGGATGAAAACAGGTCTGGATCGATGGTAGGGACAGATGCGAGGACTGGATTAACATAAACTTGAGAAGGGTTGGGGGCAGATGCTGTAGGAAACACAAACACATTGGAAATAGATGCAAAGAAACTAAAGGTTTGATAAATAGGAGGGAACACTAAGGGAAGTGATGACTGGGATGTTAGGAAGGGCATTGCAGACATGGGGATGTCGAATCCAAGTTGGGTGTAAATGAGGGTTTCAATACCCAAAGGAATAGTTGCAAGAGGCATAGAAGAGAGAGAAGAAGAAAGAGAGAATGCAACTGAGGGCTCGGGTGTTTCCAGAGCCGCAATAGTGAACTATTGCATGATAGGGCTTGCTCGTCCTTCTCTATCTGATGGCTCAGCCTCTAGGTCAATCAGCTCTATCTTCTGCCGCACTTGATTTGCTTGTTGCGTCAAAATAGGAATTTCAATAATGCTTGCTTCCATGGATGTCGATGCTGCAAAAGGGTCTGAACCAGGGAGTCAAGCTACACCAATTTGAGGCTTCTTCACAATATGGGGGAGAAAATGTTCTGCACCAATGCTCCTCTTCTTCGGAGTGACCTCTTCTTTAAGGAGTAGCTGCTTGCCCTTCTCCTTAACAAGTGGGTCTTGTTCAGTGTGTTGCCCTTGTCCTTTCGTCTTGTATTCCACTCTACTAGGGCTTTGAGTACTTCTAGGCACAATGTTAGTGAATAAGATGGGTCGGTAAGTGTCACAATGCGTGTCATATGCCTCAGAGAAATTCTTGTCTAACACAAGCAACTGATCGGATGCCTCCTTTCCATTGTGGATCCTCATGATCCACCAGTTTGCGATCTTTTCATCTGACCAGTCGGGCACTTTGCTCTGCATTGCCTTAAACACTTCCTCATCAGGGACATGCGCTGGGTTCTATGCAAGGTTGTACTCGACCTCTATTGTGTAGAAGTCATGCCATGGGGGAAGTGACATCATCCTCTCCACGTGCCATTCCAGGTCGTGCCCTAAGGGGTTGTTGCATTGTGCTTCGATATCTAAGTATGGACAACTATGGAAGCCTTTTGCTCCAATATTTTTCTTGAAAATGTCCAATGGATCGTACTTCCAATGTTGGGGGAGATCAATCAAGCCAAAGTCATACAATGTTACTACCATAAAAGTGTTATGCCCATTTATCGACACCTTAATGTCGCCTACATGGAAAGGAAAAGAACATGCTTCCTCCTCCTGTGTCTATATGTATCATCATCGAAGTTGCTCTATCGAGCGACTTCTAGGGCAAACAAGTACTCAGTGGTGTAGTACGACAATAGGAAGGGTTTCCTAGTAAATCCAAAAATTTTGACAAGGCCCTACGTTAGTTGGAATACGTCACCCAGCTGCTCCTGCACTATGTATTCTCTCATTCTCCTTGGCACCCGTTCACAAACACCATAGACAAGATCCAAGGCTAGGCCGAGGAACACTTTGTTGAAGTTATAGTAGGACTCACTCTTTGACAGACTCTAAGTTCACTAATAAATGGGGAGTGGTTTGACTTCTTTATTTGTGTGGTTCTTGGCGATGAAAGTAAAAAATATGTGCATGTGGTAGAAGAAATACCATGCAAGGAAAGAGTAGATTTGGAATTATATGTCCCTTTCACTCTGCACATCACTCAGCTAGATATGCATCTGCTACACCACTTAGTCTGCCCAGTCGAAAAATACAGGCTCTATCTCCTACTTCATGGCAGCGAGAGAATAGAACTCACCATGCAAAATACATTCGACAAGTGAAACTTGCCACTTATACACCAGGGTGTCCGTGGAGAGCCCCATAACCTATGCCAGCATGGAATATATGTTAGGATTTTTAAATAATTTCAAGGGCTTGGGGAGGTCTAGAAATATTTCGAGCAGCGACTTCTCCAGCAACTAGGAGTCCATAAAATGCTGCATTTGCGTTGTGTTGATGTATCTTTCATTATGCTTGGTGTTGTTAATTTTTCTGTGTAATTAGCAGGGGGCTTTTCTCCATAAGTGAAAGCCTCCCAGACGTCTTAGGCAGAGATGGCGAACAACTTGTTCCCTTTGGTGTAGTGGACTATCTTGGTTTGTGGGTTGTAGAATTTAGCAATATCGCATATCAACTCCGAGCAATGATGCACAAACATGTATAGGTACTAGTATAGGTGGCAGTGATAAGCGGTTGTCTGAATGCTTCTGACAGACACCGTGGTCATCATAATGTTGACAGCCTGACACAATTTCTCCATGCTCATTTTGGTGAGCATGCAATCCCAGATTCTGCTCGACCTGTCTTGGGATGGTGGCGGTGGCACCTTATTTTCCTTCTTTTGTTTCTTATTGCCTTATGCCTTCTTCAAGGCCTTCTCCTTATTAGGGTCGGTGCTCTTCTTGTCCATCCTGAATAGGTATTAGCTCAAGCACTCACTCTAAAAAGGACAACGCCCCACTGCTACTCAACGAATTGCGTTTTACCAGCAACCCTCTCACTCTTATTCGGTAAGGCAACTAGCGCTACTGCAAAACTCTTAGTAATTTCTTTGAGTTCATTTAAAATGCATCGATGGCCCTTTTATAGCACAACCATTCACCCACCATATTAATTGTGCTTTGGGGTTGAGTAAATGTCTGGAGGGATTATGGGCAAGGTGGAAGATCTTTAGCGCGCTAACCTGTGGTGGAGTGCACCTCCCAATGCTGGTAAACTATGTGGGCTGTAATATTTCCTGAAATACGAGATACATCACTTTTTAAAAATTTTAGGCACTATTTTTGGCTCCAACAACCTTCCTCGGGGCATGTGCCTGCTAGGCTTTATTTTGGATTGCGTTCTTGCAACATTGGAGAAAGCAAAACCCTTTCTCTTAACAACATTTTTATCATTTTCTAAAAGCCAAAAATGGTTTCGCTTGAAAAGTGAAGTGAAAGATCCATTTGCTCATTTAAATCCTGAAATAGGAGAAAGCTCTGTGATTTAAAGCCTTGGGATAAAAATCATTTCCTTTAACCCCTGCCACATGGCGCTTGCACATGGTGATTTTTGAATTTCATCCACAAAGGAGGGTGCAAACGCCTTTCGCTCAACTAAGTTTTGAAATGGAGTTGCACTGCTAAAATGGGGTGAAACAAATCTGGGTCCCACCTAGTCTCTTCTCCTCCTAGACTGGGTTGCGCCTCTAAAAAAAATTCAAAGGTGCTTTCACCTCATCAATTCCAAAAAAGGTATTGAACTAGGAAGTTGGAGTGAAAAATACTGGACCCCTCCTGCATCATTTAAAACAAAAATGACATTGATTTCTAGAACAAAAACCAAAGCACTTTCACCCAATTTAACCCTAAAAAGGTATTGCACTGTCCAGTTGGGGGCAAAAAGGATTTTAACCTTGAAATTTCGATTTGTGTAGCCTAAGCTTATGGCTTTCGCTCCTTATGGAACTAAAACGTAGTTTCACTCCTATGAAAGAGCGAAACTCCATTTCACTAGAGTGCTTTTCTTTTGTTGCAAACTACTTTGTCAGGGGATGCTAAAAATGGTGAAACGAACTCCTTCAGCTCAAAGACCGAGCGAAAATACCTTAGCTAGCTTTGGGCGTTTGAAAATTGTTATTTTTCCCTTTTTCCCTGGTGCACTAAAAACACACAAACTAAACTAAAAAACAACTTTTGTTTAATCTCTTCAACACCATTTCTCTATCAGCTTGATCCTCACCATAGCAAGGAGTCTAGCCAAAAATTACACCATTGATAGCACGAAAGGAAGTGAAGAGACTTACTCCAAGAAAAAATATATATAAGAAAACAAATTAATAAAAATTATGTACACAACTGAGAAATTTTTTTGACTACCCCTTATTGGTAGTACACCTTCAGATGAAGGCCATTGATCGATAAATATTGAAGAATGAAAGAGTTCACTGGATTGAACCCAGATATTTGAAATGGACCCTCCTAGAATGCATCAAATTTATCATGATTTCCTGGCTTGGATTTTTTCTCATTCCATTTCAGCACCAAGTCACCAATATGGAAGGTCTGGTCGAAGGTCCTCTTGTCAAACCACTTTTTTGTGGTCTCGACATGCTTCTTGAAAGCCTCATAGGCATTTTATATCTCTTCTTCCAACTACAGTATTTGGGCTATTATGACACTTATGGGATCAACCTCTTCATCCTCATAATCTAATGACCAAAGAGACTGCAACGCGTGCAACTTAATGTGTGGGGAGAACTGCTTCCTTCCTATATACCAAGAAATATGGGGATATCTTAATTGATTTCTTAATAGAAATATGGTTAGCCCATAAAGCTAAGTCCAGAAGCAAATGCTAGCTCCACTTGTTGCCTTCCAAGGTTCTCTTCAGGATCTTGAGTAAGTTCTTATTTATGGACTCCACCAAACCATTGCCCTTCGGGTAATAATTAGATGAAGTCTTTAGGTAAATACCATACTTGTGAATGCACAGATTTTAACACTGGTGAAATGGGTGCCATTGTCATTTACTATTGCATCCGGTATCTCGAACGAGTTATCAGTCCTTCTAGAAAGGCGATGACTAAATCCTGTTTAGCTTGCTTGGTTGGCATTGCTTCTACCCACCAGGTAAAATAATCTATGGCCATCAGGATGTACTTATGCCCTATAGAGGAATTGGGATCTATCACCCTGATGAAGTCTAAGCCCCATTGTTGAAATGGAGCTTCGACTTGAATTGGGTGTAAGGGCAAAGAAGCATTCCTGCTCCAACCAATGTACCTTTGGCATTTATCACATTTTTGTCTAACCTCGAATGTATTATAAAAAATAGTAGGCCAATACTAGCATGCTTTTATGATCTTTAAGGCCATAGGCCTTCCAGAGAAATGGCCCTCGAACATTCCAGAATGAAACTCGTCCAGGATCCTCTATTTTTTTGTCCCCCTGACACATCTCAGGAGGACTTCGTCTATATTTTTATGAAATAAACCATTGGATAACAAAACATATATATAGGCCTACAGCCTAAACCTTCTCCTTTGCGAAGCATTGAGATCGAAAGGGCACCTTTCGATATTGAAGTATTCCACCAAGTCTTCTATCAAATCCCTTCCAAGTACATACTGATTTGCAAGATCGATCTCATGTGCTAGATCATCCCACTCGCAATCTGTCACCTCAGATGCGGTGCTCTTGGTGAGTTCTTGACATAAGGCTCAGTCATAAACTAGTTTAGTGGGCCAGAGCTCTATGTCGAACTCTTGGATCTTGGAGATCTATCATGCCCTTTTATTGCCAAGCTCATCTTGAATGATGAAGTTTCTAATGTTAGGGTGCACCATGTACTCTATCGTCTTGCTTTGGGAGACAAAATGACAAAACTTCTTCAGTGATCGCATCATCGCATGCAGGTGGATGAATTAGGTCAAGAATGCTATCATCCACTCGTCCCTGTCCTTGTTCTTCTAAGTAAGGACAAATGCATAGCTCTCCGGTTCATCGATGGCGTAAAGGATAAAATCATTAGAGTAGTCAAAGTTCACCATAACGGGGGCCTGAGTGATTCTTTCTTTGATCTCTCTGAAAGCTCGCTTCCTCTCTTTGGTCCACTGAAACTCAACATCCTTCTTGATGAGTTCGGTCATTGGCTTTACTACCTAGGTGAAATCAGAGATGAATTTCTAAAAAAAATTAATCTTCTCAAATAAGGATTGGAGGTCCTTCTTGTTTGCTGGCAGAGGTAGCTTGAGGAGGGCTTCCGCCCTGGCAGGATCAACAACTAGTATTTTTTCTAATATTACATGGCCCAGGAGCTTGCCTTCTTTTACCTCGAAAATGAACTTTTTTGGGTTTATGGAGATTCCGAACTCTCGACACTTCTCAAACACCTAATATCATAATATTTCTTTATAATATTATACAGGGACGTTTAAATTAATTATAAATTAATTTATTAATTATAAATTAATTTATTAATTAATTTACTTAACTTATAAGTTATTTAAATTAATTATTAATTAATTTTAATATTAATTATATATTAATTTATGGTTATTTTAATAACCCTAAGGTGGGTTATTAAAGTCAAAATTCAAAATTTCTAATTCGACCATCGAGCGCTGATGTGGGAGTCATATGATAAAATGTGTATAAAAGGGAGTCCTCCACCTTAGCCTAAAGTCTAACATGCATTTGGATTAATCAAGTGGTATGTGAAGAATAAATGTGCGAATCGTCTGCGGAAGGAAGAGGGTTTTCATTGGCTTTAAAATTTCCAAGTGGCAGGCGAAAGAACAACACCCATTGAGGAAGGTGCCTTGGTCACCAGGAGCAGGTAGTGCAGTTGGAAACCACAACGGAAGCAAAGTGCTAAGGGCAGCAAGTGGCAGAGGTTCGAATCTGCGTGAGTTTCTTTTTGGAAGCATCGACGGTGGACAAAGGAGATAAGAGGAAGGAAGCTTTCCTTCCTTTTCGTGGGTGCCTATAGCCCATGTGGTGGGCACCAAATCAATAATGCGCTTTGTGGTTGGGAGACGATGGTTTGAAACCTACCAAACCCCCTTTTGGGGAAAAGATAAAGGTATGCCTTTTTTGAGTTAGCATCAAAATTTTCGAAGAAATAAAGTTATGCCCTAAAGTTTAAAATAATTTTATTTTATAAGGTTTTAAGGGGAGTTATAAGGTGTTGATAATTATTTTTATGTGCTTAATTTTTGTAAGGGGCATTTAAGTGGTAAAGTATTATATCCTTGATATTTGTGAGTGGTTAGAAGTTAGAGGGAGTTATAAGGTGTAAAATTTGGATTAAATTTTACTGTACCTTTTGATCAAGAAGAATATCCTTGTGAATATTTTTGAGATAAAATTGTTATCTAAACTTGAATTGGCACAAGAAGGTTTGGCTATTTTGAGACAGGTTTTGAAGACACTTCTTCATCAATAAAAAAGGTATGGGCACATATTTCTAGTGAGTGTTTTTTTATTGTTGTGAATGATAAGTTGGAGTGAAAAGGATTGGTTGGTAAGCATTGTTGAGTGTGCTTTGAATTAATGCTTCAAGGTTTTATGGAATAGAGGTTAAGGAGAGTAACCTTGTTTTATAAGAATTTTTGTTGAAGTAATTGGTTGAGTGAAGAACTTGAACTAGGGTTTTTAAAGATCATGAGTATCATTGTTATGTGAGATTTTTTGATAAGCATTGTTGTTGAAGTGATTGGTTGAGTGAAGAACTTTAACTAGGGTTTGCAAATATCATGAGTATCATTGTTATGTGAGATTTTTTGATAAGCATTGTTGGAAAAAAGTGAGTGAATGTTCATATTCTTGGACTTGGGTTTGTGAGCAAGGATTATTTCATTGAGTGATTGGTTGAGTAGAGTTGTGATTGAGCCTTAGTCAAGTAGTTGTGTTGAAGTGATAGTTCAAGTTCTATGAAACAAATTATTATGTAATCTAAATTGATTTGAGAAAGAGGTTGAATGTTTATGACTGTGAAACATATTGAGTCTCTAACAATTCTCTATATGTTTCTGTGATAAAAGAGAGATTGAAAGTGATTGAGCATTGAGGTGAATGTGAAGCATATCGAGTCTCTAACAATTCTCTTTTCTATGAGATTGGATAAGTTCTAGTGAGGACTTGTTGAGAATATTTGAGGTAAGTCTTAGAAAGGACTTGTGGATAGATTTGTGTGAGCTTTTGTGGAAGCTTACAATACAAATTTGAGGACAAATATTGTTGAGAAGATTGGATAAGTTCTAGAGAGGACTTGTGGATAGATTAGTGTGAGCTTTTGTGGAAGCTTACAAGGCAGATTTGAGATAAATATTTGAGAAGACTTGTGATTAGAATTGATTGATTGATTTGTTCAAACCTTGGGTTAAGGTTTGGGACAAATATAGCAGAATTGATTTGTGATTGAGTCAAGCTTTGTGTTAAGGCTTGAGGATAGATTTGTGGTAGATCGAAGGACTGTGTTTGTAGCGACCCCGGGGAAGCGGCTGCACCGTCCACTCACTCTATTTGCGATTATTATTAATGTTTAACATATATTAAATGAAAAAGCATAAAAGAAAGGCATAACCGAAGTGCAAAGAAATAAATGAATGAATGCTTTGTATTGATATTTCCAAGATCCGGTTACATATAAATCCCTCTATGGGATACCCTTCATTTGATACATGATTTTACACAAAGAGGGTAGCAGATGTATAAAATATCCCCTAGCAAGGGGTGATGCGCCTTTACAGGCTTCCCGATGATGCACACGAAACTGTATGAGGGCTTACAGATGCCTCCTTCTCCAGGTCTGATTCCTAGAGGGATCCTCTTGCTCTCGTATGTTGTGGATTTGTCCGATGAACCTGTAGCCCTAAAATCAATGAAACAACAACACACGCTTAGATGTCCGAGATTGCCTCCCTCGGATGAGGTTGTTAGCAATGAATAAGCTTAATGGAAACAAATGCAATGAAACTAGTACTATGAATGCAAATAACTGAAATAAAGCTTATGCTAATGAAATGAAGGAGAAAGCAGAATAAAAGAAACTATCACCTAAACCCTAGACTAGGTTGCGGGCCACTATCTAGGACAACGGCCGCTAAGGTGAAATCTCTCTCTATTGATCCAAAGGCTATGGGCTCAAGTCTGCTACTAATGTTAAAATGATTACCGTATGTGTTCAGATTTGCCCTCCAATCCGACAGGGCTTCGCTACAAGAATCGATCTCCAAGGGAAGCTCTCCAAGTCTCTAGAAGCTCTCCTCAATGATCCAACCTATTCAAAATTTTGATGTGTGATGTTCTCTCTCTCTGATTGATAAAAGAAGGTCCCCTAGTGCTTTTAGGTTTACTCCTTATAAAGTGTTTGAAGCCCTAGGTCAATGTTCAAACCCTAGGACTGAATCCCTCATGCGCACTTGATGTTAGCATGAGAATTTGAGCTTTTGTCTACCCTTGAGGGGCAGTTAACTGATGTCTAAATCTGGACTTGAGTCTTTCATGTAGACTGGCTGTGAGGAGGAATGCAAAGTTGTCCCCGCTCATCCTTATTGCATGTAGACTACCACTTCCACCCGAGATTAGGCTAGATGGGTGGAAAAATGCATTTAAAGTTTAGCCGCTATCATCTACAGTGGCTAAGGTTTGGCCGCTCTGAGCTACAATGACCAGAATCCAGTCACTCTGGTCCATAGCGGCTAGGCTTGGATGGGCTAAAAATACCCCAAATGAGTGGCAAAAACCACTTTTGACACTTGGAAGGTCCCAAGGTTTAGTCACATGACCTATGAGTGTGCCTATGTGAGTAGTCTCCCTAAACATGACATGTTTTAGGTGTCTACAGATGCCCCTTTTTGTGATGCATTGAGTGAAAGACACAACGCAGAGCAAAAATGTAGACTGCTATGTTTGTAGGGTGTATGATGATCATTGATCTGATCAATGTTGGATGGCCCAATCATGCAAGATGACACGCATCCTTGAATCATTGCTTCAACCTGATTGAAGGCTTAATTTAGCATAGGGCTTGCACATGTCCACTTGCACTCATTCCTCAAACACAATCGGGTAGCTTATGTCACTACAATGTGATCCGATCGGAGGAGAGCTACAAATTGAAGATGTCATATTTGCTTATGAACCCAACAAATGGGGGAAAGTTTTGTAAGAGTTGTATGCAATGATTCATAGGATGAACACAATTTTGATATGATCGAGTGATCTTTGGTTGAATTTGATTATGATTATTTGAATATTTGAACTACCCCCTCACACAAATGAATTGGTGAGGGAAAGGCAATGAATGAAGTGACAAGTCGCTTGACCACTTTGACTAGCTTTGGTTCCTTTCTAGTTGTTTGTTCTTTTAATGGGCAAACCCCCATCCAAGTGTGATTTCAATTGTTTATGATGATCACTCATCCCTATCCCGAGGAGCGGTCCGACCACAAATAGCCTTCTTAGGGAGTTAGGATGAGTGATTCTATTTATGCTTGTATTGCATCACTTGGCTCAATGTTTTTGGTGTCATAAGAGAATTAGGATGATTCCATCATACCCATGGAGCAGTCCGACCATCTTGATCTTCTTCGAGGTTGAGGTGATGCATCGTAATTCCAAAATGAATAATTTGCCCCGAGTAGCTCTATGGTAACTTACTCATCTCACCAAGTTGCATGGAGTGCAAATCGTTGCAACCACCGAGTTGATAGAGTAAGTAACTGAATACGAAGCTTACTCGAGATTTGTTTTTATGTGATTTTTTTGTTATTTTGATCATTTTGATGATCAGGGACCATCAAAATATGTTTATTTGATTTTTTTACTATTCCTCCTGGAAGGAATCTGCCTAATTTTCCTTGTGCATCCGATCGCTATCAGGTCCAGCGGCCACTAAGTCCCTACCTATGGCCGCTCTCACCCTGAGCGGCCAAGAAGTTCGGGCCATTGACGTCAATAGCGGCCAAAGCGTGACTTGAGGAGTACAAAAGGAATCTAGGGTTTTGAATTTTCATTTTTATAGCTATCATTTTGCTTTCTAGAGCTCTGACGAGAAAGTGACATTTGCATCTTGGAGTGTTGTTGCATTGGAGACCATGGCTACGTAGGGAGAGACATCTGCAAGCGGAGGAGCCGGAGCTTCTTGGGTATTCTCTCAAACCTTGACCCTGCTTTCTCTTTTTTGGGTAAAATTGAACCTCACTAATTAATCGGTAAATGAACCTCACTAAACCTGTTGGCAATGAACCGAATCCATAGATAGGTTTAGATTATGTTTTGCTTTGGTGGGCTTGCCCCCATTTTTTATTTTTCAATTTTTTGTCATTTTTGGCCTAGGGTGCACATGTCTATAGTGTCGCCCATTATCGTTGCTGCTCAGAGCGGCCAGCTCAGCCTATAGTTTGGTCATTGTCGCTCAGAGTGGCCAGATTTGAATCCCAATGGTCAAAAATTTGACCATTGGGGTTTGGCTGCTGCTATCCTCAACGACCAATTTTTGGCCATTGTAGGTGACAACGACCAAATGCCTTAGTTAAATTTTGTAATTTTTTGGATTTTGCAAGGTGATTATGCTAATTTTTTTGAAATTTTGAGTTGCTTCCTTGCACTGTGCTACATGATTAGGTGCATTTATTCCTCTTTTACTCAGACTTAGGATAGTTTATCATTATGTGCATCATTTTTCATGTTTTATTTGTGATTCATGCCTTAGATGCATTGTAGTTATACCTTTGATTTTTGCTCTTAGATTCTCACTACTCGGGCTCGGGACCCAAAACTCCTTAATGACCTTATCCCACTCCTTGATGCTATGGACTAGGCCTAGTTTAAGGCTCATGACCTCCAGTATGTCATTCGACTACCCCAGATCATGTCAGACCAGGCCTACCTTACTACCTTGGTTCATCGATGGGACCCTAGGATGAATACTTTCCATCTTCCTACCGATGAGATGACTATCACATCGGAGGATGTATACAGGATTTTTTGGATCCCCTTTGATGGAGTGGCCATCATCTCTTTGACCACTAATGATCATGATGTAATTTTTTCTAGGGTGTTCGGTGATCATGCAATGGCTACCTTCGAGGACACCAAGTCTGGTGGTGTTTCTATTATACGTTGGTACAGGGAGCACATCTTCATGGAGAGGCATGTAGTATTGCTGATGGTCATCAACAACATTCTCATTCTAGACTGCTCAGGTTTGAGGTTCCCGTGGAACCTCCTCATGATGGTTCAAGATTTGATGGATAGTGAGCAGGCCATCATCTATGCATGGGGTAGGTCTCTACTAGCATAGTGTTATGATGAGTTGTATCACATCCATCGATGGGGCCGCATCAGCATTGGTTGTAGCTTGCTCCTCTAGGTCTGGGGATGGGAGCATATCAGCGTGGATCATCCCAGAGGACTCCTCACTAAGATCATAGTTATTGATGCTAGGATGTAGTGCTATGCTGCTAGGTGGGCTCGAGAGCATGAGGAGTGCAAGAGCCACCCTCATGCGGGGGAGCTCTCCCACTATACTACTACTTTCACTAGGCTGTAGGCTGGAGCCATCATGTGGCACCCATATTATGAGTGCCCAACTTGGGATGATCCACCCAACTTTACAGCTAGGATGTGGCATGAGCGATGGCTCATTGGCCGTAAGGTTGGCATCAAGGAGTATTTCTTCTACTCTTAAGTTCTTCATTAGTATAGTTTACAATAGGATGTGCCACTTATCCCATTCTTGTATAGGCGCATCGGAGCAGAGAGAGACCTCCCTCCCCCACATATCATAGAGTTGGCCGATGAGGAGGATGCCCCAATAGTTGACCCATGAGTTGTAGGGGAGTTACAGATGCATTTGCGTAGTGGTGGGGTGATCGGATGTGGCATGGTGATGGTAGTCTAGGCCATGAGGATGATGGTGGAGATGGGGTAGATCCAACAGGGTAGAGTCCAAGCTAGGACTGAGGTATGGGGCCATCGATAGAGTAGGTGGTAGTGGAGGAGTAAGAGGCTCATAGAGGAGGATGAGGAGCTGGATTTCGAGGAGAGAGATTCTCCTCTGAGGGTATAGTTGCATGATGTAGAGGTCGAGCTCCAGTCGGCCAAGATCTAGGTACAATAGTGTGATGCTATCATTGCCCAATGGGATGCTACTATAGTACAATGGGATGCTACTATAGAGCAGCTCACTACTCAGATACAAGCTCTACAGGCTACTATCGGGGGTGGTGCTCCTAGGATGTAGGTGGTTGTTGATCCTTCCACACCTCAAGGCTCTACAAGGATAGATCTAGGGGTAGATATCAGGTAGATGTAGGGTTTGCTAGATGAGTATGAGGTGATGATTGTTGGTCATGTAGGCCATATTGCTTCTCTCGAGATGTAGATCAGGAGGCTAGGAGCCACTCCTAGGGAGAGGATAGATGTAGGTGGTTCACAGGCTAGTGGGCGCTCTACCTCAGGGTAGTCTTCCATCCGGCCTAGCCAGAGGACCCGAACTCGCATAGAGAGGCCAGTAGGCTCACACCGTTCCACCCGAGATCCATCCATAAGGGGTGGTGCTATAGGGGGCACCAACCCAATATTTGATTGATGATGTTGTAGGCTTTTATTTTTGAGGTCAGCTGACCTATTATGACTGTAGCCTTCGGGTAATTTTGTATATCCATGCACTTTGAGATACACATTCTGAGACATCTTTTGAGACACACATATTTATATGAGACTTTGCATTATGCTTCATTATGTGTGTCATTTATTGCTTATGTTTTTGTTTTATTTATGTGATGTGATGATGGCATTATGATGAGTTGATATTATATGTGTTAGATGATAGATGATATTTATGATGATATGGATTTGAGATGGATGCTTATGTATATGTTTATGTAGATGCTTATATGATTTGATTATTGTGACATGATGTGATGTATCATGAGTTGATTTGATGATGGATTTATGATTCTATGTATGGGTGAATGCAATGATGTGATCTTATATATGGATGGATGATTTATGACATTATGTATTTATGGATGCAATGTTTTTGTTAGATACATGTTTAATTTTGATTTAATTGTATGCATCTAACTTATGTTATGATATGGTAAATGCAATGTGTCATGCACTGTTTATATGATGCTTAATCTAATGTGAATGAACCTGTATGCTTTAATCACTTAAAACATAAGGAATGCATATGATATGATTTCAACAATCTAAATGGGTGATACCACAGAAAGTATAACAATCATGAATGTAAATAACCATTCTTATCATAAGAACTAATTATTTGGGCATTCATATGTGAAATGTATTGGTGTGTATGTATGTAATTTCTTGATAAAGCTTATGTTATTTAAAAGGTTCAAAATAGTCAGTGGTCATGTAGATATTATTTCTAACATCTATCTGGTATCTAGCCTACTTTGTTTATACCCCTTAATTTGCAACTTTTGGAAAGAAAACTGATGATGTGATGAATGATATGACTTGTTGCTATGTAGGAATTTTGAGGCTTTTCCTGGGACTCAAACACTCTAGTTACTCTATCAATAGTTGCGTACTGACCACACTAGACTTTTGAAGAAGCAAGGCTTTCATCATGGACCTATGGATTCATTATCCCTATGTGTGCAAATGAATATATTTAGATAGAACTCAAGCATTTCCTCCGATGTCAGGCGGGATTCTTTCAGCCCATTGCTAAGATCATGGATCCTCAATTGTTCATCTTATCCTGTGTTGGACTTAGTTGGATTATACCACTAGGTGGCTTTGGGTTACCTAAAGCTAGCTCATCCACATGCAAACATTGGTCTACACAAATGCAAAATGCTATTGTGATAGACATATCATCATGCGTAAGGATACCACCATTTCCAGGCATGGTTATACACCAAACTTGTAATAGGGATCACCTTTCAATTTTGTGCAATGCTGAGAATTCCAGGGATTCAAGTTCCATTCCCTTATTTTCTTCATTTCATTTGGGATACTTGCTCATACTTAGTGATGAAAATCACTATTTATTTTTGACTGATTTTTTCTTGTTTTTCTCTTGAGCAAGGGATTTATGTAAGGATGAAATTCACTTGTTTGTTTTGACTTTGATTGTTGCTTGATTTTGGGATTTTGAATTATGACTTTGGAAACTGGAATTTTGAATTTGTGCTTTGTTTCAGGATTTTTGCTTGTTTTAATGAAAGCAAGGGATTTATGTAGTGATGATAATCACTCATTTCTAGGTAGGGTAGAACTTGTCCTTTTGCCAATTCTCAGCACCTTTGAACCGGTCGCACAGGGGGATAAGCAAGGAAGATCCTTTTCACTTAAGGTAACCTAGACCACTTTATGCAACTTTCATCTTTCCCTTGTACCAACTAGGATTTTAGTGTTTTTCAATTAGTGATAGGATCCTGAATATCTGAGGTATTCATGACTAGACCTTACTCTCTACTAATCAAGATGGCTTCTCACAAAAATTGATAAGACCACTAGATATGGTTGAATGACCGAAAAATCTTAGCCTATTCCTTATAGCAACATGACATGGTTGTGTTGAAAAACACAGTTACACACATGGATGAATGGATGAAGGTGGACTTGTGTATTTGTGGTTGTGATACAAACTGTGGCATCATTTGTAAGAGTGTGATCATAACATATGCAAATGCAATGGATATGCATGTTTGATGTAATGCAACTATATGGATGCAGATGTGAGATGCAACTATTTTTGTATTTTTTATTTTTGCATTGTTTTTGTATTTTTTGATTGTATTTTGACCAAAGGGCTTATTGTGCCTTTGGGGCTTTTAGAGTTTGACCAAATTTTAGAATTTTAACGCAGTGACAATACCCTTGGAGCATTTTTTAATTGAATTTTGACCAAGCAGTGTGAATATACCCTTGGAGCATTTTTGATTGAATTTTGACCAAGCGGTGTGAATATACCCTTGGAGCATTTTTGAATTGAATTTTGACCAAGTGGTGTGAAGATACCCTTGGAGCATTTTGATTGAATTTTGACCAAGCGGTGTGAAGATACCCTTGGAGCTTTTTTTTAATTTTTTTTTTTTTTTTTTTTTTGAATTTTTTTTATTTTATGACATATTTGAATGTTTTTGTATTTTATGTGTAAAATGTCTTCAAATGAATGATATTGAGAGGCTCAGGCTCTTCAACACCATCCAATGATGTGAGGTGATATGCCCCAGGCCCAACCCTTTCTAAAATCATGTAGGGGCCTATCCAGTTTACCATAAATTTGTCTCGTAGGTGCGTGACAGATTTGAGTTCTGCTAGTTTTCTTTGAGCACAAGATCCCCAAATTTGAATTCTCTCAAGTGGACTTTACTATTGTAAGCTCATGCAAGGTGATCTTGATAAACATGGAGATGCTCCAAGGCATTGACTCGACGTTCATCAAGAAGTGTTAACTGATCAAGGTGGCCTTGTCATGTGGTGTCATCATCTATGAAGTCCTTCAATGCTATGCGTAGAGTTGGAATCTCCAACTCTAGGGGCATGATGGCCTCAGTGCCATATACAAGTGAAAATGGTGTTGCCCCAGTGGGCATCCGCACACTAGTCCTGTATGCCCATAATGCCAAAGGCAATTGTAAATGCCAGTCCTTATGATTATCTTTCACTATTTTCCTCAAGATGGAGACTATTGTTTTGTTTGAGGCTTCTGCTTGCCCATTTGCTTATGGATAATAGGGTGTTGAAAAACTATGCTGAATGTGATATTTGTTCATTAAAGCATGCACATTTTTGTTCTTGAAATATGGCCCATTATCCGATATTATCTTTGAAGGGACCCCAAAATGACTTATGATATTGTGGAGTATAAACTCCGCAATCCTTGGTCCAGTTGTCGATGTTAAGGGGATCACTTCGACCCATTTGGTGAAGTACTCAATGGTTGTTATGATGAACGTGTGTCGGCCAAGGATGGGGGTGAAATCTTCCCCACTAAGTCTAGTCCCCACTATGAAAAGGGCCATGCTGCCTGGATGGGTTGCAAGGCTTGTGATGGCAAGTGAGTGAGGTTTGCATGATGCTGGCACTTAACACATTTCTTGACATACTCGCAATAGTATTTCTCCATAGTGGGCCAATAGTAACCCATTCTCAAGATGTGCTTAACGATGGCCATGCCACTGAAGTGACCACCACACGTACCATCATGAGCTTGCAAAATTGCCTAGGATGCTTCCTAGGGCTCAAGACAATGAAGGAGCATTCCATCATAGCCTCATCTATAAAGGATCTCTCCTAGCAAGATATATCTCATCACATTCTATTTAAATGCTCATATTTCGACATGCGATAGGCCTTGCGGTACTATTCCAAGCTTTAGGAAGTCCCGTAATTGGGAAAGCCAATCCTGATAAGCCATGACTTCTATGGATAAAATGACATGCTCCTCCTATGATCCAAAATTTGTGAACACAGATTGAGAAATCACCCTATGGTGGATGGTTGTACCACACTCTATAGGACCTTGAGAGATCAAATATTCCCAAGGTGTCATTTGCAAGAAAGCTCTAGCTCTGAAGGACCAATCCTGATTTGGTTTGATCTGGATCATGTTGACTGACTCTAGGTTGTCAATAACCTCACGTTGTATTGCTGAATATGCGAGCACTTTGACATGAATGGTCATGAAATCAATAGATAGATTCTGAGGGATTAAGGATCCCAAATATGCCATGGTGTCTACAAATCTGTTTGATGTACGAGGGATTGCCTCGATGTCATACCATTCTAGTCGGGCTAGGTAAGTGTCAACAAGCTCCTTGTAAGCTTTCAAGAGTGGGCACCTACATTGGAACAATCCTTTGACTTGATTAACTATGAGCAAAGAGTCACCAAAGATATTCAATCTTTTAATGCCCATTGCAATGGTTGTTTGGAGTCCCAAGATCAAGGCCTCATACTCTGTGTTATTGTTTGTGCAAGGGAAGTCTAACTTGAATGATAAGGGCAATGGAGCACCCTACGGTGTGATAAAGACTATCCCTGCTCCGCCCCCTTGCTCGCACTTTGAACCATCGAAGAACAATGCCATGTCTCTTTCCTTTTTAGGCTCTTCGGGTTTGGGTGGATCTGATAATGTGAAGACCGCATCATCAGGAAATTCTATGGTGAGAGGCTTGCTATCTTGAAGAGGTGCCTCTGCTAATTGATCTGCTATGACTTGGCCCTTGATGGACTTTTGGCTTATGAACTCTAGATCAAATTCTATCAATAGCATAATCCACTTTGCAGTACATGTATTATGATAGGTCTTGTTCATCATATACTGCAAAGGATTTTGTTTTGATATAACGTAAGTCGTATGGCTCAACATGTAGTGTCACAATTTTATGGTTGCAAAGACCACTGCTAAGCACAACTTTTCTACATACGCATATCCTAGCTCATAACTTACCAAGGTGCGACTGATGTAATATATGACTTGCTCTTTATCTTGTGCATTCTTTTGGGCCAACATGGTGCCCAAAGCAAAATCAGTAGCCGATATGTATAGTAAAAATGGCACGTCTAGCCTTGGTGGAGCCAATACTAGTGGTGTTTCCAGGTAAGTTTTGATCTCTACAAAGGCTTGTTGGCACTCTTCATCCCAATGAAATGGGACATCTTTGCATAGCAACCGGTTCATGGGTCGACACTTGTCTGATAATTGTGCAATGAACCATTTGATGGATGCTACCTTGCCTTGTAGGCTTCTTAACTCCCTAATGTTGGTAGGGGTGGCCATTTCCATTATAGCTTCTACCTTTGTAGGATCGACTTCAATGCCTCTCTTAGAAATGATGAAACCTAAGAGCTTACCAGAAGTCATGCCAAACACACACTTCTTAGGGTTCAATATGATGTTGTGCTCAATGAGGTGATCGAAGACTTTCGTAAGGATCTCAGCATGCTCTTGTCATACTAAATATTTGGCCAGCAAGTCATCCATGTAGTCTTCTAAGATTGTGTGCATGTAGTCATGAAATATGTATGTCATGGCCCATTGATACGTGGCACCAACATTCTTTAGGCCAAATGGCATCACCTTGTAATAGAATGTTCCCCATGGAGTAATGAAAGTAGTCTTATGTTGGTCTTCGGGTTTGATTCAGATTTGATTGTATCCAGAAAACCCATCCATTAGGGAGAGCATCTCATGACCTGTAGTGGCATCAACAAGAGCATCTATGTTTGGCAATGGGAATGAATCCTTTAGAGTTGCCCTATTCAAGTCTCTAAAATCTGTGCAAATGTGGACTCTTCCATCTGGTTTTCCCATGGGCACCATGTTTGAAACCCACTCGGGATAATCGATGGGAACTATGAAAATCGCATCCAATAGTTTTTGTAACTCGTTCTTCACCATCAAAGTGATGGTTGGATGCATTTTCCTCAAATTTTGCTTGACTGGCTTCTTCATGGGATCCAATGAAAGGTTGTGAACAACTAACTTTGGATCAATCCCTGGCATGTCTTTGTAAGTCCAAGAAAAATATTTGGCCTCTCTTTAAGGAGAGGAATTATGATGGCTTGTTCCTCTGGAGACAGACTTTCTCCGAACTTGACTTTCTTTGGTTGAGTAGGATCATCACTGATGTCCATCTCGAAAGTCACTTCTATAGCCATATGTGACCCATCCTCCAATTGGTGAGGCATGGGTATCAAATGAATGTCATCGATGGGATTTATAGGTCCTACTGACTCAGAATCCAAGCCGACATGGAATACGTCATATGCACATCCTGATGCAAAATGAAATGGTTGCCACACCTCTTCACTAGGGAAAAGGTCTTCAAGCTCTATGGGTGAATCAATGTGGTCCCAATCAATAGCCTCTGTATCAAGACACAGTGGTTTAGTAGGATGCACTAGGTTATGAAGTGGAGTGGTCAAATCAATGGAGATCATATTGATGGATGGAATGAAATCTCTAGGACCACATGGGTGAAATATTATCTCAGAGGTTTCTCCTCCATTCTCATGATGAGGCTCTAGAGGAAAAGGAATATCTAGATCTAGCCCATGAGCAGGCTGGATAATAGGATCATTGGGTTCTAAGAGCTCCCTGAACGTAGGTGGAGGGGGATTGACCATACGATGAATGACATTTAAGTCAATAGGTCTCCCCAAAAACCACAAGCCAGGGTCTATGGCATGAAGTACCACTTCTCTTTCTACCAGTATGTTGACCTACCATAAGTGGTGAGGTCCAAGATAAGCCATCTCAGTCTCATCATCAAAGTCATCATCACTTATCCAAAAACCATTAGCATTGGTATGTGGCCCCAAGGTAAGGGGTACATCTCTTGGCCCTAAGTAGGCCATATCTATCTCATCCTCATATTCTTCATCACTTATGAAGATGCCATTTGCATTAGTATGTTGCCCCAAGTCATGGGGCCATTGCCTTGCCCCTAGGTAGGCTCTCTCTATTGAGTCCTCTGACTCATAGCCACTTTCATCCGATATGTACCCACTCTCATTGTGGCTGGACCAGGAAAGGCTTTGTAAATAGTGAGGCCCATGATAGGCTAAGCTTGTATGTGCTTCATCATCATTTGCCTCGTATCCATTTCCTTCTCGTTCCTCATCCCACAAGTTGCAACCTATTGGGATGGCATCAATTGTGGAGCTTGGATGATAAGTCTCGGGTGGTGGTATGTTTACCACAACCACTTATCTGTTGCTCAGATATCTTGCACTTGGTGGGTGATAAGGAATAAAATTGATGTCTTCTCCTAACCCCAAGCTTAATCTATCCAAGGCTACTGCTAGAGAGTCATCTCGACCTCTGATGTGATAGCCTAACCCAAACCTATCAGATGGAAGCTGGTATTGTGGCTCGAATGGCCGCCTACACCCCTGCTCATATATACCAAGACCGTAACCATGCCAATGGCAACATTCAAAATAGGTTAGAGCAAACTCAAGATTAGAGAGGTAATGAACATTAATAATGAATAGTTCATCATTGTCCTCTTCTATATCTATAGACTTATGGGCGCAGTCTAGGCCAACATAGATAAAATTTGTCTAGTTGGGAGGGATTCCAAGTGGAACCACTATTCCCACTAGTGGTCTTAGATATTTTGGCCATCCCATGTCTTGTGTAGACTCTATGATGGGCATAAATGTTATGTTCTACACAAGATACTCTCCTATCCCTATACTTTCCAAGTGTATTATCGCATGTGATGTGGATGATCCTACAGATGACACTGGCGAAGCGGGCTCTAGTATCTCCTCAACTTGATCTTGGAGATATTCTTCTTCCATGGGACTTGGAATTTTCTCAATGTCTATGGTTAGCACTTCCTTGGGCTTTCTTTCCTCAACTATGGGTACCTTTAGCTTCTGATTATCTTTTGGTTTAGACGTTGATGGTCTATTAGAAGCATTAGTCATTTTGGGTGCAAGATGAGGTGTTGATGTGTCTGGGTTTTTATGTACCCCTTTGCCTTTGTTATCTAGTTGTGTAGTTGGAGATGAAGGTCCTACATACAAGTGGGTAGAGGGAATTACAAATTCTCCTAGAAAATCCACTTGATGGACATATTTGAATGGCTCTTCATCAGCCAACACCACATAGACTTTGTCATCATGCACGTACTTGACACATTGGTGTAAAATCGAAGGAACACACTTCATATCTCTTATCCAAGGGTGCCCTAGGAGGATGTTGTATTGCATGGCCCCTTCCAAGACATGACACATCACAGGGATGGTCTTATGCCCTACCTTGATGGGTAGGACTATCATTCCCATAGTATTGCATAAAGCATCATTGAAAGCTCTTAATGTGTAGGCTCCCGGAATGATATTTGACTTGGGGATCTTGAGGTGTTCTATTGCTGTTGTTGTGATGATGTTGATTGAAGAACCCGTATCGACCAAGACCCTCTTAAAAGGTAAATCATTGACTGATGCAACAATGTGCAATGGAGGGTCTAGTAAGGCAGTAGACACTATCTTAATTTCATGATCATAAAATCGGATTACAGGTTCTTGACATTCTTGTACTTGTCCGATAAAACAAGTGAATGCATTTGGATCTTGCGGTTGGAGCTCAATTGATCTCAAAATCTCCATCAAAGTCTCCCTGTGCTTTGGGGACTATTGTATGAGCTCATAGATAGATAGCTTAGCTAGAGTCATTTGTAAATTTTGCTCTAGTCTACTCCGAACAGTTACCACAGGTCGAGTTGGTGGACCTGGAAGGTTGTTCTACCCCTACCTCTACCTGGGTGTAGCTGGGACATTAATAGGAGCTGTAGGAGGTTGTGGTTGACCATATCATCTAGTCCTGGTAGCTATATTGACAATTTCAACCATCCCAATGCACCCATGGGTAGGTGTATCAATTCGAACCTGATTGACTTGGGCACCTTGCCCTCTAGGGACCTCATGGTTGGGCAGCGGGTTCTTGTATATGCCCATATCTCTATTATCGAGAGCCAATGGGTTGTCAACTTTAAGTTCTCCTACCTCAATCATGTTTTGCACCTGATGTTTGAAACCAACGCAAACTTCAATATTATGCCCTAGTATCCTATGATAAGGGTAAAATTGATCTTCCCTATATCCTTTTGGCTTAGGATGGTTGGGATCTATAAGGGGTACATCTAGAAATCTGATCTTCCCAGCCTCGCTCAATTGGTTGAAAATTGATTGCATTGACTCTGATAGAGGTGTAAAATAGCGAGGTGGCTTGCATTCTCTATTTCACCCTTGATTGTTCTTTTGATCATAATTGGCTGGTGGGGGTTATGCTTGATAATTTTAGGGTTGTTATGTAGCCCCATCCTTAGGTGCAGCCAATACTACTTGATTAACTAGAGCAGGGCTTGCCTACTTCTACTTGTATTTGTCATTTTTGCTATTTTTGTTCCACTCCTTATTTTGGAGCTTGATGGTTCCCTCATCTACTTTTATGTCTTCAATGAGTTTGGCCTGTGCCAAGGCTTCCTCAAATGAAGGATATTGTTGAAGTTGTAGCAAGAGGGAAATATGTTTAGAACAACTCTTGGTGAACATGTGGATAATTTCTTCTATGGGGATGGAGAATGATAACTTTGCCATGACTTTTCTCCACCTATCCCCATATTCCATTACTGGCTCATCGTCATAATGTTTTAGGTTGGCCAGGTCCGAAAGGTTCACCTTTATTTTAGAACCAAAGGAGAAATGCTTTAGGAATGCGTTTGCTAGTTGTTCAAAACTGGATATGTTGTGCTTGGGCAGTTGGTTGAACCATTGAGTGGCAGCGCCCAAAAATGTCATAATGAAAGTCCTTAGCATAAGAGCATCATTGTCTTCAAGATGAAAACATGCATTGATAAAATTGGTAATATGCTCTTGTGCATCCTCTTCACCCTTAAAATTTTCTAACCTAGGCATCTCAAAATGCTTAGGATATGCAGGGCTAGGGACTGATGGGCATAATGGTTGGTTGTGTATTTTGCTCAATGTCGGTTGGTTGCCTACCATTTCTTGTTTCTCAAAGGACTTCATATTTTTAGTGAGTGCCTAGAATGCCTTTGAGGTGAGGAGTTCCTCTTCTTGTAGGCCCCCTCATGGTGGTAATGGAGGTAACTCTATGTGCCTTTGACTTGTTCTATTTTCTTCCCTCCTACGAGGGGATTCAGGATGCGCTTGATCCTGATTTATCATATCTACCCTTTCTCCACCAGTTTGATGTTGTTCATAATTTGAGTGGTGGTTTTGTTGTGGGATTTCTTATTGTCTATTGTACCCCTCTCTTGGTGAGTCAACATGTTTATCTCTTTGATGACCATTGTCATTGGCTTGTAAATTGATGCGAGCTAGTTGCTCAACTTGTTCTCTAAGACGTTGCTCATGTTGATGCAAAAGCCTTTCTCTTTATTTGTCATGTTCGAGAGCTTCCACTAGCTCTCACTCTTTATACAACACATTTTCTAACCATCGCATGTGGTCAGATTGCACTATTGAAGAGGACTCAGGTTTATCTGATTCTACTCTTGTGGTTTTGATTCATAGATTCCTCAAAGAGGTCTCTATTATTTCTTTGCTTTTGCTTGCTACTATAATCTATTCTATATGTTGATAAGTGTCTCTATGGTCAGACTCTGCATGAGACTTGTAGAGTCATTCTGAAGCATCCCTAGGTTGAGAGGTGCATTTAGAAGTAATAGTTCATGAACTTCCAGATGCAAAATTTTTGTGACTACGATTCTGGGAGGTGGTCTCGGATGCAACCGATCCAACTCATCTAACTATCTTGTTTTCCATGGCTGATCCCTTGGGGTGCCATTTTCTCCAATGAGGTCATAATATATTGGAATCCTTCCTCTTGTGTGAAGGGTATCTTCTATTTGATGCCTATGACTGGATGTAGCTCTAGTTTCTTGCCCTTCAGTGGGTAGACCTATTCTCAATGTCTCATGTGAATTTTGAGATGTTGTGACTCTTGTGTGTCTTTTTGGTGATGAGGGTTTTGTGGCCCTATCTACCCTCCATGAGGATGGATATGGGGAAACCTCATCATCCCTATGTGAAGAATGGGGTCTAGAACCCTCCTTATGTCCATGTGAGGAGGAAGCTCTTGAAGCCTCCTCATGTCTCTGAGAAGTTTCTGTGTTTAGAGGAAGGCCTTGAGGCTTCCTCGTGTCTCCTTGATGATGATGGTCATGAAGCCTCTTTGTGTTTTTGTGATTTAGTTCCATGATTTGACTCTCTATTTGGGGTTTCTCGAGGAGAGCCCCCAAGGGTTGAATTATCACCCCATAGACTCATGGAACTACGTCTCACGATCTTATGAGCATGTGGTTCAATGTTACTATGACTTCACCTATGGGTATGTGTTGCTTCAGATTCTCCCTCGGTATTGGACCGAGGATGTTTACTTCTGGTTTTGACCATTGTGCTTGTGAATTAGTTTTTTGGATTGCAATTTAGATGTGGCCAAACAATATCAAGCAAGTGTTTATCTTGATTACCAATTTATGTGTGCCCTAAACTATTTGATGTGTCTTTGATATGTTGTTGCTCTTGTTTCTTGCTCTTGTTTTGGATTTAGAATAAGGAGACTCATCCATAGTGGGAATCAAGAACACCCATGCCAAACATGATTTTCTCAAAAAGAGACTAGGGTACACCGCTGAAGTCCCAGTGGGGGGTTCGCCTAGCTCTTCCACTCTGAACCAATTGTTCCAATAGTGGGAGATAGTTTGAACATGAGTAACTTAGTACCACTATGAAGAAGTTCCCAATTCCATTCTAAGAAGATCTAGGGGGCAAGCCGGTGGAAGGAGATGAATGCCAATGTCACCGGACTGAATTGAAGGTTGGTGATGAAATCCAACTCTCCAATGTTTAAAACATGCGTATGTGTGTGGGGTTCATTTTAAGTTTGCATAAAGTAAAATGCATCATACAACAGTAATGAATCTTTCCTATATGCCTGATATGAATGACGTTTCACTTTTTAGAAAAGATGCATAACTAGTATGAGATTCATGAATGTATTCTACTTTGTGCAAATATGGCCTCTAGTAGGGCCTCAAGGCAAGCAAACCAACACACAATTCCTAGCACGCTGGATTCTAGGGTGGACTTTACAAGCATAAGTCATTGTTCCTAGCAACGCCTAGTGAAAATCTAAAAAAACTCTAAGATGCACCAGATGCAAATTCTTTCCTTTCATTCCTTAATTTTCCAAATTAAAATGTGGTTTAATGTTCACTATTTTTAGGAAAATAGAAGCAGATAAAAGAACATAAATTATCAGAGAAGCTATACCAACCTCAAATCCAGCTCAGAGGACCAATATTTTGATTTTTGTTGCACTCAAGCTCTAGCCACTGTTGACCAGAGCGGCTGATTCCTAGCCGTTGTAGACCAGAGCGGCTGACTCCTAGCCACTGTAGACCAGAGTGGCTGATTCTTGGCCATTGTAGATCAGAGCGGCTAGACCTGCACACAAAAACATGGATTAGTGATGCAAGAGCATCCAGTGGTAGCAGCACAATCTTGCAACAAAAGAAATAAAGAGTGAATAAAAACATAAAATACTCTAAGTGTTGTAATGTGTCACGATATTGCGACATAAAAGTTGTCGCGATATCGTGACAAACTCAAAACAAAGCCAAGCGCAAAATGCAAGTGTCGCGATATCACGACATAAAAGTTGTCACGATATCACGACGAACTCAGAACAACGACGGGTGCAAAACGCAAGTGTCGCGATATCGTGACGGACTCAGAACAACGGTGGGCGCAAAACGCAAGTGTCACAATATCGCGACATAAAAGTTGTCACCATATTGCGACGAACTTAGAACAACGGCGGGATCAAAATGCAAGTGTCACGATATCGTGACATAAAAGTTGTGATATCACGACGAACTTGAACAGAGGCAAGGGCAAAATGCCAGTGTTGCGATATCGCGACATAAAAGTTATCGCGATATCGCGACGACATTTGAGCAAAGGAGAAAGCAAACGCAAGTGTCGTGATATCGCGACATACAAAGTGTCGTGATATCGCGACATACAAAGTGTCGCGATATCATGACAAGTTTTAACAAAATCCACAAGCAAAGGAAAGTGTCGCAATATCGCGACACATTGGCCAACAAGGACAAAAGTCAAAAAAGTATCGCGATATCGCGACATATTAGCAGAGAACGAACAAAGCCAAAAAAATGTCGCGATATCGCAATAGATGGACTAAAGGGAAAAAGAGTCGCATTTTCGCAACCCGGCTAGGAGAGAGAAGGGCGGGTTGAAGAGATGTTGCGATATCGCGACATGCTACTTTTTTGCGGACAGTTACAAAATGACATTTGACAATTCTAGAAGTCGTTAAGGCAGTTCCAGGGAACCATTGCAGCGGTTACAGGGATAGTTATGAACGGCGGTTGCAACAAGAACCTATGATTATAAAAAGAGATTATTTCGAAGGATTACGCAGGCTGGAAAAGACAAAGACTATGGTTTTTGATGCATTTTTTTGTACTGTGTAATTATTCCATGGTTTGGAATTGTAATCTTTCCATGCTTCTAAATGAAAATTGAGTCTTTTTTCTTTGTGTTAAAATTTGGCTCCCCATAAAGTGGTATCAGAGAAAGAAGATTCTGAGTGTGTAAGCAGAGCGTCGAATGTGAGGCAGCTTACACCAAGATCTAGGGTTAAGGGTTCTAAGAAAAAGTGAAGAAGAATACCGCCACGAAGAAATCGTGGTGCTGGAAGGAACATGGTTCCTGAACGAGACTTTCGAGCATTACAAAGGCAAGTGCAGGCCCTGCAGGAAGAATTGCAAAGAGGAGTAGAGCCAAGAGGAGAAGACCAGAGCAATGATGAAGCTTGTGGAGTTGATGACCCGTCAGAAGAAGAAGAAGAAGCAATGAGTGCTGCAGAATATCGAATGATTAAAGCCATTTCTCAAATTGGAAAAAGGCCAAAGATTGACGTATCCACATATTTTGGAAATTTAAATCCAGAAGAGTTGATAGACTGGATCAACGTATGGAGGAGTATTTCGAATATGAGGAGGTTGAAGATCCAAATCAAATAAAATTTGCAAGAACAAATTTGAAAGGCCATGCTGGCATATGGTGGAAAGGAGTGCAGCTGGAATGAAATCATAGAGGAAAAGAAAAGATCACCAGGTGAGATCGAATGGTTGAAAAACTAAAACAACATTTTATTTTGATAGATTACGAATTAGATCTATTGCAAAAAATGTAGAGTTTGCGATAGTCCAGCAAGTTTGTTAAAGAATATACAGAGGAATTTTTTAAAATTTTCATTAGAATCAGCCATACGAAAGCAAATAAAGAGAGAGTAGCCCCTTATATTAATGGGTTGAGAACCAGCGTACAAGAAGAATTGAGTTTGGTTCGAATGAGCACCATTGAAGATGCTTACCAGTTTGATTTGAAAGTGGAAGAGAAACTAAACCGTAGATTTGACAGTAAACAAAGAGGAAGAGGTCGTGGTGGAAGAACTGGTGGCAGAACCAGTGGAGGTAAATATGACGGCCCGCAGAAGACTAGTGAAACAAAAAATCACCAGGAATAGAAGGAGGAGAATGCATACCGTCCCCGTAATCAGAACAATGATTATCAAAGGGGAAGAGGTAGAGGTGGACGCGGATATAGAAAAGAAAGATTTGGTGGAACTTGCTTCAATTGCGGGGAAGAGGGGAATCAATCATATGAGTGTCCCCAACACCAAGAAGCACCGAATAGAAGGCCTGAAGCAAATGCTCGAGCTGCGATCATTGAGGATGGTGTTGAATCTGAGCACTCTGAAGAAGCAGAGCGAGGAGAAGTGATGATCACAAGGAGAACATTGTTGAACGAAGAGAGGGAACCAGACCAGCGAAAAATCTTGTTCTGCACGAGGTGCAAATGTTCAGGTAAAATCTATAATATTATTATTAATAATGGTAGTACAAATAATTTGGTCTTTGAGGAAATGGTAACTAAGTTAAAGCTAGAAGGAAGGCAGCACCTGCATCCATACCGAATTGCATGGTTGTAGAAGGACCATAGAGCATTGGTCAGTGAACAATGTTTGGTCAAGTTTCAAATTGAAAGATACCAGGATGAGGTCCTGTGTGATATTTTGTCGATGGATGCTTGCCATTTGTTGTTGGGAAGACCATGGCAATTTGACAAATGTGCGACGCATGATGGGCATGCAAATACCTATTCCCTGACAAAAGATGGAGTGCACCACAAACTGAAGCCATTAAAGGAGGTTGAGGAAAAGGTATGCAATAATGCTAGAATTTGTTTAGTAGATGGCAAATTTTTTTTGGATGGTCTAAAGAGGGATTCAATGTGTTATGCATTAATTCCTACTATAAATAGAGAAGAAACTACTGACATTCCAGCAGAAGTTGAACATTTGTTAGCAGAATTTTTTGATATTATATCAGACAATGTGCCTGAGGGTTTATCACCAATGAGGATGATTAGTCATCAGATTGAATTAATGCTAGGATCTAGCTTACCCAATAAGGCTGCCCATAGAATGTCTCCTGTAGAGAATGAATATTTGAACCAACAAGTTCATGAGTTGTTGCAGAAGGGATTGATTAGAGCAAGTTTGAGTCCCTATGCAGTACCTGCAGTACTAGCACCAAAGAAGGGTGGAGAATGGAGAATGTGCACTGATTCAAGGGCCATTAACAAGATTACCATTAAGTATCGATTTCCATTACCTAGAAAGGACGAAATAATGGACTGTTTGAGTGGAGCTAAATACTTCACTAAGATTGATTTAAAGAGTGGATATCATCAAATACGTGTTCGAGAGGGTGACGAGTGGAAGACAACCTTCAAAACCAAAGAGGGTTTGTATGAGTGGTTAGTTATGCCATTTGGATTAACTAATGCACCCAGTACATTCATGAGGCTGATGAATGAGGTATTGCAAGACTTCCTGGAAAAGTTTGTGATAGTTTATTTGGATGATATTTTAATTTTTAGTAAAATATTGGACGAGCATTTGAGGCATGTTCGGACAGTTTTTGAAAAGCTGTGAGAGGAGCAGTTGTTGATAAATTTTAAGAAGTGCAGTTTTGTACAGAAAGAGTTGATATACCTGGGATTTGTCATCTCAGAGGAGAGTCTAAAAATGGATCCTGAAAAGGTGAAGGCTATCATTGAATGGCCTGCCCCAAGGAATGTAACAAAGGTAAGATCATTTCTTGGTCTTGCAAGTTTCTATAGAAAGTTTATTAGAGACTTTAGCAGTATTTGTGCACCCCTAACAGAAACCATGAGAGGGGATAAGAGATAATTTAAGTGGACTACCAAGGCAGGTACTAGTATGGACATATTAAAGAAGAAAGTGACAGAACAGCCCATTCTGGCACTTCTAGATTTTAATAAAGTGTTTTAGGTTGACTATGATGCCAGTGGCAGTGCCATTGGAGCCAAGTTTTGAGCCAAGAAGGTAAACCTATTGCATACTTTAGTAAAAAGTTAAATGATGCTAGAAAGAAATACTTTGTTTATGATCAAGAATTCTATGCTATCATTCAGGATCTTAAAAAATGGAGACATTATTTGCTAGCCAAAGAGTTTGTTTTATATACTGACCATCAAGCTTTACAATATATAAATAGTCAAGGTAAACTTAACCAGCAACATTTGAAGTGGGTTGAATTCCTGTAGAGTTATACCTTTGTCCTAAAGCATAGAAGCATCAAATCTAATAGAGTTGTAGATGCCTTGAGTAGAAGGCATAATTTGTTGATAGAAATGAGAGTGCAAGTTGTTGGGTTTGATGAACTCAAGAGTTTATACCCAGCAAATCCAAATTTCGCAGAGGCATGGATGGCATGTTTGTCTCCTACTACTATGGATTGCATTAAGTGGTTGGATTTTATGATCCAAGATGGGATGCTATTTTGGAAGAACCAGTTGTGCATTTCTAGAAGTTCCATGAGGGAAAATCTGATCAAAGAGAAACATAGTGGAGGACTACCAGGACATTTTGGTCGAGATAAGACCATTGCTCTAGTTAGTGAGAATTACCATTGGCCACAGTTGCAGCCGAATGTGACAAAATTTGTGCAGGGTTGTAGAGTGTGCCAGATGGCGAAAGGAGTAAGCCAAAATACATGAATGTATTAGCCATTGCCTGTACTAGAAAGACCATGGGAGGACATCAGTATGGATTTTGTTCTTGGTCTACCAAGGACACAACACGAAAATGATGCCATTTTTGTTATTGTTGACAAGTTTTCAAAGATGGCCCATTTTATTCCATGCCAGAAGACAAGTGATGTTGTTCATATTGTAGGCTTGTTTTTCAAGGAGCTAGTACAACTTCATGGTCTACCCCAAAGCATTTTCTCGGATAGAGATACCAAGTGTGTGGGTTATTTCTGGAGAACTCTGTGGAAGAAGCTAAAAACATAATTGAAGTTTAGTTCTGCATACCACCCGTAGACTGATGGACAGACCGAAGTAGTCAATAGAAGTTTGGGTAATATTCTACGATGTCTGGTAGGAGATAAACCCAAGGGATGGGATCTGATTTTACCGCAGGTAGAGTTTGCTTACAATAATTTTGTCAATCATAGTATTGGTAAATTCCCATTCTAGATAGTGCATGGGAATAGCCCAAGAAATGCTTCTGAGTTGAGGTCGATAGATAAAGGAGAAAAGCACAGTGCTGAAGTTGAAGACTTTGTAGCACACATGAAGAATTTACATGAAGAGGTCCAATAGCATATCAATAAAATGAATGCTACGTACAAAGCTAGAGCAGATCAGAAGTGGCATTTCAAGGAATTCCAGATAGGAGATGAAGTCATGGTTCACTTGCGCAAGGAACATTTTCCTAGCAAAACCTACAATAAGCTAAAGATGAAGAGGTTTGGACCATGCCGGATCATAGGTAAACGAGATTCAAGAAATGCCTATGAAGTAGATCTACCAAGTGAGCTGAATATTTCACCTATTTTCAATATTTTAGACTTGGTCGAATATCATGAAAGAAGTTGTAGCGAGCCACCCAGTCTAGATATGTGGAAAATTCTAGAATTTACTCCAAAAAAAGAGGAAATCGAAGACATACTAGACACTCGCAAAGGCAGAAGTACCCGAAATAGAAAATATTCAGAGTATTTGGTCAAGTGGTAGGGCCAACCTATCGAGGATGCAACTTGGTTGTCCAAATCAGAGGTTGATCACCTGGGTTTTCCTCTGACCGTCCAGAAGTGAGGATCACTTCTAAATCTACCCCGGGTGTCTGATGCAGGAGCATCCAGTGGTAGCAGCACAATCTTGCAACAAAAGAAATAAAGAGTGAATAAAAACACAAAATACTCTAAGTGTTGTAATGTGTCACGATATCGCGACATAAAAGTTATCGCGATATCATGACAAACTCAGAACAAAGCCGAGCGCAAAATGCAAGTGTCATGATATCGCGACATAAAAGTTGTCGTGATATCGCGACGGACTCAGAACAACGGCGGGCGCAAAATGCAAGTGTCACGATATCACGACATAAAAGTTGTCACGATATCGCGATGGACTCAGAACAATGGCAGGCACAAAATGCAAGTGTCACGATATCGTGACGAACTCAGAACAACGACGGGAGCAAAATGCAAGTGTCACGATATCGCGACATAAGAGTTGTTGCGATATCACGACGAAATTGAACAGAGGCAAGGGCAAAATGCCAGTGTCACGATATCGCAACATAAAAGTTGTCGTGATATCGTGATGACCTTTGAGCAGAGGAGAAAGCAAACGCAAGTGTCGCAATATCACGACATACAAAGTGTCACGATATCGTGACAAGTTTTAACAAAATCCGCAGGCAAAGGAATGTGTCGTGATATCGTGACACATTGGACAACAAGGACAAAAGCTAAAAAAGTGTCACGATATCATGACATATTAGCAGAGAACGACCAAAGCTAGAAAAATGTCGTGATATTGTGACAGATGGACTAAAGGGAAAAAGTGTCGCATTTTCACGACCCGACTAGGAGAGAGAAGGGCGGGTTGAAGAGATGTCATGATATCGTGACATGCTACTTTTTTGTGGACAGTTACAAAATGACATTTGACAGTTACAGAAGTCGTTAAGGCAGTTCTAGGGAACCGTTGCAGCGGTTACAGGGACAGTTACGAATGACGGTTGTAGCAAGAACCTGTGATTATAAAAAGAGATTATTTCGAAGGATTGCGCAGGCTGGAAAAGATGAAGGCTGTAGTTTCTAATGCATTTTTTTGTACTGTGTAATTCTTCCATGGTTCAGAATTGTAATCTTTCCATGCTTCTAAATGAAAATTGAGTCTTTTTTTTGTGTTAAAATTTGGCTCCCCATCAATTAGTAAAGTGGTAAAAAATAAAACTAGGTGGGTGTCCCATCGTGATTGCCATCTGTAGCGACCCCGGGGAAGCGGCTACACCTTCCACTCACTCTATTTGTTATTATTATTGATTTTTAACATATATTAAATAAAAATGCATACAAGAAAGGCATAACCGAAGTACAAAGAAATAAATGAATGAATGCTTTGTATTGATATTTACAAGATCCAGTTACATATAAATCCCTCTACGGGATACCCTTCATTTGATACATGATTTTACACAAAAAGGGTAGCAGATGTATAAAATATCCCCTAGAAAGGGGTGATGCACATTTACAGGCTTCCTAGTGACGCACATGGAACTGTATGAGAGCTTACAGATGCCTCCTTCTCCAGGTCTGACTCCTAGAGGGATCCTCTTTCTCTCGTATGTTGTAGATCTGTCTGATGAACCTGTTGCCCTGAAATCAATGAAATAACAACACACACTTAGATGTATAAGATTACCTCCTTAGATGAGGCTATTAGCAATGAATAAAATCAATGGAAACAAATGCAATGAAACTGATACTATGAATGCAAATAACTAAAATAAATCTTATGCTAATGATATGAAAACATGGAGGAAGCAAAATAACAAAAACTATCACCTAAACCCTAGACTAGGTTGCGATCCACTATCTAGGACAACGGTCGCTAGGGTGAAATATGTCTCTATTGATCCAAAGGATATGGGCTCAAGTCTACTACTAATGTTAAAATTATTACCGTATGTGTTCAGATTTACCCTCCAATCTGATAGGGCTTCGCTACAAAAATCGATCTCCAAGTCTCTAGAAGCTCTCCTCAATGATCCAACCTATTCAAAATTTTGATGTGTGATGTTCTTTCTATAATTGATAAAAGAAGGTACCCTAGTGCTTTTAGGTTTACTCTTTATAAAGTGTTTGAAGCCCTAAGTCAATTTTCAAACCCTAGGACTGAATCCCTCATGCGTAGTGGATGTTAGCATGAGAATTTAAGCTTTTATCTATCCTTGAGGGGTAGTTAACTGATGTCTAAATCTAGACTTGAGTATTTCATGTAGACTGGTTGTGAGGAGGAATGCAAAGTTGTCCTCACTCATCTTTATTGCATGCAAACTGCTCCTTTTGCTAGAGATTAGACTAAATGGGTGGCAAAATGCATTTAAAGTTTAGCTGCTCTAAGCTATAGCAGCCAGAATCCAACTGCTCTGGTCCACAATGGCCAGGCTTGGATGGGCTAAAAATACCTCAAATGAGTGGCTAAAACCACTTTTGACACTTGGAATGTCCCAATGTTTAGTCACATGACCTATTAGTGTGTCCATGTGAGTAGTCTTTTTGAATATGACATGTTTTAGGTGTCTACAATGTTTAGTACAGATCAAAGGACAGAGATTGAGGATAGATTTGTGCTAGACCGAAGGACTGTGTTTAGTGCAGATTTGAAGATATAGTTTGGTGTAGATTTGAGAATAGGTTTGTGCTAGACCAAAGATAGAGATTGAGAAGATTTGTGCTAGACCGAAGGACTGTGTTTAGTGTAGATTTGAGACAGAGCAAAGAGTAAGCTTTGGATGTGACAAAGTATAGAGGACAAAATTCTCTAGTGGATAGAGATCCATTAGCCAAGATAGTGAGGATAGGTCTTCTAAGTGAGAACAAGAGTATTTAGTGGATAGAGATCCATTAGCCAATATAGTGAGGGAAATAGTTCTTCTAGAATATCACTAGCCAAAGCTAAGGATAAAGGAGTTCTCCTATGGATAGAGATCCATGAACTTGATTGAGGGATTGGTCTCTCTTTTGGATAGAGGTCCATAAACATTGTAATAGGGAAATGATTTCCAAAAGATTGATTGAAAAAATTTTAGTGAAATATTTTCTCTATGGAGTAGCCCACATTGGGTGAACCACATTAAATTCATGTCTCTATTGTGTGTGGTGATTTGTGCATTTCTTTGATTCCTTTAGAAGAGTTTAAAAGCTTGAAGAAAAAGCTTAAAAGAACACAATGGATTCTAAAAATGGGTTCTTAGATAATTCTACACCAGTATTTGATGGAAGTGATTATGTATTTTGGAGTATGAGAATTTAGATCCATCTTATGGCACCTGGCAATGACATTTGGGAAGTAGTTGAAAATGGATACATACCACCAGCTACTCCACCTATAGATAAATATGGTAAACTTCTACATCATTACAATTCAAAAGCAATGAATGCAAATTTGAGAGGTTTGCATATAACAAATTTCATAAAAGTTATGCATTGCAAAGAGATGCAAAAGGAATTTGGGATAAGTTGCAAAACATATATGAAGGAGATAAAAGTGTCAAAAGACAAAGATACGAAATATCAAAGGATAATTTGAAGAATTAATAATGAAGGATGAGGAAAATATTAGTGCTTATCTTCTTCGTGTAGACGAGGTTGTTAATGCCATGCAAATACTTGGACTTGAGATTGAAGAATTGAAAGTTTGTGATAAGATCTTAAAATATCTCCCAAAAAGATTTAGTGAAAATATTTTTGCTATAGAGGAATCACAAGATGGTGATTCTTTGAAAATAGATATTTTACTTGGTGTTCTTATAGTTGTTGGGATAAGAACAAAAGAGGAACCTAATATCCATAAGGAAGCAACCTTCAAAGCTACTAAGAAGACAAAGGGCAAGAAGTCATATTCAAGAAATGAGTCATCCAATGATGAAGAAGCAAATTATGGTAGAAAGAATAAGGATTCAAGAAGATTTAAAGATGCAAAATCTGTTAGATGTTTCAATTATGGAAATTATGGTCACTATGCAACTAATTGTCAAGAAGCCAAAAATAGCAATGATGAAGAAAAACAAGATCATAAGAATAGGGAATCAAAAAAATATAGGTACCAAAAGAAAGGTAAGGATGGACAAGACAGAAAAGGAAAAAATTTCTTTCAAAGAAAAAAGAGGAGCTACTATGCAGACAAGGCAAGTAAGTACTCAAGTGATAGTGATAATAGTTTCTCAGATAATGATAAATATGAAGTATTATTTTTGATAGAAGAAAATAAGAAGTTAAGAAAAGATCACCAATAATTCTCAAGTGTTCTAGATGTGGTAATTTAAGACATCTTGAAGATAGTTGTACAAATAATGGTTTCAGTTTTAATGATGATGAATATGAGGATACGCTTGAAGGATCAGAAGAGGATATTCTAATGGCACTAGAAGAAGGAGGTGATCCTATAGAAGACAATTCAGAAAAGAATGAAGATGTTATCAAAGGTAAACAAATAGAGGAAGAATCATGAAAAAGGAGAAGTTGATCTTGAGGGAGAGCTTATTTATGCTCTTAAATTTTTAAAGAAGGTAAGAAAACAAAACTCACAACTTGAGTTTCAGTTTTAAGAATGTGATGAAGAGAGAAGAAAGCTTATAGAGGATTTAAATAAGTCAATAGCTAAGACAAATAAGTTCAAGGATAAGCTAGAAGCAAAGGTATTAGAATGTGAAAGGTTAGAATAAGAAATAGCTCTAAGGGAAGAATTAAAAAGTCTAAGGATAAGCTACATAAGTTTGGAAGGAGCTCAAATAATTTGGATAAGATTATCAAGACACAAAAGCCTATATCAAACAAAATAGGTCTTGGTTTTGAACAGTCTCAAAAGAAACAAGAAGAATAGTCAACCTCAAGTTCTGAAGAATAAGAAACTTCAAAAGAAGACAGTGTGAGAGAAAGTGAAAATTTTGAGGATGAGTTGGATAATAGAAAGTTCAACAAGGAAAGGAACAACACACAAAGAAGAAACAAATGGAACAGGAACCAACACAAAGAAAAAGAGACTAAGAGATCAATGAGGTCAAGGCAAGGAAATTTCAATGGATGATGTTTCTCATGTCATATATTTGGGCACAAGGCTTCACAATGCAAGACACATGAAAGACATGAATATGAGAATTTCAAAAATAGGTAGCCTTTTTATGGGTATTGCTACTCATGTAATCGGTTTGATCACAAGGCAATGAATTGTAGGGTTCATGACATGAACAAATATGGCTTCACTAGGAGAAATCCTAAGACATTTGCACCTCCAAGGAATAATAACATTAAGTGTTATAAGTGCAATAATGATGGACATACAACAAAGTGGTGTAGAGTAGACATTCCAAAACCAAGAATGAACATGACCATGAACATGAATAGGAACAAGAATATGGACATGAATATGGACATGAATAGGAACATGAACAAGAACAAAAATATGGATATGAACATGAATAGTCAGAGAAATCAAAAGAATCAGATGAGAAGGAAAGTGAACAAAAGTAAATATCAGTGCTTGTTGGGAGTAGAAATACTCCTACCCCAAAATTAACCACCTTAAGAGGAGGTGGGGAAGGGGCTAAGCTAGACTCATTCTTAGGCATGAGCCCCAAAGGTGACCCTTTTCCATTGATATCAAAGGGGAAGATATTTGAGTAAGGGGGAGATATTTGGTTTAAAGAGAGAGCATTAAGTCAACGGGAGCAATTTCCCAAGGGGAGCAAAACAGAAAAAAGGCCAAGTTTTGGTAAAATGAATATGGGTTGCCATCAATGACAAAGGGAGAGATTGTTGGACATTTTGAGTAGATGATTTGTCATTGATTTCAAGAGTGAGTGGTGATTGATGTCAATCTTTCAGCACTAGTGAGTGGCAGTTTCAGTGGGGAGCATCAGTTTTAGGTTCTCCAATCAATGCAAAAGGAAATTCCATTTTTAGTTGATCAAATCTGGTTCTAGGAGGTCAAGATGAGGTCCAAGGTGAAAAGAAAAAGCCCAAGCAAATAATATTATAAT
The DNA here is from genome assembly GCA_028583015.1 of Wollemia nobilis. Taxonomy (NCBI): domain Eukaryota; kingdom Viridiplantae; phylum Streptophyta; class Pinopsida; order Araucariales; family Araucariaceae; genus Wollemia; species Wollemia nobilis. The sequence goes on from JAQPPZ010000523.1 coordinate 27,042,263, forward strand.
ATTTCTTTATAATATTATATACAAAAGTTTAAATTAATTATAAATTAATTTACTTAACTTATAAGTTATTTAAATTAATTATTAATTAATTTTAATATTAATTATATATTAATTTATGGTTATTTTAATAACTCTAAGGTGGGTTATTAAAGTCAAATTCGAATTTGACCATCGAGCACCAACGTGGGAGTCATATGGGAAAGTGTGTATAAAAGGGAGTCCTCCACCTTAGCCTAAAGTCTAATATGAATTTGAATTAATCATGTGGTATGCGAAGGAAAAACATGCAAATAATCTACGGAAGGAAGAGGGTTTTCATTGGCTTTAAAATTTCCAAGTGGCAGGCGAAATAACTCATGTGCCTAAAAAATGCTCATATTTTGTATAGGTTTCATCGATTATTATGCGACAATATATTAGGAACTGTGTACTTTTATGAATGATTATATAATTATTTAATAGAATTATGTGTGTTATCTAATTTGTGTTTTTTAGTGTGTTTTTGTGGAAATGTAGTTGGTTTTGATAGATTTGGATCAGTCGAGGTCTTTCGTGGACCTGGCACTCTATTTCTTTCGGGATCAAGGCATGAAGGTAGGTGCCTTCCTCTTCAAGGAAGGCACCAACAGATGGTAGGCACCTTCCTCTTCAAGGAAGGCACCAACAGAAGGTAGACGCATTTCGTATAGAGAAGGCACCCAACATACTTAGGCGCCTTCCATATAAGGAAGGCACCCTATACAAGGTAAAGCACCTTCCGTATAGGGAAGGCGCCCACATTAGTAGGTGCCTTCCGCAGGAAGAAGGCGCTCAACTTTAGTATGCGCCTTCCGCATATAGAAGGCGCCCCGCCAGAGCACATGAGGAAGGTGCCTTCCTCATAGAGAAGGTGCCTCTCTATTCTTTTCCTGTTGACCAAACAGAGCGACGTGGACAACATTGACTGGTGTAGTTTCAGTTCTACGTCACATAGGATAATTTTGGGAACTGCACTAATGAACAAAAATTCCAGGTGAAGCATGAACCAATCAGTGGATACACTACCATTAGGAACAACGCTCGCTTTAGCAGATGTCGATCACATTTACCAGATTGTCCCAATTTAGTCTAAACTAAACTACTACTGTAACTTATTTATAATAGAATATCTGTGTGTGTGCTATATAAACACACATAGACCTCTCTGATAGATATCCAGACTGAGCATTATTTATCATTCTGAGGAGATAGAAGCATTGTAATAATTCTTTTGCAAGTACAATAAAGCTCGAGAGTTCTTAACTACGTATTCAGCTGGAAGGGAGTTGTTGGAGCCTGGGCCCACTCCAAGCCAGTATTCCTTCCCTTTTCTTATGCTTTCTAGATTAAGTTTCCTGCTTTCATAGGTTTATTTTCTGCACTGTTATTTTCACTTTTGTAGTAGGTTTATTTTCATTATGAATGTATGAATATTTATTTTCTTAGGATTTAATTATTCATACATAAATTATTGGTGTGGATGAAATACTGACAATCCTTTAAACCCCCCAATAGTAGAATTAGTTGGACTCATCTCAAAGTGGGTATTGTGAATGATATGATATGATACCCTTCTAAATTTTACGAAGCTCCCTAGGTTGACAATTTAAATGATCGAGCAAGTGACAAAATAGGAGCAAAATTAACCTGTGTTTGACCCGCAACATTTTGGTGCCGTTACCGGGGAAGCGCCTCTATTAGATTAATTACAATACCTAAAAACCTTCTATCTAACTTTGTATGAGTTCTTAGAGAAGAAGAGGACCTAATGGTCGGTTCATAAAACAAAGTCCCCCAAAATCTGAGACAGCTGAACATTCTGAGTTTGAACTAGATTCGCTCGACTCACCACCAGCAGTCCACTGGAGTGAGGATCCTCACTTTGTGCAAAGTGCTTCCTCATCCCACCAACTAGGGGAAGAACGAACTATTGTAAACCCATTGTTTAAGAGAACACCCTCAGAGGAAGCTCTGTTGTGGAGAGTTGTAGAGGATCGGATGATTACACCAGCTGATTTTAGAGCCTTGACTCAGAAAGTTTTGAACGATCATGAGGCCATAAGAACTGCATTAGAGACCACATTTCCTGAAAAAATGGCCGACGAAGAGGCTTCATCTGGCTTTAGTTTCTCGATTGAGGAAGGAGTAGGAGAAACCAAAATGAAAAACATATCCCCTGCTCACCTTCCTACCTTCAAAGGATACCCGACCGAGGACCTTGACCTATTTTTATTTAAGTTTGATATTCTATGCAGGTCTGTGGACTACAAATATGATACACAGAAGTTGAAGCTCTTTCCTTCCACATTAGATGATGCAGCTCTGCGATGGTTCATTGGTCTGGGAGACAAACACATTGCCACATGGGATCAAATGAAGAGGCTCTTTTTAGAGCAATATCAAGACTTCGAGAGAGCAAGAGACTCCAGAGAGGAGGTCCTGAGCATGATGCAAAAAGAAGACGAGTCTCTTGAAGAGTACTGGGAGAGATTCAACTTCAATCTTCAATGATCTCCTCATGCAAAGCTAGCTGATAAGTCTCTTAAAAGCATCTTCTTGAGAGGACTTAACAATGAATCATTGGAAGCTCTCAACATGATTTTTGGAGGTGATGTCTACCAACACACTATGGAATATATCTAACAATTATGCTAAAACTACTCAAGAAGGAGAGGCAAGACCACTTCTAGGACCATGAAAGCGACTGCTTCGGTCACAAAAATGAAAATAGGCAATATGTTGGAAGATTTGAAAAGTGAGATGCTTTCGTCTCTAGCATTACAGATGGACACATTGTTGTTAGAGAAAAAGAAGCAAGAAAATGAGGCAACATTAGCTTATTTTTGCCCGAAATGTAGAGGAAAGCATGCAAAGAATGCATGCCCGAAGAACAAAGTCAGAGTATGCACGGTCTGTAAGCTAAATCATAAGACCCGATTGTGCCCATAATTACCCAGTATCAAGGAGGATGTTGATGTTATGAAAGCTTATTTTATAGGCAATCGGAGGAGTTGGCCACAACCCCCTACGAGAAATACGCCACCAAGAATGCCATCATATGGGGGAGGACCATACATGCCACAAGGCTAGCCTCAACCACCTAACATGGGGTGGTGGGGGCCATCTCCTTGGTCCAACGCACCCCCAGGAGTGGCATATCCAAACCAGTAGCCCTGGATGCAATATCAATACCCTGGGCAATAGTGGAGAGGCCAGGCTCAATGGAATCTGGCTCCATAGAACGTAGCGCCAGCTCACCCCTAGAAAAACCTGCTAGCCTTACCTGTAGTGAGACCTACATAGCTACCTGCACAACCGACGACAAATCCAAACAACAGAGTAAATCAATTGGCATATAATGTAGAAGGTGAGATGTACCCGATGTATAATATTAGTTGTAATCCTATTCAACTTAGATCAGGTAGACAGCTAGGAGTAGAGACACCTCCCATGGTAGAAGAGGAGGCAGAAGTAGAGGAAACACCTCTTATAGAAGAGGTGGAAGAAGAAGTGGCTGAGAGAACAAAGGCTCCATTTCCTAATCGGCTGCAAGAACAGAGGAAATTAATGCAACCAAAGTTTGATATTCTTTCTAGCTTGAAAAATCTCATGATGACAATTCCACTTTTTCAAGCTATCCGAGACGTCCCGATATATTCTAAAGCAATAAAAGAGATGTGCCTAAGAAGGTCATTCTGGAGAGTGACCCAGACTATTAATTTTGTGGGCAAGTTGGCTGATTTAATGATGGGCAAGATGTGTCACCCTAAGTACGTAGACCCAGGCAACCTAGTGTTGACAGTAAAAATTAAGGGGCTTTCCTTGACCAATACGTTGGTCGATCTTGGTGCAGCCATTAACGTAATGCCTTAGGAGACCATGCAAAGGCTACAACTCATAGACCTAAGGCCAACCTCAATAGTTTTGTAGCTGGTTGATCGATCAACCGTAGCACCGAAAGGAATTCTTGAAGATATAATCGTGACGGTCGATGCGTGGGAATATCCGACCAACTTCCTGGTGTTACAATCTAAAACTAGGTTGGGTGGCTACCCACTTATCTTGGGAAGACCATGGTTGGTGACAAATGATGCCTACATCAACTGTCATGATGGGCTGATGACCATATCCAATGGGCAGAACGTAAAAAGGCTGACTATTTCACCTCCCACGTAGTCCGTTGATTTATTGGGAGGGTCTACGTTGACCAAGCACAAAGAGGAGTTGTCCATCATCCAGTAGGTGATGGCATTGGACCAAATGGAGGAGGAAGAAGATGAGGATGGCGCTATCATAGAATTCCTCCAGGGAGAGTCCTCCGATGTTATGCCTGAGTCACCATTAGCTGGCGCCCAAGACCACCACATCCGATAGATAAACGTTGGGCCAAGAAAAATGTTGAATATCAATAGTGGGTTGACCCCCACACAACTAAGGAAGGTAGAAGAACTCCTGGTTAGACACCAATGGGTATTCACATGGGATTACTCGGATATGAAAGGTATCAGCCCAGAAATCTGCACCCATCGGATATACCTTGAAGAGTAGGCGACTCCAAGCAGGTAGCCGCAAAGAAGAATGAATCTAGAAATGAAGGACATTGTCAAGGAAATTAAAAATTTATATATACAATGAAGAGGATCAGCAGTGGGCCACAAAAAAGGAAGTGGATTTGAGACTAAGGCTGAACAAAGCACCAAAAGGAACTTCCATCCATATGATCAGCTTGATAACTGGGAAGACCGAGGATAGGAACAACAACCGATAGAGAAAAACCAGATAAAAATTACCGGGGAACGTTCGCTTATCGGGTATTACCTTTTGGGCTATGCAACGCACCTGCCACCTTCCAGAGGGCGGTGCTCAACATATTTTTAGATATTATAGGAGATGCGATTGAAGTGTACATGGATGACTTCATTGTTTATGAAGAAACCTTTGATGAAGCAATGACAAACCTGGAAAGAGTGCTCGAAAGAAGTGAGGAAAATAATTTATCCCTTAGTAATGAAAAATGCTTTATAATGATGCAAGAAGGCATTGTATTGGGACACCATCTCTCCACGAAAGGAATAAAGGTTGACAAAAGAAAAATAGAGGTCATCAAGGACCTACCCAACCCCACAACACAACGAGAGGTGAGAAGTTTCCTTGGATTTTTTGGGTACTATCGATGATTTATCATCGACTTTAGCAAAATTGCAATACCACTACACACTTTATTATCTAAGGACGTGGAGTTCAACTAGATGGAAGACTGCGAAAGAGCATTTCAGTTACTCAAAGAAAAGCTAATATCTGCACCTGTTTTTAGGGGACCGAATTGGGCTATACCCTTCCACATCTATTGTGATGCCTCCAACAATGCGATTGGAGCAGTCCTCGGATAGAAGGATGGCGAGGAATTTTATGCCATCTACTACGTCAACAAAAATTTGGCAGGGGCTAAGCTCAACTATACAGTGATGAAGAAAGAATTCCTTGTGGTTGTGCATGCCATAAACAAATTCTGCCATTATATCACCGGATACAAGGTGTTCGTCCACACGGACCATGCAACTATCAGATATTTAATGAGCAAACCGGCTATTGGAGGAAGAGTTATAAGATGGCTTCTACTACTGTAGGAGTTCGACATAACAATAGTTGACAAGCTGGGCAAGGACAATGTTGTAGTGGACTTCCTATCCAGACTGACACCAGTAGATCATGCAATAGTGGAAGACCAGTTTTTGGATGAACATTTGTTCACCATCAACGAGAAAACGCCATGGTATGCAGACATAGCCAATTACTTGGCCATCGAAAGAACCTCGCCCGCTCTCTCCTTACGAGAAAAATAGGCGGTAGTAGAGAAGAGTGCCTCCTTTTTATGGATTGATGGTCTCCTATTCAAAACAAGATGTGATCAAATTATAAGGAGGTGTGTAGCAGAGCAGGAATTCTCAAAAATACTCAAATCTTGCCACGATGAACCATGTGGGGGACACTTTGTGGGGAAGTGGACCACCTATAAAATCCTACAGGCTGGGTATTTTTGGCCCACTCTATTTAAAGATGCGGCTGCCTACGCTAGCAAGTGTGATGAGTGCCAAAGAATGGGTAGACCAACCCATCGAGACGAGATGCCCCTTCAACCGCAAGTGCATCTAGAGCCCTTCGATAAGTGGGGCATGGATTTTGTGGGACCAATTAATCCACCCTCAATAGGAAGGAGATTTATTTTAGTCTGTACAGACTACATCACCAAGTGGGTGGAGGTTCAAGCACCGAGGGATTCAAAGGAAAAAATGGTAGCCGACTTCTTATTTGCTCAAATTTTTACATGATTTGGGGTCCCTAGAGAAATAACAATAGACCAGGGACCTCAATTTACCTCCAAGTTGATCGAGGAGTTGATGAAGCAATATCATATTTGGCACAACAAGACTATGCCCTACCACCCATAGGCAAACGGGCAAGTGGAGGTGACGAACAGAGAGATAGAGAATATCCTGATGAAAATCATGCAACAACATAGAAAATATTGGGCTACATGGCTTCCAGAGGCAGTATGGGCGTACAACACTATGTGGAAGTCGACCACCGGCTTTACACCCTTCCATCTGGTCTATGGGAAGAATGTAATGATGCCCATTGAGTTTGAAATTAAGACACTAAGGACTGCTCTAGAATTAAATTTGAGCTTGGAAGAAGCTCAAAAAGAGAGGATTCAGAAGCTGAACTAGTTGGACGAATTCAAAAGGGATGCTCTACATAGAACGAAGATCATACAGAAGCAAAGAAAAAATGGCATGATCGACACATCAAGCTAAAGTAGTTCTAGGAGGGAGATTGGGTACTGTTGTATGATTCCAGGTTCTAGGAAAGGAAGGACAAATTAATGTAGAGATGGATGGGACCGTATGAAGTGGTAGAGCTCATCAAGAATGGTGTTGTGCATGTTAAGACTATTGATGACAACAACATTGTATTGATAGTGAATGGCCACCGACTACGGCCCTACAACATATCCAAAAATTTACTGGTAGAGTCCAGAACAGGCATGGGGGAGACCCCATCCTTGTAATCTAGACCAAACTCTCAACAAGTAGAATGGTGGACATGGGGGTGTCCACAAAAATCAGTTAGTTTAGGTTTTTTTTATTTCTTACGATGTGTTTTATAGGGATGACGCCCACATGCAAGTTGTAGGCATCCTAGTAGAGGGCCTTCCAGGCACGGAATGCGTCTAACTGCCTATAGTTTTCTTTTATTTTTGTTTGCTTTTGTAGGTGGAGGACCTATCAGCTCAAAAAATAGGTATCTGGGAAACCAGGCCTGAACCGACTCAACACCCTGACACCTGCACATGTAGCTTAGAAGCAGCATCTATCCAAGCTTGGACGAAGGCAATAAAACTCTCCTCCAGGGGAAAATCGCATGCCAGGCCCGGTAGGAGGTTGCTGCGATAGTATGAGGGAAGTCTGAGAAGGCTTGATCACCCTTGCCCAGATGATCATGATGTGCTGCTGAGAAAAATGCCTTGCAAAAGGCCTTCCTCTTCAAAGAAGATTCTCCACTTGAGAAACAGTGCCTTCCTCCTCGGAGAAGGCGCCTAACTGAGGTGGACGGTGTCACGGGAAGAAGGTATCAAGCTAGAGGTAAGGCGCCTTCCTTATAAAGAAGGCGCCCAACTGGAAATAAGGTGCCTTCCTTATAGAGAAGGCGCCCCACAGAAATAAGGTGCCTTCCTTATAGAGAAGGTGCCCCACAAAAATAAGGTGCCTCCTAGAGAAAGTAGGCACCTTCCTTATAGGGAAGGCACCCAACTGAAAGAAGGTGCCTTCCTCATAAAGAAGGTGCCCGCAAGAGTTCCTAAAAAAAAAAATGATGATAAAGATCAAAGTGCCTTCCATTCCAAGAAGGCGCATCCAATTGAAAGCGCCTTCCACAATGGGAAGGCGCCATTCTTCAAAAATGCCTTTTATGGCAAGAAGGTACCACTATTCAAAGAAGCGTCTTCCACAGTGGGAAGGCGCCATTCTTCAAAAAGTGCCTTCCATGGTAGGAAGGCGCCACTATTCAAAGAAGCGCCTTCCATAGTGGGAAGGCACCATTCTTCAAAAGCGCCTTCCATAGCAGGAAGGCACCATTGTTCAAAAAGCGCCTTCCATAGTGGGAAGGTGCCATCATTTAGAACCACCTTTTGTAGCAAGAAGGCACAGTCAAGGCAGAAGCACCTTCCACAATAAGAAGGCGTCGACTGGAAGAAGCGCCTTCCACCTAGGGAAGGCACCATTCATTTAAAGCGCCTTCCGCATCGGGAAGGCACCAAACAACACCTTCCATGTACAACCCTCACATGCACCTCGATGCGAACGATGTCAACACGTGGTTGGGCAGCAACAGATTACCACCATCACTCCACGTGATGGAAATCTACCTCGATAAAAAATTATGCAAAGTTACGGGGTGAGATCCTCATGCACACCTCAAGATTGATGGACAGACAGTTTTTCCAAAACCAATCAGGAGCTTGTCTACGACATAGAACCTCGAACGACGCAACAACGAAGTCCAGAGTAATCCGCACATGTGAAATACCCATCCTTCGTGTCACAGGCTGACAAATCACTACCCTCCATGATGCATGAAGCATCCAATCAGGTACGCGCATAATTTTTTAAATTTTTATATAATATTTTATAAATTATGCAGTACCAAAAAATAGCACCGCCATAAAAATCATGCACCCCCCATGGCCAAAACATCGTGCCAACGTTGTGGCTCAAGAGGCGTACCTTGCCAACCCTAGAATTGAATGCTAGGGTTAGGCACCTTCCTTATAAGAAGGTGCCTTCCTGAGGGTGTAAGGCAAAAATAAAAGAACAGTTAGGGAAGGTGCCATGGGAGGATGATCGAAGAACCACGCCATCAAGAAAAATGAGCCGAGTGATACAGAGGGAATCAGGGGGTGGTGAGAACCCAATTCAAAGTCGAAGGGTGGCTCGACTACTATATCCTGGTCTGTCAAAACTAGGATAATTTTGACATCCCTCTTGTAGTGGTCAGACCTCCAGATGCTGATCTATGGCAAGCTATAGAAGCTGCATTTTAGGCAACAAGAACTACATTGGCCATACCACCTCCAGGAGTAGCCGGGGTGGGAACCTCAAACAGGTGGAGCCAGTGAATCGAGCAGAGGTAGACAACCATAGTAGTTGCCTGCCCCACCACTACAGCTCCACATAGAAAATAGAAGACCGCACCTCCCGATGCCGATCAAAAGAAGAAGCAGCCATAGGCCATAGGTACAACCAGAAAATGATGATGATGAAGAGAACGAAGGGCTACCTATAGTTTTGATGCCATGAGGGCGTGTCATATGTTAGGCATGGGGGGATGATGAGCCTAAAAAATGCTCATATTTTGTATAGGTTTCATCGATTATTATGTGGCAATATATTAGGAACTGTGTACTTTTATGAATGATTATATAATTATTTAATAGAATTATGTGTGTTATCTAATTTGTGTGTTTTAGTGTGTTTTTGTGGAAATGTAGTTGGTTTTGACAGATTTGGATCAGTCGAGGTCTTTTGTGGACCTGGCACTCTATTTCTTTTAGGATCAAGGCATGAAGGTAGGTGCCTTCCTCTTCAAGGAAGGTGCCAACAGATGGTAGGCACCTTCCTCTTCAAGGAAGGTGCCAACAGAAGGCAAGCGCCTTCCGTATAGAGAAGGCACCCAACATACTTAGGCGCATTCCGTATAAGGAAGGCACCCTATACAAGGCAAAGCGCCTTCCATATAGGGAAGGCACCCACATCAGTAGGCACCTTCCATAGGAAGAAGGCGCTCAACTTTAGTATGCACCTTCTGCATATAGAAGGTGCCCTCCAGAGCACATGAGGAAGGCGCCTTCCTCATAGAGAAGGTGCCTCTCTATTCTTTACCCATTGACTAGACAGAGCGACGTGGACAACATTGACTGGTGCAGTTTCAGTTCTACATCACGTAGGATAATTCGAGACTGCACTAACAAATGGAAACTCCAGGCGAAGCATGAACCAATCAGTGGATACACTACCGTTAGGAACAATGCCTGCTTTAGTAGATGTCGATCATGTTTACCAGATTGTCCCAGTTTAGTCTGAACTAAACTACTACTGTAACTTATTTGTAATAGAAGATCTATGTGTGTGCTATATAAACACACATAGACCTCTCTGATAGATATCCAGACTAAGCATTATTTATCATTCTAAGGAGATAGAAGCATTGTAATAATTATTTTGCAAGTACAATAAATCTCGAGAGTTCTTAACTATGTATTCAGCTGGAAGGGAGCTGCTGGAGCCTAGGCCCACTCCAAGCCAGTATTCCTTCCCTTTTCTTATGCTTTCTAGATTAAGTTTCCTACTTTCATAGGTTTATTTTTTGCACTGTTATTTTCACTTCTGTAGTAGGTTTATTTTCATTATGAATGTATGAATATTTATTTTCTCAGGATTTAATTATTCATACATAAATTATTGGTGTGGATGAAATAAAGACAATCCTTTAAACCCCCCAATAGTAGAATTAGTCGGACTCATCTCAAAGTGGGTATTGTGAATGATATGATATGAGACCCTTCTAAAGTTTATGAAGCTCCCTGGGTTGACAATTTAAATGATCGGGCAAGTGAAAAAATAGGAGCAAAATTAACCTGTGTTTGGCCCGCAACAAGAACAACACCCACCGAGGAAGGTACCTTGGTCACCAAGCATGGGTAGAGAAGTTGGCAACCATAGTGGAAGCAAAGTGCTAAGGGCAGCAAGTGGTGGAGATTCGAATTCGTGCAAGTTTCTTTTTGGAAGCATCGACGACGAACGAAGGAGATAAGAGGAAGGAAGCTTCCCTTCCTTCTTGTGGGCATCTACAGCCCACATGGTGGGCACCAAAGTGCTAAGGTGCTTGGCGGTTGGGAGGCGATGGTTTGAAACCCGCTGAACCCCCTTTTGGGGAAAAGACAAAGGTATGCCCTTTTTGAGTTAGCGTTGGAATTTTCGAAGAAATAAAGTTATGCCCTAAATTTTAAAATAATTTTATTTTATAAGGTTTTAAGGGGAGTTATAAGGTGTTGAAAATTATTTTTATGTTCTTAATTTTTTTTAAGGGGAATTTAAGTGGTAAAGTGTTATATTCTTGATATTTGTGAGTGGTTAGAAAGTTAGAGGGAGTTATATGGTGTAAAATTTGGATTAAATTTTATCGTACCTTTTGATCAAGAAGAATATCCTTGTGAATATTTTTGAGATAAAGTTGTTATCTAAACTTGAATTGGCATAAGAAGATTTGGTTATTTTGAGATAGGTTTTGAAGACACTTCTTCATCAATAAAAAAAGTATGGGCACATATTTCTAGTAAGTGTTTTTTGAGTGTTGTGAATGCTAAGTTGGAGTGAAAAGGATTGGTTGGTAAGCATTATTGAGTGTGTTTTGAATTAATGCTTCAAGGTTTTTTGGAATAGAGGTTAAGGAGAGTAACCTTGTTTTATAAGCATTGTTGTTGAAGTAATTGGTTGAGTGAAGAACTTGAACTAGGGTTTGCAAAGATCATGAGTATCATTGTTATGTGAGATTGTTTGGTAAGCATTGTTGTGATTGGTTGAGTGAAGAACTTGAAGTAGGGCTTGCAAATATCGAGTATCATTGTTATGTGAGATTGTTTGATAAGCATTATTGGAAATAAGTGAGTGAGTGTTCATATTCTTGGACTAAGGTTTGTGAGCGAGGATTATTTTATTGAGTGATTGGTTGAATAGAGTTGTGATTGAGCCTAGTCAAGTAGTTGTGCTGAAGTGATAGTTAAAGTTATATGAAACTAATTGTTCCATAATATAAATTGATTTGAGAAATATGCTGAGTGTTTATGAGTGTGAAATATATTGAGTCTCTAATAATTCTCTATACGTTTTCATGATAAAATAGAGATTGAAAGTGATTGAGCATTGAGGTGAATGTGAAGCATATTGAGTCTCTAACAATTATCTTCATGTTTCTATGATATTAGACAAGTTCTAGTGAGGACTTGAGTAGATTTGAGGTAAGTCTTAGAAATGACTTATGGACAGATTTGTGTGAGATTTTATGGAAGCTTACAATACAGATTTGAGGACAAATATTGTTGAGTATATTGGATAAGTTCTAGAGAGGACTTGTGGATAGATTAGTGTCAGCTTTTGTGGAAGCTTACAAGGCAGATTTGAGACAACTATTTGAGAAGACTTGTGATTAGAATTGATTGATGGATTTGTTCAAACCTTGAGTTAAGGTTTGCGACAAATCTAGCAGAATTGATTTGTGATTGAGTCAAGCTTTGTGTTAAGGCTTGAGAACAGATATTGAGGATAAATTTATGCTAGACCAAAGGACTACGTTTAGTATAGATCAAAGGATAGATATTGAGGATAAATTTGTGCTAGACTGAAGGACTATTTTTAGTGCAAATTTAAAGATAGAGTTTGATGTAGATTTGAGGACATGTTTGTGCTAGACCAGAGACAAAGATTGAGCATATTTGTGCTAGATCGAAGGACTATGTTTAGTGCATATTTGAGATAGAGCAAAGAGTAAGCTTTAGAGGTGACAAAGTATAGAGGATGGCAGTCTCCAGTGGATAGAGATCCAGTAGCCAGGGAAATGAGGATAGGTCTTCTGAGTGAGGATAGAAGTCTTCAGTAGATAGATATCCATTAGCCAGTGCTGGAAGACACTCTTATCGTACCCCTTCAGCTTGCGATAGCTCCAAGAGATAATATCTAGGTATTATCTACACAGGGTCCTAATTTTCTCAATTTCCAATGATGTGCAATTAGTTTCAACCTTGATGACTTTCCTAGGTTCTAGCTCCAGTTCTTTGTACTCTCTCACGTCCACTTTAATCTTCTGCACAAGTGATCTATCATCCTGATCAAACAAAATTTCAAGGGTGATTAAGTCCTTCTAAACGTGGTTATTCTTTAGTTGAATGAACCCCTCATCCTCTTCTTCATTGAGGGTCATGTATTCAATATTTTTGGCTTCGTCGATCAAAAAATTGACAATCTGCTTGTCATTGTCAAAAACCTACCAATAAATATTTTTATCTAGTATCGAAGGCCTATAGGTCACCCTCACTGTCTTTAGATTTTGCATCATGTTTTTGGAGGGGGAGTATCTGGTTCCAATAGACACTAAAATGTTAGCGTGATTATGCTACTCTCTTGAAATGGACTGGATATTCAGGGCCCAAGCTTCAACCACATTGTTTGTTTGATTTTCAAGGTTCTCAGAAAAATCTATAACTATATCTCCCTTGTGATCCCTTACAACCCCACCAGCTACTACTAATCCAAGATTCCCTTTAGAAGCACCATCAAAATTTAACTTTAACCATCCCTCGAAGGTGGCTTCCAAAAACCATATATCCTAGGATGAGATGGAGAAGGGGCCACATTAGAAGGGATGTGAATGTTCAATGATTGGAAGAGCTCAATTTCGAATCCACGACTAGGGGATTTGAGGAAGGGGAATAACTAGGAATTTTTTGTGGCATAAGTAATAGCTTTGTTGGCTATGGACACAGGGTTGTTTATCAAGAGCAAGAAAATTCTACTATTTCTCTTGAGCAAAACTTATCAAATAAAATGATGGAGGCAAATTTTACAAAGGAAATAAACCTTAGGATTGTTGAAGGGATTTGGCCATTGGATGAAGATATCTAAGAGGGAATTAGGAGGATCCCATTGAACATGAAAGGTGGACAGGAGGTGGCTCATCCCTTCTCTAGCATAGTCACAATATATGAAGAGGTGATTAACATATTCCTAATTGGAAAGACAAAAATAACATCTGTTCAAAATAGGTATACCTATTTTCATCAGATTATTGGTGGTAAGGATCTTGTTTTGGATGGAAAGCTAGGAAAATAAACCAATCTTGGGGATGAGATATTTGACCCAAACAAGGTTGAAAGAAATGGCAGAAACTTGAGGACTAAGGAGAAGGAGATAAGCTGATTTAACAGAGAAATCTCCATTATCATTTCCTTTCTATATAGGATAATTAGAGGAAGCTATAGTTGGGATAATGATAGTCTCAAGCATACAAGATAAAGCATTCCATGCCCTTGATATGAGATTGATTTCATTGGTAGTAGGAATGATTTTCCATCTATGTTGGGTTTCAATGAAATCCACTACTTTGCTACCAAACCTTCTATCTAGAATAGGTTTAAGGATGGAAACCTCTGGGACATTAGAGAAAGATTTGTATTTTATCCATTCATCATTCCAAAAAATTATATTAGTGCCAGCTCCCAATTGCAATCAAGTGCCTTTTTTGATGAGGGGTTTAGTCTAAATAATAACCCGCAAGAAAGCAAACCCATTAGTGGGAGTGTTATCATCCAAAAAGGAGATGTTTTAGAGATATTTCTTTTTGATAATGGAAACCCACTTCGAGTCAAAGTTGGTGAAGACTTTCCATGCCTTCTTGGCCAGGAGGGTAAGGTTCATGTTAATAATTCTTATGAGCCCTAGGCCTCCTTGGAATTTGGGGTAACAGACCTTATCATAAACTCCATCTTAAAAAATGAAATACCCAACTACGCACAAAAAGAATAATGACTTGAGAATGGAATACATGTTCTCTCATATTCAAAGATAAGATGTTATCATTGTGCCTTCGTAGCACATAAACAAAATCTTAAAAAAAAAATCATCACTACAAAATATATTTTTGGACATAGAGAGTTGGTCATAACCACTTTATTTTTAGTAATTGATAAACACAGGGTTCAAATCACAAGGGCTGCTCCCACCAAACCTATTTTACCTTATTATTCTTGACTCAGCTTGAAGCGAACCACCTTTCACTCGGACTTGTACTGTTATCATTGGTATGATGCATACTCAAAGGATCCATATTAGTCTACTACCTTTAAAAATAGGATACCCCTGAGGTTTGAACCTAGGTGTATTCTTGGTAAGTTCTTGGCAATACAAGTACTTACCAATCCACCTAGCCCTCAAAGGTTTAAACCTGGGTGTCTTCTTGGTAAGTGACTGGAAAGACAAACACTTACCAATCCATCTAATCCTAAGGATTTAAGACAAGTACTTACCAATCCACCTAGCCCTCAGAGGTTTAAACTTGGGTGTCTTCTTGGTAAATTATTGGCAATACAAGCACTTACCAATCCACCTAATCATAAGGGTTTAATATTAGTACTTACCAATCCACCTAGCCCTCAGAGGTTTGAACCTAGGTGTCTTCTTGGTAAGTGACTAGCAAGACAAGAACTTTCCAATCCACCTAATCCTAAGGGATTAAAACTCTTAGGATACAGATAAAGTCTTGAGAGCCACTTTTAGGTGACCGGTAGTGCCTAGGTATACCACTATCTAGAGGGAAGCCAACGAAGATTTTTTTTGTCTCTCCCTTCTCATTGTAGAGGTTCAAAACATGGACCTCCCATTTAACAAGGATAGACTTGCCTTTTCCACTTGCGCTACAAAGGTGGATTGTGCAAAGACCATTAAACTCACTACATGAAAAATCATCTATCGATTTTTTTTTTTAATTAAAAAATTACACCTTATGTGATTCAAATTTTGGACATGATTGATAATAGGAAAACATTGAACCGTCGCACCAAATTTGTGAATGGAATCACTCTACTTAATATAATACTTTTTTAATTTATAGATTTTTAGTTCTCTTGTCAAAAAAATTCCATATGCTTTCCTTCCCTCTCCCACCACATAATGACATATTGTATATAATATTTCAAATTTAAAATTTTGAATTTTGAATTTTGAAATTTTGTGGGAAAATAAGCATTAAAATGGTAATTGAATTAGGATCCTCCTAAAATTTTGTAAGCAATCTAATAGAATTAACGAATTGTATTTGTCATGTACATACTTTTTTGGTTATTGATTGAAGTTGTTTTGTTTTGGATCTGATACCATGTTCAAATTTCTAAAAAATTTCTAAAATATTCAAAAATATCTATTCACCACAATCATATATGAAAAAAAGAAGAGCAAAATAGAATTGTATAGATGAAAAAAAGAGAGATAAACAACATGATTTAAAAGGAGTAAGGGGTGGTTGCATGTAGACACCCCACAATATATATTATACAAGTGATCAATAATTGAAATCTATTTTTAGTAATACCAAAAATACCCAACGAGTAGTTAACCTAAAGCCTAAATGACCTTGACTTTGAGGTTAACTTACACTACTAAAAAAGTAATTGAATTATACCCTCTCATCAATATTATCCATAAATATCTATTAACTAATATCACTAAAGGTGAATACATGAAGAATAGATGTCTATAGCCTTCAATATAAGAATGCTCATAATCTTACATATAGAATTCCCACAGGCTTACACCAAAATTCTTGAAGTCTTACATAGAATTTGCCCTTAAGCTACATCAAGAACACCCATAGGTATTTCATCACTATTGTCCTTGGCCTAATAAGATCATATTACAAATATTTCAACATAGTAAAAGTGTAATGATATTATGACACTTGGAAGTATGATCATTCAAAGTAGGGTTAGTAAATAAGGAGATGAAAAGTGTATTTATAACATATGAGAAGAACTTTCTCTTCTAACATAAATAGTCAAAGTAAATTTCCCCTTTTATTTAAATTTTTAACTTTTAAGTTTTAAAGGCTAAACTTTTAATTTCTTATTTAAATATTACAAAAATTTAACATAAAATGAGAAAAAGTGATGCATAACATCATGGAAAAGTGGAAAAAGATTTTTGGAAGGTAAATGACCAGAAGAAGATGGAAAAAAGTGGAAAATAGATACTTTATAAGGGAACCAAAGCCTTTGGCCAATTGGATTGTCATCATCCCTAAGGACTAATATAGTTTTTTTTTTTAATAATACTTTTTATACACATCCACCATGGGGATTGAACCCAGGTCACATCACCGATAATGCAAGTGGCATCCTTGCCGGTAGACCACACTCATGGGGATAAGGACTAATATAGTTAGTCCATCCTTATCTCATATATAGAAGGACGAGGTTTTCCATCACTTGAAAAGTTAGTTGCTAGTGTTATTTTTACAAATACAACTAAATAAAAATTCTATACTTAAAATCTACATTACAATACCTATCTTTACACAAATTTATTTATAAAATTTTATGATTTAATTTATACAAGACCTCTAAAATCATGTTAGTGAACCTCTCACCACAAAAGTTAATAATGAATATATAAAATTATGATTATAATAAGTCTAAATAAAATTTATATATTTGAAGTTTTTTTTGAATTAATACAAAGTACATCAGGTGGCACAAATGAGGGCCACACTCCTTGGGGGCATAGCAACAGGGGGGCTCCCTCCCCGTGATTTGAACTTAGGTCACTGATATGAAATGCCATTGGGATGTACCCATAGGAATATATAATTGAAGTTTACATTTAAATACTACTCGACAACTTTTTGTTACAAATTAATCTAAATTTACCTCATTTTGGGGCCTTTGGAGTCATACAAGTGGCCTATGAACAATAAAACTATCACTAAAGTGTGTTAGAATACCATGCTTTTATTAATGACTTAAAATTTGCATTAATCCTTAACTCTAATTAATCTAAGGAGAAATATTAGATTTTATAGTGGATATTAGGAAGGCTTAGTGATGAATGTTACAACACTCTTAATATAAAAAATACCCATTAGAGCCCATTGCTTATAGTATATAACATAGTTAGAAAACTCATTGGAAATCATAATTTCTTGTGAAAATCACAAGAAATCGTGGTCCATGGTTCTTTTTTAAATTTTTTGATACCAAGAAACTTGATGAATCATTGTGAGTTTTATTCCAAAACCTCTTTGATATCTCATAAGAAAATCAACCATGGGAGCAAAATAAGAGGAAAAACAGGTTAAAAAAGAATTTTTTCTTTTTTTTTTCTTATTTGCTAATTTTTGTTCTCTCCAACTCTATGGAAAATCTTATAAGAGGTGAAAACAATTATCTTAAACTTTTTATTTAGATTGGACATTTGTTCAAGGAGATTTTAAACTTTTTACAGATTTTTTTGAGGTATTCCTCCCCCCAAAAAATAAGGTTTTGCTAGGAAATTTTTCCATTTTTTTGTTATTTTAGAACATGTTGGCCAGGCCATATTTTTTTTATTTGTTTTCTCCCCCACAAAAAAGTAGGGTTTTGTTATTTTTTTTTTCAATTTTCATTTATCTTTTTAAGCATATAGGTTATGCACTATTTTTTTTAAGCTTGTCTCCTCTCTATTTTAAGTTGGTTGTTTAAGCATGTAGACTAGGGCATCTGATTAATGAATTATTTTTTATTTTCCTCTCCATTGATTTTTTTAATTTTTCCCTCCTATTAGGAAATATATATGGATCCTTATGTGAGGTCCCTTGAACCATCATAGTTAGCAATGATCCTCCTTCAAGTGGAACCCAATACACTCCCTTATCTATAGCCCCAAGTCTAGACCCAGGAATAGACCCAATGTGGAAGCATGGGTTAAAGAAAGGTTTTTGAATTAAGTATTTTATAAACATTGTAGCAAGGACATGCGAGGAGGTATCCATCACCTCAAATTCCATATCCTTGGGCAACTAGGGCATGATATGGACCCCTACCATAGAATATATGATGCCCTAGGCCATGGTATTCTTGAAGTTAATTGATGCCCTGCGAGAGGTGTAAAATGCACATTTGTTATTCCGTTTGTTGGAGGAGGTTGTGTTAGAAACAGGAGTGGAGAATGTTGTCCAAGTAGTGATGGAAAATTCAACAACATATGTATCTATGGGTAGACTTATCAAGGATAAGTACCCCTCTATTTTATGGAGCCCATATGCTACCCATTACATTGACCTAATTCTTGAGGACATTGGTAAAATGTTATGGATGAACAACATGGTAGAAGAGGTGAAGAATAATACACAATTTATTTATAACCACACATAGGTGCTCAACTTGATGAGGGAGCACAATGACAAGAGGATCATTCTTTGCCTATGAATCATTTGATTTACCTCAAATTTCATCGCCTTGTAGAGCCTTCTAATGAAATATCTTGCATTGAAGAAAATATTTGTGAGTAAGGGATGATACACCTTAGTGTTTCATGCAAAAGAGGAGGTGCAATGGATATGAAGGCAAGTATTTAATAATTCATTTTGGGTAAGTGTTCAAGAAATTCTCAAGGTAATTGTAATTTTCTTGTTGAGTTTAAAATTATTTTGAAATATTATTTTATACTTAAGTATTACTTTTCCTAAATTTTCTATATTTACTATTTAATTATAGGTGACAAAATGCTTGGTAAGGGTTCTTCACCTTTTGGTGAAAATTAGCCATGTGCTTGCTATATGAGGTAATGGATAGAGCCAAAGAGACCATTGAACATTATTATAGTGGTAACCAATGCAAGTTTGAACCAATTTATCACATTATTGACAGGAGATGGACAAGGCAACATCATCAACCAATTAATGTTGCAGGGTGCTTCTTGAACCCTAAATTCTTTTACACTAGTAGCCTTAGTGGTGATTAAGAGGTCCAAGCCAAGTTATATACTTGCACATAGAGGATGATAGATAACCCTAACAAACATCTCCTTTTCCCTACTAAGTTGCAATTATATGAAACTACAAGAAGGATCTTGTTTGCATCCCCCTTCTCTAAAGAAGCAAGGTTAAACTTACAACCACGTAAAGCATTAAAAATTTTAAAGTTTAATATTCTTTTAAATTTTTTATATTTACATTTTTGTAGTTTACATATATAAATTAATACTTTGAAAATTATATTTTTTTTGTAGATTTATGGTGGGAGGAATATGGTTCTAAAGAACCTACTCTATAGAGGATGATTATCTACATAATGAGTCATCCTTGTAGTGATTTTTAGTTTGAGTACAATTGGTTTCTATTTGAAGTTTTACACACCAAGAAGTGTAATAGGTTGACCCAAAAGCACGTCAATGACGTTGTGTATTTATAATATAATCTTAGGCTTCACACAAGATAAGTGGATGCTAGTGAGTCCTATGAGACAATTCAATTGGACAAGCTAGATCCAACATATGATTGAATTGGTGAGAATTATATGGATACTAAGTTTCCTATAGATGACATTGAGGCAATTGATGAGGAAGTGCAACATTTATGAGTATTTGAGGATATATACCATGATGATACTGTAGCACCCTAAAATTGGTGCAGTAAAATTGGAATAATTACATTCACCTTAGTAAATAAATTTAAATTCAAATTTAACCTCCCAAACTATCCGTTAACCATCGAGAAACCCGTTTCCTCCTTTTCCACGTCATTTTTAGCAGTTGTTTTGACCGTTTGACGATATCGTCTCCGATCAGATGATATCGCCCCAGATTTGACGATTCGTCTGGACTAGAACATCCAAACGATTTAGTCGCAAAACTGAATTTGCATAGTTGGAATCCATTCCAACGGGTCTCCAATCCAGGTAGAAGCGTGTCTGCACCGTTGGGACCCTTCCCCCGTTGGAGATCTCCCAAATTGGGATGATCTCCAACCTCCCAACAACTATCCTATGCCTATTTAACTCTAAGACTTTTCCCTCCCCAACCCCTGGCTAAATTTTTATGCAAATTGAACCCTTATGCTCTAAAACATCGTAATTCATATTTTGCATTAGTCCTATAGTCATTTCATTGCAGGTACACCACTGGTTTTTAGCTGGAGCCAGCACCTATTGCAGCCGACGAACCTATCAAGATCGGAGGCGATCTCATCAAATTCGAGACGATCTCGTACTGATGCAAGACGATTTTGACTGCAGCACACATCGAGGCAATCAGTGCCTGGAGTTTGCTCTTCTGTCTCTTTTCTCTGTCATTTTATGCTATAAATTAGATTCTTTATTCAATTTTTATACTATATTGCATCTAGAGTTCACCTATTTTGTCTAGTTTGCATATTAAGAGCATATTCTGCTATCTAAACACAGTGATTTGCATTTACTTCTGTTCTTGTATATTGTTCAACTCTCATATTACTGTTTCATATAGTTTGCCCCTGTTTACAAAATAGAATTTCTCGTATTTCGCATCTCGTTTCTTGTTTTGCGAGTCTCCGATGAATTCGTTTGACGAATTCGTCGGATTGCGACGATCCTGTCGACTTAGACGATTTTATCAAATTGAAGGTGATTCTGTTGAATTGCGGACGATCCAGACTGCTTCAAGCTTCAAAAACTCCATCAGACTTCCGGATCAGGTAATCTTCATTGGCCTCCTGCAAATTCTCTATTTCTGTTTTCCTTTCTGTTTGCTGTATGCATTTAAATTGCATTTTCATATAGTTTAAGTTAGAATCATTCGGCCAAACCTAGGATGAATGTTTAAAAATAAAACGAACTCATCAAAACTCATTCTCAAACCTAGGCATCGAAACTGCCGTCAAATGTTTCCTAGTGAACCCACCATCCGTCAAAAAATCACCAAAATGCACCTCCCTTGAGAGGCGGGACCTTCGCAAAGTCCTCTCGTCCGAGGTACCACACCATCATTTTCCCATCCTCCTTTCGGGCGTGGATCCAATAGCCTGAAGGTAGGGGTGCAAAAAATTTGGAGCGATACATTTTGGTGAACCCGACGTGAATGCATCATAACCTTTTGAACAAAAACAAACAAAGACCAAAAAAAAAAAAAAATTGGAACAACTAAAACTTAGATGCATGTTAAAACATTTAAGGTTCAAAATCATGTTTAGATGGTAGCTCCTAAAAAGAGGTTAGCAGTTACTATAAACGTAGTAAACCAATTAGTAGCCATAGAAGTTAATTCTGTCCTTAGTGTCCCTGAAGCAAGTAGAAAACAATCCTTGTGGGACGAGCTTATCAGGAGACTTAGTATCATTTCATCTAGGTCCACACAATTTAAACAGATTAAGAGGCTAGTCTTGGATAGAATCCTGGATCCTCATCAATTAGTGTTCTATCATGAACTTCAGAGAGCTTGCCATAGGTGGTTAGCCTATAGGAGAGCTTTAGTATCTTCAGATTTGTTCAGCTTCAAGGAATACCTCGAGAATGCAGACATTGTACACCAATTCCTAGGCCTTGTAGAGGACCAAGAAGTTGTTCTCACAGATAGGGAAAGATGGAGTAGAGTTCCGTGAGCTATGCTATATCGAGAGTATTGCCATGAGCTTTACTTTTATCAACCAGCATCTGAGACAGACAACATTACCATAGCCCTTTTCATCAAATTCTTAAAAGAAAACTTTCAATTTGAAGAAGAACATTTCATGACCCCTGAAAAGCTTGAACCTATTAATGATATTCATAAATTATTCATAGAAGATTAGTTCATCTACTTTCAGCCTTATTATTATTGTGTGCATTTATTGTTTCATTTGCTGTCTTTATTATATTGTTTCAAAAAAAGAAAAAACTAAAAATCAAAATCAAAAAATCAAAAAACATAGTAAAAAACTTAAACATTTCATTTACAATATTGCATTAGGTATATATAAATATATACCTTTTAATTTGTTGCATATATATATATAAATATATATATATTTGCTGAAATCAAAACTTAGCACCATGACTAAACTTAGGAATGGTAAAGAAATTTTAGGAGAAGGAGAAGATTGGCTACAAAATACAACTGAAAACCCAAATGTCCTTCTTGGAGATACAAATCCGGAAGGTGAAACTCTAGGTCAATCAGATGAAGACTTAGGTGAAGATAAGGAACAAGAAGGAAGTGTTAAAGAATCTTCATCCCCTAGAATAGCTCCAAATGGAGGCATCACTTTTGACAACGCAGAACATTTTCAAAAATTTCTTAATCAACATATCGACATCCTTAATGTGGCAGTCCGTATTGATAAAGGGGAAATTAGTGATGCTCAAACAACCTTAGAATGGGTGATTTATATGCAAACTAATCCCTTGTCTTTCATTGATCAAGAAAGTGATAAGGGTGGACCATCCAATGCGAATATGGTCACTATAGCCCAAGCCATGACCAAACAACAGGTCACCCAACCTCCTAAGCAACCTGTTACTCAAACTAAAATCACTCCCGCACAAAAGAAAATTCCCTTCACTACTTCCTTCCTCCAAAATGTTGAGCAAAATGCTTTAAATAGACAAAAATCTAAAACAAAGCCAAATACAAACTTTCAACAATCTACAATACAACACAATCCAACTTCAAAACTCCTCCATAATATTTTTCCTACCAATCTTTTACACAATAGTAACATGGCATCTAATCTGCATGTTCCTCCATCCTACGCCCATAACACTTATGGCAATGCCCCACCGAATCAATATGGGGGGAAAACTAGTAGTTTGGAGCCTATGGTGAAAAAATTGGCTTCACGTATGGACCAGATAGATCCCTACCATCCCTCGTATAATTATCGAGAGATTTGTAGCCAACCATTGGATCCCATAGTGGTAGCTCAACCATACCCTAAACATTTTCCCATGCCCGTCCTGTCTATCTATAAAGGAACCGAAGATCCCATAGAACATCTTCGCATGTTTAGGATAGCATGTCACGACATATCGCATAACAACTTGCTATTACTAAAAATGTTCCCCAAAAGTTTAGGTGGAATGGCGTTAGAGTGGTATTATCAATTGCCCACTCATTCCTTAAGAAACTTTGAAGAAACAGTTGAGTCATTTGTTCATCAATTTAGTGCCTACATCGAGAGGCATGTAACTATTAAAGACCTATACAATTTAAAACAAGATAAAGATGAATGTTTTGCTGATTTATTAGCAAGATGGAGACAATTGACAGGAAAATTGCACTTTGTGCTACCCTATAGGGAAATGTTAGACATTTTCATTAACAATTTACAAGAACAACTTTCTTATGAGCTGTCAACAACTACTTTGACTACCTTCGATCAAGCTATAGACTTAGCTCGAAGAGTAGAAGAGGCCCTCATTAGGAGAGGCCAACTTAGAAAGAAGGATGATGAGAAAACATCTAGAAATCAATATAAAAACAAACAGGTTGTCGGTGATGGAGTCGCTGACAGCAGAAATGTTGCTAATGTCAATGCAACAAAAACAAAAAAAAAATTCATCTTGAAACCTCCTGATAAGCCTCATCGAGAGTTCACTATATTAAACCAACCTTTATCAACTATTTTACCTCAACTTCTTGAAAGAGGTTTAATCCAACTGCCAGCTATCCGGGAACTTGACCCAAGCATACCCGGATATAGAGCTGATTTGCACTGTGATTTTCATAGAGGTCCTGGACATTCTACCAACGCTTGTAAGAGATTGAAACATAAAATACAAGATTTGATTGACAATAATGAAATGGAAGTGCAAGCCTTCCAACCTAAAAAAAACCCTACTAATAATACCCAAAAGACTGTTCCCCAAAATAAAAATCAGAATGCCAATCAAACTTTAGACATATTTCAACACCCTTTACCAAGACATGGTAAAGAGGTAGCCAATCAAATTGAACATCACAATATTCCCTCTCCTACCCTATATGTAGGAACCATTAGCGGGCAATTACCTTTTCAGGACTCTCACACATTCGACACAACCTTATCCCTGGTTACAACCAGGCCCTTACATAATTTTCAAACTTCTGATTCTAGCGATATAGAGTCAGATAGTGAGAGTGAAGTAGACACCATTCAATCGAATAGTTCTGAAAATGAATTAGATCCTATTCAACCTATCACGAGATGCTAATGTTCCGGAAGAACCATTTCCCAGGAAGAGTCACTACTCGACCTTCTTCTAATGAAGTCCTTCCTTATGAACAAGCCATAAACTCTCAACCGAGACCGTTTCAACGTCGTCACTATAACATTGTAGGTACCATCGAGTCGTCACCCGACAACAAGCTCAAAATCCCCAACAAGAACCAAACCAGAATGATGGATCAGCTCCATTTGTTCTGAAAAATCCTAATAAAGGAAATCATGCTCCTATTGTTCAAACTAAACCTCCTTACATCATTAATGAGCAATTGTCTAATACCACCGCCAGAATCTCCCTTTTAGATTTATTAAGATCCTCCCCCACCCATAGGGATGAATTGATGCTTACTTTGAGCCAGATGATGGTACCTCAAAACATCCAACCCGAAGCTATGGCCAATACTATCATCACGTGAGAGATTGATTGTATTGACTTTCGGGATAAAGATATCCCACAACACAGTTTACACAAGGATAATCCCTTGTATATTACAGATTTAATTGGGGATGTAGCTGTCAAACGAGTCCTGATTGATAATGGCTCATCTCTAAAAATCTGCACCTTTGACTTATACCAACTATTTGGTTTTAGAAGTGATGAAATGAAGAAGACTGATATGATTATCAAAGCCTTTAATGACGAAACACAAGAAACGTGTGGAGTCATTACCCTCCCATTGCAAGTTGGTCCTAGAACCCTTGAGACAACTGTGTTTATTGTACATTGCCTAGCATCGTACAATATACTTTTGGGTCGCCCTTGGATTAACGCCATGCGAGCAGTCCCATCAACTTTACACCAATGTGTTAAGTTTGAGTTTAAAAATCAGTTGGTCACTATTCATGGTGACCCTAGACCTTTTGATATGTGCGCATTGGCAGAACCAGTTGGAGTGCAATTTTGCCCTGCTCTGTCATCCACATATCCTACTTCTTCTTCATCTAAAACTGTGAAACATAAACCCATCATTTCATCTATTCCCTCCCCATTAACTTCATCTTCCCATATAGATCAACCACCTTCTAAACAAATTACTGTAGAACTTCAAAAGGCTCTTAAAACTACAACCAATTCTTCAAGTTCTAATCCCATAAATTCAAAACCTTCAGACACATCTATCATACCTTCCACATCTCAAGACATAGGTAATAAGCCTTCTACATCTTATGCCCTTTCTGATGATCTTTTACCAGATTTATCTACAACCTTAATATTAGAAAAAATGAATGCTTTCATGCAAGATTCAGACCTTTTAAATCAATTGCCGCCATCTCATCGTACTTTGGGCCTCCCACAACCTATGGGAAGTACTTACCAAGTCGGGAGTTGCGCCTTCATGTACAAAGGATATGACTGGGGAAGAATCCCTCAGAATATCAAAACCCATCATGATGGATATGCTCGGTGCTATTTTACCAACGATTATATTAAAGTAAACCCATGATGCTTAAAATGGGATATAAAGGGAAAGGCTTAGGACCTTTCCAAAATGGCATGAAAGAACCTTTCGAGGTAGAACCATGGCTCGCCCGATGTGGTGTGGGCCTATTACCTAGTAAGGGTCAACCCTTTCCTTTTGAGGATGATGATCATCTCATATGCTATCAAGACTATTTGGATAGACATGTTGATTTACCTCTTAAAAATTCATCATTTTCATGCAACATGCTATCCATAGCATACCCTGAAATGATTGTTGACCCCGATGAAGAGTTGGAAGGAGATATCTTCCATGATGTCTCTATTGAAGAGATGTTGTACAACGGGTTTTATTTTGATGGTTCTATACCAACCATAGCTCAACTTGAGGCCGCCGACCCTCAGAACGAATTATCTAAATTAACTTTACAAGAGTTACAAGAGTTGGGCGTTTCACCTGCCCCACCTAACTTTGAAAGAGATCTACACATGGAGGTAGAAAATGTCATTAAAATTAATATTGGAACTGAGGACAACCCTCACATAATCAACATTGGAGCAGAACTAAGTCAAGAAAAACAAGAACAATACATTGCATTTCTTAAAGAGTATGAAGATGTCTTCGCTTGGACATATGAAGATATGCCAGGTCTAGACCCTTCTGTAGTCATGCACCATCTAGTGGTCCATTCGGATGCTAAACCTGTTAAACAAAAACTTAGAAAAATGCATCCCAAAGTGGCTCTGCTTGTCAAAGGGGAGTTAGAAAAACTCCTGAATGTTATCTTCATACAAGCTATTGATTATGCTGAATGGATCTCCAATGTAGTTCCAGTCACCAAGAAAGAAGCCACCAAAGTTAGGGTTTGCACAGATTTTAGAGATATTAATGCTGCATGCCCTAAATACGACTTTCCTCTTCCAAATATGGATCAAATTATTGATTTTACTGCTGGAAGTGGGATGATGTCCTTAATGGACGGATTCTCCGGCTATAATCAGATCAGGATAGCTCCTGAAGACCAGGCTAAAACAACCTTCATTACCCCCTGGGGTACCTTTTGCTGGAAAGTGATGCCCTTTGGCCTAAAGAATGTCGGGGCAACTTATCAACGGGCTATGACCTACATATTTCATGATATGATGCATGATATCCTACATGATTATGTAGATGATATTATAGCGCACTCTCTTATTGAAGATCATCATTTAGACAATTTAAGAAAAGTTTTTAATCGATTAAGAGAATATCTCATTCGATTAAATCCAACAAAATGTATATTCGGAGTTAAATCCGGCAAGTTATTAGGGGTTTTAGTTTCTTTACGTGGTATCAAAATTGACCCTCTCAAAATTGTGACTATCACTGATATGCCCGCACCCACTAATATATCTGAATTACGAAGTTTACAAGGTAAACTTTAGGCTATCCGTCGCTTCATTGATAAGCTGGCAGACAAAACTGGTCCCTTTCTTAAACTCCTTAAGAAGGACGTCCCATTTAATTGGGACACAAAATGTAGAGAAGCTTTTGAACTTCTCAAGCAATATCTCCTTAACCCTCCGGTGCTTTCATCGCCTAAATCTGATCGCCCATTTCTTTTAAATATTTTTGCTTTAGATTCTGCCTTAGGAGCTATGTTAGCTCAGCTTGATGATGAAAAATGAGAACGTGCTAATTATTACATTAGCCGCACCCTCATCAGTTATGAAACCCGCTATACAGCGTTAGAGAAGTTATGTCTAGCGATCGTGTTTGCTATGCAAAAACTATGACATTACATGCTTAGCCAAAAAACGTATGTCATTGCCAAATATGATCCTTTAAGATATCTCATGAGTCGACCTTATTTATCGGGTCGCACAGCCAAGTGGGTTCTTTCTCTAAGCGAGTTTGATCTCACCTTCATAGGACAAAAGTCTGTTAAGGGTCAAATCATAGCAGATCAATTAGCTGTTGCACCCTTAGAGTCTACTCATCCCCTCATTATCGAGTTTCCTGATGAATGCCTTCAATTAGAGGTAGAACTTGTTGAACAATGGTCCTTATACTTTGATGGAGCCCGATGCATGAGTGGGGCTGGTGCGGGTATTATTTTAATAGCTCCGCAAAAACATCTTATTCCTCTGTCCTTCAAACTAACCTTTGCTTGCACCAACAATACTGCTGAGTATGAAGCTCTAATCCTTGGATTACGAGCTACTTTAGCGCTTAAAATTAAAAACCTCTTAGTTTTTGGGGATTCCCAATTGGTTATAAACCAAATTAATGAAGTTTATCAGACCAGAGATGATAAACTTCACCCATATAAGGCCTATGTTTTACAACTAATGGCATTGTTTGATCAAGTTACCTTGGAAGCCATTCCTCGAACTAGCAATCGTGCAGCCGACGCCATGGCCGCCGCTGCATCTCTCTTGCCCTTGGAGTTAGACGACGAATATGCTACTATCATCATTCGTCGACTCCAGGAACCCGCTTCACATAAGTCATGCTTAGAGCCTTTGGATGTGTTTCTAATCAAGGAAACTACTCCTGAACTCTGGTATACAAACATATTTGATTTCCTCCAAAATGGGACTTTCCTTGCTAATTATAATCGCAACCAGCGTCGGTTATTACGTCGACGAGCAAGTCGATTTGTAATCATTGGCAATAATTTATATAGGAGATCTTTTGAAGGTATCCTATTAAGATGTCTAAATTTAGAAGAGTCTAAATCAGCTTTGAGTGAAGCCCACGATGGATCTTGTGGAGGACACTTTAGTGGTAGCGTCATTGCTAAAAAGCTCCTTCGAATAGGATACTTTTGGCCTACCATGGAAACGGATGCACATGAATATTTGCGCCATTGCGACAAGTGTCAAAAACATGCTGACCTTGTCCATGCGCCTGCACAAGAGCTGCAGGCTATTTCTTCTCCTTGGCCCTTTTCTAAATGGGGCTTGGATATTATTGGTAAAATTAATCCTATCTTCTGATGGACATAAGTTCATCATAAACGCTATTGAGTATTTCACGAAGTGGGTTGAAGCTATGCCTTTAGCTTCCTGCACTGGTTCACAAGTCTCTAAATTCATTTTTAATCAAATCATCTGCAGGTTCGGAATTCCTGCAAATCTCATCTCTGACAACGGAACTCCATTCAAAAATAAATATGTTAAAAAATTATGTCAAAAATATAAGATTCAACATCGCTGGTCTACTCCCTATTATCCTCAGGGTAATGGTCAAGCAGAAGCTTCTAACAAAATTCTAATCAAAATTCTCAAAATACTAGTCAATAAAACTGGCCGTGACTGGCATATTCAATTATATCCAGCCCTGTGGGCTTATCGAACTAGTGTTCGAACCCCCATGGGCACTTCACCATTTGTTTTGGTATATGGTGCCGAAGCAATTTTTCCATTTGAATTAGAAGTTCCTTCTTTGGCTCTGCTACTTCAAGACACCGAAGTAGGAGATGAATATCGCACTGGTAGACTCAGTCAGCTGGAACTCCTAGACGAAAAATGCATCAATGCTTTAGAGCATCTCCGTGCATACCAAAACAAGCTTAAAAGAGCATATAATAAGAAATTTCGTCATCGATCCTTTGAGATTGGCGATCTTGTTCTAAAAGAAAATAAAAAAAATACAAATGCAACCAAAGAACTGAAAGGTAAATTTGAGCCCAACTGGCTTGGACCATACATCATTACTGCAAAATTTGAATCAAGAGCATATAAATTATCTACCTTAGATGGTAAAGAACTTAAAGAACCCATGAATATTTTACATCTCAAACGTTATTATGCATAAATTTGATTATTTCATCCATGTATATATTTTTTCAAAATCATTATCTTGTATTTCTTTCAATTTATTTAAAAACCTCAAAAACATTCATAAAATCTTCAAAAATATTTATTGCATTTATTTTGTAAAGTTCCTTTTGCTTTAAAACAAAAATCAACATAAAAATCCAAAAACAGCTATATGCTTGACTCTTTTGAAACCAAAACAATATACAGAATAAAGAGAGAGTCAACATTCTCAAAACTTTTTCAAAATCATTATTTTCTTACAATTATTGCAATTATATGTTCAACTTATTTTGGATAAAACTAGCATTTATTTGGCATCCCTCACTTGCACACTCACAACAATAAATATCTTGATTTTATCTGGCATGATTACTAATCTCTCTTATATCAAAGTTCACAAAAATCAATTAAATAAAGTTTGAGCATAGAGAATTGATCTTGGTATTTACTTAAACCAAGCACATATTTTCACAATAAAATGATTATATTTGTAATTTCCATGTTTTGCTACATAGTAGAACTGATTTCTTGGATGAAAAGTTTCCCCTGCTATCCTATCATGCACATGGTCTAGAATCTTTGAGAATTGGCAAAAGGACAAGCTCACCCCTACCCAGAATAAAAATCCCTTGCTCTACAGCTAATCCGAGCAAGTATCCCTAGCAAAGAAAAAGAAAAAGAAAAAGCAAAGAAAAATTCAAGAAAAAGAGAAAAGAAAAATGTTATGTCAGCAATGTTCCAAGCATTATCAAGCAAAAGAAATACAAAAAAAAAATAAGCAAAGTTCAAAAGAAAGCAAGAAAAGCAATAAAATCCCTTTCCCTACCCTTTGAAAAGAAAAGAAGGGTGAATGAGCTTGAATCCCTGGAATTCTCAATTATTCAAAAACTGTGAGCTAAGCCCCATAACAGGTGGTTTGTGCCCAACCTGCTTGGCCTTGGGTAACTCTTAGCGTGGCGATATGTCTGTCACATTAGCGACCTTCTTTTGTACGGACCTCTGCATCGCTTATGGATTAGCTAGCTCTTGATAATCCGATCTACATAGTAGCCTAGTATGTTTATATGCATCTACATCATGGTTAATGAACACTTAGTTGGTTTATTCAAATCACTTGTATCATAGTATCTTGCTCAAAACTGTTAACTGAACCATACAATTGCACACACATTTGTATTTGAGAGATTTTGTCTATCATTATGATAAATCAAGATTGGCAATGAATTCACTTATGCACATGAGATTCCTTATAAATCTAATTTTTGTCTTCAAAATACTTTGAAATATTATTTTGCAACTTGTTTGGAATAATCAAGTACAATTATTTACCACAAAGACAACTATATAATAGAAGAAATCAAAAATTTCAATCAAAACATATCATATATATCTTATCGACTTTCGCAACGATGGTATAATTCCAAAACCAAAATTGGAATTTTATGCTTAGCGCAAGTCCTCATTTTCATCTTTTCTGTTCATAAAAAATCAATCATGTAATCAAACTATCTATTTTCTTTGATTTTCGCGATGATGGTATAAGTCTATACCTACATATTCTATGCCTAGCGCAAACCATTGTAACAATATTTTTTTCCCCAATTTATCAAAATTTATAAAAACCATATGACTTCATTTTATTACATAAATTATGCTTTTCAAAAGCAAACACATTTTTATTACTTCATGTCATTATGTCAACCTTTGCATTTTGCAATGATGGTATAATTCTTAAGGAATTATTCAACAAACTTTATCACACTTAGGAATTTATGCCTAGCAAAAATCATTTTTTACAAATATTTCATGCATAATATTTTCATGGAAATCTGAAAACAAACCATCATCATCATCATTTGCATCATCACAACAAAGTCTTAAGACAGTCTCTTAAGCACTCTTTTCTTTTAACAATATTTCTATCTTGGGACTAGCTTGACGACCGAGTGAGCAGCGACTCCATGAAATGGTCTATAATAGCGACAATGTCCTTTGAAATTATTGTTAGAAGTCTCCTTTTATTTTTATCACATTTCATTACAACCAATCAATTTGTTACATCAGATTATTTCATTTAAAATATTTAAAGCATGACATCCAAGTTATAATTTTTTCCCAAATGACATAATTACATGAATCATCAATAAAATCATTACATCAATCAACTCAATCAATCAATCAAACATAAAAAACATCATCAGCATCACATAAGACAAGTCATATGATCAAAAATATCTCATCTATATATATCAACAGAATATATACATCATCAAAATTGGATTGGTATGCCATAATCTGTACCTCGGCATACTCAATCCTCTATCAATACAAGTATAATACAATGTCAGTGGCAGTATCCTGCCCTCTAGCCTCGAGAGCCTCTAGAGCTCTCGGCCTCATCTCCTCCCCCGCCCTACGGAGGACGAGGTGGTCCCATCGCAGTATGTGTGGTACTGTGAGTCCTCGTCATCGATCGGGATGAGCTCCTTGTCGACCCTGTCCTGATAGGATCTGCTATGGCAGGTGGTAGCTGGTACCCTCTAGCCCTCTGGCATCGCCTGGTAGTATAGCGCCTGATAGAATGCGATCTGAGAAACCGATCGCAGCAGCTCCTGAGTGCTTACCCCTCCGCCTCGTGCCCTGAGATGAGCATTCTTGTCTTGTAGCTGTGACACCTCAGCCTGGTGCTGTACAGCTACATCCTATAACATCTGCACCTGAGCTCGTAGACGATCTCTCTCTGCCCAGAGAGTAGCCATCTCGCTACTCTCTCCAATTTCCACATCCTTGCCCTTATCAGGCGATGGTGGCCTTTGTGGAGATGGAGGTCTCGCCTCCCTCCTATCCCTCTCCCTCTACCATGACCTCTCCTGTGCCTGTGGCCTCCTCTGCTCTCCTCTGTCATGACCCCGGGCTGCCTCTACCATCGCCTGGCGTCGCCTCCTTATCCGATACACAACTGCGTGGATCAGTCCCTAAGCCCTTATCATCTGAGGAGGGCGGATGCTTGCATACCAGGCATCGTAGCCATCAGCTACCCTTGCGTCGTCCCCATCCATCGATTGAATGGGGGCATCGTTCGCGTCCTGACTCTAGAATCACTGCATATATGGAGCCCCGCTGACTGTGGTGTTATCTCGGACAGTCTGAGAAAACTCATAATCCCTGAGAGATGGGATCCCCTACTGTAGACCGAACTGTCACAAAACCCAGTCATAGCGATGGAGCTCCACCTCTCCCCTCTCCATCCGTAGCCAGAAGACTCGCCTGATGTGAGCCAGCTCCTATCCGTCCTATGGCCACCCTGGATGCTCTCTCCATGGCCTCCAGGTGATCTGGTCTGGGACCAAGTCATCCAGTAGTCTCCGGGACACCGGTAGGTCGATCCGTCGCTGTGCCCCTCTCCGGAGCCACCAGTAGAAGACTCGGGGCCTCTCCCCATCAACCCCTGTCAGTGGAAGCCCTACCGGCCTCCGCACCGCAATGTGATCCCAGCACCAAACCTGTAGGAGCGATGTCATAACCAGACATCGGTCGCCCTTGTATACGACCCCATGTAGGATCTTATACAATCGGCATAGAACAAAGCTGCCCCAAGCAAATCTATAGCCATGGTCGTGCATGTCATAGATCACATCTACCAGCATCCATGGTACCTTGCATCCGCTCTGGTGGCACAGCAGAAGTCCACCAACTACCCTAGCCAAAAATCATGTCAGTGTAGATGCCCCAGGCATCTGTCGCAGTGCCTCGATGTTCACTCTGCCCTTCTCCAGGGTGAAGCTCAGGTCACCACAGAGTCGTCCCATCGCGTGGCCCTGATTGGCCGCAGGTGTGATCATCCTCCCTTGTATGGGATTCTAAGAATCCTCCATACATCCTCTAGTGTGGGAGTCATCTCCCTTGTCGATAATCGAAAGCATGAAGAGCCCGGGTACCACTTCTCTGCTAGGGCCTTCAGTAGCCCCATGTCAGTAGAAACTTGTGGCATCTCTGCCACATGTAGTAAGCCGACCTGTGCCAGCTAATCTCGCTCTGCCTGTGTCAGAGCGGCCAAGTCATCTCTTAATCCTCCATATTTCCACTCTCTACTCTTTAGTAATCCTCTCTGCAAACATAAACAACCAAAACAACAAACAATCATTAATAACAATTTTAGCAATCAATAATGCAACTTAAAGATCAAAATTTTGCAATTGATGATATCGCCCACTATTGGCCGATATCGTTCGAAATTTGAGCAAAATCGTCTCCGATTTTGCGTGTCGAAATCGTCTCTAATTTGATGAAATCGTCCCTTTTTCGTCGATTTCGCCCTTGGGCGAAATTGACGAACTTGAGACGATTTCGTCGAACTAGGGACGATTTCGTCCGGACGATGTCGATGGCCAAAAACGGTCGCGATGCTCAAAATTCATCCTAAATTCCTCTAAAAAGCATGTAAAATTCAAATTAAATCAATCTAAACTAAGTTTAAACCCTTACCCGTAGACCGCGGCGGACCTCTGCAGATCTGTGCGCTGTCTCTACCATTTTTGCTCCAGAGCTCTAAAAACAGTAAAATGAACAGTAACAATGAATTAGGGTTTTACCCTATTTTTCTTAATTTTATTCAAAATATTTCACAAATAATTTTTGCTTTTCCGCGTTTTTACCTCAAACGTTCGATTTGGGTAAAAACACGGAGGGGGCACCATAGTAAGCTATCGTACGATTCGACCAAGAATCGTCGCCTAAAAATGGGTATATTTTTTTGCTTTCTCGTAGATCGAGAACTCATCTTTAACGCATTTTCTTCGAAAAATTCGCTAAAGAGGGGGCAAAATGTAGCACCCTAAAATTGGCACAG
Source organism: Wollemia nobilis (assembly GCA_028583015.1). Taxonomy (NCBI): domain Eukaryota; kingdom Viridiplantae; phylum Streptophyta; class Pinopsida; order Araucariales; family Araucariaceae; genus Wollemia; species Wollemia nobilis. The sequence continues at coordinate 27,077,146 of JAQPPZ010000523.1, forward strand.
TAAAATTGGAATAATTACATTCACCTTAGTAAATAAATTTAAATTCAAATTTAACCTCCCAAACCGCCCGTTAACCGTCGAGAAACCCGTTTCCTCCTTTTCCGCGCCATTTTTAGCAGTTGTTTTGATCGTTTGACGATATCATCTCCGATCAGACGATATCGCCCCAGATTTGACGATTTCTTCGCAAAACTGAATTTGCATAGTTGGAATCCGTTCCAACGGGTCTCCAATCCGGGTAGAAGCGTGTCTGTGCCATTGGGACCCTTCCCCCGTTGGAGATCTCCCAAATTGGGATGATCTCCAACCTCCCAACAACTATCCTATGCCTATTTAACTCTAAGACTTTTACCTCCCCAACCCCTGGCTGAATTTTTATGCAAATTGAACCCTTATGCTCTAAAACATCGTAATTCATATTTTGCATTAGTCCTATAGTCATTTCATTGCAGGTACACCACTGGTTTTCAGCCGGAGCCAGCACCTATCACAGTCGACGAACCTATCAAGATTGGAGGCGATCTCGTCAAATTAGGGACGATCTCGTACTGATGCGAGATGATTTTGACTGCAGCACACATCGAGGCAATCAGTGCCTGGAGTTTGCTCTTCTGTCTCTTTTCTCTGTCATTTTATGCTATAAATTAGATTCTTTATTCAGTTTTTATACTATATTGCATCCGAGTTCACCCATTTTGTCTAGTTTGCATATTAAGAGCATATTCTGCTATCTAAACACAGTGATTTGCATTTACTTCTGTTCTTGTATATTGTTCAACTCTCATATTACTGTTTCATATAGTTTGCCCCTGTTTGCAAAATAGAATTTCTCGTATTTCGCATATGTTTGCTGTTTTGCAGGTCTCTGATGAATTCGTCTAACGAATTCGTCAGATTGCAGATGATCCTATCAGCTTAGACGATTTTATCAAATTGAAGGCGATTCTGTTGAATTGCAGACGATTCAGACTGCTTCAAGCTTCAGAAACTCCATCAGACTTCTGGATCAGGTAATCTTCATTGGCCTCCTGCAAATTCTCTGTTTTTGTTTTCCTTTCTGTTTGTTGTTTGTATTTAAATTGCATTTTTATGTAGTTTAAGTTAGAATCATTCGGCCAAACCTAGGATGAATGTTTAAAAATAAAACGAACTCATCAAAACTCATTCTCAAACCTAGGCATGGAAACTATCGTCAAATGTTTCCTGGTGAACCCACCATCCGTCGAAAAATCACCAAAATGCACCTCCCTTGAGAGGCGGGACCTTCGCAAAGTCCTCTCATCCGAGGTACCACACCATCCTTTTCCCATCCTCATTTCGGGCGCGGATCCAATAGCCTGAAGGTAGGGGTGCGAAAAATTTGGAGCGATACAGATACCACACTTGAGCAACCACCAATTCTTTCACCAGTCTAGAACCAAGGCAAACCATATAGTGTAAGGAGAAGGAAGGGAAATCAAAAAGTAGTTTAAAAACTACTTAATATTTTGAAATATTGTATTTATATTATGTATTTGGGTCAATTTGATGATTTATATACTGTAGTTGTACTCTTTTTTATGAATATCTAATATAAAATCAACTTTTCAGCTCTTAATTGTTGTTGCTTAAAATATTTTTTCTATTTATTAAAAAAATATTTGTTTTTTATTGATTGAGTTTTCACAAGTTGTCCATAAAATATCCAAAATTAGGTTGCCAAGTTTATCACAAGTTGTAATTTTTTCAACTATAGTCTATAGCTTATATTTGATTCTGTTTCTAATTTTGCTATATTTTTGCTTTGTATTTTGCAATACATTAATGTTTTCCTTGTTCGTAAATAAAATATTTTAATATTCTTATAATTTTTATTTTTTTATCAACATATTTCTTTATTACATCTATTTTCAAACTAATGACTTGATGTTTGATGATGTGGGAGCATCCGAATGGTTATAGGTAAGGTAATTGCCAACTTTATGTAATTATCACATTTTGCGTATAAAGGAGGAAGAAAAAGGAGAAACGATGTGCACATAGAGGAAGGGAAAGGGAAATTGACAAAAATAGAAAGGATGAGAGGGGATGAAAAATAAGGAGAGATATAGAGAATACTTGTGTGAGGCTATGTGATGTTGAATACTGTTGAATTAGGAACAAAAATATTTCACTACAGATTGTAGCCAACGATTTATAAATGCAATACAAAATCATATCCCACTATTCTATTTTTTGCATGGTATCAAATGGTGATTACATTATTTTTATAGATTTGCATGTTGTGGAATACAATTGTGTGTGCAAGATTACATGATTACTATAGGATACAAAGTGTGGTTGTCAACAAGGTTATGCATAAGGGGTTGGACTCAAAATATACTTGTAAAAAAATGGTGAATCCTAATTGAAATCAAGGCAAATCAAGGTGAATCCTAAGAAAATCAAATCAATCATCTTCACACCAAAATTTAGGGTATTTGAAGCCCTAAAAAGTAAGGTCATATTTGGGATAAATTTTGACCTATTAAATCACCTTATAACTTCATAAAAACACCACCATTAGATCAAGCTCAAAAAGAGCTTTCCAACAAGTACAAATATGCCTATGTTTGGATATATATTATGGAAAATTGACCCTAAGAAAAAATTGGTCCCAAAAATTTTAGGTGAATGATCCGATGTCGAGGGTCCACATATTCACCAATTTCTAATTTTGGAAATACGCCCAATTTGTGAATATTCGCCACTGTGCATAACCCTGGTTGTCAGCCAAGAAAAAATTGTTCAAGTGGAAGTCAAGCAACATTCAAAGGTAAATGAACATTTCCATCCAAGTGGAAGTATCATTTAGTAAATATAAAAGGCTAATATGTAGGAGACCATTTAAGTGAGGAACATGTGATTATTGTTTCTATAGATATTAAGAGTATCATTCAAATATATAATTGTTCAAGTGAAGAACTAATCACCATTTAAGTGAATTTTGGGATCACCATTCTATGGGGAAACATTGTTGTTCAAAATGATTATTGTCTAAGTTAGGATTGATCACTCAAGTTACACCACGCCTTACAAGTGAATTTTGCATTGTACAAGTGGAAGTTATATTGTGTCATACAAGTGGAAGTTGCACCATGTCATATAAGTGAAAGTTTCACTAGCTTGAAAGTGTTGCTATCATATAACATCAAAGCATCGTGCTTTTTCCTTATCATCTTTGCTATTGTTATCTTGTCATCTAGTACTTGCAAATGAAAATTAAACTTAATTTTCATTTTTTTTTTTTATTTGTGGAAAACATCCCAAAAGGGATGCCACTTTCGGGTAAGACCCAAGGAGGCAGGGGTATCCATTCCGACAAAAATGCCCAGGACTCGGACCTGGCCTACCACCTTTGACATACTCAAGGAGCAAACAAACACACAAAACCAAATTAAAAAAAGTAAATAACAACAAAAATAATAAAATAAAATAAAAAACATGCTCCTTGAGTGTGTCAAAACCAAAAGCACAACCAAACACGCACAATAAGATAAAAGAAACCACAACACAAACCACATAGAAAAACACAAGAACCACATAACAAAACACAAACAAGACAAAAACAACAGAACACTACAAAGACATAACCCAAAAAAACATGAAAAATAAACACAACCAAAACCTAAAAAATAAAATAAAAATAAAAATAAAAATAAAAACAACCAACAACAGACAATAAACAAAAACAAAAAACATAGAAAACACTCACACATAAAAAAATGAAATAACACAAACAAAGAGAAACCCAAGAACAAGAACAAAAAAAACACAAGAACAATAACAAAAAACATAAAAAAAAAAACAAAACAACAAAAACACAAGAACAACAAAAAACAACACAAAGAACACAAAAACAAAACAAAACAAAAGAACCCACCCACCTTAAAAAACTAAACAAAAAAACAAAGAAGACAAAAGAAAAAAAAATGAACAAAACAATGACCTATCTAGACCAGAAGACTATTAATGCAAGAATCAACAGAGGAAACAAAATAAAGAATAGAATGAGCTAGGGAACTAAAAAAACTGAATGAACCAAAGAGAAAAAAAAAAAAAAAACAAGAAGAAACTAGGTACCTTTAGAACTGGAGCCATCCAAAGAAATGATAGAAAGAAGAGCTTCCCTAATTTGAGAAGCCCACCATATAGGAGGGTGGCCATAACAAGTAAGATCACCTTTGTCCAAAGCCCAATTAGCTAAAGCATCAACACTCTTGTTTTGATCTCTGACCACATGATTGTAATCAACTTTCAAAAATCCCATCTGGATTAAGCTGAACCTTCTCAATAATTATTTTTATTCTCCAATCCACCTTATGATTCTTAGAAGGAGTCTTCAAGAGATTAATCATAAGTTGAGAGTCGAGACTCAACTAACACCTTTTCCCATCCAACCTTAGTAGCCTCCTGAAGGCCTCTAAGGATACCATACCCCTCAGCAAGGTTATTGGAAAGAATACCCAAATTCTCAACAAAAGTAAAAACCGGGGAGCCATCTGAAAGTCTACCAATTCCTCCCACACTGGCTTTTCCAGGGTTCCCTCTAGAGGCTCCATCGGTATTGACTTTTCCAAAATCCTTAGGAGGAGGTTGCCAATTTCTAGTCCTATCCATCTTACTAATACTCACATTCCCTTTAAGTTGGTTGCCCTTAGAAGGTTTAATCTTCAATATTTGCATCACTTGATCCCATATTTGGTGGGAGTTTTGGGGGTGATTAAGGAGTTGATGGACTGATTCAACTAAGTTGGCTATGGTATTTTGCCAAATATAGTGAATATCCTTCCTATCTTGATTAAAAATTTGGTTGTTCCTTTCATTCCAAATATTCCAAAGAAGAATGGTAGAACCCATCCAAACTAACTGCCTAATAAAATGATCAACACCCTCTTGATTAGGCCAATCCCTCCAAAGCTGTTCAAAAGTGAAAAAATTGGACCATTGTAAGCCAAGTAAAGTTGCCATTCTCCTCCATAGCTCAGAGGCTAAAGTACACTCAATAAAAATATGGTTGATATTTTCTACATTCTCTTCACACATTTCACATCTAAAAGGGCCATGAAAACCACGCTTCATAAGTTGCTCACTAGTAAGCACCCTACGATGCAATAAAAGCCAATTAAAGAACCTCACCTTAGGCCAGAGCTTTTGAGCCCACAATTGAGAAAATATGTTAGAAGAATGGTTGGGATTATTATGGCATAAGGTCAAATAACCTTGAGCAACTGAATACTCACCCTTAGTAGTGTTGTTCCATCCAAAACAATCTTTTTCATGGGACCAAGAGAGGGATCTCATATGAAGGATGCCTTGGATATCTTGTCTTTGCCTTTCTGGGATTTGAATAGGCCAGTCCTCAATAGGGATCCAATATCTACCAACCTTTGAATTACCAGTATGGTACCGACAGAAATTAGCCACCTTTATCCAATTAGCTCGGTGAAGCTCCTCCATCCAAGGCCTCCAATCGGGAAACTGAGTTATCAAAGGCTTGTGACCATCCCAAGAATCTGTCCAAAAATTTGCATGTTGACCATTATGAATGATCCAAAATAATTTTTTCTTTATCAAATCCTCACTAGTCTTAAGAACTGCTAAAATGGGAGAACCTTTGGTAGGAAGTTGATAGCGAACAAGGTCTTCAGGACTTTTGTTCTCAGCATATTTAGCATGGAGATTATTGGCCCAAAGAGCATTGGGGTTATGCAACATCCTCCAATATAATTTAGCAGCTAAAGCTTTGTTGTTATTAATTGAAGACCGGAATCCTAACCCCCTTCACTCTTAGGAAGACATAAAGTATCCCATTTCACCAAGGCCCATTTTCTTTTCTCCTTAGTACCACTCCAAAGGAAACGATGACTGATTTGATCCAATTCTCGAAGAACAGACTTTGGGATATTCAAAACGGAAGAAACATAAATAGGAATAGCTTGAAGGACTGATTTTACCAAGGTGATTCTACCCCAGGAAGAAAGCCACTTGTTGGTCCACTTTCCAATTTTCTTCTTGACTTTGTCCAACAACCAATTCCAATCTTTATTTTTCTGCCTTTGAATATTTATGGGAATACCTAAATAAGTGATTGGAAGAGAGGTCTTCTTATATCTTAATTTATCCAAGACCATGGATTCCTGTCTAGTAGAGCAGGTGAAATAAAATGACTTTAGACTTGTATTTATTGATCAATTACCTGATAGCCTTAGAAAAATAGCTAATGATTTGCTTAATATTAGAAGCTTCCTTAATTGTAGCTTTACCTAAAAGGGTAGAGTCATCCACAAATTGAAGATGAGAGATAGGTCTAGCTCCATGAGCAATGGTAACTCCCTCAAGGGTTTTGTTTTCCCTCTTTTTGGTTATAGTCCTACCCAAGCATTCAGCAAGAATGATGAATAAATAAGGGGATAGCGGGTCACCTTGCCTAATACCTCTGGAAGCTGGGAAATACTGAGAAGGCCTGCCATTGATAAGAACTAAGTAGGAAACTGAAGAGATACATCCCATAATCCAATCCATCCAATCCTTAGAGAAACCAAATTGCCTCAAAACTTTGATAAGGAAGTGCCAATCCACTCTGTCATAAGCTTTGGATAAGTCTAACCGGATGAACATAGAAGGAGAATTTTGCATATCCATGGAATGGATGGCTTCCTGAGAAAGAACTATCTCATCTACTATTTGACGTCCTTCCACATATCCCCCTTGCTCTGGGGAAATAATCTTATGCAAAAGAGGCTTCAACCTTTCTGCCATGATTTTAGTAATAATTTTGAGAAGAACATTACATAAAGCAATAGGTCTAAAAGCTGAGATATGATCAACCTCTTGAGCTTTTGGAACAAGAGTAATATAAGTTTTATTGATAACCTTCAAAATTTCTTTGGATTTCTTGGCTTCTTCCACCACCTCTAATAAATCAACATGAAGGATATCCCAGAACTCTTGGTAGAACTCAATAGGAAAACCATCGGGACCCGGGTTTTCCCTTTTTGCATTTTAAAAACTACTTGTTGAAGCTCATTGATAGTAATAGGAGCAGTCAAAATAGAGTTCTCCTCAGAAGTGATAAGAGAAGGGATTGCTTGAAGAACATTTTGTTGTGAAGTTGAGTCAAGAGGAGTAGTAGCAAAAATATTGGAAAAGTAATCAACAACAATAGAGTTCATGCCATCCCAAGTATAAACAACATCTCCAGAATCTGATTTTAAGGAAGAAATAAAGTTGTGAGATCTTTGAGCTAGAAGAGATTTGTGGAAGAAATTTGTGTTTCGATCTCCTTCTTTGAGCCATTGAATTCTAGATTTTTGCTTCCATAAGATTTCTTCTCTTTTTTCCCATTCCTCTAACTGAGTTGTGAGTTTAATTTCATCTGCACTTCTCTTCTCTGTGAGGCCATCTAAACGGATTTTCTTATTCAAATTTTCAAGATGAGCAATAACTTCATGTTTTTTTTTATGAACATCCCCAAACTCTTTCCAGTTCCAAGTCTTGATTTTGGATTTAATGTATTGCGGTCTTTTGGCAAAATAGAACATCTTAGTCCCATGCCTAGGTTTACCTTCCTTCCACCATTGTTGCACATGAGGTCCGAAGGAAATGTCTCTAAGCCACATTAATTGAAAATGAAAAGGAGAGAAACTCACATTGGTTTTCCACATTTCCACCATGAGTGGCCAATGATCCGAACCGACATTATTAAGAGTCTTCACTTTAGGAATGTGACCATGGATTAAGAAATTTTCAGAGAGCAAAAACCTATCCAATCTCTCCATTATACAAGCTAAGCCTTGCCTTCTGTTAGACCAAGTCATAAGGCCATTATCTGGTTGGATATCCACAAGATGGAGGTTTGCAATATATTCGCTCATGAGGTCGGTACTTTTGTCCAAATTTCTATTTCCCCCCTTTTCTCATCCAGAGAGAGGATGGTATTGAAATCTCCTCCGATCAAGATCCAAGATTTAGGAAAATGAGAGATAATATGAGTAATATCCTTCCACTTGTCTTCTTTTTTCCTCCAAAGAAGTCGGGGCATAAACGATGAATGCGAGCATAATCTGGTTGGAATGTCTACTTTGAATAGCTATAGCCAACAAACCCCAACTGCCAACCATATGGTGAATAACTACCTCTTTTGGGTCCCAAAGACAAGCAATGCCACCCGAAGTCCCTTGGGAGCCGAGGGAAACCACTTTTCAGTTGGCCAAATTTTATTGGCAATTAAGTCCATATCCTCCATTGACATCTTTGTTTCTTGAAGGAAAACAAGATGTGGATGATTTATCTGAATCATTCTTCTAATTTCATTTTGTTTTGAAAGACTCCCTTTGAGTCCTCTAATATTCCAAGTGATGATCTTCATTAATACCAGGGCTAAAAATGTTGGGAAGGGCATTAATCTTACCTTCCTCTACAAGCTTTTCACCTTCTTTTACCATATGATATTGATTGGTCTTGTGACCTACTTTTTGATTAGAATCCATCTTCAATTTTTTTTTCCCTGTTTCTTGACTTATTCCAATTGAATCTGAGATGGCTTCTAACCTTGAAGAATGCTCATACACAGCCAAAATTTTACTAGATGGTTCAATGGAGTCTATATTGGGACCTGCATTATTTGAAGTTTTGACATTTGAAATATTGTTTTTCTTGTGTAAATTTTCTCCTTTTTTTTCTGTTGAAAACCTTTGATTTGTTGGTTTGTCTCCGAGTTCTTTCCTTCATATTTAAATTGTGTTTCTAAGATTTTAGTTTCCATTATTTCCTCTTCCTCACTTGGGACATCATTTGTGGAAAGGATTTCAAACATATTAGCAAATGACTTTGATTGATCCTTCATTACTAGTTTTTTACGAGTGTTCTTCTTCTTAGGTATTTGGAAACCTGCTGAGTTTATATCTTCTTTCTTTTGATCAAGAATTTTATTTGGGCAAGCATCGGCCAAATGACCATATTCATGGCAAATTCTACAACGAAAAGGAATGTTCTCATAGTCCACTACTTGCTCCCAAGTGTCTTCCCCAAATTGTAATGTGATCTTTTTAGGTAGGGGTTTGTCAAAATCCATTAAAACACAAATTCGAGCATAAATAATATGTTCAAAATTTTGAGTACAATCAGAAGTCATCATAAAAGTTCCTAAAGAGTTTCCAATTGAAGAAAAAATAGTAGGATTCCAAAATTCAATAGGGAGGCCAAAGAGTCTAACCCACACGGGAGCTATAGAAGGCATCTCTTCTTCGGCTTTAAATTTAGTATGCCAGGGCTTCATGAAAAGCCCCGCCCTTCCAAAAAACCAAGGACCCCCTTGAAAATTTTTCTCTCTATCTTCATTATTAGCAAATAAAACAAGAAAATAACCATTTGGATAAATAGAGATTTGTAACTCACCTTTAGTTTTCCAGCTTTTTGTAGCCCGGACTTTGAAAGCAGATAGACTCGGACGAAAACCCACGAACCGACAAATTAGTCCTCTTTTTTCCAAATCTTCAATGCCGGTCCGAATGTTACCCATATCAAGCTTAACAATAGGAGTTCCATCAGCTGCTTTAAGACATCCTGACTCCATTTTCCTGGGATCAATCTTAGGCATTCTTAGAGGTTTATGAGAAGCCCTAATATTGATATTAGCATTGGGCTGAGGCTGTCCACCACGAAGGGCATCCCTAAAATTCATTTTTGGGACTGAGTCTTCAAAATTCTTACCCTTGACAAGGGTTTTCACAGTAGAATTATTTTGTGGGTGCACCTTAGCACCAGATTCACTTGAGATATGAGCCATTTTTTGATCAACTGCTTGAAACTTATTTCGTGGTCTCTTTAATCCTTGCCCTAGACATCGTGGAAAGGTATGGTTTTCACTTTTCTTTTGTGCAGCAAATTGGAAGCCGTTGTCACTCAAGTTCACAGTATGATCTGTTGAAAGACAAATTTCTAACCCATCTTGTATCCCCTGCAACATTTCTTGCTAAAATATTGAGCATAAACCACAAAAATATTGGCCGCTAGGGCCCGAAGGCCCTAAAAACCAACCTCTGGAGCTGCTTGCACTCAACCCAGATGAAACCCTCGCATAGCCGCTTGCCAAATATATCGTTCACACATAGGGATGTGCTAGGATATGTGTTGCTCCAAATGATATGAAAATTGGTGGAGACGTTCTAGGGTTTTTCAGGCATCTACCCTCAAAATTTTAGCTCAATCCAAGTTCGGATGAGTGAGATATGGCCGAAACGAGTTCGGAAGTTTGGGTAGTCCTGCGAAAAAACCAAATGTATATTTGCTTAGCATATAAACTCATCCAAAGTGAAAATACCATGGTATTAACTAGATCTTCTTGTCTTAATTTTCAGTTGACCCCCTTTGTTTAGAATACATTATTTGGTATTAGAGAAGATTTAATTTTAAAACTATGCAAATTTTATTGAAGAAGAGATGGCACAACAAGGAAGAGGAAGACCATGTGGTCTGAGACCTTGACCAATGAATATAGTGAAAATGTTGAGAGGAACCACCACTAGGTTAGATGTGATTGAGACTTTCCAAAGGGAAGGAATTCATAATGAGTATATTAGTGACAATGAAGAGGAGGAAATTGGTCACGTGAAAGCTCAAGATGAAGAGCAAGGAGAATAATTAGACTAGTAGTTGATTCAAACAATCTCAAATAAGGGAAGTAAGCCAAATATGGATACTCCTAATTTTAATAGAAATTTAAACTTAGAAGAGTTGATTGATTGGATAATAGACATGGAGAGATTATTTGACTATGAATCTATGGAGGATTAGAAATGGGTTAAATTTACATGTACGAGATTGAAAATATATGCTTCAATTTGGTGGGATCATGTCCAAATAGAAAGAAAATGAAAAGAGAAGGATAAAATCAAAACTTGGGATAAGTTTGTAGTCAAATTAAAATTAAAATTTCTACTTGTTGATTATCATATTGGATTTTTTAGGAGACTTCAAAACCTCAGGAAAAATGAGTTGGAAGTAAAATAGTATACAAACGAGTTCTATAAATTAACCATAAGGGAAGGTCACATTGAACATGATGAGGAGAAAGTTGCAAGATACATAAATGAACTAAAGTTTTCCATACAAGATGAAATTGATATGCTTTGAATTAGGATAATTGAAGAAGCTAATTGATATGCACTCAAGGCAAAATAATAGCTAGTCTACAAGCAACAAAATAATTCTAAAGAGGATACTTTATAAGGAAGAGAACAATCAAATATTGATAGAGGTCAAAAAATGCAAGAAGGTGTAGTTAGTACTTCTCAAAGTCATTTCAATCAAAGCACCAGAGAAAAGGATGAATCATCAAGAGGACAAGGTGGATTTGGTAGAGGAAGAGAAAGTGGTTTTATTGACAAGTGTTATAGGTGCTTGGAAGTACATAGAGCATATGAGTGCCCTCAAGCACAATAGACTAGCGAGCATGGAAAGGAAACCAGTAACCAAATTGTTCAAGCTTATGAAGAGAGTATTACTTAATTGAAGATCATTGAGGAACCAAAAAAAGGAGATTCACTTATAATGAAGAGATTATTGTTAAAACCTATATATGAGGTGCATGAGCCAATGCAAAGAAGGAGTTTGGTCATAACCATTTGTAAGGAGGTAAATATTGTAAGGTTATTGTGGAAAGCAAAAGCACTAAAAATAAAGTGTCTACAAAGATGGTAGAAAAGCTTGGATTGAAGAGGATTGAACACCCAAATCTGTATAAAGTCTCATGGTTACAAAATGGACATCAAATTTTGGTAAGTGAACAATGTATAGTAAACTTCTAAATTTGTTCTTACAAAGATGAGATACTATGTGATGTTATACCTATGGATTCTTGTCATGTCTTGTTGTGAAGACCATGGCAGTTTAATAGAAATACAATGTATGATAGCAGGGTAATTACCTACACTATTAAAAATATGGCAAAATGTATACATTAAGTCCATTGAAGGACAAAGGAGAAAATATGGAAAATGATCCTATAGTGCACTTGAGTACAATTTTTTTTTTTTGAAGGGTCATGAGACAAAGTTGAAGGGAGAAATGATAGTGTTGATAGATGTAAAACAAGTAGAGGTAAAGATAAAAATAGGAGAATAAGCATGGGAAGTGGCAATTGGTCCAGGTCATGAGTAGTAGTGACAATGAAGACAATAGTACAATGATTACTATTTCTATAGAGAAAGAGAAAGAAAAAAATGATAAAGAGACAATAGAGGAAGATGAACCTCATCAGGTTAGTTATGAAGGCCATTTTTTTTAAGAACATAGTGTAGATGAAGGGATTGAGTGCTTTGAAATGCATACCAAAGTTATTGGTTTCATGTTAATGAGAAGAATATGATATGTTGGTGTTGGTAAAATATCTGCCTAATCATACAAACATACATTTGTGCACCCTAGACATGACCAACATTGAAATGCTGGAGGAAAGGAATATCCTCTATGCCAATCTCCAAAGAGGGTTGGCTCCCTTGCTAAATCCTACACTGGTTTAAGACTAAGGTTGCAAGAAATAAATTGGAAATGACAGAAAGAGATGGGAAATAGGGTCACAAGCTGAAGGTGTAGGATTGGGGATAGACTAGCAGTAGGAATTCCACCCAAGCATTAGAACAACATGTAATAATAGAAGGCAATAGATTTTACTTACAACATTGCAAATAATATCTCCACGATCGCATTCCATGACTCACTCCCTTACCAATAATTTTCAAACTCATATGCATAATTTAAACTTAACAACAGACAATGAATATAAGCATAAAATAGAAATGCATAAAAATAGAAGGAAATTATACACAATATCACTTGCAAATTCAAAAGCCAAGTATCTTCTATTGATGCAGAGAACTTGAATATTTTTTTTGCAGAATGTCTAACCTACTTTTTACAATGAAAATTGATTAGTATTTATAGAAGATTTCACCTCTTTCATTAAATACGTATGAATACAAAATACTCACAGATAAAGAACCTTGGTGAGACAATTCCTCCTTGAAGTTATTGAAAATATTTATTTTGAGGTGATGATCCAGTTTTTAAGGAAATTCTTCTGGGAAATCATTATTTTTTGGTGTCGGTGCATGGAAAAATGCAAGGCTTGGTCATTTAATTGGTACATTTGCCATCCTCAAAAATACACTTCTGCTTGGAAATCATGAAAATCACTCTGTACCTTTAATATTGCTGCTCTCTTTGCTTGAGATCCACAACTTGAGTTACTCTTTGCCACAAACATTTAATGTTCTTCATTCACCTGCCTTGGGTGCTCTTGAAATTTATTGATGTTACTGACATCAAAATTCACCTGGAATTAGCAGTAAGCGAATCACATATTTACTCTTTTCATCACGTTCCTTGGTGAAGAAGATGCCCCTGATTTAACAATAATCAATATTTTATACTCTAGGTGAAAGTGATTTTAACAACTTCCTTAAATTCTACGTTCACCCCCAAAAGAGGTGAAAGAGGTTATCGCCTTCCTCTTGGGGTGAATGCAAATTTGACTTTTCAAAGTCACTTCAAACTTTTGACTCTTCACCCGCTTTACCATTCATGGTGCGTTCACCCCTAGGAGGGGTGAATGGAGCTTTCACCCCTCAACCGGGGTGAACGTGAAGTTGAATTTTCAAAGTCATGCTTTTAAATATGTTCACCCCAAATTGGGGTGAATGAATCATTCAACACATCTTTGGGGTGAATTAAGCATTCGCCCCATCTTTGGGGTGAACGCACCTTCTCTTGAAAGTTGCCAATTTTTGTTGAGTTTTACCATGCTTTCACTGATTACGTCTTCAACTGGCCAATTGTGTTGGGTGAGCATGTTTCTCCATATTTTTGAGTACATTCACCCCAAAGTGGGGTGAACAACTCGTCCATCCCCACTCTAGGGTGAATGAGTTTTAAGTTCTTTTTAACTTCGACCCAACTTCGACACTTATCTACTTTTTGAAACTTCATTGTTTGGTTTCTTCTTTCACCCCAATTGGGAACACAAAGCACTTTCATCGATTACTTGGGAAGAATGTGTTTGCAGAAGATTATCATTCAGATTTTCTTTACATTCACCCCAAAATGAGGTGAACGGTCCTTTCACCCAATGTTTGAGGCGATTGCGATTTTCCTTTTTGATGAAGCCCCCATAGTTTATGCACTTTTCATTATTTTAAAGCCAAAAGGATGTAGGAAAATAAAGAAGAAAAATAAATATAACTGCAACATATTATGTTGAACAAAATACTATATGTTAATATTAATATATTTTACCACATTACAATAAAAAATTCATCAAAAATATTTCAATGTGGCATATTACTAAACCGCAAATATTTTTGATGACTCACGGGGTATCCAAATCGTATGGATGTAAGCGATCCTAGGCATTTATCCATTGTGATTTAATTGATCCTTCTTATTGACTGCTTTGGTTAGAAATTTTGTTGTAGATGTCTTTCTTTGTGTCTACTTTTTTGTCTCCTCAGCGGCTTCAGCCTATGCGACCACTCGGAGTACTTTTGTCCCCTTACTTATTTTGCTACCTTTTTTGTTGCTACGCGCTCTACTACTGCTCGTTCCTCTTGTTCCTTGAGGATTTTAGAGGTGACCTCATAGACTATGACTTCTGCCTCCCAGGCATGAGTGGTAAAAAAATAGGGAATACTTAATGACTCATAAACAAAAAGCACATTTTGGACATCTTCTAGGCAAAGGCATTTTGCTCTCTGAGCTAGTTCAAACAGCGAAAGCTCCATGCGAGTATACTTCTGCATAAGTGGCACCTGTGCTTTTGTGATGGGTTCCTCCTATGCATCAATATCCAAGGTGTTCTCCATGAATTTTTGCTAAGTTGCTTCCAATTGTTCCTGTGGCAAGGTTCACCCCACTCATCCGTAAAACCTGGAAAACCCATATCGGCAAGAGCATAAAAATGAATCATGGAAATAGTATGCTCCCACTCTATGGTGCTAAGGATTTTATAGCCTTCTCTCACCAGGTCCATCCATTGAAAATAGCTGTGCAATGTGACCTTGGTAGCTAACCAAGCGTGATTCATCTCACTAAGGTGGTGAATGCACATGCTGGAGTTAGCCAAAGATTGGATTTTCATGACCATATCCATGTACGGATCCAACATTGATGGGCTGTCATTAAGCACATCATTAATTCTCAATGAATTTGTCAATCCAGGGTGGTGTCCAAGGCTATTTATGAGAGAAAGTTCAAGCAGGGTTGTAGTTCATTTCATTTGGAAGCAGCAGGTCTTATTAGTGGAATTGATTGTGTGGGGGTTTTGTGTCACTTCTACCCCTAAATTGCATAAATTGAACTTTAATCTATTTGCAAGAATTAAAAATAATTACTAATTGTAGAAATGAAACCCTAGTTATAGTTGCAAGAATGAAATCTAATTAAATTGCAAAATTAAAACTCTAGTTATAGTTGCAGAATTGAAAGTCTATTTAATCTTGCAATAATTGAAATGAAGCATAAAAACTAGATCCTATCAATGCTCTGTAACATAAGGTCGTCAATCTTCTATGCAGGTTTTTCACAGCACAAACAAGAATGCAGGGAAATTACAGAAAACTTATAAATTGCTAGAAATGGAAATTTGTAGTGAATTGGAAAGTTTCTGGGAATGAAAAGAATAACCAGATCTACCACTAATAATATCATAAAAACATTATGAACAAGAATTAAACAACTAGGAATGTGAGTTGTGCAAAAGAATGAAAATGACAAGTTCACAATTTATTCTGCTGCAGCAAAATCAGAATAAAACCTGTTTGTCAGTCCTCCTCCTAGGTCTGGAAGTTGCTAGCCTCCTTTCTCAGAAGAAGGTTTGAATTCTTCTTTAAGTCTTACACTCAGACATAACAAAATAAATGGAATGAAACTGCACTTTTATTGCTTCAAAAACATAATTACAATTCTGCTGAAATCTATTACAGGTTTGAAATTGTTATTCTATTATATTCCTATTTATTTTCTATCTCCTCTATCTAATAGCTCAACCTGGATGGGAGCTATCTTTTATAGATGCCTAAAATCTAATTACAAACAAAAAATATGTTGTTCCTGATATCTTGCAGAATTTCCTGGGTTTATCCTAGAAGAGGATCAATTTGATATTTTCCATAAATTGTGGCTTTGGATGGCAAGGATGGCAAAGTTAGATGGGAGATATTTTCTCTTAACTTGCTCAACCTTCTGATCCCATTTTCCATCACCAAAATTCAGTCAACAAGTCAAAAAGTGCTTTCTATTCTCATTCCGAAGAAACTATGTTCATTCCGAAGACATTGTGTTCATTCCGAAGACACTGTGTTCATTCCGAAGACACTGTGTTCATTTCAAATATCTTTAGAATGACCAACTGTGTTGACTCCAAATTGTTTTGGCTACATTTCTCAGGTGGATTATCCCTCAGGATCAGATTGCAATAGTCTTCATTCTTCTTTGGATGTGAATTTCATGCCTTGCCATTCATTGGCAGCTGGCTAGAATTTATATGGAAAAACCAGTTTTCTATTGCACAGTAATAAGTCTTTGTATTATTTACTGAATTTAGAGAAACTAATGCTTAATGATCATCAAAATAAGACTAGTGAAGTACTACTGTCAACCTAAGCATGGCAAGATAACATAAAACTATACAAGAATTGTTAAAAATAAGAATATAATGTCCTTAACACTTCAATCATGCAAACAATTAATACACAACAAATTAAATCAACTTAACTAACATATAAGATAATTCACAAGAGTTTTAGGTAGTTTTAACTATTTAAAACATGCTATAAATGAGGTTTATCCATGCCTCATCATCCCCCCCAACTTATATTAATGCATCCCCTCATGCATTGCAGTGGGCTATGGAGTCACAAATGTCCATACTCATATTCTATGTTTCATAGAATAGTTTAGTGCCTATGTAATTTCTCATGAAGGTTTTTGAGTCATTATTCAAACTGATCATCTGGTTGGGAATCCTCTTCAAAATAGAAGGAAAACAAAGTAATGATGGTTGGAGGCCTAAATCTAAGACCTACCCAATGATGTTGCATAAAGGTATTTCTCTGGATTGAGAAGGCAATGCCTTAGAATGGAAGGGCACTACTTCAAAGTGGAGGGGCACTACTTCAGAATGAGCACTTGTGTCTTCATCTTCCCTAGATAATACAAGCAGTAATTGAACCAAATCCTCCTCTTTATCTGATGTAGTTGATTGTTTGTCAACTTGTGACAACCTGCTTTTTAGTTTCTCCATTTTTTGCTATAATTCTATAATTTTATTTTTATATTTTTCAATAACATCTTTTCTTTTCTCAATCCATCTCATTTGTATTTTTATAACACTCTTGGCTGCTCTCAATTGTTTTGTGATGTCCACCTCCTTTTCTTCGTTCAACTCAGAACCCAATATTGACAAATCAACTATAGTTTTTTGCTCAACAACGATCTCATCCTCTGCTTCAGACCCCTACTCCTGTACATGAGGTTCCATGAAATTATCTATGATTACATCCAAATTCTCAGTGGCTTGTTGCACTTCTATGACATCAGGGCTATCCTGTCTGCTCTTCTCTTCAATCATTTTTTATTTTATCTCTGTTTGTTGGAGTCTTACAGACCTCCTAGTCCTTAATGTATATTTTATCTTCTTGCCCTATTTTCTTGTGGTAGCAGGGGTTGTCCGGATAACTTCAAGATCTTCACTAGGAACTTCACTCTCCTATTCTGACAGATAAATAACATCTTTAGAAAAATGAACCCTCTTCTATTTTATTTTTCTGTTGTCAGTTTCAACCCTTCTCTTCTTAGTTTGTGAGGTTGATGGTTCTAGAGAAAAATGCTTTGTTGCTTTTGCTTGGTGTGTTTCCTTATCTACAATAGCATTTTTTTTTAGCCTTTTCTTCTTCCTTAAGAGCATATTTTTTTATAGCAACATCTGTATCCTCTTCTCCTTCATCTTCTTCTTCAAAAACTACATTAGTCAGGGTAGAATAAAACCTATTAAAGCTTCTAGGGTTTTCCTTAAAATGATTTTGGCACACCAGTTTAATAAGACCATGATGATGAGGGCTCCTTTTTTCCTCTTGATAATGTTTTGCCATGCTCTGTAGTTCTTGATGCAGGTATGTTGGAAAATTCACTCTAAATTTAGGTTTTTGCCTACCATGCCTAAGGTGGTTTAAAATTTTGAAATGATGCCCTAAAAAAATTACATACTACCCTTCATAGGTTGAAAAATTTGGTAACCCATGTGGTTACGTTATTCCAGGGTTCTTGCAGGCTGGCCCTTTTTCATTTTTCACTTCATTTCTCTATTCTGATGCTGATAAGACTGCTCTTTTCTGCTACTACACTCATCCGCTAGGTCACTGATTTTTGGTTTCTATAGAATTATAGGGTTTGCTCTTGTTCTTCTTCAGAAAGAACTTTTATTTTTTATTTTTTACTTTTCATTATAATCATTAGCAAATATGTCTTTGGAAATAAAAGAGGGCACACTTCCTTATTCTATGCACTGAACACCTGGCCATCAATCATTGGACATCCTTGCCATCAAATTTTCTTTACTATTTTTAGCTCATCCATTCTGCATGCAAATTTTCCCACATGAGTGGTTATTAGCAATGAATGGTGGTGGCATGTTTGTTGGTTATTTTCCCTGTGATTATCGTACTTCCTCTATGGGTGAAAAATATGAGATGAATCTAACTGCAAGCCAACTGACATGTGTCAATTATCACATGGAGTAAAAAAAATTTTGCTGACTGTCTTTTTATCCCTCCTTGGATGCCATGTGGAAACAGACTGTCAAATATTCATTCTAAAGATTATGTTTCATTTCGAAGACTAAGTTGGGCATTTAATCCAAAGATAACCTCATTTCGAAGATAAACCTTCATTCCGAAGACAAACCTTCATTCCGAAGACAAAGACTTCATTCTGAAGACAAACCTTCATTTCGAAGACAAAGGCTTCATTTCGAAGATACCACGGTTATTGAAGATACAACAGTCATTCTGAAGACATAACAAAAACCAACATTTTTCTCTTTCTCCAAGCATGTTTTGTTTATGCCAACTCTTATGAAAAATTTTATACTAATGGTTAATTGTCATATACTATATATCAAATATTTACAATGAGAAAAGTGCAAGAAACATATAAACCTGGTTAAAACAAGTTAATGCAAGTTTTGAAAGATGACTGCTTTTGTTGATATTCTGTTGAGGCTTCCTGCAACACTTCAAAAACAAGTGTAGTTGATGAATTTGTACAATGGTGACACAGAACTTTCAAGGTTATGCATGCTAGAAAACTAGTTTTCATGCATACCAACTCAGTAGCGCCTTAGAAAAAGGTTTTCACTACTGAGCTATTCATTTTTTTTTTTTTTCTTTTTTTTTTTCTTTTTGTCTTTTTGATTCTTATTGTGCTCGTGAAGGAATTTATGACTTCCCTGAAATCATGCCCATGAAGAAATTCACAGCCATAATTTTTTCATCTTTTTGTTTTCTATTTTTTCTATTTTTTTTTTGTTTATTTTTCTTTTAAGATTCAAAGATATGATCATCAGAAGAAGAAGCCTCTTATGTCAAATGTAACTGTGTGAAATACCGAGAAAAATCCACCTTTGTTAGTGGTTTATGGTACAACTGTAAAAGATGTCCATTCACCACTAATATCCTCCTTAAATCATCAACTAAAGAAAGTTGAACAACTTCATTCTCAAACTCCCCTGGTTCATCCTTGTTGCTCTTAATGTGATCATCATGCCACATTTTCCATTTTTGTTGAGTGAACTCTATTTGGTGAAGTGCTTCCAACCAAATTTAATCAAATGCATTCAAGTACAAAATTTGTTTTTTTTGTACTTGCAACAACTCAATGCCAATTTCTAAAGATGCATAAAATGTTAGTAAATCATTAGGATGTTGCACCAATATATCAAACAAAATTTCTCCCTAGTTTTTAGTCAACCAACTATTGTTGTTCAAAGGTTGTTTTGGCTATATTTCAATTTATTTTGTACCAGGATGATTTGAATTGGTTCTTGAAGAATGATGCATTAATAAATTAAGAGAGTAATGATATGGTGGAAAAGAATGAAAAATCTGTATATGTTTACCAAAAACAATTCTTGAAAGAATTAACTTTGATAAATGATAATGAAAAGATGAGAAACAATAATGACATCCATGTGGTAAATAAAGAAAATGGTTTTGTACTGAAATGGGTGATAAATTTTTAGAATTATGTTTTTCATCAGTTTGTAGTAATTGCTAAACAATAATTAGTTCATATTTAAAATATGAGTTTTGAACATTTTCAGCAAAAACAAACTTTTTGGAGGAATCCAACTCTTCTAAATTTTTATTTACAACAATGGAAGCCAAAACTAAAGTATTATTTTCATTTTCCTTGTGTTATAAGAAACTGTGGGCTTTTTGTACAATCATATTCTGGTGTAATAAGTTTACCTGAAAGCAAGTTAACTAATTTTCCACCTTTTTGTATGGTTTTAGGATATACTTTTTTTTTCTTGGTTTGCTAAAACACATTTCTTGAACAATCCTATTAATGATTGGTACAACTTGAGGTAAAGGGATTGTAACAGTTAAATGTTCTAATTCCTTTATCAAATCTGATTGTGAAGATGTTATTTTTGATATCTCATATTGTTCAAAATATGATACTTTATTTGATGAGGTATCTTGTTCTTCTTGATGTTGTTTTAGTGTGGTTTCATGTTCATTCTTTTTAAATTCACTTTCTACACTGATAAGTGGAATAGGTTCAAGCAGTGGTTCACCTGAACACAACTAAGTTTTAACACAGTCACTAACATTTATTAGGGCTGTATTTTTTGATTCAACCATAGAGACAGGGGTTACCTGTTTAACATAATTTGGACTGACCATAGGTTGAGTTGAAAACAAAGGTTGTTTTAATTTTTGTTATTGTTGTCAACGATAGAAATTATGGATATAATTAGGCAACAAATTTGATTTTTGTTTTTGACAATGTTACTGCCCTTTGTACAGATTTTTATGTTGTACCCATTGATATCCTTGTAATTTTGGCTGCAACCATGGTGGATGTTGTTGATTCCATTGTTGTTGCATCCATCCATGTTGAGACCATGCTTGGGAGTATGCCCATGGTGGTTAACTCCAACATTGTTGAAGTGGACCTAAAGTAGACCATGACATATACCAAGGATTATTTCCCCAGTGTGCAAGAAATTGAGAAGCATTATGATATGAAAATTTATGAAAATTATTCCCTTGTCCTTGTCCTACAAAATTGATTTTTTTCATAGGTTGAGACTGTTTTTCAAAGACACTTGTAAGTTCTGGCAATAAAATACACTGATCTATGGGGTGTCCTAATTGACAAATGCTACATGTAGCAGGTATAAATATTTTGTTCAAAGGACAATCATGAAGAGAGTGTTGCTTTTTACATTCTGAACAATAGATGGCTGAAGATTTAGTAGATTCAATTTTTTCATCTAATGTTCTATCATGTACTAAAATATCAGCCTCTTTCATGCATTCTTTCAAATCATGTTTTTCATTACCAATTCTATGTTTTCTATGCCTTGAATGAGAGTAATTTTTACAGAGTTTAATAATTTCTTGAAATTTAAGTGCATTTGTATCTCCTCTTCCCAAGATATCCAATGCATCCCTAGATTCATCTTGTAGTCCCCTTAAGAATACAACTTTGCAAATTTTAGGTTCAACAGTTCCACATCTCGTATGAACAAAAGAAAATTTGTCTAGATAATCTTCTAAGATTTCATTTTCCTCTTGTTTCATTGTAAGAATTTCATCATTTTGATTCTTGACTTGACAATATTCTTGGTATCTCTCCAAGAATATGTTTTCCATCTCATCCCAAGTTCTAATTGAGTCAGGTGCTAAGGTGATAAACCATCGTAGAGCTAAATATTTAAGAGTGGAAGGAAATAGTTTGAGCTTTTGATTGTCATTAGTGTAATCATGAGCTTGACATACAATTTTAAACTCAAAAAAAACATATCAGGATCTTTGGATGTAATTCCCTTGAAAGTTGGTAATACTATAGGTGAAATGACCTTCATGGGAGCATTTTGATTAAGATCTAGTTGGATGGGATTTTGAAAAGTTTTGGCAGGTGCACTAGTTGCACTAGGGTGGAGCACATTGTTGGCTCTACCTTGATTATCTTATGAGCCTTCCATTGTAGGTTCCCAAAAACAATTATAAATCTTGTCAAATTTTCTTGATTGTATGGATTTGTCAAGATAAAATGGTGTTGAACTACTTAATTTTCCTCCTTGTAATGATTTCTCAAAGGATCTTGTAGTGCTAGAAGTGGATGATTGGGATTCTTTGAAAATTCCAACATTTTTGGAAATAAAAAAATTAGACATTTTTGACATAATTTCAACCTCTTGTGAAATTTTTCTTCTTGTGGTTTCTTGCTTATTTCCTAAATGGACTGAAATACAATTTACCAATAACAATTACTTATACCAGTCATTACATTTAGATTTTACTCTAAAATTTACAACTTAGCATATTTAATAATTATTGGACTGCTTTTCACCTTCTAACAACACCGTGTTCCCTGAAAATAGTGCCAAAATGATGGGTTGTCGTTAAGCACATCATTAATTCTCAATGAATTTGTCAATCCAGGGTGGTGTCCAAGGCTATTTACAAGAGAAAGTTCAAGTAGGGTTGTAGTTCAGTTCATTTAGAAGTAGTAGGTCTTATTGGTGGAATTGATTGTGTGGGGGTTTTGTGTCACTTCTACCCCTAAATTGCATAAATTGAACTTTAATCTATTTGCAAGAATAAAAACTAATTACTAATTGCAGAAATGAAACCCTAGTTACAGTTGTAAGAATGAAATATAATTAAATTATAGAATTGAAACTCTAGTTATAGTTGCAGAATTGAAATTGTATTTAATCTTACAATAATTGAAATGAAGCATAAAAACTAGATCCTGTCAATGCTCTGTAATAGAAGGTTGTCAATATTTTGTGCAGGGTTTTGACAGCAAAAACAAGAATGTAGAGAAATTACAGAAAACTTGTAAATTGCTAGAAATGGAAATTTGTAGTGAATTGGAAAGTTGTTGGGAATGAAAAGAATAACCAGATCTACCACTAATCATATCATAAAAACATTATGAACAAGAATTAAACAACTAGGAATGTTAGCTATGCAAAAGAATGAAAATGACAAGTTCACAACTTATTTTGCTACAACAAAATCAGAATAAAACGTGTCTGTCAGTCCTCATCCTAGGTCTGGAAGTGGCTAGCCTTATTTATTAGAATAAGGTTTGAATTCTTCTTTAAGTCTTACTCACATTCAAACATAAAAAAATAAATGGAATGAAACTACACTTTTATTGCTTCAGAAACATAATTATAATTTTGCTAAAATCTGTTACAGGTCTGAAATAGCTATTCTATTATCCCCCTATTTATTTTCTATCTCCTCTATCTAATAGATCAACCTGGACAGGAGCTATCTTTTATAGATGCCTAAAATCTAATTACAAACAAAAAATATGATGTTCCTGATATCTTGTAGAATTTCTTGGGTTTATCCTAGAAGAGGATCAATTTGATCTTTTCCATAAATGGTGGCTTTGGACGACAAGGATGACAAAGTTAGATGGGATATATTTTCCCTTAAATTTCTCAACCTTCTTATCCCCTTTTCCACCACCAAAAGTTAGTCAACAAGTCAAAAAGTGCTTTCTATTCTCATTTCGAAGAAACTGTGTTCATTCCAAAGACATTGTGTTCATTCCGAAGACACCGTGTTCATTCCAAAGACACTGTGTTCATTTCGAAGATCTTTAGAATGACCAACTGTGTTGACTCCAAATGGTTTTGGCTGCATTTATCAGGTGGATTAGCCCTTAGGATAATATTGCAATAGTCTTCATTCTTCCTTGGATGTGAATTTCATGCCTTGCCATTCATTGGTAGCTGACTGGAATTTATATAGAAAAACCAGTTTTCTGCTGCATAGTTATAAGTCTTTGTACTATTTGCTAAATTTAGAGAAACTAATGCTTAATGATCATAAAAATAATACTATTGAAGTGTTGTTGTTAACCTAAGAATGACAATATAACATAAAACTATACAAGAACTGTTAAAAATCAGAATATAATGTCCTTAACACTTCAATCATGTAAACAGTTAATACACAACATATTAAATCAAATTAAATAGCATAGAAGATAATTCACAAGAGTTTTAGGCAGTTTTAACTATTTAAAACATGCTATAAATGAGGATCTAGGCCTCATCAAACATATCCTCAGTATTATCTATCAATTGCTACCCCATCTGAATCTATATTCTGGTTGCCTAAAGGTAATACAATACTTGAACTGCTTTTGCAGCCAACTTTTTACATTTTTGGACCAAGCGAAGGTGTGCCTCCTTGGTGCTATTTAGAGAAAAACCTATAACTTGTGTGGAATTCTCTACCAATTGATATGTATTACCTCCAGCTATGTCCTGAGTGCTTGAATCTCTATTCTTTTTGCATCCCTTTCCTTAAAATGCACTCCTACCTATCGATGCAAGTATTCATTCTTCGTGGCTATCGTTTCCTCTTGTGCTCTATTTTTGGCCAAGGCAATTTTGAGTTCAATACTTTTATTCACATGATAAAAATATCTCTACTTATAATACTCGCCATGCAAGTATACCAAACCCATATCAACTGATATATTGTCCATTTTCTCTATGGGATCAATCCTGGTTAGGTCCTCTATTATGGTCTCACAAACGTAATCACTCGAAATCATTTCTCCTTGTGGATTTTGGACTAGGGGAGTGATTTTAGTTATGTGAGCTTCCATGGAAACTAGATCAAAATCAACCTTCTTGAGCAACCGAAATGGAACCAGTGCTTATTTTTACCTTTCTTTTCAATCATTGTGACGAACTGAGGTGTGTTCGATTGATTTTCTCTACATTAGGCTATTTTGGTGCCACCTATGTTGGAAGTTACATTAGGTAAAAATGTTTTTACCATAGTGAAAAGGTGGACTTGCCTTTTACCTCATGGATAGTGGAGTTTGGATGGCATGCGCGGCAAAGAGATAACTCAAATTCAATTTCATTTTCTTCTTTCCTCCCTATCTTCCTTCTCCCTATTCTCTTTCCCCTAAGTTAGGCGTATGATTAATTAGCTCCTATTTAAACTTTGTAACTTGATTATTATTGTTAATGGTTAATGCTCATTTGATTTTTATTTTTCTGACTCTTTGGTTTATAACCCTAAGCTCTTGATCTCAATATCTGGTATCAGAGCAAGTTGGAAGCGAAGCTGGTGGGCGTTGTCGAGGCAGGAACGAATCTCGAGGAGGTTAGCCTAGCCTATAGCACATGAACCAAGGTGACCCTGGAGGCACATGGATCGAGGAGTCGACCCTGGAGGCACAAAGATCGAGGAGTAGACAAAACCAGAGACGTGGACACATGGCACGACCAGAACAGACTAGACACTGACACGTGGCATGACCAGACAAGAGTAGACTAGACTGACACATGGCGTGAGGAGGCACGACTTGCATGGGGAGGCAAAAGGCAGTCTTGATTGCTCGTAGGCAATCAAGAATCTACCGATGACATTAGGCTTTTAAAGCCTACAAAAACATCCACACAACGGATGTGGGACTAAAGTCCTAGTTTTTTAATCTTGTAGCTAGCGCCGATAGGAAATAAAAGGAAGGACTCTTCCTTCCTTTCCCGTCGGATACGCTAGCCCGACTGGCTATTTAGGCCAGTATTAAGTTGAAGCGCGGGAGGTCACGGGGTTGAACCCCACATGTGCCTAAAAAAGGCTTTTTTGCTTATAAAATATAATATATATATTTTTTATTTTCTTTTAATCATTTTTAATTTTATCAATTTATATTATATAGATAAATATTTTAAATTTTTATCTATAAAATTATATAGTTTATAAAATTTTTTGATTAAAACTAATTTTTTTTTATATATATTAAAATTTTTTAAAATAAAACCTCTAGCATTCTCTTTCAAATTTGATTCTTAGAACTAGAGAAAAAATATTTCCTAAGAGCAAATAGATGTAAAAGTTTTAACGCTTTGACAGGTAAAAACTTAGAAAAATTTCCTAAGAGGAAATTGTTGTAAAAAAGAAATTTCGGGGAAATTTTCTTTAAAATATCTAGATGATCAGATTTGGTGGGTGTTATCATGCTCTATGTAGTTTGTTACTAAGAACAAACACAGAAAATTTTGACGAGCATGTAAGAACGCTTGGACTTAACACTGTATTTTCACAACTACAAAATGCAGTAATTGCAAATCAACGAAATCTTGAACTAGGCTATGAAGTAGATTCAGAAGATAATTCTTTTGGAAGCAGATTTGAACAATCTGATTCAATACCAATTGCTCCAGTAGAATTGGAATATGCTCATTATAGTAATTCCATTGAAATTATTGAACCAGATTGACCAGAAATCATCTTAATCAGTGACGGCGAGGAAGAAGTTGCAGACAATTTTGTGCACCAGGAGATAGAAGAATCTCATCAAGCAGAATAAAGCCCTTTGTGAAAAGTTAAAATCAAGCAAGGCTTGATCTTTGTAATTTTCTTTATTTTCTTGTAATTGCACAATAATAGTAGTTTTTTGTTATTGTTTGTAATGGCATCAAACTACAATCTACCCATCCCTGAATTTGATGGGGATGATTATGAGTACTGGTCCATCAAGATGAGGACACTAATCATTGGAAAAGGCTTATGGGATATTGCTGAAGATGGCTACATAGCTCCAATGGATTGGACTATTTTGAATGCAGCAAATAAGAAAACCCTAAAGGAAGCCCAGAAAAATAATTCTTCTACGCTATCCCTACTTCAAGCGGCATTAGTTAAAAGTATCTTTCCTAGGATTGCATCAAGCACAACTGCTAAAGATGCATGGAAGGCCTTACAAGAAGGTTTTCAAGGAAGTGATAAAGTGAAGTAGGCCAGGCTTCAAAAACTGAAAAGAGATTTTGAAAATCTTAGAATGAGAGACAATGAAAGAGTCAGAGATTACTGTGTAAGAGTTAAAGCAGTAATCGATATGATGAAAACCTTGGGTGATGACACAAAACCTGAAATAGTGGTGAAGAAAGTGTTGAGAACACTTCTTCCTAAGTGGAATCACATAGCAATCATAATTGAAGAATCAAGAGACCTTTCTACTCTCACGTTTGATAACTTAATAGGTTCATTAACTTCTCATGATGAGAGGTTACAGGGGGCACCTTCCACAAGCTATGGAGGTGAAGACAATGCCTTCACTTCAAATGAAGCCACAGGGCAAGGACAAGGAAGAGGAAGAGGCAGAGGATGAAAACATAGAGACAGAGGTCGAGAAAACTCAAGAGGAGAAAACTCCTACAAAGGAGGAAATCAAAATAGAGGACAAAATCAGAATAGAGGAGGTAACCAAAATCAAAGCAGCAATCTAGGTCAAAATGGAAATCAAGTATGAGGAAGCAACAAGTCCAAAATAGCATGTTTCAATTGTGGTAAACCAGGACACTTCGCTCATGACTGCTGGTCGAAAACTTCACAAGGACAAAGCAATCAATACGGTTCCTTCTATGGAGAAGAAGAAGACCCCTCAAATATTTTTCTTTCATATGGACAATCAGATCACAATCTAGATGATACATGGATTCTAGATATTGGTTGTTCCAATCATATGAGTGGCAAAGAAGAACTCTTTTCTACCTTAGATTCAAATTATAAATCCCATATTAAGTTAGGGGATAATAAGACATTGCAAGTAGAAGGCATTGGAGCCATGGAGGTTCCAACAAAAGAAGGCCTTAAAAAAGTGAATGACATTTATTTTACTCCCAAGCTCCAACACAATCTCCTCAATGTTGGGCAAATGATGGAGAGGAATTACAAACTTGTTTTTGATGAAGGTAGATGTACCATACTTGATAAAAACAATTGTAATAGAGTCATTACACAAGTACCTATGACAAAAAATAGGTTATTCCCTCTAAAATTTGGTGAGCCAAGGGGAGCACAACTTGTGAATGTAGCTATTTCAAATCCAAGTGTACTGTGGCACTTGAGATATGGTCACCTTAATTCCACTAGCTTGAAAATGTTAACTTCACAAGCTATGGTGACAGGACTACCAAAGATTTTAGATCACAAGAAAGTATGCGAAGGTTGTGCTTTGGGAATGCACTCCAGATCAAAGTTTCCTAAAAGACAAGCCTGGAGAGCCAGTTATCCTCTTCAGCTAGTGCACTCGGACATCTATGGTCCTATGCAAACAAAAAGTCTAGGAAACAATTCATATTTTCTAACTTTTATTGATGATTATTCCAGAATGTGTTGGATTTATTTTTTGAAACATAAAGATGAAGCATTTGATTGCTTCATAGATTTCAGAAATAATGTAGAAAAGCAGAGTGAATATCATGTAAAATGTCTAAGGACAGATAGAGGAGGTGAGTACTCAAATAAATTCTTGCAATACTATAGAGAGAATGGGATTAAAAGGCAGTTCACTATTGCCTATACTCCTCAATAGAACGGTGTGGCAGAGCGAAAGAACCGCACCCTTGTAGAGATGGTAAGAACTATGCTACAAACAAAGCATCTAACACACACATATTGGGCAGATCTTTGTTAGAACCAGTGCATACATAATAATTAGAAGTCCAACTTCTAGTTTAGATGGTATCACTCCTTATGAAGGATGGTACGACAAGAAGCCAAATGTAAAGCATTTCAAGATATTTGGTTGTTTAACCTATGCACATATTCTAGAAGAGAAAAGAAAGAATCTTGATCCCAAGATTCAAGCATGTATATTTGTAGGGTACTATGAATCCACAAAAGGATACAGACTCTACAATCCAAAGGCCCATAAAGTAATTATTTTAAGAGATGTAATTTTTGATGAAGGGGAAGAATGGGGTCATCAAAAATTTGCTAATGTAGAATTTGATTTAGCCAGTTCTTCACAGGTACAAATTAAGAATAGCAGTGGTACCCCACCATAGAGTCCTCAAAATGAATCTTCTTCGAGTACATCGAGTGGTACACCAAGTCCTAGAAGAAGTCCTTTGAAGGCACCACCAAACTCTCCAAGAAGATTTCAAAGATCTGTAAGTGCTCCAAGTCCTATGGATATTGATCCATCTTCTCAAAGGAAAGAGACTAATAAAGGAAAAAGAACACTATAGAATCATCCATCTTCTCAAATTTTGGATAGGAATTTCCAATGAAGATACACTAGAAGTCAAGCTAGTGAGATGGATGACATATTATCCAGACTTGAAAATATTCACATGTCTAGAGATGATGAATCTCACGAACCAAGAGGAGATGTAGTCAATTATGCTTTATTGGCTACTGCACAGCTAGAACCATCTAGCTATGAAAAATCATGTACAAAAAGTATATGGCAAGATGCCATGAAAGAGAAAATATCCTCTATTAACAAAAATGATACTTGGGAGCTTGTGAAGCTACCCAAAGGTAAAAAATGTGTTGGTTGTAAATAGGTCTATAAGACCAAATTCAATGCTGATGGAAGCATTGAAAGACATAAGGCAAGACTAGTTTCAAAAGGTTTTACTCAAAAATATGGAATAGACTATGAGGAAAACTTTGCTCCTATAGCAAGACAGGAGACAATTAGAACAGTTCTTTCCTTAGCTACTCACAAAGGTTGGGCAATACAACACATGGATGTGAAAAGTGCATTCTTAAATGGATACTTAATAGAAGAGGTGTATGTTCAGCAACCTCAAGGTTTCCAAGAACAAGGAAAATAAAACCTTGTTTATAAATTGAAAAAGGCACTTTATGGCCTCAAGCAAGCACCAAGAGCTTGGTACTCACACATTGATGGCTATTTTAATGAGCTTGGATTCACTAAAAGAAAAAGTGAACCAAATCTGTACTACCTCAAGAATGGAACAGACATCCTCATAGTTTGTTTATATGTGGATGATCTTATATTTATGGGTAGTAATAATAAAATGAACATGGAGTTCAAAAAATCCATGATGAATCAGTTTGAGATGAAAGATCTCAGATTAATGAGATACTTACTAGGCATGGAAGTACATCAATCAGAGAAAGGGATCTTCATATGTCAACATAAGTATGCAAGTGACATGATAAATAAGTTTGCTATGCACGAGTGCAAATCAGTTACAACACCAACAAGACATGGAATCCAGTTGAGCAAAGATGATGGATCACCAAAGGTTGACATGACCACTTTCAGGAGTATGGTTGGGAGTCTGATGTTTCTTACCAACACAAGACCTGATATTTAGTACGTTGTTTCTCTTGTTTCAAGGTTTATGGCTAGCCCATATGAGTTGCATCTTCAAGCAACCAAAAGAATTCTACGTTATGTAAAAGGTACATTGGATTTTGGAATCCATTACCACAAGAGTAACTCTGTGAAGTTACTTGGTTTTAGTGACAGTGATTGGGGCAGCAATATAGATGACAGGAAATCTACATCAAGGAACTGTTTTAGTCTAGGTTCAAGACTAATAACTTGGAGTTCCAAGAAACAATCTGTTGTAGCATTATCATCTACTGAAGCTGAGTATATAGCCATTACACATGCTAGTACTCAAGTCCTCTGGTTGAGGAAAATCCTTGAAGAGATTGGCAAAAAACAAAGTGGTCCAACAACTCTGAATTGTGATAATATTAGTGCCATTCAGTTGGCATATAATCCAATCCATCACAAAAGATCAAAACATTTTGATATGAAGTATCACTTCATTTGAGATATGGTGGATTAGAAGATAGTTGAGCTTAAATACTGCAGCACTTTGGACAATATAGCAGATATCTTCACCAAAGGCATAGCTATAGCTCAATTTATAAAGCTGAGATACTATATAGTCAGTCCTCTCAACTTTAAGGGGGAGAATGTTGGAAGTTACATTAGGTAAAAATGTTTTTACCACAGTGAAAGGGTTGAATTACCTTTTACCTCATGGATGGCGGAGTTTGGACGGCATGGGCGGTAGAGAGAGAACTCAAATTCAATTTCCTTTTCTTCTTTCCTCCCTATTTTCCTTCTCCCTATTCTCTTTCCCCTAAGTTAGGTGTATGGTTAATTAGCTCCCATTTAAAATTTTTAACCTGATTATTATTGTTAATGGTTAATGCTCATTTGATTTTTATTGTTTTGACTCTTTGGTTTCTAACCCTAAGCTCCTGATCTCAATAACCTAGACTTTGGATAGTACTTGCAACTCCAAAAATAGTGTGAAAGGTATAAATATTTTTGAGCGATCGGGCTCAAAGGAAGCAAAAGATATGGCTATAAGGGGAGGGACTAAAATAACAAAGTGGGTGGAGGAACTAGGTTCAATTGTAGTTATGCTTACTCTGGGAGGAGCTTGTGTACTTACAACCTCGATAAGAGTGGTAGTAGAAATGGATAG
The DNA here is from genome assembly GCA_028583015.1 of Wollemia nobilis. NCBI lineage: Eukaryota > Viridiplantae > Streptophyta > Pinopsida > Araucariales > Araucariaceae > Wollemia > Wollemia nobilis. The sequence continues at coordinate 27,108,716 of JAQPPZ010000523.1, forward strand.
GGAAGGGTATGCAAATGGGTTCGACATTGACGTAAATGAGCTGAAATAAAGGGAGGCTAAATAAATGGGAATAGAAGAAGGAGAAATAGTAACTTGCAAAGGGAAACAAGAGGGAAGCGAAATGGACATGGAGGGCATACCAAAAGACAAAGAGATAGACATAGAAACTAAGGAAAATAGGCTAACAACCACTACATGCTCCGAAGAAGAAGAAGAGGGAAATAAAGACGTACCTTTGGGTGTGGGCATTGTATGCTCTGGTGATTGAAGCAGTTGTGAAATAATTTCCTCTTGTTGCTTCTCTACTTCCTCCTCAATTTTCAAGTCCTCAATATTCACGACCTCCTCCTGAGGGTTCTTTGTTTGCTTATCCTCCTATTTTTCATGAATCATCAAAAACATTTATGCAACTATAATTAGAGCATATGTCACCGATGAAGAGGAGATAATAGTAGTAAAAAAAACTAGAACTATGGGAACTATAGCAACTGAAACTTTAGTAGTAGAGGAGGAAGTGGCACCAATCCTTTTTTTGTTCATATCTTTAGGAAATGGAGGTGCATCTCGGACAATCTGCTTCTCTAAAAAAGGCACCTCCTCAACTTTATGCTTCATCTATTGTGACATTCACTAAAACACATACTATTGTTCTTCCTCTTTTGGAGTCTCTTCTTCAATTTTTGGGTGCTCTCCCTTTGCTCCACTTTCACCGTTGTTGGAATTTTGGAAATTTTGGGGTAAGATCTTGGCGAAAACGATGGGTTGATAGGCATTAACAAACTCATCATAGGTATATAAAAATACCTCATCTATCTTCAACCTATAAGGAGACATGGTTTTTCCTCAGTGGACCCATATTATCCACCAGTTCATATTTTTTTCCTCGATCCATAGGGCCTACCTTTTTTTTACTTGACTAAACAACCCGAATGGAGGAATATGATTTTTGTACTTCGCTAGATTATACTCAGCCTCATGTTCATAGTAGTCATTCCAGGGTGGAAGTGACATCATATCTTCAATGTGCCACTCTAAATTAGGTCCATAAAAATTATTTTACCTTTTTTCAATGTCATGTTGTGGACAACAATGAAACGTCTTGGCCTTTATTATATCTATAAATTTCCTAATGGGTCATACCTCCATTGTTGTGGCAGTTCTATCAACCCTAGGTCCTGAAGTGTTACTATGAGCAGTCTGTTATACCCTACCTGACTTACTTCTATACTTCTAAACTTGAAAGGCATGTTGCAAGTCATCCTTTTATCACGTCCTACTCCATATACATCATTAACATAGTTTGATTGGTGCACCACCTCCATAGCAAAAACATGTTTGGTGGTAAAATATGGCAACAAGAATGGCTTACCCGTGAAGCCAAAAATTCTTATGACCATGCCTTGAGTAAGCAAAAATATGTCTTCTTTTTCTACTATAACTACTTCTTCTCTCATATCTCATGGCACCATTTCACATGCACCACAAAGTAGTTCTATTGTAGGCTCCAAAAACAAATGGTTAAAACTATAAAATGACTCCCTACTTGATAGAGCAGAAGTCCACATATAAACTGGTAGAAGCTCATCCCTCTCATCCATTTGCCTCACTATGATGAACAAGAAATGCTAGTGTAGATGAAAGAAAAAATACCATACCAAAAAAGAAGTGTGCATGAACGATGTTTCTTCCCTAGTTTGCAACCTCTCCAACTGAAAATATAGTTTTTGAGAAATAAAATCAGACCAATCAAAGTAAATCGGATTGGTGCCTTACCTCATGGCTGACAGAGAGTAAAATTCTACCTAGAAAATACATTGCACTAGGGCTACCTACCACTTATAAATGTTGGAATCTATCGATAGGCCAACAATCCATGCCAACCTCGAATAGACGTCTAGGCTCTTAAATTCTATGAGCAGCTTCAACAAGTTTGAAAGTTGCCCTAACTATAGTTCTTCAATCAACTATGTCTCCATGAATCAATGTATCATTATGGTAGAGACATATATATCCTCCTTCTTATTCAAGTGGAGCTTCTTTGTAATCACATACAAAGGAGGCTTCAATCCACAAGCAAACACTTACCACACTTCCTCTGGGGTAATAGTAAAAAGTGCTTCTTTATTTACCTTCTGCACCATCCTAGTAACTGAATTATAAAATCAAGCAATTAGCTTCACCAGTTCTGGACATGGGTGTATGGGTGTAGACAGATACCAAAATAATTGTGAGTGATATGGCATCATCAATGGACTCCCTGCTGCTAACCCCTGATTCACTGCAAACTGCACATCCTATCGTAGTTTCTCCATGCCCTTGTTAGTAATTACACAGTATCCAATTTTTGCCATTGTGTTAGCATATGGGTACAAATACACATTTTTGTTCTGTCGGGCCTTTTTATATTTTGATCCACCTTCATTCTTTCTAGACTTCTTGGGCTCTATAGTCTCTGTCGCATCTTTGCTTCTTTTTCCCATTATTTCTCTCTAGTGGTCACCCTGAAATCTCTCTATAATTTCTGTAACAACTCGAAAATACAACAACAAAAAAAATTAAAAAATAAACAACATAGCTTTTACCTATTCCTTTATATAGAGCACCCTTCCAACCACCATAGTAAATGCCAAATTTCCCTTGAGCGATTTCGAAAGAATGTATGTTTTTTCGCTTGACCGACACTATTTTTGATGTTTTTATGATATCAACTATTACTTGCTGTAGAATTATCCTTGGAATGTGTGCCCTTCTTACCACATATCTTCATTGAAAAACATGCCCTAGCTGTTAAATCTCCCTTGATATAATAACCCTACCACCTATGAACCATTAAGCGCTTCTCTTTTGATGGTGTGAGATTTTGCTCCTCGAAACCCTCAAATCTCCCTCCAATGCAAATTTGGACACACATTTTAAATTAAATGCCCCAAGAATGCATCATTTAATGCACCCACTTTTCTGAACTTTGTCACGTTCTAGGTGAAACCACTTTGAGAGCTTTCTTAATCTTCTTTCGCTCGTGAAAAAATCATTGCACTCCAAAGAATAATGAAGGCAAAATGTCTCTAAAACACACTTTGATTTTCTTTTCTTTCACCCCGAAAGTGCTCTCCAGCTTTCCTTCTTTATATGTATATTTTTTATATTCATTTTGAATTTGGAATTCTCTTTGCATGCCAAATGCCCTGTACAACTTATAATTTTGCATCCCTTTCTTGTTATTTATATCAACCCAAATATTGCATGCATTAAAATTTAAAATACATTCACGAAATAGGAGGGTGCACATATTTTATAGCTTATAGCGGTGCCACGTATTTTAAAATATAAGTTTGAAAAAACTATAATTAAAATTCCCCCTTTTTTTGTTTACTCACCTTAAATTTTAATGCACTATCTGAAAGAAACACGGTGTGCGCTATTTTTGCACTTTCATTTTGTATGCACCTTCGATCACCCTCTAATTTCCTTTGAGTTTGCGACAACATTTTAATTACCACATTCACCCCAATGAGGGGAAAATAGATGTTTCACTCCTTCTATGGGACGAACATGATTTTGACCATTTCCATAGCATGTCAACTTGGTGCTTTTATTCTAATTTGTACTTTCATACTCAAAGGGAGCGAATGGGGTTTTCACCCCTTCTCTTGGGAAAAATCTCCTTTCCATGTAATTGTTGTCTTATGTTTGAAGATGATGCGAAAGACTCTGTGCTTTGAATGCATACCTTTTGATGTAAAAAAATATTTTTCTCGAAGGGTTCTTCTTAGCTAGGAGTTCCGCAACGCCATATTTTTGGAAGTAGCCAAATTATTTCAGCACAATAATATATTTTGAAGGGAATATTAGGGAAAAAGTGATTTTAAAAAAGAACACTTCTTTTTTACTTTTTTCTTATATGTTATTTTATAAAGCAAATAAAATACTAAAAATAAAATCTGTACATATTTACAAAGTGGTACATTTTTTTTTTAATCAAGTCATTGAACATAGACCTTCAGATGAAGGTTATTAACTGGGATCGGAAGATCCCAACCATCCATATCCCAAATATGGTATGCATTTACCAAATTTACTATAAAAACCTAGAATGAGCCTTCCTAGATGGCATCAAACTTATGGTGTTTCTCCGGATTGGCTTTATTCTTGTTCCATTTGAGGACTAAATCTCCTACTTGGAACTTGCACTCTGTTGTCTTCTTAAAAAAACCATTTCTGAATTGCTTTAGTATATTCGATGAAGGCTTGATACGTCTTCTCTCTTTCTTCATCCAATTGCAATAACTGAGCCAACCTTATGCTCATTGGGTCATACTCATCATCTCCCCCTTTGAATAACTGCAATTTATGGAGCACTAGAAGCTTAATATGAGAGGGTAGGACTACTTACTTCCCATACACAAAGGAATAAGGAGAGGCTTTAATATATTTTTCATGGATATTCGATCTACCCACAAAGTCTGATTCAAAAGTAAATGCCAACTCCTTTTGTTGCTTCCCAGTGTCCTTTTTAAGACTCGTAGCAATTTTTTGTTGGTGGATTCGACCAAGACATTCCATTGTGGGTAATAATTAGATGATGTCTTGATATAGATCTTGTACTTACTAGTAAATTAAGTGATCTTGGGCCTAATAAATGGAGTCCCATTATCTGTTACAATGGCATATGAAACATTGAAACGGGTGATCAATCCCTCTAGGAAGGAGATGATCACAACTTGATCTACCTTTTTGGTAGGAATGGCCTCTGCCCACTTGGTGAAATAATATATTGTTCTTAAAATTTATTTGTGCTCCATGGAGTAATATGGGTCTATGACTCTAATGAAATCAAGGCCCCACTACTGAAATGATGCTTCCACTTGAATCGGGTGCATGGGAAATGATCCTTTCTTGGTTCTGCCAACATACTGTTGATAGTTATCGCAATGTCAACTCACTTTATGTGCATATATAAAAAGGGAATGCCAACAATAGCCAACTTGAATGATCTTCAAGACCATGGACCTTCCTTCATAATGACCACTAAATAAACCAGAATGAAACTCTTTCAATATTTTCTCCTTTGATTCCTTCACACATCTGAGGAGAACTCCATCGATATTCTTATGGAATAGCTTGATTGGAAATAGAACATACTTGAGTGCTTTATGTCTGAATCTTCGATGTTGTGAAGCATCAAGATGTGATGCACAAACGCTTTCGTCGATATCCTATTTATGTACCCCAGTCAACTATTTAGATGCTGCACTTTTGGCTAATTCCTAGTAGAGGGCTCATCCACAAACTAGCTTTGTTCGTCAGATCTCCACATCATATTCCTAAATATTTAAGACCCAACCTGCTCTTTTGTTGCCTAGTTCCCCTTGGAGAATGAAGTTTCTAACATTTGGGTGTATAATATAAACAATTATTTTTCTTTGTGAGACAAAGTGTCAAAACTTCTTTAGGAATTTCATCACTGTGTACACTTGTTTCTCGATGAAATTATACTTCTAGTGCAGTGCAATAACTTGGATCAAAAAAGCAATCAGTTTTTCATCTCCATATTCTTGATTATGTATCAAAATGATGACATAGCTCTCTTGCTCGCCCACTGCATAGAGAATGAAGTCCTTAGAATAATCTAGGTTGATTAACACTAGTACTCGGGTGATTCTTTCCTTGATATCTAAAAAATTCTGTCTTCTTGCCTCGATCCATTTGAAATAGACATTCTTTTTTAAGAGCTCGATCATGGGTTTCACCACCTAAGAAAAATCAACAATGAATTTTTGGATGAAATTTATCTGACTGAAGAATGACTACAAATCCTTCTTGTTAACTGGCAGTGGTAGTTTTAAGAGCACTTCAGCCCTTGTAGGATCAATCATCAATTCTTCTTGTGAGATCCCACAACCTAACAATTTTCCTTCTTTGACAGTGAATATAAACTTTTTTAGCTTGATGGAAATTCTAAACTCCTGATATTTCTCAAACACCTACCTCAAATAAGAAACATGCTCTTCTCTACGATGCAAAAACATAGTCATGCCATCAAGGTAAATCATAATAATTTTTTTTAACAACTCACCAAAAGTGATGTCCATAGATCTTTGAAAGGTAGTGCCAAAATTTAAAATATCGAATGACATCCTTTGATAGGTGAACGTATCCCACTTGGTAGTGAACTTTGTATTGTGCTGGTTCTCATATTTTACCCAAATTTGGTTGTAACCAGATAAACCATCTAGCAATGAAAATTTTTGTGCTCCTAAAACCACATGAAGGATTTGATAAATCTGTGGTATAGGGTAATGATCTATTAGTGATGCCTAGTTCAGGTTCCAAAAATATACACACAGACGAATATTCCCATTCTTCTTTTGAATTGGCACCAGGTTTTCCACCCATGTTGAGTATTTTATTGGATATATTATTTTTTCTTCCAGCATATTTAATAGTTCTGCCTTCATGAGTACCTCATTTTTGGGATTGATAGGCCACTATTTCTATTGAAAAGGTTTTACTTCCTCCTGTAATTGAATGGTATGCTAGATGATATTCTTGTCATATCCCTTCAAATCCTGATAGCTCCATGTAAAAATATCAAGGAAATCATAACACAAGCTTTTGATATATTCTAATTCTATTGAAGAACAATCGGTTTCAATTTTAATGATCTTCTTAGGCTCCAGCTGCAACTCTTTATACTCCTTCGCATCCACCTTAATTTTATGCTTCTCAACCGTGTCATTTTGGTCGAATAGAATTTCCAATGAAATCAGTCCCCTAAGAATGTGATTATTCTTCAGCTGAATTATTCCTTCCATCTCATATTTGATAAGTACTCTATCATTCGCGCTTGCAGCTTCCTTAATCAATAAATTGACTATTTTCTCATCATTTTCAAATACTTACCAATAGAGATTATTATCAAGTACTGAGGGTCTATAGATTACTTTGATAGTCTTGGGTTTTCTAACTACTTGTTCCACAAGAGAGTAATTTGCATCAAGAGAGGCTAAAATATCAGCATGTTTGTTTTGCTCCCGTGAGATCACCTAAATATTCAAGGTTGTAAAGGACTCAAACAAACCCCATACCTTGTTGTGATTGGATTTCAAGTAGTGTTGCTTTGACACAAACTTATTTTTGGTCTAGTTGATAATTATCTTAGAATCTCCAAGGATTTACAACTGTTTTATACCCAATTTTTTAGTATTTTTCAAGCCAAGGTACAATGCTTCATATTCAGCTACATTATTTGTGCAAATCCAAGTTAGGCTATATGAATAAGTCTTCTGTAACCCTGTAAGAGAAACTAGAAAAATACTAGCCCTTGCGCCATTCTTACACCTTGTACCATCAAAATAAAACTTCCATAATTGATTTGCAATAGGGTCCAAGTACTAGGGGACCTTTTCTTTAATCTACTCAGGTTTGTTTATAGTATAACAACCAATGTTAGTTTTGACCATCACATTGAAATCTATAAGTGAGAATTCATATTCAATGTGAAGTTCACCAAGCACTTCTTCCATCAAGTTAGCTTCTTCTAATTCTTCAGTCATCATGCTGACTATACCTATAGATTTTTATTTGAAGAACACAAGCTTATACTAAGAGGGGGGTGAACAATATAAGACCACTTTTTACTTTTTCTTTCAAATCAATAATATGTTGTGTAAAGATAATAGTATCAATAGTAGTAATCAAAGCAATGCACAGAAACCATACACAATAGAGACACCACAATTTACGTGGTTCACCCAATGTGGGATACTCCATGGAGAAAATATTTTACTAAAACTTTCTCAATCAATATCTTTGGTAATCACTCCCAATTACAATGTTTATGGATATTTTTTCAAAGGAGATGTTGATCCCCTAATCTCAAGTTCATGGATCTCTTCCACAGGAGAACTCTTTCCCTTCTGCTCTGGCTATGTGATCTTCTAGAAGAATCTATCTCTCTACTACACTAATTGGAGGACCTCTCTCCACTTGAAGACTCCTCACTAAGATCTATCTTCAATTGTTTTGGCTGCTGGATCTCTATCCATTGAGACTCTGTAGTCTATACTCTATCACCTCCAAATATCTATCAATAGGCTCACTATGAACCTACTCAATAGGCTCACACAGAACCTGCTTAACAAGCTCACACAGAACTTGTCCAATGCTTAATAACAAGCTCACACAGAACCTATCCAATGCTAAATAACAAGCTCACACATAACTTGTCCAATACTTAATAACAAGCTCACATAGAACCTATCCAAATCTGAATAACAAGCTCACATAGAACTTGTTCAATGCTGAATAACAAGCTCACATATAATTGTCTAAATATGCTCCAAAAAGCTCACTAAGAACTTGTCCAAATATGCTCTAGCAATCTCACCAATAACTTTTCCAAATCTACTCTAGCAAGCTCACCAAGAACTTGCCCAAAACTGTCCACAAATCTGTCCCAACACTGTCCTCAAATATGTCCCAAAACTATACTTAAATCTAACCCAAAGGTATTCTCAAAGGCTCAATCAATCATGCTCAATTAGCACTCAAATATCATCCACAAATCTATCAAGGCAAAGCTCAAATATGAACTCAACAATGGATGGTAATGTACTCTTCAATGGATGACAACAATGATCCATAATGATCTCAACTCAACTCAATTCATAGAAGCATAAAGAGAATTTTTAGAGACTTAATATGTTCTAATATCAATCTCAACTCAACTCAACTCAAATAATCTCATAGAAGCATAAAGAGAATTGTTAGAGACTCAATATGTTATAATATCAATATCAACTCAACTCAACTCAAATAATTCTCAACTCAACTCAAGTCAATCTCATAGAAGCATAAAGAGAATTGTTAGAGACTCAATATATTCTAATCTTACTCTCAACTCAAATTAGAATAATGTAATAGTTTGTTTCATAGGACTTGAACAATCACTTCACACATAACTTGACTAGGCTCAATCAACTCAACTCAACCAATCACCATAAGGGGTAACTCTCTCTCACACAACCCTAGTTCAAGTATGTATCAACCAAATCAAATATTTCCAATAATGCTCAACCACAAATATCACATAACAATGATACTCATGTTCTTTTCTAACTCAAGTTCTTTCACAACCAATGGGCTTCAACAACTATGCTTATACAACAAAGTTTAAACACAACTCTCAACTTATAAAACCTTAAAGCATTCAATCAACCACTTTCAAAAATGAAACCACAAACAATCCTTTTTCCTCCAATGATATTTCAAAAATCAACCACCATAAACAATCAATAGAAGAATGTGCCCATACCTTTTATGAAGATGAAAAAACCTCTTTGTAAATCTGCCACAATCACAAATTTTTTTTGCCAATCTTCACAAGGGTTAGTAGATCAAAAAATAATCAAAATTACTCCACTTTTCAATAATCATCACCAAGGCCTTTAATTGCACAACTTCCTTATCTCTACTAAAACCACTTGTACCATAAAATAAAATAAATCAAAACATTGCATAACATTTTCACTCCCAAAACCACTTATACCATAAAATAAAATAAATCACAATATTGCATACCTTGCCACCTCATGAAAGAATTAATCCTCTTGAAAAAGAACAAGGAAAACTTCACTTTTGGAACCCCTTTGTAAAATCAAAAATATCTCTTTACACACACCTTATTTCTCCTTCTAAATAAGTTAGTCAAATAGCCATCGAAATAAACTTTTCGAAGATATATAATATGCCCCATTTTTGAAATAAATTGAAACCTTTTATATATATATATATATATATATATATATATATATATATATATATATATGCCAACCTCCATTAATTGCACATAGGTCGGCCCTCCATTAATTTAAACTTAAACTTTAAACTTTAATATCTTCATCACCGGAGGTCATTTTTTGATGAAACAAAATTCCACCTTAGCTTTTAAGAAAATACCTTTCCACATAAGCCCACCATGATTTTAAATAAAACCTTTTATTTTGCCTGCCTTGGTTTTCATAAAAAACACCGTATATATCCATGCTCTCCAAAATATCATAGATGATTATCTATTAAGTGCTTTTGCCACAAAAAAATATGATCCATGTGACATAAATTATCCATGTGACATCAATGACAACATAAAATACCTCAAATTAACTCAAATTTCCAATAATATACCCTTTTGTCATTGATGGCAAAACCTCTAATGCAAAAACCACAATCACTGCAAAAACCATCTCTGAGAATCAAAGCTGCTCCCCCTGACTCAATAATCTCTATGGAGGCTACTCCCCCTAACTCAATACTCTCTTTGGAGGATGCCCCCCCTAACTCAAATCTCTCCCCCTTTGACATAAATGGCAAAAGGGACACCTATGGGGCTAAAAAATATAACTCTTAAGCATAGCCCCCTCACCACCTTCTCTCTTGAGGTGATTAATTTTGGGGTGGGAGTACCTTTACTCCCATATTACATTGATTCTTTCCTCTATCAACTTCCTTCCATTTTTTTTGATATCCTTCTCTTGATGAATTACTTGATCTTCTTGTCTTGAACCTTTTTGACCTTCTTGCCTTGAACCTATTTGGAATTGAGTCCTACACCATCTTGCAATATGCCCAAAGTTATTGCAATTAAAACACTTGATATTGTAGCCTTTGGTTGGTGCCCAAGTCCTAAAGTTATTCTTAAAATAATTTCCATATCCAATCCTTTCCTGATCCCTGTATTGTGAAGCTTTGTTTTCATGACCATTATAACCATGAATTTTGAATTTTGTAGCTCTAAAACCAAAACCATGTTGCTCATTTTATTTGCACTAAAAAGCTCTATGACCAATCCTGTTACATGAGAAACAATGTCCTTGAAAACCATACCTTCTTCCCTTGAAGTTTCTTCTAGAAAAATCAAACTTCTTTGATCCATGGATCCTGCAATGTATAGCCCTGTGTCCAAATCCATTACAATAAAAATAATATCCTTAAAAAGCCTTTTGTTCATGCCTTGGTTCCTCATACCTTTCTTGACCATTATCCTTATGATCATCTTCAAATTGTGCATTGCATTCTTGAACCTTCTTTGTAGCATCTAAAACCTATTCCTTAGTTTCTTCCTTGCATTTTTCTTCAAGAATTTATTTTCCCTTTGATCTTGATTCACCTATCTCAAAACAAGAACCAAACTGAATATTTGAAGCCATAGGAACTTTGGAACTTTCCTCACAAATTTTAGGTGCTTATTTGCTTTCATATTTTAGAACTTCCTTTCATTTTAAGTGTGGTTCTCCAAAATTGAAATATGGTACCTTTTGTGCTTTGGAATCAACCTCTTCTTTCTCTACATTTGTGTCAAGTAGCAACTTGGCATCCATATCTATAGCCTCTGAAATACATGTTTCCTTCTTAGTACAAATATCTTGACCTTTTGAGTCATGTGATGGATCAAACTTCTCATGTAGGGAACATCTCAATTATTTTAGATTCTCCTTAACCTCTTGTAGTTGCTCATGGATAACATTTAAGTCTTCCTTTAGATCAAATGAGACATTATCCTCTTGTTTAACTTCTTATGTTTGGAGTGAATGTTCTTCTTCTACTTCTTTTATTCCATAGAAAAACCCTTCTTCATCTTCACTGTTACTAAGATCATTATAATATTCTATAACAAAAAAACTCTCAAGATTTCTTTAACCATGCCTCGTGAAGAACACAAGCTTATACTAAGAGGGGGGGTGAACAGTATAAGATCACTTCTTACTTTTTATTCCAATTCAATATTATGCTGTGTATAGATAGCAATATCAATAGCAGTAATAAAAACAATTCATAAAATACCATACACAATAGAGACACCACAATTTATATGGTTCACCCAATGTGGGCTACTCCACGGAGAAAATATTTTACTAAAACTTTCTCAATAAATATCTTTGGGAATCACTCCCAATTACAATGTTTATGGATCTTTGTCCAAAGGAGATTTTTATCCCCTAATCTCAAGTTCGTGGATCTCTTCTATAGGAGAACTCTGATGAGGCCCAAAAGTGCCTCATTATTGCATAATTTTTTACTACTATATGATAAGTTAATTGCCAAATAGTTGACTAAAATATACTTTTTGTTAAGTGTTTACATGATTTTATGTTAGGAATACTATATCTATGTTTTTGACTATTTTCAGCATTTTGTGACTGATTTTGTTTGATTAAGTAGCAAGTAAGAATATGTATTTCAATTAACCAAATGTGGTATGCAGATATCCATTAACTTCTCAATGGTTTTTAAATGTTTTTTTGCCCTTTAAATTGTTTCAAATCCACATTGAAGCCAAAAGTTTAGGACTGTCATAAATCTAAAAATTTGAAAAAATAGCCATATAAAAATTAGCAAGTTGTTACTTTATAGGAACACCTTGAATTTGTCAAGAAAAGCATAAGGATATGGATGGAATGAGTTCATAAGGACTACAGAAGACATATGACCTATTTAGAAGCATTCCCACATCGTCTAAATAGGCAGCAACAGGGTATAACAGAGTAGGGGCAATTGTGAAGCACTGTTGCACTATTTCAGCATGGTTACTTGGTGAATGAAGTGTATAAATTCAGTAGCAACTTGATGTACTCCTTAATGTTGATATTTGAATAATTTTTCCATGTTCTAATTTGTTTGAATTTGCAAGAAATGCCAATATTTTACAACTATGCAGCAGAACTGAAAAATACAGTAATTTACCATGTAAATTCCAGCAAGCTACCAATGAATGACAAGGCATTGAATTCACATATGGAGAGGAATGAAGGCTATTGAAATCTAATCCTGAGGGCTAATCCACTTGAGAAATGTAGCTAAAATAATTTGAAGAGCACACATTTGTTCATTTTGAAGATCTTCGGAATGAACAAGACATCTTGGGAATAAGAAATACAGTCTCTTCGGAATGAGCCACTTATCTTCGGAATGAGAATAGAAAAGTGTTTTTTGAATTTTTGACTATTTTTGACGATGGAAAAAGGGAAAGAAGGTTGAAAATATTAAAGGAAAATATCTCCCATATGAATTTGCTGTCCAAAGCCACCATTCATGGAAAAGATCAATTTTGATTCTCTTCTAGGATAAACCCAGAAAAATTGCAGCATAATAGAAAGTTTTTTGCAAGATAGAAATGGCATATTATGAAGTGGAGAAAGATGTGTGAGATATTTCTAGACTCCTCTCATGTACTACCACCACTGAAGATGTTTTATAAGGGCCAATGACTATTACTGCAACACAAACTATCCAGATTTGCATTTATTTTAGATCCAAAATTATTGGCAAATCACTGTAAAATAGCACATAGGCTAATTTGAGCGTGGGATATGTTGTAAATATTTATATAAATAACACAGCTCCCTCCTTGGTTGATCCAGTTAGGAATTAGAATAGAGTAGAGTTTTCAATAGCAGCAATTAGGACTGTACAACAATTTTTTGTAATAGTTTTCAGCATGTTCTATTATCAATAAAAGTGTAGCTATTTTATCATTTTCTATTTTGAGTGTTAATTATTTAAGGAGTGCTTTTCACCTCCTTCTAGATAAAAAAGTATGGGACCACTTTTAGATCTAGAAGGAGGGATTTTATGGAAGGTTTTAATCTATAATTTTGCTACAAAAAAATTAATAGATTGCTTGTCAGATTTCATTTTCTTGTTTTTATTTTGTATTAAGTGATTTATGTGTTTCTATTATGTTTGTGTACAAAATTTGTGTGTATGTCAGCTGATAAATTATATTAAGCATTTTTCCTTTGCTTTCCATGTTTTCCCTACTTTCTATTTCAACAACTTTTCATTTTTAGCATATTTCATTTTGTTGTCAATTCCTGTAGTAGAAGCTTGACGACCTTTTTGTGGTAGGGCATTGACAGGTGTTTCATTTCCAAGCATCACTTCTATTTTGCAAGAGTAAAATAGGTTTCAATTTTGTAAGTGTAATTTAGGATTTCATTTCAGCAACATTTCAATTTATCAATTTCAATTCTGTCATTTCAATTCTGCAAAAGTAGATTAGATTTCAATTTAGCAATTTCAATTCATGCAATTGTAGTTAATTGTTAAATTTTGCAATTTAGATTTAGTTTTCAATTTATGTAATTTATTTCAGTTTCCATTATTCAAACTAGGTTTAGTGTGACACCAAAAGGCTAAACCAAAATTTGCTTCACCAATAAATGCTTTAAATCTGAATGCCTGAATTGTACTCTACCCTAGCCTTCTATCGTAGACAACCTTGGACACCACCTCGAATTGATAAATCATTGAGATTAAATGATGAGACTCAATAATACTCATCATTGTTGTGCTGTTTTCGGGGAACACAGTGTTGTTAGAGGGTAAAAGTAGCCCAATAATTGTTAATTATACTAAATTGTGAAATTCAGAGTAAAATCTAGATAAATGATTGGTATTAGTAACAATTTTTAGTAAATTGCATTTCAGTCCATTTAGAAAACAAGCAACCACAAGGAGGTGATCTTCACATCTAGGGGTTAAATTGCTTATGTTTGAAATTCTTGATAAAAATTGAAAGAATTCATTATCCTCATTATCAAGAAACATAATATCTCTTAGAGGAGCCATCTACTAGTACTGCCATTTTTATATCCATATCATCAGGGTAGTATAAACAAATTTGTATTAGGTGTTGGGAAGACATCATGGTAGATATACAAGACTATCCCTTGAACAAAATAGCCATATCATCTACCTGTAGCATTTGTTCATAGAGAAATGTCATTGATGAATGCCATTTGCTTCCATAACTCAGAGATGCAAAATTTGTTGCCTAGTCTCAATTCTTCTCAAAGAGAGATCCCAACAACAACAAACAGGGCAAGTAAATCAACCACCACCTTCAGCCCAACCTGTGGCCAATATGAATAATATAGGACAGGCAACCCCTATCTATGTAAACTAAAAAAAATCACAAAAACTTTTGCACAATAAAAATAGGAGTTTACAACTTAACGATGATCTTAGAGTTTTCCATTATTACTTAAATATTGTTAGGATTTTACCGTGCTAAACAACAACCTAGCAATTCTTAGCCTACACAAACAATAGTTGATCTCATTAGAGGTGATCCTACTTGACAAGTAGTTGATCTGCTAAAGTTGTACACTTCTTGTCTTATTGTGTAAACCAAAAATATTTATTTTTTAGCCCAACCTGTGATCAGTCTGAATAATATAGGATAGGCAACCCCTATCTATGTAGTTGAATTTAGTATAAAAAAAAAAACCTGCAGGAAATGTTATTGATTGCAGCAACATCCAACTGTGTTAAAACAAGAACTTACCTGAGCTTGAAGAGACAAAAATCAATGGAGATACACAAAAAACCTTTAGTCCAAACACACAGAAATTAGCCTTAGATAAAGGAGAAAAACTAGAAAAATTGCACATAGAAAATTTACTTCCATTTTACAAAGGGGTAAATTCTGTCCTCCTAGGAATGAAACAAATTGAAGTGCAGCCAAGAAAATTCTTGAACATTATTAGTCGGTTGACTTATAAACAAAAAGCAAAATTGTTGCTATTTTGAAACAATATTTCAATCCCTTTACATGGAATTACAAGGGTATATCAATATTTTATCTTGATGTAAGCACTTAACATATTTTGGAAATTGATATTTAATTGTTTCAAGAACAAATTGACAAGATTTTGGAGACTAGGAGGCATAGACAACACTTGATTGAAGAAGTTTTCAGATATGGAGCAGTGCTTCTTTCTCCCATTGGTAATTCATGGAGGATGTTAGTGGTGAATGGACATTGCCTTAGGGTATACCATGCACCATTAACTAAGGAGGAGTTCTTGAAGGAGATTCCATTGGATGTACACATAATGGAAGATAATTTCTCTTCAATATCAGATTCAGAGTGATGATAAAAAGTTTGACAAAAAGAAAAAAAAATGGAAAAAATATAAGAAAAACAAAAAGAAGAATAGTCTTGTTTGTGAACTTCCTTTTTGGGTACAAGCAAGACAAGAAAAATTAAAAAAAAAAAGAGAGAAAAAAATTGCAGCAAAGGCATGTCCCACAAAATGTGGATACATGAGGACAAACATCAATTTCAGCAAGAAAGAGGAACAATCGAGCCAATACTTCATTTCCAACAATAAGGAGGTAATTATGATGTAAGAAGATTCTTACTGATCATTTAGAAAGGAAGGTTGCATCAATGTTGCAGGTTTCAACAGAAAGAGATGGTGTTTTTATACAACAATTGACATGTTTTTGCAGAATAAGGATTGGTTGATGAGCAAGGTGCAGCAACAATATTGTCATTATTGTCAACACAATCAGAAAGATCGGTTGATGCAGTGGACAAGAGTTAAGAGGTTCTTCAGAGTATGTACAGTGGTTTTCCAAAAGATAGAAGTGGCCCATATACTAAAAATCAAAAGAAAATCACATGAAAGAAAACTGTCGCAATATCGTGACATGTTGAGCAAGAAAGAAAAACTATCGCGATATCGTGACATGTTGAGCAAGAAAGAAAAACTATCACAATATCACGACATGTTGAGAAGAAAGCAAAACTATCACGATTTCATGACATGTTCGGAGAGAAAGCGCAAGCAAGCAAAACTGTCACGATTTCATGACATGTTCAGAAAGAAAGAGCAAGCAAACAAAACTGTCACAATTTTGTGACATGTTTGGAGAGAAAGCGCAAGCAAAAAAAACTATCATGATTTTGTGACATGTTCGAAAAGAAAGAGCAAGCAAGAAAAACTGTCACAATTTCACAACATGTTCGGAGAGAAAGTGCAAGCAAGCAAAACTATCACAATTTTGTGACATGTTCGGAAAGAAAGAGCAAGCAAGCAAAATTGTCGTGATTTCATGACATGTTCGGAGAGAAAGCGCAAGCAAGCAAAACTGTCATGATTTCATGACATGTTCAAAAAGAAAGAGCAAGCACACAAAACTGTCGCGATTTCGTGACATATTGCAGGAGAGAGAGTCTAAAAGAAAAAGTGTCACGATTTCATGACATATTGCAGGAGAGAGAGTCCGAAAGAAAAAGTGTTACGATTTCATGACATGTTGCAGGAGAGAGAGTCTAAAAGAAAAAGTGTCATGATTTCATGACATATTGTAGGAGAGAGAGTCTAAAAGAAAAAGTGTCGTGATATCACGACATGTCGAGTTTTTGCAACCCGAAGGCAAGAGAAAGAGCTAAGGAGAAAAAGTGTCGCGATATCACATGTCGGGTTTTCACGACCCAAAGGCAAGAGAAATAGCTAAGGAGAAAAAGTGTCGTGATATCGCGACATGTCGAGTTTTCACGAATCGAAGGCAAGAGAAAGAGCAAAGGAGAAAAAGTGTCACAATTTTGTGACATGTTGCATTTTCGCGACTTGAGGAGAGAGAAAGTAAGAAGGCAGAAGTGTCACGATATCATGAGAAAAGTAAAGAAGAAGAGTACAGAGGTGAAAGTTTCATGATATCGTGACATGTTATGTTTTCGTGGGTACAAGCAAACATAAGAGTACAGAGGCAAAAGTGTCACGATTTCGTGACATGTGTTTTCATGGGTACAAGCAAACAAAAGAAGCAAGGAGGCGAAAGTGTCACGATATTGCGACATGTGTTTTTGCGAGTGAAAGCCGAGAATAAGACAAAGAGGTAGAAGTGTCACGATTTTGTGATAGGTCATTTTGGCACAAGCTTAGAAGAGAACCCAACCAAAATAAGATATGTGATAGTTAACTAAAGTTATACAGCAGTTACAGGTGCAGTTGTAGAATAAAATCATGTAGCTAAAATAAGAAGAGTTAACTGAAGTCAGTATGTCGATTACGAGTGCGATTACGAGAGAAAAATCATGCAGCTAAAATAAGAACAGTGAACTGAAGTCAGAACAACAGTTACAAGGCTAGTTACGAAGTGTAATCATCGAGCAACGATTTAACTGAAAGTCATCAGTCAAAGACCAAACTTGAGCCATAACTATTAATAAGATGCATGAAAGAATACTATGAGATAAAGGAGTTACATATAGAAGTTTCTATTAATAAGCTGCATGTGAAAATATGGAAGTTAAAAATAGAATCATAATTTTGTTATAAAAGGAGGTCTACGTGGAGAATTACAGTGCTGCTGTAAGAGAGGAAAAGTGCTGCAAGAAGAGGGTTGGAAGAGTGTCATAAGAGAGTGTTGATCAGAGCCGTGAGAGCCATAAAAGTGTAGTAAGCAGAGCCTTTAGTGTGTGTGGTGTTTTGGTGAATAGCAAGAGAGGTTGGGTTAGCAATAGACCAGTCAGGGTCTTGAATAAGTGAAGGCATTTTTATGTCAATCTTATAGCTTCAAATTTGCAGTCCAAGTACGTGCTTGGAATTAGGGGTTGGTGCTCCTTTCTATTGGTGCAAATAAATTAGGGGTTGGTGCTCCTTTTTGTGGGTGCAGATAAATCAAGGGTTGGTGCTCCTTTTTGTTGGTGTAGATAAATTAGGGGTTGGTGCTCCTTTCTGTGGGTGCAGATAAATCAGGGGTTGGTGCTCCTTCTAGTTGGTGCTGGTAAATTAATTATAAAATTGGTATTTTGCAAAGGTTGGATTTGGACGGTAATCCAAGCAATCATTTTTGAGGAGTAGCCAAATTGGTGAACCTCGTTACATCGTGTGTTGTGGAATGCTCACTTGTGATACTTGCTTTATCTGACTTAAATCTTCATTATTTTAGTATTAAGAGTTGTAGATTTGAATTTAAATAGCTACACTGATTCACCCCCCCCTCTCAGTTTCATTGTGAGATAACATTGGTATTATCCAAATAAGAGTGAGAGATGTTCTCTCTCATTGAAGCACTTGAAAAAAAAAAAAAGGACAACAGTTGGTTGAAAACTAGAAATGGCAGCCTCTTCTGATGAAAAAAATGAAAAAAAAAGAGATGAAAAAAAAAATAAAAAAAAAAAAAAAATAAAATAAATAAATAAATAAATAAATAAATATATATATATATATATATATATATATATATATATATATATATATATAAATGAATAATTCAGTAGTGAAAACCTTCTTGGAGGCGCTACTGATTTGGCTTGCACGAAAACTAAATTTTTAGCATTCATTGCCTTGTTGATCTACCCATCATTATTCCACCATTGTACAAATCTCACACTGCACATGTGTTATGTTTGTTTATGTTTTCAGATAGCCTGCTAACAATCATCAAAAGCAACTTGTAAGGTGCATGACCAATTTTTAGGATAGTAAGGTATGTGTTTCTTGTATTTAATTCATAGTAAACATTTAGCATTTAGTGTATGATAGTCGGTATTAAACTATTCATACAATAGTGACAAGTTGAAAAAAGGAACATATTCAAGATGTCAAGAAACACCCCCTTATGCCCTTAATTGCATTGAAATTCCAAAACTGTGCAAAAACCTGATTTTGGGACAGACATGGCAACAATTCTATTTCAATTTGTAGGGCAAATTTTAGAAGGAGAATTGCAAATTTATATCTCACAATTTTCTAATAAATTGGAGGATAATCAACAAAATGCACTTGAAGGTTCTATTTTAGTACTACTAGAATAAAACAACAACATACAAAACAAATAATAGCATCTAAACAAAAGGATGAAGAAGGGATTTTTGATGTTATGGAAGGCTTATACACTCTAGAGATGGACCCACAATAGAATTTGTAGCTAACTTTTGCATAGGAGGTCATTTCTGTATTTTTTTGAAGATCTTCGGAATGAGCAGACATCTTCGGAATGAGAAATACAGTCTCTTCGAAATGAGCAAACATATTTAGAATGAGAAATACAGTCTCTTTGAAATGAGTAGACATCTTTGAAATGAGAAATATAGTCTCTTCGAAATGAGCAGACATCTTTGAAATGAGAATATAGTCTCTTCGGAATAAGCAAGATATCTTCGAAATGAGCAGAAATTGTACCAGAATTGCTGAAAATACTACAAAATAGCAAAAAGAGTAGGTTACATCAAATATTGAGGTTTATAAGGCTCTACCACAAGTAAGTACATCCCTAAAGCATTTCAAATCCAAAATTTTTATCAATTTTGTTCAAAATGTGCAAACAACAAAAATAAGCATTCAGGCTAAAATGTTGTTAAGAACATAAAATTCTATCAGTAGTAGTGCATCTGCCAAATACGGATCCACAATAAGACTATTGCAAGATGAATCACATGATATCAAGCCTTTAAGAGGTACCTTGCAACACTAAAACTTGTAGAAAGATAGAAAAAGAGTCATACATGTGCTTAATTGCAAAATACTTGATATAGTGTAGCAAGGAGGAATTTCTCAGTTAGCAGGTAGCAAAGGATGTTGTTCACAAGAATAAAACCTGCATATTACTATGGCCTACTAAGATGCATGAGGGCATGCATCAGTTCAAGTTGGGGGGGATGATGAGGCCCAAAAGTGCCTCATTATTGCACAATGTTTGACTACCATATGATAAGCTAATTACCAAATAGTTGAATAAAATACACTATTTGTTAAGTGTTTACATGATTTTATGTTAGGAATACTATATCTCTATTTTTGACTATTTCCAGCATTTTGTGATTGATTTTGCTTGATTAAGTAGCAAGTAAGAAAATGCATTTCAATTAACCAAATGTGGTATGCTGATATCCATTAACTTCTCAATGGTTTTTAAATATTTTCCTGCCCTTCAAATTGTTTCAAATTCACATTGAAGCCAAAAGTTTAGGACTGTCATAAATCTGAAAATCTAAAAAAACAACCATATAAAAATTAGCAAGTTTTTACTTTATAGGAACACCTTGAAGTTGTCAAGAAAAGCATGAGGATATGAATGGAATGAGTTCAGAAGGACTACAGAATAAATCTAACCTATTTAGAAGCATTCCCACATGGTTTAAATAGGTAGCAATAGGGTATAACAGAGCAGGGGCAATTGTGCAGCACTGTTGCACTATTTCAGCATGGTTACTTGGTGAATGATGTGTATAAATTCAGTAGCAACTTGATGTACTCATTCATGTTGATATTTGAATAATTTTTCCATGTTCTAATTTGTTTGAATTTGTAAGAAATTCCAATATTTTACAATTGTGCAGTAGAACTGGAAAATACAGTAATTTACCATGTAAATTCCAGCAAGCTACCAATGAATGGCAAGGCATGTAATTCACACATGGAGAGGAATGAAGGCTATTGCAATATGATCCTGAGGGTTAATCCACTTGATAAATACAACTAAAATAATTTTAAGAGCACACAGTTGTTCATTATGAAGATCTTCGGAATGAACAAGACATCTTGGGAATGAGAAATACAGTCTCTTCAAAATGAGCCACTTATCTTCGGAATGAGAACAGAAAAGTGCTTTTTGAATTTTTGACTATTTTTGATGGTGGAAAAAGGGAAAGAAGGTTGAAAATATTAAAGAAAAATATCTCCCATCTGACTTTGCCGTCCAAAGCCACCATTCATGGAAAAGATCAATTTTGATTCTCTTCTAGGATAAACCCAAAAAAACTGCAGTATAATAGAAAGTTTTTTGCAAGATAGAAATGGCATATTATGAAGTGGAGAAAGATGTGTGAGATATTTCTATAATCCTCTCATGTACTCCCACCACTGAAGATGTTTTCTAATGGCCAATGATTACTACTACAACACAAACTATCCAGATTTGCATTTATTTTAGATCTAGAATTATTGGCAAATCACTGTAAAATAGCACATAGGCTGATTTGAGCATGGGATATGTTGTAAATATTTATATGAATAACATAGCTCCCTCCTTGGTTGATCCAGTTAGGAATTAGAATAGAGTAGAGTTTTCAATAGCAGCAATTAGGACTGTATAACAATTTTTTGTAACAGTTTTCAGCATGTTCTATCATCAATAAAAGTGCAGCTATTTTATTATTTTTTATTCTAAGTGTTAATTAGTTAAGGAGTGCTTTTCACCTCCTTCTAGATCAGGAAGTATGGGCCCACTTTCAGATCTAGAAGGAGGGCTTTTATGGCAGGTTTTAATCTATAATTTTGCTGTAGCAGAATTAATAGATTGCTTGCCAGATTTTATTTTCTTGTTTTTATTTTGTATTAAGTGATTTATGTGTTTCTATTATGTTTGTGTACAACATTTGTGTGTATGTCAGCTGATAAATTATATTAAGCATTTTTCCTTTGCTTTCCATGTTTTCCCTTCTTTCTATTTTAGCAACTTTCCATTTTCAGCATATTTCATTTTGTTGTCAATTCCTGTAGCAGAAGCTTGATGACCTTTTATGGCAGGGCATTGATAGGTGTTTCATTTCCAAGCATCACTTCCATTATGCAAGAGTAAAATAGGTTTAAATTTTGCAAGTGTAATTTAGGATTTCATTTCAGCAACATTTCAATTTAGCAATTTCAATTCTGTCATTACAATTCTATAAAAGTAGATTAGATTTCAATTTAGAAATTTCAATTCATGCAATTGTAGTTAATTGTTAAATTTTGCAATTTAGATTTAGTTTTCAATTCCTATAATTTATTTCAGTTTTCATTCTTCAGACTAGGTTTAGTGTGACACCAAAAGGCCAAACCAAAATCTACTTCACCAATAAATGCTTGAAATTTGAATGCTTAAATTGTACTCTGCCCTAGCCTTCTATCGTAGATAGCCTTAGACACCACCCCAGATTGATAAATCATTGAGATTAAATGATGAGACTCAATGATACTCATCAAAATCTTTCCCCTTCTGCTTTATCTATGTGATATTCTAGAAGATTATGTATCTCTACTACATTGACTGGTGGATCTCTCTCCAGTTGAAAACTCCTCACTCAGTTCTATCTTCAACTATGTTGGCTACTAGATCTCTATCCACTGAGACTCTATACTTTGTACTTTATCACCTCCAAAGATCTGCCAATAGGCTCACTAAGAACATGCTCAATAGGCTTGCACAAAACCTGCTTAACAAGCTCACACAGAACTTGTCAAATGTTGAATAACAAGCTCACATAGAACTTGTCCAAATCTGCTCTAGCAAGCTCACCAAGAACTTTCCTAAATATTCTCTAGCAAGCTCATCAAGAACTTGCCCAAATATGCTCTAGCAAGCTCACCAAGAACTTACCCAAAATTGCTCTAGCAAGCTCACCAAGAACTTGCTCAAAATTGTCTACAAATTTGGCCCAACGACCTTCTCAAAGGCTCAATCAATCATGCTCAAGTAGCACTCAAGTCTCATCCACAAATCTATCAAGACAAAGCTCAAATATGAACTCAAAAATTAATGACAATGTACTCTTCAATGGATGACAACAATGATCCACAATGATCTTAACTCAACTCAACTCATAGAAGCATAAAGAGAATTTTTGGAGACTCAATATGTCTTAATCTCAATCTCAACTCAACTCAACTCAAATCAACTCATAGAAGCATAAAGAGAATTGGTAGAGACTCAATATTTTCTAATCTCAATCTCAACTCAACTCAAATCAATCTCAACTCAACTCAAGTCAATCTCATAGAAGCATAAAAATAATTGTTAGAGACTCAATATGTTCTAATCTTAATCTCAACTCAAATTAGAATAATGGAATAGTTTTTTTCATAGGACTTGAACAATCACTTCACACATCACTTGACTAGGCTCAATCAACTCAACTCAACCAATCACCACAAGGGATAAATCTCTCTCACACAACCCTAGTTCAAGTATGTATCAACCAACTCAAATGTTTCCAATAATGCTCAACCACAAATATCACATAACAATGATACTCATGTTCTTTTCTAACTCAAGTTATTTCACAACCAATGGGCTTCAACAACTATGCTTATCAAACAAGGTTTAGACACAACTCTCAATTTAGAAAACCTTGAAGCATTCAACCAACCACTTTCGAAAAGGAAACCACAAACAATCCTTTTACCTCCAATGATATTTTAGAAATCAACCACCATAAATAATTAATAGGAGAATGTGCCCATGCCTTTTATGAATATGAAAAAACCTCTTTGTAAATCTTCCACAATCACAAAATTCTTTTGCCAATCTTCACAAGGGTTAGAAGATCAAAAAATAATAAACATTAGTCCACTTTTCAATAATCATCACCAAGGCCTTTAATTGCACAACTTCCTTATCTCTCCTAAAACCATTGTTAGTCTTACAATGGCACTGAGAGGGGGGGTGAATCAGTGTAGCTATTTAAAACTTAAATGTGCAACTCTTAAAGCTAAAGCAAGGAGAACTTAAACCAGATAAAGCAAATATAACAAGAGAGCATTCCACAACACACGATTTAACGAGGTTCACCAGTTTTGGCTACTCCTCAAAAATAGACTGCTTGGACACCCATCCAAATCTAGCCTTTGCAAAGCACCAACTTTACAAACAGTTTACCAGCACCCACTGGAAGGAGCACCAACCCCTAATTTATCTGCACCAACAGAAAGGAGCACCAACCCCTGATTTACCAGCACCAACTGGAAGGAGCACCAACCCCTGATTCCAAGCACCAACTTGGACTTCTATTTTAAATCTTGATTGACATAAAAATGCCTTCTGTGTTACAAGACCCTCACTGGTCTAGCTTAACTCAAATCAATCTCATGGAAGCATACACTCTTTTATAGCTCTACTTACTGCATACTTACAACCCTTTCTTATAGCTTACTCTTGCAGCTCTCACAACTCTATTTACTACACTCTTACAACACTCTCACAACTCACTTACAGCCAACAACACTCTTGCTCTCTGCTTACTACACTCTTACAACACTCTCTCTACTGCACTCTATAAGCTTCTCTATTTTAGCCATGCTTTCTATACTCTTTTTTGTAGCACTTTCCCTCTATTCTGCAACACGCTACTCGCTCTTCCCGCATGAAGCTCAACCTTACTACTTCACGCAAATCTCCTTTTATAACAGTGTTCTATTTCTATTCTTAACTTCCATATTCATGCATGCAACCTATTAATAGTAACGACTTCTTTATTCTCACATGCAATCTTATTAATAGAACGGTTCTTTGTTTGGTCTTCGAGACGTTTCTCTGTCCAACTCGTGGTCTTCGTCTGATGACTTTTAGTAACCACTGCTGCATGATATTTCTTTGTAACGGCTCCTATAACTGTAGTAATGACTTCTATTTCCTGTCACTATAACTGCCCCTGTAACTATCGTAATTACTTCAGTTTACTATTCCTATTTAACTACATGATTTCTATCTGTAACTGCACCTGTAACTGTTGTACTGACTTTAGTTAACTCTTCTAATTTTGGCTGCATGATTTTCCTCTACAACTGCCCCTTTAACTATCATTCTACTTCAGTTAACTATCCGTAATCGTGCTATTGCAACCTGTCGCGAAATCGTGACATTTCTGTCTCTTTGTACTCTTCTCGCCTTTTACCCATGAAAACATGACATGTCATGATATCATGACATTTTTTGCCTCCTTGTCCACTTCTTCGCTTGCACCCATGAAAACACAACATGTCATGAAATCGTGACACTTTTCGCTTCCTTGCATTCTTCTCGGCATGCACCTACGAAAACATGACATGTCACGAAATCGTGACACTTTTCACTGTCGTACACTCTTCTCTGCATGCACCAACGAAAACATGACATGTCACAAAATCGTGACACTTTTTGCTATCGTACACTCTTCTTTGCATGCACCAGCGAAAATGGAACATGTCATGAAATCGTGACACTTTCACTGCCTTACGCCCACAAAAATGGAACATGTCACGAAATCGTGATGCTTTCACCTTTGAGCTCTTCCTCCTTGAATTTGTCGTGAAATCGTGATGCTTCTGCTTCCATGCTCTTTCATTTTGCTTCTGTCATGAAATCGTGACACTTCATCCTTCGGAGTCTTCCTCTCTGCTGTTGTCACGATATCATGACATTTCTATCTCCGTACATTCTCTCTCCTCTCTTAGTCATGAAAATGTGACATGTCGTGATATCGCGACATCTTTTCTCCTTAGCTCTTCTCTTCTCTTCAGGTCACGAAAATGTGACATGTCGCGATATCGTGACACTTTTTCTCTCGAGCTCTTCCTCTTGCAATATGTCACGAAATCGTGACACCTTTTTATCTTGCCTTCTCTCTCCTACAATATGTCATGAAATCGTGACACTTTTTCTCCTTAGCGCTTTTCTTCTCATCGGATCGTGAAAACCCGACATGTCATGAAATCATGACACTTTTTCTCCTTAGCGCTTCCTCTTGCAAATTGTCATAAAATCATGACACTTTTCTTTGCAAGCTCCTTCTCTCAAACATGTCACGAAATCGTGACACATTTTCGTCCGTACTGCCTCTCTTGCAGATTGTCACGAAATCGTGACACTTTTCTTTGCAAGCTCCTTCTCTCCAAACATGTCACGAAATCATGACAATTTTCTTTGCTTGCCTTCTCTCCAAACATGTCATGAAATCGACAGTTTTCTTTGCCTGCGCCTTCTCTCCAAACATGTCGCAAAATCATGATAGTTTTTCTACTTGGCTTTTTCTCTACCAACATGTCACGAAATCGTGATAGTTTTTCCACTTGCTTTCTTCTCTGCCAACATGTCGCGAAATCATGATAGTTTTTCCACTTGGCTTCTTTGCCTCCAACATGTCACGAAATCGTGATAGTTTTTCCACTTGCTTTCTTCTCTTCCAACATGTCGCGAAATCGTGATAGTTTTTCCACTTGGCTTCTTTGCCTCCAACATGTCGCGAAATCATGACAGTTTTTCTACTTGCCTTCTTTGCTTTCAACATGTCGTGAAATCGCGACAATTTTCCTACTTGGCTTCTTTGCTTCCATCATGTCACGAAATCATGATAGTTTTTCTTATGCTTTCTCTCTCTTCCAACATGTCATGAAATCATGACAGTTTTTCTTACGCTTTCTCTCTCCTCAAACATGTCGCGATATCACGACAGTTTCTCATGCATGCTCAACATGTCGCGATATCGCGATAGTTTTCTTACTTGTCTTTTTCTTTGAGCTTTTGCATATGGGCCACTTCTTTCTTCTTGAAGAATCATTGTACATGCTCTGAACGCTCTGAACTCTTGTTCACTTCATCAACCGATCTATTGTCCACTGCATCAACCGATCTCCCTGACTGTGTCCATTGTATCAACCGATCAACCTGACTGTGTTGACAACAATAACAATACTTTTGCTGCACCTTGCTCATCAATGAACTCCTATCCATTGTATCAACTGATCCTCTGTCTATGTTGACAACAATGACAATACTTTGGCTGCACCTTGCACATCAATCTCCCCCTTTGGAATTGTTGGCAACACACGTAATTGCATGCAATTACCTATAATTCTTCTCCCCCTTTGACAATAATACCAAAGGGTGGCTACAAAACTCCCCCTGAGTCCATGCACAACATTCTCAGGAAAAAATTATTACAGTTAGCAAAAAGCATAAATATGAGCAATATGATAAACAGATGCATAAATGCTCCCCATGAGAATTTGATCCCGATAGCTAGTCAATTCTTAGACTATTCTTGGGAATATGTGACCACTTCATTTCACTGTTTGACAACATCATGATAAGCATAATAGGCATTACTCAGATCTATCTTCAACTGTGTTGGCTGTTGGATCTCTATCCATTGAGACTCTGTTCTCTGTACTCTATCAATAGGCTCACATAGAACCTGCTTAACAAGCTCACATAGAACTTGTCCAAATCAGCTCACAAGTCCTCACTAGAACCTGTCCAATTCAGCTCACAAGTCTTCACTAGAACTTGTCCAAATCAGCTCACAAGTTCATCAAGAAAAACTTGCTTAGCATGAACCCACAAAGAGAATTGTTAGAGACCCAATGTGATTCATCAACCTCATAGAAGCATAAAGAGAATTGTTAGAGACTCAATATGTTCTATACTTAACTCCCAATCTCAATAGAATCATAAAAAGAATTGTTAGAGACTCAATATGTTCTATACTTAATGCTCAATCAATATATCAACTAAATCTCATAGAAGCATAAAGAGAATTGTTAGAGACTCAATATATTCTATACTCGAATCTCAATCTCGGCTCAACTCAACCAATCATAGACCTTAGTCGAAGCATGTATCAACCAACTCTGTGTAAGCATCAAACACTATCTTCTGAGCATCAACCCTCTGTTGCTCTCAATCCACCTAGCCAAAAATACGTCTGCAGCAAGTTCTGTGCCGTTACAGCCAAACTTAGCAATCGTCTTCGCCTTTTGCATTCTCTGTGCACTCTGCTCTTTCTATGCACTCACTTCGCATACATACACAACACTACCTCAAACCACTACATAAACTGAAAACACACTTTAACAACTATACGACAGTTTCTCGACTGCCTGCCATTCATCCTCAGATAACCAATCAAATACATAGGAGTATTAAAATAAAACTTTAATATTACTCCCCCTGAGGATGTGCCACCTGGAGTGGCTTAGTGCAATAGCGGAGTAGTCTCCTTCAGTCCAAGGAGACAGGATTCCCATTCTTCTGTCTTTCTCCAGACTTTCTTGAACTTGGGCTTGAGATTTTCAACTACTTCCCTATTTTGCCCCTGTTCGTGAACTTGAACATTTCTCTTGCGGGGTTGTCTCTTGTGCATCCTTGATGGATGATTATTTTCTTTTCTTTTATGCACATGATATGTTCCCTGTCTGTGTTGCCCTCTTTGAGTCTGATGAAATCTAGGGTTTTGCCTTAGATTAGATACAGAAGAGCTTGGACAGAACCTTGCTATGTGCCCTTGACCATTACATTTAAAACATTGCACATGATTTATTCCCTGTCTGCATTGCATTCTGTGTGTATGATGCCTTAGATTGGATACAGAAGTGCTTGGACAAAACCTTGCTATGTGCCCATGGCCATTACATTTAAAACATTGCACAGGGTGTTTACTCAGGAAAGCAGATGTATTTTTATCAGCATAACTCTTTGATCTATTGTTCAGTCCACAATAAATTGCCTTGTGACCATAGTGGTTGCATTTAGAACAATATCCATTAAAAGCATCATTATGAAAAGAGTGAGAGTGAGAGAACCTCTTTTGTTGTGGTTGCTTTGCTGTAGATCTCCTTTGATATTTTCTTCCTTTTGAAGATTCAGCTTCAAACTTTTCTTGCTTCGATCCTTCAACAGTGGACTTCTTCTTTTTTGCACTTTTGGAAGATGAAGGTTGTTCAGCTTCAAATCCAAGACCAAGCTTAGTCGTGGAGCTTCTTTGTTGCTTTATCATTTTATCTAGCAACTCTGTGCTCTTCTCATATTTGAGATTTATATTGGCCTCTTCTAGTTGTTTCTTCAATGAAACAATCTCTTCTTCTTGTTGGCAGCAAATAGTCTCTTTCTCATTGATTTGAGACCTGAGAATATCTTCAATCCTTTTGTATTGTTCTACTTGTAGCTTTAGATCAACAATAACTTTGTTAGATTCCTCTTCACTTGTGCTGCATACATCATCCTCATCATCCAGGTGTGTCTTCAAGGCTTCTTCTGATTTCTTGGCCTTTTGAACTTGTAGGAAGAGATCTTCAATCTCATCCCCATATTCTTCTAACTTCTTGGACATTCTTTTGTTCTTTTTCTTTTCTATACTCAACTCTTCAAGTGCGGCTATCAACTCACCTTCTAGATCTACTTCAATCTCCAGGTTTTCATTGCATACTTCAGAATCCACTTCTTCTACCTTCTCTAGTTCAGTTTTCTCTTCCACAAGAACTAAAACTCGCTGAGATGCCTTTTTGGAGGAGGATCTATTCTTCTTACCCATTGTGTACTAATCCAAGATCAACCCTGACTGATTTAGCCTGAACTAGGAACTTGGCTCTGATACCAATTGTTAGTCTTACAATGGCACTGAGAGGGGGGGTGAATCAGTGTAGCTATTTAAAACTTAAATGTGCAACTCTTAAAGCTGAAGCAAGGAGAACTTAAACCAGATAAAGCAAATATAACAAGAGAGCATCCCATAACACAAGATTTAACGAGGTTCACCAATTTTGGCTACTCCTCAAAAATAGACTGCTTGGACACCCATCCAAATCCAGCCTTTGCAAAGCACCAACTTTACAAACAGTTTACCAGCACCCACTGGAAGGAGCACCAACCCCTAATTTATCTGCACCAACAGAAAGGAGCACCAACCCCTGATTTACCAGCACCAACTGGAAGGAGCACCAACCCCTGATTCCAAGCACCAACTTGGATTTCTATTTTAAATCTTGATTGACATAAAAATGCCTTCTATGTTACAAGACCCTCACTGGTCTAGCTTAACTCAAATCAATCTCATGGAAGCATACACTCTTTTACAGCTCTACTTACTGCATACTTATAGCCCTTTCTTATAGCTTACTCTTGCAGCTCTCACAACTCTGTTTACTGCACTCTTACAGCACTCTCACAACTCACTTACAGCCAACAACACTCTTGCTCTCTGCTTACTACACTCTTACAACACTCTCTCTGCTGCACTCTATAAGCTTCTCTATTTTAGCCGTGCTTTCTATACTCTTTTTCGTAGCACTTTCCCTCTATTCTGCAACACGCTGCTCGCTCTTCCCGCACGGAGCTCAACCTTACTACTTCATGCAAATCTCCTTTTATAATAGTGTTCTATTTCTATTCTTAACTTCCATATTCGTGCATGTAGCCTATTAATAGTAACGACTTCTTTATTCTCACATGCAATCTTATTAATAGAACGGTTCTTTGTTTGGTCTTCGAGACGTTTCTCTGTCCAACTCGTGGTCTTCGTCTGATGACTTTTAGTAACCACTATTGCATGATATTTCTTTGTAACGGCTCCTGTAACTGTAGTAATGACTTCTATTTCCTGTCACTGTAACTGCCCCTGTAACTGTCGTAATTACTTTAGTTTACTATTCCTATTTAACTACATGATTTCTATCTGTAACTGCACCTGTAACTGTTGTACTGACTTCAGTTAATTCTTCTAATTTTGGCTGCATGATTTTCCTCTACAACTGCCCCTTTAACTGTCGTTCTACTTCAGTTAACTGTCCGTAATCGTGCTACTACGACCTGTCGCGAAATCATGACATTTCTATCTCTTTGTACTCTTCTCGCCTTTTACCCACGAAAACATGACATGTCACGATATCGTGACATTTTTTGCCTCCTTGTCCACTTCTTCGCTTGCACCCGCAAAAACAACATGTCACGAAATCGTGACACTTTTCGCTTCCTTGCATTCTTCTCGGCATGCACCTATGAAAACATGACATGTCACGAAATCGTGACACTTTTCGCTGCCGTACACTCTTCTCTGCATGCACCAGCGAAAACATGACATGTCACGAAATCGTGACACTTTTTGCTGCCATACACTCTTCTTTGCATGCACCAGCAAAAACGGAACATGTCACGAAATCGTGACACTTTCGTTGCCTTGAGCTTTTCTCTGCCTTACGCTCGCAAAAATGGAACATGTCACGAAATCATGATGCTTTCGCCTTTGAGCTCTTCCTCCTTGAATTTGTCGTGAAATCATGACGCTTCTGCTTCCATGCTCTTTCGTTTTGCTTTTGTCATGAAATCGTGACACTTCATCCTTCGGAGTCTTCCTCTCTGCTGTTGTCGTGATATCATGACATTTCTATCTCCATACATTCTCTCTCCTCTCTTAGTCACGAAAATGTGACATGTCGCGATATCACGACATCTTTTCTCCTTAGCTCTTCTCTTCTCTTCAGGTCGCGAAAATGTGACATGTCGCGATATCATGACACTTTTTCTCTCGAGCTCTTCCTCTTGCAATATGTCATGAAATCGTGACACCTTTTTATCTTGCCTTCTCTCTCCTACAATATGTCACGAAATCGTGACACTTTTTCTCCTTAGCGCTTTTCTTCTCATCGGATCACGAAAACCCGACATGTCACGAAATCATGACACTTTTTCTCCTTAGCGCTTCCTCTTGCAAATTGTCACGAAATCGTGACACTTTTCTTTGCGAGCTCCTTCTCTCAAACATGTCATGAAATCGTGACACATTTTCATCTGTACTGCCTCTCTTGCAGATTGTCATGAAATCGTGACACTTTTCTTTGCAAGCTCCTTCTCTCCAAACATGTCACGAAATCGTGACACTTTTCTTTGCCTGCGCCTTCTCTCCAAACATGTCACGAAATCGCGACAGTTTTCTTTGCTTGCGCCTTCTCTCCAAACATGTCACGAAATCGTGACAGTTTTTCTACTTGGCTTTTTCTCTGCCAACATGTCACGAAATCGCGACAATTTTTCCACTTGCTTTCTTCTCTGCCAACATGTCATGAAATCATGACAGTTTTTCCACTTGCTTTCTTCTCTGCCAACATGTCACGAAATCGTGACAATTTTTCCACTTGGCTTCTTTGCCTCCAACATGTCGTGAAATCATGACAGTTTTTCTACTTGCCTTCTTTGCTTTCAACATGTCGCAAAATCGTACCGACGAATATTTCCCTCATCTCGAAAGTGGAGATCGCGCGCTCTGGCGATTTGGCGGGAAAACTTCTGAACCGGCGTCGGGTGCTGCCCGTGGGCCTCTGGCCCGACAGATCTTCCCAGAGCTTTGTTTGATTGTTTCTGCACTACTTTGATTACTTGTAAGCTATTTCGGGAGGGCCCGATGGGGTCTCCTCCAGCCTCTTCTGCTGGAAAAAAGAGTTCATACGCTGAGATGCTGAAAGAAAACCCCTCGCCCTCCACTGGTGAAGCGCAGAGGACTGCTTTTCAGATGTTACTCAAGAACGCTGGCAAGGGTGCTTCTACACACCGAGTTAACGGTTGCCTTCCGCAATCAACTTCCAGACCAAAGATTATTATAGAACCGAAACTGGTCGAAGACACAATCTCCTATCGTGCTCATCACGACCTGATTTGCAAATTCATGGGTATCCGTCCCACTCTGAATTTTCTACACACCTGGGTTAGACAAAATTGGGAGCCACTAGGTGAGTACTCCTTATGGCCTATTAGTAATGGATATTTCATTATTAGTTTCTCTTCTTTAGCAGATAGAAATAGAGCATTTGAATCAGAGAAGAGGAACCATGGCCCGGTTGGGTTATTTGTTCAACCTTGGAGAGTGGGTTTTGACCCTCGTATCGAACCCACGGCAGTCCCGATCTGGATCCGACTGTATGCTCTCCCGATGGAGTTCTGGGGTGAGCAGGTTTTAGAAATGATTGGTAACTCATTAGGCAGATTTATAGGAGTCTCCAGAGACACTATAGAGGGAAACACAGCTGTCTTTGCTAGGATCTATGTTGAAATGGACATTAGCCAGCCTCTACCAGCCGAGGTGGAACTTGAGTTGACAGGGCTCTCCTGGATACAACAGTTAGATTATGAGGCACTACCTTTTAGATGCAGAGTCTGCCATAAGCACGACCATATGGAGAGGTTTTGCCCAAATATTCTGAGCACAAAAATGGAGGCACCGCTTGGAAATCCAAATCTCCCCAGAGAGGGCAAGTTTACCCCTGTCCAAGATCCATCTAGTATTCCTCAGGATTCTGATCTCCAGAAAGATGGTTTTGAACAACCGAAGCGAAGGAGAAATAAAAAGAAAAATTCCAAGGAGCAAGCACAACTTAAACCAACCAATCGGTATGAAATATTTAAATCCCTAGTAGATCAAGAGGACCAAGTTATGGAAGGAGTGGATGGGAATGTTGAGGATATTAACATTCACTCTCAGGATTTCCCTTCTTTTACTCCGGTCTTAGAACAGGTAATGGAACCCTCTAGGACAAGGCAGCCAGAGAACTCAGGGACACTGGTAATCCACTCCCCAGCACAGTCGGTTATTAAGGACGTCAATATGGGAAGCTCTGAAAAGAACAGGGAAAGGCCGGTTCTAGGGATTTCCCAGGTGGAGAAGAGGTCTAAAAACAGTAATTCCCAAGGAGTAGGCAAAAAATCCAATAAGGATCTACTAGCAGTACAAGGAGACAAGTTGATCAATGGAGGATCGGTGAGGCCAATTGAGTCTTATTGCTCACAAGGTCCTCAATGATTATTCAATCCTGGAATGTTAGGGGTTTAAACAGTAGAACCCATCAATCTGTTGTTCAAGGACTTTTAGGAAAATGTAAAACAGACTTTTTGCTCATCCAGGAGACAAAAATGTCTCGTAGATCTTATGTGCAAGACTGCTAACAGAATATGGCGGGGTGCTGATTATATGGATGTGGCTGCTCAGGGTGCCTCGGGGGGATTGTTACTCTCTGGAACCCTCAAGTATGGATAGCTTTAGAACACATAGCTTGGAGGAGTGTGTTCTCACTTCTCTGTTTAGAAACAATGCCACAGCTGAACATGTTCTTATTACAAACTTCTATGGGGCTCAATGCTTTGATGGCCAGCGGCTCCAATGGCAAGCTATACACAACATGAGGTCATCCCGGGAAGTTTTTGACTGGATCATAGCTAGGGATTTTAATGCCAAATTGTCTATTAGGGATCAGGAAGGTGGTGCCCCAGTTTTGGATCCTGGGGACCGGTTCTTGATTGCCCAAATCCAAGCCTTTAATCT
This sequence comes from Wollemia nobilis, assembly GCA_028583015.1. Classification (NCBI taxonomy): domain Eukaryota; kingdom Viridiplantae; phylum Streptophyta; class Pinopsida; order Araucariales; family Araucariaceae; genus Wollemia; species Wollemia nobilis. The sequence goes on from JAQPPZ010000523.1 coordinate 27,143,331, forward strand.
GGTTGATATCAAAGGCCCTGGAACCTACTTTACTTGGACAAACAAGAGGAGAGATCCACACAGCAGGAAGGTTAAGTTAGACCGGTTTTTGGTTTTTGAAGAGGCATTTATTAAATGGAATCTTAAGTTCTAGATTTTGGAAGGTCCAGATGTCAGACCACTATCCCCTTTTGTTGGAGGGAGGGCCGATGACAGGTCAACACCATAAGCCATTCAAATTTGAAAATTTTTGGTTGCAAAAGGAGGATCTCCGAAGGAAAATTCCACAGTGGTGGGAAGAATTCCGCCTACCCTTGGGGACTGCAATGTTCAAATTCCATAAACAACTCCATTTTGTCAAGTGTAAATTGAAACAGTGGAGACAAAACAATAAGTCGGACTTCCAGCTCCAAAGGGCCCCCTTGATGGCTAGATGGGAGGAGGTGCAAAAACACTTCAGGGAAGGTACCATTACTGAGCACCTTAAAGCTGAGGATGATGCTCTGCGCAAAGCGATTGAGGACATTGATAATCAAGAGGAAATTTATTGGAAACAAAGAGCAAGAATCACTTGGTTACTAGAAGGCGATAGAAATACAAAATTTTTCCACCGCTCAGCTGTGCAAGGAGACAAATGCATAACATGGAAGTCCTTCATGATGAGAATGGACACTCCTTTGATACTCTCCCTGGAATGCATTTCCACTCAATGGATTATTTCTCAAACCTTTTTAAGGAAAGTGAGGAACAAGATGTGGAAGCCCAAAATGAAGTTATTAATGTCATACCTTCTATTATCTCTCACGAAGAGAATCAGACTCTCCTTAGACCCATTGACAGTGATGAACTAAAGAAAGTGGTCTTTGGGATGAGCACGGGAAAATCGCCAGGTCCAGATGGCTTTCCTATAGAATTCTTTCAGGCCTTCTGGGATACTCTGGAGAAAGATGTTTTGGCTGTCGCAGAGGAGTCCAGAACTAATAAAAGAATGCTTAAGGCTCTCAATCACACCTTCATCACTTTAATTCCAAAAGGGGAGGGGGGTTTCATCTCTCTGATTTCAGACCGATTGCCTTATGCAATGTTATTTATAAAATAATCACGAAGATTATGGCTGAACGACTAAAACCTTTTCTCCATAAAATAATTTCCTCTGAGCAAGGGGGTTTTGTTGAAGGAAGACAGATCTTGGATGAAGTGGTCCTTTCTCAGGAGGCAATCCATACAATGCAAACTTCAAGCAACAAAGGAATGTTCATAAAGTTGGATATGTCTAAGGCTTATGACAGGGTGGAGTGGGGCTTCCTGGAAAATATGATGGTTGCCTTTGGCTTCTCTCAGGACTGTATTGATTGGGTCATGAGCTGTATCTCCACACCTTCTTTCTCTGTTCTAATCAATGGGCTCCCCTCGACTCCTTTTGGAGCCTCTCGGGGTCTTCGTCAAGGGGACCCTTGCTCTCCTTACCTCTTCCTCATCTTAGCAAAAGGATTAGGTAGACTCTTCCTGAGAAGACGACAACTAGGTGTGATAACAGGTATTAAAGTGGGGACAGAAGTTTTGACCCACTTACAGTTTGTGGATGACACAGGATTGGTTGGAGTGGCCAGCATCAGGGAAGCAAGAGGAATTAGAGATACTTTAAACATCTACCTTCGGGCCTCAAATAAAGTCATTAATGATACAAAATCCAAAGTGGTCTTCTTCAATCTTGACCGAAGGTTACAGGAAAGAGTTACTGAGATCCTGGGATTTACTAGGACTTCTCTACCTGTTGTTTACTTGGGGGTTCCACTGCATTTCAAAAAATTGAAAATTGATATCTGGAAGGATATTTTGGATGGCATCAAAGAGAAAATGAATCATTGGTCTCATAAATGGTTAAGCTATGGATGCCGACTAACTTACGTTCAATCAGTTATTCAGGCAATGCCAATATACAAATTCTCCATCCTGGCTGCCCCACATTCTATATGGAAAGAGCTTGACAAAATGGCCAGAAGCTTTTTATGGGAGGGTGCAAAAGGGAAGAAGAAATGGGCCTTGGTTGGATGGGATAAGTTCACCCGACCCAAGGATAAAGGAGGGTCGGGACTGAGAAGCTCCAAGCTTAATAATCAAGCTTTGGCTGGTAAATTGTACTGGAGGTGGATTTCCCAGCCAACATCCCTCTTTAGCAGAATTCTTTCTAGAAAATACCTAGGCCATGCTCACCCCAATGATCTCGGAAGTTTCCCTTTAGAGGGTAATGGATCCTTAGTATGGCAGACTCTCAAGCTGGGAGCTCAAGTTATCAAAGATCAATTGTTTTGGAAAGTGGGGAGAGGGGAGAAGGCCCGTTTCTGGACTGACTCCTGGGATCAGCACCCTCCCATCATTGTTGTGTTTCCAGAATTACAACCCATTAAATCAGCCATAGAAGACAAGGGCTGGATTCATATTGAGATTTATTTCAATACCAGCCACTTTGGGGAGTACAAGTTCAAAAAGTTCAAGAGGTTGGAAGAATGGCCAATTCCAATCCCACCGGAGCTGGCACCAATCTTAGAAATTTTTTTGAAAGCCAGGTTTCTTACTGGGCGAGATGAAGAGGATGAAATTTCCTGGGGCTTTGGGAACCTTGGGGTTTACACTGTGACGGAGGGATTTAACCAGATTCTTCCAGAGCCCCCCCCACACTCTTTCCCGGTCCATGTTTGGAAGAAGATATGGCACCCCAAGGGTTGGCCGAAGGTGAATTTTTTTTTCCTGGCAACTTATGCACAATGGAATTCTCACCTTTGACAATATTAGACACAGAGGCATCATCGGTCCTTCTCAGTGTGTTTTATGCCGCAAGCATGAGGAAACTGTTGATCATTTGATGTTTGAATGCCCCTTCTCATGATAGATTTGGATGCGCTGGTTTTCCCACTTCAAAATTCAAGCCAACAGTGAGGTGAATCGGACCAATATTTGGAACCGATGGAAGAGATGCAGATTTAAATCCAAAGCTCTCCGAATTGGCTGGGAGCTGGGTTTTCTTTTTATTTGGTGGTAGGTGTGGCTGGAGAGAAATGCCCGCATTTTCTGTGAAACATTCTCTTCACTTGATGGAATATGGCAGGTTATATGGAGCAAAGTGGTGGAAACAGTTGCCATCTACGTTGAGGAGGAACATTAGTCTATTTCTGTGCCACTGCTTGATGGAGTTGTTGCTCTTGAAAGACAGGCTCAGGATAGATGGCACCCTCCCCCAGTAGGCTGGATCAAAATCAATACTGATGGAGCTGCAAAATGAAATCTGGGTAGTGCTGGTACTGGAGTTGTGTTCCATGATCATGGTGGGTCCGTGCTTTACTGGGAACTGCACGGTCTGGGTCATGCCACAAAAAATGAAGCGGAGGCCTTGGCTATTAAATTTGCTTCTATCTGGGCTGTCAAGCAGGGCCATAGAAAGATAATTCTTGAGTCCGACTCCCAAATTCTGGTGGGTGCTCTCGATTGCATGAGGAACTTTGATTTGCAAGCCTGGAGGTTACGAAGTCTTGTCTCTTAGATAAAGGATCTCTGGAAAGAATTAGATGATGTGGTTCCCATCTATGTGAGTAGGGATTTCAACAAGGCGGCCGATTTCCTTGCTAAGATAGGTGCTGAGAAGGAAGTTGGAGTGCAGATGCATAGTGATATGCCTATAGAGGATGCTGGGATTCGACAAGGCCTTGAATGCTAACTATGATAATGTGCAAAGTTTTTGCTAGTAAGGAAGGTTTTTGTCGCGATTTCGTGACATGTAGCGGTGTCATGGCCTCTTGTTGGAAGTTGTCGCGATATCACGACAGGTTTTGCCTTCTCAGCCTTAGAAAGGAACATGTCACGAAATCATGATGTTTTTGGCACAGGGATGATGAGGAGGATTATCGTCGCGATATCGCGACACTTTTGGTAAACTTGAGTAAAGGGCACATTTCGTCGCGATATTGCGACATTTTTGTCGATTGGAAGCTGCATGGTAAAATTGTCACGATATCACGACAGTTGGGGCACACTGGCGTCAACTGGATTTCTTGTCGCGATATCGTGACAATTTTGAAGACTGGTTGCAATGAGGATTATCATCGCGATATCGCGACTCTTTTGGTGAACTTGAGCAAAGGGCACATTTCGTCACGATTCCGTGACATTTCTGTCGATCGAAAGCTGCATGGTAAAATCGTCATGATATCACTACAGTTGGGGCACATTGGCGTCATCTGGATTAATTGTCGTGATATCGCGAAAATTTTGAAGACAAGTTGCAATGAGGATAACTTGTCGTGATATCGCGACAGTTTTGAAGATTGGGAACTGAAAGGAAATTTTGTCGCGATTTCGTGACACTTTTGGCACACTCATGACTTTGGTAAAAATTGTCGCGATATCGTGACACTTTTGCGGACTGGGAGTCATGATGATAATATGTCGCGATATCGAGACACTTTTTCTAGCTGGGCGCTTCGGAGAAATTCCATCGTGATTTCGTGACCCTTTTGGAGATTTGATGCTTCCTGGAGTTCTTGTCGCGATTTCGCGATGCCTGGGATGATAGACCGCTGGAGGGAGTTTCTGTCGTGATTTCATGACTTTTTTGGCAAGCGGACGCGGAGGGCTTTGTCTATCGCGACATGTCGCGTTTTCGTGACTGATGGCGCTGCTGCGGCCGCGACGGGGTTGATTGCCACGATTTCGTGACATGTCACGTTTTTGCACCTTGTTGTCTTCTGTGCTCTATGGGGGTTTGCGTTGCCTTTGTGCTCTCCGCTTGTTGTCTAGTTCTCTGCTGCTGGTTGAGATGAGTTTTCTCCCTTGTGTAATTGCCTTTTGTATTAATACAAGTTTTTCAAATTTTCAAAAAAAAAAAACATGTCGCAAAATCGTGACAGTTTTCCTACTTGGCTTCTTTGCTTCCATCATGTCACGAAATCATGATAGTTTTTCTTGTGCTTTCTCTCTCTTCCAACATGTTGCGAAATCATGATAGTTTTTCTTGTGCTTTCTCTCTCCTCAAACATGTCACGATATCGCGACAGTTTCTCATGCATGCTCAACATGTCGTGATATCACAACAATTTTCTTACTTGTCTTTTTCTTTGAGCTTTTGCATATGGGCCACTTATTTCTTCTTGAAGAATCATTGTACATGCTCTGAATGCTCTAAACTCTTGTTCACTTCATCAACCGATCTATTGTACATTGCATCAACCGATCTCCCTGACTGTGTCCATTGTATCAACCGATCAACCTGACTGTGTTGACAACAATAACAATACTTTTGCTGCACCTTGCTCATCAATGAACTCCTATCCATTGTATCAACCGATCCTCTATCTGTGTTGACAACAATGACAATACTTTGGCTGCACCTTGCACATCAACCACTTGTACCATAAAATAAAATAAATCAAAATATTGCATAACCTTATCACTCCCAAAACCACTTATACCTTAAAATAAAATAAATCATAATATTGCATACATTATCTCTCCTTATAAATAAGTTAGTCAAATAGCCCTCGAAATAAGCTTTTCGACGATATATAATATGCCCCCTTTTCGAAATAAATTGAAACCTTTATATATATATATATATATATATATATATATATATATATGCCAACCTCCATTAATTGCACATAGGTCGGCCCTCCATTAATTTAAACTTAAATTTTAAACTTTAATATCTTCATCACCGGAGGTCCTTTTTTGATGAAAAAAAATTCCACCTTAGACTTTAAGAAAAACCCTTTCCACATAAGCCTACCATGGTTTTAAATAAAAACTTTTATTTTGCCTGCCTTGGTTTTCATAAAAACCTTGTAAATAGCCATGCTTTCCAAAATATCATAAATGCTTATTTATGAAATATTTTTTCCACCAAAACCAAATGTGATCCATGTGACATCAATGAAAACATAAAATGCCTCAAATTACCTCAAATTTCCAACAATATCCCCCTTTGTCATTGATGGCAACACCTCTAATACAAACACCACAATCACTGCAAAAACCATCTCTGAGAATTAAAGCTGCTCCCATTGATTCAATACTCTCTATGGAGGCTGCTACCCTAACTCAATACTCTCTTTGGAGGCTACTCCCCCTAACTCAATGCTCTATTTGGATGCTGCTCCCTCTAACTCAATGCTTTGTCCCTTACTCAAATATCTCCCCCTTTGCAATCAATGGCAAAAGGGACATGTATGTGGCTAAAAAATATGACTCTTAAGCATAGCCCCCTCACCACATTCTCTCTTGAGGTGATTAATTTTTGGGTGGGAGTATCTTTACTCCCATATTACATTGATTCTTTCCTCTATCAACTTCCTTCCATGTTTTTCTGATATCCTTCTCTTAATGAATTACTTGATCTTCTTGTCTTGAACCTATTTGGAATTCTTGCCTTGAACCTGTTTGACCTTCTTGCCTTGAAACTATTTGGAATTGAGTCCTACACCATATTGCAATATGCCCAAATTTATTGCAATTAAAACACTTGATATTGTAGCCTTTGGTTGGTGCCCATGTCCTGAAATTATTCTTTAAATAATTTTCATATCCATTTCTTTCATGAACCCTGTATTGTGAAGCTCTATTTTCATGACCATTATTACCATGACTTTTGAATTGTGTAGCTCTAAAACAAAAACCATGTTGCTCATTTCCTTTTCACTAAAAAGCTTTATGACCGATCCTGTTACATGAGAAGCAATGTCCCTGAAAATCATACCTTCTTCCTTTGAAGTTTCTTCTAGCAAAATCAAACTTCTTTGATCCATAGACCCTTTCTTGACCATTATCCCTATGATCATTTTCAACTTGTGCATTACATCCTTGAACCTTCTTTGTAGTATCTAAATCCTCTTCCTTAATTTCTTCCTTGATTTTCTTTTCTTAATTTCTTCCTTGCTTTTCTTTTCAATAGTTTCTTCTCCTTTTGAACTTGATTCACCTATCTCAAAACAATATCCAAACTGAATATTTGGAGCCATAGGAACGTTGGAACTTTCCTCACAAATATTAGGTGCTTCCTTGATTTCACATTTTAGAACTTCCTTTCATTTTGAGTGTGATTCCCCAAACCTAAAATATGGGACCTTTGGTGCTTTGGAATCTTCCTCTTCTTTCTCTTCATTTGTGTCAGGTAGCAACTTGGCATCCATATCTATAGCCTTTGAAATACATGTTTCCTTATTAGTACAAATATCTTGACCTTTTGAGTCATGTAATGAATCAACTTCTCATGTAGAGAACATATCAATTATTTTAGATTCTCCTTAACCTCTCGTAGTTGCTTATGGATAACATTGAAGTCTTCCTTTAGATCAACTAAGACATTATCCTCTTGTTTAACTTCTTCTGTTTGGAGTGAATGTTATTTTTCTACTTATCTTATTCCATAGAAAAACCCTTCCTCATCTTCACTATCATTAAGATCATTATAATATTCTATAGCAAACAAACTCTCAATATTTCTTTGACCATGCCTATTTCCTTGATGTGTCATCTCATCTTCACTATCACTAAAATCATTAAAATATCTTGATCTATGATCTCTTTGACCACACACAAAACATTGTTCTCTTTCACCTTCTATTCCTAGTAATAAATGCTCTTCCCTAAATTGTCTCTATCACTATGATCTGAACTATCACTTGCTTCTACAATGTAGTAAGATTTCTTTGCCTTATGAAAAATTTTCTTCTTCTCATACCTTTTTTGCTTTAATATGTCATCTTTGTCATGCTTATGCTTTCCATATTCTTTTCTTTTGTGATCCTATTTTTCATCATCACTGATTTCTTCATGTGGACACTTGTATGCATAGTGACCAAGATCACCACACTTGTAGCACCTGACTTTCCTTATATCTCTGAAATTCCTTGAGTCCTTATTCCTTTTGATGAAGTTAGCTTCCTCATCATTTTATAAAAATCTATCTATTTTTGAAACTTTTCCTTTCTCTTTTTTTTGAAGCCTTAAATGCAATATCTTTAATTGGAGCTTGATGCTTACTTACCCTCATCTCATAAGTTGTGAGAGTACCTTGCAATTCTTCCATTGTTAACTTGTTGATATCCATTGTTTCTTCTATTGCTAAAACCTTTGTATCATATTTCATGGGAAGTGATCTCAAAACCTTTTGATTAACTTTTGATTCTTTCATCTCAAAACCTAGGCCTCTCATAGTGTTAGTAATCCCATCAACTCGAAGTAAGAACTTTGCAATATCTTCAAAATCTTCTATTTTCAATTCCTCAAATCATTTTCTATGAGTTTGTAGTTTTTCCAATTTTACCTTGGAATCTCTTTCATAAGTATTCCTCCACTTGGTCCATATCTCATTAGCTGAATTACATACCATGACCTTTGCAAAATCTGTCTTGTGTAGCCCACTCAAAATACAATTCATTGCTCTTGCATTGATCTCAACCAATTTCCTGGTAGTCTTATCTTCCTCGAGATCACCTTCAACCTTATACTCTTTTTCAACCATCTGCCATACCTCATATCCTTGTGATATCAAGTAGTTATTCATACTCATGCTTCAGAAAGCATAATTTTTTCCATCAAACAATGGAGCCTTATTTGAAGATAATCCTTTCTGTGAATCCATATGTGTTCTTGTATAATTTTACCTCAAGCTATTGGCATTTCGTAAGGAACCCGCTTTGATACTAATTGAAGAACACAAGCTTATACTAAGAGGGGGGTAAACAGTATAAGACCAATTTTTACTTTTTCTTCTAATTCAATATTATGCTGTGTATAGATATCAGTATCAATAGAAGTAAACAAAGGAATGCAAAAAAGACCATACACAATAGAGACACCACAATTTATGTGGTTCACCCAATGTGGGCTACTCCACGGAGAAAATATTTTACTAAAAATTTCTCAATCAATATCTTTGGGAATCGCTCCCAATTACAATGTTTATGGATCTCTGTCCAAAGGAGATGTTGATCTCTTAATCTCAAGTTCATGGATCTCTTCCATAGGAGAATTCTTTCCCCTTCTACTCTGGCTATGTGATCTTCTAGAAGACTTTGTCTCTCTTCTGCACTGACTGGTGGACCTCTCTCCACTTGAAGAATCCTCACTCAGATCTATCTTCAACTGTGCTGGTTGTTGGATCTTTATCCATTGACACTATGTTCTCTGTATTCTATCACCTCCAAAGCTCTATAAATAGGCTCACTAAGAACCTACTCAATAGGCTCACATAGAACCTGCTTAACAAGCTCACATAGAACTTGTCAAATGTCGAATAATAATATCACATAGAACTTGTCCAAATCTTCTCTAGCAAGCTCACCAAGAACTTTTCCAAATTTTCTCTAGCAAGCTCACCAATAACTTGCCCAAACCTACTCTAGCAATATCACCAAGAACTTTCCCAAAACTTCTCTAGCATGCTCACCAAGAACTTGCCCAAAACTATCCATAAATCTATCCCAACAACCTTCTCAAAGGCTCAATCAATCATGCTCAAATAGCACTCAAATATCATCCACAAATCTATCAAGTCAAAGCTCAAAGATGAACTCAACAATTAATGACAATGTACTCTTCAATGGATGACAATAATGATCCAAAATGATCTCAACTCAACTCAACTCATAGAAGCATAAAGAGAATTGTTAGAGACTCAATATGTTCTAATATCAATGTCAAATCAACTCAACTCAAATAAACTCATAGAAGCATAAAGAGAATTGTTAGAGACTCAATATGTTCTAATCTCAATCTCAACTCAACTCAACTCAAATCAATCTCAAATCAACTCAAGTCAATCTCATAGAAGCATAAAGAGAATTGTTAGAGACTCAATATGTTCTAATTCTTACTCTCAACTCAAATTAGAATAATGGAATAGTTTGTTTCATAGGACTTGAACAATCACTTCACACATCACTTGACTAGGCTCAATCAATTCAACTCAACCAATCACCACAAGGGACAACTCTCTCTCACACAACCCTATTTCAAGTATGTATTAACCAAATCAAATGTTTCCAACAATGCTCAACCACAAATCTCACATAACAATGATACTCATGTTCTTTTCTAACTCAAGTTCTTTCACAACCAATGGGCTTCAAAAACTATGCTTATCAAACAAGGTTTAGACACAACTCTCAATATAAAAAACCTTGAAACATTCAACCAACCACTTTTGAAAAGTAAACCACAAACAATCCTTTTTCCTCCAATGATATTTCAAAAATCAACCACCATAAACAATCAATAGGAGAATGTGCCCATACCTTTTATGAAGATGAAAAAAACTCTTTGTAAATCTGCCATAATCACAAAATTCTTTTTCCAATCTTCACAAGGGTAGTATATCATAAAATAATCAACATTAATCCACTTTTCAATAATCATCACCAATGCCTTTAATTGCACAACTTCCTTATCTCTCCTAAAACCACTTGTACCATAAAATAAAATAAATCAAAATATTGCATAACCTTATCACTCCCAAAACCACTTATACCTTAAAATAAAATAAATCATAATATTGAATACCTTATCTCTCCTAAATAATTTAGTCAAATAGCCCTCAAAATAATCTTTTCGATGATATATAATATGCCCCCTTTTCAAAATAAATTAAAACCTTTACATATATATATATGCCAACCTCCATTAATTGCACATAGGTCAGCCCTCCATTAATTTAAACTTAAACTTTAAACTTTAATATCTTCATAACCGGAGGTCCTTTTTCGATGAAAAAAAATTCCATCTTGGATTTTAATAAAATCCCTTTCCACATAAGCCCACCATGGTTTTAAATAAAACATTTTATTTTTCCTGCCTTGGTTTTCATAAAAAACCTGTAAATAGCCATGCTTTCAAAAATATCATAAATGCTTATTTATGAAATATTTTGGCCACAAAAACCAAATGTGATCCATGTGACATCAATGGCAACATAAAATGACTCAAATTACCTCAAATTTCCAATAGCCTATTTCCTTGATGTGTCATATCATCTTCACTATCACTGAAACCATTGCAATATCCTGATCTGTGATCTCTTTGACCACACACAAAACATTGTTCTCTTTCACCTTCTAGTCCTAGGAATAAATGCTCTTACTTTTCATCATCTAAATTGTCTCTATCACTATGATCTGAGCTATCACTTGCTTCTATAATGTAGTAAGATTTCTTTGCCTTATGAAAAGTTTTCTTCTTCTCATACTTGTTTTGCTTGAATTTGTCATCTTTGTCATGCTTATGCTTTCTATCTTCTTTTTTTCTATGACCCTATTTTTCATCATCACTGATTTCTTCATGTGGACACTTATATGCATAGTTACCAAGATCACCATACTTGTAGCACCTGACTTTCCTTATATCTCTGAAATTCCTTGAGTCCTTATTCCTTTTGATGAATTTAGCCTCTTCATAATTTTTTAAAACTCTATCTATTTATGAAACTTTCCCTTTCTATTTTTTTGAATCCTTGAATGCAATATATTTTATTGCAACTTGATGCTTACTTACCCTCATCTCATAAGATGTGAGAGTACCTTGCAATTCTTCCATTGTTAACTTATTGATATCCATTATTTCTTCTATTACTGAAACCTTTGCATAATATTTCATGGGAAGTGATCTCAAAACCTTTTGAGTAAGTTTTGATTCTTTCATCTTAAAACCTAGGCCTCTCATAGTGTTAGTAATCTCATCAACTCAAAGTGATATCTTCAAAATCTTCCATTTTCAATTCCTCAAATATTTTTCTATGAGTTTGTATATTTTCCAATTTTACCTTGAAATATCCTTCATAAGTATTCCTCAACTTGGTACACATCTCATTAGCTGAAGTACATACCATGATATTTACAAAATTTATCTCACATAGCCCACTCAAAATACAATTCATTACTCTTGCATTGATCTCAACCAATTTCTTGGTAGTCTTATCTTCCTTGGGATCACCTTCAACCTTATACTCTTTTTCAACCATCTGCCATATCTCATATCCTTGTGATATCAAGTAGTTATTCATTCTCATGCTCTAGAAAGCATAATTGTTACCATCAAACAATGGATCCTTATTTGAAGATAATCCTTTCTGTGAAGCCATCTATGTTCTTTGTAGAATCTACCCTCAAGCTGTTAGCATTTTTGAAGGAACCCGCTCTGATACCAATTTAAGAACACAAGCTTATACTAAGAGGGGGGTGAACAGTATAAGACCAATTTTTACTTTTTATTTCAAATCAATATTATGTTGTGTAAATATAGTAGTATCAATAGTAGTAATCAAAGCAATGCATAAAAACCATACACAATAGAGACACCATAATTTACGTGGTTAACCCAATGTGGGCTACTCTACGAAGAAAATATTTTACTAAAACTTTCTCAATCAATATCTTTGGGAATCACTCACAATTACTATGTTTATGGATCTCTGTCTAAAGGAGATGTTGATCCCCTAATCTCAAGTTTGTGGATCTCTTCCGTAGGAGAACTCTTTCCCCTTCTGCTCTGGCTATGTGATCTTCTATAAGACTTTGTCTCTCTACTATACTAACTGGTGGACCTCTCTCCACTTGATGACTCCTCACTCAAATTTGTCTTCAAATGTGTTGGCTACTGGATATCTATCCACTGCGACTCTGTCCTCTATACTCTGTCACCTTCAAAGCTTTGTCAATAGGCTCACTAAGAACCTACTCAATAGGCTCACACAAAACCTACTTAACAATCTCACACAGAACTTGTCTAATGCTAAATAACAAGGTCACACATAACCTGTCCAATTTTGAATAACAAACTCACATAGAACCTGTCCAATGCTGAATAACAAGCTCACATAGAACCTATACAAATCTAAATAACAAGCTCACACAGAACTTGTCCAATGTTGAATAACAAGCTCACACAGAACTTGTCCAATGCTGAATAACAAGCTCACACAGAACCTGTCCAAATATGCTCCAATAAGATCACTAAGAACTTGCCCAAATCTGCTCTAGCAATCTCACCAAGAATTTGCCCAAATATGCTCTAGCAAGGTCACCAAGAACTTGCACAAAACTGTCCACAAATCTGTCCCAACACTATCCTCAAATCTATCGCAACACTATCCTCAAATATGTCCCAAAGACCTTCTCAAAGGCTCAATCAATCATTCTCAAGTAGCACTCAAATCTCATCCACAAATTTATCAAGGCAAAGCTCAAATATGAACTCAACAATGAATGGCAATGTACTCTTTAATGGATGACAACAATGATCCACAATGATCTCAACTTAACTCAAATCATAGAAGCATAAGCAAAAATTTTAGACTCAATATGTTCTAATATCAATCTCAACTCAACTCAACTCAAATCAACTCATAGAATCATAAAGAGAATTGTTAGAGACTCAATATGTTCTAATCTCAATATCAACTCAACTCAACTCAAATCAATCTCAACTCAACTCAAGTCAATCTCATAGAAGCATAAATAGAATTGTTAGAGACTCAATATGTTCTAATCTTACTCTCAACTCAAATAAAAATAATGAAATAGTTTATTTCATAGGACTTGAACAATCACTTCACACATAACTTGACTAGGCTCAATCAACTCAACCAATCACCACAAGGGACAACTCTCTCTCACATAACCCTAGTACAAGTATGCATCAACCAACTCAAATATTTTCAACAATGCTCAACCACAAATCTCACATAAAAATGATACTCATGTTGTTTTCTAACTCAAGTTCTTTTACAACCAATGGGCTTCAACAACTATGCTTATACAACAAAGTTTAAACACAACTCTCAACTTATAAAACCTTGAAGCATTCAATCAACCACTTTTGAAAAGGAAACCACAAACAATCCTTTTTCCTCCAATGATATTTCAGAAATCAACCACCATAAACAATAAATAGAAGAATGTGCCCATACCTTTTATGAAGATGAAAAAACCTCTTTGTAAATCTGCCACAATCGCAAAATTCTTTTGCCAATCTTCACAAGGGTTAGTAGATCAAAAAATAATCAACATTAATCCAGTTTTCAATAATCATCACCAAGGCCTTTAATTGTACAACTTCCTTATCTCTCCTAAAACAACTTGTACCATAAAATAAAATAAATCAAAAAATTGCATAACCTTTTCACTCCAAAAACTACTTATACCATAAAATAAAATAAATCACAATATTGCATACCTTGTCACCTCATGAAAGAATTAATCCTTTTGAAAAAGAACAAGGCAAAATTCACTTTTGGAACCCATTTGCAAAATCAAAAATATCTCTTACACACACCTTATTTCTCCTTCTAAATAAGTTAGTCAAATATACCTCGAAATAATCTTTTCGATGATATATAATATGCCCCACTTCCAAAATAAATTGAAACCTTTACTATATATATATATATATATATATATATATATATATATATATATATATATATATATATATATATGCCAACCTCCATTAATTGCACATAGGTTGGCCCTCCATTAATTTAAAATTAAACTTTAAACTTTAATATCTTCATCACCGGAGGTCCTTTTTTGATGAAAAAAATTCCACCTTAGCTTTTAAGAAAAACCCTTTCCACATAAGCCCACCATGGTTTTAAATAAAACCTTATGTTTTTCTTGCCTTGGTTTTCATAAAAACCCTTGATGTATCCATGCTCTCCAAAATATCATAGATTATTATGTATGAAGTGTTTTTACCACCAAAACCAAACATGATCCATGTGATATCAATGATCCATGTGACATCAATGACAACATAAAATGTCTCAAATTAACTCAAATTTCCAACATTATTCTTCTTACAATTTCTCTATATGAAATGTGGATGGCTTCTCATTATAAATGTGGATTCTTCTTCCCTTGTATGGTATCTCCAAATGCGAATAATCCAAGGAAATGTATCCTCCTAACTTTATGGTGAACTCCCTAGAGAGACACATGCTGAAGTATGGTTCCAAGTCAACCACCACTACTTCTTGGATAACAATAATTTATGGTATGCTATGTAGAATAATAGGAATATACTTGATTACTCCCACTATTTTAACTGGGGTTCCATCCAACTGTAACACTCCTGGACTACTTCTCGTATATTCCATTACCATTACTTCACATACTACCTTTGAAATTATAGTAGTTACCATATCAAATTCGTTCATACAATTATGCACAATCCACCCCTCCATTTTGAATGACAAATAGAATGTGGTGGCCTATTATTTCCAATGGTAGAATTTGGTAACGTCTGTGCTAACACAGTTTGGGAATGACTCTTCTTATAACCTTTATGAAGAACACAAGCTTATACTGAGAGGGGGGGGTGAACAGTATAAGACCTCTTTTTACTTTTTCCTTTATACTTCAAAATAGTAAAGCAATATACCCAAAGCAATATCAAAGCAATGCACAATATCATCCACAAAGTGACACCAATTTTAACGTGGTTCACCCAGAATGGCTGGGCTACGTCCACAAAACTTTTCTCTAAAAGTTATCTCAAAGTTCTTTGGGAATCCTTCCCAATTACAATGTTTATGAGCCTCGGCCCAAAGGAGATACCTTCCCCCAATCAGAATTTATGAGCCTCTGCTCAAAGGAGATACCTTCCCCCAATCAGAATTTATGAGCCTCTGCTCAAAGGAGATACCTTCCCCTCTGCTCTGGAAATGATCCCTCGGAAGATCAACTGCCTCTACCTCTTGCCAGCACGTGGAACTCCTTTCCACCGAAGACCTCCTGTCCTCAATGCTTAGCCTAAGAGACCTCTCGCCTTCTATGATCACGTCCACAGTAGCTCAACAACCTGTACCAAACACAATCGATCAGTCTAGTACAAGTCTTCCTCTGTTTGTCGGATCTGTCCAACTCTTGAACAAATCAATCCTCTGCATACAAGCCTTCTCAAAGACTTGCCAATTGTCCTCAGGTTATTCTCATAGAACCAATGCACCTCTGTCCTCAAGTTCTCTAATAGAACTATCAAACTCAGCTCACAAGTCCTCTGCTAGGACCTGTCCAAATCTGCTCACAAGTCCCCACCGAAACCTGTCCAAAAATGCTCACAAGTCCCCACCGGAACCTGTCCAAAATTGCTCACAAGTCCCCACTGGAACCTGTCCAAAAACTCAGCAAGCTCACCAAGAAAAAATTTCTTAGTAGGAAATCACAAAGTGAATTGTTAGAGACCCAATGTGATTTGTCAAACTCATAGAAGCATAAAGAGAATTGTTAGAGACTCAATATGTTCTATACTCAAATCCCAATCTCAAAACTCAACTCAAATCAACTCAGCTCAATCTCAATCTCAAATCTGAAAACTCAACTCAATATCTGAAATGGATAGGATAGAATGTTTTCTTTCAAGAACATGAAACCCCAACAATTGCCAACTATGCAAAGAATCACATAACAATGATACTCATGTTCTTTTCACCATCAATTAGGGTTTCAACAACAATGCTCATCAAACAAGGTTTAGTCAACCAACACCATTCAACTCAACATCAACCTTGAAGCATTCAACCAATCATCACAAGAAAAGGAAACAAGTAGAAATCCTTTTCCCTCCAAAGATATTTGAACAAAACAGCCACCAACACAATATCACCAAATGCAAAGAATAACTTGCTCAAATCAACTCAATGGAGTAAGCCCAATATCATGAATCAAGTAAAGCAATAACTTGATCAAACAACCTCTATGGAAGCAACTCAACCATCAAACTCAAAACAACCAACCAAGGGTTCCACCAACTCAATGCAAGTAGCTAGACTCACAAATATAAACCCTAGTGCACAAAGCTTCCACTATCTCAAACCAAAAATTATGCATTCACCAAAAACTCTCCTTAAGGATAACAATGCATAAGTAGTCTTCAACAAACCAGAAAATAGGATTTACACCTAGCCAAAGGATACCTAGTAGAATACCTTTTCACTCCAACCTTATTTCAGAAAACATACACCAATCATACTCATAAGAAGAATGTGCCCATACCTTATTGGAGTAGAAGATAATTGAACCTTCAAGCTGTCACCACACACAACTCTCAAACTTATAAATCGCTGTCCAAGAAACTCCGAATTTCGTGGCATAAAGACGTTTTAATAAAAATGTGTGTTACTCTAGCAAAGCACCCCCGCGAGACTCGAAACGGTGACCTCCGCCAATGCAACGCCCAACAATAGCCTTCGCTGCCACTAGCCCATGCGGGCTATGAAGTTCACAAGTGAACTTCCCTCCACTTCACCCTCAAAAAAACTCTCGAAGACTTTTCAACCGCACGTGCTTCTAAGTCTTCCTTCGATCGCAGCGAATACAGAGCACAAACACCGCAAATTGCATTCGAGGAATTTCGAATTAATTAGCCTTCCAACCTTAGGAGTTGGAGAATAAATAGTCTCTTCGAAGACACCTTGACGTCGGCGGAAATAAAGACCATTTCGAAATTAATCAAAAGTCTTTTCAAAAAGGGTTTAAAAACCCTTAAATAATTTTAATAAATTAAGAATAAAAAAAGGTTTAAAAACCTTTAAGTATTTTTAATAAATTAAAAATAATTTCTCCCTTAATTAATTAAATAATTAATTAATTAAAACCTTGAAGGGTTTTAAATAATAATTAAATAAATAATAAAGAGAACCTCCATTGGTTTTAATAAAAACCCTATCCAACTTGGTTTTAATAAAAACCGGTTTGGTTTTAATGAAAAACCCTTGCCAATGGAATCTCTCCGGATTCTCTTAAAAATATTCTCTTGGAATCTTCCACCTTTGAAGCCAACACATCCTCTTAACATTAATGCCATTTCCTTTTGACATCAATGACAACTCATAGACAAGAAGCTAGGATCTCAAACCCAAAATTGCCAACAATCTCCCCCTTTGTCATTGATGGCAAACCATGCTTCTCAACAACACGGAAACTCAACATAAATAGCTCCCCCTGTCTTGAGGCTCTCCCCTTACTCAAATCTCTCCCCCTTTGTCATCAATGGCAAAGGGTCACCTTTGGGGCTCGGGACTAAGAATGAGCCTCTTAGCTTAGTCCCTCCCCCACCTCCTGATGAGGTGATTAATTCTTGGGTGGGAGTAAAACTCCCATTAGGCACCGATCATCATCAGCGTCTATAACTTCCTTGTCGGGCCTTCTCTTGAACTCTTTGTCCATATTCCTATTCCTGTCACTGTTCTTGTTCTTGTTCTCATCCCTGTTCTTGTCCATGCCTTGATCCTTGGACCTGATCATGCCATTGTTCTTGTTCCTGTATTCTAGAATTTCAGCTCTACACTGTCTGATTGTGTGACCTTCATTGTTGCACTTGAAACACTTGACGATGTTGTTTCTCTGAGGTAAACTTGATCTTTGAATCCACCGATTCGACCAAACCTGTTCGACCAAACCTGTTCGACCAAACCTATTCGCCAAACTGTTCTGACCAAACCTGTTCTGGCCAAACCTATTCTGACCAAACCTGTTCCTGTTATTTGCCTTGCAATAAACTGCCTTGTGCCCAAACTATTGACAAGAGTAGCAATACCCTTGAAAGTAACTAGCACTTCTAAAACTATCATTTACCTCCTTCACTTGAGCCATGCAATGTGAAGCCATGTGACCAAACCTGTGACAAGCAAAACATCTACCTTGAAACTTTCCTTTAATTGACCTCTTAGGTTCTGAAAACTTCTTCTTCTCATTCTGAATTCTATTTTCTATTTATGTGCATCTATCATTCAAGGACTCCTTTTCTGAAATACTTTCCTCATCAGAACTCTCTTCCTTTTGGAGTCTCTTACTAGACTCTCCAACTTGTTCCTTGTGTGGCTTAACAAAACCAAGGCCTATTTTATCTGTTGTCTTTCTTTGACCTTTGATGAGTGACTTAACCTTTTTGGAGCTATCTTGAAACCTGTAAAGCTTATCCTTGTACTCTTTAGTTTCCTCTTTCAAAGAAGCCATTTTCTGTTCTAACTCACTATACTCAAGAACCTTAGACTCTAACTCATCCTTGAGTTCTTGTGTCTTAGCCATAGAGAAGTCAAGACTTTCTATAAGATCATCTCTCTCCATACAACATTCATCTAACTTATCCTTGAGTCTAGCATTCTTCTTTCTTTCCTTTTTCAAAGCACTAAGAGCACTAATAAGTTCACCTTCAAGATCTACTTCACCTTCCTCTATATCTTCCTCTATTTGTTTGCTTTTTGAATCATCAAAGCCTTTTTCAGATTTCTTATCACTAGAGGTGCTACCCTTTTCAAAAACCATACATGCATCTTCCTTATAGTTTTCTGAAGCATCCTCATACATACTAGAAACCAAATCATTATTTGTGCAATCATCCTCAAGGTGACCAAAATTTCCACATCTAAGACATTTCATGATAATGAATCTATGTTTCGGTTCTTCCTCTTTTTCGATATGAACAACATCTCATTTTCATTATCACTTGAAGAACTTTCACTATCACTACTAGAACACTTACTTGCTTTGTCTAGGTAGAAACTCTTCTTGTGCTTGTGAGAATACCTCTTTCCTTGATTGTTGTGCTCATATTTGTTTTTCCTGTGATGCTTGTGCTTTTTAGAATCCTTGCTCTTAGAATCCTGTTTATCTTCATCACTTTCATTCTTGGGAACAGAACAGTCAGTAGCATAATGACCAAACTTTCCACAATTGAAACATCTTATATTTTTCATACTTTTGTGCTTTCTAGAGAACTTGCCTTTCTTGTTGTAATATGCCTCTTCATCACTAGAAGACTCATCACTATCTTGAAGTTGTTTACCCTTGGAATTCTTGGTAGCCTTGAAAGTTGCCTCTTTCTTGACATCAACCTTCACTTGAGTTCTCAACTCAAATGCTGCAAGTATACTATGGAGCTCATCCTTTTTCAACTTATCCAAATCTTTAGCTTCCTCAATAGCAGAAATATTTTCACTAAATCTATTAGGAAGAGATCTTAAAATCTTATCACAAACATCATTTTCAGCAAGCTCAAGACCTAAGTCTTTCATGGAGTTAACAACCTCATCCATACGAAGCATGTAGTCACTAATATTTTCATCATCATTCATCTTGAGTTGTTCAAACATACCTTTGAAGTGTCTCAACTTGGCCTTTCCGACATTTGTATCACTCGTATGAACCACCTTCAACTGTTTCCACATTTCACTAGTTGTCTTGCGGTGAATCACTTTGGTGAGATCTGCTTTCCGTAAGCCTTTCAGGATTGCATTCATTGCTTTTGAATTGCTGTGATGTAGGAGCCTTTCTTCTTTAGTATTAGGACCATGTTCAGGAATAGTGTACTCATCTTCAATCACTTCCCAAACCTCATTCCCAAGTGCCATTAGATGAACCTTCATCCTTGCACTCCAAAGACCAAAATCTGACCCATCAAGAATAGGTGCTGCATTGCCACTTGAATGATCCATTGTGTTCTTTACTAGCTTTTCCTTCAAGTTGTTAAACTTTTTGAAGGCACCTGCTCTGATACCAATTGAAGAACACAAGCTTATACTTGAGAGGGGGGTGAACAGTATAAGACCTCTTTTTACTTTTTCCTTTATACTTCAAAATAGTAAAGCAATATACCCAAAGCAATATCAAAGCAATGCACAATATCATCCACAAAGTGACACCAATTTTAACGTGGTTCACCCAGAATGGCTGGGCTACATCCACAAAACTTTTCTCTAAAAGTTATCTCAAAGTTCTTTGGGAATCCTTCCCAATTACAATGTTTATGAGCCTCGGCCCAAAGGAGATACCTTCCCCCAATCAGAATTTATGAGCCTCTGCTCAAAGGAGATACCTTCCCCCAATCAGAATTTATGAGCCTCCGCTCAAAGGAGATACCTTCCCCTCTGCTCTGGAAATGATCCCTCAGAAGATCAACTGCCTCTACCTCTTGCCGACACGTGGAACTCCTTTCCACCGAAGACCTCCTATCCTCAATGCTTAGCCTAAGAGACCTCTGCCTTCTATGATCACGTCCACAGTAGCTCAGCAACCTGTACCAAACACAGTCAATCGGTCTAGTACAAGTCTTCCTCTGTCTGTCAGATCTGTCCAACTCTTGAACAAATCAATCCTCTGCATACAAGCCTTCTCAAAGACTTGCCAACTATCCTCAGGTTCTTCTCATAGAACCAATGCACCTCTGTCCTCAAGTTCTCTGATAGAACTATCAAACTCAGCTCACAAGTCCTCTGCTAGGACCTATCCAAATCTGCTCACAAGTCCCCACCAAAACCTGTCCAAAAATTGCTCACAAGTCCCCATCGAACCTGTCCAAAATTGCTCACAAGTCCCCACTGGAACCTGTCCAAAAACTTAGCAAGCTCACCAAGAAAAACTTTCTTAGTAGGAAATCACAAAGTGAATTGTTAGAGACCCAATGTGATTTGTCAAACTCATAGAAGCATAAAGAGAATTGTTAGAGACTCAATATGTTCTATACTCAAATCCCAATCTCAAAACTCAACTCAAATCAACTCAGCTCAATCTCA
The DNA here is from genome assembly GCA_028583015.1 of Wollemia nobilis. Taxonomy (NCBI): domain Eukaryota; kingdom Viridiplantae; phylum Streptophyta; class Pinopsida; order Araucariales; family Araucariaceae; genus Wollemia; species Wollemia nobilis. Next base: position 27,164,863 of record JAQPPZ010000523.1, read on the forward strand.
ATCTCAAATCTGAAAACTCAACTCAATATCCGAAATGGATAGGATAGAATGTTTTCTTTCAAGAACATGAAACCCCAACAATTGCCAACTATGCAAAGAATCACATAACAATGATACTCATGTTCTTTTCACCATCAATTAGGGTTTCAACAACAATGCTCATCAAACAAGGTTTAGTCAACCAACACCATTCAACTCAACATCAACCTTGAAGCATTCAACCAATCATCACAAGAAAAGGAAACAAGTAGAAATCCTTTTCCCTCCAAAGATATTTGAACAAAACAACCACCAACACAATATCACCAAATGCAAAGAATAACTTGCTCAAATCAACTCAATGGAGTAAGCCCAATATCATGAATCAAGTAAAGCAATAACTTGATCAAACAACCTCTATGGAAGCAACTCAACCATCAAACTCAAAACAACCAACCAAGGGTTCCACCAACTCAATGCAAGTAGCTAGACTCACAAATATAAACCCTAGTGCACAAAGCTTCCACTATCTCAAACCAAAAATTATGCATTCACCAAAAACTCTCCTTAAGGATAACAATGCATAAGTAGTCTTCAACAAACCAGAAAATAGGATTTACACCTAGCCAAAGGATACCTAGTAGAATACCTTTTCACTCCAACCTTATTTCAGAAAACATACACCAATCATACTCATAAGAAGAATGTGCCCATACCTTATTGGAGTAGAAGATAATTGAACCTTCAAGCTGTCACCACACACAACTCTCAAACTTATAAATCGCTGTCCAAGAAACTCTGAATTTCGTGGCATAAAGACGTTTTAATAAAAACGTGTGTTACTCTAGCAAAGCACCCCCGCGAGACTCGAAACGGTGACCTCCGCCAATGCAGCGCCCAATAGCAGCCTTCGTTGCCACTAGCCCATGTGGGCTATGAAGTTCACAAGTGAACTTCCCTCCACTTCACCCTCAAAAAAACTCCCGAAGACTTTTCAACCGCACGTGCTTCTAAGTCTTCCTTCGATCGCAACGAATACAGAGCACAAACACCGCAAATTGCATTCGGGGAATTTTGAATTAATTAGCCTTCCAACCTTAGGAGTTGGAGAATAAATAGTCTCTTCGAAGACACCTTGACGTCGGTGAAAATAAAGACCATTTCAAAATTAATCAAAAGTCTTTTCAAAAAGGGTTTAAAAACCCTTAAATAATTTTAATAAATTAAGAATAAAAAAGGTTTAAAAACCTTTAAGTATTTTTAATAAATTAAAAATAATTTCTCCCTTAATTAATTAAATAATTAATTAATTAAAACCTTGAAGGGTTTTAAATAATAATTAAATAAATAATAAAGAGAACCTCCATTGGTTTTAATAAAAACCATTTAACTTGATTTAATAAAAACCCTATCCAACTTGGTTTTAATAAAAACCGGTTTGGTTTTAATGAAAAACCCTTGCCAATGGAATCTCTCCGGATTCTCTTAAAAATATTCTCTTGGAATCTTCCACCTTTGAAGCCAACACATCCTCTTAACATTAATGCCATTTCCTTTTGACATCAATGACAACTCATAGACAAGAAGCTAGGATCTCAAACCCAAAATTGCCAACACTTTTGTAGTCTTAAGAGACTGTTGCAGCAGGTCAACTTGGCCAAGTAACTGTAGTGCATCATACAAATTCACTTTTATAGGCATCTTCTTCATATTTTACATAATGTTATAATTAGAAACACCAAGAGCCTTTTATTCTACAACCCACTCATACTTTTCACGTTATTGTTGAGTAGCTTCCACTCTTTGTCGCTTAGTCAATGAAGGGTACTTAAGATTCTCAGCTCTTTTTTTTGCCTCTTTTTGTATCTAAGGAGCTGCAAGTTGTGAAGCTGATGCCTTGGTATGTAAATTTTATTGAGTTGGTTTGGGTAATAGATCCTTCAACAAGATATAATCCTGCTACTTCGTTGTTGCACCAAGTATTTTCTCTAGCGGTTGCACTTTTTCATTTTGTGCCTTTGGTTCTACAGGAACTTTCAAAGGTTCCAACTCTGCTAGACCTACTGTCACCAGCTTCTTTCCAGATCTTGTAAGAACTAAGACTTTCTCCAAAGAGGGTACCATAAAATTATTATCAACTTCCATTATCATATTGACTTGTCCACCAGTAGAACTTTCTACTAGTATATGTACATAGTTTAAATGAACCATGCATGTGTCTTCTCCATGAGGATCATTGCAAGTTGAGCACCAATATGTTTTTTCTACTATTCTAGTTTCTTCATTCGCAAACACCGTTGTGCTCCTATTAGGACCCTTGTTGATCGTTGGTTGCTCCTTGGTAATTGGTGGTGTTTGAAACATCCTCAACCGAAAGTTGGCTTCAACTTATTTCTTCCTAACTGAGGTTAGTTCATTTGACATTGTTTTTATAGCTGAATGTGTAGATTGCACCTCTTGTAGAAACTTCATATAAGGATCATAATTTAAGGGTACAGGAGGTGTTGGCAAAGGTAGAGGTATAAATGGGGTAGGTAACAATAGTGGAATGGGCAGTGCTAGTAGCACCGAGAAAGGATTAGGTGTTGACAAATATGGTGTAACCAGTGAGGGTAACTACGAATGATTGGAGCAAGAATTTGTGGAACTAGAAGCGAAGCGATTTGAGGAAAACCCAAGCTTTATGAGGGAAATGGGTACATAGAAGGCATAGGCTGTGAGAATGTGCTTGAATATAAATGTTGTGGAAGGTCAGGAAGAATGGGCATGGTCACTTTTGGGGGAAGCTTACCTATGGCGATCAGGTTTGATTCGATAATTTTTGCCTATGTGTATAACTCTAGGAATGTATTTAAATTTGCCTACCAAAAAACCATGCCAATATTGAAGTTGAATGCTCTGAGATAATAAAACGTAGCTTATTCATGTGTGGGTCGAAGGCCATCAGGAATCCTTTGCCAACTTTGAGCGAACCTGACATTGAAGTTAACTATGTCCTCTTGTGGATGCCTTTGAATCATGTTAAATTAGTGCAGCAAGGAGAATAGGTTGGCTTGCTCATAAAAATTCTTGATCAGTAGTTCCACCAGCTAGTCCCATGTGGTGATAGTGGCGGGCTACAATGATTGATACCAATACAATAACTTTCCTCTTAGTGATAACACCAACAACCTTACCATCATATCTTCATCTGAAATTTTGTGGATCATAGCCAAAGAAGCCACATCCTGAATGTGCTCATAAGAAGTCTTACCAATACCATCATAGGTGGGCAAAGCCTTCAAAGCTACTTGGGAGACTAGCTATTCCATGCTGGGAACTACCTTAGTGGTTGTGGCTGCTATGGGGGTGGGTTTTGAGCCATGTGAACTGGTGTGTGTGGTGGATCTTGAGGAATGCTAGTAGTAGTACTAACTAGAATTATAGGAGTAGAAAACACACCAATGAATCATGAGGATGTTATGGATGTTGTAGGAGATGTATGAGGTAACGACAATGTACGACATAAAGTGACTAGTTGAGGATGCTCCCCTAATATTTGAATATCAATTTCATAGAAATCAATAGAATGTTTAGGATTTTTGGCCTTCGATCTCATAATAATGAAGCACAACTTTCGCTACCTTCACATTTGGAGGTTTCTAGGTAAAATTGAGTCACTAGATGTTCTAATTATACATCAGGAAGGTGAACATCAAATATCAATACTGTTGAAAGTGGAAATTTTGAGGTCCCATCATATGTGCCAAAAATTGTTGGTCAAATATCTGCCTAATCATACAAACATGTGTTTGTGCACCCTAGACATGGCCAATATTGAAAGGCTAAAGGAAAGGAATCTCCTTTGTACCAATATCTAGAGAGGGTTGGCCCCCTTGATAAATCTTACATTGGTTTAAGACTAATTTTGTAGGAAAGAAATTAGAAATGACAGAAAGAGATGGGAAATAGGACCATAGGCCGAAGGTGTAGGATTGGGGATAGACTAGCAGTAGGAATTCCACCCAAGAATTAAAACAACATGTAATAAAATAAGGTAATAGATTTTACTTACAACATTGCAAATACTACCTCTAGAATCGCATTCCAGGACTCACTCCCTTACCAGCAATGTTCAAACTCAAATGCAAAATTTAAACTTAACAACAAATAATGAATATGAGTATAAAATAGAAATGCATAAAAATAGAAGGAAATCACACACAAGATCACTTGTAAATTCAAAATCCAAGTATCTTCTATTGATGCAGAGAACTTGAATAGTTTTGCTACCGAATGTCGAACCTCATTTTTACAATGAAAGTTGATTAGTATTTATAGAGGATTTTGCCTCTTTCATTAAATACACATGAAGACAAAATACTCACAGATTAGGAACCTTGGTGAGACAATTCCTCCTTGAAGTCATTGAAAATATTTCTTTTGAGGCGGTGATACAATTTTTAAGGAAATTATTCTAGAAAATCAGAATTTTTGGGTGTTAGTGTATGAAAAATTGCAAGGTTTGGTCATTGACTATGTAATTTCACCATCGTAAAAAAAATGTGCTTCTATTTTGAAATCATAAAAATTGCTTTGTGCCTTTAATAGTGCTTCTCTCTTTGCTTGATATCCATAACCTGAGTTACTCTTCACCACAAACATTTAATTTTCTTCATTCGTTTGAAGAACACAATCTTATACTGAGAGGGGGGATGAACAGTATAGCGCCAACTTTTTACTTTCTTTCTAAACCAATATTAATTAGTGTCCTTAATTGCAATAACTAAATATAGCAGTATGCATTAATGACATACATGACAATAGTAAGCAAGAGCACAAATCACCACACATAATTGAGACACAACATTTAATGTGGTTCCCCCAATGTGGGGTAGTCCACAAGATAATCTCCTTATAATATTTCATAAAGAAATAGGGATCCTTATCCCAATACAAATTATTACTTTGATTTGCTCAAAGCTAGGCTATCCACTGATCTTATTAGGTTGGTAACCCATTAATCTACTTAGCAAGGCAATCCACTGATATTATCAGCTAGGCAATCCACTGATCTGCTTAGCTAGGCAATCTTGATATGCTCAGGTAGGCAATCCACTGATCTACTCAACAAGGCAATCCACTGATCTACTCAGCTAGGTAATCCACTAATTTTCTTAGCTAGGCAATCCTAATCTACTCAGGTAGGAAATCCATTGATCTTCCAGCAAGGTAATTCACTAATCTGCTAAGCTAGGCAATCTTGATCTACTTAGGTAGGCAATCCACTGATCTTCTCAGCAAGGCAATCCATTGATCTTCTCAGCAAGGCAATCCACTGATCTGTTCAGCTAGAAAATCCACTGATCTACTTCAAAAAACTCACCAAGAACCTACTCAAAATTTTCTCCAGCAATCTCACCAAGAACTTGCTCAAATCTGCTTCAGAAAGCTCACCAAGAACTTGCTCAAATCTGCTCCAACAAGCTCACCAAGAACTTGCTCAAATTTGCTTTAGCAAGCTCACCAAAAACTTGCTCAAAATCTACTTAGAAATCTCATAAATAACTTGCTCAAATTTTCTCCATAATGTATCCCAAAAGACTTCTCAAAGGCTCAATCAATAATGTACAAAAATTGCATCAAATCTATCCAGATAACTATCCCAAAAGCCTTCTCAAAGGCTCAACCAATTATGCACAAAAGCTTCCTCAAATCTATCCATAAATCTATCCCAAAAATCTTCTCAAAGGCTCAATCAATCATGCTCAAGTAGCACTCAAATATCATCCATAAATCTATGAAGGCAAGGCTCAATGATGAACTCAACAATGAATGGCAATGCACTCTTCAATGGATGACAACAATGATCCACAATGATCTCAACTCAAATCAATCTCAACTCAAATCAAATCAAATCAATCTCAACTCAGCTCAATCTTATAGAAGCATAAAGAGAATTTTTAGAGAATCAATATGTTCTATTCACAAACTCAATTTATTTCTCAACTCAAACTCAACTCAAATCATAATATAGAATAGTTTGTTTCATGAAACTTGAACAACCACTTCACACAATCACTTGACTAGGTTCAAACAAATCTACTCAACCAATCACCACAAGGAATAAACTTTTCTCACAAATCCTAGTTCAAGCATGAATCAATCAACTCAAAATATTTCCAACAATGCTCAACCACAAATCTCACATAACAATGATACTCATGTTCTCCTCTAACTCAAGTTAAAGTTATTTATACAAGCAATGGGCTTCAAAAACAATGCTTATAAAACAAGGTTTAATCACAACTATCAAACCAGAAAACCTTGAAGCATTCAACCAACCAATTTTGAAAAGGAAACCGCAATCAATCCTTTTATCTCCAATGATATTTTAGAAATCAACCACCATAAACAAAGTTAATGGAGAATATTGCTCATACCTTTTTGATGCCTTATTAGTTGTCCACTAAATCTGCCACACTCAATAAAATTTCTTTTTCAACTTTCAATAAGGGTTAGAGATCTTGATTAATAACACAACAATAATATCCAAATAACACCTTATTACTCCTACTCAATAAAATACACCATGTCCCCTCATGAAAGAATTAATCCCCTTTGAAAAAGAACAAAGCAACCTTCGATTCTTAACCCCTTTACAAAATCATAAATATCTCTTTACACACATATTATTTCTCCCTCTACACAAGTTAATCAAATAGCCCTCGAAATAAGATTTCCAATGATATATAATATGATATACTTCCAAAAAGAAAATCACCAAAAATATCTCTTTTTCCTAAAGTGCATCACAACCCTTATTTCTCCTAGGGCAACTTTAGAAAAATAAAATATTAAAAATATTAACTTACCTTTGTCCTTGATAGGATTTGATCCCTTGATGCCTCCTTGCTTAGCGCCTTAACCACGGCCAAGCCGCCACATGAGCTACGGGATTTTTTGGGAGGGAAAGTTACCATGTGCTTCAAAACACTTCTCCCTCTCATGCAAACCAAAAACGCTTCACACGCTCTTTCTTCTAGCACATTCTAATGCAGCAAAGGGAATTCAAAACTTTGATGTTCATTCTGCCACTTGCCTTAGTCAAAAGTCAATTGCCAATGCACCACACTACCCAAGGTGACTAGGGTTTCACATGTCGTCCGATTTATTCTTCACTTCCATCACTTAACCCTCTTTTGCACGAGCTCTTTTTGCTTTCCAACAATCGCATTAATTCATGAGCGCAAGCTTAAGGATTAATAAACCTTACGCATACTTTTATATGGTTTTTTATCTAATATTCAACGATGTTGGTGAATTACTTTTATTTTTAATTTTAAAATTAAAATTTAAATTTTAAATAATTTAAAATTTAAACTAAATATTTAAAATTAAATATCTCCATCATTGAGGCACCTTTTTCGATGAAACAAAAAGCCAACTTGGGTTTTAAGAAAAATCCATTTCAAATCTGCCATCCATGGTTTTAAATAAAATATTTTATTTTGCCTACCTTGGTTTTCACAAAACCCTATATATATCCATGTGACATCAATGATCCATGTGATATTAATGACAACATAAAATAACTCAAATTGCCAACATCGTATGTCTTGGATGCTCTTGAAATTCATTGATGTTATTGACAGTAAAATTCGCTTAGACTTAGCTGTAAGTCAATCACATATTACTCTTTTCATCATGTTCCTTGGTGAAGAGGGCGCCCCTGATTTAATAGCAATCAATATTTTATACTCTAGGTGAAAGCACTTTTAAAAAATTCCTTAAATTCTACGTTCACCCCCAAAAGAGGTGAAAAGGATTGTCGCCTTCCTCTTGAGGTGAACACAAAGTTGAATTTTCAAAGTCACTTTAAAATTTTTACTCTTCGCCCATTTTACCATTCATGGTGCATTCACCCCTGGGAGGGGTGAATGGAGATTTCACCCCTCAATCGGGGTGAACGCGAAGTTGACTTTTCAAAATTGTGATTTTAAATTCATTCACCCTATATCTGGGGTGAACACACCTCTTGAAAGTTATCAATTTTTGCTGAGTTTTACCATGCTTTCACTAATTACGCCTTCAACTGGCCAATTGTGTTGGGCGAACGCGTCTCTCTATATTTTTGAGGACATTCGCCCCAAAGCAGGGTGAACGACTCATTTACCCCCACTCTGGAGCGAACGAGTTTTAAGTGCTTTTTAACTTCGGCCCAACTTCGACACTTATCTAATTTTTGAAACTTCATTGTTTAATTTCTTCTTTTGCCCCAATGAGGAACACAAAGGACTTTCACCGATTACTTGGGATGAACATGTTTGCGGAAGATTATCATTCACCTTTTCTTTACATTCACCCCAAAATGAGGCAAACAGGCCTTTTACCCAATGTTTGAGGTGATTGTGATTTTCCTTTTTGGCGAAGCCCCCATAGTTTATGCACTTACTTTTCATTATTTTCAAGCCAAAAGGATGTAAGAAAACAAAGAAGAAAAATAAAATATAACTGCAACATATTATGTCGATCAAAATATTGTATGTTAATATTAATATATTTTGTTGTATTACAATAAAAATTCATCAAAAATATTTTTGTGGCATATTACAAAATTGCCAACAGTTGGAAAAGGATTGAGAAGATATGGGCAAGGTATGAAAATCTCCATAATGCCATAAATAGGACCATAGAATGTAGGCCTTTGATGTATAGGTTAAACATGAAGTGGTAAGACCAAATTTATGAGAAGAGTGATTAGTACAAGGGATGAAGATCCTAGGATGGGTTGTTGTAGTCAGTGTGGAAGATTTGGACATGTAGCAACTAGGTGTTGGAACCTACATCCTTATGAGATTTATGGAGGATATAATCACTCCAACATAAGGTGTTGGCACCAAGAGAAAGTAGCCAAAAAAATACATGTTGGTTGTGGTTGGATGGATATGAAGGAATGAGACAAAGTGCAAAAATTGTTGAGTGCATTCTATAAGAAGATATTTTTTACTCCAAATAAAGCAAGGATAAAATAGAAAATGTGGCCTTATGAAGAAAGCCAAGATAAAATGGAAACATCTTGGAAGAGAAATTCATGTTCATAAGCTAGCACTCATAAAACATTTTCTCTTAACCAATGAGTATGATGTGGGAGAATCTGAAGTGTTATAGATAGATTAAATACCAATTGTATGTAACTATCATATTTTACATATAAAGGAGAAAGAGCAGGAGAAATAGGGTGCATGTAAAGAAAGAGAAATGGAAATTGATAGAAATAGAAGAGATAAGAGGAAATGACAAACAAGGATATATATATAGAGAAAATATGTGTGGGGCTATGGGTTATTGAAGACTATTGAACTAGGAATGAAAACATTACACTATAGATTGTAGCCAATGATTTATAAATGCAATACAAAAATCATATTCCACTCTATTCTATTTTATGCATGATATCAAATGATGAATGGATTGTGTTTCTAGATTTTCATGCTATGGAATATAATTGTGTGTGCAATATTATAGGATTTTTGGAGGAGACAGAGTGTGGTTGCCACCTAAGCAAAAGTAATTCAAGTGGAATTCAAGTACCTTTCAAAGTAAATTAATTTTTTTGTGTGAGTGGAAGTGCTATTTAGTAAATATAATATGCCAATATGTAGGATACCATTCAAGTGAGGAATATGATATTATCATTTCTATGAAAATTAAAAGTATTTTTCAAAAATAAAACTATTCAAGTGAAGAACTAATCACCTTTCAAGTGAAGGTTGGAAGCACCATTCAGTGGGGAAACTATGTCATTCAAAATAATTATCGTCAACTTAAGATTGGTCATTCGAGTTGCACCATGTCATACAAGTGGAATTTACATCATGTAATACAAGTGGAAATTGCATCGTACCATACAAGTGAAAGTTGCACTGTGCAAGTGGAAGTTGCATCATGTTGTACAAGTGGAAATTGCATTGTGTCATACAAGTGGAAGTTGCATCGGCTTGAAAGTGTTATCAGCATATAACATTAAAGCATCATCTTTTACCCTTACCTTCTTGGCTATTGTCATCTTGTCATCCAATATGTGTAAATCAGAATGAAACTAAATGTTACACTATGGATGTTAGTGAATGATGCAGTATAGGTTGGTTGATCTAGTTAAAGATGATCAACCAAGCTGCTACCAAACGAATTTTGAGAAAAATAATAATTTAATAATAATAAAAACTTGCAAGGTGTATTTATAATGAGAATATCTGATTTTAGTTGTTGAAAGTTTAAATATTTAACAAAAATAGATAAAATTAAAAAAACCTCCATAAAACACTCTTGAACATCCTGGAAATAACCTGCTACAACCATTGGTCTTGTGCTAAAAACTTCTTTCAATTTTCTACAACTGTTGTTATTATACTAGAATTCTCCTTTACCTGCTAAAGTTGTTGGTCTTGTGTTGTAAACTTCTTTTAACCTGCTACAATTGTTGGTAATATATCAAAATTATCTTTTACCTGCTACAACTCCTGGTATTATGTTGGAATCTCAATACCAACTCCTCCAAGACCCAAACCAGATCTTCCCTTTCTCTTTTTTGCTACCGTAATCCTTTAATTGGGCTTGGTCTCCTCCATTTAGTTGTCTTTTCCTTATTTATAGACTTCTTGTTGACAAATTGGTAAATTTCTAAAAATAATAAATAACCCTTTAATTCTTTGTTTTTTTTTGTACTAAAATAGCTCAAAAAAATCAATTTAACATGCAAAAATATTATTTCCACTTAAGCATCCATGAATCTAGAATTTTATTTAAAAATTAATTAAAAAATACATATTTTAATTTTATTTTTAATCTTAAAATACAACACTCAATCTTTTTTTGGTGATGCAATATTGGTTGCATACCTTGGATGCTCTTGCATTAGTAAACCATTGATTCTTTGCTGCTAAGGGAGGTTGTTCAGTTGATCTCATCCATCAATACTGCATCATTTGATAAATTATTTATTGTGCCATGTTTCTATCACACAACTTTGAAAATTGACTTATCTTAATTCACTGAAATCATCCTCTATCCCTAAATCTTAGATCCTTGTGTTGTTTTTTATTGAGGTTAGTGTGAGAAACCCTTAAGACCAATGCTCAAGGCTTGGCATACCTATCCCATCATGATATTTCATAAGGGCAAGAGCTGAACTTATCTATAGGGGTCAAACACATAGCCATACACACACCCACCCCCTCACATACTCGCCTATGTCACACTTTGAACCTTGGACCTCCAAAGAAGAGCCAAAGCTTGAACCAATGTGTTGTCCTCTAGACTTGGATCCTTGTGTTGTTACTTAGAGATTTTACATTAATTGAGATATCCAACAATATCTTTTACCCATAACTCAGATTCATATTATGTGAAGGTATGCAAATGCGTGAAATACTTACTTTGATCATAGCTAACATTTGTAAAATTGTATAATTGTTAAATTACAAACAACCAATCACAAATATAATCTTAAGAGTTCCTGTGAGGATACCCCAAAGGCATTTATTAGCGTTCCATCTTGATGACTTGAGTACAAAATCACAAGAAAAAAGGTTTCCTATTGCTATACCCTTGGGGAGTGTGGCTCCTAATTGTACAATCCATTATACTTCATATTACTTAAAAAAAATTGTATAATATTTTCTAAAGGTATATAATACCATCATAAGATTATATATTTATATCAATTTACTAATTAATAAACCAGTAATATCTTATATTTGTAAAAATTATCACCTATCTTACACTAGTTTGCAAGGGCTAGGTGGATTAGTAAGACGCTAGGCACTTGCCCAAAGGAAACCTAGGTTCAAACATTGGGGGTATTCCCAATCTAGGCAAAGGTAGTAGTCTGACCTAATTTTGCTAAGTGTGCATGTAATGTCCCCTTTTCTAGGCAGTCAGTGTGTAAAGCAGGTTAACCTATACACGAGCTCCAGTAGGCTAAGTTAGACATTGGGGAGCCATGTGGAGGTGTCATAATCTTCATCGGTTGGAAAAGAGCTCATGTTTGGCGATCGTTCAGACTTGTTCAGAGATCACTTGATCAGACTTGCTATTTTTAGTAGTGTCCATTTTTAGGGTTTCAAATGATGATTGGAAGCTCAGTGATATTCTTCGGCATACTGGGTGTCAGGAAACCTTCACTGATGGTTTTTCAGAGGAGCAATGAACAATATTTTTATGGATGAAGATAACTTAAGTGATGTATTATTTAATAACATTAAGATCACTTACGGGATGTTATAAGGGGAGTCAACTTTATTGATGCTCCCTTCTCATCAATAGCCGAAGCAAAGACTCGTAGCCTAGTCATAGGAGTCCACTAGTCTGGATAGTTTAGGTAGGGACTCAGATTGGTGGAAATTTGGTAGTTTCTAGGTGATAATTCAATGACTTCAAGTGTTGACCTAGGGAGCCGGTGCTAGGAAGGCAAAAGCGGCCACTTTATAACATTATGTTATAAAGTTAAGTTATAGACTTTGAAAACAACTTAAAGTTGCACATCTAGGCTAAGGGGGGATTGTGGCCCTCTTTTATGAAGAAAAAGACATAATTTAGAATTAAAATAAAATAAAGTATGTGCAACCCTAAGGGCACCCCAAACCCTATTTTTCCCCTAATTGTTATGCAACGTTATATTATGGTGTTAAGGCTTCATTTTGGGATATGGAGGATTTAGTTTTTTTAAGGAGACTACCAGATTTCATAGAGAAATTCACAAGGCTTGTTGAGATAGATTTACTCGGCAAGAATATCACTGTTTTAGGTGTGAAAGATCACCTCTAGCTGGATTAGGGATTGGATACTTCCATACAGGAGGTTCATCTATGCTTCATCAACCGACTGTTGGAGCTGGATTTTCCACACAAAGTCATTTTCTTGGTGCCTGTATGAAGGCCATCATTGCTGATATTTATACATAAGTTTTGGAGCTGGAGTCCACACAAGATTGACAAATCTAAAGTTTAATACAGAGGTATTCATATTATTTTTGATTTAATATCAAGAGTTTGCAAATATTGTAAGTTGTGTGCTATTAATTAAATATATTTGGAAAATGAGTCGTGAGATGAATGTTTATTTCTACAAAACAATATTGCAATGATTATTTATTTTAGTCCAGTAAATTAAGAAATAGATCAAAAAAATTAGAAAAAATCGCAGAAGGGGGTGGCCATTATAGTGGTATCAGAATTAGTTTTTCCTGCCAACCTGTTCAAGGTTTGTATTTTTTTTCCTACAAAGATTCTTTAGAAAAAAATTTGAAACAAGAAGATTAAAGGCACAACTCTTAAAAAGGGCATCGCAGAAGGAGTACCCAACAAATATTATAATTCTAAATGGAAATCATGCCAAGAAAATATTCAATTTTCTCTATCGCAGTTGTCGAAACGATTTATATCAAAGCAAAAATCAATGAATACAGTTTTGGGTGATTAATTTAATGTCAACGACATCTTCTTCCTTGAAGACAATAAATAATCTTGGGAATAATATGCTTAAAGAAGCTGATAATGTTGATACACATCCAATCTTGAGGGAAACCATCGATCACTGAATTTCATGCTATGAAGACACCTACTGTTAGCATATACATTCATTGCCATTATCTTTTGAGAGTGACAGATGTTATTGGTGCCATGGTTCAACGTGAGTCATGGAGACTTAAGAACTGACTGCGTATCTTATTTGCTTCGAGATTTCTCTTTGTCAGTTGTCGACAATTTCTGTTTAATTTTAGAAGTCAATGTTTTTGCATGAAACTATAAAGGAGCATCGTAAAATTTGAAGGATTTTTGGAGACAAAGGAAATTAAATCTTTCGCTAATATCAAATTACCTCTATGGAAAACTAGTGGCGAATACCATTTTTTTAGGAACCAAAGATTAAAAAAATGAATCATCATGCTACGTAATAAATGCATTGAGGAGTCATTGTTCAATTTCTATCGTGAGTCAGAGTAATACCATTACCATTTTTTGTGGAGGTCAAAGAGATGCTATAGATCCCATTGTGAAGAAAACAAAGTCATGTTTGGCTTCCCTTTCAGGTTGTTTTTCTAAGTCGATTTATTGTCTCTATCATCAACTTGTGTGAACGAGACATATTCTTTGGATTTGCAGGTGCTCTGGCATGACGGTTAGAGGTCTGAAATATTCGACTATTGTTATTCTTATTTAAGGTGGTTCAAATAATTTATCATTGACGCTGAGATTTAATCCTTCCAGCGCTATATTAATTTTGGGTGGTTGGACATATAATTTTCAACAATAGTCACCAGTTCTAGGCAGCGTTGAAGAATTTTGACTCTATCGATACCTTCCAGTTAGTAATTTGAGATCAAAAATTTAATTATCTCAATTCTGATATTTAAATATGACATCTATTTTAAATTTTATATCTGAGATAAAATATTGCTCTATGCTGGCAAGTGTATACTACATTTAATTAATGCATGGAATTTCAATTTTTAAATATTCTTGCATGAGAACAAATTCGCTATGAAAACTTGCTACTCGAGATCCACCTATTGAATCCAAATTCACCTAAGCCTCATGACTATAATGAGCAACTCTTCTGTCCCTTTCTATATCGCTCCAATTTTTTTGCATCCTTACCTTCAGGCTATAAGATCTACGCCTAGAATGGGGATGCGAGAAGGATGGGACAATACCTCGGACTGAGAGGCTCTTTGAAGGTCCCGCCTCTCGGGGGAGGAGTATAAGGGTGAATTTTCGACGGATGGTGGGTTCACCAGGAAAATTTTGAATGGTAGTTTCCACACCTAGGTTGATAGTAAGTTTGATGTGTTCATTTTGTGCTTTAATCATTCAATTCCTAGGTTTGGCCAAGATGAATCTAAACTATTTTATATGCCAATACAAATTTAGATGAATACAGAAAATAGAGATGAAATGCTAAACATAGAGAATATACTAACTAGAACAATACATACCTAATTTCGGATGTTTGTTGAAGATTCTAAGTTTTGTAGCAGTCCAGATCGTCTCAACTCGTACGTAATCATTTGAGATCAGACGAGATCATCGTCAATATGATGAATTCGTCAAACAAATTCATCAGAAACCTACAATCACAAGAATAGATACAAAATACCAAAGATGCCACTGCAAAAGTAAAGGATAATGATAGAAATAATAGCAAACAAGCCTAAATAATAAATGCAAATAGCAAATAAGAGAAATGCAGTAGATTTAATAATTGATTTTAACTTTATCATGCGATTATACTAAATGAGGTGAAATCCAAGATGCATAAATATAATAACTAAGATAATGCATAAAGAAATGCAAAAAAATAATAAGGAAATGCAAACTCTGGGCTCTGATTGCCCCCAATCCATATTACAGTCGAGATCACCTCCAATCGTACGAGATCATCGTCGATCTATGACAGGATCGTCCGAAATCACCTGGAATCGCATGCGACGATCCGAGCTAGCTTCAACTGAAAAATAGTAAAGTTCCTGCAAGAAAACATGAAATACAAAATGCAAAAAAAAGTATGAAGGTGTTCTAAGGCATAAGGAACCAAATTTGCAGGGAAATCCATCAACTAGGAGGTTTAGGGGGATAAACTAAGAAAATCCCAGTTTATATAGGATTAGGGAGAGGTTAGGAGGTTGGAGATCATCCCAATTTTGGAGATCTCCAATGGGGAGACTCTAACTGCGCAGACACGCTTTTTGCCTAGGTTAGAGAGGCTGTTGAAACAGAAGCTAATTATGAAAATTCAATTTTGGGACAAAATCGTTTGGACGTTCTGTTCCAGACGAATTCGTCAGATCTAGGATGATTTCGTCTAATCTGCGACGATATTGTCTAATGGTCAAAAAAAATCCTAAAAATGGCATGGAAAATGAGGAAAGCAGGTAACAGGCGGTTAACAGACAGTTTGGGGTTAAAATTCAAATTTTTATGTTTTACTAAGGTTTAATTGTGCCAATTTTAGGGTGCTACATTTTGCCCCCTCTTTAGTGAATTTTTTGAAGAAAATGCGTTAAAGACGAGTTCTTCCCATTTTACGAGAAAGCAAAAATGTACTCAATTTTTTAGACGACGATTCTTGGTCGAATCGTACGACTGCTGACTATGGTGCCCCCTCCGTTTTTTTACCCAAATCAAACGTTTGAGGTAAAAGTGCAAAAAAGCAAAATTAAAAAAAAAATGTTGTTGATTTTAAATAAAATTAAAATATTATGGCATACCAATCCAATTGTGATATGATGTATAGATATTTTGTATATATATATATATATATATATATATATATATATATATATATATATATATATATATATATATATATATATATATATATATGATATTTTTGATGATATGACTTTTGTATGATGTTGTATGATGCTTTAATGTTGAATTTTGCAATTGATTATTGATGATTCATGTGATTATGTCATTTTAAAAATATTATAATTTTATGTCATGTTGTAAAATTTAAATGAAATAATCTGATGAAAACAATTGGTTGTTTTGGTGTGATTTGATGGAAAATAAAAGGGACTTCTAACAATAATTTCAAAGGACATTGTCGTTGTTATAGACCATTTCATGGAGTCGCCACTCGCTAGGTCGTCAAGCTAATCCCAGTATATAAATATTGCTAAAATTAAAAGAGTGCTTAAGAAACTGTCTTAAGACTTTGTGTTGTGATGATGAAAAATGATGATGGTGATTTGTTTTCAGATTTTCATAAAAATATTATGCATGAAATATTAAAAATATAATTTTTGCTAGGCATAAAATTTCTAAGTGTGATAACATTTTGAACAATTCCTTAGAAATTATACCATCATTGCAAAATTGAATGTTGACATAATGGAATGAAATAGAAAAAGGGTTCATTCTTTTTAAAGCACAATTGTGTAACATAATGATGTAAGCCATATGTTTTTATGATTTAAAATGAATGGGAAAATAAAATTAGAACAATGGTTTGCGCTAGGCATAGAATTATAGGTATAGACTTATACCATCATCGCGAAATCCAAAGAAGAAATTGATATTTTTAGTTTTATTGCATGATTGATTTTTGATTTTGAGATAAATAGAAAATATATAAGATGAGGACTTGCGCTAGGCATAAAATTCCAGTTTAGGTTTTGGAACTATACCATCGTTGTGGAAGTCGAATATATAAAGAAATGTGACTTTATTACATGTTTTGAAAGAAGTTTTGGATTTTTGAAAATAATGTATGTAATTGTTTTGATACTAAACATATGTTCTTAAATAAGAAGATGAAATTATTACAAAAGGAGTTGCAGAAATATTTTAAATTATCTCAAAGACAAAATGTAGATTTATAAGGAACCCTCATGTGCATATGTGAGTTCATTGCCGATCTTGATTTATCATAATGATAAAAAATCTTTCAAATACAAATGTGTGTGCAATTGTATTGTTCATTCACCAATTTTGAGCAAGATAATTTGATACAAGTAATTTGAATTAACCAAATGAATGTTCGTTGACCATGATTTATATGCATGTAACCATACCAGACTACTATATAAGTCGGGTCATCAAGAGCTAGCTAATCCATAAGTTGACATAGGTCTATACAAAAGGTCGCTAATGTAACAGACATATCACCACACTAGGGATTACCCAAGGCCAAGCAGGTTGGGCACAAACTGCCTATTATGGGGCTTACCTCATAATTTTTTAATAATTGAGAATTCTAGGGATTCAAGCTCATTCACCCTTCTTTTCTTTTCAAGGGGTAGGGAAAGGGATTTTATTACTTTTTGGTTTTGCTTTTCTTTATCTTTTTTTTTTTGTATTTTGCTTGGAACTTGACATAATGCTGAAATATTGCGACGATGGTACAAAATAATATTTTATTTTTCTCTTTTTTGTTGACTTTTATTTTTCTTCCTATACTAGGGATACTTGTTCGGATTGGCTGTAGAGCAAGGGATTTTTATTCTGGGTAGGGGTGAGCTTGTCCTTTTTTCAATTCTCAAAGATTCTAGACCATGTGCATGATAGGATAGCAGGGGAAACTTTTCTCTCAAGAAACCATTTCTACTATGTAGCATCATATCAAATTTGCAATGAAATCATTTTAATGTGAAGAGATATACTTGGTTCAAGTAAATAACAAGATCAATTCTCTATGCTCAAAATTTTATTTAATTCAATTGTGGACTTTGATATAAGAGAGATTAATAATCATACCAAATAAAATCAAGATATTTATTCATGTGAGTGTGAAAGTGCGAGATTCCAAATAAATGCTAATTTATCCAAAATAACTGAAAATATGACTGCAATACTTCAAGAATTGATAGGTGTGAAAATAAAAGATGTTTTTTAAATATTTTTTGGAAGATTTTGATTTTTTTATGTTTTGATTTTAATTTATGAATTGAGAAGATACACAATGTGATTGTTTTTTGAAATTTTTTATTTTTATATGAATTTTTAGATGATGGAATTGGTGGTATATACAAGATGATCTATATACACTATACAAGGTTATTTGAGTATAGTGTGTCTAAGGTTGCTTCAAAATCAAAGGCAGTTTTGAAGGATAATTTGGTTGTGGTGAAGGTAAGAACAAAAGGTGATGAATAAAAGGTAGCGATAATAAAAGCTTTATTATAATGTAGATAATGTAGCAAAATATTTGACTTTTATATATGTAAAATTGATCATGTTACAAAATAAAATGTCAGAGGGATAAGAAGGTTCTTCATTCTTATCACTATCTTCCAAGTCTTGATAATATGGAGGGAGCATATGTGAAAGATATGCATGGGTGTTATTTGGTAAACACGGATGATCATGATGAGTGTCGTTGTTCATTCATCATTTAATCATTATGTGTGTCAATCTAGGGCGGTGTCCAAGGCTATATACAAAAGAAGGATCCAACACGGTAAAGATTATTTCATTCAAAATATAAGCTTTATTGATGGATCAGTTAGTGTTTGGGGGTTTGGTGTGACCTCTAACTCCTAGAATTGGAAATAAAATTATAGAAGCTAAAACTAAATTAAAATTGCAGAATCTGAAATAATAAGAAGTGAAATGTTGCTAAATTGAAAGTGACAAAAAAGTAAATTACAGAATTGAAAACACACACACAGTTGCAGAAAAGTCAACTAATTACAAAGTTTACAATTATCTGAGCATATTCTAAATCTGGAAAATCAAATTAAAATCTATTGCAAAACTGGAGAATAACACAAATCTAGAAATTATAGTGAAATGACAAAAATCTGGAAATTGCTGCAAAGTTGGAAAATGACAAAAATCTGGAAATTACAGTGAATTATGGAAAATGCTGTCAAATCCTATTAAATGTTGAACACTATTCCAAACATGTTCTAAATACTATGGTGCACTTTTGAAATAAAACTAATTCTACAAAATGAATGTTGACAAAATTCTGTTGATCTGCTACAACAAGAATCAGCAAGAAATTCTATCAAAAATTGTCTTCCTATGGCTCTGCAAGTGCCCTTGCTTCTAGAACCAGAAGAAGATGAGAAGTTATGCTAAGAAAATCTAGATGCTAATCATCAACCTCAAAATGCCAATTGATATCTAAATATTGCATCTTTTTATTCAATCTGAAACTGCATTACAGTAATGCAGAAAAAACCTGCAAATTACTGTTCTACTACAAAGAAACTTCACTCTATGCTAATTTTGGTATTCTATTGCCTATCTATCTATATATTCAACCATATAGGAGCTTTCTTATTTATACTATAATGCTGATATGCTTGGTTACTGATTTGTAGGGATTTACAACTGATTGCATAACTATTTCCTAGAATGCAAGAATTTGCTTTGTCAAAACTTTATCCATTCATCATTGTTGGGCTGCATTTGTTGAGGAAATCACATTAAGATGAGTTGGGACAACCTCCTGGTCAATTGCCAATAATTTCCTCCATTGATTTATCACTTTTTGACCACTTTCAGTTGTTCCTATGCTATTTCTTATTCCTACGCCGCTTATTCATGTGCTACTTTGGAATAACAAGCAGGTGACAATTCGTTGCTTATCTGTGCTCCAAACGCATAAGGAGGAAGTTGTTGACTGTTTGGATTATTTTTCCTTATCTTGTACACCCTTCTATATTGGTGGCATGTGCTGGAGTTATTGATTCCAAGCCCTGTTGTATATGTATAGCAGGCTAGAATTTGCATGACTGTGTCCTGCTTTTACCAAATTTCTTGCATTTTAGCCTTTTGACTTGTTACTTCCATTTGCATCACATGGCAGTGTTGTTAGGTGGAGAAAGAGTCATGCCTATTCTCCCTCAACTGTTTCCAAGTGTTTACCTCTTCTTTATTTGACAAATTCCATACCTTCCTTCAAAGTGACAAGTGGCTGGAATTTGTATGGACTGACCTGTTGTTTCCAGTTGCCAAAACATGCCCAAATGCCCTTTTGGAGTGCTCATAACTTGTTCATCGTAACTCCATTTTTTACCAAATTTTGTCCATGTGTTCTTGGTTATATGAAAAACATTGGGTTTAATTTTCAACTCTTAATTCCTCAGGAATTACTCCCTGCATCACTGTCAAGTTGGCATTTAACATAGATTTTTACCAGCATTTCCAGCTGTCAAAAAGTGTGAAACTACCATTTTGTAGGCCCCATAACTTCCAGGTTACTTGTCCATATGCCTTCAAATTTGGATAATGTTTTCTCTATATTATGAAGTACCATTGATATGAATTTGGTACCTTAACTCACTCTGGATCATTCCTAGTAGATCCACCAATGTTCCCTTTAACACAGATTTACACCTGTTAACAACTTCAGAAAAGACTAAGGCATGAACAATGAGCACATGAATGAACAATAAGCACAAGAATGAACAATGAGTGCAGGAACGATGTAACCTTCATAACGTTTTATATACAGCTCGGATTGATTTGCTTCAAAAATCAAAGTTATAGTTCTTAATGAGAGGAATCTATTCATGCCATTAGAATGTAATTGCAATACATGTTTTATTTACTACCTAATCAACTAAAACAGTGCATAAAATGCTCAAAATAGTCAAAACAGAGGTATAATGTTTCAAACATCAAATCATGCAAACATGTAACAAATAACATATTCTAATCACTATTTGGCACTTTAACTTTGTCATATTTAATATTATGGCAGCTTTTATATGTCAACCATAGTGTAATAATGAGGCATTTCTAGGCCTCATCAGATCATATATGGATGAAGAAAAGTGATGGATAGAAAGTAATTGTGACAATGGAGAATGTATAGAACTTGATGTTTCAACCGTTAAATATTCTTCAAGTGGTGTTGGGTCACCATGTATGGTAACAATTTTACTTGCAAGTTCAAACTTCAAACATTGGTGAAGAGTGGAAGGAACAACCCTCATCGTATGAATCCAAGGACTTATGAGGAGTAGGTTGTAAGGTGAAGGGAAATATGCTACATAAAACAAAGTATCCAGGATCTTGGATCCAATATTAAGGGGAAGAATTATAGTACTTTAAGCTTCTTGAATTTCATTGTTAAAAGATTTTATAATAACATTTGATTCATTAAGATCTTCTTCTTTTAATTTGATTTTTTGGAATAATTGATAAGTGCATAAATTAAGAGAGGAGCCATTATCTACCATGATAGTTTTAACAGGTGTTTCTTTACTAGATCCTGTAATGTAAAGATAGGAGTCTTCTTGTGGAGTAGAGGAAGGAATATCTTCAACATAGAATGAAATATGGTTAACCTCAAGAGGGCTTACACCATTAATTATGTTCTTAGGGAAAATATCATGAGGAACAGATTGTTGGCTAGGTATCTTGAACAAAGTTTCCTTATGATAACTTTGTAATAATTCTAAAAGGGATATATTTTCTTGAGGATTAATCACTTGTTTTTGGCTATCAAAGTGGATTTCAGATTGAGATTTTGATTCTAAAGATGAGTTTTCTATGCTTACATTCCATTTTGGATAATTCTCTAGAGCCAAAGTTAGTTTTGAAGGTTGGTCAAATGAGGAATCCATCTCTTGAATATCAAATTGAGTTGATTGAACTTGAGGTTGCTCATTTGTAGTTTTTGTTACAATATTAGTAATATCATCATGATGGGACACATTAACATGCAATATTTGATTGGTTTCCTGTTGTTGATAATTGAATAGGGGTTATTGAGAGATCTCCATGTCTTGATTGATTATTAATATTTGTTGTGTAGGAGTTTGATTGTTTAAAGGAGATTTATAATCAGTTGTAGATTGTAATTCCTTTATATTAAAAAGACCCTCATCAATAAAATCTTGAATTGCACATCTTAAATCTTTACAATTTTGTGTCATATGCCCATATACTCTATGATATTCACAATGTAGCTCAGGTTTAAACCAATCTATTGTGGTATCAAGTTGTCTTATGGAAATGAGTTCAATCCTATTTGTATCAAGTAAATGCTTGAGAATTATATCCATTGGTTGATTAAGATTTGTAAATATACGTGATGAAGTTTTTCGAGAGGTTTTTGATGAGTGCCTTAGGATTTTAGTCATAAAAGAACCTAATGGTTTTTTATCTATATTTTATTTGTTATGGGTAGAATGATGATAGGAAGATTGTGAAGTATGATGTGAGTGCATGGTAGGATTGGAAGAATAAGTATTTTCTTGTTGAAATGGATGTGTTGTATTGAAAGAAGAATATTGATAGGGTGGAGGAGGATTGTATGTGGATTGATAGACATAATATGGATATATGGGAGAATAGATAATATCATTATGAAGAGGATTGGAAAATGGATTGTCCTATTAGGGTATGGATGAAAAATGAGAAAAGCGTGATGGATGTGATGTTGAATAGGGATGAGGTTGGTCATAATCAACAAATGTATTTGGCTGAATTCTTCCAACATTACTGATGGGCTCATATTGATTTGAGTAAAAACCCATGGTTTCTTTAGGACTTCTAAAAGTAATATATAGTACCTATTATTTAGAATTGAATCTAAAACATAAAAACTTGAAATGATGATTTTGTTTTTGTTTTTCTTGTATACATATATATATATATATATATTTTGTTTTTTGAATTAGAAATATGCCTATGTTATTCACGTCGGGTTCACCAAAATGTATCGCTCCAAATTTTTTACATCCTTACCTTCAGGCTATAGGATCCGCACCCAAAAGGGGGATGCAAGAAGGATGGGACAATACCTCGGACTGAGAGGCCCTTTGAAGGTCCCGCTTCTTGGGGGAGGAGTATAAGGGTGAATTTTTGATGTATGGTGGGTTCACTAGGAAAATTTTGAATGGTAGTTTCCACACCTAGGTTGATAGTAAGTTTGATGTGTTCATTTTGCGCTTTAATCATTCAATTCCTAGGTTTGGCCAAGATGAATCTAAACTATTTTATATGCCAATACATATTTAGATGAATACAAAAAATAGAGATGAAATGTTAAACACAGAAAATATACTAACTAGAACAATACATACCTGATTTCAGATGTCTGATGAAGATTATGAGTTTTGTAGCAGTCCAGATCGTCTCAACTCATACGTAATCGTCTGAGATCAGAAGAGATCATCGTCAATCAGACAAATTTGTCAAAAAGCTACAATCACAAGAATAGATACAAAATACCAAAGATGCCACTGCAAAAGTAAAGGATAATGATAGAAATAACAGCAAATAGGCCTAAATAATAAATGCCAATAGCAAATAAGAGAAATGTAGTAGATTTAATGATTGATTTTAACTTTATCATGCGATTATACTAAATGAGGTGAACTCCAAGATGCATAAATATAATAAATAAGATAATGCATAAAGAAATGTTAAAAAAAAATAAGGAAATGCAAACTCTGGGCTCTGATTGCCCCCAATCCGGATTACAGTCGAGATCACCTCTAATTGTACGAGATCATTTTCAATCTGCGATAGGATCGTCCGAAATCATCTAGAATCGCATGTGACGATCCGAGCTAGATTTGACTAAAAAATAGTAAAGTTCCTGCAAGAAAACATGAAATACAAAATGCAAACAAAAGTATGAAGGTGTTCTAAGGCATAAGGAACCAAATTTGTAGGGAAATTCGTCAGCTAGGAGGTTCAGGGGGATAAACTAAGAAAATCCCAGTTTATATAGGATTAGGGAGAGGTTAGGAGGTTGGAGATCATCCCAATTTGGGATATCTCCAACAGGGGAGCCTCTAACTGCGCAGACATGCTTTTTGCCTAGGTTAGAGAGGTTGTTGAAACATAAGCTAATTATGAAAATTCAGTTTTGGGACGAAATCGTCTGGACGTTCTGTTCCAAATGAATTCATCAAATCTAGGATGATTTCATCTAATATGTGATGATATTGTCCAATGGTAAAAAAAAATCCTAAAAATGGCACAAAAAATGAGGAAAGTGGGTAACGGGCGGTTAACGGGCGGTTTGGGGTTAAAATTCAAATTTTTATCTTTTACTAAGGTTTAATTGTGCCAATTTTAGGGTGCTACACTTTCATAGGTAGCATGGCCATAATATTGATTCGTGTTGCTCCTTTCAGGGGCAAGTTCAAGACCTAATCTATAGGGGCACTATTCAGGTAGCAAACCTTCTAGCCCCACAAAACCAAAACCTAGGCATTTTCCAAAATCCTCTATTAGATTACAGAGGACCCAATCCCCCTAGACCTCCAAACAATCCTCCAAAACCACCTCACTAATTCAATAATGTCTAGTATGATTCGCCATCACGTGGGGTAGTGGGCATGATCAACCTTACTACAAGGAATCAACAGTACCCATTGCCCAAGACAACACCTATTGTTTTCCCCCTATCCAGTTTACATCCTCGCAAACACCCCAAATGCCTAATACCATACAACCACCACCTTAGAATGTGATTACCCTATGTGGTAGTCTAACCCATCAGCTACGCAATGCCCCTGCATGGCTATATATCTTTGATCTCCTACAGTAGTCTCAACCCCATCGCGAGGTGTTGAATGACATACTATGTTCCATTGATTTAGAGACACATGACACAAATGCTTTTGTCAATTTCATAGGGAACATACCATAGTGCCTTCAACATTCAATTAGATTCCATGACCATGAGATAACGAAACTCGTTGGTGAAGGATCCAACCCTCCCCTCCACATACAAGCTAATATCAATGATATCACCTACAAGCGGGTACTCATTGACATGGGTTCATCCATCGGTATCATATCCACATCAGCCCTACATCACCTACACCTCCCTCCTCCAACACATTTTGTCACACCTTCCCTAGACCTGCATGCTTTTGATGGTTCCATGAGACCTATCATAGGATCCATAGTTCTGTCCATTTGTGTAGGCATCCGTACGATCCCCATCCTCTTTCACATAATTCAAGGAGAAATACAATACAATATTCTCCTTAGTCATCCTTGGATCAGAGACATGCAGTGTGTCCCATCCACATTGCACCATTACCTCAAGTACATCCACAACAAACTCATGCACTGTGTCCCAACTGATGGAGACCCCTTTAAGTTTTGTAATATTGCAGACCTCCCCCCTGTGCCTTCATTCTTAGCTTTCCAACTGTTCCCTGTATCCTCTCACCAATTAGTAGGAGCATCTGTATCCTTCCTAATTTCCACCCCAACATCCCAGTGTTCATCAACAACACAAGCCTCGATATCTACACCATTAGCATTGTATGCCAGGGGACCTAAAATTGATACCATGCTTTCCTCACCACCATTCTTATGGCCTCCACAATCCTCCCAACCTATACCATTCCAATTTCCATCTGCAGTGTCACAACCACAATTGCCAACCATCATACAACTGACTACATTACCTCCTCCACCCTTGCATATGGAAGACCCTATCCTTCCTACACTATAGACACTGCCTCTTCCCTTCCAAACTAAACCTAAGACATTCATGTCTCCACACATCCCTACACCTGAACTGATGCCATCCCCTATGCAAAACAAACAACCTGTTCAAGCCACAATAACCAAACATCATGAACTCGAACAACCAACACCCAAATTGGATGAACCTCCACACCCTTCAGCTGCCATCATTACGAAATCCCAACTTTCTCCTTCATTGTATGACTCAGATATGCCATCCCAATCGCTAGAGTGTGCCACGCCACACATATCCATATTCATGACAAACAATGGCCTAGGAGACTATAACATATGTGACACCCGCATATGTGACACCCCTATCAAATATACCTGAGATTTTGGTCATCCTTTAGCCTCAGTGTTGACTATCAAAACTGTCATATAGTTAGGAAGTCCTAAAAACTACACCAACTTTGTGTATGTGGGAGTAGACTATTCGATCCCCTCACCAACTTATTCACCACCATAATCTAGATTTGGTGATGCAATTACACACCTAGTCAACCCTCAATTTACCTTGCACTACCTACAATGCTTTCATTGGCATGGGTTCGAGTTAGCCCATTATGAGCAAGGGTTACATACACCCATTAACCCTCGTGTTCGATCACCTACTAATAAAATTGGCCTAGGTTATCACCCAACCACCATCTATACATTAGAAGATGAGATCCAATATCTCTCTCTACATCCTCCTCTGCACCCAAAACACACCCTGGAAGAGTACATTGATATGGATATGCTATAAGATGCCTTCGCCCACATCAACCATCACTATCCCCTATGATTTCTTCTAAGAATATCCTATGCTTGATACCTCTTTGTTCTATGATGTTCAAAGATTGGAAGAACACTTTGCTACCTTATCCCTGGCTACAACACCAATAGAGCCAGACCCGATTCTGCATGACCCACCATTGATACACCTTCTTGTATTCCTGGCTATACATAGACAATTATAGAGAGCAGCCTCTCATCCTTGTTCACCACCAATCATCCTATGACTTCCCTTGAGCTTCTTAGGACACGCACAACCTATCCAACCTCCATCATTAGATTCTACTCCACCTACTTCACCTACAACATAAATTAACATGGTTGAGGTAGACTTACCTTCTACCCTCCATTACAGCCACCAAAGGATTCGAGACGATATCCCAAACCCAAACTTTATCGATATAGCACACATCTCACACATACCAGCACCTAGAGATTTTCTTCTCTCTCCTCATGTCTTGCGGGCAACAAATGCCCCTTCCTCATATACGTCATCCCAAACCCCTCAAGTCCATCACACGGGTATTTACATAGATGATGAGTACGAGTTCAGTGAGGCCATTGATGACTTCAATCTCATTTATATCCATGAATAGTTACGTGATGGATCTCACATGCTCATAGAGGACACAATCGATGTAGACATCAATGATGATCTAGAAAATCTGCATATCCTCAAATTAACCACTAGCCTCTCACCCGAGGAGCACATCACCTTCATGACCTTCTTACGCAAGTATATAAAAGTGTTCACATGGTCTTACAAAGACATGTCGAGACTTGACCCTGCCGTAGTAGTGCATAATATTATACTAGATCCCAATGCCAAACCAGTAAGACAGGAGCTGCAATGCATGCATCCAACTGTCATATTTATAGTAAAATCAAAACTCCAAAAGATCCTAGATTTTTATTTCATAATACCCATCGACTATCCCGAGTGGGTATCCAGCATGGTCCCTATCCCCAAACCATCCAGTGACGTTCACGTTTGCATAGATTTTCATGACCTAAAAAAAGCTTGTCCCAAAGACAACTTCCATTTACCCAACATTGAATCCCTCGTTGAATCCATCGTAGGTCACAAAATTGTTTCTCTCATGGATGATTTTTTTGGATATAATAAAATTAGGATCAACCCAGCCGATTAGCACAAAAATTCCTTCACAACACCTTGGGGGACCTTTTGCTACCAGGTCATGTCCTTTGGCCTTAAAAATGCTGGGGCAACCTATCAACGAGCCATGACCTACATATTTCATGATCTAATGCACAAAAATGTGGAAGACTATGTAGATGACCTTATAGCCAAATCAAAGAAATGTACCGACCATATCAAATATCTCCATCATATTTTCGATCGACTACTACAACGCACCATGCACCTCAATCCAAAAAAGTGTGTGTTCGATGTTACTGTTGACACTTTTTGTCACATTATACAAGGGGTAGAAGAATAGTAGAATTTTTGTATAATATTTCCTTGTTGAAAGTTTTTCTTTTATTTTAAGTTACAACAATTTTGACTCTCCCTATCGCCCCTTTTATAAAATGAAGAAGAAAGAGCTTCGCTACCAAACAGGCCAAGGAAAATAGCTTCGCCGAAAGAAAAGGAGGAGAATGTGAAAAGAGCTTCGGGCCCGAAGCACTTCAAATCACCACTTCGGGCGAAAACCTTGCGAAGTAATTTCGTCGAAGAAAATACAAAGATAACGCTTCGCACCCGAAGCATTTTCAGCAGCCGCTTCGGGCGGAAGTTTTGCGAAGCAGCATCCAAACGACTTCGCCGAAGGAGGAGAGCATAATCCAAATCAGCCAAGGCAAGGAAACTACTTCGGGCCCGAAGTATTTCCGACACCTACTTCGGCCAGTTTTCACCCAAAGCAGTGGTGCCCGAAGCAAAATGACAATGTGTCAAAGAAGTGCTTCGGGAGGATATTCCCCGAACCACAGTTTTGAGAAAGAATCGGGCCGAAACATTTTCCAGTCGAAGCAGTTTTGCCAGCAAAGGACAAAAGGCCCCATTTCAAAGATGGAATCCGCTCGGCACTCAACATCCCCGAAGTAGTTTCTGCGAAGCATTATTTTGCGAAGAACAAATCAAGGAGAATCTACTTCGGCCCAAGGCTTTGGCGAGGCGGATATGTAGCGAAGCACTTTTTGGGCCCATGTTCCAAGGCGGGCAGCTTCCCAAGGTGATCGAAGGCCCCTTATAAGTACCCCCTTTCTTGCCCGATAAGTCCGCTGACCAATTCTGGCAAACGAAAGGGACGTAACAGTCCTCGAAGTAAAACCCGATGGGCATAGCGATCACTCAAGCACAGCATCCAGAAGCCAGGGACACTCGGGCGGCGCATTAAATGAATGTTTCCATGGTTGACCCAGTCACAGTTGCCAGTTTTGGCAACCGATTTGAAAACTCAGTCGCAGCAACCGCGAGGAGCCGATTTCTCAGAGCCCGAGGGTGTACTCCACCATTTTTGTAATAATGACTCAGAGGGTCGGGTCCTCTATAAAAACCTAGGCTTTGCAATGTAAAAGGGGGGGAACTTTCTGCTAGAAAGCTGTTGTAACTTGATGTCCTGCGTCTAATACTAAAGATTTTTGTGCTCCATTTCTCTCTTTTATGTTGCCTTCTGTGCTTAATTCTTTTGTCTGTCTGCACTCGTATACTGAGACTCTGAATCCTGAATCCGATGTGCGATTGGGGACTGTACCCTAAAATTCGCCCCGAAGGATACATAGGAGAGGAAAAACGTCCTTGTTGCTTTCTTTTATGCTTCCTGGTGGATCGAGGTTTCTGTTATTCCCTCTTCTTAATCGCTGTTACTCTGAACCCTAAATTCCAGCGAGAGAGAGAGGAGAACCCTGCGAACCCATCCAGAGGATACATAGGAAGGTCGACACTTCGTTTCTTTCATCTATTCTTGGTGTTCTTTGCTGCTATTCGAGTTATTAGTGAGTGATCGTGCTTCCTGTTCTTCCCCACCTTGAATCATCAATCTCTAACCCTTACCCCTTTTTATTTCTTTCTCTAACCCGAACTCCTTTTATCTCTTTCCTGCACTCTTATCTCAAACCCCAAAAGTAGATTAGTATAGGAGCCGGCCTTTCTCCGGAGATTGGCACGAGGGGCATCTCTTCCCTTCGGCCTTTCAATGTTGGTCGCAGGTCCAGGGTGCGCAAACCCACCGAAAGTCCTTTCCTGTGCGGATTTGATGACCAATAGTTTTTGGCATGCCCGATGGGACCCAAGGTCCCATATTTGAGAAAATTTCTAGCCCGTCTTCACCGGAGCCAGTAGTTCTAACAAGTTCCCGGTGAGATCCGGTCAGTCTCATCTTCTGAGTAGTAGTGAGAATCGATGCCCTCATTACCAAAAGACTCTTAGCATCTGGCGACTCTGTTTTACCCGAAGAATCTCTGAAGTCGTGAAGACCAGTACCTAAACCTGGTTTTCGTAACCAGGAGCCCCCATGTTTTAAGAAGGTCCGAGTTCGGTGAATCTCTGGCTTGTCTTCATCTGATAAAATCACCTGGCGACTCAGTTGAGCTGAAGATCCAGATTTCCTGGTCGTAGGCACCTTTCAAATCTGAAAGAAGATATCCCGGAGGAATCAAGGTTCGGTGAGCAGCCTTGACCTCACAAGCGGAGAAAGAATGTTCATCTGGCGACTCCGACTTAGCGACGATAACCGTGATCTCTGCAGACCACTGCTATAATGGCAGGGGTAAGTTTTCCCAACTGGGATGACCGAGGCCCCTTGAATCTTCAAAGCTACCACAAGATTCTCGAGATTGCCTTGAAGGCATTGACAATATATGATGGCACCATGGGAATGGCCCGAGAGCACCTTGAAGCTGTTGCTGCTTTAGCGTTCCTCTATGACATAATCCACGAAGATGTCATGGTCCGACTTCTGGCTATGTCTCTGGAAGGAAAGGCGCTACGGTGGTATAGACTGCTCGGGTCTAAAAGCATCTGTTCATGGGATGACTTGGCGGGAGCACTATTCGAAACATTTGATGGCTCTCAGGATCCCTTCCAACTTTTGACGTACTTCTCCACCATTAAGAGAGCACCCTTGGAGAGCGTCACGGACTTCAATGTCCGATTCTCCAGAACTTGGAAGAAAGTTCCAGGGGAGATTCAACCAACGCCCGCCCAAGCTCACCTCTACTATGTTCGAGCTTTTCACCCGGACATAGGCCTCCTCTTGCTACGATCAGGCGAACAAAGATTCCCTCAGATTTTTGAGGAAGCAGTACGAGCAGAGTAGTTTCTATCGAGAAAGTGGCAGTGGGGAGAAGCCCCATCACTTTCTCCGATAATCGCTTCTCCTGTCTACCCAACGCAATATTCTTCATGGCAGACTCCTCATACTGAGCGAAGCTCTGAGATGCAATCATGTGGAGCTCGAGAGGCAGATCCCATCCAAGTCCAACCATGGCAATTTGCAAGCTTTGCCCCGACGATGAACAATATGGGTGCTTGCGATCTCCATCAGAGGACAGGCCAAGAAGAGAAACAAGCTCAAGTGGTAGAGCCTAAGAATGAAGAGGGAACATTTTTGCACCCTTTTTGTATCCTAGAGCATGGCATGCAGGTGTTCAGCCAGAATCCATCAAGCTTACCTCAAGAGGCTGAAGCCGAAGAGATCATAGAAGTTTGCTCTTTGCCGAAAAAGCCCTATTACAGCATCAAAGAGGTGGAAGAACCTATACCCAACCCACGGTTGCTAGACTCTTCGGTATTTCAGTTCCAGCCATTACTACAACCAATACCCCAATAGGGCCTGCATATGGCAAACTTCTTCGCCACCTCCTGCATCAACAGCGCGGGTACTGGTAAGAGCGGCGAACTATTGTATTGCTTTCGGTTCGTAGCATGGAGAACTTCGGAGAGGAGCCATCCGGACTTCAAGGATCAACTAAAGTTCAATTTGATCTGGTCCAGGCATTGTAGATTCACCGGATAAACATCCGAAGCTGAGTTTGTGGTGGCGGCATGCCCATTATGCCGCAAGCCTGTGTGAATATTGTAAAAAGTTTGGCTATTAAATAAAATGTTGCTCAGAAACTCAGGTTGAGTTTTACCTCGACAGCTATCCAAAAAAAAAAAAAAATCCTTTGGGAACTTGGCTTGCGAAGTAGTGGATGCAAAGTGGTTCACAACGAAGTACGATTGGCCGAGCAAGGGAATGAAAAGGTTCGCCGTGAAGTATGTCAGCTCCAACTTTAGCTTCACTGACCCAAAGATGCACAAGGCCAAAGCATTTATTGCTCGCCTAGAGGAATGTGCATACAGTCACCTTCAAAAGCGTCCAAAGCAAGTGAGTTAAATGAAAAGGCATCGGGTACATCCTCAGGGGATTCGATTGAGAGAAAAGTTTGCCCCCAGGTACCAGGTGGTAGCCGGTTGCTTTCCCAAAGCAATCGCAATCATCATAACACGTGGGGCCAATCTGATGAACCGATGATCTCTCAGGTGAGAAGTGCAGGATTAATTGTGGCACATGCCATAAATGTGGGTAGTTGTCTTTGGTGGTTATATAACGCAGACTCCAAGTAGCCAAGAGGATTACTCATTCAACGACTCATATAGACCCCATCGCCAACCTCGCAAATTTTTCCCACTTCGCACTCTAAAGCTTCGACGCCAATTTTCTCCATACTGCAAATTCCGTCGCCCTAAGTATCAACGATGGAAAGTTCCAAGGAGAAGGGAAAAGGGCTAGAAGTAGTAGCCCCCGAGAAACCAAAGGTAAAAGGCCATGGAAAAGGGCCGAAGCCAAGGCCCGTTGATTCGGGCCTCCGCCCAGATAAGCGTGTCATGGAAGAAAAGGGGGATTTCGAAGATGAGCAACCCCTAGAACCACCAGTCGATAGGTGGGAAAGAATCAGGGATACGGAGTTGTCGAAGAGCGTAGCTGAGCTCAGAGCCACCATTGAGCTCATGATAAGCAAGCTCCCGACAGAAAGTAGAAAAGCTATCACGTACTACTCCCAGGTATACTGGTATCTGGTGCCCCCCACACACCATTGCCCGAAGCTGGTCAATGCCATTGCGCAGAATTACCAGCCCGCCACCAGATAGGTGTTGGACGCATCTGGCCAAAAGTTATTTTCAATTTTGAAAGAAGATGTATAGGCAGCTTTTGCGCCACAGTAGGGCCCACCCAAGGGATGTATAGTTCGCAACATTGTTTTGAGCGAACAAACGGAGAGGTTCACGTCTACTGGCTACATGATCAATTTTTTGTAGCAGAGCCTCAAAAGCGGGCTCCCTTCGGGCAGACTGCCCCAAATGCCCCTTCCCTTGGAAGCTTTTAAAAATGCCGACCTCTTCTCCATCATTGCATGGGTGGCAGGCCTATCTACCGACGCTTCGGTATACCCATGGCAGGTGTCCTTGGCCGAATGCATTTCCAGAGGGGAGTTCAATGCCCCCGATAATTCGAGGCCCGGTTCCAATCCAGTCTTTGTAGACTGGGTAGAATGGGTGGCCAGGGGCTTGCACGTGCAACTCACCAGCATGAAGAATGCTGGGACCAGCCAGCACTTCGCGCCCTGCTCCTTTCTTGTTTGGTTACTTTTCTTTCATGTACATAATAGTTTTCCTCATGTTGCCATTACGGCAAGTGGCAAGGATGGAGGTCCTTTTCCCGTATATCAGTGGACTCCCCTACTGTTGAGATCAGAGTCCTACTATTCCTTTAATCAGCAATTCTTGGGACCCGCCATGCGCATGTTAGCGGGATCCTCCCCACGAGTCCCCCTCGGCTTGAGAAACAAAGTAGTCCGGGAGAAGAGGGGAGACATTTTTTGACTAACGTAGGGGCTGGTGATTCGCATCTTCGGCTTCATAGGGAAGCCCTTCATACTGCCAGTTTACCCCTCCGAGTATCAATTCACGTTGGAAGTCGCTAGGCAGAGCGATGCAACCAATGCCATCTATGGCAAGGGTCAAAAATGGGCCCACACTTGTGACTTCCCTCTCAAGATAGGAGTTATCGAAGTGTTCGCCCTGAATCAGAACGTCTTCTTGGAAGAGAAGCTTGCCAAGTTTGGCCTTCTCCAAATTCCCTAGCAATGGCTTTATGATCCTTTGGGAGTAATGAGGGACCATATACGGGTCAAGAGCTTCCATGTTTGCCCCTATCCAAAAATTGTGAAACAAAGGAATAATCCTCGGGGAAAGGATCTGGAATGGCATCTGGAGAGGATGGAAGCCTTACCTCCCTGGCACGAATTCTACCCAATGGAGGTCGCATATGACCCAGATCGGCATTCACTCTCGAGCCCCAACTCCACCTTCTGGAGGAAAGCGAAAGATGACTTGAAGGAGGGAGTAAAGGATTGGGACGCGGCTAAACTGAGAGAATGGTGGATAATGAGGGTCCACCGACAGAAAATGAACTCTTATGGATTCTTGGCAACGGACAAGGACTTCGCAAAAATTTATGAAGCCAACGCTGGAAAGTGGAAGCCTTCGTCCTTCGCCACCCTCATCCCTCCAGCTATCCCAGGCTCGGGCGAAAGCCCAAAAAGAGATGATACTACTTCGGGGAAGGAAAGAGAGGAGAAGGCCCAAGCTACACCTCCAAGATCACCTTAGGGGCCTATAGGAGGCCACGACTCGAGCACTGAAGGGTCGGAGCAACCGCTGGTAAGGAGGAAAAGGAAGAAGCAAGAACAGACCCTGGCACCCCCAAAGCACCCAAAGCGACCTCGCACAGGACTTGTAAGCCCCTCCACTGGGCGACCGATATCAGACCCATCCAAAGCAAGTGTCGAGGTCGTAGCCCTACCGAGTGCCGAAACTGAGAAAGAACAAGATGCGGCTGCACCAAAAGTCACCACTGCCACAATGCCAGGAGGGCACGCAGGTACGCATTCTCCACCCCTTGCCCTAGCCTCACACATTTTTGTCGAAGCCCCAGCTGGAAGTTCTCGCCAGTCTCCCTTGCATAGCCCATCACCCCATCACACGTCACCTACCGCTGGTCCAGCCTCATCCCATGATCATGACAAGGGTAAGACCATTTCAATGCCGAGTCCCACCACGTCTATCGTCGAGCCTTCTGGTGAGGCATCCCCTACACATTCTTTATATTTGTTTACTCCCTCGACTGGAGATCTAGCCTTGTCTAAATCAGAGATGTCCTTAATTAAGGACCGCCCCCTTGCCGAGAAGCTATTCCAAGCATGACAAAACACTGAGCAAATACTAAGGGAGGCAAGGAAAAGAAGAGGGCGCTCGACAACATCAGTTGAAAAATGCATCATTTTTTATTTAGAGGCCGAAAAGGTGCATAAAATCAAGAAGGTCCCCAAGGTACAAAAGCCTCTGGATGAAATGACTCCAACAGACTACGATTATCAAGAGACACCTAAGGACCTGGAACACCTGAATGTTGATAATGAATCGGCATCCATGCATGTCCGAATTGAGACCTTTAGGGCTCATGCAGTTATCGCCAACCAACGTAGGATTGAGGCCGAGGCCGCCAATGTTAAGCTGGAGGAAGATTTGGCAAGGGTCCGCTCCAAGTTGGCAGAGGCCGAGGAGCAATGCAAGGCGATGAAGAAGGAGACGTTCGACCTAAAGCAGCAGGTTCAACAGCTCCAGTCTACAGCCGAGAGCCAAGCGCAGAAGCAGGCCGAGAGTGATCTGAAGGCCAAGAAGCTTGAGGATAAAATATTGCAGATGCAAGCTCTGCTACATGCAAAAGAAGATCTGACGTTGTTTGACAGGAGCAGAATTAAGGAGATTCATGCCCATTTGCTAAAAAATTTTAGGTCTCGATGTTCTAGTGCTCTCATGATATTGATCTTCATCACCGAAGCCCAACGCGCTATTGCCGAAGGAGGGCCAATCATCGACGAGGTCACAAGAAAGCCCGGAGCCGACTCAAGCTAGCGTTCGACGTCCAGAATGCTAGATATCAAGACCTGCAGGTCACTGCAATGACCCGGACAGCTAGGGATTGGTCCACGGCCCAGGCCACGGTTCGCACCTTTTTCTCCAAGGTGCGAAAAGCTCAAAAAGCTAGAAGCCTCCAGGACATTTTTGACAATGAGCAGCGTGCCTCAATGAATTATTTTCAGGACCTTTCTTCCTTGGGTTTCCCGAGTTTCATGGATGATGACGGAAATCTTCTCAGCAAGGATGACCTCAAGCCAGTCTGGCTGCAGTTCGAGAACGATGTCTCGGAGATCGATGGCTGGGAAGAACCAATCATAGAAGGGCAGGTGAAAGATTTCATCTTGAGATACTGTAAGATCAAGGCTTGCCTAGATGATCTATTCACCAGGGCCAAACATGCCGACATCGGGCAAATTGATCGGTTTTGCATTTTGGTAAAGGCATTACAAGATCAAGAACCATTTCAAAAGAGTGCCTGGACTCATGTCCGAAGAACGATGAAGCGCATCCGTGATCGCCTCGAACCATCGCCCTAGCCAAAAGTCATGTCGGAAGAGGAAGAAGAAGAAGAAGAAGAAGAAGGAGAAGAAGAACAAGAGGAGGGACAGACCGTAGAAGCAGGATCTGGGGAAGACCAATGACTCCGTAGCCCAATGGATCAGGGCTAAAGGGTTCTTTTGCCGAGGCGAGCTCGTCACCCCGCGAGCCGCCAAGAATGTTGACACTTTTTGTCACATTATACAAGGGGTAGAAGAATAGTAGAATTTTTGTATAATATTTCCTTGTTGAAAGTTTTTCTTTTATTTTAAGTTACAGCAATTTTGACTCTCCCTATCCCCCTTTTATAAAATGAAGAAGAAAGAGCTTCGCTACCAAATAGGCCAAGGAAAATAGCTTCGCCGAAAGAAAAGGAGGAGAATGTGAAAAGAGCTTCGGGCCCGAAGCACTTCAAATCACCACTTCGGGCGAAAACCTTGCGAAGTAATTTCGTCGAAGAAAATACAAAGATAACGCTTCGCACCCGAAGCATTTTCAGCAGCCGCTTCGGGCGGAAGTTTTGCGAAGCAGCATCCAAACGACTTCGCCGAAGGAGGAGAGCATAATCCAAATCAGCTAAGGCAAGGAAACTACTTCGGGCCCGAAGTATTTCCGACACCTACTTCGGCCAGTTTTCACCCGAAGCAGTGGTGCCCGAAGCAAAATGACAATGTGTCGAAGCAAGAAGTGCTTCGGGAGGATATTCCCCGAACCACAGTTTTGAGAGAGAATCGGGCCGAAACATTTTCCAGCCGAAGCAGTTTCACCAGCAAAGGACAAAAGGCCCCATTTCAAAGATGGAATCCGCTCGGCACTCAACATCCCCGAAGTAGTTTCTGCGAAGCATTATTTTGCGAAGAACAAATCAAGGAGAATCTACTTCGGCCCAAGGCTTTGGCGAGGCGGATATGTAGCGAAGCACTTTTCGGGCCCACGTTCCAAGGCGGGCAGCTTCCCAAGGTGATCGAAGGCCCCTTATAAGTACCCCCTTTCTTGCCCGATAAGTCCGCTGACCAATTCTGGCAAACGAAAGGGACGTAACAGTCCTCGAAGTAAAACCCGACGGGCATAGCGATCACTCAAGCACAGCATCCAGAAGCCAGGGACACTCGGGCGGCGCATTAAATGAATGTTTCCATGGTTGACCCGGTCACAGTTGCCAATTTTGGCAACCGATTTGAAAACTCAGTCGCAGCAGCCGCGAGGAGCCGATTTCTCAGAGCCCGAGGGTGTACTCCACCATTTTTGTAATAATGATTCAGAGGGTCGGGTCCTCTATAAAAACCCAGGCTTTGCAATGTAAAAGGGGGGGAACTTTCTGCTAGAAAGTTGTTGTAACTTGATGTCCTGCGTCTAATACTAAAGATCTTTTGTGCTCCATTTCTCTCTTTTATGCTGCCTTCTGTGCTTAATTCTTTTGTCTGTTCGCACTCGTATACTGAGACTCTGAATCCTGAATCCGATGTGCGATTGGGGACTGTACCCTAAAATTCGCCCTGAAGGATACATAGGAGAGGAAAAATGTCCTTGTTGCTTTCTTTTATGCTGCCTGGTGGATCGAGGTTTCTGTTATTCCCTCTTCTTAATCGTTGTTACTCTGAACCCTGAATTCCAGCGAGAGAGAGAGGAGAACCCTACGAACCCGTCCAGAGGATACATAGGAAGGTCGGCACTGCGTTTCTTTCATCTATTCTTGGTGTTCTTTGCTGCTATTCGAGTTATTAGTGAGTGATCGTGCTTCCTGTTCTTCCCCACCTTGAATCATCAATCTCTAACCCTTACCCCTTTTTATTTCTTTCTCTAACCCGAACTCCTTTTATCTCTTTCCTGCACTCTTATCTCAAACCCCAAAAGTAGATTAGTATAGGAGCCGGCCTTTCTCCGGAGATTGGCACGAGGGGCATCTCTTCCCTTCGGCCTTTCAATGTTGGTCGTAGGTCCAGGGCGCGCAAACCCACCGAAAGTCCTTTCCTGTGCGGATTTGATGACCAACAGTTTCTGGCACGCCCGGTGGGACCCAAGGTCCCATATTTGAGAAAATTTCTAGCCCGTCTTCACCGGAGCCAGTAGTTCTAACAAAGTTCCCGGTGAGATCCGGTCAGTCTCATCTTCTGAGTAGTAGTGAGAATCGATGCTCTCATTACCGAAAGACTCTTAGCATCTGGCGACTCTGTTTTACCCGAAGAATCTCTAAAGTCGTAAAGACCAATGCCTAAACCTGGTTTTCGTAACCAGGAGCCCCCATGTCTTAAGAAGGTCCGAGTTCGGTGAATCTCTGGCCTGTCTTCATCTGATAAAATCACCTGGCGACTCAGTTGAGCTGAAGATCCAGATTTCTTGGTCGTAGGCGCCTTTCAAATCTGAAAGAAGATATCCCGGAGGAATCAAGGTTCGGTGAGCAGCCTTGACCTCACAAGCGGAGAAAGAATGTTCATCTGGCGACTTCGATTTAGCGGCGATAACCGTGATCTCTGCAGACCACTGCTATAATGGCAGGGGTAAGTTTTCCCAGCTGGGATGACCGAGGCCCCTTGAATCTTCAAAGCTACCACAAGATTCCCGAGATCGCCTTGAAGGCATTGACAATATATGATGGCACCACGGGAATGGCCCGAGAACACCTTGAAGCTGTTGCTGCTTTAGCGTTCCTCTACGACATAATCCACGAAGATGTCATGGTCCGACTTCTGGTTGCGTCTCTGGAAGGAAAGGCGTTGCGGTGGTATAGACTGCTCGGGTCTAAAAGCATCTGTTCATGGGATGACTTGGCGGGAGCACTATTCGAAACATTTGATGGCTCTCAGGATCCCTTCCAACTTTTGACGTACTTCTCCACCATTAAGAGAGCACCCTTGGAGAGCGTCACGGACTTCAATGTCCGATTCTCCAGAACTTGGAAGAAAGTTCCAGGGGAGATTCAACCAACGCCCGCCCAAGCTCACCTCTACTATGTTCGAG
Organism: Wollemia nobilis; assembly: GCA_028583015.1. NCBI lineage: Eukaryota > Viridiplantae > Streptophyta > Pinopsida > Araucariales > Araucariaceae > Wollemia > Wollemia nobilis. The sequence continues at coordinate 27,203,989 of JAQPPZ010000523.1, forward strand.
CTTTTCACCCGGACATAGGCCTCCTCTTGCTGCGATCAGGCGAACAAAGATTCCCTCAGATTTTTGAGGAAGCAGTACGAGCGGAGCGGTTTCTATCGGGAAAGTGGCAATGGGGAGAAGCCCCATCACTTTCTTCGATAATCGCTTCTCCCGTCTGCCCAACGCAATATTCTTCATGGCAGACTCCTCATACTGAGCAGAAGCCTGAGATGCAGTCATGTGGAGCTCGAGAGGCAGATCCCATCCAAGTCCAACCATGGCAATTTGCAAGCTTTGCCCCGAAGATGAACAATATGGGTGCTTGCAATCTCCATCAGAGGATAGGCCAAGAAGAGAAACAAGCTCAAGTGGTAGCGCCTGAGAATGAAGAGGGAACGTTTTTGCACCCTTTTTGTATCCCAGAGCATGGCATGCAGGTGTTCAGCCAGAATCCATCAAGCTTACCTCAAGAGGCTGAAGCCGAAGAGATCATAGAAGTTTGCTCTTTGCCAGAAAAGCCCTATTACAGCATCAAAGAGGTGGAAGAACCTGTACCCAGCCCACGGTTGCTAGACTCTTCGGTATTTTGGTTCCAGCCATCACTACAACCAGTACCCCAAGAGGGCCCGCATATGGCAAACTGCTTCGCCACATCCTGCATCAGCAGCGTGGGTACTGGTAAGAGCGGCGAACTATTGTATTGCTTTCGGTTCGCAGCATGGAGAACTTTGGAGAGGAGCCATCCGGACTTCAAGGATCAACTAAAGTTCAATTTGATCTGGTCCGGGCATTGCAGATTCACCGGATAAACATCCGAAGCTGAGTTTGTGGTGGCGGCATGCCCATTATGCCGCAAGCCTATGTGAATATTGTAAAAAGTTTGGCTATTAAATAAAATGCTGCTTAGAAACTCAGGTTGAGTTTTACCTCGACAGCTATCCAAAAAAATAAATCCCTAGGGAACTTGGCTTGCGAAGTAGTAGATGCGAAGTGGTTCGCAGCGAAGTGCGATCGGCCGAGCAAAGGTATGAAAAGGTTCACCGTGAAGTATGTCAGCTCAAACTTCGGCTTCGCTGGCCCAAAGATGCACAAGGCCAAAGCATTTATTGCTCGCCTAGAGGAATGTGCATACAGTCACCTTCAAAAGCATCCAAAGCAAGCGAGTTAAATGAAAAGGCATCGGGTACATCCTCAGGGGATTCGGTTGAGAGAAAAGTTCGCCCCTAGGTACCAGGTGGCGGCCGGTTGCATTCCCAAAGCAGCCGCAATCGTCATAACGCATGGCCCTATGTACTACGCCACCGTGGGGCCAATCCGACGAACCGATGATCTCTCAGGTGAGAAGTGCAGGATTAATTGTGGCATAGGCCATAAATGTGGGTAGTTGTCTTTGGCGGCTATATAACGTAGACTCCAAGCAGCCGAGAGGATTACTCATTCAACGACTCATACAGACCCCACTGCCAACCTGCAAGTTTTTTCCCACTTCGCACTCTAAAGCTTCGACGCCAATTTTCTCCATACTGCAAATTCCGTCGCCCTAAGTATTAACGATGGAAAGTTCCAAGGAGAAGGGAAAAGGGCTAGAAGTAGTAGCCCCCGAGAAACCAAAGGTAAAAGGCCATGGAAAAAGGCCGAAGCCAAGGCCCGTTGATTCGGGCCTCCGCCCAGATAAGCGTGTCATGGAAGAAAAGGGGGATTCCAAAGATGAGCAACCCCTAGAACCACCAGTCGACAGGTGGGAAAGAATCAGGGATACGGAGTTGTCGAAGAGCGTAGCTGAGCTCAGAGCCACCATTGAGCTCATGATAAGCAAGCTCCCGATGGAAAGTAGAAAAGCTGCCGCATACTACTCCCAGGTATACTGGTATCTGGTGCCCCCCACACACCATTGCCCTGAGCTGGTCAATGCCATTGCACAGAATTACCAGCCCGCCACCAGACAGGTGTTGGACGCATCTGGCCAAAAGTTATTTTCAATTTTGAAAGAAGACGTACAGGCAGCTTTTGCGCCACAATAGGGCCCACCCAAGGGATGTATAGTTCGCAACATTGTTTTGAGCGAACAAACGGAGAGGTTCACGTCTGCTGGCTACATGATCAATTTTTTGTAGCAGAGCCTCAAAAGCGGGCTCCCTTCGGGAAGACTGCCCCAAATGCCCCTTCCCTTGGAAGCTTTTAAAAATGCCGACCTCTTCTCCATCATTGCATGGGTGGCAGGCCTATCTACCGATGCTTCGGTATACCCATGGCAGGTGTCCCTGGCCGAATGCATTTCCAGAGGGGAGTTCAATGCCCCCGATAATTCGAGGCCCGGTTCCAATCCAGTCTTTGTAGACTGGGCAGAATGGGTGGCCAGGGGCTTGCACGTGCAACTCACCAGCATGAAGAATGTTGGGACCAGCCAGCACTTCGCGCCTTGCTCCTTTCTTGTTTGGTTACTTTTCTTTCATGTACATAATAGTTTTCCTCATGTTGCCATTACGGCAAGTGGCAAGGATGGAGGTCCCTTGCCCGTATATCAGTGGACTCCCCTACTGTTGAGATCAGAGTCCTACTATTCCTTCAATCAGCAATTCTTGGGACCCGCCATGCGCATGTTAGCGGGATCCTCCCCGCGAGTCCCCCTCGGCTTGAGAAACAAAGTAGTCCGGGAGAAGAGGGGAGACATTTTTCGACTAACGTAGGGGCTGGTGATTCGCATCTTCGGCTTCATAGGGAAGCCCTTCATACTGCCAGTTTACCCCTCTGAGTATCAATTCGCGTTGGAAGTCGCTAGGCAGAGCGATGCAACCAATGCCATCTATGGCAAGGGTCGAAAATGGGCCCACACTTGTGACTTCCCTCTCAAGATAGGAGTTATCGAAGTGTTCGCCCTGAATCAGAACGTCTTCTTGGAAGAGAAGCTTGCCAAGTTCGGCCTTCTCCAAATTCCCCAGCAATGGCTTTATGATCCTTTGGGAGTAATGAGGGACCATATACGGGTCAAGAGCTTCCATGTTTGCCCCTATCCAGAAATTGTGAAACAAAGGAATAATCCTCGGGGAAAGGATCTGGAATGGCATCTGGAGAGGATGGAAGCCTTACCTCCCTGGCACGAATTCTACCCAATGGAGGTCGCATATGACCCAAATCGGCATTCACTCCCGAGCCCCAACTCCACCTTCTGGAAGAAAGCGAAAGATGACTTGAAGGAGGGAGTAAAGGATTGGGACGCGGCTAAACTGAGAGAATGGTGGATAATGAGGGTCCACCGATAGAAAACGAACTCTTATGGATTCTTGGCAACGGACAAGGACTTCGCAAAAATTTATGAAGCCAACGTTGGAAAGTGGAAGCCTTCTTCCTTCGCCACCCTCATCCCTCCAGCTATCCCAGGCTCGGGCGAGAGTCCAAAAAGAGATGATACTACTTTGGGGAAGGAAAAAGAGGAAAAGGCCCAAGCTACACCTCCAAGATCACCTCAGGGGCCTATAGGAGGCCACGACTCGGGCACTGAAGGGTCAGAACAACCGCTGGTAAGGAGGAAAAGGAAAAAGCAAGAACAGACCTTGGCACCCCCAAAGCACCCAAAGCGACCTCGCACAAGACTTGTAAGCCCCTCCACTGGGCGACTGATATCAGACCCATCCAAAGCAAGTGTCGAGGTCGTAGCCCTACCAAGTGCCAAAACCGAGAAAGGACAAGATGCAGCTGCACCAAAAGTCACCACTGCCACAATGCCAGGAGGGCACGCAGGTACGCATTCTCCACCCCTTGCCCTAGCCTCACACAGTTTTGTCGAAGCCCCAGCTGGAAGTTCTCACTAGTCTCCCTTGCATAGCCCATCACCCCATCACACGTCACCTACCGCCGGTCCGGCCTCATCCCATGATCATGACAAGGGTAAGACCATTGATCCCACTTCAACGCCGAGTCCCACCATGTCTGTCGTCGAGCCTTCTGGTGAGGCATCCCCCACACATTCTTTATATTTGTTTACTCCCTCGGCTGGAGATCTAGCCTTGTCTAAATCAGAGATGTCCTTAATTAAGGACCGCCCCCTTGTCGAGAAGCTATTCCAAGCATGGCAAAACACTGAGCAAATACTAAGGGAGGCAAGGAAAAGAAGAGGGCGCTCGACGACATCAGTTGAAAAATGCATCATTTTTTATTTAGAGGCCGGAAAGGTGCATAAAATCAAGAAGGTCCCCAAGGTACAAAAGCCTCTGGATGAAATGACTCCAGCAGACTACGATTATCAAGAGACACCTAAGGACCTGGAACACCTGAATGTTGATAATGAATCGGCATCCATGCATGTCCGAATTGAGACCTTTAGGGCTCATGCAGTTATCGCCAACCAGCGCAGGATTGAGGCCGAGGCCGCCAATGTTAAGCTGGAGGAAGATTTGGCAAGGGTCCGCTCCAAGTTGGCAGAGGCCGAGGAGCAGTGCAAGGCCATGAAGAAGGAGACGTTCGACCTAAAGCAGCAGGTTCAACAGCTCCAGTCTACAGCCGAAAGCCAAGCACAGAAGCAGGCCGAGAGTGATCTGAAGGCCAAGAAGCTTGAGGACGAAATCTTGCAGATGCAAGCTCCGCTGCACGCAAAAGAAGATCTGACGCTGTTTGACAGGAGCAGAATTAAGGAGATTCGTGCCCATTTGCTAAAAAATTTTAGGTCTCGATGTTCCAGTGCTCTCACGATATTGATCTTCATCACCGAAGCCCAACGCGCTATTGCCGAAGGAGGGCCAATCATTGACGAAGTCACATAGAAAGCCCGAAGCCGACTCAAGCTAGCGTTCGATGTTCAGAATGCCAGATATCAAGACCTGCAGGTCACTGCAATGACCCGGATAGCTAGGGACTGGTCCACAGCCCAGGCCACGGTTCGCACCTTTTTCTCCAAGGTGCGAAAGGCTCAGAAAGCCAGGAGCCTCCAGGACATTTTTGACAATGAGCAGCGTGCCTCAATGAATTATTTTTAGGACCTTTCTTCCTTGGGTTTCCCGAGTTTCACGGACGATGACGAAAATCTTCTCAGCAAGGATGACCTCAAGCCAGTCTGGCTGTAGTTCGAGAACGATGTCTCGGAGATCGATGGCTGGGAAGAACCAATCACAGAAGGGCAGGTGACAGATTTCATCTTGAGATACTGTAAGATCAAGGCTTGCCTAGATGATCTGTTCACCAGGGCCAAACATGCCGACATCGGGCAAATTGATCGGTTTCACATTTTGGTAAAGGCATTACAAGATCAAGAACCATTTCAAAAGAGTGCCTGGACTCATGTCCGAAGAACGATGAAGTGCATCCGTGAACGCCTCGAACCATCGCCCCAGCCAGAAGCCGTGCCGAAGAGGAAGAAGAAGAAGAAGAAGAAGGAGAAGAAGAACAAGAGGAGGGACAGGCCGCAGAAGCAGGGTCTGGAGAAGACCAATGACTCCGTAGCCCAATGGATCAGGGCTAAAGGGTTCTTTTGTCGAGGCGAGCTCGTCACCCCGTGAGCCGCCAAGAATGTTGACACTTTTTGTCACATTATACAAGGGGTAGAAGAATAGTAGAATTTTTGTATAATATTTCCTTGTTGAAAGTTTTTCTTTTATTTTAAGTTACAGTAATTTTGACTCTCCCTATCCCCCTTTTATAAAATGAAGAAGAAAGAGCTTCGCTACCAAACAGGCCAAGGAAAATAGCTTCGCCGAAAGAAAAGGAGGAGAATATGAAAAGAGCTTCGGGCCCGAAGCACTTCAAATCACCACTTCGGGTGAAAACCTTGCGAAGTAATTTCGTCGAAGAAAATACAAAGATAACGCTTCGCACCCGAAGCATTTTCAGCAGCCGCTTCGGGCGGAAGTTTTGCGAAGCAGCATCCAAACGACTTCGTCGAAGGAGGAGAGCATAATCCAAATCAGCTAAGGCAAGGAAACTACTTTGGGCCCGAAGTATTTCCGACACCTACTTCGGCCAGTTTTCACCCGAAGCAGTGGTGCCCGAAGCAAAATGACAATGTGTCGAGAAATGCTTCGGGAGGATATTCCTCGAACCGTAGTTTTGAGAGAGAATCGGGCCGAAACATTTTCCAGCCGAAGCAGTTTCACCAGCGAAGGACAAAAGGCCTCACTTCAAAGATGCAATCCGCTCGGTACTCGACATCCCCGAAGTAGTTTCTACGAAGCATTATTGTGCGAAGAACAAATCAAGAAGAATCTACTTCGGCCCAAGGCTTTGGCGAGGTGGATATGTAGCGAAGCACCTTTCGGGCCCACGTTCCAAGGCGGGCAGCTTCCCAAGGTGATCAAAGGCCCCTTATAAGTACCCCCTTTCTTGCCCGATAAGTCCGTTGACCAATTTTGGCAAACGAAAGGGACGTAACAGTCCTCGAAGTAAAACCCGACGGGCATAGCGATCACTCAAGCACAGCATCCAGAAGCCAGGGACACTCGGGCGGCGCATTAAATGAATGTTTCCATGGTTGACCCGGTCACAGTTGCCAGTTTCGGTAACCGATTTGAAAACTCAGTCGCAGTAGCCACGAGGAGCCGATTTCTCAGAGCCCGAGGGTGTACTCCGCCATTTTTGTAATAATGATTCAGAGGGTCGGGTCCTCTATAAAAACCCAGGCTTTGCAATGTAAAAAGGGGGGGAACTTTCTGCTAGAAAGTTGCTGTAACTTGATGTCCTGCGTCTAATACTAAAGATCTTTTGTGCTCCATTTCTCTCTTTTATGCTGCCTTCTGTGCTTAATTCTTTTGTCTGTCTGCACTCGTATACTGAGACTCTGAATCCTGAATCCGGTGTGCGATTGGGGACTGTACCCTAAAATTTGCCCTGAAGGATACATAGGAGAGGAAAAACATCCCTGTTGCTTTCTTTTATGTTGCCTGGTGGATCGAGGTTTCTGTTATTCCCTCTTCTTAATCGTTGTTACTCTGAACCCTGAATTCCAGCGAGAGAGAGAGGAGAACCCTGCGAACCCATCCAGAGGATACATAGGAAGGTCGGCACTACGTTTCTTTCATCTATTCTTGGTGTTCTTTGTTGCTATTCGAGTTATTAGTGAGTGATCGTGCTTCCTGTTCTTCCCCACCTTGAATCATCAATCTCTAACCCTTACCCCTTTTTATTTCTTTCTCTAACCCGAACTCCTTTTATCTCTTTCCTGCACTCTTATCTCAAACCCCAAAAGTAGATTAGTATAGGAGCCGGCCTTTCTCCGGAGATTGGCACGAGGGGCATCTCTTCCCTTCGGCCTTTCAATGTTGGTCGCAGGTCCAGGGCGCGCAAACCCACCGAAAGTCCTTTCCTGTGCGGATTTGATGACCAACAGTTACATTAGGAAAAATACTAGGATTCATTGTCTCCCAATGAGGCACTGAAGTAGATCCTAGAAAGATGAAATCCATCATCGAGATGCCGCCTCCTACCACCCTAAAATAATTGCACAACCTTCAGGGCAATATTACCTCTATTCATATATTTATAGCATAATTATCAAATAAATTCCAACCATTCAATCATATCCTACAAAAAGGAGTACATTTTAAATGGGATGACAACTGTCAAGCCACATTCGATGCTATCAAAACTTACCTTATGTCACCATAGGTCATATCACTGTCGCACCCATAATTATCACTGAATCTATACATCTCAGCCACAAAACTTGTGTTAGTACACTCTTAGCTCAAAATAATGCTCTCAAAAAAGAGTAGGCTATCTACTACATCAGCTGCACACTAGTTAGTTACAAAATGAGATATAGATACATGGAGAAGCTATGCCTAGTAGTAGTATTCGCTACCTAAAAGTTAAGACACTACATGTTAAACCACACAAATTTTGTCATCGCTCGAGATAATCCCCTTCGGTACATGATGAACAAAATTTATCACAATTCGTGTACAACCAAATGGATCATGCTCCTAACCGAGTTCGACCTAGAATTCGTATCTCAAAAGTCTATCAAAGGGTAAGTCATTGATGACCAACTGGCTGAAGCCCCTATAACTAACAATCAACCCCTACTCATTCAACTCCCTGATGACTCTATCTTCCACATAATCTAATATGAGGAATACGTCGAATCAAAATTTATGGTTGACCTTACCATGTTATTTTATGGTTCTAGGTGTCTCCACGCTGGGGGTGCAAACATTGTATTCTTTACACCTGAAGGAGAACCACTCTCGTTTTCATTCAAACTTGATTTTCCTTGTACTAATAACAACACAGAGTATGAAGCCCTAATCCTAGGACTGAAACAAGCACACTCTATGCACATCAAATACCTCCACATCATAGGTGATTCACTTTTGATAGTCAATCAAGTGCAAGAACTTTGGCTATGCAATTGCCTAGTTCTCTAGAAATATAAGAAAATTGCCCAATAACTCCTATCCCAATTTGAATGGGATTAAATTGAAGTCGTGCCATGCTCATCAAACCATTTTGCAAATACCATGGCCTCCTTAGGGCCCCTCATCCCACAAAACCTAATGTACATCACAACATCTGTATCCATTCATATACTTACGCAATCTGCTATATCACCTAAGCCGCCTACAGATGATGGTGGTGTGTGTGTGGTAAAAACTGAACCTCATGACCCATGGTTCTCACAGATCAAAGAGTACATCAAAATATGTTTCCTACCACATGATTTTACCCATGCCTAATGTTGAAACTTTAAATAAAGAGCGATCCGCTACACCTTGCTAGGGGGCATCCATTACTGCCATAGCTATGACGGTATACTCTTGCGTTACCTAGAACCACAAGAATCACAATGGGTTGTACAAGAAACCCATGACGGTACTTGTGGTGGCCATTTTAGTGGTAGGTTGATTACCAAACACATCCTCTATATGGGTTACTACTGGCCTAAAATGGAGCAAGACTACTGTGAGTATGTCAAATGTTGCATCAAATTCCAACATAATGCTAACCTAACAAATTTACCATACCAAGCATTTCAATTAATCTAGTCCATGTGGCACTTTTCCCAATGGGACCTAGATCTAATTGGACAAATTACACCTGCATCCTAAATTTATCAGTACAACAACAAAATATTTTACAAAGTGGGTCGAAGCTATCCCATTGGTCCAAACTACAGTAGCCAAAATTGCTACATTCATCATGGAGCATATCATATGCCACTTTGGAATTCCCTCCCAAATTATTTTAGATAATGGGAAATATTTTAAAAACAAGAATATTCAAGCCCTGTGTGATAGATTTCACATACACCATAGCTTTTCAACCCCATATTACCCTAAAGGAAATGGCCAGGCAGAATCCATGAACAAAACCATCTATTCTATTCTTTGTAAAACTATAGTGGAATCTCATCGAGATTGGCATAATCAAATGCCCCTAGCCTTGTGGGCATATTGTACGAGCATTCGTACTCCTACTAGGGAAACACCTTTTTCACTTGTCTACGGGGCAGAAGCTATCATGCCCCTTGAGCTTGAGATACCCTCCTTACAAATATCTATGAAATATTTCATTTATAATGACACTGCTTGCCATGCTCGTTTAGATCAACTAACACTCCTCGATGAACGTCACATCCATGTCATCGAGCACACACGAGTATATCAAGATCACCTTCACTGTGCCTACAATAGTAAGGTACATCAATGTAAACTTAATATTGACGACTTGGTTCTCAAATAGAACAAAAAAATCACAAGTCAACCTCGCCAACAACGTGATAAATTCACTCCAAACTAGTTGGGACCATTTATTATCACACACAAATACAGTTTGGGAGCATATCGTCTGGCTAATATTGAAGGCCTTAATGATCATGAACCCATAAACATCTTGCACCTTCATGCCTTCAATGCATGATGCACAAACACATTCACCATCACAAGTGTCACATAGTATTATAAGTAAATCATCAAGAACATCACTATGTGAATCTGTTATTTCTTCTTTATTATTTATTTGTACATGTACGTTTCACCTTTCTACAATTTTTATGCTCAGGGTATTTGTTTTTCCTTTTATAGAACTCACATCATTAGTAGGAGATCTCTACAGCGGCCTCACCTACCACCATGTAGGACCATTTGTAGCCACAACAAAAACCCATTACATCGGCTAATATCGCTCGACCACCAACCACACTTCATACCAGGCACTCCTCTCATTAATCCCATTTAGATCATCATACATCACCTCAACACCACTCCCCTCGCCATGAGGTTCATCTTATTTTCCACACTCTGGTGAAAGATAGATCACCATGTCATCGTTCGATGACAAATAGGAATCTGCCCAACCCCAAGAACGGGGATCATCCTCCCATCTATTTGATGATCTTAGATGTCACTATTCACCTACAAATCACCTACACCATCCCATAGGATCCTACCACCCACCTAATAGGGAGTATACACCTCATCAACCCACCCTGCATTTCTACCTGCTTCCCTCCCCAATGGTGAGTCTACCTATGCCCAAGCTTTGCAAGCCCATGCGGCCCAATCTACTCAAGATGGTCATGCAAAAATACCTCCTTCCCATTCACATCATCACTTAGGACCATCGCCTATGTCACTAGTCCTTAAAACACCTCCTTCACCATTATGAGGCTTACCGTCCCAACCTATTTTACAATCACCACAGTAATTTCACTTTGTTGCCTCCTCATCGCAGCCTAATCCCTTTTCTACCATGCATCGGGTCATTCCATTCGCATTGGAATCTTGATCACCCCATTCCCCAATACCATCGCCACCACACCATGAGATACAACATCTCTTCCCCTATATTGAAGCTCTAGAATTGTAGATGAGCCACTGTCATTGCCATGTTCACCCACGATAGTCTCCCATGACTCGTCCATCCTCACTGTCACGTAGATCCCTTCCCCGATCCTAGACTCGACCCAAGCCAAAACCTAGACACATGCCTCTATTACCAAATCATTCTTCACCTAGACCTTAGTCACCTCCAACATACCCATACATCTATCTTATACCTATTCCACACATACCATTTTTTGAAATGTTTCATCATCTCATGCATTAGGGCTTTGTCGACCTACCCGATATTCAACCTATTGATCTATCTCGTCCTAAACCGTGCAACTACAATGAGAATAAATTTTGCATTTACCATCACCATCCAAGCCATGATATCAAAGAGTGCTTATCATTCTAAGCCCTGGTGCACAACATGTTGCACGGTGAGCGTACCCCATCACTAGAGCGTTCTTTTTAGTTTAGCCTACTTGTCAGTCCTCCGTGCTAAACCACTCCTAGGAATTTACCACCTCGTAGTACCCTAACAGTGCCTATCTGCTATATTCATAACATGTCCAACTATGGCTCTAGCAAAAATTCTAGCCATATCATCATTTCACCATCCTACTCCCACTTGAATCTATGCCATTTTACCCGACAGTAGTTTTAGTTATTCTTCTTCTTCTATCTCATTCTTCTACTTCTTACATATGTTGATTCATTTCTTCTCTCCTATATTTGTTGGCTTTTGGTGATCCCTTTTCCTTGATTGATTACCAAAGCCTACTTCTTCTCACTTATTCCACCTGTACATTCCACTCTCACATCTTCCTTCTTCTTGGAAACTATTACATACATTTATACAACTCACAACTTATACATCTACTACACACACACACACCACACACTGGGGCAACCATGATCATGGCATCACACTTTTTGTCATCATTACACACTTCACTTATCTGTAAATAGGTTCTAAAATTCTCCTTCTACACATCATTACTTTCCTCTTGTAAATATTGTATTCCTCCACTTGAATCATTTACAGTTACATCCATTGCACATATTCATATACTTTATAGTTAGAATTTTAATTCATGTTTTTACATTCTCCCCCAAAATACACCTCAGGAGGAATAATACATGCATTTATTAACATCACCACCTGGATGTCCATTCCCCCTTTTCAGGATCAGGGTATACATAGGTGTCGTGTTTAGTTTTGACTACTCTGTAGTTTAGGCAATCAAGTGTCACCTATAACTACTGAGTCTTGTACATTCTTCTTATGGTCCTTTAGGTTGGTTTAGCTTCTCTCATGGATCGCTCACAATAGGTTACACATTAACAATTTTGAGCCTAGGAAAGAGGACATCTTGAGTAGATATCACCATCTAGCGAATGGTATCCCCTACTCGTCATATCACCTGCATGGTCAACATACAACCTGGGGATAAAAAAAGGGATCAAGCATAAGAAAAATTCAATAACTGGATAGAAAACAAACTTTATCGCCCATACAAAAAGAGCAAAAAAAAAAAAATGAAAATAGCATTACCAAAATCAGATAGGTTAACACTAGAACAGAGGCAAAAAATAAAATGAAATGCCTCTTGATATCACCCATGTTATGCTTATCGTCTTTGGTCCTTAGGTTCAACTTAACACTATGGGATGATCCCATCGCTAGAAATAGGCTCCAAGAGCCTGCCTACTAGTGGAATAGTCTTACAGGTGATAACATATATCTCACATTAACATATCACTTTTGTAGAGATCATTGTTGTGGATGGATGAGCTAGCTAGTCTGATAGCATCTACAACGGGTTAATCCTACCTCCCTAAAAATAGATAAATGAACCTTACACATTCACACACATAGGTCCAAGACAGACTGTGAACTAGCCTGATTATGTTATAAGTTGCCACAAAACTTGTATAGCTAAGGGTTTGAGATTTGATTGTCATAACTATGTTAGTCAAAACCATTACACATGCCTTACATTATCCATCGACCCTAAAATCATGGAATGGATCACATACATACAGGTAAATGCCATGATACAAGTGCTTCCTTGGTACATTTTAATAAGTCCATACATGCACCTATGCATCTATGTTTGCTACACCTAATAGTTATGCATTTTTATTACATACATTCACACAATTAACTTACATTATACATTCATGCTACACACATTCCAAAATCAAATTATAACATTGCATTTATTCTATGTACATTCATTATAACATCACATCCGATATCGCATCACACTGCATTCGAAACATAATAATACATAATATTCTACAATTCATCCATATAAAAGAATGATAATGGATCTAAACCATTCACACATATGTATCTACTAATCATACATACCTACGAACTATATTGTGCTATCTATGCAAACATAAATACAATACATTTCAAACCATCAAAACAACACAATCATATATAACAACCAAAATCAAGGTATATATATATATACATCATCATCATCCAAAAATACCCAAAGGCTATAACCTGGGACCATGCCCATCACATATAATATCCTGAATTCTAAAGAACACAAGCTTATACTGAGAGGGGGGGGTGAACAGTATAAGACCTCTTTTTAATTTTTCCTTTATACTTCAAAATAGTAAAGCAATATACCTAAAGCAATATCAAAAAAATGCACAAAACCATTCACAAAGTGACACCAATTTTAATGTGGTTCACCCAGAATGGCTGGGCTACATCCATAAAACTTTTCTCTAAAAGTTATCTCAAAGTTCTTTAGGAATCCTTCCCAATTACAATGTTTATGAGCCTTATCCCAAAGGAGATACCTTCCCCCAATAAGAATTTATGAGCCTCTGCTCAAAGGAGATACCTTCCCCAAATCTGAATTTATGAGCCTCTGCTCAAAGGAGATACCTTCCCCTAATCTAAATTTATGAGCCTCTGCTCAAAGGAGATACCTTCCCCTCTACTCTGGAAATGATCCCTCAGAAGATCAATTGTCTCTACCTCTTGCCAGCACGTGGAACTCCTTTCCATCGAAGACCTCCTATCCTCAATGCTTAGCCTAAGAGACCTCTAACTTCTATGATCACATCCATAGCAACTATGCAACCTGTACCAAACATAGTCAGTCAGTCTAGTACAAGTCTTCCTTTGTCTGTCAGATCTGTTCAACACTTGAACAAATCAATCCTCTGCACACAAGCCTTCTCAAAGACTTGCCAAATATGTCCTCAGGTTCTTCTAAAAGAACCAATGCTCCTCTGTCCTCAAGTTCTCTGATAGAACTATCAAACTCAGCTCACAAGTCCTCTACTAGGACTTGTCCAAATCTGCTCACAAGTCCCCATCGAAACCTGTCCAAAACTGCTCACAAGTCCCCACTGGAACCTATCCAAAAAAACTGCTTACAAGTCCCCACTGGAACCTATCCAAAAAATTGCTCACAAGTCCCCACCGAAACTTGTCCAAAATTTTCTCACAAGTCCCCACCGAAACCTGTCCAAAATCTGCTTACAAGTCCCCATCAGAACCTATCCAAAACCTGCTCACAAGTCCCCATCGAAACCTGTCCAAAAACTCAGCAAGCTCACCAAGAAAAAATTTCTTAGTAGGAAATCACAAGGTGAATTTTTAGAGACCCAATGTGATTTGTCAAACTCATAGAAGCATAAAGATAATTGTTAGAGACTCAATATGTTCTATACTCAAATCCCAATCTCAAAACTCAACTCAAATCAACTCAGCTCAAACTCAATCTCAAATCTGAAAACTCAACTCAATATCTGAAGTGGATAGGATAGAATGCTTTCTTTCAAGAACATGAAACCCCAACAATTTCCAACTATGTAAAGAATCACATAACAATGATACTCATATTATTTTCACCATCAAATAGGGCTTCAACAACAATGCTCATCAAACAAGGTTCAATCAACACCATTCAGCTCAAAACACAACCTTGAAGCATTTCACAATCAACATCAGAAAAGGAAACAAGTAAAACTCCTTTTCTCTCAAATATTGTTTTAACAAAAGCATCCACCAATTCAACTCACAATAGCATAAAACAACTTTTCAATTCATCAACAAAGGAGTAAGCCCAACACTTTAACCAAGTAAAGAATAACTTGATTATAACCAACTTAATGAAAGTAAATTTCAATCTCAAAGCTGTCCACTTAAGGTTTCATACTTTCACACAAGAAGCAATTAACCTTAACACATCATGCTTTCATTTCCATAATCAACCAAAAGCACTCTCAACATTACAAGAAAAATTTATCCATTATACACCTTATTTCTCCCTTATAGTCTTATCAAAAAATAAACTTTATCTCTCATAAGAATGCAATAAGATATTTCAACAACACTTTCAAAATAATATTTTATCAAAATAACAACAAGCTTTGAAACTCCTTATAACTCCTAAGCTGTTTTTCTTTTAACAAACTTCCTCCATCTGCAACATACACTTAGAAAAAGATTAATTTTGAAAATACCTTAGCCAACATCAAAAATCGCTTTGGAGAAATTTGTGCATGAAATCTAACACTACCCACTGCGTCCACGACGAAAAACCCTTCTACGTGATTCGAACGTGGAACCTCCCATTTGGGTAGCGTGCCAAAAGCCTAGTCGCTACCGATGCGCCAAAGGCACTCGATGAGGTTAAAACCTCATGCTGTTACACTTGTCCATTTTGCGTCAAGAAAAATAAAACACAGTCCTCCCTTCCTTCTGACGCTAACTCACAGACGACAAGCTATAGGGCAGATTCGATAAATAGCAAGACAAACAAACGAACAACAGATTATGAAAAATGGCGAAGACACAGAAACAATCAGTGGATTACAAAAACCAGCGATGACACACAAACGATCAATGGATTACAAAAATCGACGAAGACACAGAAGCGATCAACGAGAAACTCTTCAAAAATTGGATGGGATTCATATTTGTTTTCACTGAGGGGTATTAATATGAATCCTTGCCATGAGCTCTTCGACATCGATGGGGAGTTTACCACGTCGGTGGAGGTCTTGGGCTAGCGCCCACCGAGTTTAAAACATAGTGCCCACCTAGACATTTGCACCATGGATTAGGAGAACCCATTGCAAACCATAAATTAATATTTATTTAAAAATAATTAAAGGGAACCTTAACAAGGTTTTTAATTATTTAAATAAATATTTCCTCCTGGACCCAATTGCATTAAATTAATGCATCCACCTGAAATCTTTAAACCTGCCAACTTGGGGTTAACAAAATACCTTTGAAACTGTCATGCCGAACCTTCATCAAAACAAGTTATTTGACATCAAACCAAAATCCTTCAAGAGCTTCTTGACATCAATGACAACTTATACACTTGAGCAAGGGCAATGTACCCAAAGTACCCAAAATTGCCAATAAATTCCTGCAGGCTACAACCAAAGATATAACTCCTAGCTATCACCACGATTCTCCCCACACCCCTCCTAGCTCGCACGCCTCTCTGCTTCCTGGCTCGACTTTTCAAATACCTCTGGAGCTAGATCTACCACAAGCTGCTCCATAGCAGGTGGATCCTACACCTCAAATCTAGCACCAACCTCTACTATTCAAGCAACACTGTGCTAACTCTGATGAGAGGGTTCCCATACTCATGACTGTGTCCCAAATTGCGACACCACCTATGTATAGTTAGGGAGAGGAATCCTGCGCACCGATAGGGAAGTCTCACACAATATCCTCATGGTAGTATCCACACCCAGATGACCAATCAGGTTCATAATTTTTTGAGCCTGCCTCATCACCATGACCCTCAACTACTCCATCTTAGCCCCTTGCCTGACCATATTAGCCTGCAACTGCTCCACCTTAACCTCCAACTGACAGACTCTATCCTGTAGAGCCTGTGCCTCATCCGCTGCATCCCCCTTGCAAGGATATCAATAGGAATATGTTGTGCCGCATCCACAAACACACCAATATCAATGGTGTCATCTACATCACCCATAATAGTATCAACACCTCCCTCTGCCTTGGACCCAGTAGCCTATCTCATACTAGCATCCACATCCATTTCAACATCCCCGAGCACCTGCTCCATCCTCACATCTTGGGTGCTCACTCCACCACCCAAGCAGCATTTTGAGCACTATAAAGAAACCTCCCCTGCATCGACATACACACCCTCAGCCTGAGCTCTCCTACCCATCCTCCACACCAATGGAGGTACCCCAACATTAGGTTCCACCCACCGATAAACCATGCCCCTGCCAGGCACCCAACACTACCAAGCCCACCATGCATCAAATGCTAAAGTCGTCCCAACATCCCCTACAGTTGGGATATCTATAGGAGGATCCCTCTCTAATCCATGGTGGTACCACAGGTCATTCTTCTCTATCACCCTACCACTTGAAGTAAGTTACAGGAGTCCTAGGGAAATCCTATCGCAAATCAAACTGCCTTCTCACTCGGTCAAAATAAAAATACTCTGTCTACCGAGTATACCTCCCCACCAACCATCTGCCCTATCTGATGGCCTACAGCTGCTCATCATCCTCATCCCAAATAACTCCACCCAAATAGGTTCTCCACCTAATATCATCAAGAGTAACATCCTCAAACTTACCCCTCCAAAATAGCGAGTCACCCTCATGCGACCTCTTAATACCCTACTCAGCTGTTGTGCTCCATCTCAAAGCATAGGGAAAATACTTTTTGCCCTCAACATGCACAGTACAAGGCAATAGAGGTGGCCTCTCAATAGAAATGTGTTCCCATGCCCATACCTGTAGCAAAGGGATTACACTCAATCCTATCCTCCTACCCCGAACAACCTTGTACAACTCACGATAGACTTGGGCTAACAAAGCAGGTGCCCAAGCAAACACAACCCTGTGCTCCACCATGTCACTAACCAAGTCTAACATATTCTAAGTAAATAGAAACCTAGAACTATCAGGTAGAGCATATGTGGAGATCATCATCATAGCCACGCACTATCAATCTAATATCTTATCCTATACCCACAACCACTCGTAATCCATCTTTGAGACATCAATGTCTCTCCAATCAGTCCCAAAGAATCTCTCCAACACAACATCCTTCCTATCATCTGCGACTGCTCTCACATGAACACCCTCGATCGACAGTCTATAAATCGGATACACATCCTCTAGTGTAACAATCATTTCCCTAGTAGAAAAATGAAAAGTATTTCGATCGACGTCCCACCGTTCACACAATGTAGACACGTAAGCTCTATTTGTGTGGATACTCTTACATTCCCACACACCTTGAAAATGTATGTCACACACCTTGAAAATGTATGTCATCCAACCATGACAACTCATCTTCAGTCTTCATCAACTCCTCGAAACCTTCTTTAAACTTCCTCACCCAATGGCGGGGTTAAAGCATCTTCACCTGTTCAAAACACAATACAACACACATCAATAATCCACATAACAATCCAATCAATCCAATCAAACAAAACTGCATCAATCATAATTTTCAAATTAAACTTATTTAATTTGGCACACATTTCAAAGAAAAATAATGCACAAAACACATCGACATAATAGTCACACATTTGGACGCCCATTTTGACATTTCATGGCAAAAGTTTGAACTAACTCGACAAACAACATCATTTGGACTCCCAACAGCCTAGTTCAAATTTACAACTACCTATTAATTGACACACAAATCAAACATAAGCCAAACAACAACATGTACAAAAAAAATATCATTTTTGGATACCCATTTGCCCACTTATCAATAAATGTGTCGATAAAATTCAAAAATAATTCATCAATCTACACAGATCTAATAGTCGACTCTGTCATAAATACACCAAAACCAAACACACATCCAGACACACGATCTAAAGATAACAGTCATATTTTTAGATACCCATTTACCCACTTGATGGTGAAAGCTCAAATAGACGTTGGGTACAGTCTAAATCGGGCTATTGATAGCTCATTTTTAGTTTAACACTACTCTACACTTGGGCACGCAAATCAAAGGTAGGCTAAACAAAGTCATTCATAAAAAAAAATAACATTTTTGGACACCCATTTTGCCCTTCTGCAGTGAAAGTTTCATTGGTTTTCTAAAATTTTACGCCTAACATGTCAAATATAACAGTCTAGATTTGATATATTACTCTAAAAGCGATAAATTCAAAACTCACATCAAATGAAGTCAAAAAAATAAAACAGTCACATAACGAAATACCCATTTCTTACTTTAGTAGACAAAATGCAAAAACATATTAATGTCAGTACACCGTTACTTTAAAAACTGACAGTCAAACTTCATATCGACTCTACCCATTACCCGATCAAATTAATGCCAAAACAAGTCTAATTTTGAAACGGATCACATTTTTAGGTACCCATTTGGCTCATCTACCACTATGTATTCAAATTTACATTAAAAATTACATTTTTTTTTAAATTGGAACGAAAACCTCCCTCCTCATTGACATTTCTCAAGAAATTTAAAACAAAAACAAAAACAAAGCAAAAGAACACTTACCGGTGGGTCCCTGCACCTGCTTCTAGATGCTCTGTGTCCCCTCATCATTGTCGTTCCCAAAGTCATCAATTTCATTCTCCTCATGTCATTGGATGCCTCCAAAAATCACTTTTCACCGTCGTGCAAAGTCAAAATGAGCCCATTCCAAGCAAATTAGGGCTTAAATATGCATTTATCATCGATTCACCCCTCAAAGGGTGAAATGAACCCAATTCGCCCCCTAGGTGGCGATTTAGGTCAAATTCACCCCTCGGGTGGCAAATTCAACAAAAAAAACCCAATTCACCCCCAAAACCCTAGGAAAGTAGGCATTTGTCACATTAAACCCTATGAACCTTCCAAACTTGTCTTTTCAGTTCATTTGCATTCATAATCATCATGCATTGATATTTATTTATCAATCACTGCATGATCAATTCATCACACTTCATTCGCCTCATTGCTGATTCCTCATTTGAGGGTGTATTTATCCAAAGTCAGCTTTGCACACAACCACAACATCTAAAATCCAAAAGTGTGATTAGCGCATTTGTCTACAAAATTTTTTGTTGAAGATTATCATACGATTATAATCTCAATTCCAAAAAAACATGGGTTACATCATGAGAGTTATGCTTTTCCATGGAGAATTCAATATAGCATTCATGTACGTTGAGTACACAATGGATGATACGTTTGATTAATCCTAGCGCAACATTTGGAAATGGACTTCGTGACCATTTTGATATGGTCACGAGTTGATCCAAATTTTAAACTAACTCAAATGGTTTGACACTTGTCACCATGTTCTCATCAATCAATCAACAACAAATATTTAGTTAGGCTTTTGTCCTAATCATACTTTTAGACCATGTTGATCTGGTCGCAAAAGCAAAGTAGTCAAAAGTTATCATTCTCAAGCAACTGGTATGGCATCCTAAATGTCATACGAAATCAACAAAATCACATCATTGCATTCATAATCATTCATTTTCATTTACCAGCACTATTTTTATCTCTTTCCTCTTTTCCTTCTGTCCTTCTCTTCTTCCCATGTGGACATCAAGTTGATATTGTATGGTCACGCTTCGAGCGGCTACATACCTTCGATTAGATTCCATTATTTCTCTTATTTTCCCTGGATACCCGATTGATTTGTATGGTCACACTTCGAGTGGCTACATACCCTTTGATTGGATTCCATTCCCCTTCTATCTATTTTCCTTCTGTACAAACCCTTCACATTTTTGTATTAAATTGTGTTCTACATAGTATAGTATAAAAAGGGGCAAATGTAGACACCCAAAAGTCGCACATTGCCATACCTACATAATTGTAGATCCTTCTGGACACTTGCAGGTTTACATAGGCCATCCTAGGTACCCCTAGGCTATCGTAGACCAGCTTAGACTATTGTAGATCCTCCTAGACATGCGTAGATTGTTGTAGTCATGCGTAGTCATACGTAGATGGTTGTAGTCATGCGTAGTCGTGCGTAGATCACCATAGATTGTCATAGCATCATGTAGACTCCCATATACTACTTCACATCTTTTAGGTCCTAAACCCTCATAAGCATTCCAAATTACATCTGGTGCATTGAAATATCATTAGACGGTCTATTCACACATAATTGAGGCCCCCACGGGGTATTAGTTGACCAAAATAATTAATAAGTCAATACCCAAATTCTAATTTAATTTTTACTTCACTTAAGTCACCTTTTTAGGGTAAATTTGATTAAAAGAACCCTTAATATTGATTAGCACTAATCACATCCTCCCACATGTGTGATATTAGGGTTTTTTGAGATATTTATTTAATCATTTCTTAAATTGGCTTAAGCACCTCCTAATCAGGATTAGCCCTAATCCATCCTCACATGTGTGAGGATGGGATATTTCTCATAAGGAATGTGATGTTGACACATTACATTTATTAACCTAATCCTAGTTAGGATCAAATCTATGTTTAGTCTATCTACCCCCCCTGCACCTTGCCTTTGCCTATAAATAATGGGTCCCAAACCCCTAATTAATTTTGATTCCCAAATTCAACAAAGCATAGTTACTCTATTGAAATGGAAAGCCAATATTGAACAATCACTTCTCGGTGCACACAGTTAGATTTCAATAGTACATAGAGGCACCCCAGCTGCCTAGGAGTCAACCCACCGAAAGGATTTTGCAGAAGAGGCATCATAGCTCATATCACCCCTTGCCCCATGAATCCAGCCTCAGTTCACCTCCCGAGTGGTGAATTGGGTCTATAGGCCCCAAATCACTCTAGATTTGGGTGGTAAGCTTCCTTTTACTATATTATTACTTTTTGCACAATTTATTTCATGCTTTGTTATGATTTTACAGTCATTTCGTCTTTATAAATATGGGGGCTGACTAAGGCAAGCCTCGCAACGTATTGACCCCTTCTTGCAAGTTTCTTTCAGGTTATTCAATAGATTTGAAAGAGAAGAACACCAAAAAACAACCTGACGATGGCCCAATACAACACACATCAATAATCCACATAACAATCCAATCAATCCAATCAAACAAAACTGCATCAATCATAATTTTCAAATTAAACTTATTTAATTTGGCACACATTTCAAAGAAAAATAATGCACAAAACACATCGACATAATAGTCACACATTTGGACACCCATTTTGACATTTCATGGCAAAAGTTTGAACTAACTCGACAAACAACATCATTTGGACTCCCAACAGCCTAGTTCAAATTTACAACTACCTATTAATTGACACACAAATCAAACATAAGCCAAACAACAACATGTACAAAAAAAAATATCATTTTTGGATACCCATTTGCCCACTTATCAATAAATGTGTCGATAAAATTCAAAAATAATTCATCAATCTACACAGATCTAATAGTCGACTCTGTCATAAATACACCAAAACCAAACACACATCCAAACACACGATCTAAAGATAACAGTCATATTTTTAGATACCCATTTACCCACTTGATGGTGAAAGCTCAAATAGACGTTGGGTACAGTCTAAATCGGGCTATTGATAGCTCATTTTTAGTTTAACACTACTCTACACTTGGGCACGCAAATCAAAGGTAGGCTAAACAAAGTCATTCATAAAAAAAAATAACATTTTTGGACACCCATTTTGCCCTTCTGCAGTGAAAGTTTCATTGGTTTTCTAAAATTTTACGCCTAACATGTCAAATATAACAGTCTAGATTTGATATATTACTCTAAAAGCGATAAATTCAAAACTCACATCAAATGAAGTCAAAAAAATAAAACAGTCACATAACGAAATACCCATTTCTTACTTTAGTAGACAAAATGCAAAAACATATTAATGTCAGTACACCGTTACTTTAAAAACTGACAGTCAAACTTCATATCGACTCTACCCATTACCCGATCAAATTAATGCCAAAACAAGTCTAATTTTGAAACGGATCACATTTTTAGGTACCCATTTGGCTCATCTACCAATATGTATTCAAATTTACATTAAAAATTACAATTTTTTTTAAATTGGAACGAAAACCTCCCTCCTCATTGACATTTCTCAAGAAAATTAAAACAAAAACAAAAACAAAGCAAAAGAACACTTACCGGTGGGTCCCCGCGCCTGCTTCTAGCTGCTCTGTGTCCCCTCGTCATTGTCGCTCCCAAAGTCATCAATTTCATTCTCCTCATGTCATTGGATGCCTCCAAAAATCACTTTTCACCGTCGTGCAAAGTCAAAATGAGCCCATTCCAAGCAAATTAGGGCTTAAATATGCATTTATCATCGATTCACCCCTCAAAGGGTGAAATGAACCCAATTCGCCCCCTAGGTGGCGATTTAGGTCAAATTCACCCCTCGGGTGGCAAATTCAACAAAAAAAACCCAATTCACCCCCAAAACCCTAGGAAAGTAGGCATTTGTCACATTAAACCCTATGAACCTTCCAAACTTGTCTTTTAGCTTCATTTGCATTCATAATCATCATGCATTGATATTTATTTATCAATCACTGCATGATCAATTCATCACACTTCATTCACCTCATTGCTGATTCCTCATTTGAGGGTGTATTTATCCAAAGTCAGCTTTGCACACAACCACAACATCTAAAATCCAAAAGTGTGATTAGCACATTTGTCTACAAAATTTTTTGTTGAAGATTATCATACGATTATAATCTCAATTCCAAAAAAACATGGGTTACATCATGAGAGTTATGCTTTTCCATGGAGAATTCAATATAGCATTCATGTACGTTGAGTACACAATGGATGATACGTTTGATTAATCCTAGCGCAACATTTGGAAATGGACTTCGTGACCATTTTGATATGGTCACGAGTTGATCCAAATTTTAAACTAACTCAAATGGTTTGACACTTGTCACCATGTTCTCATCAATCAATCAACAACAAATATTTAGTTAGGCTTTTGTCCTAATCATACTTTTAGACCAAGCTGATCCGATCACAAAAGCAAAGTAGTCAAAAGTTATCATTCTCAAGCAACTGGTATGGCATCCTAAATGTCATACGAAATCAACAAAATCACATCATTGCATTCATAATCATTCATTTTCATTTACCAGAGACTATTTTTATCTCTTTCCTCTTTTCCTTCCTCGTCCTTCTCTTCTTCCCCTGTGGACATCAAGTTGATATTGTATGGTCACGCTTCGAGCGGCTACATACCTTCGATTAGTTTCCATTATTTCTCTTATTTTCCCTGGATACCCGATTGATTTGTATGGTCACACTTCGAGTGGCTACATACCCTTTGATTGGATTCCATTCCCCTTCTATCTATTTTCCTTCTGTACAAACCCTTCACATTTTTGTATTAAATTGTGTTCTACATAGTATAGTATAAAAAGGGGCAAATGTAGACACCCAAAAGTCGCACATTGCCATACCTACATACTTGTAGATCCTTCTGGACACTTGCAGGTTTACATAGGCCATCCTAGGTACCCCTAGGCTATCGTAGACCAGCTTAGACTATTGTAGATCCTCCTAGACATGCGTAGATTGTTGTAGTCATGCGTAGTCATACGTAGATGGTTGTAGTCATGCGTAGTCGTGCGTAGATCACCATAGATTGTCATAGCATCATGTAGACTCCCATATACTACTTCACCGGCTTTCAGGTCCTCAACCCTCATAAACATTCCAAATTACATCCGGTGCATTGAAATATCATTAGACGGTCTATTCACACATAATTGAGGCCCCCACGGGGTATTAGTTGACCAAAATAATTAATAAGTCAATACCCAAATTCTAATTTAATTTTTACTTCACTTAAGTCACCTTTTTAGGGTAAATTTGATTAAAAGAACCCTTAATATTGATTAGCACTAATCACATCCTCCCACATGTGTGATATTAGGGTTTTTTGAGATATTTATTTAATCATTTCTTAAATTGGCTTAAGCACCTCCTAATCGGGATTAGCTCTAATCCATCCTCACATGTGTGAGGATGGGATATTTCTCATAAGGAATGTGATGTTGACACATTACATTTATTAACCTAATCCTAGTTAGGATCAAATCTATGTTTAGTCTATCTACCCCCCCTGCACCTTGCCTTTGCCTATAAATAATGGGTCCCAAACCCCTAATTAATTTTGATTCCCAAATTCAACAAAGCATAGTTACTCTACTGAAATGGAAATCCAATATTGAACAATCTCTTCTCGGTGCACACAGTTAGATTTCAATAGTACATAGAGGCACCCCAGCTGCCTAGGAGTCAACCCACCGAAAGGATTTTGCAGAAGAGGCATCATAGCTCATATCACCCCTTGCCCCATGAATCCAGCCTCAGTTCACCTCCCGAGTGGTGAATTGGGTCTATAGGCCCCAAATCACTCTAGATTTGAGTGGTAAGCTCCTTTTTACTATATTATTACTTTTTTCACAATTTATTTCATGCTTTGTTATGATTTTACAGTCATTTCATCTTTATAAATATGGGGGCTGACTAAGGCAAGCCTCGCAACGTATTGACCCCTTCTTGCAAGTTTCTTTCAGGTTATTCAATAGATTTGAAAGAGAAGAACACCAAAAAACAACCTGACGATGGCCCACATACAAAGAAGCCCACCTACACTGAGGGACATCAAAAGAAGGCATCAAGCCTATAGTGTATTCATGAAAGGAAAAAGGGGAATTCACCCTATTTGTAACCCATATCAAATTTATCATGAATAAAACATATATTTACGAATGGATTGTGTTATTACTTGTTGTTAGATCAAATGTCAACTTCTGGTCGTTTCACTTGTATTTCATTTTTCTCAACTTAAACAACATCCTTCAATTTTACAAGTGATTGTTCTATGTGAACAACATCCTCCATGTTTACAATTTTATGTTCCTCTTGAACAACATCCTCCAAATGTATAATTGGTTGTTCAATTTGAACAACTACATCCCATTGCACGATTGGTTGTTCCACTTGAACAATATCTTCCAATTGCATATTAGCTATACTTTCATTATCTGCACTTAAATAACAACATTTCTTAGTGCCTTCCATTGGTACATCAAACTTCTCCATTTGAGTAACAATATGTACACACTCATCTTGGATAATGGTCTTCTCCACTTTGTTCACTTGCATGGCAGTATGCTGTTCTTCCTTATAAGTAGCTATCCCTTCATCTTCCATTGACACAGATGTCAGACTTTCATCCTGCTCACCATTGTGCATCACTATTGGTAATTGTTGTGGTGTCAAAAACTCTTTTCCAACCTTCAATTTCTTACCAAAATTTCTAATCAACCTTGACTGAACTTGACTTGTACACTTTATCAGCCCATTTGTATGGTTACCTAGACTTGTACTATTTGACTAGCAATTGTATGGTTTACCTTGTAATTGTACTATGTCAATGGTAATTGGAAAATTTACTTTATCACTGTACGATTTACATTGCAACTATAATATATCATTGTCAATTGGATAATTAAATTTCTCACTGTACGATTTATACAACAATCGAACAACTTTCCCTCTTGCTTTATGGCTCTCTCTAGCAATCGTATACTTCCTTTGGTTGTACGATTTCCCTGACCATCATACGATTCTTTCCCATAACCACATAATTTTTTATCTTTCACTTGTGACTGTGCAATTCTTTCCTCCATTCGCATGGCTCCCTTTGGATGATGCACATCAAATTAACAACCTTTAAATGTTTGTAAATTACAATCCTTTGTACAGTTATCAACTTTAAAATTATACACATCTTCTACAATATAACCGTCCACTCCATTTTTCACATCAACCATACACATCTCATTGTGCAACTTATCCTCCACATAAAAAATTCATCTTCCACATTTATGGCTTCAATTGGATGCCATGGTATTTGTTGTACATATTCCCAAACAACTTTCTTCTCATAACTCCATGTGATCAAGCATACCCCCAATTCATAGAGACCAAGTCTCCAAGATGTAGAAATGGAATGCAACATACTTTCCCACATATTTACCAAATTAACTATCCTCTACTTCTCTACAATTGTGTCTTTACAAATTTATATCTATCATCCACCCCAATGTTCTTCCATATTACTTACTCTTCCATACCCTTCATCAGTCTCAACAATGATAACATTGGTTCATATACACACGACAATAGGTGCCAAATGTAGCACGAGTGGAGTGTAGTATTCCCAAGAGGGATGGAATGAGAGATATTTAATATAAATTATAATTAATTGTAGATAATCTAGCCAATTCCATACAATTGTACTATTTACCATTGTATGATATTCAAATCATACAATTGGAGACTGTACAGTCCCAAATCATACAGTTGTACGGTTATAACTGACGATTGTACGATTTCTCCAAGAATCTTGGAATTATTCAAATCTCACTCCCTTTACTAGGAGTCACATGGAAATCACTTGATTTACCTTCAACATGCTTCAAAGTATAGTTTTAGGCCAAAAATTCAGTAGTTGTACTGAATTGCAAACCCAGTACGGTTTGGTTACGCCTTTGTATAGTTTGGTAAAAACCCTCTTTCTTCCAGGTATCTTGACTTATAAAAATACCCATTTTCCTCTTATTTCTAAAAACATCATTTACCATAATGGATAACAACCATTAATTTGAGTTTCTAATTATTCTTCTATTTCTCATAATAGTACACTGGATGGTTGTACGGTTTCTAGGTATGCAACTCCACCATAGATCTAGGCTCCACAGTACCTATAATATCAATAATAATTCCTCAACAATACATTTATTGATATTGCTCTCAGATCCACACATATGCATAACCATATTTTATCTAAATGAGAGTTTATATTATTCTGACATTGTACACAGGAAATGTACAATAGTAAATAAATTACAGCACTAAATCCTTCTCATTCCATCGATAATAATGACAATCCAATCTAATCCCAGTCATAATGGTTGAACTACAATCCACCATGACCCCATCCAACAACCAAAAACCCAAAAATTCGAATGAGGGGGCTTATAATGGTTGTCCAGGTCGTTCCAAAGCGGTTCCTGAGATAGTTCATTATTTACAATTGCCCGTACATTAATAAATTTAATTAATATTGACTAAGGTTTAATTTGATTTTCATAAAATTACATTTCATTTGCATGTCTTCACATTTCATTTCATTTCACATGCCTTTTAATAATTTATTTCATAATTGTACAATTTATACCAAATTGTACAATGTACATTTTAACTTGTCAATTGTACTATCTCACTAGATAGTACATTCCTCTTGCCCATTGTACTATCTCACTAGATAGTACAGTCTTCTTGTCAATTGTACTATCTCACTAGATAGTACAATCTTCTTGTCAATTGTACTATCTCACTAGATAGTATAGTCTTGTCAATTGTACTATCTCACTAGATAGTACAGTCTTCTTCAAGACTGTGCAAATCCTAATTTTATTCTTGCTTCTTATATGGATTTGTCTGCCTACAAGAAGGATAAGTATCTAGAGCCAATAAAGGAAAAACAATGGTGGCAAGTAGCAAAGAAAATATTGCAAGAGGAAGCAAAAATGACTAAGCAAGTAAAGTCGATAACTAATAAGGAACTAAGGAAACCATCAAATCAAGAGATAGTATAGTCTTCTTGTCAATTATACTATCTTACTAGATAGTACAATCTTCTTGTCAATTGTACTATCTCACTAGATAGTATAGTCTTCTTCAAGACTGCGCAAATCCTAATTTTATTCTTGCTTCTTATATGGATTTGTCTACCTACAAGAAGGATAAGTATCCAGAGCCAGTAAAGGAAAAAAAATGCTGGCAAGTAGCAAAGAAAATATTACAAGAGGAAGCAAAAATGACTAAGCAAGTAAAGTCGACAACTGATAAGGAACTAAGGAAACCATCAAATCAAGAGATAGTTGTGTAAAATTTGGTAGCACAAGTTTTGGATACCATAGTGGAAATTAAAGTATCAAACCTGTTGGAAGCTATTCTAGCATTGCAGAAAGCCATGGTGGAAGAAATACAATAGCAGAAGTTGATGGAAGTACAAAGCCAACCGATTCAGGAGGAGCGAAAGGATCAGTTTATGGATCCAATTGTATTAATTATTGATGTATAAAATAAACTTGCATTAGTTCATATGGATATCCTAGGACACAAATTGATACAAGTTATTGTAGACAGAGGATCCAACGTCAATATGTTGCTTGAAAGGACATGGCTAGAACTAGGTGCCCCATCCCTATGGACATCGAGCTTTTTATTATATGGTGCTAATCATAATGGCATCAAGATGAAGGGAGTCTTAACAGAACAACAAGTGGTGATAGCTAAACAAGAGTTTGTCTTGGATTTCATTGTGATTATGATGCAAAAACCTGCATACAATGCTCTCTTGGGGAGAGGCTAGCTACGAGTAGCTAAATTTAATCACAACTGGGGAAATAATCATATCAATTTTAAGAAGTGACAACACAAATATATGATTAATCTAGCTAATCAAAGAGTTAATGAGGATGTAGCTACGATAGATGAATCATAAAATTCCTCAATGGATGAAGGGCATGAACCTGATGAAGAAGGAATGTTGTACCTATATGAATGTAGTGAAGATGAATCCAGATCTGATAGCAGACTTCTTCATTGGCAAATGGAAGAGTACAAAATTTTTTAGCCCAAATACCTCTGTATTGAATCAGAGGAGATCAAGGAAAAACAAGACAAACCAAAAGTTAACCAAGAACCTAAGAAGGAAGCAGAAGAGAAATGGACATTTCTGAAAAGTTTTGCAGAATATACAGTAGGAGATGTGGAGATTGATACAAGGCTGACACACCCATAGAATGTAAAGAAAGCTACAAGTGAATAAAAAAATATCAAATATGAAGGACCTCAAATAGTGGACATAAATCTAGGAATGGAGAAGGAACCTAAGATGATTCATTGTGGTGATGATTGGAACCCCGTACTGAAAGTGGCAGCTTTTAAGATATTTTTAGAATATAAGGATATCTTTGCATGGACATATAAGGACCTGAAATGAGTACCCCTAGAATTGTATGTCCACAAGAAGTAGGAATAATATTCAAGGTGACAAATAGTGAAGGGGTCTCACCTATAGTGATCACCTTGAAGAAGGAAGTAGACAAGATCAGAATATGTGTGGACTTTAGGAGTCTAAACACTATAACTATTAAGGATCCCTTCCCTATTCCCTTCATAAATTCTATCTTGGAAGAAGTCGCAGGACACAATATCTATTCATTTTTGTATGGGTTCTTGGGCTACAATAAAATTAGTATATCCAAGGAGGATAAGCTAAAGACCATGTTTATTGTGGAGAATGGCATTTATGCATACAACCGAATGCCATTCGGGCTCTGTAACTTCCCAGCTACATTTCAGTGTATCATACTGTATATATTCGATCAGTTAGCAAAAGGGAACTTTAAAGCATTTTTGGATGATTGGTCCATTTATGGGAAGATCAAGGAGCATCTTCCTACCCTTAGTTAATGTATGAGTAGGTGTAGAAATGTACAAATATCATTAAACCCAAGAAAATGCTTTTGATGGTACTGTATGGGAAATTTTTGGGACACATTGTGTGCAGTGAAGGATTGAAGATAGATCCTAATAAGATCTGTGTGATATTGCACATGGAATAACCATTTGATGTGAGTTCACTTAAAACCTTCCTTGCATCAATAGGGTACTATCGAAGATTTATCAGGAATTATGCACATGTGTCCTACTTGTTGGGCACTGAATTGCACCAAGTTTACTTGATATTGCGACTGTCTATCTTCCTACTTTCTACTTAGGATTGCACCTGATAGTTGTAGCTCAAAAATCAACATTGGATGGACTAAAATAGGGGTTTCAGATCCAACCTCCAGAGTAGGCTTGTTCCTTGTCAACTTAGCAGATTGTTGACACAATTATGCTCAATTAGGGCTTGGAGTTTAGGGTAAGAAAAGGGTAAGGTTAGAGAAATATAGATATCAGTGGATGGATAGGTTAACAACATTGTATTACCATAAAAATCTTACAAAAAACCATATTAAAGATATACATCCAGATCAACTTTTATCCCAAGATAGCCCATTTCAGATGTTAAAGCATAATAAAGAAATGTTACAACAAGCAATTTCAATTACTAGGAAATGATAATCAAAATAGCAGAATTCACCAAAACCTAGATTTTATAGAAATACACCTTCTAATAACAAAGAACAAACTTCAAATAAGATTTCAATTACTCATAACAACTAGTAATCCATGATCGACACAAACTAACCATCTAAGTATTTACAGAAATACAACTATGAAATCCGAACCTCTAACATCCAGCATAGAAACACAACCTTGAGGTGAAGATAATATTGCTCCTTACATTCAGTCATTTAGAAATATTTATAGTAGTACAGGAAAACACACTAGAGCCAACCCTTGAAATCAAGGGTTTGATCTCTCTTTATAGATTTCATATCATAATATTCAAGAAAAAATACATTCAATCTTGTTACAACAACTCAGCAAAGAGTTTAGCTGGTGTTAGCTGATTCATTCAAACTATGGGAAATCCATTGGAAGGGCATCCACCATGGCAAACCAAAAGAACTGAAGTTTAGAACCTTTTGGATCATGTGTCCCATTGATCTTTCTTGAGAACAACTTGTTGTCATCGATCTGTAATTGCTTCTGGTTAGCTCTTCTTGAAAATCTTCGACGTTTCATATTCCAGTTGCACACCACAGTTATGGTGCAAAAACCTTTTAAACAGTCAAAATTTGATAGGCCAACCTCCTCCATTGATTCTCCTTATTGGACGACTCAGATTAAATTCGGCCTGAGCTGAAAGCCATCCCGCTCATTTCCTCAATCATCAGAGTCTTCAATCCGGATCCACAACATTAAAACCTTGAATCTGCTCTGGGATATTTTATCTTCCACCTTGTCTTTGTTAATCCACACTTTTTCATCGTTGATGTCATCATCTCCTCATGATTTTTGTAGATTTTAAAGATAATGCAAATCTAGGCCTGGAGTCAAACACTTAGATTATTCCACCTTTCCACCTTATCTTCATTTTGGAAAGAGAATCCTTGTTCATTTCTCGGATTGCCAATCCATACTTTTTACCACTGACATCATCACTTCCTCATGAATTTTGCAAATTTTGAAACTTTCTTCAATCTGGAGAGGAAAGCAAGAAGGCTCTTTCAGAGCGAGAAGCAAAAATACTTTTCGAAATCGGACATACGACAAGAACCAAATCCGCATTTTTATTGTTGACGTCACCATCTCTTACAAAATTTTGTGGATTTGAAACTGTAGACACCAAAACAGCACCAATCCGATTATGTGACTACAAACACTGATCACATTAACACACACAGCCCCCAGGGTAGCCCCCAGAGGTTAAACAGTGGTTCTAACCACTTACACGACAGTTTTGCAAGTCAAAAATTAGTTTGGCACCTTTTAGACACTTTATTTCTTATTCGTCCCACCCAGGGACGAGTGCAAATTTGTACTCGTCCTACCCAAGGACGAGTATGGATTTGTACTCATTTCACCCAGGGACAATTACTAGCGCTCGCTTCTGGGTGGGACGAATTCCAGGTTTGACTAGCAAAAAGTCAGACCTCAGCGCATGACAACTCAGAACTACCACTCGGCTTTTCATGCATGACATAGGAGTGCAAGTGAGTTTTCTAAAACATGCAAAGACATGCACGAGAGGCAGTTAAGAAGCCCTTGATCAAGAAGAAGTCTTCTCTTCACAAACAAAAGCATTCATGCAAAGAAACACTTTTGCATGTTAATTCAAAAAGACCCCTTGGGTCTATAAAAACGGTGAGTTTCCTCACCCAAAAAAATATACAGAGAAGGAGCATTTTGAGCGACGAAGTGCTGCTAGTTCACTCACTGGCGATTTGTGCTTTCATGATCGTGGTATTTCTTTTAGTTTCATGTTTATGCTTTTGTCAAGTCTTTCATTTCATTTAGATTCATTTCAACCATCGTTAGATTCATCTTTTATTTTTCATACACGAGTGCTACTGACTTTCTTGTTTGTTTCTTTGAGTGCAGAGTTGCAGCATTAGAGGAGCGGCGAGGAGTCTACCTTACCAACGCAAGCGGTGGCAACATTTGGCCCGCCCATTCCAAACGTGGGCATGCGGAAGAGGAATTCTGAAGCAAATTGTAGAGATCAATATCTAACGCTCCTATCCCCTAAAAAGGAAGGAGACGTATTGTAACACGAATTGAAAAGAATATCAATAAAAAGGGCTATAGTTTATATTGCTTTTATATCTTGTGTTCATTCATTTGTGTTCTTTCCTTTTAATGCAATTTTGTTTAGTTTTTCCTTTTTGTTTTCGGAATCTCGTGCTTTCAATGGCGATCACGGTGGGACCCTGTCCTTTTTTTTTAAATCACAGAAACTGATTGAATTTTTGTGTTTGTGCTTGACAGGTACATTTTTTTTTTTTTTGCAGACTGTTAATCATCTCTGCAAGGGACGATTTTTGTTCTGGAAATCGTCTCACCCTGGGACGATTGTAAAATCCTCTCTGCTAGGGACGATTTCTGTTCTGTTAATCGTCTCACCCTGGGACGATTGTAAAATCGTCTCTGCAAGGGACGATTTCCGTTCTGTTAATCGTCTCACCAAGGGACGATTTTATGTCTGCAACTTTTTAGAGCAAAAATTCAGAGGCAACTGGAGTAGGCAGAGAAGAGGTAGGGATTTTCATCATCTCTGTTGAAATTTTCTGTTTTTGTTTCTGTTTCTTTGACTGTTTTCATTTTTAGCTTGCATTGCTTAGGAAAAGTCATTCATGCATGTTTCATTTTCGTTGGATAAAATGAACCTCACACACTCCACGAAACAATTTTAAACCAAGGAGCTGGTCGTAAGACCCCAGCCCTTGATCAAGACCATTGGTGGATTTAATCACCACCTTGGCTTGATTTGCATACATTTCCCGATTGTCAAGCTGTTGTTAGGCGTAAATCCCGACGAAGACGGACCGAGCGTAGGCGGGGTGATTCCCATGCACGCGAGGATAAGTTTTCTATGGTAGGTGCCATTAACAGGACAATCCCCCTTCCGTACCGCCTACGTACCACGTACCTTCTGCTCTCACGTACCTATAGTCTCCCTCTCGTAAGGGCGGGTATATAGAGAGGTTGGTATATCGGCCTGGTTGGTATATTGAAGGGGCGACCATTTTGGGAGTTATAAGAGCCTACATAATGCATTTAAACGTTTCACAAAAACCTACAAAAACAAAAACAAACAACAAAAATGCACTAAACCAGATCTAGGGCACACCAAGAATCCTTAAAAGAGATAATCACGGTTGCTTGTGATGTGTATGCTTATTTTTAGTTTAGACAAAAAAAATCAAAAATCAAAAAAATCATAAACAAAGATAAAAATCTATGCATTTTGTCACTCGCTCCAAAAGCTCCAAGGATCCTTGCAATCGCTTGGTCACCCCAAAATGCCCCAAAGGTGTCCATGAACCCTTTGGTCAACCCAAAAGTGCCCTAAGGTTCCCATAAGTGATGCAGGACCATCCAACAAAATATGGGAAATTTTATATTTTTCTCTAAATTTTAGTGCATCTTGCCGGGGCCATAACTTCTCAACCGTAGCTCCGATTGACTTGAAATTTTACAGGGGGTTAGGTGGGATAATTTTAAACAAATACAATTCCCTAGAATTCTATTTGCCAGAAAAGTCAATTTTCGGGGCCAAATTCCATCATCTAGTGCCCCGAAATTAGGTTTTAAAATTGGACACGCAATTCTATGCACTTTTTGAGTTGTTCGGATGTCAATATCTCCTAATGTATTTAGAGCTAGGACTTGAAACTTCATTTTTGTCTTATCTACTATAAGAGGGATGCGCACACCAATTTTGGGCCCCATCTGACTCATTTCAATTTTTAGGGTTTTTAGAGAGACATCGTCATGGTGATCACCCATAGCCAAGCCCAATCACGGGCGGAGGCTATGGGGAATATCCAAGGAAGAACAAGTCATCTCCATTACAATCCCAAGGATTTGGTCATACCACCTTGGCGACCTAACATACGAGGCAGTCCCCTCCACACCTTAACAGAAAGGGACTATAGGGGTACCTCTTTTAGGGGCACTCCTGTTCAGCATAGCACCCAGCACACACCCTTCCATGAGGGGTACATCTGTAGGAGAGCTCCCTTAGATGCTTGCTATGAGTGGTCACCATGCAATGAAGCACTAGGTCAACATAGGGTTCGACGGGAGGAACCACATGATTACACTATCCCTCCTTCACCCCCACTAGTTGTCAGGACTACAAAGACAAATCCAGAGCACAAGGCTCTTCGGGCAGGGCGAGATAGCTCCGTCCACCCCCTTTTCACTTATGAAAGAGAGCACGAGGAAGAAATCTACCTTCCTCGAGAGCAATATACCGTGCGGGAGCAATACGCCTTCGCACCTGCTATCTATCAGGACCACTCATTGAGGCCAAAGCCCCGAGAGAATGCTGCTACCCCTAACAGAGGGATGTGTCCTATAGAGATCTTGGATCACTACGACCGAGATTTTTATCTAAGAGAGGCATCTAGGCCTTCTAGACATGAGGCGATGGGACCAACTATCATAGAATCTGCCGAATATATCACGCATCTCAAGCAACTCACGCAACTTGAGCTCGAACGACTACCGTTAGAGGAACCGTACCATATTAACGAAGAGCACCTTCAGCGCCAGAAGGATGAGCTATTCCAACACACTATGCAAGAAAAGACTCCAACCCCTCACATGCATAAGACAAAATATTTTGAGTGGCACAACCCATGGGGGGAAGATAGGTCATCGCGACCTCATCAAAAGCTACCCCCAACACCTCCTAGACAGGAGCGGGAAGCTACTCTCTCGATTCCTGAAGCACCACCCCCGACGCCTCCTAGACATGAATGGGAGGCCGCTCCTATAACCAATGACGGGTGCCTTCCTCAGACATCCACCCAGGCTTATGAGCCACCCTTAGAAATTCATCAAGAAGCCTCTAAGGAATCAGAGCGCGAAGAAGAGCGGGATGAACTGCCCTACCAAGGCATGGGGGGTGCCATCTGGCCACCCCTCCATAAGCCCCAAGTTCCTCAACAAGAACCAACCAAAGAGGAGGAGTTCAAATCTCCCAATACATGCAAAGCACTAGAGCACTTAGAGTTGGTAGAGGCCAAGATTTTGGAGCTCCCAAGGCCCAATTTACATAAGGCTCCTTTCGAAGAGGATCAACCTTTAACCATAGGGCTACCTGATGATGCAGTCCTCCATGTCTCAGAATCTCCAGATTTTGATGAGCTATACACATTGTCCGAAGGTGAGGATGAAACAGACATAGCCCATAGCAATCACATGCGACAGCATCGACATCCCATAAACATCGATGAAGCATGTCAACAAATAAACATAATACTAGGGCATGAGTGGCGTGTTAACCCACCGCAGTGGGACCAAGTGTTACATCCACAACTTTGGGTACATAAAGATCAACTTCCACCCAGAGATCCCATAACAACATCAGTACCGCGGGCGGACCCTGTCCTCATCTCCGTGCATAGGGCCGATCCATTCGTGCCAATTCCTACAGAGCCAGATCCGGTGCACAAATATCATCACGCTGGGGGTACCTCTATTCCCTGAAGAGCCAGTGGGTTACACCAAATGCTCCAAAGGTGTCCATAAACCCTTTGGTCAAACCAAAAGCTCCAAAGGTGTCCATAAACCCTTTGGTCAAACCAAAAGCTCCAAGGATTATCGCAATCTCTTGGTCATCCCAAAAGCTCCAAGGATTATCGCAATCTCTTGGTCACCCCAAAAGCTCCAAGGATTATCGCAATCGCTTGGTCATCCCAAAAGCTCCAAGGATTATCGCAATCGCTTGGTCATCCCAAAAGGCTCCAAGGATTATCGCAATCGCTTGGTCATCCCAAAAGGCTCCAAGGATTATCGCAATCGCTTGGTCATCCCAAAAGGCTCCAAGGATTATCGCAATCGCTTGGTCATCCCAAAAAGCTCCAAGGATTATCGCAATCTCTTGGTCATCCCAAAAAGCTCCAAGGATTATCACAATCACTTGGTCATCCCAAAAAGCTCCAAGGATTACCACAATCGCTTGGTCAACCCAAAAGCTCCAAGAGTTACCATAACTGCTTGGTCAACATAAGTATTCAAAAATCAACAAAAACAACACAAAAATCAAAATCACAAAAACATTTGCATTTCAATTCCATGCATTCTCATAAAATCATCAAAAATCACAAAACAAATTGCATTTCAATTCCATGCATACTCATAAAAAAAATCAAAATCACAAAAACAATTGCATTCCAATTCCATGCATTCTCATAAAAATCAAAATACAAAAATATAGGTTGCATTAAACATTGCATCCATCCCTTGCATACTTCGATAGGTCATACAAGTCAAAAGCACCATAGGCTGTCATTACTTGGCAATTCCATCATTTCCACCTCAAATCCATTTCCATAAACGCATACATCCAACATATCACCTTTTTATTTTAGCATAGTCAGTTGTTTCCTAATGTATATAGGGTTTTCGTCATTCAGATGTCTTTAAATTTCTAGCCAAAAACTGCTCACAGTTAAACAAATTTTACACGGGAAAGTTTTACTTGGATCACACCTTGTTACGTAACGTCCCAACACAAATTAACACACATAAAATAATTCCTAAGTTGTGTGAACGAAAGATGAAACCTGCACCGTCATCCTGGTTACCATAGGCGAAACGGCTATCTTGCTTATCCCCCTGTGCAATTGACCTTAGAAATGCTGAGAGTTGGCAAAAGGACAAGCTTCCTCCCTACCCAATTCCCCATGAATCCCAAGTTCTCAAAAGTTGCAAAAACATCAAAAATTTGCAAAACGTCAAAACATTCAAAATTGACATCCTACAGTGCACACATCAAAAGGCACGTACAATAGTGATTCTCGTCACTCCCTATCCCTTGCTCAAAAAAAAAAAAAAAAACATCAATAAAACAAAATAAACAGTGATCTTATCACTATAAAGAGCAAGTATCCCAATACAATTGAAGAAAAGCAGGGAGTCGAACTTGAATCCCTGGAATTCTCAGCATTTCGACAGGTCATGAGGCAAGCTTCAGTACCGATTTGGTTGATAGCCTATCAGTCACTGATAGTAAACCTCCCGCATGACGATATATCTATCACATTAACTTGTGTATAGATCAATGTTTGCATGTGGATGAGCTAGCTTATGGTATCCTAGATAGCATCGTAGATTAATCTAACCAAACACAATCAAGGAGTTAGTGGAGCTAATTAGGTGATCCTCAGTACAGGTTCGGTTGAAAGCCCATCTGGCACTGGCGGTATCCTGATGAATACCACATAAACGAACTCAATTGCACACACAGGGATGTGAAATAACTTGGTTAAATTCAAGTCGAATTTATACCTTGTTCAAAAGTCTTGCGAGATAAATGTACAGTCTTGGCTAGTTAGTTAAAATATCTCGAATCTAAGAAAAGCTTAACTACATTTTAAAAACAAGCTGTCACATTTTATTTCGTACATCACCATCAAAATATATGCAAAATACAAAAACAAAGTTTTCACATGCAAAGTCATTTCACAAAGTCATCCCATTAGTATAGCAAGTCAGTCAAATCTTGTACGAGTCTATGGTGCATCGACACATCATCAACACCTCATTTCATTCATTCCCTATCCATACATCATACAAATTAGAAACATCACATTCATAATCGCCTCTGCATACATCAAACACATACATAAAAACACGCCACAAAAAAAAAAAAAAAACACAACAAAACAACCAAAAACAAAAAAAAAAACAAACAAACACAACAAAACAACCAAAATATAAAAATGACAAATGCCAACAAAACCACTAAAAATTGCCGGACAAAAGTGCTCTTGCACTTAACCTCTTGGCATAAGAAAACTGATGTCGGGGTCTACCTTGTCGTTATCCTACTCCCCAAGAAGGCTACCATAGCCGGACCGCTCCACGGGAAGACGGATTTTCGCCAATGTTAACCCCAAATAGCATTCCAAAATGGGTTCACACCCACCAAAAATAGGTCAGAACAATCGAGAAACTGCTTGAGCATTCAACAGACAACATCTAAAGGCACCCTCACTTAAGTCATCTTGGGTCAAGCGACTCGTCGCTTTTCTCATGGCAGTCCTTCCTTCATCGATTCGTCGCTTGAGGGGGTAGTCACACTTAAGTCATCAATCAACAAACACACACCCAATCAAGGCAATGGCATGCATTCAAAGAATCATTGACAAAGACAATCACGCTCCCTCTTGGGGCAGCAAACAAGCAATTATCACAAACTGATTAAACAC
Organism: Wollemia nobilis; assembly: GCA_028583015.1. NCBI lineage: Eukaryota > Viridiplantae > Streptophyta > Pinopsida > Araucariales > Araucariaceae > Wollemia > Wollemia nobilis. The sequence continues at coordinate 27,243,182 of JAQPPZ010000523.1, forward strand.
TTGGCATTCCCGAAGCATGAACACAAGGTTCCCCCGTGGATAAAAGGTTGCGCCCTTTGCCTATTCATGACTGATCAATGTCCAAGCTCAAGTCACACCTCACCAAAACAGGTTAATACTTGAAATCAAATTCCTTAGCTCGTTAGAAGCAAGGATTCAAGAATGCATGCCCTTTCCATACTTGGGGCATCAAGAGTTGGTTAGGTTACTGAGAAACCCTAATCATTAGTGCTTTGGTTATCTATTTTTGCTCGGCGCTGTGCCTTGCACAACGCTTCCCAAAAAGGGGCATCTGTAGACACCAAAACAGCACCAATCCGATTATGTGACTACAAACACTGATCACATTAACACACACAGCCCCCAGGGTAGCCCCCAGAGGTTAAACAGTGGTTCTAACCACTTACACAACAGTTTTGCAAGTCAAAAATCAGTTTGGCACCTTTTAGACACTTTATTTCTTATTCGTCCCACCCAGGGACGAGTGCGAATTTGTACTCGTCCTACCCAAGGACGAGTATGGATTTGTACTCGTTTCACCTAGGGACGATTACTAGCGCTCGCTTCTGGGTGGGACGAATGCCAGGTTTGACCAGCAAAAAGTCAGACCTCAGCGCATGACAACTCAGAACTACCACTCAGCTTTTCATGCATGACATAGGAGTGCAAGTGAGTTTTTCTAAAACATGCAAAGACATGCACAGAGGCAGTTAAGAAGCCCTTGATCAAGAAGAAGTCTTCTCTTCACAAACAAAAGCATTCATGCAAAGAAACACTTTTGCATGTTAATTCAAAAAGACCCCTTGGGTCTATAAAAACGGTGAGTTTTCTCACCCAAAAAATATATAGAGAAGGAGCATTTTGAGCGACGAAGTGCTGCTAGTTCACTTATTGGCGATTTGTGCTTTCATAATCGTGGTATTTCTTTTAGTTTCAGGTTTATGCTTTTGTCAAGTTTTTCATTTCATTTAGATTCATTTCAACCATCGTTAGATTCATCTTTTATTTTTCATACACAGGTGCTACGGACTTTCTTGTTTGTTTCTTTGAGTGCGAGTTGCGGCATTAGAGGAGCGGCGAGGAGTCTACCTTACCAACGCAAGCGGCGGCAACATTTGGCCCGCCCATTCCAAACGTGGGCATGCGGAAGAGGAATTCTGAAGCAAATTGTAGAGATCAATATCTAACGCTCCTATCCCCTAAAAAGGAAGGAGACGTATTGTAACACGAATTGAAAAGAATATCAATAAAAAGGGCTATAGTTTATATTGCTTTTATATCTTGTGTTCATTCATTTGTGTTCTTTCCTTTTAAAGGGCTATTGTTGACGTCACCATCTCTTACAAACTTTTGTGGATTTGAAACCCATCATTTTTTTTTTAAAATTTACATGGTAGAATTGGTAGCTGCCACGAATCTGGGCAGGCTATCCAACTTTTATGGCCGCAATAGTATTCTGCGTTGTCTGCCTCAGAAGCTGCCACATAGATCTTTGCACAGTTCACCCCTATAACCACCATGCCACAATCATTTTAAACCTTTTATGCCACTAAAAGCACTAAGAAAGGGACAAGCATTCAGTCCGACGAGGCCCGAGATTTGAACCTTGGACCTCCACCCCCCTATGGGGTTTGGATGAACCAATTGGTCTACACCTCGGACCTAATTTGAAACCCATAATTATTTCGGACCCAAAATGGAGTTTTCTAGAATGTCTTCAAACCTTCAAAAATGAATATATGCCAGTGGACTCATACCATCATCCTGATTTCAGAGCGAAATATTAGTCTTACCACTTAGTCAAAACTTTACTATGTATGTGGCCATTTTTGGTATACATTCTGGCACCTCCCAGGTGGATTTGCTTGTAAAGCCAATCGAATCCAGAGTCTTATCCATTGGGCTATAGATTCAAAACAAGACTAACCCTCAAAATTATGTTTTAAAGAATGATTTCCATGCAAACCCTACCCTCTAAAAACCCAACTTCTATTTAGAGGGTAGAGGGTCACATCAAAACCATACCAAGAACATCATAGGACTTATTAATTCAATCAGAGACTGTGTTCATAACCTCAGTATTATTAAATCTATATACAATACTCTCTTATTTATAAGGCTTTATCCTAGAGCATACCTCCATACAAAATTGATGTTCTGAAGGCCTCACACCTTTATGGATTATTTCTAACAGTTGTCAGAATAACAAACAATACAAAACATATGTCTTAGAAATACAAAACTTATGATATATGTACAAACCAATATAAAATAATTTTAAGCATGACCCCTTCCCGGGCCTATAATTGCTCTACATTATTCTTATTCTCCCACTTCTTCATCCCTGTCTTCTTTTGGAGACTGTACTCCCTGATCATTCTTACCAGACGTATCTCCAAATAACTGAACCATCACATCTAGAGACTGAAGATATTCCTTCCAAGATTATTCAGAGGGATTGGAAGTCTCTTTGAGTTGCTTATAAACATATTGCAACTTTCCAATATCTTCATAATCAACAATGTTTCCTCTAGTTACCATATCCTCCATAAGATCTCTCAATATAGTATAGCCCATAATCAGCTTAGTAGCTTGTTCTTGCGATAATGGTTCTTCCAGTGAATCGATTTCAGCTACATTTTGTAAGCTATCTCTTATGCTTTGCTGAACCTCTTCTATGGATAACAAGTTGTGGTCCTTCTTCCAAAGTCCCTTGAAACCAACCTGAATCATTTCCTCATTTATCTCAATAATTTCTTTAACCACCCTTTCTATCCGATCAAAAAATAGCTAGAATCTCTGAATTACCCTGTGCTTCTTTATCACTATTTTTGAGGCTACCCTGGCTAGATTCCATTCTCTGTTAGGAATTGGTTTTGATAAAAATTCTAGGTTCAAAAAACTTCAAGTCGAAGACTTAGTTCTCAGGTGGAATGTAGATAGAGCAAAGCCGGGCAAACATGAGAAATTTGATTTCTTTTGGGATGGCCCTTTTGAAACAGTGGAAGCTAAAGAATCTAATGTATTTCAGCTAAAGGATTCGAAAGGAAACATTCAACCAATTTCGCTGAATGGTTTCCACCTCAAGCTTTACTATATTTGAGTTGTTATCTCATTGTAACATATGTACATAAATATTTCCCTTTCTTTCTGCACTTTGTTCTTGTTTTCGCACTTTGCAATTGGTCCTTTTTTAAAAAGGGTTCTAAAAAAAAAATTGTTTAAAAAATGACTAAGTGTTGAGAAGGGCGTGTTAAGGTCCCATTCCACATACGGTACCACCTAAAGTTCTTTGAAATGACGTTTTGCCTTCGAATCTGCATGGTTAGATCCGGATGGACAATTTCGTAGGATGATCCACCAGAAGAAATATGAGAATGGTAATAATCTAGAAATCCCTCAAAGATTGGAATAAGCTGGAGCGGAATCAGTTCAAAACCAAGCGTATGTTCTAAGTTGACACGTGGAGGCTAAAGACTACTCGCACATTCAATTCTAACAAACTTGCATGTGGACTGAAAAGTAGGCTTAAGCAATGTGATGAGCTGGCAATGCAAATTCAAATTCAACCAATAAAGAGGGGACACCACTTTTTGAGCCACCAAAGAAATAATGGAAAGGATAGTGTACCGACAAGATATCGTGCAGCAGTTGCATTTATGGCGGATGATGTGCGCATGCCAGAAAATAAAAGTGGCAAATCTTTGCACGGGATTCATTTTGCAACCTCAAGGTCAGAAAAAAGTTTAACAGTGTGCTGAAGTTCTCATCGCTTACCCCAGTGCGTAGAATCTCGGCGTTATAGGATGGCTCCTAAGAAATCCCCCACGGAAGCTATAAAGGATGTTCCAGAGTTTGAAACTGTGAATGAGAGTATGTATATACCTTACTTGGATAAAGCCAAAGCAGTAGCAGATACAAAAATTACTATCACTGAAAGGACAATATTAAGAAGGAGCGTTAACGACAGGTACAAAAACAATGTTACTCTATCAGTAGAGGGTATATGCTCAATTCTATCTTATTTGTCCTTTTATATTTATGATTTTGTTCACCCATGTCCTGAATTAATATCCGCCATTGTAAAATAATATGACCTGCTGGCCAAAGCTGTAAAAAACCACGGGGGTGAGACCCTCTTTTACATCACAATTTCTTTCTGCCATCAGATTTTTGCTTTAGGGGTAGGACCCCAGTAGCCCCGAAACCTTTATATTGGCGAACAAACTGGATTTTATTCCATGAAGAAGCGAGCGAATTATGGCGAGGCATTTAGAAATTGGGTCTATAAACAACTGGGCCAAGAACCCTAGAAAGAATTGCCAGAGGTCCCCATTTCTATTAAGAATTTTGAAAACTCATTTCTCTTTTCTATGTTGGCTTGCATGGAAGGTCTGGAATCTGACGAAAATGTCTATGATTAGCAAATCGCTACTGCTTATTGCATCTCCAATGAAAGGATGTATGAAAAATATACGGTGAAGAGGGGAATAAAGGTGATTTATTTTGATTGGCAAGCTTTTCTCACCCAAATAATTCATGAACAATTAACAAGTATGAAGAGGGGCACTGACGCTCCTAGTTTTAGACATTGTTCGAATTTGGTGTGGATGTTTTATGCTACTATAAAGGATAGAATGCCCTAGATTCTAGTAAAATATAAGAATGACCAAGGAGAGCTCATGTCGGTCTATTATTGGACAAGCCATTTGAGAAGCGACGAGTCTTATTATAGATTTAATTTGGAATTTTAGGACTAGCCCTTAAGATAATGTATGATAATTTCCCTCAACTGCCACCTATGGCCAAGAGGATTCTGAGGACTCAAAATGCAGAAGAAGGGGACTAGTATTTGTTTACTGAAGGCACAATCATTAGGTTATATGGTTTCATGGGTAAACCTTTTCTTTTGCCCCACTTTGTCACAAAAAGACTCTTTGCCCTAGAATATTTGAGGCAGGCAGAGTATATTGACTCCAAGTATGGTTTCGGGAGAAAGAGGAAATATTTACTTTCTCACCGCACGATGAGTGATATCATTGTTACCAGAAAAGGGTAGAGTCAAAAAATTGAATAATACCTGGATAGGTTAGGTTTGTTTTACATTATGAAAAGATGGATTTATGATCCAGATGGCATTTTCACTATAAATAATAAAACCCTAAATGGAGCCAAGGCCTACAAATTCAAGAGGAGGCCCAGTGTTAATTTTGAACAAGGAAGGAACAATGACGAGACTACTTTATTGGAGTGGGATGTCTCTAAAATGAGAGAATTGCCTCCATGGTTAGATTTTTATGAACAGGTTGAATATTTTGACCCTAACTATAATCTTGATCATTAGATTACTGAAGAAATGATTGATAAAATCAAAGGAAAAATGACAAAGAAGACTAAGCCCTCTTCCAAGTCAAAATCTGCAAAGAAAAAGGAAGCTGCAGAGCAAGGGGAAGAAGATTATAATGGGCCATGGGAGGACACCAAGATTATGGATTGGTGGCGTATGAGGATTGAGATTGGAAAATCTGAAATGAATTTTGGAATGCCAATTGATAAAGAGTTTTTGAAAATATATGATGAAAATGTTGATACTTGGAGGATGAAAGATGTAAGACACATTGTATTAACAGGTGATTCTGAGCCTTCCCAGCCTCCTCCAGATCCAGAAGACTCTGTAAAAGCCTCCGTAGTAGTAGAAACTTTTAATCCTACTACTGAACAAGTGGAGATATTTCCTAAGGGGGCTAGGATGTTGAGTAAAATGAGAGTTCCTAAGGGAAAATTTGTTAGCATCCCGATCATTGAGGCAAAATGTAGGCCTGCACATTTGGATTTAGGAGGACGGATGAAAGATAAAGTGGTTGATCAGGAAAGAAAATATGAGAATGTCGAGTTCAGGACACTTTCTTTTACTCCTGCAGCTTTGATAAATCCACAACCTATTGTCGAGCAATCAGTATTGTTTGGGGGAGTACAAGGAGATTTATCAGAAGAGGATTCTGAAGCTGAGATGGATGCTTTTTGACTAATTCATAAAAGAACTAGGAAGACCTCAAAAATAGAGGAGAAGGAAGTTTCAAAAAGGCAAAAAGTGGAAATGAAAGCAATTGCTGAAGAAGTGACTATCCCTGCTACAGAAGGATTAACTGAGTAGGAGCAACAGTTTGAAATAGAGGCTGAATAAGAAAACCTTACCTCTATAGGCGCAGGTATGGTTTCTAATCCCTCTTCCATTTATGAGCTTCCTGGTTCCCCAAAAGAATTTCCCTCCTCTTCAAATCAAAAGAATGTGTCAAGTTCACCTCCTTCACCTCACAGTTCTCCCCTCATACAATCAGTATCAATGGAAGTACCAATCAGTTTTGTCATATCTCAATCTCCTTCAAATACACCTTCTACTTTTGAGGCTTCTATTGTGATGTCATCCATCATTACACCCCCATATGTTTCATTACCACCATCCATGGGACATTGTGTTCCTAGTCTCTCCATTCCTTCTACTATCAGTTTGGTTCCTATTTCTATGAATTTGCCTATATCATCAGCAACAATAGCCACAAAATCTACTATTGTAATAGAGGTTGTTGTCAAAATGTCTTCACCATCGCCAATAACCAGCCAGTATGCCCTCATTTTTTTAATGCCATTATCTCCTTTGGTTGCTGATGCTTCAAGGTCTGTTGCTACATCTCAAGGGCATGCTGCCACGCAGAATATAAATGACTATTGGGCAGAAAAACTCACCAAGCCTTCTAGCCGGATGGTTGTAACCAGGAAGAGCATGTATGTCAATCCTGTCACTAGGTAGAGAATTTCAAGATCTTTGATCCCTTAGGTGAGCAAGCCTGAAAATGAGATGACTGCTAAAGATTATAAAGCAGAAGAAATTATAGAGGACATTGATAAGCTTCCTACTGAAGATGAATTAGGTATGGCTAAGGCTCATTTGGAGACCTTTTATGTAAAAACTGATATAGAAATGGATAAGGTAAATAAGCTGAAGCAACAAGTTGAAAGATTAAAAAAGAGCATTAATGATCAAAATGAGGTAGAGAAGGCTCTCAAGAAAGAAGCTAAGGGTTGGTAGGAAAGGTTTCAGAAGGCTAATGAGTTGAAAAACCAGCTGGAGGAGCAAAAGAAGCTGAATGAAGATCAAGCAAAGGAGATTCAAGATTTAAAACAATAGCTTCAGATTGAGAGAGCCAAGTCCTCAAGATTTTCTAAAGAAAGTTTGAAGAAGATCAAGAAAGAGTTACTTCTTGATGCTCAAGAGAAATGTTTAGGTCTTCAGCTAATTATCGAATATTTGAAATATGTCAGCTAACTATTATCTGTTATTCAGAAGGACTTGGATCAAATCATTGGTGAGTTACAACCCTTCCAAGGACTTTCTCAAAATCCTCAACAGGTTCTTGTTAGTAGATTCTGCAAGTCCATTACATTGAGGGTAATAATTTGAATTATTTTTTAGAGTGATGCCATACTTACTAGCAAACTCAATATACTTGGCCCCTATAAAATCAGGACCATTATCACTCACCAAAGCTTTCGAGATTCCAAATCTAGAAATTAAAATCTCCATAAAGTTAAATCACAACATCTTGATCTGACCTTTTTGTAGGAATATCCTCTACCCATCTGGTTAGATAATTAGTAGCTATTAAGATGAACTTATGTTCTGTTGAAGAATTAGGATTTATAACTCCTATTAAATCTAATCCCCATTGCTGAAAAGGTTCTTCAACTTGAATAGGCTTTAGATGAGATGCAACATTTCTAGTTCTTCCAACACACCTCTGACATTTATCATAAACCTGAGTAACTTTGAAAGTATCCTTGAAGACAGTAGGCCAATAATAGCCTGCTCTTATTATCTTCAAAGCTATAACTCTTCCCGAGCCATGACCACCAGATGATCCTCCATGAAATTCTTCTAGGAGTCTCTTTTGTTGGTCCTCCCTCAAACATTTGAGGAGAACACCATCCAAGTTTATTTTGAATAACCCTTTTGGTAATAATGCATATTTCAAAGCATGAAGTATATACCTCATTATTTGATAAGAACTTAGATCAAGTGGGCATACACTAGTTTAAAAATACATGGTCATTTGTTCGATCCAATCAGAATCCAGAGTGTGGACAATATTTACTTGATCCTCTTCTGTCATCTGACAATCTGTTACTCTGGTCAGAGCTGAAATATCTGTCAATCCTTGGCACAAGGCTCTACCTATTACCAGCTTGGTGGGGCATATTTCCACATCATATTAATGGATCTTATTAATCCAACCAACCCTTTTATTTCCAAGTTCACCTTGTAAAATAAAACTTCTCACATCTGGATAAACTACATACACCATAGTTTTACCCTGCACCAGATATTTTCTAAAATTCTTAAGTGATTTAATCACAACAAACACTTGTTTTTCAATAAAATTATATTTTACTTGATAGTCATGCAAATTCTGACTCCAAAAGAGTACAGGGTGTTCATCTCCTTGATCATCCCTTTGAGTGAGTACTGAAGCATAACTTTGTTCAGCTCCATAAGCATAGAGGATAAAACTTGAAATTCATATTTATCAAAATTAGGGCTGTAGAAATGGATTGCTTGATGATTTCAAAAGCTTTCTTCCTAACCTCAGTCCACTTGAATTTTACCCTCTTCTTGAGTAGTTCAGATATAGGCCTCACCTTATGTGCAAAATCATAATTGAACTTTTTGACAAAATTGATTTGGCCTAAGAAAGAATACAACATCTTCTGACTAGTAGGCAAAGGAATAGCTAGGATTGCTTTAGTCCTATCTAGTTCTATGGCCATACCTTCTTTTGAGACCACATGTCCTAATAATTTTCCCTCATGTACCGCAAAGAATGACTTCTTAGGATTTGGAGAAATACCAAACTCTACATTTTTGAAAAACTTGTTCCAAATGATATAGATGATCATTTTTATCATGAGAAAACATAGTCATGTCATCTAGATAAATCAGAATAACCTTGTTTATAAGTGTACCAAAGACATAATCCATGACCCTTTGAAATGTAGCTCCTATATTATATAGCCCAAAATGCATCCTATGATAGGCAAATGTTCCCCACTTTGTAGTAAATGTTATCTTGTATTGATCTTGGTCTTTTACCCAAATTTGGTTATACCTAGAATAACCATCTAATAGTGAGAACCTCTCTGCTCCAACTACTACTTGTAGAATCTGATCGATCTGAGGGAGGGGATAGTGATCCTTGAGGGAAGCTTGATTCAGATTCCTAAAATCTACACATAGGCGTATATCTCCATTCTTCTTTCTTATGGGTACCAAATTAGCTACCCAAGTGGAGTGTTTTATCGGATATATTATCTTAGCCTTTAGCAACTTCAAAAGTTCTCTCATAATGACTTCTATCCTTGGATTGACAGGCCTCTATTTTTGTCAAAATGGTTTAACATTAGGCTCTAACTCAATAGTATGCTAGATAATCCTTTTGTCATAAACCTTAAGGTCCTCATATGACCAAGCTACAGTATCTTGGTATTTTAAACATAAAGATTTAATATATTCTACTTCCTTAGCAGAACATTGGACCCCAATATTTAACTTTTTTTCTGATTCTGACTTCTATCTCTTTATAGATCTTCTCAGCAAACTTTATAGCTCCCACTTTTTGATGTTTACACAATGACACTGAGAGGGGGGGGTGAATCAGTGTAGCTATTAATTTTTATATCTACAACATTTAATATGAAATAAAGAGAACTTGACAACTGGAAAAACAACTTGAACAAGAGAGCACACCACAACACTCAATATACCGAGGTTCACCAATTTGGCTACTCCTCAAAAATGACTGCTTGGACTCCAATCCAAATCCAGTCTTTGCAAAATCAATTTTACAAATACTTTACCAGCATCAACTGGAAGGAGCACCAACCCCTGTAATTTTCTACTGCAACAGATGGAGCACCAACTCCTAGTACCAAGCACCAACTTGGACTGCAATTCTGATCAATTTAGAATGACATAAAAATGTCTTCACTTCATGCACGACCTTGACTGGTCTGCAATTAACCCAACTCTACACACTCTCACGGCTCCGCTTATTTTTCTCTTGATTCTTTTCTAACCCTCCTTTTACAGACAATTTCTTTCTAACAACAGCAACATCTTCTCTGTACGATTATTCTTTTATAACCTTTCAATCCTGCATGCAATCGAATCACATACTCTGACCGTTCGAATCCATGCAATACGGTTGTTCGGTTCCATGCACTTTGACTGTTCGAAACCCTGCAATACGACTGTTGAATCCATGCAATACGACTGTTTTGTTTCATGCACTTCGACTGTTCGAAACCCTACAATACGACTGTTGAATCCATGTAATACGACTATTTTGTTTCATGCACTTCGACTGTTCGAAACCCTACAATACGTCTTTTTGAAAGATTTTCTGATCCTCCATATTCGGCTGTTCAATTTCTTCAAATACGGCTTTTCGAATACTTTTTTGAAACTCCATATGTGATGCATCGAATGCTTTTTCAATCAATAATATACATATCTGTTCTAGTGCATGATCGACACTTGTCAATTTGTAACTGCAGATCTGACATCAGTTACATTTTACGTAACTGGCTGCATGATTTTCCTGTCTGCTTTTTTGACACGTGTCACCTTGCATGCTCCTACGGGTTTTACCTGGCCAGACTGTTACTTGTCGCGATATCGCGACACTTTTTGAAGCCGTACACTTCATGCCCTTGCTGTCGCGAAATCGTGACCATTTTGGCTTTGAAAGCTTTCCCTCTGTTCATGTCGCGATATCGCGACACTTAGAACTTTTGCTGACGTCATCCTTAAGCATGTCACGAAATCATGACCGTTTTGGCTCTTGAAAGCTTTCCCTGCATCTTGTCGCGATATCGCGACACTTTCAACATTTGTTGATGTCATCCTTAAGCATGTCATGAAATCACGACCGTTTTGGCTCTTTAAAGCTTTCCCTGCATCTTGTCGCGATATCGCGACGCTTTCGGCTTCCGTACACTCTCCTTTGCCAACAATAAAAATGGAACATGTCACGAAATCGTGACACTCACTGCTTCCGTACACTCTTTGTTTCATGCAGTAGCGAAATCGCTACAACTTTGTGCCTTGTGCTTTTGACTTGTTCCATCTTTAATTTTTGCAACTTTGAATGGTAGCGAAATCGCTACACCTTTGTTTTTATACATTTTATCATGCAACAAAATCGCTACATCTTCTTGTTTGTGCCTTTTGACTTGTAGCGAAATCGCTACACCTTTATTTTCTACACTTCCTATTTATAGCAAAATCGCTACACCTTTGTTCCATGTATTTCCAACATGCAGCGAAATCGCTACACCTTTGTTTCCATTCATTTTAACATGTAGCGAAATCGCTACACCTTTGTTGCCGAGCATTCTCTCTCCTCTTCGAGTCGCGAAAACCCGACGTGTCGCGATATCGCGACACTTTTCGTTGCTAGCTCCTTTCCTCCATTTATGTCGCGAAATCGTGACATATTTTCACCTTGCTTCCCTCTTTGCCAGCATGTCGCGAAATCGCGATAGTTTACCTTTCACTTTCTCTCTCCTCTGCCATGTCGCGATATCGCAAAAAATTGGCATGCACTTTCTCTCTCCTCGGCTATGTCGTGAAATCGCGACAATTTTCCTTGCATTTTCTCTCTCCTCGGCAATGTCGCGAAATCGCGACAATTTTCCTTATGTTTTCTCTCTCCTCTGTTTTGTCGCGATATCGCAACAGAAAACATGTCGCGATATCGCGACAGTTTTCTTCCTTGTCTTTTTTTGCCAATTTCTGAATCTGGGTCACCTCTGTTTTCCTTGAAACTCACTGCACTTGATCCGATCGACCTCCGAACCGCATCAATTGCATCAATCTGTCTGTGTTGACAACAATGACAATACTTTTGCAATTCTTTTGCTGCACCTTGCTCAACAATCTCCCCCTTTGGAATTGTTGGCAACACACTGCAACCTTGCTTAATTTCTTCTCCCCCTTTGCCAATAATACCAAAGGGCTGCTGCAGACTCCCCCTGAGTCTATGCACAACATTCTCAGACTTAAAAAGTTTGAATGCTCCCCCTGAGAATGTGTTTCCCATAGCTAGTCAATGCTTGGGTGGTGTGACTACTCCCAACTTCTTTCGAAGGTATTCAAATACTTCCTTTGGCAAAGGTTTTGTGAATATATCAGCTACTTGCTCTGTAGTTGGAACAAAATCCAATTTAACCTCTCCTTCTGCAACTTTATCCTTCAAGAAATGATATCGGATTGCAATATGTTTGGTTCTTGAATGCATTACTGGATTCTTGGATATGTTGATAGCACTAGTGTTATCACATTTAATTGAAATTGGCTCTTTGAAATGAATACCAAGATCTTTCAACGTTTGTCTCATCCATAATATCTGAGTACAGCATGTTGTTGCTGCAATGTATTCTGCCTCTACAGTGGATAGAGATACTGATTCTTGTTTCTTGCTGTGCCATGCTACCAGCCTGTCTCCAAGATAAAATGCTCCTCCACTTGTGCTCTTTCTGTCATCAATACATCCTGCCCAATCTGCATCAGAATATGCAATCAAAGTGAAATATTTACCTTTTGGGTACCACAACCCATAATCCATAGTGCCCTTGAGATATCTCGAAGATCCTCTTTACAATTGTTACATGAGTTTCTTTGGGACCGGCCTCGAAATCTTGCAACCATACATACTGCTTGTAATATATCTGGTCTAGTGGCTGTTAAATACAGCAGGCTTCCAATCATAGACCTGTACATTGTTTGATCTACATCTGGGGATTTATCATCCTTGCTCAACTTGTAGCCTGTTGTCATGGGAGTGCTGACCGGTTTACTGTCTTCCATTGTGAACTTTTTCAGCATTTCTTTTACATATTTAACTTGAGAAATAAAAATGCCTTTTTCATTTTGATTGACCTGCAATCCTAAGAAATAAGAAAGTTCACCAATCATTGACATCTCAAATTCTTTCTTCATTTTAATTGATATGTCTTTGCAGTATTCATCCATGTTGCTGCCAAATATTATGTCATCTACATAAACAACAAGAAAAATAAGATGACCCTTCTCCGTTTTGACATATAAGTTGCTATCCACCAAACCTTTCTTGAACCCTTGTTTAATTAGATAATTATCCAGACCTTGCATACCATGCTCGGGTGCCTGTTTTAATCCATATAAAGCTTTCTTTAACCTCCAAACAAAATCTGGATTGTCACCAAGTTGGAAGCCATCTCGGTTGTTCAATGTAAACCTCTTCTTCCAGCTTTTCCATTCAAAAATGCTGATTTTACATCCATTTGATATACTTTGAAGTTTTTATGAACTCGCTAATGCCGGAAACATTCCGATTGCCTCTAGTCCTGCTACCGGTGCAAAAGTTTCCTCAAAATCAATGCCTTCAACTCCGAGCATAGCCTTTACATACCAATCTTGCCTTATTTCGACAACCTCGCCCATCTTCATTCAATTTATTTCGAAAAACCCATTTAGTGCCAATTATGTTTTTATTTGTTGGTCTAGGTACTAATTCCCAGGTATTGTTTTTCTCAATCTGATCTAGTTCTTCATTGATTGCCTTCATCCAACTTTCATCAGTGCTTGCTTCAACAACATTTTTAGGTTCAATACTAGATAACAGAGAATAGTTCCTCACTGTTGTTCTTCTTGTTTGAATACCATCTGTGGGATCCCCAATAATCTGTTCACTTGGATGATTTTTCTGCTAGTTGCCTGTTTTAAATTTCCTGTTTTCTTCTTCTTCAGATTCAGTTTTTACACCATCTGGATCAATTTTCTGATTCTTCTCTGTTTCTTTTTCATCATCACCTTCAATGAATTCTTCATACATGGGGTAGTTTTCTTGATAAGTAGTTTCTTGTTCTCTACCTTCATCAACTTTCACATCAAGCACTCTCAACAATTTTCTTCAACCTCTTGTTGTAACATGTGTAGGCCTTGCTTTTTGTTGAGTAACCAAGAAAGATACCTTCATCAGCTCTATCTTCAAATTTACCGAGGTTATCTTCAGTCCGTTTTATGTAGCACTTGCTGCCAAATACTTTGAAATGTCTTGTTGTTGCCTTTCTGCCAAACCACAACTCATAAGGTGTTTTGCTTTCATGTGGTCTTAGCATGCACCTGTTTTGAATGTAAACTGTAGTATGTACTGCCTCTTTCCAAAATCTGTCGACTATTTTGTTCTCAGCCAGCATTGTCCTTGCCATTTCCTGCACTGTCCTATTCTTCCTTTCTACAACACCATTCTCGTCGAGGTGTCCTAGTCGCTGAAAACTGTCTTCTTATCCCATGTTTTTGACGATATTCTCGCAAATTCTTCGGAGATAAACTCTCCTCCTCTCGTCTGATCTTAGGCATTTAATTCTTTTTCCTGATTGATTCTCAACAAGATTTTTGAAGGTTTTAAACATCTCAAAGGCTTCTGACTTGAGTTTCAAAAATAGTACCCATGTCATTCTTGAGTAGTCATCTATACACAACATAAAATATTTGTGTCCATTTATGCTTTCAGTTCTCATGGGTCCACATAGATCAGTGTGAATTAGTTCTAATGGCTTGCTAGTGAAGTATTCTTTTGCTTTGAAAGTGGCTCTGGTTTGTTTTCCCTTTTGGCATGACTCACAGATGCTATTTAAAGGTTTGCCAATGTTTGGTATATCTCTTATCGCCCCTTTTGAGCTGATTTTTGCCAGATTGTCAAAACTAATATGCCCAAGCCTCTTGTGCCATAGCCAGTTTTCATCTTCCTATCCAATCAAGCATGTTCCTTCTAAAGTCTCTGAAAGTGTATACAGATTTCTAGAAGTTCTCAGTCCAGTGGCTATTAACTTTCCATTTTTTGTCTTTCTTACTTCACAACCCTCCTTCTTGAAGATTACATCATGACCTCTGTCACATATTTGACTTACACTTAGCAAGTTATGCTTCAGGCCAATCACAAACAAGACTTCTTTTGATTTTATATTGCCATCACTGATCTTGACTGATCCCTTTCCAACAATCTTTGCTCCATCATTATTTCCAAATTTCACAGAACCACCTTCATAATTCTGCAAATTCTCAAACTTTTGCTTGTCACCTGTCATGTGACTGGAACAACCACTGTCAAGTATCCAAGGTGTTGATTTGTTCTGAGCTTTAAAGGCGGTCTGGACAATCAAAGATTCCTTTTCTTTCCATTCTGGTTTGATGACGGATTTGGCTACTTGTTTTGCCTTTGTCCTTTCATTAGCATGTGCCTGTTTTTCAGGAAATTTCTGGTTTTGTTTCAACCCACTTGGCTGAGATTTTCTACCCTGATAATTATTTGATGCAAAAGTGCTTCTGCAGTTTCTAGCAATATGTCCAAAATTATGACAATTATAACATTCAACTGCATAATTCATTAAAGGAGAAAAAACATTTATGCTGGTAAAATTCCTTTGAGATACATTATGCCTGCAATCTGAAATCTTATGGCCATAAGCATTGCATTTAAAACAATAACCAGAAAATGCATGATTAAACCTCGATGCTGGTCTTTGCCAGTTTGAAGTAGGAGCCATGACTCTTCTCCTCCTTGGATGTGTGACTTTTGTGAATCCATCTTTGTCGGTATTCTTCTTGAATCCGGCATTATTGTTTTCTTTGGCATGATTTGGTTTTTCTAGTTCAACCCTGATCTTTTCTTCTTTCTTTATGGGTTCTATATTCAAGTTCTTTGAATCCTTTGAAGATTCTCCTTCATCAAAGCCTAAACCAAATTTGATGCCGGAAGGCCTTTGGTTATTTAACATTTTATCCAGCTTTACAGTGCTTTCTTCAAACTTATGAAAACAGCTTAATTTTCTATTCATCTCCTCTAACCGCATCCTTAACATAACAATGTCTTCCTCTAGCTTGCCGCATTCAACTCGTCTTTACAGCTTAATTGTTCATCAAGAACTTCAGACATTTTCTTGAATTCCTCTCGTCTCGTATTTTTAGATTGTTTATTATGTCGGTGGCATCCTCTAATTTCTTTGAAAACTTTTTATTCTTCTTCCTTTCTGCACTCAACTCTTCAAGTGCAAGCAACCAATTCTCCTTCCAAATACACTTCAGCCTCATCCTTGGAATTTTCATCACCTTCCCGATTTTCCTCTGTTCTTTCCTCTTCAAGTGCCATGAACAGAGCTTCACCTCCTTCTTCTTCGGACTCCTCATCTGTGCTTTCTTCAGAAGTGCTGACATTATTGGTTATGAAGCTTTTCTTCTTGAAGTTGTTCTTTCTGAAATTTTGTTTCTTCTTCCAATCACCTCTTTCTTGGTGTGAACCTTCACCATTTTTGGTTTTCTACTGCATTGGACATTTGGCCGCAAAAAGACCGACCCCCCCACAAAAGAAGCAAAAAAAAGGGAGCCCCCCCAAAAATTTCCCCCCCCTTTGGGGGGGGGACAAAAAAAAAAGGCGGCGCCCCCCACCGGCGCGCCCCCCCCCCCCCGCAGTCGCGGCCTTATCAATCTGGGGGGGGGGAAAGGGGGCCCCCCCCCGGGGGGGGGGGGGGGGGGGGCCCTCTCTCAATTGGGGGCCGGGGGCCCACCCACCCACCCACCCACGAGGAGATGTGTTGTCTCTTCCCCTCCCCTCTCCCTTTGAGCCCCCAGGAGTTAAATCTTTTGTGAAGTGTTCTCGAGAACCTTTTTCACAACAACCGCATCATCAATTTCTTCACCGAGTCCTCTCGATTGCATTAATAATTTCGTTGACTCTCAAGCATATAAGTCTCTATGTTCTCATCTTCATTCATTTGCGAGTGCTTCGAACCGTGCTCGATGAGTTTGCAGCTTTGCTTCCTTGATCTTGCTGTCTCCTTCATGGATGCTCTTCAGTTTATCCCACATGTCTTTTGCTGATTTACAACTCATGACTCTTATCAGTTCACTGTCAACAAGCCCACACATTATGGCATTCTTAGCTTTGGAGTTGTTCTCAAATTTTTTCTTCTCAACAGTATCTGTTGGAGGAGTAGTGGGTGCTGTGTATCCACTATCTACAGAATCCCAAATATCGTATCCCAATGCACTCGGATATGTTTGCATCCCGAGTTTCCAGAAGGTGTAATTTGTTTCATCAAATAAGGGAGCTTTGTTGGATGAGAATCCTTCACCGCTTGCCATTGTTTCTTCCAAGATCTCCTTAGCTGATTAAGCTTGTACAAGGAACCTTGCTCTGATACCAATTGATGTTCACACAATGACACTGAGAGGGGGGGGTGAATCAGTGTAGCTATTAATTTTAATATCTACAACATTTAATATGAAATAAAGAGAACTTGAAAACTGGAAAAACAACTTGAACAAGAGAGCACACCACAACACTCAATATACCGAGGTTCACCAATTTGGCTACTCCTCAAAAATGACTGCTTGGACTCCAATCCAAATCCAGTCTTTGCAAAATATCAATTTTACAAATACTTTACCAGCATCAACTGGAAGGAGCACCAACCCCTTAATTTTTTGCTGCAACAGATGGAGCACCAACCCCTAGTACCAAGCACCAACTTGGACTGCAATTCTGATCAATTTAAAATGACATAAGAATGTCTTCACTTCATGCACGACCCTGACTGGTCTGCAATTAACCCAACTCTGCACACTCTCACGGCTCTGCTAATTTTTCTCTTGACTCTTTTCTAACCCTCTTTTTACAACAATTTCCCTCTAATAGCAGCAACATCTTCTCTATACGACTATTCTTTTATAACCTTTCAATCCGGCATGCAATCGAATCACATACTCTGACTGTTCGAATCCATGCAATACACTGTCGGTTCCATGCACTTCACTGTTCAAACCCCCAATACGTTGTTGAATCCATGCAATACGACATTTGTTCCACACTTCTTCAAACCCCCAATACCTGTTCGAATCCATCAATACCTCTTCCCCCATCTTGAATCCATCAACCTTCAATACGTCTTTTCGAAAGCTTTTCGATCCTCCATATTCGATCGTTCAATTTCTTCAAATACGACTTTTCGAATGCTTTTTCGATCTTCCTATATGACACTTCGAATGCTTTTTCAATCGAGCATATACAGCTGTTCTAGTGCATGACCAACACCTGTCAATCAGTAATCGCGATCCGACATCGTTACTTTTTACGTAACTGGCTGCATGATTTTCCTGTCTGCTTTTTCCGACACGTGTCACCTTGCATGCTCCTTCGGGTTTTACCTGCCAGACTGTTACCTGTCGCGATATCGTGACACTTTTTGAAGCCGTACACTTCATGCCCTTGCTGTCGTGAAATCGTGACCATTTTGGCTTTGAAAGCTTTCCCTCTGTTCATGTCGCGATATCGCGACACTTAGAACATTTGCTGACGTCATCCTTAAGCATGTCGTGAAATCATGACCGTTTTGGCTCTTGAAAGCTTTCCCTGCATCTTGTCGCGATATCGTGACACTTTCAACATTTGCTGACGTCATCCTTAAGAATGTCACGAAATCATGACCATTTTGGCTCTTTAAAGCTTTCCCTGCATCTTGTCACGAAATCGCGACACTTTCAGCTTCCGTACACTCTTCTTTACCAGCAGCAGCAAAAATGGAACATGTCGCGAAATCGTGACGCTCCTCTTTCGTACAATCTTTGCTTCATGCAGCGAAATCGCTACAACTTTGTGCCTTGTGCTTTCGACTTGCTACATCTTTATTTTTCAACTTTGACTGTAGCGAAATCGCTACACCTTTGTTTCCATACATTTTGTCATGCACCAAATCGCTACATCTTCTTGTTTGTGTCTTTTTACTTGTAGCGAAATCGCTACACCTTTGTATTTACATAAATCGCTACACCTTGTGCCATTGCATTTCCATCATGCAACAAATCGCTACACCTTTGTTTCCATTCATTTCAACATGTAGCGAAATCGCTACACCTTTGTTGCTGAGCATTCTCTCTCCTCTTCGGGTCGTGAAAACCCGACGTGTCGCGATATCGCGACACTTTTCGTTGCAAGCTCCTTTCCTCCATTTATGTCACGAAATCGTGACATCTTTTCACCTTGCTTCCTTCTCTGCCAGCATGTCACGAAATCGTGACAGTTTACCTTTCACTTTCTCTCTCCTCGGCCATGTCGCGAAATCGTGACAAATTGGCATGCACTTTCTCTCTCCTCGGCAATGTCATGAAATCGTGACAATTTTCCTTGCATTTTCTCTCTCCTCGGCAATGTCGCGAAATCGTGACAATTTTTCTTGCATTTTCTCTCTCCTCTGTAATGTCGCGAATCCACCTTGCGATATCGCAAAAAACATGTCGCGATATCGCGACAATTTTCTTCCTTGTCTTTTTTTGCCAATTTCTGAATCTGGGTCACCTCTGTTTTTCTTGAAATTCACTGCACTTGATCTGACTGACCTCTGAACTGCATCAACTGCATCAATCTGTCTGTGTTGACAACAATGACAATACTTTTGCAATTCTTTTGCTGCACCTTGCTCAACAATCTCCCCCTTTGGAATTGTTGGCAACACACTGCAACCTTGCTTAATTTCTTCTCCCCCTTTGCCAATAATACCAAAGGGCTGCTCGCAGACTCCCCCCGAGTCTATGCACAACATTCTCGGACTTAAAAAGTTTGAATGCTCCCCCTGAGAATGTGTTTCCCATAGCTAGTCAGTGCTTGGGTGGTGTGACTACTCCCAACTTCTTCCGAAGGTATTCAAATACTTCCTTTGGCAAAGGTTTTGTGAATATATCAGCTACTTGCTCTGTAGTTGGAACAAAATCCAATTTGACCTCTCCTTCTGCAACTTTATCCTTCAAGAAATGATATCGGATTGCAATATGTTTGGTTCTTGAATGCATTATTGGATTCTTGGATATGTTGATAGCACTAGTGTTATCACATTTAATTGAAATTGGCTCTTTGAAATGAATACCAAGATCTTTCAACGTTTGTCTCATCCATAATATCTGAGTACAGCATGTTGTTGCTGCAATGTATTCTGCCTCTGCAGTGGATAGAGATACTGATTCTTGTTTCTTGTTGTGCCATGCTACCAGCCTGTCTCCAAGATAAAATGCTCCTCCACTTGTGCTCTTTCTAGTCATCAATACATCCCGCCCAATCTGCATCGAATATGCAATCAAAGTGAAATCTTTACCTTTTGGGTACCACAACCCATAATCCATAGTGCCCTTGAGATATCTCGAAGATCCTCTTTACAATTGTTACATGAGTTTCTTTGGGACTGGCCTGAAATCTTGCAACCATGCATACTGCTTGTAATATATCTCGGTCTAGTGGTCGTTAAATACAAGCAGGCTTCCAATCATAGACCTCTACATTGTTTGATCTACATCTGGGGATTTATCATCCTTGCTCAACTTGCAGCCTGTTGTCATGGGAGTGCTAACCGGTTTACTGTCTTCCATTGTGAACTTTTTCAGCATTTCTTTTACATATTTAACTTGAGAAATAAAAATGCCTTTTTCATTTTGATTGACCTGCAGTCCTAGGAAATAAGAAAGTTCACCAATCATAGACATCTCAAATTCTTTCTTCATTTTAGTTGATATGTCTTTGCAGTATTCATCCATGTCGTTGCCAAATATTATATCATCTACATAAACAACAAGAACAATAAGATGGCCCTTCTCTGTTTTGACATATAAGTTGCTGTCCACCAAACCTTTCTTGAACCCTTGTTTAATTAGATAGTTATCCAGCCTTGCATACCATGCTCTGGGTGCCTGTTTCAAACCATATAATGCTTTCTTTAACCTGCAAACAAAATCTGGGTTGTCACCAAGTTGGAAGCCATCTGGTTGTTCAATGTAAACCTCTTCTTCCAGTTTTCCATTCAAAAATGCTGATTTTACATCCATTTGATATACTTTGAAGTTTTTATGAACTGCTAATGCCAGAAACATTCTGATTGCCTCTAGTCTGGCTACCGGTGCAAAAGTTTCCTCAAAATCAATGCCTTCAACCTGAGCATAGCCTTTACAGACCAATCTTGCCTTATTTCTGACAACCTGTCCATCTTCATTTAATTTATTTCGAAAAACCCATTTAGTGCCAATTATGTTTTTATTTGTTGGTCTAGGTACTAATTCCCAGGTATTGTTTTTCTCAATCTGATCTAGTTCTTCATTAATTGCCTTCAACCAACTTTCATCGGTGCTTGCTTCAAAGAACATTTTTAGGTTCAATGCTAGATAACAGAGAATAGTTCCGCACTCGTTGCTCTTCTTGTCTCGAATACCATCTTTGGGATCCCCAATAATCTGTTCACTTGGATGATTTTTCTCGCAGCTTGCCTGTTTTAAATTTCCTGTTTTCTTCTTCTTCCGATTCAGTTTTTACACCATCTGGATCAATTTTCTGATTCTTATCTGTTTCCTTTTCATCATCACCTTCAATGACTTCTTCATAGATGGGGTAGTTTTCTTGATAAGTAATTTCTTGTTCTCTACCTTCATCAACTTTCACATCAACACTCTCAACAATTTTCTTTAGCCTCTTGTTGTAACATGTGTAGGCTTTGCTTTTTGTTGAGTAACCAAGAAAGATACCTTCATCAACTCTATTTTCAAATTTATCGAGATTATCTTCGATCCGTTTGATGTAGCACTTGCTGCCAAATACTTTGAAATGTCTTGTTGTTGCCTTTCTGCCAAACCACAGATCATAAGGTGTTTTGCTTTCATGTGGTCTTAGCATGCACCTGTTTTGAATGTAAACTGCAGTATGTACCGCCTCTTTCCAAAATCGTCACCTATTTTGTTCTCACCAAGCATTGTCCTTGCCATTTCCTGCACTTGTCCTATTCTTCCTTTCTACAACACCATTCTCGTCGAGGTGTTCTAGTTGCTGAAAACTGTCTTCTTATCCCATATTTTTGACAATATTCTGCAAATTCTTCTGAAATAAACTCTCCTCCTCTGTCTGATCTTAGGCATTTAATTCTTTTTCCTGATTGATTCTCAACAAGATTTTTGAAGGTTTTAAACATCTCAAAGGCTTCTGATTTAAGTTTCAGAAATAGTACCCATGTCATTCTTGAGTAGTCATCTATACACAACATAAAATATTTGTGTCCATTTATGCTTTCAGTTCTCATGGGTCCACATAAATCAGTGTGAATTAGTTCTAATGGCTTGCTCGTGAAATATTCTTTTGCTTTGAAAGTGGCTCTGGTTTGTTTTCCCTTTTGGCATGACTCACAAATACTATTTGAAGGTTTACCAATAGTTGGTATGTCTCTTACTGCCCCTTTTGAGCTGATTTTTACCAGATTATCAAAGCTTATGTGACCGAGTCTCTTGTGCCATAGCCAGTTTTCTTCTTCCTGACCAACCAAGCAAGTTCCTTCTGAAGTCTCTGAAAGTGTATACAGATTTCCAGAAGTTCTCAGTCCAGTGGCTATTAACTTTCCATTTTTTGTCTTTCTTACTTCACAGCCCTCCTTCTTGAAGATTACATCATGACCTCTGTCACAGATTTGACTTACACTCAGCAAGTTATGCTTCAGACCAATCACAAACAAGACTTCTTTTGATTTTATATTGCCATCACTGATCTTGACTGATCCCTTTCCAACAATCTTTGCTCCATCATTATTTCCAAATTTCACAGAACCACCTTCATAATTCTGCAAATTCTCAAATTTTTGCTTGTCACCTGTCATGTGACTGGAACAACCACTGTCAAGTATCCAAGGTGCAGATTTGTTCTGAGCTTTAAAGGCAGTCTGAACAATCAAAGATTCCTTTTCTTTCCATTCTGGTTTGATAGCAGATTTGGCTACTTGTTTTGCCTTTGTCCTTTCATTAGCATGTGCTTGTTTTTCAAGAAATTTCTTGTTTTGTTTCAACTCACTTGGTTGAGATTTTCTACCTTGATAATTATTTGATGCAAAAGTGCTTCTACAGTTTCTAGCAATATGTCCAAAATTATGACAATTATAACATTCAACTGCATAATTCATTAAAGGAGAAAAAACATTTCTGCTTGTGAAATTCCTTTGAGATACATTATGCCTGCAATCTGAAATCTTATGGCCATAAGCATTGCATTTAAAACAATAACCGGAAAAGGAATGATTAAACCCGGGTGCCGGTCTTTGCCAGCTTTGAAGTAGGAGCCATGAATCTTCTCCTTCTTGGATGTGTGACTTTTGTGAATCCATCTTTGTCAAGTACTCTTCTTGAGTCTGGCATTATTGCTTTCTTTGGCATGATTTGTTTTTTCTAGGTCAACCCTGATCTTTTCTTCTTTCTTTATGGGTTCTACATTCAAGTCCTTTGAACCCTTTGATGATTCTCCTTCATCAAAGCCTAAACCAAATTTGATGCCGGAAGGCCTTTGGTTATTTAACATTTTATCCAACTTTACAGTACTTTCTTCAAACTTATGAAAACAGTTCAATTTTCTATTCATCTCCTCTAACTGCATTCTTAACTTAACCATGTCTTCCTCTAGCTTGTTGCATTCAACCTGTCTTTACAGTTAATTGTTCATCAAGAACTTCAGACATTTTCTTGAATTCCTCTCGTCTCGTATTTTTAAACTGTTTATTATGTCAGTGGCATCTTCTAGTTTTCTTGAAAACTTTTTATTCTTTTTCCTTTCAACACTCAACTCTTCAAGTGCAGCAACCAATTCTCCTTCCAGATAAACTTCAGCTTCATCTTTAAAGTTTTCATCACTTTCCTGATTTTCTTCTGTTCTTTCCTCTTCAAGTGCCATGAACAGAGCTTCACCTTTTTCTTCTTCAGAATCCTCATCTGAGCTTTCTTCAGAAGTGTTGACATTCTTGGATATGAAGCTTTTCTTCTTGAAGTTGTTCTTTCTGAAATTTTGTTTCTTCTTCCAGTCACCTTTTTCTTGGTGTGAGCCTTCACCATTTTTGGTTTTCTCCTGCATTGGACATTTGGCTGCAAAATGACCGACTCCTCCATAATTGAAGCACTTAAAAGGTAGCTTTCCTCTATATTTTCCTTTTCCCTTTGTGAGTTTTCGAACAAAATTAGCTTCTGTTTCATCCAGTGTCTCTTCATCCTCAGATTCATGTTCAACTTTTATATTCTTGTGTGCTTTAAAAGCTGCTTCTCTGTCTATAGACTTGGTTTGTCCTATTCTCATTTCATATGCTGTCAGGGAACCATGCATCTCATCCAAGCTGAAGTTGTTTAGATCTTTTGCCTCTTCTATTGCAGAAACTTTGGAGTTAAATATTTTGTGCAGTGTTCTGAGAACCTTTTTCACAACAACTGCATCATCAATTTCTTCACCGAGTCCTCTGATTGCATTAATGATTCCGTTGACTCTCAACATATAAGCCTCTATGTTCTCATCTTCATTCATTTGCAGTGCTTCGAACTGTGCTCGATGAGTTTGCAGCTTTGCTTCCTTGATCTTGTTGTCTCCTTCATGGATGCTCTTCAGTTTATCCCACATGTCTTTTGCTGATTTACAGCTCATGACTCTTATCAGTTCACTGTCAACAAGCCCACACATTATGGCATTCTTAGCTTTGGAGTTGTTCTCAAATTTTTTCTTCTCAGCAGTATCTGTTGGAGGAGTAGTGGGTGTTGTGTATCCACTATCTACATAATCCCAAATATCATATCCCAATGCACTCAGATATGTTTGCATCCTGAGTTTCCAGAAAGTGTAATTTGTTCCATCAAATAAGGGAGCTTTGTTGGATGAGAATCCTTCACCGCCTGCCATTGTTTCTTCCAAGATCTCCTTAGCTGATTAAGCTTGTACAAGGAACCCTGGCTCTGATACCAATTGATATTCACACAATGACACTGAGAGGGGGGGGTGAATCAGTGTAGCTATTAATTTTTATATCTACAACATTTAATATGAAATAAAGAGAACTTGAAAACTAGAAAAACAACTTGAACAAGAGAGCACACCACAACACTCAATATACCGAGGTTCACCAATTTGGCTACTCCTCAAAAATGACTGCTTGGACTCCAATCCAAATCCAGTCTTTGCAAAATATCAATTTTACAAATACTTTACCAGCATCAACTGGAAGGAGCACCAACCCCTTAATTTTCTGCTGCAATAGATGGAGCACCAACCCCTAGTACCAAGCACCAACTTGGACTGCAATTATGATCAATTTAAAATGACATAAGAATGTCTTCACTTCATGCACGACCCTGACTGGTCTGCAATTAACCCAACTCTGCACACTCTCACTGCTCTGCTAATTTTTCTCTTGACTCTTTTCTAACCCTCTTTTTACAGCAGTTTCACTCTAACAGCAGCAACATCTTCTCTGTACGACTATTCTTTTATAACCTTTCAATCTTGCATGCAATCGAATCACATACTCTGACTGTTCGAATCCATGCAATACGACTATTCGATTCCATGCACTTTGACTATTTGAAACCCTACAATACGGTTGTTGAATCCATGCAATACGATTGTTCGGTTCCATGCACTTCGACTATTCGAAACCCTGCAATACGACTGTTGAATCCATGCAATACTTTTGTCAGCCAAAATACGTCTTTTAAAGCTTTTCGATCCTCCATATTCGGATTTTCGAATTTCTTCAAATACCTTTTCGAATGCTTTTTCGAAACTTAAATTTGATTCTTCGAATGCTTTTTCAATCAAGAATATACAACTGTTCTAGTGCATGATCAACACCTGTCAATTTGTAACTGCTGATCAGACATCAGTTACTTTTTACGTAACTGGCTGCATGATTTTCCTGTCTGCTTTTTCGACACGTGTCACCTTGCATGCTCCTACAGGTTTTACCTGCCAGACTGTTACCTGTCGCGATATCGTGACACTTTTTGAAGTCGTACACTTCATGCTCTTGCTGTCGCGAAATCGTGACCATTTTGGCTCTTGAAAGCTTTCCTCGTTCATGTCGCGATATCGTGACACTTAGAACATTTGCTGACGTCATCCTTAATCATGTCATGAAATCATGACCGTTTTGGCTCTTGAAAGCTTTCCTTGCATCTTGTCGCGATATCGCGACACTTTCAACATTTGCTGATGTCATCCTTATTCTTGTCACGAAATCACGACCGTTTTGGCTCTTTAAAGCTTTCCTTGCATCTTGTCGCGATATCGCGACACTTTCAGCTTCCATACACTCTCCTTTGCCACCAGACCCAAAATGGAACATGTCACGAAATCGCGACGCTCACTCTTTCATACATCTTTGCTTTCATGCATAGCGAAATCGCTACAACTTTGTGCCTTGTGCTTTTGACTTGTTACATCTTTTATTTTTGCAACTTTGACTTGTAGCGAAATCGCTACACCTTTGTTTCCATACATTTTGTCATGCAAAATCGCTACACCTTCTTGTTTGTGCATTTTCACTTGTAGCAAAATCGCTACACCTTTGTTTCCATTCATTTCAACATGTAGCGAAATCGCTACACCTTTGTTGCCATGTATTTCCATCATGCAGCAAAATCGCTACACCTTTGTTTCCATTCATTTCAACATGTAGCGAAATCGCTACACCTTTGTTTCGAGCATTCTCTCTCCTCTTCGGGTCACGAAACCCGACGTGTCGCGATATCGCGACACTTTTCGTTGCAAGCTCCTTTCCTCCATTTATGTCACGAAATCGTGACATCTTTTCACCTTGCTTCCTTCTCTGCAAAGATGTCGCGAAATCGCGACAGTTTACCTTTCACTTTCTCTCTCCTCGGCCATGTCACGAAATCGTGACAATTTTGCATGCACTTTCTCTCTCCTCGGCAATGTCACGAAATCGCGACAATTTTTCTTGCATTTTCTCTCTCCTCGACAATGTCGCGAAATCGTGACAATTTTTCTTGCATTTTCTCTCTCCTCTATTTTGTCGCGATATCGCGACAGAAAACATGTCGCGATATCGCGACAGTTTTCTTCCTTGTCTTTTTCTGCCAATTTTTGAATCTGGGTCACCTCTGTTTTTCTTGAAATTCACTGCACTTGATCTGGACTGACCTCGAATCGCATCAACCGCATCAATCTGTCTGTGTTGACAACAATGACAATACTTTTGCAATTCTTTTGCTGCACCTTGCTCAACAATCTCCCCCTTTGGAATTGTTGGCAACACACTGCAACCTTGCTCAATTTCTTCTCCCCCTTTGCCAATAATACCAAAGGGCTGCTGCAGACTCCCCCTGAGTCTATGCACAACATTCTCAGACTTAAAAAGTTTGAATGCTCCCCCTGAGAATGTGTTTCCCATAGCTAGTCAGTGCTTGGGTGGTGTGACTACTCCCAACTTCTTTCGAAGGTATTCAAATACTTCCTTTGGCAAAGGTTTTGTGAATATATCAGCTACTTGCTCTGTAGTTGGAACAAAATCCAATTTAACCTCTCCTTCTGCAACTTTATCCTTCAAGAAATGATATCGGATTGCAATATGTTTGGTTCTTGAATGCATTACTAGGATTCTTGGATATGTTGATAGCACTAGTGTTATCACATTTAATTGAAATTGGCTCTTTGAAATGAATACCAAGATCTTTCAACGTTTGTCTCATCCATAATATCCGAGTACAGACATGTTGTTGCTCGCAATGTATTCTCGCCTCTGCAGTGGATAGAGATACTGATTCTTGTTTCTTGTTGTGCCATGCTACCAGCCTGTCTCCAAGATAAAATGCTCCTCCACTTGTGCTCTTTCTGTCATCAATACATCCTGCCCAATCTGCATCAGAATATGCAATCAAAGTGAAATCTTTACCTTTTGGGTACCACAACCCATAATCCATAGTGCCCTTGAGATATCTAAAGATCCTATTTACAATTGTTACATGAGTTTCTTTGGGACTGGCCTGAAATCTTGCAACCATGCATACTGCTTGTAATATATCTGGTCTAGTGGCTGTTAAATACAGCAGGCTTCCAATCATAGACCTGTACATTGTTTGATCTACATCTGGGGATTTATCATCCTTGCTCAACTTGCAGCCTGTTGTCATGGGAGTGCTAACCGGTTTATTGTCTTCCATTGTGAACTTTTTCAGCATTTCTTTTACATATTTAACTTGAGAAATAAAAATGCCTTTTTCATTTTGATTGACCTCCAGTCCTAGGAAATAAGAAAGTTCACCAATCATAGACATCTCAAATTCTTTCTTCATTTTAGTTGATATGTCTTTGCAGTATTCATCCATGTTGCTGCCAAATATTATATCATCTACATAAACAACAAGAACAATAAGATGGCCCTTCTCTGTTTTGACATATAAGTTGTTGTCCACCAAACCTTTCTTGAACCCTTGTTTAATTAGATAATTATCCAGACCTTGCATACCATGCTCTAGGTGCCCGTTTCAAACCATATAATGCTTTCTTTAACCTCGCAAACAAAATCGGGTTGTCACCAAGTTGGAAGCCATCCGGTTGTTCAATGTAAACCTCTTCTTCCAGCTTTTCCATTCAAAAATGCTGATTTTACATCCATTTGATATACTTTGAAGTTTTTATGAACTCGCTAATGCCAGAAACATTCTCGATTGCCTCTAGTCCGGCTACCGGTGCAAAAGTTTCCTCAAAATCAATGCCTTCAACTCCGAGCATAGCCTTTACAGACCAATCTTGCCTTATTTCTGACAACCTGTCCATCTTCATTTAATTTATTTTGAAAAACCCATTTAGTGCCAATTATGTTTTTATTTGTTGGTCTAGGTACTAATTCCCGGGTATTGTTTTTCTCAATCTGATCTAGTTCTTCATTAATTGCCTTCAACCAACTTTCATCAGTGCTTGCTTCAGCAACATTTTTAGGTTCAATGCTAGATAACAGAGAATAGTTCCGCACTGTTGCTCTTCTTGTCTGAATACCATCTTTGGGATCCCCAATAATCTGTTCACTTGGATGATTTTTCTGCCAATTGCTTGTTTTAAATTTCCTGTTTTCTTCTTCTTCTGATTCAGTTTTTACACCATCTGGATCAATTTTCTGATTCTTATCTGTTTCCTTTTCATCATCACCTTCAATGACTTCTTCATAGATGGGGTAGTTTTCTTGATAAGTAATTTCTTGTTCTCTACCTTCATCAACTTTCACATCAGCACTCTCAACAATTTTCCTTCTAGCCTTTTGTTGTAACATGTGTAGGCTTTGCTTTTTGTTGAGTAACCAAGAAAGATACCTTCATCGACTCTATTTTCAAATTTATCGAGATTATCTTCAATCCGTTTGATGTAGCACTTGCTGCCAAATACTTTGAAATGTCTTGTTGTTGCCTTTCTCGCCAAACCACAGCTCATAAGGTGTTTTGCTTTCATGTGGTCTTAGCATGCACCTGTTTTGAATGTAAACTACAGTATGTACTGCCTCTTTCCAAAATCGTCAACTATTTTGTTCTCAGCCAGACATTGTCCGTGCCATTTCCTGCACTGTCCTATTCTTCCTTTCTACAACACCATTCTGCTGAGGTGTTCTAGCTTCTGAAAACTGTCTTCTTATCCCATATTTTTGACAGTATTCTGCAAATTCTTCTGAAATAAACTCTCCTCCTCTGTCTGATCTTAGGCATTTAATTCTTTTTCCCGATTGATTCTCAACAAGATTTTTGAAGGTTTTAAACATCTCAAAGGCTTCGATTTAAGTTTCAGAAATAGTACCCATGTCATTCTTGAGTAGTCATCTATACACAACATAAAATATTTGTGTCCATTTATGCTTTCAGTTCTCATGGGTCCACATAAATCAGTGTGAATTAGTTCTAATGGCTTGCTCGTGAAATATTCTTTTGCTTTGAAAGTGGCTCTGGTTTGTTTTCCCTTTTGGCATGACTCACAAATACTGTTTGAAGGTTTACCAATAGTTGGTATGTCTCTTATTGCCCCTTTTGAGCTGATTTTTACCAGATTATCAAAGCTTATGTGACCGAGTCTCTTGTGCCACAGCCAGTTTTCTTCTTCCTGACCAACCAAGCAAGTTCCTTCTGAAGTCTCTGAAAGTGTATACAGATTTCCAGAAGTTCTCAGTCCAGTGGCTATTAACTTTCCATTTTTTGTCTTTCTTACTTCACAGCCCTCCTTCTTGAAGATTACATCATGACCTCTGTCACAGATTTGACTTACACTCAGCAAGTTATGCTTCAGACCAATCACAAACAAGACTTCTTTTGATTTTATATTGCCATCACTGATCTTGACTGATCCCTTTCCAACAATCTTTGCTCCATCATTATTTCCAAATTTCACAGAACCACCTTCATAATTCTGCAAATTCTCAAATTTTTGCTTGTCACCTGTCATGTGACTCGGAACAACCACCGTCAAGTATCCAAGGTGCAGATTTGTTCTGAGCTTTAAAGGCAGTCTGAACAATCAAAGATTCCTTTTCTTTCCATTCTGGTTTGATAGCAGATTTGGCTACTTGTTTTGCCTTTGTCCTTTCATTAGCATGTGCTTGTTTTTCAAGAAATTTCTTGTTTTGTTTCAACCCACTTGGTTGAGATTTTCTACCCTGATAATTATTTGATGCAAAAGTGCTTCTGCAGTTTCTAGCAATATGTCCAAAATTATGACAATTATAACATTCAACTGCATAATTCATTAAAGGAGAAAAAACATTTCTGCTGGTGAAATTCCTTTGAGATACATTATGTCTGCAATCTGAAATCTTATGGCCATAAGCATTGCATTTAAAACAATAACCAGAAAAGGAATGATTAAACCTCGGGTGCCGGTCTTTGCCAGTTTGAAGTAGGAGCCATGAATCTTCTCCTTCTTGGATGTGTGACTTTTGTGAATCCATCTTTGTCAAGTATTCTTCTTGAGTCTGGCATTATTGCTTTCTTTGGCATGATTTGTTTTTTCTAGTTCAACCCTGATCTTTTCTTCTTTCTTTATGGGTTCTACATTCAAGTCCTTTGAACCCTTTGATGATTCTCCTTCATCAAAGCCTAAACCAAATTTGATGCCGGAAGGCCTTTGGTTATTTAACATTTTATCCAGCTTTACAGTGCTTTCTTCAAACTTATGAAAACAGTTCAATTTTCTATTCATCTCCTCTAACTGCATTCTTAACTTAACAATGTCTTCCTCTAGCTTGCTGCATTCAACTGTCTTTACAGTTAATTGTTCATCAAGAACTTCAGACATTTTCTTGAATTCCTCTGTCTGTATTTTTAAACTGTTTATTATGTCAATGGCATCTTCTAGTTTTCTTGAAAACTTTTTGTTCTTTTTCCTTTCTACACTCAACTCTTCAAGTGCAGCAACCAATTCTCCTTCCAGATAAACTTCAGCCTCATCTTTAAAGTTTTCATCACCTTCCTGATTTTCTTTTGTTCTTTCCTCTTCAAGTGCCATGAACAGAGCTTCACCTTTTTCTTCTTCAGAATCCTCATCTGAGCTTTCTTCGAAGTGTTGACATTCTTGGATATGAAGCTTTTCTTCTTGAAGTTGTTCTTTCTGAAATTTTGTTTCTTCTTCCAGTCACCTTTTTCTTGGTGTGAGCCTTCACCATTTTTGGTTTTCTCCTGCATTGGACATTTGGCTGCAAAATGACCGACTCCTCCACAATTGAAGCACTTAAAAGGTAGCTTTCCTCTATATTTTCCTTTTCCCTTTGTGAGTTTTCGAACAAAATTAGCTTCTGTTTCATCCAGTGTCTCTTCATCCTCAGATTCATGTTCAACTTTTATATTCTTGTGTGCTTTAAAAGTTGCTTCTCTGTCTATAGACTTGGTTTGTCCTATTCTCATTTCATATGCTGTCAGGGAACCATGCATCTCATCCAAGCTGAAGTTGTTTAGATCTTTTGCCTCTTCTATTGCAGAAACTTTGGAGTTAAATATTTTGTGCAGTGTTCTGAGAACCTTTTTCACAACAACTGCATCATCAATTTCTTCACCGAGTCCTCTGATTGCATTAATGATTCCGTTGACTCTCAACATATAAGCCTCTATGTTCTCATCTTCATTCATTTGCAGTGCTTCGAACTGTGCTCGATGAGTTTGCAGCTTTGCTTCCTTGATCTTGTTGTCTCCTTCATGGATGCTCTTCAGTTTATCCCACATGTCTTTTGCTGATTTACAGCTCATGACTCTTATCAGTTCACTGTCAACAAGCCCACACATTATGGCATTCTTAGCTTTGGAGTTGTTCTCAAATTTTTTCTTCTCAACAGTATCTGTTGGAGGAGTAGTGGGTGCTGTGTATCCACTATCTACAGAATCCCAAATATCATATCCCAATGCACTCAGATATGTTTGCATCCTGAGTTTCCGTAAAGTGTAATTTGTTCCATCAAATAAGGGAGCTTTGTTGGATGAGAATCCTTCACCGCTCGCCATTGTTTCTTCCAAGATCTCCTTAGCTGATTAAGCTTGTACAAGGAACCTTGCTCTGATACCAATTGATATTCACACAATGACACTGAGAGGGGGGGTGAATCAGTGTAGCTATTAATTTTAATATCTACAACATTTAATATGAAATAAAGAGAACTTGAAAACTAGAAAAACAACTTGAACAAGAGAGCACACCACAACACTCAATATACCGAGGTTCACCAATTTGGCTACTCCTCAAAAAATGACTGCTTGGACTCCAATCCAAATCCAGTCTTTGCAAAATATCAATTTTACAAATACTTTACCAGCATCAACTGGAAGGAGCACCAACCCCTTAATTTTCTGCTGCAACAGATGGAGCACCAACCCCTAGTACCAAGCACCAACTTGGACTGCAATTCTGTTCAATTTAAAATGACATAAGAATGTCTTCACTTCATGCACGACCCTGACTGGTCTGCAATTAACCCAACTCTGCACACTCTCACGGCCTCGCTAATTTTTCTCTTGACTCTTTTCTAACCCTCTTTTTACAGCAGTTTCACTCTAACAGCAGCAACATCTTCTCTGTACGACTATTCTTTTATAACCTTTCAATCCTGCATGCAATCGAATCACATACTTGACTGTTCAAATCCATGCAATACGACTATTTGATTCCATGCACTTTGATTGTTCGAAACCCTGCAATACGATTATTGAATCCATGCAATACGACTATTTTGTTCCATGCAATTCGACTATTCAAAACCCTACAATACGACTATTGAATCCATGCAATACGATTTTTATTTCTGCATGATTTCGAAACCTACAATACGTCTTTTGAAAGCTTTTTCGATCCTTAATATTCGACTGTTCAAATTCTTCAAATACGGCTTTTCGAATGCTTTTTCGAAACTGCATATGTGATTCTTCGAATGCTTTTTCAATCGAGCATATACAGCTGTTCTAGTGCATGACCAACACCTGTCAATTTGTAACTGCTGATCAGACATCAGTTACTTTTTACATAATTGGCTGCATGATTTTCCTGTCTGCTTTTTTCGACACGTGTCACCTTGCATGCTCCTGCGGGTTTTACCTGCCAGACTATTACCTGTCGCGATATCGTGACACTTTTTGAAGCCGTACACTTCATGCCCTTGTTGTCACGAAATCGTGACCATTTTGGCTTTGAAAGCTTTCCTTCTGTTCATGTCACGATATCGTGACACTTAGAACTTTTGTTGACGTCATCCTTAAGCATGTCATGAAATCACGACGCTTTTGGCTCTTGGAAGCTTTCCCTGCAACTTGTCGCGATATCGCGACACTTTCAACATTTTTTGACGTCATCCTTAATCATGTCACGAAATCGCGACCTTTTGGCTCTTTAAAGCTTTCCTTGCATCTTGTCACGAATATCGCGACACTTTCAGCTTCCGTACACTCTTCTTTGCCAACAACAACGAAAATGGAACATGTCACGAAATCGTGACACTCTCTGCTTCCGTACAATCTTTGCTTCATGCAGTAGCGAAATCGCTACAACTTTGTGCCTTGTGCTTTCGACTTGCTACATCTTTAAGTTTTGCAATTTTGAATGGTAGCGAAATCGCTACACCTTTGTTTCCATACATTTTGTCATGCAGCGAAATCGCTACATCTTCTTGTTTGTCTTTTTACTTGTAGCGAAATCGCTACACCTTTGTTTTCACTTCCTATTTGTAGCGAAATCGCTACACCTTTGTGCCATGTATTTCCATCATGCAACGAAATCGCTACACCTTTGTTGCCATTCATTTCAACATGTAGCGAAATCGCTACACCTTTGTTGCTGAGCATTCTCTCTCCTCTTCGGGTCACGAAACCCGACGTGTCGCGATATCGTGACACTTTTCGTTGCTAAGCTCCTTTCCTCCATTTATGTCACGAAATCGTGACATCTTTTCACCTTGCTTCCCTCTCTGCCAGCATGTCGCGAAATCGTGACAGTTTACCTTTCACTTTCTCTCTCCTCTGCCATGTCGCGAAATCGCGACAATTTGGCATGCACTTTCTCTCTCCTCGGCAATGTCGCGAAATCGCGACAATTTTTCTTGCATTTTCTCTCTCCTCGGCAATGTCGCGAAATCGCGACAATTTTTCTTGCATTTTCTCTCTCCTCTGTTTTGTCGCGATATCGCGACAGTTTTCTTCCTTGTCTTTTTCTGCCAATTTCTGAATCTGGGTCACCTCTGTTTTCCTTGAAATTCACTGCACTTGATCTGACTGACCTCTGAACTGCATCAACTGCATCAATCTGTCTGTGTTGACAACAATGACAATACTTTTGCAATTCTTTTGCTGCACCTTGCTCAACACTTTCTTTCTATATTCATTATCGAATAAACTTTCAAGGGTAACCAACCCCTTTGGGATGTGATTGTTTCTCAGCTAGATGAAGTCTTGTTGATCTATCTCCTCCAAATCTTCTTATTGGACAGTTGTGAAGCATGCTTATTTTATCATAAAGTCTAGAATCTATTCATCACTCTCGAAAACCTACCAAAATATTTGCTTATCCAACACTACAGGTCTGAAAACCATTTTAATCCCCTTGGTCTTCTTAGTTCCAAAATCTATAGGAGGATTGAAATTAGCTCCCTTTGTTGCCAATGCATCTACTAGGTGATTATCTTCTCTAGGCACAAAAGTTAGGTTCAGAGCATTAAATGAATCCATTAGGTCCCAAAATATGTTTCGATAAGATTTTAAGTAATGATGCTTACTGCTACACTTATTTCTTACTTGATGTACTATTAACTCAGAATCACCATATATGTTCAAAATCTTGATGCCCATGCTTTCAGCTTGCATTAATCCAAGGCACAAAGCCTCATATTCTACAACATTATTGGTGCATGACCATGTCAGTCTATCAGAAAAATTCTTCACTCCTGACTACGATTGCAAAACTACACCAGCCCCTACACCATTTCTGCATTTAGCACCATCAAAGTGCATAACCCATGTTTCATTGTTTCTTAGGGATTTATTAGAAATAGCAAGGAGTTTCTTTTCCAATTCATTTATGATGCTGTATGTGCCCATACCAGTTCCAAATTGACTATAATCCTCTTTGAAAGATAACTCATCTTCAATATCTAGTTCTTCAATGTTTTCTACTAGCTCAAATTCCTCCACAGGATTAAGGTTGCACATGTCTTCTTCAATTTTCTCAATATGATAAGCAACTGGTTTCTTAGGAGTTATCCTTATCCCCTTTCCCTTAAAAGGTATAACCATACTAGAATAGTCCATTTACATACATCATCCAAGATTTGCAATAAATTCTCTTGAGAGACATAATCCAAAATAGGGTTCTAAATATACCACCACTATTTCTTGCACTATTGTCACCTCAAGGGCTATGTGCAACCTCATCAGTACATATTTAATAGCTCCAATCATCTTTACAGGTGTCCCATATAGTTGCAATACTCTAGGACAATATTGGGTATATTCCATACCCATATCTTCATAGATTTCTTTAGGCATAACTATGGTTGATGCTCCTTAATCAATCATGCAATTACGGACTACCCATCCCTCCATTCTTAGGGATATATAAAAGGGGGAAGGTTTGTTATTTAGGATAGCATGTGTCATTTCTTTCTTTTCTGAGGCTATACTGAGGATGGTGGTAGCAAATCTATTTTGGGGACTTTTACTGAGGGAAGCTTTAAGCAAGTCAATTTGGCCCAGAATGAAAAGGGTATCATACAAGCTAGCTTTTGATGGAATATTTTTCATCTCTTCCACAATGTTATACTCAAACTTGCTTAGGGATAGTATTTCCAGTCCTCTATCTGGCTCACCATACCTCCTTTTTTATTGTTGGGTTACCTCTAACCTTTGTCTTTTAGTAATAGAGGGGAACCTGAACCTTTCTTGCTATTCGTTCTTGTATTTCATCCTATCTCATTCTGTTACTCTTTCTGGAATCTTGGGGAAATTGTCAATATTCTCCTTTTCCTTAGCTCAGGGAATGGGACAAGTGTCACTTTTTTGAGGGGGGAAATCAACCTTCTTTTGAGAAGGAACCTAGAACTATCCCATTTTCTAAGGGTCTACTTGTAAAGCTTTGTTTCTGGACCTTGTCATAACAGTAATTGGGTCTTCTTCCTCCAAGTCTTTCCCAACCATGATCTAATCAGGGTGCCATAACATATTAAATATTACCTTCTGATTTCTTTTAGCTTGATCCATTGCTTGTTGAACATGGTGTTGATACATCACACAATACTGTGAATCATGGGGGTCATTACATACTAAACACTAGACATTTGTAAGAGTGGAATCTATAGAA
The DNA here is from genome assembly GCA_028583015.1 of Wollemia nobilis. NCBI lineage: Eukaryota > Viridiplantae > Streptophyta > Pinopsida > Araucariales > Araucariaceae > Wollemia > Wollemia nobilis. The sequence continues at coordinate 27,279,910 of JAQPPZ010000523.1, forward strand.
CATTCTGGATCCTCATACGTTGCATTCACCCTAACCCTAGTACTATTACTAGGACCAGGCCTTTGATCTTTGTTCACATATGGGAACCTCCTCTATTGTGATCTTTCCTTATCTCTCTTCTCCATTGAATTCATTCTGTTACTCAAAGTTTTCATGGTATTTTGTATGTCTAGGATAGCAGATAATTCTTGAGAAGGTTGGGAAGGAAGAGGGGGGAAAGAAGGTGTGGAGGACATAGCTTTAGATCCAGGAATAGGATTCATCTTAGGAAATGTAGATGGTACAGAGGAAGGATCTATGTGGGAGGTTTTTGTAGATTTCTCATGGCTCCCACTATTTTTTGAGTTGTAGGGCAACATGGTCTTGGTGGAAATTCTTCCTACATTGATCAGGATATTTTTAGCATGGACGACAACATTATAGACTTGGGGAAAGGTTTCAATTCCATATTGTTGTGTCTGCATACCTAGCTCTAATCCTAGGGCACGGATGTAATACATATAAGCCAAATAAGTAGCTAGTCTAGCTTTAGGGGGAATTCTCTTCCAAGTTATGCTAAATCTCAAATTAAAGTCAAAGACAGTTTCTTGTTGTATTTTTTGCATAGCTATAAACTGATTACGTAGGGAAAAGGGATCAATAGATTCATTAAATTATTCTATGAATGGCTCAGCCAATGACCGCCATGAATCAATAGACTTATCTTCCAGGGTTTTGAACCAATGTAATATCTTTCCACGAAATGATAGGGCTAGAATTCTCACAATAATATTTTCCTCTTTTATATTATGGATTACTTCCAGATTCAAGATATCTTGGCAGTGCTTGTAAGATGTCTTTCCAAATCCATCATATGTGGGTATTGCCTTAGATACAACCTAAGGAATGGCATCCATTTGGGCTAAACTAATGTGCCCAGTTGAGTCCCAGTTAGGGTACTTCTGTAGTGGCAAATTTGGGGCCACATTGTGTGCCATGTTTCTGGCTACAGGTCTTCTTGGGGGAACTACTAGGTTTTCTTCTAGAAGCTCTTCTTCTTCAATAAAATACTGATCCAAAATTATGATAACAGTAGACCCTCTCAGGGGTAACTCATAGTGAAAGAAATAATCAGGGTTGTTCCTCTTGAAGGACCTAGTATACATGAAATGGCACTGGTCTACAATACTTTTTCAGGGTCTTTTGACTAGGGAGTCGCTAGATGAACTTTCTTTTCTCCGCTAACAAGGTCAAGACAATTCACCAAATCTTTATTCCTTTGAGTAGAGATAACAATAATTCTTAAGATGGATTTCGTGTTCCTTGTGAACTATCCCATCGGGCTTGCCAAAAATTGTTATGAACTGAAATGCACCAAGTTTACTTGATACTACGATTATCTATCTTCCTACTTTCTACTTAGGATTGCACCCGATAGCTGTAGCTCAGCACTCAATATTGGATGGACTAAAATAGGGGTTTAATATCCAACCTCCAGAGTAGGCTAGTTCCTTGTCAACTTAGCATATTTTTGACACAATTATGCTCAATTAGGACTTGGATTTTAGGGTAAAAAAAGGGTAAGGTTAGAGAAATGTATATATCAGTGGACGAATAGGTTAAAAACATTACATTACCATAAAAAGCTTCCAAAAAACCATATTGAAGATATACATCTAGATCAACTTTTATCCTAAGATAGCTCATTTCAGATATTAAAGCATAACAAAGAAATATTATAGCAAGCAATTTCAATAGTTAGGAAATGATAATCCAAATAGCAAAATTCACCAAAACCCAGATTTTATAGAAATGCACCTTCTAATAACAAATAACAAACTTCAAAGAAAATTTCAATTACTCATAATAGCTAGTAATCCATGATCGAAATAAACTAACCATCTAAGTATTTATAGAAATATAACTATGAAATCCAAACCTCTAACATCCAGCATAGAAATGTAGCCTTGAGGCAAAGATCAATGTATTGCTACTTGCATTCAGTCCTTCAAAAATATTTATAGTAGTACAAGAAAACACGCTAGAGCTGACCCTTGAAATTGAGGGTTCGATCTCTCTTTATAGTTTTCATATCATAATATTCAAGAAATAATACATTCAATCTTGTTACAATAGCTCAGCAAAGAGTTTAGCTGATGTTAGCTAATTCATTCAAACTCTGGTAAATCCATTGGAAGGGCGTCCACCATGGTCATTCGAGGTTTCTACAACTTGATGATCTACTAGAAGAACTGAAGTTCAGAACCTTCTAGATCATGCATCCCATTGATCTTTCTTGAGAACAACTTGTTGTCATTGATTTGTAACTGCTTTTGGTTAGCTCTTCTTTAAAATATTTGACATTTCATATTCCAGCTGCACGCTGCGGTTTTGGTGCAAAAACCTTTTAAACAGTCAAACTTTTACATCACCATCTTTTACAAACTTTTGTGGATTCGAAACCCATCATTATTTCGGACCTGGAATGGATTTTTTTGAAATGTCTTTAGACCTTCAAAATTGAATATCTCCCAACAAACTCATACCATCAGTCTTACCACTTAGTCAAAACTTTACTAAGTATGTGGCCATTTTTGGTCTACACTACCCATTCGATTCTTTGACAAAAAAGAATATTCCTTTCAGATGGACAAAGGAGCACCAAGGAGCATTCGAGGAGATGAAGGCTAATCTTGTAAGTAGCCTGATTTTTGTGTTCCCAAACCGAGATAAGGAATTCCATGTCCATATTTATACTTCAAATTTTGTAATTGGATACACTTTAGCACAAGAAGGGCAGTTTAGGCTAGACGAACCTATTTTCTTTGCTAGTCATCTTTTTTCAAGGCCAGAGAGAAATTATAGTACAAAAAAAAGAGAAGCTTTGGGAATGGTATATGCAGTTCAAAAGTTTAGGCATTACCTATTAGAGAATCCCTTTGCCTTATATGTTGATCATCAAGACCTGTTGTACTTTATAAACAAGTCGGTGATACAAGGATGAGTTAATAGGTGTCTCGTCCCCCTTCAGGAGTTCGTATTCCAAGTAGTGGTGAGGCCTAGTAAGAAGAACGTGAATGTAGACCAGTTGTCTTAGATAAGATCAAGGAAATCTATAGGAACAAGAGTTCTTGATGATTTTATAGATACACAACTATTCACCATCAATGTTGTTCCATCATGGTACAAGTTGGCTGGTCAATATCTATCCACAGACAGAAATCGAGAAGAAGAAAGTAATAATGAAGTCAACACTTTTCCACATAATAGCAGGATTACCATATAAAATGGGGAATGATGGTATCTTATGAAGATGTGTGATGGATGAAGAGGTTAAAGTGGTATTGAAAGAAGCTCATGCAGGCTTAGCAAGAGGACATATGGGACCAAATGCGATCACTATAAAGGTATTGCTAGCAGGACTATGGTGATCCACATTGTATAATGATGCAAAGGAGCATGTGAAAGCATGCAACACTTTCCAAAGAGCAAAAAAACCAGTAAAGTGATACTTTATGCCCTTACACCCATCGCAACCACAAGAGTTATTTGAACAGTGGGGATTGGACTTTGTAGGACCATTGAATACATCTCAGAGAAGGAAGTGTAGATACATTGTAATAGTGATAGAATACTTGACAAAATGGGTTGAAGCAAGAGCATTACCTGATAACTCAACAAAAAGTATAATGAGATTCTTGTACGAATAGGTAATCACAAGGTTTGGTATTCCACTAAAAATAACAAGTGATCGATGAGGATAATTTGCTAGTGATATTATCAAGACGCTAACAATAGATTTTAAGATTTTATACTCATTGTCTAGTCCATACTATCCCAGAGCGAATGGGCAGACAAAGGCAACGAATAAAGTCCTAATATCTACTTTGTATAAAACTTTTGAAATAGAGAGAGTATATTGGGAGGAAATGCTATCGTCCATTTTGTGGGTATATAGAACAACTTTTAAATCTACAATGGAACATACACCTTTCCAATTAATGTATGGACATGAAGCAGTGGTGGCAGTTGAATTCTTGATACCAAGTTTGATAGTTACGATAGAGCATTGCTTGAGTGATTAAGAAAGTTTGTAAGAGCTACTGACGACATTGATCAAGTTAGACCAAATAATATTTATGGTGTAATGGGTGATTGAGGTAGCTCAAAAAATATGGAAGGCATGGCATGACAAACATTTGAGGAATTTAGAACTTAGTCCGGGTGACTTAGTTCTAAAGTTTAATGGAAAATAGGAAATCAAGTCGGGTAAGCTGAAGATGTTATGGCTTGGTCCTTATAAAGTAGTTGAAGTAATGAATAATGGAGTAATAAAGTTGTAGAAATTGAATGGGATAGTAGTACCCGATACTGTAAATGGGTTGAAGTTGAAGCCTTACAAGGTACAATGCTTATTCATTGCTTTATAAGAAATTGAATTATGAAGATGAGCTAAAGCTCAAAACAAAGCTCACAGTGAGCCAGGTCCATCACAGGAGGAGACTGACATAGGACTCACACACTTATTTTTAGAAGGGGAGGAACCATGACCAACCATAGAACAACAAGATTTGGTACCTCAGCATGGAGAGAGAAGAAGACTATGAGTACATGTCAGATTTGTTGACAAAACTAAGCGAATTGAAGAAGAAGATGAAGAATGGATTCCTCCAAACGAAAGAGAACATTAGGAGATAGTACTATTACCCATAAATAAGGGAAGGTAGGAAGAAGCAACCCTAGTAAATAGGAATGGGATATATCCTCAAGTAGAACAAAGAGAATTACCCTAGTAATTGGAAGGACGAAGAAGGATACGACTAACAATACAATATGAAGATAGAGTGGACACATTTGAAATGGAAGTTTTGGAGGAAGACAGGGATGAGACCATTGATCAAGAATTGGCCAAAATTACTCCACTAGCTTCGATAGGGCTATTACAGTAGAGAATGCAGTTGTAGACTCAGTAATTGCAAGAATAATATCAAATGTTGCGAGGTCTTAATGCAATGTGAGAGAGCAAATTATCTAGGAATTGGATGGCACAATACGAAGGTTGGAGGAACAAAGGGTAGATAGGCTAAAAGAACTTGAAAGGGAACCTGAGTAGTTTGATGGATTAACTTTGATAAGCAGTGGAGGAAATGAGAGTGCAAGCACAAGCTCACAGGTACCATTGAGTGACCCACCTATGACAAGCGAAGATGTAGAGATGATGTGGCGAAACATTGAAGAAGCAACTACATTACCCAAATCATAAGGCAATGCACAATAGGATTTTAGTGACTCAAGTAATGAAGGAATGTCTTGGCTAGTAATGGAACCAAGTACAAAAAATAGTAATGAATATTATCATCCACAAAACCATCAAAACCCTCGATGTAATCGAAATCCCTCAACATTTATAACAATGCAGCGACAAATAGGGAGACCACAGGGACATCAAACCAACATTGAACTGCAAGAATATATAAAAGCCTATTGATAGTTGAGAAGACAAAGGAGAGAAGTATAGAGATTGGAGAGAATGATACCAACATATTGGGCAGAATAGACAGAGGAGAATCAAAATCACTCAAGTTCTAAGACAAAATTTTTTGATGTATATAGAGAAGTTTTGGTAACACCATCTCTACAAAGAAACTTCAAGGAAAGAAAATGGAGACATAAAATAGCATGTGTGGATTAGAGAATTAGAGCACTAGAACAATTGTTATCAAGTACAAGAAGAAGTAGAAGTCCACTAGCCAACACTGAGTTGGTAGAGATAACTCTTGATACCTAAAAAATGGGAGGAAGAAATAGAGAAAGACCCCTAAGACTTCAGCTAGTAAGGGGGGGAGGTATTCAACTATGAAATGAGAAAATACAAGGTGATGTTACAATTAGAGGAGGATGAGGGTGAGGAAGATTCCAACCCCCTACTCCTAGATGGCTATAAGATACACCCTTAGCTTGTATGAACTAGATAAGGAATCTATGAGGATTACCAAGAATGAGGGGAATCTTACCAAATCCTGCAAGGCGACGCACATGGGTAAAACCAACATTAATACAAAAAGGACCCCAATGAGTAATGGGTGGTAGAGGCTTACTCCAGGAAAGGGAGGAATCACCATTAGCATAGAGAAACTCACCATCAAGAGGAATAGTATGGGGGAGACACTCATGTGGCAAAGGCCTTACCGATAGAGGAAAAGTGCATTTTGTAGATGAAAGAAACAAGGGACAACTAAGAATCTGATCGCCAAGTATGGATCCAGAATTGATCTAAGGGGATAGGCAGAGAAGTCACTCGAATGATAGTAGAGTAGTCAGGAAATTGCTACCAAGGGACCAATCACCTATGTGGTAAGGGGAAAGGACACCAGGTAAGGATACTCCAGCTTGCAATTGGACAATTCCAAATTGTACACATGAAGGAGGAAGGCTAGGGAATTTGGTAACATCACAAGTGGAGATGAATAAACCTAGGGAACAAATATTGACAGGTGACACAACCACTCAGAACGTTATAGTTGATCCTCCAAGAGAAGAATTTGATGGGATTGTACAAGTGTATGTCACTATAGATTGCCAATATGGTAAGTGCAAATAGATTAGGATTGAAAAAAAAGAAAAAAAAAAGAAAGTGCCTTAATTATAAAAATCCCTCGGGATGCAATTAAGAAGGAAGTGGGTTGAAAACCGAAAACGGCAGCCTCTTTAGAGAGATAAAATTGAAAAATTCTCTAAGTATAATATCATACAAAAGCAAATTTATGAGATCGTACAAGAAAATTTGAAAAAAGGACATAAGAATCGTACAAAGTGACATGTTGTATGATTTGGATCATACACTATATGATTTTAAGCATGTTGTACGATTTCCAACTACCCATTTAATGCGGCATGCATGGGAAAAAGTAGCGATTGGAGGAAAAAGCAAGAGAAAAAAACAAATTTTTCAAAAACATGTTGAGTTGTCAATCATCCATGCAATATGGAGGGAAAAAGTGTAAAGTGGTGCAATTCAAGATAAATTGGTTAAGGTTTAATTAGGGTTTCAAAATTATTTAAATAGAAAGAAAACTTGCAATTTCATTTGTACAAGCGAGAATTCGAATTTTCCAAAAGTACGAAGATGGAAAGCGTGTAATTGAATGGATAAGACCATATGGGCAACCAATTTCATCAAAAATAAGAACTTAGAAGGACCCATTTTTATTAGCACCATGGAGTACTTTTCATTTTTAGAGAAATTAACCCGGAGAAGAAAATGGAAGAGGGAAATAAGGGTTTTACTCCATTAAAAAGAAAATTTTGAATTTTAGCAAGAAATACGAAGAATATACAATAGAAAACATCCAAGTACGAACCTAGAGGTGATAAATGGTAGATTAGGGTTCAAAGAAGTGAGAAATTGGAGTCGAACGGTGGAAATTGTAAGGAAAGTGAAGATTTAAACCCTAAAAATAGAAGAATCAAGAAAAAGGACAGTTGTAAAAAGCAAAGAATGGAAGGAGAAGTTCGTACAACCATTAAGTATAGCAAAAAATTTATCAATTGAAAATAAATTGCACTAGAGGCGAAGAAGTTGGAAAATTACCCTTGAAAAGCACTAGAAAGAAAGATCAGGCAATATGGAAAATGGGTTGGTGAAAGATTCAGTAAAGGAGGTCAAATTTTTGAATTTTTTACAACCTAGGGTTGAAATATCATACTGTATGATTTAGGAGGGGGAATGTATGATTTCAAAGCAAGATAGCACAGTTTGGGTGATTTTTTAGGCCTTTTTTGGTAGTTTTTAGCAAATCATACAGATTCATACAAATCTTATGGATTCCAAGGGGGAAGGTAGTCAAAAGCAACATCGTACTTAGTACTATTCCACTATATGATTTTAAGTTTCATATGTACAATTTGGAGGAGTTGTGACGGTTTGAAGACTAATGGGCTAAAAATTGAACTATGGGGGAAAGTGAGTAGTGTATGATCTAGAAGCGTTTGGTGAAGGTAAGAATAGTACAAGGTACAAAGAAGAGACATTGTACAATTTACAACAAGTCATACAATTTTAGGTACACTTCCAATTAAGGAAACGATGATGTTCTGCTATTAAGTTAATCGTCGATATGGTGGAGGAATGATCTCAACAGAAGAGTTTGGATGTCGGTTAAGGTGGATTGCAGCCAATAGGGTGGAGAGGTCACCAAGTCCCCTGCATGAGAGAGAAGCATACCCATAATAACACCAAGGGTGGTAGTTTCAGTCCCGCGAGTGGCATGGTAATCATCCTTGAAGGAGAAGAGGATATAGGCCATGGAGGGGTCAAAGACATTGGTGAGCTAATCTAAGAAGAACACCACCAAGGTATCAAGAGGAGAGAATGACACAATAAAGGACCTCACAGAGGGAAACAATAAGTGAAGTACACCTACAAAATTAGGAGGAGAATCTGAGCAGTGGGTAGGAAGAGGGTCAGGTTGAAGTTACAAATATCACATTTGTACAACATGGAGTAGATACATGTAGTAAGTGGTGGAATGATAGGAAAAATAAGCGTCATCCTTGGAGGAAGACATTCGAGGATGTTGGTGTAGTAGTGATTGCACAAGTCCCAATATTCCATAAGTCCTTCTTCCATAACTATCTACTACAGATAGTTTAGGTGTATAACCCTACAACCAGAATAGCCTGTCAATATGGGCAAGAGGTCAGTGAAGGTAGATATTTTGATAGAGACATTTTGAAAGATATTTGGCTTACCAAAATATGGTATGGAGGTAGTAAATATATTGGTAGATCCAATAGAGGTATATCTCCTCGTCACTACACTTACCACTATCATGTCACTGGCTAAGGCAAAGATCTTGAGTGCAGGAACACGTGAAATCAAACATAGCTAGTTGAAAGGGAAACATTGGTCATGTGCTATGAATACAGTCATGGCTTGACTAATAGGAGATATAAGGGCCACAAAAATTCCAATGTGGATAGCACAATATGTAGAAGGTATCACCAAGAAAATTAAGTATGATTGGGATACCTATCTAGAAAGAAAAATGCACGAGCTACTGACAAAGAGGCCAAAGAACTTTGAAATGACTTTCCATGCTATTGGATTGTTATTAAATGCAGTTATGAAAGTGGAGATCCAATTTCCAAGTTTTATAGCACCTCAAGAAATTAGGGAAGGACAACCAATGATATTGAGATGGGCTAAGTTAGTACCAATACCAAAAAATACCCTAGAGATATCTCGAACGAGGAGTGAGCAATGGACTAGTAGAGCTCAAGAGGATACTACTTCGAAGGAATATGGAGATGTACATTATCAGAGAAAAATGCCTATATAGTTGGAACATGAGCTAGAACAACAAGCACCTAGGTAACTTTTGGTCATCAAATCTGCCCAGGAAAGGATTTGGGTAAGTGTATGCGCCCTAGACCTGGACCAACATTGAAAGGCCAAAGGGAAGAGATGCCCCTTGTGCCAATCTCTGAAGAAAGGTTGGATCCTATACTAAACTACTTCGATGTTTAATATAAGGGTGTAGGAAAGAGATAAACAGAGTAAGGATGTAGGAAAGAAATAAAAGAGTAGGGAAGAAATCTCAGTAGTTTAATGGTGGGAAAGAACTGGAAGCACGATCACTAGCCAATAGCTTGAAAGAGCAACAAAAAACACCAAGAATAACGAAATGAACGTGATATTAATCCTCCTATGTAGCCTCTGGACGATTTCCAATATTCTCCCTCCCCTTTCATCAAAATTCAGAGTTCAAAGTAACGACAATTAGGAAAAAGTGAATATAACATAAACACTACCCATAGGCGGCATACAAGAAAACTAATATGGTGTTTTCCTCCCCTATGTATCCTTCAAGAAAATTTTAGGGTTCAGCCCCCAATCACATACCTAAATCCAGGATTTAGAATTATAGTATGCAAATGAAGAAATATGAAAGAAATAAACACAGAAGGTAGCATACAAGAGAGAAATCAAGCCCAAAGAACTTTAGTATTAAATGCAGGGATTCAAGTTACAAAAACTTTCTAGCAAAAATTTCCCCCCCGTTTTACATTACAATGCCTGGGTTTTTATAGAGGACCCGACCCTCTGAGCCATAAATGGACAAAATGGAGGAGTACACCCTTGAAACCTGAGAAGTCAGATCTTCGCAGCCCTCGTGACTAAGCTCTCAAATCTATTACCAAAACTGGCAACTACGATTGGGTCAGCCATGGAAACAAGCATTAATGAGCCGTCCGAGCATCCTTGGCTTCTGGGTACAGTGCTCGAGTGGTCGCCATGCTCGTCGAGCTCTTCTTCTAGGACTGATACTTCATTTCCAATTGCTAAAAATGAGCAGCGAGCTTATCGGGCACGTAAAAATGCATTTATGAGGCACTTGATCGCCTTGGGAAAATATCCAGCTTGGAGCATGTGCCCTTGAAGCGCTTCGCTGAATTTTTGTCTACAACTCCGCTTCGCAATGGACTTATGTCAAAGCAGATCCTCCTTCTTGATTTGTACTTTGCATGGTGGAGCTTCGCAAAATTGCTTTGGGATGGTGGGTGTCGAAGCATATTTCCTTCACAATATGGGCTCTTCACTTTTCGTTGCTTTACTAGAGAGACGTGCTAAAACTGCTTCGCTAATGAACTATTAAAATGCTTCATCGTGATCTTCCTTCAAAATTGTGGTTTGGGAGGATTTTTGCCGAAGCACATTCTTGCCTTAAAAAATGCTTTGACTTCTTCCACTTCGGGTGAAAGTACTTCGCACGAAGGTTTGTCGAAGCAGATGCTTCACAACGACTTTCGACGAAGTAGAAATGGTTCGCTGGCGGGGAGGCCCAAAGTGGGTGCTTCTATGATTTTTTGGCGAAGTATTTTCAATGTTGCACTCCTTCAAATCCTGATTTGCAAGATTTTCACCCAAAGTAGCCTTTTGAAATGCTTCAAGTGCAAAGTAGTTTTCATTCTTCTTCCCTTGTATTTTTTCTTCGGCAACACCGCTTTGCAAAATTCTCGCTCGAAGTAGTTGTTTGAAGTGCTTTGGGCCCGAAGTAGTTTTCTCTGCCTTAGCAAATTTAGACCGTGATTTTCTTCGATGAAGATATTATTTTGAAATGCCACTTGAATGCTGCTTCACAAAACTTTCACCCGAAGTAGCTGCTGGAATTGCTTTGGGTGCGAAGCTCTTTTGTATGCCTTCTTTGAATTCCTTCTTCGTCAACGCCGCTTTGTAAGATTTTCGCCCGAAGTAGTTGTTGGAATTGCTTCAGGTGCAAAGCTCTTTTTTATGCCTTCTTTGAATTCCTTCTTTGGCAATGCTGCTTCGCAAGATTTTTGCCCGAAGTAGCTGTTGGAATTGCTTCGGGTGCGAAGCTCTTTTTTACGCCTTCTTTGAATTCCTTCTTTGGCAACACCGCTTTGCAAGATTTTCACCCGAAGTAGCCTTTTGAGGGACTTCAGGCCCAAAGTAGATTTTATATTTCATTTCTTCCCTTGAGGCTATCTTCCTTAGCTTGTTTGTCATCGAAGATATTTCATCTTCATTTTATGTACAAGGGGGAATGGTAGGGAAAGCCAAAATTGCTGCAACACTTGAAAATGTTGTTTCTAAAAGCAAGGGAACAAATTCATGAAATTGAAAGAAAAAATTTACAAAAAATTTGATTTTTCTACCCCATTGTGCATTGTGACAAAATTGTCAACATTCTTGGCGGCTCATGGGGCAATGAGCTCGTCTCGATGGGAGAAACCTCAGCCTTGATCTATTAGGACAGAGTTACCTCCAGACCCTTCTCCCTTTTCTATCTTTGGGGGTGCTTCTACAACTTGTTCTTCTTCTTCTTCCTCTTCTTCTTCTTCTACTTCCTTTGGCATGGCTTCCTACTGCGACGATGGGGCAAGGCGATCGCAGATGCACTTCATGGTTTGGAAAACATGAGTCCATGCACCCTTCGAGAAAGGCTCTTGATCTTGCAATGCCTTAACCAAAATGTGAAACCGATAAATCTGCCCGATATCAGCATATTTGGCTTTGATGTATAGATCATTTAGGTAGGCTACAATCTTGCAGTGTCTCAAAATGAAATCTATGACCTTCCCTTCTGTTATCTGCTCCACCCATTCGTCTATCTCCGAGACGTCGCCTTCAAACTAAAGCCATGTCGGCTTAAGCTCTTCCTTGGTTAGAAGGTTCCCATCATCATTCATGAAGCTTGAGAAACCTAAGGAAGAGAGATCCTAGAAATAGCCTAGCGATGTGCGCTGCTCATTCTCAAACACATCCAGGAGGTCCTTCACCTTTTGTGCCTTGCTCACCTTGGAAAAGAAGGCACAAACTATGGCTTGGGTCGTGGACCAATCCCTAGCCATCTGACTCATTACAACAACATGTAAGTCCTGATATTTAGTGGTTTGGACATCAAAGACTAATTTGAGTTGGCCTCTAGATTTTTGAGTGACCTCATCTACGATTGGTCCTCCTTCGGTAGCGACACTCTGTGCTTTGGTGATATAGGTTAAAATTGATAGGGCACTGGAGGCCCGAGACCTAAAATTCTTGAGCAAGTGTGAGCGGATTTCTTTTTCTATGCCTTTGTCAAACAGTTCTAGGCTTTCTTTTTTGTGCAACTACTGCTACAACTACAAGATCTTACTTTCAACTTCTTTGGACTTCAGATCATTTTCGACCTGTCTCTATGCTTGGTGCTCAGTTGTGCCCTGCAGTTGTAGTATTTGCTATTTTAGGGCATGTGCTTCCTTTTTCATCAGCTTACACTGCTCCTCTGAATCCTCCAAATTGGAGCGGATTCTAGATAGCTCTTCTTCCAACTTGATGTTGGCATTTTCAACTTCAAATCTATGCTTATTGGCGATGTTTGCATGTGCTGAGAAAGTTTTGATCCTGACGTGCATAGATGCAGATTCACTATCTACATTTAGATGCTCTAGGTCCTTGGATTTATCTTCATAGTCGTAGTCCACTGGAGTGATTTCATCCAAGGGCTTCTGGACCTTGGGGATATTTTTTATTTTATGCAACTTCTCAGCATTTAAATTGAAGACAACGCATTTTTCAACTTGAGCCAAAGAGCACCCTCTCTTCTTCTTCGCCTCCTTCAATATTTTTTTTGTGTTTTGTCGAGCTAGGAGTAGCTTCTCGGCTAGAGAACATTCCTTAATTAAGGACATATCTAATTCAAATGAGGATGGATCTCCAGCCAAAGGGGTGAACAAGTATAAATAATGAACAGGGGATGCCTCACCAGTAGGTTCGACGACGGGTGTAGCAGGAGCTTTTGCAAGAGGAACTATGCTATGTGTGATAGGGGAGCAAGGAATGGGACTCGACGTTGGGGTACTACCTTTGCCCTACCTGAGAACTAAGGGAATGGTGGCATAGGTTGGTGAAGTAGTGTCAACAGAATTGTCCCGACCTGATGACTCAAGTGGAGTGGGGCTAACAGGATCGGTGGCAAGGGGCAACGCACGAAGAGGTGATTGACTTTGTGGGGGAGGGAGATACTGATGAGAATATTTGGCCGAGACCACAGTGGACATGTGAGAGACCAAGTCAAAGGGTGGAGAGTGCGTACCTACGTGCCCTTCTGGCAGAGTTATCATGGTGACTTCTTATGTAATAGGCTCCTACTCTTTTTGGACTTCAACACTCTTGACTTCCATGACTTCTACTTTGGGGTCTCCCTCTTGTTGGAGGAGTTCCTCCACATCAATGATGTCTATACCTGGGACTGTATCGACACTTGGTGGCACTGCATCTTCAAAATTTGCTTTGGCTAGGCCTGATGTAATTTTTCCAGTAGGATCACTTGGGAGCTTCGTGCGGGGTCACTTTGGGTGGCTCGGAGGCACTTGAATTTGCTCTTGCCTCTTTCTTTTCTTCCTCTCCAATGGTTGCTCCGACTCTTCGAAACTTGTGTCGTGGCTTTTTAATGGTCCCTATGGTATTGCCTCTGGTGTAGCTTCAGCTTCTTCCTCTTCTTCCTGATCCGAGGCATCATCAATTCTTCTTGGGCTTTCGTTCGATCCTGGGGTAGCTAGAGGAACAAAGTCGACAAAGGATATGGGCTTCCAAGTCCCAACATTGGCTTTGTAAACAATTATGAAGTCCTTATCCATTTTCAAGAGTCCGAAGGAATTCATATTTTGGCGATGGACTCTCATTATCCACCACTCCCTTATTCCTTGCCCCAATTCTTCAATTCCTCCTTCAAATCATATTTCACCTTTCTCCAAAACGTGGAGTCTAGAGTTGGTAATGGATGCTGGTTAGGGTCAAACTCAACCTCCATAGGGTAAAATTCATGCCAGAGAGGCAATGTCATCATCCTCTCTAAATGCCACTCCAAATCCTTCCCATTGGGATTATTTCTTTACTCCACAATTTTAGGGTGGGGGCAGATATGAAAGTTCTTGAGTTTTAAGTGATCCCTCATCACTCCCAAGGGATCATAGAACCATTGTTGAGGAATCTAGAGTAGGCCAAAATTGGCAAGCTTTTCTTCCAGGAATATGTTCTACTTCAAGGCAAATACTTCAATTACCCCCATCTTGAAGGGGAAGTCATGGGTATGTGCCCATTTTTGACCATGGCCATAGATGGCATTTGTTACATCGCTCTATCGAGCGAATTCTAATGCGAATTGGTACTCGGAGGGGAAAACAGGCAGCAGGAAGGGCTTTCCTATGAAGCCAAATAGGCGAATCACCAGTCCTTATGTTAATTGAAAGACGTCTCCCTTCTTCTCCATTACTACTCTATCTCTCAAATTGAGGGGCATCCGAGGGCAAGAGCCCTTCAACAAATGCATAGCAGGTCCCAAGAACTATTGATTAAAAGAATAATAAGACTCTATCCTCAATAGGAGGGGAGTCCACTAGTGCACAGGCAGAGTATTTCCATCCTTGTCGCTCGAAGAAATGGTAATGTGCAGGAATTGCTTATGTACATGGTAGAAAAAAAACCAAACAAGGAAAGAACAGGGTGTGAAGTACTGGCCTGTCATCGAATTCTTCATGCTGGTAAGCCGCATGTGTAAATTTTGGGCCACCCATTCTTCCCAATCAAATAAAACTAGGTTGGTTTTTGGTCTTGAAGCATTAGGGGCATAGAATTCCCATCTCAAAATACATTCGGCCAAAGACAACTACCAGGGTTGCACCGAAGCTTCTGTCGACAGGCCCGCTACCCATGCAATGATAGAGAAAATATCGATGTTCTTGAAGGCTACCAAGGGTAAGGGCATTTGGGGCAGCTTTC
Organism: Wollemia nobilis; assembly: GCA_028583015.1. NCBI lineage: Eukaryota > Viridiplantae > Streptophyta > Pinopsida > Araucariales > Araucariaceae > Wollemia > Wollemia nobilis. Next base: position 27,295,172 of record JAQPPZ010000523.1, read on the forward strand.
CTGAAGGGAGCCCACTTTTGAGGTTTTTGCATAGGAATTTCAATATGTAGTTGTTGGAGGTGAACCTCTCCATCTGTTCACTCAGAATGACATTACGAATCAAATAGCCCTTGGGTGGCCCTTGCTGTGGTGTGAAGGCTGCTTGCACATCTTCCTTCAAAATTGAAAACAACTTATGGCCCGCAACATCCAACACTTGCCTGGAGGTGGGCTGGTAGTTCTGCGTGATAGCACAAATTAATTCGGGGCAATGGTGAGCGATCGGGGTCAAATACCAGTAAATTTGAGAGTAATATGTAGTAGCTCTCTTGTTCTCTGGGGTGAGTCTGCTTGTCATAAATTTAATAGTGCATTGGAGGTCAGCCACACCCTTTGAGATCTCTATGTCTCTAATTTTCTCCCACCCATCAATTGGTGGTTCTTCAAACTGTTCCTCTTCAGAGTCCTCTCCTTCTTCCATGACTTGCTTTTCTGGACGGAGGTTCAGGTTAACCTTCTTCGATTTTTGCTTTTTCTCCTCCTTGCCCTTCTTTGTTTTTTCAAGGCTGGCTACTTCTAGTTCCTTTCATTTCTCTTTGGAGTTTTTCTTCCCCATGTTGGATGTCTTATGGTAGAAGTAGGGCTTACAATGCATAGGACTTTGGCACCAAGAATTTCAATGCAAAGGGCATAAGACTTGTAGATTAACAGCGAAGGCTCTTAGTCTTGCATGAACTGATGAATGAATAACCTTCTCACTACTAGGGTCTTGCATTTTATAGCCCTAAAAGGCAACTACCTAAATTTATGGCACCTACCCTAATTAAATTTTTAACTCGGATGAGGAAGGTTGTCGTGCCCTCTGATTGGTTTCATGGCGACGTAGTACGCGGGTCCACGCACTTTTATGATTATGTTTCGCATTAGGAATGTGACCTGCTACCACCTCGTACCTTGGAGCATGATTTTCTCCTAACTAAATCCTCTCGATATGTGTTCCACCACCTTTGCATTAAAATTGCTTTCCCTAAACAATCCCCTAGGTTGCCATCGATGTGTCCCCCAAGACACGTTTTAAATGCTCCTTGTCCATTGGGTGGGCGAAATGATGCCAATGCTAAAATTACTTCACAGCGAACCTCCGGCATGGATCGATCTTCTATGCTTCGGGCCTAAAGTAATTTTCCCTCGCTGCATCACTACTTTGCTTCGTAGAAGGCTAGCCTCCCTCGAATCTTGTCTTATTTGGAAAATGCTTCGCTAGGCTTCTTTTGAAATCTGCTTCGCAAGACTCCTGCCTGAAGTAGCTGCTTAAAATGCTTCGGGTGTGAAGCTCTTTTCGTTCCTACTTTTACATTTTGATAATGCCTTTGGTCTTTCGAAGACCCTTTTGGAAGCCAAAGTGCTTCACTGTGAAGCATCTCGCATCAGTTGCTTCGCACTAAAATTTTCCAAAGTTTGTTCCTCTTGGAAAATGGTTTGCTGGATTTTCTTTGAAAACTGCTTTGCTCATACTCCTTTTGCGAAGCATTTCTTAGCCTTGTTTCTTTCGAGGACTCCTTCCAAGCCAAAGTGTGATCCTCGAAGGAGATCCTTGCTAGGTCCAACGAAGCTAGAATTTTTCATTGCGATGGTGTGATACTTAACCTCCTTGTAATCTTGGAACATAGTATATACAAAGATACAATTTTACATACAAAATTAAAACTTGAAACACGCATTTTTTTTTCGCCTCAATGATGAAAAGTCTTCAGATGAAGACCATTGATAGAAATTGGTAATACCTAGCCATCTGCATCCTTGAGGATGAAATAGTTGGCCGAGATCACCTTTATGATTTTGAACGACCCATCCCAGAAAGCATTCTGCTTGTTGTGATTCCCAGGCTTGGCCTTCCAAGAGTCCCACTTCCATACCAGATCTCCCACTTTGAAAGTGTGGTCAGAGGACTTCTTCTTGAACCAATCTCGGTTGATCTAAGCATGCTTAGCGAAGCTCTGATAGGCTTTCTTGCAATATTCCTCTAGCTGTAACAGCTAAGCCAGTCTGTTTTCCATAGGATTGACTCCTTCTCCTTATAACAGCTACAATGCAAGGATCTCTACATGGGTAGGTAAGATGGCATCCATGCCATAGACCAGGGCATAAGGTGAAGTCTTGATTGACTTCTTGACAAAAATTCGATCGACCCACAAGGCATGATCTAGAAGGAGATGCCAAGTACTTTTATTCATCTCTATGAGCTTTCTTAGCACCCTTAACAAGGTCTTGTTGGTGGATTCTGCCAATTCATTGCCCTGTGGATAGTAGTTGGAGGACACTTTATGACATATCCCATATTTCTAAAGGAATTCATTGATTTTGGCACCTGTGAAGCCAGGACCATTGTCTATTATGATTGCTTCTAGAATACTGAATCGGGTGATCAATCCCTCTAGGAAAGCGATGACGGTCTCCTGATCTGCATTCTTCATGGGAACTACTTCAGCCCATTTGGTAAAGTAATCAATTGCGATTAGGATGAACTTATGCCCAGTGAAGGAGTTCGGTGATACGACCCCTATGAAATCTAGCCCCCATTGTTGAAAGGGCTTCTCTACTTATATCGATTGGAGAGGCATTGAAGCATTTCTGCTTCGACCAGTGAACTTTTGACACTGCTCACATTTGCGACAAACTACGAAGGCATCAATGAAGAGTGTGGGCCAATAGTAACTTGCCTTGATTATTTTTAGCGTCGTTGTTCTCCCTGTGAAGTGACCTCCAGATAATCCTGAATGGAATTCTCCCCGAACTCTCCTTTTATCATCATATTTTATGCACCTAAGGAGGACGCCATCAATGTTTCTAAAAAATAGGCCTTCAAGGCACAAGGTATATCAGGAGGAACGCATCCTAAAATGCCTTCATTGTGAAGCATTTAGATGTGAAGGACATCTACCAGTGTTGAAGTATTCGACTATTTCACTGACCCAGTCTTTCTCATCCTCTTCCTGGTTTGCGAAACATTCTTCTGTTGGTGAGTCATCCCACTGAGATTCTATAGCTTCGATCGCTACGATCTTTGCTAGTTCTTGACACAATGTGTGATCGTGAACTATTTTTGTGGGTTTGATATCGATGTCGAACTCTTGTATCTTGCTGACCCAACTGACTCTTTTACTACCCAATTCTCCTTGGATGATGAAATTACGCACATCAGGGTGAATGACAAAGACTATAACCCGACTTTGGGAGATGAACTGTTTGAATTTCCTAAGAGACTTCATGACCGCATGCACTTGTCTTTCTATGAAATTGTATTTTTCTTCATGGGGGTTTATCACTTGACTTAGAAACACAATGGGGCACTCTTCGTCATCTTCCCCTTTTTATGTCAGGACCATGGCATAACTCTCAGGTTCTCCTATAGCATATAGGATGAAGTCCCGATTGTAGTTAGGGTTGGTCAGGATCGGTGCTTGAACAATTTAGGCTTTTATTTCTTTGAATGCTTCTTTTATCTCCTTTTTCCAGATGAATTTCGCACCTTTCTTCAAAATTTTGGACATCGGCTTGATGACTTGGGCAAAATCTAGGACAAACTTCCTCACAAAGTTGATCTGGCTGAAGAAATATTGAATTCCTTTCTTGTCTACTGGGAGTGGGAGCTTCATTAGAGCCTCATCTATATCAGGATCTACAGTGAGACCCTTTTCTGATACCGCATGTCCTAGCAACTTCCCTTCGCTGACTGCGAATATGGATTTCTTTGAATTGATTGAAATGCCAAATTCTTGACATTTTTCAAAAATTTGTTGTAAGTGTAATGGGTGATCCTCCCTTCTTTGGGAGAAGACGGTCATGTCATCTAGATAGATAACAATAACCTTATTCAAGAGCTCACCAAAAGCTAGATCCATTGCCCTCTGAAAGGTGGCACCCGCATTCGAAAGACCGAATGGCATTTGTTGGTAAGAAAATGTTCCCCACTTGGTAGTGAATGCAATTTTATGCTGGTCTTCATCCCTGACCTAGATTTGATTGTATTTGGAGAAACCATCAAGTAGGGAGAAGCATTGAGCCCTAGCCATCGAATGCAATATTTGATTGATCTGCAGGAGAGGGTAGTGATCTCTGAGAGAAGCCTGGTTCAGGTTACGAAAGTCCACACACAATCATATATCTCCATTATTCTTTCTAACCGGGACTAGATTCGCTACCCAAGAAGAATGTTTGATGGGATAAATTATCTTCACCTTGAGCATTTTTAGGAGTTCGGCCTTCATCAAGACTTCGATATTTGGATTGAAATGCCTTTGCTTCTGCTAGAAAGGTTTGATCCCTTCCTACAACTCAATTGTATGCTGGATCAGTTGTTTATCATATCCCTTTAGATCTTGATAAGACCAAGCCACTATGTTGGGATACTTTCTACACAGAGATCAGATCTGCTCTAGCTCTTCTGAAGTGCAGTCTATTCCAACTTTTATTGCTTTCCCAGGTATAAGTTCTAAATCTTGATACTACTTTGCATTAACTTTGAACCTGTGAGAAACTGCTCGATCATTTTTATCAAAGAGGCTTTCAAGAGTAATTAATCCTTTGGGAATGTGATTATTCTTTAATTGAACTAGCCCTTCATATTGTTCTTTATTAGGGCTTCTACTCTCAACTGTGGCTACTTCTTGAATCATAAAATTCATAATCTACTCATCATTATCAAAAACTTGCCAATGCAGATCTCTGTTTGGGATAGAGGGCCTATAAATCATCCTCACAGCTTTAGGCTTATGCACCATGTATTCTACTAGAGAATACTTGGCTGTAATGGATGCTAAAACATTGGCATGTCAATTCTTTTCTCTTGGAATAGACTACATATTGAGAGATTCAAACTGGTCAAACAAGTCCCATACCCTATTTTGGTATGACTTGAGATAGTGCTTCTTTGAAGTGCACTTGTTTATGACTTGATTGCATACCAATTTGGAATCTCCAAAGATTTGGAGATGCTTTATGCCCAACCTTTCTGCTTTATTGAGTCCTAGGCATAATGCTTCATATTCTGTTGCATTGTTGGTGCAGCTCCACACCAACCAGTAATAATATTCCTTCTGCTCTCCAAAAGGTGATACTAATAGAATCCCCGCCCTGGCGCTGTTTTTGCATCAGGTGCCATCGAAGAATAATTTCCATAATCCTTGGGCAAAGACCTTATCTTCTGACTTGATTTGTTTCTAAGGCTTGGCAATGGCATAACATCCCATATTAGTTTCTATCATGGCATTAAAGTCTATTAATGAAAACTCATCTTCACAACTTAACTGTGCGAGGGACTCCTCGACCAGGTCCACTTTCTCTATCCCTTCCACTATCGCGTGCACAGGATCGTTGCTCTCCCCTTTGAACATTTTTTCTATGAGGAAGGTAGAAGGCTTCTCATTGTAGATTTTTATCTTCTTTCATTTTAATGGAATCTCCAAGTGTGAGTAATCCATAGATAGATAACCTCCTAGCTTCACCGTAAATTCTCTCAACAAGCACATACTAAAGTAAAGCTCAAGGTCAATGACTACCACCTCTTGTATAACCATGATCTGAGTCATTTTGTGTAGTCATATAGGAATATCTTTAATCACTCCTATAGTTTTCATAGGAGTACCATCCAACTGTAGCATGTCATGACTGCTTTGTGTATATTTCATCCCTATCTCTTCGCACACTGCCTTGGGCATGACTGTTGTCGTGGCTCTACAGTCAATCATATAGTTATGTACAACATACCCTTCCATTTGTAGAGACATGTAGAATTACGATGGCCTATTCTTCCTTGTAATGTATGTGGACAGGGTCTGCACTAGGGCAAGCAGTGTTGACTTTCTTGCTTTGGTTATCTTCAATGATTCTTGCAACAGGTCCACTTGTCCGGGTAGTTGTAGTGCGTCGTATAGATTGATTTTGGTTGGAATCCTCTTTAGCTCATCTACAATGTTGTACACTAGGGAATTGGGCACCTTAGGTACCTTTCTTGATTCATATCTAGTGTGATACTATTTCCTAGCTTTGAACCTTTGTCGCTTAGTCAGCAAAGGAATCTTGAGCTTCTCTCTAGCTTGTTCCTTAGTTTCCACCTATGATGGATTTGCAAGGGCCTGTTGGGCCTTCTCTTTGACTGGTGTAGGCTGTCGAGCTTCATTTAGAGTCGAAGGAGGTTGTTTTCCTTTCTCATTGTGAGCATGCACCTTTAAAGGAGCCATTGAGTAACATCTACCTCTATCAACTTCTTCCCTCATCTAGTAAGGACTGCAACTAGCTCTTCTTCACCAATTACCAGGTTCTGATCCAATTGTCTGATGATGTTGACTTGACCACCATGACTACTGCTCACCAGAATTTGTACATAGTGTTGATGCAGCATGTAGGTATTCTCTTTGTGAGGGTCATTACACATGGAGCACCAATGTATATAATTAGAAGTGCTTGGGGCTTCGTCTATTGCAGCATTTATTGTTGAAGCTCTTCCTTGCTAGACCGCTTGATCTTTAGTAAGCGCAGGTGTAGGATAAGATATTCTCAATAGAAACTCTTGTTGCACTTGCTTCTTCTTCATAATGGTCATGTCATTAGACAATGTATACACTGTGGAGTTCAGGGACTAAACTTATTACAGTATTTTGGCTTGCATGACATCGATTTTAGGAATAGGTGGCAATGGAGCCAATGTTGGTATTGGAGGTAGGGCAGGGTGTTGAAGTGGTGCTGGCAGTACAGGGAATGTTGAAGTGACCATGGGATGTGGAGTCGAAAAGGTGGGAAAATGAATTTATGGGGTGGTGATTTGGGTTCCAATATGAGATCGGGTATATAGGGGTTGTAGAGATTTGCGAAGCGGCTACTCTCGCATACTAGGATTGATGGAAATCAGGAAGTATGGGCATCGGCATCCTTTGGGGAAGCTTACCCACAGCTATTAGATCCATATCCATAGCTATTAGATCTGTCATATTGATATAACTCATGACGTTGATATAAGGATTGAACGCCCAAAGGAAATAGTACGTTGTAGCTTCGTCAGTTGGCCGAAGTCCAACTGGTATTCTTTGCGAGGTTCAAGTGAACCTAAAATTGAAGTCTGTGATCTCTTCTTGTGGATGTATCTGGATCGTTGTGAACTGATGCAGGAGAGAGGTTGGATCGACGAACTCATTAAAGCTTCGCATCAATTTCTCGGCTAATTGGTCCCATCCCGTAATGGTATCGGGTGGTAAAGATCTATACTAGTAGAGGAGTTTTCCTCTAAGAGACAAAACTAGAAGCTTTACCATAACTCACTCTTCTATGATGTCATGGATCACTGCCAGAGAAACTGTCTTGGATGTGCTCTAGAGCAGTCTTCCTAGTTCCATCGAACATTGGGATCTTCTTTATAGTAGCAGGCGACACTTGCCCTTGTCCCACTAGATTTAGCGGTCCTAAAGAATTCCATGCTGGGAATAGTCTAGGCGACGGTTGCTGCTGCATTTATTGTTGTTGTTATTGTTGTTGTGCCATATTTACGCTTGGATTTTGAGAAACAAGAATTCCAGAAGCTCCTCCTTGATTGCTAACAGGATGACCAATAGGAATGGAGGAACTAGGATGCTTTGATGAGTTCGGAGGATTAGCAGGAAAGCTAGCCATTGTGCTATCAAAATTTAGGCCTTGTTTGTCAATAGTAGCCTCTTACGAGGATGTTCCATGTAACAAATACTTAGGGGTGACCAACCTAGATCATTCCCCAAAGGCGTCAATATCTAGCTCAAAGAACTCAGTTTCCTCTCCTATATTCCTAACTCTCCATCTTGTTTGCATGAAGACACAGACTTTGGTACTAGTCTTTATGACTTAAAGATTATTGGGTAAGATGGAGTCGCCAGATGCTAAGAGTCTTTTGGTAATAAGAGCATCGATTCTCACTACCACTCAGAAGGTGAGACTGACCGGGTCCCATCGGGCGTGCCAAAAACTATTGGTCATAAAATCTATCCAGGAAAGGATTTGGGAAGTGTATGCGCCCTAGACCTGGACCAACATTGAAATTCCGAAGGGAAGAGATGCCCCTCATGCCAATCTCCGGAGAAAGGCTAGCTCCTATACTAAACTACTTTTATGTTTAAGATAAGGGTGTAGGAAAGAGATAAACAGAGTAAGGATGCAAGAAAGCAATAAAAGAGTGTTGAATGGTATTTTCACCCAGCTATGAAAGTACAACTCTCCTTTAGGATTTGGGTCCCAAATCCCCTCTTGCAAAGAAGTCAAACAAACAACTTCTCCAAGTTCTCCACTATATTAGCATTTGCATATGTAGATTAGTAATCTCAAATAAAGATAATCAATTTAAATGCTTGGAACACCTTAGTGATTGCAAGTAACTGTAAACAAGGGACAATGTTGGTTTATTTCACCATGAAACTTTAGTGATTGTTCATTTTTTTTTTTTAGATTTTGTAATTTTTAAATGTTTATTTTAAATAAATTAAACCTTCGAGAAAAATAAAATAAAATGAAAAAGCAATGCAAAAAATTAAAAATAGAACACATTTAGTTTGATGCTATCTTGTTCTGACAAAATCGAAGATATGAGGTTTCCATGCATGCAACCTAACCTATTGGACCTGCAAAACATGCACAATCCTGATAAGCTAAGTGCTGGCTCCTAAGGATTTGAATGAGGTTTTCAGATTTAAGCATTCGCATGCAACAACCAAGAAAAAATTGTATCAACTACATTTACAAGTCTAAAATCTGAAAGGGAAAATAGACATTTAATCTTGCATGCAGAAAATGACTCCTTCTTTCTTGCCCATAAGATGCAAATTTCTAAAATATTATCTGCATTAAATATTTGTAATTTTACAATAGCAGAATCTTTGGTTTTTCCAAAACCAGAACAAGTGGAAGAAAAGCACTCCAAAGCAGGTCCAGAATGGCTCATCACCCTCAGCTCTGTAACCCTGCTCTCAGCGGTTTTCGACCAGTCCATGTGGAAGGAAAATATCCAAGAAAAACCCAGTGTCAAGGCCTTGCCTTCATTCCTGCAATATTCACTAAACAGTTTTCGACCCCTATGCCAATCTATGCCTCTGCATTTTATACTTGCTGGCAAATTGCTTCTCCTTCCATGACGGTTCATTTTGTTTCCCAGATTGCATCATTTCGTTTGACTTTCTGTTCAATGTCTTAAACGTTTAATATTCTCGATGAACTATAACGCTTCTGTTGCCCTTACACTTTTATGCCATGTGTTTCGTGCTCCTTTGCATGTTCTGTAACTACCCCCTGTAAATCACGACAAAAAATAGCATGTCATGATATCGCGATGTTTTTCTACATGCAGCTTTGCTCTTCTACCTGTATCGCAAAAATAAGACATGTCGCAAAATCATGACAATTTTCTGTCAACGGGTCGCGCAAATGCAACCTATCGCGAAATCATGATGCTTTTTTGTTTCGTGCTATCTCGTTGCAACTTGTCGTGAAATCATGACATTTTTCTCTTTTGGGCCACGAGGGTGCAACCTATCGCGAAATCGTGACATTTTTCTTTTTCGGGCCACGAGGATGCAACCTGTCGCAAAATCGTGACACCTTTTCATTTTGCTATGTTTTGCTCAACCTGGTCATGGAAATGTGACATGTCGTGAAATCACGACACCTTTTCATTTCATACCATCTCACTGTTTCCTATCGCGAAATCGTGACAATTTTTTGTTTCGGGCTGTCCAGCTGCTTTCTGTCACGAAATCGCGACGCCTTTCATCTTCGTATCCCTTGGCTGCTTCCTGTCGTGAAATCGTGACGCTTTCTCTTTTCGTACCATCTTGCTATTTCCTATCACGAAAACGTGACATGTCACGATTTTACGACAACTTTTGCATTGACTCTTCTCTTGCTTCCTTGCACCATGATTTCACAACACATCGTGATATCGTGACATTTTCTCTTCATGATGCATTCTGCTGCTCCTAGACATGAAAACGTGACATGTCGCGATATTGTGACAACTTTTTATTTTTGACCACGATGGAGCAACATGTCGCGATATCGCGACAACTTTTTATTTTCAGCCGCGACGGAGCAACATGTCACGATATCGCGACAACTTTTTATTTTTGGCCGCGATGGAGCAACATGTCGCGATATCACAACTTTTTATTTTTGGCCATGACAAAGCAACATGTCGCGATATCACAACAACTTTTTATTTTCGGCCGTGACGAAGCAACATGTCGCGATATCGCGACAACTTTTTATTTTCGACCGCGATAGAGCAACATGTCGCGATATTGCGACAACTTTTCCCTTTTGTGAAATTTTGCTTTTTTCCTTGATTTTGAGCATCTGGGCTACTGCAGTTTTCTTTGAAAGCATGTAAAAAATGTGGGTCCCCAATTTTGGGGTGTGTTGTGGATCAACCACAACAAATGGTGACTCTACTGTCAAATGCTCCTGAGCATTTTGGTGAGAACCCAACCTGAAATATACAAGCTAAGATATAGGCGTCAGCACATAAAGATAAACAAATACCGATAGATCAAAAATACATGAAACATCATAATCATAAGTATTAGCTCAGTGTGTGCAATGTGTTTCATTCCCTATCATTTGAACTTGATCAACATTTCATTGTCAGTTTTACTTATGATTTGTATGCAAGGCTATGAATGATTTGTGTAGGATTTGATGCATGATGAAGATGCTAGAGACAACAATTTGCTTTACAAAGGCTCAAACCTTCTAATATCATGAACAAACATATTCAAGCTATCAAACCCTCTTAGGACCAAATATATGTATACTGAATTAATTTACTAGATCCCAAAGTTGGTTATGTGTCACTACCATCTTGAACCCATGTGCAAGTGTGAGTGAAATCAAAACTTTGGGGAATAGGATTCCCAACCTAAGTGAGATGGGAATTTAACCCTATCCTTACTATTCTAATTTGGAGTTCATTACCTCATCTTGAACAAAATGATTTAACCAGTTATGGATGAAATTGTCAAGCTAGTCTATCCATATGAGCAGTCAGTGGTCTTGCTTTTAGACAAGACATGATGCCATGCATGAGCACTTAACCCCATAATCCATGATTTGGCTTCATTTTTGATATTCTCACAATGACACTGAGAGGGGGGGTGAATCAGTGTAACTACTTAAAAACTTAAATCTGCAACTTTTAAAACTAATGATGCAAGCTTGAAACTAGATAATGCAAGTATCACACAAGAGCATCACACAACACAGAATTTTACGAGGTTCACCGATGTGGCTACTCCTCAAAGAATGACTGTTTGGACTTCAATCCAAATCCAGTCTTTGCAAGGATTCAATATTTACAATTGTTTACCAGCACCCACTGGAAGGAGCACCAACCCACGATTTATCTGCTGCAATAGATAGGAGCACCAACCCCTTTATCCAAGCACCAACTTGGATTTCTATTTTGCAAGATAAATGGACATAAAAATGCCTTCTCTTTTGCAAGACCCTTACTGGTCTATAGCACATACAAAAATCTCACAGAAGCATAGAGAGAATTGTTAGAGACTCAAAATCTTCTGATCTAATCTAAAACCTTTCTCTTGAATATTCAATGGAATTGCAGGTTTTTATCCAAGGTTGTTTTCTTACAGCACCCTTACTTACTGAGACCTTTTAAATGCACAATAAAAACACAGTCGCAGTAACCTTCTCACTATGCCAATTCGATCCTTTTATTCTTGATTTCTTCGAACGGCTCGATTTCAAACGGTTCAACTTTCCCTCCAACTTTTCATGCATTCTCGGCTGTAATTGACGTGTCAAATCTTTCTCTGACCTGATCCGCCTTTTAGCCGCTTTCTTTCTGACATTCTGACGTTCTGACAGCCTTTTTCTCTGCACAGTCTGCATATTCTGACAGTCCTTCTCTGCATATACTGACAACCCTTCTACGCGTTTCGATGCTCTGTTATCTCTTGAAACTGCTCTTTAAAATTCTTTGTTACTGCTCTTTACGCCAGCTTGCAGCATCACGGCCCTGCAACAGCCGTTCTACAATTAATGTTGAGTTCCGTGGCTACTCTTTGTAACTGCCACCTTTGCCAACCATGCTGCAACACGGCCCTGCAACAGCCGTTCGCGTCTTGAATGCACTGTCTCGTAACTTACTTTTTAACTTCAGTTAACTGCAACATGAATTTCTCCTCTGCAATCTCACCATCTGTCACTTGGAACTGCAGATCTGACTCTGGTTAACTTTTCGTAACTGGCGCCTTTTGACACCTGTCACAATGCATGTATCTTTGACTTTTTCTCGCCAAAACATTACCTGTCGTGATATCGCGACGTTTTCCGCTTTGCTGACGTCATCCTCAACTTTGTCGCGATATCGCGACATTGTCGGCTTCATGAGGCTTCTCTGGCAACTTGTCGCGATATCGCGACATTTTTGGTATTGCTGACGTCATCCTCTAAGATGTCACGAAATCGCGACGTTTCTGGCTTCATGAGGCTTCTCTGGAAACATGTCGCGAAATCGTGACATTTTCTGTCTTGCTGACGTCATCCGCTAAGGTGTCGCGAAATCGTGACGCTTTCGGCTTGCAACGGCTTTTCCAGCAACTTGTCGTGATATCGTGACATTTTTAGACTTGCTGACGTCATCTTCAAAGATGTCACGAAATCGTGACGTTTCCGGCTTGCAATGGCTCTTCGTTCACCCTATCGTGAAATCGTGACACATTTTGGTTTTGCTGACGTCATCTTCATAGATGTCGCGAAATCGTGACGTTTTCGGCTTGCAACGGCTTTTCGTTCACCCTGTCATGAAATCGCGACGCTTCTGGCATCCGTACAATTTTTACTCCATGCAGCCGCGAAAAACCTTACATGTAGCGAAATCGCTACATCATTGTTGCCTTAGCATTTTTCTTTTCTGCTTGCTATTGAAACTCCAACGTGTAGCGATATCGCTACACCTTTCCAACATGTGTTTCTAACCTGTAGCGAAATCGCTACACCTTCGCATTATGCACTTTCAACCTGTAGCGAAATCGCTACACCTCTGCACTATGCACTTTCAACCTGTAGCGAAATCGCTACACCTTTTTACCTTGCACTTTCAACTTGTAGCGAAATCGCTACATCTTTCTGCCTTGCACTTTGACCATGTAGCGAAATCGCTACATCTTTCTGCCTTGCACTTTGACCATGTAGCGAAATCGCTACATCTTTCTGCCTTGCACTTTGACCATGTAGCGAAATCGCTACTTTCTTACTTGTGCTTTTTCTTGCTTATCTTTGAACTACATGTAACGAAATCGCTACAACTTCTTCATCAACTTTCTCTCTCCTCCGATGTGTCGCGAAATCGTGACATTTTTCATCCTTGGTGCCTTTGCTTCAAACTTGTCACGAAATCGTGACAGTTTCTCGATTTGGTTTCTTTCCTTCCAGCATGTCGCGAAATCGTGACATTTTTCCTTGCACATTCTCTCTCCTCCGATATGTCGTGAAATCGTGACATTTTTCAATGCACTTTCTCTCTCCTCAGCCATGTCGCGAAATCGTGACAATCTTACTTGCATCTTCTCTCTCCTCAGACATGTCGCGAAATCGCGACAATCTTACTTGCATCTTCTCTCTCCTCAGACATGTCGCGAAATCGCGACAATCTTACTTGCATCTTCTCTCTCCTCAGACATGTCGCGAAATCGTGACATTTTGGCGTGCTTTTTCTCTCTCCTCGGATATGTCGCGAAATCGTGACATTTTCTTATGGACTTTCTCTCTCCTCCGGTATGTCGCGAAATCGCGACAGGAACCATGTCGCGATATCGCGACAGTTTTCTTCCTTGTCTTTTTCTGCAAATTTTTGGATCTGGGTCCCCTCTGTTTTTCTTGAGATTTTTTGCACTTGATCTGACTGACCTCTGAATTGCTTCAACTGCATCACTCTGTCTGTGTTGACAACAATTACAATCCTTTTGCACTGCTTTTGCTGCACCTTGCTCAACAATCTCCCCCTTTGGAATTGTTGGCAACACTTTGTAGCCTTGCTCAAATTCTTCTCCCCCTTTGCCAATAATGCCAAAGGGCTGCTGCAGACTCCCCACGAGTCTATGCACAACATTCTCGAGCATAAATAACTTGAATGCTCCCCACGAGAATGTATTTCCCATAGCTAGTCAGTGCTTGGGAAGTGTGACTACTCCCAACTTTTTCGAAGGTATTCAAATACTTCCTTTGGTAAAGGTTTGGTGAATATGTCTGCTACTTGCTCTGTAGTGGGAACAAACTCCAATCTAACCTCTCCTTCTGCAACCTTATCCTTCAAGAAGTGATACCGGATTGCAATATGCTTGGTGCGGGAATGCATGACCGGATTCTTTGAAATGTTGATTGCACTAGTGTTGTCACATTTGACTGAAATGGGCTCATTGAAGTGAATACCTAGATCTTTCAATGTTTGTCTCATCCATAGTATTTGTGTACAGCATGTAGTAGCTGCAATGTATTCGGCCTCGGCTGTGGATAAAGAGACTGATTCTTGCTTCTTACTGTGCCATGCAACCAATTTGTTTCCAAGAAAGAATGCTCCTCCACTTGTACTTTTTCTGTCATCAATGCATCCTGCCCAATCTGCATCAGAGTATGCAAAGAGAATGAAGTCTTTTCCTTTTGGATACCACAGCCCATACTCCATAGTACCTTTGAGATACCTAAAAATCCTTTTCACTGCTTTGTCACATGAGTCTCTTTTGGGCTAGCTCTGAAATCTTGCAACCATGCAAACGGCTTGTAAGATATCCGGTCTAGTGGTCATCCAAATACAGCAGGCTCCCAATCATTGATCTGTACATTGTTTGATCAACATCCGGAGATTTATCATCCTTGCTCAACTTGCAGCTTGTTGTCATGGGGGTGCTCACTGGCTTACTATCTTCCATAGTGAACTTTTTCAGCATTTCTTTCACATATTTAATTTGAGAAATAAAGATCCCCTTTTCAGTTTGATTAACTTGTAATCCAAGGAAATATGAAAGTTCACCTATCATAGACATTTCAAACTCTTTCTGCATTTTGTTTGCTATGTCTTTGCATGATTCATCATTGCTACTCCCAAAAATTATATCATCTACATAAACAACTAGAACAATGAAATTGCCATTTTCAGTTTTCACATATAAATTGCTATCCACCATACCTTTCTTGAATCCTTGCTTAGTGAGATAGTTGTCCAACCTTGCATACCAAGCTCTAGGTGCTTGTTTCAAGCCATACAATGCTTTCTTCAGCTTGCAAACAAAGTCGGGATTATCACAAAGTTGAAAACCATCGGGCTGTTCAATATATACTTCTTCTTCAAGATTTCCATTCAGAAATGCTGATTTTACATCCATCTGATAAACCTTGAAGTTCTTATGAACAGCTAAAGCCAAAAACAGTCTTATTGCTTCAAGTCTGGCCACGGGTGCAAAAGTTTCTTCAAAATCAATCCCCTCAACTTGGGCATATCCCTTACAGACTAATCTTGCTTTATTCCTTACCACCTGTCCATCTTCATTCAGTTTGTTTCTAAATATCCATTTAGTACCAATTATGTTTTTATTTTCAGGCCTTGGTACTAATTCCCAGGTTTTGTTTTTCTCAATTTGATCTAGTTCTTCATTTACTGCTTCCATCCAGCTTTCATCCGTGCTTGCTTCAATAATATTCTTGGGCTCAATACTGGATAACAGAGAATAGTTATTTACTACTCTTCTTCTTGTCTGAATGCCAACTGTAGGGTCCCCAATAATCTGCTCTTTGGGATGATTTTTACGCTAACTGCACTGATTCGTATTTTCTATTTTCATCTCTTTCTAAGTCCTCTGAATCTGATTTCTGTCTCTCTTCTTTTTCTTGATCTTCATCTTCTTCAATAAATTCTTCATAGGTTGGGTAGTTTTCATTATTGCTGATTTCTTGTTTCCTGCCTTCATCAACCTTCACATCCGCACTCTCCACTATTTTCTTAAGTCTTTTGTTGTAGCATGTATAGGCTTTGCTTTTAGTTGAGTACCCAAGGAATATTCCTTCATCAACTCTGTCTTCAAACTTGCCAAGATTGCTTTCAGTTCTTTTAATGTAACACTTTCTGCCGAACACTTTGAAGTACTTTTCTGTAGCCTTTTTGCCAAACCACAGTTCATATGGTGTTTTGTTTTCATGCGGCCTCAACATACATCTATTCTGAATGTAGACTGCAGTATGAACTGCCTCTTTCCAGAATCTGTCAGCAATTTTGCTCTCTGTTAACATGGTTCTTGCCATTTCCTGCATAGTTCTGTTCTTTCTTTCAACTACTCCATTCTGTTGAGGTGTTCTTGCTGCTGAGAACTGTCTTCTTATTCCATGTTTTTCATAGAATTCAGCAAACTCATTTGAAATAAACTCTCCTCCTCTATCAGATCTCAAACATTTAATTCTTTTTCCAGATTGATTTTCAACAAGATTTTTGAAGGTTTTAAACATCTCAAAGGCTTCTGACTTCTGTTTCAGAAAGAGTACCCATGTCATTCTGGAAAAATCATCAATACACAGCATAAAATATTTGTATCCATTTATGCTTTCTGTCCTCATGGGACCACACAAATCAGTGTGAATCAGTTCTAGTGGCTTGCTTGTGAAGTACTCTTTTGCTTTGAAGGTAGATCTGGTTTGCTTCCCCTTTTGGCATGACTCACAAATGTTGTTTGATGGTTTGCCAATAGTGGGTATGTCTCTTCTTGCTCTTTTCGAGCTGATTTTTACCAGATTATCAAAGCTTATGTGACCGAGTCTTTTATGCCACGGCCAGTTTTCTTCTTCCTGTCCAACCAAGCAAGCTCCCTCCGAAGTCTCCGAGAGAGTATACAAATTTCCAGAAGTTCTCGGTCCAGTGGCTATTAACTTTCCATTTGTTGTCTTTCTTACTTCATGACCCTCCTTCTTGAAAATTACTTCATGACCTCTGTCACAAATCTGACTTACACTCAGTAGGTTATGTTTCGAGTCCTACCACAAAAAGAACTTCCTTAGAGTTGATTTTACCGTCACTTAACTTAACTGATCCTTTACCCACTATCTTTGCTCCATCATTGTTTCCGAATTTCACAGAACCACCTTCGTATGTCTGTAGCTTATCAAACTTCTGTTTGTCTCCTGTCATGTGACTGGAGCATCCACTGTCTAGAATCCAGGGAGCAGATTTATTCTGTGCTTTGAGAGCTGTTTGAACGATCAGGGATTCTTTGTCTTTCTTCGGTTGTCCCTTTTCTTTCCACTGAGTTTTGACAACAGATCTGGTTACTTTCTTCACCTTCTCCCTTTCATTGTCTTGTGACAGTTTTTCGGGAAATTTTATGTTCTGTGTTGATCCAGTTGATCGAAACTTTCTTCCCTGGTATTTATTTCCTGCAAAAGAGCTACGACAATTCCTTGCAATATGGCCGAAGTTATGGCAGTTATAACATTCTACAACATAATCTATCAGAGGTGAAAAATTATTTTTGCTAGTGAAATTTCTTTGTTCTATATTATATCTACAACTAGAAATTTTATGACCATATGCATTGCACTTAAAACAATAACCAGAAAAGGAACGAGTGTACCCGGGAAATGGATGTTGCCATGTGGAGGTAGGAGCCATGGGTCTTCTTCTTCTTTGATGAGAGACTTTGGTGAATCCATCATTTGCGGCACTCCTTTCGAGCTTGGATTTGTTGTTTTCTTTTGCATGATACGGTTTATCTTGATCAACTCTAATCTTGTCTTTATTATTCTTTGGATCTACTATTACTAACCTTTGAGTCCTTTGAGGTTTCTCCTTCATCAAAGCCCAAGCCAAACTTGATACCAGTGGGCCTTTGATTATTCAACATTTTGTTCAGTTTCTCTAAACTGTCTTCAAATTTTTGATGACAGCTCAGTTTCCGATTCATTTCTTCTAGCTGCAGCCTTAATCCAACTATTTCCTCTTCCAGTTTATTGCTCTCATTTATTTTCACGGTCAGATGAGCTTCAACATCTTCAGACCTTTTCTTGTATTCTTCAGTTTGTACTTTCAAACTTATTATTACATTGGCTGGCCTCCTCAAATTTTCTTGTAATCTTTTTATTTCTTTTCCTTTCTGCACTTAACTCTTCAAGAGCAGCAATTAACTCACCTTCCAGATCTATCTCAGCCTCATCTTCTAATTTTTCTTCACACTCCTGTGTTTCCTCAGTTGTTTGTTCTTCAAAAGCCATGAATAGGGCTTCACCAGTTTCTTCTTCTGATTCCTCACTGGAACTGTCTTCAGAAGAATCGATATTCTGGGAAATGAAACTCTTCTTCTTGAAGCTTCTTTTTCTAAACTGCGGTTTCTTTTTCCAGACATTTCTTTCTGGATATGTTCCTTCATCATTTTTATTTTTCTCCTTCATTGGGCATTTTGCTGCAAAGTGCCCGATGCCTCCACAGTTAAAACATTTGAACGGCAACTTACCTCTGTACTTTCCTTTTCCCTTTACTAATTTCCTAACAAAGTTTGCTTCATTTTCATCTGCAGATTCTTCTTCCTCTGACTCTTGTTTAGATTTTACATTTTTCTGTGCTTGGAAGGCTGCTTCTCTGTCAGAGGGCTTAGTTTGTCCAATCCTCATTTCATAAGTTGTTAGAGAACCATGCATTTCATCCATACTGAAAAAATTTAAATCTTTTGCTTCTTCTATGGCAGAAACCTTTGCATCAAACCTTTTGTTGAGAGTTCTCAGTACCTTCTTCACAACAACAACATCTTCCATTTCTTCCCCTAGTCCTCTTATTGCATTGATGATTCCGTTTACTCTCAGCATGTAAGCTTCTATGTTCTCATCATCGGTCATATTTAATGCTTCGAACCGGGCACGATGTGTTTGCAGCTTAGCTTCCTTGATTTTGCTGTCTCCTTCATGAATGCTTTGCGGTTTGTCCCATATATCTTTAGCAGATTTGCAGTTCATGATGCGTATCAACTCACTGTCGACCAATCCACACATAATAGCATTCTTGGCTTTCGAGTTGTTTTCAAACTTTTTCTTTTCAGCCGCATCTGTTGGAGGAACAGTGGGAGTGGTGTATCCATTTTCAACAGATTCCCAAATGTCATAACCTAATGCACAGAGATAGGTCTACATTATGAGCCTCCAGAAAGAATAGTTTGTTCCATCGAACAGAGGAGCTTTGTTAGAAGAAAAACCTTCACCACCGGCCATTGTATATCTCCCAACAACACCTTAGCTGATTAAGCTTGTGCGGGTGCCTGGCTCTGATACCAATTGATATTCTCACAATGACACTGAGAGGGGGGGTGAATCAGTGTAACTACTTAAAAACTTAAATCTGCAACTTTTAAAACTAATGATGCAAGCTTGAAACTAGATAATGCAAGTATCACACAAGAGCATCACACAACAAGGAATTTTACGAGGTTCACCGATGTGGCTACTCCTCAAAGAATGACTGTTTGGACTTCAATCCAAATCCAGTCTTTGCAAGGATTCAATATTTACAATTGTTTACCAGCACCCACTGGAAGGAGCACCAACCCACGATTTATCTGCTGCAATGAGATAGGAGCACCAACCCCTTTATCCAAGCACCAACTTGGATTTCTATTTTGCAAGATAAATGGACATAAAAATGCCTTCTCTTTTGCAAGACCCTTACTTGTCTATAGCACATACAAAAATCTCACAGAAGCATAGAGAGAATTGTTAGAGACTCAAAATCTTCTGATCTAATCTAAAACCTTTCTCTTGAATATTCAATGGAATTGCAGGTTTTTATCCAAGGCTGTTTTCTTACAGCACCCTTACTTACTGAGACCTTTTAAATGCACAATAAAAACACAGTCGCAGTAACCTTCTCACTATGCCAATTCGATCCTTTTATTCTTGATTTCTTCGAACGGCTCGATTTCAAACGGTTCAACTTTCCCTCCAACTTTTCATGCATTCTCGGCTGTAATTGACGTGTCAAATCTTTCTCTGACCTGATCCGCCTTTTAGCCGCTTTCTTTCTGACATTCTGACGTTCTGACAACCTTTTTCTCTGCACAGTCTGCATATTCTGACAGTCCTTCTCTGCATATACTGACAACCCTTCTACGCATTTCGATGCTCTGTTATCTCTCGAAACTGCTCTTTAAAATTCTTTTTTACTGCTCTTTACGCCAGCTTGCAGCATCACGGCCCTGCAACAGCCGTTCTACAATTAATGCTGAGTTCCGTGGCTACTCTTTGTAACTGCCACCTTTGCCAACCATGCTGCAACACGGCCCTGCAACAGCCGTTCGCGTCTTGAATGCACTGTCTCGTAACTTACTTTTTAACTTCAGTTAACTGTAGCATGAATTTCTCCTCTGCAATCTCACCATCTGTCACTTGGAACTACAGATCTGACTCTGGTTAACTTTTCGTAACTGGCACCTTTTGACACCTGTCACAATGCATGTATCTTTGACTTTTTCTCGCCAAAACATTACCTGTCGTGATATCGCGATGTTTTCCGCTTTGCTGACGTCATCCTCAACTTTGTCGCGATATCGCGACACTGTCGGCTTCCTGAGGCTTCTCTGGCAACTTGTCGCGATATCGTGACATTTTTGGTATTGCTGACGTCATCCTCTAAGATGTCGCGAAATCGTGACGTTTCTGGCTTCATGAGGCTTCTCTGGAAACATGTCGCGAAATCGTGACATTTTCTGTCTTGCTGACGTCATCCGCTAAGGTGTCGCGAAATCGCGACGCTTTCGGCTTGCAACGGCTTTTCCAGCAACTTGTCGCGATATCGTGACATTTTTAGACTTGCTGACGTCATCTTCAAAGATGTCACGAAATCATGACGTTTCCGGCTTGCAATGGCTCTTCGTTCACCCTGTCGCGAAATCGTGACACATTTTGGTTTTGCTGACGTCATCTTCATAGATGTCGCGAAATCATGACGTTTTCGGCTTGCAACGGCTTTTCGTTCACCCTGTCGCGAAATCGCGACGCTTCTGGCATCCGTACAATTTTTACTCCATGCAGCCGCGAAAAACCTTACATGTAGCGAAATCGCTACATCATTGTTGCCTTAGCATTTTTCTTTTCTGCTTGCTATTGAAACTCCAACGTGTAGCGATATCGCTACACCTTTCCAACATGTGTTTCTAACATGTAGCGAAATCGCTACACCTTCGCATTATGCACTTTCAACTGTAGCGAAATCGCTACACCTCTGCACTATGCACTTTCAACCTGTAGCGAAATCGCTACACCTTTTTACCTTGCACTTTCAACATGTAGCGAAATCGCTACATCTTTCTGCCTTGCACTTTGACCATGTAGCGAAATCGCTACATCTTTCTGCCTTGCACTTTGACCATGTAGCGAAATCGCTACATCTTTTGCCTTGCACTTTGACCATGTAGCGAAATCGCTACATCTTTCTGCCTTGCACTTTGACCATGTAGCGAAATCGCTACAACTTCTTCATCAACTTTCTCTCTCCTCCGATGTGTCGCGAAATCGTGACATTTTTCATCCTTGGTGCCTTTGCTTCAAACTTGTCGCGAAATCGTGACAGTTTCTCGATTTGGTTTCTTTCCTTCCAGCATGTCGTGAAATCGTGACATTTTTCCTTGCACATTCTCTCTCCTCCGATATGTCGCGAAATCGTGACATTTTTCAATGCACTTTCTCTCTCCTCAGCCATGTCGCGAAATCGCGACAATCTTACTTGCATCTTCTCTCTCCTCAGACATGTCGCGAAATCGTGACAATCTTACTTGCATCTTCTCTCTCCTCAGACATGTCGCGAAATCGCGACAATCTTACTTGCATCTTCTCTCTCCTCAGACATGTCGCGAAATCGTGACATTTTGGCGTGCTTTTTCTCTCTCCTCGGATATGTCGCGAAATCGTGACATTTTCTTATGGACTTTCTCTCTCCTCCGGTATGTCGCGAAATCGCGACAGGAACCATGTCGCGATATCGCGACAGAAAACATGTCGCGATATCGCGACAGTTTT
Organism: Wollemia nobilis; assembly: GCA_028583015.1. NCBI lineage: Eukaryota > Viridiplantae > Streptophyta > Pinopsida > Araucariales > Araucariaceae > Wollemia > Wollemia nobilis. The sequence continues at coordinate 27,317,213 of JAQPPZ010000523.1, forward strand.
CTTCCTTGTCTTTTTTTGCAAATTTTGGATCTGGGTCCCCTCTATTTTTCTTGAGATTTTCTGCACTTGATCTGACTGACCTCTGAACTGCTTCAACTGCATCACTCTGTCTGTGTTGACAACAATTACAATCCTTTTGCATTGCTTTTGCTGCACCTTGCTCAACAATTTCTTCTTTTTTTTTTTTTTTCTTGGACCTTTGGGATGACTACCCATCCTTGCTAGGGACATGTAGTATGATCCCTCCAATCCAATATTAAGATGAAATGGGAAACATTAATTTTTATTTCTTGGACCTTTGGGATGACTACCCATCCTTGCTAGGGACATGTAGTATGACCCCTCCAATCCAAGATGAAGATGAAATGGGAAATATTAGTTAATTTTATTTTTGTTTCTTGGACTTTTGGGATGACTACCCATCCTTTGCAGAGGACATGTAGTACGATCCTTCCCATCCAAGTTTTATGATAAAATGAAATATGGAAGCTTTGGGGAATCAGATTCTCAACCTAGGTAAGATGAGAATTATGCCCTATATTTACTACTCCATGAAGGTCAAATCAGAGCTTTGGGGAATTGGATCCTCAACCTAAGCGAGATGAGGATTTAACCCTATCCTTACTACTTTGATTTTAGGCTTTAAGCATTATGGGAGTGGTAAAAACCACTGCTTTAAGGATTATGTTGCATGATAGGGCAGACATGGACTATTCCTTTCACCTCACCTTTTCTTCCAAGTATGGTTTTAACCATTTTGCTCAAGACTCTCTTTAATATGCGTAGAACATGCTTGGTTCAAGATAGTTCGGGCATCAGTTCCCAACCTTAGGATTTTTTATGTTTTATGTTATAGAATAACCCTAAGAGGATTCAACACCTTTTCAATGATTGTACATGACATGAAGATGCAACTAAGATGAAATATATATGCAGTGTGGAATATAACATGAGATATGAATGCATTGCTTCTTTTGAAATGTTAATGGAGTATATCATCTACTTTACCATAATGTGTAAAACTGACAACTTCATGCATCACAAGATTCAAACGATAATATTTAAAATGTTTGTGTTACTTGTTGAGCTTTCTACAATACAATTCCAATGTTTCATATTCTCCTGATTTTAGGCATAAGTTGACATCTCAGAATTTTTTTTTTTTTTTTACAAACCAAACATGTCCATAGGACCAACACATAACTTTAAATCAAAACTTATTCAATCCAAAACCAAAATGCAATCCAAAAATGAAAATTTGAAAACACAAACCAAAACCAAAAATCAAAACCTATATACAAATGTACAAAATAATACAAGATGATGCAAAGCTTGGATTATCACTTTCCTGGATCCCAAACATGATTAGAACATTTCAACAAAAATATAACATGATGTGCATGCCAAATGATGTAGGAATAAAAAAAAAACAATATTATACCACACCATGCAACAACTTTTAACTTACCTTGCTCACCCCACCAATTTGATTTAGTTCTATTACCAACATCATAGGTGAGATTCAAATCAAATTGATTAGACAATGGTTGGTATTCAATTTTATTTTTTCTATTCTTTAAAGTGCAAGTTTCATCATTCCATTCATGATTTAGAAGTAGGCTTTCCTTTTCAAATGTGAAATATTGCAAACAAGAGCCTATTTCTAAAAGTCTTGAATTCAAATTATTTTTCGAGATTTTAAAGCAATCAAAATCAATCAAAACTTGACAAACATCACCGATATTTGACATTTCATCATTAATGACATTAGCATCCAAATGGACATCATGTAATCCATCACTTAAAATTTTTGTAGCTACTACCAAAGGTAAAGATTTGACCTTGTCACCCATACTCAACCCATCATAATTAGAATTTACAAAAACTTGATGAGTGTTAGTAGCTTTTTCCTTTTTCTCATTGTCTTCTTCATCATCCAACACCTGTTCAAAAACACCAAAGTTAGGCACCCAATCAAACATGCATCCATCTTTTTCAAAACAAGAGCTTAGTTTTTCAAGATATGTGTCGCGTGACACCTTTCCCTGATCAATGGCTTGAGTTGCCTCAAAATCCATATTTTCATTATTATCATCAATAGTATCAAACCCACACCACTTAGGTTTTGTAATTTCATCATTTTGAGATGGCATAGACATAGTAGAAACAATAGGTGGATCAAGATTTTTGATTTCTTGCCCCTTAAGGGGAACAAAAACAATTGATTCTCCTTCTTCATCTATGGTAGTAGAATCATTATCCTTCCCCAACATTTGATGAGATTCCAACCCTTCTTCCAAAGCATTCTTAGATTGTACAGGACTTGTAACATACTCATATGAAAGGGCAATCGTATTATCCTGCATATCAATAGGCACACAAATTTCATTAGCAGTTTTGGAGTGAGCATACTCTTCCCTAGAATCATGATGATCATCTTTCAAAATCAAATTGTGATGCTCAACTATTTCTTCATCATCATTTAATTCATCAACATGTTTCTCATCAAATTTATCTTCACCTTCCTTAGATGGTTCAATTACTTCCAAAATTGGGTTATTGCTTGTATTCAAATTGATAAGGCCATCATAATGCACATGTGTAACCCATGATTCAAGTTTAACATAATTTGGAAGGTGTGAATTTTCTTGGCCATTATCTTCAACAATGTCATCCAACCTGTCATCCGAAACAGATTCATCCTCGTATAATTCATCTTGATTCAAGGGTTCTCAATCTATCACATGTTTCAATACTAGTTGGATCTAGTACTCCTCCCTTGCCTAAAATCATATTATTATGAAAATCATTGAAATTGATTTTAGAAACATCTTTTGAATCAAGATGAGTATTTTGAAGTTGATTCATACTTAAGAAATATGGTTGATCTTGCATAGTAGGTTGAGGATTTTGAAATTGATTGAAGCTTGGGAGTGATTGTTGATTCTGAAATTGATTCAAACTTGAACTCGGTTGAGGTGGATAAATCATTGGGTGGGTAAAGGAGGTATTAAATGATTGAAAATTATTTTATCCAAAACCCACACCATAATTTTGACAACTCAATTGTTGCTCAATTGCCATTGCTTTAGTATAGGCTTGTGACAAAGATGTGATTAGAGGCATCCCTCGCAAATATGTGGAAGTGAGTGGGTCAAGAGCATTGACATATATTTGGAGAGCCACTTCTTCTTGCAAAACATAAAATGTCACTAATTGAGTATATAATCCAAAGAACCTTTCAAAAAATGACTTCACATTTTCACTTGGTCCTTTTTTAATAGTGAAAAACTGCTCATACATGTGGATTGAGTCAACTTGCTTTTTGTTGAATTGATTAAGAAATGCTGCCTCTGGTTGAGCCCAAGAAGTGATAGACCCTAAAGGTAGACTTGTAAACCAATCATATGCCACTTTTTCCAAGGTGTACAGGAACATTTTGTAAGCAACATCATCATACCAACTTGTTAAATGATTGGCACAGAATTTGAATGCTTGAATGTGTTCTTCTGTAGTATTTGTCCCGTTAGACGAAAATCAAGGAAGACATCTCTCAAAACCAATGAGAAAATAATGTTGAACTCTCGGTATGTTCAATGGGCTACCTGGAATCCATGGTGAAAACATAGCCATTAGTGTATCTTAAAGAATACAACTTTAATATCAATTTTTTTTTTTTTTTTAAATTAAATCAAATCACATTATTCTTGTATGAACAATCAAAGCGTTAGACCAGTGCATAGCAATTCATGTCCTCCTTTTAACAAGTACAAAGTTGTATTGTTAAAAGAGGGCTAAAGATAATAATCAATAGGGCATGAAATATTCAAAATTTAAATCCCTATAGCATTTAAATCAATCTAAAATAAACCGGTTCAGGCCCTCCTTCTAGCGCCAAAATGTTGAGTGGTGTTAGAGGATGCCGAAGATGCTAATCAAATGGACTTGAAATATTTAGCAAAATAAAACTCTTAAGCAATTATAAACCTGTAGTATCTAAAATCACGATAAAATAAACCTTTTCATGCCCTCCTAGCGCCAAAATTTTGTGTGGTATTTTCACCCAGCTGTGAAAGTACAACTCTCCTTTAGGATTTGGGTCCCAAATCCCCTCTTGCAAAGAAGTCAAACAAAAAACTTCTCCAAGGTCTCTGCTATATTAGCATTTGCATATGTAGATTAGTAATATCAAATAAAGATAATCAATTTAAATGCTTGGAACACCTTAGTGATTGCAAGTAATTGTAAACAAGGGGCAATGTTGGTTTATTTCACCATGAAACTTTAGTGATTGTTCATTTTTTTGTTTTTAGATTTTGTAATTTTTAAATGTTTATTTTAAATAAATTAAACCTTCGAGAAAAATAAAATAAAATGAAAAAGCAATGCAGAAAATTAAAAATAGAACACATTCAGTCTGATGCTATCCTGTTTCGACAAAACCAAAGATATGAGGTTTCCATGCATGCAACCTAACCTATTGGACCTGCAAAACATGCACAATCCTGATAAGCTAAGTGCTAGCTCCTAAGGATTTGAATGAGGTTTTCATATTTAAGCATTCACATGTAGCAACCAAGAAAAACTTGTATCAACTACATTTACAAGCCTAAAATCTGAAAAGGGAAAATAGACATTTAATCTTGCATGCAGAAAATGACTCCTTCTTTCTTGCCCATAAGATGCAAATTTATGAAATATTATCTGCATTAAATATTTGTCATTTTACAATAGTAGAATCTCTAGTTTTTCCAAAACCAGAACAAGTGGAAGAAAAGCACTCCAAAGTAGGTCCAGAATGGCTCATCACCCTCAGCTCTGTAACCCTGCTCTCAACGGTTTTCGACCAGTCCATGTGGAAGGAAAATATCCAAGAAAAACCCAGTGTCAAGGCCTTGCCTTCATTCCTGCAATATTCACTGAATAGTTTCCAACCCCTGTGCCAATATATGCCTCTGCATTTTATACTTGCTAGCAAATTGCTTCTCCTTCCATGATGGTTCGTTTCGTTTTCCAGATTGCATCGTTTCGTTTGACTTTTTGTTCGATGTCTTAAACGTTTAATATTCTTGATGAACTGTAATGCTTCTGTCGCCCTTACACTTTTATGCCACATGTTCCATGCTCCTTTGCATGTTCCATAACTGCCACCTGTAAATCACGACAAAAAATAGCATGTCGCGATATCACGATGTTTTTCTGCATGCAGCTTTGCTCTTCTACCTATATCATGAAAATAAGACATGTCACGAAATCACGACAATTTTTTGTCAATGGGCCGCACAAATGCAACCTGTCACAAAATCGTGATGCTTTTCTATTTCAGGCTATCTCGCTGCAACTTGTCGTGAAATCACGACGTTTTTCTCTTTCGGGCTGCGAGGGTGCAACCTGTCGCGAAATCGTGATGTTTTTCTTTTTCGGGCCACGAGGATGCAACCTGTCATGAAATCATGACGCCTTTTCATTTTGCTATGTTTTGCTCTACCTGGCCATGAAAACGTGACATGTCATGAAATCGTGACACCTTTTCATTCTATACCATCTCGCTGTTTCCTATCGTGAAATCGCAACAATTTTTTGTTTCGGGCTGTCCAGTTGCTTTCTGTCACGAAATCACGATGCCTTTCATCTTCGTATCCCTTGGCTACTTCCTGTCACGAAATTGCGATGCTTTCTCTTTTTGTACCATCTCACTGTTTCTTGTCATGAAAACGTGACATGTCACGATTTCGCGACAACTTCTGCATTGACTCTTCTCTTGCTGCCTTGCACCACGATTTCACAACACGTCGTGATATCACGACATTTTCTCTTCATGATGCATTCTGCTGCTCCTAGCCATGAAAACGTGACATGTCACGATATCATGACAACTTTTTATTTTCAATCGCGACAGAGCAACATGTTGTGATATCGCGACAACTTTTTATTTTTAGTCGTGACAGAGAAACATGTCGCGATATCGTGACAACTTTTTATTTTTGGCCGCAACAGAGTAATATGTCGTGATATCGCGACAACTTTTTATTTTTGGCCGTGATGGAGCAACATGTCGTGATATCGTGACAACTTTTTATTTTCGGCTGCGACGGAGCAACATGTCGTGATATCGCGACAACTTTTTATTTTCAGCCACGACGGAGCAACATGTCGCGATATCGCGACAACTTTTCCCTTTTGTGAAATTTTGTTTTTTTCCTTGATTTTGAGCATTTAGGCTATTGCAGTTTTCTTTGAAAGCATACAAAAAAGGTGGGTCCCCAATTTTGGGGTGTGTTGTGGATCAGCCACAACAAAGAGTAGGGAAGAAATCTCAGTAGTTTAATGGTGGGAAAGAACTGGAAGCACGATCACTAGCTAATAGCTTGAAAGAGTAGCAAAAAACACCAAGAATAATGAAATGAACGTGATATTAATCCTCCTATGTATCCTCTGGACGAGTTCTAGGATTCTCCCTCCCCTTTCATCGAAATTCAAAGTTCAAAGTAACAACAATTGGGAAAAAGTGAATATAACATAAACACTACCCACATGCGGCATACAAGAAAACTAATATGGCATTTTCCTCCCCTATGTATCCTTTAGGAAAATTTTAGGGTTCAGCCCCCAATCACATACCTAAATCCAGGATTTAAAATTATAGTATGCAAATGAAGAAAGATGAAAGAAATAAAAATAGAAGACAGCATACAAGAGAGAAATCAAGCCCAAAGAACTTTAGTATTAAATGCAGGGATTCAAGTTACAACTTTCTAGCAGAAAGTTCCCTCCCTGGTTACATTACAATGCCTGAGTTTTTATAGAGGACCCGACCCTCTAAGCCATAAATGCACAAAATAGAGTACACCCTCAAAACCTAAGAAGTCGTCTCTTCACAGCCCTCATGACTGAGCTCTCAAATCTGTTATCAAAACTGGCAACTACGACCAGGTCAGATGTGGAAACATGCATTAATGAGTCGTTTGAGCATCCTTGGCTTCTGGGTTCAGTGCTCGAGTGGCTGCCATGCTTGCCAGACTCTTATTATGGGATTGATACTTCATTTCCAATTGCTAAAAATGAGCAACGAGCTTACCAGGAACGTAAAAATGCATTTACGAGGCACTTGATCACCTCAAGAAAATACCCGACTTGGAGCGCGTGCCCTTGAAGCACTTCGCTAAATTTTTGTCTGTAACTTTGCTTCGTAATGGACTTGTGCCGAAGTAGATCCTCCTTGATTTGTACTTTGCATGGTGGAGCTTCGCAAAACTACTTCGGGGATGGTGGGTGCCGAAGCATATTTCCTTCGCAATATGGGCTCTTCACTTTTTGCTACTTCACTAGAGAGATGTGCTAAAACTGCATCCCTGATGAACTGTTAAAATGCTTCGCAACGATCTTCCTTCAAAATTGTGGTTTGGGAGGATTTTGGCCAAAGCACATTCTTGCCTTAAAAAATGCTTTGACTGCTTCCACTTTGGGTGAAAGTACTTAGCACAAAGGTTTTTCGAAGCAGATGCTTCGCAACGACTTTTGGTAAAGTAGAAATGGTTCGCTGGCAGGGAGGCCCGAAGTGGGTGCTTCGATGGTTTTTTGGCAAAGTATTTTCAACGTTGCGCTCCTTCAAATCCCACTTCACAAGATTTTTTCCCGAAGTAGCCTTTTGAAATGCTTCGGGTGTGAAGTAGTTTTCATTCTTCTTCCCTTGTATTTTTTCTTTGACAACACTGCTTCGCAAAATTCTCTCCCGAAGCAGGTGTTTGAAGTGCTTCGGGCCCAAATTAGTTTTCTCTGCCTTAGCAAATTCAGACCGCAATTTTCTTCAGTGAAGCTGTTCTTTTGAAATGCCACCTGAATGGTGCTTCGCAAAACTTTTGCCTGAAGTAGCTGCTGGAATTGCTTCGGGTGCAAAGCTCTTTTTTACGCCTTCTTTGAATTCCTTCTTCGGCAATGCCGCTTTGCAAGATTTTTGCTAGAAAGTAGTTGTTGGAATTTATTTGGGTGCGAAGCTCTTTTTTACACCTTCTTTGAATTCCTTCTTCGGCAATTTCGCTTCGCAAGATTTTCGCCCGAAGTAGCTGTTGGAATTGCTTTGGGTGCGAAGCTCTTTTTTACGCCTTCTTTGAATTCCTTCTTCGGCAATGCTGCTTCGCAAGATTTTCGCCCGAAGTAGCTGTTTGAGGGACTTCGAGCCTGAAGTAGATTTCATATTTCATTTCTTCCCTTGAGGCTATCTTCCTTAGCTTGTTCATCAGTAGAGCTCTTTCATCTTCATTTTATGTACAAGGGGGAATGGCAGGGAAAGCCAAAATTGCTGCAACACTTGAAAATGTTGTTTCTAAAAGCAAGGGAACAAATTCATGAAATTGAAAGAAATACTTTACAAAAAATTTGATTTTTCTACTCCATTGTGCAATGTGACAAAATTGTCAATAGTAACGGTAGTAGGAGCAGACACCCATTCAAGAAATGGAGGAGAGGCAAGGAAGCCCAATATAGATAAATACAAGAAGACAGTGTGAAATAATAGCAAGCAAACCAGTTCCAAAGGTATTATAAGAGCTTGCATCATAGGAACACCAACAAGAAAAAGAATAGTTATAATTGGAAGAGACAGAATTGGATGAGCTATGTTGGGCAGAGGCTGAAAGAATAGTGATATCTCTACAAATATTCTAACAATTTGAGCAGATGAACACTTTTGATTTTTTTAAAGGACTCAAGGTAGGGCAAGAAGAAACAACCACTACTCATGAGGTAATGGAAGTAAGAATAGATATCACAAAGGAATATTCCAAGAAAAATCCTCATTAAAGGTTTGTGAGAGGAGGCTCGATTAAGAGAGATGCACTAAAAAATACGAAGGCATCACAAGAAAAATAACTTTTTGTTGAAAAAGTCACAACAATGGATATTTAGTAGGATTAGGAGGAAGAAGTGACAAAAGAACAATAGGTAGGCAATATAGAACAAGAAGTAGCCCAGGAGAATATAGAAAAACAACAAGTGGGGCTTGCAGAATAGAAAGAAGCCCAAGAACAAGTTGAGCAACAACAATATCAATATGATATTGTGAAAGTATAGGAGAAGGTGGAGGCTGAGAATATGGAAGAACAGGCTAGACCACAGGAAAATATAGACACTCAAAGAGCACTTCAGGAGCTTTGGGGAAGCTCTAGACACCACACGAAAGAGGAAGAATTATGGGGGATCCAATCCAGTTATCTTATGGAAGTACCACAGTTCAGCAAAATTGAAACTAAGGAGGATGTACGTGGAATATATGATAATGTGGAAAACTTATTTTCCTAGTTAGGCCATGTCATTAATAAAGCCAAATTGGAATCTTGTATTGGCCACATGGGAGAATTGAAGTTGTGGGAAGAACAAGTGGCTTTCAAGTTAGAAAGGATAACATAATGGGTGAGTAGTGCAAAGCGTACAAGGATAATTGCAGAAATTCACGCACAACATCCATGGAGATTGCCTAGGGAAGAGGTAACAACAATATTAGGAAGAGAGGACTTTCTAGAAGGGGTAATAACAAATTATAGGAAAAACCCAAGGATGTACTTGGATAAAACCAATTATCCAACCTATCCCACGAACATGGCAGAGTTGGAGTATAAGAGGGTTGCTACAGGTTTGGCTATCACCCTGAGGAAGTTTAACTTCCTAACACATTAGATAGAGTGGTTGAGCATAGGATTAGAACAAATATATCAGCTCAATGAGGCTTAGAAGGAGGATACTAAATCCACTCAAAATAAATTGGCCGTAATGGAAGAAAAACTGCAAAAAAGCAAAGATACGATAGAAAAGAAAATAAAGAAACTGCAGGAAGATTTGTTAAGCATCAAAACTGAGTCTGAATCCAGACTTAACATGCTTGAAGAGGAAAAGTGATAGATATCACAGATGATAGAAGACAGGATTAAGGAGTTGGAAGCACAAATCAAAGCAAAGGAGAAATAGATGACAATGCAGTTGGTTTAAAATAGTGAGCAAATGGCAACACAAGCCAAGCAGATAGAGGAGCTAACAAAGGACAATAAAAGACTAAATGATGGTCCTAGAAAAGAAATCTCAGTTGAAAACCAAGGAAGATAGTGTTCGAGCTATGGAGGTTGATATTAATCACCACCTATAGACCATTATTGAAAATAATGAAGAACTTTGAGCGATAGCTTGAGTAGAAGCTCACTGGTAGGAGAAGTTGAAAAAGATTACTTCAGACCGTGAAAAGTAGATGATGGAGTTCCTGAATACTGCCAAGCAAAAGGTTAACTTCCACAGGGTGAAAACAGTAGATATGGAAAGCTACACAACCAAGTTGAGGAATGAATGAGAAATGTATAAGTCATAAGTCAAGGACTTACATGATGTAGTGGTAGGATACGAGGCATAGTAGAAGAAGCAGAATGAGTCAGTGAGAACACCGACCAAAGTAAATGGGAGGGTAGATGTAGGTAGCAAATCCACCTCCCAGAAGAATAGAAAGTGATAAAAAAAAATTTGCTCAATTTTGACAGTTTTGATAGTTTTCCAAGTTTTGTAAATCATACAGGTAAGGGCAAACCATACAGCCAAGGAACCAAACTATACAACTGGATTAACAAACCATACAAAGTAGTAGCAGATCATATAGGGTGCATTAAAATTCATCCAAATGTATGGGAAATGTAATTTCATAGTGAAATGATGCATAGATTTGCTAAGGTGTTAGCCTTAGTAAAAGGTTAAATTAATGAATTAAATTGTGCATGGGTAGTTGTAAGTAACTAATTACCTTAGGAACCACTTGGAATAGCTTAGGCAAGGTTATATAAGGCCCTATTTTCAATTTTGTAGGTCTGGCTACTTATGTAAGGATTACTAGTTATACTCTGAGACATAGATTGATTGTTCTGAGTTATTGCAAGTATAGTGATAGATTATCCATATTGTAATTGAATCCATTATAGAATAATACACCAATGAGCATTATGATGTTTATGGAATATTGTGTATGATTCTAGCATTGATGGATGGTGATTTGTGGATTAATCTTGTTGTATGTGTTTTCTATTGAATGTTATGTTAGAGTTAATGTAATGTGCACTATGCCTTCCTTGACACTTGTCAGTTTCTCTTGACAAGTGTCATGTGTTGAATATAGGCTTATGCTTATATATTGTAACATTTTTATCAATAAAATTAATCCCTTCGAGCTTTTCCTCCTAACATTTGGTATCAGAGCTCCAGGTTTTCTCTGGCCTTGTGAGCTTGAGGGGGGATTTCCCTCGAGAAATTCCCCCCTCATCATTTTCCCCTATTTTTTTTCCAAGCCTAGGGAGTATGCTCTCCATTTTTTAAATGGATCAGAAACCAGATAGCTTGAAAATTAATGGCTGCCCCAATTTGTTTTTTAAATCCATTTTTCCCAATAGGTTATTTTTTAGAGAAGTCAACATTAAGGGGGAATGTTACCTAATGTTGACTTGTTTTGTTTTTTCTTTAGTTAGGATAGTGCACATTAAGGAGGAATGTTAGAGTTAATGTAATGTGCACTATGCCTTCCTTGACACTTGTTAGTTTCTCTTGACAAGTGTCATGTGTTGAATATAGGCTTATGCCTATATATTGTAACATTTTTATCAATAAAATTAATCTCCTTAACTTTTTCCTCCTAATGTTGACTTCTCTAAAAAATAACCTATCATCCTTTTTTTTTTTTTTTCTAATTAGCCTGGCAGCTACTTGTTATTTGATAAACGAAGTATCCAGACTGTATTTCCGAAACACCCACATTGACAAACCCGTCAAATATGGACACCCATAAGCCTTCTGCTGGGGAGGTATACACAATGTGTATATTCCTATTGGCTGTGCTGTGTGGTATACACAGCACTGTGCAGAGGCGTGGGAGGGCACAGACATTCATGGTTTGGCATTTTTTGGAGGAGGTGGCAGAGCCTATAGCTGCGCCCTCTATGGTGGAGGAGAATAGTTCACTGGTTTTGGCAGGGAGGCAGAGTCGCAGGCGTGACCTGTTGGACGACTTTAAGTGCTATGAGGGGGATGGAACTTGACCAACCAGCATTACTGGGCTTCTGTTGGCTATACAGGAATAGCTGGAAGCATCTTGCTTTATGTTGGACAAGATAAATTCCATCGCAACGTATATTACACCTTGGATTATGTAGTGGATCAGTCTGAGGTCACAGTCAAAAATCTGAGAAATGTGTCACAGTATCTGGCCCTTGCAAAAACTACAGACGAAGATAAAGTCTTTCTGTCTATGAAGATGGTGCCCACAATTGGAGATCTGGTGACGAATTTCACAGATCAGTAAAAAAAAAAATGCAGAGGTGGGTTGTCTTCAACAAAAAAATTCATCTATGGGCGACTGATATTTGGACATTGGGAGCATTTTGGAGCATTACCAGACCCTGTCGAGCGGCGGCGATGGGAAGGGTTCCGCGTCGAGAAATTGTTCGTTGCCGACCACCGAAGAACTTGAGCATATTTTGTTGAGGAGTCGTCTGCTAGCGTCTTGAAGGATGAGTGCAAGCCCGGGCAGATCCCCGAGATCCCAGAATTTGATTCCAGCGAGGAGCCGTTGCGTCTTCAAATCCTAGATCGAAGGATTACAGTTTTTTTCCCTCAGATAATGTGAAGAAATGTATTGAGGGCCGCCATTTCTGGATTGAATCCGCGCTTCTGCCTCATTTCAAAACCCTTAATAATCCAACATGCTTTTATGGTTTTTTCCCTTCATTATCAGCGGTTCCGTCTGATTTTCATTAAGAAACCAGACAATTTTCTGTGATAACGGGTGATCAAATGCGCCAGTTTAAGAACTGTAATTGAGCGGAGTCAGAGCGGCGTAGCACATCACCATTCTGTGCGCCACGAGCCACGAAGAGGTGCCCCCGCAGGAGAACCATGTGACCTCTTCCAATTTGTAATGGAAGATAACTAATTTGGGAAATTTTTAGATCTTTTTTTTCCGGCAACGTCTCAAGTCCCCGCCATTGAGTCTGTATGAGCCGGCGCCTGATCTTTTTTTTTTTGGTAGCATCTCGAGTGCCCACCATTGAGTCTGTATGCGCCGGTGCCTGATCTTTTTTTTTTTGGCAGCGTCTCGAGTGCCCGCCATTGAGTCCGTATGCCCCGCGCCTGATGGATTGTGGAGCTGTCTATTGCAGTCGGATATGGTTTCTAGTTTCAATAATGATGCTATGCCCGGGCGCTGTGTTATTTTTCTGTCGATGCAGCTTAAACATTGCCGCTGTAGCAGTACATCCCCGCGCACTGGTTGCAGATCTCAGATTTTAGAAATCGAAATGGTGGCTGCGACGCAAGTGACGGAATGCGAAGCGGTTGAAACTGTCTGTGGACTCACGTTATTCACAATCCCATCGTCGAGATTCTGGCCGGAGAGACGTGCTCTAGGATCTGTTTTTATTCGTAGCACACAGCTCCAAGTTCATGTTGTCTTCTACAAGATGTTTTCATCGACGCCCGATATGTCGTCAAGGAGGGGGAGCTGCTGTTAACCTCCAGATTCATGCGGATACCGAAGATTGAGACGCCGTCATTATCGTCATTTCAAACGACCATTTTCTAAGAACGTGTGGACGTGGCCATGATGTTGATGTGCTCATTGTTAGGGGCACGTGGACATAGGGAGGGTAATGTATTTAGTGAAGGGGTGCTAAATTTTTTTATCTAAATATCATGTGGGCAATAATTTATTTAAATATTTGGTAAACCCCCTTTTTTTTACTACATGGATGGGCACTCAAACTTTGTCATGTAATTCCCCTGCGAGGGAAAAATTGAGACTTTTTTATTCCGCCAGAGAGCGATGCCGCCACAGTGCGAGGTTTTAGTTGCTGCCTTAGAGAGGCATGTTGTTTTTCATTATGATGAAGGCCCCTTTGATAATGGAATATAGGGGTATTTATAGTCGTTGGAAATGTTTTTCCACGACGGACACAATGGTGGTGTCAAATTGTAATTTTGAGGCTATTTCAGTTCAGTTTTTTTAGCCTCAAAATTTTTCTACCTTGGAGTGCACTCTCGGTTGTACCCGACACTCCCAAGGTAATTTTATATGTGATCCTTGTACCTAGTGATCTTTTCTATACACTTGGCGAATGCAGCGGTTGGTTACCCATGCATTTTGGTGGGATGACATGGTCACCATAAGGACACTTATACTAGGGACTATAGACAAAGACACCCTAGACTCTATCCGAGGTCTTTTTCGGATCTACTTCTGAAGACTACAAACAAAGACACTTCAGAATATTCTCTTATTTTCTTCTTCTCTCCTCCTATTTTGATCTATGGCTCATTTTATTGTATTGAGTGCATTTTCGACAGAGATCGACACTCTTATATGGCTCGTTTTTCCTTTCATTAGGTGCATTTTCGGCAGAGACCGACACCTTCTAGATTGAGTTCACCATGAGGAGAGATTTCATACTCATGGTGAATCTAGTTAGTGACCTAAGAGTGGCAACATCCTTTGAGGATGACCTGCAGAGGCAACAGACCCAGATGTGGCTGACCCTGAGGCACCCATGATGACCCTGAGGCACTTAGACGGCTGACCCAGTGGCAACAGACCCGTTGAAGTGGCTGACCCTGAGACAACAGACCGAGATGTATACACAGTGGATCTAGCATTATTCATATTTGGAGAGCCAAGCGCAAAGAGCACGAGCCTAGACCAAAAAAAAAAAAGAAAGGATGATAGGTTATTTTTTAGAGAAGTCAACATTAAGGGGGAATGTTACCTAATGTTGACTTGTTTTGTTTTTTCTTTAGTTAGGATAGTGCACATTAAGGGGGAATGTTAGAGTTAATGTAATGTGCACTATGCCTTCCTTGACACTTGTCAGTTTCTCTTGACAAGTGTCATGTGTTGAATATAGGCTTATGCCTATATATTGTAACATTTTTATCAATAAAATGAATCCCTTTGAGCTTTCCCTCCTAACATGTTATAGGTTAGTTTTATGCATTTTTGCAACCTTTGATAGAATCCGACACTGGTGAACCTTGAGGAATGATATGGAAGCATGGTAGCATCAAAGGATATGTATTGAACATCATTGTATGATTTTTGGATGTAATCAGTTGCATAGAATCTCTCAGTAGCTCAGTTAAGATGTTTTACATGTTATTGAGAATGGATTGATTAGCATCTAAAATCGTTACAAAACATTCTAGAGAGATATTGAGCCATTAGAGTATCTAATATAACATCTAATTGTACCTTTATTTTGTATAAATCATACACCAGAGTTTGTACACATCATACAAAGTAGACTTACCTTATTTGGTAAAACGGGTGATTGAGAATCATTTACTTGATTTGGCAGTTTTGGGAAATCGAGTTGAACAATTACAAAACTGTGTACAACAACCTCAAAAACTGAATTTGTTAGTTTGGATGAGTGTGAAATTGTACAATCTAGGACATTGTATGATTGAGATCGTACAGTGTACGCATTTGACTTTTGTAGAAGCTGATCATTGGGTGTAAAAGGGTAGTTTAAAGGATCGTATGGTTGTACGATTTGGCAATCGAGTTGGGACTAGTATATTGATCATCCTCAGCATTAGAACACACCTCCCCAATGGGAATACTCCACTCCTATTCTACACACTTGTATTTGTATTTCAAAGCATAGGCCAGTTAGAACAGGACATTAATCTTTGCTTTGTGTAGTAGGTGGCTCAAGAACCTCATATGATTTATGTTCAAGTGTGTATACTTATCTATGCAAGTAAATAACCTAGCCACCTGGTCAAAAATATATTGTTGAAGACCTAGGAGGTGACAATATGGCAACCTTGAGTGTGTTAAGTCCATTGGCAGGTGCCCAAGGAGTTATTTTACGCACACAATCGGAGATTCTTCCTTATAAATATGGTTCTCTATTTGAGGGAGATCGATAACAATTGTAACATAATCCTCTATGATTGGAATTTCTAGTCCACACAGTCAAGCAATATCTTCATCAATATATGTAGCAAATTTATTTGCTACTTCCAAGTCATGGTCCTGGCTAACCAGGCAGCAATAGTCCATCCACCTGATGGATTCAAATTGGGCTTGAATCTCCTCGTTGATTTTTGCCACATTGCAAGGTTCACTTTTCTTCTAAATTTGGTTCCTATATTTCCCTCCCACTATGGAAATTTTAATTTGTGTCTACCTCTATAATTTTTCTCTGCTCTCTAAGCTTATCTGTAATTGGTTTATCACTTTATAACTTTGACTATACTGCATGTAGGTACCTCTCTAATTGTGGAGGTAGGTACATTATGTTTTGCATGGAGGACTGTGAGGGTAGTCTTCCCAAATAAATGTTTGACATGTAACACCAGACAGAGTGGGTGATCGGTGGTTAGATGTTATTGCAAATATTATGGCAGCACTATTTTCATAAATTTTCTAATTATGAAAATCATATATATCTAAAGGAAAATTACGTGCATACCTTATTGGTGATCTGTGTGTACCAAGCATGAAGATGATCATGGGGTGTTCTGATTCATTGTTTTGTGATAATAGAAATGATTGCATATTATCCATGGGAGAAATTTCTTCGAAAAATTCTTCTTGGGTACTGCAAAAATATTAATCCGAAGTCTCATGCTGAAAATTGAGAAATATTGATGGTTTTCATGGGACAACACACATCCCTATGTTAATAGTTTTGGCACATGTTGAAATCCTCCATAAGATTTACAATAATTTCTTGTGAAATATTTGATCTTTTCATCATGTGGGATGTTGACGTGGCTTCGGTTACTTCCCAATGTCACTGAATTATTCATATTGCATATAGGTGCTTAAATGGAAAGTAGGCACCTTTTCGCTGAGAAATATGTGCTTTAATCAGAATGAAGATAGCACCTTAATTTAAGTACATGGGAGTTAGGCACCTTCCTAACAAGAGTTAAGTGCATTTACTCTGAATACATGAGAGTCGTGCATATTTGTATTGAAATTTGAGCACATTTACTCCAAATATATGGAAGTCAGGTGCCTTCCTAATGGGAGTTAGACACCTTTGCTCCAAATATATGGGAACCAGGTGCCTTCCTAATGAGAGTTAGGTACCTTTACTCTGAATACACGAGAGTCAATTGCCTTCCTATCGAAATTTGGGTTCCTAACTTCAGAATATGTATTGAACATAGGTGTCAGCTTGTTTGATGATGCTTGACATTTATTTTTTATTTTATTTATTTATTTATTTTTTAATACGGGTGTCTTTATGGGAATTAGGTGCCCTTCCCCATATATATAAGACTTTTTAAATGGGAGTTAGGCACCCTTGAAGTACTTGGGATTTAGGTACCTCCCTACTATTGAGAATTCTACATTTATTGGCGTGTCTCTAATCAACGTTTCCCAATTGATCAGGCCTTTCAGTGCTTCTCCCTTTGTGAACTCCATAAACAACTGCTTGTTCGAACACATAGATGGAAATTTTTATTTTTGCAAAGATTTAACACCCACGTACGTATCCAGATTATGACTATCCCCTCATCATGGGAACAATTAAACTTCTACTCCTAAAAAACTAAAAAATTATGCAGGTTCATGGATCATGTTCCTGTTAGGCCTAGGTTTCCCAGGTTGCCTACAACATGCATTTAGGGCATCAAACTTGTAAAAACTAAAAATTAAAACTAAAAAGCAGTAAAAATATAGGTTAGTGGAATTTGTGCCTAATAGGCCTAGTTTTCCCAAACTACCAACAAATTGCACTTAGAGCATTATACCTACAAAATAGAAACACAAGAAAAGAATATTAAAATAATAAATTGTTCTTATTTTTGGGTGGACATTCGTGTGTCCACTGGCTATTGAAAAATTAAAAAATAATTAATCATATGGGGTCTCCCCAATGCCTATATTGGACTCCAAATCTGCTATGAATCTCATGTAATACTTGACAAAGCCAAGAAAGATCCTAACATCTCTCTATGTTGTATGACTAGGTAGATCTTTAATAATTTTAATTTTTTTCTTATCCACTTTTATCTTGTTTGCAGCGATATGGTGTCCCAGAACTATCCCTTCTTGCATCATCATGAAGCACTTCTCATTGCTCAGGAATATTTTGGTCTCTTCACACCGCTAGAGTATACATTCCAGGTTTGGCATAGCTTCCTCAAAGGTTTCACCATAAACAGTGAAGTCATCCATGTATATCTCCACTGCTTCTCCCATCATATCAGAAAATGCTCAGCACTGCCATCTAAAAAGTGGTTGGTGTGTTGCACAGATAGAAGGGCCAAACTCTATAAGTAAACATACCCCATGGATAAGTGAATTTCGTCTTGTCCTAATATTCTTCTTTAATATGTATTTGGTTATATCCATTGAATCCATCCAAAGAGGAGAAGTACTTCCTTCATGCCAGTGTATCAAGAACTTGGTCCACAAAATATAGTGGGAAGTGGTCCATTTTAGTTGTTTTATTTAGCAATCTATAGTCAAAGTAGATCCACCACTTTCTCTTCTTCTTGGGTACCACCACCAGAGGTGACACCCACTCACTATCATATATGGGGTAAATGAATCCAGTTGATAGGAGTTTCTACAACTCTTCCTTGACTATCTCCTTCATGGTGGGGTTCATTCTTTGTTGTGGCTACCTGATTGGACTTACTTATTCGTCCAAGTAAATGTGATGGGTACAAGTCTCCAAAGTGATTCCTCTCATATTTGAATAGTCCTAGGTGAAAGCTTGTTGATGCTTGGTAAATATATCTTTTAATACGATCAGCTGAGTGGGGGTCAACTCACTACTGACGTTCAACATTTTTCCAGGCTCAATCTAAATTTGTTTGACATGATGGTCCTGGTTGCCCACTAGTGGTGACTCTGGAGAGGTGTGGGAGAATTCCACATGGAAGAAATTTTTTATAATTCTATCCTCGTCACCCTTATTTTCTAACTCAATCAATACCATCATAGGTTGCACCATTGATAATACTAAATCATCCTAATTTTCCCAAATAGGTTCTTCTAATGAGTCAATGGACTGAACAGGTGGAGATATGGTCAGATTTTTAATGTTCCAACCATATACAATAGTCATCTATCCATTTTGACAACTTATATAGGCATCTACTATTGCCAACCAAGGCCTTCCTAGGATGAGTGGATAGCCCCCTAGTCCAAACTTGGATTGCAATACCAAAAAGTTGGGTATTCCCATGCATCCATCGTCATGATGATATCTTCCAACATCCCTTTAGGTGAGACAGTTGATCTATTAACTAGCTACAAAATAGTATTGGTAGGCTTCAATCCTGTGAGCCTGAGTTTCTGCATGGTCTCCTTTGGCATAACGTTAATGGCTTCTCCCAAGTCCACTAAAGTGTTGGCCAATGAGTGGCCACCAATATTCACGATTAGGACCAAACTACTTGGGTCTGCATATTTGGTGTGGCAGGTATTCCTAGCATTAATTCAACCAATTTCCCCATCATGTTTATTACCTGGGCTAGCTTACATCCTACCCTTATTATACATAGTTCCCTGATAGCCTTAGTGTATATCGAGATGTCTCTTATAGCTTGGAACAAAGTGATTATCATTGTCAAATTCTTCAGACTCGAGAGAATATCAATTTTTTTCTATATTGGATTTCTCTGCTCCTATAACCTTTAAGGGAAAGGAGAAGCTTCTTCTTCAGTCTTCTTAGCAGTTGGTTCTTCATCAACCTATTCTACCAAAGGTGATTATCATACTATAATATGTACATCCTCCTCTTCTATCAAAGGAGGAGCCTCTACTCCTATTTGTTTAGCTGATCTTAATTCTACAGGATTGCAATTCCTAATATTGTACATGGAAAACACCTCACTTTCCATTTGATATGATTTCTAGTTTATCTTATTATTGGGATTGAATTTGGGTTGTATAGGGAGTTGCGTAGGTCTCACTATAGGGGAAGTTGGTAAGCTTTGCTGTAGTGGAGCTTGGATTGCATTTGGTGGAGTTGTATTCCATGCACTAAAGTTTCTCCATTACTGCCCTAGTTGTTGATATGATATCTATGGGTATTGATTGGATAATGTGGCTTCTTGGGAGGTGTTCATCTAGGGTGGTTGTCCCCACCATCTCGTTTTTGGTGGTTGTACATGCCCTCGTGGCATGTAATTTCCCCTCCATAGGGTGACATTCCTATTGGCATGTAATTTTCCTCTCTATAGTGCTACAAGTTTCTTCGGTTCCCCATGAAGTATGCTTCTGAAACTTCAACATTCTCTTTGGAAGTTGGTAGTTGTGGGCACAGTCTGGTCTTGTGATTTTTTGATAAATAGTGCCTACCCTAATCTTATATTCAAGAAATACATTCCTTGCATGCTTTCCTCTACATTTTGGATAGTAGTAGGCCAGCTTGCCTCATTCTCTTGTTTCTTCTTTGCTAGTAGGAGAGTATCCATTTGCAGTGCTAGAGAAGACACTATTTCACTCTTAAGGTCCTCCAACAAGTTGCCTATTTTTATCTTTGTGACTGAGGTCGTTGACTTAGTGATCCTGGAGGTTGGTTTACATTTTTTTGAGAGTAATTTTGACATAATTGTCAGATATCTAACATCTGGTGTGATGAGGCCTAGAAATACCTCATTGTTACACTATAGTTGACATATAAAAACGACCATATTATTAAATATGACAAAGTTAAATTTTCAAATAGTTGATTAAAATATATTATTTGTTAATTGTTTGCATGATTTTATGTTTGGAACATTATACCCCTATTTTTATTATTTTCAGCATTTTCTGCATTGTTTCAGTTGATTAAGTAGTGTATCGCTCCAAATTTTTTGCATCCTTACCTTCAGGCTATAGGATCCATGCCCAAAAGGAGGATGGGAAAAGGATGTCACGGTACCTCGGACTGAGAGGACTTTGCGAAGGTCCCACCTCTCAAGGGAGGTGTATTTTGATGATTTTTTGACGGATGGTGGGTTCACCAAGAAACATTTAATGGCAGTTTCCATGCCTAGGTTTGGAATGTGTTTTTATGTGTTCATTTTAAGCATTCATATCCTAGGTTTGGCCGAATGAATCTAAATTAATCTAAATGAAAGTGCAGATTTAATGAGTACAGAAAACAGATTTAAAGACAAAAAACAGAGAAATTAAGGAAGAATAAGAATACCCGATTCGGATGACTGATGAAGATTCTGATGTTTGAAACAGTCAAGATCATCTGGAATTCGACAGAATCGTCTAAGATCAGACAAGATCGTCTGAGATCTGACGAATTCGTCAGACGAATTCGTTAGAGACCTGAAAATAGAAGAACAGATGCAAAATACAAAGAATACTACTGTGCTAACAAGGGGAAACAACACAAAATGATAGTATGAACACTAGAAAATAATTATGAACAAAAATTCAAACAAATTACGATATTCTAATGATAAATTATGATCTTATCATGCAAGTTAAGCTATATGGGTGAACTCCAAATGCAAAATAGTAAGCAATAAGGATAAACTAACTAAAATGCAGAATAAAACAATGAAAGGAATAAAAGAAAGTGCAAACTCTGGGCACTGATTGCCCCCAATGCAGATTGCAGTCAAAATCATCTGGAAGTAATGAAATCGTCTTGAATTATGACAGGATCGTTCGATATTTGAACAAGATCATCTACGACAATCTGAGCTTGCTTCGGCTGAAGATCGATGAGATCCCTATAAGAAAACTTCAAAATAACAAAGGCAAAATAATGTTCTAAGTATTCTAATGCACGCAAAATCAAGTTACAGGGAAATTCAGCCAAGGGCTGGGAAGGGAAGGTCCTAATGATTAAATAGGCTTAGGGGAGTAGTTAGGAGGTTGGAGATCATCCCTATTTGGGAGATCTCCAACAGGGGAGGGTCTCTAACGGCGCAGACACGCTTCTGCCCGGATTAGAGGCTCGTTGGAATAGAAGCTAATTGTGAACAATCAGTTTTTGCGACAAGATCATCTGGATGTCCTAGCCCAGACGAAATCGTCAGATCTGGGGTGATATCGTTTGATCGACGACGATATCGTCAAATGGTCAAAACAACCTCTAAAAATGACACGAAAAAGGGGGAAATGGATTACCCGACGGTTAACAGGCGGTTTGGGAGGTTAAATTTTGAATTTAAATTATTTTCTAAGGTGAATGTAATTATGACAATTTTACTGCGCCAATTTTAGGGTGCTACATTTTGCCCCCTCTTTAGCGAATTTTCCAAAGAAAATGCATTAAATATGAGTTCTTCTCGATCTACGAGAAAGCAAAAATTATTCCTATTTTTAGGCGACGATTCTTGGTCGAATCGTATGACAACTTACTATGGTGCCCCCTTCGTGTTTTTACCCAAATCGAACGTTTGAGGTAAAAACGTGAAAAAGCAAAAAATATTTTTGAATAAAATTAAGAAAAATAGGGTAAAACCCTAATTCATTTTTACTGTTTATTTTCTGGTTTTTAGAGCTCTGGAAGCAAAAATGGTGGAGACGACGCACAGATCAACAAAAGTCCAGTGCGGTCTATGGGTAAGAGTCTAGACTTAACTAGAATGCTTTAATTTTATTTTATATGATTTTTAGATGAATTTTGATCAATTTTTGAGCATCATAGCCGTTTTTGGGCCGTCGACGTCGTCAGGACGAAATCGTCTCAATTTCGTCAATTTCGTCCAAGGGTGAAATCGGTGAAAGGGGGACGATTTCGTCAAATTAGAGACGATTTCGGCTTGCAAAATCGGAGATGATTCTGCTCAAATTTGGGATGATATCATCCAATAGTGGGCGATATCATCAATTGCATAAAATTGAACTTTTAACTTGCATTATTAATTACTTGAATTGTTTATTAATGATTGTTTATTGTTTTGTTGTTTATGTTGCAGAGAGGTTTGCTAAAGAGCAGGGAATGGAAGTATGGAGGTTTGAGGGATGACTTGGCCGCTCTCACATAGGCAGAGCGAGATCAGCTGGCACAGGCTGGCTTGCAGCATGTGGCAGAGATGCCACAGTTTTCTACAGATATGGGGCTACTGATAGCCCTAGCAGAGAGATGGTATCCGGGTTCCTCATGTTTCTGGCTATCGATAGGGGAGATGACTCCCACTCTAGAGGATGTATGGAGGATTCTAAGAATCCCCATACAAGGATGATTGATCACTCCTACGGCCAATCAGGGCCACGCTATGGGACGACTGTGTGGTGACCCGAGATTCACCTTGGAGAAGGGCAGAGTTAACATCGAGGCACTGCGCCAGATGCCTGGGGCATCTAGACTCACACGGGTGCTAGCTAGAGTGGTTGGTGGACTTTTGTTGTGCCACCAGAGCGGGTGCAGGGTGCCGTGGATGTTGGCAGATGTGATCTGTGACATGCGGGACCATGGTTACAGGTTCTCTTGGGGTAGTTTTGTACTATGCTGGTTTTACAGGATCCTATATGGGGTCGTGTACAAGGGCGGCTGATTTTTGGTGATGACATCGCTTCTACAGGTTTGGTGTTGGGAGCACATTGCAGTGCGAAGGCCGGTAGGGCTTCCTCTAACAGGGGTAGACGGGGAGAGGCCCCGAGTCTTCTATTGGTGGCTTCGAAGAGGGTCACAGCGGTGGATCGACCTTCCGATGTCCCGGAGGCTATTGGATGACTTAGTCCTAGATCAGATTACCTGGAGGCCATGGAGGGAGCATCCAAGGTGGGTCGAAGATGGATAGGAGCTGGATTGCGTCAGGCGAGTTTTCTCGCTTCAGATGGAGAGGGGAGATGTGGAGCTCCATCGCTATGACCAAGTTTTGAGGGAGTTTGGTCTATAAAAAGGGATCTCATCTCTGAGGGATTATGATTTTTCTTAGACTGTCCAAGATAACACCACAGTTAGCGGGGCTCCAGACATGCAGCAGTTTTGGAGTTAGGACGCGGATGATGCCCCCATTCAGCCAGTGGATGGGGACGATGCAGGGGTAGCCGATGGCTATGATGCCTGGTACACAGGCATCCGCCCTCCTCGGATGACAAGGGCACAGGGTCCGATACATGCGGTTGTGCGTCATATAGGGAGGCAGTGCCAGCGGCTATGGATGTGGCCCAGGGTCACAGCAAGAGAGAGTCAAGGAGGCCATAGGCACATGAGAGGCCGCAACAAAGGGAGAGGAGGGAGGCGAGACCCCCATCTCCATAGAGGGAGAGGCCACCATCGCATGATAAGGGTAAGGACATTGACACGGGGGAGAGTAGCGAGACCGCTACTCTTCGAGCGAAGAGAGATCATCTCTAGGCACAAGTGCAGACTCTATAGGATGAGGTTGCACGCCACCAAGCTGAGGTGGCATAGATACGAGACGAGATTGCATGCCTCAAGGCACGGGGCAGAGGGGCGAGCACTAGGGAGATGACATGGGCTACTGCCCAACTTACTTTCTACCAAGATTTGTACTATCAACTGGTTCTAGAGGCAGATAGACTACCCCTACCAGCCAACATCGCAGATCCGATCAGGATCGGGTCATCGAGGACCTCGTCCCGATCGAGGACTAGGACTACTCAGACTGCGATGGGGCCACCTCGTCCACCTTAGGGCGGGGGAGGAGATGAGGCGGAGAGCTCGAGGGGCTCTCGAGGCTAGAGGACTACACGGCTTTGTACAGATTGACATGATAGCATTGTATTATTATTATTATTTTTTTTTTATAGAGGATTGAGTATGCCAAGGTACATATTGTGGCATACCAATCCAGTTTTGATGATGTATATAAACTATGGATATATATATGATATGTTTTTGATCATATGACTTGTGTTATGTGTATGCTTATGATGCTTTTATGTTTGTTTGATTGATTTGATAATTGGATTGAGGATTTATGAAATTATGTCATTTTGAAAATTTAAAATTTTTGATGTCATGCGGTAATATTTTAAATGAAATAATCTGATGTAACAAATTGATTGTTTGTAATGTGATATAAAAAAATAAAAAGAGACTTCTAACAATAATTTCAAAGGACATTGTCGCTATTATAGACCATTTCATAGAGTCGCTGCTCACTCGGTCGTCAAGCTAATCCCAAGATAGAAATATTGTTAAAAGTAAAAGAGTGCTTAAGAGACTGTCTTAAGACTTTAGTGCAATGGTGCAAATGATGGTGATGATGGTTTGTTTTCAGATATTCATAAAAATAGTATGCGTGAAATAATGTTAAAATGATTTTTGCTCGGCATAAATTCCTAAGTGTGATAAATTTTTTGGATAATTCTTTAGGAATTATACCATCATTGCAAAATTGAAGGTTGACATAATGACATGAAATAATGAAAATGTGCATGTTTTTTTTAAAAGCATAATTTGTGTAACATAATGATTTAAGTCATATGTTTTTTCATGATTTTAAATAAATGGTGAATAAAAATTGTTACAATGATTTGCGCTAGGCATAGAATATGTAGGTATAGACTTATACCATCATCACGAAAATCCAAAGAAAAGATAGTTTTATTGCATGGTTGATTTTTTAATAAACAAAAAATATGAAAATGAGGACTTGCGCTAAGCATAAAATTCCAATTTTGGTTTTGGAACTATACCATCATCGCGAAAGTCAACCAGATATATATGTTTTGATTGTATATTTTTGAAAGGAATTTTGATTTTTCTATTATATAGTTGTCTTTATGGTAAGCAACTGTGCTTGATTTATTCCAAACAAGTTGCAAAAATAATATTTCAAAGTATTTTGAAGACAAAAGTTATATTTATAAGGAATCCCATGTGCATATGTGAATTCATTTTCGATCTTGATTTATCATAATGATACACAAAATCTCTCAAATACAAATGTGTGCAATTGCTTTGTGCATTTACCAGTTTTGAGCAAGATAATATGATACAAGTGATTTGAAGAAACCAAATAAGTGTTCATTAACCATGATGTAGATGCATATAACCATACTAGACTACTATGTAGGTCGGATTATCAAGAGCTAGCTAATACATAAGCAGACATAGGTCCAGTACAAAAGAAGGTCGCTAATGTGATAGACATATCACCACGCTAGGAGTTACCCAAGGCCAAGCAGGTTGGACACAAACCACCTGTTATGGGGCTTACCTCACAGTTTTTGAATAATTGAGAATTCTAGGGATTCAAGCTCATCAACCCTTCTTTTCTTTTCAAAGGGTAGGGAAAGGGGATTTTATTGCAGTTTTGCTTTCTGCTTTCTTTTAAACTTTGCTTATTTTTCTTTTTGTATTTATTTATTTTTATTTTTGCTTGATTTTTGAGATAGTGCTTGAAATATTGTTGTAATGATATAAAAGAACATTTTTATTTTCTCTTGTTCTTGAATTTTTCTTTTCTTTTTCTTTGCTAGGGATACTTGCTCGGATTAGCTGTAGAGCAAAGGATTTTTATTCTGGGTAGGGGTGAGCTTGTCCTTTTGCCAATTATCAAAGATTTTAGACCATGTGCATGATAGGATAGCAGGGGAAACTTTTCGCATAAGAAATCACTTCTACTATGTAGCAAAACATGGAAATTACAAATATGATCATTTTATTGTGAAAAGATGTGCTTGGTTTAAGTAAATAACAAGATCAATTCTCTATGCTCAAACTTTATTTAATTGAATTTTGTGAACTTTGATATAAGAGAGATTAGTAATCATGCCAGATAAAATCAAGATATTTATTGTTGTGAGTGTGCAAGTGAGGGATTCCAAATAAATGCTAATTTATCCAAAATAATTTGAAACATATAACTGCAATAATTGTAAAAAAAAATATATAAACACTTTTGAGAAGTTTTGAGAATGTTGACTCTCTCTTTCTTCTCTATATTGTTTTGGTTTCGAAAGAGTCAAGCATATTGCTATTTTTATTTTTATTCTTTATTTTGTTTTTTGGTTTTATTTTTGTTTTTAAACAAAAAATTTAACAAGTGCCATAAATAAATGCAACAAATGGTTTTGAAGATTTTGATGATTATGAATGTTTTTGGTGTTTTTGAATTTATAAAGTGAAAGAAATACAATATAGTAATTTTGAAATATTTTAAACAAATATATACAAGGATGAAATGACCAAATTTATGCATAGTAACGTTTAAGATGCAAAATATTCATGGGTTATTTAAGTTCTTTACCATCTAAGGTAGATAATTTCTATGCTCCTGATTCAAATTTAGCAGTAATAATGTATGGCCCAAGCCAGTTGGGCTCAAATTTACCTTTAAGGTCCTTAGTTGCATTTGTATTTTTTTGATTTTCTTTTAAAACAAGGTCGCCGATCTCAAAGGATCGATGAAAAAATTTTTTAGCATATGATCTTTTGAGCTTGTTTTGGTAAGCACGGAGATGTTCCAAAGCATTGATGCATTTTTCATCTAGGAGTTCTAGTTGACTGAGTCTGCCAGCACGATATTCATCTCCTACTTCGGTATCTCGAAGTAGCAGAACCAAAGAAGGAACTTCCAATTCAAATGGAAAAACTGCTTCAGCACCATAAACCAAAACAAATGGTGAAGTTCCCATGGGGATTCGAAAACTAGTTCGATAGGCCCACAAGGATGGATATAATTGAATGTGCTAGTCACGACCAGTTTTATTGACCAATATTTTGAGAATTTTGATTAAGGTTTTGTTAGATGCTTCTGCTTGACCATTACCCTAAGGATAATAGGGAGTGGACTAGCGATGTTGAATCTTATATTTTTGGCATAATTTTTTAACATCTTTATTTTTGAAACAAGTTCCATTGTCAGAGATGAGATTTGTAGGAATTCCGAACCTACAAATGATTTGATTAAAAATAAATTTAGAGACTTGTGTGCTAGTGCAGAAGCTAAAGGCATATCTTCGACCCACTTCATGAAATACTCAGTGGTGGTTATGATGAACTTGTGTCCATCAGATGACACAGGATTGATTTTGCCAATAATATCTAAACCCCATTTGGAAAAGGGCCATGGAGATGAAATAGCCTGTAGCTCTTGTGCAGGCGCATGGACAAGGTCAGCGTGTTTGTGGAACTTGTCGCAATGGCACACATACTCATGTGCATCCATTTCCATGGTAGGTCAAAAGTATCCTATCCGAAGGAGCTTTTTAGCAATGATGCTACCACTAAAGTGTCCTCCACAAGATCCATCGTGGGCTTCACTCAAGGTTGATTTAGACTCTTCTAAATTTAAACATCTTAATAAGATACCTTCAAAATATCTCCTATATAAAGTATTGCCAATTATTACAAATCGACTTGCTCGTCGACGTAATAATCGACGTTGGTTTCTATTAGAATTGGCAGAGAAAGTCCCATTTTGGAGAAAATCAAATATGTCCGTATACCAAGGTTCTGGAGTAGTTTCATTGATTAGAAACACATCCAAAGGCTCTAAGCATGACTTATTTGAAGTGGGTTCCTGGAGTCGATGAATAATGATAGTGGCATATTCGTCATCTAACTCCAAGGGCAGGAGAGATGCAGCTACGGCCATAGCATCAGCTGCATAGTTGCTAGTTCTAGGAATAGCTTCTAAGGTAACTTGATCAAATAGAGACATTAATTGTAAAACTTAGGCCTTATATGGGCGCATTTTATCATCTTTGGTCTGATAAACTTCATTAATTTGGTTTATAACCAGTTGAGAATCACCAAAAACTAAAAGGTGTTTAATTTTGAGTGCTAAGGCAGCTCGTAATCCAAGGCTTAGAGATTCATACTCAGCATTATTGTTGGTGCAAGCAAATGTCAATTTGAAAGATGTTTTTGCGGGGATATTAAAATAATACCCGCATCAGCCCCACTCATGCATCAGGCTCCGTCAAAGTATAAGGACCATTTTTCAATATGGTCTGCCTCTAATTAAAGGCATTCATCAGGAAACTCAATGATGAGGGGATGAGTAGATTCTAAGGGTGCAGCAGCTAATTGATCTGCTATGATTTGACCCTTAACAGACTTCTGTCCTATGAATGTGAGATCAAACTCGCTTAGAGCAAGAACCCATTTGGTTGTGTGACCCGATAAATAAGGTCGACTCATGAGATACCTTAAGGGATCGTATTTGGCAATGACATAAGTTTTTTGACTAAGCATATAATGTCGTAATTTTTGCATAGCAAACATGACTACTAGACATAGTTTCTCTAACACTATATAGCGGGTTTCATAACTAATGAAGGTTTGGCTAATATAATAATTAGCACGTTCTCTCTTTTCATCATCAAGTTGAGCTAACATAGCTCCTAAGGCAGAATCTGAAGCAATATATAGGAGAAATGGGTGATCAGGTTTAGGTGGTGAAAGCACAGGTGGATTAAGGAGGTATTGTTTGAGAAGTTCAAAAGCTTCTCTACATTCGGTGTCCTAATTAAAAGGGACATCCTTCTTAAGGAGTTTAATAAAGGGACCAATTTTGTCCACCAGCTTATCGATGAAGCGACGGATAGCTTGAAGTTTACCTTGTAAACTTTGTAACTCAGATATATTAGTAGGTGCAGGCATATTAGTGATAGCCGCAATCTTGAGAGGGTCGATTTCAATACCATATAAAGAAACTAAAACCCCTAATAGTTTATCAGACTTAACTCCGAATATACATTTTGTTGGATTTAATCGAATAAGATATTCTCGTAATCGATTAAAAACTTTTCTCAAATCATCTAAATGATTGTCTTCAATAATAAAGCAAGCTATAATATCATCTACATAATCATGTAGGATATCATGCATCATATCATGAAAAATATAGGTCATAGCTCGTTGATAAGTTGCACCTGCATTTTTTAAGCCAAATGGCATCACTTTCTAGCAAAAGGTACCCCAGGGGGTAATAAAGGTTGTTTTAGCCTGATCTTCAGGAGCTATCCTGATCTGATTATAACTGGAGAATCCATCCATTAAGGACATCATCCCACTCCCGACAAGTAAAGTCAATGATTTGATCCATGTTTGGAAGAGGAAAGTCATCTTTAGGGCATGCGACATTAATATCTCTAAAATTTGTGCAAACCCTAACTTTGGTAGCTTCTTTCTTGGTGACTGGAACTACATTTGAGATCCATTCAATAGCTTGTATAAAGATAACATTCAAGAGTTTTTCTAACTCCCCTTTGACTAGCAAAGCCACTTTGGGATGCATTTTTCTAAGTTTTTGTTTAACCGATTTAGCA
Source organism: Wollemia nobilis (assembly GCA_028583015.1). NCBI lineage: Eukaryota > Viridiplantae > Streptophyta > Pinopsida > Araucariales > Araucariaceae > Wollemia > Wollemia nobilis. Next base: position 27,347,406 of record JAQPPZ010000523.1, read on the forward strand.
TCCGGATGGACCACTAGATGATGCATGACTACGAAAGGGTCTAGACCTGGCATATCTTCATATGTCCAAGTGAAGACATCTTCATACTCTTTAAGGAATGCAATGTATTGTTCTTGTTTTTCTTGACTTAATTTTGATCCAATATTAATTATGTGAGGATTATCCTCAGTTCCAATGTTAATTTTAATGACGTTTTCTACCTCCATGTGTAGATCTCTTTCAAAATTAGGTGGGGCAGGTGAAACACCCAATTCTTGTAATTCTTGTAAGGTTAATTTAGATAATTCATCTTGAGGATTAGTGGCCTCAATTTGGGCTATAGTTGGTATAGAACCATCAAAATAAAATCCATTGTGTAACATCTCTTCAACAGAGACATCATGGAAGATATCTCCTTCCAATTCTTCATCAGGGTCAGCAATCATTTCAAGGTAAGCTATGGATAGCATGTTGCATGAAAACAACTGATTTTTAAGAGGCAAATCAACATGCCTATCCAAATAATCTTGATAACATATGAGTTGATCATCATCTTCAAAAGGACAGGGTTGACCCTTACTAGGAAATAGGCCCACACCACAACAGGCAGGCCACGGTTCTACCTCGAAAGGTTCTTTCATGCCATTTTGGAAAGGTCCTAAGCCTTTCCCTTTATATTCCATTTTAAGCATCATGGGTTTAGCTTTAATATAATCATTAGTAAAATAACATCGAGCGTATCCCTCATGATGAGTTTTGATATTCCGAGGGATTCTTCCCCAGTCATATCCTTTATAAATGAAGGCACAACTCTCGACTCGGTAAGTACTTCCCATAGGTTGTGGGAGGACCAAAGTACGAGGAGATGGCGGTAAATTATTCAAAAGAATTGAATCTTGCATGAAAGCATTTGTTTTTTCTGATATTAAGGTTGTGGATAAATTTGGTAAAAGTTCATCAGAAAGGGCATAAGATGTAGAAGGCTTATTACCTATATCTTGAGATGTGGAAGGTATGATAGTTGTTTCTGTAGGTTTTGAATTTATAGGGATAGAACTTGAAGGATTGGTTATAGATTTAAGATCTTTTTGAGGTTCTAGAGTGATTTTTTTAGAGGGTTGTTGATCTATATAGGAGGATGAAATTAATGGAGGGGAAATAGGTGAAGTTATGGGTGTGTGTTTCATAGTTTTAGATGAAAAATAAGAACTAGGATGTGTGGATGACAGAGCAGGGCAAAATTGCACTCCAACGGGTTTTGCCAAAGCACACATATCAAAAAGTCTAAGGTCACCATGGATAGTGACCAACTAATTTTTAAACTCAAATTTAACACATTGGTGTAAGGTTGATGGGACCGCTCGCATGGCATTGATCCAAGGGCGACCCAAAAGTATATTGTATGATGTCGGGCAATGTACAATAAACACGGTTGTTTCTAGGGTTCTAGGACCAACTTGCAAGGGGATGGTAATAACTCCACATGTTTCTTGTGTTTCGTCATTAAAAGCTTTGATAATCATATCGCTTTTCTTCATTTCATCACTTCTAAAGCCAAATCGTTGGTAGAAGTCAAAAGTGCAAATGTTTAGAGATGAGCCATTATCAATCAAGACTCGTTTGATAGCTACATCTCCAATTAAAGCAGTAATGTATAAGGGATTATCCTTATGTAAAATGTGTTGTGGGATATCTTTATCCCGGAAGTCAATACAATCAATCTCTCGAGTGATGATAGTATTGGCCATAGCTTCAAGTTGAATGTTTTGAGGTACCATCATTTGGCTTAATGTAAGCATCAACTCATCCCTATGGGTGGGAGAGGATCTTAATAAATCCAAAAGGGAAATTCTGGCTATAGTATTGGACAATTGCTCATTAATATTGTAAGGGGGTTTAGGTTGAACAGTAGGAGCATGATTCCCTTTATTGGGGTTTTTCAGAACGAATGGAGCTGATCCATCATTCTGGTTTGGTTCTTGTTGGGAATTTTGAGCTTGTTGTCGGGTAACGACTCCAATGGTACCTACAATATTATATTGAGGATGTTGAATTGGTCTCGGTCTAGCATTTATGGCTTGTTCATTAGAAAGGAATATATTAGAAGAAGGTTGAGTAGTAACTCTTCTAGGAAATGGTTCTTTTGGAACCATCGCATCTGTGACGGGTTGAATAGGATCTGATTCATTTTCAGAACTATTCGATTGGTTTGAAGTAATGTCTAGTTCACTTTCACTATCTGATTCTACATCACTAGAATCAAAAGTTTGAAAATTATGTAAAGGCCTGGTCGTAACCAAGGATAAGGTTGTGTCAAATATTTAAGGATCCTGAACAGGTAATTGTCCGCTAATGGTTCCTACATATCGGGTAGGAGGGGGAACATTATGATGTTCGATTTGATTGGCTACCTCTTTACCATGTCTTGGTAAAGGGTGTTGAAATATGTCTAGAGTTTGATTGGTATTTTGATTTTGATTTTGGGGAACGATCTTTTGAGTATTATTAGGAGGGTTTTTTTAGGTTGGAAGGCTTGCACTTCCATTTCATTATTGTCAATCAAATCCTGTATTTTATGTTTCAACCTTTTACAAGCATTGGTAGAATGTCCAGGTCCTCTATGGAAATCATAGTGTAAGTCAGCTTTGTATCCGGGTATAGTTGGATCAGGTTCTCGGATAGCTGGTAATTGGATCAAACCTCTTTCGAGTAATTGAGGTAAAATAGTTGATAAGGGTTGATTTAATCTAGTGAATTATCAAAGAGGCTTGTCAGGAGGTTTCAATATAAATTTTTTTGTTGTCTTCGTTGCATTGATATTAGCAACATTCCTGCTATCAGTGACTCCATCATCGACAACTTGTTTGTTTTTATATTGATTTCTGGATGTTTTCTCATCATCCTTCTTCCTAAGTTGGCCTCTCCTAATGAGGGCATCTTCTACTCTTCGAGCTAAATCTATAGCTTGATCGAAGGTAGTTAAGGTAGCAGTTGATAGCTCATAAGATATTTTTTCTTGTAAATTATTGATGAAAATGTCCAACATTTCCCTATAAGGTAGCACAAAGTGTAGTTTTCCTGTCAATTGCCTCCATCTAGCTAAGAAATCGGCAAAACATTCATCTTTGTCTTGTTTTAAATTGTATAAGTCTTTAATAGTTACATGCCTCTCGATGTAGGCACTAAATTGATGGACAAATTATTCAGCTGTTTCTTCGAAGTTTCTCAAAGAATGAGTGGGTAATTGATAGTACCACTCTAATGCCATTCCACCTAAAATTTTTGGGAACATTTTTAATAATAGCAAGTCATCATGCGATATATCATGACATGCTATCCTAAACATGCGAAGATGCTCTATGGGATCTTCGGTTACTTTATATATAGGCAAGATAGGCATGGGAAAATGCTTAGGGTATGGTTGAGCTACAACTATGGAATCTAAAGGTTGACTACATATCTCTCGATAATTATACGAGGGATGGTAGGGATCTATCTAGTCCATACGTGAAGCTAACTGTTTCACCATGGCTTCCAGATTATTAGTTTGCCCCCCATATTGGTTTGGTAGGGCATTGACATGGGTTTTATGGGCATATGATGGAGGAACATGAAGATTAGATGCCATGTTACTATTGTGTAAATTATTGGTAGGAAAAGTATTATGAATGAATTTTGAAGTTGTATTATGTTGTATTCCAAATTGTTGAAAATTGGTATTTGGCTTCGTTTTAGGTTTTTGTTTACTTGAAGCATATTTCTCAATAGTTTGGCGAAATAAAGTAGTGAAGGAAGGTTTCTTTTGTGTGGGAATTATTTTAGGTTGAATAACAGGTTCCTTAGGAGGTTGGATAGCCTGTTGTTTTGACATGTTTTGAATCATAGTGACCATATCCATATTGGATGGTCCAACCTTATCACTTTCTTGATCAATGAAAGACAAGGGATTAATGCGCACATCATACATATGTTCCAAGGCTGCCTGAGTGTCACTAATTTGCCCTTTATCAATACGAACCGCCACATTAATGGCATCAATGTTATCATCAAGAAATTTATTGAAATGATCTATGTTGTCAAAAGCAATAGTTCCATCTGGAGCTACTCTAGGGGATGAGGATCCATCCTCTTTAACACTTCTTGTTCATTATCTTCACCTAGGTCATGTTCTGATTGATCTAGAGTTTGTCCTTCCAGAATTGGATCTCCAAGAAGGACATTTGGGTCTCTAGTTGTATCTTGTACCCAATATTCTTCTTCTCCTAAAGTTTCTTTACCATTCCTAAGTTTAGGCATGGTGCTAAATTTTGATTTCAGCAAATATATATATATATATATATATATATATATATATATATATATATATATATATATATGCAACAAAATTAAGAGGTATATATTTACTATATACCTACTACAATATTTGAAATGAAATGTTTAAGTTTTTGCTATGTTTTTTAGTTTTTTAGTTTTTAATTTTTTTAATTTTTCTTTGTTTTTGAAATAATATTGTAAAGACAATCAACACAATAATTGCAAGAAATAAGACTGAAAGTAATAATCTAGTTTTCTATAAATAATTTATAAATATCATTAATAGGCTTGAGTTGTTTCAGAGTCATGAAGTGTTCTTCTTCAAATTGAAAGTTTTCTTTTAAAAATTTGATGAAAAGAGCTATAGTGATATTATCTGTCTCAGATGCTGGTTGATAGAAGTAAAGCTCGTGGCAATACTCTCGATATAACACAGCTCGAGGAAATCTATTCCATCTTTTATTATTTGTAAGAATAACCTCTTGGTCTTCTACACAACCTAGGAACTGGTGTACAATGGCTGCGTTCTCGAGGTATTCCTCGAAGGTGAACAATTCTGAAGATACTAGAGCTCTCCTATAAGCTAACCATCTATGGCAAGCTCTCTGAAGTTCATGATAAAAGACAAGTTGATGAGGATCTAGGATTCTATCCAGGACTAGCCTCTTGATCTGTTTAAGTTTTGTTGACCTAGATGAAATTACACTAAGTCTCCTATCAAGTTCGTTCCACAAGAATTGATTTCTACTTGTTTCAGGCACATTAAGCATAGAGTTGATTTCTATGGCTGCCAATTGGTTTTCTACATTTATAGTAACTACTAATATTTTCTTAGGAGCTACCATCTAAACATGATTTTAAACTTTAAATGTTTTAAAATGCATCTATGTTTTAGTTGTTCTATATATATTTTTGTTTTGTTTTTGTTTTTGTTTTCAAAAGGTTATGATGCATTCACGTCGGGTTCACCAAAATGTATCGCTCCAAATTTTTCGCATCCTTACCTTCAGGCTATAGGATCCGTGCCCGGAAGGAGGATGGGAAAAGGATGTCGCAGTACCTCGGACTGAGAGGACTTTGCGAAGGTCCCGCCTCTCAAGGGAGGTGTATTTTGTTGATTTTTCGACGGATGGTGGGTTCACCAGGAAACATTTAATGACAGTTTCCACGTCTAGGTTTGGAATGTGTTTTTATGTGTTCGTTTTAAGCATTCATATCCTAGGTTTGGCCGAATGAATCTAAATTAATCTAAATAAAAGTGCATATTTAATGAGCACAAAAAAAAAATTTAAAGACAAAAAATAGAGAAATTAAGGAAGAATAAGAAGAATACCTGATCCATATGTTTGATGAAGATTCTAATGTTTGAAATAGTCAGGATCATCTGGAATTTGATAGAATCGTCTGAGATCAGACAAGATCGTCTAAGATCTGACGAATTCGTCAGAGACCTACAAACAGAAGAACAGATGCAAAATACAGAGAATACTACTATGCTAACAAGGGGAAACAACACAAAATGATAGTATGAACACTAGAAAATAATTATGAACAAAAATTCAAACAAATTACGATATTCTAATGATAAATTATGATCTTATCATGCAAGTTAAGCTATATGGGTGAACTCTAAATGCAAAATAGTAAGCAATAAGGATAAACTAACTAAAATGCAGAATAAAACAGTGAAAGGAATAAAATAAAGCACAAACTCTAGGCACTGATTGCCCCCAATGCAGATTGCAGTCCAAATCATCTAGAAGTAATGAAATCGTCTCGAATTACGACAAGATCATCCGAGATTTGAACAAGATCGTCTACAACGATATGAGCTTGCTCCGGCTAAAGATCAATGAGATCCCTGCAAGAAAAATTCAAAATAACAAAGGCAAAATAATGTTCTAAGTATTCTAATGCACGCAAAATCAAGTTACAAGGAAATTCAGCCAGGGGTTGGGAAGGGAAGGTCCTAATGATTAAATAGGCTTAGGGGAGTAGTTAGGAGGTTGGAGATCATCCCTATTTGGGAGATCTCCAATGGGGGAGGGTATCTAACGGTGCAGACATGATTCTGCCCAGATTAGAGGCCCATTGGAACAGAAGCTAATTATGAATAATCAGTTTTGCGACAAGATCGTCTAGACGTCCTAGCCCAAAAGAAATCGTCGATCTGGGGCAATATCGTCTGATCGACGACGATATCGTCAAACGGTCAAAACAACCTCTAAAAATGGCACGAAAAAGGGGGAAAAAGATTACTCGACGATTAACGGGTGGTTTGGGAGGTTAAATTTTGAATTTAAATTATTTGCTAAGGTGAATGTAATTATGACAATTTTACTGCACCAATTTTAGGGTGCTACAAGTAGCAAATACATGTATTACAATTAGCCAACTATTGTATGTTGATTAAAGGAGGACCTAGTATGTTTTGTTATTGTTGTCAACACAGTCTAGGTATACTTGTAAAAGGTCAAAAATGAGTATCATGTCAATTCTGATGTCATACTATAATAAAATTACATTATGATGGCATGAACAAATTCCTCTCATTGAGAACTACAAATTTACTTTTTGAATTAAGTCAATCCAAGATGTAGATAAAAATTTATGAAGGTTACATCATTCTAGAGCTCATTCTTTTTGGTGCTTACTCAATGTTCATGCCTTAGTATTTTCTGGAGCTATTAACAGGTGCAAATCTACGTTAAGGGGAACATTGGTGGATCTACTGGGAATGATACAAAGTGATTTAAGGTACCAAATTCATACCAATGGTACTTCATAATAGATATAACACATGACCAAAATTTTAAGGCATATGGATAAGTAATATAGAAGTTATGGGGCCCACAAAATGACAATTTCATACTTTTTGATAGCTAGAAATTTTGGTGAAAAATCTGTGTTAGATGCCAACTTGACAGTGATTCTGGGAGCTATTCCTGAAGAGTTAAGAGCTGAAAATTGAAATAAATGTAGTTCATAAAACTAAGAACATGTGGATACAATTTGGTATAAATTGGAGTTACGAGGCACAAGTTATGAGCACTCCAAAAGGGCAGTTGGGCATGTTTTGACAGCTAGAAATAACAGGTGAGACCATAGAAATTCTAGCCACCTGTCACTATGAAGGAAGGCATAGAATTTCTCAACTAATGATGAGGGAAATGCTTGGAAATAGTTGAGGGAGGATATGAATGACTATTTCTCCACCTGACAGCACTTCCACATGGTTCAAATGGGAGCAACAAGTCAAAAAGGTGCCAAACTGCTGTGACTGTGTAGAAAATAGAATTTGACCATACAAATTCTAGCCAGCTGTTCATAAATAGCATGGACTGGAATTTTTCAATTCTAGCATGTAAAACCTATAGAATTGGTATTCTGAGGACTTAGGAATACTACCTATCTGGTCAAAATCACTTTCCTACACATCTGGTGTACAAATAAGGGTCAAAATGGTTAAACTGCCAGATATTTTGGAGCAGCTCCAAAATGAGTAGAGCAGGACCAGTTCTGGTCAAAATAGTAAACAAAATGCCCAAAAAGGTGGAAAATGGTGAGATGAGTATGGATACAGGTGTATGAAGAGTTTTCTCACCCCTTCCAATGCATTTCCACCAATGGATGATGCACAACAAGAAAAATGGAGATGCTACAACATAATAGTTTCTTGCATTTCAGGAAGACAACTTTAGAACAGTTGTTGAATCCCTAAAAAATAGCAACAGAACGGATTACCATATGTAATAGATTAGTATAAATAACAATCTCCCATTTTGGTTGAGCATATAGACATTTCCATAGAAGGGTAGAGATAGAATAGTTGTTTCAGCTGTAATAGAACAACAATTCAGTAAGATTTTTCTTGCATTGATGCAATGTTGTTTCATATTCAATAAAAGTGTAGTTTTCTTCATCCATTTATTGTTTTGAGTGAATGTGTGAGTACTAGGTAGTTAAGAAGAAACCTCTTACCTTCTTCTAGATCAGGGAGCAAGGGCCACTTCCAAGCCTAGGATAAGGACTAATCATTGACATGATTTTTTGTGAACTTTTGCTGCAATAGATTACAAAGAACTTGGCAATTTCTATTTCTTGTTACTAACTATGATTATTGTAAATGCATGTAATATTTGTGGTTTGTAATAGCTAGGTGTGCATTTCAGCTGATCTCATAGCATAGGTTTTGGAATTTTACAACATTTGTGGTTTTCCCCTATTTTTCAGCAGTTATTTCTAGCTTTCTGGCATTTCCATTGTGTTGGTTGATTATTAGCTTGTGCATTTCAATTATGCAATTCTTTCATTTGTGTCATTTCAATTTTGCAAATGTAATTAGGTTTTATTTTCTTATTCTTGTCATTTCCATTTTGCAAGAGTAAGTAGGTTTCATTCCTATCATTTTAAATTCTGCAAGAGTAATTAGGTTTCATTTTTTGCAATATTTCCATTTCTACAACTTTACTTCTGCAAGCGTAATTAGAATTAAAATTCAATTCATAGGATTAAAAGTGACATCCAAAACCCCCAAGCTAATTTGTCCCACCAATAAAGCCTATTTTATGAATGAGCTGATTGTCAAGTTGTTTATATCTACTTTCATATATAGCCTTGGACATCACCTTGGATTGACAAATCTTAAGGATTAAATGATGTGATTAATGACACTCATCATGGTGTTGGTAAATATCTCCTCTAGAGATCATATTCAACACTTCAAGAGATTCACTATTGAGTCCCCTTAAGAAGATACTTCTGAGGGACTTATTACTTAGCTTTGCATGGGGAGATCTCTACAAATTGAATCTGAATCTGTACCAATACTCTTACAGGGATTCATTTTCCTTTTGTATCATGTTTAGGACTTCCTCTATGGAATCCCTGCTCTACCAAAATCTTGGTATTTCTCTAGGAAGAGCTTTTTCAACTCCTCTCAAATATTGATCTACTTGTTTCCCAAGTTGATGAATCAACACAAGGCTGAATCATCTAGTGTTGAAGGAAACAAATTCAACTTCTGGGTGTTTGTTTTATAATCTACAGACCTTCACAATACATCAAAATTGAACAAAAATAGGTTGGGGTTTTCTATTGGAAATCCTTTGAAAGTAGGAATATGGGCAGGGGGTATGTTTTTCATTTTTGTTTCTTCCGTGGCCTCTTCTATTGGGAAGCTAAAGCTGGTTGATATATCTTCTATATCATATTTTTTTATAGGAAATGTGGTCTTTATACCTAGTTTCCTAGAAGCAATTTCTAAGACCTTGTGGTCGTTTTGAGTTTTTTGTACAAGAATCTTCAAATCAATTGGTGAAATGGTTGTCCTTAACAAATTTCCACTATTATTCATACATCATATCCTCTTCATATGGGATTCTTCTAAACAAAGGATTCTATATTATCCACTCTTCACTCAAGTCCTGGATGAATGGGTATGGAAGATTTTTGTGCAAAAACTGGGTGTTCAATCCAATGCACTGGTAGAAGTGACTGTGGGGACACTATTTCAGGTTTAGAATCTATAGTTGGTTCAAAATTTGTTTGTGGTCTCTTATCTTTCAAAAAATGACCGTCTGGTCATCTATTTCTCAGTGGACTCATGCAAGATTAGATGAATTTTTTTTGCATATTGGGTCAATTTTTTTACAGAATTGGGTATTATAATTATATCTATTATTGGAACTTCCTCGATAATGGTGCCAAAAGTTTGAGACAAAAACATTGGTAAAATCTTCCTCATTATGTCACAACTCTTTCACTTAATTGTCAACTTAGGGATGCTCGTAAACTTGTAAAGTATCCAACAAATATTGATTACAATACAACTAAGATGAGTCCACTAAACTCTATAGTTTGGAAGTAAGGTGCATCTCTGGTGAAAATTGGGAGTAAGGTGTCTTGCTCTTTTAGGGTTGTACTTCTTCCTCGTTAACTCCTTTTGAAAACAAAAAATTCCAAGTCCAAGTGGTACCTTGACATAATTATGCAGATACAATGAAAGTGATCAAATATACACACAAAACACACTTTTCACACAAGTTAGGCAATATACACAATTTACCATTAAATACATATAAATATTCATAAAAAGTACAAATTTGATGTAATAATGTCGCACAAAACATTAGAAACAAATGCACAAATATGAACAGTTCCAATTCTCATCACTATTTATTTTAAATTCACTATGTAGCGTTTGCATGTGAATATCTTTTGTGTGGATGGATTTATTTTCAATTTTTATGTGGATGAATTTATTTTCATGCATTAGAATATTTGTTTTATTGATGGCTAGATCTTATGGGTTTGATTTGTTTTTGTTATCATATATATGTATATTGACCATGATGGATCCAAGACTTTAGATAATACATAAAGATTCAAATATATTTAGTACAAAATTTTGGACAACTAAGGAATTAATAGTTTCTTATTTGAGTATTTATTACTATATCTTATTCTATTTGATAAATTTAATGTATTCTTAAAACTAGTTATTTTATAAGAACTTTAGTTTTATCATTAAATTGGTAAGTAAACTATAATTTAAGATAAAGTGGTCAATTATTACACTCAATTACTTATTTTACATTAATATAATATTTTCTCATAAATGATTATGTTCCATATGCAAATCAGCACCTCTAACATTGTGTTGTTCTTTTTTACAAGTTATTTTCAATGGCATATTTTTATGATGGAATTTAATTCAAATTTAATACTTAATATTAATCTCCTTTGACCAATATTAACATAAATAATGTAATAATAAGGATCAAATTTGATGCTAATTTTTTTAAAATATAATATAATCTCCATCTCTAAAGATATTAAAACAAGTCAAGAGGCCAATTAGTTCTTGGAGATTGAGAACATATTTATTTATATCATTCAAACCAATATGTTAGGGTAAAATAGGTAGTATATTGCATTATACTACATAGGTTATTACATTTACTTTTCTACCATAGGAGATATTTACTATTCTATGAATTACCTCATAGTTAACTAAGGTTAATAACTAAATATCTTATGATATTTAGTTAGGTTGTTAGAATAAATCTATTATTAATCATCGTTAGCGCTTCTAATGCTAAGTGGTTAATAATACTATTTTGTAACCTACTTAAGCTTCTAAGTTGAATGCAATTCCTAATGTTTGATTGATCATCATTTGCTTAATCTTTTCATGTATTATTGCTTCATTGGCATCAAAGCCATTTTTTTGCTTGCCTAGAGGACGAGTTGGTACCATTTGGTAGCCACCGAACCCACCTCGATAGGTGAGCTCAATGGTAGGAGTGGCTATAGGCCAAATGCTGGCCAGGTCAAATTGACCTGCCAGGGCCCAACCCACTATGGGGTCGATCGATCGACATGATCACCAAGGTGATCGTGATCCGATCGATTGCCCGCACAGTCAAGCTCTCAAATTTTTTAGGTCGAATCCTATCAGCCCGTGATCTCGTGGCCATCCTTGGCCAATCGGGACCATGCTAACTCTCGTAGACCACATGCAGGATAGACCTGTGCTGTCTCCCTCAGTCTATATGTGGGATCTTTAGGAGGGCAGGAGCACCCTCCTGATCCCATGTGGACATGGCCCTCGCAGACTGGGAGATTCAAGAGGGTAGGCGAGCCCTCCCCTCCCAGCTAGATGCACATGCTCTAGACCACATCAAGATATGAGAGGGCAAGCACATCCTCCAATCCCCAAAAACCTTAGAATCTGTGCCACATGGTGAGATCTAGACAACTTTATACTGCACGCACCCCGAGGCACTGACTGGATCGACCACCTGACATGGACCTGACACATGGCGGACAACCACAGGATGACTTGACATGACACGTGGCAGAAAGACACTAGATGACATGACACGATAGACCCTTTGGCACCACATGGCGATATCCAAAAGGGTATCAGGTTGGACCGTGATTTCTCGTAGGCAATCACATCCTAAGGGGCATGCTATGATTTTTGAAGCCTTTGACATCCCCTATGGGATGCATGTGGGATAAATCCCACTACAGTCCCATGGAAGCCCGTAGGCTTCTTGAAATACTACACATTGAGGCTTTTGCTCCAAGCCCTCCAACAGCTTGGTTGGCCAAGTTGGATGCCTTGGGCCCAGTAGGTCACGTGTTCGAGCCCGCACGATGCCCAAAAATTCTTTTTTGAAGGTTTTAAACTCTATTCTCTCAACTTTTTTTTCCTAAAGTTTTTTTTATGCTTGATTTAAATATTTTTTTAGTATTTTTTTTATAATTAAGTATTTTTTGGATTTAATCATCAATTAAAGCAAAATAGTTGATTTTTTTCCAAAAATAAGCTTTATTATAAAAATTATTCAACTTTAAAAGATATTTTTTTAGCATTTTTAAGAACTAGGAGATTTTTGAAAGGAGACAAACAACACCTTCATTTTTTTTGCAATAAATTCCCCTAAAGTTCTATAGTTTTCTTCACAAATTTTTGGAGATACAAGACATAGAAACTCAAAATTCTATTGCAAATCAAAGAAATTGAACACATTGGCAAGGACAAAGGTCATTTTTTCTTTGCAACAAAATCCAAAATTTGCTTTTTTTTTCTCCTTCACAATGGAGATATAAGACATAAAATTGCACATTTTTTTGTTGTAAAACTTGAGAAATATTTTTTGAACTTGGTTGCTCCTTATGCTTGAGTGTTGAAGACAAAAACCAAAGTTGTGTGTCGACTGGTCTGGAAGCCTTTCAAATGTGGGTCGTGTGTCGACTTGTCTTGAAAGGAGTGCTCAACTTTTTTTTCTCAATTTTGTAAAAATTTTGTGATTCTATTTTTTGCAAAATTGTAAAGAGAAAGGGGGGATATTTCAAAGTAAGAAATGTGCATTCTCGATTTTACTCGACACCTTTTATTAAAAAATTGACTATACTAGGTGCATTTTTGGTTGCATCCGACACCTATAGTGATAATAATTTGGGTTTCTCTCTTTTTTTGATTATTGCACTAACAATCATGTTTTTTGTGTGCAATTAAAAAATCATATAAAACATTGAAGAAGCATTTCACAAAACCCAAATTTCACTACAATCGTGCTACACCTTGCACAGGTTAAACAAAGTCAATTTTTTTTACTCCTCACCCAAAGGTTAAAATCCAAACACCTTGATTCACTCTATTTGTTTGGCTTAATTTCCTCACACTTTCCATCCTTCTTGAAGGGTGTTAAGGTAGGTGCCATTAAATATCCTAGAGAGCAAAATTAGAAGTCTTTCAAAACCTACCCCTTTAATTTGCTCTATTTTGTTTGGCTTAAAATCCTCAAAATTTTCATCCCTTGTTAAGGGTGTTAATGCAGGTGCCATTAAATATCTTAAAAAGAGCAAATTAAGGATCTTCCACATAATTTTTTGAGGGTATACTGCAAGATAAAGTCATCTTAGTCCCATCAAATTTGAAACCTTCACCATGGCAATGATAAACAAATATCTCACTGAAAGCCAATTACTTAAAGGTTCAAATTATTCAGCTTGGAAAACTAAGATGAAATCCATTTTAAATGTAGAGGAGATGTGGGGAATAGTGGATGGCACTGATTCTAGACCCACATCAGCAGGAGAAGATCAGATAGCTTATGATAAAAAGGATAAAAGACATTCCTTATTGATCTTTCTAGCTATTATTGATGACATACAACCTCATATAAGTGAAGCTAAAATTGGTAAGAATTTTCCAACTGTGTAGCAGAGTTGGAAAATTTAGTAATTTACCATGTAAATTCTAGCAAGCTACCAATGAATGGCAAGGCATGGAATTCACACATGGAGAGGAATGAAGGCTATTGTAATCTGATCCTGAGGGCTAATCCACCTGAGAAATGCAGCTAAAATCACTTGAAGAGCACATAGTTGTTCATTCAAAGATCTTCAAAATGATTAGACATCTTTGGAATGAGAAATACAGTCTCTTCGGAATGAGCGAACATCTTCGAAATGAGAAATACAGTCTCTTCGAAATGAGCCACTTATCTTCGAAATGAGAACAGAAAGCACTTTTTTGAATTTTTGACTATTTTTTGATGGTGGAAAAAGGGAAATAAGGTTGAGAAGGTTAAAGGAAAATATCCCCCAGCTGTCTTTGTTGTCCTTGTCATCCAAAGCTACCATTCATAGAAAAATATCAATTGATCCTCTTCTAGGATAAACCCAAAAATAATTGCAGCATAATAGGAAGTTGTTTGCAAGATAGAAATGGCATATTCTGAAGTGAATAAAGATATGTGAGATATTTATAGACTCCCCCCATGTACTCTCACTATTGAAGATGCTTTTTAAAGGCCAATGACTACTACTGCAACACAAAATGTCCAGATTTGTATTTATTTTAGATCCAAAATTATTGGCAAATCACTGTAAAGTAGCACATAGGTTGATTTGAGCATGGGATATGTTGTAAATATTTATATAAATAACACAAATCCATCCTTGGTTGAGCAGTTAGGAATTATAATAGAGGAGAGTTTTCAATAGCAGTAATTAGGACTATACAGTGATTTTTTGTAACAGTTTTCAGCATGTTTTGTCATCAATAAAAGTGCAGTTATTTTATCATTTTCTGTTCTGAGTGTTAATTAGTTAAGTACTTTTCACCTCTTTCTAGATCAAGAAGTATGGGCCCACTTTCAGATCTAGAAGGAAGATTTTTATGGTAGGTTTTAATCTGTAATTTTGTTGTAGCAGAATTAACAGATTACTTGTCAAATTTACTTTTCTTATTTTAAGTTTGTATAATGTTATTTATGTTTTCTATTATGTTTGTGTACAAAATTTGTGTGTGTATCAGCTGAAAAATTATATTAAGCATTTTTCCTTTGCTTTCCATGTTTTCCTTGCTTTTCTGTTTTAGCAACTTTTCATTTTCAACATATTTCATTTTGCTGTCAATTCCTATAGCAGAAGCTTGACGACCTTTTGTGGTAGGACATTGACAGGTGTTTTTAGCATAAGTTTCATTTACAAGCATCATTTCAATTATGCAAGAGTAACTAGGTTTCAATTCTACAAATGTAACTTAGGATTTCATTTCAGCAACATTTAAATTCAACAATTTAAATTTTGTTATTTTAATTCTGCAAAAGTATATTAGACTTTCAATTTAGCAATTCCAATTTTTGCAATTGTAGTTAGATTTCAATTCTGCAACTTAGAATTAGTTTTTAGTTCCTGCAAGTTTTTATTATGCAGATTAGGTTTAGTGTGACACCAAAAGGCTAAACCAAATATGTCTCACCCAATAAATGCTTGAAATTTGAATGCCTGAATTGTACTCTGCCTTAGCCTTCTATCGTAGATAGCCTTGGACACCACCTTGGATTGATAAGATATTTGAGATTTAATGATGTGCTTAACGACAATGCATCATTTTGGCATCATTTTTGGGGAACACGATGTTGTTAGAGGGTAAAAGTAGGCCACTAATTGTTAATTATACTAAATTATGAACTTCAGAGTAAAATCTGGATAAATGATTGATATTAGTAACAATTTTTGGTAAATTGCATTTTAGTCCATTTAGAAAACAAGCAACCACAATGAGGTGATCTTCACACCTAGGGGTTAAATTGCTTATGTTTGAAATTCTTGATAAAAATTAAAATAATTCATCATCCATATTATCAAGAAAATAAGATCTCTTCGAGGAGCCATCTGCTAGTACTACCATTTTTATATCCATATCATCAGGGTAGTATAAACAAATTTGTACTAGGTGTTGGGAAGACATCATGGTGGATATACAAGACTATCCTTTGAACATAACAATCATATCAGCTACTTGTAGCATTTGTTCACAAGGACATATCATTGATAAATGCCATTTACTTCCATAACTCAGAGATGCAAAATTTGTTGCCTGGTCTAAATTATTCTCAAGGGAGATCCCAACAACAATAAACAAAGCAAGTAAATCAACCACCAC
The DNA here is from genome assembly GCA_028583015.1 of Wollemia nobilis. Classification (NCBI taxonomy): domain Eukaryota; kingdom Viridiplantae; phylum Streptophyta; class Pinopsida; order Araucariales; family Araucariaceae; genus Wollemia; species Wollemia nobilis. The sequence goes on from JAQPPZ010000523.1 coordinate 27,363,670, forward strand.
CTTCAGCCCAACTTGTGGCCAATATGAATAATACAAGACAAGAAACCCCTGTCTATGTAAGATGAATCTATTAAGAAAAAAAAAATTCATAAAAACTTTTGTACAATCAAAATAGGAGTTTACAACATAACGGTGATCCTAGAGTTTTCCATTATTACTTAAATATTGTTAGGATTTTACCGCGCTAAACCGCAACCTAGATATTCTTAGCCTACACAAACAATAGTTGATCTCATTAGAGGTGATCCTACCTAACAAGTAGTTGATCTGCTAAAGTTGTACACTTCTTATCTTATTGTGCAAGCCAAAAATATTTATTTTTTAGCCCAACCTGTGATCAGTCTGAATAATACAGGATAGGCATCCCCTATCTATGTAGCTGAATCTAGTAAAAAAAATAAAATTGTAGAAAATTTTATTAACTATAGCAACATCCAACTGTGCTCAAACAAGAACTTACCTGAGCTTGAAGAGACAAAAATCAATGGAGATACATAGAAAACCTTTAGTCCAAATACATAGAAATTAGCCTTGGATAAAGGAAAAAAACTAGAAAAAATACATAGAAAATTTACTTCCATTGAACTCCTTAGTAAGAAATTACAAAGGGGTAAATTCTATCCTCCTAGAAATGAAATAAATTGAAGAGCAACCAAGAAAATTCTTGAACATTATTAGCTGGCTGACTTATAAACAAAAAACAAAATTCTTGCTATTTTGAAACAATATTTCAATCCCTTTACATGGAATTACAAGGGTATATCAAGATTTTATCTTGATGTAAGCACATAACATCTTTTGGGAATTGGTATTTAATTGTTTCAAGTACATATTGACAAGATTTTGCAGACTAGGAGGCATTGAAAACACTTTATTGAAGAAGTTTTCAAATATGGAGCAGTGCTTCTTTCTCCCATTGGTAATTCATGGAGGATGTTAGTGGTGAATGGACATTGCCTTCGGGTATACCATGCATCATTAACTAAGGAGGAGTTCTTGAAGGAGATTTCATTGGATGTACACATAATCAAAGATAATTTCTCTTCAAATTCATATTCAAAGTGATGATAAAAAGTTTGAAAAAAAAGAAAAAAAAATACAAGAAAAGCAAAAAGAAGAATTGTTAGTCTCACAATGACACTAAGAGGGAGGGTGAATCAGTGTAGCTATTTAAAACTTAAATCTACAACTCTTAACGCTGAAACAATGAAAATTTAAAATCAGATAAAGCAAGTATAACAAGAGAGCATTCCACAACACACGATGTAACGAGGTTCACAAATTTGGTTACTCCTCAAAAATGACTGCTTGGATTTCCATCCAAATCCAACCTTTGCAAAATACCAATTTTACAATCAATTTACCAAGCACCCACTAGAAGGAGCACCAAACCCTGATTTATCTGCACCAACAGAAAGGAGCACCAACCCCTAATTTATCTGCACCAATAGAAAGGAGCACCAACCCCTAATTCCAAGCACCAACTTGGACTGCAATTTTGAAACTATAAGATTGACATAAAAATGCCTTCACTTATACAAGACCCTGACTGGTCTATTGCTAACCCAACCTCTCTCGCTATTCATCAAAATACCACACACACTTAAGGCTCTACTTATTGCACTTTTACGACCCTCTTACAACCCTCTTGTTGTGCTTCTTACTACACTCTTATGGTTCTCACGGTTATGCTTAATGCTCTCTGACGACACTCTTCCAACCCTCTTTTTACAGCACTTTCACTTTTTTTTAGCTTCCTGTAATTCTCCACGTAGGCCTCCTTTTATAACAAAGTTTTGACTCTATTTTTAACTTCCATATTTTCGCATGCAACTTATTAATAGAAACTTCTATATGTAACTCCTTTATGACACAGTATTCTCTCATGCAACCTATTAATAGTTACGGCTCTTTGTTTGGTCTTCGACTGATGAATTTTAGTTTAATCGATGATTTCACTCTATAACTGGCCCTGTAACTGTCATTATAACTTCAGTTCACTGTTCTTATTTTAGCTGCATGATTTCTCTCTATAACTGCATTTGTAACTATCGTACTGACTTCAGTTAACTCTTCTTATTTTAGCTACATGATTTTCTTCTACAATGGCCCCTGTAACTGTTGTATAACTTTAGTTAATTGTCACATATCTTATTTTGGTTGGGTTCTCTTCTTAGCTCGTGCCAAAGTGACCTGTCGTGAAATCACGACACTTTTGCCTCTTTGTCCTCTTCTTGAATTTTGCTCGCGAAAACACATGTCACGATAAAATGACACTTTCACCTCCTTGCTTCTTTTTTTGGCTTGTACCCACGAAAACACATGTCGCGATATCACGACACTTTTGCCTTCTTACTTTCTCTCTCCTCCTTTAGTTGTGAAAATACAACATGTCACGATATCACGACACTTTTTGTCCTTGCAATTTCTCTTTGCTTTGGCCCTCGAAAATACATGTCACGATATCGCGACACTTTTTCTCCTTGCTCTTTCTCTTAGCTTTGGCCCACAAAAATACAACATGTCATGATATCGCGACACTTTTTCTCCTAGCGCTTTCTTTTTGCCTTCGGGTTGCGAAAACGCGACATGTCGTGATATCGCGACACTTTTTCTCTCGGACTCTCTCTCTTGCAATATGTCATGAAATCGTGACACTTTTTATTCCGTACAATCTCTCTTGCAATATGTCATGAAATCATGACACTTTTTCTTTTGGACTCTCTCTCTTGCAATATGTCGCGAAATCGTGACACTTTTTCTTCCGTACAATCTCTCTTGCAATATGTTGCAAAATCGCGACACTTTTTCTACTTGCATTTTTCTCTTCCAACATGTCACGAAATCGTGACACTTTTTCTACTTGCCTTTTTCTCTTCCAACATGTCGCCAAATCGTGACAGTTTTTCCTGATTGCACTTTCTCTTCGAACATGTCACGAAATCGTGACAGTTTTTCCTGCTTGCACTTTCTTTTTGAACATGTCACAAAATCGCGATAGTTTTTCTTTCTTCTCAACATGTCGTGATATCGTGATAGTTTTTTTTTCTTGCTCAACATGTCGCAATATCACGATAGTTTTTCTTTCTTGTTCAACATGTCACGATATCGCAACAATTTTTCTTTCTTGCTCAACATGTCTCGAGATCGCGACAGTTTTCTTCTTTGTGATTTTCTTTTGATTTTTAGCATATGGGCCACTTCAATATTTTGGAAAATCACTGTACATACTCTGAAGAACCTCTTAACTCCTGTCCACTCGCATCAACCGATCTTTCTGATCGTGTTGACAACAATGACAATATCGTTGTCGCACCTTGCTCAACAATTTCCCCCTTTGGAATTGTTGGCAACACACGTGCAATTTCCTGTAATTCTTCTCCCCCTTTGACAATAATACCAAAGGGTTGCTACAGACACCCCCTGAGTCCATGCACAACATTCTTAGGCACAAATTATTATAGTTGGGAAAAATTACAAACATGAGCAAAAAGATAATCAAATATATAAATGCTCCCCCTAAGAATGTGGTCCTGATAGTGCAAGGTTCAGCAATAGTATTGTTATTATTGTCAACACAGTCAGATAGATCTGTTGATGCAGTGGACAGGAAGTTTAAAAGCTAGTCAGATGTAGAAGACAGGAGTTCAAAGGTTACTCAGAGTATATACAGTGATTTTCCAAGAAGACCGAAGTGGACCACTTGCAAAAGATCAAAGAAAAAGACAAGTAAGAAAAGTGTCACGATATCGCGACATATACAACAGGCAAGAAAAATTGTCATGATTTCGTGACATGTTGGAAGAGAGAGAAGAAGAAAGAAAAACTATCATGATTTCATGACATGTTGGAAGAGAGAGAAGAAGAAAGAAAAACTGTCACAATTTCACGACATGTTGGAAGAGAGAGAAGAAGAAAGAAAAACTGTCATGATTTCGCGACATGTTGGAAGAGAAGAAGAAGAAAGAAAAACTGTCACGATTTCGTGACATGTTGGAAGAAAGAGAAGAAGAAAGAAAAATTGTCATGATTTCATGACATGTTGGAAAAAAAAAGAGCAAGTGGAAAAACTGTCATGATTTCGCGACATGATGGAAAGAAAAAGGCAAGTGGAAAAATTGTCATGATTTTGTGACATGTTGGCAAAGAAAAAGGCAAGTAGAAAAAGTGTCACGATTTCATGACATATTGCAAGAGAGATAGTACGGAAGAAAAAGTGTCACGATTTCATGACTCGAGGGCAAGAGAAAGAGCTAAGGAGAAAAAGTGTCACGATATCGTGACATGTCACATTTTCGCGACTCGAAGGCAAGAGAAAGAGCTAAGGAGAAAAAGTGTCGCGATATCGCGACATGTCGCATTTTCATGACCCGAAGGCAAGAGAAAGCGCTAAGGAGAAAAAGTGTCATGATATCGTGACATGTCACATTTTCGTGACCCGAAGGCAAGAGAAAGCGCTAAGGAGAAAAAGTGTCGCGATATCGTGACATGTCACATTTTCGCGACCCAAAGGCAAGATAAAGTGCTAAGGAGAAAAAGTGTCACGATATCGTGACATGTCACATTTTCGCAACTAAATGAGGAGAGAGAAAGTAAGAAGGCAGAAGTGTCACGATTTCATGACAAAAGTAAAGAAGGAGAGTACGGAAGAAAAAGTGTAGCGATATCGCTACATGTTGTATTCTCACGGGCCAAAGCTAAGAGAAAGCATACAAAAGAAAAAGTGTAGCGATATCACTACATGTTGTATTCTCGTCAAAGCTAAGAGAAAGCGTACAAAGAAAAAGTGTAGCGATATCGCTACATGTTGTATTCTCACAGGGCAAAGCTAAGAGAAAGCGTACAAAGGAAAAGTGTCGTGATATCGTGACATGTTGTGTTTTTGCGACAACAACAACAGAAGAGTTACAAGGGCAGTTGAAGCCGATGAAGACCGATGTAAGCCGATAAAGATTAGGGTTTGTAGTCGATGAAGATTAGGGTTTGCAGCCGACTAAGATTAGGGTTTACAACCGACTGAGATTAGAGTTTTCATCATGAAAAATATTGTTATAAAAGGAGGGCTATTTGGAGAAGTTGAAGGTGTGTTGAATAGATCGTTGAATGCATGTTGATATGTGTGAAGTTTGATCGTAAGAGCATAGAGAGCAAGTCGAGTCGAATCGTGCTAAGTGTGAAATTCGCAAAAGAAGCAGAGTGTGTGAAGTTCGATCGTAGTGCGCAGAGAGGGAGAAGACGATCGTGAAGTTTGACTGTGATGAAGCAGAGTGTGCGAAGTTCGGTCATAGTGTGTAGAGAGGGAGAAGATGATCATGAAGTTTGACGATGATGAAGCAGAGTGTGCGAAGTAATTGCATAGAGAGAGCAGAGTGCGTAGAGAGCACAAAGGTGAAGTAGACCGATCTGGGTCTTGTAAAAGTGAAGGTATTTTTTGTTAAATTTCTAGATTCTAAATTGAAGTCCAGGTTGCAGCTTGGCATCAGGGGTTGGTGCTCCTTCCAGTAGGTGCTGGTAAATTAGGAGTAGGTGCTCCTTTCTATTGGTGCAGATAAATCAGGGGTTGGTGCTCCTTCCAATGGGTGCTGGTAAATTGTTTGTAAAGTTGTAGCTTTGCAAAGGCTGGATTTGGATGGTAGTCCAAGCAGTCATTTTTGAGGAGTAGCCACATTGGTGAACCTCGTTAAATCTTGTGTTGTGTGATGTTATTTTGCTATACTTGCTGTATCTATTTATAAGTTTTAAATTGCTGTTATTTTAAGAGCTGTAAATTCAAGATTAAAAGAGCTACACTGATTCACCCCCCCTCTCAATGCCATTGTAAGACTAACAATTGGTATCAGAGCTAAGTTCCTATACAAGCTTAACCGGCTAGGGTGATCTTGGAAGTAACACAATGGCAGGTGGTGAAGGCTTCTCATCAAACAAAGCACCATTGATTGACGGATCTAATTACGCATTCTGGAGAATCAGGATGCAGGCATTTCTCTGTGCTTTGGGATACGACATCTGGGATTCAGTAGTCAGGAGATACACAATACCCATCACTCCTCCAAAAGAGGCTGACGAAATGAAACTGTTTGAAAATAATTCAAAAGCAAGGAATGCCAGTTCATCAGAAGACAGCTCCAGTGAGAATTCTGAAGAAGAAACAGGTGAAGCTCTCTTCATGGCATTTGAAGAAGAAAAGGAAGAAGGAGTGAACTCTGAAGTATGTGGTGAAAACCCTGAGGCTGAAGTAGATCTAGAAGGTGAGTTGATCTCTGCACTTGAAGAGTGGAAAATAGAGAGGAAAAAGAATAAGAAACTTTCAAAAAGGCTTGAGGATGCAAATGAAATCATATCCAATTTGAAAGTACAGATAGAAGAATCCAATAAAATCTTCGAAGATCTGGAAGTGCAAATAACCATGAAAATAGATCATTGCAACAAGCTAGAAGAAGAGATTGTTGGGTTAAGAATGCAGCTAGAAGAGAGGAATAAGAAAATCAGTTGCTATCACAAACGTGAAGAAAGTTCTATGAAGTTGGATAAGATCATAAATGACCAAAGGCCTGCAGGCATCAAATTTGGTCTGGGTTTCATCGAAGGAGAATCATCTAATGGATCAAAGGCCAGAAATGTAGAATCCATAAAGAATGAAGATAAGAAACAAAGTTGATCAAGGAAAAACATCTCATGCAACAGAAAGCAATAATGTCGGGCACGAAAGGAAAATTGACAATGATGGATTCACCAATGTCACTCATCAAAGAAGAAGAAGACCTAGGGCTCCTACGACAACATGGCAAAGACCATCACCCAGGTTCAATTATCCCTTTTCTAGTTTCTATTTTAAATGCAATGGCTATGGACATAAAATCTCAGACTGCAAATATAATGTAAGACCAAGGAATTTCACCAATAGAAATGCTTTCTCTCCTTTGATGAATTATACAGTAGAATGTTATAACTGTCACAATTTTGGGCACATTGCAAGAAACTGTAGAAGTACATTTGCTTCAAATCAATTTCAGGGAAGAAAAATTCAACCAAACAGGATGAGACAAAATAGAAAACTTTCGAAAAAACAAGCACAAGCTATTGATAAGGGAAAGGCTAAACAAGAGCTCAAATCTTCTATCAAAACGGAGTGGAAAGAAAAGGAGCGACTTAAGGAAGAAAAGGAATCCTTAATAGTACAAACAACATTTAGAGCACATAATAAATATATACCATGGATACTTGATAGTGGATGCTCCAGTCATATGACAGGTGACAAACAAAAGTTTGAGAAGTTGCAGAAATATGAAGGTGGTTCAGTAAAGTTTGGAAACAATGATGGAGCTAAGATAGTTGGCAAAGGCTCTGTCAAAATTAGTGACGAAAAAATTAAGTCAGAAGAAGTCCTATTTGTAGATGGGTTGAAACATAACTTATTAAGCGTAAGTTAGATTTGTGATAAAGGTCATGAAGTAGTTTTTATGAAGCAAGGTTGTGAAGTCAGAAAAACAAACAGTGGAAAATTGATAGCAACTGGATTAAGGACATCTGGCAACCTGTACACGCTCTCAGAGACTTCAAAAGGAGCTTGTTTTATTGGACAAGAAGAAGAAAATTGGCTGTGGCACAAGAGACTTGGTCATATCAGTTTTGATAATCTAGTAAAAATCACCTCAAAAAGGGTTGTAAGAGATATTCCCACCATCAACAAACCTGCAAACAACATTTGTGCTTCATGCCAAAAGGGGAAGCAAACTAGAGTCACATTCAAAACTAAAGAATACTACACAAGCAAACCTCTGGAACTAATACACACTGATTTATGTGGACCCATGAGAACACAAAGCATAAATGGTGACAAATATTTTATGTTGTGCATTGATGACTATTCCGAATGACATGGATATTTTTCTTAAAGCATAAATCAGAAGCTTTTGGTATGTTCAAGATTTTCAAAAACTAGGTTGAGAATGAAACAGGTAAGAGGATCAAATGTTTAAGATCAGATAGAGGAGGAGAATTCATTTCAGAGGAGTTTACAGAATACTGTGAAAAATACGGTATTAGGAGACAATTTTTAGCAGCCAGGACACCTCAGCAGAATGGAGTGGTAGAAAGAAAGAACAAGACAGTGCAGGAAATGGCATGGACTATGTCGGCTGAAAGTAGTCTAGCAGACAGGTTTTGGAAAGAAGCAGTCCATACTGCGGTGTATATCCAAAACAGGTACATGTTGAGAACACATGAAAGCAAAACTCCTTATGAGTTATGGTTCAAAAAAAGGGCAACAACAAAATACCTCAAAGTGTTTGGCAGCAAGTGCTACATCAAAAGAACTGAAGATAATCTTGGTAAGTTTGAAGATAGAGCGGATGAAGGTATTTTTTTTGGTTATTCATCAAAAAACAAAGCTTACAAATGCTACAATAAGAAGCTAAAGAAAATTGTGGACAAGTGTCGATGTTAAATTTGATGAAGGTAGAGAACGAGTAATTAGCTATGAAACGAACTACCCAATTTATGAAGAGGTTATTGAAAGAGATGAGGAAAATGAAATTGAAAAGATACAAAAAATTGACTCAGATGATGATTCAGAAGTGGAAGAAAATAAGAAATTCAAAACAGGCAGCTGGCAAAAAAATCATCCTAGAGAGCAAATAATTGGAGATCCTAAAGTTGGTGTTCAGACAAGAAGAAGAGTAGTAAGTAACTACTCTCTGCTATCCAGCATTGAGCCCAAAAATGTTGTTGATGCAAGCAAAGATGAGAGCTGGATGAAGGCAATAAATGAAGAATTAGATCAGATTGAGAAAAACAAAACTTGGGAGTTAGTACCTAGACCTGCAAACAAAAATATAATCGGGACCAAATGGATTTTTTGAAACAAATTGAATGAAGATGGACAGGTAGTCAGAAACAAAGCAAGATTGGTATGCAAGGGTTATGCTCAAGTTGAAGGCATTGACTTTGAGGAAACGTTTGCACCAGTAGCTAGACTAGAGGCAATTAGAATGTTTCTGGCTTTAGCAGTCTACAAGAATTTCAAGGTTTATCAAATGGATGTAAAATCAACGTTTTTGAATGGGAAACTTGAAGAAGAGGTTTATATTGAACAACCAGATGGTTTCCAACTTGGTGATGATCCCAACTTGGTGTGCAAATTGAAGAAAGCATTATATGGTTTAAAACAGGCACCCCGAGCATGGTATGCAAGGCTAGACAACTATCTCACTCAACAAAGGTTTAAGAAAGGTATGGTGGATAGTAATTTGTATGTCAAAACAGAAAATGGGCATCTTATTGTTCTTGTTGTATACGTAGATGATATCATATTTGGCAGAAGCAAAGATGAGTCATGTAAAGATTTGGCAAATAAGATGCAGAAAGAATTTGAAATGTCAATGATTGGTGAACTTTCGTATTTCCTCGGGTTGCAAGTTAATCAAAATAAGAAGGGCATATTTATTTCTCAAGTTAAATATGTGAAAGAGATGTTAAAAAAGTTCACAATGGAGGATTGTAAGCCAGCTTAGCACTCCCATGACAACAGGTTGCAAGTTGAGCAAGGATGACAAATCTCCAACTATTGATCAAACCATGTACAGATCTATGATTGGAAGCTTACTGTATCTGATAGCCACCAGACCAGATATTTTGTAGGCAGTATGCATGGTAGCACGATTTCAGGCTAATCCCAAGGAGACTCATGTGACAGTAATGAAGAGGATTCTTCGGTACCTCAAAGGCACTATGGAGTATGGGTTATGGTATCCGAAAGGTAAAGACTTCACCCTTATTTCGTATTCAGATGCAGATTGGGCAGGATGTGTAGATGACAGAAAGAGTACCAATGGAGGTGCATTCTATCTTGGAAATAGTTTCTCTATCGATAACAAAAGTAGAATATATTGCAGCAACAACATGTTGTACACAGGTATTGTGGATGAAACAAACCCTGAAAGATCTTGGTATTAGCTTCAGTGAGCCAATATCAGTTAAGTGTGATAACACCAATGCCATTAACATCTCCAAGAATTCGGTGATGCATTCACGCACAAAACACATTGCTATCGGTATCATTTTTTGAAGGACAAAGTTGCGAAAGGTGAGGTTAAGTTGGATTTTGTTCCAACTACAGAGCAAGTAGCAGATATCTTCACAAAACCATTGCCCAAGGAAGTTTTTGAGTACCTTCGCAATAAATTGGGAGTGGTCACACTTCCCAAGAATTGACTAGCTACAGAGATCACATTCTCAGGGGGAGCATTTAAGTATTTGATTATCTTTTTGCTCATGTTCATGATTTTTGCTAAGTGTAATAAATTGTGCCTGAGAATGTTGTGCATGGACTCAAGGGGAGTCTGCAGTAGCCCTTTGGTATTATTGTCAAAGGGGGAGAAGAGTTACAGGAAATTGCACATGTGTTGCCAACAATTCCAAAGGGGGAGATTGTTGAGCAAGGTTCAGCAACAATATTGTCATTGTTGTCAACACAGTCAGATAGATTTGTTGATGCAATGGACAGGAAGTTCAAAAGCTAGTCAGATGCAGAAGACAGGAGTTCAAAGGTTACTCAGAGTATGTACAATGATTTTCCAAGAAGACCGAAGTGGACCACTTGCAAAAGATCAAAGAAAAAGACAAGTAAGAAAAGTGTCGCGATATCGCGACATATACAACAGGCAAGAAAAACTGTCGCGATTTTGTGACATGTTGGAAGAGAGAGAAGAAGAAAGAAAAACTATCACGATTTCGTGACATGTTGGAAGAGAGAGAAGAAGAAAGAAAAACTGTCATGATTTCACGACATGTTGGAAGAGAGAGAAGAAGAAAGAAAAACTATCACGATTTCACGACATGTTGGAAGAGAAAGAAGAAAAAAAAACTGTCACGATTTCATGACATGTTGGAAGAGAGAGAAGAAGAAAGAAAAACTATCACGATTTCATGACATGTTGGAAGAGAAAGAAGAAGAAAGAAAAACTATCATGATTTCATGACATGTTGGAAGAGAGAGAAGAAGAAAGAAAAACTGTCGCAATTTCATGACATGTTGGAAGAGAGAGAAGCAAGAAAAACTCTCACGATTTCGCGACATGTTGGAAGAGAAAGAAGAAGAAAGAAAAATTGTCACGATTTCATGACATGTTGGAAGAAAGAGAAGAAGAAAGAAAAACTGTCGCAATTTCATGACATGTTGGAAAGAAAAAGAGCAAGTTGAAAAAGTGTCATGATTTCACGACATGATGGAAAGAAAAAGGCAAGTGGAAAAACTGTCACGATTTCATGACATGTTGGCAAAGAAAAAGGAAGTAGAAAAAGTGTCGCGATTTCGTGACATATTGAGGCATTCTGAAGAGAAAGAAGAGAAAAAGTGTCGCGATTTCGTGACATGTTGAAAGAAAAAATGCTAAGGAGAAAAAGTGTCACGATATCGTGACATGTCGCATTTTCTGCACTCGAAGGCAAGAGAAAGCGCTAAGGAGAAAAAGTGTCGCGATATCGTGACATGTCGCTTTTCGTGACCCGAAGGCAAGAGAAAGCGCTAAGGAGAAAAAGTGTCGCGATATCGCGACATGTCGCGTTTTCGCGACCCGAAGGCAAGAGAAAGCGCTAAGGAGAAAAAGTGTCGCGATATCGCGACATGTCGCATTTTCGTGACCCGAAGGCAAGAGAAAGCGCTAAGGAGAAAAAGTGTCACGATATCGCGACATGTCACGTTTTCGCGACCCAAAGGCAAGATAAAGCGCTAAGGAGAAAAAGTGTCACGATATCGCGACATGTCGCATTTTCGCGACTAAAGGAGGAGAGAGAAAGTAAGAAGGTAGAAGTGTCACGATTTCATGACAAAAGTAAAGAAGGAGAGTACGAAAGAAAAAGTGTAGCGATATCGCTACATGTTGTATTCTCACGGAAAAATCTAGGAGAAAGCGTACGGAAGAAAAGTGTAGCGATATCGCTACATGTATTCTCGTAGGCCAAAGCTAAGAGAAAGCGTACGGAAGAAAAAGTGTAGCGATATCGCTACATGTTGTATTCTCGTGGGCCAAAGCTAAGAGAAAGCGTACGGAGGTGAAAGTGTCACGATATCGCGACATGTGTTTTCGTGGCAACAACAATAGAAGAGTTATAGGGGCAGTTGAAGCCGACGAAGACCGATGTAAGCCGACGAAGATTAGGGTTTGCAGTCGACGAAGACTAGGGTTTGCAGCTGACTAAGAGTAGGGTTTACAATCGACTGAGATTAGAGTTTTCATCATGAAAAATATTGTTATAAAAGGAGGGCTATTTGGAGAAGTAGAGTGTGTTGAACAGATCATTGAATGCGTGTTGATATGTGTGAAGTTCGATCGTAAGAGCACAGAGAGCAAGTCGAGTCGAATCGTGCTAAGTGTGAAATTCGCAAAAGAAGCAGAGTGTGCGAAGTTCGATCGTAGTGCGTAGAGAGGGAGAAGACGATCGTGAAGTTCGACTGTGATGAAGCAGAGTGTGCAAAGTTCGGTCGTAGTGTGCAGAGAGGGAGAAGATGATCATGAAGTTCGACGGTGATGAAGCAGAGTGTGCGAAGTAATTGCATAGAGAGAGCAGAGTGCATAGAGAGCACAAAGGTGAAGTAGACCGATCTGGGTCTTGTAAAAGCGAAGGTATTTTTTGTTAAATTTCTAGATTCTAAATTGAAGTCCAGGTTGTAGCTTGGCATCAGGGGTTGGTGCTCCTTCCAGTAGGTGCTGGTAAATTAGGAGTAGGTGCTCCTTTCTATTGGTGCAGATAAATCAGGGGTTGGTGCTCCTTCCAGTGGGTGCTGGTAAATTGTTTGTAAAGTTGTAGCTTTGCAAAGGCTGGATTTGGATGGTAGTCCAAGCAGTCATTTTTGAGGAGTAGCCACATTGGTGAACCTCGTTAAATCTTGTGTTGTGTGATGTTATTTTGCTATACTTGTGTTGGCATTTTTGCCACATTGTGTTGATTATTGATTATTCATGCATAAGATGTTGAAGTTCTCACTTCTTTACAGGTTTTGATGCAAAAAAAAGCTAAGTCCGAAGACTATCACGAAATCGCGACAAAAAAATAGCATGGAGAGACAAAGTTGAAAACCATTGCGATATCGTCACATGTCGCATTATCGCGGGTCGATTGAGGAGAGGGAAATCAAACACAAAGTTGTCACAATTTCATGATGTGTCAGATTTTCACGATCAAAGTGGTCAATGAGGGCAGCGCAGCAAAATCATAGCGAAATCGTGACATGTCACGTTTTCGTGACTTGCAATGGCCAGGGAGCATAATGTTAGAAAAGGTCACGATTTCACGACATAACTCAGCAGAGGGTGATGGCAATAAACTTTGTAGCAATATCGTGATAGAATATTGAACACGACAGCAAGGGGGTAAAACCGTAGCTATATCGCGACGTGTTGTGTGGTCGCAGTGTAGTTGTAACAAAAGACTTAAGGCATAAAACATGTAGCGATTTTGCACCATTTTTAGAGATGAGGGCAAGAAAGAAGTTGGCGTCGCGATTTCATGACATTTGTGGAGATAAAGCCTAGCAACATAGACTTGTAGCGATTTCATGACACATTGGGCAAGAAGGACTTAGTGCATAAAATGGTAGCAATTTCGCGATGCATCGTGTTTTTGCAGAAAGGAAGCAAGGAGGTAGCCAGATTGTATGAAATGTCACGATTTCATGACATGACGAATTTTTGTGGTTCAAAAGCAACAAAGTCCAATGAGATAGAACCTGTCGCGATTTCGCGACATGATGGAGATGAAAGAACTACAGAAGGAAGAATGTCATGTTTTCGTAGATTAGAAGCAAGACTATACAGAATGCATAAAAATTGTAGCGAAATTGTGACATGTCACATTTTTGTGACTTAGAAGAGAAGATTGAGCAGCAGCGAGATAGTGTAGCAATTTCGCAACTTGTCTGATTTTTGTGACATATAAGTGAAACACAGTCCAGAGAAAGAAAGGTGTAGCGAAATCGCGTAGTGTCATGTTTTCGCGGTTCGAAGCAGCTAAAGTACAACATGGATGAAAGGTGTAGCAAAATTGTGCATTGTCACATTTTCGTGGAAACAGAGCAGAGAAAGAGCATAATGGTACGAAACATCGCAATTTCACGATGCATCATTTTTTCACGGTTCAAGGTAGCAAAGGAGACAAAGGAGCTAAATACGTCACAATTTCATGACATGGATGGTTTTCGTAGGTTCAAAGTGAAAAAACATACGGAGCAGAAAGACGTTGCGATTTCGTGACCTGTCACGTTTTCGTGACCTGTTACAATTTCACACCAGAAAGCGGTTCAAACGGTCCGATGAAGTTTTGCGATTTTCGACGATTAAAAGCACTCCAAAATTAAATGTTTTGCTGCTTTTCGATGCGAGCAAGGTAGAAGAACGTGTCCAAGCCATCAGAATTAAAGATTTCCATTATTCAAAGTGGTTGTTCATGGTTTTTCTAATGGTCCAAGCATATTTCAAGAATGACCATTTAATGAAGATGACCGACTCCTTGTTTCGAGGCTGGTTTAAGGGGATGATTTCCTTGTTTCTGTTGCATATTTTTATAGATCTCGAGGAGGTCCGTTGCAAGTTTTAAATGTTGTAAAGAAGCAAGGCTTCTATATAAAGCAATGTAGATCTCAAAAAAAGGGGTCGAGAGTTTGAGAGACATTTTGCTGGAACCATTCAAGTTTTTTTGCGTAAATAAGAAATATTTGGCCTCTAATTTTGCAAGCGTCTTTATAATGATTTCCTTCTATTCCATGTATTTCTCAGTTATGCTCGTCTTTCCAATCTGCTGTTAGATTCAAATTCTACATTTGAGTTTGAATATTGCTTAAAAGAAAGTGAGTTCTGGAATGCCATACTGGAGGTTGTTTGCACAAGTTCGTAAGTGGATTATGCTGTAGTTTTTATTATTATATGTTGTTCATACACTTGAAGTTAAATTCTTGCTGAGTTTCTTTCCCGATCTAACAAATTCGGCCTATGACTATATTTCCCATCTCTTTCCATGTATTTCCTGTTTCTTTCTGCACATTTATAATTCCTTTCCAGCAACTCTAATCTAAAATCAAACTTAGTTTTAGTAAGGGAACCAGCCCTCTCTGGAGATTGGTCTAGGAGACATCTCTTTCTCCTAGCATTTCAATGTTGGTCGGGTCTAGGGTGCATAGTTTTTATAAAATCCTTTCCTGTGGCAGATTCGTGACCAACAACTTGTTGTATCTATTTATAAGTTTTAAATTGCTGCTATTTTAAGAGCTATAAATTCAAGATTAAAAGAGCTACACTAATTCACCCCCCCTCTCAGTGCCATTTTAAGACTAACAAGTTAGTTCTTGGGAAGCGTGACCACTCTCAATTTATTGTGAAGGTACTCAAAAATTTCCTTCGATAGCGGTTTTGTGAAGATATCTGCTACTTGCTCTGTAGTTGGGACAAAATCCAACTTAACCTCACCTTCACAAATTTCTCCTTTAGAAAGTGATATCGGATAGCAATATGTTTTGTGCGAGAATGCATAACCAAATTCTTTGAGATGTTAATGGCACTGGTGTTATCACACTTAACTAAAATTGGCTCATTGAAGTTAATGCCAAGATCTTTCAGGGTTTGTTTCATCCATAAGACCTACATACAACACGTAGTTGCTGTAATATATTCTACCTCTACTATGGATAAGGAGACTGACTCTTGTTTCTTACTGTGCCATGCGACCAACCTGTCTCCAAGATAGAATGCACCTCCACTAGTACTCTTTATGTCATCGACCATCCTACCCAATCTGCATCTAAATATGCAATAAGGGTGAAGTCCTTACCTTTCGAATACCATAACCCATACTCCATAGTATCCTTCAGATATCGAAGAATCCTCTTCACTACTGTCACATGAGTCTCCTTGGGACTAGCCTGAAATCGTGCTACCATGCAAACTGCCTGTAAGATATCTGGTCTGGTAGTTGTCAAATACAGTAGGCTCCCAATCATAGATCTGTACATGGTTTGATCAACATTTGGAGATTTGTCATCCTTTCTCAACTTGCAACCTGTCGTCATGGGAGTGCTAATAGGCTTACAATCCTCCATTATGAAATTTTTAGCATCTCTTTCACGTATTTAACTTGAGAAATAAATATGCCCTTCTCATTTTGATTAACTTGCAGTCTGAGGAAATACGAAAGTTCACCAATCATTGACATCTCAAATTCTTTTTGCATCTTATTTACTAAATCTTTACACGACTCATCATTGCTACTGCCAAAAATGATATCATCTACGTATACAACAAGGACAATGAGATGGCCATTCTTTGTTTTGACATACAAATTGCTATCCACTGTACCCTTTTTGAACTCTTGTTGAGTAAGATAGTTGTCTAGCCTTGCATACCATGCTCTGGGTGCCTGTTTCAAGCCATACAATGCTTTCTTCAACTTGCAAATGAAGTTGGGATTATCATCGAGTTGGAAACCATCTGGCTGCTCAATATAGACCTCTTCTTCAAGTTTTCCATTCAAAAATGCTGATTTCACGTCCATTTGATAAACTTTGAAATTCTTGTGAACTGCTAAAGCCGTGAAATATTCTAATTGCCTCTAGTCTAGCCACTGGTGCAAAGGTTTCCTCAAAGTCAATACCTTCAACTTGTGCATAGCCTTTATAGACCAATCTTGCTTTATTCTTGACTACCTGTCCATATTCATTCAATTTGTTTCGAAAAATCCATTTAGTACCGATTATATTTTTATTTATAGGTCTTGGTACTAACTCCCAGGTTTTGTTTTTCTTGATATGATCTAATTCTTCATTTATTACCATCATCCAACTTTCATATTTGCTTGCTTCAGCAACATTTTTGGGCTCAATGCTGGATAATAGAGAGTAGTTACTTACTACTCTTCTTCTTGTCTGAACACCAACTATGGGGTCTCCAATTATTTGCTCTCTAGGATGATTTTTCTGCCAGCTGCCTGTTTTGAATTTCTTTTTTTCTTCCTCTTCTGAATCACTACTTAAATCATCTGAGTCAATTTTATATTTTTTTTCCATTTCCTTTTCCTCATATCCTTCAATAACCTCTTCATAAATTGGGTAGTTTTCTTTATAGCTTATTTCTTGTTCCCTACCTTCATCAACTTTAACATCAGCACTCTCCACAATTTTTTTTAGCCTCTTGTTGTAGCATATGTAGGCTTTGCTTTTTGTCGAATAGCCAAGAAAAATACCTTCATCAGCTCTATCTTCAAACTTACCAAGATTATCTTCAGTTATTTTGATGTAACACTTGCTGCCAAAAACTTTAAAGTATCTTGCTATTGCCTTTTTACCGAACCACAACTCATACAGAGTTTTGCTTTCATGCATCCTCAACATGCACCTATTTTGGATGTATACCACAATATGCACTGCCTATTTCCAAAATCTATTTGCTATTTTTCTCTTAGTCAACATAGTCCGTGCCATTTCCTACACTGTCCTGTTCTTTCTTTCTACCACACCATTCTGCTGAGGTGTCCTTGCTGCTGAAAACTGTCTCCTAATCCCATATTTTTTACAGTACTCTGCAAAATCCTCTGAAATGAACTCTCCTCCTCTATCTGATCTTAAACATTTAATCCTTTTTCCTATTTGATTCTCAACTTGTTTTTTGAAAATATTGAACATCTCAAAGGCATCTGATTTAAGCTTAAAAAATAGTACCCATGTCATCCTGGAATAGTCATCTATGCACAACATAAAGTATTTGTCACCATTTATGCTTTGCATTCTCATGGGTCCACATAAATCAGTATGTATTAATTTTAAAGGTTTGCTTGTGAAGTACTCTTTTGTTTTAAATGTGTCTCTAGTTTGCTTCCCATTTTGGCATGAAACACAAATGCTATTTAATGGTTTTCCAATGATGGGAATATCTTTCACTGCCCTTTTTGAGCTAATTTTTACTAGATTGTCAAAACTGATATGATCGAGCCTCTTGTGCCACAACCAATTTTCTTCTTCCTTTCCAATAAAGCATGCTCCTTCTGAAGTCTCTGAGAGAGTATACAGGTTGCCATATGTCCTTGATCTAGTTGCTATCAACTTTCCATAGTTTGTTTTTTGACTTCACAACCCTACTTCTTGAAAATTACTTCATGACCTTTGTCACAAATCCGACTTACGCTTAACAAGTTATGCTTCAGACCAATCACAAACAAGACTTCTTTTGACTTGATTTTTCTGTCATTGATCTTAACTGATCCTTTTCCAACTATCTTAGCTCCATCATTATTTCCAAATTTTATAGAACCACCTTCATATTTCTATAACTTCTCAAATATTTTTTTGTCACCTGTCATATGACTGGAGCATCCACTATCAAGTATCCATGGTGCAGATTTGTTCTGTTCTTTAAATTCTATCTATATGATCAAGGATTCCTTTTCTTCCTTGGGTCATTTCTTTTCTTTCCACTCTGATTTGATTACAGTTTTGGTCACTTGTTTTGACTTTTCTTTGTTAGTAGCCTGTGCATGTTTTTTGGGAAATTTTCTATTTTGTCTCAAACCATTTGGTTGAAATTTTCTTCCTTGATGTTTATTTGCTACAAATGTACTTCGACAATTTCTTGCAATGTGCCCAAAATTCTGACAGTTATAACATTCTACTGCATAGTCCATCAACAGTGAAAAAACATTTCTATCGGTAAAGTTCCTTTGTCCTACATTATACTTGCAATTTGAAATCTTATGTCCATAACCATTGCATTTAAAACAATAACCAGAAAATAAATGAGTGAACCTAGGTGATGGTATTTGCCATTTTGTAGTGGGAGCCATAAATCTTCTTCTCCTTTGATGAGTGACATTGGTGAATCCATCATTGTCAATACTCCTCTCGTGCCTGGCATTATTGCTTTCTTTAGCATGATTCATTTTTTCTTGATCAACCCTGATCTTATCTTTATTCTTTATGGGTTCTACAGTTATGGCCTTTGATCCATTTGATGATTCTCCTTCGACAAAGCCTAAACCAAATTTGATGCCTGTAGTCCTTTGGTTATTTATAATCTTATCCAGCTTCACAGAACTTTCTTCAATTTTGTGATAACAACTCATTTTTTGATTCATCTCTTCTAGATACATCCTTAAACCAATAATCTCTTCTTCTAGCTTGCTGCACTCATCTATTTTCATGGTTAATTGTACTTCAATATCTTCAAATATTTTCTTAAATTTGTCTATCTGTACTTTCAAGCTGGTTATGATTTCATTGGCATCCTCAAGCTTTCTTGAAATTTTCTTATTCTTTTTCCTTTCTATACTCAGCTCTTTAAGTGTAGCGACCAACTCACCTTCCAGATCTACTTCAGCCTTAGCCTCAAGTTTTTTATCACATTCCTATTTTTCCTCAAATTTTTCTTCTTCGAATGCCATGAAAAGAGCTTCACCTATTTCTTCTTCAAAATCCTCACCGGAGCTGTCTTTTGAAGGACTGACATTCTTGGATATGAAAATTTTCTTCTTGAAGTTGCCTTTTCTAAAATTTGGTTTCTTCTTCCAGTCACTTCTTTCTTTGTGTGAACCTTCATCACTTTTTTTTTCTCATTAAGTGGACATTTAGCTGCAAAGTTCCCAATGCATCTACAGTTGAAACACTTAAATGGTAGCTTTCCTCTGTATTTTCCTTTTCCCATTATTAGTTTCCGAACAAAGTTTGCTTCTGTTTCATCTGATGTCTCTTCTTCCTCGAATTCTTGTTTTGATTTTATATTTTTATGTGCTTTAAAAACAACTTCTCTATCTATGGGTTTAGTTTTTCCTATTCTCATCTCATATGCAGTCAAAGAACCATGCATCTCATCCATACTAAAAGTATTTAGATCTTTAGCTTCTTCTATTGCTAAAAATTTAGAATCAAATCTTTAGGGAAGAGATCTTAGTACCTTTTTCACGACGACAAAATATTCCATTTCCTCGTCGAGTCCTCTAATCACATTAATGATTCCATTAAATCTCAACATGTATGCTTCTATGTTCTTATCATCATTCATATTTAATGCTTCGAACTGAGTTCGATGCATTTGTAACTTGGCCTTCTTGATCTTGTCGTCTTCTTCATGAATGCTCCTTAGTTTTTTCCACATGTCTTTTGCCATTTTACAACTCATAATATTTATCAGTTCGTTGTCCACTAAACCACACATGATAGCATTCTTTGCTTTAGAGTTATTCTCAAATAGTTTCTTATCGACAACATTGGTTGGAGGAGTGGTGGGTATTGTGTATCCACTATCTACTGACTCCCAAATGTCGTATCCCAAAGCACATAAATATGTCTACATCCTGAGTCTCCAAAATGAGTAATTAGTTTCATCAAAAAATGGTGCTTTGTTTGATGAGAATCCTTCACCACCTGCCATTGTCTCACTTCCAATATCACCTTAGTCGATTAAGCTTGTTCAGGAACTTGGCTTTGATATCAATTTTTAGTCTCACAATGACACTGAGAGGGGGGGTGAATCAGTGTAGCTATTTAAAACTTCAATCTACAACTCTTACTGCCAAAACAATGAAAATTTAAAATTAGATAAAGCAAGTATAACAAGAGAGCATTCCATAACACACGATGTAACGAGGTTCACCAATTTGGCTACTCCTCAAAAATGACTGCTTGGATTTCCATCCAAATCCAACCTTTGCAAAATACCAATTTTACAATCAATTTACCAGCACCCACTAGAAGGAGCACTAACCCCTAATTTATCTGCACCAAAAGAAATGAGCACCGACCCCTAATTTATCTGCATCAACAGAAAGGAGCACCAATCCCTAATTCCAAGGACCAACTTGGACTATAATTTTGAAACTATAAGATTGACATAAAAATACCTTCGCTTATACAAGACCTTGACTGGTCTATTGCTAACCCAACCTCTCTCGCTATTCACCAAAACACCACACACACTTAAGGCTCTGCTTACTACACTTTTATGGCCCTCTTACAGCCCTCTTGCTACGCTTCTTACTACACTCTTACGGCTCTCACGACTCTGCTTAACGCTCTCTTATGACACTCTTCCAACCCTCTTTTTGTAGCACTTTCACTCTTTTTCAGCTTCTTGTAATTCTCCACACAAACCTCCTTTTATAACAAAGTTCTGACTCTATTTTTAACTTCCATATTTTCGCATGCAACTTATTAATAGAAACTTCTATATGTAACTCCTTTATCACACAGTATTCTCTCATGTAGCCTATTAATAGTTATGACTCTTTGTTTGGTCTTTGACTGATGACTTTCAATTTAATCGATGATTTCACTTTGTAACTGTTGACAATATTGTCACATTCCACCAAGGGGTAGAAAAATTAAAACTTTGTATGATATTTTTTTTGTTGAAAGTTTTCTTTTGTTTATAAGTTATAGCAATTTTGGTTTTCTCTATCACCCCCTGGTGGACAAAATGAAAAAGAAAAGAGCTTCGGGCTCGAAATGCTTCAAATCATCACTTCGGGTGAGAACTTTGCCAAAAAAAGTATGAAGGAAACACTTCGCACCCAAAGCATTCCTGGCGGCTACTTCGGGTGAAGAGTTTTGCAAAGCATCATCCAACCAACTTCGTCGAAGAAGAAAAGATAGCCCGAATCAGCTAAGGAAAATAAAAGTACTTCGGGCCCGAAGTATTGTTGAGCAAGGTGCAGCAAAAGTATTGTCATTGTTGTCAAAACAGACAGACAGATCAGTTGAAGCAGTGGACAGGATTTTAGAGGTCAGTCAGATCATGTTCAGTGAAATTCTAGGAAAACATAAGTGACCCAAATTAAAAAAATCAAAGAAAAAGACAAGTAAAAAAACTATCGTGATATCGCGACATGTTTTCTGTCGTGATATCACGACAGTTTGAGAAGAAAGAAGGCAGAAAGAAAAACGTCATAATTTTACATGGACGAGGAGAGAGAAGGCGTAAGCAAAATTGTCATGATTTCATGACATGGACGAGGAGAGAGAAGGTACAAACAAAACTATCATGATTTCGTGACATGTTGCAGGCAAAGAAGCCAAGTGGGAAAACTGTCGTGATTTTGCGACATGTTGGAAGCAAAGAAGGCAAGTAAGAAAACTATCGCAATTTCGTGACATGTTTGGAGAAGAAGCACTTGCAAGGAAAACTATTGCGATTTTGCAACATGTTCAGAGAAGAAGCGCTTGCAAGGAAAACTGTCACAATTTTGTGACATGTTCGAAGAGAAAGCACCAAGGATGAAAAGTGTCATGATTTCACGACAGGTTCGAAGTGAAAGTGCTAAGGATGAAAAGTGTCACGATTTCATGACAGGTTCGAAAATAAAGCGCTAAGGATGAAAAGTGTCACGATTTCGCGACAGGTTCAAAGAGAAAGTGCCAAGGAGAAAAAGTGTCACGATTTCATGACATGTTCCATTTTTGCGGGCCAAAGACAGAAAAGGCATAAGGCAAGATAAGTGTCGCGATTTCATGACATGTTCTATTTTTGTGGGCCAAAGACAGAAAAGGCATAAGGCAAGAGAAATGTCGTGATTTCATGACATGTTCAGTTTTCGTGGGCCAAAGACAGAAAAGAGACAAGGCAGCGAAGATGTCGCGATTTCGTGACATGTTTCGATTTCGTGGGCCAAAGACAGAAAAGACATAAGGCAAGAGAAGTGTCACAATTTCGCTACATGTTCAGTTTTTGCAGGCCAAAGATAGAAAAGAGACAAGGCAGCAAACATGTCGTGATTTCACCACATGTTTTGATTTCATAGGCGAACGATAGAAAAGGCACAAGGCAGAGAAAGATGTCGCGATTTCGTGACATGTTTTGTTTTCGCTAG
The DNA here is from genome assembly GCA_028583015.1 of Wollemia nobilis. Lineage (NCBI taxonomy): Eukaryota > Viridiplantae > Streptophyta > Pinopsida > Araucariales > Araucariaceae > Wollemia > Wollemia nobilis. The sequence continues at coordinate 27,386,506 of JAQPPZ010000523.1, forward strand.
AGCAAGCCAAGTAGAGTAGTGAGAGGGCGAATGTGTCACAATTTTGCGACATGTCTAGTTTTCGCGGGTGCAAGCGAAGAAGTGAACAAGGAGGCCGAGAATGTCATGATTTTGCAACATGTCTGGTTTTCACGATTGCAAGCGAAGAAGTGAACAAGGAGGCCTAGAATGTCACGATTTCGTGACATGCTGTATTTTCATGGGTAAAAGGCGAGAAGGGCAAAAAGATACAGAAGTGTCACAATTTCGCAATAGGTCGTAACAACACGCTTACTGACAGTCAACTGAAAGTAGAACGACAGTTACAAGGGTAGCTACAGAGAAAAATCATGCAGTGAAAATAAGTAGAGTTAACTAAAGTTAGTGCGGCAGTTATAGATAAAATCATGCAGCTTTTTAGTAAAGTCAAAAAAGGAGAAATCTAACAGTCATATAAATAGAATCGAATATGCATGCATGAATAGAAAAGAACACGAACAGTCATGACCGAGAGGACGAACAGTCATGGAAGAGGTATATATTGCATGTAACGTATTTAATGAAATGCCCACTCTAAATACACAAAAGGAGTTACATTAAGAAACAGTTACGGGTTGCATGCATAAAAATAGAAGTTAAAAATAGAGAATAATATGTTCTAAAAATAGGTTTGCATGAAGAATAATGTTGCTATTGAATATGTGAAAGTGCTACCGAAAGAGGGTGAGAAGAGTGTTGTAAGAGAGCGACAGGCTGAGCAGTGAGTATTTACTGTATTTTGATAAATTGGAGACCAGTCAGGGTCTTGAAAAAGTGAAGGCATTTGTATGTCAGTAATATATCTTTCAAAACAAGGATCCAAGTAGGCGCTTGGATAGGGGTTGGTGCTCCTTTCTGTTGGTGCAGATAAATCAGGGGTTGGTGCTCCTTCCAGTGGGTGCTGGTAAACAGATTATAAAATCGATGTTTTGCAAAGGTTGGATTTGGACCATAGTCCAAGTAGTCATTCTTGAAGAGTAGCCAAATTGGTGAACCTCGTTACATTGTGTGTTGTGGTGTGCTCTCTTGTGTTTATTGTTTTATCTATTTTTAAGTTTTGGTTATTTTAATTTTAAGAGTTGCATATTAGATTTATAGAAACACTGATTCACCCCCCTCTTAGTGTCATTGTGAGAATATCAATTGGTATCAGAGCAAGGTTCCTGAACAAGCTTAATCAGCTAAGGTGATCTTGGAAGGAACACAATGGCGAGTAGTGAAGGATTTTCATCAAACAAAGCTCCTTTGTTCAATGGAACTAATTACTCATTCTGGAGACTCAGGATGTAGACATATTTGAGTTCTTTAGGATATGACATTTGGGAGTTAGTAGAAAGTGGATACACAGCACCCACTACTCCTCCAACAGATGCTGTCGATAAGAAACTATCTGAGAATAACTCCAAAGCAAAGAATGCAATAATGTGTGGGCTAGTAGACAATGAACTGATAAGGGTCATGAGTTGTAAATCGAAAAAAAAACATATGAGACAAACTGAAAAGCATTCATGAAGGAGACAACAAGATCAAGGAAGCCAAACTGCAAACTCATCGAGCTCAGTTCAAGGCATTACAAATGAATGACGAAGAGAACATAGAGACCTATATGTTGAGAGTCAATGGAGTCATTAATGCAATCAAAGGACTTGGCGAAGAGATCAAAGATGTAGTTGTCATGAAAAAGGTACTTAGAACTCTTCACAAAAGATTTAATTCTAAAGTTTCTGCAATAGAAGAGGCTAAAGATCTAAACAATTTTAGCATGGATGAGATGCATGGTTCCTTGAATACATACGAAATGAGAATAGGACAAACTAAGCCCATAGACAAAGAAGTTGCTTTTAAAGCACACAAGAATACAAAAGCTAAACAAGAATCTAAGGCTGAAGAGACATCGGATGAAATGGAAGCCAACTTTGTTTGGAAACTTACAAAAGGAAAAGGAAAATATAGAGGAAAGTTGTCGTTTAAGTGTTTCAATTGTGGAGGGGTCGGTCACTTTGCATCTAAGTGTCCAATGAATGAGAAAACCAAAAATGATGAAGGGTCACACCAAGAAAGAAGTGATTGGAAGAAGAAACCAAATTTTAGAAAAAGAAATTTCAAAAAGAAAAGTTTCATATCCAAGAATGTCAGCTTTTCTGAAGATAACTCAGGTGAAGATTCTGAAGAAGAAATAGGTGAAGCTCTGTTCATGGCATTTGAAGAAGCAAAAACAAAAGAAAAACAGGAAGGTGATACAAAAAATAAGGATGAGGTTGAAGTTTATCTGGAAGGTGAGTTGGTTGCTACACTTAAAGAGTTGAAGTTAGAGAGGAAAAAGAATAATAAGGTCTCAAGAAAGCTTGAGGATGTGAATGACATTATAAATAGTTGGAAAGTATAGATAGAAGAATTTAAGAAAATGTCTGAAGAACTTGAAGTATAGTTAACCATGAGAATAGATGAGTGCAACAAACTAGAAGAAGAGATTGTTGTTTTAAGAATGCGGCTAGAAGAAAAGAATAAAAAATTGAGCTGCTATCACAAACTTGAAGGAAGTTCTGCAAAGCTTGAAAAGATTATAAATAGTCAGAGGACTACAGGCATCAAGTTTGGCTTGGGGTTTGTCGAAAGAGAATCATCAAGTGAATCAAAGGTCATAACTATAGAACCAGTAAAGAAAGAGGATAAAATCAAGGTTGATCAAAGAAAAATGAATCTTGCAAAAGAAAGCAACAATTCCAGGCACGAGAAGACTATTGACAATGAGGGATTCACAAAATTCATACATCAAAAGAGAAAAAAATTTGTGGCTCCTACTACAAATTGGCAAAGACCAACTCCCAAGTTCAATAATTCCTTTTCTGGTTATTGTTTTAAATGCAATACTTACGGTCATAAGATTTTAGACTGCATTTATAATATAGGACAAAAAAAATTTATCAGTAGAAATATCTTTGCACCTTTGATGGATTATGTAGTAGAATGTTATAACTGTCATAACTTTGGTCACATTACAAGAAACTGTAGAAGCACATATGCAGCAAATAAATATCAGGGAAGAAGAACTCAACCAAATAGTTTAAGGCAAAACAAAAAATTCCCAGATAAACATGCATAGGCCACTGACAAAGAAAAGTCTAAACAAGTGACCAAAACTACAGTCAAATCAAAATGGAAAGAAAAAGAGCAACTCAAAGAAGAAAAGGAATCATTGATTGTATAGACAGCATTCAAAGCATAGAACAAATCTGCACCATGGATATTGGATAGTGGATGCTCTAGTCACATGACAGGAGATAAACAAAAATTTGAAAAACTTCATAAATATGAAGGGGGCTCGATAAAGTTTGGAAATAATGATGGAGCCAAGATAGTTGGCAAAGGATCAGTCAAGATAAATGATGGAAATATTAGTTCCAAAGAAGTTCTATTTGTGATTGGTTTGAAACACAACTTACTGAGTGTAAGTCAAATCTGTGATAGAGGTCATGAAGTCACTTTTAAGAAGTAGGGCTATGAAGTTAGAAAAGCTCACAGTGGAAAGCTAATAGCCACTGGATCAAGGACTTCTGGAAATCTATATACTCTCTCAGAAACTTCAGAAGGATCATGCTTGATTGGATAGGAAGATGAAAATTGGCCATGGCACAAGAGGCTCGGTCATATTAGCTTTGACAATCTAGTAAAAATAAGTTCAAAAAGAGTAGTAAGAGATATACCTATGATTGGCAAACCAGTAAATAGCATCTGTGCTTCATGCCAAAAAGGGAAGCAAACCAGATCCACATTTAAAGCAAAGGAATATTTCACCAGCAAAACTGTTAGAGCTAATACATACTGATTTATGTGGACCCATGAGAACACAAAGCATAAATGGTGACAAATATTTTATGTTGTTCATAGATGACTACTCCAGAATGACATGGGTATTATTTTTAAAGCTTAAATCAGATGTCTTTGAGATGTTCAAGATTTTTAAAAAGCAAGTTAAGAATCAGACTAGAAAAAGAATTAAATGCCTAAGATCGGACGGAGGAGGAGAGTTTATCTCAGAGGAGTTTGCAGAATACTGTCAAAAATATGGGATTAGAAGACAGTTTTTAGCAGCAAGGATACCTCAGCAGAATGGTGTTGTTGAAAGGAAGAACATGACTGTGCAATAAATGGCATGAACAATGTTGGATAAGAACAAAATAGCTGACAGATTCTAGAAAGAGGCAGTACATACTATAGTTTACATTCAAAATAGGTGCATGCTAAGGACACATGAAAGCAAAACATCGTATGAACTATGGTTCGACAGGAAAGCAACAGCAAGATACTTCAAAGTGTTTGGCAGTAAGTGTTATATCAAACAAACTAAAGATAATATTGGTAAGTTTGAAGATAGAGCTAATGAAGGTATTTTTCTCGGTTACTCAACTAAAAGCAAAGCCTACACATGTTACAAAAAGCGGCTAATATTGAGAGTTCTGATGTTAAAGTTGATGAAGGTAGAGAAAGAGAAGCTACGTATCAAGAAAACTACCCCATTTATGAAGAAGTCATTGAAGAAGATGAAGAAATAAGGATAGAAGAAAATAAAAAAATTGACTCAGCTGATTTAAGAATTGACTCAGAAGAAGAAGAGAACAAAAAATTTAAAACAGGCAGCTGGCAGAAAAATCATCCCAAAGAACAGATTATTGGGGACCCAACTGTTGGTATTCAGACAAGAAGAGCGAGTAATAAGGAACTACTCTTTATTATCCAGACATTGAACCCAAAAATATTGCTTGAAGCCAGCACAGATGAAAGTTGGATGAAGGCAATTAATGAAGAACTAGATCAGATTGAGAAAAACAAAACCTGAGAATTAGTACCACGGCCAGAAAATAAAAACATAATCGATACTAAATGGATTTTTCAAATTAAATTAAATGAATATGGACAGGTTGTCAGAAATAAGGCAAGATTGGCCTGTAAAGGCTATGCTCAGGTTGAAGGCATTGATTTTGAAGAAACCTTTGCACCAGTAGCCAGACTAAAAGCAATTAGAATGTTTCTGGCTTTAGCAGTCCATAAAAATTTCAAAGTATATCAAATGGACATAAAATCAGCATTTCTGAATGGAAAACTGGAAGAAGAGGTATACATTGAACAGCCAGATGGCTTCCAACTCGATGACAATCTTGATTTTGTTTGCAAGTTAAAGAAAGTGTTGTATGGTCTAAACCAGGCACCCAGAGCATGGTATGCAAGGCTAGATAACTATCTTATTAAACAAGGGTTCAAGAAAGGTTTGGTGGACAACAATTTGTATGTTAAAACAGAAAATGGCAATCTTATTGTCCTTGTTGTTTATGTAGATGATATCATTTTTGGCAGCAGTCATGATAAGTCTTGTAAAGACATAGCAAATAAAATGAAGACAAAATTTGAGATGTCAATGATTGGTGAACTTTCTTATTTCCTCGGACTGCAAGTCAATCAAAGTGAAAAGGGCATTTTTATCTCCCAAGTAAAATATGTGAAAGAAATGCTGAAAAAGTTCACAATGGAGGATAGTAAACTTGTCAGCACTCCCATGACAACGAGGTTGCAAGTTGAGCAAGGATGACAAATCTCCAGGATGTAGATCAAACCATGTACGGGTCTATGATTGGAAGCTCGCTGTACTTGACAACCACTAGACCAGATATATTACGGGCGGTATGCATGGTAGCAAGATTTTAGGCTAGTCCCAAAGAGACTCATGTGACAAGCTGTAAAGAGGATTTTTAGGTACCTCAAGGGTACTATGGAGTATGGGTTGTGGTACCCAAAAGGTAAGGACTTCACTCTTATTGCATATTCTGATGCAAATTGGGCAGGATGTATTGATGATAGAAAGAGTACTAGTGGAGGAGCATTTTATCTTAGAGACAGACTGGTAGTATGGCACAACAAGAAACAAGAATTAGTATCTTTATCCACAGTAGAGGCAGAATATATTACAACAACAACATGCTATACATAGATATTATGGATGAGACAAACACTGAAAGATCTTGGTATTCACTTCAAAGAGCTAATTTTAGTAAAATGTGATAACACCAGTGCTATAAACATATCAAAGAATCCGGTTATGCATTCTTGAACCAAACATATTGCAATCCGGTATCACTTCTTGAAGGATAAAGTTACAGAAGGTGAAGTCAAATTAGACTTTGTTTCGACTACAAAGCAAGTAGCAGATATATTCACAAAACCATTGCCCAAGGAAGTTTTTGAGTACCTTCGGAGTAAGTTGGGAGTAGTCACATTTCACAAGAACTGACTATCAACTGGGATCACATTCTTAGGGGGAGTATTTATACCTATGTTTATAGTTTTGCTCACATTCATTATTTTTGCTAACTATAACAATGTGTATCTGAGAATGTTGTGTATAGACTCAGGGGGAGTCTGCAGCAGCCCTTTGGTATTATTGTCAAAGGGGGAGAAGAATTACAGAAGAGTGCATGAGTGTTGCCAAAAATTCCAAAGGGGAAGATTGTTGAGCAAGGTGCAACAAAAGTATTGTCATTGTTGTCAAAACAGACAGATAGATCAGTTGAAGTAGTGGATAGGAGTTCAGAGGTCAGTCAGATCATGTTCAGCGAAATTCCAAGAAAAAAAAAGTGACCCAGATTCAGAAAATAAAAGAAAAAGACAAGAAAAATGTCGTGATATCGCGACATGTTTTCTATCGCGATATCGTGACAGGTTGAGAAGAAAGAAGGCAGAAAGAAAAACGTCACGATTTCGCGACATGGACGAGGAGAGAGAAGGCACAAGCAAAATTGTCACAATTTTGCGACATGGACGAGGAGAGAGAAGGCACAAACAAAACTGTCACGATTTCGCGACATGTTGCAGGCAAAGAAGCCAAGTGGGAAAACTGTCACGATTTCACGACATGTTGGAAGCAAAGAAGGCAAGTAAGAAAACTGTCGTGATTTCATGACATGTTCGGAGAAGAAGTGCTTGCAAGGAAAACTATCATGATTTCGTGACATGTTCGAAGAAGAAGCGCTTACAAGGAAAACTGTCACGATTTCGTGACATGTTCGAAGAGAGCGCTAAGGATGAAAAGAGTCACGATTTCACGACATGTTCAAAGAGAAAGCGCTAAGGATGAAAAGTGTCACAATTTCACGATAGGTTCGAAGAGAAAGTGCTAAGGATGAAAAGTGTCATGATTTCGTGACAGGTTCGAAGAGAAAGTGCCAAGGAGAAAAAGTGTCACGATTTCGTGACATGTTTCGATTTCGTGGGCCAAAGACAGAAAAGGCATAAGGCAAGAGAAGTGTCGCGATTTTGTGACATGTTCTATTTTTGCGGGCCAAAGACAGAAAAGGCATAAGGCAAGAGAAATGTCACGATTTCGCGACATGTTCAGTTTTTACGAGCCAAAGACAGAAAAGAGACAAGGCAGCGAAGATGTTGCGATTTCATGACATGTTCCGATTTCATGGGCCAAAGACAGAAAAGGCATAAGGCAAGAGAAGTGTCATGATTTCATGACATGTTCAGTTTTTGCAGGCCAAAGATAGAAAAGAGACAAGGCAGCAAAGATGTCACGATTTCGTGACATGTTCTGATTTCGCGGGTGAATGGCAGAAAAGGTACAAGGCAGAGAAAGATGTGACAATTTCATGACATGTTTTTTTTTCGCTAGAGCAAGCCAAGTAGAGTAGCGAGAGGGCGAATGTGTCACGATTTTGCAACATGTCTAGTTTTCGTGGGTGCAAGCGAAGAAGTGAACAAGGAAGCCAAGAATGTCACAATTTTGTGACATGTCTGGTTTTTGCGGTTGCAAGCAAAGAAGTGAACAAGGAGGCCGAGAATGTCGCTATTTCACGACATGCTATATTTTCACAGGTAAAAGGCGAGAAGGGCAGAAAGAGACATAAGTGTCATGATTTCATGATAGGTCGTAATAGCATGCTTACTAACAGTCAACTGAAAGCAGAACGACGGTTACAGGGGCAGTTGTAGAGAAAAATCATGCAGTGAAAATAAGTAGAGTTAACTGAAGTTAGTGCGGCAGTTATAGATAGAAATCATGCAGCTTTTTAGTAAAGTCAAAAAAGGAGAAATCTAACAGTCGTATAAATAGAATCAAATATGCATGCATGAACAGAAAAGAACACGAACAATCATGGAAGAGGTATATATTGCATGTAATGTATTTAATGAAATGCCCACTCTAAATACGCAAAAGGAGTTACATTAAGAAATAGTTACGGGTTGCATGCATAAAAATGGAAGTTAAAAATAGAGAATAATATGTTATAAAAATAGGTCTGCGTGAAGAATAATGTTGTTGCTAAATATGTGAAAGTGTTGCCGAAAGAGGGTGAGAAGAGTGTTGTAAGAGAGCGACAGGTGAAGCAGTGAGTATTTACTGTATTTTGATAAATTGGAGACCAGTAAGGGTCTTGAAAAAGTGAAGGCATTTGTATCAGTAATATATCTTTCAAAACAGGGATCCAAGTAGGTGCTTGGATAGGGGTTGGTGCTCCTTTCTGTTGATGTAGATAAATCAGGGGTTGGTGCTCCTTCCAGTCGGTGATGATAAACATATTATAAAATCGGTGTTTTGCAAAGGCTAGATTTGGACCGTAGTCCAAGCAGTCATTCTTAAGGAGTAGCCAAATTGGTGAACCTCGTTACATTGTGTGTTGTGGTGTGTTCTCTTGTGTTTATTGTTTTATCTATTTTCAAGTTTTGGTTGTTTCATTTTTAAGAGTTGCAGATTAGATTTATAGCAACACTGATTCACCCCCCCTCTCAGTGTCATTGTGAGAATATCAAGTATTTCTAAAATCCACTTCAGCCAATTTTCACCCGAAGCAGTAGAGTTTGAGAAAGTGCTTCGGCCAAAACTCCCCCGAACTGTCGTTTCAAAAGAAGATCGGCCCAAAGCATTTTTCTTGACCCATCAGTGAAGCAGTTTTGCCAGTGAACCAGTGAAGGATAGAAGGAGATTGGCTTCGGCACTCCACACCCCCGAAGTAGTTTTACAAAGTAAAAATCAACAAGGTGCTTCCTAGCACTTCCTAGGAACGCTTCCCAAGTTGGGCATTTTCCCGAGGCAATCAAAGAGCCTCATAAATGCATATTTTCTTGCCCAAAAAGCTTGTTGCTCATTTTTGGTAATTGGATGCGAAGTATCAGTCTGTGAAGAAGAAGCCCGACAAGTATGGCCGCCACTCGAGCATCGCACCTACAATCCAAGGACACCCAGGTAGCTCATTTAATGCAACTTTCCCTGACTGAATTGGTCACCATTACCAGTTTTGGTAGCCAATTTGAGAGATCATCCGTAGTAGCAGTGAGGAGCCAATTTCTTAGGGCCTGAGGGTGTACTCTGTCATTCTTGTAATAATGATTTAGAGGGTCGGGTCCTCTATAAAAACCTAGGCTTTGCAATGTAAAAGGGGGGAACTTTTTGCTAGAAAGCTGCTATAACTTGATGTCCTGCACTTAATACTAAAGACCTTTTGTGCTCTATTTCTCTCTTTTATGCTGCCTTCTATGCTTAATTCTTTTGTCTTTTCTTGTTCGTGTACTGAGATTTTGAATCCTGAATCTGGTGTACGATCGGGGACTGAACCCCTAAAATTCGCCCTGAAGGATACATAGGAGAGGAAAAATGCCTTGTCACTTTCCTTTATGCTATCTGGTGGATTGAGGTTTTTGTTATTCCCTTATCTCAATCATTGTTACTCTGAATCCTAAATTCCAGTGAGAGAGAAAGGAGAACCTTGCGAACCCGTCCAGAGGATACATAGGAAGTTTGGCATTTCGTTTCTTTCACGTTATTCTTGGTATTTCTTGTTGCTATTCGAGTTGTTAGCGAGTAATCGTGCTTCCTGTTCTCTCACACTTTAAATCATCATATTCTAACCCTTACTCTTTTTATTTCTTTCTCTAACCCTTACCCCTTTTTATTTCTTTTCCTAACCCTTACTCTATTTATTTCTTTCCTACACTCTTGTCTCAAACCCCAAAAGTACATTATTATAGGATCCAGCCTTTATCCAGAGATTGGCATGAGGGGCATCTCTTCCCCTTGGCCTTTCAATTTTGGTCATAGGTCTAGGGCGCGCAAACCCATCGAAAGTCCTTTCCTATGTAGATTTGATGACCAATAGTTTCTAGCACGCCCGGTGGGACTCAAGGTCCCATATTTGAGAAAATTTCTAGCCCGTCCTCACCAAAGCTAGTAGTTCCAACAAGTTCCTGGTGAGATCCGGTTAGTCTCATACCCTAAGTAGTAGTGAGAATTGATGCTCTCATTACTAAGAGACTCTTAGCATCTGGCAACTCTATTTTACCCGAGAATATTCAAGTCGTAAAGACCAGTACTAAAGCCTGTGCCTTCATGCAAACAATATGGAGAGTTAGGAATAGAGGAGAGGAAACCAACTTCTTTGAGCTTGATATTGATGCCTTTGGGGAATGCTCTAGGTTAGTTACCCTTGAATATCTCTTATGTGGGACATCCTCGCAAGAGGCTGCTGTTGACGAGCAAGGCATAACTTCCGATAGCACAGCAGCTAGTTTTCCTCTGAATCCTCCCAACTCACCGAAGCATCCTAGTGCCTCTATTCCCATTGGCCTTCCGATGAGCAACCCAAGAGGGACTTCGGGGACCTCTATTCCATAGAACCTAGGCACAAATATGGCCCAGCAACAACAGCAGCAAATGTAGTAGCAACCGTCACCCAGATTATTTCCAGCATGGAATTCTTTGTCATCGTTGAATCTCGCAGGCCAAGGGCAAGTTCCACCTGCTGCAATAAAAAAGCTTTTGACATTCGAAAAAACTGGAAAGACTACTTTAGAGCATACCCAGGACATCATTTCCCTAGTAAAAATCCATGATATCACAGAAGAGTGAGTGATGGTGAAGCTCTTGGTTCTCTCCCTTAGAGGAAAACTCCTCTATTGGTATAGATCTCTGCCATTCGACACTATTACGGGATGGGACCAGTTAGCCGGGCAGTTGATGCAAGGCTTCAACGATTCCGCCGATCCAACTTCTCTTCTGCAACAATTCACTTTGATCCAAAGACATCCATAAGAAGAGATTGTAGATTTCAATGTTATGTTCACTCGAACTTGGCAAAGAGTCCCATTTGGACTTTGCCCAATCGACGAAGCCATGACGTACTACTTTCTTCGGGCCTTCAACCCTGATATTGGCCTTATGATAAGGTACTCAAATGTTAATACTTTTCCAGAGTTGTATGGGTTAGCCAAGAAAGAAAAAATAGACCTCATAGTTGTGGGTAAACTCCATCAAAGAATGCCAATGCCCATACTCCCCGAGTTCCTTCAAGCACAGTATGCGAGCGCAGTCACTCCGTAGATTTTTGCAATCCCTACATACCCGATCTCATCCTAAAACCCAAATCCTGTTGTGTCGCAAATCACTGCTCCACAGATACATTTCCCCAAAATTTCAACTATGCCCCCCACCATCACTCCAACATTTCCAATGTTGCTAGCACCCCTCCAACATCCTGCCCTACCTCCAATACTAACTATGGCTTCTTTACCATCATTTCCCAAGGTCGATGATATCTAGGCCAAGATACTGCAAGAAATGCAATCGTTAAATGCCACAGTACAGACCTTGTCCAATGACATGACCGTTGTCAAGAAGAAGCAAGTGCAACAAGAGTTTCTACCAAGAAGGTCTTATCCCACACCTGTGCTTACCAAAGATCAAGCGGTCCATCAAGGAAAAGCTTTGGCAAGAAATGCTATGATAGATGAAGCCCCAAGCACTTTCGATCATGTATATTGGTGCTCTACATGTAATGATCCTCACGAGGAGAGTACATGCATGTTGCATCAACACTATGTGCAGACACTAGCAAGCAGCGGTCAAGGCGTTCAAGTCAACATCATTAGACAATTGGATCAGAACTTGTCAATCGACGAGGAAGATCCAGTCACAATCCTTACTAGGGGAGGTAAAAGGTCGATAGAGGTGGATGCTACTTAGATGGCTCCTTTGAAGGTACATGATTGATTTGAGAAAGGACAACCCTCCTCTTCGACTCTAAGCGAAGCTCCTCTGCCAGCTCCAATAAAAGAAAAGGCCCAAAAGGCCACTGCCAAACCACCTTAGGTGGAGACCAAAGAACAAGCTAAGGAAAAGCTCAAGTTTCCCTCGCTCACCAAGCGACAAAGGGTCAAAGTGATAGAGCAATATCGCACCAAGTACGAACCAAGAAAGGAACCTGAGGTGCATAGCTCCCCAACCTACAACATTGTAGAAGAGTTGAAGAGGATTCCAGCAAAAATCAGTTTGTATGATGCTCTGCAACTTCTTGGACAAGTAGACCTGCTACAAGAATCATTAAAGAGGATTAATACAAAGAAGGTAGAGCCACTCGCCCTAGTGCAAACTCTGTTCACATCCATCACAAGAAAAAATAGACCACCACCATTCTACTTATCCTTACAAATGGAAGGGTATATCGTGCATAACTATATGATAGATTCTGGATCTATGACAACAGTCATGCCAAAGGCAGTATGCGAGGAAATAGGCATGGAATACACACGAAGCAGTCACGGAGTCCTCTAGTTGGACGGTACCCCAGTGAAGACTATAGGTGTCATCAAAGACATTCCTATTCGACTACATAAGACACCTCAAATCACAGTCATACAAGAGGTGGTAGTCATGGACCTTGAGCCCTACTTCAGCATGTGCCTATCGAGGGAATTCACGACAAAGCTGGGCGGATATCTATCCATGGACTACACTCATCTAGAGATCCCCTTCAAAGGGAAGAAGGTGAAGATCTATAATGAAAAGCCTTCTACGTTCCTGGTTTAGAAGATGTCCGAGGAAGAGAGCAGTGACCCTGTGCATACGATCACGGAGGAGCTAGAGCAAGTGGATTTGGTCCAAGAATCTCTTGCATAGTTGTGTTGTGAAGATGAATTTTCATTGGCAAATTTCAATGCCATGATAGAGACCGAGGTGGGGTGCTACACCATCGCCAAGTTCGAGAAACCAGCCAAAATGGAGGGGAAGGTTTCTGCTCAAGAAGGACTATGGAAATTGTTCTTCGACGGTGCCCGATGCAAAAATGGCACCGAGGGCAGAAATCCTTTTGATTTCGTTATTCGGTGAGCAAAAGGAATATTGCTATCGATTGACATGGAGCTGCACCAAAAATGCAGCAGAATATGAAGCCTTGTGCTTAGGACTCAAGAAAGCTGACAAGTTAGGCATAAGGCATCTTCAAATCTTTGAAGATTTTGAACTAGTTTGCAACTAGGTCACCAATAGATGCTCTTCAAAGAAGCACTATCTTAAATCATACCGCAATAGGGTATGGGACCTGTTCGACCAATTTGAATCCCTCAATCTGTAGTCTATTCCACGAGAAAATAATCGACATGCAGATGTCTTAGCATCCATCGTAGCTTGATATTCTCCAGTAGACGATATGGTGCATAAGCTGAAGGCTGTAATGATGATCTATAGACCCTATGTCCTGGACAAAGATTTACACTGGCAAGTTTTTGACAACGACGAGCAGATTGTTAATTTCATGATCCAAGAAGCCACTACAGTCGAAGACCGAAGCCCTGATGAGGAATAATACGAAGGATTGGTCTAGTTGAAGAACAATCATGTTCCCAAGAGATTGATCACGCTTAAGAGCCTTTTCGATCAAAATGATCGATCGCTCTCCCATAGGATCCAGATCAACACGCAGCAATATCAAGATTTAGAACAGGAACCTGGGAAAGTAATAAATGTCGAGACCAATTGTAGTTCAAAAGAAATAGAATGAATCCGATGTCTATGTAAGAAGTACCCAGATATCATGGCTTGGTCTTATCACATCCTCAAGGGATATGATCAGCAGCTGATCCAACATACAATCCAATTAAAAGAAGGGGCCAAACCTTTTCGATAGAAGCAAAGGCCGATTAATCCAAATATCAAGGTCCTGATGAAGGCTGAACTGTTGAAAATGCTTGAAGCAAAGATCATTTATCCCATCAAGCATTCTTCCTAGGTAACGAACTTGGTCCCTATCAAAAAAAAGAACGGAGACATCCGGTTATGTGTAGAATTTCGCAACCTGAATCATGCTTCCCTCAAGGACCACTATCCTCTCCTACAGATCGATCAGATCTTGCATTCGGTGGCTGGAGCTCAACGATTCTCCCTGCTTGATGGTTTCTTTGGATATAATCAAATTTGGGTCAGGGACGAATACCAGCATAAGACCGCATTCACAACCAAGTGGGGCACATTCACCTACCAACGAATGCCTTTTGGCCTCTCGAACACGGGAGCTACTTTCCAGAGGGCGATGGACCTAGCTTTTGGCGAGCTTCTAAACAAGGTTATCATTATCTATTTGAATGACATGACCGTCTTCTCCTGAAAGAGAGAGAACCACCCAGAACATCTTCAATAAATTTTCAAAAAATGTCAAGATTTTGGCATCTCAATCAATCCAAAAAAGTCTATCTTTGCAGTCAGCGAAGGAAAGCTGTTGGGACACACAATTTCAAAAAAGGGTCTTGTCGTGGATCCTAAAAGAGTCGAAGCTCTGATGAAGCTCCCAATTCTAGTGGATAAAAAGGGCCTTCAATATTTCTTCAGTCAGATTAACTTCGTAAGGAAGTTTGTCCTAGAATTCGCCCAGGTCGTTAAGCCGATGTCTAAGCTTTTAAAGAAGGGTGCAGAATTCATCTGGACAGAAGAGAGGAGAAAATCATTCAAAGAAATCAAGGCCCGAATTGTTCAGGCACTAGTCTTGATCAACCTCGACTACAGTTGAGATTTTATCCTGTATGCAATAGGAGAACCTGAAAGTTACGCTGCGATCTTGACACAAAAGGGGGAAGATGAGGAGGAATGCCCCATCACGTTTCTCAGTCAGATAATCAATCCCCATAAAGAAAAGTACAATTTCATCTAGTTTCAAGTGCATGCAGTAATGAAGTCTCTCAAGAAATTCAAATAGTTCATTTCTCACAGTCAAACCACAGTCTTCGTCATTCACCCTGATGTGTGTAGTTTCATTATTCAAGGGGAACTGGGAAGTAAGAGAGCTAGTTGGGTAAGCAAAATCCAAGAGTTTGATATTGAGATCAAACCCACCAAACTAGTTCATAGTCGTGCATTATGTCAAGAGCTGGCGAAGAGCGCAACGGCCGAAATAATAGACTGTCAGTCAGATGACTCATCAACAAGAGAATGCCTCGCTAATTAGGAAGAGGCTGAGAAATATTAGGTCGATGAAATAGTGGAATATTTCAACACCGGTAGTTGCCCCTCACATCTGAATGCTTCGCAGTGAAGACATTTCAAGATGTGGTCTGCTCAATACACTATGCGCCCAGAAGGCTTATTTTTTAGGAACATCGACGGTGTCCTCCTCAGATGCATAAAAGATGATGATAAGAGGAGAATCCTAGGTGAATTTCATTCAGGACTATCTGGAGGACACTTTGCTGGAAGAGCAATGATGCTGAAGATAATCAAGGCGGGTTACTATTGGCCCACACTCTTTTTCAATGCCTTCTCCATTTTCTGCAGGTGCGAGCAATTCCAGAGATTCGTCGGCCGAAGCAGAAATGCTTCGATGCCCCTCTGACCGATACAGGTGGAAAAACCCTTTCAATAATGGGGGATGGATTTCGTAGGGGCCATATCGCCAAAATCCTCTGTTGGGCATAAATTCATTATGACTACGATGGATTACTTCACCAAATGGGCCGAGGCAGTCCCCATAAAACACATAGATCAAGATATTGTCTTCACCTTCCTGGAAGGATTGATTACCTGCTTTGGCATCCCTGAAGCAATTATTATAGATAACGGTCTTGGTTTCATGGGCGCAAAGATCAACGAGTTCCTATACAAGTATGGGATATATCACAAGGTGTCTTCCAACTATTACCCCCAGGGCAATGGATTGGCAAAATCCACCAACAAAACCCTATTGAGGATACTGAGAAAGCTGATCGATCAAAACAAAATAACTTGGCACCTCCTTCTGGATCGGGCCTTGTGGGTTGATTGGGTTTGTCAAAAGGTCAATCAAGACTTCGCCTTATGCTCTGGTCTACAGCAAGGAAGCCATCCTACCCACTCACATCAAGATCCCTGCATTATAGTTGCTAGAAGAAAATGAAGCTTACCTAATGGAGAGACGCTTGGTTCAGCTACTACAACTAGAAGCGGAATGTGAAAAGGCCTACCAGAACTTCGCACGACACACTGAGGTCACCCGAGAATGGTTCAAAAGGAAATCATTCGATCGCACATTCAAAGTAGGATACCTGGTATGGAGGTGGGATTCATGGAAGGCCAAGCCTGGGAATCATAAAAAAATGGATGCGTTCTAGGACAGACCGTTTGAAATAGTAAAAGTGAATTCGTCCAATTCCTTCATCCTCAAAGATGCGAATGGCCAAGTTTTACCAATCTCTGTCAATGGTCTCCACCTGAAGACCTTCAATCGCTAAGGTATGTACGCTCTAAAAAAAAAAAAAATCTTGCATATATTTTTGTATATAGGGTTTCAGTTCTTTGTCTATACTTTGTTCAAAATATCGCGGAGAGCAAACGCCACTTCAATCGCAAAAGCTAGATTCTTGGCTTTGGCTTCACAAAGCATGATCGGAATCACCTTTGGGGGGGTTTCGGTCCGAAGTAGCTGACGAAGGGAAGTTCGCCATGAAGCAATTCATCCTCAAAGAACCAAACCACATGCAAATCAAGGATGTGGAAAATGCTTCGCTAAAGAAATGTGCTAAATGCATTGTTTGAAGTAATTCTTGGTGAGGCCCTCCTCGATGAAATGGGTTTCGGTCGGCGGCATTCATGAACCGAAGCAACAGCATGGCAAAGGGGAACTTCGGGCCCAAAATGAAAGAAATCAGCCTGAAGAAGAACTTCATGGCAAAGTCCATATCGTCAAACCTCGCATACGAGGTGGACACATTTAGGATGTGCCTCGAGAAATGTGTCAATAGTAGCCTCGAAAGGGGGCCGAAGCAAATGAACTCAATGTGAAAGAAATGACACTCATCCCAAGGCAGTTTGTTAACCTAAAAGCCATGCTAAAGTACCAGGTGGCAGTGATTCGCGTTCCCAATACAAAATTCAATCGTCGAATTGCATGGCCTCGTGTATGACGTCACCATATAGCCAATCAGATGCCACAATGATACTTTTAGGACAGGCCCACAAAGTAATTACGACAGTTGCCATAAATGCAGGAGGTTGCCCTCCGAAGCTATAAAATGCAGATGCCCGTTAGGAACAAACCATTTGCAAGCATGAGAGTCGAGTCTGCATTCTGTCTCTTCAAAAGAAATTTTGCATCTAAGATTCCACTATTCGTCGTGATTATCTCATCCCTTGTTTTGAGGTGCTGAACTCTTCTACATCATAAGTTATTCTGTAACGATCTTTCACAATGAGAAAGAAGAACCCCACTCAGAAGGGAAAAGAACCAGAGACGACAGTTCTAGAGAAGGCGAGAGCCGTGGAAGAAAAGAAACAAAGACCTAGGAGGGTCAATCCTCCCCCATGCCTAGGAAAACAAGTAATGGAAGGAGGGGAAGAGTCCGATGATGAGCCCAACATAGAACCACCTGTCAATAAGTGGGTGAAAATCAGAGACCCAGAGCTCTTGAAAACTGTGGCCGAGCTTTGGTATACCATCAAATTCATGTGAAGCAGGATCTCGATAGAGAATAAGAGGGCCGCGGTGTATTATTCCCACATATACTAGTATCTAGTTCCTCCTACACATCACTTCCCCGAGCTCATGTACGCCATCGCTCAGAACTACCAACCACAAACCAGACAGGTGTTGGATGCCTCAGGTCAAAAGTTGTTTTCCATTCTGAAGGAGGATGTGTAGGTAGCGTTCGCACCACAGTAAAGGCCACCAAAAGGCTATACCATTTGTAATGTCAACCTGAGTGAACAAACGAATAAGTTCACCTCTAATCCCTTCATCTTGAGATTTTTGCATGAAAAACTCAAGAGCGAACTTCCTTTCGACAAGCGACCCCAGATGCCCATGCCCTTGGAGGCCTTCAAGAACACGGATATATTCTCTATCATGGCATGGGTGGTAGGCTTGTCAAATGATACTTTGGTATACCCATGGCAGGTGTCTCTAGATGAATGCATTTCCATAGGAGAGTTCTATGCCCTTGATGCTTCGCGACCGAACACCAACCCAGTTTTCTTTAATTGGGTAGAATGGGTGGCTCAAAATCTGCATATGTGGTTGGTATCCATGAAGGATGCTAGCAAGGAGCTACACTTCTAGCCTTGTTCCTTCTTGGTTTGGTTCTTCTTCTTTCATGTACATAAAGCCCTTCACCATTGTGATGTTTCACCAGTCAGCGAGGATGGGATCCCTTTGCCCGTATATCAATGGACTCGTCTCCTACTGAGGTTAGAGTCCTATTACCCTTTCAATCAGTAGTTTTTGGGACCTGCGATGCATGTTCTGACAAAGTCTAGCCCTTGGGTGCCTCTCTGCCTTAGAGATAAAGTGGTACTGGATAAAAGGGGGGATGTGTTTCAATTAACACAAGGGCTTGTGATCCACATTTTTGACTTCATGGGGAAACCCTTCCTGCTACCTTTTTTCCCTTTAGAGTACCAATTTGCCCTAGAAGTTGCTCGACAAAGCGATGCAACCGACGAAGCCTACAACCATGGGTGAAAGTGGGCACACACCTACGAATTCCCCTTCAAGATGGGAGTGATCGAAGTCTTTGCCCTGAAGCAAAACATATACCTGGAGGAGAAGCTCACCGATTTTGGTCTGCTTCAAATACCACAGAGGTGGCTCTACGACCCGTTGGGGGTGATGAGAGATCACTTGAAAAGCAAAAACTTCCATGTCTATCCTCGCCCCAAAATTTTGGAGCAGAGGAATAACCCCAATGGTACGGACCTAGAGTGGCACTTAGAAGAGATGAGGATGCTGCCTCCTTGGCATGACTTCTATCCTATGGAGGTCAAATTCGATCCAGACCAGTACCCATTTCCAACGCTCGACTCCACTTTCTGGAGAAAAGCAAAGGATGATTTAAAAGAGGAGTTGAAAGACTGGGATGAGGAGCAGTTAAGAGAATGGTGGATTATGAGAGTCCATCACCGAAAGATGAATTCTTATGGGATTCTAACAATGGACAAGGAATTCGCAATTGTATATCAGACCAATATTGGATCTTGGGAACCCTTGTCCTTCACCGACTTCATCCATCGGCCACCCTAAGTTTAGACAAAATCCTCGGGAGGAATGATAATGTCCCTAGGGAAAAAGTAGCCAGGGCCACGCCAAAATATTTACCACAAAGGCCATCCAAATTTCTCAAGATAGCAATAGAAGAATCAGAACAACCCCTCGAGAGGAGGAAAAGAAAGGAGCGGGAACCTACACAGGCGCCCCTGAACTTCCCAAAGAGACCACGCACAGGCACTCCGAGCGCCCCTATTGAAAGATCAAAATTAGGCTTAGCCAAAGAAAATGATGGAGGAACTCCACTAAGTGCCAAAATGGTCCCAAACATAGATGTCATTAACACAGAGGAACTCATGGAAGTCATGGAATCCAAAAGTACCGAGGCCCAGGAGGAACAAGGGCCAATCACCCAGGAGATCACCATGGCCACTCTGCCAGGAGGGCACGTAGGTACGTTTTCTTCACCTTATGCTCTGGTTTCTTGTAAGCCTATCCCGACCCTGGACAAAAGCTCTCACCTGTCCACCCTACCTCCACAAGGTCAATCGCCTTCTTACGCCGTGTCCCTAACTACTCCCCCGAGTCTTCCGGCCAGGACAAACCTATCAAAGTTACTTCACCCAACCACACTGCCAATCCTTTAGTCATCAACCAGGGTGAAGCTAATAGTCCAATGCCAAACCCTGAGGCTCATTCCTCCATTGTACACAATGTGCTCCCACTCGTCGAAGCCCCCATCACCCCTGTTGCCGAACCTTCAGGTGAGGCTATCCCCTTCAATTCTTTGTATTTGTTCAATCCCTTGGCTGAAGATTTAGCCGCATTCGACTCTAAGCTATCCTCAATATGGGAATCCCCCTTGGCCAAAAAGCTCCTCCAAGCCCGACAAAACACAGAAAGAATGTTAAAAGAGGCAAGAAAGAAGAAAGGGTGCTCACTCACTCAGGTTGAGAGGTGCGCCATCTTTGATTTGGAGGTGGGAAAATTGCATAAAGTAAAGAAGATACCCAAAGTCCAAAAGCCCCTGGACAAAATGACTCCAGCGAACTATGAATATCAAGATAAAGAAAAGGACTTGAAACATCTGAACGTGGACAAGGAGTCCACCTCTATGCACGCTAGAATCGAGACCTTCAAGGCACATGCCAACATTGCCAACAAGCACAGGTTCGAAGCCAAGAGTGCTAACATCAAGTTGGAGGAGGAGCTAGCAAGGGCTCACTCCAAATTGGCAGAGGCCGAGGAGCAGTACAAGCTAATGCAAAAAGAATCACATGCCCTAAAGCTACGAATAGCACAGCTGGAGTGCACAGTTGAGAATCAAGCACAAAGGCAGGCCAAAAATGATTTGAGGGCCAAGGAGCTTGAAAGTAAGATCTTGCAAGCTCAGATCTAGCTGCACAAGAAGGAAGGCCTAGGGCTACTTGATAGGAGAAAAATCAAGGAGATTCGCTCACATCTGCTCAAGAATTTTAGGTCTCGAGCTGTCAGTGCCCTTTCAATTTTAGCTTACACCATAGAAGCCCAGGTTTCCACCGTCGAAGGAGGGCCAATCATTGAAGTGGTCATTTAGAATGTCAGAGCCTGACTCAAGCTGGACCTCAAGGTCCAAGATGCAAGGTATCAAGATTTGAAGCTCACAGTGATGAGTCGGACAACAAGGGATTTGTCAACAGCCCAGGCCACAATTCATGCCTTTTTCTCCATAGTCAAGAAAGCACAAAAGGCAAAAATCCTACTAGACGCATTTGAGAGCGAGAGGTGCACGTCAATGGGCTACTTCAAGGACCTTTCCTCCTTAGGCTTCCCGATATTCATGAATAATTATGGGAAGCCCTTAGCCAAGGAAGAAATCAAGCCGAAGTGGTAGCAGTTTGAAGGTGACGTCTCAGAGATAGATGACTAGGCCGAACCAATAACAGAGAAGCAGGTTGCTGATTACATATTGAAATACTGTAGAATTGCTGCCTCCCTAAATGATCTATACACTAGGTCCCAACATGCAAAAATCAAGCAGATCGATAAGTTTCGTGCATTGGTCAAATCCCTAGAGGATCAAGAGCTGTTCATGAAAAGCGTCTGGTATTAGGTTCGTTGAACCTTAAGAGACATCCATGCCCACCTGGCCCCATTGCCAATGGTTGAAGACATAGCAGAAGCAATGGTGATAGGAGGAGAAGAAGTAGTAGCAAAAGAAGAGGAAGAGGAAGGACAAGATGTGGAAGCACCCCCAGAAAAGGAACAAAGATAAGGGTCTAGAGGTAACTCTGGCCCAATGGATAAAAGCTGAGGGTTCTACCACCGAGACGAGCTCATTGCCCCGTGAGCCGCCAAGAATGTTGACAATATTGTCACATTCCACCAAGGGGCAGAAAAATTAAAACTTTGTATGATATTTGTTTTGTTGAAAGTTTTCTTTTGTTTATAAGTTATAGCAATTTTGGTTTTCCCTATCGCCCCCTGTGGACAAAATGAAAAATAAAAGAGCTTCGGGCCCGAAGTGCTTCAAATCATCACTTCGGGTGAGAAATTTGTCGAAAAAAGTATGAAGGAAACACTTCACACCCGAAGCATTCCCAGTGGCTACTTCGGGTGAAGAGTTTGCCGAAGCAGCATCCAAGCAACTTTGTCGAAGAAGAAAAGATAGCCCGAATCAGCTAAGGCAAAGAAAAGTACTTCAGGCCCAAAGTATTTCTAAACTCCACTTTGGCCAGTTTTCACCCGAAGTAGTAGAGGTCGAGAAAGTGCTTCAGCCAAAACTCCCATGAACCACTGTTTCAAAATAAGATCGGCCCGAAGCGTTTTTCTTGACCCATCAACGAAGCAGTTTTGCCAGCGAAGCAGCAAAGGATAGAAGAAGATCGGCTTCGGCACTCCATGCCCCCAAAGTAGTTTTGTGAAGCGAAAATCAGCGAGGCACTTCCCAGTGCTTCCCAGGAATGCTTCCCAAGTTGGGCATTTTCTTGAGGCAATCAGAGAGCCTCATAAATGCATATTTTCTTTCCCGATAAGCCCACTGCTCATTTTTGGCAATTGGATGCAAAGTATCAGTCCATGAAGAAGAAGCCCGACAAGCATGGTCGCCACTCGTGCACCGCACCTACAATCCAAGGACACCCAGGTAGCTCATTTAATGCAACTTTCCCCGGTTGACTCAATCACCATTACCAATTTTGGTAGCCGATTTGAGAGATCATCCGCAGCAGCAATGAGGAGCCGATTTCTTAGGGCTCGAGGGTGTACTCCATCGTTCTTGTAATAATGATTCAAAGGGCCGGGTCCTCTATAAAAACCCAAGCTTTGCAATGTAAAAGGAAGGGAACTTTTTGCTAGAAAGCTGTTATAACTTGATGTCCTGCACTTAATACTAAAGACCTTTTGTGCTCTATTTCTATCTTTTATGATGCCTTCTATGCTTAATTCTTTTGTATTTTCTCCTTCGCATACTGAGACTCTGAATCCTGAATCCAGTGTGCGATCAGGAATTGAACCCTTAAAATTTTCCCTGAAGGATACATAGGAGAGGAAAAATGCCTTATTGCTTTCCTTTATGCTGCCTGGTGGATTGAGGTTTCTATTATTCCCTTATCTCAATCGCTATTACTCTAAATCTTGAATTCCAGCAAGATTGAAAGGAGAACCCTGCGAACCCATCCAGAGGATACATAGGAAGTTTGGCATTTCATTTATTTCATGTTATTCTTGGTATTTATTACTGCTATTCGAGTTTTTAGTGAGTAATCATGCTTCTTGTTCTCTCCCACTTTAAATCATCATCTTCTAACCCTTACTCTTTTTATTTCTTTCTCTAACCCTTACCCCTTTTTATTTCTTTTCCTAACCCTTACTCTGTTTATTTCTTTCCTGCACTCTTGTCTCAAACCCCAAAAGTAGATTAGTATAGGAGCCGGCCTTTCTCTAGAGATTGGCACGAGGGGCATCTCTTCCCCTCGGTATTTTAATTTTTGTTGCAGGTCTAGTGCACGCAAACCCACCAAAAGTCATTTTCTGTGTGGATTTGATGACCAACAGTAACTGGCCCTGTAACTATCATTCTGAATTTAGTTCACTATTCTTATTTTAGCTGCATGATTTTTCTCTGTAACTACACCTGTAACTGTCATACTGACTTTAGTTAACTCTTCTTATTTTAGTTGCATGATTTTCTTCTACAACGGCCCCTGTAACTGTTGTATAACTTCAGTTAACTGTCACATATCTTATTTTGGCTGGGTTCTCTTCTTAGCTCGTGCCAAAGCGACCTATCATGAAATCGTGACACTTCTGCCTCTTTGTCCTCTTCTCGGATTTTGCTCATGAAAACACATGTCGCGATATCGTGACACTTTCACCTCCTTGCTTCTTTTGTTGGCTTGTACCCATGAAAACACAACATGTCACAATATCGTGACACTTCTGCCTTCTTACTTTCTCTCTCCTCCTTTAGTCATGAAAATGCGACATGTTGCAATATCGCGACACTTTTCTCCTTACGCTTTCTCTTTGCTTTGGCCCCCAAAAATACAACATGTCGCGATATCATGACACTTTTTCTCATTATTCTTTCTCTTAGCTTTGGTCCACGAAAATACATGTCGCGATATCGCGAGACTTTTTCTCCTTGCGTTTTCTCTTTGCCTTCGGGTCATGAAAACGCGACATGTCACGATATGGCGAAACTTTTTCTCTTGGACTCTATCTCTTGCAATATGTCGTAAAATCGTGACACTTTTTCTTTCGTACAATCTCTCTTGCAATATGTCGCAAAATCGTGACACTTTTTCTTTTGGACTCTCTCTTGCAATATGTCGTGAAATCATGACACTTTTTCTTCCGTACAATCTCTCTTGCAATATGTCGCAAAATCGTGACACTTTTTCTACTTGCATTTTTCTCTTCCAACATGTCACAAAATCGCGACACTTTTTCTACTTGCCTTTTTCTCTTTCAACATGTTGCAAAATCACGATAGTTTTTCCTGCTTGCGCTTTCTCTTCGAACATGTCACGAAATCGCGATAGTTTTTCCTGCTTGCGCTTTCTTTTCGAACATGTCATGAAATCACGATAGTTTTTCTTTCTTCTCAACATGTCACAATATCGTGATGCTTTTTCTTTCTTGCTCAACATGTCGCGCTATCGCAACAGTTTTCTTCCTTGTGATTTTCTTTTGATTTTTAGAAAATGGGCCACTTTGATATTTTGGAAAATCACTGTACATACTCTGAATAACCTCTTAACTCCTGTCCACTGCATCAACCGATTTGTCTGATTGTGTTGAAAACAATGACAATATTTTTGCTGCACCTTGCTCAAAAAGAATAGTTTTGTTTGTGAACTTCCTTCTTGGGTACAAGCAAGACAAGAAAAATTGAAAAAAAAAAGAAAAAAAAGAGAAAAAAATTGCAGTAAAGGCATGTCCCACAAAATGGGGATACATGAGGATAAACATCAATTTCAGCAAGGAAGAGGAACAATGGATCCAATACTTCATTTCCAGCAATAAGGAGGCAATTATGATGTATGAAGATTCTTACTGCTCATCTAGAAATGAAGGTTGCATCAATGTTGTAGGTTTCAATAGAAAGAGATGGTGTTTTCATACAATAATTGACATGTTTTTGCAAAATAAGGATTGGTCTTATCCAAATAAGAGTGAGAGATGTTCTCTCTCATTGAAGCACTTGAAAAAAAAAAAAGACAAAAGTTGGTTGAAAATTAGAAATGATAGCCTCTTCTGATGAAAAAATGAAAAAAAGGAAAGAAAAAAAAAATTAGTAGTGAAAACCTTCTTGGAGGCGCTACTGAGTTGGCTTGCATGAAACCAATTTTTCAGCATGCATTGCCTTGTTGATCTACCCATCATTGTTCCACCATTGTACAAATTTCACACTGCACATGTGTTATGTTTATGTTTTCAGATAGCTTGCTAAAGATCATCAAAAGCATCTTGTAAGGTGCATGACCAATTTTCAGGACAGTAAGGTATGTGTTTCTTCCATTTAATTCATAGTAAAAATTTAGCATTTAGTGTATAATAATCGGTATTTGGCATAAAATATTCATATAATATTGACAAGTTGAAAATAGAACATGTTCAATATGTCAAGAAACACCCCCTTATGCCCTTAATTGCATGGAAATTCCAAAATTGTGTAAAAACTTGATTTTGGGACAAACATGGTAGCAATTCTATTTCAATTTGTAGGGCAAGTTTCAAAAGGAGAATTGCAAGTTTATATCTCACAATTGTCTGATAAATTGAAGGAGGATAATTAGCAAAATGCACATGAAGGTTCTATGTTAGTACTACTGGAATAAAACAACAACATACAAAACAAAGAATAACATCTAAACAAAAGGATGAAGAAGGAATTTTTGATGTTATGGAAGGCTTATACACTCTAGAGATGGGCCCACAATAGAATATTGAGCTAACTTTTGCATAGGAGGTCATTTTTGCATTTTTTGATGCATCTTTAGAATGAACAGTCATATCTTTAGAATGAACATGCATATCTTTAGAATGAGCAGGATATCTTTGGAATGAGCAGAAACTGTACTAGAATTGCTAAAAATGCTATAGAATAGCAAAAAAAGTAGGGTACATCAAATATTGAGGTTCATAAGGCTCTACCACAAGTAAGTACATCCCTCAAGCATTTCAAATCCAAAAATTTTATCAATTTTGTTCAAAAGATGCAAACAATAGAAATAAGCATTCAGGCTAAAATGTTGTTAAGAACAAAAAATTCCATCAGTATTACTGAATCTGCCAAATACGGTTCCACAATAAGACTATTGCAAGATGAATCACATGATATTAAGTCTTTAAGAGGTACCTTGCAGCACTAAAACTTGTAGAAAGACAGAAAAAAAGTCATACATGTGCTTAATTGCAAAATACTTGATATAGTGCAGCAATGAGGAATTTATCAGTTAGCAGGTAGCAAAGGATGTTGTTCAAAAGAATAAAACCTGCATATTACTATGGCCTACTAAGATGCATGAGGACATACATCAGTTCAAGTTGGGGGGGATGATGAGGCCCAAAAATGCCTCATTATTGCATAATGTTTGACTACCATATGATAAGTTAATTGCCAAATAGTTGACGAAAATATACTATTTGTTAAGTGTTTGCATGGTTTTATGTTAGGAATACTATATCTCTATTTTTGACTATTTTCAGCATTTTGTGACTGATTTTGCTTGATTAAGTAGCAAGTAAAAACATGCATTTCAATTAACCAAATATGGTATGCTGATATCCATTAAATTCTCAATGGTTTTTGAATGTTTTCCTGCCCTTCAACTTGTTTCAAATCCACATTGAAGCCAAAATTTTAGGACTGTCATAAATCTGAAAATCTAAAAAAAATAACCATATAAAAATCAGCAAGCTGTCACTTTATAGGAACACCTTGAAGTTGTCAAGCAAAGCATGAGGATATGGATGGAATGAGTTCAGAAGGACTACGGAAGACATCTAACCTATTTAGAAGCATTCACACATGGTCTAAATAGGTAGCAATAGGGTATAACAAAGCAAGGACAATTATGCAGCACTGTTGCACTATTTCAACATGGTTACTTGGTGAATGAAGTGTATAAATTCAGTAGCAACATGATGTACTTCTTCATGTTGATATTTGAATAATTTTTCTATGTTATAATTTGTTTTAATTTGTAAGAAATGTCAATAGTTTACAACTATGCAACAGAGTTGGAAAATGCAATAATTTACCATGTAAATTACAGCAAGCTACCAATGAATGGCAAGGCATGGAATTCACACATGGAGAAAAATGAAGGCTATTGCAATATGATCCTGAGGGCTAATCCACCTGAGAAATGTAGATAAAATCACTTGAAGAGCACACAGATTTTCATCTAAAGATATTCAAAATGAGCAGACATCTTCAAAATGAGAAATACAGTCTCTTTAGAATGAGCGAACATCTTCGGAATGAGAAATACAGTCTCTTTGAAATGAGCCACTTATCTTCGAAATGAGAACAGAAAGCACTTTTTTGAATTTTTGACTATTTTTTGATGGTGGAAAAATGGAAAGAAGGTTGAGAAGGTTAAGGGAAAATATCCCCCAGCTGTCTTTGTTGTCCTTGCCGTCCAAAACCACCATTCATGGAAAAAGATCAATTGATCCTCTTCTAGGATAAACCCAGAAATAACTACAGCATAATAGGAAGTTGTTTGCAAGATAGAAATGGCATATTATGAAGTGGAGAAAGATATGTGAGATAGTTCTAGACTCCTCCCATGTACTCCCACCATTGAAGATGCTTTTTAAAGGCCAATGACTACTATTGCAACACAAAATGTCAAGATTTGTATTTATTTCAGATCCAGAATTATTGGCAAATCACTGTAAAGTAGCACATAGGCTGATTTGAGCATGGGATAAGTTGTAAATATTTATATAATAACATAACTCCCTTCTTTGTTAAGCAATTAGGAATTAGAATAGAGAGTTTTCAATAGCAACAATTAGGACTGTACAATGATTTTCTGTAACAGTTTTCAACATGTTTTGTCATCAATAAAAGTGCAGTTATTTTATCATTTTCTATTCTGAGTGTTAATTAGTTAAGGAGTTCTTTTCACCTCCTTCTATATCAGGAAGTATGGGCCCACTTTCAGATCTAGGAGGATTTTTATGGTAGGTTTTAATCTGTAATTTTGTTGCAATAGAATTAACAGATTACTTGTCAAGTTTACTTTTCTTGTTTTAAGTTTGTATAATGTTATTTATGTTTTCTATTATGTTTGTGTACAAAATTTGTGTGTGTGTCAGCTGAAAAATTATATTAAGAATTTTTCCTTTGCTTTCCATGTTTTTCTTGCTTTTCTGTTTTAGCAACTTTCCATTTTCAGCATATTTCATTTTGTTGTCAATTCCTATAGCAGAAGCTTGATGATATTTTGTGGTAGGGCATTGACAGGTGTTTTTAGCATAAGTTTCATTTACAAGCATCATTTCAATTATGCAAGAGTAACTAGGTTTCAATTCTATAAATGTAACTTAGGATTTCATTTTAGCAACATTTAAATTCAGTAATTTAAATTATGTTATTTTAATTCTGCAAAAGTAGATTAGACTTTCAATTTAGTAATTTCAATTTATGCAATTGTAGTTAGATTTCAATTCTGCAACTTAGAATTTGGTTTTAGTTCCTGCAATTTTTTATTCTGCAGATTAGGTTTAGTGTGACACCAAAATTCTAAACCAAATCTGTCTCACCCAATAAATGCTTGAAATCTGAATGCCTGAATTATACTCTGCCCTAGCCTTCTATCGTAGATAGCCTTGGACACCACCCCGAATTGATAAGATCTTTGATATTTAATGATGTTCTTAACGACAATGCATCAATGTTGGTTTAAGAACAAATGACCCAATGAACAAGATCAAAATAAGGGCAAAGGTAAACCAAAGAACAAAAATACAAAGCAACAAGGACACATTGCCACTAAAGATTCTAGTTCAGACTCTAAACGAGCACATAAAGTGCTCATAACACATACATAATACTCTCACAAGGATATTGTTTGGTACATAGATTCAAGCACTAGTAAACATATGACTAGCGATAAGTCCTGGTTTGAGATATTTGAGGCTCGAGAAGGTAGACCGGTAACCATTGTTGATGATCAGACCTATCGAGTTCAGGGAGAAGGAAGTGTTTCTATACCCCTTCCATATGGAGAATGTAAAATTCAAAAAGTTCTTTATGTACTAGGATTGAAAAATAATCTCTTGTCAGTTCCATATATCTTGGAAAATAACATGAATGTCAATTTCAAAGTGGGCAAAGAAAAGAAACGTTGCTTTATCACTTAGAAAGTAAAACAGACAACAACAGGTTCATACAAACATGGTTCGTTTATCTTATATGCAATTACCTCTACACATACTACAATGGAAATAACCACAAAAGAGGCTACTTCTCTATGGCATAAGATATTTGGGCATCTAAGCTTAGGGTATTTATTAGAACTCAGTATATATCAAATGGTGAAAGGACTACCTACTCTTTCATCTACTTTGCCAATGTGCTCAGATTTCTTGTCATAAAAGCAACATAGAGTACCTTTTGAACGTAGCTCTTTTCAAGCTAAAGTACCTTTGGAGTTAGTTCACATAGATTTGTGTGGTCCTATGTCTACTAGTTGTGGAGGAAAAAGGTATTTTTAATTGTTTGTAGACGATCACTCACGGAAAATGTGGGTTTTCTTATTGGAGTTGAAGTCTGAAGCATTTGAATATTTTTAGTAGTTCAAGAAGCTTGTTGAGAAAGAATCAGGATGTTTCATAAAGACCCTCCATTCAGATCGAGGGGGGAATACACATAAAAAAAAATTTCCTCACTTTTACAAAAACATGGGATAAAAATATAGTAACAACAACCTATTCTCCTTAGTCAAATGAAGTTGCTAAGAGAAGAAATCGTTCCATTATGGAAATGGTTTGATGTATGCTTAAGGGAGCCAATATTGAGCACATTTACTGGGCTACAGCTGTAACAACTGTAGTATATATTCTAAATAGGGCACCCACAAGGGCTCTTTAAGGTATGACTCCTCAGGAAGCATGGAGTGGAAGGAAACCCTCCATATTTCATCTATGAGTATTTGGGTGTAAGGCTTTTATGCACATACCTAAGGAGAAAAGAAAGAAGTTAGATGAAAAGACCCTACAATGTGTTTTTCTTGGATATGATGAATTCTCAAAAGGCTATCGGTTGATAGATCCATTCACCAAGAAAATACATGTTAGTAGAGATGTAGTGTTTGATGAAGCTTTCACATCTAGCACTACATCAGTATACCTGGAAGATGAGGAGCAATAGCCATAGTCTCCTCCACAATATAAAAAGCCTCCTAAATGGTATACAAGTACTATGAGAGATTATAAACTCACTTCACCACCAGATATCACTCTCAATCATCCTAAGACATGAAGCATGTCTAGACAGAGAAAGGTAGAAGCATCTACTTTAGTTGATGATCTTTGTGCAGATTTTCAAGAGCTTTCTATTGATAGAGATTTAGAAAGTGGAGATGATATGGAAATTTATGAGGATAGGGTTTACATGTCTTCATATGATGAAAATGAACCTTCTACAGTTGATGAAGCCCTTAGACAGCCTTAGGTAGCTATGGATGTTGAACATAACTCCCTCATAAAGAATTAAAAATGGAAGCTGGTAGATTTGCCTAAAGGAAAGAAGCCCATAGGTTGAAAATGGGTTTACAAAGTCAATTATAAGGCAGATGGCACCATAGATAAGCATAAATCATGTCTTCTAGTGAAGGGCTATGCTCAAAATGAAGGCCTTGATTATGAAGAAACAATTGCACCCATTGCAAGGATGATCACCATTCCAGTTATTTGTGCTATGGTAGCATAGTTCAGATGGAAATTACATCAAATGGATGTAAAAATTGCCTTTATGAATGGTGACTTAAAAGAAGAGGTATACATGACTCAACCTCTAGGATTTGCTGAGGAAGGCCATGAGCAACAGGTTTTCAAGTTGGTCAAATCATTATACGGGCTCAAACAAGCCCCAAGATCATGGTATATTAAAATGGATAGTCACCTACTATAGCATGGATTCAAGAGAAGTCCATCTAATGCAAATCTCTATATCAAGAACACATGTTCTAAAATAGTGATTCTTGTATTATATGTATATGATCTGATAATCACTGGTAATTCAAAGAAATTGATCAACACCATTAAATATGACTTGAAAGATTCATTTGATATGACAGATCTAGGACTTCTCCACTACTATCTTGGTCTTGAGATAGAATAAAAAAAGAATCATCTTAGGGTGACTCAAAAAAGTATGCCAAGACTTTAGTTGGAAAATATCGTATGACTGATTACAAGCCCAAGGCAACACCGATGGAATCAGGGCTTCAATTATCATGGTATGATGACTCACCACAGGTAGATGACATGCTATATAGAAGCCTTATCTATTTGACCAATACTAGACAAGACATTACTTATGTTCTAAACTATCTTTCTCGGTTCATATAGGAACCAAAGGCCTCTCACTAGAAAGTAGCTAAGTGTGTTCTTCACTACATTCAAGGTAGTGTAGAATATGATCTAGAGTATAAGAAGAATAACTCATTCTTTTTATAGAGTTATACTGACTCTGACTATGTTGGATCCCTAGATGACAGAAAATCAACTTCAGGATATGTATTTCATCTTGGATCCGGTCCTGTCTCATGGCATAGTAAAAAGCAATAGGTGGTTGCTTTATCTTCAACAAAGGAAAAGTATCGCGCTGCACATGGAGCTATGTGTGAAGTGATATGGTTAAGTCACATCTTGGCTACCATGGGCCTACCAAAGAAACTTCCTATTCACATGTTTTGAGACAACTCAGGTGTTTTTAACTTGGTCAAGAATCCAGTCCATCATGAATGCACAAAGCATATTGACACAGATTGTCATTTCATTCATGATTAAGTTCCTAAGCATAGGATCAAGCTCTAATACATTCCCATCGACGAACAGGTTTTTGACATCTTCACAAAGGCACTTGGACATGTCAAATTTAAACTGTTTCGAAGTAGATTTTGTATATCAAAGTAATGTAATAAAGGGGGGATGCTAGGATAAAATAGGTAGTATATTACATTATACTACATAGGTTATTACATTTAATTTTCTACCATAGGAGATATTTACTATTCTATGAATTACCTCCTAGTTAACTAATCTTAATAACTAAATATCTTATGATATTTAGTTAGGTTGTTAGAATAAATCTATTATTAATCATCGTTAGCACTTCTAATGCTAAGTGGTTAATAATACTATTTTGTAGCCTAATTAAGTTTCTAATTTGAATGCAATTCCTAATGTTCAATTGATCATCATTTGCTTAATAGATTTTTGCATTATTGCTTCACAATAACTATAATATTGCTTGTGAACTACCTCAATCATGTCAATAAAAAATCCTTAATATCAATATTAATCTAATATTTTTTTAAAATAATTAAAATGCATTGAATATATTTGAATATATATATATATATATATATATATATATATATATATATATATATATATATATATATATATATATATCTTGGTTATGTGAGAAACCCTTATGACGGATGCTCAGGGTGAGGCATTTCCATTCCCACCATGACCTCTCATAAGGGTGAGAGCTGAAATTACCAATAGGGGCCAAACATAGCCATCACACACCCACCCCCTCACACACTCGCCCATGCCATAGTTTTAAAAAGAGTTTATGGTAAACTAGTGTGATTTAAACCAAATTTATGTGGATCCATACTATACGGATCACGTTCCTGAACTGGCCACCTCACACCAAATTGGCTACACACTCACCATTAAAAGGTTTTATGGTAAACCAATGTGATTTGAACCAGATTTGCATGGATCTGCATCGTACGAATCACATTCTTTAACTCGTCGCCTTACACCAACTCGGCTATGCACTCAACCTTTAAAAATTTTAGGTTAGAAATAAATCTCAAGAGACACTCTTAGGTGATCAAAAATGTCATCCCATCTAGGTATACCACTATAAGAAAGCCATAAGAGATTTTTTTTGTTTTCCCCTTTACATCACAGAGGTTTGAACCGTGGACCTCTCGTTCAACGGGGCTAGACTCACCTTATTCACTTGCGCTATAAAGGCAGAAAAAACTTTTTAGGTTAGAAAATACAACACAAGAAAATGCAATATTCTATAATTGTGTGAGTATTTCATCTGTGTTGAGTGCAAGCAGTTTTAGAGGTTTTTTTTGGGTCTTTGGGTCCTAGCGGCCAATATTTTTGTGGTTTTTGTTTAAGATTTTAGTGGGATATGTTGCAAGGGACCCAAGATGGGTTAAAGCATGTCTTTCAACAGATATTCATGTTATGAAATTGATTGAAAATGACTTCCAATTTGCTGCAAAAAATAAAAATAAAATTAATACATTTTCTTGATGTCCATGGCATGGATTAAAGAGATCTCAAAACAAGTTTCAAGCAACTGATCCAAAAATGGTTTAGATCTCAAGTGAATCTAACACTAAGAAGCATCACCAAAACAAATCCACTATGGAAACCCCTTTCAATGGCAAGGATTCCAAAGACTTAGCCCCAAAAATAAATTTTAGTCAAACCTAATGCTAACATTAATCTTAGGTTTTCCCGTAAACCTCTAAGAATGCCTATGATTTATCCAAGTAAAATTGAGTCGGGATATCTTAGGGCAGTTGATGGAACTTTGATTGTTAAGCTAGATATCTACATCATTCATATTGGCATAGAAGATCTAGAAAAAGAGCCTTAATTTGTCATTTCTTGGGTTTTCGCTTGAGCCTATTTGCTTTCAAATTTTGGGCTATGAAAAAATAGAAAAAAAAGGCGAGTTACAAATATCTATTTATCCAAATGGTTATTTTCTTGTTTTATCTGCTAATAATGAAGACAGAGATAAAATATTTCAATGGGGTCCCTGGTTTTTGGAAGGGCATGGCTTTTCATGAAGCCTTGGCATATTAAATTGAAATTTGAAGAAGAGGGTTAATTGAATTATGGAATATGACTATTTTTTTCAATTGGAAACTCTTCAAAAAAATTTATGATGATTTCTGATTGTACTCAAAAATTTGAACATATTATTTATGCTTGGATTTGTGTTTTAATGGATTTTGACAAACCCCTACTTGAAAATATCTCATTACAATTTGGGGAGGACACTTGGGAGCAAGTGGTGGACTATGAGAACATTCCCTGTTCATTGCTAAATTTTCCATGAATATGGTTATTTGGATAATGTCTACCCAAATAAAATTCTACATCAAAATAAAGAGGATACAAACTTAGTAGGCTTATAAATGCTAAGAAGAAGAACACTCAGAAAAAACCAATTATGAAGGATCAATCAAATTTATCAACTAATATATTTGAAATTATTTCCACAAATGATTCCCATGTGAGGAAGAGGAAATAATGGAGATAAAAATCTTATAAATGCAATTTAAAGATGTAGTGAAGGACTCAGAGACAAACCAACAAATTAAAAGTTTTCAACAAGAAAAAATGAGGAAATGTACACAAGAAAACAATCTTTTAAATGTTGAGACTTTAGATAATATGGGTCCCAATATATAATATATTGAACCTTCTAGTAATGCTTTGGCTTTATACATGCAATATTCAAGGTTAGAAGCCATCCCAGGTTCAATTGAGGTAAGTCAAGAAATAGGGAAAAATAAACTTAAAATGGATTCCAACCAAAAGGTAGTTCGCAAGACCAATCAACATCATATGGTAAAAGAAGGTAAAAGGCTTGTAGAGGAAGGTAAGGTTACTGTCGTTACCATACACATCTTGTTTTCCTTTAAGAAACAAAGATTTCAATAGAGGACATGGATTCAATTGCTAGTAAAATCTAGCTAGCTGGAAAAGATGCTTCCCTCAGTTCCCAAGGGACTTCTGATGGCATTGCTTGACTTTGGGACCCAAAAGAGGTTGTTATTCACCATATGGTTGGTATTTGGGGTCTTTTAGCTATATCTATTCAAAGTAGAAATTCTAACCAAATTATGCTTTGCATAATTTTTATGCTCTTACTACTTTAGAGGAAAAGAGAAGACAGTGGAAGGATATAACTTATATTATCTCTCATTTTCTTGAATCTTGGATCTTGATCAAAGGAGATTTCAACACCATCCTCTATTTGGATGAGAAAATAAGGAGAAACAAAAATTTGGACAAAATCACTAATCTCATGAGTGAATATATTACAAACCTTTATCTTATGGACATCCAACTAGATAATGGTCTTATGGCTTGGTCTAACAGAAGGTAAGGCTTATCTTGTTTTATGGAGATATTGAATAGGTTCTTGTTCTCTAATAATTTCTTAATCCATGGTCACATTCCTAAGGTAAATACTCTTAACAATGTTGGTTCGGATCACTGGCTAGTCATGGTGGAAATTTGAAAAATCAATGTGAGTTTCTCACCTTTTCAATTTTAGTTAATGTGGCTTAAAGATAGTTCCTTCAAACCTCAAGTGCAACAATGGTGGAGGTAAACCAAGGTATGGGACTAAGATGTTTTTTTTTCCAAAAGGTTTCAATACATTAAATCCAAAATCAAGATCTATAAGTGAAAGAAGTTTGGAGATGTCCAATAAAAAAACATGAAGTTATTGCTCAACTTAAAAATTTGAATAAGAAAATTTGTTTATATGGTCTCACAGATAGTAGAAGTATAGATGAAATTAGATTAACTACTCAGTTAGATGAATGGGAAAAAATAGAACTCTTATGGAAGAAAAAATATAGTATCCAATGGCTCAAAGGAGATCGAAACACAGATTTCTTCCATAAATTTATTATAGCTCAAAGATCCCACATCTTTATTTCTTCCTTTAAATTTGATTCTGGAGAAGTTGTCTACACATGGGATAGCATGAACTCTGTTGTTGTCAATTACTTTTCCATTCTATCTATTGTTGCACCTCTTGACTCGACTTCTCAATAGAATATTCTTCAAGCCATACCCACTCTTATCACTTCTAATGAGAACTCTATTTTGACTGCTCTAGTTACTATCAATGAGCTTCAATAGGTGGTTTTTAAAATACAAAAAGGGAAAACCCCATGTCTTGATGGTTTTCCTAATGAGTTCTATCAAGAGTTTTGGTATATCCTTCATGCTAACTTATTAGAGGTGGTGGAAGAAGCCAAGAAATCCAAAGAAATTTTGAATGTTATCAATAAAACTTATATAGCTCTTGTCCCAAAAGATCAAGAGGTAGATCATATCTTAGATTTTAGACCTATAACTTTATATAATGTTCTCAAAATCATTCCAAAAACCATGGCAAAAATGTTGAAGCCTCTTTTGCTTAAGATTATTTCCCATAAACAAGGGGGCTATGTGGAAGGGCATCAAATAGTGGATGAGATAGTTCTTACTCAGAAAGACATCCATTCCATGGAAATACAAAAATCTCCATCTGTGTTCATTCATTTAGACTAATCTAAAGCTTATGATAGAGTGAATTGGCACTTCCTTATCAAAGTTTTAAGGAAATCTGGCCTCTCAAGATTAAATGGATTGTATTATGAGATGTATCTCTTCGATGTCCTACTTTGTTCTGATCAATGGCAGGCCTTTTCAACTATTCCTTGCTTCTAGAGGTATTAGGCAAGGTGACCCCCTCTCCCCTTATTTATTCATCATTCTTGTTGAATGCTTGGGTAGGACTATAACCAAAAACAGATAAAAAAACCCTTGAGGGAGTTACCATTGCTTGTGGATTTGGGCTTATTTATCATTTTCAATTTTTTGATGACTCTACTCTTTTAGGTAAAGCTACAATTAAGAAAGCTTCTAAAATTAAGAAAATCATCAACTATTTTTCTAATGCTACCGGGCAATTGATCAATGAAGATAAATCTAAAGTAATTTTCTTTCACTGCTCTCCTAGATAGGAATCCATGGTCTTGGATAAATTAAGATATAATATATCCCTTCCAATCACTTCTTTAGGCATTTATCTCAATATTCAAAGATAGAAAAAATACTGGAATTGGTTGTTGGATAGAGTTAAGAAGAAAATTAGAAAGTGGACCAATAGGTGGCTTTCATTTGGGGGTAAAATTACCTTGGTAAAATCATTCCTTCAAGCTATACCTATTTATGTTTCTACTGTGTTGAATATCCTAATGGTTGTGTTGAGTGGTGTTTTCACCCAATTGTGAAAGCACACTCTCCGATAGGATTCGGGTTCCAAATCCCCTCTTGCAAAGAAGTTAAACAAACAACTTCTCCAAGGTTATTGTTATATTAGCATTTGCTTATGTGCATCAAATAAAGATATTCAATTTAAATGCTTGGAACACCTTAGTGATTGCAAGTAACTGTAAACAAAGGGCACTGTTGGTTTATTTTTACTATGAAAATTTAATGATTGTTCATTGAACCCTGATAAAGTAAATGTGAGTTGGCCCTCATATGACCACGATGTAATGCTTTAATTCCTTTTATCTTGATGGTTTTAAGATAGGTTTTATCTTGCATTAAATCCTCAATGATGAATAGGGTCTCCAAATATAGCTTCAAAATGTCACTTTAACTTATCCCTCTTAAATGAAAATAGATTTTCATCAAGATGAACAATTAAGTGCTTTAAGGAAAATACCTTCAATGTATTAATCAAATTATCCCTCTTTCGTAAAATTAGAATTTTTATGAAGAAATGGTAATTTTAGGCCCAAAATGGAAATTTGCGAAAGTGCCGTAAAACATAACCCCTTCAATGAAATTGGAATTTCCATGAAGGGAATGTCATCATAGGCTCATGAATGCAAAACAAAACTAGAAAAATGAAATTTGACCTTAAAATAAAAATTTTCTATTTTCGGATTTTTAAAATTTGTGACAAAACAGCAACTTCAATGAATTTTAAAAAATACTAAACAACTCCAAAAATGAAATTTCAAAGTGCGTATTGGAAGTCTGAATTATAATCTACGCAATGGTGAAATCATTTTTAGATTTTGAAATTTTTTTAATGTTTATTTTAATGCCTGAAAATAGGAAAAAAATTCTGAAATTAAAATTTTTGGAAACAGAAAATTAAAATTTGCATCAGAATAATGGCTGAAAATGCAGCAATGCAAAAGCTCCTTCAGTTTGATAGCACCCCGTCCTGCAAACCGAATACGTGAGAGTTTCGTACATGCAACCTAGCTTATTTGACCTGCAAAATAAACACAATCAAAGTAAACTAGGTGCTAGTTCCTGGGGTTTTAAATAATTTCCAGATTGCAGACATTCATATGAAATAACCCAAAATAATGGCATCAATTTCACATATAAGTCTGAAATCTGAAAGGAGAAAAATAAAACAATTAAAATGAAGCATACAGAAAATTTCTCATTCTTTCTTGCTAACAAGGCCTGAAATTTCTGAAGAAAAGCTTTCACATTCCCTTTAAAATCCAAGTTTTACAATTGTGGCCATGCCCAAAGTTCCCATTTGGCCACGCCACCATTTTCGTTCCTCTTCTTTTCCAAAATCAAAAAAACATTTAAAAGCTTCTTCGGCCATTCCTCTCCATCCTTTGGTCTTCAAAATGCTTTTCGTTTCTCCTGATTTGACTTCCCATTGCTTTGTTTCCTTTTCCATGGCGTTTCGCTTCCTCCATACGCAATACCCTAAAAAAAAAAAAACACGTTAAAAAAAACAAACACTAAACTTTATTTAAACTAACATGAAAGAATTAAAAATTAAAACCTAAAAAAAACAAAAAAGCTAAAAAAAACAATCCTACCGCTACATACTACTTAAAGCTAAATAAAAGTGCTTTAAAAGCTTTAAGAGTTATACGTGGCCACCATGAAAAATATAAGATATATATATATATATATATATATATATATATATATATATATATATATCTTATCCCTTTTTATTTTTATTATTTTTTTTGTTTTTATTTTATGTTCATTTGTTTATATATATATATATATATATATATATATATATATATATATATATATATATATTATTTTTATTTATTTATCCTTTCTTTTTTCTTTTTTTTGTTTTATTTATTTATTTATTATTTTTTTAATTCCTTTTTTTAGTTTATTTATTTTTTAAACATAAATTAACCCAAAAGTTAATGTTTGAATTATAAACACTTTAATAAACCTATAAAAAAGAAAAAGACAAAAACCACACCAAAATTTATCAAGAAAGAAAAATGTGGGTCCCCAAGCTTTGGGGCTAGTTGTGAAACAGTCACAACAGGTTGTTCTTCGAGGATTAGATCAAATCAATCATCAGTTACTTTGGAGTGGTACTAAGGATAAAAGAAAATGGGCCTTGATGAAATGGGATACTTTATACCTTCCCAAGAATGAAGGGGGTTAGGTTTTTGGTCTACTATTAATAACAATAATACTTTAGTTGCTAAACTGTATTGGAGGATTTTGCATAACAACAATGCTCTTTGGGCCAAGAATCTTCATGCTAAATATGTTGAAAATAAAAGTCTTGAAGACCTTGTTTGCTATCAATTGCCTACCAAAGGTTATCCCATTTTAGTGGTTCTTAAGACTAGTGAGGATTTGATTAAGCAAAAGTTATTTTGGATCATTTATAATGGGCAATAGGTGTAGCACCCTAAAATTGGCGTAGTTAAACCTTAGTAAAAAGATAAAAATTTGAATTTTAACCCAAACTGCCTGTTACCCGCTTTCCTCGTTTTCCATGCCATTTTTAGGATTTGTTTTGATCGTTGGACGATATCATTGACGATCAGACGAAATCATCCCAGATCTGACGAATTTGTCTAGAATAGAACGTCCAGATGATTTTGTCCCAAAACTGATTTTCATAATTAGCTTTTGTTTCAACAGCTTATCTAACTTGGGCAGAAAGCATTTCTACGCAGTTAGAGTCTCCCCCGTTGGAGATCTCCCAAATTGGGATGATCTCCAACCTCCTAACCTCTCCCTAATCCTATATAAACTGAGATTTTCTCATTTTATCCCCCTGAACCCCTTAGCTTATGGATTTCCCTGCAAATTTAGTTCCGTGTGCCTTAGAACACTTCATACTTTTGTTTGCATTGCATATTTCAAGTTTTCTTGCAGGAATCTTACTGTTCTTCAGCTGGAGCAAGCTTGGATCATCGCAGGTGATTCCAGACGATTTCGAATGATTCTGTCACAGATCGACGATGATCTCGTACGATTGGAGGTGATCTCGACTGTAGTCCATATTAGGGACAATCAGAGCCCAGAGTTTGCATTTTTGTTATCATTTCTCTGCATTTCTTTATGCATTATCTTAGTTATTATATTTATGCATCTTGGAGTTCACCTCATTTAGTATAGATGCATGATAAAGTCAAAATAAATTGTCAAATTGATGCATTTCCTTTTAATTGCTATCTAGATTCATCATTTGGGCAACTTTATTGTTATTTCCATCATTTCCCCTTGCTTTTGCAATTGCATTTTTGGTATTTTGTATTTGTTTCTGTGGTTGCAGGTTTATGACAAATTTTTCTGACAAATTCGTTAGATCGATGACGATCTCATCCGATATTAGATGACCGACTGATATCTGAGACGATTATGTGCAATTCTAGATGATTATGTATGATTTAAGATGATTTGGACTTCTACAAACCTTAGAATCTTCATCAGACATCCGAAATCAAGTATATTCTATCCTATTTAGCATATTCTTTGTTTTCAGTATCTATTCATGTTTTTTGTATCCATATAAATCAACATTGGCATATAGAATAGCTTAGATTCATCTTGGCCAAACCTAGGAATTGAATGATCAAAGCACAAAATGAACACATCAAACCTACTATCAACCTAGGTGTGGAAACTGCCACTCAAAAGTTTCTTGGTGAACCCACCATCCATAAAAAATTCACCCTTATACCCCTCCCCTGAGAGGTGGGACCTTCAAATGGCCTCTCAGTCCAAGGTATTGTCCCATCCTTATCGCATCCCACTTCAGGGCGCGGATCCTATATCCTGAAGGTAAGGATGCGAAAAATTTGGAGTGATACATTTTGGTGAACCGGACGTGAAAACTAAAAACCTTTTGAAAACAATCCGAAAAGAAAAAAAAAAACAACAAAACATAAATGCATTTAGAATCAAAGATTGCATATCATATTTAGATGGTAGATTATAATAAAAGACGAGCTATCACAATTAATGTTGAGAATCAATTAGCAACTATAGAGATTACTTCTGTACTTAGAGTACCTCAAACAAATAGGGTTCAACCTTTATGGGACGAACTTAATAGGAGATTGAATATCATTGAGTCTAGATCAACCGAACTTACGCAAGTCAAGAGGTTTGTCCTAGATAGAATCCTCGGAGCCCGATCAAGTGACCTTGTATCATGAGCTTCGGAGAGCTTGCCATAGGTGGTTAGCAGATAAAAGAGCCCTTGTGTCTTCTGAATTGTACACCTTTGAGGAATACCTCGACAATGCAGTTGTAGTACATAAATTTCTATCTCGTATAGAGGATCAAGAGGTCGTCCTTACGGATAGAAAGATATGGAATAGAGTTCCTAGAGCTGTGTTATATCGATAGTATTGCCATAAGCTCTATTTTTACAAGTCAGAGTCAAAAGTAGATAACATTACCATAGCACACTTTGTTAAGTTCTTGAAAAACCATTTCCAATTTGAAGAGGAGCATTTCATGACTCTTGATGAACTTGATCCTATCAATGACATCTATAAAATATTTATAGAAAAATAAGCCATTATTTTATTATTATTATTTATTGCATTTAGCGTGCTGTTTGTTGTATTTATAATCATAAAAACAAAAACAAAACAAAAACATAACAAAAATAAAAACATTTTCTTTTAAGTATTATAGTAGGTATATAATTAAAATATATACCTCCCAAATTGGTTGCAAATATATTAATAGATATTTGCTAAAATATAAATTTAAGCATAACGACTAGACTTGGAAGGGCTATGCTCAAAATGAAGGCCTTGATTATGAAGAAACAATTGCACCCATTGCAAGGATGATCACCATTCCAGTTATTTGTGCTATGGTAGCATAGTTCGGATGGAAATTACATCAAATGGATGTAAAAAGTGCTTTTATGAATGGTGACTTAAAAGAAGAGGTATACATGACTCAACCTCTAGGATTTTTTGAGGAAGGCCATGAGCAACTAGGTTTTCAAGTTGGTCAAATCATTATACGGGCTCAAACAAGCCCCAAGATCATGGTATATTAAAATGGATAGTCACCTACTATAGCATGGATTCAAGAGAAGTCCATCTAATGCAAATCTCTATATCAAGAACACATGTTCTAAAATAGTGATTCTTGTATTATATGTATATGATCTGATAATCACTGGTAATTCAAAGAAATTGATCAACACCATTAAATATGACTTGAAAGATTCATTTGATATGACAGATCTAGGACTTCTCCACTACTATCTTGGTCTTGAGATAGAATAAAAAAAGAATCATCTTAGGGTGACTCAAAAAAAGTATGCCAAGACTTTAGTTGGAAAATATCGTATGACTGATTACAAGCCCAAGGCAACATCGATGGAATCAGGGCTTCAATTATCATGGTATGATGACTCACCACAGGTAGATGACATGCTATATAGAAGCCTTATCTATTTGACCAATACTAGACAAGACATTACTTATGTTCTAAACTATCTTTCTCGGTTCATATAGGAACCAAAGGCCTCTCACTAGAAAGTAGCTAAGTGTGTTCTTCACTACATTCAAGGTAGTGTAGAATATGATCTAGAGTATAAGAAGAATAACTCATTCTTTTTATAGAGTTATACTGACTCTGACTATGTTGGATCCCTAGATGACAGAAAATCAACTTCGGGATATGTATTTCATCTTGGATCCGGTCCTGTCTCATGGCATAGTAAAAAGCAATAGGTGGTTGCTTTATCTTCAACAAAGGCAGAGTATCGCACTGCACATGGAGCTATGTGTGAAGTGATATGGTTAAGTCACATCTTGGCTACCATGGGCCTACCAAAGAAACTTCCTCTTCACATGTTTTGAGACAACTCAGGTGTTTTTAACTTGGTCAAGAATCCAGTCCATCATGAATGCACAAAGCATATTGACACAGATTGTCATTTCATTCATGATTAAGTTCCTAAGCACAGGATCAAGCTCTAATACATTCCCATCGACGAACAGGTTTCGACATCTTCACAAAGGCACTTGGACATGTCAAATTTAAACCTGTTTCAAGTAGATTTTGTATATCAAAGTAATGTAATAAAGGGGGGATGCTAGGATAAAATAGGTAGTATATTACATTATACTACATAGGTTATTACATTTAATTTTCTACCATAGGAGATATTTACTATTCTATGAATTACCTCCTAGTTAACTAATCTTAATAACTAAATATCTTATGATATTTAGTTAGGTTGTTAGAATAAATCTATTATTAATCATCGTTAGCACTTCTAATGCTAAGTGGTTAATAATACTATTTTGTAGCCTAATTAAGTTTCTAATTTGAATGCAATTCCTAATGTTCAATTGATCATCATTTGCTTAATAGATTTTTGCATTATTGCTTCACAATAACTATAATATTGCTTGTGAACTACCTCAATCATGTCAATAAAAAATCCTTAATATCAATATTAATCTAATATTTTTTTAAAATAATTAAAATGCATTGAATATATTTGATATATATATATATATATATATATATATATATATATATATATATATATATATATATATATATATCTTGGTTATGTGAGAAACCCTTATGACGGATGCTCAGGGTGAGGCATTTCCATTCCCACCATGACCTCTCATAAGGGTGAGAGCTGAAATTACCAATAGGGGCCAAACATAGCCATCACACACCCACCCCCTCACACACTCGCCCATGCCATAGTTTTAAAAAGAGTTTATGGTAAACTAGTGTGATTTAAACCAAATTTATGTGGATCCATACTATACGGATCACGTTCCTGAACTGGCCACCTCACACCAAATTGGCTACACACTCACCATTAAAAGGTTTTATGGTAAACCAATGTGATTTGAACCAGATTTGCATGGATCTGCATTGTACGAATCACATTCTTTAACTCGTCGCCTTACACCAACTCGGCTATGCACTCAACCTTTAAAAATTTTAGGTTAGAAATAAATCTCAAGAGACACTCTTAGGTGATCAAAAATGTCATCCCATCTAGGTATACCACTATAAGAAAGCCATAAGAGATTTTTTTTGTTTTCCCCTTTACATCACAGAGGTTTGAACCGTGGACCTCTCGTTCAACGGGGCTAGACTCACCTTATTCACTTGCGCTATAAAGGCAGAAAAAACTTTTTAGGTTAGAAAATACAACACAAGAAAATGCAAGATTCTATAATTGTGTGAGTATTTCATCTTTGTTGAG
This sequence comes from Wollemia nobilis, assembly GCA_028583015.1. NCBI lineage: Eukaryota > Viridiplantae > Streptophyta > Pinopsida > Araucariales > Araucariaceae > Wollemia > Wollemia nobilis. The sequence goes on from JAQPPZ010000523.1 coordinate 27,430,831, forward strand.
TGCAAGCAGTTTTAGAGGTTTTTTTTGGGTCTTTGGGTCCTAGCGGCCAATATTTTTGTGGTTTTTGTTTAAGATTTTAGTGGGATATGTTGCAAGGGACCCAAGATGGGTTAAAGCATGTCTTTCAACAGATATTCATGTTATGAAATTGATTGAAAATGACTTCCAATTTGCTGCAAAAAATAAAAATAAAATTCATACATTTTCTTGATGTCCATGGCATGGATTAAAGAGATCTCAAAACAAGTTTCAAGCAACTGATCCAAAAATGGTTTAGATCTCAAGTGAATCTAACACTAAGAAGCATCACCAAAACAAATCCACTATGGAAACCCCTTTCAATGGCAAGGATTCCAAAGACTTAGCCCCAAAAATAAATTTTAGTCAAACCTAATGCTAACATTAATCTTAGGTTTTCCCGTAAACCTCTAAGAATGCCTATGATTTATCCAAGTAAAATTGAGTCGGGATATCTTAGGGCAGTTGATGGAACTTTGATTGTTAAGCTAGATATCTACATCATTCATATTGGCATAGAAGATCTAGAAAAAGAGCCTTAATTTGTCATTTCTTGGGTTTTCGCTGGAGCCTATTTGCTTTCAAATTTTGGGCTATGAAAAAATAGAAAAAAAAGGCGAGTTACAAATATCTATTTATCCAAATGGTTATTTTCTTGTTTTATCTGCTAATAATGAAGACAGAGATAAAATATTTCAATGGGGTCCCTGGTTTTTGGAAGGGCATGGCTTTTCATGAAGCCTTGGCATATTAAATTGAAATTTGAAGAAGAGGGTTAATTGAATTATGGAATATGACTATTTTTTTCAATTGGAAACTCTTCAAAAAAATTTATGATGATTTCTGATTGTACTCAAAAATTTGAACATATTATTTATGCTTGGATTTGTGTTTTAATGGATTTTGACAAACCCCTACTTGAAAATATCTCATTACAATTTGGGGAGGACACTTGGGAGCAAGTGGTGGACTATGAGAACATTCCTTTTCATTGCTAAATTTTCCATGAATATGGTTATTTGGATAATGTCTACCCAAATAAAATTCTACATCAAAATAAAGAGGATACAAACTTAGTAGGCTTATAAATGCTAAGAAGAAGAACACCGAGAAAAAACCAATTATGAAGGATCAATCAAATTTATCAACTAATATATTTGAAATTATTTCCACAAATGATTCCCATGTGAGGAAGAGGAAATAATGGAGATAAAAATCTTATAAATGCAATTTAAAGATGTAGTGAAGGACTCAGAGACAAACCAACAAATTAAAAGTTTTCAACAAGAAAAAATGAGGAAATGTACACAAGAAAACAATCTTTTAAATGTTGAGACTTTAGATAATATGGGTCCCAATATATAATATATTGAACCTTCTAGTAATGCTTTGGCTTTATACATGCAATATTCAAGGTTAGAAGCCATCCCAGGTTCAATTGAGGTAAGTCAAGAAATAGGGAAAAATAAACTTAAAATGGATTCCAACCAAAAGGTAGTTCGCAAGACCAATCAACATCATATGGTAAAAGAAGGTAAAAGGCTTGTAGAGGAAGGTAAGGTTACTGTCGTTACCATACACATCTTGTTTTCCTTTAAGAAACAAAGATTTCAATAGAGGACATGGATTCAATTGCTAGTAAAATCTAGCTAGCTGGAAAAGATGCTTCCCTCAGTTCCCAAGGGACTTCTGATGGCATTGCTTGACTTTGGGACCCAAAAGAGGTTGTTATTCACCATATGGTTGGTATTTGGGGTCTTTTAGCTATATCTATTCAAAGTAGAAATTCTAACCAAATTATGCTTTGCATAATTTTTATGCTCTTACTACTTTAGAGGAAAAGAGAAGACAGTGGAAGGATATAACTTATATTATCTCTCATTTTCTTGAATCTTGGATCTTGATCAAAGGAGATTTCAACACCATCCTCTATTTGGATGAGAAAATAAGGAGAAACAAAAATTTGGACAAAATCACTAATCTCATGAGTGAATATATTACAAACCTTTATCTTATGGACATCCAACTAGATAATGGTCTTATGGCTTGGTCTAACAGAAGGTAAGGCTTATCTTGTTTTATGGAGATATTGAATAGGTTCTTGTTCTCTAATAATTTCTTAATCCATGGTCACATTCCTAAGGTAAATACTCTTAACAATGTTGGTTCGGATCATTGGCTAGTCATGGTGGAAATTTGAAAAACCAATGTGAGTTTCTCACCTTTTCAATTTTAGTTAATGTGGCTTAAAGATAGTTCCTTCAAACCTCAAGTGCAACAATGGTGGAGGTAAACCAAGGTATGGGACTAAGATGTTTTTTTTTCCAAAAGGTTTCAATACATTAAATCCAAAATCAAGATCTATAAGTGAAAGAAGTTTGGAGATGTCCAATAAAAAAACATGAAGTTATTGCTCAACTTAAAAATTTGAATAAGAAAATTTGTTTATATGGTCTCACAGATAGTAGAAGTATAGATGAAATTAGATTAACTACTCAGTTAGATGAATGGGAAAAAATAGAACTCTTATGGAAGAAAAAATATAGTATCCAATGGCTCAAAGGAGATCGAAACACAGATTTCTTCCATAAATTTATTATAGCTCAAAGATCCCACATCTTTATTTCTTCCTTTAAATTTGATTTTGGAGAAGTTGTCTACACATGGGATAGCATGAACTCTGTTGTTGTCAATTACTTTTCCATTCTATCTATTGTTGCACCTCTTGACTCGACTTCTCAATAGAATATTCTTCAAGCCATACCCACTCTTATCACTTCTAATGAGAACTCTATTTTGACTGCTCTAGTTACTATCAATGAGCTTCAATAGGTGGTTTTTAAAATACAAAAAGGAAAAACCCATGTCTTGATGGTTTTCCTAATGAGTTCTATCAAGAGTTTTGGTATATCCTTCATGCTAACTTATTAGAGGTGGTGGAAGAAGCCAAGAAATCCAAAGAAATTTTGAATGTTATCAATAAAACTTATATAGCTCTTGTCCCAAAAGATCAAGAGGTAGATCATATCTTAGATTTTAGACCTATAACTTTATATAATGTTCTCAAAATCATTCCAAAAACCATGGCAAAAATGTTGAAGCCTCTTTTGCTTAAGATTATTTCCCATAAACAAGGGGGCTATGTGGAAGGGCATCAAATAGTGGATGAGATAGTTCTTACTCAGAAAGACATCCATTCCATGGAAATACAAAAATCTCCACCTGTGTTCATTCATTTAGACTAATCTAAAGCTTATGATAGAGTGAATTGGCACTTCCTTATCAAAGTTTTAAGGAAATCTGGCCTCTCAAGATTAAATGGATTGTATTATGAGATGTATCTCTTCGATGTCCTACTTTGTTCTGATCAATGGCGAGGCCTTCTCAACTATTCCTTGCTTCTAGAGGTATTAGGCAAGGTGACCCCCTCTCCCCTTATTTATTCATCATTCTTGTTGAATGCTTGGGTAGGACTATAACCAAAAACAGATAAAAAAACCCTTGAGGGAGTTACCATTGCTTGTGGATTTGGGCTTATTTATCATTTTCAATTTTTTGATGACTCTACTCTTTTAGGTAAAGCTACAATTAAGAAAGCTTCTAAAATTAAGAAAATCATCAACTATTTTTCTAATGCTACTGGGCGATTGATTAATGAAGATAAATCTAAAGTAATTTTCTTTCACTGCTCTCCTAGATAGGAATCCATGGTCTTGGATAAATTAAGATATAATATCTCCCTTCCAATCACTTCTTTAGGCATTTATCTCAATATTCAAAGATAGAAAAAAATTTGGAATTGGTTGTTGGATAGAGTTAAGAAGAAAATTAGAAAGTGGACCAATAGGTGGCTTTCATTTGGGGGTAAAATTACCTTGGTAAAATCATTCCTTCAAGCTATACCTATTTATGTTTCTACTGTGTTGAATATCCTAATGGTTGTGTTGAGTGGTGTTTTCACCCAATTGTGAAAGCACACTCTCCAGTAGGATTCGAGTTCCAAATCCCCTCTTGCAAAGAAGTTAAACAAACAACTTCTCCAAGGTTATTGTTATATTAGCATTTGCTTATGTGCATCAAATAAAGATATTCAATTTAAATGCTTGGAACACCTTAGTGATTGCAAGTAACTGTAAACAAAGGGCACTGTTGGTTTATTTTTACTATGAAAATTTAATGATTGTTCATTGAACCCCTGATAAAGTAAATGTGAGTTGGCCCTCATATGACCACGATGTAATGCTTTAATTCCTTTTATCTTGATGGTTTTAAGATAGGTTTTATCTTGCATTAAATCCTCAATGATGAATAGGGTCTCCAAATATAGCTTCAAAATGTCACTTTAACTTATCCCTCTTAAATGAAAATAGATTTTCATCAAGATGAACAATTAAGTGCTTTAAGGAAAATACCTTCAATGTATTAATCAAATTATCCCTCTTTCGTAAAATTAGAATTTTTATGAAGAAAGGGTAATTTTAGGCCCAAAATGGAAATTTGCGAAAGTGCCGTAAAACATAACCCCTTCAATGAAATTGGAATTTCCATGAAGGGAATGTCATCATAGGCTCATGAATGCAAAACAAAACTAGAAAAATGAAATTTGACCTTAAAATAAAAATTTTCTATTTTCGGATTTTTAAAATTTGTGACAAAACAGCAACTTCAATGAATTTTAAAAAATACTAAACAACTCCAAAAATGAAATTTCAAAGTGCGTATTGGAAGTCTGAATTATAATCTACACAATGGTGAAATCATTTTTAGATTTTGAAATTTTTTTAATGTTTATTTTAATGCCTGAAAATAGGAAAAAAATTCTGAAATTAAAATTTTTGGAAACAGAAAATTAAAATTTGCATCAGAATAATGGCTGAAAATGCAGCAATGCAAAAGCTCCTTCAGTTTGATAGCACCCCGTCCTGCAAAACCGAATACGTGAGAGTTTCGTACATGCAACCTAGCTTATTTGACCTGCAAAATAAACACAATCAAAGTAAACTAGGTGCTAGTTCCTGGGGTTTTAAATAATTTCCAGATTGCAGACATTCATATGAAATAACCCAAAATAATGGCATCAATTTCACATACAAGTCTGAAATCTGAAAGGAGAAAAATAAAACAATTAAAATGAAGCATACAGAAAATTTCTCATTCTTTCTTGCTAACAAGGCCTGAAATTTCTGAAGAAAAGCTTTCACATTCCCTTTAAAATCCAAGTTTTACAATTGTGGCCATGCCCAAAGTTCCCATTTGGCCACGCCACCATTTTCGTTCCTCTTTTTTTCCAAAATCAAAAAAACATTTAAAAGCTTCTTCGGCCATTCCTCTCCATCCTTTGGTCTTCAAAATGCTTTTCGTTTCTCCTGATTTGACTTCCCATTGCTTCGTTTCCTTTTCCATGGCGTTTCGCTTCCTCCATACGCAATACCCTAAAAAAAAAAAAAAACACGTTAAAAAAAACAAAAACTAAACTTTATTTAAACTAACATGAAAAAATTAAAAATTAAAACCTAAAAAAAAACAAAAAAGCTAAAAAAAACAATCCTACCACTACATACTACTTAAAGCTAAATAAAAGTGCTTTAAAAGCTTTAAGAGTTATTCGTGGCCACCATGAAAAATATAAGATATATATATATATATATATATATATATATATATATATATATATATATATATCTTATCCCTTTTTTATTTTTATTATTTTTTTTGTTTTTATTTTATGTTCATTTGTTTATATATATATATATATATATATATATATATATATATATTATTTTTATTTATTTATCCTTTCTTTTTTCTTTTTTTTGTTTTATTTATTTATTTATTATTTTTTTAATTCCTTTTTTTTAGTTTATTTATTTTTTAAACATAAATTAACCCAAAAGTTAATGTTTGAATTATAAACACTTTAATAAACCTATAAAAAAGAAAAAGACAAAAACCACACCAAAATTTATCAAGAAAGAAAAATGTGGGTCCCCAAGCTTTGGGGCTAGTTGTGAAACAGTCACAACAAAGTTGTTCTTCGAGGATTAGATCAAATCAATCATCGATTCCTTTGGAGTGGTACTAAGGTAAAAAGAAAATGGGCCTTGATGAAATGGGATACTTTATACCTTCCCAAGAATGAAGGGGGTTAGGTTTTTGGTCTACTATTAATAACAATAATACTTTAGTTGCTAAACTGTATTGGAGGATTTTGCATAACAACAATGCTCTTTGGGCCAAGAATCTTCATGCTAAATATGTTGAAAATAAAAGTCTTGAAGACCTTGTTTGCTATCAATTGCCTACCAAAGGTTATCCCATTTTAGTGGTTCTTAAGACTAGTGAGGATTTGATTAAGCAAAAGTTATTTTGGATCATTTATAATGGGCAATAGGTGTAGCACCCTAAAATTGGCGTAGTTAAACCTTAGTAAAAAGATAAAAATTTGAATTTTAACCCAAACCGCCTGTTACCCGCTTTCCTCGTTTTCCATGCCATTTTTAGGATTTTTTTGATCGTTGGACGATATCATCGACGATCGGACGAAATCATCCCGGATCCGACGAATTTGTCTAGAATAGAACGTCCAGGATGATTTTGTCCCAAAACCGATTTTCATAATTAGCTTTTGTTTCAATGACTTATCTAACTTGGGCGGAAAGCATGTCTACGTAGCTTAGAGTCTCCCCGTTGGAGATCTCCCAAATTGGGATGATCTCCAACCTCCTAACCTCTCCCTAATCCTATATAAACTGAGATTTTCTCATTTTATCCCCCGAACCCCTTAGCTTATGGATTTCCCCGCAAATTTAGTTCCGTGTGCCTTAGAACACTTCATACTTTTGTTTGCATTGCATATTTCAAGTTTTCTTGCAGGAATCTTCTTGTTCTTCAGCTGGAGCAAGCTTGGATCATCGCAGGTGATTCCAGACGATTTCGAATGATTCTGTCACAGATCGACGATGATCTCGTACGATTGGAGGTGATCTCGACTGTAGTCCATATTAGGGACAATCAGAGCCCAGAGTTTGCATTTTTGTTATCATTTCTCTGCATTTCTTTATGCATTATCTTAGTTATTATATTTATGCATCTTGGAGTTCACCTCATTTAGTATAGATGCATGATAAAGTCAAAATAAATTGTCAAATTGATGCATTTCCTTTTAATTGCTATCTAGATTCATCATTTGGGCAAGTTTATTGTTATTTCCATCATTTCCCCTTGCTTTTGCAATTGCATTTTTGGTATTTTGTATTTGTTTCTGTGGTTGCAGGTTTATGACAAATTTTTTTGACAAATTCGTTAGATCGATGACGATCTCATCCGATATTAGATGACCGACTGATATCTGAGACGATTATGTGCAATTCTAGATGATTATGTATGATTTAAGATGATTTGGACTTCTACAAACCTTAGAATCTTCATCAGACATCCGAAATCAAGTATATTCTATCCTATTTAGCATATTCTTTGTTTTCGAGCATCTATTCATGTTTTTTGTATCCATATAAATCAACATTGGCATATAGAATAGCTTAGATTCATCTTGGCCAAACCTAGGAATTGAATGATCAAAGCACAAAATGAACACATCAAACCTACTATCAACCTAGGTGTGGAAACTGCCACTCAAAAGTTTCTTGGTGAACCCACCATCCATAAAAAATTCACCCTTATACCCCTCCCCTGAGAGGTGGGACCTTCAAATGGCCTCTCAGTCCAAGGTATTGTCCCATCCTTATCGCATCCCCCTTCGGGCGCGGATCCTATATCCTCGAAGGTAAGGATGCGAAAAATTTGGAGTGATACATTTTGGTGAACCGGACGTGAAAACTAAAAACCTTTTGAAAACAATCCGAAAAGAAAAAAAAAAACAACAAAACATAAATGCATTTAGAATCAAAGATTGCATATCATATTTAGATGGTAGATTATAATAAAAGACGAGCTATCACAATTAATGTTGAGAATCAATTAGCGACTATAGAGATTACTACGTACTTAGAGTACCTCAAACAAATAGGGTTCAACCTTTATGGGACGAACTTAATAGGAGATTGAATATCATTGAGTCTAGATCAACCGAACTTACGCAATTCAAGAGGTTTGTCCTAGATAGAATCCTGGAGCCTGATCAAGTGACCTTGTATCATGAGCTTCAGAGAGCTTGCCATAGGTGGTTAGCGAATAAAAGAGCCCTTGTGTCTTCCGAATTGTACACCTTTGAGGAATACCTCGACAATGCGGTTGTAGTACATAAATTTCTATCTCGTATAGAGGATCAAGAGGTCGTCCTTACGGATAGAAAGATATGGAATATAGTTCCTAGAGTCGTGTTATATCAAGAGTATTGCCATAAGCTCTATTTTTACAAGTCGTAGTCAAAAGTAGATAACATTACCATAGCACACTTTGTTAAGTTCTTGAAAAACCATTTTCAATTTGAAGAGGAGCATTTCATGACTCTTGATGAACTTGATCCTATCAATGACATCTATAAAATATTTATAGAAAAATAAGCCATTATTTTATTATTATTATTTATTGCATTTAGCGTGCTGTTTGTTGTATTTATAATCATAAAAACAAAAACAAAACAAAAACATAACAAAAATAAAAACATTTTCTTTTAAGTATTATAGTAGGTATATAATTAAAATATATACCTCCCAAATTGGTTGCAAATATATTAATAGATATTTGCTAAAATATAAATTTAAGCATAACGACTAGACTTAGGAATGGAAAATAGACTGAAGTAGAAGAAGATTGGCTAGGAAAAATAGTAAATAAACCAGAAGTCCTTCCTGAAGACCCAATTCAGGAAGAAGGAACCCTATACCAACAAGAAGAAGAGATTTTTGACACAAATGAACAAAGAGAAATTGTTAGAGAGGAAGGATCCTCATCTCCTAAAATATCTCCGGAAGGAGCTATTACTTTTGAGAACATGGAACATTTCTAGAAGTTCCTCAATACTAATATTGGCACTCTTAATAGAGCAGTCCATATGGACAAGGATCAAATTAGTGACACTCAAGCAACCCTAGAAGACATATATCACACACGCACTAATCCCTTGTCCTTCGTTGATCAAGAAAGTGATCAAGCTAGACCATCCAATTTGGATATGGCCGCTATAATCCATAACATGCAACAACAATAGGTTACCCAACCATCTAGAGTGCCTGTTACCAAGCCTAGGATTATTCCCACACAAAAGAAACCTTCATTCATTGCTCTATTTTGCCAAGTTATTGATCAACATTCCTCAGATAAACAAAAGCCTAAAACTAAACCAAAAACCAATTTCCAACAATCTGGGATACAACATAATGCTACAACAAATCTTCTTCATAATACTCTTCCTACCAATCATTTGCATAACAACAATATAACATCTAATCCTTACATCACGCCATCCTACACTCACAAATACCATACTCATGTACCACCAAACCAATATGGTGGACAAACTGGTAATCTAGAAGCCATGGTGAAACAGTTAGTCTCCCGCATGGACCAGATAGATCCCTACCGTCCCTCGTACAATTATCGAGAGATGTGTAGTCAGCCTCTAGATCCTATAGTTGTAGCACAACCATACCTTAAACACTTTCCTATGCCTATCCTACCTATATACAAAGGAACTGAAGATCCCATAGAGATTCTTCATATGTTTAGGATAGCGTGTCATGATATATCACATGATGATTTGTTATTACTAAAAATGTTCCCAAAAAGTTTAGGAGGAATGGCATTGGAATGGTATTATCAACTACCCACTCATTCTTTGAGGAATTTCGAAGAAACCTCCGAGTCTTTTGTGCATCAATTTAGTGCCTACATTGAAAGGCATGTAACCATTAAATATTTGTACAACCTAAAACAAGACAAAGATGAATGTTTTGTTGATTTCCTAGCTCGATGGAGAAAGTTGATAGGAAAATTGCACTTTGTGTTACCTTATCGGGAAATGTTGGATATTTTTATCAATAATTTACAAGAACAACTATCCTATGAGTTATCAACTACTACATTGACCACCTTCGATCAAGCTATAGATTTAGCTCGAAGAGTGGAAGATGCTCTTGTTAGGAGAGGTCAACTTAAAAGGAAAGATGATGAGAAAACATCCGGAAATCAATATAAAAATAAACAAGTTGTGGGTGATGGAGTCACTGATAGTAGAAATATCGCTACTATTAATGTTGCGAAAATAACAGAGAAATTTATACTAAAACCTCCTAATAAACCACCTAGAGAATTTACTAGGTTAAATCAACCTTTATCAACCATTCTCCCGCAATTACTAGCATGAGGACTGATCCAATTACCAAATATCCGGGAACTTGATCCAACTATACTCAGATACAGAGCTGATTTACATTGTGATTTCCATAGAGTACCTGGAAACGCTACCAACTCTTGTAAAATATTAAAACATAAAATACAAGACCTGATTGATAACAATGAGATGGAGGTGCAAGCCTTTCAACCTAAACAAAATCCTCCTAATAATGCTCAAAATAACATTCCCCAAAATCAAAATCAGAATGCCAATCAATCATTGGATATATTTCAACATCCTTTACCAAAGCATGGTAAAGAGGTGGCTAATCAAATTGAGCATCATAATGTTCCCCCTCCTACCCGATATGTAGGAACTATTAGTGGACATTTACTTGCTCATGATCCGCAAATATTTGACACAACTTTATCCATGGTTACGGCCAGACCTCTACATAATATTCGGACACCTGATCTTAGTGATACCAAATATGAGATTGAAAGTGACATGGAAATCACCTCAAATCAATCGAATAGCTCTAAATATGAATCAGATCCTATTCAACCTATCACAAGTTCTATGGTTCCAGAAGAACCATTTCCAAGAAGAGTCACTACTCGACCATCGTCTCACCAATTACTTTCTAATGAACAAGCCATAAATGCTAGACCAAGACCCATTCATCATCCGCAAAATAATATTGTAGGTACCATCGAAGTTGTTACTCGATAAAAAGCTCAAAATTTTCAACAAGATCAGACTCAGAATGATAGATCAGCTCAATTTGTTTTGAAAATTCCTAATAAATGGAATCATGCCCCTAATGTTCAACCTAAACCTCCTTATAATATTAATGAACAATTATCAAATACTATAGCTAGAATTTCCCTTTTGAACCTTTTAAGATATTCTCCTACCCATAGGGATGAATTAATGCTCACATTAAGCCAAATTATGGTACCACAAAATATTCAACCTGAAGCCATGTCCAATACTATCATAACTCGAGAAGTTGATTGTATTGACTTTCGGGATAGAGATATACCACAACATAGTTTACATAAGGATAACCCCTTATATATTACTACCCTAATTGGAGATGTAGCAGTTAAACGAGTCTTGATTGATAATGGTTAATCTTTAAACATATGCAATTTTGACTTCTATCAAATATTTGGGTTTAAAAGTGACGAAATGAGAAGAACTGATATGATTATAAAAGCCTTCAATGACAAAACACAAGAAATGTGTGGAGTTATTACTATCCCATTGCAAGTTGGTCCTAGAACCTTAAACACGACCATGTTTATTGTACATTGCCCTACATTATACAATATACTCTTGGGTTGCCCTTGGATCAACGCGATGCGAGCTGTTCCCTCAACTTTACATCAATGTGTTAAATTCAAATTTAAAAATCAGTTGGTTACCATTCATGGTAATCCTAGACCCTTTGATATGTGTGCTTTGCAAGAACCTGTTGGAGTTCAATTTTGCCTTGCTCTGTTATCCACACATCCTAATTCTAACCATCCACATAAACGTGTGAAACATACACTCATAACATCATCTACTTTTTCCCCACCAACTACACCTCTACATATAGTTCAACCATCTTCCGAACAAACCATATTAGGACCTCAAAAAGATCCTAAACCCACAACCAATGCTTCTTGTTTTACTCCTATAACTTCCATACCTATAGATCCATCCATCGACATCTCTACAATTTCTGCGCCTATCAGAGGCATGTTTTCCACATCCAAAAACATAGGAAATTATCCTTCTACTTATTACGCTCTTATTGATGAGCTCTTACCGGATTTATCTAAAATTCTTGTATCAGAAAAAACAAACGTTGCTATGCAAGATTCCCATATTTTAAATAAATTGCCACCCTCTCCTCGTACCTTGGGTCTCCCATATCCTATGGGAAGTATTTACCAAGTTGGGAGTTGTGCTTTTATTTATAAGGGATATGACTAGGGAAGAATACCTAGAAACATCAAGACTCATTATGATGGGTATGCTCGATGTTATTTTGCTAATGAGTATCTTAAATCTAAGCCTATAATGCTTAAATTGGGATATAAAGGGAAAGGTTTGGGACCTTTCCAGAATGGTATAAAAGAACCTTTTGAGGTAGAACCTTGGCCTGCCCGATGTGGTGTGGGCCTATTTTCTAGTAAAGGTCAGCCCTTCCCATTTGAGGATGATGACCATCTCATATGTTACCAAGATTATTTGGATAAACACGATGCTTTTCATTTAAGGGATAATCCATTTACATGTAATATGCTATCCATAGCTTACCCTGAGATGATTGCTAAATCTGATGATGAGTTGGAGGGGGATATCTTCCATGATGTCTCCATTGAAGAATTATTACATAACAAATTTTATTTCGATGGCTCTATGCCTAGTATAGCCCATCTTGAGGTCACGACTCCTCAAGATGAATTATCCAAGCTAACCTTGGAAGAATTACAAGAATTAGGCATTTCACCCACCCCATCTAATTTTGAGAGAGATCTACATATGGAAGTTGAAAATATTATAAAAATTAACATTGGAACCGAAGATAACCCTCACATAATCAACATTGGATCAGAATTGAGTCAAGAAAAACAAGATAAATACATTTCATTCCTTAAAGAATATGAAGACATTTTTTGCTTGGACATATGAAGATATGCCAGGATTAGACCCTTCTATAGTTATGCATCACCTAGTAGTCCATCCGGATGCTAAACATGTTAAACAAAAACTTAGAAAAATGCATCCTAAAGTGGGCTTATTAGTCAAAGGAGAATTAGAAAAACTCTTGAAGGTTATTTTTTTACAAGCCATTGATTATTCTGAATGGATCTCGAATGTCGTTCCAATAACTAAGAAAGAAGCTACCAAAGTTAGGGTTTGCACAGACTTTAGAGATATTAATGCTGCATGCCCTAAAGATGATTTTCCTCCTCCCAACATGGATTAGATCATTGATTTTACTGCTAGGAGCTGAATGATATCCCTAATGGATGGATTATCTGGTTATAATCAGATCAGGATAGCTCTTGAAGATCAGGCTAAAACAACCTTTATTACCCTTTGGGGAACCTTTTGTTGGAAAGTGATGCCATCCGATTTAAAGAATGCAGGTGCAACATATCAACGAGCCATGACTTATATATTTCACGATATGATGCATGATATTCTACATGATTATGTAGATGATATTATAGCTCGTTACATCAAAGAAGATGATCATTTAGATGACTTGAGAAAAGTATTTGATCGGTTAAGGGAATATCTTATTCGACTAAATCCAGCTAAATGTATATTTAGAGTTAAGTCTAGTAAATTATTGGGGGTTATAGTTTCTTTACGTGGCATTGAAATTGACCCTCTCAAGATCACGGCTATCACTGATATGCCCGCACCCACAAATATATATGAATTACGAAGTCTACAAGGTAAGCTTCAAGCTATTCACCGCTTCATCAATAAGTTGGCAGACAAAACTGGAACCTTTCTTAAGCTTCTTAAGAAAGATGTCTCTTTTCATTGGGACGATGAATGCCAGGAAGCATCTGAACTCCTCAAATAATATCTCCTTAACCCACCGATGCTTTCACCACCTATATCTGATCGTCCATTTATCTTGTACATTTTTGCTTTAGATTTTGCCTTAGGAACTATGTTAGCTCAACTTGACGATGAGAAGAAAGAACGTGCTAATTATTACATTAGCAGAACTTTAATCAGTTATGAAACTTGCTATACAGTGTTAGAGAAGTTATGTTATTGCTAAATTTGATCCTTTTCTGTATCTCATGAGTCGACCATACTTATCTGGTCGCACAGCCAAGTGGGTTCTTGCACTAAGCGAGTTTGAACTCACATTTATAGGACAAAAGTCTGTTAAAGGTCAAATCATAGCAGATCAATTAGTTGTTGCACCCTTAGAGTCTACCCATCCCCTCATCATTGAGTTTCCTGATAAATGCCTTAAATTAGAGGCAGACCATCTCGAGCAATGGTCCCTATACTTTGATGGATCCCGATGCATGAGTGGGGTCAGTGCGGGTATTTTTTTAATATCTTCGTAGAAACATCTTATACCTCTGTCCTTCAAACTAACATTTGCTTGCACTAATAATACTGCTGAATATGAGGCTCTAATCCTAAGATTACGAGCTACCTTGGCACTAAAAATTAAAAATTTATTGGTTTTCGATGATTCTCAACTTGTCATAAATCAAGTCAATGATGTTTATCCGACCAGAGATGATAAATTACACCCATATAAAACATATGTCTTACAATTATTATCTTTATTTGATCAAGTTACCTTGGAAGCTATTCCTCGAACTAGCAACCGTGCGGCTAATGCTATGGCTGCAGTTGCATCTCTTTTGCCCTTGGAGTTAGATGATGAATATGCTACCATCATTATTCGTTGACTCCAGGAACCCGCTTCAAATAAATCATGCTTAGAACCTTTGGATGTGTTTTTAATCAACGAAACTACTCCTTGAAGAACACAAGCTTATACTGAGAGGGGGGTGAACAATATAAGACCTCTTTTTACTTTTTCCTTTATACTTAAAAATAGTAAAGCAATATACCCAAAGCAATATCAAAGCAATGCATAATATCATCCACAAAGTGACAACAATTTTAACGTGGTTCACCCAGAATGGTTGGGCTACGTCCACAAAACTTTTCTCTAAAAGTTATCTCAAATTTCTTTGGAAATCCTTCCCAATCATAATGTTTATGAGCCTCAGCCCAAAGGAGATACCTTCCCCCAATTAGAATTTATGAGCCTCTGCTCAAAGGAGATACCTTCCCCCAATCAGAATTTATGAGCCTCTGCTCAAAGGAGATACCTTCCCCCAATCAAAATTTATGAGCCTCTGCTCAAAGGAGATACCTTCCCCTCTGCTCTGGAAATGATCCCTCAGAAGATCAACTGCATCTACCTCTTGCCAGCATGTGGAACTCCTTTCCATCGAAGACCTCCCGTCCTCAATGCTTAGCCTAAGAGACCTTTGCCTTCTATAATCATGTCCACAACAACTCAGCAACCTGTACCAAACATAGTCAGTCGATCTAGTACAAGTCTTCCTTTGTATGTCATATCTATCCAACTCTTAAACAAATCAATCCTCTGCATATAAGCCTTCTCAAAGACTTGCCAACTATCCTCAGGTTCTTCTCATAGAACCAATGCACCTCTGTCCTCAAGTTCTTTAATAGAACTATCAAACTCAGCTCACAAGTCCTCTGCTAGGACTCGTCCAAATCTGCTCACAAGTCCCCACCGAAACCTGTCCAAAATCGCTTCACAAGTCCCCACCGGAACCTATCCAAAACTGCTCACAAGTCCCCACGGAACCTGTCCAAAAACTCAGCAAGCTCACCAAGAAAAACTTTCTTAGTAGGAAATCATAAAGTGAATTGTTAGAGACCCAATGTGATTTGTCAAACTCATAGAAGCATAAAGAGAATTGTTAGAGACTCAATATGTTCTATACTAAAATCCCAATCTCAAAACTCAACTCAAATCAACTTAGCTCAATCTCAATCTCAAATCTAAAAACTCAACTCAATATCTGAAATGGATAGGATAGAATGTTTTCTTTCAAGAACATGAAACCCCAACAATTGCCAACTATGCAAAGAATCACATAACAATGATACTCATGTTATTTTCACCATCAATTAGGGTTTCAAAAACAATGCTCATCAAACAAGGTTTAGTCAACCAACACCATTCAACTCAACATCAACCTTGAAGCATTCAACCAATCATCACAAGAAAAGGAAACAAGTAGAAATCTTTTTCCCTCCAAAGATATTTGAACAAAACAACCACCAACACAATATCACCAAATGCAAAGAATAACTTGCTCAAATCAACTCAA
The DNA here is from genome assembly GCA_028583015.1 of Wollemia nobilis. Lineage (NCBI taxonomy): Eukaryota > Viridiplantae > Streptophyta > Pinopsida > Araucariales > Araucariaceae > Wollemia > Wollemia nobilis. The sequence continues at coordinate 27,447,064 of JAQPPZ010000523.1, forward strand.
TGGAGTAAGCCCAATATCATGAATCAAGTAAGGCAATAACTTGATCAAACAACCTCTATGGAAGCAACTCAACCATCAAACTCAAAACAGCCAACCAAGGGTTCTACCAACTCAATGCAAGTAGCTAGACTCACAAATATAAACCCTAGTGCACAAAACTTCCACTATCTCAAACCAAAAATTATGCATTCACCAAGAACTCTCCTTAAGGATAACAATGCATAAGTAGTCTTCAACAAACCAAAAAATAGGGTTTACACCTAGCCAAAGGATACCTAGTAGAATACCTTTTCACTCCAACCTTATTTCAGAAAACATACACCAATCATACTCATAAGAAGAATGTGCCCATACCTTATTGGAGTAGAAGATAATTGAACCTTCAAGTTGTCACCACACACAACTCTCAAACTTCCAACCAAGTTAGGGTTAGAATAAAAATAAATGAGCAATAATATAAACTTCCTTTATTACACCTTTTAGCTCCACTTCTTTAAACACAACCACCATAACATGCCAATAAATCAACAATCACAGACTCACACCTTATACCTCCATTTTTAATTTTAGCATAGCAAATAATAATCTTAAAAATACATCCAAAGAAATATGCCCTTATTTCTCCTAAGCTTTTATTCAATGCTAATCACAAAAGCAAAAACTCATAAGATTTAATCACACCTTATAAATTGCTATCCAAGAAACTTCGAATTTCGTGGCATAAAGACATTTTAATAAAAATGTGTGTTACTCTAGCAAAGCACCCCCACGAGACTTGAAACGGTGACCTCTGCCAATGCAGCGCCCAACAACAGCCTTCACTACCACTAGACCACGCGGACTACGAAGTTCACAAGTGAAATTCCCTCCACTTCACCCTCAAAAAAAACTCTCGAAGACTTTTCAACCGCACGTGCTTCTAAGTCTTCCTTCGATCGCAGCGAATACAGAGCACAAACACCGCAAATTGCATTCGGGGAATTTCAAATTCATTTGCCTTCCAACCTTAGGAGTTGGAGAATAAATAGTCTCTTCGAAGACACCTTGACATCAGCGAAAATAAAGACCATTTCGAAATTAATCAAAAGTCTTTTCAAAAAGGGTTTAAAAACCCTTAAATAATTTTAATAAATTAAGAATAAAAAAAGGTTTAAAAACCTTTAAGTATTTTTAATAAATTAAAAATAATTTCTCCTTTAATTAATTAAATAATTAATTAATTAAAACCTTGAAGGGTTTTAAATAATAATTAAATAAATAATAAAGAGAACCTCCATTGGTTTTAATAAAAACCATTTCCAATGGAATCTCTTTGGATTCTCTTAAAAATATTCTCTTGGAATCTTCCACCTTTGAAGCCAACACATCCTCTTAACATTAATGCCATTTCCTTTTGACATTAATGACAACTCATAGACAAGAAGCTAGGATCTCAAACCCAAAATTGCCAACAATCTCCCCCTTTGTCATTGATGGCAAACCATGCTTCTCAACAACATAGAAACTCAACATAAACAGCTCCCCTTGTCTTGAAGCTCTCCTCTTCACTTTGAAGCTCTCCCCCTTACTCATATCTCTCCCCCTTTGTCATCAATGGCAAAGGGTCACCTTTGGGGCTCGGGACTAAGAATGAGCCTCTTATCTTAGTCCCTCCCCCACCTCCTAATGAGGTGATTAATTTTGGGGTGGGAGTAAAACTCCCATTAGGCACTGATCATCATCAGCGTCTACAACTTCCTTGTCGTGCCTTCTCTTGAACTCTATCCATATTCCTATTCCTATCACTGTTCTTGTTCTTTTTCTCATCCCTGTTCTTGTCCATGCCTTGATCCTTGGACTTGATCATGCCACTGTTCCTGTTCTTGTATTCTGGAATTTCAGCTCTACACTATCTGATTATGTGACCTTCATTGTTGCACTTGAAACACTTGACGAAGTTGTTTCTTTGAGGTAAACCTAATCTTTGAATCCACTAGTTCTGACCAAACCTGTTCTGACCAAACCTGTTTTGGCCAAACCTATTCTGACCAAACCTGTTCTGACCAAACATGTTCTGGCCAAACCTGTTCTGACCAAACTTCGTTCTGTTATTTGCCTTGCAATAAACTACCTTGTGCCCAAACTGTTGACAAGAGTAGCAATACCCTTGAAAGTAACTAGCACTTCTAAAACTGTCATTTACCTCCTTCACTTGAGCCATGCAATGTGGAGCCATGTGACCAAACCTATGACAAGAAAAACGTCTGCCTTGAAACTTTCCTTTAATTGTCCTCTTAGGTTTTGAAAACTTCTTCTCATTCTGAATTCTGTTTTCTATTTCTGTGCATCTATCAATCAAGGACTCCTTTTCTAAAATACTTTCCTCATCAAAACTCTCTTCTTTTTGGAGTCTCTTACTAGACTCTCCAACTTGTTCCTTGTGTGGATTAACAAAACCAAGGCCTATTTTATCCGTTGTCTTTCTTTGACCTTTGATGAGTGACTTAACCTTTTTGGAGCTATCTTGAAACCTGTAAAGCTTATCCTTGTACTCTTTAGTTTCCTCTTTCAAAGAAGCCATTTTCTGTTCTAACTCACTATACTCAAGAACCTTAGACTCTAACTCATCCTTGAGTTCTTGTGTCTTAGCCATAGAGAAGTCAAGACTTTCTATAAGATCATCTCTCTCCATACAACATTCATCTAACTTATCCTTGAGTCTAGCATTCTTCTTTCTTTCCTTTTTCAAAGCTCTAAGAGCATTAATAATTTCACCTTCAAGATCTACTTCACCTTCCTCTATATCTTCCTCTATTTGTTTGCTTTTTGAATTATCAAAGCCTTTTTCAGATTTCTTATCACTAGAGGTGCTACCCTTTTCAAAAACCATACATGCATCTTCCTTATAGTTTTCTGAAGCATCCTCATACATACTAGAAACCAAATCATTATTTGTGCCATCCTCAGGGTGACCAAAATTTCCACATCTAAGACATTTCATGATAATGAATCTATGTTTCGGTTCTTCCTCTTTTTTTGATATGAACAACATCTCATTTTCATTATCACTTGAAGAACTTTCACTATCACTACTAGAACACTTACTTGCTTTGTCTAGGTAGAAACTCTTTTTGTGCTTGTGAGAATACCTCTTTCCTTGATTGTTGTGCTCATCTTTGTTTTTTCTGTGATGCTTATGCTTTTTAGAATCCTTGTTCTTAGAATCCTATTTATCTTCATAACTTTCATTCTTGGGAATAGTACAATCAGTAGCATAATGAACAAACTTTCCACAATTGAAACATATTATGTTTTTCATACTTTTGTGCTTTCTATAGAACTTGCCTTTCTTGCTGTAATATGCCTCTTCATCACTAGAAGACTCATCACTATCTTGAAGCTGTTTACCCTTGGAATTCTTGGTAGCCTTGAAAGCTGCCTCTTTCTTGACATCAACCTTCACTTGATTTCTCAACTCAAATGTTGCAAGTATACTTTGGAGCTCATCCTTTTTCAACTTATCCAAATCTTTAGCTTCCTTAATAGCAAAAATATTTTCACTAAATCTATTAGGAAGAGATCTTAAAATCTTATCACAAACATCATTTTCAGCAAGCTCAAGACCTAAGTCTTTCATGGAGTTAACAACCTCATCCATACGAAGCATGTAGTCACTAATATTTTCATCATCATTCATCTTGAGTTGTTAAAACATACCTTTAAAGTGTCTCAACTTGGCCTTTTTGACATTTGTATCACCTGTATGAACCACCTTCAACTGTTTCCACATTTCACTAGTTGTCTTGCAGTGAATCACTTTGGTGAGATCTGCTTTCTGTAAGCCTTTTAGGATTGCATTCATTTATTTTGAATTGCTGTGATGTAGGAGCCTTTCTTCTTTAGTATTAGGACCATGTTCAGGAATAGTGTACTCATATTCAATCACTTCCCAAACCTCATTCCCAAGTGCCATTAGATGAACCTTCATCCTTGCACTCCAAAGACCAAAATTTGACCCATCAAGAATAGGTGCTACATTGCTACTTGAATGATCCATTGTGTTCTTTACTATCTTTTCCTTCAAGCTGTTAAACTTTCTGAAGGCACCTGCTCTGATACCAATTGAAGAACACAAGCTTATCTTGAGAGGGGGGTGAACAATATAAGACCTCTTTTTACTTTTTCATTTATACTTCAAAATAGTAAAACAATATACCCAAAGCAATATCAAAGCAATGCACAATATCATCCACAAAGTGACACCAATTTTAACGTGGTTCACCCAAAATGGCTGGGCTACGTCCATAAAACTTTTCTCTAAAAGTTATCTCAAAGTTCTTTGGGAATCCTTCCCAATCATAATGTTTATGAGCCTCGGCCCAAATGAGATACCTTCCCCCAATCAAAATTTATGAGCCTCTGCTCAAAGGAGATACCTTCCCCCAATCAGAATTTATGAGCCTCTGCTCAAAGGAGATACCTTCCCCCAATCAAAATTTATGAGCCTTTGCTCAAAGGAGATACCTTCCCATCTACTCTAGAAATGATCCCTCCGAAGATCAACTGCCTCTACCTCTTGCCAGCACGTGGAACTCCTTTCCACTGAAGACCTCCTGTCCTCAATGCTTAGCCTAAGAGACCTCTGACTTCTATGATCACATCCACAGCAGCTCAGCAACCTATACCAAACACAGTCAGTCGATCTAGTACAAGTCTTCCTCTGTCTATCAGATCTGTCCAACTCTTGAACAAATCAATCCTCTACATACAAGCCCTCTCAAAGACTTGCCAACTATCCTCAGGTTCTTCTCATAGAACCAATGCACCTCTTTCCTCAAGTTCTTTGATAGAACTATCAAATTCATCTCACAAGTCCTCTGCTAGGACCTATCCAAATCTACTCACAAGTCCCCATCGAAACCTGTCCAAAACTGCTCACAAGTCCCCACCGAAACCTATCCAAAAGCTGCTCACAAGTCCCCACTGGAACTCGTCCAAAAACTCAGCAAGCTCACCAAGAAAAACTTTCTTAGTAGGAAATCACAAAGTGAATTGTTAGAGACCCAATGTGATTTGTCAAACTCATAGAAGCATAAATAGAATTGTTAGAGACTCAATATGTTCTATACTCAAATCCTAATCTCAAAACTCAACTCAAATCAACTCAGATCAATCTCAATCTCAAATCTGAAAACTCAACTCAATATCTAAAATGGATAGGATAGAATGTTTTCTTTCAAGAACATGAAACCCCAACAATTTCCAACTATGCAAAGAATCACATAACAATGATACTCATGTTATTTTCACCATCAATTAGGGTTTCAACAACAATGCTCATCAAACAAGGTTTAGTCAACCAACACCATTCAACTCAACATCAACCTTGAAGCATTCAACCAATCATCACAAGAAAAGGAAACAAGTAGAAATCCTTTTCCCTCCAAAGATATTTGAACAAAATGGCCACCAACACAATATCACCAAATGTAAAGAATAACTTGCTCAAATCAAATCAATGGAGTAAGCCCAATATCATGAATCAAGTAAGGCAATAACTTGATCAAACAACCTCTATGGAAGCAACTCAACCATAAAACTCAAAACAGCTAACCAAGGGTTCTACCAACTCAATGCAAGTAGCTAGACTCACAAATATAAACCCTAGTGCACAAAGCTTCCACTATCTCAATCCAAAAATTATGCATTCACCAAAAACTCTCCTTAAGGATAACAATGCATAAGTAGTCTTCAACAAACCAGAAAATAGGATTTACACCTAGCCAAAGGATACCTAGTAGAATACCTTTTCACTCCAACCTTATTTTGGAAAACATACACCAATCATACTCATAAGAATAATGTGCCCATACCTTATTGGAGTAGAAGATAATTGAACCTTCAAGCTGTCACCACACACAACTCTCAAACTTCCAACCAAGTTAGGGTTAGAATAAAAATAAATGAGCAATAATATAAACTTCCTTTATTACACCTTTTAGCTCCACTTCTTTAAACACAACCACCATAACATGCCAATAAATCAACAATCACGGACTCACACCTTATACCTCCATTTTTAATTTTAGCATAGCAAATAATAATCTTAAAAATACATCCAAAGAAATATGCCCTTATTTCTCCTAAGCTTTTATTCAATGCTAATCACAAAAGCCAAAACTCATAAGATTTAATCACACCTTATAAATCGCTATCCAAGAAACTCCGAATTTTGTAGCATAAAGACATTTTAATAAAAATGTGTGTTACTCTAGCAAAGCACCCCCACGAGACTTGAAACGGCAACCTCCGCCAATGCAACGCCCAACAGCAGCCTTCGCTGCCACTAGCCCATTTGGGCTACGAAGTTTACAAGTGAACTTCCCTCCACTTCACCCTCAAAAATACTCCCAAAGACTTTTCAACCGCACGTGCTTCTAAGTCTTCCTTCGATCGCAGCGAATATAGAGCATAAACATCACAAATTGCATTCGAGGAATTTCAAATTCATTTGCCTTCCAACCTTAGGAGTTGGAGAATAAATAGTCTCTTTGAAGACACCTTGACGTCGGCGAAAATAAAGACCATTTCGAAATTAATCAAAAGTCTTTTCAAAAGGGTTTAAAAACCCTTAAATAATTTTAATAAATTAAGAATAAAAAAAGGTTTAAAAACCTTTAAGTATTTTTAATAAATTAAAAATAATTTCTCCCTTAATTAATTAATTAATTAAAACCTTGAAGGGTTTTAAATAATAATTAAATAAATAATAAAGAGAACCTCCATTGGTTTTAATAAAAACCATTGCCAATGGAATCTCTCCGGATTCTCTTAAAAATATTCTCTTGGAATCTTCCACCTTTGAAGCCAACACATCCTCTTAACATTAATGTCATTTCCTTTTGACATCAATGACAACTCATAGACAAGAAGCTAGGATCTCAAACCCAAAATTGCCAACACTTCGAACCATGGTACATTGATATATTTAATTTTCTACAAAATGCGACCTTTCTTGAAGGTTGTAATAGCAACTAGCATCGGTTGTTAGGTAGATGAGCAAGTCGCTTCGTAATTATTGGTAATACCTTGTATAGGATATCTTTTGAAGACATCCTACAGAGATGTTTGAATCTAGCAGAATCTAGATCAGCTTTGAGTGAAAACCACAATGAATCTTGTGGGGGACATTTTAGTGGTAGCGCCATTGCTAAGAAGCTCCTTAGGATAGGATATTTTTGACCTACCATGGAGAATGATGCACATGATTATGTGTGCCATTGCGACAAGTACCAGAAACATGCTGACCTTGTCCATGCGCCTACATAATAACTGCAGGCTATTTCATCTCCTTGGCCCTTTTCAAAATGGGGCTTAGACATCATTGGAAAAATCAACCCTGTGTCATCTGATGGACACAAATTCATCATAATTGCCATCGAGTATTTCATGAAATAGGTTGAAGCTATGCCCTTAGATTCTTGCACTAGAACCCAAGTTTCCAAGTTTATTTTTAATCAAATTATTTGTAGGTTCGGAATTCCTACAAATCTCATCTCAGATAATGGAACTTGTTTCAAAAATAAAGATGTCAAAAATATAAAATTCAACATCATTGGTCCACTCCCTATTATCCTTAGGGTAATGGCCAAGCAGAAGCATCTAATAAAACATTAATCAAAATCTTCAAAATACTGGTCAATAAATCTGGCCGAGATTGGTAGATCCAACTATATCCTGCTTTGTGGGCCTATCGAACTAGCATTCACACCCCCACAGGTACTTCATCTTTTGTTTTGGTCTATGGCGTTGAAGCTGTTTTCCCCTTTGAATTAGAAGTTCCTTCTTTGGCTCTACTACTTCAAGATACTAAAGTAGGAGATGAATATCATGCTGGCAAATTTAGTTAGCTGGAAATCCTAGATGAAAATCACATCAATGCTTTGGAGCATCTTCATGCCTACCAAAACAAGCTTAAGAGAGCATACCTCAAGAAAGTTCATCATCGATCCTTTGAGATCGGCGACCTTGTCTTAAAAGAAAATTAAAAAAATACTAATGCAACTAAAGACCTTAAAGGTAAATTTGAGCCCAACTGACTTGGACCATATGTCATCACTGCTAAATTTGGATCGGGAGCATACCGATTAGCTACCTTATATGGTAAATATCTTAAAGAACCTATGAACATTATGCATCTTAAATGCTATTATGCATAAAATCTGGTCATTTCATCATTGTATATATTGTTATTTTGCATGTTGTTTCATTTTAGTCATTCATCAATCAAAATCAAAATATAAAAACATCAAAATATTCAAAAACATCTTTTATTTTCATACCTGTCAATTCTTGAAGTATTGGAGTTACATTTTCAGTTATTTTGGATAAACTAGCATTTATTTGGAATCCTGCACTTTCACACTCACATGAATAAATATCTTGATTTTATTTGGTATGATTATTAATCTCTCTTATATCAAAGTCCACATTTGAATTAAATAAAGTTTTGAGCATAGAGAATTGATCTTGTTATTTACTTAAACCAAGCATATCTTTTCACATTAAAATGATTTCATTGCAAATTTGATATGATGCTACATAGTAGAAATGATTTCTTGAGCGAAAAGTTTCCCCTGCTATCCTATCATGCACATGGTCTAGAATATTTGAGAATTGACAAAAGGACAAGCTCACCCCTACCCAGAATAAAAACCCCTTGCTCTATAGCCAATCCGAGCAAGTATCCCTAGTATAGGAAGCAAACGAAAAAGTCAAAGTAAAAGAGAAAAAGAAAAATATCATTTTGTACCATCGCAGCAATATTTCAGCATTATCTCAGTTCCACGCAAAATACGAAAAAAAAAGAGAAGAGAAAAAGAAGAAAAGCAAAAGCAAAAGCAATAAAATCCCTTTCCCTACCCCTTGAAAAGAAAAGAAGGGTGAATGAGCTTGAATCCCTAGAATTCTCAATTATTCGAAAACTGTGAGGTAAGCCCCATAACAAGTGGTTTGTGCCCAACCCACTTGGCCTTGGGTAATTCCTAGCATGGTGATATGTTTGTCACATTAGCAACCTTCTTTTGTATAGACCTATGTCCGCTTATGGATCAGCTAGCTCTTGATGACCTAACTTACATAGTAGTCTGGTACGGTTACATCCATATAAATCATGGTCAATGAACACTCATTTGGTTAATTCAAATTACTTGTATCAAATTATCTTGCTCAAAATTGGTGAATGAACAATACAATTGCACACACATTTGTATTTGAGATATTTTGTATCATCATGATAAATCAAGATCGGTAATGAACTCACATTTGCACATGAGGGTTCCTTATAAATCTACATTTTTGTCTTTGAGATAATTTAAAATATCTCTGCAATTCTTTTTGAATCATTTCATCTTCTTATTTAAGAACATTTTCTTAGCATAAAAACAATTAAATATATGTTTTTCCAAACAAACAAAAAATTTCTTTCACATCTTAAAAAAAAAACCTCGTAAATAAAGTCATGTTTATTTTCTGTTTATCTCAAAATCAAAAATCAATCATGCAATAAAACTAAAATATAAAATTCTTTTTTTTTTGGATTCCGCGATGATGGTATAAGTCTATACCCATAATTCTATGCCTAGCGCAAACCATTGTTCTAATTTTATTTTCCCATTCATTTTAAAAACATATGACTTACATCATTATGTTACACAATTGAGCTTTAAAACGAACGAACACTTATTCTATTTTATGTCATTATGTCAACATTCAATTTTGCAATGATGGTATAGTTCCTAGGGACTTATTCAAAAAATTTATCACACTTAGGAATTTATGCCTAGCAAAAATCATATTTCTTTAATATGTCATGCATAATATTTTTTATGAAAATATGAAAACAAATCATCACCATCCTCATTTTTTTTCACCATCATTTTCATCAAAGTCTTAAGACAGACTCTTAAGCACTCTTTTATTTTTAACAATATTTCTATCCTAGGGATTAGCTTGATGACCTAGCGAGCGATGACTCCATGAAATGGTCTATAAAAGTGACAATGTCCTTTGAAATTATTGTTAGAAGTCTCTTTTATTTTTCATTAAATCACACACCACAGAACAACCACTTTATTCACATCAAATTATTTCATTTATAATTTTATGGCATGACATAAAAATTATAATTTATTTCCAAACGACATAATTACACGAACAATTAATCAACAAAATTCAAAATTAAAGCATCATACAACATATACACAAGTCATATCATCAAAAAGACAATCTATATATCTCAATCAATTATGTACATCATCTAGATTGGTATGCCACAATAAAAACCCTGGCATACTCAATCCCCTCAAAAAATATAAATATATAATAATACAATATGCACTCTATAGTAGCTAGCCTCGAGAAGCCCTCGAGCTCTCAGCCTCATCTCCTCCCCCGCCCTGACGTGGAGGAGGTGGTCCCATAGAGGTCCAGGCTATGTCCCGGGTCCTCATCGTCAATCGTGAGGATGTCCTCAATGATCCCATCATGACCGACTTTGTAATGGGGGCTAGCAATGGTACCCTCTATCCCTTTGGGACCATGTGATAGTATAACCCCTGGTAGAATGCGGTTTAAGCAATAGACCATGCTAGATCCTGAGTGCTCACCCCTTCGATCTAAGACCTGAGCCATGTAGCCTCATCCTGTAGCATCTGCACCTGAGCCCAGAGGCAGGCAACCTCAGCTCAGAGAGCCATCGTCTCATTGCTCTCCCCCATATTGACACCCTTGCCCTTATTGGGCGATGATGGTCTCTCCCCCTATTGAGAAGGGAATCTCTCCTCCCTCCTCCCTATTTGCTATGGCCTCTATGGAGCATGTTCCATCCTCTAGCGTCTCTCCTATAAAGACCATCACTGCTCTCTCCCATCACGATCACGTGCTACCTCAATAGTAGCCTAGCGTCGCCTCCCCATCTATCACACCATAGCATGCACCGGACCCTATTCCCTTATCATCCGAGGAGGGCAGATGCCTACGTACCAGGCATCATATCTGTTTGCAATCCTAGTGTCTTCACCATTCATTGGCTAGATGGGGGCATCATCTGTGTGTCTTGACTCTAAAATCATTGCATTTCTGGAGCCCTACTCAGTGTGGTACTATCTCAAATAGTCTGGGAGTACTCATAATCCCTGAGATAAGGGATCCCCTACTATAGACCGAACTATCATAGAACCCGATCATAGAGGTGGAGCTCTACCTCTCCCTACTCCATTCATAGCCAGCAGACTCGCCTGATGCGAGCTAGCTCCTACCCATCCTCTGCCCACTCAGGATTCTCTCACCATGGCCTCCATGTGATCTGGTCCAGGATGAGGTCATCCAGCAACCTCTGTGACATTGGTAGATCTATCCGCCACTGTGACCCCCTCCATAACCACCAGTAGAAAACATGAGGCCTCTCCCGATCAACCCCTATCAGTGGGAGCCCTATCGTCCTTCGCACTGTGATGTGCTCCCAACACCAAACCTGCAGTAGTCATGTCAAGACCAGACATTATCCTCCCTTGTATATGACCCCATGTAGGATCCTATACAAGCAGCATAACACAAAACTGCCCAATGAGTATCTGTATTCATGGTCTCTCATGTCACAAACCACATTTGAGAGGAGCCAAGGTAATCTGCACCCGCTCTGGTGGCACAACAGTAAGCCACCTACCACCCCTGCTAAAACTCAAGTCAACCTAGATGTCCTAGGCATATGCCTTAGAGACTCGATGTTCACTCTGCCCTTCTCTAGGGTGAAGCTCGGATCCCCGGTCAACCTCATCATAGCCTGGCCTTGATTGACCACAAGCATCATCAACCGTACCTGTATGGGGATCCTCATGATCCTCCATACGTCCTCTAGTGTGGGAGCCATCTCCCTAGTTGGTAACCAAAAGTAGGATGACCCCGGATACCACCTCTCTGCTAGGGCTCTTAGTAGCCCCATGTCTGTCAGTACTTGTGGCATCTCTGCCACATGCTGCAAACTAACCTGAGCCAATCAGTTATGCTCTGCCTGATCGAGCATGGCTATGTCATCTCTTAGCCCATCGTATTTCCACTCCCGAATATTTAGTAATCCCCTCTGCAAAAAAAATAATAAAACAATAAAATTCATTAATAAACCAATCATTAAAATCAAATTAAAAACATTTTAATCAAGCTTAATTTCTTAAAAAAATTATGATATTGTCCCAAATTGGATGATATCATCCCAAATTGGGCAAAATCATCCTTTGTAGGATGAAATCATCTCCGATTTTGCAACTTGGGGATCGCCCCTTTTTGGATGGGATCACCCCTAGTTCGTCGATTTCACCCTCAGATGAAATCGATGATCTAGGGACGATTTCGACGAATCTCGACATCGTCGATGACCTAAAAATGGCCGCGATGCCCCAAACAGTCAAAATTTAAAACAAAAAATTGCACAAAATAGATTCAAACATAATTCACTAGGATTAGATCCTTACACGTAGCCCGCGGTGGACCTCTGTCGATCAGTGCGCTGTCTCAACCATTTTTTTTTTGTAGAGCTCTAAAATAGTAAAAATGAATTAGGGTTTTACCCTATTTTCTTAATTTTATTTTAAAACAACATTTTTTAGTTTTGCTTTTCCGCGCTTTTACCTCAAACGTTCGATTTGGGTAAAAACATGGAGGGGGCACCATAGTCAGCAATCGAACGATTCGACCAAGAATCGTCGTCTAGAAAATTTAGTAAATTTTTGCTTTCTTGTAAAATGGGAAGAACTCGTCTTTAACGCATTTTCTTTGAAAAATTCGCTAAAGAGAGGGTAAAATGTAGCACCCTAAAATTGGCACAGTTAAACCTTAGTAAAAAGATAAAAACTTGAATTTTAACCCAAACTGCCCGTTAACCACCCGTTACCCACTTTCCTCATTTTTCGCACCATTTTTAGGATTTGTTTTGATCGTTGGACGATATCGTCGATGATCAGAAAAAATCGTCCCAGATCTGACGAATTCTTCTGGAATAGAATGTCCAGATGATTTCGTCCCAAAACCAATTTTCATAATTAGCTTCTGTTTCAACAGCTTCTCTAACTTGGGTAGAAAGCGTGTCTGCGCAGTTAGAGTCTCCCCCGTTGGAGATCTCCCAAATTGGGATGATCTCCAACCTCCTAACATCTCTCTAATCCTATATAAACTAGGATTTTCTTAGTTTATCCCCCTGAACCCCTTAGCTGATAGATTTCCCTACAAATTTAGTTCCTTGTGCCTTAGAACACCTTCATACTTTTGTTTGCATTGCATATTTCAAGTTTTCTTGCAGGAATCTTACTGTTCTTCAGCTTGAGCAAGCTTGGATCATCGCAAGCAATTCCAGATGATTTTAGATGATCCTATCATAGATCGATGATGATCTTGTACGATTGGAGGTGATCTCAACTGTAGTCCAGATTTGGGGCAGTCAGAGCCCAGAGTTTACATTTTTGTTATCATTTCTTTGCATTTCTTTATGCATTATCTTAGTTATTATATTTATGCATCCTGGAGTTCACCTCATTTAGTATAGATGAATGATAAAGTCAAAATAAATTGTCAAATTAATGCATTTCCTTTTAATTGCTATCTGGATTCATCATTTGGGCAACTTTACTGTTATTTCCATCATTTCCCCTTACTTTTGCAATTGCATTTTTGGTATTTTGTATCTGTTTCTATGGTTGCAAGTTCCTGACAAATTTGTCTAAAAAATTCGTTAGATCAATGACGATCTCGTATGATCTTAGATGACCAACTGAGATCTGAGACGATTCTGTGCAATTCCAGATGATTACGTATGATTTGAGATGATTTGGACTTCTACAAACCTCAAAATATTCATCAGACATCCGAAATTAGGTATATTCTATCCTATTTAGCATATTCTCTATGTTCAGCATCTATTCATGTTTTTTGTATCCATATAAATCAACATTGGCATATATAATAGCTTAGATTCATCTTGGCCAAACCTAGGAATTGAATGATCAAAGCACAAAATGAACACATCAAACCTACTACAACCTAGGTGTGGAAACTGCCACTCAAAAGTTTCCTGGTGAACCCACCATCCGTCAAAAATTCACCCTTATACCCCTCCCCCGAGAGGCGGGACCTTCAAAGGGCCTCTCAATCTGAGGTATTGTCCCATCCTTCTCGCATCCCCATTTCGGGCACGGATCCTATAGCCTGAAGGTAAGGATGCAAAAAATTTGGAGTGATACAATAGGTAATTTTTTGGAAAGATTCTTGGGATGGTCACTAGCCTTTGATAACTCAGTTTCTTGATTGGAGGTCTTGGATGGAGGAGCTTCATCGAGCTAATTGGATAAAGGTTGATAATTACTGTCGATACCATATTGGTAATTTAGAGGTTGGTAGATATTGGATTCCTATTGAGGACTAGCCTATTCAAATTCTAGAAAGGAAAGGAAAAGATATCCAAAGCACCCTTTATATGATATCTCTCTCTTAGACCCATGATAAAGATTGTTTTGAATGGAAAAAAACTACTAAGGGTGATTATTTAGTTGCTCAAGGTTATTTGGCCTTATACCATAATAATCCCAACCAATCATATAACATATTTACTTAGTTTTGGGCTCAAAATATTTTGGTCTAAGGTGAGGTTCTTTACATGGCTTTTATTGAATCACAGGGTGCTTACTGGTGAGCAACTTATGAAACATGGTTTTCATGGCCCGTTTAGATGTAAAATGTGTGGAGATAATGTGGAAAATATTAGCCATAATTTTATCGAGTGTACCTTAGCCTCTAAGCTATGGAGGAGAATGGACTTACTACTTGGCTTAGAGTGGTCCAATTTTTTACTTTTGAACAGCTTTGGAGAGATTGGCCTAATCAGGAGGGTGTTGATAACTTTATTAAGCAGTTAGTTTGATGGGTTCTACCATCTGACCTTAGAATATCTAGAAAGAAAGAAACAATTGTATTTTCAATAAATAAAGGAAGGACATTCGCTATATCTAGTAAAGGACCACTTCCAACTTAGTTGAATCAGTCCAACAACTCCTTAAACACCCCTAGAACTCCCACCAAATATGGGATAAAGTGATGCAAATATTGAAGATTATTTTCTTAAGGGCAACCAACTTAAAGAGAATTTGAGTAATCAAAAGATGGATAGAACAAGTAATTGGTAGCCTCATCCTAAGGACTTTGGATGGAGCCTCTAGGGGGAACCCTAGAAAATCTAGTGCAGGAGGAATTGGTAGACTTTTAGATGGTTCCTCGATATTCACTTTTACTCAAAATTTGGGTATCCTTTCCAATAACATTGTTGACAATTATGGTGTCTTTATAGGCCTTCGAGAGGTCACTAATATCATATGGAAAAATATGTTGGTTGATTCTGACTCTCAAGTCATGATTAATTTGTTGAAAGCTCCTTCTAAGAATCATAAGTTTGATTGAAGAATAAAAAGAATTTTTGAGAAGATTTAATTAATCTAGATGGAATTTTTGAAAGTTGAATACAATTATGTGGTCAGATAATAGAACAGGAGTACTTATGGTTAGCTAATTGGGCATTGGAAAAATGTTATCTTACTTACTATGACCACTCTCCCAAATGGTGGGATTCACAAATAAGGGAAGCTCTTCTTTCTATCCTTTCTTTGGATGACTCATATACTAGAGGTACCTATTCCTTTTTTCTTTGTTTTTGCTTCTCTTTAGTTCCGTTAGGGTAATTTAGTTCCCTTGCTTAGACTGATCATTCATATGTTTTCTTTTTTTATTCTTGCTTGAATAGCCTTTTGGTCTAGAAAGGCCAAACTTGTATTCTATTTTTTGTTCCTTTTTGTTTTTCGATGTGTGTGTTGTTTTGTATTGTTTTCATTATGTTTTATTTTTGTGTTTTTTGTGTGTTTTGTGTTTTTGTTCTTTTATATGTGTGTGTATTTTTGTTGTGTTTGTGTGTTGTTTTGTTGTCTTTCGTGTTTTTTGTGTGTTTTTTGTTTTGTTGTTATTTGTTGTTTTTATGTTTTTGTGTTTGTTTTGTATATTTTGTTTTCTTTATGTTCTATGTTTTTTGTTGTCTTTTTTTATTTTCATGTTTTTATGTTTTTTATTTTTATTTATTATTGTTTTTATGTTTGTGTATTTTTGTTTTTGTTTGTATCTTGTGTTTTTTTATTTGTTTTTTTGTTGTTTTAAGCATGCTCTTCGAGTGTGTTGAAGGGGGCAGGCCAGGTGCAAGCCCTGGGTATTTTTTGTGGAATAGATAATATTGCCTCCTTGGGAATTACCCAAAAGTGCTATCCCAATTAGGTTTTTTTCCACAAACCCATTCGGGTATACCACTATCTAGAGGGAAGACTCAAAGATATTTGGGTTTAATGTTATTTTATTATGACAACACATTTTGCATTAAAAGAAGTTATTATTTTATTTTTTTGGAAGAAACCCATTATATTAATTAATATATAATAATTTTACAAGAAATAAAAAAGGTGTATAAGCACACCCCTAAATAGCCATTAGCTATCCATAAAATTAAAGGCTAAGCATGCCTCAGATCACTAACTAGTTTTATCAAATCCATCAAAACTAGTTTTATCAAATCCATCAAAACTATATAGGCTCATATTTGGTAGATTGATCCTAGTCATCACTTCTCATCTACAATGTGTGTTTCGACCTAGAATAAAGGATAAGTTACCTCAGTGGATGGACCTACCACCTCTAGTCTTAAGCTTTGTGTATCTAGTTGGATAAATACCTAGTACAAGAAAACAATGTAGGGAGCATTCTTGTAGTGCTCAATTAATTCTTGTAAATGGGCCATCTTCATTGCCACCTTGTTGGCTTACACTGAAGTCCATATAAACACAAAAGAAACAAATTTGACCTTGTCAAAAACATTATAGAATGGAACAACAAAGGCCTGAGAGAACAAGGAATCATTTTTAGCTTTCCATAAAGAAAAGAGAATGTCAATCCTGAAGAGGTGCCAAACTTCTAAAAATAATAAAGGAGAGGAGAGTCTCCAAGGAGAATCTATTTCCATGTGAGCCATTGTGGGAGAGAATATTGGAAAAAATATCCACTTCCAAGCATCATGAGCCTTATAACATCTCCAAAAGAGATGAACAAGATATTCAAGTTCATGGCATTATGGATATAGTGGGTCAGGAGGCTTGATGAATCAAACTCAAGTCCTAGGTGAAGATAACTTATTTGGGTTTGAGATAAGTAGACCAAGATGTGTGAAAATGATAGGCCAAAATATAGTTAGGTGAATAGAGGCTCCAATGATCATTTAGTTTGTCAACCATGGATAATTATGGTTGTATCCATTGATAACCTAATTTGGCCTCTAATTAAGGAGAGGTGTCTCGGGATACCATTGTAGTGCTTCCACCAAGGACACTGAGAGCACATTATGATCTTGTGAAGCATAAAATTAGGCATATTTGTTTTAACTACCTCAAAGTTTTCCTTATTGATAGAGGTAAGTCTAAACCTAAATTTGATATAATCCTAGGGATGTCAATCCTTAGTCAACCAATAAAATAAGTAAACCACTATAGAGATACCCTTTTATAGAATTTTTATGCATGCATCCAAGGGATTTGGGAAAATGGAAATACTTGGATAGTTAGGATAGAAACCACCAAAGGTTCATAGAATTGATGGAATCCCATACCAAAAGTCATTGCCTTTCCATTGGATCCATGGTTTGATGTTTTCTCAAGCTTGTCAAATGTTCTAGATTATAAAACTTTTTGAAATCTTGATGGGCATTGGAGAAATGAGAAAGGAAGAGAAATTTATAACTCTCCACCCTTTACACCCTAGGAAGAACCTGAGGTGATTCGGTGTCAAACCAACACTTTCTAGGATTTATTGTCTTTGATGGATAATATTATCTATTTGGCACATAAGGATGTGCCTTGGAATTTTCCTTCATGAAGACTCATTCCCCCATTCTTCTTAGATATACAAAACAATTCCTAGGCTACTCTATGAAAACTAGAGCTAGAGATAAAACTTGCCCAGAGAAAATATTTGAGCAACTTCTATAGCTTCTAATAACAAGCCTTGGATGGGACCCAATATGAGGAATAATACACATGGGTGACAACTAGGATCTTGGAGCAGATTTGAAACTTGTCATCAAGCAAAATATTTTTAGTGGTTGAGTAGGTAAGATTGGATTTAATTTTTTGCATGATTTGTTTCCAAATTTTCAAAGAGGGACTATGGAAGGGAAAGGGGATACCTAAGAACTAAAACACTTCCCCATATTGTATCCATATCCAGTGAAACTAAGTCAACCAAGTTAGGAGGGGAGATGTAAACTGTCAAAATGAGAGTCTTCTAACACTAAATGTTGGATCCATAGGAAAGATAAAAAGTATCTAGGCAATGAATGACCTAAGTGAAGGATTCTTCATCCTCAACTAATGTGAGGAAAGAGTCATCTACAAAGTTTCCATTGATCATTTGAGATCAACTATTGGAAAGGGAAACACCTTTGAAAAGACCCAAATTGGCTTGATGAGCTAGGAGATAAATGAAACCTTCAGTTGTAATGGCATATATAGAGGGAGAAAGAGAGCAACATTTTTTGATTAAGTAGAAAATACCAATAGCCATTCAATCTATAAATAGGGTAACCTTGTTTGAGGGAAATCTATAAAGAGCATCTTGACCATAGAGATGAAACCACTTCAAAAACCTAGGGTATTGATCATGGCAAGAATGAAGTGCCACTCAATGTTATCATAGGTTTTATTAAAATAAATTTTAATAAAAATGACCACTTGGTTGGATATTTTAGCCCATTTTATTCCCTTCCAAACAACCAAGGTATTATCTAATAAATATCTACTTAAAAAAAACTTGTTTGCTCTGGTTTGATGATGACATGAAGCAATTGGCATAGGTACAAGGCTAAGGTTTTGGCAATAATCTTGTTAGACACATTAAGAAGGGTAGTTAGACTCCAATTGGTAATCAACTCAAGGTCTCTAGCCTCTGATATAAATTTGATATTACCCTTGTTACTTTTTGGTCTAATAGAGTCATTGCTAAAGCTTCTCGATAAACTTAGAGTAGATTAGGGGCTACAAGATCCCAAAGCACTTTGTAAGATTTACATGGAAGCCATCTAGACTAGGAGCTTTATCATTGACAATTTGATAAAGGGCCTCGTGTAGATATTAAGTGAGAATGGTCAATATCAGACAACTCTTTGAGCATTAGAGATTTTTCTAGGGACCATAATAAGACAATCTTAGAGGGCTTGATCCCTTTAATATGAAGGCTCTTGAGGAAAATAATTGACTGTAATGTCAGAAAAAGGCTTGAATAAAATCTGGCAAGGCAGTAATTCAAACCTCAACCTCTTGAATGGGCTTGATGTAAGCACTGTTATAATGGGGCCTAAGATAATGGAAAAATCCCTCAAAGACCCTATCTCCAAATTTGAGCTAATATATTCTGGCCTTGATATAAGCTCCCTTGATATCATAATGTTTAGCCAACATAAATTGATGATGAACTCACACCACATGCTACTAGAGATTATGGTTAAAAGAGAAAGATTCAAGCTATTGTAAGGCTCGAGTTAATTCCTATATGAGAGAAGCATTGGACTGATGCCTAAAATTGGCAACACATTTGCCAAGATATTTGATAAAGTATAATGTTATGTGGATGGTGTCTAACCACCATTAAATCCAAGCAGTGGTACCAAAAGGACAAGGAACAATGTTTTATATCCTCCTAATATATAAAATAAATGTGGGATGGCAAGGAAATGAGGTATCTAAAATAACTATAAGGTGAACTGACAAGGAGAGGAGGTGGAGATTTCAACGGAGAAAAATATGGAGGAATGATTAGAGAGGATGGCATCAAGGAGAGCCTCCATGGAAGGAGTTGAACTAGACAAAAAATAAAAGGAAAAGGCTCTTTGGTAAAAAATTAGAGCTCTATCAAGGCATTTCAACACTCAATTATACCCCTACTACTAATTATAGTGAGAGAACTATGGTTGGAGAAGGAGGAGGGGGGGAAACAATAATTAGGGTAAAAAAACCCTAATTTATTCTTCATAAAGTACCAAGACTTACATTTTCCTACAACCCAATGCATAGGAAGGATCCTAAACTTATCTTATACATATTAAAGACATTGTTGATAATATAGGTGGTATGAAAAGGGATAAAGTAATCCACTGCTAAATATTACATCTATTTGAAGAATTATTGAGAACATAAATATTGAGAATTCCAAGGGGATGACATGCAAGCTCCATAGTAATCAAAATTACATGATAGAGTGCATCCACTCACCAAGTCACAAAATGGAATTTTTAGGTATATGACACAAAATAATTGCTCCTCCTCTGCCCAAAGTATGAGAGGCGGTGTAAAAGTGGCCCAAAGGCCAAATAAAGTAACAAGTACTATGCATAATAAAGTTTATTGCCTTGACTTATTGTAAGTAGAGAGTGTTAATAGCACCAAATTTTGAAGAGATAACCAAAAGATTCTAGCAGATCAACTAATTTTTAATTGGATCTCTTAGACCATGAACATTCTATGACGTACACTTCATGAGGAATGCTCAAAGTGTAGGACCCTCTCTAATTACTTAGTATCCTCAAAGTCTATGAGATAATCAAAGATATTTGATATAAAATGATGATGATTATTGCATATTAAGTTGAATTTCCTTCTATTTTCTAATGGATATATTGAGTGCTTCATAATATGACTATGAGAGTGATGAGCTACCCCTATGGGCAGGCCACTTGGAAGTGTTGAGAGTGAAGAGGGAGGGGATATTGGAGAGGGGGTTATGGAAAATAGTGAGGAGCTAGTAGGGTTCTCAACATGAGGCTATGAGGGGATTGGAATGATAGCTATAGAGGTGAATCTAGGAGCAATGAGGGTGGGGTAGGATGAGAAGGAGGTACAAGTAAAGTAGTGGAAGGTGAGGGTTTGCATGAGGGTCCTATGGGGGCCAAGAGATAAGCATATATATATATATATATATATATATATATATATATATATATATATATTTGCCACTATTTTCTATTCTTCTGATGCATTGACATATTTTGGTGTTGATTCAAGTGTTGGAGTAGTTATCAGAGAGGACTTGGATTTGAAATGGCCCTCCATGAGGGGATAGTCTTTGATTTTATAAGATGTTGACTAGCATCTATAACATGTATTCATAAGGTTAATATAAACCATCCTTTGCTAGAAATAGATGTCTCCGACTTAGATGTCAATAAATTCTTTCAAGTCCTTAAAGAGATTAACCTCAACACACAAACACTTATGGGGTACATAACATATAATTTTTGCTATTCCATGCAAATAAATTTACCAATAGGGGTGACCAGTTGTTGCTGAAAAGGCCACAAAAAAAGAGGGAGACTAGGGAATTCTACCCACACTAGAACTTTCAAGGAGACATCCATAGAGTCAGTTAAATTATGGTATTAGGGTTGAAGAATAAAAGGGCATTCCTAATATAATAGGGGCATCTAATTAGGATTACCATGGCATGCTAAGGATTAGTAAATTAAAAAATAGAAAAACTCCTTAGTGAGGTTTTGTATATGCTCCACTGTAATACCATGGGGATGTCATGCATTATAGATCCAGTAATATATTAGGTTTTCATTGGGTATACACCCTAGGAAATACCCAATAAGCATGTCTTTCTCAAGCCATCTGCATGCATTATCAAATTTTTGCATAAGAAGCACAATATTAGGGGAAACAAAATTACTTTGTGGTATACTTTTGAAATGAGTTTTCATGGGAAATTGTTTGGAGCCATGGCACTCTACAACAACAACTTCACCAAGGGATGGAGTGTTGGCAATATTTGAGGCCATATGAAAGGATATTATCCATACAAGGTGGATAAAATGCAAAGGGTTTGGAACTAGAAGTAAAAGCAATGACAAAAAAATAATTTTTTGCAAGTGAGTGCGAGCACAAGCTGGGAGTGAGTGCAACCAAAATTGAGTGTGAGTGCAACCAAAATTAATTTTTTGGGAATGAGTGCAACCAAAATTGAGTGTGAGTGCAATATAGGACTGAATGCAACCAAAAATAATTATAGCCAAAAGTGAGTGTATCTAGAAGCTAGTGCAAGTGTGAACCAAGAGTGATTGCAACCAAAAGCGAGTGTAATCACAAACCAAGAGTGAGTGTAGTCAAAAATGAGTGTGAGCATAAGTTGAGATTGAGTGCTGTTAAAATTGAATGCAATAATGAGCTAGGAGTGAGGAGGAAGTGTGAGTAGGAAAGCAAAAACTAGAAATCAAAGTGTGATCAAGGAACAAGTGCAACTTCTTGTTCTAGATGTTAGAAATATTTAAATGATTTATTTGAAGAAAATCCAGGTAACATGGAAAGAAAATCATTTGTGAAAGTCCTTACTAAAATTATAATGACCAAGTTGGAAGTATGGATGCCCTAGCTAGTAATAATAGGAAGAGTGAATCTATGGTAAACCCAATCTAGGTAGCAGATTCTACATTAGAATTGATTATCAAGGATGAGATGATTGAGCATGATATAATGGTTCTTAAAAATAGAGGGTTAATTCATCTAGGAGGGACCAACTACTAAGGAGATAAGACATGCTATATACACTCAAATATGTGTTATCACGGATATTTCTAAAAATTTACCATAGTCAATTAGGATTAAGTTTAAATCAAGAGAATCAGATCAACAAGTGGATTATGAAAAAATTTCATTTCAATGTCGTAAATGGCATGAAACTAGGCACATGGCAAGAGACTACAAAGTGAAAATTATGGATGAAAAGATAAAAAAATTTGTGCATGAGGGTATTTTTAATTTGAAATAATGAGATCATATCATAGGAGAAGCTAGATCAAATCAAGGATTTTCCACTCCTAAGAAAGTGGCTAGAAAAATACCTCATATGACAAAGGCCATTAAAATACACTCGAATCAACTATTACAAGAAAAAATGATATGGGGGATGAGGAAGTACAATGTCCAATTTCTAATATAGGAACTAAAGGTATGAAGGAAGAGGGAAAGGAAAATTTTAAAACAAAGGAATATGGGAAGGCAAATGTTAAAGCAAATGAGGTGAAGGAGGTCAACCTTAATCTAGGTAAATCACCTTTATTATCCTCAAGTACCACAAATTCTTCTCCTTACAATAAAAATAAAAGTAGTACGAATCATATTCCTTGCCCTTTAAGATTTCAAGAATAGTATAGTAAACAAAATCTTATGTAGGATATCCAAATAAATTTAGGTTTTCTAGGCCAACATAAGAAAGTAATGACTATGGAGGATCATCTATGTATTTTAAGTTTTTAGGGAAACATAAAGAAGAAATGCTAATGAATCTATTCCTTGCACTTTTGACTCTTTAGGGCAACATAAATATTTAGAAGATAGAAAAATTAGAAGAGATTGATGAATATGAGAGTGTTGGTGGAAATGGAAGAAGGAGATGAAGGTCATCAAAGTAGAAACAAAGAGAAAAATAAACTCAAAAGGATATTGATCTAGCAAGCCAAATAAAAATATTACAGGTGCTAACAAGAAGTGGGGCTAATACCACTAATAAAATTAGAGTATTGATGATGAAAATGATATCATGGAATATTAGGGGTATAAATAAAACCCCTAAAAAAGAGTTATTAAGGAATTTATATGTTGTTATAGCCTTGAGTTTATTTTAATACAAGAAATAAAATTAAGTAGTGAGGAATGTAAGGATGCTTTTAATAAGATATGGAAGATAGGTGATTGTTTAGAAGTTTCTTCTATAGGAGATTCAAATTATATTGCAATAATATGGGACAAATGCAAATGGGATGGACAACTATTATAAGGAAAAATTAATTGGGTTGCTGGTTTATTTTGTAGAAAAGAAGAAAGCATCAAAGTTAGGGTTATAAATGTATATTCTCCAGCTATAGTTACTCCTCATGAAATATGTTGGGAGGACCTTAGGATATTTTTATCAAATACAATGATAATTCATTGTGATCTATGTATTTTTGGGGGTGATTTTAATATTGTTTTATCTCCTTTAGAAAAGAGGGTTGGCATTCTAGGATGGTCTAAATTAATACAATATTTTGCTTTATTTTTCAATTCAAATGACCTATGGGATGTTATTCCCTCAAGCTTTAAATATACATGGGATAATAGACGCATCAGGCAAAATCATAAAGCAAAAATAATGGATAGATTCTTTTTATCTAATAAATGATTGCAAACAAAGTATACAATCTCTTTAGATGTTTTATTGTGAGTGGGATTAGATCACAAACCCATTATTTTGACTTATGATTTACCTAATAATGTTCATCCAAAACCATTTCACTTCTACTCTATGTGGCTCTAAGACCCTAATTTTTTCCATATGGTTATGTTATGGTGGGATGAATTAAAATTTGAAGGATCATGTATGTATAGGTTTTTTCAAAATTTTAAATATTTAAAGGAGCAAATGAATATATAGAATACCAAATATTTTGGTAACATTTTTAAAGAAAAAAAAAGAAATTGAATCCAAGCTTAGAAATTTACAAGAGATAGTAAAACTTAATGGAATGGATCAGGATTATTACATGAAAGAAAAATAATTACTTTCTGATTATCATAATGCATTGAAAAGAGAGGATTCATATTTGTTCCAAAAATCTAGAGAGAAACGACTCAAGGAAGGAGATAGAAATGAAAAAAAAATCATGCTATAGCAAAAAAAATCTTTGTTCGTCATATCAAAAATATTATAACTCCAAATGGAAGAAATATTGAGGACAAAGAAGATACAAAAAGGAAGCAATTAATTCTTTCAAAAATGTTTTGTTATATTCTAGGCAAGATAAGGAGGCATAAGAATTTTTTTTGTAAAATATCCATCAATTATCACTCAGGGACAAAATGAAAGCTTTATGAAGAAGATATCTATGGAGGAACTCCATGAAGTAGTTTTCTATTTCCATCCTATGAAGGCACTTGGCCCCGATGGATTTCTTGCAGTTTTATTTAAACAATTTGGAATGTGTTGAAGAGTGATATGTTAGTTGTGTTTGAAGAGGCACAAAAAGGGAAGGCTATAATAAGTGATATCAATTCTAATTTTATTACCTTAGTTCCCAAGAAAAGGGACACAAAATATTTTGATAATTTTCATCCAATAAGCCTTTGTAATATGATTTATAAGATCATTTCAAAAATTATGGTAAACAAGTTGAAGGGCATTCTAGGGTGTCTTATCTCAGAGGAACAAGGTGGTTTTGTTCATGGTAAGTAAATTCTTGATGGTATAATTATTGCATAAGAGGCCATACATTTTCTTAATTCCATGAAAAAACTAGGTATGCTTTTGAAATTAGATATGAACAAAGCATATGATAGGATTTCCTATAATTTTCTGCATGATATTCTCAAAAAGTTTGGCATTGATTATAGCTGGTGTGAGTGGATTAAATGTTTTTATAGCACTACAAAATTTTATTTTTTGATAAATGGTTCTCCTGTTGGTTACTTTAGGTCATATTGTGGAATTCATAAAGGTGATTCAATTTATCCTTATCTATTCATTATTCTAGTGGAAGCATTAGGGAGAGCCTTTTCAAAGGCAAAAATGGAAGGAAAAATCAAGGGTATTCAAGTTGTAAAAAATGGTCCCTCTGTGAAGTTGTAAACTTACCATAGTGGTAAAGTTCTTGGGTTTCATTCAAGAGACCCAAGTTCAAACCCCACTCGATATGAGGGGACTAAGACCTCTCATAAAAACCCATGTAACCAATTGAAAAGCAGAGAAAAAAATGGTCCCTCTAAATCTCATCTTCAATTTGTTGATGATACTTTTATTTTGGGTCATCCCTCTGCCAATGAGGCCATGGAGTTTAAATCAATATTATCATGCTATGAGTAGGCTATTGGATATTTGGTAAATAATATAAAATCCAATATTTTTCATTAATACTATCCTAGATTTACAATAAATTATTATGAATATTTTAGGGTTTAAAATTGAAAAAAAATCATCAACTAACCTGGGTATTCCTTTGTTTGATAAAGGAAATTAAAAGGATATTTGGATCTATATTTTGGATTGAATGAAAACTTGTTTTAAAATTTGGAAAGGTATGTTCTTAACCATGGTAGGAAGGCTACAACTCATCAAGACTACATTGCAATCCATTCCTATTTATATGATGGCACTTTCAAGACCGCTAAAAAGTATTTCATTAGAAATTGATAAAATTCAAAGAGACTTTATATGGAAATGTTTTGGGGAAAAATTTAGGTTTTCTCTTTGTAAGTGGGATAGGGTTTGCAAAGGAAATAATATTGGAGGAGTAGGCTTGCGGGATTGTAGATTTATGCATTTTACATTAGGATTAAAGCTTGGATGGAGATTATTTAGATATCAAGGAAAGAATTGGGCAAAAATATTACTTCAAAAATATATAGGTTCTCTTTATGCAATGAAATTATTTAAGAAAATAACTTTATGAAAAGTTAAATATTTGATGAATATTTAACTTTTATCAATTTACAATGCATACAAAAACATCAAAATAATATACAGAGCTAGCTTATCTTTAATTAACATATCTTACATATTTGTTTCTATTGGAACCAATAATTATATTAAATAAATAAAATATATTGCAATAAAAAAGGAGCTGGAGAGATCACAACTCATGGGCCAAGGCCACCTACATGATCAAAATAAAAAAACAACTAGAGAAACCAGTATACAAATACAAAGCCAACCCTTAAAAGGGTGAACAAAAAACATAACTAAGCACATGGAGCTACTCTCAGAGGAGTAGGAGGATCATTATTTGGCCCAAAAGAGCCCAAATTATGAGGATTTTTTGTAGGCAGATCAATAGACCAAGAGTTATCATGAGCAACAATGTTCATCAAAGGAACCATAATACCCCAACTAGGGGAGTAGAATTGCTAAAAGTTGAAGGCAAAATGGAGTAGAATGAGAAAGAGTATGAGGAGAAGTAACAAGCGAAGGATATGGTCTAGGGCTCCAACAAATACCATGATCAATTGAGAGATGCACAAGACTCCAAACATGTTGCAGAGAGCATGAATGTGAACGTTGCCTGTTGTGAGAATTGGGAGGATACTGAGCCCTACTATGAGCACTGGAAGAATGGCTTGAGGCTAAATAGTGTTACCCTCTTGACCTACTACATTGAGGCTTCAGATAAATTGAGGGACATTGAGGTGAAGGGAGGCCAAGTGGAACCTGAATTATAGTGCATGGAGCCTCGTGCCAATACTTGATAAGATTCATCAAATGCACCAAATCATGCACCACCTTGAAATCCTGCAAATGGATCTTAGAAGTAATAGCAGAAAGCACCATAATTGTTTCATTTATAGAAAAATGAAAGGAAATTAAATATCTAGAATAGATAGCAATATTCCTAGATTTCCATAGCTAAAAAAAAATTATCACACAAAAGAAATTCCATAGACTAGAAATATAAATAGGCCAACAACTATTATCCCCCAAAAAATCATCTACCATCTAAAGATCTTGGGATGAAAATATTTAAACAATGAGTGAATCCAAGCCTAGGCAGAATTAGCATGAGGGTAGAACCAAAATGATGCTTAAATATTTCAAAACAACCACAAGAAAGACACTTAGGATTAGGAATACCAACCCTATTGAGCCTCTCTCCCATAGGAAGACCTTGATAAATAAGAGACCAGAGAAAAAAGGTAATCTTAGGTTCAATATTAGAATGCCAAATATGGTTCAAACAAGCAATCCAAGTATAAGAGGTAGAGTGAGTCTAGCATCTCTCATTAAGCTTATCAATACTAGAGGAAAAAGGACTAAGAAGCTGATAAAGCAAGGAAGAAGAGTAGTTCTTGAAAAGAGTATCTACATTCCAATGTAAATCCCTCCACTAGGTAATTGAGGACTGAAGTTTGAGCTTATGTAGCATGACATTAGGCACAAGCTCCTAGATCTTAAGAATAGAAGGAAGATCCAAGTTTTGAAGATTAAATTTATGCTTGAGGGTAGGCCAAGGAATCTATTCCTGAGAACACACTAAATATTTTAAAAAGCAAATGCCTTTACAAAATAGTCTTAAAGCTTTAGCCCTTAGCATATCAGCAAGAAGAACCAAATATTTAGATAAAATAGGATACCACCAAATGTTTTGATAATTGAACAAAATACCAAAATGAAAACCATCACCAATCCAACAAAGATGAGGTTTCACCACCTCAAAAGGTCACCAAATACTTTTAACAACAAAGAAATGTTAAATCTTAATTGGGGTAGAAGTAATGATAAGAGTGTGAAGGCCAATATTAGTCCAAGTTTTACACCCATAACACAACCCTAAATAGATACAATGGTGAATTAAAACCTTTTAGACTTCAAGGCTTTCAATAGCTTTAACCACCCACTTAGCACATAAGGAAATGTTTTACCTGTAGATGTCAATGATACCCATTCCACCATTATCAATAGGCATGCAACAAATATCCCAAGAAACTTGATGAAAACCACACAAATTCTTCCCCTTGGACCAAATAAAATCCGTAAGGATTCTATCCAACTTATTATAAGAATTCTTAGAAGGGACCCAATAGGAGGAATAGTAAACATGGATGGTAGCAAGAATCTTAGTGCAAACCTGAAATTTACCATCAAGAGAAAGGGGATGCAAGGCCCAATAGGAAATATTATTTTCAATTCTATTAATAACATATTTCCATATTTCAAAGGGCGAGCAATCAAAAGTAAATAGAATTCCGAATAACTTAAAACACTCACCTCTTTGAAGCCAATTCCACGAGAAATATCTAAGCCAAGCAAGTAGATCTTAAGAAGCAAGATGAAAACAAAGAGACTTAGACCATTGGATTTTGGAACCAGAGGCCTTACAGAAAGTGTCCAAACAAACCAAAGTAGTCAAAACAAAAACCTCATCCTCACTAATAGTGATAAAATAATCATCCACAAAATACCCATTAATAAGTTGAGTGGACATATTAGGTGAAAGAATACCTTTGATCAACCCTTTAAACACTTTATTGGAAAAAAGATAACCAAAAGCTTCATTCTTAGAAAAAAATTTCTTTTGGTTTGGAACCTATGTATATACAAGTCTACAAAAAACATTGATATGGTTTTGTGTTCCTATTGTAGAGATCCAAGTTCAAATTATGAAGAGAGTGGCTGATCCAAAAAATCAAACTATAAAAAAAGCTAGACTTAGGTGGATGTTGGAAATATCTTCGACTCAAACGTTGCAGATATATTTTAACACCTTGAATACCTTTGAGGATCTGAAATCTAACTTGGACAACCCAAACCTCAGATTCAAAAAATAAACTCAGACTTGGATGAACATCCAAAATGACTTTGACAACTTGGACTTAAAAACTCAACTCAGATAGCTTAGAAAAAAGATATATAGGATGGATAAATTCCTCAAAATTATATGAAGGCCATGTAATTGGATGAAATTCAGATGAAATATTGTAGAGTCAAATAAAATGCCTTAGATAGGCTCTAGTAGCTTGAAAGTTATCAAACATCTTAAATGGCTCTGAGGGAGATCTCATAAAATGCCATAATGGCTTAGAGGGAGAACCCATAAAATGCTAGCTGCATTAGATTTTTCTTGTCCACATCCCACATGGTGTTAGCGAAGTAGTTACAACTATCACCATCACCACCACCATTGCAATGAGCGAATAAAACTATTGTGATGCTTATTTTTACTCTCCTGCTATAATATTTCTCAAGATTTTTCTACTAATCTGCTTACTATTTTCTGTAGAATGAGATACTGCTAATGAGATCAGTGCTTGTAGGAAACAAGAATCATACCAAAAAAACAATAGCTCATGGTGACCACCTGTAGGTGAAAATATAGAGGTGTCCTCAAGAGGTAGGTGGGACATGATGCATACAATGACTTGTGAGTACATGGACTCTCACTGAGAGAAAATTTGTGTAGGACATTTTGTCTACAATATTATATGCATGTTTTCTTAATAAAGTATTGTTATAGTTTGATTGGCGTATTCATGGTTTTTTGGTTATACCTATTGTATTTTTATGACTACATATAATATTACAATAATTAATTATATATAATTAATAATAAAACAATAAATAAATGAATTAAAAAATATATATATAAGAAAATATAAATAAACAAAAAATATATATTTATATAATTTGGTAATTAGATAACAACTAAGAATTAACATGAGAATAATATGAAAATAAAAATTTAATGTGAATATGAAAATTTAAACTTTATGTTTACCGCTTGGTAATCTCTTTCCATCTCCTCTACATGATATTCTTGCATGGCTACATGTGAACACCTTACTCAATCTATAAAAGAAAAGTGTTAGCTTCCCATAAGAACATCATCTATTTGTCTATCTCTAATCCGAGAACTATATCTGAGGGAGAGTATTCTTCTCCAAGGGTGAGAAATTGCATCCTGCAAGTAATCAATTTCTAGGTGTTGGCAATTTTGCACCTTGCCACATTGGGACAATTTTGTTGGAGTATTTTGATGCAATATTTTGATGCAGTATTTTGATTGTATATGGCAACTTTTATTTCAAAGATAATTTTATATGTTCCTGATTTGTTTACATATGTATTCTTTTTGCATTGGTGTTATAAGTTTTTTTTAAACTTCATCCAAGATTCGGGTTCACCATACCTTGAATACATTAAAAATGAAGGTGTATAGAAGCTTGTAAAAACAAAAAAACAATGAAAGATCAAGTTGAAAAAATTGAAGGGATTAAATTTTTTTGAAGTGTCAGCACGTTCGCCCCAAATATAGGGCAAACATCCTATTCGCCCCATGTTGGGGTGAACAAAATATCAAGGGGAGACAAAAGATAGTTAAAAATTTTAAATAATGGGCACAGAAAAATGCATTCGTGTTTACCTTGATTGAGGGGTGAACATCCCATTCGCCCATGTTCAAACGCGCTCCAATACCCGAATGCTATTGTGTTCTCTCAAAGATAAAACACAATTACGTTCGTCCTTGTTGAGGGGTGAATGTCCCATTCACTCCTCCCTTGGGCGAACATACCTTAGGAGAAAACATGATTATGTTCACCCCGGTTGAGGGGTGAACATCCTGTTCGCTCCTCCCATGGGCAAATGCATTTTTAAAGGTAAATTACATATGCATGCTAGATAAAGAGACTATGGGTGAAGTTGATTTTTATCAAAGGGTGGATGTAATTTTTGGGTGAGAAGGATTATGGTCAAAGTTTCAAGAATGCCAGATTTACCAGCATTAAATAATGGTGGCAATAAGTAATTTGAATTGTGAATCCCAAGTGAAGAAAGAAGTTTCATAGAAGCACAGGGTGTATTTTCATGATTTTCAAGCAGGAATGCATTTCCAAGATATTGAATATCTCCTAATTCTTTGTACACCGATGCCTAAGTTGCTAATTTCCTGGGAATATTTTCTTGAAAGATGGATTGCTTCCCCAAATGGTTGGATTTTTAGTGATTCCAAGGAGGAATTATCTCACTCTTGTTTCTTATCTGCGATCATTTTGTTTCCATGAACATTTAATGAAAGAGGCAAAAACCTCTATAAATACTAATCAAATTTCTATTGTAATAAGGTTGGACATTCTGCAAGAAAAATTTCTAAGTCTTCTACATGAATAGAAGAGACTTGGCTTCTGACATTTGCAAGCATTCTTATGTGTGTGATTTCCTTATGTTTTTAAGCATTTTTGTTTATGCTCATGTTCCTACTGTTAAGTTTAAAATTCTATTTCTAGATTTAAAACATTGTTGGTAAGTGAGTTTGTTTTGGAATGCAATCTGGAGGTTGTCCCTGCTAAGGTGTGAGTGGAATTATGCTACTTTCCCTATATTACATGTTGTCATGAAACTTGGTAGAATTCTTGCTATTAGTCTACCCTAAATCCTACATTTTGACCTGTGGCCAAATTTCCCTTTCTGTTATTTTCTTATTTCTTTCTTGCATCTCTAGTCTTCAACCAATTTTAGGATTAGCAAGGGAACCAACCCCCTCTAGAGATTGGCATGGAGGACATGCATTTCCTTTGGCCTTTCAATTTTGGTCGTATCTAGGGTGCACAAACATAGTTTTATTTATTAGGTAGATATTTGACCATCAGTTTTTGGCATACCCGGTGGGACCCAAAAAGTTTCATTTTTGATAGTATTAAGGTTTGATTTTTGTCTTTGTGCTATGAAATTAGAACTTCTGGTGACTCGATTTTACCCATAAATATCCAAACGTGAGTACAACGAAAGCTGTATCTCATGAATACAAGATCGAAGGCCAAAAATCTAGATCATCAAATTGATTTCTACAAGCTTGATATTCAAATTCAAGAGGAACATCCTCAATTAGCTACTTTTTGGTGTACATCATCATTACCCCACATATCTCATATATCATCTGTCACATCCTTAAGATTAGATGGCATATTCTCTACTCCTGTAAGTCCAATGAGTACCGCCATGAGTTTTCCTCAACCTCTGCCTCACATGACCACAAGTCTTCCTCACACTACACCTCATATACTAGTACATATGGCTCAGAATCCTCCACCCAGGAAGTTCCCAGCATGGAATATCTCAAAGGCTTTGAACCTACAAGCACAAAATCCAGTGCCTCAAGCAGCTTTGAAGGCATTAACGACCTATGATGGTACTGGTAAAATAACCTATGAACATATTCAATATGTGGCATCTCTTGCGACCATCCATGACATAACAAATGAAGATGTTGTGATAAATTTACTGGTATTGTCACTAAGAGAAAAATTATTGTATTGGTACCGATAACTACAACCAAGCACTATTACCTCATGGGATCAATTGGCAGAGTTGTTGATTAAAATTTTTTATAAACAAGCCAACCCATACTTCTTGCTACATTAATTTACAACAATTCAAAGGCATCCGCAAGATGATATAATTGACTTCAACGTCAGGTTCGCACGAAGCTAGCATAGAATTCCTGATGGTTTGCGGCCCACACATGAGCAAGCTGCATTCTACTATCTCAGGGTATTTAGCACTAAAATTGGTATGGTCGTATGGTAAGCCAATGTAACTACATTCCTATATTTGTACACATAAGCCCAAAAGACTAAATCTGATATGATCACAGTCGATAGGCTTCCTCCAAAAATGACTATGCCTATTCTTCTTGATCTCCCATAGTATTTGTATTCTAGTGCATTTTCACAATCCATGTCTTCCGTGTACCTGGTTCTCTCATGGAGTTCTAGCCCACCTCACATGGATTTGATCCCTATCCCACAATGCTCAACTCCAAGTTTTCTATA
Source organism: Wollemia nobilis (assembly GCA_028583015.1). Taxonomy (NCBI): domain Eukaryota; kingdom Viridiplantae; phylum Streptophyta; class Pinopsida; order Araucariales; family Araucariaceae; genus Wollemia; species Wollemia nobilis. The sequence continues at coordinate 27,480,507 of JAQPPZ010000523.1, forward strand.
GTTTCCCAATAAATCAGTACCCCAGTTGTTGGCACCTATTCCTTTCCCAGCATTACTAGTGCCTCTAACCCCGTTTCCGCTCACTACACCACAAGTGCCTTTACCCTTACCAACATTGACCACATATTATAATCTTGATACCCTTATGACTTTATTACAAGAAGTAAAATCTAATAACTCAACCCTAAGGACGATATCAAACAAGCTTACGGTGGTGAGGAAGAAGAAATTCGAGGCTAATTTTTGGTCATGAAGATTTTAAACTCCACTAATTATGAGGGAATAATATTCTACCAGTAGAGGCCTTGAGAAAAGCATGATAATGCTAGAAAACGAGGAAACTAGCACAATAGAAAAGGTGCATTGGTGCTCAAAATGAAATGATCCTCATGGGGAAGAGACTGCATGGTGCATGTGAATTATGTACAAACGCTAGCAGAGATTTTAGTTGGCGGACAAGTCAATATGATCAAGGAAGTTGATCACAATATTATGATGCCTTCTTTGGAGTAAGTTTCAGTTCTTACGAGATCCAAGAAGAAGCCAGTAACAGTAGATCCAGCTGAGCTCGAACCTTTGAAGGTGCTTGTAGAGCCAAAGTTGTAGGAGGAAAAACAATAAGTTCTAGTGAAAGCACCCAATGTAAGGACTAAGGGAAAGTATTCTACCAAGTTAAGATATTTATTGCCTAAGCAAGCTAAAGAAAGGGCGCAATCTAAGGCATCAAATTTGCAATCCATAGCAGCTGCTCAAACACTGAACGAGACAAAAGAGTAGGTCAAAGAGCGGCTCAAGTACCCATCATTAACAAAGAGACAAAGAGTAGAAGCTACTCAATAGTATCAAGAAAAGTACAAACGAGCTACACAAGAGAGGGTTATGGGTATCTCAAGTTACAACATTATGGACGAGATGAAGAAGATACCTATAAAAGTGAGCTTGTATGATGCACTACAGTTTCTTGGGAAATTTGACTTATTGCAAGAATATTTTAAAACTTGAAAATATCAAAAGGAGGATCCTTATCAAATATTCTTAGCACAAACGCTACCAACTTTAGCGATAGGAAAGAATAGACTACCCCCATTTTATTTGTCACTTAGAATGGAAGGGTGGATTATACACATATGTATGATCGACTCTGGAGCTACAACTACTGTTATGCCAAAGGCATTATGTGAAGTGATGGAGATGGAATATACAAGGAGTAGTCTAGGAGTGTTGTAGCTGTATGGGACTCCGGTCAAGATAGTGAGTGATCAAAGACATTCCCATTGTCATTCATAGTATGCCACAAATCACAGTCATCGAAGAAGTCGTAGTTGTGGACCTAGAGTCATACTTTAGCATGTACCTCTTGAGGGAGTTCACAGCTAATATGGGAGGATACCTCTCATTATATTACTCACATTTGGACACACCATTCAAGAAAAAAGGATTCGTATCCATAATGAAAAACCTTCACCTTTTCACATTGAAAATCTAGAAGAAGAAGAAACTCTAGGTGCAGTTAATATGATGTTGAGGAGCTAGAAGAGGTTAATTTTATAGAAGAAGCATTGGGTGAGCTTCACCTTGAAGATAATTTTTTGCTCACTAATTTTAATGCAATGATTAGGATAGATAATGGTTGTTATACAATGACTAAGCCTGAACAAACCGAAGAAGAAGTCCCCGATTCTTAGGAGTCCAACATAAATAAGCTATGGAAATTATATTTTGATGGTGCTAGATGTAAGAATGGCACAGGGACTAGTTTTGTGTTGATATCTCCTAAAGAGTTGCAAAAAACTTATTCTTATAGGTTGACTTGGAGTTGCACAAATAATGTAGCTGAATATGAGGTATTATGCCTTGGGTTGAAGAAAGCTAAAAATTTGGGCATTAAACATCTATATATTTTTTACGATTCCAAGGTTATTGTCAATCATACCACTAATAGGTGTGTGTCCAAGAAGCACTACCTGAAAGCCTATTACAATAGATTCTGGGATTTATTTGAAGCCTTCACCACTTTGAACATTTAGGCAATTTCCAAGGAGCAGAATAAACATGCAGATATTTTAGCCTCTCTTGGTGCAAATTATTCTCCTACGGAGCAAGTGGTCTAGAATCCCAAGACTGTTAAGACTGATCTATAGACCTTTGGTTCTAGATAAGAATATTCATTGGCAAGTATTTGACAATGATAAACAAATAGTTAATTTCTTACTTAGAGAAGCTGCTAGCGCAGATGATAGAGTGCTTGTTGAGGAAGAGAAAGAAGGGATGATTCAATTAAAGAATAATCACATTCCTAGAGGTTTAATCTCATTGGAAATTTTATTTGATCAAAACGATAGAGTTGACATGCACATGATTAAGGTAGACACTAAGGAATACAAATAATTACAGTTGGAACCTGAGAAAGTTATTAAAATTTGAACTGATTGTATGTTAGATGAATTGGAACTAATTGTATGTAAGCAAGTGTACGTGATGATGAAATAGTTGAATAAATTCTGACACTTTGTTTCTTAGAGAAAAACTATTGTTTATGTTATTCATCCTGATCAATATTTTATACTCCAAGGAGAACTAGGCGATAAAAGGTCAGGTTGGGTCTCAAAAATTCAAGAATATGATGTGGATATTTGACCAACAAAGCTAGTTTGTGGATGAGCTCTATGTCATGAGTTAGCCAAAAGTGCTACGTTGGAGATGTTAGATGCAGCACATGAGGAGGACATTGGTGAAAGAATCTGCGTAGATCATACTATGGATGATCGGGATTGGATAGAAAAGTTGGTTGACTATTTTACTTCTGGGAGATGTTCAACTCACCTTGATGCTTCACAGCATCGAAGGATCAGGCTGCAAGCACTCAAGTATGTATTGTTGCCCAATGGATTGTATCATAAGAACACTTATGGAGTTCTTCTCAGGTGTGTGAAGGCATCTAAGAAAGAGAAGATATTGGGGGAATTTTATTCTAGAATCTCTAGGGGTCATTATGCAGGTAGGTCCATGGATTTAAATATTATTCAAGCGGGTTATTTTTGGCCCACTTTGTTTGTCAATGCACATAGAGTAAGTCAACAGTGTGATAGTTGTTAGCGATATGTTGGCAAAACTAGAAAAGGAGCTTTGCCCCTACGCCCAATCCAAGTGGAAGAACCTTTTTAACAGTGGGGTCTTGACTTCATTGGAGTTATTGATCCACATTCTTCTATGGAGCACAAGTATGTTTTGATGGTGACTAATTATTTCACTAGATGGGCGGAGGCTATTCCCACCAAGAAGGTCGATCAAACTATTGTTATCTCTTTCCTAGAAGGGCTAATTACTCATTTCGGTATCTCGAATTCAATCATAACTGATAATGGTACCCCTTTCATTGGGATAAAAATCATAGAATTTGCTAGCAAATATGGCATTTATTTGAAGACATCATCCAACTATTATCTGCAATGGAATGGGTTGGTTGAATCTACTAATAACAAATTGTTATGAATCCTTAAAAGGATGATGGGCAGTAACAAGAGAAGCTAGTATTTATTGTTGAATCTAGTGCTTTGGGCGGATTGTATTTCAGTGAAGAAATATATCAAAACCTCCCTGTATGCCTTGGTTTATAGTAAAGAGGCTATTCTTCCCACTCATATTGAGCTGCCAGTACTCCAAACATTGTAGTTGTTCTAGTATGAAGATGAATAATATGATCCTATGAGTGCAAGGTTGGCATAGTTGTTGTAGTTAGAGGAGGATAGGGAGCATTCTTATCAAGAATTTGTTGAGCACGCCAAAGAGATGAAGAAGTGGTTTGGAAATAAAATAGCTGAACGCAATTTCCAGGTGGGAGATTTAGTTTTAAGATGGAACAAAAAGAAGGCCAAGCCAGGGAAACACCATAAGTTTGATGATATCCGGGAAGACCCTTTTCAAATTTGTACGGTGAATTCGGTAAACTCTTACCACCTTCGTGATCTGGAGGGTTATGATTTCCCCATTCCAGTAAATGGTCTTCATTTGAAGGCCTATATACAATTATGATATTCTAGTAAGGTACCACTTTGTACATATGTAAATATTCTTTTCGATATGTTGTTTTAAAATCGTTGATGTTTTCTTAGCATATATATATATATATATATATATATATATATATATATATATATATAATGGGAAAGAGAAAGTTAATGTCTATGTTTCGGGTGAAAGAACAAACAATACATCATGTACAAAACACGTTCACCCCAAGTAGAGGCAAGAGGGCCATTCACCCTAAGGATGAGGTAAATAAAAAATGCAACAAAAGGAAGAGTTAAATTCATTAAAAACATTGATGTCGACTTAGGAATAAAGGAGCAATGCATATTTAAAAAGAATACGTCTGGAATTGTATTTGCCTCGATAAAATACAACATGGTCATTTGCCTTTGGATAGGGGTAAATTTAATTCCCAAATTGAATATCAGGTTAGGTGAAAACAAGTATGAGACTAGCATTGCGTTTGCCCCGGATGATAGGCGAACATTTTATTCACCTTTGTTTTGGGCAAACGCGTCAGGAGGGGCGATGGAGATTTGTCTTTTGCATAAAAATAAAAATAAAAGAGATAGAAAGCTCACATTATTCAGTCTCAAAGCCTTATGATTCATGAGCACTTTCGAAGGGAAAAATCACAAAGCAAAAGTAAAGAAAAGCCTTAAGTTATTTTTAGAAAATTTGATTTTCTAAACATGGGCGAAAAAGCAAAGCAGGCAGCATTTTTTAAGAAGGTTGTTTGCCATGGAATTTCCAAGCAGTTCGAAGGTGCCCTAAAATGAGGAAAAGCGTAACATGTTGCTTTGAGTTTCAGAGTCACCAAGAAAAGGGATAGAATTGCTCAGTGCTTAAAAGGAATTTAGTCAAGAAAAGTGAATAGCCACATCAGTTGTTGGAAGCACATTGTAAAAAAATTGTGCTCTTAGTTACATGGCGATAATCAGAGAGCTAGGATACAGGTAAAATGGCATTAAATTTAAAACGTACATTGTGCGAAAGGTTTATTTTCCCAAGGAACAAAAAATATTTATTATTGGATGTTGAGCAGTCGATTTAGCTTTCCCAACAAGCTTCAGGTGCTAGGGCATGATCTACAATGAAATTATGCAGTGAAGAAGGTATGCTTTTCTAGGAAGATCTGATGAAAAACCAAAGAAGAAATTGTTGAAGCATAGGGAATGGTTCCAGACTAGCGAATCAATCTCTTGATCCCGAAGGCACAAACTATTAATGCAATATTTATTGCAGCAATTGTAGGATGGCCCTATATAAATGATGAGGTAAAAGCCCGCAGTTTGTGTTCTTTTAAAAAAATTACTGTTGTATTTCGCATTGTAGCTGTAGAGGAGTTCAGAGAGTGCTCATATTTTTTGTCAGATTTAGAGAAAAAGAAAAATGGGAAAATGGAGCAAAGAGCCCAAAGAAGTCGTAGAGGCTATAGAGCCCAAGAAGTTAAATAAAAAAGGATTCTTTAGAGCGAAAAGGTCTCAAAAAAATTACTACGTTGATTTGGACCCATATGAGGACTCAATGGCAAAAATTGGAGATTGTCTTATCACTCATAAAGGAGTGGAGAGATTAATGCAAGATGTAGAGGCGACGGTGATCCAAGGAGTATCCTCGAATAGTTGGTTGAAAGTGCCTTATAATTCATAACTATTCTAGTATTTGTGTCCGCTGGTTCATCCATGCCCTAAGTTGGTGTAGCTTATTACCCAATTTTATGATCCATTTATCAAGATTGTTAGAAATGCAAGAAGGGAAATTTTATTCACAATCACTTCGAATGAGGTCGGGAAGCTTTTGCTTGTGGACTGAAGCTCCCTTACGTAATTAATAAGAAGTTGCATACTGATGAACAAGAAGATTGATATGTCTCCACGGTGACAATGTACCAGTTTATAGAGACCCAGCTAATTAAAGATCCACCAATGGGGCAACTTCCCAATTTTTTGAAGCCATTGTCAGATTTTAAAAGTTTGGATATATATTCAATGTTGGCATGGATCATTGGGTTACCTTCGGATGAAACATTGCATAAATGGCAGGCGGCCTGATGAGTGTCATTGGGTCTCATCATTTAATCTCAATGATTTATCAATCCGAGGTGGTGTCCAAGGCTATCTACGATAGAAGGTTAGGGCAGAGTACAATTCAGGCATTCAGATTTCAAGCAATTATTGATGAAGCAGATTTTGGTTTAGCCTTTTGGTGTCATACTAAACCTAGTCTGAAGAATGGAAACTAAAATAAAGTACAAGAATTGAAAACTAAATCTAAATTTGCAAGAATTGAAATCTAACTACAATTGCATGAATTGAAATTGCTAAATTGAAATCCTAAGTTACTTTTGCAGAATTGAAATCTAGTTACTCTTGCATAATTGAAATTGCTAAATTGAAATCTAATCTACTTTTGTAGAATTGAAATCTAATTACTCTTGCAGAATTGAAATGATGCTTGTAAATGAAACTTATTCTAAAAACACCTGCCACAATAGGTCGTCAAGCTTCTGCTACAGGAATTGACAACAAAATGAAATATGCTGAAAATGGAAAGTTGCTACAACAGAGAAAACATGGAAAGAAAAGGAAAAATGCATAATATAATTTGTCAGCTGACATACACACAAATGCTATACACAAACATAATAGAAAACATAAATCACATAATACAAAATAAAAACAAGAAAATGAAATCTGGCAAGCAATCTATTAATTCTGCTGCAACAAAATTATAGATTAAAACCTGCCATAAAATCCCTTCTTCTAGATATGAAAGTGGGCCCATACTTCCTGATCTAGAAGGATGTGAAAAGCACTCCTTAACTAATTAACACTCAACACAGAAAATGATAAAATACTGCACTTTTATTGATGACAAAACATGCTGAAAACTGTTACAAAAAATCATTGTACAGTCCTAATTGCTGCTACTGAAAACTCTCCTCTATTCTAATTCCTAACTGGCTCAACCAAGGAGGGATATATGTTATTTATATAAATATTTACAATATATCCCATGCTCAAATCAGCCTATGTGCTATTTTACAGTCATTTGCCAATAATTCTGGATTTGAAATAAATGCAAATTTGGACAGTTTGTGTTGCAGTAGTAGTCATTGGCCCTTAGAAAGCATCTTCAGTGGTGGGAGTACATGGGAGGATTCTAGAAATATCTCACACATAATTCTCCACTTTAGAATATGCCATTCCTATCTTGCAAACAACTTTCTATTATGCTGCAGTTTTTTTGGGTTTATCCTAGAAGAGGATCAAATTGATCTTTTCCATGCATGGTGGCTTTGGACGGCAAGGACGGAAAAATTAGATGGAAGATATTTTCCTTTAACTTTATCAACCTTATTATCCCATTTTCCACCGCCAAAATTTAGTCAACAAGTCAAAAAGTACATTCTATTTTCATTCCGAAGATAAGTGGCTCATTCCGAAGATACTGCAATTCTCATTCCGAAGACATTGTGTTCATTCCGAAGATCTTTAGAATGACCAACTGTGTTGACTCCAAATGGTTTTGTCTGCATTTCTAAGGTGGATTAGCCTTCAGGATCAGATTGCAATAGTCTTCATTCTTCCTTGGATGTGAATTTCATGCCTTGCCATTCATTGGTAGCTTGTTGGAATTTACATGGTAAATTACTACATTTTTCAGTTCTGCTGCACAATTGTAGAATATTGGCATTTCTTGCAAATTCAATCAAATTAGAACATGGAAAACTTATTAAAATATCAACATGAAGGAGTACATCAAGTTGCTACTAAATTTATACACTTCATTCACCAAGTAACCATGCTGAAATAGTGCAACAGTGCTACACAATTTCCCCTACTCTGTTATACCTTGTTGCTGCCTATTTAGACCATGTGGGAATGTTTCTAAATAGGTTAGATGTCTTCTATAGTCCTTATGAACTCATTCCATACATATCCTCATGCTTTGCTTGACAACTTCAAGGTGTTCCTATAAAGTGAGCTTGCTGATTTTTATATGGATGTTTTTTCGAGATTTTCAGATTTATGATAGTCCTAAACTTTTGTCTTCAATGTGGATTTGAAACAAGTTGAAGGGCAGAAAAACATTCAAAAACCATTGAGAAGTTAATGGATATCAGCATGCCACATTTGGTTAGTTGAAATGCATGTTATTACTTGCTACTTGATCACACAAAATCAGTCATAAAATGCTGAAAATAGTCAAAAACAGAGATATAGTATTCCTAACATAAAATCATGCAAACACTTAACAAATAGTATATTCTAGTCAACTATTTGGAAATTAACTTATCATATAGTAGTCAAACATTGTGTAATAATGAGTCAAACATTATGCAATAATGAGGCATTTTTGGGCCTCATCATCCCCCCCAACTTGAACTGATGCATGCCCTCATGCATCTTAGTAGGCCATAGTAATATGCAGGTTTTATTCTTATGAACAACATCTTTTGCCACCTGCTAACTAAGAAATTCCTCCTTGTTGCACTATATCAAGTATTTTGCAATTAAGCACATATATGCCTTTTTTTCTGTTTTTCTACAAGTTTTAGTGCTACAAGGTACCTCTTAAAGGCTTGATATCATATGATTCATCTTGCAATAGTCTTATTGTGGAACCGTATTTTGCAGATGCATTACTACTGATGGAATTTTCTATTCTTAACAACATTTGAGCCTAAATGCTTATTTTTGTTGTTTGCACCTTTTGAAAAAAATTGATTTTTTTTTTTGTTTTTATTTGAAACGCTTGAGGGATGTACTTACTTATGGTAGGGCCTTATAAACCTCAATATTTGGTGTACCCTACTCTTTTTGCTATTCTGTAGCATTTTCAGCAATTTTGGTACAGTTTCTACTCATTCCAAAGATATCCTTCTCATTTCGAAGATACTGCAATTCTCATTCCGAAGATATTGCAATTCTCATTTCGAAGATCTGCTCATTTCGAAGATACTACAATTCTCATTTTGAAGATGTCTGTTCATTCTGAAGAAACTGCGTTTCTCATTTCAAAGATGTCTGTTCATTCTAAAGAGACTGCATTTCTCATTCTGAAGATGTCTGTTCATTTCGAAGAGACTGCATTTCTCATTTCGAAGGTCTTCAAAAAATGCATAAATGACCTCCTATGCAAAAGTTAGCTATAGATTCTATTGTGGGTCCATATCTAGAGTGTATAAGCCTTCCATAACATCAAAAAAAATCCTTTCTTCATCCTTTTGTTTAGATGCTATTCTTTTTTTTGTATGTTGCTATTTTATTCCAATAGAATTGTTGCCATGTCTGTCCCAAAATCAGGTTTTTGCATAGTTTTGGAATTTCTATGCAATTAAGGGCATAAGGGGATGTTTTTTGACATCTTGAACATGTTCCTTTTTCAACTTGTCAATATTGTATGAATAGTTTATGCCAAATACCAACTATCATACACTAAATGCTAAATGTTTACTATGAATTAAATGCAAGAAACACATACCTTACTGTCCTGAAAATTGGTCATGCACCTTACAAGCTGATTTTGATGATTGTTAGCAGGCTATCTGAAAACATAAACATAACACATGTGTAGTGTGAGATTTGTACAATGGTGGAACATTGATGAGTAGAACAAGGCAATGCATGCCAAAAAATTGATTTTCATGCAAGCCAACTCAGTAGCGCCTCCAAGAAGGTTTTCACTACTGAATTATTCATTTTTTTTTCATCTCTTTTTTTATTTTTTCATCAGAAGAGGTTGCCATTTCTGGTTTTCAACCAACTTCTGTCCTTTTTTTTTTTTTTTCAAGTGCTTCAATGAGAGATAAAATCTCTCACTCTTATTTGGATAAGACCAATCCTTATTCTGCAAAAACATGTCAATTGTTGTATGAAAACACCATCTCTTTCTGTTGAAACCTGCAACATTGATGCAACCTTCCTTACTAGATGACTAGTAAGAATCTTCTTACATCATCATTGCCTCCTTATTGCTGGAAATGAAGTATTGGCTCCATTGTTCCTATTTCTTGCTAAAATTGATGCTTGTCCTCATGTATCCCCATTTTGTGGGACATGCCTTTGCTGCAAATTTTTTTCTCTTTTTTTTTTTCAAATTTTCTTGTCTTGCTTGTACCCAAAAAGGAAGTTCACAAACAAGACTATTCTTCTTTTTTCTTTTCTTGTATTTTTTCCTTCTTCTTTTTTTCTTTTTCAGACTTTTTATCATCACTCGAATTGATATTGAAGAGAAATTCTCTTCCCTTATGTGTACATCCAATGGAATCTCCTTCAAGAACTCCTCCTTAGTTAATGGTGCATGGTATACCCAAAGGCAATTTCCATTCACCACTAACATCCTCCATGAATTACCAATGGGAGAAAGAAGCACTGCTCCATATCTAAAAACTTCTTCAATCAAGTGTTGTCCATGCCTCCTAGTCTGCAAAATATTGTCAATCTGTACTTGAAACAATTAAATACCAATTCCCAAAAGATGTTAAGTTCTTATATCAAGATAAAATCTTGATATACCCTTGTAATTCCATGTAAAGGGATTGAAATATTGTTTCAAAATAACAACAATTTTACTTTCTGTTTATAAGTCAGCCAGCTAATAATGTTCAAGAATTTTCTTGGCTGCACTTCAATTTGTTTCATTCCTAGGAGGAGAAAATTTACCCCTTTGTAAAATGGAAGTAAATTTTCTATGTGCAGCTTTTCTAGTTTTTTTCTCCTTTATCCAAGACTAATTTTTGTGTGTTTGGACTAAAGGTTTTCTGTGTATCTCCATTGATTTTTGTCTCTTCAAGCTCAGGTAAGTTATTGTTTGAGTACAATTGGATGTTGTAGTCAATAACATTTCCTGCAGTTTTTTTTTTATACCAGATTCAGCTACATAGATAGGGGTTGCCTATCCTGTATTATTCAGAATGATCATAGGTTGTGCTAAAAAAATATTTTTGGTTTGCACAATAAGACAAGAAGTGTACAGCTTTAGCAGATCAACTACTTGTTAGGTAGGATCACCTCTAATGAGATCAACTATTGTCTGTGTAGGCTAAGAATTGCTAGGTTGCGGTTTAGTGCGGTAAAATCCTAACAATATTTAAGTAATAATGGAAAACTCTAGGATCATCATTAAGTTGTAAACTCCTATTTTGATTGTGCAAAAGTTTTTTTGTGATTGTTTTTTTTTTTCAGCTTACATAGACAGGGGTTGCCTGTCCTGTATATTGGCCACAGGTTGGGCTGAAGGTGGTGGTTGATTTACTTGCCCTGTTTGTTGTTGTTGGGATATCTCTTTGAGAAGAATTCAAACTAGGCAATTTAACCCCCAAGTGTGAAGATCACCTCCCTGTGGTTGCTTGTTTTCTAAATGGACTGAAATGCAATTTACCAAAAACTGTTACTAATACCAATCATTTATCCAGATTTTACTTTGAAGTTCACAATTTAGTATAATTAACAATTATTGGGCTACTTTTACCCTCTAACAACACCTACTCACTGCAATGAAGACAATAAGGTTAATGTGCAAGAAATGATTGATGTACCAAGCAAGGATGAGGTAGACATACCCAAAGTGATCAATGCTAGCCAAAAATGCACTCTACAAGACCTACACATACATTCCTCACCAATAGTGAGTTCTTGCCATATGACCAAACCTATTTGGAACCAACGCAGAGTGACTACACACTCCTCCGTTGGCTCTACCAAGGAACCAAAAAATGATATGAAATCATTACCATCACTTTTGATGCATCATTCTAAAGTATTTGAGGAACCCCAAGGGTTGCCCTCCCATCCTCATCATGATTTTCCTAAGGAAGATTCTACTATTGTTCTTGGCAACCCCCCGCTAATGCTTCATCCTTCTCGATATCCCTGCCTACGAAAGGATGCCATTAAAAGAGTCCAAGAACTTACACAAATCCTTATTGGAAAACAAAGTACAAAGCTTCTCACTTTGAGCTTTGAGGACAAAGCTCTTTTTAAGGAGGGTGGCATGTTAGGATCCTCAATCCTAACATTTTTAGTTAGTATTAGTTAGTATTATTAATCATTTAATTATTATATTATTAACTTATAAAGTGAACCATCACAACCCTTCATAACATGAACCATCACAACCCTTCATAACATGAACCATCACGTCTCTTCATACATGAACCATCATGTCTCTTCACCAATGTAGCTTTAGGGTAGATATATATATTAGGTTGGCCATCCATATCAAATCATCCAAGAAGAAGAATAATAATAGTAGATTCTAAGGAGGGAGCCCCCTATAGTGGCAAAGTGATTACAAGGGAGCCCCCTTTGAGTGGCCTGCGATTACATTTACATTAATTTGTTAATAATTTTATAGTAAGACCTTGGGGTCTTACCAAGATCAGTTGGAAAGCTCTAACATGGAGGTCATGGATGGAGGAGAGAACGTAAACATTAAAGAGAGGGCGAAAGCACAACAGGAGGAAATATTTTGATAGCCGCCTACATCTCTATATCATACAACAATCGCACCTGAAGGTACACTCTCTCTTCCCTCTTCTTCTTCTTTGGAGCACACAACGATATCTGTTCCACTTTCCTTTGTTTCACTTCCATCATCATTAGTCTCTGTTTCTTCACCATTTGGTATACCATCCACATTCGTTTCACTTCCATATTTTTTTTCTCCTAAGGTCACTGCTACTCCTTCTTCTATTACCATTTCTTCGTCCTCCATTTCTTTTAGTTTGTATGCATCAAAACCCAATCCCTTTTCACATCATTCCCCTTTTGTTGCCGCCACCACTACCATTAAAGCTGTGAGCATGCAAGCTCCTCCTAGAGTAAGCGTAACTGCAGTCGAACCTGCTTCCTCCATAAAGTCTACCATTTCCATTCCATCTCTTTTGGCTATATCAAAGGCTTCTACTGAGCCTAGTCAGTCAAAATTTTTGGTCCCATTCACTCCATTTTTGGAATTCTAGACAGTGTCTAGTGTATAGGTGGCCTGTAAGTAGTCCAATGTGGAGAATATTAACTAGGCATACATGAGCTCTTCATAGTGGTTGAAGAGCATGAATCATAAGGAGACCCTGGATCCAGATCGACAAATCAAGAAGGTTGTCTTTGATCCTATTTCCATGGAAGACCACCACACTAAGCTCACACCCTTGGTTCAGAAGTTGTAAGGAGAAATTTTGCCAAGTGAGTATGTCAGTGAGACTATCATAGAGGACCTCACTAGAATAAATCCAAAAGAAAACATGGGCAACATACAGGTGGATATGAGCTCAGTATATTTGCACGACGAGCATTATAAAGAAAAGTATTTTGAAATTGAAAATAAAATTATTGATCTCGAGACTACCCTGGCAAAAAGTAGAGCACAGAAGCATAAGACTGCCACTAAAAATGAGTATTTGTGCCAATAGGTCAAAGTGCACTTGAAGGAGTGTGATACTGCCAGGATTTAAATGCACAAGCTTTAGTAGTATCTTAAGGATATGAAGAAGAAGTTAGCTGAGAAAGTATTATAGGCTACTAATTTTTCGTCGAACAACGTCAAGGGAACTTGTCTTCATTCTGTAAAAAACTGTGAGAAGTTGGCTGCACAAGCCGTTAAGGTGTTGTACTATTTGTGAGAGGCACAGATGCAGATACAATTAGGGTAGAAGTTGATCAACACCATAGAAGAGATGCTATCACCACACATGGAAATGACAGTAAAGATCCAAGATCTAGCTAATACCAATTTGAACATTTGCCCACTCAACAAAATGGATAACGCATGGTCCAAAGCCAAAGTCACTCTACACAGTTATTTTTAGCGAATGGACCTTGGTAAGGGAAGGACAGATAATTATTAACATTATCAAACATGAGAATACTATTTCCATGTCTCATTTTGAGACTATTTATGAGTTGGGATTTCCAACCTTCATAGATGAGTGGGGTGAGCCCTTGCCAATGGAACAACTGGAGGTGCTCTGGAAGAAGTTTGTTGAAGATACCTTCGAGATTGATGTGTGGGAAGAGCCTCTCACAGAGGTGCAAGTGTTACCCTTAATGCAAAAATACATGCACCTGGAACTATACTTGTATGAGTTGGTTCAACGAGCGAAACATCTCAGTTTAACAGATGTTCAAAATCTTCGCTTCATTTACGAGTCCCTCAGTTTTTGGTGATTATTTACTACTGATGCTTGGAAGGAGGTTGTGACACTTTATGAAGTTATGATCGAGAGCCTCAAGTAACATGAGGAGCATATGGTGGTAGATCATGCGATAGCAGCGAGGGAAGCAGAGGAAGTGAAACGAGTTTAAGTGCTCAAGTTAGTCGTGGAAGCGAAAGAGAAGGAGCACACTGAGGAAGAGGTACATCAAAATAAATCTATGGTAGCAGCGAAGGTGCCAGCAAAGGTGGCTAGGAAAAAATACTTCATAGCCCAATGAATAAATATCTGTGATCGCTTGCATCCATGCAAGCTGGATACCCCGTGAGTCGCCAAAAATCTTGGCAATTTTGCACTTTGTCACATTGGGACAATTTTGTTGGAGTATTTTGATGCAATATTTTGATGCAGTATTTTGATTGTATATGGCGGATTTTATTTTGAAGATAATTTCATATGTTCCTGATTGTTTTACATATGTATTCTTTTTGCATTGGCGTTATAAGTGTTTTGTAAAATTCATCCAAGATTCGGGTTTGCCATACCTTAAATACATTAAAAATGAAGGCATTTGTAAGCTTGTAAAAATAAAAAAAAATGAAAGATCAAGTTGAAAAATTTTAAGGGCTTAGTGTCAACACGTTCGCCCTAAAGATAGGGCGAACACCCCATTCGCCCCATGTTGGGGCGAAGGAAATATCAAGGGGAGACAAAAGGAAGTTAAAAAATTCAAAGAATGGGTACAAAAAAATACGTTCACGTTCACCTCGGTTGAGGGGAAAACATCCCATTCACCCCTCCCATGGGCAAACATGCTCCAATACCCGAACACTATTGTGTTCGCCTAAAGAAAAAGCGCAATTATGTTCAACCCAATTGAGGGGTGAACGTCTCGTTCACCCCTCCCTTGGGCGAACTTACCTTGGGAGTAAAACATGATTGTGTTCACCTCGATTGAGGGGTGAACATCCTATTCACCCCTCCCATGGAAAAACACGTTTTTAAAGGAAAAATACGTGTGCATGCTAGATAAAGAGACGATCGAGTGAAGATGATTTTTCTCAAAGGGTTGATATAATTTTTGGGCAAAAAGAAATATGGTCAAAGTTTCAAGAACACTAGATTTACCAACATTAAATAATGGTGGTGATAAGTAATTCAAATTGTGAATCCCAAGTGAAGAAAGAATTTTCATAGAAGCGTAGGGTGTGTTTTCATGATTTTTAGGTAGTACATTTCCAAGATATTGAATATCTCCTAATTCTCTGTGCATCGATGCCTAAGTTGCTAATTTCCTGGTAATATTTCCCTGAAATATGGATCGTTGCCCCAAGTGGTTGGATTTTTATTGATTCCAAGGAGGAATTTTCTCACTCTTATTTCTGATCTGCGATTATTTTGTTTCCATGAACATTTAATGAAAGAGGTGAAAACCTCTATAAATACTAATCAAATTTCTATTGTAAGAAGGTTGGATATTCTACAAGAAAACTTTCTAAGTCTTTTACATAAATAGAAGAGACTTGGATTCTAAAATTTGCAAGCATTCTTATGTGTGTGATTTCATTCTATTTTTAAGCATTTCTATTTATGTTCATGTTCCTGTTGTTAAGTTTAAAATTTTATTTCTAGATTTAAAACATTTTTGGTAAGTGAGTTTGTTTTGGAATGCAATCTGGAGGTTATCCCTACTAAGGTGTGAATGAAATTTTGTTTTTTTCCCTCTGTTACATGTTGTCATGAAACTTGGTAGAATTCTTGCTATTAGTCTACCCCAAATCCTACATTTCGGCTTGTGGCCATATTTCCCTTTCTTTCTGTTATTTTTTGATTTCTTTCTTGTATCTCTAGTCTTCAACCAGTTTTAGGATTAGTAAGGGAACAAACCCCCTCTGGAGATTGGCATGGAGGACATTCCTTTCCTCTGGCCTTTCAATTTTGGTCGTATCTAGGGCACATAAACATAGTTTTATTGATTAAGCAGATATTTGACCAACATCAGGTTAATTTATCTATTTGTGTGCATTATGTGATGTGTTATTAAAAGGATGTTGCTAATGGTTTTTATTGGATGAAATCTGAATCGAGTTTTTCTATAATATCGAATATTTAACTTAGAAGATAATCAAATAAAGAATAAGATGCTTTGTGTTCAAATGAGATCGAAGTGATCTGTTTTCATAATCCCTTTCTGAATAGAGCATCCAAGACTTAGTTCAATGTTAGACTAAGGTATCATTATGCAATATTCTGCCTGGTATTATGTGGATTGTTTGAGTTTTAAATGTTAATATTGAAACTGCATATGTATTATAAGTGCATTTGTAGGATATATTACTTTTGCATGATTAGAGTGCATTTCATATTAGCCATGTTGATCCCTTAAGTTTCCTCACTCTCTATATTTCCAAAAGGACTGTGATGATGAAATGTTATCTCCAACAAAAACTTGGTGCTCTACTAAACCTCAACATAGTATAGATGTTTCCACTTACCTTCTATTGCCAAGGTATGGCAAACGTGTTTCAAGATAAGCAAAAATTGTTCTTTTCATTGGTTTTCATTTTCTCTCAAGAGATTCTCTTTCCATGATAGAAGAAGACATTGAGATATTCATTATAGGTTTTAATTAGATGAAAGTATTGTTGGCCATTTCCATAATGTTAAAAATTGAATAAATACATATGCCAATTGCTACTAGAAAATTTCAATTTTCTATGAATAAGCGATGAAGAGTAATATTTATTTGTTCATTTCTATCTTGTAGTACCTAAAAACCATTTGAAGTATTTTAGTTTCATTGCATGAATTACACTTAATAGATTTTCTCCTAATTGAAAGATGTGGTTGGTAATTTCATGTATAGACACTGTAGATAAATTTTGGAAGGAAATGTATGTTCTTTAAAGTGATGATATAATTTAGCATTGATAAATGCTTATCGTTAGTGTCATTAATGAATTTCTAAGAAGATTGGATTTGGAATGCTTTAGAAGTAGTAATGCTAAAGTAGAATTTTTTATTGGACAACCATTTTCATCAGTGTGAAGAGACCTTTTAGAAAACCAAACTTACAGCTTGTATATGAGCTATTCAGTGGCCAAAACCTTCGTCCGAGCCAAAAGTTTAAAACCATTATGGCTTAGTGCTCTCAAACAAAATTTATCTACCTTTGATGTCGTCTATAGATAGAAAATTGGTTTGGAGCTTTTACTAACAAGTCTAAACCTGTGCCCATTGAATATTGTGTTAGCGCTAAAACTAACTAAATTTAAATTCCTTGACTCATAAAACTAGTACCGAAAAAGTCTAGGAGTGCGTACTGGTCCTCTGTTCGATAGCACCACCCAAGAGTTAGTGGAAAATAAAATATTTTATTTATAACCTGCTTTGGCGTTACGTGGAGATGGAGGAGGAAGACCGAAACTTATACAAACTATATAGTAACTTATATATTAAAACTCTCAAGTAAATATTTAAATTAGTTTCAAATATTTTTTAGCTTTTCAATGTCATCTTTTACCTCGTCATCTGAACTATGCACTAAGATGAGTAGTGACTCCCGATACATAGAAGAAATAGAGAAATCGTAGGTAAACTTTGAAAATCTAGTAGACACTATATCCAATGATAGTTCAAACTTAGAAATAGATGTAAGAATAGCTTTGTCGACTGATAAAAATATTAAGAGATTGGAATAAATAGGATTAATATTATACCTTAATTAACATATAAATTTATTGCCTACTAAAGAGTTGAAGTAAGATATAAATAATGTTATTATCACTTTACTCTTCATGTGTTAAAACTTAGGAAATTATAAAGTAGGAAGAGACAAATAAGAATAAATTAGTATGAATTATATATGTAGAACTTTCATATCTTTTCACTATAGATGGTGGTGTTTTAAAGTTTATTATTGTATGATTGTTATATAAAAGTTATATTAGGGCATGGGAATCCCCCAACAATATCTTAAACAAAATAAAGATAATAGAAAATATGACTATTGTAAAATAATTATAATGTTAGTTTTAAAATTAAGATTAAGTTAATAGTTGTTCATGACGTTAAAAAGGATAAATTAAATATTGTTCTCTTTATATTTCTATAGAATGTATTTGTAATAAGGTTCCAATGTGTAAAGGACTATGGAATTAGTAGTTTAATGGTATAAGTTGTTATTTATTTTGGAAAATTAAATATAGAGAAACTCTAAATGAGAAAGATCTTATGTGAAATAACAACGTGGTTTAAAATTTAAGTATGCTTAATAAACAACAATCAAACTATCATTCAAGTATACAAACCCTTACTACCACCCAATGTCGGTGTCACATCATTTTGGATGAATACCTAGAAATATTACCAATATGGGTGATCTAGTACCCAACTTTGACGGTTCGCATGTGGTGATTGTTGTGAATCAAATATAGTTGTTCTCTAGCAGTTATGTATGGGTCAAGTGGACCTTTTGCTATGGAATAGTAATGAATAGCATAATGGGACATCATTCTAGGCTATCATATGAGTCGTACAATAAGGGAATCTCACGTACACTATTCAACTATGGAATTGCTAGCAAAAACCTGATGCTAGAAGTGCTAGTGTTTAGGGCTAGAAGGTCAATGATGGATGGAATGGGATATCTCATCGTCAGTTGTAATGTATCTTGGGATACCTAAATCCAAATCAAGAGTATTGGTGGGCCCTAGTTGTGTCCATAAGCCGATGGGCTACAACCAGACACTAGGCATATCGATGCTATCTCTAGCATAGTTTACAAATAAACATGTTCAAGGATAGAGCATAGGTCAAAGAAACCTATGTCCTCCATGCTATGAGGTATCCATATGATTTTGGAATATTTACAGCTTTGGAATAGTGGAGGATCTTGCATCAAAGCTGAAAATATTCCAAAATCAAATGGACCAAATAACATCACTAATGAAGTTACTAGTGGATAGAATGGGGATTTAGAAAGATATTATGCAATATTTTATGAAGCAACAAAATAATAAAACCAAATTAAATTTAAAAGTAAAATCCGCTAAAAAGGCCTCAAGAGCATTAGGGAACCATAACATGAGAAAAGACTCGATAAATATAAGGAAGGGAAAACTAGCGCACCAATATTAGGATGTTTCACCTATGGAGGATCCCAATATGCAAAAAGGTGCCCATTAAGGATAAACCAAAAGAGAATAGTTTTCTTCACCTGTGAAGGGTCACATTATACCAAAAATTGCCCATTAAGAATAAACCATGGGAAAGCACCCGACAACCAACCTCATATGATAGCTGAAGATCTACACCAAGACAAACAAGTCATGATTGGAAATTCAAAAAAAAGAGGGTAATACAATATTGAAGATACTAATCTAAATATTGTTCTACTTTGAAATATGGTAGGTTACCATGTAGTGGAAATCCGTCCAATCTAGACTTTTGCCAACCATACCAAGAATTTAAGGGATGTTAATCAGTATAAGGACTAATGATACTAGTTTTTGGAAAAGGAATGTTACATACCATGAATGAATATTTTTCCTATCCTTTTGAATTTGAATTTAAGAACTTTTGTGATATTTTTAATGATAAGTTATACTGATACCTATGTTTGAAGGATTGCAATTAAAATATTATGTCCATCTATGATTTTGCTAAAACTATTAAAATATAGGCATCTGTAGAACAATTGTGTAATCTTGATTTTAAGATTTTAAATGTAGAAGATTGGCTAGGGCTAACATTCTATCAACTATGAAAATTAAGAAGGTTATAAATTCTACCTAGTCAAGAAGAGATTGAATTTAACTCAGGTCGAGCAAGGGCCTGATGAAAGCAAGAAAATTATGATCAATGTTGCATCACTAAAGCAAGAAGGAGAAATATTTCCATCTAGTGGACTTTGCTTAGCCAACATACCAAAATGGATAAGGCTCTATTTAAAATCCCTATGTGGGTGTCGATGTAGAACACCTTTAGCATGAGATAATCTGAGAGATCAAGTAATGATCAAATCAGATACTGTGAAATAAATAGAGGAGCAATTAAAAGAAAAACACTAGTGGCTTAAGGAAGCTTCGAATGTCCAGAAGAGCTATGCTGATATTAAGATATTTCCTAGAGAATATATTGTTGGAGATAAAGTTTTTCTTCAATTCAAACACACAAAGAGTATACCAAAATCATTCCTAGGTTTGTTGGGTCATTCACTGCCAAAATCAGTCCTGTAGCCTACAAATTGGCCTTGACACTAAATTTATCCAATATCCATGATACTATCCATGTATTCCTCCTTAGGAAGTATGTGGAAGATCCCTTACACATATTGGATGTTTTAAATTTGCAAATATTAGACCCATAACTCATTGAAGTTCGATCGGTCAAGATTCTTGGATTTAGGACCAAACAATTGAGGAAGAAAATTATTGATCAATGTAGAGTCCAATGGGACCTCTACTTTGATAGGAATGCCACTTGGGAAGAAATGGCAATAATGAAAACAATTTCCATTTTTATGACTGAAAATTGATGGATACATGATACATAATTATAATATATGTTGTTGGATGTACTTTTGAATTAATGTTTTAGCATGATGATGTGAATTTACATAATCTATTTAATTTTCATGATGTATTTTGCTATCCATTGCATGATATATATTAATCATTCAAACATAGAGGACATACTTCCCCATGAAGAATAAACATAGAGGACTATGTTTATTCTTCATGGGGAAGTATGTAATATCTCTCAAGATTTTGCTACTAATATGCTTACTATTTTTTGTAGAATGAGATACTGCTAATGAGATCAGTGGTTGCAGGAAATATGACTCATACCTAAATAGAACAGTAGCTCCTGGTGACCACCTACATGCGAAAATATAGAGATGTCCTCAAGAGGTAGGTGGGACATGATGCATACGATGGCTTGTGAGTACATTGATGCTCACTAAGGGGAAATTCATGTAGGACATTCTTACTCCATTATATGCATGTTTGCTTGATAAAGTATTGTTACAGTTTGATTGGAGGATTCATGGTTTGCTGGTTATACCTATTGTATTTTTATGACTACATATAATATTGCAATAATTAATTATATATAAATAATAATAAAACAATAAATAAATGAATTAAAAAATATATATAAATAAAATAAAATATAAATAAATATATATATATAGTTTGATAATTAGATAACAACTAAGCATTAACATGAGAATAATATGAAAATAAAAATTTAATGTGAATATTAAAATTTAAACTTTATATTTGCCATTCGGCAATCTCTTTCCATCTCCTTTGCATGATATTATTGTGTGGCTACATGTGAACACCTTAAGCTATAAAAGAAAAGTGTTAGATGAGCCATTCAGTGGCCAAAACCATTGTTCGAGCCAAAATTTTAAAACCATTACGACATAGTGCTCTCAAACAAAATCCATCTGCCCTTGACAGTGTCTATAGATAGCAAATTGGTTTGGATCTTTCATGGACATGTCTAAAACTCGTGCCCATTGAATATTGGTTAGCACTAAAGCTGACTTAATTGAAATTCCTTGGCTCATAAAACCAATGTCAAAATAGTCTAGTAGTACGTACTAGTCCTCTATCCGATAGAACCACCCAAGAGTCAGTGGGAAATAAAACATTTTATTTAGAACTTGCTTCGACGTTACGTGGAGATGACGAAGGAAGATAAAAAATTCTACAAACTGTATAGTAACTTATATATTAAAAATCTCAAGTAAATATTTAAATCTATTTCAAATATTTTTTAACTTTTCAATACCGTCTTTTACCCCGTCATTCGATCTATGCACTAAGATGAGTAGTGACTCATGATACATAGAAGAAATAGAGTAATCGTAGGTAAACTTTAAAAATTTGGTAGACACCATCTCCAATGATAGATCAAACTTAGAAATAGATGTATGGATAAATTTTTCAACTGCTAAAAACATTAAGAGATTGGAATAAATAGGATTAATATTATTACCTTAACATATAAATGTATCATCTACTAAAGAGTTGGAGTAAGATAGAAACAATGTTATTATCATTTTATTCTTCATGTTTTAAAACTTAGGAAATTATAAAGTAGAAAGAGACAAATGAAATTAAATTAGTATGAATTATCTATGTAGAACTTTCATATATTTTCACTCGAGATGGTGGTGTTTTAAAGTTTATTATTGTACGATTGTTATATAAAAGTTATAGTAGGGCATGGGAAGCCCCTAAAAATATCTTAAACAAAATAAAGATAATAGAAAATATGGACTGGTTATTTTAAAATAATTATGATGTTAGTTTTAAAATTAAGATTAAGTTAATAGTTGTTCATGAAGTTAAAAAGGATAAATTAAATATTGTTCTCTTTATAGTTCTACAGAATATATTTGTAATAAGGTTCCAATGTGTAAAGGACTATGGAATTAATATTTTAATGGTATAAGTTGTTATTTTTTGGAAAGCTAAATATAGAGAAACTCTAAATGAGAAAGATCTTATGTGAAATAACAATGTGGTTTAAAAATTAAGTATGCTTAATAAACAATAATCAAACTATCATCCAAGTATACAAAAACTTTCTACCACCCAATGTCGATGTCACATCAGTTTTGATGAATACCTAGAAATCTTGCCAAGATGGGTAAGCTAGTACCCAACTTCAACGGTTCACAAGTGGTGGCTATTGTGAATCGAATATAGCTATTCTCTAGTAGTTATGTATGTATCAAGTGGACCTCTTTATATGGAAGAGTAATGAATGGCATAATGGGACATCGTTCCAAGCTATCATATGAATGGTATGGTAAGGAAATCTCATGTACATTGTTTAGTTACAGAATTGCTAGCAAAAACCTAATGCTGGAAGTGCTAGTATTCAGGGCTAGAAGGTCCAATGATGGATGGAATGGGATATCTCATCATTAGTTGTAATGTATCTTAGGATACCTGGACCAAAATCCAGAGTATTGGTGAGCCTTGGTTGTGTCCATAAGCCAATGGGCTACAACCAAGCACTAGGCATATCGACGCTATCTCTAGCATGGTTTATAAATAAAAATATTCAAGGATAGAGCATAGGTTAGATAATCCTATGTCCTTCATGCTACGATGTGGGGAAACTATGTGTCCACACTTCTAGGTATTATGGGCCCTATAAGGACAACCCATTGCCATGAGCTCAATTTTTAAGTTAGGAGAAGAAGGGTTTCACTAAATCGTACCCTCATTATGGTATTTGGCCAATCTTGAGCACTTGAGAAACCATCTATAGTGGTCATTGGTCTCAAATTTTTTAAACTATGTCTATGTACTAATAACAAGTTGGGTGAACAGTTGTCAATCTGTGACTTTGACTACATCTATGTCAAAATTTTAACTTTGTATTTTGAACAACCAAGAGAGTTAGACCTGGGTTGTTACACCTGCTAAGTTGTGCATAAATATGTGGTTGAAATTCTTCTAGAGGGGAGGAGATTTGAAGGAGAGCAAGAAATTGTAGTTGCAGAGTAGTGGATATAGTTGTAGTGGAAAAATACTCTATTCTCATGTAGATTATATAATAGACACATCTCTCTGCAGAGATTGTATTCCCTATGATTTTGTAATTCTTTCAATATTAATAAAATTTGTTTTCAACCAACAATATCTCTCCCTTATTTTTTTTGGGTTTTCTCCTTGTTTTTTATTTTTATATTTTTTTTAAGAATCTATTGTATTGGGACCAGTGGATCAATGGTATCAGAACAATATTTTTTGAGGTGTATGATCCCAAAGATGAGATCATGCTATTAGAAGTTTGGGTGCTCGACGTGTGACCCCTCTAATTATATATCTAGTCATCTTAGATGATATCAGATGATAAACAACACTGAGATAATTGATCCTTTCAAGCAGTTTCTAGATGAAGCCCTTGAAAGATAGAAGAATTAGATGTTGGACCAATTTTCCTAAATTCTTCAATGTCTATCATCTACTAGCACTATGACACAACCATTCAGTGCCTCGATACCATTCAAAATTCAAGTTAACTTTGATATTCCTATCTTTGAGGGGAAAATCAATGCAAAAGTAGTGGAGAATTGGATAGACTAGTTTACATATTTTTCTATCAATTGTTTCTCTAATAAAGAGAAGATTACTTTTGCTCTACTAAAATCCTCAATACCAGTTTGGAATTTCTGGGAAGCATATGACAAGAATCAAGAAGATTCAAAATACCCTACATTGGATGAGTTTGTGGAAGTATTCAAGAATTAGTACTACCTAGTAGGCACCTATGAATACTCATACATGCAATGGCAATTGTATTAGGGCAAAGAATAGTCTATTCAGGACTACATCGATGCTTTCCATTCATTATTTGCAAAACTTGGCAATCAAGATATCAAGATGCATTTAATTCTCAAGTACTGCAATGAGCTACACTAGTACATAAGGGAGGACATGTATTTCTTTGAATTCAAGATATTAGGTGAAGCGTACAAATTTGCCATCAAGATTAAGCAAAAGTGTTAGCTTTTGATACTAAATGCTTAATGTAAAATAATCACAAGATCTAAAATAAGAATGCTATATCAAATATAAGATAATGATAATATCCTAAACATATAAAACTCATAAATAACTTATGCAACTACACAGAAAACTACCATTAACAATTACTCACGAAAATAATATTTTGATATAAAATAGAGATCTCAAATACTCCATACTTCATACATTCTCAATCTACATTGTGTCTCTTCATTACATTCTTTCACAATCACATATAGAACTATATATAATGGAATGTGACTCTTCATATGGAGTATTCTTGACTTTCACTCTTCTTGAGACTCTTCATATTCCTATTCTATGGACTTGTGCACATGAACTATTATGCACATTTACATCATTAAATACATTGCACACTCTAATAATACTTGTGCATTTATCACATTGCATAAAGTAAATACTCAAAATTTAATCTAAGACATACTCCTAATCTAAAGATGTACCCAAGGTGGTACATTAGCATGTACCAAATAATGTAATATATTCCAACACCCCTGTATTACATTATTTTATTATGAAAGACTTTAGTCTTCGATATGGTCTTTGTCTTTTAACTCACTTTTTATTTTATGCCTCATTGATTAGGTTCTTTCTCCTTTTTATTATCTTCATCAGTGATGTTGATCTTTATGCTTTCATATGATATCACATTGTTATTAGATTCTTGCAAAAACATTTTCTCTTTGCCTTTGTCCTTCATATAACAAGTCTTCTTCAGTATAGAACCTTCTGAGTGTTCACATTTAGTATCATGGTAAGGCCTTGAATTGATGAACTTGAAGCATCAATATTACATGAAGAATAAAATACCTTTTCCAAAAATGATTCATACACATTTACTTTTTTCTTAAGAGATTCAATTAACTCCTTTCATTTCAATTTCTTCTCTTTGTAATGTTTAAGTGCAAGTAATGCCATGTATATTATACTAGCAACATTCAAAGGAATCATAACACTATATTTATCATTGTCAATTGCTTCAAATATTCTCGCATGCAGGTAGTATTCTAATGTTTCAAAATTTTCTTCTAATGCTTCTTTGTAAATAAACTTGAGACTAAATATAATTTTCCTTTAGACTTTTTAATCAAATCTTTGATCCCAAGTTATATGATATTTCTATTTTATTCTCTGAAAATATTTTCTATATCATTTTTTAATGTATTTTTTGATGTAGACATCCTTATTCATCCTTAGTTTTATGATAGATTAAGAACACTTCTCAAATTTTCAACCTTCCAAACAATTATTTTGTAAGCCTTATATCTCCCTATATTTTCAACTTCTAAATTTTAAGTTGAATTTGAGTATACTAAATTTCAATTCTTCAAATCTTGTAGTATACCTTGTATTTCTTAATATTTGAATACGATCAAACAATGGTTTTGACAAAGATTTTAATTTTTCAAATCTATAGGTAAAATTCCTTTTAGCTCCCTAGTATTTTGAATGTAAAATAGCATTGATAAAATACTTAGCTTTCTAAGTTTTCCTTTGAGTTGAATCCCTTTTGTCTTCTTATTTATGAATAGAAAGCTAAAGATAATTTTGACGCAACTTCAATTTTGATAAAATTCTCTACTTTCAAGAACTTTAAGTTGGATTCCTTATGTCTCGTTAATTTGAACAAGAGACTAATATCAATGTAATTTTCAAACTTTCCAACAACTTTATGTTGTATTTCTTATCTCTCAATTTTCAATAATATGGTTTCTAAATTTCAAAAACCTATGTTGGTGTTGAATTCTTTATAACTCAAAAATTAGAAATTTAGAAAACAAAGAAATTTGCAAATTCAATATTCCTATTTCGATGTAGAAATCCTTATTCCTCCAAGTCAATTTATTTGCAAATATTTCTATGCTTGAATTTCAAATAAAGTAATTTCAAAAAATTTCAAATTAAATTCTCTTCACTTCAAACATCTTCCAAATCATTCAATAAATCTTCTAAAGTTATAATTCAATTCATTACCTTATTCCTCCATTCGTTTAATCAATCTCAAGCATAGTAACTTAAATAATCTTAACCTTAGTATTGATATTCCTTATACCTCCTTAACCTTTGTAAAAAGCAAACTAATTTAAATGTTATATGCACCTCCTTGAATATGGTGTGTTATGACTTCGGCTTGTTCTTCATGAGATTTTTCAACTCTACAACTTGCGCTCTATTTTAGGCACTCTTTTCAAAAACCAAAAATTTCTCTCTCCAATGTATTTAATGCTTCTCTTTGTGTGTGGTGCTCAATGATTTCAGTCTTCAGGGCTCTAACCTTCCTTTGTGTGTTTGCTGATTTTTCTAACAAGTAAGATGTAGCACTCCACAACCTTACTCCACTCTTACGTATGCGCTTGTATAACTTGTCCCTCATGCACTTTTGGATACAAGGAGATGTTTCACTTCCTTGGCATTGGTTGGAGCTACCTTCTATGCTATGAAACTTGTAAAATATATTATATCCTCTCAAGTGATAATTAGGTCAAATGGTTTTCACTTCTCCACGTAATATTTTTTCCTCCTCTTGGTAACGCTCCTCTTCTTCGCTACGCTTGGTAACACACTACTTCTCTACACTTGGCAAAAACTTCAATTCTTTACCTCCAATGCTTCTACTCTGCAGTTCCTCAACACTCATCATCTTCTTTCCAATGTATCTTCAATGAAGTAACAACAAATAACCATTTAAATTCTTTCTAATGGTGTTTGGATTTCTTTCAATGATTCACTCCAAACTACCCACATTTTTGATGCTCAAAATGTCTTAGTAATGGTGCTTGCTCTCAACTTTGGTGGCTCATCAGTTTTTGGCACTCAAGCTCTATTCAACGACATATTGTAGACACCAAAATAGCACCATTTCGATTAAGTGATTACAAACATTGATCACATTGATATCACAGCTTTTAAGGCAGCCCTTAGAGGTCAAATAGTGGTCTTAACCACTCACACAGCAGTTCGGAAGATCGGAAAATGAGCAGAGCAAAGTCGGTCGTTCTAGAGCCTTTAACAAACTTCTTAGCCTTCTTCAAAGCCTTCCGCACCAAGCCTTTTGTCAAAAACCTAAGCGGGCCCAAAGTGTCGCGATATCGCGACACTTTGGGCCCCGACCCAAAGCGGGCCCAAAGTGTCGTGATATCGTGACACTTTGGGCCCCGACTAAGCGGGCCCAAAGTGTCGCGATATCGCGACACTTTGGGCATCGCGACACTTTGGGCCCCGACCCAAAGCGGGCCCGAAGTGTCGTGATATCGCGACACTTTGGGCCCCGACCCAAGCGGGCCCGAAGTGTCGCGATATCGCGACACTTTGGGCCCCGACCCAGCGGGCCCGAAGTGTCGTGATATCGCGACACTTTGGGCCCCCGACTCAGCGGGCCCAAAGTGTCGCGATATCGCGACACTTTGGGCCCCGACCCAAAGCGGGCCCGAAGTGTCGCGATATCGTGACACTTTGGGCCCCGACCCAAAGCGGGCCCGAAGTGTCGCGATATCGCGACACTTTGGGCCCCGCCCAAAGCGGGCCCGAAGTGTCGCGATATCGCGACACTTTGGGCCCCGACCCAAAGCGGGCCCAAGGTGTCGCGATATCACGACACTTTGGGCCCCGACCCAAAGCGGGCCCAAGGTGTCACGATATCGCGACACTTTGGGCCCCGACCCAAAGTCGGCCCAAGGTGTCACGATATCGCGACACTTTGGGCCCCGACCCAAAGCCGGCCCAAGGTGTCACGATATCGCGACACTTTGGGCCCCGACCCAAAGCCGGCCCAAAGCGTCGCGATATCGTGACACTTTGGGCCCCGAGCCGACACGTCACCAGTCAAAGGCATGCAGTCAACTATCTAGGGAACGACCGCCACGTGGCACCCTCTACGTGTCCCTTTTCGAAAAAAACCCCGCGGGTCTGTAGAACGACGGATTCAACGACGGATTCAACGGCGAGCATTAATTAGACGAGCGGTTTTAATAAATATCCGATCCGAGGCCACGCCTCATAACTGCGATCTGTCAGTGCGAGCCATGTCTCATAATGGCCCGATAAGGATCAAATCTGAGCGGCCTTACGATTTTAGGGTTTTGAACATTAATGTTCCCAGAGGCCGAACCCTCTATAAATATAACCGTCTCGATACGTAAAAAGAACTGCGAAGTATTTTGTTAAGACAACGAAGTGCTGTTAAACTGAATATCCGACTGTATTCATCTGGACCGGCATTGGATTACCTTAATCCATCAATTCGACGACAACTCTGATTATCTAGATTTCGGGCCCATCCCCAGTGGATTGGTGCCGAAGTTAAGCTTTTACGGGGTGGCCCGTTTGGGTATCCCTATATACGTTATCTGATTGATTTCGAATGCATGTTAAAATAGTCCATGTTTTTTATAATGTATGTTGTATTCGAACGCGTCAAATAGCAGTTTACGTCTTTCTGTTTTCGAATGAAAATTGTTTTGGTGCCGAAGTTAAGCTTTTACGGGGTGGCCCGTTTGGGTATCCCTATATACGTTATCTGATTGATTTCGAATGCATGTTAAAACAGTCCATGTTTTTTATAATGTATGCTGTATTCGAACGCGTCAAATAACAGTTTACGTCTCTCTGTTTTCGAATAGAAATTGTTTGCGGAAGTTTTAAAATAGCTTATGCTTATGTTTTAAAATATATATCTTTCGGGTATATTGAAGCAGAGTTCAAGTTTTAATGCTTTCAGAATACATGCTACCTTCAAATATAATTAAAACAGTCTATGATTCCATGATATATGCTGTTTTCGATTATGTAGGTTGTTTTCCGTGAAAGTTGCGAGGTTACGTAGAACTGTTTTATTCACGTATTTGACCAACCTTCGCATGCATTTTCCATTGCTTCCTAAAGACAGACGTTCTGCTTTCATTTAACAGGTGCTATTAAACGTTGTTATTGTTTCTTTGAATACAGTGAAGAACAGCAGCAAGCTAAAATTCATTAAACACCAGCGGCGGCAATACAGTTTGACCTACCCATTTTGCATGTGGGCATGCGAAAAGAGACTATTGTTCATCGGTTGTAACTGAGGATATGTCATTCGAAAGATTTATTGTAACCGAACGGAATTACGTTAATAAAAAGGGTTGTGCTCCTGTTTTTAATTTAATTCTATCCGTGTTATTTCACGTATAAATCTAGTTCTGTTTTTATTGCATCTCGGTGTTTATTTTCCGGAATCTCATGCTTTCACATATCAACTTCTCTCAAATAATATTGCCTACTATGGTGCTTAAACTCTCTTTCCAATGATGTTATATCTTCCTCTTTTACATTGCTTTCATTGTCCAACGTGGTGGCTCTTCTTCACTATGATGGCTCCTCCTTCAAGATGATGATTCTACCTCTCCTTTGGTATGATGTCTTTAGAAACTTTACCTTGTTCTTGTGCACTATTTGATCTCTTTTTTTATTCAATAAGACTTAAAAATTCTATAGGATCTCTTGATTCGCTTCCCTGCTTCCTCCTCCTCTGGTTCTATCCCAGTTCCATGGCACTTCCCAAGCCCTTCTCTCTAGGTTGGTTGTGGTTGTAGATGACCTCCTTGGGGTAATAGGTCACTTATCCACTTGTTTATTCCTTTCCCAACCTGATTGAGGGTTTCCTTCCTATTCCCCTATCCTGGGATGTCCTTGGGACCTTCCTGAGGTTTCTTATTGAGCTTCAGGGATCCTTTTTCCGTATTGCTCTTAGGTCTATCCCAATTTTATTGTAGGTTTTCTACTTGGTTCTGAATTCTAGTTGTTCTTTCATTGTGGTGCATCGTGGCTTTGGGATAGGGGCTTGAATCCATTCTTGTGCTTCTTGAGAGGTTTTCACTACATACATCTAGTCTAGGTGGGACCATGGGCTTTATTTTTAGTGAATATTCTCTTCAGGTTTCTTGGATTTGGTCTACTTGGTAGTTTCATAATGTATCTTTCTTGACTAGGGATAGGACCTTATGCTTTTATTGCTACTAAGATCCCATTGGTTTTCCTATTTTAATTCCTAAAAATCATTCATTGGTAGAGATGGAGGTTTCTTAGGGTCATCTGCTACATCTTTCGATCTTGGATCGGGACCTATGCTTATTACCTACAACTTGATAACCCTATGGCTCCTTCAGTTTGGGCTCCTTGGGACATTCCCATTCCTCTTCCCATGACTTGCATTTTTTTTTTGTTGCATCCTCTAGTTTCCTCTAGCATTCTCATAGCTCAACCTTGTGTGCAAGGGGATCTCGTGGTCTATGGAGATCCTCAAAAATTTTGATCCATTTTCAGGCTCTGTGTAGGATGTTGCTTCCTAGACTGCCTTCTTGGGTTGTCCCTTGGTGGGATCCTGGCTTCTTTATTTAGCTTTCGATTGTTCCTACTCTCTTGTCTAGTTTTCCTGGGTGGGATTCCATTTTTCCTACATCCTCGTGTTTGTCCCGACCCTCCATGGGTGGGTGGCCCTTCCTGGTGTTTTCAACGGGTTTCTCTATTCCATATACCTTATCGGGGTGGATTTTCTTTCTAGGCGGTTTTGTATTCTAGTTTTTCCTTGGTGGGATATTGGTTTAAGGTTTTCCCCCTAGGCGGGATATTTCAAATTGTATTTTTCTTGCCTAGCAAAGATTTTTCAATTTTCCTGCTTTGGACAGGATCTTTAAATTTCCTTCTTTGGGCTGGATTTTTTAAAATTTTTTGGTTTAATTTTCCTGCTTGGGAAAGATTCTTTATTTTTCCTACTTTTGGTGGGATTTTAATGTGTTTTACTTTGGCCTTTTGTTTGGTCTGTTGACCTGTTGTAAAAAAAAATTGGATCCCCTTTCAAAACCCACTTTTAATGAATTTTTTACCTATAAAAAAAGACTTAAAAATTCTACACTTCCTTGGACTATAAGAACAACATATTAATACTAATTTTCCTTCTCATTATTACTCCCTTTCAAGAAATATAAAATTTATTTTTGTTTTTGTGTTTTGCATATTCTAGGATGATAATGATGCCTCATTCCTTGGCTTGGAGACACTTAGCTTAGACTATCTTTTGATGGCTTTAATAACTCTAATATGGTGCTTTCAAAAAATATAAAATAAGCTAATTTGAATGCTTGAATAATTAACTTTTACAACACCAATATTACAAACCTCTTTGTCATTCTTTTTGAAGCTAGTCTCCTTGGTGATTTGAATCACCTTTTGCTACTTGAATTTATGAATTTGGTAGCTTCAGTACCTTTTACTTTGCTGCCCCAAAATCAAATTTTATCCTCTTTGAAGTATATTATTTGAATATTCTCTTTCTCCTTGTCAGACAACTATTATAGAATGCCAAAAATTTTAGCCTTTCTTCCTCTTCAAATGTTGTTTGAAATCAACCTTCTTTATCTTCAACTTCTTTGATTTTTGCAGCTCCAAATGTTGCCTTCTTGCTATCCAAAATCTGTAATTTTTAGCTTCAATTGTTGCTAAATATTTCTTCGCTTTTTTTTTCCAAATATCTCTCAAATTTTCTCCAAAATTATTCAATTTTTAGCTCTACTATCTCCCTTTAATGCTACCTAATTTTGTAGTCCAAATCTCTTGAATTGCTACCCTAGAAATTTGTTGTCTTCTCCAATATCTTGTTGTTCAAAAATAGTCTCTAACTCCTCCAATCCATTGTCGTAGTTTGTTGTCAAGCCTTCCTTCAATTGGTTGTTCAAGGGTACTTCAAAATCTACCCAAATCTTCTTTGTTGGAAATATGAGTAGGTTTTGTTGTCATTGATGTCAAGAGTCAGTTTCAATAAGCAGGACAAAAGGAAGGATATCAAGAGTCAGTTTTAGTGACCAGTGCAAGAGAAAGATAGCTTCTAGACCTAAGGAAATAATATTATAATATTTTATTATAATATTAAAGGTCTAAGGTTAAGACCTAAATATTAAATTAATTATAAATTAATTATAATAATTTCATTATAAATTAATTTATAATTTAATTTGATTAACTCTAAGAGTTATTAAATTAATTATAAGTTAATTATAATAATTTAATTATAAATTAGTTTATGATTTAATTTAATAACCCTAAAGGTTAGGGTTATAAGGGCACAAATTTTTAATTCAAATTAAAATTAAATTTAAAAAGGTCACCAACGTTTTGAGCACATGGCATATTGCATATAAGAAGGGGCAAGTTTCATTTCAAATAATCATCCATGCAATCCATTGAATGCCATAGCAATTTGTGCGCAAAGTGAAGAGAAAGTATCGCATGTGTTTTAAAAGGTTTATTGAAGCAGAACAAAGGATAAGTAAGTGGGGAGCCCACTTCACATTGCAAGGCACTAGGTAGCATAGTTGGCAGTAGGGGTTGTGCTAAGATGTTCGCAGGTGCAAGGTTAGGGGTTCGATTCTCATGGTCTTCATTTTTGGCAAGCGGAGAGAGTTTTGGTCTACACCGTTAGAGAGGAACAAAGGGAAGGCACGTACGTTTCCCTTTGCATGGAGGCACGTAGCCCACTTGGTGGGCATGCTGTGTAAAAGCACTTGAGAGGAAGGGTTTGCATGTTCAAAACTCGTCGAGGAATTTTTTGTAGTTGGACTATGGTATGCACTCACATTGCTAAGGTTTGATTGTTGCATCCGAAAGGTGGAAATTAATTTTTAATTTCTTAAAGTTTTTTAATTGGAAATTGCATATTTAAAAGGGTTAAAGAGTTATACAAGGGAGATAAAAGGGTATGCAAAGTTTTATTTTTGTATTTTATTTTTGAGTGGTTAAAGTTAATAAAAGGAGAAATAAGGTGTGCCAAGGGTGTTAGATATTTTTGTTGAAATAAAGTTATATTATAAAAATTGTTTTTAAAGGAGAGATAAGGCATAGTTGATTTTTGATATTTTGACTTGGTGAAATATTTTTGAAAGGAAATATTAAGGATAGATTTTTGTTATCTAACCCTTGATATTGGCAAAGAGAGTGATTATGATTGAGATAGGTTTTGAGGTCAAAACTTCATAAAACAAAAGTTATGGGCATATCTTCGTTGTGAGTGAAATATTATTGGATGTTGTGAATCCTAAGTTGGAGTGAAAAGGATTGTTTGATAAGCATTTTTGAGTTTGGTTTCCTGGAATGAAAATTGATATTAGAAACCTTGTTTGATAATCATTGTTGGAAACATTGAAGTAAGATTTCATATGCTTGAACTAGGGTTTATGAAAGATCATGAGTATCATTGTTATGTGAGGTTTGTTTGATAAGCATTATTGGAAATATTGAAGTAAGCTTTCATATGCTTGAACTAGGGTTTGTGAAATATCATGAGTATCATTGTTATGTGAGGTTTGTTTGATAAGCATTGTTGACTAATATTTCATTGAGTGATTGGTTGAGTGGATTTGATTGGGCTTAGTTGATTGAAAGTGTTAGTTCAAGTTATGTGAAACAAATTGTTCTATATTCTGAATTGATTTGAGAAAGATATTGAAAGAGGTTTTCTATGATAGATTGAGTTGAGTTGAGAAAGCTTTTGTGAAAGCTTAAGGACAAATTTGTGTGAGCTTTTGTGGAAGCTTACAAAGCATAGTTGAGGTAAGTCTTGGTGAAGACTTAAGAGCATATTGGACAAGTTCTTGAGAGGACTTATGGACATATTTGAGGTAAGTCTTAGATAATACTTGAGAGCAAAGTTTATTGATTGATTTATTCAAAAATTGAGTTAAGGTTTGGGGCAGATCTAGCAGAGTTAATTTATGATTGGGTCAAGCTTTGTGTTAAGGCTTAAGAAAAAATTTGAGGACAGAGTTTGGTATAGATTTGAAGATAGGTTTGTTCCAAATCAAAGACAAATAATGAGTAGATTTGTGCTAGACTGAAGGACTGTGTTTAGTGCAGATCAAAGACAACTATTGAGTAGATTTATGCAGATCAGAGGATAGTGTTTAGTATAGATTTGAGACAGAGACAAAATAGGGTAAGAGGCTTTGGAGGTGATAGAGTAGAGGACAATAGTCTCCAATGGATAGATATCCATTAGCTAGGGTAGTGAGGATAGAGGTATTTTGAGTGAGGATAGGGATCTTAAGTGGAGAGATATCCACAAGCTAGTGTAGTGGAAGCAGTAGTCTTCTAGAGGATCACCAACTAGAGCAGAGGAGAAGGAGTTCTCCTATGGATAGAGATCCACAAACTTGATTAGGGGATTGGTGTCTCCTTTGTATGGAGGTCCATAAACATTGTAATAGGGAAGGATTCTAAAGAAAGTTATTCAAAAAATTTAAGTGAAATATTTTCTCCATGGATGTAGCCCACATTGGGTGAACCACGTTAAATAATGTCTCTCATGTGTGTGATGCTTTGTGTAATTATTATTGCTTTATTATAGTTTATGTTATCATATGGATTGAAAAGTAAAAAGTTTTATCTTATATTTTTCACCCTCCTTCTCAGTATAAGCACATGTTCTTCATTCTTCAATTTGTAGCTCTATGTCAACTTCAATTTTATATCTTGTGACCCTTCTACTTCTATCATGAAAATCAACAATCTTCTCCTCTATAAATCAGCCTTCAAATCCTTAATGGCTATCTTCAAATTTCTCAAATCGGTGGCCTCTTCTATCTCCTTTCTCCTCCTTAGATCTCACTCAGTTCTATCTTAAAATTTGACCTCTTTTGCTGGCCTCTTCCTCAAGAATATAAATGTCTTGAGATCTTAAAATATTCTTTTCAAAATTTGGAAAATTTCTTGCCAAATCCTTCGTCCTTTTGGGTTTGTTGTCGGATGGAGATAACTACCCCAAATTATTTTTTTCAAGAGTTTCTCCTATTTGCAATCTTCTACATTGAGCTTTCTTCAAATCTCCTTCAATGGCCACTTATTCAACTTGTTCAATAGGGTTTCTCTAGTATTCTTCTTTCTCCTTCCAAGTTTGCTTGATAACTCTTCTCTTAGGTCTTCAAATTCTTAATCTTATTTCTCAAATATGCAATGGATGCTTATTCTCTCAAGTCTCCTCTTTCTCAACCTTCAATAGGACATTTTTGGCTTCTTTCTCCTTCTTTCAATCTTTAATATTCAATCTTAAGTCTTCAATATTCTATGGACCTCTTTCCCGGGTCTCCTCAATATTCAATATCCAATCTTCTATGGGGACCTTTTCTTGGGTCTCCTCAATATTCTATGGGAACCTCTTTTTTGGGTCTCCTCATTCTTCAATATTCAATCTCTAATGAGATCTCTTTATTGGAACTCATTAATCTTCAATTTCTACTCTTTTACTACAAGTCAAAAACTAATCCTTGCACGAGGAAAGCACATAGAATTTTAGGCAATCGAATATGAAATTCTTCTCTATCCATTGAAGAAGTTTTCTTAACTTCTAAGAACTAATTTTTTGCAACAAAAAATTAGATAGTAGCAATCAAATACATCCAAATCTCTAGATCTCTAAAATTATTAAACTTCACCAGTTATCTTTTAATATAGTGGAAAAACAACCTTTGTTGAGTCCTAGTCTTCACGAGTTTTCTTGCAACCTTGTGGAAAGACTCTAGCCATAAAATTATTAAACTTCACCAATTATCTTTTAATCTAGTGAAAAAACAACCTTTGTTGAGTCCTAGTCTTCACGAGTTTTCTTGCAACCCTGTGGAAAGACTCTAGCCAAAAATCAATTTTAAAATTTCTAAAAATGAAATCTCCTTATCTCCTCTCAATATCTCTTGTGGCTCTCCCTATCTCATATCAATCTCCTTTATGGATCTGATACCACTGTTAGCTTTTGATACTGAATGCTTAATGTAAAAGAACCACAAGATCTAAAATAAGAATGCTATATCAAATATAAGATAATGATAATATTCTAAACATATAAAACTCATGAATAACTTCTGCAACTACACATAGAACTATTGTTAACAAATATTCACAAAAATAGTATTTTGATATAGAATGGAGACCTCAAATACTCCATACTTCATACATGTTCAATCTACATTGTGTCTCTTTATTATAATTGTTTACACTCACATATAGACCTATATATAGAGTGGAATGTGACTCTTCGTATGGAGTATTCTTGGCCTTCACTCTTCTTGAGATTTCACTTTCCTATTATATGGACTCATGTGCACATGGAATATTATGCATGTTTACATCATTAAATACTTTTTCCACTTTAATAATACTTATGCATTTATTACATTGTATAAAGTAAATACTCACACTCTAATCTAAGACATACTTCTAATCTAAAGATGTACCCAATGTGGTACATTAGCATGTACCAAATAATGTAATATATTCCAATAAAAGTTACAAACATATGAGCAAGAAAGGATACTATTTGAATAATAATACCAGAGTACCAAAGGCTAGCCCAAGAAAGGTAAAGGCAATTTCCAAAATCAACCAAACAAAGAAGGTCAACAACACCATCAAAACTAGAAGCAAAATAAAGAGCCACAAGACAAGAAGCCCCCAAAAGAACTAGACTAGAAAATTGTGTGACTACCACAAGAGTAGTTGATATTCTAAAGAAGAGTGTCAAAAAAATTAGTCTTTGTTTGTTGAGACACAACTCTCTACATCCACAATGTCAACACATCCCCCAATATATGATAAAGGAAAGCATATTGTGGAGGTTGAACCACATGTGACTATTTCTACCTCAACCACAAAAATCAAGGCAAAGGGTCTACCTAAGGAGGAGCAATTATTTCACCATAGTTTTGGGTAAAGGTAAAGCCCTTACATTTCATTGTTGACAATGGGAGTCAAAAGAGTTTGAGTTCTACTGATATTGTGAAGAATCTAAATTTTCTTGTGAAGCCTCACCCATAGCTATACAACATATGGTGGTTGAACCATGGAAGAGATATCCATGTCACTCAACAACACATTTTCTCTTATTACATCAAACCATTCAAATATGAGGTTTTATGTGACATGGTTCCACTAGATGTTTGAAATGTGATCCTTAGCCAGCCATACATATGAAGATACATAGTGTGTATGAGTCAAGGTCTCACAAAGTCATCATCACCCTAGGCAACCGATAATATAGGATACCAAAGGTAACTCCTTCCACCTCTGTTTCTCTCATCAGTGCCAAGCAATGCAAAAGGATGATTAGGAAAATAAAGCAAGTTCTCTTTATGATCAAGCCCCAATCTACCAAGAATATAGTTGCTACCATAATGACTACACAATACTCATAGCAACAATGGCAAATGGACCAATTCATTATAGAATACGATGATATCTTCAAATCACCCATCAGAGTGCTTCTCCATTGTGAGGTAAAGCATTTTATCAATTTGATTATTGGTTCTCATTCCTTTTGCCTAATACCCCTATTTATTGCATATTAGTTCTTAAAAATGACAAGATCAAGAGATAAATTTAAGAATTGATTAAAAATAGTCATATTAGACCAAGTTCTTCTCCTTGCAATAATTCAATTACTTTGGCATCAAATAAAGATGGCATGTGGAGGCTTTGCATTGACTACCAAGCTCTAAATAAGATCACCATGAAGAATCAATATCCATTACCTCGAATTGATGATTTGTTGGATCAACTACATGGTGCAAAGTTCTTCACCAAGATTGACCTCAAATTTGGGTACCATCAAATTCCCATTGAGCCCACAAATGTGTGAAAAATGACATTCAAATCCAAAGAGGGTCTTTGAATGGTTGGTTATGCCTTTTGGCTTGACTAACATACCAACAAATTTCATGAGAATGATGGATGACATTTTGTGACCCTTCACCAACTCCTTTGTAGTTGTGTATTTGGATAATATCCTCATATACAACAAGATGTGGGAACAACACTTCCAACATGTGTAGGAAGTGCTTCAAACTCTTTAGAAGCACAAATTATAAGTGAATCTAAATAAATTTACATTTGGCATGAGGTAAGTCTAGTAAATGGGGTACATTATCAATAATAAAGGTGTACATGTTGACCCTAAAAAGATTCAGGTTATCCAAAATTGACCGATCCAAAACTCTCACAAATCTTTGTAGCTTCTTGGGACTTGCCAATTTCTACTGTAGACTTGTTCTAGGATTTTCAAACATTGCATCATCATTGAAACACTTGACTAAAGTGGGATCCAAATCCAAGTTCCAATGGAGAGAAACATAGTAAAGAGCCTTTGAAAAATTGAAAGCTCAATTGTGCTTAGCACTTGTTCTTGCCTTTCCAGACTTGAGGTAACCTTTTGAGCTGATGATAGATGTATAAAACTATGTAGTTGGGGTTGTCCTCACAAAGCAAGGCCACCCTATTGCATACCACAATGAGACTTTCAATAAGGCTATCAAAATATATCCCACATATCATAAATAACTCTATGTCATTATTTAGGCCTATAAGTAGTAGAAGCACTACATCATGGTAAAAGAAATGATCATTCACATTGATCATAGACCTTTGGAGTTTATACAAACATGGAGTAAGCTTAGGAATGAGAGGCATAAAAAATGAATTGCATATATGCAACAAGTTCATTTGATCATTCAACACAATATGGGAAGTGTTAATTCAATTGTAGATTGCTTGAGCCAACCACCCATCATAGAACTTACCATCATCCTTGATTCATGAAGGCACGAGACATCTAGTTGGTCCACCCTGTATGTTGTTGACCTTGAATTACTAAAACATATTAAGCCCTTTAGTTAGGTAAACATATTTTTTATTTTTATCTACAAGGATATATACTCTGTCACATGGGATACATATGTGTGCCATTTATTGAAATACTGAAGATGATATGAGAAGCACACTTTAGCATACTAGCAAGTCATTTTGGTATGGAAATGACTTTAGAAGTTCTTCAAAAATAATTCTTCTGGCCAGGGTTATGCACAACGACGAATATTCACCATTTGGGCTAATATTTGCATTTTTGAAAACTCAAATTGGCAAGTTTGGGGGACCCAGAGGTCGGCCCTTTCACCCAAATGTTTTGCAATTTTTTTAAGGTGTCAGTTTGTCATCCGTTGATAATAGTATTATGGATTTTTATAAAACTTTACCATCATTTTTTGCCAGAATGAGGACACTTTTTACCCAAAAATTTTAAAATTTTAAAATTATCCTGCTAATTTTGCCAAGTATACCACTATATATAATTAACACACCAACAATACTTTTCCACTTAAAACATTAAAACTATTACAAAATCAAGAATTCTATCGAATTTTGATCATGCATAGAAACCAATTGATCTGAAACAAAACTCTACGTAGACCCAAAGTAAACCTTGATCTACATAATATTGACATCCAGATTGTGTTATGCAACAGACCGAACCCAGTTCTACAATAGACCGATATCTGGGCCCATTTATGCAATAGACCAATATTCAAACCCTATTCTAGAGAAGACCGATATCTGAACCCTATTCTATAGTAGGTTGGACCTAAATCTGCAACAAATCAATCTCTAGATCTTGTTCTAGAAAATATCGATATCTGAACCTTGTTCTGCAGCAGATCAAGCCTAGTTTTGCAACATATCGATATCTGGACCCAATTCTACAATAGATCGATATATGGATCCTATTATGGAGAAGCTCGATATTTGAACCCTATTTTGTAGTAGACCGAATCTAGTTCTATAATAGACCAGATCCTATTCTGTAACAGTCTGAACCATGTTCTACAATAGACTGCTGCATTATATTGGACCCAATTTTGCACAAGTTCAAACATCAGACCCCATTCTACACTAGGC
Source organism: Wollemia nobilis (assembly GCA_028583015.1). NCBI lineage: Eukaryota > Viridiplantae > Streptophyta > Pinopsida > Araucariales > Araucariaceae > Wollemia > Wollemia nobilis. The sequence continues at coordinate 27,521,016 of JAQPPZ010000523.1, forward strand.
CAAACACCGAAACACATTTTGTACAAAGGTCGAACACCAGATCTCGTTCTGCACCAATCTGAATATCGAAACATATTTTGCACAAGGTAGACACCAGATTTTGATTTGCACAAGGTCGACACAGCATCCTGATTTGCACAAGGTCGACACTGGATCCCGATTTGCACAATGCTGACACTAGATTCCAAAGCCAATTTTTAAATCCTTTTCTGCACCAAGATTGACTGTCGGATCACATTCTGCACCAAGTTCTCTATTTCTTTTAAGACATGTTGAATATAAGTTAAAGCACTTATAGTAATAAGATTTATTTTTATATCAACTAATTACAAGTTTTTCTTCTGTTATTTTTCTATCATTTATTGAAAATATGTCAATGCTCTATTTTTTTGCTATTTTTTGTACTATAATATGTCAATGCTCTATTTTTTTGCTATTGCAAGTTTTCTTCTACTATTTTTCTGTACTATAATATGGTATTGTTCCATATATGTATCTCTAGTTATTTTTCACATAGAGAACTTATTTTTTGAATTTAATTTGAATTTGAATATTACATAACTTTGTGTTCTTATCAGTTACAAGTGTTATCACCAGAAAATGCAGTAGTGGCATACACTAATAAAATCACAATAAAACATGGCAAAAAATAGGTATTTATTTTCTAGTGATCGACTATCTATTTATTCTAATTACAATATTATCTTGAGGCCTAAGAGAAGTAACATCTCTTTAACATTTTATTACTTTTCTAAAATGGAAAACACTTTCTTTACAAGTAAAATGTACCCACCGACAATGGAAAGAAGGGGATCAAATATTCTATTGAAAAGAGTATCCTTAAATATTTTAGCCATACGTCGAAAACAAACAAGCCATAGACATTCGTACAAATTTGAGGTACAAATAATTTTTGACTTATAAACAGTTAGTTGTATATTTTGTAATTATTTTTAATACTGCTTTCTTCTTCAAACAGTTAGTTGTCATTATATTTTGTATTTATTTTCAATATTAATTTTTTGTGTCTGTTAGTTTTTTAAATCCAAAAATAATAAAGAATTTTATTGTATGCTACTATGTAGAATGCCCTGTTGATCCTGAAAAGCATTCACTTGAAGATATTATGTTGAGCAAGGTGCAACGACAGTATTGTCATTGTTGTCAACATAGTCAGATAGATCGGTTGATGCAGTGTATAGGAGTTCAGAGGTTATTCAAAGTATGTACAATGATGTTAAATGCTTATGAGGATGTTTTTGATGTTTGGCTAAAGTTGTTATAGGTTTTTTGTGCAAATTTGCAAAATTTGAAAAAATCATCAGAAAGTTATCAAAGCAGCAAAATAGTCAAAAAGTTGCCACGGGCATAGTTGGACAGGATGGATCAGTTTGGAACATTCCAGAATGTCAGGAAATAGTCCATAACAGCATTGGAGATGTCAGCACAGTGTTTGGAGTGATCGGTGGTGTTTCCGGTATCTTGGCGGATGATTTGGCAAGTGGTTGTATAGGCTGAAAAAGTGCAGGTTTTGTCAGAAGCACTGCAAACAAACCGTAAGGATTTATGCGGCAAAATTTGAACTGGAGCTGATCGTTATCTTCAAGAACATGTGTTCCAAATTTCAATGAAAATAGAGAAACGAGGTGAATTTTGAAAGCGTTGCAAGACTGTCACAAAAACGCTCTTTTTTGAAAAAGTGTGTCAGTAGCAGTTTTTGTGGAAGTGGTATAGGAGAACCGTAAGGAGTTAGGAAGTGAGTTTTGGTTTGGACATAGTCATTGTTGCAAATATTCTACGTTTAAAATTTCAGAGAAAACCGATTTAAGAGGTGAGAGTTATAATTTTTGCAAAAACATTACAGGTCTCTTTTATGTCAATTTGTGCCACTTGGGCAAAATCATTTAGTTGGCCATTTCAACCTTGAAGAGTCACCAGAGTTTCAGTTTCAGTGTTGTTACACCTTCAAGGCATCAAATAGATCATATTTTGTTTTTGGTTTGAGTTGTCACGTGGATCCGAAGTATGAGAACGAGTAAGGTGTCAATTCTTTGCATGTGACGTGTTTGACGAAATGTCTTCTCAATATAAAAAAATGAAGTTATATTATTTTAAGCAGTTTCATTAAATAAAGATCTTTGGAGAAAGTGAAAAGTAAAAGGAATGCAAGTGTGTGCATTTAAGTGAGAAGTGTTTTATTGAAGAGAGTGATTTTTATTTTGTGCGGAGAGAAGAGTGTGTGGAGAAAAAGAAAAAGAGTGAAAATTTGTGTTTTTGGGAAAAAGGTGAAAAAAGTCACTTTAGTATTTTGGGCATAACTTTCTCATACGATATCATTTTTGATTGAAATTTTGAGAAGAGGTCATAGACAGAGTTTTGCACAATACCCAGAAAGAGTTTAGTAATTGATAAAACGAGCTAAGATAACGGTCAATTTTTATGTGAGAAGAGAAGATTCATATATGTCATTTTATTATCAATATCAAAATCAAGTGGGTGCTTGGTAGAGGGGTTGGTGCTCCTTTTTGTTGGTGCAGATAAATCAAGGGTTGGTGCTCCTTTCTATTGGTGCAGATAAATCAGGGGTTGGTGCTCCTTTCTGTTGGTACAGATAAATCAGGGATTGGTGCTCCTTCTAATGGGTGTTGATAAATTGATTGTAAAGTTGATGTTTTGCAAAGGCTGGATTTGGATGGGAGTCCAAACAGTCATTTTGAAGATGTAGCCAAATCGGTGAACCTCGATACATCTTGTGTTGTGTGATGTTCTCTTGTTATACTTACTTTATTTGGTTTCAAGTTTTCATTGTTTCGGCTTTAAGAGTTGAAGATTTAAGTTATAAAAGAGCTACACTGATTTACCCCCCCTCTCAGTGTCATTGTGAGACTATAATTGGTATCAGATCCATGTTTTTGAACAAGCTTAACCGGATAGGGTGATCTTGGAAGTGACACAATGGCAGGTGGTGAAGGCTTCTCATCAAACAAAGCACCATTGTTTGACGGAACTAATTACGCATTTTGGAGACTCAAGATGCAGACATATCTTTGTGCTTTGGGATACGACATTTGGGATTCAGTAGATAGTGGATACACAATACCCACCACTTCTCCAACCGATGTTGCCGGTAAGAAACTATTTGAGAATGACTCAAAAGCAAAGAATGCTATCATGTGCGGATTAGTGGACAGTGAACTGGTAAATATTATGAGTTGTAAAATGGAAAAAGAAATATGGGACAAACTAAGGAGCATTCATGAAGGAGACGTTAAGATCAAAGAGGCTAAGTTACAAACACATCGATCTCAGTTCGAAGTATTAAATATGAATGACGATGAGAACATAGAGGCATATATGCTGAGAGTTAATGAAGTCATTAATGCGATTAGAGGACTCGACGAGGAAATCAAAGATTTTTTCATCGTGAAAAAGGTATTAAGATCTCTTCTCCAAAGATTTGATTCTAAAGTTTCAACTATAGAAGAAGCTAAAGATCTAAATTCTTTTAGTATGGATGAGATGTATGGTTCTTTGACTACATATGAGATGAGAATAGGAAAATCTAAACCCACAGACAGAGAAGCTGCTTTTAAAGCCCATAAAAATATGAAAGCAAAACAAGAATCCGAGGAAGAAGAGACATCGGATGAAATGGAAGCAAACTTTGTTCGAAAACTAAAAAGGGGAAAAGGAAAATACAGAGGAAAGTTACCATTTAAATGTTTCAATTGTGGAGGCGTTGGGTATTTTGCAACTAAATGTCCATTTAATGAGAAGAACAAAAGTGATGAAGGATCGCACCAAGAAAGAAGTGATTGGAAGAAAAAAACAAATTTCAGAAAAGGCAACTTCAAGAAGAAAAGTTTCATCTCCAAGAATGTGAGTTCATCAGAAGACAGCTTCGGTGAGGATTCTGAAAAGGAAACAGGTGAAGCTCTTTTCATGGCACTCCAAGAAGAAAAAACAGAAAAAAAATAGGAATGTGATGAAGAAGAAATTGATGCGTAAGTAAATTTGGAAGAGGAACTAATTGCAGCTCTGGATGAATTGAAGATAGAAAGAAAAAAGAATAAGAAAATTTCAAGAAATCTTGAGGATGCAAATGAAATCATAACCAGTTTGAAAGTATAGATAGAAGAATCCAAGAAAATATCTCGAAGATCTCGAAGTGCAAATAACCATGAAAATAGATTATTGCAGCAAGCTAGAAGAAGAGACTATTGGTTTAAGGATGTAGATAGAATAGATGAATCGTAAAATTAGTTGTTATCACAAATGCGAAGAAAGTTCTATGAAGCTGGATAAGATCATAAATAACCAAAATACTACAGGCATCAGATTTGGTTTGGGTTTTGATGAAGGAGAATTATCAAATGGATCAAAGGCCATAGATAAGAAACAGGTTGATCAAGAAAAATTGACTCATGTAAAAGAAAACAATAATGCAAGGCACGAAAGAAGAATTGACAATGATGGATACACCAATGTCACACATCAAAGAAGAAGAAGATTTATGGCTCCTAAAACAACATGGCAAAGACCATCACCCAGGTTCAATCATCTCTTTTCTGGTTATTTTTTTAAATGTAATGGTTATGGACATAAGATTTCAGATTGCAAGTATAATGTAGGACCAAGGAATTTTACCAGTAGAAATGTTTTTTCACCTTTGATGGATTATATAGTAGAATGTTATAACTGTCATAATTTTGGGCACATTGCAAGAAATTATCGAAGTACATTTGCATCAAATCAATTTTAGGGAAGAAAATTTTAACCAAACGGAATGAGACAAAATAGAAAATTTTTCGAAAAACATGCACAAGCTACTGAAAAAGAAAAGTCAAAACAAGAGCCCAAAACTGTGATCAAACCAGAGTGGAAATAAAAAGAGTGATCTAAGGAAGAAAAGGAATCCCTGATCGCACAAACAACATTTAAAGCATAGAATAAATCTGCACCATGGATACTTGATAGTGGATGCTCCAGTCATATGACAGGTGACAAGAAATTTGAGAAGTTACAGCAATATGAAGGTGGTTTAGTAAAATTTAGAAATAATGATGGAGCTAAGATAGTTGGAAAAGGTTCAGATAAGATCAGTGATGGAAAAATCAAGTCAAAAGAAGTCTTGTTTGTGGTTGGTCTGAAGCATAACTTGTTGAGCAAGTCAGATTTGTGATAGAGGTCATGAAGTGATTTTTAAGAAGCAGGGTTGTGAAGTCAGAAAAACAAACAGTGGAAAGTTGATAGCAACTGGATCGAGGACATCTGGCAACTTGTACACTCTCTTAGAGACTTCAAAAGGAGTTTGTTTGATTAGACAGGAAGAAGAAAATTAGTTGTGGCACAAGATGCTCAGTCATATCAATTTTGACAATCTAGTAAAAATTAGCTCAAAAAAGGCAGTGAGAGATATTCTCACCATTGGAAAATCATCAAATAGCATTTGTGCTTCATGCCAAAATGGGAAGCAAACTAGAGTCTCATTTAAAACAAAAGAGTACTACACAAGCAAACCTTTGGAACTAATACATACTGATTTATGTGGACCCATGAGAACGCAAAGCATAAATGGTGATAAATATTTTATGTTGTGTATAGATGACTATTCCAGGATGACATGGGTACTATTTTTGAAGCATAAATCAGAAGCTTTTGAGATGTTCAAGGTTTTCAAAAACCAATTTGAGAATCAAACAGAAAAAATATTAAATTTTTAAGATCAGATAGAGGAGGAGAGTTCATTTCAGAGAATTTTACAGAGTAGTGTGAAAAATATGGTATTAGGAGACAATTTTCAGCAACCAGGACACCTCAGTAGAATGGTGTGGTAGAAAGAAAGAACAGGACAGTGCAGAAAATGACACGAACTATGTTGACTGAGAGCAAAGTAGCAGACAGATTTTAGAAATAGGTAGTCCATACTGCGATATACATCCAAAATAGGTGCATTTTGAGGACGCATGAAAGCAAAACTCCTTATGAGTTGTGGTTCGATAAAAAGGCAACAACAAGATACTTTAAATTTTTTTGCAGCAAGTGTTACATCAAAAGAACTGAAGAAAACCTTGGTAAGTTTGAAGATAGACCGGATGAAGGTATTTTTCTTGGCTATTCATCAAAAAGCAAAGCTTACAAATGCTACAACAAGAGGCTAAGGAAAATTGTGGATAGTGTCGATGTTAAAGTTGATGAAGGTAGGGAATGAGTAATTAGCTATGAAGAGAACTACCCAATTTATGAAGAGGTTATTGAAGGAGATGAGGAAAAGAAAACAAAAAAGAAACAAAAAAATGACTCAGATGATTCAAACAGTGATTTAGAAGTGGAAGAAAATAAGAAATTCAAAACATGCAGCTGGCAGAAAGATCATCCTAGAGAGAAAATAATTGGAGACCCCACAGTTGGTGTTCAAACAAGAAAAAGAGTGGTAAGTAACTACTCTCTATTATCCCGCATTGAGCCCAAAAATGTTGCTGACGCAAGCAAATATGAAAGTTGGATGAAGACAATAAATGAAGAATTAGATCAGATCGAGAAAAACAAAACTTGGGAGTTAGTACCAAGACCTGCAAATAAAAATATAATCGGTACTAAATGGGTCTTTCAAAACAAATTGAATGAAGACGGATAGGTAGTCAGGAATAAAACAAGATTGGTATGTAAAGGTTATGCACAAGTTGAAGGTATTGAATTTTAGGAAACCTTTGCACCTGTGGCTAGACTAGAGGCAATTAGAATGTTTCTGGCTTTAGAAGTTTACAATAATTTCAAAGTTTATCAAATGGATGTGAAATCAGCATTTTTGAATGGGAAACTTGAAGAAGAGGTTTATATTGAGCACCCAGATGGTTTCCAACTTGGTGATGATCCCAACTTGGTTTGCAAGTTGAAGAAAGTATTATATGGCTTAAAACAGGCACTCCGAGCATGGTATGCAAGGCTAGACAACTATCTTACTCAACAAAGGTTCAAGAAAGGTATGGTGGATAGTAATTTGTATGTCAAAACAGAAAATAGCCATCTTATTGTTCTTGTTGTATATGTAGATGATATCATATTTGGCAGTAGCAAATATGAGTCATGTAAAGATTTAGCAAATAAGATGCAGAAAGAATTTGAAATATCAATGATTGGTGAACTTTTGTATTTCCTCGGGTTGCAAGTTAATCAAAATGAGAAGGGCGTATTTATTTTTCAAATTAAATATGTGAAAGAGATGCTAAAAAAGTTCACAATGGAGGATTGTAATCCAGTTAGCACTCCTATGACGACAGGTTGCAAGTTGAGCAAGGATGACAAATCTCCACATGTTGATCAAACCATGTACAAATCTATGATTGGGAGCTTACTGTACTTGATAGCTACTAGACCAAATATTTTGCAGGCAGTATGCATGGTAGCACGATTTCATGCTAGTCCCAAGGAGACTCATGTGACAACAATGAAGAGGATTCTTTGGTACCTCAAGGGTACTATGAAGTATGGGTTATGGTATCCGAAAGGTAAGGACTTCACCCTTATTGCGTATTTAGATGCAGATTGGGCAGGATGTGTAGATGACAAAAAGAGTACCAATGGAGGTGCATTCTATCTTGGATACAGGTTGGTCGCGTGGCATAGTAAGAAACAAGAGTCAGTCTCCTTATCCATAGTAGAGGTAGAATATATTGCAGCGACATGTTGTACGCAGATATTATAGATGAAACAAACCCTGAAAGATCTTGGTATTAACTTTAGTGAGCCAATTTCAGTTAAGTGTGATAACACCAGTGCCATTAACATCTCAAAGAATCCAATTATACATTATCACACAAAACATATTTCTATTCGGTATCACTTTTTGAAGGAGAAAGTTGTAGAAGGTGAGGTTAAGTTGGATTTTATTCCAACTATAGAGAAAGTAGCGGATATCTTCACAAAACTGTTGCCCAAATAAGTCTTTGAGTACCTTCGCAATAAATTGGGAGTGGTCACCCTTTCCAAGAATTGACTAGCTATCGGGACCACATTCTCAGGGGGAGCATTTGTGTATTTGTTTATCTTTTTGCTCATGTTTATGATTTTTGCTAAGTGTAATAATTTTTGCCTGAGAATGTTGTGCATGGAATTAGGGGGAGTTTGCAGCAGCCCTGTGGTATTGTTGTCAAAGGGGGAGAAGAGTTACAAAAAATTGCATGTGTGTTGCCAACAATTCCAAAGGGGGAGATTGTTGAGCAAGGTGCAGTGACAGTATTGTCATTGTTGTCAAAACAGTCAGATAGATCGGTTGATGCAATGGACAGGAGTTCAGAGGTTATTCAAAGTATGTACAGTGATGTTAAATGTTTATGAGGATGTTTTTGATGTTTGTGTGAAGTTGTTACAGGTTGTTTGTGCAAATTTGCAAAAGTTGAAAAAATTGTCAGAAAGTTGTCAAAGCAGCAAAATAGTCAAAAAGTTGCAAAAGTCGCCACGGGCACAATTGGACAGGATGGATCAGTTTGGAACATGCTAGCATGTCAAGAAATAGTCCAGAACAGCATTGGAGATGTCAGCACAGTTTTTGGAGTGATCGGTGGTGTTTTCGGTATCTTGGCGGATGATTTGGCAAGTGGTTGTACAGGCTAAAAAAGTGCAGGTTTTGTTAGAAGCACTGCAAACAAACCATAAGGATTTATGTAGAAAAATTTTAACTGGAGGTGGTCGTTATCTTCAAGAACATGTGTTCCAAATTTCAATGAAAACGGAGAAACGAGGTGAATTTTGCAAGTGTTGCAAGACTGTCACAAAAACGCTCTTTTTTGAAAAAGTGTGTCAGTAGCAGTTTTTGTGGAAGTGGTATAGGCGAACCGTAAGGAGTTAGGAAGTGAGTTTTGGTTTGGACATAGTCAGTGTTGCAAATATTCTACGTTTAAAATTTCAGAGAAAACCGAGTTAAGAGGTGAGAGTTATAATTTTTGCAAAAACGTTACAGGTCTCTTTTATGTCAATTTGTGCCACTTGGGCAAAATCCTTTAGTTGGTTGTTTCGACCTTGAAGAGTCACCAGAGTTTCAGTTTCAGTGTTGTTACACCTTCAAGGCATCAAATAGATCATATTTTGTTTTTGGTTTGAGTTATCATGTGGCTCCGAAGTATGAGAATGAGTAAGGTGTCAATTCTTTGCATGTGACGTGTTTGACGAAATGTCTTCTCAATATAAAAAAAGGGAGTTATATTATTTTAAGCAGTTTCATTAAATAAATATCTTTGGAGAAAGTGAAAAGTAAAAGGAATGCAAGTGTGTGCATTTAAGTGAGAAGTTTTTTTATTGAAGAGAGTGATTTTTATTTTGTGTGGAGAGAAGAGTGTGTGGAGAAAAAGAAAAAGAGTGAAAATCCATGTTTTTGGGAAAAAGGTGAAAAATGTCACTTTAGTATTTTGGACATAACTTTCTCATACGATATCAGTTTTGGTTGAAATTTTGAGATAAGGTCATAGACAGAGTTTTGCACAATACCCAAAAAACGTTTAGCAATTGACAGAACGAGCTAAGAGAACGATCAATTTTTATGTGAGAAGAGAAGATTCATATATGTCATTTTATTATCAATATCAAAATCAAGTGGGTGCTTGATAGAGGGGTTGGTGCTCCTTTTTGTTGGTGCAGATAAATCAGGGGTTGGTGCTCCTTCCAGGGTGCTGGTAAATTGATTGTAAAGTTTGTGCTTTGCAAAGGTTGGATTTGGATGGGAGTCCAAACAGTTATTTTGAAGATGTAGCCAAATCGGTGAACCTCGGTACATCTTGTGTTGTGTGATGTTCTCTTGTTATACTTGCTTTATTTGGTTTCAAGTTTTCATTGTTTCAACTTTAAGAGTTGAAGACTTAAGTTTTAAAAGAGCTACACTGATTCACCCCCCCTCTCAGTGTCATTGTGAGACTAACATATTCCTCACCAAGAGATGCCTTCTAAAGAAAATTTTCTTACCAATGACATCCAACAATCACTTGAAGATATTCTTGACCAAGATATGCAAGTTGAAAATGAAAGTGATAAATCAAATACACTACAAACTTCTTATGAATCTTCAAGCAAAAATTCTAAAAAGAGGAAGACATATTCTAATTGGATTATTGGAAGATCATTTAAGAATGAATGGGTAGAAAAATTTCCCTGGATTGAGGTGGTCTTGACTACAGACAACCAAGTCAATAAAAAAGAATGTAGATGCAAAATTTGTAGTTGGAAACTAGGTAAGGATCACAGGCTACAAACTAAGAAAGATACAATAGAAAAACATGTTGGCAAAGTATATGTAAAAGTTATAGGAAGTGATGGTAAAATTACAAAATATGTTAGGTGGAAGGATGCATCAGAATGTATGCATGTCAGATATGCAATAGATTATGAGAATCACTTAAAGCAACAACAATCCCTTGTTGAGAAAGGTGGAACGATTGAAACCCAATTTCATAAAATGCAAAAGATCATTTTAACTTCAAAAAGTTTGCAGTTTGCTGTTGTATTTAGTATTCTCAAAAAGGGTAGACCCATGTCCGATTTTATTGATTATAAGCACCTTTATCAACTAGCTGATGTGCAAAACCTTCCTAGTTTCCATTGGTCAGATCGAAGTGGTTGGAAAATGGCAAAATGTCTATCTTTAGTTGAGAAGGAGGACCTAAGGGAGAAAGTAAAACTTTCCAGATTCATTTCACTTTCTATTGATGAGGTGATGGCTGTGGACAACACATCCTAGATTTGCATGCATGTGTACACATTTCAAAATCATGTGAGGCAACCTAGTTTGCTAGGATTACATAAGATGGTGGAAATTTCAAATGCAAAAACATCTATAATGTTGTTTTGACCAATTTAAAGGAAATTGCGGGAATGAATGATATTGACATAGCCACAAAGTTAATTTGCATTGGAGCTGATGGTGCTGCTATAATGCAAGGGCACAAGAACGACCTGTGTGTTCGACTCCAAACCTCAGTTGCCCCATATATGATACCCATTCATTGCATGGCTCATAGAGTGAATCTTGCATATAAAATCGTGAGCACTTTTGAAAATGTTGCTAGAGTGGAAGACCTCATTCATGAAATACATTCTTATTTTTCTTGCAGTCCTAAAAGGTTTGCAGAGTTTCAACAGTTTGCACTAGGAGTTACAGAAGGAAAAAAATTGTTGAAAGATGTGGATACAAGGTGGATTTCATTGTACCAACCTGCACTCAGAGTTTTTACAGAATATAAATCTTTAACAGGGTTTATGTACGCAAATAGTAGGGCAATTGATAAGGCAAACGATATGTTGTTCCGTTTGACTAACTTGGAAACTCTTTTAACATTATGTGGTATTCTTCCAATGTTACAAGAAATGAACAGATTGACTAAACTTGCACAAGAGAGATCCATCTATATCGTTGATTTCATGAGGATGAGAAAGCAAATATGTGTGATTATTGATAGGTTATATGTGTTCAAACCAGATTTTACATATCCCTTATTTGAAAGTTGGAAAACATTGACAAACGTGAAAGATGCAAATAGTTTTTTGAAGTTTGACATTAATGATAATATTTGTATTAATGTTCGTGAAAAGATGATACCTCTATATTGTTATGAAAGACAGTCAAGTATAGTTATCGATGATGTTGAAAAATTTTGTGTAACACACAATAGATACGAAGTTGTTTTACACAATACAAAGAAAAAATTGTTCAACATAGCAAAATCATTGACAAAAGAGATAAGAGATCGGTTTCAAAGACATGAGTTGCTTGAGGCCATGGGTGTTGTTAACCCTTTGTTTTGGGGTTCTTGCAATGATCAAAAATCTATACAAGAGTTGTTTATTAAATATATGGGTAACCTTATTGAGCATTTCAGTAAAAGTGTGGAAGTCAATGGTGTTGAAATAAAAGGTATACTCAACAAAGATATTTTAAGACAACAATCACAACATTTTGGAAGAACAATGGTTCATCAAGCATCACTTTTGAGTAATATCCATGAGACTGGTTCCATTGCACGTTTGTGGCAAAAGTTGTATCCAAGTAGTATCTTACAAGATACGATTAGTGAATACTTTTGTTTATATGAATTATGTCAAACAATGATTTTGGGATTTGTGGAATATGAGAGGGTTTTTAGTGCACTATCTTTTGTTAAATCTAAGCTCCGCAACAAGCTGGACAAAAATCTAGAAAATTGTTTAAGAATTTATGTGTCATCATATCAACTGGACAAATTTCCATATGATAGAGCATTAGCATACTAGAATTCAATTGCAGACAGAAGGGGTATCATGAATACGACCGATAAGGAGGATAATGATGCTTTTAGTGATCAAATGGTGGCTTCACAGATTGATTCTGGACAAGTTGAAAAGTGTTCGTTTCAACTACTTGAATTCTGATTTTTCTAGTATTTCACAATAATGTAACATTTGACTTTCTTTGTTTTCACAATATTTGTTTCGAAATGCGCTATGCTTAATATTTGTTTCACAAGTTGAGAACTGTTCATTCCAGATTTCACAATGTTGTTTCACAAGTTGAGAATTGTTCATTCCATATTTCACAATGTTGTTTCAGATGTACAAGATTTCAAAAATTTATTTTTTCATAAATTGTATGTTTTACATCACATTATGCTTTTAAAAATTGTATGTTTTATATCACATTATGCTTTTAAAAATTGTACGTTTTATATCACATTGCGCTTTTAAATATTGTATGTTTTATATCATATTGTTTCAACTGCCTTGATAAATTGTTGTCTTATATTTTATATCATAATATTGGTATTGTATTGTTAATGTATGAATTTTGATCAACAAAAATATTATTTTGTTGTTTGAGATGAAGATAGTAAATTATATTGGCGAGTAATACTAGAAAAGCAACACAAAATTATAAATGCAAAAAACCTTTGAATGAATGAAGACACAAATTTAGAAAATATAGTTTTCATTAATACGATTGGAAATATAATACATTGTACAAAATTATTGATTGCAATCAACTTCAAAACTTTTTTACATTGTAAAATATCTTATTTTGGGATAGTTGCGTCAGATTCACTTGCAACAATGACTTCTTTTCCTTTATCTCCTTGCTTGACACCTTGTTTCGACAACGCACCAAGTCTGACTAGGTTTTCTTGAACTTTCACAATACTCCCCAACAATGCACTTTCTTGATGGTTTGGATCTTCGAGTATTGTTGGAAGTTTTTCTTTTTCTTTCTAGTGTTGTAGTACGATGTTCGGATCTTCATGGAGCTTCTCCCTTATATATCTTCTCAAACGATTATTATCCGCCACTTTTAATTGCATTTTTTTCTTCATTTCCATTGCATTTTGCAAAAATATTTTTGCCGCATTGATATTAAGTTGCATGTTGTTAACTTGCATTTTTAGGTTTTCAAAATTTGATTGCAAAAAAGAAAATGAAAACATCATTCAAAATAGTTATATAAAAAATTATTACTTGTTTTAAAGAAAATTGAAATATGAAAAATAAACTACAAAAGCAAATTAAAACATAAATAAACATTTTCTTACCTCAACCACATCCCTAGCAGACTCAGCAAGTGCAACTTTTTCCTTATCGAAATCCCATTGGTTATAAAAATCTTGGGCTTCAACATTAATATTCTCTAATCTACTGACAACAATATTTAAAACATCATCATCATACACAATTTCAGAATTCACTGTTCCTATTGTGGCCTGATTCAGTAGGCCGCTAAGCTTTTCTAGTTCATACTGAACCAAAGAATAAATTGAATCTCTTTTTGCATAATTTTCATATCGGGCATTTATTTGCTTTATTAGGACCTTGGCCCGATATTCCCAATCCTTCATTTCTTGCAAATCTTGAAGCACAATTTGTTTCATGGTTGCTTCCATATTTTCAACCATTAAGACATTCTCATCAAAATTAACAATGTCATCCTCAGTTTGAGGATGAGGGTCATTTCCTTCAGGAGTTGGGAATGATCTCTGCTCAGGTGCAGGGGCTTCCTATTGTTGTGCTTGACCTAGTGGATCTTGAAGCACATATGTTGCCTTAAAGCCTAAAATGTTGCCCTGCAACAGAAAATCATCATCAAGTTGGATATTATCCAATCCAATGGATGAAACTTTTGGTGCCTATGAAGAAGTGTGAAATGAAAAATATGAGAACCCAGGCCCGAAACTTCGTGTCGGTTGTGATCTCTATGAAAAATTTTATTTTCCACCTCCAACCCATGTTTGGCCTCTCATCTGTGTAGGTTGTGCCTATCATTGTTGTTGTGAACGTGGATGCTGCGGTGGAACCTTTTTGTTGTAGTGGAAACTGTTGTTGCTATTGTGGAAACTATGGTTGTGGTGGAAGTGATGGTTGTGGTGGAAGCGGTGGTGCCATATGGCCTCTCATTCTCGTAGTTTGTCATTGAGAGGTGGTTGAAAACATAAAAAAGTTTTATTAGCATTATTCTAAAAATTAAATAGAAAAAACCATAATTCAAAGTAAATACACATTGTTTTACCTGAAGATGATGAAATCTATTGAATTTGGGCACCGATGGGGGACCGGGAGGGGGTGGCCACACTAGATTTAGCCTGCACATTTTTTGCATACCTAGGTGTATGAGATCCACCAGGTGAAGGAGCTTGCCTCGGACATTTTGGTGGCCTCTGTAATGGTGATATTTTTGATCCAGTGTCCTCAGAATCACCAGTTTGCTCTAGCCTATGACTCCTATTGGCAGCATCTTGTTTAGTCCTTATTGTGGCTGCCCTACCCTACATTTAGATGAAAAGAAAATTTTAAAAATGAAAACGTGCTAAAATATAAAATACTTTTTTATTGTCAAAGATGGATTGATTACCTTCAATTCCTCTAGTGTCAAGGCAATGGCTTGTAGTGTTGCATGCACTACAGTAGGAATAGGAGTATCTTGCAAATCATGAAAAATTTCAAAATAAAGTGCTAAAATGTAATTAATAGTGCCCACAATGGGTTGTGTCTTGTTGGTTTGCAATTGCACCGCATGCAGCTTGACCCTGATGCGATCTGCAATATAGGTGCACCAATCGAACCTCTCATGATGCTCACAGCGAATAACATACGATAGTGCCCAAAATAGAATTTTTGATCTTCCAAGAAGAATCAGTCTTGCTTGGAAGAACTCAATAATGGCCTTCAAAGTTGTATTCTTAACATCGGTGATTGTTAACCCTCTTTTTGACTTGGCGATGAAAGCTGCAAAAAAAATTAGATAACAATTTACAAATTTGAAATTTTTAGCATTAACATATTCTAAGACACAAGAATTATACCTGCCAAATCTTCTGTGGTGAGTTGGTACATTTTCTCGAGGTAGCCTTTCTCTTCTACAGAGAGCTGGCACTTCGCTTGAACTGGAGGACAATCACCGAAAGGAAGATTTGTCAATCTGTGAATGTCTGCAGCTGTGATGGTGAACGACAAATTTCTATTTTGTATTTTCATTTTGACAATGGCCTTGTCATGGTCATAACCAACAATAATATGTTGCAAGAGGACTTTATCAGTTTTGAAATGTGGCATTGACACCAAGGTTGTCAAACCTGCGTCTTCTAACCACGATAAGTTTGTACCTAGGGTTATTAGCAAATCTGAAATTAAAGTGCAAGAAGGGTTCTTGAACTTTGGAATAGGGGTGGAAGCGGTGGCCATTGCTAGAAGTTGGAAACTTGGAAACAAGAGAAATAGGAGAAATTGGTTGCTCGATAACGGTTCGCTCTGGTTGGGTGTAGTCATAGAAATGAACTCAAAAAATGATAGTTGATGCCCTTTTATAGATAGAATGGATGGAGTCGACACGTGGCAGAATTGTATTGGACATGCAGTATGGGTGATCGATTGTGTGACACGTGGTAGGTGGTCAACGGTGGACCATTTTTTGCATGCGGACCATATTTTGCATCAGGCAAGGCACTAGACCATATTGTGCATCAGGCCCAATATCGAACCATTTTTGCATCAGGCCACTTTTTAGACCATATTATGCATCAAATCGGACCTCTCGAACCTTATTATGCATCAGACTCGACACCCGAACCTTATTATGCATCAGAACCAACACCTAAACCTTATTATGCATCAGACCCAACCCCAGACCTTATTATGCATCAAACTCAACCCTTGGACCTTATTATGCATCAGACCTGACACCTAGACCTTATTATGCATTAGACCAGATCCTCGAACCTTATTATGCATTCGATCGAACCCCAACCTTATTATGCATCAAACCAGATCCTCAAACCTTATTATGCATCAGACCAGATCCTTAAACCTTATTATGCATCAAATGGACCCTCAAACCTTATTATGCATCAGACCAGATCCCCAAACCTTATTATGCATCAAATCAGACCTCGAACCTTATTATGCATCAGGCCATATCCTCAAACCTTATTATGCATCAGACCGGATCCTCAGACCTTAGTATGCATCAGATCGGACTCTGGACCTTAGTATGCATCAGACCGGATCCGGACCTTAGTATGCATCAGATCGGATCTAGAACGTGTTTTCCACCCGGTCCGACCAAAACTATCAAAGTCGCCATTTTTTCCCAATTTTTTTTCAGAAACCAAAGTAATTCACCATTTCCTTTGATGTGAGGTTGGCCAGGATTCATCGCAGTTTCAAAATGGATTCACCTATTTTTTACAAGTACATTTCGGGTCCGACCCCTTATGCATAACCCTCGCTTCTGGCTAAGGATGAGGAATGATGTGGAGAAATACGTTAACTCTTGTACACCCTACACCATAACAAAGCCAACCAATAGAAAATTGGGCTTGTACACACCCTTGCCAGTACCTGCAAGCCTTGGGAATTTATTTCCATGGAATTTCTTTCAAGTCCATTTGTTTTCAAGCATGGCAATGATTGTGTCTTCGTGGTGGTTGATTGATTTTCCAAAATGGCTCTCATTATTGCTTACAAGAAGAGCATCATAAGTGAAAAAAATGTAAGACTATACTTCAGTCATGTATGGTTGCATTTTGGTCTACCAAAATCATTGTCTTAGACAAGGACAACAAATTATTAAGCACCTTCTAGAGCATTCTTTAGTAGTAGATGGACACAAACCATACCTCGTCCACAACTTTCCATCCCCAGATTGATGGACAAACATAAGTTGTTAATAGGTTGATTGTAGATACAGAACATATGCACAATCAACCTATTAACAAACATATGCACAATCAACCTATGCACAATTAACAAACACACATGAAAGGGGTTATGTTTAGTAGAATTTTGTAAAGCTTTGTTATACTCGTGTTGAATGTGGGGTAGATTTCCATCCCATGTTCGAGAATTCTTTGTATTGTAGATACGGAACATATGCACAATCAACCTATTAACAAAACATTCTCGAATGTGGGATGGAAATCTACCCCACATTCAACTCAAGTATAACAAGGCTTTGCACAACTCTACCAAACACAACCCCTTTCATGTGTGTTTTAGTTTTCAACCTTTGGCACCTGTGGATGTGGCTTTTCTTGTCTCACTTGCAAACTTCATGTCACATAAAGAAAGAGAAACAGAAAAGGCAGTGAAATTTGTGGAGCCTATTCAACATGTGCAGTAGCAAGTTCAAGACATCTTGGACCATGCCACATAGAGAAAGAGAAACAAAAAAAGGCATTGAAGTTTGTGGAGCATATTCAACATGTGTAGTAGCAAGTTCATGACACCTTGGACTAGATGAATGCAAAGTACAAGCAATGCCATGACCAACATCGCACCTCACACTCTTTCCAAGTGGGAGGTTAGGTTTGGTTGCAATTGCCAAAATAACGCCTTGCAAGTCCATATAGGAAAATCAAGCCTCTGTGCTATGCACTATATACTATCACCAAGCAAGTGGGAGAGAACACCTTTGAGCTAAATCTACCTTGTTATGGTGTACATCTTATTTTCAATGTTGAGCTTCTTAAATCGTTTTACCAAGCAAGTGGGAGAGAACACCTTTGAGCTAAATCTACCTTGTTATCTTGGTGTATATCCTATTTTCATCTTGGACATGATGAATTTCATCTTGGACATGATGAATACAAAGTACAAGCAATGCCATGACCAACATCGCACCTCACTCTCTTTTTAAGTAGGAGGTTAGATTTGACTGCAATTGCAAAAAGAACGCCTTGCATAATTAATAATTAGAACTGAGACAATTTCCAATGCGGGGTATGGGCTGGTGGACATTGTTTCAAATTTGCAATAGCTGGCCATTTACAACCAGCAAGGCAGATGATGTAAAGGTCTCGGATAGTCTTATCCAGGCACTTGCAATCCCAGAATCAACCAAACAATTTGTGTTTACCTTGCAAGATCCTGATAGTTATCTATTGTCTACTTGTTGGCTTCTGTGAGCTTTACATCTTATAGCGAAGACAACGATATTGAAAAGGCTAGTCCACACCCGGGAAACACATTTGTGAACAAGACTGTTGTAGCAGTTGCTATGGGAGCAGCAGTTCTTGTGGGCATAACTCCGTTTTCAAAGATTGTCCTGCACCAAAATTTATGAAGAGGGTCTCTTTTAATATTTGCTTCTAAACCTTACACTCCTACTGTCATGAGGGCCGCTAATGCAGAAGAGGAAATACTAATGCAGAAGATGAAATACTTGTAGACATAACCCACGGTGTTATAGCAGCTGCAAAGCGGAAAACCTTAGCTGTGTCGGCAGCCTTCTATGGAATTATGCAAAAACGAAAGGGCAAGGCAAGTTGAGGTAATCGATGACTTTTGGAGTCAAAAATTTTGCATTATCAGGGATTGTAGCATTTCAAGATCGAATAGAATGTGCTGCTGTATCAGCCCCTGCAGCTCCAGCGACAGCCCGATTGGGACGTGGCCTTGGAAATCTGAAACACACATCCCAAGTTGTATTTGGGAGAGATTCTAACAGGGCCTGCGAAAGGATTTATAATTCATTGTTTAATCATCAAAGGAAGAGCAAATGATCGGTGGTTCATATTTCAGAAAATCGGTGGTTCATATTTCAGAAAACAATTACTCATTAGATGATTGGATTTTAGTGGAAATAAATAGTCGTATTATCTGTGCAACAGGCAAACTTCTCAGCTTTTATATAGTTGTGGGCAGTGTTCATATTTCAGAAAACGTATTTTAGTGGAAAGAAATAGCTGTATTATATGTACAGTATATGGGAAGCTTAACTTTTTTACAGTTGTGGTTAACTTAATTGGAACAAATTTTTTTATAACATCTGGGTAGCATTTTAGATTTTTAAAATGCTTATAACATTTCGAGATGGAAGAATGTTTGCCAAAGACCATCAATAACTAGCTTAGAAGATAGGCTTCAAGCTTTTTAGAGAAAAGCATCTCGAGTTGTGACAGCATGCAATTCATAATTTATTGACTATACAAAAAAGATCAATTCAAGTGTTTTTTTCTGTGATAGCATACAATTTATAATTTATTATATAATACAAAGAAGATCAATCCAGATATTTTCATTTTATTTATTATTTAAATAATTTCTTATCATAGTATAAGATGTACATTAGTTTTCAATTTTTTTGTTATGTACAATCAGACATGCATATTCACTCCTTCACTCATCCACACTGTAGTTTGAACTTTGAACCTCTTAAAAAAAGACAAAACACGAACTGTTGTAATGTTCTCTGGAACAGTTTTTAATGCATTTTTAGTGAAAACTTCAAAGAGAGAAGATAGAAAGAGAAAAGCAATGGCAAAAGTAGAATAAAAGTAGTGATGAAAATAGAAAAATAGTTTATAGAGAAAGAAAAGAATGGAATAAAAGCCACAGTTATATTTTTTTTTTGGAAAGGGGCGATTTTCTATCCTAAACGCCTGAAAGTAGTATAAAATAAGAGTGAGCATTCTTTTATTGACACTTTGAACGTGTTATAAATATATTCTTTATCAATTATAGTATCCCCATTCAATGTAAGTGTATCCCTGTTTAGTTTGAGTGTATGGGGACACCAATTGTGCATAGTGTAAGCAGTTTGTATCATTCACAATGAATGATAGTGACATATTTTGGAGATGCTATTATTGCCAGTTTCATGTAAGTGTATCTCTGTTCAATGTAACAGATTATTGTTGAGTGTGTATCCCTATTTAGTTTGAATGTATGGGGACAGCAGTTTGTGTCAATCACAAGGAATGATAGTGACATATTTTGGAGATGCTATTTTTGCCAGTTTCATGTAAGTGTATCTCTGTTCATTGTAACAGATTATTGTTGAGTGTGTATCCCTATTTAGTTTGAGTGTACGGGGACACCAATTGTATAGTGTAAGCAGTTTGTATCAATCACAATGAATGATAGTGACATATTTTGGAGATGCTATTATTGCCAGTTTCATGAAGAATGTAACAGATTATTGTTGAGTCTGTATCCCTATTTAGTTTGAGTGTATTAGTTTGAGTGTATGGGGACACCAATTGTATAGTGTAAGTAGTTTGTATCAATCACAAGGAATGATAGTGACATATTTTGGAGATGCTATTATTGTCAGTTTCATGTAAGTGTATCTCTGTTCAATGTAACAGATTATTGTTGAGTGTGTATCCCTATTTAGTTTGAGTGTATGGGGACAGCAGTTTGTGTCAATCACAAGGAATGATAGTGACATATTTTGGAGATGCTATTTTTGCCAGTTTCATATAAGTGTATCTCTGTTCAATGTAACAGATTATTGTTAAGTGTGTATCCCTATTTAGTTTGAGTGTATGGGGACACCAATTGTAAAGTGTAAGCAGTTTGTATCAATCACAATGAATGACAGTGACATATTTTGGAGATGCTATTATTGCCAGTTTCATGTAAGTGTATCTTTTTTCAATGTAACAAATTATTGTTGAGTGTGTATCCTTGTTTAGTTTGAGTGTATGGGGACACCAATTGTAAAGTGTAAGCAGGTTGTATCAATCACAAGGCATGTTAGTGACATATTTTGGAGATGCTATTATTGCCAGTTTCATGTAAGTGTATCTGTGTTCAATTTAACAGATTATTGTTGAGTGTGTATCCCTGTTTAGTTTGAGTGTATGGGGACACCAATTGTAAAGTGTAAGCAGTTTGTATCAATCACAAGGAATGATAGTGACATATTTTGGAGATGCTATTTTTGCCAGTTTCATGTATCTCTGTTTAATGTAACAGATTATTGTTGAGTTTGTATCCCTATTCAGTTTGAGTGTATGGGGACACCAATTGTAAAGTGTAAGCAGTTTGTATCAATCACAAGGAATGATAGTGACATATTTTGGAGATGCTATTTTTGCCAGTTTCCTGTAAGTGTATCTCTGTTTAATGTAACAGATTATTGTTGAGTTTGTATCCCTATTCAGTTTGAGTGTATGGGGACACCAATTGTGAAGTGTAAGCAGTTTGTATCAATCACAAATGTTAGTGACATAATTTTGGAGATGCTATTATTGCCAGTTTCGTGTAAGTGTATCTCTGTTCAATGTAACAGATTATTGTTGAGTGTGTATCCCTGTTGAGTTTGAGTGTATGGGAACACCAATTGTATAGTGTAAGTAGTTTGTTCAATCACAAGGAATGATAGTGACATATTTTGGAGATGCTATTATGGCCAGTTTCATCTAAGTGTATCTCTGTTCAATGTAACAGATTATTCTTGTGTGTGTATCCCTGTTTAGTTTGAGTGTATGGGGACACCAATTGTATAGTGTAAGCAGTTTGTATCAATCACAATGAATGATAGTGACATATTTTGGAGATGCTATTATTTCCAGTTTCATGTAAGTGTATCTCTGTTCAATGTAACGGATTATTGTTGAGTGTGTATCCCTGTTTAGTTTGAGTGTATGGGGAGACCAATTGCATAGTGTAAGCAGTTTGTATCAATTACAATGATAGTGACATGTTTTGGAGATGTTACTATTGCCAGTTTCATCTAAGTGTATCTCTGTTCAATGTAACAGATTAATGTTGAGTGTGTATCCCTGTTTAGTTTGAGTGTATGGGGACACCAATTGTATAGTGTAAGCAGTTTGTATCAATCACAATGAACGATAGTGATAAATTTTGGAGATGTTACTATTGCCAGTTTCATGTAAGTGTATCTCTGTTCAATGTAACGGATTATTGTTGAGTGCGAGCGTATGGGGACACCAATTGTATAGTGTAAGCAGTTTGTATCAATCAAAATGAATGATAGTGACATATTTTGGAGATGCTATTATTGCCAGTTTCATGTAAGTGTATCTCTGTTCAATGTAGCAGATTATTGTTGAGTGTGTATCCCTGTTTAGTTTGAGTGTATGGGGACACCAATTGTATAGTGTAAGCAGTTTGGATCAATCACAATGAATGATAGTGACATATTTTGGAGATGCTATTATTGCCAGTTTCATGTAAGTGTATCTCTGTTCAATGTAACAGACTATTGTTGAGGGTGTATCCCTGTTTAGTTTGAGTGTATGGGGACACCAATTGTATAGTGTAAGCAGTTTGTATCAATCACAAGGAATGATAGTGACATATTTTGGAGATGCTATTTTTGCCAGTTTCATGTAAGTGTATCTCCGTTCAATGTAATAGATTATTGTTGAGTGTGTATCCCTGTTTAGTTTGAGTGTATGGGGACACCAATTGTATAGTGTAAGCAGTTTGTATCAATCACAATGAATGATGGTGACATATTTTGGAGATGCTATTATTGCCAGTTTCATGTTTTGTGAAAGAACTAATGATTATGTTGTGTTTGTATTTTTTTTTTGGAGTATTTGTTCTATGGGTATTATATCATAGCATTGAACTTTCTGAAGTATTACTAAAGGGTTCATATTTTCACTTACATTTTTTGTCAGACTTATAGCTAGTTAAAATAGGTATTATATCATAGCATTGAACTTTCTGAAGTATTACTAAAGGGTTCATATTTTCACTTACATTTTTTGTCAGCCTTATAGCTAGTTAAAGTTAATTTTTTTTTAAGAAGTTTATAATTCTAAAGCCAGAAATGATAGACAGACCAAAATTGAACTTCTCAATCTTTCACCATGTCTAGATGAATATATAATCATCAACTAAGAATTCCAATAGGCTCCCACGAAAGTGTTTTTAAGTCATATTATAATACTCCTTTCTATCAATCAATGTGGTACTACTACAAGAGACTCGCGACACTATTATTTACCATAAACTAATAGACTTCGAACTTGACAAGGCTCCCATTTTCACAATCATATTGCAATAGACTCCAACACAACCAAGTGTGATCCTCCAATGGGCAACTAACCTCACTAAATTCAGCTTAAATTTAGGTGATTGAACAATAGATTGCTATCCCCAAGAATGATATTCATCCTTCTAGTGGCCACACTCAGAACCATTGACATACCGGTAGGTAAAGTCTAAAATCATCTGGAAACAAACTGACATCTATCCATGATAGGAAGATATATTCAAAATTGTAAACTTAAGAACATTATACTTGCATGATTGTCAATGTTAACGTGTAAACTCGACCATGCCATATGCAACATGAGTTAAATTACTTATCAAGTAATACATTAGTGCCCTTCAACACTTGTTTATCAATTGTCATAATCTTCATCTTGATGACAATTATCTACTTCAATGATAGAAATTATAGTAAACGTTGTAGAACACTTGCGAAACGCTTGCAATCCTTTGGTTTCAAACGTGAAAGATACAGACAAAAGTGATAAAAATATAGACAGTAGTGCATTCAACATAATAAATGACAACGTCATTTTCATCTAGCATGTCTCTCACAACTTAATTATAAATGATACTTAGATGTTCATTATTTTGTCCCCTCTACTTGCCCACCACTTCATAAGGGAAAGAAATTATGCTGAAAAGTTCAAAGCATAACAAATAATTGCAGAAATGAAAAATTAGAACTAAATAAAAAAGTGGTCTGTATGCAGATTATATTATCTAATGAATGTTTTGTGTGTTGCATCTTTTGAATAGAAAAAAATTTGGGGTCTTATTTTAGGGCAGTCTTCTTAAATTAGCATGCATTTCATGGTCTTATTTTTGG
Organism: Wollemia nobilis; assembly: GCA_028583015.1. Classification (NCBI taxonomy): domain Eukaryota; kingdom Viridiplantae; phylum Streptophyta; class Pinopsida; order Araucariales; family Araucariaceae; genus Wollemia; species Wollemia nobilis. Next base: position 27,545,098 of record JAQPPZ010000523.1, read on the forward strand.
GTGGTCTTATTTTAACCCATAAACTTTTGGGAGTTGTTTGTAAAACTGCATAAGGATATGCACCAGAATATGCATATGAATAATAAAGAAGAAGAGCAAGAGGAGTGGCTCTAGTTTTCTGCTGGTTTTCTCAATAAGGGTTTCTAGGATAAATATTCGTGTTCATTGTGTGTGCATATAATTTTTTCTTCTATTTTTATGATTATGTTTGCACTAATATTTCAAGAATAGGTTTATCAATCTCTTCATCTGGTATCAGAGTGTGGTTGTTGGTTTCAAGGGGATGCCTTTGTTGCAAGGGTTCAGCTCGGTTTGAGAAGTGCAAGGGTATCTTGGGTTTGCGATAAACCTATTTTTTGAGTGGGAGTTTTGTGCAAGTGAATTGAGTGTGAAGGAAAATGGCTAGCAATACAAGGATCAAGATTGAAAAAATTTATGACAAGAGCTTTGAGTTATGGAAGCTAAATATGGAAGATTTGCTTGTGGATAGAGATAAATGGGTTGCTATGTCAAGAAAAAAATATGTGGCTATGACACAAGAAGATTAAGAGAAGCTGGATAGGAAGGCAAAGAGTACTATTCGACTGTGTCTTGCAGATTCAGTGTTGATCAATGTCTTTGAAGAAAATAGTACTAAGGAGCTATGGGAGAAGTTAGGGGCTTTATATCAATCAAAGTCCTTGGTAAAAAAACTATTTCTTCGAAAGAAGTATCTCCTTCAAATGAATGATGGGGATTCTATGGCAAAACATCTCAATGCTTTTAACACTATGGTAATTTAGTTAGCCTCTGTTGATATTAAACTAACTGAAGAAGATAAGTGTATTACTTTAATATGTTCTTTGCTAGATTCATGGGATAATCTAGTTGTGACGATTGGGAGTACTATTGCAACTACTTTGAGGTCTAAAAATGTGGTTGCATCCTTGTTATCAGACGAAATGAGACAAAAATCCATGGAGGGCTCATACAAGGATGCCTTGTTTGTAAGGAGTAGTTCTCAAGATAAAAATAAACATAACTTTGGTGACAAGTCAAAGTCAAGAGGGAGATCTAAATCTCTGGAAATATTTATTCGAAGATGCTGGATATGCAGTAAAGTTGGGCATTTGAAGAAAAATTGTAGATCCAAAGATATTGATAAAAATAAGGGATCTAATGATGCTTCTTCCATAGAAGAAAATACCTCAATAGAAGGAGGGGATGTATACTTGGCATCTTAAAGTACACAATCAGATTGTGATGTATGGTTTATTAACTCAGGGGCTTCTTTTCATATTACTCCTTATAGATAATGGTTTTGTGAATATGAAGAGTATAATGGAGGTGATGTCTTCCTAAGAGATGACTCAACAACCATAATCATAGGACGTGGAAGAGTCAAACTGTTATTGAAATATGGAAGGGTTAAAACCCTCCCTAGTGTTTTGCATATTCCAAGGTTGGCTAGAAACTTGATATCTATGAGTAGAATGAGTGATGTAGGTGTGCAAACAATATTTGAAAAGGATACTTATAGGATGGTTTGAGGAGCAATGGTGTTGGCAAGAGGAGTTCGAATTAGAACATTGTACAAGCTATTGGGTAGCACTGTGACTGAGGGCTGTAATAGTTCTATTGTTCCTGAAAATGAAACAAACAAAAACCCTACTCTTCATGTAGAGAAGACAATGCTTTGGCATCAAAGAATGGGACATATCGAAGAAAAGGGCCTTCGAGCTTTGCATACTAAAGGTATGGTTGAAGGTATTTTTAAATTTTGTTTATATTTTGATTTCTATGAACATTGTGTATATGGTAAACAAAATCAGGTAAAATTTCCATTTGGTGTTGCAAGAGCAAAAGGAATTTTGGAGCTGATACATAGTGATTTGTTTGGACTTGTGCCTATTCCATCACTTGGAAAATCATTGTACTATGTTTTATTTATAGATGATTTTTCAAGGTATGCATGGATATTTTTCCTCCAAAAGAAATATGATGTCTTTGCAAAATTCAAAGAGTTTAAGGCTCTTATAGAAAACCATATTGAGAAGAAGATAAAGATGTTGAGGATAGATATTGTAGGAGAGTTCTATAGCAATGAATTTGAGGAGTTCTATAAGTAGTGCGGAATAGCAAGGCAAAAGACAAATTTATATACTCCTAAATAAAATGGAGTTGTAGAAAGAATGAATATAATATTGATGGAAAGACAAGGAGGATTCTTAGTGGTGTAGGGTTAGCATAGGAATTTTGGGTAGAGGTTATGGACATTGCATGTTGGTAAATTGATCACCTACATCAATATTGGTTGATAAAACTTTGTATAAGGCATGGACTGGTAAGAAACCCTCTCTTGAACATTTTAGAGTTTTCGGTTGTGATGCTTATGTGCATGTTCCAAAGCAGAGAAGTGTATCTTTATTGGTTATAAAGATGGAGCAAAAGGCTACAAATTTTGGAACCCAAAAACTAGGATAGTTTTTTATAGCTAATACATAATCTTTAATGAATTTAAAAGTGCTCTCGAGCAAGAAGAACAACCAAAAGAGGAAGAACCCAAAAAGGTGCAGTTTGAGTTCGTGGATGAAAAATTTGACTCAACAGAATATGATGAACTAGATCCTCAAACTCTAGTCTTGAGAAGATCAAATTGACAAAGAAGGAAACCAAAAAGGTACAATTCACTTAATTTTTAGTCTACTTTTGTTTTATATGTTACTAATGATGATCCTAGAATTTTTAAGGAGCGAGTTAATGCAAAGGATGGTAAATTCTGGAAGAAAACCAATGGTAGCTAATGGGTCTTCAAGAAGAAATTTAATGTAAAAGGTAAAGTTGACAAGTACAAAGCTTGACTGGTAGAAAAGGGATATTCCCAAGTACAAGGAGTTGATTTTGGTGAGGTTTTCTCTCATGTTGCTAAACTAAATTCTATTAGATTTCTTTTGTCTATTGCTATTACATTTGATATATTTGTAGAGCAAATGGATGTGAAGACAACATTCCTACATGGGGATCTAGAAGAAGAAATCTATGTCTCAACTAGAAGGTTTTACAATAAAAAGAAAAGAAGACTTTGTATGCAGGTTGAAGAAATATCGATATGGTTTGAAATAATCATGTAGGATGTGGTATCAATAGTTTGATACTTATGTATTGGGACTTGGTTTTTCATGAAGTAAAGCTTATCAATATGTGTACATCAACATGTTAATGATTACTTTATTATTGTGGCATTGTATGTTGGTGATATGTTATTAATTGAAAATAACAGGGAAATCATCCAAAATTTGAAGTCTCAGTTGTCATCTCAGTTTGATATGAAGGATCTTGGTCTTGTAAATTTCATCTTGGACATGCAAATTAAGAGGAATTGGTCAAATAAGACACTCTACTTGTGTTAGAGTATATTACATCATTTGGATCTTGTAAATGGACCACCTTTGGTACATAACTAGAGTAGGACTTTACTTTAGAGTAAAGTTAATTAGTTACTTCAAGTTTTATAATAAACACACAAGTGTCAAATGTGCAAGCTATAAATGTACAAGGAGTCCACTTGTACATCAGATAGATGGGTAGAGTAAGGGGTAAGGAATCTATCTTCCTATATAAATGCCTCATAATAAGTGTTTTAGAGCAACATATGTAGTAGTGAATATAGAGAGTGTGTAGTAGTGTGGTATAATGTAGTTCTTTTATGTTTTTCATGGAGGTTCATGTCCTTCATTATATAGCAATATACTATTTTCATCACTTTCATTAATGGCATATTTTTGAGTTATTTGTAGATGTTCATCTCATTATTTCTTGCATATTATTGTGCCATTAGTTTATAATTATCTCATTAGTTATATTGCATCTTGTGGTTGTATTTCTTGTACTACCGTTCATCAAAAGCTAACACTGGTATCAGAGCATATGGTAGATCAGTTAGGATCTCGTGAGAGAGCCACAATAGATTAGTCATAAAATAGGGAGAGTCAAATGAGAGACTAAGAGGAGTTTAGAAATCTTAGTTCCAAAATTTTTGAGATTACATTTGGCTAGATTCTTTCCACAAGGTTGCAGAAAAACTTGTGAAGACTAAGACTCAACATAAATTCCACTAGATTGACAAATCAACTAGTGAAGTTCATTATGTCTAGAATTATAGATTCTTCCATTCCAGTTTCTAATATCTTGTTGCAGGAAAATGAGATTTAGAGAAAGTTGGGAAGCTTCTGACATAGAGCTAGGAAGAATATCTTCATTAGAATCATTCCAGCATTTGCAACAACAAGTAGAAGACTAAATATTTCATAGACCTAGAAAAAGGTCCCAATACAAGAGTTATAGACCTAAAAATTGCATAAGGGAGGAAGAAGATACTCCAAATATGAGTCTAGGAGGATATTAGAGATTGGAGATCTCCATTGAAGACTAAAACTTGTAGAGTGTAGAAGAAGAAAATGCCATAACAACCTTACTATTGATTCAAGAGACTCCAAAGAAGAGTCCAGAAGAATATTGGAGGTTGGTGATCTCCATCAAAGACTGTTGATAGTAGATTGAAGAAATCATCTTGAAGAGACCCTTAGAAGGTCTAGTTACAAAACTCCTAGTTTTGAAATATTGGAGGTTGGTGATCTTCAATAAAGCCTACAGATTGCAAAAGTGAAAAAGGACTAGCAAGGTCCTGTTATAGATTCTAGTAGCAGTAGATTTTAGAGATACGAGAGGAAGATCTCATTACCAACACTTCCACAGTAGAAGGTTGAAGGAAAGATCTCATTTGGAAGACCAAAGAAGCTACAAGATTGAAGATCTTGGAGAGGTCTTAAGGAGAAATAAGGAGGATGCTTGGAGAGCCTTATTACATATTTGGAGAAGGCCATTAAAGGAGTTCCTAGGAGAACTCATTGGAGAAATTTACCACCAAGGAGAAGTCCCTGATAAAGGAAGACTTTGGGACAATTATTGCCAACCGACAAGCCCAAACTAAGATAGATTTGGCAAGGAGTTTGCCAAATCTTAGAGGAGATTGGTGAAGACCTCAAGACTTTTAGATTCTTGAGAAGAATTCCTAGATTGAAGTTAGAATTTGACAAGGATACTGAAGGAGAAAGGAGCCAAACATTACTACCAAACCTAAAAGGTTTGAAGATTACCTTTGAAGGCTAGAAGGCTCATTCGAAGATAGGGGTTTGCTGAATCTTTAGTAAAATACTGAAGGGTTCTTGAAGGAAAAACTCAACTATGATTTGGGGGAATTCCCTACCAATTTATTTGAGTTTCAAGGACAACATTTTAGTGTAGAAATTAACTACGAAAAAGGCAGCAATCATGGTAGCATTACTAGCTGCAAAAACTTTAGAAGTTATAGAGTCCATCCTAAAGGTTAATCAAGTCACCTACTATAGTTTAAGGGCAGCAAGTTAGAGGGTTTTTGGAGCTACAAAAAGGTGAGTTTAGAGAGCTATTCCGAACAGCCAAGGAGATCTACAAGTTCATCTAGTTAAAGATAGCAATAAGGTGAATCTAATCACCTAGCAATCCTTCATATACATGATCATTAAGGTAAGCAACTTGGGTGCAAATAGGTCAATTAGTTGAACTTTAATTTGGGTTATTATCCAATTCCATTAAGCACCATATTAGTTCTTTAAAATTTGCAAAGAGAAGGTTGCATATTATAGTCTTCAAAGGGAGTGCAGAAGGAAATTTATTTTAAGGTTTATACCTGCACATTAAAATAGGAGTTAAAATATCATCTTCCTATTATCTAGTTATAACAAATAAGACTACATTAAGTTACAGAGATCATAATACATTTAGGAGCAATTACTAGTGCATTATTTAAGGTTCATTTGAAGGAGTAATAAGGTGAGATCAATATTGCACTATACTAGTTGTTCTTAAAGAGTTTTAAGGTGCACTAAGTATTTTAAGTTACAGTGAAAATTAGTGCATATTTTGAGTTACTTTGAGGGTTCATCTACAGGAGTAATAAGGAGAAACTATTATTGCACTATATTAGTTATTCAAATTTCACTAAGGATTTTAGTTAAGGTGAACATTAGTGCAAAGTTAAACCTCTAAAATTAGTTGCATGGTTAAGAGCTTGGATTCATTGGTGCTAAATTATCCAAGTGAAGGAGTTAGAGGTTAGTGTTTTCTAATAATAAAGGAAACAATACATTGCTCTCAAGGATTAGAGTAAGTAATCACCATATCTAAGAAGCAAAGGAAAAGCTTCAAAAATCTATCTTCATTTATCCTCAAGCTATACAGTGAGGAGCCACCATATCAAAGGAGAAGAGTAGCATAAAAAGGAGACAAGGAACTCTCAAAACTTTGGTGCAAAATAAAGTATCTTATTTATGTTACATTGATGCACCATATCCCTCCTAAAGAGGATAAAATATAGAGTGTCTCAAGATACTAAGGCAACGAGTATCCTACATTCACAATCAATTGAATCGTTGAAGATAAAAGGTGCAAATTTTAGGTAGATAAGGTGAGCCGACCCAGGATACATAAGCATCATTTTTGGGTGTCTAGAGATACCATTTTCAGCACCTTATCTAGTTCCTATGATCACATCAACTTGCAACACAAGTACCTACATAAAGATAAAGGCAAGGGTAGTGAATAGCAAGCGGTATAACAAAGGAGAAAATAAAGGTGCAATACCCAGTAAGTAGACCGAGTGAAAGCACCACATTCTACCATTGGAGCTCCATAGAACCACCACTCCATCACCCTTGGTACCTCACAGCTAGATCCAACCATCATCCTCGAATAGAACAACTTGCAAGAAGGAAATCATTTGCTATAAAAAGAGTGAAGCAAGCTTGCAAATGGTTGGAATGAATAGGCATTGAGAAGGTCTTAAGGTTAATTTTTGGTACATTGAAGAAAGCATGCATGCAAAGGAGATATCTACACTTGTATTGAAAGAGGAAGGAATATTGTGCCACTTGGCACAAATATTGTCATTACCCTCTTATCTCCAACGCTCAAGAAAGGTGCTCATTCATATAACGCTTTTCATCATTGCTCTAACATCCAAGGAATTTCAATGCTCAACAAGGAGAAGCTAATCCAGCACCATGTGGTTTAATGCTCCACAAGGTCCAACAAAGCTCGAGGAAGAGACTTAAGTAATGCCTACTACCACTTGGCACCCGCTTCAAGAAGAAGAAGCTTACATATAGCTACCAAACAAGAAGCGCACAAAAAGGAAGGGAAGTGAATTCGTAGTGAGAATTTAGTAAGAGTGTATTCAAAGCCTAAATTCAAGGAGTCAAAGGGTGCATTTAAGACTATCATAAGAGGATGTCCATCGAGTCTATCATAAACCATCAAGAAGATACCATCACTCATAATCAATGCTTAGGTTCAACACCAATCAACACGAGTTCAAATGTATATTTGCACTTACTACTTACTTTCATTAAAGTTTAAAGGGAGGTATAAGGGAACATATATTTCTAAGGTTAAAAAAATTAGAGTAGATATAACCTTAGAGAAAGCAATCAAATCAAAAGTGCATAATATTAAGGGTTAATTCAAGGAGCATTATATTTGCAAATAATTAAGTAGGAGAAATAAGGGTTTCTACTTTAGACACTTAGAAATTATATTGCAAATATTATTAATTTCTAATATTCCAAAATTAGGGAGTTATAAGGTATACTACATCAAACATAGATAATTGGAATTTAGAAATATTGGATATTAAGGGATATAAAAGGAAGTTCATTAATTAAAGGAGTTGGAATTATACTTACACTTACTCATATTAAAGGGACAAAAGAAATCCAACCATAGAACTTCAAATTAAGTGCATAGTTCATTAGGAGAGATAAGGTGAAGTAGGAGTTTATTATTATTACTTACAAAACATTACAAAATCAACCCAAAATGTGAACTATTACTTACTAAGCACTTTATTAAGCTTATAGATTACTCTAATAACTAGGGAGACATAAGGAATCCTACAAAACCTAAGTCTAGAAAGGTTTTATCAAATTGGTTCATATACTCTAAACTAAGGAGCTATAAGGATGTCTACTCCAAAGAACACATTAAATAATGTAATTAGAAAAGGAGCAAGGAAAATACCAATATGGCTTAAAAGCATGATTGATGATTTAGAAAACTCAATGGATAATAAAGAAGATGCAAATGGAAGAGAAGAATCAATAGAATTTAAAAACTCACAAACTAATAGTTTTGTGAAAGTAGATTCTTCAGGCATATCTTCTAATGAGGGAGTTGATGATAATACTGAAGATCATATTCAAAAGGTAGAAAATAACATTATACAAATCTATGAAAAGGGTAAATATAGAATAGCTTCAATTGTACACACATGGTTCAACTATTTCATCAAAGAAATAGATAAACATGATATTCCTAAAACAGATAACAAAGACATCGAGATATCTTTACTATGCACCTACTGCGGTAAATCTGGTCATGAGAAGGCTAACTGCTGGAGTTTCCATCCATGTAAATATTGTGGAGGAAAATATCATCCATATTACTATTGTTACAACAAAGACAAATACTATAAAAGATTCAAGGAGAAACTAATATTCAGATTAGACTATTTCTTCCAAGCTCTTATTTCAGAAACATCCACTAACAATGAATTCAAGCTTGAATTTTGTGAAGATCAAGGAAACAGGTCATACAAGAAACCAATGAACAAAAAAGGAAGCAGTTATGATCCACTTATGACTTGCAAAATTATGAGATCACTAGTCCATCAAGGATACCTAGAAGACTACAAGGTCAAAGATTCTTCCAAACACTCAAAAATAACAAAAGACAATGGAATGAAAAATACAAGAAGAAACAACACAAAAATAGAAGAAGAAGAAGAAGAAGAACTAGATCAAGTTGAAGATTATTCTAAAGATGAAGATCCATATTGAAGACTAAAGTCTTCAATACCCAAATAATGTAATATAGGGGGTGTTAGAGTATATTACATCATTTGGATCATGTAAATGTACCACCTTTGGTACATAACTAGAGTAGGAGTTTAATTTAGAGTAAAGTTAGTTAGTTACTTCAAGTATTGTAATAAATGCACAAGTGTCAAATGTGCAATTTGTAAATGTACAAGGAGTCCACTTGTACATCATATATATAGGTAGAGTAAGGGGAAAGGAATCTATCTTCCTATATAAATGCATCATAGTGAGTGTTTTAGAGAAGCATATGTAGTAGTAAATATAGAGAGTGTGTGGTAGTGTGGTACAATGTAGTCCTTTCATATTCTTTCATGGAGTGTTCATGTCCTCCATTATATAGAATTGTACTATTTTTATCACTTTTATTAATGGCATATTTTTGAGTTATTTGTAGATGTTCATCTCATTATTTTCCTACATATTATTGTGCCATTAGTTTATAGTTATCTCAGATTAGTTATATTGCATCTTGTGGTTGTATTCCCTGTACTACCAACCATAAAAATCTAACAACTTGAATCAAAAAATATATTGAGACAATATTAAAGATATTTAACATGTAGGACTGTAAACCAATCAAGACTCCCATTCCTTTGGATGTAAATTTATCTATAGAACAATGTCCAAAGACACAAGAATAGGAAGAGAAAATATCTCAAGTTCCTTATGCAAGTGCTATTGGGAGTTTGATGTATGCCATGGTATGTACCAGACCAAACATTGCCCATGCAGTGGGAGTTTTGAGAAGATATATATCAAAACCAAGGAATGAACATTGGATTGTTGTAAAACAAATTTTTAGATACTTGCATGGCACAATAGATTATGCAATTTGCTATTAAGGAAGACTTCATCCAAATAAGGTATTGAATGTACAAGGTTTTGTTGATGCAGATTGGGTTGGAGATCTTGATCATCGAAGATCCATAAGTGGTTATGTATTTAACTTGTTTGGTGGAGCAATCAGTTGGATGAGCAAGAGGTAAGTTGTAGTGGCACTTTCAACTATAGAAGCTAAGTACATTGCAACAACTCATGCAAGTAAGAAAGCAATATGGTTACAAAGGCTATGTACTGATGTTGGGTTCTTATAAGAAGCTATAAGGATAAATTATGATAGTAAAAGTGTAATATATTTGGAAAATAACCTTGCTTATCATTGTAAGACAAAGTATACTATAGTATAATACAATTTTATTAGAGACATGGTTGAAGATAAGGTCTCATTGGAGAAAATTGATACTCTAAAAAATATTGCAGATTCATTAACTAAGCTAGTGAGTACTGAGAATTTTTATTGGTGCAAGGAGACAATAATATTAGTTGCCCCAAGTAGTTGAACATGTGTTTTGTATAGACCCCATTGAAAAGTATTCAAAAAATGGAATATTTTTGGATGTGTTGTATCCTTTGCATGAAAAATAAAGTGGGGGTCTTATTTTGAGGTAGTCTCCTTAAATTAGCATGCACGGGTAGCCCATGGTCTTATTTTTAGGGTGGTCTTATTTTAGCCCATGGACTTATTTTTGGGAGTTATGGGATGTCTATATATTGTAACTATTTTGTAGAACTTCATAAGGATATGCACTAGAATATGCATATGAATAATAAAGAAGAAGAGCAAGAGGAGTGGCTTTGGTTTTCTATTGGTTTTCCCAGTCAAGGGTTTTTAGGATAAATATTTGTGTTCATTGTGTGTGCATATTATTTTTCCTTCTATTTTATGATTATGTTTGCACTAATATCTCAATAATAGGTTTATCAATATCTTCAATGAATCCTCCTAACAATCCATTTGGTTTCTTGTGGATAACCCTTTTTACTCACATACGTTAAAGTAGCATTAACTCAAAATTCTCTACAACTATAAAATTATATATGGTCTAAATAAAATTATCAATGTACAACCTTTGTTCCTTTCTTTGCCTTCTATATCTAGTAAGGATGGGGAACAAGAAGGTAGGTGACCAACTAATCTATCATTTCTTTTCTTGGTTTGTTCTTATGATTGATCATGGATGAAATGAATAAGTATAAATTTGAAAGATGTATCTACAACATTATCCTCAACATTAATGACTAAATAAGGTGCAAAATCTATGCTCTTTGACTTGTTGAGGTCAAAATAATTATAACTACTAACATAATAATCATGCTTGAAAAATAAGATGAAATATCACATAGGGTCTAAGGGCTTGGTTCAACGGTCAAAATGCTTCTGCAGGAGCATAGAGACCAGGGTTCCAATCCCTTAGACACCGTAGTACTGGTGGGCATGTCGCATCAGCATCATTGGATACATAAAAGGTTTACACTTATGCAATTGGAGGTTATAGTGGCAACAAGGAGTGATATTCGAACCCACGAAGAGGCGTAGAAAATTGTAACATGTTATTGATTCCTCTAGTATAAAAAAAAGATGAAAGATCAAATAATTAGACTGAAGGGAACTAATGTCTAGTTTAAATTTTGATTCATCTCTCGAATAATCAGTAGACATGGTTTGATATCCTTATAATCTTTTGATTGTAACACTAGACTGTGTAGGCATGAATGTACTTTGTGAAGGTTGTGATGGTAGAAAGTTAACAATCATACCTACGTAACATGTTGGATGAGGGATATTTTTATAATCCAGTTGATTCACAACTTTATTACCACTTTTGGGCAATGGATTTTGGAAAATCTCCAAATTTTGATTTGCATTTTATGCCTACTTTGTGGGAGCTTGTATATTCATGGAGGATTAGGGTTTTGGGGTGAAATTTACACCTCCAATTTACCATTTTCGATTATATCTTGCACTAAGTGTTTTAATCTTCTACAAGTATTTGTTGGATGACCATCAACTTGATGGAAATCACAATGTTGATCTGGTCTATACCAGGTTTGGGAGGTGTTTGGTTGCAGTATCTCTAAAAATTCTATCAAATATCTATCTAGTAACTATGGCAAGACCATTTTCAAGGGTTGATTTAACTTTGTAAAATTTTGTGATGGGGGTTTTTGTAGTTCTTTAAATACAAATTTCTTTGCAGTATTTACAACATTAATGTTGACTACCTGAATCAAATAACGATTAAGATTAACTTTAATGTTTTTCACTAGTAATATTTGCTTTATTTTTTAACAATAATGTGTTTTCATATAAACTAATTATGATAATTTTTATGGTTGCACTTATGCATCAAGAAGGAACCTATAATTATTATTATTATTTTTATGGTTGCACTTATAATGTTGACCTATAATGCCCATTATCTATTTGCTTGTTCCTAAGGAACCCTTTCCAAGAGTTTTGAAGAATCGTCCATCTTCACATCAATTTCTCCCCTTAGAACAAATAGCAAATCATAGGTCTCATCCCATTAAAGCTAATCCAACCTCTTTTTTTTTCTATATTATCTCATCTTCAATTAAACAATACATTAGGTATAATTGGGGCCATAACGAGACAATAGGTTAAAACTCAAGCATCTCAACCACACATATCTCTATCTCAACTAAGTGATCCTATTCAACCACCTCTAATCTTGAAGGCACCTAATAAAAGTAATAATCTTGCCAAACCTCAACAAAGAAAAACTTTTGACATTAATGAACAATTAGCTAGTACAATAGCTAGGATCTCACTTTTGGAATTTATTTGATCCTCCCCCATTCATAGGGAATAATTAATGAATATTGTAAGTCAAATTATGGTGCCTCAAGATATAGAACCAACTATTATGGTTAATGTTGTAGCCTCTAGCAGAGTTTATTACATTTATTTCCATGATAAAGATATTCCTCCCCAAAGTCTACAAAGAGATAAACCTCTTTACATAATAGCATTAATTGGAGATGTATGTGTTAAGAGGGTACTGATAGACAATGGGTTCTATTTGAATATTTGCACCTACAATTTTTTTAAAATATTTGGATTCAAGAATGAGGACTTAAGAACAACCAATATAATCATTAAAGCTTTCAATAACGAAACTTAGGATGCATATGGTGTGATGTCCATCCCATTACAAGTTGGTCCTAAAAATTTAAATACATCTATTTATATTTTACCATGCCTAACATCATAAAATATTCTTCTAAGATGTCCTTGGATTAACGCAATGAGGGCAATTCCATCTACTTTACATCAATGTGCGAAATTTGAATTCAAAAATCAATTGGTTACCATTCATGGTGATCCAAAACCTTTTGAAATGTGTGGTATAGCTAAACCTATTGATGTGCCCTTTTGCCCTAGTTTATCTTCATTAGCACCTACTTCTTCTGATTCATCTCTAGCCACATATGATCAGCCAAATTCATCCAACACCCCTCATACTAATGATCCTTCTACATCATATCCTCTCATAGATGAGGTGTTAACTAATAAACCAACTATACTAGACCTAGCTAAACATGCTAAATTTGTCATGCAAGACTCCCTCATTTTGTCTAAACTACCACCCTCTCCATGTATGATGGGATTACCTCATAAGAAGAAATATATATACCAATTTGAAAATTGTACCTTCATTTTTATGGGATGCATCACATATGTGATTATCGTCAATATAATGAGATTGATATTTGATGAAAATAGTTTTTTCCACTACTATTTTCAGATAGATACACAATTTCCAAGAAAAACATGTGTGATATGGGTTATGGAAGAAAAGGATTAGGTAACCTAGAAAATGGCATACATGAACCTCTTAAAATTGAAGAGTGGCCAGCATGATGCGGTATTGGTTACATTCCTACAAAATACCAGTATTTTCCATTCGATGATGATGACCATCTGATCACATATGACGAATACTTAGAAAATCAAAAATGTCTAAAGGAGATAAAACAGTATAAGGAACCTTCTTTTTCCTCTCATGTTTACTGTAGCATGATTTAGATAGTTCATATTGAAATAATTGCCACTCCAGATGAATGTGTGGAAGGAGATGTCTTTTATGACATCTCAACCAATGAAGTCATGCAAAATGATTTATTTTTTGATGGGTCCATACTGTGCATAGCACATATCCCAACACCAACTACATAGGATGAATTAGCAAATATATCCTTAGAATAACTTCAATAAATGTTTGTTTCACCCACCCCCCAATTTTGAAAGAGATTTAAGCATTGTAATAGGGAACATTTTAAAAATAAATATTGGCACTGAAGCCAATCCTCATATAGTCAAAATATGTGCTACTTTGAGTAAAGAGGAACAAGGCAAAAATATGAAACTCCTTATATAATATTATAATATATTTGCATGGACATATGCAAATATGCTTAGCCTAGATCCATCCATAGTCATGCACCATTTAGTGTTTTGTCCTGATGTTAAGCCTGTGAAATAAAATCTTAGAAAAATGCATCCTAAAATAGCCTTACTAGTTAAAGAAGAGCTACAAAAGCTCTTAGATGTTGAGTTCATCCAAGCCAATGATTATTTTTACTAGATATCTAACATTGTTCTAGTATAAAAAAAAGAGGCTAAGAAAATTAAGGTATATATTGATTTTAGAGACATCAATGTTGCATGCCCCAAATATGATTTTCCCCTTCCCAATATGGATAAATTTTTTTATTTTATGGTAGGAATTGGGATGTTATCCCTTATGGATGGTTTCTTAGGGTATAATAAAATATGCATATGTAGACACCTAAAACGCGTCATGTGAAGGATGACTACTCATATGGACATGCTAGAAGACCATATGGAAGGTCTTGGACAGGCTCCAAGATAGAGCAATGGTTCTAACCACTCAATTTGGGCTCCTTGGCCTAATCAATATGAACTATAGCCTAGACCTATGGTTTATAGTTGAACCATGGCTGAGACCTACGGTTTGCTGTCTAGACCATAGTTGTGACCTACAGTCTTAACTGAAGTTCAGTTGGACTTCAATCCGAGCCAAATCGATTGAAACAACCATTTGATCTAGAAGAGGGTGGTTGAAGGACAAAAGATGCCAGAAGCTTCCATTAAAACTATCCTAACCACCCCTTCTTGATCTTGGCTTCTCCATGAAGCCACCCCTAGCCCTAGGGGCATGCTATAAATACCCTCCTCAAATGGGGAAGAAATATACAAAGTTTATTGATCAAAAGAGCAACGAAGCCCTATCGAATTGCATACTAAACACGTGAATTTGAGAGCTACTTTACCAATACTATAAAGATCAATTAGTCATGGATTCCCTAGGTGCCTAGGAGAGTCAAGAAATGCAAATTCGAGCAAACAAAGGCCCAATCAAACGATTCAACTACCAAATCTATCGAAAGGACATTGAAGGCGACTCTTGAACATCAATTGGACAAGGAGGTCAAGCCCACTGCCCTTGGAATTAAGGGTAAGCCTATCAGAGTGCTAACCACAGATCTCAACCATGATTTATAGTGCAGACTGCTCATCAGAGCTGCGGTTTGCAACATAGGTATAACCACCTTTCTATTTTCATTTTTGTCCTATTAAATAGCTTAGATTGGTTGTTTTCATGATTTTATGGCATTTTAGCAAATTTTTGAGTGTAGAATTAGGTTAATTTAGCTTCTTTATGTTTATGCTTCAATTAGGACATTAATAAGTTCTTTATGCACTTTCATGCCTTATTTCATATATCTGATCCATGCATAGAGTAGTTGTTGTCTTTCTTTATGCTATTGTATAAATCTTGATTCGATTTGCATAGTTTAGAAGCATCTTTTATACTTTCTTGATTGTGCATGTTTAAGGATGTCATTATGCAATTTACCTAAAAGGGCCTCATCATGAGAGGCTGCCTATCTTTTTGACATTCTTGTGTTGTTTCTTGACCGTAGGGAATAGTTTCAAAGGAGAATCAACTATCAAGTTCCTTCCCCATTGCGAAGAAGAGGGCATCTCCACCCTAGAGCAGTTCATGACACTCTATAAAGACACATTGAGCATCACACCTATCTTGAAGAGGATTACAATCACAAGAAACCTTATTGTAATATTGTATCAACGTGATTATCCCTAAGAGGGACGTAATTGTAACACAAATTAGACTTCATGAATAAATAAAGTGTTTATCATACATCTTGTTGTCAATTTTGTCTTTTATGCATCTTGCTTATTCATTTACTATTGTAATAATGATATTCTTGCCTCGGGTGTGAGCCTTTCTGGTTATTACAGTATAGCATCGAAAGACCAACCAAAAATTGCTTTCATCACACCATGGGGAAATTTTGGTTGGAAAGTAATGCCCTTTGGTCTAAAGAATGCAGGGACAACTTATCAAAGAGCAATGACGTATGTATTTCATGATATGATGTATGAAATATTACATGGTTACATCAATGATATTATCGCACATTTTATTAATAAGGAAGACCATATTCCTTATCTTCGATGAGTATTTTATAGGCTTCATGAGTACAAGGTCCCTTTAAATACGGATAAGTGTGTTTTTAGTTTTAAATCTAGAAACTTACTAGGATTCATTATTTCTATGTGAGGAATAGAGATAGACCTAGTTAAAATATATGCTATCATAAATATGCCACCACCTAAGAACTTGATTGAGCTTCATAGTTTACAAGGTAAACTTCAGTCTATCTGTTGCTTCATCGATAAGTTACTAGATAAATGCCAACATTTTCTTAAAATCCTAAAGAAAGATACCCCATTTAATTGGGATGTTGAATGTCAAGAAGCTTTTGAAGCTCTTAAAAATATTTAATTACACCACTCATGCTTGTCCCTCCTAAACTAGAACACCCCTTCATCTTGTACATATCTTCTTCAGAGCTTGCTTTGGGGGAAATGCTCACCCAAAATGACATAGAAAAAAAATAACGAGAAATCTACTACATCAGTAGAACTCTAGTAAGTTATGAGACTCATTATATGCCCTTGGATAAACTTTTTCTTGCTATTGTGTTCTCTACATAAAAACTGCACCACTATATGCTTAGTCGAAGAACATTCATCATAGCAAAATTTGATCCATAATATTATTTTATGAGTAGAACCTACTTGTTAGGAAGAGCAGCAAAATGGGTTCTCGCTTTAAGAAAATTTGAATTAACCTTTATTGGTCAAAATTCCATAAAGGATAGGTTATAGTTGATCAACTTACTGTTGTTCCCATTGAATCCACTCATCCCTTAACCATAGACTTTCTAGATGAATGTCTTAATATAGAGGATGATCATTCGAAATATTAGTCTCTATTATTTTATGAAGCTCATTGCATGAGTGTTGCAGGTGTATGCATTATATTTGTGTCTCCACAAAAACAACTAATCCCCTTATCATTCAAGCTCCAATTTGCTTGTACAAATAACACAACAGAGTACGAAGCTTTAATCATTGGGTTAAGTGTAGATTTAGCCCTAAATATTAAATTTCTATCTATTTTTGGAGACTTGCAACTCATGGTAAACCAAATTAATAATTTCTACCAAACCCAAGATGAGAAACTATATCCTTATAAAGAATTTTTCCAAAAGCTTATATCTTTATTTGAAAAGGTTACTATTGAAGCTATTCCTCACACTAGTAATCACTTTGTAGATGCTATGGCTACAACCGCTTCCCTCATACCTTTGGAGTTGGATGATGATCATGCTACTATTATCATTCATCAAATCCGAGAGCTTACCTCACTAGAATCATGTATAACACATATAGATATCTTTGCAATTGTAGAAACATCATTGGAACCTTGGTATACTGATATCATAAATTTTCTCCAAAATGGATCTTTTTGAGACGGTTTAGATAGAAACCAATGTAGATTTATATGTAAATGAGCTATCCTTTTAATCATTATAAGAAATACCCTCTATAATATCTCTTTTAAAGGTATTCTCCTAAGATAACTCAACTTGAAAGAATCTCAAAAGGTATTGAGTGAAGTGAATGATAGTTTTTGTGGAGGTCATTTTAGTGGTTTTACCATAGCCAAAAAAATTCTATGAATGGGTTACTTTTGGTCTTCCATGGAGAAGGATGCAAATTATTATGTGTTGATACGACAAATGTCAATGACATACAAATCTGATTCATGCTGCTACTCAAGATATTCAAACCATTTCTTCCCCTTGGCCCTTGTCCAAATGGGACCTCGATATCATTGGAAAGGTCAATCTAATTTTTTCTGATGATCATAAGTTTATAATAACAACAACAAAATATTTTACCAAATGTGTAGAAGCTATGATATTGTCTTCTTGTACAGGGACCCAGGTCTCTAAATTTATTTTTAATCAAATCATCTATAGATTTGGGATTCCTTCTACACTTTTTTCTAATAATGGAACTTGTTTTAAAAACAAATATATGAAAAACTTTGTGCAAAATATAGGATCCAACATAGATGGGCTACTCCTTATTATCCAAAATGTAATGGCCAAGTAGAAGCATCCAATAAAGCTTTAATTAAAATATTAAAAAGGTTGTTTAATTATTTAGGTCAAAATTGGCACATTCAATTATATCGAATCTTGTGTGCTTCTCGAACCAGTGTTCGAACTCCTACAAGTGCTTCCTCTTTTGTCTTGGTTTATGGCACTGAAGTCATTTTATCTTTTGAGCTTGAAGTAACTTCTTTAGGGATTCTACTCCAAGATTCTAAAGTAGGATATGAATATCATGTTGGATGATTAAGTCAATTAGAATTTCTAGATGAAAAGCACATAAATGTCTTACAACATCTTTGCACCTATCAAGAAAAACTTAAAAGATCTTATTCAAAGAAAGTTCATAATAGGTCATTCAAAATTGGTGACTTAGCTTTTAAAGAAAATACTAATGCTCAAACAAACCTTAAAGGTAAATTTTAACCAAATTGGTTAGGACTATTTATCATAATTGCTAAATTTGGATCAGGTGCATATCGTTTGGTCACCTTAGATGGAAAAGACCTTAAGGAGCCAATGAACATAATGCATCTTAAAAAGTACTATGCATAAAGTTATGTCCCACTATTGTACATAACCATCTTGCATTTTGTACATAAATCATGTGTTGCATTTAGTTCATCATCTTGCACAAATCACCTATCATCCAACTACATTTTGTATTTTCCAAAAACAAAAAAAAACTTGTTTAGTCCAATTGCATATGTCAAATAGTCACATTCAATTATTATGTTACTTAAATATTAGACATATGTTATCAAGTTCATAGTCAATATTGGTATTTTTGACATGATTTAGAGTCTATATTGAACCACTCACAAGATTCATATTTTAACAAATTTTTATTCTCAATATTTGATTAAAAATCTCTCGAATCAAAACACCATCTATCATTAACAAAAAATTTGAGTTTTGGGAATTGATTTTGCTACCTTTTGAACCAAAACACATTTACACATCTTAAAAATAATTTTTGTACAAATAAAGATGATACTACATAGTATTTCTCACTCCTTAAGAGAAAGGTTTACCTTGCTATCCTATTATGCGCATAGTTTAGAATATTGAGAATTGACAAAAAGACAAGATCCCCCCTACCCGATGCAATAAAATCCCTTGTCGTTCCACTAAAATTGAGAAATTATCCCAAGAAATAAAAAGAGCAAATAAATACCATTGTTCATCAATCAAAAATTAGCAAGAATCCATAATCAAAGGAATAAAAAAAGAAGAATATGGTAATGAGCTTGAATCCTTGGAATCCTCAGTTATTAGAAAGTCATAGGATGATCTCCATTACAACAATGGATTGAATAAAATATGATTGGAAATGGGCTAGTATTACGCGTGGTGACATGTCTATCACATTAGAAACCTTATTTTGGATAAAACAATGTTCACTTACAAATGAGCTAGCTTTTGATCACTTGTATTACAGAGTAGCTAAATCCAACCATGTACAAAATCAAAGTAAATGAATCCAATTTTGCACACACAATGGTTCCTAATTTGTATTGCATCCTTACCGTACTCAAAATTGGTGAATGAACTTCATAAGCACACACATTTGTTCCTTGAGATATTTGCATCATAATTAAGATCAATATGGGAAAAGAATGCACAAATCTAACAAATTAGTTCTCGATAAACTCAATTTCATCTTAGAAATAACCAAGATTTTCCTTGAATTTTGATTAGCTAAAGTCACTATATCTTCATGGATTCATATTATTTTTAGCATAAGAAATATAGGCTAAAACAACCATTTTAATTATTGCATTACATATTTACAACCTTAGCACAATGCATTATCAAATAATCTATTACATCATATTGCACGATCACTTTTCATACATAAGAAGTTGCATTGATCTTACATAATTGTTTAGTCACATACTTGCATAAGGACTTTGCAATGATGGCATGGGATAACCCTAGTAAGATTTCTTATACTCACTTCACACTATAACTCTTATGCCTAGCACAAGACCTCTATATCATTATTCATGATTAGTCACTCATACTATGCTTTAGTCAAAATTAATCTCAAAGTCATACACTACTTATCACTAATCATGTCATCTTCAATCAATAATTTTCCAACTAATTTTGGATCATAACCTTTTGATGTTAGCATAACAATAAAATCTCACACAATATTTGCTTAATTATCACACACAAGGGGCATCCTCCATTTAAGGTCATATACAAGCACACATCCTCGAGGCCTATTGCTGGATGATCAAAATCATAAGGGAATATTTCCTAAAAAACTCTTTCTACAAATATCCATTCCATTACAAATATAAAATAACTACACTACATTACAAATATCAATTATACTACATCAAATCACATCTTCTTTTTCTACAATCATATTTTAATGAGCATGATGGAGATATGCATTAAAAATAAAAAATGACTACAAGCGTCATTATGTAAATACCATAAGAAATAGCAAGCACATTTTATATTTACATCACATATGAAGAAAAATAAACACAAAATAGTAGTATGGTATTAATCACGAGAAAAATACATAAGAAATCACTTGGTATGCCATAATAAAAAAATTGGCATACTCAGTCACTAGGAGAGAATGCTATAAAATAGGTCAAAACCTAGAACTCTAATCATCCCCTCTATCTCCTAAAGGTGGTCTGGGTGGAGTCATATTCATAGACCGAGTCATCATTCATGAACCATAGTGTGTCCCACTCTAACTCTAACTCAAAGCCATATCTAGGGGTAAAGGTACTCTTCAATCCTATGACACTACCTGGTAGTACAAGATTTGATAGAAAAACTCCCATGCAAGTCTTTTGTTAGCTCATTCTTATGATGATGTTGCAAGCTACTACTACTCGATAGTATGGGCCTACTAGAAGAAGGTGCACTCCTAATATGTTGCACCTCAGTTTGGGCCTGAGCAAGATGTATCTCTAACTCATGGATCTGGGCCTTGTTAATTATTTTTAGGGCCCTCAATGTAGTCACATCAACCTCTAAGGCAGTAGTCTGCTACTGGTCCCCCTCACCCCTTGCAATTTTTGTCTCCATATCCTCAACCACTAGACCCTCCATATATTAAAGAGCCTCCTTTGTCTACTGTGAGGACTCCTATCTAGAACTGCCTCCTACCTCTAGTCTCATCCTTGTTGGTTCGACTTTTATACACACCCCGTGAAGAATGAGCATGAAACTCTGATAACACTTATACGGGATAAATCCCACTCACTTTAGGATCTAGCTGGTTATCCAAGGTGTGAGTTACAGAGTCGGGTCAAATGTCAATTCACTCTTTTTCGCTTCTGGAATAATTTTCAATATGGACTGTTTGTTACCTTACAACGGGCTCACTGAACTTGTTCAGTAATGTTTAGAAGTTGTCACTTGTTGACAATCAGATTTAAAATTAATTCTTTGATCTAGCTCTTATGGGTCAGCAGATTTAAATAAAAGACAAATTTAAAAGAAAATAAAAATGGGTCATTTCACGGTAAAACAAAGAGAGTAGGGTAGGGCAGAAAGAGAAGTCTATCAAACTTAACTGTAAGACCAAAACTACCAATTTTATTTATACTATCAGCTTCACAACAGAACAAATCAAAGAAGAAAGTGTCCAGCTTTCTAAGATCACTTTCTACTAAGAGCATAAGGCAGAGATGGAACAGATCTAACAGAAAATTATAAACCGAAGGGAAGTCGGTTAAAATTGATATCTTTCACCGACAGCCTAGCTCGCATAGTGAGGATAGAGCAATTAGAACAGGCCTGAACCTTAAATCTGTAATTTTTCTTAGCATATAATAGAACAAATGAAGCCCAACAGCATATTTAATCTTGATAACACAGATTCGCAGCATATATTTAATAAAATTTAAAGAAACGGATAACAAAAGAAGATGAACTTATCACAATCTAAAAAATATGAGGCTCCTAGCCATGCTATCACAGAAAACAAAAGCACATCAACTCCAAGTCTAGAAACAAAGTATTTAACAAGATTTGCAATAAATTGCTTCAATAGCCTTTTATTTCTAAGTTTCCACCTCCTGCGATTACATTGAGAAGAAGTATTTATAGACTCAGGACAAACCCTGATCTTTTTAGAAATATCTTCTTCTTCAATCATAAATCTTATCATCTTAAACCCTAGTACCCGGGTTTTACAATATAAAGCCATTTAAAACAAAGTTCGGATAAAACTTAACCATTCTGCAAATCAATGCAGTTACTTGCCATAAATGGAGAAGACAGAATTCGAATGCCACTTGCATTCACCCGCAACTGTGAGTAAATGTATTCATTAATGCCCTCGGGTAACTTAGATGAATCACCACTTCTCTGACATTTCATCTCCGTAGAGCCATCCCTGAGTTGAAATTGCCTGCAAGCTATTAATTCTGCCATAAATTTTTCATTAAATGCATCCATCGGCAAATTTCGGTAACTGAGTATAGATATTTTTGCTTTTCGGCCAATTCTCGACATACTCCTTTAAATGGGCAGTTGCTTAGTCACCGTAAAGTCTCTTTGCGGCCAGATCTATAAAATTTGGATGAAACAACAATTTTCGGCATCTCTCATTTCAATATGGTTGTCTTCGATTAATTTGCACTTAACTTTGTCTTTATGGCCATTTCTCCGTTATCATGTAAGTGCCAGATGGCTTCCTGCATAAAAGAACAAAAGATGGATTAGTATTTTAAATATTAAATCAAAACTTTAATTATTAAATCAGATTAAAACCCTAATGTTTATTTGCATGTCGGCTCTAATCATCTGATACGTGGCTTGCTTTGTCTTGACACGTGTCGCAAAATTACGACACGTGTCCATTTCCAGCTGTTTCTATTTTCGGGCTCTTTGCTGCCAAGGTCGCGAAAATGCGACATGTCGCGATTTCGCGACATGTCATGATATCGTGACCTGCTTCCCTGTCGCTGCCGCGAAAACGTGACATGTCGCAAAAACGCGACATGTCGCGATTTCGCGACATGTCACAAAATCGCGACCATTTCTCCCCCTGGCAACTTTTCGCTTTGACGACAGCGAAAACATGACATGTCAAGATTTCGCTACATGTCGCGAAATCATGACCTCTTCTGTGCCCTTGCACCTCTTCAGCTTTATCACAGCGAAAATGTGACATGTCACGATTTCACGACATGTCACGAAATCGCGATCCTTCCTTACCTTAGCGACTCTTTCTTCTTCACCTGTCACGATTTCGCGACGTCGTGATTTCACGATGTCGCGATTTCGCAACACCTTTCTCACTTGCCCCTACTTTTTGAACTTTGTCATGATTTCGCGACATCTCCATGCCTTAGCCATTTTCTGCTTCTTGCTGTCGTGATTTCGCTACATGTTTGTGCCTTGGGGTCTTTTCTGGCTGCACTGTCGTGAAAACGTGACATGTCACAATTTCACGACATGTCACGAAATCGTGACCTTCCGTACGCACTTGCTACTTTTCCTAAAAAAATGTCACGATTTCACGACGTCGCGATTTCGCAACGTCATGATTTCGTGACATGTTTGTGCCTTAGCCAATTTTTGATTTCTCTTTGTTTCTTCTTTTCCTTGGACTTGTCGCGATTTCGCGACATGTCACGAAATCGCAACGGTCCGTACGCCTCGGGCCCCCTTGCCGAAAACGTCGTGATTTCGTGATTTTGCGACCTGTTTCCGACTTGCTTCCTTTTCCCTCACGCGCCGTGAAAATGTGACATGTCACGATTTCACGACCTCTTTCATGCCTTAGCTTCTTTTTCACTCTGCAGCCACGAAAATGCGACATGTCGCGATTTCGCGACGTGTTTTCCCCTTTGCTTCCTTTTGCCTCCTACTACCGTGATTTCGTGACGTTCCGTACACTCTAGCTTTCTCTCTCCAAACCTGTAGCGATTTCGTGACATTTCCAAAAATGGAAAGTGTCACGATATCACGACATTTCCAAAAATGGAAAGTGTCGCGATATCACGACATTTCCAAAAATGGAAGTGTCACGATTTCGCTACGTTTTTCTGACTTGGCAGATTTTTCTGAAACCTGTCGCGATTTCGCGACATTTCCAAAAATGGAAGTGTCGCGATTTCGCGACTTTGCCAAAAATGAAAAGTTTTGGCCTCTGATGAATTTTTCTGTCTGGATTCTGCATTTTCTCATATCAGTGAAAGATTTTCTTTAATCAGCAATGATTCTAACATGTGAAAAATGAATTCTGAACTAAAACAAAGTCAGATGCAAATAAAAGCACAACTTTAAAAAGGAGGCAAGCAAATTTGGAATTAAAACCTGAAAAATATCAAGAGGGTCCTTACTGCAAAATGAAAGCTCAAAGTTTTCAAAGGATGGAAATTCATTTTTCAGTGGGGGTGTGTTGCTTCTCAACAAATGGCGATATCTGCAGGGTAAAATAGTAGCATTATTTTAGAACCCAGGACTCTAGTTTCAAAACAACATAGACCATGTATCTTGCCTTGCCACATATATTCTTCAAAATAAATTGACTACTAATTGATAGTTGTTAAAATTTCCCAAGGACATACTAGGCTGAATCATTTAAGGAAGATTTATGATGTGCAATTACAAGCATATAAAACTTTCTTCAAGAATGACTGGGCCTTCGAATATTGAACTCTAGATTGATCAGCTTTTCTAGATTATAAAAAATGGGAAACCGAGTAGAGCTCTGTTTACTAGTTTAGCCTTTTATAGCCCCGACAGAGTTACCCTTTAGATTTACATGACCCAGATTTACAACTGTAAGGTAGAATCTACAACTTGGTAGAAGAAAAACATCTTTTGAAGTCTTGGCTACCTCTTTCATTATATAACTCTTTTTTTTTTTTTCTTTTTATCTTTTTTTTTTTTATATATATATTGGAAATAACAGAGTGCCAATTTCATGTTGCCTGCTCAACTTTCATCTCTTTCTTTTGAAATACATCAACATCTGAAAAGCCTTAGAAAGAATAACAATTTTCTTTTAATATTTCATCAATCTGGAACTGCTTCAGCCTGGGCACCGATAGCCTCTGTGGATACTCAAATAATTACATGAATCATAGTCCCCTCTTATGACCAACTTTTTTTGGATTCCCTAGGAGTTTCTCAAACCAAACAACATAGCAGTTTCTTTATAATTAAAACAACTGTGGCAAGCAAGACACAAAATCGAATCATCCTTCCACTATTGTTCTGAATAAAAAAATAGTTCCACTGTTTAATTAAAGCAGACTATCTCATAATTATGATAATGAACACTGGATTTTGGACTCAGAATGAAACAATCTTTAGAAGGCTGACTTTTTTATTGACGCTCAGGCAAAGGCTAAAGAACAGAATTCTTAAAAGCTAGAGAACTTTGTACAGACTTCCAAGGATAAACACAGACCTTTAAAAACAAAATTAAATAAAATAAAATAAAACTAAACTGCACAGACTTCAAAATAAAACAAAATTAAATAAAACAAAATAAAACTGTACAGGCACCAAAGGAAATAAAACTACAGGGTTATTTACAAAGGAAATAAAATACAGAACTTCAAAATAGACTAAAACCGCACAGACAATTAGGATTAAACAAAACAAAAGAACACTGCACAGACATTTAAAAACAAACTAAAATAAACAACACTGTACAGACATTTTAAAATAAAACTAAAATAAAATAAAACTAAAAACTGTACAGGCATTTAGAATTAAATAAAATAAAACAACACTAAAATAAACTAAAAACTGCAGAGTTATTTACAATGTATACACATGTTACAACTTCTTTGTGACTCATTCAAATGATACATTGGACGGAACAGCCGGGAAATAATGTTTTAAGTATTGACCATTAACAGGGAGGTCCAAAAAATTACCATCGAGGTCTTGTAAACAAAATGAATTACTACCCAGAATCTCAGCAATCTGGTACGGGCCTATCCATTGTGGCTGCAACTTTGTATGCTTACCCTTCTTTTCATGGGCCTTGTCCCATAGAAGCACCAGTGTCCGCGATCCGAAAGCTTTCAATTTGGCCCTCTTGTCAAACCAGCGCTTGACGGTTTCTTGGTGCTGACTGAAGTGCTCCAGGGCTTGGAGTCTTTCATCCTGCAAATTAGTTAGATCTAAAACACGGGCTTCTGCATCAGCTTGATCTTCAAAATAGTCTAAGACAAATTGGTAAGTAGGTAATTTCAGAGAGATGGGAACAATTAGCTGGCTACCATACAACAAAGCAAAAGGGGAAGTTTTAAGAGCCACTTTATATTTTATCCGGTCAGCCCAAAGTGCATATTTCAATAATGTATGCCACTGCCTGGGTTTGTCCGTCGTAGATTTCGTAATGGCATTCATTAAATTATTATCTGTGGACTCAACCAGTCCATTGCCTTGAGGATAATAGTTGGATGAAAATCTAATAACTATCCCCATCTGGTATGCCCATTCTGTAAACTCCAATGATTGGAAGGCTGGTCCATTATCACACACCAAATTCAGAGGAACCCCAAACCTGGTTATGACATTTGACTCTAGAAATTCTATCACTTCATGAGCTGTACTTTTTGTGGTGACTACTGCTTCGACCCATCTTGTGCAGTAATCAATAGCTGTTAGAACATACTTATGCCTCTTTGAAGAATTTGGATTAATCACTCCCACAAAATCAAGTCCCCATTGCATGAAAGGTTTATTTATTACAACAGGCTGCAATGGTACAGCCAGGTTGGCCTCTTTGGCTGCAAAAGTTTGGCACTGATGGCAGGTTCTCACATGCTGATGGGCATCTTTAAATAGTGTAGGCTAGTAATAGCCTGCTCTCAATATTTTATGCGCAATAGCAGATCCTGAGGAATGTCTTGCCCCTAACTTTTCATGAAAACTGGACATGACTTCATTGACTTCACCCCGAGAAATGCATCTCAAGAAAATGTCAGCATAATTTTATCTGAACAAATTACCTGCTTTGAGGAGATAATGAGCAGCTTTCAGTTTTAATGCTCTCCTTTGGGTTCTGTTCAAGTGAGACGAGCAAACTCCAAATTACAGTAGATGAATGATATCTCCATACCAGTCATCAGATTCAGAATTTAACTGATTAACTTCTTTCCGTACAGGTATTTCGGCAATGTGTCGGGACAAACCAAGTCCCCTGATCAATTTTGTAGGCCGAATCTCTAAGTCATATTCTTACAGCCTTGTAACCCAATTGCCTCTTAGTTCACCCAACTCATTCTGACTTAATAGGTATTTAACAGCTGGGTCTAGAACTATAGCATGAATTCTGCTTCTTAGTATGTGGTGCCTGAACTGCTTAACTGCTCTTACCAAGGCATAAGCTTGTTTGTCTAAACGAGAATATTTCAGCTCAGCCCCCTTCAAATTGGTACTCTTGAAAGCAATTGGATGTTCTCCGGTTTCCCTCCGTTGGGTCAGAACTGCAGCAAGTGTGTGTTCAGAAGAAAATGTGTACAGATAAAAATTTGCACTAAAATCTGGGCTTACCAAAACTGGTGCTTGTTTGATGGCAATCTTGATTTCTTGGAACGCTGTTTTAGCTTCTGTGGTCCAGAAAATCTGAGCAGTTTGCTTCAGCATGTCATTCAATGGCTTGACTATCTCTGCAAAACCGGATATGAACTTCCTGACAAAGTTAATTTTTCCAAAGAAGGACCTCAACTCTTTCTTGGAGTTGGGAAATGGTATGCCGGATATGGCTTCAACTCTGTCCGGATCAATGGAAATGCCATCTTTTGTGACCAAGTGCCCAAGGAGTTTTCCTTCTATTACACCAAAAATGCACTTCTTCGGATTCAAAGAAATGTCGAACTCTCTGCATTTTTTAAACACAGACTCCAAGTGTTTTACATGGTCAAACTGAGATTTAGAGAAGACTGTTAAATCATCAATGTAAACAATAATACATTTACCCATAAGGCCCTTGAAAGCATGATCCATTGCTCATTGAAATGTAGCTTCGGCATTTATTAATCCAAATGGCATCCTCTTGTAAGCAAAATTTCCCCACTTAGTTGTGAAAGCAGTTTTCATTCTATCTTCCTTCTCAACCAATATCTGATTATATATTGAGAAACCATCCAGGAAATACATCATCTCCGAACCATTGACAAGCTGTAACACCTCATCCATAGAAGGCAGCGGATAATTATCTTTCTCAAATGCCTTGTTCAAATTTCTAAAATCCACACACAGGCGGATCTCTCCATTTTTCTTTCTGACTGGCATAAGATTGGCCACCCAAGTAGAATGCCTGATGGGAAAAATAATGGCAGAACTCAATAGTTTTTCTACCTCTTTCTGGATGAGGGGCTCTAACAGAGCATTGACATGCCTCTGCTTTTGTCGAAAAGGTTTGAAAAATTCCTTTAAAGGTATAATATGAGTGTAAACTTTAGGATCAAATACCTATAAGTCTTTGTATGACCAGGCCATAACATCCTTGGACCTATGAAGAAAATCAATCATACTTCTTTTTATTTCTGGGTCACAGTTCTTAGCCAACTTGATGTGCCTGGGATCTTCTTTAGTTCCTATGTTCAAGTTTTTAGTCTCACTGTCTGTGGCACCCACATAATCCTCAGAATTCATCTTTTGCTTGATTTTTTCAACATCAAAGAGTCGCTCCAGCTCCACCATCCCTTTTGGAATTCTTTTGTCTTTCAATCTCATTATTCCCCTATCATCATCTAACTGCTCCAGCAGAGTATCCCTTTGGCCCTCATCGATTATAGCATTTTCAAATGTGTTAGTACTCTGCAAAAAGTTTACAATCTGTTGATCATCAGAGAAAACCTGAAAATTATCTATATTATTTGGGATTGAAGGACAAGGGACTAACTCAATTGAAAACTTATTCCATTTAAATTCTTCCTGTGGTTTTAAACTTGCGGCTAAAGAAGCCAAGACATCTGCACGTGAATTCTGCTCTCTGGGTATATGTGTTAGATTAAAAGCATCAAAGTCTTCTACAAGATCCCAAGCTCGATGTTTGTATCCTTTTAAATAAGATGCTTTACACTGGAATTTACCTTTGACTTTGTTGTAAATGTGAATAGGGTCATCACAAAGGAGGCTTAGAAAAATCTAGCTTCTAGCCTCCAGTGTGAAAACTCCTAGTTTTCTACTGGCTAGGTTTTGTCGGCAAATTTTTAAAAAATCATATTTTGTCGGCAAATTCCTTATCGCTCCAAATCTCCCTTCCACTTATTCCTCCGCACCTTCCTCCCCTTATCCCTCCATTTCCTCTTCTTCCCTTATCCCTCCTTCGCCGACTTCTCCCCTCTATTTCTCCAACTACCCACCTTATCCCTCCGTCAATTTCTTTCCCACCATTTTTTTCCTTCACTATATATTATTCAAATGCATATGTTGTATGTTGGAAGGTGCTGCGAATAAATTAAAATATTTTATATTGTCCTCTGTATTTTTTTTATTATGTTTGTTAGTCTGCATCGGCGGCTGAATCTGACATTCGACATCTGGTATCAGAGCCGACGCTGTGCTAGTTCGAGCACGGATCCCGAGGCACGCGGCAGCCGAGGTTTGACCTACAGGGCACGGTTCCCGAGGCGAGCATGATTTTTGAGGCAAGCACGAAGGACGAGGATCGCGAGTAGGATCGGCTCGGATCCCGAGGTGACTGGACACGTGGCGGTAGCAGAGCTCGACACGTGGCGAACGACGATTGGCTACACGTGGACGGACGTGATTGGGCAGAGCTAGTAAAATACGGCCAGGTCTGAATGCCCGAAGGCATTCGAAGTCGATTGTGCGACTTCAGGGTTAAAAACCCTTTAGCGCCGGCTCCCTGGCGCATGTGGGATAATCCCACGACAGTTTTTTTTTTTTTTAAATTTCCCGCCATCAATATAAGGCCATCCGCGCTCAAGACTCTTCTCATCCGAGCATTTGGCTTGGTGGTCAAGGCGTTTGATCGTGCAGTGGAGGTCCGGGGGTCGAATCCTGTCGGAGGGATTAAACAAGTTTTTTTTTTTATTTTTTCGCCGTTGGTTATTATATAACTAAGGTGCTGCGCCTTAGTTCTCGAAAGCACCGCGTGGTCGAGCGGCTAAGGAGCCCGCCTAGCCCAAAGGAGGTCACGTGATCGAATCGCGACGGAAAAGGTAATTTTTTTTTTTTTTTTAAGGTTTTTTATTTTATAAAGTTTTTTAATTTATTTAATAATTTTACATTATAGTTTTTTTTAAAAATTATCTTTTTAAATTTATTTAAAAGGTATCTTTTTTAAAAAAATTATAAAACTTTATTAAATTTATTAAAAAAAACTTTATAAAAATTTGAAAAAACCTTATTTGATGAGATTTTTTGAAAAAAGAGATTTAATCTGCCCGTGAAATGATAGATGTTTCGATCTGAAGGGTGCTATTATGCACTACTTTCAATTTTGAAGAGGCAGACACCAGAATCCTTTGACCAAAGGGTTCAAAGTTTAGGACTACACACAGTGTTTTGTCAACTTGAGAATCAGGTGATAGCTCACCTAAGAAAGCCAGATTCAGGATACGAGGCAGATTCAGAAGACAATATCTTCAGAAAGAGGATTAAAGAATCTGAGACTGAGCAATTTGTTTCGGATATACGATCAAGTGCCAGTTACACACCAGGTGTACCGATAGCTGCATCGAGTGAGAGCTATACTCCACGCTCTCCAGAACCTGAACCAGAAGAAGAAGAGGAAAAAGAAGAAGAGGACGAGGAAGAAGAAGAAGAAGACGAAGAAGAAGCAGCAGAAGCAGATCCAGAGGAAGTGAAACCTGAGATCATCATCATTAGCAGCAGTTCCGAAGCAGAACATGAATGTACTAAGAAGGCGAGATTTGATTTAAATCATTAAATCTTTCTGTACTGCTTTGTATTTCTAGTTTGCCTCAATAAAAGTTTGTTTTTTAGAAATGGCTGCAAACACTAGTCTACCAATCCCTGAATTTAATGGTAGTGACTATGAATACTGGTCTATAAAAATGAAGACTTTGTTGATAGGAAAAGGTCTTTGGGATGTAGTTGAAGAAGGTTATACAGAACCAACTGCTGCTGAATGGGCAACATTTTCTAATGCTGATAAAAAGACAAGAAAAGAAGCACAAAAGAATAATGCTTTTGCCCTATATCACATTCATGCTGCCTTAGATAAAAGTATCTTCCCTAGGGTTGCATCTTATGTAATTGCACAAGATGCATGGAATGCCTTAAAAGAAAGCTATAGAGGTAGTGACCAAGTGAAGCAGGTAAAACTGCAAACCTTGAAACGAGATTTTGAGAATCTCAAAATGCAAGAGAATGAAAGAGTCGGTGATTACTGTGTGCGAGTTAAAGTAGTAGTCGAAAAAATGGTCACACTAGGGGAGGATATTAAGCCAGAGATGATTGTAAAGAAAGTGTTGAGAACACTTCTTCCTAAATGGAATTCTGTTGCAATAATTATTGAAGAATCCAAAGATTTAACCACATTGTCTTTTGATGCATTAACTGGTTCACTTCTCTCACATGAAGAGAGGTTACAGGAAACTCCTACCACCAGCTATGGAGGAGATGATAAAGCTTTTGCCACACATGAAGGAAGAGGTAGAGGCCGTGGAAAAGGTCAACAAAGAGGTAGAGGCAGGAATAATCAAAGAGGAGGAACTCCTAACAGAGGAGGATCATCCAACAGAGGCGACAATCAGAATAGAGGAGGACAACAACAATACAGAGGGAAACAGTCTAGCAAAGGAAAAGGAGGAGACAAATCAAAACAAGTTTGCTACAATTGTGGCAAACCTGGCCATTATGCTCGAGATTGTTGGTCAAAGACTTCACAAGGAAGCAGCAGCAACCAAAGCAGTCAGTTTGGGAATTTTGGAGAAGAGGAAGAGTCCTCAAATCTCTTTCTTTCTTATGGCCAGATAGAGCAAAATATGAATGATACATGGATTTTGGACACTGGGTGTTCAAATCACATGAGTGGCAAAGAAGAACTCTTTGCTAAGTTAGACTCCTCATACAAATCCAGCATCCGATTGGGAGATGACAAGTCATTGGCAGTAGAAGGCATTGGAGCCATGGAGGTTCCAACGAAAGAAGGCATCAAGCAAGTAAGTGATATCTATTACACACCTCATCTTCAACACAATCTGTTAAGTGTTGGTCAAATGCTAGAAAAGAATTATAAGTTGATTTTTGATGAGGGTAAATGTACCATTTTTGACAAGAACAATAGTAATAGAATCATTACACAAGTGCCAATGTCGAAGAATAGATTATTCCCTTTGAAGTTTGGCCAGCTAGGAGGAAATAAGTTAGCAAATGTTGCAATTACCAATCCAAGTGTCCTATGGCACTTGAGATATGGTCACTTGAATTCAGCAAGTTTGAAATTGCTAACTTCACAAGCAATGGTGACTGGACTTCCCAAAGTTCAAGACAATAAGGAAGTCTGTGAAGGGTGTGCCTTGGGCAAGCATGCCAGATCAAAATTTCCTCATGGACAAGCATGGAGGGCCAGCTATCCTCTTCAGTTGGTACATTCAGACATCTGTGGTCCAATGCAGACCAAGAGTCTAGGTAATCACTCTTACTTCCTACTTTTCATTGATGATTGCACAAGAATGTGTTGGATATATTTTTTGAAGCATAAGGATGAAGCATTTGCATGCTTTGTTGATTTTAAAGCAAAAGTTGAAAGTGAGAGTGGATATTCTATAAAATGTCTTAGATCAGATAGAGGAGGAGAATACTCCTCTAATCAATTTTTGAATTTTTGTAAACATCATGGCATCAAGAGGCAGTTCACAACTGCCTACACTCCACAACAAAATGGTGTAGCAGAAAGAAAGAATCGCACCATTGTGGAGATGGCAAGATCAATGCTTCAGACAAAGCATTTGAGTAATTCATATTGGGGAGATGCGACAAGGACTAGTGTTCACATCTTGAACAGAAGTCCTACTTCAAGTTTGAAAGGAAAGACACCTTACCAAGCCTGGTATGGTAAGAAACCAAATGTGAAGTATTTCAGAGTATTTGGTTCATTGGCATATGCTCATATTCCTGATGAGTTGAGAAAGAAGTTGGATCCAAAGAGTCAGGCATGCATTTTTGTAGGATATTGTGAAAACACAAAGGGTTATAGACTCTATAATCCTACAACTCGAAAGATAGTGGTTTCAAGGGATGTGATTTTTGATGAAGGGGGAGAGTGGGGTAAGCCCCAAATATACAGTGATGTTGAGTCACATGATTCAAGTTCTCAGCAGGTGCAGCAACAGCTACCACAGAAAGGCAAGAAATATCCACCTTCAAGACCAAGTTCTTCTAGTTCATCTTCCTCACCAAGTCCTTCTCCAAAGAGACCAACAAGTTCCTCACCAATGGACATTGATGTTCCTTCCAAAGGTAAGAGAACTTTACAGTATCATCCATCATCTCAGATGTTGGATAAATTTTTTTCAAGAAGATATACTAGGAGTCAAGCTAGTGAAATGGAATATGTTTTACATAGATTAGAAAGTATGCACTTGTATGGTGATGATGAATCCCAGCAAGAACCCAGAGGAGATCAAGTTAACTATGCTTTGTTAACTAGTGCACAGCTTGAACCTTCTAGTTATGAGAAGGCATGTACTCAGAAGATTTGGCAAGATGCCATGAAAGAGGAGATAACCTCTATAAAAAACAATGACACTTGGGAACTCGTGAAGCTTTCGAAAGGAAAGAAATGTGTTGGCTGTAAATGGATCTTTAAGACCAAGTTTAATGTTGATGGAAGCATTGAGAAGCATAATGCAAGATTAGTGGCAAAAGGTTTTACTCAGAAATATGGAATAGATTATGAAGAGACTTTTGCTCCTATAGCCATACAGGAGACAATCAGAATAGTTCTTGCCTTAGTTGCACATAAAGGATGGAAAGTCCAACACATGGATGTTAAGAGTGCATTTCTCAATGGTTACTTGATAGAAGAAGTGTATATTGAGCAGCCACAGGGATTTGAAGTGCAAGGTAAGGAACACCTTGTTTACAGATTGAAGAAGGCACTCTATGGCCTCAAACAGGCACCAAGAGCTTGGTACTCATGCATTGATGGGTACTTCAAAGATTATGGGTTCACCAGGAGCAAAAATGAACCCACACTCTACTACCTCAAGCAAGGTAAAGACATCCTCATAGTTTGTTTATATGTGGATGATCTCATTTTTATGGGTAGTAATGAGAAAATGAATGTGGAGTTCAAACACTCCATGATGACGCAGTTTGAGATGAAAGATCTTGGATTAATGCACTACTACCTTGGAATGGAGGTTCATCAGTCAGATACAGGGATCTTCATCTGTCAACATAAGTATGCTCAGGATATGATCAAGAAGTTTGCTATGGAGCATTGCAAACCAGTTGCAACTCCAGTTGGACATGGGATCCAATTAAGCAAAGATGATGGAGCACCAAAAGTTGACGTGACCACTTTCAGAAGCATGGTTGGGAGTTTGATGTTTCTCGCCAACACCAGACCAGATATTCAGTATGTTGTATCTCTTGTTTCTAGATTTATGGCTAACCCATCTGAGTTGCATTTGCAAGGCGACTAAAAGAATTTTGAGATATGTGAAAGGTACATTGGATTTTGGAATCCAAGTACCATAAATGTAACACTATCAAGCTTGTAGGCTTCGGTGATAGTGATTGGGCTAGCAATATTGATGATAGGAAGTCAACATCGAGAAAGCTGTTTTAGTCTTGGATCGGGACTAATAACTTGGAGTTCAAAAAGCGAGACGATAGTAGCGCTATCTTCAACGAAGCAGAGTATATAGCGGTTACTTATGCAAGTACTCAAGCCTTGTGGCTAAGGAAAGTACTAGAAGAGATTGGAGAACAACAAAGTGGTCCAACTAGAATCTACTGCGACAACATCAGTGCCATTCAGTTGGCATATAATCCTGTCCACCATAGCAGAACGAAACATTTTGATATGAAGTACCACTTCATCAGAGATATGGTGGAACATGACATTGTTGAGCTTCAATATTGTCACACTTTGGAGAACGTCGCTGACATCTTCACCAAGGCAATGACTAAAGCTCAATTTGTAAAGCTGAGAGACTGTGTAGTCAGTCCTCTCAACTTTAAGGGGGAGAATGTTGTAAATGTGAATAGGGTCATCACAAAGGAGGCTTAGAAAAATCTAGCTTCTAGCCTCCAGTGTGAAAACTCCTAGTTTTCAACTGGCTAGGTTTTGTCGGCAAATTTTTAAAAAATCATATTTTGTCGACAAATACCTTATCGCTCCAAATATCCCTCCCACTTATTCCTCCGCACCTTCCTCATCTTATCCCTCCATTTCCTTTTCTTCCCTTATCCCTCCTTCACAGACTTCTCCCCTCTATTTCTCCAACTACCCACCTTATTCCTCCATCAATTTCTTGCCCACCATTTTTTTCCTTCATTATATATTATTCAAATGCATATGTTGTATGTTGGAAGGTGCTGCGAATAAATTAAAATATTTTATATTGTCCTCTGTATTTTTTTTATTATGTTTGTTAGTCTGCATCGATGGCTGAATATGACATTCGACATCAGACTTGATTAGCCACCAATTCCAAATCAGTAAAAACTTGAATATTTCTTGCTCCTTTTTCCAAAGCAAATTTCAATCCTAATACCAGAGCTTCATACTTTGCTAAATTATTTGTACAAAGGAACTGTAGGCGGTAAGACATAAAATATGTCTGAATTTCAAGCCCTTTAAGGACTGCCCCTGTGCCAGAACCCTGTTTAGATCTAGCCCCATCCACATGAAGCGTCCAGACTTCATTACTATGAACAGGATGAGCTTTACTAAACTTGTTATTTTGCCTCGTTGTTAAATTGTAAACTCTAATATCTACCTCCGCAATATTTACAGTTTCATTCTCTGCATTGTACTCAGTAATTGTATGCTTGTACCTGGGTTCTCTTTCAACCCATAATTGATTTGCCACTCCTTTCCATGGCAACCACATGTGTGAAAAATTTGTTGCCAAGTATCCGTTCAGAGATCTCGACCAATCCCTGCTCAAAAACATCCCGTACCCCATGGGGATATCCATAACCTGGATTTCAATTTTATGTTGAGCCCTTGGCTGAGATGCTAATTGGATATGAATATGTTGAAGTTCTCCCACTACTTTAACCTCTGATTTGTATAATTGGACAACTCTCCTTTCAGACTTCATTGGGGTCAGACCCAACTGCTGACAAATTGCCAAAGGCATAACATTAGTAGATGCACCCGAATCTACCAAACAATTGTGTAAGTTCTTCCCAAAAATACGAACAGTCAGTAAAAAGAGGGGAACTTCAGTTTTCTCTTTGTACATGGCTACATTCGCATTTGCTATTTTCTTCCCTTTGTCTAAAGATCTTGTAGCATGCCTAGAGTATGTTTTTATCAGGTTGTCTCTCTGTTCTGAAATCTAGGCCAACTCATGAAGAGAAATGTTGGCCTTGATATTTTTCATATCCTCCACTATGTTAAATCCCTTATTAAGTGGAGGGGCAAAAGCATCTGGTCCCCTCAGATTTCCTCCCTTGGGTGGAGATGGATTATTGCTTGGAGAGGGGTCTGGAGGAACATTGTGAGAGTTGTTCGGAGGGGTAGATGTAGTATTAGGCTCCAGATTCTTGTTTCTCAGGTTGTAGTTATCCCTTCTATACTATTGAAAAGCCTGCACCTCATCCATAGGCATTTCAACTACATTCTCAGATTCATCCGAAAAAGTGAAAGAATCCAAGACCATAGCTGCACTGTGGCTGGATGAACTTGGGCCATCCGTAGTTCTTTGATTTTCAAGAGAGATCAAATCCCCAGACAAAGCTTCAAATGCATTACAAAATTCCAAACAATCCAACTCCCCGTGCTGGGAAGTAGCATGTATTATGCACCAGTTAGGCAGAGCTAAATCGCATATATTCACATCATGACTCTTACCTTTGTAATCTTTATTACGTTCATATGGGGGCCGGTTGAATCTGTTCGGTTGATATGAATACCTGTTGGAGTTGTCCCTAGTAGAAACTTGCCTTTTAAAACTCAAAAAATCATTGGCCAGCTTCTGAACTATTTTTGAGACTTCTTCAACTCTTGCATTGTCGGTCTCTTTGCTCGGGTTCCGTACATTCTCAACGAGGTTCTACGACCAATGGATTTGCTTGATGGTAGAGTCCGACAAGCGGCAACATCATCTCGATGTGGTATGGGATTGAACACGGGGGTAGCTTGTGTGACCGGAGGAACTTGTTGAGCATTTAAAGGTTGGGGTCCCAACTGTCTTTCCAGAATCAAAGCTTCTTTATAAGCCTTTGTTAAATTAGTAACAGAGGGATCTCTTTTCAAAAAGACAGAGGTCATCGGATCTAGAGAGTTTCTAAAAATCTCTAATGCTAGATCTGCATTCGGTACATAATACCCAATAAGTCTACCATAAGCTTTTTAAAATCTAACATTATAAGATCTGATAGATTCACTTAATTCTCTTTTGATACCAGAAAACTGTTGATACAATATACTAGGATCTATTACCTCCCCGAACTGTGACATAAAAACCTTTTCTAAGTCATTCCAAGCTGTATGAGAATCATTAGTGAGGTTTAGAAACCAGTCATAAGCTCCCTCCTGGAGAGTGAACGGGAATAGTCTGTAAGCAACATCTTCATGCTATACATTTAATAATTTCAAAGCATTCTTGAATGCAACCAAATGTTCTTCTGCAGTTCTTGTCCCATCATGTTTATATCTGGGGAGATATCTTTTTGGATTTACAGGCGAGGTCATGGGCTATACCCGAAATATTCAAAGCGAGTGGAACCCAACCAATTTGCCATTACTACTTGGTTGACAGTGATATTCTGAGTTGTAGTTGGAGTAACTATCAGCGGTGATAAAACTATTTGAGACAGAGACTTGGCCCTTCTGAGGCTACTTCTTCTTGGAGTTTCTAATTCAAGCACAAGGATCTCTCCAGATATAGGGTGGGACCTTGTTACCCTGTATGTAGAATCCAGCTTTTCACAAGCACTTACAACCTTACAATCCTTAACAGAGTACTAAACTTGAGGTCATCTTTTCTGGTAATTTTAAATATTGTACTGACAACTTACAATACTGACCAAAGTTCAGTTGGCCCTCCTTCTAGCACCATTTTTAAATGTTGATCCAAATTTTATACACACCCTATGAAGAATGAGCATGAAACTTTGATAACACTTATACGGGATAAATCCCACTCACTTTAGGATCTAGCTGGTTATCCAAGGTGTGAGTTACAAAGTCGAGTCGAATGTCAATTCACTCTTTTTCACTTTTGGAATAGTTTTCAATATGGACTGCCTGTTACCTTACAACGGGCTCATCGAACTTGTTCGATAATTTTCAGAAGTTGTCACTTGTTGACAATCGGATTTAAAATTAATTCTTTGATCTAGCTCTTATGGGTCAGCAAATTTAAATAAAAGACAAATTTAAAAGAAAATAAAAATGGGTCATTTCATGGTAAAACAAAGAGAGTAGGGTAGGGCAGAAAGAGAAGTCTATCAAACTTAACTGTAAGACCAAAACTACCAATTTTATTTATACTATCAGCTTCACAATAGAACAAATCAAAGAAGAAAGTGTCCAGCTTTCTAAGATCACTTTCTACTAAGAGCATAAGGCAGAGATGTAACAGATCTAATAGAAAATTATAAACCGAAGGAAAGTCGGTTAAAATTGATATCTTTCACCAGCAGCCTAGTTCACACAGTGAGGATAGAGCAATTAGAACAGACCTGAACCTTAAATCTATAATTTTCCCTAGCATACAATAGAAAAAATAAAGCCCAACAGCATATTTAATCTTGATAACACAGATTCGCAGCATAAATTTAATAAAATTTAAAGAAACAGATAACAAAAGAAGATGAACTTATCACAATTTGAAAAATATTAGGCTCCTGGCCATGCTATCATAGAAAACAAAAGCACATCAACTCCAAGTCCAGAAATAAAGTATTTAACAAGATTTGCAAGAAATTGCTTCAATAGCCTTTTATTTCTAAGTTTTCGCCTCCTGCGATTACATTGAGAAGAAGTATTTATAGACTCAGGACAGACCTTGATCTTTTTAGAAATATCTTCTTCTCCAACCGTAAATCTTATCATCTTAAACCCTAGTACCCGAGTTTTACAATATAAAGCCATTTAAAACAAAGTTCGGATAAAACTTAACCATTCTGCAAATCAATGCAATTACTTGCCATAAATGGAGAAGACAGAATTCGAATGCCACTTGCATTCACCCGCAACTATGAGTAAATGTCTTCATTAATGCCCTCGGGTAACTTGGATGAATCACCACTTCTCTAACATTTCATCTCCGCAGAGCCATCCCTGAGTTGAAATTGCCTGCAAGCTATTAATTCTGTCATAATTTTTTCATTAAATGCATCCATCGGCAAATTTCAGTAACTGAGTATAGATATTTTCGCTTTTCAGCCAATTCTCGACATACTCCTTTAAATGGGCAGTTGCTTAGTCACCGTAAAGTCTCTTTGCGGCTAGATCTGTAAAATTTGGATGAAACAGCAATTTCTGGCATCTCTCATTTCAATATGGCTGTATTCGATTAATTTGCACTTAACTTTGTCTTTATGGCCGTTTCTCCGTTATCATGTAAGTGTCAGATGGCTTCCTGCATGAAAGAACAAAAGATGGATTAGTATTTTAAAAATATTAAATCAAAACTTTAATTATTAAATCAGATTAAAACCCTAATATTTATTTGCATGTCAGCTCTAATCATCTGATACGTGGCTTGCTTTGTCTTGACACGTGTCGCAAAATTACGACACGTGTCCATTTCCAGCTGTTTCTATTTTCGGGCTCTTTGCTGCCAAGGTCGCGAAAATGCGACATGTCACGATTTCGCGACATGTCACGATTTCGCGACACTGCTTCCCTGTTGCTACCGTGAAAATGCGACATGTCGCGAAATCGCGACCATTTCTCCCCCTGACAACTTTTTGGTTTGACAACAGTGAAAACATGACATGTCGTGATTTCGCTACATGTCACGAAATCGTGACCTCTTTTGTGCCTTTGCACCTCTTCAGCTTTATCGCAGCGAAAACGTGACATGTCGTGATTTCGCGACATGTCGTGAAATCGCGATCCTTCCTTGC
The DNA here is from genome assembly GCA_028583015.1 of Wollemia nobilis. Lineage (NCBI taxonomy): Eukaryota > Viridiplantae > Streptophyta > Pinopsida > Araucariales > Araucariaceae > Wollemia > Wollemia nobilis. The sequence goes on from JAQPPZ010000523.1 coordinate 27,585,651, forward strand.
CTTAGCGACTCTTTCTTCTTCACCTGTCCCGATTTTGCGATGTCGCGAAATCGCGATGTCGCGATTTCGTAATACCTTTATCACTTGCCCCTACTTCTTGAACTTTGTCGTGATTTCGCAACATCTCCATGCCTTAGCCGTTTTCTGCTTCTTGCTGTTGCGATTTTGCTACATGTTTGTGCCTTGGGGTCTTTTCTGGCTGCACTGCTGTGAAAATGTGACATGTCACGATTTCGTGACATGTCATGAAATTGCGACCTTCCGTACACACTTGCTGCTTTTCCTGAAAAAATGTCGTGATTTTGTGACGTCGTGATTTCGCGACATGTTTGTGCCTTGGCCAATTTTTTATTTCTCTTTGTTTCTTCTTTTCCTTGGACCCGTCGCAATTTCGTGACATGTCACGATTTCGTGACCTATTTTCGACTTGCTTCCTTTTCCCTCATGCGTCGCGAAAACGCGACATGTCACGATTTCGCGACCTCTTTCATGCCTTAGCTTATTTTTCACTCTAGCAGTCGCGAAAATGCGACATGTCACGATTTCACGACATGTCATGATTTTGCGATGTGTTTTCCCCTTTGCTTCCTTTTGCCTCCTACTGTCGCGATTTCGTGACGTTCCGTACACTGGCTTTCTCTCTCCAAACCTGTAGCGATTTCGTGACATTTCCAAAAATCGAAAGTGTAGCGATATCGCGACATTTTCAAAAATGAAAGTGTCACGATTTCGCTACGTTTTTCTAACTTGGCGGATTTTTCTGAAACCTGTCGCGATTTCACGATATTTCCAAAAATGGAAGTGTCGCGATTTCGTGACTTTGCCAAAAATAGAAAGTTTTGGCCTCTGATGAATTTTTCTGTCTGGATTCTGCATTTTCTCATATCAGTGGAAGATTTTCTTTAATCAGCAATAATTCTAACATGTGAAAAATGAATTCTGAACTAAAACAAATTCAGATGCAAATAAAAGCACAACTTTAAAAAGGAGGCAAACAAATTTGGAATTAAAACCTGAAAAATATCAAGAGGGTCCTTACTGCAAAATGAAAGCTCAAAGTTTTCAAAGGATGGAAATTCATTTTTCAGTGGGGGTGTGTTGCTTCTCAACAAATGACGATATCTGCGGGTAAAATAGTAGCATTATTTTAGAACCCAGGACTCTAGTTTCAAAACAACATAGACCATGTATCTTGCCTTGCCACATATATTCTTCAAAATAAATTGACTACTAACTGATAGTTGTTAAAATTTCCCAAGGACATACTAGGCTGAATCATTTAAGAAAGATTTCTGATGTGCAATTACAAGCATATAAAACTTTTTTCAAGAATGACTAGGCCTTCGAATATTGAACTCTGGATTGATCAGCTTTTCTAGATTGTAAAAAATGGGAAACCGAGTAGAGCTCTGTTTACTAGTTTAGCCTTTTACAGCCCCGACAGAGTTACCCTTTAGATTTACACGACCCAGATTTACAACTGTAAGGTAGAATCTACAACTTGGTAGAAGAAAAACGTCTTTTGAAGTCTTGACTGCCTTTTTCATTATATAACTCTTTTTCTTTTTTTCTTTTTATCTCTCTTATATATATATATATTGGAAATAACAGAGTGCCAATTTCATGCTGCCTGCTCAACTTTCATCTCTTTCTTTTGAAATACATCAACATCTGAAAAGCCTTAGAAAGAATAACAATTTTCTTTTAATATTTCATCAATCTGAACTGCTTCAGCTCAGGCACCGATAGCCTCTGTGGATACTCAAATAATTACATGAATCATAGTCCCCTCTTATGACCAACTTTTTTGGATTCCCTAGGAGTTTCTCCAACCAAACAGCATAGCAGTTTCTTTATAATTAAAACAACTGTGGCAAGCAAGACACAAAATCGAATCATCCTTCCACTATTGTTCTGAATAACAAAATAGTTTCACTGTTTAATTAAAGCAGACTATCTCATAATTATGATAATGAACACTGGATTTTGGACTCAGAATGAAACAATATTTAGAAGGCTAACTTTTTTATTGACGCTCAAGCAAAGGCTAAAGAACAAAATTCTTAAGAGCTAGAGAACTTTGTACAGACTTCCAAGGATAAACACAGACCTTTAAAAACAAAAATAAAAAATAAAAAATAAAACTGAACTGCACAGACTTCAAAATAAAACAAAATTAAATAAAACAAAATAAAACTGTACAGGCACCAAAGGAAATAAAACTGCAGGGTTATTTACAAAGGAAATAAAATACAGAACTTCAAAATAGACTAAAACTGCACAGACAATTAGGATTAAACAAAACAAAAGAACACTGCATAGACATTTAAAAACAAACTAAAATAAACAACACTGTACAGACATTTTAAAATAAAACTAAAATAAAATAAAACTAAAAACTGTACAGGCATTTAGAATAAAATAAAATAAAACAACACTAACATAAACTAAAAACTACAGAGTTATTTACAATGTATACACATGTTACAACTTCTTTGTGACTCATTCAAATGATACATTGGACGGAACAACCGAGAAATAATGTTTTAAGTATTGACCATTAACAGGGAGGTCCAAAAAATTACCATCGAGGTCTTGTAAACAAAATGCATTACTACCCAGAATCTCAGCAATCTGGTACGGGCCTATCCATAGTGGCTGCAACTTTGTATGATTACCCTTCTTTTCATGGGCCTTGTCCCATAGAAGCACCAGGTCTACCAGTTTGAAAGCTTTCACTTTGGCCCTCTTGTCAAACCAGTGCTTAACGGTTTCTTGGTGCCGACTGAAGTGCTCCAGGGCTTGGAGTCTTTCATCCTGCAAATTAGTTAGATCTAAAACATGGGCTTCTGCATCAACTTGATCTTCAAAATAGTCTAAGACAAATTGGTAAGTAGGTAATTTCAGAGAGATGGGAACAATTGGTTGGCTACCATACAACAAAGCAAAATGGGAAGTTTTAAGAGCCACTTTATATTTTATCCGGTCAGCCCAAAGTGCATATTTCAATAATGTATGCCACTGCCTGGGTTTTTTCACCGCAAATTTCTTAATGGCATTCATTAAATTCTTATTTGTGGACTCAGCCAGTCCATTGCCTTGAGGACAATAGTTGGATGAAAATCTAATAATTATCCCCATCTGGTATGCCCATTCTGCAAACTCCAATGATTGGAAGCCTGGTCCATTATCACACACCAAATTTAGAGGAACCCCAAACCTGGTTATGACATTTGACTCTAGAGATTCTATCACTTCATGAGCTATACTTCTTGTGGTGGCTGTTGCTTCGACCCATCTTGTGCAGTGATCGGTAGCTGTTAGAACATACTTATGCCCTGTTGAAGAATTTGGATTAATCACTCCCACAAAATCAAGTCCCCATTGCATGAAAGGTTTATTTATTACAACAGGCTGCAATGGTAGAGCCCGATTGGCCTCTTTGGATACAAAAGTTTGGCACTGATGGCAGGTTCTCACATGCTGATGGGCATCTTTAAATAGTGTAGGCTAGTAATAGCCTGCTCTCAATATTTTATGCACAGTAGAAGATCTTGAGGAATGTCCTGCCCCTAACTTTTTATGAAAACTGGACATGACTTCATTGACTTCACCCCGAGAAATGCATCTCAAGAAAATTCCAGCATAATTTTCTCTGAACAAATTACCTGCTTTGAGGAGATAATGAACAACTTTCAATTTTAATGCTCTCCTTTGGGTTCTGTTCAAGTGAGACGGGCAAACTCCAAACTGCAGCAGATGAATGATATCTCCATACCAGTCATCAGATTCAGAATTTAACTGATTAACTTCTTCCCGTACAGGTATTTCGGCAATGTTTCGGGACAAACCAAGTCCCTTGATCAATTTTGCAGGCCGAATCTCTAATTCATATTCTTGCAGCCTTGTAACCCAATTACCTCTTAGTTCACCCAACTCATTCTGACTTAATAGGTATTTAACAGCTGGGTCTGGAACTATAGCATGAATTCTGCTTCTTAGTATGTAGTGCTTGAACTGCTTAACTGCTCTTACCAAGGCATAAGCTTGTTTGTCTAAACGAGAATATTTTAGCTCAGCCCCCTTCAAATTGGCACTCTTGAAAGCAATTGGATGTTCTCCGGTTTCCCTCCGTTGGGTCAGAACTGTAGCAAGTGTGTGTTCAGAAGAAAAGGTGTACAGATAAAAATTTGCACTGAAATCTGGGCTTACCAAAACTGGTGCTTGTTTGATGGCAGTCTTGATTTCTTGGAACGCTGTTTTAGCTTCTGTGGTCTAGACAATCTGAGCAGTTTGCTTCAGCATGTCATTCAGTGGCTTGACTATCTCTGCAAAATCGGATATGAACTTCCTGACAAAGTTAATTTTTCCAAAGAAGGACCTCAACTCTTTCTTGGAGTTGGGAAATGGTATGCCGGATATGGCTTCAACTCTGTCCGGATCCATGGAAATGCCATCTTTTGTGACCAAGTGCCCAAGGATTTTTCCTTCTATTACACCAAAAATGCACTTCTTCGGATTCAAAGAAATGCCGAACTCCCTACATTTGTTAAACACAGACTCCAAGTGTTTTACATGGTCAAACCGAGATTTAGAGAAGACTGTTAAATCATCCATGTAAACAATAATACATTTACCCATAAGGCCCTTGAAAGCATGATCCATTGCTCGTTGAATTGTAGCTCTGACATTTATTAATCCAAATGGCATCCTCTTGTAAGCAAAAGTTCCCCACTTAGTTGTGAAAGCAGTTTTCATTCTGTCTTCCTTCTCAACCAATATCTGATTATATCCTGAGAAACCATCCAGAAAAGACATCATCTCCGAACCATTGACAATCTGTAACACCTCATCCATAGAAGGCAGCGGATAATTATCTTTCTCAGATGCCTTGTTCAAATTTCTAAAATCCACACACAGGCAGATCTCTCCATTTTTTTTTGACTGGCACCAGATTGGCCAGCCAAGTAGAATGCCTGATGGGAAAAACAATGGCGGCACTCAATAATTTTTCTACCTCTTTCTGGATGAGGGGCTCTAACAGAGCATTGACATGCCTCTGCTTTTGCCAGAAAGGTTTGTAAAATTCCTTTAAAGGTATAATATGAGTGTAAACTTTAGGATCAAATACCTTTAAGTCTTTGTATGACCAGGCCATAACATCCTTGGACCTGTGAAGAAAATCAATCATACTTCTTTTTATTTCTGGATCACAGTTCTTAGCCAACTTGATGTGCCTGGGATCTTCTTCAGTTCTTATGTTCAGGTTTTCAGTCTCATTGTCTGTGGCACCCACATAATCCTCAGAATTCACCTTTTTCTTGATTTTGTCAACATCAAAGAGTCGCTCCAGCTCCACCATCCCTTTTGGAATTCTGTTGTCTTTCAATCTCATTATTCCCCTATCATCATCTAACTGCTCCAGCAGAGTATCCCTTTGGCCCTCATCGATTATAGCATTTTCAAATGTGTTAGTACTCTGCAAAAAGTTTACAATCTGTTGATCATCAAAGAAAACCTGAAAATTATCTATATTATTTGGGACTGAAGGAAAAGGGATCAACTCAATTGAAAAATTATTCCATTTAAATTCTTCCAGTGGTTTTAAAATTGCGACTGAAGAAGCCAAGACATCTGCATGTGAATTCTGCTCTCTGGGTATGTGTCAGATTAAAAGCATCAAAGTCTTCTACAAGATCCCAAGCCCTATGTTTGTATCCTTTTAAATAATATGCTTTACACTGGAATTTACCTTTGACTTTATTAGCCACCAATTCCGAATCAGTAAAAACTTGAATATTTCTTGCTCCTTTGTCCAAAGAAAATTTCAATCCTAATACCAGATCTTCATACTCTGCTAAATTATTTGTACAAGGGAAATGTAGGCGGTAAGACATAAAATATGTCTAACTTTCAGGCCCTTTAAGGACTAACCCTGTGCTAGAACCCTGTTTAGATCTAGCCCCATCCACATGAAGCATCCAGACTTCATTACTATGAACAGGATGAGCTTTACTAAACTTGTTATTTTGCTCCGTTGTTAAATTGTAAACTCCAATATCTACCTCCACAATATTTACAGTTTCATTCTTTGCATTGTACACAATAATTGTATGCTTGTACCTGGGTTCTCTTTCAACCCATAATTGATTTGCCACTCCTTTCCACGGCAACCACATGTGTGAAAAATTTGTTGCCAAGTATCCATTCAGAGATCTCGACCAATCCCTGCTCAAAAGCATCACGTACCCCACGGGGATATCCACAACCTGGATTTCAATTTTATGTTGAGCCCTTGGCTGAGATGCTAATTGGATATGAATATTTTGAAGTTCTCCCACTACTTTAACCTCTGATTTGTCTAATTGGACAACTCTCCTTTCAGACTTCATTGGGGTCAGACCCAACTGCTGACAAATGGCCAAAGACATAACATTAGCAGATGCACCCGAATCTACCAAACAATTGTGTAAGTTCTTCCCAAAAATACGAACAGTCAATAAAAATGGGGGAACTTCAGTTTTCTCTTTGTACATGGCTACATTCACATTTGCTATTTTCTTCCCCTTGTCCAAAGATTTTGTAGTATGCCTAGAGTATGTTTTTATCAGGTTGTCTCTCTGTTCTGAAATCTGGGCCAACTCATGAAGAGTAATGTTGGCCTTGATATTTTTCATATCCTCCACTATGTTATATCCCTTATTAAGTGGAGGGACAAAAGCATCTGGTCCCCTCAGATTTCCTCCCTTGGGTGGATATGGATTATTGCTTGGAGAGGGGTCTGGAGGAACATTGTGAGAGTTGTCCGGAGGGGTAGATGTAGTATTAGGCTCCGGATTCTTGTTTCTCAAGTTGTAGTTATCCCTTATGTACTGTTGGAAAGCTTGCACCTCATCCATAGGCATTTCAACTACATTCTCAGATTCATCCGAGAAAGTGAAAGAATCCAAGACCATAGCTGCACTATGGTTGGATGAACTTGGGCCATCCGTAGTTCTTTGATTTTTAAGAGAGATCAAATCCCCAGACAAAGCTTCAAATGCATTAAAAAATTACAAACAATCCAACTCCCCGTGCTGGGAAGTAACATGTATTCTGCACCAGTTAGGCAGAGCTAAATCGTAGATATTCACATCATGACTCTTACCTTTGTAATCTTTATTACGTTCATATGGGGGTCGGTTGAATCTGTTCGGTTGATATGAATACCTGTTGGAGTTGTCCCTAGTAGAAAATTGCCTTTTAAAACTCAAAAAATCATTGGCCAGCTTCTAAACTATTTTTGAGACTTCTTCAACTCTTACATTGTCAGCCTCTTTGCCTGGGTTCTGTACATTCTCAACAAGTGCTACAACCAATGGATTTGCTGATGGTAGAGTCTGACAAACTAGCAACATCATCTGATGTGGTATGGGATTGAACACAGGGGCAGCTTGTGTGACCAGAGGAACTTGCTGAGCATTTAAAGGTTGGGGTCCCAACTGTCTTTCCAGAATCAAAGCTTCTTTATAAGCCTTTGTTAAATTAGTAACAGAGGGATCTCTTTTCAAAAAGACAGAGGTCATCGGATCTAGAGAGTTTCTAAAAATATCTAATGCTAGGTCTGCATTCGGTACATAATACCCAGTAAGTCTACCATAAGATTTCTGGAATCTAACATTATAAGATTTGATAGATTCACTTAATTCTCTTTTGATACCAGAAAACTGTTGATACAATATACTAGGATCTATTACCTCCCCGAACTGTGACACAAAAACCTTTTCTAAGTCATTCCAACTGGTAACAGAATCATTAGTGAGGTTTAGAAACCAGTCATAAGCTCCCTCCTGGAGAGTGAACGGGAATAGTCTGCAAGCAACATCTTCATGCTGTACATTTAATAATTTCAAAGCATTCTTGAATGCAACCAAATGTTCTTCTGTAGTTCTTTTCCCATCATGTTTATATCTGGGGAGATATATTTTTTGATTTCTGGGTAGGTCATGGGGTATACCCGAAATATTCAAAGCAGTGGAACCCAACTAATTTGCCATTACTACTTGGTTGACAGTGATATTCTAAGTTGTGGTTGGAGTAACTATCAGCGGTGATAAAACTGTTTCAGATAGAGACTTGGCCCTTCTGAGGCTACTTCTTCTCGAAGTTTCTGATTCAGGCACAAGGAGCTCTCCATCTCTAGGGTGGGACCTTGTTACCCTATATGTAGAATCCAGCTTTTCACAAGCACTTACAACCTTACAATCCTTAACAGAGTACTGAACTTGAGGTCTTCTTTTCTGGCAATTTTAAATATTGTACTGACAACTTACAATACTGATCGGAGTTTAGTTGGCCCTCCTAGCGCCATTTTTAAATGTTGGTCTGAATTTTATATACACCTTGTGAAGAATGAGCATGAAACTCTGATAACACTTATACGGGATAAATCTCACTCACTTTAGGATCTAGCTGGTTACCAAGGTGTGAGTTACAGAGTCAGGTCGAATGTCAATTCACTCTTTTCCGCTTCTGGAATAGTTTTCAATATGGATTGTCTGTTACCTTACAACGGGCTCACTGAACTTGTTCAGTAATTTTCAGAAGTTGTCACTTGTTGACAATCATATTTAAAATTAATTCTTTGATCTAGCTCTTATGGGTCAGTAGATTTAAATAAAAGACAAATTTAAAAGAAAATAAAAATGGGTCATTTCACGGTAAAACAAAGAGAGTAGGGTAGGGCAAAAAGAGAAGTCTATCAAACTTAGCTGTAAGACCAAAACTACCAATTTTATTTATACTATCAGCTTCACAACAGAACAAATCAAAGAAGAAAGTGTCCAGCTTTCTAAGATCACTTTCTACTAAGAGCATAAGGCAGAGATGGAACAGATCTAACAGAAAATTATAAATCGAAAGGAAGTCGGTTAAAATTGATATCCTTCACCGGTAGCCTAGCTCGCACAGTGAGGATAGAGCAATTAGAACAGGCCTGAACCTTAAATCTATAATTTTCCCTAGCATACAATAGAACAAATGAAGCCCAACAGCATATTTAATCTTGATAACACAGATTCGCAGCATATATTTAATAAACTTTAAAGAAATGGATAATAAAAGAAGATGAACTTATCACAATCTGAAAAATATTAGGCTCCTGGCCATGCTATCACAGAAAACAAAAGCACATCAACTCCAAGTCCAGAAACAAAGTATTTAACAAGATTTGCAAGAAATTGCTTCAATAGCCTTTTATTTCTAAGTTTTCGCCTCCTGCGATTACATTGAGAAGAAGTATTTATAGACTCAGGACAGACCCTGATCTTTTTAGAAATATCTTCTTCTCCAACCGTAAATCTTATCATCTTAAACCCTAGTACCCGGGTTTTACAATATAAAGCCATTTAAAACAAAGTTCGAATAAAACTTAACCATTCTGCAAATCAATGCAGTTACTTGCCATAAATGGAGAAGACAGAATTCAAATGCCACTTGCATTCACCCGCAACTGTGAGTAAATGTCTTCATTAATGCCCTCGGGTAACTTAGATGAATCACCACTTCTCTGACATTTCATCTCCGTAGAGCCATCCCTGAGTTGAAATTGCCTGCAAGCTATTAATTCTGCCATAAATTTTTCATTAAATGCATCCATCGACAAATTTTGGTAACTGAGTATAGATATTTTTGCTTTTCGGCCAATTCCTGACATACTCATTTAAATGGGTAGTTTCTTAGTCACCGTAAAGTCTCTTTGCGGCCAGATCTGTAAAATTTGGATGAAACAACAATTTTTGGCATCTCTCATTTCAATATGGTTGTCTTCGATTAATTTGCACTTAACTTTGTCTTTATGGCCATTTCTCCGTTATCATGTAAGTGCCAGATGGCTTCCTGCATGAAAGAACAAAAGATGGATTAGTATTTTAAAAATATTAAATCAAAACTTTAATTATTAAATCAGATTAAAACCCTAATGTTTATTTGCATGTCGAGCTCTAATCATCTGATACATGGCTTGCTTTGTCTTGACACGTGTCACAAAATTATGACACGTGTCCATTTCTAGCCGTTTCTATTTTTGGGCTCTTTGCTGCCAAGGTCGCGAAAATGCGACATGTCACGATTTCACGACATGTCGTGATATCGTGACCTGCTTCCCTGTCGCTGCCGCGAAAATGCGACATGTTACGAAATCGTGACCATTTATCCCCCTGGCAAATTTTCGCTTTGACGACAGCGAAAACATGACATGTCGTGATTTTGCTACATGTCGTGAAATCGCGACCTCTTCTGTGCCCTTGCACCTCTTTAGCTTTATCACAGCGAAAACACAACATGTCGCGATTTCACGACATGTCACGAAATCGCGATCCTTCCTTGCCTTAGCGACTCTTTCTTCTTCACCTGTCACGATTTCGCGACATCGCGATTTTGTGACACCTTTCTCACTTGCCCCTACTTCTTGAACTTTGTCGTGATTTCGTGACATCTCCATGCCTTAGCCGTTTTCAGCTTCTTGCTGTCGTGATTTCGCTACATGTTTGTGCCTTGGGGTATTTTCTGGCTGCACTGTCGTGAAAATGCGACATGTCACAATTTCACGACATGTCACGAAATCACGACATGTCACGAAATGGCTGTCTTCGATTAATTTGCACTTAACTTTGTCTTTATGGCCATTTCTCCGTTATCATGTAAGTGCCAGATGGCTTCCTGCATAAAAGAACAAAATATGGATTAGTATTTTAAAAATATTAAATCAAAACTTTAATTATTAAATCAGATTAAAACCCTAATGTTTATTTGCATGTCGGCTCTAATCATCTGATACGTGGCTTGCTTTGTCTTGACACGTGTCGCAAAATTGCGACACGTGTCCATTTCTAGATGTTTCTATTTTTGAGCTCTTTGCTGCCAAGGCCGCGAAAATGCGACATGTGGCGATATCGCGACCTGCTTCCCTATCGCTGCCGTGAAAATGCGACATGTCGCGAAATCGTGACCATTTCTCCCCCTGGAAAATTTTCACTTTGACGATAGCGAAAACACGACATGTCACGATTTCGCTACATGTCGTGATATCGCGACCTCTTCTGTGCCCTTGCACCTCTTCAGCTTTATCGCAGCGAAAACATGACATGTCGCGATTTCGCGACATGTCACGAAATCACGATCCTTCCTTGCATTAGCGACTCTTTCTTCTTCACCTGTCGCGATTTCGTGACACCTTTCTCACTTGCCCCTACTTCTCGAACTTTGTCACGATTTCACGATGTTGCGAAATCGCGACGTCATGATTTCATGACATCTCCATGCCTTAGCCATTTTCTGCTTCTTGCTGTCGTGATTTCGCTACATGTTTGTGCCTTGGGGTCTTTTTTGGCTGCACTGCCGCGAAAACGCGACATGTCGCAATTAATCGTGACCTTCTGTATGCACTTGCTACTTTTCCTGAAAAACGTCACGATTTCACGACGTCGCGATTTCGTGACATGTTTGTGCCTTAGCTAATTTTTGATTTCTCTTTGTTTCTTCTTTGCCTTGGACCCGTCGCGATTTCGTGACATGTCACGAAATCGCGACGGTCCGTACGCCTCGGGCCCCCTTGCCGAAAATGTCGCGATTTCGCGACCTATTTTCGACTTGCTTCCTTTTCCCTCACGCGCCGTAAAAACGCGACATATCGCGATTTCACGATATGTCGCGAAATCGTGACCTCTTTCATGCCTTAGCTTCTTTTTCACTCTGGCAGCCGCAAAAATGCGATATGTCGCGATTTCGCGGCGTGTTTTTCCCTTTGCTTCCTTTTGCCTCCTACTGCCGCAATTTCGTGACGTTCCGTACACTCTGGCTTTCTCTCTCCAAACCTATAGCTATTTCGTGACATTTCCAAAAATGGAAAGTGTCGCGATATCGCGACATTTCAAAAAATGGAAAGTGTCGCGATTTCGCTACGTTTTTCTGACTTGGCAGATTTTTCTAAAACATGTCGCGATATCGCGACATTTCCAAAAATGGAAGTGTCGCGATTTCGCTACGTTTTTCTGACTTGGCGGATTTTTCTAAAACCTGTCGCGATTTCGTGACATTTCCAAAAATGGAAGTGTCGTGATTTCGTGACTTTGCCAAAAATGGAAAGTTTTGGCCTCTGATGAATTTTTCTGTCTGGATTCTGCATTTTCTCATATCAGTGAAAGATTTTCTTTAATCAGCAATGATTCTAACATGTGAAAAATGAATTCTGAACTAAAACAAAGTCAGATGCAAATAAAAGCACAACTTTAAAAAGGAGGAAAGCAAATTTGGAATTAAAACCTGAAAAATATCAAGAGGATCCTTATTGCAAAATGAAAGCTCAAAGTTTTCAAAGGATGGAAATTCATTTTTCAGTGGGGGTGTGTTGCTTCTCAACAACCCTAAAACTACTACTCTTGCTACACTCTAGCCCCTCCATCCACCTCTACCTAGATCTCTCCCCTACCCTAAATATCTAAGGTAGTTTATGCCTCAATGGGATCCCTTGCTCAACTCTCTGACATGAAACATATCAAGCTACTTGCACTATTCGAGGATCACCTGGTAGTTCTACAGTAATCCTCTAGGGTCTAATCTTGGCATATCAATCCTCATAACCATCCTCCACCTCTACATTGTCTACATTGGGACCCACATAGAGCGTATCATGTGCATCCAGCTCCCAAAAATGAGTGATATCTACCTCTCCTATTGTAATAGTATCATCTCTTGTCACCCATCGAAACCAAATATCTCTCACCACTGGTATATCTTGTACCAACCCCAACTGGTGTTGTACTCGATTAAATTGATATAACTCCATTTATTTATTCTCAGACTATAACCATCAAATCCATTGCACCCAAGCAAGCTCAAATCCATATATCTCCCACCTTGGATACATTCTCCAAGATCTCCATATAATTTGATGAGATAGCAACTCATTAATCACTCTCCTCACTGAATCTAATCCTCCCCATCACCCTCTATAACATCCTCTCACTAGTGCCCATTGATAGATAGCTAGATGACCATCGTCTAGCCCTTCCAAGCCAAGCCATTCGACCTCCTCAAAGCAATATGCTCCCAAAATCATACCTGGAGCAAAGTAGTGACCATGATACAACTATGGTTCTTATACACAACATTCCATAATGTCCTGTATATGTGACATAAGAAAAAGGATCCCTATACGAATCAGCTCCCTGTGTCCCTCATCTCCATCATGAATCCAGCCAAGTACCATGGTAGGTATGTCACCTACTCATGTGGTTAGATACCAAGCTAGTAATGACTACACCCAAAACCATTGTCAATGTACTAATCTTGATCTCTACTAAGTGGTTCACGCTGATACCACTTTGATTAACCAAAAATTATGGATCTTTTATTAGCTTATCCAAGGCTCTCGTCTGTGATACAAATTGATAAACTAACATACCTTTTATAGGAATCTTGAGGATGTTCCACACATCCTCTAAAGTGATGGTCACCTCCCATATTGATAACCAAAATATAGAAGATTCTTAATACCATCACTCTACCAAAGCTATCAGCAAAGTTGTATCCATGTTGACTTGGGGTATCTTAGCTATATCTAGTAGCCCCACCTACTATAATAGGTCTCTATCCATATGGTCTAAGGCTCTCAATTGAGCCTTGTAGTCCTTGATTCATCATTCTTGATTCTTGAGCATACCATACTATAAAAAAAATACATAAACATCATAAATCATTTAATTAGTACATCTATAAAAAATCCAAACATTAAAAACATTAAATCTAAAATGCATAAGTAAAACAGTGCAAATTCACTTTACTTCAAGAAAATTTATTGCAAGTTTAGCATTTTCACTTCCAAAAAATTTTAGAAAGTGAATTCATCATATTTGCAAGGTTTGCAATAATTTTGTAGGGTTTGCAGCGAATTCGTTTCTAGTGAATTCGTGCATCCCTAGCTAATCATGTAGTCATGGTGCAAATTCACCGCCTAGGGCATGAATTCATTGTGATGGCCGCACGACCTTAAATCTAATAAAAAATCCATATTTTATAAAAAATTATAAAAATGAAAAGCAAAATTTAATGGAAAACCTAAAATCTAGATTATATATACGCTTAGATCTACTTGGTCATCCCTCGTTTGAACGATATCAGCTTTGTGAGTCAAACACGCCATTTTATCTAAAGCCCAATTTTACCATATTCCCCCTTTTAACCCTTTTTTTTCTCGAGCTTCCCTATGTCTTTTTGAGTTTCACAAGGAATAATGTTTTCCTCCAGAAACTCGAGTGGGTACCCCTACCATATAAATTTTACGCATTAATTTGCATTCAATTAAAAAAATGACTTTTTTAGGTCAATATTTTATCGTAAACCATTGGTCCCTTTTTCCACCAATAATTTTTTTACCTCGCATGCCTACATATTTCTTTGACGCATTTAGTACTCATAAATGCACCAAAGAGGGGGCAAAATGTAGACACGGAATTTTGACTCACATCAAAATTCCCTAACTTCCCAAAATTAGGTTTTCATCATCTTCACCCTTATTTTTTTCACACATGTTAATTGTAATAATACACCCCTTTTATTTTTATAGTTTTGCTTTATTTTGAGCAGTTTTGCTCTATTCCGAGTGATTTTGCTCTATTTCGAGCAGTTTCACACCCCACACAAATTTGATCACTTTTGATCAAATCTGCACAAACAGGAGCGAAATTACCAAATCTGATAATTTACATAAATTTGGAAACCCATTAGGATTGCGTTCCAATGGATTTTGCTTCCTTTTATCTATGCTATATTGGCTCCCAGAATTGGCCTACAAATCTTCCTAGATTGGTAATTTGTCCAACCTAGGTTAACAACCAAATGCCAACCCATTTTTATCCAAATGACTCCCCCCATGTGCTAATAAAAACCTATAAAGTAAAGCTCTCTGGCTCTTTAAAGGGTCCTGTTGGTGGAATTTCACATGAGAACCAACTCTATGTTTTTCCTGTTTTTATATTAACTCTTTGTTGTAGGTAAAGTTATAGGTTTCGAAGGATGCATTCTAAAGCCTCATTTCGCCAGTGACTTACCACCCTTAACTACCATAAACCTGCAATATTGGATGAGCCAAGAATTGTAAGCATGATTAATTTTCAAAAAATTTCATAGTCGATTTTACCTAAAACCTTAGGCATTAATTAAAATTAAGCATATTCGTGGGTTAATTCCCTCCAACAACGAATTCACTCACTTTGAAGTGAATTCACTTCAAATTTAGTGAAATTGCACAAACACCAGCCTGGGGGTAATTTTTTCTTCAAATCCATTGTTTTAGTTTGTATCTTATATTTATGTTGTCCCATATTGCATATTGCATCATATATTACATTGTTTAATCATCGCATCATAGCTTTTGTCATCTATAAATAGATCTTATGATTTCCTGCTTTTGTGTATGGTTGGTTAAAAATACTGAAGGGATTTGACGACTATATCCACAAGATCAAAATTTTCAATGGCTTAAGTAGATCCTTGAACCCTAACTCTCATGTTTAGTGTTTTATTTGATAATTTATAGGTTCATTGCAAGTTCACTTTGGAATTTTTGGCAATTTTACCACATTGTTTTTATCTGTTGCTGTTCATGTAGTGTGTTGCATAAATTTTAAGGACTCACTCCTCTGTGTTTTCTTTCAAGTTTTGGTGCCAAAGCAGCTAAGTTCAAAGTTGTCACGAAATCGCGACCAAAAAAAGGGTAGTAGCGACCATGGAGCAAAACTGTCGCGATATCGTGACATGTCACGGTATCGCGGTCAAAGCAAGGAAACAAGAGGGTTGACCAGAAATGTTGAGCAAGGTGCAAAAACAGTATTGTCATTGTTGTCAACATAGACAGATAGATCAATTGATGCAGTGGACAGGAGTTCAGAGGTCAGTCAAAGCATGTACAGTGAATTTCCAAGAAGACAGAAGAGGCCAACATTCAAAAGATCAAAGAAAAAGACAAGTAAGAAAACTATCACAATATCACGACATGTTTGGCCAGAAAGAAAAACTGTCGCGATATCGCAACATGTTTGGTCAGAAAGAAAAAACTATCGCGATATCACAACATATTGAGCAAGAAGGAAAAACTGTCGCGATATCGCGACATGTTAGAAGAGAGAGAAGAAGAAAGAAAAACTGTCGTGATTTCATGACATGTTAAAAGAGAGAGAAGATTGAAAAACTGTCACGATTTCGTGACATGTTGGAAGAGAAAGAGGAGAGAGAAAAAGATGTCGCGATTTCGCGACATGTTTCATTTTCGTGGTCCAAAGCGAAGAAAAGAGGAGAGAGAAAAAGATGTCACGATTTCGTGACATGTTTCATTTTTGCGGTCCAAAGCGAAGAAAATAGGAGAGAGAAAAAGATGTCGCGATTTCGTGACATGTTTCATTTTCGTGGTCCAAAGCAAAGAAAAGAGGAGAGAGAAAAAGGTGTCATGATTTCATGACATGTTTCATTTTCGTGGTCGAAAGCGAAGAGAAAGAGGAGACAGAAAAAGGTGTCATTATTTTGCGACATGTTTCATTTTCGCGGTCCGAAGCGAAGAGGAAGGCAGAGAAAGAAAAAGTGTCACGATTTCATGACAGGTTCGAGAGAAAGAGCTTGAAAAGAAAAGTGTCACGATTTCGCGACAATTTGCAAAAAGGATTGTACGGATGGAAAAGTGTCACGATTTCGTGACAGGTTCGAGAGAAAGAGCTTGCAGAGAAAAAGTGTCGCGATATCATGACATGTCGGGTTTTTGCGACCCGATGAGAAGAAAAGCGCCAAGGAGAAAATGTGTCGCGATATCGTGACAAAAGTAAAGAAGGAGAGTACAGAAGCGAAAGTGTCACGATTTCGCAACATGTCATGTTTTTGTAGGTGCAAGCTGAGAAAAGGACAAAGAGGCGAAAAGTGTCACGATATCGCGACATGTCATGTTTTCACGGGTGCAAGCTAAGAAGAGGACAAGAAGGCGAAAAGTGTCGCGATATCGTGACATGTCATGTTTTCATGGGTGCAAGCTGAGAAGAAGACAAGGAGGTGAAAGTGTCACGATTTCATGGGTATAAGCCAAGAAAAGAAGTACGATAGCGAAAGTGTCATGATATCGCGACATGTTATGTTTTCGTGGGGCCAAAGTTAAGAAACAGAGCAAAAAGAAAAAGTGTAGCGATATCGCTACATGTATTCTCGTGGGCCGAAGTTGAGAGAAAGCATACGAAAGAAAAAGTGTAGCGATATCGCTACATGTTGCATTCTCGCAGGCCAAAGCTAAGAGAAAGTGTTTAGAGGCAAAAGTGTCATGATATCGCGACATGTATTTTCGCAGCAACAACTACAGAAGAGTTACAGAGGCAGTTGAAGCCGACAAAGATTGATGTTAGCCAACGAAGATTAGGGTTTGCAGCCAATGAAGATTAGGGTTTGTAGCCGACTAAGATTAGGGTTACAACCAACTAAGATTAGGTTTTTGATCTTGAAAATATTGTTATAAAAGGAAGGTTGTTTGAAGAGTTTGAAGTTGTGAAGTGCGACGCTCGGATACAGTGCGCAAAGTGCGAAGTTCGGTCGAAGATATTGTCGAATAAGTGTCGAAGCGAGAAATGTGGCCGTAAGAGCGTAGAAAGCGCAGAAGCGGCAAGATGATGGCAAAGTGCACAAAGTGAGCAAAGAAGTCGAATCATGCTAAGTGTGAAATTCACAAAGGAAGCAGAGTGCACAAAATGGGGAAGACGATAGTGAAGCTCGACAGTGAAGCAGCAGATTGTGCGAAGTGATTGCACAGAGAGAGCAAAGTGCATAGAGGACGTAAAGGTGAAATAGACCAGTTAGGGTCTTGTAAAAGCAAAGGTATTTTACCATCAAACTTATAGATTCAAAATTGAAGTCCAGGTTGCAGTCTGGCATCAGGGGTTGGTGCTCCTTCTAGTAGGTCTTTGGTAAATCAGGGGTTGTTGCTCCTTTCTGTTGGTGTAGATAAATAAGAGGTTGGTGCTCCTTCCAGTGGGTGATGGTAAACTGATTGTAAAGTTGTTTCTTTGTAAAGGCTAAATTTGGATGGTAGTCCAAGTAGTCATTCTTGAGGAGTAGCAAAATTGATGAACCTCATTAAAATCTTATGTTGTGTGATGTTCTCTTGCTGTACTTGTTGTATCTGTTTATAAGTTTTTAATTGCTGCTGTTTTAAGAGCTGTAAATTCATGCTTAAAGTACCACACTAATTCACCCCCCCCTCTCAGTGCCATTGTAAGGCTAACAAGAAAATGTCACGATATCGCGACATGTCAAGTTATCGCGGGTCTCAGAGGAGAGAGAAGATTGAGTGGGAAAACCGTCGTGATATCACGACGTGTTGTGAAATCATGATCAAAGTGGTCAAATGGAACAAGGAGCTAAATATGTCATGATTTCATGACATGTTTCAAAATCGTGATGCAAGATAGAGAACTGAGTTGAAGAATAAAAAATGTTGTGATATCGTGACATGTCTTGTTTTCGCGATGTCCGACAGGGAAAAATGCTAAGTTCAGAAATTGTCACGATATCGTGACATGTCGTATTTTCGTGACCTGTCACATTTTCACGGTCAACGGTAGCAAGGGGAAGAGTCGACGCAAGGCTGTCGCGATATTGCGACATGTCACATTTTTGCGACTTGAAGCCAAGATGAAGGGCAAAGATGAAAAATGTCACAATATCGCGACATGTTGGATTTTTGCAGAGGATAGTGACAAGACAACAAGTTCTTGGAAGATGGCACGATTTCATGACATGTCAAGTTTTCACGACAGGAAAGCGGAGACGAAGCAGTTGAAATAAATTGTCACGATTTCGCGACATGTCGCATTTTCGTGACCTGTCACATTTTGCGACGGAGAGCAACAAAGAAGCCAAGTGAGAGGAGAATGTAGCAATTTCATGACATGTCGCATTTTTGTGGTTCTAGGCAGTAAAAGGAAAACATGGAGAAAGATGTTGTGACATCGTGATATGTCGCATTTTCGTGACTGGTCGCGTTTTTGCGGATGTGCATGAAGAAGAAGGCAGAGCGTAGCAAAACGTCGTGATATCACGACATGTCGTGGTTTTGTGACTGAAAGTGGCAGAAGTTTACGGAGAGGAAAAATGTCATGATTTCATGACATGTCATGTTTTCGCGACCTGTCACGGTTTCATGCTAGGAAGCAGTTCAACAGCATGATGAAGTATTGCAATTTCCCAAAATTAAAAGCTCTCCAGAATTTAATGTTTTGTTGCTTTCCAATGTATGCAAGATGGAAGAACGTGCTCAGGCATATAGTTGTTGAAGCCACCAGAATTAAAGATACCTCCATTATTAAAAGCTCCTATTTGCAATTTTCTAAGGGTTCAAGCTTGGTCTGAGAACAGTCATTTAATGAAAGACAGCTGGTTCCTTATTTCTGTTCGGCTTGTGACTTCTCCGAGGCAGGATTAAGTAGATCATTTCCCTTTTTTGTTACATATTTTGTGGATCTCGAGGAAGTCTGTTCCATGCTCTGAATGCTGCAAAGAGGCAAGACCTCTATAAATATCATCGTATATCTCAAAGAAAGGGAAGGGAAGAGAGACATGTTTTGCAAGAACACTCATCAAGTTCTCTACGTAAATAAAAGATATTTGGCCTCTGATTTTACAAGCAACTTCTATGTGATTTCTTTCTATCTTCTGCATTTCTCCTTTACGCTCGTATTGCTTTTCTCCTGCTAAATTTAAATTCTACATCTAAGTTTGAATATTGTCGGTGAGGAAGTGAGTTCTGGAATGCAATTCTGGAGGTTGTCCATGCAAGGTTGTAAATGAACTAGGATGCACTCTTTTATTATATGTTGCTTATGTGCTTGAAATTAAATTCCTGCTACTACTCTTTCCTCGATCTGACAAATTTGGCCTGTGGCCATATTTCCCATCTCTTTCCGTAATTTCCCATTTCTTTCCACATATTTCCCATTTCTTTCCTGCAACTCTAGTCTTCAACAACATAGAATTTAGTAAGGGAACAGACCCTCTCTGGAGATTGGTCTAGGAGATATTTCTTTCTCTCGACATTTCAATGTTGGCCATGTCTAGGGCGCATAGACATATAAAATCCTTTCCTGTGGCAGATTTGTGACCAACAGTTTTTGGCACACCCGTTGGGACAGACTGTTTCTGTCTCAAAAATATCCACATATTTGGACAGCCTGGAGGAATCAAAATTTTTGATGAACTGTCTTGACCTCAAAAGCAAAGATTGTAAGTTTATCTGGTGACTCTGTTGAGCCAACTATCTAGATTTCTTGATCGTAGGCACATTTTATAGCTGAACAAAGATACCCTGGAGGAATCAAGGTTTGGTGAGCAGCTTTGACCTTACAAGCGGAGGAAAGAATGTTCATTTGGTGACTCTGACTTGGCGACAACCGTGATCTTGCAGACCATTGCTATAATGGCGAGGGTATGTTGTCTTAGATGGGATGATCCTGGTCCTCTAAATCTCTAAATTCAGCATGAGATTCCCAAAAGTGCCCTAAAATCCCTAACAAAATACAATGGCACCAAGGGAATGGCCCGAGAGCATATTGATGATGTTGCTGCTTTAGCGACCCTCCATGATATAATTCACGAAGATGTCATGATCAGACTTCTGGTCTCATCTCTGGAAGGAAGGGCATTGCAGTGGTACAGATTGCTTGGGCATAAAAGCATCTGCTCATGGGATGATTTAGCGGGAGTGCTCATTACAACATTTGATGGCTCTCAGGATCCCTTCCAACTTTTGATGCATCTCTCCACCATCACGAGAACACCTCAGGAGAGCATCACAGATTTCAACATTTGATTCTATAGAACTTGGAAGAGAATTCTAGGGGAGATCCAACCGACACCCACCCAAGCCCACCTCTTCTATGTTCGAGCTTTCCATCCGAACATAAGCCTCCTCTTGCTACAATCAAGCGAATGTAGATTCCCTCAAATCTTTGAGGAAGCATTACAAGCGGAGCACCTTCTACTCCTATCAAGAAAATTACCATGGGGAGAAACTCCATTACTTTCTCTAGTAGTTCCTGCTCTTGTCTATCCCACGTAGTATTCATCATGGCCGATCCCTCATACTGTGTAGAGACCTAAAATGTAGTTGTGTGGAACTCAAGAGGCAGGTTTTGTCCAAGGCCAACGATGGGCATATGCAAGCACTCTCCCAGTAATAGATAATATGATTGCTTGCAATTTTCATCAGGAGATGGGCCAAGTAGAGGAACAGGTTCAAGTGGCAGAACCTGAGCACAAAGAGGGCACAGTTTTGCACAGCACACAAGTATTCAACCAGAACCCGTTAAGCATACCTCACCAAAAGGTTGAGCCTGAGGATATCCTAAAAGCAAATTTATCGTCAAAAAGGTTTTGTGATCACACCAAGGGATTGGAGGAGCCTGTACTCAGCCCACAGCCAGTGGAGTCTTCAAAGTGGTGGTATTTGATGTGCAAGATGCAACCAAAGTATTGTCATTGTTGTCAACACACTTAGGTTGATCAGTTGATGCAATTGACAGGAGTTCATTGATGAGCAAGGTGTAGCCAAAGTACAATGGACAGGAGTTCATTGATGAGCAAGGTGTAGCCAAAGTATTGTCATTGTTGTCAACATAGACAGAGGATCGGTTGATGCAATGGACAGGAGTGCAGAGGCCATTAGATAGATCGGTTGATGAAGTGGACAAGAGTTCAGAGCAGTCAAAGCATGTACAGTGAATTTCCAAGAAGACAAAAGTGGCCCAGATTCAAAGGATCAAATAAAAAGATAAGTAAGAAAATTGTCGCGATATCGCGAGATGTTTTTTGTCATGATTTCGTGACATCTTGGAGGAGAGAGAAAATGCTGTCAAAATTGTCACGATTTTATGACATCTCGAAGGAGAGAGAAAATGCTATAAAAATTGTTGCAATTTCGTGACATGGCCGAGGAGAGAGAAAGCGCAAGGAAAACTGTCATGATTTCATGACATGTTGGATGAAAGAGAAAGCACAAGATAAATTTTCGCGATTTCATGACATGTTGGAAGCAAAGAAGGCAAGTAAGAAAACTATCACGATTTCGTGACATGTTTGAAGAAGAAGTGCATGCAAGGAAAATTGTCACGATTTCGCGACATGTTTGGAGAGAAGGCACAGGAAAAGAAAATTGTTATGATTTTGTGACATGTTTGGAGAGAAGGCACAAGCAAAGACATGTGTCGCGATTTCGTGACATGTTTGAGAGAAAGAGCTTGCAAGGAAAAGTGTCGCGATTTCGTGATAATTTGCAAGAGGAAGCGCTAAGAAGAAAAAGTGTCACGATTTCACGACATGTCGGGTTTTCGTGATCTGATGAGAAGAAAAGCGCTAAGGAGGAAAAGTGTCGTGATTTCACGACATGTCAGGTTTTCGTGATCCGATGAGAAGAAAAGCACTAAGGAGGAAAAGTGTCACGATTTCGCGACATAATGCAGGAGAGAGATTCTGATAGAAAAAGGTGTCACGATTTCGTGACATGCTTCTTTTTTGTGGTCCAAAGCAAATAGAAAGAGGAGAAGGATGAAGTGTCATGATTTCACGACAGAATAAAAATGAAAGAGCATGGAAGCAGAAGCGTCGTGATTTTGCAACAAATTCAAGGAGGAAGAGCTCAAAGGTGAAAGCATCACGATTTCATGACATGTTTCGTTTTCGTGGGCGTAACACTGAGAAAGGCACAAGGCAGCGAATGTGTCATGATTTTGTGACATGTGTTTTCACGGGCCAAATACAGAAAAGGCACAAGGCAGCGAAAGTGTCACGATTTCGTGACATGTTCCATTTTCACGGGCGAAAGGCAGAGAAGTGCAAGGAAGCAAAAAGTGTCACGATTTCGCAACATGTCTGGTTTTCGTTGGTGCAAGCCAAGTAGAGTGTACGAAAGCAAAAAGTGTCACGATTTGGTGACATGTCTAGTTTTTGCTGGTGCAAGCCAAATAGAGTGTACGGAAGCAAAAAGTGTCGTGATTTCACGACATGTCTGTTTTTTGTGGGTGCAAGCCAAGAAGTGAACAAGGAGGAAAAAAATGTCATGATATTGTGACATGTCATGTTTTCATGGGTAAATTACGAGAAGAGCACAAAGAGACAGAAGTGTCACGATTTCGCGACAGGTCGCAACAGCACGATTACAGACAGTTAATTGAAGCAGAACAACAGTTAAAGGGGCAGTTGTAGAAGAAAAACATGCAGCCAAATAAGAAGAGTTAACTGGATTCAGTGTGATAGTTACAGGTGTAGTTCAGATAGAAATCATACAAGCTATTTTAAGAACTGTCGAAGAAGGAGAAATCAAACAGTCGCATAAATAGAATCAGAAAATGCATGCATGCACAAAAAAAGATATGAACAGTCATGACCAAGAAGACGAACAGTCATGGTAGAGATATACATTGCATGTAACATAATTCCCACACTATATATACAAAAGGAGTTACATAAAGAAGGAGTTACAGTTGACAAGTGGCAGAAGAGAATATTAAAGAAACAGTTACAATTGACAAGTGGCGTATGAGGAATGAAAGAAGGCATTATAACTAGAGTTTCAAAGTGAAAGGTTTGTTATAAAAGGGCAGTCGTGTAGAGAATTAAATTGTTGCTAAGAGTGAAAAAGTGCTGCAGAAAGAGTGTGAAAGTGCTGCTGAAAGAGAGTGCGCAGGAGGCAAGTGAGCAGGGTGTGTGTTGTGTAAAGAGTGGGCAATGTTAAGAAAGTAATAGACCAGTTAGGGTCTTGTAAAAGCGAAGGCATTTTTATGTCAAAAAGATTCAAAATAGAATTTTGAGTTGGTGCTTGGAATCAGGGGTTGGTGCTCCTTTCTGTTGGTGCAGATAAATTAGGGGTTGGTGCTCTTTCCAATTGGTGCTAGTAAATTAGGGGTTGGTGCTCCTTTCTGTTGGTGCAGATAAATTAGGGATTGGTGCTCCTTCTAGTGGGTGCTGGTAAATTGATTGTAAAGTTGGTGCTTTGCAAAGACTAGATTTGGATAGGAGTCCAAGCAGTCTATTTTTGAGTAGCCAAAACTAGTGAACCTCGTTACATCTTGTGTTGTGGAATGCTCTCTTGTTACATTTGCTTTATGTGATTTTAAGCTTTCATTATTTTGGCTTTAAGAGTTAAAGTTTTAAGTTATAAAGAGCCACACTGATTCACCCCCCCATCTCAGTGCCATTGTAAGACTAACAATTGGTATCATAGCTAAGTTTTTGAACAAGCTCAATCGGCTAAGGTGATCTGGGAAGTGACACAATGGTAGTTGGTGAAGGATTCTCATCAAACAAAGCTCCATTGTTTGACGGGACTAATTATGCATTCTAGAAAATCAATATGCAGACATATCTGTGTGCGTTGGGATACGACATATGGGACTCAGTAGAAAGTGGATACACAATACCCACTACTCCTCCAACCGATGCTGTCGATAAGAAACTATTTGAGAATGAATCAAAGGCAAAGAATGCTATCATGTGTGGTGTAGCAAACAGTGAATTGGTAAAGATCATGAGCTATAAAATTGCAAAAGAAATTTGGGACAAATTGAAGAGCATTCATGAAGGAGATGATAAGATCAAGGAGGCCAAGTTGCAAACTCATCGAACTCAGTATGAAACTTTAAAGATGAATGACGATGAGAACATAGCGACATATATGCTGAGAGTAAATGAAGTCATTAATGCCATTAGAGGACTCGACGAGAAAATCAAAGACCCTACAATCGTAAAAAAGGTATTAAGATCTCTTCCCAAAAGATTTGATTCTAAAGTATCAGCTATAGAAGAATCCAAAGATCTAAATACGTTTAGTATGGATGAGATGCATGGTTCGTTGACTGCGTATGAGATGAGAATAGGAAAGTCCAATCCCATAGATAGAGAAGCTTCTTTTAAAGCCCAAAAAAATACAAAAGCAAAACAAGAATCTGAATATGAAGAGACATCAAATGAGATGGAAGCAAAATTTGTCCGAAAACTAAAAATGGGACAAGGAAAATACAGAGGAAAGCTACCATTTAAATGTTTCAACTGTGGAGGAGTTGGGCATGTTGCAACTAAATGTCCATGAAATAAGGAGAATGAAAGTGATGAAGAATCACACCGAGAAAGAAGTGACTGGAAGAAAAAGACAAATTTCAAAAAGGGGAACTTCAAGAAGAAAAGTTTCATCTCCAAGAATGTCAGTTCATCAGAAGACAGTTTCGATGAGGATTTCGAAGAGGAAATAGGTGAAGCTATTTTCATGGCATTCGAAGAAGAAAACACTGAAAAAGAACAGGAATATGATGAAAACCTTGAGGCTAAGGATGAAGTAAATCTAAGAGATGAGTTGATCGCTGCACTTGAAGATTTGGGTTTAGAAAGGAAAAAGAACAAAAGACTATCCAAGAAGTTGGAAGAATATGAGGGTAATATTGAAGATCTCTTCTTACAAATTCACAAAGCCAAGAAAATAGAAGAAGCCATGAAGTCACAGATCAATGAGAAAGAGATTGTTTGCTACAAACAAGAAGAGGAGATTGTGTTATTGAGGAAACAACTAGAAGAGGCCAATACAAATCTCAAATTTGAGAAGAGCACAGAGCTGCTAGATAAAGTGATAAGGCAACAAAGAAGCCCTATGTGCAAGCTTGGTCTTGGATATGAAGTTGAACAACCTTCATCTTCTAAATCTGTAGAGAAGAAGAAATCCACTACTGAAGGATCAAAGCAAGAAAAGCTTGAAGGTGAATCTTCAAACGAAAAAAAATCTCAAAGGAGATCTACAACAAAGCAACCACAGCAAAAGAGGTTCTCTCACTCTCACTCTTTTCATAATAATGCTTTTAACGACTATTGTTTTAGATGCAGCCATTATGGTCACCAGGCAATTTATTGTGGATTGAATAATAAATCAAGGAGTTATGCTGGTAGAAATACATCTGCTCTTTTGAGTGAACACCATGTGCAATGTTTTAAATGTAATGGTCATGGGCACATAGCAAGGTTTTGTCCAAGCACCTCTGCATCTAATCTAAGGCAAGACCGCAGATTCCATCAGACACAAAGAGTGCAACACAGACAGGAAAATAATTATCCATCAAGAATGCACAAGAGACAACCACCCAAGAGAAATTTTCAGGTTCACGAAAAGGATCAAAATGGGGATGCAGGTGAAAACCCTCAGCCTGAGTTCAAGAAAAACTGGAGAAAGAAAGAAGAGAGGAAATCGTGTCTCCTTGGACAGAAGGAGATTACTCCTATATTACACTAAGCAGCTCCAGGTAGCACATCCTCAGGGGGAGCAATGTTAAAGTTTATTTTAATGCTCCTATGTATTTGTGTAGTTATCTGAGGATGAAAGGAAAGTAGTCGGGGAGTTGTTGTATAGCTGTCAAAGTGTGTTTTCAGTTCATGTAGTTGTTTGTGGTAGTGTAGTGAAGGGTGGTGATTAAATTGAGAGTTGTCATTACTGGTAGAATTGTTGTATGTCATTGTTGAATTGGTGATGGTTCTTACTGCCACTGTCATAAGTTAAGGATTATAATAGTTCAGATGATTTGGTTGGTTTTGTGGTACTGTGTTTGATGCTTGCATAGAGTTGGCAATAAAACTGCAGAGTTGGTACAAGTGTGAGTCACTTTTCAACCTTGTTGACAGATGTGAAATCAGCGTTTTGAATGGGAAGATTGAAGAAGAGGTTTACAATGAGCAGCCAGATGATTTCCAGCCTGGTGATGAGTTGAGTTGAGATTGAGCATTAAGTATAGAACATATTGAGTCTCTAACAATTCTTTTTATGATTCTATAAGATCTGGGCAAGTTCTTGGTGAGCTTGCTAGAGCAGGTTCTTAGTGAGCCGATGACAGATTTGAGGACAGTGTTGGGACAGATTTCCAGATGCATATTTGGGCAGGATGTGTAGAGGACAAAAAGAGTACCAATGGAGGTGCATTCTATCGTGGAGATAGATTGGTCGCATGGAACAGTATGAAACAAGAGTCTGTTTTCTTATCCACAACAAAAGCATAATATATTGCAACGACAGTGTGTTGTACGTAGAAGAAGAATTTATATATTTAATTATCTTTGTGCTCATATTTGAAATTTTTGCTAACTATCATAACGTGTGCCTGAGAATGTTGTGCATGGACTCAGGGGGAGTCTGCAATAGCCCTTTGGTATTATTGTCAAAGGGAGAGAAGAATTACAGGAGATTGCATGAGTGTTGCCAACAATTCCAAAGGGGGAGATTGATGTGCAAGATGCAACCAAAGTATTGTCATTGTTGTCAACACAGTTAGGTTGATCAGTTGATGCAATTGACAAGAGTTCATTGATAAGCAAGGTGTAGCCAAAGTACAATGGATAGGAGTTCATTGATGAGCAAGGTGCAGCCAAAGTATTGTCATTGTTGTCAACACAAAAAGAGGATCGGTTGATGCAATGGACAGGAGTGCAGAGGTCATTAGATAGATCGGTTGATGAAGTGGACAAGAGTTCAGAGCAGTCAGAGCATGTATAGTGAATTTCCAAGAAGACAGAAGTGGCCCAGATTCAAAGGATCAAAGAAAAATACAAGTAAGAAAACTGTCACGATTTCATGACATCTCGAAGGAGAGAGAAAATGCTGTCAAAATTGTCACAATTTCATGACATCTCGGAGGAGAGAGAAAATGCTGTAAAAATTGTTGCGATTTCGCGACATGGTCGAGGAGAGAGAAAGCGCAAGGAAAACTGTCATGATTTCATGACATGTTGGATGAAAGAGAAAGCCCAAGATAAACTATCGTGATTTTGTGACATGTTGGAAGCAAAGAAGGCAAGTAAGAAAACTGTCACGATTTCATGACATGTTTGAAGAAGAAGCGCATGCAAGGAAAACTGTCATGATTTCGTGACATGTTTGGAGAGAAGGCACAGGAAAAGAAAACTGTCATGATTTCATGACATGTTTGAAGAGAAGGCACAAGCAAAGAAATGTGTCGCGATTTCACGACATGTTTGAGAGAAAGAGCTTGCAAGGAAAAGTGTCATGATTTTGTGACAATTTGCAAGAGGAAGCGCTAAGGAGAAAAAGTGTCACGATTTTGCGACATGTCGGGTTTTCACGATCCGATGAGAAGAAAAACGCTAAGGAGGAAAAGTGTCATGATTTTGTGACATGTCGGGTTTTCGTGATCCGATGAGAAGAAAAGTTCTAAGGAGGAAAAGTGTCGTGATTTCATGACATAATGCAGTTGAGAGAGTCCGATAGAAAAAGGTGTTGCAATTTTGCAACATGCTTCTTTTTCGTGGTCCAAAGTGAAGAGAAAGAGGAGAAGGATGAAATGTCGCGATTTCACGACAGAAGCAAAATGAAAGAGCATGGAAGCAGAAGTGTCGCGATTTCATGACAAATTCGAGGAAGAGCTCAAAGGCGAAAGCATCACGATTTCGTGACATGTTTCATTTTTGTGAGCGTAAGACAGAGAAAGGCACAAGGCAGCGAATGTGTCATGATTTCACGACATGTTGTGTTTTCATGGGCCAAAGATAGAAAAGGCACAAGGCAGCGAAAGTGTCATGATTTCGTGACATGTTTTGTTTTTGCGGGCGAAAGGCAGAGAAGTGCAAGGAAGCGAAAAGTGTCACGATTTCATGACATGTCTAGTTTTCGCTGGTGCAAGCCAAGTAGAGTGTACGAAAGCAAAAAGTGTCATGATTTTGTGACATGTTTGGTTTTCGCTGGTGCAAGCCAAATAGAGTGTATTGAAGTGAAAAGTGTCACGATTTTGTGACATGTCTGGTTTTCATGGGTGCAAGCCAAGAAGTGAACAAGGAGGCAAAAAATATTGCGATATCATGACATGTCATGTTTTCACGGGTAAAATGCGAGAAGAGCACAAAGATACAGAAGTGTCATGATTTCATGATAGGTCACAACAGCACGATTACAAATAGTTAACTGAAGCAGAACAATAGTTAAAGGGGCAGTTGTAGAAGAAAAGCATGCAGCTAAATAAGAAGAGTTAACTGGAGTCAGTGTGACAGTTACAGGTGCAGTTCAGATAGAAATCATGCAAGTTATTCTAAGAACTGTCAAAGAAGGAGAAATCAAATAGTGGCATAAATAGAATAAAAAAATGCATGCATGCACAGAAAAGGATACGAACAGTCATGACCAAGAAGACGAACAATCATGGTAGAGATATACGTTGCATGTAACATAATGCCCACACTATATATACAAAAGGAGTTACATAAAGGAGTTATAGTTGACAAGTGGCATAAGAGAATATTAAAGAAACAATTACAATGGACAAGTGGCGTATGAGGAATGAAAGAAGGCATTATAACTGGAGTTTCAAAGTGAAAGGTTTGTTATAAAAGGGTAGTCATGCAGAGAATTAAATTGTTGCTAAGAGAGAAAAGGTTCTGTAGAAAGAGTGTGAAAGTGCTACTGAAAGAGAGTGCACAGGAGGCGAGTGAGCAGGGTGTGTGCTATGTAAAGAGTGGGCAATGTTGAGAAAGCAATAGACCAGTTAGGGTCTTGTAAAAGTGAAGGCATTTTTATGTCAAAAAGATTCAAAATAGAATTTCGAGTTGGTTCTTGGAATCAGGGGTTGGTGCTCCTTTTTGTTGGTGCAGATAAATTAGGGGTTGGTGCTCTTTCCAGTTGGTGTTGGTAAATTAGGGGTTGGTGCTCCTTTCTGTTGGTGCAGATAAATTAGGGGTTGGTGCTCCTTCTAGTGGGTGCTGGTAAATTGATTGTAAAGTTGGTGCTTTGCAAAGACTGGATTTGGATAGGAGTCCAAGTAGTATGTTTTTGAGGAGTATCCAAAACTGGTGAACCTCGTTACATCTTGTGTTGTGGAATGCTCTATTGTTACATTTGCTTTATGTGATTTTAAGCTTTCATTTTTTTGGCTTTAAGAGTTAAAGTTTTAAGTTATAAAGAGCCACACTGATTCACCCCCCCTCTTAGTGCCATTGTAAGACTAAGAGTATTGGTTCCAGCCACTACAACTGGTACCTAAAGAAATCCCCCATGTGGCAAACCTCTTTGCCACATTATTCATCAATAGCATGGGTACTAGTAAGAATGATAACCTGCCGCATTACACTGTTTTTGCAACATGGAGAACTTTAGGAAGAGGCCAA
This sequence comes from Wollemia nobilis, assembly GCA_028583015.1. Taxonomy (NCBI): domain Eukaryota; kingdom Viridiplantae; phylum Streptophyta; class Pinopsida; order Araucariales; family Araucariaceae; genus Wollemia; species Wollemia nobilis. The sequence continues at coordinate 27,615,846 of JAQPPZ010000523.1, forward strand.
CCAAACTTCAAAGATCAACTGAAGTACAATCAAATTTGGTCTGGACACTGTAGATTCATCGGATAAGCACCTGAAACTGAGTTTGTGGTAGTGGCATGCCAATCATGTCACAAAATTTTGTATATAGTAAAAAAAAAAAAAAAAAAAAAAAGGAAAAAAAAATGTCGTGGAGTCCCCCTATGTAAATAAAGTGTCAATTTCAGCTCTTTTTGCATGCGAGCCCATAGGTGTTTTCTCATGCAGATCCTTTCTCAACACCTGGTGATTATCTAGCTCACTCAAGCTAGATGACCTGCAGATCCACTTGAGTGTCGAATATCAGTGAGAGTTTGTTGCAGCAGTCCACAGAGATGTCCACCATCAGTCAGCATTCACTGATTCTATTCCTCCAGTTTTTCTTGACTCTGTTGCCCAATGGATTCAAGCTTGGGATTCATGCATACAGAAGAACTATATACCCCATGAGCCACCAAGAATGTTGGCAATTTTGCCACATTGTTTTTATCTGTTGCTATTCATGTAGTGTGTTGCATAAATTTTAAGGACTCACTCCTCTGTGTTTTCTTTCAAGTTTTGGTGCCAAAGCAGCTAAGTTCAAAGTTGTCATGAAATTGCGACCAAAAAAAGGGCAGTAGCAACCACGGAGCAAAACTATCATGATATCGCGACATGTCGTGGTATCGCGGTCAAAGCAAGGAAACAGGAGGGTTGACCAAATAATGTCGTGATATCGTGACATGTCACGTTATCGCGGGTCTTAGAGGAGAGAGAAGATAGAGTGGAAAAACCGTCACGATATCATGACGTGTTGTGAAATCATGGTCAAAGTGGTCAAATGGAACAAGGAGCTAAATATGTCACGATTTTGCGACGTGTTGCAAAATCGTGATGCAAGATAGAGAACCGAGTTGAAGACTCAAAAATATCATGATATCATGACATGTCTTGTTTTCATGATGTCTGACGAGGAAAAAGGCTAAGTTCAAAAATTGTTGCGATATTGCGACATGTCATATTTTTGGGACCTGTCACATTTTCACGGTCAACGACAGCAAGGGGAAGAGTCAACGCAAGGTTGTCACGATATCATGACATGTTGCGTTTTCGTGACTTGAAGCCAAGATGAAGGGCAAAGATGAAAAACGTCGCGATATCACGACATGTTGAATTTTGGCGACAGATAGTGGCAAGACAACAAGTGCCTGGAAGATGGCATGATTTCGTGACATGTCATGTTTTTGCGATAAGAAAGCGGAGATGGAGCAGTTGAAAGAAATCTGTCATGATTTCACGACATGTCATGTTTTTGTGACCTGTCACATTTTCGCGACGGGGAGCATCGAAGAAGCCAAGCGAGAGGAGAATGTAGGGATTTCGTGACATGTCACATTTTTATGATTCCTTGCAATGAAAGTACATGGAGAAAGATTTCGTGACATCATGACATGTCGCATTTTTGTGACTGGTCGCATTTTTGCGAACGTGCATGAAGAAGAAGGCAGAGCGTAGCAAAACGTCGTGATATCGCGACATGTCACGATTTCGTGACTGAAAGTGGCAGAAGTGTACGGGGAGGAAAAATGTCATGATTTTGTGACACGTGTTTTCACGACCCATCACGGTTTCATGCCAGGAAGCAGTTCAGCGGCCTGATGAAGTATTGCAATTTCCCAGAATTAAAAGCTCTCCAGAATTTAATGTTTTGCTACTTTCCAATGTATGCAAGATGGAACAATGTGCTCAGGCATATAGTTGTTGAAGCCATTAGAATTAAATATGCCTTCATTATTAAAAGTTCTTGTTCATGATTTTCTAAGGGTTCAAGCTTGGTCCGAGAACGGTCATTTAATGAAAGATAGCTGGTTCCTTGTTTCTGTTTGGCTTGTGACTTCTCCGAGGCAAGATTAAGCGGATCATTTCCATTTTTTGTTACATATTTTGTGGATCTCGAGGAAGTTTGTTCCATGCTCTAAATGCTGCAAAGAGGCAAGACCTCTATAAATATCATTGTATATCTCAAAGAAATGGAAGGGAAGAGAGACATGTTTTGCAAGAACACTCATCAAGTTCTCTGCATAAATAAAAGATATTTGGCCTCTGATTTTGCAAGCAACTTCTATGTGATTTCTTTCTATCTTCTGCATTTCTCCTTTACACTTGTATTGCTTATCTGCTGCTAAATTTAAATTCTACATCTGAGTTTGAATATTTTCGATGAGGAAGTGAGTTCTGGAATGCAATTCTGGAGGTTGTCCATGCAAGGTTGTAAGTGAATTAGGATGCACTCTTTTATTATATGCTGCTTATGTGCTTGACGTTAAATTCCTGCTGCTACTCTTTCCTCGATCTAATAAATTTTACCTATGGACATATTTCCCATCTCTTTCTGTAATTTCCCATTTCTTTCCGCATATTTTCCATTTCTTTCCTGCAACTCTAGTCTTCAACAACATAGAATTTAGTAAGGGAACTAGCCCTCTCTGGAGATTGGTCTAGGAGACATTTCTTTCTCTCGACCTTTCAATGTTGGCCGGGTCTAGGGCGCATAGACGTAGAAAATCCTTTCCTGTGGCAGATTCGTGACCAACAAGGAATCAATATTTTTTCTCTCAAAATTGGTTATCCATGAAATCGTGCAGAAAGGAGCAAAATTGCCTCACATGGAGCAAATTTGCTTTACAGGTAGTGAATATATCTTCTTCAACCATTCAAATTAGGTAAGCAGTTGTTTTATTTAGTTTTTGATATAGTATTTTATTTATCTATCAATTTTATGCATTTCATTTGCAGATCACTTCCTTAACATAAGAAAAATACAAAAAAAATATACACATACATATGCATAAGTAGCATAGAGTTATCATCATGAATTTATAAGATTTGTCACCCTATAGTTAATTCTTAAAATTTTAAATTCATTGTGTGATATCTTTATAAATAGCTAAAGTGCATGTAGTCTAGGTATAGTTGCATTTTACCTAAACCTTAGGTGTATGTTAAACAAAGAACTCATCAAACTTTCATATTGCATAGGCGTGGAAACCGCCACAAAGTGTTTCTTGGTGAACCCCACCACAATTCTTTGACAAACACCAAAGAGAGTACGGCATAAGTACTTCTCATCCGAGGTGTAGATCCTCTTTTTTCCCATTCCCCTTCTAGGCATGGATCCATTAGCCTAAAGGAAAAGGGTACAAAACTTTTGAGTCTACAATGTTCTTCAATGCTCACCTTCCTAAAGTACTCCTAATTTACATGCATTTACTAGACGAAAAGGGAATAGATATATCATGAAAGTAAATAATAGAAAAATAAATTCCTAAGCTATGGGATATTATGTGCTAAGATCATGAGATTATTATACATACCAATGGGATGAATGAACACATGCATCATTTTTTAACAACATAGTAAACACAATTTCATTTAAACATGAACATATACATGTAAATATATAAGAACCAGGTTGGAAGGCAGGTAGCCACAACTTCTCATATATATCATAAATTCAATTACAATCATACCAGATAAAAATACTAGAGAATGAAAGGAAAATTATATACAAGGCCATATACAAGGCATGAATAGTCAACTTTCCAATGCCTAATAATTCACTATTTATGGATAAAATTGGGAGTCTTTCCCTTCAAAACTATGCAATAATTAAAAACCTTTTTATATTTTTGGATTTGGGATCTATTCACATTTATCTTATTTATCTTCTCAAGGTCTCTAGATTTAGAATCATCAATGCTTAAGGGTTCTAGGCCTTTGGTTATGTAGTTATTGCAGCTTTTTATCGAAAACTGTTTCTTAGGGATCCTCATAGACTGAGCAGAGAGATATTATACAATAAATATTTCATGCTTGAGGTTGCCCTCATTGTGGCTCCCACATCATGTTTTTTAAAATGTAAATTTATCCTTTCGGGTTATGTTTGACTAGTGCTATTAGGTGAGCTCAAGGATTTTGGTGACCATCTTATTTATGAGTTTATTTACTCTTTTTGGGAGGCTATGAGTGGATGTTACCTATGTTAAAGGGACTAGAGGTTTCTTATTAATAAATTCCATAGGTTGATAATGATATGTAGTTGGTAATTGTTGCTACCTTTAACTACATTAGGACCCACTAAGGTGGACTGCTTTTCCTTTTATCAATCAATTGGAAGATCCTTTCTAGACTTCCTTTGGACTCTCAAACTTCTTTCTAACCATTGGTATTGGAACATTATAGGCAATAAAATGTTAGAATATGATAATTTAGAGAGCCCTTGGAACTTCCTTGGCCTTAGTGTCTCAATTGTTCCTCTAAATATCCATAGGTTTTTTAATCTATTTCATGCATGTGATCGATGACTAACCTCTCCTGAATATATTCTTTGATGGAGCAACTACTGATTTCTCACATGGTTGGTCAATGTATCCTTCCATGTGTTTACTTATTAATTGATGGTTAAGTTTCTTTTAATAAATGTCTTGACGTCTCTCAAAAGTAGTGTGAGTCATTGATTTGGATGGTCTATATTGAGCTTTACCCTACTAATTTCCTTTGGAGTTTCTTTGAATTAGCATGGATTTTTGATCTCATCATTGGATAGTCCATAAAAATGTTTCTCCTTACCTTCCATAATACTTCTTCTAAAAATCTATAGATCATTTATCTATAATTATATGGTCTATAGAACTTTTAGCTCCTCAAGATTTATCAAAACCTCTTGAAACTACATAGACCATTGATCTTTAATAGGAAGGTCCATGGAACTTTACCTCCATATTTCCATCCAAATTTTCTTGAGACTCCATGGGTTTTTGACTTACGATATGACGGTTTATAAAAACTTTGTCTCCTTAAGCTTTTTTAGAGTTCCCTAAAACTAAATGGGCCATCAATATTGAATCATATGGTCCATGAAACTTCCTTTTCAACTTTCATTGGATCTCTTTGGAAGTCTTGCCCTTCAAAATTTTATTTTTTATTTCCCCTTGAAAATCTCTTGAAACTTTGCAAGTCATCAATATTCATTGGATGGTCCATATAATTTTTACAAAATTTATCTTTAGTAGAGGAATATCAAAATAGCATAGACCAGTGATTGTTGTATTTAAAAGTTTGTGAAACTTATGTTCATTACCCTCCATCGAAAACCCATGAAACTCTACATTGTTTTGATTTTATTTGGATGATTCATCAAATATTTCTTCACCAATTTTTATTGGAGCCTTTAGAAAATAATATGGGTCATCTATTTGTGATTATATGGTCTACAAAATTTTAAATTTATCATCCTTTGTTGAATTTCCTAAAAATAACATGGCTAATTGATTTTTGATCAAATAAATTTGGACATAAAGTGCTCTAATATGTCTTATGAATTATTAGGTATTTGACTTGCTCTTTGGTTATCACTTCTCTTGATAAAAATTTACATTTTGTATCCTTGGGTAGATGTATAAGAGCTTAATCTAATGTGCCTTTGACCAAATGTAGAAAAGCTATCTATGGTAGGGGTTTCTTGATCCGTTTAATATCATGATTAGATAGTTTACAAAAATTTTGCAAGATGAGTGCTCTCCCTCTTTATCTTTTATAGTTGATGGATTTTTCCCATGATATCCCATTGATGGTGTCCTATGAGTGCAGTGGGGTGATAATGGCTACATGGGATACCACTTCAATACCAATAAATTATGGAAGATAACTAGGTTTTTAGGCTTGATCATATTAGGGAAGGGCGCATATACAATCGTTGTTTGGGTTGAACCTTAGTAGATGGTGGAGTTATTTTAGCTATCACAAAAATGGATCCTATACTCCAATCGATGATGGGTTTATTTTATATATCATAAAAAAGGTTATCAAGAACAATACAAGTCATTAGATGGCCAACATAGTTTGGTGGTTTAAAAAGTTTCATATTCACTTTAGATTTCTAATAGATATTTTCTTTTGACATTATTTTTGACAATTTAATAGCATGTGCTACTTAAGGATTGGTAGAACTTCAAGGAACATTCATTTCATTACTTTTCTAAATCAGCATGAGCTAATTATTGGATGACATACTGAAGTCAATATTCTTGGCAGGATTTACTAGGTGTAGTGAATTTTCACAACTTTAGTGACTCACAGGGGTCTTCTGTTTGTGGGAGATAAAGAACCTAGAAAATAAAGGTCTTACATATTGGAAATAGAGTTAGTAGATGTAAATTTTAAGGGAAGGGAAGAGGTATATGCAATCTTACTAGGGCAATACCTTCTTTCTCATATCTAGGCAACAACTCTATTTTGTGGAAAAAATGAATGCAAGGAAATCCTTTTATAAACTTTTTTCCTAAGTGGGTGACACCTACTTATATTGAGTTTGACTTACATGAATTCCTACCTTCTATTTATACCATCCTTTCACTTGACTTGAATCCATATTTTATCTTGTAGGATTATGTAGGAAAAATATAATTCCCCATCCAAATACTAGATTCATGTCATGTGAAATTACTCCTCCTATGTATTAATAAAATAGGAAGGATATCATCACCTTTTTATATTTAAGTTCAAACCATGCAAACTCAAGTGGTTTCCTTTTCATCAATTTGATGATCTTTGTCAATCAGACAATTATTAATAATATTTAAGGTCACCTATCATTGCACATGCTTGTTCATTGATGGTCTTGATTGGGTGGTCCATATTGCTCTTGGATATTTTCCACCCAAGTGGTTTTAGCCATTCATGCCCTCTAATGATTCTATATAATCGGATGGATTTTAGAATTATATTGTGATCTAACGACTATTTTATCTGTAAAAATTATCCTTCCTTTTGACACAATGTGGGTGGTTAATTATGACTACTCATTGCCTTCATCTACTTGCAGGTTCCAAGATATCCCTCTACTTTTGAAATAAGGCTTTTCTCATTGTACAAAATAGGTTAAATAAATTATTTATATCTATATATATGTATGTATATATGTATGTATGTATGTATGTATATGTACGTATGTCTATATATTAGTTTTCTTAAAAAAATTAGGACTCAAGTGGGGTTGAAACTTAGCCCATGCCCGTTCGCTCAAAAATGCAATCAAGATTTAGGTCCCAAATTTTGGCTACCCATTCATCCATATGGTCATAAAAAATAAAATAATACATCTCAACCACAAAGAACTTTGACTTGGACTACTCCTAGGTAATGAAGATTTAGTTAGGCCTTATATGGGTCTTCTATGTAGTGTTTGGTGGTGGTTGAGATCTAGGCTTATCCATATTTGAGAGGAATTTTTACAGGTCCTGTCATGAATACCTATTTATTTGAGACTTCATAGATGTTATATTTAGCATACATTAGGATATTTGGTGTATTTTGATTCATTTATTCTATAATAAAAACATCCCTTATTAGACCAGTTGGCCAATTGGATGTTGATGGCTTCTTAATTGCTCTTTTTTTGTTCCTCTATTCCCCTTGTCTTAGCCATTGTAATATAGTATGATTGAACATGTGGATTTTTGGATATGGAAGTACCCATATTATTGTATACACCATAGACCTCCTCCTCATACCATGTGACTATAATCTACTAAGGAGGATCAAATATTGAATTAGAAATGGATGAAATAGAGGAAGGTTGGCTTTGTGCTTGTGTTGTCACCCTTGAACGAAATATAATTTCTTAAGTAGGCATCATTTCATTCTACACTATTATGAACTATTGAGAGTTTTCTTTAGAATAGGTATTGGGAGGGTGGGGTTTAGGGCATGGGTAATACCATTTAACATAATATTTCATGTAGGTATTTTGTATGAGGTATATATTTCCAATGGATCTAGGAGGAATTTATTGCAAAGGGGTTGGCACATACACTATTTTCTAATCATGGTTCTACTTCTAGTTAACATCCTTGTTGACCTAGAATTGGAATCTCTAATACCCATTAGGAGGATGTCTATAGCATTGATTATTATTCTAGAAGGAAGGTCTTAGATTACTTTGATATCTCTCTAGGAAACTATTTTTAGGTATTCTTCTTTAGTAGAGTTATTAGGTGAATTTTTTGGATGCTTCAATAAGTATGTAATCAAATATTTTTATGAGAGTCTCGGACTAATATTTCTTGTTAGTGGGAGAAAACAATTTGATGGTCCCACCAAGCATATCATTAAACTATTGTCGTATGATGGATAATACTTTGATTCTTCTTTAATTGTATTATTTAGAATGTGGGGTAAATCAAATGAATTTATCCCATTGGGCATGCCATTAAAATGTTGTCAAATCATAATATCATGGTCATCCATTGTGATGGTTTGACGCATTTGACACTCATGCCTCAAATAAAGTGACACAATGGGATCTCCTAAGATAAATATGCATGACTCAAATAATAACCTCTAAGAGTTTTTACAAGGTTGACTCCTTATCATATGTGATATTTAATTCTCACTTTCCTAAACTACTCCTAAGCTACTCACATTCACTAGAGGGAAAGGGAAGATAGATAACATGAAATTAAATAACAACAAAATAAAATCCTAAGCTATGAGAGGTGATGCACCAAGATCATGAGATTCTTTTGCATACCCATGTGCATCATTTGTTAATAGCTTAAAGTGAAAACAATTTCATTCAAGCATTAGTATTCATACACAAATATATATAAAAACCAAGACATAAGAAAGGTAGTCATAGCCTATCATATGTATATATTATATTATAAATTCAATTACAATCATTCTAAAGAAAAAATCTCGAGTGCTACTAAAAAAATGGCTCAAGGCTCAAATCGAAACTGAAGAACACAAGCTTATACTGAGAGGGGGGGTGAACAGTATAAGACCACTTTTACTTTTATTTCCAAATAAATATTATGCAATGTATAGATAGCAATATCAAAAATAGTAATCAAAGCAATGCACAAATCACCACATACAATAGAGACACAAATTTAATGTGGTTCACCCAAAGATGGCTACCTTCATGGAGAAAATATTTCTTATAATTTTTTTTCAAATAATCTCTTGGGAATCCTTTCCCTAGAATGTTTATGGAACTTTGTCCAAAGGAGATGTTGATCCCCTAAATCAAGTTCATGGATCTCTATCCACATGAGAACTCCTTCTCCTCTGCTTTGGTTGGTTATCCTCTAGAAGACTACTGCCTCCACTGCACTAGCTTTTGGATCTCTCTCCATTGAAGACTCTTGTCCCCACTCAAAATACCTATCGTCACTGACCTGGCTGATGGATCTCTATCCACTGGATACTACTATTCTCTCTACTCTATCACCTACAAAGCTCTATCTCAAATTTGCACTAAACATAGTCCTTTAGTCTAGCACAAATCTATCCCCTATCTCTATCTTCAAGCCTTAACTCAAGGCTTGTCTCAACTTTGATGGATTTTACTTAAACCTTAACTCAAGGTTTGAACAAATCAATCAAATCTACTCTCAAGTCTTCTCAAAGAATTATTTCAAATTTGCCTTGTAATCTTCCTCAAAATCTCACACTAATCTATCTACAAGTCCTCTCTAGAACTTGCTCAAATATGATCTACAAGTCCTCTCTAGAACTTGCTCAATCTACTCAACAAGTCCACACAAAATTTACTCAATTATGCTCAAGTCCACATAGAACTTGCTCAAATATGCTCAAAAAGTCCACTCAGAACTTGCTCAAATTTGCTCAACAAGTCCACACAGAACTTGCTCAAATATGCTCAACAAGTCCATACAGAACTTGCTTAAATATACTCAACAAGTCCACACAGAACTTGCTCAAATATGCTCAACAAGTCCACATAGAACTTGCTCAAATATGCTCAACACAGAACTTTCTCAAATCTGCTCAACAAGTGCACACATAACTTGCTCAAATCTCATAGAAACATAAAGAGAATTTTTAGAGACTCAATATGTTCTACACTCAATGCTAAATCACTTTCTCAATTCAAATCAGAATATAGAATATTTTGTTTTATGGAACTTGAACAATCACTTCACACATCCACTTGACTAGGCTCAATCAACTCTACTCAACCAATCATTCAATAAAACATCCCTTTCTCAAAAAACCTAGTCCAAGCATATAACCACCAACTCAAAATATTTTCAACAATTCTCAAAAACAAATATCACATAACAATGATATTCATGTTCTTTTCAAACCCTAGCTCAAGTTCTTTGCATAACAACCCATTTCAACAACAATGCTTATAAAACAATCTTCACATAACAATGATACTCATGATATTTTCAAAACCCTAACTCAAGTTCTTCATACAACCAATGACTTCAACAACAATGCTTATCAAACAAGGTTTTAAAAACAACTCTTTACTCCAGAAAACCTTGAAGCATTAACTCAACACACTCAATAGGAAACTCTAATCAAGTCCTTTTCACTCCGATCTTATTTTCCAGAAAACCAATCAATCAACTCAACTATGGAAGAATGTGCTCATACCTTTTTATTGAATATGAAGGGATCTCATAAATCTGTCACAACCACAAACACTTCTATGTCAAGCTCAAAGAGGTTAGTAGATAAATATTTCTCACAATATAATGTAAATACTCAATTACACCTTATCACTTCACCTTTCAAAAATAACCATTAACATACATAAAATATTTATCCAATAACACGTTATAAGATAGTCTAATTCAAAAGGACCTAGAGAAGAATCCTAATGGATATAATGTCATCACATGCCCAAGCCTACATCTATTACCTTCATTTTTTCACCTAGAACTTAAGTATTTCGATCCAACAATCCAATGAGGTGAGATTATTGTAACCTTATTAGATTGATATCATGACAAGAAATACACTCATCGTATTTCTAACCATTTGCATTTCTTACTCTAGTCTACAACCTCCCATTTAGTTAGATTAACTAGGCACATGACCCTCCTATCTTGAATCAATATCCTAGGTTATGTTCCCTAAACATTGTTTTCTTGGAAGCAGGCTGGTCTTGTGTGGAGGACTTTAACAAGAACCATTAAAAGAATCCTCAGGATAAGAATCCTCCCAAAAAAGAGCATTTTATCATTGATTGCAAATCCAGAACAAACCCTGCTTGATTAAATTAGCTCCTCTTTTTAGAGTGTCCTAGATAATTGAACCTTTCCCAACCAAGCTCTCCCAACTAAAATAGATTTAACATCCACCAAAATAACTCAAAACATCTTTAATAAATTTTAATGGCAAGAAGAACTTTGGCATAAATCAAATTCTCTTTTTTTAAAAACCTCAATAACATAAATCACTTCTCAATAAAAAAATCTTTCAAAAAACCTTTTAACTCCAAATAGCACAAATCAATTTCCAATAAAATAGTTCTTCACAAATCCTTATAACTCTAAATAGCACAAATCATTTACCAATAAAATAATTCTTCACAAACCCTTTAACTCCAAACACAAATAAAATAAAAATAATTCTTCACAAACCCTTATAACTCCAAATGACCCCTTAAGAAAAAACTTTAGGTAATATAAAATTTAATAAAAAATTACCTTTGCCACTAGTGGGATTCAAACCCACAATATCTGCCTTCACGAGCGCTCTAGTCAGGGATATTACCACCATGTGTGCTAGACGTATGCTTAATACTCCACGAGCACCTTGTGCTCCTTCTACCACACCTGGCGCTCAAACCAAACGTGAACAAAAACTTTTCCTTGGCGCTCAAGTCGAATAGTCGAATCCTCCACATGAATCGATTGTGGACTCCTTCCACTCCAACACTCTCACACAAAGTGTTGTACCATTGGACCACCGTGTCCAATGTGGATCACACCATGCGCTTACACCTTTTGTCTTCTACCTGTGCTAATAAGACAAATAAGCTCTTTGTCTTCTTCCTCAACGTTGCACAAATTCCTTTAGCTTGGTCACATCAAAAATTAATTCGAAGAGGGATGCTTTTGAATGCCTCTTGGCATATTATTTATACACGATTTCACCTTATGCCTTAGACATCAACGCTCCATTTTATTTTATGACGTCGACGCATTTTGAAACCTTTTATAATTTATAAATTATTTAAATTCTAAGGAATTTTAATTTTATAAATTATATTTATAAACTTTAACTTTTAAGGAGATTAAAGCCTTCCTTGGGTTTAAACTTAAACCTTTAATTTGTAAATTATTCTACCACCATGGGTATTTTAAAATGTTAATTGCCATCTCAATGTGTGAGGATACTTTTATATCCTCATAATGATTTTAATAAAACCATTTAATATTCCACCATGAGTTTACCATAAACCCTCATAAAACATTATTTTGCCAACTTTTTCTTCAACTCTTCACATTGGTCCTAGTGCTATTGATGGTGTGCTTCCATGGTATTAATGTTAGTATCATAATGAAACTAAGAGGGGGAGGGGGTGAATCAGTGTAGCTCTTTAAAACTTAAATCTTCAACACTCAAAGCCAAAATAATGAAAACATAAAACCAAATAAAGCAAGTATAACAAGAGAACATCACACAACACAAGATGTACCGAGGTTCACCGATTTGGCTACATCCCCAAAAATGACTGTTTGGACTCCCATCCAAATCTAGCCTTTGCAAAGCACTAAATTTACAATCAATTTACCAGTACCCACTAGAAGGAGCACCAACCCTTGATTTATCTGCACCAACAGAAATGAGCACCAACCTCTGCTTTATCTACACCAACAAAAAGGAGCACCAACCCCTCTACCAAGCACCCACTTGATTTTGATATTGATAATAAAATGACATATATGAATGTCTTCACTAAAACCAGAACCCTCTATGGTCTGTAAGCTCAAAATCTAAAACTTTCTATTTCATCCAGTATAACATCCCTCTCTCTACATTACTCAAAATTTGAATCTTCTCTTCTCACAAAAAAAACTGATTGTTCTCTTAGCTCGTTCTATCAATTGCTAAAAAAAATTATGGGTATTATGCAACACTTTGTCTGCAAAATCCTATCAAAATTTCAGCCAAAATGGATTTCATATGAGAAAGTTATGCCCAAAATACTAAAGAGATGTTTTTCACTTCTCTCCAAAAATCACGGATTTTCACTCTTTATTTTTCTCCACACACACTCCTCTCTTCACAAAATAAAGTCTTCACTTTTCAATAAAATACCTTGTCAATTAAAAAGCACACACTTGCATTCTTTTTTCCCTTTTCAATTTTAAAAATATTTTCTTTAATGAAGCTTCTGAAAACAATATAATTTTTTTTTTTTTTTGAGAAGGCATTTCGTCAAACACATCACATGCAAAGAATTGACACCTTCCTCGTTCTCTTACTTCGGAGCTACGTGACACCTCAAACAAAAAATTAAATATGCTCTATTTTATGCCTTGAAGGTGTAACAACACTGAAACTAAAACTCTGGCGACTCTGCAAGGTCGAAACGACCAACTAAAAGATTTTGCACAAGTGGAACAAATTGACATAAAAGTGACCTGTACCATTTTTGCAACAATCATAACTCTCACCTCGTAACTATGTTTTCTCTAAAATTTGAAACCTAGAACCTCTACAATTCTAAATACATCCATTTCGAATATCGCTATATAAATCCTTACGGTTTTCCTGTACCACCTCCACGAAAACTGCTGCTGACACAATTTTTCCAAAAAGAGCATTTTTGTGACAGTCTTGCAACGCTTGTAACATTCACCTCGTTTATATGTTTTTGTGGAAATTTGGAAAACATGTCCTTAAAGATAAAAAAACCTCCAATTTGAATTTTGCTATCAAATTATTCTCAGTTTGCTCGTAGTGCTTCTGACAAAACTACCCTTTTCAGCCTGTACAACCACTTGCCAAATCATCCGTCGAGATACCAAAAATGTCAGCGATCAAACCAAACACTGTGATGAAACCTCCAATGCTATTCTATACTATTTCTTGACATGTTGGCATTTTCCAAAATGATCCATCCAATCCAACTGCACCCGTGATGACTTTTGCAAATTTTTGACAATTTCTTGACGATTTTTTCAACTTTTGCAAATTTGCACAAACAACTTGTAACAACTTCACCCGAACATAAAAAATATCCTCATAAGCATTGAAAATCATTGTACATACTCTGAAAAACCTCCGAACAAATATCCACTACATCAACCTATCCATTTGAGTGTGTTGACAACAATGACAATACTGTCGTTGCACCTTGCTCAACAATCTCCCCCTTTGGAATTGTTGGCAACACACACACAATTTCCTGTAACTCTTCTCTCACTTTGACAACAAGACCAAAGGGCTGCTACAAACTCCCCCTGAGTCCATGAACAACATTCTCAGGAAAAAATTATTACACTTAGCAAAAATCACAAACATGAGCAAAAAGATAAACAAATACACAAATGCTCCCCCTGAGAATGTGGCCCCAATAGCTAGTCAATTCTTGGGAAGTGTGACTGTTGACCCTTTTTGTCACATTATACAAGGGGTAGAAGAATAGTAGAATTTCTATATAATATTTATTTGTTGAAAGTTTTTCTTTTATTTTAAGTTACAACAATTTTGACCCTATCACCCCTTTTATAAAATGAAGAAGAAAGAGCTTCGCTACCAAACAAGCCAAGGAAAACAGCTTCGCCAAAAGAAAAGAAGGAGAATGTGAAAAGAGCTTCGGGCCCAAAACACTTCAAATCACTACTTCGGGCGAAAACCTTGCAAAGTAATTTTGCCAAAGAAAATACAAAGATAACGCTTCGCACCCGAAGCATTTTCAGAAGCCGCTTTGGGCGTAAGTTTTGCGAAGTAGCATCCAAACGACTTCACCGAAGGAGGAGAGGATAATAAAAAATTAGCTAAGGTAAGGAAACTACTTCGGGCCTGAAGTATTTCCAACACCTACTTCGACCAGTTTTCACCCGAAGCAGTGGTGCCCGAAGCAAAATGACAATGTGTCAAAAATAGAAGAGTGCTTTGGGAGGATATTCCCCGAACCATAGTTTTGAGAAGGATTCGGGCCAAAACATTTTCTAGCCAAAGCAGTTTCACCAGCAAAGGACAAAAGGCCCCATTTCAAAGATGAAGCCCGCTCGGCACTCGACATCCCCGAAGTAGTTTCTGCGAAGCATAATTTTGCGAAGAACAAATCAAGGAAAATCTACTTCGACCCAAGGCTTCGACGAGGTGGAGATGTAGCGAAGCACTTTTTGGGCCCACGTTCCAAGGCGAGCAGCTTCCCAAGGTGATCGAAGGCCCGTTATAAATACCTCCTTTCTTGCTCAGTACGCCCGTTGACCATTTTTAGCAAATGAAAGGGACGTAACAGTTCTCGAAGTAAAACATAGTGGGCGTAACAATCACTCAAGAACAACATCCAAAATCCAGGGACACTCGGGCGGCGCATTAAATGAATATTTCCATGGTTGACCTAGTCACAGTTGCCAGTTTTAGCAATCGATTTGAAAACTCAGCCACAGCAGCCGCGAGGAGCCGATTTCTCAGAGCCCGAGGGTGTACTCCGCTATTTTTGTAATAATGACTCAGAGGGTCGGGTCCTCTATAAAAACCTAGACCTTGCCATGTAAAAAGTGGGGGGAACTTTTTGCTAGAAAGTTGCTGTAACTTGATGTCCTGTGTTTAATACTAAAGACTTTTGTGCTCTATTTCTCTCTTTTATGCTGCCTTCTATGATTAATTCTTTTGTCTTTTCTTGTTCACGTACTGAGACTCTAAATCCTGAATCCGGTGCATGATCAGGGACCGAACCCCTGAAATTCACCCTGAAGGATACATAGGAGAGGAAAAACATCTTGTCACTTTCCTTTATGTTGCCTGGTGGATCGAGGTTTCTGTTATTCCCTTATCTCAATCGTTGTTACTTTGAACCCTGAATTCTAGCGAGAGAGAAAGGAGAACCCTACGAACCCATCCAGAGGATACATAGGAAGTTCGGCATTTCATTTATTTCATTTTGTTCTTGGTATTTCTTGCTGCTATTCAAGTTGTTAGCGAGTAATTGTGCTTCCTGTTCTCTCCCACCTTAAATCATCATCTCTAACCATTACCCCTTTTTATTTCCTTTCCTAACCCTTACTCTGTTTATTTCTTTCCTACACTCTTGTCTTAAACCCCAAAAGTAGATTAGTATAGGAGTCGGCCTTTCTCCGAAGATTGGCTCGAGGGGCATCTCTTCCCCTCGGCCTTTCAATGTTGGTCATAGGTCCAGGGCACACAAACCCACCAAAAGTCCTTTCCTATATGTATTTGGTGACCAACAATTTTTGGCATGCCCGGTGGGACCCAAGGTCCCATATTTGAGAAAATTTCTAACTCGTCTTCACCGGAGCTAGTAGTTCTAACAAGTTCTCGGTGAGATCCAGTTAGTCTCATCTTCTAAGTAGTGGTGAGAATCAATGCCCTCATTACCGAAAGACTCTTAGCATCTGGCGACTCTATTTTAACTGACAATATCTGAAGTCATGGAGACCAGTACCTAAACTTGGTTTTCGTAACCAGGAGCCCCCATGTTTTGAGAAGGTCCGAGTTCGATGAATCTCTGGCCCGTCTTCATCTGATAAAATCACTTGGTGACTTGATTGAGCTGAAGATCCAGATTTCCTGGTCATAGGCACCTTTCAGATCTGAAAGAAGATATCCTGGAGGAACCAAGGTTTGGTGAGCAGCCTTGACCTCATAAGCAGAGAAAAAATGTCCACCTAACAACTCTGACTCAGCGATGACAACCGTGATTTCCACAGACTGCTGTCATAATGGATGGGAGAAGATTTCCTAGCTAGAATGATCTAGGCCCCCTGAATGTCCAAAGCTATCATGAGATTCCCAAAAGCGCCTTGAAATCATTGACAAAATATAGCGGCACCGTGGGAATGGCTCGAGAACACCTTGAATATGTTGCCGATTTAGCGACCCTCCATGACATTATCCATGAAGATGTCATGTTCAGACTTCTTATTCTATCTCTGGAAGGAAGGGCACTACGGTGGTACAGATTTCTTAGGCCCAAAAGCATCTGCTCATGGGATGACTTAGCGAGGGCATTGATCGAGACATTCGATGGCTCTCAGAACCCCTTCCATATCTTCACATACCTCTCCACTATCAAGAGGGCACCTTCGGAGGGTATCACAAAATTCAAGTCTGATTCTACAGAAGTTGGAAGAGAATCCCGTTGGAGATCCAACCGACGCCCGCCCAAGCCCATCTCTTCTATGTTCGGGCCTTCCACTCGGACGTAAGCCTCATTCTACTGCAATCAGGGGAATGAAGGTTCCCTCAAATATTTGAGGAGGCAATACGAGCGAAATAGCTTCTGCTCCTATCGGGAAAGTGGCAGTGGGGAGAAAGTCCATCACTTCCTCTAATAATTACTGCTCCTATCCGGCCAACGCAGTACTCATCATGGGGCATTCCTCACATGGAGCCAATACCTGAGATGCAGTCATTTGGAGCTCGAGAAGCAGACCTCGTATTAGCTCAACAATGGAAGTACGTAAGCATGGCCCACCCAATGGACAACAGGGCTGCTCGCGATCTCCATCAAGAGGTGAACCGAGAAGAGGAGCAGACTCGAGTGGTAGAACTCGAGAACAAAGAGGGCACATTTTTGCACCCTTTTTGTGTCTCGAGAGATGGCATGCAAGAGTTCAGCCAAAGCTCATCAAGCCTGTCCAATTTAAAGGATGATCCTGAAGAGCTCCTGGAGGACTACTCTTCATCAGAGGAACCTTGTTACCATATCAGTAGGATAGAAGAACCTGTACCCGGCCTTCATTTGGAAGAATCTACAAAATTTTGGCATTGGGTCTGGTACTGGTTCTGGCTATCCCTAAGATCGATGCCCCAAGAAGGCTTTCGAGTGGCAAACTTCTTCGCCAAAAATCTAGGCACTGGAAAAAATGAAAATCGATCACGTTGCTTCTTGTTCACAACATGGACAACTTCAAGTAGAAATGATCCGAACTCCGACGGTCAGCTAAAGTTCAACCTGATCTGGTCGGGTCACTGCAGGTTCATTGGATAATCACCCGAAGTTGAGTCTGTGGTGGTGGCATGCCCATTATGTTGTAGTTCTGTGTGAATATTGTAAATAGTTCGGCTATTAAATAAAAGTGCTGCTCAGAAACTTAGGTTGAATTTTGACTCGACAACACTCCCAAAAAAAAAAAAAAAACTCCTTCGGGAAAAGGTTTCCCGAAGTAACCAATGAAAAATGGTTCACAGCAACGACTCGGACCAAGGCCCGAGAAGTACTTCGCCAAGGGGAGTTCAAGCAAAATATTTTTTGAAGGAGGACCGGCGAGCCACCTTTGGCAAAGAGAACTACTTCGGGCCCGAAGTGTAGAGAAACAGCTCACACCAAGGGTTCGCCCCGAAGCACTTCAACTCTGACTTCGGCTTCACCAACCCAACGATGGAGAAGGTGGGGGCATTTAAAATGTGCCTAGGGGAACGTGTCAACAACCACCTTCAAAAGCATTCGAAGCATATGAGTTAAATGAAAAGGTGGCGGGTATGTCCTTTAGGGATTCGGTTAGGAAAAAAGTTCATGCTCAGGTACAAAGTGGCAGAGGGTCACACTTCCAAAGCGAGCCGCAATCATCACAACACACAGCCCTGTGTACCACTCCACCATGCAATGAATTCGATGAAGTCATGTAGAAAGCCAGGAGTCGACTCAAGCTAGTGTTCGACATCTAGAATGCTAGATATCAGGACCTGCAGGTCACTGTAATGACCCGGACAGCTAGGGACTGGTCCATAGCCCAGGCCATAGTTTGCGCTTTTTTCTCCAAGGTGCAAAAAGCTCAAAAATCCAGAAGCCTCTAGGACATTTTTGACAATGAGCAGTGCACCACAATGAATTATATTCAAGATCTTTCTTCCTTGGGTTTCCCGAGTTTCACGGACGATGATAGAAATCTTCTCAGCAAGGATGACCTCAAACCAGTCTGGCTACAGTTCAAGAATGATGTCTCAGAGATCGATGTCTGGGAGGAACCAATCGTAGAAGGGCAGGTGACAAATTTCATTCTCAGATACTATAATATCATGGCTTGCCTTGACGACCTGTTCACCAGGGCTAAGAATGCTAACGTTGGGAAAATTAATCAATTTCATGACTTGGTCAAAGCATTGCAAGATCAAGAGCCATTCCAAAAGAGTGCCTGGACCCATGTCTGAATAATGATGAAGCGCATCTGTGACTGCCTCGAACCATAACCACAGCCAGAGGCCATGCCAGAGGATGAAGAAGAAGAAGAAGGAGAAGAGGAACATGAGGGGGGACAGACCGTAGAAGCAGGGTCTGGGGAAAATCAGTGACTCAGTAGCCCAACGGATCAGGGCTAAAGGGTTCTTTTGCCGAGACGAGCTCATCACCCCACGAGCCACCAAGAATGTTGACACTTTTTTTCACATTATACAAGGGGTAGAAGAATAGTAGAATTTTTGTATAATATTTCTTTGTTGAAATTTTTTCTTTTATTTTAAGTTATAGCAATTTTGACCCTATCACCCCTTTTATAAAATGAAGAAGAAAGAGCTTTGCTACCAAACAAGCCAAGGAAAATAGCTTTACCAAAAGAAAATAAGGAGAATGTGAAAAGAGCTTCGGGCTCGAAACACTTCAAATCACTACTTCAGGTGAAAACCTTGCGAAGTAATTTCTAACCCTATGAACCCATCCAGAGGATACATAGGAAGTTCGACATTTAATTTCTTTCGTGTTGTTCTTGGTATTTCTTGCTGCTATTTGAGTTGTTAGTGAGTAATCATGCTTCCTATTCTCTCCCACTTTAAATCATCATCTCTAACCCTTACCCCTTTTTATTTCTTTTCCTAACCCTTACTCTGTTTATTTCTTTCCTGCACTCTTGTCTTAAACCCCAAAAGTAGATTAGTATAGGAGCCGACATTTATTCGGAGATCGGCTCAAGGGGCATCTCTTCCCCTCGGCCTTTCAATGTTGGTTGCAGGTCCAGGGAACGCAAACCCACCGAAAGTCCTTTCCTGTGCATATTTGGTGACCAACAGTGACCACTCCCAATTTCTTATGAAGGTACTCAAAGACTTCATTGGATAATGGTTTGGTGAAGATATCCACTACTTGCTCTGTTGTTGGAACAAAATCCAATTTAACCTCACCTTCCACAACTTTCTTTGAGATGTTAATGGCACTGATGTTATTGCATTTAACTAAAATAGACTCACTAAAATTAATACCAAGATCCTTCAAAGTTTGTTTGATCCATAACACCTATGTACAACACGTTTTCGCTGCAATGTATTCTGCCTCTGCTGTGGATAGGGAGACTGACTCCTATTTCTTACTGTGCCATGCAACCAAATTGTCTCTAAGATATAATTCACCTCCAATGGTAATCTTTGTGTCATATACACATCTTGCCCAATATGCATCTGAATACACAATAAGGGTGAAGTCCTTACCTTTCGGATACCATAACCCATACTCCATAGTACCCTTGTGGTACCAAAGAATCCTCTTCACTGCTATCACATGAGTCTCCTTGGGACTAGCTTAAAATTGTGCTACCATGCATACTACCTACAAAATATTTGTTCTGTTAGCTTTCAAGTACAGTAAGCTCCCAATCATAGATCTATACATAGTTTGATCAACATATGGAGATTTGTCATCCTTGCTCAACTTGCAACCTGTCGTCATGTGAGTGCTAACTGGATTACAATCCTCCATTGTAAAAATTTTTAGCATCTCTTTCACATATTTAATTTAAGAAATAATATGCCCTTCTCCTTTTGATTAACTTGCAATCCAAGGATATACGAAAGTTCACCAATCATTGAAATTTCAAATTCTTTCTGCATCTTATTTGCTAAATCTTTACACAACTCATATTTGCTGCTGTTAAATATGATATCATCTACGTATACAACAAGAACAATATGATGACCATTTTATGTTTTGACATACAAATTACTATCCACCATACCTTTCTTGAACCCTTGTTGAGTAAGATAATTGTCTAGCCTTGCATACCATGCTCGAGGTGCCTGTTTTAAGCCATATAACGCTTTCTTCAACTTGCAAACCAAGTTGGGATCATCACCAAGCTGGAAACCATATGGCTACTCAATATAAACCTCTTCTTCAAGTTTCCCATTCAAAAATGTTGATTTCACATCCATTTGATAAATTTTGAAATTCTTGTAAACTGCTAAAGCCAGAAATATTCCAATTGCCTCTAGTCTGGCCACGGGTGCAAAAATTTCCTCAAAGTCAATGCCTTCAACTTGTGCATAGCCTTTGCACACCAATTGTGGAGTATCCAATTATTTGCTCTCTAGGATGATCTTTTTGCCAGCTACCTATTTTGAATTTCTTGTTTTCTTCCACTTCTGAATCACTATTTGAATCCTCTAAGTCAATTTTTGATTTCTTTTCCATTTCCTTTTCCTCATCTCCTTCAATGAGCTCTTCATAAATTGGGTAGTTCTCTTCATAGATAATTACTCGTTCTCTTCCTTCATCAACTTTAACATCAACACTATCCACAATTTTCCTTAGCCTCTTGTTGTAGCATTTGTAAGCTTTGCTATTTAACGAATAGCCAAGAAAAATACCTTCATCCGCTCTATATTCAAACTTACCAAGGTTTTATTTTTTTCTTTTGATGTAAAATTTTCTACCAAAAAATTTAAAGTATCTTGTTGTTGCATTTTTACCGAACCACAACTCATAAGGATTTTTGCTTTCATGCGTCCTCAACATGCACCTATTTTGGATGTATACCGCAGTATGGACCGTATCTTTCCAAAATTTGTTTGCTACTTTGCTCTTAGTCAACATAGTCTGTACTATTTCTTGCATTGTCCTATTCTTTCTTTCTACCACACCATTCTGCTGAGGTGTCCTGGCTAGTTAAAACTGTCTCCTAATGCCATATTTTTCACAATACTCTATGAAATCCTATCAAATGAACTCTCCTCCATTGTCTGACCTTAAACATTTAATCATTTTTCTTGTTTTATTCTCAAATTGGTTTTTGAAAACCTTGAACATCTCAAAAGCTTATGATTTATGCTTCAAAAATAGTACCCATGTCATCTTGGAATAGTCATCTATACACAACATGAAATATTTGTCACCGTTTATGCTTTGCATTCTCATGGGTCCACATAAATCAGTATGTATTAGTTCCAAAGGTTTTCTTGTGTAGTACTATTTTATTTTAAATGAGACTCTAGTTTGCTTCCCATTTTGACATGAAGCACAAATGCTATTTTATGGTTTTCCAATGGTGGGAATATCTCTCACTGCTTTCTTTGAGCTGATTTTTACTAGATTGTCAAAATTGATATGACGGAGCCTCTTGTGCCACAACCAATTATCTTCTTCCTGTCCAATCAAGCAAGCTCCTTCTCAAGTCTCTGAGAGAGTGTATAGGTTTCCAGATGTCCTTGATCCAGTTGCTATCAACTTACCATTGTTTGCCTTTTTGACTTCACAACTTTGCTTCCTAAAGATCACTTCTTGACCTCTATCACAAATCTGACTTACGCTAAACAAGTTATTCTTCAGACCAACCACAAACAAGACTTATTTTGACCTAATTTTTTTGTCACTAATCTTAACTGAACCTCTACCAACTATCTTAGCTCCATCATTGTTTCCAAACTTTATTGAATCACCTTCATATTGCTGTAACTTCTCAAATTTTTTTTGTCACCTGCCATATGATTGGAGCATCCACTATCAAGTATCCATGGTGTTTATTTATTCTATGCTTTAAATGTCGTCTATATGATCAAGGATTTATTTTTTTCCTTAGGTCGCTCTTTTTCTTTCCACTCAGGTTTGATTACAATTTTGGGCTCTTGTTTTGGCTTTTATTTTTCAGTAGCTTGTGCATGTTTTTCAAGAAATTTTCTATTTTTTCTTATTCCATTTGGCTGAAATTTTCTTCCTTGAAATTGATTTGATGCAAATGTACTTCGACAATTTCTTGCAATATGCCCAAAATTATGACAGTTATAACATTCTACTACATAATCCATCAAAGGTGAAAAAGCATTTCTATTGGTAAAATTCCTTGGTCCTACATTATACTTGCAATATGAGATCTTATGTCCATAACCATTGCATTTAAAATAGTAACTAGAAAAGAGATGATTAAACCTGGGTGGTGGTATTTTCTATGTTGTCGTAGAAGCCATAAATCTTCTTCTTATTTGACGTGTGACATTGGTGAAGCCATCATTTTCAATTCTCCTTTTGTGCCTTACATTATTGTTTTCCTTTGCATGATTCATTTTTGCTTGATCAACTTGTTTCTTCTTTTCATTCTTTGTGGATTCTTCATTTATGGCCTTTGATCCATTTGACAATTCTCCTTCATCAAAACCCAAACCAAATTTGATGCTTGTAGTATTTTGGTTATTTATGATCTTATCCAGCTTCATAGAACTTTCTTCATGTTTGTGATAACAACTAATTTTTTGATTCATCTCTTCTAGCTGCATTCTTAAACCAACAATCTCTTCTTCTAGCTTGTTGCAATAATCTATTTTCATGGTTATTTGCACTTCGAGATCTTCGGATATTTTCTTGGATTCTTCTATCTTTTGAAGAACACAAGCTTATATTGAGAGGGAGGGTGAACAGTATAAGACCTCTTTTTATTTTTTTTCTTTATACTTCAAAATAGTAAAGCAATATACCCAAAGCAATATCAAAGCAATGCATAATATCATCCACAAAGTGACACCAATTTTAACGTGGTTCACCCAAAATGGCTGGGCTACATCCACAAAACGTTTCTCTAAAAGTTATCTCAAAGTTATTTGGGAATCCTTCCCAATTACAATATTTATGAGCCTCGGCCCAAAGGAGATACCTTCCCCTAATCAAAATTTATGAGCCTCTACTCAAATGAGATACCTTCCCCTCTGCTCTGTAAATGATCCCTCAGAAGATCAACTACCTCTACCTCTTGCCAACATGTGGAACTCCTTTCCACCGAAGACCTCTTGTCCTCAATGCTTAGCCTAAGAGACCTCTACCTTCTATGATCACGTCCACAACAGCTCAGCAACCTATACCAAACACAATCAGTTGGTATAGTACAAGTCTTCCTCTGTATGTTAGATATGTCCGATGCTTGAACAAATCAATCCTCTGCACACAAGCCTTCTCAAAGACTTGCCAAATCTGTCCTCAGGTTCTTCTCAAAGAACTAGTGCACCTCTATCCTCAAGTTCTCTGATAGAACTATCAAACTCAGATCACAAGTCCTCTACTAGGACCTATCCAAATATGCTCACAAGACCCCACCGAAACCTGTCCAAAACTGCTCACAAGTCCCCATCGAAACCTGTCCAAAAATCAGCAATCTCACCAAGAAAAAAAAAACTTTCTTAGTAGGAAATCACAAGGTGAATTTTTAGAGACCCAATGTGATTTTTCAAACTCATAGAAGCATAAAGAGAATTGTTAGAGACTCAATATGTTCTATACTCAACTCCCAATCTCAAAACTCAACTCAAATCAACTTAACTCAAACTCAATCTCAAATATGAAAACTCATCTCAATATCTAAAAAGGATAGGATAGACTTTCTTTCAAGAACATGAAACCCCAACAATTGCCAACTATGCAAAGAATCACATAACAATGATAGTCATGTTCTTTTCACCATCAATTAGGGCTTCAACAACAATGCTCATCAAACAAGGTTCAATTTAACACCATTCAACTCAAAACACAACCTTGAAGCATTTCACAATCAACATTAGAAAAGGAAACAAGTAGAACTCCTTTTCTCTCCAATATTGTTTGAACAAAAAGCATCCACCAACTCAAATCACAATAGCACAAAACAAATTTTCAAATCATCAACAAAGGAGTAAGCCCAACACTTTAACCAAGTAAAGAATAGCTTGATTATTACCAATTTAATGAAAGCAAATGTCAATCTCAAAGCTTCCCACTTAAGGTTTCACAACTTCACACAAGAAGCAATTTTAACCTTAAAACATCATGCTTTCATTTCCATAATCAACCAAAAGCACTCTCAACATTACAAGAAAAATTTATCCCTTATACACCTTATTTCTCCCTTATAGTCTTATCAAAAATAAATTTTATCTCTCATAAGAATGCAATAAGATATTTCAAACAACACCTTCAAAATAATCTTTTATCAATATAAAACAAGCTTTAAACTCCTTATAACTCCTAAGCTATTTTTCCCTCTAATAAACTTCCTCCATCCGCAAAATACACTTAGCAAAAATTAATTTCAAAAATACCTTGACCAACATCAAACATCACGCTATGGAGAAATTGCACATGAATTCTAACACCACCCGTTGCGTCCAGTTCATGATGAAAAACCCTTTCGTGTTATTCGAACACAAAACCTCCCGTTCGGGTAGCGCGCCAACAGCCTAGCCGCTACCGGTGCACCAAAGGCACCCGATGAGGTTTAAACCTCACATTGTTAGCCTTGTTCCTTCTATGCCAGGGATTAAATAAAACGACACTGCCTCCCTTTCTTCTGACGCAAACACGAAGATGAAAACCTTACGGCGAATTTACAACAAACGACGAGTACAAAAAAAATGAACAGTGGATTCACGAAAACGACGAAGACATAGTCGAATAGCAGGTTCATGAAAATGGCGAAGACACAATCGAACGACGGGTTTACGAAAACGGTGAAGACACAATCGAAGAAAAAATCCGAACAGTGAATCACGAAATCACAGCGAGGAAGAAATCAAACAGCAGATCACGAATTCACAACGAGCAACTCTTTTCAAAATGCGGATGGGATGATTCTTGATTTTCATCGAGGGAGATTTATATGCATTTTTACCATAAGCTCTTGATGTCAACGAGGAGTTTAACACGTCGACAGAGGTCTTGGCTAGCGCCCACAATCTTAAAACATAGCGCCATGGGTTAGGATAACCCATTGCAAACAATAATTTAATATTTATTTTAAAATAATTAAAGGGAACCTTAACAAGGTTTTTAATTATTTAAATAAATACTTCCTCCTGGACCAAAATGCATTAAACTAATGCATCCACCTGTAATATTTAAACCTACCAACTTGGGGTTTACAAAAGACCTTTGAAACTCGTCATGTCGTAACCTTCATCAAAACAAATTATTTGACATCAAATAAAATTCCTTCAAGATCTTCTTGACATCAA
Source organism: Wollemia nobilis (assembly GCA_028583015.1). Lineage (NCBI taxonomy): Eukaryota > Viridiplantae > Streptophyta > Pinopsida > Araucariales > Araucariaceae > Wollemia > Wollemia nobilis. The sequence continues at coordinate 27,642,039 of JAQPPZ010000523.1, forward strand.
TGACAACTTATACACTTGAGCAAAGGCAATGTACCCAAAGTACCCAAAATTGCCAAAAATCTCCCCCTTTGTCATTGATGGCAAACCTTTACTGAAAACACTTCTCAAGAGCCAAAATTGAAACCAACTGTGCTAACAACTGACCAACTGTGCCCACAACTGAGAATCTTCCTTTGAAGTTTTGCTCTCCCTAACTTGAAGCTCTCCTCTTCACTTTGAAGCTCTCACCCTTCCTCATATCTCTCCCCATTTGTCATCAATGGCAAATGGTCACATTTGGGGCTCGGGACTAAGAATGAGCCTCTTAGCTTAGTCCCTCCCCCACCTCCTGATGAGGTGATTAATTTTGGGGTGGGAGTAAAACTCCCATTAGGCATTGATCATCATCAGTGTCTATAACTTCTTTGTCGGGCCTTCTCTTGAACTCTTTGTCCATATTCCTGTTCTTGTCATTGTTCTTGTTCTTGTTCTCATCCCTCTTCTTGTCCATGCCTTGATATTTGGACCTGATCATGCCACTATTCTTGTTCCTGTATTCTAGAATTTTAGCTCTACACTGTCTGATTATGTGACCTTCATTGTTGCACTTGAAACACTTGACAATGTTGTTTCTTTGAGGTAAACCTGATCTTTGAATCCACCAGTTTTGACCAAACCTGTTCTGACCAAACCTATTCTGGCCAAACTTGTTCTGACCAAACCTGTTCTGACCAAACATGTGCTGACCAAACCTATTCTGACCAAACCTGTTTTGATCAAACCTATTCTTGTTATTTACCTTGCAATAGACTACCTTGTGCCCAAACTATTTACAAGAGTAGCAATACCCTTGAAAGTAACTAGCACTTCTGAAACTGTCATTTACCTTCTTCACTTGAGCCATGCAATGTGAAGCCATGTGACCAAACCTATGGCAAGCAAAACATCTACCTTGAAACTTTCCTTTATTTGACCTCTTGGGTCCTGAATACTTCTTCTTCTCATTCTGAATTATGTTTTCTATTTTTGTGCATCTATCATTCAAGGACTCCTTTTCTGAAATACGTTCCTCATCAAAACTCTCTTCCTTTTGGAGTCTTTTACTAGACTCTCCAACTTGTTCCTTGTGTGGCTTAACAAAACCAAGGCCTATTTTATCTGTTGTCTTTCTTTGACCTTTGATGAGTGACTTAACCCTTTTGGAGCTATCTTGAAACCTGTAAATCTTATCCTTGTACTCTTTAGTTTCCTCTTTCAAAGAAGCCATTTTCTATTCTAACTCACTATACTCAAGAACCTTAGACTCTAACTCATCCTTGAGTTCTTGTGTCTTAGCTATAGAGAAGTCAAGACTTTCTATAAGATCATCTCTCTCCATACAACATTCATCTAACTTATCCTTGAGTCTAGCATTCTTCTTTATTTCCTTTTTCAAAGCACTAAGAGCACTAATAAGTTCACCTTCAAGATCTACTTCACCTTCCTCTATATCTTCCTCTATTTGTTTGCTTTTTGAATCATCAAAGCCTTTTTCATATTTCTTATTACTAGAGGTGCTACCCTTTTCAAAAACCATACATGCATCTTCCTTATAGTTTTTTGAAGCATCCTCATACATACTAGAAACCAAATAATTATTTGTGCAATCATCCTCAAGGTGACCAAAGTTTCCAGATCTAAGACATTTCATGATAATGAATCTATGTTCCGGTTCTTCCTCTTTTTCTAATAAGAACAACATCTCATTTTCATCATCACTTGAAGAACTTTCACTATCACTACTAGAACACTTACTTGCTTTGTCTAGGTAGAAAATCTTCTTGTGCTTGTGAGAATACCTCTGTTCTTGATTGTTGTGCTCATCTATGTTCTTCCCATGATGCTTGTGCTTTTCAGAATCCTGTTTTTCTTCATCACTTTCATTCTTGGGAATAGTACAGTTAGTAGCATAATGACCAAACTTTCCACAATTGAAACATCTTATATTTTTCATACTTTTGTGCTTTTTATAGAACTTGCATTTCTTGTTGTAATATGCCTCTTCATCACTAGAAGACTCATCACTATCTTGAAGTTGTTTACCCTTGGATTTCTTGGTAGCCTTGAAAGCTGCCTCTTTCTTGACATCAACCTTCACTTGAGTTCTCAACTCAAATGCTGCAAGTATACAATGGAGCTCATCCTTTTTCAACTTATCCAAATATTTAGCTTCCTCAATAGTAGAAATATTTTCACTAAATCTATTAGGAAGAGATCTTAAAATCTTATCACAAACATCATTTTCAGCAAGCTCAAGAACTAAGTCTTTCATGGAGTTAACAACCTCATCCATACGAAGCATGTAGTCACTAATATTTTCATCATCATTCATCTTGAGTTGTTCAAACATACCTTTGAAGTGTCTCAACTTGGCCTTTCTAAAATTTGTATCACTTGTATGAACCACCTTCAACTGTTTCCACATTTCACTAGTCTGTCTTGCAGTGAATCACTTTGGTGAGATCTCGCTTCCGTAAGCCTTTCGAGATTGCATTCATTGCTTTTGAATTGCTGTGATGTAGGAGCCTTTCTTGTTTAGTATTAGGACCATGTTCAAGAATAGTGTACTCATATTCAATCACTTCCCAAACCTCATTCCCAAGTGCCATTAGATGAACCTTCATCCTTGCACTCCAAAGACCAAAATTTGACCCATCAAGAATAGGTGATGCATTGCCACTTGAATGATACATTGTGTTCTTTACTAGCTTTTCCTTCAATCTGTTAAACTTTTCGAAGGCACCTACTTTGATACCAATTCAAGAACATAATCTTATACTGAGAGGGGGGGTGAACAGTATAAGAACTCTTTTTATTTTTTTCTTTATACTTCAAAATAGTAAAGCAATATACCCAAAGCAATATCAAAGAAATGCACAATATCATCCACAAAGTGACACCAATTTTAACATGGTTCATCCAAAATGGCTGGGCTACGTCCACAAAACTTTTCTCTAAAAGTTATCTCAAAGTTCTTTGGGAATCCTTCCCAATTACAATATTTATGAGCCTCGGTCCAAAGGAGATACCTTCCCCTAATCATAATTTATGAGCCTCTGCTCAAAGGAGATACCTTACCCTCTACTCTGGAAATGATCCCTCAGAAGATCAACTGTCTCTACCTCTTGCCAGCATGTGGAACTCCTTTCCATCGAAGACCTCATGTCCTCAATGCTTAGCCTAAGATACCTCTGCCTTCTATGATCACGTCCACAATAGCCTAGCAACCTGTACCAAACACAGTCATTCGGTCTAGTACAAGTATTCCTCTGTCTGTCAGATTTGTCCAACGCTTGAACAAATCAATCCTCTACACACAAGCCTTCTCAAAGACTTGCCAAATATGTCCTCAAGTTCTTCTCAAAGAACTAGTGCACCTCTGTCCTCAAGTTCTCTCGATAGAACTATCAAACTCAGATCACAAGTCCTCTGCTAGGACCTGTCCAAATCTTCTCACAAGTCCCCACCGAAACCTACCCAAAACTGCTCACAAGTCCCCACCGAAACCTGTCCAAAACTCAGCAAGCTCACCAAGAAAAAAAAAAATTTCTTAGTAGGAAATCACAAGGTGAATTGTTAGAGACCCAATGTGATTTTTCAAACTCATAGAAGCATAAATAGAATTTTTAGAGACTCAATATGTTCTATACTCAACTCCCAATCTCAAAACTCAACTCAAATCAACTCAGCTCAAACTCAATCTCAAATTCGAAAACTCAACTCAATATCTGAAAAGGATAGGATAGACTTTCTTTCAAGAACATGAAACCCCAAAAATTGCCAACTATGCAAAGAATCACATAACAATGATACTCATGTTCTTTTCACCATCAATTAGGGCTTCAACAACAATGCTCATCAAACAAGGTTCAATTCAACACCATTCAACTCAAAACACAACCTTGAAGCATTTCACAATCAACATTAGAAAAGGAAACAAGTAGAACTCCTTTTCTCTCCAATATTGTTTGAACAAAAAACATCCACCAACTCAAATCACAATAGCACAAAACAACTTTTCAAATCATCAACAAAGGAGTAAGCCCAACACTTTAACCAAGTAAAGAATAGCTTGATTATTACCAATTTAATGAAAGCAAATGTCAATCTCAAAGCTGCCCACTTAAGGTTTCACAACTTCACACAAGAAGCAAATTTAACCTTAAAACATCATGCTTTCATTTCCATAATCAACCAAAAGCACTCTCAACATTACAAGAAAAATGTATCCCTTATACACCTTATTTCTCCCTTATAGTCTTATCAAAAATAAAATTTATCTCTCATAAGAATGCAATAAGATATTTCAAACAACACCTTCAAAAGAATCTTTTATCAATATAAAACAAGCTTTAAACTCCTTATAACTCCTAAGTTGTTTTTCCCTCTAATAAACTTCCTCCATCCGCAAAATACACTTAGCAAAAATTAATTTCGAAAATACCTTGACCAACATAAAAAATCGTGCTATGGAGAAATTGCGCACGAATTCTAACACCACCTGCTGCGTCCACTTCACGATGAAAAACCCTTTTGCGTTATTCGAACGCAAAACCTCTCGTTCGGGTAGCGTGCCAATAGCCTAGCCGCTATCGATGTGCCAAAGGCGCCCAGGTGAGGTTTAAACCTCACGCTTTTAGCCTTGTTCCTTCTACGCTAGGGATTAAATAAAACAACAGTGCCTCCCTTTCTTCTGACATGAACATGAAGATGAAAACCTTACGACGGATTTATGACAAATGGTGAGTACAAAAAAATGAACAGTGGATTCACAAAAATGGCGAAGACACAGTCGAACAACAGGTTTATGAAAACGGCGAAGACACAATCGAACGACGGGTTTACGAAAATGGTGAAGACACAATCGAAGAAGAAATTCGAACAACGGATCATGAAATCACAGCGAGGAAGAAATCGAACAGCAGATCACGAATTCACAGCGAGCAACTCTTTTCAAAATGTGGATGGGATGATTCTTGATTTTCATCGAGGGATATTTATATGCATTTTTACCATAAGCTCTTGACTTCGACGAGGAGTTTAACACATCGGTGGAGGTCTTGGATAGCGCCCACAATATTAAAACATAGTGCCATGGGTTAGGATAACCCATTGCAAACAATAATTTAATATTTATTTAAAAATAATTAAAGGGAACCTTAACAAGGTTTTTAATTATTTAAATAAATACTTCCTCCTGGACCAAAATGCATTAAACTAATGCATCCACCTGTAATCTTTAAACCTGCTAACTTAGGGTTTACAAAAGACCTTTGAAACTGTCATGTCGTAACCTTCATCAAAACAAATTATTTGACATCAAATCAAATTCCTTCAAGAGCTTCTTGACATCAATGACAACTTATACACTTGAGCAAAGGCAATGTACCCAAAGTACCCAAAATTGCCAACATCCGTAATTTCAAATTTGTTATGATTTCATTTGCATCCTCAATATTTTTTGAAATTTTCTTATTCTTTTTTCTTTCTATCTTTAATTCATCTAGAGATGCAATTAGTTCCTCTTCCAAATTCACTTCTGCGTCAATTTTTTCTTCATCACATTCCTGTTATTTTTTTGGTTTTTCTTCTTTGAGTGCCATGAAAAGAGTTTCACCTGTTTTCTTTTCAGAATCCTCACTGGAGCTATCTTTTGATGAACTGACATTCTTGGAGATGAAACTTTTCTTCTTGAAGTTGCCTTTTCTGAAATTTGTTTTTTCTTCCAGTCACTTCTAAGATCACCCTAGATAGTTAAGACTATTCAAGAACCTTACTCTGATACCAATTATTAGTCTCACAATGACATTAAGAGGGGGGGTGAATCAGTGTAGCTCTTTAAAACTTAAATCTTCAAAACTCAAAGCCAAAAAAATAAAAAAATAAAACTAAATAAAGCAAGTATAACAAGAGAACATCACACAACACAAGATGTACCGAGGTTCACCGATTTGGCTACATCCCCAAAAATTATTGTTTAGACTCCCATAAAAATCTAACCTTTGCAAAGCAACAACTTTACAATCGATTTACCAGCACCCATTGGAAGGAGCATCAACCCCTCTACCAAGCACCCATTTGATTTTGATATTGATAATAAAATGACATATATGAATGTCTTCACTGAAACCAGAACCCTCTATGGTATGTAAGCTCAAAATCTAAAAATTTCTATTTCACCCAGTATAACATCCCTCTCTCTGCATTACTCAAAATTTGAATCTTCTCTTCTCACAAAAAAAACTGATTATTCTCTTAGCTCATTCTACCAATTTCTAAAAATCTTTCTAGGTATTATGTAGCACTTTGTCTGCAAACTCCTATCAAAATTTCAGCCTAATGGATATCATATGAGAAAGTTATGCCCAAAATACTGAAGTGATGTTTTTCACTTCTCTCCAAAATCACGGATTTTCACTCTTTATTTTTTTCCACACACACTCCTCTCTTCACAAAATAAAGTCCCCACTTTTCAATAAAATCCCTTGTAACTTAAAAAGCACACACTTGCATTCTTTTTTCCCTTTTAAATTTAAAAAATATTTTCTTTAATGAAGCTTCTTAAAATAATATAACTTTTTTTTTTTTTTTTTGAGAAGGCATTTCGTCAAACATGTCACATGCAAAGAATTGACACCTTCCTCGTTCTCTTACTTCAGAGCCATGTGACACCTCAATCCAAAAATGAAATATGCTCTATTTGATGCATTGAAGGTGTAACAATACTGAAACTGAAACTCTGGTGACACTGCAAGGTCGAAACAACCAACTGAAGGATTTTGCACAAGTGGAACAAATTGACATAAAAGTGACCTATACCATTTTTGCAACAATCATAACTCTCACCTCATAACTCTGTTTTCTCTAAAATTTAAAATATAGAACCTCTACAATTTTGAATACATCCAGTATGAATCTCGATATATAACTCCTTACGGTTCACCTGTACCACCTCCACGAAAACTATTGCTGACACACTTTTTCCAAAAAGAGCATTTTTGTGATAGTCTTGCAACGCTTGTAACATTCACTTCGTTTCTCTGTTTTTGTGGAAACTTGTAAAACATGTTATTGTAGATAATAACCACCTCTAGTTCAAATTTTTATATCAAATTATTCTCGGTTTGCTCGCAGTGCTTCTGACAAAACTACCCTTTTTTGGCCTGTACAACCACTTGCCAAATCATCCGCTAAGATACTAAAAACGTGACCGATCAATCCAAAAACTATGCTGACACCTCCAATGCTATTATGGACTATTTCTTGACATGTTGGAATTTTCCAAAACGATCCATCCTATCCAACTGCACCCGTGATGACTTTTACAAATTTTTGACAACTTCTTGACGATTTTTTCAACTTTTACAAATTTGCACGAACAACCTGTAACAACTTCACCCGAACATCAAAAACATCCTCATAAGCATTGAAAATCACTATACATACTCTAAAAAACCTTTGAACAACTATCCACTACATCAACTTATCCATCTGAGTGTGTTGACAACAATGACAATACTGTCGTTGCACCTTGCTCAACAATATCCCCCTTTGGAATTGTTGGCAACACACGCACAATTTCCTGTAACTCTTCTCCCCATTTGACAACAATACCAAAGGGCTGCTACAAAATCCCCCTGAGTCCATGCACATAATTCTCAAGAAAAAATTATTACACTTAGCAAAAATAAAAAACATGAGCAAAAATATAAACAAATACACAAATGCTCCCCCTGAGAATGTGGCCCCAATAGCTAGTCAATTCTTGGGAAGTGTGACCACTCCCAATTTCTTACGAAGGTACTCAAAGAATTCCTTGGGCAATGGTTTGGTGAAGATATCCGCTACTTGCTCTATTTTTGGAACAAAATCCAACTTAACCTCACCTTCCACAACTTTCTCCTTCAAAAAATGATACTGGATAGCAATATGTTTTGTGCAAGAATGCATAACCAGATTCTTTGAGATGTTAATGGCACTGGTGTTATCACACTTAACTGAAATTGACTCACTAAAATTAATGCCAAGATCCTTCAGAGTTTGTTTCATCCATAACACCTACATACAACACGTTTTCGTTGCAACGTATTCTACCTGTGCTGTGGATAAGGAGACTGACTCCTATTTCTTACTGTGCCACATGACCAACTTGTCTCTAAGATATAATGCACCTCCAATGGTACTCTTTGTGTCATATACACATCATACCCAATATGCATCTGAATACGTAATAAGGGTGAAGTCCTTACCTTTCAGATACCATAAACCATACTCCATAGTACCCTTAAGGTACCGAAGAATCCTCTTCCCTGCTGTCACATGAGTCTCCTTGGGACTAGCCTGAAATTGTGCTACCATGCATACTGCCTACAAAATATTTGGTCTGGTAGCTTTCAAGTATAGTAAGCTCCCAATCATATATCTATACATAGTTTGATCAACATATGGATATTTGTCATCCTTGCTAAACTTGCAACCTGTTGTCATGGGAGTGCTAACTGGCTTACAATCCTCCATTGTGAACTTTTTTAGCATCTCTTTCACATATTTAATTTGAGAAATAAATATGCCCTTGTCCTTTTGATTAACTTGCTATCTGAGGAAATACAAAAGTTTACCAATCATTGACATTTCAAATTATTTCTGCATCTTATTTGCTAAATCTTTACACAACTCATCTTTGCTACTGCCAAATATGATATCATCTACATATACAACAAGAATAATATGATGACCATTTTCTATTTTGACATACAAATTACTATCCACCATACCTTTCTTGAACCCTTGTTGAGTAAGATAATTGTCTAGCCTTGCATACCATGCTCGGGGTACCTATTTTAAGCCATATAACTCTTTCTTCAACTTGCAAACCAAGTTGGGATCATCACCAAGCTGGAAACCATCTGGATGCTCAATATAAACCTCTTCTTCAAGTTTCCCATTCAAAAATGCTGATTTCACATCCATTTGATAAACTTTGAAATTCTTGTAAACTTCTAAAGCTAGAAATATTCCAATTACCTCTGGTCTGGCCACAGGTGCAAAAATTTCCTCAAAGTCAATACCTTCAACTTGTGCACAAACTTTGCACACCAACTATGGGGTCTCCAATTATTTGCTCTCTAGGATGATATTTTTGTGAGCTACCTATTTTGAATTTCTTGTTTTCTTCCACTTTTGAATCACTATTTGAATCCTCTAAGTCAATTTTTGGTTTCTTTTTCATTTCCTTTTTCTCATCTCCTTCAATGACCTCTTCATAAATTGGGTAGTTCTCTTCATAGCTAATTACTCATTCCATTCCTTCATCAACTTTAACATCGACACTATCCATAATTTTCCTTAGCCTCTTGTAGCATTTGTAAGCTTTGCTTTTTGACAAATAGCCAAAGAAAAATACCTTCATCCGCTCTATCTTCAAACTTACCAAGGTTTTCTTCAGTTCTTTTGATGTAACACTTGCTACCAAAAACTTTAAAGTATCTTGTTGTTGCATTTTTACCAAACCAGAACTCATAAGGATTTTTGCTTTCATGCGTCCTCAACATGGACCTATTTTGGATGTATACCGCAGTATGGACTGCCTCTTTCCAAAATTTGTCTGCTACTTTGCTCTTATTCAACATAGTCTGTACCATTTCCTGCATTGTCCTGTTATTTCTTTCTACCACACCATTCTGCTGATATGTCCTGGCTGCTAAAAACTATCTCCTAATGCCATATTTTTCACAATACTCTATGAAATCCTATGAAATGAACTCTCCTCCTCTATCTGACCTTAAACATTTAATAATTTTTCTTGTTTGATTCTCAAAATGGTTTTGAAAACCTTGAACATCTCAAAAGCTTCTGATTTATGCTTCAAAAATAGTACCCATGTCATCCTGGAATAGTCATCTATACACAACATGAAATATTTGTCACCGTTTATGCTTTACATTCTCATGGGTCCACATAAATCAGTATGTACTAGTTCCAAAGGTTTTCTTGTGTAGTACTATTTTGTTTTAAATGAGACTCTAGTTTGCTTCTCCTTTTGACATGAAGCACAAATGCTATTTTATGGTTTGCCAATGGTGGGAATATCTCTCACTGCTTTCTTTGAGCTTATTTTTACTAGATTGTCAAAAATGATATGACCGAGCCTCTTATGCCACAACCAATTCTCTTCTTCCTATCTAATCAAGAAAGCTCCTTCTGAAGTCTTTGAGAGAGTTTACAGGTTTCCAGATGTCCTTGATCCAGTTGCTATCAACTTCCCATTGTTTGCCTTTATGAATTCACAACCTTTCTTCTTAAAGATCACTTCATGACCTCTATCACAAATCTGACTTATGCTTAACAAGTTATACTTCAGACCAACCACAAACAAGACTTCTTTTGACCTGATTTTTTTGTCACTAATCTTAACTGAACCTCTACCAACTATCTTAGCTCCATCATTGTTTCCAAACTTTATTGAACCACCTTCATATTGCTGCAACTTCTCAAAAACTTTTTTGTCACCTTTCATATGACTGGAGCATCCACTATCAAGTATCTATGGTGCAGATTTATTCTGTGCTTTAAATGTCATCTGTACGATCAAGGATTTATTTTTTTCCTTAGGTTGCTCTTTTTCTTTCCACTCAGGTTTGATTATAATTTTGGGCTCTTGTTTTGGCTTTTATTTTTCAGTAGCTTGTGCATGTTTTTCGGGAAATTTTCTATTTTGTCTTATTCCATTTGGCTGAAATTTTCTTCCCTGAAATTGATTTGATGCAAATGTACTTCGACAATTTCTTGCAATATGCCCAAAATTATGACAGTTATAACATTATACTACATAATCCATCAAAGGTGAAAAAGCATTTCTATTGGTAAAATTCCTTGGTCCTACATTATACTTGCAATATGAGATCTTATGTCCATAACCATTGCATTTAAAACAATAACTAGAAAAGAGATGATTAAACCTGGGTGGTGGTCTTTGCTATGTTGTCGTAGGAGCCATAAATCTTCTTCTTCTTTGATGTGTGACATTGTTGAAGCCATCATTGTCAATTCTCCTTTTGTGCCTTGCATTATTGTTTTCCTTTGCATGATTCATTTTTTCTTGATCAACATGTTTCTTCTCTTCATTCTTTGTGGATTCTTCATTTATGGCCTTTGATCCATTTGACGATTCTCCTTCATAAAAACTCAATCCAAATTTGATGCCTGTAGTCTTTTGGTTATTTATGATCTTATCCAGCTTCATAGAACTTTCTTCACATTTGTGATAACAACTAATTTTCTTATTCATCTCTTCTAGCTGCATTCTTAAACCAAAAATCTCTTCTTCTAGCTTGCTGCAATAATCTATTTTCATGGTTATTTGCACTTCGAGATATTCGAAGATTTTCTTGGATTCTTCTATCTATAATATCAAATTTGTTATGATTTCATTTGCATCCTCGAGCTTTCTTAAAATTTTCTTATTCTTTTTTCTTTCTATCTTCAATTCATCTAGAGCTGCAATTAGTTCCTCTTCCAAATTCACTTCTGCATCAATTTCTTCTTCATCAATGTCTTCACTAAAACCAGAACCCTTTATGGTCTGTAAGCTCAAAATCTAAAAATTTCTATTTCACCCAGTATAACATCCCTCTCTCTGCATTACTCAGAATTTGAATCTTCTCTTCTCACAAAAAAAACTAATTTTTATCTTATCTCATTCTACTAATTTCTAAAAATCTTTCTGGGTATTATGTAACACTTTTTCTACGAAATCCTATCAAAATTTCAGCCAAAATGGATATCATATGAGAAATTTATGCCCAAAATATTGAAGTGATTTTTTTCACCTCTCTCCAAAAATCACGGATTTTCACTCTTTATTTTTCTCCACACACACTTCTCTCTTCACAAAATAAAGTCTCCACTTTTCAATAAAATCCCTTGTCACTTAAAAAGCACACACTTGCATTCTTTTTTCCCTTTTCAATTTTAAAAAGATTTTCTTTAATGAAGCTTCTTAAAACAATATAACTTTTTTTTTTTTTTTTTGAGAAGGCATTTTGTCAAACACGTCACATGCAAAGAATTGACACCTTCGTCGTTCTCTTACTTCGGAGCCACGTGACACCTCAAACCAAAAACGAAATATGCTCTATTTTATTCCTTGAAGGTGTAACAACACTAAAACTGAAACTCTAGGGACTCTGCAAGGTCGAAACGACCAACTGAAGAATTTTGCACAAGTGGAACAAATTGACATTAAAGTGACCTGTACTTTTTTTGCAACAATCATAATTCTCACCTCGTAACTCTATTTTCTCTAAAATTTGAAATGCAAAACCTATAAAATTCTGAATAAATCTAGTTTGAATCTCACTATATAACTCCTTACGGTTCACCTGTACCACCTCCATGAAAACTGTTGCTAACACACTTTTTCCAAAAATAACATTTTTGTGATAGTATTGCAACGCTTGTAACATTCACCTCATTTATCTGTTTTGGTGAAAATTTTGAACACATGTTCTTGAAGATAACGACCACCTCTAGTTTGAATTTTACTACCAAATTATTCTTGGTTTGCTCGCAGTGCTTCTAACAAAACTACCCTTTTTTGGCTTGTACAACCACTTGCCAAATCATCCGCCAAGATACTAAAAATGTCACCGATCAATCCAAACACTGTGTTGACACCTCCAATGCTATTATGTACTATTTCTTGACATGCTGGCATGTTCCAAACTGATTCATCCTATCCAATTGCACTCGTGATGACTTTTGCATTTTTTGACAACTTCTTGACGATTTTTTCAACTTTTGCAAATTTGCATGAACAACCTGTAACAACTTCACCCAAACATCAAAAACATCCTCATAAGCATTGAACATCACTGTACATACTCCAAAAAACCTTTGAAAAACTATCCACTGCATCAACTTGTCCATCTGAGTGTGTTGACAACAATGACAATACTGTCGCTACACCTTGCTCAACAATTAATGACATCTTCATATGTTTACTTTGGCATCAATGACGACTTTTCACCTTGATATCAATGACAACTAAATGAGCTCAAAATGTCCAAAATAAAATATTATATAGAAGAAAATTAAAGTAAAATTACATACAAGGCTATATAATAGGCACAAATAGACAACTTTTCAATGCCTTATAATACCTAATAATTCACTATATATATAATTAAATTGGGGAGTCTTTCCCTTAAAAATTGTGCAAGAATTAAAAGCCTTTTCTAATGCTACATTAGGGCTCTATCTACACTTGGATTATTTATATTATCTAGGTATTTTAATCTAGAATAATCAATGTTGAAGGGTTTTAGGTTTTTTTTTATGCAATCATTGCTACTTCTGTTAGGTACCCTTTCATGAGGATCCTCATAACCAATGCTTCATGATCAAGGATGCCCCCATTATAGCTCCCAAGTTATGTTTTTTTTATATGTTAATTTCTCCCTTAGGGTTTTCATGTTCAAGTGGTTCTAGTAGATGAGCTCAAGGATTTTTACCATCATTTTCTTTATGAATTTATCTACTCTACCTAGGAGGCTATGTGTGGATGTTACCTGTGGTAAAGGCCCTAGATTTTTATTAGTGAGGAAGACCATAGGTTGATAATGAGCTCCAATTTTTACTATTTATACCTTTTACTACATTGAGACCCATAAGGGTGGAATGCTTTTCCTTTGATTGATGAGGTATATCCTTTACAGACTTCCTTCAAATTATCAACTCCTTTTTATCGTTGATCTTAGAATATTGTAAGTCATAAAATAGAATTTGATGGTATAGAGAGCCCTTCAAACTTTCTTGGCCTTAATATCTCAATTCTTCCTCTACATCTTTGTAGGACATTGAATCTATTTCATTCCCAATATCGACATCTAACCTCTCCTAAATATATTCTTTTATGAGTAGTTTATTCATCTCATAGCTATTTACAAATTGAAAGCCTATAAATAATATATGAATACCATACCCAAGGGAGGTTATATTTTATATGAGATTATATACCAAGGGTGTTATTTTGGTGGTTGTCAATTGCTCTAGGAGAGATACTCCATCAGCTTTCTCCACAAATCTATCAACCAACAAGTCAGCAAGTTGGTCCCAATTTTTGATAGAATATGGAGTAAGGCTTATGTACCATTCCCAATATTTCTCTTTAAAATATGTAGCCATAATATTATTTCTATGTTCTACTTTCTAGTGTTGTGGATTGCACAAAGACTAACCATGTGATGCAGGTGCTTTTTTGGCATGATTGCATCTTCTCCAATGAATTATAGTAATGACTTCAAGGCTGAAGCTAAAATTAGGTCTCATGTAGGAGGGATTAATGGAATTAAGGGGCCTCTATCATTCTAGGATGGATATATTCTATGAGCTTGATTTGGTGGTATGGCCATGTTTTTATTTTTAGCTATTGTACTCCTTTTTGGAATTAGGGTTGAGAGGTGGCACCAATGCTTGAGGATTTGCAACTATTTAGGACCTAGTGGAAGGTCTTGCACTCATCAATTTATAGGTCCTTAGTTATCAATGTAATAATTAGGTGAATCTTTAAAATATTTTAACATGTTGAGAGATTGATATTTGTATTGAAATCCTAGTTTGATATCTCTCTAGGCAACTACTTTTGGGTATTATTCTTTAGTGGAGTTGCCAGGTGAATTTTTTGGATACTTCAGTAAGTATGTATTCATATATTTTTACTAGAATATCAACCTAATATTTCTTGTTAGTGGGAGAAATCAACTTGATGGTCCCACCACGCATGTCATTAAACTATTGTCATGATGGATAATATTTTGATTCATATTTAATTGTATTATTTAGAATGTGGGGTAAATCAAATGATTTTTTTCCATTAGGATGCCATTAAAATGTTTTCAAATAATAATTTCATGGTCATCCATTATGATGGTTGGATGCACCTAACACTCATGCCTCAAATAAAGTGACACAATGGGAACCCCTAAGAGAAAGAGGTATGACTCGAAGAATAACCTCTATGATTTTTTACAAGGTTGACTCCTTCTCATATATGATTTTTAATACTCACCTTCCTAAAATAATCCTAAGATACTCACATTCACTATAGGAAAATGGAAGATAGATAACATGAAATTCAATAACAAGAAAATAAAACCCAAAGCTATGAGAGTTGATACACCAAGATCATAAGATTATTTTGCATACCAATGGGATAAATGAACATGTGCATCATTTGTTAATAGCTTAAAGTGAATACAATTTGATTTATGCATGAACATTCATACACAAACATATATAAGAACCAAGACAAAGGAAGGTAGTCATAGCCTCTCATATGTATATATATTATATTATATTATATTATAAATTCAATTACAATCATTCCAAAGAAAAAAGCTTGAGTGCTACTAAAAAATGGCTCAAGGCTTGAGTTTAGACTATTATTGTAGACTCAAAATTTTTGTACCCCTTTCCTTTAGGTTGATGGATCCATGCCTAAAAGGGGGAGAAAAAATAAATGGCCTACACCTCAGATGAGAAGCACTTGAGTTGTGCTCTCTTTGGTATTTATTGACGAATTGTTGGTGGGGGTTCACGAGGAAACACTTTATGGTAGTTTTCATGCCTAGGTAAGGGGAAAGTTTAGTGAGTTTTTTTATTGGCATACACCTAATGGTTTAGGTAAAATGCATCTAAGCCTAGTCTATATGCAATTTTATTTTCATGAGGACATCAGTAGACAGTGAAACTAATGTAAACTAGCAAAAAATGGCTATCTACTTTTCTTTTTTTCCTTTTATATTTTCAACTAATAAAATTAATGCAAAAGCTAATGCAACTAATCATACATTTTTTTGTCTTTTATTTCTTTTCTTTTCTAGAGAATAAAACTAATGTAAGCAAATATGAATAACTATGTATATTTTTTTGTCTTTCCTTTTTGATAAATTAAAAGTACTACAAACTTAATGCAATCAACTATTTTCCTCCTTTTTTTCTTCTAACTTTAATCTCTTCTGTTCAGGTGATTATATGAAACAAAATAGAATTAAAACAAGAGTAAAACTATCATAAATAGAACATATGCTAATTTTTATTGCACTTACCTAATCCATATGTCTGATGCTTATGAATATGTATCTCACAGAAAAAATACGCATCTTGTAGAGTGAATACGCATCTTGAAGTGAATAAATATCTTGTCAGCTAGCTCACGAATTCATGCCTTTGAGATATTTGCATGGAACTTTTGCACAAAAACCCTTAAATTTGGAAATTAGGGTCTGGGGATTTACTTAAGCCACTATAAATCTGATTTCTTAATGTTGTAGCAGTTAGATCCCTAGGTCTTTTAAAAAACCTTGTTTCAAAATGTGATTAACGAAAGCATATATAAAATTAGACATCAACTGAACATATAGATGAAATACAAAAATAACTAAGACATACTAAATGCACATTGATTCAAGATGAATATGAATATTTTGTTTATGCATCTAACTACATATATTTTCCCTCAAACCTGTACTTCTACGGATTTGCGACCTATATGTGAATACATGCCTCACATATTCGATGCTAATCAGGATGCAAAACCGTGGAATCCTGAAAAACAAAGTAAAGTTTAAAAAATTACAATACATAGAACAATCTAAAAGGTGATGCAATGAAATTTATAATTATTTTAATGATAGATCAGATCAGTAGAAGCTCAAATGATGGTGTAGAAGTGGTAGATCTAACCTGAAGTAATTCCTTCCTTGTAAAGAGTCTTCATAGCACTCAAAAACTCCATTGCAGCTTATCAAACCTAAACTATTAGATCTATTCTCTTTAGCTCAGAAAATAATATTATTTTTAATCTCTCCTCTTCCTCAGTTGCTATCTAATATTATTAAGAATGTTGAATATCTACTTTAGTGGCTTTGTAGGTCACCAAATAAGTTCGATGGATGTGAGATATGGGAGTTTGAAGCGAATTAGATAGGGCTAATTTGGAATTTTATCAAATTCAATGACTATGCATCCTAGCCTCTATGATGCATATTCATTGAAATCAGATCATTGGTTGATATTGGGATTAAATTCAAGCGGTTGCTTCAATGGTAAGTGATTATCTGGATTCCGTGAATATGCCTCCTTGCCATTGTAGATACCTAATTTTGATGCACCCATCCAACATCATCCTCAATCAAGGCATCAAATGACACCTCATCAGGGCATTATAACCTTGTCAAATTAGGCCTCAAATCAGGCATATTTATCAAATTCCAATCCTAAAACTCATCAATTTCCTTATCTTTACAAGCCTTTTGATCAAGAAAATCAAATCACTCATCCTCATACCATAATTTAGGGTTTTTATAACCCTAAAAGATAAGGTCATATTTGGGACACATTTTGACCTATCAAATAATCTCTAAATTTTACAAAACCACCATCATTGGTAGCCCTCACAAAGAGATATTCAGAAAGTATAAATAAGCCTATATTTAGATTCATATCAATGCTTAAAACTGCAAAACAAAAACTATTGTCCAAAACCAAATTCACTATTCAGAACCAAATTTGCCACCCCTATGGTGAATTTGGTCAACAATGGCAAATTTGGAAAACATCCAAATTTTAAATTTTGAAAATTCAAACTTTCCCTCCTTACCAAATTCTCCACTTAGAACCAAATTCACCACCCTTGTGGTTAATTTGGTCAACATTGGTGAATTTGAAAAAATGGTTAAAAATCTTCCACACGAACCAGGAAACCATGGATTGAGCATATTTTTACAACCGCCATTGATTTTGCATGCTCTAGCAAGGTTTTATATTTTCTAGTTTGAATTTATTCTTATCTAATTCTCCCTCCAATTCCTCCTCCAAATGCTATTTATGTTGGCAATTTTGGGTACCTTGGGTACATTGCCTTTGCTCTAAGTGTAGATGTTGTCATTGATGTCAAAAAGGTCTTGGAGCAATTTGGTTTGATGTCAAAGAATGTTTTTTGATGAAGGTTTCAGTTTGGAAAGTGAGTTTCCAAGAAGATTAGAGTAGCCCAGTTGCAAAAGATCAAGAAAAAGTATGCAGGCGGCTGGAAAAACTGTTGTGATTTCGCAACATGTTTTAGGAGAGAGAAAGTGCTGGCAAAACTGTCATGATTTCGTGACATGTTTGAGGAGAGAGAAAGTTCTAGCAAAAGTGTCATGATTTTGCAACACGCTGGAAGACAGAGACGAAGCTGGCAAAACTATCGCGATTTCGCGACATGTTGGCAAAGAAAGAGAGCAAGTTGGAAAGTGTCGCGATTTCGTGAAATGTCGCATTTTCATGACTCAGAAAGTGCCAGAAGGCAAAGAAGGAAAAGTGTTACGATTTCATGACACATTTCCAGGAAAGTTGTACGAACAAAAATGTGTCACGATTTCGTGACATAATGCAGAAAAGAGAGTCTGTAGTGTGAACTGTCGTGATTTTACAACAAGATCGAAGAGAGAGAAAGTTATTCAGTAATTGTCATGATTTCATGACATGATGCAAAGTTCTAAGTGAGGACTATCACATTTTCATGACATGCTACAGAGGTCAAGTTGAGGACTGTCGTGATTTCATGACATGCTGAAAAGCTCGAAGTGAGAACTGTCATGATTTTGCGACATGCAGCAAAGGGAAGAGTCTAAAAGGAGAAGCGTCGCGATTTTGCGATAGGCTGAAAGAAAAGTGTACGGATGGTGAAAGAGTCATGATTTCATGATAGAAACTAGAAGCAGGTCTTCTATAGGAGAAGTGTCACGATTTCATGACAGAAATAGAAATAAAGGCTATAAAGACAAAAGCGTCGTGATTTCGTGACATGTTCCAGTTTCACAGGCATAGGGCAAAAAGAAGCTCAAGGCAGCAAAAGTGTCACAATTTCGTGACAAAAGCTGAGAGGAAGGCCATGAAGACAAAAGGGTCATGATTTTGCGACAGAGTTAAAGATGACATCAGCAAAAGCAAATGTGTCAAGATTTCATGACAAAAGCAAAGAAGGCAATGAAGACTAAAGTGTCACGATTTCGCGATAGGAGTGAAGATGACGTCAAAAAAAGACAAAAGTGTCACGATTTCACGACAAGGATGCAGTCAAGGCAGACAAAGGCAAAAAGTGTCACGATTTTGCGACAACAGGCAAAAGAAGGTGTTCGACAGGCAAAGGTGTCATGATATCGTGACATGTTGTAGTTTCATTGCAGAAGCTATAGGTGAGTTTCAGAGGCGATTGAAGGACAGAGTTAACTTTGAGCCGACAAAGTTAAATCTGGGCCGACATAATTTAGGGCATGCAGTGACGGAGTTAGGGTTTTGCAACTGAAATAGTTTGAGGATTATAGTCGACTAAGTTTGAGAGTTTTGATCATGAAATTTACTCTATAAAAGGAGGGTTTTTTTAAGATTAAAAAAAAGAATGCATGTATCGAATTTGCGTAAGTGAAGTCTGTTGTGCGCAAGAGAGCGAATCGAGTCGAATCGATTGAAGTGTGCATTTTGAAGTGTGATATTCATAGATAGAGTGTTGGGGATAAGTTCGATCGTTGAGAAGCAGAGTGTGCAAAGACTATGCTATTATGTTCGTGCAAAGGTGCATAAGTTGATACTTGATCGAGTGCTGCTGTGTTTGCGTGACCAGTGCAAAAGTTGGTTTCGACCAAGTGCAGCTGTAACAGAACAAAAAGATATAAGAGGATAGATTTGTGCCAAACTAAAGGACTATTTTTGGTGTAGACTAGAGATAGAGAACATATGTGCTAGACCGAAGGACTGTGTTTAGTGCATATTCAAGGACCAACTTTGCGATGATAGAGTTGAGGATAGAGATCTCTAGCCAAAGTAGGGAAGACAGGTGTCTTTTGTGGATAGAGTTCCACTTGCTAAGGGTAGAGGAGGTAGAGGTCTTCTAGAGGATCACCAGTCAGAGCAGAGCTAGGGGAAGGTATCTCCTTTGGGTTGGTGCCCATAAACATTGTAACAGGGAAAGGTTTTCCCAGAGGTTGAATTGATAAAATTTAGAGAGAAATTTTATCCGTGGAATAGCCTGCTTTAGGTGAACCACGTAAATTGTTGTGTCTCTTTTTTGGATGGTGTTTTGTGCATTGCTTTGATTACTGCTATTAATACTGCTATCTTTACACTGCATAATACTGATTTGAAAACTATTTTGAAGCAAAAGTAAAAAGTGGTCTTATACTATTCACCCCCCCTCTCAGTATAAGCTTGTGTTCTTCAATTGGTATCAGAGCAGGTTCCTTCGAAAAGGCTTAACAGCTTGAAGGAAGAACTGATTAAGAACACAATGGATTATTCAAGTGGCAATGCAGACACCTATCCTTGATGGATCAGATTTTGGTCTATGGAGTGCTAGAATGAAGGTTTATCTAATGGCACTTGGTAATGAGGTATGGGAAGTAATTGAATATGGGTACACTATCCCTATAAATGGTTCATACACTAAAGAAGATAGGCTCCTACATCATAGCAATTCAAAAGCTATGAATGCAATCCTAAAAGGCTTACAGAAATCAGATCTTACCAAGGTGATTCACTACAAGACAGCTAGTGAAATGTGGAAACAGATGCAAGTGGTTCATACAGGTGATGCAAATTTCTGAAAGGCCAAATTGAGACACTTTAAAGGTATGTTTGAACAAATCAAAATGAATGATGATGAAAATATCAGTGACTACATGATGCGTATGGATGAGATTGTTAACTCCATGAAAGACTTAGGTCTTGAACTTGCTAAAAATGATGTGTGATAAGATTTTAAGATATCTTCCTAATAGATTTAGTGAAAAGATTTCTGTCATTGAGGAAGCTAAAGATCTAGATAAATTGAAAAAGGATGAGCTCCATAGTATACTTGCAGCATTTGAGCTGAGAACTCAAGTGAAAGTTGATGTCAAGAAAGAGGTAGCCTTCAAAGCTACCAAGAAATCAAAGAGCAAATAGATTCAGGAGAGTGATGAGTCCTCTAGTGATGAAGAGGCATATTACAGCAAGAAAGACAAGTTTTCCAGAAAGCACAAGAGCATGAAAAACATAAGATGTTTCAACTGTGGGAAGTTTGGTCATTATGCTACTGATAGTACTATTTCAAAGAATGAAAGTGATGAAGATATACAGGATTCTAAGAGCAAGGATTCTGAAAAGCACAAGCATCACAGGAAGAGCAAAGATGAGTACAACAATCACGAAAAGAGACATTCTCATAAACACAAGAAGAGCTTCTACCTAGAAAAAACAAGTGTTCTAGCAGTGATAGTGAAAGATCTTCTAGTGATAATGAAAATGAGATGTTGTTCATTTCAAAAAAGGAGGAAGAAACGAAACATAAATTCATTGTCATGAAATGTTTTAGATGTGGAAATTTTGGGCACCTTGAGGATAATTGCAAAAATAATTATTTGGTTGCTAGTATATATGAGGATGCTTCAGAAAACTACAATGAAGATGAATGTATGGTTTTTGAAAAGGGTAGCACCTCTAGTGATAAGAAATCTGAAAAAGGCCTTGATAATTCAAAATGCAATCAAATAGAGGATCTTGAATGTGAACTTACTAATGCTCTCAGTGTTTTGAAAAGGGAAAGAAAGAAGAATGCTAGACTCAAGGATAAGTTAGATGAATGTTTTATGGAGAGAGATGAGCTTATAGAAAGTCTTGACATCTCTATGGCTAAGACACAAGAACTTAAGAATGAGTTAGATTCTAAGATTCTGGAGTATAGTGAGTTAGAACAGGAAATGGCTTCTTTGGAAGAGGAAACTAAAAAATACAAGGATAAAATGTACAGGTTTCAAGAAAGTTCCAAAAAGGTTAAGTCTATCATCAAAGGTCAAATAAAACCAACAGATAAAACAGGTCTCGGTTTTGTTGAGCCGCACAAGGAACAGGTTGGGGAATCTAGCAAGAGATTTCAAAAGAAAGAGAGTTATGATGAAGAAAGTACTTCAGATCATGAGTTCATAAGTGATAAATGCACAAAAATAGAAAACAAAATTTTGAATGCTAAGAAGAAGGTTTCGAGACCCAAGAGGTCGAATAAAAGAAAATTTCATGATAGATTTTTTGCGTGTCACAGGTTTGGTCACATGGCTATACATTGCATGACTCAAGTGAAGAGAGTAAATGATAGTTTCAGGGGCCGTAATTTCTTTCAAGGGTATTGCTACTCTTGTTAACAGTTCAGGCACAAGGCAATTTTTTGCAAGGCAAATAACAGGAACTAGGTTAGTCAGAACAAGCGGATTTAAGGAACAGCTATGCCTGAAAGAAATAATATTGTTATTTGTTATAAGTGCAAAAATGCAGGTCACACAGCTAGATAGTGCAGAGCTGATCTTCCAAGGTACAGGAATATGAATAGTGGTATAAACAGGTCCAAGGATCAAGGTGTGGACAAGAAAAGAGATGAGAACAAGAACAAGAAAAGTGACAAGAACAGAAACATTAACAAAGAGTTCAAGAGAAGGCCTAGCAAAGAAATTGTAGACATTGATGATGATGAATGCCTAATGGGAGTTTCACTCCCACCCTTGTTTTAAATCACCTCATCAGGAGGTGGGGGAGGGACTAAGCTAAGAAGCTCATTCTTAGTCTCAAGCCCCAAAGGTGACCCTTTGCCATTGATGACAAAGGGGGAGAGATATGAGTAAGGGGGAGAGCTTAATAGTGAAGAAGAGAGCTTCAAGTCAGGGGAAGCAAAAACTTCAAAGGTAGATTCTCAGTTGTTGGATCAGTTGGTTTCAATTTTGGCTCTTGTCTAGTGTTTTCTGTTAAGGTTTGCCATCAATGACAAAGGGGGAGATTGTTGGCAATTTTGGGTACCTTGGGTACATTGCATTTGCTCTAAGTGTAGATGTTGTCATTGATGTCAAGAAGGTATTGGAGCAATTTGGTTTGATGTCAAAGAATGTTTTTTGATGAAGCTTTCAGTTTGGAAAGTGAGTTTCCAAGAATATCAGAGTAGCCCAGTTGCAAAAGATCAAGAAAAACACAAGTAAGAAAAAGTATGCAGGCAGCTGGAAAAACTGTCGTAATTTCGTGACATGTTTTAGGAGAGAGAAAGTGCTAGCAAAAATGTCATGATTTTGTGACATGTTTGAGGAGAGAGAAAGTTCTAGCAAAAGTGTCGTGATTTTGTGACACGCTGGAAGACAGAGACAAAGCTGGCAAAACTGTCGCGATTTCGTGACATGTTGACAGAGAAAGAGAGCAAGTTGGAAAGTGTCATGATTTCGCGACATGTCCCATTTTCGTGACTCAAAAAGTGCAGGAAGGAAGAGAAGGAAAAGTGTCACGATTTTGTGACACATTGCCAAGAAAGTTGTACGGACAAAAAGGTGTCGTGATTTTGTGACATAATGCAGAAAAGAGAGTCCGTAGTGTGAACTCTCATGATTTTGCGACAAGATCAAAGAGAGAGAAAGTTATTCAGTAATTGTCATGATTTCATGACTTGATGCAAAGTTCCAAGTGAGGACTGTCACATTTTCATGACATGCTACAGAGGTCAAGTTAAGGACTATCATGATTTCGTGATATGCTGAAAAGCTCGAAGTGAGAACTGTCATGATTTCGTGACATGCAGCAAAGGGAAGAGTCTGAAAGGAGAAGCATCATGATTTCATGAAAGGCTGAAAGAAAAGCGTACAGATGGTGAAAGGGTCATGATTTTGTGATAGAAACTAGAAGCAAGTCTTCTATAGGAGAAGTGTCACGATTTCATGACAGAAGTATAAAGAAAGGCTATGAAGACAAAAGCGTCGCAATTTTGTGACATGTTCCAGTTTCATGGGCATAGAGCAGAAAGAATCTCAAGGCAGCAGAAGTGTCATGATTTCGTGACAAAAGCTAAGAGGAAGGCCATGAAGACAAAAGGGTCATGATTTTGTGATAGATTTAAAGATGACGTTAGCAGAAGCAAATGTGTCACGATTTCACGACAAAAGCAGAGAAGAAGGCAATGAAGACTAAAGTGTCACGATTTCGCAATAGGAGTGAAGATGACATCAGCAAAAGATAGAAGTGTCATGATTTTGCAACAAGGACGCAGTCAAGGCAGACAAAGGCAAAAAGTGTCATGATTTCATGACAGCAGGCAAAAGAAGGTGTTCGACAGGCAAAGGTGTCACGATATCGCGACATGTTGTAGTTTCATGGTAGAAGCTATAGGTGAGTTTCAGAGGTGGTTGAAGGACAGAGTTAACTTTGAGCCAAAAAAGTTAAATCTGGGCTGACGTAATTTAGGGCATGCAGCCGATGGAGTTAGGGTTTTGTAGCCAATGTAGTTTGAGGATTATAGCTGACTAAGTTTGAGAGTTTTGATCATGAAATTTACTCTATAAAAGGAGGGTTGTTTCGAGATTAAAAAAAAGAATGCATGTATCGAATTTGCGCAAGTGAAGTCTGATGTGCGCAAGAGAGCGAATCGAGTCGAATCAATCTAAGTGTGCATTTTGAAGTGTGATATTCACATATAGAGTGCTAGGGAGAAGTTCGATCATCGAGAAGCAGAGTGTGCGAAGGCCGTGCTACTATGTTCGCGTAGAGGTGCATAAGTTGATACTTGATCGAGTGCTGCTGTGTTTGCGCGACCAGTGCAAAAGTTGGTTTCGACCAAGTGTGACTGTAACAGAACAGAAAGAGATAAGAGGATAGATTTGTGCCAGACTGAAGGACTATGTTTTGTGTAGACCAAAGATAGAGGACATATGTGCTATATCGAAGGACTATGTTTAGTGCATATTCGAGGACTAGCTTTGCGATGATAGAGTTGAGGACAGAGATCTCCAGCCAGAGTAGGGAAGACAGGTGTCTTATATGGATAGAGTTCCACTTACTAAGGGCAGAGGAGGTAGATATATTCTAGAGGATCACCAGTTAGAGTAGAGCTAGGGGAAGGTATCTCCTTTGGGTTGGTGCCCATAAACATTGTAACAGGGAAAGGTTTTCCCAGAGGTTGAATTGATAAAATTTAGAGAGAAATTTTATCCGTGGAGTAGCCCGCTTTGGGTGAACCACATAAATTGCTGTGTCTCTTTTGTGGATGGTTTTTTGTGCATTGCTTTGATTACTGCTATTAATACTGCTATCTTTACACTACATAATACTGATTTGAAAACTATTTTGAAGCAAAAGTAAAAAGTTGTCTTATACTGTTCACCCCCCTCTTAGTATAAGCTTGTGTTCTTCAATTTAAGGACCCCCTTGGGTAGGCATTTGCAAGGCAATCTACTATAGAAAATCTCTGTCCACATTGCTCTAGAATTTGTATTTCTCATCTAAGATATTTTAAAGTAATAGAATAGGTTTTTTCAAGCATTAGAGTAGTCTTCAAAAGCATTGGAAGCAATCCAAACAAGGCTAGGGAGGACTTGGGAGCAAGGAGGTCACCATTGGAGGTAAGAAGGGAAGCTCTCCTAGCTCCCTTCTTCTCTCTTTTCATCTTGGTTCCACAACATTTTGTCCCCTATGGTTGTAGCCTTGCTAGCTTAATACCTCTCATTTTCTTTTGTGCATTTCTTTTCATAGGCTAAATATTTCATCATAATTTCTCTAACTCTTTCTTTGGCAAGCTGTGAATTAGTTTTTGCAGCACTCTAACTATGTTTTGCAGCCTCTTTTTTATATACTTTGCTTCTATATTGTCATTTCTCACACCTCTCTTGCAGGTTCCTTTAAATTTACCATTTATTTTGCCATAGTTTATGATTCTAATCCTCCATTTTTGTAGGGTTTGTCATATTTCTATTTACATATTCTCTCACTAATCCTTTGTCTACAAGCTCTTTATTCTTCCTACAACATACTAACCCATCTTGTCTCCTTCCATGCTATTTCATTTTTAGATATTTAGCATTCTTATTCTATATACTGTCTCTTTATTTCAAGCACTTTACTAGCATTTTATTCAATTTCATGTGTGAGATTTCTCACCATTTTAGGAAGATTACTTGTCCTTTTATTAGAATTGAATGCAATTAGTATTTCCTATTATATTGCATCTGATTTTTTATGTTGTTAGGATCCTCCATCCTAACATTATTAGTTAGTATTAGTTAGTATTATTAATAATTTAATTATTATATTATTAACTTATAAAGTGAACCATCACATCTCTTCATAACGTGAACCATCACATCTCTTCATAACATGAACCATCATGTCTCTTCACAAACATAGCTTTAGGGTAGATATATATTAGGTTGGCCATTCACACAAATCATCCAAGAAGAAGAATATATATTTGTTTAAACCCATTGGAGGGATTTCCCAAACCAATGCAAAAGGTGATTCATATCTAAAAGTGATTCTATTTATTTATTTCTCCTTTATTAAATTATTGTGCTAGGAACCCTTAGGTTTCTACCATCTGGTATCAAAGAATTATGGATCCAGCCATGTGGGACCAAAAATTTCAAGAAGAAGTTCAAAAATTGAAGGCAAAATTTTGAGAATTGGGGAAACCACACTGGCAACGTTTAGAAAATATTTTTAGTGTGCAACATTTCAAAAATATTATAGAAAATATTTTTAGTGTGCAACATTTCAAAAATATTATAGAAAATACTATTAGTAAGTGCATTGAAAATTTTATGGAAGCACAAGAAAATGAAGAAATTGCACGTGAGGAAGATGAGGAAGATAAGGAATATGAGGAAGCTAAGGAAGATGAGAAATATAATGAATATGTGGAAAATGAGGATAATGAGCAAGCAATACCCAAAGCACCTGATCACAACAATGAAGGCAATACGGTTGATATGCCAGAAGTGATCGATGCATCAAGCAAGGATGAGGTAGACATTCCCAAAGTGACTCATTATGGCCAAACATGCACTCTACAAGAACTACACTCAATTTCCTCTCCAATAGTGAGTTATCACCACAAGGTCAAACCTATTCAAAAACAAGGTAGAAAGGTGACTACACACTCCTCCATTGCCTCTCCTAGGGAACAACAGGAGAATGTAGAAGTTTTACCACCTCTTTTTATGCATCATTCTAAGGTGTTCAAAGAACCCCAAGGATTGCCCTTCCCTCATCATCACATATTTACTAATATTTTTGGCAATCCCCCATTAACGCTTCATCCTTCTTGATATACCTGCCTACAGAAGGATGACATTAAAATATTCCAAGAACTTACGCAAATCCTTCTTGGAAAATAAATGATAAAGCTCCTCACTTTGATATTTGAGGACAAAACTCTTTTTAAGGAGGGTGGTATGTTAGGATCCTCCATCCTAACATTATTAGTTAGTATTATTAATCATTTTATTATTATATTATTAACTCATAAAGTGAACCATCACATCTCTTCACCAACATATATTTAGGGTAGATATATATATTAGGTTGGCCATTCACACAAATCATCCAATAAGAAGAATATATATTTGTTTAAACCCATTGGAGGGATTTCCCAAACCAATGCAAAAGACGATTCGTATCTAAAGTTGATTCTATTTATTTATTTCTCATTTATTAAATTATTGTTCTAGGAACCCTTGGTTCCTACTATATGCATCTATGTCTCTATTGAATTTAATTTCAGTTCCATGATCTCATATTTACTTATTATTGTTCATTTAGTTTGAAGTTTGAATAATTTCTTAACATATTTTATCAAATTCACAAATCAGTCCTCCAATTCATCCTTATAACATTGTTAGGAAGTGGCTTCACCCTAATCTAGCATTTCCTAAACCTTTGCTCTCCTTCCATAAACTATCACAAGTCTAATTTCTTAGATTTACAAATCCTCCCATGGGAATTTCACCCTTCACTGTTAATGTAATATTAGTCTATTAATTATCAGATTTGAAAGCTCAATCCTTGATTTCTCTATATACAAACCTTTTGGAGCATAGTGGGAACCTCCCTTGTCAGTTTCAAACCAAGTCTCACTCAAATCAAGCCCCAATTTGGCTTTGAAAACTTAAAATTTTATCTAGTACCAAATTTACCTCCCTTGTGGTGAATTTGGCAAAACCTAAATTTTGAGACTATACTCTCCAATGTTCTCACTCATAGGTCCTCTAGAATTTAATAGGAACTCTCTAAAAAATTTCCAGCTTAAAATTCATAGTGTAACCCACCAAAAGTGGCCTCAAAACTTAGTTTTCTATGCCAAAGATCAAATTGATCACCCCTATGGTGAATTTGGTGGTCTGTTCCACAGAACCAGATTCATCACCCCTATGGTGAATTTGGTAGTCTGTTCCATAGAACCAGATTCACCACTCGGACCAAATTTGCTAGTGGTAAATTTGGCAAGACCCAATGGTAAATTTGGTAAAAGACCAAAAATCCATTCTAGGAGGTAAGCATACTCATTTTTTTATAAAAAGGGGGTCTTATCAACAGGAGAGATAGCCTATCAACTTCACTACTCTTAGACAAACCCCCAAAGTAGAAAACCTATTTTTTTAAGATTTTGTGTAGATTTTACCAAGTTCATCACTCTTGTGGTGAATTTGGCTTTAGTGGCAAATTTGGCTTTGTGTAGTGGCAAATTTGGTAAACAGGCTCCAATAGAGGTAACTCGGCCACTTGGCCCTTCCTTAGCTTTGTAATTTCTTTTATGTACATTCTATTTTTGATTGTCTACTATTCTAAAAATATAAAAGCACATCTATTTTGGAAAATTAAGGAACCTCAACTAGGAACACAATATTGTTTACAAACCCTTGAAACTCTTTACAAAACATAGCAATTGCTTTTGCAAAATATTAAAGGATAAGTTAATTAAAGAACCCTAGGTTCTACTTTAGCATATATTTTGTACTTAAGTACTTAGGTAAGAAAATAATTTGCATTTAGTTGCATTAGGCCAATTCTGTTTGGTTACATTCTTCTTTGTTTGCCCTGAAAAAGAAAACCTCCTTAGACTAGTGCATTCAAAACTTGGATTGCATTAGGATAGCTCGTGTTTTTATGCATTTAGATGATCCTTGATGATTTAGGTTTAAATAACTGTTAAGTCTTGATAAAGAGTTAGATAAATAAAGATCCAAAAACTCTTAGGTTTTTGTCTTAATTGAACTCATAAACATCGAAAATACAAACATTACATCAACTTACACACAATGATAGGAAAAAGCATTGATTAGGAGTCTAGTTGTGTTGAGGATCTACATGTCCTCAGGGTCTCCTTTAGAAAGAGATACTCAAGTGGGGAAGTAGAGATTATAACGAATCTCCCCCACACACACTTGACATTAAATTAGACTTTAAGAGGAAGAACAAACATTTTTCCCCATCTACAGCTGCTAGGACACATAATCACCAAAAAATCAAGGAAAATGTGTCAAGCTAGTTGGCACGTGTGGGGAGAAGCTTCAATTTGAAAAATGGCAAGAAAAAACATATGTAGGAGAGAGAGGAAATTTGACATGGGTCAAATTTCCCTATCTACATTTTACCCCCTCTTTGGTGCATTTATGAAGAAAATGCATCAAAGAAGTTTATAGACAACTTTTAATAGAAAAATGGGTGGGTGGTTTTTGTCAAAAGGCTATTCATAAACCTATTTGGAAATTTATATTTATTATTTTATTATATATTTATATATTTTTAAGTCGAGTCATCAAAAAAATTAAGTGTTTTTAATATTTTCGATTAAGGTGTCCCCTTGAATTTCATGAGGAATGCCCAATTCCTCACGGAACTCAAAATTGCAAATATAAAAGGTGAAATGCTAATTTATTTAAAAATAAGGGTTTAAAGGTAAATAAAGGTAAACCCTAATCCATTATTTCATTGCGTGTTTGAGAAGAGGAGAGATCTAGAGAAAATAAGGCTTCCCACACATTGAGTATATTTGGTGTGATCGAGATATGAGGAAGCAGGACCGAGAATCTGGGAAAGTAACATTGCTCTTTTTACTAATTTTTATCCTTTTAGATTCTCAAATTTGCTAGATTTTTTTGGATTTTAGGGTGTTTTCATCGCATGAAACCCATGTTGTGAATTTGCATCCTACTCACGAATTCGTATTCCACTAGAACAAAGCTACTTAGGTTGCAAATTCATTGGGAAGATACCAATTCATGGATAGGATATGAATTCACCGAAAATAGGGGAGTTCTAAACAAAGTTAAAATTTTGAGTAGAAATTTTACTTTTTTCTTGCTTTCTTAATGTTTTATTTTATTATTGATGTATAATTATCTTTATTTTTTTAGGAAATTGGCACTCTCAAAAATTGAGAGTGGAGGTCAAAACAGTTCATAGGATGGATGCGAGCTCTTGATGATGGTCATAGGAGGTGGCTAGAGGAGATAGGACTCATTTATGTGGCTAAGATACATTAGGTCAAAGTTAATACAAATCTGCTTACAACCTTGGTAGAGAGATGGTATCTAGAGTCATCCACATTTTGTTTGCCTATGGGGGATATGATGATTACTCTTGAGGATGTTTGGAGGATCCATAGGATTCCTATCAAAGGAATGAAAGTATATCAGACAACAGTGTAGACCACAACAATAGAGAGACTGATAGGGGATGGTAGCTTTTAAGTTTCTCATAGTGACATCAATGTTAGTGAGATGGGAGAGAGATAAAATATCTCAAAACTGACATTAGTATTGAGTTGCATAGTGGCTAGAGACTTGACTATCCATATGAGAAGATGATACTTGCCATGGGCTCTCACCAGAGTAGTCAACGAGATAAGAGATAGTGGTCATCAGTTTCACTAGGGGTCATTAGTTTTGTGTCTATTATATAGGACATTGTGGAACATTGTGCATACGGGCCATACTTGTCTTGTTATGACTACTTTGTCCCAGGTATGGATATGGGAGCACATTGTTATACGAAGGCCACATGGGCTTCCTTGGGGAGATCTGGAGGAGAGGTGACTAGCTATTTTCATATGGGCATCTATGATGGAAGAGTAGAGTACATAGATAGGTGGTTTGGATTCCATGAGATGAGTATTAGATGAGCTTATACCTTTTTAGATGACCAGGTGACCATAGAGGATGGTGTCATACTGGGAGGAGGATAATATAGAGCTAGCTTGAGCATGACATATTTGATGGCTACAGTCAGAGAATGGGAATATGGAGCTACACCATTTTGATCAGGTGCAATGATAGTTTGGATTGAATCAGGAGATTCCTAATATAGGGGATATCTCCTATAGGTGAGTGACCAGGGATACAACTACTATGGAAGGAGGGATAGACCTAATCCACTTCAAGAAGCTAGAGGTGGATGATCTGATTTATCCTGATCCTATGGTGGCTGATGTGGGAGTTGAGGTTGGCTATGGCTAGTGGTATAGTGGGATACGTCCTCCAAGGATTATTGACATTCACCTAATGGGTAATCCTAGGTTAATACAGGTAGCTCAGGTGATGGCTCATCGATGGGAGGCTCAGATAGGTGATCCTAGACTGAGACTAGGTGAGGTTTGTCATCATGTACGGTCAAGAGGACCTCAAATGAGAGGGGTATGAGTATCTAGAGGTAGGAATTGGATGAGATACAATTATCAATATGATCATATCTCATAGTCATCGCAAGATACTAGTCCGCAATAGCCTTCACCATCATAGTAGGCATTATCACCATAGTGATAGGTGTCACCACCTCAACATGATGTTCTATCGCCACAGAGGGGTAGAATCATTGTAGTGATAAGACTCATATGAGAAGAGTGTTAAGATGGATATTGGAGAGATGAGTAGCTCTAGAGAGTTTGATGCACTATAGGCAAAGAATATTGGGCTAAAGATCTAGGTGGGGATACAAGTAAGTTAGATTCAGTCATTGGAGGCTTAGCTTTCTCAATCTCAGGCTCTACTATGATAGAACCAGGCTCAGCTTGCATAGGTGTAGGCACAACGTGTGCAGGCATAGGTGTAACTCGTGTAGGTACAGTCACAATCATGCTAGACAAGGAGTGTAGCCTTAGGTCAATCTATAGGTAGCGGTTTTCATAGGCATCTATAGGATGCACTGACATTAGCATGGATAGAGATGATATTGGCATCATAGTGGATGACCTATCAAAATTTGTACTTTCAATTGGTGCTTGAGGGTCAAAGAGCTGCATTGCCCTCATATTTAACTATGTCGAGTCGTTCTTGATCTGCTTCTCAAACAATATCTAGGATTCCTCTTTTTCATGTGCCCATACCACCCCCTGATGAGGGTTAGAGCTCTAGGAGCTCGAGGGGATGAGATACCAAGGTTTATTTTTGTGGTATACTTCCCTAGTGACTGAGTATGCCAATTTTTATTGTGGCATACTAGTCAATATTATGTACTTATGTACCCTTTTTTTAGAGTAATACCATACTACTATTTTCATTTTATTTTTATGTGTTATGCTTAATGCAAAATATTTTTGTTGTTTTTGATGATCCTACATAATCATGCTTATGGTCATGTTTTGATTTCTAATGAAATTTTTATCATGCTTAATCAAGATACCATTGTAGGAGAGTGAAGTGTGATTTGATGTAATTGATATTTTGTAATGTAGTGTGATTTACTTATTGTAGAAGAAAATTTGTTGAGAAATATACCCTTACAATTTTGATCAGTCAACACTAGACCTCAAGGATGTGTGCTTGTTTATGACCGTAAATAGAGGTTACCTTTTGCATTGATTATGAAGTAGATCCTATGTGAGGTTTTGTTGTGATGTTGACATCGAAGGTTTATGATCCAAAAGTAGTTTGAGATTTTTTGATTGAAAGTGGTGTAGGTGGTGATAAGTAATGTGTGATCTTAAGATTAATTTTGATTAAAACTTAAGATAAGTAAAGGTGCAATATGGGTTATTGAGCATGAAAAATGGGATAGAGGACTTGCACTAGGCATAAGATTCCTAGTGTGAAGTAAATGGAGATATTTTATTAGGTTTATCTCATGCCATCATCGCAAAGTCTATATGCAACTACATGACCAAACATTTATGTATGATCAATGCAAATTTTTGTATATGACAAGCAATCATGTGACATGATAAAATAAATGCATTATACTAGGTGGTAGATATGAGATGCAAGACTAAGTGGTTTTAGGGGCCAATTGCTTAAGCTAAAAATCATTCAAATCCATGAAGATATGGTGACTCCAGTTAATCAAAACTCAAGGAGAATCTTTGTCTTTTTTATATGAAATCAAGTTTATCAAGAATCAATGTGTGATTTCTGTATTTGTTTTCCATCTTGATCTTAATTATGATGCAAAAATATATCAAGGATAAAATGTGTGTGCTTATGAATTTTATTTACCAATTTTGAGTAAGGTAATGATGCAAACCAAATTTATGAACCATTTTGTTTGCAAATGATGAATTCATATACCATTATTTCATGTTCGGTTAGACTTAACTACTCTGTTATACAAGCCCCCAAAAACTAGCTTATCCATAAGCGAACATTGGTTTGTAAAAAATAAGGTTTCTAATGTGATAGATGTATCACAAAGCATAATACTACCCCATTGACAGGTGGGTTTCATTCAACCCATTACTATAATGGAGATCACCCCATGACTTTTAAACAACTGACGAATTCGAGGGATTCAAGCTCATTACCCCCTTCTTTTATTTTGATTTCTTTAAGTGGGGATTCTTGCTCATTTTCGGATAAGGAAATTTATTTGCTTTGCATTAAAAATCATTTTCTTCTCTTTTTGTAAGGGATACTTGCTCATTTTAGTGGAGGAGCAAGGGATTTTATTCGGGTAGGGGAGAGCTTGTCCTTTTGCCAATTCTCAACATTCTAGACCATGTGCATAATAGGGTAGTGAGGGAAAATTTTTGCTTAAGGAGCTAGGAGTACTATGTAGCAACATCTTTCCTTGTGAAAAAAACATATTTAAAATGTACAAATGTTTTTTGGTTCCAAAAATGGCAAAATCGATTCCCAAGACTCAAAATTTTCTTAATTAAGTAGTGATTATAGTTCGAGAGAGATTTTTAATAAAATATCTAGAATGAAGATTTTATTAAGATGTGAATCCTTGGAGTGGTTCAAGATGAACTCTTAATCATGTCATAAGGACCAAAATTGACTATGTATTTAATAGAATTTATCTAATATTTAATATAATAATTGGATCAAAAACCCATTAGGGATGTATGATGAGTGTAACTATATATATAAGATTATTTGTATGAGATGATTGCAATTATAAACTGAACTACGTGCAAGAAATGTT
The DNA here is from genome assembly GCA_028583015.1 of Wollemia nobilis. Lineage (NCBI taxonomy): Eukaryota > Viridiplantae > Streptophyta > Pinopsida > Araucariales > Araucariaceae > Wollemia > Wollemia nobilis. The sequence goes on from JAQPPZ010000523.1 coordinate 27,676,281, forward strand.
GTATGTACAAAATATAAAATGACTATGTACAATGGTGAAACATGATTTTATGCATAGTATCTTTTAAGGTGCATTATATTCATTGGTTCCTTAAGATATTTTCCATCTAAGGTAGCCAAACGGTATGCACCTAATCCAAATTTAGTAGTTATAATAAATGGACCTAACCATTTTGGTTGAAATTTTTCTTTAAAATATGTTTGAGCATTGGTGTTTTTCTGATTTTATTTAAGAACAAGATCACCAACCTCAAAATATCTAGTATGAAATTTCTTTGAGTATGGTCTTTTAAGCTTGTCTTGATAAGCGTGAATATGCTCTAAAGCATTTATGCACTTTTCATCTAATAATTTAAGTTGAATTAGTCATCCAACATGATATTCATTTCCTACCTTTAGTGTCTTCAAGTAAAATCCCTAAGGGGACTTCAATCTCAAAAGGAAATACGACTTTGGCACCATGTACCAAGATGAAAGGAGAAGCACCTGTAGGGGTTTGAACACTGTTTTGATAAGCCCATAAAGCTAGATATAATTTTATGTTCCAATCTCAACTCGACTTATTAACCAACCTTTTTAAGATTTTGATTAAGGTTTTATTAGATTCTTTAGCTTGATCGTTCCCTTGTGGATAATAAGGATTAAAGCATCTATGCTGGATTTTAAATTTTGCGTAAAGATTTTGTATATCTTTATTTTTTAAGTAGGTTCCATTATCAGAGACAAGCATAGAGGGAATCCCAAATCTATAGAAAATTTGTTTAAAAATAAATTTAGATACTTGGGTTCTTGTGTAAGAAGATAATTGCATGACTTCTAACCACTTTGTAAAGTACCCAGTTGCTATTATGATGAACTTATGCCCATCACATGAGATCAGATTAATCTTTCCAATGATTTCTAGGTTCCATTTTGAAAAATGCCAAGGGGAAGAAATAACTTGAAGCTCTTGAGTAGAAGCATGAACAATATTTGCATGTTGTTGACATTTGTCACATCGGCGTACATAATCATTAGCATATTTCTCCATGGAGGGCAAAAAATAGCCCATTCATAGGATTTTTTTGGCTATGGCACCACCACTAAAATGGCCTCTACAATATCCATCATGCACTTTGCTAAGTACCTTTTGGGATTCATCTAGCTTGAGGCATCTTAAAATGATACCTTCAAAAGACATTTTATAATGTGTACTTCATATGATGATGTTACGAACATCTTGTTTATGCAAAATTCTACATTGATTCCTATCTAGATAATTTGGGAATAAACCATTTGTAAAAAAGTTAAATATATTTGTATACCACAGTTCTGATGATATTTCTTCAATTGCAAAGACATCCAAGAGTGCTAATCAATATTCTAGTGAGACAAGTTCCTTGATTTGGCAATTGATGATAGTAGCATGATCATCATCCAACTCTAAAGGAACGAGAGAAGTGATTGTTGCCATATCATCCACAAAATGATTTCTAGTATGGGGTATAGCTTTAAAAGTAACTTTCTCAAATAAAGACATAATATTTAAGATAAATTACTTATAAGGACTGAGTTTCTCATCTCGGGTTTGGTAGACATTGTTAATTTGGTTTACCCTGAGTTGTGAGTCTCCAAAAATTGATAGGATTTTAAATTTCAAATCTAAAGTTGCTCGTAAAACGAGAATTAAGGCATCATATTCTACGGTATTATTTTTACAAGCAAATTGGAGTTTGAAAGATAAGAGAATAAGTTGTTTTTGTGGAAACACCAATATAATGTCTGCACCTGCACCACTCACATAGTGGGTTCCATAAAACAATAGAGACCAGGAGTCTGAATGATCATCCTCTAAATTAAGGTATTCATCCAAAAATTCTATTTTTAAGGGATGAGTTGATTCAAGAGGGGCAACAGTGAGTTGATCTGCTATAACTTATACTTTAATGGATTTTTTACCAATAAAGGTTAAGTCAAATTTTCTCAAGGTGAGAACCCATTTCACTGCTCATCCTGATAAGTAAGTTTTACTCATCAATTATTGCAATGGGTCAAATTTCACTATGACATGTTTTTTTACTAAGAATATAGCATTGCTTCTAATGCAAGTTATGAAATAGAAATGAATAAAATAAAAGGGTGTTCTAGTCAAGGAGGAACACGCACAACCGTTGTAAGTAAATATTTTTTGAAAGCTTCAAAGGCTTCTTTACATTCATCATCCCAATTAAAAGGGGTATTTTTCTTAAGTAACTTAAGAAAAGGTTGACATTTATCTGCTAATTTATCGATGAAATGATGAATAAATTGAAATTTTCCCAGTAAAATTCTAAGCTCTATCAATTTTTTTGATGGTGGTATTTTTATAATAGCATCAATTTTAATAGGGTATATCTCTATGCCTAGCATGGATAAAATAAACCCCAATAATTTACCATATTTTACCCCAAAATACATTTTTTCGGGTTTAAACATACTTTGTAATCATGGAGCCTATTAAACACTCATTGTAATTTAGGGATGTGATCTTCCTCCTTAATAGAATGATATATGATGTCATAAATATAATCATGAAAAATATCATACATCATGTCATGAAACACATATGTCATGGCTCATTGATAAGTTACCCATTCATTCGTTAAACCAAAGGATATTACTTTCCAACAAAAAGTTCCCCAAGGTAAAATGAAGGTAGTCTTGGGTTGATCCTTTAGTGATATACAAATTTGATTGTATCCTAAAAATTCATCCATAAGGGATAGCATTCCACTTCCTGCTGTGAAATCAATAATTTGATCCACGTTAGAAAGAGGAAATTAATCATTGGGACACACAACGTTTATGTCCCTAAAATCAGTACATACCCTGATTTTGGTAGCCTCTTTTTTGGATATTAGAACAACGTTGGATATCCAATCAGAATAGTCGACAACTTGAATGAATTTGACATCTAAGAGCTTTTATAATTTATCTTTAACCAACAATTCTATTTTAGGATGGATTTTATAAGTTTATGTTTTACAATTTTGGCATCAGGATGAACCAATAATTGATGCATGATTACAAAAGGATCCAAGCCAGGCATATCTACATATGTCCATGCAAATATGTTAGGGTATTCTATGAGAAGTTTCGTATATCTAATTTGTTTTTCTTTGCTCAAAGTGGCTTCTATTTTAATCATGTGTGGATTGGCTTTCATACCAATATTAATTTTCAAAATATATTCTACCACAATGTTCAAATCCCTTTCGAAGTTGGCAGGAGCAAGTGAAACACCCATTTCCTGGAGTTCTTCTAGGGATAGTTTTTCTAATTCATCTTGTGTAGTTGTTGTTTGAACATGAGATATACATGGGATGGAACCATAAAAGAATAAACTATTCTATATGATTTCATCATGAGGGATGTCATAAAATACATATCCTTCTATACAATCATTTTGAGTAGCAATTATTTTTGGATGAACCATCAATAGCATATTGCAAGAGAAAAAGTAAGATTTTATCTTTTTTTTTTTAGTTTCTTTCAAACGTTGTTGATTATCTAAATATTCACTATATGTGATCAAACAATCATCCTCATCAAAAGGAAAATGCTGAGATTTTGTAGAGATATAGCCAATATCACATCGGGCAGGCCATTCATCAACATCAAAATGTGCATGTATATCATTTTTCAAATGACCTAAACCTATATCTCTATACCCCATGTTAAACATAATTTGCTTGGATTTTATGTACCTATATGAGAAATAACATTGAGTATAACTGACTTCATCTAAAATAAAACTCATTCACTTAATGTTAATCTAGTCTAGGGAACATCCTACAAAAATAAAGGTACAATTTCTAACATGGTATATATTCTCCTTTTTATGAGGTAATCCCATTGTGCATGGGGATGACAACAATTGAGACAAGACAATGGAATCTTGCACAATAAAATTAGCATGTTCAATCGGGGCTAGTATGGTAGATAAATTTGGTAAAATATCATCTGTAAGAGACTACGATGTAGAAGGATTAGTAGTGCTAGAAGGTAGAGGTGTGTCAAAAGAATGTGGTTGATCATGTGTTGGTAAGGATGAATTAGAAGAAGTACGTTTTAATGATGATAGAGCTAGAAAAAAGGGGGCATCAATAGGTTCAATCATAACACGCATTTTAAAATATCTAGGATCCCCATGAATAGTGATCAATTGATTTTTAAATTCAAATTTCACACATTGATGTAAGATAGAGGGGACTACCCTCATTGCATTAATCTAGGGGTATCCTAGAAGAATATTGTATGATACTAAGCAAGATACAATGAAAATGGAAGTGTCAAAAATTCTAGGACCAACTTGTAAGGGAATGGACATCACACCACAAGCTTCTTGGACCTCATCATTAAAGGCTTTGATGATCATATCAATTCTTCTTATATCTTAATTTCTAAATCTAAATATCTTGAAAAATTCATAAGTACAAATGTTCAAAGATGATCCATTGTCAATAAAAAACATTTTAACACAAACATCTCCGATTAATGTTATTATATATAGAGGATTATCTCTATGCATACTCTGAGGAGGGATATATTTATCATGAAAATTGATGTAGTCTATTCCATGAGATGCTATAACATTAAATACAATAGTTGGATCTATATCCTAGGGTACCAGAATTTGACTTAGGGTATTCATTAATTCTTCCCTATGAATAGGTGAAGTTCTAAGGAGGTCAAGAAGACAAATTCTAGCTATTGTATAAGCTAGTTGTTCATTGATATCAAAAGGAGTCTTTTGCTGAGATTGAACTAGATTATTTTCCTTATGTGGTACCTTCAGGACAAATGGTGGTTGATTTGTATCATTTGGTTGGGTTGTAGATAGTTGAGGTTGAGAGGCTTGAGCTTGATCTTGTTTTCTAGTGATGGATCCAACCGTACCTACAATGTTACTTGGTTTATGAGGTGGTTGTGGGATAACAAATGAGTTTGATGAATTAAATTGAATGGGGTGTGATCTGGTGGTTGTTGCTTGTTCTATAGGAAGTAACTATCATGAAGACAAACGAGTTGTTAGCATTCTCAAAAATGGTTCCTCTGGAACTAAAAAATATATGATAGGTAGGATTGGTCCTGATTCATATTTTGAGTTGTTGGAATAAAGAGAACTAATATCTATCTCTAATTCTGATTCACTATGTATATTCAAGAGATAAAGATTGAAACTCTTTTTCTTGAAAATTATTGATTGTAACCATAGATTAGGTAAGCACAAATACAGTTTGTGAAATTTTTGGTGGTAGGTGGTTACTAATCATTCCCACATAACACATTGGATGAGACACATTTCTATAATCTATAGGCAACAAATCCACCTCTCAAAGAAGTGATTATAAGGATTTGCTCAATTTTGATAATTTTGACATAAGTGACAGTTTGCTCAAGTTTTACAAATCGTTCATGGATGATCAAACCATACAGTAAAGAGCAATATCATACAACTGAAGGAGCAAACCATACAGGGTAGTGGCAAATCATACAGGGTGCATCGAAGTTCATCCAAATGCAAGGGAAATGTAATTTTAGAGTGAAATGGCACATAGATTTGCTAACTAAGGTGTTAAACTTAGGAAAATGCAAAATTAATGTATTCAATTGTATATGGGCAGTTGTAAATAACTAATTATCTTAGGAACCACTTTGGAACATCCTGGGCAACATTATATAAGACCCAATTTTCAAAATTATAGTTCTGGTTACTAGTTGCTAGAGTAAGAGTTAGCACTTGTAGTTATTTATGAGTTATTGCAATTACATTTATATATTTTTCCACATTGTAATCGAATCCATAGATATTAATGAGCATAATGAAATTTTTGGAAAGATTGTGTACGATCCTGGTAATGATAAACAATGTATGGTGGATGAATGTAATGTGATTGTGTTTTCTATATTACTATTATAGGTTAGTTTTATGCATTGTTGCAACTCGGAGATAGCAATTGATACTGGTGCACCATGGAGAATGATATAGGAGGATTAGAAAATAAAGAAAGATGTATTAAAGTACCTTGTACAATTTCTAAACTTAATCAGGCACATGGAATCTCTCACCTGCCTGGTTAAGATGTTTTTCTTGTGACAAAGATTGTGTTGACTGGCCTACCAAACCCTTACAAAATATCTTGTAGAGATATTGCACAGTGGAAAATATGGATTAGCATTATGCTGTACCAATAGTTTGTATAGATCGTACATCGTCTGCCTTACAAATCATACAAAGCATTATTACCTGATTTGGTAAAATAGATGATCGATAGTAAGTTACCCGATTTGGTAGTTTTGGGAAATTGACTTAATCACTTACAAAACTGTGTACAACAACCTCCAAAATTGAATTTATTAGTTTTGTTGAGTAAAATATCATACCATATTGACAATGTATGATTTGAGATCATACATTGTAGGCATTGAAGACCGTACAAGGAGATTACAAGTTCGTACAAGGGTAGTTGAGTGGACATGCGACCGTATGATTTGACAATTGATCATTCCTAGCTCTAGAAATTATATCCCCATAGAGAATACTCCACCGCTATGCTAAATTTGGCACCATTGCCTTATCCAATATAGCATTTTTTTGTTAAAATGGGTTAAATTTGACAAAGTTGAATACTGATACTGGAGGTGATATTTTTATGGCGAACACCAGTGCATGAAATTGTGGGAGATGAGAAATAGGATATAACATACCAGTAATAAGGATCACAAGGATTTTTCAAAGAGAAAACATAAGTAAATCATACCGTAGTACTCAAGAACCAGAGATTGAGCAAGTTTGGACATCCGAAGGAGACTTTAAGGTATTATTGATAGAGACAGAAGTCGAGGAAATAGAACCGCCAAGCGTAGAGGCAAGGGTTGAAAAATAAAAAGTGCAAGACGATGGAGAGTGGATGGTGATACCTTAGAAAGCAACAGAAGTTTTTCCTAAGATTGGAAAGGATGGGATTCAAGAACCAAAGCAACAGGGCACGAGGTATTATGAAGATAAAATAAGAACATCTCCCTCACATCAGGGAAGGAGGTCGCAAGGTGAATATGTACAAGAATTTGGTCCCCGAGTGGCAAGAAAAAACAAGATACTCGAATTGATACTTCTAATGACAACGAGAGTAAGACACCCCCAAGGAGGAATTAGATAGATATTCCATGAGATACCTCAAGTGATAGTGACGACTCTCCTTATATGGCTAATAGGGCAGCCAAATAGAGATATCCACCATTTTCAGGTGAGGGTAAGGAATACCCCACATGGCATATAGGGACTTGCATAACCATTTGGAGAGCAAATGGTGTAGACAGATTTGAGGATTGGGTAATCCTATTTCCTTCTACCTTGAGAGGATTGGCAATAGATTAGTACCTAAAAAGAGAAAACAACATAGATTTTCAGACTTGGAATCAGATAAACGAGAATTTCATCAAAGAATTTTGACCTTTAAAGGATGATGGAGACATTATTACGAAAATTTGTGTGATGCAGCAAAAAGTCGATGAGGATGTGAAATCCTATAACCATAGACTAAAGTAACTAGTTGATAAGATGCAAATGCCATTGGTATGTGTTTTAGTAAAATGGTGGTTCGTAGATGGATTACTTCCAAAATATAAGAAAAAGATAAAGGCAGTACCATCAGAAACATATGAAGAAGCACTCAATCATGCAAATAATCAAAATAAACATATACGAGAATTCTATCTCATCCCAAGTCGAAGGAATTAGATAGTGAAGATGATGACATTATACAAAGGATAGTAGCCTCTTTTTCATAAGGAGTTTGATAAATTTGTGAAATAACAAAAGATCAAACTTGATAGAAATGATATGTGGTGTCCAGAATGTAAAAAGGAGGGACATACAAATATGAAATGTCCAAGGAATGACTATTGTCATATTTATAATGTGATGGGGTATGAGGTAATGCTATGTCTGTATAATGCAATAATACGCCCACATGTATTCACAATCCAGCAGTAGGAAGAGAAACTGAAGACCCAAGAAAATGAGCAATAAGCAACATGTGGCAGGTATAGAAATATCAGATGAGGTGGAAGATCGAACCAGGGTAATCGACAAGGAGGACAAAGTCATTTACATTATGATTCGAAAGGAAGAACAATCATACAATGTCGCAATTTCCAAGAATGGGGGAATTTAACAAAAAAATGTCCTACACCTCAGAGGTAAGAGACATCGCAAACAAACAATACACACATGTGTAGATGGTGTGGTCTAGGGAACCACAAAGAATATAATTGTCCAAAGCATGCGAGTTTGAGTAACCCAAAAAATATTAGTTATTTGGACATAGAAATTCCTCAAGTTAAGGAGAAAACTCAAGAAGTTTTAGATATGATGAGGAATTAGGCTAAGAAGGATAAGTATCCTAAGCCAGCAAAATAAAAGCAACACTGGCAAGCAACAAAGAAAATATCGTAAGAGGAAGCTGAGAGGACTAAACCAGTAGAATTGAGAGTAGATAAGGAATTAAGAAAACCATCAGATCAAGAAGTAGTTGTGCAAAATTTTGTAGCATAGGTTTTGGATACCACAGTGGAAATTAAAGTATCCAATCTCTAAGAAGCTATTCCAACATTATAGAAGGCAACGATGGAATAATTACAACCATAGAAGGTGATGGGAGTGCAAAGACAACCAATTCAAGAAGAAGAGCGAAAAGATCAATTTATGGATCTAAATATATTGATGATTGATGTAGGAAAGAAACCTGCATTACTACATATGGAGATGCACAATTATTCGTCATCAACGTTGTTTCGTCATGGTACAAGTTAGTTTGCCAGTATCTATCCACAGGTGAGTTGCCACAAGAGATGATGGCAACCAAAAAGAAGAAAGTAATCATGAAGTCAACACCTTTCCAGATAATAGCAGGGTTACTATATAAAATGGGAAGTGATGGTATTTTACAAAGATGTGTAATGGAGGAAGAAGTCAAGGTGGCATTGAAGGAAGCTCATGCAGGGTTAGCAGGAGGACATATGGGACCTGATGCGACCACTAGGAAAGTACTGCTAGCTGGACTATGGTGGCCCACATTGTACAATGATGCAAAGGAGCATGTGAAAGCATGCGATACTTACCAAAGAGCAGGAAAGCTAGTCAGGAGGTACTTCATGCCTTTACACCCATCACAACCACAAGAGTTGTTTGAACGATGGGGATTGAAATTTTTAGGACCATTAAAAACATATAAAAAATGGAAGTGAAAATACATCATCGTAGCCACCAAATACCTGACAAAGTGGGTGGAAGCAAGAGCATTACCTGATAATTTGGCCAAAAGTACAATGAGATTTTTGTATGAACAAGTAATCACAAGATTTGGTATTCCACTACAAATAACAAGTGATCGAGGAGGACACTTTGTTAATGAGATTATCAAGATGCTAACAACAGATTTCAAGATCTTACATTCATTGTCTAGTCTGTACTACCCCAGAGCAAAAGGGTAGGCGAAAATGACAAATAAAGTATTAGTATCTACTCTATATAAAACCTGTGGAAAATAGGGAGCATAATGGAAAGAAAGGTTATCGTCCATTTTGTGGGTATAAAGAACAAATTTTAAACCAACAATGAAACATACACCTTTCCAACTAATGTATGGACAAGAAGTAGTGGTTCCAGTCAAATTCTTGATACCAAGTCTGAGAGTTGCGGTAGAGCATCGCTTGGGAGATCAACAAAGTTTGGAGGAATGACTGATGACACTGACCAAGTTAGATGAGAGGAGAGTCATGGTACAATGGGCAATTGAGATAGCTCAGAAAATATGAAAGGTGTGGCATGACAAGCACTTGAGGAAGTTGGAACTTAGTCCCGGTGACTTAGTTCTAAAGTTTAATGGAAAAAGGAAAATCAATCCAGGTAGGTTGAAGAAGCTATGGCTTGGCCCTTATAAAGTAATCAAAGTAATGAATAATGGAGTAGTCAAGCTCCAGAACTTGAACGGGACAGAGGTACCAAATACTGTAAATGGCTCAAAGTTGAAGCCTTATAAATTATAGTGTTTATTCATTACTTTAGAAGAAATTGAATGACAAAGATGAGTGGAAGCTCAAGATGGGGCTCATCGTGAGCCAAGTCCATCATAGGAAGAACCTGATATGGGACTCGCATGCCTGTTCATAGAGGGGGAAGCGACACAACTAAGAATCGAACAACAAGAGTTGACACCCCAAATTGGTGAAAGAAGAAGGATACGAGTACATGTCAGAATAACTGATGGAACCACACAAGAAGAAGAGGGAAGAGTATCTCTCAAACCAAGAGGCTATCAAGAGGTAGCACTGTTACCTAGAACTCGAATAAGGATAGGGTTAACAGTACGTAATGAGGATGGAGTGGGCACAACCGAGATGGAAATTCTAAAAGATGGTAGGGATGAATTTGTAGACGAGGAACTAGCCAAAATTTCTCCATTGGCTTAGATTGGGCTATTTTAGCAGAGGATGAGAACACAAATGCAACAATTGCAAGAAGAGTATCAAACATTGCGGAGTCACAATGCGAGGTTGAGAGAACAACTCATTGAGGAGTTGGATGGAACCATACGAAGATTGGATGAACAATAGGAAGTTAGCCTACGAGAGGATGAAAGTGAATCTAAGGAGGCAGAAGGATTAACCCCAAGAAATGGTGGAGGAAATGAAGGTGTAAGCTCAAATTCACTACCTTCATCGAGCGCGCAGTTGAGGACAAACAAGACATAGAAGCTCCTTGTTGTAATATAGTGGTAGCCACCACAACACCTGAGTTACAAGAAAATAGATTGGTGGACATGACGAATTCCAATGATGAAGGAATGTCATGGTTGGTAAGAGAGCTTAGTATAGATAGTAGTGATGGGGATGAGCTAGAGAACTCTCATAATCCATGGAGAAATCATGACCCTCCAACTAACGCATCCAGACAAAGGGAATCACAAAGAATCCAAGGGGAAAGACCTTGTATTGATAGGTAAGCTTATACAATAGCCCATAGACAACTGAGAAGACAAAGAAGGGAAGTAAGGAGATTGGAGAGAGTGATGAATTTGCCAACCGATTGGGCAAAACAGAGGGAAGACGGTTGAACTAATTCTAGTTCTGAGACAGACTTCTCGAATGCATATAGAGAAGTATTGGCAACATCATTTCCCCAGAGATCCTTTGAAGAAAGAATATGGAGACGTCGCTTAGTCCATGATGATAGAAGAATCAGAACCTTGCAATAGTTGTCACCTAATTGGATTCCACTAGCCAATATTGAGTTGGTAGAAATTACTCCTGATAACCAAAGACCAAGAGGAGGAATCAGACGAAGACCTCTAAGACTCCAATATGGACGAGGAGGAGGTAGGCGACCAGAGAATAATCGAGACCATGATGATGTTACAAATAGAGGAGGTAGAGGATGAGGAATATTTTGACCCCCTACTCCTATATGGCCAAGAGATAATCCTCTAGCATATATGAATTGGGAAAGGAACCAGCGAGGTGTACCAAGAGTAAGAGGCATGCTACCAAATCCAGTAAGACGACGTACAGGGGGACATCCACCTATAATTAGACAAGGACCTCAACAACCAATGGGTAATAGAAAATTACTCCAAGGAAGGGAGGAGTCACCAATAGTACAAATAAGTGTGAGGCCAAGAGGAAATGGAAGGGATAGATACCCATGTGGTAGAAATTTTGCTGGAAGAGGAAGGGTACACTTTGTAGAGGAAAGAAACCTAGGCCATCAACGAGTCCGATTGCCAAGTCTGGAGCAAGAATTGATCCACGGATATAGGATAAGAAGTCGCTCAAATGATAGCAGAGTGGTAAGGACACCACTACCATGGGATCAATCACCGACACAACAAGATGTGGGACCACCAGGTGAGGAGACTCCAATGTGCCATTGTACAATCCTAAATTTTAAACATTGTAGGGGAAGAGTCGAACAAGCAATAACATCACATGCATAAGCAAGCCAAGCAAAGGAACAAGAGGTACATGAGGATACCATTAATCGAAATGTTATGGTTGAACCTCTAGGTCAAGATTCAGATGGGATCATACAAGTGAATGTCATTGTATGATTACCTAGAAGGTAAGTATAAATAGACTAGGATGAAAAAAAAGAATTGAAAAAAAATATTTGCCTTAGTTGTGAAAATCCCTCGAGACACAATTAGGAAGGAAGAGGTTGAAAATCGGAAACGACGGCCTCTTCAGAGAGAAAGAAATCTGAAAATTTCTCTAAGTACTTAGATCGTACAAAGTGAAAATTGAGTTGGAAATTGGCAAAATTGGAAGATCGTACAAAGAAAATTGACAAAATGACATGGGAAACCATACAAGAAGTTATACTATACGATTTAGATTGTACATTGTATGATTTGGGCCATGTATGATTTTTAACTAACCCATTTAATGCGGCATGCGCGGGAGGAAGTAGCGGTTGGAGGAAAAAGCGGGGGAAAAAGATGAAATTCAAAAATCTGCTGAGTTGTCAATCATCCGCACAAGATGGAGGGAAAATGTGCAAAGTGGCACAATTTTAAATAGATCGAATTAGGGTTTTATTAGGGTTTCCAAGCACTTTAAATAGGAAGGCACAATTACAATTTTTCAAATCGTACAAGTAAAAATTCAAACTTTTCTTTAGGAGAGCGAAGGTGGAAAGCATGCAACCGAAGGAAGATGACCATATGAGCAAAAAATATTCACTAATAGCCTGAATTTATAGACTCATTTAAAAATTTGCACCAAGGAGTTCTTTTCATGTTCAAGGAATTGACCCGAGAGAGAGAAAACTAGGGTTTTACTCCAAAAAAGGGGGGGAATTCAAAATTTTTAGAGAAATAATAGAAAAATATGATAGAATACATCATTGTATGGATTGAGGAGTGAAAAATTACTGTTGGAGCTAGAGGAAGTGGGAACTAGTGACCAAATTGTTGAAATTGCAAAAAAATTACAGATTAGAACCCTAAAATCGGAGGAATCTGGTAAAAATCAAGCTGAGAAATGTGTGGGAAGGAAAATAAAGTCCGTACAACCATACAGTACAGCCAAAATTTTGTCAAGTTGAAGAAAATTATGCCAGGGTTGAAGGAGTTGAAGAATTACTACCGAAAAGTACTGAAAGAGTAGATCGGGGCAATCCGACAAATGGGTCGGTGAAGGATTCAATAAAGGAGATAAATTTCACATTTTTCATCACTTAGGGTTGGAGAAGTCGTACTATATAATTTTTGGGGACAGTATGTATGATTTCCAAGAAGAATAGTGCAGTTCAGAGTTTTCTTTTCCATTTTTGGTAGTTTTCAAGAGATCGTACGAAAACGTATGGAATCGTACGGATTCGAAAGGGAGGGGCAGCCAGAAAGTAACATCGTACGGAGTATTGTCACCCTGTATGATTTTAGGTTGCAACTGTATGATTTGAAGAAGTTGTGATGGTTTGAAGACTGACGGGTTGGAAAGTGAACTATAGGGAAAGAAGAACATTGTACGATCTAGGAGCAGTTGGTGGAAGGTAAAACCATACAAGGGACAAAGAACCATACACTGTATGATTTTACAGAAGGTCATACAATTTTTGGTATGCTTTTGATTGCAAGAAGAGGTGATGTGGAGGTAGAGTTAATCGGCGAGATGTGGAAGGAATGATCTCAATAGAAGAGTTTGGACATCGGTTAAGGTGGATTGCAGCCAATCGAGTGGAGAGATCATTAGGTTTGCTACATGAGAGAGAGGCATACCCACGATAGCACCAAGGGTGATAGTTTTAGTTCCATGGAAGGTGTGGTAATCATCCTTGGAGGAGAGGAGGATATAGGCCATGGAGGGGACAACGACATTGGTGGGCACACCTGGACAAAACACCACCAAGGCACAGAGAAGGGAGAATGGCCCAAGAAAGAACCTCATGGAGGGAATTAAGAAGTGAAGTCCATGTACCAGAATAGGAGGAACACCTGAGCAGTGGGCAGGAGGAATGCCAGGTGGAGGTGTCAAAAATTACATTTGTGCAGCATGGGGTAGATGCATGTAGGAAGTGGTGGAATGAGGAGAAGAACAAGGATCATCCTTGGAGGAAGACATTCGAGGATGCGCATGTGGCGATCATTGTGCAGATTCCACCATTCCATAGAATATTCTTCCAGAACTATATTTTACAGATAGTTCAGGCATATAATGCAACAACTCGAATTGCCTATGTTAATGTGGGCAAGAGGTCAGTAAAGGTGGAAATTTTGATAGAGGCTTTTCAAAAAACATTTGGCTTGCCGGAAGATGGTATGGAGATAGTGAAAAAATTGGTAGACCCAATAGAAGCATACCGCCTCATCACCGCCATGACCACTATCAAGTCACTAATGGAGGCAAATATTTTAGGTGCAGGGACACATGGAAAAAAATAGAGCCAGTTGAGAGGAGAACATTGGGCATGTGCAATGAATACAATCATGGCTCGACTATCAGGAGATATAAGGTTCACAAAAATACCAATGTGGATGGCCCAATATGCAGAAGGTATCACCAAGGGGATTCAATATGATTGGGGTACCTTTCTAGAAAGAAGAATGCATGAGGCACTGACGAAGAGACCAAAGAATTTTGGGATGACCTTCCATGCAATTGGATTGCTATTGAATGCAGTTATGGAAGCGAGAATGTAATTCCCAGGATTGACACCACCTCAAGAAATTAGGCTAGGATAGCCAAAGATATTGAAGTGGGTGAAGTCAGTGCTAATATCAAAAGTAACTCCAGAGAAACCTCAGACAAGGAGTGAGTGACACATTCATGAATCTCAAGGAGACACATCCCCGGAGGAGGATGCTAATGTACACCATTGAAGGAAACATTCTAGATGGCTATAGCTAGAGCTAGAACAAGTACCAACACAAAGGTAGCAAGAGCAGCCTCTCACTTAGGAAAGGGAGAGAAGTCCCATACAAATAATTATGAGAAGGTAGTAGGAAATAAGGGTGAACAAACTAGTTCTAAAAGTAAAGCAGAAGGAACAGTCAGACTCAGAAGCTACAAAACTGGAAGAGTTGTACTAGACAGAGGCAGAGAGAATAGTGAAATATCCAAAAATATTTTCATAGTTTGAGAAGATGGATGCCTCTGATTTCTTTAAGGGAATTGAGGTAGGGCAAGATGGAATAGCCACTACCCAGGACAAAGTGGTAATAGGAGTAAAAATCATAGAGGAAGAGCCCAAGAAAAAGCCTCATTACAAGTTTGTAATAGGAAGCTCGAGTAAGAAAGATGACCTAGAGAATACAGAAATACCATAGGAAAAGGAAGAATTGGTTGCCCAACAAGTCACAACAATGGATGCACAACAAATCCAAGAAGAAGAAGTGACAGAGGAACAATAGGTGGGCAGCATTGAGCAAGAAGTAGCCCGAGAAAACATCGAAGAGCGATAGGGGGCTCGACAGAAATAGAGAAGGCTCAAGAATAGGTTGAGTAGTAGCAATCTCAGGAGGAGATTGTGAATATCATGGATAGTGAGGAGGAGAAAATAGTAAAACAATCTCCACCTCGGGAGAAAATAGACATAGTGAGAGCACTACAGGAGCTCGGGGGAAGCTCTAGCCACCTTATGGAGGAGGAAGATGTTCGAACTCCTACAGAAGAAGAACTGCGAGGAATGCAATCTAGTTATCTTCTAGAAATTTTGTGGTTTCAAAGAATTACAACTAAAGAGGAGGCACGTGGAGTAGAGGATAAGGTGGAACACTTCTTTTCTCAGTTAGGCCATGTGATTAATAGTGCCAAATTGGAATTTTGCATCGGCCATGTGGGAGAACTAAAGCTGTGGGAGGAGCAGGTGTCTCTCAAACTAGAGAAGGTTATAGAATGGGTGAGCAGTGTGGAGCATACAAGGAAGATAGCAGACATCCATGCACAACATCCATGGAGGTTACCCAGGGAAGAGGTAACAACAATGTTGGGAAGGGAGGACTTTCTAGAAGGGGTGGTCACAAACTATAGGAAAGATCCAAGGATGTACTTGGATAGAATCAGCCATCCGACCTATCCTACAAATACGACAAAGTTGGAGTACAAGAGGGTTGCAATAGGAGTGGCCATCACCCTAAGGAATTTGAACTTCCTAACTCACTGGATAGAGTGGTTGAGCATTGGATTAGAACAAATCCATTAGCTCAAGGAAGAGCAGAAGGAGGAAACTACAACCACTCAAAAGGAATTGGCTGTAATGGAAGAACTGCAGAAGAGCAGAACTATGGAGAAAGAGAAAATAAAGAAGCTGGAGGAGGATTTTTTAGGCCTCAGATCTAATACTGAAGCCATAATTAGCATGCTTGAAGAGGAAAAGTGATAGATCTCACAGACTACAGAGGAAAAAATTAAGGAGTTGGAGGCACAACTCAAAGCAAAAGATGAGCAGATGACAGCTCAGTTGGCCGAAAAGAATGAGAAAATGACTAACCAGGCCAAGAATATAGAGGAGCTAACAAAGGATAGCAAAAATCTGAATGAGATGGTCCTGGAAAAGCAAGCTCAGATGAATATTAAATATGACCATGTTCGAGCTTTAGAGGCAGATATCAAACACCACCTGGAGACCATTATAGAGAAGAATGAAGAACTTCAGGTGGCTGCTCGAGCAGAAGCTCATTGGAAGGAGAAGTTGAAAAAGAGTGCCTTAGACCATGAGAAGCAGATGATGGAGTTCCTAAAATCTACCGAAGAAAAGGCTAACTTTCACGGAGCAAAAGCCATCGAAATGGGGAGCTATGCAACCAAGCTAAAGAATGAACGTGAAATGTATAAGTCACAAGTTTTGGACTTAATGGTTGTAGTAGAAGAATATGAACAATGGTGGAAGAAGCAGAATGATTCGGTGAGGACACCAACCAAAGTAAAGGGGGGGCAGATGTAGGTAGCAAATCCACCTCCCAAAGGAAGAAGAAGTGATTACAGGGATTTGCTCAATTTTGATAGTTTTGACATAAGTGACAGTTTGCTCAAGTTTTGCAAATCATACAGGCAGGAGCAAACCATATAGTAAAGAGCAAGATCATACAACTGAAGGAGCAAACCGTACAGGGCAGTGGCAAATCATATAGGGCGCACCGAAATTCATCCAAATGCAAGGGAAATGTAATTTTAGAGTGAAATGGCGCATAGATTTGCTAACTAAGGTGTTAAACTTAGGAAAAAGCCAAATTAATGTATTTAGTTGTATATGGGTAGTTGTAAATAACTAATTGTCTCAAGAACCACTTTGGAACAACCTGGGAAATGTTATATAAGGCCCCATTTTCAAAATTATAGGTCTGGTTACTGGTTGCTAGAGTAAGAGTTAGCACTTGTAGTTGTTTCTGAGTTATTGCAATTACATTGATATATTTTTCCACATTGTAATCGAATCCATAGACATTAATGAGCATAATGACATTTGTGGAATACTATGTATGATCCTGGTAATGATGAATAGTGTATGGTGGATGAATGTTATGTGATTGTGTTTTCTATCTTACTGTTATAGGTTAGTTTTATGCATTGTTGCAACCTGGAGATAGCAATTGATACTGGTGCACTATGGAGAATGATCTAGGAGGATGAGGGCATAGAGGAAGATGTATTAAAGAACCTTGTATGATTTCTGAATGTAATCAGGCACATGGAATCTCTCACCTGCCTGGTTAAGATGTTTTGCCTATGACAAAGATTGTGTTGACTGGCCTACCAAACCCTTACAAAACATCCCGTAGAGAGATTGCATAGTGGAACATCTGGATTAGAATTGTGTTGTGCCAATAGTTCGTACATATCGTACATCATTTGCCTTACAAATTGTACAAAGCATTGTTACCCGATTTGGTAAAATAGACGATCGATAGAAATTTACCCGATTTGGCAATTTTGGGAAATCGACTTAATCACTTACAAAACTGTGTACGACAGCCTCCAAAACTGAATCTGTCATTTTTTCTGAGTACAATATCGTACCATCTTGACACTGTACGATTTGAGATCGTACATTGTAGGCATTGAAGACCGTACAAGGAGATTACAAGTTCATACAAGGGTAGTTGAGTGGACATGCGACCGTACGATTTGACAAGTGATCATTCCTAGCTCTGGAAATTACCTCCCCATCGGGAATACTCCACCACTGTGCTACATAATCTAGTTGATTCATAGCTTCCTTACCACAATTGGATAGTGGGTTTTGGAATATGTCTAAATTTGGATAAATATTTTGTGCTTGTTATTTTTATACATTTAGTAGAGGATTGGGGTTTTGAAGAGGATTTTCCACTTCCATATTGCCATTGTCAATTAGGTCTTGCACCAATTATTTCAATATTCTACAAGTATTGGTTGGATGATGGTCAACTTTATGGAAATCACAATGTTGATCTACTCTATACTAGGGCTGGGAGGTGTTTTATTGCCATATTTTTGGTAATTTTATCAAACCTCTTTCCAACAATTATGGTAGAACCATTTTCAAGGGTTGATTCAACTTTGTGAATTTTTGTAGTGGAGTTTTTTGTGGTGCTTTTAATACAATTTTCTTTGCAGCCTTTGCATTATTAAAACTTTTGGGAGGCCTACTATCTATGACCCCATATCCTACTGCATGTTTTTTTATATTGATTTTTGGATAATTTATCTTCATCTTTATTCTTAACTTGTCCCCTTATGATAAGGGCTTATTTTACTCTTCTTTCCAAATCAATGGCTTGATCAAAAGAGGTTATAGTAGCAGTTGCTAACTTGTAGGATAATTGTTCTTGTAGGTTTCTAATAAATATTTCTAGCATCTCTTTTGGAGGTAGAGTAAAATGTAATTTACCCAAGATTTTTCTCCATTGGGCTAGAAATTATGTAAAACCTTCTTATTTTTCTTATTTTAAGTTATACAAGTCTTTAATTGTAACATGCATTTCTATGTAGGCACCAATTTTATGCACACATAACTCTGCAATTTCTTCGAAGTTTCTTAAGGAATGTGTTGGAAATAGATAATACCATTATAAAGCCATACCCCCTAGACTTTTAGGAAACATTTCAATAACAACATATCATCATAAGCTATATCATGACATTTCATCCTAAACATGCGAAGATATTTGATTGGATATTCAATCCCCTTATAAATCAAAAGAACTAGTATGGGGAACTATTTAGGATATGGTCTGGCTACAATAATGAGATCCAATGGTTAATTATACATTTCCTTATAACTATATGCAGGACGATAAGGATCTATGTGGTTCAATCGTGAAGCTAATTTTTTGACTATAGCTTCAAGATGATGTGATTGTCCATTATGCATATTTTATGCCACTATGTTTACATAAGGAGGATAATATGTAGTTTGTGCTTTTGAGTAAGGAGTCAGAACGGTAATAATATTGTGCTTAGGATTTGAAATAGTAGGGTTGGTATACCCATAAGGAAATGTATTTTTTTGAGAGGTTGGTTGAAAAGAATTAAGAATTTGTGAATGCATTGTGTACATATTTTGATTTCTTTCAAATGTAGAAGCTAGGACAAACTGGCTATTGAGATATTGAGAAAGAATATTACTATTGGTGGAAGGAGGTAGTTGTTTTTGATTGGAAGTAGTTGTAGTGGCAACAAAAAAGTTTTGTGTTGAGGAGCTACGGATGCTTGAATTTGTGAGTGAATATATTGAGAGTGTGGAATTTGGGTGATACCAAGGGGATGCTCATTATAGGTGGCATGTTGTAACAGAGGAATATTATATGAAGTATCACTTGCATACATCTCTGGTTGTGGGTGAAGTCAAAAAGCTTCTTCCAAATCTACTTCAATTGAAAATTTACCTCTCTTAAGTTGGTCTTCTATCTAAAATGCATTAGTGAGAGTAGGCAGATTACGACTTAAAAACTCCCAAAAATGTTTTATGGATTGAAATGGATATCCCCTTTAGGTCCCATTTTAGGCTCAAAAGGATCTACTAATTCTTCTTCTTGATTTTTTTCTAGTTGTGTTATTTTTTCTTCTTGGTTTTCTCCTGTCTCTATTTCAATATTTTTATCATTAGTATTTTCAATATCCAACTCCTCTTCGAAGCCAATTACAACCTATTTACCATTCCTTAAAGTTTTAGGCATCTTTTATCGATGCTACTCCTAAGTTTTTTTTTTGTTTAGATTAAAATAAAAGTTTCTTACTAAATATTTACAAAAACTTCAATAATGAAACTAGGTAGTTCAATCCTCTTGAAAGAGTTTATATATGTCATTAATAGGCTCTAATTCTTCTAGGTTAATAAAATTCTCTTATTCAAAGGCAAAATAAATTTTCAAAAGGAGGATGAAATGAACAAGAGTGAGATTTTTAGTACCAGAAGTAGGGGGTTGAAATTGTAATTCATGGAAAAAATCTTGAAAGTGTTGATTATGGAGTCTAATTAAATCGAAGGTCTTTGTTTCAGCCGCACTTAGACCCACTACATGAAGGAGGGGAGGTTTAGGGAGGGCATTAGTCCCCCCTACTACTGTCGTCGCACCCCACCCTAGCGGGGATTTCGGGGGTAGCACCCCCGAAGCTAATGGATTTGTTCTAAATCTGGACCATTTGATATTAGGTCACAGATCGGACGATAGATTTTAGGTGGGTTTTTTGCCCTAAAATTGTAATGCATTATTATAATAGGAGGTTGTATGATGACTAAATATGTAATGAGGTGCATGGTTGTGCACATAAGGGTTTTCTGGACGGAATACAAAGGGCTTGGTTATTTTCTCCATGGAGTAGCCCTATTTGGGTGAACCATGTTATATCTGTGTCTATTGTGTATTGCATAATTTCTTCTATGTTTATTTTTGCATTATATTATTGCTCATATTTGTTATTTAATCCTAACAACTGGTATCAGAGCTTAGGGTTTTAAAAATGTACTTGAAAGGAGGGTTTCTAGTTCGAGTGGGAGCAATGGTAAAAAAAGGTAGATTTAGGGTTGAGAATTTCAATGACCAAAACTACCAACTATGGAAGATGCAAATGGAGGATTACCTTTATCAAAAATATCTTTACCTACCATTAGGCAGAGGAGAAAATAAGTCGGTATCAATGATTGATGAAGAATGGGAAGTTCTAGATAGAAAAGCACTAGGAACAATACGACTGTGCTTGGCATCGTCGATGGCCTTCAATATTTCGAAGGAAAAGACAACGAAGGTTTTAATGAATGTGTTGGCTAAACTGTATGAAAAACCCTCAGCTTCGAATAAGGTATTTCTTATGAAACATTTATTTAATATGCAGATGTCAGAAGGTAGGTCTGTTACTGATCATTTAAATGAATTTAACATGGTTACAAATCAGTTAAGCTCTATAGGAGTAAACTTTGATGATGAGGTTAGGGCTCTCTTGATTTTGTGCTCATTGCCAAAAAGCTGGAATGGCTTGGTAATGGCTATGAGTAATTCTATCTCTAGTTCAAATACTTTAAATTTTGATGATGTTATTGGTGTTATCCTTAGTGAGGAAATGCGACGGAAAAACACAAGTGAAACATCAGGTAATGCTTTGATTGTAGAGAACAGGGGGATAAAAAGGGAGAGAGGAAAAATCCCAAGAAATCATGGAAAATCAAAGAAAGGTAGATACAAATACAAATGGAAGTAGTTGGAATGTTGGCATTGCAAGAATAAAGGACACCTGAAAAGAGATAGTTGGAATCGAAAAGAAAAACAAGGAGAAGAAAAATAGGGTAATCAGGATGCAAACATTGCAGGTGATGTATTGTAAGATGCTTTAATTCTTTCACTAGATAGTATTAATGATTATTGGGTGCTAGATTCTGGTGCATCATATCATGCCACACCCCATAGGAAATATTTTCTAGATTATGTTCAAGGTGATTTTGGACAGGTGTATCTGGGTGATGATAGACCATGTAAAATCACAGGAAAGGGTAACATACAAATAAAGTTACCAAATGGAAACTGTTGGTCACCAAATCTGCCCAGGAAAGGATTTGGGTAAGTGTATGCACCCTAGACCCAGAAAAACATTGAAATGCCAAAGGGAAGAGATGCCCCTCGTGCCAATATCTAGAGAAAGGTCGGCTCCTATACTAAACTACTTTGATGTTTAAGATAAGGGTGCATGAAAGAGATAAACAGAGTAAGGGAAGAAATTTTAGTAGTTTAATGGTGGGAAAGAACCAGAAGCATGATTGCTAGCCAATAACTTGAAATAGCAGCAAAGAACACCAAGAATAAATGAAATAAACACAGTATTAGCCCACCTATGTATCCCTTGGACGAGTTCCAGGATTTTCCTTTCTCTTTCGCCAAAATTCAGATTTCAGAGTAACGACGATTAAGAAAAGTGAATATAACATAAACACTATCCATAGGCAGCATAAAAGAAAGCCAACACAGCATTTTCCTCTCCTATGTATCCTTCGGGAAAATCTCAAGGTTCCACTCCAATCACAGACCTAAATCCAGAGTTCATAATTACAATATGCAAATGAAGAAAAGATAAAAGAAATAATCATGGAAGGCAGCATAAAAGATAGAAATAGAGTCCAAAGCTCTTTAGTATTAATCGCAGGAATCTAAGTTACAGCAGCTTTCTAGCAAAAATTTCCCCCCTCTTTTTACATTATAATGCCTGGGTTTTTATAGAGGACCCGACCCTCTGAGCCATTAATGCACAAAATGGAGTACATCTTCAAAATCTAAGAAGTCGGCTCTTCGTAGCCCTCGTGACTGAGCTCTCAAATATGTTACCAAAACTAGAAAATGTGACCAGTTCAGTCATGGAAACATGCATTAATGAGTTGTCTGAGCATCCTTGGCTTTTGGGTACAGTGCTCGAGTGGCCGCCATGCTCGTCGGGCTCTTCTTCAAGGACTGATACTTCATTTCCAATTGCTAAAAATGAGAAGCGAGCTTACCAGGCATGTAAAAATTCATTTATGAGGCACTTGATCACCTCAGGAAAATACCCAGCTTGGAGTGCATGCCCTTAAAATGCTTCGCTAGATCTTCGTTCGTAACTTTGCTTCACAAAGGATTTGAGCCAAAGCAGATCCTCCTTCTTGATTTGTACTTCACATGGTGGAGCTTCACAAAATTGCTTCGGGGATGGTGAGTGCCGAAGCATATTTCCTCCTCAAGGTGAGGCCCTTCATTACTGCTTCACTGGAAGATGTGCCAAAACTGCTTCGCTGATGTATCATCAAAATGCTTCGTCGCGATATTCTTTCAAAATTGTGGTTTGGGAGGATTTTGGCCGAAGTGCATCCTTGCCTTCAAAAATGCTTTGACTGCTTCCACTTCGGGTGAAATTACTTCGCATGGAGGTTTACTGAAGCAGATGCTTCGCAATGACTTTTGGTGAAGTAGAAATGGTTCGCTGGCGAAAAGTCTCAAAGTGGGTGCTTCGACAATTTTTTGGCAAAGTATTTTCAACGTTGCACTCCTCCAAATCCCGCTTCGCAAGTTTCTTGCCCGAAGTAGCCTTTTGAAGTGCTTTGGGCCCGAAGTAGTTTTATTCTTCTTCCCTTATATTTTTTCTTCGGCAACACTGCTTCACAAAATTCTCACCCGAAGTAGCTGCTGGGAATGCTTCGGGTGCGAAGCAGACTTTCCTTCTTCGACGAAGTTGTCCTCTTGAAATACCGCTTCGCAAAACTTTCACCCGAAGTGGCTACTGGAAATGCTTCGGGTGCGAAGCTCTTCTTTTACGCCTTCTTTGTATTTTTTCTTCGGCAACACCGCTTCACAAAATTCTCGCCCGAAGTAGCTATTTGAAGGACTTCGGGCCCGAAGTAGTTTTCATCCTTCATTTCTTCCTTTGGGCGAAGCTATCTTCCTTAGCTTGTTCGGCAGTGAAGCTTTTTTCCTTAGTCCGCTTAGTAGCGAAGCTCTTTCATTTTTATTTTATGTACAAGGGGGATGGCAGGGAAAGCCAAAATTGCTGCAACTTACAAATATTCTCAAAATCAACAAAGAAATACTTTACAAAAGAACACTGTACAAAATTTTGAATTTTCTACCCCATTGTGCAATGTGACAAATGTTGGCAATTTTTGGTACTTTGGGTACATTGCCTTTGCTCAAGTGTATAAGTTGTCATTGATGTCAAGAAGCTCTTGAAGGAATTTGATTTGATGTCAAATAACTTGTTTTTATGAAGGTTATGACATGACAGTTTCAAAGGTCTTTTGTAAATCCCAAGTTGGCAGGTTTAAAGACTACAGGTGGATGCATTAGTTTAATGCTTTTGGGTCCAGGAGGAAGTATTTATTTAAATAATTAAAAACCTTGTTAAGGTTCCTTTTAATTATTTTTAAATAAATATTAATTTATTGTTTGCATTGGGTTCTACTAACCCATGGCGCAAATGTCTTAACTATGATGGCGCTATGTTCTAAGATTGTGGGCGCTAGCCAAGACCTCCGTTGACATGTTAAACTCCTCTGTCGACGTGTTAAACTTCCCACCGACGTCAAGATTTTATGGGAAATATGCATATAAATTTACCATGATGAAGATCAAAGATTATCCCATCCGCATTTTCAAAAAGTGTTGCTCGCTGTGATTTCGCGATCTGATGTTCAATTTCTTCTTCGTTGAGATTTTGTGATCCGCTGTTTGGATATCCACCATTCATTTTTTGTATCCGCCATAAGGTTTCATCATCATCGTTCACGTCAGAAGACAGGGAGGCTGCTATTTATTTTAGCCCTGGTGTAGAAGGTACAAGGGAAACAGAGTGAGGTTTAAACCTCACTGGATGCCTTTGGTGCACCGGTAGCGGCTAGGCTATTGGCGCGCTACCCGAACGGGAGGTTCCGCGTTCGAATAACGCAAAAGGGTTTTTTCTTCATTGAAGTGGATGTAGCGGGTGGTGTTAGAGTTCATGTGCAATTTCTCCCTAGCGCAATTTTTGGTGTTGGCCAAGGTATTTTCGAAACTATTTTTTGCTAGTGTATTTTGCGGATGGAGGAAGTTTATTAGAGAGAAAAACAGCTTAGGAGTTATAAGGAGTTTGAAGCTTGCTTTATTTTGATAAAATATTATTTTTAAGGTGTTGTTTGCATTATCTTATTGCATTCTTATGAGAGATAAATTTTATTGTTGATAAGACTATAAGGGAGAAATAAGGTGTATAAGGGATAAATATTTCTTGTAATGTTGAGAGTGTTTTTGGTTGATTATGGAAATGAAAGCATGATGTTTTAAGGTTAGAATTGCTTCTTGTGTGAAAGTGTGAAACCTTAAGTGGGCAGCTTTGAGATTGACATTAGCTTTCATTAAATTGGTTATAATCAAGCTATTCTTTACTTGGTTAAAGTGTTGGGCTTACTTCTTTGTTGATGATTTGAAAAGTAGTTTTGTGCTTTGTGATTTGAGTTGGTGGATGTTTTTTGTTCAAATAATGTTGGAGAGAAAAGGAGTTCTACTTGTTTCCTTTTCTAATGTTGATTGTGAAATGCTTCAAGGTTGTGTTTTGAGTTAAATGGTGTTGATTGAACCTCGATTGATGAGCATTGTTGTTGAAGCCCTAATTGATGGTGAAAATAACATGAGTATCATTGTTATGTGATTCTTTGCATAGTTGGCAATTGTTGGGGTTTCATGTTCTTCAAAGAAAGCATTCTATCCTATCCATTTTAGATATTGAGTTGAGTTTTCAGATTTGAGATTGAGATTGAGCTGAGTTGATTTGAGTTGAGTTTTGAGATTGGTATTTGAGTATAGAACATATTGAGTCTCTAACAATTCTCTTTATGCTTCTATGAGTTTGACAAATCACATTGGGTCTCTAACAATTCACTTTGTGATTTCCTACTAAGAAAGTTTTCTTGGTGAGTTTGCTAAGTTTTTGGACAGGTTCCGATGGGGACTTGTGAGCAGTTTTTGTACAAGTTTCGATGGGGACTTGTGAGCAGTTTTGGATAGGTTCCGGTGGGGAATTGTGAGCAGATTTGGATAGGTCCTAGCAGAGGACTTGTGAGCTGAGTTTGATAGTTCTATTAGAGAACTTGAGGATAGAGGTGCATTAGTTCTATGAGAAGAACCTGAGGATAGATTTGGCAAGTCTTTGAGAAGGCTTGTATGCAGAGAATTGATTTGTTCAAGAGTTGGACAGATTTGACAGATAGAGGAAGACTTATACTAGACTAACTGACTGTTTTTGGTACAAGTTGCTGAGCTACTATGGATGTGATCAAGAAGGCAGAGGTCTCTTAGGCTAAGCATTGAGGATAGGAGGTCTTCGGTGGAAAGGAGTTCCACGTTCTGGCAAGAGGTAGAGGTAGTTGATCTTCTAAGGGATCATTTCCAAAGCAGAGGGGAAGGTATCTCCTTTGAGTAGAGGCTCATAAATTTTTATTGGGGGAAGGTATCTCCTTTGAGCAGAGGCTCATAAATTTTGACTAGGGGAAGGTATCTCCTTTGAGAAGAGGCTCATAAATTCTGATTGGGGTAAGGTATCTCCTTTGGACCAAGGCTCATAAACATTGTAATTGGGAAGGATTCCCAAAGAAATTTGAGATAACTTTTAGAGAAAAGTTTTGTGGATGTAGCCCAGCCATTTTGGGTGAACCAGGTTAAAATTGGTGTCACTTTGTGGATGATATTGTGCATTGCTTTGATATTGCTTTGGGTATATTGCTTTACTATTTTGAAGTATAATGAAAAATTAAAAAGGGGTCTTATACTGTTCACCCCCCCTCTCAGTATAAGCTTGTGTTCTTCAATTGGTATCAGAGCAAGTGCCTTCGGAAATTTTAATAGCTTGAAGGAAAAGCTAGTAAAGAACACAATGGATCATTCAAGTGGCAATGCAGCACCTATTCTTGATGGGTCAAATTTTAGTCTTTGGAGTGCAAAGATGAAGGTTCATCTAATGGCACTTGGGAATGAGGTTTGGAAAGTGATCGAAGATGAGTACACTATTCTTGAACATGGTCCTAATACTAAAGAAGAAAGGCTCCTACATCACAACAATTCAAAAGAAATGAATGCAATCCTAAAAGGCTTAAAGAAAGCAGATCTCACCAAAGTGATTCACTGCAAGATAGCTAGTGAAATGTGGAATCAGTTGAAGGTGGTTCATACAGGTGATACAAATGTCAGAAATGCCAAGTTGAGACACTTCAAAGATATGTTTGAACAACTCAAGATGAATGATGATGAAAAGATTAGTGACTAAATGCTTCGTATGGATGAGGTTGTTAACTCCATGAAAGACTTAGGTCTTGAGCTTGCTGAAAATTATGTTTGTGATAAGATTTTAAGATCTCTTCCTAATAGATTTAGTGAAAATATTTCTGCTATTAAGGAAGCTAAAGATTTTGATAAGTTGAAAAAGGATGTGCTCCATAGTATACTTGCAGCATTTGAGTTAAGAACTCAAGTGAAGGTTGATGTCAAGAAAGAGGCAGCTTTCAAGGCTACCAAGAAATCCAAGGGTAAACAGCTTCAAGATAGTGATGAGTCTTCTAGTGATGAAGAGGCATATTACAGCAAGAAAGGCAAGTTCTCTAGAAAGCATAAAAGTATGAAAAATATAAGATGTTTCAATTGTGAAAAGTTTGGTCATTATGCTACTGACTGTATTGTTCCCAAGAATGAAAGTGATGAAGATAAACAGGATTTTAAGAGCAAGGATTCTGAAAAGCACAAGCATCACAGGAAGAACAAAGATGAGCACAACAATCAAGGAAAGAGGTATTCTCACAAGCACAAGAAGAGTTTCTACCTAGACAAAGCAAGTAAGTGTTCTAGTAGTGATAGTGAAAGTTCTTCAAGTGATAATGAAAATGAAATGTTGTTCATATCAGAAAAGGAGGAAGAACCGAAACATAGATTCATTATCATGAAATGTCTTAGATGTGGAAACTTTGGTCACCTTGAGGATGATTGCACAAATAATGATTTGGTTTCTAGTATGTATGAGGATGCTTTAGAAAACTATAAGGAAGATGCATGTATGGTTTTTGAAAAGGGTAGCACCTCTAGTGATAAGAAATCTGAAAAAGTCTTTGATGATTCAAAAAGTAAACAAATAAAGGAAGATATAGAGGAAGGTGAAGTAGATCTTAAAGGTGAACTTATTAGTGCTCTTAGTGCTTTGAAAAAGAAAAGAAAGAAGAATTATAGACTCAATGATAAGTTAAATGAATGTTTTATGGAGAGAGATGATCTTATAGAAAGTCTTGACTTCTCTATAGCTAAGACACAGGAACTCAAGGATGAGTTAGAGTCTAAGGTTCTTGAGTATAGTGAGTTAGAACAGAAAATGGCTTCTTTGAAAGAGGAAAATAAAGATTACAAGGATAAGCTTTACAGGTTTCAAGATAGCTCCAAAAAGGTTAAGTCACTCATCAAAGGTCAAAGAAAGACAACAGATAAAACAGGCCTTGGTTTTGTCAAGCCACACAAGGAACAAGTTGGAGAGTCTAGTAAGAGACTCCAAAAGGAAGAGACTTCTGATGAGGAAAGTATTTTAGAAAAGGAGTCCTTGAATGATAGATGCACAGAAACAAGAAATAGAATTCAGAATGAGAAGAAGAAGTTTTCAGAACCTAAGAGGTCAAAAAAAGGAAAGTTTCAAGGCAGATGTTTTGCTTGTCACAGGTTTGGTCACATGGCTTCACATTGCATGGCTCAAGTGAAGAAGGTAAATGACAGTTTTAGAAGTGCTAGTTTCTTTCAAGGGTATTGCTACTCTTGTAAACAGTTTGGGCACAAGGCAGTTTATTGTAAGGCAAATAACAGGAACAAGTTTGGTCAGAATAGGTTTGGCCAGAACGCAGTTTTGTCAGAACAGGTTTGGCCAGAACAGGTTTGGTCAGAACAAGTTTGGTCAGAATCGGTGGATTCAAATATCGGGTTTACCTCGGAGAAACAACATCATCAATTGTTTCAAGTGCAACAATGAAGCTCACATAATCGGACAGTGTAGAGCTAAAATTCTAGAATACAGGAATAGGAACAGTGGCATGATCAGGTCCAAGGATCAAGGCATGGACAAGAACAGGGATGAGAACAAGAACAAGAACAATGACAAGAAAAGGAATATGGGTAAAGAGTTCAAGAGAAGGCCCGACAAGGAAGTTATAGACGCTGATGATGATCAGTGCCTAATGGGATTTTTACTCCCACCCCAAAATTAATCACCTCATCAGGAGGTGGGGGAGGGACTAAGCTAAGAGGCTCATTCTTAGTCCCGAGCCCCAAAGGTGACCCTTTGCCATTGATGACAAAGGGGGAGAGATATGAGTAATGGGAAGAGTTTCAAAGTGAAGAGGAGAGCTTCAAGTCAGGGGGAGAAAAACTTCAAAGGAATATTCTCAGTTGTGGGCATAGTTGGTCAGTTGTTAGCACATTTGGTTTCAGTTTTGGCTCTTGAGAAGTGTTTTTAGTAAAGGTTTGCCATCAATGACAAAGGGGGAGATTTTTGGCAATTTTGGGTAC
Organism: Wollemia nobilis; assembly: GCA_028583015.1. Classification (NCBI taxonomy): domain Eukaryota; kingdom Viridiplantae; phylum Streptophyta; class Pinopsida; order Araucariales; family Araucariaceae; genus Wollemia; species Wollemia nobilis. The sequence goes on from JAQPPZ010000523.1 coordinate 27,705,793, forward strand.
TTTGGGTACATTGCCTTTGCTCAAGTGTATAAGTTGTCATTGATGTCAAGAAGCTCTTGAAGTAATTTGATTTGATGTTAAATAACTTGTTTTGATGAAGGTTACGACATGACAGTTTCAAAGGTATTTTGTAAACCCCAAGTTGGCAGGTTTAAATACTATAGGCGGATGCATTAGTTTAATGCTTTTGGGTCCAGGAGGAAGTATTTATTTAAATAATTAAAAACCTTTTTAAGGTTCCTTTTAATTATTTTTAAATAAATATTAATTTATTGTTTGCATTGGGTTCTCCTAACCCATGGCGCAAATGTCTTAACTATGATGGCGCTATGTTCTAAGATTGTGGGTGCTAGCCAAGACCTCCATCGACGTGTTAAACTCCTCTGCCGACATGTTAAACTTCTCACCGACTTCAAGAGTTTATGGGAAATATGCATATAAATCTCCCACGATGAAGATCAAATATTATCCCATTTGCATTTTTGAAAAGTGTTGCTCGCTATGATTTCACTATCTGATGTTCGATTTCTTCTTTACTGAGATTTTGTGATCCACTGTTCGGATATCCGTCGTTCATTTTTTGTATCCGTCGTAAGGTTTCGTCGTCGTCATTCGCATCATAAGAAAGGGAGGCTGCTATTTATTTTAGCCCTGGCACAGAAGGTACAAGGGAAATAGAGTGAGGTTTAAACCTCACCGAATGCCTTTGGCGCATCGGTAGCGGCTACACTGTTGATGTGCTACCCGAATAGGAGGTTTCGCATTTGAATAACGTGAAAGGGTTTTTTCTTCATTGAAGTGGACGCAGCAGGTGGTGTTAGAGTTCGTGCGCAATTTCTCCCTAGCACGATTTTTGGTGTTGGCCAAGGCATTTTTGAAATTAATTTTTGCTAGTGTATTTTGTGGATGGAGGAAGTTTATTAGAGTGAAACACAGCTTAGGAGTTATAAGGAGTTTTAAGCTTTGTGATTTGAGTTGGTGGATGTTTTTTGTTCAAATAATGTTGGAGAGAAAAGGAGTTCTACTTGTTTCCTTTTCTAATGTTGATTGTGAAATGCTTCAAGGTTGTGTTTTGAGTTAAATGGTGTTGATTGAACCTTGGTTGATGAGAATTGTTGTTGAAGCCCTAATTGATGGTGAAAAGAACATGAGTATCATTGTTATGTGATTCTTTGCATAGTTGGAAATTGTTGGGGTTTCATGTTCTTGAAAGAAAGCATTCTATCCTATCCATTTCAGATATTGAGTTGAGTTTTTAGATTTGAGATTGAGATTGAGCTGATTTGATTTGAGTTGAGTTTTGAGATTGGGATTTGAGTATAGAACATATTGAGTCTCTAACAATTCTCTTTATGCTTCTATGAGTTTGACAAATCACATTGGGTCTCTAACAATTCACTTTGTGATTTCCTACTAAGAAAGTTTTCTTGGTGAGTTTGCTGAGTTTTTGGATAGGTTCCGGTGGGGACTTGTGAGCAGTTTTTGGATAGGTTTCGGTGGGGACTTGTGAGAAATTTTTGGACAGGTTTCGGTGGGGACTTGTGAGCAGTTTTGGACAGGTTCCAATGGGGACTTGTGAGCATATTTGGACAGGTCCTAGTAGAGGACTTGTGAGCTGAGTTTGATAGTTCTATTAGAGAACTTGAGGATAGAGGTGCATTGGTTCTATGAGAAGAACCTGAGGATAAATTTGGCAAGTCTTTGAGAAGGCTTGTATGTAGAGGATTGATTTGTTCAAGAGTTGGACAGATCTAACAGACAGAGGAATACTTGTACTAGATCAACTGACTATGTTTGGTACAGGTTGCTGAGCTGCTATGGACGTGATCATAGAAGGCAGAGGTCTCTTAGGTTAAGCATTGAGGACAGGAGGTCTTCGGTGGAAAGGAGTTCCACATGCTGGAAAGAGGTAGCGGTAGTTGATCTTCTGAGGGATCATTTCCGAAGCAGAGGGGAAGGTATCTCCTTTGAGTAGAGGCTCATAAATTTTTATTGGGGGAAGGTATCTCCTTTGAGCAGAGGCTCATAAATTTTGATTGGGGGAAGGTATCTCCTTTGAGCAGAGGCTCATAAATTTTGATTGGGGGAAGGTATCTCCTTTGGGCTGAGGCTCATAAACATTGTAATTGGGAAGGATTCCCAAAGAACTTTGAGATAACATTTAGAGAAAAGTTTTGTGGACGTAGCCCAGCCATTTTGGGTGAACCAGGTTAAAATTGGTGTCACTTTGTGGATGATATTGTGCATTGCTTTGATATTGCTTTGGGTATATTGCTTTACTATTTTAAAGTACAATGAAAAAGTAAAAATAGGTCTTATACTGTTCACCCCCCCTCTCAGTATAAGCTTGTGTTCTTCAAAAAAATTGTCAACATTCTTGGTGGCTCGCGGGGAAACGAGCTTGTATCGGTGAGAGAACCCTCAGCCTTGATCCATTGGGCCAGAGTTACCTCCAGACCCTTCTCCATTTTCTACATCCGAGGGCGCTTCCATAGCTTGTCCTTCTTCTTCTTCTTCCTCTGGCATGGCTTCCTACGATGGCGATGGGGCAAGGCGATCGTGGATGCGCTTCATGGTTCGGTAGACATGAGCCCAGGCACCCTTTGAGAAAGGCTCTTGATATTGCAATGCCTTAACCAAAATGCAAAACCGATCAATCTGCCCAATATAAGCATGTTTGGCTCTAGTGTACAGATCGTTCAGGCAAGCTACAATTTTTTAGTGTCTCATAATGAAATTTGTGACCTGCCTCTCTGTTATTGGCTCCGCCCACTCGTCTACCTTCGAGACATCACTTTTAAAATGAAGCCATGCCGGCTTAAGCTCTTCCTTGGTTAGAAGGTTCCCATCATCATCCATGAAGCTCGAGAAACCTAAGGAAGAGAGATCCTAGAAATAGCCTAGCGATGTGCGCTGCTCATTCTCAAACACATCTAGGAGGTCCTTCGCCTTCTAAGCTTTCCTCACCTTGGAGAAGAAGGCACGAACTATGGCTTGGGCCGTAGACCAATCCCTAATCGTTTGACTCATTGCAGTAACCTGCAAGTCTTGATATTTCATGCTTTGGACATCAAAGGCTAATTTGAGTCAACCTCTAGCTTTTTGAGTGATCTCATCTATGATTGGCCCTCCTTCCATAGTGGCACGTTGTGGTTCAGTGATGTAGGTTAAAATTGATAGGGCACTAGAGGCCCGAGACCTAAAATTCTTGAGCAAGTGTGAGCGAATCTCTTTGATTCTACCTCTGTCAAACAGCTCTAGGATTTCTTTTTCATGCAACTATTGCTGCAACTACAAGATCTTGCTTTCAAACTCTTTGGCCCTTAGCTCAGCTTCGACCTGTATTTGTTCCTAACTTTTAGTTGCATTCTACAGTTGTCTTACTTGTTGTCTCAAGGCGATTACTTCTTTTTTCCTTTGCTCACACTGCTTCTCTGAATCTTCCAGCTTGGAGCAGATTCTAGCTAGCTCTTCTTCCAACTTGATGTTGGCATTCTCTACTTCAAATCTATGTTGACTGGCGATGTTCGCATGTGCATGAAAAGTTTCAATCCTGATGTGCATAGATGCAGATTCATTAGCTACATTTAAATGCTCTAGGTCCTTGGATTTATCTTGGTAATCATAGTTCGTTGGAGTCATTTCATCCAGGGGCTTCTGGACCTTGTGGATATTTTTTACCTTATGCAATTTCTCGACCTTCAAATTGAAGACAGTGCATTTTTCAACCTAGGCCAGAGAGCACCCTCTCTTCTTCCTTGCCTCCTTCAACAATTTTTTTATGTTTTGTCGAGCTTGGAGTAGTTTTTCAGCTAGAGGGCATTCCTTAATTAAGGACAGCTCATATTCAAATTGAGGCTAGATCTCCATCCGAAGGGGAAAATAAGTATAAATAATTAATGGGGGATGCATCACCAGTAGGTTCGAAGACAGGTGTACTAGGAGTTCCAGCGAGTGAAACAATGCCATGTGAGACAGGGGAATGAGGAACAGGGTTCAACATTGGGGTACTGTCTTCACCTCGGCTAAGGACCAAAGGAATGGTTGCATGTGGAGACAAAGTAGCATTACCATATTTGTCCTGACCGGATGACTCGAGTGGAGTGGGGCTAGCAGGAACACGAGGTGGAGTTGGAATAGCAACGGGTAATACATGAGGAGGTGATTGACCTTGCATGGGTGAGAGAGACTAATGAGAACCTTTAGTTGGGACAACAACATATGTGTGAGAGACTAAGGCAAAGGGTGGAGAGTGCATACCTACGTGCCCTCCTGGCAGAGCAGCCATGGTGACTTCTTATGTAATCGGCTCCTGCTCCTTCTAGACTTCGACACTTTCGATCTCCATGACTTTTACTTCGGGGCCTCCCTCTTATTGGAGTTCCTCCACATCAATGATGTCTATATCTGGGACTACCTCAGTAATTTGTGCCACTGCACCCTCAATGTTTGCTTCGATCGAGATTGATGTAGGTTTTTCGACAGGAGCACTTGGAAGCTTCGTGCGGGGCCTCTTCGGGTGGCTGCTCTTACCTCTTCCTTTTCTTCTCTGCTTGTTGTGTCGATCCCCAAAAACTTGTGTCATGGCCCTCCGACGGTCTCTATGGTAGCGCCTCTGGGGTAGCTTTGGCTTCTTCCTCCTCTTCTTGTTCTAAGGCATCGTCAGCTCCTCTTGGGATTTTACCCAATCTTGGGGTGGCTGGAGGAACAAATTCGACGAAATATATGGGCTTCCAAGTCCCAACGTTGGCTTCATAAACAATTGTGAAGTCCTTATCCGTTGTCAAGAGTCCATAGGAATTCATCTTTTGGCGATGGAATCTCATTATCCACCACTCCCTTAGTTGTTCCTCACCCCAATTCTTCAATTCTTCCTTCAAATCATCTTTTTTCTTTCTCCAAAATGTGGAGTCTGGAGTTGGGAAGGGATGTTGGTCAGGGTCAAACTCGACCTCCATAGGGTAAAATTCGTGCCAGGGAGGCAATATCCTCATCCTTTCTAGATGCCACTCTAAATCCTTCCCATTGGGATTATTTCTTTGCTCCACAATTTTAGGGTGGGGGAAGATATGAAAATTCTTGAATTTTAGGTGGTCCCTCATCACTCCCAAGGGATCATAGAGCCATTTTTGAGGAATCTGGAGCAAACCAAAATTGGCAAGCTTTTCCTCCAAGAAAATTTTTTGCTTTAGGGAAAACACTTTAATTACCCCCATTTTGAATGGGAAGTCGCAAGTGTGTGCCCATTTACGACCATGGCCATACACGGCGTTTGTTACGTTGCTCTCTCGAGCGACCTCCAATGCGAACTGGTACTCAGAGGGGTAGACTGGTAGTAGGAAGGGCTTCAAGTCGAATAGGTGAATCACAAGCCCCTGAGTCAGTTGAAATACATCTCCCTTCTTCTCCTGCACCACTCTGTCTCTTAAAATGAGGGGTACCCGATGGCATGACCCTGTCAACAAATGCATAGCAGGTCCCAAAAATTATTGATTAAAAGAATAATAAGACTCCTTCCTGGTAGTCTTATTGACCAGCAACGTCTAACACTTGTCTGGAGGCGGGCTGGTAGTTCTGCGCGATGGCATTAATTAGCTCAGGACAATGATGCGTGGGCAGGGTCATTTACCAATATATCTGAGATTAGTATGCAGCAGCCCTCCTATTTTCTACTGAGAGCCTACTCCTCATGAACTCAATGGTATATCTAAGTTCGGCCACACTCTTTGAAATTTTGGTGTCCCTAATTTTCTCCCACCCATCAATTGGTGGTTCTTCGGGCTGTTCATCTTTAGAATCTTCCCTCTCTTCCACCGACTGCTTTTTTGGGTGGGGATTGAGATTGATCTTCTTAGGTCTGTGTTTTTGCTCCTCTTTGCCCTTCTTTGTTTTTTTGGGGGCCGTGACTTCTGGTTCCTTCCCTTTCTCCTTAGAGTTCTTCTTTCCCATTGTGGATATTGGCGGCGACAGGGTCCTTGATGCAGAGAGCTTCAAAGTGAAGGATTTCGACGTAAAGGGTGTAAGACTTGCAGAGTAACAACAAAGGCTCTTAATCTTGCATGAACTGATGGATGAATAACCTTCTCCCTGCTAGGACCTTGCATTTTATAGCCCTAAAAGGCAACTACCTAAATTTATGGCACCTGCCATAATTAAATTTTCAACTCGAATGAGGAAGGTTGTCGTGCCCTCTGATCGGTTTCGTGACGGCATAGTACGTGGATCAATGTGCTTTTATGATTATGTTTCACATTGGGAATGCGACCTACTGCCACCTTGTACCTTGGAGCAGGATTTTTTCTTAACTGAATTGTCTCAGGATGCACTCTGCCACCTTTGCATTAAATTCATCCACTTCGAACTCCTTTTAAGGTAGTTGTCGACATGCTCTCTGAGACACATTTTAAATGCTCTCGCCTCACGCGTTGTCGATTCGGTGAAGTTGAAATCAACGCTGAAAAATGCTTCACGGTGAACCTTTGGCGGAAGACTATTTTTTGCACTTCGGGCCTGAAGTAACTTTTCCTCGCTACATCACTTTTTTGCTTCGCAGAATGCTAGACCCCTTGAAGCTTGTCTTCTTTGGAAAATGCTTCGCTAGGCTCTTTTTGAAAACTGCTTCACAAAATTTTTTCCCGAAGTAGCTGCTTGAAATGCTTCGGGTGTGAAGCTCTTTTCGTACCCTGCTTCTCTCTTTGATGACTCCGTTCTTCTGAGGACCTTTTGAAAGCCAAAGTGCTTCGTTGTGAATCATCTCGCGTTACTTGCTTCACACTAAAATTTCTTGAAGGAGATTTTCGTCGTGTTCAACGAAGCTGGGGCTAGCGAAGTTGGAGTTTATCATCGTGGCGATGTGGTACTTAACTCCTCTGTCATTTTGGAACATGGTATATATACAGGAATGAAAAATTATATACAAGGTAAAACTTGAACACACGCACACATTTTTTTTTTTTTAAAGAGTCCTTTCGCCTCAGCGATGGAAAGTCTTCAGATGAAGACCATTGACAGAAATTGGCAAAATCTGGCCATCTGCATCCTTGAGAATGAAAGAGTTGGTCGAGTTCACCTTCACAATTTTGAACGGTCCATCCCAAAAAGCATCCAGCTTGTCGTGATTCCTAGGCTTGGCCTTCCAGGAGTCCCACTTCCATACCAGATCTCCCACTTTGAATGTGCGATCGGATGATTTTTTCTTGAACCAATCTCGGGTGACCTAAGCATGCTTAGTGAAGCTTTGGTAGGCCTTCTCACGATCCTCTTCTAACTATAACAATTGAGCCAATCTATTTTCCATAGGATTGACTCCATTTTCCTCGTCTAACAATTGCAATGCAGGGATCTCTACGTGGGTAGGTAAGATGGCCTCCTTGCCATACACCAGGGTGTAAGGTGAAGTCTTGATTGACTTCTTGATAAAAATTTGATCGGCCCACAAGGCACGATCTAGAAGGAGATGCCAAGTCCTTTTGTTCATCTTTATAATATTTCTTAGCACCCTTAACAAGGTATTTTTGGTGGATTCTACCAATCCATTGCCTTGTGGATAATAATTGGAGGATACTTTATGATATATCCCATATCTGTAGAGGAATTCATTGATTTTGGTGCCTGTGAATCCAGGACCATTGTCGTGATGATTGCTTCTAGAATGTTGAACCGTGTGATCAATCCCTCTAGGAAAGTGATGACAGTCTCCTGATTAGCATGTTTCATGGGAATTACTTCGGCCCATCTGGTGAAGTAGTCGATTGTGGTTAGGATGAACTTATGCCCAATAGAGGAGTTCAACTATATGACCCCTATGAAATCTAGCCCCCATTGTTGAAAGGGTGATTCTACTTGTATCGGTTGGAGAGGCATTGAAGCATTCCTGCTTTGGTCGGTGAACTTCTGACACTACTCGCATTTGCGACAAACTACGAAGGCATCGACGAAGAGTGTGGGCCAATAGTAACCTGCCTTGATGATCTTTAATGTTGTCGTTCTTCCTATGAAGTGACCTCTAGATAATCCTGAATGGAATTCTCGTAGGTCTCTCCTTTTATCATCATCTTTTATGCACCTAAGAAGGATGCCATCAATGTTTCTAAAAAATAGGCCTTCAGGTTGCAAGATATATCAGAGGACCACATCCTGAAATGCCTTTGCTGTGAAGCATTTAGATGTAAAGGAAATTTGCTAGTGTTGAAGTATTCGACTATCTCACTGACCCAGTATTTCTCGTCCTCTTCCTGGTTTGCGAAGCATCCTTCTATTGGCGAGTCATCCCACTAAGATTTTGTAGCTTCAGCCGCTACGCTCTTTGCTAGTTCTTGACACAATGCACGACCACAAACTAGTTTTGTAGGTTTGATCTCAATGTCAAATTCTTGTATCTTACTGACCCAACCGGCTCTTTTACTACCCAATTCTCCTTAGATGATGAAATTGTGCACATCAGGGTGAATGACAAAGACTATAACCCAAATTTGGGAGATGAACTGCTTGAATTTCCTAAGAGACTTCATTACTGCATGCACCTGCCTTTCTATGAAATTATATTTTTCTTCATGAGGGTTTATCACTTGGCCTAGAAACGCGATGGGGCGCTTTTCGCCATATTCCCCATTTTGTGTCAGGACCACATCATAGCTCTCAGGTTTTCCTATGGCATATAGGATGAAGTCTCGATTATAATCAGGGTTGGTCAAGACCGGTGCTTGAGCAATTCGGGCTTTTATTTCTTCTAATGCTTCTTTTCTCTCCTTTGTCCAGATGAATTCTACACCCTTCTTCAAAAGTTTGGACATTGGCTTGATGACCTAGACGAAATCTGGGACAAACTTCCTCACGAAGTTATTCTGTCCGAAGAAAGACTAAAGTCCTTTCTTATCCACTAGGAGTGGGAGTCTCATCAGAGCCTCAACTCTGTCAGGATCTACAACGAGACCCTTCTTTGATATCGCATGTCCTAGCAACTTCCCTTTGCTGACTGTGAATATGGATTTCTTCAGATTGATTAAAATGCCAAATTCTCGGCATTTTTTGAAAATTTGTTGTAAGTGTAAGGGGTGATACTCCCTTATTAGGGAGAATATGGTCACATCATCTAGATAGATAACAATAACCTTATTCAGGAGTTTTCCAAAAGCTAGATCCATAGCCCTCTGAAAAGTGGCACCCGCATTCGAAAGGCCGAAGGGCATTCGCTGGTAAGCAAATGTTCCCACTTAGTAGTGAATGCGGTTTTATGCTGGTCTTCATCCCTAACCTAGATCTAATTGTATCTGGAGAAACCATCAAGTAAGGAGAAGCGTTGAGCCCCAACCATCAAATGTAAGATCTAATTGATCTATGGGAGAGGGTAGTGATCTCTAAGAGAAGCCTAGTTCAGGTTGCGAAAGTCCACGCACAATCGTATATCCCCGTTCTTATTTCTAATTGGGACTAGATTCACTACCCAAGAATAATGTTTGATGGGATAAATTATCTTTGCCTCGAGCATTTTTAGGAGTTCGACCTTCATCAAGACCTCGATCTTCGAATTGATAGGCCTTTGCTTCTGTCGAAAAGGTTTGATCCCTTCCTGCAACTCAATTGTATGTTGTATCAGTTACCGATCATATCCCTTTAAGTCTTGATAATACCAAGCCACTGTGTCGGGATACCTTCTGCATAGATATCGGATCTGCTCTAGCTCTTTCGAAGTGCAATCTGTTCCAACTTTTATGTTTTTCCAGGCTCAAGCTCTAAATCTTGATACTGCTTTGCATTAACTTTGATCCTGTGATAAATTGCTCGATCATTCTGATAAAAGAGGCTTTCAAGAGTAATTAATCCCTTGGGAATGTGATTATTCTTCAATTGAACTAGCCCTTCATATTCTTCCTCGTCAAGGTTTTTGCTTTCAACTGTGGCTACTTCTTGAATCATAAAATTCACAATCTGCTCATAATTGTCAAAAACTTACCAATGTAGGTCTCTGTCTGGGATGGAGGGCCTATAAATCATCCTCATAGCTTTAGGCCTGTGCACCATGTATTTTTCTGGAGAATACTTGGCTACAATGGATGCTAGAACATTGGCATATCAGTTCTTTTCTCTTGGAATAGATTACAGATTGAGAGATTCAAAATGGTCAAACAAGTCCCATACACTATTTCGGTATGACTTGATATAGTGCTTCTTTGAAGTGCACTTGCTTGTGACTTGATTGCATACCAATTTGGAATCTCCAAAGATTTGGAGATGCTTTATGCCTAACTTTTTTGCTTTCTTGAGACCTAGGCATAATGCTTCATATTCTACTGCATTGTTCGTGCAACTCCACACCAACCGATAAAAATATTCCTTCTACTCTCTAGAAGGTGATATCAAAAGGATGCCCGCCTCGATGCCATTTTTGCATCGGGTGCCATCAAAGAATAATTTCCATAACTCGCCTTGGGTGGAGACCTTATATTCTGTCTTGATGTGTTTCTTAGGCTTGGCGATGGCATAACATCCCATCTCAGTTTCTATCATGGCATTAAATTCTACCAACGAAAACTCATCTTCACAACTTAACTATGCGAGGGACTTCTCAATCAGGTCCACCTGATCTATCCCTTCCACTATCGCATGTATAGGATCGCTGCTCTCTACTTCGAACCTCTTCTCTACAAGGAAGGTGGAAGGCTTTTCATTGTAAATCTTTACCTTCTTTCCTTTGAATGGAATCTCCAAGTGTGAGTAATCCATAGATAGATATCCTCCCAGTTTTGTCGTAAACTCTCTCGATAAGCACATATTGAAATACTTGTATAACTGTGATCTGAGGCATCTTGTGTAGTCAGATAGGAATATCTTTAATAACTCCTACATTCTTCACAGGAGTACCATCTAATTGGAGTACGCCATGACTGCTTTGCATATATTCCATCCCTATCTCTTCGCACACTGCCTTGGGCATGACTATTGTTACGGCCCCAAAGTCGATCATACAGTTGTGTACAATATATCCTTCCATCTGTAAATATAGGTAGAATGAAGGTGGTCTATTCTTCCCTATAATGTATGTGGATAGGGTCTGCACTAGGGCAAGCGATGCTTCTTTTCTTGCTTTGGTTATCTTCAACGATTCTTGCAACAGGTCCACTTGTCTAGGTAGTTGTAGTGTGTCATACAAACTGATTTTGGATGGAATCTTCTTCAGATCATCTACAATGTTGTATGCTAGGGAATTGGGCACCTCAGGTTCCTTCCTCAACTCATATCTGGTGTGATACTATTCCGTAGCTTCGACCCTTTTCCATTTGGTCAGCGAAGGAAGTTTGAGCTTCTCTCTAGCTTGTTCCTTAGTTTCCACCTGTGGTGGATTTGTAGGGGCCTGTTGGGTCTTATCTTTGACTGGTGCAAGCTTTAGAGATTCGTTCGGGGCCGACGGAGGTTGCATGTACCTTTAAGGGAGCCATTTGAGTAGCATCTACTTCTATCGACCTTTTTCCTCCTCTGGTAAGGACTGCAACTGGCTCTTCTTCACCAATTACCAGGTTCTGATTCAATTTCCTGATGACGTTGACTTGACTGCCATGACTACTTCTTGCCAGCATTTGTACATAGTGTTGGTGCAACATGCAGGTATTTTAATCGAAAGTGCTCGGGGCTTCATCTATTGCAGCATTTCTAGCCAAAGCTCTTCCTTGCTGGGCCGCTTGATCTTTAGTAAGTGTAGGTGTAGGATAAGACCTTCTTGGTAGAAACTCTTGTTGCACTTGCTTCTTATTCATAATGGTCATGTCATTAGATAGGGTCTGCACTATGGAGTTCAGGGACTGAACTTCTTGTAGTATTTTGGCTTACATGTCATCGGTTTTAGGAATAGGTGGCAATGGAGCCATCATGGGTATTGGAGGTAGGGTTGGGTGTTGAAGTGGTGCTGGCAGTACATGGAATGCCAAAGTGACCATGGGCTATGGAGTTGAAAAATGGGAAAATGAATTTATGGAGCAGTGATTTGGGATACAATGGGATTCGGGTTCCAAGATGATATTGGGTATGTAGGGGTTGCAAAGATCTACGAAGCGGTTGCACTCGCATACTGGGATTGATATAAATCGAGGAGTATGGGCATTGACATCCTTTGGGGAAGCTTACCCATAGCTATTAGATCCATCTTCGCTTTCTGGGCTAACTCATATAATTCTAGTAAGGTATTGATATTCGAATACCTCACCATGACGCTGATATCAGGATTGAAATCCTAAAGGAAATAGTACACTGTAGCTTCGTCAGTTAGTCGAAGTCCAAATGGTATTCTTTGCCAGGTTTGGGTGAACCTAACATTGAAATCGGTGATCTCCTCTTGTGGATGTCTCTAGATCATTATGAACTGATGCAGGAGAGAGGTCAGATTAGTGGACTCATTGAAGCTTCGCATCAACTGTCCGGCTAACTAGTACCATCCCATAATGGTATCGGGTGGTAAAGATATATACCAGAAGCTTTACCATAACTCGCTCCTTTGTGATATCATGGAACACCACCAAAGAAAATATGTCTTGGATGTGATCTAAAACAATCTTCCTAGTTCCATCGAACGTTGGGATCTTCTTTATAGTATCAGGCGGCACTTGCCCTTGTCCCGCTAGATTTAGCGGTCCAAAAGGATTCCATGCTAGGAATAATCTAGGTGGTGGTTGTTGCTGCATTTTTTGTTGTTGTTGTTGTTGTTGCTATGCCATATTTACTCTTGGATTTTGAGAAACAGGAATTATCGAAGCTCCTCCTTGATTGCTAATAGGACAACCAATAGGAATGGAGGCACTAGGATGCTTCGATGAGTTGGGAGGATTAGGAGGAAAGCTAGCCACTGTGCTATCAAAATTTAGGCCTTGTTCGTCAACAGTGACCTCTTGCAAGGATGTTCCACATAATAGTGACTAAGGGGTGACCAGCCTAAAGTGTTTCCCAAAGGTGTCAATATCAAGCTCAAAGAACTCAGATTCCTCTCCTCTATTCCTAACTCTCCATATTATTTGCATGAAGGCATAGACTTTGATACTAGTCTTTATGACTTAAATATTCTCCGATAAACAGAGTCGCCAGATGCTAAGAGTCTTTTGGTAATGAGAGCATCGGTTCTCACTATCACTCACAAGGTGAGACTGACCGAGTCCCACCAGGCATGCCAAAAACTATTGGTCAACAAATCTTCCTAGGAAAGAATTTGGGTAAGTGTATGCACCTTAGACCTAGACCAACATTGAAAGGCCAAAGAGAAGATATGCCCCTCGTGCCAATCTCTAGAGAAAGGCCGGATCCTATACTAAACTACTTTGATGTTTAAGATAAGGGTGCAGGAAAGAGATAAATAGAGTAAGGGAAGAAATTTTAGTAGTTTAATGGTGGGAAAGGACCAAAAGCATGATTGCTAGCCAATAACTTGAAATAGTAGCAAAGAACACCAAGAATAAATGAAATGAACACAGTATTAGGCCACCTATATATCCCCTGGACGAGTTCCAGGATTTTCCTTTCCCTTTCACCAAAATTCAGAGTTCAGAGTAACGACAATTAAGAAAAGTGAATATAACAGAAACACTATCCACAGGCAGCATAAAATAAAGCCAACACAACATTTTCCTCTCCTATGTATCCTTTAGGAAAATATTAGGGTTCCACTCCAATCACACACTTAAATCTAGAGTTCAGAATTACAGTATGAAAATGAAGAAAAGATAAAATAATTAATCGCATAAGGCAACATAAAAGAGAGAAATAGAGTCCAAAGCTCTTTAGTATTAATCATAGGAATCTAAGTTACAGCAGATTTCTAGCAAAAATTTCCCCCCCTTTTTTACATTACAATGTCTGGGTTTTATAGAGGACCCGACCCTCTAAGCCATTAATGCACAAAATGGAGGAGTACACCTTCGAAATCTGAGAAGTCGCCTCTTCGCAGCCCTCATGACTGAGCTCTCAAATCTATTACCAAAATTGGAAACTATGACTGGTTCAACTGTGGAAACATGTATTAATGAGCTGTCTGAGCATCCTTGGCTTCTGGGTACAGTGCTCGAGTGGTCGCCATGCTAGTCAGGCTCTTCTTTAGGGACTGATACTTCATTTCCAATTGTTAAAAATGAGCAGCGGGCTTATCATGCATGTAAAAATGCATTTATGAGGCACTTGATCACCTTAAGAAAATACCCATCTTGGAGTGCATGCCCTTGAAGCGCTTCGCTAGATCTTCGTTCGCAACTTTGCTTCACAATGGATTTGAATCGAAGCAAATCCTCCTTCTTGATTTGTACTTCGCATGGTGGAGCTTCACAAAACTACTTCGGGGATGGTGAGTGCCGAAGCATATTTCCTCCTCAAGGTGAGGCCCTTCATTACTGCTTCACTAGAAGATGTGCCAAAACTGCTTCGCTGATGTATCATCAAAATGCTTCACCGCGATCTTCTTTCAAAATTGTGGTTCGGGAGGATTTTGGCCGAAGCGCATCCTTGCCTTCAAAAATGCTTTGACTGCTTCCACTTCGGGTGAAATTACTTCGCATGGAGGTTTGCCAAAGTAGATGCTTCGCAACAACTTTCAATGAAGTAGAAATGGTTCGTTGGTGGAAAGTCCCGAAGTGGGTGCTTCGACGATTTTTTGGTGAAGTATTTTCAATGTTGCACTCCTTCAAATCCTGCTTCGTAAGTTTCTTTCCCGAAGTAGCCTTTTGAAGTGCTTCGGGCCCGAAGTAGTTTTATTCTTCTTTCCTTATATTTTTTCTTTGGCAACACTGCTTCGCAAAATTCTCACCCAAAGTAGCTGCTGGGCATGCTTCAGATGCGAAGCAAACTTTCCTTCTTCAGCAAAGCTGTCCTCTTGAAATACCGCTTCACAAAACTTTCGCCCGAAGTGGCTACTGGAAATACTTCGGGTGTGAAGCTCTTCTTTTACGCCTTCTTTGTATTTTTTCTTCAGCAACACTGCTTCGCAAAATTCTCGCCCGAAGTAGTTGTTTGAAGGACTTCGGGCCCGAAGTAGTTTTCATCCTTCATTTCTTCCTTTGGGCGAAGCTATCTTCCTTAGCTTGTTCGACAACGAAGCTTTTTTCCTTAGTCTGCTTAGTAGCGAAGCTCTTTCATTTTTATTTTATGTACAAGGGGGATGGCAGGGAAAGCCAAAATTGCTGCAACTTACAAATATTCTCAAAATCAACAAAGAAATACTTTACAAAAGAAACACTGTACAAAATTTTGAATTTTCTACCCCATTGTGCAATGTGACAAAATTGTCAACAAGAAACCAATGGTTGTTGAAATAGGTAAGGCACATTCCTGAATTAAGAATAAATCTAATTTCCACAAGGCATTTGGATAGTGAAGGATGTACAGTTACATTCTCAGCAAAATAATGGAAGGTCGCTAAGGATCAATGTTATTAGCAAAAGGAAATAAGGAAGGTACATTGTATGTATGTATTGGTAATACTGACATTTCTATTGCTTTAGCTTCTATAGGAGTGGATACAGCTTCGTGGCATCATAGGCTTGGGCACATGAGTGCAAAGGGGATGCAGATTCTCCATTCAAGAAATTTTTTGCCAGGTTTGAAGCAGGTTGATTTAGACTTCTGTGAGAACTACATTTATGGAAAACAGAAAAGAGTCAGATTTATTAGATTTGGAAAATAAAAGAAGAGTGAAAAGCTAGAGATTGTACATTCATATGTATGGGGACTAGCTCGGGTATCATCTCTTGGTGGCTCTCATTATTATGTTACATTTATTGATGATGCAACTAGAAAAACATGGGTTTACTGTATTTGAAATAAATTAGATGTTTTTGATACATTAAAGAAATGAAAAGCTTTGGTTGAGATGAGACATGAAATAAGATAAAGTGTCTCAGATATGATAATGGAGGTGAGTACTGCAATAAGTATTTTGATAGTTATTATTCATACCATATAATTCATAGAGTGAATATGGTTCTAGGAATTCCACAAGAAAATGGTGTGTTAGAAAGGATGAACATGACTATCATGGAACGTGCTAGGTGCATGAGAAAACATGCAAGGTTGCCCTTATAGTTTTGGGTAGATGTTGTGGATACTGTAGTTTATTTAATGAACAAAGGACCTTCAAGTTCCCTATATGGTGGGATTCCAAAAGAGGAAAGGATAGGTAAGCCTGTTAATTACTCATTTTTAAATACTTTTGGTTGTGAAGCTTTCATGCATATCAGTAAATAAAATTGAACTAAACTTGAGGCAAAATCCAAGAAGTGTTTTTTCATTGGATATGGAGTTAATAATTTTGGTTATCATTTTTGGAATTATGCAAATCACAAAATAATTAGGATTAGATATGTAATATTCAATGAGAAGGTCATGTATAATGATCAGTTGTAGGAAAAGAAATAGGAAAAGGAAAACACAAAATACATGGTGTTTGATGAAATTGAAATTGTAAAGGTGCTAGAAAATCAACAACAACAGTAGCAAGTAGCACCTCAAACTCCTATAACTATTGTTAGAAAATCTAACAGGATAAGTAGACCTCATTTACGTTACTCTCCGTCATTATATTATGTATTATTGTGACTCTGGTGAACCAGAAACATATGAAGAAGCAATGCAGGTAGAAACCAAGAAGAAGTGGGAGAAAGGCATGGAAGAGGAGATGGACTCTTTGATAAATATTCAGACTTGGGATCTAGTTCGATTGCCTACAGGAAAAAGAGCATTGCAGAAGAAATAGGTTTACAAGGTGAAATAAGAATATGGAGGAAAAAAGAGGTAAGGCTAGACTAGTTGTAAAGGGGTTTGCACAGAAGAAAGGTATTGATTATGATGAAATTTTTTCTCCTGTTGTTAAAATAACTTCAATTAGAATTGTTTTAAGCTTAGTGTCTATAGAGGATTTACACCTTGAACAGTTAGATGTAAAAACAACTTTTCTCCATGGGGATTTGGAGGAAGAGATTTATATGCAGTAGCCACAAGGGTATGAAGTCAAAGAAAAGGAGGAATTAGTATGCAGGTTGAAAAAGAGCCTA
The DNA here is from genome assembly GCA_028583015.1 of Wollemia nobilis. Taxonomy (NCBI): domain Eukaryota; kingdom Viridiplantae; phylum Streptophyta; class Pinopsida; order Araucariales; family Araucariaceae; genus Wollemia; species Wollemia nobilis. Next base: position 27,722,808 of record JAQPPZ010000523.1, read on the forward strand.
TATGGCCTGAAGCAAGCTCCAAGGCAGTGGTATATGAAATTTGATAGGTTTATGTCAGATCAGGGTTATAGTAGATGTTATTCTGACCACTGTGTTTATTTTAAGAGAATGGATAATGGTAACTATATTATCCTATTATTGTATGTAGATGATATGCTTGTTGCAGGGTCTAACATATAGGATATAATTGTACTCAAAATAAAATTGGTAGAGTCATTTGCAATGAATGATTTGGGTGTTGCAAAGCAAATCCTTGGTATGAGAATAACAAGAGACAGGAAAAATCATAAATTAACATTGTCTCAGAGTGAGTACATTTAGAAGGTGTTGGAAAGATTCAGTATGTAGAAAATATTTGCTAGCACACCTTTGGGAAATCATTTCAAACTGACCAAAGAGATGTGTCCTAAGACACAGGAGGAGATGAACTATATGTCCAAGGTTCTTTATTCATCAGTAGTTGGTAGTTTGATGTATGCAATGGTGTGCACAAGGCCAGATGTTACACATGCAGTGGGAGTTTTGAGAAGGTTTATGAGTGATCTAGGAAGAAAGCATTGGGACACAGTGAAGTGGATTCTCAGGTATTTGAGAGGTACTGTCAATCAGGTATTATGCTTTGAAGGATCTAATACTACTTTACAGGGATATGTTGATTTAGATATGGCAGGTGATATAGACAACAGGAGGAGTACCATAGGGTATGTTTTTATTGTAGGTGAAACTGCAGTAAGTTGGATTTCAAAATTACATAAGGTTGTTGCACTATCAACAACATAAGCAAAGTATGTTGCTGTTACAAAGGCTAGTAAGGAGATGATTTGGTTACAAAGGTTTATGGAGGATTTGGGAAAGAATCAGGAGAATAGCACATTATACAGTGATAGTCATAGTACCATTCATCTTGCAAAGAATTTATCTTTCCATTCCAGGACTAAACACATACATACCAAGTACCATTTCATACGCTCAGTATTGGAAGATGGACAATTAAATTGGAGAAGATACACACTAGCCAGAATACTACAGATATGTTCACAAAGACAATAACCAAGGAGAAACTGAGTTCCTGCTCAGTTTTAGTTGGTCTTAAAGCATGACAGTAAAATGTGAGAAATTTTCTAGGCCCAAAGCTAAAGCATAGTCCAACAAGTGCAGTAGCGGTGGAGTTGCTATGATCAGTCTCCAAGTGGGAGCTTGTTGATTATGGAGCCTAATTAAATCGGAGGCCTTTGTTTCAGCCACACTTAGACCCACTACGTGAAAGAGGGGAGGTGTAGGGGGGCATTATCCCCCCTACTACTATCACTCGCCCCCCCTTGGTAGGGGTTTCGGGGGCAGCACCCCCGAAGCTAAAAATAGATGTTTTTTCCTCTATGTAAATCTGGACCATTTGATATTAGGTCACAGATCGAACGATAGATTTTAGGCGGGTTTTTTACCCTAAAATTGTAATGCATTATTATAAGAGGAGGTTGTACAACGACTAAATATGTAATAAGGTGCGCGGTTGTGTACAAAGGGATTTTTTGGATGGAATACAAAGGGCCTGGTTATTTTCTCCATGGAGTAGCTTGATTTGGGTGAACCACGTTATATTTGTGTCTATTGTATATTACATAATTTCTTTTATGTTTATTTCCGCATTATATTATTTCTCGTATTTGTTATTTAATCCTAACAAAAAGAGTACTTCTCTAGGTACCATATTATATCTTTTGTTTTGTTCCAAATTTACTTCCTTGTCTTCTAGATATGCTAGAAACTTGTGAACGGTTAACGAATCTTTGAAATATTGTTGAATGAAAACTAGCCCTTTTTTTTGCTAACCAACGCTTACGACTTATTTTAATCTTGAATTAAGGGGAGTAATGATTTGCACCTAAAAATTTTGTTATACAAATTCTCTTAATTTTGCTTAGTTCCCCAGACCTACTCTTAATAAGATCAAGGTTGTACCACAAATCACCCCAATGTTCCCTATCGCTTCTAAAAAGAATATCGACTTCCTATTCTATGAATGCCTTCCTAAGGTCTATGAGGGTGGATTCCATAGAACTATTGTCCACCATTTAATTATATATATAGAGAGAGAGAATAATAAAAGAAAAAATAAAAATAATGTTAAAATAAAAGTTCTTCTAACTAAAAGTTTCTTCTTCAAACCGTTCAAAAGTTGTAGGCCAAGTTGTCTTGTTTTCAATTTAGGCTTTCACTTGGATTCCCACATGCAAATGCTTGGTGGTGAATTCTAATTCGTGATGAATCCCAGATACTACCAACCCTCACCCAGTTCATCATGGTCAGTGATACACCTCAAAGAGATGTGTGTTATTTTCCACAACTATGACGGTTGTTGGACCAACCAAATTTTAAATCTTGAATAGAGTTTTAAGTTTTATGGGCACAGGTGAAAGGATAATCCCTTTCTAAAGTTTTGTAGCCCTTCACTATGTGTTCCCATTATTTTCAAACCAACCAAAGCCATGAAAAAGCACGTCGAATGTGATTATTTTTAATATAATAAAAGAGTGTGAATCAATTTAATTAAAAATTATCTTTTTACGTGACTTACTCTAAGAATATATAATGGTATTTTTTAGTTTTTTTTTTTTAACAAAAGAAAACAATAAAATAAAAGTGATGGTGTGTTCACGTCGGGTTCACCAAAGAATGTAGACTCAAAATTTTTGCACCCCTTTCCTTTAGGCTGATGGATCCATGCCTGAAATGGGGAGGGAAAATAAAGGGTCTACACCTTAGACGAGAAGCACTTGAGTTGTGCTCTCTTTGGTGTGTGTCAACAAATTTTTTATGGGGGTTCACCAGAAAATACTTTATGACAGTTTCCACACCTAGGTAAGGGAAGATTTTAATGAGTTCTTTTATTGGAATACACCTAATGGTTTAGGTAAAATGCATCTAAGCCTAGTCTATATGCAATTTTATTTTTATGAGGACATCAACAAACAGTGAAACTAATGTAAACTAGCAGAAATTGGCTATCTACTTTTCTATTTTTCCTTTTATCTTTTCAACTAATAAAATTAATGCAAAATATCATGCAACTAATCATACATTCTTTTGTCTTTTCTTTATTTTCCTTTCAAAATAATAAAACTAATGTAAGCATATATGAATAACTATGTAAATTTTCTTTTTTATCTTTCATTTTCAATAAATGAAAAATACTACAAACTTAATGCAAACAATTATTTTCCTCTTTTTTTATCTTTCAACTTTAATCTCTTATGTTCAGGTGATTAAATGCAGAAAAAAAATGAAACAACCATAAAACTATAAAAAACAAATAAGATTCTAAGTTTTGTTACACTTACCAGATTTGGATGTCTGATGCAGATGAATACATGTATTGTAGAGCACATACGCCTCTTGAAGTGAATACACATCATGTTGGCTAAATTACAAATTTGCACCTTGAGGAGATATGCAAGGAACTTCTACACCCCTTAAATTTGGAAATTAGGGTTTAGGATCTGCTTAAACCATTGTAAATCTGATTTCTTAATGGCACAATAGTTAGATCCCTAGGTCTTTTAAATAACCTTGTTTCAAAATGTGATTAACGAAAGCATATATACAATTAGACATCAACTGAACATATAAATGAAATACAAGAATAGCTAAGACATACTAAATGCACGTTAATTCAAGATAAATATGAATGTATCGTTTATGCATCTGACTACATATATTTTTGCTTGGACTTGTATTTTTTTAGATTTATGACCTAGACGTGAATACACACCTCACGTATTCAATTCTAGTCAGGATATGAAATCACAGAATCCTGAGAAACAAAGTAAAGTATTACAAATTACAATACTTAGAACGATCTAAAAGGTGATGTGATAAAATTTACAATACTTTTAATGATAGATCGGATTAGTAGAAGCTCAAAGGATGGTGTAGAAGTGGTATATCTAGCATGAAGTAAGTCCTTCCCTACAAAGAGTCTTCATAGCACTCAGAAACTCCCTTGAAGCTTATCAAACCTACAACACAAACTGTTAGATCTATTCTATTTAGCTTAGAAAACAATATTGCTTTTAATATATCCTCTTCCTCACTTGCCATCCAATATTATTAATAATATTGAATCTCTGCTTTAATGGCTTTGCATATCACCAAATAAGGTTGATGGATGCAAGATCTGAGAGTATGAAGTGGATTAGATCGGGCTAATTTGGCATTTCATCAAATTCAATAAATATGCATCCTAGCCACTAGGACACATATTCATCGAAATCGGATCATTGGTGGATTTTGGGATAGAATCTGAATGGTTGCTTCCATGAGAAGCAATTCTTTGGATTTCATGAATACAAATCTTAGCCACTAGGATGCATAATCATAAAAATCAAGGAAAATATGTCAAGCTAGTTGGCACGTGTAGGGAGAAACTTCAATTTGGAAAATAGAGGTAAAAAATATATGTAGGAGAGAGAGGGAATTTAACATGGGTCAAATTTCCCTATCTACGGTTATATAGAATAAAATGAAAGAAAAAATACATACAAGGCTATATATTAGACACAAATAGACAACTTCCAATACCTTATTAGGGATAAATTTCTAAAACCTTATAATACCTAATAATTCAATATATGTAGATAAAATTGGGGAGTCTTTCCCTTCAAAATTGTGCAAGAATTAAAAGCCTTATCTAATGCTACATTAGGGCTCTATCTACACTTGGATTATTTATATTATTTAGGTCTTTGGATCTAGAATAATCAATGTTGAAGGGTTCTAGATATTTTTGTATTCAGTCATTGCTACTTCTGTTAGGTACCGTTTCATGAGGATCCCCATAGATTGAGCGTGGAGATATATAATCAATACTTCATGCTTAATATTATTTTTACAACTCCCAAGTTATGGTTTTTAATATGTTTACTTCTCCCTTAGGATTTTCATGTTCAAGTGGTTCTAGTAGGTGATCTCAAGGATTTTTATGACTATTTTCTTTAAGAGTGTATCTACTCTTCCTAGAAGGCTATGTGTGGATGTTACTTGTAGTAAAGACCCTAGAATTTTCTTAATGTGAAATACCATAGGTTGATAATGAGCTTTGATTGGTTACTATTTTTGTATTTTACTACACTAGGGCCCACAAGTGTAGAATGCTTTTCCTTTGATCGGTTAGGTATAACCTTTCCATACTTCCTTCAAATTCTCAACTCCATTTTGACCATTGATCTTGGAATATTGTAAGACATTAGATGCTAGAATTTAATGGTCTAGAGAGCCCTTCAAACTCTCTTGGCCTTAATGTCTAAAATTTTCCTCTACATCTTTGTAGGACATTGAATCTATTTCATGCCCAAGATCGACACCTAACGTCTCCTGAATATATTATTTTATGGAGTAGATATGACTTTGAATAATGATTCCTTTCGTGACTTAGTCTAGGATCTTATTGATCATGGTAGTATCCAAGTTTCAAACCCCCTTGCACCATAAAATTAAAATTTGGGTATTTATCACAACCCATTACCTGAATATGGGGGGACTAATCCTTAAGGGAATCAACCCACTCAATAGGCCCAATCAAGGTAATTCAATTATATCCATCGTGATCCTCCCTCACATAGAGTGGTTGGCATAATTAACATCACTACTCATAATCAATATTATCCACTGTATCAATATGCACCCATTAATTCACCTCCACCACCATTTACCTCTTCTCACTCACTCACTGCATCAAATGCTTCATCGCCTCTACCATGTAATATCATAACTATTCACAGTAGTCTCACCCATCAACTGCACAATGCCCCAATGAGGTTGCCTATCTTGAAAAATTTTATCCCTTACTTGTCAATGATATATGACAGGTACAAGATCTATATAATATCTAATATACTCTTACTAGTTTTGCTTAAATTCTATGTTGGTGTAAAGTGTTCAAAACTTAGTACATATTTACAAGTATTCTTATATCTTTGTTGAATAACAAGATGTCATCCAAGTAAACAATAACAAAGGATATTATGAATGAACAAAGGATCTTGTTGAATTTTAAATTTCTCTAGAGCTAGTCCAATAGGTTATTAATATGCAATAAAATATGATGTTATTCACAATTATTTTGTTGAACACTCTCTAGTCAATACATAGGTATTACGTCTTATCCTTCTAGTCAATACATGGACATTAGATCCATAATTATCCTAAACTAATTGATGGTATGAGAAGCAGTTTAGACATATTATATTCAGAATTCTTTTAACCTTTGGAACATATAGATAATGATGTACTCTATCAAAAACTCAATATTTTCTACTCAATCATTAAGTCTATCGTTTCCACAAATCTGTGTTTCATTGATTGAATGATTGAGTGAAACTTCTTGAGCATTGGTTTTGAGTGATATTGAAAGTGAATGTGCAAACATTAGGATGACCAATGTATCTGCCACATGTTAACTTCTTGATTTATGGTTAAGTTTATTTTAATAAATTCCTTGATGTCTCTCTAAAGAAACATGGTTCATTGATTTGTATGGTCCATGTTGAGTTTTACCTTGCTAGTTTTCTTTGAAGTTTCTTTGAAGTAGCATGAATAATCAGTCTCATCATAAGATAATTTGTAACACGTTTCCTCCTTACCTTACACTAGATATCTTCTAAAACTTTGTAGGTCATTGATCTATAATTAGACAATCTACAAAATATTTAAATCCTTAAGCTTGATCTTTATCTCTTAAAATGTTATAATCTCTTAAAATTGTGAGTCATTGATCTTTATTCAGATAGTTTATGGAACTTTACCTCCACATTTTCCATAATAATTTTCTTAAGACTCTGTGGGCTATTGACTTATGATCGAATGATCTAAGAAACTTTTGTCTCTTTAGGCTTTGTCATAGTTTCCTAAAACTAGGTGGGTTATCGATCTTGAATTGGATGGTTCACAAAACTTCCTTTTCCAAATTTCATAAAATATATTTAGAAATCTTACCATTCGAAACTTTTCTTTTACCATCTCTCCTTGAAAATCTCTTGAAATTATATGAGCTATTGATCTTCATCAGATAATTTGTGGAATTTTTTGCATAATTTTGCTTCATTGAAGGAATCTAAAAACAATGTAGACTATTGATCATTATGATATGATAATTTCCTACTATTATTGAAACTAGGTGCAATTCATAGCCAATGAATTTGTACAACCAATATTAGCACAACAGGAGAAAAATAAAATTTATATTTCTAAAACAATCCTATTGTTACTAAAACTAGGTGCAATCCATAGACAATGAACATCCAATCCTAGCACAACTGGAGAAAATAAAATTTCTATTTCTAAAACAACTTTATTGTCACTAAAACTAGGTTCAATTCATAGTCAATAAATTTTTACATCTAATTCTTAGCTCAGTAAAGCAAAATGAAATATTGCTTGAAAAGTAAATTTTGCTAGAAATAAAATGTTGAAATTAAAAGGTTAAATTGTTGTTACTTATTGATTTTAAGGAACATTTCACTATGATTGTGTCACTCAATCACACATACTTCCTATTTTCAAAGGTTAGAGAACCCAGACCTAAGCAAGCAACAACAACCACCCAATGCTTTGAAAATTTGTTGAAATCAAATATTAACTAAGAAAGCAGTAAAATGATCCTAAGAAAAAGAAATTGGAAACGTCGAACAAATGAGATTGTTGGGACTTCTTATGCCACTTTGACTTGTATGCACACCAAGGACTCATACCTCTTTCCACATACATGTAAGCCTCTCTTCTTGCGTAAACTAGTAGTATTTGATTAAAAATTACAACACTGTTCTCCCAAGCAATGCCACCAAAATGTATAGTTGTAAACTCTACACTTAATTATCAATATAGGATGAATTATTTAAATAAAAATAATCCAATATAGATTATACCACAATGATTAATATTTGACTTAATTCCATTTTTCTTAGTTTCATATTTGCAAAAAATAAAAGTTACAGGAAAAGAAATTGTGTTGAATGAAAATAAAATGCAATTTTATGATTTATATTAATTTGATGCTATATATATTTATTGGTGTGGATCCACATGCAACCTATTATAAATTTAACTATTTGTTTTTACCTTATAGTCTAAAGTGATGCAATTTAGTTTAATTTAATAATTTAAAATTAATCCTATGTACTAACTAATCCTAACCTATTTCAAGGGTGAGAGAGTAGGGACTAGCTGTCTAAGTGGGCCTTACCTCCTAGAGGATAGTGTAAATCTCTTCTCCCCTAATCTAATTTACTTTAGTAACTAATATTCATTAAAACTACTAACACTATTTTAATTCATGGATGCAGGAAAATATAGTAAAGATTACATAAGTGAATAAATCATAATGAAATCAATGACATAGTTACCAAATTCATGAAGAAAAGTATTACTTCTTTATTAATGAAGTTCAAATGTACAGAATCTCAAACATCAAGCCTTCAGAATAGCAAAAATTGTATACAAAAGTATTAGACCTTTGCAAAGGCTTCTTTCCTATATTGTATAATGTCACTTGAATATTTTCAATGGAATTCTTCTACATATTTTGTCATGTTTCTATCAGCTTGATGATTCGAATACTAACCTTACAACAATAATAATCTAAACTAATACTATTTTGTAACCACCTTGGACTTTGTCACAATCACGATGGTCCAAGTGGCAAACTAAATGAACTAACATAACAAAAGTCCTTAATTTGAATAATCTAATGATGCAACAATACAACTATTTGTCCTCTATCTTTGGAAAAGACAATATAGGCTTGCGTCTAAATCTAAACATCTTAACAACATAATTATCTTATAGCTTTCTAATAACAAATTTATATAACAACTTAAAAAATATAAAATCTTGTGTACAATGCCAACATATCAATCAACTGTGCTGAGTGTATATGCTTTGTAATGATGCTACATTGTCACTAGACGTGGCATGAAAATGCATTAGATAGTTTGACTTGGTCAATATTATTTTTGTAACACCTTTCAGTAGGTGCTTTTTGTAGCAAATTTTCATAGCTATATTATATATCACCTTTCCATAGTTTTTGTCCATGAGTCTTCTTAGCACACCATTCTCATGGCTAGTTTGTTCATGCTTATCATTTGATCAGTGTCTTACCGCATCATTCCCTGCAAAGCTCCTACAATGTTCATCTGCCTAAAACATACAGAAACTTGCATATTTTGCGTAAAATACAAGCACAAATTATTTTCATCATTATAAATAAATTTCATTTATAAATCATACAAACAAGACAAAATAATCATCAAAATGTATTTGTTTTCATAGATTTAAAGATAGAAAATATATTAAATCTGTACAAAATACGTAATGTTTTAACACTCATAATTCCTCTAGGGCTTGATTTAGGTGCCACTTTTGCTTAGGGATGGACAAAAAATTCCATAGAAGTATGGCCATAGTAGGCATTTTTATGTGCTCCACCAAATAAAACTATTCAAGAGGATGGGTCTTGTAAGTAGTGTTTGGTGGTGGTTGAGATCTGAGCTTCTCCATAGTTGATTGAGGAATTTTTACAAGTCCTATCATGAATGCCCATTTATTTGAGACTTAATAGATGTTCTATTTAGTAGCCATTAGGATAGTTGGTGTATTTTTATTCATTGAGTCTATAATAAAAACATTCCTTCTTAGACTAGCTGGCCAATTGAATGTTGGTGGTTTCTTGATTACTCTTTTTTGCTCCTTTATTTCCCTTCTCTTAGCCATTGTAATATAGTCAGATTGAACATGTTGCTTGTTTTATGTGGAAGTACCCATCTTGTTGTACACACCATAGACATCCTCCTCATCCCATGTGACTATAATCTACTAAGGAGGATCAAATATTGAATTAGGAAGGGATGGGATAGAGGAAGATTGGTTTTGTGCTTATGTTTTCATCCTTGAATGAGAGATAATTGCTTAAGTAGGCATCATTTAATTCTAAACTACTATAAATAATTAAGAGTTTTCTTTAGAATAGGTATTGGGAGGGTGGGATTTAGGGCATGGGTAATACCATTTAACATAATCTTCCATGTAGGTATTTTGTATGAGGGATATATCTCCAATGGATCTAGGAGGAATTCATTGCAAAAGGGTACACTATTTTCTAATCATGGTTCTAGGTCTAGTTAGCATCCTTGATTATTATACTGTAATAGGGGTCTTGGATTACTTTGATATCTCTCTAGGAAATTGCTTTTAGGTATTCTTCTTTAGTGGAGTTGCCAGGTGAATTTTTTGGATGCTTTAGTTTGTATGCAATCATATATTTTTACTAGAATCTCAACCTAATGTTTCTTGTTAGTGAGAGCAAACAATTTGATGGTCCCACCAAGCATGTCATTAAACTATTTTCATCTATGATGGGTAATACTTTGATTCTTCTTTAATTGTATTATTTATACTATGGGGTAAATCAAATGAATTTGTCCCATTGGGTATGCCATTAAAATTTTGTCAAATCATAATGTCATGGTCATCCATTGTGATGGTTGTATGCACCTAACACTCATACCTAAAATAAAGTGATACAATGTAAACTCCTAAGAGAAAGAGGTATGACTCAAAGAATAACCTCTAAGAGTTTTTACAAGGTTGTCTCCTTATCATATGTGATATTTAATGCTCACCTTCCTAAACTACTCCTAAGCTACTCACATTCACTAGATGGAAAGGGAAGATAGATAACATGAAAGTAAATAACAAGAAAATAAAATCCTAGCTATGAGAGGTGATGCACCAAGATCATGAGATTCTTTTGCATACCAATGCGATGAATGAACGTGTGCATTATTTATTAATAGCTTAAGGTGAACACAATTTCATCCACAAATGTATAGAAGAACCAAGACAGAAGGAAGGTAGTCATAGCCTCTCATATGTATATATATTATATTATAAATTCAATTACAACCATTCCAAATAAAAAGGCTCGAGTGATACTAACAAAATGGCTCAAGGCTCGAGTCCAAATTGTTATATAGAAGAAAATGAAATGGAAATTACATACAAGTCTATATATTAGGCACAAATAGATAACTTTACAATGCATTATAATGCCTAATAATTCACTATATAGATAAAATTGGGGAGTCTTTCCCTTCAAAATTGTATAAAAATTAAAAGCCTTTTCTAATGCTACATTAGGGATCTATCTACACTTGGCTTATTTATATTATCTAGGTCTCTAGATCTAGAATAATCAATGTTGAAGGAATCTAGGTCTTTTGTTATGCAATCATTACTGCTTCTATTAGGTACCCTTTCATGAGGATCCCCATAATCAGTGCTTCATGCTCGAGGATGCCTCCATTACGAATCTCAAGTTATGGTTTTTAATATTTTAACTTCTTCCTTAGGGTTTTCATGTTCAAGTGGTTCTAGTAGGTGAGCTCAAGGATTTTTACAACCATTTTCTTTATGATTTTATCTACTCTACCTAGGAGGCTATGTGTGGATTTTACCTACGATAAATGCCCTAGAGTTTTCTTAATGAGGAATACCATAGGTTGATAATGAGCTCTGATTGGTTACTATTTTTACCTTTTACTAGATTACGGCCCATAAGGGTGGAATGTTTTTCCTTCGATCGATCAAGTATATCCTTTCCATACTTCCTTTAAATTATTAACTCTTTTTTGACCATTGATCTTGGAATATTGTAAGTCATCAGATGTTAGAATTTAATGGTCTAGAGAGCACTTCAAACTTTATTGGCCTTAATATGATGCAGGTGCTTTATTGGCATGATTGCATCTTATCCAATGAAGTATGGTAATGACTTCAATATTGAATATAAAATTAGGTCCCATGTAGGAGGGATTGATGGAATTAAGGGGCTGTTAGTAAAAAATTCACTAACTACAGAAAAATAGTTGATGCACCTTTTTGCATATTTTCCAAGAAGACCGAAGTGGCCCATATGCTAAAGATCAAAGAAAAAGCAAAACATCACAAGGAGGAAAAAGTGTCACGATATCGCGACATGTTGCATTTTCACAGTCCAAAGCAAAGAGAAAGGGCAAGAAGGAAAAAGTGTCACGATATCATGACATGTTGCATTTTTGCTGTCCAAAGCAAAGAGAAAGAGCAAGGGGGAAAAAGTGTCGCAATATCGCAACATGTTGCATTTTCGCGGTCCAAAGCAAAGAGAAAGGGCAAGAAGGAAAAAGTGTCTCGATATCGCGACATGTTGCATTTTCATGGTCTAAAGAAAAGAGAAAGAGCAAGGAGGAAAAAGTTTTGCAATATCGCGACATGTTGCATTTTAATGGTCCAAAGCAAAGAGAAAGAGCAATGAGGAAAAAGTGTCGCGATATCGTGACATGTTGCATTTTCGTGACCAAAAGAGAAGAGAAAGAACAAAGAAAAAGTGTCACGATATCACGACATGTTGCATTTTCACGGACAAAAGAGAAGAGAAAGAACAAGAAGGAAAGAATGTCATGATTTCACGACATGTCGCATTTTCACAACTACCCAGAATAAATGAAGGAAAATACATAAAGATGTCGTGATTTCGCGACATGTCTCATTTTCATGGCTGGAAGCGACAGAAGAGCAAAGCAAGAGATGGACGTCACGATTTCGTGACATGTCTCATTTTTGCGACTGGAAGCGACAGAAGAGCAAAGTAAGAGACGAATGTCATGATTTCGTGACATGTTTCATTTTCGTAGCTGGAGGCAGCAAAAGAGCAAAGCAAGGAAAGAATGTCATGATTTCACGATGCGCCAACTGTAAAGGAATAAAATGTATTTTTAGCAATCAAATGCATGCACTGACACCAAGAAGTGATTTTTGACATGATTATCAAAAATCCAGGATAGAGCAGGCTTGCCAGATGATTGAAAATGTGACAGGCTCGTCTAGAATCTAATCTGCAGAGAAGATATCTAATTCATAGAAAACTTGTTGTGTATTATTAGAAACTATAGATGATTACTTGTAAAATAGTAAGATGTACTTAGAAAAAGATACTCTTTTAGGGTATATATAGGGGTGAGTGACTCCAAAAAAAGGGTCGGCTCTTGGACATTTACAAGACTGAATGCATGTACTTCGAATACAAGCAATAAAATCACATCTCCCATTGGCTTATGGTTCATATCATGCAAGTGTATGTATTAATGTTCTTTATTTCTGCTTACAATATTGAATTTGTAAATTGAGTTTGTTCTTATATCTGAACTTTTGCAATACATAAATCATATTGCTAGAATGAGAATTTAATATATACACATGTTAAATGAAATATTAGAAATCATATCTAAAATTATATAATTTATGCATGGAAATGTGTTTAAATGCTTTGGATAGAAGTAAATTTGTCCTCGTTGTTGTCTAATCTACACCATATATTAGATCTAGCTTCGGATATATTTCCCTCTCTTTCAATATTACTTCCTTCCCCTTTTCCCATAAAAAACTTCAAGGAACCAACCTTCTCTGGAGATCAGGCGAAAAGTCTCAAACCTTCTCGTATTTTCAATGTTGACAAAATCTAAGGTGCAACTAAACAACCCAAGGTAGATTTTGTTCCAAATTTTTTTGGCATGCCCGGTGGGACCTTAAATCCCACATTATTTTTACAAGGTTTGGTGTTTTGCCTCTGATATTTAGAATCAAAAACCCAATCACCTGGCGACTCCGTTCGAAGGTATAGACCCAGAAAATACCTTATCTTTTTGGACTTGGTTAAAGTTAGTATATGTTTATATGATAACCAGATTCAAATAAAAAAACTTAGAAGATCCCATTGAGTTCTTCGAGTTACATCTTGGTAGCTTAAGAGTGAATCTAGTTTTATCCACAAGATCAAATCCACCTGCTACCATTAATAGCGCAATTATACCCTCTGTTTTGCCATATTCTATCATTAGTTCATCTCCAGCTATTCCTACAACCCCAATAGTTCAGAAGAATATAGAAATTACAATGGCCGCTCCTCCACCACCATCTTATCTTATATGGAACCACACTAGTCCACTAAATTTAGCAGCCCATAATAAAATTCTTGGCGTAGCATTGAAGGCATTGCCTTCATATGATGGAACAGGAAAAATAGCATATGAACATTGCTTAGATGTAGCAGCAATGGCTGCAACCTATAACATCACACAGGAGGATGTGATGATCAGATTGCTATTTATTTATTTGAAGGGTAAAATGCTCTATTGGTATCGTGCACTCCCTCCTCAATCAATTACCACCTAGGCAGAGCTCACTGGAAAGTTTGTGGATGAATTCAATCAGCATGTAGATTCGTTTTCCTTATTGAACTAGTTCACGATCATAAGGAAACATCCTCAAGAAGAAATTGTAGACTTCAATATCCATTTCAGTCGGACCTGGGAAAGGATTCCTCAAGGATTGAAACCAACAGAAGAGCAAGCAATATATTACTATCTGAGATCCTTTGATTCAGATATTAGTATGATAATACGACAATCAAGAATATTCACATTCCCTACCATTTATCAACAAGCTTATATAGCAGAGAGAGATCTCATAGCCATTGGAAGGTATCCATCCAAAGCAATAATGCCCATTTTTCTTGAAATTCCCCAGGCTACTCATGTTGCTTCTCCTAGCTCTGTTGAATCGAAGTTCATAGATCTTCCAATATGGAATGGATCACCCTCTGTACCTACAATACCAATGCCTCAAATTACTTTGACATTGCCTCCTATTTTCGCTATACCTACATTACCTGCACCACCTCCTCAGCAAGTCCCCGATAATCAACTTACTCTTATCCTAGATACCATGAAAAATCTAGCAAATGATATAACATCGATTAAAAAGAGAAGCTGAAAGGAATTTTCTACCAAGGAGGTTCCCTCAGGTAACAAGAGATGCAGCACAATCAAGCAATAGGGGACAAGAGAGACCGAGCACGTTATATACAAATGAGACAGTGGAGGCCGTGGAGCCTCCCACTGATTCTAACTTTTGGTGTACTACATGTAATGATCCACATGGGGAAATTTCGTGTATGATACACCAACATTATGTAAAAAGTATAGTAGTTGAAAAGAGTAAAGAAAAAATGAAAGGCCATGTAAATATAATTAGAGAGAAGGACCACAACTTCATGATGCCTACAGTAGAATAGGTTTCAGTTTTGACAAGATTATGTAAGAAACCACTGCAACTAGACCCTAAAGAGCTTCAACCATTGAATGTTTCCCCTGCTCCCAAGGAAGTTCCCAAAGAAAATCCTAAGGGAAGTCTCCCTTAGGAAAGAAAATATCAGTTTCCAACCAAAATTCAAGGGCAAGAAACACACAAAGAATTTATTCCTCGGGGGGAAAATGAAACCCAAGAACAGGCTAGGGAAAGGTTGAGATTCCCCTCACTGAAAAAAAGACAAAGAACTGAAGCTACCTATTGAGTGGTATTTTCACCCAATTGTGAAAGTACACTCTCCTTTAGGATTTGGGTTCCAAATCCCCTCTTGCAAAGAAGTTAAACAAACAACTTCTCCAAGGTCTCCGCTATATTTAGCATTTGCATATGTGTATTAGTAATCTCAAATAAAGATATTCAATTTAAATGCTTGGAACACCTTAGTGATTGCAAGTAACTGTAAACAAGGGGCAATGTTGGTTTATTTTACCATGAAACTTTAGTGATTGTTCATTGAACCAAAATAAAGCAAATGTGAGTTGGCCCTCATATGACCACGATGTAGTGCCTTAATTCCTTTTATCTTGAGGGTTTTAAGGTAGATTTTATCTTCTTTATTAAGTCCAAATATGGCTTCTTATCATGAAGATGAAGATAGCTTTCAATGTGATCGATAAACCATCCCTCTTTGGTGAAATAGGTTTTCACAAAGAGGCAATAATTTATGGCCTTAAATAAAGGGCTTTAAATGTCACTTTAACTTATCCCTCTTAAATGAAATCAAATTTTCATCAAGATGAACAATTAAGTGCTTTGAAGAAAAGACCTTCAATGTAATACTCAAATTACCCCTCTTTCGTAAAATTAGAATTTTTATGAAGAGAGGGTAATTTTAGGCTCAAAAAATGGAAATTTGTGAAAATGCCATAAAACATAACTCCTTCAATGAAATTGGAATTTTCATGAAGGGAATGTCATCATAGGCTCATGAGTGCAAAACATGAAACTAAAAAAATGAAATTTGACCTTAAAATGGAAATTTTCTATTTTCGGATTTTTTAAAATCTGTAATAAAACAACAACTTCGATGAATTTTTAAAAATACTAAACAACTCCGAAAATGAAATTTCAAAGTGCGTATTGGAAGTCTGAAGTATAACCTACGCAATGGTGAAATTATTTTTGGATTTTGAAATTTTTTTAATGTTTATTTTAATGCCTGAAAATTAAAAAAAAAAAGTTAAAATTTTTGGAAAAATAAAATGCAAAAAAATGAAAATGAAATGCAGAAAACTGAAAATAAAATGCATTCAGTATGATGCTATCCTATTTCGACAAAACCGAAGATGTGAGGTTTCCATGCATGCAACCTAACCTATTGGACTTGCAAAACAAGCACAATCCGGATAAGCTAAGTGTTGGCTCCTAGGGTTTTAAATGAGGTTTTCAGATTTAAACATTCGCATGAAGCAACCAAGAAACTTGCATAAACTCCATTTACAAGCCTAAAATCTGAAAAGGGGAAAAATAGACATTTAATCTTGCATGCAGAAAATGACTCCTCCTTTCTTGTCCATAAGATGCAACTTTCTGAAATTTTCTGTATTAAAAATTTGTCATTTTACAATAACAAAAATTTCTGGTTTTCCCAAACCAGTCCATGGAAGAAAAACAGCCCAAACAGGTCCAGAATGGCCCTCTTGCCTTCAAATCTGCAACTCTGCTCGCAGCAGTTTCCAACCCCTCAAAACATCCTTGCCTGGCGTATTTAAAATTTTCAGGAAGCTTTTCGTTTCATTTTCCAATGGTTGTTCGTTTCACCTTCCCTTGTGCATGCATGTGTTTTGGTTTCCAAAAAAGCTTTTCGTTTCTATTTTGTGGCCCTTCGTTTCATTCCCATGGTTTGGCTTCCTCTGTTTGGTTTTCTTCACTTTTCGTTTGATTTCAAAAAAACGTTTCCTTTTCTCCACATGGGCATGCGTCCGCTTCCTTCCATGTGTAACGACCATCTTAAATGATTTCAAATCATTAAAGATTCCTTATGTAACATTTTGTCTTATTCATTGGATTTTGTCCTTATGTGACAAATTACCTTATTCAATCTTCGATTTATTCCTTATAGGTCCACGTCATTATGCGTCTTCGGTTCACTATCCTGGTGTTCATCACTAATATCGACGCACCGTCCACTACTCGTTCCCTTGGCAAAAACCAAACATGTCGCGAAATCGTGACACTCTTGTTTCTCTCTCTCCCTTTTGAGTCGCAAAATGCAACATGTCCGATATCGCGACACTTTTTTTCTCTCCCTTTTTGAGCCAAAATGCAACATGTCGCGATATCGCGACACTTTTTTTCTTTTCTTTCTCTTCTTTTGGCCACGAAAATGCAACATGTCGCGATATCGCGACACTTTTTCTTTCTTGTTCTTTCTCTTCTCTTTTGCCGCGAAAATGCAACATGTCGCGATATCGCGACACTTTTTCTTTCTTGTTCTTTCTCTTCTCTTTTGGCCACGAAAATGCAACATGTCGCGATATCGCGACACTTTTTCTTTCTTGTTCTTTCTCTTCTCTTTTGGCCACGAAAATGCAACATGTCGTGATATCCGACACTTTTTCTTTCTTGTTCTTTCTCTTCTCTTTTGGCCGCAAAATGCAACATGTCGCGATATCGCGACACTTTTTCTTTCTTGTTCTTTCTCTTCTCTTTTGACCGCGAAAATGCAACATGTCGCGATATCGCGACAATTTTTTCTCCTTGCGGTGTTTTGCTTTTTCTTTGATCTTTAGCATATGGGCCACTTCGGTCTTCTTGGAAAATATGCAAAAAGGTGGGTCCCCAATTTTGGGGTACGTTGTGGAGCAGCCACAACAAATGGTGACTCTCATTGGGAAATGCTCCTGAGCATTTCGGTGAGAACTCAACTCGAACACCTTCAAAACTCAAACACAAGCATCAAGAAATATCCCAAGAATGAAACTAGACGAGAAATACATGAAGCATTAGAATTATTAAGCATCAGCTCGGTGTGTGCAATGTGCTTCATTCCCTATCGTTTGAAACTCGTTCAACTTTCCATTGTCATTTTCACTTATGATTCGAGCGTATGAGAAGTTATGGATGATTCCTGTAGGATTTAACGTATGGTGAAGATGCTAGAGATATAACAAGCTTTGCAAAGGCTCAAACTTTCTAGTACCATGAACAAACATATTAAAACTCTCAAATCCTCTTAGGACCAAATATGAGTATACTTAATTAATTTACTAGATCCCAAAGTTGGTTATGTGTCACTACCATCTTGAACCCATGTGCAAGTGTAAGTGAAATCAGAGCTTTGGGGAATAGGATTCCCAACCTAAGCGAGATGGGAATTTAACCCTATCCTTACTACTCTAATCTGGAGTTCATTACCTCATCTTGAACAAAATGATTTAACCTGTTATGGATGAAACTGTCAGGCTAGCCTATCCGTTTGAGCAATCAGTGGTCTTGCTTTTAGACAAGACATGTTGCCACGCATGAGCATACTCCACTGCCAGTCAAGCGTCTATAGCCCCGGTGGAGATCAACCCCATAATCCAGGATTTGACTTTACTTTTGATTTCTTGAACCTTGGGGATGACTACCCATCCTTGCAAGGGACATGTAGTACGATCCTTCCAATCCAATATCAATGATGCAATAAAAGTAGAATGAAAAAAAATTTGCTTTGGAACTTCAAGTTCTTGAGTGTAGATCACGCTTTTAATTTCTTAAAGCGTGATGGAGGCAAAATAGAAGCTTTGGGGAATCGGATTCTCAACCTAAGCGAGATGAGAATTAGACCCTATCCTTACTACTCCATGAAGATCAAATCAGAGCTTTGGGGAATTGGATCCTCAACCTAAGTTCGATGGGGATTTAACCCTATCCTTACTACTATGATTTTAGGCTTTAAGCACTATAGGAGTGGTAAAAACCATTATTTTAAGGATTATGTTGCATGATAGGACAGACACGAAATACTCCTTTCGCCTCACCTTTTCTTCCAAGTATGGTTTTGACCATTTTGCTCAAGATCCTCTTTAATATGTGTAGAACGTGCTTGGTTCAAGATAGTTCGGGCATCAGTTCCCAACCTTAGGATCCTTTTAATATATGTTATGTAATAACCCTAAGAGGATTCGACACCTTTTCAATGATTGTATTTGAAATGTAGATGCAACTGAGATGAAATGTATATGCAATGTGAAATGTAACATGAGATATGGATGAATGCATTGCTCTTTTTGAAATGCGGATGGAGTATACCACCTACTTTGCCATAATTTGTAAAACTGACAACTTCATGCATCACAAGTTCCAAACGATATTCTTTAATGTGTTTGCGATACTCGTGGAGCTTTCTGCAATACAATTTCGATGTTTCATATTCTCTTAGTCTTAGTCAACATTCATAAGGACATAAGTTGACATCTCGCTTTTCTTTTCTTTTTTTTTTTCAAGACAAACCAAAAGTGTCCAAAGGACCAACACACAAAACTTAAAACCAAAATGAGATCCAATCCAAAACCAAAACACGAAAACCAAAAGTATATACAAATGTACAATATAATACAAGATGGTGCAAAAGTTTGGATTATCATTTTCCCGGATCCCAAACCTGATTAGAATTCTTTAAAAGACATATGACGTGATACGCATACCAAGTTTTGTAGGAATCCAACAAAAACAAGATCAAACCAAACAAAGAAACAAACTTCCACTTGCCCCTCTCACCATACCAATTTGATTTAGTTTCATTAATAATCCTATGGTGGAGTTTCAAGTTTTCAAATTGATTAGACAATGATTGATATTCAATTCCTTTATGTCTATTCTTTAAGATGTCCATTCCGCACTTTGATTCATGGTGTAGAAATAAGCTTTCATTTTCATTCAATAAAGCCATAACATTAATAATATTTGAATCAAACCATTCATTAGGCAAACCTTCATTCGAATTTTGCATGGTGAAACCAAAAAGGTGAGATTTTACCTTTGGCATGTTTTCATTTGACCTTACTTGAAGAGGATTTGAAAATTCCTCTTTTCTCTCATGACATTCATCATCATGTAGCACTTGTTCTTTCTCCATGACTTGTTTATCAAAGGCACCAAACTTAGGTACCCAATTGAAAATATGTCCATCCCTTTCAAACCATAAGTCTTGTCTATCTAGGGGTGGGTTAACTAACACATTTCCATGATCAATCACTTGGGTTGTTTTGGGTAACGTGAGATTTTCAATTGGATCATCAATGATATCAAACCCAAATGATTTAGGTTTTGTAATTTTCTCATTTTGAAATGGCATAATCATTGTAGCACAAGTAAGTGGATCAAGATTTTCAATTTCTTTTCCTTCAAAGGAATCTAAAGCAAATGACTCTCTTTCTTGATTCATGGTTGTAGAATCCTTATCATGTTCCAAAATTTGATGAGATTCGAATTCCTCTTCCAAAACTTTCTCAAATTGTACAGGATTTATAGTATCCTCATGTGAGGAAGCAATTGAGTTATCCTGCATATTAATTGACACAACAAGTTTGTTAGAAGATTTAGATTGATAATATTCTTCCCATTTCTTCCATGAATCATAGTAATCATCTTCCAATTTCAAGTTGTGACGCTCAAGTACTTCTTCTTCATCTTCTGATTCATCAGCATGTTTCTCATCCAATTCATCTTCACCTTCCTTAGATGGTCCAGTTATTTCCAAAAGTGGGTTATCTCTTGAATTCAAATTGGTAAAGCTATCATAATCCAAATTTGTAACCCATGATTCAATTTTATCACAATTTGGAAGGTGTGGATCCTCTTGGTCATCACTTTCGAGAACATCATCCAAAGTGTCTTTCGAGAACAAGTGGTGAAATTCGATTATGTCTTCAACTTCATTTGTTGATTTTCTTTCAAATTCATTTTCAGCCACTTGTGATGGCTTAGGAGCTTCTATAATGGGATCAATTTTTGAATTCCGTGTCATATAGTTGCTCCAATCCTTTGCAAGTACATCTGACCAAATCATATCCACATAAGTTCGTTCATCCAAATCCTCCTTTTTGGGTAATGATTCTAGATATTTCTTTTCCAAAACAAGATGGTGATCATTTGATTCCAACTTCTTGTTACCCATCCATAGAATTTCTTCTCCAAAAACTTCATGCTCTTCAAGACTTTTCGAATAGGTATTTACTTCAACGTGAGTCACCTCAAAATCTCTTGTATCGCTTGAAGAAGCATAACATGAAACATCATTAAGATCGGCATTATGAATTTTCTTCCTAGGATGATTTGGATGCATACATTGACGTGCTCATTTTTGTGGTGGAACATGCCTACATACCTTCTTAACCACTTTCTTTTGCTCTTTTACTTTCGATGCGAACTCTTTGGGTTGAGTGGTAGAAGTAGTAGGATTAGTTGGATTGATACCCACGGACAAAGCTTGAACATTTGTTGCAATGGTTCCATGGGTGACCACATGATTCTCTAATTGAGGCATAGTTGGATGGATGGAAGTACTTGTATAAGCACATGTGGGAGCATAAGTTGGTATGGTAGGATAAAGTTGATTGTAGGGAAAAACATTTGATATCAAATTTTGTTGTGCCCATGCTTGATTTACCATCGAGGTTTGATTGCAAGCCCCTAGTTGTCCTACCATAGTTGATTGCTCCATTCCATAACCTTGTGGCCTCAATTGTTGATCTACAATCATAGCTTCTGTGTAGGCCGATGCAAGATCAGTAACCAAGGGATTCATCCTAACAAATATGGCAAACAATGGATCCAATGCTCGAAAGTATATTTGAAGAGCACCACTTTCCTCAATAGTATAGGGAGAAATTAATCTCGCATAAAGCTTTCGAAACCTCAAGTTGAAACTTCTCACCGGCTCATTAGGTTCTCTTTTGCAAGAAGTAAATTGTTGATATATCGTGAGAGGATCAATGAGCAACCTAAATTGATTGATAAAATCATCTTTCAATTGAGTCCAAGATGTAATAGAACCAGTGGGTAAATTGATGTACCAATCATATGCCACCTCATCTAGGGTTCCAGGAAACATTCTACATGCCACATCCTCATGTTCGACATTCCATCTAACTAGGATATCCACATAGGCTTGAATATGTTCCTCGGCTAATGTTGGACCATTGTGTTTAAATTTGGGCAAACGTTTTTCTACGTTCTTGGGTAAATCATGAGAATCTCCACTAATGTTCAAAGGATTAACATGTATCCCATACCACGTTCCTGCAGTTGTAGCCATTAATGAAACTCAAAGAATAACTTCAAAACCAATTTGTTAGTCATGAATAAAAGAAGGAACCATGACAAAGCAATATTCTAAAAATGTAAATTAGTTTCTGATTCACCAGATCGCATATGCGCAAGTGAAGAGCATACTCCTAGTGTTGTAGGCTTTTTGATTCACAAGATCGCATTACACGCAAGTGAAGAGCATAATACCGACAACAAATACATTTTAGACAAAATAATTCCTTACAAATAAGCATGAAATGACTAGCAAATATCAAACATGTAACGTATGAATAATCATGTTAGCATCAACCAAGAGATGTATCCATTAAAATCAAATGAAAGTAATTGCATGGAGACAACCTCGTTAGTCAAGACCAAAATTTTTCAAAATCAAATCAAAACACATTATTCCTGTATGAACAATCAAAAGCGTTAGAACAATGCATAGCAATTCATGTCCTCCTTTTAACACTACAAGGTTGTATTGTTAAAAGAGGGCTAAAGATAATAATCAATAGGGCATGAAATATTCAAAATTTAAATCCCTATAGCATTTAAATCACACTGAAATAAACCAATTCAGGCCCTCCTTCTAGCGCCAAAATGTTGAGTGGTATTTTCACCCAATTGTGAAAGTACACTCTCCTTTAGGATTTGGGTTCCAAATCCCCTCTTGCAAAGAAGTTAAACAAACAACTTCTCCAAGGTCTCCGCTATATTAGCATTTGCATATGTGTATTAGTAATCTCAAATAAAGATATTCAATTTAAATGCTTGGAACACCTTAGTGATTGCAAGTAACTGTAAACAAGGGGCAATGTTGGTTTATTTTACCATGAAACTTTAGTGATTGTTCATTGAACCAAAATAAAGCAAATGTGAGTTGGCCCTCATATGACCACGATGTAGTGCCTTAATTCCTTTTATCTTGAGAGTTTTAAGGTAGATTTTATCTTCTTTATTAAGTCCAAATATGGCTTCTTATCATGAAGATGAAGATAGCTTTCAATGTGATCGATAAACCATCCCTCTTTGGTGAAATAGGTTTTCACAAAGAGGCAATAATTTATGGCCTTAAATAAAGGGCTTTAAATGTCACTTTAACTTATCCCTCTTAAATGAAATCAAATTTTCATCAAGATGAACAATTAAGTGCTTTGAAGAAAAGACCTTCAATGTAATACTCAAATTACCCCTCTTTCGTAAAATTAGAATTTTTATGAAAAGAGGGTAATTTTAGGCTCCAAAAATGGAAATTTGTGAAAATGCCATAAAACATAAATCCTTCAATGAAATTGGAATTTTCATGAAGGGAATGTCATCATAGGCTCATGAATGAAACATGAAACTGAAAAAATGAAATTTGACCTTAAAATGGAAATTTTCTATTTTCGGATTTTTTTAAAATCTGTAATAAAACAACAACTTCGATGAATTTTTAAAAATACTAAACAACTCCGAAAATGAAATTTCAAAGTGCGTATTGGAAGTCTGAAGTATAACCTACGCAATGGTGAAATTATTTTTGGATTTTGAAATTTTTTTAATGTTTATTTTAATGCCTGAAAATTAAAAAAAAGTTAAAATTTTTGGAAAAATAAAATGCAGAAAAATGAAAATGAAATGCAGAAAACTGAAAATAAAATGCATTCAGTATGATGCTATCCTATTTCGACAAAACCGAAGATGTGAGGTTTCCATGCATGCAACCTAACCTATTGGACTTGCAAAACAAGCACAATCCGGATAAGCTAAGTGTTGGCTCCTAGGGTTTTAAATGAGGTTTTCAGATTTAAACATTCGCATGAAGCAACCAAGAAACTTGCATAAACTCCATTTACAAGCCTAAAATCTGAAAAGGGGAAAAATAGACATTTAATCTTGCATGCAGAAAATGACTCCTCCTTTCTTGTCCATAAGATGCAACTTTCTGAAATTTTCTGTATTCAAAATTTGTCATTTTACAATAACAAAAATTTTTGGTTTTCCCAAACCAGTCCATGGAAGAAAACGACTCAAACAGGTCCAGAATGGCCCTCTTGCCTTCAAATCTGCAACTCTGCTCGTAGCAATTTCCAACCCCTCAAAACATCCTTGCCTGGCGTATTTAAAATTTTCAGGAAGCTTTTCGTTTCATTTTCCAATGGCTGTTCGTTTCACCTTCCCTTGTGCATGCATGTGTTTTGGTTTCCAAAAAAGCTTTTCGTTTCTATTTTGTGGCCCTTCGTTTCATTCCCATGGTTTGGCTTCCTCTGTTTGGTTTTCTTCACTTTTCGTTTGATTTCAAAAAAAACGTTTCCTTTTCTCCACATGGGCATGCGTCCGCTTCCTTCCATGTGTAACGACCATCTTAAATGATTTCAAATCATTAAAGATTCCTTATGTAACGTTTTGTCTTATTCATTGGATTTTGTCCTTATGTGACAAATTACCTTATTCAATCTTCGATTTATTCCTTATAGGTCCACGTCATTATGCAGTCTTCGGTTCACTATCCTGGTGTTCATCACTAATATCAGACGCACTGTCCACTACTCTGTTCCCTTGGCAAAAATCGGACATGTCACGAAATCGTGACACTCTTGTCTCTCTCGCTGCTCGCCCCTTTTGAGTCACGAAAATGCAACATGTCGCGATATCGCGACACTTTTGTTTCTCTCTCGCTTGCCCTTTTTGAGTCGCAAAAATGCAACATGTCGCGATATCGCGACACTTTTTTTCTTGTTCTTTCCTTTGAGTCGTGAAAATGCAACATGTCGCGATATCGTGACACTTTTTCTTTCTTGTTCTTTCTCTGCTCTTTTGAGTCGTGAAAATGCAACATGTCGCGATATCGCGACACTTTTTCTTTCTTGTTCTTTCTCTTCTCTTTTGGACGCAAAAATGCAACATGTCGCGATATCACGACACTTTTTTTCTCTCTCCCTCTTTTGAGTCACGAAAATGCAACATGTCACGATATCGCGACACTTTTTCTTTGCTTTGGACCGTGAAAATGCAACATGTCGCGATATCGCGACACTTTTTCCTCCTTGTTCTTTCTCTTTTCTTTGGACCACGAAAATGCAACATGTCGCGATATCGCGACACTTTTTCTCTTTTGGCCACGAAAATGCAACATGTCGCGATATCGCGACACTTTTTCTTTCTTGTTCTTTCTCTTCTCTTTTGGCCGCAAAAATGCAACATGTCGCGATATCGTGACACTTTTTCTTTCTTGTTCTTTCTCTTCTCTTTTGGCCGCGAAAATGCAACATGTCGCGATATCGCGACACTTTTTCTTTCTTGTTCTTTCTCTTCTCTTTTGGCCGTGAAAATGCAACATGTCGCGATATCGCGACACTTTTTCTTTCTTGTTCTTTCTCTTCTCTTTTGGCCGCGAAAATGCAACATGTCGCGATATCGCGACACTTTTTCTTCCTTGTTCTTTCTCTTCTCTTTTGGCCGCGAAAATGCAACATGTCGCGATATCGCGACACTTTTTCTCCTTGCGGTGTTTTGCTTTTTCTTTGATCTTTAGCATATGGGCCACTTCGGTCTTCTTGGAAAATATGCAAAAAGGTGGGTCCCCAATTTTGGGGTACGTTGTGGAGCAGCCACAACACTACCCAGGGATGCAAAAATAAATATGAAAATTTTTCCAAAGAAAGAGAAAGAATAGTTGATTCACCTACATTCAGTATAGTAGAGGAAATGAAAAATACTCCTTCTAAGGCAAGTATGTATGATGCTTTTCAAATCCCAGGTCAAATCGATCTCCTACAGGAATCCTTAGAACAATGAAAAATGGAGGTAGGACTGCATCATCTTCAAAAATAGTTCTAACAAACTTGACGTCTGCCACTGGTAAGAACAGACCACCACCCTTTTATTTGTCCCTTCAAATGGAAGGATCGGTTGTCCACAACTACATGATATATTCAGGCGCTGCTACCACTGTGATACCCAAAGCAGTATGTGATAATATGAGAATGGAGTACACTAGGAGCAGCGCAAGCATCCTATAGTTAGATGGTATTCCAGTAAAAATTGTAGGAGTGATAAAGGATATTCCCATATGGCTGTATAAAATGCCTCAGATGACAGTCATACAAGAGGTAGTAGTCGTAGACTTGGAGCCCTATTTTGGTATGTGTCTATCCAGAGAGTTCACAGCAAATATAGGAGGATACTTATCCTTAGATTATTCTCATTTGGAGATGCCTTTCAAAGGTAGAAGGGTCAAGATTTTTAATGAGAAACCATCTACATTTCATGTAGAAAATATTGGTGAAACTGACCATGTAAATATGATGACTGAAGAAACAATAGAAGAAGATCTAATGGAAGAAATAGAAATAGGAAACTATTCTATTAAGAAACCAAAAAGAAAATTGATACCCTCCCTAGAAAAGGATGGTTCTGTGAATCAATTGTGGAAGCTTTTCTTTGATGGGGCTAGGTGCAAGAATGGAGTTGGTGTCGAAATAGTTTTGATTTCTCCCACCAGAGAGGAAAAGGTTTTCTATTACAGGTTGACTTGGAGTTGCTCCAATAACGCAACAAAATATGAGGCCCTGTGCTTAGGGTTAAGAAATGGTGAGAAATTGGGAATCAAACAGTTACTCATCTATGGAGATTCAGAACTTATTGTGAATCAAGTCACCAAAAAATGTATAAGTAAACAACATTATTTGAAGGCTTACAGGAACAAAGTGTGGGATCTCTTAGAGGCCTTTGAGGCCCTAAATATAAATTTTATCCCTAGAGAACAGAATACCCACGCAGATTTGTTAGCTTCAGTGGGAGCTAATTTTTGTCCTGTAAGTAATGTTATTCAGAAGTCTAAAACTGTTAGACTTATATATAGGCCTTTAGTGCCTGATAAAAATATTTTCTGGCAAGTTTTTGAAAATGATGAACAGATACTAGATTTATTAATCCATGAAATGAATTGCTCAACCAACCGGGATCTACAAGATGAAGAGGAAGTGGACATTATTTAGCTAAAAAACAATCATATTCCTAAGGGTCTCATCACCCTTGAAAGCCTGTTTGATAACAATGATAGAGCAGTTGGCCAAAAAATCAAGGTCGATAAACAAAGATACAAAGATGTAGAGTTGGAGCCAGACAAAATGATTAAGGTTGGAATCAGTTGTATAGAAGAGGAAGTGAATCAAATCAGAGAATTGTGTAAAAAAATCCCTGACATCATAGCTTGGGTGTATAGTGATCTAAAAGTGTACAATAAATATGTTATTCAATATACCATAGAATTAGAAGAAGGAGCTAAGCCTTTTAGGAAAAAGCAAAGACCAGTGAATCTGAAGATAGAATCTTTGATGAAACAAGAACTACTAAAACTCCTTCAAGCTAAAATAGTATACCCTATTAAACACTCCACCTGGATGGCAAATTTGGTACCAGTCAGGAAGAAAAATGGAGATATCAGATTATGTGTAGATTTTAGAAATCTAAACAGAGCATCACTCAAATATCATTACCCGCTACCTCAGATTGACCAAATTCTACACATAGTTGTAGGAGCAGAAAGGTTTTCCTTACTGGATGGTGTTTCAGGTTATAATCAAGTATGGGTAAAAGATGAAGACCAATTCAAGGCCACTTTTACTACGAAGTGGGGAACATTTGCCTACCAAAGGATGCCATTTGGTTTATCCAACGCTGGAGCAACTTTTCAAAGAGCAATGGATGTAGCGTTTGGTGAACTTGCTAATAAAATCATAGTCATCTATTTAGATGATATGACTATCTTCTCTCATGATAAGCAGGATCATGCCTCACATCTAGAATTTTTTTTTGAGAAGTGCAAGGAATTTGGGATATCATTGAACCCAAAAAAGTCTATATTTGTGGTAGAAGAAGGTATCCTACTCGGTCATGTCATCTCCAAAGACGGGCTAGATATTGATCCTAGCCAGGTAAAATAACTCTTGGAACTTGCTTTACCAGTCAATAAGAAAGGTTTGCAATATTTCTTTGGGAAAATAAATTTTGTGTACAAATTTATTACAGATTTTACACAAATTGTCAAACCAATGACATAACTGCTGAAGAAGGATGCTCCTTTCAAATGGACAGATGTTAGGAAAAATGCCTTCAAGAAAATTTTGAAAGAGATAGCCCAAGCACTTGTATTAATCAATCCTGATTATTCATGACGTTTCATCTTGTATGCTGTTGGTGAATCAGAGAGTTATGTTGCAGTCCTCACACAAAAGGGGATAGATAACAAAGAAATACCCATAGCTTTTCTAAGCTCCATCATGCATGATCATGAGGGGAGATACAACTTTATTGAAAAACAAGTTTATGCTGTCATGAAGTCCTTGCAGAAGTTTAAACATTTTCTATCATAAAGCAAGATCCTTGTTTATGTGATACATCCCGATGTTAGGAACTTCATCATACAAGGAGAGCTTGGTGAAAAATGTGTTGGTTGGGTAACAAAAATACAGAAATATGATGTAGAAATACATCTTGCAAAATTGGTAGGAGGGAGAGCCTTGTGTCACCAGTTAGCCAAGTAGATTACAGATGAACAAGTGCAACTCCAAGATGTGATGATTAATACACAAGCAGATTCTATGCCCAAAGACACTGATTGGATTGATGACCTGGTGGAATACTTTCAAACTGGTATGTGTCTTGAAAATCTAAATACTTCATAGAGAAGGAGGTTTAGAGCACAAGCACTGAAGTACACCCTTCAAAATGAAGGATTATACAAAAAAAATATAGATGGTGTACTTTTGAGATGCATAAGATAAGATGAGAAACAAAAGGTTCTAAGAGAATTTCATGGAGGTCTCTCTGGAGGACATTATTCAGGGAGATCAACTGCTTTGAAGATACTCTGAGCAGGCTGTTACCGGCCTTCTATCTTTTGAGACACATACAATATCACCAAGAGTTGTAAATAGTGTCAAAGGTATGTTGGAAGAAATAGAAATGCCTCCATGCCCTTGAAACCTATCTAGGTTGAAGAGCCCTTTCAGCAGTCCAGGTTGAAGAGCCCTTTCAGCAGTGGAGGTTAGATTTCATTGGGATAATAGAACCTAATTCATCAGCTGGTCATAAGTATATACTTACAGCCACTGATTATTTCACCAAGTGGGCCGAAGCCATTCCCACTAAAAATGTTGATTAGGAAGTTATGATTGAGTTTGTAGAAAGTCTGATTACCATATTCGGTATACCAGATTCACTAGTCTCAGATAATGGATTTGCCTTCGTTGGAGCAAATATGATTGAGTTTGCCAGTAGGTATGGTATATACCTAAAAAATTATTCCAATTATTACCCACAAGGTAACATCTTAGATGAGTCTAAAAATAAGAATCTTCTTAGAATCCTAAAAAGGATGTTGGAAGATAACAAAAGAAACTGGCATTCCCTGATAAACCGAGCGCTATGGGCTGACAGAATTTCAATCAAGAAATCCATTAATACGTCACCCTATGCTTTAGTTTATGGCAAAGAAGCTATTTTTCCCATACATATGGAGATACCAGCATTGAAGCTACTGAATCAGATGAACGAAGAAGAAGGTCAACCGATGGATGCCCGACTAATGCAGCTCTTACAGTTAGAAGAACAAAGAGAGCAATCATACAATCACAATCAGAAGCATATGGCAGATACTGAAGGATGGTTCAACAAAAAGACAACTACCAAAAAATTTAGAGTGGGAGACTTGGTTTTGAAATGGAATGTAAAGAAAGCTAAGCCAGGTAACCATGATAAATTCGATGCTTTCTGGGAGGGACCATTTGAAATTGTTTCAAATAAATAGTTCAATGCTTTCGAGTTGAAAGATCAAGATGGATTGGTTCTTCCCATCACAGTGAATTCATTTCACCTAAAGCTATATTTCTATTGTGAAAGCAGAAAAGGAATTATATGTACAGTATAATATAAGTATATTCAGACAATATTTGTAAATATTACCGTTTTTCGGCCTTAACAAAAAATTTCAGTCGTAGGCAATCAAAAGTCGACATTTTTTTTTAATAGAGATACTAAGGCCTGGTTCAAAATTTTTGCAAGCAAAAAATCCCTCGGAAGGCGACAAGAATGTTAGTCAAAAAGTGACTAACTACAGAAAAACAGTGATGCACCTTTTTGCATATTTTCCAAGAAGATCAAAGTGGCCCATATTCTAAAGATCAAAGAAAAAGCAAAACATCGCAAGGAGGAAAAAGTGTCACGATATCATGACATGTTGCATTTTCACGGTCCAAAGCAAATAGAAAGGGCAAGAAGGAAAAAGTGTCGCGATATCATGACATGTTGCATTTTCGCGGTCCAAAGCAAAGAGAAAGAGCAAGGGGGAAAAAGTGTCACGATATCATGACATGTTGCATTTTTGCGGTCCAAAGCAAAGAGAAAGGGCAAGAAGGAAAAAGTGTCGCGATATCACGACATGTTGCATTTTCGTGGTCCAAAGAAAAGATAAATAGCAAGGAGGAAAAATTGTCGTGATATCACGACATGTTGCATTTTCATGGTCCAAAGCAAAGAGAAAGAGGAAGGAGGAAAAAGTGTTGCGATATCGTGACATGTTGCATTTTCGTGGCCAAAAGAGAAGAGAAAAAAAAGTGTCACGATATCGCGACATGTTGCATTTTCGCGTCCAAAAGAGAAGAGAAAGAACAAGAAGGAAATAATTTCACGATTTCGCGACATGTCGCATTTTCGTGACCGCCCAGAAGAAATGAAGGAAAAGACATAAAGATGTCGCGATTTCGCGACATGTCTCATTTTCACGGCTGGAAGCGACAGAAGAGCAAAGCAAGAGACGAACATCACAATTTCATGACATGTCTCATTTTCACGGCTGGAAGCGGCAAAAGAGCAAAGTAAGAGATGAATGTCGTGATTTCATGACATGTCTCATTTTTGCGATTGGAGGCAGCAAAAGAGCAAAGCAAGGAAAGAACATCGCAATTTCACAACGTGCCAGCTATAAAGGAATAAAATGTATTTTTGGCAATCAAAGGCATGCACTAACACCAAGAAGTGATTTCTGACATGATTATCAGAAATCCAAGATAGAGCAGGCTTGCCAGATGATTGAAAATGTGACAGGATCTTCTAGAATCTAATTTGTAGAGAAGATATCTAATTCATAGAAGACTTGTTGTTTACGATTAGAAACTGTAGATGATTGCTTGTAAAATAGTAATATGTACTTAGAAAAAGATACTCTTTTAGGGTATATATAGGGGTGAGCGACTCCAAAAAAAGGGTCGGCTCTTGGACGTTTACAAGACTGAATGCATGTACTTCGAATACAAGCAATAAAATCACATCTCCCATTGGCTTCTGGTTCATATCGTGCAAGTGTATGTATTAATGTTCTTTATTTCTGCTTACAATATTGAATTGTAAATTGAGTTTGTTCTTATATATGAACTTTCGCAATACATAAATCATATTATTGGAATGAGAATCTAATATATACGCATGTTAAACAAAATATTAGAAATCATATCTGAAATTATATAATTTCTGCATAGAAATGTGTTTAAATGCTTTGGATAGAAGTAAGTAAATTTGTCCTCGTTGTTGTCTAATCTGCACCATATATTAGATCTAGCTTCGGCTATATTTCCCTCTCTTTCAGTATTACTTCCTTCCCCTTTTCCCATAAAAACTTCAAGGAACCAACCTTCTCTAGAGATCAAGTGAAAATTCTCAAACCTTCTCGTCTTTTCAATGTTGACAAAATCTAAGGCACAACTAAACAACCCAAGGCATATTTTGTTCCAACAGGGGCCTCTATCATTCTAGGATGGATATCTTATATGAGCTTGATTTGGTAGCATGGCCATGTTTTGATGTTTGGCTCTTGTACTCCTTTTTAATATTGGGTTGAGAGGTGGCACCGACACTTGAGGATTTCCAACTATGTAGGACCTAGTGGTAGGTCTTGCGCTCATCAATTTATAGGTCCTTAGTTCTCAATGGAATCATCAGGTGAATCTTTACAATATTTTAACATGTTGAGAGACTGATATTTTCACCAAAATCATAGTTTGATATCTCTCTATGCAATTGCTTTTGGATATTCTTCTTTAGTGGAGTTGTCATGTGAATTGTTTGGATGCTTCAGTAAGTATGTAGTCATATATTTATTACTAGAATATCAACCTAATATTTCTTGTTAGTGGAAGAAATCAACTTGATGGTCCCACCAAGCATATCATTAAACTATTGTCATTTATTATGGGTAATAGTTTGATTCTTCTTTAATTGTATTATTTAGAATATGGGGTAAATCAAATGAATTTATCCCATTAGGATGCCATTAAAATGTTGTCAAATCATAATTTGATGGTCATCCATTGTGATGGTTGGATGCATATAACATTCATACCTCAAATAAAGTGACACAATGGGAACTCCTAAGAGAAAGAGGTATGACTAAAATAATAACCTCTAAGAGTTTTTACAAGGTTGACTCCTCATATGTGATATTTAATGCTCACATTTCTAAACTATTCCTAAGCTACTCACATTCACTAGAGTTTTTACAAGAAAATAAAATCCTAAGCTACGAGAGGTGATGCACCAAGATCATTAGATTATTTTGCATACCAATGTTATGAATGAACATGTGCATCACTTGTTAATAGCTTAAAGTGAACACAATTTCATTTAGGCATGAACATTCATGCATAAACATATGTAAGAACCAAGATAGAAGGAAGGTAGTCATATCCTCTCATATGCATATATTATATTATTAATTCAATTACAATCATTCCAAAGAAAAAGGCTTGAGTGCTACTAACAAAATGGCTCAAGGCTCAAGTTTAGACTGTTATATAGAATAAAATGAAAGGAAAATTACATACAAGGCTATATTTTACACACAAATAGAAAAATTTCCAATACCTTATTGAAGAACACAAGCTTATACTGAGAGGGGGGGTGAACAGTATAAGACCACTTTTTACTTTTCTTATCCCAATCAATATTATACAATATATCAATGGCAATATCAATAGCAGAAACCAAAGCAATGTACAAATCATCACACACACATGAGACACCAATTTACGTGGTTCGCTCAATGTGAGCTACATCCACGGATAAAATCTTTCACTAAATTTTATCAATCCAAATTCTGGGAATACCTTTCCCGATTACAATGTTTATGGGCACCAACCCAAAGGAGACACCAATCCCCTAATCTCGAGTTCGTGGGCACCAACCCACAGGAGACACCAATCCCCTAGCTCTGCTCTGGCTGGTGATCCTCTAGAAGACCTCTGCCTCCACTGCCCTTAGCAAATGGAACTCTATCCATAGAAGACACCTGTCCTCCTTGCTTTGGCTAGAGACCTCTGTCCTCAACTCTATCACCTCTAAAGCTGGTCCTCGAATTTGCACTAAACACAGTCCTTCGGTCTAGCACAAATGTCCTCGTTCGTCTTTGCCTGTCTGCTCTCTACGCCCTCTGCTCTCTCTATGCAAACACACCCGCACTTGGTCGAACTTCAACCCTTGCACTGTCTGTGCACACTCTTCTTCCTTTGTGATCTTTCACACTCAGAATGATTCGATGAAATGCACTCTGCACACTATGATCGAATTTCGCACTCTGCTCTCGATGATCGAACTTCTTGCTTTGTGCACTATCTGTGAACGTCGCACTTCAACCACACATCGATATCCTTTCCAACTCTCCAAACAACCCTCCTTTTATACTAACACTTTCAAGATCAAAACCTTGATCTTAGTCGGACATGAACACAACCCTAATCTACGTCGGTTGCAAGCCCTAATTTTTGTTGGCTAAAATTTGACTTTGTCAGCTTCACTGCCTCTGGAACACTTCTGTAGCTTTTGCCATGAAACTACAACATGTCGCGATATCGCGACACCTTTGCAACCGTATACTTTCTTTTGGCTTTTGTCACGATATCGCGACACTTTAGCCTTTGTTGACTTCAACTAAGCTCTTGTTGTGATATCGCGACACTTCTGACTTAGTCAACATCAACTTTGCTTTTGTCGTGATATCACGACACTTCTCCCTTCGTCGACCTCCTTTCTACTTTTGTCATGAAATCATGACACTTCTATCTTCATAGCCTTCCTCTCTGCTTTTGTCACGAAATCGTGACACTTCTCCTATAGAAGGCTTGCATCTTGTTTCTATCATGAAATCGTGACACTTTCTCCAACCGAACGTTGCCATCTCAATCTATCGTGAAATCGTGACACTTTCTCTTCCTTGCACTCTTATCTTCTTGCACTAGTGAAAACGAAACATGTCATGAAATCATGACACTTTCACTGCCTTGTGTTTTTCTCTGCCTTACGCCCACGAAAGCGGAACATGTCGCAAAATCGTGATGCTTTCACCTTTGAGCTCTTCCTCCTTGAATTTGTTGCAAAATCATGACACTTCTAGCTTTCGTACGTTTTCTTTGCAGCCTATCACGAAATCGTGACGCTTTCAGCTTTCGTATGACTTCTCTACAACCTGTCACGAAATCATGACAGTTCTCATTTTCAGACTCTTCCCTTTGCTGCATGTCACGAAATCATGACACTTTTCGTGTTACTTTCTCTCTTCGAACTTGTCGCGAAATCGTGACAATTCACACTATGGACTCTCTCTCTGCATTATGTCGTGAAATCGTGACACTTTTTCTTTCGGACTCTCTCTCCTGCAACATGTCGCGAAATCGTGACACTTTTTCGTCCGTTCAACCTTCCTTGCAATATGTCATGAAATCGTGACATTTTTGACTCAAACATTCTCTCTCCTCTTTGAGTCATGAAACTGCGACATGTCGCGATATCGTGACACTTTTCTAACTTGCTTTCTCTCTCCTGCTTAAGTCATGAAAATGCGACATGTCGCGATATCGCGACACTTTTCTAACTTGCTTTCTTTTGAACCTGTCAAGCCGTAACCTTCATCAAAACAAATTATTTTACATCAAATCAAATTCCTTCAAAAGCTTCTTGACATCAATGACAACTTATACACTTGAGCAAAGGCAATGTACCCAAGGTACCCAAAATTGCCAACAATCTCCCCCTTTGTCATTGATGGCAAACCTTTACTAAAAACACGTCTCAAGAGCCAAAACTGAAACCAACTGTGCTAACAACTGAGAGACTGTGCCCACAACCGAGAATCTTCCTTTGAAGTTTTGCTCCCCCCGACTTGAAGCTTTCCTCTTCACTTGAAGCTCTCCCCCTTACTCATATCTCTCCCCCTTTGTCATCAATGGCAAAGGGTCACCTTTGGGGCTCGGGACTAAGAATGAGCCTCTTAGCTTAGTCCCTCCCCCACCTCCTGATGAGGTGATTAATTTTGGGGTGGGAGTAAAACTCCCATTAGGCACTGATCATCATCAGCATCTATCACTTCCTTGTCGGGCCTTCTCTTGAACTCTTTGTCCATATTCTTGTTCCTGTTCTTGTCACTGTTCTTGTTCTTGTTCTCATTCCTGTTCTTGTCCATGCCTTGATCCTTGGACCTGTTCATACCACTGTTCCTGTTCCTGTACCTTGGAAGTTCAGCTCTACACTTTCTAGTTGTGTGACCTTCATTGTTGCACTTATAACAAGTAACAATGTTATTTCTTTTAGGCATACCTGTTCTTTGAATCTGCTTGTTCTGACTAACGGTGTTCCTGTTATTAGCCTTGCAATAAATTGCCTTGTGCCCAAACTGTTGACAAGAGTAGCAATACCCTTGAAAGAAACTAGCACTTCTGAAACTGTCATTTACCTTCCTTACTTGAGCCATGCAATGTGAAGCCATGTGACCAAACCTGTGACACGCAAAACATCTGCCATGAAATTTTCCTTTATTCGACCTCTTGGGTCCTAAAAACTTCTTCTTCTCATTCTGAATTTTGTTTTCTATTTCTATGCATCTATCATTCAAGGACTCATGATCTGAAATACTTTCCTCATCAGAACTCTCTTCCTTTTGGAGTCTCTTACTAGACTCTCCAACTTGTTCCTTGCGTGGCTTAACAAAACCAAGCCCTGTTTTATCTGTTGTCTTTCTTTGACCTTTGATGAGTGACTTAACCCTTTTGGAGCTATCTTGAAACCTGTAAAGCTTATCCTTGTACTCTTTAG
The DNA here is from genome assembly GCA_028583015.1 of Wollemia nobilis. Classification (NCBI taxonomy): domain Eukaryota; kingdom Viridiplantae; phylum Streptophyta; class Pinopsida; order Araucariales; family Araucariaceae; genus Wollemia; species Wollemia nobilis. The sequence continues at coordinate 27,759,402 of JAQPPZ010000523.1, forward strand.
TTTCTTCTTTCAAAGAAGCCATTTTCTGTTCTAACTCACTATACTCAAGAACCTTAGACTCTAACTCATCCTTGAGTTCTTGTGTCTTAGCTATAGAGAAATCAAGATTTTCTATAAGATCATCTCTCTCCATACAACATTCATCTAACTTATCCTTGAGTCTAGCATTCTTCTTTCTTTCCTTTTTCAAAGCACTAAGAGCATTACTAAGTTCACTTTCAAGATCCTTTATTTGTTTGCTTTCTGAATCATCAAAGCCTTTTTCAGATTTCTTATCACTAGAGGTGCTACCTTTTTCAAAAACCATACATGCATCTTCCTTATAGTTTTCTGAAGCATCCTCATACATACTAGAAACCAAATCATTATTTGTGCAATCATCCTCAAGGTGACCAAAATTTCCACATCTAAGACATTTCATGATAATGAATCTATGTTTCGGTTCTTCCTCCTTTTTTGATATGAACAACATCTCATTTTCATCATCACTTGAAGAACTTTCACTATCACTACTAGAACACTTACTTGCTTTGTCTAGGTAGAAACTCTTCTTGTGCTTGTGAGAATACCTCTTTCCTTGATTGTTGTGCTCATCTTTGTTCTTTCTATGATGCTTGTGCTTTTCAGAATCCTTGCTCTTAGAATCCTGTTTATCTTCATCACTTTCATCCTTGGGAACAGTACAGTCTGTAGCATAATGACCAAACTTTCCACAATTGAAACATCTTATATTTTTCATGCTTTTGTGCTTTCTAGAGAACTTGCCTTTCTTGTTGTAATATGCCTCTTCATCACTAGAAGACTCATCACTCTCTTGAAGTTGTTTACCCTTGGATTTCTTGGTAGCCTTGAAAGCTGCCTCTTTCTTGACGTCAACCTTCACTTGAGTTCTCAACTCAAATGCTGCAAGTATACTATGGAGCTCATCCTTTTTCAACTTATCCAAATCTTTAGCTTCCTCAATAGCAAAAATATTTTCACTAAATCTATTAGGAAGAGATCTTAAAATCTTATCACAAACATCATTTTCAGCAAGCTCAAGACCTAAGTCTTTCATGGAGTTAACAACCTCATCCATACGAAGCATGTAGTCACTAATATTTTCATCATCATTCATCTTGAGTTGTTCAAACATACCTTTGAAGTGTCTCAACTTGGCCTTTTTGACATTTGTATCACCTGTATGAACCACTTGCAACTGTTTCCACATTTCACTAGTTGTCTTGCAGTGAATCACTTTGGTGAGATCTGCTTTCTGTAAGCCTTTCAGGATTGCATTCATTGCTTTTGAATTGTTGTGATGTAGGAGCCTTTCTTCTTTAGTATTTGGACCATGTATAGGAATAGTGTACTCATCTTCAATTACTTCCCATACCTCATTACCAAGTGCCATTAGATGAACCTTCATCCTTGCACTCCAAAGACCAAAATCTGACCCATCAAGAATAGGTGCTGCATTGCCACTTGAATAATCCATTGTGTTCTTTACTAGCTTTTCCTTCAAGTTGTTAAACTTTTCGAAGGCACCCGCTCTGATACCAATTGAAGAACACAAGCTTATACTGAGAGGGGGGGTGAACAAGTATAAGACCACTTTTTACTTTTCTTATCCCAATCAATATTATACAATATATCAATGGCAATATCAATAGCAGAAACCAAAGCAATGTACAAATCATCACACACACATGAGACACCAATTTACGTGGTTCGCTCAATGTGAGCTACATCCACGGATAAAATCTTTCACTAAATTTTATCAATCCAAATTCTAGGAATACCTTTCCCGATTACAATGTTTATGGGCACCAACCCAAAGGAGACACCAATCCCCTAATCTCGAGTTCGTGGGCACCAACCCACAGGAGACACCAATCCCCTAGCTCTGCCTTGGCTGGTGATCCTCTAGAAGACCTCTGCCTTCATTGCCCTTAGCAAATGGAACTCTATCCACAGAAGACACCTATCCTCCCTGCTCTAGCTGGAGACCTCTGTCCTCAACTCTATCACCTCCAAAGCTAGTCCTCAAATTTGCACTAAACATAGTCCTTTGGTCTAGCACAAATGTCCTCATTCATATTTGCCTGTCTGCTCTCTACGCCCTCTGCTCTCTCTACGCAAACACACCCACACTTGGTCGAACTTCAACCCTTGCACTGTCTGCACACACTCTTCTTCCTTTGCAATCTTTCACACTCAGAATGATTCGAAGAAATGCACTCTGCACACTACGATCGAATTTTGCACTCTGCTCTCAAGGATCGAACTTCTTGCTCTATGCACTATCTGCGAACGTCGCACTTCAACCACACATCGATATCCTTTCCAACTCTCCAAACAACCCTCCTTTTATAACAACACTTTCAAGATGAAAACCTTGATCTTAGTCGGTCGCACAACCCTAATCTACGTCGGCTACAAGCCCTAATTTTTGTCGGCTAAAATTTGACTTTGTCGGCTTCACTGCCTCTAGAACTCTTTTGTAGCTTCTACCACGAAACTACAACATGTCACGATATCATGACACCTTTGCAACCGTATACTTTCTTTTGGCTTTTGTCATGATATCGTGACACTTCAGCCTTTGTCGACTTCAACTAAGCTCTTGTCACGATATCGTGACACTTTAGACTTAGTCAGCATCAACTTTACTTTTGTCACAATATCGCAACACTTCTCCCTTCATCGACCTCCTTTCTGCTTTTGTCATGAAATTGCGACACTTCTGTTTTCATACCCTTCCTCTCTGCTTTTGTCATGAAATCGCGACAGTTCTCCTATAGAAAGCTTGCATCCTATTTCTTTCATGAAATCATGACACTTTTTCTTTCGGACTCTCTCTCCTACAACATGTCACGAAATCGTGACACTTTTTCATCCGTTCAACCTTCCTTGCAATATGTCACAAAATCATGACATTTCTGACTCCAAACATTCTCTCTCCTCTTTGAGTCGTGAAACTGTGACATGTCGCGATATCGCGACACTTTTCTAACTTGCTTTCTCTCTCCTACTTAAGTCGCGAAAATGTGACATGTCGCGATATCGTGACACTTTTCTAACTTGCTTTCTTTCGAACTTGTCATGCCGTAACCTTCATCAAAACAAATTATTTTACATCAAATCAAATTCCTTCAAAAGCTTCTTGACATCAATGACAACTTATACACTTGAGCAAAGGCAATGTACCCAAGGTACCCAAAATTGCCAACAATCTCCCCCTTTGTCATTGATGGCAAACCTTTACCGAAAACACGTCTCAAGAGCCAAAACTGAAACCAACTGTGCTAACAACTGAGAAACTGTGCCCACAACCGAGAATATTCCTTTGAAGTTTTGCTCCCCCCGATTTGAAGCTTTCCTCTTCACTTGAAGCTCTCCCCCTTACTCATATCTCTCCCCCTTTGTCATCAATGGCAAAGGGTCACCTTTGGGGCTCGGGACTAAGAATGAGCCTCTTAGCTTAGTCCCTCCCCCACCTCCCGATGAGGTGATTAATTCTAGGGTGGGAGTAAAACTCCCATTAGGCACTGATCATCATCAGCGTCTATCACTTCCTTTTCGGGCCTTCTCTTGAACTCTTTGTCCATATTCCTATTATTGTTTCTATCACTGTTCCTGTTCCTGTTATCATTCCTGTTCTTATCCATGCCTTGATCCTTGGACCTGTTCATACCACTGTTCCTATTCCTATACCTTGGAAGTTCAGCTCTACATTGTCTAGTTGTGTGACCTTCATTGTTGCACTTATAACAAGTAACAATGTTATTTCTTTTAGGCATACCTGTTCTTTGAATCTGCCTGTTCTGACTAACCCTATTCCTGTTATTAGCCTTGCAATAAACTACCTTATGCCCAAACTGTTGACAAGAGTAGCAATACCCTTGAAAGAAACTAGCACTTCTGAAATTGTCATTTACCTTCCTTACTTGAGTCATGCAATGTGAAGCCATGTGACCAAACCTGTGACACGCAAAACATCTGTCGTGAAATTTTCCTTTATTTGACCTCTTGGGTCCTGAAAACTTCTTCTTCTCATTCTGAATTCTGTTTTCTATTTTTACGCATCTATCATTCAAGGACTCATGATCTGAAATACTTTCCTCATCAGAACTCTCTTCCTTTTGGAGTCTCTTACTAGACTCTCCAACTTGTTCCTTGTGTGGCTTAACAAAACCAAGGCCTGTTTTATCCGTTGTCTTTCTTTGACCTTTGATGAGTGACTTAACCTTTTTGGAGCTATCTTGAAACCTCGTAAAGCTTATCCTTGTACTCTTTAGTTTCCTCTTTCAAAGAAGCCATTTTCTGTTCTAACTCACTATACTCAAGAACCTTAGACTCTAACTCATCCTTGAGTTCTTGTGTCTTAGCTATAGAGAAATCAAGATTTTCTATAAGATCATCTCTCTCCATACAACATTCATCTAACTTATCCTTGAGTCTAGCATTCTTCTTTCTTTCCTTTTTCAAAGCACTAAGAGCATTAATAAGTTCACTTTCAAGATCCTTTATTTGTTTGCTTTCCGAATCATCAAAGCCTTTTTCGGATTTCTTATCACTAGAGGTGCTACCTTTTTCAAAAACCATACACGCATCTTCCTTATAGTTTTCTGAAGCATCCTCATACATACTAGAAACCAAATCATTATTTGTGCAATCATCCTCAAGGTGACCAAAATTTCCACATCTAAGACATTTCATGATAATGAATCTATGTTTCGGTTCTTCCTCCTTTTTTGATATGAACAACATCTCATTTTCATTATCACTTGAAGAACTTTCACTATCACTACTAGAACACTTACTTGCTTTGTCTAGGTAGAAACTCTTCTTGTGCTTGTGAGAATACCTCTTTCCTTGATTGTTGTGCTCATCTTTGTTCTTTCTGTGATGCTTGTGCTTTTCAGAATCCTTGCTCTTAGAATCCTGTTTATCTTCATCACTTTCATTCTTGGGAACAGTACAGACAGTAGCATAATGACCAAACTTTCCACAATTGAAACATCTTATATTTTTCATGCTTTTGTGCTTTCTAGAGAACTTGCCTTTCTTGTTGTAATATGCCTCTTCATCACTAGAAGACTCATCACTCTCTTGAATCTGTTTACCCTTGGATTTCTTGGTAGCCTTGAAAGCTGCCTCTTTCTTGACATCAACCTTCACTTGAGTTCTCAACTCAAATGCTCGCAAGTATACTATGGAGCTCATCCTTTTTCAACTTATCCAAATCTTTAGCTTCCTCAATAGCAGAAATCTTTTCACTAAATCTATTAGGAAGAGATCTTAAAATCTTATCACAAACATCATTTTCAGCAAGCTCAAGACCTAAGTCTTTCATGGAGTTAACAACCTCATCCATACGAAGCATGTAGTCACTAATATTTTCATCATCATTCATCTTGAGTTGTTCAAACATACCTTTGAAGTGTCTCAACTTGGCCTTTTTGACATTTGTATCACCTGTATGAACCACTTGCAATCTGTTTCCACATTTCACTAGTTGTCTTGCAGTGAATCACTTTGGTGAGATCTCGCTTTCTGTAAGCCTTTCAGGATTGCATTCATTGCTTTTGAATTGTTGTGATGTAGGAGCCTTTCTTCTTTAGTATTTGGACCATGTATAGGAATAGTGTACTCATCTTCAATTACTTCCCATACCTCATTACCAAGTGCCATTAGATGAACCTTCATCCTTGCACTCCAAAGACCAAAATTTGACCCATCAAGAATAGGTGTTGCATTGCCACTTGAATAATCCATTGTGTTCTTTACTAGCTTTTCCTTCAAGCTATTAAACTTTTCGAAGGCACCCGCTCTGATACCAATTGAAGAACACAAGCTTATACTGAGAGGGGGGTGAACAATATAAGACCACTTTTTACTTTTCTTATCCCAATCAATATTATACAATATATCAATGGCAATATCAATAGCAGAAACCAAAGCAATGTACAAATCATCACACACACAAGAGACACCAATTTACGTGGTTCGCTCAATGTGAGCTACATCCACGGATAAAATCTTTCACTAAAATTTATCAATCCAAATTCTGGGAATACCCTTCCCGATTACAATGTTTATGGGCACCAACCCAAAGGAGACACCAATCCCCTAATCTCGAGTTCGTGGGCACCAACCCACAGGAGACACCAATCCCCTAGCTCTGCTCCGTCTGGTGATCCTCTAGAAGACCTCTACCTTCGCTGCCCTTAGCAAATGGAACTCTATCCACAGAAGACACCTGTCCTCCCTGCTTTGGCTGGAGACCTTTGTCCTCAACTCTATCACCTCCAAAGCTGGTCCTCGAATTTGCACTAAACATAGTCCTTCGGTCTAGCACAAATGTCCTCATTCATATTTGCCTGTCTGCTCTCTACGCCCTCTGCTCTCTCTACGCAAACACACCCGCACTTGGTCGAACTTCAACCCTTGCACTGTCTGCACACACTCTTCTTCCTTTGCGATCTTTCACACTCAGAATGATTCGACGAAATGCACTCTGCACACTACGATCGAATTTTGCACTCTGCTCTCGACGATCGAACTTCTTGCTCTGTGCACTATCTACGAACGTCGCACTTCAACCACACATCAATCCCTTCAACTCTCCAAACAACCCTCCTTTTATACTAACACTTTCAAGATCAAAACTTTGATCTTAGTCGGCTGCACAACCCTAAACTACGTCGGCTACAAGTCCTAATTTTTGTCGGCTAAAATTTAACTTTGTCTGTTTCACTGCCTCTAGAACACTTTTGTAGCTTCTACTACGAAACTACAACATGTCACGATATCATGACACCTTTGCAACCGTATACTTTCTTTTGGCTTTTGTCATGATATCGTGACACTTCAGCCTTTGTCGACTTCAACTAAGCTCTTGTCACGATATCGTGACACTTTTGACTTAGTCAACATCAACTTTACTTTTGTCACGATATCGTGACACTTCTCCCTTCATCGACCTCCTTTCTGCTTTTGTCATGAAATCGTGACACTTCTATTTTCATAGCCTTCCTCTCTGCTTTTGTCATGAAATCGTGACACTTCTCCTATAGAAAGCTTGCATCCTATTTATGTCATGAAATCATGACACTTTTTCTTTTGGAATCTCTCTCCTACAACATGTCACGAAATCGTGACACTTTTTCATCCGTTCAACCTTCCTTGCAATATGTCACGAAATCGTGACATTTCTGACTCAAACATTCTCTCTCCTCTTTGAGTCGCGAAATCATGACATGTCGCGATATCGCGACACTTTTCTAAATTGCTTTCTCTCTCCTACTTAAGTCGCGAAAATGCGACATGTCGCGATATCGTGACACTTTTCTAACTTGCTTTCTTTCGAACCTGTCAAGCCGTAACCTTCATCAAAACAAATTATTTTACATCAAATCAAATTCCTTCAAAAGCTTCTTGACATCAATGACAACTTATACACTTGAGCAAAGGCAATGTACCCAAGGTACCCAAAATTGCCAACAATCTCCCCCTTTGTCATTGATGGCAAACCTTTACTGAAAACACGTCTCAAGAGCCAAAACTGAAACCAATTGTGCTAACAACTGAGAAACTGTGCCCACAACTGAGAATATTCCTTTGAAGTTTTGCTCCCCTGACTTGAAGCTTTCCTCTTCACTTGAAGCTCTCCCCCTTACTCATATCTCTCCCCCTTTGTCATCAATGGCAAAGGGTCACCTTTGGGGCTCGGGACTAAGAATGAGCCTCTTAGCTTAGTCCCTCCCCCACCTCCTGATGAGGTGATTAATTCTGGGGTGGGAGTAAAACTCCCATTAGGCACCGATCATCATCAGCGTCTATCACTTCCTTGTCGGGCCTTCTCTTGAACTCTTTGTCCATATTCCTTGTTCTTTCTATCACTGTTCTTGTTCCTCGTTCTCATTCCTGTTCTTATCCATGCCTTGATCCTTGGACCTATTCATACCACTCGTTCCTCGTTCCTATACCTTGGAAGTTTAGCTCTACATTGTCTAGTTGTGTGACCTTCATTGTTGCACTTATAACAAGTAACAATGTTATTTCTTTTAGGCATACCTGTTCTTTGAATCCACCTGTTCTGACTAACCCTATTCCTATTATTAGCCTTGCAATAAATTGCCTTGTGCCCAAACTGTTGACAAGAGTAGCAATACCCTTGAAAGAAACTAGCACTTCTGAAACTGTCATTTACCTTCTTTACTTGAGCCATGCAATGTGAAGCCATGTGACCAAACCTGTGACACGCAAAACATCTGTCGTGAAATTTTCCTTTATTTGACCTCTTGGGTCCCGAAAACTTCTTCTTCTCATTCTGAATTCTATTTTCTATTTTTGCGCATCTATCATTCAAGGACTCATGATCTGAAATACTTTCCTCATCAGAACTCTCTTCCTTTTGGAGTCTCTTACTAGACTCTCCAACTTGTTCCTTGTGTGGCTTAACAAAACCAAGGCCTGTTTTATCCGTTGTCTTTCTTTGACCTTTGATGAGTGACTTAACCTTTTTGGAGCTATCTTGAAACCTAGAAAGCTTATCCTTGTACTCTTTAGTTTCCTCTTTCAAAGAAGCCATTTTCTGTTCTAACTCACTATACTCAAGAACCTTAGACTCTAACTCATCCTTGAGTTCTTGTGTCTTAGCTATAGAGAAATCAAGATTTTCTATAAGATCATCTCTCTCCATACAACATTCATCTAACTTATCCTTGAGTCTAGCATTCTTCTTTCTTTCCTTTTTCAAAGCACTAAGAGCATTAGTAAGTTCACTTTCAAGATCCTTTATTTGTTTGCTTTCAGAATCATCAAAGCCTTTTTCAGATTTCTTATCACTAGAGGTGCTACCTTTTTCAAAAACCATACAAGCATCTTCCTTATAGTTTTCTGAAGCATCCTCATACATACTAGAAACCAAATCATTATTTGTGCAATCATCCTCAAGGTGACCAAAATTTCCACATCTAAGACATTTCATGATAATGAATCTATGTTTCGGTTCTTCCTCTTTTTTTGATATGAACAACATCTCATTTTCATTATCACTTGAAGAACTTTCACTATCACTACTAGAACACTTACTTGCTTTGTCTAGGTAGAAACTCTTCTTGTGCTTGTGAGAATACCTCTTTCCTTGATTGTTGTGCTCATCTTTGTTCTTTCTGTGATGCTTGTGCTTTTTAGAATCCTTGCTCTTAGAATCCTGTTTATCTTCATCACTTTCATTCTTGGGAACAGTATAGTCAGTAGCATAATGACCAAAATTTCCACAATTGAAACATCTTATATTTTTCATGCTTTTGTGCTTTCTAGAGAACTTGCCTTTCTTGCTTGTAATATGCCTCTTCATCACTAGAAGACTCATCACTCTCTTGAAGCTGTTTACCCTTGGATTTCTTGGTAGCCTTGAAAGTTGCCTCTTTCTTGACGTCAACCTTCACTTGAGTTCTCAACTCAAATGCTCGCAAGTATACTATGGAGCTCATCCTTTTTCAACTTATCCAAATCTTTAGCTTCCTCAATAGCAGAAATCTTTTCACTAAATCTATTAGGAAGAGATCTTAAAATCTTATCACAAACATCATTTTCAGCAAGCTCAAGACCTAAGTCTTTCATGGAGTTAACAACCTCATCCATACGAAGCATGTAGTCACTAATATTTTCATCATCATTCATCTTGAGTTGTTCAAACATACCTTTGAAGTGTCTCAACTTGGCCTTTCCGACATTTGTATCACCTTGTATGAACCACCTGCAACTGTTTCCACATTTCACTAGCTGTCTTGTAGTGAATCACTTTGGTGAGATCTGCTTTCTATAAGCCTTTCAGGATTGCATTCATTGCTTTTGAATTGTTGTGATGTAGGAGCCTTTCTTCTTTAGTATTTGGACCATGTACAGGAATAGTGTACTCATCTTCAATTACTTCCCATACCTCATTACCAAGTGCCATTAGATGAACCTTCATCCTTGCACTCCAAAGACCAAAATCTGACCCATCAAGAATAGGTGTTGCATTGCCACTTGAATAATCCATTGTGTTCTTTACTAGCTCTTCCTTCAAGCTGTTAAACTTTTCGAAGGCACCCGCTCTGATACCAATTGAAGAACACAAGCTTATACTGAGAGGGGGGTGAACAGTATAAGACCACTTTTTACTTTTCTTATCCCAATCAATATTATACAATATATCAATGACAATATCAATAGCAAAAATCAAAGCAATGTACAAATCATCACACACACAAGAGACACCAATTTTACGTGGTTCACTCAATGTGAGCTACATCCACGGATAAAATCTTTCACTAAATTTTATCAATCCAAATTTTGGGAATACCTTTCCCGATTACAATGTTTATGGGCACCAACCCAAAGGAGACACCAATCCCCTAATCTTGAGTTCGTGGGCACCAACCCATAGGAGACACCAATCCCCTAGCTCTGCTCTGGTTGGTGATCCTCTAGAAGACCTCTGCCTTCGCTGCCCTTAGAAAATGGAACTCTATCCATAGAAGACACTTGTCCTCCCTTCTCTAGCCAAGAGACCTCTCGTCCTCAACTCTATCACCTCCAAAGTTGGTCCTCGAATTTGCACTAAACACAGTCCTTCGGTCTAGCACAAATGTCCTCGTTCGTCTTTGCTTGTCTGCTCTCTATGCCCTCTTCTCTCTCTATGCAAACACACCTGCACTTGGTCAAACTTCAACCCTTGCACTATCTGTGCACACTCTTCTTCCTTTGCGATCTTTCACACTCAAAATGATTCGATGAAATGCACTCTACACACTACGATCGAATTTTGCACTCTACTCTCAACGATCGAACTTCTTGCTCTACGCACTATCTACGAATGTCGCACTTCAACCACACATCCAATCCCAACTCTCCAAACAGCCCTCCTTTTATACTAACACTTTCAAGATCAAAACCTTAATCTTAGTCGGCTGCACAACCCTAAACTATGTCGACTGCAAGCCCTAATTTTTATCGGCTAAAATTTAACTTTGTCGGCTTCACTACCTCTGGAACACTTCTATAGCTTCTACCGTGAAACTACAACATGTCACGATATCGTGACACCTTTGCAACCGTATACTTTCTTTTGGCTTTTGTCACGATATCGCGACACTTCAGCCTTTGTCGACTTCAACTAAGCTCTTATCGCGATATCGACCACTTCATCAACTTTGCTTTTGTCACGATATCATGACACTTCTCCCTTCGTAGACCTCCTTTCTGCTTTTGTACATGAAATCGTGACACTTCTCTTCATAGCCTTCCTCTCTTTTGTCATAAATCGTGACACTTTCTCCATTTTTCAAAATACATATCACGAAATCTTGACACTTTCTCTTCCTTGCACTCTTTCTACTTGCACTAAAAACATGTCGCAAATCATGACACTTTCGCTACCTTGTGCTTTTCTCCTTACGCCCAAATGGAACATGTCACGAAATCATGACGCTTTCACTTTGAGCTCTTCCTCCTTGAATTTGTCATGAAATCATGACACTTCTAGCTTTCGAACGCTTTCTTTGCAACCTATCACAAAATCGTGATGCTTCTCACTTTCTACGACTTCTTCGCAACTGTCACGAAATCGTGACAGTTCTCACTTTGAAACACTTTCCTTTGTTGCATGTCATGAAATCGTGACACTTTTTGTCGTTACTTTCTCTCTCTTCGAACTTGTCATGAAATCATGACACATTCACACTACGACTCTCTCTCTGCATTATGTCATGAAATCATGACACTTTTTCTTTCGGACTCTCTCTCCTGCAACATGTCGCGAAATCATGACACTTTTTCGTCCGTTCAACCTTCCTTGCAATATGTCACGAAATCGTGACATTTTTGACTCGAACATTCTCTCTCCTCTTTGAGTCATGAAACTACGACATGTCGTGATATCGCGACACTTTTCTAACTTGCTTTCTCTCTCCTGCTTAAGTCGCGAAAATGCGACATGTCGTGATATCGTGACACTTTTCTAACTTGCTTTCTTTCGAACCTGTCATGCCGTAACCTTCATCAAAACAAATTATTTTACATCAAATCAAATTCCTTCAAAAGCTTCTTGACATCAATGACAACTTATACACTTGAGCAAAGGCAATGTACCCAAGGTACCCAAAATTGCCAACAATCTCCCCCTTTGTCATTGATGGCAAACCTTTATTGAAAACACGTCTCAAGAGCCAAAACTGAAACCAACTGTGCTAACAACTGAGAAACTATGCCCACAACTGAGAATCTTCCTTTGAAGTTTTGCTCCCCCTGACTTGAAGCTTTCCTCTTCACTTGAAGCTCTCCCCCTTACTCATATCTCTCCCCCTTTGTCATCAATGGCAAAGGGTCACCTTTGGGGCTCGGGACTAAGAATGAGCCTCTTAGCTTAGTCCCTCCCCCACCTCCCGATGAGGTGATTAATTCTGGGGTGGGAGTAAAACTCCCATTAGGCACCGATCATCATCAGCATCTATAACTTCCTTGTCGGGCCTTCTCTTGAACTCTTTGTCCATATTCCTATTCTTGTCACTGTTCTTGTTCTTGTTCTCATCCCTGTTCTTATCCATGCCTTGATCCTTGGACCTGTTCATACCATTGTTCCTATTCCTATACCTTGGAAGTTCAGCTCTACATTGTCTAGCTGTGTGACCTTCATTGTTGCACTTATAACAAGTAACAATGTTATTTCTTTTAGGCATACCTGTTCTTTGAATCCGCTAGTTCTGACCAAACCTATTCCTGTTATTTGCCTTGCAATAAATTGCCTTGTGCCCAAACTGTTGACAAGAGTAGCAATACCCTTGAAAGAAACTAGCACTTCTGAAATTGTCATTTACCTTCCTTACTTGAGCCATGCAATGTGAAGCCATGTGACCAAACCTGTGACACGCAAAACATCTATCGTGAAATTTTCCTTTATTTGACCTCTTGGGTCCCGAAAACTTCTTCTTCTCATTCTGAATTCTGTTTTCTATTTCTGCGCATCTATCATTCAAGGACTCATGATCTGAAATACTTTCCTCATCAGAACTCTCTTCCTTTTGGAGTCTCTTACTAGACTCTCCAACTTGTTCCTTGTGTGGCTTAACAAAACCAAGGCCTGTTTTATCTGTTGTCTTTCTTTGACCTTTGATGAGTGACTTAACCTTTTTGGAGCTATCTTGAAACCTGTAAAGCTTATCCTTGTACTCTTTAGTTTCTTCTTTCAAAGAAGCCATTTTCTGTTCTAACTCACTATACTCAAGAACCTTAGACTCTAACTCATCCTTGAGTTCTTGTGTCTTAGCTATAGAGAAATCAAGATTTTCTATAAGATCATCTCTCTCCATACAACATTCATCTAACTTATCCTTGAGTCTAGCATTCTTCTTTCTTTCCTTTTTCAAAGCACTAAGAGCATTAATAAGTTCACTTTCAAGATCCTTTATTTGTTTGCTTTCTGAATCATCAAAGCCTTTTTCAGATTTCTTATCACTAGAGGTGCTACCTTTTTCAAAAACCATACAAGCATCTTCCTTATAGTTTTTTGAAGCATCCTCATACATACTAGAAACCAAATCATTATTTGTGCAATCATCCTCAAGGTGACCAAAATTTCCACATCTAAGACATTTCATGATAATGAATCTATGTTTCGGTTCTTCCTCCTTTTTTGATATGAACAACATCTCATTTTCATTATCACTTGAAGAACTTTCACTATCACTACTAGAACACTTACTTGCTTTGTCTAGGTAGAAACTCTTCTTGTGCTTGTGAGAATACCTCTTTCCTTGATTGTTGTGCTCATCTTTGTTCTTTCTGTGATGCTTGTGCTTTTCAGAATCCTTGCTCTTAGAATCCTGTTTATCTTCATCACTTTCATTCTTGGGAACAGTGACAGTCCGTAGCATAATGACCAAACTTTCCACAATTGAAACATCTTATATTTTTCATGCTTTTGTGCTTTCTAGAGAACTTGCCTTTCTTGTCGTAATATGCCTCTTCATCACTAGAAGACTCATCACTCTCTTGAAGTTGTTTACCCTTGGATTTCTTGGTAGCCTTGAAAGTCGCCTCTTTCTTGACATCAACCTTCACTTGAGTTCTCAACTCAAATGCTGCAAGTATACTATGGAGCTCATCCTTTTTCAACTTATCCAAATCTTTAGCTTCCTCAATAGCAGAAATATTTTCACTAAATCTATTAGGAAGAGATCTTAAAATCTTATCACAAACATCATTTTCAGCAAGCTCAAGACCTAAGTCTTTCATGGAGTTAACAACCTCATCCATACGAAGCATGTAGTCACTAATATTTTCATCATCATTCATCTTGAGTTGTTCAAACATACCTTTGAAGTGTCTCAACTTGGCCTTTCCGACATTTGTATCACCTGTATGAACCACCCGCAATCTGTTTCCACATTTCACTAGTTGTCTTGTAGTGAATCACTTTGGTGAGATCTCGCTTTCTGTAAGCCTTTCGGGATTGCATTCATTGCTTTTGAATTGTTGTGATGTAGGAGCCTTTCTTCTTTAGTATTTGGACCATGTACAAGAATAGTGTACTCATCTTCAATTACTTCCCATACCTCATTACCAAGTGCCATTAGATGAACCTTCATCCTTGCACTCCAAAGACCAAAATCTGACCCATCAAGAATAGGTGCTGCATTGCCACTTGAATAATCCATTGTGTTCTTTACTAGCTCTTCCTTCAAGCTGTTAAACTTTTCGAAGGCACCCGCTCTGATACCAATTGAAGAACACAAGCTTATACTGAGAGGGGGGGTGAAAAGTATAAGACCACTTTTTACTTTTCTTATCCCAATCAATATTATACAATATATCAATGGCAATATCAATAGCAAAAACCAAAGCAATGTACAAATCATCACACACACATGAGACACCAATTTACATGGTTCGCTCAATGTGAGCTACATCCACGGATAAAATCTTTCACTAAAATTTATCAATCCAAATTCTTAGGAATACCTTTCCCGATTACAATGTTTATGGGCACCAACCCAAAGGAGACACCAATCCCCTAATCTCGAGTTCATGGGCACCAACCCACAAGAGACACCAATCCCCTAGCTCTGCTTTGGCTGGTGATCCTCTAGAAGACCTCTACCTTCGTTGCCCTTAGCAAATGGAACTCTATCCACAGAAGACACCTATCCTCCCTGCTCTGGCTGGAGACCTTTGTCCTCAACTCTATCACCTCCAAAGCTAGTCCTCGAATTTGCACTAAACATAGTCCTTTGGTCTAGCACAAATGTCCTCGTTCATCTTTTCTTGTCTGCTCTCTACGCCCTCTGCTCTCTCTACGTAAACACACCCGCACTTGGTCGAACTTCAACCCTTGCACTGTCTGCACACACTCTTCTTCCTTTGCGATCTTTCACACTCAGAATGATTCGACGAAATGCACTCTACACACTACGATCGAATTTCGCACTCTGCTCTCGACGATCGAACTTCTTGCTCTATGCACTATCTGCGAACGTCGCACTTCAACCACACATTCAATCCTCAACTCTCCAAACAGCCCTCCTTTTATACTAACACTTTCAAGATCAAAACCTTGATCTTAGTCGATCGCACAACCCTAAACTACGTCGACTGCAAGCCCTAATTTTTGTCGGCTAAAATTTAACTTTGTCGGTTTCACTGCCTCTAGAACACTTCTGTAGCTTCTACTACGAAACTACAACATGTCACGATATCATGACACCTTTGCAACCGTACACTTTCTTTTGGCTTTTGTCATGATATCGTGACACTTCAGCCTTTGTCGACTTCAACTAAGCTCTTGTCGCGATATCATGACACTTTTGACTTAGTCAGCATCAACTTTGCTTTTGTCGCGATATCGCGACACTTCTCCCTTCGTCGACCTCCTTTCTGCTTTTGTCATGAAATCGTGACACTTCTATCTTCATAGCCTTCCTCTCTGCTTTTGTCATGAAATCGTGACACTTCTCCTATAGAAAGCCTGCATCCTATTTCTGTCATGAAATCGTGACACTTTTCTTTCGGAATCTCTCTCCTACAACATGTCACGAAATCATGACACTTTTTCGTCCGTTCAACCTTCCTTGCAATATGTCACGAAATCGTGACATTTCTGACTCAAACATTCTCTCTCCTCTTTGAGTCGCGAAACTGTGACATGTCACAATATCGTGACACTTTTCTAACTTGCTTTCTCTCTCCTACTTAAGTCACAAAAATGTGACATGTCGCGATATCGTGACACTTTTCTAACTTGCTTTCTTTCGAACCTGTCAAGCCGTAACCTTCATCAAAACAAATTATTTAGATTAATTCTCTTCAAAAGCTTCTTGACATCAATGACAACTTAAACACACGAGAAAAAGAAAAACCCAAAAAAAACCAAAAAACCCCAAAAACCCCCCCCTTTTTCATAAAAAACAACCCTAAAAAAAAAAACACCACACAACAAAAAAAAAAAAAAAAAAAAAAAAAAAAAAAAAACAAACAACCCAAACAAAAAACCTTTGAAGTTTTGCTCCCCCGACTTGAAGCTTTCCTCTTCACTTTAATCTCTCCCCCTTACTCATATCTCTCCCCCTTTTTCATCAATGGCAAAGGGTCACCTTTGGGGCTCGGGACTAAGAATGAGCCTCTTAGCTTAGTCCCTCCCCCACCTCCTGATGAGGTGATTAATTCTGGGGTGGGAGTAAAACTCCCATTAGGCACTGATCATCATCAGTGTCTATCACTTCCTTGTCGGGCCTTCCCTTGAACTCTTTGTCCATATTCCTATTATTATTTCTGTCACTATTCTTGTTCCTGTTATCATTTTTATTCTTATCAATGCCTTGATCCTTGGACCTGTTCGTACCACTGTTCCTGTTCCTATACCTTGGAAGTTCAGCTCTACATTTTCTAGTTGTGTGACCTTCATTGTTGCACTTATAACAAGTAACAATGTTATTTCTTTTAGGCATACCTGTTCTTTGAATCCACTGTTTTGACTAACCCTATTCCTCGTTATTAGCCTTGCAAAAAACTGCCTTATGCCCAAATTGTTGACAAGAGTAGCAATACCATTGAAAGAAATTACCACCTCTGAAACTATCATTTACCTTCCTTACTTGAGCCATGCAATGCGAAGCCATGTGATCAAACCTGTGACATGCAAAACATCTGTCGTGAAATTTTCCTTTATTTGACCTCTTGGGTCCCGAAAACTTCTTCTTCTCATTCTGAATTCTATTTTCTATTTTTGCGCATCTATCATTCAAGGACTCATGATCTGAAATACTTTCCTCATCAGAACTCTCTTCCTTTTGGAGTCTCTTACTAGACTCTCCAACTTGTTCCTTGTGTGGCTTAACAAAACAAAGCCCTGTTTTATCTGTTGTCTTTCTTTGACCTTTGATGAGAGACTTAACCCTTTTGGAGCTATCTTGAAACCCTTAAAGCTTATCCTTGTACTCTTTAGTTTCTTCTTTCAAAGAAGCCATTTTCTATTCTAACTCACTATACTCAAGAACCTTAGACTCTAACTCATCCTTGAGTTCTTGCATCTTAGCTATAGAGAATTCAAGATTTTCTATAAGATCATCTCTCTCCATACACCATTCATCTAACTTATCCTTGAGTCTAGCATTCTTCTTTCTTTCCTTTTTCAAAGCACTAAGAGCACTACTAAGTTCACTTTCAAGATCCTTTATTTGTTTGCTTTCTGAATCATCAAAGCCTTTTTCGGATTTCTTATCACTAGAGGTGCTACCTTTTTCAAAAACCATACATGCATCTTCCTTATAGTTTTTTGAAGCATCCTCATACATACTAGAAACCAAATCATTATTTGTGCAATCATCCTCAAGGTGACCAAAATTTCCACATCTAAGACATTTCATGATAATGAATCTATGTTTCGGTTCTTCCTCCTTTTTTGATATGAACAACATCTCATTTTCATTATCACTTGAAGAACTTTCACTATCACTACTAGAACACTTACTTGCTTTGTCTAGGTAGAAAATCTTCTTGTGCTTGTGAGAATACCTCTTTCCTTGATTGTTGTGCTCATATTTGTTCTTTCTATGATGCTTGTGCTTTTTAGAATCCTTGCTCTTAGAATCATGTTTATCTTCATCACTTTCATCCTTGGGAACAGTATAGTCTATAGCATAATGACCAAACTTTCCACAATTGAAACATCTTATATTTTTCATGCTTTTGTGCTTTCTAGAGAACTTGCCTTTCTTGTTGTAATATGCCTCTTCATCACTAGAAGACTCATCACTCTCTTGAAACTGTTTACCCTTGGATTTCTTGGTAGCCTTGAAAGTCGCCTCTTTCTTGACGTCAACCTTCACTTGAGTTCTCAACTCAAATGCTGCAAGTATACTATGGAGCTCATCCTTTTTCAACTTATCCAAATATTTAGCTTCCTCAATAGCAAAAATCTTTTCACTAAATCTATTAGGAAGAGATCTTAAAATCTTATCACAAACATCATTTTCAGCAAGCTCAAGACCTAAGTCTTTCATGGAGTTAACAACCTCATCCATATGAAGCATGTAGTCACTAATATTTTCATCATCATTCATCTTGAGTTGTTCAAACATACCTTTGAAGTGTCTCAACTTGGCCTTTCCGACATTTGTATCACCTGTATGAACCAACTGCAACTTGTTTCCACATTTCACTAGCTGTCTTGTAGTGAATCACTTTGGTGAGATCTACTTTCTATAAGCCTTTCAGAATTGCATTCATTGCTTTTGAATTGTTGTGATGTAGGAGCCTTTCTTCTTTAGTATTTGGACCATGTACAGGAATAGTGTATTCATCTTCAATTACTTCCCATACCTCATTACCAAGTGCCATTAGATGAACCTTCATCCTTGCACTCCAAAGACCAAAATCTGACCCATCAAGAATAGGTGTTGCATTGCCACTTGAATAATCCATTGTGTTCTTAACTAGCTCTTCCTTCAAGATGTTAAACTTTTTGAAGGCACCCGCTCTGATACCAATTGAAGAACACAAGCTTATACTGAGAGGGAGGGTGAACAGTATAAGACCACTTTTTACTTTTCTTATCCCAATCAATATTATACAATATATCAATGACAATATCAATAGCAAAAACCAAAGCAATGTACAAATCATCACACACACATGAGACACCAATTTACGTGGTTCACTCAATGTGAGCTACATCCACGGATAAAATCTTTCACTAAATTTTATCAATCCAAATTCTGGGAATACCTTTCCCGATTACAATGTTTATGGGCACCAACCCAAAGGAGACACCAATCCCCTAATCTCGAGTTCGTGGGCACCAACCCATAGGAGACACCAATCCCCTAGCTCTGCTCTGGTCGGTGATCCTCTAGAAGACCTCTACCTCTGCTGCCCTTAGCAAATGGAACTCTATCCATAGAAGACACCTATCCTCCCTTCTCTAGCCTGGAGACCTCTGTCCTCAACTCTATCACCTCCAAAGTCGGTCCTCGAATTTGCACTAAACACAGTCCTTCGGTCTAGCACAAATGTCCTCGTTCGTCTTTGTCTGTCTGCTCTCTATGCCCTCTGCTCTCTCTATGCAAACACACCTGCACTTGGTCAAACTTCAACCCTTGCACTGTCTATGCACACTCTTCTTCCTTTGTGATCTTTCACACTCAAAATGATTCGATGAAATGCACTCTACACACTATGATCGAATTTTGCACTCTGCTCTCAGCGATCGAACTTCTTGCTCTATGCACTATCTGCGAACGTCGCACTTCAACCACACATCGATATCCTTTCCAACTCTCCAAACAGCCCTCATTTTATACTAACACTTTCAAGATCAAAACCTTGATCTTAGTCGGCTGCACAACCCTAAACTATGTCGACTGCAAGCCCTAATTTTTGTCGGCTAAAATTTAACTTTGTCGGCTTCACTACCTCTGGAACACTTCTGTAGCTTCTACCGTGAAACTACAACATGTCACGATATCATGACACCTTTTCAACCGTATACTTTCTTTTGGATTTTGTCACGATATCGCGACACTTCAGCCTTTGTCGACTTCAACTAAGCTCTTGTCGCGATATCGCGACACTTTTGACTTAGTCAGCATCAACTTTGCTTTTGTCACGATATCACGACACTTCTCCCTTTGTCGACCTCCTTTCTGCTTTTGTCACGAAATCATGACACTTCTGTCTTCATAGCCTTCCTCTCTGCTTTTGTCGTGAAATCGTGACCCTTCTCCTATAGAAATCCTGCATCCTATTTTTGTCGCAAAATCGTGACACTTTCTCCAACCGAATGCTGCCATATCAATCTATCACGAAATCGTGACACTTTCTCTTCCTTGCACTCTTTTCTACTTGCACTAGCGAAAACGAAACATGTCGCGAAATCATGACACTTTTTCTACCTTGTGTTTTTCTCTGCCTTACGCCCGTGAAAATGGAACATGTCACGAAATCATGACGCTTTCACCTTTGAGCTCTTCCTCCTTGAATTTGTCATGAAATCATGACACTTCTAGCTTTCGTACGTTTTCTTTGTAGCCTGTCACGAAATCGTGATGCTTTCAGCTTTCGTACGACTTCTCTGCAACCTGTCACGAAATCGTGATAGTTCTCATTTTCAGACTCTTCCCTTTGCTGCATGTCATGAAATCGTGACACTTTTCGTGTTACTTTCTCTCTCTTCGAACTTGTCGTGAAATCACGACAATTCACACTACGGACTCTCTCTCTGCATTATGTCGCGAAATCATGACACTTTTTCTTTCGGACTCTCTCTCCTGCAACATGTCACGAAATCACGACACTTTTTCGTCCGTTCAACCTTCCTTGCAATATGTCACAAAATCGTGACATTTTTTACTCAAACATTCTCTCTCCTGTTTGAGTCGCGAAACTACGACATGTCACGATATCGCGACACTTTTCTAACTTGATTTCTCTTTCCTGCTTAAGTCACGAAAATGCGACATGTCGTGATATCGCGACACTTTTCTAACTTGCTTTCTTTCGAACCTGTCAAGCCGTAACCTTCATCAAAACAAATTATTTTACATCAAATCAAATTCCTTCAAAAGCTTCTTGACATCAATGACAACTTATACACTTGAGCAAAGGCAATGCACCCAAGGTACCCAAAATTGCCAACAATCTCCCCCTTTGTCATTGATGGCAAACCTTTATTGAAAACACGTCTCAAGAGCCAAAATCGAAACCAGTTGTGTTAACAACTGAGAAACTATGCCCACAACTGAGAATATTCCTTTGAAGTTTTGCTCCCCCTGACTTGAAGCTTTCCTCTTCACTTGAAGCTCTCCCCCTTACTCATCTCTCCCCATTTTTCATCAATGGCAAAGGGTCACCTTTGGGGCTCAGGACTAAGAATGAGCCTCTTAGCTTAGTCCCTCCCCCACCTCCTGAAGAGGTGATTAATTTTGGGGTGGGATTAAAACTCCCATTAGGAACTGATCATCATCAATGTCTATCACTTCCTTGTCGGGCCTTCCCTTGAACTCTTTGTCCATATTCCTATTATTATTTCTGTCACTGTTCCTGTTCCTGTTATCATTCCTGTTCTTATCAATGCCTTGATCCTTGGACCTGTTCGTACCACTGTTCCTGTTCCTATACCTTGGAAGTTCAGCTCTACATTGTCTAGCTGTGTGACCTTGACCTTCATTGTTGCACTTATAACAAGTAACAATGTTATTTCTTTTAGGCATACCTGTTCTTTGAATCTGCCTGTTCTGACTAACCCTATTCCTGTTATTAGCCTTGCAGAAAATTGCCTTATGCCCAAACTCGTTTACAAGAGTAGCAATACCCTTGAAAGAAATTACCACCTCTGAAACTGTCATTTACCTTCTTTACTTGAGTCATGCAATGCAAAGCCATGTGACCAAACCTGTGACACGCAAAACATCTGTCGTGAAATTTTCCTTTATTTGACCTCTTGGGTCCTGAAAACTTCTTCTTCTCATTCTGAATTCTATTTTCTATTTTTGCGCATCTATCATTCAAGGACTCATGATCTGAAATACTTTCCTCATCGAAACTCTCTTCCTTTTGGAGTCTCTTACTAGACTCTCCAACTTGTTCCTTGCGTGGCTTAACAAAACCAAGCCCTGTTTTATCTGTTGTCTTTCTTTGACCTTTGATGAGAGATTTAACCCTTTTGGAGCTATCTTGAAACCTGTAAAGCTTATCCTTGTATTCTTTAGTTTCTTCTTTCAAAGAAGCCATTTTCTGTTCTAACTTACTATACTCAAGAACCTTAGACTCTAACTCATCCTTGAGTTCTTGCATCTTAGCTATAGAGAATTCAAGATTTTCTATAAGATCATCTCTCTCCATACACCATTCATCTAACTTATCCTTGAGTCTAGCATTCTTATTTCTTTCCTTTTTCAAAGCACTAAGAGCACTACTAAGTTCACTTTCATGATCCTTTATTTGTTTGCTTTTTGAATCATCAAAGCCTTTTTCAAATTTCTTATCACTAGAGGTGCTACCTTTTTCAAAAACCATACATGCATCTTCCTTATAGTTTTCTGAAGCATCCTCATACATACTAGAAACCAAATAATTATTTGTGCAATCATCCTCAAGGTGACCAAAATTTCCACATCTAAGATATTTCATGATAATGAATCTATGTTTAGGTTCTTCCTCCTTTTTTGATATGAACAACATCTCATTTTCATTTTCACTTGAAAAACTTTCACTATCACTACTAGAACACTTACTTGCTTTGTCTAGGTAGAAACTCTTCTTGTGCTTATGAGAATACCTCTTTCCTTGATTGTTGTGCTCATCTTTGTTCTTTCTATGATGCTTGTGCTTTTTAGAATCCTTGCTCTTAGAATCCTGTTTATCTTCATCACTTTCATCCTTGGGAACAGTATAGTCTGTAGCATAATGACCAAACTTTCCACAATTGAAACATCTTATTATTTTTCATGCTTTTGTGCTTTCTAGAGAATTTGCCTTTCTTGTTGTAATATGCCTCTTCATCACTAGAAGACTCATCACTCTCTTGAAGCTGTTTACCCTTGGATTTCTTGGTAGCCTTGAAAGCTGCCTCTTTCTTGACGTCAACCTTCACTTGAGTTCTCAACTCAAATGCTGCAAGTATACTATGGAGCTCATCCTTTTTCAACTTATCCAAATATTTAGCTTCCTCAATAGCAAAAATCTTTTCACTAAATCTATTAGGAAGAGATCTTAAAATCTTATCACAAACATCGTTTTCAGCAACTACCAAAGCAATATCAATGACAATATCCCAATCAATATTATACAATATATCAATGACAATATCAATAGCAAAAACCAAAGCAATGTACAAATCGTCACACACACATGAGACACTAATTTACATGGTTCGCTCAATGTGAGCTACATCCACGGATAAAATATTTCACTAAATTTTATCAATCCAAATTCTGGGAATACCTTTCTCGATTACAATGTTTATGGGCACCAACCCAAAGGAGACACCAATCCCCTAATCTCGAGTTCGTGGGCACCAACCCATAGGAGACACCAATCCCCTAGCTCGCTCTCGCGTCGGTGATCCTCTAGAAGACCTCTGCCTCCGCTGACCTTAGAAAATGGAACTCTATCCATAGAAGACACCTGTCCTCCCTTCTCTAGCTGGAGACCTCTGTCCTCAACTCTATCACCTCCAAAGCTGGTCCTTGAATTTGCACTAAACAAAGTCCTTCGATCTAGCACAAATGTCCTTGTCCGTCTTTGCCTATCTGCTCTCTATGCCCTCTGCTCTCTCTATGCAAACACACCCGCACTTGGTCAAACTTCAACCCTTGCACTGTCTGTGCACACTCTTCTTCCTTTACGATCTTTCACACTCAAAATGATTTGATAAAATGCACTCTACACACTATGATCGAATTTTGCACTCTGCTCTCAGCGATCAAACTTCTTGCTCTATGCACTATTTGTGAACATCGCACTTCAACCACACATCGATATCCTTTCCAACTCTCCAAACAGCCCTCATTTTATACTAACACTTTCAAGATCAAAACCTTGATCTTAGTTGACTGCACAACCCTAAACTATGTCGACTGCAAGCCCTAATTTTTGTCGATTAAAATTTAACTTTGTTGGCTTCACTACCTCTGGAACACTTCTGTAGCTTCTACCGTGAAACTACAACATGTCACGATATCGTGACACCTTTGCAATCGTATGCTTTCTTTTGGCTTTTGTCACGATATCGCAACACTTCAGCCTTTGTCGACTTCAACTAAGCTCTTGTCGCGATATCGCGACACTTTTGACTCAGTCAGCATCAACTTTGCTTTCGTCACGATATCACGACACTTCACCCTTCGTCGACCTCCTTTCTGCTTTTGTCGTGAAATCATGACACTTCTGTCTTCATAGCCTTCCTCTCTGCTTTTGTCGCGAAATTGTGACCCTTCTATAGAAATCCTGCATCCTATTTTTGTCGCAAAATCGTGACACTTTCTCCAACCGAATGCTGCCATATCAATCTATCACGAAATCGTGACACTTTCTCTTCCTTGCACTCTTTTCTACTTGCACTAGCGAAAATGGAACATGTCGCAAAATCATGACACTTTTGCTACCTTGTGTTTTTCTCTGCCTTACGCCCGCGAAAATGGAACATGTCACGAAATCATGACGCTTTCACCTTTGAGATCTTCCTCCTTGAATTTGTCATGAAATCGTGACACTTCTAGCTTTCGTATGTTTTCTTTGCAGCCTATCACAAAATCGCGATGCTTTCAGCTTTTGTACGACTTCTCTGCAACCTGTCACGAAATCGTGATAGTTCTCATTTTCAGACTCTTCCCTTTGCTGCATGTCGTGAAATCGTGACACTTTTCGTGTTACTTTCTCTCTCTTCGAACTTGTCGTGAAATCACGACAATTCACACTACGGACTCTCTCTTCTGCATTATGTCGCGAAATCATGACACTTTTTCTTTTGGACTCTCTCTCCTGCAACATGTCACAAAATCACGACACTTTTTCGTCCGTTCAACCTTCCTTGCAATATGTCGCAAAATCGTGACATTTTTTACTCAAACATTCTCTCTCCTCTTTGAGTCGCGAAACTATGACATGTCACGATATCGCGACACTTTTCTAACTTGCTTTCTCTCTCCTGCTTAAGTCACGAAAATGCGACATGTCGTGATATCGCGACACTTTTCTAACTTGCTTTCTTTCGAACCTGTCAAGCCGTAACCTTCATCAAAACAAATTATTTTACATCAAATCAAATTCCTTCAAAAGCTTCTTGACATCAATGACAACTTATACACTTGAGCAAAGGCAATGCACCCAAGGTACCCAAAATTGCCAACAATCTCCCCCTTTGTCATTGATGGCAAACCTTTATTGAAAACACGTCTCAAGAGCCAAAACCGAAACCAATTGTGTTAACAACTGAGAAACTATGCCCACAACTGAGAATATTCCTTTGAAGTTTTGCTCCCCCTGACTTGAAGCTTTCCTCTTCACTTGAAGCTCTCCCCCTTACTCTATCTCTCCCCCTTTTTCATCAATGGCAAAGGGTCACCTTTGGGGCTCGGGACTAAGAATGAGCCTCTTAGCTTAGTCCCTCCCCCACCTCCTGATGAGGTGATTAATTCTGGGGTGGGAGTAAAACTCCCATTAGGCACTGATCATCATCAGTGTCTATCACTTCCTTGTCGGGCCTTCCCTTGAACTCTTTGTCCATATTCCTATTATTATTTCTGTCACTGTTCCTGTTATTGTTATCATTCCTGTTCTTATCAATGCCTTGATCCTTGGACCTGTTCGTACCACTGTTCCTGTTCCTATACCTTGGAAGTTCAGCTCTACATTGTCTAGCTGTGTGACCTTCATTTTTGCACTTATAACAAGTAACAATGTTATTTCTTTTAGGCATACCTGTTCTTTGAATCTGCCCGTTCTGACTAACCCTATTCCTGTTATTAGCCTTGCAGAAAATTGCCTTATGCCCAAACTGTTTACAAGAGTAGCAATACCCTTGAAAGAAACTACCACCTCTCGAAACTGTCATTTACCTTCCTTACTTGAGTCATGCAATGCAAAGCCATGTGACCAAACCTGTGACACGCAAAACATCTGTCGTGAAATTTTCCTTTATTTGACCTCTTGGGTCCTGAAAACTTCTTCTTCTCATTTTGAATTCTATTTTCTATTTTTGCGCATCTATCATTCAAGGACTCATGATCTGAAATACTTTTCTCATCAGAACTCTCTTCCTTTTGGAGTCTCTTACTAGACTCTCCAACTTGTTCCTTGCGTGGCTTAACAAAACCAAGCCCTGTTTTATCTGTTGTCTTTCTTTGACCTTTGATGAGTGACTTAACCCTTTTGGAGCTATCTTGAAACCTGTAAAGCTTATCCTTGTACTATTTAGTTTCTTCTTTCAAAGAAGCCATTTTCTCGTTCTAACTTACTATACTCAAGAACCTTAGACTCTAACTCATCCTTGAGTTCTTGCATCTTAGCTATAGAGAATTCAAGATTTTCTATAAGATCATCTCTCTCCATACACCATTCATCTAACTTATCCTTGAGTCTAGCATTCTTCTTTCTTTCTTTTTTCAAAGCACTAAGAGCACTACTAAGTTCACTTTCATGATCCTTTATTTGTTTGCTTTCTGAATCATCAAAGCCTTTTTCAGATTTCTTATCACTAGAGGTGCTACCTTTTTCAAAAACCATACATGCATCTTCCTTATAGTTTTCTAAAGCATCCTCATACATACTAGAAACCAAATAATTATTTGTGCAATCATCCTCAAGGTGACCAAAATTTCCACATCTAAGACATTTCATGATAATGAATCTATGTTTCGGTTCTTCCTCCTTTTTTGATATGAACAACATCTCATTTTCATTTTCACTTGAAAAACTTTCACTATCACTACTAGAACACTTACTTGCTTTGTCTAGGTAGAAACTCTTCTTGTGCTTGTGAGAATACCTCTTTCCTTGATTTTTGTGCTCATATTTGTTCTTTCTATGATGCTTGTGCTTTTTAGAATCCTTGCTCTTAGAATCCTGTTTATCTTCATCACTTTCATCCTTGGGAACAGTATAGTCTGTAGCATAATGACCAAACTTTCCACAATTGAAACATCTTGTTATTTTTATGCTTTTGTGCTTTCTAGAGAATTTTCCTTTCTTGCTGTAATATGCCTCTTCATCACTAGAAGACTCATCACTCTCTTGAAACTGTTTACCCTTGGATTTCTTGGTAGCCTTGAAAGCTGCCTCTTTCTTGACGTCAACCTTCACTTGAGTTCTCAACTCAAATGCTGCAAGTATACTATGGAGCTCATCCTTTTTCAACTTATCCAAATATTTAGCTTCCTCAATAGCAAAAATCTTTTCACTAAATCTATTAGGAAGAGATCTTAAAATCTTATCACAAACATCGTTTTCAGCAAGCTCAAGACCTAAGTATTTCATGGAGTTAACAACCTCATCCATATGAAGCATGTAGTCACTAATATTTTCATCATTATTCATCTTGAGTTGTTCAAATATACCTTTGAAGTGTCTCAACTTGGCCTTTCTGACATTTGTATCACCTGTATGAACCACCTACAACTGTTTTCACATTTCACTAGTCGTCTTGTAGTGAATCACTTTGGTGAGATCTACTTTCTATAAGCCTTTCAGAATTGTATTCATTGCTTTTGAATTGTTGTGATGTAGGAGCCTTTCTTCTTTAGTATTTGGACCATGTACAGGAATAGTGTACTCATCTTCAATTACTTCCCATACCTCATTACCAAGTGCCATTAGATGAACCTTCATCCTTGCACTCCAAAGACCAAATTCTGACCCATCAAGAATAGGTGTTGCATTGCCACTTGAATAATCCATTGTGTTCTTAACCAGATCTTCTTTCAAGCTGTTAAACTTTTTGAAGGCACCCGCTCTGATACCAATTGAAGAACACAAGCTTATACTAAGAGGGTGGGGTGAACAGTATAAGACCACTTTTTACTTTTCTTATCCCAATCAATATTATACAATATATCAATGACAATATCAATAGCAAAAACCAAAGCAATGTACAAATCGTCACACACACATGAGACACTAATTTACATGGTTCGCTCAATGTGAGCTACATCCACGGATAAAATCTTTCACTAAATTTTATCAATCCAAATTCTGGGAATACCTTTCTCGATTACAATGTTTATGGGCACCAACCCAAAGGAGACACCAATCCCCTAATCTTGAGTTCGTGGGCACCAACCCATAGGAGACACCAATCCCCTAGCTCTGCTCTGGTTGGTGATCCTCTAGAAGACCTCTCGCCTCCACTGCCCTTAGAAAATGGAACTCTATCCATAGAAGACACCTGTCCTCCCTACTCTAGCTGGAGACCTCTCGTCCTCAACTCTATCACCTCCAAAGCTGGTCCTCGAATTTGCACTAAACACAGTCCTTCGATCTAGCACAAATGTCCTCGTTCGTCTTTGCCTGTCTGCTCTCTATGCCCTCTGCTCTCTCTATGCAAACACACATGCACTTGGTCAAACTTCAACCCTTGCACTGTCTGTGCACACTCTTCTTCCTTTACGATCTTTCACACTCAAAATGATTTGATAAAATGCACTCTACACACTATGATCAAATTTTGCACTCTGCTCTCGACGATCAAACTTCTTGCTCTATGCACTATCTGCGAACGTCGCACTTCAACCACACATCGATATCCTTTCCAAATCTCCAAACAGCCCTCATTTTATACTAACACTTTCAAGATCAAAACCTTGATCTTAGTCGGCTGCACAACCCTAAACTATGTCGATTGCAAGCCCTAATTTTTGTCGGATAAAATTTAACTTTGTCGGCTTCACTACCTCTGGAAAACTTCTGTAGCTTCTACCGTGAAACTACAACATGTCACGATATCGTGACACCTTTGCAACCGTATACTTTCTTTTGGCTTTTGTCACGATATCGCGACACTTCAGCCTTTGTCGACTTCAACTAAGCTCTTGTCGCGATATCGCGACACTTTTGACTCAGTCAGCATCAACTTTGCTTTTGTCACGATATCACGACACTTCTCCCTTCGTCGACCTCCTTTCTGCTTTTGTTGTGAAATCATGACACTTCTGTCTTCATAGCCTTCCTCTCTGCTTTTGTCACGAAATTGTGACCCTTCTCCTATAGAAATCCTGCATCCTATTTTTGTCGCAAAATCATGACACTTTCTCCAACCAAATGCTGCCATATCAATCTATCACGAAATCGTGACACTTTCTCTTCCTTGCACTCTTTTCTACTTGCACTAGCGAAAACGAAACATGTCGCAAAATCATGACACTTTTGCTACCTTGTGTTTTTCTCTGCCTTACGCCCGCAAAAATGGAACATGTCACGAAATCACGACGCTTTCACCTTTGAGATCTTCCTCCTTGAATTTGTCATGAAATCGTGACACTTCTAGCTTTCGTACGTTTTCTTTGTAGCCTATCACAAAATCACGATGCTTTCAGCTTTCGTACGACTTCTCTGCAACCTATCACGAAATCGTGATAGTTCTCATTTTCAGACTCTTCCCTTTACTGCATGTCGTGAAATTGTGACACTTTTCATGTTACTTTCTCTCTCTTTGAACTTGTCGTGAAATCACGACAATTCACACTATGGACTCTCTCTTCTGCATTATGTTGCAAAATCATGACACTTTTTCTTTTGGACTCTCTCTCCTGCAACATGTCACAAAATCACGACACTTTTTCATCCGTTCAACCTTCCTTGCAATATGTCGCAAAATCGCGATATTTTTTACTCAAACATTCTCTCTCCTCTTTGAGTCGCGAAACTACGACATGTCACGATATCGCGACACTTTTCTAACTTGCTTTCTCTCTCCTGCTTAAGTCACGAAAATGCGACATGTCGTGATATCACGACACTTTTCTAACTTGCTTTCTTTCGAACCTGTCAAGCCGTAACCTTCATCAAAACAAATTATTTTATATCAAATCAAATTCCTTCAAAAGCTTCTTGACATCAATGACAACTTATACACTTGAGCAAAGGCAATGCACCCAAGGTACCCAAAATTGCCAAGACTTATTAGGAATAACTTTCCAATACCTTATAATACATAATATTTTACTATATATAGACAAAATTGGGGAGTCTTTCCCTTCAAAACTATGCAAGAATCAAAAGCCTTTTCTAATGCTACATTAGGTCTCTATCTACACTTGGCTATTTATATTATCTAGGTCTTTGGATCTAGAATAATCAATGTTGAATGGTTCTAGGTCTTTTGTTATGTATTCATTGTTACTTTTGTTAGGTACCCTTTCATGAGGATCCCCATATATTAAGTCTAGAGATCTATAATCAATACTTCATGCTTGAGGATGCCCCCCATTACAGCTCCCAAGTTATGGTTTTTAATATGTTAACTTCTCCCCTAGGGCTTTCATGTTCAAGTGGTTCTAGTAGGTGAGCTCAAAAAATTTTACGACCATTTTCTTCATGAGTTTATCTACTCTTCCTGGGAGGCTATGTGTGGATGTTACTTGTGGTAAAGACCCTAGAATTTTCTTAATGTGGAAGAGCATAGGTTGATAATGAGCTCTGATTGGTTACTATTTTTATCTTTTACTACATTTGGGCCCACAAGGGTGGAATGTTTTTCCTTTGATCGGTCAGGTATATCATTTCCATACTTCCTTCAAATTCTTAACTCCTTTTTGACCATTGATATTGGAATATTGTAAGTCATCAGATGTTAGAATTTAATGGTCTAGAGAGCCCTTAAAAAAAATTTGGCCTTAATATCTCAATGTTTTCTCTACATATTTGTAGGACATTGAATCTATTTCATACCCAAGATCGATATTTGACCTCTCGTGAATATATTCTTTGATGGATTAGTTGATTCCTCTCATGGATGACCAATGTATCTACCACATGTTAACTTATTGGTTGATGGTGAAGTTTATTTTAACAAATTCCTTGATGTCTGTCTAAAGAAACATGGGTCATTAATTTGGATGGTCCATGATGAGTTTTGCCTTGCTAGTTTTCTTTGAAGTGGCATGAATCATCAATCTCACATCATACAATTTGTAAAAAAATTTCTCCTTACCTTCCACCAGACATCTTCCAAACTTCATAGGTCATTGATCTATGATTAGAAAATCCACAAAGTCTTTAACTCCCCAAGCTTGATCTTTATCTCTTAAAATATTAGAATCTCTTAAAATTGTGAGTCATTGATATTTATTCAGATAGTTTATGGAAATTTACCTCCATAATTTCCATCATAATTTTATTAGACTCTGTGGGCTATTGACTTATGATCGAACGATATGAGAAACTTTTGTCTCCTTGGGCTTTGTCATAGTTCCCTAAAACTAAGTGGGTCATCAATCTTAAATTAGATGGTTTACAAATCTTCCTTTGCTAACTTTCATCAAAAATATTTATAACTCTTACGCTTCAAAACATTTCTTTTACCATCTCCCCTTGAAAATATCTTGAAATAATATGAGCTATCGATCTTCATCAGATAATTTGTGAATTTTTTTGCATAGTTTTGCTTCATTGAAGGAATCTGAAAACAATGTAGACTATTGATTGTTATGATATGATAATTTGTGGAACTTTACTTCATTACCCTTCATTGAAAACCTCTAAAGTTCTACAAGCCATTAATTTTCATCAAACAACTTATGGAACTTTTCTTCACCAATTTTTATCGAAGAATTTTAGAAATAACATGGGTTGTCTATTTGAATTTGGATGATTTACAAACCTTTAACTTTGCCATCCTTTGTCAAATTTTCCTCAAAATAATGTAGGACATTGTTTTATGATCAAATGGTCTAAAAAACTTTAGAATTAAAGTGTTCCAATAGGACTTATGAATTATTGGGTCTTCAACTTGCTCTCTAACCATTGCTCCTCTTGATGGAAATATTATATGTTGCATCCTTGTATGGATGTGAAGGAGGTTAACCTATTGTGCCTTTGACCAAATGCAAAAAAGCTATCTATGGTAGGGGTTTCTTGGATCATCTAATGCCATGATTAGATAGTATGTATAATTTTTGTGATATGAGCACTTTTGAGTCCTTTATCTTTGGTAATTGTTCAATTATTCCCATATGATCTCCTAATAATGATGTCATGTGAGTGTAGTGGGGTGATGATGGCCATATGGACAACCATTTTGATCCCAATTAGATGTGGAAGAATACTAGGCTTATGGGCTTGATAAAATGGGGGTAGCTTACCTTTGCAATTGCTATTTGCGTTGAACCTTAGCCAATGGTAGAGTCATTTTATTTATCATCAAAATGGCTCCTCAACTCCAACCAAATGTAGGGTTTGAATTAGAAATCACCAAAAGGACTATCAAGAATAGTGTGAGCCATTGGATGGTCAATGCAACTTAATGGTTCAAAATTTTCCATATTCACTTCAGGATTCTAACAGGAATTTTATTCTTACATTCTTTTTAATAATTTATTAGGATGTTTTAGTTGAGGATTGGTAGCATTTTAGGGGCCCTTCATCTCACTCCTTTTTCAAATCAGCACTATTCAATTATTGGATGACCTACTAAAGTCAACCTTCTTGGTAGGATTTGCTAGGTGTAGTGAATTTTCACAACAAATATAATGTTCTCTTCCCTTTTATGATTATCTTTGGAGAAATGCTTGTGCCTCCACTTGATATTTGTGACACTAAAATATTCAATTATGATTGTCTTTTCAAAATTTTCCACATTTTGTCCATGTACTTTTCCATCATAAAGAATCACATATCTAGACACAAGGCATTATCAATATTTGGGGTCATAACATTTATCTACCTTATTTTATTAAGAATATCCAAGAAGAATACATGCTTGAATCTTTGCATCTAACTTCTTCTTTTCTTATATTTAACATAAGCATAATCCAGGTTCGAGGTGTAGACCAATTGGTTCATCCAAACCCCATAAGGTGGGCGGAGGTCCAAGGTTCAAATCTCGGGCCTCGTCGGACTGAATGCTTGTCCCTTTCCTGGTGATTTCAGCGGCATAAAAGGTTTAAAATGATTGTGGCATGGTGGTTATAGGGGCATACTGTGCGAAGATCTGTGTGGCGGCTTCCGGGATGGACAATGCAGAATACTATGGCAGCCATAAAATTTGGACAACCTGCCCGGATTCGTGGCGGCTACCGATTCCACCATGTAAATTCAAAAAAAAAAAAAACATAAGCATAAGCCAAACAATAAATCACTCTCAAGTTACTTACTAAAGGCTTATTTTTATACCATGCTTCGTGATGATTCATAATAACTATAACAATTATGGGACTTCTAATGAGGATGTACATTTTTGTTGCAACTACATAATCCTACAAATTATTGCCCAAACCTTTTTCTAGTACTATGCTTCATGTCATCTTCGTGATTGTCCTATTCTTACTTATTACTACTTTAATTTATTGATGTGTATAGGTTGTTATCAATTGCCCTTGTATCCCCTGCTCATCATAAAATGGATTGCATTTCTTAGAACAAAACTCACTACCATGATAAATCCTTAATGTTTAAATTTTATATTTGTTTTCATTCCCTACTATGGCTTTGAAGCTCTTGAATACTTCAACAACATCACTCTTATTTTTTTTTTTAAATACTCAAGTTTTTCTTGTATGGTCATTAATAAAAGTGATAAAATAGAAAGATCTACCAACACTTGATATGTGTATTGGACCACAAATATTTGAATAAATTAGTTATAATGGACATGATGATTTCCATGCTCTTCCTTTTGGAAATCTCTCTCTATAATTTTTTTCCATTGTACAAGCTCCATGCACTTCTTGCTTCTACATATTCCTTTAGCATTCAATAAGCTTCAAAAATTTAGGTGACCATACCTTTGGTGCCATAACCTATTGTTGTTCTCAATAGTTGTATAATATAAATCACTCTCACATCCTCCAAGTTTCAAAAGAAACATTATGTTCTTTTTCATACATTCAATAGCAACTACTTAGTTTCCATTTTCTTTGTCATAGATGATGCACTCCTTATTATCAAACACTACTTTAAAGTTTTTCTTTGGAAGTTGCTTACACTAGTATGTAAAAAGAAAATCATATGTTAATTCAATTTGAATGGGCCTAATAGTAAGAATTGGGATGCTAAATAGAAGGTTCAAAGTTTGTATCCAATAGGGGGTAGAGTTGTGCACCATACTTTGCTAACTAGAGTTTGGTTAGATAAACATATATTGGGTAAATAACATCCCGTATGAGGGTCATCTCATATTTGGTTTTGTGGACATAAAAACTACCTTACCTTTACCTTTTAAGGTTCATTTTCTTCAACCTTCAATATTTTGTTATTTTTAAATTTCACCTTGCTCTTGTATGAGTCATCCATCTCCACAAATAACTCTTTATTAATGGTCATATGCTTCGAACAATCAAAATCTAAGTACTAACTATTTAGTTGAAACTTCTACCATATTTCTCTTATCCACAAGTCCACCTCCAAATTTTTCACTATAACCTTCTCTTCTACCATGGCCTCTTTGAATGTTGACTTTGTTGTTCCCCTCTTTGTCCTTGGGAATACACTAGCCTTGGAAGTAAAATCTTACTTCAAATTTTTTTCTTCATCATTTTTAATTTTCTTTATGGGACATAAGTGATCACACCAATTCATCAAACTCCAAATTTTTCAAATCTTTATTTTCTTCAACAATTATTGCATAAATAATTCACTTTGGTATCAATGTTCTTAACACATTTTTGACAATTTCCTTTTATTGGTTTTTCACCATAGAGACATATCTTAATTGTGATGTCATGCACCCTTACACAAAAATATCCCGCATTCTCAATGTCCTTCATTCTCAT
Source organism: Wollemia nobilis (assembly GCA_028583015.1). Classification (NCBI taxonomy): domain Eukaryota; kingdom Viridiplantae; phylum Streptophyta; class Pinopsida; order Araucariales; family Araucariaceae; genus Wollemia; species Wollemia nobilis. Next base: position 27,794,351 of record JAQPPZ010000523.1, read on the forward strand.
ATTTTTATGTTCTCTTTCATTATCTATAAATCCACGAATTTCACATGAACAAACCCTTGATAGGTTATCTTGAAGGTGTCCCAAGCTCTCATATTTTTTTTCTATGTTTCATATTCCTATTTTTATAGCTCATAAAATACTCCAATCTATTGGTTCATATTTTTATCTTTCATAACATCCTCTATGAGGGTCATATCATATTTTATCTCGTGGACATAAAGACTACCTTACCTTTACCTTTTAAGGTTCATTTTTCTTCAACCTTCAATGTTTTGTTATTTTTTAATTTTACCTACTCTTGTATGCATCATCCATCTCCACAAATAACTCTTTATTAATGGTCATATGCTTTGAACAATCAAAATATAAGTACTAACTCTTTAGTTGAAACTTCTACCATATTTCTCTTATCCACAAGTCTACCTCCAACTTTTACACTATAACCTTCTCTTCTAGCATGGCCTCTTTGAATGTTGACTTTGTTGTTCCTCTCTTTGTCCTTGGGAATACACTAGCCTTGGAAGTAAAAACTTACTTTAAGTTTTATTTTTCATCATTTTTTTTTTTTATGGGACATAAGTGATCACACCAATTCATAAAATTCCAAATTCTTCAAATATTTATTTTTTTCAATAATTATTGCATAATTATTCCACTTTGGTATCACTGTTTTTAACACCTTTGTGACAACATCTCTTTTTATTGGTTTTTCACCATAGAGACATATCTTGATCGTAATGTCATGCACCCTTACACAAAAATATCCCGCATTCTCAATGCCCTTTATTCTCATATTTTTATGTTCTCTTTCATTATCTATAACTCCACTAATTTCACGTGAACAAACCCTTGATAGGTTATCTTGAAGATGTCCCAAGCTCTCATTTTTTTTTTTATGTTTCATATTCCTGTTTTTATAGCTCATAAAATACTCCAATCTATTGGTTCCTATTTTTATCTTTCATAACATACTCTATGAGAGTCATCTCATATTTGATCTCGTGGACATAAAGACTACCTTACATTTACCTTTTAAGGTTCCTTTTTCTTCAACCTTCAATATTTTGTTATTTTTAAATTTTACCTTGCTCTTGTATGAGTCATCCATCTCCACAAATAACTCTTTATTAATGTTCATATGCTTTGAACAACCAAAATCTAAATACTAACTCTTTAATTGAAACTTTAACTTATCCACAAGTTTGCCTCCAGTTTTTCCACTATAACCTTCTTTTCTACCATGGCCTCTTTGAATGTTGACTTTGTTGTTCCCCTCTTTGTCCTTGGGAATACACTAGCCTTGGAAGTAAAATCTTACTTCAAATTTTATTCTTCATCATTTTTAATTTTCTTTATAGGACATAAGTGATCACACCAATTCATCAAACTCCAAATTTTTCAAATCTTTATTTTCTTCAACAATTATTGCATAAATAATTCACTTTGGTATCAATGTTCTTAACACATTTTTGACAATTTCCTTTTATTGGTTTTCACCATAGAGACATATCTTAATTGTGATGTCATGCACCCTTACACAAAAATATCCCGCATTCTCAATGTCCTTCATTCTCATATTTTTATGTTCTCTTTCATTATCTATAAATCCACGAATTTCACATGAACAAACCCTTGATAGGTTATCTTGAAGGTGTCCCAAGCTCTCATATTTTTTTTCTATGTTTCATATTCCTATTTTTATAGCTCATAAAATACTCCAATCTATTGGTTCATATTTTTATCTTTCATAACATCCTCTATGAGGGTCATATCATATTTTATCTCGTGGACATAAAGACTACCTTACCTTTACATTTTAAGGTTCTTTTTTCTTCAACCTTCAATGTTTTGTTATTTTTAAATTTCACCTTGCTCTTGTATGAGTCAACCATCTCCACAAATAACTCTTTATTAATGGTCATATGATTTGAACAACCCAAATCTAAGTACTAACTCTTTAGTTGAAACTTTAACCATATTCTCTTATCCACAAGTATGCCTCCAACTTTTCCCCTATAACCTTCTCTTCTACCATGGCCTCTTTGAATGTTGACATTGTTGTTTCCCTCTTTGTCCTTGGGAACACACTAGCCTTGGAAGTGAAAACTTACTTTAAGTTTTATTTTTCATCATTTTTAATTTTCTTTATGGGACATAAGTGATCACACCAATTCATAAAACTCCAACTTCTTCAAATATTTATTTATTTTTCAATAATTATTGCATAATTATTCCACTTTGGTATCAATGTTCTTAACACCTTTTTGACAACATCTCCTTTTATTGTTTTTTCACCATAGAGACATATCTTGATCGTAATATCATGCACCCTTACACAAAAATATCCTGCATTCTCAACATCCTTTATTCTCATATTTTTATGTTCTCTTTCATTATCTATATCAAACCCTTGATAGGTTATCTTGAAGGTATCTCAAGCTCCTTTAGTAGTCTTGGCACTTTCAATTTTCAAAAAAATATTTGTATCAAAAATATGTGATGCAAAGCCAAGGCATATTTTTCTTTTATGTTTCATATTCCTATTTTTATAGCTCATAAAATACTCCAATCTGTTGGTTCCTTGTATCCATGTTTCACAAAACTTCATACTTCCTTATAAATCAACAAAGTCCTCATCATTATGCACCAATAATCATTTTTTCTCCTTTAAATTCTAGGATGGGTAGTGAAGCATTACCATATGCTACAAAAGCTAAAACAATAATGTATGAAGTCTTCCTCTATAAACTTAAATTCTAAATTATTTTCTTTAAAAAAAAATCAAATCTTCACTCTTCATCTCTCCAAATTCTATATTCCAATTTTTAATATTAATATATAAAATAACATAATATTTTAATAATAATAATAATAATAAAAAAATTATTCTAAAACCCTTAAAAAATACTTTATTAATCTATATATATTCTTCTATACAATAGAATATACTTATATATACATACAATCAAATCAAATATCACCTAATAAAATGTCACATAAAGTGGACTCTCGATACTTTACCTTTTCTCCAAATCTAACCATTTCACTTTTGATATTTTCCCCTGTTCTTATCTTCTAATTTTTTCAGAACTCTTATTGCATCTTAATCTTTTTTTTTTTTTGTCTCATTTTAGAAGACTAGGACATCATCGTGTGCAATTCACCTCACTGAAAGTGGTTGTGGAATACAAAAACCTAGATGGTGATAGTTAAATTTTTGGGTTTTTTTTAAGATTAAAGTTTTGGAGACTAAAGTTTAAATTAATGTGAAATGAGTTTTGGTCGACAATGTAATTCAAGGTTCAAATTATTGTTTCTATTAATAAGTTTAGCTCTCAACCATATAAAAAATTATGATTAAAAACATCCTCTCTTAAAAGTTTCTCATACTAATCAACTAAACAAATCAATGTCTCAATCAAACTTATCCCACAAAAAATTTAAATATCAAAATACTAAAAACATCCTCTCTTAAAAATTTCTTATGCTAGTCAACTAAAAATACTGTCTCAATCAAAATATCACCCCCAAAAAAAATTTAAAATTTAAATATCAAAATACATATTTAGTACGGAAAATGTGAGGCATACGAGGTTGGTTTAGTACGGAGACATGTTGGTGAGGTGGCACGTAAAAGTAGTTCATTTCTACTGCTGGTTGACCATGGAACACAAGAGACAATGTAGACAGCACTACAATAGCCAGGTGCTACCCTACTTTACTGTAGTTGGTGTGATTCCCATGATTTGACGCCGGCAAAGATTTCAGTCTAGACTCTGAAAGCACAACCAATGGAAGCCCGGTCTTTATGGAAAACACGTGCGATTTGTGTCCTGCCCTGCCCTCCCTGTCCCCATTGAAGGGATGGGGTTTCGTTTCGTTTCGTTTGTCCCAACGGACAGAACCCTCTCCAATGAGATGGGACCGCATCTTTGCCCTTTCACGGCGGCTATACAAAATTATCGAGTCCCCATACGTCTGCCAAGAATTTCAAATGTGTAAATCCTTCAAAATTCCAATGGTTTAGGTTTAACGTCACTAAATGCGAGACGTTGAAAAAGTCGCGATTGAGGAAAGACAGGACGAGAGGTGTGAACAAGCAAAGTTCATGGTACCCAGTCGTGCGGGTCCCACAGCCCAAGGACTTTGAATTTTCCGCGCAATTGCGTAGACCATGTTGGTCACCCTCGACTCCGCTGAACGGCTTAAAAACATACACCTATTTTGGATTCGGTCATGACTGCTCGCGTTTTTGCTGGGCCAGGGTCTTCCTCTCGTCCAACCAACGGTTAACTACTTTTGAAGACGTGGAACATTTGCCGCTCTTCTTTTCCTTATTATTTTTTAATCTTTTTTACATAGCATATCCGCTGAGAAGCGGAAAGGTGAGATTTGAACCTGGAGTCTCTCGATTTCAGCTGTAGAGTTTTTTTTATTGAGTTTATACATATACATATCCGCTGTGGGGTATTTAACTGTAGAGTTTTAACTACCCAATTGCTTTACTTTCGATTTCAACTGAAAAGTTTTAACTACCCACTTGCTTTACAACTCTTCTACAAAAAAGAATTTTTTTCTTAATTTCCTTACAGGGCTCTGACTTGATTCGTTCGTTCGATCGTCACCCCGTAAATAACGCTGCTGAATAAGTGCCAAGTCAAGCCATGTGGTGATCTTTCTAGAGAATCCGGAGTCTTTTTAAGCACGTGACGTGCTTAGATCATAAGCCTCCTGCTGCTCTTTTAGAGGAATCAGATCTGTATTAATCTGTCGCCCAAATTTATTGAGAACCGGAGGGGATCGCAATCGAGGAGGTTGTGTTTTTTGGTGGAGATGGAGTTCGTCTTCGATTTAGATGACGACCACCTGCAAATATTTATGAGAAGCACAGTCTTGTACTTACGTTGGACGTATGTGGCGCTGTGGTCGTTAGATCAGAATACACAGTAATTAATTAATTACTTTTGTGAAGTTGTTTTGAACTGCATGAGTTTTTTTTAATGTTTTGAAGAGGGAAGGGTAGAGATTTTAACTTTTATTCATGTTTTTAATGTTTTTTTTGTGTATGCTGTCCATGATTTTCAGACATGTTTTTAATGTTTTTTGTGTATGTTGTCCATGATTTTCAGACAGTTGGTATGCAGAGAGGGATGGTATAACAGAGAAATGGAAGCAGGATCGTCGTCCATGCCCGCGGGGCTCGCCCTCGGCTTTTTTAATGCTTACAAGATGTGTCGCTTTGATTTAAATACAGGGTGAGTTCAGTCTTCTATTATTTCTTTGCTGTTAAAGAGGCTAGTTTTACATCAGCGGCGTTTGGAAATTGGGATTGTGATGCGAAGCAGCACCCAAATGGCAATGCAGGTTCCCAAGTTTGGCTTTAAATTCACCCACAGTGGTTTGGTTGAATGTAAATGAAGCACTGCAACTCAGCAGCAGCAACGACCAATCGGAGTTTTACAGAGTAAGACAATCTGCCTCAATTTTTTTTTTTTTCGAAGAATTTGAAATCATGTTGTGTTCTACAACATCTATTAAACTGCTAACAAGGATGTGAATTTTGTGATGAGTGTAGGTCGCAGGGATTCAGGTGAGTTACGCTGTTTCCCCTGTTTTATAAGACAACTTTTTGGCTTTCCCTAACATTTGGTCTCTTGGTAGACTGTAGTATTCATTCGTTGCGGCCTCGTGGGAGTAATAGAGCTTGGTACAATCAACATGGTAAGCAAAATTCATATTTGCATTTTTCATAGATAGACTTGTATCAATCAGCCTCCACATTTATAAACTATGTTTCCGTTTTGCGTACATATATTTTTGTAATGTTTGCTTGATATTCTCAGGTTCCAGGGAATGAGATGGCGAAATCAAGCATCTTAGCAACGATATACGCCCAGCTCGCACCTCAGGCAACTTCACCTTCGTCGTCGTTGTTATCCCGTTCCATTGATAGCCCCGACAGCTCCTCCATGGGAACCATTCCAACGACCTCGACCAGCGACCGGAGGACTACAGAGGAACAATTAAACATACCTCCACCTTTACCTTTGCCTTTGCCTCCTCGTCTGCCATTCTTTTACCCTTCTGTAACCCCTTACACAGTCAGAGGCTCGGAGGTCTACACTCCGGGAGCCCCATCTCAGCCCAGAATCCCAGGTCAGCAGCCCCTTCCCTTCCGACCGTTTCCACAGCAGACGTCTTCCTCGGTGACGAGCATACGCAGCGCCTTTCAACGGTGGAGAACTTCAGGCAGAATTCCCCTGCGGCCTCAAGTTGGTGGTAGTAGCCATTCCACGTTCAGGAGGTCGGTACAATATTTTCGGCAGATCCAAAATGATAGAATGCGTTCTCTGGTGGCCTCTATGACCAGACCCGGTCCTCCTCCTTCGACCAGCCAAGTTCATCACATGATCTCCGAACGTCGAAGAAGAGAAAAACTCAAGGAGAGCTTCGACGCATTGCGCTCCCTGCTTCCTCCCGGCTCAAGAGTAAGTAACACCATTTCTTCTCCCCTCCTTTGAAAATTTTCTGTCTGCGGAGTAGTCCTAATGGTTTTTCATGAATTACGTTTGCAGAAAGATAAGGCTTCTATTTTGGCAAACACGAAGGAATACCTGGTCAATCTCAAGACCCACATAGAGGAGCTTCAACGAACGAACGAGCAGTTAGAGTCGTTAGTGAGGGAGAAGCAGCAGGGTGGCAACGAGGAAGAAGAAAAAGAAGAAGAAGAAGGTGGTGGAAATACCGAGGAAGCGACGGCATCAATGGGCACCCATGTCACTGTTGAAGAAGAAGGAGCGTCTGACGTCCTGAACAGTAATGTACTTGGACTGCGAGTGGTCGTCGAGAACCCGTCAAATACGATTGATTCGATGATGGCTCTTTTGAACAGTCTCAGACGGATGCAACTCCATATGATTTCCTTCGTCTCCCGCACCACAGAAGCTACACCCCCACAGTTTGTAGTAAATCTAAGGATCAGACTACCCCAGGTATATCTTAGAACCATCATCTCTCCTGGTTTCATTTTGTAGGATTTCTCATCCTTATTAATATCGAGTTTGGATATGTGTGTGGGGAGTTGGATCTCATTTTGTGGGATTCTTCACTCCTATTAATATCGATTTTGGACATGTGTGGGGTTGGCCCTCTTGCTTTTTAACCAGTTAATGTGATGATGCAAATAGAGTTTGAACATGTATGTGCGGAGTTGGGTTTCATTTTTGTGGGATTCTTCACCCCTATTAATATCCAGTACCCCTATTAATATCCAGTTTGGACATGTATGTGGGGAGTTGGCCCTTTTGCTTTCTAACCAGTTAAACATATTTTATGATTGAAATTCCGTTCTAAGTTAATACCTATCTATCTATCTATATTGAGATTATGGGTTCGATTCATTTTAGTTTCTGTAAAATTAATTGAAAGTGGGCGTTTCTACAGGAATGGACAGAAGATGCAGGGAGGCGCGAGCAAGTGAAGGAAGGAATTGTGATAGGCATGGGAGGGGCCCCGAGATAGCACTTTTTCGTGATTGTACTTATTATTGTTGTTGTTCTATTCTATTCTATTCAATTCAATGTCGGGATTCGATGACGCACCCCGCCGCCGCCTCCTTCCCGGCGGCACAAGCCCTCCAGTTTTGGTCAATGGTCCAGTCAACATTATGAGCAGAACAAGAGTTATTAAGAGTGTTTTCTAATGAGTTGTTCAATTATCACTATAATTGGATTCTCTAGATCGGTGAGGGCCTTGACTCTGTCAGGCCAAAACAAATCTTCCTTGGGTTTCCCACTATATTTTTTCCATTGCTGAACCATTCACATTTAATTCAAAGTCTTTGGAGTTACCGTCTTTCTTTTCCTGTAAGCAAAGTAGAAAATCTATTCATTACAAGCCATTGGCTTCCTACCACCTTTGACCCTTGGCGGTCAAAGCAGTGACCGAATGGGATTACCCAATGAAATTATGGTGTACAATCTCCAAAAAAATAATAAAACATGTTTCGTGATGAGCATCAAAGTGGGTCGTGACTCAAATTTGGAGTTGTATAGTGGAATAGAAAGGGACTTATACGGATGTCTTAGGTAACATTTATATATATTATTTAAGTTTTCTTGAATATTGTGTTTGACCATACCTGCCAAGGATACATGTGGTGTATAATTCCTTTTAAGGAAGATTTTAAAAATAATAATATTTATTTGATTTTTTATAAATTTGATGTATGAGATTAAAATGGGTTTTATTTATATTATATTATGATTATATAGTATTTTAGTGTATGAGATTAAAATGAGTATTAAAATAACTTGTCAAATATGCATGTATCATTTGTCATGGTTCATATTTAGATTGAGGAATGTAATTGATTAAGCTCTTCTAATTTATAAAATAATATTATAATTTGTATATAATCTTTGATTACTTGTCATGGTTTAGATTTAGATTTATTTTTTAAAAGTTGAGGAATCTAATTTATAAAATAATATTATAATCTGTATATAATCTTTGATTACTTGTCATGGTTTAGATTTAGATTCTTTTTTAAAAATTGAGGAATGTAATTGATTAAGCTCCTGTAATTTATAAAATAATATTATAATCTTTATATAATTTTTTATTTATATTAATTATTTTTCTTTATTTATGTGGTTGAAGGTAATTCTCTAACATTGAATCTAAAGTCACATTTTTCTTAATGGGTTATATGGGATTGAAATGGTCCCACTTATATTACATCATCACCACATAGTGGTATTATAACAAAGCTTGGATATTTTTCATGTATCTTTTGGCAAGATTCAAACATGGGTCTCCTCCTTGAAATATTAAGGAATCTAATTAGTTGAGCTAATGTCACTTGATGAATCTAAATTCAAGTTACTTTAATGATTAATGCATATTATTTTGCTTGATTTATGCATGATTCTTTATCTTTTCGAGTTCTTTCGCATCTTCATTCTTTGATTCTTCACGTTTTTGATCATCTTGAATTTTGGATTCTTTGAGTTCATGTTCATATACATGAATAACTTGAACTTCTTCTCCAACCTTTGATATATATGGATCATTCTTGATTAGTATTAAGATAGGTTTGGACCATAATTGATCTATTTTTCTTTTCCTTGTTTTATAAATATTTTATCATAAAATGTTTTTCCTTCCTGCATTTCAAAAATTGAACACTTTGTTCTATTGTTAGGAATTGCTTCAAAAATAAGTTTTTGAAAAATATTGTCTAATCTGAATAATAGCATCCTTTCAAATCTTCCACAATATTTTTCTTTGTACCAACAAAATGCTCGAGAATGAGATTTTATTCTACAATATTTACATGGATAAAGATTCCAACAATTAACTTTTTCATGTCCAATTCTATTACAATAATTAAACTTTAACTTAATACACTTATGCTTCCTTGTTAGTACTTCAAGTTATTCTGTCTTCTTGAGAATAACAACATAACCATTGATGTACTATTAAGGCTAATATTCTATTATTTTCTCTATAAATGAGTTGTATGCAATACATGACATTCTAAGTAGTTATAGATTCTATGATAGAATATATTTTGATATACTAACCTATTGAGATTCAATAGCAACAATATCTAATTTTGAACTCTTAATGATCTTGTTATTTTTTTCTTTTTATCAAGATCTACCCAATTTTGAAAATAAAACTTTAATTTGTTTAACATTTCTTCACTATCTTCATTGAATGCATTTCTAATAATTTCTTCCATGATATGAATCAATTCAATGATTTATTTCCTTCAAAGTAGTAAACCTTATAACTCCCAAATTCAAATAATAACTCAAATATAAAATTTACAAATTATAATTTTCTAATCCTTTGATGTTGAAAACATTTTAACTCCCTAATTTGATTTGCAAATTTTCAAAATTTAAATACTTCAATTTTTTCAAAAACTCCAAATTTAAAAAATTTAAAGTTTTTAAAGTTTTCCAAATTTTCTAAAAACTTTAAAACTTTTAAATAATCATCAACCTTCAAAACTTCAAAAAAAAAAACTCCAAATACCAATAACTAAAAAATTATATCTCCTATTCTTTTAATTTTAGACTTCTTAAATATTTCAAAAACCCAAAATAATCAAAGAACCCTTATATCTTCTTATTTAAAATCTTAGTGCTAAATATTATTTCAAAAACTATTAGTTCCCTCCAAAAAAAAATTATTGTTGAATAAATGGCATTTACTTGAAGATGTTTGATTGGATTATTACTAAGCTTGATTTTAGAATCAACGTTGTGGTAATTCTCATCGCCCTAATGTTATCATTTACATGTAACATAATGTTGCACTTCCACCTTGTGATTGCTTCATTTGGCTATTGGTTTTATAGGTGATTCACCTCACCTTGAGACTTCATCTCTTTCGCTTCATAGGTGATTTTGTAGGTGATTCACTTCTCCTTGAGCCTTTGCTTTGGATCCTCTCATGTTCAGTTGTTTCTTTACAAGTGATTTGAAGCATACCTATGTTTAAGCTCTTCTCACGTTAGGTTGGTTACTTCATTGTTCACTTCTAATAGAACATTTTGCTTTACCTTTGTTCTTAGGCGATTTTGGTTTGCTTTAACTAATGTAATCTCCCTTAGGTGCCTGGTGTTGATTTTCCTTGATTGGTGCAATCTCCCTTAGGTGCCTAGTGTTGATTTACCTTGGGTGAACTCTGGCTTAAATTAAGTAACTAATTTGTCTTACCTATCTTCTACTTACTTCTCCTTTTTTGGTTGGTCTACCTAGATTTAGGTGACTGGTTTACCTCTTCATTTGTGGCTGGTTTGATTAGATTTAGGCGATTGGTTTACCTTCTCTTATTTTCTTATACTCTTTCTTTGTGGTTGATCCATCTTGATTAGGATGACTGATTTTCCTTTACCTTCTTTGTTGGTTGTTCCTTTGGCTACTCCAATAACTTATGCTATCATAGAGGCTTTTATTTAAGCACTGAAACTAATATATTCTTCTTCTTATGTATGCTTCCTTTAATATATGCTTCTACTAGCTTAGAGTGCTATCTTAAGTTCAGTACGACTATATACTTTCTCAAATTTGTATATGCTTACACTAGCTTTGTAAGCTTTCCTTTTGCTTTATTTTATTTCTTTGGCTTCTTGTAAATGATTCTACAAATACCTTATGTATGTATATACAAAGGTTGTTTGTGAATCTTCCTTTAAACTTATTTGATAGTGTAGACTTGTTTGGCCTTCTTCTTTTGTAATGCAAGTTTTTTTCTTCAATAATACTTATCAATTCTCCTTCAATGGAGGTTTCTTAAATCTTCAATATAGGCTACTATTAGTAAAAATATCACCTAATGGAAAGGTTTGCGCACCCGCAAACCTCAACCAACATTGAGTGATCATGAGGCCAAGAGGTTGCGTGGGTTAATATTCGAATAAGGTCAGCTCCTAGGGGTCCTAGCTAACTATTATTGGAAAAATAAGAGCTAAAAGAAAGCAAACAAAGCTGAATCTAGAACATAAAAGGGGATAGATTCAGTCGCATAAAAACATATGCAAAGTAAACCTAAACCATTGAAAGAAACACAAGTGAACCACCTAACAGATCAACCAATCTCATTATTATTTAATAATTATCACACCATATTGAAAGAAAATTCTAAAACTATTGAGTAAAATGCATAAAATCCAAATTGTAAAATTAGAGCATATCCACTCAACTAGCTTTAGCAGAAATAAATATTCAATATTCACACACTCAAGAGCTTGATTGGAGACCAAATAGTAGTACACTTATATTCCCTCAATAACAAAGGATTTACATATGAGTTGTAATGGCTAAAGAGCTACCCCCAGAATCACTTACATTCTGGTATATATAAAATTTAAATTAAATTCAGCTACAACTACTCATGGTGGTGGGTGAGATAACATGGTTGCATCAGAAGATCAACCATGCTACAAATATCTTTTGATTTTTTGTTAAATGCAGTTGTAGTTGGTTGTCAAGAGAAGGCAGGTAGTACTCCTTAAATATTGACCCTTAATCAATTCTACCTTACCTTTTAGTTTTTATGGATCATAAATTTATCCATATGATCCTAGAAATTAAATGCATAAATGAACCTCTTGGAGTTGACCGCTTTCCTAGACCCGTAGTTTGACCTATTACCCCCATAGGAAAAACACCAAACCTCTTTATTACCAGCTACTCACTATGCACTCTTATAAATGAGGGCACAAATTCCCTCTTGGAGAGGCCCTTTGATGCATAGAGTATTCTATCATGGGTGGACCTTTGGGAACCCTCCAATGTCTATTGAAGTCCCAAAACTCTACCTGACATGATTACTCATCAAGGCAGGATTTCGGGCTTCATATTATTTTTTTTACTTGGATGGGATTTTGAGATCCTTCAAAGGTATGGTGAAATCCCATTTTCCTACTTGGCTCCAAATTTTGGTGACCTTATCCCACCTATGTGATAGGGCTTCAGGGTACAATTGGGGTCCACTTGCATCTCATTTCTCTACCCGTCGATTTTATAGTAGCTTTTTAAGATCTCACTTTTTCACCTATCATGTCTGTTGTAGGATTTTGGGATTCGTCTGAGCTCCAAGAATACCTCTTTCTTTGCTAGAGGTAATACTTAGCAAAACATTTCATTCTAATCTAGTAGGGCTTTAGGAATCACCTCGGTCTATACTCACGCTAGCGTTTGGGGTCGGTCCTCTATCCCATGATAACCCATTTTTCTACCACACTTGGCACTTAGTCCATTTTCACCATAGTTCCAGATTCTCACCTCCGCTCTTACCCTCATACCTTCATCGCCTTCATAAGGCTTCACCATGGCTCCATCGAACTCTTTCTTGATAACCATTATTTGGTGCTTATAGATTCGAATCCAAACTTTTATTTCTTTAATACCACTCATCTTGCTTATCAAAAAGGAATGCGTGGGTGAATGCGCTCAAAATTTCACCCACGCTATTGATTATTCACAAGGAATTTTCACTTTATGGTAAGAGGAACCCAAATGTATATCCCTAGAAAAAAAACACTTCCAAATAGGAAAAGATAAAAGAAAAGAACAAAAAAAGCATAAACAAAAGCAACCAAGGGATGCTGCAAGTTAAAGGAGGGTGGAGAGCAATGGGGTGGGAACTACACACACAAAATTATGGGACAAAATGGAGAAAAATAAAATAAGGGGGATCAAAGTGGAGAAAAAATGATAAAAGGAGAGAGTAAAGCAGGAAACAAGAACAAGAACACACAAAAATAAAAGAAAGGGGGAGAGAGGTAGCAATAGGAAGATTACCAGTGCCACTAACCAAAGGGGTTAGTGATAATAGAAACAAAGGGAGGATGAAGAAAGAAGTTAGTGACAACAAAACGGATAGGGAATAATTTATTACCACCACTTATTTTTAATAAGTTTTTAGTTGTTGTAATGGTTAAGGTTGTACTATCATTAATATAACCTTATATCTAACTTATGATTTATAATACATATTTATAGGTATATTATGGTAATACAATATAGTTTTCATTCGTGTAAAATTTTGGTTGTCTATGTGTATTTGTGTGTTCCTTATCATTGAAGTTAGAGACGAGCATTGGGTAGGCAAGTATCCTCTTCCTTTAGGCTATTTTTGGTTCAAAAGAGGAACGAGAAAACCTCTCCTGAAACTTGATTTGGTGGTTTCGTCCACCTTGTGAACACTTTTTAATGAGTGTCATAAATAACATCATTTAATCCTTAAGATTTGTCAATCTAGGGTGATGTCCAAGGCTATATACGAAAGGAGATATAGGCAGCTTGAAAATTAGCTCATTCAAAAAACAGGCTTTATTGGTGGGACAAGTTAACCTTGGGGGTTTTTGGTGTCACTTTAATCCTATAAACTAAAATTGAATTCTAATTACTCTTGCAGAATCAAAATTATAGGAATAGAAAGATTGCAGAAAAATAAAACCTGATTACTTTTGCAGAATTTGAAATGACAGGAATGAAACCTACTTACTTTTGCAAAATGGAAATGATAGGAATAAAGAGTTGTAGAAAATAAAACCTAACTACATTTTTAGAATTAAAATGACAATAATGAGAGTGTTGCAAAAATAAAACACACAAGTTGCTAATCAATCAACATAATGGAAATGCCAGAAAGCTAGAAATAATAGCTAAAAAATAGGGAAAACCACAAAATGCTGTAAATTCCAAATTCTATGCTATGAGATCAGCTGACATGCACACACATTTACTACACACCACAAATATTACATGCATCTACAATAAACATAGTTAGTAACAAGAAATGAAATTTTCCAAGTTTTTTGCTAATCTGCTGCAGCAAGAAGTGAACAGAAAAACCTATCAATAATTGATCCTTCTCTTGGTCTTGGAAGTGGCCCTTGCTCCCTGATCTAGAAGAAGGCAAGAGGCTTCTTCTTAACTACCTAGTACTCACACATTCACTCAAAAAAATAAATGGAGGGAAAAACTACACTTTTATTAACTACTGCACAACATTACAATGTTGCAGGAAATTCTGCTAATTGCTGAAAATTAATTACAACACACACTACTTTCTATTTTCTATTCTATTCTACTTAGCTCAACCATCTAAGGGAGCTATTATTTATAATAAACTATTACAATTGTATCATGCTCAATATCAGTTGTGTTGCTATTTTTCAGTAATTCCATATCAATTCTGAAACTGATTTCATCTAAATCAGGAAGATGTATGCTGCAGCAACGTTGATTAGCCCTTGGTATGCATCCTCCAATGGTGGGAATAAGTTGGAAGAGGTTAGAAATAACCTCATACACCTGTATCCATATCCAAATATCCATTTCCTACCTTGGTATGCGTCCTCCAATGGTGGTCATTTCTTTGCTCGTTTCAGAGCTGCTCCGAAATATCTGGTAGTGCAACAACTTTATGCTCATATGCGATAAAAATGGTCAACAAAGTAGTTTTGATTGGATAGGAAGTCTTCCCTATTCCTTAGGAGATGATCCCAATCAGTTTTGCACACCAATTATGATAAATTCCAAGCCATGCCATTCATTGACAACTGGCTGGAATTTGTATGACTATGTCCTACATTTTCTAGATTTCTTGCATTTTAGCCTTTTTGACTTGTTGCTCCCATTTGAACCACATGGAAGTGTTGTTAGGTGGAGAAAGAGTCATTCCTATCCTCCATCAACTATTTCCAAGTGTTTCCCTCATATTTAGTTGACAAATTCCATGCCTTCCTTCATAGTGATAGGTGGCTGGAATTTGTATGGACTATCGCCTATTTTTTCTAGCTGTCAAAAAATGTCCAAATACTCTTTTGGAGTGCTCATAAATTTTGCCTCGTAACCCCAATGTACACCAAATTGTACCCACGTGTTCTTGGTTGTATTAACTACATCAAGTTCAATTTTTAACTCTTAAATCCTTAGGAATCACTCCCAACATCGCTATCAAGTTGGCCTCTAACATAGATTTTTACTAGAATTTTTAGCTATCAAAAAGTGTGAAACTATCATTTTGTGGGCCCCATAACTTCCAGATTAATTATCCATATGCCCTCAAATTTGGGTCATGTGTTCTATCTACTATGAAGTACCATTGGTATTAATTTTTTATCTTAACTCACTTTGGATCATTACCAGTAGATCCACAAATGTTCCCCTTAACGCATATTTGCACCTATTAACAACTTTAGAAAAAAACTAAGGCATGAACATTGAGTAAGCTCCAAAATGATAGAACCTTCATAACTTTTTATCTACAAATCAGATTGACTTGATTCAAAAAGCAAAGTTGTAGTTCTCGATGAGAGGAATTTTCTCATGCCATAAAAATGTAATTTTGTTGTAGTATGACACCAGAATTGACATGATACTCATTTTTGACCTTTTACAAGTATACCTAGACTGTGTTGACAATAATGACAAAACAATCTAGGGCCTCCTTTACTCAACATACAACATTTGGCTAATTGACATACATGTTTTATTTGCTACTTAATCAACTGAAATAGTGCATAAAATGCTTAAAATAGTCAAAACAAGGGTATAATGTTCCTAACATAAAATCATGCAAACAATTAACAAATAATATATTCTAATCAACTATTTGATAATTTAACTTTGTGATATTTAATAATATGGCAGTTTTTATATGTCAACCATAGTCTAACAATGAGATATTTCTAGGCCTCATCACTTCTATATTTTGTTACAGATATTTGGAAGCTTTTAGCTTGGTTTACACTTTGTTGGATTTGAAAACTTTGCTTTATCATTTTTGTTCATTATCATTGTGTCACCATGCTCTATTCGAAGCTCGATGAGGTCTCTACGAGACTTAAAGACCTTACCGTGACACTTCAACAACTTCACACGACCATGATCACCACCACTACTAACGAAGATATCACTAATGAAGATCATGATTTCAAACCTGATCCAAAAAAAATATTCTAAAGCCCATCGTCTTACCACTAGACCATGTTGCTCATATTAATATATTTTTGATGATATTGAAGATGTTTCTCTTGTAGACCTGAGCTCATTTGAAGCTTCTATTGCAGATCAGACCACTCCAAACATTGTAGATCAAAGCTTACCAGAAGCCGTTGCAGTTGAAGAACAAGTCGCTCTCTCTGTCATTGTCATTGTACCTACTACACTTCATGGCCTACCATTTCATCCACAATATCTCCACTATCTAATATTTTTGTGCATTTCATGCTTTGATCCGACATCTTCACAACTTTGGAGTTATGATATCTTTTTTTTTGGATTTCATCTATTACCCACACTATTTTCGCACTACTTGATACCTCTGGGTTTGCTTGCATCGTAGCCTACACCATGGATCTGTGCATTTCACAAATCAAATATTTTTTGGTGCAAATCTGTGCTTTTGTGCAACTTTAGAGCGATTTACAACTATGGATGCCACTTTGCAGTTTTATATTGCTTTTTTGCTTCTTCTAGTGCATATCTACATATTTTTGTCACCTTCCATAGATTATCGATGACATCTATACATTTCAAGTAACCTTCTACATTTTTCAGCCATTTTATGGCTTATAAATGCCACCGCCATCACTTCCCTTGTTTGGTTGATCTCCTTTGTGTGCCTTCATGACCACCACCTCTCATACCTTTTTTGTTCTTGTTGCTCGATTCTGCATACTCGAGATCCGCCATGACCTCCACATTTCAATCAATTAAATTAAATTAATTTTTAATTTAATTTAATTTTTACATACCCATTTCCAACAATAAATTATTATTTTTATTTATTTATTTATTTTTTCACCGTTTTCGTTGTCATTAAATCCATGCTATCATTAATGTGCATGTCCATAATTAAAAAATGCCCACCACCTAATGTGCATTTTCCTTTTAATGCACATGTTTTTCTTTTAATTTTTAGTGCACGACTCACCATTAAATGCAAATTTAATAATAAATTAAATTAAATTATTTTTAATTTTAATTTAATTTTTCCCACCATCGTTCAATAAAAAACAAATATTTAATATATTTACATGTTGTTGTTTTCATTAAATGCATTTCCATGTCGTTGCTTTCATTAAATGCATTTACATGTCATTGCATTCAATAATGCTCGTCACCTTCATTAATGTGCATTAAACTGTTACCCTTCATTCATGCGTACATTTTATTAATGCTCGTGGCCCATAATTAAACCCAAAATTTAATGCATTCGTAAATTTCAACTAGCATCTTTGGCACATACTTCTAGGAATCTCCTTCCGACACATCAATTGCTACTTTCTTCTACTGATTCGAGGGACCCATCCAACTATCCGTCGATATAGCAGTGTTTACAGTCATTGGAGAGCATTTTTTGATCTTGATTCAGTGCCAACATCTATTTTTGGTTTTTTGAAGACCTGCTCAGATTGGGAATAATGTATTACCACCACTTATTTTTAATAAGTTGTTATTTGTTGTAATGGTTAAGGTTGTACCATCATTAATATAGTCTTATCCTTAACCTATGCTTTGTAATACCTATTTATAAGCATCTTATGGTAATACAATATAGATTTCATTCGTGCAAACTTTTGGTTACCTGTTTGTAATTGTGTGTTCCCTATCAAAAACATAGAAACAAAAGGGAAGGCGATCTTGGGACTATCCTGTGGCACTATCAAATTGAATTTCTTGATCTATGGGACATCCCCACAGACTACACTCCCATTAACATACTCTTTTGTAACCCAAGGCCACTTCAAGAATAGACAAAATTCGAAAGACACCTATCTACCTTGTTATAGAATTTCTTCTTCACACAATACAACAAGAATTTACTCAATCCATAACAATTCATCATGAGAGCACTTAAATGTATTTTTAGACTCATGTTTCAATGAATAGCCACTATTGCATATGATTTATATAGAGAAATTCCTTTGATTGGTTATAGCATGGTTGCCACCTTTGAAATATTTGGTTTGACATGGATTATCTGACAGTACATCCAAACCTTGCTTATTAGACACCCTTTTGGCCTTGTGACTTCATGCTTATGCTAGGGTGACATGTCCTATTTTGCATGAGTTTTGACAATCTCACCTCATGTGATAGCAGAATTTTATGAGTAGTATCTAAAGCATGTTGTACTTGCTACTTTTATCCATTGGTCTATGGAGTCATAACAATAAAACAAACTAAAAAAAAAAAATAAAGAAAAATAAAATATATAAAGGGAGGAAATTGAGAAGAAAGTGCTTTTATGGACAAACTTTGATGACGTTCATGACTGCTTAAGAATTTCTTATCCCATAAATATTTATGTTCAATTCATCCTACAATAAATTACTACAATAATTGCCCTTGACAGCACTACACAAGATGACGAAACCTACCAAGTGGTGATGTTCTTGTTGCAACTTCTTTTTCATTTATTTTTTGGCTATTTACACAAAATTATGATGTGCTTGTCATGATTAAGCCAAGTATTATTTTGTAGATCATCTTGTGAACTTGCAATTCCTTGACCAAATGGAACCAAACTTGAATTATTTTTCATATCCCACTTGGTACTATCTGCAACCATCATCCATTTCCATGGAGTTCCATTTAAATCTCACATATCACCTTGTATTTCTTGTACTTTGGCTATAAGTGGTTCGTGTGGAAGCCATTTTTACATCATCAACCTTCCTCTTATATGTTGACATTCTTAACGATAGATACCAGCACTGTCCTTTTCTAGGAATGATCTAGTACATCACCCATACATCATTCTCCTTTACCACTATCATGCTTTGAATTTTCATCCAACAATTGAGGTTACCATTCCTTAGGTCCCATTGGATTGGAAGATCAACTATTGGATTGATGTAGAGTGTGCGCATAGAGGGACTAAAGCACAACTTCATATGGAATAAATATGGTGTTTGCACAACATCTAGGTTTGTACTTGGTTCACACGTGACAACCTGGATAGGGCTGAGCTCTTGCTTGGGATATTGCTCAATACAGAAAGGGTGTAATCCTTGAATTAGCACCATGGTGACATTTCAATGGGATGAGCATTCAATTGCACTCTTAATTAAAATATCTTCTCACTTATTTGAGAAAGTGTGAGGAGAGACATATGTCAAATTATGAAGGTATCTCTACTACCTCCACATATTGGATCACACCCAAACCTGATTGTTCGTGTATTAATATTGGGAAATCATGTAATTTTACCACTCTTTTGAGTTGCTCTCCCTTACAACATAATACCTCTAGACCTCCTATATCTGGGGTAATCCCTAAACTTCTATATATCTGGATTAACATAATGGAGATCGAGACCTCAGTATCCACCACATAATTGTGCAATATATGCTTTTCTAGGGCCAGGGCTAAGTAGAAGGGAGGAACATAGTCTTTGGGAGAGTGAATAAGGGAGCTCTTAGTACATGCAGGAGTGTTATAAGTCATTGGTGACTTTTCAAGGGAATTATTAATTAGGTTGATCTTTTTGAATTTTAAAAAATATTCCCTCCATCCTATTGAGGTAGGTATAGATTTTTTGCATAAGTTGTGCAATTGTTCCATTCTCTCTGCTCTTTGTTCAACATTGATAGCTAGGAAATACATCTTCATGTAGGTGCTTAGCCTTTGTTGGCCAAGAGGCAAGCATTATTGAGGAAACATTGGAGGGATTTGATCTCCCACTTCCATGCTTTGTGTAGATAAAGTTACAGTGTTGTTGTGCATGCATTGCTCAGTCATCAAGTGTTCATTTTCTCGTTGGTCATACAGTTGCAGGAAGTTACAAGCAATAATATTATTCATTATAGAAAATATTTCTTCTCCCTGGAGATGGATGCATTTCTCTTCAAATTGGAGAGTACTTCAGATCAAAGGCTCCTTTAATTTTGAGCTTATATCATAAGCACATACCTTAACATATTCTTGTTGTATCTCTATTATTGGATGTTGTGATTGTAGATAGGAAAGGATTTGAGGTGGCCACATGGTCAATAAGTATTTATCTAGATTTTTTCTTTTACCCCTTATGAGTTGTTGCTCCATGCTAATAGCCCCCTCAACCTGCCATGGGACCTTGACTCTCAATTATCATTTTATTTGGTGTTTCCCTTCATGAGAATTTATGGGAGGGCTACCTATTTCTATTTTATACAAACAAGACCTAATATCCTCAAGGAATGAAGAGATGAAATATGAGAGAGGTAGTGCAACCTATCGAGATGGAATTTTTCCTGCTTGGATTAACATCCTTTTAACATGAATAACTTCTTTTAAAATCTATAGAAATCTACTTTCTCTAGACTACTAGATAAGGATGATTATATTAGGGTGAGACGTAGTATAGATATGCTTGAGAAGATGACGATCATATTTTATGGGGATTCTTCTCCACATTTTTATAAAATGGACATTGAAGTCAACAATATTTTCATAATGGGTCTTTTTCATAAATGAAAACTAAGTGAACAACAAGAAGGGGTATCCAAAACTATTGAATGTATCTATGAGAGCTTTTTCCAAGTCAGCCCATAAATGGATACTTCCATGTTGGAGATATTTGTACCATAACAATGATTTCCATTTAAGGGAAAAAGTAAGTAGCCTTATCATGACATATTCTAATGAAATGTTGTGAAGGGAAGCCAAGGAAGCTATATCTTAAAGATTCTCATATGCAGTGCTTTCTATACCATCAAATCCTAGCAAGGTCTTTAACACCCTGTTGGGTATATCATTTCGGTATAGGATGTTCAGAGGGCCTTCATAATTATAGAAAGGATAGCCCCACAGCCATAATTGTTAAAAAATTCTCACAACTTGGGTTCTTCCTTTAGAGTGGAGTCATCAGATGAGCATAAGTTCTTTGCCAATGAGATCAAGACTACTCATAAAATATTGAGTCCTCCATGAAATTAAACTTCCAAAAAACATAGAGGGCTTCCAACCAAAAATTTTAGGTTGACCCCCTATAGAGTTTCCAAGTGAACTAAAACATAGGTATCACAAAATCGAGTATCACCAGACTCTATATACAAAAAGAATGATACCTATGTGTCCCACTAGGCATGCCAAAAACTATTGGTCAAAAATTTGCCTAATGGAAAGGTTTGTGTACCCATAAACCTCAACCAACATTAAGTGACCACGAGGCCAAGAGGCTGTGCGGATCAATTTTCAGATAAGGTCAACTCCTAGGAGTCCTAGCTAACTATTCTTGGGAAAAGGAGAGTTGAAAGAAAGTAAACAAAGCTAAAGCCATAAATTAAAATGGTATGGATTCAATTGCATCAAAACATATGCAAAGTAAACCTAAACCATTGCAAGAAGCACAAGTGAACCACTTAACAGATTGACCAACCTCATTCTTATTTAATAGTTATCACACTAGATTGAAAGCAAATTCTAAAACTACTAAGTAAAATTATTGATATCTAGATTAAAAAAATAGAGCATATCCACTCAACTAGCTTTAGCATAAATAAACATTCAATATTCACACCCTAAAGAGCTTTGATTGGAGACCAAATACTAGTACACTTATATTTTATCAATGCAAAAGGCTTTACATATGAGTTGTAATGGCTAAAGAGCTACCTCCAGAATCACTTGCATTCTGGTATATATAACCTTTACATTAAATTCAACTACAAGTACTCATGGTGGTGGGTGAGATAACATGATTGCATTAGAAGATAAACCATGTTGCAAATCTCTTTTGATCCTCTATAAAATGTAGTTGCAGGTGGTTATTAGGAGAAGGCAGGCAATACTACTTAAATTTGGACCCTTAAAAAATTCTACCTCGCCTATCAGTTTTGATGGATCATAAATTTATCCATCAAATCCTAGAAATTAAATGCATGGACAAACTACTTGGAGTTGATCACTTCCTTGGACCCACGGTTTGACCTGTTGCCCCCATAGGACAGGCACCAAACCTCTTTATTGCTAGCTACTCACCATGAACCCTCATAAATGAGGGTACAACAACTTCCCTCTTGTAGAGTCCCTTTGGCACATCAAGTATTCTATCATGGGTGGACCTTTGGAAACCCTCCACTATTTTCTAAAGTCCCAAAACTCCACCCAACACGGTTACTCATCATGCTAGGCTTTTGAGCTTCATATTAATTTTTTGACTTGGGTAGGATTTCAAGATCCTTCAAAGGTATGGTGAAATCCCATTTCCTTTCTCAACTCTAAAATTTAGTAATCTTATCCTGCCTATGCAACGGGGCTTCAGGTTCCAATCGGGGTCCATTTTCATCTCATTTCTTTGCCCATCACTTTCATGATAACTTTTTAGGATTTTAATTTTTCATGTATCATGCTTGTGGTGGGATTTTGGGACCTACCGAGGCTCCAAGAATGCTCATTTCTATGCTAGAGATAATACTTACCAAAAATTTTCATGCTATCTAGTGGATATTTAGGAATCACCTCATACTTTACTCATGATGGTCTTTTGGGGTCGACCTTGTGTCCCATGAGAACCTATTTTTTGCCATGCTCGACACTTATCTCATTTTCAACGTAGTTCTAGATTCTTGTCTTTGCTCTACCATTATACATTCACTGTCTTCATTACAACCTAGCTCACCCTTTAGAAGGCTTCACCATGGCTCTGTCAGAATCTTTCTCGATAACCATTATTTGGTGCTTATAGATTCAACTCTAAACTTTGATTTCTTTAATACTACTCATATTGCTTATCAAAAAGGAATGTGTGGGTGCATATTCGTAGAATTTTACCCATAGTTACTTTGACCTTGTTTTTAATATAGGCTTCTTTGGCCTTCTTCTTCTCTTTATTGTTGCTCATACTTTTTTCTATGTATTTCTCCTTCTATACTTAGAAGCTAAAATTCTTCTCTATTTTTGTAGGAAGCTTCTCAATCTTCTATAACTTAATATATACTACTCTTATTTCAATCTAAAATATTCAATATCTTAGGTCACACCTAAGAATACAATATGATTCTCCTCCTTACTAGAGAACCCAATATTAATGTCAAGGTGGCATTAGATATCCCTGAATGACCAACTATCCCCTGAGTTGGTTCTGCCTTAATCTTCAATCTCTATCTACAAATCAATGTCAAGGTGGCTCTATCCCTGAATGACCAAATTTCCCCCGAATTGGTTTTTCCTATCAATATAGTTGACTCCTAGTCTTCATTGGTTTTTCTTCAACCATGTGGAAATATCCTAGCCTTTTCTACTCAATAAGACCTTTAAAAATCAGATTCCAATTTTGCATTACCTTCAAAGTGGATAGACTCAATAAAATTTATCAAAAGTGAATAAAGTTAATCAATAATGATGGCTAGTAAATAACTCTATAAACTGGAAAATTTTTGGTGGTAGCTTTGATACCACTATTGTCTTTTTAAGCCTTCCTACCGCAAAACATCTTAGAATATCACACAGGTCCCAATATAAAATATCCACAATATTAAAGGTTAAAATAATAATATAGGAGTAGAATAATATATGATAAAATTAATATGTATATCAAGGTCTATATAATAAAGCAAATAACAATCATTTATATATTAAAATATGAATGTAAATGGCCTAAATCATTCATGAACTATTCATGAAGAAAACTTACAATATTAATTACTCAAAAATCAACATACAAGCTTTTTTTATTTCCTTCCTCTTACAACTAGATAATGACATATGAATATCAGATCTTCTTGGACCACTTTCTCATGAAGTCTTATCTCCATAATATAGCCATAGTAATATGACTCTTCATGTACTTGGCTATTGTTCTCCATATGACAAGTCCTATGATTGTTGGCTTATCATCTTACCACTTGCATACTAGATGGACACTTGACTCTAAGACACTTACAAACATGAATCTTAAACTTCTACATGCACTTCTAATATAGTATACTTGTGCACATTATCACATTACATATTTGCATTCTTACATACAAGATACTTGTGCATATTATATCAATCTACACTTGCACCCTAACTTACATGATACATGCATTTCCTACACATTACACTCTTACATGACACTTGTGCATTTCCTACACAATGACACTTACATAAAATGGGAAATATAAATCACACTCTAAACTAAAGACTCAACCCTAATATATTACATATTTACAATTGTACCATGAAGGTACCATGGGGGTACATTAGCATGTACCAAATAATGTAATATTCCTCAACAAAGACTAGGAAGGAAGAAGAAATCATTTCCCAAAACTATACAAGTATATGGAAATTTAATAGACCTTGCAGGGAAACTTATTCCACCTAAGTATGAAAATCTAGAAAACCCAATAGTTACAATATTTATAGGATCAATCTAGATATCCAATGTCTTGATTGATATTGGGGCTACCATTAATGCTATGAAAAAGGACACTATGTAAAAATTCCATTTAACCAATCTAAATCCTATGTCTATAATACTTGAAATGGTTGATCGATCAAATGCAAAACTAGATGGAATAATAGAAAATATTTTAGTAATGGTTTTATCATGGGAATATCCAATTGAATATTTAGTATTACAACCATGAACTACTACGAATGATTATCCAATAATTCTTAGAAGACCTTAGCTTGATACAATAATTGCTTTTATTGATTGTGGGTTAGGAGATATGACTATTTCAAATGGAAAAGATTCTAATAAAATTTTATTATATTCTCCAAAATAACCTTCAATCAAATTTTCTTGTAACTTATGGTTTCTTGAATCAGATGAGGAGAATAAAAAAAATATTTCAACTTTAGCCACATCTGGAGGAGTTGCACCCATTTGTAAGAGTTATATTTGAGGATGAGACTATCTTGCTTAACTATAAGTTTGACTCAGTATTTGAATATTAACCAATTATAATCCATAGATTATTATGTTGAGCAAGGTGCAGCAGCAGTATTGTCATTGTTGTCAACATAGTTAGATAGATCTATTGATGCAGTGGACAGGAAGTTCAAAAGCCTTTTAGATGTAGAAGATAGAAGTTCAAATGTTAGAGTATGTACAGTATTTTTTCAAGAAGACCAAAGTGGCCCATTTGCTAAAAATCAAAAGAAAATCACAAGGAAGAAAACTATTGCGATATCATGAAATGTTGAGAAGAAAGCAAAACTGTCATGATTTTGCGACATGTTCAGAGAGGAAGCGCAAGCAAGCAAAACTATCATGATTTTGTGACATATTCGGAGAGAAAGCGCAAGCAAGAAAAACTATCACGATTTCATGACATGTTCGGAGAGAAAGTGCAAGCAAGCAAAACTGTCGTGATTTCGTGACATGTTGGAAGAAAGAAAGGCAAGTAGAAAAAGTGTCATGATTTCACGACATATTGCAAGAGAGATAGTACGAAAGAAAAAGTGTCACGATTTCGCGACATGTTGGAAGAGAGAAAGACAAGTAGAAAAAGTGTTGCGATTTCACGACATATTGCAAGAGAGATAGTACAGAATAAAAAGTGTCACGATTTCGCGACATGTTGGAAGAGAGAAAGGCAAGTAGAAAAAGTGTCGCGATTTCACGACATATTGCAAGAGAGATAGTACGAAAGAAAAAGTGTCACGATTTCACGACATGTTGGAAGAGAGAAAGGCAAGTAGAAAAAGTGTCGCGATTTCATGACATATTGCAAGAGAGATAGTACGGAAGAAAAAGTGTCACGATTTCGCGACATGTTGGAAGAAAGAATGGCAAGTAGAAAAAGTGTTGCGATTTCACGACATATTGCAAGAGAGTAAAAAAGAAAAAGTGTCACAATTTCGTGACATATTGCAAGAGATATTGTACGGAAGAAAAAGTGTCGTGATTTCATGACATATTGCAAGAGAAAGAGCAAAGGAAATAAAGTGTCACGATATCGTGACATGTCACGTTTTCACGACCCGAAGGCAAGAGAAAAAGCAAAGGAGAGAAAGTGTCGCGATATCGTGACATGTTGCATTTTCATGACTAAATAAGGAGAGAGAAAGTAAGAAGGCAGAAGTGTCATGATATCACGACAAAAGTAAAGAGGAAGATTACGGAGGCGAAAGTGTCACGATTTTGTGACATGTCGTGTTTTCGTGGGTACAAGCCAAGAAAAGAGGCAAGGAGGCAAAAGTATCACGATTTTGCGACATGCTATGTTTTCGTGGTACAAGCCAAGAAAAGAGGCAAGGAGGCAAAAGTGTCACGATATCACGACATGTTGTATTTTCGAGGACCAAAGCAAGGAGAAAGAGAGAGTAAGCAAAAGTGTCATGATATCGCGACATGTTGCTTCTTCACGATTGAGTTGAAGTCGACGAACCTATGACAATCAACTAAAATTAGGGTTTACAGGTGTCATGAAAGCCAACTAAGATTAGGGTTTACAGTCGACTAAGATTATGGTTTTCATCATAAGAATTTTGTTATAAAATGAGGGCTATTTTGAGAATTGATTGTGTTGAAGTGTGCAAAGTTCGGTTGTAGTGCGCAAAGAGCAAGTCATATCGAAAGATGTTAAGTGCAAAATTTTAAGAGAGAGCAGAGTGCACAAAATGGAGAAGACGATCATGAAGTTTGACTGTAGCGAAGTAAAGAGTGCGAAGTGATTACGTAGAGAGATTAGAGTGTGTGAAAGAGAGAAGACATTCGTGAAGGTCGACTATAATGAAGCAGAGAGTGTGAAGTGATTACGCAAAGAAAGCAGAGTGTGCAGAGAGCGAAAAAGGCAAAGAAAGACCAGTCAGGTTCCTGCAAAGACAAAGGTATCTTTCTGTAAATCTTATAGATTCAAAATTGAAGTCCAGGTTGTAGCTTGGCATCAGGGGTTGTTGCTCCTTCCAATAGGTGCTGGTAAATCAGGGGTTGGTGCTTCTTTCTGTTGGTGTAGATAAATAAGGGGTCGGTGCTCCTTCCAGTAGGTGTTGGTAAATTGATTGTAAAGTTGGTGCTTTGCAAAGGCTAGATTTGGATGGTAGTCCAAGCAGTCATTTTTGAGGAGTAGTCACATTGGTGAACCTCGTTAAATCTTGTGTTGTGTGATGCTCTTGTGTTATACTTGTTGTATCTAGTAATTAGTTTTAATTGATACCATATTAAGAGCAATAAATTCTAGTTTAAAGAGCTACACTAATTCACCTCCCCTCTCAGTGTCATTGTAAGACTAATAATTGGTATCAGAGCTAAGTTCCTGTATAAGCCTAATCAGCTAGGGTGATCTTGGAAGTAATACAATGGCAGGTGGTGAAGGTTTCTCATCAAACAAAGCACCAATATTTGATAGATCTAATTATGCGTTCTAGAGAATCAAGATGCAGACATATCTCTGTGCTTTGGGATATGACATCTGGGATTCAGTAGTTAGTGGATACACAATACCCATCACTCCTCCAAAAGAGGTTGACGAAAAAAAACTATTTGAGAGTAACTCAAAAGCAAAGAATGCTATCATGTGTGGATTAGCAGACAGTGAACTAGTACAGATCATGAGCTATAATACGACAAAAGAGATATGGGACAAACTGA
Organism: Wollemia nobilis; assembly: GCA_028583015.1. Taxonomy (NCBI): domain Eukaryota; kingdom Viridiplantae; phylum Streptophyta; class Pinopsida; order Araucariales; family Araucariaceae; genus Wollemia; species Wollemia nobilis. Next base: position 27,822,395 of record JAQPPZ010000523.1, read on the forward strand.
GGAGTATTTATGAACGAGACAATAAGATCAAGGAGGCCAAATTATAGACACATCAAGCTCAGTTTGAAGCATTGAAAATGAACGACGATGAAAACATTGAGGCATATATGCTGAGAGTTAATGGAATCATTAATGTGATCAGAGGGCTCGGTGAGGATATTGGAGACTCTATCGTCATAAAAAAGGTACTAAGATCTCTTCCTCAAAGGTTTGATTCCAAAGTCTCGACGATAGAAGAAGCTAAAAATTTAAATTATTTAAGTATAGATGAGATGTATGGTTCTTTGAATGCATATGAGATGAGGATAGGAAGATCTAAACCCATATATAGAGAAGCGGATTTTAAAGCCCTTAAAAATAAAAACACAAAACAAGAGTCCGAGGAAGAAGAGACATCAGATGAAATGGAAGCAAACTTTGTTAGAAAACTAAAAAAAATAAAAGGAAAATACAGAGGGAAGCTACCATTTAAATGTTTCAACTATGGAGGCGTTGAACATTTTGTGACTAAATGTCCACTTAAAGAGAAGAACAAAAATGATGAAGGATCGCACCAAGAAAGAAGTGACTGGAATATGAAAACGAATTTCAGAAAAGGCAACTTCAAGAAGAAAAGTTTCGTCTCCAAGAATGTCAGTTCATCAGAGAACAGCTTCGGTGAAGAGTTTGAAGAAGAAAAATATGAAGCTATTTTCATGGCATTTGAAGAAGTTAAATCAGAAAAGGGAGTGACCTCTGAAGTTTGTGGTGAAAACCTTGAGGCTGAAGTAGATCTAGAAGGTGAGTTGATCTCTGCACTTGAAGAGTGGAAGATAGAAAAGAAAAAGAATAAGAAACTTTCAATAAATCTTGAGGATGCAAATGAAATCATAACCAGTTTGAAAGTACAGATAGAAGAATCTAAGAAAATATTTGAAGATCTTGAAGTGCAAATAACAATGAAAATAGATTATTGCAGCAAGCTAGAAGAAGAGATTGTTGGTTTAAGAATGTAGCTAGAAGAGATGAATAAGAAAATTAGTTGTTATCACAAACATGAAGAAAGTTCTATGAAGCTGGATAAGATCATAAATAACCAAAGGCCTGCAAGCATAAAATTTGGTCTGGGTCTCATCGAAGGAGAATCATCAAGTGGTCAAAGGCCAGAAATGCAGAATCCATAAAGAATAAAGATAAGAGATAGGTTGATCAAGGAAAAACATCTCATGCAAAATAAAGCATTAATGCCAGGAACGAAAGGAGAATGGACAATGATGGATTCACCAATGTCACACATCAAAGAAGAAGAAGACCTATGGCTCCTACGACAACATGGCAAAGACCATCACCCCGGTTCAATTATCCTTTCTTTGGTTTTTGTTTTAAATGCAATGGCTATGGAAATAAAATCTCAGACTACAAATATAATGTAAGACCAAAGAATTTCACCAGTAGAAATGTTTTTTCTCCTCTGATGAATAATACAGTAGAATGTTATAACTGTCATAATTTTGGGCACATTGCAAGAAATTATCGAAATACATTTACATCAAATCAGTTTCAGGGAAGACAATTTCAACCATACAGGATGAGACAAAATAGAAAGCTTCTCGAAAAACATGCTCAAACTACTGATAAGGGAAAGGCAAAACAAGAGCCCAAAACTACTATCAAAATGGAGTGGAAAGGAAAAGAGCGATTGAAGGAAGAAAATGAATCCTTAATAATACAAACTGCATTCAAAGCACAGAATAAATATGTACCATGGATACTTGATAGTGGATGCTCCAGTCATATGATAGGTGACAAACAAAAAATTGAGAAGTTACAGAAATATGAAGGAGGTTCAATAAAATTTGGAAATAATGATGGAGCTAAGATAGTTGGCAAAGGCTCAGTTAAAATTAGTGACGGAAAGATTAAGTCAGAAGAAGTCTTGTTTGTGGATGGTTTAAAACATAACTTGTTGAGCATAAGTCATATTTGTGATAAAGGTCATGAAGTTTTTATGAAGCAGGGTTGTGAAGTCAAAAAAATAAACAGTGGAAAATTCATAGCAACTGGATCAAGGACATCTGGAAACCTATACACGCTCTCAGAGAATTCAAAAGGAGCTTGTTTTATTGGATAGGAAGAATAAAACTAGTTGTGGCACAAGAGACTAGGGCATATCAGTTTTGATAATCTGGTAAAAATCATCTCAAAAAGGGCAGTGAGAGATATTCCCACCATCAGCAAACCTACAAACAACATTTGTGCTTCATGCCAAAAGGGGAAACAAACTAGAATCACATTCAAAACAAAATAATACTACACAAGCAAACCTTTGGAACTCATACACACTGATTTATGTGGTCCCATGAGAACTCAAAGCATAAATGGTGGCAAATATTTTATGTTGTGCATTGATGACTATTTCAGAATGACATGGATATTTTTCTTGAAGCATAAATCAGAAGCTTTTGATATGTTCAAAATTTTCAAAAACTAGGTTGAGAATGAAACAAAGAAAAGGATCAAATGTTTAAGATCAGATAGAGGAGGAGAATTCATTTCAAAGGAGTTTGCAGAGTACTGTGAAAATTACGGTGTATATCCAAAATAGGTACATGCTGAGAACACATGAAAGCAAAACTCCTTATGAATTATGGTTCAGTAAAAGGGTAACAACAAAATACCTTAGAGTCTTTGGCAGCAAGTGCTATATCAAAAGAACTGAAGATAATCTTGATAACTTTAAAGTTTTTGGCAGCAAGTGTTACATCAAAAGAATTGAACAAAACCTTGGTAAGTTTGAAGATAGAGCAGATGAAGGTATTTTTGTTGGTTATTCGTCAAAAAGCAAAGCTTACAAATGCTACAACAAAAGGCTAAAGAAAATTGTGGATAGTGTCGATGTTAAATTTGATGAAGGTAAAGAATGAGTAATTAGCTATGAAATGAACTACCCAATTTATGAAGAGGTTATTGAAGGAGATGAGGAAAACGAAATGGAAAAGATACAGAAAACTGACTCAAATGATGTAAGTTGTGATTCAAAAGTGGAAGAAAATAAGAAATTCAAAACAGTAGGTTGGCGAGAAAAATCATCCTAGAGAGCAAATAATTGGAGACCCCAAAGTTGGTGTTCGAGACAAGAAGAAGAGCAGTAAGTAACTACTCTCTATTATCCAGCATTGAGCCTAAAAATGTTACTGATGCAAGCAAAGATGAAAGTTGGATGAAGGCAAAAAATGAAGAATTAGATCAGATCGAGAAAAACAAAACTTGGGAGTTAGTACCTAGACTTGCAAATAAAAATATAATCGGGACTAAATGGATTTTTCGAAACAAATTGAATGAATACGGATAGGTAGTCAAAAATAAAGCAAGATTGGTATGTAAGGGTTATGCACAAGTTGAAGGCATTGAATTTGAGGAAAATTTTGCACCAGTAGCTAGACTAGAGGTAATTAGAATGTTTTTGGCTTTAGCAGTCTACAAGAATTTCAAAGTTTATCAAATGGATGTGAAATCAACATTTTTGAATGGGAAACTTGAAGAAGAGGTTTATATTGAGCAACCAGATGGTTTCTAACTTGGTGATGATCCAAACTTGGTTTACAAGTTGAAGAAAGCATTATATGGCTTAAAACAGGCACCCCAAGCATGGTATGCAAGGCTAGACAACTATCTCACTCAACAAAAATTTAAGAAAGGTATGGTGGATAGTAATTTGTATGTCAGAACAGAAAATGGGAATCTTATTGTTCTTGTTGTATACATAGATGATATCATATTTGGCAGCAACAAAGATGAGTCATGCAAAGATTTAGCAAATAAGATGCAAAAAGAATTTGAAATGTCAATGATTGGAGAACTGTCGTATTTCCTCGGGTTGCAAGTTAATCAGAGTAAGAAGGGCATATTTATTTCTCAAGTTAAATATGTAAAAGAGATGTTAAAAAGGTTCACAATGGAGGATTGTAAGCCAGTTAGCACTCCCATGACGACAAGCTGCAAGTTGATCAAGGATGACAAATCTCCACTTATTGATCAAACCATGTACAGATCTATGATTGGAAGCTTACTGTACCTGACAGCTACCAGACCAGATATTTTATAGGCAGTATGCATGGTAGCATGATTTTAGGCTAATCCCAAGGAGACTCATGTGACAACAGTAAATAAGATTCTTCGGTACCTCAAGGGTACTATGGAGTATGGGTTATGGTATCCAAAAGGTAAAGACTTCACCCTTATTTCGTATTCAGATGCAGATTGGGCGGGGATGTGTAGATGGCAGAAAGAGTACAAGTGGAGGTGCTTTCTATCTTGGAGACAGATTGGTCGCATGGCACAGTAAGAAATAAGAGTCAGTTTCTCTATCGACAGCAGAGGCAGAATATATCACAACATGTTGTACGCAGGTATTATGGATGAAACAAACCCTGAAAGATCTTGGTATTAGCTTTAGTGAGCCGATATCAGTTAAGTGTGATAACACTAGTGCCATTAATATCTCCAAGAATCCAGTTATGCATTCACGCACAAAACACATCGCTATCAGGTATCACTTTTTGAAGGAGAAAGTTGCAAAAGGTGAGGTTAAGTTGGATTTTGTTCCAACTACAGAGCAAGTAGCAGATATCTTCACAAAACCATTGCCCAAGGAAGTTTTTGAGCACCTTCGCAATAGATTGGGAGTGGTCACACTTCCCAAAAATTGACTAGCTACAGGGATCATATTCTCAGGGGGAGCATTTCAGTATTTTATTATCTGTTTGCTCATGTTCATGATCTTTGCTAAATGCAATAGAGTGTGCTTGAGAATGTTGTGGATGGACTCAGGGGGAGTCTGCAGCATCCCTTTGAAATTATTGTCAAAGGGGGAGAAGAGTTACAAGAAATTGCACATGTGTTGTCAACAATTCGAAAGGGGGAGATTGTTGAGCAAGGTGCAGCAACAGTATTGTCATTGTTGTCAACAAAGTCAAATAGATCTGTTGATGCAGTGGACAGGAAGTTCAAAAGCCTTTCAGATGTAGAAGACAAAAGTTCAAAGGTTACTCAAAGTATGTATAGTATTTTTTCAAGAAGACCAAAGTGGTCCATTTGCTAAAAATCAAAAGAAAATCATAAGGAAGAAAATTGTCATGATATCGCAACATGTTGAGAAGAAAGCAAAACTGTCGTGATTTCATGACATGTTCGGAGAGAAAGCGCAAGCAAGCAAAATTGTCACAATTTCATGACATGTTGGAAGAAAGAAAGGCAAGTAGAAAAAGTGTCATGATTTCATGACATATTGCAAGAGAGATAGTACGGAAGAAAAAGTGTCATGATTTCACGACATGTTGGAAGAGAGAAAGACAAGTAGAAAAAGTGTCATGATTTCGTGACATGTTGGAAGAGAGAAAGGCAAGTAGAAAAAGTGTCATGATTTTGTGACATATTGCAAGAGAGATAGTACGAAAGAAAAAGTGTTGCGATTTCACGACATGTTGGAAGAGAGAAAGGCAAGTAGAAAAAGTGTCGCAATTTCATGACATATTGCAAGAGAGATAGTACGGAAGAAAAAGTGTCACGATTTCGTGACATGTTGGAAGAAATAATGGCAAGTAGAAAAAGTGTCACGATTTCACAACATATTACAAGTAAGAGAGTCAAAAAGAAAAAGTGTCACGATTTCGCGACATATTGCAAGAGATATTGTACAGAAGAAAAAGTGTTGCGATTTCGTGACATATTACAAGAGAAAGAGCAAAGGAAAGAAAGTGTCACGATATCGAGACATGTCACGTTTTTGTGATCCGAAGGCAAAAGAAAAAGCAAAGGAGAGAAAGTGTCACGATATCGCGACGTGTCGCATTTTTGCGACTAAATAAAGAGAGAGAAAGTAAGAAGGCAGAAGTGTCACGATATCGCGATAAAAGTAAAGAGGAAGAGTATGGAGGCGAAAGTGTCACAATTTCGTGACATGCTGTGTTTTCGCCAGTACAAGCCAAGAAAATAGGCAAGGAGGCGAAAGTGTCATGATTTTGCGACATGTTGCATTTTTGCGGGTACAAGCCAAGAAAAGAGGCAAGGAGGTGAAAGTGTCGTGATATCGTGACATGTTATATTTTTGGGGACCAAAGCAAGGAGAAAGAGAGAGTAAGCAAAAGTGTCATGATATCGTGACATGTTGTTTCTTCGCGGTTGAGTTGAGGCCGAGGAACCTATGACAACCGACTAAAATTAGGGTTTACAAGTGTCATGAAAGCCGACTAAGATTAGGGTTTACAGCCAACTAAGATTAAGGTTTTCATCACAAGAATTTTGTTATAAAAGGAGGGTTGTTTTGAGAATTGATTGTGTTGAAGTGTGCGAAGTTTGGTCATAGTATGTAGAGAGCAAGTCGTATCAAAATATGTTAAGTGAAAAATTCGAAGAGAGAGCAGAGTGCGCAAAAGGGAGAAGACGATCGTGAAGTTTGATTGTAGCAAAATAGAGAGTGTGAAGTGATTGCACAGAGAGAGCAGAGTGTGCGAAAGAGAGAAGACGATCATGAATGTCGACTATAACAAAGCAGAGAGTGCGAAGTGATTGCGTAGAGAAAGCAGAGTGCACAGAGAGCAAAAAATGCGAAGAAAGACCAATCAGATTCCTGCAAAGACAAAGATATCTTTCTATAAATCTTATAGATTCAAAATTAAAGTCCAGGTTGCAGCTTGGCATCAGGGGTTGTTGCTCCTTCCAGTAGGTGCTGGTAAATCAAGGGTTGGTGCTCCTTTCTATTGGTGCAGATAAATAAGGGGTCAGTGCTCCTTCTAGTAGGTGCTGGTAAATTGATTGTAAAGTTGGTGCTTTGCAAAGGCTGGATTTGGATGGTAGTCTAAGCAGTCATTTTTGAGGAGTAACCACATTGGTGAACCTCGTTAAATCTTGTGTTGTGTGATGCTCTTGTGTTATACTTGATGTATCTAGTAATTAGTTTTAATTTCTACCATATTAAGAGCTGTAAATTCCAGTTTAAAGAGCTACACTGATTAACCCCCCCTCTCAGTGTCATTGTAAGACTAACATATTACAGAAGAATGAGGATGAAGAGTCTAATACTCTAAGTACTTATCACCTATCTCAAAAGCAAGATAGCTTATTTAACTTACTACATAAGTGGCATCGATAACTCCTTTCATCAATTCGGTGCCCTATAACAATTATAATTCCCTTGAGAATTAATTTTTATGAAAAACCTAAAATATTCCATTCTTTTTTTCCACACCATTACCCTTTAAAATTATTTGTTAACAAATTTGAAGGAATTAACTCAATGCATCCTAACAAAAAATAAATATATATACTTATTGTGTCTATACCAAGGAGGTCAAACCTATGTGACAACCACAAAGAAGATTGAATCTTGCTTTATGAGATATATTTAAGGATGAAATTGAAAATTTATTAGAAGCATGATTCATTTATCCTATCTCTGATAGTCGGTGGATTTCTCCACCAATTATCATTTCAAAGAAGAATGGGAAGATGAGAGTGTGTGTTGATTTTCATGAATTGAACAAAGCCACATGCAAGGACCACTTCCCATTACCATTTATTGACCAAGTGTTGAACACACTTGATAGGAAGAAGTAATTTTATTTTCTTGATGGATTTAGTGGATAGAATCAAATCTAGATTGCTCTAGAAGATAAAGATAAAATGAATTTTACTTATCCATGAGGTACTTTTGCTTATCAAGTTCCACCTTTTAGACTGTAATGCCCCAACAACTTTCCAATGATATGTCCTTGCTATATTATTTGATTTGACCAATGAATGTGTCAAAATATACATGTATGTTTTCATAGTATGTGGTGAGACTTTTTAAGAAACCCTATAAAATATTGATAAAGTGTTAACTTGTGAAACCTATAATTTAGCCCTAAATCCTAAAAAAAGTTTGATGATGATGGATGAAGGTATTGTTCTTGGATATTATATATCATCTATAGGAGTACAAGTCGATCCAAAAAAAATTGAGATAATTAAAAACTTACCTCCACTTGAAACTCAAACATCATATGTCAACAATTTTTTGGGTCATATTTTTTTTTATTGTCATTTTATCAATAACTTTAGCATAATCATGGATCCTATATGATGAGGCTCTAAAAAGCCTCATTTAATGCAATATATGACTCTTCTTTTATGCCATGTAACTATGAATTAAAATTGAGTTTGCATATATGTTACAGTTAAGCAAAGTAAAAATGAGGAATATAACACTAAATTGACTAGGATGCATTTATGTGTTTTTGAAGATAAAAATACAAGCTTTAACATGTAATTAATGGATATCATATCATGGAAATGAATATTAGAATTTTACAGGTCTGAAGCAACATAGAACAACACTAGACAACATTGGATGATAATTTTAAAACATAAAACAACCAAATTTTAGAGCAACATAAGAACAAGCACCAAACACAACTTTACACAATGAGCACTAGATATCCAAAAGTTGACATAATAAGATCAAAACTAGACATAATGATGTCAACACCAAATATTATGACAAGACAACAAAAAATAGAATCTTTTGGGTTGAATCTAAATTAGTTAGATTGGATTCCAACCAATTTAGTTGTCTTCTTTGTATAAAGTTGGTTGGATTTATTTCCAACCAACTTAGTTGTCATCTTCTTTGTATGGAGTTGGTTGGATTTGTTTCCAACCAACATTGTTGTCATTTTATTTGTATGGAGTTGGTTGGATTTTTTTCCAACCAAAATTATTGTCTTCTTATTTGTATAAGAGTTTATTGGATTTATTTTCAACCAATTTGGTTGTTGTTGTTGACTTTTAAGACTTACTACCACAAAATATCACAAGTCCCAATATAAAGAAGCCATAATATTAAAGGTCAAAATATTAATAATGAAGAGTAGAATAATATAAATGAGCAATAAAATATATATCTAGGCCAATATAATAATGAAATAACATTCACTTATATATCAAGATTGGAGAACAAAAAATGATATCCTATGGTGGTTTAGGATAAGATATACACCAAAAAGTCTCAAGGAGGGCTAGGATTTAGGAAAGCAAAATAAACATGACTCTAATTGCCAAACAAGGCTAGAAAATATTCACCATTGCCAAAATAACGTGGGTTTCCATAATCAAAAGAAAACATCTCTAGAACAACAGTTTCATGGATGATGTAACACCCCTAAGAGGTTCTGCTTTTTGGAATTATATTATTAAGTCCAAGTACATAATCCAAAAAGGAACCAAATGAAAATTTGGTAATGGGTAACTCATTGATTTTTGTAAGGACCTATGGATCTGTGACCAACCCTTGATTGTTGATCCCAACCTAACCATATTGAAGCCCATAACTGATCGACACTTTGGAGATAAGGTCTCTAACTTATTGACTCGTACCTTGGTAGAAATACTTGGAGGTTGATCTCCTTGACCAATCTTATCAAAGATCTTATTACTGTAACAAAAATATTGTCTTCTCTCCTTAGTACCTATGTTATTCCTAGTAACAATCCCCTATATTTCCTAGTCTAGAGAGAGTGTGATAGTGGTCAGTTCATAGTCAAGGTTGCTTATTTACTTTAGGATGATTCCACCATATTATACTGAGAGGGGGGTGAATAGTATAAGATCAAAATTTTACTTTTATTTCCAAAGCAGTATCATCTAATATTATCAATTGCAATAATGAAACAATGCACAAATCATCACACATAAAAGAGACATAAATTTAATGTGGTTCACCCAATGTGGGCTACGTCCATGGAGAAAATATTTCTTATAAATTTTCTCAACAAATCTCTTGGGAACCAATTCCCTATTACAATGTTTATGGGCACCAACCCAAAGGAGACACCAATCCCCTATGCTCAAGTTCGTGGAACTCTATCCATAGGAGACACTAATCCCCTCTTGCTCAAGTTCATGGACCTCTATCCATAGGAGACACCAATCCCCTCTTGCTCAAGTTCGTGGACCTCTATCCATAGGAGATACTAATACCCTCTTGCTCTAGTTCATGGATATCTATCCATAGGATAAACCAATCCCCTCTACTATGGTTTACTTCAAAGTCTGCTCTCAACTCTGCTCAAATATACTCACCAAGCCTTCACATAAGGATTTCTCAAATCTGCTCCAAAACATGCTCTTAACTCTGCTCAAATCTACTCCAAGCTTTCACACAAGGCTTGCTCAAATTTTCTCTAAAACTTGATCTCAAATCTACTCAAATATGATCCAAGACAACACACAAGGCTTGCTAAAATTTTCTCCAAAACCTACTCTCAACTCTACTCAAATATTCTCCAAGCCTTCACACAAGGCTTGCTCAAATATACTCCAAAACATGCTCTCAACTTTGCTCAAATCTGCTAAAACAATTTGCTCAAATATTTCTCAAATATTTCATACATACAATTCTAAAAAATAATACTTATATCTTTTTCAAACATGCTTTATTTGGTTAAAGTAATTCAAACATATTCTACCAATTATTTTTCTTCATGAACATATAGAGAAAGATATGCATTACAAATACTCAATATGTTCTTCTCACATTCATTAAGTCTGTCACTTTCACATGTCTCACATTCATTGCATTCAAAAGGATACTCTAGTCTAGCACTTGATAGTTGACCTTCTCATGTACTCCCAAAATATTTCACCACAATCATGCCCTTCAATTTATCTCAACAATTCATAATCATATCACACAATATATTTTCACAATTCTTTCATGGCTACCCCCATAAAACACTTGTCTTTTCTATTTCCACACTTTGCTCAAAAGACTATGCACTCATTCTCTTGTTCTAACAAAAAGAACTTTCATTCATAAAACCATAGTGCATTAATGAATTCTCACTATCTTTTGTTTTGTCCTTTTGAAGAAAACTTTCATACATAACTTTTCATCAATAAAATTTCATTTCCAGATATAACTTAAAACACACTTATCTCTTATTTCCTTGCCTTCCAAAATATTTCTTCTTGCGCTAGAACTCGAACCCTGGTCTTTTCCCACAATCCTTATCTGCTGGTAGTGAACCACTTCCACTACATGGCTTGATGGAAGGTGATTCCACACTCTTTAATTTGAGGATGTGGTCATCTTTCTTCAACCCAAAACGTAGTCTTTGCGGAATACGAACTCAACGTTGTTGCTCTCTTTTTCTTCCACACACTTGCCTCTTCGGATTTCCACATAGCTGCCTCTTGTTTTGATGTTACATTTTCTAGATTAGGGTTACAATGACTTGCATCCAATATTTATTTTTCTAGTGCCAATACTTCCACTGCAAGATAATGGATTTAATTTATATGTAAATTAATCAACAATGATATACCTTTATGTCTTGTTCCTGTGTAAGTCTTTTGAGTGCAAATATGATCACAACAAGTTTGAGATATCTTTCACTGTCACTGCTATCATATTCATACTGTGAGCACTTGACATGTCCCGTAGAGCTCTCCCTTGAAAATGTTGATCTGTGTAGACAATGTTTCTTCCTCTTTTCTAATGCTACCTAGAATTTATCATAATATTTACTACTGTGTATACTAGCTTTGGTTTCTTTACAAGGACTTCAATTTGTTTGGTCTCTGGTGTAGCATAGATGACTTTTCAATTGTTCCAAAGCACACTCTTATAGATGAACTATGTTCTCATTAAAGCAAATGGTGCACTTCCTTCTCCAAGCTCAGCACTCAACAAACAATGCACTCTCTTTCAAATGCAGTATTCACAAATGGTGCACTCTCCCTCTTCCAAGCTCAACACTCAACGAACAACACACAACACTCAACACACTTACTCACACTATCTCAATGGATCACACATGGGACTCAATGAACATCGAATGACATACTCACTCAACGAATTGTGCACAATACTCAGTGAATGATGAATGACATACTCACTCAATGAATTGGCACACTCTCTCAACGAACGGTGCACTCTCTCAATGAATGATGCTCACTCTCAATGAACGATGCTCATTCTCAATGAAAGACACTCACTCAATGAATAAACATTCTCCTCTCACTCACTCTTTTGAATGTAGATGAGGGCATGCAAATGAAATGCTCTTATCTTTCCCCGAGGACAACACGAAGGCTCTTCAACAAAAAAAACATTCTCAACCATAATGTTAGAACCATATATATATATGAATAATTTTTGAATATTTTAACCATAAGAGTCGGCCCTTATAGTATTCAATATATTTAAAAACTTTGATTTAAATATTGCCCACTTTTTTTTTATGGGAATCGCACCACCACCAGGCAACCCCCATAACCCACATAATCATTACATTTTACCAAACACAAAACAAGTGTTTAGTCCGGTCCAATTTGAACCTTGGACCTCCGCCCCCCTTATGGGGTTTGGATGAACCAATTGGTCTACACCTTGAACCTAAATATTGCCCACTTTAAGACCTTAATTTAATATTTAAATATTTAATTTAAATATTAAAGTGTACATTACCAATTAATATAAATAATGTACATCACCATTTTAATTTCTCAAGCACCATAATATTGACAATGCAACCTTTTATTCTTGAACATATTCTTACCTTTGACATCAATGACAACTCACACTTCCATTCTTGAACTCATCACTCTTGAAGAATATTTTTACCTTGAATACCTTGTTCCTTTGACATCAATGACAACTCAATATTTCCAACAATCTCCCCCTTTATCATTGATGGCAACCCTACAAAAAAATTTCTTTTACTGCAATTGGATTCCCAATCTACTCCCCTTGAGAAGCTGCTCCCCCTTACTAAAATCTATCCCCCTTTGACATCAATGGCAAAGGGATCCTTTCGGGCTAAAAATAAAACACTTAGCTCAGCCCCCTCACCACCTCATTTTCTTGAGGTGATCAATTTTGGGATGGGAGTGAAACTACTCCTAACTTTCCTCTAAGATACTCAAAAGTTTCCTTTGGAAGTGGCTTGGTAAAGATGTCAACAATTTGTTCCTTTGTAGCAATGTATTCCAATTTGACTTGTTGATCAATCACTTGCTCTCTCAAAAAATGATATTTTATTGAAATATGCTTTGCATTTGAATGCATCACTGGATTCTTTGAAATATTAATGGCACTTGTATTATCACACAGTATGGAGATAGGATGATCATGTTCTATTTTGAAATCACTTAAAGTTTACTTCATCCATAAAACCTGTGTACAACAAGCAGCTGATACAATATACTCTACATATACAGTGGATAAGGATATTGATGCTTATTTCTTGTTTAGCCAAGAGACTAAACAATATCTAAGAAAGAATGCTCCTCCACTTGTATTTTTTCTATCATCAACACTGCCTGCCCAATCCACATTTGTATATGCAATGAGTGTGAAATTATTTTATCTAGGGTACCAAAGTCTAAAACTCATAGTTCCTTTCAAATACTTAAATATTCTCTTTAATGCCTGTACATGTGTTTCCTTTGGTGCAGCTTGAAATATTACCAATGATCTGACTTCTTGTATTATGTTTGATCTAGTAGGTATGACATATAGTAAAATTCCAATCATGAATTTATACAATGTATGATTTGCTTCAGGAGACTCATCATATTTACTTAATTACATCCTGTAACCATGGGAGTACTTATAGGATTGCAATCCTCCATCCTAAACTTTTTCAACATTTCTTTCACATACTTGGTCTAAGAGAGAAATATACCTTTATCTGATTGTGAAATTTGCAAACCAAGAAATAAGGATAACTCACCAAGCATAGACATATCAAATTCATTCTACATAGACACATCTTGTTATTATTACCTCCAAAAATAATATCATCCACATAGACTACTACAATCAACAAGTCATTTCCTTTATTTTTGATGTATATATTGCTATCAACTATACCTTTTATGAAACCCTATTCTTGGAGATACTTATCCAGTCTTGAGTACCAAGCCCTAGGGGATTGCTTTAGTCCATAGAGAGATTTATTTAATTTACATACATAGTCCATCTTATTTGTCAGTCTCAAACCCTCTGGTTGCTCTATGTAGACCTCTTCCTCTAAGTAACCATTGAGAAAAGATGATTTTACATCCATTTGATACACCTTAAAGTTTTTGAATCTTGAGAAATCCAGGAGCATTCTAATGGCTTAAATATGTGCAATGGAAGTAAATGTTTCTTCAAATTCAATCCCCTCAACTTGTGCGTAGCCTTTGCACACAAGTATTGCTTTATTTCTGACCACTTGACCATATTTATTTAACTTATTTTTGTAGACCCATTTGGTACCAATTATATTCTTATCTTTTGGACGTGGGACAAGTTCCCAAGTTTTACTCTTTTCTATTTGGTCTAACTCTTCTTCCATTGCTTTAATCCAGTATTTGTCTTCTCTTGCTTCATTGAAATCCTTGGGCTCAACTTTGGATAGCAAAGAAAAATTTGCATGTTCACCTATTCCTATTATCTTCCTCCTTGTTTGTCTCTCATCTTGATTCCCATAATCAGTTCTCTCGGATGATTATTTTGCACATACCTAGATGGTGTCTTTGGTGGTGCCCTTTGTGTCTCATCTTCTTCAGTTTCTTCACCTTCTTCTTTGCAACTTTCTCCTTCTTGATACACAATTTCTTGAGTTGGTTCTCTTAGATCTATTTCTTCATCAACTCTTACATTTGTACTTTCCACAATTTTATGTGATATTTTATTGTAGCATCTATAAGCTTTACTCTTAGTGGAATAACCAAGGAAAATACCCTCTTCACACCTGGAATCAAACTTACCCAAATTTTTCTCTTCTCATCTAATGTAGCATTTGCTTCTAGAAATTTTGAAGTACTTCATGGTTGCTGGTATTCCCTTACAAATCTCATATGGAATTTTGTGGTGATTTACTCTTATTTGAGCTCTATTGATAATATAAAAATTTGTATGAATTGCCTCTTTCCAAAACACATCATAAATATTAGACTCATTTAACATAGCCCTGGACATACCCTAAACAATTCTTTTTTTCCTTTCAACTACTTCATTTTGTTATGGAGTTCTTGCTATTGAGTATTGTCTTTTGATTCCATGCTATTCACAGAATTCTAAAAATTCACTTGAAGTGAATTCTCCTACTCTATATGATATTACACACTTGATATTTTTGTCTATTTAATTTTCTACTTGTGCCTTGAATACCTTGAAATTTTCAAATGCTTTTGATTTTTATTTTAAGAATGTTACCCAAGTCATTCTAGAGAAATCATCAATAAATAACATGAAGTAGCTCTCACCTTGTAAACTCTTTGTCCTTGTAGGCCCACATAGATCGATGTGAACTAGCTCTAAGGTTTTGGATGAAGAAAACTCCTTTTATTTGAAACTCGATCTTATTTGCTTACCATGCTAGCATTGTGCACAAATCATGCTTGGGGGTTTTGCTATTTTGAGTAAATATTTAACTGGTTGTTTATAATTTGACTATTTTGTCAAAGTTTAGGTGATCCATTCTTCTATGCCATAACCAACTCTCATCCTCTTGTGATAAAAAGCATTTTCCTCCCTTAATACCACTTAACATATAGATATTGTTTGTAGTTCTATTGGCACATGCAATAAGCTTTCTTGTCTTGGATTTCCTGATCTCACATCCATTTGGGTGAAATATGAGTATGTGACCTTGATCACATAGTTGAATTACGCTTAGTATATTGTGCTTCAATCCTTCAACATATAACACATTTTCTGTCCTAGATTTTCCATTATCCAAACTCAAAGTCCCTTTTCCAACAATTTTGGTAGAAGCATTATCACCAAATTTCACTATTCCTCCATTTATTTTCTTGAGAGAAAGAAATTTGCTTTTGTCACCTGTCATATGGCTTGAAAAATCACTATCAATGTACCATTTATTTCCTTCATTTTGCACATCAAGAGTTGTTTGCACAAACATGGACTTTTCTTTTTCTAAACTTTTGAGAGCATCTCCTTTTGAAATGTTTGACCTTCCTCTTTATTTCTTGATGTAGGAAGTTCAGGAAATACTATTTTACACCATATAGCTTCGTGCCCTTCCTCTTTATTTCTTGATGTAGGAAGTTCAGGAAATACAATTTTACACCATATAGCTTTGTGCCCAAATTTATTACATTTGTAACACATGACATTGTTATTTATGAGAGGTTCAAAAGAATTGTAATTTCTATTGATAATGCTAACATTATTTTTCACATAGACCATGCAATGTACAACTTTATGACCATATTATTTACATGAAAAACAATAACCATGGAAGAAATTTTTAAACCTGTTTGATTGCCTTGAATGATATGGTCACATGGTTATTTAAGTTCCTTTTCCATATCAACTGTGGCTTCCTATTTCTTTTCTGAATATTTCTTCTTGATTTCAACCATAGGATCATATTCTATCTCTTCAGTGGCCATGTGTGTTCTTTTAAGATATTCCTTCAATCTGTTAGGCTTTCACAAAGGAACTTGCTCTTATACCAATTGAATAACACAAGCTTATACTGAGAGGGTGGTGAACATTATAATATCAAACTTTTACTTTTCTTTCCATAGCAATATCATCCAATGTTATCAATTACAATAATGAAATAATGCACATATCATTACACACATAAGTAACACAAATTTAATGTGGTTCACCCAATGTGGGCTATGTCCACGGAGAAAATATTTCTCAACAAATATCTTGGGAACTAATTCCCTATTACAATGTTTATGGGAACCAATCCAAAAGAGACACCAATACCCTATGCTCAAGTTCGTGGACCTCTATCCACAAGAGACACCAATCACCTCTTGCTCAAGTTCGTGGAACTCTATTCATAGGAGACACCAATCCCCTCTCGCTCAAGTTCATGGACCTCTATCCACGAGAGACCAATCCCCCCTTGCTCTGGTTCATGGACCTATTGACAATTTTGTCACATTTCTCAAGGGGTAGAAAAGGAAATCAAAATTTTGTATAGTGTTTTGTAAAGTTTTTCTTTGTTGTTCTTTTTATTTGAAAAGTTGTAGCAATTTTGGCTTTCAATGCCACCCCTTTGTATATAAAATGAAAAAAAAAGAGCTTCACCAAAAGAAAATGAGAAGAGCTTCGCACCCGAGGCATTTCCACCACTACTTCGGGTAAAATTTTTGCGAAGTAGTATTAACGAAGAAGAATATAAGGAAAACCATAAAAAGAACTTTGGGCCCGAAGCGCTTCAAACCACTACTTTGGGTGAAAGTTGAGTGAAGCGGCCTTTAAAAGAATAACTTCGTCGAAGAAGGAAGGTCCAGACCACAGTCCAAACTGGCTAAGGCAAGAAAACTACTTCACACCCGAAGCATTTTCGATAGCTATTTCGGGCGAGATTTTAGCAAAGCGGTGTTGCTAAAGTAAAATACAAAGGAGGAAGAATGAAACTACTTCACACCCGAAGCATTTCAAAAGGCTACTTCGGGTGAGATTTTAGCGAAGCAGTGTTGCCGAAGTAAAATACAAATGAGGAAGAATGAAACTACTTCGCACCCAAAGCATTTCCAGCAGCTACTTCAGGCGAGATTTTTACGAAGCGGTGTTGCCAAAGTAAAATACAAAGGAGGAAGAATGAAACTACTTCGCACCCGAAGCATTTCAAAAGGGTACTTCAAGAAATATATTTGCAAAGCATAATTTGAAGGAGCGCAGTACTGAAAACACTTCGCCAAAAGGTCACCGAAGCATCCACTTCGGGCCCCTATGTTAGCGAACCAATTCTACTTTGCCAAAAATCATTGCGAAGCATCTGCTTCAGCAAAATTTTGTACAAAGTACTTTCATCCAAAGTGGAAGATGCATTTTGAAGGCAAATATGCACTTTGGCCAGAATACTCCTAAACCACAGTTTTGAAGAAGGATCGCAGCGAAGCGTCTCAAAGACTCATTAGTGAAGTATCTAATTCGGCCCAAGGACCACGTCAAAGCAGTTTTGGCACAACGAAGCAACGAAAAGTGAAAACCCCATTTAGCGAAGGAGATATGCTTCGACCTCCATCACCCCCGAAGTTGTCTTGCGAAGCTTCACCATATGAAGTGCAAATCAAGGAGAATCTGCTTCGGCAAAAGTCCATCCTGAAGCAAAGTTAAAAGGCTAGCGAAGCACCACAAAGGCATGCGCTCCAAGCCGGGTATTTTCCCGAGGCGATCAAGTGCCTCATAAATGCATTTTTTTGTGCCTTGTAAGCTCGCTGCTCATTTTTTGCAATTGGAAACAAAGTATTAGGCCATGATGAAGAGCCTGGCGAGCATGGAAGCCACTCGAGCACCGCACCCGGAGACCAAGGACGTCCAGATAGCTCATCAATGCATATTTCCATGGTTGACCCGGTCATAGTTGCCAGTTTTGGTAACGAATTTGAGAGCTCGATCATGAGAGCCTCGGGGAGCTAAATTCTCAAGGATCGAGGGGGTACTTCTCCTTGCTATGTAATTATGACTCAGAGGGTCGGGTCCTCTATAAAAACCCAAGCATTGTAATGAAGAAGGGTGGGAACTATCTGCTAAGAAAGCTGCTGTAACTTGATGTCCTACGATTAATACTAAAGATCTTTGGCTCGATTTATCTCTTTTATGCTGCCTTCTTTGCTTGATTCTTTTGTCTTTCTTTGTTTGCATACTAAGAAATTTGAACCCTACGTCCGGTGTGTGATCGGGGACTGTACCTTGAAACTCGTCTGAAGGATACATAGGAGTGGAAAAACATCATATTGGATTTCTTTTATGCTGCCTTCTATGCTTGATTCTTTTGTCTTTCTTCGTTTGCATACCGAGAAAGCTGAACCCCTGCATTCGATGTGCGATTCAGGACTATACCCTGAAACTCGCCTGAAGGATACATAGGAAGGTTGATATTGCATTTCTTTCATTTATTCTTGGTGTTCTTTACTTCTATTCAAGTTGTCAGTTAGTGATCGTGCTTCCTGTTCTCTCCCACTTTAAATCATCGATCTCTCTTCCCTTATCCCTTTTTATTTCTTTCTCTAACCCTTACTCTGTTTATCCATTTCCTGCATCCTTATATCAAAACACAAAAGTAGTTTAGCATAGGATTCGGCCTTTCTCCAGAGATTGGAATGAGGGGCATCTCTTCCCTTTGACCTTTCAATGTTGGTCCAGGTCTAGGGTGCATACATCTATCCAAATCCTTTCCTAGGCAGATTTGAACACCAATAGTTTTTGGCACACCTGGTGGGACCAAGGTCCCATATTTTAAGCAAAAATCTCAAAACCGTCTTCACTGGGGCTGATAGTTCTAACCAGTTCCTGGTGTGACCTGGTCAGTCTCACCTTATGAGTGGTAGTGAAGATCGATGCTCTCATTACCAAAATACTCTTAGCATCTGGCAACTCTGTTTACCTGAGAATATTTAAGTCGTAAAGACCAGTACCAAAAGTTTGTGCCTTCATGCAAATGAGATGGAGAGTTAGGAATCGAGGAGAGGAAACTGAGTTCTTTGAACTAGATATCAACACATTTGGGGAGTGATGAAGGTTGGTCACCCCAGAGTCACTATTACGTGGAACATCCTCGCAAGAGGCTGTTGTTAGCGAACGAGGCCTAACTTTTGATAGTACAACATCTAGTTTTCCTCCCAATCCTCCCAACTCATCGAAGCATCCTAGTGCCTCCATTCTTATTAGTCGTCCTATTAGCGATCAAGGAGGAGCTTTAGGGATTATTGTTTCTCAAAATATAGGGGCAAGTATGGCACAGCAACAACAACAACAACAACAACAACAACAGCAAATACAACAACCATCGCCACCCAAGTGGTTCTTGTCATGGGATTCTTTGTCATCGCTAAATTTAGCGAGGCAAGGACAAGTGCCGCCTGCTGCTGTAAAAAAGATCCTAATGTTCGATGGAACTAGAAAGACTGCTCTGGAGCACATCCAGGACATAATCTCTCTGGCGGCAATCCACGATATCACAGAAGAGCAAGTGATGGTAAAACTTTTGGTTCTTTCCCTTAGAGGAAAACTCCTCTACTGGTATAGATCTTTACCACCTGGTACTATTATGGGATGGGACCAATTAGCCAGGCAGTTGATGGGAAACTTCAATGAGTCTGTTGAGTGGATATTTTGCCCTATAACAAAATGATCACGCAACTAGAGTCTCTGACAGGAAACTCTCTCTTGCAAAGAAATTAGTTATTTCTCCAAGGTTCTTATGAACAAACATTCATATGCATAAATAATAATATTCAATTTAAATGCTTGGAACACCTTAGTGATTGCAAGTAACTGTAAACAAGGGGCAATGTTGGTTTATTTTATCATGAAACTTTAATGATTGTTCGTTGAACCAGAATAAACAAATGTGAATCGGCCCAGCAATGAAAATTTCTATTTTCGGATTTTTAAAGATCTGCAATAAAACAACAACTTCGGTGAATTTATGAAAATACTAATAATTCCGAAAGTGAAATTTTAATATGCATATTTGAAGTCTGCAATATTACCTATGCCCTGGTGCAACTATTTTGGGATTTTGAATTTTTAATTTTTTTAATTTTAACGACTGCAAATTAAAATAAAGTAACAACTTCTGGAAAAGTAAAGTGCAAAAAAATAAAAATAAAATGCCTTTAGTATGATGCTATCCTATTTCGACAAAACCGAAGATATGAGGTTTCCATGCATGCAACCTAACCTATTGGACCTGCAAAACATGCACAATCTTGATAAGCTAAGTGCTTGGTTCCTAAGGATTTGAATGAGGTTTTCAGATTTAAGCATTCGCATGCAAGCAACCAAGAAAAACTTGTATCAACTACATTTACAAGCCTAAAATCTGAAAAGGGAAAATAGACATTTAATCTTGCATGCAGAAAATGACTCCTTCTTTCTTGCCCATAAGATGCAAATTTCTGAAATATTATCTGCATTAAATATTTGTCATTTTACAATAGCAGACATCTGGTTCTCCAAAACCAGAAAAAAGTGGAAGAAAAGCACTCCAAAGCAGGCCCAGAATGGCTTATCACCCTCAGCTCTGTAACCCTGCTCCCAACGGTTTCCCCCCTCTGCATGTCTTCGCTTGTGCCTTTAAAATTTTTGCTACGGCTCTCTGCTTCGCCTTGTGACGCTTCGTTTCATCTTCCAGATCGATTCATTTCGTCTCCCGCTCCTTCATTATTCTGGCTTTTTGCTTGGTCGTGAAACGTTCGGTCTTCTCTATGAACTGTAACCGTCGATCCTGAAGCGTTATCATAACCCCTACGCCTCTGTGACACGTGCAACACTTCCCTGCACATTCTATAATGGCCCTTCATGAATCGCAACAAAAGATAGCATGTCACGATATCACGACATTTTATACCATGCAACTTTGTTATTCTTCTTGTACCGTGAAAATGAGACATGTCGCGATATCGCGACATTTTTCTATCAGCATCCTTGTTATTCTTCTTGTACCAAAAATGAGACATGTCACGATATCATGACATTTTTTTCAATGGGCCACGCAAATGCAACCTGTCGCGAAATCGTACTTTTCCTTTTTTTTTTGTTGTTTGTTGTACTTAGCCTGAAAACGTGACATGTCGCGAAATCATGACACTTTTTCATTCCATACCATCTCTCCCTTTCTATCGTGAAATCGTGACACTTTTCTCTTCCATACCATCTCGCTGCTTTCTATCGTGAAATCGTGACCTTTTCTTCTCATGCTAAATGAGACATGTCACGATATCCTGACATCTTTCTATCTTTACCTCCTTTATCTCGATAGATCGTAAACACATACCTGTCGCGATTTCACGACACTTTCTTTCATTTGTTCCTTCCTCACTTTCTTGTCGCGAAAACACGACATGTCGCGATATCGCGACGTTTTTCACTTTGTCTTTCTCTCTCCTCCATGAACCGCGATTTCATGACATGTCGCGATATCGCGACATTTTTGATCAATACTTCTTCCTGCCTGCTTTAACCGTGATTTCATGACAAGTCGCGAAAACATGACATGTTGCAAAATCCGAGACAATTTCTGTACTTGGTGTTTTACCCATCAAACATCGTGAAAACACATGTCACGATATCGCGACAACTTTGAGTCTTCAACTTAATTCTTTGTCTCGCATCACAAAAATGAGACATGTCACGATATCGCGACATTTTTAGCATCTTGTTCTATTTGACCGCTTTGACCACGATTTCACAACACGTCACGAAATCGTGACATTTTCTCATCATGCTGCATTATGTTGCTCCTAGCCATGAAAACGTGACATGTCATGAAATCGTGACATTTTTTCATTCCATTGTACTTCGCTTGTCTGAGCCGCAAAAACGTGACATGTCGCGATATCGCGACAATTTTCATTTCTGGCCGCGATGGAGCAAAATGTCGCGATATCGCGACAACTTTTCATTTCTTGCCGTGACGGAGCAACATGTCGCGATATCGCGACAAATTTTCATTTTCGGCCGCGATGGAGCAACATGTCGCGATATCGCGACAACTTTTCATTTCTTGCCGCGACGGAGCAACATGTCGCGATATCGCGACAACTTTTCATTTTCGGCCGCGACGGAGCAACATGTCGCGATATCGTGACAACTTTTCATTTCTTGCTTTTCTTTGTCTTTTTAACATCTGGGCCACTGCAATCTTCTTGGAAAGTGTGCAAAAAAAAGGGGGGTCCCCAATTTTGGGGTGTGTTGTGGAGCAGCCACAACAAATGGCGACTCTACTGGGAAATGCTCCTGAGCATTTCGGTGAGAACCTAACCTGAAATACACAAGCTTAGACACAAGTGTCAACACATAAAACCAAATGCCGATAGATCAGAAATACATGAACCATTAGAATCACTAAGTATCAGCTCGGTGTGTGCAATGTGTTCCATTCTTTATCGTTTGAAATTGATCCACATTCCATTGTCAGTTTTACATGAATGCATATGTGAGGTTGTGAATGATTTGCATAGCCTAATTAATGGGCTAGAGATATAACTATCTCGCTTTATAAAAGCTTTTAAACCTTCTAATATCATATACAAATATTTAAAATTATCAAACCCTCTTAGGATCAACTATATGTGTAATGAATTGCTTTATTAGATCCTAAAGTTGGTTATGAGTCACTACTATCTTGAACCCATGTGCAAGTGAAAGTGAAATCGGAGCTTTGGGAAATCGGACTCCCAACCTAATCGAGATGGGAGTTTAACCCTATCCTTACTACTCCGATTTGGAATTCATTACCTCACTTTGAGCAAAATTATTTAACCAATTATGGATGAAATGGTCATGCTAGTCTATCCGTTTGAACAGTCAGTGGTCTTGTTTTTAGACAAGACATGCTGCCACGCATGAGCATACTTAACCCCATAATCCATGATTTAGCTTCATTTCTTTATTTCTTGGACCTTGGGGATGACTACCCATCCTTTGCGAGAGGACATGTAGTACGATCCTTCCAATCCAATATTAAGATGAAATGGGAAATATTTAGTTTTTATTTCTTGGACCTTGGGGATGACTACCCATCCTTTGTAGAGGACATGTAGTACGATCCTTCCAATCCAAGATTTATGAAATGGGAAATATTTAGTTTTTATTTCTTGGACCTTGGGGATGACTACCCATCCTTTGCAGAGGACATGTAGTACGATCCTTCCAATCCAAGATTTATGATGAAATGAGACATAGGAGCTTTGGGGAATCGGATTCTCAACCTAGGCGAGATGAGAATTATGCCCTATCCTTACTACTCCATGTAGGTCAAATCAGAGCTTTGGGGAGTTGGATCCTCAACCTAAGTTCGATGAGGATTTAACCCTATCCTTACTACTCCGATTTTAGGCTTTAAGCTTTATGGAAGTGGTAAAAACCACTTGTTTTAAGGATCATGTTGCATAATAGGATAGACATGAAATACTTCTTTCGCTTGACCTTTTCTTCCAAGCAAGGTTTTGATCATTTTGCTCAAGATCCTTTTTAATGTGTATAAAATGTGCTTGGTTCTAGATATCTCGGGCCTCAGTTCCCAACCTTAGGATTTTTTCTTATTTATGTTATAGCATAACCCTAAGAGGATTTGACACACTTTAATGATTTGTATCCGAAATGCATATGCAACTAAGATGGCATGTATATGCAAAGTGAGATGTAATATGAATGCATTGCCCTTTGAATTGCAGATGGAGTATTGCCATAAAAAATATAAAACTGACTACTTCATGCATCACAAGTTTCAAACGATATTATTAAACTGTTTGTGTTTCTTGCGGAGCTTTCTACAACATAATTCCAATGTTCCATATTTCCCCGATCTAAAGCATAAGTTAGCATCTCAAGACAACTTTTTCATCATTTTTTTTTTTAGACAAACCAAACATGTCAAATAAACACACAACTTAAATCATGATTAAACTAACAATCCCAAAAATGAAACTTGAAAAACACAAACCAAAACCAAAACCAAAATCTATATACAATATAGTACAAGATGATGCCAAGCTTGGACTATTACTTTCCTGGATCCCGGACATGATTAGAACACTTCAACAAAAATATAACATGATACGCATGCCAAATGCTATAGGAATCCAACCAAAACAAGATTAGACCGCACCATGCAACAACTTTTAATTTACCTTGCTCACCCCACCAATTAGATTTAATTCCATTAGTACTCTCACAGGTGAGCGTCCGATTACTAAAATGATTAGACCATAAATGATATTCAATTTTATCTTGTCTATTCTTGAAAGTATCCATTTCATAATTCGATTCTTGATTTAAAATTAGGCCTTCCTTTTCAAATGTGAGATGTTGCAAACAAGAGCCTATTTCTAAAAGTCTTGAATTCAAATTATTTTTCGAGATTTTAAAGCAATCAAAATCAATCAAAACTTGACAAACATCACCAAGATTTGACATTTCATCATTAATGACATTAGCATCCAAAGGGACATCATGTAACCCATCACTTAAAATTTTTGTAGCTACTACCAAAGGTAAAGATTTCACCTTGTCACCCATACTCAACCCATCATGATTAGAATTTACCACAACTTGATGAGTGTTAGTAGCTTTTTCTTTTTCCTCATTGTCTTCTTCATCATCCAACACCTGTTCAAAAACACCAAAGTTAGGCACCCAATCAAACATGCGTCCATATTTTTCAAAACAAGAGCCTAGTTTTTCAAGATATGTGTCGCGTGACACCTTTCCATGATCAATGGCTTGAGTTGCCTCAAAATCCATATTTTCATTAGGATCATCAATAGTATCAAACCCACACCACTTAGGCTTTGTAATTTCATCATTTTGAGATGGCATAGACATTGTAGAAACAATAGGTGGATCAAGATTTTTGATTTCTTGCCCCTCAAGGGGAACAAAATCAATTGATTCTCCTTCTTTATCCATGGTAGTAGAATCATTATCCTTCTCCAACCTTTGATGAGATTCCAACCCTTCTTCCAAAACATTCTCAGATTGTACAGGACTTGTAATATCCTCATATGAAAGGGCAATTGTATTATCCCTGCATATCAATAGGCACACAAAATTCATTAGAAGGTTTGGAGTGAGGCATACTCTTCCCAAGAATCATAATGATCATCTTCCAAAGTCAAGTGGTGATGCTCAACTACTTCTTCATCATATTTTAATTCATCAACATGTTTCTCATCAAATTTACCTTCACCTTCCTTAGATGGTTCAATTACTTCCAAAATTGGGTTATTGCTTGTATTCAAATTGATAAGGCTATCATAATCCACATGTGTAACCCATGATTCAAGTTTAACATAATTTGGAAGGTGTGAATTTTCTTGGCCATTATTTTCAACAATGTCATCCAAAATCCTTATGTCATACCAAAGAACAGATTCATCCTCATAGAATTCATCTTTTGGTGAGTCAAGGGTTCCCAATCTATCACATGTTTCAATACTAGTTGGATCTAGTACTCCTCCCTTGCCTAAAATCATATTATTATGAAAATCATTGAAATTGATTTTAGAAACATATTTTGAATCAAGATGAGTATTTTGAAGTTGATTCATACTTAAGAAAGATGGTTGATCTTGCATAGTAGGTTGAGGATTTTGAAATTGATTGAAGCTTGGGAATGATTGTTGATTCTGAAATTGATTCACACTTGAACTTGGTTGAGGTGGATAAATCATTGGGTGGGTGAGGGAGGTATTAAATGATTGAAAATTATATGATCCAAAACCCACACCATAATTTTGACAACTCAATTGTTGCTCAATTGCCATTGCTTGAGTATAGGCTTGTGACAAAGATGTGATTTGAGGCATCCCTCGCAAATATGTGGAAGTGAGTGGGTCAAGAGCATTGACATATATTTGGAGAGCCATATCTTCTCGAAGAGCATAAAATGTCACTAATTGAGTATATAATCCAAAGAACCTTTTAGAAAATGATTTTACATTTTCACTTGGTCCTTTTTTAATAGTGAAAAACTGCTCGTACATGCGGACTGGGTCAACTTGCTTTTTGTTGAATTGATTAAGAAATGCTGCCTCTAGTTGAGCCCAAGAAGTGATAGACCCTAAAGGTAGACTTGTAAACCAATCATATGCCACTTTGTCCAAGGTGTACAGGAACATTTTACAAGCAACATCATCATACCAACTTGTTAAGTGATTCGCACAGAATTTGAATGCTCGAATGTGTTCTTCTGCAGTATTTGTCCCATTAGACAAAAATCGAGGAAGACATCTCTCAACACCAACGGGAAAATAATGTTGAACTCCCGGTATGTTCAATGGGCTACCTGGCATCCATGGTGTAAACATAGCCATTAGTGAATCTTCAAGAATATAACTTTAATACAATTTTTTATTTATTATTTTTTTTTTAGATCTAATCAAATCACATTATTCCTGTATGAACAATCAAAGCGTTAGAACAGTGCATAGCAATTCATGTCCTCCTTTTAACAGTACAAAGTTGTATTGTTAAAAGAGGGCTAAAGATAATAATCAATAGGGCATGAAATATTCAAAATTTAAATCCCTATAGCATTTAAATCACTATGAAATAAACCCATTCAGGCCCTCCTTCTAGCGCCAAAATGTTGAGTGGATATTTTGCCCTATAACAAAATGATCACGCAACTAGAGTCTCCGACAGAAACTCTCTCTTGCAAAGAAATTAGTTATTTCTCCAAGGTTCTTATGAACAAACATTCATATGCATAAATAATAATATTCAATTTAAATGCTTGGAACACCTTAGTGATTGCAAGTAACTCGTAAACAAGGGGCAATGTTGGTTTATTTTATCATGAAACTTTAATGATTGTTCGTTGAACCAGAATAAACAAATGTGAATCGGCCCAGCAATGAAAATTTCTATTTTCGGATTTTTAAAGATCTGCAATAAAACAACAACTTCGGTGAATTTATGCAAATACTAATAATTCCGAAAGTGAAATTTTAATATGCATATTTGAAGTCTGCAATATTACCTATGCCCTGGTGCAACTATTTTGGGATTTTGAATTTTTTATTTTTTTAATTTTAACGACTGCAAATTAAAATAAAGTAACAACTTCTGGAAAAGTAAAGTGCAAAAAAAATAAAAATAAAATGCCTTCAGTATGATGCTATCCTATTTCGACAAAACCGAAGATATGAGGTTTCCATGCATGCAACCTAACCTATTGGACCTGCAAAACATGCACAATCCTGATAAGCTAAGTGCTTGGTTCCTAAGGATTTGAATGAGGTTTTCATATTTAAGCATTCGCCTGCAAGCAACCAAGAAAAACTTGTATCAACTACATTTACAAGCCTAAAATCTGAAAAGGGAAAATAGACATTTAATCTTGCATGCAGAAAATGACTCCTTCTTTCTTGCCCATAAGATGCAAATTTCTGAAATATTATCTGCATTAAATATTTGTCATTTTACAATAGCAGACATCTGGTTCTCCAAAACCAAAAAAAGTGGAAGAAAAGCACTCCAAAGCAGGCCCAGAATGGCTTATCACCCTCAGCTCTGTAACCCTGCTCCCAGCGGTTTCCACCCCTATGCCTGTCTTCGCTTGTGCCTTTAAACTTTCTGCTACGGCTCTCTGCTTCGCCTTGTGACGCTTCGTTTCATCTTCCAGATCGATTCGTTTCGTCTCCCGCTCCTTCATTATTCTAGCTTTCTGCTTGGTCGTGAAACGTTCGGTCTTCTCTACGAACTATAACCGTCGATCCTGAAGCGTTATCATAACCCCTACGCCTCTGTGACACGTGCAACACTTCCCTGCACATTCTGTAATGGCCCTTCATGAATCGCAACAAAAGATAGCATGTCATGATATCACGACGTTTTATACCATGCAGCTTTGTTATTCTTCTTGTATCGCAAAAATGAGACATGTCACGATATCACGACATTTTTTTGTCAGCAGCCTTGTTATTCTTCTTGTACCACAAAAATGAGACATGTCACGATATCACGACATTTTTTTGTCACCGGGCCATGCAAATGCAACCTGTCGTGAAATCGTGACATTTTTCTATTTGGTTGTGTAGATGCAACCTGTCGTGAAATCGCAACGTTTTTCTGTTTTGGGTTGTCTCACTGCACTTAGCCGTGAAAACGTGACATGTCACAAAATCGTGACACTTTTTCTACCTCTTTTCAAAATCCGACACTTTTTCTTTCGTACCATCTCTCGCTTTCTGTCATGAAATCATGACACTTTTTCATTCCTCTCCTTTATCGTGAAATCGCGACGCTTTTCTCTTGCTTAGCTTATCAGTCATTGTGAATCACAAAAATGAGACATGTCACGATTTCATGACATCTTTCTATCTTTACCTCCTTTATCGCTGATAGATCACGAAAACGCAACCTATCGTGATTTCATGACACTTTCTTTCATTTGTTCCTTCCTCACTTTCCTGCCGCGAAAACCTGACATGTCGCGATATCGCGACATTTTTCACTTTGTCTTTCTCTCTCCTCCATGAACCGTGATTTCCTGACATGTCACGATATCACGACATTTTCGGTCAATACTTCTTCCTACCTGCTTTAACCGCGATTTCATGACAAGTCGCGAAAACATGACATGTTGCGAAATCGTGACAATTTCTGTACTTGGCTATTTTACCCATCAAACATCATGAAAACACATGTCGCGATATCACGACAACTTTGAGTCTTCAACTTAATTCTTTGTCCTGCATCACGAAAATGAGACATGTCGCGATATCGCGACATTTCTAGCATCTTGTTCTGTTTGACCGCTTTGACCGCGATTTCACAACACGTCGCGAAATCGTGACATTTTCTCATCATGCTGCATTCTGTTGCTCCTGGCCGTGAAAACGACATGTCACGAAATCGTGACATTTTTCCATTCCATTGTACTTCGCTTGTCTGAGCCGCAAAAATGTGACATGTCGCGATATCGCGACAATTTTCATTTCTGGCCGCGATGGAGCAAAATGTCGCGATATCGCGACAACTTTTCATTTCTTGCCGCGACGGAGCAACATGTCGTGATATCGCAACAACTTTTCATTTTCGGCCATGACGAGCAACATGTCGCGATATCGCGACAACTTTTCATTTTCGGCCGCGACGGAGCAACATGTCGCGATATCGCGACAACTTTTCATTTCTTGTCACGACGGAGCAACATGTCGTGATATCGTGACAACTTTTCATTTTCGGCCGCGATGGAGCAACATGTCGTGATATCGTGACAACTTTTCATTTTCGGCCGCGACGGAGCAACATGTCGCGATATCGCGACAACTTTTCATTTCTTGCTTTTCTTTGTCTTTTTAACATCTGGGCCACTGCAATCTTCTTGGAAAGTGTGCAAAAAAAAAGGGGGTCCCCAATTTTGGGGTGTGTTGTGGAGCAGCCACAACAAGTCCTTCGACCCTACCTCTCTCCTGCATCATTTCACTTCAATCCAAAGACATCCACAAGAAGAGATCATAGACTTCAATGTTAGGTTCGCTCGAACCTGGCAGAGAGTACCAGTTGGACTTTAGCCAACCGATGAAGTTGCAGCATACTATTTCCTTCGGGCTTTCAACCATGATATCAGTATTATGGTAAGATATACTAACATCAATACTTTTCCTAAATTATATGGGTTAGCCAAGAAGGCAAAAACAAATTTGATAGCTGTGGGCAAGCTTCCCCAAAGAATGTCGATGCCCATACTTCCCAAATTCCCTCAACCCCAGTATGTGAGCGTAGCTGCTTCACAAATCTCTACAACCCCTACACTCCCGATCTCACCTTGGAACCCAAATCCTATTCTGTCTCAAATCACCGCTCCACAAATTCATTTTACCACATTTTCAACTCTGTAGCCTACTGTCACTTCGACATTCCCTGTACTGTCGGTGCCATTTCAACCCCTAGTCTTACCTCTAATACCAACAATGGCTTCATTACCACTCATTCCAAGAGATGAGGATATGTAAGCTAAAATTTTGCAAGAGATGTAGTCTCTGAACTCCACAGTTCAGACATTGTCCAACGACATGACCATTGTAAAGAAGAAGCAAGAACAACAAGAATTTCTACCAAGAAGGTCTTATCCTACACCTACACTTACCAAAGATCAAGCAGTCCAGCAAGGGAAGGCTTCGGCAAGAAACGTTGTGATTGATGAAGCTCCGAGCACTTCTGATTATGTATAGTGGTGCTCTACGTGCCATGATCTGTATGAAGAGAATAATTGCATGTTGCACCAAAACTATGTACAAATTTTGGCGAGTAGCAGTCATGGCGGCCAAGTCAACGTCATCAGGAAAATGAGTTAGAACTTGGCAATTAGCAAAGAAGAGCCAGTTGTAGTGCTTACTAGAGGAGGAAAGAAGACAATAGAAGTGGATGCTACTCATATGGCTCCCTTAAAAGTGTACGGTCGACCAGAGAAAGGACAAGCATCTTCCTTGGACCCGAACGGCCTGCACCAAACAAAGAAAAAGCTCAGAAGTCCTTTGTCGAACCACTTCAGACAGAAACTAAGGAATAGGCTAGAGAAAAGCTCAAGTTCCCTTCACTAACTAAGAGACAAAGAGTTGAAGCTATAGAGTAGTATCGCACTAGATATGAGCTGAGGAAGGAACCCGAAGTGCTCAGTTCCTTGGCGTACAACATTGTAGAGGAGTTAAAGAAGATTCTAGCCAAAATCAGCTTGTACGATGCACTGCAACTACCTGGACAAGTAGATCTGCTGCAAGAATCATTGAAGACAATTAAAGTGAAAAATGCAGCATCGCTTGCTCTTGTGCAGACCCTATCCACATCCATTATGGGGAAGAACAGACCACCTCCGTTCTACCTGTCCCTACAAATGGAAAGGTATATTGTACATAACTGCATGATCGACTCTGGGGCCGCTACAACAGTCGTTCCAAGAGCAGTCTATGAAGAAATAGGGATGGAATATACGCAAAGCATCCAAGGTGTACTCCAGTTGGATGGAACCCCAGTGAATACTGTAGGAGTAATCAAGGACATTCCTATTCGACTACATAAGATGCCTCAGATCACGGTCATACAAGAGGTAGTGGTAGTCAACTTGGAACCATACTTCAATATGTGCTTGTCAAGGGAATTCACAACAAATCTAGGTGGATATCTGTATATGGATTACTCTCATATGGAGATTCCATTCAAAAGAAAGAAGGTGAAGGTCTATAATGAAAAGCCTTCTTCCTTTCTCGTGCAGAAGATGTTCGAGGAAGAAAGCAGTGATCCAGTGAATGCAATAGTAGAGGAAATAGAGCAGGTGGACCTGGTCGAAGAGTCTCTTACACAATTAAGTTATAAAGATGAGTTATCATTGACAAAATTTAATGCCATGGTGGAAACTGAGATAGGATGTTATGCGATCACCAAGCCTGAGAAACACACCCAACCAGAGAATAGAACAAGTGCCCAAGAAGGACTATGGAAGTTGTTCTTCGATGACACCCGATGTAAAAATGGCGCTGGGGCAAGGATTCTTCTAGTTTTGCCATTCGGAGAGCAAAAGGAGTATTGCTACCGGTTGACATGGAGCTGCACCAACAATGTAGCAGAATATGAAGCATTATGCTTAGGACTCAAGAAAGCTGACAAGTTAGGCATAAAACACCTCCAAATATTTGGAGATTTAGAACTGGTATGCAACCAAGTCACAAATAGGTGTACCTCAAAGAAAAATTACCTAAAGTCATACCACAATAGGGTATGGGACCTGTTTGACCAATTTGAGTCCCTCAATCTGTAATCAATCCCACAAGAAAAGAATCGACATGCTGATGTCCTGGCATCCATCGTAGCCAAGTACTCTCCCATAGAAGACATGGTGCACAAGCCCAAAGCTGTGAGGATGATCTACAGGCCCTCTGTCCTAGACAAAGACCTACATTGGCAAGTCTTTGATAATGATGAATAGATTATAAATTTTATGATTCAAGAAGCTGCCATAGTCGAAGACAGGAGCCCTGACGAAGAGAGATATGAGGGGCTAGTTTAATTGAAGAACAACTACGTTCCCAAGGGACTGGTCACTCTTGAAAGCCTCTTTGATCAGAATGATTGAGCACTCTCTCACATGATCAAAGTTAATGAAAAGCAGTATCGATATTTAGAGCTTGAACCTAGAAAGGCAATAAAAGTTGGAACCAAATACACTTCGGAAGAGATAGAACAGATCCAGAATCTGTGCAGAAAGTATCCAGACATAATTGCTTGGTCTTATCAATACATCAAGGGATACAATCGGCAGCTGGTTCAACACACAATCAAATTACAAGAGGGGGTCAAACCCTTCCGAAAAAAGCAAAGGCCAGTCAACCCAAAAATTGAGGTCCTGATGAAGGCTGAACTTTTGAAAATGCTCGAGGAGAAGATAATATATCCCATAAAGCATTCTTCTTGGGTAGTGAATCTAGTCCCTGTCAAAAAAAATAATGGAGATATACGGTTATGTGTGGACTTTCGTAACCTAAACCAGGCTTCCCTCAAGGACCAATATCCTCTTCTGCAAATCGATCAAATTTTGCACTCGATGGCTGAAGCTCAATGCTTCTACCTACTCGATGGTTTCTATGGATACAATCAGATCTGGGTCACGGATGAAGACCAGCACAAAACAACGTTCACCACCAAGTGGGGAACATTTGCTTACCAACGAATGCCATTTGGCCTTTCAAATGTTGGTGCCACTTTCCAGAGGGTGATGGATCTTGCTTTTTGTGAGCTGCTGAATAAGGTTATTGTCATATATCTAGATGACATGACCATTTTCTCCCGAAGAAGGGAGTATCACCCCATACATCTACAACAAATTTTTGAAAAATGTCGAGATTTTGGCATCTCAATCAATCCAAAGAAGTCCATATTTGCAGTCAGCGAAGGAAAGTTGCTGGGACACGCGATATCAGAAAAGGGCCTCATTGTAGATCCCGACAGAGCCGAGGCTCTAACAAAGCTCCCACTCCTAGCATAAAAGAAAGGACTTCAATCTTTCTTCGGCCAGATCAACTTTGTAAGGAAGTTCATCCCTGATTTTGTCCAAGTCATCAAGCCAATGTCCGAGCTTTTGAAGAAGGGTGCCGAATTTTCTTGGACAGAAGAGAGAAAGGAGGCATTCGAAGAGATTAAGGCTTGAATCGCTCAGGCGTCGGTCCTGATCAACCCTGACTACAGTCGAGATTTTATCCTGTATGCCATAAGAGAGCCCGAGAGCTATGCTACTATCCTGACACAAAAGGGGGAAGATGGCAAAGAGCGTCTCATCGTGTTTTTGAGCCATGTGATCAATCCCCATGAAGAGAAATATAATTTCATAGAATGTCAAGTGCATGCAGTAATGAAATCTCTGAGGAAGTTCAAGCAGTTCATCTCCCAAAGTCGAGTCACGGTTTTTGTCATTCACCCCGATGTGCGCAATTTCATCATCCAAGGAGAATTGGGAAGCAAGAGATCCGGTTGGGTAAACAAGATACAGGAATTTGACATTGAGATCAAGCCTACCAAACTGGTTCACGGTCGTGCATTGTGTCAAGAATTGGTGAAGAGCACAGTGGCCGAAGCTATAGAATCTCACGGGGATGACGTGCTGGCAGAAGGATGCTTCGCAAACCAGGAAGGGGACGAGAAAGACTAGGTTAGTGAAATAGTCGACTACTTCAACACCGGTAGATGTCCTTCACATTTAAAAGCATCGCAACAAAGAAATTTCAAGATGCGGTCCTCTCGATACACTCTGCGTCCTAAAGGCCTATTTTTTAGAAACATTGATGGTGTCCTTCTCAAGTGCATCAAAGATGATGATAAAAGGAGAGTCCTGGGAGAATTCCATTCAAGATTATCTGGAGGTCACTTCACGGGGAAAACAATGGCACTAAAGATAATCAAGGCAGGTTATTATTGGCCCATGGTATTTGCTGATGCCTTCACAGTCTGTTGTCGATGTGAGCAGTGTCAGAAGTTCACCGACCAAAGTAGAAATGCTTCGATGCCTCTCCAACCAATACAAGTAGAGACACCCTTTCAACAATGGGGGCTGGATTTCATAGGGGTCATATCACCGAAATCCTCCACTAGGCATAAATTCATATTGAATGCAACTGACTACTTTACTAAGTGGGCCGAAGTGATCCCTATGAAGCATGTGGACCAAGATACTGTAATCGCTTTCCTAAAGGGTTTGATCACCAGGTTTGGCATTCCCAAAGTAATTATTATGGACAATGGCCTCAGTTTTTTAGGTGCCAAAATCAATGACTTCTTCTAAAAACATGGGATATATCATAAAGTCTCCTCCAACTATTACCCACAGGGCAATGGATTGGTAGAATCTACTAATAAGACCTTGTTGAGGGTGCTGAGAAAGCTTATAGAGACAAACAAAAGGACTTGGCATCTTCTACTAGATCGGGCCTTGTGGGCCGACCGAATTTCAGTCAAGAAGTCAATCAATACTTCACCCTATGCCCTGGTCTACGGTAAAGAGGCCATCTTACCTACCCATATGGAGATTCCTGCATTGCAGCTGCTAGAAAAGGATGGAGTTAGCCCAATGGAAAGCAGATTAGCTCAACTTTTGTAGTTAGAGGAAGATCATGAGAAAGCTTACCAGAACTTCGCTAAGCATGCTCAGGTTACCCAAGATTGGTTCAAGAAGAAATCATCTGATCGCACATTCAAAGTGGGAGACCTGGTATGGAAGTGGGATTCTTGGAAAGCCAAGCCTGGAAATCACGACAAGCTGGACGCCTTCAAGGAGGGGCCATTAAAAATTGTGAAGGTGAACTCGGCTAATTATTTCATCCTCAAAGATGCAGATGGCCAGGTTTTACTGATCTTCGTCAATGGTCTTCATCTGAAGACTTTTCATCGCTGAGGTAAAACTCTTTAAAAAAAAAAGGTGTGTGTATATGTACTGTTGTATATATTTGTTTTCGTTTGTATACGTCCTGTTTCGAGATTCAATAGCCAAGAACTACACTCCAAAATCTCCTTCGAGGATTTTAAATGCGAAGCAGTAGTTGCAAGGAGGTTCACCATGAAGCACTTTACCCTCAAAAGGGCCGAACCAAAGTTCAAAAAAAGGCATGAAAAGAGCTTCGCACCCGAAGCATTCCTAGCAGCTACTTCGGGCAAAAGTTTTGTGAAGTAGATTTTAAAAGGGGCCTTTGCAAAGTAGTTTTCAAGAACAAAATCTTCGGTAAGTGGTACTTGTAAAGCACGGCGAAGGAGGAGTACTTCGGGCCTAAAGTGTCAAAAAGTAGCCCGCATCAAAGGTTCATCGTGAAGAATTTTCAAAGTTGTTTTCATCTTTGCCGAACCAACAACACGTGAGATAGGAAAATTTAAAATGTGCCTCGAAGAACGTGTAATCAACAACCGATAAGGGGGTTTGAGGTGGGTGAATTTAAGTCAAGAGCGATGGGGCACTTCCCGAGGTGATTTGGTTAAAAGGAAAAATCCTGCGCCAAGCTACGAAGTGGCAGCAGGTTGCTTCTCCAATATAAAGCGTAATCATCAAAGCATGTGGCCCTACATACCACGTCGATACAAAACCAATTAAAAGATACGGTATCCTCTTCCGTCCGAGGTGTAAATTTATTTTTAGTAGGTGCCATAAATTCAGGTGGTTGCCTTTTTAGGTTATAAAATGCAAAGTCCTAGCGGAAGGGAGGTTATCTATCCATCATTTCGAGCTAGACTGAGATCCTTCAATTACTTTGCAATTCTCCTGCCCTTTGCATCTAAGCCCTTCACATCAAAACCTATGAATCAAGGACTCGGCCGCCACCATGGGGAAGAAGAATTCAAAGGAAAAAGGGAAAGAGCCCAAAGTTGCAAGCCCTAAAAAACAAAGAAGGGCAAGGAAGAGAAAAAGCATACTCCAAAGAAGATAAATCCCACCCCTCGCCCCGAAAAGCAACCTGTAGAAGAAGGAGATGACTTTGAGGAGGAGCACCTTGTAGACCCGCCAATTGATGGGTGGAAGAAAATTAGAGATACAGAGCTCTCTAAGGATGTGTTCGACCTTCGACGCACAATTGAGTTTATGGTGAGCCGACTCACTCCAGAGAATAAAAGGGTTGCTGCCTATTATTCTTAGATTTACCAGTATTTGACCCCTCCTGCTCACCATTGCCCAGAGCTAATTTATGCTATCACATAGAATTACTAGCCTGCATCCAGGCAAGTTTTGGATGCTTCAGGCCATAAATTGTTTTCCATTCTAAAGGAAGATGTGCAAGCAACATTTGTGCCACGACAAGGGCCGCCCAAGGATTATTCGGTTTGCAATGTTATTCTAAGTGAACAGATGGAGAGGTTCACCGCCAATAACTTCATATTGAAATTTTTGCATGAGAACCTCAAAAGTGGGCTCCCTTCAGGAAAGCTACCCAAAATGCCTCTACCCTTGGCAGCTTTCAAGAACACCAACATTTTCTCCATCATTGCATGGGTGGCGGGGCCTGTCGACAGATGCATCGATATAACCCTGGCAGGTGTCTTTGGATGAATGTATTTCAAGAGGGGAATTCTATGCCCCTGATGATGCAAGACCAAGCACCAACCCAATTTTATTTTATTGGGTAGAATGGGTGGCCCGAACCTTGCATACACGACTCACCAGTATGAAGAATTCGGCGACAGACCAGTACTTCGCACCCTGCTCCCTCCTAGTCTGGTTGTTTTTCTACCAGGTTCATCAATGATTCCCCCATATTGCCATCTCTTCAAGCAGTAAGGATGGAAATCCTATGCCTGTATACCAGTGGAATCCTCTCCTATTGAGGACAGAGTCCTATTATTCTTTTAACCAACAATTCTTAGGGCCCGCCATGCATTTGTTGAAGGGTTCTTGCCCTCGGGTCCCCATCAGTCTGAGAGATAAAATAGTGCAAGAAAATAAGGGAGGTGTTTTTCAATTGATGCAGGGATTGGTGATTCGTATGTTCGGATTTACAAGAAAACCCTTCCTGCTCCTTGTTTTCCCTTTTGAGTACCAATTTGCATTGGAGGTCGCTCGACAGAGTGACACAACCAACGTCGCGTATGGCCATGGTTAGAAATGGGCACATACCTGCAACTTCCCCTTCAGGATGGGAGTAATTGAGATATCTGCCTTGAAGCAGAACATTTTCCTAGAGAAGAAGCTCACCAATTTTGGTCTGCTCCAGATCCCTCAATAATGGCTCTATGATCCCTTGGGAGTAATGAGGGATCACTTAAAATTCAAAAATTTCCACATCTGCCCTCACCCTAAAATTGTGGAACAAAGGAATAATCCGAATGGGAAGGATCTAGAGTGGTATTTGGAGAGGATGAGGATATTGCATCCCTGGCATGAATTCTACCCCATGGAGGTCAAAGTTTATCCTGATCAGTACCCCCTCCCAACGCCAAGCTCCACATTTTGGAGAAAGGCAAAAGATGATTTAAAGGAGGAATTGAAGGATTGGAGTGAGGAAAAATTAGGGGAATGGTGGATAATGAGAGTCCATCACTAGAAGATAAATTCTTATGGAATCTTGGCAATAGATAAAGACTTCATGATTCTTTACGATGCCAATGTTGAAACTTGGAAGTCTATATCCTTCATTGATTTTGTCCCTCCAGCTCCCCCGGGGTCGGGTGAAAGTCCAAAAGGAGCTAAAGATGCCTCGGTAGAGGAAGAAGCCAAAGCTACTCCAAAGGCACTACCACAACGACCATCAGAAAGCCACGACTCAAGTGCCAAAGAGGTAGAGTAGCCATTGGAGAGAAAGAAAAGAAAGAGGCAAGATCAAATTCAAGTGTCTCTGAGCCACCCAAAGCGACCTCTCACAAGGCTCCCAAGTGCTCATGCTGAGCAACCTGCATCAGACCCGGCGGAAGCAGGTGTTGAAAGTGCGATGCCATCAAGTGCTGAGACGGTCCCAGACATAGATGTCATTGATGTGGAGGAAATCGTCCAAGAAAGGGACCCTAAACTAGAAGTCATGGAAGTTGGAACTATCGAAGCCCAAAAAGAGTAGGAGCCGATTATGCAAGAAGTCACCACAGTCACTTTGCAAGGAGGGCACATAGGTACACACTCTCCCCCCTTCACCTTGATCTTTGACACGTCCACTGTGGTCCCAGTTGAAAGTCCCCATCAACCTCTCCCTTCCCTACAAGGTCAATCACCCCCTCAAACATTGCCTGTTTCCATTCCAACTCTGCCTAGCCCCACTCCACCTGAGTTGTTCAGCCAGGACCAGCCCGTTGAAACCGCTTCACCCTCCCACATCGTTGTTCCTTCGGTCCTCAGTCAAGGCAAAGATAGTAACCCAACGTCGAACCTCATAGCTCATTTGCCCATCATACACGGTGTTGTCCCATTGGCCGAAGCTCCCACTACACCTATCGCTGAAACTTCTGGTGAGGCATTCCCCATCAACTCCTTATATTTGTTTACCCTTGCGGTTGGAGATCTGGCCTTATTTGAATCCGAGTTATCCATAATAAAGGAACGTCCTCTAGCTGAAAAACTACTTCAAGCACAACAAAACACAGAGAAGATGCTGAAGGAGGCTAGGAAGAAAAGAGGGCACTCTCTGGCCCAAGTTGAGAAGTGTGCGGTCTTTGATTTGAAGGCCAAAAAATTACACAAGGTGAAGAAGGTCCCTAGGGTCCAAAAGCCTCTAGATGAGATGACTCCAGTGGATTATGATTATCAGGAGAAAACCAAGGACCTGGAACACTTGAACCTAGATAATGAGTCTGTGTCTATGCATGTAGGGATCGAGACCTTTCGAGTGCACACAAACATTGCAAATCAGTGCAGATTCGAGGTAGAGGGTGCCAATATCAAACTAGAGGAAGAGATGGCAAGAATCTGGTCCAAGCTAGTGGATGCCGAAGAGCAATGAAAGCTGATGAAAAAGGAAGCACATGCCTTAAAATTACAGATACGACAACTGGAGTGTACAACCAAAAATCGAGCACAGAGGCAGACCGAGAATGATCTAAAAGCCAAAGAGCTCGAAGGAAAAATCTTGCAGATGCAGAGTCATCTGTACAAAAAAAAGAGCCTAGGGTTGTGTGATAGGAGCAGAATCAAGGAGATTCGCTCGCATTTGCTTAAAAACTTTAGATCTCGGGCCTCCAACGCCCTTTCAATTTTGGCCTATATCATGGAAGCTTGGAATGCCGCTGTCAAAGGAGGGCCAATCATTGATGAAATCACTCAGAAAGCTAGGAGCCAACTCAAACTAGATTTCGATGTCCAAAGCACCAAATATCAAGACTTGTAGGTCCCTGTGATGAGTCGGATAGCTAGAGACTGGTCTACAGCCTGGGCCACAGTTCGTGCTTTCTTCTCTAAGGTGCAAAAAAAGTAGAAGGTGAAGGGCCTCATGGAAATTTTTGAGAACGAGCAGCGCACGTCAATGGGATATTTTCAAGATATCTCTTCCATGGGTTTCTTGAGCTTCACAGATGATGATGGGAATATCCTATCCAAGGAAGAGATTAAGCCGACATGGCTTCAGTTTGAAAGTGACATCTAGAAAATAGACAAATGGGAAAAGCCAATAATAGAAAGGCAGATCACAGATTACCTTTTGAAATACTGTAAGATCATGGCCTGTCTAAACATGCAGCTATCAAGAAAATCGATCGGTTATGTAGTTTGATCAAGGCTTTACAAGATCTAGAACCTTTCTCGAAGAGTTCCTGGTCTCTGGTCCATCGAACTATGAGGAAAGTCTGTGAGCATCTTGCCCCATCGCCACTGCAGGAAGCTGCTCCCAAGGAGGCCGCGCCAGAAGAAGAAGAAGAAGCAGAAGAAGAAGGAGAACAAGAACCAGCTGCAAAAGCACTCCCAGAGGAAGAAGGAGGAGAAGGATCTGGAGAAGACTTTGGCCCTATGGATCAAAATTAAGGGATCCCCCACCGAGATGAGCTCGTTGCCCTATGAGCCGCCAAGAATGTTGACAATTTTGTCACATTTCTCAAGGGGTAGAAAAGGAAATCAAAATTTTGTACAGTGTTTTGTAAAGTTTTTCTTTGTTGTTTTTTTTATTTGAAAAGTTGCAGCAATTTTGGATTTCAATGCCACCCCTTTGTATATAAAATGAAAAAGAAAGAGCTTCACCGAAATAAAATGAGAAGAGCTTCGCACCCAAGGCATTTCCACCACTACTTCGGGTAAAAGTTTTGCAAAGTAGTATTGCTGAAGAAGAATATAAGGGGAATGATAAAAATAACTTCAGGCCTGAAGCGCTTCAAACCACTACTTCAGGTGAAAGTTGAGCGAAGTGGCCTTTAAAAGAACAACTTTGCCGAAGAAGGAAGGTCCAGACCGCAGTCCAAACTGGCTAAGGCAAGAAAACTACTTCGCACCCGAAGCATTTTCGACAGCTACTTCGGGCGAGATTTTAGCGAAGCGGTGTTGCCGAAGTAAAATACAAAGGAGGAAGAATGAAACTACTTTGCACCCGAAGCATTTCAAAATGCTACTTCGAGCGAGATTTTAGCGAAGCGGTGTTGCCGAAGTAAAATACAAAGGAGGAAGAATGAAACTACTTCGCACCCGAAGCATTTCCAGCAGCTACTTCGGGCAAGATTTTTGTGAAGCGGTGTTGCCGAAGTAAAATACAAAGGAGGAAGAATGAAACTACTTTGCACCCGAAGCATTTCAAAATGCTACTTCAGGAAAAAAATTTGCGAAGCAGAATTTGAAGGAGCGTAGTATTGAAAAATCTTTGCCAAAAGGTCACCGAAGCATCCACTTCGGACCCTTGTGTCAGTGAACCAATTCTACTTCATCAAAAATCATTGCGAAGCATCTGCTTCGGCAAACTTTCATGCGAAGTACTTTCATCCGAAGTGGAAGATGCATTTTGAAGGTAAAGATGCACTTCGGCCAGAATACTCCCGAACCATAGTTCTAAAGAAGGATCGCGGCGAAGCATCTCAAAGAATCATTAGCGAAGTATCTACTTCGGCCCAAGGACCACACCGAAGCAGTTTTGGCATAGCGAAGTAACAAAAAGTGAAGACCCCATTTTGCGAAGGAGATATGCTTCGGCCTCCATCACCCCCGAAGCTATCTTGTGAAGCTTCACCATACGAAGTGCAAATCAAGGAGAATATACTTCGGCACAAGTCCATATTGAAGTGAAGTTAAAAGGCTAGCGAAGCACCGCAAAGGCACACACTCCAAGCCGAGTATTTTGTCGAGGTGATCAAGTGCCTCATAAATGCATTTTTTTGTGCCCAGTAAGCTCGCTGCTCATTTTTGGCAATTGGGAATGAAGTATCAGGCCATGATGAAGAGCCCAACGAGCATGGCAACCACTTGAGCACTGCACCCGGAGACCAAGGACGTCTAGACAGCTCATCAATGCATCTTTCCATGGTTGACTTGATCACAGTTGCTAGTTTTGGTAACGGATTTGAGAGCTCGATCACGAGAGCCTCGGGGAGTCAAATTCTCAGGCTTGAGGGGGTACTTCTCCTTTCTGTGTAATTATGACTCAGAGGGTCAAGTCCTCTATAAAAACCCAAGCATTGTAATGAAGAAGGGGGGGAACTATCTGCTAAGAAAGCTACTGTAACTTGATGTCCTACGATTACTAAAGATCTTTGGGCTCGATTTCTCTCTTTTATGCTACCTTATTTGCTTGATTCTTTTGTCTTTCTTCATTTGCATACTGAGAAAGCTGAACCCTGGGTCTGATGTATGATCGAAGACTGTACCCTGAAACTCGTCTGAAGGATACATAGGATTGGAAAAACATCATATTGGCTTTCTTTTATGTTGCCTTCTATGCTTGATTCTTTTGTCTTCTTCGTTTGCATACTGAGAAAGCTAAACCCTGCGTCCGGTGTGCGATCGGGGACTGTACCCTAAAACTCGCTTTGAAGGATACATAGGAAGGTTGATATTGCATTTCTTTCATTTATTCTTGGTGTTCTTTGCTTCTATTCAAGTTGTCAGTTAGTGATCGTGCTTCTTGTTCTCTCCCACTTTAAATCACCGATCTCTCTTCCCTTACTCCTTTTTATTTCTTTCTCTAACCCTTACTTTGTTTATCCATTTCCTACACCCTTATCTCAAAACACCAAAGTAGTTTAGCATAGGACCTGACCTTTCTCCGGAGATTGGCACGAGGGGCATCTCTTCCCTTCGGCCTTTCAATGTTGGTCTAGGTCTAGGGCACATACATCTATCCAAATCCTTTCCTAGGCAGATTTTAACACCAACAAGACCTCTATCCATAGGAGACATCAATCCCCTCTGCTTTGGTCTGCTCCAAAGCCTACTCTCAACTTTGCTCAAATATACTCCAAGCCTTCACACAAGGCTTGCTCAAATATGCTCCAAGCCTTCACACAAGGCTTGCTCAAATCTACTCCAAAACCCACTCTCATCTCTTCTCAAATATACTCCAAGCCAACACACAAGGCTTGCTCAAATATACTCCAAAACCAACTCTCAACTATGCTCAAATATTCTCCAAGACTTCACCCAAGGCTTGCTCAAATATGCTCCAAAACCTGCTCTCAACTCTTCTCAAATATGCTCACAAAATATGCTCAAATATTTCTCAAATCTTGCATACACACAATGCTAAAAAATAATGCTTATATCTTTTTCAAAAGTGCTTTCTTTGGTTAAAGTAATTCAGACATATTCTACCCAGAATTATTTTTCTTCATGAACATATAGAGAAAGATATGCAATTACAAATACTCAATATGTTCTTTCACATTCATTAAGTCCATCGCTTTCACATGTCCCACATTCATTGCATTCAAAAGGATACTCTAGTCTAGCACTTGATACTTGACCTTCTCATGTACTCCCAAAATATTTCACCACAATCATGTTCTTCAATTTATCTAAAAAATTCATAATCATATCATATAATATATTTTCACAATTCTTTCATGGCTATCCCCATAAAACACTTGTCTTTTATATTTCCACACTTTACTCAAAAGACTATGCACTCGTTCTCTTGTTCTAATAAAAAAGAAATTTCATTCATAAAACCGTAGTGCATTAATGAATTCTCACTATATTTTGTTTTGTACTTTTGAAGAAAAATTTCATAAATAACTTTTCATAAATAAATTTCATTTCCAAATATAACTTAAAACACACTTATCTCTTATTTTCTTGCCTTCTAAAAGATTTATTCTTGCATTAGAACTTGAACCCTATTTTTTTTCCACAATCCTTATCTGCTGGAAGTGAACCACTTTCACTACACAGCTTGATGGAAGGTGATTCCACACTCTTTAATTTGAGGACATGGTCATATTTATTCAACCCAAAACATAGTATTTGCAGAATACGAATTCAACGCTTTTGCTCTTTTTTTCTTCCACACACTTGCCTCTTTGGATTTCCACATAGCTACCTCTTGCGTTGACGTTACGTTTTCTGGATTAGGGTTACAACTACTTGCATCCAATATTTCTTTTTCGATACCAATACTTCCACTACAAGATAATGGATTTAATTTATATGGAATTTAATCAACAATGATATACCTTTATGTCTTATTCCTGTGTAAGTCTTTTGAGCATAAATATGATCACAACATGTTTGAGATATCTTTCACTGTCACTATTATCATATTCAT
The DNA here is from genome assembly GCA_028583015.1 of Wollemia nobilis. NCBI lineage: Eukaryota > Viridiplantae > Streptophyta > Pinopsida > Araucariales > Araucariaceae > Wollemia > Wollemia nobilis. The sequence goes on from JAQPPZ010000523.1 coordinate 27,866,531, forward strand.
ATTGTAGGAACTTGACATGTCCCACAAAGATCTCCCTTGAAAAATTTGATCTATGTAGATAATGTTTCTTCCTCTTTTCTAATGCTGCCCAAAATTTATCATAATATTTACTATTGTGTATACTGGCTTTGGTTTCTTTACAAGGACTTCAATTTGTTTGGTCTCTGGTGTAGCATAGATGAATTTTTGCTTGTTCCAAAGCACACTCTTGTAGATGAACTCTGTTCTCATTAAGAAAATGGTGCACTTCCTTCTCCAAGCTCAACACTCAACAAATAGTGCACTCTCTTTCAAACATAGTATTCACGAATGATCCACTCTCCCTCTTCCAAGCTCAACACTCAACAAACAACACACAAAACTCAACACACTTACACTATATCAACGAATGATACACGAGACTCAGTGAATGGTGAATGACACACTCACTCAAATAATTATGCACAGTACTTAGCAAATGGTAAATGGTATACTCAATCAACTAATTGTCACACTCTCTCAACGAACAACACACTCTCTTAATGAGTGACACTCACTCTCAATGAATGATGCTCAGTCTCAATGAATGATGCTCACTCAATGAACAAATATTCTCCTCACTCACTCTTCTAAATGTAGATTAGGGCATGCAAACAAAATTATCTTATCTTTCCCTGAGGACTACAGGAAGGCTCTTCAAAAACACAAATATTCTTAACCATAATGTTAGAACCATATATATATGAATAATTTTTGAATATTTTAACCATAAGAGTCGACCCTTATAGTATTCAATATATTTAAAAAATTTATTTAAATATTGCCCACTTTAAGACCTTACTTTAATATTTAAATATTTAATTTAAATATTAAAGTGTACATTACCAATTAATATAAAGAATGTACATCATCATTTTAATTTCTCAAGCACCATAATATTGACAATGCAACCTTTTATTCTTGAACATATTCTTGCCTTTGACATCAATGACAACTCACACTTCCATTCTTGAACTCATCACTCTTGAAGAATATTTCTGCCTTGAATACCTTGTTCCTTTGACATCAATGACAACTCACTATTTCCAAAAGCTATCTCACTTGATTCCATCAACCAGTAGAATCATTTTCAGGTGGAATCCTCCCCTTGAAGGTTAGTTCAAACTAAAATTTTATGGTGTAGCAAACATTAATCCAGGGAAATCCAATTGTGGTGATATTATTAGAGATCACATTGCAAACACCATCATTGCATTCATAGAGAATATCAGCTCTTAAACAAACCATATTGCTGAAGCTAGATCTCTTTTCAAAGGACTATTCAACCTCAATGATCATCCATGTAATATTGTAATTGAAGGGGATTCATTGGACATAATTACCTACCTCAAAGAAGATAAATTCCATGTATGAAGAGTATCCAATCTCATCAACAAGTCTAAAAGGTTCCTTTGTAACCATAATAATATAATTATTCACCAAGTCTATAAAGAAAAAAATTGAGCTACCGATTTGTTGGCCAGTTTGAATCTTCACGTAGAGTCTCTCGTTGTGTGGTGCGACACTTTACCTTGTTCTCTCATGACATTATTTTAATTGATTTTACCACATAATCCTAGTCCTAGTATGTGGTTCTTTTAGGCCCCTTATCATCGTGTCAATCATTGGGTTATCCCTATCACACATCACCCCCTTTCTGCTTGTACCTATGGTCCCACTACCACTCGTCACCCATTTTAATACTGTGTCAACTACTTTGAAAGTCTTGTCATCCCCCACACTCTTTTATATTTTACAAAAAATCCCACTACCATCTACCCACCTCCTCATTGGTCGCTTGGTAAGCCCATGTCTATCATGTTTTTTCGCATCACACGCCATCCTTACCCCTTTATCATGGCCTTTTACAACCCTACTTTCACAAATATTTCCAAGGGAACCTCTTGGATCAATCATTTTTAAGGTATCCTCAAGCCCATTTCCATCTATATTAAGCATGACTCAAGTCATTTCTCATGGTTCCTTTCCCACGCTGTGACTTTCTTGCATGATTGGGCACATTATTCTAAGATCTTTAGATACTATGCTTATCAATGACTCTCAAAGTGGATTAAGTCAAAAATATTTGGTATACATTCTTCATAAGATTTCATTGGAGTGACCCTCTTAGAGTGCTTTAAATTCACCTAGAGGGACAACCAAAACCATCACCTCTATTCGAGTTCCCTTCCCTGCCTTGTCATTGTCCCAAAATATCCCCATCATTAGCTGAGAATGGTCTAGTTGGAAATCGAATCCCTACAGTTAGACCCAATTGTCAGAGATATCCTCACTAATCATGGGTTCAATAATTTTCTAAAGATGTTTAGTGGGAGTGATTCAAAAATATTTGATGAATTTTCCAAGTCATGGGTTAAAGGGTGTATCAATGTTCATGGTCTCTAGTTCAGAGTTAGTGTTCAAATGCTAGCCAAGGTTACTGAACTCCTGAATGAGGGTTTGGAAATCTATCGATACAGGTGCTATTTGGTGGAGGAAATCAACTTCATTATAGAAAAAGGTAAAAAAATTACCAGGAAAAAAAGTGAGATCATAAGGGAGTCTTGATCCCTTGGGACAAAGTCATGATCCTTATGAAGTAGTATTTCACCATCGATAAAATTGACCTTCCTATATGGAGCTTCCACCTTGCCTTTTTAAACCACCTTAGAGAAATCAAGGAAATTAATATGCCTAATTATCTATATAGGTCAATTGAGCTCTCCATTGATAGCATAAAAAAGGGAAATTCCTCTCACCCTATCCACTAGGGCTTACATTTGATCATTTATAGGCATACCCTCCAAAAGAAAACTTAAAAGTCAATCATGTCCTACAACATTAGCCCCTTTGACCTAGCCCTTGAAATGAAAAACGGATCAATTGTTTATTGAAGTCTGTGCAGTTTAAATAAGACTGCAACAACAAGAAATGTCGGAGGTTGCCAAACCAACCAGCGTACAATAGCAAATTGTTACAACAGCAATAACAAATGCACAACAGGACAAATAATGAAATAACAATAGCATAACTACGCTAACATCCCCCCTTATTACATTATTTGGGTAATAGGATGACTACTAGCTATACTAACATCCCCTTACATCATTTTGCAATACAAAGAGAGCTGCGAAACAATTCAAATTTGACACGTCCAAGTGCCTTAGTGAAAATGTCTGCAACTTGAGCATCGGTGGGAATGTGTTGAAGCTAAATTCGGTGCTTTGGAACTTCATCTCGAATGAAATGACATTGTGTGTCAATGTGCTTTGTTATTTCATGATGGACTGGATTCTTGACGAGGTTTAGAACACCCTGATTATCGCAAAACAAGTGTATTGGAGATTTTGATGGATGGCCCATACTTGTCAGAATGCGATGTAACCATATCACTTCGCACATAGCTTCACGTGCGGCACGATATTATGCCTCTGTTGATGAATAGCAACCACCTGTTGCTTCTTGCTGTGCCAAGATACAGGATCGGATCCCAGATGAAAAATGTATCCAAAATTTGACTTGCGATCATCAAATGATCCGGCATAGTCGGAGTCCGTGTATCCTTGCAAGAAGAATTTGTTGTTCCTCTTGTATTCTAGGCCATATTCCATAGTACCACGGACATAGTGAAGAACACGTTTTGTCGCTTTCCAATGAGTGGTCTTAGGCTCCTGCATGAACCTCAAAAGATAGTTGACAGAGAAATACGAGATCTGGCCTAGTATTGGTCAGATATATGAGACTCCCAATCAACTGTCGATAGAGAGTACCATCTACCTAAGGTGAATCATCATATCGCGATAACCGAAGTCCATTCTCCATCGGAGTTGCCATTGGCTTGCAATCAATCATGCGATATTTTTCCAAGCAATGTCTTGGCATATTTTTTCTGAGACACTTTGATGGAGTGCTCCTTCTGGCTGAATTCCGGACCAAGACAGTAATGGAGAAGTCCGAGATCTGTCATCTCAAAATATTTACACAAGTTTCTTTTGATAGTAGAGATCATAGTTTTTGAACTCCTTGTAATGAGAAGATCATCCATATAGAGTACAAGAAACACTATCTCAGAACCCTGTTTCTTGAAATAGAGGTTTGCATCTGACGGACATCTCTTAAATCCATGCTGCATAAGGTGATTTTCCATTTTTATATACCAAGCTCGAGGAGCTTGTTTCGGACCATATAAGGATTTGACTAATTTGCAAACCTTCGCTCTTGGCCTTCCACTTCAAATCCTTCCGTTTGAGTCATGTAGACTTCTTCTTGGAGATCACCATTTAGAAAAGCACTTTTGACATCCATCTGGTGAACTTTCCACCCATATTGTGCTGCCATAGCACACATAACCTGAATTGTGGTCATCCGAGCAGTAGGTGCAAAATTTTCCTCGTAGTCAATGCCTTCCTTTTGAGCATAGCCCTTTGCAACAATATGGGCCTTATGCTTATCAATTGTTCCATATACCTTGTACTTGACTTTATATACCCATTTGCAGCCAATGGGTTTCTTTCCATGCGACAAATCAACAAGCTTCCAAGTTTTATTTTTCATCAAAGACTCATACTCTGTATCCATAGCAGCCTTCCACTGAGGCTCACTAAGAGCATCTTGCACTGATGCAGGTTCAAGATCATCTATGGTAGACATGAACGCCCTGTCATCATCAATATCCATATCCTCTGCTTTTGTACGTGGAGTTACAGAAAGTTCCTCAAAATATTGACAAAGATCATCAACCTCACAGTTTCTTTGGCTTCTTTTTCCTTTTGAGCCATACTGCGTGTACGAGGTCTATCCAAGCTCAAATTGGGAGGAGTGGATAAATTTGCATCTCTGATTGTATTTGTACACCATTTTGGGTTCTTCTTCGGTGGTGGTGAAGAAGATGTAGAAGGACCTCCTGTCTGTGTTGACGAAGGAATCTTCTCTTCCTTAGATTCCACAAGATCTAGGTGTACTTTAGATGTGCTCTATGATGTGAAAGCTTCATCAAAGACAACATCTTTGTTGACATGAATTTTCTTGGTCAAAGGATCTATCAAACGATATCCTTTAGAGTGCTCATCATAACCAAGAAAAATACATCTCAGTGTTTTCTCATCTAGCTTCTTCCTTTTCTCTTTTGGTATGTGCATGAAAGCGTGACATCCAAAAATACGTAGATGAGATATGGAGGGTTTTCGACCACTCCATGCTTCCTGTGGAGTCATTCCTTTTAGGGCCTTTGTGGGTGCCCTATTCAACAGATATACTACAGTGGTGAAAGCTTCTGCCCAATATTGTTGCCCAAGAGTAGCTCCTGTGAGCATACAACAAACCATTTCCATGATAGAACGGTTCCTTCTCTCAGCAACTCCATTTTGCTGAGGAGTATAGGTAGTTGTTAACTGTCTCTTGATTCCATGCTTATCTAAGAATGCAAAAAATTCATTAGAGGTAAACTCCCCCCCTCGATCTGAGTGGAGGGTTTTAATAGAAGCTCCTGACTCCTTCTCAACGAATTTCTTGAACTGCTGGAAGAATGTGAAAGCTTCAAATTTTAGTTGGAGAAAGAAAACCCACATCTTTCGTGAATAGTCATCTACGAATAACTGAAAGTACCTCTTCCCTCCACAACTGTTGGGTGTGAAAGGACCGCATAGATCGGTGTGAATTAACTCCAGAGGTTTTCGTGCTCTTGTTGAGATCTTCTCAAATGGTACTCTATGCTGCTTTCCTGCCAGCGACCGAGCACACGGCAATGTGGCGGAAAGGGAAGGAAGACCCTTTACCATCTCATACTTACCGAGCTCAAGTAAGTAGCGGAACTAAGATGCCCATATCTCTTGTGCCATAGGGAAGTTGCCTCCTTGGTAGAGACAATCATGGCAACATGTGGAGTAGAGATAGCATCTAGGGCAAATAAGTCGTGCTTATATGAAGCTGTTGCAATCTGCTTACCCTCCCTGGTAATAGTACAACACTTCTTGCCATTCTCAACACGAAAGTTAACCATATTTCTATCCAGGATTTGTGTCACTGACAACAAATTGTTGGCCAATCCTGGAACATAGAGGACTTTGTCAATCTGACACTTGCCATCAGGAAGAGTGACTGAAACTGTACCCTCTCCCTGAACCCTGTAGGTTTTATCATCAGCAATGGTGACAGGTTTGCCCTCTTTGGCCACAAATGATTCAAACCACGATCTGTCGCTAGTCATATGTTTGCTAGCTCCAAAATCGACATACCAAACATGATCCCTCTGTGTGGAATCTGTGGTAGTCATGAGAACCTTGTGTGCCCATTCAGAATCTGATTCAGATTCTTCAACAACAACATTCACCTGGGGTTGCTTGTTTTTATTTTGTGGTTTGTTTTGGCCTTTCTCGCTTGTTATTATGCCAACACCTGTTGGTGTCATGGTTGTCTTTCTCACAGATCTTGCACCACCTCTTCTTCTGTTGAGGTTGTTTGCCTTTTCCTTTCATATCCTGTTGAGAATTTCCTCCTTTCTAAAAGTTGCCTCCTTTTTGCCCATTACCTTTCTTCCTAGAACCCTGTCTGTTGGTGTATAGGGCTGTATTGGAAGAATCATCCTTGTGAAGTTGGCGTGCCTCCTGTTGTTGAAGCAGATTGACCAACTCGATGTAGGTAATTTGTCGTTGAGACACCTAGATGGAGGTGATCAACATATCAAATGAAGAAGGCAAATCTCTCATCACAAGTGAAATGAGAAGCTTTTCATCACAGTATCTCCAAAAGAATTCAATTTCTCTTTCAATTCAGACACTCTGCATAGAAAGAGTTCAACTGTTTCACCCTGTCTCAAACTCAGGTTATGAAGTTGTTGTTGAAGATGAAGAATGGTGGAATAATTCTTTCCCTCATAGATGGTTCTAAGGGCATCCCATGCCTCTTTACCACTTGCTTTGTCAGCTATATGAGGTTGCACTTCATCTGAAACAACAAACAAAATGAGCACCTTTGCTCGACTGTATTTCTTGTCAAAAGCTATCTGATCTGCGGAAGGACTTGTGGATCCTGCTGTTGGTGAAGGCCTAGTTGTTGCTCCAGTAACAATATCCCACAAATCTTCCATTTGGAGAATTGCATTCATCTTATGTTTCCATGGTGTATAATTTGGACCTTTCAATAACTGATGAGGATCAATCATCAACTTTGCAACAACGACCATAGTGAAGGTTCCTTATATCACCAATTTGTCCCCCTTTCGATATACCTTTTGCTAGACCGTTATACCGTACAAAATACCCGCCCTTACGTGAGGGAAACTATAGGTATTTAGAAAGATCAACAAAAATCACCCGCCCTTACGTGAGGTAGACTATAGGTGAGTTTTAGAGATCATACAATACGTGGAACATAAGTGGTACTGAAAGGGAATCACCTTTTTGATGGCACCTACCATAGAAGATTCTTCTCATGCGTGGGGCGTAACTTCCCCTAAACACTATGAAGAATACTTCATCAGGATTTACGCCTAAACACAAGAACAATTAAGGGTAGTGGATGGAGTAAAAAATGCAAAAATGGCGTACTTATTCCTCCCCGACGATTTATAGAGAACAATCTCAGACGTCGTTGTTGCAGCTATATTAGGAGATAGATACAGTAGCCCAAAGCACGACAACTTTACCTGTAAGTGTGGGCCAGAGGTACCATTTTTACCGAACGCTGCGGTGCAAATAAATTGCACAGATGGGTTTTAATTATTCCGGGGACTTAGGGAGTGTTTTGATTTTAATTTTTAATGTTATAGTGCAAAAATGAAATATGCAACATACAACAAAAAAAATGCCCACAAGAATAACCCACTAGGTGTCGGTCACAGCCGAAAATGCACCTTTTACAATTCGCCAAATTGCTTTTTCAAAAAATTACTCACATTCCCCCTTTGATTTTTTGAAAAAAATATCCCCCTTAAAAACAATTCTCTTTAACAAAGCATTTTAATAATTATTATGTATTTAAAGTTAAAATAAATAATTTTAATTTATATAGTTTTAAAACCTTATGAAAAAATAAATTAAAATTAAATTTTAATTTATAAAGTTTTAAAAACTATAAAAAATAAATTAAAATTAAAAATTAAAAAAAACTTTGAAAAAAAAAATTATACCTTAGGGGGGAGTCGGTGGGATTTGAACCCCCGACCTGCAAGCTCCCTGAGCCTTACCGCACAGCTCACTACTAAGTGAGATAGCGGGCTGATCCGTTTGGAACAGTGGAGCCCCTCCTTTTTCAACCCCTGCTATTTCCTCCTCCTCTCTGCTACCCAAGCCCACTGTGGCTGCCTCTGCCACCTCCACAATAGCCTCCTCTGTTGTTCTCCTCTGCAGTCCCGCGTTCTCCTTCGCTATTTTTTTTTTTTAAATTCCCTGCGCGCGGCGCACGCGTTTCGCGCTGCATCTGCGCGTCAGTAGGGGGGACTGCACGCGGTGCACGCGTTTCGCGCTGCGCCTACGCGTCAGCTGTGGGGGGGCACAGACGGACGTCACGTCCGCTCAGTGCTTCCAATGGGGGGGGGAGCATAGACGGACGTTACATCCACTCGCTCGCCGCTTCCAGCGGGGGGGGGAGCGTAGACGGACGTTACGTCTGCTCGCTCAACGCTTCTAGCGGGGGGGACGGGTCGCGCGTGCGGCACGTGTTGCGCCGCACGGGGGGGGAGGGGGTGGGGAAGGGGGGCGGACGCGACGCGGCTGTGCTCTACGTTCCAGCTGGGGGGGGAGCGCGGGATGATGCCTACGCTGTGTCCAAAGCAGGGACGCAGCAGGCTGAGTCCTGCGTATTTTTTTTTTTCAATCACGCGATTGTGTGAATTAATCACGTGATTGCGTGAATTAAAAAAAACACACGATTGTGTGATTTAAAAAAAAAAAAACGTCACAGAAAACGCAGTAGCCTGCTCCCAGCAACCTTCAGGAAAAAAATAGCAACCTTCTCCCTGCAACCAGCTTTCGCCTCTCACAGCTCCCTACAATCTGGCTCTGATGCCATGAAATGAAAAATGGATCAATTTTTTATTGAAGTCTGTGCAGTTTAAATAAGACTACAACAACAAGAAATGTCGGAGGTTGCCAAACCAACCAGCGACAATAGCAAATTGTTACAACAGGAATAACAAATGCACAACAGGACAAATAATGAAATAACAATAGCATAACTACGCTAACAACCCTTATTCAAAGTTCAAGCCAAGAGTCCCTATCAAGAACATAATCAGTGATGAAGGTGGTCTAGAGATTGAGTCCCCTAAATTGAGTAGAAATTTAAATGTCATTTCAAATCTGGATGATATAACTAAGTTAGGGAAATTTGAACTTTGATGTCACTCTTCTAGGAGCAAAAAGGTTAGGGATAAGCTCAAAGATAGTCTTGATGTTGTTCTAGAGTCCCCACACCCAAATCTATAGAAAGTGAAGGATGAAGGATCCTTCTTGAAGATGAATATGGAAGGCAACCTCGCCCATGTAAAAATTGCTAAATCCTCGAGCAAAACCACTGCTCATATGTACCAAAATACCATTCTTGATCCTCTGATCAGCCTCATGGTGATGCTATCTACTACAACCAATGCATACAAGACTACCTGGACCCTTTACTAGTAAGCCTTGAAGATGATGGAAGACCTCCCACTGTTAGCTTAAAGATATCAACAAGACCACTAAGGTGACTCCTAAAAATAGTGCTGAATTAGATTAAGTTTTAGTTCTTCTAGTTTTCTTGATTTGATACTTTTCTCACTGTTTTCTCTATTCTGGTGTTTCCTTGAGACTCCCTTTTGGTGTTGGTGAGTAGAAATTATGTTTAGAAAACAATCATTTATTTTCCATAAATTATCAATTCGATAAGTTCTTAAACTTACGAGTGTCATGCATAGTATATGCCTGTAGTGTCGGGAAAGGATTCCTTACACCTATTAGTTTGGTGGGGGGTGTTTGTATATTTTCATTTCATCCAAAACAAATAAAACTAAGAGCAAAAATAAACTTTAAACTAAAATTGAAATTAAAATGCTGAAATAAAAGTACAGGAAAATAAACACACAACTAAATTAAAATAAAGTTGGAAATAAAATAGGAAATCTAACTATTGAAAATAAATAACAAAAATTTTTTGGACATTAAGAGTCCCTAAGTCAAAGTTGTCATTTATGTCACCAGATAAAGTCATAATTAATACCAAATATTTCAGCAGGAAACAATGGGTTAAAATATTTTATTTTACACCCAAAAATATTGGGTCAGAAAGAGGTTTTTTCCATGGAAGCAATTCATCCGAAGCATTGGAAGGTTAAAAATATTATAATTGTTATTATAATACTTACCAAAGTGGTAAAAATCTAATTAAATATTATAATTTTTTATTATAATATAATAAGATTTTAAAGGATAAAGTTCATTTGATTAAAACCCTAAGGTTGGGTTTTAGAAAATTAAAATATATTCGAGCACAAAATTTTTAGAGATTAAAAATCCAAAGGTTGGGTTTTACTAAGGCTTTTGAATCCTTAGAGCACCGATGTGATGCATTAAAATCAAAGCATCGATGTCCTAGACAAAGGAGGAGGGCAATATAAATATATGCCCAAAGCTGTTCATTAATTATCCTTGCTCGAATGAGGAGGGCAATATAAATATATGCCCAAAGCTGTTCATTAATTATCCTTGCTCGAATGAAATTTGTGTGGCATATGCGAAAATGAGCTCGTGTGGTTTAAAACATTTGGCAAATGAAGTAAAGGATAACATAGAGAGAGACCACCCCCAAATTGCATTGGTTAGTGTGACATAGTGGCAACTTGGAGAGCGTGAAGGCGTCGAGAGCACGAAGGTCATATGTTTGATTCTCATGAAGTGGCTTTTGGTGGTAGTGTTGTGGAAGCACCCAAGGCACATGTTTTTTTTAAATATGGTCAAGAAGAAGCACAAAGAGGAAGCACATGGTGCTTTCCCCTTTATGAATGAGCATGTAGCTTGTGTGGCAACCTTAGCCATAGCTAAGGCACTCGCGGTGAAGGCAAGTCGTGGGATCGAAACCCCTTGAGGTAGGTACGGTTTTTTAATTAAAATTTTATGATTTATGCCCTAAGGTTGGAGTGATAAATTTTTTCTAAAGTTTATTAATTTTTTTAATAAAATTTATTAAATAAAAGCTGTGGCAATTGATTTGAAATTATTGTTTTGAGAGTTATGTTTTAGGAGGTATAAGGATGTTATCATATAGTATATTAGAGAGCATATGGTATTACATTATTTAATAAAATAGCACATTTATGCGCTCTCCAGTTTTGGGTTGGTTAGAAAACCGATTCATGGTGGTTCAACTAACATCGAACCACCCACTTCATTGTATTTAAAACGTACCTAAAATCAATTGAATTCGCGTCGCATTTTGCAACATTAGATCTACGTCATATTATATTATGGTACCAGAGCAAGGTTCTTGGATGGGTGTGGTTGGAGACAATGGAAGATCTTAACTCCCTAACAGACAGCACGAGACCCGAGTCCCATGACTTGGAGACGATCCTGACTCCCTGATAGACAACACGAGACTCGAGTCCTGAGTGAGGTGACTGGAAGACCTTGAATTTATAATAAGATACAAACATGCAGTTTGAGCATGAGAGTTGACGTAGATCCTGGTTTCTAACTGGATTAGTGACATGGCAGACATAAGATACATGGTTGACTAGACAAAGACAGTGATGAGGTAGGCAAAGGACACATGGCAAATCGACATGGCACAAGGTGGTGACATGGCGAACATGTTTTGCATGTTGTTCGAGGTGACAAAAGGGTACAAAGGGGGGAAGTGACTGCCCGAAGGCAGTCACCCTCTAAGGTGTGGCTTCGCATATTTGAGGGCCTGCGCATACCTTTTGCAATGCATGTGGGATAAAAAATCCTATTTTTTTTTGTTTTTTCCACCTACAAGTAACTTCAAAGGAAAGTGCCAGATTTCTTCCTCCAACGTGCTTTGTAGCACAGTTGGTACTCCATGCCTTATTACGTGGATGAGGTCCACGGTTGGAAACTCGTCACAGACGTTAACCTTTTGCTTACATTGCGAATTGTGTTTCCTTCTACATGAACCAAAAATCACTGCCTGGGCTCATTTCTGCTTCTCGACCAATATTGCTTAGAAAATTTGCTAAAGTTATCTTCAAAAATTGCTCCAAAAGTTGCTAAAGTTGCTTGACAAAACAAAATTTTCGCTAGCTAGAAAAGCAGTTTTTTTTCCTCCGCTTCGAGGGCCATTTGATTTTTTTTTGCTACCAAGCCACTCAAAAGAGCTATTTTTTCCTTCCATTCCATTTTTTTTGGAGGGATAAGTCATTTTTTTTTCAAAAAGGGGGGACTTTGAAAAGATCATTTTTTTCCATTGTTTATTTTGAAACAAAAAGGGGGGAAATTTCATGCATTCTCCTTTGCAAAATTCTAAGACAATAAATGAATTTTTTTTCTTTTTGATCTGAAAAGTGAACATCTCCATTATAAGACTAGTATTGTAATAAGAACCCAATTTTTTTACACCTATCACAATGGCCACTGTTCACAAATATCTCTCAGATTTACAATTACTGAAAGGTACTAACTTTGTTCCATGGAAGACAAAGATGAGAGCCATTATTCAGGTGGAAGAGCTATTCTTCAGTCAATAATACTCAATCAATTCACTCAACTGTTGGCAATTTTGGGTACCTTGGGTACATTGCCCTTGCTCAAGTGTTTGATGTTGTCATTGATGTCAAGAAGCGGAAGGGTTTTTATGAAAACCAAGGTAGACAAAATAAAAGGTTTTATTTAAAACCATGGACAACAGATTTGAAATGGGTTTTTCTTAAAACCCAAGTTGGCTCTTCGTTTCGTTGAAAAATGTGCCCCGATGATGAAGTTGTTTAATTTTAAATATTTAGTTTAAATTTTATTTAAAATTTAAATTAATATTTTAAAATTAAATTAAAGTTTTTTTTCGACGTGTTTGGAATTGCCGACGTGTTTAGTATTGCATCGTAGTGCTTATAAAAGGAGGCTCAGTAGTAGGCAAAAGGTGTGAGATGAAAAAGAAATGACATCGACGGGCTTTTGGGCGAGAGGTACTATCACCGATCGTGTAATTGCTTGTTGAGGATGGGGAGAACAATTCGATATTGATCGACGAGCATTTCTCGATTTCATTTTCAAAGCTCCGATGCCAGCGAGAGGAGTTTATGCTTTTAGTGAAACGATCGAATGAGGTGACACAGGTGATATTTCAAAGAAGGGAACAGTTCGTGTTGTGCGCAGCGGACGCCTATGGTCATAGGTATGGTTGTGATGTAAAAAGTTAGTTATTCGACGAAGGGTTTTGATAAATAAAGTGCTTTTAATAAAGGGGATAGAGTATGCGTGAGTCGAGTTTTGGCAATGTAATGAAACAATTTTTGAGTGTACAATATTAAAGACGAAACAACCAAAGGTGCTGAGATTGAAATATTGAATGCTATAATAATTTGAAACATGCTGGATAATGGATATAAGACGCATCGATGATTTGATGAAATCTACTATGCGCTTAGTCAATAAGTAAAATGGTTATGGAATGCACTTGATCTTCGAACGAATAAATGAGCGGTTGATTCGGTGAAAACAAAGGCAAAAGAGTGGTTCGTCGAACAAAGGTCATCGACGACAGGAGGAAAGAAATACTGCAGCGTGAATGTTATACACAGAGATCGAGTACGAACAACGATGCGACATTGAAAAACATGACTAAGAAGGGTTTTAGGAAAGAGGGCACTGTGTTTTGAAATATAATAATAAGCTTTTCTAAGAAGAAAAATATGACTACCTGTTTCTTTTTTCTCATCCGACTGGTTGGTTTGAGTGGTTCTTAAACTCTGTGCAATCACTAGGGTTCGAAACCTAGAATGATCGGTGGAAGAAAGTTTTTTTATTTTGTGCAAAGTTTTCAAGTGGCAAAAATATATGTTCGAGCGCATGATTGATTGCAATAAGGGTGTGTAGCCTTGCTGATATCCGAGTTGTCCAAGTTGTCACTAAGGCACTTCGTTGACAGTAAAGCGCATGTTCGAATCTCTTGGAGGTTCGTGGGGTTTTGTGAGTGCCAAAATTTTGTTGCAATAAAAGATTTCCAAAGGGGTTCCTTCACTTCAATAAGGTATGGGCACATTCTTCTTATGAGTATGATTGGTGTATGTTTTTCTGAAATAAGATTGGAGTGAAAAGGTATTCAACAAGGTTTCCTTTGTTTGGGTGTAAGTCCTAGTTTCTGGTTTGTTGAAGACTACTTATGCATTGCTATCATTGATGAGAGTTTTGGTAAATACATAATTCTGGTTTGAGGTAGTGAAAGCATTGTGCACTAGGGTTTATGGTTGTGAGTCTTGATACTTGCTTTGAGTTGGTGAAACCCTTGGATGGCTGTGTTGAGGTTGGTGATTGAGTTACTTCCATAGAGGTTGGTTGATCTAGTTATTGCTTTTACTTGATACATGATATTGGGCTTACTCCATTGAGTTGATTTGAACAAGTTATTCTTTGCATTTGGTGATATTGTGTTGGTGGCTATTTTGTTCAAATATCTTTGGAGGGAAAATGATTTCTACTTGTTTCCTTTTCTTGTGATGATTGGTTGAATGCTTCAAGGTTAATGTTGAGTTGAATGTTGTTGGTTAAACCTTGTCTATGAGCATTGTGGTTGAAGCCCAATTGGTTGAGAAAAGATATTGGTTTTGGAAAGAACATGAGTATCATTGTTATATGAGATATTGCATGGTTGGCAATTGTTGGGTTGTGTTTCATGTTCTTGAGAAAAGCATACTACACCTTTTGAGATTTGAGATTGAGTTGAGATTGAGATTGGGAGTTAAGTATAGAACATATTGAGTCTCTAACAATTCTCTTTATGCTTCTATGAGGTGGATGAATCACATTGGGTCTCTAACTATTCTCTTTGTGGGTTCATGTCAAGCAAGTGTTTTTGATAAACTTGTGAGCAGAGTTGGACAGGTCTTAGCAGAGGACTTGTGAAGCTGAGGTTGATAGTTCTATCAGAGAACTTGAGGACAGAGGTGCATTGGTTCTATCAGAGAACCTGAGGACAGATTTGTGCCAAACCAAAGGACTGTGTTTGGTGCTGATCAAAGATAGAGGACGAGGACATTTGTGCTAGACCGAAGGACTATGTTTAGTTCAAATTTGAGGACCATCTTTGAGGTGATAGAGCTAAGAATAGAGGTCTCCAGCCAGAGCAGGGAAGACAAGTGTCTTCTGTGGATAGAGTTCCATTTGCTAAGGGCAGCAAAGGTAGAGGCCTTCTAGAGGATCACCAGCCAGAGCAGAGCTAGGGGTGGGCCCGGGGGGAGCTAGGGGATTGGTGTCTCCTATGGGTCGGTGCCCATGAACTTTAGATTAGGGGATTGGTGTCTCCTATGGGTCGGTGCCCACGAATTTGAGTTTAGGGGATTGGTGTCTCCTTTGGGTTGGTGCCCATAAACATTGTAATTGGGAAGGTTTCCCAAAGAACTTTGAGATAAATTTTAGAGAAAAGTTTTGTGGACGTAGCCCAGGATTTTTGGGTGAACCATGTTAAAATTGGTGTCACTTTGTGGATGATCTTGTGCTTTGTTTTGGTATTGCTTTGGATATATTGCTTTACTATTTTGAAGTATAAAGAAAAAGTAAAAAGAGGTCTTATACTGTTCACCCCCCTCTCAGTATAAGCTTGTGTTCAACAATTGGTATCAGAGCCAGGTTCCTTCAAAAAGTTTGACAGCTTGAAGGAAGATCTTACAAGAACACAAATGGCAAGGAAAGGCAAAATCAAAACCATAAGACACAAGAAGAAGAAATCTCACAGGGTCATGAAAGAAAATGAAGATGATCTCAATATTGCTCCTTTGGGAATGGAAATAGATTCAAAATATGAATCAAACTATGGAGAACAAGTCAGATTAATAAAGTTTTGCACTAGATGTGGGAAGACAGGTCACTTTGCAGTTGATTGCTCACAAGGTAGAGAATGTTTTGTTTGTGGTCAACTCGGTCATAATGAACGTTAGTGCCATGGGTTTAGTAGCAGTGAAGATGAAGATGATCCATTCAAAATTGGTAAAGAAACAGATTCAGAACAAGAGTGTGATGAAGAAGGAAGTGATGCAGAAACAAATTGGGAACATAAACTGATTTTAGACTTGAGTAAAAAGGTTGAGGATGCAGAAGATATTATCACCAACTTGAAAGTTCAAGCAGAAGATCACAAGAAAATTTTTGATGATCTCAAAATGCAATCTTCTAGGAAAACAAAGTATTGCAGCAAGCTAGAAAAAGAAATTGACGATTTAAGAATGCAGACAGAAGAAATGAGTAATAAAGTTGGTATATACAACAAACATGAAGAGGAATCTAACAAAGTTATTAACAATCTAGAGCTGAAAATAGAAGAGTTCAAAAAGAGTGAAGAAACTCTCAGGTATCAGATCAATGAGAAAGAGATTGTTTGCTGCAAACAAAAAGAAGAGATTGTTTCATTGAAGAAACAACTAGAAGAGGCCAATACAACTCTTAAAATCAAAGATGAGCACAACAATCAAGAAAAGAAGAGCATCTACCTTGACAAAGCAAGTAAGTGTTTTAGTAGTGATAGTGAAAGTTCTTCAGGTGATTATAAAAATGAGATTTTGTTCATATCAAAAAAGGAGGAAGATCCGAAATGTCAAAAGCGGAGGACAAAGGGGCAATGAGGATGCATGTATGGTTTTTGAAAAGGGTAGCACCTCTAGTGATAAGAATTCTAAAAAAGGCCTTGATAATTCAAAATGCAATTATATAGAGGAAAGTGAAATAGATCTTGAAGGTGAACTTACTAATGCTCTTAGTGCTTTGAAAAAGGAAAGAAAGAAGAATGCTAGAATCAAGGATAAGTTAGATGAATGTTGTATGGAGAGATATAAACTTATAGAAAGTCTTGATGTCTCTATGGCTAAGGCACAAGATCTCAAGAATGAGTTAGAATCTAAGGTGTGTGAGTATAGTGAATTAGAGCAGAAAATGGCTTCTTTGATAGAAGAAAATAAAGAGTACAAGGATAAGCTCTACAGATTTCAGGATAGCTCCAAAAGGGTTAAGTCTCTCATCCAAAGTCAAAGAAATCCAATAGACAAAACAGGCCTCGGTTTTGTTAAGCCTCACAAGGAACAAATTGGAGAGTCTAGTAAGAGACTCCAAAAGGAAGAAAGTTTTGATGGGGAAAGTATTTCAGATCATGAGTCCTTAAATGATAGATGCACAAAAATAGAAAACATAATTTAGAATGAGAAGAAGAAGTCTTCAGAACCTAAGAGGTCAAATAATGGAAAGTTTCAAGGTAGATGTTTTGCGTGTCACAGATTTGGTCACATGGCTGTTCACTGCATGGCTCAAGTAAAGAAGGCAAATGATAGTTTCAAAAGTGGTAATTTCTTTCATGGGTATTGCTACTCTTGCAATCAGTTTGGGCATAAGGCAGTTTATTGCAAGGCAAATAACAAGAACTGGGTTAGTCAGAACAGGCTTGGTCAAAACAGGTTTGGTCAGAACAGATTTGGTCAAAATAGGTTTGGTCAGAACTGGTTTGGTCAGAACTTGTGGATTCAAAGAATAGGTATGCCTAAAAGAAATAACATTGTTACTTGTTATAAGTGCAACAATGAAGGTCACACAGTCAGATAGTGTAGAGTTGAAATTCTAGGATACAAGAACAGGAACAGTGGCATGATCAGGTCCAAGGATCAGAACAATGACAGGAACAAGAATATGGACAAAGAGTTCAAGAGAAGGCCCGACAAGGAAGTTATAGACGCTAATGATGATCAGTGCCTAATGGGAGTTTTACTCCCACCCCGGAATTAATCACCTCATCAGGAGGTGGGGGAGGGACTAAGCTAAGAGGCTCATTCTTAGTCTCGAGCCCCAAAGGTGGCCCTTTGCCTTTGATGACAAAGGGGGAGATATTTGAGTAAGGGGGAGAGCTTCAAGTGAAGAGGAAAGCTTCAAGACAGGGGGAGCAAAACTTCAAAGGTAGATTATCTGTGGATTTCAATTTTTGCTCTTGAAGTTGTGTTTTTAGTAAAGTTTTGCCATCAATGACAAAGGGGGAGATTGTTGGCAATTTTGGGTACATTGGGTACATTGCCCTTGCTCAAGTGTTTGATGTTGTCATTGATGTCAAGAAGCGGAAGGGTTTTTGTGAAAACCAATGCAGACAAAATAATAGGTTTTTTTTAAAACCATGGACAGCATATTTGAAATGGGTTTTCCTTAAAACCCAAGTTAGCTCTTCGTTTCGTTGAAAAAGGTGCTCCGATGATGAAGATATTTAATTTTAAATATCCAGTTTAAATTTTATTTATTTAAAATTTAAATTAATATTTTAAAATCAAATTAAAGTTTTTTCTTCGACTTGTTTGGAAATGCCGACGTGTTTAGTATTGCATCGAAATGCTTATATAATGAGGCAACGTACAAAAGTGTGAGAAAAAGAAAACATCCCGGCAAGAGGTACACCTCATTAATTGCTTGTTGAGGATGGGGAGAACAATTCGATATTGATCGACAAGCATTTCTCGATTTCGTTTTCAAAGCTCCGATGCCAGCGAGAGGAGTTTATGCTTTTAGTGAAACGATCGAACGAGGCGACACAAGTGATATTTAAAAGAAGGGAACAGTTCGTGTTGTGCACAGCGGACGCCTGTGGTCACAGGTATGGTTGTGATGTAAAAAGTTAGTTACTCGACGAAGGGTTTTGATAAATAAAGCACTATTAATAAAGGGGATAGAGTATGCGTGAGTCAAGTTTCGGCAATGTAATGAAACAATTTTTGAGCGCACAATATTAAAGACGAAACAACCAAAGGTGCTGAGATCGAAATATTGAATGCGATAATAATTTGAAACATGTTGGATAATGGATATAAGACGCATCGATGATTTGATGAAATCTACTATGCGCTTAGTCAATAAGTAAAATGGTTATGGAATGCACTTGATCTTAGAACGAATAAATGAGCGATTGATTCGGTGAAAACAAAGGCAAAAGAGTGGTTCGTCGAACAAAGGTCGTCGACGACAGGAGGAAAGAAATACTACAGCGTGAATGTTATACACAGAGATCGAGTACGAACAACGATGCGACATTGAAAAACATGACTAAGAAGGGTTTTAGGAAAGAGGGCACTGTGTTTTGAAATATAATAATAAGCTTTTCAAAGAAGATAAATATGACTACCTATTTCTTTGTTCTCATCCAACTGCTTGGTTGGAGTGGTTCTTAAACTCTGTGCAATCGCTAGGGTTCGTAACCTAGCATGATCGGTGGAAGAAAGTTTTTTTAATTTTGTGCAAAGTTTTCAAGTGGCAGAAATATATGTTCGAGTGCATGATTGATTGCAATAAGGGTGTGTAGCCTTGCAGATATCCTAGTTTTCCGAGTTGTCACTAAGGCACTTCGTTGATAGTAAAGCACATGTTCGAATCTCTTGGAGGTTCATGGGGTTTTGTGAGCGCCAAAATTTTGTTGCAATAAAAGATTTCCAAAGGGGTTCCTTCACTTCAATAAGGTATGGGCACATTCTTCTTATGAGTATAATTGGTGTATGTTTTTCTGAAATAAGATTGGAGTGAAAAGATATTCAACAAGGTTTCCTTTGTTTGGGTGTAAGTCCTAGTTTCTGGTTTGTTGAAGACTACTTATGCATTGCTATCATTGATGAGAGTTTTGGTAAATACATAATTCTGGTTTGAGGTAGTGAAAGCATTGTGCACTAGGGTTTATGGTTGTGAGTCTTGATACTTGCTTTGAGTTGGTGAAACCCTTGGATGGTTGTGTTGAGGTTGGTGATTGAGTTACTTCCATAGAGGTTGGTTGATCTAGTTATTGCTTTTACTTGATACATGATATTGGGCTTACTCCATTGAGTTGATTTGAACAAGTTATTCTTTGCATTTGGTGATATTGTGTTGGTGGCTATTTTGTTCAAATATCTTTGGAGGGAAAAGGATTTCTACTTGTTTCCTTTTCTTGTGATGATTGGTTGAATGCTTCAAGGTTAATGTTGAGTTGGATGTTGTTGGTTAAACCTTGTCTATGAGCATTGTGGTTGAAGCCCAATTGGTTGAGAAAATATATTGGTTTTGGAAAGAACATGAGTATCATTGTTATATGAGATATTGCATGGTTGGCAATTGTTGGGTTGTGTTTCATGTTCTTGAGAAAAGCATACTACACCTTTTGAGATTTGAGATTGAGTTGAGATTGAGATTGGGAGTTAAGTATAGAACATATTGAGTCTCTAACAATTCTCTTTATGCTTCTATGAGGTGGATGAATCACATTGGGTCTCTAACCATTCTCTTTGTGGGTTCATGCCAAGCAAGTGTTTTTGATAAACTTGTGAGCAGAGTTGGACAGGTCTTAGCAGAGGACTTGTGAAGCTGAGGTTGATAGTTCTATCAGAGAACTTGAGGACAGAGGTGCATTGGTTCTATCAGAGAACCTGAGGACAGATTTGTGCCAAACCAAAGGACTGTGTTTGGTGTTGATCAAAGATAGAGGACGAGGACATTTATGCTAGACCAAAGGACTATATTTAGTGCAAATTTGAGGACTAGCTTTGAGGTGATAGAGATGAGAATAGAGGTCTCCATCCAGAGCAGGGAAGACATGTGTCTTCTATGGATAGAGTTCCATTTGCTAAGGGCAACGGAGGCAGAGGTTTTCTAGAGGATCACCAGCCAGAGTAGAGCTAGGGGATTGGTGTCTCCTGTGGGTTGGTGCCCATGAACTTGAGCTAGGGGATTGGTGTCTCCTGTGGGTCGGTGCCCACGAACTTCAGATTAGGGGATTGGTGTCTCTTGTGGGTCGGTGCCCATGAATTTTAGATTAGGGGATTGGTGTCTCCTTTGGGTTGGTGCCCATAAACATTGTAATTGGGAAGGTTTCCCAAAGAACTTTGAGATAACTTTTAGAGAAAAGTTTTATGGACATAGCCCAGGCTTTCTGGGTGAACCACGTTAAAATTGGTGTCACTTTGTGGATGATCTTATGCTTTGTTTTGGTATTGCTTTGGATATATTGCTTTACTATTTTGAAGTATAAAGGAAAAGTAAAAAGAGGTCTTATACTGTTCACCCCCCCTCTCGATATAAGCTTGTGTTCAACATCAAAAAATCACTCAATGAAACAACGCTTGCTTACAAACCCTAAATAAGTATTTTACAAAGTTTCCAACAACTCTCACTATGGAACTCAAAACTTGAATCAAGATGATTCCAAATTCACATAACAATGATACTCATGATCTTTTGCAATCCCTACCTCAGGATAGTTCTCAACTTCACATAAAAATGATACTCAAGATATTTCACAATCTCTAACTCAATATAGTTCTCAAATTCGCATAACAATGATACACATGATCTTTCATAGACCCTAGTTCAAGATAGCTCTCAATCTCACACTCAAATAATCTCATGAATATTTACCAATCATGCATATAAAAAAGTCATTGAAACATTTCCAACAATCCTTTTCACTCCAACTTGTACTTCAAAAAATTCAAAAAAACTATATTTCACTCATAAGGATAATATGCCCATACCTTTTATTTTGAAGAGGATTTGACCTCAAAACTTGTCTCAATCACAATCAACCTTTTTTCCAATATCAATGTCTAGATATAAAAAATCTACACTCAATTATTTCACTCAAAATTACTTCACCATACAAAAGTATTAAATCTCAATTACACCTTATTTCTCCTCCTTTATAAATTCTAACCACCAAAATTAAAATAAAGTATTTTGACTTTATTTTCCCTTTTAACTCCCTCAATAACTCATAAACACCTTTCAATTTTTCCCACTATGCAATTTCCAAATTATCAAAACCTTGGGCAAATTAAAATATTTTTAATTTCCACACTATGCAATTTTTGGATTATCAAAACCTTGGCAAATAATAATGTGAGCGCATACCTTTTATTAAAACAACCAAAAACCTTCGACGAGATTTCAACACCCAAAATTTCCTCACCAAGCGCATTAGCACAAAGCTCATCCATCACTTGGGCTATGTTCCCTCACAAGATAATAAGATGCACCACCTTCCTCTTAAGCCTTATGGCTCCTCGACTTCGGTGCAAAACAAAAAAATTTCCCTTTGTAAAAATGCAGTTACGTGGATTGAACCCGTGACCTCGCACTTCGTGAAAATCCTAATGCAGCCCTCGTCTACCACTTGTGCTACCAAGCACCTTGAACCCTAGTTGGCACCCCCCTTGTCTTTATTGCCATGTTTACCTTCTTAAGTCTTTAAACACACACAAATCTTTTCCTCACCAATGCAACACATGATTTCCTTTGGGAAATTAACATTCGCATGGATGATTTAATAAATCAAACTTGCCCCCTTTTTATACTATGTGTCATATTATTCAACACGTAAGCGAACATTGGAAATTCAAATTTAATTTAAACTTTGGTGCCTTAATTTATTATTTAAATTTAAATTTTAACCTATGGTTAAAATATTTAAATTTAAATAAATTAAACCATAGTCTTTAAAATCTGCCAAATGGGTCTTTTGGAGAATTTTAAAATTTGATAACTCCTTGGTCTTTGTTTTTATTCAAACAAACCTGTAACCTAAAATATTATAATATTAGATATTATAATATTATTATTTCCATTTAAACCTGCTTCTTTACATTTTTGGAAAAACCTGAAGAACACAAGCTTATACTAAGAGGGGGGTGAACAATATAATACCACTTTTTACTTTCTTTCAAAACCAATATCAATTAATATCCTTAATTGCAATAACAAAATATAGCAATGTGCATTAATAACTTAGATAGCAATAGTAAGCAAGAGCACAAGTCACCATACATAATTGAGACACAATATTTAACATGGTTCCCCCAATGTGGGGTACTCCACAAGATAATCTCCTTATAATATTTCACACAGAAATAAGGATCCTTATCCAATACAATGATTTCTTTGATTTACTCAAAGTTAGGCAATAACAAGCTCACACAGAACTTGTCCAAATTTGCATAACAATCTCACACAGAACTTGTCCAAAACTACTTAACAAACTCACACATAATTTTTTTAAATATGCTTAAAAAACTCACACATAACTTGTCCAAATATGCTCAACAAGCTCACTAAGAACTTGTCCAAATATGCTCACCAATCTCATTAAGAACTTGTCCAAATCTGCTCTAGCAAGCTCACCAAGAATTTTCTCAAATCTTCTCCAACAAGATCACTAAGAACTTGTCCAAATATGCTCTAGCAAGCTCACTAAGAACTTGCTCAAATATGCTCCAAAAATCTCACTAAGAACTTGTCCAAATCTGTCCTAAAAACTATCCACAAAGACTTCTCAAATGCTCAATCAATCATACACAAACTGCCATATATTTGTCCAAAATTCTATCCCAAATGCCTTCTCAAAGGCTCAATCAATCATGCTCAAGTAGTACTCAAATCTCATCCACAAATCTATAAATACAAGGCTCAAATATGAACTCAACAATGAATGCCAATGCACTCTACAATGGATGACAACAATGATCCAAAATGATCTCAACTCAACTCAACTCAAATCAATCTCAACTCAAGTCAGCTCATAGAAGCATAAAGATAATTTTTAGAGACTCAATATGTTCTAAGCTCAATCTCAACTCAAATAAGAATTATAAAATAGTTTGTTTCATGGGACTTGAAAAATCACCTAACATAATAACTTGACTAGGCTCAATCAACTCAACTCAACCAATCACCACAAGGGACAAATCTTTCTCACAAAACCCTAGTCCAAGCATGTATCAACCAACTCAAATGTTCCAACAATGCTCAAACACAAACCTCACATAACAATGATACTTATGTTCTTTACATAACCAATGGGTTTCAACAACTATGCTTATAAAACAAGGTTTAAACACAACTTTCAAACCAGAAAACCTTGAAGCATTCAACCAACCACTTTCGAAATAGAAACCATAATCAATCCTTTTCACTCCAATGATATTTCAGAAATAAACCACCATAAAAAATCAATAGGAGAATGTGCCCATACCTTTTTGATGCCAAGAAGTTGTCCACAAAATCTGCCACAATAAACACAACTCCTCAAGGGGATTCGAACCCCCGACTTGCCCACACCACAAGCGCCTTAGCCACGGCTGAGGTTGCCACACGATCTAGCTGCTTGTTCAAAATGGAAAGGCACAAAGTGCCTTAAAACCTTTCCTCCCTTTCCATAAATCAAAAGTGCTTCGAGCGCTTTTCTTCCAATGCATTTTGAATGCAGTCAGGGGGATTTGAAACCTTGATGTTTGTGCTACTACACACCTTAGCCAAAAGCCAATTGCCAATGCGCCACTCTGCCCATGATGACTTTGGACTTCGACCAAACTTCATTTATTTGCTTCTTCTTTCTAAAATATTTTCGCATGAGCTCAATTTGGATGCTTGGCCAATGATTACTAACCACGATCATGGATTAGTTTATGAACCTTAGGTATCCCTTTATATAGCCTCCTTATTATTTTTGATGATGTCGACAGAAATCTTGCATATTTAAATTTTAAATAATTAAAATTTAAACTAAATATTAAAAATTAAATATCTCCATCACCGGGGCACCTTTTTCGATGAAATGAAAGGCCAACTTGGATTTTAAGAAAAATCCAGTTCAAATCTACCATCCATGGTTTTAAATAAAACCTTTTATTTTGCCTACCTTGGTTTTCAAAAAAACCCTATATTTATCCATGCTTTCCAAAATATCATTTGGCCACAATGTGATCCATGTGACATCAATGATCCATGTGACATCAATGACAACATAAAATAACTCAAATTTCCAAAAATCTCCCCCTTTGTCATTGATGGCAACACCTCTAATGCAAAAACCACAATCACTGCAAAAACCATCTCTAAGAATCAAAGCTGCTCCCCCTGACTCAATACTCTCTATGGAGGTTGTTCCCCCTAACTCAATTCTCTCTTTGGATGCTGCTCCCCCAAACTCAATGCTCTCCCTCTTACTCAAATCTATCTCCATTTGACATCAATGGCAAAAGGGACACCTATGGGGCTAAAAGATATGACTCTTAAGCATAGTCCCCTCACCACCTTCTCTCTTGAGGTGATTAATTTTGGGGTGGGAGTACTTTTACTCCCATATTACATTATTTCTTTCCTTTATCAACTTCCTTCTATGTTTTTCTGATATCCTTCTCTTGATATTCTTGTCTTGAACCTGTTTGACCTTCTTGCCTTGAATCTGCTTGATATTATTGCCTTGAACTTTTTTGGAATTGAGTCCTACACCATTTTGCAATATGTCCAAAGTTATTGCAGTTAAAACACTTGATATTGTAGCCTTTGGATGGTGCCCATATTCTGAAATATTTCTTGAAATAATTTCCATATCCATTCCTTTCCTGAACCTTGTATTGTGAAGTTTTGTTTTCATGACCATTATGACCATGACTTCTGAATTGTGTAGCTCTAAAACCAAAACCATGTTGCTCATTTCCTTTGCATTGAGAAGATCTATGACCAATCCTGTTACATGAGAAGCAATGTCCCTAAAAACCATACCTTCTTCATTTGATTTTCCTTCTAGAAAAATCAAACTTCTTTTATCCATAGACCCTGCAGTGTATAGCCTTGTGTCCAAATCCATTACAAGAAAAACAATGTCCTTGAAAAGCCCTTTGTTCATGCTTTGGTTTCTCATACCTTTCTTGACCATTATTCCTATAATCATCTTCAACTTGTGCATTGCATTCTTGAAATTTCTATGTAGTATCTAAATGCTCTTCCTTAGTTTCTTCCTTTTTTTTTCTCTTCAAGTATTTCTTTTCCTTTTGAAATTGATTCACCTATCTCAAAACAAGAACCAAACTGAATATTTGGAGCCATAGAAACTTTGGAACTTTCTTCATAACACTTAGGTGCTGCCTTGATTTCATATTTTAGAACTTCCTTTCCTTTTAAGTGTGACTTTTCTTGGAAATATGATACAACTTTAATATAAGTTTCCACTCCTTTTTGAACCTTTTCATCTAATTGTTGAGCAAGGTGCAGTGATAATATTGTCATTGTTGTCAACACACTCAGATGGACAGGTTGATGCAGTGGATAGTTGTTCGAAGGTTGTTCGAAGTATGTACATTGATGTTTAATTCTTATGAGGATATTTTTGATATTTGGGTGAAGTTGTTATAGGTTGTTCGTGCAAATTTGCAAAAGTTGAAAAAATCGTCAAGAAGTTGTCAAAAAATTGCAAAAATCATCACGGGCACTGTTGGACAGGATGGATCAGTTTGGAACATGCTAGAATGTCAGGAAATATTCTAGAATAGCGTTGGAGGTGTCAGAAAATTGTATGGATTGATCGATGACGTTTTCGGTATCTTGGTGGATGATTTGGTAAGTGGTTGTACATGCCAAAAAAGGGCAGTTTTGTCAGAAGCACTGTGAGCAAACCAAGAAGAATTTGATAGTGAAATTAAAAATGGAGGTGGTAGTTATCTTCAAAAACATGTGTTCCAAATTTCCACCAAAATGGAGAAACGAGACGAATGTTACAAGCGTTTCAAGACTGTACCAAAAATGCTCTTTTTGGAAAAAGTGTGTAAGCAACAGTTTTCATGAAGGTGGTACAGGCAAACCGTAAGGAGTTATATAGTGAGATTTAGACTGGATGTAGTTAAAATTTTAGATATTATACGTTTCAAATTTTAGAGGAAACAAAGTTACGAGGTGAGAGTTATGATTGTTACAAAAATGATATAGGTCACTTTTATGTCAATTTGTTCCACTTGTGCAAAATCCTTTAGTTGGCAGTTTCGACCTTGCAGAGTCGCAAGATTTTTGGTTTCAGTGTTGTTACACCTTCAAGGCATCAAATAGAGCATATATATATATATTTTGGAGGTGTCACATGGCTCCGAAGTAAGAGAACGAGTAAGGTGTCAATTCTTTGCATGTGACGTGTTTGACGAAATGCCTTCTCAAAATAAAAAAAGGAAGTTATATTGTTTTAAGAAGCTTCATTAAAAAAAACTCTTTTTAAAAATTGAAAAGGGAAAAATAATGTAAGTGTGTGTTTTTTAAGTGAAAAGGGATTTTATTGAAAAGTGGGGACTTTATTTTGTGAAGAGAGAAGTGTGTGTGGAGAAAAATAAAAAGTGAAAATCCATTATTTTTGGAGAGGGTGAAAAATGTCACTTCAGTATTTTGGGGATAACTTTCTCATATAATATTCATTTTGGCTGAAATTTTGAGAGGATTTCGTAGACAAAGTTCTGCACAATACCCAATTTTTTTTTAGCAATTGGCATAATGAGCTAGGAGAAAAATAATTTTTTTTTTGTGATAAGAGAAGATTCAAATTATGAATAATGCAGAGAGAGGGATGTTATATTGGGTGAAATAGAAAGTTTTAGATTTTGAGCTTACAGACCATAGAGGGTTCTAGTTTCATTGAAGACATTCATATATGTCATTTTATTATGAATATCAAAATCAAGTGAGTGCTTGGTAGAGGGGTTGGTGCTCCTTTCTATTGGTGCAGGTAAATCAGGGGTTGGTGCTCCTTTCTGTTGGTGTAGATAAATCAGGGGTTGGTGCTCCTTCTAGTGGGTGCTAGTAAATTGATTGTAAAGTTGGTGCTTTGTAAAGGCTGGATTTGGATGGGAGTCTAAGCAGTCATTTTTGATGATGTAGCCAAATCGGTGAACCTCGATATATCTTGTGTTGTGTGATGTTCTCTTGTTATACTTACTTTATTTGGTTTTATATTTTCATTGTTTTGGCTTTGAGTGTTGAAGATTTAAGTTTTAAAGAGCTACACTGATTCACCCCCCTCTTAGTGTCATTATGAGACTAATAATTGGTATCAGAGCGAGGTTCTTGAACAGGATTAACCAGATAGGATGATCTTGGAAGTGACACAATGGTAGGTGGTGAAGGCTTCTCATCAAACAAAGCACCATTGTTTGATGAAACTAATTACGTATTTTGAAGACTCAGGATGTAAAAATATATTTGTGCTTTGGGATATGACATTTGGGATTCAGTGGATAGTGGATACACAATACCCACCACTTCTCCAACCGATGTTTTCGGTAAGAAACAATTTGAGAATGACTCAAAAGAAAAGAATTCTATCATGTGTGGATTAGTGGACAACAAATTGGTAAATATTATGGGTTGTAAAATGGTAAAGAAAATATGGGACAAACTGAAGAGCATTCATGAAGGAGATGTTAAGATCAAGGAGGCCAAGTTACAAACACATCGAGCTCAGTTCGAAGTATTAAAGGTGAATGATGACGAGAATATAGAGGTATATATGCTGAGATTTAATGAAGGCATTAATGTGATTAAAGAAATTGGCGAGGAAATCAAATATTCTATCATCGTGAAAAAGGTATTAAGATCTCTTCCTCAAATATTTGATTCTAAAGTTTCAGCTATAGAAGAAGCTAAAGATATAAATTATTTTAGTATGGATGAGATGCATGGTTATTTGACTGCATATGAGATAAGAATAGGAAAATCTAAATCCACAAATAGAGAAGCTGCTTTTAAAGCCCATAAAAATATGAAAGCAAAACAAGAATCTGAGGAAGAAGAGACATCATACGAAATGGAAGCAAACTTTTTTCGAAAACTAAAAAGGGAAAGAGGAAAATACAGAGGAAATTTACCATTTAAATATTTCAACTGTGGAGGCATTGGGCATTTTGCAGCTAAATGTCCACTTAATGAGAAGAACAGAAGTGATGAAGGATCGCACGAAGAAAGAAGTGACTAGAAGAAAAAACAAATTTCAGAAAAGGCAACTTCAAGAAGAAAAGTTTCATCTCCAAGAATGTTAGTTCATCAGAAGATAGCTCAAGTGAGGATTCTGAAAAGGAAATAGGTGAAGCTCTTTTTATGGCACTCAAAGAAGAAAAACTAGAAAAAGAATAGGAATGTGATGAAGAAGAAATTGATGCAGAAATGAAATTGGAAGAGGAACTAATTGCAGCTCTAGATGAATTGAAGATAGAAAGAAAAAAGAATAAGAAAATTTCAAGAAAACTTGAGGATGCAAATGAAATAATAATAAATTTGAAAGTATAGATAGAAGAATCCAAGAAAATCTCTGAAGATCTCGAAGTGCAAATAACCATGAAAATAGATTCTTGCAGCAAGCTAGAAGAAGAGAATGTTGGTTTAAGAATGCAGCTAGAAGATATGAATCAGAAAATTAGTTGTTATCACAAATGTGAAGAAAGTTCTATGAAGTTGGATAAGATCATAAATAACCAAAATACTACAGGCATCAAATTTGGTTTGGGTTTTGATGAAGGAGAATCATAAAATGGATCAAAGGCCATAAATTAAGAATCCACAAAGAATGAAGAGAAGAAATAGGTTGATTAAGAAAAAATAAATCATGCAAAGGAAAACAATAATGTAAGGCATGAAAGGAGAATTGACAATGATGGCTTCACTAATGTCACACATCAAAGAAGAAGAATATTTATGGCTCCTACGACAACATGGCAAAGACCACCTTCTAGGTTCAATCATATCTTTTCTGGTTACTATTTTAAATTCAATGGTTATGGACATAAGATCTCAAATTGCAAGTATATTGTAGGACCAAGGAATTTTACCAATAGAAATGCTTTTTCACCTTTGATGGATTATGCATTAGAATATTATAACTGTCATAATTTTGGGCATATTACAAGAAATTATCGAAGTACATTTGCATCAAATAAATTTTAGGGAAGAAAATTCAGCCAAATAGAATAAGACAAAATAGAAAATTTCCCAAAAAACATGCACAAGCTACTAAAAAAGAAAAGCCAAAACAAGAGCCCAAAATTGTAATCAAACCTAAGTGGAAAGAAAAAGAGCGACCTAAGGAAGAAAAGGAATCCTTGATCGTATAGACGACATTTAAAGTGCAAAATAAATCTGCACCTTGGATACTTGATAGTGGATGCTCTAGTCATATGACAGGTGACAAAAATAAATTTGATAAGTTGCAACAATATGAAGGTGGTTCAGTAAAGTTTGGAAATAATGATGGAGCTAAGATAGTTGGCAAAGGTTCAGTTAAGATTAGTAATGGAAAAATCAGGTCAAAATAAGTCTTGTTTGTAGTTGGTCTGAAGCATAACTTGTTGAGCATAAGTTAGATTTGTGATAGAGGTCATGAAGTGATATTTAAGAATCAAGGTTGTGAAGTCAGAAAGGTAAAAAATGGGAACTTGATAGCAACTGGATCAAGGACATATGGAAACCTGTACACTCTCTCAGAGACTTCAGAAGGAGCTTGCTTGATTGGACAGAAGAAGAGAATTGGTTGTGGCACAAGAGGCTCGATCATATCAGTTTTGACAATCTAGTAAAAATCAGCTCAAAGAAAGTAGTAAGAGATATTCCCACCATTTGCAAACCATAAAATAGCATTTTTGCTTCATGTCAAAAGGGAAAGCAAACTAGAGTCTCATTTAAAATAAAATAGTACTACACAAGCAAACCTTTGGAACTAGTACATACTGATTTATGTGGACCCATGAGAACGCAAAGCATAAATGATGACAAATATTTCATGTTGTGTATATATGACTATTCCAAGATGACATGGGTACTATTTTTGAAGCATAAATTAGAAGCTTTTGATATGTTCAAGGTTTTCAAAAATCAAGTTGAGAATCAAACAAGAAAAATGATTAAATGTTTAAGGTCAGACAGAGGAGGAGAGTTCATTTCAAATGATTTCATAGAGTATTGTGAAAAATATGGCATTAGGAGATATTTTTCAGCAGCCAGGACACCTTAGTAGAATGGTGTGGTAGAAAGATAGAACAGGATAGTGCAAGAAATGACACCGACTATGTTGACTGAGAGCAAAGTAGTAGACAAATTTTGGAAAGAGGTAGTCCATACTGTGGTATACATCCAAAATAGGTGCATGTTGAGGATGCATGAAAGCAAAACTCCTTATGAGTTGTGGTTCGGTAAAAATGCAACAACAAGATACTTTAAAGTTTTTGGCAGCAAGTGTTACATCAAAATAATTGAACAAAACCTTGGTAAGTTTGAAGATAGAGCGGATGAAGGTATTTTTCTTGGCTATTCATCAAAAAACAAAGCTTACAAATGCTACAACAAGAGGCTAAGGAAAATTGTGGATAGTGTCGATGTTAAAGTTGATGAAGGAAGGGAATGAGTAATTAGCTATGAAGAGAACTACCAAATTTATGAAGAGGTTATTTAAGGAGATGAGGAAAAGGAAATGGAAAATAAATCAAAAATTGACTCAAAGGATTCAAATAGTGATTCAGAAGTGGAAGAAAATAAGAAATTCAAAACAAGCAACTGGCAGAAAGATCATCCTAGAGAGCAAATAATTGGAGACCCCACAGTTGGTGTTCAAACAAGAAGAATATTAGTAAGTAACTACTCTTTATTATCCAACATTGAGCCCAAAAATGTTGCTAACGCAAGCAAAGATGAAATTTGGGTAAAGGCAATAAATGAAGAATTAGATCCGATCGAGAAAAACAAGATTTGGGAGTTAGTACCAAGACCCGCACATAAAAATGTAATCGATACTAAATGGGTCTTTAAAAACAAATTGAATGAATACGGATAGGTAGTTAGGAACAAAGCAAGATTGGTATGCAAAGGCTATGCACAAGTTGAAGGTATTGACTTTGAGGAAACCTTTGCACCTGTGGCCATACTAGAGGCAATTAGAATGTTTCTGGCTTTAGCAGTTTACAAGAATTTCAAAGTTTATCAAATGGATATGAAATCAGCATTTTTGAATAGAAAACTTGAAGAAGAGGTTTATATTGAGCAGCCAGATGGTTTCCAGCTTGGTGATGATCCCAACTTGGTTTGCAAGTTTAATAAAGCATTATATGGCTTAAAACAGACACCTCGAGCATGGTATGCAAGGCTAGACAATTATCTTACTCAGCAAGGGTTCAAGAAAGGTATGGTGGATAGTAATTTGTATGTCAAAACAAAAAATGGTCATCATATTGTTCTTGTTGTATACATAGATGATATCATATTTGGAAGCAGCAAAGATGAGTTGTGTAAAGATTTAGCAAATAAGATGCAAAAAGAATTTGAAATGTCAATGATTGGTGAACTTTCGTATTTCCTTGGATTACAAGTTAATCAAAAGGAGAAGGGCATATTTATTTCTTAAACTAAATATGTGAAAGAGATGCTAAAAAAGTTCACAATGGAGGATTGTAATCCAGTTAGCACTCCCATGATGATAGGTTGCAAGTTGAGCAAGGATGACAAATATCCTCATGTTGATAAAACTATGTATAGATCTATGATTGGGAGCTTACTGTACTTGATAGCTACTAGACCAGATATTTTGTAGGAAGTATGCATGGTACCATGATTTTAGGCTAGTCCCATGGAGACTCATGTGACATTAGTGAAGAGGATTCTTCAGTACCTCAAGGGTACTATGGAGTATGGGTTATGGTATCCGAAAGGTAAGGACTTCACCCTTATTGTGTATTCAAATGTAGATTGGGTAGGATGTGTAGATGATAGGAAGAGTACCAGTGGAGGTGCATTCTATCTTGGAGATAGGTTGGTCATGTGGCACAATAAGAAATAGGAGTCAATCTCCTTATCCATAGTAGAGGCAGAATACATTATAGCGACAACGTGTTGTACGTAGGTGTTATAGATGAAATAAACTCTGAAGGATCTTGGCATTAATTTTAGTGAGCCAATTTTAGTTAAGTGTGATAACACCAATGCCATTAACATCTCAAATAATTCAGTTATGCATTCTCACACAAAACATATTGCTATCCGGTATCATTTTTTGAAGGAGAAAGTTGCGAAAGGTGAGGTTAAGTTGGATTTTGTTCCAACAATAGAGCAAGTAGCGGATATCTTCATCAAACCATTGACCAAGGAAGTATTTGAGTACCTTCACAAGAAATTGGGAGTGGTCACAATTCATAAGAATTGACTAGCTATTGAGGCCACATTCTCAGGGGGAGCATTTGTGTATTTGTTTATATTTTTGCTCATGTTTGTGATTTTTGCTAAGTGTAATAATTTTTGCCTGAGAATGTTGTGCATGGGCTTAGGGGGAGTTTGTAGCATCTATTTGGTCTTGTTTTCAAAGGAGGAGAAGAGTTACAGGAAATTGTACGTGTTGCCAACAATTCCATAGGGGGAGATTGTTGAGCAAGGTGCAACGATAATATTGTCATTGTTTTCAACACACTCAGATGGATAGGTTGATGTAGTGAATAGTTGTTCAGATATTTTTTGGAGTATGTAAAGTGATTTTCAATGATTATGAGGATGTTTTTAATGTTCGGGTGAAGTTGTTACAAGTTGTTCATGTAAATTTGCAAAAGTTGAAAAAATCATCAAGAAGTTGTCAAAAATTTGTAAAAGTCATCATGGACGCAGTTGGACAGGATGGATTAGTTTGTAACATGACAACATGTTATAAAATAGTCTAGGACAATTTTGGAGGTGTCATCACAGTGTTTGGATTGATTGGTGATGTTTTCGATATCTTTGCGGATGATTTGGCAAGTGGTTGTATAGGCCAAAAAAGAGCAGTTTTATCAGAAGCACTGCGAGAAAATCAAGAAGAATTTGATAGTCAAATTTGAATTGGACATGGAAATTATATTTAAGAACATGTGTTCCAAATTTACACCAAAATGGAGAAACGAGGCGAATGTTACAAGCGTTGCAATACTGTCACAAAAATGCTCTTTTTGGAAAAATTATGTCAGTAGCAGTTTTCATGGAGGTGGTACAGGTGAACCATAAGTATTTATATAGTGATATTCGGAATAGATGTATTCAGCATTGCAAATATTCTACGTTTCAAATTTTAGAGAAAACAGAGTTACGAGGTGAAAGTTATGATTGTTGCAAAAACGGTACAGGTCACTTTTATGTCAATTTGTTCCACTTGTGCAAAATCCTTCAGTTGGCCGTTTCGACCTTGCAGAGTCGCCAGAGTTTTGGTTTCAGTGTTGTTACATATTCAAGGCATCAAATAGAGCATATTTCATTTTTGGTTTGAGGTGTCACGTGGCTTCAAAGTAAGAGAACGAGTAAGGCGTCAATTCTTTGCATGTGTCGTGTTTGACGAAATGCCTTCTCAAAATTAAAAAAAAGGAAGTTATATTGTTTTAAGAAGCTTCATTAAATTTAAAAAAAAAAAAAAATGAAAAGGGAAAAATAATGCAAGTGTGTGTTTTTTAAGTGACAAGGGATTTTATTGAAAAGTGGGGACTTTATTTTGTGAAGAGAGAAGTTTGTGTGGAGGAAAATAAAGAGTGCAAATCCGTGATTTTTGGAGAGGGTGAAAAATGTCACTTCAGTATTTTGGGCATAAATTTCTCATATGATATCCATTTTGGCTGAAATTTTGATAGGAGTTCACAGATAAAGTGCTGCATAATACCCATAAAGCATTTAGTAATTACCAGAATGAGCAAAGCGAAAAATCAGTTTTTATTTGTGAGAAGAGAAAATTCAAATTATGAGTAATGCAGAGAGAGGGATGTTATACTAGGTGAAATAGAAAGTTTTAGATTTTGAGCTTACAGACCATAGAGAGTTCTAGTTTTAGTGAATACATTCATATATGTCATTTTATTAACAATATCAAAATCAAGTGGGTGCTTGGTAGAGGGGTTGGTGCTCCTTTCTGTTGGTGCAGATAAATCAGGGGTTGGTGCTCCTTCCAATGGGTGTTGGTAAATTGATTGTAAAGTTGGTGCTTTGCAAAGGCTGGATTTGTATGGGAGTCCAAACAATCATTTTTGGGGATGTATCCAAATCAGTGAACCTCGGTACATCTTGTGTTGTGTGATTTTCTCTTGTTATACTTGCTTTATTTGGTTTTATGTTTTCATTGTTTTGGCTTTGAGTGTTGAAAATTTATGTTTTAAAGAGCTACACTAATTCACCCCCCTTATCAGTGTCATTGTGAGACTAACACTAATGTATCATGCCTTGCTATTATTACCCTTAGTTCTTCATTCATACTTTCTTCTATTATTTTTGTATTTTTAAGCTCTTCTTTGAGATTAATAGTTTTTTGTAGTAGTTCTTATCTAATTTTGACATATGTTCGAATCTTGTTTTCAAGATTCTTGTATTCTTATTTTAGCCCTTTGACTTTTAAT
Organism: Wollemia nobilis; assembly: GCA_028583015.1. Taxonomy (NCBI): domain Eukaryota; kingdom Viridiplantae; phylum Streptophyta; class Pinopsida; order Araucariales; family Araucariaceae; genus Wollemia; species Wollemia nobilis. Next base: position 27,901,851 of record JAQPPZ010000523.1, read on the forward strand.
TTTTGTTTTATTGGCTCATCCTCTTCTTTTTCTAATACCAAAAGTGAGACTTCTTTATCTTCATTTTCACCGATACTATTAAAATCTTCTATAGCAAAAAAACTCTCAAGATTTCTTTGACCATGCTTATTTCCTTGATGTGTCATCTCATCTTCACTATCACTGAAACCATTGCAATATCTTGATATATGATATATTTAACCACACACAAAGCATTGTTCTATTTCTCTATTCCTAGGAATAAATAATCTTCCTTTTCATCATCTGACTTGTCTCTATAACTATAATATGAGCTATCACTTGCTTCTACAATGTAGTAAGATTTCTTTGCCTTACGAAATTTTTTCATCTTCTCATACCTATTTTGCTTGTATCTATCATATTTTTCATGCTTATGCTTTCCATATTCTTTTCTTCTGTGACCCTATTTTTCATCATCACCATTATCTTCATGTGGACACTTGTATCCATAGTGACCAAGATCACCATACTTGTAGCATCTGACTTTCCTTATATCCCTAAAATTCCTTGAGTCCTTATTCCTGTTTATGAAGTTAGCTTCCTCATATTTATCCACAAATCTATCTCTTTTTGGAACTTTCCATTTATCCTTTTCTGAATCCTTGAATGCAATCTCTTTTATTGGAACTTGATGCTTACTTAACCTCATATCATAATATGTGAGATTTCCTTGCAATTCTTCTATTGTTAGCTTGTTGATATCCATTGTTTCTTCTATTGATGAAACCTTTGCATCACATTTCATGGGAGGTGATATCAAAAAATTTTGAGTAACTTCTTATTCATTCATCTCAAATCCTAGGCCTCTCATGGTGTTAGTAATCTCATCAACTCAAAGTAAAAACTTTGCAATATCTTCAGAATCTTCATTTTCAATTCCTCAAATATTTTTCTATGAGTTTGTAGTTTTGCCAACTTTACCTTGGAATCTCCTTTATAAGTATTCTACAACTTGGTCCACATATCATTAGCTGAATTACATACCATAACCTTTGCAAAATTTATTTCTCGTAGCCCACTCAAAATATAATTCATTGCTCCTACATTGATCTCAACCATTTTTTTGATAGTCTTATCTGCCTCAGGATCACCTTCAACCCTATACTCTTTTTCAACCATTTGCCATACCTCATATCATTATGATATGAAGTAGTTCTTCATCCTCATGCTCCAAAAAGCATAATTGTTATAATAAAATAGTGGAGCCTTATTTGTAGATGATCTATTCTATGAAGCCATCTATGTTCTTGTAGAATTTACCCTTAAAATATTAGCTTTTCTGAAGAAACCCACTCTGATACCAATTGAAGAATGCAAGATTATAATGAGAGGGAGGTGAACAATATAAGACCACTTTTTAATTTATTTCTAAACCAATATCAATTAATGTCCTTAATTGCAATAACTAAATATAGCAGTGTGCATTAATAACTTAGATAACAATAGTAAGCAAGAGCACAAGTCACCATACGCAATTGAGATACAAGATTTAACGTGGTTCCTCCAATGTGGGGTACTCCACAAGATAATATCCTTATAATATTTCACACATAAATAAGGATCCTTATCCAATATAATTATTTATTTGATCTGCTCAAATCTAGGCAATAACAAGATCACACAAAACTTGTCTAAATATTCATAACAAGCTTACACATAACTTGTCCAAAATTGCTTAACAAGCTCACAAAAAACTTGTTCAAATATGCTCAACAAGCTCACATAGAACTTGTCCAAATATGCTCAAAAAGCTCACTAATAACTTGTCCAAATATGCTAAAAAATCTCACTAAGAACTTGTCTAAATATGCTCTAGCAAGCTCACCAAGAACTTGCTCAAATCTGCTCCAACAAGCTCACTAAGAACTTGTTCAAATATACTCTAGGAAGATCACCAAGAACTTGCTCAAATCTGCTCCAAAAAGCTCACTAAGAACTTGTCCAAATATGTCCCAAAAACAATCCACAAAGCCTTCTCAAAGGCTCAATCAATCATACACAAACTGCCATAGATCTATCCAAAAACCTATCCCAAAGGCCTTCTCAAAGGCTCAATCAATCATGATCAAGTACTACTCAAATATTATCCACAAATCTATGAAGGCAAGGCTCAAATATGAACTCAACAATGAATGGAAATGTACTCTATAATGTATGACAACAATGATCCACAATGATCTCAGCTAAACTCAACTCAAATCAATCTCAACTCAAGCCAGCTCATAGAAGCATAAAGAAAATTGTTAGAGATTCAACATGTTATAAGCTCAATCTCAACTCAAATAAGAATTATAGAATAGTTTGTTTCATGGGACTTGAAAAATCACCTCACACAATCACTTGACTAGGATCAATCAACTCAACTCAACCAATCACCACAAGGGACAACTCTTTCTCACAAAACCCTAGTCCAAGCATGTATAAACCAACTCAAATTTTTCCAACAATGCTCAACCACAAACTTCACATAACAATAATACTTATGTTCTTTTCAAGTTCTTTACATAACCAATGGGCTTCAACAACTATACTTATAAAACAAGGTTTAAACACAAATCTCAAACCAGAAAACCTTGAAGCATTCAACCAACCACTTTCGAAAAGGAAACCACAATCAATCCTTTTCACTCCAATGATATTTCAAAAATAAACCACCATAAACAATCAATAGGAGAATGTGCCCATACCTTTTTGATACCAAGAAGTTGTCCACAAAATCACAACTCCTCAATGGGATTCGAACCCTCGACTTGCCCACACCACGAGCATCGTATCCATGGCTAAGGTTGCCACATGAGCTAGCTGCTCATTCGAAAGGGAAAGGCACAATGTGCCTTCAAATATTTCCTCCATTTTCGTAAATCAAAAGTGCTTTGAGCACTTTTCTTCCAATGCCTTCCGAACGTAGTCAAGGGGATTTGAAACCTTGACGTTGTGTTGCCACACACCTTAGCAACAGCCAATTGCCAATGCGCCACTCTACCCATGATGACTTTGGACTTCGATCAACATTCGTTTATTCGCTACTTCTACTTTCTAAAGTATTTTTGCATGAGCTCAATTCGGATCCTTAGCCAATGATTATTAACCACAAGCACGAATTAGTTTATGAACCTTAGGTATCTCATTTATATAGCCTCATTATTTTTGATGACGTCGACGAAAATATTGCATATTTAATTTTAAATAATTAAAATTTAAACTAAATATTAAAAATAAAATATCTCCATCATCGGGGCACATTTTTTGATGAAAAGAAAGGCCAACTTGGGTTTTAAGAAAAAACCAGTTCAAATCTGCCATCCATAGTTTTAAATAAAACCTTTTATTTTGCCTACCTTGGTTTTTACAAAACCTTGTATTTATCCATGCTTTCCAAAATATCATTTGGCCACCAAAACTCAATGTGATCCATGTTACATCAATGATCCATGTGAAATCATTGACAACATAAAATAACTCAAATTTCCAACAAAACCATCGAAAGGCATTATTGACAACGAAACTTGGGCATCAACCTCTTGACATAAATGAATGGATGATAATGAAACTTGGTCATCATCCTTTTAATATCAATGACAACAAAAATTGCTCATATTTCCAACAATCTCCCCATTTGTAATTGATGGTAACCCATTTTACTTTTACCATTTCCTTTGCCTTTTTTAGTTTTTCTCCCCGTGAAAAATTGTTCCCCTTGACTGAAGGCTCTCCCATTAACTCAAATATCTCCTCCTTTAACATAAATGGTAAAGGGCCACCTTTGGGGCTTGGGGCTAAGAATGATACTCTTATCTTAGCCCCTTATCCACCTCCTTCAACACTAATATTTACCTTTGTCCACCTTCTTCCTTAACTAATCCTTCTAATTCCTCTGAATATTCATGTTCTTGCTTTTCTATGGAAATTTTTCTATACACCACTTGGCTATATGCCCAACATCATTGCACTTATAACACTTAATTTTGTGGTTCCGGTTCCCTAAAGGTGAAAATGTGTTGAAGTTTCTCCTGGTGAAGCCATATCCATTCCTATCATAAACCCTGTGGTTAATTGCCTTATGATAAAATTGATTACAAGAGTAGCAATACCCTTGAAAGCGATGTTTGTTTCTAAAATTTCCATATTGTTGTCTTTCATGTGTCTTGCATTATGTACCCTTGTACCCAAACCTATGACATGAGAAGCATCATCCATTTAAGAAACCTTGCCTTGAACCCATTAGTCTCTTAGTCTCTTCTACCCTGTGTTGTATCCTATTCCATCTGTTCCTTATTTGTGTATTGTTCCTTCCCTTGTTGAACTTTCTATTGTCCAAATCATCCTTAGAATTCTCACTCTCTCTTATACTCTCTTATTATTTAGAGATTTAGATTGACTCCTCTCCTTGTTCTCTATGTTCCTGTTCAAAACCAAGTCCTGTCCTCATAAATGGAGATCTATGTGATTTGATAATATCATCCAAATATTTTGAACTTTTCCTGAACTGATATATCTTGTTATTAAACTTTTCAAGTCCTTTCCTTAGAACATCACATTCTTGCTCTTTTATCTTTAACTGTTCAATCATGTCCTCTTCAAATTCTTTTATCTTCTCAAATTTATCTTTCAAATCATTGATTTATTGTATAAGACTTCCTTTCCCTTTATCATTCTTGAAATTGAAGGTTGAGTTTTGAATTCTGCTTTCTTACCTCTCTTAATGCATCAAGAGCAGAAATAAGCTCACCCTCAAGATAAAATTCTCATTTCTATGATTCATTTCTACTAAAATAACCTCCTTCTTCTATTGCCATGAGTAGACTTTCTTTTTTTGGACCTCCAAGAGCATCTTCATATTTGTCTTCACTGAAAATAAATTCATTCCTTGTACAACTAACTTCAATATGACCAAATTTACCACACCTAAAATACCTGAGAATTAATGGTGTCCTTTTTATAACCACTTATTTTTATTCTGTAAAAAATAGAATTTCATCTTCATCATTATTTGAGGAGCTTCAATCACTATCACTTGAACTCTTACGTGCCTTGTCTGCATACAAAATTTTCTTATGTCTTTGGAAAAACTTCTTTCCTTGCTTGTTTTATTCATCACTATTTTTCTTTTGATACCTGTGTTTTTCTATTTCCCTATTCTTATGATCCTGTTTCTCATCCTCACTATTATTTTTAGCTTATTAGTTGCATAGTGACAATATTTACTACAGTTAAAATACCTAACTAATTTCATACCTTTATACTTTCTTGAGTCCTTGTTCCTTCAACCATAGTTTTCTTCTTCGTCATTAGATACCTCATTGCTTGATTATGATTTCTTACCCTTTTAATTATTTGTAAATTTGAAGGCTTCTTATTTTTGGGGAATAGGATCCTCTTTTATTCTCATCTCAAAAGTTGTGAGAATTCCATGTAACTCATCCCTTGTCAAAAATTCAATATCTTTTTACTCTTCTATAGCTGGGATCTTTTCACTATATCTCTTAGGAAGTGACCTTAAAATCTTTTGACAAAAAATTGTTTCTTCAACTCTAAACCCAAGTCCTTGCATGGAGTTAACAACCTCATCTACATGAAGTAGATATGCAAAAATGTTTTCTTCATCCTTCATTTTTAGATCTTCAAATGTTCTTTTGTGGTTTTGCAACTTTACCATTTTGACCTTTTTGTCTCCCTCATATATATACCTTTTAGATTATCCCAAATTTCTTTTGTTGATGTCGAATGCATAACCTTTACAAACTCTGTTTCACGTAAAACTTTTAAAATTTCATTCATTGTCTTTGAATTATTCAGTTGTAGGAGCTTACCATATTTATCTATAGGTGAAGTGGCTAGTGGTATGTATCCATCCTCAATTGCTTGCCATATTTCATTCCCTAGTAACATTAGGAGAATATTCATTCTCACACTCCACAGTGCATAATTGTTCCCATTGAACAATGGTGTTGTATTCCCTGAAGATCCATTCTGAGAATCCATCTATGTTCCTATGAGATTTTCCTTCAAGCTATTAAAATATTTCGAAGGAAACCACTCTGATACCAATTGAATAACACAAGCTTATACTAAGATGGGGGGTGAACAATATAAGACCAGTGTTTACTTTTCTTTTCTCAAACAATATTATCCAATATATCAATGGCAATATCAACAATAGTGATCAAAGCAATGTATAAATAACCACACACAATAAAGACACTAATTTAACGTGGTTCACCCAATATGGGCTAATCCACTGAGAAAATATTTCACTAAAATTTTCTCAACAAATATCTTGGAACTCCTTCCCTATTATGATGTTTATGGACCTATTCCCAAAGGAGACACCAATCCCCTAATCAATTTCGCATATACCCATCCATAGGAGTTACCAATCCCCTTTTATTTTTTGTGGGTACCAACCCACAGGAGACACCAATCTCATTTGCTGGTTCATGGATCCCTATCCACATGAACTCCTTCTCCTCTACTTTGGATGATGATCCTCTAGGAGACTATTGCCTCCACTGCATTGGCTTGTGTATCTCTCTCCACTAAAGACCTTTGTTCTCACTACCATGACTTATGGATCTCTATCCACTAGAGACTACTATCCTCTACTCCATCACATCCAAAGCTTACTCTTAGCTCTGCTCAATCTCTATCTCAAATATGTACTAAACACATTTCTTCAATATAGCACAAATATGGTCAATATTTGTCTCAAATTTACATTAAACACAGTCCTTCGATCTAGCACAAATATACTCAATATTTGTCTCTGATCTAGCAAAAATCTATCCTCAAATTTGCACCAATATCTATCCTTAATTCTATCATCAATCCTAAACACAAATCTTGATCTAATCACAAATCAAATATACTAGACATGTCCCAAACCTTAACTTAAGGTTTGAACAAATCAATCAATCAAATTTGCTCTCAAGTCTACTCAAAGACTTACCTCAAATCTGCTCACAAGTCCTATTAGAACTTGTTCAATCTTCTCAACAAGTATTCACCAAGACTTACCTCAAATCTTCTCAAAAAATCCTCACTATAACTTCTCCAATCTGCTCAACAAGTCTTCACAGAACTTGTTCAATCTACTCAACAAGACTTACCTCAACTATACTTGTAAGCTTCCACTAAAGCTCACACAAATCTGCCTACAAGTCTTCACTAAGACTTGTATCAACTCTGCTCAACAAGTCCTCTATAGAACTTTTCCAAATATAATTGTAAGTTTCCACAAAAGTTCACATAAATCTATCCTTAAGCTTTTACAAAAGGTTACTCAATTTTTTCCTAAAGTCCCCTCTACGACTTACTCAAATTGGCTCATAATATTTCATAAAATATTGCTTAATTATATCCTTAAGTCCCATATAGGAATTACTCAAATATGTCAACTTAGATTTCACAAAAGCTTATTCAAATCAATTTCAAAATTTGCATACAAAAACTTAACTCAATCTCTCATAAAAAACTCTTCAATCCCACAACCAAGATTCACCCAGAATCTTGTTTAAATTACAAAAACATATAGAGAATGGTTAGAGACTCAATATATTTCACTCACAAAATAATCAATCACTTTCTACTCTCCTTAAAATCAAGTTAGAATAAAGAATAATTTATTTCACAGAACTTGAACTATCACTCCAATACTTTCAATCAATAATGCTCAATCAACTTCACTCAACCAACCACTCAATGAAACCAAGCTTACTTACAAACCCTAAACAAGTGTTTCACAAAGTTTCCAACAAATCTCACTATGGAAATCAAACCTTGACTCAAAATGATTCCAAATTCACATAACAATGATACTCATGATCTTTCACAATCCCTAACTCAGGATAGTTCTCAACTTCATATAACAATGATACTCATGATCGTTCACAATCCTTAATTCAGGATAGTTTTCAACTTCACATAACAATGATACTCATGATCTTTCACAAGCCCTAGTTCAAGATATCTCTCAATCTCACACTCAAATAATCTCATGAATATTTACCAATCATGCATATGAAAAAGTCACTCAAAAATTTCCAACAGTCCTTTTCACTCCAACTTGCACTTCAAAAAATACAAAAAAACAATATTTCATTCACAAGGATAATATACCCATACCTTTTGTTTTGAAGAAGATTTAACCTCAAAACCTGTCTCAATCACAATCAACCTCTTTCTCAATATCAATGGTTAGATATCAAAAATCTACACTCAAAATTACTTCACCATACAAAAATATTAAATCTCAATTACACCTTATTTCTCCTCCTTTATAAATTCTAACCACCAAAATAAAAATAAAATATTTTAACTTTATTTTCCCTTTTATCTCCCTCAATAACTCATAAACACCTTTCAATTTTTCCCACTATGCAATTTCCAAATTATCAAAATCTTGGGCAAATTATTATTTTTTTTAATTTCCACACTATACAATTTTTGGATTATCAAAACCTTGGCAAATAATAATGTGTTAAACCAACCAAAAGATTTCAGCGAGATTCAAACACACAACCTTACCTCACCAAGTGCCTTAGCGTAAAACACATCCATCGCTTGGCCTACGTGCCCTCATGAGATAATAATATTTACCACCTTCCTATTAAGCCTTATGGCTCCTCGACTTCGGTGCAAAACAAAAACTTTCCCCTTAACAAAAATGCGATCTCTTGGATCTAATCCGTGACCTCGTACTTAGCAAACGTCCTAACGTAGCCCTAGGCTTCCACTTGCACTACCAAGTGCCTTGAACCCTGGTTGGCGCTTTTATTGTTTGCATTGCCACATTTTCCCTCTTAAGTCTTTAAACACACGCGAATCTTTTCCTCAGCAACACAGTGCACAATCTCATTTGGGCAATTAACATTCGCATGGATGATTTAATAAATCAAACTTACCCCATTTTTAAACTATGTGCCATATTATTCAACACGTCGGTGAACATTGAAAATTCGAATTTAATGTAAACTTTAGTGTCTTAATTTATTATTTAATTTTAAATTTTTACCTATGGTTAAAATATTTAAAATTAAATAAATTAAACCATAGTCTTTACAATATTTCAAATGGGTGTTTTGGAGAATTTTAAAATTTGATAACTCTTTGGTCTTTGTTTTTCTTCAAACCAATCTGTAATCTGAATTATTATAATGTTATATTATATATTATAATATTATTATTTCCATTTACACTTGCTTCTTTGTCTTTTTGGAAAAACCACCAGAAGGCATTATTGACAATGAAACTTGGGCATCAACCTCTTGACATAAATGCATGGATGACAATGAAACTTGGTCATCATCATTTTCACATCAATGACAACAAAACTTGCTCATATCTCCAATAAAAATATCAAATTAGAAAACCATCAAAAACAAGAATCAAAACATACTAAAATAATCATCAATATTAAACTTTAATTTGCAAATATTACAAATTCAGAATGTATTTGCAAATTCGAAAGCAATTTGTAAATTAAAATTTGTATAAAAATAGATTCTAATGACCAAATCTGTGGCACCATGTCTAAATTTGTGAAATCAGACCCCTTCTCAATCAAATTCGAACATACAAAATCGTTGAATACTGCTCGAATTTACAAATTCGAATGCCATTTTAGATAAATTCAGATGTTCAAATTTAGGGATCTGGCCATGTGATGGAAGACCATGTCTAAAATCCTAAAAATATAAAAATGAATCTCAAAATCTAAAAATAAAAGCTATAGATATGGTTACATGTATACTAACGCCTGATTTGTTACTACTGACTCGCACTACATCCACCTGATGAAGATATGTTGTCATTTCTCAAGAACAAAAACTATAGAATATTGGGTAAAAAATGAATTAGTGTTTTACCCTAATTTTCTATTTATAACCCTTTTTACCCTAAATTTTGAGTTTTGTTATAAATTTCCAAATTTTCACAAAACTTGAAGGGGGTACTCCAGATGATACATAATAATAAAAAATTTGGAAAACCTTTTTGCTTTGTAGCATAAATCCAATTTCTACTACATCTTTCTTTAATGCATTTATTGCTCATAAATACGCCAAAGAGGAGGTAAAATGTAGCCATGGAATTTTGACACATTACAAAATTATCACTCCCTAGTAAAATGTTATCTATTCCTAGCAACGTATCTTTCACCCTCCAACCACCTACCTTGATTTTTGTGCTAGATAAAATTTTTTTTTACCTTTTTCACTTTTTCATGAAATTTTGATGAATTCGATAAATTCAAAATGGTCCAAATTTAGGTAAAACAAACATGCACCTGAAATTAACGTACTATTTGGATTTTAACTCCAATCTATGCAAACCTAGGTTTTTGGTGAATTTGGATCCGTTCAAATTCACCTAGATTGGGAAATTATCAAATTTCCCCTAATAGTCTAACTTATCTTGGTTGTCCTCCTTGATATTTTGACCTACCTCGGATGTTAAATATCGTAGGTTACATCTAGATGAACCTAATGGTGATTTTGCAAAACCTGTGAGGTGGACAAGCTCTTTCATAACTTGTTGCAGGTTCTATGTGAAGGAATTTGACCACCATATCATCATTTAAGTGAGCAACCCAGACGATAGTTGGTATCATTGACCTTTTATGCATCAAATTTGATTTGTGATCTCATCATTATGCATCTATAGATCTAGATCTTATTTATAGTCTCAAATTCAGTCAGATTCGATTTTGCTCTATCTATCCCAAATTTGCATAGAGATATCAAAAATATAAATTGCTGATTTGATTATAATATTTAGAATGAGTATTTTTCATATTGACAACACTTGATTGCATATATTTAGAAAATTTTGATTAATATATAGGTTTTCATGAATTTTGATGCATTCAAATTTGCTATTACAACCTAAAATTGATCATTGCAGGTTTACAGGTCTAATCGTTGTAAGTTTGAATGTATTTGGAGCCATCTAAATTTGTTGTAGATATCTAAAATCACATAGCTCTATGCTAGAGGTAATATTTTTACAGTAGTTTTATCATATTGATTCGTGTTTACATTTTAGTATCTACCAAATTTATTACTTTACTGCATTTACTATTGTTATTACTTTTTCTTTCATCCAAATTGCATGTTTTGCATTAGATCTATAGATCCATTACTTTTTTCCATGGTTTGCTAAAAGAACCGTTGGGATCTAACTGTATCGCTCAAATTTTTTGCACCCTTACCTTCAAGCTAAAGGATTCGTGCTCGAAAGGGGGATGCAAAAAGGATGGAACAATACCTTAGATGGAGAGGCCCTTTAAAGGTCATGCCTCTCAGAGGAGGGGTATAAAGGTGAATTTTTGACAGATGGTGGGGTTCTCCAGGAAACTTTGAGTGGTAGTTTCCATGCCTAGGTTGAGAATGGGTTTGATTTGTTCATTTTATGTTCAATCATTCAGATTCCTAGGTTTTCCAAAATGAATCTAAGCTATTCTATATGACAATTCAGATTTATATGAAGACAACAGACATAAATGAATCCTAATACGATTAAATACATATAATATGTTAAATGGAGAAGAGTACACCTAATTTCTGATGTCTGATGAGTATTCTGAAGCTTGTAGGAGTCCATATCATCTCGGATATGACAAGATCGTCTGTAATTGTATATAATCATCCCAAATCATAGTCGATCGTTTGAGATCACCTAGGATCATCAGAGACCTGACGAATTCTTCAGAAACCTGTAATCAAGAAAATAGACACCAAAAACCAAAAATACTATTGCAAGAATGATGCAAAGTGATAGAAATGAGAGTGTAAATGCTTAAATAACAAATACAAATATCAAATTAAATGAGATGCAATGTTTTGGTAACTTATTTTGAATTTTATCATGCAATTATGCTAAATGAGGTGAACTCCAAGATGTAAAACAAAAGTAAATTAATCTAATGCACTAATAACTAAAGAAACGAGGTAGAAAATGCAAACTCGGGACTCTGATTACCCCCAAGCTGGATTGCAGTCAAGATTATCTGCAATCATACGAGATCATCACCGATCTTGATAGGATCATCTGAAATTATGGTTGAATCGCCTATGACGATCCGAGATATCTTTGATCGAAATACAGTGAAATCCTACAACACAAAAACTTTAAAATACGAATATAAAATCTTGCAGGGAGTCAGGGAGAGCAGGCAGGGAATTGGGTAACCAGGGAATCAAGGGATCAGGGAATCAGGGGGGTAAACTGGAAAAATCCTAGTTTATATAGGATTAGGGAGAGGTTAGGAGGTTGGGGATCATCCCAATCTGGGAGATCCTCAACGTGGGAATCTCCAACCATGCAGACATGCTTCTTCCCAAGTTGGAGAGGTTGTTGAAATAGAAGCTAATTATGAAAATTTGGTTTTGGAATGAAATCATCTGGATGTTTTTTTCCAGACGAATTCGTCCCATTTGGGAAGATATCATCGGATCGGCGACGATATCATCCAACGGTCAAAATAATTTCTAAAAATGGCATGAAAAACAAGGTGAGAAGTTAATGAGCGACTTCGAAGTTAAATTCAAATTTTTACTCTTTACTGATGGTTTAACTGTGCCAATTTTAGGGTGCTACATTTTGCCCCCTCTTTAGCAAATGTTTTGAGGAAAATGCATTAAAGACGAGTTATTTACGCTTTACGAGAAAGCAAAAATTTATTCCATTTTTTAGACGACGATTCTAGGTCAAATCGTACGACTGTTTGCTATGGTGCCCCCTTCGAGTTTTTACCCAAATCGAACATTTGAGGTAAAAGTACGAAAAAGAAAAAATTAAAAAATGTCGTTTTAAAATAAAAATAAGAAAAATAGGGTAAAACCCTAATTCATTTTTACTGTTCACTTTCACTGTTTTAGAGCTCTGCAAGCGAAATGGTGGAGACGACACACAGATCGACAAAGGTCCGATGCAGGTTGCGGGTAAGGATCTAAACCTAGTGTACTATGTTTTTATCTTGAGTTACTTGATTTTTTATTTGAATTTTAATTGTTTTTGGGCATCACGGTCATTTTTAGGCCGTCGATGACATCGGGATGAAATCATCCCAATTTCATAAAAATCGTCCCTATATTGTCGATTTCATCTGAGGATGAAATCAAAGAAATAGGGGCGATCCCGTCCACTAAGGGGCGATCCCCAAATTGAAGAACGGAGATGATTTCGTCCTATTAAGGATGATTTTGTCTAAATTTGGTACGATATCATCCAATAATGGGCGATATAAACTTTTATGGGATGATTTTAATTTTAATTGATTTTTTAATGATTATGTACTAATGATTTTTGTTGTTTTATTATTTATTTTTTAGAGGGGATTACTAAAGAATTGGGAGTGGAAATATGGTGGTCTAAGATACGACTTAGCTATGCTCGATCAGGCCGAGTGAGACATACTGGCAGAGGTAGAACTGCAGCATGTGGCAGAGATGCCACAACTTCTTACAAACATGGGGCTACTGACAGTCTTGGTAGAGAGATGGTATCCGAAGTCATCCTGATTCCAACTACCAACATGAGATATGACTCCCACTCTAGAGGATGTATGGAGGATCTTGAGGATCCCCATACATGGTCGATTCATGACCCCTTTAGCCAATCAGGGCCATGCTATGATGAGATTGTGCAGTGACCCAAGCTTTGCCCTGGAGAAGGGCGGAGTGAACATTGAGGCTTTGAGGTAGATGCCTGGGGCATCTCGGTTGACCTAAGTTTTTGCAAGGGTGGTGGGTGGCCTTCTTCTATGCCATCAAAGTGGATGCAGATTACTGTGGCTACTCTCAGATGTGGTTTGTGACATGAGAGACCATGGATATAGGTTTTCTTGGGGCAGCTTTGTATTATGCCGATTGTATAGGATCCTTTATAGGGTTGTATACAAGGGAGGTCGATGTTTGGTGTTGACATCGCTCCTACAGGTTTGGTGTTGGGAGCACATTATAGTGCGGAGGCCGATAGGGCTTCCACTGATAGGAGTTGACCGGGAGAGACCCCAAGTTTTCTATTGGTGGCTCCAAAGAGGGTCATAACGATGGATAGATCTGTCGACATCCAGGAGGTTGCTAGATGACCTCATCCTAGATTAGATCACCTGGAGACCATGGAGAGAGCATCTAGGGTGGGGAGAGGATGGAACAGGAGTTGCCTCGCATCAAGTGAGTCACATGGTTGAGGACAGAGCGGGGAGAGGTAGAGCTCCATCGCTACGATCGAGTTTTGAGGTAGTTAGGTCTACATCAAGGGATCCCTTCTCTTAGGGATTATGAGTACTCCCAAACTATGCGAGATGACACGACACTAAGTGGGGCTCTAGACATATAGTGATTTTGGAGTCAGGATGTTGATGATGCCCCCATTTAGCCAGTGGATGGGGATGGTGGGGGTAGCAGATGGGTATGATGCCTAGTATGCAGGCATCAACCCTCATCGAATGACGAGGGCACAAGATCTGATGCACACTATAGTGTAATGAATGGAGAGGCGGTGCCAGGATTCCATCGATGTAATGAGGGGTCGTAGATGGAGGGATCAACGATGGCCTCCTCAAGAGAGACGTCAAAGAGCACAACAGGCTCTGGAGAGATAGTAGCAACCGAAGAGGAGGGAGGAGAGGAGAGATGGGAGGAGAGATAGACTCCCTCCTCAGTAGAGGTATAGGCCACCATTGCTTGATAGGGGCAAGGGTGTCAAGGTGGGGGAGAGCAGCGATATGGTAGCTCTCTAGGTGGAGAATGCCTACCTATGAGCTTAGGTGCAGACTATGTAGGATGAGGCTATATGGCTCAGGACTCAGAGTAGAGGAGCGAGCATTCTGGAGCTGGCACGGTTGGTTGCTCAAACCACATTCTATCAGGGAGTGTACTACCAACTAGTTCCAAAGGGCCAGAGGATACAGCTGCTAGCCAGCATTGCAGAGCCGATCAGGATGGGGTCATCTAGGACATCATCATGATCGACGTCGAGGACCCACGACACAGGATGAGCTTCGATGGGACCACCTCCTCCACCTCAGGGTGGGAGAGGAGATGTGGTTGAGAGCTCGAGGGCTTCTCAAGACTAGACGCACATTATACATAGACTATTTTTGAGATGATTGAGTATGCCAGGGTATAGATTGTGGCATACCAATCTATTTTGATATGATGTATATACTTTTTGATATATATATATATATATGTTCTTTTTGTGATATGACTTATGCATATGTTTTATGATTCTTTAATATTTTAATTGTTGATTGACTATTCATGTAATTACGTCATTGAAAATATTATAATTTTATGTCATGCTATAAAATTAAATGAAATAATCTGATGTAAACAAACTGGTTGTTGTGGTGTGTTTTGATGAAAATAAAGTGACTTCTAACAATGATTTCAAAGGACATTGTTGCTGTTACATAACCATTTCATGGAGTCATCACTCGCTAGGTCATTAAGCTAATCCCGGTATGAGAGAAATATTACTAAAAGTAAAAGGGTGCTTAAGAGACTTTCTTAAGACTTTGTGTTGTGATGATGAAAAATGATGATAGTAATGATTTGTTTTCAGATTTCCATGAAAATATTATGCATGAAATATTAAAAATATGATTTTTTCTAGACATAAAATTCCTAAGTATGATAGAAATTTGAATAATTCCCTAGGAATTATACCATCGTCGCAAAAAAAAATGAATGTTGACATAATAAAATGAAATAGGAAAGTTTTCATTCTTTTTAAAGCACAATTGTGTAACATAATGATTTAAGCCATATGCTTTTATGGATTAAATAAATAGGAGATAAAATTAGAAGGATGGTTTGCGCTAGGCATAGAATTTTAGATATAGACTTATACCGTCATCGCAAAATCCAAAGAAGAAATTGATATAATAGTTTTATTGCATAGTTGATTTTTGATTTTGAGATAAACAAAAAAAAAATAATTAAAATGAGGACTTGCATTAGGCATAAAATTCCGATTTGGGTTTTGGAACTATACCATCTTCACGAAAGTCGAAAATATAAATGTGACTTTATTGCTAGCTTTTGAACATGTTTTGCAAGAAAATTTTGGATTTTTGAAACAAATGTATTTAATTGATTTTATGCTAAACAAATATTATCAGGTAAGAAAATCAAATTATTCCAAAAGATTTGCATAAATATTTTAGATTATTTCAAAGACAAAATTTAGATTTATAAGGAACCCCGTGTGCATACGTGAGTTCATTGCCAATCTTGATCTATCATAATGATACAAAATCTCTCAAACACAAATGTGTGTGCAATTGTATTATTCATTTACCGATTTTGAGCAAGATAATTTGATACAAGTAATTTGAATTAAGCAAATGAGTGTTCGTTGACCATGATTTATATGCATTTAACCATACCAGAATACTATGTAACTCGGGTCATCAAGAGATAGCTGATCCATAAGCCGACATAGATCTATACAAAATAAGGTCGCTAATGTGACAGACATATCACCACGCTAGGAGTTACCCAAGGCCAAGCGGGTTGGGCACAAACCACTTGTTATGGGGCTTACCTCATGATTTTCTAATAATTGAGAATTCCAGGGATTCAAGCTCACTCACCCTTCTTTTCTTTCAAAGGGCAGGGGGGAGGATTTATTTTTTTTTGCTTTTTCTTTTCTTTTCATTTTCTATTTTTTTTTTCATTTTTTGTATTTTGCTTGCCATTGAGATAATGCTAAAATATTGCTGAGATGGTACAAAATGATAATGCTTCTAAATAATTTCTCTTTTTCTCATGATTTTTCTTGATTTTCTTTTTCTTTTTCTTCCTATACTAGGGATACTTGCTCGAATTGGCTATAGAGCAAGGGATTTTTATTCTGGGTAGGGGTGAGCTTGTCCTTTTGTCAATTCTCATAGATTCTAGACCATGTGCATGATAGGATAGCAAGGGAAATTTTTTGCTCAAGAGACCACTTCTACTATGTAGCATCATTTTGAATTTGCAATGAAATCATTTTTATGTGAAAAGGTGTACTTGGTTCAAGTAAATAACAAGATCAATTCTCTATGCTCAAAACTTTATTTAATTCAACCGTGAAATTCGATATAAGAGAGATTAATAATCATACCAAATAAGATCAAGATATTTATTCATGTGAGTGTGAAAGTGAGGGATTCCATATAAATGCTAATTTATCCAAAATAACTAAAAATATAACTACATTACTTCAAGAATTGACAGGTGCAAAATAGAAAATGTTTTTGAGGATTTTGATGATTTTGATTTTTTTATATTTTAATTTTAATTTATGATTTGAGAGAATACATAATATTGTTATTTTTGAAATTTTTATTTGAATTACTAATATGAGATAATATGTATAATATATACAATGACAAAATTACCAGATTTATGCATAATAGCGCTTAAGATGCATAATGTTCATAGGTTCTTTAAGATATTTGCCATCTAAGGTAGCTAATCTGTATGCTCCCAATCCAAATTTAGCAGTGATAATATATGGCCCAAGCCAATTAGGCTTGAATTTACCTTTAAGGTCTTTAATTGCATTAGTATTTTTTTTTATTTTCTTTTAAGACGAGGTCGTCGATCTCAAAGGATCAATTTGTTAGTCTTACAATGACACTGAGAGGGGGGGGTGAATCAGTGTAGCTCTATAAACTTAAATTTACAGCTCTTAATACCGTAGCAATTAAAACTTATTACTAGATACAACAAGTATAACAAAATAGCATCACACAACACAAGATTTAACGAGGTTCACCAATGTGGCTACTCCTCAAAAATTGACTGCTTGGACTACCATCTAAATCTAGCCTTTACAAAACACTAACTTTACAATTAATTTACCAGTCCCAACTGGAAGGAGCACCAACCCATGATTTATCTGCACCAACAGAAAGGAGCACCAACCCCTGATTTACTAGCACCAATTGGAAGGAGCACCAACCCCTTATTTATCTACACCAATAGAAAGGAGCACCAACCCCTAATTTACCAACACCAACTGGAAGGAGCACCAACCCCTTATTTATTTGAACCAATAGAAAGGAGCACCAACCCCTGATGCCAAGCTGCAACATGGACTTCAATTTGAATCTATAAGTTTGACAGTAAGATACCTTTGCTTTTGCACGACCCTAAATGGTCTTCTTCACCTTTGCATTCTCTGCGCACTCTACTCTCTCTATGCAATCACTTCGCACACTCTGCTTCGTTACAATCAAACTTCACGATCGTCTTCTCCCTTTTGTGCACTTTGCTTTCTTTGTGAATTTTGCACTTATCATGTTTTGACACAACTTGCTCTCTGTGCACAACGATCGTATTTCACACACATTCGATATTTTTTTTCAATTCTCCAAATAGCCCTCCTTTTATAACAATATTTTTTATGATGAAAACCCTAATCTTAGTCGACTGTAAATCCTAATCTTAGTCGGCTTTCATAACAACTGTAAACCCTAATTTTAGTCGATTGTCATCGGTCTTCATTGGCTTCAACTGCCCCTATAAATGTCGTAGTGATGTCGGTCCACTGTCATAATTCTCATTTCAGTCGGGTTCTCCTTCTTGACTTGCGCATTTACGACCTATCGGGAAATCGTGACATTTCTGCCTTTGTAGCTTATTTTGTTGCTATTTCCATGAAAATACAACATGTCACGATATCACGACACTTTCGCCTCCGTACGCTTTCTCTATTCTTTTGTCATGATATCACGACATTTCTGCCTCCGCAGACTTCGTATTTTATTTTATCGTGATATCACGACATTTATGCCTCCATATACTTTGTCTTTGCTTTTGTCGTGATATCGTGACACTTCTGCTTCCATAGAATTTGACTTTGCTTTTGTTGCGATATCGTGACACTTCTGCCTCCATAGTCTTCAACTTAGCTTTTGTCTCGAAATCATGACACTTTTGCTTTCATACTTAGCTTCTTTGCTTTTGTCACGAAATCGTGACACTTCTGCTTCTGTACTTTACTTCTTTGCTTTTGTCATGAAATCATGACACTTATGCCTTCGAAGTCTTGCTTTCTGCTTTTGTCACGAAATCATGACACTTCTACTTTCGAAGTATTGCTTTCTGCTTTTGTCACGAAATCATGATAGTTCTGCTTTCGTACACTTCCTCTCTTTCTTTTGTCGCAAAAATGCGACATGTCGCGATATTGCGAGATTTTTCAAACTTACTTTCTCTCTCCTATTTTAGTCATGAAAATGCGACATGTCGTGAAATCGTGACACTTTTCTTACTTGTTCTCTTTCTTCGAACTTGTCGTGAAATCGCGACAGTTCTGCTTCGTACGCTTCCTCTCTTTCTTTTGTCGTAAAAATGCAACATGTCGCGATATCGCGACACTTTTCAAACTTACTTTCTCTCTCTTATTTTAGTCACAAAAATATGACATGTCATGAAATCGTGACACTTTTCTTACTTGTTCTCTTTATTTGAACTTGTCGTGAAATCGTGACACTTTTTCCTGCTTTCTCTTTCTCTTCCAACATGTCACAAAATCGCGACAATTTTTCCACTTGCCTTTTTCTCTCCCAACATGTCACGAAATCGTGACAGTTTTTCCTGCTTTCTCTTTCTCATCCAACATGTGACGAAATTGCGATAGTTTTTCAACTTGCCTTTTTCTCTTCCAACATGTCACGAAATTGCGATAGTTTTTCCTTCTTTTTCTCTCTTCCAACATGTTGCGAAATCATGATAGTTTTTCCTACTTTTTCTCTCTTCCAACATGTCACGAAATCACGATAGTTTTTCTTGCTTGCTGCATATGTCACGATATCGAGAAACTTTTCTTACTTGTCTTTTCCTTTGATATTTTGCATATGGGCCACTTTGATCTTCTTGGAAAATCACTGTACATACTCTGAATAACCTTTGAACTCCTGTCTTCTACATATGAATAGCTTTTGAACTTCCTATCCACTGCATCAATAGATCTATCTGACTGTATTGACAACAATGACAATATTGTTGTTGCACCTTGCTCAACAATCTCCCCCTTTGGAATTATTGGCAACACATGTGCAATTTCCTGTAACTCTTCTCCCCCTTTGACAATAATACCAAAGGGCTACTGCAGACTCCCCCTGAGTCCATGCACAACATTCTTAGGCACAATTTATTACACTTAGAAAAAATCATGAACATGAGCAAAAAGATAATCAAATACTTAAATGCTCCCCCTGAGAATGTGATCCCTATAGCTAGTCAATTCTTGGGAAGTGTGACCACTCCCAATTTATTGCGAAGGTACTCAAAAACTTCCTTGGGCAATGGTTTTGTGAAGATATCTGCTACTTGCTCTGTAGTTGGAACAAAATCCAACTTAACCTCACCTTTCGCAACTTTCTCCTTCAAAAAATGATACCTGATAGCAATGTGTTTTGTGCGTGAATGCATAACTGGATTCTTGAAGATGTTAATGGCACTAGTGTTATCACACTTAACTGATATTGGCTCACTGAAGCTAATACCAAGATATTTTAGGGTTTGTTTCATCCACAATACCTACGTACAACATGTTGTCACTGTAATATATTCTGCCTCTACTGTCGATAAAGAAACTGACTCTTGTTTCTTACTATGCCATGCGACCAATCTATCTCCAAGATAGAATGCACCTCCACTGGTACTCTTTCTATCATCTACACATCCTGCCCAATATGCATCTGAATACAAAATAAGGGTGAAGTCTTTACCTTTTAGATACCATAACCCATATTCCATAGTACCCTTGAGGTATCGAAGAATCCTTTTCATTGTTGTCACATGAGTCTCCTTGGGATTAGCCTAAAATCGTGCTACCATGCATAATGCCTACAAAATATCTGGTTTGGTAGCTGTTAGGTACAGTAAGCTTCCAATCATAGATCTGTACATGGTTTAACCAACATGTGGAGATTTTTCATCCTTACTCAACTTGCAACCTATCATCATGGGAGTGCTAACTGGCTTACAATCCTCCATTGTGAAATTTTTTAACATCTCTTTCACATATTTAACTTGAGAAATAAATATGCCCTTCTTATTTTGATTAACTTACAACCCGAGGAAATACGAAAGTTCACCAATCATTGAAATTTCAAATTCTTTTTGCATCTTATTTGCTAAATCTTTACATGACTCATCTTTGTTACGGCCAAATATGATATCATCTACGTATACAACAAGAACAATAAGATGCCCATTTTTTGTTTTGACATACAAATTACTATCCACCATACCTTTCTTAAACCTTTGTTGGGTGAGATAGTTGTCTAGCCTTGCATACCATGCTTGGGGTGCCTGTTTTAAGCCATATAATGCTTTCTTCAACTTGCAAACCAAGTTGGGATCATCACCAAGTTGGAAACCATCTGGTTGCTCAATATAAACCTCTTCTTCAAGTTTCCCATTCAAAAATGCTGATTTCACATCCATTTGATAAACTTTGAAATTCTTGTAGACTGCTAAAGCCGAAAACATTCTAATTGCCTCTAGTCTAGCTACTAGTGCAAAAGTTTCCTCAAATTCAATGCCTTCAATTTGTGCATAACCCTTACATACCAATATTGCTTTATTTCTGACTACTTGTCCGTCTTCATTCAATTTGTTTCAAAAAATCCATTTAGTCTTGATTATATTTTTATTTCCAGGTCTAGGTACTAACTCCCAAGTTTCATTTTTCTCGATATGATCTAATTCTTCATTTATTGCCTTCATCCAACTTTCATCTTTGCTTGCATCAACAACATTTTTGGGCTCAATGTTGGATAATAGAGAGTAGTTACTTACTACTCTTCTTCTTGTCTGAACACCAACTTTGGGGTCTCAAATTATTTGCTCTCTAGGATGATTTTTTTGCCAACTGCCTATTTTGAATTTCTTATTTTATTCCACTTCTGAATCATAACTTAAATCATCTAAGTCAATTTTCTGTATCTTTTCCATTTCATTTTCCTCATCTCCTTCAATAACCTCTTCATAAATGGGGTAGTTCTCTTCACAGCTAATTACTCGTTCTCTACCTTCATCAAATTTAACATCGACATTGTCCACAATTTTCTTTAGCCTCTTGTTGTAGCATTTGTAAGCTTTGCTTTTTGATGAATAACCAAAAAAAATACCTTCATCTGCTTTATCTTCAAGCTTACCAATATTATCTTTAGTTCTTTTGATGTAGCACTTGCTGCCAAAAGCTTTGATGTAATTTGTTATTGCCCTTTTACCGAACCACAAATCATAAGGAGTTTTGCTTTCATGTGTTCTCAACATGTACCTATTTTGGATATACACCGCAGTATGGACTGCTTCTTTCCAAAATCTGTCTGCTACTCTGCTTTCACCAACATAGTCCATGTCATTTCCTGCACTGTCCTGCTTCTTTCTTTCTACCACTCCATTCTGCTCGAGGTATCCCGGCTATTGAAAATTGTCTCCTAATATCGTATTTTTCACAAGTACTCTAGAACTCCTCTGAAATGAATTCTCCTCCTCTATCTGATCTTAAAAATTTGATCCTCTTTCCTGTTTCATTCTCAACATGGTTTTTGAAAATCTTAAACATTTTAAAAGCTTCTAATTTATGCTTCAAGAAAAATATCAATGTCATTTTGGAATAGTCATCAATGCACAACATAAAATATTTTTCACCATTTATGCTTTGTGTTCTCATGGGTCCACATAAATCAGTGTGTATTAGTTCCAAAGGTTTGCTTGTGTAGTACTCTTTTATTTTGAATGTGACTCTAGTTTGCTTCCCCTTTTGGCATGAAGCACAAATGTTGTTTGCAGGTTTGCTGATGGTGGGAATATCTCTCACTACCCTTTTTGAGTTGATTTTTACTAGATTATCAAAACTGATATGACCGAGTCTCTTGTGCCACAACCAATTTTATTATTTTTGTCCAATAAAACAAGCTCCTTTTGAAGTCTCTAAGAGCGTGTATAGGTTGCTAGATGTCCTTGATCCAGTTGCTATCAATTTTCCACTGTTTGTTTTTCTGAATTCACAACCCTGCTTCATAAAAACTACTTCATGACCTTTATCAAAAATCTAACTTACGCTCAACAAGTTATGTTTCAAACCATCCACAAACAAGACTTATTCTGACTTAATTTTTCCGTCACTAATTTTAACTAAACCTTTGTCAACTATCTTAGCTCCATCATTATTTCCAAAATTTACTGAACCACCTTCATATTTCTGTAACTTCTCAAATTTTTGTTTGTCACCTGTCATATGACTGGAGCATCCACTATCAAGTATCCATGGTACATATTTATTCTGTTCTTTAAATGTTGTTTGTACAATTAAGGATTCATTTTCTTCCTTAAGTCGCTCTTTTCCTTTCCACTCTATTTTGATAGTAGTTTTGGGTTCTTGTTTTGCCTTTCCCTTATCAATAGCTTGTGCATGTTTTTCGGGAAGTTTTCTATTTTGTCTCATCCTGTTTGGTTGAAATTTTCTTCTCTGAAACTGATTTGATGCAAATGTACTTCTATAGTTTCTTGCAATGTGCCCAAAATTATGATAGTTATAACATTCTACTATATAATTCATCAGAGGAGAAAAAACATTTCTACTGGTGAAATTCCTTGGTCTTACATTATATTTGTAGTCTAAGATTTTATGTCCATAGCCATTGCATTTAAAACAGAAACCAAAAAATGGATAATTGAACCTAGGTGATGGTCTTTGCCATGTTGCCATAGGAGCCATAGGTCTTCTTCTTCTTTGATGTGTGACATTGATGAATCCATCATTGTCAATTCTCCTTTCATGCCTGGCATTATTGCTTTCTTTTGCATGAGACATTTTTCCTTGATCAACATGTTTCTTATCTTCATTCTTTATGGATTCTACATTTCTGGCCTTTGATCCATTTGATGATTCTCCTTCGATGAAACCCAGACCAAATTTGATGCCTTCAGGCCTTTGGTCATTTATGATCTTATCCATCTTCATAGAACTTTCTTCACGTTTGTGATAACAACTAATTTTCTTATCCATCTCTTCTAGCTGCATTCTTAAACCAACAATCTCTTCTTCTAGCTTGCTGCAATAATATATTTTCATGGTTATTTGCACTTTGATATATTCGGAGATTTTATTGGATTCTTCTATCCGTACTTTCAAACTGGTTATGATTTCATTTGCATCCTCAAGCTTTTTTGAAATTTTCTTATTTTTTTTTCTTTCTATCTTCAATTCATCTAGAGTTGCAATTAATTCTTCTTCCAAATTTACTTCTACATCAATTTCTTCATCATCACATTCTTGTTCTTTTTTTGTTTTTTCTTCTTTGAGTGCCAGGAAAAGAGCTTCACCTGTTTCCTTTTCAGAATCCTCACCGGAGCTGTCTTCTGATGAACTAACATTCTTGGAGATGAAACTTTTCTTCTTGAAGTTGCCTTTTTTGAAATTTGTTTTTTTCTTCCAGTCACTTCTTTCTTGGTGCGATCCTTCATCACTTTTGTTCTTCTCATTAAGTGGACATTTAGCTGAAAAATGCCCAATGCCTCCATAATTGAAACATTTAAACGGTAACTTTCCTATGTATTTTACTTTTCCTCTTTTTAGTTTTCGAACGAAGTTTACTTCCATGTCATCTGATGTCTCTTCTTCCTTGAATTCTTGTTTTGCTTTCATATTTTTATGGGCTTTAAAAGCAAATTCTCTTTCTATGGGTTTAGATCTTCCTATCCTCATCTCATATGCAGTCAAAGAACCATACATCTCATCTATACTAAAATAATTTAGATTTTTAGCTTCTTCTATCGCTAAGACTTTAGAATAAAACCTTTGAGGAAGAGATCTTAATACCTTTTTCATGATGGCAGAGTCTTCGATATCCTCACCGAGTCCTCTGATCGCATTAATGATTTCATTAACTCTTAGCATATATGCCTCAATATTTTCATCATAATTCATCTTTAATGCTTCGAACTGAGCTCCATGTTTCTGTAACTTGGCCTCCTTGATCTTATCGTCTCCTTCATGAATACTCCTCAGTTTGTCCCATATTTCTTTTGCCATTTTACAACTCATGATCTTTACTAGTTCACTGTCTGCTAATTCGCATATGATAGCATTCTTTGCTTTTGAGTTATTTTCAAACAGTTTCTTTTCATCAACCTCTTTTGGAGGAGTGATGGGTATTGTGTATCCACTAACTACTAAATACCAGATGTCGTATCCCAAAGCATAGAGATATGTCTGCATCCTAATTCTCTAGAACATGTAATTAGATCCGTAAAAAAATGGTGCTTTGTTTGATGAGAAACCTTCACCACCTGCCATTGTGTTACTTCCAAGATCACCCTAATCGGTTAAGCTTATACAGGAACTTAGCTCTGATACCAATTGTTAGTCTTACAATGACACTGAGAGGGGGGGTGAATCAGTACAGCTCTATAAACTTAAATTTACAGCTCTTAATACCATAGTAATTAAAACTTATTACTAGATACAACAAGTATAACAAAATAGCATCACACAACACAAGATTTAACAAGGTTCACCAATGTGGCTACTCCTAAAAAATTGACTGCTTGGACTACCATCCAAATCCAGCCTTTGCAAAGCACCAACTTTATAATTAATTTACCAGTACCAACTGGAAGGAGCACCAACCCTTGATTTATCTACAACAACAGAAAGGAGCACCAACCCTTGATTTACCAGCACCAACTAGAAGGAGCACCAAACCCTTATTTATCTACACCAACAGAAAGGAGCACTAACCCTTGATTTACTAGCACCAACTAGAAAGAGCACCAACCCCTTATTTATCTACACCAACAGAAAGGAGCACCAACCCCTAATGCCAAGCTACAACCTGGACTTCAATTTGAATATATAAGTTTGACAGTAAGATACCTTTGCTTTTGCATGACCCTAACTGGTCTTCTTCACCTTTGCATTCTCTACACACTTTGTTCTCTCTCTGGAATCACTTCACACACTCTACTTCGTTACAGTCGAACTTCACGATCATCTTCTCCCTTTTATGCACTCTGCTCTCTTTGCAAATTTTGCACTTAGCATATTTTGACACGACTTGCTCTCTGTGCACAACGATCGTATTTCACACACATTCGATCTTTTTTTTTAATTCTCCAAACAACCCTCCTTTTATAACAATATTTTTATGATGAAAACCCTAATCTTAGTCGGTTGTAAATCTTAATCTTAGTCGGCTTTCATAACAACTATAAACCCTAATTTTAGTCGGCTATCATTGGTCTTCGTCGACTTCAACTGCCCCTATAAATGTCGTAGTGATGTCGGTCCACTGTCATACTTCTCATTTCAGTTGGGTTCTCCTTCTTGAATTGTGCATTTACGACCTATCATGAAATCGTGACATTTCTACCTCTGTAGCTTCTTTTGTTGTTGTTGTCATGAAAATACATGTCATGATATCGCGACACTTTCACCTTCGTACGCTTTCTCTATTATTTTGTCATGATATCGTGACATTTCTGCCTCCATAGAATTTGTCTTTTTTTTTGTCGTGATATCGTGACATTTCTACCTCCGTATACTTCGTCTTTGCTTTTGTTGTGATATTGCAACACTTTTGCTTCCATAGACATCGACTTTGATTTTGTCACGATATCGCGACACTTCTACCTCCGTAGTCTTCAACTTAGATTTTGTCATGAAATCGTGACACTTTTGCTTTCGTACTTAGCTTCTTTACTTTTGTCGTGAAATCGTGACACTTCTGCCTCCGAAGTCTTGCTTTCTGCTTTTATCATGAAATCGTGATACTTTTGCTTCCAAAGTCTTGCTTTCTGCTTTTGTCACAAAATCATGACAGTTCTGCTTCCATACGCTTCCTCTCTTTCTTTTGTCATGAAAATGCGACATGTCGTGATATTGCAACATTTTTCAAACTTACTTTCTCTCTCCTATTTTAGTCGCGAAAATGCGACATGTCGCGAAATCGCGACACTTTTCTTACTTGTTCTCTTTCTTCGAACTTGTCGCAAAATCGTGATAGTTCTGCTTCTATACGCTTCCTCTCTTTCTTTTGTCGTGAAAATGTGACATGTCGCGATATCGCGACACTTTTCAAAATTACTTTCTCTCTCCTATTTTAGTCATGAAAATGCGACATGTCACGAAATCGTGACACTTTTCTTACTTGTTCTCTTTCTTCGAACTTGTCATGAAATTGTGACACTTTTTTCTGCTTTCTCTTTCTCTTCCAACATGTCACAAAATTGCGACAATTTTTCCACTTGCCTTTTTCTCTTCCAACATGTCGCAAAATCGTGAGAGTTTTTTCTAGTTTCTCTTTCTCTTCCAACATGTCATGAAATCGCGATAGTTTTTCCACTTGCCTTTTTCTCTTCCAACATGTCGCGAAATCACGACAGTTTTTCCTGCTTTTTCTCTCTTCCAACATGTTGCGAAATCGTGACAGTTTTTTCTACTTTTTCTCTCTTCCAACATGTCGCAAAATCGTGATAGTTTTTCTCGCTTGTTGTATATGTCGCGATATCATGACACTTTTCTTACTTGTCTTTTTCTTTGATCTTTTGCATATGGGCCACTTCGGTCTTCTTGGAAAATCACTGTACATACTTTGAATAACCTTTGAACTCCTGTCTTCTGCATCTGAATAGCTTTTAAACTTCCTATCCACTACATCAACAGATCTATCTGACTGTGTTGACAATAATGACAATATTGTTGCTGCACCTTGCTCAACATGATTATGAACTTTCTTGAGATATGCTCGTTTGAGCTTGTTCTGGTAGGCATGAATATGCTCCAAAGCATTAATGTGCTTCTCATCTAGGAGTTCTAGCTGACTAAATCTTCCAGCATGATATTCATCTCCTACTTTAGTATTTTGAAGTAGCAAAGCCAAAGAAGGAACTTCTAATTCAAAGGGAAAAACACCTTCAGTGCCATAAACCAAACAAAAGGTGAAGTGCCCGTGGGAGTATGAATTCTAGTTTGATAAGCCCACAAAGTAGGGTATAATTGAATGTGCCAATCATGACCAGATTTATTGACTAGTCTCTTGAGGATTTTAATTAATGTTTTATTAGATGCTTCTGCTTGGCCATTACCCTGAGGATAATAGGGAGTGGACCAACGATGTTGAATTTTATATTTTTGACATAGTTTCTTTACATATTTGTTTTTGAAACAAGTTCCATTATCCAAGATGATATTTGCAGGAATTCTAAACCTATAAATAATTTGATTAAGAATAAACTTGGAAACTTGTGTTACAGTGCAAGAAGCTAAGGGCATAGCTTTGACCCACTTCATAAAATATTTGATGACGATTATGATGAATTTGTGTCCATAAGATGACACAGGATTGATTTTTTTGATGATGTCTAAGCCCCATTTTGAAAAGGGCCAAGGAGATGAAATATCTTGCAGTTCTTATGCAGACACATGGACAAGGTCAACATGTTTCTAGAACTTGTCGCAATGGCACACGTAATCATGTGCATCATTCTCCATGGTAGGCCAAAAATATCCTATCCTAAGGAGCTTCTTAGCAATGGCGCTACCACTAAAGTGTCCACCACAAGATCCATTGTGGGCTTCACTCAAAGCTGATCTAGACTCTTCCAGATTCAAACATATCAATAGGATACCTTCAAAATATCTCCTATACAATGTATTTCCAATTATTACGAAGCGACTTGCTCATCTATGTAATAACCGATGCTGGTTTCTATTAAAACCTTCAAGGAAGGTCCCATTTTGAAGAAAATTGAGGATGTCAGTGTACCAAAGTTTAGGAATAGTTTCGTTGATTAGAAACACATCCAAAGGTTCCAAGCATGATTTAGTTGAATTGGGTTCTTGGAGTTGATGAATAATGATGGTAGCATATTCATCATCTAAATCCAAGGGTAAAAGAGATGCAGCTACGACCATAGCGTCAGCCGCATGATTGCTAATTCTAGGAATAGCTTCCAAGGTAACTTGATTAAATAAAGATATTAATTGTAATACATATGCTTTATATGGGCATAATTTATCATAACTGGTCTGATAAACATTGTTAATTTGATTTATAACAAGTTGAGAGTCACCAAAAACTAATAGATTTTTAATTTTTAGTGCTAGGGCAGCTCGTAATCTAAGGATTAGAGCCTCATATTTAGGAGTGTTATTAGTACAGGCAAACATTAATTTAAAGGATAGAGGTATGAGATGTTTCTATGGAGATATCAAAATAATACCTACACCAGCCCCACTCATGCATCGGGCTCCATCAAAGTATAGGGACCATTACTCTGAATGATCTACCTCTAGGTTAAGGCATTCATCAGGAACTCAATGACGAGGGGATGGGTGGATTCTAAGGGTGCACTAACTAATTGATCTGCTATGATTTGACCCTTAATAGACTTCTATAATATAAATGTGAGTTCAAACTCGCTTAGAGAAAGAACCCACTTCGTTGTGCGACCAGACAAATAAGGTCAACTTATGAGATACCACAAGGGATCTAATTTAGCAATAACGTATGTTTTCTGACTGAGCATATAATGGCGTAGTTTTTGTGTAGAAAATACGCCTGCTAGACATAACTTCTCTAATTCTGTGTAGCGAGTTTCATAAATAATTAATGTTCTGCTAATGTAATAATTAGCGCGCTCTCTTTAATCATCATCAAGTTGAGCTAACATAGCTCCTAAAGAAAAATCTGAAGTAGAAATATACAAGATAAATGGGCGATCAGGTTTAGGTGGCAAAAGTATAGGTGGGTTAAGAAGATATTGTTTGAGGAGTTCAAATGCTTCCTTACATTTGTCATCCCAATGGAAAGAGACATCCTTCTTAAGAAGCTTAAGAAAGGGTCCAATTTTATCTGCCAACTTATCAATGAAGCGACGGATAGCTTGAAGCTTACCTTGTAGACTCCGTAATTTAGATATATTTGTAGGTGTGGGCATATTAGTGATAGTTGTAATCTTGAGAGGGTCAATTTTGATGCCACATAAAGAAACTATAACCCCCAATAATTTACCTAACTTAACTCCAAATATACATTTGGCTGGATTTAATCGGATAAGATATTCCCTTAACCGATCAAATACTTTCCTCAAGTTATCTAAATGGTCATCTTCTTTAGTAGAACATGCTATAATGTCGTCTACATAGTCATGTAGTATATGCATCATATCATGAAAGATATAAGTCATGGCTCATTGATAGGTTGCACCTGCATTCTTCAATCCGAATGGCATCACTTTCCAACAAAAAGTCCCCCAAGGGGTAATAAAGGTTGTTTTAGCTTGATATTCAAGAGCTATATTGATTTGATTATAACCAAAAAATCCATCCATTAAGGATATCATTCCACTCCCAGTAGTAAAATCAATGATCTGATCCATATTGGGAAGGGGAAAATCATCTTTAGGGCATGCACCATTAATATCTCTAAATTCTGTACAAACCCTAATATTAGTAGCTTCTTTCTTAGTTACTGGAACTACATTCGAGATCCATTCAACATAATCAATGGCTTGTATAAAAATAACATTCAGGAGTTTTTATAACTCCCCTTTGACTAGTAAGGCCATTTTAGGATGCATTTTTCTAAGCTTATGCTTAATAGGTTTAGCATCCGGATGCACTACTAGGTGATGCATAACTACATAAGGGTCTAAACCCGACATATCTTCATATGTCCAAGAAAAGACGTCTTCATATTCTTTAAGAAATGCAATGTATTCATCCTATTTTTCTTGACTCAATTCTGATCCAATGTTGATTATGTGAGGATTATCCTCGGTTCCAATGTTAATTTTTATTACATTTTCTACTTCCATGTGTAGATCTCTCTCAAAATTAGGTGGGGCGGGTGAAACGCCTAATTCTTGTAATTCTTCCATGGTTAACTTGGATAATTCATCTTGAGGAGTCGTGGCCTCAATTTGGGCTATACTAGGTATAGAGCCATCAAAATAAAATCCATTATGTAATAATTCCTCAACAGATACATCGTGAAATATATCTCCCTCCAACTCATCATCGAATTCAGCGATCATCTCAGGATAAGCTATAGATAACATATTACATGTGAATGTCTTATTCATTAAATTCAAAGCATCGCATTCATCTAAAAAATCTTGGTAACATATAAGATGGTCATCATCCTCAAATGGGAATGGCTGACCTTTACTATAAAATAGGCCCACACCACATCGGACGGGCCACACTTCTACCTCAAAAGGTTCTTTCATACCATTCTGGAAAGGTCCCAAACCTTTCCCTTTATATCCCAATTTAAGCATTATAGGTTTGGCTTTAATATACTCATTAGTAAAATAACATCGAGCATATCCATCATAATGAGTTCTGATGTTTTTGGGTATTCTACCCCAGTCATATCCCTTATAAATAAAGGTATAGCTCCCGACTTGGTAAATACTTCCCATAGGCTGTGGGAGGCCCAAGGTATGAGGAGATGGTGGCAATTTATTTAAAATAAGGGAATCTTGCATAGAAGCATTCATTTCTTCTGATATAAGAATTTTAGATAGATTGGGTAAGAGCTCGTTAGTAAGAGCATAAGAGGTAGAAGGAACATTCCCTATGTCTTTTGATGTGGAAAATATGAATTTGGTGGATGTAGACGGTGTAGAGGTTTCAATAGATGGGTCTATTAAAGGTATGGAAGTTATAGGAGTAGAACAAGAGACATTGGTTGTGGGATTAGGATATTTATTAGGTCCTAATGCAGTTTGTTCAAAATATGGTTGAGCTATATGTGGAGGTGCAACTGATGGAGAAGAAGTAGATGATGTTGTGGGTGTGAGTTTCACACATTTAGATGGATAATGAGAATTAGGATGTGTGGATGATAGAGCGGGGCAAAATTAAAATCCAATAGGTTCTACCAAAGCACACATATCAAAGGGTCTTGGATCACCATGAATGGTAACCAACTGATTCTTAAATTTGAACTTAACACATTGATGTAAAGTTGAGGGAACAGCTCGCATTGCGTTGATCCAAGGACGACCCAAGAGTATATTGTACGATGCAGGGCAATATACAATAAACACAGTCGTATCCAAGGTTCTTGGACCAAGCTGCAATGGAATGGTAATAACTCCACACGTTTCTTGTGTTTCGTCATTGAAAGCTTTTATGATCATATCAGTTCTTTTCATTTCATCACTTCTAAACCCAAATATTTGGTAGAAGTCAAAAGTGCAGATATTTAAAGATGAACCATTATCAATCAAAACTCGTTTGACTGCTACATCTCCAATTAAGGCAGTAATATACAAGGGATTATCTTTATGTAAACTATGTTGCGGTATGTCTCTATCTTGGAAGTCAATACAATCAACTTCATGAGTTATTATAGTATGGGCCATGGCTTTAGGTTGAATGTCTTGTGGTACCATCATCTGACTTAATGTGAGCATTAATTCATCTCTATGTGTAGGAGAAGATCTTAAAAGGTCCAAGAGTGAAATTCTAGCTATAATATTTGATAATTGTTCATTAATATTATAAGGAGGTTTAGGCTGAACATTAGGTGAATGATTCCCTTTATTAGGAACATTCAAAACAAATGGAGCTGATCCACCATTCTGAATTTGATCTTGTTGAGAATTTTGAGCCTGTTGTCTAGTAACAGCTTTGATGGTACCCACAATATTATTCTATGGATGATGAATGGGTCTTGGTCTAGCGTTTATAGCTAGCTCATTAGAAAGTAATCGGTGAGATGAGGGTCTAGTAGTGACTCTTCTTGGAAATGGCTCTTCTAGAACCATATAACTTGTGATAGGGTGAATAGGATCCAATTCATCATTAGAACTATTCAATTGATTTGATGTGATTTCCATATCACTCTCAGTCTCATATTCTGTATCACTAAGATTAGGTATTTGAATATTATATAGAGGCCTAGTTGTAACCACGGATAAAGTTGTGTCAAATATTTCTAGATCATGAACAGGTAAATGCCCACTAATAGTTCCTACATATCAGGCAGGAGGAGGGACATTATGATGTTAAATTTGGTTAGCCACCTCCTTACCATGTTTTGGTAAGGGATGTTGAAAGATGTCCAATGACCGATTAGCATTATGATTCTGGTTTTGTGGGGTATTCTTTTGAACATTATTAGGAGGATTTTGCTTAGGTTGAAAGGCTTGCACCTCCATCTCATTGTTATCAATCATGTCTTGTATTTTATGTTTTAATATTTTACAAGAGTTGGTAGTGTGTCTAGGTCCTCTATTGAAGTCACAGTGTCAATCTGCTCTGTATCCGAGTATAGCTGGATCAAGTTCTCAAATATTCGGTAATTGAATTAAACCTCATTCTAATAATTACAATAGAATAGTTGATAAAGGTTGATTTAACCTAGTTGTTAGTCTTACAATGACACTGAGAGGGGGGGCAAATCAATGTAGCTCTTTAAAATTTAATTTACAGCTCTTAATACCGTAGCAATTAAAAATTATTACTAGATACAACAAGTATAACAAAAGAGCATCACACAACAAAATATTTAACGAGGTTCACCAATGTGGCTACTCCTCAAAAATTGACTGCTTGGACTACCTTCCAAATCCAGCATTTGCAAAGCACCAAATTTACAATCACATTACCAAAACCCACTGTAAGGAGCACCAACCCCTTATTTATGTACACCAATAGAAAGGAGCACCAACCCCTTATTTATCTGCACCAACATAAAGGAGCACCAACCCCTTATTTATCTTTGCTTTTGCAAGACCCTGACTGGTCTTCTTCACCTTTGTGTTCTCTACGCACTCTGCTCTCTCTACGCAATCACTTCGCACACTCTGCTTCGTTACAGTCAAAATTCACGATCATCTTCTCCCTTTTGTGCACTTTGCTCTCTTTGCAAATTTCACACTTATCATGATTCGACACGACTTGCTCTCTGTGGACAACGATCGTATTTCACACACGTTCCACCGCCATCTCAATTCTCCAAACAACCCTCCTTTTATAACAATATTTTTATGATGAAAACCCTAATCTTAGTCGGCTATAAATCCTAATCTTAGTCAGCTTTCATAACAATTGTAAACCCTAATTTTAGTCGACTGTCATCGGTATTCATCGGCTTCAACTCAAGAAGATGTTCGGTTTATCCATTGCTTGATGATTTCATTCTAGACAGACCCTGTAACCGCCATACTGAGTTTTGATCACTCTTCGTATTCCAGTAGTATGAATCACTCTGTAACTGCCCCTGTAAATGTTGTAATGATGTTGGTCCACTGTCATACTTCTTATTTCAGTCTGGTTCTCCTTATTGACTTGCGCATTTATGACCTGTCACGAAATCATGATATTTTTGCCTCTGTAGCTTCTTTTGTTGTTGTTGTCGTGAAAATACATGTCACGATATCATGACACTTTCACCTCCGTACGCTTTCTCTATTATTTTGTCGTGATATCATGACATTTTTGCCTTTGTAGACTTCGTATTTTCTTTTGTCATGATATCACGACATTTTTGCCTCCGTATACTTCATCTTTGCTTTTGTCGCAATATCGCGACACTTCTGCTTCCATAGAATTCGACTTTGCTTTTATCGCGATATCGTGACACTTCTACCTTCGTAGTCTTCAACTTAGCATTTGTCACAAAATCGTGACACTTTTGCTTCCGTACTTAGCTTCTTTGCTTTTATTACAAAATCGTGACACTTTTGCCTTCGAAGTCTTCTTCTCTGCTTTTGTCACAAAATCATGACACTTCTGCTTTCATACTTTACTTCTTTTCTTTTGTCGCGAAATCATGACACTTCTGCTTCTGAAGTCTTGTTTTCTGCTTTTGTCACGAAATCACGACAGTTATGCTTCTGTACACTTCCTCTCTTTCTTTTGTCATGAAAATGCAACATGTCGTGATATCGTGACACTTTTCAAACTTACTTTCTCTCTCCTATTTTAGTCACGAAAATGCGACATGTCGCGAAATTGCTACACTTTTCTTACTTGTTCTGTTTCTTCGAACTTGTCATGAAATCGTGACACTTTTTCCTGCTTTCTCTTTCTCTTTCAATATGACGCGAAATCGTGACAGTTTTTCCACTTGCCTTTTTCTCTTCCAACATGTCGCGAAATCGTGACAGTTTTTCCTGCTTTTTCTCTCTCTTCCAACATGTCGCAAAATTGTGATAGTTTTTCCTGCTTTTTCTCTCTCTTCCAACATGTCACGAAATCATGACATTTTTTCCTACTTTTTCTCTCTTCCAACATGTCGTGAAATCGCGACAGTTTTTCCTGCTTTTTCTCTCTCTTCCAACATGTCACGAAATCGCGACAGTTTTTCCTGCTTTTTCTCTCTCTTCCAATATGTCGCGAAATCACGATAGTTTTTCTTGCCTTTTCTCTCTCTTCCAACATGTCACAAAATCATGACATTTTTTCTTGCCTATTGTATATGTCGTGATATCACGACATTTTTATTACTTATCTTTTTTCTTTGATCTTTTGCATATGGGCCACTTCGGTCTTCTTGGAAAATCACTGTACATGCTCTGAATAACCTTTGAACTCCTATCTTCTGCATCTGAATATCTTTTGAACTTCCTATCCACTGCATCAATAGATCTATCTGACTGTGTTGACAATAATGACAATACTGTTGCTGCACCTTGCTCAATAATCTCCCCATTTGAAAATAATACCAAAGGGCTACTGCAGACTCCCCCTGAGTCCATGCACAACATTCTGAGGCAAAATTTATTACACTTAGCAAAAATCATGAACATGAGCAAAATGATAATCAAATACTTAAATGCTCCCCTTGAGAATGTGATCCCTATAGCTAGTCAATTCTTGGGAAGTGTGACAACTCCCAATTTATTATGAAGGTACTCAAAAACTTCCTTGGGAAATGGTTTTGTGAAGATATCTGCTACTTTCTCTGTAGTTGGAAAAAAATCCAACTTAACCTCACCTTCTACAACTTTCTTCTTCAAAAAATGATACCTGATAGCAATGTGTTTTGTGCATGAATGCATAACCAGATTCTTGAAGATGTTAATGGCACTGGTGTTATCACACTTAACTGATATTGGCTCACTGAAGCTAATACCAAGATATTTCAGGGTTTGTTTCATCCACAATACCTGCATACAACATGTTGTCACTGCAATATATTCTGCCTCTGCTATCGATAAAGAAACTAAATCTTGTTTCTTACTGTGCCACGCGACCAATCTATCTCCAAGATAGAATGCACCTCCACTGGTACTCTTTTTGTCATCTATACATCCTACCCAATATGCATCTGAATACGAAATAAGGGTGAAGTCTTTACCTTTCGGATACCATAACCCATATTCCATAGTACCCTTGAGGTATTGAAGAATCCTTTTCACTATTGTCACATGAGTCTCCTTGGGATTAGCCTAAAATCGTGCTACCATGCATAATGCCTACAAAATATCTAGTCTGGTAGCTATCAGGTACAGTAAGCTTCCAATCATAGATCTGTATATGGTTTGATCAACATGTGGAGATTTGTCATCCTTGCTCAACTTGCAACCTATCGTCATGGGAGTGCTAACTGGCTTACAATCCTCCATTGTGAAATTTTTTAACATCTCTTTCACATATTTAACTTGAGAAATAAATATGCCCTTCTTATTTTGATTAACTTACAACCCAAGGAAATATAAAAGTTCACCAATCATTGACATTTCAAATTCTTTTTGCCTCTTATTTGCTAAATCTTTACACGACTCATCTTTGCTACTGTCAAATATGATATCATCTACGTATACAACAAGAACAATAAGATGCCCATTTTCTATTTTGACATACAAATTACTATCCACCATACCTTTCTTAAACCCTTGTTGAGTGAGATAGTTGTCTAGCCTTGCATACCATGCTTGGGGTGCCTGTTTTAAGCCATATAATGCTTTCTTCAACTTGCAAACCAAGTTGGGATCATCACCAAGTTGTAACCATCTGGTTGCTCAATATAAACCTCTTCTTCAAGTTTCCCATTCAAAAACGTTGATTTCACATCCATTTGATAAACTTTGAAATTCTTGTAGACTGCTAAAGCCATAAACATTCTAATTGCCTCTAGTCTAGCTACTAGTGCAAAAGTTTCCTCAATATCAATGCCTTCAACTTGTGCATAACCCTTACATATCAATCTTGCTTTATTTCTAACTACCTGTCCATATTCATTCAATTTGTTTTAAAAAATCCATTTAGTCCCGATTATATTTTTATTTGTAGGTCTAGGTACTAACTCCCAAGTTTTGTTTTTCTTGATTTGATCTAATTCTTCATTTATTGCCTTCATCCAACTTTCATCTTTGCTTGCATCAACAACATTTTTGGGCTCAATGCTAGATAATAGAGTAGTTACTTACTACTCTTCTTCTTGTCTGAACACCAACTTTATGGTCTCCAATTATTTTCTCTCTAGGATGATTTTTCTGCCAGCTGCCTGTTTTGAATTTCTTATTTTCTTCCACTTCTAAATCACAACTTAAATCATCTGAGTCAATTTTCTGTATCTTTTTTGTTTCGTTTTCCTCATCTCATTCAATCACCTCTTCATAAATTGGGTAGTTCTTTTCATAGCTAATTACTCGTTCTCTACCTTCCACAAATTTAACATCGACACTGTCCACAATTTTCTTTAGCCTCTTGTTGTAGCATTTGTAAGCTTTGCTTTTTGATGAATAACCAACAAAAATACCTTCACCTGCTCTATCTTCAAACTTACCAAGATTATCTTCAGTTCTTTTGATGTAGCACTTACTACCAAAAACTTTGAGGTATTTTGCTGTTGCCCTTTTACCGAACCACAACTCATAAGGAGTTTTGCTTTCATGTGTTCTCAGCATGTACCTATTTTGGATATACACCATAGTATGGATTGCTTCTTTCCAAAATCTGTCTGCTACTCTGCTTTCAACCAACATAGTCTGTGCCATTTCCTGCACTGTCTCTGTTCTTTCTTTCTACCACTCCATTCTACTGAGGTGTCCTAGCTACTGAAAACTATCTCCTAATACTGTATTTTTCACAGTACTCTGCAAACTCCTCTGAAATGATTCTCCTCCTCTATCTGATCTTAAAAATTTGATCCTCTTTCCTGTTACATTCTCAAATTGGTTTTTGAAAGTCTTGAACATTTCAAAAGCATCTGATTTATGCTTCAAGAAAAATATCCATGTCATTCTCGAATAGTCATTAATGCACAACATAAAATATTTGTCACCATTTATGCTTTGTGTTCTCATGGGTCCACATAAATCAGTGTGTATTAGTTCCAAATGTTTTCTTGTGTAGTACTCTTTTGTTTTGAATGTGACTCTAGTTTGCTTCCCCTTTTGGCATGAAGCACAAATGTTGTTTGCAGGTTTGCTGATGGTGGGAATATCCCTCACTACCCTTTTTGAGTTGATTTTTACTAGATTATCAAAATTGATATGACTGAGTCTCTTATGCCACAACCAATTTTCTTCTTTCTGTCCAATAAAACAATCTCCTTCTGAAGTCTCTGAGAGCATGTACAGGTTTCCAGATGTCCTTGATCTAGTTGCTATCAATTTTCCACTGTTTGTTTTTCTGACTTCACAACCCTGCTTCTTAAAAACTACTTCATGGCATTTATCACAAATCTAACTTACGCTCAACAAGTTATGTTTCAAACCTTCCATAAACAAAACTTCTTCTGACTTAATTTTTCTATCACTAATTTTAACCGAACCTTTGCCAACTATCTTAGCTCCATCATTCTTTCCAAACTTTACTGAACCACCTGATGCAAGGTAAGTCAAATGAAAATAATAATTATTAAATTAATCTAACTAAACATTAGGTTTAAGACTAATGTTTATATAATACAATGAAATAGTAAACCTAACTAATTCCCCACTAACCAAGCTCACAAACGCGTTAGGCTAGGTAGAGAGTTAGGTTTAGGATTGACTACCCCAGGATATTTAGGCTAGTTACCATTAGATATTTAGGACAGTAAATATCTATATAATAGAAAGTAAAATAGTAAATGTAGAAATAAATCCTAAGTAGTGTAATGCAATACACTAGCTTATTTTACCTAGTGGAGTAAATGGTAATTATCCCAGGTAATGGAATATTACTCTAACATCCCCCCTTATTACATTATTTGGGTAATACATACATATCCCTCTATACAACAATATTTGGGTGAAGTATATAACTACCCCAATACAATGAAGAAGATGTTGATCTCATTGGTTCTTTGCTCACGTCACGATGCTCTGGCTGCTCCTAAGCAAAAAGTGGGTCATTCCTCACTGTCTTCATGCCAACGAATGTCCTTATGGTAATCACATCATCCAACCGAATTTGCATGGGTAACCGGCCGCTGTAATCGCTAGGTGTAGTAGAATATATCACTTCATACAAGGTTCATTCATTTAAAATATGAATTTGCAAAAGATAAGGTAGCTAAGATGTTGGTCGCTGCCAAAAATGCACCCTTATAAGTTACCCCCTTCTTGTTGCAAAACATAGTGTAATTAATTTTTGAAGGAAGTGTGACTAAGGTGTCGGTCAAAGCCGAAAATGCACCCTTATAAGTCATCTTCCCTATTTAAAAAAATGAGTGAAGAAAAGAAATGGATATCCCCCCTCAATTGCAAAAAATATGCAACTCAAGAGTGTTGTGAAGGATTTTACAAATATTGCCTCCTAGACAATTTTACATCACAAAAAGTCGCTCCTCTTGTTACAAGTACTTCAAACACCTAGAATTTGCTATTTATGAAGCCTAAAAGAGGTACAAGCACCCCTTATTGCAAGGTATTCAAACAAAAAACTTATGCTATTTATGAAACCTAAAATAAGAGTGAGAGAAAATAATGCTTTTGCCCAAGGGACACATGTGTTTTCCCTCTTCAAAACTATTTTAGCAATTTAGCACTCCTTGTGCTATCTTTGAACCAGAAATAGAATCAATATGAGACACTTCACTAGAAAGATGGCTTCTGTGATGTGCCTTTGCCATTTTAGTTTTGCTTGTTTTGAAACCAACACCTGAATGGTGTCATGGTTTTCATTTTTACAATTTGTGCAAAACTATGCTTTCTAGGCAATTTGATCAAAAAAGTTCACCAATTTGTCCTTTCTTATTGTAAGTACTTCAAGCATGATTGCTATTATGAAGTCTAAAAGAAAAATTTTAATGTGGATGACTTGGAATTTTCTAATTGCCTTTACAAGTTTTATTTTCCTCTTATCAAAATCGATGTTTGAAGGAAGAAAGGAATTATCCCCCCTTAGTGCAAAGGATTGCAACTTTGAAGGTTCCTTATTTTCAAAAAACTTGTTCTTTCTTTTGATTACCCTAAAAGAGTACCAAAATATAATTCACTCAAACATATATTTAATGGCACCTGCCTTAACTTCCTTCAAGAAGGATGAAAAGTTTGAGGAAATTAAGCCAAACAAATAAGAGTGAATTAGGGGTTTTGTTGATTTAGGAGAGAATATCAAGTAATTTTGGCTTTAAATCTGTGCAAGGATTTACACAAATTTGTGAAATTTTGAGGTTTGGATGTTCTTGATTATATGACTTATAATTGCAAAAGAAATAATGCAATAATCAAACAAGAATGCCCATAAAATTCTTATCACCTAGGTTTCGGATGCAACCGAAAATGCACCTAATTTGCCAATAAAGGTGTCGAGTAAAATAAAAAATGCACCTTTTTAATTTTTGCAACAAAATGTGTGTTTTGTGTATTGCAAAAAATGATATTTTTATGTCTCCTACTTTGTTTTCCAATTTTGCAAAAGAAGTACAATGTTGTCTTCTCCCCTTAATTTTGCAAAATTAACAATTTTGAGCACTCCTTCCAAGACAAGTCGACACACGACCCGCATTTGAAAGGCTTCCAGAACTAGTCGACACACGACTTAGTTTTTGATGGACCAAAGGTTACAATTACTTCTCAAATTTTTGCAAAAAGAATGTGCAATTTTATGTGTTATATCCCCCCTTGGAGAAAACAAATGCACACTTTGCCTTTGAATTTTACAAAAAAAATTGAGTCTCCTTGTGTTACAATTTGGCAAAAAAGGATTCATGTTTGAACCTTTATTGTATACTAGATTAACAAGGTTGAGAAGAGTTTAGGGTTTTCTTATTTGCAAAAAAAATTGCTCTTCTATGTCTTATATCCCCTCGTGGAGAAAAAAAAAGCTCTTCTTGATTTGGTTGCAAAAAAAATCCTTAATTCTCTATTAGAATGCAAAATTTTAATAAAGCTAATCATTATTTAATTAATAATAAAATTTAATTTTGTAAAAAAATCAATGTAATATTAAAAAAAAATTGATTTTTAGACAAAAGGTATTAAATTATTAAAAAAATGATTAAAAATAAAAAAAAATTTACAGAAAAAATAAAAAATTTTACATTGGAAGGGTCCATTCCACCGCCCGCGTAAAAAAAAATTTCGGCCCCGACGGGAGTCGAACTCCCGACCTCCCTGTCGGGCCATGCCTTGGCGAGGGCTAAACCTCCAGTCGGGCTAGCTAGCCCGATGGAGATATGGGGGAGGAGACTTCATCTTGAAGCCTCCCCTCCCTAGGGCTTGGAGCGTGCGATGCACTCTAAAGCTTTTTTTTTAAAAGCTTTTGGGACTTTAGTCCCACATGCGCTGTGAAGGCGCATGTTAGTCATTTAAAAATGACTTAGCCCCTATGAGGACTCGATTGCCTACGGGCAATCAGAGTCCTCCTTCGACCTTTTGTTCACCACCACATCATGGCTAGTCGGGTCAGGGGGCACGTCGCCAGTCCACCACGTGTCACCCATGTGTCAGGTCCGGTGATACATGGCTTGTGTACCACGTGCCACGTCCGTCCTCATCCAATGGTTGTCCACTGCATCCGTCCTCGTCTAGTGGTTGTCCACCATGTGTTGTGTCTGGTCCAGGTCAAGTCCAATGGCTCTTCGCCACGTGTCATGTCTGGTCCAGTCCCATCAACACCTTGGGGTGCATGCCTAGGTCAGTGGCTATTCGCCATGTGTCTGATCTAGGTCGAGTCTAGTGGTAGTTCCATGTAAGCACCTTAGGATCTGTGCTCAATGTCGCATTAGCCTGCCACGTGTCCCATCCAGTGGAAGGTCTGAGTTAGTGCCTTAGGATCTATGCCCAAGCATGTGTGGGTCCCAGCTATGATTGTCCTCGAGATTTATTCCAGAGATGTTTCGTAGTGTGTAGAGTCTCTAGCCACTGATCATCAAGAATCGGAGGGCGCCCCTGCCCTCTCAGATCTCGATCGCTAGATCTAGCCATCAGTTTTCGAGTATCGGAGGGTGCGCCTACCCTCTCAGATCTCGGTCACCAGAGGTTTGATAGGGATGTTCCATGTCAGTTGGGGTCTGACAGGGATGTTCCATGTCAGTTGGGGTTAGACCCGAGAGTGCTTCTACCCTCGGGTGTCGGTCCAGTCTCTACTTGGGAGGGCACACCTACCCCCTTGACTGTGTGCTGGACCCACGAGGGTAGCACTAGCGGTTGTCGATAACCGGAG
Source organism: Wollemia nobilis (assembly GCA_028583015.1). Classification (NCBI taxonomy): domain Eukaryota; kingdom Viridiplantae; phylum Streptophyta; class Pinopsida; order Araucariales; family Araucariaceae; genus Wollemia; species Wollemia nobilis. The sequence continues at coordinate 27,944,451 of JAQPPZ010000523.1, forward strand.
GGTCTCCTGACCTCAGGATTTAGGTCTAGTGCTGCAGGCTATGGCCTCTTATCAGGCCTGACAGGTCGAACAGTAGAATGCTATCAGATCTATCGGGGTCCGCGGGCCTGCTCTCGTGGCCGCTTGATGACGTGGGCCTATGGGCCCTCTCCCATGGTCACCCAGTGATATGGGCCTGTAGGCCCTACTGCCTAGGATCTGCCTTGAGATCCGTGCAGGTCATGAGAGCCAGCAGGGCCCTCGAAGACTGTTCTAGGTCCAGGTTGGGTGGAACGAGCGAAGCTCGTATTAGGCCACCCGATTGCGATGATACCAATGATGCAAGGTAAGTCAAATGAAAATAATAATTATTAAATTAATCTAACTAAACATTAGGTTTAAGACTAATGTTTATATAATACAATGAAATAGTAAACCTAACTAATTCCCCACTAACCAAGCTAACAAACGCGTTAGGCTAGGTAGAGAGTTAGGTTTAGGATTGACTACCCTATGATATCTAGGCTAGTTACCATTAGATATTTAGGACAGTAAATATCTATATGGTAGAAAGTAAAACAGTAAATGTAGAAATAAATCCTAAGTAGTGTAATGCAATACACTAGCTTGTTTTACCTAGTGGAGTAAATGGTAATTATCCTAAGTAATGGAATATTACTCTAACACCACCTTCATATTTCTATAACTTCTCAAATTTTTGTTTGTCACTTGTCATATGACTGGAGCATCCACTATCAAGTATCCATGGTACATATTTATTTTGTGCTTTAAATGTTGTTTGTATGATTAAGGATTCCTTTTCTTCCTTAAGTCGCTCTTTTTCTTTCCACTCCGTTTTGATAGTAGTTTTGGGCTCTTGTTTTGCCTTTCCCTTATCAATAGCTTGTGAATGTTTTTCGAGAAGTTTTCTATTTTGTCTCATCCTATTTGGTTGAAATTTTCTTCTCTGAAACTGATTTGATGCAAATGTACTTCCACAGTTTCTTGCATTGTGCCCAAAATTATGACAGTTATAACATTCTACTGTATAATTCATCAAAGGAGAAAAAACATTTCTACTAGTGAAATTCCTTGGTCTTACATTATATTTGCAGTCTGAGATTTTATGTCCATAGCCATTGCATTTAAAACAAAAACCAAAAAAGGGATAATTGAACATGGGTGATGGTCTTTGCCATGTTGTCGTAGGAGCCATAGGTCTTCTTATTCTTTGATGTGTGACATTGGTGAATCCATCATTGTCAATTCTCCTTTCATGCCTGGCATTATTGCTTTCTTTTGCATGAGACGTTTTTCCTTGATCAACTTGATTCTTATCTTCATTCTTTATGGATTCTACATTTCTGGCCTTTGATCCATTTGATGATTCTCCTTCGATGAAACCCAGACCAAATTTGATGCCTACAGGCCTTTGGTAATTTATAATCTTATCCAACTTCATAAAAATTTCTTTGTGTTTGTGATAGCAACTAATTTTGTGATTCATCTCTTCTATCTGTGTTCGTAAACCAACATTATCTTCTTCTAGTTTGCAGCAATAATCTATTTTCATGGTAATTTGTACTTTGAGATCTTCAGATATTTTCTTGTATTCTTATGTCTGTACTTTCAGATTGGTTATGATTTCGTTTGCATCCTCAAGATTTTTTGAAATTTTCTTATTCTTTTTCCTCTCTATTTTCCACTCTTCAAGTGCAGAGATCAACTCACCTTCTAGATCTACTTCAGCCTCAGGGTTTTCACCACATACTTCAAAGTTCACTCCTTCCTTTTCTAATTTTACTTCTTCAAATGCCATGAAAAGAGCTTCACTTGTTTCCTCTTCAAAATCCTCATCAGAGCTGTCTTCTGATGAACTGACATTCCTAGAGATGAAACTTTTCTTCTTGAAGTTGCCTTTTCTAAAATTTGTTTTCTTTTTCCAGTCACTTCTTTCTTGGTGCGATCCTTCATCATTTTTGTTCTTCTCATTAAGTGGACATTTAGTCGCAAAATGCCCAATGCCTCCACAGTTGAAACATTTAAATGGTAGCTTTCCCCTATATTTTTCTTTTCCCCCTTTTAGTTTTCTAACAAAGTTTGCTTCCATTTCATCTGATGTCTCTTCTTCCTTAGACTCTTATTTTGCATTTTTATTTTTAAGGGCTTTAAAAGTTGCTTCTCTGTCTATGGGTTTAGATCTTCCTATCCTCATCTCATATGTAGTCAAAGAACCATACATCTCATCTATACTAAAATAATTTAGATTTTTAGCTTCTTCTATCATTGAGACTTTAGAATCAAACCTTTGAGGAAGAGATCTTAATACCTTTTTCACGATGGTAGAGTCTTCGATATCCTCGCCGAGTCCTCTAATTGCATTAATGATTCCATTAACTACTGAATCCCAGATGTCGTATCCCAAAACACAGAGATATTTCTACATCCTAATTCACCAGAACGCGTAATTAGATCCGTCAAACAATGTTGCTTTGTTTGATGAGAAGCATTCACCACCTGCCATTGTGTTACTTCCAAGATCACCCTAGCCGGTTAAGCTTGTACATGAACTTAGCTCTGATACCAATTGTTAGTATTACAATGACACTAAGAGGGGGGGTGAATCAGTGTAGCTATTTAAACTTGAATTTATAGCTCTTAATACCGCAGTAATTAAAACTTATTACTAGATACAACAAGTATAACAAAAGAGCATCACACAACACAAGATTTAATGAGGTTCACCAATGTGGCTACTCCTCAAAAATTGACTGCTTGAACTACCATCCAAATCTAGCCTTTGCAAAGCACCAACTTTATAATCAAATTACCAATACCCACTATAAGGAGCACCAACCCCTTATTTATCTGCACCAATAGAAAGGAGCACCAACCCCTTATTTATCTTCACCAACAGAAAGGAGCACCAACCCCTTATTTCTCTTTGCTTTTGCAAGACCCTGACTAGTCTTCTTCACCTTTCCGTTCTCTGCACACTCTACTCTCTCTACGCAATCACTTCGCACACTGCTTCATTACAGTCGAACTTCATGATTGTCTTCTCTATTTTATGCACTCTGCTCTCTTTGCAAATTTTGCACTTATCATGATTTGACATGACTTGCTCTCTATGCACAACGACCGTATTTCACACACGTTCCACTGCCATCTCAATTCTCCAAACAGCCCTCCTTTTATAACAATATTTTTATGATGAAAACCCTAATCTTAGTCGACTGTAAATCCTAATATTAGTTGGATTTCATAACTATAAACCCTAATTTTGGTCAGTTGTCATCGGTATTTGTCAGCTTCAACTCAAGAAGATGTTTGGTTTATCCATCGCTTGATGATTTCATTCTAGATAGACCCTGTAACCGCCATACTAACTTTTGATCACTCTTCGTATTTTAGCAGTATGAAATAACTCTATAACTGCCCCTGTAAATGCCGTAATGATGTTGGTCCACTATCATACTTTTCATTTTAGTCGGGTTCTCCTTCTTGACTTTTGCATTTATGACCTATCGCAAAATCATGACATTTTTTCCTCTGTAGCTTCTTTTGTTGTTGTTGCCACGAAAATACATGTCACGATATCATGACACTTTCACCTTCATACACTTTCTCTATTCTTTTGTCATGATATCGTGACATTTTTGCCTTTGTAGACTTCGTATTTTCTTTTGTCGCAAAATCGTGACATTTTCACCTCCATATACTTCATCTTTGCTTTTGTCATGATATAGCGACACTTCTGCTTCCATAGACTTCGACTTTGCTTTTGTCGCGATATCATGAAACTTCTACCTCTGTAGTCTTCAACTTAGCTTTTGTCACAAAATTGTGACACTTCTACTTCCATACTTAGCTTCTTTGCTTTTGTCGTGAAATCGTGACACTTCTACCTTCGAAGTCTTCTTCTCTGCTTTTGTCATGAAATCGTGACACTTCTGCTTCCATACTTTACTTCTTTGCTTTTGTCGTGAAATCACGACACTTCTGCTTTTGAAGTCTTACTTTATGCTTTTGTCACGAAATCATGACAGTTCTGTTTCTGTATGCTTCCTCTCTTTCTTTTTTCATGAAAATGCAACATGTCGTGATATCGCGACACTTTTCAAACTTACTTTCTCTCTCCTATTTTAGTCTCAAAAATGCGACATGTCACGAAATCGTGACACTTTTCTTACTTTTTCTCTTTCTTCGAACTTGTCGCGAAATCGTGACACTTTTTCCTGCTTTCTCTTTCTCTTCCAACATGTCGCGAAATCGCGACAGTTTTTCCACTTGTCTTTTTCTCTTCCAACATGTCGTGAAATCGCGACAGTTTTTCTTGCTTTTTCTCTCTTCCAACATGTCGCAAAATTGTGACAGTTTTTCTTGCTTTTTCTCTCTCTTCCAACATGTGAAATCATGATGGTTTTTCTTTCTTTTTCTCTGTCTTCCAACATGTCGTGAAATCGTGACAGTTTTTCCTCCTTTTTCTCTCTCTTCCAACATGTCGCGAAATCGTGACAGTTTTTCCTACTTTTTCTCTCTCTTCCAACATGTCCAACATGTTGCGAAATCGTGACAGTTTTTCTTGCCTTTTCTCTCTCTTCCAACATGTCGTGAAATCGTTAAAGTTTTTCTTTCCTACTGTATATGTCGTGATATCGCGACACTTTTCTTACTTGTCTTTTTTCTTTGATCTTTTGCATATGGGCCACTTCGATCTTCTTGGAAAATCACTGTACATGCTCTGAATAACCTTTGAACTCCTATTTTCTACATCTGAATAGCTTTTGAACTTCCTGTCCACTGCATCAATAGATCTATCTGATTGTGTTGACAATAATGACAATATCATTGCTGCACCTTGCTCAACACTCGTAAATTCACGAGGAGGCTTATCAGGAGGTTTCAGCATAAACTTCTCTGCTGTCTTCGTAGCATTAATATTAACAATATTTTTGCTATTAGTGACTCCATCACCCATAATTTTTTCATTCTTATATTGATTTTTGGATGTTTTCTCATCGTCTCTCTTTTTAAGCCGGCCTCTCCTAATGAGAGCATCTTCCACTCTTCGGGATAAGTCTATAGCCTGATCGAAGGTGGTCAAGGTAGCAGTTGATAATTCATAAGATAGTTGCTCTTGCAAATTATTAATAAATATGTCCAACATCTCCCTATAAGGTAACACAAAGTGCAATTTTCCTATCAACTGTCTCCACCTAGCTAGGAAATCAACAAAGCATTCATCTTTGCCCTGTTTTATGTTATACAATTCTTTAATGGTCACATCTCTTTTGATGTAGGCACTAAATTGATGAACAAAATACTCAGCAGTTTCTTCAAAATTCCTCAAAGAATTAGTGGGTAATTGATAATACCACTCTAATGCCATTCCTTCCAAGATTTTCAATTTTTTTTTTAGTAATAACAAGTCATCATGTGATATATGATGACATGCTATCCTAAACATATGAAGATGCTCTATGGGATCTTTAGTTCCTTTATATATGGGAAGAACAGGCATAGGAAAATGTTTAGGATATGACTATGCTACGACTATAGGATCTAAAGGCTGACTACATATCTCTCGATAATTATACGAGGGATGGTAGGGATCTATCTGGTCCATATGAAAAACTAACTATTTCACCACGGCTTCCAAATTGTTAGTTTGTCCACCATATTGGTTCAGTGGCACATAGGTATGGGATCTATGAGCGTATGATGGTGTGACACAAGGATTAGATGTTATATTGCTATTATGCAAAGTGTTGGTAGGAAGAGTATTATGAAGGGGATTTGTAATAGTATTATGTTGTACCTTAGATTGTTGGTAATTGGTGTTTGGTTTTGTTTTGGGTTTTTGTTGATTTAAGGTATGTTGATCAAGAGTTTGGAGAAATAGAGCAGTAAATGATGGTTTCTTTTGTGCGGGAATGACTCTAGGCTTGTTAACAAACACTTTAGATCATTGGGTAACCTGCTGTTGTTGCATGTTCTGGATCACAACTGCCATATCCAAATTGGATGGTCCAGCTTGATCACTCTCTTGATCAATAAAGGACAAGGGATTAGTGTGTGTTTGAAATACTTCTTCTATAGTTGCTTGAGTGTCACTAATTCGATCCTTGTCCATATGGGTTGCTCTATTAAAAACACCAATATTAGTGTTAATGAACTTCCAGAATTGTTCCATGTTCTCAAAAGTGATGGCTCCTCCTAGAGATATTTTAGGGGATGAGGATACTTCCTCTCTAGTAGTTTCTTCTTGTTCATTTGCTATAGAAAGCTCTTCTTCTTGATGATCTAGGGTTTCTTCTTCCTAAACTTGGTCCTTAGGAGGGACATTTTTGTCAATTAATGGTCTTCCTAACCAATCTTCATCTTCTTCGATTTGTTTTCCATTCATAAGTCTAGAAATTATGCTAAACTTAGGTTTTAGCAAACATATATACTTATATATATATATATATATATATATATATGCGATAGGGTTGAGAGGTATATATTTTAACTATATACCTACTATAATATTTTAAAGGAAATGTTTTGTGTGGTTTTTTTTGTGTGATTTTATTATATTATTATTTTACGAGAATAAAAATAACAAAAAACATGCTAGTTATAAGAAACAATAGTAGAAAGAATCACTTAGTTTTATATGAATAGTTTATGGATATCATTGATAGGGTCAAGTTCATTAGGAGTCATGAAATGCTCCTCTTCAAATTGGAAGTTGTTTTTCAAGAACTTGACAAAGTGTGCTATGGTAATATGATCTATTTCAGACTCTGACATGTAAAAATAAAGTTCATGGCAATACTCTCGATACAACACGACTCTAGGAACTCTATTCCATCTCTTTCTATCCGTAAGAACAACTTCTTGATCCTCTATACAAGATAGAAATTTATGTACTACAACTGTGTTCTCAAGGTATTCCTCAAAGGTGTATAATTCAGAAGACACAAGTGCTCTTTTATCGGCTAACCACCTATGGCAAGCTCTCTGAAGTTCATGATACAAAGTCACCTGATTAGGATCCATGATTCTATCTAGGACAAACCTCTTAATTTGCCTAAGTTCTACAGATCTAGATTTAATAATACCCAATCTCCTATCAAGTTCGTCCCACAAAGGTTGGGCTCTATATGTTTGAGGTACTCTAAGCACAGAAGTAATCTCTATGGTCGTTAATTGATTTTCAACATTTATGGAGACAACTTGTCTTCTATTATAATCTACCATCTAAATATGATATGCAAATTTAACAATTTTCTAATTATTCTAGATGTTCTTAATAATGTGTTTTTTTTTTTTTTGATTTTTTTCAAAAGGTGTTTTTAGTTTCACGTCGGATTCACCAAAATGTATCGCCCAAATTTTTCGCACCCTTACCTTCAGGCTAAAGGATCCATGCCCGAAAGGGGGATGCAAAAAGGATGGAACAATACCTCGGACGGAGAGGCCCTTTGATGGTCACGCATCTTGGAGGAGGGGTATAAAGGTGAATTTTTGACGGATGGTGGGGTTCACCAGGAAACTTTGAGTGGTAGTTTCCACGCCTAGGTTGAGAATGGGTTTTATTTTTTCATTTTATGTTCAATCATTTAGATTCCTAGGTTGGCCAAAATGAAGCTAAGCTATTCTATATGACAATTCTAATTTATATGAAGACAACAGACATAAATGAATCCTAATGTGATTAAATACAGAGAATAGGTTAAATGGAGAAGAGTACACCTGATTTATGATGTCTGATGAATATTCTAAAGCTTGTAGGATTCCAGATCATCCTGAATATGATAGGATCATATGTAATTGTACAAAATCATCCCAAATCATAGTCAATCATCTGAGATCACACAGGATCGTCAAAAACCTTACGAATTCATCAGAAACCTGCAATCAAGAAAACAAGCACCAAAACCCAAAAATACTATTGCAAGAATGATGCAAAGTGATAGAAATGAGAGTGTAGATGCTTAAATAACAAATCCAAATATCAAATTAAATGAGATGCAATTTTTTGGTAACTTATTTTGAATTTTATCATGCAATTATGCTAAATGAGGTGAACTCCAAGATGCAAAATAGAAGTAAATTAATCTAATGCACTAATAACTAAATAAACAAGGTACAAAATGCAAACTCAAGACTCTGATTTCCCCCAAGCTAGATTGCAGTCAAGATCATCTACAATCGTATGAGATCGTCATCGATCTTGATAGGATCATCCAAAATGGTGGTTGAATCGCCTGCGACGATCCAAGTTATCTCCTACTGAAACACAGTGAAATCCTGCAACACAAAAACTTGAAAACATGAATATAAAATCCTGTAGGGATTCAGGGAGAGCAGGCAAGGAATTGGGTAACCAGGGAATCAGGAGATCAAGGAATCAGGGGATCAGGAAATCAGGGGATCAAGAAATCAAAGGGATAAACTAGAAAAATCCTAGTTATAGGATTAGGGGGAGGTTAGGAGGTTGGGGATCATCCCAATCTGGAAGATCCTCAACATGGGAATCTCCAACCGTGTAGACAAGCTTTTGCCCAAGTTGGAGAGGTCGTTGAAACATAAGCTAATTATGAAAATTTGATTTTGGGAAGAAATCGTCTGGACGTTCTGTTCCAGATGAATTCATCCGATTTGGGATGATATCGTCATATCGGCGATGATATCGTCCAACGATCAAAACAACTTCTAAAAATGGTGCAAAAAATGAGGTGAGTGGTTAACGGGCGATTTCGGAGTTAAAATTTAAATTTTTACTTTTTACTGATGGTTTAACTGTGCCAATTTTAGGGTGCTACACTAACCGTCACAGGCCCCAATTTGTTGTGGCCTAAGCAAATCCCCCACCCGCAGCTACAAATTTTAGTATCTTATTATGAAATTATAGGTTTTGAATATATTCGAAGGGATCCAAATTTAACTAATAGATTCAGATAAATTCAAATTCTCTCTATCAAATTCGAATGCATCTGACAACAAACATCTAGAATAGGTAAGGATCTAAATCTATTTTTTATCATTTTTTCTAAAATTTAATTTCATATTCTTCTATTTTATGAAGCATTTGCATAAAAAAAAGAACATAGACTTAGTTGCATTATATTTTGCATTTATCATACTAGTTGAAAAAATCAAAACATAGACTTAATTGCATTCTTTTTTGCATCAATCATAATAGCTAAAAAACCAAAAGAAAAAGACAAAAACATAAACTTAGTTTTATTGCTCCTTATATTAATTTCACTAGTTTTGTAAACACAAAAGACAAAAAGAAAATATATATGCACATGTTAGTATAAAATCTACTTTTTACTTTTAGTGCACATAAATAAATCTTTGCATCTTAGTTAAATTTATAAGCTTGCTGCATACAATTGTTTTCATGAAAAATTGAAATGCATGTAGCTAGGCAATAGTTGCATTTTGCCAAACTTTAATTGTATGCTTCAAAGAATTAACTAAACACCCACCATTACCTAGACGTGGAAACCACCATAGAAAATGTTTCCTAGTGAACCCTTACCTAATTCATCGACAAACACCAAAGAGAGCACAACCCAAGTGTTTCTCGTTCGAGGTGTAGATACATTATTTTCCCTCTAACTTTTAGACATGGATCCATTAGCCTGAAAGAAAGGGGTGCAAAATTTTTGGGTCTACAGAAAGCATAAAAGGATGAAAGAAAGAAATACATAGTGGACACTTATAGGCACCTTACATAATCACAATATTTTTTATAGATAAGAATCACAACACTCTTATATAATAGATTAATTGGTGGGGGGTATTTATACAAATATTGAAAGCCAATTACATAAAAATATTTAACTTGATCCAACATAACAAGTGGACTTAAGGTTAATTATGAGTTACAAGACGTGTTTAATTATAATAATGTTAGCCACAATCCATAAGGTTTACATAATAAAATAATACAATAAGTTAAATAAAAGTGTATAGTGATTTCCCATAAGCCAAGATTATATCATACAATGTTGGCCTTGGACAGAAGTCAAATTATAATTTCAACACCCCTCATATTCTAAACTAAGGAGCCAAGGAGAGAAGACATTAGTGACAATAATATCTTCCCTCTATGCTCTAGTGGACCTCGACACTTGAGGAAGACTCATTTGTATCCCCTCATCATCTAGAAATCTATTAATGCGAAAATACCTCTACAAAAATATATCTATAGAGAAAACAGTACTCGTCATTGCCAATATAAGATATTCTTGTAAATATCCAAAGAACAACGATGCTATGATTCTATATGAAGAAGAGAAGCCAAGAGCACTCCCTTTAACAATATGCTCCAATCTTCAATAGTCGAATAAGACAAATCCTTTCTTTTATGATATACATTATCTTTTTTTAAAACTTCAACTTACCCATGGACCACCTAGTTTTCATCACCAAAAAAGGCTTTATATAAACCTCTTTATAAGAAAATCATTACAAAATTTCAACACTTTAAAAAAAAAATCATAAAATATTAGATCTTTATAAACAAGATAAATCAATAACCCAAAAGAAAAATTTACTCTAATTTATTTTAATTTATTTTACTGTATTTTTTAACAAACTTAAAAACTATTATAATTCTAAAAAATCCAACTATACTTCCCATAAATGTACACCAAATGTTTTAATTGTATAACATATTATCAATTGTTCCTTTTTTAAACAATAAAATAAATTTAAAAAATAATCACACAATGAACATCAATCCTTAAGCAAATACCACGCAATATACAATTTGAAAAAAAAAAAAACTCTGATACCACGGAAGAAAGGCTTCCATTAAACTTATTCCTTCTCCAAGGATTCGATAACACTTATTCCATTGAGGTGTTTATTTTAAGAGGTAATTTATAGGTGTTTATTTTAAAAGGTAATTTATTGTAATGTCAAAAATTAAATGTGTTTCTGTTTTTTTGTTTTGTTAATTTTTAAAACTTAAAATTATAATAATTTGAACATGTATCTTTAACCTTTATTTAAATTATATTTATTACAATATTTAAAATTTTAAAGATATAATTTTTTTTACTATTAATATAGTATTTCATATAAATCTTTACATATAGAACTAATAACATAGTTAACATAGTTGAGTATTGGATTATGACTTCCCCACAAACATATAATCTAAATATAATTTTTTCAAACATATAATCTAAATATAAATTTTTAGCCTTGTGTCATTGGATTCATGCCATATTTAATCATACTATTACTTTGAAATCATGAGTGATTTAAATTCCTATGCTGATTTGAATCACTTATATTATTTATACACACCCTTAAATACATATCAACTTTAATGATAGAGGCGGACGCCCTGATTGCGGAGCAAGAGGAAGAAAGAATGGTTGTGGAGGACTCTTCGTATTATCCGCAGCTTGTGGTTTTGATTTGCTTAGTGTTACGTTGTGCTTTTGCCCTTTTACCTTAATATTGTTGGTGGTTCACTGCACTTTCATTTTAGCCACTGCATTGTGTATTTTGTTTGATTTACGAAGAGTGCTTGGTTCCGCCATGCTGGAACAGGTTTCCTTGTGTAGCGAAGGGCACAGTGGGAATCGCAATGTTGGACGATCTCCTTTTTGCTTTTGGTGATATTTGTGCTAAGGTTGACTTAGATAGTCCTCACCTTCCTTCGCAATATTATAGCCGAGACCTCGGACGTCCTTAGCTTTGGGGAAGAGTGATAAAAGGGTTTATTCTTGCTAAAGTGGAATTGGCCCTTAGTAAATCAATGCTTCTTTAGTTTTCATCTGTTTTAGTTTCAATCAATCTAGAGTTTTTTTTATTAATACAATGTAATTAATTTAAAGTTTTTTGCAAAAGATCAATAATTTTTTTACATTAGTTTTGTAAGATTAATATTAATTAATATAAATATTTGTAAAAGATTATGGAATTGCCTTTAATAAATCAATGTTTCTTTAGTTTTCATCTAAAAATTTGCAATTAATTTAGGGTTTTTTATTAATACAATAATACTTTGGATTAATTTTGTAATTAATGGTTGATTAATGCAATAATATTTTTATATAATTTTTGTAAGATTAATATTCATTAATATAAATATTTGTAAAAGATTAAGGTTGATTAATGTAATATTACTTTAGATTAGTTTTATAAGATTAATATTAATTAATCTAAATTTTTGCAAAATATTTAAAGTTGATTTATGCAATAATACTTTAGATTAGCTTTGTAAGATTAATATATTTTTTATATATGAAAAACATTCAAGAAGGATGTCACTTTTGGGTAAGACCCAAGGAGGTAGGGGTATCTCTTCCATTAAAAATACTCAACGTTGACACCTAATATGCTACCTTTGACACACTAATGAGCATGCTTTAAACAACACAAAACAAGAACACACAAACAAAAATATAAACACGTAAAAAGATAAAACAAATAAAGCATACTCTTTGAGTATGTCAACAAAAAAATTACAATCAAACACACACACAAAAACCAAAAAGAACATGAACCACATAGAACAAACACACAAACAACATCACCAAAAAAAAAAAAAATTAATTAAAAATAAACAACACCAAAACAAGAAACACATAAAAAAACCACAAACATAACATAACAAAACACTACCATAACAAAAACAACAAAAAAGAAACAAATACACCACAAACCAAAAAACCACAGAACAAAACACGAAAAACACAACAAAAAAAACAAACCCAAAATAGAAACAACAAAATGAATCAATATACCACAAATGAAATTAAAAAAAAACAAATACAACAAAAACTAAGCACAAAGGAGCTATAGACAAAACAAACAAAATACGATAACACTAAAAATAAACCAAAGCTTAACAAATTACTAAAAATATCAGAAGTTGCTTAGCAAAATAGCCAAAGCTTCCAACATTGCCATAAAGAGACTGACTATAAACCTTAGGATTACGATTATCTTGCTTCATTCGAGTTGGGACTATAAGCTTACACTACTATTAAAATTTGTATGGTCTTTTTAAGGATCCGTTTTGTTTGTAGTTTGAATTTGCCCTTTTGTTTTGCACTGGGGTTGGTTTTTTACATTGTACATATTTTTTCCTTTACTATTATTTCTTAGCAGCTAATCTTTCTGTAGTATAAAATTATTTTATTTGAATAATAAAAAGGATCTATTTGATTTCACTCTAAGAGATAATTTTCAATCAAAAATAAAATATTTTTGTTATAGTGATAACAAATTTATTATAATTTATTAAAAATATATATTTATTTTATTTTTAATATATTTTTATTTGAAAAATAATGGGTGGATGTGTGACCTTTAAAAAATTCAATGATTTGATTTCTTTTTGTATTAGTAACAACAAGAAGAAGAACACATGATATTATAAATAAAATTATGAAAATTTATGGAACTTTTTTGTATAATCTTGATGTTTACTTTATATATATATATATATATATATATATATATATATATAATGCTATTAACAAAACAAATGTTTTTGAAAGATCTCACAACTTCTTACAACTTTTTAAGGAGCACAATCTCAAAAAATAACAACCAGCTTTATAACCACCTCACTAGAGCATTCCAAAGGGCAATAAACACCTAGGCCTACAACCACACTGAAAGGGGCACTAAATTGGACTTAGCAAAGAAACCTAAGCAATATCCAAAACTTTAAATGTTAAAAATTCAATGAGTACAAAGATATAATGGACGAGAACTACGCATCGAGTTCCAAACATCTAGTTTGAATTTAAAAACAAACAATAACTGAGGCTCAAAATATAGGAAAACTACCCATCAATAAATAAAATGCACTAATTCGACTTTAAACAAGCGGACTCCATCTAGAAAATAAATTAAATATACATAGGAACAATTAATGCCCACATGCCGATTAAAAGCAATCAATCCCGAGAAGAGATTTAAAATAAAAACTGCTCTAGATTTGAAAACCACCAAAAGAAACCCCAAGACTCGAAGAACAAGAATAGAGACCATGTAGTGCCAAAGAAAAAACCTCTACCAGGTTTTTTGAAGCAGGGAACAAATAAACACTTCGACCTAGAGGAAAGAAAATAAAGCTATGAAGAACTTCAATCTAGGCTAGACAAAATCTTTAACAATAGCTTCAATAGGAGCAAACCGATGATTGATAAAATGATCTTACATAAGAGCAAAAATGAATGAAATAAAGTTCAAAAAATAAATCCCACTCATCTAGAAAGCCCTGGCTTCCTACCCAACACATCATCCAATGAATGGGCCCAAAACACCCCATGGAAAACCAAGATCAAAAACTAAAATATCTTCCAAAGCAGCACAAATATTCAAAAACTAAAAACCAAAAGAATCCTGTTCAACATCCAGGGGCAGAGGAACAACACCCAAAAATAGAGGACACCTTGAAACATGACAACACGAAGTCTTCCAAAAAGTTGGATTCCAAGAACCCAGTAAAAACTCGTCTGACCATCTACCTATGAAAAAACTAGCTACTATGGTTCCTTCAGATGGCCCAAAATTCCACCCAACCCCCAACTATGGTTCCTTCAGTTGACCCCATCATTCCACCCAACAACTAGCTTACATCAGAAGCACCAACAACTAAACTAGAGACCTAGTAGTCCAGAATGAACATCGATAGGAGACCACCCAACAACCCAACCAGTTTATGAAGATCCTTCAGCTAGCCCAACCTCCTTCCCCAACCCCCAAACTGAGGTTCCAGATACCCAACCCTCCTCTCCAATCAAACCAACAAAAGATGCAGGGCCATCTACTAAAGAAATTCTCTGCCCAAACAAGCATCCACTGGAATGTAAGAAAGATTCTAAAAATATAAGGCACAGATCCTCAAGTCATAGGCACTCTAAATGCAGGTGGTCCTCACACCGCAGGCCCTCACACCCCACAAATATTGCAATAATATTAATGAAATAAAAAATAAAAAATATTACAATTCAAGTGTTTATTTTAAGAGGTAATTTATTGTAATATGAAAAAACTAAATGTGTTTATGCTTTTCTTTGATAATTTAGTTGTGTAAATAGTTTTTTAACATCTTTGAAATAAAAAATTATATTAGTTTGAGCATGCATCTTTAACCTTTATTCAAATGTATTTATTAAAATATTTAATATTACAAGGATATAATTATTTTTTACTATTAATATATTTCATAGATAGTTATTAACGTATATGGAATATGGAATATATATCTTTACATTTAAAACTACTAAAATAGTTGAGTAATGAATTATAAGTGGCTTCCCCTACAAGTGTATATTCCAAATATAAAATTTTCCATTGTGTCATTCGAATCATGTCATATTTAATCATACTAGTGTTAAAAAATTAAACCATATTTGATGCTGAAGGGTTCTCTAACAGGACGTATCATCGCAAATATGATCATCGTAATTCTAAGCGTACATGTAGATGCAGTTCGATGATTGGTTAGAAACCCTACTTCCGCATTAAACTCATGTCATACAGTTGGTGATCCTTTCTCACCCCTGTCCTCCAAATCCAGCTATAAATATCAGTGTAATCAACATTTTGCACATAGCAAGAGTAGTAGAAGCATGGCAGAGCGAGGCAAAAGAGAGTAGCAAAATTGAGAGGAGAAGAAGAAATTGGAGCTATAGCTTTTAGAATTTCTTTATTTTGTGTTTATCCTACAACTATTTGCAGATGTTTGTAGAGCTTCATAAAGGAAGCACTGTAATTGCACTTTGAAAAATAATATATTTATGTTTGTGTAGTTCTATAAATTTCTCCTCTTGTCTACCGTGGGAAATCACCTTTAGACAATATTTGTTCAGTAAAGAATTTTTTTTAAATTTCTTAGCAAGATACGTTTCTTTTATTTCCAGAACGTGAGGTTCATGTTTTTATTCCTCCGAATCCTAGGTTCACGGTATTTTTGGCCCGAAGGCAAACTTCGGGGCCAACTCATCCGAAGTAATCTTGGGGTTCTCGAAGCTTCGAAGACAAGCTTCGGAGATTACTCCCCCAAAGACAAACTTCGAGGAGTTTTTGCCCCGAAGTCCCATATCGACAGCTTCTTGCCCGAAGTAGCACTTTAGGGTATTGCTACCCCGAAGTCATAGTTTGGATCCCTCCTTTCCTAAAGTAGCCATCTCACTGCCAGACTCAGTGAAGCAGCCATCTCACTGCTAGACTCAATGAAACAACTGTATCACTGCCAGTTCTGATGAAGCAGCAACCTCACTGCTAGACCTAGTGAAGCAACCATCTTACTGGTTGAGCAAGAAATGTACAGTCTTGTTGTTTGAGCTCATGAAATAGAATGATGTCTAAATTTTTCCTTCAAATTGGTATCAAATCTTGTGCCCTCCCATGGAATATTGAAGCAATGGCTTCTAGAAATAACTCATTGCAGTTGCAGATCCTATGGTTCAACGACAAGAACTACGATTACTGGAGCATCTAGATGAAAATTCTATTCGGGTCTCAGGAGCTTTGGGACTTGGTTGAGAATGGTTATGCAGAACCGGTAGATGCAGTAGCATTGGCTACACTCTCCCAAGAAGATAAATACTTGTTAAAGGAAAACTAAAAGAAGGACCAGAAGGTATTATTTTACATCATGTAGGCGATTGAGGAGACTATTTTCCCATGGATTGCAGCAACAACCAAAGCAAAGCAAGCTTGGGAAATTTTAGCTAGTTCTTATCAGGGCACCAACAAGGTGAAGTTGGTGAAGCTATAGATGTTAAGGAGGGAGTTTGAGAACCTGTAGATGAGTGAGTCAGAGTCCATGAGTGACTTCTTCACCCGAACAATGGATGTCATCAACCAGATGCGGTTGAATGGAGAGATTATGCAAAACTAGAGAATTATGGAGAAGATTCTGAGAAGTCTACCTGCAAGGTTTGACTTAGTTGTGATTGCAATCAAAGAATTGAGGGATTTGACAACCCTCTCTATGGATGAGCTCATGGGTTCCCTACAAATGCATGAGCAGAGGCTGAGCCGCTCAACTCAGTCCTCATTGGAGTAGGCATTCAAGGCGCAGGTCTCATTTTGAGATAGTAGCAGAGGAGAATCCCACCAAGGAGCCTCTAGTTCTCAAGGAGGAAGAGGCAGAGGCAAGTGTGGGAAAGACCACAAGCAAGGAGGAAGGTCAAACTGCAATAACAAGGATACCGACTGCAATAACAAGGATACCGATTACAATTTCCATCAAGCAGGAGGAAGAGGCAATGACAAAAATCAGCAAGGAGGATCTAATCAGAAGAAGGATAAATCGAAGATCCAATGCTATTACTACAAGAAGTTTGACCACTATATCTCTGAGTGCAGAAAGAAGATGGCCAAGGATAACCAATAGCAAGTGCACTACATAGATGAAGCTGGAAATACAGAGTGTAGAGATGCATGTGGAAATATGTTGTTGACTTGTAGTATTGAGGAGGAGATCCAGAAGAATGTCTGGTATCTCGATAGTGGGTGCAACAACCACATGACTAGGAACAGAGAGATGTTCTCACAACTGGATGAAACAGTCTAGTCTAAAGTGAATATGAGGAACAATAGCAAGGTTCCTATAGTGGGGAAAGGAAAAATCCTTATCCGCACTAGGCACGGTGAAAGGAAGCAAATCCATGATGTGTATTATGTGCCTAGGTTGAAGCACAACTTGTTGAGTGTTGGAAAACTTGTGCAGAAGGGGTACACTATTCAATTCAAGGATGGAGTCTACACCATCAGAGACAGAGAGCATGGGTAGATTGCAACTATGTCCATGATGAAGAACAAAATGTTTTCACTACATATTCAAAATGAATATCTGATGTCTCTTAGTGTAGTTGTGAAGGATGCTACCTGGCTGTGGCATCTCAGATTTGGTCACCTGAGTTTTAGTGGCCTAAATTTGCTACACAAGAAGTAGATGGTGAAGGGTTTACCCCTTATTGAGCAATCAAATTAGGTTTGTGAAGGTTGCTTGGTCGAAAAGCAACACAGGGATGCATTCCTTGTAGGACAGTCTTGGAGAGCTTCACAACCACTGGAGCTGGTGCACTCAAACATTTGTGGTCCAATGCAGACCAACACTTTTACCGATAACAAATACTTCCTGACCTTCATTGATGACTTTAGCTAGAGGACATGGGTTTATCCCATCAAGTAGAAGTCAGAAGCATTTGCCAAATTCAAGGAGTTCAAGGCTCTGGTTGAGAAACAAAGTGATTACCAGGTGAAGACTCTCAGGACATATGGTGGAGGTGAATACATCTCCAATGAATTCCATAATTTTTGCAAGGTAAATGGAATTCATAGGCAACTTACTACTAGATACACACCACAATAGAATGATGTAGCTGAGAGGAAGAACAAAATGATCATGGAGATGGCACGAAGTATGCTGAAGGTGAAAGGATTACCGCATGAGTTCTGGGTAGAAGCTATAGCTTGTGCAGTTTATCTGCTGAACAGATGTCCCACCAAGAGTGTGAAGGACAAGATTCCTTAGGAGGCCTAGAGCAATCAGAAGCTAAGTGTGGCTCATTTGAGAGTTTTTGGGTGCATAGCATATGCACATGTTCCAGATGAGAAGAGGTAGAAGCTGGATGACAAAGTAGAGAAGTGTATCTTCATAGGGTATAGTGAACAAGTGAAGGCATATAGGCTATATAATCCTATGACGAAGAAGCTTGTCATCAATCGAGATGTGAAGTTCTTGGAGGATGAAGCTTGGAACTAGAAATTGAAGACTGGCCAGCCAGAGCCAGCAGTTATTGAGTCTAAATACTTGGAGGAAAATAGGGTGCAACCACCTGTAGCTTCAAGTAGTAGCAATGGTGCCAGTAGTAGCACAACCTCATCATCTCAGTCACCTCCACTTGCAAGCAGGATTCCCAACTTGAGGACACCCACGAAGATGAGGAGCTTGCAAGACATCTATGAGGTAACCCAAAATCAAGAAGATGAAGAATATTCTGACTTTGCTTTATTTTTTGAGTGTGATCCAATTTCGTTTGAAGAAGTAAGTTAGAATTAAAAATGGGTGAAGGCAATGGATGAGGAGATAGAGGCCATAGAGAAGAATGAGACATGGTAGTTGATAGATCTCCCAATAGGGAAGAAGACCATTGGGGTCAAATGGGTATACAAAATAAAGTTTAATGCCCAAGGAGAAGTTGATCGACATAAGGCCAGATTGGTGGTGAAAGGCTACAAGTAGAAGTTAGGGATTGACTATCATGAGGTGTATGCACCTATAGCAAGACTTGACACAATCAAGATGATCCTGGCATTGGTAGCCCAAAAGGGTTGGAAAGTGTATCAGATGGATGTCAAGTTTGCCTTCCTAAATAGAGTGTTGGAAGAAGAGGTCTACATAGACCAACCACTAGGCTATGAGCTAGAAGGACAAGAAGGTAAAGTCCTAAAGCTAAAGAAGGCCCTGTATGGGTTGAAGCAAGCACCCAGGGCATGGTACAACTAGATTGATGGCTATTTTTAGGAGAATGGGTTCATCAAATGCCCATATGAGCACACCTTGTACCTGAAGACAAATTTTGAAGGGGGGATGATAATTGTTTGCTTGTATGTGGATGATCTAATATATACTAGCAACAACAATGTGATGTTTGACCAGTTCAAAATAGCCATGAAGAAGGAGTTCGAGATGACGGACTTAGGGTTGATGAAGTATTTTCTTGGCATTGAAGTTGACCAATCAGCAGATGGCATCTTCATTTCTCAGGGTAAGTATACGAAGGATGTCCTAAAATAGTTTAAGATGGAGGATAGAAAACCTACCATCACACCTATTGCCATAGGTCTGAAGCTGAGCAAGTTGGATTCCAGTAGAAATGTTGATCCAACTCTATTTAAGAGGCTAGTTGGTAGTCTCATGTATTTGACTACAACTCGACCAGATTTGATGTTTGGAGTGAGCTTGATTAGTAGGTTTATGGAGACTCTAAAGGACACGCACTGGCAAGTAGGCAAAAGGATTTTGCACTATGTCAATGGGATGCAAAACCATGGAATTTTCTATGCTAGAAAAGACCAGCTAGAACTGGTGGGCTACATAGATAGCGATTGGGTTGGCAACACTGATGATCGAAAGAGCACTTCCAGCTATGCTTTCCATATTGGTTTGGGAGCAGTTTCATGGTCATCCAAGAAGTAATCGATAGTTGCGTTGTCCACTACTGAGGCAGAGTATGTTGCCACCACATCAATCGCATGCCAGGTAGTATGGCTGTGAAGAATCTTGGGTGAGCTGAATCATCCATCGAAAGGGGTGACAACCATTTTTTGTGACAACAATTCTGCCATAGCACTGTCAAAGGATCCAGTGTTTCATGGCAGGACGAAGCACATTGACATCCGGTATCATTTCATCAGAGAGCTGGTGAAATTTAATGAAGTTCAGTTACTGTTTTGTAGGTCCAAGGAGTAGGTAGCTGATATTTTCACAAAACCTTTGAAGGAGGAGGACTTCAATAGGTTACGAGAAATGTTGGGCATCAAAGTCTTTGTGAAATTTGGTTTAAAGGAGGGTGTTAGAAAATTAAACCAAATTTGATGCCTAAAGGGTTCTCTGATAGGCTATATCACCATAAATCTGATCATTGTAATTTCAAGTGTATGGGTAGTTGCAGTTCAATGATTGGTCAGAAACCCTACTTCTGCATTAAACTCATTTAGACAGTTGGTGAGCCTTTTTCACCCCTGTCCTCCAATTCCAGCTATAAATACCAGTGCAATTGGCATTTTGCACATAGTGAGAGCAGTATAAGTGTGGCAGAGCGAGGTAGAATAGAGTAGCAAAATTGAGAGAGAAGAAGAAGAAACTGGAGCTGTAGCTTTTTGAATTTCTTTATTTTGTGTTTATCCTGCAACTGTTTACAGATGTCTGTATAGCTTCAGAAAGGAAGCATTGTAATTGCACTCTGATAAATAATATATTTATATTTGTGTAGTTCTGTCAATCTCTCCTCTCGTCTTCGTTGAAATCTACCGTGGGAAATCATCTTTGGACAATTTCTATTCAGTAAAGAAAATTCTCTAAATCGCTCAGCAAGCTGTGTTTCTTTTATTTCTAAAACGTGGGGTTCGTATTTTTCTTCCTCTAAATCCGAGGTTTATGACATTGTTGGTTCGAAGGTAAACTTTGGGGCCAACTCATCCAAAGTAAGCTTGGGGTTCTTGGAGCTCCGAAGACAAGATTCGAAGATTAATCCCCCAAAGATAAAATTCAGGGAGGTTTTACCCTGAGGTCATAGATCAATAGCTTCCTGCCCGAAGTAGCACTTTAGGGTATTGTTGCCTCAAAGTCGCAGTTTAGAGCCCTTTTTTTCTGAAGTAGTCGTATCGTTTCTAGACTCAGTGAAGCAGTCATCTCACTGCTAGACTCAATGAAACAACTATCTCGTTGCTAGGCCTGATGAAGCAATAATCTCGTTTCTAGACCCAGTGAAGCAACCATCTCACTGGTTGAGCGAGTGAAGTACAATCTTACTATTTGAGCATTACGAAACAAAAAACATCTAAGTTTTTTTCAACTAGAACTTTGAAATCATGAATGATTTATATTGCTATGATAATTTGATTCACTTTTTTTACACACCCTTAAATACATAGTCCCTGGTATTGTATTCGTTGGTCCTTGTAATTCAAACCTACCTGTTAGATGATGCCTTTGCTAGGGGTTTCTAGCGCCTGGGTTGTAGTGCATATGGTGCAAATAGTTGGTTTGGTCAGGGTACACGTAATTCAGCTTAGGGTTGTTTGTTTTCCTTTTTACTTTGGATGATAGTTTTGCTAAGGTTGACTTAGATAGTCCTTACCTTCCTTTTCAATATTATAGTTGAGACCTTAGATGTTCCTAGATTTCGGGAAGAGTGATAAAAGGATTTATTCTTGCTAAGTGTTACTTTGCATTTTTTGGAATTGGCCCTTAGTAAATATATGTTTGCATAAGATAAATTCTTTAGTTTTTATCTATTGTAGTTTGCAATCAATCTACGATTTTTATTAATGCGATAATAATTTGGATTAGTTTTGTAAGATTAATTAATCTAAAGTTTTGTAAAAATCTTAGGTTTATTAATGTAATATTATTTTAGACTAGTTTTGTAAGATTAATATTAATTAATTTAAAGTTTTGTAAACGATCTAAATCTGATTAATGCAATATTATTTTAGATTAGCTTTATAAAAGATATAATGTTGATTAATGCAATATTATTTTAGATTAGCTTTGGAAGATTAATATTAATTAATCTAAAGTTTTGCAACATATTTAAGGATGATTAATGCAATAATATTTTAGATAAGCTTTGTAAGATTAATATTAATTAATATAAAGTTTTGCAAAAGATCTAAGGTTTAGTAATGCAATATTAGTTTAGTTTAGCTTTGTAAAATAAATAATGTTTAATCTAAAGTTTTTAAAAATATCTAAGGTTGATTAATGCAATATTATTTTAGTTTAGCTTTGTAAGATTAATATTAATTAATCTAAAGTTTTGCAAAATATCTAAGGTTAATTAATGCAGTAATACTTTATATTAGCTTTGTAAGATTTTTTTTTTTTTTTTATTTATCAAAAATATTCGAGAACCATGCCACTTTTGGGTAAGACCCAAGGAGGCATGGGTATCTCTTCCACCAAAAATATCCAAGGCTCACACTTGGCCGACCACCTTTGACACACGCAAAGAGCATGCCTAAAAAGCAATACAAAATAAGAACACAAAAACACAAACACACAAAAACTAAAACAAATAAAGCATACCCCTTGAGTGTGTGAAAAATAAAAAGCACAATAAAACACACACACACAAAAAGGAAAAAAAATATGAACTACACAGAACAAACACATAAACAACATAGGAAAACATAATAAAATAAAACACACAATAAATAAATTAATTAATTAAAAATTAAAAATTAAAAAAATGACAAAAATAAACAACACCAAAACATGAAACACACAGAAAAAACCACAAACACAACATAACAAAATACTACCATAACAAAAACAACAAAAAGAAACAAATACACCACAAACCAAAAAACCATAGAACACGAAACACACATAAAAAAAATCAAAACCAACATAACACAACAAATCCAAAACTAAAACAACAAAATGAATCAAAATGATTCGCGCTGGGGAGGATTAGACGTTTTTCGCAGGACTGCCCAAACTTTCGAACTCGTTTTGGCCATATCTCACTCATCCGAACTCGAATTGAGCTAAAATTTTGAGGGTAGATGCCTGAAAAACCCTAGAACATCTCCACCAATTTTCATATCATTTGGAGCAACACAGATCCTAGCGCATCCCTATTTGTGAACAATATATTTGGCAAGCGGCTATGTGAGGGTTTCATCTGGGTTGAGTGCAAGCAGCTCCAAAGGTTTGGTTTTAGGGCCTTCGGGCCCTAGCATCCAATATGTTTGTGGTTTATGCTCAATATTTTGGTAAGAAATGTTGCAGGGGATACAAGATGGGTTAGAAATTTGTCTTTCAATAGATCATACTATGAACTTGAGTGACAACGGCTT
Organism: Wollemia nobilis; assembly: GCA_028583015.1. NCBI lineage: Eukaryota > Viridiplantae > Streptophyta > Pinopsida > Araucariales > Araucariaceae > Wollemia > Wollemia nobilis. The sequence continues at coordinate 27,968,016 of JAQPPZ010000523.1, forward strand.
CCAATTTACTGCACAAAAGAAAAGTGAAAACCATACCTTTCCACGACATCTAGGGCAAGGATTAAAGAGACCACAAAATAAGTTTCAAGTAGTTGATCAAAAAATGGCTCATATTTCAAGTGAATCTGGTGCTAAGGTTCACCCACAAAATAATTCTATTGTGAAAACCCTTGTCAAGGGTAAGAATTTCGAAGACTTAGTCCCAAAAATGAATTTTAGGGATGCCCTTCGTGGTGGACAGCCTCAGCCCAATGCTAATATCAATATTAGGGATTCTCATAAACCTCTAAGAATGCCTAATATTGATCCCAGGAAAATGGAGTCAGGATGTCTTAAAGCAGTTGATGGAACTCCTATTATTAAGCTTGATATGAGTAACATTCAGACTGACATTGAAGATTTGGAAAAAAGAGGACTAATTTGTCGGTTCGTGGGTTTTCGTCCGAGTCTATCTCGCTTTCAAAGTCTGGGCTACAAAAAGCTGGAAAACTAAAGGTGAGTTACAAATCTCTATTTATCCAAATGGTTATTTTCTTGTTTTATTTGCTAATAATGAAGATAGAGAGAAAAATTTTCAAGGGGGTCCTTGGTTTTTTGGAAGGGCAAGGCTTTTCATGAATCCCTGGCATACTAAATTTAAAGCCGAAGAAGAGATGCCTTCTATAGCTCCCGTGTGGGTTAGAATCTTTGGCCTCCCTATTGAATTTTGGAATCCTACTGTTTTTTCTTCAATTGGAAACTCTTTATGAACTTTTATGATGACTGTTGATTGTACTCAAAATTTTGAACATATTATTTATGCTCAAATTTGTTTTTTAATGGATTTTGACAAACCCCTACCTAAAAATATCACATTACAATTTGGGGAAGACACTTGGGAGCAAATAGTGGACTATGAGAACATTCCTTTTTGTTGTAGAATTTGCCATGAATATGGTCATTTGGCCAGTGCTTGCCCAAATAAAATTCCTGATCAAAAGAAAGAAGATATAAACTCAACAGGTTTCCAAATACCTAAGAAGAAGAACACTTAGAAAAAACCAGTAATGAAGGATCAATCAAAGTCATTTGCTAATACGTTTGAAACCCTTTCCACAAATGATGTCCCAAGTGAGGAAGGAAATAATGGAAACTGAAATCTTAGAAACACAATTTAAATATGAAGTAAAGAACTCAAAGACAAACCAACAAATCAAAGGTTTTCAACAGAAAAAAAAGGAGAAAATTTACACAACAAAAATAATATTTCAAATGTCAAAACTTCAAATAATGCAGGTCCCAATATAGACTCCATTGAACCATCTAGTAAAATTTTGGCTGTGTATGAGCATTCTTCAAGGTTAGAAGCCATCTCAGATTCAATTGGAATAAGTCAAGAAACAGGGAAACAAAAATTGAAGATGGATTCTAATCAAAAAGTAGGTCGCAAGACCAATCAATATCATATGGTAAAAGAAGGTGAAAATCTTGTAGAGGAAGGTAAGATTAATGCCCTTCCCAACATTTTTAGCCCTGGTATTAATGAAGATCATCACTTGGAATATTAGAGGACTCAAAGGGAGTCTTTCAAAACAAAATGAAATTAGAAGAATGATTCGAGATAAATCATCCACATCTTGTTTTCCTTCAAGAAATAAAGATGTCAATGGAGGATATGGACTTAATTGCCAGTAAAATTTGGCCAGCTGGAAAAGTGGTTTCCCTTAGTTCCCAAGGGACTTCGGATGACATTGCTTGTCTTTGGGACCCAAAAGAGGTAGTTATTCACCATATGGTTGGCATTTGGGGTTTGTTGGCTATAGCTATTCAAAGTAGACATTCCAACCAGATTATGCTCTGTATTACTTTTTATGCCTCGACTTCTTTGGAGGAAAAAAGAAGACAGTGGAAGGATATTACTCATATTATCTCTCATTTTTCTAAAGCTTGGATCTTGATCGGAGGATATTTCAATACCATCCTCTCTTTGGATGAGAAAATAGGGGGAAATATAAATTGGACAAAAGTACTAACCTCATGAGCGAATATATTGCAAACATCCATCTTGTGGATATCCAACCAGATAATGGCCTTATGAATTGGTCTAACAAAAGGCAAGTCTTCGCTTGTATAATGGAGATATTGGATAGGTTTTTGCTCTCTGGAAATTTCTTAATCCATGGTCACATTCCTAAAGTGAAGACTCTTAATAATGCTGGTTTGGATCATTGGCCAATCATGGTGGAAATGTGGAAAACCAATGTGAATTTCTCTCCTTTTTGTTTTCAATTAATGTGGCTTAGAGACATTTCCTTCAGATCTCGTGTGCAACAATGGTGGAAGGAAGGTAAACCTAGGCATGGGACTAAGATGTTCTGTTTTGCCAAAAGACTACAATACATTAAATCCAAAATCAAGACTTGGAACTGGAAAGAGTTTGGGGATGTTCATAAAAAAAACATGAATTTATTGCTCCTATTGAAAATTTGAATAAGAAAATCTGTTTAGATGGCCTCACAGAGAAGAGAAGTGCAGATGAAATTAAACCCACAACTCAGTTAGAGGAATGGGAAAAAAGAGAAGAAATATTATGGGAGAAAAAATCTAGAATTCAATGGTTCAAATAAGGAGATCGAAACACAAATTTCTTCCACAAATATCTTCTAGCTCGAAGATCTCACAACTTTATTTCTTCCTTAAAATCATATTCTGGAGATGTTGTTTATACTTGGGATGGCATGAACTCTATTGTTGTTGATTACTTTTCCAATATTTTTGTTGCTACTCCTCTTGACTCGACTTCACAACAAAATGTTCTTCAAGCAATCCCTTCTCTTATCACTTTTGAGGAGAACTCTATTTTGACTACTCCTATTACTATCAATGAGATTCAACAAGTAGTTTTTAAAATGCAAAAAGGGAAAACCCCAGGTCCTGATGGTTTTCCTATTGAGTTCTACCAAGAGTTCTGGGATATCCTTCAAGTTGATTTATTAGAGGTGGTGGAAGAAGCCAGGAAATCCAAAGAAATTTTGAAGGTTATCAATAAAACTTATATTACTCTTGTTCCAAAAGCTCAAGAGGTTGATCATATATCAAATTTTAGACCTATTGCTTTATGTAATGTTCTTCTCAAAATTATTACTAAAATCATGGCGAGAAGGTTGAAGCCTCTTTTGCATAAGATTATTTCTCCGGAGCAAAGGGGGATATGTGGAAGGCCGTCAAATAGTAGATGAGATAGTTCTTGCTCAGGAAGCCATCCATTCCATGGATATGCAAAATTCTCCTTCTATGTTCATCCGGTTAGACTTATCCAAAGCTTATGACAGAGTGGATTGGCACTTCCTTATCAAAGTTTTGAGGCATTTTGGTTTCTCTAAGGATTGGATGGATTGGATTATGAGATGTATCTCTTCAGTTTCCTACTTAGATCTTATCAATGGCAGGCCTTCTCAATATTTCCCAGCTTCCAGAGGTATTAGGCAAGGTGACCCGCTATCCCATTATTTATTCATCATTCTTGCTAAATGCTTTGGTAGTGTTGAGCAAGGTGTAGCAATAGTATTCTCATTGTTGTCAACACAGTCAGATAGATCTGTTGATGCAGTGGACAGGAAGTTCAAAAGCTATTCAGATGCAGAAGACAGGAGTTCAAAGGTTATTCAGAGTATGTACAGTGATTTTCCAAGAAGACCGAAGTGGCCCATATGCAAAAGATCAAAGAAAAAGACAAGTAAGAAAAGTGTCGCGATATCGCGACATATACAATAGGCAAGAAAAACTGTCATGATTTCGCGACATGTTGGAAGAGAGAGAAAAAGTAGGAAAAAATGTCACGATTTCGCGACATGTTGGAAGAGAGAGAAAAAGCAGAAAAAACTGTCGCGATTTCGCGACATGTTGGAAGAGAGAGAAAAAGCAAGAAAAAACTGTCGCGATTTCGTGACATGTTGGAAGAGAGAGAAAAAGCAGGAAAAACTATCGCGATTTCGCGACATGTTGGAAGAGAAAAAGGCAAGTGGAAAAACTGTCGCGATTTCGTGACATGTTGGAAGAGAAAGAGAAAGCAGGAAAAAGTGTCACGATTTCGCGACAAGTTCGAAGAAAGAGAACAAGTAAGAAAAGTGTCACGATTTCGCGACATGTCGCATTTTCGCGACTAAAATAGGAGAGAGAAAGTAAGTTGGAAAAGTGTCACGATTTCGTGACATGTCGCATTTTCGCGACTAAAATAGGAGAGAGAAAGTAAGTTGGAAAAGTGTCACGATTTCGCGACATGTCGCATTTTCGTGACTAAAATAGGAGAGAGAAAGTAAGTTTGAAAAGTGTCACGATTTCGTGACATGTCGCATTTTCGTGACTAAAATAGGAGAGAGAAAGTAAGTTTGAAAAGTGTCACGATATCGCGACATGTCGCATTTTCACGACAAAAGAAAGAGAGGAAGCGTATGGAAGCAGAACTATCACGATTTCGTGACAAAAGTAGAAAGCAAGACTTCGAAAGCAGAAGTGTCACGATTTTGCGACAAAAGCAAAGAAGTAAAGTACGAAAGCAGAAGTGTCACGATTTCATGACAAAAGTAGAGAAGAAGACTTCAAAGGCAGAAGTGTCATGATTTCGTGACAAAAGCAAAGAAGCTAAGTACGAAAGCAGAAGTGTCACGATTTCGTGACAAAAGCTAAGTTGAAGACTACGGAGGCAGAAGTGTCGCGATATCGCGACAAAAGCAAAGTCAAAGTCTATGGAAGCAAAAGTGTCATGATATCACGACAAAAGCAAAGACGAAGTATACGAAGGCGAAAGTGTCATGATATCGTGACATGTATTTTCACGGGCCTAAGCAAAGAAAAAGAGCAAGGAGAAAAAGTGTCGCGATATCGCGACATGTTGCATTTTCGCGGGCCAAGGCAAAGAGAAAGAGGAGAGAGAAAAAAGTGTCGCGATATCGCGACATGTATTTTCGTGGCAACAACAACAAAAGAAGCTACAGAGGCAAAAATGTCATGATTTCATGATAGGTCGTAAATGCGCAAGTCAAGAAGGAGAACCCGACTGAAATGAGAAGTATGACAGCCAACTAAAATTAGGGTTTACAGTTGTTATGAAAGTCGACCAAGATTAGGGTTTACAATCGACTAAGATTAAGGTTTTCATCATAAAAAATATTGTTATAAAAGGAGGGCTGTTTGGAGAATTGAGTGTATGGTCGAAGGTGTGCGATATACGATCATTGTGCGTAGAGAGCAAGTCATGTCGAATCATGCTAAGTGCAAAATTTGCAAAGAGAGCAGAGTGCACAAAAGGGAGAAGACGATCATGAAGTTTGATTGTAACGAAGCAGAGTGTGCGAAGTGATTACGCAGAGAGAGCAGAGTGCATAGAGAGCGAAAAGGTTGAAGTTCGACCAGGTGCTACTGTGATTGCACAGAGAAAGCAGAGTGCGTAGAGAACGCAAAGGTGAAGAAGACCAGTCAGGGTCTTGCAAAAGCAAAGGTATCTTACTATCAAACTTATAGATTCAAATTGAAGTCCAGGTTGTAGCTTGGCATCAGGGGTTGGTGCTCCTTCCAGTTGGTGCTGGTAAATCAGGGGTTGGTGCTCCTTCCAGTTGGTGCTGGTAAATCAGGGGTTGGTGCTCCTTCCAGTGGGTGCTGGTAAATTGATTGTAAAGTTGGTGCTTTGCAAAGGCTGGATTTGGATGGTAGTCCAAGCAGTCAATTTTTGAGGAGTAGCCACATTGGTGAACCTCGTTAAATCTTGTGTTGTGTGATGCTCTTTTGTTATACTTGTTGTATCTAGTAATAAGTTTTAATTGCTACGATATTAAGAGCTATAAATTCAAGTTTAAAGAGCTACACTGATTCACCCCCCCCTCTCAGTGCCATTGTAAGACTAACAATTGGTATCAGAGCCAAGTTCCTGTACAAGCTTAACCGGCTAGGGTGATCTTGGAAGTAACACAATGGCAGGTGGTGAAGGCTTCTCATCAAACAAAGCACCATTGTTTGACGGATCTAATTACGCGTTCTAGAGAATCAGGATGCAGACATATCTCTGTGCTTTGGGATACGACATCTGGGATTCAGTAGTTAGTGGATACACAATACCCATCACTCCTCCAAAAGAGGTTGACGAAAAGAAACTATTTGAAAATAACTCAAAAGCAAAGAATGCTATCATGTGCGGATTAGCAGACAGTGAACTAGTAAAGATCATGAGCTATAAAATGACAAAAGAAATATGGGACAAACTAAGGAGTATTCATGAAGGAGATGATAAGATCAAGGAGGCCAAGTTATAGACACATCGAGCTCAGTTCGAAGCATTAAAGATGAATGACGATGAAAACATTGAGGCATATATGCTGAGAGTTAATGGAATCATTAATGCGATCAGAGGACTCGGTGAGGATATCGAAGACTCTGTCGTCATGAAAAAGGTATTAAGATCTCTTCCTCAAAGGTTTGATTCTAAAGTCTCAATGATAGAAGAAGCTAAAAATCTAAATTATTTTAGTATAGATGAGATGTATGGTTCTTTGACTGCATATGAGATGAGGATAGGAAGATCTAAACCCACAGACAGAGAAGCGGATTTTAAAGCCCTTAAAAATAAAAACGCAAAACAAGAGTCCGAGGAAGAAGAGACATCATATGAAATGGAAGCAAACTTTGTTAGAAAACTACAAAGGGGAAAAGGAAAATACAGAGGAAAGCTACCATTTAAATGTTTCAACTGTGGAGGCATTGGGCATTTTGTGACTAAATGTCCACTTAATGAGAAGAACAAAAATGATGAAGGATCGCACCAAGAAAGAAGTGACTGGAAGAAGAAAACGAATTTCAGAAAAGGCAACTTCAAGAAGAAAAGTTTCATCTCCAGGAATGCCAGTTCAACAGAAGACAGCTCCGGTGAGGATTCTAAAGAGGAAACAGGTGAAGCTCTTTTCATGGCATTTGAAGAAGTAAAATCAGAAAAGGAAGAAGGAGTGAACTCTGAAGTATGTGGTGAAAACCCTGAGGCTGAAGTAGATCTAGAAGGCATCAAATTTGGTCTGGGTTTCATCGAAGGAGAATCATCAAATGGATCAAAGGCCAGAAATATAGAATCCATAAAGAATGAAGATAAGAAACAAGTTGATCAAGGAAAAATGTCTCATGCAAAAGAAAGCAATAATGCTAGGCATGAAAGGAGAATTGACAATGATGGATTCACCAATGTCACACATCAAAGAAGAAGAAGACCTATGGCTCCTAAGGCAACATGGCAAAGACCATCACCGAGGTTCAATTATCCCTTTTCTGGTCTCTATTTTAAATGCAATGGCTATGGACATAAAATCTCAGACTACAAATATAATGTAAGACCAAGGAATTTCACTAGGAGAAATGCTTTTTCTCCTCTGATGAATTATATAGTAGAATGTTATAACTGTCATAATTTTGGGCACATTGCAAGAAACTGTAGAAGTACACTTGCATCAGATCAGTTTCAGGGAAGAAAATTTCAACCAAATAGGATGAGACAAAATAGAAAACTTCTCAAAAAACATGCACAAGCTATTGATAAGGGAAAGGCAAAACAAGAGCCCAAAACGGTAATCAAACCAGAGTGGAGAAAGAAAGAAGAAAGGAAATCATGTCTCCTTGGACTGAAGGAGACTACTCCTCTATTGCACTAAGCAACTCCAGGTAGCACATCCTCGGGGGGAGCAATCTTAAAGTTTTATTTTAATGCTCCTATGTATTTGTTTGGTTATCTGAGGATGAAAGGCAAGTAGTCAGGGGGAGTTGTCGTATAGTTGTCAAAGTGTGTTTCGGTTCATGTAGTTGTTTGTGGAGGTACCGTGATGGGTGGTTGATTTCTAAAAATATCATCGGAGTGAAAAGGATTGATTGTGGTTTCTTTTTTGAAAGTGATTGGTTGAGTAGAGTTGATTGAGCCTAGTCAAGTGATTGGATGCATGTGGTTGTTCAAGTTCCATAAAATAAACTATTCTATTTTCTTGATTTGAGTTGAGATTGAGATTTGAGAATAGAACATATAGAGTCTCTAACAATTCTCTTTATGCTTCTATGAGATTGATTTGAGTTGAGATTGGGATTTGAGTATAAAACATATTGAGTCTCTAACAATTCTCTTTATGCTTCTATGAGATTGATTTGAGTTGAGATTGGGATTTGAGTATAGAACATATTGAGTCTCTAACAATTCTCTTTATGCTTCTATGAGATTTAGTTGATATATTGATTGAGCATTAAGTATAGAACATATTGAGTCTCTAACAATTCTCTTTATGATTCTATGAGATTGGATAAGTTCTGTGTGATCTTGTTAAGCAGATTTGAAACAAGCCTTTTCACCCTTATGTACCTCAAGGGTACTATGGAATATGGGTTATGGTATCCGAAAGGTAAAGACTTCACCCTTATTTCATATTCAGATGCAGATTGGGTAGGAGGTGTCGATGATAGAAAGAGTACCAGTGGAGGTGCATTCTATCTTGGAGACAGATTGGTCGCATGGCACAATAAGAAACAAGAGTCAGTTTCTTTATCGACAGTAGAGGCAGAATATATTGCAGCGACAACATGTTGTATGCAGGTATCACTTTTTGAAGGAGAAAGTTGCGAAAGGTGAGGTTAAGTTGGATTTTGTTCCAACTACAGAGCAAGTAGCAGATATCTTCACAAAACCATTGCCCAAGGAAGTTTTTGAGTACCTTCGCAATAAATTGGGAGTGGTCACACTTCCCAAGAATTGACTAGCTATAGGGATCACATTCTCAGGGGGAGCATTTAAGTATTTGATTATCTTTTTGCTCATGTTCATGATTTTTGCTAAGTGTAATAAATTTTTCTGAGAATGTTGTGCATGGACTCATGGGGAGTCTCGTAGTAGCCCTTTGGTATTATTGTCAAAGGGGGAGAAGAGTTACAGGAAATTGCACATGTGTTGCCAACAATTCCAAAGGGGGAGATTGTTGAGCAAGGTGCAACAACGATATTGTCATTGTTGTCAACACAGTCAGATAGATCTGTTGATGCAGTGGACAGGAAGTTCAAAAGCTATTCAGATGCGGAAGACAGGAGTTCAAAGGTTATTCGGAGTATGTACAGTGATTTTCCAAGAAGACCGAAGTGGCCCATATGCAAAAGATCAAAGAAAAAGACAAGTAAGAAAAGTGTCGCGATATCGCGACATATACAAAGACAAGAAAAACTGTCATGATTTCATGACATGTTGGAAGAGAGAGAAAAAGAAGGAAAAACTATCACGATTTCATGACATGTTGGAAGAGAGAGAAAACAGGAAAAACTGTCATGATTTCGCGACATGTTGGAAGAGAGAGAAAACACAGGAAAAACTATCACGATTTCACATGTTGGAAGAGAGAGAAAAAGCAGGAAAAACTGTCATGATTTCACGACATGTTGGAAGAGAGAGAAAAAGTAGGAAAAACTGTCACGATTTCATGACATGTTGGAAGAGAAAAAGGCAAGTGGAAAAACTGTCATGATTTCATGACATGTTGGAAGAGAAAGAGAAAGCAGGAAAAAGTGTCACGATTTCACGACAAGTTCGAAGAAAGAGAACAAGTAAGAAAAGTGTCACGATTTCGTGACATGTCGCATTTTCATGACTAAAATAGGAGAGAGAAAGTAAGTTGGAAAAGTGTCACGATTTCATGACATGTCGCATTTTCGCGACTAAAATAGGAGAGAGAAAGTAAGTTGGAAAAGTGTCACGATTTCGCGACATGTCGCATTTTCGCGACTAAAATAGGAGAGAGAAAGTAAGTTGGAAAAGTGTCACGATTTCGCGACATGTCGCATTTTCGTGACTAAAATAGGAGAGAGAAAGTAAGTTTGAAAAGTGTCACGATATCGCGACATGTCGCATTTTCGCGACAAAAGAAAGAGAGGAAGCGTATAGAAGCAGAACTGTCGTGATTTCACGACAAAAGCAGAAAGCAAGACTTCAGAAGCAGAAGTGTCGCGATTTCACGACAAAAGCAAAGAAGTAAAGTATGAAAGGAAGTGTCATGATTTCATGACAAAAGAGAGAAGAAGACTTCGAAGGCAGAAGTGTCATGATTTCATGACAAAAGCAAAGAAGCTAAGTACGAAAGTAGAAGTGTCACGATTTCGTGACAAAAGCTAAGTTGAAGACTACGGAGGCAGAAGTGTCGCGATATCGCGACAAAAGCAAAGTTGAAGTCTATGGAAGCAGAAGTGTCACGATATCATGACAAAAGCAAAGACGAAGTATACGGAGGCGAAAGTGTCGCGATATCGCGACATGTTGTATTTTCGCGGGCCTAAGCAAAGAAAAAGAGCAAGGAGAAAAAGTGTCACGATATCGTGACATGTTGCATTTTTGCGGGCCAAGGCAAAGAGAAAGAGGAGAGAGAAAAAGTGTCGCGATATCGCGACATGTATTTTCGTGGCAACAGCAACAAAAGAAGCTATAGAGGTAGAAATGTCACGATTTCGTGATAGGTCGTAAATGCGCAAGTCAAGAAGGAGAACCCGACTGAAATGAGAAGTATGATAGCCGACTAAAATTAGGGTTTACAGTTGTTATGAAAGCCGACCAAGATTAGGGTTTACAACCGACTAAGATTAGGGTTTTCATCATAAAAAATATTGTTATAAAAGGAGGGCTGTTTGGAGAATTGAGTGTATTGTCGAAGGTGTGCGATATACGGTCGTTGTGCACAGAGAGCAAGTCGTGTCGAATCATGCTAAGTGCAAAATTTGCAAAGAGAGCAGAGTGCGCAAAAGGGAGAAGACGATCGTGAAGTTCGACTGTAACGAAGTAGAGTGTGTGAAGTGATTGTGCAGAGAGAGTAGAGTGCACAGAGAGTGAAAAGGTTGAAGTTCGACCAGGTGCTACTGTGATTGCATAGAGAGAGCAGAGTGTGCAGAGAATGCAAAGGTGAAGAAGACCAGTCAAGGTCTTGCAAAAGCAAAGGTATCTTACTGTCAAACTTATAGATTCAAATTGAAGTCCAGGTTGCAGCTTGGCATCAGGGGTTGGTGCTCCTTCCAGTTGGTGCTAGTAAATCAGGGGTTGGTGCTCCTTCCAGTTGGTGCTGGTAAATCAGGGGTTGGTGCTCCTTCCAGTTGGTGCTGGTAAATCAGGGGTTGGTGCTCCTTCCAGTTGGTCTGGTAAATCAGGGGTTGGTGCTCCTTCCAGTGGGTGCTAGTAAATTGATTGTAAAGTTGGTGCTTTGCAAAGGCTGGATTTGGATGGTAGTCCAAGCAGTCAATTTTTGAGGAGTAGCCACATTGGTGAACCTCGTTAAATCTTGTGTTGTGTGATGCTCTTTTGTTATACTTGTTGTATCTAGTAATAAGTTTTAATTGCTGTGATATTAAGAGCTATAAATTCAAGTTTAAAGAGCTACACTGATTCACCCCCTCCCTCTCAGTGCCATTGTAAGACTAATAGGTAGGACTATAACAAAAAATATGGAAAACAAAACCCTTGAGGGAGTTACCATTGCTCATGGAGCTAGAACTATCTCTCATCTTCAATTTGTGGATGACTCTACCATTTTAGGTAAAGCTACAGTTAAGGAAGCTTCTAATATTAAGCAAATCATTAGCTATTTTTCTAAGGCTACTGGGCAGTTGATAAATGAAGACAAATCTAAAGTTATTTTCTTTCACTGCTCTGCTAGACCATGGTCTTGGATAAATTAAGATATAATAAGACCTCTCTTCCAATCACTTATTTAGGTATTCCCATAAATATTCAAAGGCAGAAAAATAAATATTGGAATTGGTTGTTGGACAAAGTCAAGAAGAAAATTGGAAAGTGGATCAACAAGTGGCTTTCTTCTCAGGGTAGAATCACCTTGGTAAAATCAGTCCTTCAAGCTATTCCTATTTATGTTTCTTCCATTTTGAATATCCCAAAGGTTGTTCTTCAATAATTGGATCAAATCAGTCATCGTTTCCTTTGGAGTGGTACTAAGGAGAAAAGAAAATGGGCCTTGGTGAAATGGGATACTTTATGTCTTCCTAAGAGTGAAGGGGGGTTAGGATTCGGTATTCAATTAATAACAACAAAGCTTTAGTTGCTAAATTATATTGGAGGATGTTGTATAACCCCAATGCTCTTTGGGCCAATAATCTTCATGCTAAATATGTTGAGAACAAAAGTCCTGAAGACCTTGTTCGCTATCAACTTCCTACCAAAGGTTCTCCCATTTTAGCAGTTCTTAATACTGGTGAGGATTTGATAAAGAAAAAATTATTTTGGATCATTCATAATGGTCAACATGCAAATTTTTGGACAGATTATTGGGATGGTCACAAGCCTTTGATAACTCAGTTTCCCAATTGGAGGCCTTGGATGGAGGAGCTTCACCGAGCTAATTGGATAAAGGTGGCTAATTACTGTCGGTACCATACTGGTAATTCAAAGGTTGGTAGATATTGGATCCCTATTGAGGAATGGCCTATTCAAATCCCAAAAAGTCAAAGACAAGATATCCAAGGCATCCTTCATATGAGATCCCTCTCTTGGTCCCATGAAAAAGATTGTTTTAGATGGAACAACACTACTAAGGGTGAGTATTCAGTTGCTCAAGGTTATTTGACCTTATGCCATAATAATACCAACCATTCTTCTGACATATTTTCTCAATTGTGGGCTCAAAAGCTCTAGCCTAAGGTGAGGTTCTTTAATTGGCTTTTATTGCATCGTAGGGTGCTTACTGGTGAGCAACTTATGAAGCATGGTTTTCATGGTCCTTTTAGATGTGAAATGTGTGAAGAGAATGTAGAAAATATCAACCATCATTTTATTGAGTGTACTTTAGCCTCTGAGCTATGGAGGTGAATGACAAATTTACTTGGCTTACATTGGTCCAATTTTTTCACTTTTGAACAACTTTGGAGGGATTGGCCTAATCAAGAGGGTGTTGATCATTTTATTAGGTAGTTAGTTTGGATGGGTTCTACCATTATTATTTGGAATATTTGGAATGAAAGGAACAACCAAATTTTTAATCAAGATAGGAAGGATATTCACTATATTTTGCAAAAGACCATAGCCAACTTAGTTGAATCAGTCCATCAACTCCTTAATCACCCCCAAAACTCCCACCAAATATGGGATCAAGTGATGCAAAGATTGAAGATTAAACCTTCTAAGGGAAACCATATTAAAGGGAATGTGAGTATTAGTAAGATGGATAGGACTAGAAATTGGCAACCTCCTCCTAAGGATTTTGGAAAAGTCAATATTGATGGAGCCTCTAGAGGGAACCCTGGAAAAGTCAGTGTGGGAGGAATTGGTAGACTTTCATATGGCTCCTTGGTTTTTACTTTTGCTGAGAATTTGGGTATTCTTTCCAATAACCTTGTTGAGGGGTATGGTATCCTTAGAGGCCTTTAGGAGGCTACTAAGGTTGGATGGGAAAATGTGTTAGTTGATTCTGACTCTCAACTTATGATTAATCTCTTGAAGACTCCTTCTAAGAATCATAAGGTGGATTGGAGAATAAAAAGAATTATTGAGAAGATTCGGTTAATGGAGATGGGATTTTTGAAAGTTGATTACAATCATGTGGTCAGAGATCAAAACAAGAGTGTTGATGCTTTAGCTAATTGGGCTTTGGATAAAGGTGATCTTACTTGTTATGGCCACCCTCCTATATGGTGGGCTTCTCAAATTAGGGAAGCTCTTCTTTCTATCATTTCTTTGGATGGCTCCGGTTCTAAAGGTACCTAGTTTCTTCTTGTTTTTTTTCTTTTTCTCTTTGGTTCATTCAGTTTTTTTAGTTCCCTAGCTCATTTTATTCTTTATTTAGTTTCCTCTATTGATTCTTGCATTAATAGTCTTCTGGTCTAGATAGGTCTTTGTTTTGTTCATTTTTTTTTCTTTTGTCTTCTTTGTTTTTTCTCTATGTTTTTTAATGTGGGTGGGTTCTTTTGTTTTGTTTTTTTTTTTTGTGTTCTTTGTGTTGTTTTTTGTTGTTCTTGTGTTTTTGTTGTTTTGTTTTTTTTTAATGTTTTTTGTTATTGTTCTTGTGTTTTTTTCGTTCTTGTTCTTGTGTTTCTCTTTGTTTGTGTTATTTCATTTTTTTATGTGTGAGTGTTTTCTATGTTTTTTGTTTTTTTTATTGTCTGTTGTTTGTTGTTTTTATTTTTATTTTTATTTTTATTTTATTTTTTAGGTTTTGGTTGTGTTTATTTTTCAAGTTTTTTGGGTTATGTCTTTGTAGTGTTCTTTTGTTTTTGTCTTGTTTGTGTTTTGTTATGTGGTTCTTGTGTTTTTCTATGTGGTTTGTGTTGTGGCTTCTTTTATCTTATTGTGCATGTTTGGTTGTGCTTTTGGTTTTGACACACTCAAGGAGCATGTTTTTTATTTTATTTTATTATTTTTGTTGTTATATACTTTTTTTAATTTTGTTTTGTATGTTTGTTTGCTCCTTGAGTATGTCAAAGGTGGTAGGCCAGGTCCGAGTCCTGGGCGTTTTTGGCGGAATGGATACCCCTGCCTCCTTGGGTCTTACCCGAAAGTGGCATCCCTTTTGGGATGTTTTCCATAAAAAAAAAAAATGAATCAAATACACTATGAACGAAATCAAGAAAAACAAATACAACAAAAACTAAGCACAAAGGAGCTATAGACAAAATAAACAAAATACGATAACACTAAAAATAAACCAAAGCTTAAAAAATTACCAGAAATAACAGAAATTGCTTAGCAAAATAGCCAAATATTTCAACATTGCCATAAAGAGACTAATTATAAACCTTAGGATTATGGCATCCTTATTCTTTTATTCGTATCTTACTTCATTCCAGTTGGGACTATAGACTGGTTATTTGGTACCACGACATTACTATTGGAATTTGTATGGTATTTTTGAGGATTAATTTTGTTTGCATTTTGAATCTGCCCTTTTGTTTTGCACTTCGGTTGGTTTTCTACATTGTACTTTTTTTTTTGTTGGTTTTCTAGATTGTACTTTTTTCCTTTACTATTATTTCTCAGCATCAAGGCACTATTAATCTTATTGTAATATAAAATTGTTTTATTTGAATAATAAAAATGAACTATTTGATTTCACTCTAAGAGATAATTTTCAATAAAAATAAAATATTTTTATTACAGTGATAAAATTTTTTATTATGATTTATTAAAAAATATATTTATTTTATATTTAATATATTTTTATTTGAAAAATTATGGGTGGATGTGTAAACTTTAAAGAAGTCAATGATTTGAGTTCTTTTTGTATTAGTAACAAGAAGAAGAACACATGATATTATAAATAAATTGTGAAATTTTATGGAATTTTTGTATAATGTTGTTGTTTACTTTTATATATATCTATATATATATATATTGAATCAATAAAACCATACAAGAAACAAATAATCCCAAAACAATAACCCTTACAAGGGCTAGAAGAAAGAGACCCCCAAAACAACCGAGAGCACTTGATCAAAAGACACCCAACAAACAACAACCTCCACCAAGCATATCCGTAGCAAGAAAAATAGCAAGATGATGAGAACAATCCAATGGGAGTTGATCCTATTTCCTAATATTCTACATTCTAGTATTCCTAAAACTCATAAGCCGATTTTTCCAAGCAATTAGCCACACCATTCCATTCCTTGGGAATATGAACAAAGGAAATAAACTTCAAATGCTATCAAATTTGAATGATCTACCGAGCCACTAATACCAACTGCTAATGAACATTAAAAATATTATGAGTCTTCAAAAAATTAATAATAATCTAAGAGTCTGAATCACAGATTATCTTTCATCATCCTAAAGCATAACCTTTTTCCAAAGAAAAACGAATAGCAAGGGCCTCCATATAATTATTATTTTACTTCCTCCTATAACAAGAGGAAATAGAAATATTTGCATCATTGCACCTATAAATTTTTGGCTAATGGGCCTTGGTCAAGGGTCTCAAATATTAGCCAATTCCAAAATTTGAAAATCCTAATTTTAGCCAATTGGCTATAAATAGCTACTATGCATAACCTTGCCAAAAATCTAAGAAAAACTAGTGAGCCAAGTTGTTTCAGAGAGCAAGGTTGTTTGCACAATTTTTGGGACAATTGTCGCCATTTGCCAACATACCCATTTGAGGTATTGAAGGCAAGAAGATTTGTGAGATCAGAGTGACGCAATAGAAGCATAAAATAACTAGATTTGGAGATTGAATAGAGGTTAAAAGAAGAGAAAATAAAAAATTTGAGAGGTGTAAAAAGTTATTAAGCACAAGTTTCAATTCTCAAAGGCTGCATAAATAATGTTCATGTAAAGTCTTCAAGGTAGTGCTAAAGTTATAATCTTCAAGGTTTAACCTACACAAGAGAAAAAGGTTTGATATATTTCAATATCAACTAAAAGCAAAGAAGACACTATTCTAAAGCATAGATTGCATAGGGCAAAATTTTATCATCATTATCATCTTAGAACCTGCATAGTCTAACAGCAAAAGGCAAGCTAGATATTGTATAAGAAAAAAAAATATTAAGGAAAGAAAGCAGTTGAGTCGAGTGGAGAAGCTGAGTTGTTGGTAACATTGAGGAAGATCGCCACCATAGGAGAAGAGAAAGCTACTAATCAAGTGCCATCTTTGGAGAAGCATAAACCATAATCTAATTGAAGCAAAACTACCTATCACTTGAAACATTAACTTCAGGGACACTATAGAATACTGTAGACACCAAAACAACACCAATACGATTATGTGACGACAAGCACTGATCGAATTGACATACATAGCCCCTAGGGTAGCTCCTAGAGGTTAAATAGTGGTCCTAACCACTCCCACAACAGTTTGGAAGGTCAGAGGTCAATTTGGCACCTTTTTAGCACCTTGCTCCCTACTCATCCCACCCCGAGATGATTATAAATTGGTATTCATCGCACCCTAGGACGATTAGCAGTATTCATCCTAGGGTGGGGCAAATAGCAGGTTTGACTGGAAAAAATTCAAACCTCGATAGGTCCACCACTTAACTGCACCTTTAGGGCATGCAATTGTGAGGAATGGCTTCAAATCAAGGAGAGGAACTTCAGTCAAGCATGCCTTGATCATGGAGGCCTCATGCAAAGAGACTCTAAATTAGGGAATAATATTTCTTCCCAAAATAGGGCAAGCAAGTCAAGTGGCACCCTCGCATGCACATTCAAAGAGAGAGACCCTAGGTCTATAAATTGGTGAGTCTTCTCACCCCAAAAAGAGAGGAATAGAGAAGAGCATTTGTAGCAATGGAGTGCTACCGAATCACTTACCCTTATTGTGCTTCTTACATCCTTGATCTCTCTTTTGGAAGGGAGGTTATTGGGTGATTATTGGAAGCACAATCCGGACCCAAACCCAAATATTTGGCCACAATACCCCCAAAAATTTGTTGACACAACCCCATAAGAGGTTTTGGACCCATCCCAAGTGGATTGGTGCCAAAACTAAGTCCCAAACGGTGGGCATCCTGCCCCCGGGTGCCCCATACACTGTTGTAGTTCTAATCGCCCCACCCCAAAATGATTAGAAATCTGTGGTATATTTCCATACTATTATTTTTGTATTTGATTCTAGGTCACTTACATATGTTGTCATTTAAATTTCATGTGATTCTGACAAGTTTTGGCTGTGATTTTATCATTTCTTGCTTTCGCTAACATACAAGGAGCATCATCGGATACAGGGCAATCAAGGTCGAATTAGCCAAATCCAACATTTTGTGTTATCCAAAAATGCCTCGTTTTATCTAACCCCAACTTTTTAGGTGTTTTGGAGGTCTCTGGACCAGACATTTAGGAGGTGGCTTTCGGACAGCTTATGACAGTCCTAATCATCCCACCCTAGAGCGATTAGAAATTTGTTCAATATTTAAGGACTGTTCCTTTTATAGTGGCTTCCTGGTAATGTTTTATTGCTTCTGTAAAATTTTTAACTCATTTTGATATGTTTCAGTTATCATTTTAATCATTTTATGAATGCATAGACCATAGGCCTTGGGGATCACATGTTTCTCTCCATTCGCATGTGCTACTAATCCTTTTTTGTTTCTCTAAACATAGGATCTCGCCATCGGAGGAGAAGCAAGGAATCAAATATGCATTCACGCAAGTGACAGTGACATTTGTCCTGCCCACTTTACATGTGGGCGCGCAAAAGAAAGCATACCAATCCGTGGTGTAATAGAGCCCTACTTAACGCTCCTAGCCCCCGAAAAGGGAGGAGATGTATTGTAACCTGATTTTAAAGAAAATTAATAAAAAGGGTTGTACTTGAAATTTGCTTTCTATCTTGTTTCAATTGGCTTATGTTTCTCTCCTTTCATGCATTTTAGTTTGTAGGACTTAAGCGTTACATTTTGCTTTTGCATACATCGCACTTGGCATTTCTGACCATGGTCGGACCAAGTCCTCTAATTTTGAGATCAAATTTTTGATCAAACATGTGTGTTTTTGCTTGCAAGTGTCAATATTTCAAGCATTGTACTGCTGCTCATTCCACCCTGTGACGAATACATAACTAGAATTTGTGTCACCCAGGGACGAATAGGAATTCGTCTCACCCTATGACGAATACAGATCTGTTATTTATATCACCCCATGAAGAATAGCTCTCTAAGTAGTTTCAAAGTAGAAACTCAAAGGCATCTGGTTTGGGCAGTGAAGAGGTAGGGGTTCTAAGCATCCTCTGTCATTTTCTATTTTCTCTCTGTAATTTCTTGTTTCTTTGCTTGCATAGGAGAGTTTTATTGCATATTTTTCTTTATTTGCACAAATAAAAAGAACCCCACACACCACGTGGTAATCTAAAAATCAAGGTATTGGTCGTAAAACCCCAACACTTGATCAAGACCAACGATGGATTTCATCACCACCTTGGCTTGAGTCCTGCATACATAACCCTGATCGTGACTGTTGCTAGACATAAATCCTGATGAAATCTGATCAAGTGTAGCTGGGGTGATTCCCAGTGCATGAGGATAAGTCTTCTATGGTAGGTGTCAAAATAGAGTGATTCCCCTTTCATACCACCTATGTTCCACGTACTGTTCTGCTCTCACATACCAATAGTCTCCCTCACATAAGGGCGGGTATATAGAGAGGTTCGGTATAATGGCCTGGAAGTGGTATATTGAAGGGGTGACCATTTTGGGAGATATAAGAGCCCTCATATTGCATATACAAAAAAAAATTCTTTACAAGGTTTTCAAAACAAACATCAAAACACACTGAACCAGATTTAGGGCACACTTTTAATCCATAAACAAGATAATCATTACT
Source organism: Wollemia nobilis (assembly GCA_028583015.1). Classification (NCBI taxonomy): domain Eukaryota; kingdom Viridiplantae; phylum Streptophyta; class Pinopsida; order Araucariales; family Araucariaceae; genus Wollemia; species Wollemia nobilis. The sequence goes on from JAQPPZ010000523.1 coordinate 27,987,298, forward strand.
TTGATTGTGTGTTTCCTTTTGTTTAGTGTAGCATAAAAAATCGTAAAGAAGATAAAAACATACACATCTTTAGAAAAACATCACCAAGGTATACACCCATAACCGAGCCCAATCACAGGCAAAAAATATAGAAAGTGTACAAAGGGGGACAAGTCACCTCTGATATAGTCTCGATGACTTGGTCATACCACCTTGGCGACCTAACCTACAAGATAGTCCACATGATGCCATTATAGAATAGGATTATAGAGGCACCCCTTTGAGGGGCACTCCCACTCAGGATAGACCCTTTCAGGAGGAGGCCATACACGTGGAACTCAACATAGATGGGAGGGCTCCCTTAGACGCTCGTTATGAGTGGCCACTATGTGATGAAGTGCTAGAGAAACATAGGGTTCATAGGAGGGGCCACATGATTACGTCATCCCTCCTTTACTCCTTATTATTGTCAGAAATAGTAGGCTAAATCCAAAGCACAAGGCTCTTCAGACAAGGCAATCCAATTCTGCTTGTCCCTTTCACACATACGAAAGGGAGCATGAGTAAGACCACTACATTCCTCAAGAGAAATACACAACACGAGAGCAATGCACCTCCACACCTGCTATGTATCAAGATCACCCACTGAGGCCAGAGCCTCGGGTGAATGCCGCTAACCTTGATGGAGGAAAGCGACCCATAGAGATATCGAATCACCACGACTAAGATAGACAGGTACGAGAGGCATCTAGGATTACTAAACATAAGACAACGAAATAAATTGACTTGGAATTTTCCAAACATGCCACCCACCAAGCACAAATCATGTAGCTCAGGAAAGACCAACAATAGTTGGAGCATCTGTATTGTCTTAGCAAAAAGCGCATTCGACATCAGACACACGAATTTCTCCAGAACACTGTGCCTAAGAGGGTCCCAACCCCTCGTGTGCATAAGATAGAATTGTATGAGAGGCACAACCCCTTAGTGCGAGATAGGTCCCCATGACCTTATCAAATATTGCCTCCAAGACCTTCTAGACCTAAGTGAGAGGCCACTTCCAGAAAAAACGATGGGCACCCTCTGTAGGCACCCACCCATGTTTGTAGGTCTCGCCTAGGAAATCCTCAAGAAGCCTATGAGGAGTATGAGCAAGAAGAAGAGTAGGTTGAAGCACCCTACCAAGTTAGGGAGGATGTTATCTGGCTACCCCTCCATAGGCCTCAAGTTCCCCACAACCCACAATGGCAACAAACCAAGGAGGAAGAAATTAAATATTTCGATGCATACAAAGATCTAGTAGAGCGCTTAGAGTCTATGGAGACCAATACTTCTGGGACCCAAAAGCCCGCTTTACGCTAGCTTCGTAGTCACCCTATGCATCTGTCAGTGCCAGAACCCCCATACCCTAAACATTTTAAACTGCCCCAGTTGGCAATCTTTAGAGGGGAGGAGGATGCCAAAGAGCATGTGAATAGATTCTTGAGCCAATGCTTTGGCATTCAGGACAACGATGCTTTGCTACTTACAGAATAACCATGTTCACAGGCCCTACCTTGAATTGGTTCACTCAGTTACCAAAACATAGCATCAGTAACTTAGATTAGCTAGTGGATGCGTTCCTTGAACGCTTCACCTTCAACACCAAGAAGAAGGCATCACTAAGCGATCTAGCTAGCCTCAAGCAGTATGAGGAAGAAAATATGGCGGCATATGGAAATCGATGGACGTTGCTTTCAAAATTGCCCTACCTTCCCCCCATGGCTGACCTGACCCAAATGTTCTCAAAGAGCTCTTTAAGGTCGATCTCTGTGCTATTGCAGCTGTAGCAATATGCCACTCTTGAGGAAGCCCTGGCGCAAGCAAGAATCATTGAGGAGATCAAGATACAAGATGGCGAGATTGCCAAGCCAAGGAAGAAAGAGTGGCCTAAAAATGCCAAAATAGGGACCACGCAACCGAAACTCACTATGGTCAATCAGGTTGCTCTAAACATGCCTAAGCCTACACAAGCAACACAGCCCTCACAGGCTAACTATTGGATAGTTCCTCTTGACAGCTATGATAAGGAAAATCATTGGCAAGAGCAAACTTAGCAGCATCACCCTAGGCGATAGTTCACACCCTTCATAGAGTCCAAAGAATCCTTGTTTCATCGTTTTTCTATGATAAACTTGATACACCTGCCAAAAATTTGGCCCATAGACCCCAATGCACCAAAACCTAAGGGCTATAGGGAAGATTTGTACTATAGATTTCATAGGCAAAAAGGACATGACCTTTACACATGTTGGAAGTTCAAGAGCTTCATGCAAGACCTAATAGAAAACAAGACACTGGCAATGGACAACCCCGTAGCGCCAAACAACCAATAGATGGGAGTCTTCAAGGACCCCCTGCCTGCCCATGATACCCAGGCAAAGACCCTTCAAGTCAATGAGGTAACATAGAATTGACCCATGCAGGGGTATGTAGGGATGATAAGCATAGTGACTCGGAACAAGAGGTACCCAAGCACAGCTGCCCCTGCGACGGCTACAGGAGAGGTTCCATCAACGTCACAACCTCAACAACACCCTATGCAACCTCCCCCACCTAGACTAGTGGCCATGATTCAGACTAGACTTACCCAAATTTTAAGGACCACATCGGCTAGGCTCTCCATATACGAGCTCATTCAACAATCATCGTCCCATCGGGAGGCTCTAATGGAGATATTAAAAGCCAGCGAGCTACAGCCCCACAAAGCAAACTATTTCAACAACTTTGTGGGACATGTGAAACAATGCACCGAGCCAGTCATCACCTTTAGATAATATGAACTAAAATCGATAATTGGTGATGTGGCAGATCCACCCCTGCACGTCATTACACGGATCAACGAGATTTTGTATAAGAGGGTGTTGGTAGACATTGGCTCGTCTAGTAATATAATTACAACAGCAATATTGAAACATCTAAATTTGCTAGCATCTCATATCGTGGCCTCCACCTACACTCTGTGAGCATTCAATGATGCGATATGCTTGACAGTTGGCACAATTGTCCTACCCATCCAAGTGGGACAAAAGACTATTCCTACATTGTGCCACATCTTAGAGGGTGAGATGGCTTATAACATTTTGTTGGGTCAGCCATGGATTAGGGACATGAAGTGTGTCCCTTCAATAGCCCACCAATGCTTAAAGTATACATTCCAAGGGCAAGTACATGTAGTCCCAACAAACTTAGAACCCTTTAAATATTGCAATACGGTGCAACTGATGCCGTAATCGACCCTTCCATCAACACATTTGGATTTTTTGTTGAATCCATATAAATAGGGTCTAATTTCGCATATATCCCCACTGTTAAGTCCATCAAATCCCTAGTTAGGTCCATTTTCATCACCTGGTCCTTCACCAATGATGCCACCTACAGTGGCCACACCGAAGGACAATGGGAAGAAACCCCTAGAAGAGGCACCGCCATCAGTCTCAACCATCTCTATCGAAGAGATGCCTAGCCGAATGGAAGTCGAGATGCCTAGTTTACCTAAAATTGAGTGGACCCAGGAAGAACTCCCATTCCCTCCCCCTCCACCACCAATGATCACCATTGAGATGGCAAATATGGGCCTAAGGGAGTATCTAGTGCGGAACATTATAGCAACACCAGCACTTGTGTCCATGTAGGACATGAGGAGACCTTGCCTCTCCATCAGCATTGTGGTTCCTCTAGGCTACCCACCAAATCAGACAAACTTTGTTTATGGGGGCCTCGATAATGGCATTGAATCTTACATGCAAGAAGAAGAAGATGAAGAGCCCTTTGCTGAGGACGTCAAATATTTTTCCAACCCAGAATTTGCTTTGAGATATCTTGGCCAATGTAATTGGCATGGATATGGGTTAGGCAGATATGAGCAAGGAGTGCGTATTCTTTGCTAGCCAAGATATCAGATGCCATACGATAAGTCAGGAGTAGGGTTCAACCACCCCCTACCCCTAGACATCTTGATAGAGAATATGCAAGGCCTAGGGATAGGCAACAAGTATGGGTTGGCATTAGATCCATACACCAATCCTAACACAACGTACACATTGGGGTATTATCTCCCATTGTTAACAACCAACCTTGTTGACCTTAACAATCCTTTCCCTTTGATCGAGAAAGGAGAAAGTTTGAGGACTCACATACAAGATGGATATAGACAAGGCCAAGAAGGGTCTTCAAAAGATGAGTCAAAGTATGAGGTAGCGCCTTGGGATCCTTTTGAGTCTAATAGCAATCATTCATAAGTGACCCCCATAGATGATTATCAGGAGAGCTTCATGACAATGTTCCCTTTGGATGCTCCAATCGAGCAAGTGCCACCTCAAGAGAATCAGGTCCCCCTACTAAGAGTAGAACAATATTGATGGGACCAAATCAATTTTCTCATGTAGGACGAGCCTCACATGTCACAAATAGTTGTCGAAGCTAGCGAAGGCCTCTGGATATCTGATAGCGATTATGAAGATGAGACTGAGATGGCATATCCCAATCATATGCGACAACAACAATACCCTATGGACATAGATGACATTTTTGAGTAGCTACACATGGGGCCAATGCATAGGTGGCACCTAAACCAGGCACAGTTGGACCAACTATTGCACCCGCAACTTTAGGTATACAAGGAGTACCTTCCGCCTGGAGACCCTATAGAGCCCTTAGTTCCAAGGGCAAATCCTGTCCTCTTATCTGCACATAGGGCCAATCCATTTGTTCCAGTACCCATAGATTCGGATCTGGAGCACAAAGATCACCAAGGATGTCCGAGTCACCACACCCATGGTAATGGAGACCAAAACCATTTCATCAACATGATATACATTGACATAACTGCCCCCATTATTAACATAGTAAGTTGTCTCCTAATGTATTTAGGATTTTTGTCATTCAGTTGTCTTTAGATTTTTAGCCAAAAACTGTACAAATTCAGATATATTTTACAAAGGTAGAGTTTTACTTGGATCACGCCTCGTTATGTAACATCCCTACACAAATTAAAACACATAAAATAATTCCCAAGTTGTGTGAATGCCAAAGAAACCTACAAAGCAGTCTAGGGTACCATAGGTGAAATGCTAGCCTGTTCATCCCCCCGTGCGAATGGTTCGAGAATGTTGACAATTGACAAAATGACAAGCTCTTCCACATCCATCCCCCATACTAAACAATGGTTTTACCACTATCCATCATATCCTAAAACACATTTGGTCCCCAAAGTTGTAAGGATTTGTACTACACGCCCCTGACAAGGATGGGTAGTCGTCCCTAAGGCCTAAAAGGATCAATGCCATTCAAAATAAAAATCCCAACAATACATCATCACAAACATCTCCAATTACCTTTGGTCACCAAAGTCGTAAGGATTCACACTACACGCCCCTGACAAGGATGGGTAGTCATCCCCAAGATCTAAACAAATCAATGCCCTTACATAATACTATCCCTAATCCCCTTTGGTCCCCAAAGTCGTAAGGATTCGTACTACACATCCCTGAACAGGATGGGTAGTCATCCCCAAGTCCAAAAGGATCAAGGCCATTCATAAACCAAAAACCTACGAAGCTCAACTTTACAACAAAAAAAGCAAAATCAAATAACAATGGTTATCACCACTATTCAAATCCCTTGCTCAAAAAGAAAAACAAAAAGAGAAAAATAAATAGTGATTTTCATCACTATGTATGAGAGCAAGTATCCCAACAAGTTGAGCAAGTAAACGACGCCTGAACCTAAATCCTTGGAATTCTCAGCATTCAAAAAACCATCTAGGTGATCCTCACTACAGGTTTGGTGGACAACCTACCTGACAATGGTGGTATCCTAAACACATGATGATATGTTTATCACATTAAATTTGCGTGTGAGTAGACCAATGTTTGCATGGTACCTTAGATTGTCCCATGGATTCATCTTACTAAATACAACAATGGAGTTAGTGGAGCTAATTAGGTAATCCTCAGTATAGGTTTGGTTGACAGCCTATCTGGCACTGGTGATATCCGGATGAATACCACATAAATGAACTCAATTGCACACACAGGGATGTGAAATAACTTGGTCAAACTCAAGTCTAATTCGTACCTTGTTCAAAAGTCTTGTGAGATAAATGTACAATCTTGGCTAGTTAGTTAAAACATTTGAATCTCAGAAAAACCTTAACTACATTTTCAAACAACTGGTACATTTTATTACTTACATCACCATCAAAAAATATGAAAAACACCAAAATAAAATTATCACATGCAAAGTCATCCACAATGCAACCACATAGTACAACAAGCCAGTAAATCCTGTATAGTCTATGGTGCCATCGACAAGTTATCAACAAATCATTTCATCCATTCCATATGCATACATCAAATAATTAGAAACATCGCATTCACAATAACATATGCATACATCAATGTAAATACATGTGCATAAAATCAAACCGTAACAAAGTGTATAAACACAAAGAAAATTCATGTATATATATATTGTCAAAATGCCTACAAGATACAATAATTCGGTCCTCTGACCTCACAAATCACATCAAAAACTCAAAAATCCCCAAGCCTATGGCATCGGCCACCATGATCACGTAGGATCGGTGCGACGGGAACTACCCCCCATGGTGTGGGTCCTATGGGACCTCTCAGGGTGGCTACTGTTAGCCCCCACATCATGCCCAATAGCATCCCCCTCATCCAGCCACCTGTGACAAGATGTTGACTGCTCAATATCGTTGTCTCTCATCCGACGCGAGGATCCACCTCTAGGGAGCTTAGGAAATCGCCCATCAAGGTGGATAATCTCTGCCTCCAGATCTATTCGATGCCAAAACCAATCTGCCTCCCATCGATGGTATGTAGCCACTACATCATCACGCTGTGCCAACTGAGTTTGTAGGAGATCCCTCTCCCGTGAAGCATCTGTGTCCCCATCCCACCGGTGGTACGTAGCCAATGCATTCTCTCACTCTGCCAACTAATTTCGTAGGTGATCCCTCTCCTGTAGAGCATCCCCAAGCTCCTCATCCTGTCTCTAAAGTAGATCCTCCATTCGTGCTATCTCAGCATGATGCCTCACCTCCACACCCTCTGGGACTGCCTGAGGCATCGACATATTCGGGATGACGGGCTGCTCTAATACCTACTGCTTTGGGATGTCCTACATGTATGCCTGCTCTAAAATCCCAAAATCATCCCCCCAAAATCTCTCAACCTCCACCATGTCCGCATCCTTGAGCAAAACCCCCAAACCCTCTCCCAATGCCTCTGCACCCTCACCACCTACTACTTCCACCTTCGGACCTCCTAGAGGCCCCTCACCCCACCATTGCTATAGTGTCCACTACTAGTCATACTCAGCGGTCATCCTGACATTGTCCACATCAGGGACATCGATCACTACATTTGACTCCTCCCTAAGCAGATCGATGATCGACCAGGCTAGAGTCCTCTCGTCACTCTAATGTCGATAAATCAAGGGCTCACCAGGAAACCCCTAGTGCACACCAAACTTTCACATCACTCAAACATACAAGAAGTACTCTTGCTTGGTCCCATGCCACCCAATCATCCATATCCCCTTGCGCACCTGTCATAGCCACTCTCTAGCCTCTGACCAAGTTGAAAAGTCTTGGTATGGGTGCCAGAACACCTCCCCTAGAGTAGGCCAAGCGAAGGCATCAGCATAGTGCCCTACGACACCTGCCCACCGTTGACTTTGCCCCTGATCCTTAGACCTCCACCACAAATCCGCATACCCTATCTCTTTGTCAACCATCTTTACTCGTGTGGTCCATGGTAAACCTTGTGGCCAATCGACAGCTATGTGCTGCCACCCCCAGCACTACAACGGGTAGCTACACCCAATTCCCTTCTGCCTCTGATAGCGGACCTCATACAACTCATCATAAAGCTATGACAGAAGCGTCTGTCCCCACCTCATAATCAAGGGTGCCTCCATTGGACACTTGACCAATCTGAACACTACCTCTAGTAGGTTCCACGGGAACCTCGTGCCCGAGGAGTCAGGCAACAGCATGTTGGAGATGAGGGTCATCAGTAATGCATGCATCAACCCCAATACGCCCCTCTCTAGCCATCATCGCACCAAGATGCCGCCAATCAAGCAATCCCCCTCTGCCATCTCCATCGGACTATCCACCCCCATATCCACCCCATGTCCAAAACATTGTGTCAATACTGTCATCCGCTGATCACGTGGTGTAGTCCTGATAGGAAGCCCGCCTATCAAAATCCATAGAATCTGATAGACGCCCTCAAGAGACTATCATCTCCCCTATTGGGAGATGGAAGGTATTGGTGCGGGGATCCCATAAGTTGATCAGAGCAGTCAGATATGCCTGATCCCCCATCGTAGGCTCTAGTCGAGTCACCTGCTTGAGCCCAAGGGCATCAAGCCACTCCCAGTCAGCCACAGTCAGTGCCTCCCACGCTTCAGAAAACATCGTCAGCACATGATACTGACTCTTCACAACCTACAACAGAAAACAAATAAAAAACATTAAAACATGAAAAAAACAAAAAAACAAAACAAAATTGTACAACACTAAAACAATCTACAGTAATGTTTACAAATTGTACAGATCAATATAAACTGTACAACAAACAACACTGTACAGACAAACACATCACAAACATTTTAACCTAGGGTTTTTAACTCTAGTTTAAACTAAAAAAAAACATTTAACCTAGGGTTTTCTTTTTAACTCTAGTGTAAACAAAAAACAACAAGAACAAATTCCAAATAACAATTTGTCAGTACCTAGGGTTTTTAACTCTAACATCAAACTGATAAATAAAAAACACAAAAAAAATAAAAAACAAATTGATCAGTTCCTAGGGTTTTTTAACTCTAGTTCAAACTGATAAATTAAAAACACAAACAATTCCAAAAACAAATTTGTCAGTTCCTAGGGTTTTTTAACTCTAGTTCAAACTGATAAATTAAAAACACAAAAAAAATCAAAAACAAATTGATCAGTTCCTAGGGTTTTTTAACTCTAGTTCAAACTGATAAATTAAAAACACAACAAAAAATTCAAATAACAATTTGTCAGTACCTAGGGTTTTTAACTCTAGTATCAAACTGATAAATATAGACAAAACAAAACTAAACAACAAAACAAACAACTCTAAGGTTTTTTACCTTAGTTTACAAAAATTAAATTTTAACCTAGGGTTTAAACTACACAAAAATCAAACAAAATAACAACTAGGGTTTCTAACTCTAGTTAAACAAAAATAACACTTTAACCTAGGGTTTTCATCCTATCTAAACTGACAAAAATACAAAAACAAAATTAAACAATTAACCTAGGGTTTTCATCCTAGTCTAAACTGACAAAAATACAAAAACAAAATTAAACAGTTAACCTAGGGTTTTCATCCTAGTCTAAACTAACAAAAAAAAATTAAACAGTTAACCTAGGGTTTGACCTTAGTCTAAACTGATGAACAACAACAAACAAAATAAAAATGAAACTAGGGTTTTTTACCTTAGTTTACTCAAAATCAAAATCTAACCTAGGGTTTTTAACTCTAGTTTAAAACAAAAACATCATTACAAACAACTCTAAGGTTTTTTACCTTAGTTTACAAAAATCAAATTTTAACCTAGGGTTTCAACTACAAAAAAAATTAAAAAAATAAAAACTAGGTTTTCTAACTCTAGTTAAACAAAAAAACACTTTAACCTAGGGTTTTCATTTTACTGTAAAACTAAAAAATACAACACACAATAACAACAGTTTTCAGTTCCTAGGGTTTAACCTTAATCTAATAAAAAAACATAGAAAACAACATCAAAACATTTTTTTAAGCTAAGTTTTCAATCTTAGTTTAAACTAGGGTTTTCTTTTTTTAGCTTACAACAAAACACAAATTCACACAAACAACACACATTTAACTAGGGTTTTCATTTTTAAATTGAAAAACAAAATACAAAAGAAAAAAATGAATTGTGGTTTTAAACTATAACACAAACCAAACAAAATACAGAGGAGGATCACTTACCAGTCTCGCTTCGACTCTGCCACTTGATGATCTGGTCCGTGAACTCATGGTGTTCGAGAAATTTTACAGCGCTCCACTACGCGAACTCGACCTTCTCCTCCTCATAGCTCCACAACGCTAGGAAAAACAAATGAAAATGAGCCCAAAACCTAGTTTTGGCCCTTAAATAGGCTTTTAGGCCTGTAATCGTTCCCCCCTAGGATGCGCGCTCTAGTTAGCACTCGTCCCACCCTGGGATGACTACTAAACTGGTATTGGTCCCACCCAAGGATGATTACAACAGAGCAAGAAATTCAAAAACAGTAAAAACTACACCAAATTGCACAAAAAAATTAGCAATAAACTTGCCTATTAAAGGGGCATTTGCGTCTGTGATTCTTGGCATGAAAAACTGACATTGGGGTCACAAATCCTCACTATCTTACTCCCTAAGAAGGCTATCATAGCCGGACCGCTCCACGGGAAGACAGATTTTTGATAATTTCATCCCCAAAATGCGTCACAAAAAGGGTCCAAACCCACCCAAAAATAGCAATAACATTGCCGAAAGAAGGCGCCTTTGCGCTTGACATTATTGGCATACAAAACATACATTGGGGTAACAAATTGTCACTATCCTACTCCCTAAGAATGCTAACATAGTCGGACCGCTCCACAGGAGGACGGATCTTTGACAATTTCAGCTCTAAAATGCTTCACAAAAAGGGTTCAAACCCACAAAAAATAGTTCAGAATGTTCGAAAACTACATAAGCATTCAATGAAAAACAACTGAAGGCACCCTTACATAAGTCATCTTGGGTCAAGTGACTCGTCGCTTTTCTCATATCGGTCATTCCCTCATAGATTCATCGCTTGAGGGGGTAGTCACACTTAGTAACCAATCAACAAAAACACACCCAATCAAAGAAATGGTACGCATTCAAAGGATCATTGACAAAGACAATCATGTCCTTGCTTGAGGTAGCAAACAAGCAATAATCACAGGCTGATCAAGCACTTAACATTCTAGAATCATGAACTCAAGGTTCCCATAGATAAAATGTTGCGCCCTTTGCCTATTCATGACTGAACAATGTCCGAGATCAAGTAAAAACCTCATTGAAAAAGGTTAACACTTGAATTAAGCTCCTTATCTCGTCAAAAGCAAGGATTCAAGAATCCGTGCCCTTTCCATACTTGGGGCATCTAAAGTTGGTTAGGTTACTAAGAAATCCTAATCATTAGTGCTTTGGTTATCTATTTTTGCTCAGCACTGCACAATGCACAACGCATCCCAAAAAGGGGCATCTGTAGACACCAAAACAGCACCAATCCGATTATGTGACGACAATCACTGATAGAATTGACATACATAGCCCCTAGGGCATCCCCCAAAGGTTAAACAGTGGTCCTAACCACTCCCACAATAGTTTGGAATATTAGAGGTCAATTTGGTACCTTTTTAGCACCTTGCTCCCTACTTGTCCCACCCCAGGATGATTACAAACTGGTATTCATCCCACCCCGGGACTATTAGCAGTATTTGTCCCAGGGTGGGGTGAATAGCAGGTTTGACTAGAAAGAATTCAAACCTTGATAGGTCTGCCACTTAAATACACCTTCAGGGCATGCAATTATGAGGAACGACTTCAAATCAAGGAGAGGGACTTTAGTAAAACATGCCTTGATCATGGAGGCCTCATGCAAAGAGAATCTAAATCAAGGAATAATATTTCTTCCCAAAATAGGGCAAGCTAGTCAAGTGGCACCCTCGCATGTGCATTCAAAGAGAGAGACCCTAGGTCTATAAATTGGTGAGTCTTATCACCCCAAAAAGAGAGGAACAGAGAAGAGCATTTGGAGCAATGGAGTGTTGCCGAAACAAACCCTTACCCTTATTGTGCTTCTTACATCCTTGATCTCTCTTTTGGAAGGGAGGTTATTGGGTGATTATTGGAAGCGCAATCTGGACCCAAACCCAAACATTTGGCCACAATACCCCACCAAATTTACCAAAACAACCCCATAAGAGGTTTTGGACCCATCCCAAGTGGATTGGTGCCAAAACTGAGTCCCAACCCCCGCACTGCTGTAGTTCTAATCGCCCCACCACAGAGTGATTAGAAATATGTGGCAGATTTCCATACTATTATTTTTGCATTTTATTCTAGGTCACTTACATATGCCGTCATTTAAATTTCATGTGATTCTGACAATTTTTGGCTATGATTTTATCATTTATCTCTTTCGCTAACATACAGGGAGCGTCATCGGATATAGGGCAATTGAAGCTGAATTAGCCAAATCCGACATTTTGGGTCATCCCAAAATTCCTTGTTTTATCTAACCCTAACTTTGTAGGTGTTTTGGAGGCCTATGGACCAGACATTTAGGAGGTGGCTTTCAGACAACTTATGACAATCCTAATTGTCCCACCCCGATGCGATTAGAAATCTATGCAAGATTTCTAGACTGTTCCTTTTGTAGTGGCTTCTTGGTAATGTTTTATTGCTTCTGTCAAATTTTTAACTCATTCTGATATGTTTCAGTTATCATTTTAATCATTTTATCCATGCACTGACCGTAGGCCTTGGGGATCGCATGTTTCTCTCCATCCACAGGTGCTACTAATCTTTTTCTATTTCTCTAAACGTACGATATCGACATCGAAGGTGCAAAAAGGAATCAAAGACACGTTCATGCAAGTAATGACGACATTTGGCCCACCCACTTTACATGTGGGCATGCGAAAGAAAGTGTACCAATCCATGGTGTAATAGAGCCCTACTTAATGCTCCTAGCCCCCAAAAAGGGAGGAGATGTATTGTAACCCAATTTTAAAGAAAATTAATAAAAAGGGGTATACTCGACATTTGCTTTCTATCTTTTTTCAATTCTTTTATGTTTCTCTCATTTCATGCATTTCAGTTCGTAGGACTTAGCGTTACGTTTCACTTTTACATACATCGCACTTGGCATTTCTGTTTTATTTTCGTATCCTCATGCTTTCAAAGACGAAGGGACGTTTTTACACCGAGTTAAAAGTATATTTCAAAGAATAAGTTGAACAGATACTTGGAGGAAACAATCCAGTGTGGGCAATTTGTTTTTTGAAAGATTGCAACAGAAGGGAAGGCATAGTATTCGTCATGGATACAACAGGAGGATACGTGCATGTCAAAACCCTAATAACTATTGGTGTCTAGGAAAAAATCCTGCAACATATTTGATGAAAAAAGTTGTAGTCAGAAAGATATTCATTAGGGTTTTAATTACTTTGAATCACCAGCACAGGTTTACCACCAAGCAACGTCAGGGGTAGGTCAAACATTGACGACGGTAGGCTAAAATTAACGTTGTAAATGTTGGAGCAAGTGAACATTGCAGGTAATTACAAGAATATAAAAATCAATTAAAGCAAACATGTGGAGATAGCCATTGAAGGATTTTCAGGGTGAAATTAGAGACTTTAGATGAGTTAGAATTATCGGAGGTGAAAAACGGGACAACTGGTGAGTGATACAGCGTGGGCAGGATACGTGGAAGAACACCATTCATTGAGTGTCAAGTAGACCATTTTTTACTGTTGTAGTAGATGTTGAAAAGCAAGAAATAAATAGCACCACAGGAGATAACCGTTAATCGTTGGCATAATCCTAAGATTATTTTTTACTCGGATAAGGTGGATAAGGTTAATAAGGAGGTATATATATATATTTTTTAAGTTTGAGTTTAATTAGACTAAATAGTGGAGAATATAAGGTTTAAAATTAAAAAAATAAAATTTTGAGAGGAGATAATTATTATTATTATTATTATTTTAAATTTGAAATTGTAGTTTGAAAGAAAAAATAATGGGAGAAAAGAAAAGAAAAAAGAGGGAATTATTTTTTGAAATTTGAAAAACAAATTCTTGAATTGATTTAATTTTTGGAGGTAAAAGGTTTTCTACCTCAAAGAAAAAATTAAATCAAAGGGGAAAAAGAACAATAAAAAATGTCAAAAGATTAGAAATAAAATATGTTGAAAACATTTGTTCAAGAAGCCAAAGAAGATGAAAAATTTGTGTCAAATAGAATGTGGAAAAATTGCATTTAATTATTGATGAAGCAAAAAATGAAGAATATTTGTCACTTCAACATTGTATGTAAGAAATCCTTAATGATGCAAATTATTGTAATGAGAATTTTATCACAATACCTATTATTTTGTGGAAAACAATATACAAGGGGATTATTACTCTTAATGTTTCCAAAATGAGAGTACAAGAAAATAAACCATTGATGAAGGATGTTGCGTGTGACACTAATGATTTAAAACCCTTTATGAAAGGTGCATGTTGTGACAATAATAATTTAAAGCCTGTAATGAACGATGTTGTTTTGAAACAAATGATGGTTGATAAATCTTGTGATACTAATGATCTTTGTGAGCATGAAACAGATGCAGGTTGCCATTCCTTTCAAAAGGAAAGTGATTTGAACAAGGTTCATGATTGTTTAGAGAGAGCCTATGCCATTGTGATTGATGAGGGCATAGATTCGAATTATGATCGAGATAGTGATGCTCAAATTTGTGTTGAGCAATGTGATGATGGTTTTGGCCACTTTGAGAAACAAACTAAGGTAATTGGTTCCAAATTATTACAAATATGGGCTACAAGAAGAAATGCATGGGAAACCAAGAACAAGGAATAAAAAAACCATTGGTACCAATCATAAGACCAAAATATGAAGATCTTGGGTACAAAGGAGAGGTGAATCCAAATGATGCAAGCACAATATTTGTAATAGGTAAAAGTGACCACAAAATGGTGAAAGAAAAAAAATTTGACCATTGTGGCAAATAAGGTCATAGGATAAATAAATGTTAAAATATCTATTCTTGTAAATTTTGTGAAGGACATAACCATTCACATATGTTTTGTCTACAAAGAGAAAATAAAGAGTGTAGATTAAAAATGAATTATGGATGGATTGATATGAATGCTTGGGATAAGCTAAAAGGAATGTTGTATGGTTTCTTCAAAAGGAAACCAAGTATGATCACAAGTTGCTAAGATATAGAGATAGTGGCACATAGAGAATGAAGACAATTTTGATGAAGGGGGAATTCATAGTCATAAAAATTTGTAAAAATGTTTGCCAAATAATGTACGAAAGAGGATATTGTGAGTATTACATTATTTCATCCTTTTATCCTAATGTATGTGTCACCTTGTGAAAGTGCAAAGTGTCAAAAGAGAGAGGAGTATGAAGAGTCACACTCACATGTGGCATGTTGAGAGCTTGTCTTAATGACAAGAATGTGAAAGGTTGCATTTCCTAGATTTGTAGGGGAGAGCAATAGTTTGAGGATTGAAAAGTCACCTATGTATTATAGTGGAGATAACTCTCCATCGTTGTATCATACCTTGAACATGGAAGAATAATAGATGCAGATCTCTCTTTTATGATATATTTATGTCAATATCTTGTGTCTATCTTTCATGTGTGATCTTAATGTGTTTATTTATATTTCAATGCATAATATGTGATCCTGGTTTATTGTTTTGTTAACATGAAATAGTATCATATTCCAACCATACCATATTTAATTGGATTAAGTCAATAAATAGGGAAAAAATTGAAGATGGATTCTAATCAAAAGACGGGTCGCAAGACCAATCAACATCATATGGTAAAAGAAGGTGAAAAATTTAGTGGAAGGTAAGATTAATGCCCTTACCAACTTTTTTAGCCCTGGTATTAATGAATATCATTACTTGGAATATTAGAGGACTCAAAGGGAGTATTTCAAAATAGAATAAAATTAGAAGAATGATTCAGAAAAACCATCCACATCTTGTTTTCCTTCAAGAAAAGAAGATGTCAATACAAAAATTGAATCAATTGCTAGTAAAATTTGGCTAGCTGAAAAACTTATTTTTATTAGTTCTTAAGGGACTTATGGTGGCATTGCTTGCCTTTGGGACCCAAAAGAGGTAGTTATTTACCATATGGTTGGCAGTTGGGATCTTTTAGCTATAGATATTCAAAGTAGACATTTCAACCAAATTATACTCTACATAACTATTTATGCTCTGATTCCTTTGGAGGAAAAGAGAAGATAGTGGAAAGATATAGCTTATATTATTTCTCATTTTCTCGAAGCTTGTATCTTGATCAGAGGATATTTTAATACCATTGTCTCTTTAGATGAGAAAATGGGGGAAATAGAAATTGGGATAGGAGCACTAACCTCATGAGTGAATATATTGCATACCTTCATTTTGTGGACATCTAACCAGATAATGGCCTTATGAATTGATCTAACAAAATATAATGCATTTTGTGGATAGGTTATTGCTCTCTGACAATTTCCTAATCCATGGTCACATTCCTAAAGTGAATACTCTTAACAATGTTGGTTCGGATTACTAGCCAGTCATGGTGGAAACATGGGAAACCAATGTGATTTTCTCTCCTTTTAAATTTTATTTGATGTGGCTTAGAGATAGTTCCTTCAGACCTCGAGTGCAACATGGTGGAAGTAAGGTAAACCAATGTATGGGACTAAGATGTTCTATTTTACCAAAAGGTTGTAATAAATTAAATCCAAAATCAAGACTTGTAACTGAAAGGAGTTTGGGGATGTTCAACAAAAAACAAGAAGTTATTGCTCAAATTGAAAATTTAAATAAGAAAATCCATTTATATGACCTCACAGAGAGTAGAAGTATAGATGAAATTAGACTCATAGCTCAGTTAGAAGAATAGGAAAAAATAAAAGAACTCTTGTGGAAGCAAAAATATAGATTTCAATGGCTAAAATAATGAGATCGAAACAAAAATTTCTTCCACAAATCTCTTCTAGCTCGAAGATCTCACAACTTTATTTATTCCCTAAAATTAGATTCCAAAGATGTTGTCTACACTTATGATGGCATGAAATCTATTGTTGTCAATTAATTTCCAATATTTTTGCTGCTACTTCTCTTGTCTTGGATTCTCAACAAAATGTTCTTCAAGCGATCCCTTAGCTTATCACTTTTGAGGAGAACTCTATTTTGACTGCTCCTGTTATTATTAATGAGCTTCATCACGTGGTTTTTAAAATATAAAAAGGGAAAACCCATGTCCTGGTGGTTTTCCCATTGAGTTCTAAAAATAGTTTGGGATATCCTTCATGCTAATTTATTAGAGGTGGTGGAAGAAGCTAGGAAAGCCAAAGAAATTTTGAATATTATCAATAAAAATTATATAAGTCTTGTCCCGAAATATCAAGAGGCTTAACATATCTCATATTTTAGACTTATTGCTTTATATAATGTTCTTCTCAAAATCATTACTAAGATCATGGTGGAAATGTTGAAGTCTCATTTACATAAGATTATTTCCCCTGAAAAAAGGGTTTATGTGGAAGGGCATAAAATATTGGATGATATAGTTATTGCTCAAGAAGATATCTATTATATGGAAATGAAAAAATATCCTTATATGTTCAATCGTTTTGACTTATCCAAAGATTATTACAGAGTGGAATGACACTTTCTTGTCAAAATTTTGAGGCAATTCAGTTTCTCTCAATATTGGATGAATCAGATTATGGTTTCTATATCTTTAGTATCCTACTCAGTTCTTATCAATGGTAGGTCATCATAGTTGTTCCCAACTTCTAGAGTTATTAGGCAAGGTGACCCCATCTCCCCTTATTTATTCATCATTATTTCTAAATTCTTAGGTAGTAATATAACCAAAAATAGAGAAAACAAAACCCTTGAGGGAGTTACCATTGCTCATGGAGCTAGGGTTATCTCTCATATTCAATTTTTTGATGACTCTACTATGTTCGTTAAAGCTACAGTTAAGGAAGCTTCTAAAATTAAGCAAATCATTAGTTATTTTCTAAGGCTACTAGGCAATTAATCAATGAATATAAATCTAAAGTAATTTTATTTTATTGCTCTACTAGTCAAGAATACATGGTCTTGTATAAATTGATATATATGAAGACATCCCTTCTATTCACTTATTTAGGTATTCCTATCAATATTTAAAGACAAAAAATAAACAGACTGGAATTGGTTGTTGGATAGATTTAAGAAGAAAATTGGAAAGTGGATCAATAGGTGGCTTTATTTTAGGGGTAAAATTAGCTTGGTAAAATCAGTACTTCAAGCTATACCTATTAATTTTTGTATTGTGTTGAATATCCCAAATGCTATTTTTTGAGAATTGGATCAAATCAATCATCGGTTCCTATGGAGTGGTAATATGGAGTAAAGAAAATGGGCCTTGGTGAAATGGGATACTTTATGTCTTTATAAGAATGAAGGGAAGTTACGATTCCGTTTTGCTATTAATAATAATAAAGCTTTAGCTACTAAATTTTATTGGAAGATTTTACATAACCCCAATGCTCTTTGGGCCAAAAATATCTATGCTAAATATGCTGAGAATAAAAGTCCTCAAGACCTTTTTCACTATCAATTGCCTACCAAAGGTTCTCTCATTTTAGAGGTTCTTAAGACTCGTGAGGATTTGATAAAAAATAAGTCATTTTGGATCATTCATAATTGATCAATAGATATATTTTTGGACAAAGTATTGGGATGGTCACTAGCCTTTGATAACTCAGTTTCCCAATTGGAGGCATTGGATGGAGGAGCTTCACCAAACTAACTGGATAAAGGTGGCTAATTACTATTGATACCATAATGGTAATTCAGAGATTGGTAGATATTGGATCCCTATTGAGGACTAGCCTATACAAATTTCAAAAAGGTAAAAATAAGACATCCAACACATCCTTCACATGAGATATGTATCTTGGTCCCATGATAAAGATTATTTTGGATGGAAAAACACTACTAAGGGTGAGTATTTAGTTGCTCAAGGTTATTTGGCCTTATTCCATAATAATCCCAACCATTAATATTACATATTTTCTCAATTGTGGGCTCAAAATCTTTGGCCTAAGATGAGGTTCTTTACTTGGCTTTTATATCATCACAGGGTGCTAACTGGTGAGCAACTTATGAAACATGGTTTTCATGGACCTTTTAGATGCAAAATATGTGGAGAGAATGTGGAAACTCTTAGCCATATTTTTATTGAGTGTACCTTAGCCTCTAAGCTATGGAGGATAATGGCCATATTACTTGGCTTACAGTGGTCCAATTTTTTTACTTTTGAACAACTTTGGAGGGATTGACCTAAACAGGAGGGTGTTGATCATTTAATTAGGTAGTTAGTTTGGATGGATTATACCATTCTACTTTGGAATATCTAGAACGAAAGGAACAACCAAATTTTTAGTCAAGAAAGGAAGGATATTCACTATATATGGCAAAAAACCATTGCCAACTTAGTTGAATCTATCCAAAAACTCCTTAATCATCCCCAAAAATCCCACCAAATATAGGATCAAGTGATGAAAATATTGAAGATTAAATATTCTAAGGGCAATTATCCTGAAGGGAATATGAGTAATTGCAAGATGGATAGAACAAAGAATTGGCAGTCTCCTGCTAAGGATTTTTTTTTTTTTGCTTCTCTTTGGTTCAGTTAGGATATTTTAGTTCCCTATATCAGACATATATTTCTTATGTTTCCTTTGTTGAATCTTACCTTAAAAGTATTTTGGCCTAGAGAGGTCATAGTTGTGTTCTATTTTTTTCTTTTTTTAGT
Source organism: Wollemia nobilis (assembly GCA_028583015.1). NCBI lineage: Eukaryota > Viridiplantae > Streptophyta > Pinopsida > Araucariales > Araucariaceae > Wollemia > Wollemia nobilis. The sequence continues at coordinate 28,006,987 of JAQPPZ010000523.1, forward strand.
TTTTTGAGGTGTGTATGTGTGTTTTTGTGTTGTTTTATTTTTATTTTTTTCGTTTTGTTTTTGTGCTTTTTTTATTTTATTTTTTTTGTGTTTTTGTTGCTTTTATGTTTTTTTTTAATGTTTTTGTTGTTTTTATTGTTTTGTGTGTTTTTGTTTTTTTGTTTTTGTTATGTTTTTTTTTTTTGGTGTTTTGGGATTTTGTTTTTGTTTTGGTTGTGTGTTGTTTTGTTGTTTTATGTTTTTTTGTGTGTTTTGTGTTTTGTTGTTGTGTTTTTTTTTTGAGTTTTTTATTGTTTTTATGCTTTTATGTTGTTTTTTTTTATTTTGTGTTATTTTTGTGTTGTCTTTGGGTTTATTTTATTTTATTATTTATTTATATTTATTTTTTTATGTTGTGTTTTTGTGTTTGTTTGTTCTTGTTTTTTGTTGTTTTGGCATGCTCATTGAGTGTGCCAAAGGGGGTTGGCTAGGCCTGAGTCCTAGGTATTTTTGTTGGAATAAATACCTCTTCCTCCTTGGGACTTACCCAAAAATGGAATCTCGTTTTGGATGTTTTCCACAAAAAGAAAAAGTAGTATCCCTCCACTTTTAAGGAAAAGCACAAAAGCGGTATCCTTAGTGGCATGAAAAATACAAGGGCTTACACTAACATGGAAAATATTTCTTATAGATTTTCATAAAATATTTCAACCACCAGAGATGAATTTTTAATCAATTGATGCAAATAAAAAAATGAATATCAGTTCATGAATATACCTCTATATTCATGTCATTAAAATATTCATAACTAACATAATAGGCTGTCAATTGGTTCAATGTTCTGTGGGTGGACTGAAACTTTATGTAAAATATGAACTTCAACTTAGGAATTATTTGACCCTAATATAAGAGGAATCCAATTAGTTCAGTGTTATATGGGTGGATTGAAACATGCTATAAAACATGAACTTCAAGTTAGGGATGATTTGACCCTAACATAATAGGCAGTTAATTAGTTAAATGTTATGTGTATGGTTTAGAACTTGATATAAAACATTAACTTCAAGTTAAGTATTATCTAACCCTACCTCTAGCTATCAGGTTAGCTAAAAAGTTAAAAATAAGATATTCAAAAAGAGTCAAATAACATGGTTTGAAGCTAGTCATCATGAAATAAATGAAAATATGATAGAAGAAATTATATATAAATCTCTCCATCAACAAAGACCTAATTACAAGAAATCTCAATCAAACAAGAAAAATGAGTCCCCTATACCATCAAACATTAAATTTTTATCAAGCTTTATAATTGTTAAGGAAGGAATCCTAGAGATGAAAATAGAGATGTGAGTAGTATTAGTAGCAAGGATGTGTCTAAAGTAGAAAGAGAACCTCCATTGGAACCAAATGAGACCATAATATCCATATCTACATTTATTGGAATTCCATACCCACAAACCCTTAAAAATAAAGGTATATAAAATACCACAGTTATTACCTTAATTGAATCAAGTAGCACATAAATCTATTGATTTAGCCATTGCTAAGTGACTCAATTTATTCATTTATCAAATAAAATAACTTGCTATGGTAATTTAAGGGGGAAATCACGTAAGTTGTAAATCAAAACGACACAAAGTGGAGCTAAGTAGGAATGATTTCAAGTACAAAAATAACTTCTATGCCATGCCATTAGGAGGGTTGGATATAATATTTGAAGCCAAATTGTTAACTCCCATAGGATTTATTAAATGTAACATCAAGAAATAAATTTTCAAATTCAAATGGCAAGGCCAAAGTACATGTTAAAAGGATTCCATTCTTCTCAATAATTGTTAGTGGTTTCATATAAAATATAAAATATGATTTAAAAATGAGCATCTACACTTATTGCTTGATGTTTTACCATTGACCCTATACCTACAAAATATTTACAAGATAATAAAATGAATAAAATCATAAATAAATATGATATGGTACTCCAAGATATACCCTTAAGAATACCTCACAAATGATATATTAAGCATGTTATTGAAATTAAACAAAACACGCCTCTAGTTAATGTCAAACCCTATTGTTATCCACATCACCATTAAACTAAAATTGGATGTTGGATGCAAGAACTTTTAAAATTAGTTGTGATCACACCTAGCAATATACCATACTCAACACCATTCATACTTGTATAAAATAATAATGGATCTTATCACCTATATATTGGTTTTACAATATTAAATAAAATTACAATAAAAAATAATGTTTCTATTTATTTATCGATGAAAATGTTATATGAACTACATGGTGGTAAATATTAGATGAAATATTATATGAACTACTAATTAACTCTTGGTTTGTCTTATTTTCTCTATTGACACTATTTTAGTTTGAATCTTATTGGAAATGGTTTGGGGATCCTTCCAAAACCTTTTTTTTCTCATCCTATTCAAAAAACACATTCTTGGAACCCCCTTATAAAAAAACCACATGGTACTAAATATTTTACCAAATTAAAATTAAGATCAGTGTATTACCAAATAAAAAAAAGGTAGAATATATTCCAAAAATAAAATTTAGAAATCATGAAGGCTACTATGAATTGAAGGTGATGCTATTTGGATCAACTAATACACTTTCTACATTTTAAACCATCACGAATAAAATCTTCTCATCATATATTTGAAATTTTATCTTAGTTTTATATGATGATATTTGTATCTTTAGCTAAAAATGGAAGGATCAACTTAATCATGTGAATGAGGTTCTACCAATCTTGTAAGAACATAAATTTTATGCAAACAAATCTATGTAGTTTTAGAAATTCAAAGATTAAATATTTAGGCCATATCATATCAAAATATAGTGCTAAATAAAATATTGCTAGAATTAAATAAATAATAGAGTGGCCTAAACCTTAAAAAATATCTAAAGTTAGAGGGTTCCTTGGTTACTAGGATACTATCATCAATTTATGAAACATTACGTACATATTATAGCTCCATTATCATATCTTCTATAAATATATTGATTTGAATGATATCCAAAAGCTTATGAAGGCTTTCTAAAATTGAATAAAGTGTTATCATTAGCTCTTGTTTTAACAACTCCTAATTTATCAACATATTTTATCATCAAATGTGATGCTTCTGGAGTGGGTCTTGGATTTGTGCTCATGAAAAATGGCCACCCAATTTTATATGAGAGTTGGAATCTTAGACCATATGAACAAATAAAGTTTATTTATGATAAGGAGATGTTTTCAATTATGTGTACCTTAACAAAATGAAGGTGATATCTATTTTCCAACAAGTGTTTAGTCTGGACTGATCATGATAGTATTAAATATCTACTTCAATATAAAATATTAATGATTGAACAATAGAAATGGGTGGATAAAGTTCAATATTTTGATTTTGAAATTATGCATAAGAAAGAAAAAGATAACTAGGTCACCGATGCCTTATCTAGAAAGGATGAAGAAGTAATCATATATGCAATTTAAATAATCATCCTAAATGGATTAAAAATGTGTAAACTAAATATTTTAAAAGTGATAACTATCTAGAAATCATTATTAATATTGACAAACATCCATAAGTACATATAAAAATGATATCTTATGGATCAAGAACCATATATGTCTACCTCAAAATTCAAGTTTAATATAAAAAGTCCTTATTGATAGACATGATTCCCCAAATTTTGGACATGTTTTCTTCAAAACTATTTGAAATGGGGGGAAGACAAACAAAATATTTTAGGACAAATATTTTACAAAGCATTCAAACAATATTTTCATATTAATCAACCAATTTTCGACAGCATACAATATACATTATTAATATAATATGGTGTGTCTTTGATAAAAAAGACCTTGGTGTTTCACCTTTTGGAATTTGACATTTAACATATCTTTTTATCTTCTCAATTTTATCATGGAAAATGTGACTATCCAACCTCACATGAGGTGACATCATCAAACATCCCCTAATAATTACATCACATCAAGTAATGTAATAATATGACAAATAATGTAATAGAGTCTAACACCCTCATTATATTATTTGGTATACACCATATGATGCCAAGGGTGGTACAATAGAACTATACTCAAGATCTAACTTTGGATCTCTATCTTTGGCTCTAGAACTGGCTCTTACTCTAGCTTTGGCTTTGGATCTAGCTCTATTGGAAGTAATATCCACTATATCTTCCTATTTCATTAGTCACAAGGGTCTACCTTTGGGTTAATATCTCTGGATATCTACCTTAGGGTTGTCATTATATTTGAGTCACTTGTAGGTCATCATCATCTCTAGGTTTCAGCTAGATTATTTGCCTTTGGGTCATCTCTACGTCATCATTACTTGGGTTAGTATGTACATTTAGCTTTAACTTTCATAAATTCTGCTTCACTTTCACAAATCTCTTTTGCTGATTTGCAGCGCATAAATTTCACAAATTTTACTTCATGTAATCCACTTAATATTCCATTCATAGCCTTGGCATTATTCACATGTAATAACTTACTATATTTATCTTGGAGGAGTAGTTGTAGGTGTGAAACCATCCTCAACTGATTGCCATGTCTCATATCCTTGTGCCATCAAGTAAGTCTTCATTCTTATACTCCAAAAAGCATAATTGTTACAATTGAAAAATGGTGTCTTATTTTATGAGTATCCATTCTAAAATGCTATCTGTGTTCCCATAATCTCTTCCTTCAAGCTATTAGACTTTTTTGAAGGAACATGCTATAATACCAATTCAAGAACATAGGCTTATACTAATAGGGGGGTGAATAGTGTAAGGTCAACTTTTACATTTAATTTTCCAAACAATATTATCCAATATTATCAATGGTAATATCAATAGCAATAATTAAAGCAATGCACAAATCATCACACACATGAGAGATATAAATTTAATATGGTTCACCCAATGTGTATTACATCCACGAAAAAAATATTTCTTATAAATTTTCTCAACAAATATCTTGGGAATCAATTCCCTATTATAATTTTTATGGACCTCTATCAAAAGGAGACACCAATCCCCTATGCTCTAATTTGTGGATCTCACTTCATAGGAGAACTCTATCTGCTTTACTCTAGTTTGTGGATCTCTCTCCATAGGAGAACTCTTTCCCCTTTTCTCTGGTTTATGGATCTCTCTCCATAGGAGAACTCTTTCCCCTTTGATTTGGTTTATGGATCTCTCTTCATAGGAGAACTCTTTCCCCTTTGCTTTGGTTCATGGATCTCTCTCCATGGGATAACTCTTTCCTCTTCGTTCTAGTTCATGGAACTCAATCCATGAGAACTATATCTCCTCAAATGGTTCATGGATCTCTATCCATAGAATAAAATTATCTCCCTAGTTGGTTCATGAATCTCTTTTCATAGTAGAACTCTTTCCCTTCTATTATGGATGGTGAACTTCTAGAAGACTTCTATCCCCACTACTATGGCTCATGGATCTCTCTCCATAGGATACCTCTATTCCTAATGTACTATTTGATGGACCTCTATTCATTGGAGACATTTTTCCTATTTGCTCTTGTCACCTCTAATGTTTGCTTTCAAATCTATCTCAAATCTGCACCAAACCCTATCATAATTCTAGCACAAATATTTTCTAACTCTACTCATAAATCTACCCTAATCATTAACACAAATCTTGATCAAATCAACAACCAAATGTGCTCTCAATTCTACCTCCAATATAACCCAAGCATTAACACAAAACATGATCAAATCAACAACCAAACCTTCTCTTAATTATATCTCAAATTTACCCCAAGGCTTAAGAAAAAAGACTTGCTCAAATATACCTTCAAACCTTCTCAAAATATTTTATCAAATATGCATTCAATTTTGTTTCATATCTTCAAAATATTTTCTAAAATATACCTTTAATCCTTCTCAAAAGACTTGTTCAAATTTACCTTCAATGCTGCTCACAACACTTGCTCAAATATTTCCAATTCTTGCATACAAACAAATGCTTGTCTATTTTAGAAATACTTTCTTTAACTAGGCAAATCATACATATTCTATATAGAATTCGTTTAACCTCTAGAATATATAGAGAATGATATGCGCTATCAAAAATCCCAATATGCTCTTTACATTCACAAATATTGCATTCCACTAATCCAATCTCTATCTATTACAAAATCCCTTTAAAATAAAATCAAGACAATGCATAACTTGCTTCACAAAACTAATCTATATTTCTTGCAAATTTACTCTCAAATATCAACCTCAATAATGCATAAATTTCCCTCACAAGATTGATCTCAAACACTTTCACAATTGCTTTCAAAATATCTCAACCAATGCTCAAAAGGTTTCACAATGATTCACAAACTTGTCTTCAAATATAACACAAATATTTCATAATCTCTAGCACAGATGTATTAATCTCTTTCAACAATGGAAGCACATTTATTCTCAAAATCTATCCCAAATATTTCCAAAACCATTCAACAATGAAATACAAGCCCTAATACAATTGTTTCCACTTTTTCTCAATAATTGATGTACATGTACATATCAAACTCTAATTCAAATATTTCCAACAATGATGACCAACCAACCCTTTTATCTCCACCTTATATTTCAAAAACGTCTACTAAAAAAGAAACACCTCAAATAAGGAATTATGTGACCATAAATCTTAATTTGCTCTTATGGAGATATGTATTCAAAAACTTGTCTCATAGATATATCTTTTGCAACTACAAAAAGGATTAGCATAACCTTTTCATATATTGAAAAACCATTCACAATATGTGTGCACACTTTTATTCCAAACCACTCATCTATAACTCTCTTGGTTTTTCAAAATAAAACTTTAAATCATGAACCAAGTCCCTCAAAATTAATGCCAATATTACAATCAATAAAAAAACCTTTTACACCTTTTATCTCCCACTTTCATAAAATAATTTTCAAACCATTTATTGACCAATAACATAGATTTACAATATATAACTAATCATTTACACATTATCATCCATACTTTTGCATATATAAAAATAAATCTTAATGACAACAATATTTTAAAAAATATTGGTAAAATAACTTCCCTTATACCTCCTATATGCCAAAAACCTTTACACCATAGCACACCCATCAAAATTCACACAAATAAAGTTTAATCAACCTTAGCACATAACTATAAAAAAAAATTAATATTGCTGGTGTAGATGAGAATAAACCCTCCGATCTCAAATTCCTAATGCAATGTGTGACCACTTGCACTAACCAAGCAGTTGAGACCTGACGTATAGGTCTCTGCCTTTATTTTCCCTTTTGTATTTTTTGAAAATGCCAAAACTCTTCAAAACTGATTCTAGGGAGAATCAAACTACAAACCTCCACCTTGTAAATACCTTAGCATGGATCTAGCCACTACTGGACCACCCTAGCAGATGACATTAAGGAGTGAATGAAATTTTATTTATTTCATTCTCCTTCTACACTCTGAAATCAAAATTGTCCTTTTCTCCTTATTCTCTATCAACTCTTGCATGATTGAATGAAAATTGAATTATCAATCTCATCATTTATTTTCAAAGTCTTAGGGTATTTATATATTTTGCATGCATGTTTTAGACGTTGGGCTTCTTTTCAAATTGATTTAAAAATAATTTGAATTAACTTTGGCACCACCAAGCTTTATACTTAGGCATTATAATATTTAGCAAAATATTATAATAAACCTTTTGCCTTGGTTATTTTTACACCAATAAGAAATATTATTTCTCCTTTGAAATATAAAATCTCCCTTTCCTTTTTTATTTACCAAATGAAGCCATTGTTACTTCCAAAATCTATTAATAATATTTAAATATTATAATTTAAATATTATAATCCTTTTCTTCAAAATTCTCTTTGCTTACTTTCACAACCATATTTTTACCAAATTGCCAGTCCACAGATAGTCACTTGTTAGCCTGCACATCTTTCCAATAAGTTGAAAAAGTTTTGAGTCCATGGATGAAAATGCTCTTCTCATACTACATTATATGAAACCAATTGATAAACAAAAGAGATGATTTTTAGAAGACTAGTTCAAATGTAGGCATGGGGGATACCCCACCTTCATCATTGCCACCAATAACACAATGAACATTGTTTACAGTGTTCATATATATATATATATATATAAATAATAGTTAGAATTTCATTTTAATGCCTTTAGTTTAGATTTTTCTTTTATGTTTTGTAGGATAGCATGAAGTGCGATATAGATGAATAAGGATATTTCTATGAAGATTTTGTAAAAGTGATATTTACAACCACCTCACATTTACAATATTGAATCAGAAATTGACATGGGGGAGACCCCATACCATACCAATAGTTTGGAAAAATGTTCACACATTTGTTAAATAAAAAAAAGGATACACAAAAAAAGTCACAAGGTGCCTCGATACCTTACAATAGAGGCACATTGATAAAAGAAAAAATGATGAGGCACCTTGAAACCTCAATTAATGGTGCCTTGATCCACAAGTAGGCACCTTGGTAAAGGGTGCCTTGATCCACAAGTAGGTGCCTTGATAAAGTGCCCCTTGATCCACAGGTAGACGCCTTGGTCAAGGGTGCCCTAATCCATAAGTAGGCACCTTGGTCAAGGTTGATTTGATCCACAGGTAGGCACCTTGGTCAAGGGCACCTTCATCCACAGGTAGGTACCTTGGTCAAGGGCAACTTGATCAACAAGTAGGTTTCTTGATCAAGGGTACCTTGATCCACAAGTAAAATAAATCACCCTTAGGGAGGACTACTGTAAATAAAGCAATATATCTAATCTACTTAAAATAAATAATAGAAATAAAACAAGGGAGGACTACTATATGGAGTGGGCCTAAGCTCCTATAGATAGTTCATCCGAATAATTACATAGAGCTTGCTCTAATAAAATAAGAGTATTTGCAACTCTTAATAAATTATACAAAAATTGAAATAAAATAACTTATGTGTATTTTATCATCCCTTCATTCATCTAGCCTGTGTTATTATATGAGATGCAAACATATCTCATTACAATAACATATCGGTCTATTTTTAATCACGTAACCTAATTTTTTACAGTCAGTTCATACACAGGTATTATTTTACAATTGAAAGTATGTTCGTTCACCAGAAGGAAAAATATAAGAATCCTTAGGTGTATGTAACAAAAAAATCCTAAAATAATGCATCCTAAAAATAATGCTTTTAAAAACCTTACAAATTCAACCGACCAATCGATCAATAATAAAAGTGTTTTATTCTATTTTAATAATAATGCATGATTAGAATATTTCTCCTTTGTCTTCACGTGCAACAACCTCCTTAGCCCATTGGTCAACCTATCAATGTGGACTTGGTCATATCAAGGCACCTACTTGAGATCAAGGCACCTTCCTCATAAAGGTGCCTTCTTCATCAAGGCACATGCTTCCTCATCAAGGTGCCATCAAGGTGCCTACTTCCTCATCAAGGTGCCATCAAGGCACCTACTTCTTCATCAAGGCACCATCAAGTAGGCGCCTGCTTCCTCATCAAGGTGCTATCAATATTCCTACTTCTTCATCAAGGCACCATCAAGATGCCTAATTCTTCATAAAGTAATCATCAAGGTACCTTCCTATTGACTTGGTCATATCAAGGTACCTTCCTGTTGACTTGGTCATATCAAGGCACCTCCAATGTATGGCATCAAGGTGCCTACTTGCACATCAAGGTGCCTCTAAATGTATGGGATAAATGCATCTACTTGCACATCAAGGCTCCTCCAAATGTATGGGATAAAGGTTCCTTCTTGCTCAATGCTAGGTCAAGTGGGATGTAGATTTGAAAACACCAAATTAGTAGCAAAACCTGCATTTATACACAGTTCCGCTAAAAATACCAGTTAAGGAGACTGTTGTATTTTCTATCAATTATATGCATAAGTTATATAAAAATACATCTCAAATGGTAATTAAACCAATAATGGTACCCCTTAAAAGTGTATATAAAATGAGCATTTCTGGTGCTCATCATCCCCCATGCCTAAATATTATCACGTCCTCCTGACAACAACCTCCAAAAATATTTTTTTTAACTGCCTTTAATATCTCTATTTTCTTGCATTGAGCGCTACTGCACCAACATAAAACATGTCATGACCGACCATCAAACTATAGGTAAATAGTTACATCATGACCACACTATTCAAAAACCAAGACCAAATCACCACTACACTGATTCTAGTAAATGGTACCATGTAATTGTCCATCCTAGCCTTCATGTAGCTATCACAGGTTTGCATGTTCCAATTTTGCACATTAATAAATTTTGGTGAGACCAAATTTTAAGAAGATGAGTGTGGTCACCTCCCACTTCTTTTGCCCACATTCAAAACATGTTTTAACCCATATCTAAAACCTCTTTTGTGGGATAGAATTCATCTACATGTATTCATACAAGCTGGCCACCATTGTCATGATGCATCAATGCCATATTTATTCACACAGATGTCATAGTTTTTTTTTTTTCCATATTTGATGCATGTCATGTGACTAAATTATGATGGGATATTTTGACAAAGTGGATTTATGGGGGAATCTACTGGTATTAGAATAGAAATAATTTTTAAAATAATTGTACACATATTTAATGGAAAAATCAGTACATACCTGGGTGAATTTAATAGAACTTGATGTGTAAAATGCTGATGATGTGAAATATCTTCATGTTGCCTGTAATCATGGTGTACTCGATAATGCGATTGTTGTGACATTGGTGCATCTTGGAGAATTTTATTTTATTTTATTTTATTAATTTTTTCTTTTTCTAGTTGCCTTCATCATCCACACCACTAATCATCATTGTTGTTCTTCTTCTAAGAGTTGCTGCTCCAACAATGAAGCTAATAAATTAAACGCGTCATGATAAGCCATTAAACTACGGGTAAATAACCAAATAACATCCACAAAAAAAATCACGAGGTCTATTTCTCCTTTGGGAATAAAACTCACAATGCTCACCCAAAACTTTTAGCATATCATATATTATAGCCTAAGTTTATTTCATTATTGGGTGGGTTTATAAAAATAGCACTTAGCTCTCTCTAGTTAACGAGTTGGTTGGAGAACCAACTCGGTGGTTCAACCAACCGAACCACTTTGTTTTGATTGTATTTAAACCACCATGCTTCCTCAATAAATATTACTTCGTATTTCATATTTTGAATATCGTCAAAATCTATTTTAGTACCAGAGCGGTTCTTGGACGCTAATCAGAGAAGATGGTTACAGTAACTATTCGATAGGCAACTGACAACCCTAGTGACTGATAGTATGGAGCACAAAGACAAAGACTCTGGTGACTGACAACATAAAGAACGAGGTCCAATACAAATGGAGCATAAGGTCTGAGCATGAGGCCTGAAGCCCAAGACAAATAGAGCATGAGGCCCGAGGCAACACGATGCAGGAGGTTCGAGCATGAGGCCCAAGGCAAATCAAGATGTTGACATGGATTGACTAGATTGCTGATGTGGACAGAAATAATGCTAACATAGACAGATTGGACCACTGACATGGATAGACCTGACACTGATGTGGATAGACCTGACGTTGACTAGATGGTGGCATGGATAGACTTGACGCTAACTGGATGATGATGTGGTAGATTGGGTGGTGATGACAAGGCAAATAGGTTAGCGCTGACATGGCTAAAACACTCAATTTGAGGTGGCAAAACAAATAGGGGGAGCTTATCACCCATAGGCATTCAACCTCAAAGCTATGCTCAAAATATTTTAAATAGTACACAATGCATCCTAGGATGCATGTGGGATAAACATCCCATAATTGTTTTTTTCTCTATCGTTGTCTGTTGACGATTATAAGACTGTCGTGGTGGTCTCTTTGACTTAACTAGTGGCGTAGCATAATTTGTAAGGCATTTTTTTGCGTGGACAAGGTCCACAGTTCAAAGCCCATCATGACCATTTTTTTTTTCTGCCCATGGTTTTTTTTGGCTCTGCGCTCCTTTCTTGCTGCCCGCACACAAATTTTACTGCCCGTAGATGTTTTTATGTTGTTCAAACATTTTGTTTGCTCCCCAGAGTAGATTTTGCTAACAAAATTGTTAAATCTTGCTTGAATTTTTTTTTGGTTACCAGTAGCAGTTTTTTTGGTGCTTCGAGAGTTTTTTTGGACTACATTCTCACTACCAAGACACATGGAAAGGGCTATTTTTTGAGGTATTCCTCTCATTTTTTTCCTTTCAAAGTTGTGCTTGGAGGGATAAGTCATTTTTTTTGGAATTGGAAAGGTTAAATTTTCTTTTCCCATTTGTTTATTTTGCAACAAAAATGGGGGATTTCATATGCATTTCTTTCTTGCAAAATCCTAAGACAAAGGGGGAATAAAATTATGGAATGTGAGTATGTGCTATTCATCTCAAAACTGGCATTGTAAAAGGTGCATTTTTGGTTGAACCTGACACCTCCAGTGTTTAAATTTGTGGGCATATGTGATTGATGTTTTGCATTTAAATTTTTTGTTTTCTTGCATTAACAATCACACAAATAAAAAAAACAAAAACAAAAGACCCCAAATTTTTACACCTATTCGTGCAATTTATTTGCACAACATTTGGTATTTGTGATACGTCTGACCTACACTTACAGGTAAAGCTATCGTGTTGGGTTAGTTGTGGCATGGTAGTTAGGTGGAGCAATAGAAAAATGTAAAGTATTATTCATTCACCAAAATGCAGTGTTTACAATGCTTAAATAATAGGAGAATTAACTGCCTTAGAAAACTTAGGGAATAGATAGGGAAGAAGAAAAATAGGGAGGAAAGGAAATAGGATTCAAAAAACCTGCCATCCATGCCATCCAATATGCCCAGTCATCTGTCGTCCAAGCCATCCAATCTACCCAGTCAGCTGCCATCTGAGGAACTAAAAGGGTAGGGTCCAAAGCTTACCATTTTCAAAAAAAAAATTTACCTTTTACCGCTTTAATTTCCAACATTCTCCCCCTTAAATTTGAGAGGACTGATTATATAGTCTCTCAACTTTATATATTGATCCCTTTCGTGAAGATGTTTGTAATGTTATCCAAAGTATTGGAATATTGAAGCTCAACTATATGTTTTTCCACCATGTCTCGAATGAAGTGATACTTCATATCGAAATGCTTTGATCTGCTACGGTGGATTGTATTGTATGCCAAATGAATGGCACTTATATTATCACAATACAGTATAGTTGGACCACTTTGACTTTCTCCAATCTCTTCAAGGACTTTTCTCAACCATAGGGCTTGAGTACTAGCATGTGTGATGGCTATATACTTAGCCTTAGTAGATGACAATGCTACAACACTTTGTTTCTTGGAACTCCATGTAATTAGTCCTGACCCTAGACTAAAACAATTTCCTAATGTAGATTTCCTATCATCTATATTTTTGCCCCAATAACTATCACTGAAGCCAACTAATTTTATAGAATTACATTTTTGGTAATGGATTCCAAAATCCAATGTACCTTTTACATATCTTAAGATTCTTTTAGTTGCTTGTAGATGCAACTTAGATGGACTTGTCATAAACCTTGAAACTAGAGAAAATTCATATTGAATATCGGGCCTTGTGTTGGTGAGAAACATCAGACTCCCAACCATACTTTTGTAAGTGGTCATGTCAATCTTTGATGCTCCTTCGTCCTTGCTCAATTGGATACCATGTCTAGTTGGAGTTGCGACTGATTTGCACTGCTCCATGGGAAATTTCTTGATCATGTCTCGAGCATACTTGTGTTGACATATGAAGATCCCTTTGTTTTATTGATGCACTTCCATGCCTAGGAAGTATCACATTAGACTAAGATCTTTCATCTCAAGTTGTTTCATCATGGATTTTTTGAACTCCATATTCATTTTAGTGTTTCTACCGATAAATATTAGATTATCCACATACAAACAAACTATGAGAATGTCTACTCCATGCTTTAGATAGTACAAATTTGGTTCACTTTTACTTCTTGTGAATCCATAATTGCTGAAATAGCCATCAATGCGTGAGTACCAAGCTCTTGGTGCTTGCTTGAGGCCATAAAGTATTTTTTTCAATTTATAAACAAGGTACTCCTTTCCCTGTTCTTGAAATCCTTGAGGTTGTTGAACATAAACCTCCTCTTTCAAGTATCCATTTAGAAAAGTACTTTTCATATCCATGTGTTGAACATTCCATCCTTTATGGGCTGCTAAGGAAAGAACATATCTGATTGTCTCTTGTCGTGCAACTGGAGCAAAGGTTTCCTCATAGTCAATGCCAAATTTCTAAGTAAAACCTTATTCTACTAGTGTCACCTTATCCCTCTCAATGCTTCCATCAAAATCAAGGTTTTTATTAGTGGATAATTTCACAATTTAGCGTAAATTTTTGGATTTCCAAAAGTCAATTTTACGATTTTTGGGACCATAGAGGTCGGCCTGTTTTCCCAAAAATTTCAGGATCTAATTTTTTTTAGGGTAAATTCGCCCCATTGTCATAAGGTTTCTAGCCCAAATTTTGCCCTAAATTTATTTAAAATAAGAAATATCCTACCCAAATCACTCTTTTTACCCCATTATATATAGCTAACCCTGACAATGACTCCCATACAATTACAATATTTTTTTTGGATAGTGAGCAATACAAAGAAGAGTAGTGACAAAACCAGAGTCCATGACTTCCAGAAGGCGACTAGAAAAATGTGATTGGTAGAAGGTGACTGGTAGAAGGTGACTGGCAGAAGGTGATTGGCAGAAGGTGACTGGCAGAATGCGACTGGCATAAGGCGACTGAATGAAGGCAATTGACAAAAGATGACTGGCAGAAGGCAACTAGAAGAAGGTGACTAGTAGAAGGTGATTGATAGAAGATGACTGATAGAACACGACTGATAGAATGCGACTGGAAGAAGGTGAGTGATAGAAGGTGACTGGTAGTAGGTGACTGGAAGAAGGTGATTGGAATAAGGTGACTAGCAGAAGGTGACTGATAGAAGGTGACTAGCAGAAGGTTACTGGCAGAAGGTGACTCAATTTATCCGTATGCTTATTTTACCATTAAATTTTATTTTTCATTTTATTAATGGACACTCAATAAGGAGGTTTATTCTACCTCTGAACAATATTTATGGGACAGTCATAGATTATGTTGTCTCTAGCAGTAGTTCTATTTTATACCTATTATTTTCATATTTAAAAATGATGTCCTTTGTTCATGCTATAAAAATGTCAACTACAAGCAGTGGAAATAAGGGAGGAGAGTCTTCCAATAAAAGGAGTACCCTCAAATACTTTCCTAATATTTCAAAACCTAGTCTGCCATCAACATCTACACAAACTGAAGGTATTAACACCTTTACTCACCAGTTAATTTTTTTATTTTGTTAATTTTAAATATAATGTCCTCAATTCATAAATAAGTGTGTTTTTTGGTTGATGGCTTTGTTCACTTTTATCTATAGAAAAAACTAGTATGCTTTTAAATGCCATAGTGATAATGAATCTACTATTGACACTAGAATTATCTCTATAGAAAACATTGTTAACCCTGGTATTCCTCCACTTCCACATATCCACGATAATCAACAGTCCACACATGAAGATAATCTCAATAAAATCGAAAAACAACATGAAGATATTCCTGAATCTAACATGCCAAGTGGAAAAGAAACTAATAGTTCTTATGCAGTCCCTACTTCCAGAGAATCTTCATATAAAAAAAATAAACATGCAAGGTTATCTAGGTGGACAATTAACAGATCATTTCAGCCTGATTGGATATTAGAATTTCTATTTATTGAGCTAGTGCTGCCAGATAATAGTAGTTATGATATAACATAATTAAGATGCGTAATTTGCAGTTGGAACCACAGAAAGGAGCATAGATTGCAACTTAAGAAACATACACTAGAAAAGCATTATGGAAAGGTTTATATAAAAACAAAAGAAGGTGATCGAGCAACACAAAAACCTTATAGGTGTAAGGATACATTAGAGTGCATGAGATATGCAAAATAATGTGATAAATAAATGAAACAAAAGCAAACATTGGTTGATAAAGGTGCAACGATTCAAGCCCACTTTCAAAAAATGAATACGTTAACTTTAGCTTCAAAAAGTTTGTAGTTTCCTGTTGTATTTTCTATTCTTAAAAAGGGTAGACCTATGTCTAATTTCATAGATTATAAATCTCTATTTTGACTAGCTAATGTGCAGAACTTACCCAACGCTCATTGGTCAGATCGAAGTGGTTGGGAAATAGCAAAATGTCTATCATTGGTTGAGTAGAATGACGTTAGGGAGAAAGTAAAAAAGGCAAAATTCATTTCACTTTCAATTTATGAGGTGGCTATAGTTGACAATACATCTTGGATTTGCATGCATGTTTACACATTGGAAAATAATTCAAGGCAAACCTCATTTACTAGGAATACACAAAATGGTGGAAAATTGTAATGCAAAAAACATTTACAATGTTGTTGTAACTAGTTTAAAAGAAGAAGCAAAAATGAATTAAATTGAAATAGCCACTAAGTTAATATGTGTAGGATCTGATGGTGTTGCTACAATGCAAGGACACAGAAATGGTCTTTGTGTTAGACTACAAACATCGGTTAACCCATATTTGATCCCTATTCATTGCATGGCTCACAAAATGAATCTTGCATATAAAATTGTGGATACATTTACAAATGTTGCCAGAGTGGAAGATCTTGTCCGTGAAATTCATGAATATTTTTCACGTAGTCCAAAAAGATTTTTAGAGTTTCAACAATTTGCACTAGGAGTTACAAAAGGTAAAAAATTGTTGAAAGATGTGGATACTAGGTGGATTTCGATGTATCTACCGATATTAAGAGTTTTCAAAGAATATTAATCCTTGATAGGGTTTATGTATGCAAATCGTAGGGCGGTTGATAAGGCTAAAGATTTACTTTTTGAATGAGTGACTTTGAAACTCTTCTTACATTGTGTGGAATTCTTCCAATGTTGGAAAAAATGAATACTTTGATCAAAATTGCACAAAAAATATCGATTTGTATTGTGGATTTTAAATTTGCATGCATATTGATATGATGTATGCATCTGGTCAAAATTTTATGGATCTCTTTTTTGAGAGTTGGAGAGCATTAACAAGTGTGAATAGTCCTCGAAGCTTTTTGAAGTTCAATAGTAACGATCATCTATGTATTAATATCCATGCAAATGAAATACCTTTATATTGTTATGGTGTGTGATTGGATATAACTACAAATGAAGTTGTGCAAATGCCCATAACCTACAATAGAATTCATGTGATTGTGTATGATACAAAACTTAAACTAAAACAAATAGCAGAATCATTGACAAAAGAAATCAGAGATCTTTTTCAAATAGATGAATTGCTAGAGGCTATGGGTGTGGTAAATCCAATATTTTGGGATCCTTATAATGAATACCATATTATAAATTCTTTGTTCCTAAAATACATGGGCAAACTTGTTGGCCATTTTAGTCAAAGTTTTGTAGTTAATGGCATTCAAATCAATGGCATTATGAACAAATATCTTTTGAAAAAACAATCCAATAGTTTTGGAACAACAATGTCTACTCAAGTTTCATAGCTCTCTAACCATAATGAAGCAGGTTCTATTTCACATTTATGCATAATATTACAACCAAGTACTGTCTGAAAACATACTATGAGTGAACATTTTCATTTATATGAATTATGTCAAATGATGATTTTGGGATCTGTGGAAGATGAAAGGGTGTTCAGTGCACTTTCATATATAAAATCTAAAGTTTGAAATAGGTTGGACAAAAATTTGGAGAATTTATTGAGAGTATATGTGTCAGCCTATGAGGTGGAGTTTCCTTACGAAAGAGCATTGTCACATTGGAGTTCTTTGGCAGAGATAAGAGGTGTAATAAATATTGATAATGATGATGATGATGGTAACACTGGTCAGATTGTGATGATAGAAATTTTATGAATGAGTGCAAAAAATTTTGTACAATATGAAAAGAGTTTGTTTCATCTTCTAGCATGATGATGCAAGGATGCATTCATTTGATATTATTTCACATATTATTATTTGATTTGATTTCACATATTAGAATGAGAGGAAGCTATCATTTGATTTGATTTCACATATCAGAATGAAAGGATGTTTTCATTTGATTTAATTTGAGTTCACATGTTATTATTTGATTTGATTTCACATATCTGAATGAAAGGATGTTATCATTTGATTTGATTTCACATATCAGAATGAAAGGATCCTATCATTTTTTTTTATTTCACATATCAGAATGAAAGGATGTTATCATTTGTTTTGATTTGATTTCACATGTTATTATTTGATTTGATTTCACATATTATCATTTGATTTGATTTCACATATCAGAATGAAAGGATATTTTCATTTGATTTAATTTGAGTTCACATGTTATTATTTGATTTGATTTCACATATCAGAATGAAAGGATGCTATCATTTTATTTGATTTCACATATCAGAATGAAAGGATGCTATAATTTTTTTTTTATTTCACATATCAGAATGAAAGGATGTTATCATTTGTTTTGATTTGAGTTCACATGTTATTATTTGATTTGATTTCACATATTATCATTTGATTTGATTTCACATATCAGAATGAAAGGATGTTTTCATTTTATTTAATTTGAGTTCACATGTTATTATTTGATTTGATTTCACATATCTGAATGAAAGGATTCTATCATTTGATTTGATTTCATTTCATATGTTACATTATTTTTCTTGTAATATTTGTTATTCGTGAAAGTAATTGCCTATGCTATATTTTATGACATTTCAAATTAATTCATATAACATAAAAGAATATCTTACTGCATTCACATAATTTAATATTATTTAATATATCAACACAAAAAATCAAAAAATAACAACATTCAAAACAAAGTTTTAAAAATATAACACATATCGAACATTATTTCTTCCACTTCAAATTAAGAACAACAAACTTTTACATCATCATAAATAATCAAAACATACCCTCTTTCATTGAATTGAATATTTGTTTTTGGTAAGTAGTGTTTGTATTTACAGCGGGTTTTAACAAGGATCCCAAAACCTGATTACATAAGCAATGGCCTAGGCATCAATCCCTTGAACCGACACCAAAACGAAATCCCGCCTAGGCAATAAAGCATGAAACAATCCCTCTCAGCGGGAAACAAAAAAATAAGAAAGAAAGTAGTTTTGGAGATCCCGCCCAGCGGGGAGTAGAATTCAATATTTAAATAATATACCATTTATTCGTTATTTACAATACATATCAAACATTATTTCTTCCACTTAAAACATATTTTTTGGAAATAGTCATTCATTGTTTCAATTCTCAAAAATGATACCATTCATTTACAATTTACAATATATATCAAACATTATTTATTTCTGTTCAAATTACTTAATACATCAAAACATATAATCCTAACATAACAACATTCAAAACAAAATTTCCAATAGATAACACATTTTTCGAAAATAGTCTCATTCATTGTTTCAATTCTAAAAAAATAATACCATTCATTTGCAATTTACAAAACATATCAAATAGTATTTCTTCCACTTAAAATTACTTAATACATCAACACATAATCATAACATGGCAACATTCAAAACAAAATTGCAAATAGATAACATATTTTTCAGAAATAGTCTCATTTATTGTTTCAATTCTAAAAAATGATACCATTCATTTGCAATTTACAAAACATATCAAACATTATTTATTTTATTTCAAATTACTTAATACATAAACACATATAATCTTAACATAACAACATTGAAAACAAAATTTTCAATAGATAAAACATTTTTTGACAATAGTCTCATTCATTGATTTTTGACAATAGTCTCGTTAATTGATTTCAATTATCAAAAATGATATAAAACATATCAAACATTATTTATTCACTTCAAATTAAAAAATAACAATAATTAAAAACAAAACATCAAAATGATAATATGAATTTTTCAAAAATTGCCTCTAACATTGATTTCAATTTTCAAAAAAATACCAGTCTTAAATATTTATAAAAATATAAAGATATAAAGAGTTTTTGTTTCACTTGAAACCCAACACAACAGAGATATATTATTTTTCAATGTTTCTTGCAGGTCCACCCACATATACGTCAATATCATTTTCTTCTAATGCCCCAGCCCTAACCAAACTTTTAGTTGTAGTGTTGATCCCGATAACAAGGCACTCTCTTCCTTCGCTGGATCTTCTTTGAAAGGTGCATTTAGATCCTTCTCCTTTTCTTTCAGTTTAGCCTCAACATCCAGGCCCTCATCTTTGATAACCTTATTTAGGTAATTATTTTCTCTAATCGTCTGTTGTAACCTCTTCTTCAACTCAATAGCATTATTAATGCTAATTTTTGCAGTCTTGATCACAAATTTCATGGCACTGAGTTGTTGCTTTAGGTGCTGGAAATTAGACTACAAAACATAAATAAAAAAAGGTTAATATTTATAAACAAAACATATTTAACAAAAAAAAATATTTTTTAGTTATATGTAGAACTTACATCGGTTGTAAGTCGTGTTATCTCTGCAACTGCTACTTTGTTCTAATCAAATACCCATTCATTGAAATATGCTTGGGCTTCTGCATTGAGGTTTTCCAAATGATTCATAACAACGGTAAGAATTTCATCTCTATATTTAGACTTGTCCTCCATAGTGCCAGATTCAGATTTATGTAGCAAGGCATCGAGCTTTTGGGGCTCATTCTCCATCTTGAGAAACAACTCTTTTATTTTTGAAAAATTCTTATATCGGTCATTGATGGCTTTAATCAAAACCTTGGCCCGATATTCCCATTTCTTCAATTTATCAATATCTTAAAGAAGAGTATTATGAACTACAACTTTACATGCATTGGCTAATAACACATTTTTAGAAACATTTAGGATATCATCTTCTGTAATAGTATGGGCGTCGACTTGCTGTGGGGTGGAGGGGGAAAATTTTGCGGCATCTACATTGACATCATATTCTTCTCCATCAATGCCCTCTTCATCCTCAAGAATATCACTTGCCTTTAAAGGGAAATTTTCAGGATTCATACCCTGATAAAGAAATTCACAATCAAGAGTTCTCGAGGGCATTTGAAATGCACTCTCAACATTTGAAAACTTCTCCAAGGTTAATATCGGTGCAACAAAAATATTAGATGATGACACATTTTGTGTCCCTGTAGCACTTCTTGCATTGTGAGGTGGCGGTGTGAGGAACATTTTACCACGCATGCATGATTGGTTCCTCGTAGGTGGAACCTGAAGTGGATGGACTTGAACTTGCTTTTGTTGGACCTAAACCTGCTGTGGCTATGGCTGTGGTTGTGGCTATGGTCATGGAGGGTAATATTGTGGAGCCATCCTTTTTTTAGCCTTTTGAATCTATGATGTCCCTCTGTAAAATTTCATACAAGAACATAAAATAAATCATTTGTAAATAACAATAGCATTAAAAATATTTATTCAAAATATACATACCTAACTCAGACTCTGCAACCATTGATGTTGCAACCATTTGCCCTTTGTCTGAAAAATACGTAAAACACATTAAAAAACATAATTTTAAGTCAAAAAATAAATCATTTAAAAAAGCATTTTTGAATAATGCAGAGTAAGGTTACCTTGTGGGTTGGAGGTAACCTCTTCTACATCAATTGAAATTGTTTCTCCAGTAAAAGGTGCCGCAGGTGTATGTTGAATCCGACCATCATCAGACCTCACACATTTTTTGGGATTCATTGGTGATGACTATGATTGTGTGTCAAAATCAGCAGATACTTCCTAAATCCTAAATGCAACATCCCTCTTACTTGAATACTGAGATGCTCTTTTCTGTTTTCAAAACAAAATTAGAGAATAAAAAGATAAAATTAAAAAAAGAAAATAAATATATTTCAACAAATATTTTTACCTATATCTCACCATCAGACATGCCAATAGACAACAAAATGGGGTGCAATGCAGTGGGAGGATTGCTCTTTTGAAGGTTGAAATAAGCTTCCTAAAATAAACAAAGAATAAAATTGCTAGTAGTCACTGTGTAAGTAGATTCTTGAATTTTTTGTGCACTAAAAAGTTCATGCTTCAGGCGGTTGGAAATGTGCGTGCACCTATCAAATTTACCACCATCAATACAATGAAGCAATAAATAAAGTGCCCAAAAAGGCATTTCTGTAGGTCACCCCTGCAAAATAAGCCTTGCCTGAAAAAATTCAATGCAAGCATATAAAAATTGGTCTCCAACATTCGAAATGTTTAAGCCCCTTTTGGACTTGGAAGAATTGACTGAAAAAAGAGAACATTATTAGAAAACAAAAAATAAAACAAGGAGAACATTTTTAGAGAAATGAAACTATATCAGAACAATATTTAATGTTAAATAAAAAATAAATTTTCAAATTATACCTTTCATATTGTTAGGATGAACAGTGTAAAGGTTTCCTAGGGTGGATTTATCATCATCGTTTAAGGCGTACTGGTTGTTTACCAATACACCATCCAAAAATGGCAGCCCTGTTAGTTGTTGCACATAGCAAGGTTTAATCGAAAAACAATTTTGTTGTTATCCACATAGATTGAAACAGTCGACATGTCATGGTTGTAACAAGAAACGATTCGTTGCATCAACTGAACGTTAATGTTCAACTAAGGCATCTTCAACACACCAGCAAGTCTAGCGGTGTAAATCCATTTGGAATCTCTATCAAGAGTGTTGAAAATGCTCTTGATATTAGGGCAGAAGGTGTACTTGAAATGAAAATTGGATGGAAGAGGGGAGGAACAACTAGCCATCTCTGAAAAGCAAGAAAACACTAGAAAAACCTTATAAAAATGATGCCAAAACGCTACAAAAATGCTCTAAAAACATTGCCAAAACACACTAAAATTACTTGGAAACACTCTAAAAATGCTCTAAAACCGCTATGGAAAACACCCTAAAAATGTTGGAAAAAGGTTTTAAAGTTGATTTGGGAAAAGATGCAAATGACCCTGTAAATGGCCCTGCAAATGAATTTATATATTTTTTGTATGGCAGGAGTTAACGCATGAACGACACATGGAAGAATGGAGGACACATGGTGCCATCTTATTTATGGTTATGGCGGTTGCCTTGTTCCACTTGTCATCTGCTAGTAACCTTTGCCACTCGTCATCTGTCAATTGCCTTGCACCACTCGCCATCTGTCAGTTGCCTTGCACCACTCGCCATATGTTAGTCACCATGTGCCACTCTCCTGCCAGTTTCCTAGTGCCACTCACCTTTTACCACTCGCCATATTCTAGTCGCCATGTAACACTTGTCATTTGTCAGTCACCATGTGCTAGTAACCTTCTACCAATTACCTTCTACCAGTCACCTTGTGTTAGTCACCTTCTACTAGTTGCCTTCTACTAGTCACCTTCTTCCAGTTGCCTTGTTTCAGTCCCCTTGTGTTAGATGCCTTCTGCCAGTTGCCTTTTTGCCAATCGCCTTGTGACAATCTCCTTGTGTCAGTCACCTTTGACCAATCACATTTTTCTAGTTGTATTCTACTAGTTGCCTTGTGTTAGTCACCTTCTACAAGTTGCCTTCTGTTAGTCGCCTTGTGTTAGTCACCTTATGCTAGTCACCTTCTACTAGTCATCTTATGTTAGTTGCCTTCTGCCAGTCACCTTGTGTCAATCACCTTGTGTTAGTCGCCTTCTGCCAGTCGCCTTGTGTTAGTCATCTTATTTCAATAACATTCTGCCAGTCGCCTTCTATCAGTCACCTTTTACCAGTCGTCTTCTACCAGTCACCTTCTACTAGTCACCTTCTGATAATTTTGTTGATACTTGTAGTTGAAAAAAAATTGCCATGTTTTAAAAAAATTTGAAATTTTTTGAAAAATTTGCCCCATAGTTTATACATTTTTCACGTTGATTCATCCCGATTTGATAAATACTTTTTCGATACTATCCCTTATGCATAACCATGATTAGCATTGTATTTGGTCTTGTAGACCCATTTACATCCAACACATTTTTTTCCTTTGGGTAGCTTTACTAGCTCCCATGTATCATTATTTTTTATAGAGGTTATTTCCTCTTTCATGGCTTCTTACCATATATTTTGAGTACAAACCTTCTCATAGCTAGCTGGTTCTAGCTAAGAATTAGACAATAAAGCATAATTGACTACATCTCCCCTAGGATCATGGGAGTCATCATCCCCATACAATTGAAAATTTTCAAGTTGCTGCAAAACTGTATTTATTTCACTAGCTTGGCTTATAATGAATCTTCTCTAGAATTTTGATCCAACATTTGAAAATATGGATGATGTAATGTTATTTTACCTCTTGATGGAGAGTCTCTATCAATGTCTATCGGTGAAGAACTTACTGATCTCTATGGAGAAGGACTTGGAGTGGCGGTTGAAGTACTTTATGTAGTACTCATGTATGGGCTTGGAGGGGGTGGTGTGCCTTTGTTTTTCTTGGGAGACACCTGCTGTACCTATGAAGAAATTACATTTTGGGACTCATCATCAACAAAAATTATTTGATGACCCCATTCTCCCCCTTCATCAAAAATTACATCCCTGGAGAGTATAATTTTATGAGTCTTGGGGTTGTAGAGTCTATATGTTTTTGTAGATTCACAATACCCTACGAATATACAAGCTTGACTTTTGGGATCAAGCTTCTTCCTTTTATCATCAGGAATGTGCGCATATTCTAAAGAACCAAAAAAATTGAAGTGCTTTACAATTGATTTCTTTTCGTACCACCCCTCATAAGGAGTGACACCATCTAAACTAGAATTTGGACTTCTATTTAGAATGTATACACTGGTTCTAACATCATCAGCCCAGTACATATTAGTTAGATGATTAGTTTGAAGCATCATTCTCGCCATCTCAACTATGGTGCGGTTATTTCTCTCTACCACACCATTCTGTTGTGGGGTATAGGTAGTGGTGAATTGCCTTTTTACCCCACTTGCTTTATAATATTTCAAGAATGCTTTTGAGGAGTACTCACCTCCTCGATCGGTCCTAAGACATTTTACATAATTCCCACTTTGATTCTCTAAATTTTTTCTGAAAAATATGAAGCAATCAAAAGCTTCATATTTATTTTTCAAGAAATAAATCTAGCACATTCTAGAGAAATCATCTATGAAAGTGAGAAAATAAGAATTATTTTTGAGACTCTATGTTTGCATTGGATCACAGATGTCCGAATGCACTAACTGAAGTGGATAGTTATCTCTCCACACTTGTCCTTTCAAAAACTTCAACCTTGAGTGCTTTCCCAAAGCACATCCTTCATAGACCTCCTTCTGTTTGTTGATTTTTGGAAGTCCTGTCACCATAGCTTGATAAGTGAGCAGTTTCAAGCTAGAAAAATTAAGGTGACCATATTGTAAGTGCCAAATCACACTTGGATTTGTTATAGCTACATTTGTAAGTTGAGATCCTCCTAGCTCACCAAATTTGAGAGGGAATAACTGATTCTTGGTCATGGGGGCCTATGTGATGACAAGATTACAATTGTTTTTATCAAAAATGATACATTGTCCTTCATCAAATACAAGTTTGTAATTGTTCTCCATAATTTACCCAACACTTAAAAGATTGTGTTGGAGCTTTGGAGTGTAATAGATGTCAATCACTTTCTTTAGTCCTTCTTTAGTTGGAACCTCCATGGCTCCAATTCCCTCTACTTGCAATGCTTTATCATACCCTAATTTGATTTGGGATTTATAAGTGGAATCGAGAGTTGCAAATAAATTTTCTTTGCCACTCATATGATTTGAGAAAGCAGTATCCAGAATCCATGTGTCATTTCAATTTTTTTCTGATTGTCCATATGAAAGAAAAATATTAGAGGTACCATCTTCTTCTCCATAATTTCCATATTGTCTACTGCTGCCTTGTGAAGATTTTGACCAACAGTCACGAGCAAAGTGACCTGGATTGCCACATTTGAAACAAGATATTTTGGACTTATCACTTCCTCACCCTTGATTTCCACTTTGTCTTGGATTTCCTCCTCGAATTTGATTTCCACCTCTATGTTGATTGCCTCCTCTGTATGAGTTGCCTCCTCTGTTGGAGTTGCCTCCTTTGTTCTGGTTGCCTCCTCTATTTTGGTTGCCTCCTCTATAGTTGCCTCTGCCTCTACCTCTTTACTATCCTCTACCTTGACCTCTTCCACATCCTCTTCCATTGTTTTCATTGGAAGTGAAGGCCTTATCGTCGCCTCCGTAACTGGTTGAAGGAGATTTCAAAAATTTCTCTTCATGTGACATTAACGATCCAATTAATGCATCGAATGTTAAAGTGGAAATATCTTTGGATTCTTCTATAATTATCGTAATATGATTCCATCTATGTGGAAGTGTTTGCAACACTTTTATTACAATTATCTCAGGCTTGATTTCCTTGCCAAGTGTAACCATTTTATCAACAATTACTTTTACTCTAACACAATAATCATCGACTTTTTCATCACATTTCATTCTGAGAATTTTAAAAATATCTTTTTAGTGTTTGAAGCCTCACCTACTTCACTTGATTACTACCCTAGAATCCATCACTCAAATTTTTCCATGCAGCTTGTGCAGTCATACAAGCGACGATTCTAGGGAATATACTTTTCTCCAACACTGCTTGGAGATGAGAAAGATCAGAAGAGTTGTTATTTTGTCCTTATTTTTGTGTTTTCTTGTCTGTGACACTTAGTGTTATCTAGTATAAGGGTTCGATGTAACCCTCTTCTATTATGTCCTGCAAACCTCTTCCTATGAGCAAGGTCTTCATTTTTATAGACCAATACTCGTCATAACCGTTGAACTCTGGTATAGGTAAATTGTTGTGTGAGGCCATAGTTACTAAAAAAATATTTTTATTTCATGGTTACAATAAAGCACTCTGCTTTTTCAAATAAGGAAGGAAGAAGAAATAAGAAAGAAGAGATTACAAATTTAAATCAAATCTGACTTGATTTACTCTATCATTGATTGCTTGTTTCTCTTGATGTGGGGATGATATCTCTTGATTCACAAAATTTTTTGCTACTTCTTCTTCATCGTCACTTATCAATATTATTTCTAGTGATTATGGTTCTAAGATTTCCACTAAAATACTATAGTGTGTATATTCTGATTCTTGTGGTGCAGCTTGTACGAATTTCAATTGTTCAAATTGACTTTTGAAAGAGTTATCTTCAAAGTCTACTTTGTACCCTGAGTCAGGATGCATTTGATGTGCAATTACTGCATTTTGAAGTTGGCTAAACACAATGTTGAGCCCATAACCTCTTACTTTTTCATCGAATCTCTTTGCACCTTCTCTTGCTAAAATTGCACATAAGGCATGATAAAAACCATTTGGTCTTATCATCAATGCCTCTTTACAATTTTACAATTTTGATCATTTATCTCTTTTACAAAAAAAACTAAGCCTCTTAGGCATATTACACAAGATTTTTATAGTTTGTGATTCCTCGAATCAAGTGAAAAATTAACCCTTCTATTACAATGAATTGCCTCTTAGGCAATATCCTCCTTCTTTTATAGTATTAAAAAAAAATCTATATTTCTATTTAATAAAAATAATAATAATTGCCCTTTAAAAACAATTTAAAAAAAAAACAACTATATTTAATTTATTCATTATAATATAAATAATTAATTTAATAATATAAAGAATTTTCAAAAAAAACTTAAATTGTTTTTCTAAACCCTTGCAGGAATCGAACCCACAACCGATATCCTTCGACAAATTGTGCTTGCCAACTCGGCCACCACCGTCGATGAGAACCAAAGGTAAAGAACATCAATTTCAAGACTTTTGACTTTTGCTTTCATAAAAAAATAATGAAAAAATGTTATTATAGGGTTTTGAACCTGTGATCTGCCAGGTGCGAGCACCTTAACGCTGGCTCCTCAAGCCAGTAAAGCTACGTGGCCCAAAGGGAAGGCAAAGGAGGCTTGCCTCATTTATCTTGTTGTGGTCATGGACAAGAAAAAAAAATTAAAGGGAATTTAGTCCCACATCCACTATGTGATGTCGTTTGAGGTGTTTAAAACCCTCAACGTGCACAATGTCACTCGATTGCCTTCGGGTAATAAGTGACCTCCCTTTTGCCTCCTTCTCGAGCCTATTTCTCCTCACCATATTTCCTATCACCTATGCTCACCACGTAGCCTATCTTATGGTCTACCATGTTGCCTATTATCTGGTCTCTGATCTACGTCAGTCTTGCTCTCTCCTCACCATGTGTCGATGTTCAGTTGGCTTCTCTTATTGTTTACTCCTCCTCACCATGTGTCAATGTCTGGTTGCCTTCTCCTGACCTTGCCTTGGTTCACAATTTGTGGGCCCTCTCGACCTCACCTCGGTTCATGTGCTATGGGCCCTCTCGACCTCACATTGGTTTACATGTTATTGGTCTCCTTCAACATCGATCCGTGGGCCCTCTTTGACCTCGCTCTGATACTAGATATGGCATAGTAGTTAGGTGGAGCAATAGAAAAATGTAAAGTATTATTCATTCACCATAATGCAGTGTTTACAATGCTTAAATAATAGGAGAATTAACTGCCTTAGAAAACCTAGGGAATAGATAGGGAAGAAGAAAAATAGGGAGGAAAGGAGGAAAGGAAATAGGAGTCAAACTCCTTATCATCCATGCCATCCAATATGCCCAGTCAGTTGTCGTCCAAGCCATCCAATCTCCCCAGTCAGCTGACGTCCAAGGAGGTAAAAGGGTAAGGTCCAAAGATTACCGTTGTTAAACAAAAATTTTACCTTTTATCGCTTTAACTTCCAACATTACTGTATCTGCGGCCTAATATAGCTGCAAAAATGATGTCTAAGCTTGTTCTCTATCAATCATCAGGGAGAAATAAGGTAAACTAGTTTTATAGTTCACTCCATTTCATACCCACATCGTGGTTTTTGTTAGGTGTAAATCCTAACGAAGGTTTTTCCAAAGTGTTTAGGGGAAGTTATACCCCACGCATGTGAAAAAAGCTTTCTATGGTGGGTGTCATTAACAACAAAATGTCCTTTTAGTATTGCCTAAGTTCAATATATCGTTCCTCTCATATGTACTTATAGTCTCCCTCACGTAATGGCAGGTACATATATAGTGATGTGCTATTCATATATACTTACGGTCTTCCTCATGTAAGGACATGTATATATTGAGTGGTTACAATATATAGATCCAACAGGTATAAATAAAGGGAGACCAATTGGTGATATAAGGAACCTTCACAATGGACACTGTTCACAAGTATCTCTCATATTCATAGTTTTTGAAAGGTCCTAACTTTATTCCATGGAAGACAAAGATGAGATCTATTCTTCAGGTGGAATATTTATGGGATGTAGTGACTAGAACTACATTATGCCCTCAAACAGTAGGCACAAATCAATAAGCTTGGGATAAAAAGGACAAAAGAGATCTCATGTTTCTCTTACTTTCTACTACAAATGAGGTCCAGCCTCATATTTGTGATATCAAAACCAGTAAGGGAGCTTGGGATGCTTTGATTACTGTGTATGAAGGAAGAATCAATCCACTATTCTACACATTCAAACTCAACTACATACCCTCAGTATGAATTATGGGAAGACAGTTGATCTATTCCTATGCAGAGTGGCTGAATTGAAAGCCAAATTGAATGTTATGGGAAAACTAGTGGATGATGATATCTTGAATTCTATTATCTTGAGAGCATTTCCAGATTCCTACAATATGTTGATCACTTCCCTCAATGTTTCTGGTAGACAAGTAACTTTTTTATAATTGGTAAATTTGCTTCAGACTGAAGAAGCAAACCGGAGATGAGGTGCCAGATAATGCCCTTTTCGCCCAACAAAAGGGGAACAAACAAGGTCAGTTTAAAAAATGGGGTTCTTATTCCAAAGGAAAAGGAAAGCATACTCAACAAAAGGATAAACAATATTTCAAGATTTGTGATATGAATAACCATGACACCAATAGGTGTTGGTTAAAAAATAAACAATAAAATGACCAACCGCCTAAGAATAAAGGTAAAGAGAAACAAAATTATAAAAATAAACATAAGGGACATAAGGGACATGTTGCTTATGTTGTTAGGATCCTATCCTAACATTAATTAATAATCTTAATAATAATAATATATTATATCCTATGGTCATAATAATAAAATAATATAATAATAAATAATATAATAATTAATTATATTATTTATTATATTATTATAATATTAGGGTTAGGAAGCATTGCAACCTTTCACCTATAACCCTAGAGGGGTATAAAACATTGTAATAAATTATCATTAATAATCCATGAATATAAAATATAATATAATTTATTGAAGGGACTTCCCGACAATATCAAAAGGCGATTCTTTTAGATTTAGGTTATTTATTATTTATTTATCATTTTATGTGCTAGGAACCCTACGTTCCTACCATATGGTATCAGAGCCTGATGGATCCAACCATATTGGTCAAGGAAATTAAAAATAACATTGCAAAAATTAGAATAATGATTGAACAAAAACAAAAAAAACAAATGGAACGTTATGATTGTATTATACAATATTTAATGGAAATGCAAGAGGAGACCCTAGCCATGGAATCTCAAGTAGAGGAGGAAGAAACCATAGCCATGGAATCCCATGTAGAGGAGGAACCCATAGCCATGGAATCCCAGGTAGAGGAGGAGTCCATAGTCATTGAATCTCAGGTGGTATCCATTTCATCTTTCAGGAAGAAAGAAATAAATCAAAACCCTAGAAAAAAAATTCTTTCAAAAAGGTAGAAGGCAAAGATTTTCAAATGGTATATAATGCATTTTTGGAAGGAGAAAATATAATAAACCCTAAAAAATAAAAATGTTTTTTAAAAGAAGTGTATGAGGAAGAGAAGGATAGCTCCCACAGTGAAAAAAATACCAGCAACAATGCACAAAAATTAAGGTTTCCACGAGTGATAAGAAAAATTAAAAAATTTAAATTAATACTAGAGGAGTCTTCAGCTATTAATGAAGCCCATAGCATGAATGGGTACTCTTGCATCTGTCCTCCGCCTTGGCCTCCTCCTATGATAAAAAAATGACACATATAATCTGGCTTGAAAATAATGGAAGCCAATGTCAGAGTTGTTGCTATTTTCTGCATCATCTGCATACATTTAGACTATATAGGATCCTACAACTAGCCATTCATTCCAAGAAATATGGATTTTGTAAAATAAAACATGGGGCAGTGATATTTTTGTAAAATGTGAAATTGATCAGCCTCTCTCACCCGACTGTGATAGATCTATTACCCTTTTATCATTAAGCAAAAACTATCAAGATGAAAATTTGACACTACACTACAAAAGGTAAATATGGCATCAATTATACTTTCCATCCATTATACTTGGTATCAAATTTTATGAAAACGTGTAAAGAAGGCAAAAATCTTACCAGTAGCGGCCTCCAAGTCCTGAGTACTATTTGTAAGCGATTCATACCAATTGGCACCCAACACAATACCAATGGAGGAATTTAGATTTTGAGTTGCCTATTAGAATTACTTTAATAGTTATCACTTTCTATTTTATGAATGATAATAGAAGGGATTGTGTTGATTACAAACTTGCCTTCTGTTTCTTGAACTTTTGAACACCCGCACCATGAGAAAGTAGAATGTTGTGGATAGCAATGTAAGGTTCCATGGACGAGTTTCCTGCTATGCAATTTCCAAAAGGAGTGGAGCATATTCAAGGAGCATGGATGCCCATATCATATCCTTAAATACCCTATGTATTTGGCTCGTTTATAGTTATCCAATGCTTGAAACGGTCGCCGAATAGCTCAAAATATTTCTCTACATAGTCTACAAAATCATTCCTACAACATATCATCTCTTCGAATTTATCACTAATTCAACCATACCCATGATCATAAGCAATGGTGTATGGTGTGTTGTAGAAAAATAATTAAGTCTTACACAATCTGGGAATTCAACCGACCTCCATATTCGTCTTCTAGCACTTGTGGAAGATCAAAATGATTGATTGTTACAAATGTCTCGATCCCTATCATTCATAGTGAACAACAATGAATAAAATGCAAAGAAAAATCATTAGAAAAATATATATGCACTGCTATTTGATAATGGGTATTGCATTTGAGAAGACAATTGATCAAGCTATTGTAATACTTCACTCATTTGGGATTGACAGGTCCTCGTCCTTCTGTGATTCCTCACCAGGAAACCAAGGTCAAATGAAGTAGAAAATTGCAGTGAAACCCCCCCCAAAAAAAAAAAAATCGAGTTACCTAGAATCAGGCGTGCCCAGGAGATTGAAAAGTGGTAGGCATCCACTCGAATTTATGCCATCATATCTACATCTCCCTGTATTTCATGAATTTATCCAAAGCAATTTCAAAATTCTCCAGGTAACTAAATTAAAAATTATTCATTCAACATTTCGGGTAACTAACAGATATATAAAAAAGGCCACGAACCTCGTATAGATGATACTGATCAATGGCAGTATCCCCGCTAATGTTAGGATCCTATCCTAACATTAATTAATAATCTTAATAATAATAATATATTATATCCTATGGTCATAATAATAAAATAATATAATAATAAATAATATAATAATTAATTATATTATTATAAGATTAGGGTTAGGAAGCATTGCAACCTTTCACCTATAACCCTAGAGGGGTATAAAACATTGTAAGAACTTATCATTCAATCATCCATGAATATAAAATATAATATAATTTATTGAAGGGACTTCCCGACAATATCAAAAGGTGATTCTTTTAGATTTAGGTTATTTATTATTTATTTATCATTTTATGTGCTAGGAACCCTAGGTTCCTACCATATGCTAACTCCAAATAAGATTCAGATTCTCCTGGGTCTGATTCAGAGTATGAATCTAAAGGAGCAGACAAGGTGCTCATGACCCATACTTTATCTTGCTAGATAGATGTTGTATGGTATATTGATTCAGGAGCTATTAAACACATTACTGGAGACAAATCATGGTTTGAAACTTTTGAGGAGAAATAAGGTAAGCCAATCATAATTGCTGACAATCAAGTCTACCAAGTGAAGGGTGAAGGGGATGTTTATGTCTCTCTTCCAGATGGTAAATGTTATATAGAAAAGGTCCTCTATGTCCCTGGATTAGCCAATAATCTACTATATATTCCACAAATGTTGGATAGAAATATGGATGTTGTGTTTCAAGTTGTGAAAGGCAAGAAGATATGTTTTATAACCCATAGAGGTAAACATGCTGCAACCGGATCCTACAAGCATGGCTTTTTCATTCTAGATGCTCTATCCACACCTCATGTTGCTCTGGATGCAACTACAAATGAGGCCACTTCTCTCTAACATAAATGTTATGGGCATATTAGTTCATGATATTTGCTTGAATTGCACAAATATGAGATGGTAAGAGGACTTCCTCACCTCTACCATACCTTACCAGTTTACTCGAATTGCTTAGCAGGGAATCAACACCAAGTACATTTTGAAGCTAGCTCTTCCAGAGCTAAGAAACCTTTAGAGTTGGTACACACCGATTTGTGTGGTCCTATGCCAACCATCTATGGTGGAAAGAAATATTTTCAATTGTTTGTTGATGATTACTCATGAAAGATGTGGGTTTTCTTTCTTCAATTGAAATCGAAAGCTTTTTTGTACTTTCAAAAATTCAAGAAAATTGTTGAGGAGTTAGGATATTTCATTAGAATCCTCCGCTCAGATCTAGGGGGAATACACCTTTGAAGTTTTTTCATAGTTTTTAAAATAACATGGGATTAAGAGACAATTGACTACAGACTATACACCTCAGCAGAATGGAGTTGTAGAGAAGAGAAATCATTCCATTGTGGAAATGGTTCGATGTATGCTAAAAGGAGCACATATTGAGGATCAGTATTGGATAGAGGCAGTGAACACAACATCATATCTCCTAAATAGAGCACCCACAAAATCTCTACAAGGAAAAATACCACAAGAAGCATGGAGTGGTAAGAAACCCTTCATTTCTCATATGAGGTTTTTCGAATGTAAGGCATTCATGCACATCTCAAAACAAAAAATAAAGAAGTTAGATGAGAAGACCCTGCAATGTATTTTTCTTGGTTATGATGAGTTTTCAAAGGAATATTGCTTGATAGATCCTATAACCAAGAAAACACATATAAGTAGAGATGTAGTATTTTATGAAGCTTCCACATCCGATATCACATCTACAAATGTATACCTTGAAGAAGAAGAAGAACCTAAGAAAGAAAGCTCATCTCCAAAGAATAAGGTTCCAAAATGGTATACTAGTACAATGAGAGATTCTAAATTGAATACACCTTCATATCTAACTCAAGATCGACCATGCACTCGGAGTATGATACAATAGAGAAAAGTAGAGGCATCTTCTTCAGAGAATGATGAGCTTTACCAATAATTTGATTATCTATTTGTATATGCAGAGGAATACAGAGACACATATATGGATAATGAATAGGTTTATATGACATATTTGGATGAAAATGATCCTGTAACAGTTCAATATGCACTTAGTGAGCCTCAGTGCAAGGTTGTTATGGAAGCATAATAGACATATCTCATGAATAATTATACATGGAAGCTAGTAAATCTGCCTACAGGAAAGAAGCCCATTGGTTGCAAATGGGTGTTCAAAGTAAAGTATAAAGTAGATGGTACTATTGATAAGCATAAAATCTATCTTGTTGCTAAGGGCTATGATCAGAAAGAAGGCATAGACTATGAAGAGAATTTTACCCCTACTACAAAGATGACTACCATTCGAGTACTTTGTGCCATGGCATCTTAGTTTGTATGGAAGCTACATTAGATATATGTATAAAGTGCCTTATTAAATGGTGACTTACAAGAAGAAGTGTACATGACCCAACCATAAGGATTTGTGGTTAAAGGGCAAGAACAGAAAGTTTGCAAATTGATCAAATCTTTGTATGGGCTCAACGAAGCTCCTCGAGCTTGGTATATCAAGATAGATAGTCACCTAGTGTAGCATGGATTCAAAAGAAGTCCTTCAAATGCAAATCTCTATATTAATAACAATGGTTCTGATATAGTGATTCTGGTATTATATGTAGATGATCTGATCATAACAAGAAGTTCAAAGAAAATTATTGATGTAGTAAAAGACGATTTGAAATAATCTTTTGAAATGACAGATCTAGGACTTCTTCACTATTGTCTTGGTTTGGAAGTAACTCTAAAAAAGCACCATATCAGAGTTACACAAAAGAAGTATGCCAAGACATTAGTCAAAAAATATTGAATGACTAATTGTAAGTCTAAAACAACTCCAATGGAGCAAGGAATTAAGTTATTTCGATATGATAAATCACCTCAAATAGATGATACTCTCTATTGCCAACTGATTGGGAGTCTCCTATATCTAACCAACACCAGGCCTGATCTTAGTTTTGATGTAGGTTATCTTTCACGGTTCATGTAGGAACCCAAGGTAAGTCATTGGAAAGCAGCAAAAAGAGTTCTACAGTATGTTTGTGGTACAATAGATTTTGTCTTGGAATACAAAAAGAATAACAAGTTCTATCTACAAGGATACACGGACTCCGACTATGCTGGATCCATTGATGATCGGAAATCAACTTTTGGATACATATTTCATATTGGGTTTGGTCCTGTCTCATGGTATAGCAAGAAGCAACAGGTGGTTGCTATGTCTTCTACAAAGGCATAATATCGTGCAGCTAGTGGATTACTCTGCGAGATAATATGGTTACGTCACATTCTTACAAACATGGGCCTTCAAAGGAATCTTCCACTACATTTGTTTTACGACAACCAAGGTGTTTTTAATCTTGTCAAGAATCCAATTTTTCATGATCGCACTAAACACATTGACACTCACTGTCATTTCATTCATGATGAAGTTCCAAAGCACCACATTCAGCTCTAATACATTCCCATTGATGCACAAGTTACATATATCTTCACCAAAGCACTTGCACGTGTTAAATTTGAAGTGTTTCGCAATACTCTTGGTATTTGCCAATAATGTAATAAGGGGGGATGTTAGCACATCATATATTATAGTCTAAGTCTATTTCATTAGTGGGTGGGTTTATAAAAATAGCGCTTAGCGCTCTCTAGTTAACGAGTTGGTTGGAGAACCAACTCGGTGGATCAACCAACTAAACCACTTTGTTTTGATTGTATTGAAACCACCATGCCTCCTCACTAAATATTACTTCGTATTTCATATTTTGAATATCGTCAAACTCCATTTAAAACATAGACAATAATGCGTATACTAAAAATTGCAATGGTCGTGTTTGTGCAATGATTTCTGTGATCCATTTGAATTCTTACTATAGCTACATGTATCCCACCACCACAACCAATTGAAAATAAAGTATAAACTGAACTAGTTTCCATCTCAACGACCCTCAACAATTAATGAAGATGTCATTTTTTGTGAGCGTGAAAATCTGGAAAATGATGCAGTTTTGAATTTCCAGCGATGGACCTTTTCTATGCATCTTCCAAAAGGTAAAATAGAAAATATAAATTTTTTTGCTCATCTGTATTTCTAATAGAGAATAGTAAATAAACCATGGCATTCTTT
This sequence comes from Wollemia nobilis, assembly GCA_028583015.1. Classification (NCBI taxonomy): domain Eukaryota; kingdom Viridiplantae; phylum Streptophyta; class Pinopsida; order Araucariales; family Araucariaceae; genus Wollemia; species Wollemia nobilis. The sequence continues at coordinate 28,043,711 of JAQPPZ010000523.1, forward strand.
CTATGGTGTTATCCTCAAGTAAATAATTATGAGTCTAGCATTGCAGCCATAATTTACCACTATTTTTTTTTAAGCTTCAACCTGAGCCCTCTTCTATTGGTGTTGTCGTGCAATGATAGTTCTCCATTTGAGGGTGAGCATGCTACCATAAAATATGGACACTAGCTCACACTCCTCCCCTATTTTATTTTTTATTACTGGTTGGAGATTTCTCATTTCCCTTTTGGACCAAGCTGGTCCTAGGAAAAGAGGATACTTTCTTCCAACAAATAGCAAAAAATAGAGCTTTGCTTCTAATTTACATTTTAACTGAAAGCCTTATCAACATAATATTTTTATTTGTAGGAGATTCAGGTTCACCCATATCCTCCCCCACTTAATTTGGTGACACCCTCGTTGCCAGTAACAGGCCCCTCTACGCAACAAGTCTACAGACCTCTAAACATCAGGTCCCACACTTAACAATAGACACCCCCATACTAGGGAGAAGAATTTTAAGCACTACTGGGTATAAAGTGGGTCTACCATTCTCAATGATGATAATAAAATTCTTTTTGGCACTTCCACAAGGCTTCTTATCTTTCCTAGGTGATATATTCTCCACAAGGCCTTTTGTTTTTAGATTTTTCAACAAAATTCAAGAGCATCTATTAATGAGTATTAAGGTACCCTTGACCAAGGTGCCTACTTGTAGAGTAAGGCACATTTGACCACGGTACCTACTTGTAAAGTACGGTACCCTTGACCAAGGCACCTACTTGTAGAGCAAGGTACCCTTGACCACGGTGCCTAGTTGTAGAGCAAGACACCCTAGACCAAGGTGCCTACTTGTAGAGTAAGGCACCCTTGACCATGATGTCTACTTGTAGAGCAAGGTACCCTTGACCAAGGTGCCTACTTGTGGATCAAGGCACCCCTATTACTGTTGAAAATTTAGTAGTTGCTGACAAGTATACTATTGTAGGGTTTATTAGGTCCTCAAAACTTTTCTCATGTGACATAAGTGTCTACTTTTTCCAAGCACAAAGATGGGTATATTTTCCTTTGTGAGGAATTAATACCCGCGTCCATGCTCGAATAAGTACTATCTCCTCCGGATGGAAACAATCAAATTTCTACATCCAAAAAACATGTAGGTTATGGATGTTGAGCCAGTTTAGGCCTTGTTTCCCAAGATGCCTATTTTCATACAATCAGACCATTTCACCTATAAAATAAAATGAGAAATACTAAAAAGAAAATGTAGTTTAGCATAATCCATGCTTGTTAGGCCTTGGCTCTCAAGATACCTACAACTTGTATGCGGGCATTATCCCTACAAAACACACTGTAAACTAGAAAGTAGTAGAATGTAGTTCAATTCAATCTGTGCTTTTTAGGCCCTGGCTCTCAAGATGCTTGCAGCTTGCATGCAAGAATTGTACCTACAAAAGAAAAAATAAAAAATATATATATTTGAAGCAAGACAGGATCCATGCTATTTTTTTTTGTTTTTTTTGTCTGCCCCTCTATGCCATTGAACTGCACAGGTTCTAGAAATGTATCAAGGCACCTCTAAAATGTATGACATCTAGACACCTTCTTTTAGATCAAGGTGCCATTTATGTATGGCATAAATGCACCTACTTGTGGATCAAGGTACCCTTGATAAAGGTTCATACTTGTGGATCAAGGCACCTACTTGTTGACCAAGGTGCCTACTTGTTAATCAAGGCACCTACTTGTTGACCAAGGTGCCTACTTGTTGACCAAGGCACCTAATTGTGGATCATGGTGCCCTTGATCAAGGTTCCTACTTGTGGATCAAAGCACCTACTTTTTGACCAAGGTGCTTACTTGTTGACCAAGGCACCTACTTATTGACCAAGGTGCCTACTTGTGGATCAAGGCGCCTTGACCAATGTGCCTACTTGTGGATCAAGGTGCCCATTTGTACACAAAATACAATCTTCCAAATTGCATGTTGTAAATTTCAATGATAAAAGTTATAATATTTACAACCCTTAAAATACTATTTTTATAGTTTGGATATGTATAACATAAAATCTATCCTTCATTTAACACTTAAAATTTATTTTATACAAAAAAATGAATTATAAAAACTAATTCAACATTTTTATTCAAATATAACCTATGGTTTTAGGAATAAAACTTCAATATAATTAAATAATATATTATTAGATATTAAAAAAAAAAAAAAAATTTAGAAAAAAACACAATAAATTATTAATTGCATATCCATGTTGAAAGGACTAATAAATAATGACCAAACTAAAATACCAATCAAATATTCAAAACAAACTATGAAACATCATATAAATTTTTATATAATAAACTTATATAACAAATATGTGTTCAATTTTTTTTTTATTATGTATGAAGTGCATGGAGATATATTAGATCATGATCATGTTACATGGGTATTAGAGTGAAATTTGTTAAGATGTTATACTTAGAGGAATTAGTAACTTACTTCACTATTTATATCTAGTCAATGATTTGATTCTAGTTAGCATGATTATAACCATTACCCACTCTCATTTAATATGATGATTAACTATTAAATCAACATAAGGTAGACTATAGACCTTAGGGGAATCAAGGTCTCGAATAATGATGTTGTTCATGAGTGGTTGATATATCAAATTTCACAGTAAAAGTAGTATAAATGATAATAAATATTTTTTTATTGAGTCCATTGAGTTGGAACAAACAATCATTAATGAAAAGTTTTATAGTATAAGGGGATGAGTTTTATCCTTGTATCAAGTACATGAGTTTAATACATTGAATTTCAAGCAGACTAAAGTTAAAATTTTGTTAAAATATACATATAAAATTACCAAAAAAAATGTTATTATAATACTACTATATAATTAGAATATAATATATATAGAATAATTTTAATCTTATATAATCAATTTAAAAATATAATAAAAAAAATTAAAAATATAATATTTTTAAATGACATAAATTAAATGATTAGCAAATAGACTATATAAAACTAGTTACAATACTATTATGCACGAAAATGTTATATGAGTTAAACATGCATAAGTTTGATATACTCAATTATAAAATATTGTGCCTATGGGGTGTGTGATCTCTCATTGGATTATCTATTGTACTTTACCTTATTTCAACTATTAAATAAATAATTACTATTTAAAATAGTGTGTATTTATTTAAACAATAAAAATGCATATAATAATATATTAAAAAAATATAATAACATGAGTTCAATGATAAAAATATAAAGTAATCCATAAAAAATATGACAAAAGACCAGCTTGTTTATTATTTAGTTTTTAGGAGACCAAAGTTTATATATATATATATATATATCAATTCTTTCTATAATGAAAAACTACTTTTTAGTTATACACATAATTTTGTATTTATTATAAAAAATAATAACAAAAAATCACCTCTTCCATTAATAATAAAAAAATTATTTTCTAAACAGAGGCTTTAATTTAGTTAATAGGTACTTTCTTTGTGAAGCGGATTGAGAGTTAACATTTCACTTGCCCCTTTGATGCCAAAATTTTTAGGTGCGTTCGCTCATTTTCAATTTTCTTGCAATCCAATGGGTGTTCCCTAATTTATTGGTAGCTTGCATTTTTGAGTGATCTTCTCCATTTTCTTCCCCCCAACTTAAGTGCTTTTTGAAAACTTTTGCTCCTGCATATGCTCTAGGCTGTTTATAAAGAATAAAATGCAAGAGTTTTCAAAAATTAGAAAAATAGTTTCAAAAGAGTAGGCACCAAGATCATTTGGAAAGTGGTGGAGAATGTGTCTTCAATGTTCAAGTTACCTGGTAATTCTAGATTTTTCTGCCATCCTAGTGAGAAGCGACTTGAGGATAAGATAGGTTTTTCTCCATTGACCCAACCCTTGTCGGTTCGTCACCCAAGAATATGGAAGAAGTGGGTCCCTCTGCCTATTGGTTGGCTCAAATTAAATTTTGAAAGTGTATCTATGGGAAATCCCCGTATGGCTGATGTTGGTGGTGTGATAAGAGATAGTAATGGGGAGTTAATTTTAGTGTTCGTTGAGAATATCGATATCCAAACCTCTCAGTTTACAGAAGCTAGGGTGGCTTTGCAGAGAATTTATCTTCTAAACGATATGGGGATCCATTATGCTGTAATTGAGGGTGATTCCTTAAATGTGATTAAAATGCTCAATGGGTCTGGTTAGGCCAGTTAGAGGGTGTTAATTTTGATTTCAGAGGTAAAGTGGAACACTTGATCCTTGAACCAAGTTTCAATTTCTCACATGTTGAGGATAACTATGTAGCAGATATTATGGTGAATCTTGGTGCTTCCCACCCAGGATTTTTGGTTTGGTAGAGAGATTTCCTAGTTGAGGTGTTGCATCGATCCAATGTTGAGAAGTCTTAATTTTTGTTAGAAGGTTTTTTAGATTTTAAAATTTTGGAGTAATGCCTTGTGTATCTGGGGTAAAATAGATGAGATCGAGATTTTAGAAGGTGGTTCGAAGGCCTTGAAGAGCTATCTAATTTTGGGAGGAGTTTCAATTTTTAGATTTCTTGTCTCAAAATCTAGCTCAGTGTTCCTTTTCTGTGAGAGCCAAATTAATTGGATGTGTGGGGACTGGTGTGGTCAAGGTTCCAATGGTCTTTTCTGAGTTGGTGCTATATTTTTACCAAATAGTCTCCATTCTAATCATTTCTTTGATTTTTTAGAAGCCTCATTGGAAGGATGACATATTTTCATATGTTTCTTTCTCTTAGATCTTGGACCTAAGGTGGTGTGGATGGGCCATTTTTAAATTTGGTGATCATTAGTTTTTGGGTTTGTCAAGGTTGGTTGCTCCGTGAACTATTTTCTTTAATTTGAATTTCTTATGTTAGTTCACTATCCATTGCCATTTTAGATTCAATTTGAAGTTTTTTATGGGGAAGAAGGTGATGCAATTTCCAATGGTCGATTCATGTATGGCTTTGTCAAACCCCTGTAAAGGTTCCATGATTATTCTATATTGGGATGTTCAGAAGCTTCGATGTTTAGTTTTTCAATTGCTTCTATTCCTTGGATTGTGGACCTGAGTAATTTGCATCAGGTTTGGTAGGCTCTACCTTTCAATATTGCTCTTTTTTTTTATGCCATCCAAAATTTTCTTTATGGTGATTGGGGGGCTCCTCATAGTCTCCTTTCATCCGTCACATGTCTCCTTATCATTTTTGCAGGTGGGAGTATCTCTATAGGTGGTCTCTTCGGTATGTGATGGGTGTCATGGTGGATTTTGGAGTCTCTGCTTAGGAGCCTTGTTTTATCTATGACAAGGAAATTTTGCATGAGGAATTTGGCATGGCTTTGCATATCGTTCAATCATGAGTTAATGGATTTTTGGAGGGACGGGATAATTTTTTTACTCCATTGTTTTATTGTCAGCTTGAGAAATTGTAGATTGTTTTAAGTCTCCCCAATGGTGATTTCATGAGTGCTTGAGTTTCTCTAGGTGTAACTTTCTTGAGAGTGGATGTTGTGGCTCGAGATTGACTACCCTATAAATTATTGTTGGGTTTTGAGTGGTTCTATCTGAAGTATTTGGACTATTTTGTGGGAGAGCTTGTTATAGAGAAGAAGGGAAAGTCTACTAGAATTTTATCTATGGGTGAGGCAAATATTTTTAGCCCCAAGTCACACCTGTCTAAAACCCATATCGAATCGACATCTTTTTTAGTTGATGATGAGGTGAAATCAATTTTGATGATCAATGGTCTTCTGAACTATATTCAAAAGTTTCACGGCCATAATACAGTCCTATTAAAGTGGATGGCTTCGACATGGAATGAGGTTTGTGTGAGAGTGGGCAACTGGTATTTTGAGGTTTCCATTGAATTGATAAGTAGGACCATTGGTCTAATGTTATATGGAGCTTACCACAATAGAGATAATCATTCACTGTTTAAGGAGATTAGCTTCATCTTGGATGTTGATGAGTTTCTTCCCAGATTGCAGAATGGTTTTAGTGCCAAGACATTGTCTCCACCATGGGATAGGGTGGCTAAAGTTATCATGGAATACTTTACCTTGGATTTACATGTAAATTAATTTGTATTTTCCATGAGATGTTTCTTAATCATCTTCAAAGGTAGTTGTGGATGAATATCCCCATGTTTTTGTTTTAGTCCATGAAGAATTATATGTTGGATGTTCAAGGTTGGAGATTTCAGGTCCCTTTGCATCAAGGTATAGCATTATTAGTCTTTTAACAAGTCATCTCTAAGAATGGTTTGGTTGCTGAGGAGCTCCTGAAGCCTATCATTGATCAGTTGCTTCCTGTATCCTATTTTGTTGAGGATTATTCTGAGGGTTTGAGTGGTGGAAGTGAGGATATATACTCATTTTCCATGGGTTTTGGATCTGACATAATCTCCAGAAATATTCATGTCTTAGCAAAAGGGGTGAAAGGTAAAGTGTCCCAAAGCAAAGCTATAAGTAATGATTTTATTAAGGACATGTCTAATGAGCTTAAGCTTAGGCCTGATATGGTAGGGGCTTCATCTACGAGTAAGGTTAAAGGTAGTGGTGCAAGGAAATCCAAGCGCCTACTTGGTAAGAATAAATATGAGGAGGGTTCATCTTCTATCTCTCTCCCCTCTGACTCGAAGCTCCTACACAGATATTTCCATAAGGATAAGTTGGTGAAAGATGTTTATGCCCTGAAAAAGGCTATTAAGTGGAATAATTTAGTGATCCACAATCTAAAGCTAATGGAGATTAAATAGTGTGCTATTTGGAGTTTGTTGAATATAGCAATTGACTTATTTGAGGAAGTGTCAAGGATGGCGAGTGATGTTCTTCTGGAAGTTGATTCATTGGTTTATAACTTCCTTAGTTCTCTCCAGGTTTCTTCCAGTTCTCCATTTATCTCTACTAATTTATTTTTCTATGTTTGATGTTGTTTTTGGACCCTCTCCATTGGGGGTATGGTCTCTTTTTGGTTTAGGTTTGCCTTTGGTGTTGCTCTAGCTTTCTTGGAGGTTTTGTAAGGGGTCCCTTTTAAAATCCTCTTTTCTTAATAGTATATAAGAAAACAATTCTACTTTCTAATTAAAAACAATATTTAACAAATAATGTATAAAGTTAAAAAAAATGTTTTCAACTCTTTTTATTTTGTAAATATAAATATTTTAATTTTCAATTTAAAAATATAAATTAAATTAATGTTTAAAGTTTATAAAAAGGACAACCTTTTCTAACTCTTAAGTGGGAAATATTTAAAATAGGTACTTTAATTTTTTATAAGCTTTTTCTAACATAATATTTTTATCTCCACCAAAGAATGACTACAAATCTACATTTTATACATGATAATATTTATCTTTATTTATCATGGAAAGGCAAAAGCTTTATCATGGAATGAAATTTACAGGACATAGTGGAAATTAATAGAATGTATTAAGATTCTTATGTGAAAAAAAATTTACTTTATTATTATCATAATGCATTTAAAAATGAGGAGTAATATTAATTCCAAAAATCTAGTGAGAAATGGCTCAAGGAGATAGAAATATAAAAAAAATCTTGCTATAGTAAAAATAATTTTTTTTTGTCATATCAAAAATGTTATAACCTTGAATAGAAGACATATTGAGGAAGAAGAAAATATAAGGAAGTAAGCAATAAATTATTTCAAAAAAAAATTATCAGATTTTAGGGAAGATAAGGAAGCACAAGAAAAAATTCTACAATATATATATATATATATATATATATATATATATATATATATAAAGCGAAAAACCCCTTGCGGGGCTGCTTTGGTCTGAGAGACCACAAACAGGGGGTTCTACACCGTCAAAGTCACCCAGGAGTCGCACCAGACCCTGCCCGTACCAACATTATCAATTGGATGCTTCTACAAAATATTTCATCTATTATCACTTAGGGATAAAATGAAATCTTGATGAAGAAGATTTCAATTTTTAGATTTCTTGTGTCAAAATCCAACTCAGTGTTCCTTTTCTCTGAGAGCCTCTTTAATTAGATGTGTGGGGACTGGTGTGGTCAGGGTTCCAATGGTCTTTTATGATTTGGTGCTATATTTTTACCTAATAGTGCTCATTCAAATCATTTCTTTAATTTTTCAGAAGCCTCATTGGAAGTATGACATCCTTTCATATGTTTCTATACCTGAGGTGGTTGGTGGGTGGGCCAGTTTTTTAAATGCGATGATCATTATTTTTTTATCATTATTTTTTGTGTTTGTAAAGGTTGGTTTCTTCGTGGAATATTTTACTTAATTCAAATTCCTTACGTCAGTTGACTATCCATTGCCATTTTAGATTTAATTTGAAGTTTTTTATGGGGAAGAAGGTGATGCAGTTTCCAATGGTCTGTTCATGGATGGCTTTGTCAGACCCATGTAAAGGTTCCATGATTATTCTATCTTGGGATGTTCAGAAGCTTCGATGAAAGGTTGTTAGTTCTTCGATTTCTTCTATTGCTTAGATTATGGACCTGAGTAATTTACATCGGGTTTGGTAGACCCTACCTTTCAATATTACTCTATTTTTTGACATCATCCTAATTTTTTGAAGCTTTGTGGGGATTGGGGGCTCCTTGTAGTCTCATTTCATCCGTAACATGTCTCCTCATTTTTATGGGTGGAAGTCTTTCTGTAGGTGGTCTCTTCGACACATGATGGGTGTCATGGTGGATGTTGGAGTCTTTGCTCAAGTGCCTTGTTTTCTTTGTGATAAGGAAATTTTGCATGAGGAATTTGGGATGGTTTTACGTATCGTTCAATCATGAGTTAATGGATTTTTAGAGGGACAAGATCGATTTTCTTCTCTAGGGTGTTATTTTCAATTTGGGGAATTGAATATTGTTTTAAGTCTCCTTAGTGATGATTTTGAGAGTTCTTGGCGTTCTCTGGGTGTAACATTTTTTAGAGTGTATGTTGCGGCTCGAGATTGACTGATCAGGGTATGGAATTCTTTAACTCCTTTATTTGACCCTATAAATTATTTTTGGGTTCTGAGTGGTTCTATATGAATATTTAAACTATGTTATGGGAGAGCTTGTTCTACAGAAGAAGGGAGAGTCTACTAGAATTTTTTCAATGGGTAAGGCAAACATTTTGAGCCCAAAGTCACATCTATCTAAACCCCATGTGGAACCAAAATATTCCTCGATCGATGATGAGGTGAAATCAATTCTGATGATCGATGGTATTTTGAACTATATTTAAAATTTTCTTGACCATAATTCATTCCTATCAAAGTGGATGGCTTCGATGTGGAATGAGGATTGGGTGAGAGTGGGCAACTAGTATTTTAAGGTTTTTATTGAATTGATATGTAGGACCACGAGACTAATTTTATATGGAGCTTACCATAATAGAGATAATAATTCACTACTTAAGGATATTAGCCTCTTCTTGTATGTTGAGATTTTCTTCCAAGATTACAAAATGGTTTTATTACCAAGATGTTGTCTCCACCGTGGGATAGGGTGGCTAAATTTAGCATGGACTACTTTACCTTAGATTCTACATGCAAAGTGTTTTGTAGTTTCCATGCAATGTTTCTTAATCATATTTAAAGGTAGGTGTTAATGAATATCCCCATGTTTTTATTTCATTCCATGAAGAAGTATATGTTGGATGTTCAAGATTGTAGATTTCAGGTCCCTTTGCATCAAGGTCTAGCATTATTAGTCTTTGAACAAGCCATCTCTAAGAATGGTTTGGTTGCTAAGGAGATCCTGAATCCTATCATTGATCAGTTTGTTGTTGTATCCTATTTGCCTAAGGATGATTTTGAGGGTTTGAGCAGTGGAAGTGAGGATCTATACTCGTTTTCCATGGGTTTTAGGACTGAAAAAATCTCTAGAAAGATTCATGTCTCGGCAAAAGGTGTGAAAGGTAAAGTATCCCAAAGTAAAGCTATAAGTAGTGATTTTCTAAAGAACTTGTCTAATGAGCTTAAGCTTAGGCCTGAGATGGTAAGGGCTCTGTCTATGAGCTGGGCGAAAGGTAGTGGTACCAGGAAATCAAAGCAACTATTTGGTAAGAAGAAATATGAGGAGAGTCCATCTCCTATATTTATCCCCTCTGAATCAAAGCTCCTACCTAGATATTTCCATAAGGATAAGCTGGTGAAAGATGTTTATGCCCTAGAAGAGGCTATTGAGCAGAAGAATTCAGTGATCCACAATCTAAAGCTGATGGAGATTAAATAGTGTGCTATTTGAAGTTCGTTGAAGATGGAAATTTATTACTCTAAGGAAGTGTCAAGGCTGGTGGGTGATGTTGTTCAAGAAGTCAATTCATTAGTTTAGAACTTCCTCGATTCTCTCTAGGTTTCTTCTAGTTCTCCATTTCTCTCTATTGATTTATTTTTTATGTTTGGTGTTGTCTTTTGGACCCTCTCCATTAGGGGGGATGGTCTCTTATTGGTATAGGTTTTCCTTTGGTGTTGCTCTAGCTTTATTGGATTTTTTGTAAAAGGTTGTGGGGTCCCTTTCAAAATCTTCTTTTCTTAATAGTATATAAAAAAAAAATTCTACTTTCTAATTAAAAATAATATTTAACAAATAATATATAAATTTAAAAATTGTTTTCAACTCTTTTTAATTTGTAAATACGAATATTTTAATTTTCAATTTAAAATATAAATTAAATTAATGTCTAAATTTTATAAAAGGGACAACCTTTTCTAACTCGTAAGTGGGGAAGATTTAAAATAGGTATTTAATTTTTTTATAAGATTTTTCTAACATAATATTTTTATCTCCACCAAAGAATGACTACAAATCTACTTTTTATACATGATAATATTTATCTTTATTTATCATGGAAAGACAAAAGCTTTATCATGGAATGAAATTTACAAGAGATAGTAGAAATTAATGGAATGTATTAGGATTCTTATGTTAAAGAAAAATAATTACTTTTTTATTATCATAATGCATTGAAAAAGGATTCATATTGATTCCAAAAATCTAGTGAGAAATGGCTCAAGGACATAGAAATACAAAAAAAATCCATGCTATAATAATAATAATTATTTTTTATATTGTCATATAAAAAATAATATAACCCTAGATAGAAGACATATTGAGGAAGAAGAAGATATAAGGAAATAAGCAATAAATTATTTCAAAAATATTTTATCAAAGTTTAGGGAAGATAAGGAAGCACTAGAAAAACTTCTACAAAATATTTCCATCTATTATTACTCAGGAAAAAAATGAAAGTTTGACAAAGAATATTTCTATGGAGAAGCTCCATGAAGCAGTTTTCTCTTTCTATCTTAAAAAGGCGCCTAGCCTTGATAGATTTATTGCAATTTTTTTTCAATTTTTTTTGGATTTATTGAAGAGTGATATGTTATATGTGGTTGAAGAACCCAAAAAATAAAGGCTATAATAAGTGATATCAATGCTACTTTTATTACCTTGGTTCCCAAGAAAGGTGACAAAATATTTTGATAATTTTTGTCCAATAAGCCTTTGTAATATGACTCTTAAGATCATTTAAAAATTATGGAAAATAAGTTGAAGGGCATTCTAGGGTGTTTTATCTCAGAGGAACGATGTGCCTTTGTTCAGGGTAAACAAATTCTTGATGGAATAATTATTGCACAAGAGACCATACATTCTCTTCATTCCATGAAAAAACTAGGTATGCTTTTGAAATTAGATATGAACAATAGTTGGTGTGAGTGGATTAAATGTTGTTATAGCACTACACCCGAAAATAAAACATTTTTGCTACTTGACCAACCATTAGGAGAGGCAAGTGCGACAGGTACACCAATCACTAGGAGAAATGAAATTGCAATTAATGCAAATACAGACGATTGGAAAGCAATAGTCATGGTTGTGATCTTAAAAGCTTCCAACAGATTCAATAGACTATACCATCTGATCCCTATCCGGTCAATTTATAACCAATTGCACTACGGATTTGAATGGTTTTGGTGTTGGGTATTTCAAGTCATCTTGTGGACTTTATCAAGATGGTCCTATTTATCCATATCTATTCATTATTTTTGGGGAAGCATTAGGGAGAGTATTTTCAAAGGTAAAAATGGAAGGAAAAATTAAGGGTATTTAAGTTCCAAAAAATGGTCCCTTTGAATGTCAGCTCCAATTTGTTAATGACACTTTTCTTTTGGTCCATCTCTAGTTAGTGAGGCCTTGGAGTTTAAATCAATATTATCATGTTATGAGAAGGCTACTAGACAATTGGTAAATAATTCAAAATCCAGGGTTTTTTTTATCAATACAACCCTATTTCATTAATACAACCCTAGATTTACAATAAATTATTGTGAATATTTTAGGGTTTGAAATTGAAAATTTTCCATCAACCTACTTAGATTTTCCTTTGTCTAATAAATGACATAAAAAGGAGATTTGGATCTCTTTTTTGGATAGTATGAAAGCTTGCTTGGCAGGTTGAAAAGGTAAGTTCCTAACCATGGTAGGAAGGCTACACATTATAAAGACTACTTTGCAATAAATTCCTATTTATATGATGTTACTTTCAAGACCACTAACAAGTATTGCATAAAAAAATGATAAAATTCAAATACTTTCTATGGAATGGTTGTGAGAAAAAATCTAGGTTTCATCTTTGTAAGTGGGATAGAGTTTGAATAGGAAAGAATATTGGAGGAGCATGGTTTGTGAAATTGTAAACTTATGAATTTGGCATTAACAACAAATCTTGGGTCGAGATTATTCAAATATCAAGAAAAGAATTGGATAGAACTATTATTTCAAAAATATAGGTTTTGTTGATGCAATGAAATTGTTTAGGAAAATAACTCTACCCAAAGGATCATCAACATGGAACTTCATATCAAAGACTTTGCAATTGATAAAGAAATATATTAGATGGTATTATGCTTGGTTGAAGCCTTATCCTGCTATCTCTTTATCTCTAACTTAAAATGGAAACCATTGGCTCAAGTGTGCCTAGCATGTAAAGGTTCAAAAATAAAATATTATATTATTATGAGTAAAAACTCTAAATCATGGATTTATTTTAGTATTCTAGTTGAAGGATAGGAACTCAAAAAACTACAAATGAACTTCAAAAAATGCCTTGAGAGTTGTACTTGCCAATTTTTACATGAAAGGATGAGTTGGTTTGGAATTTATCAAAGGATGGTGGATACTGGGTCAAGTTGGGATATGAGGATTTAGAACAATCAAAATTTTATTCTTTCAAAGATTCTCCTTGGAAGAACATGTGGTAATTAGAGGCTCTTCCTAAGACCTCAACATTTCTTTGGTTAGCGTTTCAAAGTAAGATTCTTATGGGAGAGAGTCTACAAAGAAGATGATATTATGAACCCTACATATGTGCCTTGTGTGAGAAGGATTTCCAAATGTCAAACCGTTTACTTCTTCATTGTTATTTTGCTCAAACTATTTGAGATTATTTTTTAAAAATATGAAATTATATTGAGTAGCTCCATCAACATTGAAAGAGTTAATAAAATATTGAATAAATTATTTCTATGGTAAATATTTATGTATTATTTGGAGGATAAGCCTTGTCATTATTTGTTGGAATTTATGGCTTGAAAGGAATAATAGAATTTTTAAAAATAAATATCAAAATCATGCCCTAATTTTGAAACCATATTAGTGCCTCTATTGCAAATGTCTACAAATATGGTGCTTATCATGGGAAGTCTCAATTGCAAAAGAAAATGTGCTAATAACTTGGTTACAGGATTAAAACAAATAATCTACTTTGATCTATAGTAAAATAGAAATGTTTAGAAATTTGGTTTATCAAAATTTATTTTGATGGTACTTCTAAAGGTTGTGTTTTTAGAAATAGTGAAGGAAAAATACTCCTCACTCCTTCATAATCATATGGAACTTCATTAACAACTATGGAGAGGCTAGGACAGTTGTTACAAGGATTAATAATGTAGCATAAATAATGATGCAAATATATTTCAATTGAGGGGTGTTCACAAATTATCGTCAATGCTATTAACAAGAATTGATGTGGAGACTGGATAAAGAATAATATTATTGCTGATGTTTATCCTCTGTTACTAAGGCAATCTCCAAGCAATGTAAGCATATTTATAAAGAAGGAATTAAAAAAACAGATAATTTAGCGAATGGTATTGATGTTACGGAGTCTATTACTAGAGGCAATCTCATGGCAATGTGAGCATATTTATAAAGAAGGAAATTGAATAATAGATAAATTAGTGAATTATGATGTTGATGTTAAGGAGTTGATTGTGAAAAAATAGCACTTCATAAAGAATATATTTAAGAGAAAAAGAAATGAAAAAAACATTATAAAAATACATGCTACAACAAATATAGTATTTTGATGTTTTAATGGGAGAGGCTCCAATGAAAACCAAATCTAATCTATTAATATATATATATAATAAAAAAAGTTTAAAAAGAAAAATAAAATTAAGTCTTTAATTTGTAAATATAAAAATTTTAATTTTCAATTTAAAAATATATATTAAATTAATATTTATAATTTATAAAAAGTGCCACCTTTTCTAGAACTTAATTGGAGAAGATTTTAAAAAACTTATTTAATTTATTTTGTATAAGCTTTTTCTAACATAATTTTTTTTTCCTCCGCGAAAGAATGGCTACAAATCTAAATTTTATAGATGATAATAAACAGAACAGAGAGAACAGACGTGGCAGATTTATCGTGGAAAGAGGCTTTGCCAAAAAAATAATTAAAAATTCAGCTTGGTAGGATCTAAATCTGAATCTTTTAATAATAAATCCGAAGTTTATATCATTAAAATATTTTATAGATTTTTTTTAATTTTTTAATATAGAATTGTTTACAAAGTTAAAATAGAAAACTTTTTAACTTTTCAATGTTAAATTGTTTACACTTTTAAGGATTAATGGATTGATAAATTTTAGTGTAAATTAGGATGTTTGAAATTTAAAATTAATCGTTAAAATATATTTCTTTTGTAAAGATAATAATTTAATTTAAATTAATTTAATGGACAAACCAAACCACAACAAAATAAAATAAAAATTATAAAAAACAACAAGGAATACCCTATATCAACTGAAAAATAAAACTGAAATGTTTAGAGAACCGTACTCCTAAGAATAAGAAGCCGGACACTAAACAATGCAGGAGACTTATTTTTACAGAAATTTATGACAAGATACCGAAATAAATAAACCAACAGAATATTTAAAGAAGGATTCCAAGAAGACAAGAATATCGTCACGTCAGTTAATTATTCTATAAGTGTGTGTTTTATCACGTCACGTCACTTAATTATTTATAAGTGTGTGTTCTTTTTTTAATACAGTGCATACTTCAAACCGTGAGCTTACAACGACAGCAATCACGTAACTTAATTATGGGAGACAAGCGTGTGACCCTCACAATTTTCATCAGCATGCTCTTGTGATTTTTGTAAAAAGTGATCATGTAAAATCTAAATGCTTTAATTTTAAAAGAATGAAGAAGATGAAGTCAAATGAGGAACCACAAGATGGTCCCATTGTGACTACAAGAACAGAAGAAGAATATTCAGCTTTAAAGGGTAAACTAAAAAAGTTACCCCTATGATGAATATTTTGGCACAAGGGGGTCGTGACCATTTGTTTATCACTAGATTTCACCTTACACGTGATTTTTATGTAGATTGTATCATAGATAATGACTTGCAAAATAATCTCATCGTGAAGTCCATTGTAGATGCGTTGAAGCTTACCATAAAGCCACATCACCAACCTGTTAGTCTTACAATGGCACTGAGAGGGGGGGGTGAATCAATGCAGCTATTTAAAACTTAAAACTTTAACTCTTAAAGCCAAAACAATGAAAGCTTAAAACCAGAAACAACAAGTACCACAAGAGAGCATCACATAACACAAGATGTAACGAGGTTCACCAGTTTTGGCTACTCCTCAAATTAGACTGCTTGGACTCCCATCCAAATCCAGCCATTGCAAAGCACCAACTTTACAATCAATTTACCAGCATCCACCGGAAGGAGCACCAACCCCTAATTTACCAAGCACCAACTGGAAGGAGCACCAACCCCTGATTCCAAGCACCAACTTGGATTGCTATTTTAAATCTTGATTGACATAAAAATGCCTTCTGTGTTACAAGACCCTCACCGGTCTATCTTAACTCAAATCAATCTCATGGAAGCATAAGGAGAATTGTTAGAGACTCAATATATTCTATTTCTTACTCTTAATCTCAACTTCCTGTCCACAAAGCATACACTCTTTTACAGCTCTACCTACTGCACACTTACAGCCCTTTCATATGGCTTGCACTTGCAGCTCTCACAGCTCTGTACTTCTTACAGCATTCTTCCAGCCCACAACACTATCCCTCTATACAGCAACACTCTTTCCTCACCGCTCTTTTCTCTCAGCAGTTCTCTATCTCTCTTAACCAACTCTCCAACGCACCTCCTCTACAGATAGCGACACACTTTATTTTCTCTTACTGTACTGAGCTTAAACCCTAAATTCTTGCGGCTCTGCGCTCTGATAGCCTTATCTTCTTATTTCGGTGCTCTGACATCCTTATCAGCGGCACCTTCCCTCTTTATGGCGGCACCCTTTTCAATTCTGAGCAGCTTTCACTTCTGCACGCAACTGCCCTTTTATAATAATATATTCATCTTGAAACCCTAAGTCTTCTGAACTGCCATAATCCCGCATGCAGCCTATTAATAGATTTGTCTCTTTAATTTGGATTCTCGGAGCCACCGCTCGTCGAATTTACTTCGTAATGGACCCCTGAATCGCCGCTCCGACTTCACCGACACTCCTGTGAATCGCAGCTTCGACTCCCATTTATTGTTACTCATAATCGCCCCTTTAATTGCCGCTCTTTCTTAGCTTTTGCATGTTTTACAGCAACCTATTATATTCTATTACAGCCCATGCTTTTTGTGCTCTTTTTACAGCACTGCGGACCCACTACCGCACTCTGCTTTTTCCTTGTTTTCTCGCGCTTTCCTTTTTACCATATTTTGCCATGCTTCCTTTTTCCTCGTTTGTCGTGCTCATTCCGCCGCACTATAGTTTCTATCTGCTTGTTACACTGAGCATTTCTGTAACCCCACCTATAATAGTTCTTGTTTTGCTGCATGATTTTATTTTGCAACTGTCCCTATGTATGCTTCTCGGCTTTTACCCATGAAACTAAGACATGTCGCGATATCGTGACATCTTTTTCCCTCTGCCTTTTTCCTTCCCTTTGACCGCGAAAACGAGACATGTCGCGATATCGCGACATCTTTTCTCTCTCCTGCTTCATCACTTCGGCTTGCACCCGTGAAAACGGAACATGTCGCGAAATCGTGACACTTTCGCTTCCTTGCACTCTTCTCTCGCATGCACTAGTGAAAACATGGAACATGTCACGAAATCGTGACACTTCTCGCTGTCGTACATTCTTCTTTGCATGCACTAGCGAAAACGAAACATGTCGCAAAATCGTGACACTTTCGCTTCCTTGCACTCTTCTCTCGCATGCACCAGCGAAAACGGAACATGTCACGAAATCGTGACGCTTCTGCTTCCTTGAGCTTCTCTTCCGCATGCACCAGCGAAATCGGAACATGTCGCGAAATCGTGACACTTTCGCTGCCTTGTACTTCTTTTCGGCATGCACCAACGAAATCGGAACATGTCGCGAAATCGTGACACTTTCGCTGCCTTGCACTTCCTCCTTGACTTTGTCATGAAATCGTGACGCTTCCGCTTCCTTGCTCTTTCATTTTGCTTCTGTCATGAAATCGTGACACTTCATCCTTCGGAGCCTTCCTCTCTGCTGCTGTCGCGAAAATGCGACATGTCGCGAAATCGCGACATCTTTTCTCCTTGGCTCTTCTCTTCTCTTCAGGTCGCGAAAACGCGACATGTCACGATATCGCGACACTTTTTCTCTCGAGCTCTTCCTTATGCAATATGTCATGAAATCGTGACACTTTTTCTCCTTAGCGCTTTCTCTTGACATCGGATCGCGAAAACCCGACATGTCGCGAAATCGTGACACTTTTTCTCCTTAGCGCTTTCTCTTCGAACCTGTCGCGAAATCGTGACACTTTCTCTCCTTGGCGCTTTTCTTCTCATCGGATCGTGAAAACCCGACATGTCACGAAATCACGACAGTTTTCTTTGCCTGTGCCTTCTCTCCAACCATGTCGCGAAATCGTGACAGTTTTCTTTGCTTGCGCCTTCTTTCCAAACATGTCACGAAATCGCGATAGTTTTCTTACTTGCCTTCTTTCTCCAAACATGTCACAAAATCATGATAGTTTTCTTACTTGCGCCTTTTCTCCAAACATGTCACGAAATCGTGACAGTTTTTCTTGCATGCCTTCTCTCTTCAAACATGTCGCGAAATCGTGACAATTTTTCCACTTGCGCTTTTTCTCTCCCAACATGTCACGAAATCATGACAATTTTTCTACTTGCCTTCTTTGCTTCCAACATGTCACGAAATCATGACAATTTTTCCACTTGGCTTCTTTGCCTCCACCATGTCGCAAAATCGTGACAATTTTCCTTGCGCCTTCTCTCTCCTCGGCCATGTCACGAAATCATGACAATTTTGCTTGCGCCTTCTCTCTCCTCGGCCATGTCGCGAAATCGTGACAATTTTTCTTGCGCCTTCTCTCTCCTCGGCCATGTCGCGAAAATCGCGACATCGCGACAGTTTTCTTACTTGTCTTTTTCTTTGATTCTTAGAATCTGGGCCACTTCTGTCTTCTTGGAAATTCACTGTACATGCTCTATATGATCTTTGAACTCTTGTTCACTTCATCAACCGATCCATCTAATGACTTTTGCACTCCTATCCATTGCATCAACCGATCAACCTGACTGTGTTGACAACAATGACAATACTTTGGCTGCACCTTGCTCATCAATCAACTCCTATTTATTACACTTTGGTTGCACCTTGCTCATCAATCTCCCCCTTTGGAATTGTTGGCAACACACGTAATTGCGTGCAATTACCTGTAATTCTTCTCCCCCTTTGACAATAATACCAAAGGGTGGCTGCAAAACTCCCCTGAGTCCATGCACAACATTCTCAGGCAAAAATTATTACAGTTAGCAAAAAGCATAAACATGAGCAATATGATAAACAAATGCATAAATGCTCCCCCTGAGTCCAAGACCACTTCATTTCACTGATTGACAACATCATGATAAGCATAATAGGCATCAACAAAATCAACAATGTGAATAGCAGCAATAACCAGAGAATGACACCATCACCGTCAACTTCACCAATATAACATGTGTAAGAACATGATTGGACCACTGTCTTTTGTGCAACTACCCTCTGTTGCTTTGCAAACTCAAACTTGTCCATTGTTAGTGAAGGCATACAATAATCTTATATAGCCAACTTTTTGTTCTGCAATGCCAGCAACATCTGCATACATCTCCACCATGCATCTTGGATATATTCTCAACAAGCTTGAACCCAATGACAGCTATTTGTCTCTCTCTGTAGTGAGAATCCAACAAGCTACCTCAATCCACCCAACCACAACCAATTTTCTTCTTCTCAACCAATTAGGGCTCTAACAACAATGCTTATAGACAAGGTTTAACCAACATCATTCAACTCAAGATTAACCTTGAAGCATTCAACCAATCACTACATGAAAAGGAAACTAGTAGACATCCTTTTCCTTCCAAAGGTATTTGAACAAGACAACCACCAACATAAATCACCAATGCAAAGAATAACTTGCTCAAACAACCAAGGAGAAGCCCAAACAGAAGAAAGCACACGACAAAACACCCCCAGAGGCAACCATCAATCTCAAAATAGCCAACTAAGGGTTTCACCATCTCAATGCAAGTAGCAAGACTTACTAACATAAACCCTAGTGCAAAATGCTTCCTCTTTGTTTGAGGAAGAAGAGAATAGTTCTTCAACCTGTTACCAACACCACCCTCAACTTTGCCACCAAGTTAGGGTTAGATCATAAAAGTAACCACAAACATATTTATTCCATTAAAACACCTTATGACTCCAATCCTTAGAAGTCAACTAACAAAGAATATATAAAGCATACAAACAATATATCCTTTTACACCTTACTCAAACTCATACTTCTGGACCGTTACCTCTAGCGTTGGAACCTCAAATTGTGCCCAATCATCAACTCTCGGTATTCTGCTTCCTCAGGCAATATCTCGCATTCCTCAAATAATGCAAGACTTTCTTAGGTGCATAGGCATCTTGTCCTCCTTGACGCTTCACCACCTGGGCGCTATTCTCTCAACGTCTCTGCCTTGCATGTGCAACTTGGCACTCTTGACGAACTGGGTGCAAGTGTCACTGTTTGTTTTGACTCTAGCATCTCTTTGCTACATGTTCTATCTCAGATAACGCCAATCAGCTACTACATCGAAACACAAGTACGCAGCTAGGGCACGCACGCATTCTTTCATTAAACTAAAAAAAATTGAACTGTTATGATCCATAATTTTTAACAGTGGTAGAAGAATCATCAACAGTATAACAATGACAAATATCAAAACTACCAAGGGTGCCAGCTCTCAAATTAATCACAACCCTTCACGGTACTTCCATAGTCCACTACATAAACCGACAAAAACTTTGACAACTGTACAACAATTTCTCGACTGCTGGTCTTTCATCCTCAGATACCCAGACAAATACATAGGAGCATTTAAAATAAAACTTTAAAATTGCTCCCCCTGAGGATGTGCCACTCGGAGTTGCTTAGAGCAATGGCGGAGTAGCCTCCTTCAGTCCAAGGAGACACGATTTCCTTTCTTCTGCCTTTCTCTAGACTTTCCTGAACTTGGGCTTGGGTTTTTCAACAACATCCCTATTTTGCCCCTGTTCGTGAACTTGAACATTTCTCTTGCGGGGTTGTCTCTTGTGCATTCTTGATGGATGATTATTTTCTTTTCTTTTATGCACATGATATGTTCCTTGTCTGTGTTGTCCTCTTTGTGTCTGATGAAATCTAGGGTTTTGCCTTAGATTAGATACATAAGTGCTTGGACAGAACCTTGCTATGTGCCCTTGACCGTTGCATTTAAAACATTGCACATGTTTTATTCCCTGTCTGTATTGCATTCTGTGTGTATGATGAAATCTATGGTCTTGCCTTAGATTGGATACAGAAGTGCTTGGACAAAACCTTGCTATGTGCCCATGGCCATTACATTTAAAACATTGCACAGGGTGTTCACTCAAAAAAGTAGATGTATTTTTATCAGCATAACTCTTTGATCTATTGTTCAATCCACAATAAATTGCCTTGTGACCAAAGTGGTTGCATTTAGAACAATAGCCATTAAAAGCATTATTATTAAAAGAGTGAGAGTGAGAGAACCTCTTTTGCTGTGGTTGCTTTGTTGTAGATCTTCTTTGATATTTTCTTCCTTTTGAGGATTCAGCTTCAGACTTTTCTTGCTTCAATCCTTCAATCGTGGACTTCTTCTTCTCTGCATATTTGGAGGATGAAGGTTGTTCAGCTTCATATCCAAGACCAAACTTAGCCGTGGAGCTTCTTTGTTGATTTATCATTGTATCTAGCAACTCTGTGCTCTTCTCAAATTTGAGATTTATATTGGCCTCTTTTAGTTGTTTCTTCAATGAAACAATCTCTTCTTCTTGTTGGCAGCATACTGTCTCTTTCTCATTGATTTGAGACCTGAGAATATCTTCAATCCTTTTGTACTGTTCTACTTGCAGCTTTAGATCAACAATAACTTTGTTAGATTCCTCTTCACTTGTCTTGCATACATCATCCTCATCATCCAGGTGTATCTTCAAGGCTTCTTCTGATTTCTTGGCCTTTTGAACTTGTAGGAAGAGATCTTCAATCTCATCCCCATATTCTTCTAACTTCTTGGACATTCTTTTGTTCTTTTTCTTTTCTATACTCAACTCTTCAAGTGCAGATATCAACTCTCCTTCAAGATCTACTTCAGCCTCAAGATTTTCATCACAAACTTCAGGATTCACTTCTTCTACCTTTTTTGGTTCAAATTTCTCTTCTACAAGAACTGAAACTGACTGGGATGCCTTTTTGGAGGAGGATCTATTCTTCTTAGCCATTGTGTACTAATCCAAGATCAACCCTGACTGATTTAGCCAAAACTGGGAACTTGGCTCTGATACCAATTGTTAGTCTTACAATGGCACTAAGAGGGGGGGTGAATCAGTGCAGCTATTTAAAACTTAAAACTTTAACTCTTAAAGCCAAAACAATGAAAGCTTAAAACCAGAAACAACAAGTACCACAAGAGAGCATCACATAACACAAGATGTAACGAGGTTCACCAGTTTTGGCTACTCCTCAAATTAGACTGCTTGGACTCCCATCCAAATCCAACCATTGCAAAGCACCAACTTTACAATCAATTTACTAGCATCCAACTGGAAGGAGCACCAACCCCTAATTTACCAGCACCAACTGGAAGGAGCACCAACCCCTGATTCCAAGCACCAACTTGGATTTCTATTTTAAATCTTGATTGACATAAAAATGCCTTCTGTGTTACAAGACCCTCACTGGTCTATCTTAACTCAAATCAATCTCATGGAAGCATAAGGAGAATTGTTAGAGACTCAATATATTCTATTTCTTACTCTTAATCTCAACTTCCTATCCACAAAGCATACACTCTTTTATAGCTCTACCTACTGCACACTTACAGCCCTTTCATATGGCTTGCACTTGCAACTCTCACAGCTTTGTACTTCTTACAACATTCTTCCAACCCACAACACTATCCCTCTATACAGTAGCACTCTTTCCTCACCGCTCTTTTCTCTCAGCAGTTCTCTATCTCTCTTAACCAACTCTCCAACGCACCTCCTCTACAGATAGCGACACACTTTATTTTCTCTTACTGTACTGAGCTTAAACCCTAAATTCTTGTGGCTCTGTGCTCTGACAGCCTTATCTTCTTATTTCGGTGCTCTAACATCCTTATCAATGGCACCTTCCCTCTTTATGGCGGCACCCTTTTCAATTCTGAGCTACATTCACTTCTGCATGCAACTGCCCTTTTATAATAATATATTCATCTTGAAACCCTAAGTCTTCTATAACTGCCATAATCTCGCATGCAGCCTATTAATAGATTTGTCTCTTTAATTTGGATTCTCGGAGCCACCGCTCATCGAATTTACTCCGTAATGGACCCTGTAACTGCCGCTCTGACTTCACTGACACTCCTGTAACTGTAGTTCTGACTCCCATTTACTGTTACTATAACTGCCCCTTTAACTGCCGCTCTTTCTTAGCTTTTGCATGTTTTACAGCAACCTATTATATTCTATTACAGCCCATGCTTTCTGCGCTCTTTTTGCAGCACTACGGACCCACTACTGCACTCTGCTTTTTCCTTGTTTTCTCGCGCTTTCCTTTTTACCATGTTTTGTCATGCTTCCTTTTTCCTCGTTTGCCGTGCTCATTTCGTCGCACTGTAGTTTCTGTCTGCTTGTTACACTAAGCATTTTTGTAACCCCACCTGTAACAGTTCTTGTTTTGCTGCATGATTTTATTCTGCAATTGTCCCTGTGTATGCTTCTCGGCTTTTACCCATGAAACTAAGACATGTCGCGATATCGTGACATCTTTTTCTCTCTGCCTCTTTCCTTCGCGTTTGCCCGCGAAAACGAGACATGTCGCGAAATCGGACACTTTTTCTCTCTTCTCTTTCCTTCGCTTGCGCCGCGAAAAACACATGTCACGAAATCATGACACTTTTGCTTCCTTGCACTCTTCTCTGTATGCACCAGCAAAAATGGAACATGTCACGAAATCGTGACACTTTCGCTTCCTTACACTCTTCTTTGCATGCACCAGCGAAAATGGAACATGTCGCGAAATCATGACACTTTCGCTTCCTTGCACTCTTCTCTCGCATGCACCAGCAAAAATGGAACATGTCACGAAATCATGACGCTTTCGCTTCCTTGAGCTTCTTTTCGCATGCACCAGTGAAATCGAAACATGTCACGAAATCGTGACACTTTCGCTGCCTTATACTTCTTTTCCGCATGCACCAACGAAATCGAAACATGTCGTGAAATCGTGACACTTTCGTTGCCTTGCACTTCCTCCTTGACTTTGTCATGAAATCGTGACGCTTCTGCTTCCTTGCTCTTTCATTTTGCACAATTCATCCTTCGGAGCCTTCCTCTCTGTTGCTGTCACGAAAAACGTGACATGTCGCGATATCGCGACACTTTTTCTCTCGAGCTCTTCCTTATGCAATATGTCATGAAATCGTGACACTTTTTCTCCTTAGCGCTTTCTCTTGACATCGGATCGCGAAAACCCGACATGTCACAAAATCGTGACACTTTTTCTCCTTAGCGCTTTCTCTTCGAACCTGTCGTGAAATCGTGACACTTTCTCTCCTTGGCGCTTTTCTTCTCATCGGATCGCGAAAACCCAACATGTCACGAAATCGTGACAGTTTTCTTTGCCTGTGCCTTCTCTCCAACCATGTCGCAAAATCGTGACAGTTTTCTTTGCTTGCGCCTTCTTTCCAAACATGTCACGAAATCGCGACAGTTTTCTTACTTGCGCCTTTTCTCCAAACATGTCGCGAAATCACGACAGTTTTCTTACCTGTGCCTTTTCTCCAAACATGTCACGAAATCGTGATGCTTTTCTTTACTTGCGCCTTCTTTGCTTCAAACATGTCGCGAAATCGCGATAGTTTTCCCACTTGGCTTTTTCTCTGCCAACATGTCACGAAATCGTGACAGTTTTTCTACTTGCCTTCTTTGCTTCCAACATGTCGCAAAATCGTGACAGTTTTTCCACTTGGCTTCTTTGCCTCCAACATGTCGCGAAATCATGACAATTTTCCTTGCGCCTTCTCTCTCCTCGGCCATGTCACGAAATCATGACAATTTTGCTTGTGCCTTCTCTCTCCTCGGCCATGTCACGAAATCGTGACAATTTTGCTTGTGCCTTCTCTCTCCTCGACCATGTCGTGAAATCACGACAGAAAACATGTCGCGATATCGCGACAATTTTCTTACTTGTCTTTTTCTTTGATTCTGAGAATCTGGGCCACTTCTGTCTTCTTGGAAATTCACTGTACATGCTCTATATGATCTCTAAACTCTTGTTCACTTCATCAACCGATCCATCTAATGACTTCTGCACTCCTGTCCATTGCATCAACCGATCAACCTGACTGTGTTGACAACAATGACAATACTTTGGCTGCACCTTGCTCATCAATCAACTCCTGTTTATTGCACTTTGGCTGCACCTTGCACTTCACAACCCTATGCACTTGGGTGGAAGAATGTAGACTCTACATCTAACATCACAAACACTTGAACCTTGAATTTTACTTTTGGAGATAATTTTGTGGATAAATTAAGGGGTGATGTTATGAAGATATATTGTTGTGGACTATTGCTTGGTAGATCCTATCAATTTGATAGGAATGCAGTATATCATCCTAAAAAGAACACATGCACTTTGGATTTACATGATAACACCTATTTGATACAAAGCACTACACCCACATCAAATTTGATGCTATGTTATAGGTAAATTTGTAAGTCATTAATTCAAGCACTTATTTTTTTATCCTACTTGCATAAGTCCCACACAAGAGAAAGAACAAGCACCATCAAAGGCTTATGATAAAGAATAAGCTTCACTTCCACAAAATGAAAAATCATAAGAGCTCATGGTTAAGGAACCCATCACTCTCACTCATAAGAAAGATTTCGACCATTCTATTGACATCATTTTGGGTACAACTATGGACACACAACCACTTGCTCCATATAAGTTGCCTTTGTATTTACCCTCTTCTACCATTGCACACACGAAGGAACAAGCTAAGGTCACTTTATTCATTCAGCACCAGCAAAGACTTCAAGGCAAGATAACACAGGGCTTGTAGGAGACTCTACAAGAGCAACAAAGAGTGATGCACAAGCATTACAATCCTCACTTATCTCAGGTTGGAGATAAAGTTTGGCTTTATTTGGATAAGCGATGCTTTCCAAAGACACCATTTTAGGATCCTCCTTTGGTACCTGAACCTATCATTAGCCCTATAGTAGTAGTAGAACCTGATCATCAACTTCTGATCATTTCAAATAGAGTTTTCAAGATGAATACTCATCACACTCGACAGAGTTATTCCACTTCTTACCTTGTCACCTACCACAGTCACTTTCCACACATGACTTACTGTATTTCTCACCATGATATGGTCCATGAATTTCCATATTTGTTGAGATCATTTGGGTCCAATGCTTCTATGATTTGGAGGAGTGTTGAGGATATTATTGTACCTTAGGCTTAGTTATGAGCCTAAATTATTATTATTTTATTATTTTCTATTTCTTGCACTTTGTAATCACGTGAGGGATAGTAACCCATGTTGGAAATAGGTTATTTAGTTGTTGGATGTTTAGTTAGACTGATAGATTTTTTCTTTATCTTCTAGCAGATAGTTGACATCCTTGTTTAGTATATTGTTATCTTTTAGTTAAGTGGTTGTCCATGTTTGACAAATTGCTAAAACCACTTAACCTACATGATTCTATTGTAAGCTTTATATATTGCATTATTCTTAATGAATAAACAACTTCATGTCTGAGTTCCATATTAGAATGTGTCTTCCATATCTTCAATGCTCCTTTCTTTCTTCATCAGCTCATCAAGTTTTATATTTGCTTTAGTAAAATTTGTAAGTCTATTTTTGCTATTTTATGCTCAAATTTTCATTGTTTTGAGGCTCAAAAAAAGTATCCGAACCAAATTCATACCTCATTTGTAGAGGGTGTGAATTTGGTAATCCAAATTCATGCTCCCTATTAACAAGGCATGAATTTGGTAAATTAGGGCTTAGGGGTAAGTTTTACACCCTAAAACCATAATTTACATTGTGCATTTTTAGTATTATATTGTGTCCATCATGTCTATATTTCATTTTACTATTCCATATCTATTTTACTTTGTTTGTGCATGTTTAAGATGTAAAAGAGCATTTTGATTTTGAATGATCAACTAAAATGACCAAGGGAGCTTGATCGTTGTGCCTCCAAGCTCAATCTTATAGTAACCTAAGTAGGCACCCAAATGTTGATCAAATTTTTAAGGTTTTGTGAAACTATTTTGCAGGCTTGGAACTCTTGGATACTCTATATGCAAGATAAATCTTGGATGAACTATCGAATCAAATAAGTTCCCTAATAGGTCTTTAGGTTGTTTGTTGTTTTCTTTCTATTCATTCATATTCAAAACCTAGATCACAATAAAATGGAAAGCATTTCATTAAATTTCTATGCATTTGAAAGAACAAAACCTTATAGTGTACAACTAGGGTTTTAATATTATTTTTACATTTCCCTTGGAACCTTTCTCAAAGACTTTAGTTTACAATACTAGGGTTAGACATTATTGGATTATAAAATCATGCTAGGGTTAGCTCGTCTTCTTGCATCTTGTGTCTTGCATTGTTCTCTATTTTTCATAGTTTAGTTTAGGAAGGCCAAACAATAGGTGTGTGCTTAATTGACACACCAAACACTTTCACCCTAGTCATTGAGCAAATTCTAAAACCATTCTTGGTGAACTTGTCCTTTTGTGTCCCTAAGTGTAGAGAATATAACACACCCTTGTGGTTCACCTCGGCTCCTCGCAGATCCAGTCGAGAATCATATGTGATAGGGCAATTTTCTCATCTACACAAAGCTAAAGCATTATGTATTCTTTAGAGGATTGGACTTACCATCATTTGTTGAAATTTATGGCTTGAAAGGAATAATAGAAATTTTAAATATAAATATCAAAATCGTGCCCAATTTTAGAACCGTATTAGTGCCTCTCTTGCAGAATATCTGCAAATATAGTGTTCATCATCGGAAGACTCAATTACAAAAAAAAGGTGCAGATAACTTGGCTACAGGATTTGAACATACATGGAAGAGTCATCTACGACAATGAAATTGAAACAAAGGATCTACTTTGATATATGGTAAAATGGAAATGTTTAGAAATTGGGTTTATCAAAATTAATTTTGATGATATTTCTAAAGAAAATCTAGGAAAAATTGGTGGAGATGGTGTTTTTATAAATAGTGAAGGAAACTTTCTTCTCACTTATTCATAACCAACTAACAATTATACAAAGGCTAAGGCAGTTCTTATAAAAGTATGCACTTTTTTAATACAGTGCATACTTCAAACCTTGAGCTTACAACTACAGAAATCACGTCACTAAATTATGGGAGACAAGCGTGTGACCCTCACAATTTTCATCAGCATGCTCTTCTTATTTGCTTTATTCATGGGAACAACACCGGCTGAAGGTTGAAATCCAATGATATTTTAATTTATTTCTTATATTATCTTCTGATTGAATGTATATTTTTGAATGATTGTTTATTTTCAGTCAAAATCCCTTATGTGCATGATAAATATGATTTTCAGGCTCTTCTATGGCTATTCGTGGAAGGATTCTTGATGAATGTCGTGCTGTAAAAAGCTGCTCGCATTGCCCGAATGATAAATACTGGCAGTGTGAGGGGAAAACAAAGTGCTGCTCGACGGGTCTCATATGTCCACATTGTGGTGGATGAAGTGGAGAGTTTATATTGAATAAGACTTGCAGGTCATTTTGAAGCGATTTGTTGTGCGTTTCTGTCTAGGGTATACTTATTTTCTTAGAATGACGTTTGGATTGTAATTGATAATAGACATCCAAGTTCTAGACTTGGGCATACTATTTGATCATAGACATCCAAGTTGTAGGTTTCTTCGTTTATATTTGTAAGTGTGATTTTATAAAATATTAATATTAATATTTTTATTTGTTTATTTGATTTTTATGGTTCAACATGCTCATATATAAATCATGATTATTATTAGGATTTAAAGAAAAGACAGTTTGATTGAAATTATATTTCCTTAAAATGTGAATCACGATGTTTCATACAACTAGAAGCTATGCCGATAGTTGTAATTGTGAATGATGAAATGAAGCATTTTTATTATCATTACTTATATGAAATATTTATTATATTTTTTGAATATTTATTTATTAAAAGAATATGTTTTGACAGTGGGTTAATTTGAAGTAGTATGGGGTTAATTTGAAGTAGTATGGGGTCAATATTGATAAGGTTAAGGATTTGAGTATCAAGGCCATTTTACAAAGTGATAAGTGAGGGTATTAACTTTGAAGAGATTACAGGTTCGAGTACCTATGCATCTTGATAACGTGAGAAGTAGGGTGTCAATTTTGAAGAGACCAAAGATTTGAGTATCTTCAACATTTTACAGTTTAATTATAAATAATTTTTAAAACTTGGATTTAATTCCAATTATTGTTAACATTACAATATTAACAACACAATATGAAATCTATAAAATTTAAATTCATGTAGGTTCAACTAGTTGCTTAAGATTTTATTTTAATTTTTTTCATATCTTTTTAAGTTAATCTTATATCTTAATATTATTAAAATATTTTTATAATATATAAATCTATTTTTTTGTAAATAATATATATTTTTATTTGTCATCCGAGAAAAAACAAGTAAGTGGAAACACGAGGAGAGAAAGTAGTACAAATAAGTAGACATGACATGCAAAGGATGTTATAGAAGGTCTAATCAACCATAAGTAGACTCTCGAGAGAGTAATCCTATGACACAAGGGCTTATAGAAAGGGTTGTTTGTTAGGAACAAGTAGATATGCAAAGGATGTTATAGAAAGTCTAATCAACCATAGGTAGACTCTCGAGAGAGTAACCCTATGCACTCAAGGACTAATAGAAAAGGTTATTTGTTAGGAACAACTAGATATGCAAAGGATGTTAGGGAAGGTCTAATAAACACTAGGCATCCTCAAGAGGGAGTAGTCCTATACACACAAAATCCTATAAAAAAAGTTATTTATTAGGAACAAGTAGACATGCAAAGGATGTTGTAGTCAACAATAGAAAAACTATAGAGGGAATAACCCTACGCACAAAAGGGTATATATAAAAGGTTATTGGTAAGGAGTAGTGTAACATTGAACACCATAATTTTATGCCTATGGAGACTTCATTTTAGAAGTTCCAAATAACATGCTCATTGAGAGTGGTAAGATATGGAGCAATTTTTGCACACTCTTAATCATTATAAAATTGATCAAAAAAATATCCTACATCTACAAGCCTACAAAGACTTAGAAAAATTCTTCTTAATGTTATTTTGACACCATTATGCACTTATCAAATCCTTGTTTAAGGTTACTTATTGCCTCCTCAAAGAAATACTATGAACAATAAAATCATTTTTGTAAATTTCCACATAGTTAATCACTAGATAAAAAGTACAAAGTACAACTCTTTGAAATATTGTGGGACCATTGTATAATTTAAAAGGTAGGACCCCATAGGAAAGTGTAGCATGTAAACATGTAGAAGTTATCTTATCCTAGAATATAGAATCTGAAGCAAACGTAAGATGGCATTTGATCAAACAACAAACATAAAAATATATAATGCTCAAAACGTTCCTTGTTAGTCATTCAAAATGTCCATGGGTTACAAAGGTGATTCTCCCAATTCTTTTCATGAATATCAAACATCCTTATGACTTATTTTGAGACTCCTTAGTGAAGGTGGGCTTGCGGGCCACCGATAGTTTACTGGTTTTGTGATCTCCTGTACCTATTTTTGAAGGCCTACAAAATATGGTTAGATGATTTGGGGGTGTACCTTAGTCAAGCCCCATAATGATAAAAGAAAAAATAACATGAAAGAAAATTATGTTGAAACATGATAAAAATTGCATAAAACACTGTAAAAATCTGAAACAAATGATACCTTATAAATTTGCTAATGTGGATCTGCTACACGGTCAATTCACATGGCACGAGGTAAATTGGAACCCAGATTCACAGGTCAGGGGGCAAATTGGACTTCTGTTGACTTTAGGACCAAAATTTCTATCCAGATGGATGTCTAAAGTTATCCTTTGCTATTTGTACGATGTGGAATTGCTAGATGCGACTCTGGTACAATTTCAACAATGTTTTTGTAAGGTGATTGAAAGGTAGAGAGAGGTAAATAGGGAGGAGGAGCCCTCTATTTATAAAAAATATGAGGTCAGGAGAGGGGGGTTAGATAAACAAACCATTAGAGTTACTCCATGTTGGGGTTAGGTTAGGGTTTGAATAGGTGTCAAACCCACATGCCTTAGAGAAGTATATCCTCCTCATACATGTTTGAGGAAGAGTTAGGGTTAACTAGGGTTAGCTAAGTCCTAGGTTAAGTGAGGGTTTAGTTAGGGCATTTGTAAATATCTTAAATAATATCATGTGCAAACATGTGTGGAAGTGTGTTTAGAACTAATTTGACTTAGGACCCTAATTAAACTCACTCAAGTGAAAAAGTGCATTTAAGTGAAATTCAATGATGAATTAGATCACTAATCAACGAAATTAGGTTTTTTGATACAGATAATGTCCCATGAGGGCTAATTAGGTGTAGGGGAGGGCTTAAGTTGCCTTAGGGGGCTAATAGGAGGTTTCATACTAGGTAGGAGGCATTTTGGAGGTGTTTTACCTAGTTTTGTAGGTTTATGAACCTATGAATGTCTAAGACAGCCTATAGATGACTACGATGGTCTTCAATGGCCTATGATAGCCTATGTCACTCTACAAGTGTGTATGTAGATGTACAAGTATCTAGAAATGAGCATGCGTGACTTTTATGTGTCTACTTTTACCCCTTTTTTACCATACTGTATGGAACATAGTTTAGTGAAAAAATGTGATATGAGAAGGTGATGAGATGTGTTGAATTGGAGGGGAAGAAAAGAAGAGAAGAATGGAATCTAATCAACGGTATGTAGCCACTCGAAGTGTGGCCATACAACATTGGTTGGAATCAAAAAGAAGTAAGGGGAAAATAAGAATAGAAAAGAATGGTATCTAATCAAACGTATGTAGTCGCTCAAAGCATGGCCATAATATATTTTGACCATAGGTTTATATAAAGTAGTGACTGTGGGGGTTAACCTTGACAAGGTCAAGGGTTTGAGTGGTAAGGTCTTTTGACAAGGTAATAAGTGGGGTATTAACTTTGAAGAGATTAAGGGTTTGAGTACCTATGTATCTTGATAAGATAACAATTGAGGGTGTTAACTTTGAAGAGATCAAGGGTTTAAGTAATAAATTTTAAAACTAATATTTATTGATTTTATAAAATATTAATATTAATATATTTATTTGTTTATTTGATTTTTATGGTTCAAGATACTGCATGTTAAAAAAATTATTATTATTAGGATTTAAAGAAAAAATAGTTTGATTGAAATTATATTTCCTTAAAATAATGTGAATCACGATGTTTCATACAACTAGAAGCTATGCCAATAGTTGTAATTGTGAATGAAGCTATGCATTTTTATTATAATTATTTATATGAAATATTCATTATATTTTTTATAATATTGATTAAAATAATATATTTTGACCATAGTTTTATATAAATTAGTGAGTGTGGGGTTAACCTTGACAAGGTCAAGGGTTTGAGTGGCAAGATCTTTTGACAAGGTGACAAGTGGGGGTATTAACTTTGAAGAGATTAATGGTTTGAGTACCTATGTATCTTGATAAGGTGACAAGTGAGGGTGTTAACTTTGAAGAGATAAAGGATTTGAGTATCTTCAAAAATTTTATAGTTTAATTATAAATAAATTTTAAAACTTGGATTTAATTTCAATTATAGTTAACATTACAATATTAAAAACACAATATGAAATCTATAAAATTTAAATTCATGTAGGTTCAACTAGTTGCTTAAGATTTTATTTTTATTTTTTTCATATCTTTTTAAGTTAATCTTATATCTTAATATTATTAAAATATTTTTATAATATATATATATATATATATTGTAAATAATATATATTTTTATTTATCATATAAGGAAAAATAGGTAATTCAAAACACGAGGAGATAAAGTAGCACAAATAAGTCAACATGACATGAAAAGGATGTTACAAAAGGTCTAATCAACCATAGGTAGACTCTCGAGAGAGTAACCCTATGCACACAAGGGCTTATAGAAAAGGTTATTTGTTAGGAACAAGTAGATATGCAAAGGATGTTAGGGAAGGTCTAATCAATAATAGGCATCTTCAAGAGCTAGTAGTCCTATACACACAATATCCTATAAAAATGTTATTTGTTAGGAACAAGTAGACATTCAAAGGATGTTGTAGTAAACAATTGAAAAACTATAGAGGGAGTAACCCTATGCACACAAGGATCTATATAAAAGGTTATTGGTAAGTAGTAGTGTAACATTGAACACAATTATTTTGTGCCTATGGAGAATTCCTTTTAGAAGTTCCAAATAGCATGCTCATTGAGAGTGGTAATATATGGATCAATTTTTGCATACTCTTAATCATTTTAAAAATGATCAAAAAATATCCTACATCTAAAAGCCTACAAAGACTTAGAAAAATTCTTGTCATAGACCATTTTTTAAATTTTCAAAAACTTATGTTATTTTGACACCATTATGCACCTATCAAATCCTTGCTTAAGGTTACTTATTGCCTCCTCAAAAAAATACTATGAACAATCAAATCATCTTTGTAAATTTCCACATAGCTAATCACTTGATAAAAAAGTAAAAAGTACAACTTTTTGAAAGATTGTAATACCATTGTATAATTTAAAAGGTAGGACCCCATAGGAAAGTGTAGCCCGTAAACATGTAGAAGTTATATTGTCCTAGAATTTAGAATTTGAAGCAAACAAAAGATGGCATTTGACCAAACAACATACATAAACATATATAATGCTCAGAACGTTGCTTTTTAGTCATTCAAAATATTCATGGGTTACAAATGTGATTATTCCAATTATTTTCATGAATATCAAACATCCTGATGACTTATTTCAAGACTCCTTAGCGAAGGCGGGCTTGTAGGCTAATGATAGTTTACTAGTTTTATGATCTCTTGCACCTATTTTTGAAGGCTTGTAAA
The DNA here is from genome assembly GCA_028583015.1 of Wollemia nobilis. Lineage (NCBI taxonomy): Eukaryota > Viridiplantae > Streptophyta > Pinopsida > Araucariales > Araucariaceae > Wollemia > Wollemia nobilis. Next base: position 28,077,771 of record JAQPPZ010000523.1, read on the forward strand.
ACATGGTTAGATGGTTTGGGGGCCTGCCATAGTCAAGTCCCATATTGATAAAAGAAAAAATAACATGAAATAAAATTGTGCTAAAACATGATAAAAATTACATAAAACATTGTAAAAACCCGAAACCAATGATACCTTTTATATTTTCTAAGGTGGATTTGTTGCACGGTCAATTTGCATGGTATGGGATAAATTGGAACTTGGATTCACAGGTCAGGGGGTGAATTAGAATTTTATTGATTATAGGACCAAAATTTCTATCCGAATGGATGTTTAAAGTTATCCTTTGCTATTTGTATGATGTAGAATTGCTAGATGTGACTCTGGTATGATTCCAACAATTTTTTTGTAAGGTGACTGAAAGGTAGAGAGAGGTAAAGTGGGAGGACAAGTCCTCTATTTATAAAAAAAATACGAGCTCAAGAGAGGGGGTTAGATAAACAAATGCTTAGTGTTATTCCATGTTGGAGTTAGGTTAGGGTTTGAATATATGTCAAACCCACATGCCTTGGAGAAATATCTCCTCCTCACATATGTGTGAGGAAGAGTTAGGGTTAACTAGGATTAGCTAAGTCCTAGGTTAATTTAGGGTTTAGTTAGGGAATTTTTAAATATCCTAACTAATATCATGTGCAAACATGTGTCAAAGTGTGTTTAGGACTAATTTGACTTAGGATCCAAGTTAAACTCACTTAAGTAAAAAAGTAAATTTAAGTGAAAGTCAACGACGAATTAGATCACTAATCAACCTAATTAGGCTTTTTGATAGGGATAAGGTCCCATGAGAGCTAATTAGGTGTAGGGGAGGGCTTAATTTGCCTTAAGGGGCTAATAGATGGTCTCCTAGAGTGTAGGAGGTATTTCAGAGGAGTTTTACCTAGTTGTTTATATTTAGGAACCTCCGAATGACTAAGATAGCTTACGGATGACTACGATGGTCTACAATGGCCTATAATATCCTATGTCAGTCTACAAGTGTGTATGTATATGTATAAGTATCTATAAATGAGCATGTTTGACTTTTAGGTGTCTACATTTACCCCCATTTTTACTATGTTGTGTGGAACATAGTTTAGTGCAAAAATATGATATGAGAAAGTGATGAGATGTTTTGAATGAGAGGGGAAGAAGGGAAGAGAAAAATTAAATCTAATCAATAGTATGTAGTCGCTTGAAGCGACACCATAAAACATTGGTTTGAAGCCAAAAGAAGTAAGGGGAAAATAAGAAGAGAAAATAATGGGATCTAATCAAAGGTATGTAGTCGATCGAAGCATGACAATACATCATTGATTGATAGACAAGAAAAGAAGGGAAAATGGTAAGATAAGAAGAGAAAATGGGTGAATGCAAATGATGAGATGTAGTTTAATGGATGCATGTGGATGCCTGCAGATGCAATGTAATGATTTTCTAATTTTGTACAAAATTTTACAATGTTGTACTGATTGCTTATGAGGGTATCTTATGATTGATTTAATTTTGTGACCAATGCCATATGGTTCAAATACAAATAGAACACATGTCTATTCAAATTTTTGCTTCTGATTGATTGATGAGTACATGGTGATACTTGTCAAACCATTTGAGCTGGATGGTATGCATTATTCAAATGTATCATTCAGTATGTGGTCAGGGTCAACATACATGAATACCAAAGTGACATCTTTGTTATTGGATTATTCAAATGTACCATTCAGTATGTGTTCAGGATCGACACACATGAATACTAGAGTGACATATCTAATATTGTGTGTGGCTCTTATGAATTAACAAATGTATGATTTGGGATGGATTTTATCTTGAGATGATCTTCAACAAAATATTTTGTAGATAGATGTGATATTCATGATTTGGGTATTTGATTGTTTGGTTGCATGCAAAGCAGATTTTGAATATGAATACCCCCTCAAACGAGGAATCAAAAATGAGGTGAAAGAAATGTAATGGAGTTATGATGAGGCGATTGATAGAAAAAATGGATGATAACAATGATGAATAATTAGATGGATAGGAAGATGGAAAGGTGATCTAGATGTTGGAGTAAAAATTTAGTGATTTGGAAGTTAGGAGCTTAAATTCACATGGTGGGGGATGAATTAAACCTGAGTTCATAGGTTGGGGGGTGAATTGGATCTAATTCATAGGGTGACCTACGAATTTAATTGTTTGACCCATGTGCAAGGGGACCAAACAATGTTAGAATTGGATAAATACTATACCATTGGAAAGCACATTTCAAGCCCGATCCAATGGTGAAAGTTTTGGAGAATTTGTAGATGATTTGATAGGTGAAAAGGTAGGCCAAATATAATCCTAATTTTAGAAGTGATGAATGCACAATTTCAATCCTTGTCAAGGGTGAGCATGATGATTTTATGTTGTGCCTAGATACAATGTGTGTGATTTTGTGTGTATGTCATGTCTACATGTAGTTAAATATGTTTTATATGAATGATGTGTGCTAGGTATGATGAAACTAACTGAACATGAGTATGTATGAATTATGATGTGTAGAGGTTATATGTAATAACTTATGTATATGAAGGATATAAAAATGTGGAAAAATTGAGGCACTCCACCTTGCGTAGCTACCATCTTACTTATCATGGGTAATTGTAGCACCCTAAAATTAGCGTAGTAAAACCTTAAATAATTACAATTACTCTAGTAAATATTCAAATTCAAATTTCAACCCCCAAAACCACTCCCAAACTACCGTTTAACCCGTTTCCTCCTTTTTTGCACCATTTTTAGAGTTTGTTTTGACCGTTTGACGATATCATCGCCGATCAAACGATATCATCTCAGATCAGACGATTTCGTTTGGGCTAGGACATTGATGCAAGAGCATCCATGGCAACAACAATCTTGCATCACCGAACAAAAAAAAGAGAAAAACAAAAGACACAAGAAAAATGTTCTAAGTATAAAAGGTGTCACGATATCGCGACATAAAGGTTGTCGTGATATCGCGACACAATTCAAAATAATGGCAGACGCAAACTCCTGTGTCATGATATCGCGACATAAATTTTGTCGCGATATTGCGACACCTCCGAACAAAGGTGTAGACGCAAACTCAAATGTCGTGATATCGCAACATCAAGGTTGTCACGATATCGCGACACCTCCGAACAAAGTCAAGGGCAAAACTCAAGTGTCATGATATCGCGACAAACTTTGAACGCAAGGGAAAGCAAATGAAAGTGTCGCGATATTGCGACACCTGGACAAAGAAGAGTAGAAGGCATAAAAGTGTCACGATATCATGACACATTGGCAAAAGAGGGTGGAAGCCAGAAAAGTGTCGCGATATCACGATATGTCACGTTTTTGCGACCCGACCAGGAAAGAGAGGCGGGTTAGAAAGATGTCACGATTTTGTGACTTGCTACTTTTCATGGCCAGTTACATAATGACATTTGACAGTTCCAAAAGTCGTTAAGGCAGTTCTAGGGAACCGTTGCAGCGGTTACGAAAATAGTTACGAACGACAGTTACAGCAAGAACCTGTGATTATAAAAAGAGATGAGTTTGAAAGATTGCGGAGGCTGGAGAGATGAAGGCTGCGACTTATTTTGGAATTTTTTATACTATGTAATTTTTCATGGTTTCGAATTGTAAAGCTTTCCATGCTTTGAAATAAAATTACGTCTTTTCTTTGTTATTAAAATTGGCTCCCCATCAAGTGGTATCAGAGTAGTAAGATTCTGAGTGTGTGAGCAGAGCGCCGAACGTGAGGTAGCTTGCACTAGGATCTGGGGTTACGGGTTCTAAGAAAAAGTGAAGTAGAATGTCGTCATGAAGAAATCATGGTGCTAGAAGGAACATGGTTCCTGAAGGAGACTTATGAGCATTGCAGAGGCAAGTGCAGGACCTACAGGAAGAATTGCGTAGAGGAGTAGAGCCAAGAGGAGAAGACCAAAGTGATGATGAAGCTTGTGGAGTTGATGATCCATCTGAAGAAGAAGAAGAAGCAGTGAGTGCTACAGAATCTCGAATGATTAAAGCTATTTCTCAAATTAGGAAAAGGCCAAATATTGACGTATCCACATATTCTAGAAATTTAAATCCAGAAGAATTGATTGACTAGATTAATGACATGGAGGAATATTTCGAATATGAGGAGGTTGAAGATCCAAATCGAATAAAATTTTCCAGAACAAAGTTGAAAGGCCATGCTGGCATATGGTGGAAATGAGTGCAGCTGGAAAGAAACCGTAGAGGAAAAGAAAAGATCACCAGGTGGGATCAAATGGTGGAAAAACTGAAACGACAATTTATTCCAGCAGATTACGAATTAGATTTGCTAATAAAAATGCAGAGTTTACGATAGTCCAGCAAGTCTGTTAAAGAATATACAGAGGAATTTTTTAAAATTTCCATTAGAATTGGTCATACATAAGCAAATAAAGAGAGAGTAGCCTGTTACATTAATGGGTTAAGAACCAACGTGCAAGAAGAATTAAGTCTAGTTCAAATGAGCACCATTGAAGATGCTTACTAGTTTGCTCTGAAAGTGGAAGAGAAACTGAACCGTAGATTTGACAGTAAGCAAAGAGGAAGAGGTCGTGGTGGAAGAACTGGTGGAAGAACCAGTGGAGGTAAATATGATGACTAGAAGTAGACTAGTGAAACCAGTAATCACCAGGAACAGAAGGAGGAGAATACTTACCGACCCTATAATTAGAACAATGATTATCAAAGGGGATGAGGTATAGGTGGATGCGGATATGGAAGAGGCAGATTTCATGGAACCTATTTCAATTGTGAAGAAGAGGGGCATCGATCATATGAGTGCCCCAAACACCAAGAAACATCGAACAGAAGGCCTGAAGGTAATGCCAGAGCTACAGTTGTTGAGGATGGTGTTGAATCTAAGCACTCTAAATAAGTAGAGTGAGGAGAAGTGATGATCACGAGGAGAACCTTGTTGAACAAAGAGAAAGAACTAGATCAGTGAAAAAGTCTATTCCACATGAGGTGCAAATGTTCAGGTAAAATTTGTAATATTATTATTGATAATGGTAGTACAGATAATTTGCTTTATGAGGAAATGGTAGCTAAGTTAAAGCTAGAAAGAAGACAAAACCCGCATCCATACCGGATTGTGTGGTTGCAGAAGGACCATAGAGCATTGGTCAGTGAACAATGCTTGGTCAAGTTTCAAATTGGAAGATACCAAGATGAGGTCCTATGTGATATTTTGTCGATGGATGCTTGTCATTTGTTGCTTGGAAGACCATGGCAATTTGACAGACATGCAATGCATGATGGGCATGCAAATACCTATTCCCTGACAAAAGATGGAGTACACCACAAATTGAAACCATTGAAGGAGGTCGAGGAAAAGGTATGCAATAATGCTAGAATTTGTTTAGTAGATGGCAAAAAAAATTTGGATGGTATAAAGAGGGATTCAATGTGTTATGCATTAATTCCTATTGTAAAGAGAGAAGATACTACTAACATTCCAGCAGAAGTTGAACATCTGTTAGAAGAATTTCTTGATATTATATCAGACAATGTGCCTGAGGGTTTGCCACCAATGAGGAAGATTAGTCATCAGATTGACTTAATTCCAGGATCTAGCTTACCCAATAAGGCAGCCCATAGAATGTCTCCTATAGAGAATGAAGAGTTGAACCGCCAGGTTCAGGAATTGTTGAGGAAGGGTTTGATTCAAGCAAGTTTGAGCCCTTGTGCAGTGCCAACAGTACTTGCACCAAAGAAGAATGGCGAATGGCGAATGTGCACTGATTCCTAAGCCATTAATAAAATCACCATTAAATATCGCTTTCCATTACCCATAATGGACGATATAATAGACTGCTTGAGTGGAGCTAAATACTTCACTAAGATTGATTTAAAGAGCGGATATCACCAGATACATGTTAGAGAGGGTGACGAATGGAAGACAACCTTTAAAACCAAAGAGGGATTGTATGAGTGGTTAGTTATGCCATTTGGATTGACTAATGCACCCAGTACGTTTATGAGGTTGATGAATGAAGTATTACGTGACTTCCTGGAAAAGTTTGTGATAGTTTATCTAGATGATATTCTTATTTTTAGTAAAACATTGGATGAGCATTTGTTGCATGTTCGAACAGTTTTTTAAAAACTACGTGAGGAGCAGTTATTGATAAATATACAGAAGTGCAGTTTTTACAGAAAGAGTTGATATACCTGGGATTTGTCATCTCAGAGGAGGGTCTAAAAATGGATCCTGAGAAGGTGAAGGCTATCATTGAATGGCCTGTCCCAAGGAATGTAACAGAGGTAAGATCATTTAACGGTCTTGCAAGTTTCTATCAAAAGTTTATTAGAGACTTTAGCAGTATTTGTGCACCCCTAACAGAAACTATGAAAGGGGAAAAGAGAGAATTTAAGTGGACTGCCAAGGCAAATACCAATATAGACATATTGAAGAAGAAAGTGATAGAACAACCCATTTTGGCACTTTCGAATTTTAATAAAGTGTTTCAGGTTGACTGTGATGCCAGTGGCAGTGCCATTGGAGCTGTGTTGAGCCAAAAAGGTAAACTTGTTGCATACTTTAGTGAAAAATTAAATGATGCTAGAAAAAAATACTCTGTTTATGATCAAGAATTCTATGCTATAATTCAGGCTCTTAAGAAATGGAGACATTATTTGCTAGCCAAGGAATTTGTTTTATATACTGACCATCAAGCTTTGTAGTATATAAATAGTCAAGGTAAACTTAACCAACGACATTTGAAGTGGGTTGAATTCCTGTAGAGTTATACCTTTGTCCTGAAGCATAGAAGTGGAAAATCTAATAGAGTTGCAGATGCCTTGAGTAGAAGGCACAATTTGTTGATGGAAATGAGAGTGCAAGTTGTTGGGTTTGATGAACTCAAGATTTTATACCCAGCAGATCCAGATTTTGCAGAGGCATGGACAACATGTGTGTCTCCTACTACTGTGGATTGCACTAAGTGGTTGGATTTTATGATCCAAGATGGGATGCTATTTCGGAAGAACCAGTTGTGCATTCCATGAAGTTCCATGCAGGAAAATTTGATCAAAGAGAAACATAGCGAAGGACTAGCAGTGCATTTTGGTCGAGACAAGACCATTGCTCTTGTTAGTGAGAATTACCATTGGCCGTAGTTTCAGTTGGATGTGACAAAATTTGTGCAGTGTTGTAGAGTGTGCCAGATGACGAAAGGAGTTAGCCAGAATACGAGAATGTATCAGCCATTGCATGTACGAGAGAGACCGTGGGAGGACATCAATATGGATTTTGTTCTTGGTCTGCCAAGGACACAACATGGAAATGATGCCATTTTTGTTGTTGTTGACAGGTTTTCGAAGATGGCTCATTTTATTCCATGTCAGAAGACAAGTGATGTTGTTCATATTGCAGGCTTGTTTTTCAGGGAGGTTGTGCACCTTCATGGTCTACCCAAAAGCATTGTCTGGAACGCGCTTTCTGCATTCGTTAGTAAATTAAGAACACTATATTCAATGCGAAGATAAGACAATAACAAAATTACACATAGCCAAAATGAATTTAAGTAAATGGGAATCGATCGCCACTCAGGGAGGGCACGTCCCCGCCGTGAAGGCAAATTCGAGAATGTAGAGAATAAAATAAAAATCGATGATAATTATCCAAAGTCTAATCTACTTATATATATGAATAAATGAACTCTTGGAATACCTAGCCGACGGCTAGTTTTGGAGTGTAACATGACTCCCCTCCTCGAAAAGTTTTGTCCTCAAAGCTGGAAATGTCTGGAGAATACTGTCAGGTTCCCATGTGGCATCCTCCTCTGGTAAATCTTGCCATTTGATGAGAAATTCTTGAATCTGACGTGATATCAGTCTTCGTATTCTATGTTGTAGTATATCTTTAGGTTGGAGATGTATGCGTCCTTTCTCATCGAGCACTGGTAATTCTGATTGACCTTCCACTTTCTGGCCAATTACTTTTTTGAGACATGAAACATGAAATACCGGGTGTATTCGTGATGATGACGGTAGCTCTAACTGATAGGCGACTTCTCCAATGCGGCGCACAATTTGGTAGGGACCATAGAATCAAGGAGCCAACTTTTGGCTAGATTTTATCTTTAATGATGATTGTTTGTAAGGTTGCAACCTTAGGAAAACCCAATCACCCATATTAAAAGTTCTTTCTGATCGGTGCAAGTCTTGCTGTTGTTTCATACGATTTTGTGCTTGGACTAAATTTTCTTTGAGGATGGTGAGAGTAGACTGCCTTTGTTCGAACCAATCATCCACTTTGGCTACTTTGGATGATCCTTGCACGTAATCTGCGACGATAGGAGGCTTGGTGCCATACAATGCTTCAAATGGAGACATCTTAATTGAGTAATGTTAAGAAGTGTTGTACCACCATTCTGCCAATGCTAACCACTGGCTCCATTGATGTTGTTTATCTTGAGCGAAACATCTTAAGTATGTACACAAAATTTTTTTAACCACTTCTGTTTGACCATCTGTCTGGGGATGGTAAGCTGAGGACATGCTCAATTTGGTACCACTAAGTCAAAATACTTCTTGCCAAAAGTTACTAGTGAAGATGGGATCTCTATCACTTACAATATTTTTTGGCATACCATGTAATTTGAAAATTGAATCCATAAATACCTTTGCCACCTTGCTTGCGGAAAATGGATGTTGTAAAGCCTGAAAATGAGCGTATTTGGATAACCGGTCTACGACAACGAAGATAACTGTTCTGCCTTCTGATTTTGGAAGACCTTCAATAAAATCCATGGATATATGTTCCCACTGGCGTTCCGGGATAGGTAATGGTTGTAACAATCCTGGTGATTTGACTGTTTCTCCTTTATTGCGTTGGCAAACTTCACATTCTGCTACCCATTGTTTGACATCTGCTTTTAGTCCTTTCCAACAAAATGATTGTTTGACCCTTAAATATGTTTTCAAGAATCCTGAATGTCCTGTCGATGGAGAAGCGTGTGATTCGTCGAGGATCTTTGATTTGAGGTCTGAATTGGGTGGAATGTAAATGCGGTTCTTCTTTCGGAGGATTTCATCTTCATAAGAGAACAAAGGGTATTTAGAGGACCCTATAGATAATTCTTGAATTATCTGAGCAGTTTCGCTATTGGACAACCATTCATCTTGTAATTGATTCACCCATTGGGAGCAAGGACATGAAATAGCGTTAATGACTACTTCATCTTCATATTTCCTGGACAGCGCATCGACGGCTATATTTTCCTTCCCTTTCTTGTATTCGATAACGAAATCATAGCCCAACAGTTTGGTTAACCACTTATTTTGTTCCGGATAAGAAAACCTTTGCTCCAAAAAATGCTTGAGGCTACTATGATCTATTTTTATAATGAAGCGACTCATCGATTAGGTAGTGTCTCCATTTTTCTATTGCATGAAGAATAGCCAACATTTCTTTTTCGTATGTTGATCTTCCCAAATTTTTCCTGGAAAGCTGCTTACTTTCAAATTCCAATGGATGACCTTGCATTAATATAGCCCCAATTCCTGTTCCTGATGCATCACATTCGATAATAAATGGTTTGTGAAAATTGAGAGTCGCTAATACTGGAGTTGTACACATGGATTTCTTAAGAGCTTCAAAGGCTTGAGTGGACTCTTCTGACCAACGAAAGGCATCCTTATTTGTAAGTGCGGTGAGAGGTGCTGCAATATTACCCTAATTTTGTACAAACTTGCGATAGTAGCCGGTGAGACCCAAAAAACCATGAAGTTTCTTGATGGTTTTAGGTAAGGGCCACTCTTGAATTGCCTTAATCTTATTGGGATCGACTTTGACACCCTCATGTGAAACTATATGACCAAGATACTCAACTTCTTGAACACCAAATGAACATTTGGAACGTTTAACAAATAATTTTTCTTTGTGTAAAATGTGAAGGGCTTTATCCACATGATGTAAATGGTCCGTCCATGTTTTGTCGTATATGAGAATATCATAAAAAAAAACTAACACAAACTTACGGAGGAGTGGACGAAACACTTGGTTCATGAGACTTTGGAATGTGGATGGTGCATTAGTGAGACCAAAAGGCATGACCAAAAATTCGTAATGACCTTCATGAGTACGAAAGGCCGTTTTGGGAATATCTTCTTCTCTAACACGGATTTGGTGAAAGCCAGAGCGAAGGTCTAATTTTGTAAAAAAATTTGCCCCGTGCAACTCATATAATAGGTCATCTATGAAAGGGATAGGAAATTTGTCCTTGATAGTGAGTTTATTGAGAGAACGAAAGTCAGGACACATACGCCAAGAGTTATCTTTTCGTCTAGCCAGGACTACAAGTGAGGAATAAGGGCTAGTGCTGTGATGAATGACTCCATGATCCAACAAATCCTGAAAGATCTGTTCAATTTCTATCTTTTGTGGTTGAGGATAGCGATAAGGACGACTGTTAGGTGGGACACTCCCTAGAATCAAATGGATGGCATGATCATGAGATCGTTTAGGTGGTAATCCTTGAGGTTCTTGGAAAACCTCTTCGTAATGTGTTATGATATCTTGTAACTCAGGTGCAATAATATTCGAAGTTGCTGAAGATTGTTTTTCCAAACAATTAATTTGAGCTATAAACCCATATCCACCCTTTTTTAACATCTTCTCCATACTATGAGAGCTCACCATTTGGGATGGAGGAGTAGTAATGCCTTGTAAGCGAATGACTCGTCCATTTTCCTTCCATTCCACAAATAATTTTTTGAAGTTGAAGCTAATCGTGTCTAATGTTTCCAACCATTCAACTCCCAAAATGACATCGAGTTCCCTAAATTCATGACAAAAAGGGATCCTAACCAGATATAAGTTCCCATATTTATGGAAACTTGAGATGTGCGACCAACACATTGTGCGTTCACCCCGTTGGCCACTAGAACCTGGAATTTGTCTTTGTTGGATGAGTTAATGAATAAATTCAAAGCTTTTGTTGTTTTGATGTCGATAAAATTGTGGGTGCTACCAGAATCAATTAGCACATTCACCTTTTTCTGGCGGAGAAAGCGTGGTACCTTGATGGTATGGTGGGCGGTTAAACCCATGAGAGCATGTACTGAAATTGCCATTGTATCCTCTTCTTTTTCATCTATAGTACATTGTAGGTCATCTGGCATAGGTTCTTCTGATTGGTAAGGTTCATCCTCTTCTCCTTCACATTGATCACTTTTTGGGCACATGCTTGTTCCCTGGGGTGATGAGTGCGACATTTATAGCAAAAATATCTTGATGGTTGATCATTTCTATGAAAGGAATTGTTGCGATATGAGGGACGACTATATGTTTCCCGCTGTGCAGACAACTGATGTCTCTTCTAGACCAACGTGGCTATTCTTATACAACTGTTCAACAAGGTTGGATCGTGCATGTCTACCTCCACTCGAATACTTTATTTCAAACCATTGCGAAAGGCACCTACCACTGTGTCGGGATTGAGGTCTGAAGTGTATGGTAGTAAACTGGTAAACTCCGAAACGAATTCACTAACTGACCCTTCTTGTTTAAGAGATAACAATATTACTGTGTAGGATGATGTAGCTCCGTCGTTAAATCTTTCTAAAAAATAGGTAGTGAATTTTCTCCAAGTAATAATAGCTTCATTCTCACGTTTAAGCCATACAAACCATTGGTAGGCCTCGGTGCCTAATTTTGATGCAGCGAAAGGAATTCTATCAATTTCCTTAATTTGATATAAGTCAAGGATGCCTTCCATTTTGGCTAACCAACCACGAGGATCATGACCTTCAAAAGTGGGCATATCTATTCATGGAAAATTAATATTAGGGCCTCTTGGTTGGTGATAACCTGTCTCCCTATCTTGATTGTGGTTATACCGCTGTCTTTGATAGGGATCCCTGTAATTATCTGAATCACCTCGTTGTTGTTGCCAATCATCATTAGGATCAACATTTTCTTCATTCCTTTTGGCATGGGAGTGATTTTGGGGATTAGGATTGGGATTAGGCTATTTTTGTGCTTTCACAAGGTCTTTTAGGAGGAGACTTATTTCGTCCATACCATATAGTAAGAGTCAAAGAGAATCCCTATCGAAAATGGCTGAGTTACTTGAGTTTCCTTGTGTGATGTTTTTGTGAGTTGGAGAAGGATTAGTAGCCATAGGATCTACTAGTGGATGATTTGGATTATAACTACCAATTTTAAAAGGAGAAGGAGAATTTTTTGTACCTGGGCTTCGATTTGGTCTTCTTGCATTGTTATTGGTCGCCTCCGAGCTTGATAATCGATCGTCAGCACCCTTGTACCACTTTTTGCTCATGCACTTGTTAACATAGCCCGCTTAGGATTCCTGCTTCAACTGCTACAAATTTTGGTTGAATTTAGAAAAAAATTGGGATTCCGCTTGAAGTTTCGCTCCAACTGCGACGCGGAAATTTAATGTGTTTTTGCTGGCTCACCTCCTTAACCACAATTTTTTGACGACTCTCAACAAATTTGACGGTTTTCAGCAATACACGACGCTATAACGAATTTGACGGTTTTCAGCAATACACGATGCTACAACGACTTTGACGGTTTTCAACAATACACGACGCTACACGACAACTTGTGACAACTTTTGATGCGACACGACAAAATAGCTTTGACACTTGTGATGACACAACACCCAAAAACTATGAACGAGACGGACGCTAGACCGATAGAAGACACGAACGGACGCTAGACCGATAGAAGACACGAACGGACGGATGACGCGAACGAACGGATTACGGATGGATGACGGACGTGAATGGATGGATGACGCGAACGGATGGATGACAGATAGAAGATGCGAACGGACGAAGCACGACCTACGACAAAGCGACACGTGACCATGCACGAGTGACACACTGGAGATAGCGTCGGAGGAGCTCAACGTGTGATCGTAGTCACACTTGAGAAGGGGTGACTTAAGCCTTATAAACCACTAAACTTGCTTACCACAACACATGTGGGATAAACTACGTAGCCAACACCCGCAACAATTTCTCCGCTGATGTCAGCCGACGATTATAATTAAAAAACCTTAGTTGACTGTTTAATTAAAAAAATTCCTCGAATTTCTATTGGACGCCGCTGTGTGTGAAGAGCTCTGCTGTGTTTTGATGTCCGGGCGTTCGGAAAAATGGCTGCGAAGGAATTTACAGGGAATTTCCCAATTTTGTGAATGATTTACACCAATTTGCATTTGGATGGGGATTGGGTTACGACAGCGGATGAACAGCGTGGTGACTGGAAGAGGTTACAGTGGCTGCCTGCTACTGATGATGTCAATGGAAAACTACAAACGACAACGGGAAAACGATCTGCCAACGATGCAAATGGAGCGAGGAATCGTGCTTTGGACAACTGATACCACTTGGAACGCGCTTTCTACGTTCGTTAGTAAATTAAGAACACTATATTCAATGTGAAGATAAGACAATAACAAAATTACACACAGCGGAAATGAATTTAAGTAAATGGGAATTGATCGCCACTCAGGGAGGGCACGTCCCCGCCGTGAAGGCAAATTCGAGAATGCAAAGAATAAAATAAAAATCAATGATAATTATCCAAAGTCTAATCTACTTATATATATGAATAAATGAACTCTTGGAATACCTAGCCGACGGTTAGGTTTGGAGTGTAACATTGTCTCAGACAGAGATACCAAATTTGTGGGTTATTTTTGGAGAACCCTATGGAAGAAGCTAAAAACAGAATTGAAATTCAGTTCTGCGTACCACCTGTAGACTGATGGATAGACCGAAGTAGTCAACCAAAATTTGGGTAATCTTCTATGATGTCTGGTAGGAGATAAACCCAAGGGATGGGATATGATTTTACCACAGGTGGAGTTTGCTTACAATAATTCTGTCAATCGCAGTACTGGTAAATCCCCATTCTAGATAGTACATGGGAATAGCCCAAGAAATGCTTCTGAGTTGAGTCCGATGGATAAAGGATACAAGCCCAGTGCTAAAGCTGAAGACTTTGCAGCACACATGAAGAATTTACATGAGGAGGTACAATAGCATATCAGTAACATGAATGCTACTTACAAAGCCCAAGCAAATCAGAAGCGGTGTTTCAAGGAATTCTAGATAGGAGATGAAGTCATGGTTCATTTGCACAAGGAACGTTTTCCTACCAAAACCTACAATAAGCTAAAAATGAAGTTTGGACCATGCCGGATCATAGGTAAATGAGATTCAGGCAATGCCTATGAAGTAGATCTACCAAGTGGGCTGAATATTTCACCTATCGTCAATATTTTAGACTTGGTTGAATATCATGTAGAAAGTTGTAGCAAATCACCCAGTCCGGATCTGTGGACCATTCCAGCATCCACTCCAAACAAAGAAGAAATTGAAGACATACTCGACACTAGTGAAGGTAGAAGTACCCAAAACAGGTAATATTCAGAGTATTTGGTCAAGTGGAAGGGATGACCTATCGAAGATGCCACGTGGTTGTCCACATCAGAGGTTAATCACTTGGGTTTTCTTTTGACCATCCAAAAGTGAGGATCACTTCTAAAAATCTACACCGGGTGTCTGATGCAGAAGCATTCGTGGCAACAATAATCTTGCATCACCGAACAAAAAAAAAAAGACACAAGAAAAATGTTCTAAGTATAAAAGGTGTCGCGATATCGCGACATAAAGGTTGTCACGATATCGTGACACAATTCAAAATAATGGCGAACGCAAACTCCAGTGTCGCGATATCATGACATAAATGTTGTCACGATATCGCGACACGTCCGAACAAAGGTGCGGACGCAAACTCAAATGTCGCGATATCAAGGTTGTCACGATATCATGACACCTCCGAACAAAGTCGAGGGCAAAACTCAAGTGTCGTAATATCACGACGAACTTTGAACATAAGGGAAATCAAACGAAAGTGTTGCAATATCACGACACCTGGACAAAGAAGAGCAGAAGGCATAAAAGTGTCACGATATCGCGACACATTGGCAAAAGAGGGCGAAAGCCAAAAAAGTATCGCGATATCGTGACATGTCACGTTTTCGCGACCCGACCAGGAAAGAGAAGGCGGGTTAGAAAGATGCCACGATTTCATGACTTACTACTTTTTATGGCCAGTTACAGAATGACATTTGACAGTTCTAGAAGTCGTTAAGGCAGTTCCAGGGAACCGTTGCAATGGTTATGGAAATAGTTGTGAATGGCAGTTGCAGCAAGAACCTGTGATTATAAAAAGAGATGAGTTTGAAATATTACGGAGGCTGGAGAGAAGAAGGCTACGACTTCTTTTGGCATTTTTTGTACTGTGTAATTTTTCATGGTTTCGAATTGTAAAGCTTTCCATGCTTCGAAATAAAATTGCGTCTTTTTTCTTTGTTATTAAAATTGGCTCCCCATCAGACGTCCAGACGATCTTGTCCCAAAATTGATTTCTCACAATTAGCCTCTGTTCCAACGACGTCTCTAATCTGGGTAGAAGCGTGTCTATGTCATTAGAGAACCTCCCCGTTGGAGATATCCCCAATTGGTATGATCTCCAACCTCCTAACCTCCCTCCTAAGCCTATTTAAACTTAGGACTCCCCCTTGGCATCCCCTTGGCTAGAATTTCCTGTAACGCAAGTTCTACGTGCATTAGACCATCCTAAATCACTATTTTCCTCCATATTTGTCTAAGTATATTTCTAGAAACCTTAGTATTTTTTAGTCAGAGCAAGCTCAGTTCGTCGTGGACGATCTTGTTCAATTCAAGATGATTTCGCACCAATTCGAGACGATTTTAACTGTAGTCTGCATTGGGGGCAATCAGTGCCCAGAGTTTGTGTTTCTTCATTCTTTTCTGCTGCATTATTCTGCATTTAGTTACACTTATGATTATTCTTTATTATTTTGCATCTTGGAGTTCACCCATATAGTCTTAATGCTTAATAAAATTATAAATTATCATTAGATTATTGTAATGCATTCGTATTTTGTTTATTATCATCATTTTAAGATTGTTACTGTCATTCTATATCCTTGACCTCTGTTGTCATAGCCGTGATTCTGGTATTTTGCCTCTACTTTTATGTTTGCAGGTCTCTGATGAATTCGTCTGACGAATTCGTCAGATATCAAATGATTTTGTCAAATTCTAGACAATCCTGACTGCTTCAAGAATCAGAACCTCCATTAGACATCCGGATCAGGTATGCCTCTTTAATTTGGCTTATTCTTTCTATTTTCTATTCATATCTATTTTCTACATTTCATTTAGTCTGCATTTTCATAATAGAACAACTTAGATTCATTTGGCCAAACCTAGGACTTGGATGTTTAAAGCTAAAATTGAACATATCAAACACATTCTCAACCTAGGCGTGGAAACTGCAATTCAAAATTTTCCTGGTGAACCCACCATCAGTCAAAAAATCACCATAATACACCTCCCTCGAGAGGTGGGACCTTCGCAAGGCCACTCAGTTCGAGGTATTGTCCCATCCTTTTCACATCCCCCTTTTGGGCACAGATCCTATAGCCTGAAGGTAAGGGTGTGAAAAATTTGGAGTGATACATTTTGGTGAACCTGATGTGAAACTAAAACCTTTTGAAAAACAAAAACAAAAAAAAAAAACATAGATGCATTTAAAATCATTAGAAAATACTAAGTTGCATATCATGTCTAGATGGTAGATCCTAAGAAAAGATTAGCAGTTACTATAAATGTTGAAAACCAATTAGCAGCCATAGAAGTTAATTTTGTGCTTAGTGTGCTCGAAACAGGATAGAAACCAACTTCTGTGGAAAGAACTTGATAGGAGGCTAGGTGTCATTTCATCTAGATCAACCGAACTTAAACAAATCAAGAGGCTTGCCCTAGATAGGATCTTGGATCCTCATCAGCTCGTATTTTATCATGAACTTCAAAGAGTCTGCCATAGGTGGTTAGCTTATAGGAGAGCTCTTGTGTCTTCAAAATTTTTCACCTTCGAGGAATACCTCAAGAACGCAGCTATGGTACGCCAATTTCTAGTTCATATAGAATCCCAAGAAACTGATCTTATGATTAGAAAAATATGGAATAGAATTCCTAGAGCTATGTTGTATCATGAATATTGTCGTGAGAATTATTATTATCAACCAGAATCTGAAATACACGGTATTGCTATAGCACATTTCATTAAATTCTTGAAAGAAAATTTCCAATTTGAAGAAGAACACTTCATGACTCCTGAAGAACTTGAGCCCATTAATGATATTTATAAATTATTTATAGAAAACTAGATCATTGCTTTTATTATTATTTATTGTATTCATTGTGTTGTTTGTTATCTTTATAATATTGTTACAAAAACAAAAAAATAGAAAAAAAAACAAGAAAAATAGAAAACATAACAAAAACCCAAAACATTTTATTTTTAATACTATAGTAGGTATATAATTAAAATATATACCTTGTTGCATATATATATATATATACAAGTATATATATATATATATATATATATATATATATATATATATATATATATATATATATATATATATATATATATATATATATATTCGCTGAAATTTAAAATTAAGCACAATGCCTAAACTTAGAAATGGTAAACAAACTGAACAAGAAGAAGAAGATTGGTTGGGAGGCAAAAATACAAACCCAAATTTCCTTCCTGAGGATCCAATTCCGGAAGGAGAAACTCTAGATCAACCAGAAGATGATCTGGGTGAAGACAATGAACAAGAAGACAATCTTAAAGAGGAAGGATCCTCATCCCCTAGAATAGCTCCAGATGGAGCTATTGCTTTTGATAACTTAGATCATTTCTAGAAATTTTTTAATAATAACATTGGTGCTCTTAATATGGCAGTTCGTATTGATAAAGGACAAATTAGTGACACTCAAGCAGCTATGGAAGATATGTTTAACATACACACTAATTCCTTGTCCTTTGTTGATCAAGAAAGTGATAAAGCTGGACCATCCAATAGAGATATGGTCACTATAATTTAGAACATGCCAAAACAACAGGTTACCCAACCCCCTAAGGAACCTGTTATTGAGCCTAAAATCATTCCCACACAAAAGAAAACTTCCTTCACTACTTTACTTTGCCAAACTATTGATCAATATGCTTCAAATCAACAAAAACCTAAAATGAAGCCAAACACCAATTTTCAACAATCTGGGATACAACATAATACAACTTCAAAATTTCTTCATAACACCCTTCCTACCAACAATTTACGCAATAGCAATATAGCATATAATATCCATGTCCCTCCATCATATGCTCACAAATCCCATATTAATGCCCTACAGAACCAATATGGTGGGCAAACCAGTAATCTGGAAGCCATGGTGAAATAGTTAGCTTCTTGCATGGACCAGATAGATCCCTACCGTCCCTCGTACAATTATCGAGAGATATGTAGTTAACCTTTGGATCCCATAGTTGTATCACAACCATACCCTAAACGCTTTCCCATGCCCGTCTTGCCTATATATAAAGGAACTGAAGATCCCATAGAGCATCTTCGTATGTTTAGGATAGCATGTCATGATATATCACATGATGACTTGCTATTGCTAAAAATGTTCCCGAAAAGTTTAGGAGGAATGGCATTAGAGTGGTACTATCAATTGCCCACTCATTCTTTGAGAAATTTTGAAGAAACAGCTAAATCAATTGTCCATCAATTTAGCGCCTACATCGAAATGCATGTAACCATTAAAGATTTGTACAACTTAAAACAAGACAAAGATGAATGTTTTGCGGATTTCTTAGCTAGATGGAGGTAGTTGACAAGAAAACTACACTTTGTGCTACCTTATAGGGAAATTTTGGATATTTTTATTAATAATTTGCAAGAACAAATATCTTATGAGTTATCAACTGCTACCTTAACTACCTTCGATCAAGCTATAGACTTAGCTCGAAGAGTAGAAGATGCTCTCATTAGGAGAGGTCACCTCAAAAAGAAATATGATGAGAAAACATCCAAAAATTAGTATAAAAACAAACAAGTTGTAGGTGACGGAGTCACTAACAGCAAAAATGTTGCTAATATCAATACAACGAAGACAATAGAAAAATTTATATTAAAACCCCCTAATAAACCTCCTCGAGAATTTACTAGATTAAATCAACATTTATCAACCATTCTACCTCAATTATTAGCATGAGGCTTGATTCAATTACCAGCTATCCGGGAACCTGATCCAACTATACCCGGATACAGAGCCGATCTACACTGTGACTTTCATAGAGGACCTGGACATGCTACAAATTCTTGCAAAAGATTGAAACATAAAATACAAGACTTGATTGATAATAATGAAATGGAGGTGCAACCTTTACAACCTAAACAAAATGCTCCTAATAATGCTCAAAAGACCATTCCCCAAAATCAAAATCAGAATGCTAATCAATCATTAGATATATTTCAACATCCTTTACCAAACCATGGTAAAGAAGTGGCCAATCAAATCAAACATCATAATGTTCCTCCTCGTACCTAATATGTAGGAACTACTAGCGGACAATTACCTATTCAAGATCCTCAAATACTTGACACAACCTTATCCCTAGTCACGACCAGGCCCCTACATAATTTTCAAACTCCCGATCCTAGTGATGTAGAATCAGATATTGAAAGTGAAATAGACATCACCTCAAACCAATCGAATAGTTCTGAAAATGAATCAGATCCTATTCAACCTATCATAGATGCTATGGTTCTAGAAGAACCATTTCCTAGAAGAGTTACTACTCGACACTCTTCTAATCAATTCCTCCCTAATGAACAAGCCATAAACGCTCAACCGAAACCAGTTCAGCATCTTCAATATAACATTATAGGTACCATCGGAGCTGTTACCAGACAACGGGCTCAAAAATCTCAACAAGATCAAACTCAGAATGATGGATCAACTCCATTTGTTTTGAAAAATCCCAATAAAGGGAATCATGCTCCTAATGTTCAACCTAAACCTCCTTACAATATTAATGAACAATTATCCAATACTACAACCAAAATTTCTCTTTTGGACCTATTAAGATCGTCTCCTACCCATAGAGATGAATTAATGCTTACATTAAGCCAAATTATGGTACCTCAAAATATTCAACCTGAAGCCATGGCCAATACTATCATCACTCGAGAAGTCGATTGTATTGAATTTCGAGATAAAGATATACTGCAACACATTTTACATAAGGATAATCCCTTATATATTACTGCTCTAATTGGAGATGTAGCTGTTAAAAGATTCTTGATTGATAATGGTTCATCTCTAAACATTTGCACTTTTGACTTCTACCAACGGTTTGGCTTTAGAAGTGATGAAATGAAGAAAAGTGACATGATTATCAAAGCTTTCAATGACGAGACACAAGAAACGTGTGGAGTCATTACTATACCCTTGCAAGTTGGTCCTCGAACCCTAGATACAACCATGTTTATTGTACATTGCCCTACATCGTACAATATACTTTTGGGTCGCCCTTGGATCAATGCAATGCGAGTTGTCCCATCAACTTTACACCAATGTGTTAAATTCAAATTTAAAAATTAGTTGGTCACTATCCATGGTGATCCTAGACCCTTTGATATGTGTGCTTTGGCAGAACTCGTTGGAGTTCAATTTTGCCTCGCTCTGTCATCCACACATTCTAATTCTTATTTTCATCTAAAACTGTGAAACACACTCCCATAGATTCACCTATTTCTCCTCCATTAATTTCACCCTCATATATAGATCAACAATCTTCTAAACAAACCACTCTAGAACCTCAAAAAGATCTTCAATCCACAACCAATACTTCATGTTCTATCCCTATAATTTCAAAACCTATAGACCCATTCATTAACACTTCCACATTATCAACATCTATCATACCTTCCACATCTAAAGATATAGGGAATGATCCTTCTACATCTTATGCTCTTTCTGATGAACTTTTACCAGATTTATCCACAGTTTTAATATAAAAAAAAAACAAATGCTTTTATGCAAGATTCAATTCTTTTAAATAACTTGCCACCATCTCCTCATACTTTGGGCCTCCCACAACCTATGGGAAGTACTTACCAAGTCAAGAGTTGTACTTTTATTTATAAAGGATATGATTGGGAAAGAATACCCAGGAATATCAAAACTCATCATGAGGGATATGCACAATGTTATTTTACTAATGAATATATTAAAGCTAAACCCATAATGCTTAAAATGGGATATAAAGGGAAATGCTTGGGACCTTTCCAAAATGGCATGAAAGAACCAATTGAGGTAGAACCATGGCCCGCCCGATGTGGTGTGGGCCTATTTCCTAGTAAGGGTCAACCCTTCCCCTTTGAAGATGATGATCAGCTCATATGTTATCAATATTATCTAGCTAAACAAGATTCTTTGTGTCCAACGAATCGACCATTTACATGTAATATACTATCCATAGCTTACCCTGAATTGATTGATGACTCCGATGAGGAGTTGGAAGGATATATTTTCCATGATGTCTCCATTGAAGATTTGTTACACAATGGTTTTTATTTTTATGGTTCTATACCAACTATAGCCCAACTTGAGGCCACCACTCATCAAGACAAATTATCCAACTTAAATTTAAAATAATTACAAGAATTGGGTGTTTCACCCACCCCACCTAATTTTGAAATAGATCTACACATGGAAGTAGAAAACGTCATTAAAGTTAATATTGGAACTAAGGATAATCCTCACATAATCAATATTGGGTCAGAATTAAGTCAAGAAAAACAAGAGCAATACATTGCATTTCTTAAAGAATATGAAGATGTCTTCCCTTGGACATATGAAGATATGCCAGGTTTAGACCCTTCCGTAGTCATGCATCACCTAGTAGTCCATCCGGATGCTAAACCCGTCAAACAAAAACTTAGAAAAATGCATCCCAAAGTGGCCTTGCTAGTCAAAGGGGAGTTAGAAAAACTCCAGAATGTTGTTTTTATACAAGCTATTGATTATTCTGAATGGATCTCGAATGTAGTTCCAGTCACCAAGAAAGAAGCTACCAAAGTTAGGGTTTGCACAGACTTTAGAGATATTAACGCTGCATGCCCTAAAGATGATTTTCCTCTTCCAAACATGGATCAAATCATTGATTTTACTGCTGGGAGTGGGATGATGTCCCTAATGGATGGATTCTCTAGTTATAATCAGATTAGGATAGCTCCTAAATATTAGGCTACAACAGCCTTTATTACCCCTTGGAGTACCTTTTGTTGAAAAGTGATGCCATTCAGCTTAAAGAATGTAGGCACAACCTATCAACGAGCTATGCCTTATATTTTTCATGATATGATACATGATATCCTACATGATTATGTAGATGATATTATAGCTCACTCTATTAATGAAGATAATCATCTAGATGATTTGAGAAAAGTTTTTAATCGATTAAGAGAATATCTTATTCGATTAAATCCAACCAAATGCATATTTGGAGTTAAGTCCGATAAACTATTAGGGGTTATAGTTTCTTTACGTGGCATAAAAATTGACCCTCTTAAAATTGCGGCTATCACTGATATGCCCGCACCTACCAATATATCTGAGTTACGAAGTGTTGAGTGGTATTTTCACCCGATTGTGAAAACACACTCTCCGATAGGATTTGGGTTCTAAATCCTCTACTTGCAAAGAAATTAAACATGTAACTTCTCCAAGGTTCCTATTATGTGAGCATTTTGCATCTGTGTATTAATAATCTTAAAATAAGATATTCATTTTAAATGCTTGAAACACCTTAGTGGTTGCAAGTAACTGAAAACAAGGGGCACTATGGTTTATTTTACTGTGAAAAATTAATGATTGTTCACTGAACCCGAATAAAGCAAATATGATTTGATTTTTATATGACCATGCTGTAACTTCAAAATAAAATTTAATGAAATGCCCTAACATGAAGGAATTATTTTTGGATTTTGAAGTTTTTTTAATTTTTTATTTTATTTTAATGCTTGAAATAAAATAAAGTGCAGGAAAAATTAATAAAATAAAATAAAATGCAAAAGAAAAAAGAATTAAATTTGCATTCAGTTTGATGCTATCCCGTCTTGGCAAAACCGAAGATGTGAGTTTTCCATGCATGCAACCTAACCTATTGAACCTGCAAATACACACAATCCAGATAAGTTAAGTGCTGGTCTCTGGGGTTTACTATTATTTTTTAGAATTAGACATTCGCATGAAGCAACCAAGAGAACTTGCATTAAACTTCATCTATAAGCCTAGAAATCTGAAAAGGGGAATGATAAACATTAAATCCTTGCATGCAAAAAATGACTCCTTCTTTCTTGCCAACAAGATGCAAATCTCTGAACACTCTACATTAAAAATAAATCATGTTACAATAGAAAAATCTCTGGTTTTTCCAAAACCAAAAAAAAGGAAGGAAAACAGCCTCAAAGCAAGCCCAAAATGACCCTCTGGCCTCTAGCACTGCAACTCTGCTCCAACGATTTTTGACCCCTATGCCAATCTACGCTTCTGCTTTTATACATGTTGTTGAATTGATTCCCCTTCCATGACGGTTTGTTTCATCTTCTAGTGGCTACTCGTTTCACCTTTCTTTGACTGCATGTGTTTTGGCTTTATGCTCGACATTGAGACATTTGATCTTCTCTATAACACTTCTACAGCCTGTATGCCATGTGTCTCGCACTTTTTTGCACTTTCTGTAATGGCCCCCTGTAAATCGTGACCAAAAATAGCATGTCGCGATATCGCGATGTTTTTTATGCATGCAGCTTTGTCCGCCTTCTTGGCCGCAAAAACACGACATGTCGCGATATCGTGACACTTTTCTATCAGCAACCTTTCTATCTTCATGCACAGTGAAAATGCGACATGTCGCGAAATCGTGACGTGTCATGAAATCATGACGCTTTTATCTCCGTATGCCTTCGCTGCAACCTGTCACAAAATCGCGACGCTTTTTCCGCTCCGTACACCTTTGTTGCAAACTGTCACGAAATTGCGACGCTTTTTCGTTCCGTACACCTTCGCTACAACCTATCGTAAAATCACGACGCTTTTTCATTTCGTACACCTTTGCTGCAACCTGTCGCGAAATCGCGATGCTTTTTCATTCCGTACACCTTTGCTGCAACCTGTCATGAAATCGTGACATTTTTCCACTTCGGGCATCTTTGCTGCAACCTGTCATGAAATCACGATGCAACCTTTGCTGCAACTTGTCACGAAATCGTGATGCAACCTTTGCTGCAACCTGTCACGAAATCATGAAATCGTGATGCTTTTATCTTCGTACACCTTTGCTGCAACTTGTCACAAAATCATGACGCTTTTTCCGCTTCGTACACCTTTGCTGCAAACTGTCACGAAATTGCGATGCTTTTTCGTTCCATACACGTTCGCTGCAACCTGTCATAAAATTGCGACGCTTTTTCGTTTCGTACACCTTTGCTGCAACCTGTCACGAAATCATGATGCTTTTTCGTTCCGTACACCTTTGCTGCAACCTGTCATGAAATCGCGACATTTTTCCACTTCAGGCACCTTTGCTGCAACCTATCGTAAAATCGTGACACTTTTTCATTTCGTACACCTTCGCTGCAACCTGTCGCGAAATCGTGACGCTTTTTCGTTCTGTACACCTTTGCTGCAACCTATCGTGAAATTGTGACGTTTTTCCCCTTCGGGCACCTTTGCTGCAACCTGTCATGAAATCGTGATGTTTTTCCACTTCGGGCACCTTTGCTGCAACCTATCACGAAATTGCTACGCCTTTTCACTTGAATCTGTCTTGCGGAAACCTGTCATGAAATCGTGACATTTTTCATCTCCGTACGCCTCGGCCGCAACCTGTCACGAAATCGTGACGCTTTTTCATTTCTTTCACTCTGGAAGCTTTCTATCACGAAATCGCGACACTTTTATGTTCCGTACTGCTCTTGCTGTTTTGGCCGCGAAAACGTGACATGTCACGAAATCGTGACATATTTTCCTTTTTGTACACTTTCGCTGCTTGGATTTGCGAAAACGTGACCTGTCGCGACATCGTGATGCTTTTCGACTTTGGGCCCCTTTGTTGTTTCCTGTCACGATTTCATGATGTTTTCTTATCTCGGACTCCCTTGCCGTTTCTTGTTGTGATTTCGTGACTCTTTTTTGCTTTGCCCTGTTTGACTGGTTTGACCCGCAATTTTGCGACATGTTGCGATTTCGCTATGCTTTTGCTTTTCATACCACGTTTGACTAGTTTGACCGTGATTTTGCGACATGTTGCGATTTCGTGACGCTTTCTCATTTTCGATCACAATTTTGTGACATGTCGCGATTTCACGACACTTCATTTTTTGGCAGCGACGGAGCAACCTGTTGCGGTTTCGCGACACTTTTTCATTTTTGGCCACGATTTTGCGACATTTCACGATTTCGCGACACTTTTTCATTTTCGGCCACGATTTTGCAACATGTCGCGATTTCATGACACCTTTTCATTTTTGCCCATGATTTTGCGACATGTCACGATTTCACGACATGTCGCGATTTCGTGACACTTTTTCATCCTTGTGCAATTTTGTTTTTTTCTTGATTTTTAGCATCTGGGTCACTGAGATCTTCTTTGAAAGTATGCAAAAAAGGTGGGTCCCCAATTTTGGGGTGTGTTGTGGATCAGCCACAACAAATGGTGACTCTGCTGTCAAATGCTCCTGAGCATTTGGTGAGAACCCAACCTGGAAGTATATAAACTTGGAAACCAGCATTAGCACATAAGAAATATAAACGAATGCCCATAGATCAAAAATACATGAATCATCAGAATTATGAAGTATCAGCTCGGTGTGTGCAATGTGTTTTCATTCCCTATCATTTGAAATTGATCAACATTCCATTGTCAATTTTACATGAATGCATATGTGAGATTATGAATGATTTGTGTAACCTAATAAATATGTTAAGAGATTTTGCTTTTATAAAATGCAGTCTTTCTTCTAGTATCATACACAAACATTCAAGATTATCAAACCCTCTTAGTATCAACTATATGTATAATGAATTGCTTTATTATATCCCAAAGTTGGTTATGAGTCCCTACTATCTTGAACCCATGTGTAAGTGAAAGTGAAATCAGAGCTTTGGGAAATCAGACTCCCAACCTAATCGAGATGGGAGTTTAACCCTATTCTTACTACTCTGATTTAGAATTCATTACCTCACTTTGAGCAAAATAATTTAACCAATTATGGAAGAAATGGTCATGCTAGTCTAACCCTTTGGACAAACAGTGGTCTTGTTTTTTAGACAAGACATGTTGCCATGCATGGGCATACCTAACCCCATAATCCAAAACCTATCTTCATTTCTATGGACCATGGGGATGACTACCCATCCTTTGCAGAGGACAAGTAGTACGATCCTTCCAATCCAATATAAAGATGAGATGGGAAAATTTTATTTTTTACCTCTTAGACCTTAGGGATGACTACCCATATTTGCTAGGGACATGTAGTACGATCCTTCCAATCCAAAATTTAGATGTAAATGGAAAATATTAATTTTATTGCTTAGACCTTGGGGATGACTACCCATCCTTTGCAGAGGATAAGTAGTACGATCCTTCCAATCCAAGATTTATCATGAAATGAGACATAAGAGCTTTGGGGAATCATATTCTCAACCTAAGCGAGATGAGAATTTATGCCCTATCCTTACTACTCTATGTAGGTCAACTCAAAGCTTTGGGGAGTTGGATCCTCAACCTAAGTTCGATGAGGATTTAGCCCTATCCTTACTACTCTGATTTTAGGCTTTAAGCTTTATGGAAGTGATCAAAACCATTATCTTAAGGATCATGCTGCATAAATAGGATAGACATGAAATACTTCTTTCGCCCAACCCTTTCTTCTAAGCAAGGTTTTGATCATTTTTCTCAAGATCCTTTTTAATGTGTAAAAATGTGCTTGGTTCTAGATATCTCAAGACTCAGTTTCCAACCTTAGGATTTTCTTCTTATTTATGTGATAGCATAACCTTAAGAGGATTTGACACACTTTAATGATTTGTATTTGAAATGCATATGCAACTAAGATGGCATGTATGTGCAAAGTGAGATGTAATATGAATGCATTGTCTTTTGAAATGCAGATGAAATATTGCCATATAAAACTGACTACTTCATGCATCACAAGTCTCAAACGATATTATTAAATTGTTTGTGTTACTTGTGGAGCTTTTACAAGACAATTCCAATGTTTCATATTCTCTCGATCTAGAACATAAGTTAGCATCTCAAGGAAACTTTTTCCATATTTTTTTTTTTATAAATAAACAAAACATGTCAAATAAGCACACAACTTTAAATTAAAACTTATTCAATTAAAAACCAAACTGCAATCCCAAAAATGAAAATTTGAAAACACAAACCAAATACCAAAAACCAAAATCTATATACAAATGTACACTATAATACAAGATGATGCAAAGCTTGGCTTATCACTTTCCTGGATCCCAAACATGATTAGAACATTTCAACAAAAATATAACATGATATGCATGCCAAATGTTGTGGGAATCCCACAAAAACAAAACTAGACCAAACAATGCAACAAATTTCCACTTGCCATGCTCACCATACCAATTTGATTTAGTTCCAATAATGCTCCCATAGGTGAGCATCAAATTACTAAAATGATTAGACAATAAATGATTTTCAATTTTATCATGTCTATTCTTTAAAATGTAAACTTCATAATTCCCTCCTTGATTTAGAATTAGGCTATCCTTTTCAAATATGCAATTTTGTAAGTAGTAGCCTATTTCCACAAATTTCAAAGCCAAATCATTTTCCAAATTTGTAGGCCAATCAAATTTGTGTAACAATTTACAAGCATCTAGGATATTTACTAAATTAGGATCATTAATAGTTTTTATCCTAGATTCAATTAGTGATTGTTGATGAATTTGGTTTAACAATTCAAGTGCACCAACTTCTTTTCCATTCATTAAAAACATGTTATTAAAGGTGTGGTTAAAAATTATACCTTGTTTTTCTTTTACCTTTAATGACATTTCATCATTCAAATTATTTAAATTCAAAATATGGTCATCCTTTTCAATCCTCAAACACTCTTGGTCAAAGTGTATGTCCCATGACTCATCTTGATGATCCTTCATTTGAGTTTCTTCCCATTTATCAATCTCTTTGTCCTTTGGTTCCAATTCTTTGTTCACTATCCATGGTATCTCTTCATTTGAATCCTCCAAATCATTATGCAAACTTGCATCCACACTTTCAATGAATTTATATTCAACATGATCGAATTTTGTCACCTTTTCAAATATTGTGAATATGAGATCTTCGTATGATGTAGAAGGTTCAACATCTTGCATATCAAGTGAAATATGAGTTTCCTCTATAGGGATGTGAGAATAGAATGCATTATCATATCTCCCCCAACCATTGTAAAAATCGTCATCCAAATCCATAGAATGAAATTCCATGATGTTCATGACATGATCTTTTGATTCATTCATAAATTCTTTTCTTTCTTTGTCCTTGGCAATAGGATCATTATAATCTTCCAAAATTTGATGAGATTTGAAACCCTATTTCAAAACATCCTCAAATTGTATAGGAGTTGTAATATCTTCCTTTGAGTAGGCGATTATGTCATCCTGCATATCAATTGGCACAAAAGTTTCATTAGTAGTTTTGGAGTGAGTCTAGTCTTCCCACTTATTCCAAGCATCATAATAATCCTCTTTCAAAATCAAGTGGTGACGTTCAACTATTTCTTCAACATCTTCTGATTCATCAATGTGTTTCTCATCAAATTCATCTTCACCTTCCTTAGATGGTTCAATTATTTCCAAAAGTGGGTTATTTCTTGAATTCAAATTTATAAGGTTATCATTGTCCAAATTAGTAACCCATGATTCATTATCATAATTTGGAGGGTGAAGAATTTCTTGATCCTTAATTTTACACATCTCATCAATAGTATCTTCCAAGAACAAGTGGTGAGACTCTATCATGTCTTGAAATTCATTTATTGGTTTTCTTTCCATTTCACTTTCAACTACTTCACTTAATTCTATGGTGGGTTCCATCTTATCACATATATCAAACATTGTTGAATTTAGAACTCCTTCATCTAGATAATCGTGTATCTCTACATGATCCTCCCTAGTGGATGTTGTCTTAGCAATTTGCACCTCCTCTTGGACTACATCTAAGGTGGTTGTAAGATTTGGATATTCAAATTCTTCCCCTTGATCATTTACCTTAGATATCATTGGAGTGGAGGGTGCTATGTTTGATGGTTGGTGTAGGTTGGCATCAAAAGAACAATTTCTCATGTGAACATGTTGTGCCCTTTCTTCTTCAAGACCTTGTCGTTCTATCTCTTCTAAGATCTCATGGATTTCCTCTAGGGACAAACCACTCAGTTTTTCTTCAATGAGCAAAGCAAGTGTGGGGTGTATGGCTCCTAGCTATACTTTCATGGCTTCCTCTCCCAATGTGTTAAAATTTTCCCACATTTGGGAGTGCAAATCCCAAAATCTTCCATTGAATTGACTCAAGGATTCATTAGGCTCTTTACATATGGAGGTAAACTGATTTTTCAATATTTCTAAGTCAGACTGATTACCAAAATGATTAAGATAGGCTGCTTCTAGTTGTATCCAAGAAGTCCTAACCTCCATGGGTAGTTGGCTATACCAAAAGAATGGTCTATCATCCAAAATGTATGCAAATAACTTACAAGCCACCTCCTCATAGAAAATATAGAATTTACATAATGTATCCTTGTAAACATGTAGTTTTTGTAAGTATCCTAGTGGTACCTCTTGATTAAAACACTGTAAAAAATCCAATAGCATTGTAGGAATTTGATAAGGTATCACATGTAAACCCTCATAATAATCCTTCATTATTAATACCATTCTCTCTCTTAGAGACACTATTTCAGCCCTCAGGGATACCATTTGCTCCTCAAGTGTTGCCATTAGTGAAACTTAAAATGTAATTTTAGAACCAAATCTATTGAATATTCAACCTGCAATAAAAAAATAAAAAATCAAGTTAGCATCAACTAAGAAATCAAATGTCAAGTAATTGCATGAGACCAAAATTTTCAAAATTAAATCAAATCACATATTTATGTATGAACAATCAGAACAATGTTAGAATAATATACAGCATACCTAAAAAAAAACCTAGAACAAGTAAATAAATTCAGGCTATCCTTTTTACAATCCGCCGAGTGTTAGAGGACTAAAGCATAAAAAATTAAAATTTAAATTACACTAAAATAAACCCGTTCGGCCTTCGTAGCACCAATCTGTTGAGTGGTGTTAGAGGCCGAAGATGTTAATCAAATGGACTTGAAATATTCAGCAATGTAAAGCTCTTAAACCATTATAAACCCGCAGCATCTGAAATCACGAAGAAATAAACCTTTCATGCCCTCCTTCTAGTGCCAATCTGTTGAGTGGTATTTTCACCCGATTGTGAAAACACACTCTTCGATAGGATTTGGGTTCTAAATCCTCTGCTTGCAAAGAAATTAAACATGTAACTTCTCCAAGGTTCCTGTTATGTGAGCATTTTGCATCTGTGTATTAATAATATTAAATGAAGATATTCATTTTAAATGCTTGGAACACCTTAGTGGTTGCAAGTAATGCGAAAACAAGGGGCACTGTGGTTTATTTTACTATGAAAAATTAATGATTGTTCACTAAACCCGAATAAAGCAAATATGATTTGATTTTTATTTGACCATGCTATAACTTCAAAATAACATTTAATGAAATGCCCTAACATGAAGGAATTATTTAGGGATTTTGAATTTTTTTAATTTTTATTTTATTTTAATGCTTGAAAATAAAATAAAGTGCAGGAAAAATTAATAAAATAAAATAAAATGCAAAAAAAAAAAAGAATTAAATTTGCATTCAGTTTGATGTTATCCCGTCCTGGCAAAATCGAAGATGTGAGGTTTCCATGCATGCAACCTAACCTATTGAACCTGTAAATACGCACAATCCAGATAAGTTAAGTGCTGGTCTCTGGGGTTTACTATTATTTTTCAGAATTAGACATTCGCATGAAGCAACCAAGAGAACTTGCATTAAACTTCATCTATAAGCCTAGAAATCTAAAAAGGGGAATGATAAACATTAAATCCTTGCATGCAAAAAATGACTCCTTCTTTCTTGCCAACAAGATGCAAATCTCTGAAAACTTTGCATTAAAAATAAATCATGTTACAATAGCAGAATCTCTGGTTTTCCCAAAACCAGAAAAAGGAAGGAAAACAGCCTCAAAGCAGGCCCAGAATGACCCTCTAGCCTCTAGCACTGCAACTCTGCTCCAGCGGTTTCTGACCCCTATGCCAATTTGTGCTTCTGCTTTTATACATGCTATTGAATTGATTCCCCTTCCACGATGGTTCGTTTCATCTTCTAGTGGCTGCTCGTTTCACCTTTCTTTGACTGCGTGTGTTTTGGATTTATGCTCAACATTGAGACGTTTGATCTTATTTGTAATGCTTCTGCAGCCTTTACGCCATGTGTCCCACACTTTTCTACACTTTCTGTAATGGCCCCCTGTAAATCGTGACCAAAAATAGCATGTCGCGATATCGCGATGTTTTTTATGCATGTATTTTTGTTCGCCTTCCTGGCTGCGAAAACGTGACATGTCGCGATATCGTGACACTTTTCTATCAGCAGCCTTTCTGTCTTCATGCACAGTGAAAATGTGACATGTCACGAAATCACAACGCTTTTATCTCTGTACACCTTCGCTGCAACCTATCGTGAAATCGTGATGCTTTTTC
Organism: Wollemia nobilis; assembly: GCA_028583015.1. NCBI lineage: Eukaryota > Viridiplantae > Streptophyta > Pinopsida > Araucariales > Araucariaceae > Wollemia > Wollemia nobilis. The sequence goes on from JAQPPZ010000523.1 coordinate 28,109,615, forward strand.
TGCTTCGTACACCTTCGCTGCAACCTGTCGCAAAATCGTGATGCTTTTTCGTTTCGTACACCTTCGTTGCAACCTGTCGTGAAATTGCGACGCTTTTTCGTTTCGTACACCTTTGCTACAACCTGTCACGAAATCACAACGCTTTTTCATTTCGTACACCTTTGCTGCAACCTGTCGCGAAATCACGACGTTTTTCCACTTCGGGCACCTTTACTGCAACCTGTCATGAAATCACGACGCTTTTTCGTTTCGTAGACCTTCGCTGCAACCTGTCGCGAAATCGTGACGCTTTTTCGTTTCATACACTTTTGCTGCAACCTGTCGCAAAATCGTGACATTTTTCCACTTCGGGAACCTTTGCTGCAACCTATCACGAAATCGTGACATTTTTCCACTTTGGGCACCTTCGCTACAACCTGTCACGAAATCGCTACGCCTTTTCACTTGAAGTTGTCTTGCGAAAACCTGTCGCAAAATTGTGACATTTTTCATCTCCGTACGCCTCGGTCGCAACCTGTCGCGAAATTGCGACATTTTTTCGTTTCTTTCACTTTGGCAGCTTTCTGTCACTAAATCATGACACTTTTATGTTCCGTACTGCTCTTGCTGTTTTGGCCGTGAAAATGCGACATGTCACAAAATCATGACATATTTTCCTTTTTGTACACTTTCGCTTCTTGGAGCCGCGAAAACGTGACCTATCGTGATATTGCGACGCTTTTCGGCTTTGGGCCCCTTTGCTGTTTCCTGTCGTGATTTCGCGACGTTTTCCTATCTCGGACTCCCTTGCCGTTTCTTGTCACGATTTCGCGACGCTTTTCTGCTTTACCCTGTTTGACTGGTTTGACCTACGATTTTGTGACATGTCATGATTTCGCTATGCTTTTTCTTTTCGTACCATGTTTGACCAGTTTGACCATGATTTTGTGACATGTCGTGATTTCGCGACGCTCTCATTTTCGGCCGCGATTTTGTGACATGTCGTGATTTCACGACACTTTTCATTTTTTGGCAGCGATGGAGTAACCTGTCACGATTTCGTGACACTTTTTCATTTTCAGCCACGATTTTGCGACATGTCACGATTTTGTGACATCTTTTCATTTTCGCCCACGATTTTGCGACATGTCGCGATTTTGCGACACTTTTTCATCCTTGTGCAATTTTGCCTTTTTCTTGATTTTTAGCATCTGGATCACTGAGATCTTCTTTGAAAGCATGCAAAAAAGGTGGGTCCCCAATTTTGGGGTGTGTTGTGGATCAGCCACAACACGAAGTTTACAAGGTAAGCTTCAAGCTATATGTCGCTTCATCGATAAGTTGGCGAACAAAACCGGTCCCTTTCTTAAGCTCCTTAAGAAGGATGTCCCTTTTAACTGGGACAAAAAATGTACAAAAGCTTTTGAACTTCTCAAACAATACCTCCTTAACCCACCTGTGCTTTCATCGCCTAGACCTGATCGTTCGTTTATCCTGTATATTTTAGCTTCTAATTTTGCTTTAGGAGCTATGTTAGCTCAGCTTAATGATGAGAAGAAAGAACGTGCTAATTATTACATTAGCCGAACCCTCATCAGTTATGAAACCCGTTATACAGCGTTAGAAAAACTATGTCTAGCAGTCATATTTTCTACACAAAAATTATGCCATTATATGCTTAGTCAAAAAACTTATGTCATTGCTAAATATGATCCCTTGCGATATCTCATGAGTTGACATTATTTATCGGGTCGCACAGCCAAGTGGGTTCTTGCTCTAAGTGAGTTTGAACTCACGTTCATAGGACAGAAGTCTGTTAAGGGTCAAATCATAGTAGATCAATTAGCTACTGCACCCTTAGAGTCTACCCATTCCCTCATCATTGAGTTTCCTGATGAATGCCTTCAATTAGAGGCAGACCATGTTGAACAATGGTCCTTATACTTTGATGGAGCCCGATGCATGAGTGGTGCTGGTGTGGGTCTTATTTTAATATCTCCACAAAAGCACATTATACATTTGTCCTTTAAATTAACATTTGCTTGCACCAATAATACTACCGAATATGAGGCTCTAATCCTTGGATTACGAGCCACCTTGGCTCTAAAAATTAAACATCTGTTAGTTTTTGGTGATTCTCAGCTTGTCATTAACCAAATTAATGAAGTTTATCAGACCAAATATGATAAATTGCACCCATATAAAGCATATGTTTTACAATTGTTATCCTTGTTTGATAAAGTTACTTTGGAAGCTATTTCACGAACTAGCAATCGTGCGGTTGATGCTATGGCCGCAGCTGCATCTCTTTTGCCCTTGGAGTTAGATGACGAATATGCCACCATCATTATTCATTGACTCCAGGAACCCGCTTCAAATAAATCATGCTTAGAACCTTTGGATGTGTTTCTAATCAATGAAACTACTCCTGAACCTTGGTATACGGATATATTTGATTTTCTTCAAAATGGGACTTTCTCTGCCAATTCTAATAGAAACCAGCGTCGGTTATTACGTAGACGAGCAAGTTGATTTGTAATAATTGGCAGTACTTTGTATAAGATATCTTTTGAAGGTATCCTATTGATATTTTTGAATCTAGAAGAATCCAAATTAGCCTTGAGTGAAGCCCATGATGGATCTTGTGGAGGACACTTCAATGGTAGTGTCATTGCTAAAAAGCTCCTTAGGATAGGATACTTTTGGCCTACCATGGAGAATGATGCACATGATTATGTGTGCCATTGCGATAAGTGCCAAAAACATGCTGACCTTGTCCATGCACCTGCACAAGAGCTGCAGGCTATTTCATCTCCTTGGCCATTTTCAAAATGCGGCTTAGACATTATTGGCAAAATTAATCCTGTGTCATCTGATGGACACAAATTCATCATAACCGCCATTGAGTATTTCACGAAGTGGGTTGAAGCTATGCCTTTAGCTTCTTGCACTAGAACACAAGTCTCTAAATTTATTTTTAATCAAATCATTTGTAGGTTCGAAATTCCTGCAAATCTCATCTCAGACAATGGAACTTGTTTCAAAAATAAATATGTTAACAAATTATGCCAAAAATATAAGATTCAACATCGCTGGTCCACTCCCTATTATCCTCAGGGTAATGGCCAAGTAGAAGCTTCAAACAAAACCTTAATCAAAATTCTCAAAATATTCATTCAATTATATCCAGCTTTGTGGGCTTATCGAACTAGTGTTCGAACCCCCACTAGAACTTCACCTTTTATTTTGGTTTATGGTGCAGAAGCCATTTTTCTCTTTGAATTAGAAGTTCCTTCTTTGGATCTACTACTTCAAGATACCGAAGTAGGAGATGAATATCGAGCTGATAGACTCAGTCAGCTGGAACTCCTAGATGAAAAGTGCATCAATGCTTTGAAGCATCTTCGTGCTTACCAAAACAAGCTTAAAAGATCATATGTTAAGAAAGTTCGTCATCGATCCTTTGAGATCGACGATCTTATTTTAAAAGAAAATCAAAAAAATACTAATGCAAATAAAGACCTTAAAGGTAAATTTGAGCCCAACTGGCTTGGACCATATATTATCACTGCTAAATTTGAATCAGGAGCATACAAATTATCTACCTTATATGGTAAAGAACTTCAAGAACCTATGAAAATTTTGCATCTTAAACGTTACTATGCATAAAAATTGGTCATTTCATCAGTGTATATATTTGTTTAAAATATTTCAAAAAAACCACTATCTTGTATTTTTCAAATTATAAAAAATATAAAAACATTCAAAATCATCACAAATCTTCAAAAACATCTTTTATTTTTGTACCTCTCAAATTGTGACATATTTTATATTTTCAAATTATTTTGGATAAATTAGCATTTATTTGGAATCCCGCACTTTCACATTCACATGAATAAATATCTTGATTTATTTGGCATGATTACTAGTCTCTCTTATATCAAAGTCCACAAAATTCAATTAAATAACGTTTGAGCATAGAGAATTGATCTTGTTATTTACTTAAACCAAGCATATCCTTTCACAATAAAATGATTATATTTGTAATATCCTTGCTATGTTACATAGTAGAAGTGGTTTCTTGAGTGAAAAGTTTTCCCTGCTATCCTATCATGCACATGGTCTAGAATCTTTGAGAATTGGCAAAAGGACAAGCTCACCCCTACCCGGAATAAAAATCCCTTGCTTTATAGCTAATCCGAGCAAGTATCCCTAGAATAAGAAGCAAAAGAAAAAGAGAAATCAAGCAAAATCATTTAGCACTATTTCAACATTATCTCAAATATCAAAGCAAAATATACAAAAAAAAAAGAAAAAGAGAGAGACAAGAAAGAAAAGAAAGCAAAATGAGCAAAAGCAAAAGCAATAAAATCCTTTCCCTACCCTTTGAAAAGAAAAGAAGGGTTGATGAGCTTGAATCCATGGAATTCTTAATTATTCAAAAACTGTGAGGTAAGCCCCATAACAGGTGGTTTGTGCCCAACCCGCTTGGCCTTGGGTAATCCCTAGCATGGTGATATGTCTGTCACATTAGCAACCTTCTTTTGTACAGACATATGTCTGCTTATGGATTAGCTAGCTCTTGATGACCCGACTTACATTGTAGTCTGGTCTGGTTATATGCATATCAATCATGGTTAATGAACACTTATTTGGTTAATTTAAATCACTTGTATCATAGTATCTTGCTCAAACTTGGTAAATGAACAATACAATTACACACACATTTGTATTTGAGAGATTTTGTGTATCATTATGATAAATCAAGATTGGAAATGAACTCACATACGCATATGGGATTCCTTATAAATCTAACTTTTGTCTTTAAGATACCTTGAAATATCTTTGCAAATTGTCTGAAATAATTTCATTTTCTTCTCTGAGAACAATTGTTTAGTATAAAAGACAACCATATGTATTTACCACAAAAATCAAAATCATTTTCAAAAATATGCAATAAAGTTACATATAACTTTTGACTTTTGTGACGATGGTATAATTCCAAAATTGGAATTTTATGCCTAGTGCAAGTCCTCGTCTTCATATTTTATGAAGACCAAAATTACAAATCAACAATGCAATAAAACTATTATTTTTTTCTTTGGATTTCACGATGATGGTATAAGTCTATACCTAAATATTCTATGCCTAGTGCAAACCATTGTATTAATTTTATTCCCCATTCATTTAAAATCATAAAAACATATGACTCACATCATTATGGTACACAATTATGCTTTCAAAAGAACGAACATTATTACTATTTCATGTCATTTTGTCAACATGCAAATTTGCAATGATGGTATAATTCCTAGGGAATTATTCAAACATTTTATCACACTTAGGAATTTATGCCTAGCAAAAGTCATTTTAAAATATTTCATGCATAATATTTTCATGAAAAGTCTGAAAACAAATCATCATCATCATCATCATTTGCATCATCACAACAAAGTCTTAAGACAGTCTCTTAAGCACTCTTTTACTTTTAACAATATTTCTATACTAGGATTAGCTTGGCGACCAAGTGAGCGACGACTCCATGAAATGGTCTATAACAGTGAAAATATCCTTTGAAATTATTGTTAAAAGTCCCTTTTATTTTTTATCAAATTATCATCACAACAACCAATTTGTTTTATCAGATTATTTCATTTAAATTTTTAAAGCATGACATTTAAACCATAATATTTTCCAATGATATAATTACATAAATCATCAAATCAATCACACTTCAAACATTAAAGCATCATAAAAATATATAAACAAGTCATATCATCATAAGACAAGTCATATGATCAAAAATATATATATATATATATATATATATATCTCAACAATGTATATACATCATATCAAAACTAGATTGGTATGCCACAATCTACATCTTGGCATACTCAATCCTCTCAATCATATATCCGTGTAGTGCAGTGCAATAGCCTAGCCTTGAGAACCCCTCGAGCTCTTAGCCTCATCTCCTCCCTTGCCCTGAGGTGGACGAGGTGGCCCCATCACATTATGTGTGGTACTGTGAGTCTTGGTCATCGATCGAGATGGAGTCCTCGATGACCCAATCCTGATCGGGTCCACAATGTCGGCTGGCAGTTGTACCCTCTGGCCCTTTGGCACCATCTAGAAGTAGATACCCTGGTAGAATGCGGTCTGAGCAATCGATCGTGCCAGCTCCTGAGTGTTTGCTCCTCCGCTTTGTGCTCTGAGGCGTGCAACCTCATCTATGAGCTGTGTAGCCTCTGCTTGGTGTCATGCAACCTCATCCTATATAGTCTGCACCTATACCTAGAGACAAACAGTCTCCACCCATAGAGTAGCCATCTCACTACTCTCTCCTATGTCTACACCCTTGCCCTTATCAGGCGATGGTGGTCTCTCTCTCTATGGAGAAGGGGGTCTCTCCTCCCTCCTCTCTCGCTGTCGTGGCCTCTGCTGAGCCTGTGGTCTCCTCTAATATCTCCCACCATGACCCTGTGCTGCCTCAATGGCCACCTAGTGCTACCTCCCCATCTGATACACAACTATGTAAATCAGACCCTGAGCCCTCGTCATCCGAGGAGAGAGGATGCCTATGTACAAGGCATCATAGTTGTCGGCTACCCTTGCATCGTCCCCATCCAATGGCTAAATGGGGACATCATCTGTGTCTTTACTCTAGAATAATTGCATATCTAGAGCCCCACTAACTATAGTGTTATCCCAGACAGTCCAAGAAAACTCATAGTCTTTGAGAGATGGGATCCCCTGCTATAGACCGAACTGCCTCAAAACTCGGTCATATCGGTGGAGCTCCACCTCTCCCCTCTCCATCCTAAACAAATAGACTCACCTGATATGAGTAGCTCCTATCCATCCTCGGCCCATCCTGGATGATCTCTCCAAGGCCTCTAGGTGATCTGGTCGGAGACAAGGTCATTAAGTAGTCTCCAAGACATTGGCAGATCTATCCGTCGTTGTGACCCTCTCTGAAGCCACCAATAGAAAGCTCAGGGCCTCTCCTTGTCAATCCTTATCAGTGGGAGCCCTACCAGCCTCCGCACTGTGATGTGCTTCCAGCACCAAACATACAGTAGATATGTCATAACTAGACATCGGTCGCCCTTGTATACGACCCCATGCAGGATCCTATACAGTCGGCATAGTACAAAGCTCCCCCAAGAAAATCTGTATCCATGGTCTCTCATGTCATAGACCACATATTTCAATATCCATGGTACTCTACATCCACTCTGATGGCATAGCAACAGACCACATGCAACCCCAACCAAAACCTATGTCAGTCTAGATGCCCCAGGCATCTACTGTAGAGATTCGATGTTCACTTCGCCCTTCTCCAGGGTGAAGCTCAAATCTTCACATAGTCGCATCATCGCATGGCCCTGATTGGCCATGGGAGTGATTAGATGTCCTTGTATGGGGATCCTCAAAATCCTCCATAAATCCTCTAGTGTGGGAGTCATCTCCCTTGTCGATAACCAAAAATAGGAAGAACCCGGATACCACCTTTCTGCTAGGGCTGTCAATAGCCCCATGTCTGTAGACACTTGTGGCATATCTGCCACATGTTGCAAGCCGACCTAAGCCAGCTGATATCACTCTGCCTAAGATAGAGTGGCAAAGTCATCCCTCAACCTACCGTATTTCCATTCTCTACTCTTTAGTAATCCTCTCTACAACATAAAAAACAAAATAATCAAAAATCATCAATAACAATCATTAATCAAACAATGATTAAAAATGCAAGTAATACAAGTTCAATTTGAGCAATTTCGTCTCCGATTTCGCATGAGCTGAAATCATCCCTTATTTTTATGAAATCATCCCCATTTCATCGATTTCACCCCTGGACGAAATCGACGATATCAAGATGATTTCGATGAAATAGAGATGATTTCGTCCCGATGACATCGACGGCCCAAAAATGGCCGCAATGCTCAAAAATTAGTCAAATCTAATCTAAAAAGCATCAAATTCAAAATTAAAGCATTCTAAACTAAGTTTAGACCCTTACCCATAGCCCGCGCCGGACCTATGTCGATCTATGCGTTGTCTTGACCATCTTGTCTCCAGAGCTCCAGAAACCAGAAAATGAAAATGAACAGTAAAAATGAATTAGGGTTTTACCCTATTTTTCTTAATTTTATTCAAAAATAATTTAAAACATTTTAAAATTTTGTTTTTTCGCGTTTTTACCTCAAACGTTCGATTTGGGTAAAAACACGGAGGGGGCACCATAGTAAGCTATTGTACGATTTGACCTAGAATCGTCACCTAAAAATGAAAATAATTTTTGCTTTCTCGTAGATCGAGAAGAACTCATATTTAACGTATTTTCTTTGAAAAATTCGCTAAAGAGGGGGCAAAATGTAGCACCCTAAAATTGGCACAGTAAAACCTTAAATAATTACAATTACTCTAGTAAATATTCAAATTCAAATTTCAACCCCCAAAACCGCTCCCAAACCACCGTTTAACCCATTTCCTCCTTTCCCACGCTATTTTTAGAGTTTGTTTTGACTGTTTGACGATATCGTCATCGATCAGACGATATCGCCTTAGATCAAACAATTTCATCTGGGCTAGGACGTCCAGACGATATTATACCAAAACTAATTTCTCACAATTAGCCTTTGTTCCAACGACGTCTCTAATCCGGGCAGAAGTGTGTCTGTGCCGTTAAAGACCCTCCCCGTTGGAGATATCCCAAATTGGGATGATCTCCAACTTCCTAACCTCCCTCCTAAGCCTATTTAAACTTAGGACTCCCCCTTGGCATCCCCCTGGCTGGAATTTCCTGTAACGCAAGTTCTACATGCATTCGACTGTCCTAAATCACTATTTGTCTCCATATTTGTCTAAGTTTATTTGCAGGAACCTTAGTATTTTTCATTCGAAGCAAGCTCAGTTCTTCGTGGACGATCCTATTCAATTCGAGATGATTTCGCACCAATTCGAGACGATTTCGACTGCAGTCTGCATTGGGGGAAATCAGTGCCTAGAGTTTGTGTTTCTTCATTCTTTTCTACTGCATTATTCTACATTTAGTTACACTTATGATTATTCTTTATTATTTTGCATCTTGGAGTTCACCCATATAGTCTTAATGCTTAATAAAATCATAAATTGTCATCAGATTATTGTAATGCATTTGTATTTTGTTTATTATCATCATTTTAAGATTGTTACTGTCATTCTATATCCTTGCCCTCTGTTGTCATAGCTGCATTTCTGGTATTTTGCCTCTACTTTTATGTTTGTAGGTCTCTGACGAATTCATCAGATCTCAGACGATCTTGTCAAATTCTAGACGATCCTGACTACTTCAAGAATCAAAACCTCCATCAGACATCTAAATCAGGTATGGCTCTTTAATTTAGCTTATTCTTTCTGTTTTATGTTCAAATTTGTTTTCTACATTTCATTTAGTCTGTATTTTCATAATAGAAAAACTTAGATTCATTTGGCCAAACCTAGGACTTGGATTTTTAAAGCTAAAATTGAACATATCAAACACATTCTCAACCTAGGCGTGGAAACTGCCATTCAAAAGTTTCCTGGTGAACCCACCATCCGTCAAAAAATCACCATAATACACCTCCCCCGAGATGCAAGACCTTCGCAAGGCCTCTCAGTCCAAGGTATTGTCCCATCCTTTTCACATCCCCCTTTCGGGCACGGATCCTATAGCCTGAAGGTAAGGGTGTGAAAAATTTGGAGCGATACGAGTAATAAAAAAACAAGGTAAGAAGTACACTGACCAATGATTAGATCATAAAACAAGAAAACATGGGGTGTATAAACTAATTGAGGTGTACAAGATGCACATTAAGAAATGTAATAAATCATGAGTTGATTTGATTAATGAGAAATACAAGTGTGATTGAGAAGATGTATGTGACAAACATAACTAGTGATGAAGTTACACGACCATAATTCTCAAGAATAGTGAATTTTTAAAAGAGTTTCTAAGAGCTCAAATGACATAGTATGAAGAATCAAATTGATCTAATGGCCAGGCAATATCATGGAGATATCTTAACTATCATAACTGAGGTTGAATTGTTCATGGAATTGTGTGTGCACATGATGTTCATTTATCTATTTTGAGGGAGGTTGGACTAACCCGTTGCAAACTTAGCCAAAGTAGCTAGCTCATCCACAAGTGCATAGTGATTTGTACAAGAGAAGGTTCCTAATATAATAGATGTTTCACCACTTGTAAGACTATTCCACTATCAAGAAGCCTCTTAAAGCCTATTACTGGTGATAGAAATCATCTTGTGATGTTATGTTAAATCAAATAACCAAAGAGATTCAAACATAGTGGTAGTACTCTTGAAGGCTTTTCATTTTGCTTTCTACCCCACTTACTTTTGATCTTATTTTTTTGTGATACTTTTTTTTGTTAGAATAAGAGAATATTCTCTTAAGTTCCACTAGGATAGACACACTTGAATCTCCACTCCTCCATGTGTCAAGAGAACTCTCAATTGTGTCCTCATCCGGTTTGATGAGTTTTTGTAATCCAAAGGCTCTTAATGATCAACTTTGCTATTTATACAAAGTTGATCCTTGGAATAAATCAATCAGTTTTATTTTGCTTCTTCAGAATCTTGTAATGCTTTGCATATCTATTTGGGAAATTCTAACATGGTACCAAAGCAAGATAGATTCTGCTAGCATTATCTCTTGAAGGAAGTTCTTTGAACTGGTTCTTATTCTCTTTTTTCTTTTTTTTTTAAAGAATTTTTTTTTTCATAGATGCATTTTTTTGAGATATTTTCTTATGGTATTGTTTTAATTTTTTTTCTAATTTTTTTTTTACTATTTATGCAATCTTTTATCTCAAATATTTCTTCTTAAATAAAATTTGTTTTAATGCCCTCCTCTATTGGACTTAGTTATATTTTATTCTCCTTCTTCAATCACAACAACTCTACATAATTTCAAAGGAGAAAGATATACTAGCAATCATTTAAGAGGCCAATTTTTTTTTCCCTTATATATTAGACTACATTTTTTACAAAGAGTTGCAGGTGATTCAACTTCCATAGCCTTCACTGCAACTATCATGGAAGATGTAGCCTTCTTTAAGTTGTAAAATATTAAAAGATTTTTTTTTTTTCTTGTTAAAGTCTTTATCAAACAACTAGAGACCATACTTATGGTAGTGTGTGGGAAAAAAATCCAACTATAGATTCTAGACTTAAAGTTTCTTTATAACTTGGTTTTGTCGGAGGGTTCCAAACCTTTATCTTTTCTGATGATTGGACTAGTTGATGGTCCAATTTCTATTTATAAGTCCCTATATTTTTTCCATGTTTTTCCCACCTTAGAAAATGGATGAATTAGGTTTGGTGTCCTTTGTATCCCTTAAAATTTTGAATCTTCCTTGTGGGAAAGAAATTATTGGTGGTCCTCATATTTTCTCATGGATGTAGTTATAATTTCAAGTTGGATTCCATTTGATTCATTTGATATCTTTTCAAAATATTTTCCAAATGGTGGGAAGTTGTTGGTAATATAGATTTATTTCACATGGGTGTAGTTGCGTTTTCAAGTTTTTATTCCTATCCTCTTGGTGTTAGCATGAGTGGGACTTGCTTCTTGGGTTTTAGAATTTTTCTATCCCAATCCTAGATTTTTTATTTTTCTCTTTCCATTATCTAGGTGGTAGCTTGAGCAAGAACCACTCCTATAAATTCTCTTGATTCTACGAGCTCTCGTGGTTCATGTTTTTCTTTGTTCAATTCTTCTATTTCTCGAAGTGGATTTTTGAGTAGATCCTAGGTCCCTTGGGTGGGATAACTTCTTTTTGTGTTTATTTGGTTTTTCCATGGAAGCTTTTGCTTCTTCATTGTAAAGGGTTTAGGCTCCCTTTCAAAATCTCTTTGATTACCTTATCAAAATAAATTATAGGATATAGCCATATAAATGTTGCTAGGTGTGGTTAAAGGAATGCTTTTGAATAACGTAATATCACTAGTGTAAATTCAAAGGAGCATCCAAGAATTATATCATCTATAATAAGGAACTAAGACCATTATGGAAAATGAGTACCATTTTTTTCAAACTTCTCTTAGATTTTTATTCTTAATACTTAATGTAAATAACCACATAATCAAATATAAAGTTGCAATACTCAATAATGGCAATAACTTTCACAAGTATAAATAAAAAATAACTTGATAAATAACTCACAAAATAGTCATATAAAAATTCTCATGAAAATTCTAAAATGATATAGAATAAAGGTCACACACACACACACACACACACACACACACACACACACACACACACACATATTTACAATGCTTAGTATCTCTCTCTATCACACACACACACACATATATAGATAATATAATGTGAATCTTAATTTCGAGTACTCTTGACCTTTAATCTTCTTTGAGACTCTTCACTTTACTATTCTAAGGACATGTGCACTCCTACATAATGGACAATTGTACACATTTACACTCACCACACTTGCACACTTAATTACATGACACGTGCATTTTCTTCACATTATTACATTACATAAAATATTTAATCATACTCTAACCTAGGACACACTCCTAATCTAATATTTATAATGATGTACCCAAGGTGGTACATTAGCATGTACCAAATAATGTAATATACTCCAACACCCCCGTGTATTACATTATTTGATTATTGAATACTTCAGTATTCAATATGATCTTCATATTTAGTCTTCAATATATCTCCAATAGATTAATATATGGATCCTTCATGTAAGTGTCTTCTTTGGCATTTGATTCAACTTTCATCTTGCCTCTCTTGATTTGATTTCTTTTCTTGTTTCTTCTTCTTCTTCATTTTTGTAACTTTACTAGTGATATATCTTCAATGCAATGAGTTAGTAGATCATCACAATAATATTGACTTGGATTCAATGGTTCAATACAAGTATATTATTTCTTTTATTTCATTCCTTGAAAGATTACAAAGTAATTAACGATAGATAAATTATTAAACATTCCTTTGAGAAAAGTACAACTATGTTCAGTGCATTTCACAAGTCTTCAAAAGTACTTCATGAATATAACCAATCAATGTCATAAAATTCTCTTCTTTTGATTCCTTAAGAAACAAAGAAAATATTTCCTTTATATTGGTAGGAAAATATTTGTATCCATCAAAGGTATCTATTAAGTTTTGTGAATAAAACTTAAGTTCATGAAATAGTTCTTCACCATTTTCATTAAATGCATTCTTCACTATTTCATCCATAATTCTCTTAACTTTGAATAATGAATCTTTCAAATTTCTAAACCTTTGAGGTTGACTACCTTATGTCTCCCTAGTGTTTGAATAATAATTATTTTTCAAACTACTAAATTTCAAAAACCTTTTGATGTTGAATTCCCTATAACTCCCTAATTAATTAAAAACTAAAAATTTTGAATTTTGAAAAAAATAATAATCTAAATTTGATGTAGAATTCCTTATCTCTCCATAAATAGATAATTTGCAAAAATTCTTTATAACTTGAATTTCAAATAATAATAAGGCAATAAAATAAATAACCTTATAAAACTTCAAATTAAATATCTACTTATTTCTCCAAATCTCAAAATTGCTATCAAAATCAACTAAGGCTTTTATTCTCTAATTAACTTCCTTATCCCTCCATTAATTCAATTAATCCTTAAAATATTAAATTAATATCAAACCTTGCAATAATTAAACTCGTACCTTATGTTTCCTTAACCTTTGCAAAAAGTAAAATTAAATTCAAATTTCTTTACCTCCTTTGTGTATGGCGAATGCTATTTTCAATCTCCAAGATTTTGACCTCCTTTTGTGCACTTCACGCTTCTCTAAAAAAACAATATTCCCTCTTTATTACGTGCTCAATGTTCTTGCTCTAAACTTTGTTAGTCCTTAATGACTTTTCCACCATGAATTTAAAGTGTACAAAAGATATTTCAATGTATTAGATATGGCTGGCACTCCTTATGAAGTGACAAATGTCACTTAGGCTCTCCACTTCCTTATGTCGATGTTACCAATTGGTTTTTAGCTTTCTAGATGGTGCAAATTAGATTTTTATCTTCACAAAAAGTTTTAAATTAATATTTTTAGCATATATATCATTGTCATTACATTATTTGCAAAAGGGTAGTGCTTGTAGGTGCTCTCTACGTTGGTTTATTAACCACAAAATTGGTTAGATAAACCAAATCATAACCACATTGTAACCTTTATATTGATATCAATTAGAATGAATAAAGTGCTTCATCAATTTCTATATGGCATCAGAGCTACGAACACAGACAAGACTACCAACGAATGAGACTGGAGGGCCCTGACGGACATGAGACTAACGAACACAGACAGAGGATGGACTACCCGCCAACAAGATTGAAGTCATGAACATAGAGGAGAGCAGATCAGACACGAGAGGTATGCAAAAAGAGGACACATGAGTCACGCAGACAAAGGAAATCTTGATAGGGTAGATCGGGCACGTGGGTCGACGGTGGACGGTTGTGGAGGCAAAAGGGCGGGGTGGTTGCCCGAAGGCAATCGAAAGCTATAGTAGCTTTCCATATTTTTAAATATCCCCATAGTGGCAGCATAGGCCATGTGGGATTCAAGATTTTTTTTCCTTCTCCGGCCCTGATGCTACTAACATATGCCTAGTCCATACTTGTTCACATCGGGCCCTCTGGCTCCCATGGTAAGCGCGATGATTGTTAGGTGGTAGGTCACAGTTTCAAGTCCCTCTGCGTGTGCTGTGAATATGGGTGGTATTTTTTTGATTCCCCGTGCATGTTTTGATGACGGGTGGCATTTTTGACACTCTGTAGTGCATTGTTGATGCCTGAACATGCCCAATTGACACCCGAAAGTGGTCATTTGATGTCTGTGTAGTCTAATGATGCCTTGAAGGCTCCAAAATATTTTTTTTGGGTGTTTAGGTACCATATTTTTTTCACTCCTTATCTATTTTGCAATTTTACGGGGAGGAGATCTTAGTCTTCACATGATTCATTTACAAAATTGTAAGATAAAGGGGGGAAATCAAACCATTTGGTAGAATAATTGCTATATTTGTAATAGGTTCTTAAATTTGTGGGTATTTGTGATTGTTTATTTTGCATTTAAATATTCTTTTTTTTCTTGCATTAACAATCATAAATTAAAAAAATATAAGACCCAAAATTTATACCCTATTTGTGCAATTTATTGCACAACAGCGTTCGGTATTTGAGATACCTCTAGTCCAAAATTACAGGTAATGCTGTAATGCTTTGGACTACTGTATTCACTACCTAATATAGCTACAAAAATGACGTCTGAGCTTGTTCTCTATTAATATTTAGGGAGAAATAAGGCAAACCAGTTTTTTTTTTCCATTTTATACCCACATTGTGATTGTTGTTAGGCATAAATCTTGATGAAAGTTTTATTTTCCAAAGTGTTTAGGGGAAGTTACGCCCCATGCATGAGGAATAAAACTTTCTATGGTAGGTGTCATTAACAACATGATGCCCTTTCAGTATCGTCTAGGCGGGTACATATTGAGTAGTATACAGTTCCTATATACCTATAGTCTCCATCATGTAAGTGCGGGTATATATTGAATGGTTACGATATAAAGATCTGGAAGGTATAAAGAAAAGGAGACCAATTGGTGATATAAGGAACCTTCATAATGGCCATAATTCATAAGTATCTCTCACATTCACAATTGTTGAAAGGTCCTAATTTTCTTCCATGGAAAACAAAGATGAAAGCTATAATTCAATTGGAAGATTTATGGGATGTAGTGACTGGCACTGCAAAATGCCCTCAGACAATAGGAACATATCAAGATTCTTGGTATAAAAAAGATAAGAAGAGTCTCGTGTTTATCTTGATTGCTACTACAGATGAGGTGTAGCCTCATATTTGTGATGTAAAAACTAGTAAGATAGCTTGGGATGCCTTGATCACAGTATATGAATGAAATAATCAATCCACTATTCTACATCTTCAAACTCAACTACATAATCTCAGTATGAATTTTGGGGAAACAGTTGATATATTCCTTTGCAGAGTGGCTGAATTGAAGGCCAAATTGAATGCCATGGGAAAACCAGTGGATGATGATATCTTGAACTTTGTCATCTTGAGAGCATTACAAAATTCCTACAAGATGTTGATCACTTCTCTCAATGTTTTTGGTAGACAAGTATCATTTGTGGTGCTGGTAAATTTGCTTTAGAATGAGGAGGCAACACAGGTCTAGAAAGATGATGTGCCAGATAATGCTCTTTCCACACAACAAAGTGGTAAAAAATAAGGTCAGTTTCAAAAATGGGGTCCTTCTTCCAAAGGAAAAAGGGAAGCAAAATCAGCAGAAGGATACAAAATATTGCAATATTTGTGATATGAATAACCATGACACCAACATGTGTTGGTTCAAAAACAAACAACAAAACGATAGAGGTCCTCAGAAGAAGGGCAAAAACAAACAGAAATACAACAAACATAAGCAATCTAAAGGCCATGTTGCTTATTATGACTCCAACTCAGACTCAGATTCTCCTAGGTCCCATTCAAATTCTGACTCTGAAAGAGCACACAAGGTGCTCATGACCCATACTTCGTCTTCCCAGATAGATGTTGTATGGTATATTGATTCATGAGCTAGCAAACACATGACTGGGGAAAAATCATGGTTTGATACTTTTATGGAAAAAGAGGGTAAGCCAGTCAATTGCTGACAATCAAGTCTATCAAGTACAGGGACAAGGGGATATTTCTATGTCCCTTCCTGATGGTAATTTTTGAATTGAGAAAGTTCTCTATGTTCCAGGTTTAGCCAATAATCTGCTCCTAGTCACACAAATGTTGGATAGAAATATGGATGTCATGTTTTGAGTTTTCAAATGTAAGAAGAGATGTTTTATCACCGACAGTGGTAAACATGTTACAACTAGATCCTACAAACATGGCTTGTTCATTCTAGATGCACTTTCAACTCCTCATGTTGCTCTGGCTGCAACTACAAAGGAGGCCAACTCTCTCTAGCATAGACATTATGGGCACCTCAGTTCTGGATATTTGCTTAAATTATACAAATATGGGATGGTGAAAGGTCTTCCACCACTCTCGTCTATCTTACCAGTTTGCTCGGATTGCTTAGCAGGGAAGCAACATAGAGTACCTTTTGAAGCTAGCTCCTCTCAAGCTACAAAACCTTTAGAGGTGGTACATACCATATATGTGGTCCTATGCCAACCAGCTATGGTGGGAAGAAGTATTTTCAACCATTTGTTGATGATTACTCATGAAATATGTGGGTTTTCTTTCTTCAGTTGAAATCAGAAGCATTTCTCTACTTTCAACAATTCAAGAAACTTGTCGAGAAGGAGTTTGGTTGTTTGATAAAAACCCTCCGCTCAGATCGAGGGGGGGAAGACACCTCTGAAGGGTTTTCATAGTTTCTTAAAAAATATGGGATCAAAAGACAATTGACTACAACCTATACACCTCAGCAGAATGGAGTTGCAAAAAGGAGAAATCATTCCATTATGGAAATGGTTCGATGTATGCTAAAGGGAGAACATCTTGAGGATCAATATTGGGCAAAAGTAGTAAACACAACATTATACCTCCTAAATAGAGCACCCACTAGATCTCTACAAGGGAAAACACCACAAGGAGCTTGGAGTGGTAAGAAACCTTCCATTTCTCATCTAAGGGTGTTTGGATGTAAAACATTCATGCACATTCCAAAATAGAAAAGGAGGAAGTTGGATGAGAAAACCCTGCAGTGTATCTTTCTTGGCTATGATGAGTATTCAAAATGTTATCGATTGATTGATCCTAAGACCAAGAAGACACATGTAAGTAGAGATGTTATATTTGATGAAGCTTTCACATCAAAAGACACATCCATAGTTGTATATCTAGATGAAGAAGAACCTAAGAAGGAGGTTCAACTTCCACAACAACAATAGAAAGTTCCAAAATGGTACACTAGCACTTTGAGAGATACTAAGTTGAATTCCATTCTAGATCTATCTCTAGATAGGCCATGTACTCGTAGTATGACTCAGAAAATGAGAGCAGAGGAATCTACTTCAGAGGTTGACGAACTTTGTCAACACTTTGATGATTTGTCAATGGGTATAGAAAATGATAGAGAAGAAGATGAGGATGAAGAAAAGATTTATATGTCTACATTGAATGCAAATAAACCCACAATGGTTCAATATGCACTTGATAAACCATAGTGGAAATAGGCCATGGATGTAGAACATAAGTCTCTCATAAAAAATAATACTTGGAAGTTAGTCGATCTACCAACAGGAAAGAAACCCATAGGCTGCAAATGGGTGTTCAAAGTGAAGTATAAGGTAGATGGATCTATTTATAAGCATAAAGCCCGACTTGTTGCAAAGGGATATGCTTAGAAAGAAGGTATAGACTATGGAGATACTTTTGCCCCTACTACAAAAATGACTATCATTCGAGTACTTTGTGCCATGGGAGCTCAGTTTGGGTGGAATTTGCATCAAATGGACGTTAAAAGTGCCTTCATGGTCAAGGGGCAAGAACAAAAAGTATGCAAGTTGATCAAATCCTTGTATGGGCTAAAATAAGCTCCTCGATCTTGGTATATCAAGATAGACAGTCACCTTGTGCAGCATGGATTCAAAAGAATTCCTTCAGATGCAAATCTCTATATTAAGAAAAATGGTTCTGATATAGTGATCCTTGTACTTTATGTAGATGATATGATCATAACAGGAAGCTCGAAAAGAATGATTAACTTAGTGAAAAATGATTTAAAGCAATCATTTGAAATGACAGATCTAGGACTTCTGCACTATTGTCTTGGTTTAGAATTTACTCAGCAAAGATTTCATATTAGAGTAACACAAAATAAATATGCCAAGACTTTAGTAGAAAAATATTGGATGACTAATTGTAAGTCAAAAGCAACTCCAATGGAGCAAGGACTTAAGTTATCTCGATATGATGAATCACCTCAGGTAGATGGTACTCTCTATCACCAGTTGATTGGGAGTCTCCTATATCTAACAAATACTAGGCCAGATCTCAGTTTTGTTGTGGGATATCTTTCAAGGTTCATGCAAGAGCCTAAGATGAGTCACTGGAAAGCAAAAAAAAGAGTTCTTCATTATGTTCATGGTAGTACAAATTATGGTCTGGAATACAAAAAGAATAACAAGTTTTTCTTACTAGGATACACGGACTCGGATTATTTTGGATCCATTGATGATCGTAAATCCACTTTTGGATATATTTTTCATCTAGGATCTGGACCTGTCTCATGGCACAGTAAGAAGTAACATGTGGTTGCTTTATCTTCTACAAAAGCAAAATATCATGTAGCCAGTGAAGCAGTATGCGAGATAATGTGGTTAATTTGCATTCTTACAAACATGGGTCTTCCAAATAATCTTCCTCTTCATTTGTTTTACAAAAATCAAGGTGTTTTGAATCTTGTCAAAAATCCAATTTTTCATGAACATACCAAACATGTTGATACCAGATGTCATTTCATTCGAGATGAAGTTCCCAAGAACCATATACAACTTCAATACATTCCTACTAATGCGCAAGTTACATATATCTTTACCAAAGCACTTGGGCGTATCAAATATGAAAAGTTTCGAGATACTATTGGAATTTGCCAATAATGTAATAAGGGGGGATGTTAGCATATATGTCATTGTCATTACATTATTTGCAAAAGGGTAGCGCTCGTAGGCACTCTCTAGGTTGGTTTATTAACCACCAAGTTGGTTAGATAAACCAACTCATAACCACATTGTAACCTTTATATTGATATCAATCAGAATGAATAAAGTGCTTCGTCAATTTCTATAAATATTACAAATTTTAATATTTTCAAATCTTTGATTGTCTCTCTTCTAGAGTTAGTTTCACTTTTGTATTCCTCCTCTCTGTGCATTATGTTTTCTATTTTTCAATTATCATTAGGGATGTTGAAACTCCTTTTTGTCGACATATTTATGATTTCTCCATTTCTTCACTTTAGAAGTGCATTATGGGTTATGTTAAGGGAGGTTCTATCATCTCCTCCAATGGGCACTCTAGATTAAACTATTTACAAATTTCAAAAAAATGTGCAAGAAAAGACTTGTAGCTCTGATACCACTGTTAGCTTTTGATTCTTAATACTTAATGTAAATAAACATCGAATCAAATATAAAGTTGCAATACTCGATAATGGAAATATCTTTCGCAAGCATAACTCGGATATAATTTCATAAATAACTCACAAAATAGTCATATAAAAATGCTCACAAAAATAATAAAATGATATAGAATAAGGGTCACACACTCTCTCTTTTCTTTACAATTCTTAGTCACACACACACACACACACACACACACACACACACACACATATAATAGAATGTGACTCTTCATATGGAGAACTCTTGGCCTTCACTCTTCTTTGAGACTCTTGACTTTCCTATTCTAAGGACACATGTGCACTCTTCCATAATGGACACTTGTGCACATTTATGCTCACTACACTTGCATACTTAATAGCATGATACATGTTGCTCACTACCCCATAAATATAATCTATATTGACCACATGTTAATTTAGGTAGGCAGGTAGGAGAATAATTAGGTAGCAAATTGTTGGTGTACACTATACCATGGGCACCTATTACATATGGGATCAATATGATATAATAATTACTTTTGTTGTAAGATGGAATTAGTAACTTGGTTTCCCTCTTGCTTGTGGACAAAATCTTGAGTATTAGGGTTAGGGTAAATAATAGTCTATATAAGAGTATGGGCGGGAGTGGAATGTATCTCATATTTTTTTAAATTATATTGGAGCTCTACTTCTAAGGTTGCCCTCTTAAATAGGCCTATGATATATTTTTAATTTGAGTAATATAAGTTTGCTATATTTTTTATTAATTATTTTCTTAAGTAATTTTGTTATTTAATTTTTTATTTCCTTTAATTCCTTATTGTGGTTATCCTTATTTTTATATAGAGGTTCCTAATTAATGGTATCAGAGCCATTTATAGGGTTTGGTAATATTTCGTTGTGAGTAAATAGTTTTTTTTACTTTTAAGCCTACGTATATAGGTTAGAAATGGTGCTTGACTATTTTAAAATAAACAAAAGGATCTATTGTTAGGGAAAAGTGCATTAGCCTTTAACGATAATATATGAAGATGCAAGTGTTGAAGGCCCTAAAACCAAGATATTAGGAAGGACCCTACAAATGAAAGTGACCTCCCATATACCTTACATATATTAGGAGGCCATTATTAGAAACTGTAGTGAATTTTCACTACACTTAAAATATTTTTATTTAGAACAATTTTGAAAAAAGGGCAAAGAAAATACAAATAGGTATTAGGTAAAGAAAGAGGTTTCATAAAAATATAAGGTGTCTTTCCTATAATTCAATTATTTTAATCAATGGTCAGTGCTACTTTATAAGGTCAAAAGGTTGACTAACAACCCCAAAAAATTTCTATAGACCATTTGATCAAATTATCAATGGTCTATGCTATTTTATAAACATTTTGACCAAAATCAAAAGGGGAAAGGTCTACAAGCCACGAAACAACATATGTAATTTCTCAAAAAATACCTAAAGGTCAAAAGGTGATGAAAATGTTTGAAGATCAAAAAGTAATAAAAACTCTAAAGATGGATAATGAAGAAAATACTTTCATGTCGAATCAAGGAATTTTAAGATATTTTCAAGGATAGGTGGGGGATTTTTTTTAATTTGGACTATTTGAAAGATTTTAATGAAATATTTTAAAGGAATAATTTCTACGAACCTTTTGATAGAATTTTATAAAAGTATAATTTTTTTATGAAAATACAATGCAAGAAGACAATCAAACATTTCATAAACTATTTGATTGAAAATAAATGACCCGAATTTCTTTGGATAATGAGGGAGGCTAAAGGGGAGACAAAAAAATTTGATAAAAAAGGCTTATAGAATGCAAAAATGGTTAAGGAAAATAAATATCATGTGGTAAATCCATAGAATATAAAGGTCATATTGCATAACAAGTAATATCCAAAGACATTATAGCTAGTGTACAAACTCCTAGAAAGATAGTTGAGTTGAGCAAATGAGTAGTTACTAAAGGTTCTAAAACCACCTATACCACTTGGTATTAACAATCCAAGGAGAGTGGTTGACCTATTGAAGATAAAAATATGGTAGCTACAACAAAAGTACCCTTAAGTCCAATAGTGGTGATTACAATGGATGCCTATGTTCAATATCGAAGATCTCTAGATAGGTAGTTGAGTAGTAGTAGTGGTATTTTCACATCTAAAGGCTTATAGTCATTTGGCATTGGTGATTCTAGATCTAGAGACATTAAAAATACCAACATGCTTTTTATAGGTAAGATCCCTGTTGGTCTCGAAATATACCTAAGATAAAGGATTGTGCACCCATATATCATGAACAACTTTGAATGACTACGATGACATGAGGTTCTCTGCTCAATCTCTAGAGAAGGTTGATTCCTTATGAAAGCCCTATCTGAATTCTTCCTAAATGTGTGGGATAAGGGTGCTAAAATTAATTAAACATAGTCAAATATAGAACTTATGGTAGTGTGTATTAGGTCACATAAAAACACATGCAAGAGACTATGTCATAATACAAAACAAAGTTCCTAACAAATCAGGTTATTTCTCATCAATTGTAGAATATTTTACTCATATTTAGATGTATCTTATTGGACTATGAATTCCTAAACAAGCAAATGAGTCATGAGAGAGAATATAGAATGTAGAATTGACACCATTAATATTCAATAAGCTAAAATTAGAAATAAGTAGTCACTCATACATTCACATTCCACAACTAAATTGAACCAAAGGTTAAACAACAACTTTCTTTGTATTAATGTACAAAATCCTAGCTTACATGCAAATTGTAAAAGCCTAAGATGCAACCCTTTGAATGCCATGTATTATTATAAATGCCTAATAAGTACTTATGTATGTATTACAGTGTAGATAAATAGCCCATATTAATTGAGTGACCATTTCCTCCATATTGCATTGTATTTTTATCATTTCTATTTATAGCATATTTTAGTCATATTGTTGTTTTACTTTCTTTCATATTTCCTATATTTCATTGGGACCTATGTTAGATCTCTCAACAATATATATCCTCAAAATCTAATAAGAACAACTATGAGGTAGAGGTGGACTTCTCAAATAAGGATATGGTGTATAAAGAGTGATGTTGATCCTTTGAATCCTTTTAATATTTTTGTACCTTTTGAGTTGATAGTCCAATTGGGAATTTCTCTTCTTATCCTTTTAGTCTTGTTATATGTTTTTTCTATGACAAGACTCAATTTTGATGTTTGTTTTGTAAAGTTGTAAAAGGTTCAGGGACCCTTTAAAAAAAAAATCATCTAATAAAAAATTATAGGAATACCATAATCATAAATTCTCCAAGGATGGAATCCCTTGTGTTTTTATAAGGAATGACTACTTAGTACTGTAGTTTAACTTTGAATTACATAATGAAAAGTTACAAAAATATACATTTACTCCCTTTTGTAGGTCTTTTATGTTTGATGCAAAATTTCCACTTTAGAAGGTAGAAACTATATCCACGATAATTAAACTAGCTTCTCATTCTCTTTCTATTATACACATATATTTTGGTATTCATGTAATTTCTCCCAACTTCAAAATATTTTGAGAACCTAGGACTATATTTGTGTCTTCCATATACATCATGTATAAACACACACATCTAGATATAGTTACCCATAAGAAGTTTGACAATATATACCCTTCATAAATAAGGGGTATTTCCATAATTTAAAACCAATATATTAAATTTTATCTAAAGTGAGAACATATAATACTAAAATTTTACAAAACTTTACTACTTTAATGATGAGCGTGGTTAGAATTAATCAATTTAGAAACTTTTGATTCTTTATAATATATTGTACCTTTATGGTTTGGTGATATTTCACAACCATTGAGTGTAATCGAGTTGATCATACTCCAATATGGAATTATTAAGTTAATATTAATCCTTTGCCTTAAAGATGAGTTCTTCAATGTGACCTTGATGTGGCATCATCCAAGTAGAGTCATTTTTTATTTTTTATGCACATGGTTGTTAGTTTTTTGTATTATTTTTGGTGCATATGGTTTGGTGCATGTGGTTTTGTGTGTGGGGTTTGTGTATGTGGTTTTTGCACAAGGTTTCAGTGTGCATATGGTTGCCTATAAAGAAAACTAAAAAAATATGTCAAAGTTGAGCTCTAGGAGCAAGATCAAAGACTTGGGGAGAGAATAAAAGTTGTGAACCAAGGTTTCAAAAGTAATTTAAAGATTGTATTAAACTAATAAACTGGATTTCTAATACTATAACCGTTGATATTGTGCAAATAAATCGTAAATCAATTATCTAGGATTTCAAGGTTAGAAAAGTGTAGAGAAGGTTGTAATATGTTTTTTCTCTTTCCTATATTTCAAATGACTATCAACCTCTGAGGATGGAGAGCATGTATTGTTATCTACTGTAGATAGCAAATCCACCTCCTAGAAGAGGAAGAAGTAAAAAAATAGATTTGCACAATATTTTTCACTAATTATACAAATGAGAAGTTAGAAAATGTACAATTGGGTGTAATTGTACAAATTTATAAAAAGTTCAAGTAGAAATTAAAGTCAAATTAGGTGAAATGTGCATTTAAGGTAAATTTAATAATAATCAAGTTAGACATAAGAAGGCCTTAATGCAAGTTGATTATTATGAGGATGGCTGTTGTAAATGGTGGTTGTCTCAAGAACCACTTTGGAATGGCTCGGGCAAGAATTATAAGGACACTCCATTCAATTTTGATGGTTTTTCATCATAGTTCAATTCATAGTTTTTCATTAATGTTCAACAATGGTTGATGATAGTTTTTGTTGATTCATTGTTGATAGTCCAGTCATATTTTTCTTCATGGTAATTATACATATTCATCAATAATTATGGAAGTAGCATTATAATTGTGATTTACTATGAATTCTATTGTAAAATTGAATGATAATTCTAGATTGTGTATTCTATGCAAGTATGGCCATAATGGAATATAATACGAACATTGTGACAAGGGAATTATGTTATTTATGAACTCTTAACCTTGGATAATGTTGAGGGATTGATCCTACACATAATTATTGTTGTACAAAAATATTATTTTGCTTTTTTATGATTTCCATAAATGTTCTTGGTGATATAAATTGATGGGTAGTGAACTAGGGTTTGCATGTCATGGAATATGTTAGCAACTGTATTAGAAGAGTAACCTAAAATTACCTTGAAAATAATCCATGAGCAATATGGAAAATATGAAGTGAGATTTGTAGCAAGCATTTGTGCCAAATGATACAACAAACTAATCACATCGTACATTTGATCATTTGACTAAATTGGAATGGAAATTACACTATGAACTTTCACTTTATGGAAAACTAGGGTTTCAAAGAAAACAATTACAAAAGTAACTGATTTGAGTTACAAAATGACTTCCAGTGAGTTGACTAAGTGGAAAGTTGTACATGCCAACTTGTTGTATGATTTGGATCATACAATTGTATGATTTACAATTTGTACAAGCAAATTTGTGAAGCTACAAATTGTTCACTAGCAAATTATACAAGTTATACAATTTGAGTCAAAGTGATTTTGGAGCATAGGAACTCATTCCAAGATATTCCACTTCACCTCCCACTCTGGGAATACTACCCCATGTGCTACATCTACAAGGAATGATACTATATATTTATACAAGCTTATTTCAGTTCTCTAAGTAATATTATTGTATTTTAAGCTTGCATCATGTTGTGTTAGGCATTATTTATGCTTTAAACATACTACTTGACTACATAAAGAGGTATCAAATCCACTATTTCTATTCATTGGTTATATTTAGATGCTTGTCATATAAATCTACTGCTGGAAAAAACATGACAATAGTATAGAGGGGAGTTATCAACTGTGAGTAGTGATAGTCTCTTAAATATCATGAAAAAGGAGTTGTGCAAACCTGTGGGTGGAATATAGTGTTTTGAGTGCATATATTTGTCCAAGGGGAGCATCGATGACAACCCATGGGTGGATAAATTTATAGAAGCAAGGAGAGGTAGATCATAATTTCTTCCAACAAAAGTTCACATTGAGACAAGAGTTGATCCTTGTGTTGTAGGAGCAAACCCGACAAATGAAGTTGTATGATATGAATTGTAAGACATCCAAAAAATACTGGAGGCTATT
Source organism: Wollemia nobilis (assembly GCA_028583015.1). Lineage (NCBI taxonomy): Eukaryota > Viridiplantae > Streptophyta > Pinopsida > Araucariales > Araucariaceae > Wollemia > Wollemia nobilis. The sequence continues at coordinate 28,135,942 of JAQPPZ010000523.1, forward strand.
ACAAGTGGTAAAGAAGGAGATATACTATTGAGGATTCTAAAACCTTTTATTCAAAAGAAATCACTTCATGCTTTGATGATGATTTTAAACTTTATAATCAACTTATTAGGGCTATTGCAAAGTTTAGTACAAAGCCAAGAGTTGAACTCCCATGTTATTTTGGAAGTCTTAAGCTAGAGGAGTTAGTGGATGGATCTATGAATTAGATAAATGCTTTGAGTTAGAATGTATTGAATATCCCAAAAGAGTTAATATTATTGTGACCAAGTTGAAAGGTTATGTCTATTTGTAGTTTTATCTCGTACAAAAAAAAGAGATTTGTTAATTAGAAATGCAAGATTAAGTCATGGAACAAAATGGTGAGGCAACTAAAGAAGTAGTTCCTACCAAAATATTATGAATTGACTCTTTTCAAGAAGATGCAAAACCCAAGGCAAAAGGATTCAAGTGTAAAAGAGTACACTAAAGCTTTCCAAAGGCTTTCCATTTCAACGAGACAACTAGAGACTATTGTAGTTATAGTTTTGAGGTATGTTAATGATCCCAAAATTTCTATTCAATATGAAATTAGTATGTTGAATATTAATAGCATGGCTGATGCATATCAATATGGATGAGAAGCTCAATAGGAATTTTGTATAGTTATCTAGAGATAGAGGCATGGGAAAACACCAAGGGGCTAAGGATCATATAGTCAAGAAGGACGAGAATATTACGAGCTCAAGAAGACCTCAAATAGGTAAATTCTAACCTAACAAATATAGGGGAATGATACAATGTATTAGGATAAGACTCAATGGTTCAAAGGAACCTACTTTAACTATGGACTTCAACCATAAATTCATAGAATGCAAAAAGCCTCCAAAATCCAACAACAAAGCTCAAAATAGAGCTAATATAGCCAAGAGATAGGAGGAAGAGAGTTATGATGGATATAAATATCACACCATTTTAGGAGATAGTGAGAAATAATTGTTAGGAAAGCACTAACATCAAGTGAATATGATGGAGAATCCTAGTAGAGGAAGAGCATTTTCAAGACTAAATTATTTTTAGGAGGAAAAATTTGCAAGGTGTTTGTGGAAGGAGGTAGCATTAATAATTTTGTATCAACCTATATGGTCAAGAAGCTTAATTTGAAGACTATGGATCATGCAAAGCCATATGCAAAGTGTTTGTGGAAGGAGGTAGCATTAATAAGTTTGTATCAACATATATGGTCGAGAAGCTTAAGTTGAAGACTATGGATCATGCAAAGCCATACAAAGTTTTATGGCTGCAAAAATACCACCAAGTCACCATGGATAAGATATGTAAGGTATCATTTTATATTGATAAATAATGTGATGAAGCATGGTGTGATGTGATTCCTATGGATGCATCTCATTTTTTGGTGATTATACCCTATTAGTATTATATAAAAATACTCCATGATGTTTACCTAAATATTATCATAGTTGATAATGAAGGTAAGTAGTGGAAATTGAGATCCCACAAGCTTGAAGCAAATGAAGTTAGTTATGGTCTAATCCTTCTTGGAGAAAAAGGGTACCTAGAGGAGACAAAGGGAAAAATAGTGTGCTATGCATTTCTTCCTAGAGAGGAACAAAAGGATGAGACAATACATGTTGAAGTTGTAGCAATCTTGAAGGATTATCCTAATGTTGTCACTGATGATGAAATGCCACTCAATTTGCTACCCATGAGGAAGATCTCCCACAAGATGGATTTGATTCCTAGTGTTAATATTCCCAAAAAGGCACCACATAGGATAGAGCTTATGAGAACTATGAATTTGAACAAGAAATTAAAGAAGATGCTTGAGAGGGGCTTGATTAGAGAAAGCATAAGCCCATGTGCAGTACTTGCTATCTCCACACCAAAGAAAGATGATGAATGAAGGATGTGTACTAATTTCTAATCCATTAACAAGATCAACTTTGTGTGTAGTGATCTTGTTGATGGATTAGAAATTAGTACACATCCTTCATTCATCATATTTCTTTGGTGTGGAGATAGCAAGTACTGCACATGGGCTTATGCTTTTTCTAATCAAGCCCCTCTCAAGCATCTTCTTTAACTTGTTGATGGATTAGAAATATGAAAGTCCACCAAACCTGTCCATGAAGTTTTCCGTTGTCTAGAGAGTCCACCAAACCTCAGAGTATTCTACTTTGGTCGGTGTCCAGAATGTGTATTTAATTTCTAAAGTCCATTTGATCATTTTTATTTAGTTGTGCCTCATAGTCTGCAATTATCTCTTGCAAGTCAGTCACTTTGGTTTGAAGAATTTCATGTTCATTCTTCAACTTAGCTACATAGCTTTCCATTTCCACTCCTTTCACCCCATGGAAATTAGACTTCTATTCAACAGTCTTTAGAAATTCAATCATTTTCTTTTCTCGATCAATGAAACTCCTCTTCAACCTCTCCTGCAAGTGGGATTCTGTTCGAGTCACCACTTGAAGTTCTTCATTCTTCTCAACAATGGTCTTTAGGTGGTGATGAATATTAGCTTCCAAGGCACAAATAGTATCTTCTCTAGCCTTCAAATGTGCTTGCTTCTATATGACCAATTAATTTCTTTCTCCCTTGGGAAAAATTATATGGAGTGGTCTAAAGAGTGGATCAAAGGTGTTGATTGAGAAAAATTATAAAAATTGTTGTTTTGTGGATACTCTCCCCATTTGAAATCATGGATAAGAAGGAAGTGGAGAAATTTAAATAGAGCGCTTTTGCTTGTCTTCGCTTGTTGCTCTATTTTGGGTGAAATAAATTTCAAGCATCAAAGAAGAATTTTCAAAGGCACTTGGATCAAATAAATAATGATAATTTAATGATTGAGGTGAAGAGTGGCTATATTTACTGTTTTCTTTCTAAAAAGGATGCAAAATTAAATATCATAGGATGATTTTCATGAGTTCCAAGATATTCCGTATTTATTTCACCTCTTTTAAAAATAAGGCTTAGGTTTGGTGGACTTTCTGGACAAGGGAAAACTTCTAAGGAACAGTGGAGGTACCAATTCAATGACTAGCTTTGCAGTTTTTTGTGCACCGACACTCAAATTTGTTGATTTCCTAAGAGTTTTTCCTTAAAAGCTAGATTTTCGCTACAAAAGGAAGATTTTTGAGGATTTTTTTGGATAAGATTCCTCTTGCTAGTTCCTGATCCAAGGATATTTTTTCTTTTATGTATTAAATGAATAGAGACAAAAATATCTATAGATACTATACATTTTCAATGTAAAAAAGGAGGACAGACACTCTATAAAAAAAACACTTCATGTTTTCTACATAAATAGAAGGAACCTGGATTCTGATTCTACAAACGATTTTTATGTGTGATTTCTCTCTACTTTAATCATTTTTGTTTTATATTCATATATGCTATCTACTAAGTTTAAATTCTGCATCTAGATTTGAATGTTGCTGCTGAGGGAGTGAGTACTAGAATGCAACTTTGGAAGTTATCTTCGTGAAATCATAAGTGGATTATTTGCCTTCTTTCTATTCTATGTTATTATAACACTTGATTCAAACTTTTGCTACTAATCTATCCCCAATCCTACATCTTCTAGCCTATGGCTATATTTCCCATTTCTTTTCATCATTTCCATTTATTTCCTATAACTCTAAAGTTAAAATCAATGTAGGATTAGTAAGGGAGCCAACCCTCTCTAGAGATTGGCTTGGAGGACATTTATTTCCTCCAAAATTTTAATGTTGGCCATGTCTAGGGCGCACAAATGTATGTTTGTATTTTAGGCAGATATTTGACCAACAAGATGGCATGGGCCACACATAACCCAAGGTTGATTATATTATAATATTAATAGTAGGCTTCTCAGAGTAGAATAAGAACATGGATATATAAAGAAGATATATTTGTCATTGTAATCAAGATGGAGAGGAATCTTATGTAATCATCTTCTCCTATGAAGTGGCTAATGGGACTTTGCTCTCCTTAAGTGGCACTCTCATCTTGGGATATCTTATGGAGTTATTCCTTCCTTAAGGATTACTATTGGTGTTTCCCTACCTTAAGGGTATTATCTATATCTCTCTCATTTGTGGATTTTTATTGTGGATAATTATTTGTGGATGAATGATTTGATATTCTACATAATGGTGAATGATTTATGTTAATAAAAATAAATCTATGCAAGTGATATCAAGCAACAATTTTGGCAAAGTGGGGATTTTTTTGTGGAATTATAGAATTAGGGCAGATTTTTTTTGGAAAAACATCTCATATTTTAGGGGCCATATCTCTGCTAAATTTTAACTGATTTAGGCAATTCTTGGATCAATTTGTGCAAATTTTGAGGAGCTTTAAAATGGCCAGATAAAGGAATCTGAGTAGTATTGAGGAAGATACAACCTTTTTAAGTCAATCATATGGAATAAGGATAGTGACAAATTTTGCAAATATTTTGTAGAAAAAAATCTTATATTTTAGGAGTCATATCTTTGCAAAAGTTTATCCGATTTAGACGATTCTTGGACTAGTTTGTGCATAATTTAAAGAACTTTAAAATGAGTAGTCATATAAATGAATATGAGTAGTATTAAGGGAGAAACAACCTTCTAAATTCATCCATCTAGAACAAGGGCAATGACGAATTCTCTATTCATTATTTTTTCAAAAGACAAAATTTGTTTAGTTCGGGTAAGCAAATTAGTTGCTATTTATTTTTTTTTTGAAGAAAAATTGTAGATCTAGTTTTTTATGTGGAATTTTAGCTTCAATTTAGTGGTGAGTTCTATATTTTTAAAAACCCTAGTTTGCATTAGGGTATAATATATTTTCATGAAACCCTATATTTGTATTATCTTGGGGTGTGAACTTATTGAACAACAAAATTTTTATGGAGAAGATGATATTGATGTTAGGGATTGGTGGAAAAATTTTAAATGGTTGTATCAACCTCTTTGGAAAATTATGCTTCCTTGCTATCTTGGAGGAGAAGCTCTCTCCTGGTTTTATAGTTTTAATAGTGCCTTCACTTGGGATGAAATAGAGCATATGAAATAGAGCATATATTCTTGAGCAAATGGATATATTTTCATTTACAAAGAAATTTAGATATTTGTAAGAGAGATCTTGAGGAAAGGAATAAAAAGATAGATAGCTTGATGGATGTCATAAAAAACCATGAAAATAAACTACAAGGAATTCAAAATGACAAGAATGAAATGAAAGGTGAATGGGAAGTTTTCAAGAAACAAAATGAATACTATGAAAAAGAAATAAAATTAATCAAAGATAAAGGGAAAAATGTTAAGGAATATAGTGATAAGAATGAAGCCACATATTTGGATTTTCAAAATCAAGTGAAGGATCAAAAGGGTTTAAATTAATTTAAAAGTTCTATTTTGCAGGTTCATGGAAGCATTTAAAAGAAACAAGTTATTATTTCCATTGATCCTAGTAGCAGATACAATTTTATTAATATTGCTTTGGCTAAGGGGTTGTAGGTACACGCAACAAAAATAAAGGACATACATCTTGAGGGTGAGAATGTTTAGATTTTTGAAGATTTGAAGATCACCATGGATAAATATATTTTACATTTATATTTTCATACTATTGAGATGAATTATGAGGATATTATTCTTGGTTATCCTTGGTTAGATTCATTGGGTACTGTTAACATTAATGTGCAAATGAAGTTTATGAATTTATGGTACAAAAAAAATAAGATAACATTACAGGATATTTCTTAGATTAAGGACCAAGGATCCAAGGAAAAATAAGAAGTGATTGCAGAAAAACAACTTGAAGAACAAATAGAAGAACCTAAAACAAAATCCAAGAAGGTAGTAACAACAACAGAGTCCATGGAAGAGGTTGTAACAATTGATTCCATGGAAAAATAAGTAGTAGAGTCCAAGGAAACTTTGATAGAAGAGCACAAGGACACACCAAACAAAGAGAACAAAAAATCACAAAGTGTAGAAGATTTTAAAATAGTGGAGACAAATGTTAAGGAGTTAAAGGAAGTAGTAGTTTATCGTCATCCACAACACCATGAGTGATAATTATATTGGAGGTATGGCTAAAGGAAACCATGTTATGGTTCTACATAGAATCAGAAGGGCACCAAGTATGGTAGTTTTTGGAAGAGAAAGCATAGTGATCTTGGTTTTTAGAGCGATTCCTCAACATCAAGGAAAAAGTGGACCCATCTTTCAAGTTATAAAAATACAATAGCAAAAGCGTGGAGCTAATGAAGTAGATTTGGATACTCAAGTGGCAAAATGGCATACCAACATCAATATGTCACTAGGATGGATGGATGATCGAGATTGGTACCAGTTGCTTACATTGCTTGGAAAATCATATTATCTTATTTCTTCATATGTTTTGAGGATGAAACATTTATAAGGAGGGTGGCATGATAGGATACTTCGGAATAGATATTTGGGGATATATTATTATATTTTATAAGGGTTGACATGGGCCACGTATAACCCAAGGTTGATTGTATTATGATATTATATTATATTAGTAGTAGGCTTCTCAAAGTAGAATAAGATGGATATATAAAGAAGAGATATTTGTCATTGTAATAAGTATGGGGAGGAATCTTATGTAATTGTATTTTCCCATGAAGTGGCTTATGGGACTTTCCCCTCCTTAAGTGGCACTCTCATCTTGGGAGATATTTTGGAGTTATTCCTTCCTTGAGGATTATTATTGGTGTTTCCCTACCTTAAGGGTATTATCTATCTCTCACATTTGTGGATTGTTATTGTGGATAATTATTTTTGGATGAATGATTTGATATTTCTACATAATGGTGAATTATTTATGTTAATAAGATATTTCTTATCTAGCCCACATGGACCCTTATTTTATAATAAGGTTATATTATCATGCATTTCGTACATAAGGTTCAGTAATTAATTTATTCTATTAGTTCATTTCTTGGTTTAAATAGATGGATTTGATTGAGTCATTTTCGTATAACGCATTAGGCCCTACTTTTTAATACTATAATCTAATACCATATATAAATTTATTGGAAATATGTATGAACTTGTAAGATCCTTTTTTTTAATATTAGTATCTAATACCATATGTAACAATCATACATATTATATTTAAATAAACGAGCCATATTTTTTAATCTTCAAGTTAATTTATTTCTCATATCATCCTATTTTGTTTCATTTATGAGTTAATTATCTCATACTAAATGATTTGATTAAAACCTCGTCAAGCTATATTAGTGATTAAGAAATTTAAGACTTTATTAGTTAAATAGATCATCTCTCTTTCTAGATCTAATAAGTCATCTCTATTATTTATTTATTTTTTATTACATAGGAGAGTTGGTTATTCGCAACTATTTTTAGTAACTCGCAAGTGCAAGGTTTAAACCCCAGGGATTGATCCAAATAAACATATCTGTATCATTCTTGTTGACCCGACGTGATATGAGGACCACCGACCGCTTGGGGTTCATACTGTCATCGTCGATTTGACGTGCACTCAGAGGATTTGGAGCAAACTACTACCTTTGCAAAGGGTTGGCTTCCCCCAAGGTTTGAACCTAGGTCTCTTCTTGGTAAGTGCCCAGCTACACCTGCACTTACCAATATACCTAGTTCTTGGGGGTTATCTCTATTATCAATGACCATTTTGACCCCTAGTGTAATACCTTGCCTTGCCAACAAGACTTTGTTTTGATGACTATATATATGTATTATAATTTCATTGCCTAGCATAGTTGAAGATGATTGCAAATATGATAACATTATATGAATATAACTTTATGTTTTATCATGGGTTTTATAAGAGGTTCACAATGGATTTAAGTAAACACTTCGTTATCTTTCCATCTTGGTTTTAAAAGAGCTAACACTTGGTTTGTGTTACTAAATACTTAAAATGGTTTTATCTCACAATAAATCAAATGAGCATATGGTTAAGTTATCAATGGATGAAGGTTATTATTCTACTTGAATTTATTTGGTGAATTATTGTGTTGGTACCCTGAAATAAAAACTTATTAACCATGTAATTATGGTTAATGATTCAAGGGCTTAACCCCTTTTGTAAAACATGAAAAGTATATATATATTTATTTTTAAATATACTTAAAAACATATTTAAAAATGAAATTAAAAAAAAATGGGGGGGAAGGTGTGGGAGAATCCCATCCCTCATGATTGACTATCAAAGGGAATGGTAAAAAAAGGGAAGCATGCGTAGTCTGACTGGGGCAAGATGGGGGAGGAGAAATGAGGAGAAAAAAAAAATATGAGGAATAGGGAAGAGGGTAGGGAGCAAAAATTCGCAAAGCGGAACAAAGCAATCAAAGAGAGAAGGGAGACTGGACTTGCAGAAAGATAATAAGAGCTTCTTCCCTTTCATTTTCAAGTTAATGTTAGAAAGTTTACTTGCGAACAAGTGTACTAGTTGCTTGAACATAGTATGATGTAGTCCCATAAAATCATGCTTTCATTTTAGTGGAATAATGTTTAGAAACATGCAGACCTCTATGGAATAAGGATGTAGTCCCGTAAGAGATATGTTCAATATTATGCATTGTACTATTGTATTTAAAAAAAATGAGGCCCGATGTCAAAAGCTCTCTTATAGTTTAAGAAAAGGTTAATTTTTATTTTATGATAATTGGATGTTAAAGCTAATATTGCCACATGGGTATTGTTATAATATTATTATAATACAGTGGTAGAGAGGATTTCCTTTTAAATATCAACATCAGTAAGGCTTATGAAAAAGTCACCTGGCCATTCTTACAAGAGGTTATGAGGAAATTTTGCTTCAGTGATCGGTGGGTCACCCTTATTTTGGCTTATATTTCTTTAGTTTGGTGCTCCATTCTAGTGAATGGATCGGTGTCTAGATTTTTTAAGTCTCACTACGATTTGAGGCAAGGTGATCTGCTTTCCCCCTTCATCTTCATCTTTGTGGTAGAGGCTTTGGGGAGAGCGATTAGAAGGTTGAGTGGGGAAGTGGGTCTTCATACAGCTTTCCCATGTCTTCCCGTATCTCATCACCAATTTGTTGATGACACTCTGATTACTAGTGGTGCATTGGTATTTTTTTCTTGGGATATTAAAAAGATCTTATTGTGTTATGAGAGGGCTTTTGGTCAGGAGATCAACTTTACAAAGAGATTTCTCTACTTTGTTAACACTTGAGAAGCTAGGAAATCAAATATTGTGAATATACTCAATTGTAGGATTGCCACGTTGCCAGCGACCTATCTTGGTATGCCTTTCTTTATGGGGAGAATGAAAGACTCACTATGGGACCCTTTGATTGAAAGAATCCAACATAAACTAGCCTCTTGGAAAGGGGTGTTGATGATCCAAGCAGGGAAGGCAATACTTTTTCAAAGCATGCTCCAAAGCATACCCATTTATTTCGTGTCCTTATTCATGCTCCCTACTAAAGTAATGGATGAAATTGATCGTATTTGTAAAACATTCCTTTGGGCTGGATCGGATTTAAAAGGTAAGTACCACTTGGTCTCTTGGGATCATATTTACAAGAGGATAAAGGATAGGGCTCTTAATTTGAAAATAGTAGCACTTATGAATAGAGCCCTGGTTGGTAAATTAGGGTGGTTGTTTGCTTCGAAAATCGAGAGACCTTGGTGTTCTATCCTTAAAAAAATATATGAATTTAATTCTTTCTTGTCAGATGATCTCCCCGAGAGGCTCCATTTTTTGGAGAAGCTTAAATAATATTAGGGACTTTATGAAGGCTAAAAGCATGTGGATCATTAGTGATGGGAGAAACATCAAGTTTTGGGAAGATCATTGGTTGAGGGAAGAGTCATTATTGGATGACCCAAATCTCAGGGCTCTTGCTTTGAAAGCGATGGAGGAAGGTGAAATTTGGGTTTCCCAATATATGCCTATTGTCAATGGTAGGTGTTCATGGAATTCTCATCCCTATTGGGTGTCCAACCAGAATAATTTGGTTAGTTGGCAGAGACTTTTAGTGGAACTTAACAGGTATGCGATCAGACAGGACGATTCTAGATACCATTTAAATTGGAGCGGGAAAGCTGAAGGTGACTTTACTGTGAAATCAGCTTATTTCTTCCTTCTCCCAAAATATGAGGCTCTTTTCCAGCGAATCTTATTTGGATTAAAAGACTAATCCCAAAGATCAATATTTATTTTTGGTTGGTGACTCAAAATAAAATACTTTCTTTGGAGAATCTTCGAAAGAGGGGTCACATTATGGTGAAAAGATGCTATCTGTGCAAATCAATTTGGGAATCCATGCAAAATTTACTACTCAACTACCCGTTCACATGGCAGGTATTTATATTTATTTTTGTTTAACATTTATTGGGTGTTTCCAGGTATGCCTATTGTCAATGGTAGGTGTTCGTGGAATTCTCATCCCTATTGGGTGTCCAACCAGAACAATTTGATCAGTTGGCAGAGAATTTTAGTTGAACTTAATAGGTATGCAATCATATAGGATGATTCCAAAGATCGTTTGATTTGGAGCAGGGAAGCTAAAGGTGACTTTACTATGAAATCTACTTATTCCTTCCTTCTCCTGGAAGATGATGCCCTTTTCCAGTGAATAATTTTTGGATTAAAAGACAAATCCCAAAGATCAATATTTATTTTTGGCTGGAGGCTCAAAATAAAATACTTTCTTTGGAGAATATTTGAAAGAGGGGTCGCATTATGGTGAACATATGTTATCTATGCAAATCGGACTGGGAATCTATGCAACATGTGCTCCTCAGCTACCCATTCACATGGCAGGTATTTTTATTTATTTTTAATTGGTTTAACATTTATTGGGTGTTTCTAGGTACGTTGATGGACAACATCCTTCAATGGTGTTCGTCGTTCATGTCCCAATGACTATCTTGGTTGTGGAAAATTATGCTTCCCCATGCATGGTGGGGGTGTGGAAAGAACATAATACCCATGCTTTTAATGATGTTGAGATCAATGTTGTTAGGGTGGGTACTAAGATCATTAACAGAGCGTCGAAGAATGTCTTGGCTGCCTTTGTGGGTAAACGACCCAAGGTGCCCTCCTCCTTCGATGAAGTTGATTTGGAATTTAAATTGGGTTGGAGCACTCTTCCTCGGGCCTCCCTAAACTTGACCCTAAAGCAAGAATTAAGTGGGCCCATCTGGCTCTCATTTGACTGAAACTCAACTTTGATGGGGCCTCAAAGGGTAACCTCGGTAAGGCTGGAGCAGGTGGTGTTGTGTGAAATGAGAATGGTGACATCCTCATGGCATTTGCTGAACTTATTGATTCCCAATCTTCACACTTCATGGAGGCTCATGTAGCTTATATGGAGGTGAAATTGTTAGTGGGTGCTGACTATCAGAATGTGGAAATCGAAGATGACTCTTTGAACATAATCAAGATGCTCAAAGGGGAGTGTACACCTAGCTAGAATTTTCTCAATATTATTGCCGAATCTAGGATATTATTGTACACTTTTGAAAAGGTGTACATTCACCATGTGTTCCATGAAGGAATGCACTAGCCAATATGTTGGCCAACTGTGGTGTCCATTGTGCTACTTTTTTGGTGTGGGAAAATTATATCTCGAATGACACAGTCTCCCTTGCTAGGAAATAGGCTCATGATGCTTTGTTTTTGTAAGGAGGATTCGGACATCCCTTTGGCTCTCGTTGAAAGGGGTGTTTGGTCTCACTTTGCCCTTTGACCGAATTTTGTTAGAGTTTGTTTTACCTTCAAAGAATTGTGCTTTTCGAAGTTCTCTCTAAAATCATTATGGTTATTAGGAATTAAACTCTCTCGATTATTCCTAATAGGTATGATATTTTGGAGATTGTTATTATGGTTGAGAGTTTGGCTATATGTATAAGGTTGTGGGGACCCTTTCAAAACCCTCTCTTTAAATTAATACCAAAAAAATATATATTGTACGACGGGTTAATATCGTATGGAAATTAGAACGGTTTGATTATTTAATACCTTAAGATTGTTGACTATTAATTTAAAAAAAGACTAACCGTATCTTGACATTGTCATAAAATGAAAATAGTTGACTAATATAAAGGAATAGGAGTGGTAAAAATTTATTTATTTTAAATGATCAAGGTTGGATTGTTTTCAACACTTAGTTCTATTTAAGAATAGGAATGTTAAGATTCATTTATTTAATTAGATTAAGGTTGTTTTCAACCGTTAGCTCTATTTAAGAAAATGAATGTAAAGATTCATTTATTTAATTAGATTAAGGTTAGCTTGATTTTTATAATATAAAATGGTTGACAATTTTAAGGAAAAAGAGAATGGGCATATTCCTATTATTTACTTTGATCAAAGTGGACTTGAATTTTATCATATGAAGCTAGATAACTATTGTAAGGAAGAAAATGGTATAGGTTTAATTATTTAATTAAATTGAGGTTGGTTTAATTTTTTCATAAGAGTAGTTAGGTTAAGAAAAGGAATGGTAATGGTTTTATTATTATTATGTTTAGGTAGGATTTTGGCTGTTTAAGGTAAATTTAGGTAGAATTGTTCTAAATTAATTAAGGTAGAAATGTACTAAATAAATTGGATAGGATTTAAATGAGTGACCATGTGTGAGATTTGATTATATACTTTTCAATATAATCTAATTTATGAAAGCAAGTTAGCATTATGAATTGAAAAAATAGCTTAAATTGTAATGCCATATAAAGGGAACGTTCATGCGGAAGTAAAGGCATTATGAGGTGCCTTGAACTATTGATGGAACCAAATTTGTACATATGAATTAAAGGAGTAATTCATAATGCACCAACATAGATGATAGGAAAAATTTGATGTAGACGCAAGGCATTATGGGGTGTTGTTGGTCATCAAATCTTCCTAGGAAAGGATTTTGAGTAAGTGTATGTGCCCTAGACCTGGACCAACATTGAAAGGCCGAAGGGAAGAGATGCCCTTCATGCCAATATTCAGAGAAAGGTTGGCTCCTATACTAAACTACTTGGGTGTTTGAAGATAAGGGTGTAGGAAAGAGATAAAAGGAGTTAGGGTTAGAGAAATCAGTGATTTAATGTGGGAGAGAACAGGAAGCATGATCACTAACTGACAACTTGAATGGAAGCAAATAACACCAAGAATAAATGAAAGAAATGCAATATCAACCTTCCTACATATCCTCCAGGCGAGTTTCAGGGTATAGTCCTTGATCGCACATCGGATGTAGGGTTCAACTTTCTTGGTATACAAATGAAGAAAGACAAAAGAATCAAGCACAACAGGCAGCATAAAAGAAAGCTAATAAGACATTTTTCCACTACTATGTATCCTTCAGAATGAGTTTTAGGGTACAGTTCCTGATCGCACACCGGACGTAGGGTTCAGCTTTCTCAGTATGCATGCGAAGATAGACAAAAGAATCAAGCATAGAAGATAGCATAAAAGAGAGAAATGAAGCACAAAGGTCTTTAGTATTAATCATAGGACATCAAGTTATAACAGTTTTATCCCTTTTAAACAATACAATGCCTAGGTTTTTATAGAAGACCCGACCCTCTGGGTCATAATTACATAGCAAAGAGAAGTACACCCTCGAGCCCTGAGAATTCGACTTCTCGAGGCTCTCATGATCGAGCTCTCAAATTCGTTATCAAAACTGGTAACTATGACCAGGTCAATCATGGAAATATGCATTGATGAGTCATCTAGACGTCCTTGGTCTCTGGATACGGTGCTCGAGTGGCCGCCATGCTTGTCGGGTTCTCCATCATGGCCTGATACTTCATTTTCGATTTCCAAAAATGAGCAACAAGCTTATTGGGCACAAAAAATGTATTTATGAGGCACTTGAACTCCTTGGGAAAACACCCAGCTTGGAATATGTGCCCTTGAAGTGCTTCCCTAAGTATTCGTTCACAAATTCACTTCGCAATGGTTCTGATCTGAAGCAATAACTTCTCCTTGGTTTGTACTTCACAAAATTGAGCTTCACAAAACTGCTTTAGGGGTGAGGAGCGCTGAAGCATATTCACTTCACAAAATGGGCCTCTTCGTCTTTGCCACTTCGCTGACTAAATTGCTTCGCTAACGTCTTAAAGAAATGCTTCACTGCGATCCTCTTTCGAAACTGTGGTTCAGGAAGATTTCGGCCGAAGCAATTGTCTTCAAAATATGTTGCATTCTTTCACTTCGGGTAGAAGTACTTCGCACAAAATTAGCCGAAGCAAATGCTTCGCAATGACTTTTGGCGAAGTAAAAATGATTCGCTAATGGAGGGGCCCGAAGTGAGTGCTTCGAAAAGTTTCTGGCGAAGTACTTTCAATGCTCTTTCGAGTCTCGCTTCGCTAGTTTTTCGATCAAAGTGACTGATGGAAATGCTTCGGGCCCGAAGTAGTTTTATTGTTCTTTCTTTGTATTTTACTTCGACAACACCGCTTTGCAAAAATCTCGCCTGAAGTGGCTGCTGGAAATGCTTCGGGCCTGAAGTAGTTTTCTTGCCTTAGCCAATTTGAACCATGGTCTGGACCTTCCTTCTTTGGTGAAGTTGTTCTTTTGAATGTCACTTCACTCAACTTTCACTCGAAGTAGTGGTTTGAAGTGCTTCGGGCCCGAAGTTCTTCACTACCCTTGTATTCTCCTTCGACAATACTATTTCGCAAAATTTTTACTTGAAGTAGTGCTGGAAACGCTTCGGGTGCGAAGCTCTTCTCATTTTCCTTCAACAAATTTCTTTTCTCTAGCCCTTTTGATAGCGAAGCCCTTTTTTTTTCTCTTTTATATACAAAGGGGTGGTATTGAAAGCCAAAATTGCTGCAAATAAAAATAACAAAGAAAACTTCACAAAACACTGTACAAAATTTGATTTCCTTTTCTACCCCTTGAGAAATTTGACAAAATTGTCAACATTCTTTGTGGCTTGTGGGGCAACGAGCTCGTCTCGGTGGGAGAACCCCTAGCTTTGATCCATTGGGTTAGATTCCTCTCCAGATCCTTCTCCCCGTTCTCCCTCTGGGAGTGTCTCCGCAGCTGGTTCTCCTTCTCCTGCTACTTCTTCTTCCTCCTCTGCTCCTTCGTCTACTGACATGGCCTCCTGCTGTGGTGATGGGATGAGACGGTCATGGATTCTCTTCATGGTTCGGTGAACGTGAGCCCAGACCCCTTTCTAAAATGGTTCTTGGTCTTCGAGTGCCTTGACCAAAACATGGAACCGATCAATCTGCCTTATGTCGACGTGTTTGATTCTTGCACCTAGGTCATTCAAAAAAGCCATGATTCTACAGTGTCTCAGGATGAATTCAGTGACTTGTCCCTCTGTGACTGGCTCTTCCCACTCATCCATTTTTGAGATGTCATTTTCAAAATGGAGCCACGTCGGCTTAAGTTCTTCCTAGGTGAGAAGGTTATCATAATCGTCTATGAAACTCGGGAAACCCAAGGAAGAAAGGTCTTGGAAGTAACTCATTGATGTGCGTTGCTCCTGTTCAAATATATCTAGGAGGGCCTTTGCCTTTTGCACTTTCTTTACCTTGGAGAAGGCGCAAATAGTGGCTTGGGCAGTAGACCAATCCCTAGCCATTCGACTCATAGCACCAACCTGCAAGTCTTGATATCTAATACTTTGGACCTCAAAAGCAAGCTTGAGTCACCTTTTGATTTTCTAGATCACCTCATCTACTATTGGTCCCTTCTTAGCAATGGCATGCTGGGCTTCGATGACAGATTAAAATCGATAAGGCATTGGAGGCCTGAGATCTAAAACCTTTGAGCAGGTGAGAGCGGATCTCCTTGATTCTGCCCTTGTCGAACAGTTCTAGGTTTGCTTTTTTTAACAATTGCCGTTGGGCCTGCAAGATCTTATTCTCAAGCTCTTTGGCTTTTAGCTCATTTTTGGCCTATTTCCGTGCTTGGTGCTTGGTCGAAGTCTACAATTGTAGGATTTATTGTTTGAGGGTATGTGTTTCTTTTTTCAACAACTTGCACTATTTCTGTGAATCCTCCAACTCAGAGCGAATCCTAGCAAGCTCTTCTTCCAACTTGATGTTGGCATTTTCTACTTCAATCCTGCATTGATTGGCAATATTTGCATGTGCTCAAAAAGTTTCAACCCTAACATGCATGGATGCAGATTTTTCATCTATATCTAAATGCTCCAAGTCCTTGGTATTCTCCTGGTAATTGTAGTCAGCTGGATTCATTTCATCCAAAGGCTTCTAGACCTTAGGAACCTTCCTAACCTTATGTAACTTTTTGCCCTTCAGGTCGAAGACCGCACATTTTTTGACTTGGGCCAGAGATCGCCCTCTTTTATTTTTTGCCTCCTTCAACATTTTCTTTGTATTTTGTTGAGCTAGGAGTAGCTTCTCGACTAGGGGGCACTCCTTTATTAAAGATAAATCTATTTCAAAAAATGTCGAGTCTCCAGCCAAAGGTGTGAACAAATATAAAGAACTAACAGTGGATGATTCCCTTGATGGCTCGAAGACGGGTGTAGCAGGGGCTTTGGCAAGCGAGACTATGCTTTGAGCTATGGGAGAGTGGGTTACGGGACTTGGTGTTGGGACACTACCTTTGCCTTGACTTGGGATTGAAGGAATGACAACATGGGTAGGTGAAGTGGTTCCAACGGGTCTGTCCTGATTAGACGACTCGGGTGGAGTGGAGCTATGCAGGATTGGACTGGAAATGGGCAGTATCTAAGTGGGTGATTGACCTTGTAGGGGATGGAGAGATTGATGAGGACTTTCAATCGGGACTACCATGGATGTGTCAGAGACCAATTTGAAGCAAAGAGAGTGCATACCTACGTGCCCTCCTGGCAAAGCGGCCGTGGTGACATCTTGGGTGGTTGGCTCTTGTTCCTTTCGGGATTCAACACTCCCGACCTCCACAACTTCTACTTTGAGGTCTCTTTATTGTTGGAGGAGTTCCTCCACATCAATGATATCTATCTTAGGGACCGTCTCAGCACTTGGTGGCCCTGCATCCTCGATATTTGCTTCAACTAGGCCTGATGCAGGTGATTTAGTAGTACTTGTAGGTTTCATGCGAGGTCACTTTGGGTGGTTCGGAGGCACTTGAATTTGCTCCTACATTTTTCTTTTCTTTCTCTCCAACAGTTGCTCTACATATTCAGCACTTGTGTCATGGATCTCTGACAGCTTCTATGGTAGTGCTATAGGCATAGCTTCGGCCCCTAATTCTATTTCTTCCTCCGAGGTATCTTTAGCTCCTCCTGGGCTTTCACCTGACCCTGGGGTAGTCGAGGGAACAAAATCCACAAAGGATATAGACTTCCAAGTTTCGACATTGGTGTCATAAAGAATCGTGAAGTCTTTATCTGATGCTAAGAGTCCATAAGAGTTCACCTTTTGGCGATGGACTCTCATTATCCACCATTCTCAAAGTTTTTCCTTGCTCCAATTCTTTACTTCCTCCTTCAAATCGTCCCTTGCATTTTTCCAAAATGTGGAGCTTGGAGTCAGGAGGGGGTACTGATCAGGGTTGAACTCGACCTCCATAGGATAGAACTCATGCCATGGAGGCAATGTCCTCATTCTTTCCAAATGCCACTCCAGATATTTTCCATTGGGGTTATTCCTTTGTTCCACAACTTTGGGGTGAGGGCAGATGTGGAAGTTTTTAAATTTTAAATGATCCCTCATCACGCCCAAAGGATCATAGAGCCATTGCTGAGGAATCTATAGTAGGCCAAAATTGGCAAGATTTTCCTCCAAGAAAATGTTCTATTTTAGGGAAAAGACTTCGATTACACCCATCCTGAAGGGGAAGTCACAAGTATGTGCGCACTTCTGGCTGTGACTGTATACTGCATTTGTAGAGTCGCTCTGTCGAGCGACTTCCAATGCAAACTGATATTCAGAGGGGTATATTGGTAACAGGAAGGGATTCCCTATGAAACCGAACAAGCGAATCACCAGTCCCTATGTCAATTGGAAAATGTCCCCCCTCTTTCCTTGCACCACTCTATCTCTTAAATTGAGTGGTACCCGAGGACAAGAACCTTTTAACAGATGCATGGTAGGTCCTAAAAATTGCTGATTAAAAGGATAATAGGACTCTGCCCTCAATAAGAGGGGAGTCCATTGATACACTGGCAAAGGATTTCCATCCTTGTCGCTCGGAGATATGGCGATATGGGGAAACTGCTTATGAACCTGGTAGAAGTACAACCAGACAAGAAAAGAATAGTGTGCGAAGTACTGGCCTATTGCTGAATTCTTCATGCTAGTGAGCCTTGTATGCAGGGTTCGGGCTACCCATTCTGCCCAGTCAAAGAAAACTAATTTGGTGTTCAACCTTGAAGCGTCAGGGGCATAAAACTCCCCTCTAGAAATGCATTCGGCCAAAGACACCTTCCAGGGCCGTACTGAAGCATCTGTTGACAAGCCCGCCACCCATGCAATGATGGAAAAAATATCGATGTTTTTGAAGGCTTCCAAGGGTAAGGGCATCTAGGGCAACTTGTTTGAAGGTAGCCCACTCTTGAGATTCTCACGCAGGAATTTCAGTATGTAGCTATTAGAGGTGAATGTCTCCATTTGTTCGCTTAAGATGACATTATGAACTAAATAGCCTTTGGGTGGACCTTGTTGTGGTGCGAAGGATGCTTGTACATCTTCCTTCAGGATGGAAAACAACTTGTGACCCAAAGCGTCTAACACTTGCTTGGACGCAGGTTGGTAATTCTATGCGATAGCGTAGATCAGCTCGAGATAATGGTGATCAAGCAAGGTTAAAAACTAGTAAATCTAGGAGTAATATGCAGCAGCTCTCTTATTTTTTGGGGTGAGTCTGCTTGTCATGAAATCTATGGTGCGTCGGAGATCGGATACACCCTTAGAGAGTTGTGTGTCTCTAATCTTCTCCCACCCATCAATTGGTGGTTCCACAAGTTGTTCTTCCTCTGAGTCATCCCCTTCTTCCATTGGCTACTTTTTAGGGCAAGGGGGGAGGCTTAGCTTCTTCGGAGTATGCTTTTTCTCTTCCTTACCCTTTGTTTTTTTAGGGCCTGCAACTTCGGGCTCTTTCCCCTTCTCCTTGGAGTTTTTCTTTCCCATGTTGCAAGTGATAGCGATAGAGTTCTTGATACAGAGGGCTTTAATGTGAATGACCAGATGCAAAGGATAGGAGGATTGCAGAGTATCTGAAGGTTCTTAGTCTAGCTTGAACTGATGAACAAATAACTTCCCTCTTGCTAGGAATTCACATTTTATAACCTAAGAAGGCAACCACCTAAATTTATGGCACCTACTAAAATTAAATTTACACATTGAACGAAAGTGGCTGTCGTATTCTTAAATTGATTTTGCAGTGATGTGGTACATAGGGCTACACGCTTCGATGATTACACTTTGTATTGGAGACGCAAATCACTGCCACCTCATACCTTGGTGCAGGCTTTTCTTTTCCCTTTTTCTAACTAAATTACCTCAAGAAATGCTCGACCACCTTTTGCCTTAAATTTGTCTGTTTCATACTCTTTTCAAGGCTGCTGTCGACACGTTCTTCGAGGAATGTTTCAAATTCTCCACCTCATGCATGGTTGGTTTGGCAAAGTCAAACTTAATGTTAAAAAATGCTTTGCGGTGAACCTTTGGTTTGGACTACCTTTCGATGCTTCGAGCCCAAAGTACTTTCCTTTTTGCCGTGCTGCCACTCTGTTTTGCGAAGGTCGCTTACCAAAGCTTTACCCTTTTGGAAACTGCTTCGCTCACTTCTGCTTCAAAAACTGCCTCGCGAGACCCTCTTAAAATCTACCTCGCAAAACTGCTACCCGAAGTATCTACTAAAAATGCTTCGGTTGCGAAGCTCTCTTTTGTGCCTTTGGTTTGGTCCTTTTGAGAGTAACATACTTCGCGGTGAACCTCCCTACACTTGCTACTTTGCATCAAAAGTCTCCGAAGAGGATTTAGAAGTGGTACTTGGATTTTGCGATATTGGAACATGATGTACATACAAATGCAAATTATATACAAAAGTACATATACACACTTTTTTTTTTTTTAGAGAAGAATTGTGTTTTACTTTAGCGGTGAAAAATCTTCAGATGAAGACCATTGACAGAGATCGGAAAAACTTGGCCATCTGCATCTTTGAGGATGAATGAATTGGCCGAGTTCACCTTCATAATTTTGAACGGACCATCCCAAAAGGCATCTATCTTGTCGTGATTCCTAGGCTTGGATTTCCAGGAGTCCCACTTCCATACCAGATCTCCCACTTTGAATACGCAACCGGATGATTTCTTCTTGAACCAATCCTGGGTGACCTGAGCATGCTTAGTGAAGTTTTGGTAGGCTTCTTCGTGATCTTCCTCTAGTTGTAGCATCTAAGCTAATCTATTTTCCATTGGGCTAACTCCATCTTCTACCTCTAATAGCTGTAGTGTAGGGATCTCTACATGGATGGGTAAGATGGCCTCCTTGCCGCAAACCAAGGCATAAGGTGAAGTCTTGATTGACTTCTTGACAAAAATTCGATCGGCCCACAAAGCTCGATCTAGAAGGAGGTGCCAAGTCCTTTTTTTTGTCTCTACAAGATTTCTTAGCACCCTCAAAAAAGTCTTATTGGTGGATTCTGCCAATCCATTGCCCTATGATAGTAATTGGAGGATACTTTATGATATACCCCATATCTGTAGAGGAATTCATTGATTCTGGCACCTATGAAACCAGGGCCATTGTTCGTGATGATCTATTTGGGGATGCCGAACCGGGTGATCAATCCTTCTAGGAAGGTGATTACAGTTTCTTGATTTGCATGCTTCATGGGAATTGCTATGGCCCACCTAGTGAAGTAGTCAGTTGCGGTCAGGATGAACTTGTATCCCATGGAAGAGTTCAGAGATACGACTGCTATAAAATCCAAACCCCATTGTTGAAAGGAAGTTTCTACTCGTATCGGTTGGAGGGGCATTGTAGCATTTTTGTTTCAGCCAGCAAACTTTTGACACTGATTGCATTTGCGACAAACTGCGAAGGCATCGATAAAGAGTGTGGGCCAATAATAACCTGCATTGATGATCTTCAACGTCGTTCTCCCTACGAAGTGACCTCCAGATAGTCCTGAATGGAATTCTCCCAGGACTCTCCTTTTATCATCATATTTGATGCACTTGAGAAGGACACCATCAATTTTCCTAAAAAATAGGCCTTCGAGGCACAGAGTGTATCAGGAGGACCGCATCCTGAAATGTCTTTGCTGCGATGTATTTAGATGCGAAGGACATTTGCCAGTGTTGAAGTAGTTGACTATTTCACTAACCCAATCCTTCTCGTCCTCCTCTTGGTTCACGAAGCATCCTTCGAACAGTGCGTCATCCCCCTGAGGTTATGTAGCTTCGGCTGCTACGCTCTTCGCCAAATTTTGACACAATGCATGACCATGAACTAGTTTGGTAGGCTTGATTTCAATGTCAAATTCCTGTATCTTGTTTACCTAACTGGCTCTCTTGCTTCCCAATTCTCCTTGGATGATAAAATTGCGCACATCAGGGTGAATGATGAAAACTATGACTCAACTTTGGGAGATGAACTGCTTGAACTTCCTCAATGATTTCATTACTGCATGCACCTGACGTTCTATGAAATTATATCTTTCTTCATGGGGATTGATCACCTGGCTCAAAAATGTGATGGGGCGCTCCTCACCATCTTGCCCCTTTTGTGTTAGGACAACAACATAGCTCTCGAGCTCTCCTATAGCATACATGATAAAATCCTGACTATAGTCAGGGTTGATTAGGACCGATGCCTGAGTGATTCAGGCCTTAATATCCTCGAGTGCCTCCTTTCTCTCTTTCGTCTAGTTGAATTCAGTACCCTTCTTCAAAATTTCGGACATTGGCTTGATAACTTGGGCAAAATCGGGGACAAACTTCCTTTCGAAGTTAATCTGGCCGAATAAATATTGAAGTCCTTTCTTATCTGCTGGGAGTGGGAGCTTCATTAGAGCCTCAGTTCTGTCAGGATCTACAACGAGTCCCTTTTCTGATATTGTGTGTCCCAGCAACTTTCCTTTACTGACTGCGAATATGGACTTCTTTGTATTGATTGAGATGCCAAACTCTCGATATTTTTCAAAAATTTGTTGTAGATGTACGGGGTGATCCTCCCTTCTTCGGGAGAAAATAGTCATGGCATCTATATAGATGATGATAACCTTATTTAGAAGCTCACCAAAAGCAAGATCCATCACTCTCTGGAAAGTGGCACCAACATTCGAAAGGTCAAATGGCATTCGCTGGTAAGCAAATGTCCCCCATTTGGTGGTGAATGTCATTTTGAGCTAGTCTTCATCTCTAACCCAGATTTGATTGTATCCAAAAAAACCATTGAGTAGAGAGAAGCGTTGAGCTCCAACCATCGAGTGCAAGATCTTATCGATTTGTAGGAGAGGATAGTGGTCCTTGAGGGAAGCCTGATTCAGGTTGCAAAAGTCCAAGCACAACCGTATATCTTCATTCTTTTTTCTAACGAGAAATAGGTTCGTTACCCAAGAAGAATGCTTGATAGGATATATTATCTTTGCCTTGAGCATTTTCAAAATTTTTGCCTTCATCAAGACATCGATTTTTGGATTAATCGGCCTTTGCTTTTGTCGAAAAGGTTTGACCCCCTCCTGTAGTTCGATTGTGTGTTGAACCAGCTACCGATTGTATCCCCTGAGGTCTTGATAAGACCAAGCAATTATGTCAGGATATTCCCTACACAGAGACTGGATCTGTTCTATTTCTTTTGAAGTGCAATCGGTTCCAACTTTTATTGCCATTCGAGGTTCAAGCTCTAAATCTCGATACTGCTTTTCATTAACTTTGAACATGTGAGAGAGTGCTCGATCATTCTGATAAAAGAGGATTTCAAGAGTGACCAGTCCCTTGGGAACACAGTTGTTCTTCAACTAAACTAGCCCCTCATATCCTTCTTCATCAGAGCTTCTATCTTCAACTGTGGCAGCTTCTTGGATCATGAAATTTACAATCTGCTTGTCATTGTCAAAGACTTGCCAATGTAGGTCTTTGTCTGGGATAGAGGGCCTGTAGATCATCCTTACAGCTTTGGGCTTGTGCACCATGTCTTATGCAGGAGAGTACTTAGCTACAATGGATGCGAGGACATCAGCATGTCGATTATTTTCTCATGGGATTGACTGTAGATTGAGAGACTCGAACTGGTCGAACATGTCCCATACCCTATTGCGGTATGACTTTAGATAATGTTTCTTCAAGGTACACCTGTTTGTAACCTGGTTGCATACCAGTTCAGAATCTCCAAAGATTTGGAGATGCTTTATGCCTAACTTATCAGCCTTCTTGAGTCCTAGGCATAATGCTTCATATTCTACTACATTGTTAGTGCAGCTCCATGTCAACCGGTAGCAATACTCCTTTTGCTCTCCGAATGACGAAACTAGAAGAATCCTCGCCCCTGCATCATTTTTGCATTGGGCCTTGTCAAAGAACAATTTCCATAGTCCTTCTTGGGCACTTGTTATGTTCTTTGGTTGGGTGTGTTTCTTAGGCTTTGTGATCACATAACATCCTATCTCGATCTCCACCATGGCATTAAAGTCTGCCAATGGGAACTCATCTTCATAACTTAGTTGCGCAAGAGATTCCTCAACCAGGTCTACCTACCCTACTTGCTCCACTATTGCATTCATTGGATCATTGTTCTCTTCAAAAATCTTCTGCACAAGGAAGGAAGAAGGCTTATCATTGTAAATCTTCACCTTTTTTCCTTTTAATGGAATCTCTAGATGAGAGTAATCCATGGACATATATTCACCCAACTTTGCCTTGAATTTCCTTGACAAACACATACTGAAGTATGGCTCTAGGTCGATGACCACTACCTCTTGTATGACCGTGATCTGAGGCATCTTATGTAGTCGGATAGGAATGTCCTTGATCACTCCTACAGTCTTCACTGGGGTACCATCCAGCTGGAGCACACCGTGGATGCTTCACGTATATTCCATTCCTATCTCTTCGCATACTTCCCTCGGCATGACTGTTGTCGTGGCTCCAGAGTCGATCATACAGTTATGTATAATATACCCTTCCATTTGTAGAGACAGGTAGAATAGAGGTGGTCTGTTCTTTCTCGTAATAGATACAGATAGGGTCTTCACAAGAGCAAGCGGTGATGTTTTTTTTGCTTTAGTCGACTTCAGTGACTCTTGCAGTAGGTCCACTTGTCTAGGTAGTTGTAGTGCATCGTACAAGCTGATCTTGGCTAGAATTTTCTTTAACTCTTCTACAATGTTGTATGTCAGGGGATTGAGCACCTTGGGTTATTTTCTCAGCTCATATCTGGTGTGATACTGCTTTGTAGCTTCGACTCTTTGCCGCTTAGTCAGTGAAGGAAACTTGAACTTTTCCTTAGCCTGCTCCTTTGTTTCTGCCAGAGGTGGCTCGACAGAGGCCTTTTGAGCCTTTTCTTTGATCGGTGCAGGTGGAGGAGCTTCATTCAAAGCCGAAGAAGATGGTTGTCCCTTCTCGGGTCGAGCATGTACTTTTAAGGGAGCCATCTGAGTAGCATCCACTTCTATCGCCTTATTTCCTCCTCTAGTAAGCACTACAACTGGTTCCTCCTTGCCAATCGCCAGGTTTTGACTCATCTGCCTGATGAAATTGACTTGACCGCTGTGACTACTACTCGCCAACGTTTGTGTTAGCGTATATTTGTTAGTATATTTGTTATTACATTATATTATTAATTAGGCAAAACTTGTTATTTTTTATAACAAGTTCTATTTCAGCCTTGGATGGTTTCGTAACCTCTAGGCTATTTCAGCCTGTAGATGTATTATTTAAACCATCTCGGACATGAATCAAATAGCTGTTTTATCTAACATGGTATCAGAGCTTGTGCTGAAATTTTTTACAAATGCTTGCTGGGACGTGCGACTGTAAATTACAAATAGTTGCTGGGAGGAGGCATTTTTTTTGTCTTTGGGAGGATGCATTTTCTCTATGCAGACGCGACACATCGTGCGTCCGCGTGACTGTGGGAGGCCCCCCCTCCCCCCACTCCCGTCATGCCGGGAAGAGCAGAGCCCAAACGAGGAGGACAGATCCTGAAAGAGGAGGAGAACAACGCTACTTAGCGCTGTCGTCCAACGCACCCCTCACACGCCACTAGGCAGAGGTGGAGGTGCGACCAGAACGAGCTTCGGGCTCGTGTAGAAAGAGGAGGGCGCCCCCTGATCCAAGTGGATTAGCCCGCTAGCTCACCTGACAATGAGCTATGCGGTAGGGCTCGAGGAGCCCTGAGGTTGCAGGTTCCAATCCTGCCGACCCCTAAATCAGGTATAAGTTTTTTTATTTAATTTTGACTAAAGTTTTATTTTTTTTAATAATTAATATTTTATATTAATTAAATTATTTCTTAATTATTTTTTTTTAATTTAATTAGAAACTTATTTAATTAAATTTGAAATATTTTTTATTAAAATATTAAATTTTACTTTTTTCAAAATTTATAAATTGCTAAAATACCATAAAAAGGGGGGATAGAGAGAGTAATTTTTTGAAAAATAGCAATTTGGTGAATTGTAAAAGGTGCATTTTTAGCTGCGCCCGACACCTAGTGGGTTATTCCTGTGGGCACTTTTTTTTTGTTGTATGTTGCATATTTGATTTCTTGCACTATAACATTAAAAGTTAAAATCAAATTCACTCCCTAAGTCCCCGGAATAATTAAAACCCATCCGTGCAATTTATTGCACTGCAGCATTCGATATTTGTGATACCTTTGGCCAACACTTACAGGTAAAGCTGTCGTGATTGCGCTACTGTATCCGTCGCCTAATATAGCTACTACAACGACGTCTGATCTTGTTCTCTATAAATCGTCGGGGAGAGATAAGTTTGCCATTTTGCATTTTTTTACTCCATCCACTACCCTTAATCTCTCTTGTGTTTAGGCATAAATTCTGACGAAGTATTCTTCATAGTGTTTAGGGGAAGTTACACCCCACGCATGAGAAGAATCTTCTATGGTAGGTGCCATCAACAAGGCGATTCCATTTCAGTACTGCTTATGTTCCACGTATCGTATGATCTCTAAAACTCACCTATAGTTTCCCTCACGTAAGGGCGGGTATTTTGTACGATATAAAGGCCTAGAAAAAGGTATATCGAAAGGGGGACCAATTGGTGTTATAAGGAACCTTCATCATGTCTACAAAACTAATGATTGATTCTCATCAGTTGTTGAAAGGTCCTAATTACACACCATGGAAAAATAAGATGAAGGCCATCCTAGCAATGGATGATTTATGGGATGTTGTATCTGGAGCAACAACCAGACCTTCACCTATTGTTTGGTGCTACAACTCCATCTAATGCTCAAAGAGACTTTGATAAGCTAGACAGTAAAGCAAAAGTGCTCATCTTGCTTGTTGTGTCTGATGAAGTCCAACCCCATATTGCTGACTGTGCAACTAGTAAAGCGGCATGGGATGCCCTTAATACTATATATGAGGGAAAGAACGATTCCACCATTCTATTTCTTCAATCTCAATTACACGATCCGAGCATGAAGCGGGGTGAGACAATTGAATTCTTTCTTTGCAGAGTTTCTAAATTGAAAGCAAAGTTGAATTCTTTGGGAGAACTAGTTGAAGACAAGCTCCTTACTTCAGTTGTATTGAGAGCTTTACCTGATTCTTATCAGGTGTTGATTACTTCCCTTCATGTATCACAACGAAAAATTACTTATGTAGAATTGGTTAATATGCTTCAAGAGGAGGAAGCACGCCAACTACAGAGAAATGATTCTTCTAACATTGCTCTCTACATCAACAGGAAAGGGCAAAACCAGAAGAAGGGTAATTTTTAGAAGGGAGGGAATTCACAAAAGGATTCAAAAGGGAAACAAACTCAACAACCTCAACAAAAAAAGAGATATTGCAAGATCTGTGACAAAGAAGGTCATGATACAAACAAGATGTTGGCATAAGAATAAGCAATCAAAATAGAAAGGCCGAAACAAACCACAAAAGAACAAACAACAAGTGAATGTTGTTGTTGAAGAATCTGACATGGATTTTGAGAGAGCTCACAAAGTTCTCATGACTACCATAGTGTCCAAGCAGACGGATCCTATATGGTATGTTGATTTTGGAGCCAGTAAGCACATGACTGGTGACAAATCGTGGTTTGAGTTTTTTGAGGCCAAAGAGGGCAAACCTGTCACTATTGTTGATGATAAAACCTACAAGGTTCAGGGAGAAGGCACTGTTTTAGTCACTCTTCCTGATGGCAAGTTTCAGATTGATAAAGTTCTCTATGTTCCAGGATTGGCAAAAAATTTGTTGTCAGTCACACAAATTCTGGACAAAGATATGGTTGTGAACTTTAGTGTTGAGGGAGGCAAGAAGTGTTGTTCTATTACCAAGAAGGGTAAGAACATTGCAACCGCTTCATATAAGCATGGCTTATTTGCCTTAGATACTATCTCTACTCCACATGTTGCCATGATAGTCTCTACAAAGGAGGCAACTTCCCTATGGCACAAGAGATATGGACATTTGAGTTATGGTTACTTACTTGAGCTAAGTAAGTATGAGATGGTTAAGGGTATTCCTTCCCTTTCTACCACTTTACCAGTTTGCTCTAACTGCTTGGCAGGAAAGCAGCATAGAGTGCCTTTTGAAAAGAGCTCTACTAGAGCAAAGAAACCTCTGGAGTTGGTTCATACTGATCTGTGTGGTCCCTTCACTCCCAAAAGTTGTGGGGGTAAGAGGTATTTTCAGTTATTTATGGATGATTACTCACAAAAGATGTGGGTATTCTTTCTTCAACTGAAATCTGAAGCATTTGGCTTCTTTCAACAATTCAAGAAATCTGTTGAGGAGTCAAGGACTTCTATAAAGACCCTCCGCTCAGATCGATGGGGGGAGTTCACCTCTAAAGAATTTTCTACATTCTTGAAAGAAAATGGGATCACAATACAGTTAACTACTGCTTATACTCCTCAACAAAATGGAGTTGCTAAAAGGAGGAATCGTTCCATCATGGAAATGGTTCGTTGCATGCTCACAGGAGCTATACTTGAGCAACTATATTGGGTAGAAGCTATCACCACAACAGTATATCTGTTGAATAGGGAACCCACAAAGGCCCTACAAGGAATGACTCCACAGGAAGCATGGAGTGGTAGGAAACCCTCCATTTCTCATCTATGCATTTTTGGATGTAAAGCTTTCATGCACATACCAAAAGAGAAAAGGAAGAAGCTAGATGAGAAGACATTGAAGTGTATTCTTCTTGGGTATGATGAGCACTCTAAGGGTTATCATTTGATTGATCCCTTAACTAAGAATATTCACATAAGTAGAGATGTTGTTTTTGATGAGGCTTTCACATCAGCAAACACATCAGATGTATACCTAGACCTTGTGGAAACTAAGGTTGTTAAATCTCCTTCATCAAAGGTTGGAGGTTCTTTTGGATCTTCTTAAACACCTAAGAAGAAGAATCCAAAGTGGTATACAAATACAATCAAAGACTCTAAGCTATCTACTCCACCAAATTTGACTTTGGATAGGCCTCGTACTCACAACATGGCTCGACAGGAGAAAGCTGCAACAGAGAATACTGGGGTTGATGATCTGTGTCAATATTTTAAAGAACTTTACGTAGATCCAGGAGAGAGATACGGAAGATATGGATATTGATAGTGATAAGGTATTTATGTCTTCCATAGACGATCTTGAACCTGCATCAATACAAGTTGCTCTCGATGAGCCTCAATGGAAGGCTGCTATGGATGCAGAGTATAAGTCTTTGATGAAAAACAAAACTTGGAAGCTTGTCGATCTGCCACATGGAAAGAAACCCATTGGCTGCAAATGGGTGTATAAATTCAAGTACAAATCATATGGGACAATTGATAAGCATAAGGCCTATCTTGTTGCAAAGGGCTATGCTCAAAAGGAAGGCATTGACTATGAGGAAACTTTTGCACCTACTGCTCGGATGACAACAATTTGAGTTATTTGTGCTATGGCAACACGGTTTGGGCGGAAAGTTCATCAAATGGATGTCAAAAGTGCCTTTCTGAATGGTGATCTCCAAGAAGAAGTCTATATGACTCAGCCAGAAGGATTTGTAATGGAAGGCCAACAGCAGAAAGTTTGCAAATTGGTCAAATCCTTATATGGCCTGAAACAAGCTCCTCGAGCTTGGTATATAAAAATGGACAATCACCTCCTGCAAGCATGGTTTTAAGAGATGTCCGTCGGATGCAAACCTCTATTTCAAGAAACGGGGTTCTGAGATAGTGTTGCTTGTACTCTATGTTGATGATCTACTCATTACAGGGAGTTCAAAAACTATGATATCTATCGTCAAAAGAGACTTGTGTCAATATTTCGAGATGTCAGATCTCGGACTTCTCCATTACTGTCTTGGTCTGGAATTCAGCCAGAAGGAGCACTCCATCAAAGTGTCTCAGAAAAAATATGCCAAGACATTGCTAGAAAAATATCGCATGACTTATTGCAAGCCAATGGCAACTCCGATGGAGACTGGACTTCAGTTATCATGATATTATGATTCACCTCAGGTAGATGGTACTCTCTATCAACAATTTATTGGGAGTCTCATATATCTGACCAATACTAGGCCAGATCTCGTATTTGTTGTCAACTATCTTTTGAGGTTCATGCAAGAGCCTAAGACCACTCATTGGAAAGCAAAAAAATGTGTTCTTCACTATGTCCGTGGCACAATGGAATATGGCCTAGAATACAAGAGGAACAACAAATTCTTCTTGCAAGGATACACGGACTCCGACTATGCCGGATCATTTGATGATCGCAAGTCAACTTCAGGATATATTTTTCATCTTGGATCCGATCCTGTCTCTTGGCACAACAAGAAGCAATAGGTGGTTGCTATTTCATCAATAGAGGCAGAGTATCGCGTCGCACGTGAAGCTGTGTGCAAAGTGATATGGTTGCGTCGCATTCTGACAAGTATGGATCATCCATCCAAATCTCCAATACACTTGTTTTGCAACAATCAGGGTGTTATGAACCTAGTCAAGAATCTAATCCATCATGAAAGAACAAAACACATTGACACACAATGCCATTTCATTCGAGATGAAGTTTTGAGGCACCGAATTCAGCTTCAGCACATTCCCACTAATGCTCAAGTTGCAGACATTTTCACTAAGGCACTTGCACATGTCAAATTTGAATTGTTTCGCAGCTCTCTTTGTATTGCAAAATGATGTAATCAGGGGGGATGTTAGTATAGCTAATAGTTATATCATTACCAAAATAATGTAATAAGGGGGGATGTTAGCGTATATTTGTTAGTATATTTGTTATTACATTATATTGTTAATTAGGCAGAACTTGTTATTTGTTATAACAAGTTCTATTTCAGCCTCGGATGGTTTCGTAACCTTCGGGCTATTTCAGCCTGCAGATGTATTATTTAAACCATCTCAAACATGAATCAAACTACTGTTTTATCTAACAGTTTGCACATAATGTTGGTGCAGCATGCAGGTATTTTCTTCATGTGGATCATTGCACGTAGAGAACCAATATACATGATCGAAAGTGCTTGGGGCTTCATCAATCATAGCATTCCTCATCGAAGCCTTCCCTTGCTGGACTACTTGGTCTTTGGTAAGCACAGGCATAGGATACGACCTTCTCGATAGAAATTCTTGTTGCGCTTGCTTTTTCTTCACAATAGTCATGTCATTGGACAATGTTTGGACTGTAGAGTTCAGAGACTGCATCTCTTACAGAATTTTAGTTTGTACATCATCGAATTTCAAAACGAGTGGCAATGCAACCATCGTCGGTATTGGGCGCAGGGCAGGGGGCTGAGGTGGTGTTGGCAGTACAAGAAATGTCGAAGTAACAGTGGGCGACAAAGTTGAAAATGAATTTTTGGAGCGGTAATCTGAGACACAATAGGATTTGGGTTCCAGTATGAGATCGAAAGTGCAGGGGTGGTAGAGATTTGTGAAGCGGTTGCGCCTGCATATTGGTATTAAGGGAATTCGGGAAGTATAGGTGTCGGCATCCTTTGGGGAAGCCTACCTACAGCTATCAAATCCATTTCCACATTCTTGACTAACCCATATAATTTGAGAAAAGTATTAATGTTAGAATATCTTACCATAACACTGATTTCAGGGTTAAAATATCGAAGGAAGTAATATGCTACAACTTCGTTGCTAGGCTGAAGCCTAACTGGTACTCTCTGCTAGGTTCGAGCAAACCTAACGTTGAAGTCTGTGATCTCCTTTTATAGAAGTCTTTGGATCGAAGTGAACTGATGCAGGAGAGATGTAGGATCACAGGACTCATTGAAGTTTCCCATCAGTTGATCAGCTAACTGGTCCCATCCAGTAATACTATTGGGTGGGAGAGATCTATACCAGTAGAGGAGTTTTCCTCTAAGGGAAAGAACTAGAAGCTTTACCATAATCTACTCTTCTGTGATGTCATGGATTGCCACCAGATATATTATGTCCTAGATGTGCTCTAGAGAAGTCTTCCCAGTTCCATCGAATGTTAGGATTTTCTTTACGGCAGCAAGCGACACTTGTCCTTGTCCCACTAGATTTAGTGGTGACAAAGAATCCCATGCTAGGTACAATATGGGTGGCAGTGGTTATTGCATTTGATGTTGTTTTTGTTGTTATTGTTGTGCCATACTGGCTCTTAGATTTTGAGAAATAGGTATTCCCGAAGCTCTCCCTTGATTGCTAATAGGACGACTAATAGGGATGGAGGCACTAGGGTGCTTCGATGAGTTGGGAGGATTGGGAGGAAAGTTAAATGCTATGCTATCAAAAGTTAGGCCTTGTTCGTTGACAGCAGCCTCTCGTGAGGACGTTCCTCATAATAGTGACTCAGGGGTGACCAACCTTGATCGCTCCCCAAAGGCGTCGATATCTAGCTTGAAGAACTCAGTTTCCTCTCCTCTATTCTTAACTCTCCATCTCATTTGCATGAAGGCATAGACTTTTGGTACTGGTCTTTACGACTTAAATATTCTCGGGTAAACAGAGTCGCCAGATGCTAAGAGTCTTTCGATAATGAGAGTATCGGTTCTCACTACCACTAGTCAGGTGAGACTGACTGGGTCACACCAAGAACTGGTTAGAACTATTGAACCCGGTGAAGACAGGTTTTGTGTTAAAATATGGGACCTTGAATGGTTATGAATCTTACTGAGACAGACACAGAAGGTCCCACCGGGCGTGCCAAAAATTGTTGGTCATCAAATCTGCCTAGGAAAGGATTTTGAGTAAGTGTATGCGCCCTAGACCTGGACCAACATTGAAAGGCCAAAGGGAAGAGATGCCCTTCATGCCAATCTTCGGAGAAAGACCGGCTCCTATACTAAACTACTTGGGTGTTTGAAGATAAGGGTGCAGGAAAGAGATAAAAGGAGTTAGGGTTAGAGAAATCGATGATTTAAGGTGGGAGAGAATAGGAAGCATGATCACTAACTGACAACTTGAATGGAAGTAAAGAACACCAAGAATAAATGAAAGAAATGCAATATCAACCTTCCTATGTATCCTCCAAGTGAGTTTTAGGGTACAATCCCCGATCGCACACTAGACGTAGGGTTCAGCTTTCTCGATATACAATCGAAGAAAGACAAAAGAATCAAGCATAGCAAGCAGCATAAAAGAAAGCTAATAAGACATTTTTCCACTCCTACGTATCCTTTAGAACGAGTTTCAGGGTACAGTTCTCGATCGCACACCAAACACAAGGTTTAGCTTTCTTAGTATGCAAGAGAAGACAGACAAAAGAATCAAGCATAGAAGGTAGCATAAAAGAGATAAATGAAGCACAAAGGTCTTTAGTATTAATCATAGGACATCAAGTTATAGTAGTTTTCTTAGCAGATAGATTCCCCCCTTTTAAACATTACAATGTCTGGGTTTATATAGAGGACCCGACCCTTTGGGTCATAATTACACAGTAAGGAGAAGTACACCCTCGAGCCCTGAGAATTTGGCTTCCCGAGGCTCTCGTGATCGAGCTCTCAAATTTGTTATCAAAACTGGTAACTGTGACCAGGTCAATCATGGAAAGATGCATTGATGAGCCGTCTAGACGTCCTTGGTCTCTAGATACGGTGCTCGAGTGGCTGCCATGCTCGTCGGGTTCTCCATCATGGCCTGATACTTCATTTTTTATTGCCAAAAATAAACAACGAGCTTATCGAGCATGGAAAAATGCATTTATGAGGCACTTGATCACCTCGATAAACACCCAGCTTGGAACACGTGCCCTTGAAGTGCTTCGCTAAGTCTTTGTTCAGAAATTCACTTTGCAATGGTTCTAAGCTGAAGCAATAACTTCTCCTTGGTTTGTACTTCACAAAATTGAGCTTCACAAAACTGCTTCAGGGGTGGGGAGTGTCGAAGCATATTCACTTCACAAAATGGGCCTCTTCATCTTTGCCACTTCGTTGACTAAATTGCTTCACTGACGTCTTAGAGAAATGCTTCGTTGTGATCCTATTTCGAAACTGTGGTTCGGGAAGATTTCGGCCGAAGCAATTGTCTTCAAAAGATGTTGCATTCTTTCACTTCAGATAGAAGTACTTCACACAAAATTAGCTGAAGCAAATGCTTCGCAATGACTTTTGGTGAAGTAAAAATGATTCACTGATGGAGGGGCCCGAAGTGAGTGCTTCGACAACTTTTTGGTGAAGTACTTTCAATGCTCTTTCGAGTCTCGCTTCGCTAGTTTTCTGGCCGAAGTGACTGATGGAAATGCTTCGGGCCCGAAGTAGTTTTATTGTTCTTTCTTTGTATTTTACTTCGGCAACACCGCTTCGTAGAAATCTCGCCCGAAGTGGCTGCTGGAAATGCTTTAGGCCCAAAGTAGTTTTCTTGCCTTAGCCAATTTGAACCGTGGTCTGGACCTTCCTTCTTTGGCGAAGTTGTTATTTTGAATGTTGCTTTACTCAACTTTCACCCGAAGTAGTGGTTTGAAGCGCTTCGGGCCCGAAGTTCTTCACTACCTTTTTATTCTCCTTCGACAATACTATTTCGCAAAAATTTTACCCGAAGTAGTGCTAAAAACACTTCGGGTGCGAAGCTCTTCTCATTTTCCTTCGACAAAGTTCTTTTCTCTAGCCCTTTTGACAACGAAGCTCTTTTTTTTTCTCTTTTATATACAAAGGGGTGGTATTGAAAGCCAAAATTGCTGCAAAGAAAAATAACAAAGAAAACTTCACAAAACACTATACAAAATTTGATTTCCTTTTCTACCCCTTGAGAAATTTGACAAAATTGTCAACAAGTGCCTTGACTCAAATGTAATAGAACTAAAATTATGTTATGGATTGAAGGACTAATTCATAATTCGAGTCAAATAGATTTGGGAATTCTTATGTGGGATAAAGGGCATTATGGGGTACCTTTGTCTTAATGTATGAACCAATTTGCATGTATGAATTGAAAGGTTAATTTGTATGGTAGTGCCATAGGAAGTAGAAAACTTCTTATGTGGAAGTAAAGGCATTATGGGATGTATTTATCTCAATGTATGAAAACACTTATTTTTTATATAAAAAAAGGAATTGATTTGAGGTTGGGTTTATTCCCCATGAATATTCCTAGGATACATAGGGTGTTGTGTGATTGCTTTTGTTGAGATTTTTTTATCTATGAGATGTCTTAATATAGTTTTGGTGGAATGATTTCATGTTATCTAACTAAATGGATGATGCAGCTTGATCTCATAGATTATTCTATGATTTAATTGGTAGGGACTCTATGGGATAATTGCAAGAACTCGTTGCTCTAATTTTGAATGATGTATAATTACATAAAGGAGAGGTCTTCTTAGTTATGAGGGAATATAATAAATGAATCTCATAGTTAGTTAATCATTTCATATAGAACCTTAATGCAATACAAGAGAACCAATTAACTACCCATTGGATTGAGGCATGAAACGAGACTCATTTATGGAAGGGTTAGCTCATCACAAAGATGAGATGGATAGCCTAAAACTCAAAGCACTTAGTGCACCTACATAGATGGACTTATACAGGTGTGGATATTAGTGCTTCCCTTTTGATGGATGGAAAGGGATAAGCTAGCTCATTTTTAGAATGAGATAGATGACTTATATACAGTACACCTAGTACCTTACATAGATGGATTTATGTAAGCTATAGATATGGGTGCCATATTGAGAGTCATAGAGGTATAAGTTGACTCTTGCATAGATGGGACCGAATGACTTAACCAAAGGGTACTAAGGATACAAGTCAATCCATGTAAAAGAATTATTTTTGGGTAGTTTTGAGATGATCCCCTAGTATAATAAAAATATATATCGAGTTTGATAAAATTTTGGGTTGTGACACCTAGAGTAATATTTCAAGTCATATTGTATTTATACTAGTCTAGCATGGTTTTCTATTTAAGACAAGGTGAATGACATGTTCATTTAATATGATAGTTAATAACTTCCTAGTATAAAAATAGTGTATGTGCTCTACTAATATTGGACTAGTTATTAATCATGTCAAGGGATCTAGTGTAATTTATTCTAAAGAGAAAGGGTTTGCAATAACTATTTTTGGTTTTATCATTTGTCTTAAAAAGATTTAGAATTCATTAGTTCAACCTATTCATAGTAAATGCTTTTATCTATTACAATGAGCAAGAGTTTAAAAACTATTACAAGATTAAATAGTTCCCTTATGATAGCCATAATTATGTGTAACTTGATCACTTATAGGTAATCATATTAATGCATGTGCAAATTGTAAAATAAAATTTATCTATATTTTAAACAAGTATACACTTTTACTCATGATGATGAAAACCATTAGTACATGCTAGGTAAAAACTTTACTACAAAGGATATCAAACTAGTTAGCACATCATTATTTTGTTTTTTACAATATAATATAAATCATAACAATTCAACTAACCATCTCAATGATGTCTGCTATGCAATAACTAATAATAAATTTATAGTTCAACTAGAGAAATAAATTAGACAACGTAAGTGAATTCTAAATATTTGAATTTAAGCATCAATAATTGCTATCACAAAATCAATATAAGTCATATATCTTTTGTTCTCATAATGAACTACAAATATGATTTTATGTTCAATAATCATTAATAAATTACAAGGTTTATCTTTAATGTATTTCTTCTTGTAATTCATGAGCCACTACTTGGAGGAGAGAAGATATCATCTAAGCGTTTTAAGGCCAAACAAAATGATATTTGACTAATGTCCCTATCTCAACATCATATAATGAAGTTCTAACTCTTTATGGAGGGTAAATAAGTATAACCAACCTAGCTAGAGAGATCGATTTGTGTAATGCATCCATGCATACTTCCTGAATTTTGAGTGTATATACGCACACTAAATCTAGATTTTGCGTCCTAATCTACTTGTGCTATAATTGATGCAACTATTATGCATACATATAACAACCTTATACATTATTGTATTTTTAAAATTTACACCTATATCCATAAACAACTAGAACAATCCATCCACTCGAATATTTTGTAGAAAGCATAAAAGGATGAAAAAGATAAATACATAGTGGACACTTACACACCATAAATAAACATTATATTATTTAATAAATAAAAATTATAACACTCTTGATACAATAAACTAATTTAATTAATGGAGGGTATTTATGCCAATAACCCAAAATAAACATAAAAGCATGAAAAAGACATTAGATTTTTATAAACAAAATCAATCAATAACCCAAAAGGAAAAAAATCTACTCCAATATATTTTAATTTATTTTACTATATTTTTAAAAAACTTAAAAACTATTATAATTATGAAAAAAACAAATATACTTCTTTAAATGTATTAAGGAGTAAAATAAATTTAAAAAATAATCGCACGATAAAGACCAATCTTAAACAAACACCACGCAATATACAAGAAGGAAGGTCTTCGATTACACTCTTTTTCCAAGGATTCGATAGAATTTCCTCCTACATTGATACGTCTTTCTTCAAAAAAGTGTTGATCAGTGAATTACACTTATTCCTTCCAAAACAAAAATCCACTTTGATACCTAAAATCTAATATAATTCTAATTAATTATATTAATGTGGTCAACTTTAAAAGCTGGATGTGACCTTTAGGTTTATCACTAAATGTAAAAAATAAATAAAATAAAATCCAACAACAACGCAGAAGAGGACAGACGGTAGAAATTTATGGCAACATACCCAAAATAGATAAACCAACAGAATCCACAACAAAATTCAGAATCCAGAATATCTATGTCTAAGACATTGTGGATGAAGTGCAGAATATCTATTGAATAAGACTTGCATGCATAAGTGTGGAGGTTACTGTTAACGTGATTTTTCTGTATTTTTGTGTTGGCTATAGTTGTTTTAAGACATTTGGATCGAAGTTCCAGATATTTGGAGAGAGTTCGGTATATTGAAGTCGTATTATGTACAGTTATGGTCTTGTCTGACTTCTGAATTATAGTTTGATGTACTAGGTTTGCTCATTGTATTATTTTATAAGTTTTTAATATATATTATTTTTTTAATAAGTAAATATTTTTAAACATATACATATCTGCCGGATTGAACCTGGGTTACATCACCAACAATGCAATGCAGGTAGACCACAACACACGAATAATATATTATTTGATATATATCATTGTGTTTTTTTTTATTTTACCAAATATATTTAATTGTTTAATTTAATTTTTTATTTGAATAAGTTCAATTGATTCATTCAAATTTTGTAAGAGGGTGAAAGTTTAAGGAATTGAATGGTTGTCCCTTACCATTGTGGGTGGGGGTGGGAGTAAGTACAGTACAATGCACCTTTAAATTAAAAAATATATATATTTAAATAATACAAAGTAACTATTTGATTTTAGTATAAAAATATTTTTTAATTAAAAATATAAATATAAATATATATATTTTTATATATATAAAAAATTATAATTAATCATTATAATTGTAAATTTATAATAATAATTTTTTTATTATAATTTATTAAAAAATATATTTATATTATATTTAATATATTTTTATCTTTGAAAATGGTGGGTGGATGTGTAACCTTTAAATAAGTCAACGGAGTTCTTTTGGTATTAGTAACAGCCAGAATAAGAACACGTTATATTATAAATAAATTGTGAAATTTCATGGAATTTTTGTTATAATGTTGTTAATTTGTAATTATAAATAAAAATATAATTTTGTGAATATTGTAATAATATTAATGGGATATAAAATAAAATAATGACGGTGGGTGTTTGTGGTTTTAATCGTGAAGCGAAATGACGATGGCGGGTGCTTTTAGTTTACATGGCTCCCTTAGTGGTTTAGGTTATGTTATTGATATGTTGATTTGATTTTAATTTTGTTTTAAGTTTTAAATTATATAATATCTTATCTATGTTTTGGTTCAACTTTTCAAAAGTAATTTTTTTAATTAACCATTTTTTGATTACTACCGAAGGTTTTGTTATTCAGAATATTTGCATGTATCTTGGAGGTTAATGTTAACGTAATTTTTTTGTATTTGGGTTGGTTAGAGTTGTTTTAAGACATTTTGTTTTATTTGTGGAAAACATTTCAAAAGGGATGCCACTTTCGGGTAAGACCCAAGGAGGCAGGGGTATCCATTCCGTCAAAAATACCCAAGACTCGGACTTGGCCTATCACCTTTGACATATTCAAGGTGCAAACAAACACACAAAACCAATTTGAAAATAAGTAAATAATAACAACAATAATAAAATAAAATAAAAAACATGCTCCTTGAGTGTGTCAAAAACAAAAGCACAACCAAGCACACACAATAAGATAAAAGAAACCACAACATGAACCACATAAAAAAACACAAAAACCACATAACAAAACACAAACAAGACAAAAAAAATATATATGAAAAATAAACACAACCAAAATCTAAAATATTAAAAAAATAAAATAAAAATAAAAATAAAAAACAACCAACAACAGAAAATAAACAAAAACAAAAAACATAGAAAACACACACAAAAAAACACTGATTAACACAAACAAAGAGAAACACAAGAACAAGAACGACAAAAACACAAAAACAATAACAAAAAACATAAAAAAACACAAAACAACAAAAACACAAGAACAACAAAAAATAGCACAAAGAACACAAATTCCAAAAAAAACAAAAGAACACACACCTTGAAAAACTAAACAAAAAAAAAAATTGAACATAACAAAGACCTGTCTAGACTAGAAGACTATTAAGGCAAGAATCAACAGAGGAAACAAAAAAAAGAATAGATTGAGCTAGGGAACTAAAAAAACTTGAATGAACCAAAGAGAAGAAAAAAAAAATCAAGAAGAAACTAGGTATCTTCAGAACTGGAGTCATCCAAAGAAATGATAGAAAGAAGAGCTTCCCTAATTTGCGAATCCCACCATCTAGGAGGGTGGCCATAACAAGTAAGATCACCTTTATCCAAAGCCCAATTAGCTAAAGCATCAACACTCTTGTTTTGATCTTTGACCACATGATTGTAATCAACTTTAAAAAATCCCATCTGGATTAATTGAATCTTCTCAATAATTCTTTTTATTCTCCAATCAACCTTACGATTCTTAAAAGGAGTCTTCAAATATTAATCATAAGTTAAGAGTCAGACTCAACTGACATATTTTCCCATCCAAACTTAGTAGCCTCCTGAAGGCCTATGAGGATACCATACCCTTCAACAAGGTTATTGGAAAGAATACCCAAATTCTCAACAAAAGTAAAAACTAGGGAGCCATCTAAAAGTCTACCAATTCCTCCCACACTGGCTTTTCCAGGGTTCCCTCTAGAGGCTCCATCAGTATTGACTTTTCCAAAATCCTTAGGAGGAGGTTGCCAATTTATTGTCCTATCCATCTTACTAATACTCACATTCCCTTTAAGTTGGTTGCCCTTAGAAGATTTAATTTTTAATATTTGCATCACTTGATCCCATCTTTGGTGGGATTTTTGGGGGTAATTAAGGAGTTGATGGACTGATTCAACTAAGTCGGCTATGGTCTTTTGCCAAATATATTGAATATCCTTCCTATCTTGATTAAAAATTCGATTGTTCCTTTCACTCCAAATATTCCAAATTAGAATGGTAGAACCCATCCAAACTACCTGCCTAATAAAATGATAAACACCCTCTTTATTAGGCCAATCCCTCCAAAGTTGATCAAAAGTAAAAAAAAATTGGACCACTGTAAGCCAAGTAAAGTGGTCATTCTCCTCCATAGCTCAGAGGCTAAAGTATACTCAATAAAAATATGGTTGAGATTTTCTACATTCTCTTCACACATTTCACATCTAAAAGGGCCATGAAAACCACACTTCATAAGTTGCTCACCAGTAAGCACCCTATGATGCAATAAAAGCCAATTAAAGAACCTCACCTTAGGCTAGAGCTTTTGAGCCCACAATTGAGAAAATATGTTAGAATAATGGTTGGGATTATTATGGCATAAGGTCAAATAACCTTGAGAAACTGAATACTCACCCTTAGTAGTGTTGTTCCATCCAAAATAATATTTTCATGGGACCAAGAGAGATATCTCATATGAAGGATGCCTTGGATATCTTGTCTTTGCCTTTCTAGGACTTGAATAGGCCATTCCTTAATAGGAATCCAAAAATCTACCTGTAGACACCAAAACAACACCAATCTGATTATGTGACTACAAACACTGATCGCTTTGACACACATAGCCCCCAGGGAAGCCTTCAGAGGTTAAACAGTGGTCCTAACCACTTTTGCAGCAATTTTGGAAGGTCAAAAGACAATTTGGCACATTCAGGCACCCTGCTCCAAATCTGTCCCACCTTGGGACGAATTCAAAATGGGATCCACCCCACCCAGGGACGAATTCTGAATTTGCTTTGGGGTAGGACGAATTCCAGGTTTAACGAGAAAAAAGAGAAATTGCGCCAAATGGCAGCCAAGGATAGTCAATTAATGCCTCCTGCCTTGCATGCGCGTGTAGGTGGGCAGATTGGATGTTAGAGGACTGTTACAAGGGCAGTCATGGAAGCCCAAGTTAGGGAGGACTTTCCTCCCTCATGGGAAGGCATGACTGCCACATGGCGCTCATGCATGCCCCTCCAAAGAGACCCCCTGGGTCTATAAAATGGTGAACTTTCCCACCCAAAAGAGACATGTTGGAAGCATTTTCAAGCAACGAAGTGCTGCCAAATTGATACCAAGCTTTACCCTTTTCATTCACCTCTTCCACATCCTTGATCTCTTTCACAAGAGAGGTCATTGGGTGGTTATTGGAAGTGTGAATCTAGATCCAAAACCCGACACTTGACCACATTATTCCACCCATTCACCGACAACACATTATAGGAGATTTTGTACCCATCCCAAGTGGATTGGCATCGAAATTAGGTTCCAACGGTGGGCGGCCCGCTCAGGCGCCCCTCATTCCTGTGAGCCTAATCTTCTTTCTTAAGAACGATTGGGAATTCGTGGCAGATCGTTCTTTCATCATTTGCTTATTTTGCATTCCATCTTATGCTATTTAACTAGCTTGTAATTTCGATGTCATAATGCTTTGATAAAATCTTATCATGTTTTGTCGCTTTTGTTCCTCACTAACTTGCAGGTAGCGACGTCAAATTCCCGTTTATGGAGGTCAAATTGGGGAAATCTGACCATCTGGGTCTTCCCAAAATGACCCTAATTAGCTAACCCCTAAGTTTGCAGGTAGTTTGGAGCTCTCAAGACATGACATTTGGGAAGCATCACTTCGGCGTTGTCGTAGTAGAATTCGTCCTACCCCGAGATGAATTACAGTCGAATTTGTCTCTCCCAAGAGCAAATTCGAATCGTTGATGAATTGTCCGACTGTTTTGATGGCAGTGGCCCTCTGGTAATGTTCTCTAGTTTCTGTCAAATTTGTAGGTTATTTGGAGTCATTTTATTTATCGATTTAGCTAATCTTACGCATGCATCTTCCATTGGTTTTTAGGATCAAACGCCTTATCTTTTTTCACAAGTGCTACTAATTATTTTTTGTTTCTTTGAATGCAAGGGAAACAGCAAGGATCAAGGATTCATTCACACCAGTGGCGACAACGCTTTGGCCCGCCCATTTTGCATGTGGGAACGCGAAAGAGAGATGACTTTCCATTGATGTGACCAAGAGACAAGTTTGATGCTCCTTTCCCCTGAAAAGGGAGGAAGCTAATTGTAACCGAATTTGAAATATATCAATAAAAGAAGAGGGTTGTTTCATTCCATTTGGGTTCCAATTTATCTATGCTTCCTCCATTTTACTCATTTCTAATTTGTAGCATCAAGTTTAGTTTCGTTCTTGCATTGTGTTTGGAGTTTTCCCTTTTTGTTTTCTGGAATCTCGTGATTTCAGTGGCGATCACGGTGGGACTCTGTCCCCTGATTTATTTAATATCAAGAAACTGATCAAAAATTTGTGTTTTTGTGCTTATAGGTACCGTTTTTTGAACTCTTACTTTCTAGGACTTGAATAGGCCATTCCTCAATAGGAATCCAATATCTACCAACTTTTGAGTTACCAGTATGGTACCGATAGTAATTAGCCACCTTTATCCAGTTAGCTCGGTGAAGCTCCTCCATCCAAGGCCTCCAATCGAAAAACTAAGTTATCAAAGGCTTGTGACCATCCCAAGAATCTATCCAAAATTTTGCCTATTGACCATTATGAATGATCCAAAATAAATTTTTCTTTATCAAATCCTCACCAGTATTAAGAACTGCTAAAATGGAAGAACCTTTGGTAGGAAGTTGATAGTGAACAAGGTCTTCAGGACTTTTGTTCTCAACATATTTAGCACAAAGATTATTGGCCCAAAGAACATTGGGGTTATGCAACATCCTCCAATATAATTTACCAACTAAAGATTTGTTGTTATTAATAGAAGACTGGAATCCTAACCCCCTTCATTATTAGGAAGACAAAGTGTCCCATTTCACCAAGGCCCATTTTATTTTCTCCTTAGTACAACTCCAAAGGAAAAAATGACTAATTTGATTCAACTTTCAAAGAACAACCTTGGATATTCAACACAGAAGATACATAAATAGGAATAGCTTGAAGGACTGATTTTACCAAGGTGATTCTACCCCCAGAAGAAATCCACCTGTTGGTCCACTTTCCAAATATCTTCTTGACTTTCTCCAACAACCAATTCCAATATTTATTTTTCTATTGGAAGGGAGGTCTTATTATATCTTAATTTATCCAATACCATGGATTCCTATCTAGCAGAGTAGTGAAAGAAAATAACTTTAGATTTATCTTCATTGATCAACTACCCAGTAGCCTTAGAAAAACAACTAATGATTTGCTTAATATTAGAAGCTTCTTTAACTGTAGCTTTACCTAAAAGAGTAGAGTCATCAACAAATTGAAGATGAGAGATAGGTCTCCATGAGCAATGGTAACACCCTTAAGAGTTTTGTTTTCCCTATTTTTGGTTCTAGTCCTACCCAAGCATTCAGCAAGAATGATGAATAAATAAGGGGATAGCGGGTCACCTTACCTAATACCTCTGGAAGCTAGGAATGACTGAGAAGGCATGTTGTTGATAAGAACTAAGTAGGAAACCGAAGAGATACATCCCATTATACAATCCATCCAATCCTTAGAGAAACCAAATTACCTCAAAACTTTGATAAGGAAGTGCCAATCCACTCTGTCATGATCTTTGGATAAGTCTAACCAAATGAACATGGAAGGAGAGTTTTGCATATCCATGGAATGGATGGCTTCCTGAGCAAGAACTATCTCATCTACTATTTGAAGCCCTTCCACATAACCCCCTTGATCTGGGGAAATAATCTTATGCAAAAGAGGCTTCAATATTTTTGCCATGATTTTAGTAATGATTTTGAGAAGAACATTACATAAAGCAATAGGTCTAAAAGCTAAGATATGATCAACCTCTTGAGATTTTAGAACAAGAGTAATATAAGTTTTATTGATAACCTTCAAAATTTCTTTGGCTTTCCTGGCTTCTTCAACCACCTCTAATAAATCAACATGAAGGATATCTCAGAACTCTTGGTAGAACTCAATGGAAAAACCATCAGGACTTGGGGTTTTTCCTTTTTGTATTTT
This sequence comes from Wollemia nobilis, assembly GCA_028583015.1. NCBI lineage: Eukaryota > Viridiplantae > Streptophyta > Pinopsida > Araucariales > Araucariaceae > Wollemia > Wollemia nobilis. The sequence goes on from JAQPPZ010000523.1 coordinate 28,180,103, forward strand.
AAAAACTACCTGTTGAATCTCATTGATAGTAACAGGAGCAGTCAAAATAGAGTTCTCCTCAGAAGTGATAAGATAAGGGATTGCTTGAAGAACATTTTTTTGAGAAGGTGAGCCAAGTGGAGTAGCAACAAAAATATTGGAAAAGTAATCAACAACAATAGAGTTCATGCCATCCCAAGTATAAACAACATCTCCAGAATCCGATTTCAGGGAAGAAATAAAGTTGTGAGATATTCGAGCTAGAAGAGATTTGTGGAAGAAATTTGGGTTTCGATCTCATTCTTTGAGCCATTGAATTCTAGATTTTTGCTTCCATAATATTTCTTCTTCGTTTTCCCATTCCTCTATCTGGGTGGTGAGTTTAATTTCATCTGCAATTCTCTTCTCTGTGAGGCCATCTAAACAGATTTTCTTATTAAAATTTTCAATATGAGCAATAAATTCATATTTTTTTATGAACATCCCCAAAATATTTCCAGTTCCAAGTCTTGATTTTGGATTTAATGGATTGCAGTCTTTTGCCAAAATAGAACATCTTAGTCCCATGCCTAGGTTTACCTTCCTTACACCATTGTTGCAAATGAGGTCTAAAGAAAAATTTCTCTAAGCCACATTAATTGAAAACGAAAATGAGAGAAACTCATATTGGTTTTCCACATTTCCACCATGACTAGCCAGTGATCCGAACCAGTATTATTAAGAGTCTTCACTTTAGGAATGTGACCATGGATTAAGAAATTTTGAGTATCCAATCTCTCCATTATACAAGCTAAGCCTTGCCTTCTGTTAGACCAATTCATAAGGCCATTATTTGGTCAGATGTCCACAAGATGGAGGTTTGCAATATATTCGCTCATGAGGTCAGTGATTTTGTCCAAATTTCTATTCCCCCTCCTTTTCTTATCCAAAGAGAGGATGGTATTGAAATGTCCTCCGATCAAGATCCAAGCTTCGGGAAAATGAGAGATAACATGAGTTATATCCTTCCACTGTCAATTTTTTTCCTCTAAAGCAGTTGAAGCATAAATAGTAATGCAGAGCATAATTTGGTTGGAATGTCTACTTTGAATAGCTATAGCCAACAGACCCCAACTGCCAACCATATGGTGAATAACAACCTCTTTTGGGTCCCAAAGACAAGCAATGCCACCATAAGTCCCTTGGGAACTAAGGGAAACCATTTTTATAGCTGGCCAAATTTTACTGGCAATTGAGTCCATATCCTCCATTGACATCTTTGTTTCTTGAAGGAAAACAAGAAGTGGATGATTTGTCTGAATCATTCTTCTAATTTCATTTTGTTTTGAAATACTTCCTTTGAGTCCTCTAATATTCCAAGTTATGATCTTCATTTATACCAGGGATAAAAAATTTGGGAAGGGCATTAATCTTACCTTCCTCTACAAGCTTCTCACCCTCTTTTACCATATGATATTGATTGGTCTTGTGACCTGCTTTTTGATTAGAATCCATCTTCAGTATTTTTTCCCTGTTTCTTGACTTATTCCAATTGAAACTGAGATGGCTTCTAACCTGGAATAATGCTCGTACACAACCAAAATTTTACTAGAGGGTTCAACGGAGTCTATATTGGGACCTGTATTATTTGAAGTTTTGACATTTAAAATATTGTTTTTATTGTGTAAATTTTCTCCTTTTTTTTTGTTGAAAACCTTTGATTTGTTGGTTTGTCTCTAAGTTCTTCCCTTCATATTTAAATTGTGTTTCTAAGATTTCTATTTCCATTATTTCTTCTTCCTCACTTGGGACATCATTTGTGGAAAGGATTTCAAACATATTAGCAGATGAATTTGATTGATCCTTCATAACTGGTTTTTTCTGAGTGTTCTTTTTATTATGCATTACGAAACCTACTGAGTATATATCTTCTTTCTTTTGATCAAGAATTTTATTTGGGCAAGCACTGGCCAAATGACCATATTCATGGCAAATTCTACAATGAAAATGAATGTTCTCATAGTCCACTACTTGCTCTCAAGTATCTTCCCCAAATTGTAATGTGATCTTTTTAGGTAGGGGTTTGTCAAAATCCATTAAAACACAAATCCAAGCATAAATAATATGTTCAAAATTTTGAGTACAATCAGAAGTCATCATAAAATTTCCTAAAGAGTTTCCAATTGAAGAAAAAACAATAGGATTCCAAAATTCAATAGGGAGGCCAAAGATTCTAACCCACACGGGAGCTATAGAAGGCATTTCTTCTTCAACTTTAAATTTAGTATGCCAGGGCTTCATGAAAAGCCCTGCCCTTCCAAAAAACCAAGGACCCCCTTGACAAGTTTTCTCTATCTTCATTATTAGCAAATAAAACAAGAAAATAACCATTTGGATAAATAGAGATTTGTAACTCACCTTTAGTTTTCCAGCTTTTGGTCATTTCAAGACATTTGGATCGAAGTTCCTCGACAGAGTTTGGTATACTTAAGTTGTATTAAATTTAGTTGATATTTTCTCAATTATAGTTTTATAGTTTGATGTAGTATGTTTGGTTATTGTATTATTTTATAAGTTTTTAATATATTATTGTGTTTTTTTATTAGGTTGAAGATTTTTTAATATGACAAATATATTTAATTGTTTAATTTATTTTTTTTAATTTTAATAATACAAAGGAATTATTTGATAAGTATAGTTTTTGGAGAGGTTGTGGTTGAGAGAACACTATTTAGTATTGTACGAGGTTGTAAAAGTTTTTCACACTAATCAAATCAAAAATAAAAAACAAATTATAATTTTTTTTATACAACAAAAGTGATTGAAATTGTTATAATGATAAAAAATATATTTTAATTTATTAAAAATATATTTTATATTATATTTAATATACTTTTCTTTTAAAATGGTGGGTGTGTAACCTTTAAAGTCAACGGTTTGAGTTCTTTTGGTATTAGTAATAGCAATAATAAGAACACGTGATATTATAAATAAATTGTGAAATTTTAAGGAATTTTTGGTATAATGTTGCTGCTAACTTTTAGTTATAATTGCATAATATTAATGGGTTATAAAATAAAATAAAAATAAAAAATTTATTTTATTTGAGGTGTTTTATTTTATGAAGTAATTTATTTGAAAGCACGAGGATACAGAAACAAAAAGGAATATGTTGAATACGATGTGTCTTAAACCAAACTTAACGCCAAAAGCCTATGTATTGAAAGAATGCATAAAAAGGAAATAACATGAACGAATCGACACAAGATAAAAGCAATATGGAATAAGGTCCTTTTTATTGATGTGCTTTCAAAGTCGTGTTACAATACGTCTCCTTCCTTTTTAGGGGATAGAAGCATTAAATATGTTCTTGATCACATCCATGATAGCGATCCTTCTTCAGCGTGCCCACATGTAAGATGGGCGGACCAAAACATCGCCACTACTTGTGTATATGATTGTTCACTCCTTCCTGTTCTTCTGATGTCGAAAACCTATGTTCAAAGAAACAAAAAATATTAGTAGCACCTACAGATAGAATAAAGCATGTATTTCCCAAGGCCTCCTGTCAGTATATGCATGAAAATATTAAAATGATAATCAAATGACCTCAGATCGACTTGAAATTTTGAAAGAAGCATAAATATTTTACCAGAAGACCACTGCAAAAAGAACAATCTAGAAATCCTTCATAGATTTGTATTCGCTCTAGGGTGGGACGAATAAGCCTGCAATAATTTGTCAAAAAGCACCCTCTTCAATGTATTTCTTAGGAAGCTCCAAATGACCTGTAAAGTTGGTTTAGCTAATTGGGGGTGTTTTGGGAAGACCCAATGGTCAGATTTCTCCAATTTTGCCTCTAGAACACATATTTTGATGATGGCATCTGCAAGTTAGTAAATGCAAGAAATGACAAAAACCTGGTCAAAATTGCTCAGAATGAAATGAAATTTAAACTGTAACCTATTTAACATATCTAGAATAAAATTCAAAAGAAAAACCAGAGAAATATATCATAGATTTCTAATCATCCCGGGGTGGGGCGAATAGGACTGTGACAGTTTGGGGGGTGCCCGGGGCAGAACGCCTACCGTTTGAGACACTGTTTCGGCACCAATCCACTTGGGATGGGTCCAAAACTCCTTATGGGGTGTTGTAGACAAATTTTGTGGAATATTGTGGCAAAAAATTAGGTTTTGTGTCGGGATTCGTGCTTCCAATAATCACCCAATAACCTCCCTTTCGAATGAGAGATTAAGGATGTGAAGGCACAAATCGCAAGTAGGTATGTAAATTGGTAGCACTTCGTTGCTCAAATGCTCCTTCTCTATATATTTTTTGGGTGAGAAAACTCACCAATTTATAGACCTAGGGTCTCCTTGTTTGAATTGCGCATGCGAGGGTGCTACTTGAATTAACTGTCCTATTTTCAGAGAAAAGCTAATTCCCTGATTTAGAATCTCCTTGCATGAGGTATCTAAAATAAATACATGCATGATTGAAGTATCTCTTCTTGAATAAAAGCTATTCCTCGCAATTGCATGGCCTGAAGCCTCAGTTAACTGGCGGAGTTACCGAGGTTTGACTTTTTGCCAGTTAAACTTGCTATTCGCCTCACCTTGGGGCGAATGTTGCTATTCGTCCCTGGGTGGGACGAATGCTAGTTTGTATTCATCCCTAGGTGGTACGAGCAAAGAGCAAGGTGCCAAAAAGGTGCCAAATTGGCCTCTGACCTTCAAAACTACTTTTGGAAGTGGTTAGGACCACTGTTTAACCTCTGGAGGCTGCCCTAGGCACTGTGTGTGTCAATGCGATCGGCGCTTGTTGTCACATAATCAGATTGGTTCTATTTTGGTGTCTACATTATTGTAATGTGACAAACTTAAATTTTATTTTTATTTTTAATAATTTAATTGTGTGAACAACTTTTTAACATCTTTGAAATGCAAAATTATAATAGTTTGAGCATGTATTTTTAATTTTTGTTTATTTTTTAATAATTAGAAGGAGGGTTTTGAGAGGCTCTCATAGTCATAATCACAAACAGAAATAGAAACTCAAGATATCAAAAAGATAAAATTCCACTTGAGTACCAACTAGGACATCACAAAACTTGGGAGCTGAAGAATCAACTCAAAGACACACCAACTCAAAGACACACCAAAACTATCCTACTAGAGTAGGGCCCAAAGACTTAGGACTGAAGCTTAGCTTTATAAGAAACGTTCATGCTCGATGCAACGACGTCCAAAAAACATTCATCTATTTATTTACATCTTCCAAAAAGTCCATAGCCGTTTTAAGAGTGCCCAACAGTGAACTCTACTTATCTGCAATGGACTTGATTGACCGGATCAGGATGAAATCAATATTAAAACATTCTTCCCAGCGAACCATCTTCCAAAAACATTTTGGAACATTCTTCCCAGGAAAAAGGTTCGTACAGCTCGAAACCTCCTTAACAAACTTCTCTGAAAGTTTAATGGAGCGGTGCTTTTTGCTGCCCTTGACCCCTATGGAAGTGACAAATAACCCTCCCAAGTGCCAACTTCCATCCAAAGAGTCAGCAGCCTTGGGCTCCAAGGGCTAGCTAAAGTTCCCACCACGCACCCCTAAAGAAGAAATAGATAATTCTCTAGCCTACCGCTTAAGTTGAGGCCCAATATTTAGGCAGAACTCAGAGCCGCTAGAGATTTTGTGCGCTGGAAATGAGGCTTTGGGAGAGGAAGCTCTAGAGGAACCAAAAAATTATTTTCAATAAAATTTATAATTTCAGCCATATCTAATTAAAAGAATTAATCCTTTGATACAAAATATACAAGCCCTTACCATTTCGGATCCAATAAAGTTTTCTTTAACAAGTGACATGCACATTCATGCGCCTCCCTATATTTAACCTTTATTCAAGTGTATTTTCTATGATATTTAAGAACCAAAGATATGATTATTTTTTATTATTAATATAGTATTTCATATAAATATTTACATTTAGAACTATCAACATGGTTGAGTATTGAAATATGAGTGATTACAAGCATATAATCTAAATATAATTTTCATCTTGTGTCATTGGATTCATGCCATATTTAATCATACTATAAATTTAAAATCATGAATGATTTAAATTTTTATATTCATTTAATTCGCTTATATTTTATATAAGCACTATTAAATACATACACTTTTTTTTTTATTGAAATTAGTGTGAGAAAACCATACAACTAATGCTCATGGTTGGGCATCTCCATCCCAACCATGAGCTATGATAAGGGTAATAATTGAGCTTATCACACAACCATACACACCCACCCTATTCACACACTCATTTTTTGATTGAGGTTAGTGTGAGAAACCCCTACCATCGACGTTCAGGTTTGGGTATCTCCATCTCAACCATGACCTCTAACAAAAGTGAGAGCTAATCTTATACATAGAGACAAAACACACAACTATATCGCCCATGTCGCAGTTTGAACCTTGAACGTTCTCAAGAAAAAACCAAAACCCAAATTATTATACTATCTCCAAAACAAATACATATAAACTTTAATAAGATTTATTACTTCAAAGAAATAAACTACTCAAATACAAAAAGTAAAATCGACATGCTATATACCTCCTAATTAGAGGATGGAAGCTACCATGGTTCAATATAAATATTTATTCAACAAATAAAATAACCTTGTCGCCCATATCGCCCATAAAGTAGCGCACACATGCATGCAACCAGCCATTCATTGAAAAACACTCATTAAAAAACATAATTATTTTGAAATTAATAAAATGATTAAAAATAGTAAACAAAATTTGATGATCTCGTTGTATCAATCTAGAAGAAATTCCATTATCTAAATGAATTCAACCTTAATTAATATTTGGTATATTTTAGTATTACTATCCATAATTTCTTAAAGTTATATAAGATATCTCTTTGAATATTTATAACTCCTCGAACATATATATACCTCTTCAAAGATACATAATACTCAAATAAGTGTACCTCCTTTAAGTGATAATGCACTATAAAAATTGCTTTTTTCTTTAAAATGACGAGCACAACTTCAATTAAATGAATAATTATTAGTATTCATGAAAGGTAACTCTACAAGTTTAACATCTTGTATTATGTATATAAATTTTACCTCTTTAGAAGCAGTAACATCAATTTATATTTTTAAAATCATTTTATCATTTTTAGAGTAATGTAATTCTAAAAATTTAATATCTCTTATCATACATATAAATTTTGCTTCCATAGAAAAAATATTATCAATTTATATTTTTTAAAGTACTTTATCATTTTAAGACAAATTTATATTTTTTTATAGTTTTCTTTATCCTTGTAATATATATTATTAGATTGAGAAGAGGGTTTTAAAAGGGGACCCACAACTTTTTACATTAGAAGCCAAACATTACTCATAAAGTTATCCCACCCAGAGACAACCCTCAATAACCCATAACAACCCAAAAAACCAAAAGAGATAATATCCCAGAACAAACAACACATCCCTACCAATCAACCACCCATTAACTCAAGTCCTTCCCTTTAATGAAAAGGAAATGAAATATTGGCTTGAAGAAAGGGAAAAGATAATCCATCACAAGAAAAGAGGCACAAGAACCACTCAAAAAAGACAATCACCCTAGGAGCCGTAGAATATCTCGGGGACTTGACATGGATTCCAAAGAGGCACCACCAACCACACTTTCCAATAAAGCACCAAAAAGTGCAGATATATATAAAAAATTAACTCAAATTCTAATTATGACTACTATAAAACCAAAATGACTACTATCAAAATGCAGCCAACCATAAATTAAAGAGTCATAATTAACATTAAAAACTTGGTCATAAAGACCACTATCCCTTTTAGGGGACAAACAAAAAATTTGAATTTGAATAAAAATTTCCACAAAAACCGTCGATCGAAAAGGGACATCAAAATTTACTTTCGACATCTTCCTACTTCCACTTTAGAAACCATAGTTGAGCGAGCATCCAATGGGGATTTCATGGTATTAGATTTAGTTTATCCACAAGTTACAGGGCCCACATACTAATTTTTTTCAAGAAACTTGGTTTTGATGAAGGTGGAATGAGCTCCTTCAACTTAATCAAATCAAAATCCATCGCAAGCTCTTCCATCATTTTAGGAGCTAACTTAGTACCTAAACAAGCAAAAGGTTTCTCTAAAATCTATGTTGAAGGAGGGGTTAAGACCTTGTAGCTATTCCTTTCTGAAAAATTAATGTGATTATGTTCTCCTAATGTCATTCTTGGATCAATATTGGTATTTTCATCTAAAAATATCTCAGTCTCCTTTACAGGTTCCTTAGAAGGAACCTCTTCCAAGGCTCTAGTTACAAGCTTATTAGGGTATCATCTATAAATATGACTTCAAAAATTATATTGAACATAGACCCCAAGCTTATTCTCATACAAGATGGCCTTATTCCTGTTATCCATCTTTGATAAATAGTCTATAGACTTAAGTAGGTCAGCATCCAGATCTACAATCACACACATACGAGGAAAAACCATTTGAAATATTGCTTTAGTAGGATAATCTAGCATGACAAACTCAACAATCAATTTTGCAATGCCCCTGAAAATTGCTTCATGCTATAAGTGAAAAGGAAGCCCTTGCAGTCTAACCCATGTAGGGCTTGAGTTAATTTTTTAGGTGTTTAGGTCAAAATCCGGATCCCATTTATGAAGAAAGAGACCCCTTCTACCAAAGAACAAGGGACCTTCACCCAAAAGTGATTTGAGATCTTCTACCATAGAAAATTTTATTAGAAATATTCCATTAGGAAGAGCTACCAGTTCCATCTAGATTTTTGGCAACCAAAATGACGAAGCCCATCTCCTAATGTATTTCAAGTTTGGTCTAGCATTACCAAGGAATTTCCTAAAAGGGAGTTCTCACCCTCTCCCATAACAACCTTGATCAATTTTGAAAGCACAAAAAAGGATTATTGGACAAGATCAAGGTCAAAGAGATAGTTCTAAAGAGAGTCATACTTGTTTCTCTATGTGACCACTATAACATAAGACTTCTTAGTTGTGGGACCAAACCCAACAGTGAAATATGGCCCCCAAGGAATTGATCACCTTTGGAGTCTCCTCACTAAGGTTAGTTTCACCACCAACAAAAACTAGTAGTTTTTATATTATGGTCCACCTCATACCCAACAATTTGTTCCACTAAAGGGTTTACTTGACCATCCATAAAATATTCTACCACATGTTCCACCTCATGCTCAACACTTTATTCCACAATATGGTCTTCCTAAGAAACTATAGAGGGTTCAATCACATGATCCACCTCAAGATCAATAATTTGTTCCACAATAGGATCCATTGCAACCGTTAAGGACCCCACAAGAGTCTCCTCTACCTCACAAAGAATTATCTATCGATAAAATCCCATATCAAAAAGAGCCAACCCTAGGATATTATCGTTAACCTCTAACACAAGGTCTGTCTAAAATAAATCCTCCTTCGGTCTACTCCCAACCTCTTCAAGGAGAGAGGCAACATCATATCTTGAGGGTAAGGGAGAAGGCATCTAAACAGAAACCTTTCTAGTTTGACAAAGGGCACCTAAATCCATCATAGCAAATACTTGTGAAGCAAGAGCCAAATCTTGGACTACCGATAGAGAAGTAACCTTAGCAAGACTGAAAGAGAAAGCAAGGGAAGTACAAAAACCAATAGGTTCAAGGGAGATCTATTTTTTCATGGCCTTCAAAACAACCATCCTCTCCTAAACACATTTTCCCTAGTCAAAACTTGGAGGCACAATGGTGAAACCCCAAGAGCTATCATAGATAAATTTTTCATCCCGCCATCTCCCATGACCTCTAACCCTACCTCGGCCCCTACCACTCAAGCCTCTCACTCCTCTCAGCGATTACATTCTCATTGATAATAGTAATTAAAAGGGTTTTTGGAGCCAATTTTGACTCAAATTTGAAACCCCTAAATTTAAATTTTTGGTTTCAATCAAACTGCTTATACTGTTGGTCATTGTTTATAGTCGTGGGTAATTCAATTTTTCATTAGTTGATTTTATTAAGTCTAACCTTATCCTTTTTAATAATGTGGGCTTCATGGTATTGATCAAAGTACCTCGAATGGTTAGGGATGAAAATTTCAAATTAAATCCCCAAGCCAAAGTCCAACCTTCATAAATATTTCCTTGGGCCTAAAAATCGATTAATAAAGTCCTTAAATCATAAGTCGATTAAACATTCACCGTGGTCTCAAAGTTCAAAAAACCTAAGGTTAAAATAAATATTAATTGATTAAAATCCTAAGGGTATGCACCTTGCTAAGCTAACTGGTGAGCACCTCAAATTTAATCCAAGGGCCATGCACGATCCAGAGAAATCGGACGATAGCGCTTTAATAAAATCAAACTGAAGATAAGTCAAAATTCAAGCATAGTCAAGGGGTAAAAAGGTTGCATCTTAAAACTCGATCGGACGGTAGCACATCACCAAATGAAATCTGACGGATGCGCACTCATGATAAGATCCGAAAGATAAAATCAAAGAGTCAATAACATTTAACGCAAAGTTTAAAAATCAATCAGGTTGCCTTTAATCTAACGGAAGCACTTAAACACCTCTAAAATCAACGATTGCATGCCCTCTAAGAAGTCAAAGTCTTAAGAAAAGTCGTCATGGGTCAAGGTCAAATTAAAATCAAAGCAGGTCTGACATATCGGACGATCGCATTGAATAACGTATAGATCAAAGATTGTGATTGCTTCAATATAAATGAAATTTAAAGTCCATATTAAAAAGGATGCACCCCATTCGATTAATCATTGAGCTTGTTACCAAGATCTGATGGTCGCGCTCAAACGATTTTTAATCTAACGGTGGTGCACTAATTGAAGATGCATTAAAAAGGGTTAAGGATCGAGAGAAATTAATTAAATTTAATCATGATTAGCAAGGGTTTAATACGTCGGCTAATTTTCCTCATTTTTTCCCTAATCATGATTAATATTATAAATGCTTTATTAAACTAACTTGCAGGTTGATTAGATCCAATGGCTGCACTTGTCTCCACTCAGATTCGACGATCGTGCCAAAATCGCAGGATGGAAGGTAAAAGGCATGGGTAAGGACAAAATTAATTGACATTAATCGTGTTTAGTAAGGTTAAATACATTGACTAATATTTCCCCTTTTTGCCTTAATCATTGTTAATAGAAAAGCGAAGGTCTATAACATCATTATCTAGCATGCATCTTGTCAGTGATCAAATGGCAGCGCACAAACTAAATCGAGAATCAATGGACGTGAAGGCCTGTAACTAGCGACAAATATCCAAAGGCTAAATAAAAACCTTTTTATAACACACGAATCAAACGACGACGTTCATTGACCACCCAGATCCAACAATGCGCATATGAGAAGATAATCAAAGGTTAATCTAAGCATTGGGTTGATTAATTTAGTCAAGGTACATATGATGTTTTCCCATTTATTAAATAATACGTGCATATGTATGATCCAATGGTCGCGCATCACCACCATAAGATCCAACGATGATCACAAAAGAAAAGTAAGTGTATTTTATGATTACCATCGATTAAAACAAGTTATTAAGGTTTAACAATATAAGGATTAACATCGGATAAATATGAATAATTGAAGATAAATAAAACATGTTATTTCAAGTGTTTACATGAGAACAAGTACACTAACTATCGTACAGGTTTCAAGAGATCAACGGATGCACTTCATCTCAGATCAATCCGATGGTTGCAATTAATCACGATTGACTTAGGGAAAAAGGGACATCATAGGTAAAAACCTACACTCACACCAAGAGTCGGATATCACGAATACCCCAAGGGAGACAAATGGATCCCGAAGATGTAGTTATCACTCGAATATGAGATGGCACGAGGTCCAAAACATATCGTTCCACGTCAGATTAAAATATCCCCATTGATGAATGAATAGAAAGCATGAATGATTGCAGGCACACGTATCAAAGGGACCCAAGATCACAAGTTAACAGATATTGCCCATCATAAAGAACAAAACTCTAGAAAATATTGAGTTGGCGCAATTCCATTGGTCAATTTTGAAAAACGGTTGGTGGCATCAAGTCAATAACAAAAAGTGTGAATTTATCAAGTTCGCTCCACCACCTTGTATATGAAATTATGAAACTAGTCAAGGCCACTCCACTGGTATACCAAGAATTAGAATTGATATATCAGAAGTACATAGGGAAGAGAGTATTCGTATTCGAAGAACTCAAAGAAGAACTTGACCAACAATCATGAGAGCAATGGCATCATGGGGAGATGTGTTCGTACCTGCAGATACATGAGAATCTATAAATTTTATCATAGATAAATCACCCTATTCTATGATTTTTGGACCGCCTGTTTCTGGTACCACTATGTATGATTTTACCCAAAAATGTGGGGCAGATAAAAAACCCAACTCAGCTCAACTGTACGAGATCAAAAATGTCTGCATTAATATTTTTGCCTGAGTGATGGAAGGCGATAACAAAACCCTATGGATAATAGTAGATTTTTTCCAAAAATCTCAAAGGTGGCAATAGAAGGGTTTCCCTAGAGACAACAGATGGAACAGTAACCTTGGAAAGCTTATATGCCCAAAAGTGCATTTCTCCTCAGATTTGATGGTTTGGTTAGTAGTGGCATATGACGAAAGAATGAGGACCTTTCAAGACCACAAAAATTAGAAGGTGTTCAGAACCAAAGTCGAAGATATCTAGGAATTGTTCAATATGACAAAGTATACCATATTTTTGGTGGACAAGGTAATCGAACATCAATATCGCATGTTTACTGATATGGAAATTTAAAAAAAATTGTTTGATACACATGCAAAAATTGAGAAAATTTTCCCAATTAATAAAAAATCTTTTAAACCCTGGGTACAAGGATTCTATGACATGATAAACATAGAATTGGGAGTACAGGATATGAGTAGAATAATGAAAAGGGTTTTGTATTTAGATGTACAATGTAATAGAGGACATAACACCCCTATCTACGCCTAGGAACCTGAATTGAGCTCGCAAATACACAGAGAAATGGTAGAACTAAAGAGAGCAATTTTTGAATAGAGGTAGGAGATGCCTCACTTTTCACAATATTATTTTATCACTCACTTAATAGCGGGCCAATTTGGGGAAGAAGCCAGTAAGAGATTAAAAACCATAGATAGCCCCTATGTACAGAATAGCTTCTGGAGACTTCATGAAGGACGAACTCACATGGGCTGGTTTTGTGATCGCTTCCTGGTAGAAATCCATTGGGCCTTAACTATGCTAATTCTAGAAATATTAGGGCCAGGGGTAAGAGCATGCATTAAAAAAAAAGATATAGGATATTTCTTCTTCATAGAGGGTTTTACTTACATCAAATTATATGGAGCTAAAATCCCTCCTAAGGTGTTACCCCAGTATTGCCCACTGTGCATAACAACCCTAGAATTATGCAGACAAGTTGCAGAAGAGGCTAAAAAGAGACTAGTTAAGAAGCATGGAAAAGTCCCATGGCTTGATGTTCCTTGCCATTTTAAATATTATGTATTTGTTGGATATCCTTCCCTACTCAAGGGAATGTTTGAATTGGACAATATGGGATTCGATGAAGTATCATGGAGGTTTTATGACCCAAAATGAACCTACAACAAAATGATGGAGAAGAGAGGGTATGCTCGAATAAAACATCGAGAAGATTCTTTTGAAGAGATATTATTAGAAGCTATAGAGCAAAAATTAGATTTATAGACAGTATGGGATAATTTCCCTCCAGAAAAGAGAGGTAGCACACAAGTTTGTGAAGCCTATGACTACCCAGTAGAACTAAGAAGGCTTTGGGAGATTTCAGTGGATACTACAACACTTGTTATGCCAAGGACAAACCCAACAATTAAAGAAGACCCTTTACTATAATTGATAGAGGAACAAGACATAGAATTAATGGAGGTCACTGTTAGAATTGTTGATGTAGTAGAACAATAGTTTAAACTCCCAATGAATGACCAACCCAAAATAGAGGTAGCACCAAAAGAAGCTCCTCAACAAACCTGTATAGATAAGGGTAAATAAATAGTAACTTCATCCTCTCAAAAATCACCATCAACAAAGCAGGTTGTAGTTCTATATCTGATAATGTTTTAGCTATGACATGTGTGAATAAATTTGCACCCATGGCCGTCACGACTTCTATAAACATAAAGGGATAGGAGATAAAATTCCAATAGTAATACAAGTAAAAGGTCAAAGAAAAATATCTCCAGTAGAAGCTAAGAATCCTATATTATCTCTACATGTTGCCAAGGTTGTTTTGGAAATAACATATGAACAGGTGGCCTTTACTGCTACAGATGAACAAGAGTTACAGTTAGTAGCAAGAATGAGAAATACAAAAGAAAAATATTCAGAAAAGGCAAAAATGGGGACAGTTGTGTTAGATATTGCTAAGGTTGATCTCCCTCCTCTGCAAAAACCACTAGTATTTAGTACCAATGAAGAAACATGAGGATCATAACTATTGGGTAAAGAAGCTGATATGGCAAAGCTTGCCAAAACTATGAGTAATCAAGTCATAGACCAATTTTTTGAAAAAACTTAAACACTCAAAAAGCAATTGAGTCAAGAGGAAGAAGAAAAAGCAGAATTGAAAGCTATGATAAGTAAGCAACAAGAAGAATTAAATAAGAAATATGTTTCAATTATACAGCCCCTTGTAGTAACCAAGATTCAAGATCATGTATATTATTTGAATGTAATGAAAAAGGACATGCACAAAAGAATAAAAGCTCAGGCCAAAGGTTTTACTAAAATATTCAAGAAAATAAGGGTGATTCAAATAACTACTTAAGAAATCATGACCTTGGTGCAGGAAAGAGAAAAATATTTTAAATTCATTCACCCAACCCTGGACTACATAGGGGATCATTTTGAAGAACTGCAAGGACAAGAAATAACAACACCTTAAGGCAATAAAATTCAAATCAATTTTAAAATTTTCAAAGTAGCCCTGTTTAGATTAAACCGAGAAAAATGGACAAATTATGTGACTGAGATGAATGAAATGATAAAGGATGCTATAGATAAACTGACATATATTGGCCTATCCTTAGATCAATGCCTGGAAGGATCAGACATAGAAGGAATATTCAAAGAAACCCTTGAGATATTTGACTGTGAACAAGGTTATGAGGAGGAGATGATTAAATAAACTATTCTCATGGTGAATGTTAATAAAACCTTACTACTTTTGAGAGATAGAAACATGTACGTTATTGTTATACAAAAAAACCGAATTATGCAAGAAATGAATATGCTCAAGATTGCAGCCACTTTTGACATAGAAATATGGAGGTTGATTGATGAGCATATTAAAGGGTTGCAAAGGAGTTTAAAGGGAAAAAGGGTCAATACCTACACTTAGCAAAAAGTAGATTCTACACCATAGATATCTGCAAAAACAATATATATATCTGGGGTAGTTAAAGGATCAAAGGATCAAGGAAAGGTAACTCAAAAGAGGTCAGTTCGAAAAGGAGAATCTAAACGCACCAGGAAGTAGCTGAATCAGATCAAAGTTCTCATCATACTTAAATCACCAGTTTAGTAGGAATTTGTTTGAACAAGTCAAATAAAGGAGCACAATCATAACCTAAAATCCAACTGGAAAACATACAAAACGGGTTCAATAAGATGATGCCAAGTGTACAACCAAAATTCAGCCAGAAATAATAGAATCAAGAACCAACAACTATAAAGAGAAGCAAGCAGGTCTGGATTCTGCATCAAGCAATTAGAGAATAGCATTTTTGCTAAGAGGTATACTTGAGTGCCCTGTTAGTTGTGATGTTGTATTTCTTTGTGTCTATTTTCTTTTATTCATTCTTTCTTCCTCCCCTTGTTATGCATGATTGTATGATAGGAAAGCATTCAAGAAACTGAGAATATTTCCAGTTTTATTGAGCCTAGGATTCAGAGATTCTTCTATTACCAGATTGAACAAGGAGATTTGGAGAGACCTGTTACATTATTTGAACATAGTCCTCTTAATTTTATTGATGTATTTCTTTAAGAAAAATAAATTTAAAAGACATCCCGCCCACTCCGCATGTAATATTTTATGAAATCAATACAATTCTAGGTTTTATTCCTGTCATTTATTTGTCTCAGTATTACGTGTATCTATATTATGGGTTAAATTATTTAAATGTATTATATACATTTCTTTCGTTGCTTAACTCTTGATTTTATTATGATATTCGAATGATATTAAGAACACCAATTTTCTTCTCCCCTTCTCTCTATTTCATATTAAATTGTTGTTAAATTGCTATAACAGCCCAATGAATATAGGCACCGGTCTACATAAGGCATAACAGTTGGTTATTTTCATGCTTGGTCATTTTAATAAAAATACTTATAGTTTAATATAAATCTGGAGCGTGCAAATTAGAAGCTTAATTAAATAATTGTCGTTGGGGTTTCCTTACCCGTTCTGCCGTATTCTTTAGCAATATTCGTGTTTAGCAGAACATGAGACGGGTCAACCAGAGCCTGTAATAGCTCGTTAGTTTCAAACGAATTCTTGTAGCATGATAATTGATTTCCTACGTATTCTAGAATTAGTTCTAACAGTTTTTTGGCACCGTTGTCGGGGAAGACTTCTTAGAAAGATTCGATTATCTTCTTTAAAGTTGTCTTCAACGATTATTTTTAATCAACGGATGACCAGTTAAAGTAAAGAACCAACGTTTTAATTTTCACTTTGTTAGAAGTTATTTATTTTTCCTATGTCTATAGTTTATGTTTTGAAGTAAGTTTTTATGTTCTTGATTTTCTTGAAAATTTTATCTTTCTTGATTTTCTTGAATTTTTGGTTTTTTGATTTTCTTGATTTTCCCCAAGAACCCACTCCTGTGAGGATGAGAGATAATATCAAGCATTCTTGATAAGAGTATACGTTTTTCTTTCTGCACCCCAGTGTTAGCGACTTTTCTAGATGAATCCAGAAGAAAAATATAAAAAGGAGAGAACATAACGTGCTGGCGAACACCAGGAGAAGTGGTAAGGAGATATTTCCAGAACTCAAGAATCCAGAGATATTTATACATACCCAGAAAACTCCACTTTTTAAGAATACAGTTTATAATAGTAGATTAAATTCTAGTGGTAAAAGGTACGTGAAGAAAATCCAAAATACTATTACTATTGGTATTTCTGTAGATGAACGTTTAAAATCAGTAGTAGAAGATATATGTGATTATTCTCATTTAAAGGTAGATAATTCATCAATCTACGTTCAAACTGCCTAGACCCATACCACTGTAGGTACTACATCTGTGAAATTAAATTCAATAGTAGCCATGGCTCAAGGTAATGTTCATTTGTGGAGAACTAACATATATATGCCTTTTGTATTACCAGTAAATTTAAATGCCTTACCTAGTAAAGCTCACAAATACCTACCTAAGTTTTTAGGAAACAATGCAGTAACTGGAGAGGATCATATCAAAAGTTTCTTATATGCAATTGACAGTCTGGAAGTTAAACATGAAGATGCAGTATTAATACAGTTTTTGTAGACTTTAGAAAAATATGCTAGAGAATGGTTTAATTCCCTTCCTAACAATGATATCTTAGATTTCACCAAAATGGAAGAGGTGTTCCTAAAGAAGTATGGTGAAAGGAAAAATGAACAATCATTGTAATTGAGCTAGCCACTATGAAGAAGAAATAAAATGAGGTTGTTAGTGATTTTAACGGAATATTTTCAAAAACGAGAAACAAAATCCCTGCCAACCTCAGGCCTAGTGATATTCAGTCTATTTTTTTTTATAAGAATGCATTTCAAGGAGAGTTTAACTATGAATTAAGGTAAGCAAAATCCACTACCATTGATGGTTGTATGGAAAAAGCAATGTATATAGAAATAAATATGCTTGATAGTGGTAATATGAAGCCTTATTATTTAGAGGTTAACATGCCTAAGAGAAAACTTAATAGAGTGGATTTTGATATACAAATAAGAACTGAAATTGATCCTGTGGAGAAGTTGACCAGTTAAATGACATAAATGTTCAACAACATGAATAACAGGTTAGCAAGAATTGAAAAAAATGGAAATAGTGGTGAATATTCATAGATAGAGCGACCGCATGTTGATAACTGTCCCCCCTTTAAGAAAAATTACAAAAATAATTGGGGAAAAAATAATGGTTTTTAATAAGGGAATAGGAATAGGGGTAATGGGAATAACAACTCAAAAAATAGAGATTCTGACAGGGATCAGAACAATGTCCCTAACCCAATACCATCTGCCAATGTAGTTGAAGGTTTTCCTTATTTTTTCTCTACTTGTGATGCACCCCATAACCTTGATGCATGTGGGATACACCTGAGTGATCAATATAATGTAGATATGCATGCATAATTAGAAGAGGATATAAGAATCAATGCATGTTGGTCCATTTAAGATGAATCCAGAGAAAGGTTGTTTGAATAAGACATAGATAAATATGCTTCAAATCATCATCCTCAGATCTTAGTGACTGAAGGAACAAAAATATTATAGAAATCACATGAGTCAAGATATGATAAGATGAAGCAAGGGAAATTGATTCCCATTGCTCAAGAGGTTGAATAATTAGAGGCAACCCATGTTTTAAATTTAAGGAATAGAATAGTCCCTGAAAGAATAGAGAAATTATCTACAAATGAAACAAAAAGTCAAACTTTCACCAATAAAAATATCAGTAAAAATAAAACGGATGGGAACCCTAACAAAATTACTCCTGAGGTAATAGGATCAACAAAAGAAGTTCTCAAAGAAGAAAGTAATAAACCATTGGATATAAAGAAGATAGAATTTGATGTTGGGTCATAACTCAGTAAGGAAAAAGTTAATATCACATTCGATGAACTTATGAAAGTTCAAACATACAGAGAACAAGTATGCAGAGTTTTTGGATTAGTAGAGAAGAAAGAAGACCCTACTTGTCATGCTGCTATACAAAATCAACATGATACAAGATCACCATCTTCTGTCAGACCCTTCTACGTGTCATTAAGATATAATTCATATGAAGGAGAAATATATGTGATTCATAATTGCATGCTCAATAGTGGAGATTCACATAATATCATGCCTAAGATAATAGTTGACCAAATGGGATTAATCTGTACTAGAGATTATGCCCCTATTTCTATAATGGACAACAAACAAATTCCCTGTGTAGGGGTGATAACTGGATTATTAGTTTTCCTAGACCAACAACCCAAAAAAGGCATTAGCAGTAGTTGATGTTGACCCATTCTTCTCACTATTACTCAGTAGGCATTGGGCAAAACAACTAAGGGGATCAATACAACTAGACTGGTCTTATGCTACCATCCCCATACCCGATAAGGAGAATATAATTTTAAGAAGGGAACCATTCAATAAATACTTTGTAGAGTTAATTCAAACAAATGAAACCATGATTAACTTAGTTAAATCTATGGAAGAAAAAGGGATGGGAGTCTATTCAATATGGCACAACCCATTCCTGATGGAAGTACCAGATGCAAAGAACATGGATCTAGACGATATGAGAATAACTGATGTTGAATCAAATTGATTATTAATCCAAGAAATGTGGACCATGTCATTTGATGGATCTAAATCCCAATATGGAGTAGGTGCAGGTGTAAATTTGACTGATATTAAAAGAAATTACCTTGGTATACCTTATAGATTGCAATTTCCTTGCACAAACAATATAGCTGAGTATGAAGCTTTACTATTAGGGCTAAGGAAAGCAAAAGAGTTAACTATTAACTAATTAACTGTAACAAGGGATGCCTAACTTATTATACTACAAATAAAAGGCAAATATCAAACCAAGCATCCTAGACTTAAGCAATATAGAAATGCTGTATTGGAAAAAATTGATAAAGTTTTGGCTTTCAATATTTCATATATTCCTAGAGAACAAAATCATGTTGCAGATCTCTTAGTTGTGAATGCCTCAGGTCTAGATCACCCAAAGATAACTACAGAATATATGGACAGGTTTCCAACTATCTCAGTCTATAAACCTTTTGTGCTAGATAACATAGTCCATATTCAGGTCTTTCAAGATGATATAGATATTAAGGATTTTATGACTTTGCAAAATCAGTATGCAGATATCATCTGTGATGAAAAATATGAATACAAGCTAAAAGATCAAATAGGAGAACCAATATAAGTAATCCAGTTTAAAAATAATAGAGTACCCAAAGGATTGGTGTCTCTTAAAATCCTATTTGATGATTTTGACAAAGCCTATAAACCTATATGCAGAGAAGTGATATATGAGGATATTAATATTGGCTCTATGAAATAACCCAGAATAGTGAAAGCAGACATGGCACTACCTGCTAAAAAGAACAAAGAACATTTTTCTTGGACCTATGAAGATCTCAAAACTTTCAAAACAGATGTGATGACACATATAATACCCTTGAAAGAAGAGGCCAAGCCTTTTAGATAAAAATAGAGAAAGTACAATCCAACTCTACACCCAGTAATGCAAAAAGAAGTTCAAAAATTGTTGGACTCCAAGATAATAAGAAAAGTCAGATTTTCCTCCTGGATATCCAACTTAGTACCATTTAGAAAAAAGATCACTGAAAGACAATTACCCGTTGCCTAACATGGAAAAACTACTGCAAGCAGTAGTAGGTTCAACTAGATTGTCCCTGTTAGATGGATTTTTAGGGTACAATCAAACTCTGATAAATCCAGAAGATACACACAAGGCAACATTCACCACACCCTGGCCAGACCTAGGAATTCAATCCAACAATATGGTAGAGGCTCGAGCTTTGTTCCAAAGTTTGATCCTCATGGAAGGGTTGACCATCAATAAACTTATCATCGAAGAAGACTCGTTGCACTGTATCAACTGCCTCAAAGGTATAGCTAAGCCTCCCTGGTACCTAGCTTCAATTTTCCAAGAATGCAAGGCTCTAGTTGGCAAGTAACCAGAATTAGTCATTAATCATCAGTACCAAGAAGGAAACAAAGCTACGGACTGGCTAGCTAATAGGGGATTCGGTGAATCTGACATTTAAGTGTGGAGAGACTCCTTCCCCATTGGCCTAAGGAACGATCCTACAAGTTTCAATGTTTGCACAATGTGATTTGTTTCCAGGGGGATTGGTATGGTCTATTGATGCTCTAATCACCTACGCCACATTGGAAAATCCCATCCACAAATGTATCCACAAGCATCTCAATAATCTCTAGATTGAGGACATTTGGAACCCGATCAGTTGGTCTGCACGTTGCTTGCCGACCATGGATTCTTTCCATGACATTCTCAGGGAGGGTTTGTTCGAAATCAGAGTCAACATCAACTCTTGTGCCCAAAAATCGGACATGTCACAAAATCATGATAGTTCTTGCTTCTCTGCTTGCTTGCCCCTTTTGAATCATGAAAATGCAACATGTCGCGATATTGCGACACTTTTCTCCTTTGGCCATGAAAATGTAACATGTCGCGATATCGTGACACTTTTCTCCTTTGGCCATGAAAATGCAACATGTCACGATATCACGACACTTTT
The DNA here is from genome assembly GCA_028583015.1 of Wollemia nobilis. Taxonomy (NCBI): domain Eukaryota; kingdom Viridiplantae; phylum Streptophyta; class Pinopsida; order Araucariales; family Araucariaceae; genus Wollemia; species Wollemia nobilis. Next base: position 28,201,704 of record JAQPPZ010000523.1, read on the forward strand.
TCCTCCTTTGGCCGCGACGTTGCAACATGTTGCGATATCGTGACATTTTTTCCTCCTTTGGCTGCGACGATGCAACATGTCACGATATCGCAACACTTTTTCTTCCTTTGGCCATGACGATGCAACATGTCATGATATCGCGACAATTTTTCTCTTTTGGCCGTGACGATGCAACATGTCACGATATCGTGACACTTTTTCTCTTTTGGCCGCGATGATGCAACATGTCGCGATATCATGACACTTTTTCTCTTTTGGCCGCGACGATGCAACATGTTGTGATATCGCGACACTTTTTTCTTTTGGCCACGACGATGCAACATGTCACGATGTCATGACACTTTTTCTCTTTTTTCCGCAACAATGCAACATGTCGCGATATCATGACACTTTTTTCCTTTTGGCCGTGACGATGCAACATGTCGCGATATTGCAAAACTTTTTCCTTGTTTGGCCATGATGATGCAACATGTCGTGATATTGCGACACTTTTTCCTCCTTTGGCCGTGACGATGCAACATGTTGCGATATCACGACACTTTTTATCTTTTGGCCGTGACGATGTAACATGTCACGATATCGCGACACTTTTTCTCTTTTGGTCGTGACAATACAACTTGTCGCGATATCGCGACACTTTTTCTCCTTTGGCAACGACGATGCAATATGTCGCGATATCGCGACACTTTTTATCTTTGGCCTCAACGATGCAACTTGTCGTGATATAGCGACACTTTTTCTCCTTTGGCCGTGATGATGCAACATGTCGTGATATCGCAACACTTTTTCTCCTTTGGCCGCGATGATGCAACATGTCGCGATATCACGAAACTTTTTCTCCTTTGGCCGTGACGATGCAAAATGTCACGATATCGCGATACCTTTTATTCCTTTGACCGCAACAATGCAACATGTTGTGATTTCGTGACACTTCTTCCTCCTTTCTTTCTCCCTTTTCTTTGGACTACGAAAATGCAACATGTCGCGATATCACGACACTTTCCTCCTTGTGGTGTTATGCTTTTTCTTTGATCTTTAGCACATGGGCCTCTTCGGACTTCTTAGAAAACATGCAAAAAATGTGGGTCCCCAATTTTGGGGTATGTTGTGGAGTAGAAACAACACTTCCAAATGGTGAATTTCTCTATTTAAGTTTTGCTTCCCCTTTTCTGATTAACCTCTGGTCATGTTTCCCTTTAGTTAGTTCTTCTAGTTGATTCCTCTGGGTGCATTTACCTTAGGTGACCCTTGCTATTTTCAGGTTGTCTCATTCTGCTATTGTCATTCTTCCCATTTACCTCCCTCTTCAAAGGCCCGCATCTGTCTTGTACAAGGTTCAGGGACCTTTCAACACCCTTTCAACCAATCAAAAAAAAAAAAATTCACCACACCCTGGGACACATTTGAATATTTAAGAATACCTTTTGGATTGATGAATGCAAATGCGACTTTCCAAAGAGCGATGGACTTTGCTTTCAAAGGACAAATGTTCAAAATTGTAGTAGTGTACTTAGATGATATTACAATTTTTTCTAAAAATCCAGAATATCATTTAGAACATTTTACTACAGGTTTTGCCTGATGTAAGGAATTTGGAATCGCTCTCAATCCAAAAAATGCATATTTGGAACTACACAAGAAAAATTGCTAGGTCATATGGTTTTTGAAAAAGGGTATAAGCATTGATCCAGAAAGGATAGAAGTCATTTCTAAAATTCCCCCACCCAAGAATCTAAAAGGAGTAAGGTCATTCTTTGGCAAAACAAATTTTATCAGAATATTTGTCCCAAATTTTGTAGAAATGACCAAAACCATAAATGATATGGTGAAGAAAACTAGAGAAATAAAATGGACATTAGAAAATATGGAAACATTTAAGAAGATCAAAGAATTCATATCAACCACTCCAGCTTTAGGTTTCCTTGATTATGCAAAGGATTTTAATATATATTCATATGCATCTGAACATTCTATTGTTGCATTCCTTTCACAAAAATATAATGAAAATAATGAAATGCCAGTAGCCTTTATGAGATCAAGTCTAAAAGGAGAAAATATTAAATACACCCTGCTGGAAAAACATGCCTATGCAATCATCCAATATTTGAAACACTTTAAAGGTATATTTGGCTCAAACAAATTTTACAACCGTAATCCCTTTATAGAAATAAAAGATATCTTTTCTCAATCAGATCCATTGGAAATACCAACAAATGTATGGTAAAAGTTGTGCAATATGATGTTGAATTCAAAATAGTTAAAACAGTCAAAGGGCAAGGTTCAACTAAACTGTTGGCTAACAAAAAAGAGCCAGGATCCAAAAATATTCTTACCATAGATCAGACATATGATGACTGAAGAATAAAAAATGAAGAATGTAAATGGTATGAAGAAATTTTGTGCTATATACAAACTCTTTCATTCCCCAAAATATGCCAATAAACAGAATGAGGTCAATGAAACTTCAAGCTTAAAATTATTATATACAAAATGGAGTATTATATTAGAAACATCTTGATGGATTATTATTAGTCTGCTTATATAAGAGAGAAGTCCCAGAAATAATTAATGAATTTCATAATGGGTTCTATTTGGTAAATTTTGCTCTAAGAGCTACAACCAATAAAATCATGAGAGTAGGATATTATTGACCATCCCTTTTTAAGGATTTATATAAATATGTAAGAAATTGTCATAACTACCAAGTTTTTATAGGGAAAAAGCATCTACCAGCCATGCCCCTCAAGCCAGTAATCATTGAAGCACATTTTTCTTAATGGGGTATTGACCTGATTGGAGAGATCAAGCCTAATTCATCTGGCCAACATAATTGGATCATAACTGCAACATATTACTTCACCAAGTGAGTGGAAATTGCACCTTTGAGAACATCTACATCTGTTGTAGTCATCAAATTCATAGAAGAAAATATCTTGACCAAGTATGGAGCTCCTAAAAATCTTGTAACTGATAATGGTAAATATTTTGTCTTATGAAATGGTAGAATTTTGTGTTGAATATAGAATTGAATTATCTCATTCTGCTAATTATTATCCCCAAGGAAATGGTCTAGTCGAGTCATCAAATAAAAATATAATAACAAGAATAAAAATGTCATTAGACAAAAACAAAAGGGTATGGGACAGTGAGCTTAAATTTTATTTATGAGCTGATAGGCTCTCTATGAAAAGAAATACAAGAAGAAACCCCTTATGAGATGGTTTATGGATAAAAAGCCCTACTGCCCTCAAAATGGAAAAAATGGCACTTGCCCTTTTATTGCAAGATCATGAAAACCCTGATCCCGTTGAGAGAAGGCTTGACTGAATTGTCTTGTTATATGAACAAAGAATAGAGACCCTCAATAGAATGATGGAACAAACCCAGAAAACTATAAATTTATTTAATGAGAAAGCCAAAGGTACTCCTTTTTCTCAAGGAGATATTGTCATCTATTGGGATCCTAAAAATGATAAGCATGGTGAAAAGGGTAAGTTTGAACCTAAATAGATTGGCCCATACCAAATTACCCATGTTATCAGTCAAAATACTTACAAGCTATAGACTTTACAGGGAGAAATAATGTCTATCCCTATTAATGGCCAACACCTCAAAATGTACAATCCCTGTTGAAGGTGTACCTAAAAAAAAGCATTATTAAAAAAAAATAGAAAAACAAAAATCCAAAAATAGAGTGGTGTATTTTATTTATTAGTTAAGCTTCCCTTTTGTTCTTGAATAATTTTGAGTTTACTATACACACGATATCTTAGTGTGGTGAGTATATCAAACTGTTGATTCCACAAAAAAAAAAAAAAAAGGGAATTTATTTTAGATGTTGATGAGCTTTACAATTCTGTCAAAAATGAATGTTTATGCAATAGTTGTTTGATATGAGATAAAACAAACAAAAAACAAAGTTGATTGAAACATCATGTCAAGCCTCACATTATAAATGATACTTAAAGTGACTTCAAAGGTCCAAAGAACTGAGTTATATTTGAGAGGGTAGTTGAGCCAAAAATTATTACACTCATCATTTATAGCCAGAAACTAATCCTCAACTCAGGAATACTTATTGTACAATTTTCTTATATATCCAAACACTTCTCTCACGAGAAATAAAAATAAAAAATAAAGTAAAATTGAGTCACTGCCTGAGATATCTTGGAAAACCTCTATTGGATCTATAGACGCTTGATTGGTAGTAGGGTAAAACTAATATGGGATTAGAAGCAAATCCACCGAGGCTATAGACGCTTGACTGGCAATGGAGCCATACAGAATGTTGAAAAAATTTAAAGAGTGAAATCGCATATTAGGCTTGGCTATTTTGCTCAGATATGGTAAAGTTCTGAAAGATTTAGAAATCCAAAAAAGAATGCACAAACACACACATGGGCAAAAAATATGATGAGGTGACAAAATCCGTGTAATCATATCTTATGACTTAGCTAAAACAAGCATTACTATATTTCAAAATAAAACTCATTGATTTCTAAAATTTCTAAACCTTTGTTTCCAAATTGAATGAAAAAGGATATACAATTTTCCATACTCTACTTGCTTTGATATCATGTTTTCAGTAAATACAAAAAAAAAAAATGATGAAGAAAACAAAGAAAAGGAGGAAAGAAGTTTTTTCTGTTATGCATTTCAATTTTTTTTAGCAATAAAAATTTTGTTGTTTTTTGTTAAATTTTTGCAAAATAAAACCAAGATATTATGTGGTTCTCAAGTGCTTCATGTTTTCAACACATTGTCCTAGTTAGAGCCTATGTTGGAGCCAAATTTGACTCAACTTTGAATCCTCCAAATTTAAATTTTTGGTTTCAATCAAACTGCTTATATTATTGGTCATTGCTTATAGTTGTTGTGGGTAATTCAATTTTTAATTAGTTGGTTTGATTAAGTCTAACCTTAGCCTTTTTAATAATGTGGGCTTCATGGTATTGATCAAAGTACCTCTAATGGTTAGGAACAAAAATTTTAAATTAAATTCCCAAGCCAAATTCTAACCTTCATAAATCTTTCCTTGGGCCTAAAAATCGATTAATAAAGTCCTTAAATCATAAGTCAGTTAAACATTCACCATGGTATCAAAGTACAAAAAACCTAAGGTTAAAATAAATATTAATTGATTAAAATCCTAAGGGTATGCACCCTGCTAAGCTAACAGGTGAGTATCTCAAATTTAATCCAAGGGTCACGCACGATCTAGAGAAATTGGAGATAGCGCTTTAATAAAATCAAATTAAAGATAATTCAAAAGTCAAGCATAGTCAAGGGGTGAAAAGGTTGCATCTTAAAACTTGATCGGATGGTAGCACATCTCCAGAGGAAATCTGACGGATGCGTACTCATGATAATATCCGAAAGATAAAATCAAAGAGTCAATAAGATTTAACCCAAAGTTTAAAAATTGAGCAGGCTGCCTTCAATCTAATGGCAACGCTTAAAAACATCTAAAATCAATGGTTGTGCGTCCTCTAAGAAGTCAAAGTCTTAAGAAAAGTCATCATGGGTCAAGGTTAAATTAAAATCAGAGTAGGTCTGATAGATCGGACGATCGCACTGAATAATGTATAGATCGATGATTGCGATTGCTTTAATCTAAATGAAATTTAAAATCCAAATTAAAAAGATGCACCCCATTCGATTAATCATCGAGCTTGTTACCAAGATCGGATAGCCATGCTTAGACGAATTTTAATCTAACAGTGGCCCACTAATTGAAGATGCATTAAAAAGGGTTAAGGATCAGGAGAAATTAATTAAAGTTAATCATGATTAGCAAGGGTTTAATACGTTGGCTAATTTTCCCTCTTTTTGCTCTAATCATGATTAATATTATAAATTCTTTATTAAACTAACTTGCAGGTTGATTAGATCCAATGACTGCGCTTGTCTCCACTCAGATTCGACGGATGCACCAAAATCATAGGATGGAAGGTAAAATGCATGGGTAAGGATGAAATTAATTGAAATTAATCATGTTTAGTAAGGGTTTAATACATTGACTAATCTTCCCCCTTTTTGCCTTAATCATGATTAATAGAAAAGCAAAGGTCTATAACATCATTATCTAGCATGCATCTTGTCAGTGATCAAATGGCAGCACACAAACTAAATCAAGAATCAACGGATGCGAAGGCCTGTAACTGGTGGCAATGATCCAAAGGCTATATAAAAACCTTTTTATAACACATGAATCGAATGATGACGTTCATTGACCACCCAGATCCAACGATGCGCATATGGGAAGATAATCAAAGGTTAATCTAAGAATTGGGTTGATTAATTTAGTTGAGGTACATATGAATTTTTCCCATTTATTAAATAATACGTGCATATGTATGATCCAACGGTTGCACCTCACCACCATAAGATCCAATGACGATCACAAAAGAAAAGTAAGTGTATTTTATGATTACCATCTATTAAAACAAGTTATTAAGGTTTAACAATATAAGGATTAATATTGGATAAATATGATTAATTGAATACCAATAAAACATGTTATTTCAAGTTTTTACATGAGAATAGGTACACTAACTATCATACAAATTTTGGGAGATCAACGGATGCGCTTCATCTCAGATCAATCCGACGGTTGTGATTAATCACGGTTGACTTAGAGAAAAAGGGACATCATAGGTAAAAACCTACACTCACACCAAGAGTTGGATATCGTGAAGACCCCAAGGGAGACATAATGGATCCCAAAGATGTAGTTATCACTCGGATCTGAGATGGCACAGGGCCAAAAACATATTGTTTCCACGTCATATTAAAATATCCCCATTGATGAATGAATAGAAAGCATGAATGATTATAGGCACATGTATCAAAGGGACCCAGGCTTGAAAGTTAACAAATATTGCCCATAATAAAGCACAAAACTCTAGAAAATACTGAGTTGGCATGATTCTATTGGCCAATTTTGAACAAAAGTTGGCAGCATCAGGTCGATAATGAAACGTGTAAATTTATCAAGTTTGCTCCACCGCCCTATAGATGAACTTATGAAACTAGTGAAGGCCACTCCATGGGTATACCAAGAATTAGAATTGATACATCAAAAGCACATAGGGAAGAGAGTATTAGTATTCAAATAACTTGAAGAAGAACATGACCAGCAATCACGAGAGCAATGGCATCATGGGGAGATGTGTTCATACTTATAGATACACAATAAGTCATAAAGTTTATCACAAATAAATCACCCTATTCTGTGATTTTTAGACCGCCTATTCCTGGTACCACTATGTATGATTTTTCCCAAAGATGTGGGACAGATAAAAAACCCAACTCAGCTCAACTGTACGATATCGAAAATGCCTGCATTAAGAGTTTTGCTCGAGAGATGGAAGGTGATAACAGAACCCCATGGATAATGGTATATTTGTTCCATAAAGCTCAGACGTGGCAGTACAAGGGTTTCCCCAAAGAAAAGAGATAGAATAATAAACTTGGAAGCTGATATGCCCAAAAGTGTATTTGTCCTCAAATTTGATGCCTTGGTTAGGAGTGGCATATGATGAAAGAATGAGGACCTTTCGATACCATAAGAATCGAAAGGTGTTCAGTGCAAAAGTCGAATATATCCAAGAAGTGTTCAATCTGACGAAGTATACCAGATTTTTGGTGGACCAGGTAATCGAACACCAATCTCGCATGTTCATTGATATGGAATTTTTTAAAAAATTATTTGATACACATGCAAAAATAGAGAAATATTTCCTAATTAATAAAAACGCTTTTAAACCCTGGGTACAAGACTTTTGTGACATGATAAACATAGTATTGAGAGTACAGGATATGAGTAGAATAATGAAAAGAGTTTTGTATTTAGCTGCAAAATGTAATAGAGGACATAACACCCTTATCTATGCCTAGGAACTGGAATTGAACTCACAAATATACAGGGAAATGGTAGAACTAAAGAGAGCAATTTTCAAACAGAGGCAAGAGATGCCTCACTTTTCACAATATTCTTTTCTCTCACTTAATAGCAGGCCAATTGGGCGAAGAAGCCTTTAAGAGATTAACATACATAGACAGCCCCTATGTAAAGAATAGCTTATGAAGACTTCATGAAGGACAAACTCACATGGGCTGGTTTTGTTATCGCTTCCTGGTCGAAATCCATTGGGCCTTAACTGGGCTAATTCCAAAAAGTTTAGGGCCAAGAGTAAGAGAATTCATTAAAGAAAAAGAGATAGGAAATTTCTTCTTCATAGAGGGGTTTTACTTACATCATATTATATGGAGCTAAAATCCCTCCTAAGGTGTTACCCTAGTACTGCCCATTATCCGTAGCAACCCTAGAATTATGCATACAAGTGGCAGAAGAGGCTAAAATGAGACTGGTTAAGAAGCATGGAAAAGTCCCCTGGCCTTATGTTCCTTGCCATTTTGGAGATTATGTATTTGTTAGATATCATTCCCTACTCAAGGTAATGTTTGAATTGGACAATATGGGATTCGATGAAGTGTCATGGAGGTTTTATGGAGAAGAGAGAGTATGCTCAAATCAAGCACCAACAAGATGCTTTTGAAGAGAGCTTTTAGAAGCTATAGAGCAAAAATCATATTTACAAACAATATGGGATAATTTACCTCCATAAAAGAGAGGTATCACACAGGTTTGTGAAGCCTATGACTACCCAATAGAACTAAGAAGGCTTTGAGATATTTTAGTGGATACTACAACACCTGGTATGCCAAGGACAAACCCAACAATTAAATAAGACCCTTTGCTAGAATTGATAGAGAAGTAGGACATAGACTTAATGGAGGTCACTGTTAGAACTGTTGATCTAGTAGAACAACAGGTTAAACTCCCAATGAATGACCAGCCCAGAATAGAGGCAGCACCAAAAGAAGCTCCTCAAAAAACTTGTATAGATAAGGACAAAGAAATAGTAACTTCATCCTCTCAAAAAGCACCATCAATAAAGTAGACTGTAGTTCCTATATCTAATAATGTTTTAGCTGTGACCAGTGTGAGGAAATTGGAACCCATGGCCGTTCTGAATTTTATAAACATAAAGGGACAGGAGATAAAAATTCCAATAGTAATATAAGTAAAAGGTGGACTAGGTGGCCTCTTCTCAAGCTACTTAGTAAAAAGTCAAACATAAATATCTCTAGTAGAAGCTAAGAAACCCAAATTATCTCTACTTGTTGCCAAGGTTATTTTGGAAAAAATAGATAAACATGCGGCATTTTATTGCTACAAATGAACAAGAGTTACAGTTAGTAGCAGGAATGGGAAATATAGAAGAACAATCTTCAAAAAAGGCAGAAATGAAGATAGTTGTGTCAGATATTTCTAAGGTTGATCTCCCTCCTCTGCAAAACCCACTAGTCTTCAGTACCAATGAGGAAATAGGAGAATCATCACTACTCGGTAAAGAAGCTGATATGGCAAAGCTTACCAAAACTATGAGTAATCAAGGCATAGACCAATTTGTTAAAAAAATTGAAACACTCAAAAGCAATTGAGTCAAGAGGAAGAAGAAAAAGCTAAATTGAAAGCTGTGATAAGTAAGCAATAGGAAGAATTAAATAAGAAATATTCTTCAATTGTACAGCCCCATGTAGTAATCAAGATTCAATATCATGTATATTATTTGAATGTAATGAAAAGGACATGTACAAAAGAATAAAATCTCATGCCAACGGTTTTATTGAAATGTTCAGGCAAATAAGGGTGATTAAAATAACTACTCAAGAAATCATGACCTTGATGCAGGAAAGAGAAAAATATTTTAAATTCATTCACCCAAACCTGGACTACATAGGGGATCATTTTGAAGAACTGCAAGGACAAGAAATAAAAACACCTGAAGGAAATAAAATTCAAATCAATTTTAAATTTTTCAAAGCAGCCTTCTTTGGATCTATAGACACCAAAACAGCACCAATCCGATTATGTGACAACAAGCACTGATCGCACTAACACACACAGCCCCTAGGGCAGCCCCCAGAGGTTAAACAGTGGTTCTAACCACTCACACAGCAATTTTGCAAGTCAAGAATCAATTTGGCATCTTTTGGACACTTAGCTCCTTATTCGTCCCACCCAGGGACGAGTGCAAATTTGTACTCGTCCTACCCAGGGACGAGTGCGGATTTATACTCGTCTCACCCAGAGACGATTACCAGCACTCGCTTCGGGGTGGGACAAACACCAGGTTTGACCGACAAAATGTCAGATCTCGACGCATGACAACTCAAGACTGCCACTTAGCTTTTCTTGCATGGCATAGGAGTGCGAGTGAGTTCTTTTGACAACTCATATCTGCCAATTGACTTTCCCTTCACTACATGGGAATGAGAGTGAGCTTTTTAGGACAACTCAGATTTGCCACTTAGCTATCCCTTCATTGCATGGGAGTGCAAGTGAAATTTTTCTAAACATACAAAGACATGCACAGGGACAGTTAAGAAGCCCTTAATCAAGAAAAAGTCTTATCTTCACACAAAAGCATTCATGCAAAGGAACACTTTTGCATGTTAATTCAAAGAGACCCCTTGGGTCTATAAAATGGTGAGTTTCCTCACCCAAAAGATATACAGAGAAGGAGCATTTTGAGTGACGAAGTGCTGCTAATTCACTTACTTGCGATTTGTGCTTTTAACATCCATAATCTCTTAATCGAAAGAGAGGTTATTGGGTGACTTTTGAAGGCATGAATCAAGAACCAACCCCAATTTTTTTGACCACAATATCCTACCAATTTGCCGACAACACATCACATCAGGTTTCAAACCCATCCCAAGCGGATTGGTGTCGAAGCAAAGTTTCACCCGCGGGTGGTTTGCCTTCGGGCACCCCCCGCTTTATTGCTTTTAGTGACTATTTCTTTTGTAGTATTTAGCTAGTTTCAGGTTTATGCTTTTGTCAAGTTTTCAATTCATCTAGATTCATTTTAACCATCGTTAGATTTATCGTTTATTTTCATACACAGGTGCTACTGATTCTTTGTTTGTTTCTTTGAACGCAGATTTGCAGCATTAGAGGAGCAGCGAGGAATCTATCTTTACCAACGCAAGCGACAACAATGTTTTGGTCCGCCCATCTTACATGTGGGCACGCGGAAGAAGGAATTCTGAAACAAGTTGTAAAAGACCAACATTTAACGCTCATATCCCCTAAAAAGGAAGGAGACGCATTGTAACATGAATTTGTAAAGCATATCAATAAAAGGGCCAAATTTTATATTGCTTTCATATCTTGTGTTCATGTTCTTTCTTTTTACACATTTTTCAATAACATAGGATTTAAGCATTATTTTAGTTTCTTTTACATTGCATTTTTAGTTTATCCTTTTTGTTTTCGGAATCTTGTGCTTTCAATGGCGATCACGGTGGGACCTCTGTCCTCTGTTTTTTTTTAGGTTAACTTATTGATCTAAAATTGCTTGTTTTTTATAGGTACCTATTTTTCAACATCAGACTGTTATTCGTCTCTGCAAGTGACGATTATAGAATTGGTATTCGTTTCACCCCGGGACGAATAAACTATTTGTTTCACCCTATGACAATTACGGTTCTGATATTCGCCTCACCCAGGGATGAGTATAATTCTGTGCAATTTTCAGAGCAAATCAGAAACATCCTGTTAGGCAGAGAAGAGGTAGGGTTTTTTTTAAAGCTTTTGTCAAATTTTTGTTTTTTTGTTTTCTGGTTTTCAGTTTTGTATGGCTTAGGGAAATATTTATTTTTTGTTTGCCTGTTTCAAATTTTGCACATTAAAATGAACCCCACACATCACGTGGTATTTTAAACCAAGGCGTTGGTCGTAAAACCCCAACCCTTGAGCAAGACCAAAGGTGGATTCCATTATCACTTTGGCTTGAGATATTGCATCCATTACCTCGATCGCGACCGTTGCTAGACGTAAATCCTGACGAAAGCTGACCGAGTGTAGCTTGGGATGATTCCCAGCACGTGAGGATAAGTCTTCTATGGTAGGTGTCATAAACAGAGCGATTCCCCTTCCGTACCGCCTAGGTTCCATGTATCATCTGCTCTCATGTACCTATAATCTCCCTCACGTAAGGGCGGGTATATAGAGAGGTTGGTATATCAGTCCGACAATGGTATATTGAAGGGGCGACCATTTTGGGAGTCATAAGAGCCTTCATAATTGCATTTAAACGTTTCACAAAATTTTCAAAAAAAAACAAAACAAACAACAAAAACACACTAAACCAGATTTAGGACACACCATTAATATTTAAAAGAGATAATCATTGCTTGTGTGTGTATGCTATTTTCTGTTTAGACAAAAAAAAATCATAAAAAGAAAATCATAAAAAGAACTTTTGCATTTTTAGGTTAGCATTACCATGGTGAATACTCGTAGCCAAGACCAATCACGGGCAGAAGCTGTAGAAAATGCACCAAGAGAGACAAATCATCTCCTATATAGCCTTGAAGACTTAGCCATCCCGCCTCGATGGCAGGGTATACCAGTTAGTTCACACCATGCAGAACATGGCTCTAGAGGCCCCTCCTTGAGGGGCACTCCAACCCATATAGTTATAGAACATGGTTCTAGAGGCCCCTTCTTGAGGGGCTCTCCAAGTCAGGCCTTCAATAGAAGAGAATTTAGAACCCCCTCCCTAAGGGGAACTCATGAGCAACAAGAATATTTTCAAGAAAATAACCTACATGTACCACCTGGTTTAAGCATGAGGCCTCCTATGGAAGTTCATTATGGATGGCCTAGTGATGACGCATTGTGTACTGCTCTAGAACAAAAAAGGGTCCAAAAGGAAGAACCATATGATTTTGTGGTTCCTAATTTACCCCCGATTAATGTCGGACACAATAGACCATATCCAGAACATCAGGTTATTTCGACCGGGAAAGACAATTCTGCCCGCACTTTTTATGCATATCATAGAGAGAATGAGGAGGATCACTACATTCCTCCAGAACAGTATCCAGTGTGGAAACGATGCACGTCTACACCTGCTTTATATCCAGATCGCTTATTGAGACCAGAGTTTCAAGTTAATGCAGCCAACCTCGACAAAGGGAAGCAACATATAGGGGTCTCAGAGCACCATGATCAAAACAAATATGTAGGAGAGACATCTAGGCCTATTAAACAAGAGACGACAGAACAAAGTAACTTGGCATTTGCACAACTAGCCGCCTGCCAAGCACACATCATGCGGCTTAGGAAAGAACAACAAGAATTAGAACATTTGTGTCACCTTGATCAAGAGCGCATTCAGCGTCAGACAGCTGAATTGCTTCACAACCATGCACCTGAGAAGGCCCCAGTCCCTTGCGCACAACAATCTGAGATGTATGTGAGGCACAACCCCTTAGTGCGAGACAAGTCCCCGTGACTTCAGCAAGCACTACCTCCAAGACTTCTTATACCTGAGCGGGAGGCCATTCCCTACAACCATGATGGGCATCCTCCACGGGCACCCGTCCATGTTTACAGGCCTAGGCCAAACACTCCTCAAGAAGAATATGAGGATTATTACCAAGAAGAAGAGCGGGCTGAAACGCCCTATCAAGGTAGAAGGGATGCTACCCATTTATCCATTCAAAGGCCTCAAGTTCCCCGCAACCCACAACGGGAACAAACCAAGGAGGAGGAGATTATGTCCTCCGATGCCTACAAAGTGTTGTTAGAACAATTGGAGACTATGGAACTTAAGACTAGTGGGCCTCAAAAGCCTACCTTACACCAACTTCGTAGTCATCCGATACATCCATCAGTGCCAGCACCTCCATACCCCGAACACTTCAAGATGCCCCAGTTGGCACTCTTTAAAGGGGATGAAGATGCTCAAGAACATGTGACTCAATTTTTGAGTCAATGCTTTGGTATACAAGACAATGATGCATTGCTATTGAGAACATTCATAACCACATTCATATGATCTACCTCGGATTGGTTTACCCATCTACCGAAGCATAGCATCTACAACTTGGATCAACTAGTGGACGCGTTCCTAGAATTTTTTGCTTTCAATACAAAGAAAAAGGCGTCACTCAGTGATCTAGCTAGCCTCAAACAGTATGAAGAGGAATCTATGGTAGCATATGGGAATCGATGGAGGACGGTGCTTTCAAAGCTGTCCTACCTCCCTACTATGTTCGACCTAACTCAAATATTTGCAAAGAGCTGTTTGCGATCGATCTCTGTGTTATTGCAGCTGTAGCAATACGCCACTTTAGAAGAAGCTCTATCGCAAGCTAGACGTATCGAAGAGATCAAGATATAGGATGGCAAAATTGCCAAGCCTAAGAAAAAAGAATGGAACAAGAGCACCAAACCAGGGAATACGCAACAGAAACCCGCCGTGGTCAATCAAGTTGCTATTAATGCCCCTACGCCTGCCTAAGCAAAACAGCCTCCAAAGGCTAATTATCAGGCGGTGCCTCACAATAATTATGAGAAAGATAACAAAAAGTAGGATCAAAATCAGCAGCATTGCCCCAAGCAACAATTTACACCATACACTAAGTCTAGGGACTCCTTGTTTGACCATTTGTCAGTGGCAAACTTGATTAATCTGCCCAATATTCCAACAATTGATCCTAATGCTCCAAAGCCTAAGGGCTACAAAGAGGATCTTTTTTGTAGATTCCACAGAAGGAAAGGGCATGACCTTAATGTATGTTGGATGTTTAAAGGTTTAGTGCAAGATCTCATTGATAATCACACATTGGTAGTGGATAACCCCATCGCACCCAACAACCAACAAATGGGTGTTTTCAAAGATCCTTTACCCACACATGATGCACAAACAAAACCTTTGCATGTCAACGAAGTGCAACAGAGTTGCCTCATGGAGGGGTATGTTGGAATGATTAGCATTGTGACAAGAAACAAGAGACACCCTGGAGTTGCCCCCGCGACAGCCACCAGGGAAGTTCCATCCACATCACAACATCAATCGAATCCTACATAGTTGCCCCCACCTAGACTAGTGGCCATGATTCAAACTAGACTTACTCAAAGTCTATGGACCACATCGGCTAGGCTCTCCATTTATGAGCTTATTCAATAATCGACGCCCCATCGGGAAGCTCTTATGGATATATTAAAGGCAATTGAATTGTAACCCCATGAAGTGGATTCGTTCAACAATTTTGTGGGGCATGTCAAATAGTGTACTGAACCAATCATTACCTTCAGGGAAGATGAGCTAAAAACAGTGACTGGAGATGTAGCAGATCCACCCCTGCATGTTATTGCGCAGGTCAACGGGACTCCATACAAACGAGTGTTGATAGACATTGGTTCGTCCAGTAACATTATTACAACTGCTGCACTGAAACATTTGAAACTGCCAGCCTCTCACATTGCAGCTTCCACTTATACCCTTCAAGCATTTAATGATGCGATCTACTCGACAGTTGGCACAATTGTCTTGCCCATACAAGTGGGACAAAAGACCATTCATACATTGTGCCACATTTTAGAAGGTGAGATGGCTTACAATATCTTGCTTGGGCGGCCTTGGATCTAGGATATGAAGTGTGTCCCTTCAATTGCTCATCAATGTTTGAAATACACATTTGAAGGACAAGTGCACGTGGTCCCCGCAGATTTGGAACCTTTTAAATATTGCAACTCAGTGCAAATCATGTTGCAGTCGACCCTTCCTTCAACGCATGTGGATTTCTAGTTAAATAAATCTAAGAGGGGTCCAACTAAGCAAGAATCTCCATTACCAAATGAATCAAATTCCCAGGCGGGTTCATCTTCTTCATCCTGTCCTCCCACAATGACACCACCTACGGTGGCCACCCCAACGGACAAAGGAAAGAAGCCCTTGGAAGCGGAACCACCTTTAGTCTCCAACATCTCTACAGAAGAGACGCCTAATAGAATGGACTACATAGGGGATCATTTTGAAGAACTGCAAGGACAAGAAATAAAAACACCTGAAGGAAATAAAATTCAAATCAATTTTAAAATTTTCAAAGCAGCCTTGTTTGGATCAAACCAAGAAAAATAGAAAATTTATGTGACTGATATGAATTATCTGATAAAGGATGCTATAGATAAACTGACAGATATTAGCCTGTCCTTAGATCAATTCCTGGAAGCATCAGACATAGAAGGAATATTCAAATAAACCCTTAAGAGATTTGACTGTGAACAAGGTGATGATGAGGAGATGAATAAACAAACTATGCTCATGGTGAATGCTATAGAAGCCTTACTACTTCAATATGATAGAAACATGTCTGTTATTGTTATACAAAAAAATTGAATTCTGTAAGAAATGAATATGCTCAGGATTGCAGCCACTTTTGACATAGAAATATGGAGGTTGATTGATGAGCGTATTAAAGGGTTGCAAAGGATTTTAAAGGGAAAAAGGGTCAATACTTGCACTAAAAAAAAGTAGATTATGCACCATAGACAACTGCAAAAATAGGAGATATCTCTGGGGTAGTTAAAGGATCAAAGGATCAAGGAAAGACAACTCAAAAGAGGCTAGTTCGGAAAACAGTAGCTAAATGCACCAGGAAGTAGCTAAATCAGATCAAAGTTCTCATCATACTTAAATCACCAGTTTAGTAGGAATTTGTTTGAACAAGTCAAAGAAAGGAGCACAATCAAAACCTCAAAGCTAGCTGGACAACATACAGAATGAGTTCAACTAGATGATGCCAAGTGTACAACCAGAATTCAACCAGAAATAATAGAATTAAGAACCAACAGCTATAAAGGGAAGCAGGCATGTCTGGATTATTTATAAAGCAATTAGAGAATAGCATTTTTGCCAAGATGTATACTTGAGTGCCCTGTTAGTTGTGTTGTTGTATTTATTTGTGTATATTTTTTATTCATTCTTTCTTCCTCACCTTGTTGTGCAGGATTGTATGATAGGAAAACATTCAAGAAACTGAGAATATTTCCAGTCTTATTGAGCCTAGGATTCAAATATTCTTCTGTTACCGAATTGGAACAAGAAGAGTTGGAGAGACCTGTTACATTATTTGAACAGAGTCCTCTTCATTGTATTGATGTATTTATTTAAGAAAAATAGAGTTAAAACTCATCTCGCCCACTCTGCATGTAATATTTTATGAAATCAATACAATTCTAGGTTTTATTCCTGTCATTTCTTTGTCTTAGTATTGTGTGTATCTGTATGATGGGTTACATTATTTGAACGCATTATATGTGTTTCTTTCATTGGTTAAATCTTGATTTTATTATGATATTCGAATGATATTAAGAATGCCAATTTTCTTCTCCCCTTCTCTCTGTTTCATATTAAAATTGTTTTAAAATTGCTATAACATCCCAATGAATCCAGACACTGGTCTACATAAGGCATAATAGTTGGTTATTTTCATTCTTTGTCATTTTAATAAAAATACTTATAGTTTAATATAAATATGGAGCATGCAAATTAGAAGCTTAATTAAATAATTGTTGTTGGGGTTTCCTTACCCGTTCTGCTGTCTTCTTTAGCAATATTCGGGTTTAGCAGAACATGAGGCAGGTCGACCAGAGCCTGTAATAGCTCGTTGGTTTCAAACAGATTCTGGTAGCATAACAATTAATTTTCTACAGATGCTAGAATCAGTTCCAACAAGGGTTTATGGTAAAACAATGTGATTTTAATGAAAGTTGCATGAATTTGCACCATACGGATCACATTCCTCAGCTAGTTGCTCCAAATAGATACAACCTTTTTACAAATATAAAAAAATATAAATTTATATTTATATTTTTGATACTCATAATATGATTGTATTCATTATATTTTTCTAATATTTAATATTCATAATAAATAAAATTCATATATTTTTATCATTCAATAAAAATATTAAAAAAAAATATTATGCTAAAAATATCATCAAAATCTTAAAAATTAACTTATTATACTAAAAATATCAACAAAATCATAAACATATAAAAAAATAATAATAACCTTGTTATGATAAAAGTATACGACCGTTAACCATATGTGTTTCCTTAATCCCTTCTAACCATCAACCAAAAAATAAAGTACGTGACCATCAAAAGAAATATGACCAAAATAATAATTATTACAAGTGTCACTACTTAAAGGCATTTACATGATATGTAATGGGGGTACTCACCTTTGACAAAGTTAATATAATATATACTGTGCATCCACCACATGTTGTATCAAAGCTTTTTTTTCCTTGTAAAAACATAATGACATCAATTCGATGCATTAGAAAAATTATTTTTACGAACATCAACTAAATTTTTACTTGTGAAAAAATAGTAACATTAGTTCTATGCACTCGCAAAACAAAAGCTATAACATAAGTATTTACAACCATGAAAAGTTGTAAGAATTACGAGAATGATAGAAACTGACAATGTGTAGGGTACGAATAGTGTTGCACCGTAGGTGTAGTATGTCCATATTATTTATGAAGTGCATAACATGAATAAGACTTGCACGCATTCTTCTATTGAAATTTTCATGCATCTCGAAGTTTATTGTTAACATGCATTTTTGTTTTGACTGTTGCTTTAAGTAATTTGGATTGTCATTGATCCAGATTCGAGATATTTGGACAAAGTTTGGTATATTTAAGTCTTATTATCTGTAGTTATGGTCTTGTTTAATTTAATTAAGATTTCATGAATTATAGTTTGATGTACTATGTTTGCTTATTGTATTATTTTATAAGTTTTTATATATATTATTTGATATTAATTATTGTATTTTTATTTTTATTTTTTTATTAGGTGGGAAAACATAGGATTTTGAAAGGATCCTTAACCTTCTACAATGAGACACATAATAGAAACAAGAACAATAAATGAATATAGAGGAGAACAACCCCAAGGTACAGGGGATACAACAAAATAGCCATAAATAGGCAGTAGGAAGAAAATACCTTCAACAAAAATTAAGAGGGAGCACCTTATTAATTAAGGACTAAAAGAGACCATAATTTGAAACCAAAATACACTAAGTTAAAAAAAGTAGGAAAATCCTTCATCCATATTTGAAGAGCATTTTGATTGACCCCTTGGTTTGCCAATATGCCAACTTCCTTATTTCCTTCTCTAAAGATGTGCATAAATTCAACACCTTCCAAATTATCAGTGTGATAATAAGTATCTTCTATCTAATATGTAATCGACCAATGGGAGGAGTGATTTCCTTTAGCAATATTAATGACAGAAAGAGAGTCACATTTGATCACCATATTCTTTGCATTCAACTTTTCTAGGAGCATGATCCCTTGATAAAGTTCCCAAGTTTCAACAAAAAAATTGGACTGAACACCTACGAAGTCAACAAAGGCCAAAATAATAACCCATTTGTCATTCCTAATGATTCATCTAGTCTTTGCGATACTTGGGTTTCCCCTACCCACCCCATGAAAGTTCAATTTTATCCAACCCTGACTTAGAGATTTCTATTTGATAAGATATCTAGGATTAGGGGTGAGTTTACTACAAATACCTTCCAAATTCAAGATACCCACCTGGATGGCAAGCTTACCTTCACTATGGGACCATTTATCATATTTGATAGGGATTATGGAAAAGTTTTCTTTCAAATAATTAAAAATTTGAGCTTTCACATGTAGGGTATCCTTTTTAACATTCTTCAAGGTAGGATTATGCACAATGATGAATATTCATAATTCTTTAAGGTAGGGTTATTAGCGGTGAATGATCAGAGTGTACACTTGTTACAAGGAGACACAGTCTGATCATTCCTTTTTAATATTATTGATGGTAAGGTTATGCACAACAATGAATGATCAAACTGTACACTTGTTAGAAGAAGTGTACAATATGATCATTCCTTGACACAACTACATTCCATGATCAAGCATCATGATTTTTTGTAATAAAATTCACTATAAAAATTATATATAATAGAGCACTAAATATTTAGAGGGATCGACTCTTTAGCTTTTACAATTTATATGTAATAATTTTGTTGTTCAACGAATACAAAATAATTATTGTTTAACCTCCATGTTATCTCATGAATATATGTTTGAAGGTTTTGTTTGCTTATTTTTGTTAAAATCAAATGAATGATTTTTCTATTAATTTTGCACTCTGGATTTTGTGTGCTTCGTTCTCTAGTTCTAGAATTTGATTTTGAACACAAGTTATTAATGTTGACTTAGAAACAAAATGATTATCTGTTAAGTTATTCTTCTATTAAATCCTTGTGATAGTTTATGAAGAACACAAGCTTATACTGAGAGGGTGTGGTGAACTGTATAAGACAACTTTTTACTTTTCTTTTCTCAAACAATATTATCCAATATATCAATGGCAATATCAATAGCAATAATCAAAGTAATGCACAAATCACCACACACAATAAAAACATTAATTTAACATGGTTCACCCAATGTGGGCTACTACACGGAGACAATATTTCACTAAACTTTTCTCAACAAATCTCTTACGAATCATTCCCTATTACAATGTTTATGGATCTATGTCTAAAGGAGACACCAATACCCTAATCAATTTCATGGATACCTATTCACAGGAGATACCAATCCTCTTTGCTTATTCATGGGCACCAAACAAAAAGAGAACTCCTCCTCTACTCTAGTTGGTGATCCTCTAGAAGACTATTGCCTCTGCTGCACTGGCTTGTAGATATTTCTCCACTAAAGACCCTTATTCTCACTGCCCTGGATAATGAATCTCTATCCACTAGAGACTACATTGCTCTAATATATCACCTCCAAAGCTTACTCTAAGATCTGCTCAATATTTATCTCAAATCTATACTAAACACAATCTTTTGATCTAACACAAATTTGCTCAATCTCTGTCTCAAATTTGCACTAAACACAGTCCTTCGGTCTAGAAAAAATCTGCTCAATCTCTATCTCTGGTCTGGTACAAATATTTCCTTAAGTTCACACAAATATTTTTCTTCAAATCTATCCTCATAGGACTAAACTAGGGGCATCTGTCACATTATGATTGCATGAGTATTTTATAAATTACATCTAGGGCATGATAGCATAATCTATATTATATTTCTCTATTATTACATTGTTTTTTTATGATTAATTCTCCAAAGGTCAATTTTTTATTTTGTTTTGAAAGGTCATATAAAAGTACGTTGGGGGTTTGACTACTCTGCCTCCAAGCATTGTTGTACATCGACCTAAGCAGACCCCTAATTATAATCTCATTTTCAAGTGTTTCATAAGTTATCTTGCGAAAACAGGTATTTATAATATCATTGGACAAGAGGCAAAAAAGGTTATATCAACCATCAGTTAAGGTAAGTGTTCTATTTGTCCTATTGATTTTGAATCTGATTTGAATATCCATTATAGGCATCTAAAAAGTGAAAGACATATAGTGTGCATCTAGGGCTAATATTGTGCACTTACCTTGTGCCCTTGCTTTAAAGGTATTTTAGATAAAACCCTAGGTTAGCAAGCATTCAAGGAAAAAATAATACGAGGCTAGCTCTTGTATTCTTGCATTATGTTTTCTGCATTGTCCTATATCTTTCGTAGCTAGATATAGAAAGGCCAAACTTGGGTGATTACTTGAAACTGAATACATCAAACTATCCTAAAATCTTGAGGACTTGGACCGAGTCCTTAAATTGTTCCTAGTGAACTCTTTCCCCTAGCCCTGAGTGTAGAGAACAATACAACTCCCGTAGTTCACCCCCTAAGGCTTTCTATCTTTACGGATCCAACCTTTTTGGGAATTATACACGGTAAGACAATTTTCCCCCTCTACAATAGTTATATCCTCTCTTCCTATAGTGCCTTAGCTCTATCAGCATTGAGATTTATTTTCTACAAGGACTAGACAAAATTCTAGATGATCATGATTGACAAAATTGTGTTTTGTTGATGGATTTTTTTCCTAACACTTGTTAATGAGGGTTAGTTTGATTTTCCATGAGCAGTTTTAACCCACCCACTTTTTTTATAAATTTTTTTTATCTTAATTTAATATAAATTTACTTTTTCCATAAAACAAATATTTAAAATTTATAAAAAATACTACATTTTCTAACTCCTAAGAAAAATACAATTTTAAAATGTATATTTAATTTTTTTGTATAAGCTTTTTCTAAAATAATAATTTTTGCCTCCACGAAAGAATGACTACAAATCTACTTTTTATAAATGATAATCAACAGAACAAACATGATTTATCTTTCTTACTCTTAATCTTGGAAAGACAAAATGTTAAAAAGACTTTGCCAAAAAAAAAAATTAAAATCAATTTAACCACATTCTTCTTGTTATGATCTCAATTTGAATATTTTAATAAAGAATCCAAAGCCTAAATGAATTTTTCCAACTCTTCAAACGACTTTTCCAAATCTTCAATACAGAATTGTTTACAAATAAAAAATGAAACTTTTTTAAATAGTGGATTGGTAAGTTTTAGTTTTTAAGATTTAAGTTTAAATGTTGGGCATATTTTGTTTTTTTTTTTAAAGATAGTAATTTGACTTAAATTTGTTGGCCGTGTGCTAACCTATCAACAACCCCAAGTACTAATCCAAATAAAAAAAAGATAAAATAAAAATTATAAAAAACAACCTCAAAATTTATTATAAAATAATAATAAAAATTATAAAATAATAAAGATTATAAAAAACAACCTCAAGATTATAAAATAATAAAATAATAAAGATTTGTTGTGTGCTTCTGTCTAGGGTATAGTTCTAGACTTCGACATAATGTTTGATTTACATAGATGCTATTGTGGCTCTTAAAGTCTTATCCCATGTTTCTTTCTTTATAAATTTGATTTTATAAAAAATATATATAAATAAATAAAAATGTAGATGCTAGTTTTGTATATATAATAACCCATATTATGTAACTTCATAGTGTAACTATGTGTCTCAATTTTAAATTTTAGAGAATCTATATGTTGTAAAGTCATCTTAATATGAACTGAGGAGTTTCTTTGTTTATACTTGTAATTATGATTTTATAAAATATTAAAATTAATATATTTATTTTTTTATTTGATTTTTATGATTCAAAATATATATGTTTAAAACATGATTATTAGTAGGATTTAAAGGAAAAACAATTTGATTGAAGTTATATTTCTTTAAAACAATGTGAATTAGGATGTTTTATACAACTAGAAGCTATGCCAATAGTTGTAATTGTGAATGATGGAATGAAGTATTTTTATTATCATTATTTATATGAAATATTTTTTAATTTTTTAAAATATTTATTCATTAAAAGAATATATTTTGACCATGGGTTTATTTGAATTTGTGAGTGTGAGGTTAATCTTAATAAAGTCATCAAGGGTTTGAGTATCAAGGTCATTTGACAAAGTGATAAGTGGGAGTATTAATTTTGAAGAGATTAAGGGTTTGAGTACCTATGCATAAGATGACAAGTAAGGGTGTCAAATTTGAAGAGATCAAGGGTTTGATTATCTTCAACATTTTCACAGTTTAATTATGAATAATTTTTAAAACTTGGATTTAATTTCAATTATAGTTAACATTATAATATTAATAATACAATATGAAATCTATAAAATTTAAATTTATGTAGGTTAAGTAATTGCTTAAATTTTTATTTACATTTTTTCATAGATTTTTTAAGTTAATCTTATATTTTAATGTCATTAAAATATTTTTATAATATAGAAATTTATTGTAAATATTATTTTATTTATCATCCAAGGAAAAAGTAGGTAAGTGGAAACATGTGGAGAGAAAGTAATAGGAACAAATAGACATGGTATGCAAAGGATGATACAGAAGGTCTAATCAGCCATAGATAGACTCTTGAGAGAGTAACCCTACGCTCACAGGGGTTTATATAAAAGGTTATTTTTTAGGAACAAGTAGACATGCAAATAATGTTAGGGAATGTCTAATAAAAAATAGGCATCCTCAAGATAGAGTAGCCCTATACACACAAAATCCTATATAAAAGGTTATTTATTAGGAACAAGTAGACATACAAAGGATGTTCTAGTCAACAAAATAGAAAAACTCAAGAGGGAGTAACCCTATGCACACAATGATCTATATAAAAAGTTATTGGTAAGGAGTAGTGTAACAATGAACACCATAATTTTGTGCCTATGGAGACTTCCTTTTGGAAGTTCCAATTAGCATGTTCATTGGGAGTGACAAGATATGGAGCAACCTTTGCACACTCTTAATCATTCTAAAATTGATCAAACAAATAACCTACATCTACAAGCCTACAAAGAATTAGAAAACTTCTTGTCATAGACCATTTTTTAATTTTCAAAAACTTATGTTATTTTAACACCATTATGCACCTATCAAATCCTTGCTTGAGTTTAATTATGGCCTCATCAAAACAAATACTATGAACAATGAAGTAATACATGTAAATTTTCACATAGCTAATCACTAGATAAAGAAAAATATAATGTACAACTCTTTGAAAGATTGTAGGACCATTGTATAATTTAAAATGTAGGGCCTCATAGGAAAGTGTGGCCTATAAACATGTAGAAGTTGTCTTGTCCTAGATTTTAGAAGCAATCTAGATTTTTTTATAATCACTGAAACTATCTATAAAAGAGAACTAGTTTTTCTAGGAAGGTTGTCCAATACATGATGAATAAAAAGAAGTGGGAAATTACTTGCTTGACTAACTTTATTGAGATCCCATTAATCGACACAAATTTTCTCTCTTCCTCCCATTTGGGTACTAAGACTAGGGGAGAGATATCCACTTAGTGTTAAGAATAAGGTAAATAAATTTGACATTCAAGAGTCTTTGGAGCTCTTCCTTAATAGTGCATTTCAATATGAAATCCATCCTTTATTAGGATTATCTTATAGGTTTAGAATTTTATTGAATATAAATGCAATGGGTGTTAATTCATGTATGGATACCTTTCATGTTTTGATAGTTCCAACAAAAGTAGAGCTCAAGGGATCAACTAGTTATGGATATTGAGATTTGTTTCCTAAGTTGATTTCAACAACTTTACCAACAAACATTTTTCATTTTTAAGGGATTCAATTATACAACATCTGTGGGGTAGAAAATTCAAAATGATTGTTTTTTCCTAGAACCTAAGGATTCTATAGGAATAATTTCCTAAGAGGAGAATTTGTTATATGTTCTAATATTTTCATGGCTTAGACTTTCAAGGGTATATAGATTTAAAAAAAAATGTCAATTATTATGTTCTTGTCTACCTATTTTTATTTTAGGGATTCATATATTACGAGAATATTTTGGATAGTTACCTCATCATTATCATCATGATAAACCCATAGAAAATCTTGAGCTTATAGAATGGGTTTGATTATTGAACATAAAATGAATCTTTAAGTTGTGGGTCCATTGGAGATAGTCATGTTTCCTAATTGATAATTTATATATGCATCAGTTATTTCACATGTCTTCTACTACTCCCACCAGTGCCTATGGTAGATATTATCGAGTGGTGTGGTACATTAATAGTCCCGCCACTGCTGCATATAACATGATCATCAGTGTCCCAATCCTATATCAATGCAACATTTGATTGACATGAAATCCACTCTTGTACATCTCATGTGACAGGTCCACTGTTAACCTCTACGCTATCGCTTGAGGCACTTGTACATTGTAAATCATCCTCCCTCTAATGGGGATACTTAAGATGTGCCACATGTCCTCCAGTGTGACAATCATCTCTCCCATCGATAACCAAAATATAGATGACTTTGGGTACCACTTATCTAGCACTATCAGTAGTTGTCATCCTTTACTCGAGGTATCTCTACTAAGTGTAGTAGCCCCACCACCTCTAGTGTGTGTCTCTTTGCTGGAATGAGATGTTGTAGTACCTCCTCTAGGGTGCTAATCCACCACTCCCTACTCTCAAGGACATCATGCTATAATAAAAATGTAATAATAGTAATAATTATAAAAAATTTGCACATCAAGAGCAACCTGAACACCTCTTCCTTCTTATTTTCTCTCTATTTTTTTCTTGTTTCTATATTTCTTTTTTGAATCCATACCCTGTATCCTTTAGGATGTAGATTTATGAATTTGTGCCTTGTATGATATGAGTTTTGTATTCAATCATTGCTAAGGTAAATCAGATCCATGAGTGACTATCAAATCTACATTCGGGAACCAGGCATGACAAATTCTTCTCAAAAATCCTAAAAATTTCAAAAGATAAAAAATGAAAGAATTCATAAGTTAGGGTTTAGTCTTTCTTCTTACCCATGCCTGTTGTGTTGCTATGTCGACCTTACCCCTTGAAACAGTCGCTCGATGTATAGGAAGTGTTATTATTCTATTTTATCTAGAGCTCTTTTCTTTTCTTTGCGTGGTGAAAATGAATTAGGTTTTCATCTCCATTTATCTTTTATTCCTCCTTTTTATATTTTTCTCTCTCATTTTCCTTCCTTTTGGTGCCTTTTCCTCATTTTTCTTTGTTGACACTTTATTTTCTTTTGATTTATCCATTTCAATTTTCCACTGGAATATGGTATTCCTTCAAAAACTTGAGGAGGCACCCCTACCTAAGAGGTATTAATATCCATAATACCTTGTTTTATATGCCAAATATTAAAATTATCTAAAATAACACCATTTTTTTAGCACCCCTTTCCTCTAAACTTGTCACCCCTTTTTTCTTTGTGTTTGTCATTTTTCCATAGGTGTCTACATATTTCTTTGATGTATTTATTAGGCTTTAAATGCATCAAAGAGGGGGAAATGTAGATATCGAAATTTGACCCACCCAAATGAGTCCTTTTTCTTTAGGAATCCCGTGGGAGGCTCTCAAACTTGCTAAGTGCAAATTTTTACCCTCTTTTGTTTTTTTTTGCTTTGTTTTTCCTAATTTATGCTTAGTAAATTATGTGGCATGGATTTAGTAAATTTAGGCTTCTTATCTTAAAATATCTAAATTTTGGTCCAACCTTTTATGGTGTCGGCATGGCCAAGGTTAATTTTTTTCTCCTTTTTAGCCCTCCAAACTCTCTATAAATAAAGGTGTTGGATTCCCTTTTTTTCTAACAAGAAAGAGATAAGAATTATTTGGCCATCTTAATTTTAAGTGATATTTTATGCAATATTCAATTATGTTGGTGTTCTGCTATTATGTTTTTAGTGTTCTCTATATGATTTGCAAGTGGAGAAGCCTTAACAAAAAACTTATCCTCTTGAAGGAGAGATATTTAGCCTTTACTATTACCTCTTCTACAGGATTATCAAGTTGTCCTATTGTTATACTCACAGTGACACTAAGAGGGGGGGTGAATCAGTGTGTTCTTTTAAAACTTTAAATTTGCAACTCTTAATGTTGAAATAAAGCAAACTTAAAAAAAATACAAGTTAACTAGAGAGCATCACACAACACAAGATTTAACGAGGTTCACCAATGTGGCTACTCCTCAAAAATGATTGCTTGGACTACCATCCAAATCCAACCTTTGCAAAGCAACAACTTTACAATCTATTTACCAGCACCAACTAGAAGGAGCACCAACCCCTCAATTTTTTTGTACCAATAGAAAGGAGCAACAACCCCTAATTTACCAGCACCTACTGGAAGGAGCACCAACCCCTGATGCCAAGCTGCAACTTGGACTTTAAATGTAACTATGAATTTTATAGAAAAATACCTTCACCCTTCACCCAAAATCATGACAGTTTTTCAACTTGCCTTCTTTTCTTCCAACATGTCATGAAATCGGGACAATTTTCCCTGCTTGTGCCTCTGCTTCGAATATGTCGCAAAATCGTGATAGTTTTTCAACTTGCCTTCTTCTCTTCCAACATGTCACGAAATCGCGACAGTTTTCCCTGCTCTTTCTCTCTCCTCCAATATGTCACGAAATCGTGACATTTTTCTTTGCACTTTCTCTCTCCTCCACTATGTCGCGAAATCACGACAATTTTCCTATTTTCTGAATATGTCGCGATATCGCGACACTTTCCTGACTTGTATTTTTCTTTGAATTTTTGCATGTGGGCCACTTAGGTCTTTTTGGAAAAACACTGTACATATTCTGAGAGATCTCTGAACTTCCTATTTGTTGCATCTGAATAGCTTCTGAGCATCTGAAATTCCTGTGCACTGAATTGAATGATCTAGCTGATTGTGTTGACAACAATGACAATCCTATTGTTGCACTTTGCTCAACAATATCCCCCTTTGGAATTGTTGGCAACACATGTGCATTTTCCTGTAGCTTCCTATAGCTCTTCTCCCCCTTTGAAAATAATACCAAAGGGCTACTGCAGACTCCCCCTGAGTCCAAGCACAACATTCTCAGGAAAAATTTATTACCCTTAGTAATAAACAAGAACATGAGCAAGAAGATAAATAAATACTTCAATGCTCCCCCTGAGAATGTGATCCCTATAGCTAGTCACTTCTTGGGAAGGGTCACCACTACCAATTTATTATGAAGGTATTCAAAAACATACTTGGGTAATGGTTTTGTGAAGATACCTGCTACTTGCTCTATAGTTGGAACAAAATCCAGCTTAGCCTTATCTTCAGCAACTTTCTCTTTCAAAAAATGATATCTGATAGCAATGTGTTTTGTCCATGAATGCATTACCGAATTCTTGGAGATGTTAATTGCACTGGTGTTATCACACTTGACTGATATTGGCTCACTGAAATTAATACCAAGATCTTTCAGAGTTTGTTTCATCCACCAAACTTGTGTACAACATGTTGTTGCTACAATATATTATGCCTCAGCTGTTGATAAAGAAAATGACTCTTGTTTCTTGTTGTGCCAAGCAACCAACCTATCACCAAGATAGAATGCACCTCCACTGGTACTCTTCCTGTTATCAACACATCCTGCCCAATCTGCATATGAATATGAGATAAGGGTGAAGTCTTTACCTTTTGGATACCATAACCCATACTCCATAGTACCCTTGATATACCTAAGAATCCTTTTTACTGCTGTCACATGAGTCTCTTTGGGACTGGACTGAAATCTTGCTACCATGCAAACTACCTGCAGAATATCTGGTCTGGTAGCTGTTAAATATAGTAAGCTTCCAATCATTGATATGTACATGGTTTGATCAATAGGTGGAGATTTTTCATCTTTTCTCAACTTGCAGCCTGTCATCATGGGAGTGCTAACTGGCTTACAATGCTCCATTGTGAACCTTTTTAACATCTCTTTCACATATTTGACTTGGGAAATAAATATGCCTTTCTCATTTTGATTAACTTGTAACCCAAGAAAGTAAGATAGTTCACCAATCACAGACATTTCAAATTCTTTCTGCATCTTATTTGCTAAGTCTTTACATGATTCATCTTTGTTGCTTGCCAAATATGATATCATCTACATATACAACAAGAACAATGAGATACCCAACTTCTGTTTTGACATACGATTCATCGTCCACCATACCTTTCTTAAACCCCTGTTGAGAGAGATAGTTGTCTAGCCTTGCATACCATGCTCGAGGTGCCTGTTTTAAGCCATATAAAGCTTTCTTTAATTTGTAGATAAGGTTGGGATCTTCACCAATTTGGAAACCATCTGGTTGTTCAATATAAACCTCTTCTTCAAGTTTCCCATTTAAAAAAATTGATTTTACATCCATCTGATAAACTCTGAAATTCTTATAGACTGCTAAGGCCATAAACATTTTGATTGCTTCTAGTCTGGCCACTAGTGCAAAAGTCTCCTCAAAATCAATGCCTTCAACTTGTGCATAACCTTTACAAACCAGTCTTGCTTTATTCCTAACGACCTGTCCGTCTTCATTCAATTTGTTTCGAAATATCCATTTGGTGCCGATTACATTCTTATTTGCAGGTCTAGGTACTAATTCCCAAGTTTTGTTTTTTTCAATCTAATCTAATTCTTCATTTATTGCCTTCATCTAGCTATCATATTTGCTTGCCTTAGCTATATTTTTGGGCTCAATGCTGGATAAAAGAGAGTAGTTACTTACTACTTTCCTTCTTGTCTGAAAACCAGCTGTGGGATCTCTAATTATTTGATTTCTAGGATGATTTTTTTGCCAACTGCCTATTTTGAATTTCTTATTTTCTTCCACCTCTGAGTTATCAATTAATTCATCTGAGTCAAGTGTTGGTTTCTTTTCTGTTTTATTTTTCTCATCACCTTCAATGACTTCTTCATAAATAGGGTAGTTTTCTTCAAAGTTAACTATTCGTTCCCTACCTTCATCAAATTTAACATTGGCACTATCCACAATTTTCTTGAGTCTCTTGTTGTAGCATTTGTAAGCTTTGTTTTTGACGAATAGCCAACAAAGACACCTTCATCTGCTCTATTTTCAAACTTCCCAAGATTATCTTCAGTTTTTCTGATGTAACACTTACAGCCAAAAAATTTGAGGTATTTTGTTGTTGCCTTTCTACCGAAACATAATTCATAAGGAGTTTTTCTTTCATGTATTCTCAGCATGTACCTGTTTTGGATGTACACTACAGTGTGAACTGCTTCTTTCCAAAATATGTCTGCTATTTTGTTCTCAGCCAGCATAGTGTGTGCCATTTCCTGAACTGTTTTGTTCTTTATTTCTACCACAACATTCTGTTGGGGTGTTCTAGATACTGAATATTGTCTCTTGATACCATGTTTTTCACAGTATTCTATAAACTCGTCTGAAATGAATTCTCCTCCTCTATCTGATCTTAAACATTTGATCCTTTTTCCTATTTCATTCTCAACTAGATGTTTGAAGGATCTGAACATTTCAAAAGCTTCTTTTTTATTCTTTAAGAAAAATATCCAAGTCATTCTGGAATAATCATCAATACACAACATAAAGTATTTGTCACCATTTATGCTTTGTGTTCTCATGGGTCCACATAAATCTGTATGTATAAGCTCAAAAGGTTTTCTAGTGTGGTACTATTTTGTTTTAAATGAGACTCTAGTTTTCTTTCCCTTTTGACATGAAGCACAAATGCTATTTGAAGGTTTTCTAATGGTTGGAATATCTCTCACTGCCTGTTTCGAGCTGATTTTCACCAGATTATCGAAACTTATGTGTCCAAGCCTCTTGTGCCATAGCCAATTTTCTTCTTCCTGTCCAATGAAATAAGTACCTTCTGAAGTTTTTGAGAGTGTGTATAGGTTGCCAGACGTCCTTGATCCAGTTACTATCAATTTTCCACTATTTTTTTTCTGACTTCACAACCCTGCTTCTTGAATACTACTTCATGTCCTTTATCACAGATCTGACTGACACTTAATAGGTTGTGTTTCAAACCATCCACAAACAAAACTTCTTCTAACTTGATTTTCCCATAACTAATTTTTACTGATCATTTTTTGATTATCTTAGCTCCATAATTATTCCCAAACTTTATAGAACCACCCTAATATTTCTATAATTTTTCAAATTTTTTTTTATCACCTGTCATATGACTTGAGCATCCATTGTCAAGTATCCATGGTACACATTTATTCTGTGCCTTGAAAGCTGTTTGAACTATTAGGGATTCCTTTTCTTCCTTAAGCTGCTCTTTCTATTTCCACTCTGTTTTGACTACCGTATTGGGCTCTAGTTTGAACTTTCCATTTTCATTATCTTGAGCATATTTTTCAGGAAGTTTTCTATTTTGTCTTGTCCTATTTGGTTGAAATTTTATTTTCTAAAGTTGATTTGAAACATAAGTACTATGACAGTTTCTTACAATATGCCCAAAGTTATGACAGTTAAAACATTCTACTGCATAATTTATTAGCGATGAAAAAGCATTTCTACTAACGAAATTTCTTGGTCCTACATTATACTTGTAGTCTGCAATTTTATGCCCATAACCATTACATTTGAAAGAAAAACTAGAAAAGAAATGATTGAACCTGAAATATGGTCTTTGCCAGGTTGTTGTAGGAGCCATAGGTCTTCTTCTCCTTTGGTGTGTGACCTTGGTAAAACCATCATTGTCAGTTCTCCTTTCGGGCCTGGCATTACTGCTTTCTTTTGCATGAGTTATTTTTATTTCATCAGCCTATTTCTTATCTTCATTCTTTATAGTTTCTACAATTTTGGCTTTTGGTCCATTTGACGATTCTCCTTCAACGAAGCCCAGACCAATTGATGCCTGTAGGTCTTTGATCACTTAAAATTTTATCCATATTCATCGAATTTTCTTCACGTTTGTGATGGCAGCTAATTTTTTGATCCAGCTCTTGTATCTGCATTCGTAGACCAACATTCTCTTCTTCTAGCTTATAGCAGTAATCTATCTTCATGGTTATCTGAACTTCAAGGTCTTCAAACATTTTCTTGTATTCTTATGTCTGTATTTTTAAGCTGGTTATGATGTCGTTCGCATCCTAAATCTTTCTTGAAAGTTTATTGTTCTTTCTTTTCTTAGATTTCCATTATACAAGTGCAGAGACCAGCTCACCTTCTAGATCAACTTCAGCCTTAGGTTTTTCAACAGATATTTTAGAGTTCATTCCTTCCTTTTTTTTTGATTTTTCTACCTCTTCTGATTTTTCTATTTCAAATGCCATGAATAGAGCTTCACCTATTTCTTCTTCAGAATCCTCATTAGAACCGTCCTCTGAAGAATTTGCATTCTTGGAGATGAAACTTTTCTTTTTGAAGTTGCTTTTTCTGAAGTTTGTTTTTTTCTTCCAGTCGCTTCTTTCTTGGTGCGATGCTTCCTCACCCTTATTCTTCTCATTGAGTGGACATTTGGTTGCAAAGTTCCCATTGCCTCCATAGTTGAAACATTTAAATGGTAGCTTTCCTCTGTATTTTCTTTTTCCCTTTCTCAGTTTTTTGACAAAATTTGCTTCCATTTCATCTGATGTCTCTTCTTCTTCAGACTCTTGTTTTGTGTCTTTACCTTTTAGGGCTTTAAATGTTGCTTCTCGATCTGTGGGATTAGACCTTCCTATTCTTATTTCATAAGCAGTCAAAGAACCATGCATCCCATCCATACTAAAGTGATTTAGATATTTAGCTTCTTCTATGGCTGAGACTTTAGAATCAAAACTTTGAGGAAGCGATCTTAATACCTTTTTCATGATAGTAGCATCATCCATATCTTCGCCGAGACCTCTGATCAAATTAGTGATTCCATTAACTCTCAGCATAAAAGCCTCTATGTTCTCATCGTTGGTCATATTTAATGATTCAAATTGAGTTCGATATGTTTGAAGCTTGGCTTCTTTGATCTTGTCGTCTCCCTCATCAATATTCTCTAGTTTTTCCCATACATCTTTTGCTGATTCACAACTTATGATCTTGACCAGATCACTGTCCACTAATCCACACATGATGGCATTTTTTGCTTTTGAGTCATTTTCAAATGCCTTTTTATCGGTGTTTTCGGTTGGAGTAGTGGCGGGAGCTGTGTAACCATTAACTACTACATTCCAGATATCAAATCCCAAAGCACATAGATATGTCTACATCCTGATTTCCTAGAATGCATAATTAGTTTCGTCAAACAATGGTGCTTTGTTTGAGGAGAAACCTTCACCACCTGCCATTGCATCACTTCCAAGATCACCCTAGCTGATTGAGCTTATTCAGGAACCTTGCTCTGATACCAATTGTTATACTCATAGTGACACTAAGAGGGGGGTGAATCAGTGTGTTCTTTTAAAACTTTAAATTTGTAACTCTTAATGCTAAAATAAAGTAAACTTAAAATAGATACAACAAGTTAACAAGAGAGCATCACACAACACAAGATTTAACGAGGTTCACCAATATGGCTACTCCTCAAAAATGACTACTTGGACTACCATCCAAATCCAACCTTTGCAAAGCAATAACTTTACAATCTATTTACTAGCACCAACTGGAAGGAGCACCAACCCCTCAATTTTTTTGTACCAACAGAAAGGAGCAACAACCCCTAATTTACCAGCACCTACTAGAAGGAGCACCAACCCCTGATGCCAAGCTGCAACTTGGAATTTAAATGTAACTATGAATTTTACAAAAAAATACCTTCACCCTTTTCGCACATAGTCTACTGATTCTATGCACTTTGCTTTTTTTGCACAATCGCTTCACACAATCTATTTCAGAACAATTTGCTTTTGTGCAAATGCCTCACACTCTCTGCTTTGATACAATCGAACGATCACTTCTACCCCTTTGCACTTTTCTGCTCTTTGTGCACTCTTGCTTCGTACTTAGCTCGATTCGACACGACTCGCTCTACACACTGTGGGCTTCACACAAATTTGATACATCCAAATCTCCAAACAACCCTCCTTTTATAACAAAAAAATTCATGATAAAATTCAAACTCTAGTCAACTGATTATGCAAGTGCAAAGCCTAATCATCGTCGACTGTAAACCCTAGCTTTTGTCGGCTATAAACCCTAATTATCATTGACTATAAACCCTAAACTTTGTCGGCTATCATCGGTCTTTGTCGGCTTCACCATCTAAACCTACAACTTCTGTTACTATTGCCATGAAAACACATGTCGTGATATCACGACACTTCTGCCTCTGTACGCTTCGTCTTAGATTTTGTCACGATATCATGACACTTCTCTCTTCACAGGCTTCGCATTTTTCTTTTGTCACAATATCATGACACTTTCAGCATTCGTACACTTCATCTGTTCTTTTTTCATGATATCACAACACTTCTACCTTCATAGACTTCGTCTTCGCTTTTGTCACAAAATCGTGACACTTTCTATTTTTGTACCTAGCCTTTTGCTTTTGTCATGAAATCACGAAACTTCTGCCTTCGTCGACTTCCTTTCTACTCTTGTCGTGAAATCACGATGCTTCTATCGTTGAAGACTTGCTTTCTGATCCTGTCACGAAATCGTGACAGTTCGCTTCGAAGACTTGCTCTCTACTTTTGTCATGAAATCGTGACACTTCTTCTATTGAAGTCTTGCTTTCTATTTCTATCATGAAATCATGACACTTTCTGCATCCGTATGCTTTCTTTGCAACCCGTTGTGAAATCATGACGCTTTCAGCTTTCGTACGTTTTCTTTGCAACCCATCGCAACATCGCGACGCTTTTAGCTTTTGTACGCTTTCTTTGCAACCCATCACGAAATCACGACGCTTTCAACTTCTGTACGCTTTCTTTGCAATCTGTCACAAAATCGTGACACTTTCTACATTCGTACGCTTTCTCTTCAATTTATCACAAAATCGTGACATTTCATACTCTGAACACTTTCATCTGCAGCATGTCGCAAAATCGCAACAGTTCTCACTTCGAATTCTTTCCTTTGCAGCATGTCATGAAATCGTGACAGTTTCTCACTTCAAACTCTTTCCTCTGTTGCATGTCGTGAAATCATGATAGTTATTACTTCGAACTCTTTCCTCTGCTGCATGTCACAAAGTCGCGACAGTTCTCACTTTGAACTCTTTCCTTTGCTGCATGTCACAAAATCACGACAGTTCTTACTTTGAACTTTTTCTTCTGCTGCATGTCACGAAATTGTGACAGTTCTTACTTCGAACTCTTTCTTCTACTGCATGTCACAAAATCGTGATAGTTCTCACTTGGAACATTTTCATCTGCAGCATGTCGTGAAATCATGATGGTTCTCACTTTGAATTCTTTCTTCTGTAGCACGTCGCAAAATTGCGACAGTTATTCCTTCTTGAGCTTCTTCTTCGAACATGTTGCAAAATCATGACAATTTTTCAACTTGCCTTCTTCTCTTCCAACATGTCGTGAAATCGTGACAGTTTAACCTGCTTGCGCCTCTGCTTTGAACATGTCGTGAAATTGTGATAGTTTTTCAACTTGCCTTCTTTTCTTCCAACATGTCACAAAATTGCGACAGTTTTCCCTACTTGTGCCTCTGCTTCAAATATGTCACAAAATCATGACAGTTTTTCAACTTGCCTTCTTCTCTTCCAACATGTCATGAAATCACGACAATTTTCCCTGCTCTTCCTCTCTCCTCCAATGTCATGAAATAGCGACATTTTTCTTTGCACTTTCTCTCTCCTCCCCTATGTCGCGAAATCGCGACAGTTTTCCTATTTTTTGAATATGTCACAATATCACGACACTTTCCTGACTTGTATTTTTCTTTGAATTTTTGCATGTGGGCCACTTAGGTCTTTTTGGAAAAACACTGTACATATTCTGAGAGATCTCTGAACTTCCTGTTTGCTGCATCTAAATAGCTTCTAAGCATCTAAACTTCCTGTGCACTGAATTGAATGATCTAGCTGATTGTGTTGACAACAATGACAATGATGTTGCTGCACTTTGCTCAACACCTATTTACGTTCATTAACCCTTTAATAATATTGTTTTGTATTATAGCTATATTTTTATCTCTATTTTTGGTTTTAAGTTTCATTGTGCAAATTTGTGCCTTGTCTGCTACAAGGTGCAGATTTGATGAAAACCTTGTTTTTTCCCATCGTGCATTTTGTCACCCTCTCCCCTTTATTTATCAAATCTTTGATTGATAATTTACAAAGCACAAATTTGGTTTGGATAGGCTTTGGTGAAACCATTTATTCCCACACCCTAGAATTTCATTTGGCATATTTATTTTATATTATTCCATTCCTGATGTTACTTTGTTTTAACTTTTATCATTTTTTTCACTTGCATTTAAATTATATTAGCTTGGGGGCAACTATTTTTTCCCTAAACCCTAAATTTCCAATTGCCAATTATTTTAGCATTGTTTACATTATGTTTGCATCTAGTCCCTTATTCCATGTTATCATATCTTGTTGTGTTTCTTCCAAGGTTAAGATCAATTTAATTTTGAATGGTTAGCTAAAAGACCCAAGGGGCTTGAATTTTGCACCTCCAAGATTAGTCATTTAGTGGCCTGAGTAGACCTCCAGATGCTAATCAAATTTTCTAGGGTTTTGTGAAGTTGTTTTGTAGGATTTGAAGTTGTTTGGATATTCTAGATGCAAGATAACCATCGGATCAGACAAGTTCATTAAGTAAAATTATTAGGCCATTTGCTTTTTTATTTCTACCTAATTTTGTTCAAAACCTAGATCATAAATAAAATAAAAATATTTGATTATATTCCTAGACATTCAAAATAAAAAAGGATATAGTTTGCATTCTAGGGTTAATTTTGTTTGTGCATTCTAGTTATGATCTTACATGTCTACCACTACTCTTGCATGTCTACCACTACTCTTGCTAGTGCCCATAGTAGGTATTACCTATTTGTATGGCACACCAACATCCCCATCACCACTTTGTACAATGCAAACACCAGTGCCTCAACTCTATATTAATGTGGCATCTTATTGACATTTTTACACTCTATTAGATCACATGTGTCGAATCCCCTAACATCACCTTTAATGCCACCATCAACACCTGTACCATGTAAATAGTCCTCCACTTGATGGAGATCATCAGGATGAGCCACACATCCTCTAGTGTGATCATTATTTCCTTTATCCATAGCCAAAATATGGATGATTTTGGATACCATCACTCTAATAAAGCCATTAGTAGGGCTCTATCTGCCTTAATGCAGAGCATCTCTACCTAGTATCCCCACATTCTCCAATGTCTCCCTCTCTATCACTATGACATCTCTCAACATCCTTGAGTGTGCTTGGCCATCACTCTCTACTCTTGAGTACATATAGTTGCATAATAACACAAATTTATCATAAATTTATCACTTCATATATTTATAAATAATTAAAAACATAAAAATTTAAAAATATAACTCTTTTTATGCAAAATTTAGTAAATTTGTGCCTCGAATTTCTTGATAAAATTGATACCCTTTCTATATAGGGCACGAATTTGGCTTGAGAATCCTACCAAATTTGTGGTCACTGATGTATTTTGACAAATATTGCTTAAAAAATAAAATAAGTAAAATTACTATTTTTTTTGTGTAGGTCCAAAATCAAAAAGAGCAAGTGGATCTTGATTCATACCTTTTCCTAATCAATAGCAGTCCCTGCCTCAACCTATGCCATGAAAACATAGTGAGTTGGTAGCATCATTTCTCCTTTTCTTCTCTAAATCTTTTTT
The DNA here is from genome assembly GCA_028583015.1 of Wollemia nobilis. NCBI lineage: Eukaryota > Viridiplantae > Streptophyta > Pinopsida > Araucariales > Araucariaceae > Wollemia > Wollemia nobilis. The sequence goes on from JAQPPZ010000523.1 coordinate 28,239,677, forward strand.
CACCTCCTCACATAGTGAGAATGAGTCTCTTTTCCCTCCTTTCCCTCTTTTCTTCCTTTCTTTTTCTTTTTCCTCATTTTCCTCTCTCTTTCTTATTATTTTTTACCTCCATTTCTTCTCTCCCCTCTCTTTTCTTATTTTTCTCTCTTCTTGTCTTATCTTTTGCTCTTTTTCATTGTTTTTCATTTTTTTTTACCCTTTCTTTGCCTCTTTCAAGTTTATATCTAGAATTTTGTATTCCTTCTAAAAAATATAGGGGGCACCCTAGCCTTAGAGGCATTAATGGTAGTAATACCTTGTTTAATGTGTGAATTTATAGTGTTTAGGTTAACACCTCTTTTGCACCACCCCTCTATCCAAACCTAACCACCCCTTTTTATGTTCACCCATAGGAATCTACATCTTTCTTTAACACATTTATTTGGTCGTAAATGCATCAAAGAGGGGGAAAAATGTAGACACAAAAAATTGACCCACCCAAATGATTCAATTCTTCCCTAGAACCCTAGCTAGCCACCCAAACTTGCTAAGTGCAAATTTAGGGCCCTTTTGCCTTGCATCTTGGCCTTATTTCCTAGCTTTACCAAATTCACACCCATTCTATACAGACCATAAATTTTGCTTACAAAATTTGTTCTTTGTAATGACGAGGCATGAATTTGGCTTGCTATATTTTTATTTTGTATTAACGAGGTATGAATTTTGTATTATAAGGATTTTTCTCAATAAAATACCTCCCCTTACTAACCCGTTTTGGAGTTATCCTTTGCCCATGGTTATTTTTTTTCTACCCATTTTCCCCTTCATACCTCTTATAAATAAGGGTTTGGATTCACTAATCTAGTAGAATGATTTGTGAGAAATTTTCTAACTATTGACTCACTCATTTTCTCATGCTATAAAGTGTTATAGTATTGCAAGTTGTTTTCCTATTTTAGGCTTTGGTGATTGCTACCCGTGGGGATTGTGTAGAGGAGTCTTGATGATTGGATAGATAAACCTTCTAACAGTGTGTTGATGATATGATTATACCTTAGACTTAATTATAATTTTAAGTTATTATTATTTTATTATTTCCTATTTCTTGCACTTTGTAATCATGTGAGGCATAGTATGCCCATGTTTGAAATAGGTTGTTTAGTTTTTATATGTTTAGTTAGAATGTTAGAGTTGTCCTTTGTCTTCTAGTAGTTAGTTGACATTCTTTTTTAGCAGATTGTTTTATGTTAGTTAAGTTATTGACCATGTTTGGTAAATTGTTACAACCACTTAACCTACGTGATTCTATTGTAAGTTGTATATATTCCATTATCTCTAATGAATAAATAGCTTCACAATTGAGTTCCATATCAATGGTAATCAAAGTTGAAGGATAATTTTTTGTAGGAAGGAAGGCAAGTTTACCACTTCATTGCTAGGTGTCTAGTTGGGTTTTACAACTAGTGCATCAGATCCTAGGTAGGTGCTTGTGTGAAATTATCTTGAGGCAAACTTCAACATCAGTTTATGAATCTCATAAGGTGTCAAAGGGAAGAATTTACCCCTGCACCAAATACCCCTAACAGAAACTAGAGGTTAAAACTAGGTTTACCCTGAGAAAGGCAAGAAAATTTTTCCTATGTGCATAAATTTATTTGCTTTGCAGATCAGAGGGATCAGGATATTTGAGAAGTAGTTTCAGGGTTTGAGGTAAAATTGTGGCCAAAATGAGCCATTGCACTCCTTTACTGAGAGTTTACCGAAGAAGATTTGAAGTCCAAGTGCATAAGATATTGGACAATTTTTGAAGATGTTTTCTCCAAGTGAATGCAATAAAATATTAAAATTTAATATCAATATTAATATTTTAATAATATTAATATTTTACCTTATCATTTTAAGGTAAAAATAGGCCTTTATCCTATTTGGAGGTATATCGCCCTATCGCGGCCAACTTTGGTATTCCAGTCTGGTGCCATCACTATTGATCCCTACTGGAGGAAACCTCGATGCGCCATCCTCATTTTTTATGAGGCCAACTACCAGTACCAATAAACACTAGCCATTCACCAATGGGCCATAATCCAACCACCAAACGTAGCTACAATTAAGCTTTCATAGGTCACAACCTACTGATCATAGCCTGCAACAGTATGCCTTGATGAATAGTAAGGTACCATTTCACATCATTACCATCACACTAAAACTTACGATCGGATCACAGGATCACATATAGTGTTTATAGATAAGAGCTCAAACAGAGACGCCATCCATAGGTGGTGAAAAGTGACACAGACTTGATCGTATAAACCCCAACACATTTTGGTTGAAGTATTCCTTGGACGATAAAATCCTAATGTAATGGCTTGGATGACGATGCATTAACATCGATCATAAGTAGAAATAGTGAACACATGGATGACATAGTAGAATTTTGTAGGCACACAAAATATTTATTTACAAAAATTTCATAGCATTTTGATTAGGAATTAAGCCAGACACTCAAACGACATGATCGAATACCTCAACATCTAAGAAATGGAGAATCTAGAGATTAATAATAAAAAACTCCCACTCGTAGATAGATCTTGTTTGTTGATGACGAAGGAGGAAAAAAATTAAAACATGTTCTAAAGGTTTTCCAACCAATCAAATTATGAAATCCAAGACCCTAAATATCTCCTCAAAATAGTTGTGAACATGTGGCAATTTTTTATTTTTTTTACGGGTATTCGTGGTGCCAACACTCGTATTAAGCTTTTTGGTAAATTTTTATAGATTCTGGTGTATTTTGATAGATTGTAGTCAATGGGGAAATTTTTTTGATAGGGTTTGGACTTTGCAATACCTTTTGGGGTTTTTTGACCATAGTTACCATTTCTTGGTGGATAGACCATTTTCAAAAGGTGACAATTACTGGTGAAATTTTTCAGTAGGCATTGTGTTATCTAATGTAGTCTTTAGGCACCGATGGATAGGAAAGCACCAGTGGGAATTATCTAGGCTACTTTGGCATATACATGTAAGCACATGGCTAATGACCTCAAATCAAACATGGAAAACCTTATTGTTGTAGTAGATAATTTGGTAGATAAGATAAAAGATATTGTTGTACAATTGACTCCTGATGATGTCAAAATTTATCATAATCATGTCAACAAAGCAAAATGTGAGGTCAAATTGTATGATATCAATGGATCCTGATATCTTATCTACATGGATTCTAGATATGTAAACTTGGTTCGCTTATGCTGAAATTCCTGAAGATGACCAAGTTTATTTTGCCACACTCAAACTCACAATCTTAGAAAATTTTTTAATTGTAGAAATACAAATCCATAATGCTATCACGAATTGGAAGGAATTGATCAAAAATTTTAAAAAACACATTTTTCTACCAAATTATCAAAGTGACCTCACAACCAAGTGGTACAGATTAAGGCAAGCCTATAGTATATCAATTGTTTATTACATTTTTCAATTCAATAGGCTAGGGATTATTATTGGCGTGAAATATTCAAAAAATGATTTGGTTAACAAGTTCATGTGTGTATTTCAAGATCATATTTTTAGGGAAATCAAGTTCAATGATTTCCTCACTTTAAATGTGGCATTCAAGCATGTCATTCTTGTAGAGGATAAATTTGGTGCCTCATACAAATATCGATAGGACAAAAATTCCATAGGAGATAATCATAATTAAAAAAGTTGAAGAATACTTTTCAATATTCTTCTCCTCCCACTTCTCCTAAAGCACATTCTTCTTCTCACTCTAAATATACTTCTTCTTCAATGTATTGTAATTTTTGTAAAAAGCATGATCATGTAAAATCTAAATGCTTTACTTTTGAAATAATGAAGAAGAAGAATTCCCTAATTTTACAACTTACAAATGAGGAACCACAAGATGGTCCCATTGTGACTACAGGAATAGAAGAAGAATATTCAGCTTTAAATGGTAAACTAAAAACGTTACCCTTATGATGAATGTTTTGGCACAAGGGGGTCGTGACCATTTTTTTATCACTAGATCCCACCTCACGCATGATTTTTATGTATATTGTATCATAGATGATCTCACAAAAGAATCTCATCACGAAGTCCATTGTAGAGATGTTGAAGCTTACCATAAAGCCACATCACCAATCCTATGCACTTGGGTGGAAGAATGTAGACTCTACATCTAACATCATACACACTTGAACCTTGAATTTTACTTTTGGATATAAGTTTATGGATAAAGTAAGATGTGATGTTATGAAGATAGATTATTGTGGACTATTCCTTGGTAGACCCTATCAATTTGATAGGAATGCATTACATCATGCTAAAAAGAACACATGCACTTTGGATTTGTATGATAAAAAATATTTGATACAAAGCACTACACCCACATAAAATTTGATGCTATGATGTAGGTAACTTCGTAAGCCATTAAGTCAAGAACTTATTTTTTATCCTACTTGCATAAGTCCAAAACAAGAGAAAGAACAAGCACCATCAAAGGCTCATGATAAAGAAGAAGCTTCACTTCCACAAAATGAAAAATCACAAGAGCTCATGGTTAAGGAACCCATCAATATCACTCATAAGAAAGATTCCAACCATTCTATTGACATCATATTTGGTACACCTATGGATACACAACCACTTGCCCCATAAAAGTTGCCTTTGGATTTACCATCTTCTACCATTGCACACACAAAGGAAAAAGCACTTCCTTCATTCAGCACCAACAAAGCCTTCAGGGCAAGATAACACAAGACTTTTAGGAGACTCTATAGGAGTAGCAAAGAGTGATGCACAAGCATTACAGTCCTCACTTATCTCAAGTTGGAGATAAATTTTGGCTTTCTTTGGATAAGTGATGCTTTCCAAAGACAACATTTTAGGATCCTCCTTTGGTACCTAAACCTATCATTAGCCCTACAATATTAGTAGCACCTGATCATCAACTTACGATCATTTCAAATAGATTTTTCAATATGAATACTCATCACGCTCGACAATGTTATTCCACTTCTTACCTTGTTACCTACCATGGTCACTTTCCACACATGACTCACTACATTCCTCACCATGATATGATCCATGAATTTCCATATTTGTTGAGATCATTGTGGTTCAATGCTTATATGTTTGGGAGGAGTGTTGAGGATATGATTGTACCTTAGGCTTAATTATGAGCCTAAGTTATTATTATTTTATTGTTTCCTATTTCTTGCACTTTGTAATCATGTGAGGCATAGTATACCCATGTTGGAAATAGGTTGTTTAGTTATTGGATGTTTAGATAGACTGTTAAAGTTTTCCTTTATCTTCTAGCAGTTAGTTGACATCCTTGTTTAGTATATTATTATTTGTTAGTTAAGTGTTTGGCCATGTTTGACAAATTGCTACAACCACTTAACCTATGTGATTCAATTGTAAGCTTTATATATTCTATTACCCTTAATGAATAAAAAACTTCACGTTTGATTTCCATATTAGAATGCTTCTTCCATATATTCATTGCTCCTTGCTTTCTTCATCAGTTCATCAAGTTTTATATTTGCTTTAGTTTAATTTGTAAGTCTATTTTTGCTATTTTATGCTCAAATTTTCATTGTTTTGAGGCCCAAAAAGAGCATCTGAACCAAATTCATACCTCATTTGTATAGGGTGTGAATTTGGTAAGCCAAATTCATGCTCCCTATTAAAAAGGCATGGATTTGGTAAATTATGGCTTAGGGGTAAGTTTTACACCCTAAAACCCTAATTTACATTGGGCATTTTCAATATTCTATTGTGCCCATCATGTCTATATTTTATTTTACTATTACATATGTATTTCACTTTGCTTGTGCATGTTTAAGATGTCAAAGATCATTTTTATTTTGAATGATCAACTAGAAGGACATATCTATCTTCATTGCTCCTTGCTTTCTTCGTCAGCTCATCAAGTTTTATATTTGCTTTAATTTAATTTGTAAGCCTATTTTCGCTATTTTATGCTCAATTTTTCATTGTTTTGAGGCCCAAAAAGAATATCTGAACCAAAATCATACCTCACTTGTATAGGGTGTGAATTTGGTAAGCCAAATTCATGGTCCCTATTAACAAGGCATGAATTTGGTAAATTAGGGCTTAGGGGTAATTTTTGCACCCTAAAATCCTAATTTACATTGTGAATTTTTAGTATTATGTTGTGTCTATCATGTTTATATTTTATTTTACTACTACATATCTATTTCACATTGTTCGTGGATGTTTTGGATGTCAAAGAGAATTTTATTTCAAATGATCAACTAAAAGGACCAAGGGGGCTTGACCATTGTGCCTCCAAGCTCAGTCTTATAGTAACCTAAGTAGGCACCTAAATGCTGATCAAATTTTTTAGGTTTTGTGAAACTATTTTGCAGGCTTGGAACCCTTGGATACTCTAGATGCAAGATAAATATTGGATCAACTATCGAATCAAATAAGTGCCCTAATAGGTCTTTAGGTTGTTTGGTATTTTTTTCTATTCATTCATATTCAAAACCTAGATCACAATAAAAAGGAAAGCATTTGATTAAATTTATACACATTTGAAAGAATAAAATCTTATAGTGTGCAGCTAGGGTTTTAATCTAATTTTTGCATTTCCTTTGAACCCTTTCTCAAAGACTTTATTTTACAATCCTAGGGTTAGACATCATTGAATTATAAAATCATGCTAGGCTTAGCTCGTCTTCTTGCATCTTGTGTCTTGCATTATTCTCTATTTTTCATAGTTTTGTTTAGAAAGGCCAAACAATAGGTGTATGCTTAATTAACACACCAAACATTTTCACCCTAGACTTTGAGCAAGTTCTAAAACCATTCTTGGTGAACTTGTCCTTTTGTGTTCCTGAGTGTAGAGAATATAACACACCCTTGTGGTTCACCTCGGCACCTTGCGGATCCAGTCGAGAATCATATATGATAGGGCAATTTTCCCATCTACACAAAGCTAAAACATTATGTATTATTTAGAGGATTGGCCTTACCATTATTTGTTGAAATTTATGGATTGAAAGGAATAATAGAAATTTTAAATATAAATATCAAAATCATGCCCAAGTTTGGAACTATATTATTGCCTCTCTTGCAGAATATATACAAAAATGGTGTTCATCATCGGAAGTCTCAATTACAGAAAAAATGTGTGAATAACTTGGCTACAAGATTTGAACATACATGGAAGAGTCATCTATGACAATGAAATTAAAACAAAGGGTCTAATTTGATCTATGGTAAAATGGAAATGTTTAGAAATTGGGTTTATCAAAATTAATTTTGATGGTACTTCTAAAGGAAATCCAGGAAAAGTTGGTGGAGATGGTGTTTTTAGAAATAGTGAAGGAAAAATTCTTCTCACTTATTCATAACCAACTAACAATTATGCAAAGGCTAAGGCACTTCTTACAAAGATTAAAATTGTAACAAAAAATGATGGAAATATATTTCAATTGAAGGGGCTCACAAATTATCACCAAGATATTAACAAAAACGGATGTGAAGGCTGGATAAAAGATAATATTATTGTTGATATTCATCCTTTATTACAAGAGGTAATCTCGTGCCAATGTGAGCATATTTATAGAGAAGGAAATCGAATAACAGATAAATTAACAAATTATGGTATTGATATCAAGGAGTTGATTGTGGAAACATAACACTTCTAAAAAGTTGAACAATATATTTAAGAGAAAAATAAATGAAAAATCGTGATAAAAATCTATTCTAAAATAAATATATTATTTTGATGTTTTTATAAAAGTTACCCCAATAAAAATTACATATAATCCCTCTCTATATAATTAAAAAATTATATATAATTTTTTTTTTTTTTGTACATGGTGGAATCGGTAGCCGCTACGAATCCGGACAAGCTGTGCAACTTTTTATGGCCGCCACAGTATTTTGCGCTATCCGTCCCTGAAGCCGTCACACAGATCTTCGCGCAGTCCACCCCTATAACCACCATGCCACGATCATTTTAAATCTTTTATGCCGCTGAAAGCATCAGGAAGGGGATAGGCGACAAGCGTTCAGTCCCCCAAGGCCCGAGATTTGAACCTTGGACCTCCGCCCCTTACGGGGTTTGGGGGAACCAATTGATCTACACCTCGGACCTATATAATATATAAAATTTAAAGGAAAAATATTCTAAATTATAATTTTCAATTTAAAAATATTTATTAAATTAATATTTAAAGTTTATATAAAGTACTACTCTTCTAACTCTCAAGTGAAAAAGATTTTAAAATATGTATTTAATTTTTTTATATAAGCTCTTTCTAACATAATATTTTTTTGCTCAACGAAAGAATGACCGTGGAAGATTCATCTTTCTTAATCTTGGACAGATAAGATGTTTTCCAAACAGACGTGGAAGATTTATCATGAAAAGAGGCTTTGCCAAAAAATAAAAAATAAATAAATATTTAAAATCAATTTAAGCACATTCATCTTGTTATTGTCTAAATTTGATTCTCTTAATAATGAATCGAAAGCCTAAATCAGTAAGATATCTTATAGACTTTTTTCAACTCTTCTAAACAAAGACAAAATATGAAACTTTTTTCAAGTTGAATTATTCACTGTTGTGAAAGATTAATAGATTGATAAGTTTTAGTGTTTGAGATTTAGGTTTAAAAGTTGGATATACTTTTTTTTTTTGTATAGGTAGTAGTCTGCCCTAAATTTGTTGACTAAGTATCAACTAGACAACAACCTCAATACCAATTCAAATAATAAAAAGGTAAAATAAAGATTATAAAAAACAACCTTAAAATTTAAAATTGCTTGGTAATAGAATGAAATGCCCTATAAAAACAAAACTGAACTGTTTACACAACCATATGCCTAAAAATAGGAATTCAGGCACGAAACAATACAGGAGACTTATCTTTTACAACAGACATAGTAGATAGATAGATAGGTATTAACCTCATGGAATATACCATTAACTCGCCTATAAATAAATCAATGGAATAAAAAATATTTAAAAAATGATCCAAAGAAGTCTAAAGAAGGATTTCAAATTAATAAAAAACTAAACTAAACTGTTTACATAACCATACCCCTAAAAATAGGAATACCCCTAAAAATAGGAAGTCAGATACACCAGACTAATTTTTTACAACAGACATAGTATATACTTTAATTGGAATTTCATTCCAATCATTAAATGTACCACTAAACTTGTAAGATACCCGAAATAAATAAATCAACAAAATAAAAAAATTCCAAAATTTAAAGAAGGATTCCAAGAAGACAAGAACAGCAATCACGAAGGATTCCAAGAAGACAAGAACAGCAATCACGAAGGATTAGTATGTGTTTTTTTTTTTAATACAGTGCATACTTGCAGGTCATTTTGAAGCGATTTGTTGTGCGTTTCTGTCTAGTGTATAGTTATTTTCTTAGAATGCCGTTTGGATTGTAATTGATCAGACATCCAACTTGTAGACTTGGGCATAGTATTTGATATCCAAGTTGTAGGTGCTCTTGTGGCTCTTAAAGTCTTGTCTCATAAACTGAGGTTTCTTCGTTTATAATTCTAAGTTTGATTTTATAAAATATTAAAATTATATATTTATTTGTTTATTTGATTTTTATGGTTTAACATATTGCATATATAAAACATGAAAAAACAGTTTGATTGAAATTATATTTCCTTAAAACAATGTGAACGATGGAATTGTGAATGATGGAATATAACATTTTTATTATCATTATTTATATGAAATATTTATTATATATTTTTTAGAATATTTATTTATTAAAAGAATATATTTTGATCATGGGTTTATTTGAAGTTGTGAGTGTGGGGTTAATCTTGATAAAGTCAAGGGTTTGAGTGTCAAGGTCATTTGACAAGGTGATAAGTGGGGTATTAATTTTGAAGAGATTAAGAGTTTGAGTACCTATGCATCTTGATAAGGGAAGTAAGGGTGTCAAAATTGAAGAGATCAAGGGTTTGAGTACCTAAACATTTTTATAGTTAAATTATAAAAAAATTTCAAAAACTGGATTTAATTCCAATTATAGTTCACATTATAAAATTATCTATAAAATTTAAATTCATGGAGGTTAAGTAGTTGCTTAAACTTTTATTTTTATTTTTTTAAGACTTTTTAAAGTTAATATTATATCTTAATGTCATTAAAATATTTTTATAATATAGAAATTTATTTATTGTAAATAATATATTATTTTATTTATCATCCAAGGAAAAAGTAGGTAAGTGGAAACATGTGGAGAGAAAGTAATAGCAACAAGTAGACATGGCATGCAAAGGATGATATAGAAGGTCTAATCAACCATAGATAGACTCTTTGAAGGTCTAATCAACCATAGATAGACTCTTCAAAGAGTAACCCTATGCTCACAAGGACGTATATAAAAGGATATTTGTTAGGAACAAGTAGACATGCAAAAAATGTTAGGGAAGGTCTAATCAGGCATGCTCAAGATGGAGTAGCCCTATACACAAAAAATACTATATAAAAGGTTATTTAGTAGGAAAAAGTAGACATACAAAGGATGTTCTAGTCAAAAAAATAGAAAAATTCAAGAGGGAGTAACCCTATGCATACAAGGATCTACATAAAGTAAGTAGTGTAACAATGAACACCATCATTTTGTGCCTATGAAGACTTCCTTTTGGAAAATCCAATTAGAATGTTCATTGGGAGTGACAAGATATGGAGCAACCTTTGCACACTCTTAATCAGTCTAAAATTGATCAAACAAATAGCCTACATCTACAAGCCTACAAAAACTTAGAAAACTTCTTGTCATTGAACATTTTTTAATTTTCACAAAACTTATGTTATTTTAAAACCATTATGCACCTATAAAATTCTTGCTTGAGGTTACTTATGGCCTCATCAAAACAAATACTATGAACAAGGAAATCATCCATGTAAATTTCCACATAGCTAATCACTACATAAAAAAATATAAAGTACAACTCTTTGAAAGATTGTAAGACCATTGTATAATTTAAAAGGTAGGACCTCATAAGAAAGTGTGGCCTATAGACATGTACAAGTTGTCTTGTACTAGATTTTAGAAGCGATCTAGATCTGGTTATAACCGCTAAAACTATCTAGAAAAGAGAACTACTTTTTCTAGGAAGGTTGTCCAATACATGATGAATAAAAAGAAGTGGAAAATTACTTGCTTGATTAACTTTATTTATTTATTTATTTATTTTGTTTGTGGAAAACATCCCAAAAGGGATGCCACTTTCGGGTAAGACCCAAGGAGGTAGGGGTATCCATTCTGCCAAAAACGCCAACGACTCGGACCTGGCCTACCACCTTTGACATACTCAAGGAGCAAACAAACACACAAAACCAATTTAAAAATAAGTAAATAACAACAAAAATAATAAAATAAAATAAAAAACATGCTCCTTGAGTGTGCCAAAAACAAAAGCACAACCAAACACGCACAATGAGATAAAAGAAACCACAACACAAACCACATAGAAAAACACAAGAACCACATAACAAAACACTACAAATACAACCCCAAAAAAACATGAAAAATAAACACAACCAAAACCTAAAAAATTAAAAAATAAAATAAAAATAAAAATAAAAAATAACCAACAATAGACAATAAACAAAAACAAAAAACATAGAAAACACTCACACATAAAAACACAAAATAACACAAACAAAGAGAAACTCAAGAACAAGAACGAAAAAAACACAAGAACAATAAAAAAAAACATAAAAAACAAAACAAAACAACAAAAACACAAGAACAATAAAAAACAACACAAAGAACACAAAAACAAAACAAAATAAAAAACCCAACCACCTTAAAAAACTAAACAAAAAAAAACAAAAAAGTAAAAAGAAATAAAAAATGAACAAAACAATGACCTATCTAGACCAGAAGACTATTAAGGCAAGAATCAACAGAGGAAACAAAATAAAGAATATAATGAGCTAGGGAACTAAAAAAATTGAATGAACCAAAGAGAAGCAAAAAAAACAAGAAACTGGGTACCTTCTGAACTGGAGCCATCCAAAGAAATGATAGAAAGAAGAGCTTCCCTAATTTGAGAAGCCCACCATATAGGAGGGTGGCCATAACAAGTAAGATCACCTTTGTCCAAAGCCCAATTAGCTAAAGCATCAACACTCTTGTTTTCATCTCTGACCACATGATTGTAATCAACTTTCAAAAATCCCATCTAGATTAACTGAATTTTCTCAATAATTCTTTTTATTCTCCAATCCACCTTATGATTCTTAGAAGGATTCTTCAAGAGATTAATCATAAGTTGAGAGTCACACTCAACTAACACCTTTTTCCATCCATCCTTAGTAGCCTCCTGAAGGCCTATGAGGATACCATACCCCTCAGCAAGGTTATTGGAAAGATACCCAAATTCTCAGCAAAAGTAAAAACCAGGGAGCCATCTGAAAGTCTATCAATTCCTCACATACTAGATTTTCCAAGGTTCCCTCTAGAGGCTCCATCAGTATTAACTTTTCCAAAATCCTTAGGAGGAAGTTGCCAATTTCTATTCCTATCCATATTACTAATACTCGCATTCCCTTTAAGTTGGTTGCCCTTAGAAGGTTTAATCTTCAATATTTGCATCACTTGATCCCATATTTGGTGGGAGTTTTGGAGGTGATTAAGGAGATGATGGACTGATTCAACTAAGTTGGCTATGGTCTTTTGCCAAATATAGTGAATATCTTTCCTATCTTGATTAAAAATTTGGTTGTTCCTTTCATTCCAAATATTCCAAAGAAGAATGGTAGAACCCATCCAAACTAACTACCTAATAAAATGATCAACACCCTCTTGATTAGGAAAATCCCTCCAAAGTTGTTCAAAAGTAAAAAAATTGGACCACTGTAAGCCAAGTAAAGTGGCCATTCTCCTCCACAACTTAGAGGCTAAAGTACACTCAATAAAAATATGGTTGATATTTTCTACATTCTCTTCACACATTTCACATCTAAAAGGGCCATGAAAACCACGCTTCATAAGTTGCTCACCACTAAGCATCGTACGATGCAATAAAAGCCAATTAAAGAACCTCACCTTAGGCCAGAGATTTTGATCCCACAATCGAGAAAATATGTGAGAAGAATGGTTGGGATTATTATGGCATAAGGTCAAATAACCTTGAGCAACTGAATACTCACCCTTAGTAGTGTTGTTCCAGCCAAAACAATATTTTTCATGGGACCAAGAGAGGGATATTGTTAGGATCCTATCCTAACATCATTAATTATTAATAATATATTTTCTCCTATGGTTATAATAATAATATAATAATTAATATAATTAATTATTATATTATTATAAGATTAGGGTTAGGAAGCATTGCAACCTTTCACCTATAACCCTAGAGTGGGTATAAAACCTTGTAAGAACTTATCATTCAAATCATCCATGAATAATCCAGGTGTTGTAGGTGAGTTGGAGAGGAGAGGGCAATCCTCCAAGGGAGGTCCCAAGTTCGAATCTCCACCCTACCAAAAAGTTGAATTGGGTACCCAAAATCCAATTGATAATGTTGGTGCGGGTAGGGTTGGGTGCAACCCCTGGGTGACTTTGATGGTGTAGAACCCCCTGTTCATGGTCTCTTAGACCAAGGCAGCCCCGCAAGGGGTTTTTTGCTTCAAAAAAATAAAATCATCCATGAATATAAAATATAATATAATTTATTGAGGGGACTTCCCGACAATATCAAAAGGCGATTCTTTTAGATTTAGGTTATTTATTATTTATTTATCATTTTATGTGCTAGGAACCCTAGGTTCATACCATCTGGTATCAGAGCCTTATGGATCCAACCATATTGGTCAAGGAAATTAAAAATGACATTGCAAAAATTAGAAGAATGATTGAACAAAAACACAAATGGAACGTTCTGATCGTATTATACAATATTTAATGGAAATGCAAGAGGAGACCCTAGCCATGGAATCCTAGGAAGAAGAGGAGCCCATAGCCATAGAATATGAGGAGGAAGAGCCCATAACCAGAGAACTTCTAGAAATACCTATTGCAGTTTTGAAAGAAATTAAGAAAAACCCTTATAATTAAAATATATTTTTAATAGAAGTGCACAAGGGAGAAGAAGATATCAAAGATGCAGGTTTCCAAAAGCAATGTTTTATAGATCTGCATAGGGTAAATAAACACAAACATCAAAGTGGAAATCAGCCTAGTAATATTTTCTCCAATAACATCTCCAATATTGCTTACAAGATTTTTTTCAACAATTTATTTAATACCCAAGGAAGAATAAGTGTTTTTGTAGTTTTTAAAAAATATGATCCAACAATGAAACAACTTGGTTATCTGCTAGATGTGTTGCATAGTGTGAACCTTTGATCTTTGAGGCCTCCTCCATGGCCACCTCCTCTTCTCTCTACCAGCATAAAAATGTAGATGGAACCATAGTTGCCCTTGAAAATCCTGGAATTTGGAAGAGCTCAGATGTATGGTTGCAGTTATAAATTAGTTGATAGTATCCTGTTAAAAACTTGACAGTCTAATTCACACTCAATGCTTCCAAGTTGTAAGTAATCCAATCAATCATCAACAAATCGTGAATATCTATTTGATGCAATGTCCATCACAAGAAAATCTAGAGGGAAAATATTGTCCAGCTCACACTGTTTGTGATTTTTTTTTTTTTTGGAACCTTCGATAAGTCATAATTATTGGAAAATTTGTTGGTTTAGCCTATTAAATATTTTTTGAAAAGTTGAGCAGCTTACTATGGCATGTGAAGGCACCATTGATGGAAAATTATAGAAGTTATGGAATGCAAATGGCGGTAATAGACCAATGATCATATACTCTAAAGCCACTGATGGGCTCACAGTCAGTGGATTGTCATTCTTGGATAGTTCTCACTTTCACAAAACTATGTTTAATTGTACGAATATCCACTTCTAATCTCTCAAAGTTATAGCACCAGATGATAGCCCTAATACTGACGAAGAGAAAAATATTCTATTATGGCTTTCCGTAACCAAAGACGACACAACATATGATGTCACAGTGTTAGAGGATGTTAAAAATAAATAAATAAAATAAAATTCTCTCCCATATGAACCAATGCCCAAGAATTTGGTACTTAGGGTGCTTGATCTGAACTGCCAGCATATGGCATGGGAACTCTTCAATAGAGGTGCTGATAATATTGCATCTCGTAGTATACTGCCATGTATATATTGTTAAGGAAAACTAATCCTTTGGCAAGGTAGAAATCTTTGCCCCCTGAAGTTAAGTCTAGGAGAACGTCTCGAACTGTTGTATTTGCGACACCATAACACATTGATCCCAGAAGCATTAATTAATGTTATTTTTTTCAATATATTAGAAGGAATGCTTCAATTAGGGGATCTCAAGGAATACATTTTAAATCCTTGACAATATGAAGATCATTTCAACTATTAAAAAATATTCATAAAATGGTTGGTCAACTTCTGGAAGTCTACCAAGATTACTAACTTTGACCACTACCTGTGTTTGTTAAAAAATTAATGAAACTCAGTAGTAAATTGCAACAAACACTAATGCAAAAGGTTATGCCAAGCAATGCATGCTACTGCCAAAGGGAAAACATGGTCCATATGCTATTTTTCTTAAGAGCGGGGTATAAATGAAGAACCAACTTGGGGACCTTTCTGTATACGAGAGGTTGTCTAAGTGTTGTTTATCATTTATTGTGTATGTTGTGATCACTTGCATAACTTGCTTATTGTAAAATATGAGAAATATCATACTTGTGGATTCTGTGAGCAAATATAAAATATTTGTAAAATGTCCCTTAGGCCCCCTTTCATCAGAGCTCATGGAGATAAAATTAAATAACATCTGAATTAAATATTTGATGTTTTAGCCAACACATCAGTATAAAAATAAGATGTGCAGGTCAACCTTAAGTTCTTCTAAACTTTGCACCTACAATGAATTCAAGCAACACTCATTGAGAATTCCAATCAAGACAAGGTATAGAGAATGAGCATTGTTATCACTTCCATTATCTTCTCTACGGCCCCAAAATGTAGCATCATTGGGAATAAGTGCACAAATTAGATACGTCATTGAAATAAAGCCAACAATTGCAGTTTTCTCTAGGATTTAAAGATGAATCTACCTCGTAAATTTTTAGACACCAAGGCACGAAAATGAGTGAAAATGGCAAGCCTGCCTGTTTATTTATATTTCCTATATTGTTATTTAGAAGGTCCACGAACAAATGAATCTACTGGACCCATCTTCCAGAGTGCATCGATAAGCTTGCACAATCAGATATCAATATTTTGGTGCTAAATGGTGATAAAAAGGAGACTGCAATCAACATTAGGTTTGCATGCAGTTTGCTTCGATAAGGCATGAAAAAAATTCTCTTTGTTTGGCACCGCATACTGGGATGGATGGAAAATGGAGTATATACATCTCTGGTACCATTCTTTTTGAACATATGCATATACAATGCTCAAGCATTCCTATTTGGAGGTGAGACCTCCGACTCCTCAAACATTGGAGCCAAGAGCATCGTAACTGATTTAAGGGCTTATACAAATTTTGGGGTCCGTGTCTCATAAAATCATGCCATAACTTTCTTAATACGGATAATGGGTCTGCTTATGTTTGAAGACCTTGAAATAAAAAAATAAAGGGTCGATTTATATGAGGTTGTTATATGCAACATGACATCACGTAAACTCTTTGATGTGGGTCCCGTCACCCTGATATTAATCGATATCTCTACCTAAAAATAATGTATCCCAGAGGTGGAGGTCTTTAAAATACCCTTTGCACATTGAAGGTTCTTAACCTAAAATATAGACCCTATGAAATCCAAAACAACTATGTACTATGTGTGAAAGGTGTTCCAATTTGAAGCCATATTCAAATAGAGAAGAAACCTAAGATTTGAGGACAAAGATTTTCAAAGGAGGATGGCATGTTAGGATCCTATACTAACATCATTAATTAATAATAATATATTTTCTCCTATGGTTATAATAATAATATAATAATTAATATAATTAATTATTATATTATTATAAGATTAGGGTTAGGAAGCATTGCAACCTTTCACCTATAACCCTTTAGTGGGTATAAAACCTTGTAAGAACTTATCATTCAAATCATCCATGAATATAAAATATAATATAATTAATTGAAGGGACTTCCCGACAATATCAAAAGGCGATTATTTTGGATTTAGGTTATTTATTATTTATTTATCATTTTATGTGCTAGGAACCCTAGGTTCCTACCACATCTCATATGAAGGATGCCTTGAATATCTTGTCTTTGCATTTCTAGGATTTGAATAGGCTAGTCCTCAATAGGGATCCAATATCTACCAACCTTTGAATTACAAGTATGGTACAAACAGTAATTAGCCACCTTTATCCAATTGGCTCGATGAAGCTCCTCCATCCAAGGCCTCCGATCGGGAAACTAAATTATCAAAGGCTTGTGACCATCCCAAGAATCTGTCCAAAAATTTACATGTTGACCATTATCAATGATCCAAAATAATTTTTTCTTTATCAAATCCTCACCAGTATTAAGAACTGCTAAAATGGGAGAACCTTTGGTAGGAAGTTGATAGCGAACAAGGTCTTCAGGACTTTTGTTCTCAGTATATTTAGCACGGAGATTATTGGCCCAAAGAGCATTGGGGTTATGCAACATCCTCCAATATAATTTAGCAGCTAAAGCTTTGTTGTTATTAATTGAATACTGTAATCCTAACCCCCCTTCACTCTTAGGAAGACATAAAGTATCCCATTTCACCAAGGCCCATTTTCTTTTCTCCTTAGTACCACTCCAAAGGAAACAATGACTGATTTGATCCAATTCTCGAAGAACAACCTTTGGGATATTCAAAATGAAAGAAACATAAATAGGAATAGCTTGAAGGACTGATTTTACCAAGGTGATTCTACCCCAAGAAGAAAGCCACTTGTTGGTCCACTTTCCAATTTTCTTCTTGACTTTGTCCAACAACCAATTCCAATATTTATTTTTCTTTCTTTCAATATTTATGGGAATACCTAAATAACTGATTGGAAGAGAGATCTTCTTATATCTTAGTTTATCCAAGACCATGGATTCCTGTCTAGTAGAGCAGTGAAAGAAAATAACTTTAGATTTGTCTTCATTGATCAACTGCCTAGTAGCCTTAGAAAAATAGCTAATAATTTGCTTAGTATTAGAATCTTCCTTAACTATAGCTTTACCTAAAAGAGTAGAGTCATCCACAAATTGAAGATGAGAGATAGGTCTAGATCCATGAGCAATGGTAACTCCCTGAAGGGTTTTGTTTTCCCTCTTTTTGGTTATAGTCCTACCCAAGCATTCAGCAAGAATAATGAATAAAGAAGGGGATAGCGGGTCACCTTGCCTAATACCTCTAGAAGCTAGGAAATACTGAGAAGGCCTGTCATTGATAAGAACGAAGTATAAAACTGAATAGATACATCCCATAATCCAATCCATCCAATCCTTAGAGAAACCAAATTGCCTCAAAAATTTGATAAGGAAGTGTCAATCCACTTTGTCATAAGCTTTGGATAAGTCTAACCGAATGAACATGGAAGGAGAATTTTGCATATCCATGGAATGGATGGCTTCTTGAGCAAGAACTATCTCATCTACTATTTGATGTCCTTCCACATAACCCCCTTGCTCTGGGGAAATAATCTTATGCAAAAGAGGCTTCAACCTTTCTTCCATGATTTTAGTAATTATTTTGAGAAGAAAATTACATAAAGCAATAGGTCTAAAAGTTGAGATATGATCAACCTCTTGAGTTTTTCGAACAAGAGTAATATAAGTTTTATTGATAACCTTCAAAATTTCGTTGGCTTTCCTGGCTTCTTCCACCACCTCTAATAAATCAACATGAAGGATATCCCAGAACTCTTGGTAGAACTCAATAGGAAAACCTTCAGGACCTGGGGTTTTCCCTTTTCACATTTTAAAAACTACTTGTTGAAGCTCATTGATAGTAACAGGAGCAGTAAAAATAGAGTTCTCCTCAGAAGTGATAAGAGAAGGGATTGCTTGAAGAACATTATATTGTGAAGCTTAGTCAAGGGGAGTAACAGCAAAAATATTGAAAAAGTAATCAACAACAATAGAGTTCATGCCATCCCAAGTATAAAAAACATCTCTAGAATATGATTTTAAGGAAGAAATAAAAATGTGAGATCTTCGAGCTAGAAGAGATTTGTGGAAGAAATTTGTGTTTCGATCTCCTTCTTTGAGCCATTGAATTCTAGATTTTTGCTTCCATAAGATTTATTCTCTTTTTTTCCATTCCTCTAACTGAGTTGTGAGTTTAATTTCATGTGCACTTCCCTTCTCTGTGAGGCCATCTAAACGGATTTTCTTATTCAAATTTTCAAGATGAGCAATAACTTCATGCTTTTTTTATAAACATCCCCAAACTCTTTCCAGTTCCAAGTCTTGATTTTGGATTTAATGTACTGCAGTATTTTAGCAAAACAGAACATCTTAGTCCCATGCCTAGGTTTACCTTCCTTCCACCATTGTTGCACATGAGGTCTAAAGGAAATGTCTTTAAGCCACATTAATTGAAAATGAAAAGGAGAGAAACTCACATTGGTTTTCGACATTTCCACCATGATTGGCCAATGATCCGAACCACCATTATTAAGAGTCTTCACTTTAGGAATGTGACCATGGATTAAGAAATTTTTAGAGAGCAAAAACCTATCCAATCTCTCCATTATACAAGCTAAGGCTTGCCTTCTGTTAGACCAAGTCATAAGTCCATTATCTGGTTGGATATCCATAATATGGAGGTTTACAATATATTCGCTCATGAGGTCCGTGCTTTTGTCCAAATTTCTATTTCCCCCCATTTTCTCATCCAGAGAGGATGGTATTGAAATCTCCTCCGATCAAGATCCAAGATTTAGGAAAATGGGAGATAATATGAGTAATATCCTTCCACTGTCTTCTTTTTTCCTCTAAAGAAGTCGAAACATAAACAGTAATGTAGAGCATAATCTGGTTGGAATGTCTACTTTGAATAGCTATAGCCAAAAAACCCCAACTGCAAACCATATGGTGAATAACTACCTCTTTTGGATCCCAAAGACAAGCAATGCCACCCGAAGTCCCTTGGGAACTGAGGGAAACCACTTTTGCAGCTGGCAAAATTTTACTGGCAATTAAGTTCATATCCTCCATTGACATCTTTGTTTCTTGAAGGAAATCGAGATGTGGATGATTTACCTGAATCATTCTTCTAATTTAATTTTATTTTGAAAGACTCCCTTTGAGTCCTCTAATATTCCAAGTGATGATATTCATTAATACCAGGGCTAAAAAAGTTGGGAAGGGCATTAATCTTACCTTCCTCTACAAGCTTTTCACATTTTACCATATGATATTGATTGGTCTTGCGACCTACTTTTGATTATAATCCATCTTCATTTTTTTTTTTCCTTTTTTCTTGACTTATTCCAATTGAATCTGATATGGCTTCTAACTTTGAAGAATGCTCGTACACAGCCAAAATTTTACTAGATGGTTCAATGAAGTCTATAGTGGGACCTACATTATTTGAAGTTTTGACATTTGAAATATTGTTTTTCTTGTGTAAATTTTCTCTTTTTTTTTTCTGTTGAAAACCCTTGATTTGTTGGTTTGTCTCTGAGTTCTTCTCTTTGAAAGCACGAGATTCCAAAAACAAAAAGAAACACTAAAGCTATGCAATGCAAAACGAAATGTAACGCTTTAATCCTAGAAATTTGAAATGCATGAAATAGGGAAAAGAGACGAATTGAGACGAAATGAAAGAAGTATAGAAAGCACAACCCTTTTTATTTATACTCTCTCAATATCGGTTACAAAGACGTCTCCCGCATTTTCGGGGGCTAGGAGCGTTAACATGTTTTGGTTACAATAGTGACTAGTGATCCTCCTTCCGCGTGCCCACATGCAAAATGGGCGGGCCAAAGTGTCATTGCCATTGGTGTGAATGAATCTTTGATCCTTGCTGCTCCTCCTGCATTCAAAGAAACAACAAAATCGTTAGTAGCACCTGTTGCAAAGATGAAACGTTTGTTCTCTAAAAAACAATGAAGGATGCATGCATGAAACTGAATAAAAGGATAAGTGAACTGAATCAAAATAGTCTGCAAATTTCACAGAAACAAGGGAACATCACCAGAAGGTCACTGCAAATGAAACAGTCAAGAAATTCTTCACCGATTTGAATTCGCTCCTGGGCGGGACGAATTCGACTGTAATTCGTCCCGGGGTAGGACGAATTCACCTGCGACAAAGCGCCGAAGTGATACTGCCCCAAATGTCGCGTCTAGGGAGCTCCAAAAGACCTGCAAACTTGGGGTTAGCTAATTGGAGGCATTTTGGGAAGACCCAGATGGTCAGATTTCCCCAATTTGGCCTCCATCAATGGGAATTTGATGTTGCTACCTGCAAGTTAGTGAGGACAACAAAAGCGATAAAACATGATAAGATTTGATCAAAGCATTATGAAATCAGAATTACAAGCTATTTAAGCAAGCATAAGATGGAATGCAAAATAAACAAATGACAAAAAGAACAATCTGCCATGAATTCCCAATCATTCTTAAAAAAGAAGATTAGGCTCGCAATAGTGCAGGGCGCCAGGCGGGCCGCCCACCGTTGGAACCTGATTTCGGCACCAATCCACTTGGGATGGGCCCAAAATCTCTTGTAATGTGTTGTCGGTGAATTGGTAGATCAATGTGGTCAAGTGTCGGGTTTTGGATCCGGATTCACACTTCCAATAACCACCCAATGACCTCCCTTGCGAAAGAGATCAAGGATGTGGAAGAGGTGAATCAAAGGTAAAGCGTGGTATCAATTTGGCAGCACTTCGTTGCTTAAAAATGCTTCCAACCTTGTCCTCTTTTGGGTGAGAAAGTTCACCATTTTATAGACCCAGGGGGTCTCTTTGGATGGGCATGCATGGGCGCCATGTGGCAGTCATGCCTTCCCAAGAGGGAGGAGACTCCTCCCTGACTTGGGCTTCCATGACTGCCCTTGTGACAGTCCTCTAACGTTCAATCTGCTCACCTACACGCGCATGCAAGGCAGGAGGCATTAATTGACTGTCCTTAGCTGCCATTTGTCAAGATTTCTCTTTTTGCCCATTGAACCTGGAATTCGTCCTACCCAGGAGCGAATTCAGAATTCATCCCTGGGTGGGGCGAATCCCATTTTGAATTCATCCCAGGGTGGGACGGATATGGAGCAAAGTGCCTGAAGGTGCCAAATTGCTTTTTGACCTTCCAAAATTGTTGTAAAAGTGGTTAGGACCACTGTTTAACCTCTGAGGGCTGCCCTAGGGGCTGTGTGTGTCAAAGCGATCAGTGTTTGCAGTCACATAATCGGATTGGTGTTGTTTTGGTGTCTACAGATGCCCCTTTTTGGAAAGCGCTACGGGTGACGCAGTGCTGAGCAAAAATAGATAACCAAAGCACTAATGATTAGGATTTCTTGGTAACCTAACCAACTTTTGATGCCCCAAGCATGGAAAGGGCATGCATTCTTGAATCCTTGCTTCTGACGAGCGAAGGCACTCAATTCAAGTGTTAACCTTTTTCGGTGAGGTGTTACTTGACCTTGGACATTGATCAGTCATGAATAGGCAAAGGGCGCAACCTTTTGTCTGTGAGAACCTTGAGTTCATGATTCATGAAATGCCAAGTGATTTGATCAGATTGTGATTATTGCTTGTTTCTTGCCCCAAGCAGGAGCGTAATTGTCTTTGTCAATGATTCTTTGAATGCATGTCATTTTCCTTAATTGGGTGTGTGTTTGCTGATTGGTGACTAAGTGTGACTACCCCCTCAAGCGACGAATCGATGAGGGAATGACCTTCATGAGAAAAGCGACGAGTCGCTTGACCCAAGATGACTTGTGCAAGGGTGCCTTTAGATGGTTTAGCATTAAGTGTGTGCAGTTTTTCGACATTTAGACCTATTTTTGGTGGGTGGTAACCCTTTTTGCGATGCTTTTTGGAGCTAAAATTGGCGAAAATCCATCCTCCCGTGGAGCGGTCCGGCTATGGTAGCCTTCTTAGGGAGTAGGATAGTGACAATTTGTGACCCCAACGTCTGTTTTGCATGCCCGAGATGTCAAGTGCAACAGCACTCTCATCGGGCAAGTTTATTAGTTGTTTTAGTGCATTTTTGTTCAATTTTTGCTATTTTTTGAAATTTTTGCCCTGAATTCGTCCCAGGGTGGGACGAATACCAGCTTAGAATTTCCAGTGGACAAAGTGCTCATCCTAGGGAGGAACGAATATAAGCTCAAAAGGCCTATTTAAAGGCCAAAACTAGGGTTTGGGCTCATTTGCATCTGAATTTTCTTGCGATTTGGAGCTCTGGGGAGGAGGAGGTTAATTCTGCGAAGCGAAGCGCTACCAAATTTCTCCTGACATCATGAGTGCACAAACCGGATCGAGCAGCGGAGCCGAAGCGAGACCAGTAAGTGCTCCCTAGTGTTATTACTTTTGTTTAAAACTGCAAGTGTTTTGTTTAATTTTCTTTGTGATGATGTTTTTCAAAATTTTAAAACTGAAACCACAAACTGAGCTGAACACAACCAAGACTTAGTGTACAACTAAATGACAAACGTAGTGAAAACCTAGGTAAAGAATTGTTATTTTGCTTATAACTAAAACCCTAGGATAAACGGAACGTAAAACCCTAGTTCTTAGGTTGAGCTGGTCAGTTTTAAAACGTAGGTTAAAACCCTAGGTTTAAAACTATTATTTTAATTTTATGTTGTTCGTGCAGACGTTTTAAACTTAAAATACAGAGATCCTAAGACTGACAAATAGGACTGACAAATTATTGTGTTTTTGTTAATTAATCAATTTAGAGTTTAAAAACCCTAGGGCTGACAAATTAATTTTTTTTTTTTGTTTTGTTTTTAAATTTATCAGTTAGGATTAGAAACCCTAGGACTGACAAATTAATTTTTTTTGAATTTTTTTTTTTTTTTTTAAATTTATCAGTTAGGATTAGAAACCCTAGGACTGACAAATTAATTTTTTTTGTTTTGTTTTTTTTAATTTATCATTAGATTAGAAACCCTAGAGACAAATTAATTTTTGAATTTTGTTTTGTTTTTTTTTAAATTTATCAGTTAGGATTAGAAACCCTAGGACTGAAAAATTAATTTTTTGAATTTTTTTTTTTTTTTTTAAATTTATCAGTTAGGATTAGAAACCCTAGGACTGAAAAATTAATTTTTGAATTTTTGTTTTTTTTTAAATTTATCAGTTAGGATTAGAAACCCTAGGACTGACAAATTAATTTTTGTTTGAATTTTTATGTTTGTTTTTGTTGTACATTGGTAGGCAATGTTGTATATTCATGTTATTGTTGTACAGTTTTTTTTTCATGATTTTAATGTTTTTGAATTGTTTTCTTTTGCAGGTTGTTAAGAGCCGGTACCGTGTACCCACTGCTTTTACTGAAGCACGAGGGGCGCTAACTATGGCTGACTGGGAGTGGCTTGATGCCCTTGGGCTCAAGCAGGTGGCTCGACTGGAGCCTGTGGTCATGGATCAGGCTTATTTGATGGCCCTGATCAATCTGTGGGATCCGCGGACCAACACCTTCCATATCCCAACAGGGGAGATGACCATGACCTTGGAGGATATCTATCGGCTTCTATGGATTTCGATAGATGGACTGCCGATCAGGACGTCATCGCGTGATCAATGGACAGCTATACTGATGCGATGCTTCGGGCATGGGGAGGAGCTGGGTGTGGAGGATCCAGTGGAGAGGGCAGAGGGTGACTGCCAGATTGGCGAGATTTTGGTCCGATGGTGGTTGGAGAGGGGGGTGTTGGGAGTGAGGCACGCATTCCTTATGGGCCTCATTTCCAACATGCTGCTACCTGACTCGTCAGGTGCGAGGTTCCCATGGAACCTGCTGGATTTGGTTTGGCGGTTGGTAGAGTGCCCGACAGAGGCACCGCTAATCATGAGATGGGGACAGACGCTATTGGCACAGCTCTATGGTGAGTTGTACGAGGTCCGCTGCCAGAAGTGGAAGGGGATTAGCTGCAGCTATCTATTGCAGAGTTGGGCTTGGCAGCACATAGCGGTGGAGAGGCCAATCGGGTTACCATGGATGACTCGGGTGGAGATGGAGGATAGGGAGATAGGCTATGCGGTTCTATGGTGGCGGTCTAGGGAGCAGGGACAGAGTCGATGGTGGGCAGGTGTCGTAGGGCACTATGTCGATGCCTTCGCTCGGCTTACTCTAGGGGAGGTGCTCTAGCGCCCCTATCGAGACTGTCCAGCCTAGCCGAAGGCTGGAGAGTGGCTCCGATGGGTATGCAGAGAGCGATGGCTGATTGGGTGGCACGGGACCGAGCATGAGTTCTTCTCCTACAATCGGGTGACACGATAGTTTGGGGTGCGCCAGGGGTTTCCTGGTGAGCCCATGGTCTATCGACATCGGGGGGATGAGAGAACTCTAGACCGACCGGTCATCGTGCCACTAGGCGAGGATTCAGACACGATGATCGATGTCCCGGACATGGATGACATCGGGACTACTACAGAGTACGACCAGTGGTGGGTACTACGGTGATGGCGGGGAGAGGGGCCACTAGGAGGCACGGAGGTGGCAGCGGTGGGCGGGGAGGGTGCTGAGGCACCAGGGGATGATTGGGGAGCTCCTTGGGAGGATGCAGACATGGTGGAGGTGGAGGATGAGGATGCGGATTTGGGGGTTTCGGATCAGCCGGAGATGCAGGACATCATAGAGCAGTGGGAGCCAGAGCAGGCTGCTGTCTCGGATTTGCCTATGCCTCAGGCAGGTTTGGAGGAGGTGGAGGCGAGGCTCAATGCTGAGATAGCATGATTGGAGGACCTGCTACGGGTGCGATATGGGGAGCTGGGAGAGGCTTTGTAGGAGAGAGATCTCTTACGGACTCAGTTGGTAGAGCGAGAGAGTGCATGGGCGGCGTCTCATCGATAGGAGGGGGATACTGATGCTGCATGGGAGAGGGATCTCCTACGGATGTAGCTGGTAGAGAGGGATAGGGTTTTGGCATAATGTGAGGATGAACTTACTGACTATCGATGGGAGGGAGGAGGATCGGAATCGAATCAGGTGGCAATGGTTAGAGATGGAGGGAGAGATTATCCACCTTGGTGGGTGAATACCTACAATCGTCGAGAGGTGGATCGTCACGTCGGAACGAGGGGAGTGATATTGAGCAGTCAGCATCATCTCATCGTAGGCGACTAGATGAGGGAGGGGTGAGTAGGCATGATGCGGGGGCTAGTAGCAATCGCCCTGAGGGGTCCCATAGGACCCACACCATAGGGGGTAGTTCCTGTCGCACCGATCCTGCGTGATCATGGTGGTCGACGCCCTAGGCTTGGGGGTTTTTGAGCTTTTGGATTGTGCGGGGTCAGATGACCGGTTCATTGTAGCCTACGGGCATTTTTGTTATGATATATATATAGATGACTTTATTTTGTTTATGCGAGTGATGATTTGATTTTATGCATGATGAGTGATGAGTATGGATGTATGCATGTTAATTTATTTTGATGGATGCATATGTTATGATGAATGCAAATGTTTTTGATGTATATGTGATATGCAAAATGCAATGGATGAAATGAATTTGTGTTGTTTGGTTAGGGCACCATAGACTGTTTAGGACTTTGTGATTTTGTTTTTAGGTGATTGTTGTGGTAAATGACTTTGCATGTATACATGTGGTTTTTTTGTATTTTTTGATGGTAATGTGAGGATGAAAAGTAGCGCAGTTGGTTTAGAAATGTAGCTAAGGTTTTCTGAGACTCAGACGGTTTTAACTCACTAGCCACGACTGTACTTTATCTTACAAGACTTTTGAACAAGGTATGAATCGGACTTGTCTTTGACCAAGCTATTTCACATCCCTGTGTGTGCAATTGAGTTCATTTATGTGGTATTTGTCAAGATACCGCCAGTGCCAGATAGGCTGTCAACCAAACCTGTATTGAGGATCACCTAATTAGCTCCACTAACTCCTTTGTTGTATTTAGTCAGATTAATCTACGGTGCTATCTAGGATACCATAAGCTAGCTCATCCACATGCAAACATTGATCTGTACACGAGTTAATGTGACAGATATATCATCATGCGGGAGGTTTACCGCCAGTGACCGATAGGCTATCCACCAAACCGGTACTGAGGTTTGCCTCATGACCTGTCGGAATGCTGAGAGTTCCAGGGATTCAAGTTCGACTCCCTTCTTTTCTTCAATTGTATTGGGATACTTGCTCGTTTGTAGTGATAAAAATCACTATTTATTTTTATATATTTTTCTTTTGAGCAAGGGATTTGGATTTCGAGTGATAAGAATCACTATTGTATGTGCCTTTTGATGTATGCACTCTGGTGGTGATGTCAAATTTTTGGAGTTTTGACGTTTTGCAAAATTTTGATGTTTGCAACTTTTTGAGAACTTGGGATTCTTGGGGAATTGGGTAGGGAAGATGCTTGTCCTTTTGCCAACTCTCAGCATTCTTGGGGTCATTCGCATAGGGGGATGAGCAAGATAACCATTTCGCTTATGGTGACCTGGATTACTATGCAGGTTTCATCTTTCGTTCACACAACTTGGGAATTTTTATGTGTTTTAATTTGTGTTGGGATGCTACGTAACAAGGTGTGATCCAAGTAGAACTCTACCTTCGTAAAATCTGTCTGACTTGGTACAGTACGTGGCTAGAAAGCAAAATGATGACTGAAAGATGAAAACTCTTGATACATTAGAAGACCACTGACTCTAGTGTGGTAAAAAGTAGTGAATGGCGTTTTTTTTTTGGACTACTTATAAAATGGAAAAATGTGGAACAAGATGGACTAGCAGAGTAATTACAGTCTATGGTGCCTTTGACCTATACGACCACAAATATGCAATGTATGGGTGTGATGCTTAATGCAACTACATATTTTTGTATTTTTGATGGATTGATTTTTGTGAATATGAAGATGAGATGCGAGAAGAGCTTTTTATTGATGAATTTGAGCATGCCTGGAAATGAGATGCAAATTTTTGTTGTTTTTGATGATTTTATTGTTTTTGAATTTTCTTATTTTTGACCAAGCGATTGTGGAAATCCTTGGAGCATTTTGGGATTGACCAAGCGATTATAGGAATCCTTGGAGCATTTTGGGATTGACCAAGCGATTATAGGAATCCTTGGAGCATTTTGGGATTGACCAAGCGATTATAGGAATCCTTGGAGCATTTTGGGATTGACCAAGCGATTATAGGAATCCTTGGAGCATTTTGGGATTGACCAAGCGATTATAGGAATCCTTGGAGCATTTTGGGATTGACCAAGCGATTATAGGAATCCTTGGAGCATTTTGGGATTGACCAAGCGATTATAGGAATCCTTGGAGCATTTTGGGATATGGCTCTCTTAGATATGGAATGGTCACAAATGACTGATGTTCAAGGGTTCTGTTTCCTTGATTCCATCAAGAGAGGCTAGCCGGTATGTCCCGGGTCCTATTTTGCTATCAATTACATATGGACCTAACCAATTTTCCATGAACTTGTCCCTTAGGTGGGACGACAAACTAGAGTTCTATTGGTTTTCCTTCAAGACCAAATCACCAACCCGAAAGTCCCTCAGGTGAACTTTCATGTTGTAAGCTTTCTTAAGTCGCTCTTGATAGATACGTAAATGCTCGAGAGCATTAACGCATCGATTCATCAAGCAACGTAAGCTGGTCTAACCGGGCCTACCATGCAGCGTCATCATCGATGAACTCTTGCATTGATATGCGTAGGGAAGGAATTTCCAACTCGAGAGGCATGACTGCCTCGGAGCCATACACGAGCGAAAATGGAGTTGCCCTAGTGGGCATCCGAATGCTAGTGCGATAAGCCCACAGGGCAAGTGGAATTTGGATGTGCCAATCCTTATGACTATCTACGACCATATTTTTAAGGATGGCAACTAGCATTTTGTTTGACGCCTCTGCTTGCCCATTTGCCTATGGATAATAGGGTGTCAAAAAACTATGCTGAATTTTGTACTTTGTGGTCAAAGCACGCACGTCTTTGTTCTTGAATGGCGTCCCATTATCCGAGACTATTTTGGATGGAATACCAAAATGACATATGATGTTATGCAAAATGAACTCCACAATGCGGGGTCCTATCGTAGAGGTAAGCGGAACTGCTTCCACCCACTTGGTGAAATACTTTGTGGCCATTATGATAAACGTGTGATGGCTTGACGATGCAGGGGAGATCTTTCCAATTAGATCGAAGCCCCACTACAAAAATGGCCAAGCAGACTGGACTGTCTGCAAGGCCTGGGAAGGTACGTGCATCAAATTGGCATGATGTTGACACTTCACGCACTTCCTGACATATGCGCAACAATCTCGCTCTAAAGATGGCCAATAATAGCCCATGCGAAGAATGCGCTTTGCGATGGCCATACCACTGAAGTGGCCACCACATGTACCATCGTGCGCTTGGGCGATCGCCCAAGTGGACTCTTGCTGGTCCAAGCAACGAAGGAGGATTCCTTCATAGCTACGATGGTACAAAATGTCTCCTATCAAGACATACTTAGCCGCTTTCTGCTTGAATGCTCATTTTGTGGCATGCGTCAATCCAAGCGGGAGATTACCTAACTTGAGGTAGTCTCTAATGGGTAAATACCAGTCCTGCTGATCGAAAGCCTCGATGGTATGAACAACCAATCCCTCTTGAAGTTCATCCCTAGCAAACGCTGAGCGGGAGAGAACTTGTAAGAATAGCATTGTGTTGCTATTAATGGGAGTAGGGGAGAACAAGGACCCCCAGTTGGCATGTTTCAGATGATCATGGATTCGAGAGAACTTATCCGAGGATGGTTCAATCTGGATCATGTGGATTCCTGGCATCAAGTCAGAGCTTGCACGCTCCATCATGGATTGTGATAGGGTTTTGACTTGAATGGTTGTCATATCACCAGAAAGGTCTTGCGGGATTAGTGACCCCAAGGAGGCCATTGTGTCCGCAAAATGATTCGATGATCGAGGGAGTGCCTCGATGTCGTACCACTCAAGTTTTGCCAAGAATTTGTCCACAAGGGCTTTATAAGCCTGCAGAACTGGGCATTTGCATTGGAATACCCCTTTGACTTGATTGACAATTAACAACGAATCACCAAAGATGTTCAGTCATTTGATGTTCATGGTGATTGTTGTCTGAAGACCTATGAGCAAGGCTTCATACTCTGCATTATTGTTGGTGCATGGGAAATTTAATTTAAATGATAGGGGCATTGGAGCACCCTACGGTGTGAAGAATACTATTCCCATGCCACCACCTTGCTCACATTTAGAACCATCAAAAAATAGGGTTATGTCAGCCTGTGACTCAGGCTCATCAGAATCTGGCGATTCTGAGACATGGAAGACCCCATCATCGGGTAGTTCTATGACTAGAGGCTGATCGTCTTCGAGAGGAGCCTCTGCTAGTTGATCGGCTATGACCTGTCCTTTGATGGATTTCTGTCCAATAAACTCTATGTCAAATTTCGTCAACAACATGATCCATTTCGCCGTGCGACTACTATGATAAGTACGACTCATCATGTATCGCAATGGATTCTCCTTAGACACAACATACGTAGTGTTGCTCAGCATGTAGTGGCATAGCTTTTTGGTAGCAAACACCACTGCCAAGCAGAGTTTCTCGACGTATGCATAGTTAAGTTCATAACTGACCAGGGTGCGGCTAAGATAGTAAGTAGCCTATTCTTTGTGAAGTTCATTCTTCTGGGCTAGCATGGCGCCCAGTGCCACCTCAGTAGCTGAGATGTATAAGTAGAATGACACTCCTGGTCTAGGTGGTGCCAATACTGGCGGTGAAGCCAAGTATCATTTGATGTCATCAAAGGCTGACTGGCACTCGTCATCCCAGTGAAATGCTACCCCCTTGTGCAATAATTTGTTCATGGGTCGGCACTTGTCAGATAGCTACGCTATGAAGCGCTTAATTGACGTGACCTTTCCCTGTAGACTTTTGAGCTGCTTAATGGTAGTTGGGGGAACCATTTCAAGGATTGCCTTGACTTTGTTTGGGTCCACCTCGATGCCTCGCTTTGAGACTATGAAACCCAAGAGTTTTCCAGATGTGATGCCAAATACGCACTTCTTGGGATTCAGTCTGACTTTATGCTCCATGAGGCGATCGAGGATCTTGCTTAAGTCATCGAGATGATCTGGGCGCAAAAGAGACTTGGCCAACAAATCATCCATGTAATCTTCCAAAGTTTTATGCATGTAATCATGGAAGATGTACGTCATGGCACGTTGGTAGGTGGCATCCAGCATTTTTAAGGCCAAAGGGCATGACCTTATAACAAAATGTCCCCCAAGGCATTGTGAACGCCATTTTTAGTTGGTCCTCGGGATTGATACGAATCTGATTGTATCCCGAGAAACCATCCATGAGGGATAGCATTTCATGACCTGCTATAGCGTCTACCAACGCGTCGATGCTTGGCAAGGGGAAATCATCCTTAGGACTCGCTTTGTTTAGATCTCAAAAATTAGTGCATATGCGAATCCTCCCATCGGGATTTTTGATGGGCACCATGTTGGACAGCCATGGTGGATAATCCACACAGATGACAAACTGTGCATCCAACAACTTTTGCAATTCATCTTTGACCATCAAGGCCACTGTTGGGTGCATCTTACATAGTTTTTGCTTAACTGGCTTGATTTTCGGATCAAGCGTTAGATTATGCATGACTAGCTATGGATCTAGCCCTAGCATGTCTCTGTATGACCATGCAAAAACCTCCTTCTTCTCTTTGAGAAGGGCAATGTAGTCGGCTTGCTCTTCAGGGGATAAGCTTACCCCCAACTTGATAATCTATGGATTCATTGGATCTAAGCCGATGTCTACGTCAATCGTCTCCTCGACCGACATGTGGGATCCATCCTCCAACTGATGTGGAGTTGGGATCAAATGGATATCATTAGCTGAGTTTAAATCTACGTTGGGAACCTCGGGTTCCTCTTCAGCATGAAAGATATCTTGAGTTGTCCCTGGGGTAAAATGAGGCATTTTATCGAAAGGCCAGTACTCTGATGGGGATGGAGGTGAATTGATGTGATCCCAGTCAATGGCATCTATGTCTAGATGCAAGGACCATGTTGGATCAGCCGGATTGCGGATGGGTGTGGTCAAGTCAATGGAGATCATGTGGATGAAATGATTTTGGTCTCCATTACCGTGGGTGTGATGACTCAAACATTCTGGATGTTCTCTATGTTTTGGATCTGGTTCTATAGGTACTGGCATGAATGGATCGGCCCTATGTGCTAATAGGAGGATAGGGTCTACCCTCGACACTGATATCACCCTAGGGTCTCGGAGTGGAAGGTGCTCTTCGTGTACCCGAAGCAGCGGATCCAACACTTGATCCCACCCTACTGGGTCTACGTACCACTCATGCCCTGGCACTATGCCCATCTATGCAAATATGTCATTAATCTCCAAGGGGTATCATTGTTGCATTTGTCGCATGTGGTTGAGATAGGCCATCTCAGTTTCATCTTTCGAATCACTGTCGGAGATCCAAAAACCTTCATTGGCTCCGACAATTGCTTGCGACATATGAGGCTCATCTTGTTCAAGCAAATTAATCTGGTCCCATTGTGGTTGTTCCACGCTCCATGGGGGGACCTGATTCTCTTGACGCGACACTGGCTCGATTGGAGCCTCTAGAGGGAACAGAGTCAAAAATATCTCTTGATAGTTATTCATGGGAATCTCTCGTGAGTGATCACTATCGGATTCGAAGGGATCATATGACATTGGTTCATATTCTGATTCATCCTTCGAAGATCCTTCTAGACACTGCTTATACCTTCCTTGAAAGTGAGTTCCCAAAATTTCACCTCTCTCTAGCAAAGGAGAAGG
The DNA here is from genome assembly GCA_028583015.1 of Wollemia nobilis. Classification (NCBI taxonomy): domain Eukaryota; kingdom Viridiplantae; phylum Streptophyta; class Pinopsida; order Araucariales; family Araucariaceae; genus Wollemia; species Wollemia nobilis. The sequence continues at coordinate 28,272,694 of JAQPPZ010000523.1, forward strand.
GTTATTGATGTTAACAAGGGTGGTTGTTGACCATGGGAGGTAATCTCCCAATGTATATGTTGTGTTTGGGTTGGCATAAGGATCTGATGCCAATCCACCCTTGTTGCCTATTCCTAGGCCTTGCATGTTTTCCACCAAGATGTCTAAGGGCAGGGGGTGGTTGAACCCTACTCCCGACTTGTCATAAGGCATTTGGTATCTTGGTTGGCAAAGGACATGCACTCCTTGCTCATACCTGCCTAGCCCGTATCCATGCCAATTGCATTGGCCAAGATATCTCAGAGCGAAGTCCGGGTTAGACAGATAGTTGACATCTTCTGCAAAAGGCTCTTCATCCTCGTCCTTTTGCATGCATGGCTCAACACCATGGTCAAGGCCCCCATACACAAAATTGGTCTAGTTCGGTGGGTAGCCTAAAGGAACAATTGTCCCGATGGGGAGGCGAGGTCTCCCCATGTCTTGCACTGACTCTAGCACGGTCGTTGCTATGACATTCCGCACTAGATACTCCCCCAGGCCCGTACTGGCCATTTCAATAGTAATTGTTGGTGATTGAGAGGGAGGGAATGAAAGCTCTTCCTGAGTCCATTCCATGTTGGGTGGACTAGGAGCCTCAACTTCCATTGTGCTAGGTATCTCTTCGATTGAGATGGTTGATATTGTTGGCAGTGCCTCTTCCAGGGGTTGAGCCTCTTCCAGGATTTGCTTCCCTTTGTCCTTCTATTTAGCCATGATAGGTGGCATTGGTGGTGAAGGAGCTGATGATGAAGATGCACCTAGCTAGGGTTTTGATGGATTAGTCACCAGTGGTGCTTGCGGCATCGGACCCTGTCTAGATGGATTTAACTAAAAATCCAAGTGCGTCGATGGGAGGGTCGATTGCGGCATCAACTGCACCGCATTGCAATATTTGAAGGGTTCTAAGTCCATCGAGACTACATGTACTTCCCCTTCAAATGCATACTTCAAACATTGGTGAGCTATCGAAGGGACACACTTCATGTCCCTGATCCATGGCCGCCCTAGCAATATGTTGTACGCCATCTCGCCTTCCAAAATATGGCACAATGTAGGTATCATCTTTTGTCCTACCTGAATGGGTAGAACAATTGTGCCAACTATCGAGCATATCGCATCATTGAATGCTCGCAGTGTGTAAGTGGAAGCCATGATGTGAGAGGCTGGCAACTTTAGATGTTTCAATGCTGTTGTAGTAATGATGTTGTTGGATGAGCCAGTGTCTATCAACACCCTCTTATACGGGATCTCGTTGACCCATGCGATAACGTGCAGGGGTGGATCTGCCATGTCATCAGACACTGATTTAACTTCATCTTCTCGAAAGGTAATGACTGGCTCCGTGCATCATTTTACATGTCCCATGAAGTTATTGAAGGAATTCGCTTCGTGGGGCTGCAACTCGATGGCTTTCAAAATCTCCATGAGAGCCTCCCGATGGGGCGCTGATTGTTGTATAAGCTCATATATGGAGAGCCTAGCCGACGTGGTCCGCAAACTCTACGTGAGTTTGGTCCGTATCGTGGCCGCGGGTCTAGGCGGAGGTAACTACACAGGGTGTTGTTGAGGTTGTGACGTCGATGGAACCTCTCTTGTGGCTGCCTCGAGGGCAACTCCTGGGTATTTCTTGTTCCTAGTCACTATGCTTATCATTCCCACATACCCTTGCATGGGGCAATTTTGTTGCACCTCATTGACCTGAAGGGGTTTTGCCTGTGCCTCATGGGCAGGCAAGGGGTCCTTGAAAACCCCCATCTGCTGGTTGTTTGGCGCTATGGGGTTGTCCACTGCCAATGTCTTATTGTCAATCAGGTCTTGTATCAATCCTTTGAACTTCCAACATGCGTTCAGGTCATGTCCCCTTCGCCTGTGGAACCTACAATACAAGTCCTCTCTGTATCCCTTAGGCTTGGGAGCATTAGGATCTATGGTTTGAATCTCTGGAAGGGTGATCAAGTTCGCCGTTGACAAGCGGTCAAATAGGGAGTCCCTAGACTCCGTATAAGGGGTGTACTGTCGCTTAGGGTGACGCTGCTGATTTTGCTCCTGTTTTTTATTTTCTCTTTCATAATTGTTAGGAGGCACTGCTGATAATTAGCCTTTTGAGGCTGTATTTCTTGTGCAGGCTTAGGGACATTTATAGCAACTTGATTAACCGCAGCGGGTTTTTGTTGCGTAGTCCCTATCTTTGTGTTCTTGTTCCACTCTTTCTTCTTAGGTTTGGCAATTTTGCCATCCTGTATTTTGATCTCTTCGATAATTCTGCTTCGCGCGGCTGGCATATTGCTGCAATTGCAATAGCACAGAGATCGATCTCAAACAACTTCATGAGAACATTTGTGTAAGGTCGGACATAGGGGGAAGGTAGGGTAGCTTGGAAAGTAGAGTCCTCCATCGATTCCCATAGGCCGCCATGGTCTCCTCCTCATATTGCCTGAGGCTGGCCAGGTCACTCAGTGATGCCTTCTTCTTGGTGTTGAAGGTGAAGCGTTCAAGGAACGCATCCACTAATTGATCCAAGTTATTGATGTTGTGCTTCGGCAACTGGGTGAACCAATCCGAGGTAGGGCCCATGAATGTGGTTATAAATGTCCTTAGCAACAATGCATCATTATCCTGAATGCCAAAGCATTGGCTCAGGAATCTTGTCACATGCTCTTGGGCATCCTCTTCACCCTTAAAGACTGCCAACTGAGGCAACTTGAAGTGTTCGGGGTAAGGAGGTGCAGGCACTGACGGATGCACAGGGTGACTACGGAGTTGGCATAACATGGGCTTTTGGGGCCCAGAAGCTTTGGTTTCCATAGACTCCAAATGCTCTAACAATGCTTTGTATGCATCGAAAGATTTAATCTCTTCCTCTTTAGTTTGCTCCCGTTGTGGGTTGTGGGAGACTTGAGGCCTATGGGGGGGTGGCCGGATAGCAACCCCTCCGCCTTGGTAGGGCATTTTAGCCCGCTCTACTTCTTGTTCATACTCCTCGTAAACTTCTTGAGGAGTCTCTGGGTGAGACCTATGACCCTGAGTGGGTCCCCGCGGAGGGTACCCATCATTGTTTTGGGGAGTGGCCTCCCTCTCAGGTCTATGGGGTCTCGGAGGCAAAACTTGATGAGGTCACGGAGACCTATCCCGCACCAAGGGATTATGCCTCTCATATGGTTCCGCTCTTTGGGTGTGAGGGGTTGGAACCCTCTCAGGTAGGTTATAAAGTAGCTCATCTATTTGGCGCTGAATGCGCTCCTTGCTAAGGTGGTATAGACGCTCTAGCTATTGTTGATCTTGCTCAAGCCGCGTGATCTGGGCTTGGCGGGTGGCATGTCTAGCGACTGCCAGGTCAATTTGGTCCACCATCTTGGGCCTAGGAGGCCTGAATGCCTCTCCTATGCATTTGCCTCGGTCATGATGATCCGAGATCTCAATGGGTTGCTTCCCTCTATCGAGGTTGGTGGCATTTACCCGAGGCTCTGGCCTCAGTGGGTGACCATGGTATCTAGCAGGTGCGAAGTGCAAGGCTCCCATGCTATATATTGCTCTCGAGGAATGTGATGGTCTTCCTCGTACTCCCTTTCGTAGGTGTGAAAGGGGTGGGTGGAGTTAGCTTGCCCTGGTTTGGAGAGCCCTACGCTCTGGGGTTTGTCTATTGGTTCTAACAGTGATGGGAGGCAAAGGAGAGATGCCATAGTCATGTGGCCTCTCCTCATGGACACTATGCCTCTCTAGCACTTCATCGCATGGTGGCCACTCATATCTAGCTTCTAAGGGAGCTCTTCTATCTACGTTGAGTGCCACATGTAAAGATTCTTCCCGAAAGGGGCTGTGATGAACGGGCGTGTCCCCCAGAGGGGTGTCCCTATAATTCCACCTTGACATGGAATGATGTGGACTCTCTTGTGGGTCAGACCGCCAAGGCGGTATGGCCAAGTCCTTAGGGCTAAAGCGGAGGTGACTTGTGCCCGCTCCTTGTACACTTTTCGTAGCTTTTGCCCTTGATTGGGCTTGGCTACGGGTGTACACCATGGTGGTGCTCTTCTACAAGCTAAGCAGATTTTTATCTCTTTTATGATTTTTTATGCTACACTTAAACAGAAAAGAACACACACATACACAAATGGTGATTATCTCGTTTAAAGGTTGAAAGTGTGTCCTAAAACTAGTTTAGTGTGTTTTGTTGTTGTTTTTGAAGGTTTTTGTAAAGAACATTTAAATGCAAAATGAAGGCTCTTATGGCTCCCAAAATTGGTCGCCCCTTCGATATACCATTGCCAGACCGATATACCAACCTCTCTATATACCCGCCCTTACGTGAGGGAAACTATAGGTACGTGAGAGCAGATGGTACGTGGAACATAGGCGGTACGGAAGGGGGATTGCCCTATTTATGACACCTACCATAGAAGACTTATCCTCGCGTGTTGGGAATCACCCCAACGACACTCGGTCAGCTTTCATCAGGATTTACGTCTAACAACAGTGACAATCGGGGTAAATGAATGCAAAATTCAAGCCAAGGTGGTGATGAACCCACCGTTGGTTTTGATCAAGGGTGGGGTCTTACACCCCCTTGGTTTAAAAACCACGTGATGTGTGTGGGGTTCATTTTAATTTGCAAAAATGAAACAGGCAAACAAAAAGGAAACTTTCCCTAAGCCATACAAAAACTAAAAATCAAAAAACAAAAAACAAAAATTTGACAGAGGCTTGTTAAAAACCCCTACCTCTTCTCTACCCAAAAGGATGTTTCTGATTCTTGGCCCTAAAACTGCATAGACAGAAATTCATCTCTAGGTGAGACGAATACCAGAACAGAATTCATCCCAAGCTGAGACGAATTCGAATTCGTCCCAGGGTCAGACGAATTCCAGTAATGTATTCGCCATAGGCTGGAACGAACAACAGTTAGAGTTCAAAAAATGGTACCTGTAAGCAAGAAAACACAAATTTTGATCAGTTTCTTGATCTCAAAAATTAGGGGACAGAGTCCCACCATGATCGCCACTGAAAGCATGAGATTTCGGAAGTTGAAAAGAAACACTAAAGCTATGCAATGCAAAACGAAATGTAACGCTTTAATCCTAGAAATTTGAAATGCATGAAATAGGGAAAAGAGACGAATTGAGATGAAATGAAAGAAGTATAGAAAGCACAACCCTTTTTATTTATACTCTCTCAATATCGGTTACAAAGACGTCTCCCGCATTTTCAGGGGCTAGGAGCGTTAACATGTTTTGGTTACAATAGTGACTAGTGATCCTCCTTCCGCGTGCCCACATGTAAAATGGGCGGGCCAAAGTGTTGCCGCCGCTGGTGTGAATGAATCTTTGATCCTTGCTGCTCCTCCTGCATTCAAAGAAACAACAAAATCATTAGTAGCACCTGTTGCAAAGATGAAACGTTTGTTCTCTAAAAAACAATGAAGGATGCATGCATGAAACTGAATAAAAGGATAAGTGAACTGAATCAAAATAGTCTACAAATTTCACAGAAACAAGGGAACATCACCAGAAGGTCACTGCAAATGAAACAGTCAGGAAATTCTTCACCGATTTGAATTCGCTCCTGGGCGGGATGGATTCGACTGTAATTCGTCCCGGGGTAGGACGAATTCACCTACGACAAAGCGCCGAAGTGATACTGCCCCAAATGTCATGTCTAGGGAGCTCCAAAAGACCTACAAACTTGGGGTTAGCTAATTGGAGGCATTTTGGGAAGACCCAGATGGTCAGATTTCCCCAATTTGGCCTCCATCAATGGGAATTTGATGCTGCTACCTGCAAGTTAGTGAGGACAACAAAAGCGATAAAACATGATAAGATTTGATCAAAGCATTATGAAATCGGAATTACAAGCTATTTAAGCAGCATAAGATGGAATGCAAAATAAACAAATGACAAAAAGAACAATCTGCCATGAATTCCCAATCATTCTTAAAAAAGAAGATTAGGCTCGTAGCAGTGCGGGGCGCCCGGGTGGGCCGCCCACCGTTGGAACCTGATTTCGGCACCAATCCACTTGGGATGGGCCCAAAATCTCTTGTAATGTGTTGTCGGTGAATTGGTAGATCAATGTGGTCAAGTGTCGGGTTTTGGATCCGGATTCACACTTCCAATAACCACCCAATGACCTCCCTTGCGAAAGAGATCAAGGATGTGGAAGAGGTGAATCAAAGGTAAAGCGTGGTATCAATTTGGCAACACTTCGTTGCTTAAAAATGCTTCCAACCTGTCCTCTTTTGGGTGAGAAAGCTCACCATTTTATAGACCCAAGGGGTCTCTTTGGATGGGCATGCATGGGCGCCATGTGGCAGTCATGCCTTCCCATGAGGGAGGAGAGTCCTCCCTGACTTGGGCTTCCATGACTGCCCTTGTGACAGTCCTCTAACGTTCAACCTGCTCACCTACACGTGCATGCAAGGCAGGAGGCATTAATGGACTGTCCTTGGCTGCCACTTGTCAAGATTTTTCTTTTTGCCCGTTGAACCTGGAATTCGCCCTACCCAGGAACGAATTCAGAATTCGTCCCTGGGTGGGGCGAATCCCATTTTGAATTCGTCCCAGGGTGGGACGGATTTGGAGCAGAGTGTCTGAAGGTGCCAAATTGCTTTTTGACCTTCCAAAATTGTTGTAAAAGTGGTTAGGACCACTGTTTAACCTCTGAGGGCTGCCCTGGGGGCTATGTGTGTCAAAGCGATCAGTGTTTGCAGTCACATAATCGGATTGGTGCTGTTTTGGTGTCTACAGATGCCCCTTTTTGGGAAGCGCTGCGGGTGACACAGTGCTGAGCAAAAAATAGATAACCAAAGCACTAATGATTAGGATTTCTTGGTAACCTAACCAACTTTTGATGCCCCAAGTATGGAAAGGGCATGCATTCTTGAATCCTTGCTTCTGACGAGCGAAGGCACTCAATTCAAGTGTTAAAGTATTGCACAAGGATTAGAAGCATCAGAAACTAAAATCATTTTACATGTCCCTCTGGAGTTGCTTGCACTCAACCCAGATGAAACCCTCGCATAGCCTCTTACCAAATATGTCATTCACACATAGGGATGTGCTAGGATCTACGTTGATCCAAATGATATGAAAATTTGTGGAGACATTCTAGGTTTTTTTAGACATCTACCCTAAAAATTTTAGCTCAATCCGAGTCCGGATGAGTGAGATATGGCCTAAACGAGTTCGGCGGTTTGGGCAGTCCTGCAAAAAATGTCTCATCTATCTTTTCTCATCTTAAAAAAACCTCAAAATAGGAAATATCCAATTCCATGATGTAATTAACAGACACAAATTTTCTCTCTTCCTCCCATTTGGGTACTAGGGGAGAGATATCCACTTAGTGTTAAGAACAAGGTAAATAAATTTGACATTCAAGAGTCTTCGGAGCTCTTCCTTAATAGTTTCTTTCAATATGAAATTCATACTTTATTAGGGTTGTCTTATAGGTTTAGAATTTTCTTGAATATAAATGCAATGGGTGTTAATTCATGGATGGATCCCTTTCATTTTCTGATAGTCCCAAGCAAAAGTAGAGATCAATGGATCAACTAGTTATGGATATTGAGATTTGTTTCCTAGCTTGATTTCAACAACTTTACCAACAAATATTTTTCATTGTTAAAGGATTCAATTCTACTACATCTGTGGGGTAGAATTTAATTCAAAATGATAGATTTTTTCCTAGAATCTAAGGATTCTTTAGGAATCATGTCCTAAGAGGATAATTTGTTATATGTTCTAATATTATCATGGCTTAGACTTTCAAGGGGATATATCAATTATTATGTTATTGTCTACCTATTTTTATTTTAGGGATTAATATATTATTAGAATATTTTGTATATTACCTCATCATTCTCATCATGATCAACCCATATAAAATCTTGAGATTATAAAATGGGTTTGATTATTGAACATAAAATGAAACTTTAGGTTGTGAGTCCATTGGAGATAGTCATATTTCCTAATTGACAATTTATATATGCATTCGTTATAGCTAGCCATGGTCTAACCCTGGTCTCCTCAAAATCAGTGGGTCTGTCTCATGCTAGTTTATTACTTTAATACCATGAAATTAATAGTGTATTCCAAAGAATCCATGGTAATGACTAGATATTTGACTATTCCTTCAAGAGTCATACTTGAGTGATCAACCATTTGTAGGACTATAGAAATAGGTCTAAAATCATGGAGACATAATTGATCCATTGTTTTCTTAGTAATTACATTTATTGTTTTTTTTCACGTCTTCTACTACTCCCACCAGTGCCCACGATAGGTTTTATCGAGTGGCATGGTACACTAATAGTCCCACCACCTCTCCATGGAGCATGATCATCAGTGTCACAATCCTATATCAATGCAACATGTCATCAAAATAAAACACACTCTTGTAGATCTCATGTGATAGATCCACTCTTAACCTCTACACTATCGCTTGAGACACATGTATCTTTTAAATCATCCTCCCTCTAATGATATCCTTAAGATGCGCTACATGTCCTCCAATGTGACAATCATCTCTCCCATCGATAACCCAAATGTAGATGACTTCAGATACCACTTCTCTAATGCTATTAGTAGCTTTCATCCTTTATTCAAGGTATCTCTACTAAGTGTAGTAGCCCCACAACCTATAGTGTGTGTCTCTCTACTGGCACAAGATGTTGTAGCATCTCCTCTACGGTGCTAAGCCACCACTCCTTACTCTCGAGGACATCATGTTGTAATAAAAACATAAAAATAATAAATTGCACATCAAGAGCAACCTGAACACCTCTTCTTTCTTACTTTCTCTCTATTTTTTTTTAGTTTCTTTCTTTCTTGTCTGAATCCATACCCTATATCCTCTAGGATGTAGATTTATGAATCCATGCCCTGTATGACATGAGTTTTGGATTCAATCATTGCTAATGTAAACCAGATCCATGAGTGACTATCGAATCTATGTTCGGGCACCATGCATGATGAATTCCTCTCAAAAACCTTAAAAAATTAAAAAAAAAAAGAAATAATTCAGAATTTAGGGTTTAGTCTTGCTTCTTACCCATTCCCGTTGTGTTGTTATGTCGATCTTACCCCTTGCAACAGTCACTCGATGTATAGGAAGTGTCATTTTTATATTTTATCTAGAGCTCTTTTATTTTCTTTGCATGGTGAAAAAAATTAGGTTTTCATCTCCATTTACCTTTTATTCCTCCTTTTTATCTTTTTCTCTCTCCTTTTCCTTCCTTTTTGTGCTATTTCCTCCTTTTTCTTTGTTGACACTTTATTTTTTCTGAGTTAGCCATTTCAATTTTCTTCTAGAATATGGAATTCCTTCTAAAACTCGAGGGGGCATCCATACCTGAGAGGTATTAATATCCCTAATACCTTGTTTTATCTAAAAATATTAAAAGTATCCAAAATAACACCTTTTTTGACCACCCCTTTCCTCTAAACTTGTCACCCTTTTTTCTTTGTGTTTGCTATTTTTTCATAGGTGGCTACATCTTTCTTTGATGTAATTATTAGGCTTTAAATGCATCAAAGAGGGGGGAAAATGTAGATATGGAAAGTTGACCCACCCAAATGAGTATTTTTTCTTTAGAATCTCGTGGGAGGCTCTCAAATTTGCTAAGTTCAAATTTGTACCCTCTTTTCTTTTGTTTTGATTTTTTTCCCTAATTTACGCTTAGTAAATTATGTGGCATGGATTCAGTAAATTTAGGTTTTTTCTCTTAAAATGGCTAAATTTTCCGCCAAGGTTTTTTTCTCACCTTTTTTAGCCCTCCAAACTCTCTATAAATAAGGTTTTGGATTCCATTTCTTTCTAGCAAGAAAGATATAAGAATTATTTTTGCCAATCTTGATTTTAAGTGAACTTTTATGCAATCTTCACTTTTGTTGGTGTTCTGCTATTATTCTTTTAGTGTGCTCTTTATGATTTGCAAGTGGAAAAGCCTATCTTGAAGGAGAGGTCTTTAGCCTTTACTCTTACTTCTATAGGCTTATCAAGTTGTCCTATTTACGTTCAGTAACCCTTTAATCATTTTTTTTTTGTATTAAAGCTACATTTTTATCTCTATTTTTGGTTTTAAGCTTCATTGTCCAAATTTGTGCCTTGTCTACTACAAGGCATAGATTCGATGAAAACTTTGTTTTTTCCTATCGTGCATTCTGTCATCCTCTCCCCTTTATTTACCAAATCCCTGCTTGATAATTTACAAAGCACAAATTTGGTCTAGATAGGCTTTGGGAAAACCATTTATCTCCAAATCCTAGGGCTTTATTTGGTATATGTGTTTTGCATTATTCCATTCCTAATGTTACTTTATTTTAACTTTTGTCATTTTTTCACTTGTATTTAAATCAAATTAGCTTTGGGGCAACCATTTTGTCCCCAAACCCTAGATTTCCACTTGCCAATTTGTTTAGCATTATGTACATTATGTTTGCATCTTGTCCATTATTTCATGTTATCATTTCTTGTTGTGTTTCTTCTAAGGTCAAGATCATTATAATTTTGAATGGTTAGCTAAAAGGACCAAGGGAGCTTGACTTTTGCACCTCCAAGCTTAGTCATATAGTGGCCTAAGTAGGCCTCCAAATGTTAATCAATTTTTCTAGGGTTTTGTGAAGTTGTTTTGTGGTATTTAAAGCTTTTTGGATATTCTAGATGCAAGACAACCATCGGATCAGATAAGTTCCTTAAGTAAACTTCTTAGGCCATTTGTTTTTTCTTTCTACCTATTTTTTTTCAAAACCTAGATCTTAAATAAAAGGAAAATATTTGATTATATTCCTAGGCATTCAAAATAGAAAAGCATATAGTTTGCATTCTAGGGATAATTTTATTTGTACATTCTAGTTATGATCATGCCTGTCTACCACTACTCTTATATGTCTACCACTACTCTTGTTGGTACTGATAGTAGATGTTACCTATTGGTATGGCACACCAACATCCCCACCACCACTTTGTACAATACAAACATCAATACCTCAACTCTATATCAACATGGCATCTCATTGATAAAATCCACTCTATTGTATCACATGTGTCGAATACCCTAACATCACCTTTGATGTCACCATAAACACCTGTACCATGTAAATAGTCCTCCTCTTTATGGGGATCGTCAGGATGAGCCACACATCCTGTAGTGTGACCATAAAATCCTTGATTGATAGCTAAAATATGGATGATATTGGATACCAGTGCTCTACTAAAGCCATTAGTAAGACTCGATTTGCCTTAATGCAGAGTATCTCTACCAAGTATAGTATCCCCACATTCTCTAGTGTCTCCCTCTCTATCACTATGACATCTCTAAACATCCTTGAGTGTTCTCGGCCACCACTCTCTACTCTCGAATACATCTAGTTGCATAATAATACAATTTTATCATCAATCATCAGTTCCCATATTTAAAAATAATTAAAAAATAAATTAAAAATCCAAGTCTTTTTGTGCAAAATTTAGTAAATTCATGCCATGAATGATTGAGCGTGAATTTGGAAATACCTCTTGATCAAATTGATACCATTTCCATATAGGGCACAAATTTGTCTTGGGAATCCTACCAAATTTGTGGTCACCGATGTATTTTTTACAAAAATTGCTTAACAAATGAAAAAAAGTAAAATTACTATTGCTTAAACCGAGGTTTCTTCGTTTATAATTGTAAGTTTTATTTTATAAAATATTAATATTATATATTTATTTTTTTATTTGATTTGTATGGTTCAACATACTGCATATATAAAACATGAAAATATAGTTTGATTGAAATTATATTTCCTTAAAATAATGTGAATCAAGATGTTTCATACAACTAAAGCTATACTGATAGTTGTAATTGTGAATGATGGAATGAAGCATTTTTATTATCATTATTTATATAAAATATTTATTATATATATTTTTAATATTTATTTATTAAAATAATATATTTTGACCATGGGTTTATTTGAAGTTGTGAGTGTGGGGTTAATCTTGATAAAGTCAAGGGTTTGAGTGTCAAGGTCATTTGACAAGGTGATAAGTGAGGGTATTAATTTTGAAGAGATTAAGAGTTTGAGTACCTATGCATCTTGATAAGGTGACAAGTAAGGGTGTAAAAATTCAAAGGATCAAGGGTTTGAGTATCTTCAACATTTTTATAGTTAAATTATATATAATTTTTAAAAATTGGAATTAATTCCAATTATAGTTAACATTATAATATTAACAATACAATTTGAAATTTATAAAATTTAAATTTATGTAGGTTAAGTAGTTGCTTAAACTTTTTTTTTCATTTTTTTCATAACTTTTTAAGTTAATCCTATATATTAATGTCATTAAAATATTTTTATAATATAGAAATTTTTTTTTTGTAAATAATATATTATTTTATTTATCATCCAAGGAAAATGCAGGTAACTGGAAACATGTGGAGATAAATTAATAGGAACAAGTAGACATGGCATGCAAATGATTATACAGAAGGTCTAATAAACCATAGATAGACTCTTGAGAGAGTAACCCTATGCTCACAAGGGATTATATAAAAGGTTATTTGTTAGGAGCAAGTAGACATGCAAAGAATGTTAGGGAAGGTCTAATCAGACATCTTCATGTTGGAGTAGCCCTATACACACAAAATCCTATATAAAATGTTATTTATTAGGAACAAGTAGACGTAAAAAGGATGTTCTAGTCAATAAAATAGAAAAACTCAAGAGGGAGTTACCCTATGCACACAAGGATCCATATAAAAAGTTATTGGTGATTAGTGTAATGATGAACACCATCATTTTGTGCCTATGGAGACTTCCTTTTGGAAGTTCCAATTAGCATGTTCATTGGGAATGACAAGATATGGAGCAACCTTTGCACACTCTTAATCATTCTAAAATTGAACAAACAAATACCCTACATCTACAAGCCTATAAAGACTTAGGAAACTTCTTGTCATAGACCTTGTTTTAATTTTCAAAAACTTATGTTATTTTAACACCATTATGCACCTATCAAATACTTTCTTGAGGTTACTTATGTCCTCCTCAAAACAAATACTATGATCAATGAAATAGTCCATGTAAATTTCCACATAGCTAATCACTATATAAAAGAATATAAAGTACAACTCTTTGAAAGTTTGTAGGAGCATTGTATATTTTAAAAGGTAGGACCTCATAGGAAAGTGTGGCCTTTAGACATGTAGAAGTATTTTCCTAGATTTTAGAAGCAATCTAGATCCGGTTATAACCACTAAAACTATCTAGAAAAGAGAACTAATTTTTCTATGAAGGTTGTCCAATACATAATGAATAAAAATAAGTGGGAAATTACTTGCTTGACTAACTTTATTGAGATTCCATTAATCAACACAAATTTTCTGTCTTCCTCCCATTTGGATACTATGACTAGGGGAGAGATATCCGCTTAGTTTTAAGAAGAAGGTAAATAAATTTGGCATTCAAGAGCCTGTGGAGCTCTTCCTTAATAGTTTATTTCAATATGAAATTTGTCCTTTATTAGGGTTTTCTTATAGGTTTAGCATTTTCTTGAATATAAATGCAATGGGTGTTAATTCATGGATGGATACCTTTCATGTTTTGATAGTCCCAAGAAAAAGTAGAGCTCAAGGGATCAACTAGTTATGGATATTGAGATTTATTTCCTAGCTTGATTTCAACAAGTTTACCAACAAATATTTTTTATTGTTAAGGGATTCAATTATACTACATCTGTGGGGTAGAAGTTAATTCAAAATGATATATTTTTTCCTAGAATCTAATGAAGAACACAAGCTTATATTGAGAGGGGGGTGAACAGTATAAGACCTCTTTTTACTTTTTCCTTTATACTTCAAAACAGTAAAGCAATATACCCAAAGCAATATCAAAACAATGCACAATATTATCCACAAAGTGACACCAATTTTAACGTGGTTCACCCAGAATGGCTGGGCTACGTCCACAAAACTTTTCTCTAAAAGTTATCTCAAATTTCTTTAGGAAACCTTCCCAATTACAATGTTTATGAGCCTTGGCCCAAAGGAGATACCTTCCCCCAATATGAATTTATGAGCCTCTGCTCAAAGGAGATACCTTCCCCCAATCTGAATTTATGAGCCTCTGCTCAAAGGAGATACGTTCCCCCAATCTGAATTTATGATCCTCTACTCAAAGGAGATACCTTCCCCTCTACTCTGGATATGATCCCTCAGAAGATCAACTGTCTCTACCTCTTGCCAGCATGTGGAATCCTTTCCATTGAAGACCTCCTGTCCTCAATGGTTAGCCTAAGAGACCTTTGCCTTCTATGATCACGTCCACAGCAGACTCGACAACTTCGTACCAAACATAGTCAGTCAGTCTAGTACAAGTCTTCCTCTATCTGTCAGATCTGTCCAACTCTTGAAAAAATCAATCCTCTACACACAAGCCTTCTCAAAGACTTGCCAAATCTGTCCTCAGGTTCTTCTCAAAGAACCAATGCTCCTCTGTCCTCAAGTTATCTGATAGAACTCTCAAAAACTAGCTCACAAGTCCTCTATTAGGACCTGTCCAAATTTGCTCACAAGTCCCCACAGAACCTATCCAAAACTGCTCACAAGTCCCCATCGAAACCTGTCCAAAACCTGCTCACAAGTCCCCACCGAAACCTGTCCAAAACCTCAACAAGCTAACCAAGAAAAACTTGCTTAGCATGAACCCACAAAGAGAATTGTTAGAGACCCAATGTGATTCATCAACCTCATAGAAACATAATGAGAATTGTTAGAGACTCAATATGTTCTATACTTAACTCCCAATCTCAATCTCAAATCTCATAGAAACATAAAGAGAATTGTTAGAGACTCAATATGTTCTATACTTAACTCCCAATATCAATCTCAACTCAATCTCAATCTCAAAAGAATAAGATAGATGTAGTATGCTTTTATCAAGAACATGAAACACAACCCAACAATTGCCAACCATGCAATATCTCATATAACAATGATACTCATGTTCTTTCCACAACCAATATCTTTTCTCAACCAATTAGGGCTTTAACAACAATGCTTATAGACAAGGTTCAACCAACATCATTCAACTCAACATTAACCTTGAAGCATTCAACCAATCATCACAAGAAAAGGAAACAAGTAGAAATCCTTTTCCCTCCAAAGATATTTGAACAAAACAACCACCAACACAATATCACCAAATGCAAAGAATAACTTGCTCAAATCAACTCAATGGAGTAAGCCCAATATCATGAATCAAGTAAAGAAATAACTTGATCAAACAACCTCTATGGAAGCAACTCAACCATCAAACTCAAAACAGCCAACCAAGGGTTCCACCAACTCAATGCAAGTAGCTAGACTCACAAATATAAACCCTAGTGCACAAAGCTTCCACTAACTCAAACCAAAAATTATGCATTCACCAAAAACTCTCCTTAAGGATAACAATGCATAAGTAGTCTTCAACAAACCATAAAATAGGATTTACACCTAGCCAAAGGATACCTAGTAGAATACCTTTTCACTCCAACCTTATTTCAGAAAACATACACCAATCATACTCATAAGAAGAATGTGCCCATACCTTATTGGAGTAGATGATAATTGAACCTTCAAGCTTGGCCAACCTAAGTTCTCCAACCTTTGGAGAAAATGAATAATCTCCACCACAAATGCTAAAGCGCTTTCATTACTACTATCGTCGTGCATCACGACCAAGACAAAATTGCCCACAACATGGGTCGAACTTGGCACCTCTGCCCAACGCTTCTTCACTCAACACTATCCTATGTGTTGTCTTCCTTCAATTGCCAAGGATTTGAAAACGTAAACGTTTTCCTCAAGCCACCACCATCATCATCAGCACTATCCAAAAATGTAACTCCCAAAAAAACATAGTTAACAGTCTTAGCAAATGTCAGAGAAATGCAATCTGCCGGACATCAAGCGCAAGAAAATCTTGGGCAATTCAATATGGATGGACAACGAAATACAACAAAAAACATCGCTTTTCGGAGGACACAAAGCTACGAAATTGCATCGATCGATGGTACCATTACTTTAGAAAATCATCCCCACTTATATAGCCATTTCTCCTTAATTGTTTGACGTCGACGCTCCTCCAACGATGGCAACACATTGGTGAATGAATTCTTTATGTGCGTCGCTTAAGGGTTAAAAGACCCTTTAATAATAATTAAAATAATTATTATTATTATTTTATTAATAATAAATTAAACTTAGACCTTTGTCAAAGGTTTGAGTTAATTTAATTATTAATAATAAACATGGACCTTCAAGGTTTTTCAAGAAGTAAAAACCTTTGCATTAAGTTAAGCTTGGTTTTAATAAAAACCCTTAACGAGTCCAAATGGTTTTAAGAAAAACCTTTAACCTTGTCACCATGGTTTTAATAAAAACCCTGTAACATTATGAAGCTTCTCAAGATATTTTTGACATCACACTCTTTTTGATATCAACACAAAAATGTCTTTTGACATCAATGACAACTTATACACTTGAGCAAAGGCAATGTACCCAAAGTACCCAAAATTGCCAACATCTAAGGATTCTTTAGGAATCATGTCCTAAGAGGAGAATGTTTTTAAATATTCTAATATTGTCATGGCTTAGAATTTCAAGGGGATATAGATTTTAAATAAAATATCAATTATTATGTTCTTGTCTACCTATTTTTATTTTAGGGATTAATATATTATGAGAATATTTTGAATAGCTACCTCATCATTCTCATCATGATTAATCCATATAAAATCTTGATCTTATAAAATGGGTTTGATTATTAAACATAAAATGAAACTTTAGGTTATGGGTCCATTGGAGATAGTGATGTTTTCTAATTGATAATTTATATATGCATCAGTTATAGCTAGTCATGGTATAACCCTGGTCCCCTCAAAATTAATAGGTCTATCTCATGCTATTTTTTTACTTTAATACCATGAAATTAATAGTTTAGTCCAAGGAATCCATGGTAATGACTAGATCTCTGACTATTCCTTCAAGGGTCATACTTGAGAAATCAACCATTTATAGGACTATAGGAATAGGTCTAAACTCATGGAGACATAGTTGATCCATTATTTTCTTAGTAATTATATTTATTGTTTTTTTTATTCCATGTCTTCTACTACTTCCACCAATTCCAATGGTAGGTGTTATCGAGTGTTGTGCTACACTAATAGTCCCACCATCTCTCCATAGGATATGATCATCAGTGCCCCAATCCTTTATCAATGCAGCATGCCATAGACATGAAATCCACTCTTGTAGATCTCATGTGATAGGTCCACTATTAAACTCTACACTATTGCTTGAGGCACCTATGCCTTGTAAACAACCCTCCCTCTAATGGGTATCCTTAAGATGTACCACATGTCCTCTAGTGTGACAATGATCTCTCCCATCGATAACCAAAATGTAGATGACTTCGAGTACCACTAATCTAGTGCTATAAGTAGTCGTCAACCTTTACTCGAGGTATCTTTACTAAGTGTATTAGCCCCACCACCTCTAGTGTGTTTCTCTCTGTTGGCACAAGATATTGTAGTACCTCCTCTAGGGTGCTAGGCCACCATTTATTTATTTCTTGTCTGAATCCATGCCTCATATCCTCTAGGGTGTATATTTATGAATCCATAACTTGTATGATATGGGATTTGAAATCAATAATTACCAAGGTTAACCGAACCCATGAGTGACTATCGAATCTACATTTGGGTGCCATGCATGATGAATTTCTCTCGAAAATCATAAAAATTTCAAAAAATTAAAAAATAAAAGAATTCAAAAGTTAGGGTTTAGTCTTGCTTCGTACCAATGCTTGTCGTGCTGCTACGTCGACCTTACCCCGTGCAACAGTCGTTCGGTGTGTAGGAAGTGCCATTCTTCTATTTTCTCTAGAGCTCTTTTTTTTTTCTTTGTGTGATGAAAATGAATTAGGTTTTCATATTCACTTACCTTTTATTCCTCATTTTTATCTTTTTCTCTCTCCTTTTCCTTCCTTTTGGTGCATTTTCCTCCTTTTTCTTTGTTGACACTTTATTTTCTTTTGAGTTAGCCATTTTGATTTTCCTCTAGAATATGGTATTCCTTCCAAAATGTGAGGGGGCACTCCTGCCTGAGAGGTATTAATGCCCCTAATACCTTGTTTTACATGCATAATATTAAGATTATCCAAAATTACAACATTTTTTCACCATCCATTTCCTCTAAAATTTTCACCCCTTTTTTCTTTATGTTTGCCATTTTTTCCATAGGTGTCTACATCTTTCTTTGATGTATTTATTAGACTTTAAATGCATCAAAGAGGGGGTAAAAGTAGATATGGAAATTTGACCCACCCAAATGAGTCATTTTTCTTTAGAATCCCATGGGAGGTTCTCATACTTGCTAAGTGAAAATTTGTACCCTTTTTAGTTTTGTTTTACTTTATTTTTCCTAATTTACGCTTAGTAAATTATGTGGCATGGATTCAGTAAATTTATTAGTTTTCTCTTCAAATGTCTAAATTTTGGGTCAACCTTTTATGGTGTCAGATTAGCCAAGGTTAAATTTGTTTTTTGTCACCTTTTTGGCACTCCAAACTATCCTTCAATAAAGGTGTTGGATTCCCTTTTTCTTCTAGAAAGAAAGAGATAATAATTTTTGAGTGATATTTTATGCAATATGCACTTTTTTTGGTGTTCTACTATTATGTTTTTAGTGTGCTCTTTATGATTTGCAAGTGGATAAGCCTTAACAAAAAACTTATCCTCTTCAAGGAAGGGTCTTCAGCCTTTACTCTTACTTCTTCTACAAGCTTATCAGGTTGTCCTATTTACGTTCATTAACCCTTTAGTCATTTTTTTTTGTATTATAGCTACATTTTTAACTCTATTTTTGGTTTTAACCTTCCTTGTGCAAATATGTGTCTTGTCTGCTACAAGGCACAGATTCGATGAAAACCTTATTTTTTCCCGTTGTGCATTTTGTCACCCTCTCCCCTTTATTTATCTAATTCATGCTTGATAATTTACAAAGCACAAATTTGGTCTAGATAGGCTTTGCGAAAACCATTCATTCCCAAACCCTAGGGTTTTATTTGGCATATTATTTTTGCATTATTCCATTCCTGATGTTACTTTGTTTTAAATTTTATCATTTTGTTTCACTTGCATTTAAATCATATTAGCTTGGGGGCAACCATTTTGTCCCCTAACCCTAGATTTACAATTGCCAATTAGTTTAGCATTGTGTACATTATGTTTGCATCTAGTCCATTTTTTCATGTTATCATATCTTGTTGTGTTTCTTCCAAGTTCAAGATCATTTCAATTTTGAAAGGTTAACTAAAAGGACCAAGGATCCTTGAATTTTTCACCTCCAGGTTTAGTCATATAGTGTCCTAAGCAGCCCTACAAATTCTAATCAAATTTTCTAGGTTTTTGTGAAGTTGTTTTGTGGGATTTAAAGCTGTTTGGATATTCTAGATGCAAAACAACCATCAGATCAGATAAGTTCCCTAAGTAAACTTCTTAGGACATTTTTTTATTTCTATCTATTTTTTTCAAAACCTAGATCATAAATAAAATGAAAATAGTTGGTTATATTCGTAGGCATTTAAAAGAGAAAAGCATATAGTTTGCATTCTAGGATTAATTATATTTGTGCATTCTAGTTATGATCTTGCGTGTCTACCACTACTCTTGCTAGTGCCCATAGTAGGTGTTACCTATTGGTATGGCACACCAACATCCCCACCACCATTTTGTACAGTACAAACATCAGTGCCTCAGCTCTATATCAATATGGCATCTCATTGAGATGAAATCCACTCTATTGGAACACATGTGTCGAATCCCCTAACATCACCTTTGATGCCACCATCAACACATGTACCATGTAAATAGCCCTCCCTCTAATGGAGATCCTCAGGATGAGCCAAACATACTCTAGTGTGATCATCATCTCCTTGATCGATAGCCAAAATGTGGATGATTTTGAATACCATCACTCTACTAGAGCCATTAGTAGGGCTCAATTTGCCTTAATGCAGAGCATCTCTACCAATTATAGTAGCCCCACATTCTCCAGTGTCTCCCTCTCTATTGCTATGATATATCTCAACATCCTTGAGTGTGCATGGCAACCACCCTCTACTCTCAAGTACATCTAGTTGCATAATAACACAATTTTATCATCAATTCATTAGTTCACATATTTAAAAATAATCAAAAATATAAAAATTTAGAAATCCAACTATTTTTGTGCAAAAATTAGTAAATTTGTGCCCTGAATTATTGGGCATGAATTTGGAAATACCTTTTGATCAAATTGATACCCTTTCCATATAGGGCATGGATTTGGCTTGGGAATCCTACAAGATTTGTGGTCACCGATGTATTTTGATAAAAATTGCTTAAAAAATGAAAGAAAACAAAATTACTATTTTTTTTGTGTAGGTGCACAATAAAAAAAGAGAAAGTGGATCTTGATCCATACCTTTTCCCAATTAGTAGTGGTCCTTGCCTCACCCCACGTCATGACAACAAAGTTATTTGGTAGCATCATTTCTCCTTTTCTTCTCTAAAGCTCTTTTCACCTCCTCGCATAGTGAGAATAGTCTCTTTTATCTTCTTTCCCTCTTTTCTTCCTTCCCTTTTCTTATCTCTTTCTTCTTCTCTTTTCCCTCCCTTTCTTCTCTCCTCCCATTTCTTATTTTTCTCTCTCCTTGTCTTATATTTTGTTATTTTTCATTATTTTTGCCATTTATTTGCCTTTTTCATGTTTATATCTATAATTTTGTATTCTTTCTAAAAACTCGAGGGGGAACCCTAGAATTAGAGGTATTAATCGTAGTAATACCATGTTTTGTGTGTAAATTTATAGTGTTCAGGTTCACACCCTTTTTACATCGCCCCTCTATACAAACCCGACCACCACTTTTTATGTTCACCCATAAGAGTCTACATATTTCTTTAACATATTTATTTGGTCGTAAATATATCAAAGAGAGGGCAAAATGTAGACACAAAAAATTGACTCACCCAAATGAGTCAATTCTTTCCTATATCCCTAGCTAGCCACCCAAACTTGCTAAGTATAAATTTAGGGCCCTTTTGCCTTGTCCCTTGGCCTTATTCCCTTAGCTTTACCAAATTCACATCCATTCTATATGGGGCATAAATTTTGCTTACCAAATTTGTTCCTTGTAATGACGATGTATGAATTTGGCTTGCCAGATTTGTAGCTTGTATTAACGAGGCACGAATTTGGCATTATAAGAGTTTTTCTCACTAAAATCCCTTCCCTTGCTGACCCAGTTTGGGGTCAGCATTTGCCCATGGTAAAAAACATTTCTACCCATTTTTCCCTCCATACCTCTTATAAATAAAATTTTGGATTCCCTAAGTTAGTAGAATGATTTCTAAGTAATTTCTAACTTTTGACTCACTCATTTTCTCATGCTATGAAGTGTTCTAATATTGCAAGTTGTTTTCCTATTTTAGGCTTTAGTGATTGCTACCCATGGGGATTGGGTAGAGGAGTCTTGATGATTGGATAGATAAACCTTCTTATAATGTGTTGAGGATATGATTGTACCTTAGACTTAATTATAAGCCTAAGTTACTATTATTTTATTATTTTCTATTTCTTGCACTTTGTATTCACGTGAGGCATAGTATACCCATGTTGGAAATATGTTGTTTAGTTTTTGGATGTTTAGTTAGACTACTAGAGTTATCATTTGTCTTCTAGCAGTTAGTTGACATCCTTGTTTAGCAGATTTTTATCTGTTAATTAAGTGGTTGGCCATGTTTGGCAAATTGTTACAACCAGTTAACCTACATGATTCTATTGTAAGTTTTATAGATTCCATTATCCCTAATGAATAAATAGCTTCACGTTGAGTTCCATATCAATGGTAATCAAAGTCGAAGGATATTTTTTTGCAGGAAGGAGGGCAAGTTTACCACTTCATTCCTAGGTTTCTCTTTGGGTTTTGCAACTAGTGCATTAGATCCTAGGTGGGTTCTTGTGTGAAATTGTCTTGAGGCCAACCACAACATTAGTGTGTGAAGCTCAAAAGGTGGCAGAGGGAAGAATTTACCCCTGCACTGAATACCCCTAATATAAACCAGAGGGTAAAACCATGCTTGCCCTAAGGAAGGAAAGGAAATTTTTCCTATGTGGAGAAATTTGTCTGCTTTGAAGATCAGAGGGCTCAAGACATTTGAGAAGTAGTTTTAGAGTTTGAGGTAAAAATATGGTCAAAAAGAGCCATTGCACTCCTTTACCAAGATTTTACCGAGAGTTTTCCAAAGAATATTTGAATTCCAAGTGCTTAATATATTGGGCAATTTTTGAAGGTGTTTACTACAAGTGAATGCAATAAAATATTAAAATTTAATATTAATATTAATATTTTAATAAGATTAAAATTTTACCTTATCATTTTAAGGTAAAAATAGGTTATTTTCCTATTTAGAGGTATATCACCCTGTCGCGGCCAATTTTGTTGTGCTAGCTGGGTGCCATCATTGACAATCCCTACTGAAGGCCACCTTGGTGCACCATCCTCATTTTTTATGAGACCAACTACAAACACCGATCAATGCTAACCATTCATGAGTGGGCCATATTTCGACCATCGAATGTAGCTATGACAAATATTTTAAAGGCTATGACCTGTCGATCGCAGCCTACAATAGCAGGCCTTGATGCACAACAAGATACCATTTTTCATCATTACCACCACACCAATACTTATGATCGGATCGCATGATAACAAATGGTGTTTGTAGACAAGAGCTCAGACAGTGACGTCATCCATAGGTGGTGAAAAGTAACACATACTCTCGTATAAACCCCAAAATACATCTCAATTGAAGTATTCCTTGGATGATAAAATACTAATGTAGTGGCTTGGATGATGATGCATTAGCATCAATCATAGGTGGAAATAGCAAAAACACAAATGACACAATATAATTTCATAGGTACATAGGATATTTTATTTGTAAAAATTTGATAGCAGTCTGATTAGTGGTTGAGCCAATTACTCAAACGACATGATCAAATACCTCAATGTCCAAGAAATGAAGAATCCAGATATTAATCATAAAAAATCTCCCACTTGTATATAGATCTTGTTCGTATATGACAAAGGAGAAAAAAAAATTAAAATCTATTCTAAAGGTATTCCATCCAATAAAATTATGAAATCCAAACCCTAAATTTCTCCTCCAACCAATTGCGAACACGTGGTAGGTTTTTATTGGTTTGATGGGTATTCATGGTGCCAACGTTCGAATAATTTTTTTTGGCAAATTATTGTCAATTTTGGTGTGTTTCGACATATTACAGTCAACGGGGAAACTATTTTGGTAGGGTTTGGACTTTCCAATGCCTTTTTGGGATTTTTTGAACATAGTTACTGTTTCTTAGTGGATAGACCATTTTTGGAAGGTGACAATTGTTGGTGAAATTTTTGGTAGGCGTTGTGTTATATGATGTAGTCTTCAGGCACCGATGGATAGAAAATCACCAGTAGGAATTATCTAGGCTAGTTTGGCATATACACGTAAGCACATGGCAAATGACCTCAAATAAAACATGGAAAACCTTATTGTTGCAGTAGAAATTTTTGCAGATAAGGTATAAGATATTGTTGTGCAATTAACTCTTGATGATGTAAAAATTCATCATACTCATGCCAACAAAGCAAAATTTGAGGTCAAATTGTATGACATATCAAGCGATCCTAATGTCTTATCTACATGGATTCTAGATATGTAAACTTGGTTCGCTTATGCTGAAATTCCCGAAGATGACCAACTTGCTTTTGCCACTGTCAAACTCACAAGCTTAGAAAAATTTTTAATTGTAGAAAGACAAAGCCATAATGCTACCACAAATTGGAAAAAATTGATCAAAATTTTAAAAAACTGTCAAAATTTTGGAAAGAAATGCTACCAAGGTGACCTCACAACCAAGTGGTACTGATTGAGGTAAGCCTATAGTATATCAATTGTTGACTAAATTTTTCAATTCAATGGGCTAGGGGTTCTTCTTGGTCTGAAAGATTCATAAAAGAAATTTATTAACAAGTTCTCGTGTGGATTGCAAGATCAGATTTTTAGGGAAATAAAGTTCAATGATTTCATCACTTTGGATGTGGCATTCAAGCATGTCATTCTTGTGTATGAGAAAGTTGGTGCCTCATACAAATCTCAATAGGACAATAGTTCCAAAGGAGAGAATCAACATCAATAAAATATGAAGAATACTTTTCATTCTTCCCCTCATTCTCCTTCTCCCACTTCTCCTAAAGCACATTATTCTTCTTCTCACTCTAAATATCCTTCTTCTTCAATGTATTGTGATTTTTGTAAAAAGCATGGTCATGTAAAATCTAAATTTTTTACTTTTTAAAGAATGAAGAATAAGAAGTCCCTAATTATAAAACTTACAAATGAGGAACCACAAGATGATCCCATTGTGACTATAGGAACATAAGAAGAATATTAAGCTTTAAAGGGTAAAATAAATAAAGTTACCCTTATGATGAATGTTTTGGCACAAGGGGGTCGTGACCATTTGTTTGTCACTAGAGCCCACCTTAATGACTCGCAAAAGAATCTCATCACAAATTATTTTTTAGAGAAGTTGAAGCTTACCATAAAGCCATATCACCAATCCTATGCACTTGGGTGGAAGAATGTAGACTCTAAATCTAGCATCACACATAATTGAACCTTGAATTTAAATTTTGGTGATAATTTTATGGATAAAGTAAGATGTGATGTCATGGAGATGGATTGTTGTGGACTATTGCTTGGTAAACCCTATCAATTTGATAGGAATGCAGTATATCATGCTAAAAATAACACATACACTTTGGATTTGCATGATAAAACCTATTTGATACAAAGCACTACACCCACATCAAATTTGATACTAAGTTGTAGGCAACTTCATAAGCCATTAAGTTAAGTACTTATTTTTTCTCATACTTGCATAAGTCCCACACAAGAGAAAGAACAAGCATCATTAAAGGCTCATAACAAATAAGAAGCTTCACTTCCACAAAATGAAAAATCACAAGAGCTCGTGGTTAAGGAACCCATCACTCTCTCTCATGATAAATATTCCAACCATTCTATTGGCATAATTTTGGGTACACCTATGGACACACAACCACTTGCTCCACAGAAGTTGCCTTTGGCTTTACCCTCTTCTACCATTGCATACACAAAGGAGCAAGCTAAGATTACTTTATTCATTCAGCACCGACAAAGCCTTCAATGCAAGATAACACAAGGCCTTGCAGGACACTCCACAAGAGTAGAAAAGAGTGATGCACAAGCATTACACTCCTCACTCATCTCAAGTTGGAGATAAAGTTTAGCTTTCTTTGGATAAGTGACACTTTCTAAAGACACCATTTTAGAATCCTCCTTTGGTACCTGAATGATGCAGGAGCCTATCGTTAGAGGGTTTTTTTAAAAGGAGTTTTAAAGTAATCTTTTTATTACTCAAAATGAAATTCTTTGACGCAAAATATAATTTTCCGAAAATGGTAATTACTTAAAAAAGTAAATTTTGATGAAAATATAATTTTTTGAAAATGGTAATTACTTAAAAAAGTAAATTTTGATGAAAAAATAATTTGCCGAAAATAATAATTACTTAAAAAGACATTTTTTGGTGGAAAAATAAATTTGTCGAAAATAGTAAATTTTTAGGATTTTAAGTTTTAGGGTTTTCTTTTAGGGCTTCAAACATTAGAGTTTTCTTTTAGGGTTTATTTGGGGATATATATTCCCTTGGTATTGCATTGTAGAAGGGGAAGTGAATCCATGAATAAAAAAAGAAATTATTTATTGGTTTATTTCCATTTATTGTAGTTTTTATGTGAATGGAGGGTTTTTATGATTATTTTCATTTATTATAGTTTTTATGTAAATGGAGGGTTTTATATATTATTTTTATTTATCACAGTTTTTATGTATTGGAGGTATTATGTTTTGACCTCTTGCATCTGGATTTACATCATTTTGTATCGGAGCAAGTTGGATCTTACTAGGGAGAAAAGAGAAGAAAAGAAAAAAGAAAATGAGAGAGAGCAAAGGGACTCTATAAAAAAATGGTACTCTATGCAGTGCTTGTCGAAGGTTTGTAAAACATTAGAGACAGGAATTGACACTCTGTGTAAGTTCTTGCAGGAGGTTTTTTTATATAAAAGCCTTAGATAAAGAGATTGGCACTTTGTGTAGTTCTTGGAGAAGGTTTGTAAAACTTTGGAGATAGAAATTTACACTCTGTGTAAGTGCTTGTAGGAGGTTTTTTTTATGTATAACCTTAGAGGGAGAAATTGACACTTTGTGTAGTGCTTGCAGAATGTTTGTAAAACCTTAGAGAAATAAATTGGCACTCTGGGTAGTGCTTGTAGGAGGTTTTATTTTCATTAAAAACCTTAGAGGGAAGAATTGGCACTTTGTGTAGTGTTTGCAGGAGGTTTGCTATTTTAAAACCTCGAAGGAATAAATTGGCACTATGTGTAGTGCTTGCACAAGGTTTGAGATATAAAACCTCAGAGGGATATTGGTACTTTGAAGAGTACTTATAGATGTGTGGCACTATATGGAGAGCAATTATGAGTTTGATCAAAGAAACTCGCAAAAGCAGATTTCTTTTCAACCAAAGGAGAATGATGTAGAAGCCTATCTTTAGAGGGTTTTTTTAAAAGGAGTTTTAAAGTAATATTTTTTTACTCAAAATGGAATTATTTGATGCAAAATATAATTTGCCGAAAATATTAATTACTTAAAAAAGTAAATTTTGATAAAAAAATAATTTGCCAAAAATAGTAATTACTTAAAAAGACATTTTTTTGGTGGAAAAATAAATTTGCTGAAAATAGTAATTTTTTATTTTTAGGGTTTTAAGTTTTAGGGTTTTCTTTTAGGGCTTCAAGTTTTAGGGTTTTCTTTTAGGGTTTCTTTGAGGATATATATTCCCTTGGTATTGCATTGTAAAAGGGGAAGTGAATCCATGAATGACAAAAGAAATTATTTATTGGTTTATTTACATGTATTGTAGTTTTTATGTGAATGGAGGGTTTTTATGATTATTTTCATTTATTATAGTTTTTACGTAAATGGAGGGTTTTATATATTATTTTCATTTATCACAGTTTTTATGTACTGGGAGGTATTATGTTTGACCTCTTGTAGCCGGATTTACATCACTGAACCTATCATCAGCCCTATAGTAGTAGTGGCACCTGATCGTCAAATTTCACTCATTTCAAATATATTTTTCAAGATGAAGACTCGTCACACTCGACAAGATTCTTCCACTTCTTACCTTGTTGTCCACAACAGTCACTTTCCATACATGAGTCACTAGATTCCTCACCATTAGATGGTCCATGAATTTCCATATTTATTGAGAGTATTGGGGTCTAATGCTTCTATGGTTGGGAGGAGTGTTGACGATATTATTGTACCTTAGGCTTAATTATAAGCCTAAGTTATTATTATTATATTATTTCCTATTTCTTGCACTTTGTATTCACATGAGGTATAGTACACCCATGTTGGAAATAGGTTGTTTAGTTTTTGGATGTTTAGTTAGACTATTAGAATTGTCCTTTATCTTCTAGAATTTAGTTGGCATCCTTGTTTAGCAAATTGTTTTCTGTTAGTTAACTGGTTGGCCATGTTTGGTAAATTGTTATAACCACTTAACCCATGTGATTCTATTGTAAGATTTATATACTTCATTATCCTTGATGAATAAACAACTTCACGTTTGAGTCCATATTAGAGTGCTTCTTCCATATCTTCATTGTTACTTGCTTTCTCTATCAACTCATTAGGTTTTATATTTTCTTTAGTTTAAATTGTAAGTCTATTTTCGCTATTTTATGCTTAATTTATCATTTTTTGAGGCCCAAAAAGAGCATTTGAATCAAATTCATGCCTCACTTGTATAGGGTGTGAATTTGGTAAGCCAAATTCATGCTCCCTATTTACAAGGCATGAATTTTGTAAATTAGGGCTTAGGAGTAAGTTTTGCACCCTAAACCCTAATTTACATTGTGCATTTTTAGTATTCTACTGTGTTTATCATATCTATATTTCATTTTACTATTACATATCTCTTTCACTTTATTTGTGCATGTTTAAGATGTCAAAGAACATTTTGCTTTCGAATGATCAACTAAAAGGAACAAGGAGGCTTGACCAGTGTGCCTCCAAGCTCAGTCTTATAGTAACCTAAGTAGGTACCCAGATGTTGATCAAATTTTCTAGGTTTTGTGAAACTATTTTGCAGGCTTGGAACCCTTGGATACTCTAGATGCAAGATAAATCTTAGATCAACTATCGAATCAAATAAGTACCCTAATAGATATTTAGGTTGTTTGGTGTTTTCTTTCTATCCATTTATGTTCAAAACATAGATTGCAATAAAAAGGAAAGCATTTGATTAAATTTCTATGCATTTGAAAGAACAAAACCATATAGTGTGCAACTAAGGTTTTAATATTATTTTTGCATTTCCCTTGGACATTTTCTCAAAGACTTTATTTTACAATCCTAGGGTTATACATCATTGAATTACAAAATCATGCTAGGGTTAGCTCGTCTTCTTGCATCTTGTGTCTTGTATTGTTCTCTATTTTTCATAGTTTAGTTTAGAAAGGCCAAACAATAGGTGTGTGCTTAATTAACACACCAAACACTTTCACCCTATACTTTGAGAAAGTTCTAAAATCATTCATGGTGAAATTGTACTTTTGTGTCCATGAGTGTA
Organism: Wollemia nobilis; assembly: GCA_028583015.1. Taxonomy (NCBI): domain Eukaryota; kingdom Viridiplantae; phylum Streptophyta; class Pinopsida; order Araucariales; family Araucariaceae; genus Wollemia; species Wollemia nobilis. Next base: position 28,301,516 of record JAQPPZ010000523.1, read on the forward strand.
GAGAATATAACACACCCTCGTGGTTCACCTGGGCTCCTCGCGAATCCAGTCGAGAATCATATGTGATAGGGTAATTTTACCATATACACAAAGCTAAAGCATTATGTATTCTTTAGAGGATTGGCCCTACCATTATTTGTTGAAATTTATGGCTTCAAAGGAATAATAGAAATTTTAAAAATAAATATCAAAATCATGCCCAAGTTTGGAACCGTATTAGTGCCTCTTTTGCAGAATATCTACAAATATGGTGTTCATCATTAGAAGTCTCAATTACAGAAAAAAGGGTGCGAATAACTTGGCTACAGGATTTGAACATGCATGGAAGAGTCATCTACGAAAATGAAATTAAAACAAAGGATCTACTTTGATCTATGGTAAAATGAAAATGTTTAGAAATTGGGTTTATCGAAATTAATTTTGAAGGTACTTCTAAAGGAAATCCAAGAAAATTTGGTGGAGATGGTGTTTTTATAAATAGTGAAGGAAACATTCTTCTCAATTATTCATAACCAACTAACAATTATGCAAAGGCTAGGGCACTTATTACAAATATTAAAATTATAGCAAAAGAAATGATGAAAATATATTTCAATTGAGGGGGCTCACAAATTATCACCAAGATATTAACAATTTCGGATGTGAATACTGGATACAAAATAATATTATTTTTGATATTCATCCTCTATTACAAGAGGTAATCTCATGCCAATGTGAGCATATTTATAGAGAAGGAAATCAAGTAACTGATAAATTAGCAAATTATGGTATTGATATCAAGGAGTTGATTATGGAAACATAACACTTCTAAAAATTTGAATAATATATTTAAGAGAAAAAATAAATGAAAAAATCGTGATAAAAATATATTCTAAAATAGTATAATATTTTTATATTTTGATAGAAGTTACCCAATAAAAATTACATATAACCGCTCTCTATATAATTAAAAAATAAAATTTAAAATTAAAAAAAAAAATATTCCAAATTCCAAAGATTCAATTTAAAAATATATATTAAATTAATATTTAAAATTTATAAAAAGTACTACTAGAAGATTTTAAAATATGTATTTATTTTTTTTTTTGTATAAGCTTTTTCTAATATAATATTCTTTTCCTCCATGAAAGAATGATCGTGGAGTATTTATCTTTCTTAATCTTGGAAAGACAAGATGTTTTCCAAAGACGTGGCAGATTTATCATGCAAAGAGGCTTTGCCAAATATAAATATAAATATAAATATAAATAAATAAATAAATATATATATATATATATATATATATATATATATATATATATATATATATATATATAAATATAAAATCAATTTAGCACATTTATCTTGTTATTATCTAAACATAATTCTTTTAATAATGAATCCAAAGCCTAAATTAGTAGGATATCTTATAGACTTTTTCAACTCTTCAATACCGAATTATTTACAAAGCCAAAATATGAAACTTTTTTTAACTTTTTAATGTTGAATTATTCACTGTTCTTAAGGATTAATAGATTGATAAGTTTTAGTCCATGATATGGTCCATGAATTTCCATATTTGTTGAGAGCATTGGGGTCCGATGCTTCCATGGTTGGGAGGAGTGTTGAGGATATGATTGTACCTTAGGATTAATTATAAGCCTAAGTTATTATTATTTTATTATTTCCTATTTTTTGCACTTTTTATTCATGTGAGACATAGTATACACATGTTGGAAATAGGTTGTTTAGTTGTTGGATGTTTAGTTAGACTGTTAGAATTTTCCTTTATCTTCTAGAAGTTAGTTGACATCCTTGTTTAGCAAATTGTTATCTGTTATTTAAGTGGTTGGCCATGTTTGGAAAATTGTTACAACCACTTAACCTACGCGATTCTATTGTAAGCTTTATATATTCCATTACCCCTAATGAATAAACATATTCACATTTGAGTTCCATACTTTTTCTAGATATTCCATATCTTCATTGCTTCTTGCTTTCTCCATCAACTCATCAAGTTTTGTATTTGCTTTACTTTAATTTTTAAGTATATTTTTGCTATTTTATGCTCAAATTTTCATTGTTTTGAGTCCCAAAAAGAGTATCTAAACCAAATTCATGCCTCACTTGTATAGGGTGTGAATTTGGTAAGCCAAATTTATGCTCCCCATTAACAAGGCATGAATTTGGTAAATTAGGGCTTAAGGGTAAGTTTTGCATCCTAAAATACTGATTTACATTGTGTATTTTTAGTATTCTACTATGTCCATCATGTCTACATTTCATTTTACTATTACATATCTATTTCACTTTGTTTGTGCATGTTTTAGATGTCATAGAGCATTTTTCTTTCGAATGATCAACTAAAAGTACCAAGGGGGCTTGACCGGTGTGCCTCCAAGCTCAACCTTATAGTAACCTAAGTAGGTCCCCAAATGCTGATCAAATTTTCTAGGTTTTGTGAAACTATTTTGCAGGCTTGGAATTATTGGATACTCTAGATGCAAGATAAATCTTTGATCAACTATCGAATCAAATAAGTGCTCTGATAGGTCTTTAGGTTGTTTGGTGTTTTTTTTCTATTCATTTATATTCAAAACCAAGATCACAATAAAAAGGAAAGCATTTGATTAAATTTCTATGCATTTGAAAGAAAAAAAACATATAATGTGCAGCTAGGGTTTTAATATTGTTTTTGCATTTCCATTGGACCATTTCTCAAAGACTTTATTTTACAATCCTAGGGTTAGACATCATTGAATTACAAAATCTACTAGGGTTAGCTCTTATCTTCTTGTATCTTATGTCTTACATTGTTTTCTATTTTTCATAGTTTAGTTTAGAAAGGCCAAACAATAGGTGTGTGCTTAATTGACACACCAAACACATTCACCCTAGACTTTGAGCAAGTTCTAAAACCATTCTTGATGAACTCATCCTTTTGTGTCCCTGAGTTTAGAGAATATAACACACCCTCGTCGTTCACCTCGGCTCCCCACATATCTAGTTGATAATCGTATGTGATAGGGCAATTTTTCCCATCCACACAAAGCTAAAGTATTATATATTCTTTACAGGATTGTCCCTACTATTATTTGTTGAAATTTATGGCTTGAATGGAATAATAGAAATTTTTAAAATAAATGTCAAAATCATGCCCAAGTTTGGAATCATATTACTTCCTCTCTTGCAGAATATCTACAAATATGGTGTTCATCATGGGAAGTCTCAATTAGAGAAAAAGAGGTGCGAATAACTTGGCTACAGGATTTGAACATACATGTAATACTCATATACGACAATGAAATTAAAATAAAGGATCTACTTCGATCTACGGTAAATTGGAAATGTTTAGATATTGGTTTTATAAAAATTAATTTTGATGGTGCTTCTATAGGAAATCCAGGAAAAGTTGGTGGAGGTGGTGTTTTTAGAAATATTGAAGGAAAAATGATTCTCACTTATTCATAACGAACTAACAATTATGCAAAGGCTAGGACACTTCTTACAAGGATTAAAATTGTAGCAAAAACAATGATGGAAATATATTTCAATTGAGGGGGCTAACAAATTATCGCCAAGATATTAACAAAAATGGATGTGAAGACTGGATAAATAATAATAATATTGTTGATATTCATCCTCTATTACTAGAGGCAATCTCTTGCCAATGTGAGCATATTTATAGAGAAAGAAATCGAGTAGCAGATAAATTAGCGAATTATGGTGTTGATATCAAGGAGTTGATTGTGGAAACATAACACTTCTAAAAAATTGAAGAATATATTTAAGAGAAAAAATAAATAAATAACCGTGATAAAAATCTATGCTAAAACAAATATAATATTTTGATATTTGGAGGAAAGTGACCCCAATAAAAGGTACATATAACCCCTCTTTATATAAAATTAAAAAATGATATATAAAATTTAAAGAAAAAAAAATATTCGAAATTTTAATTTTCAATTTAAAAATATATATTAAATTAATATTTAAAGTTTATAAAAAGTACTACTTTTCTAACTCTTAACTGGAGAAGATTTTTTTCAAAGTGGGTGGGTGGGATTAACACACCCCAGAGTTATATATCTGCATGCATGTGAGGGAGAAGGATTTGAACCTAGGACCTCCTTTTTCCTAAAATTTTTACACAGTCAACTTCCTCCAACTCTCCTACATCACTCGATATTAAAAAAGATTTTAAAATATGTATTTAATTTTTTTTTATAAGCTTTTTCTAACATAATGTTTTCTTCCTCCACGAAAGAAAAATGACCGTGGAAGATTTATCTTTCTTAATATTGGAAAGGCAAGATGTTTTCCAAAAAGACGTGGAAGACTTATCATAGAAAGAGGCTTTGCCAAAAAAAAATATATATATATATAATCAATTTCAGCACATTCATCTTGTTATGATCTTAAATTTGATTTTTTTAATAAAGAATCCAAAGTCTAAATCAGTGGGATATCTTATAGACTTTTTCCAACTCTTAAATACAGAATTGTTTACAAAGTTAAAGTAGGGAACTTTTTTCTAACTTTTTAATGTTGAATTATTTACTAGATTGATAAATTTTAGTGTTTAAGATTTAGGTTTAAAAGTTGGATATATTTTTTTTGTAAAGGTCGTAATCTCATCTGAATTTGTTCACTAGACACCAACCTCAATACCAATCCAAATAACAAAAAGGTAAAATAAAGATTATGAAAAACAACCTTTAGATTTAAAATTGTTTGATAATAGAAAGGAATGCCTATAAAAACAAAACTGAACTGTTTATAGAACCATATGTCTAAAAATAGGAAGTCAGCCATGAAACATTGCAGAGACTTATCTTTTACAACAGACATGGTAGATAGATAGATAGGTATTAACGTCATGGAATATACTTGCAATATTCGCAAAATAAATAAATCGACAGAATAAAAAATATCTTAAAAAGGATCCAAAAAAGTCTAAAGAAGGATTCCAAATTAATAAAAAATAAAACTAATCTGTTTACAAAACCATACCCCTAAAGATAGGAAGTCAGGTAAGAAACATTGCAAGATAGGCAAAAATAAATAAATCAACAGAATAAAAATATTTAAAAAAGATCCAAAAAGTTCTAAAGAAGGATTCTAAATTAATAAAAAACAAAACTGAACTGTTTACATAACCATACCCCTAAAAATAGGAAGTCAGGTACGAAACAAAACAATGCACGAGACTAATCTTTTACAACAAACATAATATATACTTTGTGGAATGAAAATTCCAATCATTAAATATATCACTAAACTTGAAATAAATAAATCAACAAAATAAAAAAATATTTAAAAAGATTCCAAAATCTAAAAAAGATTCCAAAAAGACAAGAACAGCAATCACGTCAGGTTACTTAATTATTTATAAGTGTGTTCTTTTTTTAATACAGTGCATAGTTCAAACCTTGAGCTTACAACCAGAGCTATCACATCACTTAATTATGGGAGACAAGCGTGCGACCCTCACAAATACAGCAATCACGTAACTTAATTATGGGAAATCCAAGCGCCTGCTTGGTAAGAAGAAAGATTGGTAAGAAGAAAGATGAGGATGGTTCATCTCCTATCTCTTTCTCCTTAGAATTGGAGTTTTTACACACATATTTTCATAAGGATAAGTTAGTGAAAGATGTTTATGTCTTGAAAGAGGTTATTGAGTGGAAGAATTCAGTGATCCACAATCTAAAGCTAGTGGAGATTAAATAGTGTGTTATTTGGAGTTTGTTGAATATAGCAATTGATTGCTCTGAGGAAGTGTCCAGGCTGGCGAGTGATGTTGTTCTAAAAGTCAATTCATTGGTTTAGAACTTCCTCGGTTCTCTCCAGGTTTCTTCGAGATCTCCATTTCTCTCTACTGATTTGTTTTTCTATGTTTGGTGTTGTCTTTTGAACCCTCTCCATTGGGGTGGTGGTCTTTAATTGGTATAGGTTTTCCTTTGGTGTTGCTCTAGCTTTCTTGGAGGTTTTGTAAAAGGTTATGGGGTCCTTTTCAAAACCATCTTTTTTTAATAGTATATAACAAAAAAAAATTACTTTCTAATTAAAAATAATATTTAACAAATAATGTATAAAGTTAAAAAAAAAATTCAACTCTTTTTAATTTGTAAATATAAATATTTTAATTTTCAATTTAAAAATATAAATTAAATTAATGTTTAAAATTTATAAAAAGGACAACCTTTTCTAACTCTTAAGTGGGAAAGATTTAAAATAGGTATTTAATTTTTTTATAAGATTTTTTTAACATAATATTTTTATCTCCACCAAAGAATGAATACAAATCTACATTTTATACATGATAATATTTATCTTTATTTATCATGGAAAGACATAAGCTTTATCATGGAATGAAATTTAAAGGAGATAGTAGAAATTAATGGAATGTATTAGGATTCTTATGTGAAAGACAAACAATTACTTTCTTACTATCATAATTCATTAAAAAAGGAGGAGTCATATTGATTCCAAAAATCTAGTGAGAAATGGCCTAAGGAGATAGAAATATAAAAAAATCCATGCTATAGTAAAAATAATTTTTGTTTGTTGTCATATAAAACATATTATAACCCTAGATAGAAGACATAATGAGGAAGAAGAAGATATAAGAAAATAAGTAGTAAATTATTTCAAAAATATTTTATTAGATTTGAGGGAAAATAAGAAAGCACAAGAAAAACTTCTACAAAATATTCCATCTATTATCACTTAGCGATAATGAAATCTTGACTAAGAAGATTTTAATTTTCAGATTTCTCGTGTCATAATCCAACTCAGTGTTCCTTTTCTTTGAGAGACACATTAATTAGATGTGTGGGGATTGGTGTGGTGAGGGTTCCAATGGTCTTTTATGATTTAGCGCTATCTTTTTACCTAATAGTGCTCATTCCAATCATTTCTTTAATTTTTCAGAAGCCTAATTGGAAGGATGACATCCTTTCATATGTTTCTAGACCTGAGATGGTTGGTGGGTGGGCCAGTTTTTTGAATGCAATGATCATTGTTTTTTGTGTTGGTCAATGTTGGTTGCTCCATGGACTATTTTACTTAATTCATATTCCTTATGTCAGTTCACTATCCTTTACCATTTTAGATTCACTTTGAAGTTTTTTATGGGGAAGAAAGCGATGTAGTTTCCAATGGTTTTTTCATGGCTGGCTTTGTCAGACCCATATTCTATCTTGGGACATTCAGAAGCTTCGGTGGAAGGTTTTTAGTTCTTAGATTGCTTCTATTCCTTGGATTGTGGACCTGAGTAATTTACGTTAGGTTTGATAGGCCCTACCTTTCGATCTTGCTCTATTTTATGACATCATCCTAATTTTTCAAAGATTTATGGGGATTGGGGGTTCCTTATAGTCTTCTTTCATCCATCACATGTCTCCTCATTTTTGCGGGTGGGAGCCTTTCTATAGGTGTTCTCTTCGATACACGATGGGTGTCATGGTGGATGTTGGAGTCTCTGCTCAGGTGCCTTGTTTTCTGTGTGATAAGAAAATTTTACATGAGGAATTTTGTATGGTTTTGTGTATCGTTCAATCATGAGTTAATGGATTTTTAGAGGGACAAGATCAATTTTCTTCTCTAGGGCATTATTTCAATTTGGGGAATTATATATTGTTTGAAGTCTCCCCAGTGGTGATTTTAGGAGTGCTTGGGGCTCTCTAGGTGTAGCATTTTCTAGAGTGGATGTTACGGCCCGAGATTGATTGATCAGGGTATGGACTTCTTTAACTCCTTTATTTGACCCTATAAATTATGGTTGGGTTCTGAGTGGTTCTATCTAAAGTCTTTAGACTATGTTGTGGGAGAGCTTGTTCTACAAAAGAAGGGAGAGTCTACTAGAAGTTTGTCAATGGGTAAGGCAAACATTTTTAGCCCCAAGTCACATCTATTTAAGCCCCATATGGAACCCACATATTTTTCGATCGATGATGAGGTGAAATCAATTCTTATGATCGGTGGTCTTCTGAACTATATTCAAAAGTTTCACGGCCATAATTTAGTCCTATCAAAGTGGTTGGCTTCGATATGGGATGAGGATTGGGTGAGAGTGGGCAATTGGTATTTTGAGGTTTTGATTGAATTGATATGTAGGACCACGGGCCTAATATTATATGGAGTTTACCACAATAGAGATAATTATTCACTACTTACAAAGATTAGCCTCTTCTTGGATGTTGCGAGTTTCTTCCCAGATTACAAAATAGTTTTAGTTCCAAGGCGTTGTCTCCACCGTCGGATAGGGTGGGGAAATTTATCATGGACTACTTTACCTTGGATTCTACGTGCAAAGTGATTTGTAGTTTCCATGCAATATTTCTTAATCACCTTTGAAGGTAGTTGTGGATGAATATCCCCATGTTTTTGTCAGTCCATGAAGAAGTATATGTTGGATGTTCAAGATTGTAGAGGTTAGGTCCCTTTGCATCAAGGTCTAGAATTATTAGTGTTTGAACATGCCACTCTAAGAATATTTTAGTTGCTAAGGAGCTCCTTAATCCTATCATTTATCAGCTGGTTGTTGTATCCTATTTTCCTAAGTATGATTTTGAGGGTTTGAGCGGTGGAAGTGAGGATCTATACTCATTTTCCATAGGTTTTGGGGCTAACAAAATCTCTAGAAAGATTCATGTCTCGGCAAAAGGTGTAAAAGGCAAAGTATCCCAAAGTAAATCTATAAGTAGTGATTTTATAAATAACTTGTCTAATGAGCTTAAGCTTAGTCCTGATATGGTATGGGGGCTCTGTCTATAATCAGGGTGAAAGGTAGTGGTGCCAGGAAATCCAAGCACCTATTTGGTAAGAAGAAATATGAGGAGGGTTTGTCTCCTATATTTCTCCCCTCTGAATCAGAGCTCCTACCTAGATATTTCCATAAGGATAAGCTGGTGATAGATGTTTATGTCGTAGAAGAGGCTATTGAGCAGAAGAATTTAGTGATCCACAATCTAAAGTTGATGAAGATTAAATAGTGTGCTATTTGAAGTTCACTGAAGATAGCAATTGACTAATCTAAGGAAGTGTCGAGGCAGGTGGATGATATTGTTTTAGAAGTCAATTCATTGGTTTATAACTTCCTTGGTTTCTCTAGGTTTCTTCCAGTTCTCCATTTCTCTCTATTGATTTGTTTTTCTATGTTTGGTGTTGTCTTTTGGACCCTCTCCATTAGGGGGGTGGTCAGGTTTCTTCCAGTTCTCCATTTATCTCTATTTATTTATTTTTCTATGTTTGGTGTTGTCTTTTGGACCCTCTCCATTAGGGGGGTGGTCTCTTATTGGTATAGGTTTTCCTTTGGTGTTGCTCTAGCTTTCTTGTAGTTTTTGTAAAAGGTTGTGGGGTCCCTTTCAAAACCCTCTTTTATTAATAGTATATATTAAAAAAATTCTACGTTCTAATTAAAAATAATATTTAACAAATAATGTATAAAGTTAAAAAATATTTTCAACTCCTTTTAATTTGTAAATATGAATATTTTTATTTTCAATTTAAAAATATAAATTAAATTAATGTTTAAATTTTATAAAAGGGACAACCTTTCCTAACTCCTAAGTGGAGAAGATTTAAATTAGGTAATTAATTTTTTTTAAGCTTTTTCTAATATAATATTTTTTATCTCCACCATAGACTACAAATCTAGTTTTTATACATGATAATATTTATCTTTATTTATCATGGAAATACAAAAGCTTTATCATGGAATGAACTTTACAAGAGATAGTAGAAATTAATAGAATGTATTAGGATTCTTGTGTTAAAGAAAAATAATTACTTTTTTATTATCATAATGCATTGAAAAAGGAGGAGTCTTATTGATTCCAAAAATCTCGTGAGAAATGGCTCAAGGAGATATAAATACAAAAAACATCCATGGTATAATAATTTTTTATTTTTTTTGTCATATAAAAAATAATATAACCCTAGATAGAAGACATATTGAGGAAGAAGAAGATATAAGGAAGTAAGCAATAAATTATTTCAAAAATATTTTATCAGAGTTTAGGGAAGATAAGGAAGCACAAGAAAAAATTCTACAAAATATGCCATCTATTATTACTTAGGGACAAAATGAAATCTTGACGAAGAAGATTTCTATGGAGGAACTCCATGAAGCAGTTTTCTATTTCTATCTTAAAAATGTGCCTAGCCTTGATAATTTTCTTGCAATTTTCTTTCAATTTTTTTGGATTTATTAAAGAGTGATATGTTATATGTGGTTGAAGAAACCAAAAAATTAAGGCTATAAGAAGTGATATCAATGCTACTTTTATTACGTGGTTACCAAGAAAGGTGACACAAAATATTTTGATAATTTGTGTCCAATAAGCCTTTGTAATATGCCTATTAAGATCATTTAAAAAATTATGGAAAATAGGTTGAAGGGCATTCTAGGGTGTCTTATCTTAGAGGAACAAGGTGGCTTTGTTCAAGGTAAACAAATTCTTGATGGAATAATTATTGTGCAAGAGACTATACATTCTCTTCATTCCATGAAAACCAGGTATGCTTTTGAAATTAGATATGACCAATAGTTGGTGTGACTGGATTAAATGTTGTTATAGCACTACACTTGAAAATAAAACATTTTTGCTACTTGAGCAACGATTAGGAGAGGTAAGTGCGACAGGTACACCAATCACTAAGAGAAATGAAATTGCAATTAATGCAAATATAGAAGATTGAAAAACAATAGTCATGGTTGTGATCTTAAAAGCTTCCAACAGATTCAATAGACTATACCATCTGATCCCTATCCGGTCAATTTATAACCAATTGCACTACGGATTTCAATGGTTTTGGTGTTGGGTACTTCAAGTCATATTGTGGAATTTATCAAGATGATCCTATTTATCCATATCTATTCATTATTTTGGGGGAAGCATTAGGGAGAGTCTTTTCAAAGGTAAAAATGGAAGGAAAAATTAAGGGTATTTAAGTTCCAAAAAATGGTCCCTTTGAATGTCATCTCCAATTTTTTAATGATACTTTTCTTTTGGTCCATCTCTAGTTAGTGAGGCCTTGGAGTTTAAATCAATATTATCCTGTTATGGGAAGGCTACTAGACAATTGGTAAATAATTCAAAATCCAGGGTTTTTTATTAATACAACCCTATTTCATTAATACAAACCTAGATTTACAATAAATTATTCTGAATACTTTAGGTTTTGAAATTAAAAATTTTGCATCAACCTACTTGGGTATTCCTTTGTCTAATAAATGACATAAAAAGGAGCATTGGATCTCTTTTTTGGATAGGATGAAAGCTTGCTTGGCAGATTGAAAAGGTAAGTTCGTAACCATGGTAGGAAGGCTATACATTATAGAGACTAATTTGCAATCCATTCCTATTTATATGATGTTACTTTCAAGACCACTAACAAGTATTGCTTCAAAAATCGATAAAATTCAAAGTCGGCAAGCTTGTGAGAAAAAAATTAGGTTTCATATTTGTAAGTGGGATAGAGTTTGTACTTGGAGGAGCATGGTTTGTGAAATTGTAAACTTATGAATTTGGAATTAACAACAAAGCTTGGGTGGAGATTATTCAAAGATCAAGAAAAGAATTGGGTAAAACTATTATTTCAAAAATATAGGTTCTATTGATGCAATGAAATTGTTTAGGAAAATAACTCTACCCAAAGGATCATCAACATGGAACTTCATATCAAATACTTTGCAATTGATAAAGAAATATATTAAATGGTGTTATGCTTGGTTGAAGCCTTATCCTGTTATCTCTTTATCTCTAACTCAAAATGGAAACCATTGGCTCAAGTGTGCCTAGAATGTAAAGGTTCAAAAGTCAAAGATTATATTATTATGAGCAAAAAATCCAGATCATGGATTTATTTTAGTATTCTAGTTGAAGGATAGGAACTCAAAAAATTACAAATGAACTTAAAACAATGCTTTGCGAGATTTATTTTCCAATTTTTACATGAAAGGATGAGTTGGTTTGGAATGTATCAAAGGATGGTGGATACTAGGGAAAGTTGGGATATGAGGATTTAGAACAATCAAAATTTCATTCTTTCAAAGATTTTCCTTGGAAGAACATGTTGTCATTAGAGGCTCTTCCTAAGACCTCAACATTTCTTTGGTTAGCATTTCAAAGTAAGATTCTTATTTTAGAGATTCTACAAAGAAGATGGTATTATGGACCCTACATATGTGCCTTGTGTGAGAAGGATTTCGAAATGTAAAACCATTTACTTCTTCAATGTTCTTTTGCTTAAACTATTTGAGATTTTTTTTAAAAAAATATGAAATTATATTGGGTAGCTCCATCAACATTGAAAGAGTTAATAAAATGTTTGATAAATTATTTCAATGGTAAAGAATTATGTATTCTTTGGAGAATAAGCCTTGACATTATTTGATGGAATTTATGGCTTGAAAGGAATAATAGAATTTTAAAAAATAAATATCAAAATCATGCCCCAATTTTGAAATCATATTAGTAACTTTCTTGCAAATGTCTACAAATATGGTGCTTTTCATGGGAAGTCTCAATTGTAAAAAAATATGTGCTAATAACTTGGCTACAGAATTAAAAAAAATGATCTACTTTGATCTATAGTAAAATAGAAATGTTTAGAAATTAGGTTTATCAAAACTTTTTTTTATGGTACTTCTAAAGGTTGTGTTTTTAGAAATAGTGAAGGAAAAATACTCCTCACTAGGTTTTTTCATTTCCAGTTTGTTGATCCGCAACATGTCATTAATGTTATGAGCAAAGGGTCTTGGTATATTAGAAATATCCTTTTAATTCTTCAGCCTTTGCATCATAATTTTATAGTTTCTGCTAATGATTTCTTGTGTGTCCCCGTTTGGGTGGAATTCCCAGGTCTCCCTTTGCCCCTTTGGCCATTCTTGCCACAAATTTTCACACCTATTGGCATGTTTGTGTGCATGGGGCCATATAAATTCTATGTTGTGTAGCCATACAAACACATTTGCGTTGAAATTGATCTATCAAAGGATATTAAGGATTCTATTAATATTCAGGTTGGGGAGACCTATTTTCAACAACGGGTGGTTTATATCAATCTTCCCAATCCTGTTATCGGTGTCAATCTACTACCCACAAGATAAAATATTGCCCTCTTATGGAGGGTTCATTCAAAAATCGAGTTTCAATAGAGACACCTTCAAACACAAATAAATCTTCCCCTCCCACTAATGGGGAAGAACAACAAAGGAAATCGACCATAAACATCTATGGGAGCTGGTAAAAATGAGTCTCATCTGAGCTCTCAATTTGGGGTTTCTCATACAACTTCTATAGAAGAAAATTTAGTTTCTCTTCCTATAGGTACCTCTTTTGGTAATAACAAAAAAAATTCCTCGATTATTCAAGCCTCCCAGGCATCTAAGACGTCAGCTATGTCAGTGCCCTCTCTCTGAAGTGAATACCAGGTTTCTCCACCTAATCCTGCTAGTGAAGTTCCCTCACAAAACCCTCATCGCTCTCATAGTCCAGTTAGGGATACCTCAGACATCCCTTTGGAGAAGCGATGACAGACAATTTTTTTTTGTGAAATTCATAATAGGTTTCTCACAAATACCTTTGAATCCTTAGCATATTTTGAGGGCTCTGAGGTCCTCGACAAAAATATGCTCCTCAATTGTGTCTCATGAAGTGCTTATCTTGGAATTTTAAGGGTTTGATAAATCCTGTGCATAAGTACATAGTGCGTTAGGGTCTAGATGACTTCAAGGTAAAAAATGGTAATATTGATATCCTTTGCATTAAGGAAGTCAAAGTCACTAATTTTATGTTGTCAAGTACTTGCTCCTTTCTCTGGCCTCAAGGACACACCTTTCATACTTTGCATGGGATGGGTAAAGGAGGGGCAGTAATTTATCTTTCAAAATCTTATCATTCTAAAATGATCTCTTGGGGTTGTGACCCTTATAATCATGTTTTTTGGGTTGTGATGGATATTTATGGCCATCTTCTTGGTGTGCTCAACATCTATGCTCCTACAGATGCCAATGATCATTGTATGTTGTGGCGATGGGCAACACTCTCTCTTCCCCCTGCTATTTGGTTGCTCTATAGGGACTTTAACGTGATCAAATTCCCACATGATAAAGTGGGTCTTCTTCCCATGATGTGGGCTACAAGGAAAATATAAGCATGGATTTCCATGAAAGAAAAGTTGGGGTTTTTTGATCCCAATAGCTACTTTTTACCCTCTTCATTCCCAGCTAGTGTTTGGTTCACATGGTCTAACAATCAACAAGGTGAGAATCGTGATTTAAAAACATTGGATATAGCCATGCTATCTGATTATGATTTTTTCTCCTTCGAGCAAACCTCATATTCTTCTCCCTTTATCTCTGTCCATCCTGAGCTCTACTTGTCTGACCATTCTCCCGTTTTCTTTTCCATATCGATTTCTTCTACTACTCCTCTTTCTCATTCGTAATTTTACCTTAATACCTCCATTTTGCACCACCACATATTGAGGGCCTATGTTATCAAAATTTGGAATCTTGTCCCTAGACTGAAAGAGTCCTTTGTTGGCAATTTTGGGTACCTTGGGTACATTGCATTTGCTCAAGTGAATAAGTTGTCATTGATGTCAAGAAGTTGTTGAAGGAATTTGATTTGATGTAAAATAATTTGTTTTGATGAAGGTTCGACATGACAAGTTCAAAAGAAACTAAGTTGGAAAAATGTCACGATATCGTGACATGTCGCATTTTTGCGACTTGAGCAGGAGAGAGAAAGATTTTTAGAAAAGTGTCGCGATATCACGACATGTCACATTTTCGTGACTTAAGCAGGTGAGAGAAAGCTTTTTAGAAAAGTGTCACGATATCGCGACATGTCGTAGTTTTGTGACTCAAAGAGGAGAGAGAATGTTTGGAGTTAGAAATGTCACGATTTCGTGACATATTGCAAGGAAGGTTGAACGAATGGAAAAGTGTCACGATTTCACGACATGTTGTAGGAGAGAGAGTCCAAAAGAAAAAATGTCGCGATTCTGTGACATGTTGCAGGAGAGAGAGTCCGAAAGAAAAAATGTTACAATTTCATGACATAATGCAGGAGAGAGATTCCAGGAGAAAAAGCGTCATGATATCGCGACATGTCGGGTTTTCGCGACCCGAAGAAAAGAAAAGTGCTAAGGAGAAAAAGTGTCACGATTTCGTGACAAGTCAGAAGACAAAGTAGAAGCAAGATAAAGTGTCGTGATTTCGTGACATGCTGCAGATGAAAATGTTCCAAGTAAGAATTGTCACGATTTCGTGACATGCAGCAAAGGGAAGAGTCTGAAATGAGAAGCGTCGCGATTTCGCGACAGGTTGTAGAGAAGTCATACAAAAGCTGAAAGTGTCATGATTTCACGATAGGCTGCAAAGAAAACGTACGGAAGCTAGAAGTGTCACGATTTTGTGACAAATTTAAGGAGGAAGAGCTCAAAGGCGAAAGCATCGTGATTTCACGACATGTTCCATTTTCGCAGGAGTAAGGTAGAGAAAAACACAAGGTAGCAAAAGTGTCACAATTTTGTGACATGTTCTATTTTTGCTAGTACAAGCAGACAAGAGTGCAAGGAAGAGAAAGTATTGTGATTTTGTGACAGATTGAGATGGCAGCGTTCGGTTGGAGAAAGTGTCACGATTTCACAACAGAAACAAAATGCAGGCCTTCTATAGGAGAAGTGTCATGATTTCATGACAAATGCAGAGAGGAAGGCTATGAAGACAAAAGTTTCACGATTTCACGAAAAAAGCATAGTTGATGCTGACTAAGGCAAAAGTGTCATGATATCGCGACAAGATCTTGGTGGAATTCGTCAAAGGCTAAAGTATCACGATATCGTGACAAAATCCAAAATAAAGTGTATGCTTGCAAAGGTGTCGTGATATCGTGACATGTTGTAGTTTCATGGCAGAAGCTATAGAAGAGTTGCAGAGGCAGTGATGCTGACAAAGTTAAATTTGGGCCGACGAAGATTAGGGTTTGCAACCGACGTAGTTTAGGGTTGTGTAGCTGACTAAGATCAAGGTTTTGATCTTGAAAGTGTTAGTATAAAAGGAGGGCTGTTTAGAGAGTTGTGGAGTGATCGAATGCATTTTTGAATATGCATTGAAGTGTGCAAGATGCAGTCGAAAGAGCATAGAGAGTGCAGAAGTGTGGAGATGATGTCGAAGCGTGCAGAGTGAGCACAATAGGCAAAGACGAATGAGGACATTTGTGCTAGACCGAAGGACTGTGTTTAGTGCAAATTCGAGGACCAGTTTTGGAGGTGATAGAGTTGAGGACAAAGGTAGTGAGAGTAGGGAGGACAGGTGTCTTCTATGGATAGAGTTCCATTTGCTAAGGGCAGCAGAGGCAGAGGTCTTCTAGAGGATCACCAGCCAGAGCAGATCTAGGGAATTGGTGTCTGTTGTGGGTTGGTGCCCACGAACTCGAGATTAGGGGATTGGTGTCTCTTTTGGGTTGGTGCCCATAAACATTGTAATAGGGAAAGGTATTCCCATAATTTTTATTGATAAAATTTAGTGTTGTGGAGTGATCGAATGCGTTGTTGAATATGCGTTGAAGTGTGCAAGATGCAGTCGAAAGAGCATAGAGAGTGCAGAAGTGGGGAGATGATGTCGAAGCGTGCAGAGTGAGCACAACAGGCAAAGACGAACGAGGACATTTGTGCTAGACCGAAGGACTGTGTTTAGTGCAAATTCGAGGACCAGTTTTGGAGGTGATAGAGTTGAGGACAAAGGTAGTGAGAGTAGGGAGGACAGGTGTCTTCTATGGATAGAGTTCCATTTGCTAAGGGCAGCAGAGGCAGAGGTATTCTAGAGGATCACCAGCCAGAGCAGAGCTAGGGAATTGGTGTCTGTTGTGGGTTGGTGCCCACGAACTCGAGATTAGGGGATTGGTGTCTCTTTTGGGTTGGTGCCCATAAACATTGTAATAGGGAAAGGTATTCCCATAATTTTTATTGATAAAATTTAGTGAAAGATTTTATCTGTGGACGTAGCCCAGCCATTCTGGGTGAACCACGTTAAAATTGTTGTCGCTTTATGGATGTTTTCATGCATTGCTTTGATATTTCTGTGGGTATATTGCTTTACTATTTTGTAATATAAAGGAAAAAATAAAAAGAGGTCTTATACTATTCACACCCCTCTCAGTATAAGCTTGTGTTCTTCAATTGGTATCAGAGTAGGTGCCTTCGAAAAGTTTAACAACTTGAAGGAAAAGCTAATAAAGAACACAATGGATTATTCAAGTGGCAATGCAAGCACCTATTCTTGATGGATCAGATTTTGGTCTTTGGAGTGCAAGGATGAAGGTTCATCTAATGGCACTTGGTAATGAGGTATGGGAAGTAATTGAAGATGAGTACACTATTCCTATACATGGTCCAAATACTAAAAAAGAAATGCTCCTACATCACAGCAATTCAAAAGCAATGAACACAATCCTGAAAGGCCTACAAAAAGCAGATCTCACCAAAGTAATTCACTACAAAACAACTAGTGAAATGTGTAAACAGCTGCAGGTGGTTCATACAGGTGATTCAAATGTCATAAAGGCCAAGTTGAGACACTTCAAATGTATGTTTGAACAACTCAAGATGAATGATGATGAAAATATTAGTGATTACATGCTTCGTATGGATGAGGTTGTTAACTCCATGAAAGACTTAGGTCTTGAGCTTGCTAAAAATGATGTTTGTGATAAGATTTTAAGATCTCTTCCTAATAGATTTAGTGAAAAGATTTCTGCTATTGAGGAAGTTAAAGATTTGGATGAATTGAAAAAGGATGAACTACATAGTATAATTGCAGCATTTGAGTTGAGAACTCACGTGAAGGTTGATGTCAAGAAAGAGGCAGCTTTCAAGGCTACCAAGAAATCCAAGGGTAAACAGCTTCAAGAGTGTGATGAGTCTTCTAGTGATGAAGAGGCGTATTACAGCAAGAAAGGCAAATTCTCTAGAAAGCACAAAAGTGTGAAAAATATAAGATGTTTCAATTGTGAAAAGTTTGGTCATTATGCTACAGACTGTACTGTTCCCAAGGATGAAAGTGATGAAGATAAACAGGATTCTAAGAGCAAGGATTCCGAAAAGCACAAGCATCACGAAAGAACAAAGATGAGCACAACAATCAAGGAAAGAGGTATTCTCACAAGCACAAGAAGAGTTTCTACCTAGACAAAGCAAGTAAGTGTTCGAGTAGTGTTAGTGAAAGTTCTTCGAGTGATGATGAAAATGAGATGTTTATTTCAGAAAAAGAGGAAGAACCGAAACACAGATTCATTATCATGAAATGTCTTAGATGTGGAAATTTTGGTCACCTTGAGGATGATTGCACAAATAATGATTTGGTTTCTAGTCTGATGAGGATGCTTCAAAAAACTATAAGGAAGATGCGTGTATGTTTTTTGAAAAAGGTAGCACCTCTAGTGATAAGAAATCTAAAAAAGGCTTTGATGATTCAGAAAGCAAACAAATAAAGGATCATGAAAGTGAACTTAGTAGTGCTCTTAGTGCTTTGAAAAAGGAAATAAAGAAGAATGCTAGACTCAAGGATAAGTTAGTTGAATGGAGTATGGAGAGAGATGATCTTATAGAAAATCTTGAATTCTCTATAGTTAAGACACAAGAACTCAAGGATGAGTTAGAGTCTAAGGTTCTTGAGTATAGTAAGTTAGAACAAAAAATGGCATCTTTGAAAGAAAAAACTAAAGAATACAAGGATAAGCTTTACAGGTTTCAAGATAGCTCCAAAAAGGTTAAGTCACTCATCAAAGGTCAAAGAAAGACAACAGATAAAACATGCCTTGGTTTTTTTAAGCCGCACAAGGAACAAGTTGGGAAGTCGAGTAAGAGACTCCAAAATGAAGAGAGTTCTGATGAGGAAAGTATTTCAGATCATGAGTCCTTGAGTGATAGATGCGCAGAAATAGAAAATAGATTTCAGAATGAGAAGAAGAAGTTTTCAGGACCCAAGAGATCGAATAAAGGAAAATTTCACAAAAGATGTTTTGCGTGTTACAGGTTTGGTCACATGGTTGCACATTGCATGGCTCAAGTGAAGAAGGTGAATGACAATTTTAGAAGCGCTAGTTTCTTTCAAGGGTATTGCTACTCTTGTCAACAGTTTGGGCACAAGGCAGTCTATTGCAAGGTTAATTACAAGAACAGGTTTGATCAAAACAGGTTTGGCCAGAACAGGTTTGGTCAGAACAGGGTTAGTCAGAACAGGTGGATTCAAAGAACAGGTATACCTAAAATAAATAACATTGTTACTTGTTATAAGTGTAACAATGAAGGTCACACAGCTAGACAGTGTAGAGCTGAACTTCCAAGGTACAAGAACATGAATAATGGTATGAACAGGTCCAAGGATCAAGGCATGGAAAAGAACAGGAATGAGAACAGTGACAGGAACAGGAACAATAATACGGGCAAATAATTCAAGAGAATTCCCAACAAGGAAATTATAGATGCTGATGATGATCAGTGCCTAATGGGAGTTTTACTCCCACCCCAGAATTAATCACCTCATCAGGAGGTGGAGGAGGGAATAAGCTAAGAGGCAAATTCTTAGTCCCAAGCCCCAAAGGTGACCCTTTGCCATTGATGACAAAGGGGGAGAGATATGAGTAAGGGAGAGAGCTTCAAGTGAAGAGGAAAGCTTCAAGTCAGGGGGGGCAAAACTTCAAAGGAATATTCTCAGTTGTGGGCACAGTTTCTCAGTTGTTAGCAAAGTTGGTTTCAGTTTTGGCTCGTGAGACATGTTTTCAGTAAAGGTTTGCCATCAATGACAAAGGGGGAGATTGTTAGCAATTTTGGATACCTTGGGTACATTGCATTTGCTCAAGTGAATAAGTTGTCATTGATGTCAAGAAGCTGTTGAAGGAATTTGATTTGATGTAAAATAATTTGTTTTGATGAAGGTTCGGCATGACAAGTTCGAAAGAAAGTAAGTTGGAAAAATGTCGCATTTTCACGACTTGAGCAGGAGAGAGAAAGCTTTATAGAAAAGTGTTGCGATATCGCGACATGTCGCATTTTCGCAACTTTAGCAGGCGAGAGAAATATTTTTAGAAAAGTGTCGCGATATCGCGACATGTCGTAGTTTTGCGACTCAAAGAGGAGAGAGAATGTTTGGAGTCAGAAATGTCACGATTTAGCGACATATTGCAAGGAAGGTTGAACGAACAAAAAAGTGTTGCGATTTCGTGACATGTTGCAGGAGAGAGAGTCCAAAAGAAAAAATGTCACGATTTCGCGACATGTTGCAGGAGAGAGAGTCTGAAAGAAAAAATGTCACGATTTCATGACATAATGTAGGAGAGAGAGTCCGAGAGAAAAAGTGTCATGATATCGCGACATGTCGGGTTTTCACGACCCGAAGAAAAGAAAAGCGCTAAGGAGAAAAAGTGTCACGATTTCGCGACAAGTTAGAAGACAAAGTAGAAGTAAGATAAAGTGTCATGATTTCGTGACATGTTGCAGATGAAAATGTTCCAAGTAAGAACTATCATGATTTCGTGACATGCAGCAAAGGGAAGATTCTGAAATGAGAAGCGTCGAGATTTCGCGACAGGTTGCAGAGAAGTACGAAAGCTGAAAGCGTCGAGATTTCACGATAGGCTACAAAGAAAATGTACGAAAGCTAGAAGTGTCATGATTTCGCAACAAATTTAAGGAGGAAGAGCTCAAAGGTGAAAGCGTCGTGATTTCGCGACATGTTTCATTTTTGTGGGAGTAAGGCAAAGAAAAACCCAAGGCAGTGAAAGTGTCGCGATTTCGTGACATGTTCCGTTTTCGCTAGTACAAGCAGACAAGAGTGCAAGGAAGAGAAAGTGTCATGATTTCATGATAGATTGAGATGGCAGCGTTTAGTTGGAGAAAGTGTCATGATTTCACGACAAAATTAGAATGCAGGCCTTCTATAGGAGAAGTGTCGCGATTTCGCAACAAAAGCAGAGAGGAAGGCTATGAAGACAGAAGTGTCGTGATTTCTGACAAAAGCATAGTTGATGCTGACTAAGGCAAAAGTGTCGCGATATCGCGACAAGAGCTTGGTGGAGTTCATCAAAGGCTAAAGTGTCGCGATATCACGACAAAAGCCAAAAGAAAGTGTATGATTGCAAAGGTGTCGTGATATCACGACATGTTGTAGTTTCGCGATAGAAGCTACAAAATATTTGCAGAGGCAGTGAGGTCAAAAAAGTTAAATTTGGGCCAACGAAGATTAGGGTTTGTAGCCGACGTAGTTTAGGGTTGTGCAATCGACTAAGATCAAGGTTTTGATCTTGAAAGTGTTAGTATAAAAGGAGGGTTGTTTGGAGAGTTATGGAGTGATCGAATGCGTTGTTGAATGTGTGTCGAAGTGTGCGAGAAGTAGCCAAAAGAGTGCAGAGAGCACATAAGTGGGGAGATGATGTCGAACGTGCAAAGTGAGCGCAACAGGAAAATACGAATGAGGACATTTGTGCTAGACTGAAGGACTATGTTTAGTGCAAATTTAAGGACCAATTTTGGAGGTGATAGAGTTGAGTACAGAGGTCTTCAACAGGAGCAGGGAGGACAAGTGTCTTCTATGGATAGAGTTCCATTTTCTAATGGCAACGGAGGCAGAGGTCTTCTAGAGGATCACCAGCCAGAGCAGAGCTAGGGGATTGGTGTCTCCCGTGGGTTGGTGCCCACAAACTCGAGATTAGGGGATTGGTGTCTCCTTTGGGTTGGTGCCCATAAAAATTGTAATCGGGAAAGATATTCCCAAAATTTTGATTGATAAATTTTAGTGAAATATTTTATCCATGGACGTAGCCCAACTATTATGGGTGAACCACATTAAAATTGTTGTCGCTGTGTGGATGTTTTCATGCATTGCTTTGATATTGCTGTGGGTATATTGCTTTACTATTTTGTAATATAAAGGAAAAAATAAAAAGAGGTCTTATACTGTTCACCCCCTCTCAGTATAATCTTGTGTTCTTCATCCTTAGGATGGATTTATTGGTGGAATGTTACTATCCTATGCACTACCCACTTTCTACGCTCGCTTGGGCATAATATTGCTAAGTTTTGTTGTCACTCCAATGCTGCTCTTAAGTGAGAGTTGGAAGTGACCTCTTCTCAACTTCAGTCCAATCCTTTCAATGAGGAGCTTCAGAGATATCTTGCTATGGTTAAACACCAAATTCTTCTAGAATAGCACTATGATGCCAAAGGAGCTCAAATCAATGCAAGGTTGCACTGGCTCAAATTTGGAGATAGGGTTACCAAGGAGTTCTTTTAGTGCTTGCGTCCTCGTAATCAATTTTTGGGTATTAAAACCCTTAACATTAATGGAGAGCGTGTTTCTAATATTCCTAGTATTCTCTCTGCTTTTGAAGAGCATTACCAGTATGTATTTGCGGCTCAGGCCCACTCCCCGCAACATCATGAGGCCCTTAAATCCTATCTTTTTATGGTTCCAAAATGACTTTTTGAGTCTCAAAAAGTTGTTTGTGATAATGCCCTATATTTGAAGGATCTAGAGGAAGCTCTTTCTCATATGGCCAATGATAAATCCCCTGGTCTTGATGGCTTCCCTTGTGAATTCTACAAATCCCTTTGGGACACTATAGGGTCTGATCTTCTCAAATTCTATCAAGAGATCTTCTCTAAGGGTTTTTTGGGACCTAACATTAATCAAGGGATTATTAAATTTATCCCCAAGGCTGGTGATCCCGAAATCATCACCAATTGGAGACCTATTACTCTCCTTAATGTCTTTTATAAAATCATTGCCAAAGCCCTAGCTTTATGCATCCGCTATCTCCTTCCTATTATAGTGCGCCTAGAGAAAATTGGCTTCATTTGGGGTAGATACATCCTTGAAAATATTATTGTTGTCTAGGAAGGTATGGAGTGGGCTCGTAATTCTAACCAATAGTCTATGTTCATCAAAATTGACTTTGAGAAAGCATATGATATGATTGATTGGTCCTTCATTATAGACATGCTTAAACCTCTTGGTTTTGGGACTTGCTTCATTAGTTCTGTGGAAATGTTGTTTGTTGAGGCTTTAAATATTTTATCCATTAACATACACAAAGTCCTTAGCCATTGGTCTCTTTTGATCCATTAGAAAAGGTTACCCTTTAGCTCCTTCCCTTTTTGTCCTTGCTTCTGAAGGGCTTGGCTATTTACTAGCTCATCACGCTGCTCAGGGTTCTATTCGAGGAATTTCTCTTCACGGAGATGAGTCTCAGTTGATCAATGGTCATTTTGTTGATGAATCTTTCCTCACTCTTATTGAGGAAGAAGGTGTCATTCAACAAGCGCTTGCTTGCTTGGATACTTTCTTTCTAGATTTTGGATCCTCTATTCAATGGAGAAATGTTATAGGCATTCTATCGACCCAATGTCCCACTGGCTTAATCAATATCAATGGAAGATCATCTAAAAGGGGAAAGCTTTTCATTTTTTTATTTTTAGGTATTCATTTTGCCTTTAGCGGGTCATTGCCAGAGTTATGGAAGTATGTTGTTAACAGGGTGGAACATAAACTTACCTACTGGTCCACAAAGAAACTCTCCCTTGCTAGTAAATTTCAAATTTGCACTAAAGTCCTTACGACCACCCATGTTTATTATTCTTTCTATTGGGTCCCATCCAAAAATTGTTATAAGAAGCTTGATAAGATTTTGAGAGACTTCTTATGGTCCTCCTCCAATAATGCTTTAGGATTCCATCATGTTGCCTGGGAGTATTGTTGTCTTCCCAGAAGCCATGGTGGACTTGGCGTTATTAATACCCAACGTCAAGGTTGGGCCCTTTGTGTTAAGTGGGTCCTTAGAGCCCTCACAGGCAATGAGGCTTGGAGTATTATCATTCAAAACTATATTTTTAAAGGTTCCCATTTTGGGCGTAAGAGTTGGAAGGGCATGGGGTTCCCTTCCCTCCTTGTTGCCCCTGTGTCTATCAAAGTGTCAGGACCCTTCATCATAAGGAGTACTTGGAAAGCTTGGGAGAGTGTTAAACCTTGGTTTATATGGAATGGACAGAGCTTTTGGCATGGCCTCTCCATCAACCAAATGAATGTTTTGTGGTCACCTGTTATCAGCTACTAGGGTTTCCTGCTTGCGCAAGTTCCCTAGCTTCATGCACTGAGATTCTTTCGCAAAGGTGTGCGATGCATCACTAATTTATTTTCTCGTCCTACCAGGGATTGGTTCCCTTGGGATGATTTTAGAGCTAAATTTAGGCTTAATCACCCTGAAAATGATATATTTGAGGCATTCAAGGTTGCTATCCCTGACTCCATGTTACACAAGATTTTTGTGCTTTCTCAACAACCTTGGTGGAAGGACTAGAAGTTGTATCCAAACACTCCATTATGGAATTATAAGGCCCGATTGGGGTATTAATGGCTCTCTCCTTACCTCCCCATGATTGAGATGTTCAATCAATAATGGAAGGTCTCCTCCCCTCGATCTGTTTGGTTGCGTAGGTTCTAGATAGCTTGGGCTCCTTTCTTGGAGCCCAACATTTCTTGTTTTTCTTGGAGTCTTTCGCACCAAAGAGGAGAGAGAATGTTTGGAGTCAGAAATGTCATGATTTCGCGACATATTGCAAGGAAGGTTGAACGAACAAAAAAGTGTTGCGATTTCGTGACATGTTGCAGGAGAGAGAGTCCAAAAGAAAAAATGTTGCGATTTCGCGACATGTTGCAGGAGAGAGAGTCCGAAAGAAAAAATGTCACGATTTCATGACATAATGTAGGAGAGAGAGTCCGAGAGAAAAAGCGTCACGATATCACGACATGTCGGGTTTTTACGACCCGAAGAAAAGAAAAGCGCTAAGGAGAAAAAGTGTCACAATTTCGCGACAAGTCAGAAGACAAAGTAGAAGCAAGATAAAGTGTCGTGATTTTGTGACATGTTGCAGATGAAAATGTTCCAAGTAAGAACTATCACAATTTCACGACATGCAGCAAAGGGAAGAGTCTGAAATGAGAAGCGTCGAGATTTCGCGACAGGTTGCAGAGAAGTACGAAAGCTGAAAGCATCGCGATTTCGCGATAGGCTACAAAGAAAATGTACGAAAGCTAGAAGTGTCATGATTTCATAAAAAATTTAAGGAGGAAGAGCTCAAAGGCGAAAGCGTCGTGATTTCGCGACATGTTTCATTTTTGTGGGAGTAAGGCAAAGAAAAACCCAAGGCAGTGAAAGTGTCACGATTTCATGACATGTTCTGTTTTTGCTAGTACAAGCAGACAAGAGTGCAAGGAAGAGAAAGTGTCACGATTTCATGATAGATTGAGATGGCAGCGTTCGGTTGGAGAAAGTGTCATGATTTCATGACAAAAATAGAATGCAGGCCTTCTATAGGAGAAGTGTCGCGATTTTGCAACAAAAGTAGAGAGGAAGGCTATGAAGACAGATGTGTCGTGATTTCTGACAAAAGCATAGTTGATGCTGACTAAGGCAAAAGTGTCGCGATATCGCGACAAGAGCTTGGTGGAATTCATCAAAGGCTAAAGTGTCGCGATATCACGACAAAAGCCAAAATAAAGTGTATGATTGCAAAGGTGTCGTGATATCGCGACATGTTGTAGTTTCACAACAGAAGCTACAGAATATTTGCAGAGGCAGTGAGGTCGACAAAGTTAAATTTGGGCCAACAAATATTAGGGTTTGTAGCCGACGTAGTTTAGGGTTGTGCAATCGACTAAGATCAAGGTTTTGATCTTGAAAGTGTTAGTATAAAAGGAGGGCTGTTTGGAGAGTTATGGAGTGATCGAATGCATTGTTGAATGTGTGTCGAAGTGTACGAGATGTAGCCAAAAGAGTGCAGAGAGCACATAAGTGGGGAGATGATGTCGAACGTGCAAAGTGAGCAGAACAGGAAAAGACGAATGAGGACATTTGTGCTAGACAGAAGGACTGTGTTTAGTGCAAATTTAAGGACCAATTTTGGAGGTGATAGAGTTGAGTACAGAGGTCTTCAGCCAGTGCAGGGAGGACAGGTGTCTTCTATGGATAGAGTTCCATTTTCTAAGGGAAACGGAGGCAGAGATCTTCTAGAGGATCACCAGCCAAAGCAGAGCTAGGGGATTGGTGTCTCCTGTGGGTTGGTGCCCACAAACTCGAGATTAGGGGATTGGTGTCTCCTTTGGTTTGGTGCCCATAAACATTGTAATCGGGAAAGATATTCCCAGAATTTTGATTGATAAATTTTAGTGAAAGATTTTATCAATGGACGTAGCCCAATTATTCTGGGTGAACCACATTAAAATTGTTGTCACTTTGTGGATGTTTTCATGCATTGCTTTGATATTGTTGTGGGTATATTGCTTTACTATTTTGTAATATAAAGGAAAAAATAAAAAGAGGTCTTATACTTGTTCACCCCCCTCTCAAGTATAAGCTTGTGTTCTTCATCCTTAGGATGGATTTATTGGTGGAATGTTACTATCCTATGCACTGCCCACTTTCTACGCTTGCTTGGGCATAATATTGCTAAGTTTTGTTGTCACTCCAATGCTGCTCTTAAGCGAGAGTTGGAAGTGACCTCTTCTCAACTTCAGTCCAATCCTTTCAATGAGGAGCTTCAGAGATATCTTGCTATGGTTAAACACCAAATTCTTCTAGAATAGCACTATGATGCCAAAGGAGCTCAAATCAAGGCAAGGTTGCACTGGCTCAAATTTGGAGACAGGGTTACCAAGGAGTTCTTTTAGCGCTTGCGTCCTCGTAATCAATTTTTGGGTATTAAAACCCTTAACATTAATGGAGAGCGTGTTTCTAATATTCCTAGTATTCTCTCTTCTTTTGAAGAGCAATACCAGTATGTATTTGCGGCTCAGGCCCACTCCCCGCAACATCATGAGGCCCTTAAATCCTATCTTTTTATGGTTCCAGAATGACTTTTTGAGTCTCAAAAAGTTGTTTGTGATAATGTCCTATATTTGAAGGATCTAGAGGAAGCTCTTTCTCATATGGCCAATGATAAATCCCCTGGTCTTGATGGCTTCCCTTGTGAATTCTACAAATCCCTTTGGGACACTATAGGGTCTGATCTTCTCAAATTCTATCAAGAGATCTTCTCTAAGGGTTTTTTGGGACCTAATATTAATCAAGGGATTATTAAATTTATCCCCAAGGTTGGTGATCCTGAAATCATCACCAATTGGAGACCTATTACTCTCCTTAATGTCTTTTATAAAATCATTGCCAAATCCCTAGCTTTATGCATCCGCTATCTCCTTCCTATTATAGTGCGCACAGAGAAAACCGGCTTCATTTGGGGTAGATACATCCTTGAAAATATTATTGTTGTCTAGGAAGGTATGGAGTGGGCTCGTAATTCTAACCAATAGTCTATGTTCATCAAAATTGACTTTGAGAAAGCATATGATAGGATTGATTGGTCCTTCATTATAGACATGCTTAAACCTCTTGGTTTTGGGACTTGCTTCATTAGTTCTGTGGAAATGTTGTTTGTTGAGGCTTTAAATATTTTATCCATTAACAGACACAAAGTCCTTAGCCATTGGTCTCTTTTGATCCATTAGAAAAGGTTACCCTTTATCTCCTTCCCTTTTTGTCCTTGCTTCTGAAGGGCTTGGCTATTTACTAGCTCATCACGCTGCTCAGGGTTCTATTCGAGGAATTTCTCTTCACGGAGATGAGTCTCAGTTGATCAATGGTCATTTTGTTGATGAATCTTTCCTCACTCTTATTGAGGAAGAAGGTGTCATTCAACAAGCGCTTGCTTGCTTGGATACTTTCTTTCTAGATTTTGGATCCTCTATTCAATGGAGAAATGTTATAGGCATTCTATCGACCCAATGTCCCATTGGCTTAATCAATATCAATGGAAGATCATCTAAAAGGGGAAAGCTTTTCATTTTTTATTTTTAGGTATTCCTTTTGCCTTTAGCGGGTCATTGCCAGAGTTATGGAAGTATGTTGTTAACAGGGTGGAACATAAACTTACCTACTGGTCCACAAAGAAACTCTCCCTTATTGGTAAATTTCAAATTTGCACTAAAGTCCTTACGACCACCCATGTTTATTATTCTTCCTATTGGGTCCCATCCAAAAATTGTTATAAGAAGCTTGATAAGATTTTGCGAGACTTCTTATGGTCCTCCTCCAATAATGCTTTAGGATTCCATCATGTTGCCTGGGAGTATTGTTGTCTTCCCAGAAGCCATGGTGGACTTGGCGTTATTAATACCCAACGTCAAGGTTGGGCCCTTTGTGTTAAGTGGGTCCTTAGAGCCCTAACAGGAAATGAGGCGTGGAGTATTCTCATTCGAAACTATATTTTTAAAGGTTCCCCTTTTGGGCGTAAGAGTTGGAAGGGCATGGGGTTCCCTTCCCTCCTTGTTGCCCCAGTGTCTATCAAAGTGTCAGGACCCTTCATCATAAGGAGTACTTGGAAAGCTTGGGAGAGTGTTAAACCTTGGTTTTGATGGAATGGATAGAGCTTTTGGCATGGCCTCTCCATCAACCAAATGAATGTTTTGTGGTCACCTGTTATCAGCTACTAGGGTTTCCTGCTTGCGCAAGTTCCCTAGCTTCATGCACTGAGATTCTTTCGCAAAGGTGTGCGATGCATCACTGATTTCTTTTCTCGTCCTACCAGGGATTGGTTCCCTTGGGATGATTTTAGAGCTAAATTTAGGCTTAATCACCCTGAAAAGGATATCTTTGAGGCATTCAAGGTTGCTATCCCTGACTCCATGTTACACAAGATTTTTGTGCTTTCTCAGCAACCTTGGTGGAAGGACTAGAAGTTGTATCCAAACACTCCATTATGGAATTATAAGGCCCGATTGGGGTATTAATGGCTCTCTCCTTACCTCCCCATGATTGAGATGTTCAATCAACAATGGAAGGTCTCCTCCCCTTGATCTGTTTGGTTGCGTAGGTTCTAGATAGCTTGGGCTCATTTCTTAGAGCCCAACATTTCTTGTTTTTCTTGGAGTCTTTCGCACCAAGGGTTTCCTGTTGGGGATATTCTACAACATTTAGGCATCCCCAACCCTTCTTGCCCTTTTTATCTTCAATCTGAATATTTTGTCCATCTTTTTTGGGTTTTGGGCTCGTGCTTATTTCCTTTGGGAGTGGCTTTTTTCATTTTTAGACCCTATTCCTTTGCCATGTTTGAGTGAAAGCATATCATTTTGGGAGATCTCCTGCCATTATCGGCTATTTTTTTGAGTGTGGCACTTGTTCCATATGGTGGCCATATTCAGTTTATGGAAATATAGAAATGATTATATCTTTGGTAAGTGTACTTCTTTGCACATATCTGCTTTTGAGAAGTCTAATTTTATTTCTTCTGTATATTTTCATTTTACAGTTCAGGCCAATAAGGTGACCATGGAGCTCACTCATCTTCAAGAGCTTATTAAACAGTGGGGGAATGCACCATGCTCAATAATTTAGGATAATCCTCGTAGCAGATCTAGGTCCTCACAAGTGTACTTCTATACAAGAGAGGGACTCGTTTTCAAAATCGTTAAGTGGTAGCTGAAGGTTATTAGTGAATTGTTATCAGTTTATTTTGTACATCAGTTATGTAAATTGTTATTAGTTTATTGTGTACATTAGTAAACAGTTTACTCTGTCCATCAGTTTTACAAACTGTTATCAGTTTACTCTGTCCTTCAGTTATTATGTCCATCAGTTATGCAAACTGTAGATTGTTCTCTACTCTGATAGGGACAATTTTTTTTGGCTGATGGCGTTAGCCACGTGGCATGTTTATCTACCTCTTTTTTTTTGCTCCTAAAAATGTATTTTGTTAATTATTTAATATAATGTTTTTTCACATAAAAAAAATACTCCTCACTTCTTCATAATCATATGGAACTTCATTAACAACTATGGAGAGGCTAGGACAGTTGTTACAAGGATTAATATTGTAGCATAAATAATGATGCAAATATATTTCAATTGAGGGGTGCTCACAAATTATCATCAATGCTATTAACAAGAATGAATGTGGAGACTGGATAAAGAATAATATTATTGCTGATGTTTATCCTCTATTACTAAGCCAATCTCCAAGCAATGTAAGCATATTTATAAATAAGGAAATCAAAAAACAGATAATTTAGCGAATGGTATTGATGTTAAGGAGTCTATTACTAGAGGCAACCTCATGGTAATGTGAGCATATTTATAAAGAAGGGAATTGAATAACAGATAAATTAGTGAATTATGATGTTGATGTTAAGGAGTTGATTGTGAAAAATAGCACTTCAAAAAAGTTGAAAAATATATTTAAGAGAAAAAGAAATGAAAAAAACATGATAAAAATACATGCTACGACAAATATAGTATTTTGGTGTTTTAATGGGAGTGGCTCCAATGAAAACCAAATCTAATTTATTAATATATATAAAAAAATTCAAAAATAAAAAAAGTTTAAAAAGAAAAAGAAAATTAAGTCTTTAATTTATAAATATAAAAATTTTAATTGTCAATTTAAAAATATATATTAAATTAATATTTAAAATTTATAAAAAGTGCTACCTTTTCTAACCCTTAATTGGAGAAGATTTTAAAAAACGTATTTAATTTATTTTGTATAAGCTTTTTCTAACATAATTTTTTTTTCCTCCGCGAAAGAATGTCTACAAATCTAAATTTTATACATGATAATAAACAGAACAGATTTTATCGTGGAAAGAGGCTTTGCCAAAAAAAATAATTAAAATCAATTTAAGCACATTCAGCTTGTTATGATCTAAATCTGAATCTTTTAATAAAGAATCGAAAGCTTAAATTATTAAAATATTTTAAAGATTTTTTTTTTATTTTTTAATATAAAATTGTTTACTAGAAAACATTTTTCAACTTTTCAATGTTAAATTGTTTATAGTTTTAAGTATTAATGAATTGGTAAATTTTGGTGTAAGTTTTGATGTTTGAGATTTAAAATTGATGGTTGAAATAATTTGACTTAAATTAATTTAATGAATAAACAAAAAAATAAAATAAAAATTATAAAAAACAACCCGGAATACCCTATAGAAATAAAACTGAAATTTTTAGAGAACCGTACTCCTAAGAATAAGAAGCCGGCCACTAAACAATGCAGCAGAAATTTATGACAAGATACCGAAATAAATAAACCAACAGAATATTTAAAGAAGGATTCCAAGAAGACAAGAATCTCGTCACGTCAGTTAATTATTCTATAAGTTTGTGTTTTATCACGTCACGTCACTTAATTATTTATAAGTGTGTGTTCTTTTTTTAATACAGTGCATCCTTCAAACCTTGAGCTTACAACTACAGAAATCACGTCACTAAATTATGGGAGACAAGCGTGTGACCCTCACAATTTTCATCAGCATGCTCTTCTTATTTGCCATTGCAGGAACAACACCGGCTGAAGGTTGAAATGCAATGATGATTTCTTTTATGTGTTATATTATCTTCTGATTAAATGTATATTTTTGAATGATTGTTTATTTTCAGTCAAAATCCCTTATGTACATGATAAATATGATTTTCAGGCTCTTCTATGGCTATTCGTGGAAGGATTCTTGATGAATGTCGTGCTGTAAAAAGCTGCTCGCATTGCCCGAATGATAAATACTGGCAGTGTGAGGGGAAAACAAAGTGCTGCTCGACGGGTCTCATATGTCCACATTGTGGTGGATGAAGTGGAGAATTTATATTGAATAAGACTTGCAGTTCATTTTGAAGCGATTTGTTGTGCGTTTCTGTCTAGGGTATACTTATTTTCTTAGAATGCAGTTTGGATTGTAATTGATCATAGACATCCGAGTTGTAGACTTGGGCATACTATTTGATCATAGACATCCAAGTTGTACGGGCTCTTGTGGCTCTTAAAATCTTGTCTCATAAACTGAGGTTTCTTGGTTTATATTTGTAAGTGTGATTTTATAAAATATTAATAGTAATATTAATATTTTTATTTGTTTATTTGATTTTTATGGTTCAACATACTCATATATAAATCAGGATTATTATTAGGATTTAAAGACAAGACAGTTTGATTGAAATTATATTTCCTTAAAATGTGAATCACGATGTTTCATACAACTAGAAGCTATGCCGATAGTTGTAAGTGTGAATGATGGAATGAAGCATTTTTATTATCATTACTTATAAAATATTTATTATATGTTTTTTTTGAATATTTATTTATTAAAAGAATATGTTTTGACCATGGGTTTATTTGAAGTAGTATGGGGTTAATCTTGATAAGGTTAAGGATTTGAGTATCAAGGCCATTTTACAAAGTGATAAGCGAGGGTATTAACTTTGAAGAGATTAAAGGTTTGAGTACCTATGCATCTTGATAACGTGAGAAGTAGGGTGTCAATTTTGAAGAGACCAAGGATTTGAGTATCTTCAACATTTTATAGTTTAATTATAAATAATTTTCAAAACTTGGATTTATTTCCAGTTATTGTTAACATTACAATATTAACAACACAATATGAAATCTATAAAATTTAAATTCATGTAGGTTTAACTATTTGCTTAAGATTTTATTTTAATTTTTTTCATATCTTTTTAAGTTAATCTTATATCTTAATATTATTAAAATATTTTTATAATATATAAATCTATTTTTTTGTAAATAATATATATTTTTATTTGTCATTCGAGAAAAAACAAGTAAGTGGAAAAACCAGGAGAGAAAGTAGTACAAATAAGTAGACATGACATGCAAAGGATGTTACAGAAGGTCTAATCAACCATAAGTAGACTCTCGAGAGAGTAACCCTATGACACAAGGGCTTATAGAAAAGGTTGTTTGTTAGGAACAAGTAGATATGCAAATGATGCTATAGAAAGTCTAATCAACCATAGGTAGACTCTCGAGAGAGTAACCCTATGCACTCAAGGACTTAGAGAAAATGTTATTTGTTAGGAACAACTAGATATGAAAAGGATGCTAGGGAAGGTCTAATAAACACTAGGCATCCTCAAGAGGGAGTAGTCCTATGCACACAAAATCCTATATAAAAGGTTATTTATTAGGAACAAGTAGACATGCAAAGGATGTTGTAGTCAACAATAGAAAAAATATAGAGGGAATAACCCTATGCACAAAAGGGTATATATAAAAGGTTATTGGTAAGGAGTAGTGTAACATTGAACACCATAATTCTGTGTCTATGGAGACTTCCTTTTAGAAGTTCCAAATAACATGCTCATTGAGAGTGGTAACATATGGAGCAATTTTTGCACACTCTTAATCATTCTAAAATTGATCAAACAAATATCCTACATCTACAAGCCTACAAAGACTTAGAAAAATTCTTCTCATAGACCATTTTTAAATTTTAAAAAACTATGTTATTTTGACACCATTATGCACTTATCAAATCCTTGTTTAAGGTTACTTATTGCCTCCTCAAAGAAATACTATGAACAGTAAAATCATTTTTGTAAATTTCCACATAGTTAATCACTAGATAAAAAGTACAAAGTACAACTCTTTGAAATATTGTAGGACCATTGTATAATTTAAAAGGTAGGACCCCATAGGAAAGTGTAGCATGTAAACATGTAGAAGTTATCTTATCCTAGAATATAGAAGTTGAAGCAAACGTAAGATGGCATTTGATCAAACAACAAACATAAAAACATATAATGCTAAAAATGTTCCTTGTTAGTCATTCAAAATGTCCATGGGTTACAAAGGTGATTCTCCCAATTCTTTTCATGAATATCAAACATCCTTATGACTTATTTTGAGACTCCTTAGTGAAGGTGGGCTTGCGGGCCACCGATAGTTTACTGGTTTTGTGATCTCCTGCACCTATTTTTGAAGGCCTACAAAATATGGTTAGATGATTTGGGGGTCTACCTTAGTCAAGCCCCATAATGATAAAATAAAAAATAAAATGAAAGAAAATTATGTTGAAACATGATAAAAATTGCATAAAACACTGTAAAAATCTGAAACAAATGATACCTTCTAAATTTGCTGAGGTGGATCTACTGCACGGTCAATTCACATGGCATGAGGTAAATTGGAACCCAGATTCACAAGTCAGGCGGCAAATTGGACTTCCATTGACTATAGGACCAAACTTTCTATCCAGATGGATGTTTGAAGTTGTCCTTCACTATTTGTACAATGTGGAATTGCTAGATGCGATTCTGGTATGATTTCAACAAAGTTTTTGTAAGGTGATTGAAACGTAGATAGAGGTAAAGTGGGAGGGGAAGCCCTCTATTTATAAAAAATTATGAGGTCAAGATATGGGGGCAAATAAACAAACCATTAGAGTTATTCCATGTTAGATTTAGGTTAGGGTTTGAATATGTGTCAAACCCAAATTCCTTAGATAAGTATCTCCTCCTCATACATGTGTGATGAAGAGTAATGGTTAGCTAGGTTTAGCTAAGTCCTAGGTTAAGTTAAGGTTTATTTAGGGAATTTGTAAATATCCTAACTATTATCTTGTGCAAACATGTGTGGAAGCATTTTTAGGACTAATTTGACTTAGGATCCTAATTAAACTCACTCAAGTGAAATTCACTGATGAATTAGATCACTAATCAACCTAATTAGGTTTTTTGCTACAAATAAGGTCCCTTGAGGGCTAATTAGGTGTAGGGCAGGGCTTAAGTTGCCTTAGGGGGCTAATAGGAGGTCTCATAGTGGGTAGGAGGCATTTTGGAGGTGTTTTACCTAGTTTTATAGGTTTATGAACCTATGAATGACTAAGACAGCCTATAGATGACTACGATGGTCTTCAATGGCCTATGATAATCTATGTCACTCTACAAGTGTGTATGTAGATGTACAAGTATCTGGAAATGAGCATGCGTGACTTTTATGTGTCTACTTTTACCCCTTTTTTACTATACTATGTGGAACGTAGTTTAGTGAAAAAATGTGATATGAGAAGGTGATGAGATGTGTTGAATTGGAGGGGAAGAAAAGAAGAGAAGAATGAAATCTAATCAACGGTATGTAGCCACTCGAAGAGTGGCCATACAACATTGGTTGGAATAAAAAATAAGTAAGGGGAAAAGAAGAAGAGAAAATAATGGTATCTAACCAAACATATGTAGTCGCTCGAAGCATGGCCATAATATATTTTGACCATAGGTTTATATAAAGTAGTGAGTGTGGGGGTTAACATTGACAAGGTCAAGGGTTTGAGTGGTAAGGTATTTTGACAAGGTAATAAGTGGGGTATTAACTTTGAAGAGATTAAGGGTTTGAGTACCTATGTATCTTGATAATATAACAATTGAGGGTGTTAAATTTGAAGAGATCAAGGGTTTAAGTAATAAATTTTGAAACTAAGATTTATTGATTTTATAAAATATTAATATTAATATATTTATTTGTTTATTTGATTTTTATGGTTCAAGATACTGCATGTTTAAAACATTATTATTATTAGGATTTAAAGAAAAAATAGTTTGATTGAAATTATATTTCCTTAAAATAATGTGAATCCCGATGTTTCATACAACTAGAAGCTATGCCAATAGTTGTAATTGTGAATGAAGCTGTGCATTTTTATTATCATTATTTATATGAAATATTCATTATAATTTTTATAATATTTATTAAAATAATATATTTTGACCATAGTTTTATATAAATTAGTGAGTGTGGGGTTAACCTTGACAAGGTCAAGGGTTTGAGTGGCAAGGTCTTTTGACAAGGTGACAAGGGGGGGTATTAAATTTGAAGAGATTAACGGTTTGAGTACCTATGTATCTTGATAAGGTGACAAGTGAGGGTGTTAACTTTGAAGAGATAAAGGATTTGAGTATCTTCAAAATTTTTATAGTTTAATTATAAATAAATTTTAAAACTTGGATTTTATTTCAATTATAGTTAACATTACAATATTAACAACACAATATGAAATCTATAAAATTTAAATTCATGTAGGTTCAACTAGTTTCTTAAGATTTTATTTTTATTTTTTTCATAGATTTTTAAGTTAATCTTATATCTTAATATTATTAAAATATTTTTATAATATATATATATATATATATATATATTTTGTAAATAATATATATTTTTATTTATCATTTAAGGAAAAATAGGTAAGTCGAAACACGAGGAGAGAAATTAGTACAAATAATTCAACATGACATGAAAAGGATGTTACAAAAGTTCTAATCAACCATAGGTAGACTCTCGAGAGAGTAACCCTATGCACACAAGGGCTTATAGAAAAGGTTATTTGTTAGGAACAAGTAGATATGCAAAGGATGTTAGGGAAGGTCTAATAAATAATAGGCATCTTCAAGAGGTAGTAGTCCTATACACACAATATCCTATAAAAAAGTTATTTGTTAGGAACAAGTAGAAATGCAAAGAATGTTGTAGTAAACAATTGAAAAACTATAGAGGGAGTAACCCTATGCACACAAGGACATATATAAAAGGTTATTGGTAAGGAGTAGTGTAACATTGAACACCATCATTTTGTGCCTATGGAGACTTCCTTTTAGAAGTTCCAAATAGCATGCTCATTGAGAGTGGTAAGATATAGAACAATTTTTGCACACTCTTAATCATTCTAAAATTGATCAAACAAATATCCTACATCTACAAGCCTACAAAGACTTAGAAAACTTATTTTCATAGACCAGTTTAAAATTTTCAAAAAACTATGTTATTTTGAAACCATTATGCACTTATCAAATCCTTGCTTAAGGTTACTTATTGCCTCCTCAAAAAAATACTATGAAAAATGAAATCATCTTTGTAAATTTCCACATAGCTAATCACTAGATAAAAAGTACAAAGTAAAACTATTTTAAATATTGTAGGACCATTGTATAATTTAAAAGGTAGGACCCCATAGGAAAGTGTAGCCTGTAAACATGTAGAAGTTATCTTGTCTTAGAATTTAGAATTTGAAGCAAACGAAATATGGCATTTGATCAAACAAAATACATAAACACATATAATGCTCAAAATGTTGCTTTTTATTCATTCAAAATGTTCATGGGTTACAAAGGTGATTCTCCCAATTCTTCTCATGAATATCAAACATCCTTATGACCTATTTTGAGACTCCTTAGTGAAGGTGGGATTGCAGGCTGCCGATAGTTTACTGGTTTTGTGATATCCTGCACCTATTTTTGAAGGCTTGCAAAATATAGTTAGATGATTTGGGGGTCTTCCTTAGTCAAGCTCCATAGTGATAAAAGAAAAAAAAACATAAAACATGATAAAAAATTGCATAAAACACTATAAAAACCAGAAACAAATGATACCTTCTAAATTTGTGATGTGGATCTGCTGCACGATCTATTCACATGGCATGAGGTAAATTGGAACCCAGATTCACAATTCAGGCGGCAAATTGGACTTCCATTGACTATAGGACCAAACTTTCTATCCATATGGATGTTTGAAGTTGTCCTTCACTATTTGTATGATGTGGAATTACTAGATGCGATTCTGGTACGATTTCAACAAATTTTTTGTAAGGTGATTGAAAGGTAGATAGAGGTATAGTGGGAGGGGAAGCCCTCTATTTATAAAAAAATATGAGGTCAGGAGATGGGGGTAGATAAACAAACAATTAGAGTTATTCCATGTTAGAGTTAGGTTAGGGTTTGAATATGTGTCAAAACCACATTCCTTAGATAAGTATCTCCTCCTCATACATGTGTGATGAAGAGTAAGGGTTAGCTAGGTTTAGCTAAGTCCTCAGATAAGTTAAGGTTTATTTAGGGCATTTGTAAATATCCTAACTATTATCTTGTGCAAACATGTGTGGAAGCATTTTTAGGACTAATTTGACTTAGGATCCTAATTAAACTCACTCAAGTGAAATTCATTGATGAATTAGATCACTAATCAACTTAATTAGAATTTTTTTATATATATAAGGTCCTATGAGGGCTAATTAGGTGTAGGGGAGAGCTTAAGTTACCTTAGGGGGATAGTAGGTGGTCTCCTAGTGGGTAGGAGGCATTTTGGAGGTGTTTTACCTAGTTTTGTAGGTTTAGGAACCTACGAATGACTAAGATAACCTACAGATGACTAAGATGGTCTACAATGGCCTATGATAGCCTATGTCAGTCTACAAGTGTGTATGCAGATGTACAAGTATCTAAAAATGAGCATTTGTGACTTTTAGATGTCTACATTTACCCCTTTTTTTACTATACTATGTGGAACATAGTTTGGTGAAAATATGATATGAGAAGGTTATGGGATGTGTTTAATTGGAGAGGAAGAAGGGAAGAAAATAATGGAATCTAATCAATGGTATGTAACCACTCGAAGTGTGACCATACAACATTGGTTGGAAGCCAAAATAAGTAAGGGAAAAAGAAGAGAAAAGAATGGTATCTAATAAAAGGTATGCAGCCGATCAAAGCATGACCATAATATATTTTGACCATAGTTTTATATAAAGTAGTGAGTGTGGGGGTTGACCTTGACAAGGTCAAGGGTTTGAGTGGTAAGGTCTTTTGACAGGGTAATAAGTGGGATATTAACTTTGAAGAGATTAAGGGTTTGACTACCTATGTATCTTGATAAGATAACAAGTGAGGGTGTTAACTTTGAAGGGATCAAGGGTTTAAGTATATTCAACATTTTTATAATAGATAAATTTTAAAACTAAGGTTTCTTGATTTTATAAAATATTAATATTAACATATTTATTTGTCTATTTTATTTTTATGGTTCAAGATACTGCATGTTTAAAACATGGTTATTATTAGGATTTAAAGAAAAAATATTTTGATTGAAATTATATTTCCTTAAAATAATGTGAATCACGATGTTTCATACAACTAGAAGCTATGCCAATAGTTGTAATTATGAATGATATAATGATGTATTTTTATAATAATTATTTATATGAAATATTCATTATATTTTTATAATATTTATTAAATAATATATTTTGACCATAAGTTTATATAAAGTTGTGAGTGTGGGGTTAACCTTGACAAGGTCAAGGGTTTGAGTGGTAAGGTATTTTTTTTTTTTTTTGTGGAAAACATCCCAAAAGGGATGCCACTTTCGGGTAAGACCCAAGGAGGCAGTGGTATCCATTCCACCGAAAATGCCTAGGACTATACTCAAGGAGCAAACAAACACACAAAACCAATTTAAAAATAAGTAAATAACAACAAAAATAATAAAATAAAATAAAAAACATGCTCCTTGAGTGTGTCAAAAAAAAAAGCACAACCAAACACACACAATAAGATAAAAGAAACCACAACACAAACCACATAGAAAAACACAAGAACCACATAACAAAACACAAACAAGACAAAAACAACAGAACACTACAAAGACATAACCCAAAAAAAACATGAAAAATAAACACAACCAAAACCTAAAAAATTAAAAAATAAAATAAAAATAAAAATAAAAATAAAAAACAACCAACAACAGACAATAAACAAAAACAAAAAACATAGAAAACACTCACACATAAAAACATGAAATAACACAAACAAAGAGAAACCCAAGAACAAGAACGAAAAAAACACAAGAACAATAACAAAAAACATAAAAAAAAAAAAACAAAACAAAAAAAACACAAGAACAACAAAAAACAACACAAAGAACACAAAAACAAAACAAAACAAAAGAACCCACCCACCTTAAAAAACTAAACAAAAAAAAAAAGAAAAAAATTTGAACAAAACAATGACCTATCTAGACTAGAAGACTATTAAGGAAAGAATCGACAGAGGAAACAAAATAAAGAATAGAATGAGCTAGGGAACTAAAAAAAACTGAATGAACCAAAGAGAAGCAAAAAAAAAAAAAAACAAGAAGAAACTAGGTACCTTCAGAACTGGAGCCATCCAAAGAAATGATAGAAAGAAGAGCTTCCCTAATTTGAGAAGCCCACCATATAGGAGGGTGGCCATAACAAGTAAGATCACCTTTGTCCAAAGCCCAATTAGCTAAAGCATCAACACTCTTGTTTTGATCTCTGACCACATGATTGTAATCAACTTTCAAAAATCCCATCTGGATTAACTGAATCTTCTCAATAATTCTTTTTATTCTCCAATCCACCTTATGATTCTTAGAAGGAGTCTTCAAGAGATTAATCATAAGTTGAGAGTCAGACTCAACTAACACCTTTTCCCATCCAACCTTAGTAGCCTCCTGAAGGCCTCTGAGGATACCATACCCCTCAACAAGGTTATTGGAAAGAATACCCAAATTCTCAACAAAAGTAAAAACCAGGGAGCCATATGAAAGTCTACCAATTCCTCCCACACTGGCTTTTCCGGGGTTCCCTCTAGAGGCTCCATCAGTATTGACTTTTCCAAAATCCTTAGGAGGAGGTTGCCAATTTCTAGTCCTATCCATCTTACTAATACTCACATTCCCTTTAAGTTGGTTGCCCTTAGAAGATTTAATATTCAATATTTGCATCACTTGATCCCATCTTTGGTGGGAGTTTTGGGGGTGATTAAGGAGTTGATGGACTGATTCAACTAAGTTGGCTATGGTATTTTTCCAAATATAGTGAATATCCTTCCTATCTTGATTAAAAATTTGGATGTTCCTTTCATTCCAAATATTCCAAAGAAGAATGGTAGAACCCATCCAAACTAACTACCTAATAAAATGATCAACACCCTCTTGATTAGGCCAATCCCTCCAAAGTCTGTTCAAAAGTAAAAAAATTGGACCACTGTAAGCCAAGTAAAGTGGCCATTCTCCTCCATAGCTCAGAGGCTAAAGTACACTCAATAAAAATATGGTTGATATTTTCTACATTCTCTTCACACATTTCACATCTAAAAGGGCCATGAAAACCACACTTCATAAGTTGCTCACTAGTAAGCACCCTACGATGCAATAAAAGCCAATTAAAGAACCTCACCTTAGGCCAGAGCTTTTGAGCCCACAATCGAGAAAATATGTCAGAAGAATGGTTGGGATTATTATGGCATAAGGTCAAATAACCTTGAGCAACAGAATACTCACCCTTAGTAGTGTTGTTCCATCCAAAACAAT
Source organism: Wollemia nobilis (assembly GCA_028583015.1). Taxonomy (NCBI): domain Eukaryota; kingdom Viridiplantae; phylum Streptophyta; class Pinopsida; order Araucariales; family Araucariaceae; genus Wollemia; species Wollemia nobilis. The sequence continues at coordinate 28,342,505 of JAQPPZ010000523.1, forward strand.
CTTTTTCATGGGACCAAGAGAGGGATCTCATATGAAGGATGCCTTGGATATCTTGTCTTTGCCTTTCTAGGATTTGAATAGGCCAGTCCTCAATAGGGATCCAATATCTACCAACATTTGAATTACCAGTATGGTACCGAAAGTAATTAGCCACCTTTATCCAATTAGCTTGGTGAAGCTCCTCCATCCAAGGCCTCCAATCGGGAAACTGAGTTATCAAAGGCTTGTGACCATCCCAAGAATCTGTCCAAAAATTTGCATGTTGACCATTATGAATGATCCAAAATAATTTTTTCTTTATCAAATCCTCACCAGTCTTAAGAACTGCTAAAATGGGAGAACCTTTGGTAGGAAGTTGATAGCGAACAAGGTCTTCAGGACTTTTGTTCTCAAGCATATTTAGCATGGAGATTATTGGCCCAAAGAGCATTGGGGTTATGCAACATCCTCCAATATAATTTAGCAGCTAAAGCTTTGTTGTTATTAATTGAATACCGGAATCCTAACCCCCCTTCACTCTTAGGAAGACATAAAGTATCCCATTTCACCAAGGCCCATTTTCTTTTCTCCTTAGTACCACTCCAAAGGAAACGATGACTGATTTGATCCAATTCTCGAAGAACAACCTTTGGGATATTCAAAAAGGAAGAAACATAAATAGGAATAGCTTGAAGGACTGATTTTACCAAGGTGATTCTAACCCCAGAAGAAAGCCACTTGTTGGTCCACTTTCCAATTTTCTTCTTGACTTTGTCCAACAACCAATTCCAATATTTATTTTTCTGCCTTTGAATATTTATGGGAATACCTAAATAAGTGATTGGAAGAGAGGTCTTATTATATCTTAATTTATCCAAGACCATGGATTTCTGTCTAGCAAAGCAGTGAAAGAAAATAACTTTAGATTTGTCTTCATTGATCAAATGCCCAGTAGCCTTAGAAAAATAGCTAATGATTTGCTTAATATTAGAAGCTTCCTTAACTGTAGCTTTACCTAAAAGAGTAGAGTCATCCACAAATTGAAGATGAGAGATAGGTCTAGCTCCATGAGCAATGGTAACTCCCTCAAGGGTTTTGTTTTCCCTCTTTTTGGTTATAGTCCTACCCAAGCATTCAACAAGAATGATGAATAAATAAGGGGATAGCGGGTCACCTTGCCTAATACCTCTGGAAGCTGGGAAATATTGAGAAGGCCTGCCATTGATAAGAACTAAGTAGGAAACTGAAGAGATACATCCCATAATCCAATCCATCCAATCCTTAGAGAAACCAAATTGCCTCAAAACTTTGATAAGGAAGTGCCAATCCACTCTGTCATAAGCTTTGGATAAGTCTAACCGAATGAACATGGAAGGAGAATTTTGCATATCCATGGAATGGATGGCTTCCTAAGAAAGAACTATCTCATCTACTATTTGACGTCCTTCCACATAACCCCCTTGCTCTGGGGAAATAATCTTATGCAAAAGAGGCTTCAACATTTCTGCCATGATTTTAGTAATGATTTTGAGAAGAACATTACATAAAGCAATAGGTCTAAAAGCTGAGATATGATCAACCTCTTGAGATTTTGGAACAAGAGTAATATAAGTTTTATTGATAACCTTCAAAATTTCTTTGGCTTTCCTGGCTTCTTCCACCACCTCTAATAAATCAACATGAAGGATATCCCAGAACTCTTGGTAGAACTCAATGGGAAAACCATCGGGACTCGGGGTTTTCCCTTTTTGCATTTTAAAAACTACTTGTTGAAGCTCATTGATAGTAAAATGAGCAGTAAAAATAGAGTTCTCCTCAGAAGTGATAAGAGAAGGGATTTCTTGAAGAACATTTTGTTGAGAAGTCGAGTCAAGAGGAGTAGCAACAAAAATATTGGAAAAGTAATCAACAACAATAGAGTTCATGCCATCCCAAGTATAAACAACATCTCCAGAATCTGATTTTAAGGAAGAAATAAAGTTGTGAGATCTTTGAGCTAGAAGAGATTTGTGGAAGAAATTTGTGTTTCGATCTCCTTCTTTGAGCCATTGAATTCTAGATTTTTGCTTCCATAAGATTTCTTCTCTTTTTTCCCATTCCTCTAACTGAGTTGTGAGTTTAATTTCATCTGCACTTCTCTTCTCTGTGAGGCCATCTAAATGGATTTTCTTATTCAAATTTTCAAGATGAGCAATAACTTCATATTTTTTTTTATGAACATCCCCAAACTCTTTCCAGTTCCAAGTCTTGATTTTGGATTTAATGTATTGTAGTCTTTTGGAAAAATAGAACATCTTAGTCCCATGCCTAGGTTTACCTTCCTTCCACCATTGTTGCACACGAGGTCTGAAGGAAATGTCTCTAAGCCACATTAATTGAAAACGAAAAGGAGAGAAACTCACATTGGTTTTCCACATTTCCACCATGGTTGGCCAATGATCCGAACCGACATTATTAAGAGTCTTCACTTTAGGAATGTGACCATGGATTAAGAAATTTTCAGAGAGCAAAAACCTATCCAATCTCTCCATTATACAAGCTAAGCCTTGCCTTGTTAGACCAAGTCATAAGGCCATTATCTGGTTGGATATCCACAAGATGGAGGTTTGCAATATATTCGCTCATGAGGTCAGTGATTTTGTCCAAATTTCTATTTCCCTCCCTTTTCTCATCTAGAGAGAGGATGGTATTGAAATCTCCTCCGATCAAGATCCAAGCTTTAGGAAAATGAGAGATAATATGAGTAATATCCTTCCACTGTCTTCTTTTTTCCTCCAAAGAAGTCGGAGCATAAACAATAATGTAGAGCATAATCTGGTTGGAATGTCTACTTTGAATAGCTATAGCCAACAAACCCCAAGCGCCAACCATATGGTGAATAACTACCTCTTTTGGGTCCCAAAGACAAGCAATGCCACCCGAAGTCCCTTGGGAACTGAGGGAAACCACTTTTCCAAGCTGGCCAAATTTCTATCGGCAATTAAGTCCATATCCTCCATTGACATCTTTGTTTCTTGAAGGAAAACAAGATGTGGATGATTTATCTGAATCATTCTTCTAATTTCATTTTGTTTTGAAAGACTCCCTTTGAGTCCTCTAATATTCCAAGTGATGATCTTCATTAATACCAGGGCTAAAAAATTTGGGAAGGGCATTAATATTACCTTCCTCTACAAGATTTTCACCTTCTTTTACCATATGATATTGATTGGTCTTGCGACCTACTTTTTGATTAGAATCCATCTTCAATTTTTTTTTCCCTGTTTCTTGACTTATTCCAATTGAATCTGAGATGGCTTCTAACCTTGAAGAATGCTCGTACATAGCCAAAATTTTACTAGATGGTTCAATGGAGTCTATATTGGGACCTACATTATTTGAAGTTTTGACATTTGAAATATTGTTTTTCTTGTGTAAATTTTCTCCTTTTTTTTCTGTTGAAAACCTTTGATTTGTTGGTTTGTCTCTGAGTTCTTCCCTTCATATTTAAATTGTGTTTCTAAGATTTTAGTTTCCATTATTTCCTCTTCCTCACTTGGGACATCATTTGTGGAAAGGATTTCAAACATATTAGCGAGATGACTTTGATTGATCCTTCATAACTAGTTTTTTCTCAGTGTTCTTCTTCTTAGGTATTTGGAAACCTGTTGAGTTTATATCTTCTTTCTTTTGATCAGGAATTTTATTTGGGCAAGCACTGGCCAAATGACCATATTCATGGAAAATTCTACAACGAAAAGGAATGTTCTCATAGTCCACTACTTGCTCCCAAGTGTCTTCCCAAAATTGTAATGTGATCTTTTTAGGTAGGGGTTTGTCAAAATCCATTAAAACACAAATTCGAGCATAAATAATATGTTCAAAATTTTGAGTACAATGAGTAGTCATCATAAAAGTTCCTAAAGAGTTTCCAATTGAAGAAAAAATAGTAGGATTCCAAAATTCAATAGGGAGGCCAAAGAGTCTAACCCACACGGGAGCTATAGAAGGCATCTCTTCTTCGGCTTTAAATTTAGTATGCCAGGGCTTCATGAAAAGCCATGCCATTCCAAAAAACCAAGGACCCCCTTGAAAAGTTTTCTCTCTATCTTCATTATTAGCAAATAAAACAAGAAAATAACCATTTGGATAAATAGAGATTTGTAACTCACCTTTAGTTTTCTAGCTTTTTGCAGCCTAGACTTTGAAAGCAGATAGACTCAGACGAAAACCCATGAACCGACAAATTAGTCCTCTTTTTTCCAAATCTTCAATGCCAGTCTGAATGTTACCCATATCAAGCTTAACAATAGGAGTTCCATCAGCTGCTTTAAGACATCTTGAATCCATTTTCCTGGGATCAATCTTAGGCATTCTTAGAGGTTTATGGGAAGCCCTAATATTGATATTAGCATTGGGCTGAGGCTGTCCACCATGAAGGGCATCCCTAAAATTTATTTTTGGGACCGAGTCTTCGAAATTCTTACCCTTGACAGGGGTTTTCATAGTAGAATTATTTTGTGGGTGCACCTTAGCACCAGATTCACTTGAGATATGAGCCATTTTTTGATCAACTGCTTGAAACTTGTTTTGTGATCTCTTTAATCCTTGCCCTAGATGCCGTGGAAAGGTATGGTTTTCACTTTTCTTTTGTGCAGCAAATTGGAAGCCATTGTCACTCAAGTTCATAGTATGATCTGTTGAAAGACAAATTTCTAACCCATATTGTATCCCCTGCAACATTTCCTACTAAAATATTGAGCATAAACCACAAAAATATTTTTGCTAGGGCCCAAAGGCCCTAAAAACCAACCTCTGGAGCTGCTTGCACTCAACCCAGATGAAACCCTCGCATAGCCGCTTGCCAAATATCTCATTCACACATAGGGATGCGCTAGGATCTGTGTTGCTCCAAATGATATGAAAATTGGTGGAGACATTCTAGGGTTTTTCAGGCATCTACCCTCAAAATTTCAGCTCAATCCGAGTCCGGATGAGTGAGATATGGCCGAAATGAGTTCGGGAGTTTGGGCAGTCTTGCAAAAAACGTCTAATCCGGTGGTAAGGTCTTTTGACAAGGTGACAAGTGGGGGTATTAACTTTGAAGATATTAACAATTTGATTACCTATGTATCTTGATAAGGATACAAGTGAGGGTGTTAACTTTAAAGAGATCAAGGTTTTGATTATCTTTAACATTTAAACAAGTTTTAAAACTTGGATTTAATTTCAATTATAGTTAACATTACAATATTAACAACACAATATGAAATCTATAAAATTTAAATTCATGTAGGTTCAACTAGTTTCTTAAGCTTTTTTTTTTTTTTTTTCGTAGATTTTTAAGTTAATATTATATCTTAATATTATTAAAATATTTGTTTAATATATAAATTTATTTTTTTGTAAAAAATTATATTTTTATTTTTCATCTAAGGAAAAAATAGGTAAGTGGAAACATGAGGAGAGAAATTAGTACAAATATGTCGACATGACATGCAAAGGATGTTACAGAAGGTCTAATCAACCATAGGTAGACTCTCGAGAGAGTAACCCTATGCACACAAGGGCTTATAGAAAAGGTTATTTGTTAGGAACAAGTAGATATGCAAAGGATGTTAGGGAAGGTCTAATCAATAATAGGCATCTTCAAGAGGAAGTAGTCCTATACACACAAAATCCTATATAAAAGGTTATTTATTAGGAACAAGTAGACATGCAAAGGATTTTGTAGTCAATAATAGAAAAACTATAGAGGGAGTAACCCTATGCACACAAGGGTCTATATAAAATGTTATTGGTAAGGAGTAGTGTACATTGAACACCATCATTTTGTTCCTATGGAGACTTTCTTTTATAGGTTCCAAATATCATGCTCATTTAGAGTGGTAAGATATGGAGCAATTTTTACACACTCTTAATCATTCTAAAATTGATTAAAAAAATATCCTCCATCTACAAGCCTACAAAGACTTAGAAAAATTCTTGTCATAGACCTTTTTTTTAATTTTCAAAAAATTATGTTATTTTGACAACATTATGCATCTATCAAATCCTTGCTTGAGGTTACTTATTGCCTCCTCAAAAAAATTCTATGAAAAATGAAATCATCTTTGTAAATTTCCACATAGCTAATCACTTGATAAAAAAGTATAAAGTACAACTCTTTGAAATATTGTAGGACCATTGTATAATTTAAAAGGTAGGACCCCATAGGAAAGTGTAGCCTGTACATGTAGAAGTTATCTTGTCCTAGAATTTAGAAGCTAAAGCAAATGAAATATGACATTTGATCAAACAACATACATAAACACACATAATGCTCATAACGTTGCTTTTTAGTCATTCAAAATTTTCATGGGTTACAAAGGTGATTCTCCCAATTACTTTCATGAATATCAAACATCCCGATGATTTATTTCGGTACTCCTTAGTGAAGGTGGGCTTGTGGGCCATCGATAGTTTACTAGTTTTGTGATCTCCTGCACCTATTTTTGGAGGCTTGTAAAATATGGTTAGATGGTTTGGGGGCATGCCATAGTCAAGTCTCATAGTGATAAAAGATAAAATAATATGAAATAAAATTATGCTGAAACATGATAAAAATTACCTAAAATATTGTTTAAACTTGAAACAAATAATACCTTCTATATCTGTTGAGGTGGATCTGTTGCACGGTCAATTTGCATGGCATGGGATAAATTGGAACTCAAATTCATAGGTCAAGGGATGAAGTAGAATTTTGCTGACTATGGGACCAAAATTTGTATCGGGATGGATGTTTGAAGTTGTCCTTTGTTATTTGTATGATGTGGAATTACTAGATGTGACTCTAGTACGATTCCAGCAAAGTTTTTGTAAGGTGACTAAAAGGTAAAGAGAGGTAAAGTGGGAGGAGGAGCCCTCTATTTATAAAAAAAATATGAGGTCTGGAGAGGGGGTTAGATAAACAAACACTTAGTGTTACTCCATGTTGGAGTTAGGTTAGGGTTTGAATAGATATCAAACCCACATGCCTTAGAGAAATATCTCCTCCTCGCACATGTGTGAGGAAGAGTTAGGGTTAACTAGGATTAGCTAAGTCCTAGGTTAATTTAGGGTTTAGTTAGGGCATTTGTAAATATCCTAACTAATATCATATGCACACATGCGTGGAAGTGTGTTTAGGACTAATTTGACTTAGGACCCTAGTTAAACTCACTTAAGTGAAAATGTAAATTTAAGTGAAATTTAATGATGAATTAGATCACTAATCAACCTAATTAGGCTTTTTGATAGGTATAAGGTCCCATGAGAGCTAATTAGGTGTAGGGGAGGGCTTAAGTTGCCTTAAGGGGCTAATAGGTGGTCTCCTAGGGGGTAGGAGGTATTTTAGAGGTGTTTTACCTAGTTTTGTAGGTTTAGAAACCTATGGATGACTAAGATAGCCTACGGATGACTACGATGGTCTACAATGGCCTATAATATGCTATGTTAGTCTACAAGTGTGTATGTATATGTAAAAGTATCTAGAAATAAGCATGTTAAATTTTTAGGTGTCTGCGTTTGCCCCATTTTTTACTATGTTGTGTGGAACATAGTTTAGTTTAAAAATATGATATGATAAGGTGATGAGATGTTTTGAATTGGATGGGAAGAAGGGAAGAGAAGAATAAAATCTAATCAACCATATGTACCCACTCGAAGCATTACCATACAACATTGGTTGTAAGTCAAAATAAGTAAGGGGAAAAGAAGAAGAGAAAAGAATGGGATCTAATAAAAGGTATGTAGCCGCTCGAAGCATGACCATATAACATTGATTGATAGCCAAGAAAATAAGGAAAAAGGCTAATAGAAGAACAGAAAAATGGGTGAATGCAAATGATGAGATGTAGGTAAATGGATGCATGTGGATGACTGCAAATGCAATACAATGATTTGCTAATTTTTTCCAACATTTTACAATGTTGTACTGATTGCTTATGATGGTATCTTATGATTGATTTACTTTTGTGACCAATGCAATATGGTTCAAATACAAATATAACACATGTCTATTCAAAATTTTTCTTCTAATTGATTGATGTGTACATGGTTATACTTGTCAAATCATTTGAGTTGGATGGCATGTATTATTCAAATGTATCATTCAGTATGTGGTCGGGGCCAACATACATGAGTACCAGAGTGATATATATGTTATTGTATTATTTAAATGTACCATTTTGTATGTTTTTTGGGTCGACATACATGAATACTAGAGTGACATCTTCAATATTGTGTGTGGATCTTATAACTTAACAAATGTCTGATTTGGGATGGATTTTATCTTGAGATGATCTTCAAAAAAATATTTTGTAGATATATGTGATATTCGTGATTTGGATGTTTGATTTTTTCGTAGCATGCAAAGCAGATTTTGGATATGAATACCCCTCAAATGAGGAATAAAAAATGAGGTGAATTAAATGTGATGAAGTGATGATGAGGGGATTGATAGAAGAAAATGGATGATAACAGGGATGAATAATTATATGGATAGGAATATGAAAAGGTGATCTAGGTGTTGGAGTGAAAATTTAGTGATTTGGAAGTTAGGAGATTAAATTCAGATGGTGGGGGTGAATTGAACCTGAGTTCATAGGTTGGGGAGTGAATTGAACCTAATTTGCAGGGTAATCTATGAATTGGATTGTTTGAACCATGTGCAAGGGGACCAAACAATGTTAGAATTGGATAAATATTATACCATTGGAAAGCACTTTTCAAGCTCGATCCAATGGTGAAAGTTTTGGATAATTTAGAGATGATTTTATAGGTGAAAAGGTAGGCCAAAGATGATCCTACTTTTAGAAGTGATGAACACACAATTTAAAGCCTTCTGAAGGGTGTGCCTAATGATTTTATGTTGTGCCTACATAAAATGTATGTGATTTTGTGTGTATGTCATGTGTACATGTAGTTAAATGTGTTTGATATAAATGATGTGTGCTAGGTATGATGAACCTAACTGAATATGAGTATGTATGAATGATGATGTGTAGAGGTTATATGTAATAATTTGTGTATATGCAGGATATAAGAATGTAGAAAAATGGAGGGCACTCCATCTTTCGTGGCTACCATATTTCTTATCATGGGTAATCAAATACAAGGGAAGAAGTACATTGACCAATGACTATAATATAAAACAAGAAAAACATGGGGTGTACAAACTGATTGAGGTGTACAAGATGCACATGAAGAAATGTAACAAATCATGATATGATGCAATAAATGATAAATGCAAGTGTGATTGAGAAGATGTATGTGAGAAACAAAATCATCGATGAAGTTGCACGACCCTAATTCTCAAGAATAGTGAATGTTTAAAAGAGTTTCTGAGATCTCAAATGACATAGTATGAAGAATAAAATTGATCTAATGACCAAGCAATATCATGAATATATCTTAACTATCATAACTGAGGTTGAATTGTTCATGGACTTATGTGTGCACATGATATTCATTTATCCATTTTGAAGGAGGTTAGACTAACCCGTTGTAAAATTAGCCAAATTAGCTAGCTCATACACAAGTGCGTAGTGATCTATACAAAAGAAGGTTGCTAATATGACAGATGTTTCACCACTTTTAAGACTATTCTACTATCAGGCATGCTCTTGAAGCCTATTACTGGTGATAGAAATTGTCTTGTGATGTTATGTTAAATAAAAGAACCAAAGGGATTCAAACATAGTGGTAGTACTCTTGAAGGCTTTTCCTTTTGCTTTCTACCCCACTTCCTTTTGATATTATTTTTTTGTGATGTTTTTTTTTTCTTTTTTTGTGGGTTTTGGATTTTGTTTTCTACTCTTTTTTTTTGCTTATGTGTGTCCCTTTGTTTATCTCGAGGTTGTATTTTGATCACACAAATGATAGGGTGTGTAGGTAAACCATTCACTACATGGTGAGAATTACGCAAGGTGTTATCCTTCCTAGACTCAAATTTTGTTTAAGATGTAGTGTGAGTGGTTCATGAACGAACTTGATTCATCTAGAGAAAGTCTTGAAATCCTATATATTTTGATGACGTTTGATACAGGTTGATTAAACTAACCATGAATGGTTGAGAAACAAAAATACTTCTTGTAAACATGCAACTAAGAATAGAGTCAATGTCATGATATATACGGGCAATGAAATGCTTATGTACAATGAGGACAAAGAACATGACTAGGGATGATGTCAACATGACGTGACAAAATACCTAAAATTATACAAGAGGATGCGACTATTGTGTTTTGACAATGCAAAGTGAGTAAGATAGATAGATGCAAGAAGGTGTACCTAAAATATGGGTTTTCATGTACAAAGACAATTCCAAAAGGTGTGGATGGATGCATGAAAAATTCAAACTAGATGCCAATATTTTATGGTCATCAACATGATTTATGGATGTAGATAATTATGATGGAAGAGGAAAATGAAATGCAAGATATATTACCTATGGACAGTTTTGATTTATTTATTTTTTTGTTTTTGTTTTGGATGTTTGTTGTGTTCGATGTTGAATGTACAGGAATGTACAAGCAAGGAAAGTTACCCCTTGAAGAAAAATCTATGTGAGGACCAAGAAGTGAAAAATTGCTAGGCTAGACTATGCTAGACTATGTGTATGCTACGTTGTGCTAGCCTAAGAGTATGCTATGCTAGGATATACTATGCTAGGCTAGGCTAGGCTATTTTTGCTAAGGATTTTGGATTAACCTATCAAATGTTTTTTTGAGGTTTTTGGACAAACCTATGTATTGATTTTTTTACTAAGGTTTTTGGACAAACCTATGTGTTGATTGTTTTTACTGAGGTTTTTTGAAAAAAAAATTGTGTTGATTGTTTTGCTGAGATTTTTGGAAAAACCTATCCAAATTTTTTTTGAAGATTTTGGAGAAACCTGGTTTGCTAAGATATTCTAAAAATAATGTTCAAAAAATTTTTGTGAGGATTTTGGAGAAACCTGGGTGCTCAGGGATTTTAAAAAAGAATGATCCAAAATTTTAAGGAGGATTTTGGAGAAACTTGGGTTGCTAAGGGATTATAAAAAGAATGTTCCAAAATTTTATTGAGGATTTTGGAGAAACTTGGTTTTCTAAGAGATTATAAACAAAGATGTTCCAAAATTTTGGTTAAGGATTCTAGAGAAAATTGGGTGATAAGGGATTCTAAAAAGAATTTTCTAAAATTTTATTGAAGATTTTGGAGAATCTTGGGTTGCTAAGGGATTCTAAAAATAATTTTTCAAAATTTTACTAAGGATTTTTGAGAAACCTGGGTTTGCCAAGATATTCTAAAAAGAATGTTCCAAAATTTGTGTTGATAATTTTGGAGAAACCTGGGTTACTAAGGGATTCTAAGAATAATGTTTCAAAATTTTACTGAGGATTTTGGAGAGATCTGGATTTGCTAAGAGATTCTAAAAAGAATATATCATTTTTTTTGCTGAGGATTTTGGAGAAACTCATGATGCTAAGGGATTTTAAAAAGAATGTTTCAAAATTTAACTAAGGATTTTGGAGAAACCTGGTTGCTAAGGGATTCTGAAAAGAACGTTCCAAAATTTTATTGAGGATTTTGGAGAAACCTGGTTTTGCTAAGAGATTCTAAAAAGAATGTTCTAAAAAATTTGCTAAGGATTTTGGAGAAACCTAGGTTTCTAAGGGATTCTAAAAAGAATGTTCTAAAATTTTACTAAGGATTTTGGAGAGACCTGGTTTGCTATGATATTATAAAAATAATGTTCCAAAATTTTGGTGAGGATTTTGGAGAAACGTGGGTGCTAAGGGATTCTCAAAAATAATGTTCAAAATTTTTATTAAGGATTTTGAAGAAACCTAGTTTTGGAAAAACCATTGTGGTGAAGGTAAGGTAAAAGGGTGCAACCTTTTGAACCTAGCGATTGATTTGATTTGATGAGGGTAAGGCAAAGGACACAATATTTGACCAAATAATGCAATCTTTTGAACCTGGTGATTGATTTTATTTGATGAGGGCAAGGCAAATGAAACAACTTTTGACAAAATGATGCAACCTTTTGAACTTGGTGATTGATTTGATTTGATGAGGGTAAGGTAAAGTACACAACCTTTGACAAAAGGATGAAACATTTTGAACCTGGAAATTGATTGATTTGATGAGGGTAAGGCAAAAGAAATAATATTTGATAAAATAATGCAACCTTTTAAACATGGTAATTGATTGGATTTGATGAGGGTAAGGCAAAGGATGCAACTTTTTGAATCTAATGATCGATTATGATGTAATGAGGGTAAGGTTAATGAGTAAACCTATTATTGTTGAAGGAAATGTTGATGTATAGCAAAGGGTGAAACCTATAACAAAGGGATATATTTTGTTAGGATAAAGTAATGTGATGTGATTTATGGTGATTTATTTGTGAGTGCAATATTGGGTGGCACCATCATGAGTATATGAGAGGTGATGAAGTATGGATATGCAAGGAGGATTACCTCCATGAAATAAAACTATGGTTGGAAAGAGGAAAAAACTTATCCTAAGCATAGAAGTTATTTAAAAAGGCAATGCAATCCCTAAATTACAAAATAATTTAGAAGGAGGGGGATAAAATTATCCTAGTCATACATATTTTTGTGGAAATGAGATGAATTATGCCATTTATGAATAATGAAGCAAAAGGAGATAAAAAACCCTCCTTTGATTGTGAAATATGGATTGGGAGAATATGAAATTTCCCCAATTATAAATGATGGTTTGGGAAATATGAAGTTGCCCCAATTTTGAATGATGGAATGGGAGCAGATGAAGTTGCCCTAATTTTGAATGATGGATTGGGAGAATATGAAGTTGCCCTAATTTTGAATGATGGATTGGGATCAGATGAAGTTATCCCAGTTTTAAAAGGTGGATTGGGGAAATAAATTACCTCCAGTTTTGAATGGTGAATTGGGAGAGAGGATGAAGTTGCTCTAGTTTTGAATGATGTATGGGGAGAGGATGAAGTTACCCCAATTTTGAATGATAGATTGGGAGGAGATGAAATTACACCCAGTTTGGAATGATGTATGGGGAGAAGATGAAACTACCCCAATTTTGAGGAATGGATGGGGAGAATATGATGTTACCCAGTTTTGAATAATGGATTGAGGAATTAGCAATGAGGTGAGTTAAATGTGATGATGTGGTGATGAGTTGATTGATAGAGGAAATTTGTGATAATATAGAGGAAAAATTGGGTAGACAGAAAAAATAAGGAAAAAGATGCTTGAGTGAAAAATATGTGAATTTGATGGTTGTAGCTGAGATTCATAGGGTGAACAATGAATTGGACCTGAATTCACACGGTGACCTATGAATTGGATTGTTTGAACCCTATGTAGTGTTTTGGCAGTTTAGTGGACCAAACAATATCAGAATTGGATAAATCTTATACCGTTGGAAAGATCTTTTTAATCCTGATCCATTGGTGAAGGTTTTGGGTAATTTAGAGAAGATATTATGGGGAAATGTTAGGTCAAATATGAAATTATTTTAGAAGTGATGAATGTGCAATTTCAAGCCTTTTGAAAGGAAAAAATGATATGATTAGTGAAATCGTCAATGGATGATTATGGAGAAGAATAAAAGAAAATTAAAGAAGTTAGGAAGGAGAAATTTTAGGGAAATAAAGAATGGTGAATGCTACATAGCAAAAAGGAATGCTATGTAGGTGAAGAAAGGTAAAATGTAGAAGTGGATGATGGTGGAAGTGGAATAATGGGCACATCTCGGTGTGATGGATCATTTTTATTATGAGTAGTGATGTTAATCATGCAACCACTTCATAGGAATGAGGATTGCAATGGACATTATTGACTTACATTTATTGGGCTTGTTGAGTGGGTTAATTCTCATGAGGATTTGTCCCCTCGTTTTTAGGTAATGGGTTTTGATAATTACCCAAATTTTAATTTTATGGTGTGAGGGGATCTAAAACTTGAATGGTACCATGATCGATAAGATCCTTGACTAAGTCACAAAAGGTGTGACAAGAATAAACATCATGGCCATGTTGGTGATGGTAAACGTAAAAGGTATGTTCGATGTGCCCACAAGGGTTGGGTCAATTTGTATCTATGGGTCGAATATCCAATAATGGAACATGACCAGCCTCAAACAACCTCTGGAATAAAGTAGGTAGAGGCTCAAAAAGTGGATTCCAATTGTGAAGTCAATGTGGAGGATGGGAACCATGATCTTATTGCAGATTGGATGGGGAGGCACAGTAGTATGGAACATTTGTTTTTGTGTAGGAGGAGGATGTAATATTTATGATGTATCTATAGAAGCTACTACCACTTGATTGGTTTGTGGTAATTTAGAGAAGGGTTGATTTAGCACATTGGAATTGAAGTGATAATTTGAAGTGTAAGATGGCTTCTGCTGAATTTTGATTTTACCATATTTGACTTTGATGTCCTTGATGACTTTTTCTAGAGAAATAGCTTCATCAAATATGTGATTTTGATGTATTTTCAAAGGTGTAGATATGTGTTTATGAAAATTTTTGGTAAATAGTGTAACAAGTTTGTTGTATGGGAGACTATGAGCCAGATTGTTTATGACCAATCTCCATTAGAAAAAAACTCAATAATGAGCTCGTCATTAGCCTATCGTAGGGTGTAGACATCTAAGAAGTTGATTTTATTTTTATGTTTATAGAGAAATGTTCTAGAAAGGAATTGGGTAGTTGGTCAAAGGTGTACATGCTATGGCACAAAAGCATGTTGTACCAAATAAGGGATTGTCCCTAAATAAAGAGGGAGAAGGTACGTAACATGAGGGGGTTAATGCTATGAATTTGGTAGCAAGATGAATGGCAATTACTAAGATGTTCTCAGAGATCCTCTTTGTCCTTGTATTTATCAAAATTCAAAATATCGAAGTGATAAGGATAAAGTGGAATGGGAACTAAAGTATGAACTGGCTCATTTTAGAGTTTATTATAGGTATATTTTTGTGATCTATAACTAGTAGTATGAAGGTTTAGAATATTTACTTTGTCTTGCAAGAGTTGAAGTTCATATGTTAGAGGTATGGAGGATGATGTTGAGGTGGGTGGAGCTTGAGAGTGTGGCGGGTATTGAAGTTGTTATTCCTCCCAATATTAGGAAGGAACGTATTGCTACTAATCCTAGAGAAGTGGTTGTTGAGTGACGTATGGTGTTATAGTGGTTGAGACACTAGGTTATGGAATAGGCATATGTTGAGGATTATAATATTGTGGTTGAGAGACGTGTGGTTGTTGTATAGGTATCTTCTAGAGAGGAGCCTACTATAATGGTTGGGTTGTAAGAGGTGATGACCAAGAAGGGAGAGGCGTAAAGAATGTAGGTCCAATAGATAATGGTAATGATGTTTGGATAAATGGTGCAAAAGTTGGAGTAGATGAGGTGTTGAAGGATGGTACATGCATCTGTCTTGAAGTATGAGAGGTGGGAAAACTAAACTGAGTAGAATAGCATAGGGGAATAGGATTATAAGCTGAAGGTCATGGACCATAGGTGGGAAGTGGACCTATAGTTAGGATCCAAAATTGATGAGGAGGTAATATGAAGGTAGAAGTGTATGAAGGTGTAATAGAAGATTGGGTAGGATACATTATAGAAGCATCAGATGTAGGCAGGAGTGATGAAGAAGAGGGAGGACAAGATTCTGAGGTAGGATATTAAGAAGGTGAATTTGTGAACGTGTACACTCCAGGTTGGATGTAGCATTCAGTTGTTGTTGTTGATGTTGAATCGGTTGTGTTTGAGTTGGTATTTATAATCTATCCTTAAAATATGGGAAAATTAATTATTGGAAAGGTGGCAGTTGTGACTCTTGGAAAGGGTATTCGTATGATGGTGGAGGTGACTCTTGTTGTTGCTACAAGGGAGGTTTTTGTAATGGCATTTGCAATGATGGCACCTGAGTTCCTGATGTAGAAGAGGAAGGGTCTAAAATCATCCCTACGATAGAGGTGAAAGATGCAACCTCAAGATGAGTGTTGTTTAACAAAGAGGAGTCATTCTTAAAAAGGGATTGAGATAGAATCTAGAAGAAAGGGTGCTGAAGGTAGGAGAAGTAGGTAGGGTCTCATAATTTATGGTGAAGAAAGGATCAATATGTCCTAGAGTTGTATAGATAACATGATCACATAATGTATAAGGTGGATTAGGTTAAGGTAAGTTGGGAAGAAGTGGATCATCTTCACTATATGAAGTGGGAATCTTGTAAAAAGAAGAAACATGTGTGGAATATAGATGTGAATCTATAGATAGATCAACTGTGAGTGTGTGGAATTTCCTTATGGAAAGAGAGGAAGAAGTATACTGACTGGAAGAGGTGAAAAATACCTCCTTCTTAAGGTACACTTGCTCGCATTTTTGACTACATGTGATGGTATGCATGGTGTCATGTATGGTGAATGTAGGCTCAAAAATACATAGAAACTAAAATTTGAGGTTTTTGATATGGTTTGCAAGGGTTTTTTGAGTAACCCTATAATTTTGACCAATTTTGGAACCTATAAGTAGGATTCATAGGTTAGGGGACGAATTGAGACCTAATTCATAGGTTGGGGGGTGAATTTAACTCAAACTATGAATATGATAGTGACTAAGGAGTGACATGCTGTAGATAGCCAACAAATAGAGTGTTGAATAGTTATATGTGCTAAAACCAATTTGTGATCATGCAAACAACATGAAACTGGAATCATTTCTAAATGTAGAAAAGAAAATATTTGTGTTTTCATGTGTTTTGATATTGAAAATACGCTTCCTAAGAAATATCACAAGAATTGGGATGATAACTCTATAAATATCAGGAGTGTTGTCGGCATGAAACCTCTTGCAACACCCAAATGTGCACAGAATAAAACAGTGTTGCAACTAGTGAATGATGACTTGTATGGAGGGTACAATAAAATGATAGCCTATAGGGGGATTCAAGATGCGCTAATGAGTCTAATAACCTCTTGTGAGAAGAGGTGGCAATTTCTAAGACTTTCTACTTGCCCAGCCAGGCTAATGCTTCACTCTCGATGGAGCTTAGTCAATGAAGATAGTTACCATATTCACTAATTATGTAAGCCTCATGAACAAAGGCATATAATACTATCCCACTTCGAAGGCTCCTTTATATCATGAATTCTTGAAGATAAATATAAAAATTGGGGCATTTTCTGGTGATGAAGTCCAAAAAATCATTCCTATGGGGCTACTAGGTGTCTAGGGAGGTGAGCTAGTGGAGGGTAAAACTCCTACCTCTCCAGTCTTGGGTGATGGATTAGGGAAGAAATCCAATCTCACAACTTGTGTGTACCATGTGAGTGTGTGGTTTTTTGTTGTCTAATGATGATATGAAAGCAAGAAAGCTAACTAGATATCTTTTTGGAATGTAAATCTAGACCTAGATGTGCTTTTGCAAGTAAAGCTATATTAAGATGCATTTTGAAAGAATAGTAGTCCTATGTACCTTTTTGGAAAAGAAACTAGGATCTATGCTATGTAGAATGTAAACAAGTAATGTAAATCATGTGATAAGAGGTATCTGTGGAACCCTATTTTTGAAGCATGAAAGAATTGTAAGAGATATTGTGCAAAAAGAAATTTAAAATACTAAGCTAATGATATGGAAATAAGTCTTAAAATTACAATTTACCCAAGGGATTTGAGAAATAAATTGGAAGTCCTAATCTAATGATATGGAAAGAAATCTAAAAATTACAATTTACCTAGGGGATTTGTAAAATAAATGGGAATTCCTCATCTAATGATAAGGAAATAGATCTAAAACTTACAATTTACCTGGGGGATTTTGTGAAATAAATGGGAAGTTCTAATCTAGTGACAAGAAAGGGATCTAAAATTTGATGTTGTGAAAAGGAATTTGAAATTGCTTTAATGAAACATGCAAAAAGAGATTTGAAAAACCTTAATTCTAAATGCATGAAAGAAATCTGAAATTGATTTTTGTGCAAAAAGGAATTTGAAATTACTTTGATGAAAGATGCAAAAAGAGATTTGAAAAACCCTAATTCTAAATGTGACTTTTAGAATGGAAATTTTAAATGCACTTTGAAGGGAAATTGACAAGATAACACAAAAAGAGAAACGGGAAAACTATTTGACATGTGATTTGTAAAGAAAAATGAGAATATTCTTGACATAAAGTAAAATGAAAGTTTTGATCTACATGCAGGTTTTTGAGAAGAGAATTTTGAAAAACCTATCTAATGCAAGAAATATGGCTTTACAATTTGAGGATTCATAAAAAGAATGACATAAAATGGAGGCCTATTCTAATTATTTAAACAAAAATAAATGTAGCTCTGATTTAATTAAGTAAATAAAGGTCTAAAACAAATTGAGATAAATGACCTAAAAATGACAAATGCATTGAAAAGGAATTCCATACAATGTCATAATGCATGTATTATTGAAAATTATTCTTGCAAATGGATGACAAAAAAGAGGAGGTTTAAGAAAAAAACTTAGTTCCTTTTACTCTAGATGGAATATTATGTTTCTCTACAGTAGACCTCTACAATTTTACGGGTTTTTGAAGTGGTTATGCTAAATTCACAGGGAAGGGGGTGAATAAGATATGAAATCACATGTTGGGGGGTGAATCAAATTTATGAGACTATAACTCCTATTTTTATGACCTGGGAGGCTTGTCAGGGTTTTGAGGGTCTCTGTTCTATCTAAAAATGGCACCTGCAATAGCACATAAACATAAAATTGTGTTAGATTTGTAAAAAGCCTAGTCTAGCACAACTCTTTGTGGGGGTCCCATCGGGCATGCCAGAATGAAGTAAATGAAATATAACATTTGATAAAACAAAATACATAAACACATATAATGCTCAAAATGCTACTTTTTATTCATTCAAAATGTTCATGGGTTACAAAGGTGATTCTCCCAATTCTTTTCATGAATATCAAACATCCTGATGACTTTTTTGAGACTCCTTAGTGAAGGTGGGCTTGCGAGCCACTGGTAGTTTACTAGTTTTGTGATCTCCAACACCTGTTTTTGAAGTCCTGCAAAATATGATTAGATGGTTTGGGGGCCTACCTTAGTCAATCCCCATAGTGATAAAAGATAAAATAACATGAAATAAAATTGTGTTGAAACATGATAAAAATTGCATAAAACACTATAAATACATGAAATAAATGATACATGCTAAATTTGTTGAGGTGGATTTGCTACATGATCAATACACATGGTAGGGGTGAACTGGACTTCTATTGACTATGGGACCAAACTTTCTATCTGGATGGATGTCTGAAGTTGTCCTGTATTATTTGTATGATGTGGAATTTCTAGATGTGACTTTGGTATGATTCTAGCAAAGTTTTTGTAAGGTGAATGAAAGGTAAAGAGAGGTAAAGTGGGATGGAGAACCCTCTATTTATAGAAAAATATGAGGTCAGGATAGGGGGTTAGATAAACCAACCCTTAGAGTTAATCGATTTTGGAGTTAGGTTAGGGTTTGGATAGGTGTCAAAACCACATGCCTTAGAGAAATATCTCCTCCTCACACATGTGTGGGGAAGAGTTAAAGGTAGCTATGGTTAGCTAAATCCTAGGTTAAGTTGGGGTTTAGTTAGGGCATTTGAAAATATCCTAACTAATATCATGTGCACACATATGTGGAAGTATGTTTAGGGCTAATTTGACATAGGACCCTAATTAAACTCACTTAAGTGAAAAGTGCATTTAAGTGAAATTCAATGATGAATTAGATCACTAATCAATATAATTAGGCTTTTTGATAGGGATAATATCCCATGAGGGCTAATTAGGTTTAGGGGAGGTCTTAAGTTGTCTTAGGGGGATAATAGGTTGTCTCCTAGTGGGTGGGAGGTTTTTTGGAGGCATTTAACCTAGTTTTGTAGGTTTAGGAACCTACAAATGACTAATATAGCCTAAGGATGACTACGATGGTCTATGATGGCCTATGATAGCCTATGTCAGTCTAAAAGTATGTATGTAGATGTACAAGTATATATAAATGGCATGTGTAACTTTTAGGTGTCTACAAAATCAATCTAGATATGGTTATAACCACTAAAACTATTTAGAAAAGATAACTACCTTTTATAGGAAGGTTTTCCAATACATGATGAATAAAAAGAAGTGTAAATTGACTAAATTTATTGAGATCCCATTAATCGATACAAATTTTCTCTCTTCCTATCATTTGGGTACTATGACTAGGGGAGAGATATCCACTTAGTGTTAAGAATAAGGTAAATAAATCTAGCATTCAAGTGCCTTTGGAGCTCTTCCTTAATAATTTCCTTCAATATGAAATTCATCCTTTATTGGGGTTGTCTTATATGTTTAACATTTTCTTGAATATAAATACAATGGGTGTTAATTCATGGATGGATACTTTTCATATTTTGGTAGTCCCAAGTAAAAGTAGAGCTCAAGCAATCAAGTAGTTATGGATATTGAGATTTTTTCCTAGCTTGATTTCAACATCTTTGCAAACAAATATTTTTCATTGTTAAGGTATTCAATTATACTACATGTGTGGGGTAGAATTTAATTCAAAATGATATATTTTTTCCTAAGAGGAGAATTTGTTATATGTTCTAATATTGTCATGGTTTAGACTTTCAAGGGTATATAGATTAAAAAAAATCAATTATTATGTCGTTGTCTACCTATTTTTATTTTTTATTTTTTATTTTATTTGTGGAAAACATCCCAAAAGGGATGCCACTTTCGGGTAAGACCCAAGGAGGCAGGGGTATCCATTTCGCAAAAAATGCCCAAGACTCGGACCTGGCCTACCACCTTTGACATACTCAAGGAGCAAACAAACACACAAAACCAAATTAAAAAAAAAAATAACAACAAAAATAATAAAATAAAATAAAAAATAAACTCCTTGAGTGTGTCAAAACCAAAAGCACAACCACACACGCATAATAAGATAAAATAAACCACAACACAGACCACATAGAAAAACACAAGAACCACATAACAAAACACAAACAAGACAAAAACAACAGAACACTACAAAGACATAACCCAAAAAAACATGAAAAATAAACACAACCAAAACCTAAAAAATAAAATAAATAAAATAAAAATAAAAACAACCAACAACAGACAATAAACAAAAACAAAAAACACAGAAAACACTCCCACATAAAAAAATGAAATAACACAAACAAAGAGAAACCCAAGAACAAGAACAAAAAAACACACGAACAATAACAATAAACATAAAATAAAAAACAACAAAAACACAAGAACAACAAAAGAACAACACAAAGAACACAAAAACAAAACAAAACAAAAGAACCCACCCACCTTAAAAAACTAAACAAAAAAAAAAGAAGACAAAAGAAAAAAAATGAACAAAACAATGACCTATCTAGACCAGAAGACTATTAATGCAAGAATCAACAGAGGAAACAAAATAAAGAATAGAATGAGCTAGGGAACTAAAAAAACTGAATGAACCAAAGAGAAACAAAAAAAAAAAAAAGAAACTAGTTACCTTCAGAATTGGAGCCATCCAAAGAAATGATAGAAAGAAGAGCTTCCCTAATTTGAGAAGCCCACCATATAGGAGGGTGGCCATAACAAGTAAGATCACCTTTGTCCAAAGCCCAATTAGCTAAAGCATCAGCACTCTTGTTTTGATCTCTGACCAGATGATTGTAATCAACTTTCAAAAATCCCATTTGGATTAATTGAATCTTCTCAATAATTATTTTTATTCTCCAATCCACCTTATGATTCTTAGAAGGAGTCTTCAAGAGATTAATCATAAGTTTAGAGTTAGAGTCAACTAACACCTTTTCCCATCCAACCTTAGTAGCCTCCTGAAGGCCTCTAAGGATACCATACCCCTCAGCAAGGTTATTGGAAAGAATACCCAAATTCTCAAGCAAAAGTAAAAACCAGGGAGCCATCCGAAAGTCTACCAATTCCTCCCACACTAGCTTTTCCGGGGTTCCCTCTAGAGGCTCCATCAGTATTGAATTTTCCAAAATCCTTAGGAGGAGGTTGCCAATTTCTAGTCCTATCCATCTTACTAATACTCACATTCCCTTTAAGTTGGTTGCCCTTTGAAGGTTTAATCTTCAATATTTGCATCACTTGATCCCATCTTTGGTGGGAGTTTTGGGGGTGATTAAGGATATGATGGACCGATTCAACTATGTTGGCTATGGTATTTTGCCAAATATAGTGAATATCCTTCCTATCTTGATTAAAAATTTGGTTGTTCCTTTCATTCCAAATATTCCAAAGAAGAATGGTAGAACCCATCCAAACTAACTGCCTAATAAAATGATCAACACCTTCTTGATTAGGCCAATCCCTCCAAAGCTATTCAAAAGTGAAAAAATTGGACCACTATAAGCCAAGTAAAGTTGCCATTCTCCTCCATAGCTCAAAGGCTAAAGTACACTCAATAAAAATATGGTTGATATTTTCTACATTCTCTTCACACATTTCACATCTAAAAGGGCCATGAAAACCACGCTTCATAAGTTGCTCACCAGTAAGAACCCTACGATGCAATAAAAGCCAATTAAAGAACCTCACCTTAGGCCAGAGATTTTGAGCCCACAATTGAAAAAATATGTCAGAAGAATGGTTGGTATTATTATGGAATAAAATCAAATAACCTTGAGCAACTGAATACTCACCCTTAGTAGTGTCGTTCCATCCAAAACAATCTTTTTCATGGGACCAAGAGAGGGATCTCATATGAAGGATGCCTTGGATATCTTGTCTTTGCCTTTCTTGGATTTGAATAGGCCAGTCCTCAATAGGTATCCAATATCTACCAACCTTTGAATTACCAGTATGGTACCAATAGTAATTAGCCACCTTTATCCAATTAGCTTAGTGAAGCTCCTCCATCCAAGGCCTCCAATTGGGAAACTGAGTTATCAAAGGCTTGTGACCATCCCAAGAATCTATCCAAAAATTTGCATGTTGACCATTATGAATGATCCAAAATAATTTTTTCTTTATCAAATCCTTACCAGTCTTAAGAACTGCTAAAATGGGAGAACCTTTGGTAGGAAGTTGATAGCAAACAAGGTCATTAGGACTTTTGTTCTCAGCATATTTAGCATGGAGATTATTAGCCCAAAGAGCATTGGGGTTATGCAACATCCTCCAATATAATTTAGTAGCTAAAGCTTTTTTGTTATTAATTGAAAATCGGAATCCTAACCCCCCTTCACTCTTAGGAAGACATAAAGTATCCCATTTCACCAAGGCCCATTTTCTTTTCTCCTTAGTACCACTCCAAAGGAAACAATGACTGATTTGATCTAATTCTCGAAGAACAACCTTTGGGATATTAAAAATGGAAGAAACATAAATAGGAATAGCTTGAAGGACTGATTTTACCAAGGTGATTCTACCCCCAGAAGAAATCCACTTGTTGGTCCACTTTCCAATTTTCTTCTTGACTTTGTCCAACAACCAATTCCAATATTTATTTTTTTGCCTTTGAATATTTATGGGAATACCTAAATAAGTGATTGGAAGAGAGGTCTTCTTATATCTTAATTTATCCAAGACCATGGCTTCCTATATAGTAGAGCAGTGAAAGAAAATAACTTTAGATTTGTCTTCATTGATCAACTGCCCAGTAGCCTTAGAAAAATAGCTAATGATTTTCTTAAAATTAGAAGTTTCCTCAACTGTAGCTTTACCTAAAATGGTAGAGTCATCCACAAATTGAAGATGAGAGATAGGTCTAGCTCCATGAGCAATGGTAACTCCCTCAAGGGTTTTATTTTCCCTCTTTTTGGTTATAGTCCTACCCAAGCATTTAGCAAGAATGATGAATAAATAAGGGGATAGTGGGTCACCTTGCCTGATACCTCTGGAAGCTGGGAAAGACTAAGAAGGCCTGCCATTGATAAGAACTAAGTAGGAAACTAAAGAGATACATACCATAATCCAATCCATCCAATCCTTATAGAAACCAAATTGCCTCAAAACTTTGATAAGGAAGTGCCAATCCACTCTGTCATAAGCTTTTGATAAGTCTAACCGGATGAACATAGAAGGAGAATTTTGCATATCCATGGAATGGATGGCTTCCTGAGCAAGAACTATCTCATCTACTATTTTGCGTCCTTCCACATATCCCCCTTGCTCTGGGGAAATAATCTTATGTAAAAGAGGGTTCAACCTTTCTGCCATGATTTTAGTAATAATTTTGAGAAGAACATTACATAAAGCAATAGGTCTAAAAGCTGAGATATGATCAACCTCTTGAGCTTTTGGAACAAGAGTAATATACATTTTATTGATAACCTTCAAAATTTCTTTGGAATTCCTGGCTTCTTCCACAACCTCTAATAAATCAACATGAAGGATATCCCAGAAATCTTGGTAGAACTCAATAGGAAAACCATATGGACCTGGGGTTTTCCCTTTTGCATTTTAAAAACTACTTGTTGAAGCTCATTGATAGTAACCAGAGCAGTCAAAATAGATTTCTCCTCAGAATTGATAAGAGAAGGGATTGCTTGAAGAACATTTTGTTGAGAAGCTGAGTCAAGAGGAGTAGCAACAAAAATATTGGAAAAGTAATCAACAACAATAGAGTTCATGCCATCCCAAGTATAAACAACATCTCCATAATCTGATTTTAAGGAAGAAATAAAGTTGTGAGATCTTCAAGCTAGAAGAGATTTGTGGAAGAAATTTGTGTTTCGATCTCCTTCTTTGAGCCATTGAATTCTAGATTTTTGCTTCCATAAGATTTCTTCTCTTTTTTCCCATTCCTCTAACTGAGTTGTGAGTTTAATTTCATCTGCACTTCTATTCTCTGTGAGGCCATCTAAATGGATTTTATTATTCAAATTTTCGATATGAGCAATAACTTCATGTTTACCTATTTTTATTTTAGGGATTAATCTATTATGAGAATATTTTGGATGGCTACCTCATCATTCTCATCATGATCAACCCATATAATATATCGAGCTTATAAAATGGGTTTGATTATTGAACATAAAATGAAACTTTAGGTCATGGGTCCATTGGAGATAGCCATGTTTCCTAATTGATAATTTATATATGCATCAGTTATAGCTAGCCATGGTCTAACCCTAGTCTCCTCAAAATAAATGGGTCTATCTCATCATATTTTTTAACTTTAATACCATGAAATTAATAGTGTATTCCCAAGAATCCATGGTAATGACTAGATATTTGACTATTAATTCAAGAGTCATACTTGAGTGATCAACTATTTGTAAGACTACAGGAATCCATCTAAACTCATGGAAACATAATTGATCCATCATTTTATTTGTCATTACATTTATTATTATTATTATTGATTTATATGGTAAAATTGGTAGTCACCATGATGATTTGGGTATACTGTCCATATTTTATGGTTGCCACAGTATTCTGCACTATCCACCCAAAATCCATCACACAATCCTCCACACATTCTATCCCTATAATCACCATGCCACAATAATTTTAAATATTTTACATTATTGAGAGCACCAGGAATGGGAAAAGCATCCAGTTCGGTAAGACCCAAGATTTGAACCTTGGACCTCCACCATTTACATTTATTGTTACACATTAATCAAAAAATATATTCTTAATTGAAATATTTCTTTTATGAATGAAGAAAATTAGAATTTAAGGATCATAATACTTAGGAGCTATAATATTTTGGAGCATAAGTTTGAAAAACCAATGTACAACTTGGATGGCTTAAGGGTCATTATTATTCTTGGGTTTTTTAAACCATAACACCATCATGGTATTATTATAGGTTGGGATATCCTAAATGGCATATAAAAGAGGTATGTAAATAAATACATTCTATGGTTCTTTTAAAATGTCATATCCTAGTTGTGAAGGCCAACTCATTTTACTTATTATCTTAATAAAATAAGTTTTCTCTAATTTTTTGCATTAGAGTTTTAGTTTATCAAAAGGAGAAACTTCTTCATTTAGTTTAGTAATAATAGTTGGATCACAATCCTTAGGCATTATATTTTATTTAGATGTAATGAATCATCATCAATGGTATCAATATAATAGGTATGATAGGTAGGGTATCCTACTAACACTTAATTATATAATGGGTATATTGATTTGGCATAGGTTATACAATCAACTAAAGTTGTTTTAAGAATTGTTTATTATAGTTGTTAGGTACTATAAATAAGCATGTTGTTGTGGATATGGTTGATAGTATTGGCAACTTGGTAGACAAAACTATGTTTCTTTTAAAATTTACTAAGGCTGGTTACGAATTTGTTGGGGCTAAAATTTTTGTTGGTTCATCTAAATATTGAGGATTTAGAAGGTGGCCATTGTCATTCTTATGAATGCCAATATTAAAATAAAATATATGAGTTAGAAGGATCTAAAAATATTGCATACCTTGCAATAATTCATACCTTGCATATTCTATTGATATGGAAATGAAGTTAATCCCTTCTACTCATTGGATTCTAATTTAGCACTACTTCAATTCTAGGCAACATGGGATAGTTACTCATATTGCGGTCTTGTTGATAGAAACCATAAAATTTAAACTAACTTAGGGAAATTTTGTTTTATGTGCTTCTTTCTACCTCCCCTACATCTTCTTGGATTCGAAGTATATGCAAATCAGTGACCAAAGAAGAAATAATATCTATTTTACGGTCCTTGAGATTCTTATTTTCTTGATTTAGATAATACCAAGTAATGTTTTGGCTACTAGAATAGTAGTTCCTCTTGATCCTTTTCTTTTTCTCTTAGTAAATCATGAATAGTTTCACCAAAGAGTCTTGATATCATCAAAATTAAATTGATAAATGTATCATCCATCCATTAATTTTAGATCCTCTAGGAAATTATCCTAAATTCCTTAAAAAAACATCTTGAAGGTTTCTACTTCTACACTCTAATTATTGGAAGGTTTCTAATTCTAAACTTTAATGATTAGAATTTTAATATTCAACTAAAATATTTCAATACAATATTCCAAATTATCCTCTTCTCTTTGCATCATTATGACTTTATCATGTGTTTCACGAGCCTTAAAATAATCCTAATATTTCCTTATGAGTTATGTTATAATAATTTTTTACATGCTAATATTCTTCCCATAGAATACAATGAACTAACATAGATTTTAATTTTTAGTGTTACAAGAAAATATTGGATTTTTATGCATCTAACTTATACTCATAGATCTAGAAAAACACATCAAACTCAAAGAGGAAAACACTTGGGCCCTAAATACTCAATCCATGAAAATTGGAGAGGACAAAAGGAATAATAATTTTCATTATATCTTTCTCTTGAGATTCTTAGATAGGAAACCCAAAATTAACATAGTCCTAATTTATTTTATCATGTTTGCAAGAATTTATACGATTGAATATGTCTAGTAAATGTTCCTAAGTGCTAAAGGATTTTTAAAGAATGGGCCTAATGTAGATTTTTTAGATGGTGGTTTAGTAATATATGGTGTTGATTTTCTCATGATATGATGTTGTTCTAACCACCAAACTATGAATGATCATCTATTTTTTGGAACTTAGGAGGAGTAATACCTAAAGACCGATGGCTTTTCTATCATGGACTAGAAAATAAAATCAAATATAGTTGGAGGTCTTATTTATTCATGTTAAATATGTTCTATTTTGAATGAATCTATAGATTTAGTAGATCTCATAGTCTAGGATAAAGCTCCTTATCCAAGTTGTCGTGTCTCATCACTAGAGTTTTCCTTGTTAGACCATCCAGATGAATTAGGTTCCTTACTAGTTTCCTTCCATAAACTAATACTTGAATTATTTGGTAAAAATCATTCCATTTTATTGTTTGGTCAAGACAAGAAAATGCTACATGGGGTTAATATTTATATATAAAATAAAATAATAAAAACATATTGCAAGGAGGCATCTAGTTTGAATGTCGATCTTGAATCCAATTTATCCCTATCATGTATAAGAATATACAATAATCACCTTCTCACTAATGATACTAGAAGTTATTATTACCAGATATGTCAATCCAAGTAGGTATATGTATGAGCTATTACGTACTACCTATGTTATTATATTATTATAGTAACTAATAAATAGGCTACAATATCTATGGTTCTACATAATTATATAGATAAAATTTAGTTATATTTAAGGTTGATTTACACACATATTGATCACCCAAAATATTTATAGGATGAAAGAATAAAATAATGAAAAAATCTACACATTGAATTGGAGAATCATAAAATTTTATAAACTTAACAAAACTTAATTTATAGGTCTCAACAAATAAAATTTGATAGAGTTATAGAATAAATTAAACTCAATTCATATCATTCATGTGATTAAATAATCGAAATAGAATTTACAACACATAAACAATTATTTTAAAGTATGAATGGATAAATTATAGATAACTATAGAAACATAATGAAGCACTATATGAAATATCAAGGTTGCAACATGCCCTTTTTCCAAGAATAGAAATTATCACCCATGGGAAGAGTAAAAATATAATTATGGCATTGATTTTATGTAGATATTTTTTATTTTTATTGTTGGAAAACAATAGATAGAATAATCATTATATAAGCTTACTACTAGCTAATTGACTAAATATCTCTTTTACTTTGACGCTATCTTGTTCTAATATACATAAAAATAATTTGAATGGGTTGTGCTAGCAACTTCTTGAACTATATGAAAATAGTTTGGATGTGTAGTTAGAAATACCATGGCTAAATCCTAACTATAACAATGAAGTTACAAGTGAAAGTTATTTTTGGTTTCCTGCAACTTGGAAAACTTTTAAAAGTACGAGGGAACCATTACATAACATATCTATAATAAGGAACTACGACTATTATGGAAAATAAGTACCATTTTTTCCAACATCTCTTATATTTTGATGCTTAATACTTAATGTAAATAACAACATAATCAAATATAAAGTTGCAATACCCAATGATTGTTAGAGTAATATTCCATTCTTTGGGATATTTACCCTTTTACTCCACTAGGTAAAATAGTAGTATTCTGCATTATACTAGCTAGATTATTACAATTACTTTTTACCATTTACCATGTAGATATTTATTGTTTCAAATATCTAATGGTTACCTAGGTTAATACTTAAATATCCTAGGTTAGTTGGTTAGGTTTAGCGCTATCTTCTCATAGCACGTTTGTTAGCAATTAGTTAGGGGAATATTATTTTACATTTATTCTAAAGCCTATTTTGTAACCTATTTAAGCTAAGTGGAACCTATGCTCCAACCTAATGTTCAAATATATTTTATTCAATTATTTTGGACCTCTTGTTTACATTGGCATCAGAGCCATTTTTTTGCCCGCCCGAAGGACGAGCTGGTGCCATTTGGTAGCCATCGAACCCACCTCGACAGGCAAGCTAGATGGCGAGAGCGACCGCAGGCCCACTTCTGGCCAGGTCAAATCGACCTGCCAGGGCCTAGCCTACCGTGGGGTCGATCGGCCGCGATCGATCACCACGGCGATCGGCGTCGACCGACCCCCGTAGTGCTTTCGACCTTCACGGTCGAAGCCTTCTAGGCCCGCGATCCCATGGCCATCACTGGCCAAACGGGACCGAGGCCCCCGTAGACCAGCCAGCGGGATCATCAGGAGGGCAGGCGCGCCCTCCCGATCCCACGTGGCTGTGGCCCACAAGCTGAGCGACCGGGCCCCCGCAGACCAGCCAACGGGATCGCGAGGAGGGCAGGAGTGCCCTCCCGATCCCACGTGGTTGTGGCCTACAGGCTGAGCCCGGAGGGCAGGAGCGCCCTCTAGGCAAGCCGATCTAGATCGGCGACCCCACTAGACACAAAACTGGCGACCTACTACATGGTGACACGTGGCACTGTCACTGGACCGATGAGCTGACTAGATCTGACTGGTGGACACATGGCACTACCACTGGATGGATGAGCTGACTGGGACGGATGAGCTGACTGGATCCGACTGGGCATTGAGGGGTGATTGGGTAAACTTTGATTGGGACACATGGCAGTGGTGAACTCCGCCACGTGGAGCCCGACTGGGTTACCTCCACCGGCAAAACAAGGGCAAACTTGACTGCCCGCAGGCAGTCAAGAAATTACTGGGCGTCTCGGCCTTATAAATAAGCGAACATCCATCCGCAGGACGGATGTGGGACAATTAGTCCCAAGCCTTTTCTAAGGCTTTCGCGTTTCCGCTAAGAAGCGGAAACTGCCTTCAATACGAAGGCCGCCTCCCTCAACTCCAGTCGGGCTTGCTAGCCCGACCGACAAGGGGAGCCAGCGATAACGCTCCCGATAGGAGGTCGGGAGTTCGACTCCCGTCGGGGCTGCCCTCGCACTCAAATTTTTTCGACCGCGCAACATTTGATTTCAAAAATAAAAAAAAAGGTACAATTTTTTGTTCTAAGGTTTTAATTAATATATTTTTTTGATATTTTATTATATAACTTAGAATTTTTTGAAGGAAATTGATTAATTTGAGTAAATCTGAGATTTCTTTTCCTCAAAAATCTTTGTTATATATTTTTTATCATTAATTTTTTTTTAAATATTAGACCTTACAAATTGTTATCTTTAAAACCAATCCTTTGCAAAATCAAGCCATAGAAACTTTCTTTAGTTTTCTTCCAAATTGGGAGATAAAGAGACAAAGAAAAACAAAATTTTGCTAAAACAAGGATTTCTTCAACATTTTGCAATAAAATTCTCAAAGTTCTATAGTTTTCTTCACACTTTTTTGGAGATAAAAAGACATAGCAACTCAAACTTCTATTGCAAAACAAAGAGATTTAAAACATTGGGCAAGGAAACAGGTCATTTTTCTTTGCAACAAAATCTAAAATTTGCATTTGTTTTCTCCTTCACAAAGGAGATATAAGACATAAAATTGCAACTTTTTTGTTGTAAAATTGAGACATATTTTGTACCTATTTTTTGGATCCTCATGCTTGAGTGTTGAAGACATAAACCAAAGTCGTGTGTCGACTGGTCTGGAAGCCTTTCAAACGCGGGTCGTGTGTCGACTTGTCTTGAAAGGAGTGCTCGAATTTTTCAATTTTGTAAAAATTAAGGGGGGATAGAAGTCATATTTTGTGATTCTATTTTTTGCAAAATTGTAAAGAGAAAGGGGGGATATTTCAGAGTAAGAAAGGTGCATTCTCGATTGTACTCGACACCTTTTCTTAAACTTGACTACACTAGG
The DNA here is from genome assembly GCA_028583015.1 of Wollemia nobilis. Classification (NCBI taxonomy): domain Eukaryota; kingdom Viridiplantae; phylum Streptophyta; class Pinopsida; order Araucariales; family Araucariaceae; genus Wollemia; species Wollemia nobilis. The sequence goes on from JAQPPZ010000523.1 coordinate 28,373,728, forward strand.
TGCATTTTCGGTTGCATCCGACACCTATAGTGATAACAATTTGGGTTGCTCTCTTTTTTATTATTGCACTAACCATCATGTTTTTTGTGTGCAATTAAACAATCATAAGAACATTGAAGAGCATTTTCAAAAACCCAAACTTCACTACAATCGTGCTACACCTAGCACAGGTTAAACAAGTCAATTTTCACTCCCCATCAAAGGTCAAAATACAAACACCTTGATTCACTCTCTTTGTTTGGCTTAATTTCCTCAAAATTTCCATCCTTCTTGAAGGGTGTTAAGGCAGGTGCCATTAAATATCCTAGAGAGCAAAATCAAAAGTTTTCAAAAACCTACCCCTTTAATTTGCTCTATTTGTTTGGCTTAAATTTCCTCAAACTTTTCATCCCTTGTTAAGGGTGTTAAGGCAGGTGCCATTAAATATCTTAAAGAGCAAATTAAAATCTTCCATATACTCTTTTGAGGGTATACTGAAAGAAAGATCATCTTAGTACAAATTGTAGGACCTTCATCATGGCAATTATCAATAAATACTTAAGTGATACACAATTGCTAAAAGGTCCTAACTATTCAGCATGGAAAACTAAGATGAAAGCCATCTTGACTGTAGAGGACTTGTGGGATTTAGTTGATGGCACTGAATCAAGACCTGCAACAACAGGAGTAGATCAAAAAGCATGGGACAAAAAGAACAATCGTCTTCTCATGTTAATACTCCTAGCAACTACTGATGAAATCCAACCTCACATAAGTGAAGCTAAAACTGGTAAAGAGGCATGGGATGCTCTTTGTACCATTTTTGAAGGTAAGAATCAATCAACTGTTCTAAACCTTCAAACACAACTTCATACACTCCATATGAAGTCAGGTGAATCAGTAGAACTATTCCTCTACAGAGTGGCAGATCTGAAGTCTAAGCTTAATGCTTTAGGGGCCAAAGTTGAAGACACCATTTTGACTTCAGTTATCTTGAGAGCCCTTCCCGAATCCTACAAAATGTTGATTACATCCCTTAATGTTTCACAAAGATCAGTCACCTTTGTGGAGTTAGTCAATTTGCTTCAAACTGAGGAAGCAAATCAACTCCAAAGCGATGAAGTGTCAAACAATGCACTTTATTCAAACTATAAGGGTGATAAGAAGAAAGGAAACTTTCAAAAGGGAGGATCATCCTCAAAAGGTAAGGGAAAGCAATCTCAAAAGAGGTTTTGCTTGCATTGTAAAAAGGACAACCATGACACCAATCGGTGTTGGTTCAAAAACAAGCAAAACAAGAAAGACAAAGGCACAACACAGAAGCAAAACAAAGGCAACATTGCTAGTGAAGTGTCTAGTTCCGATTCTGATTCTGGTTCAGAAAAAGCACATAGAGTGCTCATTGCTAAGACAATATTGTAGAGGGAAAACACATTTGTCACCTTGAGCAAAACACCATCTCTCTCTCTCTCTCTCCTTTTTTAGGCTTCATAAATAGCATAAGTTTTTGTTTGAAGTACTTGTAATAAAGGGGTGTTTTTACCTCTTTTAGGCTTCATAAATAGCAAACTCTCATTGTTTGAAGTTCTTGTAACAAAAGGAGGGAATTTTTTGATGTAAAATTGCCTAGGAGGCAATATTTGTAAAATCCTTCACAAAGCTTCTTGAGTTGCGCATCTTCTGCAATTAAGGGAGGATATACATTTCTTTTCTTCACAATTTTTTGTAAAAAGAGAAGAAGACTTATAAGGGTGCATTTTTGGCAGCGACCGACACCTTAGTCATACTTCTTTCAGAAATTAATTACAACATGTTTTGCAACAAGAAGGGGGGAACTTATAAGGGTGCATTTTCGGCAACGACCGACACCTTAGCTACCTTATCTTTTGCAAACTCATATTGTAAATGAATGAACCTCGTATGAAGTGATCTATTCTACTACACCTAGCGATTGCAGTGGCTGGTTACCCATGCAATTCGGTTGGATGAAGTGATTACTATAAGGACATTCATTGGTGTGAAGACAAAGTGAGGAATGACCCAATTTTTTGCTTAGAAGTAGCCAGAGTACTGTGACAGAGCAAGAACCAGCAGATCGACATCTTCTTCACTGTATTGGGGCAGTTATATACTTTACCCAAAATATTGTTGTATAGGGGGATATGTATGTATTACCCAAATAATGTAATAAGGGGGGATGTTAGAGTAATATTCCATTCTTTGGGATATTTACCCTTTTACTCCACTAGGTAAAATAGTAGTATTCTGCATTATACTAGCTAGATTATTACAGTTACTTTTTACCATTTACCATGTAGATATTTATTGTTTCAAATATCTAATGGTTACCTAGGTTAATACTTAAATATCCTAGGTTAGTTGGTTAGGTTTAGCGCTATCTTCTCATAGCGCGTTTGTTAGCAATTAGTTAGGGGAATATTATTTTACATTTATTCTAAAGCCTATTTTGTAACCTATTTAAGCTAAGTGGAACCTATGCTCCAACCTAATGTTCAAATATATTTTATTCAATTATTTTGGACCTCTTGTTTACAATAATGGCAATAGTTTTCAAAAGTATAAATAAAAAATAACTTGATAAATAACTCACAAAATAGTCATATAGAAATGCTCATGAAGATTATAAAATGATATAGAATAAAGGTCACACACATACACATACTTATTTACAATGCTTAGTCTCTCTCTCTCTCTCACACAAACACACACACACATATATATATAGATAATATAATGTGAATCTTAATTTGGAGTACTCTTGACCTTTACTCTTCTTTTAGACTCTTCACTTTCCTATTATAATGACATGTGCACTCCTACATAATGGACAATTGTACACATTTACACTCACTACACTTGCACACTTAATTACATGACACTTGTGCTTATTCACATTATTACATCACATAAAATATTTACTCATACTCTAACCTAGGACACACTTCTAATCTAATATTTATAATAATGTACCCAAGGTGGTACATTAGTATGTACCAAATAATGTAATATACTCCAACACCCCCATGTATTACATTATTTGGTTATTGAATACTTTAGTCTTCAATATGATATTTATCTTTAGTCTTCAATCTACCTCCAATAGATTAATATTTGGATCCTTCATGTAAGTATCTTCTTTGGCTTTTGATTCAACCTTCATCTTGCCTCTCTTGCTCTGATTTATTTTCTTGTTTCTTATTCTTCTTGATTTTTTTACCTTTAGTAGTGATATATATTCAATGCAATGACTTAGTATATCATCACAATAATATTGACTTGGATTCACAAGTATGTTATTTCTTTTATTTCATTCCTTTAAAGAGTACAAAAGTAATTAATGATAGACATTTATTGTTTCAAATATCTAATGGTTACCTAGGTTAATACTTAAATATCCTAGGTTAGTTGGTTAGGTTTAGTGCTATCTTCTTATAGCGTATTTGTTAGCAATTAGTTAGGGGAATATTATTTTACATTTATTCTAAAGCCTATTTTGTAACCTATTTAAGCTAAGTAGAACCTATGCTCCAACCTAATGTTCAAATATATTTTATTCAATTATTTTGGACCTCTTGTTTACAATAATGGCAATAGTTTTCAAAAGTATAAATAAAAAATAACTTGATAAATAACTCACAAAATAGTCATATAGAAATGCTCATGAAGATTCTAAAATGATATAGAATAAAGGTCACACACATACACATACTTCTTTACAATGCTTAGCCTCTCTCTCTCTCTCTCACACACACTCATATATATATATAGATAATATAATGTGAATCTTAATTTGGAGTACTCTTGACATTTACTCTTCTTTGAGACCCTTCACTTTACTATTCTAAGGACATGTGCACTCCTACATAATGGAAAATTTTACACATTTACACTCACTACACTTGCACACTTAATTACATGACACTTGTGCTTCTTCATATTATTACATTACATAAAATATTTACTCATACTCCAACCTAGGACACACTTCTAATCTAATGTTTATAATAATGTACCCAAGGTGGTACATTAGTATGTACCAAATAATGTAATATACTCCAACACCCCCATGTATTACATTATTTGGTTATTGAATACTTTAGTCTTCAATATGATATTTATCTTTAGTCTTCAATCTACCTCCAATAGATTAATATTTGGATCCTTCATGTAAGTATCTTCTTTGGATTTTGATTCAACCTTCATCTTGCCTCTCTTGCTCTGATTTATTTTCTTGTTTCTTATTCTTCTTGATTTTTTTACCTTTAGGAGTGATATATATTCAATGCAATGACTTAGTATATCATCACAATAATATTGACTTGGATTCACAAGTATGTTATTTCTTTTATTTCATTCCTTGAAAGAGTTCAAAAGTAATTAACAATAGATATTTATTGTTTCAAATATCTAATGGTTACCTAGGTTAATACTTAAATATCCTAGGTTAGTTGGTTAGGTTTAGCGCTATCTTCTCATAGCGTGTTTGTTAGCAATTAGTTAGGGGAATATTATTTTACATTTATTCTAAATCCTATTTTGTAACCTATTTAAGCTAAGTGGAACCTATGCTCCAACCTAATGTTCAAATATATTTTATTCAATTATTCTCGACCTCTTGTTTACAATAATGGCAATAGTTTTCAAAAGTATAAATAAAAAATAACTTGATAAATAACTCACAAAATAGTCGTCTAGAAATGCTCATGAAGATTCTAAAATGATATAGAATAAAGGTCACACACATACACACACTTATTTACAATGCTTAGTCTCTCTCTCTCTCACACACACATATATATAGATAATATAATGTGAATATTAATTTGGAGTACTCTTGACCTTTACTCTTCTTTGATACTTTTCACTTTACTATTATAAGGACATGTGCACTCCTACATAATAGACAATTCTACACATTTACACTCACTACACTTGCACACTTAATTACATGACACTTGTGCATTTTCTTCACATTATTACATTACATAAAATATTTACTCATACTCTAACCTAGGACACACTTCTAATCTAATATTTATAATGATGTGCCCAAGGTGGTACATCAGTATGTACCAAATAATGTAATATACTCCAACACCCCCATGTATTACATTATTTGGTTATTGAATACTTTAGTCTTCAATATGATATTCATATTTAGTATTCAATCTACCTCCAAATAGATTAATATCTAGATCCTTCATGTAAGTATCTTCTTTGTATTTTGATTCAAGCTTCATCTTGCCTCTCTTGATCTGATTTCTTTTCTTGTTTCTTCTTCTTCTTGATTTTTTTTTACCTTTAGTAGTGATATATCTTTAATGCAATGAGTTAGTAGATCATCACAATAATATTGAATTGGATTCAATGGTTCATTACTAGTATGTTATTTATTTTATTTCATTCCTTGAAAGAGTACAAAAGTAATTAACAATAGATAAATTATTAAACATTCCTCTGAGAAAAGTACAACTATGTTCGGTGCATTTCACCAAGTCTTCAAAAAGTAGTTAAATAAGATAACCAATCTGTGTCATAAAATTCTCTTCTTTTGCTTCCTTAAGAAACATAGAAAATATTTCCTTTATATTGGTAGACAAATATTTGTATCCATCAAAGGTATCTATTAAGTTTTGTGAATAAAACTTAAGTTCATGAAATAGTTCTTCACCATTTTCATTAAATTCATTCTTCACTATTTCATCCATAATTTCTTTAACTTTGAATAATGAATCCTTCAAATTTTTAAACCTTTGAGTTTGACTACCTTATGTCTCCTTAGTATTTGAATAATAATTATTTTTCAAAATACTAAATTTCAAAAACATTTTGATGTTGAATTCCCTATAACTCCCTAATTAATTAGAAACTCCAAGTTTAGAATTTTGAAAAAAATAATAATCTAAATTTGATGTAGAATTCCTTATCTCTTCAAAAATAGATAATTTGCAAAAATTCTTTAAAATTTGAATTTCAAATAATAATAAGGCAATAAAATAATTAACTTTATAAAACCTCAAATTAAAAATCTACTTATTCCTCTAAATATCAAAATTGTTATTAAAATCAACTAAGGCTTTAATTCTCTAATTAATTTCCTTATCCCTCCATTAATTCAATTAATCCTTAAAATATTAAATTAATATCAAACCTTGCAATATTTAAACTCGTCCTTTATGTATCCTTAACCTTTGTAAAAAATAAAATTAAATGCAAATTTCTTTACCTCCTTTGTGTATGGTGCATGCTATTTTCAGTCTCCAATATTTTGACCTCCTTTTGTGCACTTAACGCTTATCTGACAAGCAATAATCCCCCTGTATGAAGTGCTCAATGTTATTGCTCTAAACTTTGATAGTCCTCAATGACTTGTCCACCATGAATTTAAAGTGTACAAAAGATATTTCAATGTCTTAGATATGGTTGGCACTCCTTATGAAGTGAAAAATGTCACTTAGGCTCTTCACTTCCTTATGACGATGTTACCAATTGGTTTTTAGCTTTCTAGACATTGCAACTTAGATTTTTATATTCACAAAAAGTTTTAAATTAATATTACAAATGTTAATATTTCTAAATCTTTGATTTTCTCTCTTCCAGAGTTAGTTTCACTTTTGTATTCCTCCTCTATATGCATTATGTTTGCTATTTTTCAATTATAGTTAGGGATGTTGAAACTCCTTTTTGTCGACATCATTATGATTTCTCAATTTATTCACTTTCGAAGTGCATTATGGGTTATGTTAAGGGAGGTTCTATCATCTCCTCCAACGGGCACTCTAGATTAGACTATTTACAACTTTTAAAAAAATGTGCAAGAAAAGACTTGTTGTAGCTCTGATACCACTGTTAGCTTTTTTTTTTTTTTTTTGGTAAGTAAGAGAATATTATAATTAACACCGGGTTTTAACTGGTTGACCCAAAACCATTTTACAAAATAGGGTCCACTGACCAACTGGACAAAGGCCAAGCCCTAAAAGTTTAAACTGACAACAAAAATGGCCAAGACCTACTCTTCCATTAGAATACAACCAAACTAAACTATGGAAGCCTAATATTATGGCCATCAGAAAAGAAAGACGCAAAAAAGAACTAACAAAGACAAAAACTAATCATGCAAGCACCATGCAGAGTAGCTTGTGCCCATATAAAAATAATAGAATATGGTCAAAAAAAAAAAAACATCCCATAGAATGGACAACCAAGAGGCCAAGCAGTCTTCCTTGTAGTCCTCATCTAACTTCTTATCATCGTTCTTGCCATCATATTTAGATTTTGCCTTTGACTCCTTGTGCCCCTTGAACTGCTGGCTATAAAACAGAAGATTTAAGGAATCACACAAATCAACAATTCACTCGATGAGGCCGGACAGGACTCTTCAATCTGGTTGATACTATTGGAGGTTGATGAAATTGTCATCTTCTCCAAGACTATTATGGTGGGGTCTGGTGCCTCATTGTCAGGGATCTCCAACACTTTGTTATTTCTTGCTAGGGCCTTTTGCAACATCGAATCCAAACACACCTTGGGAAATACTTGAGGCCAAAGCAGATTTTTCCCATGCATGAATTTGTAGATAAAAAACCTATATCAGTGCCCCACCAGCTGCAAAAAACACTAGTCACATGAACAAAAAAAACAAATATGACAAAATCCATTATAAGGTTCAAATTTTTTTTTTTTAAAAATGCCCCCATTTTCTGTCATTGATCCACTTTGAGCCTTCCAATCTAAATTTTTTCATTATCTATCACCATTGAGACTGCATGAGGAAGATTTTCAGTCCACGTGATCAAATTTGCTGCTATAATGCCTTCATTTTCCAGCCTATCAGCTGCCATGTTTGCTTCCCGGAAGGTATGCAAAATTATGGCCTCAGGTCGGTCATGAATTAGAGCCCTTGCTTCATGGATGTAGTCATCAAATATCCAAGGAGCTCTCTTAGTGTTCTTTAGAAGATTTATAATAATAAGAGAATCACCTTCCACCAACAGTTTCCCTGGATAATTCTCTGCCACCTTGAGGCTCCTCCAAACTGCCCTTGCTTCAGCCACATTGTTAGTTTGAGCTCCAAGATGTTAAGCAAAAGCTACAAGCACCTCACCCTTGTGGTCTCTAAGTAAGCCACCAGCCTGACTTCACCTGGGTTGCCCCTAGATGCCCCATAAAAATTTAACTTAATCCACCCTAGGGGGGGTGGGGTCCATGTGATCATGGTTCTAGGACAGACTTGAGGATGATTGAGGCCATCAGTGAGAGGTAAGTTTAATGACTGGCCTAATGAAGCTTCAAAAGGATTTGGAGGTCTAGAATCTGCAGGCACTAAACAAGTATTCTCATTAGCATATGCTAAAATTTTTGACAAGACAGAGGATGACTGAGAAACCTTATCCAAGAAGGCCCGACGATTCCTTTCCAACCATATCTTCCACAAGTAGTGATGAAGGCAGATCTTCCACATATACCTAAGACGCCTATTCAAAAATGGGGAAGGCCACTGGACAAATAAGTCAAAAATGGATTGAGGATGGACCCAATAAATATGAAACACTTGTAACAGACCTAACAAGATTGAGACAGAAAAATTACAATACGAAAACAAATGATCAATAGACTCCCACTCAGACATACAGAGATAACACCTATTAACAACAATCACACCTCTTTTTATTAAGTTATCCATGGTGAGGATCTTATTTTGGATGTCCAACCATGCAAAAAACCCAACCTTCGGAACAATGCTTTTGGGCCAAACTTCCAAGTGAGGGAAAGTAGGTTCATCATTATCAATAAGCATCAGATAAGCAGTCTTGATAGAAAATTCCCCATTGTCTGAAGCTTCCCAGATAAGCTGGTCCTCAAGAATTCCAGAAGGGAGTAAAGACTGTTTTAATTCATTCTCCAGTATTATTGATGCCCCTGGTAGATCATTATTCATTATTGGCTTCCATACCCTTCTATTGTTTGACAAAGTAATAAAATCTGCAACTTTGGTACCAAAAACTTCAATTGTCCAAGCTCACCACTGTTAGCTTTTGATTCTCAATACTTAATGTAAATAACCATCGAATCAAATATAAAGTTGCAATAGTCAATAATGTCAATAGTTTTCACAAGTATAACTCAGACAAAATTTCATAAATAACTCACAAAATAGTCATATAAAATTGTTCACAAAAATAATAAAATGATATGGAATAAGGGTCACACACTCCTTCTCTTCTTTACAATGCCTAGTCACACACACACACACATATATAATATAATGTAACTCTTCATATGGAGGACTCTTGGCCTTCAATATTCTTTGAGACTCTTGACTTTCCTATTATAAGGACACATGTGCACTCTTCCATAATGAACACTTGTGCACATTTATGCTCACTACACTTGCACACTTAATAACATGAAACCTATTGCTCACTACCCCATAAATATAATCTATGTTGACCACATGTCAATTTAGGTAGGCAGGTAGGAGAATAATTAGGTAGCAAATTTTTTGTGTACACTATACCGTGGGCACCTAGTACATATGGGACCAATATGATATAATAATTATTTTTGTTGTAATATGGAATTAGTAACTTGGTTTACCTCTTGCTTGTGGACCAAATCTTGTGGACCAAATAATAGTCTATATAAGAGTATGGGTGGGAGTGGAATGTATCTCATATTTGTTTCAAATTATATTAGAGCTCTACTTCTGAGGTTGCCCTCTTAAAGATGCCTATGATATATTTTTAATTTGAGTATTATAATTTTGCTATAATTTTTATTAATTATTCTCTTAAGCAATTTCATTATTTAATTTTATATTTCATTTAATTCCTTATTGTGGTTATCCTTATTTTTATCTAGAGGTTCTTAATTAATGGTATGAGAGCCATTTATAGTGTTTGGTAAGATTTTGTTGTAAGTAAATAGTTTTTTTCACTTTTAAGCCTAGGTATATAGGTTAGAAATGGTATTTTGGCTATTTTAAAATAAACAAGAGGATCTATTGTTAGGGAAAAGTACATTAGCCTTTAATGATAATATATGAATATGCAAGTGTTGAAGGCCCTAAAACCAAGATATTAGGAAGGACCCTACAATATGAAAGTGGCCTCCCATATACCTTACATATATTGGGAGGTCATTATTAGAAACTGTAGTGATTTTTCACTACACTTAAAATATTTTTATTTAGAACAATTTTAAAAAAAGGGCAAAGAAAAGATAAATAGGTATTATGTAGAGAAAGAGGTATTAGAAAAATATAAGGTGTCTTTCCTCTCATTCAATTATTGTAATCAATGGTCAGTGCTACTGTATAAGGTCAAAAAATTGACTAAAAACCCCAAAAAATTCTATAGACTGTTTGATCAAATTATTAATGGCCTATGCTCTTTTATAAACATTTTGACCAAAATAAATTACAAACCACCCGACAACATATGTAATTTCTCAAAAAAAACCTCAAGGTCAAAAGATGATGAAAATGTTTGAAGATCAAAAAGTAATAAAAACTCTAAATATGGATAATGAAGAAAAGTTTTTCATGTCGACTCAAGGGATTTCAAGATATTTTCAAGGATAGGTGGGGGATTTTTAAATTTTTTTTGACTATTTTAAAGATTATAATGAAATATTAAGAGAAAATAATTTCTACGAACCTTTTAGTAGAAGGTTAGAAAAGTATAAAAGTTTTCTAAAAATACAATGCAAGAAGACAAGCAAACATTTCATAAACTATTTTATTGAAAATAAATAACCCACATTTCTTTGGATAATGAGGGAGGCTATGGGGGAGACAACAAACTTTGATATAAAAGGCTTATATAATGCAAAAATTGCCAAGGAAAATAAATATCATGTGGCAAATCCATAGAATATAAAGGTCATATTGCATAACAAGTAATTTGCAAAGACATTATAGCTAGTGTACAAACTCCTAGAAAGGTAGTTGAGTTAAAAAAATGAGTAGTTACTAAAGGTTCTAAAACCACATATCAATACCACTTGGGATTAACAATCCAAGGAGATTGGTTGACCTATTGAAGATAAAAATATGGTAGCTACAACAGGAGTACCCTCAAGTCCAATAGTGTTGATTACAATGGATTCCTATGTTCAATATCAATGATCCCTAGAAAGGTAGTTGAGTAGTAGTAGTAGTGGTATTTTCACATCTAAAGGCGTATAGTCATTTTGCATTGGTGATTCTAGATCTAGAGACCTTAAAAAGACCAACATACTTTTTATAGGTAAGATCCTTGTTGGTCTCGAAATCTACCTAAGAGAAAGGATTGTGCACCCATAGATCCTGATCAACTTTGAATGACTATGAGGACATGAGGCTCTCTGGTCAATCTCTAGAGAATTTTGGTTCCTTATGAAAGCCCTATCTAAATACTTCCTAAATATATGGGAAAAAGGTGCTAAAATTAATTAAACATAGTCAAATCTAGAACTTATGGTAGTGTGTATTAGGTCACATAAAAACACATGCAAGAGACTATGCCATAATACAAAGCAAATTTCCTAACAAACCATGTTTTTTCTTATAAATGGTAGAACATTTTACTCACATTTAGATGTATCTTATTGGACTACGAATTCCTAAACAAGAAAATGAATCATGAGTGAGAATCTAGAAAGTAGAATTGATACCATTAACATTCAATAAGCTAAAATTAGAAACAAGCAGTCAATCATACATTCACATTCTACATCTAAATTGAACCAGAGGTTAAACAAAAACTTCCTTTGTATTAATGTGCAAAATCCTATCTTACATGTAAATTATAAAAGCCTAAGAGCCAACCCTTTGAGTGACCTGTATTATTATAAAAGCCTAAGAAGTACTCTTGTATGGAGTAAAATATAGATATCTAGCTCATGTTAATGGAGTGACCATTTCATCCATATTGCATTGTATTTTTATCATTTCTATTTATAACATATTTTAGTCATATTGTTGTTTTACTTTCTTTCATATTTTCTATATTTCATTGGGACCTATGTTAGATCTCTCCATAATATATATCCTCAAAAGCTAACAAGAACATCTATGAGGCAGAGGTGGACTTGTCAGATTAGGATATGGAGTATAAAGAGTGATGTTGATACTTTGAATCCTTTTAATTTTTTTGTACCTTTTGAGTTGATAGTCCAATTGGGCATTTCCCTTCTTATCCTTTTGGCATTGTTATATGTTTTTTCTATGACAAGACTCAATTTTGATGTCTTTTTTGTAAAGTTGTAAAAGGTTTAGGGACCCTTTTAAAAAAAATTAATCTAATAAAAAACTATAGGAATACCATAATCATAAATTCTCCAAGGATGGAATCCCTTGTGTTTTTAGAAGGAATGGATACTGAGTACTATAGTTTAACTTTGAATTACATAATGAAAAGTTACAAAAATATGCATTTACTCCATTTTGTAGGTCTTTTATGTTTGATGCAAAAATTCCACTTTAGAAGGTAGAAACTATATCCACTAGAATTTAACTAGCTTCTCATTCTCTTTCTATTATACATATATATTTTTGTATTCATGTAATTTCTCCCAACTTAACAATTTGTTGAGAACCTAGGACTATATCTGTGTCTTCCATATGCATCATGTATAAACACATACATCTAGATATAGTTACCCATAAGAAGTTTAACAATATATACCCTTCATAAATAAGGGGTATTTACATATAATTTAAAACCAATATATTAAATTTTATGTAAAGTGAGAAAACATAATAGTAAACTTTTGCAAAACTTTACTACTTTAATTATGAGTGTGGTTAGAATTAATCAATGTAGAAACTTTTGATTCTTGATAATATATTGTACCTTTATGGTTTGGTGATATTTCACAACCATTGAGTGTAATCAAGTTGATCATACTCCAATATGGAATTCTTAAGTTAATATTAATCCTTTACCTTATAGATGAATTCTTCAATGTGACCTTGATGTGGGATCATCCAAGTGGAGTTATTTTTTTGTTTTTTATGCACATGGTTGTTATTTTTTTGTATTATTTTTGGTGCATATGGTTTGGTGCATGTGGTTTTGTGTGGGGTTTGTGTATGTGGTTTGTGCACAAGGTTTCAGTGTGCATATGGTTGGCTATAAATAAAACTAAAAAAGGATGTCAAAGTTGAGCTTTAGGAGCAAGATCAAAGACTTGGGGAGAGAAAATAAGTTGTGAACTGATTAGGTATGATAAAACCTGAATGCATTTTTATTAAAACTGTAATAATAAATGGGCATACGAGATGTCGAATACAGAATGTAAATCCTAACAAACTAACAATTAGTTTGTCAACATTCTAATTATCGACAAATAATAACAACTAAAATATCCTATGCCTATCCATATCATCCCTCCCAACCATATAAGCATTGGAATCCAATGCTTTTACAAGTGGAGAAGTGCCCCAAAAGAATGAATTCCTCCAAAGTGGTTCAAAAAGAAGAGAGATAGACTATGTTCAAGAGCCCCAAAAAGAGATCACCACTACTCCATCAAAGGGAGCTACAATGAGCAATGCTCAAAAAGGATCCATTTTAGAATCCCCGGTGGGATATTGATATTTTTTGCCTCTTGGATCAGCCTCTAGAATGTACGAGTCACTACTATACCTAAAATGATCTTGTAAACATATCTTTCAAACTTCAAAATCCGTAACTCTTCACAACAATCATTATGAACCATAAGCATGCACCTAAAACTTAGTACAAATGATTCTGCCAATTATCTTGTAACTATAGTTGGTGGAGGAATAGCGAAGGAATAAGGCATAAAACATGGGGATTCAAAATAAGCATAGAATGGAGTTTCAGGTACCACTGAACTACACTCCTTATTACAAAAGCATAAAATTGAGAAGAAGTCTCCAAAGTGTCGAAATCTCTGTAGTCTTTGGAGTTGTGAAAGCGATGCTGATGTGGTGCTACTAAAAAATCCACTAGAGACAAACCACTAAGGGCGAATGCTACTCCAATGTATGGAGTTCCCATGTGATTTCCATGATCACATAACAAGGGCCATTTGTCTTCTGAAGGAGAACGTACTTGAAAAAGTCTTAAAAAAATGATGGTGGATTTAAAGAGTGTCAGTTTCTACCAAGAATGCACTCCATATTTAAAAATTTTGGGTATGAAAGAAAGTTTTTTTCATCCCAAAATTCTTAGCAACATAAGGTCAATAAAACCTTTACAAAATAGAAAAATAATAGTCTTATTGAAACCAGCTCGAAAAGAACTTTCCAATGACTATATATAAGCCTATGCTTGCAACAATATCAAGTCTCAAAAGAGAGAAAAACAATAAGTCTGTCTAGTAGCAAAATAAAAGAGACAAATTAATATCCCTTTACAAAGGAATATTCTAAAGGTTAAAAATAGAATTTAAATTTAACCCTTTATTAATGCGTTCAAAACACCAAGTGATCCAATGGTCACTTTCTGTCCACATGGCGGTCGTAGTCCTCACATGTGGTTTTGGACATACAAAACTCCACACAACGAATGTGTGCGGCCAAAGTTGTCCACCACGATTTGCTCCACTTCGAGCAAGCACTATCCTCGTGATACAGTAGCCGATGGCTACTCAAAAGGCTACAACGAGGATTATTGGACATACTACTGGAACATTGTCAGAATCATAAATTATTGCCAAATACTTGATTTTCCTCACCAGGTGCATCAAATTTTATCATCATCTCCACACAGGCTGGCTATAGTCCACCATCCTCTATGTCCAATTGCACGCCCATAACCAGTTCGTTTATATTGGCTGTTCTACCAAATCTCCAGGTATAATTGTTTGATGACGGTCATTAAAAGCCATTGTAGTGCCACTTGGAGACCAATTAACCTTGCATGGCTGGTAGTCTTATCCATAGGGGCTCACCATATATCATGTGTAGACATTGATAGAAAATGTTTGAAACTAATGCCTGGGGATTGCCATAACAATTCTGCTACATTCTATGTGCATTCACCTCAAAATCTAGGGATTCTTTTGAATCAGGCAACAAGAGTATTCACTATTCTAGATCTGCATGAAAATCGAGCACTTTGGGTGAAATCCGTCTTGGTAGTATCTGATCGTTGTTCATCCACGCTCGATGTGTTGGAAAAAACTTTTTCAAGGATCGTCAAGACCGATGTGCATAGTCTAGAAGTATGTAGAGGGGCTCCATAAAGAGATCAGGTATGAGAAAACCTGAATGCATTTTTATTAAAATTGCAATAATAAATAGGCATACGAGATGTTGAATGCAGAATGTATTCTAACAAACTAACAAATAGTTTGTGACATTTTAATTATCGATAAATAATAACTTATGCCTATACATATCATGAACCAAGGTTTCAAAATTTATTTAAATATTGTATTTAACCAATAAAATGTATTTCTAATATTATAACTGTTGATATTGTGCAAATCAATCATAAATCAATTGTCTAGGATTTCAAGGTTATAAATGGGTAGAGAAGGTTGTAATATGTTTTTTTCTCTTTCCTATATTTCAAATGACTATCAACCTCTGAGGATGTAGAGCATGTATTGTTCTCTATTGTAGATAGCAAATCCACCTCCCATAAGAGGAAGAAGTAAAAATATAGATTTGCACAATATTGTCGACTAATTATGCAAATGAGAAGTTAGAAAATGTACAATTGGGTGTAATTGTACAAATTTATAAAAAGTGCAATTAGAAATTAAAGTCAAATTAGGTAAAATGTGCATTTAAGGTAAATTTAATAATAATCAAATTATACATAAGGAGACCTTAATGCAAGTTGATTGTTACGAGGACGGTATTTGTAAATGGTGGTTGTCTCAAGAATCACTTTGGAATGGCTCGAGCAAGAATTATAAGGACACTCCATTCAATTTTTATGGTTGTTAATTATAGTTCAATTCATAGTTTTTCATTCATGTTCATCGATGGTTCATGATAGTTGTTGTTGATTCATTGTTGATAGTCCAATCATATTTTTTTCATGGTAATTATACATATTCAGCCATAATAATGGAAGTAGCATTATAATTGTGAGTTATTGTGAATTCTATTGTACAATTGAATGATAATTTTAGATTGTGTATTCTATGCAAGTATGGCCATAATGGAATGGAATACGAATATTGTGACAATGGAATTATGTTAATTATGAACTCTTAACCTTGGAAAATGTTGAAGGATTGATCCTACATATTATTATTGTTGTACAAAAATGTTATTTTGCTTTTGTATGATTTCCATAAATATTCTTGGTGATATAAATTGATGGGTAGTGAACTAGGGTTTGCATGTCATAGAATATGCTAGAAATTGTATTAGAAGAGTAACCTAAACTTACCTTGAAATGAATCCATGAGCAAGATGGAAAATCTGAAGTGAGAGTTGCAGCAAGAGTTTTTGCCAAGCCATACAATAAACTAATCACATCATACATTTGATCATTTACCTAAATTGGAATGGAAATTACATGATGAAACTTTCACATTATGGAAAACTAGGGTTTCAAAGAAAAAAATTACAAAAGTGATCGATTTGTGTTACAAAATGAATTCCAGTGAGTTGACTAAGTGGAAAATTATACATGCCAACCTGTTGTATGATTTGGATCATACAATTGTATGATTTACAGTCTGTACAAGAAAATTTTGTGAAGTTGCAAATTGTTCAATAACAAACTATACAAGTTGTACAATTTGGATCAAAGTGATTTTGGAGCATAAGAACTCATTCCAAGATATTCCACTTCACCTTCCACTCTAGGAATAAGACCCCATGTGCTACATCTACAAGGAATGATACTGTATTTTTATGGAAGCTTGTTTGAGTTCTCTAAGTAATATTCTTGCATTTAATCTTACATCATGTTGTGTTAGGCATTATTTATGCTTTGAACACACTACTTCACTACATAAAGAGGTATCAAATCCACTATGTTTATTCATTATTTACGTTTATATGCTTATCATATAAATCTACTATTGGAAACAAAATGATAATAGTATATAGGGGAGGTATCAGATGTGAGTAGTTATAGTCTCTTGACTACCTTGAAAAAGGAGTTGTGCAAATATGTGGATGGAAGATAGTGTTTTGAGTGCATATATATATCCAAGGGGAACATGGATGACAACCCATAGGTGGATAAATTTCTAGAAGCAAGAAGAGGGAGATCATAATTTCTTCCTATGGAATTTCACATTTAGACGAGTTAATCCTTGTGTTGTAGGAGAAAACCCAACAAATGCATTTGTATGATAAGAATTGTAAGACATCCAAGAAATACTAGAAGCTATTACAAGTGGTAGAAGAAGGATATATCCTATAGAGGATTCTAAAACCTTTGATTCAAAATCAAGCACTTCATGCTTTGATGATGAATATAAACTTTATAATCAACTGATTAGGGATATTGCAAAGTTTAGTACAAAGCCAAGAGTTTAAATCCCATGTTATTTTAAAAGCCTTAAGCAATAAGAGTTGGTGGATGGATCTAGAATTAGATAAATTCTTTGAGTTGGAATGTATTGAATATCCCAAAAGAGTTAATCTTATTGTGACCAAGCTGAAAGGTCATGTATTTTTGTAGTTTTATCTCATACAAAAAAGATATTTTTTGATCAGAATTGCAAGATAAAGTCATGGAATAGAATGGCAAGGCAACTAAAAAAGTAGTTCCTGTTGGTCATCAAATCCGCATAGGAAAGGACTTTCGGTGGGTTTGCGCACCCTGGACCTACGACCAACATTGAAAGGCTGAAGGGAAGAGATGCCCATCATGCCAATATCTAAAGAAGGGCCAGCTTCTATACTAATCTACTTTTGGGGTTTGAGACAAGAGTGCAGGAAAGAAATAAACAGAGTAAGGGTTAGGAAAAGAAATAAAAAAGGGTAAGGGTTAGAGAAAGAAATAAAAAGATTAAGGGTTAGAAGATGATGATTTAAGGTGGGAGAGAACAAGAAGCACGATTACTCGCTAACAACTCGAATAGCAACAATAAATACCAATAATAACATGAAAGAAACGAAATGTCGAACTTCCTATGTATCCTCTGGATGGGTTCACAGGGTTCTCCTTTCTCTCTCGTTGGAATTTAGGGTTCAAAGTAACAGTGATCGAGACAAGGGAATAACAGAAACCTCGATCCACCAGGTAGCATAAAGGAAAGCGACAAGGCATTTTTCCTCTCCTATGTATCCTTCAGGGTGAATTTCAGGGGTTCAGTCCCCGATCGCACACCGGATTTAGGATTCAGAGTCTTAGTACGCGAACGAGAAAAGACAAAATAATTAAGCACAAAAGGCAGCATAAAATAGAGAAATAGAGCACAAAAAGTATTTAGTATTAAACGCAGGACATCAAGTTATAGCAGCTTTCTAGCAAAAAGTTCCCCTCCCCTTTACATTATAAAATCTAGGTTTTTATAGAGGACCCGACCCTCTGAGTCATTATTACACAAAATGGTGAAGTATACCCTTGAGATTGGTGAAGTTGGCACCTCGTGGCCCTCGAGACTGAGCTTTCAAATCCATTACCAGAACTGGTAACTGCAACCGGGTCAACCGTAGAAATATGCAATGATGAGTCATCTGAGTGTCCTTGGTCTCTAGGTGCAATGCTCGAGTGGCCACCATGTTTGACTAATACTTCACTTCCAATTGCCATAAATGAGCAGTGTGCTTATCGGCAAGCAAAAATGCATTTACGAGGCACTTTGATGGTCTCGGGAAAATACCCGACTTGGAGTGTGTGCCCATCACGAAAAAGCAACATGTCGCGATATCACGACATTTCTACGCCTTTAGCTTGGTTCTTCTTGTTGCATCATGAAAATATGACATGTCGCAAAATCACGACATGTCTATGCCTTTGTCTTCTTTTGTTGCTTGGAGTCGCGAAAATGAAAAGTGTCACGATATCGTGACACTTTTCGGCCTTTGGCCTTCCTCTTTGCTGTCGGTCGCAAAAATGCGACATGCACAATATCGCGACCACTTTTCTTTGCTATGCTCTTTCATTGTTGTTGGCTGCAAAAATATGACACATCGCGATATCGTGACACTTTTCCATTGCTGGAACTTCCTCTCGCTTTGAGCCACGAAAATGCAACACGTCGTGATATCGCGACACTTTTCCATTGTTGGAACTTCCTCTCGCTTTGAACCACAAAAATGCAACACGTCGTGATATCGCGACGCTTTTCCATTGCTGGCACTTCCTCTCTCTTTGAGTCGTGAAAATGCAACACGTCACAATATCGCGACGCTTTCTCGTTATTGTGCCTTTTCTTCAATGTCGATCGTGAAAATGTGACATGCGCGATATCGTGACAAATTTCTCGCCCTGGTGCTTCTTCTTGCTATCGATCGTGAAAATGCAACATGCGTGATATCGCAACAACTTTTGTCCTTTGCCTTTCTCCTTGCTTTCGACCGTGATTTTGTGACATGTCGCGATATCGTGACACCTTTCTCTTTGGCTCATCTCTGCTTCTTGCATCACGAAAATGCAACACGTCGCGATATCGTAATGCCTTTTCCTTTGTTGCGCTCTTTGCTTGCTGGCGGTCACAAAAGTGTGACATGTCGCAATATCGCGACACTTTTCTTGCTGGCACTTTTCCCTCACTGTCGGCCGTGAAAACGTGACATGTCACAAAAACGTGACATGTCACAATATCGCGACACTTTTTGCCTCTGCTCCTCCTTCATGCTTTCGGTCGCAAAAATGCGACATGTCACGATATCGCAACACTTTTTCCTTATGCGCTTTGGAGCTATTTTCTTTGGCCTGCTTTTTCAGTGAAGCTTTTTCTTCTTCATTATGTATACAAGGGAGTGGCATGGAAAGCCAAAATTGGTACAACACTTACAAATGCTTTCGAAGCAATAAAAAGAAATAGTTTACAAAAGGAAATTTTTTATTTTTTCCTACCCCTTGTGCAATGTAACAAAATTGTCAACATTATTGGTAGCTCGTGGGGCATTTTGCTAGTCTAAATGTAGAGATCCCAGGCCTTTATCCATTGTGCAATAGAGTCATTCCCATTATATTCTTCTCTGATCATCCACTGACAGCATATATTTTTTGTTTGTGCCTAAGCTCCTAAGCAACCTTAGTGCTTTCGGCTCTTATTTACTAGTCGGGCTATTTACAATTTATACAAAATTTGTGGCATGACAGACATACCACCATCACAAACTCAGCCTCGAGTGTCTATCCGATGAATCTGTAGTGCCCGAACTAGATCATATTGAACTTCAGTTGATATTTGAAGTCCGGCTGGCTTCTTCCCAAAGTTGTCCATGCTGCAAACAAGAAGTAGCACAGTGAGTTGTCACTCCTGCCAGTACCCGCACTACTAATGCAAGTTGTGGCGAAGAAGTTTACCACACAAGGGTCTTCTTAGGGCACTAGCCATAGTGATGTCTAGAACCAGAATACCGAAGAGTCTAGTAAATGTGGGCTGGGTACAGGTTCCTCCATTTTCTCGATGCGATAACAGGGCTCCTCCGGCAAAGAGCAAACTTCTATGATCTCTTCAGGTTCAGCCTCTTGGTGAGGTACGCTTGATGGATTTTGGTTGAACATTTGCGTGCTATGCTCAGGGATACAAAAAGAGTGCAAAACTAGGCCCTCTTCATTTTTAGGCTCCACCACTTGAGCCTGCTCCTCTTCTTGGCCCGTCCCCGGATGGAGATCACAAGAAACCGTATTGTTCATTTTTGGGGCAAAGCTTACAAACTGCCAGGGTTGGACTTGGATGGGATCTGCCTCTCGAGCTCCACATGACTGCATCTTAGGCTTCTACTTAGTATTAGGAGTCTGCCATGAAGAATACTGTGTTGGACAGACAGGAGTAGCAACTATGGGAGAAAGTGATGGGGCCTCTCCCCACTGCCACTTTCCTGATAGAAATTGTTTTGCGCATACTACTTCCTCGAATATCTGAGGGAATATTTGTTCACCAGATCGTAGCAAGAGGAGGCCTATGTTTGGATGGAAAGCCCAAACATAGTAGAGGTGGGCTTGGGCGGGAATCGGTTGGATCTCCCTTGGAATTCTCTTCTAGCTTCTGATGAATCATATATTGAAGTTCGTGATGCTCTCCAAAGATGCTCTCTTGATGGTGGAGAGGTGCGTCAAAAGCTGGAAGGGATCTTGAGAGCCATCAAATGTTTTGAATAGTGCTCCTGCTAAGTCATCCCATGAGCAGATACTCCTAGGCCCGAGCAGTTTGTACCACTGTAGTGCCCTTCCTTCTAGAGATAGGACCAGAAGTCTAACCATGACATCTTCATGGATTATGTCATAGAGGAATGCTAAATCAGCAACAGCTTCAAGGTGCTCTCAGGCCATTCCCATGGTGCCATCGTATGTTGTCAATGCCTTCAAGGTGATTTTGGGAATATTGTGGTAGCTTTGGAGGTTCAAGGGGTCTTGGTCATCCCAGCTAGGAAAGCTTACCCCCACCATTATAGCAGTGGTCTACAGATATCACGGTTATCACTGCTAAGTCAGAGTCGCCAGGTGAACATTCTTTCTTCGCCTGTGAGGTCAAGGCTGCTCATCGAACCTTGATTCCTCTGAGATATCTTCTTTCATCTTAAAAAAATGCACCTACAATCAATAAATCTGGGTATTCAGCTCAACGGAGTTGCCAGGTGACTTTTCCAGATAAAAACAAGCCAGAGATTCACCAAACTCGAGCTTTCTTAAAACACGAGACTTTTGGCATGAAGGTACTGGTCTTTACGACTTAGATATTTTTGGATAAAACAGAGTCGCCAGATGCTAGGAGTCTTTTGGTAATGACAGCATCAATTCTCACTACCACTTAGAAGATGAGACTGACCGGATCTCACCGGGAACTGTTAGAACTATTGGCTCCGGTGGAGATGGGCTTGAGGTCTGTGAAAATATGGGACGTTAGTCCCACCGGGCGTGCCAAAAACTATTGGTCATCAAATATGCACAAGAAAGGACTTTCAGTGGGTTTGCGCGCCCTGGACCTGTGACCAACATTGAAAGGTCGAAGGGAAGAGATGCCCCTCGTGCCAATCTCCGAAGAAGGGCCAGCTCCTATACTAATCTACTTTTGGGGTTTGAGACAAGAGTGCAGGAAAGAAATAAACAGAGTAAGGGTTAGGAAAAGAAATAAAAAAGGGTAAGGGTTAGAGAAAGAAATAAAAAGAGTAAGGGTTAGAAGATGATGATTTAAGGTGGGAGATAACAAGAAGCACGATTACTCACTAACAACTCAAATAGCAGCAAGAAATACCATGAATAACACAAAAAAAATGAAATGCCAAACTTCTTATGTATCCTCTAGACGGGTTCGCAGGGTTCTCCTTTCTCTCTCGCTGGAATTCAGGGTTCAAAGTAACAACGATCAAGACAAGGGAATAACAAAAACCTCGATCCACCAGGCAGCATAAAGGAAAGTGACAAGGCATTTTTCCTCTCCTATGTATCCTTCAGGGTGAATTTTAGGGGTTCAGTCCCCGATCGCACACCGAATTTAGGATTTAGAGTCTCAGTACGCGAATGAGAAAATACAAAAGAATTAAGCACAGAAGGTAGCATAAAAGATAGAAATAGAGCACAAAAAGTCTTTAGTATTAAACGCAGGACATCAAGTTATAGCAGCTTTCTAGCAGAAAGTTCCCTCCCCCTTTACATTATAAAATCTAGGTTTTTATAGAGGACCCGACCCTCTGAGTCATTATTACACAGAATGGTGAAGTATACCCTTGAGATTGGTGAAGTCGACACCTCATGGCCCTCAAGACTGAGCTTTCAAATCCATTACCAGAACTGGTAACTACAACTAGGTCAATCGTAGAAATATGCAATGATGAGCCGTCTGAGTGTCCTTGGTCTCTGGGTGCAATGCTCGAGTGGCCGCCATGTTTGACTGATACTTCGCTTCCAATTGCCAAAAATGAGCAGCGTGCTTATCGGGAAAGCAAAATTGCATTTATGAGGCACTTTTATGGTCTCAAGAAAATGCCCAGCTTGGAGTGTGTGCCCATCGTGAAAAAGCAACATGTCGTGATATCACGACATTTCTACACCTTCAGCTTGGTTTTTCTTGTTGCATCACGAAAATATGACATGTCATGAAATCGCGACATGTCTATGCCTTTGTCTTCTTTTGTTTCTTGGAGTTGCAAAAATGTGATGTGTCACGATATCACGACACTTTTTGGCCTTTGCCCTTCCTCTTTGCTATTGGTCATGAAAATGCGACATGCGCGATATCGCGACCACTTTTCTTTGTTGTGCTCTTTCATTGTTGTTGGCCGCAAAAATGTGACACGTCGCGATATCGCGACACTTTTCCATTGCTGGCACTTCCTCTCGTTTTGACCCACAAAAATGCAACACGTCGCGATATCACGATGCTTTTCCATTGCTGGCACTTCCTCCCGCTTTGAGCCACGAAAATGCAACACATCACGATATCGCGACACTTTTCCATTGCTGGCACTTCCTCTCACTTTGAGCCACAAAAATGCAACATGTTGCGATATCGTGACGCTTTCTCATTCGTGTGCCTTTTCTTCAATGTCGGTCATGAAAATGTGACATGCACGATATTGCGACAACTTTCTCGCCCTGGCGCTTCTTCTTTTTGTCGGTCGTGAAAATGCGACATGCACGATATCACGACAACTTTTTTCCTTTGCCTTTCTCCTTGCTTCCAACCATGATTTTGCAACATGTCATGATATCACTACACCTTTCTCTTCTGGCTCATCTCTGCTTCTTGCATCACAAAAATGCAACACGTCATGATATCGCGATGCCTTTTCCTTTGCTGCGCTCTTTGCTTGCTGGCGGTCGCGAAAGTGTGACATGTCGCGATATCGCGACGCTTTTCTTGCTGGCACTCTTCCCTCGCTGTCGGCCACGAAAACGTGACATGTCACGATATCGCGACACTTTTTGCCTCTACACCTCCTTCATGCTTTCGGCCGTGAAAACGCGACATGTCTTGATATCGCGACACTTTTTCCTTATGCGCTTTGGAGCTATTTTCTTTGGACTGCTTGGCAGCAAAGCTTTTTTTTCTTCATTCTGTATATAAGGGAGTGCCATGGAAAGCCAAAATTGCTGCAACACTTACAAATGCTTTCGAAGCAACAAAAAGAAACAATTTACAAAAGGAAAATTTTGATTTTTTCCTACCCCTTGTACAATGTGACAAAATTGTCAATAGTTCCTACCATAATATTATGAATTGACTCTTTTCAAGAAGATTAAAAACCCAAGGCAAAAGGATTCAAGTGTAAAATAGTACACTAATGCTTTCCAAAGGTATTTCCATTTGAACTAGACAACTAGAGACTATTATAGTCATATTTTTGAGGTATGTTAATGATCCAAACTTTCTATTCAAGATGAAATTAGTATGTTGAATATTAAGAGCATGGATGATGCATATCAATATGGATGCAAATCTCAATAGGAAGTTTGTATAGTTCTATAGAGGTAGAGGTATGAGAAAACACCAAGGGGATAAGGATCATGTAGTCAAGAAGGACGAGGAGATTGCGAGCTCAAGAAGACCTCAAAGATATAAATTCTAACCTAACAAATGTAGGTGAATGCTACAAGGGATTAGGATAAGACTCCATGGTTCAAAGGAACCTACTTTAACTATGGGCTTCAACCATAAATGCATAGAATGCAAAAAGCCTCCAAAATTCAACAACAAAGCTAAAAATAGAGCTAATATAGCCGAGGGATAGGAGGAAGAGAGTTATGATGGATCTAAATATCACACCATTGTAGGATATAGTGAGCAAATAATGGTAAGGAAAGCACTAACATCAAGCGAATATGATGGATAATCCTAGTAGAGAAAAAGAATTTTCAAGAGTAAATGCTTGTTAGGAGGAAAAATATGCAAGGTGGTTGTGGAAGGAGGTATAATTAATAATTTTGTATCAACCTATATGGTATAGAAGCTTAATTTGAAGACTAAGGATCATGTAAAACCATACAATTTTTTATGGCTGCAAAAATACCAAGCCACCATGGATAAGAGATGTAAGGTGTTGTTTTAGATTGGTAAATAATGTGATGAAGCATGGTGTAATGTGATTCCTATGGATGCATCCCATTTTTTGGTGATTAGACCCTATTATTATTATAGAAAAATACTCCATGATGTTTTCCTAAATACTATCATAGTTGATAAGGGACGTAAGAAGTGGAAATATAGATCCCACAAGATTGAAGCAAAGAAGTTAGTTATGGTATAATACTTCTTGGATAAAAAGGGTTCCTAGAGGAGACAAAGGGGAAAATAGTGTGCTATGCATTTCTTCCTAGAGAGGAACAAAGGGATGAGACAATACCTATTGAAGTTGTAGCAATCTTGAAGGATTATCCTGATGTTGTCACTGATGATGACATGCCACCCAATTTGCTATCCATGAGGAAGATCTCCCACAAGATGGATTTGATTCCTAATTCTAATCTTCCCAACAAGTCACCTCATAGGATGGATCTTATGAGAACTATGAATTTGAACAAGAAATTCAAGAAGTTGCTTCAGAGGGGCTTGATTAGAAAAATTCTAAGCCCATGTGCAGTACGTGTTATCTACACACCAAAGAAATATGATGAATGGATTATGTGTACTAATTTCTAATCCATCAAAAATATCACTACTAGATACAAATTTCTAATCAAAATAATAGATTATTTACTAGATCATTT
This sequence comes from Wollemia nobilis, assembly GCA_028583015.1. Taxonomy (NCBI): domain Eukaryota; kingdom Viridiplantae; phylum Streptophyta; class Pinopsida; order Araucariales; family Araucariaceae; genus Wollemia; species Wollemia nobilis. The sequence goes on from JAQPPZ010000523.1 coordinate 28,399,482, forward strand.
ATGTATATCTACATTATTTTTCAAGATTTATTTGAAGAGTGGTTACCATCAAATCATAATAAGAGAAGATAATGAGTGGAAACATCCTTCTAGATGAAGGATAATCTATATAAGTTGTTTTTAGCATAGGGGTGAAGTATTACTAATGGGGATGTAGTTTTCCAGAGCTTAGAATGATCAATGTATTATATCTAACTTGTTTACCAAATCATACAATCATACAGTCCCTAAAGCTACCCTTTTATGCCTAAAGAACAACTTGTATGGAACTTAGTTCGACACACTATACAATCAAAAATCATACAGTGAAATTTCTTGTACAATTATTCACTTAACCAAACTTTCAGATTCAGTTTTGGAGGTTGTACATAGTTTTGTAATTAATAAATCGATTCCACAAAACTACCAAATCGGGTAAGTTTCCTTTTATTGCCTAAATTGTCAAATCAGATAAATTGTATTTGTACGATTTGCATGAACTCTGGTGTATGATTTGCATGAAATGAAGGTACATAAAAGTGCAAAATTAGATAATCCAATGGTCCAATCTCTCTTAGATAGGTTTTGTAAGGATTTAATATGCCAATTAATCCATTTCCTGCAGCACGCAAAACATATTAACAGGGATTGAGAGTGATGCAATTCCAATGGCTATGCCTAGAAATAATATAGTAGTTTTCAAGAAATCCTCCTAAGTGCTTCCATGCTCACATATCATTCCACAAAGCTTCACCAGTGCCATATTCATCCAAGTTACCAAAACAATGCATAAACTAATCAAAACATTCACCAAAAAGTACATGCAACATGATTAAACCATAAATCATCATTCATCCATGCTAGAATCATACACAACCTAGAACAAACATATTCATGCTCATTTGTATCTTATTTTTAATTCAAGCAATTACAATATGGTTGATCTACAATTACTGCAATAACTCAAAACATACTAGTCTAAGTCACATAGATTCTCACTAGCAAATATCCAGCAACAACCAGACCTACAAATTTGAAAATTGGGCCTTATATAATGTTGCCAAAGTTGTTCCAAAGTGGTTCCTGAGGTAATTAATTATTTTACAATTTTCCATGCATAACAAAATGCATTAATTAATGCTTTTACTAAGTCTAACACTTTAATTATCAAACGTATGCACCATTTTAACCTGAAAGTACATTTCCCATGCATTTCATTGTATTTCAATGTGCCTTGTATGGTTTATCTTCACCTTGTATGATTTTAAATCCTAGTTGTATGGTTTACTCCTACCTATACGATTTACAAAACTTATACTAACTGTAAAAATTATCAAAATTGAGCAAATCCATTTGTTCACTTTCTCTTCTTCAAGGAGGTGGATTTGTTGCCTACATATGCCCTCCCCTTTACTTTGGTCGGTTTCCTCATCGACTAGCCTTTCTAATTTAGTTGTTCCTTGTAGTCCGCAATTATATCCTACAAGTTAGTCACTTTGGTTTGAATAATTTCACGTTCATTCTTCAACTTGGCTACATAGCTTCTCATTTCCACTACTTTCGTGCCATGGAAATTAGACTTCTACTTAGCAGTCTTTAGGAATTCCACCATTTGATTTTCTCGATTAGTGGCACTCCTATTCAACCTCTCCTACAAGTGGGCTTCTGTTCGAGTCACCAACTGAAGTTCCTCATTCTTCTCAACAATGGTCTCTAGGTGGTGATGAATATCAGCTTCCAAGGCACGAACAATATCTTCTCTACCCTTTAAATGTGCTTGCCAGGACCAATTCATTTGTTTCTCCCTTGGGAAAATTATATGCAATGGTGTAAAGAGTGGCTCAAAGGCGTCAGTTGAGCTAAATTATAAAAAAAAATTGTTTTGTGGATACTCTCCCCATTTGGAATCATGGATAAGAAGGAAATGGAGAAATTTAAATAGAGCACTTTTGCCCATATTCGCTTGTTGCTCTGTTTTGGGTGAAACTAATTTCAAGAATCAAAGAAGACTTTTAAAAGGCATTTAGATCAAACAAATAATTAGAATTTAATTATTGAGGTGAAGAGTGACTATATTTGTTGATTTCTTAGTGAAAAGGGTGCAAAATTAAAGATCACATGATGATTTTCATGAGTTCCAAGACATTCCCTATTTACTTCACCTCTTTTCAAAATAAGGCTTAGGTTTGGTAGACTTTTTGGACAAGGGCAAATTTCCAAGGAACAATGGAGGTACCAATTCAATGACCATATTTGCATTTTTTTGTGCACCGACACCCAAATTTATTGATTTCCTAGGATTTTTTCCTTAAAATATGGATCCACTATAGAAGGAATATTTTTGAGGATTTTTGAGGAGAAGATCCCTCTTGCTAGTTCCTAATCTAGGGATATTTGGTCTTTTGTGTATTAAATGAATAGAGGCAAAAACTTATATAGATACTATATATTTTCAATGTTAAAAAGGAGGATAGACACTGTAAAAAAATACTTCATGTTTTCTACGTAAATAGAAGGAGCCTGGATTCTGATTCTGCAAATGATTTTTATGTGTGATTTCTCTCTACTTTAATCATTTATGTTTTATATTCATATATGTTATCTTCTAAGTTTAAATTCTACATTTGGATTTGAATGTTGCTAGTGAGAGAGTGAGTACTGGAATGCAACTTTGGAAGTTATCTTCATGAAATTGTAAGTGGATTATTTGCCTTCTTTCTATTATGTGCTGCTATAACACTTGATTCAAATTTTTGCTACTAATCTATCTCCAATCCTATATCTTCTAGCATATGGCCATATATCCCATTTCTTTTCATCATTTCTATTTCTTTCCTGCAACTCTAAAGTTAAAATCATTGTAGGATTAGTAAGAGAGCCAACTCTCTAGATATTGGCATACAGGACATTTCTTTCCTCCAAACTTTCAATGGTCTTCGTGTCTAGGGTGCACAAACGTATGTTTGTATTTTAGGTAGATATTTGACCAACATGGTGGCATGGGCCACACATAACCCAAGGTTGATTATATTATAATATTATATTATATTATATTATATTATTAGATTAGTAGTAGGCTTCTCAAAGTAGAATAAGAACATGGATATATAAAGAAGATATATTTGTCATTGTAATCAAGATGGAGAGGAATCTTATGTAATCATATTTTTCTCTGAAGTGGCTAATGGTACTTTGCCCTCCTTAAGTGGAAATCTCATCTTGGTAGATCTTGTGGAGTTATTCCTTCCTTAAGGATTACTATTGGTGTTTCCCTACCTTAAGGGTATTATCTATATCTCTCTCATTTATGGATTGTTATTGTGGATAATTATTTATGGATGAATGATTTTATATTCTACATAATGGTCAATGATTTATGTTAATAAAAATAAATTTATGCAACAAGTGGTATCAAAGCAACAATTTTGGCAAAGTGGGGATTTTTTTGTGGAATTGTAGAATTAGGGCAGATTTTTTTTGGAAAAACATCTCATATTTTAAGAGCCATATCTCTGCGAAATTTTATCCGATTTAGGAAATTATTGGATCAGTTTGTGTAAATTTTGAAGATATTTAAAATGAGTGGTCATATGAAGGAATATGAGTAGTATTGAGGGATATACAACCTTTTTAAATCAATCATCTAGAACAAGTACAGTGACAAATTTTGAAAATAAATTCTGGAAAAACATCTCATCTTTCAAGAGTCATATCTTTGCAAAACTTTATCCGATTTAGACGTTTCTTGGACCAGTTTGTGTAGAATTTTAAGAGCTTTAAAATGAGTGGTCATATAAATCAATATGAGTAGTATTAATGGAGATATGACCTTCTAAAGTCAGCCATATAGAACAAGGGTAATGACGAATTCTCAATTCATAATTTTTTCAAAAGACAAAATCTGTTTAGTTCATGTAAGAAAATCAGTTGCTATTTATTTTGTTTGGAAGAAAAATTGTAGATCTAGTTGTTTATGTGGAATTTTAGCTTCAATTTAGTGGGGAGTTATATATTTTTATAAAACCCTAGTTTGCATTGGGGTATGATATATATTTTCATGAAACCCTAGATTTGCATTATCTTGAGGTGTGAACTTATGGAGCTACAAATTTTTTATGGAGAATATGATATTGATGTTAGGGATTGGTGGAAAAATTTTAAATGGTTGTATCAACCTCTTTGGAAAATTATGCTTCCTCGCTATCTTGGAGGAGAAGCTCTCTCCTGGTTTTATAGTTTTAATAGTGCCTTCACTTGATATGAAATGGAGCATGCATTTTTGAGCAAATGGATACATTTTCAATTACAAAGAAAGTTAGAAATTTGTAAGAGATATCTTGAGGAAAGGATTAAAAAAGATAGCTTGATGGATGTCATAAAAAACCTTGAAAATAAACTACATGGAATTCAAAATGACCAAAATGAAATGAAAGGTGAATGGGAAGTTTTCAAGAAACAGAACGAATACTATGAAAAAGAAATAAAATTAATCAAAGATAAAGAGAAAAATTATAAGGAATATAATCAGAAGAATGAAGCCACATCTTTGGATTTTCAAAAGCAATTGAAATATCAAAATGGTTTAAATTCATTTAAAAGTTCTATTTTGCAGGTTCATGGAAGCATTCAAAAGGAGCAGGTTATTATTTCCATTGATCCTAGTAGCAGCTATAATTTTATTAATATTGTTTTGGCTAAGAGGTTGTAGGTACAAGAAACAAAAATAAAGGACATACATCTTGAGGGTGATAATGTTCAAATTTTTGAAGGTTTGAAGATCACCATGGATAAATATGTTTTACATTCAGATTTTCATACTATTGAGATGAATTATGAGGATATTGTTCTTGGTTATCCTTGGTTAGATTCTTTGGATACTGTTAAAATTAATGTGCAAAAGAATTTTATGAAGTTATGGTATAGGAAAAAGAAGATAAAATTATAGGATATTTCTCAGATTAAGGACCAAGGATCCAAGGAAAAATAAGAAGTGGTTGTAGAGAAACAACTTGAAGAACAAACAAAAGAACCTAAAAAAAAATCCAAGAAGGTAGTAATAGCAACAGAGTCCATGGAAAATGCAACAACGATTGAGTCCATGGAAAAAAAAGTACCAGAGTCCAAGGAAACTTTGATAGAAGAGCACAAGGACACACCAAACAAAGAGAATAGAAAAGCACAATGTGTAGAATATTTTAAAACAATGGAGACAAATGTTAAGGAGTTAAAGTAAGTAGTAGCTTATCATCATCCACAACACCATGAGTGAAAAAAATCTTAGAGTTATGGCTCAAGGCAACAATATTATGGTTCTACATGGAATCAAAAGAGTACCATGTATGGTAGTTTTTGGAAGAGAAAGCATAGTGATATTGGTTTTCAGAGCGGTTCATCAACATCAAGGAAAAAGTGGACCCATATTTCAAGTTATCAAAATACAATAGCAAAAGTGTGGAGCTAACAAAGTATATTTGGATACTCAAGTGGCAAAATGGTATACCAACATCAATATATCACTAAGATGGATGGATGATCGAGATTGGTACCAGTTGCTTACATTGCGTGGAAAATCATATTATCTTGTTTCTTCATATATTTTGAGGACGAAACATTTGTAATGAGGGTGGCATGTTAGGGTACTCGAATAGATATTTTGGGATATATTATTATATTGTATAAGGGTTGACATGGGCCACACATAACCCAAGGTTGATTGTATTATGATATTATATTATGTTAGTAGCAGGCTTCTCAAAGTAGAATAAGATGGATATATAAAGAAGAAATATTTGTCATTGTAATAAGGATGTGGAGGAATATTATGTAATTGTCTTTGCCCATGAAGTGGCTTATGGGACTTTCCCCTCCTTAAGAGGAACTCTCATCTTGAGAGATATTTTGAAGTTATTCCTTCCTTAAGGATTATTATTGGTGTTTCCCTGCCTTAAGGGTATTATCCATCTCTCTCATTTGTGGATTGTTATTATGGATAATTATTTGTGGATGAATGATTTGATATTTTCCTAAAAATCCCTATATTGGACGGCAAGGTGAACCAATTCTATTTCTCTTTCTCTTTTCCTCCCTATTTCTCCTATTTTCCTAAAATCCCTATATTCCCTAAAGTCTTTTGGAGTTACCATTATAAATACCATTGTAATATCAATTTTTTAAGGTTCAATATATATTATTTTCTATTTACTCATAATTTTTCTCTCACAAACCACATCTAGTATCAGAGTCGAAGCTGAGAGGGCACAAGGATCTAGGCGAGGGAGGCTCGAAGAATGAGGTGAGAGAAGCCCGCAACACACAACCTAAAGCAAGGTCGAGGTGGAGCCCGTAGCACATAGCTTAAGGTGAGAGAAGACCGAAGCATGCAAATCGAGGTAAATTCTAGGGCAGGCCAACATAGCAAGCATGCGAATACTGGAGTGACGTAGGAGGACCTATCACAGAGCGACACGTGGTGAGAGGAGGATGACTCAGGAGCTAACACAGACATACACGTGGCACAAGGAGGAAGATTAATGTAGCAGCAAAGGGAGAAACATGGCGGGGAGTGGTTGGTCGAAAGGAGGCCAAAGGGGTGATCGTTGATTTCCTGAAGGCAATCGCTTCATTACTCGCCCGCCCAGGGTTACAAACCCTGTTTTTGCCCTTGTCCTGCTCAATGTGGGACAAAAGAATTTCAATTTTTTTTATTAAAATCATCATCCACTACATTTCAAATATAAAATCTTCCTCCTTCATACCCATCCATGGGCATAGCTCGAGCAGCTAAGGAGGAGTGCTTGTGAGTAGGGTGTCTCGGGTTCGAATCCCGCCAGGAACATTTTTAGTTTGTTTTTTTTTAATCTCTGGGAAGCACAAGCTATAAAAGGATCATGGATCCTTTATGTTTCAAATAGACACCGTGGCACATTGGTCAAAAGTTTTGTGACAGTCAAGAGGTCACGGGTTCGAATGGGCTAGAGGATAAATTTTATTAATTTTTTTTTTATCATTTAAACTTTAGAATATTTAAAATTATTAAATATTAATTTAATAAAATTAAACTAATTTATAATTATTTTAAAACTTTGGTTTTAATAATTATAAAGTTATTTTTTTATTAAATATGAATATTTAATTTTTTTATTAAGTTTAAATTTTAAAATTTTTATTGTAAAAACCCTAGAGGCTTGATATTGTCAATTATTGGAGCCTTGTAAATTTCACATTTTGTGAAAATTTCAGAGATCGCAAAAGAGGTTAAAACTTTCATAAGAGGAAAGAGTGTGTAATTGATGTGAATCCAGCTACAAGAGGTAAAATTAAAATACCTCCCATTACATAAAAATTGTGGTAAATGAAAATAATATGTAAAACCCTCCATTTACATGAAAACTACAGTACATGGAAATAAAGCAGTAAATAATTTATTTTCTCATTCTTGGATTCACTTCCCTTTTACAATGCAATAGCAAGGTAATATATATCCCCAAATAAAACCTAAAACTTGAAGCCCTAAAAGAACCCTAAAAGAAAACCCTAAAGCTTAAAACCTAAAAATAAAAAAAATTACTATTTTTGGCAAATTACTTTTTTCATAAAAAATTGCTTTTTTTTTTAAAGTGAAAAACCCTTTGTGGGGCCGCCTTGGTCTAATAGACCACGAACAGGGGGTTCTACACCGTCAAAGTCACCCGAGAGTCGCACCCAACCCTGCCCGCACCAACATTATCAATTGGATTTTGGATACCCAATTCAAATTTTTGGTAGGGTGGAGATTTGAACCTAGGACCTCCCTTGGAGGATTGCCCTCTCCTCTCCAACTCACCTACAACACATGGGTATGCTTTTTTAGTAATTACCATTTTTGGCAAATTATATTTTGCGTCAAATAATTCCATTTTGAGTAATATAAAATTACTTTAAAACTTCTTTTAAAAAAACCCTCTAAAAATAGGCTCCTGCATCATTCTCCTTTGGTTGAAAAGAACTCTGCTCCTACGAGTTCCTCTGATCAAACTCATAATCAATCTCTATAGAGTGTCATGCATCTGCAAGTACTCCTCAAATTACCAATCTTCTTATGAGGTTTTATATCTCAAACCTCCTGCAAGCACTACACATAGTGCCAATTTATTCCTTTGAGGTTTTAAAATAGAAAACCTCCTGCAAGCACTACACAAAGTGTCAATTCTTCCCTCTGAGGTTTTTAATGAAAAAACCCTCCTGCAAGCACTACACAGAGTCCAATTTATTTTTTTAAGGTTTTACAAACCTTCTGCAAGCACTACACAAAGTATCAATTCCTCATTCTAAGGTTTTATATAAAAAAACCTCCTGCAAGCACTTACACAGAGTGCCAATTTCTTTCTCCAAGGTTTTACAAACCTTATGCAAGCACTACATAAAGTGCCAATCTCTTTATATGATGCTTTTACATAAAAAAAACCTCCTGCAAGCACTTACACAAAGTGCCAATTTCTGTCTCCAAGGTTTTACAAACCTTCTGCAAGCACTGCATAGAGTGCATATTTTTTTTTTGAGCCTCTTTGGTCACCTCTCATTTTCTCTTTTCTTCTCTTCTCTTTTCTCCTCCCAACAAGATCCAACTTGCTCTAATACCAAATGATGTGAATCCAGCTGTAAGAGGTAAAAATAAAATACCTCCCATTACATAAAAACTGCGGTAAATGAAAATAATATGTAAAACCCTCCATTTACATAAAAACTACAGTACATGAAAATAAACCAGTAAATAATTTATTTTCTCATTCTTGGATTCACTTCCCTTTTACAATGCAATACCAAAGGAATATATATCCCCAAATAAACCCTAAAATAAAATCCTAAAACTTGAAGCCCTAAAAGAAACCCTAAAAACAAAAAAATTACTATTTTCGAAAAATTATTTTTTCCATAAAAAATTACCTTTTTTAGTAATTACCATTTTCGGCAAATTATAATTTTCATCAAATAATTCCATTTTGAGTAATATAAAATTACTTTAAAAAATATTTTAAAAAAACCCTCTAAAAATAGGCTCATGCATCAGTAATAAGCCTAAGAGGCTTAGTTTTTTTTGTAAAGGGCATTGATGATAAGACTGAATCGTTGTTATCATGCCTTATGTGCAATTCTAGCAAGAGAAGGTGCAGAAAGGTTTGATGAAAAGTTAAGAGGTTATGGACTCAACATTGTGTTTAGTCAACTCTAAAACACAGTAATCACACATAAAAGGTATCCTAACTCAGGGTACGAAGTAGATTTTGAAGATAACTCATTCATGAGTCAATTTGAACAATCAGAATCCATATAAGCTGCACCACAAGAATTAGAGTACACATACTACATTATTTTAGTAGAAATCCTAGAACTAGAATCACTAGAAATCATACAGATAAGTGAATACGAAGAAGAAGTGGCAGATAACTTTGTAAATCAAGAGATAGCATCCCCACATCAAGAGGAACAAGCAGTCAATGATAGAGTAGAACAAGTTAGATTTGACTTAAATTTGTAAGCTCTTCCTTCTTTCTTCTTCTTCTTTCCTTCTTTCAAACAACAAAAGTACTTTATTTTTTTATTTTTATTTTTTTAAGCAAAAAACCCCTTGTGGGGCCGCCTTGGTTTGAGAGACCATGAACAGGGGGTTCTACACCATCAAAGTCACCCAGGAGTCGCACCCGACCCTGCCCACACCAACATTATCAATTGGATTTTGGATACCCAATTCAGATTTTTGGTAGGGTGGAGATTTGAACCTAGGACCTCTCTTGGAGGATTTCCCTCTCCTCTCCAACTCACCTACAACACCTAGGTCAGCAAAAGTACTTTATTGTAACCATGAAATAAAGACAATTTTTTGGTAACTATGGCCTCACACAATAGCTTACCTATACCAAAATTTAACGGTTATGACTATGAGTATTGGTCTATAAATATGAAGACCTTGCTCATAGGTAGAGGTTTGTGGGATATCATAGAATAGGCCTACACATAACCCTCAGATTGGACAACACTTAGTGCCATAGATAAAAAAATATTAAAAGAAGAGAAAAAGAGCAACTCATCTGCTCTTTCTCATCTCCAAGCTGCATTGGAGAAAAGCATATTTCCTAGAATCGCTAATTGTACGACTGCACAAGCTGCATGGAAAGCATTAAGTGATGGATTCCAGTGTAGTAATCAAGTGAAGTAGGTAAGGATTCAAAAATTGAAGCGAGATTTTAAGAATATCTTAATGAAAGATGATGAAAAAGTTAGTGATTATTGTGTTAGAGTAAAAGCAATTGTAGATAAAATGGTTACACTTGGTGAAGAAATAAATCCTGAGATAATTGTAACAAAAGTGTTGAGAACACTTACACATAAATGGAACCATATTTCCATAATAATAGAATAATCCAAAGATATTTCCCTTTCAACATTCGATGCATTGATCATATCGTTAATGTCATATGAAGAGAGGTTTACTGAAACTCCTTCAATAAGCTATGGAGGTGATGATAAGGCCTTCAATTCCAATGAAAATAATGGAAGAGGATGGGGAACAAGTCAAGGTAGAGGAAAAAAAAGAGGTAAAGGTAGAGGCAACTATAGAGGAGGCAATTCCAACAGAGGAGGCAACTCATACAGAGGAGGCAACCAACAAACAGGTGGAAATCAGAATCAAGGTGGAAATCAAGGAAAAAGTGGCAATCAAGCATGAGAAAATGACAAGTCCAAATCAACATGTTTCAACTGTGGCAAGCTAGGTCACTTCACTCACGACTACTGGTAGAAATATTCACAAGGCTGCAACAGTCACTATGGTAATTATGGAGAAGAAGATGATATTTATAATCTTTTTCTGTCATATGGCCAATCATTTTAGAATCTAAATGATACATGGATTATAGATATTGGTTGTTCCAACCATATGAGTGGTAAAGAACATTCATTTTCTACTCTCGATTCAACTTATAAATAGCAAATCAAATTAGGGGATGATAAGACATTGCAAGTAGAGGGTATTGGAGCCATGGAGGTTCCAACCAAAGAAGGACTAAAGAAAGTGCATGACATCTATTACACTCCAAATCTCCAACACAATCTGCTAAGCATTGTACAAATGATGGAGAACAATTACAAGCTTGTATTTGATGAAGGACAATGTATTATTTTTTATAAGAATAATTGTAATCGTTTCATCACACAGGTCCCCATGACCAAGATGTTAGTCTTACAATGACACTGAGGGGGGGGTTGAATCAGTGTAGCTCTTTAAACATGAATTTATAGCTCTTAATACCACAATAATTAAAACTTATTACTAGATACATTAATTATAACAAAAGAGCATCACACAACACAAGATTTAACGAGGTTCACCAATGTGGCTACTCCTCAAAAATTGATTGCTTGGACTACCATCCAAATCCATCCTTTGTAAAGCACAAATTTACAATCAATTTACCAGCACCCACTGGAAGGAGCACCAACCCCTGATTTATCTACACCAATAGAAAGGAGCACCAACCCTTGATTTATCTGCACCAACATAAATGAGCACCAACCCCTGATTTACCAGCACCAACTGGAAGGAGCACTAACCCCTGATTTATCTGCACCAATAGAAAGGAGCACCAACCCCTAATGCCAAGCTGCAACCTGGACTTTAATTTGAATCTATAAGTTTGACAGTAAGATACCTTTGCTTTTGCAAGACCCTGACTGGTCTTCTTCACCTTTGCGTTCTTTGCACACTCTACTCTCTTTGCGTAATCACTTCACACACTGCTTCATTACAGTCGAACTTCACGATCGTCTTCTCCATTTTTGTGCACTCTACTCTCTTTGCAAATTTTGCACTTAGCACGATTCGACACAACTTGCTCTCTGTGCACAACGACCATATTTCACACATTCAACCATCTTCTCAATTCTCCAAACAACCCTCCTTTCATAACAATATTTTTTATGATGAAAACCCTAATCTTAGTCGACTATAAATCCTAATCTTAGTCGGATTTCATAACAACTATAAATCCTAATTTTAGTTGGCTGTCATCGGTCTTTGTCGGCTTTAACTCAAGGAGATGTTCGGTTTATCCATCGCTTGATGATTTCATTCTGGACAGACCCTGTAATTGCCATACTGAATTTTGATCACTCTTCGTATTTCAGCAGTATGAAATCACTCTATAACTGCCCCTGTAAATGTCGTAGTGATGTTGGTCCACTGTCATACTTCTCATTTCAGTCGGGTTCTCCTTCTTGACTTGCGCATTTACGACCTATCACAAAATCATGACATTTTTGCCTTTATAGCTTCTTTTGTTGTTGTTGCCGTGAAAATACATGTCGTGATATCATGACACTTTCACCTTTGTATGCTTTCTCTATTCTTTTATCATGATATCATGACATTTTTGCCTCCATAGACTTCATCTTTTATTTTGTCACGATATCATGACATTTCTGCCTTCGTATACTTCTTCTTTGCTTTTGTCACGATATCGCAACACTTTTGCTTCCATAGACTTTGACTTTGCTTTTGTCATGATATCGTGACACTTCTGCCTCCATAGTATTCAACTTAGCTTTTGTTGCAAAATCATGACACTTCTGCGTTCGTACTTAGCTTCTTTGATTTTGTCATGAAATCGTGACACTTTTGCCTTCGAAGTCTTCTTCTCTACTTTTGTTGTGAAATCATGACACTTCTACTTCCATACTTTACTTCTTTGCTTTTGTCACAAAATCATGACACTTCTGCCTTCGAAGTCTTCTTCTCTACTTTTATCGTGAAATTGTGACACTTCTGCTTTCGTACTTTACTTCTTTGCTTTTGTCATGAAATCGTGAAACTTCTACCTTCGAAGTATTCTTCTCTGCTTTTGTCACAATATCACGATATCATGATATCACGACATTTCTGCCTCCGTATACTTCGTCTTTGATTTTGTCACAATATCACAACACTTCTGCTTCCATAGACTTTGACCTTGCTTTTGTCGCAATATCGCGACACTTCTGCCTTCGTAGTCTTCAAATTAGATTTTGTCATGAAATCGTGACACTTTTGCTTTCGTACTTAGCTTCTTTGCTTTTGTCACGAAATCACGACACTTTTGCCTTCGAAGTCTTCTTCTCTGCTTTTTTCATGAAATCGTGACACTTCTACTTTCGTACTTTACTTTTTTGCTTTTGTCACGAAATCATGACACTTCTGCCTTCGAAGTCTTATTCTTTGCTTTTGTCGCAAAATCATGACACTTCTACTTTCGTACTTTACTTATTTGCTTTTGTCACAGAATCACGACACTTCTGCCTTCGAAGTCTTCTTCTCTGCTTTTGTCATGAAATCGTGACACTTCTGCTTTTGTACTTTACTTCTTTGATTTTGTCATGAAATCATGACACTTCTGCTTCGAAGTCTTACTTTCTACTTTTGTCATGAAATTACGACAGTTTTTCTTCCGTACGCTTCCTCTCTTTCTTTTGTCACAAAAATGCGACATGTCGTGATATCGCGACACTTTTCAAACTTACTTTCTCTCTCCTATTTTAGTCGTGAAAATGTGACATGTCGCGAAATTGCAACACTTTTCAAACTTACTTTCTCTCTTCTATTTTAGTCGTGAAAATGCGACATGTCATGAAATCGCGACACTTTTCAAACTTACTTTATCTCTCCTATTTTAGTCGCAAAAATACGACATGTCACGAAATCACGACACTTTTCTTACTTGTTCTCTTTCTTTGAACTTGTCACAAAATCGTGATACTTTTTCTTGCTTTATCTTTCTCTTCCAACATGTCTTGAAATCATGGTAGTTTTTCCACTTGCCTTTTTCTCTTCCAACATGTCATGAAATCATGACAGTTTTTCACTTACCTTTTGCTCTTCCAACATGTCACGAAATCATGATAGTTTTTCCCACTTTCTCTCTTTTCCAACATGTCACAAAATCGTGATAGTTTTTCTTGCTTTTTGTCTCTCTTCCAACATGTCGTGAAATTGCGACAATTTTTCTTGTTTTTTCTCTCTTCCAACATGTCATGAAATCGTCATAGTTTTTCTTGCATTTTCTCTCTCTTCCAACATGTCATGAAATCGTCACAGTTTTTCTTGCATTTTCTCTCTGTTCCAACATGTCACGAAATCGTGACAGTTTTTCTTTCCTGTTGTATATGTCGTGATATCGCGACACTTTTCTTACTTGTCTTTTTCTTTGATCTTTTGCATATGGGCCACTTCGGTCTTCTTGGAAAATCATTGTACATACTCTGAATAACCTTTGAACTCCTATCTTCTGCATCTTAATAGTTTTTGAACTTCCCGTCCACTGCATCAACAGATCTATCTGACTGTGTTGACAATAATGACAATACTATTGTTGTACCTTGCTCAACACAAGAACAGGTTATTCCCTCTTAAGTTGGATGAGCCAAGGGGAGCTCAAATTGCAAATGTATCTATACTAATTCCAAGTGTCCTTTGGCACTTGTGATATGATCAACTTAATTTCGTTAGCTTGAAACTTCTAACTTCTCAAGCTATGGTGACAGGACTTCCCAAAATCAATGAACAAAAGGAGGTCTATGAAGGATGTGCTTTGGAAAAGCACTTAATATCGAAGTTTCTAACAGGACAAGTGTGGAGAGCCAACTATCCACTATAGTTAGTACATTCAGACATCTGTGGTCCAATGCAAACATAGAGTCTCAGAAACAGTTCTTATTTTCTCACTTTCATAGATGACTTCTCTAGAATATGCTGGATTTACTTTCTAAAACACAAAGATGAAGCTTTTGATTTCTTCATAGATTTTAGAAACAATGTAGAGAATCAAAGTGGGAATTATGTAAAATTTCTTAGGATAGATTGAGGAGCTCAATACTCCTCAAAAGATTTTTTGAAATATTGTAAAGCAAGTGGGGTCAAAATGCAATTTACCACTACCTATACCCCACAACAGAACGGTGTGGGAGAAAGGAAAAACCGTACCATAGTTGAGATGGCGAGATTGATGCTACAGTCTAAGCATCTAACTCATATGTATTGGGTAGAGGTTGTAAGAACCAGTGTATATATTCTAAATAGAAGTCCAACTTCTAGTTTAGATGGTGTCACTCCTTATGAGGCATGGTACGAAAAGAAACCTAATGTAAAACATTTCAAAGTGTTTGGTTCTTTAGCATATGTACACATTATTGGTGAGAAAAGGAAGAATCTTGATCCAAAAAGTCAAGCTTATATATTTATAGGGTATTGTGAGTCTACAAAAGGATATAGACCCTACAATCCCAAGACTCATAAAGTTGTAATCTCTAGGGATGTAATTTTTGATGAAGGAGGAGAATGGGGTCATCAAAAAAAATTGTTGAAGATGAGTCCCAAGAAGTAAGTTCTTCACAGGTACAATAGGTGTCTCCAAAGAAGAGCAAAGGCACACTACCCCCTCCAAGCCCATACATGAGTACTACATCAAGTACTTCAACAAACACTCCATGTCATTTTCCATAGAGATCAGTAAGTTCTTCACTAATGGACATCGACAGAGACTCTCCATAAAGATATAGAAGAATATTAGAAAATCATCCATCCTTTCAAATGTTGGATCAGAATTTCCAGAGAAGATTCACTAGAAGTCAAGCTAGTGAGATGAATACAGTTCTGCAAAAACTTGAAAATTTACAATTGTATGGAGATGATGACTCCCATGATCCTATGGGAGATGTAGTCAATTATGCTTTATTGGCTAGTACACAACTAGAACCAACTAGCTATGAGAAGGCATGTACTCAAAATGTATGGCAAGAAGCCATGAAAGAGGAAATAACCTCTATAAACAATAATGATACATGGGAGCTAGTAAGGCTACCCAAAGGAAAAAAATGTGTTGGGTGTAAATGGGTCTACAATACCAAGTACAATGTTGATGAAAGCATTGAAAGGCATAAGGTGAGACTAGTAGCAAAGGGTTTTACTCAAAAATTTGGCATTGACTATGACGAAACCTTTGCTCCTGTTGCATGACAAGAGACAATCAGATCAGTTTTTTCCTTAGCAGCCCATAAAGGATGGAATGTACAACACATGGATGTGAAGAGTGTTTTTCTGAATGGATACTTGATAGAAGAGGTTTATGTTCAACAACCTCAAGGTTTTCAATAACAAGGAAAAGAGAACTTTGTTTACAAATTGAAGAAAACACTTTATGGCCTCAAGCAAGCACCAAGAGCCTGGTACTCACGTATTGATGGCTATTTTAGCAAGTATGGATTCACTAGAAGCAAAAGTGAACCAAATTTGTACTACCTAAAGCAAGGAGTAGATATTCTCATAGTTTGTTTGTATGTGGATGATCTAATATTTATGGGTAGTAATAATAAAATGAATATAGAGTTCAAAAACTCCATGATGAAACAGTTCGATATGAAAGATCTTGGTTTAATGCGATACTTCCTAGGTATGGAAGTGCATCAATCAAATAAAGGGATATTCATATGTCAACACAAGTATGCTCGAGACATGATCAAGAAATTTGCCATGGAGCAGTGCAAATCAGTTGCAACTCCAATTGGACATGGGATCCAATTGAGTAAGGACGATGGAGCATCAAAGGTTGACATGACCACTTACAAAAGCAAGATTGGGAGTCTGATTTTTCTCACCAACACCAGGACCGATATTCAATATGCAGTTTCTCTAGTTTCAAGGTTTATGACTAGTCCATTTGAGTTGCATTTACAAGCAACTAAAAGAATTTTAAGATATGTAAAAGGTACATTGAATTTTGGAATCCATTACCAAAAATGTAATTCTGTGAAATTAGTTGGCTTTAGTGATAGTGATTGGGGCAACAACATAGATGATAGGAAATCTACATCATGGGATTGTTTTAGTCTAGGATCAGGACTAATTACATGGAGTTCCAAGAAACAAACTATTTTAGCATTGTCAGCAACTGAGGCTGAGTTTATAGCAATCACTCATGCTAGTACTCAGGCCCTATGGTTAAGAAAAGTTCTTGAAGAGATTGGAGAAATTCAGAGTGGTCCAACTCGACTGTATTGTGATAACATAAGTGACATTCAGTTGGCATACAATCCAGTCCACCATAGTAGATCAAATCATTTCGATATGAAGTATCACTTCATTCGATATATGGTGGAACAATAGATAGTTGAGCTTCAATATTGTAACACTTTGGATAATATTGCAAACATCTTCACCAAAGATAGCTAAAGCTCAATATATAAAGCTAAGAGACTGTATAGTTAGTCCCCTCAACTTTAAGGGGGAGAATGTTGGAAATAAAGCTAGTAAAAGGAGTAAAAAGGTGTAAAAAATTGTTTCAATTGTAAGCTTTGGATCTTACCCCTTTTACCTCCTTGAACGACAGCTAACTGGGCAGGTAGGTTGAATTGGACGATAGCTGACTGGGTGGATTGGACGACAAGGGCAGCAAGGCGAACCAATTCTATTTCCCTTTCTCTTTTCCTCCCTATTTCTCATATTTTCCTAACTTCCCTATATTCCCTAAAGTCGTTTGGAGCTACCATTATAAATACCATTGTAATATCAATTTTCTAAGGTTTAATATATATTATTTTCTATTTGCTCCTATTTTTTCTCTCACAAACCACATAAGTTAAAGAGATCCTCTCTCTCTTTTTGGATCTAATAAGTCATCTCTATTATTTATTTATTTTTTATTACCTAGGAGAGTTGGTTATTACAACTATTTTTAGTAACTCGCAAGTGTAGGGTTCAAACCCCAGGGATTGCTCCAAATAAACCTATCTGTCTCATTCTTGTTGACCCAACGTGAGATGGGTACCACCGACCACTTGGGATTCGTACCATCATCATCAATTTGACGCGCACTCAGAGGATTTGGAGCAAACTTCTACCTTTGCAAAGGGTTGGCTTCCCCCAAGGTTTGAACCTAGGTCTCTTCTTGGTAAGTGCCCAGCCACACCTGCACTTACCAATCTACCTAGTCTTTGGGGGTTATCTCTATTATCTATAACCATTTTGACCCATGATGACTATATATGTGTATTATCATTTCATTGCCTAGCATAGTTGCATAATATATGTGAAGATGTTTACAAATATGATAACATTATATGAATATAGTTTTATAAGAGGTTCACAATGGATTTAAGTAAACACTTCGTTATCTTTCCATCTTGGTTTTAAAATAGCTAACCCTTGGTTTGCGTTACCCATTTACTTGAAATGGTTTTATCTCACAATAAACATTTGGTTAAGTGATCAATGGATGAAGGTTATTATTCTACTTGAATTTATTTGGTGAATTATTGTGTTGTTACCCTGAAATAAAAACTTATTAATCATGTAATTATGATTAATGATTCAAGGGCGTAACCCCTTTTGTAAAACATGAAAAATAACATAATGAAATATAATGAAATTGCAAATCTCATATGATGTTTGTACATAAATATAATAAAAAAATCTCATACAGTATGTTTCTCTCTTCGAAATGAGATAGTTGTTTTAGGTCTCTTCTCTGAATCTTGGACATATTATATATGATGTAATTTTCTTCTGCTAATCTTTAATATTCAGTTCTACTTTTCAATTAAAAAAAACATAAACAATATGTACTTATTTATTTTAAAATATACTTAAAAATATTTAAAAATGAAATTGAAAAAAAAAGGGAAGGGGTGGGAGAATCCCTTCCCTCGTGATTGACTATCAAAGGGAATGGGAAAAAAATGCAAGCATGCGCGGTCTGATCGGGGGAAGGAGAAATGAGGAGGAACAAATTGGCAGAAGGGAACAGAGCGATCTGAGAGAGAGAGAGAAGGGAGACTGGACTTGCAGATAGATAGTAAGAGCTTCTTCCTACTGGTTGTTTGAACACAGTAGGATGTAGTCCCGTAAAATCATGCTTTCAATGTAGTACCGTAAGAGATATGTTCAATATTCTACATTGTTTAGTAGTATTGCATTTAAAAAAAATAGGAGGCTCAATGTCAGATGCTCTCTTATAGTTTAAGAAAAGGTTAAATTTTATTTTATGATCGTTGGATATTAAAGCTAATTGTACGACGGGTTACCATCGTATGGAAATTAGAACTGTTTGATTATTTAATACCTTAAGAGTGTTGACTATTAATTCAAAAAAGATTGACCGTACATTGTCATAAGATGAAAATAGTTGACTAATATAAAGGAACAGAAGTGGTAGAAATTTGTTTATTTTAAATGATCAATTGTTTTCAACACTTAGTTCTATTTAAGAATATGAATGTTAAGATTCATTTATTTAATTAGAGTAAGGTTATTTCCAACAGTTAGTTCTATTTAAGAATAGGAATGTTAAGATTCATTTATTTCATTAGATTAAGGTTATTTTCAACGGTTAGCTCTATTTAAGAATAGGAATGTTAAGATTCATTTATTTAATTAGATTAAGGTTAGTTTGATTTTTATAATATGAAATGGTTGACAATTTTAAGAAAAAAGAAGGGGATATTTTGATTATTTACTTTTTTTTTTATTAGGAGAACGTTTACAAATTACATCAACAACCACTTTCAAGGGGTTTGAACACAAGACCACTTAAGAAACAACCATCATCTTAGCCACTAGGGCAACTACATGTCGGCTTGATTATTTACTTTGATCAAGAAAATGGTATAAGTTTAATCATATGAAGCTAGATGACTATTGTAAGGAAGAAAATGGTATAAGTTTAATTATTTAATTAAATTGAGGTTGGTTTAATATTTTCATAAGAGAAGTTAGTCAGGTTAAGAAAAAGAATGGTAATGGTTTGAATATTATTAAGTTTAGGTAGGACTTTGGTTGTTTAAGGCAAGTAGGATTGTTCTAAATTAATTAAGGTAGAAATGTGTTAAATAAATTGGATAGGATTTAAATGAGTGATCATGTGTGAGATTTGATTATATGTTTTTTAATATAATATAATGTATGAAAGCAAGTTAGCATTATGAATTGAAAAATTAGCTTAAATTTTAATGTTATATAAATGGAACGTTCATGCGGAAGTAAAGGCATCATGAGGTACCTTGAACTATTGATGGAACCAAATTTGCACTTATGAATTAAAGGATTAATTTACAATGCACCGACATAGATGATAAGAAAATTTCGATGTAGATGCAAGGCATTATGGGGTGCCTTGACTCAAATGTAATAGAACTAAAATTATGTTATGGATTGAAGGACTAACTTATAATTTGATTCATAGAGATTTGGGAATTCTTATGTGGAATAAAGGGCATTATGGGGTACCATTGTCTTAATGTATGGACCAATTTGCATGTATGAATTGAAAGGTTAATTTGTATGATAGTGTTATAGGAAGTAGGAAACTTCTTATGTGGAAGTAAAGGCATTATGGGGCATCTTTATCTCAATGTATGAAACTACATATTTTTAAAATAAATAAAGGAATTGATTTGAGGTTGGGTTTATTCTCCATGAGTATTTCTAGAATACGTATGGTGTTGTTTGATTGCTTTTGTTGAGATTTGTTATCTATGAGTTGTATTAATATAGTTTTGGTGGAATGATTTCATGTTATCTAACTAGTGATGAAGGAATGTAATAAATTAATCTCATAGTTAATTAATCCTTGCATATGGAACCTTCATGCAATATAGGGGAAAAAATTAACTACCCATGGGATTGAGGCATAAAACGAGACTCATTGATGGAAGGACTAGCTCATCGTGAAGATGAAATGGATAGCCTAAAACTCAAAGCACTTAGTGTAGGGTTATGCACATTACGAATATTTACAAATTGAGTGAATATTAAGATTTTTAAAATTGTAAATTGGCGAATATGAGAACCTTCGATGTCGGCCCATTCGCCTAAAATATTTATGACCAATTTTTTCTTAGGGTTAATTCACCACAATATAAATTCAAACATTGGTAGATTTATACTCGTTAGAAAGATATTTGCAATCCTGATCTAATGGTGGTATTTGTATGAAGTTATAATATGATTTAATGGGCCAAAAGTGGACTTAAAGATGATATTATATTTTGGGGCTTCAAATACCCCAAATTTTGGTATGAAGATGCTCAATTTGATTTTCTTAGTATTATCCATGATTCATCTTGATTTTTATTAGGATTTGCTATTTTTTTACAAGTACATTTTGAGTCCAACCCCTTATGCATAACCCTAACTTAGTGCACCTACATAGATGGATTTATGCAGTTGTGGAGATTAGTGCTTCCATTTTGATGGATGAAAAGAGATAAGCTAGCTCATTTTTAGAATGAGATAGATGACTTATCTATAGTACACCTAGTACCTTACATAGATGGATTTATATAAGTCATAGAGATGGGTGCCATCATGAGTCATAGAGGTATAAGTTGACTCTCACATAGATGGGACCGAATGAATTATCCAAAGGCCACTAAGGATACAAGTCAATCCCTGGAAAAGAATTCTTGTTGGGTAGGTTTGAAACGATCCCCTAGTATAATAAAAAAATATATCGAGTGTGATAAAATTTTGGGTTGTGACACCTTGATAAAATTTAAAACTTAAAACAAAATTTTATGACCTCGTTGTATCAAACTAGAAGAAATTCCATGATCTAAATGAATTCAACCTTCATTAATATTTGGTATATTTTAGTATTACTATCCATAATTTCTTAAATTTATATGTCATATATCTTTGAATATTTATAACTCTTCAAACTTACTCTTCAAAGATACATAATTCTCAAATAAGTGTATCTCCTTAAGTGATAATGCACTATAAAAATTGATTTTTCTTTAAAATGAAGAGCACAACTTCGATTAAATGAATAATCATTAGTATTCATGAAAGGTAACTCTAAAAATTTAACATCTTGTATTATGTATATAAATTTTACCTCCTTAGAAGCAGTAACATTAATTTATATTTTTAAAAGCACTTCATGTAATTTTAAAAATTTAACATCTCTTCTCATACATATAAAGTTTGCTTCTCTAGAAAAAATATTATCAATTTATATTTTTCAAAGTATTTTATCATTTTAAGAGAAATTTATATTTTTTAATAGTTTTATTTATCCTCATAATACATATATATTATTAGATTGAGAAGAGGGTTTTAAAAGGGGCCCCAAAACCTTTTACATTAGAAGCCAAACATTACTCATTAAGTTATCCTGCCCAAAGATAATCCTCAATAACCCATAACAACTTAGAAAACCAAAAGAGACAATATCCCAGAACAAACAACACATCCCTATTAATGAACCACCCATTAACTCAAGTCCTTTCCTTTAATGAAAAGGAAATGAAATAATGGCTTGAAGAAAGGAAAAATACAATCCATCACAAGAAAAGAGGCACATGCACCACTCAAAAAAGACAATCACCCTAGGAGTTGTGGAATATCTTGAGGACTTGACATAGATTCTATAGAGGCACCACCAACCGCATTTTCCAATCAAGCACCAAAAGGTGCAGATATATAAAAAATTAACTTGAATTCTAAATCTAAAATCAAAATAAAAATGACTACTATCAAAATGCAACCAACCATAAATTAAAGATTTGTAAATAACATTAAAAACTTGGTCATAAAGGCCACTATCCCTCTCAGGGGACAAACCAAATATTTGAATTTGAATAAAAATTTCCACAAAAATTGTCGATCGAAAAGGGACATCAAAAGTCACTTTTGACATATTCCTACTGAAAGCACGAGGATATGAAAACAAAAAGGAAATGCCAAGATGCAATGTAAATGAAACTAAACTTAATGCTAAATCCTACAAACTAAAATGCATGAAAGGAGATAAACATAAACGCATGGAAACAAGGTATAAAAGTGAATATGGAGTACAACCCTTTTTATTAATATGCTTTAGAACCCAGTTACAATTCGTCTCCTCCATTTTCAAGGAATAGGAGCGTTAAATATGTTCTTGTCACATCAACAGATGGCATTCCTTCTTCCACATGCCCACATGTAGAATGGGCAGACCAAACATCATCGTCGCCTGCGTTGATGAGTCTTGAATCCTTGCTGCTCCTCTAATGTTGAGATCCTGCATTCAAGGAAATAGAAAATAGTTAGTAGCACCTATAGATAAAATGAAACATGCAATCCCCAAGCCTACGATTAGTGCATGCAAAAAATAAATACAACGATAACTAAATAACATCAGAAAGATCTAAAAATTTAACAGAAGCATGAGTAAATTACTAGGAGGGCACTGCAAATGGAACAGTCAAAAAATTCACCATGGATTTCTAATCGCTCCGGGGTGAGATGATTAGACCTACAACAAAACGTCAGAAAGCATTGTCCCAAATGTCACATCCGAGAGGCTCCAAATCACCTACAAACTTGGGGGTTAGGTAAAATGGGGTATTTTGGAAAGACCTAGAAGGTCATATTTTTTCAATTTGGTCTCTATCACCGGGAATTTGATGATGCTACCTACATGTTAGCAAAAGCAGGAAATGACAAAAACATGATCAAAACAACTCAAAATGATGTGAAATTTTAATGACAACCTATCTAAGCAACATAGAATCATATGCAAAAATAACAAAAATGAAATTTACTATAGATTTCTAATCGCTCCAGGGTGGGACGATTAGGACTGCAGTAGTGCAAGGGGCAACCGGGGGTAGGACGCCCATCGTTTGGGGCCCGGTTTTGGCACCAATCCACTTGGGATGGGTCCAAAACCTCTTGTGGGGTGTTGTCGACAAATTTGGTAGGATGTTATGGCAAAATGTCAGGTTTTGGTTCCAGATTTGCGCTTCCAATAATCACCCAATGACCTCCCTTCCAAAAGAGATCAAGGATGTTAAAGGTACAAATAAAAAGATGTGGGGATGTAAAACGGTAGCACTTCATTGCTCAAAATGCTCCTTCTCTCTCAATTTTTGAGGTGAGAAGACTCACCATTTTATAGACTTAATGGTCTCTTTGGATGAGTATGCAGAGGTGCCACTTGGCAATCATGCCTTCTGAGGGGGGAGAAGATTCCTCCCTAATTATGGGCTCCATGACTGCCCCTGTAACTGCCTCTAGCACTCAAAAATGCTCACTCACACTCCCATGCAATGAAGGAAGAGTTAGGTGGCAGATCTAAGCTGCCATTTGTCAAGATTTTACTTTTTTCTCATCAAACCTGCTATTCACACCACCCTAGAGCAAATACTGCTAATCATCCCTAGGTGGAACGAATACTAGTTTGTAATTGTCCCTGGGTGGAACGAGTAGAAAGCAAAGTTCCTAAAAGGTGCCAAATTGACCTTTGATCTTCCAAAACTACTTTGTGAGTGGTTAGGACCACTTTTTAACCTTTGGGGGTTGCCTTGGGGTTGTGTGTGTCAATGCGATCAGTGTTTGCAGTCACATAATCGAATTGGTGTTGTTTTGGTGTCTATAGATGCCCCTTTTTTGGGATGTGCTGTGTGTGGTGCAGTGTTGAGTAAAAATAGATAACCAAAGCACTAATTATTAGGGTTTATTAGTAACCTAACCAAATTTTGATGCCCCAAGTATGAAAAGGGGCATGCATTCTTGAATCCTTGCTTCTGACGAGCGAAGGAACTTAATTCAAGTGTTAACATTTTTCGGTGAGGTGTTACTTGATCTTGGACATTGATCAGTCATGAATAGGCAAATGGCGCAACCTTTTGTCTGTGGGAACCTTGAGTTCATGATTCATGAATGCCAAGTGTTTGATCAGCTTGTGATTATTGCTTGTTTACTACACCAAGCAGGAGCATGATTGTCTTTGTCAATGATTCTTCGAATGCATGTCATTTCCTTAATTGGGTGTGTATTTGTTGATTGGTGACTAAGTGTGACTACCCCTTCAAGCGATGAATCGATGAGGGAATGACCGACATGATAAAAGCGACGAGTCACTTGACCCAAGATGACTTGTGTAAGGGTGCCTTTCAGTTGTTTATCTTTGAATGTGTGTGTAGTTTCCCAAAATTTGGACCTATTTTTGGTGAGTGTTAACCCTTTTTGTGATGCCCCTTGGGGTCGAAAATATGTCCTCCTATGGAGCGGTCTGGCTATGGTAGCCTTCTTGGGGAGTAGGATAGTGACAATTTGTGACCCCAACGTCGGTTTTGCATGCCAAGAAGTAGAGGCACAAAGGCACCTTGTTCGGCAATGTTATTGCTATTTTTGGGTGGGTTTGGACCCTTTTTGGGACACCGTTTGGGGATGAAATTCTTCGCAATTTGTCCTCCCGTGGAGCGGTCCGGATATGGTAGCCTTCTTAGGGAGGAGGATAGTGAGGATTTGTGATCTCGACGTCTATTTTGGATGTCCGAAATTTCAAGTTCAAAAGCACTCTTATTGGAAAATTTTATTGCTTGTTTTTGTGCATTTTGGTGTAGTTTTTGTTGTTTATGCAATTTTTGATTTGTAATCATCCCTGGGTGGGATGAATACCAGTTTGGTAATCGTCCTAGGGTGGTATGAGTGCTAACTGGAGAGCTCATCCCAAGGTGGAACGATTACAGGCCTAAAAGCCTATTTAAGGGCCAAAACCAGGGTTTGGGCTCATTTGCATTCGATTTTTCTGGCAATTTGGAGCTCTGAGGAGGAGGAGGTCGAGTCTGCGAAGCGAAGCACTCCTAAATTTTTCCTGACACCATGAGTTCACGAACCGGATAGAGCAGCGAATCCAAAGCGAGACTGGTAAGTGCTCCTTCTCATTTAGTTAGTTTGTCTTTTATGGTACAGTTTTAAAATCGCAATTTATTTTGAATGTATTTTTCCGTTTAAACTAAGGTAAAACCCTAGGCTTAAAATGTTTATTTTTTTTTGTAATTTTGTTAAGGTTACAAGAAACCCTAGGTTTAAATGCGATGTTTTTATTGTTTTAAAACTAAAACCCTAGGGTAAACTGAGAGCAAAACCCTAGCGTAGAAAAAATTGTTTTAATTTAAATTTTTGTATTTTCGTTTAAAAAACCCTAGATTTAAATGCGTTATTTTTGTTGTTTTGTTTTTAAACTAAAACCCTAGGTTAAACTTAGAGAAAAACCCTATATTTAAAAAAAAAAATTATTCTGATTTTTGTATTTTCGTTAACTTCATTTATAAACCCGAGGTTAACAAAAAACTGTTATTTTTTGTTTTTATTTATCAGTTTAAACGTAGAATTAAAAACCCTAGGTACTGACAAACCGTTTTTAAATTTGTTTTGGTTTTTGTTTTTATTTATCAGTTTGAATTTTAGAGTTAAAAACCCTAGGACTAACAAATGTTTTTTTTGAATTTTTTGTTGCTTATGAGTTGTCTGTTTTTAGCTGTACATTTTTTTATGCATTGTTGTATATTCATGTTATTGTTGTACAGTTTATCATGTTTTTTTTTCTAATGTTTTGTTTGTTGTTTTGTTTTGCAGGTGGTTAAGAGCTGGTACCGTCAGCTGACGATGTTTTCTGACGCCCGGGGGGTATTGAATTTGTCAGATTGGGAATGGCTTAATGCCCTTGGGCTCAAGCATGTGACACGACAAGAGCCGGTGGTGGGGGATCAGGCGTACCTGACTACGTTGATCAACCTATGGGATCCCCACACCAATACCTTCCATCTCCCAATAGGGGAGATGATAGTGACTTTGGAGGATGTCTATCAAATTCTACGAATTTTGATAGAAGGGCTCCCGATCAGGACGACGCCGCATGATCAACGAATAACTATACTGACATGATGCTTCGGGCATGGGGAGGAGTTAGGTGTGGACAACCCAGTGGAGAGGGAAAAGGGTGACTACCAAATTTATGACATTTTGGTATGTTGGTGGCTAGAGAGGGGCATGTTTGGAGTGAGGCATGTATTACTGATGAGCCTCATTTCCAACATGTTGTTGCCCAACTCTTCATGTGCAAGGTTCCCGTGGAACCTGTTGGAGGTGGTCTTCAGGTTGGTGGAGTGTCTGACCACAGAGCCCCTGATTATGAGATGGGGTTAGACACTGCTGGCACAACTCTATGATGAGCTATACAAGGTTCGCTATCGAATGCAGAAGGATATTGGATGCAGTTACCTATTGCAGTGCTGGGCTTGGTAGCACATAACTATGGAGAGGTCGGTGGGGTTGCCATGGATGACTCAGGTAGATATGGTAGATAGAGAGATTAGGTATGAGGTACTGTGGCACTGGTCAAAGGAGCAAGGGAACAGTCGATGATGGGCAGGTTCTGTGGGACACTATGATGATGTCTATTGGTTCGAATTTTATACACACCCTGTGAAGAATGAACATGAAACTCTGATAACACTTATACGGGATAAATCCCACTCACTTTAGGATCTTGCTAGTTATCCAAGGTGTGAGTTACAGAGTTGGATAAAATGTCTATTCACTCTTTTTTGCTTCTGGAATAGTTTTCAATATGGACTGTCTGTTACCTTACAATGGGTTCTTGAACTTGTTCAGTAATGTTTAGAAGTTGTCACTTGTTGACAATCAAATTTAAAGTTAGTTCTTTGATCTAGCTCTTATGGGTCAGCAGATTTAAACAAAAGACAAATTTAAAAGAAAATAAAAATGGATCATTTCATGGTAGAACAAAGAGAGTAGGGTAGGGCAGAAAGATAAGTCTATCAAACTTAGCTGTAAGACAAAAACTACCAATTTTATTTATACTATCAGCTTCACAACAGAACAAATCAAAGAAGAAAGTGTCCAGCTTTCTAAGATCACTTTCTACTAAGAGCATAAGATAGAGATGGAACATATCTGAAAGAAAATCATAAACAGAAGGGAAGTCAGGTAAAATTGGCATCATTCACTGGTAGCATAGCTCACACAGTGAGGATAGAGCAATTAGAACAAACTTGAACCTTAAATCGATGATTTTCCCTAGCATACAATAGAACAAATGAAGCCCAACAACATATTTAATCTTGATAACATAAATTTACAACATATATTTAATAAACTTTAAAGAAACGGATAACAAAAGAAGATGAACTTATCACAATATGAAAGAGATTAGGCTCCTGGCCATGCTATCACAGAAAACAAAAGCACATCAACTCCAAGTCCAGAAATAAAGTATTTAACAAAATTTGCAAGAAATTGCTTCAATAGCCTTTTATTTTTAAGTCTCTACCTTCTTGCGATTACATTTAGAAGAAGTATTTATAGACTCAGGACAGACCCTGATATTTTTAGAAATATCTTCTTCTCAAACCCTAAATCTTATCATCTTAAACCTTAGTACCTGGGTTTCAGAATATAAAGCCATTTAAAATAAAGTCTTGATAAAACTTAACCATTCTGCAAATCAGTGCAGTCACTTGCCATAAATGGAGAAGACAGAATTCGAATGCCACTTGCATTCACTCGCAACTGTGAGTAAATGTCTTCATTAATGCCCTCGGGTAATTTGGATGAGTCACCACTCCTCTGAAATTTCATCTCCGCAGAGCCATCCCTGAGTTGAAAATGTCTGCACGCCATTAATTTTGCCATAAATTTTCATTAAATGCATCCATCGGCAAATTCCGGTAACTGTGTGTAGATATTTTCATTTTTTGGCAAATTCCTGCCATACTCCATTAAATGGGCAGCTGCTTAGTCACCGTAAAGTCTTTTTGCGGCCAGATCTGTAAAATTTGGATGAAACAACAATTCCTGGCATCTCTTATTTCAATATGGCGGTCTTCGATTAATTTGCACTTAATTTTGTCTTCTTGCCATTTCTCCGTTATCATGCAAGTGCCAGATGGCTTACTGCAAAAAGAAAAAATATGGATTAGTATTTTAATAATATTAAATCAAAACTTTAAAGTTCAATGAAAACCCTAAAGTTCTTTATACGTAGGCTTGCTTTGTTTTGACACGTGTCGCAAAAAAATCACGACACGTGTCCGTTTCTAGTTGTTTTCCACTTTCGGGCTCTTTCCTGCCATGGCCGTGAAAATGCAACATGTCATGATTTCGCGACATGCCCTGCACCTTGGCAACTCTTCCTCTTCATGCAACGAAAACGTGACATGTCACAATTTCGCGACATGTCGTGAAATCGTGCCTCTTTTTCACTTTCTGCTCCTTCCCTGAAATGCATCGCGATTTTGCTATGCGTCTGGGCCTTGGCTTGCTTTCGTTTTGCGTCAACCTTCTGACTTAGCATCTTTGCCCTTTGGTTTCCCTCGCTGCTTCTGGCATGTCACGATTTTGCGATGTCACGAAATCGCGACGTCGCGATTTCGTGACACCCAGCTCTGTCTTTGCTTTCGACGTTGGCATGTCACGATATCGCGACGTCGCGAAATCGCGACGTCGCAATTTCATGACACCCAAGCCCTTCCTTTGCATTCGGTGATTGTTGCAACCCTTACCTTGCTCTGCTGACCTTTGGGCTTCCTTTGTTTCTTCTGGCATGTTGCGATTTTGTGACACCCAGCCTCGACTTTGCACTTGCCCTCCGGCGTGTCGGGATTTCGCGACGTCGTGAAATCGCGACGTCACGATTTCACGACACTTGATCACTTGCAGCTTGTTCCTCTTCAATTGTCATGATTTTGCGACGCATCTAGGCCTTGTCCGCTTTTCTTCTTCCGACATCACGAAAACGTGACATGTCACGAAATTGTGCCCGCTTTCATGCCTTTGCTTCTTTTCTGAAAAACATCACGATTTCACGATGTCACAATTTCGCTACATGTTTGTGACTTATGCTTTTTCGACTTCCTACATCGCAAAAACGTGACATGTCACGATTTCGTGACATGTCGCGAAATCGCACCTCTTTCTTCAAGACTTGCACTCATCCAAAATGTGTCGCGATATCGTGACGTTTTCAACACTCGGCACTTTCTTTCCAAATATGTCATGATTTCGTGACCTTTTCAAAAATGGAAAGTGTCACGATTTCGCGACCCTTCCAAAAATGGAAGTGTCGCGATTTCGCTACGTTTTTGACACTCGGCACTTTCTTTCCAAATATGTCACGATTTCGCGACCTTTCGAAAAATGGAAAGTGTCGCAATTTCACGACCCTTTCAAAAATGGAAGTGTCACGATTTCGCTATGTTTTTGACACTCGGCACTTTCTTTCCAAATATGTCACGATTTCGTGACCTTTCCAAAAATGGAAAGTGTCACGATTTTGCGACCCTTCCAAAAATGGAAGTGTCACGATTTCGCTACGTTTTCTTGCCTTAACCACTTTCTCGCCTTGGCAGCCATGAAAATGTGACATGTCACGATTTCGCGACATGTCGCGAAGTCAGGTCGTTCCGTACGCATTTACTTTCTCTCTCCAAACCTGTCGCGATTTCGCGACATTTCCAAAAATGGAAGTGTCGTGATATCGCAACATTTCCAAAAATGGAAGTGTCGCGATTTCGCTACGTTTCCTTGCCTTAGCCAATTTTTTCAAAACTTGTCGCGATATCGCGACATTTTCAAAAATGGAAGTGTCGCGATATCACGACATTTCCAAAAATAGAAAGTTTTGACTTCCAATGAATTTTTCTATCTATATTCTGCATTTTTTTCATATCAGTGAAAGATTTTCTTTATTCATGAATGATTCTAACATGTGAAAAATGAATTCTGAAATAAATCAAAGCCAGATGCAAATAAAAGCACAACTTGAAAAAGGAGGCAAGAAAATTTGGAATTTAAAACCTGGAAAACTCAAGAGGGTCCTTACTGCAAAATGAAAGCTCAATATTTTCAAATGATGGAAATTCATTTTTCAATGGGGGTGTGGTGCTTCTCAACAAATGGTGATATCTACGGGTAAAATAGTAGCATTATTTTAGAACCCAGGACTCTAGTTTCAAAATAACATAGACCAAGTATCATGCCTTGCCACAAATATTCTTCAAAATAGATTGACTACTAACTGATAGTTGTCAAAATTTCCCAAGGACATACTAGGCTGAATCATATAAGGAAGATTTCTGATGTGCAATTACAAGCGTATAAAACTTTTTTCAAGAATGACTGGTCCTTCGAATGTTGAACTCCGGATTGATCAGCTTTTCTAGATTGTAAAAAGGGGAAATCGAGTAGAGCTCTGTTTACTAGTTTAGCCTTTTACGACCCTAACGAGTTACCCTTTAGATTTACATGACCCAAATTCACAACTGTAAGGTA
The DNA here is from genome assembly GCA_028583015.1 of Wollemia nobilis. Classification (NCBI taxonomy): domain Eukaryota; kingdom Viridiplantae; phylum Streptophyta; class Pinopsida; order Araucariales; family Araucariaceae; genus Wollemia; species Wollemia nobilis. The sequence goes on from JAQPPZ010000523.1 coordinate 28,430,581, forward strand.
GAATCTACAACTTGGTAGAAGTAAAACATATTTTGAAGTCTTGGCTGCCTCTTTCATTACATAACTTTTTTTTTTTTTTTTTTTTTTTCTTTTTCTCTTTTTTTTTTTTTATATATATAGGAAATAACAGAGTGTCAATTCTACATTGTCCTGCTCAACTCTCATCTTCTCTCTCTTGAAATATATCAACATCTGAACAGCCTTAGAAAGGACAACAATTTTCTTTTAATATTTCATCAATCTGAGCCGCTTCGGCACAGGCACCGATAGACTCTATGGATACTCAAATAATTTCGCGAATCATAGTCCCCTCTTATGACCAACTTTTCTTGGATTCCCTAGGAGTTTCTCCAGCCAAACAGTGTAGCAGTTTCTTTATAATTAAAATTACTGTGGCAAGCAAGGCAAAAAATCCAATTATCTTTCTACTGTTGTTCTGACTAAAAAAATAGTTCCACTATTCAGTTGAAATAGACTATCTCATAATTAGGATAATGAACACTGGATTCTGGACTCATAATAAAACAATTTTTAGAAGGCTAACTTTTTCATTGATGCTCAAGCAAAGCTCAAAAACAGAATTTAAAACAAAATAAACTGTACAGACTTCCAAGGAAATAAAATAAAACTATACAGACAGTAAAGGAAATAAAACTGCATAGACCTTTAAAAAAATAAAATACAGAACTTTAAAATAAACTAAAACTGTACAGACCTGAAAGGGAAAGACACAGAGTGTACAGACCTTAAACAACAAACCAAATAAAACTGCACAGACAATTAAGATCCAATAAAATAAAACAACACTGTACAGACATTTAAAATAAAATAAAATAAAATAAAACTAAAAACTGCACAGACATTAAAGGAAATAAAACACAGAACTGTACAGACCTGGAAAATAAACTAAAATAAAATAAAACTGCAGAGTTATTTACAATGTATACACATGTTACAACTTCTTTGTGACTCATTCAAATGATACATTGGACGGAACATCCAAGAAATAATGCTTTAAGTATTGACCATTAACAAGGAGTTCCAAAAAATTACCATCAAGGTCTTGTAAATGAAATGCATTACTACCCAAAATCTCACCAATCTGGTATGGGCCTATCCACAGTGGCTGCAACTTTGTATGCTTGCCCTTCTTTTCATGGGCCATGTCCCATAGAAGCACCAGGTCTTCCAGTTTGAAAGATTTCACTTTGGCCCTCTTGTCAAACCAGCGCTTGACGATTTCTTGGTGCCGACTGAAGTGTTCCAGGGCTTGGAGTCTTTCATCCTGCAAATTAGTTAGATCCAAAACACAAGCCTCTGCATCTGCTTGATCCTCAAAATAGTCTAAGACAAATTGGTAAGTAGGTAATTTTAGAGAGATGGGAACAATTGGCTGGGTACCATACAACAAAGCAAAAGGGGAAGTCTTAAGAGCCACTTTATATTTTATCTAATCAGCCCAAAGTGCATATTTCAACAATATATGCCACTGCCTGGGTTTGTCTGCTACAGATTTCTTAATGGCATTCATTAAATTCTTATTTGTGGACTCAGCCAGTCCATTGCCTTGGGGATAATATTTGGATGAAAATTTGATAACTATCCCCATCTGGTATGCCCATTCTGCAAACTCCAATGATTGGAAGGTTGGTCCATTATCACACACCAAATTCAGAGGAACCCCAAACCTGGTTATGACATTTGACTCTAGAAATTCGATCACTTCATGAGCTATACTTCTTATGGTGGCTCGTTGCTTCGACCCATCTTGTGCGATAATCGGTAGTTGTTAGAACATACTTATGCCCTACTGAAGAATTTGGATTAATCACTTCCACAAAATCAAGTCCCCATTGCATAAAAGGTTTATTTATTACAACAAGTTGCAATGGTAGAGCCCGGTTGGCCTCTTTGGCTGCAAAATTTTGGCACTGATGGCAGGTTCTCACATGCTGATGCGCATCCTTAAGCAATGTAGGCCAGTAATAGCCTGCTCTCAATATTTTATGCACAGTAGTAGATCTTGAGGAATGTCCTGCCCCTAACTTTTCATGAAAACTGGACATGAATTCATTGACTTCACTTTGAGAAATGCATCTTAAGAAAATGTCAGCATAATTTTCTCTGGACAAATTACCTCCTTTGAGGAGATAGTGAGCAACTTTCAATTTTAGTGCTCTCCTTTGGGTTCTGTTCAAGTGAGACGGGCAAATTCCAAATTGCAGCAGATGAATAATATCTCCATACTAGTCATCAGATTCAGAATTTAACTGATTAACTTCTTCCTGTACAGGTATTTCGACAATGTGTCGGGACAAACCAAGTCCTCTGATCAATTTTGCAATCCGAATCTCTAAGTCATATTCTTGCAGCTTTGTAACCCAATTACCTCTTAGTTCACCCAATTCCTTCTGACTTAATAGGTATTTAACAGCTGGGTCTAGAACTATATCATGAACTCCGCTTCTCAGTATGTAGTGCCTGAACTACTTAACTGCTCTCACCAAGGCATAAGCTTGTTTGTCTAAACGAGAATATTTCAGGTTAACCCCTTTTAAATTGGTACTCTTGAAAGCAATTGGATGTTCCCTGATTTCCCTCCGTTGGGTCAGAACTGCAGCAAGTGTGTGTTCAGAAGAAAAGGTGTACAGATAAAAATCTGCACTGAAATCTGGGCTTACCAAAATTGGTGCTTGTTGGATGGCAGTCTTGATTTCTTGGAACATTGTTTTAGATTCTGTGGTCCACACAATCTGAGCAATTTGCTTTAGCATGTCATTCAGTGGCTTGACTATCTCTGCAAAACCAGAGATGAACTTCCTGACAAAATTAATCTTTCCAAAGAAGGACCTCAACTCTTTCTTGGATTTGGGAAAAGGTATGCCGGATATGGCTTCAACTCTGTCCGGATCCATGGAAATGCCATCTTTTATGATCAAGTGCCCAAGGAGCTTTCCTTCCGTTACACCAAAAATGCACTTCTTCAGATTCAAAGAAATGCCGAACTCCCTGTATTTATTGAACACAGACTCCAAGTGTTTTACATGGTCAAACCGAGATTTAGAGAAGATTGTTAAATCATCCATGTAAACAATAATGCATTTACCAAAAAGGCCTTTGAAGGCATGATCCATTGCTCGTTGAAACGTGGCTCCGACATTTATTAATCCAAATGGCATCCTCTTGTAAGCAAAAGTTCCCCACTTAGTTGTGAAGGCAGTTTTCATTTTGTCTTCCTTCTCAACCAATATTTGATTATACCCTGAGAAACCGTCCAGGAAATACATCATATCTGAACCATTGACAATCTATAACACCTCATCCATAGAAGGCAGAGGATAATTATCTTTCTCAGATGCCTTGTTCAAATTTCTAAAATCCACACACAGAGCGGATCTCTCCATTTTTCTTTACGTCGGCATCAAATTGGCCACCCAAGTAGAATGCCTGATGGAAAAAATAATGGCGGCACTCAATAGTTTTTCTACCTCTTTCTGGATGAGGGGCTCTAACAGAGCATTTACATGCCTCTATTTATGTCGAAAAGGTTTGCAAAATTCTTTTAAAGGTATAATATGAGTGTAAAATTTTGGATCAAATACCTTTAAGTCTTTGTATGACCAGGCCATAACATCCTTGGACCTGTGAAGAAAATCAATCATATTCCCTTTTATTTTAGGATCACAGTTCTTAGCCAACTTGATGTGCCTGGGATCTTCTTCAGTCTCTACGTTCAGGTTTTCGGTCCCACTGTCTGTTGCACCCATAGAATCTTCAAAATTCACTTTTTGCCTGATTTGGTCAACATCAAAGAGCTGCTCCAATTCCACCATCCCTTTTGTAATTCTGTTGTCTTTCAACCTTATTATTCCCTTGTCATCATCCAACTGCTCCAGTAGAGTATTCCTCTGGCCCTCATCGATTATAGCATTTTCAAATGTGTTGGTACTCTGCAAAAAGTTTACAATTTGTTGATCATCAGAGAAAACTTGAAAATTATCTATATTATTTGGGACTAAAGGACTAGGGACTAACTCAATTGAAAACTTGTTCCATTTAAATTCTTCCAGTGTTTTTAAACTTGTGGCTGAAGAAGCCAAGACATCTACACGTGAATTCTGGTCTCTAGGTATGTGTGTCAGATTAAAAGCATCAAAATCCTCTACAAGATCTCAAGCCCAATGTTTGTATCCTTTTAAATAAAATGCTTTACATTGGAATTTACCCTTGACTTGATTAGCCACCAATTCTGAATCCGTAAAAACTTGAATATTTTTTGCTCCTTTGTCCAAAGCAAATTTCAAGCCTAATACCAGATCTTCATACTCTGCTAAATTATTTGTACAAGGGAACTGTAGGCGATAAGACATAAAATATGTCTGAATTTCAGGCCCTTTAAGGACTTCCCCTGTGCCAGAACCCTGTTTAGATTTAGCCCCATCCACATGAAGCGTCCAGACTTCATTACTATGAACATGAAGGGCTTTACTAAACTTCTCATTTTGTCATTGTTAAATTGTAAACTCCAATATCTACCTCAGTAATATTTACAGTCTCATTTTTTGCATTGTATTTCATGATTGTATGCTTGTACCTGGGTTCTCTTTCAACCCGTAATTGATTTGCCACTCCTTTCCACGGCAACTACATGTGTGAAAATTCTATTACCAAGTATCCATTCAGAGATCTCGACCAATCCCTACTCAAAAGCATCTCGTACCCCACGGGGATATCCATAACCTGAATTTCAATTTTATGTTGAGCCCTTGGCTCAGATGCTAACTGGATATGAATATTTTGAAGTTCTCCAACTACTTTAACCTCTGATTTGTCCAATTGGACAACTCTCCTTTCAGACTTCATTGGGGTCAGACCCAACTGCTAACAAATGGCCAAAGGCATAACATTAGCAGATGCACCCAAATCTACCAAACAATTATGTAAGTTCTTCCCAAAAATACGAACAGTCAGTAAAAATGGGGGAACTTCAGTTTTCTCTTTGTACATGGCTACATTTGCATTTGCCATCTTCTTTCCCTTGTCCACAGGTTTGGTAGCAGGGCCAGAGTATGTTTTTATCAGGTTGTCCCTCTGTTCTAAAATTTGGGCCAACTCATGAAGAGTAATGTTGGCTTTGATCTTTTTCATGTCCTCTACTGTGTTATATCTCTTATTAAGTGGAGGGACAAAAGCATCTGGTCCTCTCAGATTTCCTCCCTTGGGTGGAGATGGATTATTTCTTGGAGATGGATTTGGAGGAATATTGTGAGAGTTGTCCGGAGGGGTAGATGTAGTGTTGGGCTCCGGATTTCTGTTTCTTAGGTTGTAGTTGTCCCTTTTGTACTATTGGAAAGCCTGCACCTCATCCATAGGCATTTCAACTACATTCTCAGATTCCTCCGAGAAAGTGAAAGAATCTAAGACCATAGCTGCACTATGGTTGGATGAACTTGGGCCATCCGTATTTCATTGATGTTCAGGAGAAATCAACTCCCCATATAAAGCTTCAAATGTATTACAAAATTCCAAACAATCCAACTCCCCGTGTTGAGAAGTAGCATGTATTCTACACCAGTTAGGCAAAGCTAAATCGCAAATATTCACATCATGACCTTTACCCTTGTAATATTTATTAGGTTCGTATGGGGGCCGAGTGAATCTGTTTTATTGATATGAATACCTGTTTGAGTTGTCCCCAGTAGAAACCTGCCTTTTAAAGCTCAAAAAATCATTGGCCAATTTTGAACTATTTTTGAGACTTCTTCAACTCTTGCATTATCAGCCTCTTTGCCTGGGTTCTGTACATTCTCAACAGTTGTCACAGCTAATGGATTTTCTAATGGTAGAGTATGACATACTGGCAACATCATCTGATGTGGTATGGGATTAAAAACATGGGCAGCTTGCGTAACCAAAGGAATTTGCTGAGCATTTAAAGGTTGGGGTCCTAACTGTCTTTCCAGAATCAAAGCTTCTTTATAAGCCTCTGTTAAATTAGTAACATAGGGATGTCTTTTCAAGAAAACTGAAGTCATTGGGTCTAGAGAATTTCTAAAAATCTCTAATGCCAGGTCTGCATTCGGCACATAATAACCAGTAAGTCTACCATAAGCTTTCTAGAATCTGACATTGTAAGATCTGATAGATTCATTTAATTATCTTTTGATATCAAAAAACTATTGATATAAATACTGGGATCTATTACTTCACCAAACTGTGACACAAAATCCTTTTCTAAGTCATTCCAACTGGTAACAGAATCATTAGTGAGGTTTAGAAATCAGTCATAAGCTCCCTCCTGGAGAGTGAACGGGAACAATCTGCAAGCAACATCTTCATGCTGTACATTTAACAATTTTAAAGCATTCTTGAATGCTACCAGATGTTCTTTTGCTATCCTTGTTTTGTCATGTTTATATTTGGAAAGATATCTTTCAAGATTTTTGGGTAGGTCATGGGCTATACCCGGGATATTTAAAGCAGTGGAACCCAACCAGTTTGCCATTACTACTTGATTGCCAGTGATATTCTGAGTTGTATTTTGGGTAACTATCAACGATGATAAAACTGTTTCATATAGAGACTTGACCCTTCTGAGGCTACCTCTTCTTGGAGTTTCTAATTTAGGCATAAGGAGCTCTCCAGCTCTAGGGTGGGACCTTGTTACCCTGTATGTAGAATCTAGCTTTTCACAAGCACTTACAACCTTATAATTCTTAACAAACTACTGAACTTGAGGTCTTCTGCTCTGACAATTTTAAATATTGTACTGACAACTTACAATACTGACCAGAGTTCAGTGGGCCCTCCTTCTAGCGCCATTTTTAGATGTTGGTCCGACTTTTATACACACCCTGCAAAGAATGAGCATGAAACTCTGATAACACTTATACGGGATAAATCCCACTCACTTTAGGATCTTGTTGGTTATCCAAGGTGTGAGTTACAGAGTTGGGTCGAATGTCTATTCACTCTTTTTCACTTCGGAATAGTTTTCAATATGCACTTTCATTACCTTACAACGGGTTCTTGAACTTGTTCAGTAATGTTTAGAAGTTGTCACTTGTTGACAATCAGATTTAAAATTAGTTCTTTGATATAGCTCTTATGGGTCAGCAGATTTAAACAAAAGACAAATTTAAAAAAAAATAAAAATGGATCATTTCACGATAGAACAAAGAGAGTAAGGTAGGGCAGAAAGAGAAGTCTATCAAACTTAGCTGTAAGACCAAAACTACCAATTTTATTTATACTATCAGCTTCACAACAGAACAAATCAAAAAAGAAAGTGTCTAGCTTTCTAAGATCACTTTCTACTAAGAGCATAAGACGGGTATGGAACAGATCTGAAAGAAAATCATAAACAGAAGGGAATTCGATTAAAATTGATATCATTCACCGACAGCATAGCTCACACAGTGAGGACAGAGCAATTAGAACAAATTTGAACCTTAAATCGGTGATTTTCCCTAGCATACAATAGAACAAATGAACCCCAACAACATATTTAATCTTGATAACACAAATTTACAGCATGTATTTAATAAACTTTAAAGAAACGGATAACAAAATAAGATGAACTTATCACAATTTGAAAGAGATTAGGCTCCTGGCCATGCTATCACAGAAAACAAAAGCACATCAACTCCAAGTCCAGAAATAAAGTATTTAACAAAATTTACAAGAAATTGCTTCAATAGACTTTTATTTCTAAGTCTTCGCCTTCTTGCGATTACATTTAGAAGAAGTATTTATAGACTCAGGACAGACCCTGATATTTTTAGAAATATCTTCTTCTCAAACCCTAAATCTTATCATCTTAAACCCTAGTACCCAGGTTTCATAATATAAAGCCATTTAAAATAAAGTCTTGATAAAACTTAACCATTCTGCAAATCAGTGCAGTCACTTGCCATAAATGGAGAAGACAAAATTCGAATGCCACTTGCATTCACCCGTAACTGTGAGTAAATGTCTTCATTAATGCCCTCGGGTAATTTGGATGAGTCACCACTTCTCTGACATTTCATCTCCGCAAAGCCATCCCTGAGTTGAAAATGTCTACACGCCATTAATTCTGCCATAAATTTTCATTAAATGCATCCATCGACAAATTTCGGTAACCGTGTGTAGATATTTTTATTTTTTGGCCAATTCCCACCATACTCCATTAAATGGGCAGCTGTTTAGTCACCGTAATGTCTCTTTGAGGCCAGATCTGTAAAATTTGAATGAAACAACAATTCTCAACATCTCTTATTTGAATATGGCGGTCTTCGATTAATTTGCACTTAATTTTGTCTTCCTGGCCATTTCTCCGTTATCATGCAAGTGCCAGATGGCTTACTGCAAAAGGACAAAAGATGGATTAGTATTTTAATAATATTAAATCAAAACTTTAAAGTTCAATCAAAACCCTAAAGTTCATTATATGCAGGCTTGCTTTGTTTTGACATGTGTCGCAAAAAAATCGCGACTCGTGTCCGTTTCTAGCTATTTTCCACTTTCGGGCTCTTTCCTGCCATGGCCGCGAAAATGCGACATGTCACTATTTTGGGACATGCCCTGTGCCTTGGCAACTCTTCCTCTTCATGCAGTGAAAACGCGACATGTCACGAAATCATGCCTCTTTTTCACTTTCTGCTCCTTCCCTGAAATGCGTCACGATTTCGCGACGTCGCAAAATCGCGACGTCGTGATTTCACTACGCGTCTGGGCCTTGGCTTACTTCTGTTTTGTGTCGACCTTCTGACTTAGCATCTTTGCCCTTTGGTTTCCCTCGCTTCTTTTGGCGTGTCGCGATTTCACGACACCCAGCTCTGTCTTTGCTTTCGGCGTTGGCGTGTCACGATTTTGCGACGTCGCAAAATCTCGACGTCACGATTTCGTGACACCCAAGCCCTTATTTTGCCTTCGACGATTGTTGCAACCCTTACCTTGCTCTACTGACCTTTGGGCTTCCTTTGTTTCTTCTGGTGTGTCATGATTTCACGACGTCGCGATTTCGTGACACCCAACCTCGACTTTGCACTTGCCCTCCGGCGTGTCACGATTTCGGGACGTCGTAATTTACCGACGTCGCAATTTCATGACACTTGATCACTTGCTGCTTGTTCCTCTTCAATTGTCACAATTTTGCGACACATATGGGCCTTGTCCGCTTTTCTTCTTTCGACGTCGCGAAAACGCGACATGTCACAAAATTGCGCCTGCTTTCATGCCTTTGCTTCTTTTCTGAAAAATGTCACGATTTCGTGACGTCACGATTTTGCGACGTCGTGATTTCAAGACTTCACAATTTTGTGACGTCGCGATTTCGCTACATGTTTGTGACTTGTGCTTTTTCGACTTCCTGCATCACGAAAACGCGACATGTCACGAAATCGTGCCTCTTTCTTCAAGACTTGCACTCATCCAAAATGTGTCACGATATCACGACATTTTCAACACTCGGCACTTTCTTTCCAAATATGTCACGATTTCGCGACCTTTCCAAAAATGAAAAGTGTCGTGATTTTGCGACCCTTCCAAAAATGGAAGTGTCACGATTTCGCTACGTTTTTGACACGCGACACTTTCTTTCCAAATATGTCACGATTTCGCTACCTTTTCAAAAATGGAAAGTGTTGCGATTTCGCGACCCTTCCAAAAATGGAAAGTGTCGCGATTTCGCGACCCTTCCAAAAATGGAAAGTGTCGCGATTTCGCGACCCTTCCAAAAATGGAAGTGTCACGATTTCACTACGTTTTTGACACTCGACACTTTCTTTCCAAATATGTCACGATTTCGTGACCTTTCCAAAAATGGAAAGTGTCATAATTTCGTGACCCTTCCAAAAATGGAAGTGTCACGATTTCGCTACGTTTTCTTGCCTTAACCATTTTCTCGCCTTAAAAGCTACAAAAATGCGACATGTCACGATTTCGTGACATGTCGCGAAGTCGTGCCGTTCCGTACGCATTTGCTTTCTCTCTCCAAACCCGTCTTGATTTCATGACATTTTCAAAAATGGAAGTGTCACGATATCGTGACATTTCCAAAAATGGAAGTGTCGCGATTTTGCTACGTTTTCTTGCCTTAGCCGATTTTTTCAAAACTTGTCGCGATATCGCGACATTTCCAAAAATGGAAGTGTCGCGATATCGCGATATTTCCAAAAATGAAAAGTTTTGACTTCCAATGAATTTTTCTATCTGTATTTTGCATTTTTTTCATATCAGTGAAAGATTTTCTTTATTCATGAATGATTCTAACATGTGAAAAATGAATTCTGGAATAAATCAAAGCCAGATGCAAATAAAAGCACAACTTGAAAAAGGAGGCAAGCAAATTTGGAATTTAAAACCTAAAAAACTCAAGAGGGTCCTTACTGCAAAATGAAAGCTCAATATTTTCAAAGGATGGAAATTCATTTTTCAGTGGGGGTGTGTTGCTTCTCAACAAATGGCGATATCTACGGGTAAAATAGTAGCATTATTTTAGAACCCAGGACTCTAGTTTCAAAACAACATAGACCAAGTATCATGCCTTGCCACAAATATTCTTCAAAATAGATTGACTACTAACTGATAGTTGTCAAAATTTCCCAAGGACATACTAGGTTGAATCATTTAAGGAAGATTTCTGATGTGCAATTACAAGCGTATAAAAATTTCTTCAAGAATGACTGGGCCTTCGAATGTTGAACTTCGGATTGATCAGCTTTTCTAGATTGTAAAAAGGGGAAACCGAGGAGAGCTTTGTTTACTAGTTTAGCCTTTTACATCCCCGACAGAGTTACCCTTTAGATTTACACGACCCAAATTCACAACTGTAAGGTAGAATCTACAACTTGGTAGAAGTAAAACATCTTTTGAAGTCTTGGCTGCCTCTTTCATTACATAACTTTTTCCTTATCTTTTTTTTTTCTTTTTCTCTTTTTTTTTTTATATATATAGGAAATAATAGAGTGTCAATTCTACGTTGTCCTGCTCAACTCTCATCTTCTCTCTCTTGAAATATATCAACATCTAAACAGCCTTAGAAAGGACAACAATTTTCTTTTAATATTTCATCAATCTGGAACTGCTTCAGCCTGGGCACTGATAGCCTCTATGGATACTCAAATAATTTTACGAATCATAGTCCCCTCTTATGACCAACTTTTCTTGGATTCCCTAGGAGTTTCTCCACCCAAGCAGTGTAGCAGTTTCTTTATAATTAAAATAACTGTGGCAAGCAAGGCACAAAATCCAATCATCTTTCTACTGTTGTTCTGACTAAAAAAATAGTTCCACTGTTCAGTTTAAACAGACTATCTCACAATTAGGATAATGAACACTGGATTCTGGACTCAGAATAAAATAATTTTTAGAAGGTTGACTTTTTCATTGATGCTCAAGAAAAGCTCAAAAATAGAATTTAAAACAAAATAAACTGTACAGACTTCCAAGGAAATAAAATAAAACTGTACAGACAGCAAAGGAAATAAAACTGCACAGACCTTTAAAAAAATAAAATACAGAACTTTAAAATAAACTAAAACTGTACAGACTTGAAATGGAAAGACATAGAGTGTACAAACCTTAAACAACAAACCTGTTGGTCACGAAATCTGCCACAGGAAAGGATTTTTACAAGTGCGCCCTAGACCCGGCCAACATTGAAATGCTGGAAGCAAGAAATGGCTCCCAGACCAATCTCCAGAGTGGGCTGGTTCCCTTTACTAATCTAAATTTCTGTTTGAAGATAAGGGTTGCTGGAAAGAAATTAAAAGTTGCGGAAAGAAATGGAAATATGGCCGCAGGCCGGAGTTATGGGATCGGAAGAACAACATCAGAAAACTTAAAGTGCAGCAACAACAAGCAACAAAAGATAATGACTCAACTCTCACACAATTGTATGCAGAAAATCTCTCCAAGATTACACTCCAGGAATCATATCCTTACAAGCAAGATTCAAATCCAATATGCAGAATTTGAATGTAACAACACTTAAGGAATATAAATTCTATTAGAAATGCAAAAGGAACGGAAAAGACAATCACCCAAACAAGCTGCTTGAAAAATCGAAGCCAATACTTTATTCTCGCAAATGCACTTCCAGTTTTTAGCAAAAACTTCCAACCTTTGCAAATGAGGTTTACATTGGTTTTTATAGAGGGCCGTCCTCTTTGCAGCATTTAATATTTGTCACCGACCTTCTTGAGATCTACAATTATGCGACGGAAACTAGGAACATGATCCCCTTAATCGCAGCCTTGAAGAACCACAAAATTGAATGCAATTAGACTTCAGCGGTCACCTTCATTAAATGTGCATGAAACCGTTAAAACAATCCATGAACAGCAGCCTCGAACAAATAAAATCTTCAATTTTGGTGGCCTGGGCGCTTCTTCAACCTTGACCGCATTGGAAATCCACAAAACATTAAATTCGAGCAAGCATTTAATCCTTGGAAATCGAAAAAAACCTTATCGGCCGTTCATACTATGCTTTGGCGGGAAACTGTCGCAGGTCGCGAAAATACGATGTCTTCTTATGCTGTACACCTTTTCTAAAAAGTGCAGTGAATCGCTACACTTTTTACATCTTAGACTCTTCTCAACAAACTACCCGCGATTTTAGAACGGTAGCGATATCGCTACATGTTTTCTTTTCCTTCCATTTGTTTCAAACGTAGCGATATCGCTACACATTTTAACTCTTCAACTCCTCTTAAAACGTGTAGCGAATCGCTGCAATTTTTGCCTTAGACTCCCCTTTTAACCAATGCTTCGCGATTTTGGAACATCACCTGCTCAACAAACTCTTTGAAAGTGTAGCATTTTCAACAAAACTTCCCCTTTGAAAGATGCCACATCTTGCAACTTCGTCTTTAGACCTCCTTCTTGACCAATATGTAGCGAATCGCTGCACTTTTCAACTTTGGACTTCCCTTTCGCAAATGTGCAGCGAATCGTTGCAACTTTGAGCTTAAACTCTTTTGTCAACCAAACCCCGCGACTTTGAGACATGCAGCGATTCGCTGCACTTTTGAGTACTTAGACTTTTTCAACCGCCTGCGTCGCGAAAATGAGACGTCAGTGAATCGCTGCAGCATTTAACTTTGTGTCTTCGGCTGAACTTTTTGTCGCGATTTCGCGACATTTTGTCGCTCTTCCTCCTTTGCTCATTTGAAGTCACGAAAATAGAACACGTCGCGATATCGCGACGGTTCTTCTTAGCTGCATGCGTTGACCGTGTTGACCGCGATTTCGTGACATGTCAACGAATCGCTGCATTTTCTGGACTTAGTCTTTTTTGCTCCTTTTTTGCTTCTTTTTGCTCCAAAGCTGCATCAAGGCTAGTATCAAAGTAAGATCTGCAACAATTTACGTGTTAATACTTCAATCAAAATCAAATGTGGCAAAAATGCCAACATTCTTGGTGGCTCGCGGGGTATACAGCTCGCTGTATGCAAGAATCCAGGCCTGAATCTATTGGGCACAGAGTCATGTTGAAACAGAATCAGGGGACTGCTGCAATTATCTTCTACTGAAAAACTGAAAGAACCTGCATATAATGGATAATGAAATGGAACAAATGGAACAAATGGAATGAGGTGATGGAATGAGCTCCTGCGATTGCGCCGGCAGTGATTGCAAATGGAATAATATTAACAATGGGTTGATGTAATGACAAAGCGATGTGGAAGATATAACAACAGAATGTTGTCATATTACCAACTGTAATGAAGATGGAAGGAAAGTATGGAATGGAAATGGAACTAGGAAAGCTGTGAAATGAAATGAACTAAACTGTAACATAAATGCGCAAAAGACAGAATTGAGAGGAAAAGGATAGGAAGGAACGGGAACAATGAGAATGGGGAGAAGAAACAACAGTCGTGGCTCTTTTTTTTTTAATTTCTGTAGAAGAAAAAGAAGGAAGAAGAAGATGAAGAAAGGAAAGAGGAAACAGGGAAGGGAAAAGAAGAATTTTCTGAAAGCCACCAACTGCTGGGAAAGGGAAAAAAAACACAGAAAGACAAAAGGCACCTATGGCTCGCAAGCAACAAGAACCAAGGTGACAAAAATGAAAAGTAACACATGTATATATATATATATATATATTTTTTTTTTCTTTTTTTTTCTTTTTTTTTTTATTCTTCTATATACAAACTCATACTGAACTGATAATTCAAGAAGTGTAGGCTTTCAGATGAAAGCCATTGACTAAAATTGGAAGTGGACTGCCATCCAGGTCTTCTAAATAGAATGAATTTGTTGTACTGTCTTTGGTGATACGGAAGGGACCCTCCCATAAAGCATCAAATTTCTTGTGATTCCCCAGGTTTAGCTTTATTCTCATTCCATTTCAACACCAAATCTCCTGTTTTGAGTGGACGATCTACAGAATGTTTACAAAACCACTTCGAAATACCTTGTGTGTGTTTAACAAATTGATCATATGCTTCAGAACGCTGCTCCTCCAAATGCAATAACTGAGCTATCCGCAAATCCAAGGAACTCAGGTCTGTCTCATTGTCCTAAAAATTCTGTAATTGCTGCAAAACAGGCAACTCAAGATGAACAGGCAACTTTGCTTCTTTCCCATAAACTAGGGCATAGGGTGAGGTCTTGATAGACTTCTTAACTGAAATTCTATCGGCCCATAAAGCTTGATTTAATAAAAGATGCCATGATCTCTTGTTCTCTCCCAAAGACCTCTTTAAAATCCGGAGCAAATTTTTATTTGTTGACTCCGCCAAGCCATTTCCCTGTGGATAATAATTGGAAGATGTTTTTAGGAAAATGCCATACTTATTAGCAAACTCAGCTAGTTCAGCTCCAATGAATGGGGTCCCATTATCAGTAATGATGGCATCAGGAATACCAAAGCGAGTAATCAAACCTTCAATAAAAGATATCACCACAGTTTGGTTGGCCACCTTTGTAGGAATAGCTTCTGACCACCTGGTGAAATAGTCTATAGCTATCAAAATATATCTATGACCAGTTGAGGAATTAGGATCAATGATTCCAATGAAATCCAACCCCCACTCTTTGAAAGGGTGCTTCAACTCTGAACTCGGATGCAAAGGCGATCGCTGCATTTCTTACCCTTCCTGTGTATCTCTGACATTTGTCACAGGCTTGTGCAATCTTGAAAGCGTCTGAGAACAGGGTTGGCCAGTAATAACCAGCTCGGATTATCTTCAAAGCCATCGGCCTTCCTGCAAAGTGTCCTCCTGATAGACCAGAATGAAATTCTTCCAGGAGCCTAGCCTTGTCTGCTTCTTTAACACATCTCAGAAGAACACCATCAAGATTCTTAAAAAACAATCCTTCTGGCAACAAAACATACCGCAGAGCTTGCAACCGAAATCTCCTCCTCTAAGAAGCATTCAACTGTGAAGGACATCTACCAGTTGTGAAATAATCAATGAGGTCTTCTGTCCAGTCCTTTTCCAGAATTAAGAAATTCATTAAATTGTCATTACTAACAAGATTTTCTTCATGATCTTCACCTACACCAGATGCTGCCATCTTTGCCAAATGCTGGCACAGAGCCTTACCACGCACTAGCTTAGTAGGGTGAATTTCTACATCAAATTCTTGGATCTTAGTGACCCAACCAGCACGTTTTTCACCCAACTCTCCTTGAAGAATGAAATTTCTTACATCTGGATGTATCACATAAACAATGGTTCTGCTCTGAGATATAAAATGTTTAAACTTCTTAAGGGATTTCATAACAGCATATACCTATTTTTCAATAAAATTGTACTTTGCTTCATGAGGTAGAATGACCTGACTGAGAAAGGCAATGGGCCTTTCATTCCCATCATCTCCCTTCTGTGTAAGCACCGCGGCATAATTGTCATCTTCCCCAACTGCATATAAAATGAAATCCTTGGAGTAATCAGGATTAATCAGAATAGGAGCCTGTGCTATTCTTTCCTTGATTTCTCGGAATGCTTCTTTTCTTCGAGCTGTCCATTGAAAATCTGCATCCTTTTTTAACAACTCAGTCATAGGTTTTACAACCTGGGCAAAATCAGAAATAAACTTTCTGATGAAATTGATCTGTCCAAAGAAAGACTGAAGTTCCTTCTTGTTTGCAGGGAGTAACAATTTCTTCAATGCTTCAACTCGGGCTGGATCAATTGCTAATCCATCTTCTGAAATCACATGGCCCAGAAGCTTACCTTCTTTCACTGCAAACACAGACTTTTTCGGATTAATGGAAATTCCAAACTCTCTGCACTTTTCAAAAATCTGCCTCAGATGAGAGCAGTGATCTTCCCGTCTGTGTGAAAATACTGTCATGTCATCAAGATATATGACAATGATCTTGTTCAACAAATCCTTGAATGCAATGTCCATGGCTCTTTGGAAGGTAGCTCCAGCATTTGACAGTCCAAAAGGCATTCGCTGATAAGCAAAAGTGCCCCACTTTGTTGTGAATGTTGTCTTATATTGATCTTCATCTTTCACCCAAATCTGGTTGTATCCAGAAAATCCATCCAACAAAGAAAAACGCTGAGCTCCAGCCACAACATGCAGTATTTGATCTATACGCGGCAAAGGATAATGATCTTTTAATGATGCACGGTTTAAATTTCTGAAATCAACGCACAATCGAATATCTCCATTCTTCTTCCGAACTGGGACAAGATTGGCAACCCAGGTTGAGTGCTTAACTGGATAAATGATTTTAGCTTGCAGCATCTTTACAAGCTCAGCCCTCATCAACATCTCAATCTTTGGATTAACAGGTCTCTATTTTTGCCGAAAAGTTCTGACTCCTTCCTCCAATTCAATTGTATGTTGCACAATCTGTTTGTTGTAACCTTTCAAATCTTCATAGCTCCAAGCTACAATGTCAGAAAACTCCTCACACAGCTGCTTGATTTTTTGCAGTTCTTCTGGGGTAGAGTCAGTTCCAACCTTGATAGCTTTGTTAGGCTCTAACTCTAATTCCATGTACTCTTTTTTGTCAATCTCGATCCGATGTTTTGTGGACCGATCATGCTGGTCGAACAAGCTCTCCAGAGTTATGAGACCCTTCGGAATGTGGTTGTTCCTTAATTGAATGAGCCCTTCAGCTCCTTCATCCTCCAAAGTTCTTCCTTCGACAGTAGCAGCTTCATGGATCAAGAAATTAACAATCTGCTCATCATTTTCAAAGACCTGCCAGAAAGTTTCTTTGTCTGGCACACTGGGCCTGTATACCATTCTAACTGTCTTGGGTTTGTTCACAACTTGTTCAACAGGGGAAAAATTAGCTCCAAGAGATGCTAACAGGTCTGCATGTTTATTCATCTCTCGGGAAACAGCTTGAATATTAAGAGCAGTAAAAAACTCAAACAAATCCCAAACCTGATTTCGATATGCTTTAAGGTAATGCTGCTTTGAAATGCATCTATTTGTAATCTGATTTACAACAAGCTCGGAATCACCAAAAATCTTGAGCTGTTCAATTCCTAACTTCCTTGCTTTCTTCAAACCCAAACACAATGCTTCATATTCAGCAGCATTATTAGTACAACTCCATGTAAGACGATATGAATAAGTTCTCTGTATACCAGAAGGTGAAATTAACACAATACCTGCCCCTGCTCCATTCTTGCATCGAGCTCCATCGAAATATAGCTGCCATAATTGATCTGTAACATCATTATGATCAGCTTGGTTAGACAATTCCTTCTTTGTGTCACTCTCAGGTTTCGAATGGCATAACAGCCGATTTTTGTCTCCAACATGGCATTGAAGTTAAGCATAGAAAACTGGTCATCCAACTGAAGATTATTTAAAACTTCACTCATTAAAACAGAATCTTCAGACTCTTCAGTAAGCATGTGGACAGACTGCATGTCTTTTCTCGCATCTTCCAACTTCTCGATGTGAAAAGGGGAAGGCTTTTCATTTTGAATCCTGAGACGTCTACCCTTGAAAGGAATTTCTAGGTGTGAATAATCTAATGCCAGATAACCCCCTAGATTTGCAGTAAATTCCCTGGATAAACACATACTAAAGTAGGGCTCTAAATCTACCACAACAATTTCTTGAATAACAGTAATTTGTGGCATTGTATGCAGGACAATGGGTACATCTTTGATTACACCTACTATTTTTACAGGCGTACCATCCAATTGTAGAAATCCCAGACTACTCCATGTATATTGCATTCCCATTGCTTCACATACTCCCTTGGGCATTACCAGTCGTGGCAGCTCCAGAATCGATCATGCAATTATGCACAATCCAACCCTCTATTTGCAATGACAAATAAAATGGAGGTGGTCTATTTTTCCCAATAGCAGAGGTGGGTAAGGTTTGAGCATACACTGTCTGGGTAGGACCTTTTTCATTATCTTTGACAGATTTTAATGATTCCTGTAATAAGTCTACCTGACCGGGTAACTGCAAAGCATCATAGAGGCTTACCTTAGCTGGGGTCTTCTTAAGCTCTTCAACAATATTGTATGAAACTACAATAAGGTCTTTCTTCTCGGCAGGTTGTTCAAATCTGGTACGATACTGTTGTGTAGCTTCCACCCTTAGCCTCTTTGTCAGTGATGGATACTTCAACTTTTCACGAGCTTGCTCCTCTGCTTCTGATCTTACTGGTGCAGCTGCAACCTTTTCTTGAACTCTGTAGGGAGTAGGATCTTTTGGTAGAACAGGTGCATCAGACTTTGGAACTGGCACAGGAGCCTTCACTGGCTTCTTCACCTCAGCAGGTACTTTCAAAGGCTCTAAATCAGCAGGATCAACAGTTACAGGCTTCTTTCCAGTTCTTGTCAGAACTGAAACTTGATCTTCCACTGCAGTCATCAAACTATGACCAGCTTCTGAGATCATGTTAACTTGTCCGCCTGAAGAGCTAGCAGCCAATGTCTGCACATAATTTAGATGGACCATACAAGTATCTTCTCCATGAGGGTCATTGCAGGTTGAGCACCAATACATTCTGTCTGCAAGAGCTGGATCTTCATTTACTAAAGCAGTTAAGCCTTTTTCAGGTGCTTTACTTGTGGAGGCAGCTTGATCTCTAGTGATTGCAGGAGGTTGAAATCTCCTTGGCTGGAAATCTCTCTCAGCCTGCTTCCTCTCAATGAGTGTGATCTTGTTTCCCATGGCTCTAATTGCCGAATTTGCAGACTTCACCTCCTGCAATAATGCAGTATATGGATCAGGGTTCACAGGTGTAGGAGGTGCTGGCAAGGGCAAAGGAGCTGGTGGTGCTGGCAAAGCTGGAAATGAAGTGGAAATGGGAGATGGCTGAGTGCTGGGTGTAGGAAGCGGTAAAGGAGCTAAAGTAGGCAACTGAGGAGCTGGGACAGGTGCAATCTGAGGTGCTTTGGAGCTCCATGATGGTGTAGGATACATTGATGGCATGGGCTGTGGTTGTGAACCAGCATATAAATACTGAGGCAAATCAGGAATTATAGGCATAGTTACCTTTGGTGGAAGTCTCCCTACAGCAACCAAATCAGCTTCTGCTTTGATGGCTTGCTCAAACAACTCTGGAAATGTTGTCACATTGGACTGCCGAACAGCCCAGCCGATATCTGAGTTGAATGCTCTAAGATAGTACAGTGTAGCCAATTCATCAGCAGGCCGAATACCTTCAGGAATTCTGTGCCAGGTTCTGGTAAATCGGACGTTGAAATCAGCTATTTCCTCCTATGGATGCCTCTGTATTACAGTAAACTGATTCAACAATGAGAAGGGGTCAGCCTGTTCATGAAAATTTTTGACCAGCAGATCACCGAATTGATCCCACGATGTTATAGTGCCTGGTGGCAGCGTTCGGTACCAAAACAACAATTTGCCTCTCAAAGAGCATACCAACAACTTCACCATTACATCTTCATCGGTAATATCATGGATGGTTGCTAGAGAAGCCACATCATTTATGTGTTCATAAGCTGTCTTACCCGTACCGTCATAAGTGGGCAAAGCTTTCAGTGCAGCCTGAGGGACTGGATTCTGAGCCTGCAAGTTCAAGGCTCCCGAACTGTTCCATGCCAAGAACTTCCTGGGTGGAGGTGGAGGATATTGTGCCATTGGAACTAGTGGATATGGTTGGGAAAATGAAACACTAGCAACAACACCAGGGTTATGTGTAGCAGAAGATGGAAGGGATGAGGAAACTAACCTAGAATGCTCACCACTTCTTGAACTGTCAAGTTCGAAAAATTCGACAAGATCGCCAAATTTCTTGGACTGTGATCTCGTGATCATGAATAATTTTTGAATTCAGCAGAGTCACCAAATGCTCTAATTTTACAGTATAAAGGCGAACATTAGACCTTCGATACTATGGGATCTTTTAGAGACAGAAGAAATCTGTCCCACCGGGCGTGCCAAAAACTGTTGGTCACGAAATCTGCCACAGGAAAGGATTTTTACAAGTGCGCCCTAGACCCGGCCAACATTGAAAGGCTGGAAGCAAGAAATGGCTCCCAGACCAATCTCCAGAGTGGGCTGGTTCCCTTTACTAATCTAAATTTCTGTTTGAAGATAAGGGTTGCTGGAAAGAAATTAAAAGTTGCAGAAAGAAATGGAAATATGGCCGCAGGCCGGAGTTATGGGATCGGAAGAACAACAGCAGAAAACTTAAAGTGCAGCAACAACAAGCAACAAAAGATAATGACTCAACTCTCACACAACTGTATGCAGAAAATCTCTCCAAGATTACACTCCAGGGAATCATATCCTTACAAGCAAGATTCAAATCCAATATGCGAGAATTTGAATGTAACAGCACTTAAGGAATATAAATTCTATTAGAAATGCAAAAGGAGCAGAAAAGACAATCACCCAAACAATCGCTTGAAAAATCTGAAGCCAATACTTTATTCTCGCAAATGCACTTCCAGTTTTTAGCAAAAACTTCCAACCCTTTGCAAATGAAGTTTACATTGGTTTTTATAGAGGGCCGTCCTCTTTGCAGCATTTAATATTTGTAACCGACCTTCTTGAGATCTACAATTATGCGAAGGAAATGAGGAACATGATCCCCTTAATCGCAGCCTTGAAGAACCACAAAATTGAATGCAATTAGACGTCAGCGGTCACCTTCATTAAATTTGTCTTTGAACATGTGCATGAAACCGTTAGAACAATCCACGAACAGCGGCCTCGAACAAATAAAATCTTCTATTTTGGTGGCCTGGGCGCTTCTTCAACCTTGACTGCATCGAAAATCCACAAAGCATTAAATTCTGGCAAGCATTTAATCCTCGGAAATCGAAAAAAAACTTATCGAGCGTTCATACTGTGCTTTGGCGGGAAACTGTCGCAGGTCACGAAAATACGACATCTTCTTATGCCGTACACCTTTTCTAAAAAGTGCAGCGAATCGCTGCACTTTTTACATCTTATACTCTTCTCAACAAACTACCCACGATTTTAGAACGGTAGCGATATCGCTACACGTTTTGTTTTGGTTGGTTTTGTTTCGGAACGGTAGCGATATCGCTACACGTTTGTAACTTAACTCCTTTAAGAGTGTAGCGAATCGCTGCATTTTTATTCCTTTGACTCCCCTTTTAACCAATCGTCTGGCGATTTTGGAACATCACCTGCTCAACCAACTCTTTGAAAGTGTAGCCTTTTCAAAAAAACTTCCGCGCTTTCGAAAGATGCAGTGCATCGCTGCAACTTCGTCTTTAGACCTCCTTCTCGACCAATATGCAGCGAATCGCTGCACTTTTCAACTTTGGACTTCCCTTTCGCAAATGTGCAGCGAATCGCTGCAACTTTGAGCTTAAACTCTTTTGTCAACCAAACCCCGTGACTTTGAGACATGCAGCGATTCGCTGCACTTTTGAGTACTTAGACTTTTTCAACCACCTGCGTCGCGAAAATGAGACTTCAGCGAATCGCTGCAGCATTTAACTTTGTGTCTTCGGCTAAACTTTTTGTCGCGATTTCGCGACATTTTGTCGCTCTTCCTCCTTTGCTCATTTGAAGTCGCGAAAATAGAACACGTCGCGATATCGCGACGGTTCTTCTTAGCTGCATGCGTTGACCGTGTTGACCGCGATTTCGCGACATGTCAATGAATCGCTGCATTTTTGGACTTAGTCTTTTTTTGCTCCTTTTTTGCTTCTTTTTGCTCCAAAGCTGCATCAAGGCTAGTATCAAAGTAAGATCTGCAACAATTTACGTGTTAATACTTCAATCAAAATCAAATGTGGCAAAAATGCCAAAAAAACCAAATAAAACTGCACAGACAATTAAGATCAAATAAAATAAAACAACACTGCACAGACATTTAAAATAAAATAAAATAAAATAAAACTAAAAACTACACAGACATTAAAGGAAATAAAACATAGAACTGTATAGACCTGGAAAATAAACTAAAATAAAATAAAACTGCACAGTCATTTACAATGTATACACATGTTACAACTTCTTTGTAACTCATTCAAATGATACATTGGACGGAAAAACCGATAAATAATGCTTTAAGTATTGACCATTAATAGGGAGGTCCAGAAAATTACCATCAAGGTCTTGTAAATGAAATGCATTACTACCCAGAATCTCAGCAATCTGGTACGGGCCTATCCACAGTGGCTACAACTTTGTATGCTTACCCTTCTTTTCATGGGCCTTGTCCCATAGAAGCACCAGTGCTGCCAGTCCGAAAGCTTTCACTTTGGCCCTCTTGTCAAACCAGCGCTTGATGGTTTCTTGGTGCCGACTGAAGTGTTCCAAGGCTTGGAGTCTTTCATCCTACAAATTAGTTAGATCCAAAACATGAGCCTCTGCATCTGCTTGATCCTCAAAATAGTCTAAGACAAATTGGTAAGTAGGTAATTTCAGAGAGATGGGAACAATTGGCTGGGTACCATACAGCAAAGCAAAAGGGGAAGTCTTAAGAGCCACTTTATATTTTATCCGATCAGCCCAAAGTACATATTTCAACAATGTATGCCACTTCCTGGGTTTGTCTGCTACAGATTTATTAATGGCATTCATTAAATTCTTATTTGTGGACTCGGCCAGTCCATTGCCTTGGGGATAATAGTTAGATGAAAATATGATAACTATCCCTGTATGGTATGCCCATTCTGCAAACTCCAATGATTGGAAGGCTGGTTCATTATCACACACAAAATTCAGAGGAACCCCAAACCTGGTTATGACATTTGACTATAGAAATTCAATCACTTCATGACCTGTACTTCTTATGGTGGCTACTGCTTCGACCCATCTTGTGCAGTAATCAGTAGCTGTTAGAACATACTTATGCCCTGCTAAAGAATTTGGATTAATCACTCCCATAAAATCAACTCTGTCCGGATCCATGGAAATGCCATCTTTTGTGATCAAGTGCCCAAGGAGCTTTCCTTCCGTTACACCAAAAATGCACTTCTTCAGATTCAAAGAAATGCCGAACTCCCTATATTTATTGAACACAGACTCCAAGTGTTTTACATGGTCAAACCGAGATTTAGAGAAGACTGTTAAATCATCCATGTAAACAATAATGCATTTACCAAAAATGCCTTTGAAGGCATGATCCATTGCTCGTTGAAACGTGGCTCTGGCATTTATTAATCCAAATGGCATCCTCTTGTAAGCAAAATTTCCCCACTTAGTTGTGAAGGCAGTTTTCATTCTGTCTTCCTTCTCAACCAATATTTGATTATACCCTGAGAAACCGTCCAGGAAAGACATCATCTCCGAACCATTGACAATCTGTAACACCTCATCCATAGAAGGCAGAGGATAATTATCTTTCTTAGATGCCTTGTTCAAATTTCTAAAATCCACACACAGGCAGATCTCTCCATTTTTCTTTCTGACTGGCACCAAATTGGCCACCCAAGTAGAATGCTTGATGGGAAAAATAATGGTGGCACTCAATAGTTTTTCTACCTCTTTCTGGATGAGGGGCTCTAACAGAGCGTTGCCATGCCTTTGTTTTTGCCAGAAAGGTTTGCAAAATTCTTTTAAATGTATAATATGGGTGTAAACTTTCAGATCAAATACCTTTAAGTCTTTGTATGACCAGGCCATAACATCCTTGGACCTGTGAAGAAAATCAATCATATTCCTTTTTATTTTTGGATCATAGTTCTTAGCCAACTTGATGTGTCTGGGATCTTCTTCAGTCCCTACGTTCAGGTTTTCGGTCCCACTGTCTGTTGCACCCATAGAATCTTTAGAATTCACTTTTTGCCTGATTTTGTCAACATCAAAGAGTCGCTCCAGTTCCACCATCCCTTTTGGAATTCTGTTGTCTTTCAACCTTATTATTCCCTTGTCATCATCCAACTGCTCTAGCAGAGTATCCCTCTGGCCCTCATCGATTATAGCATTTTCAAATGTGTTGGTACTCTGCAAAAAGTTTACAATTTGTTGATCATCAGAGAAAACCTAAAAATTATCTATATTATTTGGGACTAAAGGACAAGGGACTAACTCAATTGAAAACTTGTTCCATTTAAATTCTTCCAGTGGTTTTAAACTTGTGGTTGAAGAAGCCAAGACATCTACATGTGAATTCTGCTCTCTGGATATGTGTGTCAGATTAAAAGCATCAAAATCCTCTACAAGATCCCAAGCCCGATGTTTGTATCCTTTTAAATAAGATGCTTTACACTGGAATTTACCCTTGACTTGATTAGCCACCAATCCTGAATCCGTAAAAACTTAAATATTTCTTGCTCCATTGTCTAAAGAAAATTTCAATCCTAATACCAGAGCTTCATACTCTACTAAATTATTTGTACAAGGGAACTGTAGGCGATAAGACATAAAATATGTCTGACTTTCAGGCCCTTTAAGGACTGCCCCTGTGCCAGAACCCTGTTTAGATTTAGCCCCATCCACATGAAGCGTCTAGACTTCATTACTATGAACAGGATGGGCTTTACTAAACTTCTCATTTTGTCCCGTTGTTAAATTGTAAACTCCAATATCTACCTCAGTAATATTTACAGTCTCATTTTCTACATTGTATTCCATGATTGTATGCTTGTACCTGGGTTCTCTTTCAACCCGTAATTGATTTGCCACTCCTTTCCACGGTAACCACATGTGTGAAAAGTCTGTTGCCAAGTATCTGTTCAGAGATCTCGACCAATCCTTGCTCAAAAGCATCCCGTACCCCACGGGGATATCCACAATCTAAATTTCAATTTTATGTTGAGCCCTTGGCTCAGATGCTAACTAGATATGAATATTTTGAAGTTCTCCAACTACTTTAACCTCTGATTTGTCCAATTGGACAACTCTCATTTCAGACTTCATTGGGGTCAGACCCAACTGCTGAAAAATGGCCAAAGGCATAACATTAGCAGATGCACCCGAATCTACCAAACAATTGTGTAAGTTCTTCCCAAAAATACGAATAGTCAGTAAAAATGGGGGAACTTCAGTTTTCTCTTTGTACATGGCTACATTTGCATTTTCCATCTTCTTTTCCTTGTCCACAGGTTTGGTAGTAGGGCCAGAGTATGTTTTTATCAGGTTGTCCCTCTGTTCTAAAATTTGGGCCAACTCATGAAGAGTAATGTTGGCTTTGATCTTTTTCATGTCCTCTACTATGTTATATCCCTTATTAAGTGGAGGGACAAAAGCATCTGGTCCTCTCAGATTTCCTCCCTTGGGTGGAGATGGATTATTGCTTGGAGATGGATCTAGAGGAATATTGTGAGAGTTGTCCAGAGGGGTAGATGTAGTGTTGGGCTCCGGATTTCTATTTCTTAGGTTGTAGCTATCCCTTCTGTACTGTTGGAAAGCCTGCACCTCATCCATAGGCATTTCAACTACATTCTCAGATTCCTTCGAGAAAGTGAAAGAATCTAAGACCATAGCTGCACTATGGCTGGACGAACTTGGGCCATCCGTATTTCTCTGATGTTCAGGAGAAATCAACTCCCCAGATAAAGCTTCAAATGCATTACAAAATTCCAAACAATCCAACTCCCTGTGCTGAGAAGTAGCATGTATTCTACACCAGTTAGGCAAAGCTAAATCGCAAATATTCACATCATGACCTTTACCCTTGTAATATTTATTGGGTTCGTATGAGGGCCGAGTGAATCTTTTTTGTTGATGTGAATACCTGTTTGAGTTGTCCCCAGTAGAAACCTGCCTTTTAAAGCTCAAAAAATCATTGGCCAATTTTTGAACTATTTTTGAGACTTCTTCAACTCTTGCATTATCATCCTCTTTGCCTGGGTTCTATACATTCTCAACAGGTGTCACAGCCAATGGATTTGCTGATGGTAGAGTCTGACATACTGGCAACATCATCTGATGTGGTATGGGATTAAAAATAGGGGTAGCTTGCGTAACCAAAGGAATTTGCTGAGCATTTAAAGGTTGGGGTCCAAACTGTCTTTCTAGAATCAAAGCTTCTTTATAAGCCTCTGTTAAATTAGTAACAGAGGGATCTCTTTTCAAAAAAACTGAAGTCATTGGGTCTAGAGAATTTCTAAAAATCTCTAATGCCAGGTTTGCATTTGGCACATAATAACCAGTAAGTCTACCATAAGCTTTCTGGAATCTGACATTGTAAGATATGATAGATTCATTTAATTCTCTTTTGATACCAAAAAATTGTTGATATAAAATACTGAGATCTATTACTTCACTAAACTGTGACACAAAAACCTTTTCTAAGTCATTCCAACTGGTAACAGAATCATTAGTGAGGTTTAGAAACCAGTCATAAGCTCCCTCCTGGAGAGTGAACGGGAACAATCTGCAAGCAACATCTTCATGCTATACATTTAACAATTTTAAAGCATTCTTGAATGCTACCATATGTTCTTCTGTTGTCCTTGTTCCATCATGTTTATATCTTGGAAGATATATTTTGGGATTTTTGGGCAGGTCATGGGCTATACCTGGGATATTTAAAGCAGTGGAACCCAACCAGTTTGCCATTACTACTTGATTGTCAGTGATATTCTGAGTTGTAGTTGCAGTAACTATCAGCGGTGATAAAACTATTTCAGACAGAGACTTGGCCCTTCTGAGGCTACCTCTTCTTGGAGTTTCTAATTCAGGCACAAGGAGCTCTCTAGCTCTGGGGTGGGACCTTGTTACCCTGTATGTAGAATCTAGATTTTCACAAGCACTTACAACCTTACAATTCTTAACAGACTACTGAACTTGAGGTCTTCTACTCTGATAATTTTAAATATTGTACTGACAACTTACAATACTGACCGGAGTTCAGTGGGCCCTCCTAACGCCATTTTTAGATGTTGGTCTGACTTTTATACACACCCTGTGAAGAATGAGCATGAAACTCTGATAACACTTATACGGGATAAATCCCACTCACTTTAGGATCTTGCTGGTTATCCAAGGTGTGAGTTATAGAGTTGGGTCGAATGTCTATTCACTCTTTTTCGCTTTTGGAATAGTTTTCAATATGGACTGTCTGTTACCTTACAACGGGTTCTGAACTTGTTCAATAATGTTTAGAAGTTGTCACTTGTTGACAATCAGATTTAAAATTAGTTCTTTGATCTAGCTCTTATGGGTCAGCAGATTTAAACAAAAGACAAATTTAAAAGAAAATAAAAATAGATCATTTCACGATAGAACAAAGAGAGTAGGGTAGGGTAGAAAGAGAAGTCTATCAAACTTAGCTATAAGACCAAAACTACCAATTTTATTTATACTATCAGCTTCACAACAGAACAAATCAAAGAAGAAAGTGTCCAGCTTTCTAAGATCACTTTCTACTAAGAGCATAAGACAAAGATGGAACAGATCTGAAAGAAAATCATAAATAGAAGGGAAGTCGGTTAAAATTAGTATCATTCACTGGCAGCATAGCTCACACAGTGAGGACAGAGCAATTAGAACAAACTTGAACCTTAAATCGGTGATTTTCCTTAGCATACAATAGAACAAATGAAGCCCAACAACATATTTAATCTTGATAACACAAATTTACAACATATATTTAATAAACTTTAAAGAAACAGATAACAAAAGAAGATGAACTTATCACAATCTGAAAGAAATTAGGCTCCTGGCCATGCTATCACAGAAAACAAAAGCACATCAACTCCAAGTCTAGAAATAAAGTATTTAACAAAATTTGCAAGAAATTGCTTCAATAGCCTTTTATTTCTAAGTCTCTGCCTTCTTGCGATTACATTTAGAAGAAGTATTTATAGACTCAGGATAGACCCTGATCTTTTTAGAAATATCTTCTTCTCAAACCCTAAATCTTATCATCTTAAACCCTAGTACCCATGTTTCACAATATAAAGCCATTTAAAATAAAGTCTTGATAAAATTTAACCATTCTGCAAATCAGTGCAGTCACTTGCCATAAATGGAGAAGACAGAATTCGAATGCCACTTGCATTCACCCGTAATTATGAGTAAATGTCTTCATTAATGCCCTCGGGTAATTTGGATGAGTCACCACTTCTCTGACATTTCATCTTCGCAGAGCCATCCCTGAGTTGAAAATGTCTGCACGCCATTAATTTTGCCATAAATTTTCATTAAATGCATCCATCGGCAAATTTCGGTAACTATGTGTAGATATTTTCATTTTTCGGCCAATTCCTGCCATACTCCATTAAATGGGCAGCTGCTTAGTCACATTAAAGTCTCTTTGCGGCCAGATATGTAAAATTTGGATGAAACAGCAATTCCCAGCATCTCTTATTTCAATATGGGCATCTTCGATTAATTTGCACTTAATTTTGTCTTCCATTTCTCCGTTATCATGCAAGTGCCAGATGGCTTACTGCAAAAAGACAAAAGATGGATTAGTATTTTAATAATATTAAATCAAAACTTTAAAGTTCAATCAAAACCCTAAAGTTCATTATACGCAGGCTTTCTTTGTTTTGACATGTGTCGCAAAAAAATCATGACACGTGTCCGTTTCCAGCTGTTTTCCACTTTCGTGATTTTTCCTGCCATGGCCGCGAAAATGTGACATGTCACGATTTCACTACATGCTCTGCGCCTTGGCAACTCTTCCTCTTCATGCAGCGAAAATGTGACATGTCGCGATTTCACGACATGTCACGAAATCGCGCCTCTTTTTAACTTTTTGCTCCTTCCCAGAAATGCGTCACGATTTCGCTACGCGTCTAGGCCTTGGCTTGCTTTCGTTTTGCGTCGACCTTCTGACTTAGCATCTTTGCCCTTTGGTTTCCCTCGCTTCTTTTGGCGTGTCATGATTTTGCGATGTTGCAAAATCGTGACGTCGTGATATCATGACACCCAGCTCTGTCTTTGCTTTCGACGTTGGCGTGTCGCGATTTCGCGACGTCATGATTTCACAACAGCCAAGCCCTTCCTTTGCCTTCGGCGATTGTTGCAACCCTTACCTTGCTTTGCTAACCTTTGGGCTTCCTTTGTTTCTTCTGGCGTGTCGTAATTTCACGACGTCATGAAATCACGACGTCGCGATTTTGCGACACCCAGCCTCGACTTTGTACTTGCCCTCCGGCATGTCACGATTTCACGACGTCGCAAAATCGCGACGTCGCGATTTCGTGACACTTGATCACTTGCTGCTTTTTCCTCTTCAACTGTCGCGATTTCGCGACGCATCTGGGCCTTGTCCGCTTTTCTTCTTCCGACACCGCAAAAACGCGACATGTCGCGAAATCGCGCCCACTTTCATGCCTTTGCTTCTTTTCTGAAAAATGTCACGATTTTGCGACGTCGCGATTTCGCGACGTCACGATTTCGCTACATGTTTGCGACTTGTGCTTTTTCGACTTCCTACGCTGCGAAAACACGACATGTCGCGATTTCACGACATGTCGCGAAATCGCGCCTCTTTCTTCAAGACTTGCACTCATCCAAAATGTGTCACGATATCGCAACATTTTCAACACTCGGCACTTTCTTTCCAAATATGTCACGATTTCACGACCTTTTCAAAAATGGAAAGTGTCACGATTTCGTGACCCTTCCAAAAATGGAAGTGTCACGATTTTGCTACGTTTTTGACACTCGGCACTTTCTTTCCAAATATGTTGCGATTTCGTGACCTTTCCAAAAATGGAAAGTGTCACGATTTCGTGACCCTTCCAAAAATTGAAATGTCGCGATTTCGCTACGTTTTTGACACTCGGCACTTTCTTTCCAAATATGTCGTGATTTCGCGACCTTTCCAAAAATAGAAAGTTTCATGATTTCACGACCCTTTCAAAAATGGAAGTGTCTCGATTTCGCTACGTTTTCTTGCCTTAACCACTTTCTTGCATTGGTAGCCACGAAAATGCGACATGTCACGATTTCGCGACATGTCGCGAAGTCGCGCCATTCCGTACGCATTTGCTTTCTCTCTCCAAACCCGTCGCGATTTCGCGACATTTCCAAAAATTAAAGTTTCGCGATATCGCGACATTTTCAAAAATGGAAGTGTCGCGATTTCGCTACGTTTTCTTGCCTTAGCCGATTTTTTAAAACCCGTCGCGATATCACGACATTTTCAAAAATGGAAGTGTCGCGATATCGCAACATTTCCAAAAATAGAAAGTTTTGACTTCCAATGAATTTTTCTATCTGTATTTTACATTTTTTTCATATCAGTGAAAGATTTTCTTTATTCATGAATGATTCTAACATGTGAAAAATGAATTCTGGAATAAATCAAAGCCGGATGCAAATAAAAGCACAACCTGAAAAAGGAGGTAAGCAAATTTAGAATTTAAAACCTGGAAAACTCAAGAGGGTCCTTACTGCAAAATGAGAGCTCAATATTTTCAAAGGATGGAAATTCATTTTTCAGTGGGGGTGTGTTGCTTCTCAACAATGGCTTCTCGCGACTTGCTCCTGGGGAGGTAGTCTGGCAGACATACCTGGATTTTCTAGCTTGGCCTGAGGTTGGGAAGTGGCTCCGACGGGTTCGCAGGGGAAGGTGGCTAATCGAGTGGCATGGGACTAAGTAGGAGTTCTTCCCGTATGATCGGGTGACGTGACAGTTTGGGGTGCGCCAAGGATTGCCTAGGTAGCCCTTGATCTATCGACGTTGGGGTGACAAGAGGACACTGGACTTGCCAGTCATTGTGCTCCTGGGTGAGGATTCAGATACAGTGATTGACATCCCAGACATAGACGACGTCGGGGTTACTGCTAAGTATGAGTAGTGGTGCACGTTGCGGCGGTGACAAGGTGAGAGGCCTCTAGGGGTTCCAAATGCAATAGCAGTAGGTGGCGAGGGTGTAGATACACCAGGAGAGGGTTGGGGGGCTCTTATGGATGATGTGGACATGGTGGAGGTTGATGAGGTTGGTGAGGATTTTGGGATTCCAGAGCAGCCGGAGATGCAGGACGTCCCAGAGTAGTAGGAGCCGAAGCAGGCTACCGTTTCAGAGATGTCGATGTCGTAGGCAGTTTTAGAGGATACAGAGGTAGGGTTGTGCGCTGATATAGCGTGATTGGAGGGGCTACTCTAAATATGAGATGCAGAGCTCGAGGATGCGCTGTAGGAGAGGGATCTCCTATAAACGTAGCTGGCGGAGAGGGAGAATGCATTGGCTGTGTACCGTCACCGAGATGGGGATACAGATGCTATGCAAGAGATGGATTTCCTGTGGACTCAACTAGTAGAGAGGGAGAACACATTGGTGTAGCGCGATGAGAACTTGGTGACGGTTCATCAGCGAGAGATGGAATTGATTTGGCATTAGTTTGAGTTGGAGGCAAAGATTATCTGCCTTAGTGGGCGGATCCCTACGGTTAGTGGAGGTGGATTGTCATGCCACATGAGAGGGAGCGATACTGAGAAATTAGCATCCTCTCGACACAGGTGACTGGATGAGGGAGGTGCTAGTAGGTGTGATGCGGGGGCTAGCAGTAGCCGCACTAAGGGGTCCCATAGGACCCACACCATAGGGGGTAGTTCCTGTCGCACCGATCCTGCGTGATCATGGTGGCCGAAGCCCTAGGATTGGGGGTTTTTGAGCTTTTGGCTTTTTGCAAGGTCAGAGGACCGGTTTATTATAGCCTGTGGGTATTTTTGATGATATATATATACATGACTTTCTTTTGTTTATACTCATGTTGTGATTTGATTTTATGCACAGTGACTAATGTTTGATGGATGCATGTTAATTTACATTATGTATGGATATTTTGCGATGAATGCTAATATTTCTAATTGATATGATATGCAAATAGAATGGATGAATTGAATTTATGATTTTTGGCTGTGGAACCATAGACTGTTTAGAACTTATGGCTTTTTGTCCTAGACGATTGCTGTGGTAAATGAATTTTTATGTTATTTTTTTGTATTTTTTGATGGCGATGCAAGGATGAAAGATATCATAGTTGGTTTATAATGTAGTTAAGGTTTTCTGAGACTCAGATGTTTTAACTAACTAGCCAAGACTATACTTTTATCTTACAAAATTTTGAATAGGGTATGAATCCGACTTGTCTTTGACCAAGCTATTTCATATCCCTATGTGTAAAATTGAGTTTATTTATGTGGTATTTGTCAGGATACTGCTAGTGCCAGATAGGCTGTCAACCAAACCTGTACTAAGGATCACCTAATTAGCTCCACTAAATCCTTTGTTGTATTTAATCAGATTAATCTACGATGATATCTAAGATACCATAAGCTAGCTCATCCACATGCAAACATTGATCTGCACATAATTTAATGTGATAGATATATCGTCATGCGGGAGGTTTACCACCAATGACCGATAGGTTATCCATCAAACCGATACTGAGGTTTACCTCATGACCTTTTGAATGCTGAGAGTTTCAGGGATTCAAGTTTGACTCCCTTCTTTTATTCAATTGTATTGGGATAATTGCTCTTCTATAGTGATAAAAATCATTGTTTATTTTTGTTTTTATTTTGATAAAGGGATTTGAATATTGAGTGATGAGAATCACTATATTGTATGTGCGTTTTGATGTATGCACTTTGGTTGTGATGTCAAATTTGGGAGTTTTAACTTTTGCAATTTTTTTTTTATGTTTGCAACGTTTTTGAGAACTTGGGATTCTTGAGGAATTGTGTAGAGAAGATGCTTGTAATTTTTCCAACTCTCAGCATTCTTGGGGTCATTCACACAGGGAGATGAGCAAGGTAACCTTTTCACTAGATGGTATCCTAGATTTCTTTGTAGTTTTCATATTTTGTTCACACAACTTGGGAATTTTTGTGTTTTAACTTGTGTTGGGATGCTACGTAACAAGGGGTGGTCCATTTAGAACTCTACCTTCGTAAAATATGTCCGACTTTGTACAATATTTGGCTAGAAATCTAAAGACAGCTGAATGACGAAAACTCTAGATACATTAGAAGACAACTGATGCATGATATGGTGAAACTATGGATGGCATTTATTTTTGATGGACTATTTATAGGGTGGAAAAATGTGGAAAATGATGGATTTTCCAAGTAATTATAGTCTATGGTTCCTTTGACCTATATGACCAACAAATATGCAATGTATGGATGTTAGCTTAATGCAGCTATTATTTTTGTGTTTTCGATTGATTGATTTTTGTGAGTATGAAGATGAGATGCAAAAAGAGTTCTTTTATTGTTGTGATGATTTTGAGTATGCATGGAAATGAGATGCAAATTTTTGTTATTTTTGATGATTTTATTATTTTTGAATTTTCTTATTTTTGACCAAGTGATTGTGGGAGCCCTTGGAGCTTTTGGTTTGACCAAAGGGATGATGGGTACCTTTGGGGCGTTTGGTTTGACCAAAGGATTGTGGGACCTTTGGGGCGTTTTTGGGTGACCAAGCAATTGTGAGAATCCTTGGAGCTTTTGGTTTGACCAAAGGGATTATGGGTACCTTTGGGGCGTTTGGTTTGACCAAAGGGTTTGTGGGCACCTTTGGGGCATTTTTGGGTGACCAAGCGATTGTGAGAATCCTTGGAGCTTTTGGTTTGACCAAAGGGATTATGGGTACCTTTGGGGAGTTTAGGGGTTGACCAAGTGATTATGAGAATCCTTGGAGTATTTTGGGTTGACCAAGTGATTATGAGAATCCTTGGAGCTTTTGGTTTGACCAAAGGGTTTATGGGCACCTTTGGGGCATTTTTGGGGTTGACCAAGCGACTACGAGAATCCTTGGAGCTTTTGGTTTGGGCTATGGCTCTTTTAAATATGTAATGGCCGCAAATGACTGATGTTCAAGGGTTCTAGTTCCTTGATTCCATCAAGAGAGGCTAGTCGGTATGTTCCAGGTCCTATTTTACTATCGATGACATAAAGACCTAACCATTTTTTTGCAAACTTGTCCCTTAGATGGGGTGGCAAGTTAGAATTTTGCTGGTTTTCTTTTAAGACCAAGTCACCAACCTAAAATTCCCTCAGATGAACCTTCATGTTGTATGCTTTCTTAAGTCACTCTTGATAGATATGTACATGCTTGAGAGCATTAACGTGTCGTTCATCGAGAAACATAAACTGGTCTAACCAGGCCTGCCACACAGTGTCATCATCGATGAACTCTTGCATTGATATACGCAGGGAAGGTATTTCCAACTTGAGAGGCATGACTGCCTCGGAGCCATACACCAGTGAAAATAGAGTCACCCCAGTGGGCATCCGAATGCTAGTGCGATAATCCCATAGGGCAAGCGAGATTTGAATGTGCCAATCCTTATGAATATCTGTGAATGTCTTTTTGAGGATGGCGACTAGCGTTTTGTTTGACGCTTTTGCTTGTCCATTTTCCTGTGGATAATAGGGTGTCAAAAAACTATGCTAAATTTTATATTTTGTGGTCAAAGCACGCACGTATTTGTTCTTAAATGACATCCCATTATCCGAAATGACCTTGGATGGAATACCAAAATGACATGATGTTATGTAAAATGAACTTCGAAATGCGGGTTCTAGTCGTAGAGGTAAGAGGAATTACTTCCACCCACTTGGTGAAGTACTCTATGGAAGTTATGATAAACATGTGATGGCCCGACGATGCAGGGGAGATATTTTTGATTATATCCAAGCCCCACTGTGAGAACGACCAAGCCAACTGGATCGGTTGCAAGGCTTGAGAAGGTACGTGTGTCAAATTGGCATGGTGTTGACACTTCATGCACTTCCTTACTTATGCGCAATAATATTGCTCTAAATATGGCCAATAATAGCCCACGTAGAGAATGCGATTTGTGATGGTCATACCACTAACGTGGCCACCACATGTTACATCGTGCGCTTGGGTGATCACCCAAGTGGACTCCTGCTAGTCCAAGCAATGAAGGAGAATTCCTTCATAGCTACGACGATACAAAATGTCTCCTAACAAGACATGTTTTGTCACTTTTTGTTTGAATGATATTTTCGTGGCATGCATAAATCCAAGTGGGAGGTTACCTAGCTTAAGGTAATCTCATATGGGTGTATACCAATCCTGCTAATCAGAAACCTCGACAGTATGAACAACCAATCCCTCTTGAAGTTCATCCCTAGAAAAAGTTGAGCGGGAAAGAACTTGTAAGAATAGCGTTGTGTTGCTATTAATGGGAGTAGGGGAGAACAAGGACCTCTAGTTGGTGTGATTCAGACAATCATGGATTCAAGAGAACTTGTTTAGGGATGGTTCAATCTGGATCAGGTGGATTCCTAGCATTAAGTCAGAGCTTGCACGCTCCATCATAGATTTTAATAGTGTTTTGACTTGAATGGTTGTCATATCACCAAAAATGTCTTACGGGATTAATGAACCCAAGGAGGCCATAGTGTCCACAAAATGATTCGATGACCGAGGGAGTGCCTCGATGTCATACCATTCAAGATTTACCAAGAATTTGCCTACAAGGGCTTTGTAGGCCTACAAAATTGGGCATTTACATTGGAATACCCCTTTTACTTGGTTGAAAATTAAGAGCGAATCATCGACGATGTTCAATCATTTTATGTTCATGGTGATTGCTGTCTGAAGACCTATGAGCAAGGCTTTGTATTCGACATTGTTGTTGGTGAACGAGAAATCTAATTTAAATGATAGAGGCATTGGAGCCCCTTGTGGTGTGAAGAATACAATTCTCGTGCCATCTCCTTGCTCACATTTAGAACCATCAAAAAATAGGGTTATGTCGGCCTATGACTCAGGCTCATCAGAATCTGGATATTCTGAGACATGGAAGACCCCATCATTGGGTAGTTCTATGGTCAGAGGTTGATCGTCTTCGAGATGAGCCTCTACTAGTTGATCAGCGATGACTTGGACTTTGATGGACTTTTATCTAATGAACTCGATGTCAAACTCCATCAACAACATGACCCATTTTTTTGTGCAGCTACTATGATAAGTATGACTCGTCATGTATCGTAATAGATTCTCCTTAGACACAACATACATCGTGTTTCTCAACATGTAAAGGCATAAATTTTTGGTAGCAAACACCACTGCGAAGCAGAGCTTCTCAACGTATGCATAGTTAAGTTCATAACTGACCAGGGTGCGGCTAAGATAGTAAGTAGCCTATTCTTTGTGTAGTTCATTTTTCTGGCTAGCATGGCGCCCGATGCCACCTCGATGAGCTGAGATGTATAAGTAGAACAAAACTCTTGGTCTAGGTGGTGCCAATACTGGTGGCGAAGCCAAGTATTGTTTAATATCATCGAAGGCTGACTGTCACTTGCCATCCTAGTGAAATTCTACCCCCTTATGCAATAATTTATTCATGGGTCGACACTTGTCAGATAGCTACGCTATGAAGCGCTTGATTAATGTGACATTTTTGTGCAGGCTTCTAAGCTGCTTGATGGCAGTTGGGGGAAGAATTTCAAGGATTGCCTTAAATTTTTTTGGGTCCACCTTGATGCCTCACTTTGAGACTATGAAACCCAAGAGTTTTCCAGATGTGACGCCAAATACACACTTCTTGGGATTTAGTTTGACTTTATGTTCCATGAGGCGATCGAGGATCTTTCTTACATCATCGAGATGATCTGGGCGTAAAAGATATTTTGACAACAAATAATCCATGTAATCTTCCAAATTTTTATGCATGTGATCATGGAAGATGTATGTCATGTTACATTGGTAGGTGGTTCCAACGTTTTTAAGGCTAAATGGCATGACCTTATAACAAAATGTCCCCCAAGGTGTTGTGAACGCCATTTTTAGTTGGTCCTCAAGATTAATACGAATCTGATTGTATCCCGAGAAACCATTCATGAGGGAAAGCATTTTGTGGCCTGCTGTAGCATCTACCAATGCGTCGATGCTAGGCAAGGGGAAATCATCCTTAGGACTCTCTTTGTTTAGATCTCAAAAATCGGTGCATATGTGAATCCTCCCGTCAGGATTTTTGATGGGCACCATTTTGGACAGCCATGGTGGGTAATCCACGTAGATGAAAAACTATACATCCAACAACTTTTGAAATTCATCTTTGACCATTAAGGCTACTATTGGGTGCATCTTACATAGTTTTTACTTAACTGGATTGACTGTCAGATCAAGCATTAGATTATGCGTGACTAGCTACGGATCTAGCCCCGACATGTCTTTGTAGGACCATGCAAAAACCTCCTTCTTCTCTTTGAGAATGGCAATGTAGTCGGCTTGCTCTTCGA
This sequence comes from Wollemia nobilis, assembly GCA_028583015.1. NCBI lineage: Eukaryota > Viridiplantae > Streptophyta > Pinopsida > Araucariales > Araucariaceae > Wollemia > Wollemia nobilis. The sequence continues at coordinate 28,468,099 of JAQPPZ010000523.1, forward strand.
GGGAAAGACTTACCCCCAGCTTAATGATCTATGGATTCATTGGATCAGAGCTGAAGTCTACGTCAGTCATATCCTCAACTGACATGTGGGACCCGTCCTCCAACTAGTGTGGATTTGGGATCAAGTGGATATCATTCACTAAATTCAGATTTGTGTTAGGAACTTTGGGTCCCTCTTTAGCATGGAAGATATCCCGAGTTGGTCCTGGGGTGAAATGAAGCATCTCACCACAAGGCCAGTACTATGATGGGGATGGTGGTGAATTGATGTGATCCTAGTCTATGGCATCTATGTCTAGATACAATGACTGTGCTAGATTGGCTGGATTGTGGATGGGGGTGGTTAAGTCAATGGAGATCATGTTGATGAAATGATTTTGATCTCCATTACCATGGGTGTGATGACTCGGACATCCTTGATGATTTTTGTGCTCCGTATCGAGCTCTGGAGGTATTGGCATGAATGGATCGGCCCTATGTGCAGATAGGAGGACAGGGTCTACCCTCAACACTGATATCGCTATAGGGTCTCTAGGTGGAAGGTGCTCTCTGTATGCCAAAAGTGGCAGATGCAGCACTTGGTCCAATTATGCTGGATTTAGGTTCCACCTATGCCTTGGACCTATGTTTAGCTATTCGAACACATCCTCAATATCCAGGGGGTATTGTTGTTGCATCTACCACATGTGATTGAGATATGCCACCTCAGTTTCATCTTCATAATCACTATCGGAGATCCAAAAACTTTCATTGGTTCCAAAAACTATTTGCGACATGTGAGGCTCATCTTGTTCTAGCAAATTGATTTGGCCTCATCGTGGTTGTTCCACTCTCTATGGGGGGACCTGATTTTCTTGAAGTGGCACTTGCTCTATTGGAGCATCCAAAGATAACATTGCCAAGAGGCTTTCTTGATAATCATCCATGGGGGTAACTTGTGAGTGATTGCTATCCGATTCGAAGGGGTCCCATGGTGCTACCTCATATTTTGACTCATCTTCTGAAGATCCTTCCTGACCTTGTCTATATCCCCCTTGTAGGTGAGCTCTCGAGCTTTCTCCTTTCTCGATCAAAGGGAAGGGGTTGTGAAGGTCAACAAGGTTGGTTGTCGACAATGGGAGATAATCCCCCAATGTATATGTTGTGTTAGGATTGGCATATGGATCAAATGCCAACCCATCCTTGTTGCCTATCTCCAGACCTTGCATGTTCTCCACCAAGATGTCTAGGGGTAGGGGGTTGTTGAACCCTACTCCTGACTTGTCGTATGGCATCTGATATCTTGGTTGGCAAAGAATGTGCACTCCTTGCTCATATCTATCCAAACCATATCCATGCCAATTGCATTGGCCAAGATATCTCAAAGCAAAATCTGGGCTGGACAAATAGTTGACGTCTTCAGAAAAAGGCTCTTCATATTCTTCTTCTTGCATGTAAGGTTTAATGCCATTTTCAAGGACCCCATACACAAAGTTTGTCTGATTCGATGGATAGCCTAGAGGAACAATAGTACCAATGGGAAGGTGAGGTCTCCCCATGTCCTACATGGACTCCAGTGTGGGTGTTGCTACAATATTCTGCACTAGATACTCCCCCAGGCCCGTATTGGCCATTTCAACGATGATTTTTGGCGATTGAGGGGGAGAGAACGTAAGTTCTTCCTGAGTCCACTCCATTTCAGATGAACTAGGAGCCTCAACTTCCATTATGCTAAGCATCTCCTTAGTAGAGATGGTTGAGACTGATGGCGGTGCCTCTTCCAGGGGTTTCTTCCCTTTGTCCTTCGGTGTGGCCATTATAGGTGGCCTCGTTGGTGAAGGACCAGACGATGAAGATGGACCCGACTAGGGATTTTATGGACTTTTCAATGGGGATGCTTGCGGAATCGGACCCTGTTTGGATGGATTCAATTGAAAATCCAAATGTGTTGATGGAAGGGTCAATTGCGGCATTAGCTGCACCATATTGTAGTACTTGAAGGGCTCCAAGTCTACCGGTACTACATGCACTTGCCCTTCAAATGTATACTAATGAGCTATCAAAAGGACACACTTCATGTCCCTGATCCATGGCCGACCCAACAAGATGTTATAGGCCATATCGTCCTCCAAGATGTGGCACAATGTAGGTATAGTCTTTTGTCCCACTTGGATGGGTAGGAAAATTGTGCCAACTGTCAAGCATATTACATCATTGAATGCTCACAGTGTATAGGTGGATGCCACTATGTGAGATGCAGGCAACTTTAGGTGCTTCAAGTCCATTGTTGTAATGATATTACTGAATGAGCCAGTGTCCACAAATATCCTCTTGTACGAAATCTCGTTGACCCATGCGATGATGTGCAGGGGTGGATCCACCATGTCAGCAGCCACTGATTTCAATTCGCCCTCTCAAAAGGTGATGACTGGCTTAGTGCATCATTTGACATGTCCCATGAAGTTGTTGAAGGAGTTTGCTTCATGGGGCTGCAACTCGATGGCTTTTAGTATCTAAATTAGAGCCTCACGATGGGGCGATGATTGTTGTATGAGCTCGTAAATGGAGAGCCTAGCCGATATGGTCCTCAAACTCTAGGTGAGTTTGTTTCAAATCATGGCCATTGGTCTAGGTGGAGTAGGTTACATAAGGTGCTATTGTGGTTGTGACATTGTTGGCACCTCTCCTGTAGCTACCATGGGGGTAGCTGTGCTCGGGTACCTCTTGTTTCGAGTCACTATACTGATCATCCCTACATACCCCTACATGGGGTAGTTCTGTGTTACCTCATTAACTTGTAGGGTCTTTTATTGCGCATCATGGGAAAGAAATGGGTCCTTAAATACCTTCATTTGTTGGTTTCTTGGTGCCACAAGATTATCTACCACTAATTTCTTGTTATCTATTAGGTCTTGCACTAAGCCTTTAAACTTCCAACATGCATTAAGGTCATGTCCCTTCCATCTGTGGAACCTACAGTACAATTCTTCCCTATAGCCCTTAGGTTTTGGCACATTGGGGTCTATGGGTTGACTCTCGGGCAGGTTGATCAAGTTTACCGCTAACAAGCGGTCAAATAGGGAGTCTCTGGACTTTGTGTAAGGTGTGAATTGTCACCTAGGGCAACACTGCTGATTTTTTTCTTGCATCTAATTTTCTCTGTCATAACTATTAAGAGGCATTGCCTGATAGTTAGCCTTTTGGGGTTGTGTTGCTTTTGTAGGCTTAGGGACTTGTATAGCAACCTGATTGACCACAGTGGATTTCTGTTGTGTGGTCCCCATTTTGGTGTTCTTAGACCATTCTTTCTTCTTTGGCTTGGCTATCTCGCCATCCTAAATCTTGATCTCCTTAATGATTCTGGCTTGCACCAGAGCTTCCTCTAAATTTGCATATTGCTATAGCTGTAATAGCACAAATATTGATCTCAAACATCTCTTTGAGAACATTTGGGTGAGGTCGAACATAGGAGGGAGGTACGATAACTTTAAAAGCAAAGTCCTCCATCGGTTCCCATAGGCCGCCATGGTTTCTTCCTCATACTACTTGAGGTTGGCTAGGTCACTTAGTGATGCCTTCTTCTTGGTGTTGAAGGTGAAGCGTTCGAGGAACGCATACACTAGCTGATCTAAGTTACTGATGATGTGCTTTGGCAATTGAGTGAACCAATATTAGGCAGGGTCCACGAATGTGGTTATAAATGTTCTTAGCAGAAAAGAATCATTGTCCTGAATGCCAAAGCATTGGCTCAGGAATCTCGTCACGTACTCTTGGGCATCCTCATCACCTCTAAAGATTGCCAGCTGGGGCAGCTTAAAGTGTTCAAGGTAAGGGGGTTTTGGCACTAACGGATGCACTGGGTGATTGCGGAGTTGGTGTAAAGTGGGCTTTTGGGGCCCAAAAGTCTTGGTTTCCACAGACTCTAGGCACTCTAGCAGTGCTTTATATGCATTGAAAGATTTTATTTCTTCCTCCTTGGTTAGTTCCCACTGTGGGTTGTGAGAAACTTGAGGCCTATGGAGGGGTGGCTGGATAGCACCCCATCTGCCTTGGTAGGATGTTTCGTCCTGCTCTTCTTCTTGCTCATACTCCTCATAGGCTTCTTGAGGAGTTTTTGGGTGAGACCTATAGCCATGGGTGGATCCCCATGGAGGGTGCCCATCATTGCTCCTAGGAGTGGCCTCCTACTCAAGTCTGGGAGATCTCGAAGGCAACACTTGGTAAGGTTGTGGGAACCTATTTCGCACAAAGGGGTTGCACCTATCATATAGTTTTGCTCTTTGGGTGTTAGGGTTTGGAACCCTCTCAAGCACAATGTTATGGAGCAGCTCATCTGTTTGATGTCGAATGTGCTCTTTGCTAAGGTGATACAGGTGCTCCAACTGTTGTTGGTCTTGCTCAAGCTACGTGATTTGCGCTTGGCGGGATATATGTTTGGAAAATGCCAAGTCAATTTGTTCTACCATATTAGGTCTAGGGGGCCTAGATGCTTCTCCTACGTGTTTATCTCGGTCGTGATGATCCAAGATCTCTATGGGTCACTTTCCTCTATCGAGGTTGGCAGCATTTACCTGAGGTTCTAGCCTCATTAGGTGATTCTGGTAGATGGTAGGTGCGGAGGCGCATTGCTCCCATGCTGTGTATTGCTCTTGAGGAATGTGATAGTCTTCATCGTGCTCCCTTTCATATATGTGAAAGGGGCGGGTACAGTTGGCTCGCCCTGTATGAAGAGCCTTGTGCTCTAGATTTGGCTTATTATTCCTAACAGTTATGGGGGGTAAAGGAGGGATGACATAATCATCTGGCCTCTCCTCATGGACCCTATGCTTTTCTAGTGCTTCATTGCATGGTGGCCACTCATACCGGGTGTCTAAGGAAGCCTTCCTATTTATATTGAGTGCCAAATGTAGGGACTCATCCTAAAAGGGTCTATGTTGGATGGGAGTGCCCCTCGAAGGGGTGCCTCTATAGTCCCATTCTAAAATGGCATGATGTAGACTATCTTGTGGGTCGGGCCGCCAAGGTGGTATGACCAAGTCCTTGGGGCTATAGCGGAGGCAACTTTTGCCCCCTTGTACACTCTTCGCAACTCCTGCCCATGATTGGGATTGGCTACGGGTGTACACCACGGTGGTGTCTCTCTTTTTTATTTTATTTTTATGATACACTAAACAAAAAATATCACACACACACAAAGCAATGATTATCTTGTTTAAAGATTAATTATGTGCCCTAAACCTGGTTTAGTGTGTTTTGATTTTTGTTTTTACAGTTTTGTAAAAAATGTTTTGTAGAAAATGCAATATGATGGATCTTATGACTCCCAAAAATGGCCGCACTTTCGATATACCATTGCAAGGCCGTTATACCAAACCTCTCTATATACCCACCCTTACGTGAGGGAAACTATTGGTATGTGAGAGCAGAATGGTACATGGAACATAGGCGGTACGGAAGGGGGATCACCCTATTTTTGACACCTACTATAGAATACTTATCCTCATGCAATGGGAATCACCCCATCTACACTTGGTCAGATTTCATCAAGATTTACGTCTAGCAACAATAGCGATCGGGGTTGTGGATGCAAAAATTCAAGCCAGGGTGGTGATGAAATCCATCGTTGGTCTTAATCAAGGGCTGGGGTTTTATGACCAGCTCCTTGGTGTTTAAATTGCCATGTGATGTGTGGGGTTATTTTTATTTTGCATAAAATAAAGCAAACATGCAGTAAAAAATTTCCTTAAGCAAGCAAATAACCATAAAATAGAAAACAGAAAACAAAAAATAGAAAATGACAAAAGGTGTTTAGGACCTTTACCTCTTCTCTACCCAAATAGGATACCTCTGAGTTTCTATTCTGAAACTGCACAGAGAGCTATTCATCCATGGGTGGGATGAATAACAAATTTGTATTCATCACAGGGTGGGATGAATACCCATTCACCCCAGGGTGGCACGAATTTTAGCTCTGTACTCGTCACAAACTGGAACGAACAACAGTCCAGCATTTGAAAACTTGGTACCTACAAGAAAAAACAAACAATTTTTGATCATATTTTTAATATCAAAATAGAGGACAATGTCCCACCGTGATCTCCACTGAAAGAAAGAGGATACGAAAACAAAAAGAAAATGACAATATGCTTTGTAAACGAAACTAAACTTAACGCTAAATCCTACAAACTGAAATGTATGAAAGGAGAGAAACATAAACGCATGGAAACAAGGTATAAAAGTGAATATGGAGTACAAAATTTTTTATTAATATGCTTTAGAACCTAGTTACAATCAGTTTCCTCCCTTTTCAGGGGCTAGGAGTGTTAAATATGTTCTTGTCACATCAACATATAGTATTCCTTCTTTCGCGTGCCCACATGTAGAATGGGCAGACCAAACGTCGTTGCCACTTGCGTTGATGAGTCTTGACTCCTTACTTCTCCTCTAATGTCAAGATCCTACGTTCAAGGAAATAGAAAATAGTCAGTAGCACCTGTAGATAAAATGAAACATGCAATCCCCAAGCCTACGATTAGTGCATGCGAAAAATAAATACAACGATAACTAAATAACATCATAATGATCTAAAAATTTAACAAAAGCATGATGACATTACCAGGAGGGCATTGCAAATGGAACAGTCAAAAAATTCACCACATTTCTAATTGCTCTAGGGTGGGACGATTAGACCTGCAACAAAATGTTAGAAAGCATTGTCCCAAATGTCACATCCGAGAGGCTCCAAATCACCTACAAAGTTAGGGGTTAAATAAAATAGGGTATTTTGGAAAGACCCAGAAGGTCATATTTTTCCAATTTGGCCTCTATCATCGAGAATTTGATGATGCTACCTGCATATTAGAAAAAGTAGGAAATGACAAAAACATGATCAAAACAACTCAAAATGATGTGAAATTTGAATGACAACCTATCTAAGCAACATAGAATCAGATGCAAAAATAATAGAAAGGAAATCTGCTACATATTTCTAATCGCTCCGGGGTGGGGCGATTAGGACTATAGTAGTGCGGGGGGTGCCCGGGGGCAGGACACCCACCGTTGGGGCCTGGTTTCAGCACCAATCCACTTGGGATGGGTCCAAAACCTCTTATGGGGTGTTTTCAAAAAATTTGGTAGGATTTTATGGCCAAATTTTGGGTTTTGGTTTCGGATTTGTGCTTCCAATAATCACCCAATGACCTCCCTTCCAAAAGAGATCAAGGATGTGAAAGGCACAAATCAAAAGGTGTGAGGATGTAAAATGGTAGCACTTCATTGCTCAAAATGCTCCTTCTCTCTCCCTTTTTGAGGTGAGAAGACTCACCATTTTATAGACCTGATGGTCTCTTTGGATGAGCATGCAGAGGTGCCACTTGGAAATCATGCCTTCCTAGGGGGGAGAAGATTCCTCCCTAATTAGGGGCTCCATGACTGCCACTGTAATTGCCTCTAACACTCAAAAATGCTCACTCACACTTCCATGCAATGAAGGAAGAGTTAAGTGGCGGATCTGAGCTGCCATTTGTCAATATTTGACTTTTTTCTTGTCAAACCTGCTATTCGCCCCACCCTGGAGAGAATACTGCTAATCGTCCCTGGGTGGAACGAATACCAGTTTGTAATCATCCCTAGGTGGAACGAGTAGAGAGAAAAGTGCCTAAAAGGTGCCAAATTGACCTCTGACCTTCCAAAACTATTGTGTGGGTGGTTAGGACCACTGTTTAACCTTTAAGGGCTGCCCTAGGGGTTGTGTGTGTCAATGCGATCAGTGTTTACAGTCACATAATAGTATTGGTGCTATTTTGGTGTCTACACCTACTTCCACTTTAGAAACCATAGCTAAGTGAGCATCTAATGGGGGTTTTATAGTATTACCTTTAATTTATCCACAAGTTACAAGGCCCATAGAATAATGTTTTTAAGAAAATTGGTTTTTATGGAGGTGGAATGAGCTCCTTCAACTTAATCAAATAAAAATATAACATAGGATCTTCCATAATTTTAGGAGCTAACTCAATAGCCAAACAAGCAAAAGGATTCTCTGAAATATATGTCAAAGGAGGGGTTAAGACCTTGTAGCTATTCATTTATGAAACATTAATGTGATTATGTTCTCCCAATGTCATTCTTGGATCAATATTGGCATTTTCATCTAAAAATATTTGTCTCCTTTACAGGTTCCTTAGCAAGAACCTCTTCCAAGGCTCTAGTTACAAGCTTTTGAGGGTATCATCTAGAAATATGACTTAAAAAATTACATTGAACATAGAACCCAAGCTTATTCTCATAAAATATGGATTTATTCCTGTTATCCACCTTCGATAAACATTCTATAGACTTAGGTTGGTCAGCATCTAGATCTACAACAACACATATACAAGGAAAACCATTTGAAATATTGCTTTAGTAGGATAATATCGCATAACAAACTCAACAATAAATTTTGCAATGCCCCTCAAAATTGCTTCACACTAGAAGTGAAAAGGAATCCCTAGCAGTCTAACCCATGTAGGTCCTGAATTAATTTTTTAGGTTTTCAGGTCAAAATTTAGAGCCCATTTACGAAGAAAGAGGCCCCTTCTACCAAAGAACCAAGGACCTCCACCCAAAAGGGATTTGAGATCTTCTACCATAGAAAGTTTTATTAGAAAGAATCCATTAGAAAGAGCTACCAGTTCCATCTAGATTTTATGCGACTAGACTGATGAGGTCCATCTCCTGATGGATTTCAAGTTTGGTCTAGCATTACCAAGGAATTTCCCAAAAGGGAGTTCTCACCCTCTCCCATAGAAACCTTGATCAATTTTGAAAGCACAAAAAGTGATGATTGGACAAGATCAAGGTCAAAGATATATTTTGAAAGAGAGTCATACTTGGTTCTGTATGTGACCACTATAACATGACTTATTAGTTAGGGGACCAAACCCAATAGTGAAAGATGGCACCCCAAGGAATTGATCACCTTTGGAGTCTCCTCACTAAGGTAAGTGTTGGTCATCAAATTCGCACAGGAAAGGACTTTCGATGGGTTTGCGCACCCTGGACCTATGACCAACATTGAAAGGTCGAGAGGAAGAGATGCCCCTCGTGCCAATCTCCAGAGAAAGGTCGGCTCCTATACTAATCTACTTTTGGGGTTTGAAATAAGAGTGCAGGAAAGAAATAAAAAGAGTTCGGGTTAGAGAAAGAAATAAAAAAGGATAAGGGTTAGAGATTGATGATTTAAGGTGGGGAATAATAGGAAGCATGATCACTCACTAATAACTCAAATAGCAACAAAAAAAACCAAGAACAGATGAAAGAAACAAAGTTCTGAACTTCCTATGAATCCTCTGGACGGGTTCATAGGGTTCTCCTTTCTCTCTCGTTGGAATTCAGGGTTCATAGTAGCAACGATTAAGATAAGGGAATGATAGAAACCACAATCCACTAGGTAGCATAAAAGAAAATGACAAAGCGTTTTTCCTCTCCTATGTATCCTTCAGGGCGAATTTTAGGGTATAGTTCCCAATCACACATTGGATTCAGGATTCAGAGTCTCAGTATACGAGTGCAAATAGACAAAAGAATTAAGCACAAAATGCAGCATTAAAGAGAGAAATGGAGCATAAAAATCTTTAGTATTAGACATAGGACATTAAGTTATAGTATATTTCTAGCAGAAAGTTCCCCCCCCCTTTTACATTGTAAAGCCTAGGTTTTTATAGAGGACCCGACCCTCTGAATCATTATTACAAAATGATGGAGTACACCCTCAGGCTCTGAGAAATTAGCTCCTCGTGGTCGCTGCGACTGAGTTTTCAAATTGGTTGTTGAAACTAGCAATTGTGGCTGAGTCAACCGTGAAAACACTCATTTAATGCACCACCCGAGTGTCCCTGGCTTCTGGGTGTTGTGCTTGATTGATCGTTACGTCCACCGGGTTTTACTTCGAGGACTGTTACGTCCCTTTCATTTTCCAGAATTGGTCGACGGACTTATTGGGAAAGAAATGGGGTACTTGTAAGGGGCCTTTGATCACCTTGGGAAGCTGCCCGCCTTGGAACGTGGGCCTAAAAGTGCTTCGCTACATATCCGCCTTGCCAAGGTCTTGGGCCGAAGTAGATTCTCCTTAATTTGTTCTTCACAAAATAATGCTTCGTAGAAACTCCTTCGGGGATGTTGATTGTCGATCGGGTTCTGTATTTGAAGTGAGGCCTTTTGTCCTTTGCTGGGTAAACTGCTTTGGTTGGAAAATGTTTCAGCCTGATTCTCTCTCAAAACTGTGGTTTGGGGAATATCCTCCCGAAGCATTTCTCTGTCATTTTGCTTCGGGCACCACTGCTTCGGGCGAAAACTGGTCGAAGTAGGAGTTGGGAATACTTTGGGCCTGAAGTATTTTCCTTGCATTGGCTTATTTGGATTATGCCCTCCTCCTTCGGCGAAGTCGTTTGGATGCTGCTTCACAAAATTTTTGCCCGAAGCGGCTACTAAAAATGCTTCGGGTGCGAAGCGTTATTTTTGTATTTTCTTTGGTGAAATTACTTTGCAAGGTTTTCACTTGAAGTGGTGATTTGAAATGCTTCGGGCCTGAATCTCTTTCCATATTCTCCTCCTTTTCCTTTGGTGAAGCTATTTTCCTCGGCTTATTTGGTAGTGAAGCTCTTTCTTCTTCATTTTATAAAAGGAGAGTCAAAATTGCTGCAACTTAAAATAAAAGAAAAAAACTTTTAACAAGGAAATATTATACAAAATTCCACTATCTTCTACCCCTTGTATAATGTGGCAAAAAGTGTCAACATTCTTGGCGGCTCGCGGGGTGACGAGCTCGTCTCGATGAAAGAACCCTTTAGCCCCGATCCATTGGGCTACGGAGTTACTGGTCTCCTCCGAATCCTGCTTCGGTGGTCTGTTCCTCTTCTTGCTCCTCTTCTCCTTCTTCTTCTTCTTCCTCCTCCTCCGGTGTGACTTCTGGCTGAGGTGATGGTTTGAGGTGATCGCGGATGCGCTTCATCATTTTTCGAAGGTGAGTCCAGGCACTCTTTTGGAATGGTTCTTGATCTTGTAGTGCCTTAATCAAAATGTGAAACCAATAAATTTTCCCAATGTCAGCATGTTTGGCCCTAATGAATAAATCATTTAGGCATGCGACCATCTTGCAGTACCTCAAGATGAATTCGGTCACTTGCCCCTCTAATATCGGCTCCGCCCACCCGTCTATCTCTGAGACATCGCTCTCGAACTGGATCTAGACTAGTTTGAGGTCATATTTAGTCAGAAGGTTCCTGTCATCGTCTGTGAAACTCAAGAAATCCAAGGAGGAAAGGTCCTAAAAATAATTCATTGAGGCACGCTGCTCATTGTCAAAGATGTCTTGGAGGCTTCTCGCCTTCTGAGATTTTCACACCTTGGAGAAGAAGGCATGAACCGTGGCTTGAGCCGTGGACCAATCCCTAGCCGTTCGAGTCATCGCAGTGACCTGCAAGTTTTGATATTTCGTATTTTGGATGTCGAAGGCTAACTTGAGCCGGTGCCTGGCTTTCTGCGTGACTTCATCGATGATTGGCCCTCCTTCGACAATAGTGTGCTGGGCTTCGATGATGAAGGCTAGTATTGTGAGGGCGTTGGAACACCGAGACCTAAAATTTTTGAGCAAGTGGGCATGAATCTCCTTGATTCTGCTCCTATCAAACATCGTCAGGTCTTCCTTCTCGTGCAGCCGGGCTTGCATTTGAGTAATTCGGTCTTCCAGCCCTTTGGACTTTAGATCATTTTCGATCTATTTCTGTGTTTGGCTCTCGGCTGTAGATTGGAGCTGTTGAACCTGCTGTTTTAGGGTGCATGTTTTATTTTTCATGTCCTTGCACTTCTCTTCAACCTTTACCAACTTGGAGCGAACTCTCTCCAGATCTTCTTCTATCTTAACATTGGCGGCCTCGGCCTCGATCCTACGCTGGTTGGTGATGACTGCATGAGCCCTAAAGGTCTCAATTTGGACATGCATGGATGTCGATTCATTGTCTACATTTAGATGCACCAAGTCCTTAGGCGTTTCCTGGTAATCATAGTCTGCTGGAGTCATTTCATCCAAGGGTTTCTGCACCTTAGGGACTTTCTTGATCTTGTGCATCTTCCTAGATTTTAAATCAAACAGGACACATTTTTCAACTTGAGCCATCACTCGTCCTCTTTTCTTTCTCGTCTCCTTAAATATTTTGTCGGTATTCTACCAAGCTTGGAGCAGCTTCTTGGTAAGGGGGCATTCCTTGATCAGAGACATCTTTGATTCAAACAAGGCTGGGTCACCAGCCAAAGGGGTGAACAAATATAGGGAATGGATGGGGGATGTCTTGCCATAAAGTCTGGCGATGGGTGTAGCGGGCATTTTTCCAATGGCGACCACATCATGCGAGATGAGGGATTGGGTGGTGGGGCTCGGTGTTGAAGTGATACCTCCACTTCTGCTAAAAATCAAGGGAATGGTAGCATGAGTGGGTGAAGTGATATCAACGGACTTATCCCGATTGGGACCATGGGATGGGCTTGGACTAGTCACGGGTGATGTGTGATGGGGCGATGGGCTACGTAGGGGGGACAGTTGAGAACTCTCGACCATGGTCGTAGAGGGTATGGGTGAGCCTTGAGTAAGGGGTGGAGAATGTGTACCTGAGTGCCCTCTTGGAATTGTGGTAGTGGTGGCTTTGGGTGTAGCCACATCTTGTTCTTCTTCTGCTTTGGCATCTCCAACCTCCATGTTTTCTTCCTTGGCATCCCCTTTAGATTGTAGGAGTTCCTCCACATTGATGACATTGATATCTGGGATGGTTATGGTGCTTGGTGGCGTAGCACTCTCAATAATTACTTTGAACGAACCCAATGTAGGTTTCCTAGTGGAAGGGCTTGGAAACCCTGTGCAAAGGTGCTTTGGATGGCCTGGAGGCACTTGCACTAATTATGGCCTCTTTCTCTTTGTCCTCACCAACGGTTGTTCAAACTCTTTGAAACTCGTGTCTTGGCCTCCCACAGGTACTGGAGGTGGCATTTGTAGCATGGATTTGGCCCTATTTCATTTCTTTGGCTCCGAAGTAGTTTACTTTCTCTTTGGGCTTTCACCCGAACCTGGAATAGCTGGAGGAATGAGGTCGACGAAGGACAAAGGCTTCCATGTCCTAGCATTGGCCTCACAGACTACTATGAAGTCTTTTTCAGATGACAAAAGATCATAAGAATTTATCTTCGGGTGATGGACCCTCATTATCCACCACTCTCTTAATTGGGCCACGTCCCAATCTTTCGTTGCTTCCTTCAAATCATCTTTTGCCCTCTTCCAAAAGGTAGAGTTGGGGCTCAGAAGAGGGTGCCGAACTGGGTCATATGTGACCTCCATCGGGTATAACTCATTCCAGGGAGGTAGTGTTTCCATTTTCTCCAAGTGCCACTCCATATCCTTCCCACTGGGATTGTTCCTCTGCTCCACAATTTTGGGATAGGGGCAAGCATGGAAGTTCTTGAATCGAAGATGATCTCTCATTACCCCCAAGGGGTCATAGAGCCATTGCTGAGGGAGCTGGACTAGGCCAAAATTGGTGAGCTTATCCTCCAAGAAAACATTTTGTTTGAGGGCAAACACCTCGATAACTCCCATCTTGAAAGGGAAATCGTAGGTATGAGCCCATTTCCGTCCATGGCCATAAATGGCATTTTTTGCATCACTCTGCCGAGCGACCTCCATTGCGAACTGGTATTTAGAGGGATAGACTGGCAGTAGAAAAGGCATCTCTATGAAGCTGAATATGCGAATTACAAGCCCTTGTGTCAGCTGAAAAATGTCTCCTCTCCTCTCTTGTACCACTTTGTCCCTTAAGAGGAGGGGAACTCGAGGGGAAGACCCTGTTAGCATATGCATCACGGGTCCCAAAAATTGTTTGTTAAAAGAATAATAGGACTTCGTCTTCAATAGTAGAGGGGTCAAATGGTATACATGCAGAGGATTTCCATTCTCGTCGCTCGCCGTAATAGCAATATAAGGGAAACTTCTATATACATGAAAGAAAAATAACCAAACAAGAAGGGAACAGGGCAAAAAGTACTTATTTGCCCCAAGATTTTTCATGCTGGTGAGCCGGGTATGTAGGGTCTTGGTCACCCATTCTACCCAGTCGAAGAAGACTGGGTTGGTGCTCAGCCTCGAAGCATCAGGAGCATAAAATTCCCTTCTAGAGATACACTCAGCCAAAGACACCTGCCATGGGTGCACCGAAGTGTCAGTAGACAGGCCTGCCACCCATGCAATGATTGAGAACATGTCGACATTTTTGAAGGCCTCCAAGGGTAAGGGAATTTGGGGCAATTTGCTCGAAGGAAGCCTGCTCTTGAGGCTCTGCTGCAAAAAATTGATTATGTAGTTGGAGGATGTGAACCTTTCCATTTGTTCGCTACGAATAACATTGCGAACTGTATACCCCTTAGGAGGGCCCTGTTGTGGTGCAAAGGCTACCTAGACATCTTCCTTCAAAATGGAGAAAAGCTTATGCTCGGAGGTGTCTACCACTTGCCTGGAGGAGGGCTGGTAGTTCTGTGCGATGGCATCAATAAGCTCAGGGCAATGATGTGTGGGGGGCGTCAGATACCAGTATATCTGGGAGTAGTAGGTGGCAGCTCTTTTGCTATCTGTCGAGAGCCTACTTTTCATGAAATCGATGGTGCTCCTGAGTTCAGCCATGCTCCTTGATAATTTGGTGTCTTTGATCCTATCCCACCTGTCGACTGGTGGTTCTCCAGGCTGTTCATCCCCAGAATCCTCTCTTTCTCCCATGATTTGTTTTTCAGGGCGACAGCTAACATCAAATTTCTTCGACCCCTTGTCATGGCCTTTAGCTTTTGGCTACTCGGGGGCCGTCACTTTTGGTTCCTTCCCATTTTCCTTAGAGTTCTTCTTCCCCATAGTGTTAGGGGTGATGGAGAAAACAATGCAGAGGGCTTCGGGATCGAAGGCTTCGAAGCACAAGGTAGGAGAGTTTGAAGGCTAGTAGTGAAGTTTGCATGAATTATCAAGAAAATAGCTTCGTTACTGTTGGAGCCTATGTTATATAGCCGTAGAAGGAAACCACCAGTATTTATGGCACTTGCCATAATTAACTTCGTGTTGCTTCGTCCAATTCATCGCATGGTGGAGTAGTACATAGGGTTGCGTGTTATGATGATTGCGACTTGCTTTGGAAGCATGACTTTCTGCCACTTTGTACCTGAGCATGAACTTTTCTCCTAACCAAATCCCTAAAGGATGTACCCACCACCTTTTCATTTAACTCGCCCGCTTTGGATGCTTTTGAAGGCAGTTGTTGACACGTTCCTCTAGGCACGTTTTAAATGCCCCCGCCTTTTCCATCGTTGGGTTGGTGATGCCAAAGTCAGAGTTGAAGTGCTTTGGGGTGAACCCTCGGTGCGAGCTGTTCCTTTTATGCTTCGGGCCCGAAGTAGGTGGCTCGTCGGTCCTCCTTTGGAAACTGTTTTGCTTGAACTCCCCTCGACAAAGTACTTCTCGGGCCTTGGTCCGAATCATTTCTCTCTTTAATTTTTTTTTTTTTAATGTACCCGCCACCTTTTCATTTAACTCGCCCACTGTGAATGCTTTTGAAGCGACTATCGGCACGTTACCCTAGGCACGTTTTAAATATCCCCGCATTTTCCATCGTTGGGTTGGTGACGTCGAAGTCAGAGTTGAAGTGCTTCGGGGCAAACCCTCGATGCGAGCTGTTCCTTTTATGCTTAAGGCCCAAAGTGGGTGGTTCGCCGGTCCTCCTTTGGAAAATGTTTCACTTGAACTCTCCTTGGCAAAGTACTTCTCGGGCCTTGGTCCGAATCATTTCTCTCTTTAAATTTTTTTTTTTTTTTTGGAGTTGCCAAGGTAAAACTTGTCTTGAGTTTTTGCAACATTTTATTTATCAGCTAGACTATTTACACTATTCACAAGCTTGCGGCATAATAGGCATGCCGCCACCATGGAATCAACTTCAGGTGATTATCCAGTGAACCTGCAGTGACCCAACCAGATCAAGTTGAACTTTAGCTGACCTTTAGAGTTCGGATCATTTCTACTCGAAGTTGTCAATGCTGCGAATAGGAAGCAACGCAATCGATTTTCATTTCTACCAATGCTTAGATTTTTGGCGAAGAAGTTCGCCACTCGAAAGTTTTCTTGGGGCATTGGTCTTAGGGATAGCCAAAACTAGTACCAGACCCAATGCCAAAATTCTACAGATTCTTCCAAATGAAGGTCAGGTACAAGTTCTTCCACCCTACTGTCATGGTAACAAGGTTCCGTCGATGAAGAGTAGTCCTCCAAAAACTCTTCAGGCTCCTCCTCTGAATTGGATAGGCTTGATGAGTTTTGGTTGAACTATTGCATGCCATCTCTTGGGACACAAAAAGGGTGCAAAAACATGCCCTATTTGTTCTCGGGTTCTACCACTTTAGCCTGCTTCTCTCCTCATTTTACCTCTTCATGGAGATCATAAGCATCCATGTTGCTCATTAGATGGGCCATACTTATGTATTCCCATTATTGGGCTAGTATGAGGTCTGCGTCTTGAGCTCCGAACAATTGCGTATCAGGCCTCGATTCAGTGTGAGGGATGCCCCATGAAGAGTACTGTGTTGTCCGAACAAGAGCCATAATTATCGAGGGAAGCGATGGAGTTTCTCTCCACTGCCACTTTCTTGATAGGAGCAGAAGCCGTTCTACTTGTATTGCCTCCTCAAATATTTGAGGGAACCTTCATTCCCCTGATTACAGTAGAATGAGGCTTATGTCCGGGTGGAAGGCCCGGACATAGAAGAGATGGGATTTGGCAGGCGTCTGTTGGATTTCCAATGGGATTCTCTTCCAACTCCTACAGAATCAGACATTGAAGTCTGTGATACCTTTCGAAGGTGATCTCTTGATGGTGGAGAGGTATGCGAAGAGATGAAATGGATCCTGAGAACCATCGAACGTTTCGAGTAATGCCCCCGCTAAGTCATCCCATGAGCAGATGCTTTTGGGCCTGAGCAATCTGTACCACCGCAGTGCCCTTCCTTCCAGTGATAAAACAAGAAGTCTGATCATGACATCTTCATGGATAATGTCATGGAGGGTCGCTAAATCGGAAACATCTTCAAGGTTCTCTCGGGCCATTCCCGCGATGCCACTGTATTTTGACAATGATTTCAAAGCACTTTTGGGAATCTCATGGTAGCTTTGGATATTTAGGGGGCCTGGATCATTCCAACTAGGAAAGCTTCTCCCAACCATTATGACAGCAGCCTGTGGAAACCACGGTTGTCACCGCTGATGTGGGGTCGTTAGGTGGATGTTCTTTCTCTGCTTATGAGGTCAAGGCTACTCACCGAACCTTGATTCCTCCGGGATATCTTCTTTCGAATTCGAAAGGCACCTACGACCAGGAAATCTAGATCTTCGGCTCAACTGAGTCGCTAGGTGATTTTATCAAATGAAGATAGGCCAAAGATTCACCGAACTCGGACCTTCTTAAGACACGGGGAGTCTTGGTTACAAAAACCAGGTTTAGGCAATGGTCTTTATGACTTTAGAGATTTTCGGGTAAAATAGAGTCATCGGATGTTAAAAGTCATTCGGTAATGAGCGCATCGATTCTCACTACTACTAAGATGATGAGACTGATCGGATCTCACCGAGAACTTTGTTAGAACTACTGGCTTCAATGAATACGGGCTATAAATTTTCTCAAATATGGGACCTTGGGTCCCACTGGGCGTGCCAGAAACTGTTGGTCATCAAATCCGCACAAGAAAGGACTTTCGATGGGTTTGTGCGCCCTGGACCTGTGACCAACATTGAAAGGCCGAGAGCAAGAGATGCCCCTCGTGCTAATATCTGAAGAAATGTTGGCTCCTATACTAATCTACTTTTGGGGTTTGAAATAAGAGTGCAGGAAAGAAATAAAAAGAGTTCGGGTTAGAGAAAGAAATAAAAAAGGATAAGGATTAGAGATTGATGATTTAAGGTGGGGAAGAACAGGAAGCACGATCACTCACTAATAACTCAAATAGTAGCAAAAAACACCAAGAACAGATGAAAGAAATGAAGTGTCGAACTTCCTATGTATCCTCTAGACGGGTTCGCAGGGTTCTCCTTTCTCTCTCATTGGAATTTCGGGTTCAGAGTAGCAGCGATTAAGATAAGGGAATGACAAAAACCACAATCCACCAGGCAGCATAAAATAAAATGACAAAGCATTTTTCCTTTCCTATGTATCTTCAGGGCAAATTTTAGGGTACAGTTCCCAATCGCACACCAGATTCAAGATTCAGAGTCTCAGTATACGAGTGCAAACATACAAAAGAATTAAGCATAGAAGGTAGCATAAAAGAGAGAAATGGAGCATAAAAATCTTTAGTATTAGACGTAGGCCATTAAGTTACAGCAGCTTTCTAGCAGAAAGTTCCCTCCCCCTTTTACATTGTAAAGCCTAGGTTTTTATAGAGGACCCGACCGTCTGAATCATTATTACAAAATGGCAAAGTACACCCTTGGGCTCTAAGAAATCAGCTCCTCACGGTTGCTGCGATTGAGTTTTCAAATCGGTTGCCAAAACTGGCAACTGTGGCCGAGTCAACCGCGAAAACACTCATTTAATGCATCGCCCGAGTGTCCCTGGCTTTTGGGTGCTATGCTTGATTGATCGTTACGTCCGTCGAGTTTTACTCCGAGGATTGTTACATCCCTTTCGTTTGCTAGAATTGGTCAGTGGACTTATTGGGCAAGAAAGGGGGTACTTGTAAGGGGCATTTGATCACCTTGGGAAGCTTCCCGCCTTGGAACGTGGGCCCAAAAGTGCTTCGCTACATATCCACCTTGCCAAGGTCTTGGGCCGAAGTAGATTCTCCTTAATTTGTTCTTCGCAAAATAATGCTTCGTAGAAACTCCTTCGGGGATGTTGATTGCCGATCGGGTTCCATCTTTGAAGTGAGGCCTTTTGTCCTTTGCTGGCGAAACTGCTTTGGCTGGAAAAAAATTTGGCCCGATTCTTTCTCAAAACTGTGGTTCGGGGAATATCCTCTCAAAGCATTTCTCTGTCATTTTGCTTCGGGCACCATTGCTTCGGGCGAAAACTGGCCGAAGTAGGAGTTGGGAATACTTCAGGCCCGAAGTATTTTCCTTGCCTTGGATGATTTGGATTATGTCCTCCTCCTTCGGAGAAGTCGTTTGGATGCTGCTTCGCAAAACTTCCGCCCGAAGCGGCTGCTGAAAATGCTTCGGGTGCGAATTGGTATTTTTGTATTTTCTTTGGTGAAATTACTTCACAAGGTTTTCGCCCGAAGTGGTGATTTGAAGTGCTTCGGGCCCGAAGCTCTTTCCATATTCTCCTCCTTTTCCTTTGGCGAAGCTATTTTCCTCGGCCTATTTGGTAGCAAAGCTCTTTCTTCTTCATTTTATAAAAGGAGAGTCAAAATTGTTGCAACTTAAAATAAAAGAAAAAAACTTTTAACAAGGAAATATTATACAAAATTCCACTATCTTCTACCCCTTGTATAATGTGGCAAAAAGTGTCAACAGTAAGTTTGACCACCAAAAAAAACTAGTAGTTTTTGACTTATATTCTACCTCATACCCAATAATTTTTTCCACTAAAGGGTTCACTTGACCACCCACAAAATGTTCTACCACATGTTCCACCTCATGCTCATCACTTTGTTCCATAATATGGTCTTCCTAACAAACCATAGATGGTTCAATAACATGATCCACCTCAAGATAAATAATTTGTTCCACAATAGGATCCACTACAACCCTCAAGAAGGACCCCACAAGAGTCTCCTCTACCTCACAAAGGATTATATCTCGATAAAATCCCATCTCAAAAAGAGCCAACCCTAGGATATTCTCATTACCCTTTAACACAAGTTTGTCTGAAATAAATCCTCCTTAGGTCCACTCCCAACCTCTTCGATGAGATATGCAACATCATATCTTGAGGGTAATGGAGAAGGCATCTAAACAAAAACCTTTCCAGTTTGACATAAGGCACCTAAATACATGTGAAGCAAGAGCCAAATCTTGGACTACTGATAGAGAAGTAACCTTAGCAGGACTGAAAGAGGAAGCAAGGGAAGTACAAAAACCAATAGGTTCAAGGAAGATCTATTTTTCATGGCCTACAAAACAACCATCCTATCCTCAACACATTTTTCCTAGTCAAAACTTGAAGGTACAATGGTGAACCCCCAAGAGCTATCACAAATAAATTTTTCATTCTGGCATCTCCCATGACCTCTAACCCTACCACGGTCCCTACCACTCAAGATTATCACTCCTCTCATCGATTACATTCTCATTGATAATAGTAATTAAAAGGGTTTATGATAAACCAATGTGATTTGCATGAAAGTTGTGTGGATTTACATGAAAGTTGTGTGGATTTGCACCATACAGATCACGTTCCTCAGCTGGCTGCTCCAACTAGATACAACCTTCAAACGAATATAAAATAATATAAATTTATATTTATATTATTTATACTCATAATACGGTTGTATTCATTATCTTGTTCTAATATTTAATATTCATAATAAATAAAAAACATACATTTTTATCATTCAATAAATTATCACACAAAAAACCTTATTATACTAAAAATATCATCAAAATCATAAACATTAACTTATTATACTAAAAATATCAACAAAATCATAAACATATAAAAAAATAATAACCTCGTTATGATAAAAGTATACGACCATTAACCATATGTGTTTCCTTAATCCCTTCTAACCATCAACCAAAAAAAAAAAAATGTGACCATCAAAAGAAATATGACCATAATAATAATAATTACAAGTGTCACCACTAATTATAATAATGAGTGTGTGTTCATGTTTTAGGGTTATTAATATCTATAAAGCCTTACATTACATGAATGGCTATCCAAAACTAAATGTATAACATGCTCATAAATTCTTTATGTATGTAGTCCCTTGTGTTTGTCAAGAACCTTCTTATCTTTGCTAATTTTGAGAAGCATTATGTCTATACTTAAATTCATTTACATGATATGTAATGGGGTACTCACCTTTGAAAAAGTTAATATAATATATAATGTGCATCCACCACATGTTGTATCAAAACTTTTTTTACTTGTAAAAACATAATGACATCAATTCGATGCATTAGAAATTTTTTTTTTACTAACATCAACTAAATTTTTACTTGTGAAAAAATAGTAACATCAGTTCTATGCACTCACAAAACAAAAGCTATACCATAAGTATTTACAACCATGAAAAGTTGTAAGAATTATGAGAATGATAGAAACTGACAATGTGTAGGGTACGACAGTGTTGCACCATAGGTGTAGTATGTCCATATTGTTGATGAAGTGCAAAACATCTATTGAATAAGACTTGCATGCATTATTCTATTGAAATTTGCATGCATATCGAAGTTTATTGTTAACATGCATTTTTGTTTTGGCTATTGTTTTAAGAAATTTGGATTGTCATTGATCAAGATTCGATATGTTTGGACAGAGTTTGGTATATTTAAGTCTTATTATCTGTAGTTATGGTGTTTTTTCATTTAATTAATAATTCATGAATTATAGTTTGATGTACCATGTTTGCTTATTGTATTATTTTATAAGTTTTTATATATATTATTTTATATTAATTTTTTTTTATTCATATTTTTTATTAGGTGGGAAAATATAGGATTTTGAAAGGATCATTAAATTTTTACAATGAGACACATAATAGAAACAAGAACAATAAAAAAATATAGAGGAGAACAACCCCAAGGTACAATGGGATACAACAAAATAGCCATAAATAGGCAGTAGGAAGAAAAGGCCTTCAAAAAAAATTAAGAGGGAGCACCTTATCAATTAAGGACTAAAAGAGACCAGAATTTGAAACCAAAACACACTAAGTTAAAAAGGTAGGAAAATCCTTCATCAAGATTTGAAGAGCATTTTGATTGACCCCTTGGTTTGCCAATATGCCAACTTCCTTATTTCCTTCTCTAAATATGTGCATAAATTCAACACCTTCCAAATTCTTACTGTGATAATAAGTATCTTCTATTAAATATGTAATCAACTAATGATAGGAGTGATTTTATTTAGCAAATATTAATGATAGAAAAGAATCACCTTTGATCACCATATTCTTTACATTCAAATTTTCTAGGAGCATGATCCCTTGATAATGTTCCCAAGTTTCAACAAAAAAATTGGATTGAACATCTACGAAGTCAACAAAGGCCAAAATAATAACCCATTTGTCATTCCTAATGATTCCTCCAGTATTTGCGATGCCTGGGTTTCCCTTAACCACCCCATGAAAGTTCAATTTTATCCAACCCTAAGGTAGAGATTTCCATTTGAAAAGATCTCTAGGATTAGGGATGAGATGACCGTAAATACCTTCAAAATTCAAGATACCGAGCTGGCTGGAAAGCTTACCTTCACTATGGGACCATTTATCATATTTGATAGGAATTATGGAAACATTTTCTTTCAAATAATTAAAAATCTAGCTTCCACATGTAGAGTATATTTTTTAACATTCTTCAAGGTAGGATTATGAACAATGATGAATATTCGTAATTCTTGAAGGTAGGGTTATCACAACGATGAATCATCATATTGTACACTTGTTACAATGAGAAAAAGTTTGATAATTCCTTTTTAATATTCTTGAAGGTAAGGTTATCCACAACAATGAACGATCATACTGTACACTTGTTGGAAGAAGTGTACATTATGATCATTCCTTTGACACAACTACATTCCATGATCAAGCATCATGACTGTTTGTAATACAATTCACTATAAAATTTATATATAGTAGAGTGCTAAATATTTAGAGGGATCGACTCTTTAGCTTTTGTAATTTATATGTAATACTTTTTTTGTTCAAAGAATACAAGGGAATTATTATTTAACCTCCATGTTATCTCATGAATATATGTTTGAAGGTTTTGTTTGCTTATTTGTGTTAAAATTGAATGAATGATTTCTCTATTAATTTTGCACTCTGGATTTTTTGCGCTTCATTCTCTAGTTATAGAATTTTATTTTGAACACAAGTTATTAATTTTGACTGAGAACAAATTGATTATTTGTTAAGTTATTCTTCTATTAACTCCTTGTGATAGTTTATGAAGAACACAAGCTTATACTAAGACGGTGGGGTGAATAGTATAAGACCACTTTTTATTTTTATTTTCTCAAAAAATATTATCCAATATATCAATGGCAATATAAATAGCAATATAAAAACAATGCACAAACCACCACACACAATAAAGACACTAATTTAACATGGTTCACCCAATGTGGGCTACTCCATGGAGAAAATATTTCACTAAAATTTTCTCAACAAATCTCTTAGGAATCATTCCCTATTACAATATTTATGGACCTATGTCCAAAGGAGACACCAACCCCTAATCAAGTTCATGGATACCTATTCATAGGAGATACCGATCCCCTTTGCTAATTCATGGGCACTAAACCATAGGAGAAATCCTTGTCCTCTACTCTGGTTGGTGATCCTTTAGAAGACTACTACGTTTGATGCACTGGCTTGTGGATATCTCTCCACTAAAGACATCTATTCTAACTACCTTGGATAATGGATATCTATCCACTAAAGACTACATTCCTCTAATCTATAAACTCCAAAGCTTACTCTTAGCTCTACTCAATATTTGTCGCAAATATGCATTAAACACAGTCCTTCGATCTAGCACAAATCTACTCAATCTCTGTCTCAAATCTACACTAAACATAGTCCTTCGATCTAGCAAAACTTTGCTCACTCTATATCTGGTATGGTACAAATATTTCCTTGGGTCCGCATGAATATTTATCTTCAAATATATCCTCAAGCCTTAACATAAATCTTGAGTCAATCATAAATAAACTCTGCTAGATTTGTCCCAAATCTTAACTCAAGGTTTGTACAAATCAATAAATCAACTCTAATCAAATACTTACCTCAAATTTGCTCACAAGTCCTCTCTAGAACTTGTTCAATCTACTCTCAAGTCTTCACTAAGACTTACCTCAAATGTACTTGTAAGCTTCCACAAAATCTCACACAAATATTTTCTTAAGCTTTCTCAACTCTGTCCTTAAGTCCCCTCTAGGAATTACTCGAATATGTCCACTAGATTTCATAAAAGCTTATTCAAATTGCAAAACTTGCATACAAAACTCAACTCAATCTCTCATAGAAAAACCTCTTCAATCCCACAAACAAGTTTCACTCAGAATATCGTTTAACTTACAAAACAATATAGATAATGGTTAGAGACTCAATATGTTTCACACTCATAAAAGCACTCAATCACTTTCAAACTCTCCTTCAAATCAATTTAGAATAAAGAAAAATTTGTTTTACAGAACTTGAACTATCACTCCAACACTTTCAATCAACTATGTTCAATCAACAACCCTCAACCAATCACTCAATGAAACACAACTTGTTTACAAACCCTAGACAAGTGTTTCACAATGCTTTCAAATTATAACATTATGGAACTCAAACCTTGACTTAAGATGATTCCAAATTCACATAACAATGATACTCAAGATCTTTCAGAAACCCTAGTTCAAGATAGTTCTCAATCTCACATAACAATGATACTAATGTTCTTTCACAAATATTAGTTCAAGATAGTTTTCAATCTCACACTTCATTTGCTCACAACCGTTCACCAATCATGCATGTGAAAACTCACTCAAGCATTTACAAAAATTCTTATAAAAAAAAACCTTTTCACTCCAAATTTGTATTTCACAACATTCAATCCAACAATATTCCACTCATAAGGAAGATATGCCCATACCTTTTACTTTATGGAGAAATAACCTCAAAACTTGTCTCAATCACAATCAACCTATTTTCCAATCTCAATGGTTAGATATCAGAAATTTTCACTCAATTTCACTATAACCCCTTTCATAAATTTAATGCATGAATTAATCCATAATCCTACTTATGTCTCCCTACTCAAAAATTGCATTTCCAAAATAATTGACTTTATAAAACAAAAACAATGCAAATTACTTTTAATCTTCAATAATACTATTTATCACCTTTTGTCTAAGGTAAAAAATATTTTACCTTACCCTCCTTTTAACTCCCTAGGCACTTAATTAATCAAATCACACCATGTGCTAAAATAGCACTCACAAAGCAATTTTAAACCACACACTTCAAATAGCGCCACCAAGAAACCATAAACCATAGACCATGTTCTTTTATTAAATACCTCATGCGCTCCTTGGTGGGACTCGATCCCAGGTCAAGCTGCTGCCTACGCCCTAGTCGTGGCCTAGCTTTTGCATGAACTAGGCGTTCATGTGGGAGGAAAAAGTGCTTTGAGAGCTTTATTTCTCTAACTAGCACCAAAGCCAAAAAGGCTTGTCCCTTCGCCACCACTAAGACTCGAATGCAACACCTCTACATTCCCAGTGCCTTACACACCAAGGGTTTCCCACTATCCCAACTAATTGGTTGGTGACAAGGCTTTATGCCTTGGTCACTTTGTCCTTCACGATTTTGGCTACAAATAAAAAATTAATATCCTCTTTGTCCTTTGCTCATGAATTTATCGCATTCCACTTCCAATACTCGCATGTGCATTAATATTCAAAGACTTGCATTTGTGAGACAAATTTTATGGTATTTATACCATATGCTTCTATCCTTTGAACTTTGGTGGGGGAATAAAATATTAAATTAAATTTGCATCCAACCCAACTTTGGGTTTTAATAATATTATTTTTATAAATTAATTTATAGTATAAATATTATAAATTATTTATAAATTAATTATTACCTTAGGTTTTAATTTAACCTTTAATATTATAATAAAAATATTATAATATTATTTCCATTGGACCTAGGTATTTTTCTCTTTCGTACTTAAACCTTTTCTAATCGTATTTAATATTATAGTAATAAATATTATAATATTATTTACTTTAGGCCTTTTCTTTAAGGCATTTGACCATAATTTTGACCAATCATGTGAAGCTCTTAAACCAAATATCTTGGGCTTAAAATATAAATATTTTAATCCTTATTTTGCCAAGTCCTGCACTGATTCCTGACACTGACTCTTGACATCAATGACAACACAACTAACTCAAAATTTCCAAAAATATCCCCCTTTGTCATTGATGGTAACCCCATTTTTTGTAACAATTTCTTAATACTGCTCTCCCTGAGAAACAATTCCCCATGATTGAATGGTCTCCTCCTAACTCAAATATCTCCCCCTTTCACATCAATGGAAAAGGGCCACCTTTGGGGCTTGGGACTAAGAATAAGACTCTTAAATTAGCCCCTCCCCCAACTCCTCTCTTGAGGTGGTTAAATCTGGGGTGGGAGTATCTCCACTCCCAGCATGCACTGATCTTCACCTTTGTCCACCTTTTTCCTCAACTAATCCTTTTGATTCCTTTGAATATTCTTGTTCCTGCTTGTCTCTAGAAATTCTGCTCTACACCACTTTGTTGTATGCCCAATATTATTTCACTTATAACACTTAATGTTGTTGTTCCTTGAAGGTGCAAATATTTTGAAATTTCTCCTCGTGAAGCCATATTCATTCATGTCATGAACCCTAAAGTTAACTACCTTATGATCAAACTGATTACAAGAGTAACAATACCCTTGAAACAAATGTTTTTTTCTAAAATTTCCATATCCATTTATTTCATGTGTCCTTAACTACGTAGCCTTATACCCAAACCTATGACATGAGAAGTAATGTCCATTGAAGAAACCTTGCCTTGATCCCATTGGTCTCTTAGTCTCTTCTATCCTGTGTTGTTTCCCATTTCATCTATTCCTCATTTGTGAATTGTTCCTTTCCTTATTAAACTTTATATTGTCCAACTCATCCGCAGAAGTCTCACTTCCTCTTACACTCTCCTCTTTTGAATCTTCTACTTATTTGGAGCTTGATATTGACTCCTCACCTTGTTCTCTTTGTTCCTTTTCAAGACCAAGTCAAGTTTTATTTGATGAAGGTCTATGTACCTTGATAATATTATTCATGGTTTTTGAGCTTCTCTCAAACTTGGGTAGCTTATATATAGATTATTTTACTTCCTTCCTTAGTGAATCTACCTTATCCTCTAATTTTTCACATTCTAAAATATCAGCTTCTAAATTCTCTTTAAATCTCCTTTTCTTAGCTATTAAGTTGGTTAGATCCTCTATAAACTTTCCTTTATGTTCTTCATATTCTTGAAATTGAAGCTTGAGTTTTGAGTTCTACTTTCTTACTTTCCTTAATGCATCAAGGGTAGAAATAAGCTCACCTTCAATATCAACTTCTCCTTTCTCCGATTCTTCCTCTATTTCTTTACCTTTGGGATCATCTTCATTCCTTTTTATTTATCCTCAATAGGAACAAACACCGTCTTCTTATTCTATTGCCAAAATGAGACTTTCTTCTTCTAGTCCTTCAAAAGCATCTTCATATTCATTGTCACTGAACATGAATCCATTCCCTGTACAACTATCTTCAATATGACCAAAGTTACCACATCTAAAACATTTGAGAATTATTGGTGTCCTATTTCTAACCACTTCTTTTCTTTAGCCAAAAATAGAATTTCGTCTCCATCATTATTTGAGGATCTTCTATCACTATTACCTGAACTCTTACTTACCTTATCTAAATAAAAACTCTTCTCATTTGCACTGCTACTTGCTCATAATTGCTTGTTCATATATTTTATGGGGATTTGAAACAATGGAATGTGATGATACCTAGTTAGGTCACAGTTCACATGCATTGCACTCTACACTAGGGTTCTGATGCCTAGAGAAACCCCAACCTAGGGCCCATGCATTTTTAGTTCCTTCTTCTCTTCTCATATTTATTTGCTATTTTCTTCTCTTCTCTCTTATTCTTGTATCCCTTGAATTTGAAAGTTTTTACAATGATCATCCCCTCTCTCCAAAGTCAAGGAATGAAATCCTTTTATTGGTATATCCTTGTCCTTTGCATGATTCTTATTTCTCCTCATTTTTATTTGTTCAGACAAGGATATACATTCTTCTCTTCTTTGTTTGATCACTTCCTCCCTCTTGGATTTTCTCTTGTCGAAACTTCAAGCAGGGGGTACACGCACAATTCTTTGCTCCTCATTTTCTTCCTCTTATTTCTTCTAGCACATGCACACACACATGTTGTGTTATGATCATATTGATTGGTTCATATATACATCCACAAACACCCTATTGGGTAATACTAGCATATACATCTTTCACATCAGCATACATTACATATAACCCCTATCAGGCTATGTCTCTCTTTGACTCAGTGGGTTCAACACCTCATTATAGGATTAGCTCCTTGGTCATTTTAGTAGGCATCGACATACATACTAGCAATAAATCACCACACAATAGTCATTAGCAAGTAATAATCCATAGCGGGTTACTCTCGAACTACTTGATAATTTCGAACAATCACCCATAGTGGGTTCATCACTCCATAAAAGACCATATTTTGAGCATAACACCCTCTAGTTAGGGTTTTGATTTGACCTTTTTCTAGCTTTCAGATGATTAACCTTTGGAGCTTCTTTGTCTTATTCCCATTCTTATTTTTTCTTCCATTATTTCTTATTTCCATTTCTTCTATGCATTTTATGCTAGCTACATTAGATTCATGTTGTACCTAGTAATGTTTTCTTTGTTGCTTGCTTGTTTTGTTCTCTATGTTTTTGTGTTCAATTTTCTCTTTCTTTACCTTTTTGAGTTTCTTAAGGAAGTTCCTTTCCTTTCAAACCTCGGGGGAGGGGGGGGGGCGGAGGGCACCCTATCCATAAAGGCATTAATGGTAGTAATGCCTCACCTATTATTCAAGAGTCCAGAGTATCCTTTCATGGTACCCCTCTTGTGCCATTCCTCTATCCAAACCTGGTCACCCCTTCTTTGTGTTTGTTGTCGTCCTACATTTTAGGAGTCTACATATTTCTTTGATGTATTTACTTGGCCTTAAATGCATCCAAGAGGGGGTAAATATAGACACAAAAAATTGACCCAATTTTAGTGGGTAATATTCCTTAGAGCCCCTACGAGATCCCTAACTCGTGCCTTAGGCAAGAGTAAGCCTCTTTTCCTCCTACCTTGCCTTCTTTAGCCTTTTTAGCAAAATTGCACCTGATTGCAATGAGGCATGACTTTATGGAAGCGATATCACATCCCATCAGTACGAGGTGTGAGTTTGCTATTTTAGGTTTTTAATTACTAAAACCTGGGTTCAACGTTTTTAGCATGCTTTTGCGTTGGCCCATGTTATTTTCCCACCCTTTTCACCTCGATATTTATCTATAAAATGAGGGGTTAATCTCATCCTTTCATATATAGAGATATACAACGAATGATTTTTGGAAACATGATTAAGCTTGAAATTCTTATGACTGACTTATGTTTGCATTCTTACTCTTGCTCTACTTCTTGTTTCTTCTACAAGCTAACCTAAAAGTGCAAATTTCAAATTTTATCTTCTATTCATTTATTTGGATTGTTGTGTGGTTTGGTGGATTCATGTTGTGGTTCAAAGAGAAAGAGAGTGCCCGTTTGGATACCTCAATCTCTTCTATCTACTTATACACCATCCATCAGGTTCTGCATACTTTATTTTCTACATTTATTTACGTTTTACATCTATCTTTTATTTTTCATGTGTTTGAAGTGAAATTTTACCCTATCTTAGCGTGGTGTGACTTCGCTAACCCTAATTTAGGGTTTTCACTCACAAAAGTGAAACCGTGCCCCATTCTAATGGAGCGCGACCTTGCTTGTAGCATTATCACACTCACTATCTATGAGGCATGATTTTGTCTAGGACTAAATTGGGGGCATCTATCAAATTATGATTGCATAAGTATTTTCTAAATTACATCTAGGACATGATAGAATAATATATTTTCTATTTCTCTATCGTTGCATTCTTGTTTTATGATTAATTCTCCAAAGGTCAATTTTTGTTTTTGTTTTTAAAGGTCATCTAAAAGTACCTTGGGGGCTTGACTGTTCTACCCCCAAGCATTGTTGTACATCGACCTAAGCAAACCCCCTAATTCTAATCTCATTTTCAAGTGTTTCATAAGTTATCTTACGAAAACAGGTATTTATGATATCATTGGACAAGAGGCAGAAAATGTTAGATCAACCATCGGTTAAGTTAAGTAATCTATTTGTCCTATTGATTTTTAATCTGATTTGAATATCCATTATAGGCATATGAAAAGTGAAAGACATATAGTGTGCATCTAGGGTTAATATTGTACACTTACCTTGTACCCTTGCTTTAAAGATTTTCTAGATAAAACCCTAGGTTAGCAAGCATTCAAGGAAAGAATCATACTAGGCTAGCTTTTGTATTCTTGCATTATGTTTTCTGCATTGTCCTTTATCTTTCATAGCTAGATCTAGAAAGGCCAAAATTAGGTGATTGCTTGAAACTGAATACATCAAACTATCCTAAAATCTTGAGGACTTGGAGCGAGTCCTTAAATTGTTCTTAGTGAACCCTTATCCCTAGCACTGACTGTAGAGAACAACACAGCCCCTGCAGTTCACCCCCTCAGGATTTCTATCTTTGCGGATCCAACCATTTTGAGAATTATACAGGGTAAGACAATTTTCCCCCTCTACAATAGTTATATCCTCGTCTTCCTCTGGTGCCTAAGCTCTATCAGCATTGTGATTTATTTTCTACAAGGACTAGACGAAATTCTAGATGATCATAATTGGTAAACTTATGTTTTGTTGATGGATTTGTTTCCTAACCCTTGTCAATAAGAGTTAGTTTGATTTTCCATGAGAAGTGTTAACCCACCCACTTTTTTTATAAAAACTTTTATCTTAATTTAATGTAAATTTATTTTTTGTATCAAAATAATATATAAATTTTATAAAAAATACTACCTTTTCTAACTCCTTAAAAAAAAAAATTAAAATATATATTTAATTTTTTTGTATAAGCTTTTTCTAAAATAATAATTTTTCCCTCCACAAAAGAATGACTACAAATCTACTTTTTATAAATGATAATAAATAGAACAGGCGTGGAAGATTTATCTTTCATAATCTTGGAAAGACAAAATGTTAAAAGACTTTGCAAAAAAAAAAAAAAAATCAATTTAACCACATTCATCTTGTTATGATCTCAATCTGAATCTTTTAATAAAGAATCCAAAAGCCTAAATGACTTTTTCCAAACGAAATTGTTTACAAAGTAAAAAATGATTTTTTTAAACATGTTTATATATTAGTGGATTGGTAAATTTTAGTGTTTAAGATTTAAATTTAAATGTTGGACATACTTTTTTTAAAGATAATAATTTAATCTAACTTTGTTGACTGTGTACTACCTTATCAATAACCTCAAATACCAATCCAAATAATAAAAAGATAAAATAAATATTATTAAAAACAACCTCAAAATTTATTATAAAATAATAATAAAAATTATAAAATAAAGATTATAAAAACCACCTCAAAATTTGTTGTGTGTTTCTGTCTAGGGTATAGTTCTAGACTTCGACATAATGTTTGATTTACTTAGGTGCTATTGTGGCTCTTAAAGTCTTATCCCAACATGTCTTTCTTTATAAATGTGATTTTATAATATATATATATATATATATATATATATATATATATATATATATTTTTTTTTTTTTTTTTGTTATGTATAATGCTAGTCTTGTATATATAATAACCTATATTATGTAACTTCACAATGTAATTATGTGTTTTAAATTTTAGAGGATTTATATGTTGTAAAGTCATCTTAATATGAACTCAAGAGTTTATCGTTTATAATGTGATTTTATAAAATATTAAAATTAATATATTTATTTATTTGATTTTTATGATTTACAATACGGTATATTTAAAACATGATTATTATTAGGATTTAAAGGAAAAACAATTTGATTGAAGTTATATTTCTTTAAAACAATGTGAATTAGGATGTTTCATACAACTAGAAGCTATGCCAATAGTTGTAATTGTGAATGATGGAATGAGTATTTTTATTATAATTATTTATATGAAATATTTATTATATTTTTAAAAATATGTATTCATTAAAAGAATATATTTTGACCATGGGTTTATTTGAAGTTCTGAGTGTGGGGTTAATCTTAATAAAATCAAGGATTCAGTATCAAGGTCGTGGGGTATTAATTTTGAAGAGATTAAGGTTTTGAGTACCTATGCATCTTGACAAGATGACAAGTAAGGGTGTCAAATTTGAAGAGATCAAGGGTTTGAATATCTTCAACATTTTTACAGTTTAATTATGAATAAGTTTTAAAACTTGGATTTAATTCCAATTATAGTTAGCATTATAATATTAAAAATACAATATGAAATCTATAAAATTTAAATTCATGTAGTTTAAGTAATTCGTCCAAGTGAACATGAATTTAAATTTTATAGATTTCATATTGTATTTTTAATATTATAATGCTAACTATAATTGGAATTTAAATTTAAATTAGAGTTGGTTAAGCAGGGGTTATTCTGGATTTGTTATACTGGGTCTCGGGCTCTTTTTTGGCAGGATTCTTGGGATGGCTTTGCTCCTCTTCTTAGCGAGTTTCCACATCTTCAAGATCTTGCTCAATGCTTTTGGGATGCTGGATGGTTGAAGGTGGCAGATTTCAAAACTGTTAAGTCCTTTGGTCAGATGGTTAGTCTCCAGTGGAAGGATCCTCGAGAATGGCCTACTGGTGGCACTATGGATGCGAGGGCAGAGCTGGCCCGTATTCTCGCTAGCCGTCCCTGCTCTTCTCTACCTGGGGATGATGTGCTAGCATGGGGAAGAGATAATAGAGGGATTTTTTCGGTTGCTGCTGGTTATTGTGTTTTGGATCGACAGCGGTTTGGTGAGGAGGTTCCATGGTGGAAGCAAGTTTGGAATAAGTTTATTTGGCCGAAGTGTAGTTTTTATGGGTGGCAGGCTACTCATAATCATTGTCTCACTTGGGATAATTTTCAAAAGCGTGGGTTTGCTGGCCCCTCTTTATGCTATAACTGTGGGAAGGCTGAAGAATCTGTTGGGCATTTACTTCTCCAATGTGACTTTGCTCGACAAGTCTGGCATTATTGGTGGGGAGTATGGAATCACCCTTGTTCGCATGCTTCATCAATAGTTGATTTTTGGAGGAGTATGGGGCGGCCTCCTGCAGTGGCTTTCTTTTTACAAGTTGGATGGAGTATTGGTCCTTCATGCATTTTTTTACAGATTTGGCTTGAACGAAACCGTCGAATTTTCCAAGGTAAGGAGTTAACTACTTCCCAGGTCTGGCAGAGGATTTTGCGTATGATCCAGGAAACTGTGTCGCAAAATGTCAGATTATTTCTCCCGTGGACCATGCGGAACGTCAGATCATAGAAAGATTAGGCTTGATGGTTAATGGTCCTGGTCCTAATGTCTCTTGCAGACGGATGGGTCAGAATAATCGGGTGCGGAGGGCTGGAAAATGGAATCCGCCTCCTTCGGGAGTGCTGAAAATTAATACGGATGGATCTTCCCGAGGTAATCCGGGTAATGCTGGTATTGGTGGTGTGGGGCGGGATAGTAGTGGTACTATCCAATTTTTTTTCTCTTGCTTTAAGGGACATCATTCTAATAACTTCATGGAAGCACTCGCAATTTTATATGCTTTGGAGCAAGGGTATGCTTTGGGTTGGCGTCGGATTGTTTGTGAATCTGATTCTCAGATTGTTATAAATTTGTTAAATTCTGGAGATAGTCTTCATGGTTGTTGGCGGTTGAGTTGGGTTGCTCGGCAAATTCTTAATATCTCTGCTCACTTGGAATTCATTTCTTTTGTGCATATTCCTCGGGAGTGGAATAGGGTAGCGGATTTGTTAGCTAAATGGGCTTCTAAGTTTCAAGATGGTTGGGATGTTCAAAATTGGTCTCAACTTTCTTCTGATTGCTCTCAATCTCTCTCTTCTTTATTGAGAGCTGATATGTCTGAATAGCTTTTGCTTTTTCTTTGTATCATGAATGTTTTGCTGAGTTAATAAATTTTTACCCTCTTTTAAAAAAAAAAAAATTGCCTAAATTTTTATTTTCATTTTTTTCATAGTTTTTTTAAGTTAATCTTATATCTTAATGTCATTAAAATATTTTTATAATATAGAAATTTATTATAAATATTATTTTATTTATCATCCAAGGAAAAAATAGGTAAGTGGAAACATGTGGAGAGAAAGTAATATGAACAAGTAGACATGGCATGCAAAGGATGATACAAAAGGTCTAATCAACCATAGATAGACTCTTGAGAGAGTAACCCTATGCTCACAAGGGCTTATATAAAAGGTTATTTGTTAAGAACATATAGACATACAAAGAATGCTAGGGAAGGTCTAATAAAACATAGGTATCCTCAAGATAGAGTATCCCTATACACATAAAATCCTATATGAAAGGTTATTTATTAGGAACAAGTAGACATAAAAATGATGTTCTAGTCAACAAAATAGAAAAACTCAAGAGGGAGTAACCCTATGCACACAAGGATCTATATAAAAATTTATTGGTAAGGAGTAGTGTAACAATGAACACCATCATTTTGTGCCTATGGAGACTTCCTTTTGAAATTCCCAATTAGCATGTTGATTGGGAGTGGCAAGATATGGAGCAACCTTTGCACACTCTTAATAATTCTAAAACTGATCAAACAAATACCCTACATCTACAAGCCTACAAACACGTAGAAAACTTCTTGTCATAGACCATTTTTTAATTTTCAAAAGCTTATGTTATTTTAACACCATTATGCACCTATCAAATCCTTGCTTGAGGTTACTTATGGCCTCCTCAAAAAAAATACTATGTACAATAAAATCATACATGTAAATTTCCACATAGCTAATCACTAGATAAAAAAAATATAAAGTACAACTCTTTGAAATATTGCAAGACCATTGGATAATTTAAAATGTAGGACATCATAGGAAAGTGTGGCCTATAGACATGTAGAAGTTCTCTTGTCCTAGATTTTAGAAGCAATCTAGATTTGTTTATAACCACTAAAACTATCTAGAAAAGATACTTTTTCTAGGAAGGTTGTCCAATACATGATGAATAAAAAGAAGTGGGAAATTACTTGCTTGACTAAATTTATTAAGATCCCATTAATCGACACAAATTTTCTCTCTTCCTCCCATTTGGGTATTATGAATAGGGGAGAGATATCCACTTAGTGTTAGTAATAAGGTAAATAAATTTGGCATTCAAGAGTCTTTGGAGATCTTCCTTAATAGTTTATTTCAATAAGAAATTCGTCCTTTATTAGGATTATATTATAGGTTTAGCATTTTATTGAATATAAATGCAATGGGTGTTAATTCATGGATGGATCCCTTTCATGTTTTGATAGTTCCAAGAAAAAGTAGAGTTCAAGGGATCAACTAGTTATGGATATTGAGATTTGTTTCCTAGCTTGATTTCAACAACTTTACCAACAAACATTTTTCATTGTTAAGGGATTCAATTATACAACATCTGTGCGGTAGAAGTTAATTCAAAATGATAGATTTTTTCTTAGAATTTAAGGATTCTTTAGTAATCATGTCCTAAGAGGATAATTTGTTATATGTTCTAATATTGTCATGGCTTAGACTTTCAAGGGGATATAGATTTAAAAAAAAATGTCAATTATTATGTTCTTGTCTACCTATTTTTATTTTAGGGATTAATATATTAGGAGAATATTTTGGATAGCTACCTCATCATTCTCATCATGATCAACCCATAGAAAATCTTGAGCTTATAAAATGGGTTTGATTATTGAACATAAAATGAAACTTTAGGTTGTGGGTCCATCGGAGGTAGTCATGTTTCCTAATTGACAATTTCTATATGCATCAGTTATTTCACATGTCTTCTACTACTCCCACCAGTGCCCATGGTAGGTTTTATCGAGTGGTGTAATACACTAATAGTCCCACCACTATTGCATATAGCATGATCATCAGTGCCCCAATCCTATGTCAATGCAGCATGTCATCGACATGAAACCCACTCTTGTACATCTCATGTGACGGGTCCACTGTTAACCTCTACACTATCGCTTGAGGAACTTGTACCTTGTAAATCATCCTCCCTCTAATGGGGATCCTTAAGATGTGTCACATGTCCTTCAATGGGAAAATAATATCTTCCATCGATAACCAAAATGTAGATGACTTCGGGTACTACTTCTCTAGCACTATCAGCAGTTGTCATCCTTTACTCGAGGTATATCTACTAAGTGTAGTAGCCCCACCACCTCTAGTGGGTGTCTCTCTGTTGGTATGAGATGTTGTAGTACCTCCTCTAGGGTGCTAAGACACCACTCCCTACTCTCGAGGATATCATGCTATAGTAAAAATGTAATAATAGTAATAATAATTATAAAAAAAATTGACATCAAGAGCAGCCTAAACACCTCTTCTTTCTTATTTTCTCTTTATATTTTTTTCTTATTTATTTCTTTATTTTATGAATTAATACCCTGTATCCTTTAGTATGTAGATTTATGAATTTGTCCCTTGTACGATATGGGTTTTGGATTCAACCATTGCTATGGTAAACTAGATCCATGGGTGACTATCGAATCTATGTTCGGGTACCTTTCATGGCAAATTCTGCTTGAAAACCCTAAAAATTTCAAAAAATTTAAAATGAAAGAATTCAAAAGTTAGGATTTAGTATTGTTTCTTACCCATGCCTGTTGTGTTGCTATGTCGACCTTACCCCTTGCAATAATTGCTCGGTGTATAGAAGTGTTATTCTTCTATTTTCTCTAGAGATCTTTTATTTTCTTTGCGTGGTGAAAATAAATTAGGTTTTCATATCCATTTACCTTTTATTCCTCCTTTTTATATATTTCTCTCTCATTTTCCTTCCTTTTGGTGTCTTTTTCTCCTTTTTATTTGTTGACACTTTATTTTCTTCTAAGTTAGCCATTTTTATTTTCTGCTGGAATATGTCATTCCTTATAAAACTTGAGGAGACACCCCTACCTGAGAGGTATTAATATCCCTAATACCTTGTTTTACATGTAAATTTTAAAAGTATCCAAAATAACACCATTTGTTTAGCACCCCTTTCCTCAAAACTTGTCACCCTTTTTTTTTTTTTTTACCATTTTCCATAGGTGTCTACATATTGCTTTGATGTATTTATTAGGTTTTAAATGCATCATATATGGGGGGGAAATGTAGATATAAAAATTTGAGCCTCCCAAATGAGTCATTTTTCTCTAGAATCTCGTGGGAGGCTCTCAAAATTGCTAAGTGTAAATTTGTACACTCTTTTGTTTTGTTTTGCTTTGTTTTTCCTAATTTATGCTTAGTAAATTATGTGGCATGGGTTCAGTAAATTTAGGCTTCTTATCTTAAACTATCTAAATTTTGGGCCAACCTTTTATGGTGTCGGCATGGCCAAGGTTAATTTTTTTTTCACCTTTTTAGCCCTCCAAACTCTCTATAAATAAAGGTGTTGGATTCCCTTTTTTCTAGCAAGAAAGAGATAAGAATTATTTTTGGCAATATTGATTTTAAGTGATATTTTATGCAATATTCAATTTTGTTGGTGTTTTGCTATTATATTTTTAGTGTGCTCTTTATGATTTACAAGTGGAGAAGCCTTAACAAAAAACTTATCCTCTTGAAGGAGAGGTCTTCATCCTTTACTCTTACTTCTTCTACAAGCTTATCAAGTTGTCATATTTACGTTCATTAACCCTTTAATAATATTATTTTGTATTATAGCTATATTTTTATCTCTATTTTTGGTTTTAAGCTTCATTGTGTAAATTTGTGCCTTGTCTGCTACAAGGCGCAAATTCGATGAAAACCTTGTTTTTTCCTGTCATGCATTTTATCACCCTCTCCCATTTATTTACCAAATCTCTAGTTGATAATTTACAAAGCACAAATTTTGTCTATATAGGACTTGAGAAAACCATTTATTCCCAAACCCTAGGGTTTTATTTGGCATATTTGTTTTGCATTATTCCATTCTTGATGTTACTTTGTTTTAACTTTTGTCATTTTTTCACTTGCATTTAAATTATATTAGCTTGGGGGCAACCATTTTGTTCCTAAACCCTAGATTTACAATTGCCAATTAGTTTAGAATTGTGTACATTATGTTTGCATCTAGTCCATTATTCCATGTTATCATATCTTGTTGTTTTTCTTCCAAGGTCAAGATAATATTAATTTTGAACAGTTAGCTAAAATACCTAAGGGGATTGACTTTTGCACCTCCAAGCTTAGTCATATAGTGGCCTAAGAAGGCCTCCAAATGCTAATCAATTTTTTTAGGGTTTTTTAGGATTTGAAGCTGTTTGGATATTGTGGATGCAAGACAACCATCGAATCGGATAAGTTCCTTAAGTAAAATTATTAGGCCATTTGATTTTTATTTCTAACTATTTTTATTCAAAACCTAGATCATAAATAAAATAAAAATATTTTATTATATTCCTAGGAATTCAAAAGCGAAAAACATATAGTTTGCATTCTAGGGTTAATTATGTATGTACATTCTAGTTATGATCTTGCATGTCTACCACTACTCTTGCATGTCTGCCACTACTATTGCTAGTGCCCATTTTAGGTATTACCTATTGGTATGACACACCAACATCCCCACCACCACTTTGTACAATACAAACACCAGTGCATCAACTCTATATCAACATGGCATCTTATTGACATGAAATACACTCTATTATATCACATGTGTCGAATCGCCTAACATCACCTTTGATGCCACCATCAATACCTATACCATGTAAATAGTCATACCCTTGATGGGGATCATCAGGCTGAGCCACACATCCTCTAGTGTGATCATCATATCCTTTATCAATAGCAAAATTATGGATGATTTTGGATACCATCACTCTACTAAAGCCATTAGTAGGGCATGATCTGCCTTAATGTAGAGCATCTCTACCAAGTATAGTATCCCCACATTTTTGAGTGTCTCCCTCTCTATCGCTATGACATCTCTAAACTTCATTTAGTGTTCTTGGCCATCAATATCTACTCTTGAGTACATACAGTTGCATAATAACACATTTTTATCATAAATTCATCAGTTCATATATTTATAAATAATTAAAAACATAAAAATTTAAAAATCCAACTCTTTTAGTGCAAAATTTAGTAAATTTATGCCCTGAATGATTGAGCTTGAATTTGGAAATACCTCTTGATCAAATTTATACCCTTTATATATAGGACACAGATTTGGCTTGGTAATCCTACCAAATTTGTGGTCACCAATGTATTTTGACAAATATTGCTTAAAAAATAAAATAAGTAAAATTACTATTTTTTTGTGTAGGTGCAAAATCAAAAAGAGCAAGTGGATCTTGATTCGTACCTTTTCCTGATCAGTAACGGTCCCTGCATCACCCCATGCCATGACAACATAGTGATTTGGTAGCATCATTTCTCCTTTTCTTCTCTAAAGCTCTTTTCACCTCCTCGCATAGTGAGAATGAGTCTCTTTTCCCTCCTTTTCCTTTTTTCTTTCTTCTTTTTTTGTTTTCCTCATTTTATTCTCTCTCTTATTATTTTCCCTCACTTTCTTATCTCCCCTCCCATTTCTTCTTTTTATTTCTTCTTGTCTTATATTTTGTTCTTTTTCATTGTTTTTCATTTTTTATCCTTTCTTTGCCTTTTTCAAGTTTATATCTAAAATTTTGTATTCCTTCTACGAACTCAAGGGGGCACCCTAGCCTTAGAGGCATTAATGGTAGTAATACCTTTTTTTATGTGTAAATTTATAGTTTTTAGGTTAACAACCCTTTTGCACCACCCCTCTATCCAAACCTGACCACCCCTTTGTATGTTCACCCATAAGAGTCTACATATTTCTTTAACACATTTTTTTTATCGTAAATATATCAAAGAGGAGGAAATATATAGACACAAAAAATTGACCGACCCAAATGATTCAATTCTTCGCTAGAATCCTAGCTAGACACCCAAACTTGCTAAGTGCAAATTTAGGTCCATTTTGCCTTGCCCCTTGGCCTTACTCCCTAGCTTTACCAAATTCGCACCCATTCTATACAAGCCATAATTTTTTCTTACCAAATTTGTTCTCTGTAATGACGAGGCATGAATTTGTCTTGCTATATTTTTATCCTGTATTAACAAGGTATGAATTTGGTATTATAAGGATTTTTCTCAATAAAATCCCTCCCATTACTAACCCGTTTTGGAGTCAGCCTTTGCCCATGATGAATTTTTTTTCTACCCATTTTTCCCTCCATACCTCTTATAAATAAGTGTTTGGATTCCTTAAGCTAGTAGAATGATTTATAGGAAATTTTCTAACTATTGACTCACTCATTTTCTCATGCTATGAAGTGTTATAATATTGCAAGTTGTTTTTCTATTTTAAGCTTTGGTGATTTCTACCCATGGGGATTGGGTAGAGGAGTCTTGATGATTGGATAGATAAATCTTCTAAGAGTTCTCACACATGAAGACTCATCATACATGATAGGGTTCTTCCACTTCTTACCTTGTCGCCCGCCACAGTCACTTTCCACACATGACTCATTGGATTCCTCACCATGATATGGTCCATGAATTTCCATATTTTTTGATAGAATTGGGGTTCGATGCTTCTATGGTTGGGAGGAGTGTTGAGGATATGATTGTAACTTAGGCTTAATTATAAGCCTAAGTTATTATTTTATTATTTCCTATTTCTTATACTTTGTAATCACGTGAGGCATATTATACCCATGTTGGAAATAGGTTGTTTAGTTAGACTATTAGAGTTGTCCTTTGTATTCTAGTAGTTAGTTGACATCTATTTTTAGCAGATTGTTATCTGTTAGTTAAGTGATTGGCCATATTTGCAAAATTATTACAACCACTTAACCTACATGATTCTATAGTAAGTTGTATATATTTCATTATCTCTAATGAATAAACAACTTCACAATTGAGTTCCATATCACTGATAATCAAAGTTGAAGGATAATTTTTTGTAGGAAGGAGGGCAACTTTACCACTTCATTGCTAGGTGTCTAGTTGTGTTTTGCAACTAGTGCATTAGATCCTAGGTAGGTACTTGTGTGAAATTGGCTTGAGGCCAACCACAAAATCAGTTTGTGAATCTCAGAAGGTTGCAAAGGGAATAATTTACCCCTGCACTGAATACCCCTAACAAAAAACAAAGGTTAAAACTAGGCTTACCCAGAGGAAGGCAAGAACAATTTTCCTATGTGGAGAAATTTTTCTGCTTTGAAGATTAGAGGGATCAGGATATTTGACAAGAAGTTTAAAAGTTTGATGTAAAATTGTGGCAAAAAGGAGCCATTGCACTCCTTTACTGAGATTTTACCGAAGAAGATTTGAAGTCCAAGTGCATAAGATATTGGGAAATTTTTGAAGGTGTTTACTCAAATTGAATGCAATAAAATATTAAAATTTAATATTAATATTAATATTTTAATAATATTAATATTTTACCTTATCATTTTAAGGTAAAAATAGGCTTTTATCCTATTTGGAGGTATAACACCCTACTACGGTCAAATTTTGTGTGCCAGCCTGGTGCCATCACTATTGATCCCTATCAGAGGCCACTTCGGTGCACCATCCTCATTTTTAATGAGACCAACTACCAAGACCGATCTACGCTAGTCATTCACCAATGGGCCATAGTTCGACCACAAAATGTAGCTACGGTTAAGATTTCATAGGCCATAACCTATCGATCATAGCCTGTAATAGTAGGCCTTGAAGCACAGTAAGGTACCATTTATCATCATTACCACCACACAAAAACATGTGATCGAATCACAAGATCACAAATAGTGTTTGCATATAAGAGCTAAAATAAGGACACCATCCACAGGTGGTGAAAAGTGACATAGAATCGATCATATAAACCCCAACACATGTCCATTTAAGTATTCCTTGGACGATAAAATCCCAATTTAGTGGCTTGGATGATGATGCATTTTCATCGATCACAGGTGGAAACAACGAACACATGGATGACATAGTATAATTTTTTAGGCACACAAAATATTTATTTACAAAAATTTGATAGCATTTTGATTTGGAATTAAGCCAGTAACTCAAACGACATGATCAAATACCTTGACGTCCAAGAAATGGAGAATCTATAGATTAATAATCAATAAAATCCCACTCGTAGATAGATCTTGTTCGTTGATGACAAAGGAGGAAAAAAAATTAAAACGTGTTCTAAAGTTTTTCCAACCAATCAAATTATGAAAAACAAACCCTAAATATCTCCTCAAAATAGTTGTGAACATGTGGTAAATTTTTATTTGTTTGATGGGTATTCGCGGTGCCAATGTTTGTATTAAGTTTTTTGGAAATTTTTTATAGATTCTAGTGTGTTTTGATAGATTGTAGTTGACGGGGAAACTTTTTTGATAGTTTTTGGAATTTCCAATTCCTTTTTGGGATTTTTTGACCATAGTTACCATTTCTTGGTGCATAGACCAGTTTTGAAAGGTGACAATTGCTGGTGAAATATTTTGGCAAGCGTTGTTTTATCTGATGTAGTCTTCAAGAACCAATGGACAAGAAAGCACCAGTGGGAATTATCTAGGCTACTTTGGCATATACACATACTCACATGGCTAATGATGACCTCAAATAAAACATGGAAAACATTATTCTTATAGTAGATATTTTGGAAGATAAGATAAAATATATTGTTGTGCAATTTACTCCTGATTATGTCAAAATTCATCATAATCATGTCAAAAAAGCAAAATGTGAGTTCAAATTATATTATGGATCAAGGGATACTGATATCTTATCTACATGGATTCTAGATATGTAAACTTGGTTCGCTTATGTTGAAATTCCTGAAGATGACCAAGTTGCTTTTGCCATAGTCAAATTCACAAGCTTATAAAAAAATTTAATTGTATAAATACAAAGCCATAATTTTACCAAAAATTGAAATGAATTGATCAAAATTTAAAAAAAAACACATTTTTCTACCAAATTATCAAAGTGACCTCACAACCAAGTGGTACAGATTGACGTAAGCCTATAGTATATCAATTGTTTATTACATTTTTCAATTCAATA
Organism: Wollemia nobilis; assembly: GCA_028583015.1. NCBI lineage: Eukaryota > Viridiplantae > Streptophyta > Pinopsida > Araucariales > Araucariaceae > Wollemia > Wollemia nobilis. Next base: position 28,511,250 of record JAQPPZ010000523.1, read on the forward strand.
GGCTAGGGGTTATTCTTGGTGTGAAATATTCAAAAAAGGATTTTATTAACAAGTTCATGTGTGGATTGCAAGATCAGATTTTTAGGGAAATCAAGTTCAATGATTTCCTCACTTTGGATGTGGTATTCAAACATGTAATTCTTGTAGACGAGAAATTTGGTGCCTCATACAAATCTCGATAGGACAACAATTCCAAAGTAGATAATCAAAATCAAAAAAAGGTGAATAATACTTCTCATTCTTCCTATCATTATTCTTCTCCTCCCACTTCTCCTAAAGCACATTCTTCTTCTCACTCTAAATATCCTTCTTCTTCAATGTATTGTGATTTTTGTAAAAATTATGATCATATAAAATATAAATGCTTTAATTTTAAAAGAATGAAGAAGATAAAGTCCCTAATTGTACAACTTAGAAATGAGGAACCACAAGATGGTCCCATTGTGACTACAAGAACAGAAGAAGAATATTTAGCTTTAAAGGGTAAACTAAAAAAGTTACCCTTATGATGAATGTTTTGGCACAAGGGGGTCGTGACCATTTTTTTATCACTAGATCCCACCTTACACATGATTTTTATGTAGATTGTATCATAGATAATGACTTGCAAAATAATCTCATCGCGAAGTCCATTGTAGATGCGTTGAAGCTTACCATAAAGCCACATCACCAACCCTATGCACTTGGGTGGAAGAATGTAGACTCTACATCTAACATCACAAATACTTGAACCTTGAATTTTACTTTTGGAGATAATTTTGTGGATAAATTAATGTGTGATGTTATGAAGATATATTGTTGTGGACTATTGCTTGGTAGATCCTATCAATTTGATAGGAATGTAGTATATCATCCTAAAAATAACACATGCACTTTGGATTTACATGATAAAACCTATTTGATACAAAACACTACACCCACATAAAATTTGATGCTATGTTATAGGTAAATTTGTAAGCCATTAATTCAAGCACTTATTTTTTATCCTACTTGCATAAGTCCCACACAAGAGAAAGAACAAGCACCATCAAAGGCTTATGATAAAGAATAAGCTTCACTTCCACAAAATAAAAAATCATAAGAGCTCATGGTTAAGGAACCCATCAGTCTCACTCATAAGAAAGATTCCAACCATTCTATTGACATCATTTTGGGTACAACTATGGATACACAACCACTTGCTCCATATAATTTGCCTTTGTATTTACCCTCTTCTACCATTACACACACGAAGGAACAAGCTAAGGTCACTTTCTTCATTTAGCACCAGCAAAGACTTCAAGGCAAGATAAAACAAGACTTGCAGGAGACTCTATAGGAGCAACAAAGAGTGATGCACAAGTGTAGCACCATAAAATTGGCGCAGTAAAATTGGAATAATTATATTCACCTTAGTAAATAAATTTAAATTCAAATTTAACCTCCCAAACCGCCCGTTAACCGTCGAGAAACCCGTTTCCTCCTTTTCTGCGTCATTTTTAGCAGTTGTTTTGACCGTTTGACGATATCGTCTCCGATCAAACGATATCACCCCAGATTTGACGATTTCGTCTGGACTAGAACATCCAGACAATTTCGTCGCAAAACTAAATTTGCATAGTTGGAATCTGTTCCAACGGGTCTCTAATCTGGGTAGAAGCGTGTCTGCACCGTTGGGACCCTTCCCCCATTGGAGATCTCCCAAATTGGGATGATCTCCAACCTCCCAACAACTATCCTATGCCTATTTAACTCTAAGACTTTTCCCTCCCCAACCCCTGGCTAAATTTTTATGCAAATTGAACCCTTATGCTCTAAAAAATCATAATTCATATTTTGCATTAGTCCTATAGTCATTTCATTGCAGGTACACCATTGGTTTTCAGTCGGAGCCAGCACCTATCGCAGTCGACGAACCTGTCAAGATCGGAGGTGATCTCGTCAAATTTGGGACGATCTCGTATGTGATGCAAGACGATTTCGACTGCAACACACATCGAGGCAATCAGTGCCTAGAGTTTGCTCTTCTGTCTCTTTTTTCTGTCATTTTATGCTATAAATTAGATTGTTTATTCAGTTTTTATACTATATTGCATCTGGAGTTCACCCATTTTGTCTAGTTTGCATATTAAGATCATATTCTGCTATCTAAACATAGTGATTTGCATTTACTTCTGTTCTTGTATATTGTTCAACACTCATATTACTTTTTCATATAGTTTGCCCCTGTTTGTAAAATAGAATTTCTTGTATTTCGCATCTGTTTGCTGTTTTGCAGGTCTCTGATGAATTCGTCTGACGAATTCGTCAGATTGCAGACGATCCTATCAGTTTAGACGATTTTATCAAATTGAAGGCGATTCTATTGAATTGCAGACGATCCAAACTGCTTCAAGCTTCAGAAACTCCATCAGAATTTCGGATCAGGTAATCTTCATTGGCCTCCTGCAAATTCTCTATTTTTGTTTTCCTTTCGTTTCGTTGTATGCATTTAAATTGCATTTTCATGTAGTTTAAGTTAGAATCATTCGGCCAAACCTAGGATGAATGTTTAAAAATAAAACGAACTCATCAAAATTCATTCCCAAAACCTAGGCGTGGAAACTACCGTCAAATGTTTCCTGGTGAACCCACCATCCATCGAAAAATCACCAAAATGCACCTCCCTTGAGAGGCGGGACCTTCGCAAAGTCCTCTCGTCCGAGGTACCGCACCATCCTTTTCCCATCCTCCTTCGGGCGCGGATCCAATAGCCTGAAGGTAGGGGTGCGAAAATTTTGGAGCGATACATTTTGGTGAACCCGACGTGAATGCATCATAACCTTTTGAAAACAAAAACAAAAAAATATATGTGTGCAAAAAAAAAAAAATATAACAAAATCATCATTTCAAGTTTGTATGTTTTTAGATTCAATTCTAAATAGTAGATTCTAAATATTACTTTTAGAAGTACTAAAGAAACCATGAGTTTTTACTCAAATCAATATGAGCCCATTAGTAATGTTGGAAGAATTCATCCAAATACATTTGTTGATTATGACCAACCTCATCTCTATTCAACACCACCTCCATCACACTCTTCTTATTTTTCATCCATAACCCAACAAAACAATCCCTTTGCCAATCCTCTTCATAATGATATTATCTATTCTCCCATATATCCATATTATGTCTATCAATCCACATATAATCCTCCGCCACCTTTTCAAAACTCTTCTTTCAATACAACACATTCATTTCAACAAGAAAATACTTATTCTTCCAATTCTACCGTGCACTCACCTCCTACATCGCAATATTCCTGTCATCATTCTACCCATAATAAAGAAAGTAGAGGTGAGAAACCATTAGGTCCTTTTATGACGAAATTCCTAAGGCATTTATCAAAAACCTCTCAAAAACCTTCATCACGTAAATTTACTAAGCTCAATCAACCAATGGATATAATCCTCAAGTATTTACTTGACACAAATAGGATTAAACTCCCTTCCATAAGACAACCTGACACCACAACAGATTGGTTTAAACCTGAGCTACATTGTGAATATCATAGAGTAGATGGACATATGACACAAAATTGTAAAGATTTAAGAGGTGCAATTCAAGATTTGATTGATAAGGGTCTTTTTAATATAAAGGAATTACAATCTACAACTGATGATAAATCTCCAGTAAACAATCAAACCCCTAAACAACAAATTCCAATAATCAATCAAGACATGGGGATCTCCCAAGAACCCCTATTCAATTATCAACAACAAAAAACCAATCAAATATTGCTTGTTAATGTGTCCCATCATGATGATATTATTAATATTGTAACAGAAACTACAAATGAGCAACCTCAAGTTCAAGCAACTCAATTAGATATTCAAGATATGGATTCCTCATTTGAACAACCTTCAAAACTATCTTTGACTCTAGAGAATGATCCAAAATGGAATGTAAGTATAGAAATATCATATTTAGAATCAAAATCTCAATTTGAAATCCACTTTGATAACAAAAAACAAGTGATTAATCCTCAAGCAAAGATATCCCTTTTAGAAGTATTACAAATTTATCACAAGGAAATTTTGTTCAAAATACCTAGCCAACAATTTGTTCCTCATCATATCTTCTCTAAGAACATAATTAATGGTGTAAACCCTCTTGAGGTTAACCATATTTCATTCTATGATGAGGAGATTCCTTCCTCTACTCCACAAGAAGACTACTATCTTTACATTACAGGATCTAGTAAAGAAACACTTGTTAAAACTATCATGACAGATAATGACTCCTCTCTTAATTTATGCACTTATCAATTATTCCAAAAACTCAAATTAAAGGAAGAAGATAGTAATGAATCAAATGTTATTATAACATCTTTTAACAATGAAATTCAAGAACCTCAAGGTACTATAATTATTCCCCTTAATAGTGGATCCAAGATCTTGGATATTTTATTCTATGTAGGATATTGTCCTTCACCTTACAACCTATTTCTCCAGAGTCCTTGGATTCATACGATGAGGGTTTTCCCTTCCACTCTTCACCAATGTTTGAAGTTTGAACTTACAAATAAAATTGTTACCATACATGGTGACCCAAAACCATTTGAAGAATATTTAACGATTGAAACATCAAGTTCTATACATTCTCTATTATCACAATTATCTTCTATCCATCACTTTTCTTCATCCATATATGATCATCCTTGTTTATCAAATAACATCCATGCATGTCTTTCACATATACTTTCTCCATCTTATCAAAACTTGGAATATAATAATAAGAATGAAGAACTTTCTTATATTTATGACATTTTATTTTGTAATATGATCAATTTTACACATAAAAGTCAAATATTTTGCTACATTATTTTACATTATAACAAAGCTTTTGTTATCACTACCTTTTATTCATCACCTTCTATTCTTACCTTCACCTCAACCAGATTATCCTTCAAAACCTCCTTTGATTTTGAAGCAACCTTAGACATGCTATACTCAAATAACCTTGTATAGTGTATATAGATCATCTTGTATATACCCCCAATTTCAATTCATAAATTAAAATAAAAATACAAAAAAAAAATCAAAATCCTCAAAATCAAAAAAATACTAATGCAACTAAGGACCTCAAAGGTAAATTTGAGCCCAACTGGCTCGGACCATACATCATTACTGCTAAATTTGAATCAGGAGCATATAAATTATCTACCTTAGATGGTAAAGAACTTAAAGAACCCATGAATATTTTGCATCTTAAACATTACTATGCATAAATTTGGTCATTTCATCCATGTATATATTTGTTCAAAATCATTATCTTGTATTTCTTTCAATTTATTCAAAAACCTCAAAAACATTCATAAAATCTTCAAAAATCTTCAAAAATATTTATTGCATTTATTTTGTAAAGTTCCTTTTGCTTTAAAACAAAAATCAACATAAAAATCCAAAAACAACTATATGCTTGACTCTTTCGAAAGCAAAACAATATACAGAATAAAGAGAGAGTCAACATTCTCAAAACTTTCTCAAAATCATTATTTTCTTACAATTATTGCAATTATATGTTTCAAATTATTTTGGATAAAACTAGCATTTATTTGGCATCCCTCACTTGCACACTCACACAATAAATATCTTGACTTTATCTGGCATGATTACTAATCTCTCTTATATCAAAGTTCACAAAATTCAATTAAATAAAGTTTGAGCATAGAGAATTGATCTTGGTATTTACTTAAACCAAGCACATCTTTTCACAATAAAATGATTATATTTGTAATTTCCATGTTTTGCTACATAGTAGAACTGATTTCTTGGGTGAAAAGTTTCCCCTGCTATCCTATCATGCACATGGTCTAGAATCTTTGAGAATTGGCAAAAGGACAAGCTCACCCCTACCTAGAATAAAAATCCCTTGCTCTACAGCTAATCTGAGCAAGTATCCCTAGTATAGAACAAAAAAAAAACAAAAGCAAAGTTCAAGAAAAAGAGAAAAAAAAAAATGTTATTTCGAATCATCACAGCAATATTTCAAGCATTATCTCAAAAATCAAGAAAAAAAAAATACAAAAAGAAAAAGAAGCAAAGTTCAGAAGAAAAGCAAAAGAAAGCAGAAAGCAAAAGCAATAGAATCCCTTTCCCTACCCTTTGAAAAGAAAAGAAGGGTTGATGAGCTTGAATCCCTGGAATTCTCAATTATTTGAAAAGCGTGAGGTAAGCCCCATAACAGGTGGTTTGTGCCCAACCTGCTTGGCCTTGGGTAACTCCTAGCGTGGCGATATGTCTGTCACATTAGCGACCTTCTTTTGCATAGACCTCTATCTGCTTATGGATTAGCTAGCTCTTGATAATACGATCTACATAGTAGCCTAGTGTGGTTATATGCATCTACATCATGGTTAATGAACACTTAGTTGGTTTATTCAAATCACTTGTATCATAGTATCTTGCTCAAAACTAGTAACTGAACCATACAATTGCACACACATTTGTATTTGAGAGATTTTTTCTATCATTATGATAAATCAAGATTGGCAATGAATTCACTTATGCACATGGGATTCCTTATAAATCTAATTTTTGTCTTCAAAATACTTTGAAATATTATTTTGCAACTTGTTTGGAATAATCAAGTACAATTATTTAACAACATATCATATATATCTTATCGACTTTCGTAACGATGGTATAATTCCAAAACCAAAATTGGAATTTTATGCTTAGCGCAAGTCCTCATTTTCATCTTTTCTGTTCATTAAAAATCAATCATGTAATAAAACTATCCTTTCTTTGATCTTCGCGATGATGGTATAAGTCTATACCTACATATTCTATGCCTAGCGCAAACCATTGTAACAATATTTTTTCCCAATTTATCAAAATTCATAAAAACCATATGACTTCATTTTATTACACAAATTATGCTTTTCAAAAGCAAACACATTTTTATTATTTCATATCATTATGTCAACCTTTGCATTTTGCAATGATGGTATAATTCTTAAGGAATTATTCAACAATTTTTATCACACTTAGGAATTTATGCCTAGCAAAAATCATTTTACAATATTTCATGCATAATATTTTCATGGAAATCTAAAAAAAAACCATCATCATCATCATCATTTGCATCATCACAACAAAGTCTTAAGACAGTCTCTTAAGCACTCTTTTCTTTTAACAATATTTCTATCCTGGGACTAGCTTGACGACCGAGTGAGCAGCGACTCCATGAAATGGTCTATAATAGCGACAATGTCCTTTGAAATTATTGTTAGAAATATCTTTTTATTTTTATCACATTTCATTACAACCAATCAATTTGTTACATCAGATTATTTCATTTAAAATATTTAAAGCATGACATCCAAGTTATAATATTTTTCAAAACGACATAATTACATGACTCATCAATAAAATCATTACATCAATCAAATCAATCAATAAATCAAACATAAAAAGCATCATAAGCATCACATAAGACAAGTCATATGATCAAAAATATCTCATCTATATATATCAACAGAATATATACATCATCAAAACTAGATTGGTATGCCACAATCTGTACCTCGGCATACTCAATCCTCTATCAATACAAGTATAATAAAATATCAGTGGCAGTATCCCGCCCTCTAGCCTCGAGAGCCTCTAGAGCTCTCGGCCTCATCTCCTCCCCCGCCCTGCGGAGGACGAGGTGGTCCCATCACAGTATGTGTGGTACTGCGAGTCCCGTCATCGATCGAGATGAGCTCCTCGTCGACCCTGTCCTGATAGGATCTGCTATGGCAGGTGGCAGCTGTACCCTCTGGCCCTCTGGCACTGCCTGGTAGTATAGCGCCTGATAGAATGCGGTCTGAGAAATCGACTACAGTAGCTCTTGAGTGCTTACCCCTCTGCCTCATGCCCTGAGATGAGCATTTTCGTCTCGTAGCTACGACACCTCAGCCTGGTCTTTGTGCAGCTGCATCCTGTAATGTCTACACCTGAGCTCGCAGACGATCTCTCTCTACCCAGAGAGTAGCCATCTCGCTACTCTCTCCAATGTCCACACCCTTGCCCTTATCAGGCGATGGTGGCCTTTGTGGAGATGGGGGTCTCGCCTCCCTCCTCTCCCTCTCCCTCTGTCGCGGCCTCTCCTATGCCTATGGCCTCCTTTGCTCTCCTCTGTCGTGACCCCGGGTTGCCTCTACCATCGCCTGGCGCTGCCTCCCTATCCGATGCACAACTACGTGGATCGGTCCCTAAGCCCTCATCATTCGAGGAGGGCGGATGCCTACGTACCAGGCATCATAGCCATCGGCTACCCCTGCGTCGTCCCCATCCACTGGATGAATGGGGGCATCGTCTGTGTCCTGACTCTAGAATCACTGCATATCTGGAGCCCCGCTAACTGTGGTGTTATCCCAGACAGTCCAAGAAAACTCATAATCCCTGAGAGTTGGGATCCCTTGCTGTAGACCGAACTGTCGCAAAACTCGATCATAATGGTGGAGCTCCATCTCTCCCCTCTCCATCCATAGCCAGCAGACTCGCCTGATGCGAGCCAACTCCTGTGCGTCCTCTGCCCACCCTGGATGCTGCCTCCACGGCCTCTAAGTGATCTGGTCTGGGACCAAGTCATCCAGTAGTCTCCGGGACACTGACAGGTCGATCCGTCACTGTGCCCCTCTTCGGAGCCACCGGTAGAAGACTCGGGGCCTCTCCCCCGTCAACCCCTGTCAGTGGAAGCCCTATCGGCCTCCGCACTGCAATGTGCTCCCAGCACCAAACCTGTAGGAGCGATGTCATGACCAGACATCGCCCGCCCTTGTACACGACCCCGTAAAGGATCCTGTACAGCTGGCATAGAACAAAGCTGCCCCAAGAAAATCTGTAGCCATGGTCACGCATGTCGTAGATCACATCTTCCAGCATCCATGGTACCCTGCATCCGCTCTGGTGGCACAGCAGAAGTCCACCAACCACCCCAGCCAAAACTCATGTCAGTGTAGATGCCCCAGGCATCTGGCGCAGTGCCTCGATGTTCACTTCGCCCTTCTCTAGGGCGAAGCTCGGGTCATCGCAGAGTTGTCCCATTGCGTGGCCCTGATTGGCCGTAGGTGTGATCATCCTCCCTTGTATGGGGATTCTAAGAATCCTCCATACATCCTCTAGTGTGGGAGTCATCTACCCTGTCAGTAACCGGAAGCATGAAGAGCCCGGGTACCACCTCTCTGCTAGGGTTGTCAGTAGCCCCATGTCAGTAAAAACTTGTGGCATCTCTACCACATGTAGTAAGCTGGCCTGTGCCAGCTGATCTAGCTCTACCTGTGTCAGAGCAGCCAAGTCATCTCTTAATCCTCCATATTTCCACTCTCTGCTCTTTAGTAATCCTCTCTACAAGCATAAACAACCAAAACAACAAACAATCATTAATAACAATTTTAGCAATCAATAATGCAACTTAAAGATCAAATTTTTGCAATTGATGATATCGCCCACTATTGGCCGATATCATCCAAAATTTGAGCAAAATCGTCTTCGATTTCGCGTGTCGAAATCATCTCTAATTTGACGAAATCGTCCCTTTTTCACCGATTTCGCCCTTGGGCGAAATTGACGAACTTGAGACGATTTCGTCGAACTAGGGACGATTTCGTTCGGATGACGTCGAGGGCCAAAAACGGCCACGATGCTCAAAATTCATCTTAAAATCTATTTACCAAGCATGTAAATTCAAATTAAATCAATCTAAACTAAGTTTAAACCCTTACCCGTAGACCGTGGTGGACCTCTGTAGATCTGTGCGCTGTCTCTACCATTTTTTGCTCCAAAGCTCTAAAAAAAGTAAAATGAACAGTAACAATGAATTAGGGTTTTACCCTATTTTTCTTAATTTTATTCAAAATAATTCAACAATAATTTTTGCTTTTCCGTGTTTTTACCGCAAACATTCGATTTGGGTAATAACACGGAGGGGGCACCATAGTAAGCTGTCGTACGATTCGACCAAGAATCGTCGCCTAAAAATGGGAATAATTTTTTGCTTTCTCGTAGATCGAGAAGAACTCATCTTTAATGCATTTTCTTCGGAAAATTCGCTAAAGATGGGGCAAAATGTAGCACCCTAAAATTGGCGCAGTAAAATTGGAATAATTACATTCACCTTAGTAAATAAATTTAAATTCAAATTTAACCTCCCAAACCGCCCGTTAACCGCCGAGAAACCCGTTTCCTCCTTTTTTGTGCCATTTTTAGCAGTTGTTTTGATTGTTTGACGATATCGTCTCCGATCAGACGATATCGCCCCAGATTTGACGATTTCGTCTGGACTAGAACGTCCAGACGATTTCGTCGCAAAACTGAATTTGCATAGTTGGAATCTGTTCCAACGGGTCTCTAATCCGGGCAGAAGTGTGTCTACGCCGTTGGGACCCTTCCCCTATTGGAGATCTCCCAAATTGGGATGATCTCCAACCTCCCAACAACTATCCTATGCCTATTTAACTCTAAGACTTTTCCCTCCCCAACCCCTGGCTGAATTTTTATGCAAATTGAACCCTTATGCTCTAAAACATCGTAATTCATATATTGCATTAGTCCTATAGTCATTTCATTGTAGGTACACCACTGGTTTTCAGCCGGATCCGGAACCTATCGCAGTCGATCGAACCTGTCAAGATCGGAGGCGATCTTGTCAAATTCGGGACGATCTCGTGCGATGCCGAGACGATTTCGATCTGCAGCACACATCGAGGCAATCAGTGCCTGGAGTTTGCTCTTCTGTATCTTTTTTTTGTCATTTAATGCTATAAATTAGATTGTTTATTTAGTTTTTATACTATATTGCATCTGCAGTTCACCCATTTTGTCTAGTTTGCATATTAAGATCATATTCTGCTATCTAAACACAGTGATTTGCATTTACTTCTATTCTTGTATATTGTTCAACACTCATATTACTATTTCATATAGTTTGCCCCTGTTTGTAAAATAGAATTTCTTGTATTTCGCATCTGTTTGTTGTTTTGTAGGTCTCTGATGAATTCGTCTGACGAATTCGTCAGATTGTAGACGATCCTGTCAGTTTAGACGATTTTATCAAATTGAAGGCGATTCTGTTGAATTGCAGATGATCCAGACTGCTTCAAGCTTCAGAAACTCCATCAGACTTTCGGATCAGGTAATATTCATTGGCCTCCTACAAATTCTCTGTTTTTGTTTTCCTTTCTGTTTGATGTATGTATTTAAATTGCATTTTCATGTAGTTTAAGTTAGAATCATTCGGCCAAACCTAGGATGAATGTTTAAAAATAAAATGAACTCATCAAAACTCATTCCCAAAACCTAGGCGTGGAAACTGTCGTCAAATGTTTCCTGGTGAACCCACCATCCGTCGAAAAATCACCAAAATGCACCTCCCTTGAGAGGCGGGACCTTCGCAAAGTCCTCTCGTCCGAGGTACTGCACCATCCTTTTCCCATCCTCCTTTCGGGCGCGGATCCAATAGCCTGAAGGTAGGGGTGCAAAAAATTTGGAGCAATACAACAAGCATTACAATCCTCACTTATCTCAGGTTGGAGATAAAGTTTAGCTTTATTTGGATAAGTGATACTTTCCAAAGACACCATTTTAGGATCATCCTTTGGTACCTAAACCTATCATTAGCCCTATAGTAGTAGTAGAACCTGATCATCAACTTTCGATCATTTCAAATAGAGTTTTCAAGATGAAGACTCATCACACTTGACAAGGTTATTCCACTTCTTACCTTTTCAACTACCACAGTCAATTTCTACACATGACTTACTGGATTTCTCACCATGATATGGTCCATGAATTTCTATATTTGTTGAGATCATTTGGGTCCAATGCTTCTATGGTTGGGAGGATTGTTGAGGATATGATTGTACCTTAGGATTAGTTATGAGCCTAAGTTATTATTATTTTATTATTTTCTATTTCTTGCACTTTGTAATCACGTGAGGCATAATAACCCATGTTGGAAATAGGCTGATTAGTTGTTGGATGTTTAGTTAGACTATTAGATTTTTCCTTTATCTTCTTGCAGTTAGTTGAAATCCTTTTTTATTATATTGTTATCTGTTAGTTAAGTGTTTTTCCATGTTCAAAAAATTGCTAAAACCACTTAACCTATGTGATTCTATTGTAAGCTTTATATATTCCATTATTCTTAATGAATATACAACTTCACGTCTGAGTTCCATATTAGAATGTGTCTTCCATATATTCAATGCTCCTTGCTTTCTCCATCAGCTCATCAAGTTTTATATTTGCTTTAGTTTAATTTGTAAGTCTATTTTTGCTATTTTATGCTCAATTTTCATTTTTTTGAGGTTCAAAAAAAGTATCCGAACCAAATTCATACCTCATTTGTAGAGGGTGTGAATTTGGTAATCCAAATTCATGCTCCCTATTAACAAGGCATGAATTTGGTAAATTAGGGCTTAGGGGTAAGTTTTACACCCTAAAACCCTAATTTACATTGTGCATTTTTAGTATTATACTGTTTCCATCATGTCTATATTTCATTTTACTATTCCATATCTATGTTACTTTGTTTGTGCATGTTTAAGATGTAAAAGAGCATTTTGATTTCGAATGATCAACTAAAAGGACCAAGGTAGCTTGATCGTTGTGCCTCCAAGCTCAATCTTATAGTAACCTAAGTAGGCACCCAAATGTTGATCAAATTTTCAAGGTTTTGTGAAACTATTTTGTAGGCTTGGAACTCTTGGATACTCTATATGCAAGATAAATCTTGGATGAACTATCGAATAAAATAAGTTCCCTAATAGGTCTTTAGGTTGTTTTTTGTTTTCTTTCTATTCATTCATATTCAAAACCTAGATCACAATAAAAAGGAAAGCATTTGATTAAATTTCTATGCATTTGAAAGAACAAAACCTTATAATGTACAACTAGGGTTTTAATATTATTTTTACATTTCCCTTGGAACCTTTCTCAAAGACTTTAGTTTACAATATTAGGGTTAGACATTATTGGATTATAAAATCATGCTAGGGTTAGCTCGTCTTCTTGCATATTGTGTCTTGCATTGTTCTTTATTTTTCATAATTTTATTTAGAAAGGACAAACAATAGGTGTGTGCTTAATTGACACACCAAACACTTTCACCCTAGAATTTGAGCAAGTTCTAAAACCATTCTTGGTGAACTTGTCCTTTTATGTCCCCGAGTGTAGAGAATATAACACACCCTTGTGGTTCACCTCGGCTCCTCGCAGATCCAGTCGAGAATCATATGTGATAGGGAAATTTTCCCATCTACACAAAGCTAACGTATTATGTATTCTTTAGAGGATTGGCCTTACCATCATTTGTTGAAATTTATGGCTTGAAAGGAATAATACAAATTTTAAATATAAATATCAAAATCATACCCAATTTTAGAACCGTATTAGTGCCTCTCTTGAAGAATATATACAAATATAGTGTTCATCATCAGAAGACTCAATTACAAGAAAAGGTGCAGATAACTTGGCTACATGATTTGAACATACATGTAAGAGTCATCTATGAAAATGAAATTGAAACAAAGGATCTACTTTGATATATGGTAAAATGGAAATGTTTTTTTTTTATGAAAAGCTAAATTATATTAATAATAAAGTTTAACATGAAAAAAGTGGTGGGTGGCAATGATCACATCCCTGGAAGAAACAAACCAACCCTAACCACGGGTTGGGAAACCACAAACTAGAGCTCACTACAAACTAGGCAACATCAATCAAATAGGCAGTGAAACTTGCATGCAATCAGAAAGTTTGTGGCTGCATGTCTACGTTGGAGTCCCATGGAATGGCCAAGGTATGCGATAATCCATTTGTGTGTCCCTGATCCTCATGAACATTTGAATCGCCCCAACATTGTCCTTGATATCTATTAAGCTAGCAATTATGTACACTTATATCCCCTGCATTCCAGTCACGATCCTGTGTGCCACCATTAACTTCCACCAGCTCATCCCAGGCACCTCTAGGTGGAGAACATGATGGTGATTGAATTGGTTGTGCATTCCATCCATCATTGTAGGTAAAATTGTCATGTCCCCAACCTCCTTGTGCATGCACCAGACGTGGCAGTTGATGAGACCTCGAGCGGGAACATGACATCTGCTGTGCGTTGTTTGGAGAAACCTTGCTAACTGAGCATGGTGCATTTTTCTAGTCATCCAAAAGTGCCTTCATGTGCACCTGCTCAATGTCAAGTTTAGCCTGCTGATTGCAAATCTAGAACCATGTATCTTGAAACACCTCTATTTTGTCAGCTAGAGAAAATTCATTAGAAGGATTTTGATGCTGAAAAACTATCTTGTTTCTAGATTTCCACATGTGAAAAAGAAGACTAATTCAAAAGATGTGCCACACTTTGGACAAGGGAAGAACAAATTTAATCTTATCCCCTAACAGAGCTTGCTGCCATGTAAGGGATTCATCCTAGAATTGGGAAAAAAAAGACCATCCCCATTCCCAGGAACTCCTTGCTCTTGTGTAAAACCATAAAATATGCAGAGAAGATTCATCCTCATTATAGAATGCATATTTAGGGTTTGCAACTCCCAAGTGCCTGAGTCTGTCTCCTAAGGGTAAACTTTGAAAGAGAAGGCTCCAAGCAAAAAATGATTATTTTGGCTCAAGAAAAGAAGACCAAACTATCTGAAATCGAGCCTTCCAACCAAAAACCGCCACTGGATCTCCCCATTTATCATTAAGTCTAGGGACCATTGACAACATTGGGGAGAGCCACTTGTAACCCAATTTAGCTGAGTAATTCAACAATGGTATATCCGAAAACCAGGACCAATATTTCCACCATGGCCTCTGAGAGTGCTGCCCACACTTGTGCCACATGGAAAAGGGGATAATGTCAATTACTGAGTCATAAGTGAGCTTGTCACCAGTGCTCAACTAAAATTGTTGTTTAAAAAGTGGCCAAGGGATCCAATCCCTCGAGGTTTGAGAATAAAAATAAAAAACTGTAGATATACCTTTTTTAAAAAACTTTTGGGCATGAATCCATGGGACCTGAGCAAGAGGAGTTCCCTGAATGTTAATCACTGAAGACCACCAGATGTTTAAAGAATTGATGGATAGTCCTTTATGGCCTCTATTCCCTTTCCAATTAAGCCAAGGAGTGAATTGCTGCCATGATTTCCAAATAATTTTAATCACAAAAGAACCAGAGATTTTCACAAATACTGGCATTACAATTAGGGAAGGGAGGTCAATTCCTCTCTAGGCTTGTTTGTTCAAAGGCAGCCCCGAAGAAATACAATGTCTGATGAGGATTTTCCAGGCCTACGAGCCTTTAAGGGCTCGTATGATCCATTTGGCACAGAGAGTCGTGCCTTGTATTTTACAGTCAACCATGCCCATTCCTCCTGAAGCTTTAGGTAAACAACACATATCCCAAGCAACCCGGTGAAAACCTTTCTTCTCAGGTGAGTTTGCCCACAAAACATTCCTCGATAGTCTTTCAAGCTTAAGGTAGCATGCTTGTGAAGGGACCCAACAAGAAGAGTAATACACATGAGTAGAGGCAAGGACCTTAGAACAAATCTGGAATTTTCCTGCCAGAGACATCTTTTTAGTAATCCAATACTCAAGCTTTTTCTCAACTTTCTGCATAACATAGTTCCATAACTGAATAGGGGAACCATAAAAGGCAAAAGGTATCCCTAGAAATTTGAACACTTCTCTTGGAAAAATCCAATGCCATTGAAACTGTTCTAGCCAAGGAGGGAGCGGGGTAGGGGACTGTCGATAACAAGAAGTTTTTCTCCACTGAATACTAGAACCAGAGGCCTGACAAAAAACTTCCAAACATCTGAGTGCTTCCTTCACTGAGTGTTCCTCCTCTAAAAGAGTGAGAAAAGAGTCATCAGCAAAGTGACCATTAATGAGCTGACCTTGGTTATTAGGGAGAGAAATACCCTTAATTTGGCCCAAAGAAGCATGCCTAGCAAGCAAATATCCAAAGGCTTCAACAACAAGGATATACAGAGAGGGAGCCAAGGGACAACCTTGTCAAACAGATCTGAACAAACCAATTGGCCTAGTTTGATGATTATTCAAAGATAAAACAGCTGAAGCATCCTAAAAAAGAATATTGACAGATTGAAAAAACATAGGCCCAAACCCTAAAGACTGTAACATGGAAAGAATGAAGTTCCATTCAATTCTATCATAGGCCTTTTCAAAATCAATTTTCAAGAAGAGGGCTTGCTGACCAGACTGCCTAGCCCATTCCATACCTTCCCAAACTGCAATGACATTATCCAAGATATATCTACCTTTAATAAATCATGTTTGCTTCAATCTAACAATAAGAGGCAACAGGGGCCGGAGTTTCAGAGCTAGGGCTTTGGCAATAATCTTATATCTGACATTGAGCAGGGTAATTGGCCTCCAATTTGTTATACATTCAGGATCCCCTTGTTTTGGAATGAACTTGATATTACCTCGATTTAAAATTGCTCCAAGAGAGCCACTGTGCATGGCTTCAAGGTAGACTTTGTGTAAATCAGAACCAACAAAGTCCCAACATGCCTTGTAGAATTCACAAGGAAATCCATCCAAGCCTGGGGCCTTCTCATTGGCCATTTGAGTTAATGCTAAGGCAAAGTCATCAACAGACAAATACTTTTCACACTCCTATATTTGAGCTACAGAGAGTTTGTTAGGGACAACATCCATGCAAAGCTTGAGAGCTTCATCCCTCTTTGGAGAAGAAGACTGAGCAACAAAAACTTGAGTGTAATGCTTAACAAAAATGTCAGCAATATTGGGTAGAGAGGTATGGCAAATACCATTGTCCACAATAGCTTTGAATTTAGTGGCATTGCGAGGAGGACATAACTTTTGGAAGAATTCCTTAGAAACTCTGTCCCCAATTTTAAGCCAATGTAAGCGGGCCTTGATCTGAGAACCTTTAGCTTCATAGAGCTCCGCCACCTTGAGCTCATGACAAACCTGAGCAGCATGCCCTGCAAAACAGGACAGAGAGGGTTGGCTTCAAGCCTACAAGAGGCTTTTGTCATTTCAGTGCGTAAAGCAAGCAAAGAATATTTTCTAAACTGAGCAACTTTCTTGCCCAAATTGCGAAGAAGGGTTGTGGTTTGGGATATAGCATCACTCCACCACTCAATCCATCCTTCTTCACCAACAGGTCTGTCCCCCAAATTCCAGACTCTCCGAATATGACACATCATGGAAGAATGCTGAAGAAAGGATGTGTTAAGAAAAAACTGAGACTTAATACCCTGAACAGGTACCACAGAAGATAAAACAGTGAACATAATTGGGGAATGATCAGACCCAACAGTACCAGCAATAACCTCCACAACTGTAAATGAAAATGTTTAGAAATTGGGTTTATCAAAATTAATTTTGATGGTGCTTCTAAAGGAAATCTAGGAAAAGTTGGTGGAGATGGTGTTTTTATAAATAGTGAAGGGAACTTTCTTCTCACTTATTCATAACCAACTAACAATTATGAAAAGGCTAAGGCACTTCTTACAAAGATTAAAATTTTAGCAAAAAAAATGATATATTTCAAATGAAGGGGCTCACAAATTCTCACCAAACTATTAACAAAAACGGATGTGAAGACAGGATAAAAGATAATATTATTGTTGATATTCATCCTCTATTACAAGAGGTAATATCATATCAATGTGAGCATATTTATAGAGAAAGAAATCGAGTAACAGATAAATTAGCAAAATATGGTATTGATATCAAGAAGTTGATTGTGGAAACATAACACTTATGAAAAGTTAAAGAAAAAATAAATGAAAAATTCGTGATAAAAACTATTCAAAAATAAATATAATATTTTGATATTTTGATAAAAGTTATCCCAATAAAAATTACATATAACCCTTCTATATAATTAAAAAACAATATATAAAATTTAAAGAGAAAATATTCCAAATTTTAATTTTCAATTTAAAATATATATATTAAATTAATATTTAAAGTTTATAAAAAAAACTACTTTTCTAACTCTCTACTGGAGAAGATTTTATAATATGTATTTAATTTTTTTGTGTAAGCTTTTTCTAACATAATATGTTTTTCCTCCACGAAAGAATGACCGTGGAAGATTTATCTTTCTTAATCTTGGAAAGACAAGATGTTTTCCAAACAGACGTGGAAGATTTCATAGAGGCTTTGATATATATCTATCTATATATATATATATATATATTTAAAATCAATTTAAGCACATTCACCTTGTTATTATCTAAATCGGATTCTTTTAAAGAATCTAAAGCCTAAATCAGTAGGATATTTTATAGACTTTTTTCAAACTCTTAATATTCTAAAGACTTTTTTCAAACTCTTAATATCCAATTGTTTAGAAAGTTAAAATATGAAACTTTTTTCAACTTTTCAATGTTGAATTATTCAAGGTTGTTAAGGATTAATAGATTAATAAGTTTTAGTGTTTAAGATTTAGGTTTAAAGTTTAAAGAAGGATTCTAAATTAATAAAAAACAAAACTAGACTGTTTACATAACCATACCCCTAAAAATAAGAAGTCAGGTACTAAACATTGCAAGATAGGCTAACTAAATAAATCAACCGAATAAAAAATATTTTAAAAAGAATCCAAAAAAAAGTTTAAAGAAGAATTTTAAATTAATAAAAAATAAAATGGAACTGTTTACATAACTATACGTCTAAAAAAATAGGAAGTTAGGTACGAAGCCCGGTACGAAACAATGCACGAGACTAATCTTTTACATTTTACAACAAACATAGTATCTACTTTCTGGAATGAAATTCCATATCACTAAACTTGCTGAAATAAATAAATCAACCGAATAAAAAATATCTAAAAATGATTCCAAAATCTAAAGAAGGATTCCCAGAAGACAAGAACAGCAATCACGTCACGTCACTTAATTATTTATACGTGTGTGTTCTGTTTTTAATACAGTGCATACTTCAAACTTTGAGCTTACAACTACAGAAATCACGTCACTAAATTATGGGAGACAAGCGTGTGACCCTCACAATTTTCATCAGCATGCTCTTCTTATTTGCTTTATTCATGGGAACAACACCAGCTGAAGGTTGAAATGCAATGATGATTTCTTTTATGTGTTATATTATCTTCTGATTAAATGTATATTTTTGAATGATTGTTTATTTTCAGTCAAAATCCCTTATGTACATGATAAATATGATTTTCAGGCTCTTCTATGGCTATTCGTGGAAGGATTCTTGATGAATGTCGTGCTGTAAAAAGCTGCTCGCATTGCCCGAATGATAAATACTGGCAGTGTGAGGGGAAAACAAAGTGCTGCTCGACGGGTCTCATATGTCCACACTGTGGTGGATGAAGTGGAGAGTTTATATTGAATAAGACTTGCAGGTCATTTTGATTTTCTTAGAATGCCGTTTGGATTGTAATTGATCATAGACATCCAAGTTGTAGACTTGGGCATACTATTTGATCATAGACATCCAAGTTGTAGGTGCTCTTGTGGCTCTTAAAATCTTGTCTCATAAACTGAGGTTTCTTCGTTTATATTTGTAAGTGTGATTTAATAAAATATTAATATTAATATTTTTATTTGTTTATTTGATTTTTATGGTTCAACATACTCATATATAAATCAGGATTATTATTAGGATTTAAAGAAAAGACAGTTTGATTGAAATTATATTTCCTTAAAATGTGAATCACGATGTTTCATACAACTAGAAGCTATGCCGATAGTTGTAATTGTGAATGATGGAATGAAGCATTTTTATTATCATTATTTATATGAAATATTTATTATATATTTTTTGAATATTTATCTATTAAAAGAATATGTTTTGACCATGGGTTTATTTGAAGTAGTATGGGGGCTAATCTTGATAAGGTTAAGGATTTGAGTATCAAGGCCTTTTTACAAAGTGGTAAGTGAGGGTATTAACTTTGAAGAGATTAAAGGTTTGAGTACCTATGCATCTTGATAACGTGAGAAGTAGGGTGTCAATTTTGAAGAGACCAAGGATTTGAGTATCTTCAACATTTTACAGTTTAATTATAAATAATTTTTAAAACTTGGATTTAATTCCAATTATTGTTAACATTACAATATTAACAACACAATATGAAATCTATAAAATTTAAATTCATGTAGGTTCAACTAGTTGCTTAAGATTTTATTTTTATTTTTTTCATATCTTTTTAAGTTAATCTTATATCTTAATATTATTAAAATATTTTTATAATATATAAATCTATTTTTTTGTAAATAATATATATTTTTATTTGTCATCCGAGAAAAAACAGGTAAGTGGAAACACGAGGAGAGAAAGTAGTACAAATAAGTAGACATGACATGCAAAGGATGTTATCGAAGGTCTAATCAACCATAAGTAGACTCTCGAGAGAGTAACCCTATGACACAAGGGCTTATAGAAAAGGTTGTTTGTTAGGAACAAGTAGATATGCAAAGGATGTTATAGAAAGTCTAATCAACCATAGGTAGACTCTCGAGAGAGTAACCCTATGCACTCAAGGACTTATAGAAAAGGTTATTTGTTAGGAAAAACTAGATATGCAAAGGATGTTAGGGAAGGTCTAATAAACACTAGGCATCCTCAAGAGGGAGTAGTCCTATACACACAAAATCCTATATAAAAGGTTATTTATTAGGAACAAGTAGACATGCAAAGGATGTTGTAGTCAACAATAGAAAAACTATAGAGGGAATAACCCTGTACACAAAAGGGTATATATAAAAGGTTATTGGTAAGGAGTAGTGTAACATTGAACACCATAATTTTGTGCCTATGGAGACTTCCTTTTAGAAGTTCCAAATAACATGCTCATTGCGAGTGGTAAGATATGGAGCAATTTTTGCACACTCTTAATCAATCTAAAATTGATCAAAAAAATATCCTACATCTGCAAGCCTACAAAGACTTAGAAAAATTCTTCTCATAGACCATTTTTAAATTTTCAAAAAACTATGTTATTTTGACACCATTATGCACTTATCAAATCCTTGTTTAAGGTTACTTATTGCCTCCTCAAAGAAAAACTATGAACAATAAAAATAATTTTTGTAAATTTCCACATAGTTAATCACTAGATAAAAAGTACAAAGTACAACTCTTTGAAATATTGTAGGACCATTGTATAATTTAAAATGTAGGACCCCATAGGAAAGTGTAGTATGTAAACATGTAGAAGTTATCTTATCCTAGAATATAGAAGCTGAAGCAAACGTAAGATGACATTTGATCAAACAACAAACATAAAAACATATAATGCTCAAAACGTTCCTTGTTAGTCATTCAAAATGTCCTTGGGTTACAAAGGTGATTCTCCCAATTCTTTTCATGAATATCAAACATGCTTATGACTTATTTTGAGACTCCTTAGTGAAGGTGGGCTTGCGGACCACCGATAGTTTACTGGTTTTGTGATATCCTACACCTATTTTTGAAGGCCTACAAAATATGGTTATATGATTTGGGGGTCTACCTTAGTCAAGCCCCATAATGATAAAAGAAAACATAACATGAAAGAAAATTATGTTTTTTTTTTTAATTTACATGGTGGAATCGATAGCTGCCACGAATCCAGGCAGGCTGTCCAATTTTTATGGCCGTCACAGTATTCTTCATTGTCCGCCCTAGAAGTCACCACACAGATCTTTGTGCAGTTCGCCC
Organism: Wollemia nobilis; assembly: GCA_028583015.1. Taxonomy (NCBI): domain Eukaryota; kingdom Viridiplantae; phylum Streptophyta; class Pinopsida; order Araucariales; family Araucariaceae; genus Wollemia; species Wollemia nobilis. The sequence continues at coordinate 28,532,936 of JAQPPZ010000523.1, forward strand.
CTATAACCACCATGCCACAATCATTTTAAACCTTTTATGCCACTGAAAGCACCAGGAAAGGGACAAGCGTTCAGTCTGGTGAGGCCCGAGATTTGAACCTTGGACCTCCGCACCCCTTATGGGGTTTGGATGAACCAATTGGTCTACACCTCGGACCTACGAAATAAAATTATGTTGAAACATGATAAAAATTGCATAAAACATTGTAAAAATCTAAAACAAATGATACTTTTTAAATTTTCCGAGGTGGATCTACTGCACGGTCAATTCACATGGCACGAGGTTGGAACCCAGATTCACAATTCAGGGGGCAATTGGACTTCTATTAACTTTGGGACCAAAATTTCTATCTGGATGGATGTCTAAAGTTATCCTTTGCTATTTGTACGATGTGGAATTGCTAGATGAGACTCTGGTATGATTTCAACAAAGTTTTTGTAAGGTGATTGAAAGGTAGAGAGAGGTAAATAGGGAGGAAGAGCCCTCTATTTTTAAAAAATATGAGGTCAGGAGAGGGGGGTTAGATAAACAAACATTAGAGTTACTCCATGTTGGAGTTAGGTTAGGGTTTGAATAGGTGTCAAACCCACATGCCTTAGAGAAGTATATCCTCCTCATACATGTGTGAGGAAGAGTTAGGGTTAGCTAGGGTTAGCTAAGTCCTAGGTTAAGTGAGGGTTTAGTTAGGGTATTTGTAAATATCTTAACTAATCTCATGTGCAAACATGTGTGGAAGCGTGTTTAGGGCTAATTTGACTTAGGACCCTAATTAAACTCACTCAAGTGAAAAAGTGCATTTAAATGAAAGTCAATGATGAATTAGATCACTAATCAACCTAATTAGGTTTTTTGGTATAGATAAGGTCCCATGAGGGCTAATTAGGTGTAGGGGAGGGCTTAAGTTGCCTTAGGGGGCTAATAGGACGTCTCATAGTGGGTAGGAGGCATTTTGGAGGTGTTTTACCTATTTTTGTAGGTTTATGAACCTATGAATGACTAAGACAACCTACAGATGACTACGATGGTCTTCAATGGTCTATGATAGCCTATGTCACTCTACAAGTGTGTATGTAGATGTACAAGTATGTAGAAATGAGCATGCATGAATTTTATGTGTCTACTTTTACCCATTTTTTACTATACTGTGTGGAACATAGTTTAGTGAAAAAATGTGATATGAGAAGGTGATGAGATGTGTTGAATTGGAGGGGAAGAAAAGAAGAGAAGAATGGAATCTAATCAACGGTATGTAGCCACTCGAAGTGTGGCCATACAACATTGGCTGGAATCAAAAAGAAGTAAGGGGAAAAGAAGAAGAGAAAATAATGGTATCTAATCAAATGTATGTAGTCACTCGAAGCATGGCCATAATATATTTTGACCATAGGTTTATATAAAGTAGTGAGTGTGGGGGTTAACCTTGACAAGGTCAAGGGTTTGAGTGGTAAGGTCTTTTGACAAGGTAATAAGTGGGGTATTAACTTTGAAGAGATTAAGGGTTTGAGTACCTATGTATCTTGATAAGATAACAATTGAGGGTGTTAACTTTGAAGAGATCAAGGGTTTAAGTAATAAATTTTGAAACTAAGATTTATTGATTTTATAAAATATTAATATTAATATATTTATTTGTTTATTTGATTTTTATGGTTCAAGATACTGCATGTTTAAAACATTATTATTATTAGGATTTAAAGAAAAATAGTTTGATCGAAATTATATTTCCTTAAAATAATGTGAATCACGATGTTTCATACAACTAGAAGCTATGCCAATAGTTGTAATTGTGAATGAAGCTGTGCATTTTTATTGTCATTATTTATATGAAATATTCATTATATTTTTTATAATATTTATTAAAATAATATATTTCGACCATAGTTTTATATAAATTAGTGAGTGTGGGGTTAACCTTGACAAGGTCAAGGGTTTGAGTGGCAAGGTCTTTTGACAAGGTGACAAGTGGGGGTATTAACTTTGAATAGATTAACGGTTTGAGTACCTATGTATCTTGATAAGGTGACAAGTGAGGGTGTTAACTTTGAAGAGATAAAGGATTTGAGTATCTTCAAAAATTTTATAGTTTAATTATAAATAAATTTTAAAACTTGGATTTAATTTCAATTATAGTTAACATTACAATATTAACAACACAATATGAAATATATAAAATTTAAATTTATGTAGGTTCAACTAGTTGCTTAAGATTTTATTTTTATTTTTTTCATAGTTTTTTAAGTTAATCTTATATCTTAATATTATTAAAATATTTTTATAATCTATATATATATATATATATATTTTGTAAATAATATATATTTTTATTTATCATTTAAGGAAAAATAGGTAAGTCGAAACACGAGGAGAGAAAGTAGTACAAATAATTCAACATGACATGAAATTGATGTTACAAAAGTTCTAATCAACCATAGGTAGACTCTCAAGAGAGTAACCCTATGCACACAAGGGCTTATAGAAAAGGTTATTTGTTAGGAACAAGTAGATATGCAAAGGATGTTAGGGAAGGTCTAATCAATAATAGGCATCTTCAAGAGGTAGTAGTCCTATACACACAATATCCTATAAAAATAGTATTTGTTAGGAACAAGTAGACATGCAATGGATGTTGTAGTAAAAAATTGAAAAACTATAGAGGGAGTAACCCTATGCACACAAGCATCTATATAAAAGGTTATTGGTAAGTAGTAGTGTAACATTGAACACAATCATTTTGTGCCTATGGAAACTTCCTTTTAGAAGTTCCAAATAGCATGCTCATTGAGAGTGGTAATATATGGATCAATTTTTGCATACTCTTAATCATTCTAAAATTGATCAAAAAATATCCTACATCTAAAAGCCTACAAAGACTCAGAAAAATTCTTGTCATAGACCATTTTTTAAATCTTCAAAAACTTATGTTATTTTAACACCATTATGCACCTATCAAATCCTTGCTTAAGGTTACTTATTGCCTCCTCAAAAAAATACTATGAACAATGAAATCATATTTGTAAATTTCCACATAGCTAATCACTTGATAAAAAAGTAAAAAGTACAACTTTTTGAAAGATTGTAATACCATTGTATAATTTAAAAGGTAGGACCCCATAGGAAAGTGTAGCCTGTAAACATGTAGAAGTTATCTTGTCCTAGAATTTAGAAGTTGAAGAAAACGAAAGATGGCATTTGATCAAACAACATACATAAACACATATAATGCTCAGAACGTTGCTTTTTAGTCATTAAAAATGTTCATGGGTTACAAAGGTGATTTTTCCAATTATTTTCATGAATATCAAACATCCTGATGACTTATTTCAAGACTCCCTAGCGAAGGCGGGCTTGCGGGCTAATGATAGTTTACTAGTTTTGTGATCTCCAACACCTATTTTTGAAGGCTTGTAAAACATGGTTAGATGGTTTGGGGGCCTACCATAGTCAAGTCCCATATTGATAAAATAAAAAATAACATGAAATAAAATTGTGCTAAAACATGATAAAAATTACATAAAACATTCTAAAAACCCAAAACAAATGATACCTTTTCTATTTTCTAAGGTGGATTTGTTGCACGGTCAATTTGCATGGCACGGGATAAATTGGAACTTGGATTCACAGGTCAGGGGGTGAATTAGACTTTTGTTGATTATAGGACAAAAATTTCTATTTGGATGGATGTTTGAAGTTGTCCTTTGCTATTTGTATGATGTAGAATTGCTAGATGTGACTCTGGTATGATTCCAACAATTTTTTTGTAAGGTGACTGAAAAGTAGAGAGAGGTAAAGTGGGAGGACAAGCCCTCTATTTATAAAAAAATATGAGCTCAGGAGAGGGGGTTAGATAAACAAATGCTTAGTGTTATTCCATGTTGGAGTTAGGTTAGGGTTTGAATATATGTCAAACCCACATGCCTTGGAGAAATATCTCCTCCTCACACATATGTGAGGAAGAGTTAGGGTTAACTAGGATTAGCTAAGTCCTAGGTTAAGTTAGGGTTTAGTTAGGGCATTTGTAAATATCCTAACTAATCTCATGGGCACACATGTGTCAAAGTGTGTTTAGGACTAATTTGACTTAGGATCCTAGTTAAAATCACTTAAGTAAAAAAGTAAATTTAAGTGAAAGTCAATGACGAATTAGATAACTAATCAACCTAATTAGGCTTTTTGATAGGGATAAGGTCCCTTGAGAGCTAATTAGGTGTAGGGGAGGGCTTAATTTGTGTTAAGGGGCTACTAGATGGTCTCCTAGGGTGTAGGAGGTATTTCATAGGCATTTTATCTAGTTGTTTATATTTAGGAACCTTCGAATGACTAAGATAGCCTACAGATGACTATGATGGTCTACAATGTCCTATAATATCCTATGTCAGTCTACAAGTGTGTATGTATATGTAGAAGTATCTATAAATGAGAATGTTCGACTTTTAGGTGTCTACATTTACCCCCTTTTTTACTATGTTGTGTGGAACATAGTTTAGTGCAAAAATATGATATGAGAAGGTGATGAGATGTTTTGAATTGGAGGGGAAGAAGGGAAGAGAAGAATGAAATCTAATCAATAGGATGTAGTCGCTCGAAGCGTGACCATAAAATATTGTTTTGAAGCCAAAAGAAGTAAGGGGAAAATAAGAAGAGAAAATAATGGGATCTAATCAAAGGTATGTAGTCGCTAGAAGCATGACAATACATCATTGATTGATAGACAAGAAAAGAAGGGAAAAGGGTAAGATAAGAAGAGAAAATGGGTGAATGCAAATGATGAGATGTATTTTAATGGATGCATGTGGATGACTGCAGATGCAATGTAATGATTTGCTAATTTTGTACAACATTTTACAATGTTGTACTAATTTCTTATGAGGGTATCTTATGATTGATTTGCTTTTGTGACCAATGCAGTATGTTTCAAATACAAATAGAACACATGTCTATTCAAATTTTTGCTTTTGATTGATTGATGAGTACATGGTGATACTTGTCAAACCATTTGAGCTGGATGGTATGCATTATTCAAATGTATCATTTAGTATGTGGTCAGGGTCAACATACATGAATACCAAGTGACATCTTTGTTATTGGATTATTCAAATGTACCATTCAATATGTGTTCAGGTCCGACACACATGAATAATAGAGTGACATATCCAATATTGTGTGTGGCTCTTATGAATTAACAAATGTATGATTTAGGATTGATTTTATCTTGAGATGATCTTCAACAAAATATTTTGTAGACAGATGTGATATTCATGATTTGGATATTTGATTGTTTGGTTGCATGCAAAGCAGATTTTGGATATGAATACCCCATCAAACGATGAATCAACAATGAGGTGAATGAAATGTAATGAAGAGATGATGAGGCAATTGATAGAAAAAATATATGATAACAATGATGAATAATTATATGGATAGGAATATGGAAAGGTGATCTAGATGTTGGAGTAAAAATTTAGTGATTTGGAAGTTAGGAGCTTAAATTCACATGGTGGGGGATGAATTGAACCTGAGTTCATAGGTTGGGGGGTGAATTGGATCTAATTCATAGGGTGACCTACGAATTGGATTGTTTGACCCATGTGTAAGGGGACCAAACAATGTTAAAATTGGATAAATATTATACCATTGGAAAGCACTTTTCAAGCCTGATCCAATGGTGAAATTTTTGGAGAATTTGTAGATGATTTGATAGGTGAAAAGGTAGGCCAAATATATCCTACTTTTAGAAGTGATGAATGCACAAATTTAATCCTTATGAAGGGTGAGCATGATGATTTTATATTGTGCCTGGATACAATGTGTGTGATTTTGTGTGTATGTCATGTCTACATGTAGTTAAATGTGTTTTATATGAATGATGTGTGCTAGGTATGATGAACCTAACTGAACATGAGTATGTATGAATGATGATGTGTAGAGGTTATATGTAATAACTTATGTATATGAAGGATATAAGAATGTGGAAACATTGAGGGCACTCCACCTTGTGTAGCTACCATCTTACTTATCATGGGTAATCAAAAACAAGGTAAGAAGTACACTGACCAATGATTAGAACATAAAATAAGAAAACATGGGGTGTACAAACTGATTGAGGTGTACAAGATGCACATGAAGAAATGTAATAAATCATGAGATGATTTGATTAATGAGAAATACAAGTGTGATTGAGAAGATGTATGTGACAAACATAATTAGTGATGAAGTTACACGACCCTAATTCTCAAGAATAGTGAATTTTTAAAAGAGTTTCTAAGATCTCAAATGACATAGTATGAAGAATAAAATTGATATAATGGCCAAGAAATATCATGGAGATATCTTAACTATCATAACTGAGGTTGAATTGTTCATGGACTTGTGTGTGCACATGATGTTCATTTATCTATTTTGAGGGAGGTTGGACTAACCCGTTGTAAACTTAGCCAAAGTAGCTAGCTCATCCACAAGTGCATAGTGATTTGTACAAGAGAAGGTTGCTAATATAATAGATGTTTCACCACTTATAAGACTATTCCACTATCAAGCAGCCTCTTAAAGCCTATTACTGGTGATAGAAATTGTCATTTGATGTTATGTTAAATCAAAGAAGAGATTCAAACATAGTGGTAGTACTCTTGAAGGATTTTCCTTTTGCTTTCTACCCCACTTACTTTTGATCTTATTTTTTTGTGATACTTTTTTTTTGTTAAAATAAGAGAATATTCTCTTAAGTTCCACTAGGATAGACACACTTGAGTCTCCACTCCTCCATGTGTCAGTAGAACTCTCAATTGTGTCCTCATCCGGTATGATGAGTTTTTGTAATCCAAAGGCTCTTAATGATCAACTTTGCTATTTATACAAAGTTGATCCTTGGAATAAATCAATCGGTTCTATTTTGCTTCTTCAAAATCTTGTAATGCTTTGCATATCTATTTGGGAAATTCTAACATGGTATCAGAGCAAGATAGATTCTGTGAGCATTCTCTCTTGAAGGAAGTTCTTTGAACTGGTTCTTATTCTCTTTTTTCTTTGTTTTTTAAAGAATTTTTTTTTTCATAGGTGCATTTTTTTGAGATATTTTCTTATGGTATTGTTTTAAAATTTTTTCTAAAAATAATTTTACCATTTATGCAATTTTTTATCTCAAATATTTCTTCTTAAATAAAATTTGTTTTAATGCCCTCCTCTATTGCACTTAGTTATATTTTATTCTCCTTCTTCAATCGTAGAAACTCTATATAATTTCAAAGGAGAAAGATATACTAGCAATCATTTAAGAGGCCAAATTTTGTTTCCCTTATATATTTGACTACGTTTTTTTCCAAAGATTTGCAGGTGATTCAACTTCCATAGCCTTCTATGCAACTATCATGGAAGACGTAGCCTTCTTTAAGTTGTAAAATCTTAAAAGATTTTATTTTTTCTCGTTAAAGTCTTTGTCAAACAACTAGAGACCATACTTATGGTAGTGTGTGGGAAAAAAAATCCAACTATAAATTCTAGACTTAACATTTCTTTATAACTTGGTTTGGTCGGTGGGTTCCAAACCTTTATATTTTCTGATGATTGGACTAGTTGATGGTCCAATTTCTATTTAGAAGTCCCTATATTTTTTCCATGTTTTTCCCACCTTAGAAAATGGATGAATTAGGTTTGGTGTCCTTTGTCTCCCTTAAAATTTTGAATCTTCCTTGTGGGAAAGAAGTTATTGGTGGTCCGCATATTTTCTCATGGATGTAGTTATAATTTCAAGTTGGATTCCATTTGATATCTTTTCAAAATATTTTCCAAATGGTGGGAAGTTGTTGGTAATATAGATTTATTCCACATGGGTGTAGTTGCGTTTTCAAGTTTTTATTCCTATCCTCTTGGTGTTGGCATGAGTGGGACTTGCTTCTTGGGTTTTAGAATTTTTCTATCCCAATCCTAGAATTTTTATTTTTCTCTTTCCATTCTCTAGGTGGTATCTTGAGCAAAAACCACTCCTATAAATTCTCTTGATTCTATGAGCTCTCGTGGTTCATGTTTTTCTTTGTTCAATTCTTCTATTTCTCGAAGTGGTTTTTTGAGTAGATCAAAGGTACCTTGGGTGGGATAACTTCTTTTTGTGTTTATTTGGTTTTTCCATGGAAGATTTTGCTTCTTCATTGTAAAGGTTTTAGGTTCCATTTCAAAATCCCTTTGATTACCTTATCAAAATAAATTATAGGATATAGCCATATAAATGTTTTTAGGGGTGGTTAAAGGAATTCTTTTGAATAATGTAATATCACTAGTGTAAATTCAAAGGAGAATCCAAGAATTATATCATCTATAATAAGGAACTAAGACTATTATGGCAAATGAGTACCATTTTTTTCAAACTTCTCTTAGATTTTGATTCTTAATACTTAATGTAAACAACCACATAATCAAATATAAAGTTGCAATACTCAATAATGGCAATAGCTTTCACAAGTATAAATAAAAAATAACTTGATAAATATCTCACAAAATAGTCATATAAAAATTCTTATGAAAATTCTAAAATGATATAGAATAAAGGTACACACACACACACACACACACACACACACACACACACACACACACACACTTATTTACAATGCTTAGTATCTCTCTCTCTATCTCACACACACACACACACACATATATAGATAATATAATGTGAATCTTAATTTGGAGTACTCTTGACCTTTAATCTTCTTTGAGACTCTTCACTTTACTATTTTAAGGACATGTGCACTCCTACATAATGGACAATTGTACACATTTACACTCACCACACTTGCACACTTAATTACATGACACTTGTGCATTTTCTTCACATTATTACATTACATAAAATATTTACTCACACTCTAATCTAGGACACACTCCTAATCTAATATTTATAATGATGTACCCAAGGTGGTACATTAGCATGTACTAAATAATGTAATATATTCCAACACCCCCGTGTATTACATTATTTGGTTATTGAATACTTCAGTCTTCAATATGATCTTCATATTTAGTCTTCAATATATCTCCAATAGATTAATATATGGATCCTTCATGTAACTGTCTTCTTTGGATTTTGATTCAACTTTCATATTGCCTCTCTTGATTTGATTTATTTTTTTGTTTCTTCTTCTTCTTGATTTTTGTACCTTTAGTAGTGATATATCTTCAATGCACTGAGTTAGTAGATCATCACAATAATATTGACTTGGATTCAATGGTTCAATATAAGTATATTATTTCTTTTATTTCATTCCTTTAAAGAGTTCAAAAGTAATTAACGATAGATAAATTATTAAACATTCCTTTGAGAAAAGTACAACTATGTTCGTTGCATTTCACAAGTTTTAAAAGGTACTTCATGAATATAACCAATCAATGTCATAAAATTCTCTTCTTTTGATTCCTTAAGAAACATAGAAAATATTTCCTTTATATTGGTAGACAGATATTATGTATTCATCAAAGGTATCTATTAAGTGTTGTGAATAAAACTTAAGTTCATGAAATAGTTCTTCACAATTTTCATAAAATGCATTCTTCACTATTTCATCCATAATTTATTTAACTTTGAATAATGAATCTTTTAAATTTCTAAACCTTTGAGGTTGACTACCTTATGTCTCCCTAGTGTTTGAATAATAATTATTTTTCAAATTTCTAAGTTTCAAAAACCTTTTGATGTTGAATTCCTTATAACTCCCTAATTAATTAGAAACTATAAATTTAGAATTTTGAAAAAAATAATAATCTAAATTTGATGTAGAATTCCTTATCTCTCCATAAATAGATAATTTGCAAAAAATCTTTAAAATTTGAATTTCAAATAATAATAAGGCAATAAAATAATTAACTTTATAAAACCTCAAATTAAATATCTAATTATTTCTCCAAATCTCAAAATTGTTATTAAAATTAATTCTCTAATTAATTTCCTTATCCCTCCATTAAATCAATTAATCCTTAAAATATTAAATTAATATCAAACCTTGCAATAATTAAACTCGTACCTTATGTTTCCTTAACCTTTGCAAAAAATAAAATAAAATTCAAATTTCTTTACCTCCTTTGTGTATGGCGAATGCTATTTTCAATCTCCAAGATTTTGACCTCCTTTTGTGCACTTCACGCTTCTCTAAAAAAGCAATATTCCCTCTTTATGATATGCTCAATGTTCTTGCTCTAAAATTTGCTAGTCCTTAATGACTTTTCCACCATGAATTTAAAGTGTATAAAAGATATTTCAATGTATTAGATATGGCTGGCACTCCTTATGAAGTGACAAATGTCACTTAGGCTCTCCACTTCCTTATGTCGATGTTACCAATTGGTTTTTAGATTTCTAGATGTTGCAAATTAGATTTTTATCTTCACAAAAAGTTTTAAATTAATATTGTTAGCATATATGTCATTTTCATTACATTATTTGCAAAAGGGTAGCACTCGTAGGCGCTCTCTAGGTTGGTTTATTAAACACCAAGTTGGTTTGATAATTTTGTGGAGAAAGTGGGTAAGCCAATCACAATTGCTGACAATCAAGTCTATCAAGTACAAGAAGAAGGGAATATTTTTGTGTCCCTTCCTGATGGTAATTATCGAATTGAGAAAGTTCTCTATGTTCCATTTTTAGCCAATAACTTGCTCTCAGTCACACAAATGTTGGATAAAAATATGGATGTCATGTTTCGAGTTGTCAAAGGCAAGAAGAGATGTTTTATCACCCATAGTGGTAAACATGTTGCAATCGGATCCTAAAAACATGGCTTGTTCATTCTAGATGCACTCTCAAATCCTCATGTTGCTCTAGTTGCAACTACAAAGGAGGCCACCTCTCTCTGGCATAGACGTTATGGGCACCTCAATTCTAGATATTTTCTTGAATTATACAAATATGGGATGGTGAAAGGTCTTCCACCACTCTCATTTATCTTACCAGTTTGCTCGGATTGCTTAGCAGGGAAGCAACATAGAGTACCTTTTGAAGCTAGTTCCTCTTGAGCTACAAACCCTTTAAAGCTGGTACATATCGATATGTGTGGTCCTATGCCAACCAGTTATGGTGGGAAGAAGTATTTTTAACTATTTTTTCATGATTACTCACAGAAGATGTGGGTTTTCTTTCTTCAGTTGAAATCAGAAGCATTTCTCTACTTTCAACAATTCAAGAAACCTGTCGAGAAGGAGTCAGGTTGTTTGATAAAAACCCTCTGCTCAGATCGAGGGGGGGAATACACCTTTGAAGAGTTTTTAGAGTTTCTTAAGAAACATGGGATCAAAAGACAACTGACTACAACCTATACACCTCAGCAGAATGGAGTTGCAGAAAGGAGAAATCATTCCATTATGGAAATGGTTCGATGTATGCTAAAGGGAGCACATCTTGAGGATCAATATTGGGCAGAAGCAATAAACACAACATTATACCTCCTAAATAGAGCACCCACTAGATCTCTACAAGGGAAAACACCACAAGGAGCTTGGAGTGGTAAGAAACCTTCCATTTCTCATCTAAGGTTGTTTGGATGTAAAGCATTCATGCACATTCCAAAATAGAAAAGGAGGAAGTTGGATGAGAAAACCCTGCAGTGTATCTTTCTTGGCTATGATGAGTATTCAAAAGGTTATCGATTGATTGATCCTAAGACCAAGAATACACACGTAAGTAGAGATGTTATATTTGATGAAACTTTCACATCAAAAGACACATCCACAACTGTATATCTAGATGAAGAAGAACCTAAGAAGGAGGTTCAACTACCACAACAACAACAAAAAGTTCCAAAATGGTACACTAGCACTTTGAGAGATGCTAAGTTGAATTCCCTTCCAGATCTATCTATAGACACCAAAACAACACCAATCCGATTATGTGACTACAAACACTGATCGCATTGACACACACAGCTTTTAGGGCAGCCCTCAGAGGTCAAACAGTGGTCCTAGCCACTTACACAGCAGTTTAGAAGGTCGAAAAGTAAACAAAGAAAAGTTGGTCGTTTTAACAAGCCTTAATCAAAAGCAAGCCTTAATAAAAAGCAAGCCTTAATCAAAAGCAAGCCTTAATCAAAAGAAAGCCTTAATCAAAAGCAAGCCTTAATCAAAAGCAAGCCTTAATCAAAAGTAGGCCTTAAGCAAAAGAAAGCCTTAAGAAAAAGCAAGCCTTAATTAAAAGCAAGCCTTAATCAAAAGAAGGCCTTGGCCGAAGTGTCGTGATATCGCGACACTTCGGTGCCCAAGGCAAAGCCTTGGCCGAAGTGTCACGATATCGCGACACTTCGACGCCCAAGGCAAAGCCTTGGCCGAAGTGTCGCGATATCGCGACACTTCGACGCCCAAGGCAAAGCCTTGGCCAAAGTGTCGTGATATTGCGACATCGCGATATCGCGACACTTCGATGCCCAAGGCAAAGCCTTGGCCGAAGTGTCGCGATATCGCGACGTCGTGATATCGTGACACTTTGACGCCCAAGGCAAAGCCTTGGCCGAAGTGTCGTGATATCGCGACACTTCGACGCCCAAGGCAAAGCCTTGGCCGAAGTGTCACGATATCGTGACGTCGTGATATCGTGACACTTCGGCGCCCAAGGCAAAGCCTTGGCCGAAGTGTCGTGATATCGTGACACTTTGATGCCCAAGGCAAAGCCTTGGCCAAAGTGTCGTGATATCGTGATGTCGTGATATCACGACATCGCGATATCGTGACACTTCGGAGCCCAAAGCAAGGCCTTGGCCGAAGTGTCACGATATCGCGACGTCGCGATATCGTGACGTCGCGATATCGCGACAACTTCGACATTTGCGCCTGGGTAGAAATTAAACCATTTAGAGGCAAACATTAAAACCAATCAAAGGCAGCCATTAAAGCATTCAAAGGCACCATTAAAACATTTAAAAGCAAACATTAAAACCATCAAAGCAGACATTCAATGAGTGATAGCTCTTACAGTCAATTATTGCTGCTTATTGTGCATGCACGCGTAGGTGGGCAGATTGGCAGTTAGCGGACTGTCACAAGGGTAGTCATGTAAGCCCAAGTCATGGAGGACTTTCCTCCCTCTTGGGAAGGCATGGCTGCCAGGTGGCATCCCTGCGTGCCCTTCCAAAGAGACCCCATGGGTCTATAAAATGGTGGACTTTCCCGCCTAGAAAAGACAAGTTGGTAGACATTTCAAGCGACGAAGTGCTGCCAAACCAAACACCCGATTGCATCCTTTTAGATTCATTCTTCTACACCCGTAATATCTTTCGCAGGAGAGGTTATTGGTGGCTGCTAGAAGGTGAATCCGGACCTTAGAACCCGACATTGGACCACAGTAATCCATCAATTCGACGACAACTCATTCTCTGAGATTTTGGGCCCATCCCTAGTGGATTGGCACCGAAGTCAAGTTTTAACGGGGCGGCCCGCTTGGGCACCCCACATACGTTCTTAGTTTCAAGTTATTTTATTCTGTCATATTATACTCTATGATGTTTATATGGTTTATAGATGATAGACGTTTATCAAATTTAGAAGATGTTGCTCTTAGCTTCATTTTAATCTATTCGATATCATGTGTTCATCTTACATTACGCTTTATGTTGTCTAAATAGCTCACGCTTTACGTTAGAATATATCCTACACTACGCTTTATGTTCGAATATATCCTGCAGTTAACAGTGTTCGAATATATATTTCAGAAGACAGTTATCGAATATATCCTGCGATGCAATGAAATACTAACTTGCAGGTAACAGCGATCAGAATCGATCGACTGTTTTAATGACAGCGGCCCTCTGGTAAAGTTTCTGGTTTCTGTCAAACATGTAGGTCATTAAAAATCACTTTACTCACTGTTTTAGACAATCGTTTACATGCATCTTTTGTTAAATTCAAAAGAACAAACTTTCTCTATGTGCAGCAGGTGCTACTAACGCTTTCATTGTTTCTTTGATTGTAGGAGAAGTAGCAGCAAGCAAGGATTCATCATCGTAAGCGGTGGCAACACTTTGGCCCGCCCGTTTCAAATGTGGGCATGCGGAAGAAGATCACTATTCACTTTTTGTAATGGAAACATGCTAACTCTCCTAGCCCCTAAAAAGGGAGGAGATGTATTGTAACCGAGTTGGAATCACATTAATAAAAAGGGTTGTGCTCCTACTTTCTCTTTTACATTTGGTTTTGATTTGATTATATCCATGTTATTTCATGCATCAAGCTAGTTAGTTTACATTGCAGAAATTAGTGTTTCTTTTATTTCCGGAATCTCATGCTTTCAGTGGCGATCACGGTGGGACTCTGTCCCTTGTTTTTTTTTAGATTCAAAAACTGATTGAAATTTATGTTTTTGTGCTTAAAGGTACCGGGCCGAATCAGAAACAGTCTAGTTTGGGCGAAAAAGACAATCGATTTGAGCGAGAAAAAAAGGTAAGGTTCCAAAGTTGTACCTGCATTTTTTTTTATTATTATTATTTTTTGTTTCTACTTTTTTGTCAACTTTTACTTGCTTAGGGAAAGTTGTTTATGCTTGTTTCATTTTTATTAAATAAAATGAACCCCACACACATCACGTGGTAAATTAAACCAAGGAGCTGGTCGTAAGACCCCAGCCCTTGAGCAAGACCAACGGTGGGTTCATCACCACCTTGGCTTAGCTTTGCATCCATTTCCCCGATTGTCACTGTTGTTAGGCGTAAATCCTGATGAAAGCTGATCGAGTGTCGCTGGGGTGATTCCCATGCGTGCGAGGATAAGTCTTCTATGGTAGGTGTCATTAATAGGACAATCCCCCCTTTCGTACCGCCTATGTTCCACGTACCATCTGCTCTCACGTACCTATAGTTTCCCTCTCGTAAGGGCGGGTATATAGAGAGGTTGGTATATCGGTCCGACAATGGTATATTGAAGGGGCGACCATTTATGGGAGTCATATGAGCCAACATTATGCATTTAAACATTCTTCAAAACTTGCAAAAACAAAACAAAACATCAAAATGCACTAAACCAATTTAGGACACACTATTAATCCTTAAAAGAGATAATCACTGTTTGTGTATGTGTGTGTTCATTTCTGCTTAGTGTAACAAAAAGAAAAATCATCATAAACGAGATAAAAATCTGCTTAGCTAGTAGAGAAGCACCACAATGGTGTACACCCGTAGCCAAGCCCAATCAAGGGCGGACGCTGCGGAAGGTACACAAAGAGAGGGCGTTGGTCGCCTTCGCTTTAGCCCTGAGGACTTGGCCATACCGCCTTGGCGGTCTGGCCTACAAGAGAGTCCACATCAGGCCACATCAAGAAGGAATTATTGGGACCCTCCTCTTTGGAGTTTGCCCATTCAACACAGCCCCTTTCGGGAAGAAGCTTTACATGTAGATCTCAATGTAAATAGAAAATCGCCTTTTGAGGCTAGATCTGAGTGGCCACAGCGTGATGAAGTGCTAGAGAGGCATAGTGTCCATGAGGAGAGACAACGTGAATACGGTACCTCTCCTTTGCCTCCCATTAGAATAGAAAGACAAAACCCAGAGCGTAGGGCTCTCCACACAGGGCGAGCTCACTCCGCTCGCCCCTTTCACACCCATGAAAGGGAGTACGAGGAAGACCATCGCATTCCTCGAGAACAACATACAACACGGGAACCTTGCATTTTTGCACCTGCTAGATATCATGGTCACCCATCGAGGCCAGAGCCTCAAGTAAATGCCGCCTACCTCGACAGAGGGAAGCGACCCATTGAAATTTCAGATCATCAAGACCGAGGCAAATACATAGGAGAAACATTCAAGCCTCCTGAGCAAAATAGGGCAGACCAAATTGACCCGACAGTCGCCAGACATGCCGCCCGCCAAGCCCGAATCACGTAGCTTGAGCAAGGTCATCAGGAGTTAGAGTACTTATACCACCTTAATAAAGAGCGCATGCAGCGCGAAGCGGATGAGTTGCGCTATAAACTCCCTGAGAGGGTGCCAACCCCTCGCACCCAAAAAGCAGAACAATATGAGAGGCACAACCCTTTGGTGCGGGACAGGTCTCCGCGACCTCGTCAAGCTTTGCCTCCGAGACCTTATAGACCCGAGAGGGAGGCCACTCCCGAAACAATGATGGGTACCCTCGGCGGGGGACTCAATCAGGGTCATAGGTCTCACCCGAGAGACTCCTCAAGAAGTTTATGAGGAGTATGAACCAGAAATAGAACGGGCCGAAATGCCCCATCAAGGTGGGAGGGCTGCCATTCGGCCACCCCCCCATAGGCCTCCAGTCTCCCATAACTCACAATGGGAGCAAACAAAAGAGGAAGAAATAAAATCTTTCGATGCATACAAAGCGCTATTAGAGCATTTGGAGTCTGTGGAGACAAAAGCTTCTGGGCATCAAAAACCCACATTACGTCAACTCCGCAGTCATCCAGTGCATCCCTCAGTGCCCACACCTCTTTACCCCGAACATTTCAAGTTGCCTCAATTGGCAGTCTTTAAAGGTGAAGAGGACGCACAAGAACATGTCACAAGATTCCTAAGCCAATGCTTCGACATTCAAGATAATGATGCATTGTTGCTTAGGACATTCATAACCACATTCGTAGGCCCTGCCTCGGATTGGTTCACACAGTTACCAAAACACAACATAAACAACCTAGATCAATTAGTAGATGCGTTTCTTGAATGCTTTGCCTTCAACACAAAGAAGAAGGCATCACTGAGTGATCTGGCTAGCCTCAGGCAATATGAGGAAGAGACAATGGTAGCATACAGGAATCGATGGAGGGCTTTGCTTTCTAAGCTACCCTACCTTCCCCCTATGTCTGATCTCACATAGATGTTTGCACGGAGTTGCTTAAAATCAATCTCTAGGCTATTGCTGTTGTAGCAATACGCCAGCTAAGAAGAAGCTTTGGCGCAAGCCAGAGTTATAGAAGAGATCAAAATAGGTGAGGGCGCAATCGCCAAGCCTAAAAAGAAAGAGTGGAATAAAACCACTAAGACCGGGACTACGCAATCACAACCCATTGCGGTTAACCAAGTTGCGATAAATGTTCCCAAGCCTATACAAGAAATACAGCCCCAAAAGGCTAATTACCAGGCAGTGCCTCCTAGTTATGAAAGAGATAATAAAAAATAGGAGCAGAATCAGCAGCGTCGCCCTAGGCGACAATTCACCCCTTATGCGGAGTCCAGGGACTCCCTATTTGACCGCTTGTCAGCGGCAAATTTAGTCACCCTTCCAGAAATCCAAACTATAGATCCTAATGCTCCCAAGCCTAAGGGATACAGAGAGGAATTATATTGTAGATTCCATAGGCGAAGGGGACATGACTTGAATGGATGTTGGAAATTCAAAGGATTAATCCAAGATTTGATCGACAATAAAACATTGGCCGTGGACAACCCCATAGCACCAAATAATCAACAAATGGGGGTATTCAAGGACCCTTTTCCTGCCCACGAGGCATAGGCAAAACCTCTCCAGGTTAATGAGGTGCGACAGAATCTTCCCATGCAAGGATTTGTGGGAATGATCAGCATAGTGACCAGGAACAAAAAGTACCCAGGAGTTGCCCCCGAGGTAGCTACAAGGGAAGTTCCAACAACGTCGCAGCCTCAACAATGCCCTGTGCAGTTGCCTCCACCTAGACCCGAGGTCACGATACGGACCAAACTCACGTAGAGTTTGCGGACCACATCGGCTAGGCTTTCCATTTACGAGCTTATTCAACAGTCAGCACCTCATAGGGAAGCTCTTATGGAAATTTTAAAAGCCATCGAGTTACAGACCTCACGAAGCAAATTCTTTCAACAACTTCGTGGGACATGTGAAACGATGTACGGAGCCGGTCATTACCTTCAGAGAGGATGAAGTTAAAACAATATCGAATGACATGGCAGATCCACCCCTGCACGTTATCGCGCGGGTCAACGGGATCCCGTACAAGAGAGTGTTGGTAGATACTGGCTCGTCCAGTAACATCATTACCACTGCAGCCTTAAAACATCTGAAGCTGCCGGCCTCTCATATCACAGCCTCCACATACACACTGCGAGCTTTCAACGATGCAATATGCTCAACAATCGACACAGTTGTTCTGCCTGTCCAGGTAGGAGAAAAGACAATACCAACATTGTGCCATGTTTTGGAAGGCGAGATGGCTTACAACATACTGCTAGGGCGGCCATGGATCAGGGACATGAAGTGTGTCCCTTCGATCGCTCACTAGTGCCTAAAGTATGCATTTGAAGGAGAAATACATGTAGTCCCGATGGACTTAGAACCCTTCAAGTATTGCAATGCGGTGCAATTAATGCCTCAATCGACCCTCCCTTCAACGCATTTGGATTTCCAGTTAAATCCATCTAAACAGGGTCCAATACCGTAGGCACCACTGGTGACCAAATCATCAAAATCCTAGCCAGGTGAGTCTTCATCATCTGCTCCTTCACTACCAATGCCACCTGTCATGGCTAAACAGAAGGACAAGGGAAAACAGGTCCTGGAAGAGGCTCAACCCCTAGAAGAGGGCTTGCCAACAATATCAACGGTATCAACAGAGGAAATACCTAGCACAACGGAAGCTGAGACTCCTAACCCACCAAACATGGAATGGACTCAGGAAGGACTCCCGTTCCCTCCCTCCCAAGCATCAACAATCACTGTTGAAATGGCCAGTACGGGCCTGGGGGAGTATCTAGTGCAGAATGTTGTGGCAACGCCCGCATTAGAATCAGTACAGGACATGGGGAGACCTCGCCTTCCCATAGGAACAGTTGTTCCTCTAGGTTACCCACCAAACCAGACAAATTTTGTGTATGGGGGCCTTGATCATGGTCTTGAACCATGCAAGCAAAAGGACGAAGACGAAGAGCCTTTTGCTAAAAATATCAACTATCTATCAAACCCGGACTTCGCTCTAAGATATCTCGGCCAATGCAATTGGCATGGATACGGGCTAGGTAGATATGAGCAAGGGATGCGTGTCCTTTGCCAACCAAGATATCAGATGCCATATGATAAGTCGGGAGTAGGGTTCAACCACCCCCTGCCCTTAGACATCTTGGTAGAAAACATGCAAGGCCTAGAAATAGGCAACAAGGGTGGATTGGCATCAGATCCTTATGCCAACCCAAATACGGAATATACATTGGGAGATTACCTCCCATGGTCAACAAACACCCTTGGCAACATCAGTAATCCCTCTCCTTTGCTAGAGAGAGGTGAAAGTTCGGACACTAATCCCCAAAGAGAACATAAACGGTGTCCGGACATCTTTTTGAAGTTGTTCCCCTTAGAGGTTCCAGTTGAGTCAATACAGTGTCAAGAGAATCAGGTCCCTCCACCAAGAGTGGAACAACCGCAATGGGACCAGATTAATTTGCTGGAACAAGGAGAACCCTCAATGTCGCAAATAGTTGCTGAAGAAAATGAACATTTTTGGATCTCCGAAAGTGATTCAGAAGATGAGACTGAGATGGACTATCTCAATCATGCGTGATGGCACAATCACCCTTTAACTCATGAAGATCTGATGGGACAGATGGGCATAAGGTTAGGGCATGAATGGTATGTAGACCCAGCGGGGTGGGACCAAGTGTTGGATCCATGGCTCCAAATCTATGATGAGCATCGTCCACCCCGAGACCCTATCATGACATCAGTGCCGAGAGAAGACCCTGTCTTCCTATTAGCACATAGGGCCGATCCGTTCGTGCCCGTTCCCCTAGAGCCAGATCCAGAGTATAGGGAGCATCCAGAAGATTCAAGTTATCATACCCATGGTAATGGAGACCAAATTCATTCCATCCACATGATCTCCATTGATTTGATCGCACCCATCCGCAATCCGGCCGATCCAGCACGGTCATTGCATCTAGACATAGATGCCATCGATTGGGATCGCGTCAATTCACCTTTATCACCATCGAAGTACTGGCCTTTCGGTGAAATGCCTCATTTTACCCCAGGGACAACTCAGGATATTTTTCAAGCTGAAGAGGGACCCGAGGTTCCCAACGTAGATCTAAATTCAGCTAATGATATCCATTTGATCCCGACTCCACATCAGTTGGAGGATGGATCCCACATGTCAGTCGAGGAGACGACTGACGTAGATATCGGCACAGATCCAATGAATCCATAGATTCTCAAGCTAGGGGTAAGTCTTTCCCCCGAAGAGCAAGCCGACTACATTGCCCTTCTCAAAGAGAAGAAGGAGGTTTTTGCATGGTCGTACAAGGATATGCCAGGACTAGACCCGTAGCTAGTCACGCATAATTTAACGCTTGATCCGACAATCAAGCCTGTAAAGCAAAAACTACGTAAGATGCACCCAACAGTGGCCTTGATGGTCAAAGACGAATTGCAAAAGCTGTTGGATGCACAGTTTGTCATCTGCGTGGATTATCCGCCATGGCTGTCCAACATGGTTCCCGTCAAGAAGCCCGACGGGAGGATTCGCATATGCACCAATTTTTGAGATCTAAACAAAGCGAGTCCTAAGGATGATTTCCCCTTGTCGAGCATCGACGCATTGGTAGACGCTACAACAGGTCACGAAATGCTCTCCCTCATGGATGGTTTCTCAGGATACAATCAGATTCGTATCAATCTCGAAGACCAACTAAAAATGGCGTTCACAATGCCTTGGGGGACATTTTGTTATAAGGTCATGCCTTTTGGCCTTAAAAATGCTGGCGCCACCTACCAACGTGCCATGACGTACATCTTCCATGACTACATGCATAAAACTTTGGAAGATTACATGGATGATTTGTTAGCCAAGTCTCTTTTGCGCTCAAATCATATCGATGACTTAAGCAAGATCCTCGATCGCCTCATGGAGCATAAAGTTAGACTAAACCCCAAGAAGTGCGTATTTGGCGTCACATCTGGAAAACTCTTGGGTTTCATAGTCTCAAAGCGAGGAATCGAGGTGGACCCAAAGAAAGTCAAGGCAATCCTTGAAATGGTTCCCCCAACTACAATCAAGCAGCTCAGAAGTCTACGGGGAAAGGTCGCGTCGATTAAACGCTTTATAGCGCAATTATCTGACAAGTGCCGACCCATGAACAAATTATTGCACAAAGGGGTTACATTTCATTGGGATGACGAGTGCCAGTCAACCTTTGACGAAATCAAACAATACCTGGCTTCATCGCCAGTATTGGCACCACCTAGACCAGGAGTGCCATTCTACTTATACATCTCAGCCTAGTGAGGTGGCACTGGGCGCCATGTTAGCCCAGAAGAATGAACTTCACAAGGAACAGGCTACTTACTATCTTAGCCGCACCCTGGTCAGTTATGAACTTAACTATGCATACGTTGAGAAACTCTACTTGGCAGTGGTGTTTGCTACCAAAAAGCTATGCCACTACATGCTGAGCAACACTACGTATGTTGTGTCTAAGGAGAATCCATTGCGATACATGATGAGTCGTACTTATCATAGTAGTCGCACGACGAAATGGATCATGTTGTTGATGGAATTTGACATTGAGTTTATTGGACAGAAATCTATCAAAGGACAAGTCATAGCCGATCAACTAGCAGAGGCTCCTCTTGAAGACGATCAGCCTCTAGTCATAGAACTACCCGATGATGGGGTCTTCCATGTCTCAGAATCGCCAGATTTTGATGAGCCCGAGTCACGGGCCGACATAACCCTATTCTTCGATGGTTCTAAATGTGAGCAAGGTGGTGGCACGGGAATTGTATTCTTCACACCGCAGGGTGCTCCAATGCCCCTGTCATTTAAATTAAACTTCCCGTGCACCAACAATAATGCAGAGTATGAAGCCTTGCTCCTAGGTCTTCAGACAACAATCGCCATGAACATCAAACGACTGAATATCTTTGGTGATTCACTGTTAATTGTCAATCAAGTCAAAGGGGTATATCAATGCAAATGCCCAGTTCTGCAGGCTTATAAAGCCCTTGTGGACAAATTCTTGGCAAAACTTGAGTGGTATGACATCGAGGCACTCCCTCGATCATCGAATCATTTTGCGGACACAATGGCCTCCTTGGGGTCACTAATTCTGCAAGACCTTTCCGGTGATATGACAACCATTCAAGTCAAAACCTTATCGCAATCCGTGATGGAGCGTGCAAGCTCAGACTTGATGCCAGGAATCCACATGATCCAGATTGAACCATCCTCGGATAAGTTCTCTCGAATCCAAGATCATCTGAAACGTGCCAACTGGGGGTCCTTGTTCTCCCCTACTCCCATTAATAGCAACACAACGCTATTCTTACAAGTTCTATCCCATTCAGCATTTGCTAGGGATGAACTTCAAGAGGGATTGGTTGTTCATACTGTCGAGGTTTCTGATCAACAGGACTGGTATTTACCCATTAGAGACTACCTCAAGTTAGGTAATCTCCCGCTTGGATTGACTCATGCCGCAAAATGAGCACTCAAGTAGAAAGCGGCTAAGTATGTCTTGATAGGAGACATTTTGTATCGTCGCAGCTATGAAGGAATCCTCCTTCGTTGCTTGGACCAGCAAGAGTCCACTTGGGTAGTCGCCCAAGCGCACGATGGTACATGTGGTGGCCACTTTAGTGGTATGGCCATCGCAAAGCGCATTCTTTGCATGGGCTATTATTGGCCATCTTTAGAGCGAGATTGTTGCACATATGTCAAGAAGTGCGTGAAGTGTCAACATCATGCCAATTTGATGCACGTACCTTCCCAGGCCTTGCAGACAGTCCAGTATGCTTGGCCATTCTCGTAGTGGGGCTTCGATCTAATTGGAAAGATCTCCCCTACGTCGTCAGGCCGTCACACGTTTATCATAACGGCCATAGAGTATTTTACCAAGTGGGTGGAAGCAGTTCCGCTTACCTCTACGACAGGACCCCGCATTGTGGAGTTCATTTTGCATAACATCATATGTCATTTTGGTATTCCATCCAAAATAGTCTCGGATAATGGGATGCCTTTCAAGAACAAAGACGTGCGTGCTTTGACCACAAAGTACAAGATTCAGCATAGCTTTTCGACACCCTATTATCCGCAGGCGAATGGGCAAGCAGAAGCGTCAAACAAAATGCTAGTTGCCATCCTTAAAAAGACCGTCGTAGACAGTCATAAGGATTGGCACATTCAAATCCCACTTGCCCTATGGGCCTATCGCACTAGCATTCGGACACCCACTGGGGCCACTCCGTTTTTGCTCGTGTATGGCTCCGAGGCAGTCATGCCTCTAGAGTTGGAGATTCCTTCCCTGCGCATATCAATGCAGGAGTTCATCGATGATGACACTCGCATGGCAGGCCCGGTTAGACCAGCTTACGTTGCTTGACGAACGACGCGTTAATGCTCTCGAGCATTTACGTATTTATCAAGAGCGACTTAAGAAAGCTTACAACATGAAAGTTCACCTGAGAGACTTTCGGGTTGGTGATTTGGTTTTGAAGGAAAACCAACAGAACTCCAGTTTGCCATCCCACCTAAGGGACAAATTTGCGGCAAATTGGTTAGGTCCATATGTCATTGATAGCAAAATAGGACCCGGGACGTACCGGCTAGCTTCTCTTGACGGTATCAAGGAAACAGAACCCTTGAATATCAGTCATTTATGACCATTTCATATCTAAGAGAGCCATATCCCAAAAATGCTCCAAGGATTCTATAATCGCTTGGTCAAATCCCAAAAATGCTCCAAGGATCTATAATCGCTTGGTCAAATCCCAAAAATGCTCCAAGGATCCATAAAATCGCTTGGTCAAATCCCAAAAATGCTCCAAGGATCCATAAAATCGCTTGGTCAAATCCCAAAAATGCTCCAAGGATCCATAAAATCGCTTGGTCAATCCCAAAAATGCTCCAAGGATCCATAAAATCGCTTGGTCAATCCCAAAAATGCTCCAAGGATCCATAAAATCGCTTGGTCAAATCCCAAAAATGCTCCAAGGATTCTATAATCGCTTGGTCAATCCCAAAATGCTCCAAGGATTTCCACAATCGCTTGGTCAAAAATAAGAAAAGTTAAAATTCAAAAATCATCAAAAACAACACAAAAAAAAAATTTGCATCTCATTTCTAGGCATACTCAAATTCATCAATAGAGAGCTCTTCTCGCACCTCATCTTCATATTCACAAAAATCAATCCATCAAAAATACAAAAATACATAGCTGCATTAAAGCATTGCATCCATACATTGCATATTTGTGGTCATACAGGTCAAAGGCACCATAGGTCTGTAATTGCTCTGCTAGTCCATCTTGTTCCACACTGTTCCATTTTACAAAAACAACAAAAACACCATGCATTGCTTTTTACCACACTAGAGTCAGTGGTCTTTTAATGTATCAAGAGTTTTCGTGATTCAGTCATCATTTTGCTCTTTAGCTACGTAATGTACCGAGTCAGACAGATTTTACGAAGGTAGAGTTACACTTGAAATACGCCTTGTTACGTAACATCCCAACACAAATTAAAACACATAAAAATTCCCAAGTTGTGTGAACGAAAGATGAAACCTGCGTAGTAATCCAGGTCACCATAAGTGAAATGGTTATCTTGCTCATCCCCCTGTGCGAATGGTTCCAGAATGCTGAGAATTGACAAAAGGACGAGCTCTTTCCTATCCATTCACCTCCATAAACAGTGGTTTTTACCACTACCAAATCCCAATCATAGTTGGTTCCCAAAGTTGTAAGGATTTGTACTACACGTCCCTGCCAAGGATGGGTAGTCATCCCCAAGACCTAAAAGGGATCAACGCCATTCACGAACAAAATTCCAACAAATCATCATCCTAACACTTTCCATTCACCTTTGGTCTCCAAGTTGTAAGGATTCGTACTATCCGCCCCTAACCAGGATGGGTAGTCATCCCCAAGGCCTAAAAGATCAATGCCCTTACTCCATAATCTCCATCACCCCCTTGGTCCCCAACGTCGTAAGGATTCGTACTACACGTCCCTGCAAAGGATGCGTAGTCGTCCCCAAGTCCACAAGGATCAAGGCCACTCACCAGCCCAAACTCACAATACTCAAAATACAAAATCAAATAACAGTGGTTATCACTACTATTCAAAATCCTTGCTCAAAAAGAATTAATAGAAAATAAACAGTGATTTTCATCACTATATAGACGAGCAACTTTCTAAATCATTCAGCCAACAAATATCCCGAACTTGAATCCCTGGAATTCTCAGCATTCGAAAAACCATCTAGGTGATCCTCATTACAAGTTTGGTTGATAGCCTATCCGGCAATGGTGGTATCCTACCCGCATGACGATATGTCTGTCACATTCGCTTTGCGTGTGTGCAGACCAATGTTTGCATAAGGATGAGCTAGCTTATGGTATCCTGGATAACATCGTAGATTAATCTAACTAAATACAACAAAGGAGTTAGTGGAGCTAATTAGGTGATCCTCGAGTACGAGGTTCGGTTGAAAGCCCATCTGGCATTGGCGGTATCCTGACAAATACCACATAAATGAACTCAATTGCACACACAGGGATGTGAAATAGCTTGGTCAAAAACAAGTCCGATTCATACCTTGTTCAAAAGTCTTGTAAGATAAAGTACAGTCATGGCTAGTAAGTTAAAACCATCTGAGTCTCAGAAAACCTTAGCTACATTTCTAAACCAACTGCGCTACTTTTCATCCTTACAATACCATCAGAAAATACAAAAAAAGAAAAACCACATGTATACATACAAAGTCATGCATCACAGCAATCGCCTAAAGACAAAATAACAGAGTTCTAAACAGTCTATGGTGCCATAGCCAAACATCACAAATTCTATTCATCCATTTCATTTCTGCATATCACATATAAATCAAAAACATTTGCATTCATCATAACATATGCATCCATCAAAATAAATCAACATACAACAATCGCATTTATCATACCATATGCATACATCAATATAAAGTAGCATGCATCCATCAACATCAATCATTGTGCATAACATAAAATCATGACATATACACAAAGCAAGAAAATCAAAACAACAAAAACATCACAAAAATGCAACACAAAAACATAGCAATAAGCATTGCCGGACACAAGTGCTCTTGCACTTAACCTCTTGGCATAGAAAATCGATGTCGGGGCTCAAATTGTCACTCTCCTACTTCCCCAAGAAGGCTACCATAGCCGGACCGCTCCACGGGAAGACGGGTTTTCGACGATTTCACCCCATTATGGCATCACCAAAAGGGTTAACACCCACCAAAAATAGGTCCAAATGTCGGGAAATTGCACATGCTTAACGGTAAACCATCTAAAGGCACCCTTGCACAAGTCATCTTGGGTCAAGCGACTCGTCGCTTTTCTCATGAAGGTCATTCCCTCATCGATTCGTCGCTTGAGGGGGTAGTCACACTTAGTCACCAATCAACAAGCACACACCCAATCAAAGCAATGACATGCATTCAAAGAATCATTGACAAAGACAATCACGCTCCTGCTTGGGGCAGTAAACAAGCAGCAATCAAATTGATCAAACACTTGGCATTCCCGAAGCATGAACACAAGGTTCCCCTGTGGACAAAAGGTTGCGCCCTTTGCCTAATCATGACTGATCAATGTCCAAGCTCAAGTCACACCTCACCAAAATAGGTTAACACTTGAAATCAAATTCCTTAGCTCGTCAGAAGCAAGGATTCAAGAATGCATGCCCTTTCCATACTTGGGGCATCAAAAGTTGGTTAGGTTACCAAGAAACCCTAATCATTAGTGCTTTGGTTATCTATTTTTGCTCAGCATTGCGTCACCCGCAACGCTTCCCAAAAAGGGGCATCTGTAGACACCAAAATAGCACCAATCCGATTATGTGACTACAAACACTGATCGCATTGACACACACAGCTTTCAGGGCAGCCCTCAGAGGTCAAACAGTGGTCCTAGCCACTTACACAATAGTTTAGAAGGTCGAAAAGTAAACAAAGCAAAGTTGGTCGTTTTAACAAGCCTTAATCAAAAGCAAGCCTTAATCAAAAGCAAGCCTTAATCAAAAGCAAGCCTTAATCAAAAGAAAGCCTTAATCAAAAGCAAGCCTTAATCAAAAGCAAGCCTTAATCAAAGCAGCCTTAATCAAAAGAAAGCCTTAAGCAAAAGCAAGCCTTAATTAAAAGCAAGCCTTAATCAAAAGAAAGCCTTGGCCGAAGTGTCACGATATCGCGACACTTTGGCACCCAAGGCAAAGCCTTGGCCGAAGTGTCGCGATATCGCGACGTCGCGATATCGTGACACTTTGGCGCCCAAGGCAAAGCCTTGGCCGAAGTGTCACGATATCGCAACGTCGTGATATCGCGACACTTCGATGCCCAAGGCAAAGCCTTGGTCGAAGTGTCACGATATCGCGACACTTTGGCGCCCAAAGCAAAGCCTTGGTCGAAGTGTCGCGATATCGCGACACTTTGGCGCCCAAAGCAAAGCCTTGGTTGAAGTGTCGCGATATCGCGACACTTCGGCGCCCAAAGCAAAGCCTTGGCCGAAGTGTCATGATATCACGACGTCGCGATATCGCGACACTTCGGCGCCCAAAGCAAAGCCTTGGCCGAAGTGTCGCGATATCGCGACGTCACGATATCGCGACATCACGATATCGCGACAAACTTCTGCATTTGCGCATGGGAAAAAATAAAAACATTTAGCAAACATTAACCAATCAAAGGCAGACATTCAAGCAATCAAAGGCAGACATTAAAACATTTAAAAGCAAACATTAAAACAATTTAAAGCAGACATTAAACGAGTGGCAGCCGAGGACAGTCAGTTATTGCTCGCCTTGTGCATGCACGCGTAGGTGGGCAGATTGGTAGTTAGCGGACTGTCACAAGGGCAATCATGTAAGCCCAAGTCAAGGAGGAGTCTCCTCCCTCTTGGGAAGGCATGGCCGCCACGTGGCATCCCTGCGTGCCCCTCCAAAGAGACCCCATGGGTCTATAAAATGGTGGACTTTCCCACCCAGAAAAAGACAAGTTGGTAGACATTTCAAGCGACGAAGTGCTGCCAAACCAAACACCCGATTGCATTCCTTTTCGATTCATTTCTTCTACACCCGTAATCTCTTTCGCAGGAGAGGTTATTGGTGGCTGCTAGAAGGTGAATCCGGACCTTAGAACCCGACATTGGACCACAGTAATCCATCAATTCGACGACAACTCATTCTCTGAGATTTTGGGCCCATCCCTAGTGGATTGGCGTCGAAGTCAAGTTTTAACGGGGGCGGCCCGCTTGGGCACCCCACACACGTTCTTAGTTTCAAGTTATTTTATTCTGTCACATTATACTCTATGATGTTTAGATAGTTTATAGTCTGGATTTCAGAAGACGTTTATCAAATTCAGAAGACGTTGCTCTTAGCTTCATTTTAATCTATTTTGATATCACGTGTTCATCTTACCTTATGCTTTATGCTGTCTAAATAGCTCACGCTTTACATTAGAATATATTATGCACTACGCTTTATGTTCGAGTATATCCTGCAGTTAACAGTGTTCGAATATATATTTTAGAAGACAGTTATCGAATATATCCTGCGATGCAATGAAATACTAACTTGCAGGTAACAATGATCAGAATCGGCCGACTGTTTTAATGACAGCGGCCCTCTGGTAAAGTTTTTGGTTTTTGTCAAACGTGCAGGTCATTAAAAATCACTTTACTCACTGTTTTAGACAATCATTTACATGCATCTTTTGTTAAATTCAAAGAACAAACTTTCTCTATGTGCAGCAGGTGCTACTAACGCTTTCATTGTTTCTTTGATTGCAGGAGAAGCAACAGCAAGCAAGGATTCATCATCGTAAGCGGCGGCAACACTTTGGCCCGCCCGTTTCAAATGTGGGCATGCGGAAAGAAGATCACTATTCACTTTTTGTAATGGAAACATGCTAACTCTCCTAGCCCTTAAAAAGGGAGGAGACGTATTGTAACCGAGTTGGAATCACATTAATAAAAAGGGCTATGCTCTAATGCGATCATTGACAAAGACAATCACGCTCCTGCTTGGGGCAGTAAACAAGCAACAATCAAATTGATCAAACACTTGGCATTCCTGAAGCATGAACACAAGGTTCCCCCGTGGACAAAAGGTTGCGCCCTTTGCCTAATCATGACTGATCAATGTCCAAGCTCAAGTCACACCTCACCAAAATAGGTTAACACTTGAAATAAAATTCCTTAGCTCATCAGAAGCAAGGATTCAAGAATGCATGCCCTTTCCATACTTGGGGCATCAAAAGTTGGTTAGGTTACCAAGAAACCCTAATCATTAGTGCTTTTGTTATCTATTTTTGCTCAGCATTGCATCACTCACAATGCTTCCCAAAAAGGGGCATCTGTAGACATCAAAACAACACCAATCCGATTATGTGACTACAAACACTGATCGCATTGACACACACAGCTTTCAGGGCAGCCCTCAGAGGTCAAACAGTGGTCCTAGCCACTTACACAGCAGTTTGGAAGGTCGAAAAGTAAACAAAGCAAAGCTGGTCGTTTTAACAAGCCTTAATCAAAATCAAGCCTTAATCAAAAGCAGGCCTTAAGCAAAAGAAAGCCTTAAGAAAAAGCAAGCCTTAATTAAAATCAAGCCTTAATCAAAAGCAGGCCTTAAGCAAAAGAAAGCCTTAAGCAAAAGCAAGCCTTAATTAAAATCAAGCCTTAATCAAAAGAAGGCCTTGGTCGAAGTGTCACGATATCGCGACGTTGCGATATCGCGACACTTCGACACCCAAAGCAAGGCCTTGGCCGAAGTGTCGCGATATCGCGACGTCGCGATATCGCGACACTTCGGTATTTGCGCCTGGGCAAAAATTAAAACATTTAGCAAACATTAAAACCAATCAAAGGCAGACATTAAAGCATTCAAAGGTGCCATTGACACATTTAAAAGCAAACATTAAAACCATCAAAGCAGACATTAAATGAGTGACAGCTCTTATAGTCAATTATTGCCGCCTGCTATGCATGCGTGCGTAGGTGGGCAGATTGGCAGTTAGCAGACTGTCACAAGGGCAGTCATGTAAGCCCAAGTCATGGAGGACTTTCCTCCCTCATGGGAAGGCATGGCTACCACGTGGCATCCCTGCGTGCCCTTCCAAAGAGACCCCATGGGTCTATAAAATTGCGAACTTTTTTGCCCAAAAAAGAAAGTTGATAGACATTTCAAGCGACGAAGTGCTGCCAAACCAAACACCCGATTGCATTGCTTTCGATTCATCTCTTCTACACACGTAATATCTTTCGCGGGAGAGGTTATTGGTGGCTGCTAGAAGGTGAATCCGGACCTTAAAACCCGACATTGGACCACAGTAATCCATCAATTCGATGACAAATCATTCTCTAAGATTTTGGGCCCATCCCTAGTGGATTGGCGCCGAAGTCAAGTTTTAACGGGGCGGCCCGCTTGGGCACCCCACACACGTTCTTAGTTTCAAGTTATTTTATTCTGTCACATTATACTCTATGATGTTTAGATAGTTTATAGTCTGGATTTCAGAAGACGTTTATCAAATTCAGAAGACGTTGCTCTTAGCTTCATTTTAATCTATTCCGATATCACGTGTTCATCTTACCTTACGCTTTATGCTGTCTAAATAGCTCACGCTTTACGTTAGAATATATTATGCACTACGCTTTATGTTCAAGTATATCCTACAGTTAACAGTGTTCGAATATATATTTTAGAAGACAATTATCGAATATATCCTACGAAGCAATAAAAAACTAACTTGCAGGTAACAGCGATCAGAATCGACCGACTGTTTTAATGACAACGGCCCTCTGGTAAAGTTTTTGGTTTTTGTCAAATGTGCAGGTCATTAAAAATCACTTTACTCACTATTTTAGACAATCGTTTACATGCATCTTTTGTTAAATTCAAAGAACAAACTTTCTCTATGTGCAACAGGTGCTACTAACGCTTTCATCGTTTCTTTGATTGCAGGAGAAGTAGCAACAAGCAAGGATTCATCATCGTAAGCGACGGCAACACTTTGGCCCACCCGTTTCAAATGTGGGCATGCGAGAAGAAGATCACTATTCATTTTTTTGTAATGGAAACATGCTTACTCTCCTAGCCCTTAAAAATGGAGGAGACGTATTGTAACCAAGTTGGAATCACATTAATAAAAAGGGCTGTGCTCCTGCTTTCTCTTTTACGTTTGGTTCTGATTTGATTATATCCATGTTATTTCATGCATCAAGCTAGTTAGTTTACATTGCAGCAATTAGTGTTTCTTTTATTTTCGGAATCTCATGCTTTCACTATCTCTATATAGGCCATGTACTTGCAGTATGACTCAACAAATGAGAGCAGAGGAATCTACTTCAGAGGTTGACGAACTTTTTCAACACTTTGATGATTTGTCAATGGGTATAGAAAATGATAGAGAAGAATATGAGGATGAAGAAAAGATTTATATGTCTACATTGAATGCAAATTAACCCACAACGGTTCAATATGAACTTGATAAACCACAGTGGAAAGAGGCCATGGATGTAGAACATAAGTCTCTCATAAAAATAATACTTGGAAGTTAGTCGATCTGCCAACAGGAAAGAAACCCATAAGCTTCAAATGGGTGTTCAAAGTGAAGTATAAGGCAGATGGATCTATTGATAAGAATAAAGTCTGACTTGTTGCAAAGGGATATGCTCAGAAAGAAGGTATAGACTATGAAGAGACTTTTTCCCCTACTATAAAAATGACTACCATTCGAGTACTTTGTCCCATAGGAGCTCAGTTTGGATGGAAGTTGCATCAGATGGATGTTAAAAGTGCTTTCTTGAATGGTGACTTACAGGAAGAATTATACATGACTCAACTAGAAGGATCCGTGGTCGAGGGGCAAGAACAAAAAGTATGCAAGTTGATCAAATCCTTGTATGGGCTAAAACAAGCTCCTCGAGCTTGGTATATCAAGATAGACAGTCACCTTGTGCATCATGGATTCAAAAGAAGTCCTTCAAATGTAAATCTCTATATTAAGAAAAATCGTTTTGATATCATGATCCTTGTACTTTATGTAGATGATCTGATAATAACAGGAAGCTCAGAAAGAATGATTGACTTAGTGAAAAATTATTTGAAGCAATCATTTGAAATGACAGATCTAGGACTTCTACACTATTGTCTTGGTTTAGAAGTTACTCAACAAAGATTTCATATTAGAGTAACACAAAAGAAATATGCCAAGACTTTAGTAGAAAAATATCGGATGACTAACTATAAGTAAAAAACAACTCCAATGGAGCAAGGACTTAAGTTATCCCGATATGATGAATCACCTTAGGTAGATGGTACTCTCTATCGCCAGTTGATTGGGAGTCTCCTATATCTAACAAATACCAGGAAAGATATCAGTTTTGATGTGGGATATCTTTCAAGGTTCATGCAAGAGCCTAAGATGAGTCACTAGAAAGCAGCAAAAAGAGTTCTTCATTATGTTCATGGTAGTACAAATTATGGTCTAGAATACAAAAAGAATAATAAGTTTTTCTTACTAGGATACATGGACTCGGATTATGTTGGATCCATTAATGATCGTAAATCCACTTCTGGATATGTTTTTCATCTAGGATCTGGACCTGTCTCATGGCATAGTAAGAAGCAACATGTGGTTGCTTTATATTCTATAGAAGAAAAATATTGTGCAGCCAATCAAGCAGTCTACGAGATAATGTGGTTCAGTCGCATTCTTACAAACATGGGTCTTCCAAAGAATCTTCCTCTGCGATAATCAAGGTATTTTGAATCTTGTCAAAAAACCAAATTTTCATGAACGTACCAAACATGTTGATACCAGATGTCATTTTATTCGAGATGAAGTTCCCAAGCACCATATACAACTTCAATACATTCCTACTGATGCGCAAGTTGCAGATATCTTTACCAAAGCACTTGGGCATATCAAATATGAAAAGTTTCGATATACTATTGGAATTTGCCAATAATGTAATAAGGGGGGATGTTAGCATATATGTCATTGTCATTACATTATTTGCAAAATGGTAGCGCTCGTAGGCGCTCTCTAGGTTGGTTTATTAAACACCAAGTTGGTTAGATAAACCAACTCATAACCACATTGTAACATTTATATTGATATCAATAAGAATGAATAAAGTGCTTCATCAATTTCTATAAATATTACAAATTTTAATATTTTCAAATATTTGATTGTCTCTCTTCTAGAGTTAGTTTCACTTTCGTATTCCTTTTCTTTGTGCATTATTTTTTCTATTTTTCAATTATCATTAGGGATTTTGAAACTCCTTTTTGTTGACATATTTATTATTTCTGAATTTCTTCACTTTAGAAGTGCATTATGGGTTATGTTAAGGAAGGTTCTATCATCTCCTCCAATGGGCACTCTAGATTAGACTATTTACAACTTTTAAAAAAATGTGCAAGAAAAGACTTGTAGCTCTAATACCACTGTTAGATTTTGATTCTTAATACTTAATGTAAATAAACATCGAATCAAATATAAAGTTGCAATACTCAATAATGGAAATAGCTTTCGCAAGTATAACTCAAATATAATTTCATAAATAACTCACAAAATAGTCATATAAAAATGCTCACAAAAATAATAAAATGATATAGAATAAGGATCACACACTCTCTCTTTTCTTTACAATGCTTAGTAACACACACACACACACACACACACACATAATAGAATGTGACTCTTCATATGGAGTACTATTGGCCTTCACTCTTCTTTGAGACTCTTGAATTTCCTATTCTAAGGACACATGTGCACTCTTCCATAATGGACACTTGTGCACATTTATGCTCACTACACTTGCATACTTAAAAACATGATACATGTTGCTCACTACCCCATAAATATAATCTATTTTGACCACATGTCAATTTAGGTAGGTAGGTAGGAGAATAATTAGGTAGAAAATTGTTGGTGTACATTATACCATGGGCACCTAGTACATATGGGATCAATATGATATAATAATTACTTTTGTTGTAATATGGAATTAGTAACTTGGTTTCCCTCTTGCTTGTGGACCAAATCTTGAGTATTAGGGTTAGGGTAAAGAATAGTCTATATAAGAGTATGGGCGGAAGTGGAATGTATCTCATATTTTTTTCAAATTATATTGGAGCTCTACTTCTAAGGTTGCCCTCTTAAAGAGGCCTATGATATATTTTTAATTTGAGTAATATAAGTTTGCTATATTTTTTATTAATTATTTTCTTAAGTAATTTCGTTATTTAATTTTTTATTTCCTTTAATTCCTTATTGTGGTTATCCTTATTTTTATATAGAGGTTCCTAATTAATGGTATCAAAGCCATTTATAGGGTTTGGTAAGATTTCATTGTGAGTAAATAGTTTTTTTTACTTTTAAGCCTAACTATATAGGTTAGAAATGGTGCTTGACTATTTTAAAATAAACAAAAGGATATATTGTTAGGTGTTGTGGCTGCTCCACAACGTACCCCAAAATTGGGGACCCACCTTTTTACATATTTTCCAAGAAGACCGAAGTGGCCCATATGCTAAAGATCAAAGAAAAAGCAAAACACCGCAAGGAGAAAAAAGTGTCGCGATATCGCGACATGTTGCATTTTCGCGGTCCAAAGCAAAGAGAAAAAGACAAGAAATAAAAAGTGTCGCGATATCGCGACATGTTGCATTTTCGCGGCCAAAAGAAGAGAGAAAAAGCAAGAAAGAAAAAGTGTCGCGATATCGCGACATGTTGCATTTTTGCGGCCAAAAGAGAAAAAGTGTCGCGATATCGCAACATGTTGCATTTTTACGATCAAAAGAGAAAAAGTGTCGCGATATCGCGACATGTTGCATTTTCGTGGCCAAAAGAGAAAAAGTGTCGCAATATCGCGACATGTTGCATTTTCGTGGCCAAAAGAGAAAAAGTGTCGCGATATCGCGACATGTTGCATTTTCGCGGCCAAAAGAGAAAAGTGTCGCGATATCGCGACATGTTGCATTTTCGTGGCCAAAAGAGAAGAAAGAAAAGTGTCGCGATATCGCGACATGTTGCATTATTGCGGTCAAAAGAGAAGAGAAAGAACAAGGAAGAAAAAGTGTCACGATATCGTGACATGTTACATTTTCGCGGCTAAAAGCAACAAAAGAGAGCAAGGAGGCAAAAGTGTCGCGATATCGCGACATGTTACATTCTCGCGGCTAAAAGCAACAAAAGAGAGCAAGGAGGCAAAAGTGTCACGATATCGCGACATGTTGCATTTTCGCGACTCAAAAGGGGCAGGCAGGCAGAGAAACAAGAAGTGTCGCGATTTTGCGACATGTCCGATTTCTGCCAAGGGAACAGAGTAGTTGATAGTGCGTCTGATATTAGTGATGAACACCAGGACAATGAAACTGAAGACTGCATAGTGACGTGGACATAAGGACAAAATCCAATGAATAAGACAAAACGTTACATAAGGAATCTTTAATGATTTGAAATCATTTAAGATGGTCGTTACACATGGAAGGAAACGGACACAAGCCCATGTGGAGAAAATGAAACGAAGGGCCACAAAATAGAAACAAAAAGCCTTTTTGGAAAACAAAACACATGCATGTGCAAGGGAAGGAGAAAATGAACAGTCATGGAAGGTGAAACGAACAACCATTAGAAAATGAAACGAAAAGCTTCCTGAAAGTTTTAAATACGCCAGGCAAGGATGTTTTGAGGGGTTGGAAACTGCCACAAGTAGAGTTGCAGGTTTGAAGGCAAGAGGGCCATTCTGGACCTGTTTGGGCTATTTTTCTTCCATTGACTGGTTTGGGAAAACCAGAAATTTTTGTTATTGTAAAATGACAAATTTTTAATACAGAAAATTTTAGAAAGTTGCATCTTATGGACAAGAAAGGAGGAGTCATTTTCTGCATGCAAGATTAAATATTTATTTTTCCCCTTTTCGGATTTTAGGCTTGTAAATGGAGTTTATGCAAGTTTTCTTGGTTGCTTCATGCGAATGTTTAAATCTGAAAACCTCATTTAAAACCCTAGGAGCCAGCACTTAGCTTATCCGGATTGTGCTTGTTTTGCAAGTCCAATAGGTTAGGTTGCATGCATGAAAACCTCACATCTTCGATTTTGTCGAAATAGGATAGCATCATACTTAATGCATTTTATTTTCAGTTTTCTGCATTTTCATTTTCATTTTTCTGCATTTTATTTTTCCAAAAATTTTAACTTTTTTTTTAATTTTCAGGCATTAAAATAAACATTTAAAAAATTTCAAAATCCAAAAATAATTTCACCATTGCGTAGGTTATACTTCAGACTTCCAATACGCACTTTGAAATTTCATTTTCGGAGTTGTTTAGTATTTTTTAAAAATTCATCGAAGTTGTTTTATTGCAGATTTTAAAAATCCGAAAATAGAAAATTTCCATTTTTGGGCCGAATTTCATTTTTTTCAGTTTCATGTTTCATTCATGAGCCTATGATGACATTCCCTTCATGAAAATTCCAATTTCATTGAAGGAGTTATGTTTTATGGCATTTTCACAAATTTCCATTTTTTTTAGCCTAAAATTACCCTCTCTTCATAAAAATTCTAATTTTACAAAAGAGGGGTAATTTGAGCACCACATTGATGGTCATATGAGGGCCAACTCACATTTGCTCTATTTTGGTTCAATGAACAATCACTAAAGTTTCATGGTAAAATAAACCAACATTGCCCCTTGTTTACAGTTACTTGCAATCACTAAGGTGTTCCAAGCATTTAAATTGAATATCTTTATTTGAGATTACTAATACACATATGCAAATGCTAATACAATAGAGACCTTGGAGAAGTTGGTTGTTTAACTCCTTTGCAAGAGGGGATTTGGAACCCAAATCCTAAAGGAGAGTGTACTTTCACAACTGGGTGAAAATACCACTCAACATTTTGGCGCTAGAAGGAGGGCCCGAGTTGGTTTATTTCAGTGTGATTTAAATGCTATAGGGATTTAAATTTTGAATATTTCATGCCCTATTGATTATTATCTTTAGCCCTCTTTTAACAATACAACCTTGTAGTGTTAAAAGGAGGACATGAATTGCTATGCATTGTTCTAACGCTTTTGATTGTTCATACAGGAATAATGTGTTTTGATTTGATTTTGAAAATTTTTGGTCTTGACTAACGAGGTTGTCTCCATGCAATTACTTTCATTTGATTTTAATGGATACATCTCTTGGTTGATGCTAACATGATTATTCATACGTTACATGTTTGATATTTGCTAGTCATTTCATGCTTATTTGTAGGGAATTATTTTGTCTAAAATGTATTTGTTGTCGGTATTATGTTCTTCACTTGCGTGTAATGCGATCTTGTGAATCAGAAAGCCTACAACACTAGGAGTATGCTCTTCACTTGCGCATATGCGATCTGGTGAATCAGAAACTAATTTACATTTTTAGAATATTGCTTTGTCATGGTTCCTTCCTTTATTCATGACTAACAAATTGGTTTTGAAGTCATTCTTTGAGTTTCGTTAATGGCTACAACTGCAAGAACGTGGTATGGGATACATGTTAGTCCTTTGAACATTAGTGGAGATTCTCATGATTTACCCAAGAACATAGAAAAATGTTTGCCCAAATTTAAACACAATGGTCCAACATTAGTCGAGGAACATATTCAAGCCTATGTGGATATCCTAGTTAGATGGAATGTCGAACATGAGGATGTGGCATGTAGAATGTTTCCTGGAACCCTAGATGAGGTGGCATATGATTGGTACATCAATTTACCCACTGGTTCTATTACATCTTGGACTCAATTTAAATATGAGTTTATCAATCAATTTAGGTTGATCATTGATCCTCTCACGATATATCAACAATTTACTTCTTGCAAAAGAGAACCTAATGAGCCAGTGAGAAGTTTCAACTTGAGGTTTCGAAAGCTTTATGCGAGATTAATTTCTCCCTATACTATTGAGGAAAGTGGTGCTCTTCAAATATACTTTCGAGCATTGGATCCATTGTTTGCCATATTTGTTAGGATGAATCCCTTGGTTACTGATCTTGCATCGGCCTACACAGAAGCTATGATTGTAGATCAACAATTGAGGCCACAAGGTTATGGAATGGAGCAATCAACTATGGTAGGACAACTAGGGGCTTGCAATCAAACCTCAATGGTAAATCAAGCATGGGCACAACAAAATTTGATATCAAATATTTTTCCCTACAATCAACTTTATCCTACCATACCAACTTATGCTCCCACATGTGCTTATACAAGTACTTCCATCCATCCAACTATGCCTCAATTAGAGAATCATGTGGTCACCCATGGAACCATTGCAACAAATGTTCAAGCTTTATCCGTGGATATCAATCCAACTAATCCTACTACTTCTACCACTCAACCCAAAGAGTTCGCATTGGAAGTAAAAGAGCAAAAGAAAGTGGTTAAGAAGGTATGTAGGCATGTTCCACCACAAAAATGAGCACGTCAATGTATGCATCCAAATCATCCTAGGAAGAAAATTCATAATGCCGATCTTAATGATATTTCATGTTATGCTTCTTCAAGTGATACAAGATATTTTGAGGTGACTCACGTTGAAGTAAATACCCATTCGAAATGTCTTGAAGAGCATGAAGATTTTGGAGAAGAAATTCTATGGATGGGTAACAAGAAGTTGGAATCAAATGATCACCATCTTGTTTTGGAAAAGAAATATCTAGAATCATTACCCAAAAAGGAGGATTTGGATGAACAAACTTATGTGGACATGATTTGGTCAGATGTACTTGCAAAGGATTGGAGCAACTATATGACACGGAATTCAAAAATTGATCCCATTATAGAAGCTCCTAAGTCATCACAAGTGGCTGAAAATGAATTTGAA
Organism: Wollemia nobilis; assembly: GCA_028583015.1. Lineage (NCBI taxonomy): Eukaryota > Viridiplantae > Streptophyta > Pinopsida > Araucariales > Araucariaceae > Wollemia > Wollemia nobilis. The sequence continues at coordinate 28,571,747 of JAQPPZ010000523.1, forward strand.
AGAAAATCAACAAATGAAGTTGAAGACATAATCAAATTTCACCACTTGTTCTCGAAAGACACTTTGGATGATGTTCTCGAAAGTGATGACCAAGAGGATCCACACCTTCCAAATTGTGATAAAATTGAATCATGGGTTACAAATTTGGATTATGATAGCTTTACCAATTTGAATTCAAGAGATAACCCACTTTTGGAAATAACTGAACCATCTAAGGAAGGTGAAGATGAATTGGATGAGAAACATGTTGATGAATCAGAAGATGAAGAAGAAGTACTTGAGCATCACAACTTGAAATTGGAAGATGATTACTATGATTCGTGGAAGAAATGGGAAGAATATTATCAATCTAAGTCTTCTAACAAGCTTGTTGTGTCAATTAATATGCAGGATAACTCAATTGCTTCCTCACATGAGGATACTATAAATCCTATACAATTTGAGAAAGTTTTGGAAGAGGAATTCGAATCTCATCAAATGTTGGAACATGATAAGGATTCTACAACCATGAATCAAGAAAGGGAGTCATTTGCTTTAGATTCCTTTGAAGGAAAAGAAATTGAAAATCTTGATCCACTTACTTGTGCTACAATGATTATGCCATTTCAAAATGAGAAAATTACAAAACCTAAATCATTTGGGTTTGATATCATTGATGATCCAATTGAAAATCTCACGTTACCCAAAACAACCCAAGTGATTGATCATGGAAATGTGTTAGTTAACCCACCCCTAGATAGACAAGACTTATGGTTTGAAAGGGATGGACATATTTTCAATTGGGTACCTAAGTTTGGTGCCTTTGATAAACAAGTCATGGAGAAAGAACAAGTGCTACATGATGATGAATGTCATGAGAGAAAAGAGGAATTTTCAAATCCTCTTCAAGTAAGGTCAAATGAAAACATGCCAAAGGTAAAATCTCACCTTTTTGGTTTCACCATGCAAAATTCGAATGAAGGTTTGCCTAATGAAGGGTTTGATTCAAATATTATTAATGTCATGGCTTTATTGAATGAAAATGAAAGCTTATTTCTACACCATGAATCAAAGTGCGGAATGGACATCTTAAAGAATAGACATAAAAGAATTGAATATCAATCATTGTCTAATCAATTTGAAAACTTGAAACTCCACCATAGGATTATTAATGAAACTAAATCAAATTGGTATGGTGAGAGGGGCAAGTGGAAGTTTGTGTCTTTGTTTGGTTTGATCTTGTTTTTGTTGGATTCCTACAAAACTTGGTATGCGTATCAGGTCATATGTCTTTTAAAGAATTCTAATCAGGTTTGGGATCCGGGAAAATGGTAATCCAAACTTGGCACCATCTTGTATTATATTGTACATTTGTATATACTTTTGGTTTTTGTGTTTTGATTTTGGATTGGATCTCATTTTGGTTTTAAGTTTTGTGTGTTGGTCCTTTGGACACTTTTGGTTTGTTTTGAAAAAAAAAAAAAAAGCGAGATGTCAACTTATGTCCTTATGAATGTTGACTAAGACTAAGAGAATATGAAACATCGGAATTGTATTGCAGAAAGCTCCACGAGTATCGCAAACACATTAAAGAATATCGTTTGGAACTTGTGATGCATGAAGTTGTCAGTTTTACAAATTATGGCAAAATAGGTGGTATACTCCATCAGCATTTCAAAAAGAGCAATGCATTCATCCATATCTCATGTTACATTTCACATTGCATATACATTTCATCTCAGTTGCATCTACATTTCAAATACAATCATTGAAAAGGTGTCGAATCCTCTTAGGGTTATTACATAACATATATTAAAAGGATCCTAAGGTTGGGAAATGATGCCCGAACTATCTTGAACCAAGCACGTTTTACACATATTAAAGAGGATCTTGAGAAAAATGGTCAAAACCATACTTGGAAGAAAAGGTGAGGCGAAAGGAGTATTTCGTGTTTGTCCTATCATGCAACATAATCCTTAAAACAATGGTTTTTACCACTCCCATAGTGCTTAAAGCCTAAAATTAGAGTAGTAAGGATAGGGTTAAATCCTCATCGAACTTAGGTTGAGGATCCAATTCCCCAAAGCTCTGATTTGACCTTCATGGAGTAGTAAGGATAGGGTCTAATTCTCATCTCGCTTAGGTTGAGAATCCGATTCCCCAAAGCTTCTATTTTGCCCACTCAAGAACTTAATATTCCAAAGCAAATATTTTTCATTCTACTTTTATTGCATCATTGATATTGGATTGGAAGGATCGTACTACATGTCCCTTGCAAGGATGGGTAGTCATCCCCAAGGTTCAAGAAATCAAAATTAAAGTCAAATCCTGGATTATGGGGTTGATCTCCATCGGGGCTATAGACGCCTGACTGGCAGTGGAGTATGCTCATGCGTGGCAACATGTCTTGTCTAAAAGCAAGACCACTGACTGCTCAAACGGATAGGCTAGCCTGACGGTTTCATCCATAACAGGTTAAATCATTTTGTTCAAGATGAGGTAATGAACTCCAGGATAGAGTAGTAAGGATAGGGTCAAATTCCCATCTCGCTTAGGTTGGGAATCCTATTCCCCAAAGCTCTGATTTCACTTACACTTGCACATGGGTTCAAGATGGTAGTGACACATAACCAACTTTGGGATCTAGTAAATTAATCTAGTATGCACATATTTGGTCCTAAGAGGATTTGACAGTTTTAATATGGTTGTTCATGAAACTAGAAAGTTGGAGTCTTTGCAAAGTAGGTTGTTATATCTCTAGCACCTTCACCATACATTAAATCCTACAGGAATCATCCATAACTTCTCATATACATGGATTATAAGTGAAACAGATGATGGAATGTTGATCAATTTCAAACGATAGGGAATGAAGCACATTGCACACACCGAGCTGATGCTTAATAATTCTAATGCTTCATGTATCTCTCATTTAGTTTCATTCTTGGGATATTTGCTGACGCTTGTGTTTTGAGTTTTGAAGGTGTTCAGGTTGGGTTCTCACCGAAATGCTCAAGAGCATTTCCCAACAGAGTCACCATTTGTTGTGGCTGCTCCACAACGTACCCCAAAATTGGGGACCCACCTTTTTACATATTTTCCAAGAAGACCGAAGTGGCCCATATGCTAAAGATCAAAGAAAAAGCAAAACACCGCAAGGAGAAAAAAGTGTCGCGATATCGCGACATGTTGCATTTTCGCGGTCCAAAGCAAAGAGAAAAAGCAAGAAAGAAAAAGTGTCACGATATCGCGACATGTTGCATTTTCGCGGCCAAAAGAATAGAGAAAAAGACAAGAAAGAAAAAGTGTCATGATATCGCGACATGTTGCATTTTCGCGGCCAAAAGAGAGAAAAGTGTCATGATATCGCGACATGTTGCATTTTCGTGGATAAAAAGAAAGAAAAAGTGTCGCGATATCGCGACATGTTGCATTTTCACGGCCAAAAGAGAAAAAGTGTCGCGATATCGCGACATGTTGCATTTTCGCGGCCAAAAGAGAAAAAGTGTCGCGATATCGCGACATGTTGCATTTTCACGGCCAAAAGAGAAAAAGTGTCGCGATATCGCGACATGTTGCATTTTCACGACCAAAAGAGAAAAGTGTCGTGATATCGTGACATGTTGCATTTTCACGGCCAAAAGAGAAAAGTGTCGCGATATCGCGACATGTTGCATTTTCGCGGCCAAAAGAGAAGAAAAAAAAGTGTCGCGATATCGCGACATGTTGCATTTTCGCGGCCAGAAGAGAAGAGAAAGAACAAGGAAGAAAAAGTGTCGCGATATCGCGACATGTTACATTTTCGCGGCTAAAAGCAACAAAAGAGAGCAAGGAGGCAAAAGTGTCGCGATATCGCGACATGTTACATTCTCGCGGCTAAAAGCAACAAAAGAGAGCAAGGAGGCAAAAGTGTCGCGATATCGTGACATGTTGCATTTTTGCGACTCAAAAGGGCAGGCAAGCAGAGAAACAAGAAGTGTCGCAATTTCACGACATGTCCGATTTCTGCCAAGGGAACAGAGTAGTTGACAGTGCGTCTGATATTAGTGATGAACACCAGGACAGTGAAACTGAAGACTGCATAGTGACGTGGACATAAGGACAAAATCCAATGAATAAGACAAAATGTTACATAAGGAATCTTTAATGATTTGAAATCATTTAAGATGGTCGTTACACACGAAAGGAAACAGACGCAAGCCCATGTGGAGAAAATGAAACGAAGGGCCACAAAATAGAAACGAAAAGCCTTTTTGGAAAACAAAACACATGCATGCACAAGGGAAGGAGAAAACGAACAGTCATGGAAGGTGAAACGAACAACCATTAGAAAATGAAACGAAAAGCTTCCTGAAAGTTTTAAATACGCCAGGCAAGGATGTTTTAGGGGGTTGGAAACTACTGCGAGCAGAGTTGCAGGTTTGAAGGCAAGAGGGCCATTCTGGACCTGTTTGGGTTGTTTTTCTTCCATGGACTGGTTTGGGAAAACCAAAAAATTTTGTTATTGTAAAATGACAAATTTTTAATACATAAAATTTTAGAAAGTTGCATCTTATGGACAAGAAAGGAGGAGTCATTTTCTGCATGCAAGATTAAATGTCTATTTTTCCCCTTTTCAGATTTTAGGCTTGTAAATGGAGTTTATGCAAGTTTTCTTGGTTGCTTCATGCGAATGTTTAAATCTAAAAACCTCATTTAAAACCCTAGGAGCCAACACTTAGCTTATCTGGATTGTGCTTGTTTTGCAAGTCCAATAGGTTAGGTTGCATGCATGAAAACCTCACATCTTCGGTTTTGTCGAAATAGGATAGCATCATACTGAATGCATTTTATTTTCAGTTTTCTGCATTTCATTTTCATTTTTTTGCATTTTATTTTTCTAGAAATTTTAACTTTATTTTAATTTTCAGGCATTAAAATAAACATTTAAAAAAATTCAAAATCCAAAAATAATTTCACCATTGCGTAGGTTATACTTTAGACTTCCAATACACACTTTGAAATTTCATTTTCGGAGTTGTTTAGTTTTTTTTAAAAATTCATCGAAGTTGTTGTTTTATTGCAGATTTTAAAAATCCGAAAATAGAAAATTTCCATTTTTGGGCCGAATTTCATTTTTTCAGTTTCATGTTTCATTCATGAGCCTATGATGACATTCCCTTCATGAAAATTCCAATTTCATTGAAGGAGTTATGTTTTATGGCATTTTCACAAATTTCCATTTTGAGCCTAAAATTACCCTCTTCATAAAAATTCTAATTTTACGAAAGAGGGGTAATTTGAGCACCACATTGAAGGTCATATGAGGGCCAACTCACATTTGCTTTATTTTGGTTCAATGAACAATCACTAAAGTTTCATGGTAAAATAAACCAACATTGCCCCTTGTTTACAGTTACTTGCAATCACTAAGGTGTTCCAAGCATTTAAATTGAATATCTTTATTTGAGATTACTAATACACATATGCAAATGCTAATACAACGGAGACCTTGGAGAATTTGTTTGTTTAATTTCTTTGCAAGAGGGGATTTGGAACCCAAATCCTAAAGGAGAGTGTACTTTCACAACTGGGTGAAAATACCACTCAAAATTAAGGAAAAGTACATTAGCCTTTAACGATAATATATGAAGATGCAAGTGTTGAAGGCCCTAAAACCAAGATATTAGGAAGGACCCTACAAAATGAAAGTGACCTCCCATATACAATACATATATTGGAAGGCCATTATTAGAAACTGTAGTGAATTTTCACTACACTTAAAATATTTTTATTTAGAACAATTTTGAAAAAATGGCAAAGAAAAGACAAATAGGTATTAGGTAGAGAAAGAGGTGTCATAAAAATATAAGGTGTCTTTCCTATCATTCAATTATTTTAATCAATGGTCAGTGCTACTTTATAAGGTCAAAAGGTTGACTAACAACCCCAAAAAATTTCTATAGACCATTTGATCAAATTATCAATGGCCTATGCTCTTTTATAAACATTTTGACCAAAATCAAAAGTGGAAAGTTCTACAAGCCACCCAAAAACATATGTAATTTCTCAAAAAATACCTAAAGGTCAAAAGTGATGCAAATGTTTGAAGATCAAAAAGTAATAAAAACTCTAAAGATTGATAATGAAGAAAATACTTTCATGTCAAATCACGGAATTTTAAGATATTTTCAAGGATAGGTGGGGGATTTTTTTAAATTTGGACTATTTGAAAGAGTCTAATGAAATATTAAAAGAAAATAATTTCTACAAACCTTTTGATAGAATTTTATAAAGGTATAATTTTTTTATGAAAATACAATGCAAGAAGACAATCAAATATTTCATAAACTATTTGATTGAAAATAAATGACCCGAATGTCTTTGGATAATGAGGGAAGTTATGGGAGAGACAACAAAATTTGGTATAAAAGGCTTATATAATGCAAAAAATGGTTAAGGAAAATAAATATCATGTGGTAAATCCATAGAATATAAAGGTCATATTGCATAACAAGTAATATCCAAAGACATTATAGCTAGTGTACAAACTCCTAGAAAGGTAGTTGAGTTGAGAAAATGAGTAGTTACTAAAGGTTATAAAACCACCTATACCACTTGGGATTAACAATCCAAGGAGAGTGGTTGACCTATTGAAGATAAAAATATGGTAGCTACAACAAAAGTACCCTCAAATCCAATAGTGTTGATTACAATGGATGCCTATGTTCAATATCGAGGATCTCTAGATAGGTAGTTGAGTAGTAGTAGTGGTATTTTCACATCTAAATGCTTATAGTCATTTGGCATTGGTGATTATAGATCTAGAGACATTAAAAAGACCAAAATGCTTTTTATAGGTAAGATCCCTATTGGTCTCGAAATCTACCTAAGATAAAGGATTGTGCACCCATATATCCTGAACAACTTTGAATGACTACGAGGACATAAGGCTCTCTGGTCAATCTCTAGAGAAGGCTGGTTCCTTATGAAAGCCCTATCTGACTACTTCCTAAATGTGTGGGAAAAGGGTGCTAAAAGTAATTAAACATAGTCAAATATAGAACTTATGGTAGTGTGTATTAGGTCACATAAAAACACATTCAAGAGACTATGTCATAATACAAAACAAAGTTCCTAACAAACCAGGTCATTTCTCATCAATTGTAGAATATTTTACTCATATTTAGATGTATCTTATTGGACTATGAATTCCTAAACAAGCAAATGAGTCATGAGAGAGAATATAGAATGTAGAATTGACACCATTAATATTCAATAAGCTAAAATTAGAAATAAGCAATCACTCATACATTCACATTCCACAACTAAATTGAACCAAAGGTTAAACAACTTCCTTTGTATTAATGTACAAAATCCTAGCTTACATGTAAATTGTAAAAGACTAAGATGCAACCCTTTGAATGCCATGCATTATTATAAATGCCTAAGAAGTACTTATGTATGTATTACACTGTAGATAAATAGCTCATATTAATTGAGTGACCATTTCCTCCATATTGCATTGTATTTTTATTATTTCTATTTATAGCATATTTTAGTCATATTGTTGTTTCACTTTCTTTCATATTTCCTATATTTCATTGGGACCTATGTTAGATCTCTCAACAATATATATCCTCAAAATCTAATAAGAACAACTATGAGGTAGAGGTGGACTTGTCAAATAAGGATATGGTGTATAAAGAGTGATGTTGATCCTTTGAATCCTTTTAATATTTTTGTACCTTTTGAGTTGATAGTCCAATTGGGCATTTCCATTTTTATCCTTTTAGTCTTGTTATATGTTTGTTCTATGACAAGACTCAATCTTGATGTTTGTTTTGTAAAGTTGTAAAAGGTTCAGGGACCCTTTCAAAAAAAAATCATCTAATAAAAAACAATAGGAATACCATAATCATAAATTCTGCAAGGATGAAATCCCTTGTGTTTTTATAAGGAATGGCTATTGAGTACTATAGTTTAACTTTGAATTACATAATGAAAAATTAAAAAAATATACATTTACTCCCTTTTGTAGGTCTTTTTTGTTTTATGCAAAATTTCCACTTTAGAAGGTAGAAACTATATCCACGAGAATTAAACTAGCTTCTCATTCTCTTTCTATTATACACATATATTTTGGTATTCATGTAATTTATCCCAACTTAAAAATATGTTGAGAACCTAGGACTATATTTGTGTCTTCCATATACACCATGTATAAACACACACATCTAGATATAGTTACCCATAAGAAGTTTGACAATATATACCCTTTCTAAATAAGGGGTATTTCCATAATTTAAAACCAATATATTAAATTTTATCTAAAGTGAGAACATATAATACTCAAATTTTACAAAACTTTACTACTTTAATGACGAGTGTGGTTAGAATTAATCAATTTAGAAACTTTTGATTCTTTATAATATATTGTACCTTTATGGTTTGGTGATATTTCACAACCATTGAGTGTAATCGATTTGATCATACTCCAATATGGAATTCTTAAGTTAATATTAATCCTTTGCGTTAAAGATGAGTTCTTCAATGTGACCTTGATGTGGGATCATCCAAGTAGAGTCATTTTTTTATTTTGTATGCACATGGTTTTTGGTGCATATGGTTTGGTGCATGTGGTTTTGTGTGTGGGGTTTGTGTATGTGGTTTGTGCACAAGGTTTCAGTGTGCATATGGCTTGCTATAAAGAAAACTAAAAAAAATATGTCAAAGTTGTGCTCCAAGAGCAAGATCAAAGACTTGGGGAGAGAACATAAGTTGTGAACCAAGGTTTCAAAAGTTATTTTAAGAATGTATTAAACTAATAAACTAGATTTCTAATACTATAACCGTTGATATTGTGCAAATAAATCGTAAATCAATTATCTAGGATTTCAGGGTTAGAAAAGGGTAGAGAAGGTTGTAACATGTTTTTTCTCTTTCCTGTATTTCAAATGACTATCAACCTTTGAGGATGGAGAGCATGTATTGTTCTCTATTGTAGATAGCAAATCCACCTCCCAGAAGAGGAAGAAGTAAAAAAATAGATTTGCACAATATTGTTCACTAATTATACAAATGAGAAGTTATAAAATGTACAATTGGGTGTAATTGTACAAATTTATAAAAATTTCAAGTAGAAATTAAAGTCAAATTAGGTGAAATGTGCATTTAAGGTAAATTTAATAATAATCAAATTAGACATAAGAAGGCCTTAATGCAAGTTGATTGTTAAGAGTATGGTAGTTGTAAATGGTGGTTGTCTCAAGAACCACTTTGGAATGGCTCGGGAAAGAATTATAAAGACACTCCATTCAATTTTGATGGTTGTTCATCATAGTTCAATTCATAGTTTTTCATTCATGTTCAACAATGGTTGATGATAGTTTTTGTTGATTCATTTTTGATAGTCCAGTCATATTTTTCTTCATGGTAATTACACATATTCATCAATAATTATGGAAGTAGCATTATAATTGTGAGTTACTATGAATTCTATTGTACAATTGAATGGTAATTCTAGATTGTGTATTTTGTGCAAGTATGGCCATAATGGAATAGAATACGAACATTGTGACAAGGGAATTATGTTATTTATGAACTCTTAACCTTGGATAACGTTGAGGGATTGATCCTACACATAATTATTGTTGTACAAAAATATTATTTTGTTTTTTTACGATTTCCATAAATGTTCTTGGTGATATAAATTGATGGGTAGTGAACTAGGGTTTGCATGTCATGGAATATGTTAGCAACTTTATTAGAAGAGTAACCTAAAATTACCTTGAAAATAATCCATGAGCAATATGGAAAATATGAAGTGAGATTTATAGCAAGCGTTTGTGCCAAACGATACAACAAACTAATCATATCGTACATTTGATCATTTTCCTAAATTGGAATGGAAATTACACTATGAAATTTTCACATTATGGAAAACTAGGGTTTCAAAGAAAACAATTACAAAAGTAACCGATTTGAGTTACAAAATGACTTCCAGTGAGTTGACTAAGTGGAAAGTTGTACATGCCAACCTTTTGTATGATTTACAATTTGTACAAGCAAATTTGTGAAGCTGCAAATTGTTCACTAGCAAATTATACAAGTTATACAATTTGAGTCAAAGTGATTTTGGAGCATAGGAACTCATTCCAAGATATTCCACTTCACCTCCCACTCTAGGAATACTACCCCATGTGCTACATCTACAAGGAATGATACTGTATATTTATAGAAGCTTATTTGAGTTCTCTAAGTAATATTCTTGCATTTTAAGCTTGCATCATGTTGTGTTAGGCATTATTTATGCTTTGAACATACTACTTGACTGCATAAAGAGGTATCAAATCCACTATGTTTAATCATTGGTTACATTTAGATGCTTGTCATCTAAATCTACTTCTGGAAAAAACATGACAATAGTATAGAGGGGAGTTATCAACTGTGAGTAGTGATATTCTCTTGAATATCATGAAAAAGGAATTGTGCAAACCTGTGGGTGGAATATAGTATTTTGAGTGCATATATCTGTCCAAGGGGAGCATCGATGACAACCCATGGGTGGATAAATTTATAGAGGCAAGGAGAGGTATATCATAATTTATTCCAACAAAATTTCACATTGAGACAAGAGTTGATTGATATTGAAGTGTAAAAGAGTACACTAAAGATTTCCAAAGGTCTTTCCATTTCAACTAGACAACTACAGACTATTGTAGTTACAGTTTTGAGGTATGTTAATGATCCCAAACTTTCTATTCAATATGAAATTAGTATGTTGAATATTAAGAGCATGGATGATGCATATCAATATGGATGAGAAGCTCAATAGGAAGTTTGTATAGTTCTCTAGAGGTAGAGGCATGGGAAAAAACCAAGGCGCTAAGGATCATATAGTCAAGAAGTACGATAATATTATGAGCTCAAGAAGACCTCAAAGAGGTAAATTCTAACCTAAAAAATATAGGGGAATGCTACAAGGTATTAGGATAAGACTCAATGGTTCAAAGGAACCTAATTTAACTATGGACTTCCACGATAAATTCATAGAATGCAAAAAGCCTCCAAAATCCAACAACAAAGCTCAAAATAGAGCTAATCTAGCTGAGGGATAGGAGGAAGAGAGTTATGATGGATATAAATATCACACCATTGTAGGAGATAGTGAGAAATAATTGTTAGGAAAACACTAACATCAAGTGAATATGATGGAGAACCCTAGTAGAGAAAGAGCATTTTCAAGACTAAATGCTTGTTAGGAGGAAAAATATGCAAGGTGATTGTGGAAGGAGGTAGCATTAATAATTTGGTATCAACCTATATGGTTGAGAAGCTTAATTTGAAGACTATGGATCATGTAAAGCCATACAAAGTTTTATGGCTGCAAAAATACCACCAAGTCACCATGGATAAGAGATGTAAGGTATCATTTTATATTGGGAAATAATGTGATGAAGCATGGTGTGATGTGATTCCTATGGATGCATCCCATTTTTTGGTTATTAGACCCTATTAGTATTATATAAAAATACTCCATGATGTTTACCTAAATATTATCATAGTTGATAAGAGATGTAAGTAGTGGAAATTGAGATCCCACAAGCTTGATGTAAATGAAGTTAGTTATGGTCTAATACTTCTTGGAGAAAAAGGGTACCTAGAGGAGACAAAGGGGAAAATAGTGTGCTATGCATTGCTTCCTAGAGAGGAACAAAGGCATGAGACAATACCTGTTGAAGTTGTAGCAATATTGAAGGATTATCCTAATGTTTTCACTGATGAGGACATGCCACTCAATTTGCTACCCATGAGGAAGATCTCCCACAAGATGGATTTTATTCCTAGTGTTAATATACCCAAAAAAGCACCACATAGGATAGAGCTTATGAGAACTATGAATTTGAACAAGAAATTAAAGAATATGCTTGAGAGGGGCTTGATTAGAAAAAGCATAAGCCCATGTGCAGTACTTGTTATCTCCACACAAAATAAAGATAATGAATGAAGGATGTGTACTAATTTCTAATCCATTAACAAGATCAGCTTTGTGTGTAGTGATCTTGTTGATGGATTAGAAATATGAAAGTCCACCAAACCTGTCCATGAAGTTTTCCCTTGTCCAGAAAGTCCATCAAACCTCAGAGTATTCTACTTTGGTCGGTGTACAGAATGTGTATTTAATTTCTAAAGTCCATTTGATCATTTTATTTAGTTGTGCCTCATAGTCCGCAATTATCTCTTGCAAGTCAGTCACTTTGGTTTCGAGAATTTCATGTTCATTCTTCAACTTAGTTTCATAGCTTTCCATTTCCACTCCTTTCACCCCATGGAAATTAGCCTTCTATTCAACAGTCTTCATAAATTCCATCATTTTATTTTCTCGATCAATGGCACTCCTCTTCAACCTCTCCTACAAGTGGGATTATGTTCGAGTCACCACTTGAAGTTCTTCATTCTTCTCAACAATGGTCTCTAGGTGGTGATGAATATTAGCTTCCAAGGCAAAAATAGTATCTTCTCTAGCCTTCAAATGTGCTTGCTTCTATAGGAACAATTCATTTGTTTCTCCCTTGGGAAACATTATATGGAATGGTCTAAAGAGTGGCTCAAAGGTATCGATTGACCGAAATTATAGAAATTTTTGCTTTGTGGATACTCTCCCCATTTGAAATCATGGATAAGAAGGAAGTGGAGAGATTTAAATAGAACGCTTTTGTCCGTCTTCGCTTGTTGCTCTATTTTGGGTGAAATAAATTTCAAGCATCAAAGAAGACTTTTCAAAGGCACTTGGATCAAACAAATAATGAGAATTTAATGATTGAGGTGAAGAGTCGCTATATTTACTAATTTCTTTCTAAAAAGGATGCAAAATTAAAGATCACAAGATGATTTTCATGAGTTCCAAGATATTCCCTATTTATTTCACCTCTTTTAAAAATAAGGCTCAGGTTTGGTGGACTTTCTGGACAAGGGAAAATTTCCAAGGAACAATGGAGGTACCAATTCAATGACCATATTTGCAGTTTTCTATGCACCGACACCCAAATTTATTGATTTCCTAAGAGTTTTTCCTTAAAAGCTAGATTTTAGCTACATAAGGAAGATTTTTGAGGATTTTTTTGGATAAGATTCCTCTTGCTAGTTCCTGATCCAAGGATATTTTGTATTTTATGTATTAAATGAATAGAGACAAAAATCTCTATAGATACTATACATTTTCAATGTGAAAAAGGAGGATAGACACTCTGTAAAAAAAACACTTCATGTTTTCTATGTAAATAGAAGGAACCCAGATTTTGATTCTGCAAACGATTTTTACGTGTGATTTCTCTCTGCTTTAATCATTTTTTTTATATTCATATATGTTATCTACTAAGTTTAAATTCTGCATCTAGATTTGAATGTTGTTGGTGAGGGAGTGAGTACGAGAATGCAACTCTGGAAGTTATCTTCATGAAATCGTAAGTGGATTATTTTCCTTCTTTCTATTCTATGTTGCTATAACACTTGATTCAAATTTTTGCTACTAATCTATCCCCAATCCTACATCTTCTAGCCTATGGCTATATTTCCCATTTATTTTCATCATTTAAATTTATTTCCTGCAACTCTAAACTTAAAATCGATGTAGGATTAGTAAGGGAGCCAACCCTCTCTAGAGATTGGCCTGGAGGACATTTATTTCCTCCAAAATTTTAATGTTGGCCATGTCTAGGGCGCACAAATGTATGTTTGTATTTTAGGTAGATATTTGACCAACAATATGGCATGGGCCACACATAACCCAAGGTTGATTATATTATAATATTATATTATATTATATTATATTATATTATATTATAATATTAATAGTAGGCTTCTCAGAGTAGAATAAGAACATGGATATATAAAGAAGATATATTTGTCATTGTAATCAATATGGAGAGGAATATTATGTAATCATATTTTCCTATGAAGTGGCTAATGGGACTTTGCCCTCCTTAAGTGGCACTCTCATCTTGGGATATCTTATGGAGTTATTCCTTCCGTAAGGATTACTATTGGTGTTTCCCTACCTCAAGGGTATTATCTATATCTCTCTCATTTGTGGATTTTTATTGTGGATAATTATTTGTGGATGAATGATTTGATACTCTACATAATGGTGAATGATTTATGTTAATAATAATAAAGCTATGCCAAAAGTGATATCAAGCAACAATTTTGGCAAAGAGGAGATTTTTTTGTGGAATTATAGAATTAAGGCAGATTTTTTTTGGAAAAACATCTCATATTTCAGGAGCCATATCTTTGCTAAATTTTAACTGATTTAGGCAATTCTTGGATCAATTTGTGCAAATTTTGAAGAGCTTTAAAATGGCCAGATAAAGGAATCTTAGTAGTATTGAGGGAGATACAACCTTTTAAAGTCAATCATATGGAATAAGGACAGTGACAAATTTTGCAAATATTTTGTAGAAAAACATCTCATATTTTAGGAGTCATATCTATGCAAAAGTTTATCCGATTTAGACGATTCTTGGACTAGTTTGTGCAAAATTTAAAGAGATTTAAAATGAGTAGTCATATAAATGAATATGAGTAGTATTAAGGGAGAAACGACCTTCTAAAGTTGGCCATATAGAACAAGGGCAATGACGAATTCTCTATTCGTTATTTTTTCAAAAGACAAAATTTGATTAGTTCGAGTAAGCAAATTAGTTGCTATTTATTTTTTTTGGAAGAAAAAATGTAGATCTAGTTTTTTATGTGGAATTTTAGCTTCAATTTAGTGGGGAGTTATATATTTTTTAAAAACCCTAGTTTGCATTAGGGTATGATATATTTTCATGAAACCCTATATTTGCATTATCTTGAGGTGTGAACTTATGGAGCTACAAAATTTTTATGGAGAAGATGATATTGATGTTAGGGATTGGTGGAAAAAATTTAAATGGTTGTATCAACCTCTTTGGAAAATTATGCTTCCTCGCTATCTTGGAGGAGAAGCTCTCTCCTGGTTTTATAGTTTTAATAGTGCCTTCACTTGGGATGAAATGGAGCATGCATTCTTGAGCAAATTGATATATTTTCATTTTCAAAGAAATTTAGATATTTGTAAGAGAGATCTTGAGGAAAGGAATAAAAAGATAGATAGCTTGATGGATGTCATAAGAAACCATGAAAATAAACTACAAGGAATTCAAAATGACAAGAATGAAATGAAAGGTGAATGGGAAGTTCTCAAGAAACATAATGAATACTATGAAAAAGAAATAAAATTAATCAAAGATAAAGAGAAAAATGTTAAGGAATATAGTGATAAGAATTAAGCCACATCTTTGGATTTTCAAAAGCAAGGGAAGGATCAAAAGGATTTAAATTAATTTAAAATTTCTATTTTGCAGGTTCATGGAAGCATTTAAAAGAAACAAGTTATTATTTCCATTGATCCTAGTAGCAGATACAATTTTATTAATATTGCTTTGGCCAAGGGGTTGTAGGTACAAGCAACAAAAATAAAGGACATACATCTTGAGGGTGAGAATGTTTAGATTTTTGAAGGTTTGAAGATCACCATGGATAAATATATTTTACATTTATATTTTCATACTATTGAGATGAATTATGAGGATATTGTTCTTGGTTATCCTTGGTTAGATTCTTTGGGTACTGTTAACATTAATGTTCAAAAAAAGTTTATGAAGTTATGGTACAAAAAAAACAAGATAACATTACAGGATATTTCTTAGATTAAGGACCAAGGATCCAAGGAAAAATAAGAAGTGGTTGCAGAAAAACAACTTGAAGAACAAATAGAAGAACCTAGAACAAAATCCAAGAAGGTAGTAATAGCAACAAAGTCCATGGAAGAGGCAGTAACAATTGATTCCATGGAAAATTAAGTAGTAGAGTCCATGGAAACTTTGATAGAAGAGCACAAGGACACACCAAACAAAGAGAACAAAAAATCACAAAGTGTAGAAGATTTTAAAATAGTGAAGACAAATGTTAAGGAGTTAAAGGAAGTAGTAGTTTATCGTCATCCACAACACCATGAGAAATAATAATATTGGAGGTATGGCTAAAGGAAACAATATTATGGTTCTACATAGAATCAGAAGGGCACCAAGTATGGTAGTTTTTGGAAGAGAAAGCATAGTGATCTTGGTTTTCAGAGTGGTTCATCAAAATCAAGGAAAAAGTGGACCCATCTTTCAAGTTATCAAAATACAATAGCAAAAGCGTGAAGCTAATGAAGTATATTTGGATACTCAAGTGGAAAAATGGCATACCAACATCAATATGTCACTAGGATGGATGGATGATCGAGATTGGTACCAGTTGCTTACATTGCTTGGAAAATCATATTATCTTGTTTCTTCATATGTTTTGAGGATGAAACATTTATAAGGAGGGTGGCATGATAGGATGCTTAGGAATAGATATTTTGGGATATATTATTATATTTTATAAGGGTTGACATGGGCCAAGTATAACCCAAGGTTGATTGTATTATGATATTATATTATATAAGTAGTAGGCTTCCCAAAGTAGAATTAGATGGATATATAAAGAAGAGATATTTGTCATTGTAATAAGGATGGGGAGGAATCTTATGTAATTGTATTTTCCCATGAAGTGGCTTATGGGACTTTCCCCTCCTTAAGTGGCACTCTCATATTGGGAGATATTTTGGAGTTATTCCTTCCTTGAGGATTATTATTGGTGTTTCCCTACCTTAAGGGTATTATCTATCTCTCACATTTGTGGATTCTTATTGTGGATAATTACTTTTGGATGAATGATTTGATATTTCTATATAATGGTGAATTATTTATGTTAATAAGAGCTTTCTTATCTAGCCCACATGGACCCTTATTTTATAAGAAGGTTATATTATCATGCATTTCATACATAAGGTTCAGTAATTAATTTATTCTATTAGTTCCTCTTGGTTTAAATAGATGGATTTGATTGAGTCATTTTCGTATAAGTATGGATGAATGCATTAGGCTCTACTTTTTAATACTATAATCTAATACCATATATAAATTTATTGGAAATATGGATGAACTTGTAAGATCCTTTTTTTTTAATATTAGTATCTAATACCATATGTAACAATCATACCTATTATATTTAAATAAATGAGCCATATTTTTTAAACTTCAATTTAATTTATTTCTCATATCATCCTATTTTGTTTCATTCATGAGTTAATTATCTCATAATAAATGATTTTATTAAAACCTCATCAAGCTATATTAGTGATTAAGAAATTTAAGACTTTATTAGTTAAAGATATCCTCTCTCTTTCTAGATCTAATAAGTCATCTCTATTATTTATTTATATATTATTACATAGGAGATTTTATTATTCATAACTTTTTTTAGTAACTGGCAAGTGCAGGGTTTAAACCCCAGGGATTGATCCAAATAAACCAATCTGTCTCATTCTTGTTGACCCGACATGATATGGGGACCACCGACCACTTGGGGTTCGTACCGTCATCATCGATTTGACGTGCACTTAGAGGATTTGGAGGAGCAAACTACTACCTTTGCAAAGAGTTGTCTTCCCCCCAAGGTTTTAACCTAGGTCTTTTCTTGTTAAGTGCCCGGCCACAACTGCACTTACCAATAGACCTAGTTCTTGGGGTTTATCTCTATTTTCAATGACCATTTTGACCCCTAGTGTAATACCTTGCCTTGCCAACAAGACTTTGTTTTGATGACTATATATATGTATTATCATTTCATTGCCTAGCATAGTTGAAGATTATTGCAAATATGATAATATTATATGAAAATAAATTTATGTTTTATCATGGGTTTTATAAGAGGTTCACAATGGATTTAAGTAAACACTTCGTTATCTTTCCATCTTGGTTTTAAAAGAGCTAACACTTGGTTTGTGTTACTAATTACTTAAAATGGTTTTATCTCACAATAAATCAAATGAGCATATGGTTAAGTGATCAATGGATGAAGGTTATTATTCTACTTAAATTTATTTGGTGAATTATTGTGTTGGTACCCTAAAATAAAAACTTATTAACCATGTAATTATGGTTAATTATTCAAGGGCTTAACCCATTTTGTAAAACATGAACAATATGTATTTATTTATTTGTAAATATACTTAAAAACATATTTAAAAATGAAATTAAAAAAAAAATGGGGGAATGGGTGGGAGAATCCCATCCCTCATGATTGACTATCAAAGGGGATGGGAAAAAAAGGGAAGCATGCACAGTCTGACTGGGGCAATATGGGGAAGGAGAAATGAGGAGGAAAAAAAATAGGAGGAACAAGGAAAAGGGGAGGGAGCAAAAATTGGCAAAGGGGAACAAAGCAATCAGAGAGAGAGAAGGGAGACTGGACTTGCAGACAGATAACAAGAGCTTCTTCCCTTTCATTTTCAAACTAATGTTAGAAAGTTTACTTGTGAACAAGTTTTCTAGTTGCTTGAACACAGTATGATGTAGTCCCGTAAAATCATACTTTCATTTTAGTGGAATAATGTTTAGAAACATGTAGAGCTCTATGGAATAAGGATGTAGTCCCATAAGAGATATGTTCAATATTATGCATTGCACTATTGCATTTTAAAAAAAGGAGGCCTAATGTCAGAAGCTCTCTTATAGTTTAATAAAAGGTTAATTTTTATTTTATGATAATTGGATGTTAAAGCTAATATTTCCACATGGGTATTGTTATAATATTGTTATAATACATTGGTAGAGAGGCTTTCCTTTTAAATATCAACATCAATAAGGCTTATGACAAAGTAACCTGGAAATTCTTACAAGAGGTGATGAGGAAGTTTGGCTTTAGCGATCGGTGGGTCACCCTTATTTCGGCTTATATTTATTTAGTTTGGTGCTCCATTCTAGTGAATGGATCGATGTCTAGCTTTTTTAAGTCTCACCGCAATTTGAGGCAAGGTGATCTGCTTTCCCCCTTCATCTTCCTCTTTGTGGCAGAGGCTTTGGGGAGATCAATTGGAAGGTTGAGTGGGGAGGTGGGTCTTCATCTAGCTCTCCCATGTCTACCTGTATCTCATCACCAATTTGTTGACGACACTCTGATTGCTAGTGGTGCATCAATATTTTTTGCCTAGGATATTAAAAATATCTTATTGTGTTATGAGAGGGCTTCTGGTTAGGATATCAACTTTACAAAGAGCTTTCTCTATTTTTTTAACACTCGAGAAGCTAGGAAATCAAATATTGTGAATATACTCAATTTTAGGATTGCCATGTTACCAGAAACCTATCTTGGTATGCCTTTCTTCATGGGGAGAATGAAAGACTCACTGTGGGACCCTTTGATTGAAAGAATCCGATGTAAACTAGAATCTTGAAAAGGGGTGTTGCTGAACCAAGCAGGGAAGGCAATACTTGTTCAAAGCATGCTCTAGAGCATACCCATTTATTTCATGTCCTTATTCATGCTCCCTACTAAAGTAATAGATAAAATTGATCGTATTTGTAAAACGTTCCTTTGGGCTGGATTGGATTTAAAAGGTAAGTACCACTTGGTCTCTTGGGATCATATTTACAATAGGAGAAAGGATAGGGGTCTTAATTTGAAAATAGAAGCACTTATAAATAGAGTCCTTGTTGGTAAATCATGGTGGTTGGTTGCTTCGAACGTTGAGAGACCTTGGTGTTCTATCCTTAAAAAATATATGAATTTAATTCTTTCTTTTCAAATGATCTCTCCCAAAGAGGCTACATTTTTTGGAGAAGCTTAATGAAGATTAGGGACTTTATGAAGGATAAAAGTAGGTGGATCATTAGTTATGGGAGAAACATCAAGTTTTGGGAAGACCATTGGTTGAGGGAAGAGTCGTTATTGGATGACCCAAATCTCAGGGTTCTTTCTTTGAAAGTGATGAAGGAAGGTGAAATTTGGGTTTCCCAATATATGCCTATTGCTAATGGTAGGTGTTCATGGAATTCTCATCCCTATTGGGTGTCAAACCAGAACAATTTGATTAGTTGGAAGAGACATTTAGTGGAACTTAATAGGTATGCGATCAGATAGGATGATTCTAGATACCGTTTAAATTGGAGTGGGAAAGCTGAAGGTGACTTTACTATGTAATCCACTTATTTCTTCCTTCTCCTAGAAGATGAGGCCCTTTTCCAACAAATCTTATTTGGATTAAAATACTAATCCCAAAGATCAATATTTATTTTTGGTTGGTGGCTCAAAATAAAATACTTTCTTTGGAGAATCTTCGAAAGAGGAGTCACATTATGGTGAACAGATGCTATCTGTGCAAATCAAACTGAGAATCCATGCAACATCTGCTCCTCAACTACCCATTCACATGGTAGGTATTTATATTTATTTGTGTTTAAAATTTATTGGGTGTTTCCAGGTATGCCTATTGTCAATGGTAGGTGTTCGTGGAATTTTGTAGACACCAATACAACACAAATCTGATTACGTGACTGTAAACACTGATCGCATTGACACACATAGCCCCCAGGGCAACCCTTAGAGGTTAAACAGTGGTCCTAACCACTCTCACAATAGTTTTGGAAGGTCAAAGGTCAATTTGGAACCTTTCAGGCACTCTGCTCTCTACTCATTCCACCCAGGGATGATTACAAATTGGTATTCATTCCACCCAGGGACGATTAGCAGTATTCACTCTAGGGTGGGGTGAATAACAGGTTTGACAGGAAAAAAGTCAAATATTGACAAATGGCATCTTAGATCCGCCACTTAACTCTTCCTTCATTGCATGGGAGTGTGAGTGAGCATTTTTTAGTGCTAGAGGTAGTTACAGGGATAGTCATGGAGCCCCTAATCAAGGAGGAATTTTCTCCCTCCTGGGAAGGCATGATTTCCAAGTGGTTCCTTTGCATGCTCATTTAGAGAGACCGTCAGGTCTATAAATTGGTGATTCTTCTCACCTCAAAATATATAGAGAAGGAGAATTTTGAGTAATGAAGTGCTACCATTTTACTGCCACACACACCTTTTGATTTGTGCCTTTCACATCCTTGATCTCTTTTGGAAAGGAGGTCATAGGGTGGTTATTGGAAGCGCAAATTCGAAACCAAAACCTGAAATTTGGCCACAAAATCCTACCAAATTTTCCAAAAACACTCCACAAGAGGTTTTGGACCCATCCCAAGTGGATTGGTGCCAAAATCGGGCCCAAAACGGTGGGCGTACTCCCCCAGGTGCCCCCTGCACTGTTGCAGTCCTAATCGCCATGCCCCGGAGCGATTATAAATTTGTGGTAGATTTCCTTTATATTATTTTTTCATATGATTCTATACTTCTTAGATAGGTTGTAATTTAAATTTCACATCGTTTTGAGCATTTTTGATCATGTTTTTATCATTTCCCGCATTTACTAACATGCAGGTAGCATCATCAAATTCCCGGTGATAGAGGCCAAATTGGGAAAATATGACCTTCTAGGTCTTCCCCAAATACCCCCTTTTATCTAACACCCAACTTTATAGGTGATTTGGAGCTTCCTGAATGTGACATTTGGGACAGTGCTTTTTGACACTTTGTTGCAGGTCTATTCGTCCCGCCCTAGAGCGAATACGAATCTGTGGTGAATTTTCTAACTGTTACATTTGTAGTGTCTTCCTTGTGATGTTTTTATGTCCCTATAAAATTTTCAATTCATTTGGATCTATTTCAGTTATCGTTTCATTTATATTTTGCATGTGCTAATTGAAGGCGTGGGGATTACATGTTATATTTTATCTACAGGTGCTACTGAATGTTTTCTATTTCCTTGAATGTAGGGTATCAAAATTATAGGAGAAGCAATGATTCAAGACTCATCAACACAAGTGGTGGTGACATTTTATCTGCCCACTTTACATGTGGGCACGCGAAAGAAGGAATGGCATCCATTGATGTGACAAGAACACATTTAACGCTCCTAGCCCCTGAAAAGGGAGGAGGCAAATTGTAACCAAGTTTGGAAGCATATTAATAAAAAGGGTTGTCTTCCATATTGGATTTCTATTTGGTTTCAATTTTTTTATGCCTCTTTCCTTTCATGCACTTCCAATTCATAGGATTTAGCATTATCTTTTGTTTCGTTTGCATCACATCTTGGATTTTACTTTTTGTTTCCATATCATCCTGCTTTCAGTGGAAATCTACTGAGGATATGCCTAGAAGAATGGAATTTGAGGTTCCTAGTTCACCTGACATGGAGTGGACTCAGGAATAACTTCCATTTCCTCCCCCTCAATCGCCAACAATCATTGTTAAAATGGCCAATACAGGCCTAGGGGAGTATCTGGTGTGGAATATTATAGCAAAACCCGCACTTGAGTCCATGCAGGACATGGGGAGACATCATCTCCCCATAGGCACTATTTTTCCTCTAGGCTACCTGCAAAACCAGACAAATTTTATGTATGGGGGCCTTGATCATGGTATTGAACCTTGCATGCAAGAGTACGAAGATGAAGAGCATTTTACTAAAGACATAAACTATTTGTCCAACCCAAATTTCACTTTGAGATATCTTGGCCAATGCAATTGGCATGGATATGGGTTAGGTAGATATGATCAAGGAGTGCGCGTTCTCTACCAACCAAGGTATCAGATGCCATACGACAAATCAGGGGTAGGGTTCAACCACCCTCGACCCTTGGACATCTTGGTAGAAAATATGCAAGGCCTAAGGATAGTCAACAAGGGGGGATTGGAATTAGATCCATATAGCAACCCTAACACAACATATACACTGGGGGATTATATCCCATTATTGACAATCGACCTTGTTGACCACAACAACCCTTTCCCTTCGCTCGAGAGAGGAGAAAGTTCAAGAACTCACCTATAAGAGAGGTATAGACAAGGTCAGGAAGGATATTTCAAAGATGAGTTAGAATATGAGGTAGCACCATGGGACCCTTTTGAATCAAATAGCAATCACTCACAAGTGACCCCCATGGATGATTATCAAGAAAGCCTTTTCGCAATGTTCCCTTTGGATGCTCCAATCGAGCAAGTGCCCCCTTAAGAAAATGAGGTCCCCCCGTAGAGAGCAAAACAACCCCAATGGAGCCAGATCAATTTTCTCGAGCAAGACGAGCCTCTAACATTGCAAATAGTTGTTGGAACCAATGAAGGCCTTTGGATCTTTGACAGTGATTATGAAGATGAAATTGAGATGGCATATCTCAATCACATGCGACAGATACAGCAACAATATCCCCTTGGATATTGATGACATTTTTGAGAAACTAAACATAATGTCAGGGCATGAGTGGCACATAAACCTAGCGTAGTAGGACCAAGTGTTGAATCCACCACTTTGGGCATACGTAGAGCACCTACCACCTAGAGACCCTATAGAGATATCAGTGTCGAGGGCAGACCCTGTCCTCCTATCCACACATAGTGTAGATCCATTCATGCCAATAACTGAATCCAGAGGACAAAGATCATCCAAAATGTTTGAGTCATCACACCCACGGTAATGGAGACCAAAATAATTTCATCAACATGATCTCCATTGACTTAACCGCCCCCATCCACAATATGGTTGATCCAACATAGTCATTGTATCTAGACATAGATGCCATAGACTGGGATCGCATCAATTCACCACCATCCCCATAAGAGTACTAGCCTTTCGGTGAGATGCTTCATTTCACCCCAAGGCCAACTCAGGATATCTTCCATGCTGAAGAGGGACCCGAGGTTCCTAACGATGATCTAAACTTAGCAAATGATATCCACTTGATCCCAACTCCACACTAGTTGGAGGACGGATCCCACATGTCAATCGAGGAGACGACTAACATAGACATCAACTCTGATCTAATAAATCCAAAAATTATCAAGCTGAGGGTAAGTCTATCCCCGAAGAGCAAGCCGACTACATTGCCCTTCTCAAAGAGAAGGAGGTTTTTGCATGGTCCTACAAAGACATGTCGGGGCTAGATCCACAACTAGTCACGCATAATCTAACGCTTGATCCGATAGTCAAGCCAGTTAAGAAAAAACTATGCAAGATGCACCCAAAAATGGCCTTAATGGTCAAAGATGAATTACAAAAGCTGTTGGATGCACAGTTTATCATCTACATGGATTAACCACCATGGTTTTCCAACATGGTTCTCATCAAAAAGCTTGACGAGAGGATTCACATATGCACTAATTTTTGAGATCTAAACAAAGCGAGTCATAAGGATAATTTCCCCTTGTCGAGCATCGATGCATTGGTAGATGCTACAATGGGTGACAAAATGCTTTCCCTCATGGATGGTTTCTCGGGATACAATCAGATTCATATCAATCTCGAGGACAAACTAAAAACAACGTTCATAATGCCTTGGGGGACATTTTGCTATAAGGTCATGCCCTTTGGCCTTTAAAATGTTGGTGCCACCTACCAACGTGCCATGACGTACATCTTCCATGATCACATGCATAAAACTATGGAAGATTACATGGATGATTTGTTGGCAAAATCTCTTTTACACCCAGATCATCTCAATGACTTAAGCAAAATCCTCGATCGCCTCATGGAACATAAAGTCAGACTGAATCCCAAGAAGTGCATATTTGGCATCACATCTGGAAAACTCTTGGGTTTCATAGTATCAAAACTAGGCATCGAGGTGGACCCAAACAAAGTCAAGGCAATCTTTGAAATGCTTCCCCCAAATACCATCAAGCAGCTTAGAATCCTACAGGGAATGGTCGCATCAATCAAATTCTTCATAGCACATCTATCTAACAAGTGCCGACCCATGAATAAATTATTGCACAAGGGGGTTTTATTTCAATGGGATGACGAGTGCTAGTCAGCCTTTGATGACATCAAACAATACTTGGCTTCACCGCTAGTATTGGTACCACCTAGACCAGGAGTTTTGCTCTACTTATACATCTCAGCTACTAAGGTGGCACTGGGCACCATGCTAGCCCAGAAAAACAAACTAAACAAAGAACAAGCTACTTACTATCTTAGTCGCACCCTGGTCAGTTATGAACATAACTATGCATACATCGAGAAGCTCTTCTTGGCAGTGGTTTTTGCTACAAAAAAGCTATGCCATTACATGCTGAGCAACAAGACATATGTTGTGTCTAAGGATAATCCATTGTGGTACATGATGAGTCATACTTATCATAGTAGTCGCATGACAAAATGGATCATGTTGTTGACAGATTTTGACATAGAGTTTATTGGACAGAAATCCATCAAAGGTCAAGTCATAGCCAATCAACTAGCAGAGGCTCCTCTTGAATACGATCAACATCTGATCATAGAACTACCAGATGATGGGGTCTTCCATGTCTCAAAATCACCAGATTCTGATGAGCCCGAGTCACAGGCTGACATAACCCTATTTTTTGATGGTTTTAAATGTGAGCAAGGGGGTGGCACAGGAATTGTGTTCTTCACACCGCAAGGGGCTCCAATGTCTCTATCATTTAAATTAGATTTCCCATGCACCAACAACAATGCAGAATACGAAGCCTTGCTCATAGGTCTTCAGACAACAATCACCATGAACATCAAATGATTAAACATCTTTGGTGATTTGCTATTAATTGTCAACCAATTCAAAGGGGCATTCCAATGTAAATGCCTAGTTCTACAGGCCTACAAAGCCCTTGTGGAAAAATTCTTGGAAAATCTTGAATGGTACGACATCGAGGCACTCCCTCGGTCATTGAATCATTTTGCAAACACTATGGCATCCTTGGGGTCACTAATACTGCAAGACATTTATGGTGATATGACAAACATTCAAGTCAAACCACTATCACAATCAGTGATGGAGTATGCAAGCTCTGACTTAACACCAAGAATCCACTTGATCCAGATTGAATCGTCCCCAAAAAAGTTCTCTCAAATCCAAAATTTTTTGAATCACGCCAACTAGGGGTCCTTGTTCTCCCCTACTCCCCTTAATAGCAACACAACGCTATTCTTACAAGTTCTTTCCCGCTCAACTTTTGCTAGGGATGAACTTCAAGAGGGATTGGCTATTCAAACTATCGAGGATTCTGATCAGTAGGATTGGTATACACCCATAAAGGACTACCTCAAGTTAGGTAACCTCCCACTTGGATTGACGCATGCCGCAAAACAATCATTCAAACATAAAGTGGCAAAGCATGTCTTGTTAGGAGACATTTTGTACCGTCAAAGCTATGAAGGAATCCTCCTTCGTTTCTTGGACTAGTAGGAGTCCACTTGGGTGATCACCCAAGCACATGATGGTACATGTGGTGGCCACTTCAGCGGTATGGCCATCGCAAAGCGCATTCTCCACATGGGCTATTATTGGCCATCTTTAGAGCAAGATTGTTGTGCATATGTAAAGAAGTGCATGAATTGTCAACACCATACCAATTTGACACACATACCTTCTCAGGCCTTACAGTCGATCCAATTGGCTTGATCATTTTTGCAGTGGGGATTAGATCTAATCAGAAATATCTCCCCCGCATCGTCATGCCGTCACATGTTTATCATAACAGACATAGAGTACTTCACCAAATGGGTGGAAGTAATTCAACTTACCTCTACAACTGGAACCTGCATTTCGAAGTTCATTTTACATAATATCATATGTCATTTTGGTATTCCATCCAAGATAATCTCGGATAATGGGACGTCATTCAAGAACAAAGATGTGCGTGCTTTGACCACAAAGTAAAAAATTCAGCACAATTTTTTGACAC
Organism: Wollemia nobilis; assembly: GCA_028583015.1. Taxonomy (NCBI): domain Eukaryota; kingdom Viridiplantae; phylum Streptophyta; class Pinopsida; order Araucariales; family Araucariaceae; genus Wollemia; species Wollemia nobilis. Next base: position 28,598,405 of record JAQPPZ010000523.1, read on the forward strand.
CCTATTATCAGCAGGCAAATGGGCAAGCAGAGGCATCAAACAAAATGCTAGTTGCCATCCTCAAAAATATAGTCATAGATAGTCATAAGGATTGGCACATTCAGATCCCACTTGCCCTGTGGGCTTATCGCACTATAATTCGGATGCCCACTGGGCAACTCCATTTTCGCTCATGTATGGCTCCAAGGTTGTCATACCTCTCGAGTTGGAAATTTTGTCCCTGTGAATATCAATGCAAGAGTTCATCGATAATGACATTGCATGGTAGGCCCGGTTAGACGAACTTACGTTGCTCGATGAACGACACGTTAATGCTCTCGAGCATTTACGTATCTATCAAGAGCGACTTAAGAAGGCATACAACATGAAGGTTCACCTGAGGGACTTTCATGTTGGTGACTTAGTATTAAAAGAGAACCAACAAAATTCTAACTTGCCACCCCACCAAAGGGACAAGTTCATGGCAAACTGGTTAGGTCCTTATGTCATCGACAGTAAAATAGGACCTGGAACATACCGACTTGCCTCTCTTGATGGAATCAAGGAACTAGAACCCTTAAAAATCAATCATTTAAGGCAATTCCATATTTAAAAGAGCCATAACCTAAACCAAAAGCTCCAAGGATGATTTTTGAGATCTAAACAAAGCAAGTCCTAAGGATGATTTCCCCTTGTCGAGCATCGATGCATTGTTAGACGCTACAATGGGCCACAAAATGCTTTCCCTCATGGATTGTTTCTCGGGATACAATCAGATTCGTATCAATCCCGAGGACCAACTAAAAATGGTGTTCACAATGCCTTGGGGGACATTTTGCGATAAGGTCATGCCCTTTGGCCTTAAAAATGTTGGCGCCACCTACCAACGTGCCATGACGTACATCTTCCATGATCACATGCATAAAACTTTGGAAGATTACATGGATGATTTTTTGGCCAAATCTCTTTTACGCCCAGATCATCTCAATGACTTAAGCAAAATCCTCGATCGCCTCATGGAAAATAAAGTCAGACTGAATCCCAAGAAGTGCGTATTTGGCGTCACATCTGGAAAACTCTTGGGTTTCATTGTCTTAAAACTAGGCATCGAGGTGGACCCAAACAAAGTCAAGGCAATCCTTGAAATGCTTCCCCCAAATACCATCAAGCAGCTTAGAAGCTTGTAGGGAAAGGTCACGTCAATCAAGCACTTCATAGCACATCTATCTAACAAATGTCGACCCATGAGTAAATTATTGCACAAGGGGGTCATATTTCACTAGGATGACGAGTGCCAATGAGCCTTTGATGACATCAAACAATACTTGGCTTTGCTGACAGTATTGGCACCACCTAGACCAGGAGTTTTGTTCTACTTATACATCTCAACTACTGAGGTGGCACTGGGCACCATGCTAGCCTAGAAAAATGAACTACATAAAGAATAGGCTACTTACTATCTTAGCCGCACCTTGGTCAGTTATGAACTTAACTATGCATACGTCGAGAAGCTCTGCTTGGTAGTGGTGTTTTCTACCAAAAAGCTACACCATTACATGCTGAGCAACAAGATGTATGTTGTGTCTAAGGATAATCCATTATGGTACATGATGAGTCATGCTTATCATAGTAGCCGCATGACAAAATGGATCATGTTGTTGATAGAGTTTAACATAGAATTTATTGGACAAAAATCCATCAAAGGTCAAGTCATAGCCAATCAACTAGCAGAGGATCCTCTTGAAGACGATTAGCCTCTTATCATAGAAGTACTAGATGATGGGGTCTTCCATGTCTCAAAATTGCCAGATTCTGATGAGCCCAAGTCACAGGCCGACATAACCCTATTTTTTGATGGTTCTAATTGTGAGCAAGGGGGTGGCACAGGAATTGTATTCTTCACACCGCAAGGGGCTTCAATGTATCTATCATTTAAATTATATTTCCCATGCACCAACAACAATACAGAATACGAAGCCTTGCTCATAGGTCTTCAGACAACAATCACCATGAACATCAAATGATTAAACATCTTTGGTGATTCACTGTTAATTGTCAACCAATTCAAAGGGGTATTCCAATGTAAATGCCTAGTTCTACAGGCCTACAAATCCCTTGTGGACAAATTCCTAGAAAATATTGAATGGTACGACATCGAGGCACTCCCTCGATCATCGAATCATTTTGCGGACACTATGGCATCCTTGGGGTCACTAATCCCGCAAGACATTTATGGTGATATGACAAAAATTCAAGTCAAACCACTATCACAATCAGTGATGGAGCATGCAAGCTATGACTTAATGCCAGGAATCCACTTGATCCAGATTGAACCATCCCTAGACAAGTTCTCTCGAATCCACAATTTTTTGAATCATGCCAACTAGGAGTTTTTGTTCTCCCCTACTCCCCTTAATAGCAACACAATGCTATTCTTACAAGTTCTTTCCTGCTCAGATTTTGCTAGGGATGAACTTCAAGAGGGATTGGTTGTTCAAACTATCGAGGTTTCCGATCAGTAGGATTGGTATACATCCATAAAGAACTACCTCAAGTTAGGTAACCTCCCACTTGGATTGACGCATGCTGCAAAAAAAATATTCAAAAAAAAAGTGGCAAAGCATGTCTTGTTAGGAGACATTTTGTACCGTCAAAGCTATGAAGGAATCCTCCTTCATTTCTTGGACCAGCAGGAGTCCACTTGGGTGATCACCCAAGCTCATGATGGTACATGTGGTGGCCACTTCAGCGATATGGCCATCGCAAAGCACATTCTCCACATGGGCTATTATTGGCCATCATTAGAGCGAGATTGTTGTGCATATGTAAAGAAGTGTGTGAATTGTCAACACCATGCCAATTTGACACGCATACCTTCTCAGGCCTTACAACTGATCCAATTGGCTTGGTCATTTTTGTAGTGGGGCTTAGATCTAATCTAAAAGATCTCCCCTACGTCGTCATGTTGTCACACATTTATCATAACAGACATAGAGTACTTCACCAAATGGGTGGAAGCAATTCAACTTACCTCTATAACCCTCATTTCGAAGTTCATTTTACATAATATCATATGTAATTTTGGTATTCCATCCAAGATAATCTCAGATAATGGGACGTCATTCAAGAACAAAGACGTGCGTGCTTTGACCACAAAGTAAAAAATTCAGCACAGTTTTTTGACACCCTATTATCAACAGGCAAATGGGCAAGCAGAGGCGTCAAACAAAACACTAGTTGCCATCCTCAAAAATATAGTCGTAGACAGTCATAAGGATTGGCACATTCAGATCCCACTTGCCCTGTGGGCTTATCACACTAGAATTCGGATGCCTACTAGGAAACTCCATTTTCGCTCATGTATGGCTCCAAGGCTGTCATACCTCTCAAGTTGGAAATTCCTTCCCTGTGAATATCAATGCAAGAGTTCATCGATGATGACAATGCATGGTAGGCTCGGTTAGACCAGCTTACGTTGCTCGACAAACGACACGTTAATGCTCTTGAGCATTTACGTATCTATCAAGAGTGACTTAAGAAGGCATACAACATGAAGGTTCACCTGAGGGACTTTCAGGTTGGTGATTTAGTCTTAAAAGAGAACCAACAAAATTCTAACTTGCCACCCCACCTAAGGGACAAGTTCACAGCAAACTGGTTAGGTCCTTATGTCATCGATAGTAAAATAGGACCTGGAACATACCGAATTGCCTCTCTTGATGGAATCAAGGAACTAGAACCTTTAAACATCAATCATTTGAGGCCATTCCATATTTAAAAGAGCCATAACCTAAACCAAAAGCTCCAAGGATGATTTTTGAGATCTAAACAAAGTGAGTCCTAAGGATGATTTCCCCTTTTCGAGCATTGATGCATTGGTAGATGCTACAACGAGCCAAAAAATGCTTTCCCTCATGGATGGTTTCTCGGGATACAATCAGATTTGTATCAATCCCGAGGACCAACTAAAAATGGTGTTCACAATGCCTTGGGGTTCATTTTGCTATAAGGTCATGCCCTTTGGCCTTAAAAATATTGGCGCCACCTACCAACGTGCCATGACGTACATCTTCCATGATCACATGCATAAAACTTTGGAAGATTACATGGATGATTTGTTGGCCAAATCTCTTTTACGCCCAGATCATCTCAATGACTTAAGCAAAATCCTCGATTGCCTCATGGAACATAAAGTCAGACTGAATCCCAAGAAGTGCGTATTTGGCATCACATCTAGAAAACTCTTGGGTTTCATAGTCTCAAAACTAGTCATCGAGGTGGACCCAAAAAATGTCAAGGCAATCCTTGAAATGCTTCCTCCAAATACCATCAAGCAGCTTAGAAGCCTACAGGGAAAGGTCGTGTCAATCAAGCACTTCATAGCACATCTATCTAACAAGTGCCGACCCATGAATAAATTATTGCACAAGGGGGTCGTATTTCACTAGGATGATGAGTGCTAGTCAACCTTTGACGACATCAAACAATACTTGGCTTCGTCGCCAGTATTGGCACCACCTAGACCAGGAGTGTTGTTCTACTTATACATCTCAGCTACTGAGGTGGCACTGGGCACCATGCTAGCCCAAAAAAATGAACTACACAAAGAACAAGCTACTTACTATCTTAACTGCACCCTGGTCAGTTATGAACTTAACTATGCATAGGTCGAGAAGCTCTGCTTGGCAGTCGTGTTTGCTACCAAAAAGCTACGCCATTACATGCTGAGAAACAAGACGTATATTGTGTCTAAGGATAATCCATTATGGTACATGATGAGTCATACTTATCATAGTAGCTACATGAAAAAATGGATCATGTTGTTGACGGAGTTTAACATAGAGTTTATTGTACAAAAATCCATCAAAGGTCAATTCATAGCCGATCAACTAGCAGAGGCTCCTCTTGAAGATGATCAGCCTCTGATCATAGAACTACTAGATGATGGAGTCTTCCATGTCTCAAAAGCACCAGATTTTGATGAGCCCGAGTCACAGGCCGACATAACCATATTTTTCAATGGTTCTAAATGTGAGCATGGGGTGGCACAAGAATTGTATTCTTCACACCGCAAGGGGCTCCAATGTCTCTATAATTTAAATTAGATTTCCCATGCACCAAAAATAATGTAGAATACAAAGCCTTGCTCATAGGTCTTTCAGACAACAATCACCATGAACATCAAACGATTAAACATCTTTGGTGATTCATTGTTAATTGTCAACCAATTCAAAGGGGTATTCCAATGTAAATGCCCAGTTCTATAGGCCTACAAAGCCCTTGTGGAAAAATTCCTAGAAAATCTTGAATGGTACGACATCAAGGCACTCCCTCGATCATCGAATCATTTTTTGGACACTATGGCATCCTTGGGGTCACTAATCCTGCAAGACATTTGTGGTGATATGACAAACATTCAAGTCAAACCACTATCGCAATCAGTGATGGAGCGTGCAAGCTCTGACTTAATTCCAGGAATCCACTTGATCCAGATTGAACCGTCCCCAGACAAGTTCTCTCGAATCCACAATTTTTTTAATCATGCCAACTAGGGGTCCTTATTCTCCCCTACTCCCCTTAATAGCAACACAACGCTATTCTTACAAGTTCTTTCCCACTCAGCTTTTGCTAGGGGTGAACTTCAAGAGGGATTGGCTGTTCAGACTATCGAGATTTCTGATCAGTAGGATTGGTATACACCCATAAAGGACTACCTCAAGTTAGGTAACCTCCCACTTGGATTGACGCATGCCGCAAAACAATAATTCAAACAAAAAGTGGCAAAGCATGTCTTGTTAGGAGACATTTTGTACCATCAAAGCTAAGAAGGAATCCTCCTTCATTTCTTCGACCAGAAGGAGTCCACTTGGGTGATCACCCAAGTGCATGATGGTACATGCGGGGGCCACTTCAGTGGTATGGCCATCGCAAAGCGCATTCTCCACATGGGCTATTATTGGCCATCTTTAGAGCGAGATTGTTGTGCATATGCAAAGAAGTGCGTGAATTGTCAACACCATGCCAATTTGACACATGTACCTTCTTAGGCCTTACAACCAATCCAATCAGCTTGGTCATTTTTGCAGTGGGGCTTAGATCTAATCAAAATAATCTTCCCTGCATCGTAATGCTATCACACGTTTATCATAATGGACATAGAGTACTTCACCAAATGGGTGGAAGCAATTCAACTTACCTCTATGACTGGAACCCGCATTTCGAAGTTCATTTTACATAATATCATATGTCATTTTGGTATTCCATCCAAGATAATCTTGGATAATGGGACGTCTTTCAAGAACAAAGACGTGCATGCTTTGACCACAAAGTAAAAAATACGGCATAGTTTTTCGACACCCTATTATCAGCAGGAAAATGGGCAAGCAGAGGTGTCAAACAAAATGCTAGTTGCCATCCTCAAAAATATAGTCGTAGATAGTCATAAGGATTGGCACATTCAGATCCCACTTGCCCTATGGGCTTATCGCACTAGAATTCGGATGCCCACTGGGCAACTCCATTTTTGCTCGTGTATGGCTCCAAGGCTATCATACCTCTTGAGTTGGAAATTCCTTCCCTGTGAATATCAATGCAAGAGTTCATTGATGATGACACTGTGTGGTAGGCCCGGTTAGACCAACTTACGTTGCTCGATGAACAACACGTTAATGCTCTTGAGCATTTACGTATCTATCAAGAGCGACTTAAGAAGGCATACAACATGAAGGTTTACCTGAGGGACTTTCAGGTTGGTGACTTAGTCTTAAAAGAGAACCAACAAAATTCTAACTTTCCACCCCACCTAAGGGACAAGTTCATGGCAAACTAGTTAGGTCCTTATGTCATCGACAATAAAATAGGACCTAGAACATACCGACTTGCCTCTCTTGATGGAATCAAGGAACTAGAACCCTTAAACATCAATCATTTAATGCCATTCCATATTTAAAAGAGCCATAACCTAAAACAAAAGCTCTAAGGATTCTCATAATCGCTTGGTTAAACCAAAAGCAACAATGATTCTCATAATCGCTTGGTCAAACCAAAAGATCCCAGGATTCCCGCAATCGCTTTTTCAACCCCAAAATGCCCCAAAGGTGCCCATTACCCCTTTGGTCAAACCAAAAGGCTCCAACAATTCTTGTAGTTGCTTAGTCAACCCCAAAATGCCCCAAAGGTGCCCATTACCCATTTTGTCATGCCAAAAAGCTCCAAGGATTCCTACAATCGCTTGGTCAACCCCAAAATGCTCCAAAGGTGCCCATTACCCCTTTGGTCAAACCAAAAATCTCCAAGGATTCCCACAATCGCTTGGTCAAATCCCAAATACCCCAAAGGTACCCATCATCCCTTTGGTCAAACCAAAAGCTCCAAGGGTTCCCACAATTGCTTGGTCAAAAATAAGAAAATTCAAAAATAATAAAATCATCAAAAATAACAAAATTTGCATCTCATTTCCATGCATGCTCAAAATCATCACAATAATAACGAGCTCTTTTCGCATCTCATCTTCATACTCACAAAAAGAAATCCATCAAAAACACAAAAATAATAGCTGCATTAAGCATCACATCCATACATTACATATTTATGGTCATAAGGGTCAAAGGCACCATCGACTGTAATTATTCGGCAAATTCATCATTTTACATATTTTTCCATTCTATAAACAGTCCATCAAAAAATAAACGCCATTCGCATCTTTTCTACCATATCATAGTCGGTTGTCTTCTAATGTATCAAGAAGTTATCATCATTCAGGTGACATTAGATTTCTAGCCACGTACTGTACAAAGTCAGATAGATTTTACAAAGGTAGAGTTCTACTTGGATCACACCTTGTTATGTAGCATCCCAACACAAGTTAAAACACATAAAAAACAATTCCCAAGTTGTGTGAACGAAATATGAAACATACAAAGCAACCCAGGTCACCATAACCAAAATAGTTATCTTGCTCATCCCCCTATGTGAATGACCCCAAGAATGTTGAGAGTTGGAAAAAGGACAAGCATCTTCCCTGCCCAATTTCCCAAGAATCCCAAGTTCTCAAAAAGTTGCAAAACATCAAAAATTTGCAAAAGTCAAAACTCCAAAAAATTTGACATCACAACCAAAGTGCATACATCAAAAAGGCACATACAATAGTGATTCTCATCACTCAATATTCAAAATCCCTTGCTCAAAAGAAAACAACAAAAATAAGCAGTGATTTTTATCACTACAAAAGAGCAAGTATCCCAATACAATTGAAGAAAAGAAGGGAGTCGAACTTGAATCCCTAGAACTCTCATCATTCAGAAGGTCATGAGGTAAACCTCAGTATTGGTTTGGTGGATAGCCTATCGGTCAATGGTGGCAAACCTCCCACACGATGATATATCCATCATATTAAACTGTGTATAGATCAATGTTTGCATGTGGATGAGCTAGCTTATGGTATCCTACGATAGCACCGCAGATTAATCTAACTAAATACAACAAAGGAGTTAGTCGAGATAATTAGGTGATCCTCAGTACAGGTTTGGTTGATATCTTATCTAGAACTAGCGGTATCATGACAAATACCACATAAATAAACTCAATTGTACACACAGGGATGTGAAATAAATTGGTCAAAGACAAGTCTGATTCATACCTTGTTCAAAAGTCTTGTAAGATAAAATTATAGTCTTGGCTAGTTAGTTAAAAACATCTGAGTCTCAAAAAACCCTAACTACATTCTAAACCAACTGTGATATCTTTCATCCTTGCATCGCCACTAGAAATTACAAAAAACAACATGTATACATGAAAAATCATCTAACAGTCCATGGTGCCATTGCCAAAAATCACAAATTCAATTCATTCATTCCATTTTGCATATCATATAAATTAGGAAACATTAGCATTCATCGCAACATATCCATACATCATGTAAAATAACATGCATCAAACATCAGTCACTGTGCATAAAATGAAATCACAACATGTATATAAACAAAAGAAAGTCATCTGTATATATATATATATCATCAAAAATTTCAAAAATAGCAAAAAAAAAATGCACCAAAATACACAAAAATAAGCAATAAAATTGTCCAATAAGAGTGTTTTTGCACTTGACATTCCAGGCATGCAAAATAGACGTCGAGATCAAAAATTCTCACTATATTACTCCCTAAGAAGGCTACCATAATCGGACTGCTCCACGAGATGACGGATTGCCAATAATTTCATCCCCAAATGATGTCTCAAAAAGGGTCCAAACCCACCCAAAAATAACAATAACATTACCGAACATGGTGCCTTTGCGCCTCTACTTCTGGGCATACAAAATAGATGTTGGGGTCACAAATCCTCACTATCCTACTCCCTAAGAAGGCTACCATAGCCGGACCGCTCCACGGGAGGACAGATTATCAATAATTTCAACACCAAACAATGTCACCAAAAGGGCTAACACCCACCAAAAATAGGTCTAAATTTTGAGAAATTGCACACACATTCAAAGATAAACAACTGAAAGGCACCCTTACACAAGTCATCTTGGGTCAAGCGACTCATTGCTTTTCTCATGTAGGTCATTCCCTCATCGATTCGTCGCTTGAGGGGGTAGTCACACTTAGTCACCAATCAACAAATACACACCCAATCATGGAAATGGCATGCATTCAAAGAATCATTGACAAAGATAATCATGCTCCTGCTTAGGGCAGTAAAAAAGCAATAATCACAGGCTGATCAAACACTTGGCATTTGTGAACCATGAACTCAAGGTTCCCACATACAAAATGTTGCGCCCTTTGCCTATTCATGACTGAACAATGTCCAAACTCAAGTAACACCTCATCGATAAATGTTAACACTTGAATTAAGTTCCTTCGCTCGTCAAAAGCAAAGATTCAAGAATGCATGCCCCTTTCCATAATTCGGGCATCAAAAGTTGGTTAGGTTACTGAGAAACCCTAATAATTAGTGCTTTGGTTATCTATTTTTTTCTTAACACTGCACCACACACAACACATCCAAAAAAGGGGCATCTATAGACACCAAAACAACACCAATCTGATTATGTGACTGCAAACACTGATCGCATTGACACACATAGCCCCCAGGGCAGCCCTCAGAGGTTAAACAGTGGTCCTAACAACTCTCATAGTAGTTTTGGAAGGTCAAAGGACAATTTGGCACATTTCAGGCACTCTTCTCTCTACTCGTTCCACCCAAGGATGATTACAAACTGGTATTCGTTCCACCCAGGGACGATTAGCAGTATTCACTCCAAGGTGGGGCGAATAACAGGTTTGATGGGAAAAAAGTCAAATATTGACAAATGGCAACTCAGATCCACCACTTAACTCTTCCTTCATTGCATAGGAGTGTGAGTGAGCGTTTTTGAGTGCTAGAGGCAGTTACAGGGGTAGTCATGGAGCCCCTAATCAGGGAGGAATCTTCTCCCTCTTGGGAAGGCATGATTGCCAAGTGGCGCCTCTGCATGCTCATTCAGAGAGACCGTTAGGTCTATAAAATGGTGAGTCTTCTCACCTAAAAATATATAGAGAAGGAGCATTTTGAGCAATGAAGTGCTATCATTTTACTTCCACACACACCTTTTGATTTGTGCCTTTCACATCCTTGATATCTTTTGGAAAGGAGGTCATAGGGTGGTTATTGGAAGCGCAAATCTAGAACCAAAACCTGAAATTTGGCCACAAAATCCTACCAAATTTACCAAAAACACCCCAAACAAGGTTTTGGACCCATCCCAAGTGGATTGGTGCCGAAATCAGGCCCAAAACGACGGGCGTCCTCCAATCGGGCGCCCCCCCACACTGTTGTAGTCCTAATCGCCCCGCCCCGGAGCGATTAGAAATCTATGGTATATTTCCTTTCTATTATTTTTGCATCTAATTCTATGCTACTTAGATAGGTTTTCATTTAAATTTCACATCGTTTTGAGCATTTTTTATCATGTTTTTATCATTTCCTGCCTTTACTAACATGCAAGTAACATCATCAAATTACTGATGATAGAGACAAAATTGGGAAAATCTGACCTTCTGGGTCTTCCCAAAATACCCCCTTTTAGCTAACACCCAACTTTATAGGTGATTTGGAGCTTCCCAAATGTGAAATTTGGGACAGTGCTTTTTGAATCTTTGTTGTAGGTCTATTCGTCCCGCCCCGGAGAAAATACGAATCTGTGGTGAATTTTATGACTGTTCCATTTGCAGTGTCTTCCTTGTGATGTTTTGATACCCTTGTCAAATTTTTAGCTCATTTGGATCTATTTCAGTTATCGTTTCATTTATATTTTGCATGTGCTAATTGAAGGCGGGGGGATTGCATGTTATATTTTATCTACAGGTGCTACTGACTATTTCTTGTTTCCTTGAATGTAGGGTCTTAAAATTAGATGAGAAACAAGGATTCAAGACTCATCAACGCAAACGGAGGTGACGTTTGGTCCACCCACTTTACATGTGGACACATGGAAGAAGGAATGGCATCCATTGATGTGACAAGAACACATTTAACGCTCCTAGCCCATGAAAAGGGAGGAGGAAAATTGTAACCGAGTTCAGAAGCATATTAATAAAAAGTGTTGTCTTCCATATTGGCTTTGTATTTGGTTTCGATTCTTTTATGCCTCTTTCATTTCATGCACTTCCAATTCATAGGATTTAGCATTATCTTTTGTTTCATTTGCATCGCATGTTGGCTTTTCCTTTTTGTTTTCATATACTCGTGCTTTCAAATTCTCATCCCTGTTGGGTGCCCAACCAGAACAATTTGATCAGTTGGTAGAGACTTTTAGTGGAACTTAACAGGTATGCAATCAGACAGAACGATTCCAAAGACCATTTGATTTGGAGCAGGGAAGCTAAAGGTGACTTTACTATGAAATCATCTTATTCCTTCCTTCTCCTGGAATATGAGGCTCTTTTCCAGCGAATATTATTTGGATTAAAAGAATAATCCCAAAGATCAATATTTATTTCTGGCTGGCAGCTCAAAATAAAATACTTTCTTTGGAGAATCTTCGAAAGAGGGGTCGCATTATGGTGAACAGATGTTATCTATGCAAATCATACTGGGAATCTATGCAACATCTGCTCCTCAGCAAACCATTCACATGGCAGGTATTTTTATTTATTTTTAATTGGTTTGACATTTATTGGGTGTTTCTAGGTACATTGATGGACAACATCCTTCAATGGTGTTCGTCGTTCGTGTCTCAATGACTATATTGGTTGTGGAAAATTATGCTTCCCCATGCATGGTAGGGGTGTGGAAATAACATAATTCTCATGCTTTTAATTATGTTGAGATCATTGTTGTCAGGGTGGGTACTAAGATCATTAACAGAGCGTCGAAGAATGTCTTGGCTACCTTTGTGGGTAAATGGCCCAAGGTGCCCTCCTCCTTCGATGAAGTTGATTTGGAATTTAAAATGGGTTGGAGCACTCTTCCTCGGACCTCCTGAACTTGACCCTAGAGCAGGAATTAAGTGGGCCCATCCGACTCCCATTTGATTGAAACTCAACTTCGATGGGGCCTCAAAGGATAACTTCGGTAAGGCTGGAGCAGGTGGTGTTGTGTGAAATGAGAATGGTGACATCCTCATGGTATTTTCTAAACTTCTTGATTCCCAATATTCACACTTCATGGAGGCTCACATAGCTTATATGGAGGTGAAATTGTTAGTGGATGCTGGCTATCAGAATATGGAAATCGAAGACGAATCTTTGAACATAATCAAGATGCTCAAAGGGGAGTGTACACCTAGCTGGAATGTTTTCAATATTATTATCGAATCTAGGAGATTGTTGTACACTTTTGAATAGGTGTACATTTGCCATGTGTTCCGTGAGGGAATGCACTAGATGATATGTTGGCCAACTGTGGTGTCCATTGTGCTAATTTTTTGGTGTGGAAAAATGATATCTCGAATGACATAGTCTCCCTTGCTAGGAAATAGGCTCATGATGCTTTTTTTTTGTAAGGAGGAGTCGGACATACCTTTGGATCTCATTGGAAGGGGTGTTTGGTCTCACTTTGCCCTTTGACCGAAGTTTTTTAGAATTTTTTTTACCTTCAAAGCATTGTGCTTTTCGAAGTTCTCTCTAGAATCATTATGGTTATTAGGAATTCAACTCTCTCGGTTATTCCTAATAGGTATGATATTTTGGAGATTGTTATTATGGTTGAGAGTTTGGTTGTATGTATAAGGTTGTGGGGACCCTTTCAAAACCCTCTCTTTAAATTAATACCAAAAAAATATATATTGTACAACGGGTTAATATCGTATGGAAATTAGAACGGTTTGATTATTTAATACCTTAAGATTGTTGACTATTAATTTAAAAAAAGATTGATCGTATCTTGACATTGTCATAAAATGAAAATAGTTGACTAATATAAAGGAATAGGAGTGGTAAAAATTTATTTATTTTAAATGATCAAGGTTGGGTTGTTTTCAACACTTAGTTCTATTTAAGAATAGGAATGTTAAGATTCATTTATTTAATTAGATTAAGGTTGTTTTCAACAGTTAGCTCTATTTAAGAAAATGAATGTAAAGATTCATTTATTTAATTAGATTAAGGTTAGCTTGATTTTTATAATATGAAATGGTTGACAATTTTAAGGAAAAATGGAATGGGATATTCCTATTATTTACTTTGATCAAAGTGGGCTTGACTTTTATCATATGAAGCTAGATAACTATTGTAAGTAAGAAAATGGTATAGGTTTAATTATTTAATTAAATTGAGGTTGGTTTAATTTTTTCATAAGAGTAGTTAGGTTAAGAAAAGGAATGGTAATGGTTTTATTATTATTAAGTTTAGGTAGGATTTTTGTTGTTTAAGGTAAATTTAGGTAGGATTATTCTAAATTAATTAAGGTAGAAATGTACTAAATAAATTGGATAGGATTTAAATGAGTGACCATGTGTGAGATTTGATTATATAATTTTCAATATAATCTAATGTATGAAAGCAAGTTAGCATTATGAATTGAAAAAATAGCTTAAATTCTAATGCCATAGAAAGGTAACGTTCATGCAGAAGTAAAGGTATTATGAGGTGCCTTGAATTGTTGATGGAACCAAATTTGTACATATGAATTAAAGGACTAATTCATAATGCACCAGCATAGATGATAGGAAAATTTTGATGTAGACGCAAGGCATTATGGGGTGCCTTGACTCAAATGTAATAGAACTAAAATTATGTTATGGATTGAAGGACTAATTCATAATTCGAGTCATATAGATTTGGGAATTTTTATGTGGGATAAAGGGCATTATGGGGTACCTTTATCTTAATGTATGAACCAATTTGCATGTATGAATTGAAAGGTTAATTTGTATGGTAGTGCCATAGGAAGTAGAAAAATTCTTATGTGGAAGTAAAGGCATTATGAGGTGTATTTATTTTAATGTATGAAATACTATTTTTTATATAAAAAAATGAATTGATTTGAGATTGGGTTTATTCTCCATGAGTATTCCTAGGATACATATGGTGTTGTGTGATTGCTTTTGTTGATATTTGTTATCTACGAGATGTCTTAATATAGTTTTGGTGGAATGATTTCATGTTATCTAACTAAATGGATGATGCAGCTTGATCTCATAGAATATTCTATGATTTAATTGTTAGGGAATCTATGGGATAATTGCAAGAACTCGTTGCTCTAATTTTGAATGATGTATAATTACAAAAAGGAGAGGTCTTCTTAGTTATGATGGAATATAATAAATGAATCTCATAGTTAGTTAATCCTTTCATATGAAACCTTAATGCAATACAGGAGAACCAATTAACTATCCATTGGATTGAGGCATGAAACGAGACTCATTTATGGAAGGGTTAGCTTATCACAAAGATGAGATGGATAACCTAAAACTCAAAGCACTTAGTGCACCTACATAGATGGACTTATACAGGTGTGGATATTAGTGCTTCCCTTTTGATGGATGGATAGGGATAAGCTAGCTCATTTTTAGAATGAGATAGATGACTTATATACAGTACACCTAGTACCTTACATAGATGGATTTATGTAAGCCGTAGAGATGGGTGCCATATTGAGATTCATAGAGGTATAAGTTGACTCTTGCATAGATGGGACCGAATGACTTAACAAAAGGTGACTAAGGATACAAGTCAATCCATGGAAAATAATTATTGTTGGGTAGTTTTGAGATGATCCCCTAGTATAATAAAAAAATATATTGAGTTTGATAAAATTTTGGGTTGTGACACCTATAGTAATATTTCAAGTCATATTGTATTTATACTAGTCTAGCATGGTTTTCTACTTAAGACAAGGTGATTGACATGTTCGTTTAATATGATAGTTAATAACTTTCTAGTATAAAAATAGGGTATGTGCTCTACTAATATTGGACTAGGTATTAATCATGTCAAGGGATCTAGTGTAATTTATTCTAAAGAGAAAGGGTTTCCAATAACTATTTTTGGTTTTATCATTTGTCTTAAAAAGATTTAGAATTCACTAGTTCAACCTATTCATAGTAAATGCTTTTATCTATTACAATGAGCAAGAGTTTAAAAACTATTACAAGATTAAATAGTTCCCTTATGATAGCCATAATTATGTGTAACTTGATCACTTACTTATAGGTAATCATATTAATGCATGTGCAAATTGTAAAATAAATTTTATCTATATTTTAAACAAGTATAGACTTTTAATCGTGATGATGAAAATCATTAGTACATGCTAGGTAAAAAATTTACTACAAAGGATATCAAACTAGTTAGCACATCATTATTTTGTTTTTTACAATATAATATAAATCATAACAATTCAATTAACCATCTCAATGATGTCTGCTATGCAATAACTAATAATAAATTTATAGTTCAACTAGAGAAATAAATTAGACAATGTAAGTGCATTCTAAATATTTGAATTTAAGCATCAATAATTGCTATCAAAAAATCAATATGAGTCATATATCTTTTGTTCTCATAATGAACTACAAATATGATTTTATGTTCAATAATCATTAATAAATTACAAGGTTTATCTTTAATGTATTTCTTATTGTATTTCATGAGCCACTACTTGGAGGAGAGAAGATATCATCTAAGCATTTTAAGGCCAAATAAAATGATATTTGACTAAATGTCTCTATCTCAACATCATATAATGAATTTCTAACTCTTTATGGAGGGTAAATAAGTATAACCAACCTAGCTAGAGAGATCGATTTGTGTAATGCATCCATGCATACTTCCTAAATTTTGAGTGTATAGACACACACTAAATCTAGATTTTGTGTCCTAATCTACTTGTGCTACAATTGATGCAACTATTATGCATACATATAACAACCTTATACATTATTGTATTTTTAAAATTTACACCTATATCCATAAACAACTAGAACAATCCATCCACTCGAATATTTTGTAGAAAGCATAAAAGGATGAAAAAGATAAATACATAGTGGACACTTACACACCATAAATAAACATTATATTATTTAATAAATAAAAATTATAACACTCTTGATACAATAAACTAATTTAATTAATGGAGGGTATTTATGCGAATAACCCAAAATAAACATAAAAGCATGAAAAAGACATTAGATTTTTATAAACAAAATCAATCAATAACCCAAAAGGAAAAAAATCTACTTCAATATATTTTAATTTATTTTACTATATTTTTAAAAAACTTAAAAACTATTATAATTATGAAAAAACCAAATATACTTCTTTAAATGTATTGTATAACATATTATGAATTGTTTTTTTTAAGGAGTAAAATAAATTTAAAAATAATCGCACGATAAACACCAATCTTAAACAAATAGCACGCAATATATAAGAAGGAAGGGCTTCGATTACACTCCTTTTCCAAGGATTCGATAGAATTTCATCCTATTGATACGTCTTTATTCAAAAAAGTGTTGATCAGTGAATTACACTTATTCCTTCCAAAACAAAAATCCACTTTGATACCTAAAATCTAATATAATTCTAATTAATTATATTAATGTGGTCAACTTTAAAAGCTGGATGTGACCTTTAGATTTATCACTAAATTTAAAAAATAAATAAAATAAAATCCAACAACAACGCAGAAGACGACAGACGGTAGAAATTTATGGCAACATACCCAAAATAGATAAACCAACAGAATCCACAACAAAATTCAGAATCCAGTGTAGTATCTACCAAAGTATTTGGAGAATAACAAGCACGTCAGTTAATTATTCTTTATATAAGTGCTTTTTTTAATTCACTTCCTGCATAACAACTTGATCTGAATTTGAAATCTGTGCTGTTGCAGAAGAGAAGCCATTGGCAGACAAGCGTGTCACCCTTACAATTTTCATCACCATGCTCTTCTTATTTGCAATTGCAGGAAGAGCAGCAGCTGACGGTTAGACTTCAATGATAATTTCTTTTGTTTTTCATATAATCTTCTTATCTCATATATATATATAATTGGTGTTGTAGGCTATGTTCATCTAAATTTCTTATGCGGATGACACATTTGTTTTCAGGCTCTTCTGTGGCTATTGGTAGAAGAATTCTTAGTCATTGTTATGCTGTGAAAAGCTGTAAGGATTGCGGGAATAATAGATACTGGAATTGTGAGGGGTTCAACCAGTGTTGCCCCACAGGTTTAGTATGTCCACATTGTGGATGAAGTGCAGAATATCTATTGAATAAGACTTGCATGCATAAGTGTGGAGGTTACTGTTAACGTGATTTTTCTGTATTTCTGTGTTGGCTATAGTTGTTTTAAGACATTTGGATCGAAGTTCCAGATATCTGGAGAGAGTTCGGTATATTGAAGTCGTATTATGTACAGTTATGGTCTTGTCTCACTTCTGAATTATAGTTTGATGTACTAGGTTTGCTTATTGTATTATTTTATAAGTTTTTAATATATATTATTTTTTTAATGAGTAAATATTTTTAAACATATACATATCTGCCGGATTGAACCTGGGTTACATCACCGACAATACAATGCAGGTAGACCACAACACACGAATAATATATTATTTGAATATATCATTGTGTTTTTTTTATTTTACCAAATATATTAAATTGTTTAATTTAATTTTTTATTTGAATAAGTTCAATTGATTCATTCAAATTTTGTAAGAGGGTGAAAGTTTAAGGAATTGAATGGTTGTCCCTTACCATTGTGGGTGGGGTGGGAGTAAGTGCAGTACAATGCTGTACTTATTTCGTACCTGCACCTTCAAATTAAAAAATATATATATTTAAATAATACAAAGTAACTATTTGATTTTAGTATAAAAATAATTTTTAATAAAATATAAATATAAATATATATATTTTTATATATAAAAAAAATTATAATTAATTATTATAATTGTAAATTTATAATAATAATTTTTTTATTATAATTTACTAAAAAATATATTTATATTATATTTAATATATTTTTATCTTAAAAATGTGGGTGGATGTGTAACCTTTAAATAAGTCAACGGAGTTCTTTTGGTATTAGTAACAGCCAGAATAAGAACACGTTATATTATAAATAAATTGTGAAATTTCATGGAATTTTTGTTATAATGTTGTTAATTTGTAATTATAAATAAAAATATAATTTTGGGAATATTGTAATAATATTAATGGGATATAAAATAAAATAATGACGGTGGGTGTTTGTGGTTTTAATCGTGAAGCGAAATGACGATGGCGGGTGCTTTTAGTTTACATGGCTCCCTTAGTGGTTTAGGTTATGTTATTGATATGTTGATTTGATTTTAATTTTGTTTTAAGTTTTAAATTATATAAGATCTTATCTATGTTTTGGTTTAACTTTTCAAAAGTAATTTTTTTAATTAACCATTCTTTGATTACCACCGAAGGTTTTGTTATTCAGAATATTTATTGAATAAGATTTGCATGCATCTTGGAGGTTAATGTTAACGTAATTTTTTTTGTATTTGGGTTGGTTAGAGTTGTTTTAAGATATTTTGTTTTATTTGTGGAAAACATTCCAAAAGGGATGCCACTTTCGGGTAAGGCTCAAGGAGGCAGGGGTATCCATTCCGTCAAAAATACCCAAGACTCGGACCTGTCCTACCACCTTTGACATACTCAAGGTGCAAACAAACACACAAAACCAATTTGAAAATAAGTAAATAATAACAAAAATAATAAAATAAAATAAAAAACATGCTCCTTGAGTGTGTCAAAAACAAAAGCATAACCAAGCACACACAATAAGATAAAAGAAACCACAACACGAACCACATAAAAAAGCACAAAAACCACATAACAAAACACAAACAAGACAAAATATATATATATGAAAAATAAACACAACCAAAACCTAAAATATTAAAAAAATAAAATAAAAATAAAAATAAAAAACAACCAACAACAGACAATAAACAAAAACAAAAAACATAGAAAACACACACACAAAAAAACACTAATTAACACAAACAAAGAGAAACACAAGAACAAGAACGACAAAAACACAAGAACAATAACAAAAAACATAAAAAAAACACAAAACAACAAAAACACAAGAACAACAAAAAATAGCACAAAGAACACAAATTCCAAAAAAAACAAAAGAACACACACCTTGAAAAACTAAAAAAAAAAAAAAAAAATTGAACATAACAAAGACCTGTCTAGACTAGAAGACTATTAAGGCAAGAATCAACAGAGGAAACAAAAAAAAGAATAGATTGAGCTAGGGAACTAAAAAAACTTGAATGAACCAAAGAGAAGAAAAAAAAAATCAAGAAGAAACAAGGTATCTTTAGAACTGGAGTCATCCAAAGAAATGATAGAAATAAGAGCTTCCCTAATTTGCGAAGCCCACCATCTAGGAGGGTGGCCATAACAAGTAAGATCACCTTTATCCAAAGCCCAATTAGCTAAAGCATCAACACTCTTGTTTTGATCTTTGACCACATGATTGTAATCAACTTTAAAAAATCCCATCTGGATTAATTGAATCTTCTCAATAATTCTTTTTATTCTCCAATCAACCTTACGATTCTTAGGAGTCTTCAAAATATTAATCATAAGTTGAGAGTCAGACTCAACTAACATATTTTCCCATCCAAACTTAGTAGCCTCCTGAAGGCCTATGAGGATACCATACCCTTCAGCAAGGTTATTTGAAAGAATACCCAAATTCTTAGCAAAAGTAAAAACTAGGGAGCCATCTGAAAGTCTACCAATTCCTCTCACACTGGCTTTTCCAGGGTTCCCTCTAGAGGCTCCATCAGTATTGACTTTTCCAAAATCCTTAGGAGGAGGTTGCCAATTTATTATCCTATCCATATTACTAATACTCACATTCCCTTTAAGTTGGTTGCCCTTAGAAGATTTAATTTTTAATATTTGCATCACTTGATCCCATCTTTGGTGGGATTTTTGGGGGTAATTAAGGAGTTGATGGACTGATTCAACTAAGTTGGCTATGGTCTTTTGCCAAATATATTGAATATCCTTCCTATCTTGATTAAAAATTCGATTGTTCCTTTCACTCAAATATTCCAAATTAGAATGGTAGAACCCATCCAAACTAACTGCCTAATAAAATGATAAACACCCTCTTTATTAGGCCAATCCCTCCAAAGCTGATCAAAAATAAAAAAAATTGGACCACTGTAAGCCAAGTAAAGTGGTCATTCTCCTCCATAGCTCAGAGGCTAAAGTATACTCAATAAAAATATGGTTGAGAGTTTCTACATTCTCTTCACACATTTCACATCTAAAAGGGCCATGAAAACCACACTTCATAAGTTGCTCACCAGTAAGCACCCTATGATGCAATAAAAGCCAATTAAAGAACCTCACCTTAGGCTAGAGCTTTTGAGCCCACAATTGAGAAAATATGTCAGAACAATGGTTGGGATTATTATGGCATAAGGTCAAATAACCTTGAGCAACTGAATACTCACCCTTAGTAGTGTTGTTCCATCCAAAATAATATTTTCATGGGACCAAGAGAGATATCTCATATGAAGGATGCATTGGATATCTTGTCTTTGCATTTCTAGGACTTGAATAGGCCATTCCTCAATAGGAATCCAATATCTACCTGTAGACACCAAAACAACACCAATCCGATTATGTGACTGCAAACACTGATCGCTTTGACACACAAAGCCCCCAGGGCAGCCTTCAGAGGTTAAACAGTGGTCCTAACCACTTTTGCAGCAATTTTGGAAGGTCAAAAGACAATTTGGCACATTCAGGCACCCTGCTCCAAATACGTCCCACCCTGGGACAAATTCAAAATGGGATCCGCCCCACCCAGGGACAAATTCTGAATTCGCTCTAGGCTAGGATGAATTCCAGGTTTAACAGGCAAAAAGAGAAATTGCACCAAATGGCAGTCGAGGACAGTCAATTAATGCATCTTGCCTTGCATGTGCGTGTAGGTTGGCAGATTGGACGTTAGAGGACTGTCACAAGGGCAGTCATGGAAGCCCAAGTCAGGGAGGACTTTCCTCCCTCATGGGAAGGCATGACTGCAACATGGCGCTCATGCATGCCCCTCCAAAGAGACCCCCTAGGTCTATAAAATGGTGAACTTTCTCACCCAAAAGAGACAGGTTGGAAGCATTTTCAAGCAACGAAGTGCTGCCAAATTGATACCAAGCTTTACCCTTTTCATTCACCTCTTCCACATCCTTGATCTCTTTCACAAGAGAGATCATTGGGTGGTTATTGGAAGTGTGAATCTAGATTCAAAACCCGACACTTGACCACATTATTCCACCCATTCGTCGACAACACATTACAAGAGATTTTGGACCCATCCCAAGTGGATTGGCATCGAAATCAGGTTCCAACAGTGGGCGGCCCGCTCGGGTGCCCCTCATTCCTGTGAGCCTAATCTTCTTTCTTAAGAATGATTGGGAATTTGTGGTAGATCATTATTTCATCATTTTCTTATTTTGCATTCCATCTTATGTTGTTTAACTAGCTTGTAATTTCGATGTCATAATGCTTTGATCAAATCTTATCATGTTTTGTCGCTTTTGTTGTCCTCACTAACTTGCAAGTAGCGACGTCAAATTCCTGTTTATGGAGGTCAAATTGGGGAAATCTGACCATCTGGGTCTTCCCAAAATGACCCCAATTACCTAACTCCTAAGTTTGCAGGTAGTTTGGAGCTCCCGATATGCGACATTTGGGCAGCATCACTTTGGTGTTTTGTTGTAGGAGAATTCATCCTACCCCGAGACGAATTACAGTTGAATTCGTCTCACCCAAGAGCGAATTCGAATTGGCGATGAATTGTCTGACTGTTTTGATGGCAGTGGCCCTCTGGTAATGTTCTCTGGTTTCTGTCAAATTTGCAGGTTATTTGGAGTCATTTTATTTATCGATTT
Organism: Wollemia nobilis; assembly: GCA_028583015.1. Classification (NCBI taxonomy): domain Eukaryota; kingdom Viridiplantae; phylum Streptophyta; class Pinopsida; order Araucariales; family Araucariaceae; genus Wollemia; species Wollemia nobilis. Next base: position 28,620,774 of record JAQPPZ010000523.1, read on the forward strand.
AGCTAATCTTACGCATGCATCTTCCATTGGTTTTTAGGATCAAACGCCTTATCTTTTGTCACAGGTGCTACTAACGATTTGTTGTTTCTTTGAATGCAGGGGAAACATCAAGGATCAAGGATTCATTCACACCAGCGACGACAATGCTTTGGCCCGCCCATTTTGCATGTGGGCACGCAGAAGAGAGATGACTTTCCATTGATGTGACCAAGAGACAAGTTTGATGCTCCTTTCCCCTGAAAAGGGAGGAAGCTAACTGTAACCGAATTTGAAATATATCAATAAAATAAGAGGGTTGTTTCATTCCATTTGGGTTCCAATTTATCTATGCTTCCTCCATTTTACTTATTTCTAATTTGTAGCATCAAGTTTAGCTTCGTTCTTGCATCGTGTTTGGAGTTTTCCCTTTTTGTTTTCCAGAATCTCGTGCTTTCAGTGGCGATCACAGTGGGACTCTCTCCCCTGATTTCTTTAAGATCAAGAAACTTATCAAAAATTTGTGTTTTTGTGCTTACAGGTACCGTTTTTCAAACTTTGACTTTCTAGGACTTGAATAGGCCATTCCTCAATAGGAATCCAATATCTACCAACCTTTGAGTTACCAGTATGGTACCGATAGTAATTAGCCACATTTATCCAGTTAGCTCGGTGAAGCTCCTCCATCCAAGGCCTCCAATCGAAAAACTGAGTTATTAAAGGCTTGTGACCATCCCAAGAATCTATCCAAAAATTTGCCTGTTGACTATTATGAATGATCCAAAATAAATTTTTCTTTATCAAATCCTCACCAGTATTAAGAACTGCTAAAATGGAAGAACCTTTGGTAGGAAGTTGATAGCGAACAAGGTCTTCAGGACTTTTGTTCTCAACATATTTAGCACAAATATTATTGGCCCAAAGAACATTGGGGTTATGCAACATCCTCCAATATAATTTACCAACTAAATATTTGTTGTTATTAATAGAAGACTGGAATCCTAACCCCCCTTTATTATTAGGAAGACAAAGTGTCCCATTTCACCAAGGCCCATTTTATTTTCTCCTTAGTACAACTCCAAAGGAAACGATGACTAATTTGATCCAGCTCTCAAAGAACAACCTTTGGGATATTCAACACGAAAGATACATAAATAGGAATAGCTTGAAGGACTGATTTTACCAAGGTGATTCTACCCCCAGAAGAAAGCCACCTGTTGGTCCACTTTCCAAATTTCTTCTTGACTTTGTCCAACAACCAATTCCAATATTTATTTTTCTATTGGAAGGGAGGTCTTATTATATCTTAATTTATCCAATACCATGGATTCCTATCTAGCAGAGTAGTGAAAGAAAACAACTTTAGATTTATCTTCATTGATCAACTGCCCAGTAGCCTTAGAAAAACAACTAATGATTTGCTTAATATTAGAAGCTTCTTTAACTGTAACTTTACCTAAAAGAGTAGAGTCATCAAAAAATTGAAGATGAGAGATAGGTCTCCATGAGCAATGGTAACACCCTCAAGATTTTTGTTTTCCCTATTTTTGGTTCTAGTCCTACCCAAGCATTCAGCAAGAATGATGAATAAATAAGGGGATAGCGGGTCACCTTCCCTAATACCTCTGGAAGTTGGGAATGACTGAGAAGGCATGTCATTGATAAGAACTAAGTAGGAAACCGAAGAGATACATCCCATTATACAATCCATCCAATCCTTAGAGAAACCAAATTACCTCAAAACTTTGATAAGGAAGTGCCAATCCACTCTGTCATAATATTTGGATAAGTCTAACCAAATGAACATGGAAGGAGATTTTTGCATATCCATGGAATGGATGGCTTCCTAAGCAAGAACTATCTCATCTACTATTTGAAACCCTTCCACATAACCCCCTTGATCTGGGGAAATAATCTTATGCAAAAGAGGCTTCAATATTTCTGCCATGATTTTAGTAATGATTTTGAGAAGAACATTACATAAAGCAATAGGTCTAAAAGCTAAGCTATGATCAACCTCTTGAGATTTTAGAACAAGAGTAATATAAGTTTTATTGATAACCTTCAAAATTTCTTTGTCTTTCCTGGCTTCTTCAACCACCTCTAATAAATCAACATGAAGGATATCTCAGAACTCTTGGTAGAACTCAATGGAAAAACCATCAGGACTTGGGGTTTTTCCTTTTTGTATTTTAAAAACTACCTGTTGAATCTCATTGATAGTAACAGGAGCAGTCAAAATAGAGTTCTCCTTAGAAGTGATAAGATAAGGAATTGCTTGAAGAACATTTTGTTGAGAAGCTGAGTCAAGAGGAGTAGCAAAAAAAATATTGGAAAAGTAATCAACAACAATAGAGTTCATGCCATCCCAAGTATAAACAACATCTCTAGAATCCGATTTCAGGGAAGAAATAAAGTTGTGAGATATTCGAGCTAGAAGAGATTTGTGGAAGAAATTTGGGTTTCGATCTCATTCTTTGAGCCATTGAATTCTAGATTTTTGCTTCCATAATATTTCTTCTTCTTTTTCCCATTCCTCTATCTGGGTGGTGAGTTTAATTTCATCTGCACTTCTCTTCTCTATGAGGCCATCTAAAAAAAATTTCTTATTCAAATTTTCAATATGAGCAATAACTTCATATTTTTTTATGAACATCCCCAAACTCTTTCCAGTTCCAAGTCTTGATTTTGGATTTAATGTATTGCAGTCTTTTGCAAAAATAGAACATCTTAGTCCCATGCCTAGGTTTACCTTCCTTACACCATTGTTGCAAATGAGGTCTAAAGAAAAATTTCTCTAAGCCACATTAATTGAAAACGAAAAGGAGAGAAACTCATATTGGTTTTCCACATTTCCACCATGACTAGCCAGTGATCCGAACCAAGTATTATTAAGAGTCTTCACTTTAGGAATGTGACCATGGATTAAGAAATTTTGAGTATCCAATCTCTCCATTATACAAGCTAAGCCTTGCCTTCTGTTAGACCAATTCATAAGGCCATTATTTGGTCGGATGTCCACAAGATGGAGGTTTGCAATATATTTGCTCATGAGGTTAGTGATTTTGTCCAAATTTCTATTCCCCCTCCTTTTCTTATCCAAAGAGAGGATGGTATTTAAATCTTCTCCGATCAAGATCCAAGCTTCGGGAAAATGAGAGATAACATGAGTTATATCCTTCCACTGTCAATTTTTTTCCTCCAAAGCAGTTGAAGCATAAATAGTAATGCAGAGCATAATTTGGTTGGAATGTCTACTTTGAATAGCTATAGCCAACAGACCCCAACTGCCAACCATATGGTGAATAACAACCTCTTTTGGGTCCCAAAGACAAGCAATGCCACCAGAAGTCCCTTGGGAACTAAGGGAAACCATTTTTCTAGCTGGCCAAATTTTACTGGCAATTGAGTCCATATCCTCCATTGACATCTTTGTTTCTTGAAGGAAAACAAGAAGTGGATGATTTGTCTGAATCATTCTTCTAATTTCATTTTGTTTTGAAATACTTCCTTTGAGTCCTCTAATATTCCAAGTTATGATCTTCATTTATACCAAGGCTAAAAAATTTGGGAAGGGCATTAATCTTACCTTCCTCTACAAGCTTCTCACCCTCTTTTACCATATGATATTGATTGGTCTTGCGACCTGCTTTTTGATTAGAATCCATCTTCAGTATTTTTTCCCTGTTTCTTGACTTATTCCAATTGAAACTGAGATGGCTTCTAACTTGGAATAATGCTCGTACACAACCAAAATTTTACTAGAGGGTGCAACGGAGTCTATATTGGGACCTGTATTATTTGAAGTCTTGACATTTAAAATATTGTTTTTCTTGTGTAAATTTTCTCCCTTTTTTTTTTGTTGAAAACCTTTGATTTGTTGGTTTGTCTCTAAGTTCTTCCCTTCATATTTAAATTGTGTTTCTAAGATTTCTATTTCCATTATTTCCTCTTCCTCACTTGGGACATCATTTGTGGAAAGGATTTCAAACATATTAGCAGATGACTTTGATTGATCCTTCATAACTGGTTTTTTCTGAGTGTTCTTTTTATTAGGCATTAGGAAACCTACTGAGTATATATCTTCTTTCTTTTGATCAAGAATTCTATTTGGGCAAGCACTGGCCAAATGACCATATTCATGGCAAATTCTACAATGAAAATGAATGTTCTCATAGTTCACTACTTGCTCCCAAGTATCTTCCCCAAATTGTAATGTGATATTTTTAGGTAGGGGTTTGTCAAAATCCATTAAAACACAAATCCAAGCATAAATAATATGTTCAAAATTTTGAGTACAATCAGAAGTCATCATAAAAGTTCCTAAAAAGTTTCCAATTGAAGAAAAAACAATAGGATTCCAAAATTCAATAGGGATGCCAAAGAGTCTAACCCACACGGGAGCTATAGAAGGCATTTCTTCTTCGGCTTTAAATTTAGTATGCCAGGGCTTCATGAAAAGCCCTGCCATTCCAAAAAACCAAGGACCCCCTTGACAAGTTTTCTCTATCTTCATTATTAGCAAATAAAACAAGAAAATAACCATTTGGATAAATAGATATTTGTATCTCACCTTTAGTTTTCCAGCTTTTGGTCATTTCAAGATATTTGGATCGAAGTTCCTCGACAGAGTTTGGTATACTTAATTTGTATTAAATTTAGTTGATATTTCCTCAATTATAGTTTTATAGTTTGATGTAGTATGTTTGGTTATTGTATTATTTTATAAGTTTTTAATATATTATTGTGTTTTTTTTATTAGGTTGAAGGTTTTTTAATATGACAAATATATATAATTGTTTAATTTATTTTTTTTATTTTAATAATACAAAGGAATTATTTGATAAGTATAGTTTTTGGAGAGGTTGTGGTTGAGAGAACAGTATTTAGTCTTGTACGAGGTTGTAGAAGTTTTTCACACTAATCAAATCAAAAATAAAAAATAAATTATAATTTTTTTTATACAACAAAAGTGATTGAAATTGTTATAATGATAAAAAGAATATTTTAATTTATTAAAAATATATTTTATATTATATTTTATATTATATTTAATATACTTTTCTTTTAAAATGGTGGGTGTGTAACATTTAAAGTCAATGGTTTGATTTCTCTTGGTATTAGTAACAAAAAGAATAAGAACACATGATATTATAAATAAATTGTTAAATTTTAATGAATTTTTGGTATAATGTTGCTGCTAACTTTTAGTTATAATTGCATAATATTAATGGGTTATAAAATAAAATAAAAATAAAAAATTTATTTTATTTGAGGTGTTTTATTTTATGAAGTAATTTATTTGAAAGCATGAGGATACGGAAACAAAAATGAATATGCTGAATGCGATGTGTCTTAAACCAAACTTAACGCCAAAAGCCTATGTATTGAAAGAATGCATAAAAACGAAAGAACATGAACGAATCGACACAAGATAAAAACAATTTGGAATAAGGTCCTTTTTATTTATGTGCTTTCAAAGTCGTGTTACAATACGTCTCCTTCCTTTTTATGGGATAGGAGCATTAAATATGTTCTTGATCACATCCATGATAACAATCCTTCTTCAGCGTGCCCACATGTAAGATGGGCGAACCAAAACGTCGTCGCCACTTGTGTATATGATTGTTCAATCCTTCTTGCTCTTCTGATGTCAAAAACCTGCGTTCAAAGAAACAGAAAATATTAGTAGCACCTGCAGATAGAATAAAGCATGTATTTCCCAAGGCCTACTGTCAGTATATGCATGAAAATATTAAAACGATAATCAAATGACCTCAGATCGAATTGAAATTTTGAAAGAAGCATAAATATTTTACCAGAAGACCACTGCAAAAAGAACAGTCTAGAAATCCTTCACATATTTGTATTCGCTCCAGGGTGGGACGAATAAGCCTGTAATAATTTGTCAGAAAGCATCCTCTTCAATGTATTGCTTAGGAAGCTCCAAATGACCTTTAAAGTTGGTTTTAGCTAATTGTGGGTGTTTTGGGAAGACCCAGATGGTCAGATTTCTCCAATTTGGCCTTTAGAACACATATTTTGATGATGGCATCTGCAAGTTAGTAAATGCGGGAAATGACAAAAACCTGGTCAAAATTGCTCAGAATGAAATGAAATTTAAACTGTAACCTATTTAACATATCTAGAATAAAATTCAAAAGAAAAACTAGAGAAATATATCACAGATTTCTAATCATCCCGGGGTGGGGCGAATAGGGCTGTGACAGTTTGGGGGGCGCCCCGGGGCAGAACACCCACCGTTTGAGACACAATTTCGGCACCAATCCACTTGGGATGGGTCGAAAACTCCTTATGGGGTGTTGTAGAAAAATTTTGTGGAGTATTGTGGCCAAAAATAGGGTTTTGGGTCGGGATTCGTGCTTCCAATAATCACTCAATAACCTCCCTTTCAAATGAGAGATTAAGGATGTGAAGGCACAAATCGCAAGTAGGTATGTAAATTGGCAGCACTTCGTTGCTCAAATGCTCCTTCTCTATATATTTTTTGGGTGAGAAAACTCACCAATTTATAGACCTAGGGTCTCCTTGTTTGAATTGTGCATGCGAGGGCGCTACTTGAGTTAACTGTCCTATTTTCAGAGAAAAGCTAATTCCCTGATTTAGAATCTCCTTGCATGAGGTCTCTAAAATAAATACATGCATGACTGAAGTCTCTCTTCTTGAATAAAATCTATTCCTCGCAATTGCATGGCCTGAAGCCTCAGTTAACTTGCGAAGTTACCAAGGTTTGACTTTTTGCCAGTTAAACTTGCTATTCGCCTCACCTTGGGGCGAATGCCAGTTTGTATTCATCCCTGGGTGGGACGAGCAAAGAGCAAGGTGCCAAATTGGCCTCTGACCTTCAAAACTTCTTTTGGAAGTGGTTAGGACCACTATTTAACCTCTAGGGGCTGCCCTAGGGGCTGTGTGTGTCAATGCGATCGACGCTTGTCACATAATCGGATTGGTGTTGTTTTGGTGTCTACATTATTGTAATGTGACAAACTTAAATGTTCTTTTTTTTTTAATAATTTAATTGTGTGAACAACTTTTTAACATCTTTGAAATGCAAAATTATAATAGTTTGAGCATGTATTTTTAATTTTTGTTTATTTTTTAATAATTAGGAGGGTTTTGAGAGGCTTTCACAGTCATAATCAGAAACAGAAACAAAAACTCAAGATATCAAAAATATAAAAGTCCACTTGAGTACCAACTAGGACATCACAAAACTTGGGAGCTGAAGAACCAACTCAAAGACACACCAACTCAAAGACACACCAAAACTATCCTACTAGAGTAGGGCCCAAAGACTTAGGACTGAAGCTTAGCTTTATAAGAAACGTTCATGCTCGATGCAACGACGTCCAAAAAACATTCATCTATTTTTTTACATCTTCCAAAAAGTCCATAGCCGTTTTAAGAGTGCCCAACAGTGAACTCTACTTATCTTCAATGGACTTGATTGACCGGATCATGATGAAATCAATATTAAAACATTCTTCCCAGCGAACCATCTTCCAAAACTATTTTGGAACATTCTTCCCAGGAAAAATGTCCGTACAGCTCGAAACCTCCTTAACAAACTTCTCTGAAAGTTTAATGGAGCGGTGCTTTTTGCTGCCCTTGACCCCTATGGAAGTGACAAATAACCCTCCCAAGTGCCAACTTCCATCCAAAGAGTCAGCAGCCTTGGGCTCCAAGGGCTAGCTAAAGTTCCCACCACGCACCCCTAAAGAAGAAATAGATAATTCTCTAGCCTACCGCTTAAGTTGAGGCCCAATATTCAGGCAGAACTCAGAGCCGCTAAAGATTTTGTGTGCTGGAAATGAGGCTTTGGGAGAGGAAGCTCTAGAGGAACCAAAGAATTATTTTCAATAAAATTTATAATTTCAGCCATATCTAATTAAAAGAATTAATCCTTTGATACAAAATATATAAGCCCTTTCCATTTCGGATCCGATAAAATTTTCTTTAACAAGTAACATGCACATTCATGCGCCTCCCTATATTTAACCTTTATTCAAGTGTATTTTCTATGATATTTAATAATCCAAAGATATGATTATTTTTTATTATTAATATAGTATTTCATATAAATCTTTACATTTAGAGCTATCAACATGGTTGAGTATTGAAATATGAGTGATTACAAGCATATAATCTAAATATAATTTTCATCTTGTGTCATTGGATTCATGCCATATTTAATCATACTATAAATTTAAAATTATGAATGATTTAAATTTTTATATTCATTTAATTCGCTTATATTTTATATACACACTATTAAATACATACACTTTTTTTTTATTGAAATTAATGTGAGAAAACCGTACAACTAATGCTCATGGTTGGGCATCTCCATCCCAACCATGAGCTATGATAAGGGTAATAATTGAGCTTATCACACAACCATACACACCCATCCTATTCACACACTCATTTTTTGATTGAGGTTAGTGTGAGAAACCCTTACCACCGACGTTCAGGTTTGGGTATCTCCATCTCAACCATGACCTCTAACAAAAGTGAGAGCTAATATTATAAATAGAGACAAAACACACAACTATATCGCCCATGTACTGAACCTTAAACCTTCTCAAAAAACCAAAACCCAAATTATTATACTATCTCCAAAACAAATACATATAAACTTTAATAAGATTTATTACTTCAAAGAAATAAACTACTCAAATACAAAAAGTAAAATCGACGTGCTATATACCTCCTAATTAGAGGATGGAAGCTACAATGGTTCAATATAAATCTTTATTCAACAAATAAAATAACCTTGTCGCCCATATCGCCCATAAAGTAGCGCACACATGCATGCAGCCAGCCATTCATTGAAAAACACTCATTAAAAAACATAATTATTTTGAAATTAATAAAATGATTAAAAATAGTAAACAAAATTTGATGATCTCGTTGTATCAATCTGGAGGAAATTCCATTATCTAAATGAATTCAACCTTAATTAATATTTGGTATATTTTAGTATTACTATCCATAATTTCTTAAAGTTATATAAGATATCTCTTTGAATATTTATAACTCCTCGAACATATATATACCTCTTCAAAGATACATAACTCTCAAATAAGTGTACCTCCTTTAAGTGATAATGCACTATAAAAATTGCTTTTTTCTTTAAAATGACGAGCACAACTTCAATTAAATGAATAATTATTAGTATTCATGAAAGGTAACTCTAAAAGTTTAACATCTTGTATTACGTATATAAATTTTACCTCCTTAAAAGCAGTAACATCAATTTATATTTTTAAAATCATTTTATCATTTTTAGAGTAATGTAATTCTAAAAATTTAACGTCTCTTATCATACATATAAAGTTTGCTTTCATAGAAAAAATATTATCAATTTATATTTTTTAAAGTACTTTATCATTTTAAGACAAATTTATATTTTTTTATAGTTTTATTTATCCTTGTAATATATATTATTAGATTGAGAAGAGGGTTTTAAAAGGGGACCCACAACCTTTTACATTAGAAGCCAAACATTATTCATAAAGTTATCCTACCCAGAGACAATCCTCAATAACCCATAACAACCCAGAAAACCAAAAGAGATAATATCCCATAACAAACAACACATCCCTACCACTCAACCACCCATTAACTCAAGTCCTTCCCTTTAATGAAAAGGAAACAAAATATTGGCTTGAAGAAAGAAAAAAGATAACCCATCACAAGAAAAGAGGCACAAGCACCGATCAAAAAAGACAATCACCCTAGGAGGCGTAGAATATCTCGGGGACTTGACATAGATTCCAAAGAGGCACCACCAACCACACTTTCCAATAAAGCACCAAAAAGTGGAGATATATAAAAAAATTAACTCAAATTCTAATTATGACTACTATAAAACCAGAATGACTACTATCAAAATCCAGCCAACCATAAATTAAAGAGTCATAAAGAACATTAAAAACTTGGTCAAAAAGGCCACTATCCCTCCTAGGGGACAAACCAAAAATTTGAATTTGAATAAAAATTTCCACCAAAACCGTCGATCAAAAAGGGACATCAAAAATTACTTTCGACATCTCCCTACTCCCACTTTAGAAACCAGAGTTGAGCGAGCATCCAATGGGGATTTTATGGTATTAGATTTAGTTTATCCACAAGTTACAGGGCCCACATACTAATTTTTTTCGAGAAACTTGGTTTTGATGAAGGTGGAATGAACTCCTTCAACTTAATCAAATCAAAATCCATCGTAGGCTCTTCCATCATTTTAGGAGCCCACTTAGTACCTAAACAAGCAAAAGGTTTCTCTGAAATCTATGTTGAAGGAGGGGTTAAGACCTTGTAGCTATTCCTTTCTGAAAAATTAATGTGATTATGTTCTCCTAATGTCATTCTTGGATCAATATTGGTATTTTCATCTAAAAATATCTCAGTCTCCTTTACAGGTTCCTTAGAAGGAACCTCTTCCAAGGCTCTAGTTACAAGCTTCTTAGGGTATCATCTATAAATATGACTTCAAAAATTATATTGAACATAGACCCCAAGCTTATTCTCAAACAAGATGACCTTATTCCTGTTATCCACCTTTGATAAACAGTCTATAGACTTAAGTAGGTCAGCATCCAGATCTACAATCACACACATACGAGGAAAAACCATTTGAAATATTGCTTTAGTATGATAATCTAGCATGACAAACTCAACAATCAATTTTGCAATGCCCCTGAAAATTGCTTCATGCTATAAGTGAAAAGGAAGCCCTGGTATTCTAACCCATGTAGGGCTTGAGTTAATTTTTTAGGTGTTCAAGTCCAAATATGGATCCCGTTTATGAAGAAAGAGACCCCTTCTACCAAAGAACAAGGGACCTTCACCCAAAAGTGATTTGAGATCTTCTACCATAGAAAATTTTATTAGAAATAATCCATTAGGGAGAGCTACCAGTTCCATCTAGATTTTTGGCAACCAAACTGACAAAGCCCATCTCCTAATGGATTTCAAGTTTGGTCTAGCATTACCAAGGAATTTCCTAACAAGGGAGTTCTCACCCTCTCCCATAACAACCTTGATCAATTTTGAAGGCACAAAAAAGGATGATTGAACAAGATCAAGGTCAAAGAGATAGTTCTAAAGAGAGTCATACTTGGTTCTCTATGTGACCACTATAACATAAGACTTCTTAGTTGGGGGACCAAACCCAACAATGAAATATGGCCCCCAAGGAATTGATCACCTTTGGAGTCTCCTCACTAAGGTGAGTTTGACCACCAACAAAAACTAGTAGTTTTTATATTATGGTCCACCTCATACCCAACAATTTTTTCCACTAAATGGTTTACTTGACCATCCATAAAATATTCTACCACATGTTCCACCTCATGCTCAACACTTTATTCCATAATATGGTCTTCCTAAAAAACTATAGAGGGTTCAATCACATGATCCACCTCAAGATCAATAATTTGTTCCACAATAGGATCCATTGCAACCGTTAAGGACCCCACAAGAGTCTCCTCTACCTCACAAAGAATTATCTATCGATAAAATCCCATATCAAAAAGAGCCAACCCTAGGATATTATCATTACCCTCTAACACAAGGTCTGTCTAAAATAAATCCTCCTTCGGTCTACTCCCAACCTCTTCAAGGAGAAAGGCAACTTCATATCTTGAGGGTAAGGGAGAAGGCATCTAAACAGAAACCTTTTTAGTTAGACAGAGAGCACCTAAATCCATCATAGCAAATACTTGTGAAGCAAGAGCCAAAGCTTGGACTACCGATAGAGAAGTAACCTTAGCAAGACTGAAAGAGAAAGCAAGGGAAGTACAAAAACCAATAGGTTCAAGGGAGATCTATTTTTTCATGGCCTTCAAAACAACCATCCTCTCCTAAACACATTTTCCCTAGTCAAAACTTGGAGGCACAATGGTGAAACCCCAAGAGCTATCATAGATAAATTTTTCATCCCGCCATCTCCCATGACCTCTAACCCTACCTCGGCCCCTACCACTCAAGCCTATCACTCCTCTCAGCGATTACATTCTCATTGATAATAGTAATTAAAAGGGTTGTTGGAGCCAATTTTTACTCAAATTTGAAACCCCTAAATTTAAATTTTTGGTTTCAATCAAACTGCTTATACTGTTGGTCATTGTTTATAGTCGTGGGTAATTCAATTTTTCATTAGTTGATTTTATTAAGTCTAACCTTATCCTTTTTAATAATGTGGGTTTCATGGTATTGATCAAAGTACCTCGAATGGTTAGGGACGAAAATTTCAAATTAAATCCCCAAGCCAAAGTCTAACCTTCATAAATATTTCCTTGGGCCTAAAAATTGATTAATAAAGTCCTTAAATCATAAGTCGATTAAACATTCACCGTGGTCTCAAAGTTCGAAAAACCTAAGGTTAAAATAAATATTAATTGATTAAAAGCCTAAGGGTATGCACCTCACTAAGCTAACTGGTGAGCACCTCAAATTTAATCCAAGGGCCATGCACAATCCAGAGAAATCGGACGATAGCGCTTTAATAAAATCAAATTAAAGATAAGTCAAAATTCAAGCATAGTCAAGGGGTAAAAAGGTTGCATCTTAAAAATCGATCGAACGGTAGCACATCACCAAATGAAAACTGATGGATGCGCACTCATGATAAGATCCGAAAGATAAAATCAAAGAGTCAATAACATTTAACCCAAAGTTTAAAAATCAACCAGGTTGTCTTTAATCTAACGGAAGCACTTAAACACCTCTAAAATCAACGGTTGCATGTCCTCTAAGAAGTCAAAGTCTTAAGAAAAGTCGTCATGGGTCAAGGTCAAATTAAAATCAAAGCAGGTCTGACATATCGGACGATCGCGTTGACTAATGTATAGATCGAAGATTGCTATTGCTTCAATCTAAATGAAATTTAAATTCCATATTAAAAAATATGCACCCCATTCGATTAATCATTGAGCTTATTACCAAGATCTGACGGTCGCGCTCAGATGATTTTTAATCTAACGGTGGTGCACTAATTGAAGATGCATTAAAAAGGGTTAAGGATCGAGAAAAATTAATTAAAATTAATCATGATTAGCAAGGGTTTAATACGTCGGCTAATTTTCCTCATTTTTCCCTAATCATGATTAATATTATAAATGCTTTATTAAACTAACTTGCAGGTTGATTAGATCCAACGGCTGCACTTGTCTCCACTCAAATTCAACGGTCGTGTCAAAATTGCAGGATGGAAGGTAAAAGGCATGGGTAAGGACGAAATTAATTGACATTAATCATGTTTAGTAAGGTTTAATACATTGACTAATATTTCCCCTTTTTGCCTTAATCATTGTTAATAGAAAATCGAAGGTCTATAACATCATTATCTAGCATGCATCTTATCAGTGATCAAATGGCAGTGCACAAACTAAATCGAGAATCAACGGACGTGAAGGCCTGTAACTAGCGACAAATATCCAAAGGCTAAATAAAAACATTTTTATATCACACGAATCAAACGACGACGTTCATTGACCACCTAGATCCAACAGTGCGCATATGAGAAGATAATCAAAGGTTAATCTAAGCATTGGGTTGATTAATTTAGTCAAGGTACATATGATGTTTTCCCGTTTATTAAATAATACGTGCATATGTATGATCCAATGGTCACACCTCACCACCATAAGATCCAATGATGATCACAAAAGAAAAGTAAGTGTATTTTATGATTACCATCGATTAAAACAAGTTATTAAGGTTTAACAATATAAGGATTAACATCGGATAAATATGAATAATTGAAGATAAATAAAACATGTTATTTCAAGTGTTTACATGATAACAGGTACACTAACTATCGTACAGGTTTCAAGAGATCAACAGATGCACTTCATTTCAGATCAATCCGACAGTTGCAATTAATCACGATTGACTTAGGGAAAAAGGGACATCATAGGTAAAAACCTACACTCACACCAAGAGTCGGATATCACGAATACCCCAAGGGAGACAAATGGATCCCGAAGATGTAGTTATCACTCGAATCTGAGATGGCACGAGGTCCAAAACTTACCGTTCCACGTCAGATTAAAATATCCCCATTGACGAATGAATAGAAAGCATGAATGATTGCAGGCACACGTATCAAAGGGACCCAAGCTCACATGTTAACAGATATTTCCCATCATAAAGCACAAAACTCTAGAAAATACTGAGTTGGCGCAATTCCATTGGTCAATTTTGAACAACGGTTGGTGGCATCAGGTCAATAACAAAAAGTGTGAATTTATCAAGTTCGCTCCACCACCTTGTATATGAAATTATGAAACTAGTCAAGGCCACTCGACTGGTATACCAAGAATTATAATTGATACATCAGAAGTACATAGGGAAGAGAGTATTCGTATTCGAAGAACTTGACCAACAATCATGAGAGCAATGGCATCATGGGGAGATGTGTTCGTACCTGCAGATACATGAGAATCTGTAAAGTTTATCATAGATAAATCACCCTATTCTATGATTTTTGGACCGCCTGTTTCTGGTACCACTATGTATGATTTTACCCAAAAATGTGGGGCAGATAAAAAACCCAACTCAGCTCAACTGTACGAGATCAAAAATATATGCATTAAGATTTTTTCCTGAGTGATGGAAGGCGATAACAAAACCCTATGGATAATAGTAGATTTTTTCCAAAAATCTTAGAGGTGGCAATAGAAGGGTTTCCCTAGAGACAACAGATGGAACAGTAACCTTGGAAATCTGATATGCCCAAAAGTGCATTTCTCCTCAGATTTGATGGTTTGGTTAGCAATGGCATATGACGAAAGAATGAGGACCTTTCGAGACCACAAAAATTAGAAGGTGTTTAGCACCAAAGTCGAAGATATCTAGGAAGTGTTCAATATGACAAAGTATACCATATTTTTGGTGGACCAGGTAATCGAACATCAATATCACATGTTTACTGATATGGAAATTTAAAAAAAATTGTTTGATACACATGCAAAAATTGAGAAAAAATTCCCAATTAATAAAAACTCTTTTAAACCCTGGGTACAAGGATTCTATGACATGATAAACATAGTATTGGGAGTATAGGATATGAGTAGAATAATGAAAAGGGTTTTGTATTTATCTGCACAATGTAATAGAGGACATAACATCCCTATCTATGCCTGGGAACCTGAATTGAGCTCATAAATACACAGAGAAATGGTAGAACTAAAGAGAGCAATTTTTGAATAGAGGTAGTAGATGCCTCACTTTTCACAATATTAGTTTCTCACTCACTTAATAGTGGGCCAATTGGGGGAAGAAGCCCATAGGAGATTAAAAACCATAGATAGCCCCTATGTACAAAATAGTTTCTGGAGACTTCATGAAGGACGAACTCACATGGGCTGGTTTTGTGATCGCTTCTTGGTAGAAATCCATTAGGCCTTAACTATGCTAATTCTAGAAATATTAGGGCCAGGGGTAAGAGAATGCATTAAAAATATATATATAGGATATTTCTTCTTCATAGAGGGTTTTACTTACATCAAATTATATGGAGCTAAAATCATTCCTAAGGTGTTACCCCAGTATTACCCACTATGCATAACAGCCCTAGAATTATGCAGACAAGTTGTAGAAGAGGCTAAAAAGATACTGGTTAAGAAGCATGGAAAAGGCCCATGGCTTGATGTTCCTTGCCATTTTAAATATTATGTATTTGTTGGATATCCTTCCCTACTCAAGGGAATGTTTGAATTGGACAATATGGGATTCGATGAAGTATCATGGAGGTTTTATGACCCAAAATGAACCTACAACAAAATGATGGAGAAGAGAGGGTATGCTCAAATAAAACACTGAGAAGATGCTTTTGAAGAGATATTATTAGAAGCTATAAAGCAAAAATTAGATTTATAGATAGTATGGGATAATTTCCCTCTAGAAAAGAGAGGTAGCACACAAGTTTGTGAAGCCTATGACTACCCAGTAGAACTATGAAGGCTTTGGGAGATTTCAGTGGATACTACAACACCTGTTATGCTAAGGACAGACCCAACAATTAAAGAAGACCCTTTACTAGAATTGATAGAGGAATAGGACATAAAATTAATGGAGGTCACTGTTAGAATTGTTGATGTAGTAGAACAATAGTTTAAACTCCCAATGAATGACCAGCCCAGAATAGAGGTAGCACCAAAAGAAGCTCCTCAACAAACCTGTACAGATAAGGGTAAATAAATAGTAACTTCATCCTCTCAAAAAGTACCATCAACAAAGCAAGTTGTAGTTCTATATCTGATAATGTTTTAGTTGTGACATGTGCGAATAAATTTGCACCCATGGCCGTCACGACTTCTATAAACATAAAGGGATAGGAGATAAAAATTCCAATAGTAATACAAGTAAAATGTCAAAGAAAAATATCTCCAGTAGAAGCTAAGAATCCTATATTATCTCTACATGTTGCCAAGGTTGTTTTGGAAAGAACATATGAACAGGTGGCCTTTACTACTACAGATGAACAAGAGTTACAGTTAGTAGCAGGAATGAGAAATACAGAAGAAAAATATTCAGAAAAGGCAGAAATGGGGACAGTTGTGTTAGATATTGCTAAGGTTGATCTCCCTCCTCTGCAAAAACCACTAGTCTTTAGTACCAATGAAGAAACATGAGGATCATCACTATTGGGTAAAGAAGCTGATATGGCAAAGCTTGCCAAAACTATGAGTAATCAAGTAATAGACCAATTTTTTGAAAAAACTTAAACACTCAAAAAGCAATTGAGTCAAGAGGAAGAAGAAAAAGCAGAATTGAAAGTTATGATAAGTAAGCAACAAGAAGAATTAAATAAGAAAGATGTTTCAATTACACAGCCCCTTGTAGTAACCAAGATTCAAGATCATGTATATTATTTGAATGTAATGAAAAAGGACATGTACAAAAGAATAAAAGCTCAGGCCAAAGGTTTTACTGAAATATTCAAGAAAATAAGGGTGATTCAAATAACTACTTAAGAAATCATGACCTTGATGCAGGAAAGAGAAAAAGATTTTAAATTCATTCACCCAACCCTGGACTACATAGGGGATCATTTTGAAGAACTGCAAGGACAAGAAATAACAACATCTTAAGGCAATAAAATTCAAATCAATTTTAAATTTTTCAAAGTAGCCCTATTTAGATTAAACCGAGAAAAATGGACAAATTATGTGACTGGGATGAATGAAATGATAAAGGATGCTATAGATAAACTGACATATATTGGCCTATCCTTAGATCAATGCCTGGAAGCATCAGACATAGAAGGAATATTCAAAGAAACCCTTGAGATATTTGACTGTGAACAAGGTTATGATGAGGAGATGATTAAATAAACTATTGTCATGGTGAATGTTAATAAAACCTTACTAATTTTGAGAGATAGAAACATGTATGTTATTGTTATACAAAAAAATTGAATTATGCAAGAAATGAATATGCTCAAGATTGCAGCCACTTTTGACATAGAAATATGGAGGTTGATTGATGAGCATATTAAAATGTTGTAAAGGAGTTTAAAGGGAAAAAGGGTCAATACCTACACTCAACAAAAAGTAGATTCTACACCATAGATATCTGCAAAAACAATATATATCTCTGGGGTAGTTAAAGGATCAAAGGATCAAGGAAAGGTAACTCAAAAGAGGTTAGTTCGAAAAGGAGCAGCTAAACGCACCAGGAAGTAGCTGAATCAGATCAAAGTTCTCATCATACTTAAATCACCAGTTTAGTAGGAATTTGTTTGAACAAGTCAAATAAAGGAGCATAGTCAAAACCTCAAATCCAACTGGACAACATACAAAACGGGTTCAATAAGATGATGCCAAGTGTACAACCAAAATTCAGCCAGAAATAATAGAATCAAGAACCAACAACTATAAAGAGAAGCAAGCAGGTCTGGATTCTGCATCAAGCAATTAGAGAATAGCATTTTTGCTAAGAGGTATACTTGAGTGCCCTGTTAGTTGTGATGTTGTATTTATTTGTGTCTATTTTCTTTTATTCATTCTTTCTTCCTCCCCTTGTTGTGCATGATTGTATGATAGGAAAGCATTCAAGAAACTGAGAATATTTCCAGTTTTATTGAGCCTAGGATTCAGAGATTCTTCTATTACCAGATTGAACAAGGAGATTTGGAGAGACCTGTTACATTATTTGAACATAGTACTCTTCATTTTATTGATGTATTTCTTTAATAAAAACAAATTTAAAAGACATCCCACCCACTCCGCATGTAATATTTTATGAAATCAATACAATTCTAGGTTTTATTCTTGTCATTTATTTGTCTCAGTATTATGTGTATCTATATTATGGGTTAAATTATTTAAATGTATTATATATGTTTCTTTCGTTGCTTAACTCTTGATTTTATTACGATATTCGAATGATATTAAGAACACCAATTTTCTTCTCCCCTTCTCTCTATTTCATATTAAAATTGTTGTTAAATTGCTATAACAGCCCAATGAATATAGACGTCGGTCTACATAAGGCATAACAATTGGTTATTTTCATGCTTGGTCATTTTAATAAAAATACTTATAGTTTAATATAAATCTGGAGCATGCAAATTAGAAGCTTAATTAAATAATTTTTGTTGGGGTTTCCTTACCCGTTTTGCCGTATTCTTTAGCAATATTCGGGTTTAGCAGAACATGAGGCAGGTCAACCAAAGCCTGTAATAGCTCGTTGGTTTCAAATGAATTCTTGTAGCATGATAATTGATTTTCTACGTATTCTAGAATCAGTTCTAACAATTTTTTGGCGCCGTTTCCGAGGAAGACTTCTTAGAAAGATTCGATTATCTTCTTTAAAGTTTTCTTCAACGATTATTTTTAATCAACGGACGACCAGTTAAAGTAAAGAACCAACTTTTTAATTTTCACTT
The DNA here is from genome assembly GCA_028583015.1 of Wollemia nobilis. NCBI lineage: Eukaryota > Viridiplantae > Streptophyta > Pinopsida > Araucariales > Araucariaceae > Wollemia > Wollemia nobilis. The sequence continues at coordinate 28,639,672 of JAQPPZ010000523.1, forward strand.
TGTTAGAAGTTATTTATTTTTCCTATGTCTGTAGTTTATGTTTTGAAGTAAGTTTTTACGTTCTTGATTTTCTTGAAAATTTTCTCTTTCTTGATTTTCTTGAATTTTTGGTTTTTTGATTTTCTTGATTTTCCCCAAGAACCCACTCCTGTGAGGATGAGAGATAATATCAAGCATTCTTGATAAGAGTATAAGTTTTTCTTTCTACACCCCAGTGCTAGTGACTTTTCTAGATGAATCCAGAAGAAAAATATAAAAAGGAGAGAACATAACGTGCTGGCGAACACCAGGAGAAGTGGTAAGGAGATATTTCCAGAACTCAAGAATCTAGAGGTATTTATACATACCCAAAAAACTCCACTTTTTAAGAATACAATTTATAATAGTAGATTAAATTCTAGTGGTAAAAGGTACATGAAGAAAATCCAAAATACTATTACTACTGGTATTTCTGTAGATGAACGTTTAAAATCAGTAGTAGAAGATATATATGATTACTCTCATTTAAAGGTAGATAATTCATCAATCTACGTTCAAACTGCCTAGACCCATACCACTTTAGGTACTACATCTGTGAAATTAAATTCAATAGTAGCCATGGATCAAGGTAATGTTCATTTGTGGAGAACTAACAGATATATGCCTTTTGTATTACCAGTAAATTTAAATGCCTTACCTAGTAAAGCTCACAAATACCTACCTAAGTTTTTAGGAAACAATGTAGTAACTGGAGAGGATCATATCAAAAGTTTCTTATATGCAATGGACAGTTTGGAAGTTAAACATGAAGATGCAGTATTAATACAGTTTTTGTAGACTTTAGAAAAATATGCTAGAGAATGGTTTAATTCCCTTCCTAACAATGATATCCTAGATTTCACCAAAATGGAAGAGGTGTTCCTAAAGAATTACGGTGAAAGGAAAAATGAACAATCATTGTAATTGAGCTAGCCACTATGAAGAAGAAATAAAATGAGGCTGTTAGTGATTTTAACAGAAGATTTTCAAAAACGAGAAACAAAATCCCTGCCAACCTCAGGCCGAGTGATATTCAGTCTATTTTTTTTTATAAGAATGCATTTCAAGGAGATTTTAACTATGAATTAAGGTAAGAAAAATCCACTACCATTGATGGTTGTATGGAAAAAACAATGTATATAGAAAGAAATATGCTTGATAGTGGTAATATGAAGCCTTATTATTTAGAGGTTAACATGCCTGAGAGAAAACTTAAGAGAGTGGATTTTGATATACAAAGAAGAACTAAAATTGATCCTGTGGAGAAGTTGATCAGTCAAATGACATAAATGTTCAACAACATGAGTAACAGGTTAGCAAGAATTGAAAGAAATGGAAATAGTGGTGAATCTTCACAGATAGAGCGACCACATGTTGATAATTGTCCCCCCTTTAAGAAAAATTACAAAAATAATTGGGGAAACAATAATGGTTTTTAATAAAGGAATAGGAATAGGGGTAATGGGAATAAAAACTCAAAAAATAGAGATTTTGACAGGGATTAGAACAATGTCCCTAACCCAATACCATCTTCCAATGTAGTTGAAGGTTTTCCTTATTTTTTCTCTACTTGTGATGCACCCCATAACCTTGATGCATGTGGGATACACTTGAGTGATCAATATAATGTAGATATGCATGCATAATTAGAAGAGGATATAAGAATCAATGCATGTTGGTCCGTTTAAGATGAATCCAGAGAAAGGTTGTTTGAAGAAGACATGGATAAATATGCTTCAAATCATCATCTTCAGATCTTAGTGACTGAAGGAACTAAAATATTATAGAAATCACATGAGTCAAGATATGATAATATCAAGCAAGGGAAATTGATTCCCACTGCTCAAGAGGTTGAATAATTAGAGGCAACCCATGTTTTAAATTTAAGGAATAGAATAGTCCCTGAAAGAATAGAGAAATTATCTACAAATGAAACAAAAAGTCAAACTTTCACCAATAAAAATATCAGTAAAAATAAAACGGATGGGAACCCTAACAAAATTACTCCTGAGGTAATAGGATCAACAGAAGAAGTTCTCAAAGAAGAAAGTAATAAACCATTGGATATAAAGAAGATAGAATTTGATGCTGGGTCATAACTCAGTAAGGAAAAAGTTAATATCACATTCGATGAACTTATGAAAGTTCAAACATACAGAGAAAAAGTATGCAGAGCTTATGGATTAGTAGAGAAGAAAGAAGACCCTACTTGTCATCTTTGCTATACAAAATCAACATGATACAAGATCACCATCTTCTATCAGACCCTTCTACGTGTCATTAAGATATAATTCATATGAAGGAGAAATATATGTGATTCATGATTGCATGCTCAATAGTGGAGATTCACATAATATCATGCCTAAGCTAATAGTTGAACAAATGGGATTAATCTGTACTAGAGATTATGCCCCTATTTCTATAATGGACAACAAACAAATTCCCTGTGTAGGGGTGATAACTGGATTATTAGTTTTCCTAGACCAACAGCCCAAAAAGGACATTGTTATGGATGTAGTAGTAGTTGATGTTGACCCATTCTTCTCACTATTACTCAGTAGGCATTGGGCAAAACAACTAAGGGGATCAATACGACTAGACTGGTATTATGCTACCATCCCCATATTCGATAAGGAGAATATAATTTTAAGAAGGGAACCATTCAATAAATACTTTGTAGAGTTAATTCAAACAGATGAAACCATGATTAACTTAGTTAACTCTATGGAAGAAAAAGGGATGGGAGTCTATTTAATATGGCACAACCCATTCCTGATGGAAGTACCAGATGCAAAGAACATGGATCTAGAAGATATGATAATAACTGATGTTGAATCAAATTGAGTATTAACCCAAGAAATGTGGACCATGTCATTTGATGGATCTAAATCCCAATCTGGAGTAGGTGCAGGTGTAAATTTGACTGATATTAAAAGAAATTACCTTGGTATATCTTATAGATTGCAATTTCCTTGCACAAAAAATATAGCTGAGTATGAAGCTTTACTATTAGGGCTAAAGAAAACAAAAGAGTTAACTATTAACTACTTAACTGTAACAAGGGATGCATAACTTATTATACTACAAATAAAAGGCAAATATCAAACCAAGCATCCTAGACTTAAGCAATATAGAAATGCAGTATTGGAAAAAATTGATAAAGTTTTGGCTTTCAATATTTCATATATTCCTAGAGAACAAAATCATTTTGCAAATCTCTTACTTGTGAATGCCTCAGGTCTAGATCACCCAAAGATAACTACAGAATATATGGACAGGTTTCCAACTATCTCAGTCTATAAACCTTTTGTTCCAGATAACATAGTCCATCTTCAGGTCTTTCAAGATGATATAGATATTAAGGATTTTATGACTTTGCAAAATCAGTATGCAGATATCATCTATGATGAAAAATATGAATACAAGCTAAAATATCAAATAGGAGAACCAGTATAAGTAATCCAGTTTAAAAATAATAGAGTACCCAAAGGATTGGTGTCTCTTGAAATCGTATTTGATGATTTTGACAAAGCCTATAAACCTATATGCAGAGAAGTGATATCTAAGGATATTAATATTGGCTCTATGAAATAACCCATAATAGTGAAAGCAGACATGGCACTACCTGCTAAAAAGAACAAAGAACATTTTGCTTGGACCTATGAAGATCTCAAAACTTTCAAAATAGATGTGATGACACATATAATACCCTTGAAAGAAGAGGCCAAGCCTTTTAGATAAAAATAGAGAAATTACAATCCAACTCTACACCTAGTAATGCAAAAAGAAGTTCTAAAATTGTTGGGCTCCAAGATAATAAGAAAAGTCAAATTTTCCTCCTGGATATCCAACTTAGTACCATTTAGAAAAAATATCACTAAAAGACAATTACCCGTTGCCTAACATGGAAAAACTACTGCAAGCAGTAGTAGGTTCAACTAGATTGTCCCTGTTAGATGGATTTTTAGGGTACAATCAAACTCTGATAAATCCAGAAGATACACACAAGGCAACATTCACCACACCCTGGCCAGAACCTAGGAATTCAATCCAACAGTATGGCAGAGGCTTGAGCTCTGTTCCAAAGTTTGATCCTCATGGAAGGGTTGACCATCAATAAAATTATCATCGAAGGAGACTCGTTGCACTGTATCAACTGCCTCAAAGGTACAGCTAAGCCTCCCTGGTCCCTAGCTTCAATTTTCCAAGAATGCAAGGCTCTAGTTGGCAAGTACCCAAAATTAGTCATTAAGCATCAGTACCAGGAAGGAAACAAAGCTACAGACTGGCTAGCTAATAGGGGATTTGATGAATTTGACATTTAAGTGTGGAGAGACTCCTTCCCCATTGGCCTAAGGAACGATCCTACAAGTTTCAATGTTTACACAATGTGATTTGTTGCCAGGGGGATTGGTATGGTCTGTTGATGCTCTAATCACCTACACCACACTGGAAAATACCATCCACAAATGTATCCACAAGCATCTCAATAATCTCTAGATTGAGGACATTTGGAACCCAATCAGTTGGTCTGCACATTGCCTACCGACCATGGATTCTTTCCATGACATTCTCAGGGAGGGTTTGTTCGAAATCAGAGTCAACATCAACTCCTGTGCCCAAAAATTGGACATGTCACAAAATCGTGATACTTCTTGCTTCTCTGCTTGCCTGCCCCTTTTGAATCATGAAAATGCAACATGTCGCGATATCGCGACACTTTTCTCCTTTGGCCACAAAAATGCAACATGTCGCAATATCGCGACACTTTTCTCCTTTGGCCATGAAAATGCAACATGTCGTGATATCGCGACACTTTTTCCTCCTTTGGCCATGACGTTGCAACATGTCGCGATATCGTGACACTTTTTCCTCCTTTGGCCGCGACAATGCAACATGTCACGATATCGCGACACTTTTTCCTCCTTTGGCCATGATGATGCAACATGTCATGATATCGCGACACTTTTTCTCTTTTGGCCGTGACGATGCAACATGTCGCGATATTGTGACACTTTTTCTCTTTTGGCCATGACGATGCAACATGTCGTGATATCATGACACTTTTTCTCTTTTGGCCGCGACGATGCAACATGTTGTGATATCGCGACACTTTTTCTCTTTTGGCCACGACGATGCAACATGTCACGATATCGTGACACTTTTTCTCTTTTGGCCGCAATGATGCAACATGTCACGATATCGTGACACTTTTTTCCTTTTGGCCGCGATGATGCAACATGTCACGATATCGCGACATTTTTTCCTTCTTTGGCCATGACGATGAAACATGTCGCGATATCGCGACACTTTTTCCTCCTTTGGCAGTGACGATGCAACATGTCGTGATATCATGACACTTTTTCTATTTTGGCTGTGACGATGCAACATGTCATGATATCGTGACACTTTTTCTCTTTTGGCCATGACAATGCAACTTGTCGTGATATCGCGACACTTTTTCTCCTTTGGCAGTGACGATGCAATATGTCACGATATCATGACACTTTTTATCTTTGGCCTCAACGATGCAACTTGTCGTGATATAGCGACACTTTTTCTCCTTTGGCCGCGACGATGCAACATGTCACGATATCGCGGAAATTTTTCTCCTTTGGCCGTGACGATGCAACATGTCGTGATATCGCGGCAATTTTTCTCCTTTGGCCATGACGATGCAACATGTCACGATATCGTGAAACCTTTTATTCCTTTGACTGCAACAATGCAACATGTTGTGATTTCATGACACTTATTCCTCCTTGCTTTCTCCCTTTGCTTTGGACTACGAAAATGCAACATGTTGCGATATCGCGACACTTTTCTCCTTGTGGTTTTATGCTTTTTCTTTGATCTTTAGCACATGGGCCTCTTCGGACTTCTTGGAAAACATGCAAAAAATGTGGGTCCCCAATTTTGGGGTATGTTGTGGAGTAGCAACAACACTTCCAAATGGTGAATTTCTCTATTTAAGTTTTGCTTCCCCTTTTCTGATTAACCTTTGGTCATGTTTCCATTTAGTTAGTTCTTCTACTTGATTCCTTTGGCGCCTTTACCTTAGGTGACCCTTGTTTTTTTTAGGTTGTCTCATTCTTTTGTTGTCGTTCTTCCCCTTTACCTCCCTCTTCGAAGGCCGACGACTGTCTTGTACAAGGTTCAGGGACCTTTCAACACCCTTTCAACCAATCAAAAAAAAAAACATTCACCACACCCTGGGACACATTTGAATATTTAAGAATACCTTTTGGATTGATGAATGCAGATGCGACTTTCCAAAGAGCGATGGACTTTGCTTTCAAAGGACTAATGTTCAAAATTGTAGTAGTGTACTTAGATGATATTACAATTTTTTCTAAAAATCCAGAATATCATTTAGAAAATTTTACTGCAGGTTTTGCCCGATGCAAGGAATTTAGAATCGCTCTCAATCCAAAAAATGCATATTTGGAACTACACAAGGAAAATTTCTAGGTCATATGGTTTTAGAAAAAGGGTCTAAGCAATGATCCAGAAAAGATAGAAGTCATTTCTAAAATTCCCCCACCAAAGAATCTAAAAGGAGTAAGGTCATTGTTTGGCAAAACAAATTTTATCAAAATATTTGTCCCAAATTTTGTAGAAATGACCAAAACCATAAATGATATGGTGAAGAAAACTAGAGAAATAAAATGGACATTAGAAAATATGGAAACATTTAACAAGATCAAAGAATTCATATCAACCACTCCAGCTTTAGGTTGCCTTGATTATGCAAAGGATTTTAATATATATTCATATGCATTTGAACATTCTATTGTTGCATTCCTTTCACAAAAATATAATGAAAATAATGAAATGCCAATAGCATTTATGAGATCAAGTCTAAAAGGAGAAAATATTAAATACACCCTGCTGGAAAAACATGCCTATGCAGTCATCCAATCTTTGAAACACTTTAAAGGTATATTTTGCTCAAACAATTTTTACAGCTATAATCCCTTTATAGAAATAAAAGATATCTTTTCTCAATCAGATCCATTGGAAAGACCAACAAGATGTATGGTAAAACTTGTGCAATATGATTTTGAATTCAAAATAGTTAAAACAATCAAAGGGCAGGGTTCAAATAAACTGTTGGCTAACAAAAAAGAAGCAGGATCCAAAAATATTCTTACCATAGATCAGACATATGATGACTGAAGAATAAAAAATGAAGAATGTAAATGGTATGAAGAAATTTTGTGCTATATACAAACTCTTTCATTCCCCAAAATATGCCAATAAACAGAATGAGGTCAGTGAAACTTCAAGCTTAAAATTATTATATACAAAATGGAGTATTATATTAGAAACATCCTGATGGATTATTATTAGTCTACTTATATAAGAGAGAAGTCCCAGAAATAATTAATGAATTTCATAATGGGTTCTATTTGGGAAATTTTGCTCTAAGAGCTACAACCAATAAAATCATGAGAGTAGGATATTATTGACCATCCCTTTTTAAGGATGTATATAAATATGTAAGAAATTGTCATAATTGCCAAGTTTTTATAGGGAAAAAAGCATCTACCAGCCATGCCCCTCAAGCCAGTAATCATTGAAGCACATTTTTCTCAATGGGGTATTGACCTGATTGGAGAGATCAAGCCTAATTCATCTGGCCAACATAATTGGATCATAACTACAACATATTACTTCACCAAGTGAGTGGAAACTGCACCTTTGAGAACATCTACATCTGTTGTAGTCATCAAATTCATGGAATAAAATATCTTGACCAAGTATGGAGCTCCTAAAAATCTTGTAACTGATAATGGTAAATATTTTGTGTCTTATGAAATGGTAGAATTTTGTGCTAAATATAGAATTGAATTATCTCATTCTGCTAATTATTATCCCCAAGGAAATGGTCTAGCCGAGTCATCAAATAAAAATATAATAACAAGAATAAAAAGGTCATTAGAAAAAAACAAAAGGGTATGGGACAGTGAGCTTAAATTTTATTTATGAGCTGATAGGCTATCTATGAAAAGAAATACAAGAAGAAACCCCTTATGAGATGGTTTATGGATAAAAAGCCCTACTACCCTCAAAATGGAAAAAATGGCACTTGCCCTTTTATTGCAAGATCATGAAAACCTTGATCCCGTTGAGAGAAGGCTTGACTGAATTGTCTTGTTATATGAACAAAGAATAGAGACCCTCAATAGAATGATGGAACAAACCCAGAAAACTATAAATTTATTTAATGAGAAAGCCAAAGGTACTCCTTTTTCTCAAGGAGATATTGTCATCTATTGGGATCCTAAAAATGATAAGCATGGTGAAAAGGGTAAGTTTGAACCTAAATAGATTGGCCCATACCAAATTACCCATGTTATTAGTCAGAATACCTACAAGCTATAGAATTTACAGGGAGAAATAATGTCTATTCCTATTAATGGCAAACACCTCAAAATGTACAATCCCTGTTGAAGGTGTACTAAAAAAAAAAAGCATTATTAAAAAAAAATAGAAAAACAAAAATCCAAAAATAGAGTGGCGTATTTTATTTATTAGTTAAGCTTCCCTTTTGTTCTTGAATAATTTTGAGTTTACTATACACATGATATCTTAGTTTGGTGAGTATATCTAACTGTTGATTCCACAAAAAACAATAAAAATAAAAAAGGGAATTTATTTTAGATGTTGATGAGCTTTACAATTCTGTCAAAAATGAATGTTTATGCAATAGTTGTTTGATATGAGATAAAAAAGACAAAAAACAAAGTTGATTGAAACATCATGTCAAGCCTCACATTATAAATGATACTTAAAGTGACTTCAAAGGTCCAAAGAACTGAGTTATATTTGAGAGGGTAGTTGAGCCAAAAATTATTACACTCATCATTTATAGCCAGAAACTAATCCTCAACTCAGGAATACTTATTGTACAATTTGCTTATATATCCAAACACTTCTCTCACGAGAAAGAAAAATAAAAAATAAAGTAAAATTGAGTCACTGCCTAAGATATCTTGGAAAACCTCTATCGGAGCTATAGACGCTTGATTGGTAGTAGGGTAAAACTAATATGGGATTAGAAGCAAATCCACCGAGGCTATAGACACTTGACTGGCAGTGGAGCCATACAGAATGGTGAAAAAATTTAAAGAGTGAAATCGCATATTAGGCTTGGCTATTTTGCTCAGATATGGTAAAGTTCTAAAATATTTAGAAATCCAAAAAATAATGCACAAACACACACATGGGAAAAAATATGATGAGACAAATGGCTATGACAAAATCTGTGTAATCATATCTTATGACTTAGCTAAAACAAGCATTACTATATTTCAAAATAAAACTCATTGATTTCTAAAATTTCTAAACCTTTGTTTCCAAATTGAATGAAAAAGGATCTACAATTTTCCATACTCTACTTGCTTTGATATCATGTTTTCAGTATATACATAAAAAAAAAAAAATGATGAAGAAAACAAAGAAAAGGAGGAAATAAGTTTTTTTTGTTATACATTTCAATTTTTTTTAGCAATCAAAATTTTGTTGTTTTTTGTTAAATTTTTGCAAAATAAAACCAGGAGATTATGTGGTTCTCAAGTGCTTCATGTTTTCAACACATTGTCCTAGTTAGAGCCTATGTTGGAGCCAAATTTGACTCAACTTTGAAACCCCCAAATTTAAATTTTTGGTTTCAATCAAACTACTTATATTGTTGGTCATTGCTTATAGTTGTTGTGGGTAATTCAATTTTTCATTAGTTGGTTTGATTAAGTCTAACCTTAGCCTTTTTAATAATGTGGGCTTCATGGTATTGATCAAAGTACCTCGAATGGTTAGGGACGAAAATTTCAAATTAAATCCCCAAGCCAAAGTCTGACCTTCATAAATCTTTCCTTGGGCCTAAAAATCGATTAATAAAGTCCTTAAATCATAAGTCGGTTAAACATTCACCATGGTCTCAAAGTCCAAAAAACCTAAGGTTAAAATAAATATTAATTGATTAAAAGCCTAAGGGTATGCACCCCGCTAAGCTAACAGGTGAGCACCTCATATTTTAATCCAAGGGTCACGCATGATCTAGAGAAATTGGACGATAGCACTTTAATAAAATCAAATCGAAGATAAGTCAAAAGTCAAGCATAGTCAAGGGGTAAAAAGGTTGCATCTTAAAACTCGATCGGATGGTAGCGCATCGCCAGAGGAAATCTGACGGATGCGCACTCATGATAAGATCCGAAAGATAAAATCAAAGAGTCAATAAGATTTAACCCAAAGTTTAAAAATCGAGCAGGTTGCCTTCAATCTAATGGCAACACTTAAACACCTCTAAAATCAATGGTTGTGCGCCCTCTAAGAAGTCAAAGTCTTAAGAAAAGTCATCATGGGTCAAGGTCAAATTAAAATCAGAGCAGGTCTGATAGATCGGACGATCGTGCCAAACAATGTATAGATCGATGATTGCGATTGCTTCAATCTAAATGAAATTTAAAGTCCATATTAAAAAGGATGCACCCCATTTGATTAATCATCGAGCTTGTTACCAAGATCGGATAGCCACGCTCAAATGATTTTTAATCTAACGGTGGTGCACTAATTGAAGATGCATTAAAAAGGGTTAAGGATCGGGAGAAATTAATTAAAGTTAATCATGATTAGCAAGGGTTTAATACATTGGCTAATTTTCCCTCTTTTGCTCTAATCATGATTAATATTATAAATGCTTTATTAAACTAACTTGAGGTTGATTAGATCCAATGCTGTCTCCACTCAGATTCGATGGATGCACCAAAATCATTGGATGGAAGGTAAAATGCATGGGTAAGGATGAAATTAATTGAAATTAATCATGTTTAGTAAGGGTTTAATACATTGACTAATCTTCCCCATTTTTGCCTTAATCATGATTAATAGAAAAGCAAAGGTCTATAACATCATTATCTAGCATGCATCTTGTCAGTGATCAAATGGTAGCACACAAACTAAATCAAGAATCAACAGATGCGAAGGCCTGTAACTGGTGACAAAGATCCAAAGGCTAAATAAAGACCTTTTTATAACACACGAATCGAACGACGACGTTCATTGACCACACAGATCCAACGATGCGCATATGGGAAGATAATCAAAGGTTAATCTAAGCATTGGGTTGATTAATTTAGTTGAGGTACATATGAATTTTTCCCATTTATTAAATAATACGTGCATATGTATGATCCAATGGTCGCACCTCACCACCATAAGATCCAATGACGATCGCAAAAGAAAAGTAAGTGTATTTTATGATTACCATCGATTAAAACAAGTTATTAAGGTTTAACAATATAAGGATTAACATTGGATAAATATGATTAATTGAAGACCAATAAAACATGTTATTTCAAGTGTTTACATGAGAATAGGTACACTAACTATCGTACAGGTTTCGAGAGATCAACGGATGCGCTTCATCTCAGATCAATCCGATGGTTGTGATTAATCATGGTTGACTTAGAGAAAAAGGGACATCATAGGTAAAAACCTACACTCACACCAAGAGTTGGATATCGTGAAGACCCCAAGGGAGACATAATGGATCCCAAAGATGTAGTTATCACTCGGATCTGAGATGGCACGAGGCCCAAAACATATTGTTCCACGTCAGATTAAAATATCCCCATTGATGAATGAATAGAAAGCATGAATGATTATAGGCACATGTATCAAAGGGACCCAAGCTCGCAAGTTAACAAATATCGCCCATCATAAAGCACAAAACTCTAGAAAATACTGAGTTGGCATGATTCCATTGGCCAATTTTGAACAAAATTTGGTGGCATCAGGTCGATAATGAAATGTGTAAATTTATCAAGTTTGGTTCACCACCCTGTATATGAACTTATGAAACCAGTCAAGGCCACTCCATGGGTATACCAAGAATTATAATTGATACATCAGAAGCACATAGGGAAGAGAGTATTAGTATTCGAGGAACTTGAAGAAGAACATGACCAACAATCATGAGAGCAATGGCATCATGGGGAGATGTGTTCATACTTACAGATACACAATAAGTCGTAAAGTTTATCACAGATAAATCACCCTATTCTGTGATTTTTGGATCGCTTGTTCCTAGTACCACTATGTATGATTTTGCCCAAAAATGTGGGGCAGATAAAAAACCCAACTCAGCTCAACTGTACGAGATCAAAAATGCCTGCATTAAGATTTTTGCTCGAGATATGGAAGGTGATAATAGAACCCCATGGATAATGGTATATTTGTTCCATAAAGCTCGGAGGTGGCAGTACAAGGGTTTCCCCAAAGAAAAGAGATGGAACAATAAAATTGGAAGCTGATATGCCCAAAAGTGTATTTCTCCTCAAATTTTATGCCTTGGTTAGGAGTGGCATATGATGAAAGAATGAGGACCTTTCGATACCACAAGAATCGAAAGGTGTTCAGTGCAAAAGTCGAATATATCCAAGAAGTGTTCAATCTGATGAAGTATACCAGATTTTTGGTGGACCAGGTAATTGAACACCAATCTCGCATGTTCATTGATATGGAAATTTTTAAAAAATTGTTTGATACACATGCAAAAATAGAGAAATATTTCCTAATTAATAAAAACACTTTTAAACCCTGGGTACAAGACTTTTGTGACATGATAAACATAATATTGAGAGTACAGGATATGAGTAGAATAATGAAAAGAGTTTTGTATTTAGCTGCAAAATGTAATAGAGGACATAACACCCCTATCTACGCCTAGGAAATTGGAATTGAGCTCACAAATATACAGAGAAATGGTAGAACTAAAGAGAGCAATTTTCAAATAGAGGCAGGAGATGCCTCGCTTTTCACAATATTCTTTTCTCACTCACTTAATAGTGGGCCAATTGGGGGAAGAAGCCCGTAAGAGATTAAAATCCATAGATAGCCCCTATGTACAGAATAGCTTATAGAGACTTCATGAAGGACGAACTCACATGGGCTGGTTTTGTGATTGCTTCCTGGTAGAAATCCATTGGGCCTTAACTAGGCTAATTCCAAAAAGTTTAGGGCCAAGAGTAAGAAAATTCATTAAAGAAAAAGAGATAGGAAATTTCTTCTTCATAGAGGGGTTTTACTTACATCATATTATATGGAGCTAAAATCCCTCCTAAGGTGTTACCCCAGTACTGCCCATTATCCATAGCAACCCTAGAATTATGCATACAAGTGGCAGAAGAGGCTAAAATGAGACTGGTTAAGAAGCATGGAAAAGTCCCTTGGCCTTATTTTCCTTGCCATTTTGGAGATTATGTATTTGTTAGATATCATTCCCTACTCAAGGTAATATTTGAATTGGAAAATATGGGATTCGATGAAGTGTCATGGAGGTTTTATGACCCAAAAGGAACCTATAGCAAAATTATGGAGAAGAGAGAGTATGCTCAAATCAAGCATCGAGAAGATGCTTTTGAAGAGAGATTATTAGAAGCTATAGAGCAAAAATCATATTTACAAACAGTATGGGATAATTTCCCTCCATAAAAGAGAGGTAGCACACATGTTTGTGAAGCCTATGACTACCCAGTAGAACTAAGAAGGCTTTGAGAGATTTTAGTGGATACTACAACACCTGTTATGCCAAGGACAGACCCAAAAATTAAAGAAGACCCTTTGCTATAATTGATAGAGAAGCAGGACATAGACTTAATGGAGGTCACTGTTAGAACTGTTGATCTAGTAGAACAACAGGCTAAACTCCCAATGAATGACCAACCCATAATAGAGGCAACACCAAAAGAAGCTCCTCAACAAACCTGTACAGATAAGGGCAAAGAAATAGTAACTTCATCCTCTCAAAAAGCACCATCAACAAAGTAGGTTGTAGTTCCTATATCTGATAATGTTTTAGCTATGACCAGTGTGAAGAAATTGGAACCCATGGCCATTCTGACTTCTATAAACATAAAGGGACAGGAGATAAAAATTCCAATAGTAATATAAGTAAAAGGTGGACTAGGTGGCCTCTTCTCAAGCTACTTAGTAAAAAGTCAAACATAAATATCTCTAGTAGAAGCTAAGAAACCCAAATTATCTCTACTTGTTGCCAAGGTTATTTTGGAAAAAATAGATAAACATGCGGCCTTTATTGCTACAGATGAACAAGAGTTACAGTTAGTAGCAGGAATGGGAAATATAGAAGAACAATCTTCAAAAAAGGCAGAAATGAAGATAGTTGTGTCAGATATTTCTAAGGTTGATCTCCCTCCTCTGCAAAACCCACTAGTCTTCAGTACCAATGAGGAAATAGGAGAATCATCACTACTCGGTAAAGAAGCTGATATGGCAAAGCTTACCAAAACTATGAGTAATCAAGGCATAGACCAATTTGTTAAAAAAATTGAAACACTCAAAAAGCAATTGAGTCAAGAGGAAGAAGAAAAAGCAAAATTGAAAGTTGTGATAAGTAAGAAACAAGAAGAATTAAATAAGAAATATTCTTCAATTGTACAGCCCCATGTAGTAACCAAGATTCAATATCATGTATATTATTTGAATGTAATGAAAAGGACATGTACAAAAGAATAAAATCTCAGGCCAAATGTTTTACTGAAATGTTCAGGCAAATAAGGGTGATTCAAATAACTACTCAAGAAATCATGACCTTGATGCAGGAAAGAGAAAAATATTTTGAATTCATTCACCCAACCCTAGACTACACAGGGGATCATTTTGAAGAACTGCAAGGACAAGAAATAAAAACACCTGAAGGAAATAAAATTCAAACCAATTTTAAAATTTTCAAAGCAGCCTTGTTTGGATCAAACCAAGAAAAATGGAAAATTTATGTGACTGATATGAATGATCTGATAAAGGATGCTATAGATAAACTAACAGATATTGGCCTGTCCTTAGATCAATTCCTAGAAGCATCAGACATAGAAGGAATATTCAAAGAAACCCTTAAGAGATTTGACTGTGAACAAGGTGATGAGGAGGAGATGATTAAACAAACTACACTCATGGTGAATGCTATAGAAGCCTTACTACTTCAATATGATAGAAACATGCCTGTTATTGTTATACAAAAAAATTGAATTCTGCAAGAAATGAATATGCTCAGGATTGCAGCCACTTTTGACATAGAAATATGGAGGTTGATTGATGAGCATATTAAAGGGTTGCAAAGGAGTTTAAAGGGAAAAAGGGTCAATACTTGCACTCAGAAAAAAGTAGATTATGCACCATAGATAGCTACAAAAATAGGAGATATCTCTGGGGTAGTTAAATGATCAAAGGATCAAGGAAAGACAACTCAAAAGATGCAAGTTCGAAAAATAGTAGCTAAATGCACCAGGAAGCAGCTAAATCAGATCAAAGTTCTCATCATACTTAAATCACCAGTTTAGTAGGAATTTTTTTGAACAAGTCAAAGAAAGGAGCATAGTCAAAACCTCAAAGCTAGCTAGACAACATACATAATGGGTTCAATTAGATGATGCCAAGTGTACAACCAAAATTCAACCAAAAATAACAGAATCAAGAACCAACATCTATAAAGGGAAGTAGGCAGGTCTGGATTATGTATAAAGCAATTAGAGAATAGCATTTTTTCCAAGATGTATACTTGAGTGCCCTGTTAGTTGTGTTGTATTTCTTTGTGTATATTTTTTATTCATTCTTTCTTCCTCATCTTGTTGTGCAGGATTGTATGATAGGAAAGCATTCAAGAAACTGAGAATATTTCTAGTCTTATTGAGCCTAGGATTCAAATATTCTTCTGTTACCATATTGGAACAAGGAGAGTTGGAGAGACCTGTTACATTATTTGAACAAAGTCCTCTTCATTGTATTGATGTATTTATTTAAGAAAAATAGAGTTAAAAGGCATCTCTCCCACTCTACATGTAATATTTTATGAAATCAATACAATTCTGGGTTTTATTCCTGTCATTTCTTTGTCTTAGTATTGTGTGTATCTGTATGATGGGTTACATTATTTGAACGCATTCTATGTGTTTCTTTCATTGGTTAAATCTTGATTTTATTATGATATTCGAATGATATTAAGAATGCCAATTTTCTTCTCCCATTCACTCTGTTTCATATTAAAATTGTTTTAAAATTGCTATAACATCCCAATGAATCCAGACACTGGTCTACATAAGGCATAATAGTTGGTTATTTTCATTCTTTGTCATTTTAATAAAAATACTTATAGTTTAATATAAATATGGAGCATGCAAATTAGAAGCTTAATTAAATAATTGTTGTTGGGGTTTCCTTACCCGTTCTATCATCTTCTTTAGCAATATTCGGGTTTAGCAGAACATGAGGCAGGTCGACCAGAGCCTATAATAGCTCGTTGGTTTCAAACAGATTCTTGTAGCATGACAATTAATTTTCTACGGATGCTAGAATCGGTTCCAACAAGTTTTTATGGTAAAACAATGTGATTTGAATGAAAGTTGCGTGAATTTGCACCATACGGATCACATTCCTTAGTTGGTTGCTCCAAATAAATGCAACCTTCTTACGAATATAAAAAAATATAAATTTATATTTATATTTTTGATACTCATAATATGATTGTATTCATTATCTTTTTCTAATATTTAATATTCATAATAAATAAAAATCATACATTTTTATCATTCAATAAAAATATTAAAAAAATATATTATGCTAAAAATATCATCAAAATCATAAAAATTAACTTATTATACTAAAAATATCAACAAATACGACCGTTAACCATATGTGTTTCCTTAATCCCTTCTAACCATCAACCAAAAAGTAAAGTACGTGACCATCAAAAGAAATATGACCATAATAATAATTATTACAAGTGTCACCACTAATTATAATAATGAGTGTGTGTTCATGTTTTAGGGTTATTAATATCTATAAGGCCTTACATTACATGAATGGCGATCCAAAACTAAATGTATAACATGCTCATAAATTCTTTATGTATGTAGTCCATTCTGTTTGTCAAGAACCTTCTTATCTTTGCTAATGTTGAGAACCATTATGTCTATACTTAAAGGCATTTACATGATATGTAATGGGGGTACTCACCTTTGACAAAGTTAATATAATATATACTGTGCATCCACCACATGTTGTATCAAAGCTTTTTTTCCTTGTAAAAACATAACGACATCAATTCGATGCATTAGAAAAATTATTTTTATGAACATCAACTAAATTTTTGCTTGTGAAAAAATAGTAACATTAGTTCTATGCACTCACAAAACAAAAGCTATAACATAAGTATTTACAACCATGAAAATTTGTAAGAATTACGAGAATGATAGAAACTGACAATGTGCAGGGTATGAATAGTGTTGCACCGTAGGTGTAGTATGTCCATATTATTTATGAAGTGCATAACATGAATAAGACTTGCACGCATTCTTCTATTGAAATTTGCATGCATCTCGAAGTTTATTGTTAACATGCATTTTTTTTTTGATTGTTGCTTTAAGTAATTTGGATTGTCATTGATCCAGATTCGAGATATTTGGACAAAGTTTGGTATATTTAAGTCTTATTATCTGTAGTTATGGTCTTGTTTAATTTAATTAATATTTCATGAATTATAGTTTGATGTACTATGTTTTCTTATTGTATTATTTTATAAGTTTTTATATATATTATTTGATATTAATTATTGTCTTTTTATTTATATTTTTTTATTAGGTGGGAAAAGATAGGATTTTGAAAGGATATTTAACCTTCTACAATGAGACACATAATAGAAACAAGAACAATAAATGAATATAGAGGAGAACAACCCCAAGGTACAGGGGATACAACAAAATAGCCATAAATAGGCAGTAGGAAGAAAAGACCTTCAACAAAAATTAAGAGGAAGCACCTTATTAATTAAGGACTAAAAGAGACCATAATTTGAAACCAAAATACACTAAGTTAAAAAAGGTAGGAAAATCCTTCATCCAGATTTGAAGAGCATTCTGATTGACCCCTTGGTTTGCCAATATGCCAACTTCCTTATTTCCTTCTCTAAAGATGTGCATAAATTCAACACCTTCTAAATTATTAGTGTGATAATAAGTATCTTCTATCTAATATGTAATCGACCAATGGGAGGAGTGATTTCCTTTAGCAATATTAATGACAAAAAGAGAGTCACCTTTGATCACCACATTCTTTGCATTCAAATTTTCTAGGAGCATGATCCCTTGATAAAGTTCCCAAGTTTCAACAAAAAAATTGGACTGAACACCTACGAAGTCAACAAAGGCCAAAATAATAACCCATTTGTCATTCCTAATGATTCCTCTAGTCTTTGCGATACTTGGGTTTCCCCTACCCACCCCATGAAAGTTCAATTTTATCCAACCCTGACTTAGAGATTTCTATTTGATAAGATATCTAGGATTAGGGGTGAGCTTACTGCAAATACCTTCCAAATTCAAGATACCCACCTGGATGGCAAGCTTACCTTCACTATGGGACCATTTATCATATTTGATAGGGATTATGGAAAAGTTTTCTTTCAAATAATTAAAAATTGTAGCTTTCACATGTAGGGTATCCTTTTTAACATTCTTCAAGGTAGGATTATGCACAATGATGAATATTCGTAATTGTTTAAGGTAGGGTTATTAGCGGTGAATGATCAGAGTGTACACTTGTTACAATGAGACATATTCTGATCATTCCTTTTTAATATTATTGATGGTAAGGTTATGCACAACAATGAATGATCAAACTGTACACTTGTTAGAAGAAGTGTACAATATGATCATTCCTTGAAACAACTACATTCCATGATCAAGCATCATGATTTTTTGTAATAAAATTGACAATAAAAATTATATATAGTAGAGCACTAAATATTTAGAGGGATCGACTCTTTAGCTTTTACAATTAATTTGTAATAATTTTGTTGTTCAACGAATAAAAAATAATTATTGTTTAACCTCCATGTTATCTCATGAATATATGTTTGAAGGTTTTGTTTGCTTATTTTTGTTAAAATCGAATGAATGATTTTTCTATTAATTTTGCACTTTGGATTTTGTGTGCTTCGTTCTCTAGTTCTAGAATTTGATTTTGAACACAAGTTATTAATGTTGACTTAGAAACAAAATGATTATCTGTTAAGTTATTCTTTTATTAAATCCTTGTGATAGTTTATGAAGAACACAAGCTTATACTGAGAGGGTGGGGTGAACTGTATAAGACAACTTTTTACTTTTCTTTTCTCAAACAATATTATCCAATATATCAATGGCAATATCAATAGCAATAATCAAAGTAATGCAAAAATCACCACACACAATAAAAACATTAATTTAACATGGTTCACCCAATGTGGGCTACTCCACAAAGACAATATTTCACTAAAATTTTATCAACAAATCTCTTACGAATCATTCCCTATTACAATGTTTATGGATCTATGTCTAAAGGAGACACCAATACCCTAATCAATTTCATGGATACCTATTCACAGGAGATACTAATCCTCTTTGCTTATTCATGGGCACCAAACAACAAGAGAACTCCTCCTCTACTCTAGTTGGTGATCCTCTAGAAGACTATTGCCTCTGCTACACTGGCTTGTAGATATTTCTCCACTAAAGACCCTTATTCTCACTACCCTGGCTAATGGATATCTATCCACTAGAGACTACATTCCTCTAATATATCACCTCCAAAGCTTACTCTAATATCTGCTCAATATTTATCTCAAATCTACACTAAACACAGTCTTTTGATCTAGCACAAATTTGCTCAATCTCTATCTCAAATTTGCACTAAACACAGTCCTTCGGTCTAGAAAAAATCTGCTCAATCTCTATCTCTGGTCTGGTACAAATATTTCCTTAAGTTCACACAAATATTTTTCTTCAAATCTATCCTCAAGCCTTAACACAAATCTTGACTCAATCACAAATCAACTCTACTAGATCTGTCCCAAATCGTAACTCAAGGTTTTTACAAATCAATCAATCAACTCTGATTTCAAGTCTCCTCAAATACTTACCTCAAATTTTCTCACAAGTCCTCACTAGAACTTTTTCAATATGCTCTCAAGTATTCACTAAGACTTACCTCAAATCTACTTGTAGGCTTCCATAAAAGCTCACACAAATATGTCCTTAGGCTTTCACAAAAGCTTACTCAACTTTGTCCTTAAGTCCCCTCTAGGACTTACTCAAATATGTCCACTAGCTTTCACAAAATCTTATTCAAATCAATTGCAAAACTTGCATACAAAACTCAACTCAATATCTCATAAAAAAACCTCTTCAATCCCACAAACAAGTTTCACTTAGAATCTCATTTAACTTACAAAAAAAATATAGAGAATGGTTAGAGACTCAATATTTTTCACACTCATAAAAGCACCCAATCACTTTCAAACTCTCCTTAAAATAAATTTAGAATAAAGAAAATTTTTTTTCACAAAACTTGAACTATCACTCCAACACTTTCAATCAACTATGCTCAATCAACTCCCCTCAACCAATCACTCAATGAAACACAACTTGCTTACAAACACTAGACAAGTGTTTCACAATGCTTTCAAAAACTCACACTATGGAACTCAAACCTTGACTCAAGATGATTCCAAATTCACATAACAATTATACTCATGATCTTTCACAAACCCTAGTTCAAGATAGTTCTCAATCTCACATAAAAATTATACTCATGTTCTTTCCCAAATATTAGTTCAAGATAGTTCACAATCTCACACTTCATTTTGCTCACAACCATTCACCAATAATGCATGTGAAAAATCACTCAAACATTTCCAACGATGCTTAACAAACAAAACCTTTTCACTCCAACTTTGTATTTCACAACATTCAATCCAATAATATTCCACTCATAAGGAAGATATTCCCATACCTTTTACTTGATGGAGAAATAACTTCAAAACTTGTCTCAATCACAATCAACCTCTTTGCCAATCTCAATGGTTAGATATCATAAATTTTCACTCAGTTTCACTATAACCCCTTTCATAAATTTAATGCATGAATTAATCCAAAATCCTACTTATGTCTCCCAACTCAAAAATTGCATTTCCAAAATAATTGACTTTATAAAACAAAAACAATGCAATTTACTTTTAATGTTCAATAATACTATTTACCACATTTTATTAAAGGTAAAAAATATTTTATCTTACCTTCCTTTTAACTCCCTAAGCGCTTAATTAATCAAATCACATCATGCGCTAAAATAGCACTCACAAAGCAATTTCAAACCACGTGCTTCAAATAGCGCCACCAAGCAACCATAGACCATAGACCATGTGCTTTTATTAAAACAAAAATTAAATACCTCACGCACTCCTTGGTGGGACTCAATCCTAGGTCAAGCCGCTTCCTGCGCCCGAGCCACGACCTAGCTGCTGCATGAGCTAGGTGCTCATGTGGAAGGAAAATGTGCTTTGAATGCTTTGTGTATTTCACTAGCGCCAAAGCCAAAAAGGCTTTGTCCCTTCACCACCACTGAGACTCGAACGCAACACATCTACATTCCCAACACCTTACACACCAAGGGATTGCCACTAGCCCAACCGATTGGTTAGTGACAAGGCTTTATGCCTTGGTCACTTTGTCCTTCATGATTTTGGCTACAAATAAAAAATTAATATCCTCCTTGTCCTTTTCTCATGAATTTTTCGTATTCCACTTCCAATACTTGCATGTAAATTAATATTCAGAGACTTGCAGTTGCATTTGTGAGACAAATTTTATGGTATTTATACCATGTGCTTCTATCCTTCGAATATCGGTGGGGGAATACAATATTAAATTAAATTTGCATCCAACCCAACTTTGGGTTTTAATAATATTATTTTTATAAATTAATTTATAATATAAATATTATATATTATTTATAAATTACCATGTTACCTTAGCTTTTAATTTAACCTTTAATATTATAATAAAAATATTATAATATTATTTTCATTGGACCTAGGTATTTTTCTCTTTCACCCTTAAACCTTTTTTAATTGTATTTAATATTATTATAATAAATCTTATAATATTATTTCCTTTAGGCCTTTTCTTCAAGGCATTTGACCATCATTTTGACCAATCATGTGAAGCTCTTAAACCAAATATCTTGGGCTTAAAATATAAATATTTTAATCCTTATTTTGCCAAGTCCTGCACTGATTTTTGACACTGACTCTTGACATCAATGACAACACAACTAACTCAAAATTTCCAACAATCTCCCCCTTTATCATTGATGGCAACCCTTTTTTTTGTAACCATTCCTTAATACTGCTCTCCTTGAGAAAAAACTCCCCATGACTGAATGGTCTCCTCCTAACTCAAATCTCTCCCCACCTTTGGGGCTTGAGATTAAGAATAAGACTCTTAGCTTAGCCCATCCCACCCTCCTCTCTTGAGGTGGTTAATTCTAGTATGGGAGTATCTCTACTCCCAACATACGCTGATCTTCACCTTTGTCCACCTTTTTCCTCAACTAATCCTTTTGATTCCTTTGAATATTCTTGTTCTTGCTTGTCTCTATAAATTCTAATCTACACCTCTTTGTTGTATGCCCAATATTATTGCATTTATAACACTTAATGTTGTGGTTCCTTGAAGGTGCAAATGTTTTGAAGTTTCTCCTAGTGAAGCTATATCCATTCTTGTCATGAACCCTAAAATTTAACTACCTTAATATCAAACTGATTACAAGAGTAGCAATACCATTGAAAGAGATGTTTGTTTCTAAAATTTCCATATTATTGTTTTTCATGTGTCCTGAACTATGTAGCCTTATACCCAAACCTATGACATGAGAAGCAATATCCATTGAAGAAACCTTACCTTGACCCCATTGGTCTCTTAGTCTCTTCTATCCTGTGTTGTTTCCTCTTCCATATATTCCTCATTTGTGCATTGTTCCTTTCCTTATTGAACTTTCTATTGTCCAACTCATCCTCATAAGTCTAAATTCCTCTTACACTCTCCTCTTTTGAAGCTTCTTCTTCTTTGGAGCTGGAGATTGACTCCTCTCCTTGTTCTCTTTGTTCCTATTCAAAACCAAGTCCTGTTTTATTTTATGAAGATCTATGTACCTTGATAATCTTATTCATGGTTTTTGAGATTCTCTCAAACCTATGTAGCTTATCTCTAGACTCTTTTACTTCCTTCCTTAGTGAAGCTACCTCATGCTCTAATTTTTCATATTCTAAAACCTCCACTTCTAATTTCTCTTTAAATCTCCTTGTCTTAGATATTGATTTGATTATATCCTCTATAAGATTTCCTTTCTGCTCATCACATTCTTGAAATTGAAGCTTGAGTTTTGAGTTATGCTTTCTTACCTTCCTTAATGCATCAAGGGTAGAAATAAGCTCACCTTCAAGATCAACTTCTTTCTCTGATTATTCCTCTATTTATTTACCTTTGGGATCATATTCATTCCTTTTTTATTTATCTTCAATAGGAACACCATATTATTATTCGATTTCCAAAATTAGACTTTCTTCTTCTAGTCCTTCAAAAGAATATTTATATTCATTGTCACTGAACATGAATCCATTCCTTGTACAACTATCTTCAAGATGACCAAATTTACCACATCTAAAATATTTGAGAATTATTGGTGTCCTATTTCTAACCAGTTCTTTTTCTTTAGCCAAAAATAGAATTTCCTATCCATCATTATTTGAGGAGCTTCCATCATTGTCACTTAAACTCTTACTTTCCTTATCTGAATAAAAACTCTTCTTTCTTGTACTGCTACTTGCTCATAACTGCTTGTTCATATAGTTTGTGGGGATTTGAAGCAATGGTATGTGATGATACCTAGTTACATCATAGTTCACATGCATTGCACTCTTCACTAGGGTTATGATGCCTAGAAAAACCCCAACCTAGGGCCCAAGCATTTTTAATACCTTCCTCTCTTCTCATATTTCTTTGCTCTTTTCTTCTCTTCTCTTTTATTCTTGTATCCCTTGACTTTGAAATTTTTTACAATGACCATCACCTCTCTCCAAAGTCAAGGAATGCAATCCTTTTATTGGTATATCATTGTCCTTTGCATGATTATTATTTCTCCTTTATTTTCTTTGTTCAAAAAAAGATATACATTCTTATCTTCTTTGTTTGATCACTTTATCCCTCTTTGCTTTTTGATTGTTGAAAATTCAAGGAGGGGGCACACGCATAATTCTTTGCTCCTCATTTTCTTCCTCTTATTTCTTCTAGCACATGCACACACACATGTTATGTTATGCGCATATTGATTGGTTCATATATACATCCACAAACACCCTATCGGGTAATACTAGCATATACATATTTCACATCAACATACATTACATATCACCCCTATCAGGGTACATCTCTATTTGACTCAATGGGCTCAACACCCCATTATAGTATTAGCTCCTTGGCCATTTTAGCAAGCCTCGATATACATCCTAGCAATAAATCTCCCCACAATAGTCATTAACAAGTAATCATCCATATCGGGTTACTCTCGAACTACTTGATCATTTCGAACAATCATCCATAGTGGGTTCATCACTCCATAAACAAACCATATTTTGAGCATAACACCCTCTAGTTAGGGTTCTGATTTGACCTTCTTCTCACTTTCAGATGATTGAATTTTGGAGCTTCTTTGTCTTATTCTCATTCTTATTTTTTCTTCCTTTATTTCTTCTTTCCCTTTCTTCTATGCATTTTATGCTAGCTGCATTAGATTCATGTTGTACCCAATAATATTTGCTTTGTTGCTTGCTTGTTTTGTTCTCTATGTTTTTGTGTTCATTTTTCTCTTTCTTTGCCTTTTTGAGTTTCTTAAGGAAGTTTCTTTCCTTTTGAAACTCGAGGGGGTACCCTAGTCATAGAGGCATTAATGGTAGTAATGCCTCACCTAGTATGCAAGAGTCCAAAGTATCCTTTCGTGGTACCCGTCTTGCGCCACTCCTATGTCCAAACTTGGTCACACCTTCTTTGTGTTTATTGTTGTACTACCTTTTAGGATTCTGCATCTTTATTTGATGCATTTACTTAGTCTTAAATGCATCAAAGAGGGGGTAAAATATAGACACAAAAAATTGACCCACTTTTAGAGATACCTAACTCGTACCTTAGGAAAGGGTAAGCCTCTTTTCCTCCTACATTGCCTTCTTTAGCCTTTTTAGCAAAATCGCACTTGATTGCGATGGGGCACGACTTTACAAAAGCGATATCACACCCATCGGTACGAGGTGTGATTTTGCTATTTTAGGGTTTTAATTATTAAAACTTGAGTTTAACATTTTTAGCATGCTTTTGCATTGGACCATGTTGTTTTCCCACCCTTCTCACCTCGATATATATCTATAAAAGGATGGGTTAATCTCACTCTTTCATATATAGAGATATACAATGAATGATTTTTGGATACATGATTTAGCTCAAAATTCTTATGACTTACTTATGTTTGCATTCTTACTCTTGCTCTACTTCTTGTTTCTTTTACAAGCTAACCTAAAAGTGCAAATTTCAAATTTTATCTTCTACTCATTGATTTGGATTGTTGTGTGGTTTTGTGGATTCATGTTGTGGTTCGAAGAGAAAGAGAGTGCCCGTTGGGATACCTCAATATCTTCTATCTATATATATGCCATCCATCAGGTTCTGCATAATTTATTTCCTATATATATTTACGTTTGACATCTATATTTTATTTTTCATGTGTTTGAAGCAAAATTGTGCCTTGTCTCAGCGAGGTGTGACTTTGTTAACCCTAATTTAGGGTTTTCACTCACAAAAGTGAAACCATGCCCCATTTTGATGGAGTGTGACTTTGCTTGTAGCATTATCACACCCTCTATCTATGAGGCATGATTTTATCTAGGACTAAACTAGGGGCATCTGTCACATTATGATTGCATGAGTATTTTCTAAATTACATCTAGGGCATGATAGCATAATCTATTTTATATTTCTCTATTATTACATTGTTTTTTTATGATTAATTCTCCAAAGGTCAATTTTTTATTTTGTTTTGAAAGGTCATATAAAAGTACCTTGGATGTTTGACTACTCTGCCTCCAAGCATTGTTGTACATCGACCTAAGTAGACCCCCTAATTATAATCTCATTTTCAAGTGTTTCATAAGTTATCTTGCAAAAACAAGTATTTATAATATCATTGGACAAGAGGCAGAAAAGGTTAGATCAACCATCAGTTAAGGTAAGTGTTCTATTTGTCCTATTGATTTTGAATCTGATTTGAATATCCATTATAGGCATCTGAAAAGTGAAAGACATATAGTGTGCATCTAGGTCTAATATTGTGCACTTACCTTGTGCCCTTGCTTTAAAGGTATTTTAGATAAAACCCTAGGTTAGCAAGCATTCAAGGAAAAAATCATACGAGGCTAGCTCTTGTATTCTTGCATTATGTTTTCTGCATTGTCCTTTATCTTTCATAGCTAGATATAGAAAGGCCAAACTTGGGTGATTACTTGAAACTAAATACATCAAACTATCCTAAAATCTTGAGGACTTGGACCGAGTCCTTAAATTGTTCCTAGTGAACTCTTTCCCCTAGCACCGAGCGTAGAGAACAATACAACTCCCACAGTTCACCCCCTAAGGCTTTCTATCTTTACAGATCCAACCTTTTTGGGAATTATACACGGTAAGACAATTTTCCCCCTCTACAATAGTTATATCCTCTCTTCCTCTAGTGCCTAAGCTCTATCAGCATTGAGATTTATTTTCTACAAGGACTAGACAAAATTCTAGATGATCATGATTGACAAAATTGTGTTTTGTTGATGGATTTTTTTCCTAACACTTGTTAATGAGGGTTAGTTTGATTTTCCATGAGCAGTTTTAACCCACCCACTTTTTTTATAATTTTTTTTATCTTAATTTAATATAAATTTACTTTTTTCATAAAACAAATATTTAAAATTTATAAAAAATACTACCTTTTCTAACTCCTAAGAAAAATACAATTTTAAAATGTATATTTAATTTTTTTGTATAAGCTTTTTCTAAAATAATAATTTTTGCCTCCACGAAAGAATGACTACAAATCTACTTTTTATAAATGATAATCAAAACAAACATGATTTATCTTTCTTAATCTTAATCTTGGAAAGACAAAATGTTAAAAAGACTTTGCCAAAAAAAAAATTAAAATCAATTTAACCACATTCTTCTTGTTATGATCTCAATTTGAATATTTTAATAAAGAATCCAAAGCCTAAATGAATTTGGAATTCCAAATCTTCGATACATAATTGTTTACAAATCAAAAATAAACTTTTTTAAATAGTGGATTGGTAAGTTTTAGTTTTTAAGATTTAAGTTTAAATGTTAGGCATATTTTGTTTTTTTTTTTTAAAGATAGTAGTTTGACTTAAATTTGTTGGCCGTGTGCTAACCTATCAACAACCCCAAGTACCAATCCAAATAACAAAAAGATAAAATAAAAATTATAAAAAACAACCTCAAAATTTATTATAAAATAATAATAAAAATTATAAAATAATAAAGATTATAAAAAACAACCTCAAGATTATAAAATAATAAAGATTTGTTGTGTGATTTTGTTTAGGGTATAGTTCTAGACTTCGACATAATGTTTGATTTACATAGATGTTATTGTGGCTCTTAAAATCTTATCCCATGTTTCTTTCTTTATAAATTTGATTTTATAAAAAATATATATAAATAAATAAATAAATAAATAAAAATGTAGATGCTAGTTTTGTATATATAATAACCCATATTATGTAACTTCACAGTGTAACTATGTGTCTCAATTTTAAAATTTAGAGAATCTATATGTTGTAAAGTCATCTTAATATGAACTGAGGAGTTTCTTTGTTTATAATTGTAATTATGATTTTTTAAAATATTAAAATTAATATATTTATTTTATTTTTTTATTTTTATGATTCAAAATATATATGTTTAAAACATGATTATTAGTAGGATTTAATGGAGAAAAAATGTTTTATTGAAGTTATATTTCTTTAAAACAATGTGAATTAGGATGTTTCATACAACTAGAAGCTATGCCAATAGTTATAATTGTGAATGATGGAATGAAGTATTTTTATTATCATTATTTATATGAAATATTTTTTAATTTTTTAAAATATTTATTCATTAAAAGAATATATTTTGACCATGGGTTTATTTGAATTTGTGAGTGTGAGGTTAATCTTAATAAAGTCATCAAGGGTTTGAGTATCAAGGTCATTTGACAAAGTGATAAGTGGGAGTATTAATTTTGAAGAGATTAAGGGTTTGAGTACCTATGCATCTTGATAAGATGACAAGTAAGGGTGTCAAATTTGAAGAGATCAAGGGTTTGAGTATCTTCAACATTTTTACAGTTTAATTATGAATAATTTTTAAAACTTGGATTTAATTTCAATTATAGTTAACATTATAATATTAATAATACAATATGAAATCTATAAAATTTAAATTTATGTAGGTTAAGTAATTGCTTAAATTTTTATTTACATTTTTTCATAGCTTTTTTAAGTTAATCTTATATCTTAATGTCATTAAAATATTTTTATAATATAGAAATTTATTGTAAATATTATTTTATTTATCATCCAAGGAAAAAGTAGGTAAGTGGAAACATGTGGAGAGAAAGTAATAGGAACAAATAGACATGGTATGCAAAGGATGATACAGAAGGTCTAATCAGCCATAGATAGACTCTTGAGAGAGTAACCCTACTCTCACAGGGGTTTATATAAAAGGTTATTTGTTAGGAACAAGTAGACATGCAAATAATGTTAGGGAATGTCTAATAAAAAATAGGCATCCTCAAGATAGAGTAGCCCTATACACACAAAATCCTATATAAAAGGTTATTTATTAGGAACAAGTAGACATACAAAGGATGTTCTAGTCAACAAAATAGAAAAACTCAAGCGGGAGTAACCCTATGCACACAATGATCTATATAAAAAGTTATTGGTAAGGAGTAGTGTAACAATGAACACCATAATTTTGTGCCTATGGAGACTTCCTTTTGGAAGTTCCAATTAGCATGTTCATTGGGAGTGACAAGATATGGAGCAACCTTTGCACACTCTTAATCATTCTAAAATTGATCAAACAAATAACCTACATTTACAAGCCTACAAAGACTTAGAAAACTTCTTGTCATAGACCATTTTTTAATTTTCAAAAACTTATGTTATTTTAACACCATTATGCACCTATCAAATCCTTGCTTGAGTTTAATTATGGCCTCCTCAAAAAAAATACTATGAACAATGAAATAATACATGTAAATTTTCACATAGCTAATCACTAGATAAAGAAAAATATAAAGTACAACTCTTTGAAAGATTGCAGGACCATTGTATAATTTAAAATGTAGGACCTCATAGGAAAGTGTGGCCTATAAACATGTAGAAGTTGTCTTGTCCTAGATTTTAGAAGTAATCTAGATTTTTTTATAATCACTGAAACTATCTATAAAAGAGAACTAGTTTTTCTAGGAAGGTTGTCAAATACATGATGAATAAAAAGAAGTGGGAAATTACTTGCTTGACTAACTTTATTGAGATCCCATTAATCGACACAAATTTTCTCTCTTCCTCCCATTTGGGTACTAAGACTAGGGGAGAGATATCCACTTAGTGTTAAGAATAAGGTAAATAAATTTGACATTCAAGAGTCTTTGGAGCTCTTCCTTAATAGTGCATTTCAATATGAAATCCATCCTTTATTAGGATTATCTTATAGGTTTAGAATTTTATTGAATATAAATGCAATGGGTGTTAATTCATGTATGGATACCTTTCATGTTTTGATGGTTCCAACAAAAGTAGAGCTCAAGGGATCAACTAGTTATGGATATTGAGATTTGTTTCCTAAGTTGATTTCAACAACTTTACCAACAAACATTTTTCATTGTTAAGGGATTCAATTATACAACATCTGTGGGGTAGAAGTTAATTCAAAATGATTGTTTTTTCCTAGAACCGAAGGATTCTATAGGAATCATTTCCTAAGAGGAGAATTTGTTATATGTTCTAATATTTTCATGGCTTAGACTTTCAAGGGTATATAGATTTTTAAAAAAATGTCAATTATTATGTTCTTGTCTACCTATTTTTATTTTAGGGATTCATATATTAGGAGAATATTTTGGATAGTTACCTCATCATTATCATCATGATCAACCCATAGAAAATCTTGAGTTTATAGAATGGGTTTGATTATTGAACATAAAATGAATCTTTAAGTTGTGGGTCCATTGGAGATAGTCATGTTTCCTAATTGATAATTTATATATGCATCAGTTATTTCACATGTCTTCTACTACTCCCACCAGTGCCCATGGTAGATATTATCGAGTGGTGTGGGACATTAATAGTCCTGCCACTGCTGCATATAGCATGATCATCAGTGTCCCAATCCTATATCAATGCAACATTTGATCGACATGAAATCCATTCTTGTACATATCATGTGACGGGTCCACTGTTAACCTCTACACCATTGCTTGAGGCACTTGTACATTGTAAATCATCCTCCCTCTAATGGGGATACTTAAGATGTGCCACATGTCCTCCAGTGTGACAATCATCTCTCCCATCGATAACCAAAATATAGATGACTTTGGGTACCACTTATCTAGCACTATCAGTAGCTGTCATCCTTTACTCGAGGTATCTCTACTAAGTGTAGTAGCCCCACCACCTCTAGTGTGTGTCTCTCTGCTGGAATGAGATGTTGTAGTACCTCCTCTAGGGTGCTAAGCCACCACTCCCTACTCTCAAGGACATCATGCTATAATAAAAATGTAATAATAGTAATAATTATAAAAAATTTGCACATCAAGAGCAACCTGAACACCTCTTCCTTCTTATTTTCTATCTATTTTTTTCTTGTTTCTATATTTATTTTTTGAATCCATACCCTGTATCCTTTAGGATGTAGATTTATGAATTTGTGCCTTTTACGATATGGGTTCTGTATTCAATCATTGCTAAGGTAAATCAGATCCATGAGTGACTATCAAATCTACATTCGGGAACCAGGCATGACAAATTCTTCTCAAAAATCCTAAAAATTTCAAAAGATAAAAAATGAAAGAATTCATAAGTTAGGGTTTAGTCTTGCTTCTTACCCATGCCTGTTGTGTTGCTATGTCGACCTTACCCCTTGCAACAGTCGCTCGATGTATAGGAAGTGTTATTATTCTATTTTATCTAGAGCTCTTTTCTTTTCTTTGCGTGGTGAAAATGAATTAGGTTTTCATCTCCATTTATCTTTTATTCCTCCTTTTTATATTTTTCTCTCTCCTTTTCCTTCCTTTTGGTGCCTTTTCCTCCTTTTTCTTTGTTGACACTTTATTTTCTTTTGAGTTATCCATTTCAATTTTCCACTGGAATATGGTATTCCTTAAAAAAATCGAGGAGGCACCCCTACCTAAGAGGTATTAATATCCATAATACCTTGTTTTATATGCCAAATATTAAAAGTATCCAAAATAACACCATTTTTTTAGCACCCCTTTCCTCTAAACTTGTCACCCCTTTTTTCTTTGTGTTTGTCATTTTTACATAGGTCTCTACATATTTCTTTGATGTATTTATTAGGCTTTAAATGCATCAAAGAGGGGGAAATGTAGATATGGAAAGTTGACCCACCCAAATGAGTCATTTTTCTTTAGGAATCTCGTGGGAGGCTCTCAAAATTGCTAAGTGCAAATTTGTACCCTCTTTTGTTTTTTTTTGCTTTGTTTTTCCTAATTTATGCTTAGTAAATTATGTGGCATGGATTTAGTAAATTTAGGCTTCTTATCTTAAAATATCTAAATTTTGGTCCAACCTTTTATGGTGTTGGCATGGCTAAGGTTAATTTTTTTCCCCTTTTAAGCCCTCCAAACTCTCTATAAATAAAGGTGTTGGATTCCATTTTTTTCTAACAAGAAAGAGATAAGAATTATTTGGCCATCTTAATTTTAAGTGATATTTTATGCAATATTCAATTTTGTTGGTGTTCTGCTATTATGTTTTTAGTGTTCTCTATATGATTTGCAAGTGGAGAAGCCTTAACAAAAAACTTATCCTCTTGAAGGAGAGATATTTAGCCTTTACTATTACTTCTTCCATAGGCTTATCAAGTTGTCCTATTGTTATACTCACAGTGACACTAAGAGGGGGGGTGAATCAGTGTGTTCTTTTAAAAATTTAAATTTGCAACTCTTAATGCTGAAATAAAGTAAACTTAAAACAAATACAACAAGTTAACAAGAGAGCATCACACAACACAAGATTTAATGAGGTTCACCAATGTGGCTACTCCTCAAAAATGATTGCTTGGACTACCATCCAAATACAGCCTTTGCAAAGCAACAACTTTACAATCTATTTACCGGCACCAACTGGAAGGAGCACCAACCCCTCAATTTTTTTGTACCAATAGAAAGGAGCAAAAACCCCTAATTTACCAGCACCTACTGGAAGGAGCACCAACCCCTGATGCCAAGCTGCAACTTGGACTTTAAATGTAACTATGAATTTTACAAAAAAATACCTTCACCCTTCACCCGAAATTGTGATAGTTTTTCAACTTGCCTTCTTTTCTTCCAACATGTCTTGAAATCGTGACAATTTTCCTTGCTTGTGCCTCTGCTTCGAATATGTCACAAAATCGTGATAGTTTTTCAACTTGCCTTCTTCTCTTCCAACATGTCGTGAAATCGTGACAGTTTTTCCTGCTCTTTCTCTCTCCTCCAATATGTCATGAAATCATGACATTTTTCTTTGCACTTTCTCTCTCCTCCACTATGTCATGAAATCGCGACAGTTTTCCTGTTTTTTGAATATGTCACGATATCGCGACACTTTCCTGACTTGTCTTTTTCTTTGAATTTTTGCATGTGAGCCACTTAGGTATTTTTGGAAAAACACTGTACATATTCTGAGAGATCTCTAAACTTCCTATTTGTTGCATCTGAATAGCTTCTGAGCATCTGAACTTCCTGTGCACTGAATCAAATGATCTAGCTGATTGTGTTGACAACAATGACAATCTTATTGTTGCACTTTGCTCAACAATCTCCCCCTTTGGAATTGTTGGCAACACATGTGCATTTTCCTGTAGCTTCCTGTAGCTCTTCTCCCCCTTTGACAATAATACCAAAGGTCTACTGCAGACTCCCCCTGAGTCCAAGCACAACATTCTCAGGCAAAATTTATTACACTTAGTAATAAACAAGAACATGAGCAAGAAGATAAACAAATACTTCAATGCTCCCCCTAAGAATGTGATCCCTGTAGCTAGTCACTTCTTGGGAAGGGTCACCACTCCCAATTTATTGTGAAGGTATTCAAAAACATCCTTGGGTAATGGTTTTGTGAAGATATCTGCTACTTGCTCTATAGTTGGAACAAAATCCAGCTTAACCTCACCTTCAACAACTTTCTCTTTCAAAAAATGATATCTGATAGCAATGTGTTTTGTCCGTGAATGCATTACCGGATTCTTGGAGATGTTAATTGCACTGGTGTTATCACACTTGACTGATATTGGCTCACTGAAATTAATACCAAGATATTTTAGAGTTTGTTTCATCCACAAAACTTGTGTACAACATGTTGTTGCTGCAATATATTCTGCCTCAATTGTTGATAAAGAAACTGACTCTTATTTCTTGTTGTGCCAAGCAACCAACCTGTCACCAAGATAGAATGCACCTCCACTGGTACTCTTCCTATCATCAACACATCTTTCCCAATCTGCATCTGAATATGAGATAAGGGTGAAGTCTTTACCTTTCGGATACCATAACCCATACTCCATAGTACCCTTGAGATACCTAAGAATCCTTTTTATTGTTGTCACATGAGTCTCTTTGGGACTGGCCTGAAATCTTGCTACCATGCAAACTGCCTGCAGAATATCTGGTCTGGTAGCTGTTAAATATAGTAAGCTTCCAATCATTGATCTGTACATGGTTTGATCAATAGGTGGAGATTTGTCATCTTTGCTCAACTTGCGACTGTCATCATGGGAGTGCTAAGCGGCTTACGAGTCCTCCATTGTGAACCTTTTTAGCATCTCTTTCACATATTTGACTTGGGAAATAAATATGCCTTTCTCATTTTGATTAACTTGTAACCCAAGAAAGTAAGACAGTTCACCAATCATAGACATTTCAAATTCTTTCTGCATCTTATTTGCTAAGTCTTTACATGATTCATCTTTGTTGATGCCAAATATGATATCATCTACATATACAACAAGAACAATGAGATGCCCACCTTCTGTTTTGACATACATATTATTGTCCACCATACCTTTCTTAAACCCCTGTTGAGAGAGATAGTTGTCTAGCCTTGCATACCATGCTCAGGGTGCCTATTTTAAGCCATATAAAGCTTTCTTTAATTTGTAGACAAGGTTGGGATCTTCACCAATTTGGAAACCATCTAGTTGTTCAATATAAACCTCTTCTTCAAGTTTCCCATTTAAAAAAGCTGATTTTACATCCATTTGATAAACTTTGAAATTCTTATAGACTACTAAGGCCAGAAACATTTTGATTGCTTCTAGTCTGGCCACTGGTGCAAAAGTCTCCTCAAAATCAATGCCTTCAACTTGTGCATAACCTTTACAAACCAGTCTTGTTTTATTCCTAACGACCTGTCCGTCTTCATTCAATTTGTTTCGAAATATCCATTTGGTGTCGATTACATTCTTATTTGCGAGGTCTAGGTACTAATTCCCAAGTTTTGTTCTTTTCAATCTGATCTAATTCTTCATTTATTGCCTTCATCCAGCTATCATCTTTGCTTGCCTCAGCTATATTTTTGGGCTCAATGCTGGATAAAAGAGAGTAGTTACTTACTACTTTCCTTCTTGTCTGAACACCAGCTGTGGGATCTCCAATTATTTGATTTCTAGGATGATTTTTTTGCCAGCTGCCTATTTTGAATTTCTTATTTTCTTCCACCTCTGAGTTATCAATTAAGTCATCTGAGTCAAGTGTTGGTTTCTTTTATGTTTCATTTTCCTCATCACCTTCAATGAATTCTTCATAAATAGGGTAGTTTTCTTCAAAGTTAACTATTCGTTCCCTACCTTCATCAAATTTAACATCGACACTGTCCACAATTTTCTTGAGTCTCTTGTTGTAGCATTTGTAAGCTTTGTTTTTTGATGAATAGCCAACGAAGACACCTTCATCTACTCTATTTTCAAACTTCCCAAGATTATCTTCAGTTTTTTTGATGTAACACTTATAGCCAAAAACTTTGAGGTGTTTTGTTGTTGCCTTTCTACCAAACCACAATTCATAAGGAGTTTTGCTTTCATGTGTTCTCAGCATGTACCTATTTTGGATGTACACTGCAGTTTGAACTGCTTTTTTCCAAAATATGTCTGCTATTTTGTTCTCAGCTAGCATAGTGCATGCCATTTCCTGTACTATTATGTTCTTTCTTTCTACCACACCATTCTACTGGGGTGTTCTAGCTGCTGAATATTGTCTCTTGATACCATGTTTTTCACAGTATTTTGTAAACTCATCTGAAATGAATTCTCCTCCTCTATCTGATCTTAAACATTTGATCATTTTTCTTATTTCATTCTCAACTAGATGTTTGAAGGATCTAAACATTTCAAAAGCTTCTATTTTATTCTTTAAGAAAAATATCCAAGTCATTATGGAATAATCATCAATACACAACATAAAGTATTTGTCACCATTTATGCTTTGTGTTCTCATGGGTCCACATAAATCTGTATGTATAAGCTCCAAAGGTTTGCTAGTGTGGTACTCTTTTGTTTTGAATGAGACTCTGGTTTGCTTTCCCTTTTGACATGAAGCACAAATGCTATTTGAAGGTTTTCTAATGGTTGGAATATCTCTCACTACCTGTTTCGAGCTGATTTTCACTAGATTATCAAAACTTATGTGTCCAAGCCTCTTGTGCCACAGCCAGTTTTCTTCTTCCTGTCCAATGAAACAAGTACCTTTTGAAGTTTCTGAGAGTGTGTACAGGTTGCCAGACATCCTTGATCCAGTTGCTATCAATTTTCCATTGTTTGTTTTTTTGACTTCACAACCTTGCTTCTTGAATACTACTTCATGTCCTTTATCACAGATCTGACTAACACTTAAAAGGTTGTGTTTCAAACCATCCACAAACAAAACTTCTTCTAACTTGATTTTCCCATCACTAATTTTGACTGATCATTTTTCGATTATCTTAGCTCCATCATTATTCCCAAACTTTACAGAACCACCCTCATATTTCTGTAATTTTTCAAATTTATGTTTATCACCTATCATATGACTTGAGCATCCACTGTCAAGTATCCATGGTACACATTTATTCTGTGCCTTGAAAGCTGTTTGAACTATTAGGGATTCCTTTTCTTCCTTAAGCTGCTCTTTCTATTTCCACTCTGTTTTGACTACCGTATTGGGCTCTAGTTTGAACTTTCCCTTTTCAGTATCTTGAGCATATTTTTCAGGAAGTTTTCTATTTTGTCTTGTCCTATTTGGTTGAAATTTTCTTTTCTGAGGTTGATTTGAAACAGAAGTACTACGACAGTTTCTTGCAATATGCCCAAAGTTATGACAGTTAAAACATTCTACTGCATAATTTATTAGCGGTGAAAAAGCATTTCTACTAATGAAATTTCTTGGTCCTACATTATACTTGTAGTCTGCAATTTTATGCCCATAACCATTACATTTGAAACAAAAACTAGAAAAGAAATGATTGAACCTGAAAGATGGTCTTTGCCAGGTTGTTGTAGGAGCCATAGGTCTTCTTCTCCTTTGATGTGTGACCTTGGTAAAACCATCATTGTCAGTTCTCCTTTTGGGCCTGGCATTACTGCTTTCTTTTGCATGAGTTGTTTTTCTTTCATCAGCCTGTTTCTTATCTTCATTCCTTATAGTTTCTATAATTCTGGCTTTTGGTCCATTTGACGATTCTCCTTCAACGAAGCCCAGACCAAATTTGATGCCTGTAGGTCTTTGATCACTTAAAATTTTGTCCAACTTCATCGAATTTTCTTCACGTTTGTGATGGAAGCTAATTTTTTGATCCAGCTCTTGTATATGCATTCGTAGACCAACATTCTCTTCTTCTAGTTTATAGCAATAATCTATCTTCATGGTTATCTAAAATTTGAGGTCTTCAAACATTTTCTTGTATTCTTCTATCTGTATTTTTAAGTTGGTTATGATGTCGTTCGCATCCTCAAGATTTCTTGAAAGTTTATTGTTCTTTCTTTTCTCAGATTTCCATTCTACAAGTGCAGAGACCAGCTCACCTTCTAGATCAACTTTAGCCTCAGGTTTTTCAACAAATATTTTAGAGTTCATTCCTTCCTTTTTTTTTTATTTTTCTACCTCTTCTGATTTTTCTATTTCAAATGCCATGAATAGAGCTTCACCTATTTCTTCTTCAGAATCCTCACTAGAACCGTTCTCTGAAGAATTTGCATTCCTGGAGATGAAACTTTTCTTTTTGAAGTTGCTTTTTTTGAAGTTTGTTTTCTTCTTCCAGTCGCTTCTTTCTTGGTGTGATGCTTCCTCACCCTTGTTCTTCTCATTGAGTGGACATTTGGTTGCAAAGTTCCCAATGCCTCCATAGTTGAAACATTTAAATGGTAGCTTTCCTCTATATTTTCCTTTTCCCTTTCTCAGTTTTCTGACAAAATTTTCTTCCATTTCATCTGATGTCTCTTCTTCTTCAGACTCTTGTTTTGTGTCTTTACCTTTTAGGGCTTTAAATGTTGCTTCTCGA
This sequence comes from Wollemia nobilis, assembly GCA_028583015.1. NCBI lineage: Eukaryota > Viridiplantae > Streptophyta > Pinopsida > Araucariales > Araucariaceae > Wollemia > Wollemia nobilis. The sequence goes on from JAQPPZ010000523.1 coordinate 28,677,437, forward strand.
TCTATGGGATTAGACCTTCCTATTCTCATTTCATAAGCAGTCAAATAACCATGCATCTCATCCATACTAAAGTGATTTAGATCTTTAGCTTCTTCTATGGCTGAGACTTTAGAATCAAAACTTTGAGGAAGCGATCTTAATACCTTTTTCATGATAGTAGCATCATCCATATCTTCGTCGAGACCTCTGATTGAATTAGTGATTCCATTAACTCTCAGCATAAAATCCTCTATGTTCTCATCGTTGGTCATCTTTAATGATTCAAATTGAGCTTGATATGTTTGAAGCTTGGCTTCCTTGATCTTGTCGTCTCCCTCATGAATATTCTCTAGTTTTTCCCATACATCTTTTTTTGATTCACAACTTATGATCTTGACCAGCTCACTGTCCACTAATCCACACATGATGGCATTTTTTGCTTTTGAGTCATTTTCAAATGCCTTTTTACCGGTGTTGTCGGTTGGAGCAGTGGCGGGAGCTGTGTAACCATTAACTACTGCATTCCAGATATCAAATCCCAAAGCACAGAGATATGTCTGCATCCTAATTTTCTAGAATGCATAATTAGTTCCGTCAAACAATGGTGCTTTGTTTGAGGAGAAACCTTCACCACCTACCATTGCATCACTTCCAAGATCACCCTAGCTGATTGAGCTTGTTCAAGAACCTAGCTTTGATACCAATTGTTATACTCATAGTGACACTGAGAGGGGGGGTGAATCAGTGTGTTCTTTTAAAACTTTAAATTTGTAACTCTTAATGCTGAAATAAAGCAAACTTAAAATAGATACAACAAGTTAACAAGAGAGCATCACACAACACAAGATTTAACGAGGTTCACCAATGTGGCTACTCCTCAAAAATGATTGCTTGGACTACCATCCAAATCCAGCCTTTGCAAAGCAACAACTTTACAATCTATTTACCAGCACCAACTGGAAGGAGCACCAACCCCTCAATTTTTTTGTACCAATAGAAAGGAGCAAAAACCCCTAATTTACCAGCACCTACTGGAAGGAGCACCAACCCTTGATGCCAAGCTACAACTTGGACTTTAAATGTAACTATTAATTTTATAGAAAAATACCTTCACCCTTTTTGCACATAGTCTACTGATTCTATGCACTCTGCTTCTTCTGCACAATCGCTTCACACAATCTGTTTTAGAATAGTCCGCTTCTGCGCAAATGCCTCGCACACTCTACTTTGATACAATCGAACGATCACTTCTGCCCCTTTGCACTTTTTTGCTCTTTATGCGCTCTTGCTTCGCACTTAGCTCGATTTGACACGACTCACTTTGCACACTACGGGCTTAATTCACACAAATTCGATACATCCAAATCTCCAAACAACCCTCCTTTTATAACAAAAATTTTCATGATAAAATTCAAACTTTAGTCGACTAATTTTGCAAGTGCAAAGCCTAATCATCATTGGCTATAAACCCTAGATTTCGTCGGCTATAAAACCTAATTATCGTCGACTATAAACCCTAAACTTCATCGGCTGTCATCGGTCTTCGTCGGCTTCACCATCTGACCCTACAGCTTCTTCTGTTACTATTGCCATGAAAACACATGTCATGATATCGCGACACTTTCGCCTCCGTATGCTTCGTCTTGGCTTTTGTCGCGATATCACGACACTTCTCTCTTCGCAAACTTCGCATTTTTCTTTTGTCATGATATCGTGACACTTTCAGCATTCGTACACTTCATTTGTTCTTTTTTCACGATATCACAACACTTCTGCCTTCATAGACTTCGTCTTCGCTTTTATCGCAAAATCATGACACTTTCTATTTTCGTACCTAGCCTTTTGCTTTTGTCATGAAATCACGACACTTCTGCCTTCGTCGACTTCCTTTCTGCTCTTGTCATGAAATCGTGATGCTTCTGCCATTGAAGACTTGCTTTCTGATCCTATCATGAAATCATGATAGTTCTGCTTCTGAAGACTTGCTCTCTACTTTTGTCACGAAATCGTGACACTTCTTCTGTTGAAGTCTTGCTTTCTGTTTCTATCATGAAATCATGACACTTCCTGCATCCGTATGCTTTCTTTGCAACCCGTCGCGAAATCGTGATGCTTTCAGCTTCTGTACGTTTTCTTTGCAACCCATCACGACATCACGACGCTTTCAACTTCTGTACGCTCTTTGCAACCTATAGCAAAATCGTGACACTTTCTGCATCCGTACGCTTTCTCTTCAATCTATCGCAAAATCATGACATTTCATACTCTAAACACTTTCATCTGTAGCATGTCACAAAATCATGACAGTTCTCACTTTGAATTCTTTCCTTTGCAGCATGTCATGAAATCACGACAGTTTCTCACTTCAAACTCTTTCCTCTGCTGCATTTCATGAAATCATGACAGTTCTTACTTCGAACTCTTTCCTCTGCTACATGTCGCAAAGTCATGACAATTCCCACTTTGAACTCTTTCCTTTGCTGCATGTCACGAAATAGCGACAGTTCTTACTTCGAACTCTTTCTTCTGCTGCATGTCACGAAATCGTGACAGTTCTTACTTCAAACTCTTTCTTCTGCTGCATGTCACAAAATCGTGACAGTTCTCACTTGGAACATTTTCATCTACAGCATGTCGTGAAATCATGACGGTTCTCACTTTGAATTCTTTCTTCTACAGCACATCACGAAATTGCGACAGTTATTCCTGCTTGAGCTTCTGCTTCGAACATGTCACGAAATCGCGACAATTTTTCAACTTGCCTTCTTCTCTTCCAACATGTGAAATCGTGATAGTTTAACCTGCTTGTGCCTCTACTTCGAACATGTCGTGAAATCATGACAGTTTTTCAACTTGCCTTCTTTTCTTCCAACATGTCACGAAATCATGACAGTTTTCCCTACTTGTGTCTCTGCTTCGAATATGTCACGAAATCGTGATAGTTTTTCAACTTGCCTTCTTCTCTTCCAACATGTCACGAAATCATGACAGTTTTTCCTGCTCTTTCTCTCTCCTCCAATATGTCGTGAAATCGTGACATTTTTCTTTGCACTTTCTCTCTCCTCCAATATGTCGCGAAATCACGACAGTTTTCTTGTTTTCTGAATATGTCACGATATCGCGACACTTTCCTGACTTGTCTTTTTTTTGAATTTTTGCATGTGAGCCACTTAGGTCTTTTTGGAAAAACACTGTACATATTCTGAGAGATCTCTGAACTTTCTGTTTGCTGCATCTAAATAGCTTCTGAGCATCTGAACTTCCTATGCACTGAATTAAATGATCTAGCTGATTGTGTTGACAACAATGACAATCCTGTTGCTGCACTTTTCTGAAAACCTTTTTATGTTCATTAACCCTTTAATAATATTGTTTTGTATTATAGCTATATTTTTATCTCTATTTTTGGTTTTAAGTTTCATTGTGAAAATTTGTGCCTTGTCTGCTACAAGGTGCAGATTCGATGAAAACCTTGTTTTTTCCCATCATGCATTTTGTCACCCTCTCCCCTTTATTTATCAAATCTCTGATTGATAATTTACAAAGCACAAATTTGGTTTGGATAGGCTTTGGGGAAACCATTTATTCCCACACCCTAGAATTTCATTTGGCATATTTATTTTATATTATTCCATTCTTGATGTTACTTTGTTTTAACTTTTATCATTTTTTTCACTTGCATTTAAATTATATTAGCTTGGGGGCAACCATTTTTTCCCTAAACCCTAAATTTCCAATTGACAATTATTTTAGCATTGTTTACATTATGTTTGCATCTAGTCCCTTATTCCATGTTATCATATCTTGTTGTGTTTCTTCCAAGGTTAAGATCAATTTAATTTTGAATGGTTAGCTAAAATACCCAAGGGGCTTGAATTTTGCACCTCCAAGATTAGTCATTTAGTGGCCTAAGTAGACCTCCAGATGCTAATCAAAATTTCTAGGGTTTTGTGAAGTTGTTTTGTAGGATTTGAAGTTGTTTTGATATTCTAGATGCAAGATAACCATCGGATCAGACAAGTTCATTAAGTAAAATTATTAGGCCATTTGATTTTTTATTTCTACCTAATTTTTTTCAAAACCTAGATCATAAATAAAAGAAAAATATTTGATTATATTCCTAGACATTCAAAATAAAAAAGGATATAGTTTGCATTCTAGGGTTAATTTTGTTTGTGCATTCTAGTTATGATATTACATGTCTACCACTACTCTTGCATGTCTACCACTACTCTTGCTAGTGCCCATAGTAGGTATTACCTATTTGTATGGCACACCAACATCCCGATCACCACTTTGTACAATACAAACACTAGTGCCTCAACTCTATATTAATGTGACATCTTATTGACATTTTTACAATCTATTAGATCACATGTGTCGAATCCCCTAACATCACCTTTAATGCCACCATCAACACCTGTACCATGTAAATAGTCCTCCACTTGATGGGGATCATCAGGATGAGCCACACATCCTCTAGTGTGATCATTATTTCCTTTATCCATAGCCAAAATATGGATGATTTTGGATACCATCACTCTAATAAAGCCATTAGTAGGGCTCTATCTGCCTTAATGCAGAGCATCTCTACCTAGTATCCCCAAATTCTCCAATGTCTCCCTCTCTATCACTATGACATCTCTCAACATCCTTGAGTGTGATTGGCCATCACTCTCTACTCTTGAGTACATATAGTTGCATAATAACACAATTTTATCATAAATTTATCACTTCATATATTTATAAATAATTAAAAACATAAAAATTTAAAAATATAACTCTTTTTATGCAAAATTTAGTAAATTTGTGCCCCGAATTGCTTGATAAAATTGATACCCTTTCTATATAGGGCACGAATTTGGCTTGAGAATCCTACCAAATTTGTGGTCACTGATGTATTTTGACAAACATTTCTTAAAAAATAAAATAAGTAAAATTACTATTTTTTTTGTGTAGGTCCAAAATCAAAAAGAGCAAGTGGATCTTGATTCATACCTTTTCCTAATCAATAGCAGTCCCTGCCTCAACCCATGCCATGAAAACATAGTGAGTTGGTAGCATCATTTCTCCTTTTCTTCTCTAAATCTTTTTTCACCTCCTCACATAGTGAGAATGAGTCTCTTTTCCCTCCTTTCCCTCTTTTCTTCCTTTCTTTTTCTTTTTCCTCATTTTCTTCTCTTTATTATTATTTTTTACCTCCATTTCTTCTATCCCCTCTCTTTTCTTATTTTTCTCTCTTCTTGTCTTATCTTTTGCTCTTTTTCATTGTTTTTCATTTTTTTTTACCCTTTCTTTGCCTCTTTCAAGTTTATATCTAGAATTTTGTATTCCTTCTAAAAAATATAGGGGGCACCCTAGCCTTAGAGGCATTAATGGTAGTAATACCTTGTTTAATGTGTGAATTTATAGTGTTTAGGTTAACACCCCTTTTGCACCACCCTTCTATCCAAACCTAACCACCCCTTTTTATGTTCACCCATAAGAATCTACATCTTTCTTTAACACATTTATTTGGTCGTAAATATATCAAAGAGGGAGAAAAATGTAGACACAACAAATTGACCCACCCAAATGATTCAATTCTTCCATAGAACCCTAGCTAGCCACCCAAACTTGCTAAGTGCAAATTTAGGGCCCTTTTGCCTTGCATCTTGGCCTTATTTCCTAGCTTTACCAAATTCACACCCATTCTATACAGACCATAAATTTTTCTTACAAATTTTGTTCTTTGTAACGATGAGGCATGAATTTGGCTTGCTATATTTTTATCTTGTATTAACGAGGTATGAATTGTGTATTATAAGGATTTTTCTCAATAAAATACCTCCCCTTACTAACCCATTTTGGAGTTAGCCTTTGCCCATGGTTATTTTTTTTCTACCCATTTTCCCCTTCATACCTCTTATAAATAAGGGTTTGGATTCACTAATCTAGTAGAATGATTTGTGAGAAATTTTCTAACTATTGACTCACTCATTTTCTCATGCTATAAAGTGTTATAATATTGCAAGTTGTTTTCCTATTTTAGGCTTTGGTGATTGCTACCCGTGGGGATTGTGTAGAGGAGTCTTGATGATTGGATAGATAAACCTTCTAACAATGTGTTGATGATATGATTATACCTTAGACTTAATTATAATCCTAAGTTATTATTATTTTATTATTTCCTATTTCTTGCACTTTGTAATCACGTGAGGCATAGTATGCCCATGTTTGAAATAGGTTGTTTAGTTAGAATGTTAGAGTTTTCCTTTGTATTCTAGTAGTTAGTTGACATTCTTTTTTAGTAGATTGTTATATGTTAGTTAAGTTATTGACCATGTTTGGTAAATTGTTACAACCACTTAACCTACGTGATTCTATTGTAAGCTGTATATATCTCTAATGAATAAATAGCTTCACAATTGAGTTCCATATCAATGGTAATCATAGTTGAAGGATAATTTTTTGTAGGAAGGAAGGCAAGTTTACCACTTCATTGCTAGGTGTCTAGTTGGGTTTTACAACTAGTGTATCAGATCCTAGGTAGGTTCTTGTGTGAAATTATCTTGAGGCAAACTTCAACATCAATGTATGAATCTCATAAGGTGGCAAAGGGAAGAATTTACCCCTGCACCGAATACACCTAACAAAAACTAGAGGTTAAAACTAGGTTTACCCTGAGAAAGGTAAGAAAAATTTTCCTATGTGCATAAATTTATTTGCTTTGAGGATCAGAGGGATCAGGATATTTGAGAAGTAGTTTCAGGGTTTGAGGTAAAATTGTGGCCAAAAGGAGGCACTTCACTCCTTTACTGAGAGTTTACCAAAGAAGATTTGAAGTCCAAGTGCATAAGATATTGGACAATTTTTGAAGATGTTTTCTCCAAGTGAATGCAATAAAATATTAAAATTTAATATTAATATTAATATTTTAATAATATTAATATTTTACCTTATCATTTTAAGGTAAAAATAGGCCTTTATCCTATTTGGAGGTATATTTCCTTATTGCGGCCAACTTTGGTATTCTAGTCTAGTGCCATCACTATTGATCCCTATCGGAGGCCACCTCGATGCCCCATCCTCATTTTTTATGAGGCCAACTACCAGTACCAATCAACACTAGCCATTCACCAATGGGCCATAATCCAACCACCAAACGTAGCTACAATTAAGCTTTCATAGGCCACAACCTACTGATCATAGCCTGCAACAGTATGCCTTGATGAATAGTAAGGTACCATTTCTCATCATTACCATCGCACTAAAACTTACGATCGGATCACAGGATCACAGATAGTGTTTTTAGATAAGAGCTCAAATAGGGATGCCATCCATAGGTGGTGAAAAGTGACACAGACTCGATCTTATAAACCCCAACACATTTTGGTTGAAGTATTCCTTGGACGATAAAATCCTAATGTAATGGCTTGGATGATGATGCATTAACATCGATCATAAGTAGAAATAGTGAACACATGGATGACACAATAGAATTTTGTAGGCACACAAAATATTTATTTACAAAAATTTCATAGCATTTTGATTAGGAATTAAACCAGACACTCAAACGACATGATCGAATACCTCGACATATAAGAAATGGAGAATCTAGAGATTAATAATCAAAAACTCCCACTCGTAGATAGATCTTGTTTGTTGATGACGAAGGAGGAAAAAAATCAAAACATGTTCTAAAGGTTTTCCAACCAATCAAATTATGAAATCCAAGACCCTAAATATCTCCTCAAAACAGTTGCGAACATGTGGCAAGTTTTTATTTTTTTTTATGGGTATTCATGGTGCCAACACTCGTATTAAGCTTTTTGGTAAATTTTTATAGATTCTGGTGTATTTTGATAGATTGTATTCAATGGGGAAACTTTTTTGATAGGGTTTGGACTTTGCAATACCTTTTGGGGTTTTTTGACCATAGTTACCATTTCTTGGTGGATAAACCATTTTCAAAAGGTGACAATTACTGGTGAAATTTTTTAGTAGGCATTGTGTTATCTAATGTAGTCTTTAGGCACCGATGGATAGGAAAGCACCAGTGGGAATTATATAGGCTACTTTGGCATATACATGTAAGCATATGGCTAATGACCTCAAATCAAACAGGGAAAACCTTATTGTTGTAGTAGATATTTTGGTAGATAAGATAAAAGATATTGTTGTACAATTGACTCCTGATGATGTCAAAATTTATCATAATCATGTCAACAAAGCAAAATTTGAGGTCAAATTGTATGAACCCATCAATGTGAGGTCACAAGAGCTTATGGTTAAGGAACCCATCAATCTCACTCATAAGAAATATTCCAACCATTCTATTGACATCATCTTTGGTACACCTATGGATACACAACCACTTGCCCCATAGAATTTGCCTTTGGATTTACCATCTTCTACCATTGCACACACAAAGGAATAAGCTAAGGTCACTTCCTTCATTCAGCACCAACAAAGCCTTTAGTGCAAGATAACACAGGACTTGTAGGAGACTCTATAGGAGTAGCAAAGAGTGATGCACAAGCATTACAGTCCTCACTTATCTCAGGTTGGAGATAAATTTTGGCTTTCTTTGGATAAGTGATGCTTTCCAAAGACAACATTTTAGGATCCTCCTTTGGTACCTAAACCTATCATTAGCCCTACAGTATTAGTAGCACCTGATCATCAACTTACGATCATTTCAAATAGAGTTTTCAATATGAATACTCATCACGCTCGACAATGTTATTCCACTTCTTACCTTGTCACCTACCACTGTAACTTTCCACACATGACTCACTATATTCCTCACCATGATATGATCCATGAATTTCCATATTTGTTGAGATCATTGGGGTCCAATGCTTATATGTTTGGGAGGAGTTTTGAGGATATGATTGTACCTTAGGCTTAATTATGAGCCTAAGTTATTATTATTTTATTGTTTCCTATTTCTTGCACTTTGTAATCATGTGAGGCATAGTATACCCATGTTGGAAATAGGTTGTTTAGTTATTGGATGTTTAGTTAGATTGTTAGAGTTTTCCTTTATCTTCTAGAAGTTAGTTGACATCCTTGTTTAGTATATTATTATTTGTTAGTTAAGTGTTTGGCCATGTTTGACAAATTGCTACAACCACTTAACCTACGTGATTCAATTGTAAGCTTTATATATTCTATTACCCTTAATGAATAAAAAACTTCACTTTTGATTTCCATATTAGAATGCTTCTTCCATATCTTCATTGCTCCTTGCTTTCTTCAACAGTTCATCAAGTTTTATATTTGCTTTAGTTTAATTTGTAAGTCTATTTTCGCTATTTTATGCTCAATTTTTCATTGTTTTGAGGCCCAAAAAGAGCATCTAAACCAAATTCATACCTCATTTGTATAGGGTATGAATTTGGTAAGCCAAATTCATGCTCCCTATTAACAAGGCATGGATTTGGTAAATTATGGCTTAGGGGTAAGTTTTACACCCTAAAACCCTAATTTACATTGGGCATTTTCAATATTCTATTGTGCCCATCATGTCTATATTTTATTTTACTATTACATATGTATTTCACTTTGCTTGTGCATGTTTAAGATGTCAAAGATCATTTTTATTTTGAATGATCAACTAGAAGGACATATCTATCTTCATTGCTCCTTGCTTTCTCCATCAGCTCATCAAGTTTTATATTTGCTTTAATTTAATTTGTAAGCCTATTTTCGCTATTTTATGCTCAATTTTTCATTGTTTTGAGGCCCAAAAAGAGCATCTGAACCAAAATCATGCCTCACTTGTATAGGGTGTGAATTCGGTAATCCAAATTCATGGTCCCTATTAACAAGGCATGAATTTGGTAAATTAGGGCTTAGGGGTAATTTTTGCACCCTAAAATCCTAATTTACATTGTGAATTTTTAGTATTATGCTGTTTCTATCATGTTTATATTTTATTTTACTACTACATATCTATTTCACATTGTTCGTGGATGTTTTGGATGTCAAAGAGCATTTTCTTTCAAATGATCAACTAAAAGGACCAAGGGGGCTTGACCATTGTGCCTCCAAGCTCAGTCTTATAGTAACCTAAGTAGGCACCCAAATGCTGATCAAATTTTTTAGGTTTTGTGAAACTATTTTGCAGGCTTGGAACCCTTGGATACTCTAGATGCAAGATAAATATTGGATCAACTATCGAATCAAATAAGTGCCCTAATAGGTCTTTAGGTTGTTTGGTATTTTTTTTCTATTCATTCATATTCAAAACCTAGATCGCAATAAAAAGGAAAGCATTTGATTAAATTTCTACGCATTTGAAAGAATAAAATCTTATAGTGTGCAGCTAGGGTTTTAATCTAATTTTTGCATTTCCTTTGAACCCTTTCTCAAAGACTTTATTTTACAATCCTAGGGTTAGACATCATTGAATTATAAAATCATGCTAGGCTTAGCTTGTCTTCTTGCATCTTGTGTCTTGCATTATTCTCTATTTTTCATAGTTTTGTTTAGAAAGGCCAAACAATAGGTGTATGCTTAATTAACACACCAAACATTTTCACCCTAGACTTTAAGCAAGTTCTAAAACCATTCTTGGTGAACTTGTCCTTTTGTGTTCCTGAGTGTAGAGAATATAACACACCCTTGTGGTTCACCTCGGCACCTTGCGGATCCACTCGAGAATCATATATGATAGGGCAATTTTCCCATCTACACAAAGCTAAAATATTATGTATTATTTAGAGGATTGGCCTTACCATTATTTGTTGAAATTTATGGATTGAAAGGAATAATAGAAATTTTAAATATAAAAATCAAAATCATGCCCAAGTTTGGAACTATATTATTGCCTCTCTTGCAGAATATATACAAAAATGGTGTTCATCATCGGAAGTCTCAATTACAAAAAAAAGGTGTGAATAACTTGGCTACAAGATTTGAACATACATGGAAGAGTCATCTACGACAATGAAATTAAAACAAAGGGTCTAATTTGATCTATGGTAAAATGGAAATGTTTAGAAATTGGGTTTATCAAAATTAATTTTGATGGTACTTCTAAAGGAAATCCGGGAAAAGTTGGTGGAGATGGTGTTTTTAGAAATAGTGAAGGAAAAATTCTTCTCACTTATTCATAACCAACTAACAATTATGCAAAGGCTAAGGCACTTCTTACAAAGACTAAAATTGTAACAAAAAATGATGGAAATATATTTCAATTGAAGGGGCTCACAAATTATCACCAAGATATTAACAAAAGCGGATGTGAAGGCTGGATAAAAGATAATATTATTGTTGATATTCATCCTTTATTACAAGAGGTAATCTCGTGCCAATGTGAGCATATTTATAGAGAAGGAAATCGAATAACAGATAAATTAGCAAATTATGGTATTGATATCAAGGAGTTGATTGTGGAAACATAACACTTCTAAAAAGTTGAACAATATATTTAAAAGAAAAATAAATGAAAAATCGTGATAAAAATCTATTCTAAAATAAATATATTATTTTGATGTTTTTATAAAAGTTACCCCAATAAAAATTACATATAATCCCTCTCTATATAATTTTTTTTTTTTTTTGTACATGGTGGAATCGGTGGCTGCTACGAATCCGGACAAGCGGTGCAACTTTTTATGGCCGCCACAGTATTTTGCGCTATCCATCCCTGAAGCCGTCACACAGATCTTCGCGCAGTCCACCCCTATAACCACCATGCCACGATCATTTTAAATCTTTTATGCCGCTGAAAGCATCAGGAAGGGGATAGGCGACAAGCGTTCAGTCCCCCAAGGCCCGAGATTTGAACCTTGGACCTCCGCCCCTTACGGGGTTTGGGGGAACCAATTGATCTACACCTCGAACCTATATAATATATAAAATTTAAAGGAAAAATATTCCAAATTATAATTTTCAATTTAAAAATATTTATTAAATTAATATTTAAAGTTTATATAAAGTACGACTTTTCTAACTCTCAAGTGAAAAAGATTTTAAAATATGTATTTAATTTTTTTATATAAGCTCTTTCTAACATAATATTTTTTGCTCAACGAAAGAATGACTGTGGAAGATTCATCTTTCTTAATGTTGGAAAGACAAGATGTTTTCCAAACAGACGTGGAAGATTTATCATGAAAAGAGGCTTTGCCAAAAAAATAAAAAATAAATAAATATTTAAAATCAATTTAAGCACATTCGTCTTGTTATTATCTAAATTTGATTCTCTTAATAAAGAATCTAAAACCTAAATCAGTAGGATATCTTATAGACTTTTTTCAACTCTTTTAAACAAAAACAAAATATGAAACTTTTTTCAAGTTGAATTATTCACTGTTGTGAAGGATTAATAGATTGATAAGTTTTAGTGTTTGAGATTTAGGTTTAAAAGTTGGATATTTTTTTTTTAAAGGTAGTAGTCTGCCGTAAATTTGACTAAGTATCAACTAGACAACAACCTCAATACCAATCCAAATAATAAAAAGGTAAAATAAAGATTATAAAAAACAACCTTAAAATTTAAAATTGCTTGGTAATAGAAAGAAATGCCCTATAAAAACAAAACTGAACTGTTTACACAACCATACGCCTAAAAATAGGAAATCAGGCACGAAACAATACAGAAGACTTATCTTTTACAACAGACATAGTAGATAGATAGGTATTAACCTCATGGAATATACCAATAGATAAATAGGTATTAACCTCATGGAATATACCATTAACTCGCCTATAAATAAATCAACGGAATAAAAAATATTTAAAAAATGATCCAAAGAAGTCTAAAGAAGGATTTCAAATTAATAAAAAACTAAACTAAACTGTTTACATAACCATACCCCTAAAAATAGGAAGTCAGATGCACCAGACTAATTTTTTACAACAGACATAGTATATACTTTGATTGGAATTTCATTCCAATCATTAAATGTACCAGTAAACTTGTAAGATACCTGAAATAAATAAATCAACAAAATAAAAAATATCTAAAAAAGATTCCAAAATTTAAAGAAGGATTCCAAGAAGACAAGAACAGCAATCACGAAGGATTCCAAGAAGACAAGAACAGCAATCACGTCACGTCACTTAATTATTTATAAGTATGTGTTCTTTTTTTTAATACAGTGCATACTTTCAGGTCATTTTGAAGCGATTTGTTGTGCGTTTCTGTCTAGTGTATACTTATTTTCTTAGAATGCCGTTTGGATTGTAATTGATCATAGACATCCAAGTTGTAGACTTCGGCATAGTATTTGATATCCAAGTTGTAGGTGCTCTTGTGGCTCTTAAAGTCTTGTCTCATAAACTGAGGTTTCTTCGTTTATAATTCTAAGTTTGATTTTATAAAATATTAAAATTATATATTTATTTGTTTATTTGATTTTTTTGGTTTAACATATTGCATATATAAAACATGAAAAAACAGTTTGATTGAAATTATATTTCCTTAAAACAATGTGAACGATGGAATTGTGAATGATGGAATATAACATTTTTATTATCATTATTTATATGAAATATTTATTATATATTTTTTAGAATATTTATTTATTAAAAGAATATATTTTGATCATGGGTTTATTTGAAGTTGTCAGTGTGGGGTTAATCTTGATAAAGTCAAGGGTTTGAGTGTCAAGGTCATTTGACAAGGTGATAAGTGGGGTATTAATTTTAAAGAGATTAAGAGTTTGAGTACCTATGCATCTTGATAAGGGAAGTAAGGGTGTCAAAATTGAAGAGATCAAGGGTTTGAGTACCTACAACATTTTTATAGTTAAATTATAAATAATTTTCAAAAACTGGATTTAATTCCAATTATAGTTCACATTATAAAATTATCTATAAAATTTAAATTCATGGAGGTTAAGTAGTTGCTTAAACTTTTATTTTTATTTTTTTAAGACTTTTTAAAGTTAATATTATATCTTAATGTCATTAAAATATTTTTATAATATACAAATTTATTTATTGTAAATAATATATTATTTTATTTATCATCCAAGGAAAAAGTAGGTAAGTGGAAACATGTGGAGAGAAAGTAATAGGAACAAGTAGACATGGCATGCAAAGGATGATATAGAAGGTCTAATCAACCATAGATAGACTCTTTGAAGGTCTAATCAACCATAGATAGACTCTTCAAAGAGTAACCCTATGCTCACAAGGACGTATATAAAAGGATATTTGTTAGGAACAAGTAGACATGCAAAAAATGTTAGGGAAGGTCTAATCAGGCATGCTCAAGATGGAGTAGCCCTATACACAAAAAATACTATATAAAAGGTTATTTAGTAGGAAAAAGTAGACATACAAAGGATTTTCTAGTCAAAAAAATAGAAAAATTCAAGAGGGAGTAACCCTATGCATACAAGGATCTATATAAAGTAAGTAGTGTAACAATGAACACCATCATTTTGTGCCTATGAAGACTTCCTTTTGGAAAATCCAATTAGAATGTTCATTGGGAGTGACAAGATATGGAGCAACCTTTGCACACTCTTAATCAGTCTAAAATTGATCAAACAAATAGCCTACATCTACAAGCCTACAAAAACTTAGAAAACTTCTTGTCATTGAACATTTTTTAATTTTCACAAAACTTATGTTATTTTAAAACCATTATGCACCTATCAAATTCTTGCTTGAGGTTACTTATGGCCTCATCAAAACAAATACTATGAACAAGGAAATCATCCATGTAAATTTCCACATAGCTAATCACTACATAAAAAAATATAAAGTACAACTCTTTGAAAGATTGTAAGACCATTGTATAATTTAAAAGGTAGGACCTCATAAGAAAGTGTGGCCTGTATACATGTACAAGTTGTCTTGTACTAGATTTTAGAAGCGATCTAGATCTGGTTATAACCGCTAAAACTATCTAGAAAAGAGAACTACTTTTTCTAGGAAGGTTGTCCAATACATGATGAATAAAAAGAAGTGGGAAATTAATTGCTTGATTAACTTTATTTATTTATTTTGTTTGTGGAAAACATCCCAAAAGGGATGCCACTTTCGAGTAAGACCCAAGGAGGCAGGGGTATCCATTCCGCCAAAAACGCCCACGACTCGGACCTGGCCTACCACCTTTGACATACTCAAGGAGCAAACAAACACACAAAACCAATTTAAAAATAAGTAAATAACAACAAAAATAATAAAATAAAATAAAAAACATGCTCCTTGAGTGTGCCAAAAACAAAAGCACAACCAAAAATGCACAATGAGATAAAAGAAACCACAACACAAACCACATAGAAAAACACAAGAACCACATAACAAAACACAAATAAGACAAAAACAACAAAACACTACAAAGACAACCCCAAAAAAACATGAAAAATAAACACAACCAAAACCTAAAAAATTAAAAAATAAATTAAAAATAAAAATAAAAAATAACCAACAACAGACAATAAACAAAAACAAAAAACATAGAAAACACTCACACATAAAAACACAAAATAACACAAACAAAGAGAAACCCAAGAACAAGAACGAAAAAAACACAAGAACAATAACAAAAAACATAAAAAAAAAAAACAAAACAACAAAAACACAAGAACAATAAAAAACAACACAAAGAACACAAAAACAAAACAAAATAAAAAACCCACCCACCTTAAAAAACTAAACAAAAAAAACAAAAAAGTAAAAAAAAATAAAAAATGAACAAAACAATGACCTATCTAGACCAGAAGACTATTAAGGCAAGAATCAACAGAGGAAACAAAATAAAGAATAGAATGAGCTAGGGAACTAAAAAAACTGAATGAACCAAAGAGAAGCAAAAAAAAAAAAACAAGAAATTGGGTACCTTTAGAACTGGAGCCATCCAAAGAAATGATAGAAAGAAAAGCTTCCCTAATTTGAGAAGCCCACCATATAGGAGGGTGGCCATAACAAGTAAGATCACATTTGTCCAAAGCCCAATTAGCTAAAGCATCAACACTCTTGTTTTGATCTCTGACCACATGATTGTAATCAACTTTCAAAAATCCCATCTAGATTAACTGAATCTTCTCAATAATTCTTTTTATTCTCCAATCCACCTTATGATTCTTAGAAGAATTCTTCAAGATATTAATCATAATTTGAGAGTCAGACTCAACTAACACCTTTTTCCATCCATCCTTAGTAGCCTCCTGAAGGCCTATGAGGATACCATACCCCTCAGCAAGGTTATTGGAAAGAATACCCAAATTCTCAGCAAAAGTAAAAACCAGGGAGCCATCTGAAAGTCTATCAATTCCTCACATACTAGATTTTCCAAGGTTCCCTCTAGAGGCTCCATCAGTATTGACTTTTCCAAAATCCTTAGGAGGAAGTTGCCAATTTCTATTCCTATCCATCTTACTAATACTCACATTCCCTTTAAGTTGGTTGCCCTTAAAAGGTTTAATATTCAATATTTGCATCACTTGATCCCATCTTTGGTGGGAGTTTTGGGGGTGATTAAGGATATGATGGACTGATTCAACTAAGTTGGCTATGGTGTTTTGCCAAATATAGTGAATATCTTTCCTATCTTGATTAAAAATTTGGTTGTTCCTTTCATTCCACATATTCCAAAGAAGAATGGTAGAACCCATCAAAACTAACTACCTAATAAAATGATCAACACCCTCTTGATTAGGCCAATCCCTCCAAAGTTGTTCAAAAGTAAAAAAATTGGACCACTGTAAGCCAAGTAAAGTGGCCATTCTTCTTCACAGCTTAGAGGCTAAAGTACACTCAATAAAAAGATGGTTGATATTTTCTACATTCTCTTCACACATTTCACATCTAAAAGGGCCATGAAAACCACGCTTCGTAAGTTGCTCACCACTAAGCATCGTACGATGCAATAAAAGCCAATTAAAGAACCTCACCTTAGGCCAGATATTTTGATCCCACAATCGAGAAAATATGTGAGAAGAATGGTTGGGATTATTATGGCATAAGGTCAAATAACCTTGAGCAACTGAATACTCACCCTTAGTAGTGTTGTTCCATCCAAAACAATATTTTTCATGGGACCAAGAGAGGGATCTTGTTAGGATCCTATCCTAACATCATTAATTATTAATAATATATTTTCTCCTATGGTTATAATAATAATATAATAATTAATTATATTAATTATTATATTATTATAAGATTAGGGTTAGGAAGCATTGCAACCTTTCACCTATAACCCTAGAGTGGGTATAAAACCTTGTAAGAACTTATCATTCAAATCATCCATGAATAATCCAAGTGTTGTAGGTGAGTTGGAGAGGAGAGGGCAATCCTCCAAGGGAGGTCCCAGGTTTGAATCTCCACCCTACCAAAAAGCTGAATTGGGTACCCAAAATCCAATTGACAATGTTGGTGCGGGCAGGGCTGAGTGCAACCCCCGGGTGACTTTGACAGTGTAGAACCCCCTGTTCATGGTCTCTTAGACCAAGGCGGCCCCGCAAGGGGTTTTTCGCTTCAAAAAAATAAAATCATCCATGAATATAAAATATAATATAATTTATTGAAGGGACTTCTCGACAATATCAAAAGACGATTCTTTTAGATTTAGGTTATTTATTATTTATTTATCATTTTATGTGCTAGGAACCCTAGGTTCCTACCATCTGGTATCAAAGCCTTATGGATCCAACCATATTGGTCAAGGAAATTAAAAATGACATTGCAAAAATTAGAAGAATGATTGAACAAAAACACAAATGGAACGTTTTGATCGTATTATACAATATTTAATGGAAATGCAAGAGGAGACCCTAGCCATGGAATCCCAGGAAGAAGAGGAGCCCATAGCCATGGAATATGAGGAGGAGGAAGAGCCCATAACCAGAGAACTTCTAGAAATACCTATTGCACTTCCGAAAGAAATTAAGCAAAACCCTTATAATGAAAATATATTTTTAATAGAAGTGCACAAGGGAGAAGAAGATATCAAAGATGCAGGTTTCCAAAAGCAATGTTTTATAGATCTGCATAGGGGAAATAAACACAAACATCAAAGTGGAAATCAGCCTAGTAATATTTTCTCCAATAACATCTCCAATATTGCTTACAAGATTTTTTTCAACAATTTATTTAATACCCAAGGAATAATAAGTGTTTCTGCAGTTTTTAAAAAATATGATCCAACAATGAAACAACTTGGTTATCTGCTAGATGTGCTACATAGTGTGAACCTTTGATCTTTGAGGCCTCCTCCATGGCCACCTCCTCTTCTCTCTACTGGCATAAAAATGTATATGGAACCATAGTTGCCCTTGAAAATCCTGGAATTTGGAAGAGCTCAGATGTATGGTTGCAGTTATAAATTAGTTGACAGTATCCTATTAAAAACTTAATAGTCTAATTCATACTCAATGCTTCCAAGTTGTAAGTAATCCAATCAATCATCAACAACCTTTGGAAAAATAATGAAATCGTGAATATCTATTTGATGCAATGTCCATCACAAGAAAATCTAGAGGGAAAATATTGTCCAGCTCACACTGTTCATGATTATTTTTTTTTTGGAACCTTCGATAAGTCATAATTATTGGAAAATTTGTTGGTTTAGCCTATTAAATATTTTTTGAAAAATTGAACAGCTTACTATGGTAGGTGAAGGCACCATTGATGGAAAATTATATAAGTTATGGAATGCAAATGGCGGTAATAGACCAATGATCGTATACTCTGAAGCCACTGATGCGCTCACAGTCAATGGATTATCATTCTTGGATAGTTCTCACTTTCACAAAACTATGTTTAATTGTACGAATATCCACTTCTAATATCTCAAATTTATAGCATCAGATGATAGCCCTAATACTGACGAAGAGAAAAATATTCTATCGTGGCTTTCTGTAACCAAAGACGACACAACATATGATGTCGCAGTGTTAGAGGATGTTAAAAATAAATAAAATAAAATAAAATTCTCTCCCATATGAACCAATGCCCAAGAATTTGGTACTTAGGGTGCTTGATCTGAACTACCAGCAGATGGCATGGGAACTCTTCAATAGAGGTGTTGATAATATTGCATCTCATAGTATACTGCTATGTATATATTGTTAAGGAAAACTAATCCTTTGGCAAGGCAGAAATATTTGCCCCCTGAAGTTAAGTCCAGGAGAACGTCTCGAACTGTTGTATTTGCGACACCATAACACATTGATCCCAGAAGCATTAATTAGTGTTATTTTTGTCAATATATTAGAAGGAAGGCTTCAATTAGGGGATCTCAAGGAATACATTTTAAATCCTTGACAATATGAAGATCACTTCAACTGTTACAACATATTCATAAAATGGCTGGTCAACTTCTGGAAGTCTACCAGGATTACTAACTTGGACCACTACCTGTGTTTTTTAAACAATTAATGAAACTCATTAGTAAATTGCAACAGACACTAATGCAAAAGGTTATGCCAAGCAATGCATGCTACTGCCAAAGGGAAAACATGGTCCATATGCTATTATTTTTTAAGAGCAGGGTATGAATGAAGAACTAACTTGGGGACCTTTCTGTATACAAGAGGTTGTCTAAGCTATGTTTATCCTTTATTGTGTATGTTGTGATCACTTGCATAACTTGCTTATTGTAAAATATGAGAAATATCATACTTGTGGATTTTGTGAGCAAATATAAAATATTTGTAAAATGTCCCTTAGGCCCCCTTTCATCAAAGCTCATGGAGATAAAATTAAATAACATCTGAATTAAATATTTGATGTTTTAGCCAACACATAAGTATAAAAATAAGATGTGCAGGTCAACCTTAAGTTCTTATAAACTTTGCACCTACAATGAATTCAAACAACACTCATTGAGAATGCCAATCAAGACAAGGTATAGAGAGTGAGCATTGTTATCACTTCCATTATCTTCTCTACGGCCCCCAAATGTAGCATCATTGGGAAGAAGTGCACAAATTAGATACAACGTCATTGAAATAAAGCCAACAATTGCAGTTTTCTCTAGGATTTAAATATGAATCTACCTCATAAATTTTTAGACACCAAGGCACAAAAATGAGTGAAAATGGCAAGTCTGCCTGTTTGTTTCTATTTCCTATATTGTTATTTAGAAGGTCCACGAACAAATGAATCTACTGGACCCATCTTCCAGAGTGCATCGATAAGCTTGCACAATCAGATATCAAGATTTTGGTGTTAAATGGTGATAAAAATGAGACTGCAATCAACATTAGGTTTGCATGCAGTTTGCTTCGACAAGGCATGAAAAAAATTCTCACTGTTTGGCACCGCATACTGGGATGGATGGCAAATGGAGTATATACATCTCTGGTACCATTCTTTCTGAACATATACATCTACAATGCTCAAGCATTCCTATTTGGAGGTGAGATCTTCGACTCCTCAAACATTGGAGCGAAGAGCATCGTAACTGATTTAAGGGCTTATAAAAATTTTGGGTTCCGTGTCTCATAAAATCATGCCACTACTTTCTTAATACGATAATGGGTCTGCTTATGTTTGAAGACCTTGAAATAAAAAAATAAAGGGTCGATTTATATGAGGTTGTTATATGCAACATGACATCACGTAAACTCTTTGATGTGGGTCCCGTCACCCTGAGATTAATCGAGATCTCTACCTAAAAATAATGTATCCCAGAGGTGGAGGTCTTTAAAATACCCTTTGCACATTGAAGGTTCTTAACCTAAAATATAGACCCTATGAAATCCAAAACAACTATGTACTATGTGTGAAAGGTGTTCCAATTTGAAGCCATATTCAAATAGAGAAGAAACCTAAGCTTTGAGGACAAATCTTTTCAAAGGAAGATGGCATGTTAGGATCCTATCCTAACATCATTAATTAATAATAATATATTTTCTCCTATGGTTATAATAATAATATAACCATGGATTCCTAAATCTTTCTTTCAATATTTATGGGAATACCTAAATAACTGATTGGAAGAGAGGTCTTCTTATATCTTAGTTTATCCAAGACCATGGATTCCTGTCTAGTAGAGCAGTGAAAGAAAATAACTTTAGATTTGTCTTCATTGATCAACTGCCCAGTAGCCTTAGAAAAATAGCTAATAATTTGCTTAGTAGTAGAAGCTTCCTTAACTATAGCTTTACCTAAAATAGTAGAGTCATCCACAAATTGAAGATGAGAGATAGGTCTAGATCCATGAGCAATGGTAACTCCCTAAAGGGTTTTGTTTTCCCTCTTTTTGGTTATAGTCCTACCCAAGCATTCAACAAGAATAATGAATAAAGAAGGGGATAGCGGGTCACCTTGCCTAATACCTCCGGAAGCTAGGAAATACTGAGAAGGCCTGTCATTGATAAGAACTACGTAGAAAACTGAACAGATACATCCCATAATCCAATCCATCCAATCCTTAGAGAAACCAAATTGCCTCAAAAATTTGATAAGGAAGTGTCAATCCACTCTGTCATAAGCTTTGGATAAGTCTAACCGAATGAACATGGAAGGAGAATTTTGCATATCCATGGAATGGATGGCTTCCTGAGCAAGAACTATCTCATCTACTATTTGATGTCCTACCACATAACCCCCTTGCTCTAGGGAAATAATCTTATGCAAAAGAGGCTTCAACATTTCTTCCATGATTTTAGAAATGATTTTGAGAAGAAAATTACATAAAGCAATAGGTCTAAAAGCTGATATATGATCAACCTCTTGAGTTTTTCGAACAAGAGTAATATAAGTTTTATTGATAACCTTCAAAATTTTGTTGGATTTCTTGGCTTCTTCCACCACCTCTAATAAATCAACATGAAGGATATCCCAGAACTCTTGGTAGAACTCAATAGGAAAACCTTCAGGACCTGGGGTTTTCCCTTTTTACATTTTAAAAACTACTTGTTGAAGCTCATTGATAATAACAGGAGCAGTAAAAATAGAGTTCTCCTCAGAAGTGATAAGATAAGGGATTGCTTGAAGAACATTATATTGTGAAGTTGAGTCAAGGGGAGTAGCAGCAAAAATATTGAAAAAGTAATCAACAACAATAGAGTTCATGCCATCCCAAGTATAAACAACATCTCTAGAATATGATTTTAAGGAAGAAATAAAATTGTGAGATCTTCGAGCTAGAAGATATTTTTGGAAGAAATTTGTGTTTCGATCTCCTTATTTGAGCCATTGAATTCTAGATTTTTACTTCCATAAGATTTATTCTCTTTTTTCCCATTCCTCTAACTGAGTTGTGAGTTTAATTTCATCTGCACTTCCCTTCTCTGTGAGGCCATCTAAACGGATTTTCTTATTCAAATTTTCAAGATGAGCAATAACTTCATGCTTTTTTTATGAACATCCCCAAACTCTTTCCAGTTCCAAGTCTTGATTTTGGATTTAATGTATTGCGGTCTTTTGGCAAAACAGAACATCTTAGTCCCATGCCTAGGTTTACCTTCCTTCCACCATTGTTGCACATGAGGTCTGAAGGAAATGTCTCTAAGCCACATTAATTGAAAACAAAAAGGAGAGAAACTCACATTGGTTTTTGACATTTCCACCATGACTGGCCAATGATCCGAACCACCATTATTAAGAGTCTTCACTTTAGGAATGTGACCATGGATTAAGAAATTTTTAGAGAGCAAAAACCTATCCAATCTCTCCATTATACAAGCTAAGCCTTGCCTTCTGTTAGACCAAGTCATAAGTCCATTATCTGGTTGGATATCGACAATATGGAGGTTTGCAATATATTCGCTCATGAGGTCCGTGCTTTTGTCCAAATTTCTATTTCCCCCCATTTTCTCATCCAGAGAGGATGGTATTGAAATCTCCTCCGATCAAGATCCAAGCTTTAGGAAAATGGGAGATAATATGAATAATATCCTTCCACTGTCTTCTTTTTTCCTCCAAAGAAGTCGAAACATAAACAGTAATGTAGAGCATAATCTGGTTGGAATGTCTACTTTGAATAGCTATAGCCAACAAACCCCAACTGCAAACCATATGATGAATAACTACCTCTTTTGGATCCCAAAGACAAGCAATGCCACCCGAAGTCCCTTGGGAACTAAGGGAAACCACTTTTGCAGCTGGCAAAATTTTACTGGAAATTAAGTCCATATCCTCCATTGACATCTTTGTTTCTTGAAGGAAATCAAGATGTGGATGATTTACCTGAATCATTCTTCTAATTTAATTTTATTTTGAAAGACTCCCTTTGAGTCTTCTAATATTCCAAGTGATGATATTCATTAATACTAGGGCTAAAAAAGTTGGGAAGGGCATTAATCTTACCTTCCTCTACAAGCTTTTCACCTTTTACCATATGATATTGATTGGTCTTGCGACCTACTTCTTGATTATAATCCATCTTCATTTTTTTTTCCTTGTTTCTTGACTTATTCCAATTGAATTTGATATGGCTTCTAACTTTGAAGAATGCTCGTACACAGCCAAAATTTTACTAGATGGTTCAACGAAGTCTATATTGGGACCTACATTATTTGAAGTTTTGACATTTGAAATATTGTTTTTCTTGTGTAAATTTTCTCTTTTTTTTTTTCTGTTGAAAACCTTTGATTTGTTGGTTTGTCTCTGATTTCTTCTCTTTGAAAGCACGAGATTCCGAAAGTTGAAAAGAAACACTAAAGCTATGCAATGCAAAATGAAATGTAACGCTTTAATCCTAGAAATTTGAAATGCATGAAATAGGGAAAAGAGACGAATTGAGACGAAATGAAAGA
Organism: Wollemia nobilis; assembly: GCA_028583015.1. Taxonomy (NCBI): domain Eukaryota; kingdom Viridiplantae; phylum Streptophyta; class Pinopsida; order Araucariales; family Araucariaceae; genus Wollemia; species Wollemia nobilis. The sequence continues at coordinate 28,701,073 of JAQPPZ010000523.1, forward strand.
AGTATAGAAAGCACAACCCTTTTTATTTATACTCTCTCAATATCGGTTACAAAGACGTCTCCCGCATTTTCAAGGGCTAGGAGCGTTAACATGTTTCGGTTACAATAGTGACTAGTGATCCTCCTTTCGCGTGCCCACATGCAAAATGGGCGGGCCAAAGTGTTGCCGCCGCTGGTGTGAATGAATCTTTGATCCTTGCTACTCCTCCTGCATTCAAAGAAACAACAAAATCGTTAGTAGCACCTGTTGCAAATAAGACAAAGTGTTTGTTCTCTAAAAAAACAATGAAGGATGCATGCATGAAACTGAATAAAAGGATAAATGAACTGAATCAAAATAGTCTGCAAATTTCACAAAAACAAGGGAACATCACCATAAGGTCACTGCAAATGAAACAGTCAAGAAATTCTTCATCGATTTGAATTCGCTCCTGGGCGGGACGGATTCGACTGTAATTCGTCCCGAGGTAGGACGAATTCACCTGCGACAAAGCGTCGAAGTGATACTGCCCCAAATGTTGTGTCTAGGGAGCTCCAAACGACCTGCAAACTTGGGGTTAGCTAATTGGAGGCATTTTGGGAAGACCCAGATGGTCAGATTTCCCCAATTTGGCCTCCATCAATGGGAATTTGATGCTTCTACCTGCAAGTTAGTGAGGACAACAAAAGCGATAAAACATGATAAGATTTGATCAAAGCATTAAGAAATCGAAATTACAAGCTATTTAAGCAGCATAAGATGGAATGCAAAATAAAAAAATGACAAAAGAAACAATCTACCATGAATTCCCAATCGTTCTTAAAAAAGAATATTAGGCTCGCAGCAGTGCGGGGCACCCGGGCGGGCCGCCCACCGTTGGAACTTGATTTCGGCACCAATCCACTTGGGATGGGCCCAAAATCACTTGTAATGCATTGTCGGCGAATTGGTAGATCAATGTGGTCAAGTGTCGGGTTTTGGATCCGGATTCACACTTCCAATAACCACCCAATGACCTCCCTTGCGAAAGAGATCAAGGATGTGGAAGAGGTGAATCAAAGGTAAAGTGTGGTATCAAATTTGGCAGCACTTCATTGCTTGAAAATGCTTCCAACCTTGTACCTTTTTGGGTGAGAAAGTTCACCATTTTATAGACCCAGGGGGTCTCTTTGGATGGGCATGCATGGGTGCCATGTGGCAGTCATGCCTTCCCATGAGGGAGGAAAGTCCTCCTTGACTTGGGCTTCCATGACTGCCCTTGTGACAGTCCTCTAACGTTCAACCTGCTCACCTACACGCGCATGCAAGGCAGGAGGCATTAATGGACTATCCTTAGCTGCCACTTGTCAAGATTTTTCTTTTTTCCCGTTGAACCTGGAATTCGCCCTACCCAAGAATGAATTCAGAATTCGTCCCTAGGTGGGGCGAATCCTATTTTGAATTCGTCCCAGGGTGGGACGGATTTGGAGCAAAGTGTTTGAAGGTGCCAAATTGCTTTTTGACCTTCCAAAATTGTTGTAAAAGTGGTTAGGACCACTGTTTAACCTCTGAGGGCTGCCCTAGGGGCTGTGTGTGTCAAAGCGATCAGTGTTTGAAGTCACATAATCGGATTGGTGCTATTTTGGTGTCTACAGATGCCCCTTTTTGGAAAGCATTGTGGGTGACGCAGTGCTGAGCAAAAAATAGATAACCAAAGCACTAATGATTAGGGTTTCTTGGTAACCTAACCAAATTTTGATGCCCCAAGTATGGAAAGGGCATGCATTCTTGAATCCTTGCTTCTGACGAGCGAAGGAACTCAATTCAAGTGTTAACCTTTTTCGGTGAGGTGTTACTTGACCTTGGACATTGATCAATCATGAATAGGCAAAGGGCGCAACCTTTTGTCTGTGAGAACCTTGAGTTCATGATTCATGAAATGCCAAGTGATTTGATCAGATTGTGATTATTGCTTGTTTATTGCCCCAAGCAGGAGCGTAATTGTCTTTGTCAATGATTCTTTGAATGCATGCCATTTTCCTTAATTGGGTGTGTGTTTGCTGATTGGTGACTAAGTGTGACTACCCCCTCAAGCGACGAATCGATGAGGGAATGACCTTCATGAGAAAAGCGACGAGTCGCTTGACCCAAGATGACTTGTGCAAGGGTGCCTTTAGATGGTTTAGCGTTAAGCATGTGCAGTTTTCCGACATTTAGACCTATTTTTGGTGGGTGGTAACCCTTTTTGCGACGCTTTTTGGAGCTGAAATTGGCAAAAATCCGTCCTCCCGTGGAGCGGTCCGGCTATGGTAGCCTTCTTAGGGAGTAGGATAGTGACAATTTGTGACCCCAATGTCTGTTTTGCATGCCTAGGATGTCAAGTGCAACAACACTCTCATCGGGCAAGTTTATTAGTTGTTTTAGTGCATTTTTGTTCAATTTTTGCTATTTTTTGAAATTTTTGCCCTGAATTCATCCCAGGGTGGGACGAATACCAACTTAGAATTCGTCCCAGGGTGGGACGAGCGCTAACCAGAGTGCTCATCCCAGGGAGGAATGAATATAAGCTCAAAAGGCCTATTTAAAGGCCAAAACTAGGGTTTGGGCTCATTTGCATCTGAATTTTCTTGCGATTTGGAGCTCTGGGGAGGAGGAGGTTAATTCTGCGAAGTGAAGCGCTGCCGAATTTCTCCTGACATCATGAGTGCATAGACCGGATCGAGTGGTGGAGCCGAAGCGAGACCAGTAAGTGCTCCCTAGTGTTATTACTTTTGTTTAAAACTGCAAGTGTTTTGTTTAATTTTCTTTGTGATGATGTTTTTCAAAATTTTAAAACTGAAACCCTGAAACTGAGTTGAACACAACCAAGACTTAGTGTACAACTAAATGACAAACGTAGTGAAAACCTAGGTAAAGAATTGTTATTTTGCTTATAACTAAAACCCTAGGATAAACGGAACATAAAACCCTAGTTCTTAGGTTGAGCTGGTCAGTTTTAAAACGTAGGTTAAAACCCTAGGTTTAAAACTGTTATTTTACTTTTATGTTTTCATGCAGACATTTTAAACTTAGAATACCGAAATCCTACGACTGACAATAGGACTGACAAATTAATTTCTTGAAATTTTCGTTTTGTTTTTAAATTTATCAGTTAGGATTAGAAATCCTAGGACTGACAAATTAATTTTGAATTTTGTTTTGTTTTGTTTTTGGAATTTATCAGTTAGGATTAGAAACCCTAGGACTGACAAATTAATTTTGAATTTTGTTTTGTTTTGTTTTTGGAATTTATCAGTTAGGATTAGAAACCCTAGGGTTGAAAATTTAATTTTGAATTTTGTCTTTTTTTGTTTTTGGAATTTATCAGTTAGGATTAGAAACCCTAGGGTTGACAAATTAATTTTGAATTTTGAATTTTTGTTTTGTTTTTAAATTTATCAGTTAGGATTAGAAACCCTAGGACTGACAAATTAATTTTTGAATTTTGAATTTTTGTTTTGTTTTTGAATTTATCAGTTAGGATTAGAAACCCTAGGACTGACAAATTAATTTTGGTTTTGAATTTTTGGTTTTGTTTTTAAATTTATCAGTTAGGATTAGAAACCCTAGGACTGACAAATTAATTTTTGTTTTTGAATTTTTGTGTTTGTTTTTTGTTGTACATTGGTAGGCAATGTTGTATATTCATGTTATTGTTGTACAATTTTTTTTCCATGATTTTAATGTTTTTGAATTGTTTTCTTTTGCAGGTGGTTAAGAGCCGGTACCGTGTACCCACTACTTTTACTGAAGCGTGGGGGGTGCTAACTGTGGCTGAATGGGAGTGGCTTGATGCCCTTGGGCTCAAGCAGGTGGCTCGACTGGAGCCTGTGGTCATGGATCGGGCTTATTTGATGGCCCTGATCAATCTGTGGGATCCCTAGACCAACACCTTCCATCTCCCAATAGGGGAGATGACCGTGACCTTGGAGGATATCTATCGACTTCTATGGATTCCGATAGATGGACTGTCGATCAAGACGTCGTCGCGTGATCAGCGGATAGCTGTACTGATGCGATGCTTCAGGCATGGGGAGGAGCTGGGTGTGGAGGATCCAATGGAGAGGGCAGAGGGCGACTGCCAGATTGGCAGGATTTTGGTCCGATGGTGGCTGGAGAGGGGGGTGTTGGGAGTGAGGCACGCATTCCTTATGGGCCTCATTTCCAACATGTTGTTGCCTGACTCGTCAGGCACGAGGTTCCCATGGAACCTACTAGATTTGGTTTGGCGGTTGGTAGAGTGCCCGACAGAGGCACCGCTAATCATGAGATGGGGACATAAGTTGTTGGCATAACTTTATGGTGAGTTGTACGAGGTTCGCTGCCAAAAGCAAAAGGGGATTAGCTGCAACTATCTATTGCAGAGCTGGGCTTGGTAGCACATAGCGGTGGAGAGGCCAACCGGGTTACCGTGGATGACTCGGGCGGAGATGGAGGATAGGGAGATAGGATATGTGGTTCTGTGGCGACGGTCTGGGGAGCAGGGACAGAGTCGATGGTGGGCAGGTGTCGTAGGGCACTATGTCGATACCTTCTCTCGGCTTACTCCAGGGGAGGTGCTCTGGCACCCCTATCAAGACTGTCCAGCCTGGCCGAAGGCTGGAGAGTGGCTCCGATGGGTATGCAGAGAGCGGTGGCTGATTGGGTGACACGGGACCGAGCATGAGTTCTTACCCTACATTCGGGTGACACGATAGTTTGGGGTGCGCCAGGGGTTGCTTGGTGAGCCCATGGTCTATCGAAACTAGGGGGATGAGAGAGCTCTGGACCGACCGGTCATCACGCCACTGGGCGAGGATTCAGACGTGGTGATCGATGTCCCGGATGTGGATGACGTCGGGACTACCATAGAGTACGACCAGTGGTGGGTACTACGATGATGGCAGGGAGAGGGGCCACTGGGAGGCGTGGAGGCGACAACGATGGGCGGGGAGGGTGTCGAGGCACTAGGGGATGATTGGGGAGCTCCTTGGGAGGATGCAGACATGGTGGAGGTGGAGGATGAGGATGTGGATTTGGGGGTTCTGGATCATCCGGAGATGCAGGATGTCCCGGAGTAGTGGGAGCCAGAGCAGGCTGCTATCCCGGATTCGCCTATGCCTTAGGCAAGTTTGGCGGAGGTGGAGGCGAGGCTCAACGCTGAGATAGCACGATTGGAGGACCTACTACGGGTGCGATATGGGGAGCTGGGAGAGGCTTTGCAGGAGAGAGATCTCTTACGGACTTAGTTGGCAGAGTGGGAGAGCGCATGGGCGACGTCTCACCGATAGGAGGGGGATACTGATGCTGCACAAGAGAGGGATCTCCTACGGACGTAGATGGCAGAGAGGGATAGGGTTTTGGCATGGTGCGATGATGTAGCTTGCTACCATATCTGGGAGGCATAGTGGGATCGATGGAATCAGATTGGCGACGGCATCGGCTGGAGATGGAGGGAGAGATTATCCGCCTTGGTGGGTGAGTCCCTACGATCGTCGAGAGGTGGATCGTCGCACCGCTAAGAGGGAGTGAGACCGAGCGGTCAGCATCATCTCATCGTAGGCGACTGGATGAGGGATGGGGGAGTAGGCATGATGCGGGGGCTAGTAGTAGCCACCTCGAGGGTCCCATAGGACCCACACCATGGGGGGTAGTTCCCGTCGCACCGATCCTGCATGATCATGGTGGTCGACGCCCTAGGCTTGGGGGTTTTTGAGCTTTTGGATTGTTTGTGCGGGGTCAGAGGACCAGTTCATTGTAGCCTACGGGAATTTTTGTTATGATATATACAGATGACTTTATTTTTTTTATGCAAGTGATGATTTGATTTTATGCATGATGAGTGATGAGTATGGATGTATGCATGTTAATTTATTTCGATGGATGCATATGTTATGATGAATGCAAATGTTTTTGATGTATATGTGATATGCAAAATGCAATGGATGAAATGAATTTGTGTTGTTTGGTTAGGGCACCATAGACTATTTAGGACTTTGTGATTTTGTTTTTAGGTGATTGTTGTGGTAAATGACTTTGCATGTATACATGTGGTTTTTTTTTGTATTTTTTGATGTTAATGTGAGGATGAAAAGTAGCGCAGTTGGTTTAGAAATGTAGCTAAGGTTTTTTGAGACTCAGACGGTTTTAACTCACTAGCCATGACTGTACTTTATCTTACAAGACTTTTGAACAAGGTATGAATCGGACTTGTCTTTGACCAAGCTATTTCACATCCCTGTGTGTGCAATTGAGTTCATTTATGTGGTATTTGTCAGGATACCGCCAGTGCCAAATAGGCTGTCAACCAAACTTGTACTGAGGATCACCTAATTAGCTCCACTAACTCCTTTGTTGTATTTAGTCGGATTAATCTATGGTGCTATCTAGGATACCATAAGCTAGCTCATCCACATGCAAACATTGATCTATACACGAGTTAATGTGACAGATATATCGTCATGCGGGAGGTTTACCGCCAGTGACCGATAGGCTATCCACCAAACCGATACTGAGGTTTACCTCATGACCTATCGAAATGCTGAGAGTTCCAGGGATTCAAGTTTGACTCCCTTCTTTTCTTCAATTGTATTGGGATACTTGCTCGTTTGTAGTGATAAAAATCACTGTTTATTTTTATATATTTTTATTTTGAGCAAGGGATTTGGATTTCGAGTGATAAGAATCACTATTGTATGTGCCTTTTGATGTATGCACTCTGGTGGTGATGTCAAATTTTTTGGAGTTTTGACTTTTTGCAAAATTTTGATGTTTGCAACTTTTTGAGAACTTGGGATTCTTGGGGAATTAGGTAGGGAAGATGCTTGTCCTTTTGCCAACTCTCAGCATTCTTTGGGTCATTCGCATAGGGGGATGAGCAAGATAACCATTTTGCTTATGGTGACCTGGATTACTATGCAGGTTTCATCTTTCATTCACACAACTTGGGAATTTTTTATGTGTTTTAATTTGTGTTGGGATGCTACGTAACAAGGTGTGATCCAAGTAGAACTCTACCTTCATAAAATCTGTCTGACTTGGTACAGTACGTGGCTAGAAAGCAAAATGACGACTGAAAGACGAAAACTCTTGATACATTAGAAGACCACTAACTCTAGTGTGGTAAAAAGTAGTGAATGGCATTTATTTTTTTTTGGACTGCTTATAAAATGGAAAAATGTGGAACAAGATGGACTAGCGGAGTAATTACAGTCTATGGTGCCTTTGACCTGTACGACCACAAATATGCAATGTATGGGTGTGATGCTTAATGCAACTACATATTTTTGTATTTTTGATGGATTGATTTTTGTGAATATGAAGATGAGATGCGAGAAGAGCTTTTTATTGATGAATTTGAGCATGCCTGGAAATGAGATGCGAATTTTTGTTGTTTTTGATGATTTTTGAATTTTCTTATTTTTGACCAAGCGATTGTGGGAATCCTTGGAGCATTTTGGGATTGACCAAGCGATTGTAGGAATCCTTGGAGCATTTTGGGATTGACCAAGCGATTATAGGAATCCTTGGAGCATTTTGGGATTGACCAAGCGATTGTAGGAATCCTTGGAGCATTTTGGGATTGACCAAGCGATTATAGGAATCCTTGGAGCATTTTGGGATTGACCAAGCGATTGTAGGAATCCTTGGAGCATTTTGGGATTGACCAAGCGATTATAGGAATCCTTGGAGCATTTTGGGATTGACCAAGCGATTATAGGAATCCTTGGAGCATTTTGGGATATGGCTCTCTTAGATATGGAATGGTCGCAAATGACTGATGTTCAAGGGTTCTGGTTCCTTGATTCCATCAAGAGAGGCTATCCGGTACGTCCCGGGTCCTATTTTGCTATCAATTACATATGGACCTAACCAATTTGCCGTGAACTTGTCCCTTAGGTGGGACGACAAACTAGAGTTCTGTTGGTTTTCCTTCAAGACCAAATCACCAACCCGAAAGTCCCTCAGGTGAACTTTCATGTTGTAAGCTTTCTTAAGTCGCTCTTGATAGATACGTAAATGCTTGAGAGCATTCATGCGTCATTCGTCAAGCAACGTAAGGCGGTCTAACCGGGCCTATCGCGTAGCGTCATCATCGATGAACTCTTGCATTGATATGCACAGGGAAGGAATTTCCAACTCGAGAGGCATGACTGCCTCGGAGCCATACACGAGCGAAAACGGAGTTGCCCTAGTGGGCGTCTGAATGCTAGTGCGATAAGCCCATAGGGCAAGTGGAATTTGGATGTGCCAATCCTTATGACTATCTCATGACCATCTTTTTAAGGATGGCAACTAGCATTTTGTTTGACGCCTATGCTTGCCCATTTGCTCGTGGATAATAGGGTGTCGAAAAACTGTGCTGAATTTTGTACTTTGTGGTCAAAGCACGCACGTCTTTGTTCTTGAATGGCGTCCCATTATCCGAGACTATTTTGGATGGAATACCAAAATGACATATGATGTTATGCAAAATGAACTCCATAATGCGGGGTCCTGTCGTAGAGGTAAGCGAAACTGCTTCCACCCACTTGGTGAAATACTCTGTGGCCATTATGATAAATGTGTGATGGCCTGACGACGTAGGGGAGATCTTTCCAATTAGATCGAAGCCCCACTACAAAAATGGCCAAGCGGACTGGACTATCTACAAGGCCTGGGAAGGTACGTGCATCAAATTGGCATGATGTTGACACTTCATGCACTTCCTGACATATGCGCAACAATCTCGCTCTAAAGATGGCCAATAATAGCCCATGCGAAGAATGCGCTTTGCGATGGCCATACCACCTGAAGTGGCCACCACATGTACCATCGTGCGCTTGGGCGACTGCCCAAGTGGACTCTTGTTGGTCCAAGCAATGAAGGAGGATTCCTTCATAGCTACGATGGTACAAAATGTCTCCTATCAAGACATACTTAGCCGCTTTTGGCTTGAATGCTCATTTTGTGGCATGCGTCAATCCAAGCGGGAGATTACCTAACTTGAGGTAGTCTCTAATGGGTAAATACTAGTCTTATTGATCGAAAGCCTCGATGGTATGAACAACCAATCCCTCTTGAAGTTCATCCCTAGCAAACGCTGAGCGGGAGAGAACTTGTAAGAATAGCATTGTGTTGCTATTAATGGGAGTAGGGGAGAACAAGGACCCCTAGTTGGCATGTTTCAGACGATCATGGATTCGAGAGAACTTATCCGAGGATGGTTCAATCTGGATCATGTGGATTCCTAGCATCAAGTCAGAGCTTGCACGCTCCATCACGAATTGCGATAGAGTTTTGACTTGAATGGTTGTCATATCACTAGAAAGGTCTTGCGGGATTAGTGACCCCAAGGAGGCCATTGTGTCCGCAAAATGATTTGATGACCGAGGGAGTGCCTCGATGTCGTACCACTCAAGTTTTGCCAAGAATTTGTCCACAAGGGCTTTATAAGCCTGTAGAACTAGGCATTTGCATTGGAATACCCCTTTGACTTGATTGACAATTAACAACGAATCACCAAAGATGTTCAGTCATTTGATGTTCATGGTGATTGCTATCTGAAGACCTATGAGCAAGGCTTCATACTCTGCATTATTGTTGGTGCATGGGAAATTTAATTTAAATGACAGGGGCATTGGAGCACCCTGCGGTGTGAAGAATACTATTCCCGTGCCACCACCTTGCTCACATTTAGAACCATCAAAAAATAGGGTTATGTCAGCCTGTGACTCAGGCTCATCAGAATCTAGCGATTCTGAGACATGGAAGACCCCATCATCGGGTAGTTCTATGACTAGAGGCTGATCGTCTTCGAGAGGAGCCTCTTCTAGTTGATCGGCTATGACCTGTCCTTTGATGGATTTTTGTCCAATAAACTCTATGTCAAATTCCGTCAACAACATGATCCATTTTGCCGTGCGACTACTATGATAAGTATGACTCATCATGTATCGCAATGGATTCTCCTTAGACACAACATACGTAGTGTTGCTCAACATGTAGTGGCATAGCTTTTTGGTAGCAAACACCACTTCCAAGCAGAGTTTCTCGACGTATGCATAGTTAAGTTCATAACTGACCAGGGTGCGGCTAAGATAGTAAGTAGCCTATTCTTTGTGAAGTTCATTCTTTTGGGCTAGCATGGCACCCAGTGCCACCTCAGTAGCTGAGATGTATAAGTAGAATGACACTCCTGGTCTAGGTGGTGCCAATACTGGCAATGAAGCCAAGTATCATTTGATGTCATCAAAGGCTGACTGGCACTCGTCATCCCAGTGAAATGCTACCCCCTTGTGCAATAATTTGTTCATGGGTCGGCACTTGTCAGATAGCTGCGCTATGAAGCGCTTAATTGACGTGACCTTTCCCTGTAGACTTCTGAGCTGCTTAATGGTAGTTGGGGGAACCATTTCAAGGATTGCCTTGACTTTGTTTGGGTCCACCTTGATGCCTCACTTTGAGACTATGAAACCTAAGAGTTTTCTAGATGTGACGCCAAATACGCACTTCTTGGGATTCAATCTGAATTTATGCTCCATGAGGTGATCGAGGATCTTGCTTAAGTCATCGAGATGATCTGGGCGCAAAAGAGACTTGGCCAACAAATCATCCATGTAATCTTCCAAAGTTTTATGCATGTAATCATGGAAGATGTACGTCATGGCACGTTGGTAGGTGGCGCCAACATTTTTAAGGCCAAAGGGCATGACCTTATAACAAAATGTCCCCCAAGGCATTGTGAACGCCATTTTTAGTTGGTCCTCGGGATTGATATGAATCTGATTGTATCCCGAGAAACCATCCATGAGGGATAGCATTTCGTGACCTATTGTAGCGTCTACCAACGCATCGATGCTTGGCAAGGGGAAATCATCCTTAGGACTCGCTTTGTTTAGATCTCAAAAATTAGTGCATATGTGAATCCTCCCATCGGGATTTTTGATGGGCACCATGTTGGACAACCATGGCGGATAATCCATGCAGATGACAAACTGTGCATCCAACAGCTTTTGCAATTCATCTTTGACCATCAAGGCCACTGTTGGGTGCATCTTACGTAGTTTTTGCTTAACTGGATTGATTGTTGGATCAAGTGTTAGATTATGCATGACTAGCTACGGATCTAGCCCCGACATGTCTCTGTATGACCATGCAAAAACCTCCTTCTTCTCTTTGAGAAGGGCAATGTAGTCGGCTTGCTCTTCGGGGGATAAGCTTACCCCCGACTTGATAATCTATGGATTCATTGGATCCAAGCCGATGTCTACGTCAGTCGTCTCCTCGACCGACATGTGGGATCCGTCCTCCAACTGATGTGGAGTTGGGATCAAATGGATATCATTTGCTGAGTTTAAATATGCATTGGGAACCTCGGGTTCCTCTTTGGCATGAAAGATATCCTGAGTTGTCCCTGGGGTAAAATGAGGCATTTTATCGAAATGCCAGTACTCTGATGGGGATGGAGGTGAATTGACGTGATCCCAATCAATGGCATCTATGTCTAGATGCAAGGACCATGTTGGATCGGCCGGATTATGGATGGGTGCGGTTAAGTCAATGGAGATCATGTGGATGAAATGATTTCGGTCTCCATTATCGTGGGTGTGATGACTCAAACATTCTGGATGTTCTCTATGTTCTGGATCTGGTTCTAGAGGTACTGGCATGAATGGATCGGCCCTATGTGCTAATAGGAGGATAGGGTCTGCCCTCGGCACTGATATCACCCTAGGGTCTTAGAGTGGAAGGTGCTCTTCGTGTACCCGAAGCAACGGATCCAACACTTGATCCCACCCTACTGGGTCTACGTACCACTCGTGCCCTAGAACTATGCCCATATGTGCAAATATGTCATTAATCCCCAAGGGGTATCGTTGTTGCATTTGTCGCATGTGGTTGAGATAGGCCATCTCAGTTTCATCTTTCGAATCACTGTCGGAGATCCAAAAACCTTCATTGGCTCCGACAATTGCTTGTGACATATGAGGCTCATCCTGCTCAAGCAAATTAATCTGGTCCCATTGCGGTTGTTCCATGCTCCATGGGGGGACCTGATTCTCTTGACGTGACACTGGCTCGATTGGAGCCTCTAGAGGGAACATAGTCAAAAATATCTCTTGATAGTTATTCATGGGAATCTCTCGTGAGTGATCACTATCGGATTCGAAGGGATCATATGACACTGGTTCATATTCTGATTCATCCTTCGAAGATCCTTCTGGACACTGCTTATACCTTCCTTGAAAGTGAGTTCCCGAACTTTTGCCTCTCTCTAGCAAAGGAGAAGGGTTATTGATGTTAACAAGGGTGGTTGTTGACCATGGGAGGTAATCTCCCAATGTATATGTTGTGTTTGGGTTGGCATAAGGATCTGATGCCAATCCACCCTTGTTGCCTATTCCTAGGCCTTGCATGTTTTCCACCAAGATGTCCAAGGGCAAGGGGTGGTTGAACCCTACTCCCGACTTGTCATAAGGCATTTGGTATCTTGGCTGGCAAAGGACATGCACTCCTTGCTCATACCTGCCTAGCTCGTATCCATGCCAATTGCATTGGCCAAGATATCTTAGAGCAAAGTCCGGGTTAGACAGATAGTTGACATCTTCTGCAAAAGGCTCTTCGTCCTCGTCCTTTTGCATGCATGGCTCAGCACCATGGTCAAGGCCCCCATACACAAAATTGGTCTGGTTCGGTGGGTAGCCTAAAGGAACAATTGTCCCGATGGGGAGGCGAGGTCTCCCCATGTCTTGCATTGACTCTAGCACGGTCGTTGCTATGACATTCCACACTAGATACTCCCCTAGGCCCGTACTGGCCATTTCAACAGTAATTGTTGGCGATTGAGAGGGGGGGAATGAAAGCTCTTCCTGAGTCCATTCCATGTTGGGTGGACTAGGAGCCTCAACTTCCATTATGCTAGGCATCTCTTCGGTTGAGATGGTTGATATTGTTGGCAGCGCCTCTTCCAGGGGTTGAGCCTCTTCTAGGATTTGCTTCCCTTTGTCCTTCTGTTTAGCCATGATAGGTGGCATTGGTGGTGAAGGAGATGATGATGAAGATGCACCTAGATGGGGTTTTGATGGATTAGTCACCATTGGTGCTTGTAGCATCGGACCCTGTCTAGATGGATTTAACTAAAAATCCAAGTGCGTCGATGGGAGGGTCGATTACGACATCAACTACATCGCATTGCAATATTTGAAGGGTTCTAAGTCCATCGGGACTACATGTACTTCCCCTTCAAATGCATACTTCAAACACTGGTGAGCTATCGAAGGGACACACTTCATGTCCCTGATCCATGGCCACCCTAGCAATATGTTGTATGCCATCTCGCCTTCCAAAATATGGCACAATGTAGGTATCGTCTTTTGTCCTACCTGAATGGGTAGAACAATTGTGCCAACTATCGAGCATATCGCATCATTGAATGCTCATAGTGTGTAAGTGGAAGTCATGATGTGAGAGGCTGGAAACTTCAGATGTTTCAATGCTGTTGTAGTAATGATGTTACTGGACGAGCCAGTGTCTATCAACACCCTCTTATATGGGGTGGATCTGCCATGTCATCAGACACTGATTTAACTTCATCTTCTTGAAAGGTAATGACTGGCTCCATGCATCATTTTACATGTCCCACAAAGTTATTGAAGGAATTCGCTTCGTGGGGCTGCAACTCGATGGCTTTCAAAATATCCATGAGAGCCTCTCGATGGGGTGCTGATTGTTGTATAAGCTCATATATGGAGAGCCTAGCCGACGTGGTCCACAAAATCTATGTGAGTTTGGTTCGTATCATGGCCACGGGTCTAGGCGGAGGTAGCTACACAGGGTGTTGTTGAGGTTGTGACATCGATGGAACCTCTCTTGTGGCTGCCTCGGGGGCAACTCCTGGGTATTTCTTGTTCCTAGTCACTATGCTTATCATTCCCACATACCCTTGCATGGGGCAATTATGTTGCACCTCATTGACTTGAAGGGGTTTTGCCTGTGCCTCATGGGTAGGCAAGGGGTCCTTGAAAACCCCCATCTACTAGTTGTTTGGCGCTATGGGGTTGTCCACTACCAATGTCTTATTGTCAATCAGGTCTTGTATCAATCCTTTGAACTTCCAACATGCGTTCAGGTCATGTCCCCTTCGCCTGTGGAACCTACAATACAAGTCCTCTTTGTATCCCTTAGGCTTGGGAGCGTTAGGATCTATGGTTTGAATCTCTAGAAGGGTGATCAAGTTCACCGCTGACAAGCGATCAAATAGGGAGTCCCTAGACTCCGTATAAGGGGTGTACTGTCGCTTAGGATGATGCTGCTGATTTTGCTCCTATTTCTTATTTTCTCTTTCATAATTTTTAGGAGGCACTGCCTGATAATTAGCCTTTTGAGGCTATATTTCTTGTGTAGGCTTAGGGACATTTATAGCAACTTGATTAACCACAACGGGTTTTTTTTGTGTAGTCCTTGTCTTTGTGTTCTTGTTCCACTCTTTCTTCTTAGGTTTGGCAATTTTGCCATCCTGTATTTTGATCTCTTCGATAATTTTGGCTTGCACCAGAGCTTCTTCTAAGGTGGCATATTGTTGCAGCTGCAATAGCACAGAGATCGATCTCAAACAACTTTGTGAGAACATTTGTGTAAGGTCGAACATAGGGGGAAGGTAGGGTAGCTTAGAAAGCAGAGTCCTCCATCGATTCTCATAGGCCGCCATGGTCTCCTCCTCATATTTCCTGAGGCTGGCTAGGTCACTCAGTGATTCCTTTTCTTGGTGTTGAAGGCGAAGCGTTCAAGGACTGCATCCACTAATTGATCCAAGTTATTGATGCTGTGCTTCGGCAACTGGGTGAACCAATCCGAGGCAGGGCCTGCTGTATCGCTCCAAATTTTTTCGCATCCTTACCTTCAGGCTATAGGATCCGTGCCCGAAATGGGGATGGGAAAAGGATGTCACAGTACCTCGGACTGAGAGGACTTTGCGAAGGTCCCGCCTCTCAAGGGAGGTGTATTTTGATGATTTTTCGACGGATGGTGGGTTCACCAGGAAACATTTGATGGCAGTTTCCATGCCTAGGTTTGGAATGTGTTTTAATGTGTTCATTTTTAACTTTAAGCATTCATATCCTAGGTTTGGCCAAATGAATCTAGATTAATCTACATGAAAATGCAAATTCAATGAGTACAAAAAATAGATTTAAAGACATAAAATAGAGAATTTACAGAATACAAATGAGGAATACCTGATCCGGATGTCTGGTGATGATTTTGATGTTTGAAGCAGTCAGGATCGTCTGGAATTCGATAGAATCGTCTGAGATCTGACAGAATCGTCTGAGATCTGACGAATTCATCAGACGAATTCGTCAGAGACCTGCAAGCAAAAAAACAGATACAAAATACAACGAATACTACTATGCTAACAGAGGGAAACAACACCAAATGACTGTATAAACACTGAGTAATAGTTATGAATAGAAATTCAAGAAAATTACGATATTCTAATGACAAATCATGATCTTAGTATGCAATCTAAGCTAAATGGGTGAACTCCAAATGCAAAATAACATAAACATTGAATAAACTATCTAATTTGCAGAATAAAACAACAGAGAAAAGGTTGAGAAATGCAAACTTCAGGCACTGATTGCCTCAATATGGATTGCAGTCGAGATCATCTCGCATCAGTACAAAATCGCCTCGAATTCGACAGGTTCACCTCCGATCTGAACAGGTTCGTCGACGACGATGTGTGCTGGCTCCGGCTAAAAAATAGTGATGTACCTACAACAAAATTGGTATGGGACCAATGCAAATGAAAAATTGGGATG
Source organism: Wollemia nobilis (assembly GCA_028583015.1). NCBI lineage: Eukaryota > Viridiplantae > Streptophyta > Pinopsida > Araucariales > Araucariaceae > Wollemia > Wollemia nobilis. The sequence goes on from JAQPPZ010000523.1 coordinate 28,716,852, forward strand.
GTTCAACGTAGATGGAGTTAATTTGTAGAGAATTTCAGCCAGGGGGGGTGCTAAGGGAATAGCTTAGGATTAAATAGGCTTAGGGGAGTAGTTAGGAGGTTGGAGATCATCCCAATTTGGGAGATCTCCAACGGGGGAGGGTCCCTAACGACGCAGACACGTTTCTACTCGGATTGGAGACCCGTTGGAACAGAAGCTAATTTTGCAAAATCAGTTTTGCGACAAGATCGTCTGGACGTCCTAGCCCAGACGAAATCGTCAGATCTGGGGCGATATCGTCTGATCGGCGACGATATCGTCAAACGGTCAAAACAACCTCTAAAAATGACGTGGAAAAGGGGGAAACGGATTACCCGATGGTTAACGGGCGGTTTGGGAGGTTAAATTTGAATTTTAAATTATTTACTAAGGTGAATGTAATTATGACAATTTTACTGCGCCAATTTTAGGGTGCTACATTTTGCCCCCTCTTTAGCAAATTTTTCAAAGAAAATGCGTTAAAGATGAGTTCTTCTCGATCTACGAGAAAGCAAAAATTATTCCCATTTTTAGGCGACGATTCTTGGTCGAATCGTACGACGACTTACTATGGTGCCCCCTCCGTGTTTTTACCCAAATCGAATGTTTGAGGTAAAAACGCGAAAAAGCAAAAAATTATTTTTGAATAAAATTAAGAAAAATAGGGTAAAACCCTAATTCATTTTTACTGTTCATTTTCTGGTTTTTAGAGCTCTGAAGCAAAAATGGTGGAGACGACGCACAGATCGATAGAGGTCCGGCGCGGTCTACGGGTAAGAGTCTAGACTTAACTAGGATGCTTTAATTTGATTTTACATGCTTTGTAGGTAATTTTTAGGTGATTTTTGAGCATCGCGGCCATTTTTGGGCCGTCGACGTCGTCGGGATGAAATCGTCCCGATTTCGACGAAATCGTCTCAATTTCGGCAATTTCGCCCAAGGGCGAAATCGACGAAAGGGGGACGATTTCATCAAATTAGAGACGATTTCGACTTGCGAAATCGGAGACGATTCTGCTCAAATTTGGGACGATATCGTCCAATAGTGGGCGATATCATCAATTGCATAAAATTGAACTTTTAACTTGCATTATTAATTACTTGAATTGTTGATTAATGATTGTTTGTTGTTTTGTTGTTTATGTTTGCAGAGAGGATTACTAAAGAGCAGAGAATGGAAGTACGGAGGGTTGAGAGATGACTTGGCCGCTCTTACACAGGCAGAGTGGGATCAGCTGGCACAGGTCGGCTTGCAGCATGTGGCAGAGATGCCACAAGTATCCACAGATATGGGGCTTCTAACAGCCCTAGCAGAGAGATGGTATCCGGGCTCTTCATGTTTTCGGTTACCGACAGGGGAGATGACTCCCACTCTAGAGGATGTATGGAGGATTCTGAGAATCCCCATACAAGGACGATTGATTACTCCTATGGCCAATCAGGGCCATGCTATGGGACGACTGTGTGGTGACCCGAGCTTCGCCCTGGAGAAGGGCGGAGTTAATATCGAGGCACTATGCCAGATGCTTGGGGCATCCAGACTCACATGGGTACTAGCTGGAGTGGTTGGTGGACTTCTGCTATGCCACCAGAGTGGGTGCAGGGTGCCGTGGATGCTTGCAGATGTGATCTACGATATGCGGGATCACGACTATAGATTTTCTTGGGGTAGCTTTGTACTATGTCGGTTGTACAGGATCCTATATGGGGTCGTGTACAAGGGCGGCCGATGTCTGGTCATGACATCGCTCCTACAGGTTTGGTGCTAGGAGCACATTGCAGTGCGAAGGCCGGTAGGGCTTCCTCTGATAGGGGTAGATGGGGAGAGGCCCCGAGTCTTCTACTGGTGGCTCCAGAGAGGGGCACAACGATGGATCGACCTCCCTATGTCCCAGAGACTATTGGATGACCTAGTCCTGGACCAGATCACCTGGAGGCCATGGAGGGAGCATCCAGGGTGGGCCGAGGACGGATAGGAGTTGGCTCGCATTAGGTGAGTCTGCTGGCTATGGATGGAGAGAGGAGAGGTGGAGCTCCACCGCTATGACCGAGTTTTGAGGTAGTTCGGTCTGTAGCAGGGGATCCCATCTCTAAGGGATTACGAGTTTTCCCGGACTATCCGGGATAACACCACAGTTAGCGGGGCGCCAGACATGCAGCGGTTCTGGAGCTAGGATGCAGACGATGCCCCCATCCAGCCAGTGGATGGTGACGATGTAGGGGTAGCCGATGGCTACGATGCCTGGTACGCAGGCATCCGCCCTCCTCGAATGATGAGGGCACAGGGTTCGATTCACGTGGTTGTGCATCGGATAGGGAGGCGGTGCCAGGTAGTGATGGAGGCGGCCCAGGGTCACGATGGGAGAGAGACGAGGAGGCCACAGGCACAGGAGAGGCCACGACAGAGGGAGAGGAGGGAGGCGAGACCCCCATCTCCATAGAGGCCACCATCGCCCAATAAGGGCAAGGGTGTAGACATAGGAGAGAGTAGCGAGATGGCTACTCTCCGGGTGGAGAGAGATCATCTCCAGGCCTAGGTGTGGACTCTACAGGATGAGGTTGCATGCCACCGAGCTGAGGTGTCACAGCTGCAGGACGAGATTGCATGCCTCAAGGCACGGGGCGGAGGGGCGAGCTCTAGAGAGCTGACACGGGCTATCGCCCAGCTTACATTTTATCAGACACTGTACTACCAGCTGGTGCTAGAGGTAGATAGACTACCCCTACCAGCCAACATCGCAGATCCGATCAAGATCGGGTCGTCGAGGACCACGTCCCGGTCGAGGACTAGGACTACACAGACTGCGATGGGGCCACCTCGTCCACCTCAGGGCGGGGGAGGAGATGAGGCAGAGAGCTCGAGGGGCTCTCGAGGCTAGAGGGTGAGATACTGACATTGTATTATATGATTATTTTTTTGATAGAGGATTGAGTATGCCGAGGTACAGATTGTGGCATACCAATCCAGTTTTGATGATGTACATATACGGTTGTTGATATATATATGATATGAGATATGTTTTTGATCACATGACTTGTATAATGTGTACGCTTATGATGCTTTTATGTTTGATTGATTGATTTGATAATTGGATGTAATTATGTCATTGAAAATATTATAATTTTGATGTCATGCTGGTAATATTTTAAATGAAATAATCTGATGTAACAAATTGGTTGTTTGTAATGAAATGTGATAAAAATAAAAAGAGACTTCTAACAATAATTTCAAAGGACATTGTCGCTATTATAGACCATTTCATGGAGTCGCTGCTCACTCGGTCGTCAAGCTAGTCCCATTTATAGAAAATATTGTTAAAAGTAAAAGCGTGCTTAAGAGACTGTCTTAAGACTTTGGTGCAATAGTGCAAATGATGATGATGATGATGGTTTGTTTTCAGATTTCCATAAAAAATATTGTGCATGAAATAATGTTTAAAATGATTTTTGCTAGGCATAAATTCCTAAGTGTGATAAAATTTTGGATAATTCTTTAGGAATTATACCATCATTGCAAATTTGAAGGTTGACATAATGACATGAAATAGTGAAAATGGGTTTGCTTTTTAAAAGCATAATTTGTGTAACATAATGAATTAAGTCATATGGTTTTCATGATTTTTAATAAATGGAGAAAAAAAATTGTTACAATGGTTTGTGCTAGGCATAGAATATGTAGGTATAGACTTATACCATCATCGCGAAAATCCAAAAAAGATAGTTTTATTGCATGGTTGATTTTTTTAATAAACAAGAAATATGAAAATGAAGACTTGCGCTAGGCATAAAATTCCAATTTTGGTTTTGGAACTATACCATCGTCACGAAAGTCAACCAGATATATATGTATATGTTTTGATTGTATAGTTTGAAAGAAAATTTTGATTTTTCTATTATATAGTTGTCTTTATGGTAAACAACTGTACTTGATTTATTCCAAACAAGTTGCAAAAATAATATTTCAAAGGATTTTGAAGACAAAAGTTAGATTTATAAGGAATCCCATGTGCATATGTGAATTCATTTCCAATCTTGACTTATCATAATGATACACAAAATCTCTCAAATATAAAATGTGTGTGCAATTGCTATGTTCGTTTACCAGTTTTGAGCAAGATAATATGATACAAGTGATTTGAAGAAACCAAATAAGTGTTCATTAACCATGATGTAGATGCATATAACCATACTAGACTACTATGTAGGTCGGATTATCAAGAGCTAGCTAATCCATAAGCAGACATAGGTCTATACAAAATAAGGTCGCTAATGTGACAGACATATCGCCACGCTAGGAGTTACCCAAGGCCAAGCAGGTTGGGCACAAACCACCTGTTATGGGGCTTACCTCACAGTTTTCGAATAATTGAGAATTCCAAGGATTCAAGCTCATCAACCCTTCTTTTCTTTTCAAAGGGTAGGGAAAGGGATTTTATTGCTTTCTTGCTTTCTTTTGAACTTTGCTTATTTTTCTTTGTGTATTTATTTTGTATTTTTGCTTGATAATGCTTGGAACATTGCTGTAATGATATAAAAGAACATTTTTCTTTTCTTTTTTTTTTGAACTTTTCTTTTCTTTTTCTTTGCTAGGGATACTTGCTCGGATTAGTTGTAGAGCAAGGGATTTTTATTCTGGGTAGGGGTGAGCTTGTCCTTTTGCCAATTCTCAAAGATTCTAGACCATGTGCATGATAGGATAGCAGGGGAAACTTTTCGCTCAAGAAATCACTTCTACTATGTAGCAAAACATGGAAATTACAAATATAATCATTTTATTGTGAAAATATGTGCTTGGTTTAAGTAAATAACAAGATCAATTCTCTATGCTCAAACTTTATTTAATTGAATTTTGTGGACTTTGATATAAGAGAGATTAGTAATCATGCCAGATAAAATCAAGATATTTATTGTTGTGAGTGTGCAAGTGAGGGATTCCAAATAAATGCTAATTTATCAAAAATAATTTGAAACATATAACTGCAACATTTGTAAGAAAATATAGATATAGATACTGTTTTGAGAAGTTTTTGAGAATGTTGACTCCCTCTTTCGCCTTTATATTGTTTTGGTTTCGAAAGAGTCAAGCATATTACTGTTTTTATATTTTTATCATTATTTTGATTTTTGGTTTTAGTTTTGTTTTTGAGCAAAAAATTTAACAAGTGCCATAAATAAATGCAATAGATAGTTTTGAAGATTTTTGATGATTATGAATGTTTTTGATGTTTTTGAATTTATAAATTGAAAGAAATATAAGATAAAGATTTTGAAATATTTTAAACAATTATATACAAGGATGAGATGACCAAATTTATGCATAGTAACGTTTAAGATGCAAAATATTCATGGGTTCTTTAAGTTCTTTACCATCTAAGGTAGATAATTTGTATGCTCCTGATTCAAATTTGGCAGTAATAATATATGGTCCAAGCCAGTTGGGCTCAAATTTACCTTTAAGGTCCTTAGTTGCATTTGTATTTTTTTGATTTTCTTTTAAAACAAGGTCGCCAATCTCAAAGGATCGATGACGAACTTTCTTAGCATATGATCTTTTAAGCTTGTTTTGGTAAGCACGGAGATGCTCCAAAGCATTGATGCATTTTTCATCTAGGAGTTCCAGCTGACTGAGTCTGCCAGCTCGATATTCATCTCCTACTTCAGTATCTTGAAGTAGCAGAGCCAAAGAAGGAACTTCCAATTCAAATGGAAAAACTGCTTCAGCACCATAAACCAAAACAAATGGTGAAGTTCCCGTGGGGGTTCGAACACTAGTTCGATAGGCCCACAAGGCTGGATATAATTGAATGTGCCAGTCACGACCAGTTTTATTGACTAATATTTTGAGAATTTTGATTAAGGTTTTGTTAGATGCTTCTGCTTGACCATTACCCTGAGGATAATAGGGAGTGGACCAGACGATGTTGAATCTTATATTTTTGGCATAATTTTTTAACATCTTTATTTTTGAAACAAGTTCCATTGTCAGAGATAAGATTTGCAGGAATTCCGAACCTACAAATGATTTGATTAAAAATAAATTTAGAAACTTGTGTGCCAGTGCAGGAAGCTAAAGGCATAGCTTCGACCCACTTCATGAAATACTCAATGGCGGTTATGATGAACTTGTGTCCATCAGATGACACAGGATTGATTTTGCCAATAATATCCAAGCCCCATTTAGAAAAGGGCCAAGGAGATGAAATAGCCTGCAGCTCTTGTGCAGGCGCATGGACAAGGTCCGCATGTTTCTGGCACTTGTCGCAATGATGCACATACTCATGTGCATCCGTTTCCATGGTAGGCCAAAAGTATCCTATCCGAAGGAGCTTTTTAGCAATGACACTACCACTAAAGTGTCCTCCACAAGATCCATCGTGGGCTTCACTCAAGGCGGATTTAGACTCTTCTAAGTTTAAACATCGTAATAGGATACCTTCAAAATATCTCCTATATAAAGTATTGCCAATTATTACAAATCGACTTGCTCGTCGACGTAATAACCGATGCTGGTTTCTATTAGAATTGGCAGGGAAAGTCCCATTTTGGAGAAAATCAAATATGTCCATATACCAAGGTTCAAGAGTAGTTTCATTGATTAGAAACACATCCAAAGGCTCTAAGCATGACTTATTTGAAGCGGGTTCCTAGAGTCGACGAATAATGATAGTGGCATATTCGTCATCTAACTCCAAGGGCAGGAGAGATGCAACTGTGGCCATAGCATCAGCTGCACGGTTGCTAGTTCGAGGAATAGCTTCCAAGGTAACTTGATCAAATAAAGACATTAATTGTAAAACATAGGCCTTATATGGGCACAGTTTATCATCTCTGGTTTGATAAACTTCATTAATTTGGTTTATAACCAATTGGGAATCACCAAAAACTAAAAGGTGTTTAATTTTTAGTGCTAGGGTAGCTCGTAATCCAAGGATTAGAGCTTCATACTCAGCAGTATTGTTGGTGCAAGCAAATGTCAATTTGAAGGATAGAGGAATAAGATGTTTTTGTGGGGATATTAAAATAATACCCGCACTAGCCCCACTCATGCATCGGGCTCCATCAAAGTATAAGGACCATTGTGCAATATGGTCTGCCTCTAATTGAAGGCATTCATCTGGAAACTCGATGATGAGGGGATGGGTAGATTCTAAGGGTGCAGCAGCTAGTTGATCTGCTATGATTTGACCCTTAACAGACTTTTGTCCTATGAATGTGAGATCAAACTCGCTTAGAGCAAGAACCCACTTGGCTGTGCGACCCGATAAATAAGGTCGACTCATGAGATACCTTAAGGGATCGTACTTAGCAATGACATAAGTTTTTTGACTAAGCATATAGTGTCGTAATTTTTGCATAGCAAACACGACTGCTAGACATAGTTTTTCCAACGCTGTGTAGCGGGTTTCATAACTGATGAAGGTTCGGCTAATATAATAATTAGCACGTTCTCGCTTTTCATCATCAAGTTGAGCTAACATAGCTCCTAAGGCAGAATCTAAAGCAAAAATATAGAGGAGAAATGGGCGATCAGGTTTAGGTGGTGAAAGCACAGGTGGATTAAGGAGGTATTGTTTGAGAAGTTCAAAAGCTTCTCTACATTCTGTGTCCCAATTAAAAGGGACATCCTTCTTAAGGAGTTTAAGAAAGGGACCAGTTTTGTCCGCCAGCTTATCGATGAAGCGACGGATGGCTTGAAGTTTACCTTGTAAACTTCATAACTCAGATATATTAGTAGGTGCGGGCATATCAGTGATGGCCGCAATCTTGAGAGGGTCGATTTCAATACCACGTAAAGAAACTAAAACCCCTAATAGTTTGTCGGATTTAACTTCGAATATGCATTTTGCTGGATTTAATCGAATAAGATATTCTCGTAATCGATTAAAAACTTTTCTCAAATCATCTAAATGATTATCTTCAATAATAGAGCGAGCTATAATATCATCTACATAATCATGTAGGATATCATGCATCATATCATGAAAAATGTAAGTCATAGCTCGTTGATAAGTTGCACCTACGTTCTTTAAGCCAAATGGCATCACTTTCCAGCAAAAGGTACCCTAGGGGGTAATAAAGGCTGTTTTAGCCTGGTCTTCAGGAGCTATCCGAATTTGATTATAACCAGAGAATCCATCCATTAAGGACATCATCCCACTTTCGATAGTGAAGTCAATGATTTGATCCATGTTTGGAAGAGGAAAGTCATCTTTAGGGCATGCAGCGTTAATATCTCTAAAATCTGTGCAAACCCTAACTTTGGTAGCTTCTTTCTTGGTGACTAGAACTACATTTGAGATCCATTCAACATAATCAATAGCTTGTATAAAGATAACATTCAGGAGTTTTTCTAACTCCCCTTTGACTAGCAGAGCCACTTTGGGATGCATTTTTCTAAGTTTTTGTTTAACAGGTTTAGCATCCGGATGGACCACTAGATGATGCATGACTACGGAAGGGTCTAGACCTGGCATATCTTCATATGTCCAAGCGAAGACATCTTCATACTCTTTAAGGAATGCAATGTATTGTTCTTGTTTTTCTTGACTTAATTTTGATCCAATATTGATTATGTGAGGATTGTCCTCAGTTCCAATATTAATTTTAATAACGTTTTCTACCTCCATGTGTAGATCTCTTTCAAAGTTAGGTGGGGCGGGTGAAACGCCCAATTCTTGTAATTCTTGTAAGGTTAATTTAGATAATTCATCTTGAGGATTAGTGGTCTCAAGCTGAGCTATAGTTGGTATAGAACCATCAAAATAAAATCCATTGTGTAACATCTCTTCAACAGAGACATCATGGAAGATATCTCCTTCCAACTCTTCATCGGGGTCAGCAATCATTTCAGGGTAAGCTATGGATAGCATGTTGCATGAAAATGACTGATTTTTAAGAGGAGAATCAACATGCCTATCCAAATAATCTTGATAACATATGAGATGATCATCATCCTCAAAAGGAAAGGGTTGACCCTTACTAGGAAATAGGCCCACACCACAGCGGGCAGGCCACGGTTCTACCTCGAAAGGTTCTTTCATGCCGTTTTGGAAAGGTCCCAAGCCTTTCCCTTTATATCCCATTTTAAGCATCATGGGTTTAGCTTTAATATAATCATTGGTAAAATAACACCGAGCATATCCTTCATGATGAGTTTTGATATTCCGAGGGATTCTTCCCTAGTCATATCCTTTATAAATGAAGGCACAACTCCCGACTTGGTAAGTACTTCCCATAGGTTGTGGGAGGCCTAAAGTACGAGGAGATGGCGGCAAGTTATTTAAAAGGTTTGAATCTTGCATGAAAGCATTTGTTTTTTCTGATATTAAAGTTGTGGATAAATCTGGTAAAAGTTCATCAGAAAGGGCATAAGATGTAGAAGGCTTATTACCTCTGTCTTGGGATGTGGAAGGTATGATAGTTGTTTCTAGAAGATTTGAATTTATAGGGGTAGAACTTGAAGGATTGGTTGTAGATTTAAGATCTTTTTGAGGTTCTAGAGTAATTTGTTTAGAGGGTTGTTGGTCTATATAGGAGGATGAAATTAATGGAGGGGAAATAGGTGAAGTTATGGGTGTATGTTTCATAGTTTTAGATGAAAAATAAGAACTAGGATGTGTGGATGACAGAGCAGGGCAAAATTGCACTCCAACGGGTTCTACCAAAGCACACATATCAAAAGGTCTAGGGTCACCATGAATAGTGACCAACTGATTTTTAAACTCGAATTTAACACATTGGTGTAAAGTTGATGGGACCGCTCGCATGGCGTTGATCCAAGGGCGACCCAAAAGTATATTGTACGATGTTGGGCAATGTACAATAAACACGGTTGTTTCTAGGGTTCTAGGACCAACTTGCAATGGGAGGGTAATAACTCCACACGTTTCTTGTGTTTCATCATTAAAAGCTTTGATAATCATATCAGTTTTCTTCATTTCATCACTTCTAAAGCCAAATCGTTGGTAGAATTCAAAGGTGCAAATGTTTAGAGATGAGCCATTATCAATCAAAACTCTTTTGACAACTACATCTCCAATTAAAGCAGTAATGTATAAGGGATTATCCTTATGTAAACTGTGTTGTGGGATATCTTTATCCCGGAAGTCAATACAATCAATCTCTCGAGTGATGATAGTATTGGCCATAGCTTCAGGTTGAATGTTTTGAGGTACCATCATTTGGCTCAATGTAAGCATCAACTCATCCCTATGGGTGGGAGAGGATCTTAATAAATCTAAGAGGGAAATTCTGGCCATAGTATTGGACAATTGCTCATTAATATTGTAAGGGGGTTTAGGTTGAACAGTAGGAGCATGATTCCCTTTATTGGGGTTTTTCAAAATGAATGGAGATGATCCATCATTCTGGTTTGGTTCTTGTTGGGAATTTTGAGCTTGTTGTCGGGTGACGACTCCAATGGTACCTACAATGTTATAGTGAAGACGCTGAACTGGTCTCGGTTGAGCATTAATGGCTTGTTCATTAGAAAGGAATATATTGGAAGAAGGTCGAGTAGTAACTCTTCTAGGAAATGGTTCTTCTGGAACCATAGCATCTGTGACGGGTTGAATAGGATCTGATTCGTTTTCAGAACTATTCGATTGGTTTGAAGTGATATCCACTTCACTTTCACTATCTGATTCTATATCACTAGAATCAGAAGTTTGAAAATTATGTAAGGGCCTGGTCGTAACCAGGGATAAGGTCGTGTCAAATATTTGAGGATCCCGAACAGGTAATTGTCCGCTAATGGTTCCTACATATCGGGTAGGAGGGGGAACATTATGATGTTCGATTTGATTGGCTACCTCTTTACCATGTCTTGGTAAAGGGTGTTGAAATATGTCTAGAGTTTGATTGGCATTTTGATTTTGATTTTGAGGAATGGTCTTTTGAGTATTATTAGGAGGGTTTTGTTTAGGTTGGAAGGCTTGCACTTCCATTTCATTATTGTCAATCAAATCTTGTATTTTATGTTTCAACCTTTTACAAGCGTTGGTAGAATGTCCAGGTCCTCTATGGAAATCACAGTGTAAGTCAGCTCTATATCCGGGTATAGTTGGATCAGGTTCTCGGATAGCTGGTAATTGGATCAAACCTCTTTCGAGTAATTGAGGTAAAATAGTTGATAAGGGTTGATTTAATCTAGTGAATTCTCGAGGAGGCTTATCAGGAGGTTTCAATATGAATTTTTTTGTTGTCTTTGTTGCATTGATATTAGCAACATTTCTGCTGTCAGTGACTCCGTCATCGACAACTTGTTTGTTTTTATATTGATTTCTGGATGTTTTCTCATCATCCTTCTTCCTAAGTTGGCCTCTTCTAATGAGGGCATCTTCTACTCTTCGAGCTAAATCTATAGCTTGATCGAAGGTAGTTAAGGTAGCAGTCGATAGCTCATAAGATATCTGTTCTTGTAAATTATTGATGAAAATGTCCAACATTTCCCTATAAGGCAGCACAAAGTGCAGTTTTCCTGTCAATTGCCTCCATCTAGCTAAGAAATCGGCAAAACATTCATCTTTGTCTTGTTTTAAATTGTATAAATCTTTAATAGTTACATGCCTCTCGATGTAGGCACTAAATTGATGGACAAATGATTCCACTGTTTCTTCAAAGTTTCTCAAAGAATGAGTGGGCAATTGATAGTACCACTCTAATGCCATTCCACCTAAACTTTTTGAGAACATTTTTAGTAATAGCAAGTCATCATGCGATATATCATGACATGCTATCCTAAACATGCGAAGATGCTCTATGGGATCTTCGGTTCCTTTATATATAGGTAGGATGGGCATGGGAAAATGCTTAGGGTATGGTTGAGCTACAACTATGGGATCCAAAGGTTGACTATAGATCTCTCGATAATTATACGAGGGACGGTAGGGATCTATCTGGTCCATACGTGAAGCTAATTGTTTCACCATGGCTTCCGGATTACTAGTTTGCCCCCCATATTGGTTTGGTAGGGCATTGACATGGGTTTTATGGGCATATGATGGAGGAACATGAAGATTAGATGCCATGTTACTATTGTGCAAATTATTGGTAGGAAAAGTATTATGAAGGAATTTTGAAGTTGTATTATGTTGTATTCCAGATTGTTGAAAGTTTGTATTTGGCTTTGTTTTAGGTTTTTGTTTACTTGAAGCATATTGCTCAATAGTTTGGAGGAATAAAGTAGTGAAGGAAGGTTTCTTTTGTGTAGGAGTGATTTTAGGTTGAATAACAGGTTCCTTAGGAGGTTGGGTAACCTATTGTTTTGACATGTTTTGAGCCATAGTGACCATATCCGTATTGGATGGCCCAGCCTTGTCACTTTCTTGATCAATGAAAGATAAGGGATTAGTGCGCATATTACACATATATTCCATGGCTGCTTGAGTGTTACTAATTTGCCCTTTATCAATACGAATTGCCACATTAAGGTCATCAATGTTATCAATGAGAAATTTCTGAAAATGCTCTGCATTGTCAAAAGCAATAGTTCCATTTGGAGCTACTCTAGGGGATGAGGATCCATCCTCTTTAACACTCCCTTCTTGTTCCTTATCTTCACCTAAGTCTTCTTCTGATTGACCTAGAGTTTCTCCTTCCGGGTTGGGCCCCCCAAGAAGGGCGTGGGCCTCTCTTGTCTTTTTCCCAACCCTTTTTTTCTTCTCCTAAAGTTTCTTTACCATTCCTAAGTTTAGGCATGGTGCTAAATTTTGATTTTAGCAAATATATATATATATATGCAACAAATTAAGAGGTATATGTTTACTATATACCTACTACAATATTTGAAATGAAATGTTTAAGTTTTTGCTATGTTTTTGGTTTTTTAGTTTTTTAATTTTTAGTTTTCTTTGTTTTTGAAATAATATAGTAAAGACAATCAACACAAATAAATGCAAGAAATAAGACTGAAAGTAATAATCTAGTTTTCTATAAACAATTTATGAATATCATTAATAGGTTCGAGTTGTTCCGGAGTCATGAAGTGTTCTTCTTCAAATTGAAAGTTTTCTTTTAAAAATTTGATGAAAAGAGCTATAGTGATATTATCTGTCTCAGATGTTGGTTGATAAAAGTAAATCTCATGGCAATACTCTCGATATAACACAGCTCGCGGAACTCTATTCCATATTTCCCTATCTGTAAGAACAACCTCTTGGTCTTCTACACAACCTAGGAACTGGTGTACAATGGCTGCGTTCTCGAGGTATTCCTCGAAGGTGAATAGTTCTGAAGATACTAGAGCTCTCCTATAAGCTAACCATCTATGGCAGGCTCTCTGAAGTTCATGATAAAAAACTAGTTGATGAGGATCCAGGATTCTATCTAGGACTAGCCTCTTGATTTGCTTAAGTTGTGTGGACCTAGATGAGATGAGACTAAGTCTCCTATCAAGTTCGTTCCACAGGAATTGATTCCTACTTGTTTCAGGCACACTAAGGACAGAATTGACTTCTATGGCTGCCAATTGGTTTTCTACGTTTATAGTAACTGCTAACCTTTTCTTAGGAGCTACCATCTAAACATAATTTCAAACTTAAAGGATTTAAAATGCTTCTATGTTTTAGTTGTTCTATATTTTTTTGTTTTGTTTTCTTTGTTTTTGTTTTCAAAAGGTTATGATGCATTCACGTCGGGTTCACCAAAATGTATCGCTCCAAATTTTTCGCATCCTTACCTTCAGGCTATAGGATCCATGCCCGAAAGGGGGATGGGAAAAGGATGTCACGGTACCTCGGACTGAGAGGACTTTGCGAAGGTCCCGCCTCTCAAGGGAGGTGTATTTTGATGATTTTTCGATGGATGGTGGGTTCACCAGAAACATTTGATGGCAGTTTCCACGCCTAGGTTTGGAATGTGTTTTAATGTGTTCGTTTTTAACTTTAAGCATTCATATCCTAGGTTTGGCCAAATGAATCTAGATTAATCTATATGAAAATGCAAGTTCAATGAGTACAAAAAACAGATTTAAAGACATAAAACAGAGAATTTACGAATGCAAATGAGGAATACCCGATCCGGATGTCCGGTGATGATTCTGATGTTTGAAGCAGTCAGGATCATCTAGAATTCGATAGAATCATTTGAGATCCGACGGAATCATCCGAGATCCGATGAATTCGTCGACCGAATTCGTTAGAGACACTGCAAGCGAAAAAATAGATACAAAATACAACGAATACTACTCGTGTTAATAGAGGGAAACAACACCAAATGACTGTATAAATACTGAGTAATAGTTATGAACAGAAATTCAAGCAAATTACGATATTCTAATGACAAATCATGATCTTAGTATGCAATCTAAGCTAAATGGGTGAACTCCAAATGCAAAATAACATAAACATTGAATAAACTATCTAATTTGTAGAATAAAACAATAGGGAAAAGGTTGAGAAATGCAAACTTCAGGCACTGATTGCCTCAATATGGACTGCAGTCGAGATCATCTCGCATTAGTACGAAATTGCCTCGAATTCGACAGGTTCACCTCCGATCTAAACAGGTTCATCGACGATGATGTGGGCTGGCTCCGGCTAAAAAATAGTGATGTACCTGCAACAAAATTGGTATGGGACCAGTGCAAATGAAAAATTGGGATGGTTCAACATAGATGGAGTTAATTTGCAGAGAATTTCAGCCAGGGGGGTGCTAAGGGAATAGCTTAGGATTAAATAGGCTTAGGGGAGTAGTTAGGAGGTTGGATATCATCCCAACTTGGGAGATCTCCAACGGGGGAGGGTCCCTAACGACACAGACACGTTTCTGCCCGGATTGGAGACCCGTTGGAACAGAAGCTAATTTTGCAAAATTAGTTTTGGGACAAGATCGTCTGGACGTCCTAGCCCAGACGAAATCGTCAGATCTGGGGCGATATCGTCTGATCGATGATGATATCGTCAAACGGTCAAAACAACCTCTAAAAATGGCACAAAAAGGGGGAAACGGATTACCCGACGGTTAACGGGCGGTTTGGGAGGTTAAATTTGAATTTTAAATTATTTACTAAGGTGAATGTAATTATGACAATTTTACTGCGCCAATTTTAGGGTGCTACACTTGCGAATGTGGTTATAAATGTCCTTAGTAATAGTGCATCATTTTCCTGAATGCCAAAGCATTGGCTCAGGAATCTTGTCACATGCTCTTGGGCATCCTCTTCACCCTTAAAGACTGCCAACTGAGATAGCTTAAAGTGTTCAAGATAAGGATGTGCAGGCATTGACGGATGCATAGGGTGACTGCGGAGTTGGCAT
The DNA here is from genome assembly GCA_028583015.1 of Wollemia nobilis. Taxonomy (NCBI): domain Eukaryota; kingdom Viridiplantae; phylum Streptophyta; class Pinopsida; order Araucariales; family Araucariaceae; genus Wollemia; species Wollemia nobilis. The sequence goes on from JAQPPZ010000523.1 coordinate 28,732,126, forward strand.
AACGTGGGATTTTGGGGCTCAGAAGCTTTGGTTTCCATAGACTCCAAACACTCTAACAACGCTTTGTATGCATTAGAAGATTTAATCTCTTCCTCTTTAGTTTGCTCCCGTTGTGGGTTGTGGGAGACTTGAGGCCTATGGGGGGGTGGTCGGATAGCAACCCCTCCACCTTGGTAGGGCATTTTGGCCCACTCTACTTCTTGTTCATACTCCTCGTAAACTTCTTGAGGAGTCTCTGGGCGAGACCTATGACCCTGAGTGGGTCCCCGCGGAGGGTACCCATCGTTGTTTCAGGGAGTGGCCTCCCTCTCAGGTCTATGGGGTCTTGGAGGCAAAACTTGACGAGGTCGCGAAGACCTATCCCGCACCAAGGGATTATGCCTCTCATATGGTTTCGCTCTTTGGGTGTGAGGGGTTGGAACCCTCTCAGGTAAGTTATAAAGTAGCTCATTTGTTTTGCACGGAATGCGCTCCTTGCTAAGGTGGTATAGATGCTCTAGCTATTGTTGATCTTGCTCAAGCCACGTGATTTGGGCTTGGTGGGCAGCATGTCTGATGTCCGGCAGGTCAATTTGGTTTGCCATCTTAGGCCTAGGAGGCCTAAAAGCTTCTTATATGCATTTGCAATGGTCGTGATGATCTGAGATCTCAATGGGTTGCTTCCCTCTGTCAAGGTTGGTGGCATTTACCCTAGGCTCTGGTCTCAGTGGGTGACCATGGTATCTAGCAGGTGCAAAAGCGCAAGGCTCCCATGCTATATATTGCTCTTGAGGAATGTTATGGTCTTCCTTGTACTCCCTTTTATAGGTGTGGAAGGGGTGGGTGGAGTTAGCTCGCCTGGTTTGGAAAGCCCTACGCTTTGGGGTTTGTCTATTGATTCTAACAGTGATGGGAGGCAAAGGAGAGATGCCATAGTCATGTGGCCTCTCCTCATGGACACTATGCCTCTCTAGTGCTTCATCGCACGGTGGCCACTCATATCTAGCTTCTAAAGGAGCTCTTCTATCTACGTTGAGGGCCATGTGTAAAGCTTCTTCCCAAAAGGGGCTGTATTGAACGGGCGTGTCCCCCAGAGGGGTGTCCTTATAATTCCACCTTGACATGGAATGATGTGGACTCTCTTGTGGGCCAGACCGCCAAGGTGGTATGGCCAAGTCCTTAGGGCTAAAGCAGAGGTGACTTGTGCCCGCTCCTTGTACACTTTCCATAGCTTTTTCCCTTGATTGGGCTTGGCTACGGGTGTACACCATGGTGGTGCTCTTCTACCAGCTAAGCCGATTTTTATCTCTTTTATGATTTTTTATGCTACACTTAAACAGAAAAGAACACACACATACACAAACGATGATTATCTCGTTTAAAGGTTGAAAGTGTGTCCTGAAACTTGTTTAGTGTGTTTTGTTGTTGTTTTGATGTTTTTGTAAAGAACATTTAAATGCAAGATGAAGGCTCTTATGGCTCCCAAAATTGGTCACCCCTTCGATATACCATTACCAGACCGATATACCAACCTCTCTATATACCCGCCCTTACGTGAGGGAAACTATAAGTATGTGAGAGTAGATGGTACATGGAACATAGGCGGTACGGAAGGGGGATTGCCCTGTTTATGACACCTACCATAGAAGACTTATCTTCGCATGCTGGGAATCACCCCAGCGACACTCGATTATTTTTCATCAGGATTTACGTCTAACAACAGTGACAATCAGGGTAAATGAATGCAAACTTCAAGCCAAGGTGGTGATGAACCCACCGTTGGTCGTGATGTGTCTGGGGTTCATTTTAATTTGCAAAAAGTGAAACAAGCAAACAAAAAGGAAACTTTCCCTAAGCCATACAAAAACTAAAAATTAGAAAACAAAAAATAGAAATTTGACAGAGGCTTGTTAAAAACCCCTACCTCTTCTCTACCCAAAAGGATGTTTCTGATTCTTGGCCCTAAAATTGCACAGAAAAAAATTCATCTCTAGGTGAGACGAATACCAAAACAAAATTTGTTTCAAGCTGAGATGAATTTGAATTCGTCCCAGGGTCAGACAAATTCCAGTACTGTATTCGCCATAGGCTGGAATGAACAACAGTGAGAGTTCAAAACATGACACCTGCAAGCAAGAAAACACAAATTTTGATCAGTTTCTTGATCTCAAAAATCAAGGGACAGAGTCCCACCGTGATCGCCACTGAAAGCACAAGATTTCAGAAACAAAAAGAAACACTAAAGCTATGCAATGCAAAATGAAATGTAACGCTTTAATCCTATGAATTTGAAATGCATGAAATAAGGAAAAGAGACGAATTGAGATGAAATGAAATAAGTATAGAAAGCATAGCCCTTTTTATTTATACTCTCTCAACATCGGTTACAAAGACGTCTCTTGCATTTTCATGGGCTAGGAGTGTTAACATGTTTTGGTTACAATAGTGACTAGTGATCCTCCTTCTGCATGCCTACATGTAAAATGGGCGGGCCAAAGTGTCGCCGTCGCTGGTGTGAATGAATCTTTGATCCTTTCTACTCCTGCATTCAAAGAAACAAAAAAAATGTTAGTAGCACCTATTGCAAAGATGAAACGTTTGTTCTATAAAAAAATAATGAAGGATGCATGCATGAAACTGAATAAAAGTATAAATGAACTGAATCAAAATAGTCTGCAAATTTCACAGAAACAAGGGAACATCACTAGAAGGTCACTGCAAATGAAACAGTTGGTAAATTCTTCCCTAATTTGAATTCGCTCCTGGGCGGGACAGATTCGACTGTAATTCGTCCCGAGGTAGGACAAATTCGCCTACGACAAAGTGCCGAAGTGATACTGCCCCAAATGTTGCATCTAGGGAGCTCCAAAATGCCTACAAACTTGGGGTTAGCTAATTGGAGGCATTTTGGGAAGACCCAAATGGTCAGATTTCCCCAATTTGGCCTCCATCAATGGGAATTTGATGCTACTACTTGCAAGTTAGTGAGGACAACAAAAGTGATAAAACATGATAAGATTTGATCAAAGCATTATGAAATCGGAATTACAAGCTATTTAAGTAGCATAAGATGGAATGCAAAATAAACAAATGACAAAAGAACAATCTGCCATGAATTCCCAATCGTTCTTAAAAAATAATATTAGGCTTGTAGCAGTGTAGGGCGCTCGGGTTGGCCACCCACCATTGGAACCTGATTTCGGCACCAATCCACTTGGGATGGGCCCAAAATCACTTGGAATGCATTGTCGGAAAATTGGTAGATCAATGTGGTCAAGTTTCGGGTTTTGGATCCGGATTCACACTTCCAATAACCACCCAATGACCTCCCTTATGAAAGAGATCAAGGATGTGGAAGAGGTGAATCAAAGGTAAAGTGTGGTATCAAATTTGGTAGCACTTCATTGCTTGAAAATGCTTCCAACCTGTCCTTTTTTGGGTGAGAAATTTCACCATTTTATAGACCCAGGGGGTCTCTTTGGATGGGCATGCATGGGTGCCATGTGGCAGTCATGCCTTCCCATGAGGGAGGAAAGTCCTCCTTGACTTGGGATTCCATGATTGCCCTTGTGATAGTCCTCTAATGTTCAACCTACTCACCTACACGCGCATGCAAGGCAGGAGGCATTAATGGACTATCCTTAGCTGCCACTTGTCAAGATTTTTCTTTTTGCCCGTTGAACCTAGAATTCACCCTACCAAGGAACGAATTCATAATTCATCCCTGGGTGGGGTGAATCCTATTTTGAATTCATCCCAGGGTGGGACGAATTTGGAGCAGAGTGTTTGAAGGTGCCAAATTGCTTTTTGACCTTCCAAAATTGTTGTAAAAGTGGTTAGGACCACTGTTTAACCTCTGAGGGCTACCCTGGGGGTTGTGTGTGTCAAAGAAAACAGTGTTTGAAGTCACATAATTGGATTGGTGCTATTTTTTGGTCTACAAATGCCCATTTTTGGAAAGCACTATGGGTGACACAGTGCTGAGAAAAAAATAGATAACCAAAGCACTAATGATTAGGATTTCTTGGTAACCTAACCAACTTTTGATGCCCCAAGTATGGAAAGGGCATGCATTCTTGAATCCTTGCTTCTGACAAGTGAAGGAACTCAACTCAAGTGTTAAAGGATTGCACAAGTATTAGAAGCATCAGAAACTAAAATCATTTTACATGTCCATCTGGAGTTTCTTGCACTCAACCCAGATGAAACCCTCGCATAGCCGCTTACCAGATATGTCATTCACACAGGGATGTGCTAGGATATGTGTTGATCCAAATTATATGAAAATTTGTGGAGACATTATAGGGTTGTTCATACATCTACCCTCAAAATTTTAGCTCAATCCGAGTTCGGATGAGTGAGATATGGCCTAAACGAGTTCGGTAGTTTGGGCAGTCCTACGAAAAATGTCTCATCTATCTTTTCACATCTTAAAAAAACCTCAAAATAGGAAATATCCAATTCCATGATGTACTTACTTGTGATGTATTACCTATTTATGTTTTTCACTTGATTAACTTTATTGAGATCCCATTAACAGACACAAATTTTCTCTCTTCCTCCCATTTGGGTACTAGGGGAGAGATATCCACTTAGTGTTAAGAACAAGGTAAATAAATTTGACATTCAAGAGTCTTTGGAGCTCTTCCTTAATAGTTTCTTTCAATATGAAATTTGTCCTTTATTAGGGTTGTCTTATAGGTTTAGCATTTTCTTGAATATAAATGCAATGGGTGTTAATTCATGGATGGATCCCTTTCATGTTTTGATAGTCCCAAGCAAAAGTAGAGATCAATCGATCAACTAGTTATGGATATTGAGATTTGTTTCCTAGCTTGATTTCAACAACTTTACCAACAAATATTTTTCATTGTTAAAGGATTCAATTCTACTACATCTGTGGGGTAGAAGTTAATTCAAAATGATAGATTTTTTCCTAGAATCTAAGGATTCTTTAGGAATCATGTCCTAAGAGGAGAATTTGTTATATGTTCTAATATTATCATGGCTTAGAATTTCAAGGGGATATATCAATTATTACGTTCTTGTCTACCTATTTTTATTTTAGGGATTAATAAATTATTAGAATATTTTGTATATTACCTCATCATCCTCATCATGATCAACCCATATAAAATCTTGAGATTATAAAATGGGTTTGATTATTGAACATAAAATGAAACTTTAGGTTGTGAGTCCATTGGAGATAGTCATATTTCCTAATTGACAATTTATATATGCATTCGTTATAGCTAGCCATGGTCTAACCCTAGTCTCCTCAAAATCAGTGGGTCTGTCTCATGCTAGTTTATTACTTTAATACCATGAAATTAATAGTGTATTCCTAAGAATCCATGGTAATGACTAGATATTTGAATATTCCTTCAAGAGTCATACTTGAGCGATCAACCATTTGTAGGACTATAGAAATAGGTCTAAAATCATGGAGACATAATTGATCCATTGTTTTCTTAGTAATTACATTTATTGTTTTTTTTTTCATGTCTTCTACTACTCCCACCAGTGCCCACGATAGGTGTTATCGAGTGGCATGGTACACTAATAGTCCCACCACCTCTCCATGGAGCATGATCATCAGTGTCGCAATCCTATATCAATGCAACATGTCATCAACATAAAACACACTCTTGTAGATCTCATGTGATAGATCCACTCTTAACCTCTACACTATCGCTTGAGACACATGTATCTTTTAAATCATCCTCCCTCTAATGATATCCTTAAGATGCGCTACATGTCCCCCAATGTGACAATCATCTCTCCCATCGATAACCCAAATGTAGATGACTTTAGATACCACTTCTCTAGTGCTATTAGTAGATTTCATCCTTTACTCAAGGTATCTCTACTAAGTGTAGTAGCCCCACAACCTCTAGTGTGTGTCTCTCTACTGGCACAAGATGTTGTAGCATCTCCTCTACTGTGCTAAGACACCACTCCTTACTCTCGAGGACATCATGTTGTAATAAAAACATATAAATAATAAATTGCACATCAATAGCAACCTGAACACCTCTTCTTTCTTACTTTCTCTCTATTTTTTTTTGTTTCTTTCTTTCTTGTCTGAATCCATACCCTATATCCTCTAGGATGTAGATTTATGAATCCATGCCTTGTACAACATGAGTTTTGGATTCAATCATTGCTAATGTAAACCAGATCCATGAGTGACTATCGAATCTACGTTCGGGCACCATGCATGATGAATTCCTCTCAAAAACCTTAAAAAATTAAAAAAAAAGAAATAATTCAAAATTTAGGGTTTAGTCTTGCTTCTTACCCATTCCCGTTGTGGTGCTATGTTGATCTTACCCCTTGCAACAATCACTCGATGTATAGGAAGTGTCATTCTTATATTTTATCTAGAGCTCTTTTCTTTTCTTTACATGGTGAAAAAAATTAGGTTTTCATCTCCCTTTACCTTTTATTCCTCCTTTTTATCTCTCCTTTTCCTTCCTTTTTGTGCTATTTCCTCCTTTTTATTTGTTGACACTTTATTTTTTCTGAGTTAGCCATTTCAATTTTCTTCTAGAATATGGAATTCCTTCTAAAACTCGAGGGGGCATCCCTACCTGAGAGGTATTAATATCCCTAATACCTTGTTTTATCTAAAAATATTAAAAGTATCCAAAATAACACCTTTTTTGACCACCCCTTTCCTCTAAACTTGTCACCCTTTTTTCTTTGTGTTTGCTATTTTTTCATAGGTGGCTACATCTTTCTTTGATGTAATTATTAGGCTTTAAATGCATCAAAGAGGGGGGAAAATGTAGATATGGAAAGTTGACCCACCCAAATGAGTATTTTTTCTTTAGAATCTCATGGGAGGCTCTCAAATTTGCTAAGTTCAAATTTGTACCCTCTTTTCTTTTGTTTTGATTTTTTTCCCTAATTTATGCTTAGTAAATTATGTGGCATGGATTCAGTAAATTTAGGTTTTTTCTCTTAAAATGGCTAAATTTTAGGCAAACCTTTTATGGTGTTGGCTTAGCCAAGGTTTTTTTTTTCACCTTTTTTAGCCCTCCAAACTCTCTATAAATAAAGGTGTTGGATTCCATTTCTTTCTAGCAAGAAAGATATAAGAATTATTTTTGCCAATCTTGATTTGAAGTGAAATTTTATGCAATCTTCACTTCTGTTGGTGTTCTGCTATTATGTTTTTAGTGTGCTCTTTATGATTTGCAAGTGGAAAAGTCTATCTTGAAGGAGAGGTCTTTAGCCTTTACTCTTACTTCTATAGGCTTATCAAGTTGTCCTATTTACGTTCATTAACCGTTTAATCATTTTTTTTTTTGTATTAAAGCTACATTTTTATCTCTATTTTTTGGTTTTAAGCTTCATTGTCCAAATTTGTGCCTTGTCTACTACAAGGCACAGATTCGATGAAAACTTTGTTTTTTCTTGTCGTGCATTCTGTCATCCTCTCCCCTTTATTTACCAAATCCCTGCTTGATAATTTACAAAGCACAAATTTGGTCTAGATACGCTTTGGGAAAACCATTTATCTCCAAACCCTAGGGCTTTATTTGGTATATGTGTTTTGCATTATTCCATTCCTAATGTTACTTTATTTTAACTTTTGTCATTTTTTCACTTGTATTTAAATCAAATTAGCTTTGGGGCAACCATTTTGTCCCCAAACCCTAGATTTCCACTTTCCAATTTGTTTAGCATTGTGTACATTATGTTTGCATATTGTCCATTATTTCATGTTATCATATCTTGTTGTGTTTCTTCTAAGGTCAAGATCATTATAATTTAGAATGGTTAGCTAAAAGGACCAAGGGAGCTTGACTTTTGCACCTCCAAGATTAGTCATATAGTGGCCTAAGTAGGCCTCCAAATGTTAATCAAATTTTCTAGGGTTTTGTGAAGTTGTTTTGTGGTATTTAAAGCTTTTTGGATATTCTAGATGCAAGACAACCATCGGATCAGATAAGTTCCTTAAGTAAACTTCTTAGGCCATTTATTTTTTCTTTCTACCTATTTTTTTTCAAAACCTAGATCATAAATAAAAGGAAAGGCATTAAAAATAGAAAAGCATATAGTTTGCATTCTAGGGATAATTTTGTTTGTACATTCTAGTTATGATCATGCATGTCTACCACTACTCTTATATGTCTACCACTACTCTTGTTGGTACTGATAGTAGATGTTACCTATTGGTATGGCACACCAACATCCACACCACCACTTTGTACAATACAAACATCAATACCTCAACTCTATATCAACATGGCATCTCATTGATAAAATCCACTCTATTGTATCACATGTGTCAAATACCCTAACATCACCTTTGATGTCACCATAAACACCTATACCATGTAAATAGTCCTCCTCTTGATGGGGGTCGTCAGGATGAGCCACACATCCTATAGTGTGACCATAAAATCCTTGATTGATAGCTAAAATATGGATGATATTGGATACCAGTGCTCTACTAAAGCCATTAGTAGGACTCGATTTGCCTTAATGCAGAGTATATCTACCAAGTATAGTATCCCCACATTCTCCAGTGTCTCCCTCTCTATCACTATGACATCTCTCAACATCCTTGAGTGTTCTTGGCCACCACTCTCTACTCTCGAATACATCTAGTTGCATAATAATACAATTTTATCATCAATCATCAGTTCCCATATTTAAAAATAATTAAAAAAAAAAAATTAAAAATCCAAGTCCTTTTGTGCAAAATTTAGTAAATTCACGCCATGAATGATTGAGCGTGAATTTGGAAATACCTCTTGATCAAATTGATACCATTTCCATATAGGGCACAAATTTGTCTTGGGAATCCTACCAAATTTGTGGTCACCGATGTATTTTGACAAAAATTGATTAACAAATGAAAAAAAGTAAAATTACTATTGCTTAAACTGAGGTTTAAAATATTAATATTATATATTTATTTTTTTATTTGATTTGTATGGTTCAACATACTGCATATATAAAACATGAAAATATAGTTTGATTGAAATTATATTTCCTTAAAATAATGTGAATCAAGATGTTTCATACAACTAAAGCTATACTGATAGTTGTAATTGTGAATGATGGAATGAAGCATTTTTATTATCAATATTTATATAAAATATTTATTATATATTTTTTTTAATATTTATTTATTAAAAGAATATATTTTGACCATGGGTTTATTTGAAGTTGTGAGTGTGGGGTTAATCTTGATAAAGTCAAGGGTTTGAGTGTCAAGGTCATTTGACAAGGTGATAAGTGAGGGTATTAATTTTGAAGAGATTAAGGGTTTGAGTACCTATGCATCTTGATAAGGTGACAAGTAAGGGTGTAAAAATTCAAAGGATCAAGGGTTTGAGTATCTTCAACATTTTTATAGTTAAATTATAAATAATTTTTAAAATTTGGAATTAATTCCAATTATAGTTAACATTATAATATTAACAATACAATTTGAAATTTATAAAATTTAAATTTATGTAGGTTAAGTAGTTGCTTAAATTTTTTTTTTCATTTTTTTCATAACTTTTTAAGTTAATCCTATATATTAATGTCATTAAAATATTTTTATAATATAGAAATTTATTTTTTGTAAATAATATATTATTTTATTTATCATCCAAGGAAAATGTAGGTAACTGGAAACATGTGGAGATAAATTAATAGGAACAAGTAGACATGGCATGCAAAGGATTATACAGAAGGTCTAATAAACCATAGATAAACTCTTGAGAGAGTAACCCTATGCTCACAAGGGATTATATAAAAGGTTATTTGTTAGGAGCAAGTAGACATGCAAAGAATGTTAGGGAAGGTCTAATCAGACATCTTCATGTTGGAGTAGCCCTATACACACAAAATCCTATATAAAAGGTTATTTATTGGGAACAAGTAGACGTAAAAAGGATGTTCTAGTCAATAAAATAGAAAAACTCAAGAGGGAGTTACCCTATGCACACAAGGATCCACATAAAAAGTTATTGGTGATTAGTGTAATGATGAACAACATCATTTTGTGCCTATGGAGACTTCCTTTTGGAAGATCCAATTAGCATGTTCATTGGGAATGACAAGATATGGAGCAACCTTTGCACACTCTTAATCATTCTAAAATTGAACAAACAAATACCCTACATCTACAAGCCTATAAAGACTTAGGAAACTTTTTGTCATAGACCTTGTTTTAATTTTCAAAAACTTATGTTATTTTAACACCATTATGCACCTATCAAATACTTTCTTGAGGTTACTTATGTCCTCCTAAAAACAAATACTATGATCAATGAAATAGTCCATGTAAATTTCCACATAGCTAATCACTATATAAAAGAATATAAAGTACAACTCTTTGAAAGTTTGTAGGACCATTATATATTTTAAAAGGTAGGACCTCATAGGAAAGTGTGGCCTTTAGACATGTAGATGTTGTATTTTACTAGATTTTAGAAGCAATCTAGATCCGGTTATAACCACTAAAACTATCTAGAAAAGAGAACTAATTATTCTATGAAGGTTGTCCAATACATAATGAATAAAAAAAAGTGGGAAATTACTTGCTTGACTAACTTTATTGAGATTCCATTAATCGACACAAATTTTCTGTCTTCCTCCCATTTGGATACTATGACTAGGGGAGAGATATCCGCTTATTTTTAAGAATAAGGTAAATAAATTTGGCATTCAAGAGCCTGTGGAGCTCTTCCTTAATAGTTTCTTTCAATATGAAATTTGTCCTTTATTAGGGTTGTCTTATAGGTTTAGTATTTTCTTGAATATAAATGCAATGGGTGTTAATTCATGGATGGATACCTTTCATGTTTTGATAGTCCCAAGAAAAAGTAGAGCTCAAGGGATCAACTAGTTATGGATATTGAGATTTATTTCCTAGCTTGATTTCAACAAGTTTACCAACAAATATTTTTTATTGTTAAGGGATTCAATTATACTACATCTGTGGGGTAGAAGTTAATTCAAAATGATATATATTTTTCTAGAATCTAATGAAGAACACAAGCTTATATTGAGATGGGGGGGTGAACAGTATAAGACCTCTTTTTACTTTTTCCTTTATACTTCAAAATAGTAAAGCAATATACCCAAAGCAATATCAAAACAATGCACAATATCATCCACAAAGTGACACCAATTTTAACGTGGTTCACCCAAAAAGTCTGGGCTACGTCCACAAAAATTTTCTCTAAAAGTTATCTCAAAGTTCTTTAGAAAACCTTCCCAATTACAATGTTTATGAGCCTCGGCCCAAAGGAGATACCTTCCCCCAATATGAATTTATGAGCCTCTGCTCAAAGGAGATACCTTCCACCAATTTGAATTTATGAGCCTCTGATCAAAGGAGATACCTTCCCCCAATATGAATTTATGAGCCTCTACTCAAAGGAGATACCTTCCCCTCTACTCTGGATATGATCCCTTAGAAGATCAACTGTCTCTACCTCTTGCCAGCATGTGGAACTCCTTTCCATCGAAGACCTCCTGTCCTCAATGCTTAGCCTAAGAGACCTCTCGTCTTCTATGATCACGTCCACAGCAGACTCAACAACTCTGTACCAAACACGGTCAATCAGTCTAGTACAAGTCTTCCTCTGTCTGTCAGATCTGTCCAACTCTTGAACAAATCAATCCTCTACACATAAGCCTTCTCAAAGACTTTCCAAATCTGTCCTCAGGTTCTTCTAAAAGAACCAATGCTCCTATATCCTCAAGTTCTCTGATAGAACTCTCAAAAACTACTCACAAGTCCTCTTCTAGGATCTGTCCAAATTTTCTCACAAGTCCCCACCGGAACCTGTCCAAAATTGCTCACAAGTCCCCACCGGAACCTGTCCAAAAATTGCTCACAAGTCCCCACCGGAACCTGTTTAAAACCTCAACAAGCTCACCAAGAAAAACTTGCTTAGCATGAACCCACAAAGATAATTGTTAGAGATCCAATGTGATTCATCAACCTCATAGAAGCATAATGAGAATTGTTAGAGACTCAATATGTTCTATACTTAACTCCCAATCTCAATCTCAAATCTCATAGAAACATAAAGAGAATTGTTAGAGACTCAATATGTTCTATACTTAACTCCCAATATCAATCTCAACTCAATCTCAATCTCAAAAGAATAAAATAGATGTAGTATGATTTTCTCAAGAACATGAAACACAACCCAACAATTGCCAACCATGCAATATCTCATATAACAATGATACTCATGTTCTTTCCACAACCAATATCTTTTCTCAACCAATTAGGGCTTTAACAACAATGCTTATAGACAAGGTTTAACCAACATCATTCAACTCAACATTAACCTTGAAGCATTCAATCAATCATCACAAGAAAAGGAAACAAGTAGAAATCCTTTTCCCTCCAAATATATTTGAACAAAACAGCCACCAACACAATATCACCAAATGCAAAGAATAACTTGCTCAAATCAACTCAATGGAGTAAGCCCAATATCATGAATCAAGTAAAGCAAGAACTTGATCAAACAACCTCTATGGAAGCAACTCAACCATCAAACTCAAAACAGCCAACCAAGGGTTCCACCAACTCAATGCAAGTAGCTAGACTCACAAATATAAACCCTAGTGCACAAAGCTTCCACTAACTCAAACCAAAAATTATGCATTCACCAAAAACTCTCCTTAAGGATAACAATGCATAAGTAGTCTTCATCAAACTAGAAAATAGGATTTACACCTAGCCAAAGGATACCTAGTAGAATACCTTTTCACTCCAACCTTATTTCAGAAAACATACACCAATCATACTCATAAGAAGAATGTGCCCATACCTTATTGGAGTAGATGATAATTGAACCTTCAAGCTTGGCCAACCTTAGTTCTCCAACCTTTGGAGAAAATGAATAACACCACCACAAATGCTAAAGCACTTTCATTGCTGCTATCCTCGTGCATCACGACCAAGACAAAATTGCCCACAACATGGGTCAAACTTGGCACCTCTGCCCAACGCTTCTTCACACAACACACCATCACCATTGGACCACAAGTGCCCAATGAAGAATATAATGTAATCCTATGTGTTGTCTTCCTTCAATCGCCAAGGATTTGAAAATGTAAACGTTTTCATCAAGCCACCACTATCATCATCAGCGCTGTCCAAAAACGTAACTCCCAAAAAAACATAGTTCGCAGTCTTATCAAATGTCATAGAAATGCAATCTGTCAGATGTCAAGCACAATAAAAGCTTGGGCAATTCAATATGGATGGACAACAAAATACAGCGAAAAACATCGCTTTTTCGGAGGACACAAAGCTATGAAATTGCATCGATCGATGGTACCATTACTTTAGAAAATCATCCCCACTTATATAGCCATTTCTCCTTAATTGTTTGACATCGACGCTCCTCCAACGATGGCAACACATCGGCGAATGAATTCTTTATGTGCAACGCTTAAGGGTTAAAAGACCCTTTAATAATAATTAAAATAATTATTATTATTATTTTATTAATAATAAATTAAACTTAGACCTTTGTCAAAGGTTTGAGTTAATTTAATTATTAATAATAAACATGGACCTTCAAGGTTTTTCAAGAAGTAAAAACCTTTGCATTAAGTTAAGCTTGGTTTTAATAAAAACCCTTAATGAGTCCAAATGGTTTTAAGAAAAACCTTTAACCTTGTCACCATGGTTTTAATAAAAACCCTTTAACATTATGAAGCTTCTCAAGATATTTTTGACATCACACTCTTTTTGATATCAACACAAAAATGCCTTTTGACATCAATAACAACTTATACACTTGAGCAAATGCAATGTACCCAAAGTACCCAAAATTGCCAACATCTAAGGATTCTTTAGGAATCATGTCCTAAGAGGAGAATGTTTTTAGATATTCTAATATTGTCATGGCTTAGAATTTCAAGGGGATATAGATTTTAAATAAAATATCAATTATTATGTTCTTGTCTACCTATTTTTATTTTAGGGATTAATATATTATGAGAATATTTTGAATAGCTACCTCATCATTCTCATCATGATTAATCCATATAAAATATTGATCTTATAAAATGGGTTTGATTATTAAACATAAAATGAAACTTTAGGTTATGGGTCCATTGGAGATAGTGATGTTTTCTAATTGATAATTTATATATGCATAAGTTATAGCTAGCCATGGTATAACCCTGGTCCCCTCAAAATTAATAGGTCTATCTCATGCTATTTTTTTACTTTAATACCATGAAATTAATAGTTTAGTCCAAAGAATCCATGGTAATGACTAGATATCTGACTATTCCTTCAAGGGTCATACTTGAGAAATCAACCATTTATAGGACTATAGGAATAGGTCTAAACTCATGGAGACATAGTTGATCCATTATTTTCTTAGTAATTATATTTATTGTTTTTTTTATTCCATTTCTTCTACTACTTCCACCAGTGCCAATGGTAGGTGTTATCGAGTGTTGTGCTACACTAACAGTCCCACCATCACTCCATAGGATATGATCATCAGTGCCCCAATCCTTTATCAATGTAGCATGCCATAGACGTGAAATCCACTCTTGTAGATCTCATGTGACAGGTCCACTATTAAACTCTACACTATTGCTTGAGGCACCTATGCCTTGTAAATCACCCTCCCTCTAATGGGTATCTTTAAGATGTACCACATGTCCTCCAGTGTGACAATGATCTCTCCCATTGATAACCAAAATGTAGATGACTTCGAGTACCACTAATCTAGCACTATAAGTAGTCGTCAACCTTTACTCAAGGTATCTCTACTAAGTGTATTAGCCCCACCACCTCTAGTGTGTTTCTCTCTGTTGGCACAAGATATTGTAGTACGTCCTCTAGGGTGCTAGGCCACCATTTCTTTATTTCTTGTCTGAATCCATGCCTCATATCCTCTAGGGTGTATATTTATGAATCCATAACTTGTATGATATGGGATTTGAAATCAATAATTACCAAGGTTAACCGAACCCATGAGTGACTATCGAATCTACGTTTGGGTACCATGCATGACGAATTTCTCTCAAAAATCATAAAAATTTCAAAAAATTAAAAAATAAAATAATTCAAAAGTTAGGGTTTAGTCTTGCTTCGTACCAATGCTTGTCATGCTACTACATCGACCTTACCCCGTGCAACAGTCGTTCGGTGTGTAGGAAGTGCCATTCTTCTATTTTCTCTAGAGCTCTTTTTTTTTTCTTTGTGTGATGAAAATGAATTAGGTTTTCATATTCACTTACCTTTTATTCCTCATTTTTATCTTTTTCTCTCTCCTTTTCCTTCCTTTTGGTGCATTTTCTTCCTTTTCCTTTGTTGACACTTTATTTTCTTTTGAGTTAGCCATTTTGATTTTCCTCTAAAATATGGTATTCCTTCCAAAACATGAGGGGGCACTCCTCCCTGAGAGGTATTAATGCCCCTAATACCTTGTTTTACATGCATAATATTAAGATTATCCAAAATTACAGCATTTTTTCACCATCCATTTCCTCTAAAATTTTCACCCCTTTTTTCTTTATGTTTGCCATTTTTTCCATAGGTGTCTACATTTTTCTTTGATGTATTTATTAGGATTTAAAGGCATCAAAGAGGAGGTAAAAGTAGATATGGAAATTTGACCCACCCAAATGAGTCATTTTTCTTTAGAATCCCGTGGGAGGCTCTCATACTTGCTAAGTGAAAATTTATACCCTTTTTAGTTTTGTTTTACTTTATTTTTCCTAATTTACACTTAGTAAATTATGTGGCATGGATTCAGTAAATTTATTAGTTTTCTCTTCAAATGTCTAAATTTTGGGTCAACCTTTTATGGTGTCGGATTAGCCAAGGTTAAATTTGTTTTTTGTCACCTTTTTGGCACTCCAAACTATCCTTCAATAAAGGTGTTGGATTCCCTTTTTCTTCTAGAAAGAAAGAGATAATAATTTTTGAGTGATATTTTATGCAATATGCACTTTTGTTGGTGTTCTACTACTATGTTTTTAGTGTGCTCTTTATGATTTGCAAGTGGATAAGCCTTAACAAAAAACTTATCCTCTTCAAGGAGGGGTCTTCAGCCTTTACTCTTACTTCTTCTACAAGCTTATCAGGTTGTCCTATTTACGTTCATTAACCCTTTAGTCATTTTTTTTTGTATTATAGCTACATTTTTAACTCTATTTTTGGTTTTAACCTTCCTTGTGCAAATATGTGTCTTGTCTGCTACAAGGCACAGATTCGATGAAAACCTTATTTTTTCCCGTTGTGCATTCTGTCACCCTCTCCCCTTTATTTATCTAATTCATGCTTGATAATTTACAAAGCACACATTTGGTCTAGATAGGCTTTGTGAAAACCATTCATTCCCAAACCCTAGGGTTTTATTTGGCATATTGTTTTTGCATTATTCCATTCCTGATGTTACTTTGTTTTAAATTTTATCATTTTGTTTCACTTGCATTTAAATCATATTAGCTTGGGGGCAACCATTTTGTCCCCTAACCCTAGATTTCCAATTGCCAATTAGTTTAGCATTGTGTACATTATGTTTGCATCTAGTCCATTTTTTCATGTTATCATATCTTGTTGTGTTTCTTCAAGTTCAAGATCATTTCAATTTTGAAAGGTTAACTAAAAGGACCAAGGATCCTTGAATTTTTCACCTCCAGGCTTAGTCATATAGTGTCCTAAGCAGCCCTACAAATTCTAATCAAATTTTCTAGGTTTTTGTGAAGTTGTTTTGTGGGATTTAAAGTTGTTTGGATATTCTAGATGCAAAACAACCATCAGATCAGATAAGTTCCCTAAGTAAACTTCTTAGGACATTTTTTTATTTCTATCTATTTTTGTTCAAAACCTAGATCATAAATAAAATGAAAATAGTTGGTTATATTCGTAGGCATTTAAAAGAGAAAAGCATATAGTTTGCATTCTAGGATTAATTAAATTTGTGCATTCTAGTTACGATCTTGCGTGTCTACCACTACTCTTGCTAGTGCCCATAGTAGGTGTTACCTATTGGTATGGCACACCAACATCCCCACCACCATTTTGTATAGTACAAACATCAGTGCCTCAGATCTATATCAATATGGCATCTCATTGAGATGAAATCCACTCTATTGGAACACGTGTCGAATCCCCTAACATCACCTTTGATGCCACCATCAACACATGTACCATGTAAATAGTCCTCCCTCTAATGGAGATCCTCAGGATGAGCCACACATACTCTAGCGTGATCATCATCTCCTTGATCGATAGCCAAAATGTGGATGATTTTGAATACCATCACTCTACTAGAACCATTAGTAGGGCTCAATTTGCCTTAATGCAAAGCATCTCTACCAATTATAGTACCCCCACATTCTCCAATGTCTCCCTCTCTATTTCTATGATATATATCAACATCCTTGAGTGTGCATGGCCACCACTCTCTACTCTCAAGTACATCTAGTTGCATAATAACACAATTTTATCATCAATTCATTAGTTCACATATTTAAAAATAATTAAAAATATAAAAATTTAGAAATCCAACTATTTTTGTGCAAAAATTAGTAAATTTGTGCCCTGAATTATTGGGCATGTATTTGGAAATACCTTTTGATAAAATTGATACCCTTTCCATATAGGGCATGGATTTGGCTTGGGAATCCTACAAAATTTTTGGTCACCGATGTATTTTGATAAAAATTGCTTAAAAAATGAAAAAAAAACAAAATTACTATTTTTTTTGTGTAGGTGCAAAATCAAAAAAGAGAAAGTGGATCTTGATCCATACCTTTTCCCAATTAGTAGTGGTCCCTGCCTCACCCCACGTCATGACAACAAAATTATTTGGTAGCATCATTTCTCCTTTTCTTCTCTAAAGCTCTTTTCACCTCCTCGCATAGTGAGAATAGTCTTTTTTCTCTTCTTTCCCTCTTTTCTTCCTTCCCTTTTCTTCTCTCTTTCTTCTTCTCTTTTCCCTCCCTTTCTTCTCTCCTCCCATTTCTTATTTTTCTCTCTCCTTGTCTTATATTTTGTTCTTTTTCATTATTTTTCATTATTTTTGCCATTTATTTGCCTTTTTCATGTTTATATCTATAATTTTGTATTCTTTCTAAAAACTCAAGGGGGAACCCTAGAATTAGAGGTATTAATCGTAGTAATACCATGTTTTGTGTGTAAATTTATAGTGTTCAAGTTCACACCCCTTTTACACCCCCCATCTATACAAACTCGATCACCACTTTTTATGTTCGCCCATAAGAGTCTACATCTTTCTTTAACATATTTATTTGGTCATAAATATATCAAAGAGAGGGCAAAATGTAGACACAAAAAATTGACTCACCCAAATGAGTCAATTCTTTCCTATATCCCTAGCTAGCCACCCAAACTTGCTAAGTATAAATTTAGGGCCCTTTTGCCTTGTCCCTTGGCCTTATTCCCTTAGCTTTACCAAATTCACATCCATTCTATATGGGACATAAATTTTGCTTACCAAATTTGTTCCTTGAAATGACGATGTATGAATTTGGCTTGCCAGATTTGTAGCTTGTATTAACGAGGCATGAATTTGGCATTATAAGGGTTTTTCTCACTAAAATCCCTCCCCTTGCTGACCCAGTTTGGGGTCAGCCTTTGCCCATGGTAAAAAACATTTCTATCCATTTTTCCCTCCATACCTCTTATAAATAAAATTTTGGATTCCCTAAGTTAGTAGAATGATTTCTAAGTAATTTCTAACTATTGACTCACTCATTTGCTCATGCTATGAAGTGTTCTAATATTGCAAGTTGTTTTCCTATTTTAGTCTTTAGTGATTGCTACCCATGGGGATTGGGTAGAGGAGTCTTGATGATTGGATAGATAAACCTTCTTATAGTGTGTTGAGGATATGATTGTACCTTAGACTTAATTATAAGCCTAAGTTACTATTATTTTATTATTTTCTATTTCTTGCACTTTGTATTCATGTGAGGCATAGTATACCCATGTTAGAAATATGTTGTTTAGTTTTTGGATGTTTAGTTAGACTACTAGAGTTATCATTTGTCTTCTAGCAGTTAGTTGACATCCTTGTTTAGCAGATTTTTATCTGTTAATTAAGTGGTTGGCCATGTTTGGCAAATTTTTACAACCAGTTAACCTACATGATTCTATTGTAAGTTTTATAGATTCCATTATCCCTAATGAATAAATAGCTTCACGTTTGAGTTTCATATCAGTGGTAATCAAAGTCGAAGGATATTTTTTTGTAGGAAGGAGGGCAAGTTTACCACTTCATTCCTAGGTGTCTCTTTGGGTTTTGCAACTAGTGCATCAGATCCTAGGTGGGTTCTTGTGTGACATTGTCTTGAGGCCAACCACAACATCAGTTTGTGAAGCTCAAAAGGTGGCAGAGGGAAGAATTTACCCCTGCACTAAATACCCATAAAATAAACCAGAGGGTAAAACCATGCTTGCCCTAAGGAAGGAAAGGAAATTTTTCCTATGTGGAGAAATTTGTCTGCTTTGAAGATCAGAGGGCTCAAGACATTTGAGAAGTAGTTTTAGAGTTTGAGGTAAAAATATGGTCAAAAAGAGCCATTGCACTCCTTTACCAAGAGTTTACTGAGAGTTTTCCAAAGAATATTTGAATTCCAAGTGCTTAATATATTGGGCAATTTTTGAAGGTTTTTACTACAAGTGAATGCAATAAAATATTAAAATTTAATATTAATATTAATATTTTAATAAGATTAAAATTTTACCTTATCATTTTAAGGTAAAAATAGGTTTTTTTCCTATTTAGAGGTATATCACCCTGTCGCGGCCAATTTTGTTGTGCTAGCTGGGTGCCATCATCAACAATCCCTACTAAAGGCCACCTTGGTGCACCATCCTCATTTCTTGTGAGACCAACTACAAACACCGATCAATGCTAATCATTCATGAGTGGGCCATATTCCAACCACCGAACGTAGCTATGACATATTTTAAAGGCTATGACCTGTCGATCGTAGCCTACAATAGCAGGCCTTGATGCATAGTAAGATACCATTTTTCATCATTACCACCACACCAATACTTATGATCGGATCACATGATAACAAATGGTGTTTGTAGACAAGAGCTCAGACAAGGACATCATCCATAGGTGGTGAAAAGTAACACATACTCTCGTACAAACCCCAAAATACATCTCAATTGAAGTATTCCTTGGATGATAAAATACTAATGTAGTGGCTTGGATGATGATGCATTAGCATCAATCATAGGTGGAAATAGCAAACACACAAACGAAACAAAATAATTTCATAGGAACATAGGATATTTTATTTGTAAAAATTTGATAGCAGTCTGATTAGTGGTTGAGCCAATTACTCAAACGACATGATCGAATACCTCAATGTCCAAGAAATGAAGAATCCAGATATTATTCATAAAAAAATCCCACTTGTATATAGATCTTGTTTGTATATGACAAAGGAGAAAAAAAATTAAAATCTATTCTAAAGGTTTTCCATCCAATAAAATTATGAAATCCAAACCCTAAATTTCTCCTCCAACCAATTGCGAACACGTGGTAGGTTTTTATTGGTTTGATGGGTATTCATGGTGCCAACGTTCGTATAATTTTTTTTGGAAAATTATTGTCAATTTTGGTGTGTTTTGACATATTACAGTCAATGGGGAAATTGTTTTGGTAGGGTTTGGACTTTCCAATGCCTTTTTGGGATTTTTTGAACATAGTTACTGTTTCTTGGTGGATAGACCATTTTTGGAAGGTGACAATTGTTGGTGAAATTTTTGGTAGGCATTGTGTTATATGATGTAGTCTTCAGGCACCGATGGATAGAAAATCACCAGTGGGAATTATCTAGGCTAGTTTGGCATATACACGTAAGCACATGGAAAATGACCTCAAATAAAACATGGAAAACCTTATTGTTGCAGTAGAAATTTTTGCAGATAAGGTATAAGATATTTTTGTGCAATTAACTCCTGATGATGTAAAAATTCATCATAATCATGCCAACAAAGCAAAATTTGAGGTCAAATTATATGACATATCAAGCGATCCTAATGTCTTATCTACATGGATTCTAGATATGTAAACTTGGTTCGCTTATGTTGAAATTCCTGAAGATGACCAACTTGCTTTTGCCACTGTCAAACTCACAAGCTTAGAAAAAGTTTTAATTGTAGAAAGACAAAGCCATAATGCTACCACAAATTGGAAAAAATTGATCAAAATTTTAAAAAACTGTCAAAATTCTGGAAAGAAATGCTACCAAAGTGACCTCACAACCAAGTGGTACTGATTGAGGTAAGCCTATAGTATATCAATTGTTGACTACATTTTTCAATTCAATGGGCTAGGGGTTCTTCTTGGTCTGAAAGATTCATAAAAGAAATTTATTAACAAGTTCACGTGTGGATTGCAAGATCAGATTTTTAGGGAAATAAAGTTCAATGATTTCATCACTTTGGATGTGGCATTCAAGCATGTCATTCTTGTATATGAGAAAGTTGGTGCCTCATACAAATCTCGACAGGACAATAGTTCCAAAGGAGAGAATCAACATCAATAAAATATGAAGAATACTTTTCATTCTTCCCCTCATTCTCCTTCTCCCACTTCTCCTAAAGCACATTATTCTTCTTCTCACTCTAAATATCCTTCTTCTTCAATGTATTGTGATTTTTGTAAAAAGCATGGTCATGTAAAATCTAAATATTTTACTTTTGAAAGAATGAAGAATAAGAAGTCCCTAATTATAAAACTTACAAATGAGGAACCACAAGATGATCCCATTGTGACTACAGGAACATAAGAAGAATATTAAGCTTTAAAGGGTAAAATAAATAAAGTTACCCTTATGATGAATGTTTTGGCACAAGGGGGCCATGACCATTTGTTTGTCACTAGAGCCCACCTTAATGAATCGCAAAATAATCTCATCACAAATTATTTTTTAGAGAAGTTGAAGCTTACCATAAAGCCATATCACCAATCCTATGCACTTGGGTGGAAGAATGTAGACTCTAAATCTAGCATCACACATAATTGAACCTTGAATTTAAATTTTGGTGATAATTTTATGCATAAAGGAAGATGTGATGTCATGGAGATAGATTGTTGTGGACTATTGCTTGGTAAACCCTATCAATTTGATAGGAATGCAGTATATCATGCTAAAAATAACACATACACTTTGGATTTGCATGATAAAACCTATTTGATACAAAGCACTACACCCACATCAAATTTGATACTAAGTTGTAGGCAACTTCATAAGCCATTAAGTTAAGTACTTATTTTTTCTCATACTTGCATAAGTCCCACACAAGAGAAAGAACAAGCATCATTAAAGGCTCATAACAAATAAGAAGCTTCACTTCCACAAAATGAAAAATCACAAGAGCTCGTGGTTAAGGAACCCATCACTCTCACTCATGATAAATATTCCAACCATTCTATTGGCATCATTTTGGGTACACCTATGGACACACAACCACTTGCTCCACAGAAGTTGCCTTTGGCTTTATCCTCTTCTACCATTGCATACACAAAGGAGCAAGCTAATATTACTTTATTCATTCAGCACCGACAAAGCCTTCAAGGCAAGATAACACAAGGCCTTGCAGGACACTCCATAGGAATAGAAAAGAGTGATGCACAAGCATTACACTCCTCACTCATCTCAAGTTGGAGATAAAGTTTAGCTTTCTTTGGATAAGTGACACTTTCTAAAGACACCATTTTAGAATCCTCCTTTGGTACCTGAATGATGCAGGAGCCTATCTTTAGAGGGTTTTTTAAAAGGAGTTTTAAAGTAAGTTTTTATTACTCAAAATGGAATTCTTTGACGCAAAATATAATTTGCCGAAAATGGTAATTACTTAAAAAAGTAAATTTTGATGAAAATATAATTTTTTGAAAATGGTAATTACTTAAAAAAGTAAATTTTGATGAAAAAATAATTTTCCGAAAATAATAATTACTTAAAAAGACATTTTTTGGTGGAAAAATAAATTTGTCGAAAATAGTAAATTTTTAGGATTTTAAGTTTTAGGGTTTTCTTTTAGGGCTTCAAACATTAGAGTTTTCTTTTAGGGTTTATTTGGGGATATATATTCCCTTGGTATTGCATTGTAGAAGGGGAAGTGAATCCATGAATGACAAAAGAAATTATTTATTGGTTTATTTCCATGTATTGTAGTTTTTATGTGAATGGAGGGTTTTTATGATTATTTTCATTTATTACAGTTTTTATGTAAATGGAGGGTTTTATATATTATTTTTATTTATCGTAGTTTTTATGTATTTGAGGTATTATGTTTTGACCTCTTGCATCCAGATTTACATCATTTTGTATCGGAGCAAGTTGGATCTTGCTGGGGAGAAAAGAGAAGAAAAGAAAAGAGAAAATGAGAGAGAGCAAAGGGACTCTATAAAAAAATGGTACTCTGTGCAGTGCTTGTCGAAGGTTTGTAAAACCTTAGAGACAGGAATTGACACTCTGTGTAAGTGCTTGCAGGAGGTTTTTTTATATAAAAGCCTTAGATAAAGAGATTGGCACTTTGTGTAGTGCTTGGAGAAGGTTTGTAAAACTTTGGAGATAGAAATGTACACTTTGTGTAAGTGCTTGTAGGAGGTTTTTTTATTACAACCTTAGAGGGAGGAATTGACACTTTGTGTAGTGCTTGCAGAAGGTTTGTAAAACCTTAGAGAAATAAATTGGCACTCTGGGTAGTGCTTGTAGGAGGTTTTATTTTCATTAAAAACCTTAGAGGGAAGAATTGGCACTTTGTGTAGTGTTTGCGGGAGGTTTGCTATTTTAAAACCTCGAAGGAATAAATTGGCACTATGTGTAGTGCTTGCACGAGGTTTGAGATATAAAACCTCAGAGGGATATTGGTACTTTGAAGAGTACTTACAGATGTGTGGCACTCTATGGAGAGCAATTATGAGTTTGATCAAAGAAACTCGCAAAAGCAGATTTCTTTTCAACCAAAGGAGAATGATGTAGAAGCCTATCTTTAGAGGGTTTTTTTAAAAGGAGTTTTAAAGTAATATTTTTTTTACTCAAAATGGAATTATTTGATGCAAAATATAATTTGCCGAAAATATTAATTACTTAAAAAAGTAAATTTTGATAAAAAAATAATTTGCCAAAAATAGTAATTACTTAAAAAGACATTTTTTTGGTGGAAAAATAAATTTGCTGAAAATAGTAATTTTTTATTTTTAGGGTTTTAAGTTTTAGGGTTTTATTTTAGGGCTTCAAGTTTTAGGTTTTTCTTTTAGGGTTTCTTTGAGGATATATATTCCCTTGGTATTGCATTGTAAAAGGGGAAGTGAATCCATGAATGACAAAAGAAATTATTTATTGGTTTATTTCCATGTATTGTAGTTTTTATGTGAATGGAGGGTTTTTATGATTATTTTCATTTATTATAGTTTTTATGTAAATGGAGGGTTTTATATATTATTTTCATTTATCACAGTTTTTATGTACTGGGAGGTATTATGTTTTGACCTCTTGCAGCCGGATTTACATCACTGAACCTATCATCAGCCCTACAATAGTAGTGGCACCTAATCGTCAACTTTCACTCATTTCAAATAGATTTTTCAAGATGAAGACTCGTCACACTCGACAAGGTTCTTCCACTTCTTATCTTGTTGTCCACCACAGTCACTTTCCATACATGAGTCACTAGATTCCTCACCATTAGATGGTCCATGAATTTCAATATTTATTGAGAGTATTGGGGTCTAATGCTTCTATGGTTGGGAGGAATGTTGACGATATTATTGTACCTTAGGCTTAATTATAAGCCTAAGTTATTATTATTATATTATTTCCTATTTCTTGCACTTTGTATTCACGTGAGGTATAGTACACCCATGTTGGAAATAGGTTGTTTAGTTGTTGGATGTTTAGTTAGACTATTAGAATTGTCCTTTATCTTCTAGAATTTAGTTGGCATCCTTGTTTAGCAGATTGTTTTCTGTTAGTTAACTGGTTCGCCATGTTTGGTAAATTGTTATAACCACTTAACCTATGTGATTCTATTGTAAGCTTTATATACTTCATTATCCTTGATGAATAAACAACTTCACGTTTGAGTCCATATTAGAGTGCTTCTTCCATATCTTCATTGTTACTTGCTTTCTCTATCAACTCATTAGGTTTTATATTTGCTTTAGTTTAAATTGTAAGTCTATTTTTGCTATTTTATGCTTAATTTATCATTTTTTGAGGCCCAAAAAGAGCATTTGAATCAAATTCATGCCTCACTTGTATAGGGTGTGAATTTGGTAAGCCAAATTCATGCTCCCTATTTACAAGGCATGAATTTGGTAAATTAGGGCTTAGGAGTAAGTTTTGCACCCTAAACCCTAATTCACATTGTGCATTTTTAGTATTCTACTGTGTTTATCATATCTATATTTCATTTTACTATTACATATCTCTTTCACTTTATTTATGCATGTTTAAGATGTCAAAGAGAATTTTGCTTTCGAATGATCAACTAAAAGGAACAAGGAGGCTTGACCAGTGTGCCTCCAAGCTCAGTCTTATAGTAACCTAAGTAGGCGCCCAGATGTTGATCAAATTTTCTAGGTTTTGTGAAACTATTTTGCAGGCTTGGAACCCTTGGATACTCTAGATGCAAGATAAATCTTGGATCAACTATCGAATCAAATAAGTACCCTAATAGATATTTAGGTTGTTTGGTGTTTTATTTCTATCCATTTATGTTAAAAACATAGATTGCAATAAAAAGGAAAGCATTTGATTAAATTTCTATGCATTTGAAAGAACAAAATCATATAGTGTGCAACTAGGGTTTTAATCTTATTTTTGCATTTCCCTTGGACCTTTTCTCAAAGACTTTATTTTACATTCCTAGGGTTATACATCATTGAATTACAAAATCATGCTAGGGTTAGCTCGTCTTCTTGCATCTTGTGTCTTGTATTGTTCTCTATTTTTCATAGTTTAGTTTAGAAAGGCCAAACAATAGGTGTGTGCTTAATTAACACACCAAACACTTTCACCCTATACTTTGAGAAAGTTCTAAAATCATTCATGGTGAAATTGTACTTTTGTGTCCACGAGTGTAGAGAATATAACACACCCTCGTGGTTCACCTGGGCTCCTCGTGAATCCAGTTGAGAATCATATGTGATAGGGTAATTTTACCATATACACAAAGCTAAAGCATTATGTATTCTTTAGAGGATTGGACCTACCATTATTTGTTGAAATTTATGGCTTGAAATGAATAATAGAAATTTTAAAAATAAATATCAAAATCATGCCCAAGTTTGGAACCGTATTAGTGCCTCTTTTGCAGAATATCTACAAATATGGTGTTCATCATC
Source organism: Wollemia nobilis (assembly GCA_028583015.1). Taxonomy (NCBI): domain Eukaryota; kingdom Viridiplantae; phylum Streptophyta; class Pinopsida; order Araucariales; family Araucariaceae; genus Wollemia; species Wollemia nobilis. The sequence goes on from JAQPPZ010000523.1 coordinate 28,758,462, forward strand.
GGAAGTCTCAATTACAGAAAAAAGGGTGTGAATAACTTGGCTACAGGCTTTGAACATGCATGGAAGAGTCATCTACGAAAATGAAATTAAAACAAAGGATCTACTTTGATCTATGGTAAAATGGAAATGTTTAGAAATTGGGTTTATCAAAATTAATTTTGAAGGTACTTCTAAAGGAAATCCAGGAAAATTTGGTGGAGATGGTGTTTTTATAAATAGTGAAGGAAACATTATTCTCAATTATTCATAACCAACTAACAATTATGCAAAGGCTAGGGCACTTATTACAAATATTAAAATTATAGCAAAAGAAATGATGAAAATATATTTCAATTGAGGGGGCTCACAAATTATCACCAAGATATTAACAATTTCGGATGTGAATACTAGATAAAAAATAATATTATTTTTGATATTCATCCTCTATTACAAGAGGTAATCTCGTGCCAATGTGAGCATATTTATAGAGAAGGAAGTCAAGTAACTGATAAATTAGCAAATTATGGTATTGATATCAAGGAGTTGATTGTGGAAACATAGCACTTCTAAAAAGTTGAAAAATATATTTAAGAGAAAAAATAAATGAAAAAATCGTAATAAAAATATATTCTAAAATAATATAATATTTTTATAATTTGATAGAAGTTACCCAATAAAAATTACATATAACCGCTCTCTATATAATTAAAAAATAAAATTTAAAATTTAAAGAAAAAATATTCCAAATTTCAAAGATTCATTTAAAAAATATATATTAAATTAATATTTAAAATTTATAAAAAGTACTACTAGAAGATTTTAAAATATGTATTTATTTTTTTTTTATAAGATTTTTCTAATATAATATTCTTTTCCTCCATGAAAGAATGATCGTGGAGTATTTATCTTTCTTAATCTTGGAAAGACAAGATGTTTTCCAAACAGACGTGGCGGATTTATCATGCAAAGAGGCTTTGCCAAATACAAATACAAATACAAATATATATATATATATATATATATATATATAAAATCAATTTAGCACGTTTATCTTGTTATTATCTAAGTATGATTCTTTTAATAATGAATCCAAAGCCTAAATTAGTAGGATATCTTATAGACTTTTTCAACTCTTCAATACCGAATTATTTACAAAGCCAAAATATGAAACTTTTTTTAACTTTTTAATGTTGAATTATTCACTGTTCTTAAGGATTAATAGATTGATAAGTTTTAGTCCATGATATGGTCCATGAATTTCCATATTTGTTGAGAGCATTGGGGTCCGATGCTTCCATGGTTGGGAGGAGTGTTGAGGATATGATTGTACCTTAGGATTAATTATAAGCCTAAGTTATTATTATTTTATTATTTTCTATTTTTTGCACTTTTTATTCACGTGAGACATAGTATACCCATGTTGGAAATAGGTTGTTTAGTTGTTGGATGTTGTTAGAATTTTCCTTTATCTTCTAGAAGTTAGTTGACATCCTTGTTTAGCAAATTGTTATCTGTTATTTAAGTGGTTGGCCATGTTTGGAAAATTGTTACAACCACTTAACCTACGCGATTCTATTGTAAGCTTTATATATTCCATTACCCCTAATGAATAAACAAATTCACATTTGAGTTCCATACTTTTTCTAGATCTTCCATATCTTCATTGCTCCTTGCTTTCTCCATCAACTCAACAAGTTTTATATTTGCTTTACTTTAATTTTTAAGTCTATTTTTTCTATTTTATGCTCAATTTTTCATTGTTTTGAGTCCCAAAAAGAGTATCTAAACCAAATTCATGCCTCACTTGTATAGGGTGTGAATTTGGTAAGCCAAATTTATGCTCCCCATTAACAAGGCATGAATTTGGTAAATTAGGGCTTAAGGGTAAGTTTTGCATCCTAAAATACTGATTTACATTGTGTATTTTTAGTATTCTACTATGTCTATCATGTCTATATTTCATTTTACTATTACATATCTATTTCACTTTGCTTGTGCATGTTTCAGATGTCATAGAGTATTTTTATTTCGAATGATCAACTAAAAGTACCAAGGGGGCTTGACCGGTGTGCCTCCAAGCTCAACCTTATAGTAACCTAAGTAGGTCCCCAAATGCTGATCAAATTTTCTAGGTTTTGTGAAACTATTTTGCAGCCTTGGAATTATTGGATACTCTAGATGCAAGATAAATCTTTGATCAACTATCGAATCAAATAAGTGCCCTGATAGGTCTTTATGTTGTTTGGTGTTTTTTTCTATTCATTTATGTTCAAAACCAAGATCACAATAAAAAGGAAAGCATTTGATTAAATTTCTATGCATTTGAAAGAACAAAACCATATAATGTGCAGCTAGGGTTTTAATATTGTTTTTGCATTTCCATTGGACCATTTCTCAAAGACTTTATTTTACAATCCTAGGGTTAGACATCATTGAATTACAAAATCATACTAGGGCTAGCTCTTATCTTCTTGTATCTTATGTCTTACATTGTTTTCTATTTTTCATAGTTTAGTTTAGAAAGGCCAAACAATAGGTGTGTGCTTAATTGACACACCAAACACTTTCATCCTAGACTTTGAGCAAGTTCTAAAACCATTCTTGATGAACTCATCCTTTTGTGTCCCTGAGTTTAGAGAATATAACACACCCTCGTGGTTCACCTCGTCTCCCCACATATCTAGTTGATAATCATATGTGATAGGGCAATTTTTCCCATCCACACAAAGCTAAAGTATTATATATTCTTTACAGGATTGTCCCTACTATTATTTGTTGAAATTTATGGCTTGAATGGAATAATAGAAATTTTTAAAATAAATGTCAAAATCATGCCCAAGTTTGGAATCATATTACTTCCTCTCTTGCAGAATATCTACAAATATGGTGTTCATCATGGGAAGTCTCAATTAGAGAAAAAGAGGTGTGAATAACTTGGCTACAGGATTTGAACATACATGTAATAGTCATATACGACAATGAAATTAAAATAAAGGATCTACTTCGATCTACGGTAAATTGGAAATGTTTAGAAATTGGGGTTATAAAAATTAATTTTGATGGTGCTTCTAAAGGAAATCCGGGAAAAGTTGGTGGAGGTGGTGTTTTTAGAAATAGTGAAGGAAAAATGATTCTCACTTATTCATAACGAACTAACAATTATGCAAAGGCTAGGACACTTCTTACAAGGATTAAAATTGTAGCAAAAACAATGATGGAAATATATTTCAATTGAGGGAGCTAACAAATTATCGCCAAGATATTAACAAAAATGGATGTGAAGACTGGATAAATAATAATAATATTGTTGATATTCATCCTCTATTACTAGAGGCAATCTCTTGCCAATGTGAGCATATTTATAGAGAAAGAAATCGAGTAGCAGATAAATTAGCGAATTATGGTGTTGATATCAAGGAGTTGATTGTGAAAACATAACACTTCTAAAAAATTGAAGAATATATTTAAGAGAAAAAATAAATAAATAACCGTGATAAAAATCTATGCTAAAACAAATATAATATTTTGATATTTGGAGGAAAGTGACCCCAATAAAAAGTACATATAACCCCTCTTTATATAAAATTAAAAAATGATATATAAAATTTAAAGAAAAAAAAGTATTCCAAATTTTAATTTTCAATTTAAAAATATATATTAAATTAATATTTAAAGTTTATAAAAAGTACTACTTTTTTAACTCTTAACTGGAGAAGATTTTTTTCAAAGTGGGTGGGTGGGATTAACACACCCCAGAGTTATATATCTGCATGCATGTGAGGGAGAGGGATTTGAACCTAGGACCTTCCTTTTCCTAAAATTTTTACAGACTTCCTCCAACTCTCCTACATCACTCGATATTAAAAAAGATCTTAAAATATGTATTTAATTTTTTTTTATAAGCTTTTTCTAACATAATGTTTTCTTCCTCCACGAAAGAAAAATGACCGTGGAAGATTTATCTTTCTTAATCTTGGAAAGGCAAGATGTTTTCCAAAAAGACGTGGAAGATTTATCATAGAAAGAGGCTTTGCCAAAAAATATATATATATATATTTAAAATCAATTTAAGCACATTCATCTTGTTATGATCTTAAATCTGATTCTTTTAATAAAGAATCCAAAGACTAAATCAGTGGGATATCTTATAGACTTTTTCCAACTTTTAAATACAGAATTGTTTACAAATGGCACTTTTTTCTAACTTTTTAATGTTGAATTATTTACTAGATTGATAAATTTTAGTGTTTAAGATTTAGGTTTAAAAGTTGGATATACCTTTTTGTAAAGGTCGTAATCTCATCTGAATTTGTTCACTAGACAACAACCTCAATACCAATCCAAATAACAAAAAGGTAAAATAAAGATTATGAAAAACAACCTCTAGATTTAAAATTGTTTGATAATAGAAAGGAATGCCTATAAAAACAAAACTGAACTGTTTACAGAACCATATGTCTAAAAATAGGAAGTCAGACATGAAACAATGCAGAGACTTGTCTTTTACAACAGACATGGTAGATAGATAGATAGGTATTAACGTCATGGAATATACCATTGACTTGCAATATTGGCAAAATAAATAAATCAACAGAATAAAAAATATCTTAAAAAGAGGATCCAAAAAAGTCTAAAGAAGGATTCCAAATTAATAAAAAATAAAACTAATCTGTTTACAAAACCATACCCCTAAAGATAGGAAGTCAAGTAAGAAACATTGCAAGATAGGCAAAAATAAATAAATCAACAGAATAAAAAATATTTAAAAAAAATCCAAAAACTTCTAAAGAAGGATTCTAAATTAATAAAAAACAAAACTGAACTGTTTACATAACCATACCCCTAAAAATAGGAAGTCAGGTACGAAACAAAACAATGCACGAGACTAATCTTTTACAACAAACATAGTATATACTTTGTGGGATGAAAATTCCAATCATTAAATATATCACTAAATTTAAAATAAATAAATCAACAAAATAAAAAAATATTTAAAAAAATTCCAAAATCTAAAAAGGATTCCAAGAAGACAAGAACAGCAATCACGTCAGGTCACTTAATTATTTATAAGTGTGTTCTTTTTTTAATACAGTGCATAGTTCAAACCTTGAGCTTACAACCAGAGCTATCACATCACTTAATTATGGGAGACAAGCATGCGACCCTCACAAATACAGCAATCACGTAACTTAATTATGGGAAATCCAAGCGCCTGCCTGGTAAGAAGAAAGATGAGGATGGTTCATCTCGTATCTCTCTCCTCTTAGAATCGGAGTTTTTACACACATATTTTCATAAGGATAAGTTAGTGAAAGATATTTATGTTTTGAAAGAGGTTATTGAGTGGAAGAATTCAGTGATCCACAATCTAAAGCTAGTGGAGATTAAATAGTGTGTTATTTGGAGTTTGTTGAATATAGCAATTGATTGCTGTGAGGAAGTGTCTAGGCTGGCGAGTGATGTTGTTCTAGAAGTCGATTCATTGGTTTAGAACTTCCTCGGTTCTCTCCAGGTTTCTTCCAGTTCTTCATTTCTCTCTACTGATTTGTTTTTCTATGTTTGGTGTTGTCTTTTGGACCCTCTCCATTGGGGTGGTGGTCTCTTATTGGTATAGGTTTTCCTTTGGTGTTGCTCTAGCTTTCTTGGAGGTTTTGTAAAAGGTTTTGGGGTCCCTTTCAAAACCATCTTTTTTTAATAGTATATAACAAAAAAAAATTACTTTCTAATTAAAAATAACATTTAACAAATAAAGTTAAAAAAAAAAATTCAACTCTTTTTAATTTGTAAATATAAATATTTTAATTTTCAATTTAAAAATATAAATTAAATTAATGTTTAAAATTTATAAAAAGGACAACCTTTTCTAACTCTTAAGTGGGAAAGATTTAAAATAGGTATTTAATTTTTTTATAAGATTTTTTTAACATAATATTTTTATCTCCACCAAAGAATGAATACAAATCTACATTTTATACATGATTTATCTTTATTTATCATGGAAAGACATAAGCTTTATCATGGAATGAACTTTAAAGGAGATAGTAGAAAGACAAACAATTAGGATTCTTATGTGAAAGACAAACAATTACTTTCTTATTATCATAATTCATTAAAAAAGGAGGAGTCATATTGATTCCAAAAATCTAGTGAGAAATGGCCTAAGGAGATAGAAATATAAAAAAATCCATGCTATAGTAAAAATAATTTTTGTTTGTTGTCATATCAAACATATTATAACCCTAGATAGAAGACATATTGAGGAAGAAGAAGATATAAGAAAATAAGTAGTAAATTATTTCAAAAATATTTTATCAGATTTTAGGGAAAATAAGAAAGCACAAGAAAAACTTCTACAAAATATTCCATCTATTATCACTTAGCGATAATGAAATCTTGACTAAGAAGATTTCAATTTTCAGATTTCTCGTGTCATAATCCAACTCAGTGTTCCTTTTCTCTTAGAGACGCATTAATTAGATGTGTGGGGACTGGTGTGGTGAGGGTTCCAATGGTCTTTTATGATTTAGCGCTATCTTTTTACCTAATAGTGCTCATTCCAATCATTTCTTTAATTTTTCAAAAGCCTAATTGGAAGGATGACATCCTTTCATATGTTTCTAGACCTGAGGTGGTTGGTGGGTGGGCCAGTTTTTTAAATGCAATGATCATTGTTTTTTGTGTTGGTCAATGTTGGTTGCTCCGTGGACTATTTTACTTAATTCATATTCATTATGTCAGTTCACTATCCTTTACCATTTTAGATTCACTTTGAAGTTTTTTATGGGGAAGAAGGCGATGTAGTTTCCAATGGTTTGTTCATGGCTGGCTTTGTCAGACCCATATTCTATCTTGGACGTTCAGAAGCTTCGATGGAAGGTTTTTAGTTCTTTGATTGCTTCTATTGCTTGGATTGTGGACCTGAGTAATTTGCATCACGTTTGGTAGACCCTACCTTTCAATATTACTCTATTTTATGACATCATCCTAATTTTTCAAAGCTTTATGGGGATTGGGGGTTCCTTATAGTCTTCTTTCATCCGTCACATGTCTCCTCATTTTTGCAGGTGGGAGTCTTTCTATAGGTGTTCTCTTCGATACGCGATGGGTGTCATGGTGGATGTTGGAGTCTCTGCTCAGGTGCCTTGTTTTCTGTGTGATAAGAAAATTTTGCATGAGGAATTTTGTATGGTTTTGTGTATCGTTCAATCATGAGTTAATGGATTTTTAGAGGGACAAGATCGATTTTATTCTCTAGGGCATTATTTTCAGTTTGGGGAATTATATATTGTTTGAAGTCTCCCCAGTGGTGATTTTAGGAGTGCTTGGGGTTCTCTAGGTGTAGCATTTTTTAGAGTGGATGTTACCGCCCGAGATTGACTGATCAGGGTATGGACTTCTTTAACTCCTTTATTTGACCCTATAAATTATGGTTGGGTTCTGAGTGGTTCTATCTGAAGTCTTTAGACTATGTTGTGGGAGAGCTTGTTCTACAAAAGAAGGGAGAGTCTACTAGAAGTTTGTCAATGGGTAAGGCAAACATTTTTAGCCCCAAGTCACATCTATTTAAACCCCATATGGAACCCACATATTTTTCGATCGATGATGAGGTGAAATCAATTCTTATGATCGGTGGTCTTCTAAACTATATTCAAAAGTTTCACGGCCATAATTTAGTCCTATCAAAGTGGTTGGCTTCGATATAGGATGAGGATTGGGTGAGAGTGGGCAATTGGTATTTTGAGGTTTTGATTGAATTGATATGTAGGACCACGAGCCTAATATTATATGGAGTTTACCACAATAGAGATAATTATTCACTACTTACGAAGATTAGCCTCTTCTTGGATGTTGAGAGTTTCTTCCCAGATTACAAAATAGTTTTAGTTCCAAGGTGTTGTCTCCACCGTGGGATAGGGTGGGGAAATTTATCATGAACTACTTTACCTTGGATTCTACGTGCAAAGTGATTTGTAGTTTCCATGCAATATTTCTTAATCACCTTTGAAGGTAGTTGTGGATGAATATCCCCATGTTTTTGTTTCAGTCCATGAAGAAGTATATGTTGGATGTTCAAGATTGTAGAGGTTAGGTCCCTTTGCATCAAGGTCTAGAATTATTAGTGTTTGAACATGCCATATCTAAGAATATTTTAGTTGCTAAGGAGCTCCTTAATCCTATCATTGATCAACTGGTTGTTGTATCCTATTTTCCTAAGTATGATTTTGAGGGTTTGAGCGCTGGAAGTGAGGATCTATACTCATTTTCCATAGGTTTTGGGGCTAACAAAATCTCTAGAAAGATTCATGTCTCGACAAAAGGTGTGAAAGGTAAAGTATCCCAAAGTAAATCTATAAGTAGTGATTTTATAAATAACTTGTATAATGAGCTTAAGCTTAGGCCTGATATGGTATGGGGGCTCTGTCTATGATCAGGGTGAAAAGTAGTGGTGCCAGGAAATCCAAGAACCTGTTTGGTAAGAAGAAAGATGAGGAGGGTTTGTCTCCTATATTTATCCCCTCTGAATCAGAGCTCCTACCTAGATATTTCCATAAGGATAAGCTGGTGATAGATGTTTATGTTGTAGAAGAGGCTATTGAGCAGAATAAGTGATCCACAATCTAAAGTTGATGAAGATTAAATAGTGTGCTATTTGAAGTTCACTGAAGATAGCAATTGACTAATCTAAGGAAGTGTCGAGGCTAGCGGGTGATATTGTTTTAGAAGTCAATTCATTGGTTTAGAACTTCCTCGGTTTCTCCAGGTATCTTCCATTTCTCCATTTCTCTCTATTGATTTGTTTTTCTATGTTTGGTGTTGTCTTTTGGACCCTCTCCATTAGGGGGGTGGTCAGGTTTCTTCCAGTTCTCCATTTATCTCTATTTATTTATTTTTCTATGTTTGGTGTTGTCTTTTGGACCCTCTCCATTAGGGGGGTGGTCTCTTATTGGTATAGGTTTTCCTTTGGTGTTGCTCTAGCTTTCTTGTAGTTTTTGTGAAAGGTTGTGGGGTCCCTTTCAAAACCCTCTTTTATTAATAGTATATATAAAAAAAATTCTACGTTCTAATTAAAAATAATATTTAACAAATAATGTATAAAGTTAAAAAATATTTTCAGCTCCTTTTAATTTGTAAATACGAATATTTTTATTTTCAATTTAAAAATATAAATTAAATTAATGTTTAAATTTTATAAAAGTGACAACCTTTCCTAACTCCTAAGTGGGGAAGATTTAAATTAGGTAATTAATTTTTTTAAAGCTTTTCTAATATCATATTTTTTATCTCCACCATAGACTACAAATCTACTTTTTATACATGATAATATTTATCTTTATTTATCATGGAAATACAAAAGCTTTATCATGGAATGAACTTTACAAGAGATAGTAGAAATTAATGGAATGTATTAGGATTCCTGTGTTAAAGAAAAATAATTACTTTTTGATTATCATAATGCATTGAAAAAGGAGTCTTATTGATTCCAAAAATCTAGTGAGAAATGGCTCAAGAAGATATAAATACAAAAAACATCCATGGTATAATAATTTTTTTTTTTTATAACCCTAGATAGAAGACATATTGAGGAAGAAGAAGATATAAGGAAGTAAGCAATAAATTATTTCAAAAATATTTTATCAGAGTTTAGGGAAGATAAGGAAGCACAAGAAAAACTTCTACAAAATATGCCATCTATTATTACTTAGGGACAAAATGAAATCTTGACGAAGAAGATTTCTATGGAGGAACTCCATGAAGTAGTTTTCTATTTCTATCTTAAAAATGTGCCTAGCCTTGATAATTTTCTTGCAATTTTCTTTCAATTTTTTTGGATTTATTAAAGAGTGATATGTTATATGTGGTTGAAGAAACCAAAAAATTAAGGCTATAAGAAGTGATATCAATGCTACTTTTATTACGTGGTTACCAAGAAAGGTGACACAAAATATTTTGATAATTTGTGTCCAATAAGCCTTTGTAATATGCCTATTAAGATCATTTAAAAAATTATGGAAAATAGGTTGAAGGGCATTCTAGGGTGTCTTATCTTAGAGGAACAAGGTGGCTTTGTTCAAGGTAAACAAATTCTTGATGGAATAATTATTGCATAAGAGACTATACATTCTCTTCATTCCATGAAAACCAGGTATGCTTTTGAAATTAGATATGACCAATAGTTGGTGTGACTGGATTAAATGTTGTTATAGCACTACACTTGAAAATAAAACATTTTTGCTACTTGACCAACCATTAGGAGAGGCAAGTGCGACAGGTACACCAATCACTAGGAGAAATGAAATTGCAATTAATGCAAATACAGACGATTGGAAAGCAATAGTCATGGTTGTGATCTTAAAAGCTTCCAACAGATTCAATAGACTATACCATCTGATCCCTATCCGGTCAATTTATAACCAATTGCACTACGGATTTCAATGGTTTTGGTGTTGGGTACTTCAAGTCATATTGTGGACTTTATCAAGATGATCCTATTTATCCATATCTATTCATTATTTTGGGGGAAGCATTAGGAAGAGTCTTTTCAAAGGTAAAAATGGAAGGAAAAATTAAGGGTATTTAAGTTCCAAAAAATGGTCCCTTTGAATGTTATCTCCAATTTTTTAATGATACTTTTCTTTTGGTCCATCTCTAGTTAGTGAGGCCTTGGAGTTTAAATCAATATTATCCTGTTATGGGAAGGCTACTAGACAATTGGTAAATACTTCAAAATCCAGGGTTTTTTATTAATACAACCCTATTTCATTAATACAAACCTAGATTTACAATAAATTATTCTGAATACTTTAGGTTTTGAAATTGAAAATTTTCCATCAACCTACTTGGGTATTCCTTTGTCTAATAAATGACATAAAAAGGAGCATTGGATCTCTTTTTTGGATAGGATGAAAGCTTGCTTGGCAGATTGAAAAGGTAAGTTCGTAACCATGGTAGGAAGGCTATACATTATAGAGACTAATTTACAATCCATTCCTATTTATATGATGTTACTTTCAAGACCACTAACAAGTATTGCTTCAAAAATCGATAAAATTCAAAGTCGGCAAGCTTGTGAGAAAAAAATTAGGTTTCATATTTGTAAGTGGGATAGAGTTTGTACTTGGAGGAGCATGGTTTGTGAAATTGTAAACTTATGAAACAAAGCTTGGGTGGGGATTATTCAAAGATCAAGAAAAGAATTGGGTAAAACTATTATTTCAAAAATATAGGTTATGTTGATGCAATGAAATTGTTTAGGAAAATAACTCTACCCAAAGGATCATCAACATGGAACTTCATATCAAAGACTTTGCAATTGATAAAGAAATATATTAGATGGTGTTATGCTTGGTTGAAGCCTTATCCTGTTATCTCTTTATCTCTAACTCAAAATGGAAACCATTGGCTCAAGTGTGCCTAGAATGTAAAGGTTCAAAAGTCAAATATTATATTATTATGAGAAAAAAATCCAGATCATGGATTTATTTTAGTATTCTAGTTGAAGGATAGGAACTCAAAAAATTACAAATGAACTTAAAAAAATGTTTTGTGAGATTTATTTTCCAATTTTTACATGAAAGGATGAGTTGGTTTGGAATTTATCAAAGGATGGTGGATACTAGGTAAAGTTGGGATATGAGGATTTAGAACAATCAAAATTTCATTCTTTCAAAAATTTTCCTTGGAAGAACATGTTGTCATTAGAGGCTCTTCCTAAGACCTCAACATTTCTTTGGTTAGCATTTCAAAGTAAGATTCTTATTTTAGAGATTCTACAAAGAAGATGGTATTATGGACCCTACATATGTGCCTTGTGTGAGAAGTATTTCGAAATGTAAAACCATTTACTTCTTCAATGTTCTTTTGCTTAAACTATTTGAGATTGTTTTTTAAAAAATATGAAATTATATTGGGTAGCTCCATCAACATTGAAAGAGTTAATAAAATGTTTGATAAATTATTTCAATGGTAAAGAATTATGTATTCTTTGGATAATAAGCCTTGACATTATTTGATGGAATTTATGGCTTGAAAGGAATAATAGAATTTAAAAAAATAAATATCAAAATCATGCCCTAATTTTGAAATCATATTAGTAACTTTCTTGCAAATGTCTACAAATATGGTGCTTTTCATGGGAAGTCTCAATTGTAAAAAAATATGTGCTAATAACTTGGCTACAGAATTAAAAAAAATGATCTACTTTGATCTATAGTAAAATAGAAATGTTTAGAAATTAGGTTTATCAAATTTTTTTTTGATGGTACTTCTAAAGGTTGTGTTTTTAGAAATAGTGAAGGAAAAATACTCCTCACTAGGTTTTTTCATTTCCAGTTTGTTGATCCACAACATGTCATTAATGTTATGAGCAAAGGGTCTTGGTATATTAGAAATACCCTTTTAATTCTTCAGCCTTTGCATCATAATTTTATAGTTTCTGCTGATGATTTCTTGTGTGTCCTCGTTTGGGTGGAATTCCCAGGTCTCCCTTTGCCCCTTTGGCCATTCTTGCCACAACTTTTCACACCTATTGGCAAGTTTGTGTGCATGGAGCCATATAAATTCTATGTTGTGCAGCCATACAAACACATTTGTGTTGAAATTGATCTATCAAAGGATATTAAGGATTCTATTAATATTCAGGTTGGGGAGACCTATTTTCAACAACGGGTGGTTTATATCAATCTTCCCAATACCTGTTATCGATGTCAATCTACTGCCCACAAGATAAAATATTGCCCTCTTATGGAGGGTTCATTCAAAAATCGAGTTTCAGTAGAGACACCTTCAAACAAATAAATCTTCCCCTCCCACTAATGGGAAAGAACAACAAAGGAAATCGACCATAAACGTCTATGGGAGCTGGTAAAAATGAGTCTCATCCGAGCTCTCAATTTGGGGTTTCTCATACAACTTCTATAGAAGAAAATTCAGTTTCTCTTCCTATAGGTACCTCTTTTGGTAATAACAAAAAAAATTCCTCGATTATTCAAGCCTCCCAGTCATCTAAGACGTTAGCTATGTCAGTGCCCTCTCTCTCAAGTGAATACCAGGTTTCTCCACCTAATACTTCTAGTGAAGTTCCCTCACGAAACCCTCATTGCTCTCATAGTCCAGTTAGGGATACCTCAGACATCCCTTTGGAGAAGCGATGATAGACAATTTTTTTTTGTGAAATTCATAATAAGTTTCTCACAAATACCTTTGAATCCTTAGCATATTTTGAGGGCTCTAAGGTCCTCGACAAAAATATGCTCCTCGATTGTGTCTCATGAAGTGCTTATCTTGGAATATTAGGGGTTTGATAAATCTTGTGCATAAGTACATAGTGCGTTAGGGTCTAGATAACTTCAAGGTAAAAAATGGTAATATTGATATCCTTTGCCTTCAAGAAGTCAAAGTCACTAATTTTATGTTGTCAAGTACTTGCTCCTTTCTCTGGCCTCAAGGACACACCTTTCATACTTTGCATGGGATGGGTAAAGGAGGAGCAGTAATTTATCTTTCAAAATCTTATCATTCTAAAATGATCTCTTGGGGTTGTGATCCTTCTAATCATGTTTTTTGGGTTGTGATGGATATTTATGGCCATCTTCTTGGTGTGCTCAACATCTATGCTCCTAACGATGCCAATGATCATTGTGTGTTGTGGCGATGGGCAACACTCTCTCTTCCCCCTGCTATTTGGTTTCTCTATGGGGACTTTAACATGATCGAATTCCCACATGATAAAGTGGGTCTTCTTCCCATGATGTGGGCTACAAGGAAAAGATAAGCATGGCTTTTCATGAAAGAAAATTTGGGGCTTTCTAATCCCAATAGCTACTTTTTACCCTCTTCATTCCCAGCTAGTGTTTGGTTCACATGGTCTAACAATCAACAAGGTGAGAATCATGATTTAAAAACATTGGATATAGCCATGCTATCTAATTATGATATTTTCTCCTTCGAGCAGACCTCACATTCTTCTCCCTTTATCTTTGTCCATCCTGAGCTCTACTTGTCTGACCATTCTCCCATTTTCCTTTCCATATCGATTTCTTCTACTACTCCTCTTTCTCATTCGTAATTTTACCTTAATACCTCCATTTTGCACCACCACATATTGAGGGCCTATGTTATCAAAATTTGGAATCTTGTCCCTAGACTGAAAGAGTCCTTTGTTGGCAATTTTGGGTACCTTGAGTACATTGCATTTGCTCAAGTGAATAAGTTGTCATTGATGTCAAGAAGCTGTTGAAGGAATTTGATTTGATGTAAAATAATTTGTTTTGATGAAGGTTAGGCATGACAAGTTTGAAAGAAAGTAAGTTGGAAAAATGTCGAGATATCGCGACATGTCGCATTTTCACGACTTGAGCAGGAGAGAGAAAGCTTTTTAGAAAAGTGTCGCGATATCACATGTCGCATTTTTGCGACTTAAGCAGGTGAGAGAAATCTTTTTAGAAAAGTGTTGCAATATCACGACATGTCGCAGTTTCGTGACTCAAAGAGGAGAGAGAATGTTCGAGTCAGAAATGTCACGATTTTGTGACATATTGCAAGGAAGGTTGAACGAACGAAAAAGTGTCATGATTTCGCGACATGTTGTAGGAGAAAGAGTTCGAAAGAAAAAATGTCGTGATTTCGTGACATGTTGCAGGAGAGAGAGTCCGAAAGAAAAAATGTCACAATTTCGTGACATAATTTAGGAGAGAGAGTCCAAGAGAAAAAGCATCGTGATATCGCAACATGTCGGGTTTTCATGACCCGAAGAAAAGAAAAGCGCTAAGGAGAAAAAGTGTCATGATTTCGTGACAAGTTAGAAGACAAAGTAGAAGCAAGATAAAGTGTCACAATTTTGCGACATGCTGCAGATGAAAATGTTCCAAGTAAGAACTGTCACGATTTCGTGACATGCAGCAAAGGGAAGAGTCTGAAATGAGAAGCGTCGTGATTTCACGACAAGTGGCAGAGAAGTCGTACGAAAGTTGAAAGCATCACAATTTTGTGATAGGCTGCAAAGAAAACGTACAAAAGCTAGAAGTGTCACGATTTCATGACAAATTTAAGGAGGAAGAGCTCAAATATGAAAGCATCATGATTTCGTGACATGTTTCATTTTTGTGAAAGTAAGGCAGAGAAAAAAACAAGGCAATGAAAGTGTCACGATTTCATGACATGTTCTATTTTCACTAGTACAAGCAGACAAGAGTGCCAGGAAGAGAAAGTGTCGTGATTTCGAGACAGATTGAGATGGCAGCGTTCGGTTGGAGAAAGTGTCATGATTTCATGATAGAAATAGAATGCAGGCCTTCTATAGAAGTGTCATGATTTCATGAAAAAAGTAGAGAGGAAGGCTATGAAGACAGAAGTGTCGCGATTTCGCAACAAAAGCACAGTTGATGCTGACTAAGGCAAAAGTGTCGCGATATCGCGACAAGAGCTTGGTGGAATTTGTCAAAGGCTAAAGTGTCGCGATATTGTGACAAAAGCCAAAAGAAAGTGTATGATTGCAAAGGTGTCGTGATATCGCGACATGTTGTGGTTTCGCGACAGAAGATACATAAGAGTTGTAGAGGCAGTGAGGCCGACAAAGTTAAATTTGGACCGACGAAGATTAGGGTTTGTAGCCGATGTAGTTTAGGGTTGTGCAGCCGACTAAGATCAAGGTTTTGATCTTGAAAGTGTTAGTATAAAAGGAGGGTTGTTTGGAGAGTTGTGGAGTGATCGAATGCGTTGTTGAATGTGCATAGAAGTGTGCGAGATGTAGCCGAAAGAGCGCAGAGAGCGTAGAATTTGGGAGATGATGTCGAAGCGTGCAGAGTGAGCACAACTGGAAAAGACGAACGAGGACATTTGTGCTAGATCAAAGGACTATGTTTAGTGCAAATTCGAGGACCAATTTTGGAGGTGATAGAGTTGAGGACAGAGGTCTCCAGCCAGAGCAGGGAGGACAAATGTCTTTTGTGGATAGAGTTCCATTTGCTAAGGGCAGTAGAGGCAGAGGTCTTCTAGACGATCACAAGCTAGAGCAGAGCTAGGGGATTGGTGTCTCTTGTGGTTTGGTGCCCATGAACTCGAGATTAGGGGATTGGTGTCTCCTTTTGGTTGGTGCCCATAAACATTGTAATCGAGAAAGGTATTCCCAGATTTTTTATTGATAAAATTTAGCGAAATATTTTATCCGTGGACGTAACCTAGCCATTCTGGGTGAACCACGTTAAAATTGTTGTCGCTTTGTGGATGTTTTCATGCATTTTTTTGATATTGTTGTGGGTATATTGCTTTACTATTTTGTAATATAAAGGAAAAAATAAAAAGAGGTCTTATACTGTTCACCCCCTCAGTATAATCTTGTGTTCTTCAATTGGTATCAGAGTAGGTGCCTTCGAAAATTTTAACAACTTGAAGGAAAAGCTAATAAAGAACATAATGGATTATTCAAGTGGCAATGCAGCACCTATTCTTGATGGATCAGATTTTGGTCTTTGGAGTGCAAGGATGAAGGTTCATCTAATGGCACTTGGTAATGAGGTATGGGAAGTAATTGAAGATGAGTACATTATTCCTATACATGGTCCAAATACTAAATAAGAAATGCTCCTACATCACAACAATTCAAAAGAAATGAACGCAATCCTGAAAGGCCTACAGAAAGCAGATCTCACCAAAGTAATTCACTACAAAACAACTAGTGAAATGTGGAAACAGTTGCAGGTGGTTCATACAGGTGATTCAAATGTCAGAAATGCCAAGTTGAGACACTTCAAAGGTATGTTTGAACAACTCAAGATGAATGATGATGAAAATATTAGTGACTACATGCTTCGTATGGATGAGGTTGTTAACTCCATGAAAGACTTAGGTCTTGAGCTTGCTGAAAATGATGTTTGTGATAAGATTTTAATATCTCTTCCTAATAGATTTAGTGAAAATATTTATGCTATTGAGGAAGCTAAAGATTTGGATAAATTAAAAAAGGATGAACTACATAGTATGCTTGCAGCATTTGAGTTGAGAACTCAGGTGAAGGTTGATGTCAAGAAAGAGGTAGTTTTCAAGGCTACCAAGAAATCCAAGGGTAAACAGCTTCAAGAGTGTGATGAGTCTTCTAGTGATGAAGAGGCGTATTACAGCAAGAAAGGCAAATTCTCTAGAAAGCACAAAAGCGTGAAAAATATAAGATGTTTCAATTGCGGAAAGTTTGGTCATTATGCTACAGACTGTACTGTTCCCAAGGATGAAAGTGATGAAGATAAACAGGATTCTAAGAGCAAGGATTCTAAAAAGCACAAGCATCACAAAAAGAACAAAGATGAGCACAACAATCAAGAAAAGAGGTATTATCACAAGCACAAGAAGATTTTCTACCTAGACAAATAAAGTAAGTGTTCAAGTAGTGTTAGTGAAAGTTCTTCGAGTGATGATGAAAATGAGATGTTTATTTCAAAAAAAGAGGAAGAACCGAAACATAGATTCATTATCATGAAATGTCTTAGATGTGGAAATTTTGGTCACCTTGAGGATGATTGCACAAATAATGATTTGGTTTCTAGTATGTATGAGGATGCTTCAGAAAACTATAAGGAAGATGCATGTATGTTTTTTGAAAAAGGTAGCACCTCTAGTGATAAGAAATATTAAAAAGGCTTTGATGATTCAGAAAGCAAACAAATAAAGGATCATGAAAGTGAACTTAGTAGTGCTCTTAGTGCTTTGAAAAAGGAAAGAAAGAAGAATGCTAGACTCAAGGATAAGTTAGATGAATGGTGTATGGAGAGAGATGATCTTATAGAAAATATTGAATTCTCTATGGCTAAGACGCAAGAACTCAAGGATGAGTTAGAGTCTAAGGTTCTTGAGTATAGTAAGTTAGAACAAAAAATGGCCTCTTTGAAAGAAGAAACTAAAGAATACAAGGATAAGCTTTACAAGTTTCAAGATAGCTCCAAAAAGGTTAAGTCACTCATCAAAGGTCAAAGAAAGACAACAGATAAAATAGGCCTTGGTTTTGTTAAGCCGCACAAGGAACAAGTTGGGAAGTCGAGTAAGAGACTCCAAAAGGAAGAGAGTTCTGATGAGGAAAGTATTTCAGATCATGAGTCCTTGAGTGATAGATGCGCAAAAATAGAAAAAAGATTTCAGAATGAGAAGAAGAATTTTTCAGGACCCAAGAGATCGAATAAAGAAAAATTTCACGACATATGTTTTGCGTGTTATAGGTTTTTTCACATGGCTGCACATTGCATGGCTCAAGTGAAGAAGGTGAACGGCAATTTCAGAAGCGCTAGTTTCTTTCAAGGGTATTGCTACTCTTGTCAACAGTTTGGGCACAAGGCAGTCTATTGCAAGGTTAATTATAGGAATAGGTTTGATCAAAATAGGTTCTGCTAGAACAAGTTTGGTCAGAATAGGGTTAGTCAGAACAGGGATTCAAAGAACAGGTATACCTAAAAGAAATAACATTGTTACTTGTTATAAGTGTAACAATGAAGGTCACATAGCTAGATAGTGTAGAGCTGAACTTCCAAGGTACAGGAATAGGAATAATGGTATGAACAGGTCCAAGGGTCAAGGCATGGATAAGAATAGGAATGAGAACAGTGACAGGAACAGGAACAAGAATACGGGCAAAGAATTCAACAGAAGGCCTGGAAAGGAAATTATAGACGCTGATGATGATCAGTGCCTAATGGAATTTTTACTCCCACCCCAGAATTAATCACCTCATCAGGAGGTGGGGGAGGGACTAAGCTAAGAGGCTAATTCTTAGTCCCGAGCCCCAAAGGTGACCCTTTGCCATTGATGACAAAGGGGTAGAGATATGAGTAAGGGGGAGAGCTTCAAGTGAAGAGGAAAGCTTCAAGTCAGGGGAAGCAAAACTTCAAAGGAATATTCTCAGTTGTGGGCACGGTTTCTCGCTTGTTAGCACAGTTGGTTTCAGTTTTGGCTCGTGAGACGTGTTTTCAGTAAAGGTTTGCCATCAATGACAAAGGGGGAGATTGTTAGCAATTTTGGGTACCTTGGGTACATTGCGTTTGCTCAAGTGAATAAGTTGTCATTGATGTCAAGAAGTTGTTGAAGGAATTTGACTTGATGTAAAATAATTTGTTTTGATGAAGGTTTGGCATGACAAGTTCGAAAGAAAGTAAGTTGGAAAAATGTCGCGATATCGTGACATGTCGCATTTTCACGACTTGAGTAGGAGAGAGAAATATTTTTAGAAAAGTGTCACGATATCGTGACATGTCGCATTTTCACGACTTAAGCAGGCGAGAGAAAGCTTTTTAGAAAAGTGTCACGATATCGCGACATGTCGCAGTTTCACGACTCAAAGAGGAGAGAGAATGTTTGGAGTCAGAAATGTCATAATTTCGTGACATATTGCAAGGAAGGTTGAACGAACGAAAAAGTGTCACGATTTCGCGACATGTTGCAGGAGAGAGAGTCCGAAAGAAAAAATGTCGCGATTTCGTGACATGTTGCAGGAGAGAGAGTCCGAAAGAAAAAATGTCACGATTTCATGACATAATACAGGAGAGAGAGTTCGGGAGAAAAAGCGTCGTGATATCGTGACATGTCGGGTTTTCACGACCTGAAGAAAATAAAAGCGCTATGGAGAAAAAGTGTCGTGATTTCGCAACAAGTCAGAAGAAAAAGTAGAAGCAACATAAAGTGTCATGATTTCATGACATGCTGCAGATGAAAATGTTCTAAGTAAGAACTGTCATGATTTTGTGACATGCAGCAAAGGGAAGAGTCTGAAATGAGAAGCATTGCGATTTCGCGATAGGTTGTAGAGAAGTCATACGGAAGCTGAAAGCATCGCGATTTCATGATAGGCTATAAAGAAAATGTACGAAAGCTAGAAGTGTCATGATTTTGCAACAAATTCAAGGAGGAAGAGCTCAAAGGCGAAAGCATCGTGATTTCATGACATGTTCCGTTTTCATGGGAGTAAGGCAGAGAAAAACACAAGGCAATGAAAGTGTCACGATTTTGCGACATGTTTCATTTTCGCTAGTATAAGCAGACAAGAGTGCAAGGAAGAGAAAGTGTCACGATTTCGTGATAGATTGATATGGTAGCGTTCGGTTGGAGAAAGTGTCACGATTTTGTTGCGATTTCGCAACAAAAGCAGAGAGGAAGGCTATGAAGACAGAAGTGTCGTGATTTCGTGACAAAAGCACAGTTGATGCTGACTAAGGCAAAAGTGTCATGATATCACGACAAGAGCTTGGTGGAAGTCGTCAAAGGCTAAAGTGTCTCGATATCGCGACAAAAGCCAAAAGAAAGTGTACAATTGCAAAGGTGTCATGATATTGCAACATGTTGTAGTTTCACGGCAGAAGCTACAGAAGAGTTGCAGAGGCAGTGAGGCCAACAAAGTTAAATTTGGTTTGATGAAGATTAGGGTTTGCATCCAATATAGTTTAGGTTTGTGCAGTCGACTAAGATCAAGGTTTTGATCTTGAAAGTGTTAGTATAAAATGAGGGTTGTTTGGAGAGTTGTGGAGTGATCGAATGCATTGTTGAATGTGCATTGAAGTGTGCGAGATGTAGCCAAAAGAGTGCAGAGAGCGCAGAAGTGGGGAGATGATGTCAAAATTTGCAGAGTGAGCGCAACAGGTAAAGACGAACGAGGACATTTGTGCTAGATCAAAAGAATATGTTTAGTGCAAATTTGAGGACTAGTTTTGGAGGTGATAGAGTTGAGGACAGAGGTCTCCAGCCAAAGCAGGGAGGACAGGTGTCTTCTATGGATAGAGTTCCATTTGCTAAGGGCAGTGGAGGCAGAGGTCTTCTAGAGGATCACCAGCCAGAGCAGAGCTAGGGGATTGGTGTCTCCAGTGGGTTGGTGCCCATGAACTCAAGATTATGGGATTGGTGTCTCCTTTAGGTTGGTGCCCATAAACATTGTAATCGGGAAAGGTATTCCCAAAATTTTGATTGATAAAATTTAGTGAAAGATTTTATCCGTGGACGTAGCCTAGCCATTCTGGGTGAACCACGTTAAAATTGTTGTCACTTTGTGGATGTTTTCATGCATTGCTTTGATATTGTTGTGGGTATATTGCTTTACTATTTTGTAATATAAAGGAAAATATAAAAAGAGGTCTTATACTGTTCACCCCCCCCTCTCAGTATAAGCTTGTGTTTTTCATCCTTAGGATGGATTTATTGGTGGAATGTTACTATCCTATGCACTACCCACTTTCTACGCTCACTTGGGCATAATATTGCTAAGTTTCGTCGTCACTCCAATGCTGCTCTTAAGCGATAGTTGGAAGTGACCTCTTCTCAACTTCAGTCCAATCCTTTCAATGAGGAGCTTCAGAGATATCTCGCTATGGTTAAACACCAAATTCTTCTAGAATAGCACTATGATGCCAAAGGAGCTCAAATCAAGGCAAGGTTGCACTGGCTCAAATTTGGAGACGGGGTTACCAAGGAGTTCTTTTAGCGCTTGCGTCCTCGTAATCAATTTTTGGGTATTAAAACCCTTAAAATTAATGGAGAGCATGTTTCTAATATTCCTAGTATTCTCTCTGCTTTTGAAGAGCAATACGAGTATGTATTTGCGACTCAGGCCCACTCCCCGCAGCATCATGAGGCCCTTAAATCCTATCTTTTTGTGGTTCCAGAATGACTTTTTGAGTCTCAAAGAGTTGTTGGTGATAATGCCCTATATTTGAAGGATCTAGAGGAAGCTCTTTCTCATATGGCCAATGATAAATCCCCTGGTATTGATGGCTTCCCTTGTGAATTCTACAAATCCCTTTGGGACACTATAGGGTATGATCTTCTCAAATTCTATCAAGAGATCTTCTCTAAGGGTTTGTTGGGACCTAACATTAATCAAGGGATTATTAAATTTATCCCCAAGGCTAGTGATCTTGAAATCATATCCAATTGGAGACCTATTACTCTCCTTAATGTCTTTTATAAAATCATTGCCAAAGCCCTAGCTTTACGCATCCGCTATCTCCTTCCTATTATAGTGCACCCAGAGAAAACTGGCTTCATTTGGGGTAGATACATCCTTGAAAATATTATTGTTGTCTGGGAAGGTATGGAGTGGGCTCGTAATTCTAACCAATAGTCTATGTTCATCAAAATTGACTTTGAGAAAGCATATGATAGGCTTGATTGGTCCTTCATTATAGACATGCTTAAACCTCTTGGTTTTGGGACCTGCTTCATTAGTTCTATGGAAATGTTGTTTGTTGAGGCTTTAAATATTTTATCCATTAACAGACACAAAGTCCTTAGCCATTGGTCTCTTTTGATCCATTAGAAAAGGTTACCCTTTAGCTCCTTCCCTTTCTGTCCTTGCTTCTGAAGGGCTTGGCTATTTACTAGCTCATCACGCTGCTCAGGGTTCTATTCGAGGAATTTCTCTTCACGGAGGTGAGTCTCAGTTGATCAATGGTCATTTTGTTGATGAATATTTCCTCACTCTTATTGAGGAAGAAGGTGTCATTCAACAAGCGCTTGCTTTCTTGGATACTTTCTTTCTAGATTTTGGATCCTCTATTCAATGGAGAAATGTTATAGGCAGTCTATCGACCCAATGTCCCACTGGCTTAATCAATATCAATGGAAGATCATCTAAGAGGGGAAATATTTTCATTTTTTATTTTTAGGTATTCCTTTTGCCTTTAGCGGGTCATTGCCAGAGTTATGGAAGTATGTTGTTAATAGGGTGGAACATAAACTTACCTACTGGTCCACCAAGAAACTCTCCCTTGCTGGTAAATTTCAAATTTGCACTAAAGTACTTACGACCGCCCATGTTTATTATTCTTCCTATTGGGTCCCATCCAAAAATTTTTATAAGAAGCTTGATAAGATTTTGAGAGACTTCTTATGGTCCTCCTCCAATAATGCTTTAGGATTCCATCATGTTGCCTGGGAGTAATGTTGTCTTCCCAGAAGCCATGGTGGACTTGGCGTTATTAATACCCAACGTCAAGGTTGGGCCCTTTGTGTTAAGTGGGTCCTTAGAGCCCTCACAGGCAATGAGGCCTAGAGTATTTTCATTCAAAACTATATTTTTAAAGGTTCCCATTTTAGGCGTAAGAGTTGGAAGGGCATGGGGTTCCTTTCCCTCCTTGTTGCCCCTGTGTCTATCAAAGTGTCAGGACCCTTCATCATAAGGAGTACTTGGAAAGCTTGGGAGAGTGTTAAACCTTGGTTTAGATGGAATGGACAGAGCTTTTGGCATGGCCTCTCCATCAACCAAATGAATGTTTCGTGGTCACCTGTTATCAGCTACTAGGGTTTCCTGCTTGCGCAAGTTCCCTAGCTTCATGCACTGAGATTCTTTCGCAAAGGTGTGCGATGCATCACTGATTTCTTTTCTCGTCCTACCAGGGATTTGGTTCCCTTGGGATGATTTTAGAGCTAAATTTAGGCTTAATCACTCTGAAAAGGATATATTTGAGGCATTCAAGGTTGCTATCCCTGACTCCATGTTACACAATATTTTTGTGCTTTCTCAGCAACCTTGGTGGAAGGACTAGAAGTTGTATCCAAACACTCCATTATGGACTTATAAGGCCCGATTGTGGTATTAATGGCTCTCTCCTTACCTCCCCATGATTGATATGTTCAATCAACGATGGAAGGTCTCCTCCCCTAGATCTGTTTGGTTGCGTAGGTTCTAGATAGCTTGGGCTCCTTTCTTGGAGCCTAACATTTTCTTGTTTTTCTTGGATTCTTTCGCACCAAGGGCTTCCTCTTGGGGAGATTCTACAACATTTAGGCATCCCCAACCCTTCTTGCCCTTTTTATCTTCAATATGAATATTTTGTCCATATTTTTTGGGTTTTGGGATCGTGCTCATTTCCTTTGGGAGTGGCTTTTTTCATTTTTAGACCCTATTCCTTTGCCATGTTTGAGTGAAATCATATCATTTTGGGAGATCTCCTATCATTATCGACTATTTTTTTGAGTGTGGCACTTGTTCCATATGGTGTCCATATTCAGTTTATGGAAATATAGAAATGATTATACAGTTCAGGCCAATAAGGTGACCATGGAGCTCACTCATCTTCAAGAGCTTATTAAACAATGGGGGAATGCACCATGCTCAATAATTTAGGATAATCCTCGTAGCAGATCTAGGTCCACACAAGTGTACTTCTATACAAGAGAGGGACTCGTTTTCAAAATCTTTAAGTGGTAGCTGAAGGTTATTAGTGAACTGTTATCAGTTTATTTTGTACATCAATTATGTAAACTGTTATTAGTTTATTGTGTACATTAGTAAACAGTTTACTCTTTCCATCAGTTTTACAAACTGTTATCAGTTTACTCTGTCCTTCAGTTATTATGTCCATCAGTTATGCAAACTGTAGATTTTTCTCTACTCTGATAGGGACAATTTTTTTTGGCTGATGGTGTTAGCCACGTGGCGTGTTTATCTACCTCTTTTTTTTTGCTACTAAAAATGTATTTTGTTAATTATTTAATATAATGTTTTTTTACATAAAAAGATACTCCTCACTTCTTCATAATCATATGGAACTTCATTAACAACTATGGAGAGGCTAGGACAATTGTTACAAGGATTAAGATTGTAGCATAAATAATGATGCAAATATATTTCAATTGAGGGGTGCTCACAAATTATCATCAATGCTATTAACAAGAATGGATGTGGAGACTGGATAAAGAATAATATTATTGCTGATGTTTATCCTCTGTTACTAAGCCAATCTCCAAGCAATGTAAGCATATTTATAAATAAGGAAATCAAAAAACAGATAATTTAGCGAATGGTATTGATGTTAAGGAGTCTATTACTAGAGGCAATCTCATGGCAATGTGAGCATATTTATAGAGAAGGAAATTGAATAACAGATAAATTAGTGAATTATAATGTTGATGTTAAGGAGTTGATTGTGAAAAATGACACTTCAAAAAAGTTGAAGAATATATTTAAGAGAAAAAAAAATGAAAAAAACATGATAAAAGTACATGCTAAGACAAATATAGTATTTTGGTGTTTTAATGGGAGTGGCTCCAATAAAAACCAAATCTAATTTATTAATATATATAAAAAAATTCAAAAATAAAAAAAGTTAAAAAAAGAAAAGAAAATTAAGTCTTTAATTTATAAATATAAAAATTTTAATTGTCAATTTAAAAATATATATTAAATTAATATTTAAAATTTATAAAAAGTGCTACCTTTTCTAACCCTTAATTGGAGAAGATTTTAAAAAACGTATTTAATTTATTTTGTATAAGCTTTTTCTAACATAATTTTTTTTTCCTCCGCCAAAGAATGGCTACAAATCTAAATTTTATACATGATAATAAACAGAACAGATTTTATCGTGGAAAGAGGCTTTGCCAAAAAAATAATTAAAATCAATTTAAGCACATTCAGCTTGTTATGATCTAAATCTGAATCTTTTAATAAAGAATCGAAAGCTTAAATTATTAAAATATTTTATAGATTTTTTTTATTTTTTAATATAAAATTGTTTACAAAGTTAAAATAGAAAACATTTTTCAACTTTTCAATGTTAAATTGTTTATAGTTATAAGGTTTAATGAATTGGTAAATTTTGGTGTAAGTTTTGATGTTTGAGATTTAAAATTGATGGTTGAGATATACTTTTGTAAAGATAATAATTTGACTTAAATTAATTTAATAAATAAATCAAAAAAAATAAAATAAAAATTATAAAAAACAACCTGGAATACCCTATAAAAATAAAAATAAAACTGAAATTTTTAGAGAACCGTACTCCTAAGAATAAGAAGCCGGCCACTAAACAATGCAGCAGAAATTTATGACAAGATACCGAAATAAATAAACCAACAGAATATTTAAAGAAGGATTCCAAGAAGACAAGAATCTCGTCACGTCAGTTAATTATTCCATAAGTTTGTGTTTTATCACGTCACGTCACTTAATTATTTATAAGTGTGTGTTCTTTTTTTAATACAGTGCATCCTTCAAACCTTGAGCTTACAACTACAGAAATCACGTCACTAAATTATGGGAGACAAGCGTGTGACCCTCACAATTTTCATCAGCATGCTCTTCTTATTTGCTTTATTCATGGGAACAACACCGGCTGAAGGTTGAAATGCAATGATAATTTGTCTTATGTGTTATATTATCTTCTGATTAAATGTATATTTTTGAATGATTGTTTATTTTCAGTCAAATCCCTTATGTACATGATAAATATGATTTTCAGGCTCTTCTATGGCTATTCGTGGAAGGATTCTTGATGAATGTCGTTCTATAAAAAGCTGCTCGCATTGCCCGAATGATAAATACTGGCAGTGTGAGGGGAAAACAAAGTGCTGCTCGACGGGTCTCATATGTCCACATTGTGGTGGATGAAGTGGAGAATTTATATTGAATAAGACTTGCAGGTCATTTTGAAGCGATTTGTTGTGCGTTTCTGTCTAGGGTATACTTATTTTCTTAGAATGACGTTTGGATTGTCATTGATAATAGAAATCCAAGTTGTAGACTTGGGCATACTATTTGATCATAGACATCCAAGTTGTAGGTGCACTTGTGGCTCTTAAAGTTTTGTCTCATGAACTGAGGTTTCTTCGTTTATAATTGTAAGTTTGATTTTATAAAATATTAATATTAATATATATTTGTTTATTTGATTTTTATGGTTCATATCATTGTTTCATACAACTAGAAGCGATGCCGATAGTTGTAATTGTGAATGATGTAATGATGCTTTTTCATTATCATTATTTATAAAATATATATTATATTTCTTATAATATTTATTTATTAAAATAATATATTTTGACTATAAGTTTATATAAAGTAGTGAGTGTGGGGGTTAACTTTGAGGAGGTCAAGCGTTTGAGTGGTAAGGATTTTTCGACAAAGTAACAAGTGGGGTATTAATTTTGAAGATAAGGGTTTGAATATTTATGTATCTTGATAAGATAACAAGTGAGGGTGTTAACTTTGAAGAGATCAAAGGTTTAAGTATCTTCAACATTTTTACAATAAATAAATTTAAAAACTTAGGTTTCTTGATTTTATAAAATATTAATATATTTATTTATTTATTTATTTATTTAATTTTTATGGTTCAAGATATCACATGTTTAAAACATTATTATTATTAAGATTTAAAGAAAAAATAGTTTGATTAAAATTATGTTTCCTTAAAACAATGTGAATCATAATGTTTCATACAACTAGAAGCTATGCCGATAGTTGTAATTGTGAATGATATAATGATGCATTTTAATTATCATTATTTATATGAAATATTCATTATATTTTTTATAATATGTATTTATTAAAAGAATATATTTTGACCATAAGTTTATATAAAGTAGTGAGTGTGGGGGTTAGGGTTTAAGTGGCAAGCCCTTTTGACAAGGTGACATGTGGGGGTATTAACTTTGAAGTGATTAAGGGTTTGAGTACCTATGTATTTTGATAAGGTGATAAGTGAGGGTGTTAACTTTGAAGAGATCAAGGATTTGATTATATTTAACATTTTTATAGTTTAATTATAAATAAATTTTAAAATTTGGATTTAATTTTAATTATAGTTAACATTACAATATTAACAACACAATATGAAATCTATAAAATTTAAATTCATGTAGGTTCATCTAGTTTCTTAAGATTTTATTTTTATTTTTTTCATACCTTTTTAAGATAATATTATATCTTAATATTATTAAAATATATAAAACTATTTTTTGTAAATAATATATATTTTTATTTATCATCTGAGGAAAAAATAGGTAAGTGGAAACACGAGGAGAGAAAGTAGTACAAATAAATAGACATGATATGCAAAGGATGTTATAGAAGGTCTAATCAACCATAGGTAGACTCTCGAGAGAGTAATCCTATGACACAAGGGCTTATAGAAAAGGTTATTTGTTAGGAACAAGTAGATATGCAAAGGATGTTACAGAAGGTCTAATCAACCATAGGTAGACTCTCAAGAGAGTAACCCTATGCACACAAGGGCTTATAGAAAAGGTTATTTATTAGGAACAACTAGATATGTAAAGGATGTTAGGGAAGGTCTAATCAACAATAGGCATCCTCAAGATGGAGTAGTCCTATACACACAAAATCATATATAAAAGGTTATTTATTAGGAGCAAGTAGACATGCAAAGGATGTTGTAGTCAAAAATAGAAAAACTATAGAGGGAGTAACCCTATGCACACAAGGACATATATAAAATTTTATTGGTAAGGAGTAGTGTAACATTGAACACCATCATTTTGTGCCTATGGAGACTTCCTTTTAGAAGTTCCAAATAACAAGCTCATTGAGAGTGGTAAGATATGGAGCAATTTTTGCACACTCTTAATAATTCTAAAATTGATCAAACAAATATCCTACATCTACAAGCCTACAAAGACTTAGAAAACTTATTTTCATAGACCATTTTTAAATTTTCAAAAAAACTATGTTATTTTGAAACCATTATGCACTTATCAAATCCTTGCTTAAGGTTACTTATTACCTCCTCAAAAAAATACTATGAATAATGAAATCATATTTGTAAATTTCCACATAGCTAATCACTAGATAAAAAGTACAAAGTACAACTCTTTGAAATATTGTAGGACCATTGTATAATTTAAAAGGTAGGACCCCATAGGAAAGTGTAGCCTGTAAACATGTAGAAGTTATCTTGTTCTAGAATTTAGAATTTGAAGCAAACGAAATATGGCATTTGATCAAACAACATATATAAACACATATAAAGCTCAAAACGTTGTTTGTTAGTCATTCAAAATGTTCATGGGTTACAAAGGTGATTCTCCCAATTTTTCTCATGAATATCAAACATCCTTATGGCTTATTTTGAGACACTTCAATGAAGGTGGGCTTGCGGACTACCGATAGTTTACTAGTTTTGTGATCTCCTGCACCTATTTTTGAAGGCTTGCAAAATATTGTTAGATGATTTGGGGCTCTACCTTAGTCAAACCCCATAGTGATAAAAGAAAAAATAACATGAAATAAAACTGCACTGAAACATGATAAAAATTGCATAAAACACTGTAAAGACCAGAAACAAATGATACCTTCTAAATTTGTCGAGGTGGATCTGCTGCACGGTCTATTCGCATGGCATGAGGTAAATTGGAACCTAGATGCACAAGTCAGGGGGCAAATTGGACTTTCGTTGACTATAGGACCAAAATTTCTATCCGGATGGGTGTTTGAAGTTGTCCTTTACTATTTGTACGATGTGGAATTGCTAGATGCGACTCTGGTATGATTTCAACAAAGTTTTTGTAAGGCGATTGAAAGGTAGATAGAGGTAAAGTATGAGGGGAAGCCCTCTATTTATAAAAAATATGAGGTTAGGAGAGGGGGGTAGATAAACAAACCATTAGAGTTATTCCATGTTGGAGTTAGGTTAGGGTTTGAATATGTGTCAAACCCAAATGCCTTAGATAAGTATCTCCTCCTCATACATGTGTGATGAAGAGTAAGGGTTAGCTAGGGTTAGCTAAGTCCTAGGTTAAGTTAAGGTTTATTTAGGGCATTTGTAAATATCCTAACTAATCTCATGTGCAAACATGTGTGGAAGCGTTTTTAGGACTAATTTGACTTAGAATCCTAATTAAACTCTCTCAAGTGAAATTCACTAATGAATTAGATCACTAATCAACCTAATTAGGATTTTTGATATAGATAAGATTCTATGAGGGCTAATTAGGTGTACGAGAGAGCTTAAGTTACCTTAGGGGGCTAATAGGTGGTCTCCTAGTGGGTAGGAGGCATTTTGGAGGTGTTTTATCTAGTTTTTTAGGTTTAGGAACCTACGAATGACTAAGATAACCTATGGATGACTACGATGGTCTACAATGGCCTATGATAGCCTATGTCAGTCTACAAGTGTGTATGTAGATGTACAAGTATCTAAAAATGAGCATGTGTGACTTTTAGATGTCTACATTTACCTCTTTTTGTACTATACTATGTGGAACATAGTTTAGTGAAAATATGATATGATAAGGTGATGAGATGTGTTTAATTGGAGGAGAAGAAGGGAATAAAATAATGGAATCTAATCAATGGTATGTAACCGCTCGAAGTGTGACCATAAAACATTGGTTGAAAGCCAAAAGAAGTAAGGGGAAAAGAAGAAAAGAAAAGAATGGTATCTAATCAAAGGTATGTAGCCGCCCGAAGCATGGCCATAATATATTTTGAGCATAGGTTTATATAAAGTAGTGAGTGTGGGGGTTAACCTTGACAAGGTCAAGGGTTTGAGCGGTAAGGTCTTTTGACAGGGTAATAAGTGGGATATTAACTTTGAAGACATTAAGGGTTTGAGTACCTATGTATCTTGATAACAAGTGAGGGTGTTAACTTTGAAGGGATCAAGGGATTAAGTATCTTCAAAATTTTATAATAAATAAATTTTAAAACTAAGGTTTCTTGATTTTATAAATTATTAATATTAACATATTTATTTGTTTATTTTATTTTTATGGTTCAAGATACTGCATGTTTAAAACATGATTATTATTAGGATTTAAAGAAAAAATAGTTTGATTGAAATTATATTTCCTTAAAATAATGTGAATCACGATGTTTCATACAACTAGAAGCTATGCCAATAGTTGTAATTGTGAATGATATAATGATGCATTTTTATTATCATTATTTATATGAAATATTCATTATATTTTTATAATATTTATTAAAATAATATATTTTGACCATAAGTTTATATAAAGTAGTGAGTGTGGGGTTAACCTTGACAAGGTCAAGGGTTTGAGTGGTAAGGTCTTTTGACAAGGTGACAAGTGGGGGTATTAACTTTGAAGAGATTAACAATTTGATTACCTATGTATCTTGATAAGGAGACAAGTGAGGGTGTTAACTTTAAAGAGATCAAGGATTTGATTATATTTAACATTTAAACAAGTTTTAAAACTTGGATTTAATTTCAATTATAGTTAACATTACAATATTAACAACACAATATGGAATCTATAAAATTTAAATTCATGTAGGTTCAACTAGTTGCTTAAGCTTTTATTTTTATTTTTTTCATAGCTTTTTAAGTTAATATTATATCTTAATATTATTAAAATATTTGTATAATATATAAATCTATTTTTTTTTAAATAATATATATTTTTATTTATCATCTAAGGAAAAAATAGGTAAGTGGAAACACGAGGAGAGAAAGCAGTACAAATATGTCAACATGACATGCAAAGGATGTTATAGAAGGTCTAATCAACCATAGGTAGACTCTCGAGAGAGTAACCCTATGCACACAAGGGCTTATAGAAAAGGTGATTTGTTATGAACAAGTATATATGCAAAGGATGTTAGGGAAGGTCTAATCAATAATAGGCATCTTCAAGAGGAAGTAGTCCTATACACACAAAATCGTATATAAAAGGTTATTTATTAGGAACAAGTAGACATGCAAAGGATGTTGTAGTCAACAATAGAAAAACTATAGAGGGAGTAATGCTATGCACACAAGGGTCTATATCAAAGGTTATTGGTAAGGAGTAGTGTACATTGAACACCATCATTTTGTTCCTATGGAGACTTTCTTTTAGAAGTTCCAAATAGCATGCTCATTTAGAGTGGTAAGATATGGAGCAATTTTTACACACTCTTAATCATTCTAAAATTGATCAAAAAAATATCCTACATCTACAAGCCTACAAAGACTTAGAAAAATTCTTGTCATAGAACTTTTTTTTAATTTTCAAAAAATTATGTTATTTTGACACCATTATGCATCTATCAAATCCTTGCTTGAGGTTACTTATTGCCCCCTCAAAAAAAATCTATGAACAATGAAATCATCTTTGTAAATTTCCACATAGCTAATCACTTGATAAAAAAGTATAAAGTACAACTCTTTGAAATATTGTAGGACCATTGTATAATTTAAAAGGTATGACCCCATAGGAAAGTGTAGCCTATGCATGTAGAAGTTATCTTGTCCTAGAATTTAGAGGCTGAAGCAAACAAAATATGACATTTGATCAAACAACATACATAAACACACATAATGCTCATAACGTTGCTTTTTAGTCAATCAAAATGTTCATGGGTTACAAATGTGATTCTCCCAATTATTTTCATGAATATAAAACATCTCGATGATTTATTTCGATACTCCTTAGTGAAGGTGGGCTTGCGGGCCACCGATGTTTTACTAGTTTTGTGATCTCCTGCACCTATTTTTGGGGGCTTGTCATAGTCAAGTCTCATAGTGATAAAATATAAAATAATATGAAATAAAATTGTGCTGAAACATGATAAAAATTACATAAAATATTGTATAAACCTAAAATAAATAATACCTTCTATATTTGTTGAGGTGGGTCTGTTGCACGGTCAATTCGCATGGCATAGGATAAATTGGAACTCAGATTCATAGGTCAAGGGATAAATTAGAATTTTGTTTCATGTGGGACCAAAATTTGTATCCGGATGAATGTCTGAAGTTGTCCTTTGTTATTTGTACGATGTGGAATTGTTAGATGTGACTCTGGTACGATTTTAGCAAAGTTTTTGTAAGGTGACTGAAAGGTAGAGAGAGGTAAAGTGGGAGGAGGAGCCCTCTATTTATAAAAAAAAATATGATATCCGGAGAGGGGGTTAGATAAACAAACGCTTAGTGTTACTCCATGTTGGAGTTAGGTTAGGGTTTGAATAGATATCAAACCCACATGCCTTAGAGAAATATCTCCTCCTCACACATGTGTGAGGAATATTTAGGGTTAACTAGGATTACCTAAGTCCTAGGTTAAGTTAGGGTTTAGTTAGGGCATTTGTAAACATCCTAACTAATCTCATGTGCACACATGTGTGGAAGTGTGTTTAGGACTAATTTGACTTAGGACCCTAGTTAAACTCCCTTAAGTGAAAACATAAATTTAAGTGAAATTCAATGATGAATTAGATCACTAATCAACCTAATTAGGCTTTTTGATAGGGATAAGGTTCCATGAGAGCTAATTAGGTGTAGGGGAGGGCTTAAGTTACCTTAAGGGGATAATAGGTGGTCTCCTAGTGGGTAGGAGGTATTTTGGAGGTGTTTTACCTAGTTTTGTAGGTTTAGGAACCTACATATGACTAAGATAGCCTACGGATGACTACGATGGTCTACAATGGCCTATAATATGCTATGTCAGTATACAAGTGTGTATGTATATGTAAAAGTATCTAGAAATAAGCATGTTCAATTTTTAGGTGTCTGCATTTGCCCCCTTTTTAACTATGTTGTGTGGAACATAGTTTAGTGTAAAAATATGATATGAGAAGGTGATGAGATGTTTTGAATTGGATGGGAAGAAGGGAAGAGAAGAATGGAATCTAATCAATGGTATGTAGCCGCTCGAAGCATGACCATACAACATTGGTTGGAATCCAAAAGAAGTAAGGGGAAAAGAAGAAGAGAAAAGAATTGGATCTAATAAAAGGTATGTAGCCGCTCGAAGCATGACCATATAACATTAATTGATAGCTGAGAAGAGAAGGACAAAGGGTAATAGAAGAAGAGAAAAATGGGTGAATACAAACAATGAGATGTAGGTAAATGGATACATGTGGATGACTGCAGATGCAATACAATGATTTGCTAATTTTGTACAAAATTTTACAATGTTGTACTGATTACTTATGAGGGTATCTTATGATTGATTTACTTTTGTGACCAATGCAAGATGGTTCAAATACAAATAGAACACATGTCTATTCAAATTTTTGCTTCTAATTGATTGATGTGTACATGGTGATACTTGTTAAATCATTTGAGCTGGATGGCATGTATTATTCAAATGTATCATTCAGTATGTGGTCAGGGTCAACATACATGATTTCCAGAGTGACATATCTGTTATTGTATTATTTAAATGTACCATTTTGTATGTGTTTTGGGTCGACATACATGAATACTAGAGTGACATATTCAATATTGTGTGTGGCTCTTATGACTTAACAAATGTCTGATTTGGGATGGATTTTATCTTGAGATGATATTCAAAAAAATATTTTGTAGATAGATGTGATATTCGTGATTTGGATATTTTATTTTTTTGGTTGCATGCAAAGCAGATTTTGGATATGAATACCCCTCAAATGAGGAATCAACAATGAGGTGAATGAAATGTGATGAAGTGACAATGAGGCAATTGATAGAAGAAAATGGATGATAATAGGGATGAATAATTATATGGATAGGAAAATGGAAAGTTGATCTAGGTGTTGGAGTGAAAATTTAGTGATTTGGAAGTTAGGAGATTCAATTCACATGGTGGGGTGAATTGAACCTGATTTCATAGGTTGGGGGATGACTTGAACCTAATTTGCAGGGTGACCTATGAATTGGATTGTTTGACCCATGTGCAAGGGGACCAAACAATGTTAGAATTGGATAAATATTATACCATTGGAAAGCTCTTTTCAACCCCGATCCAATGGTGAAAGTTTTGGAGAATTTGGAGATGATTTGATAGGTGAAAAGGTAGGCCAAAGATGATCCTACTTTTAGAAGTGATGAATGCACAATTTCAAGGCTTTTGAAGGGTGTGCATGATGATTTTATGTTGTGCCTACATACAATGTGTATGATTTTGTGTGTATGTCATGTGTACATGTAGTTAAATGTGTTTGATATAAATGATGTGTGCTAGGTATAATGAACCTAACTGAACATAAGTATGTATGAATGATGATGTGTAGAGGTTATATGTAATAACTTGTGTATATGCAGGATATAAGAATGTAGAAAAATGGAGGGAACTCCACCTATCGTGGCTACCATGTTGCTTATCATGGGTAATCAAATACAAGGGAAAAAGTACATTGACCAATGACTAGAATATAAAACAAAAAAAACATGGGGTATACAAACTGATTAAGGTGTACAAGATGCACATGAAGAAATGTAACAAATCATGAGATGATGCAATGAATGAGAAATGCAAGTGTGATTGAGAATATGTATGTGAAAAATAAAGTCATCGATGATGTTACACGACCCTAATTCTCAAGCATAGTGAATGTTTAAAAGAGTTTCTGAGAGCTCAAATGACATAGTATGAAGAATAAAATTGATCTAATGACCAAGCAATATCATGAAT
Organism: Wollemia nobilis; assembly: GCA_028583015.1. NCBI lineage: Eukaryota > Viridiplantae > Streptophyta > Pinopsida > Araucariales > Araucariaceae > Wollemia > Wollemia nobilis. The sequence continues at coordinate 28,793,544 of JAQPPZ010000523.1, forward strand.
ATATCTTAACTATCATAACTAAGGTTGAATTGTTCATGGAATTATGTGTGCACATGATATTCATTTATCCATTTTGAGGGAGGTTAGACTAACCCGTTGTAAACTTAGCCAAAGTAGCTAGCTCATACACAAGTGCATAGTGATCTATACAAAATAAGGTTTCTAATATGATAGATGTTTCACCACTTGTAAGACTATTCTACTGTCAGGCATGCTCTTGAAGCCTATTACTGGTGATAGAAATCGTCTTGTGATGTTATGTTAAATAAAAGAACCAAAGGGATTCAAACATAGTGGTAGTACTCTTGAAGTATTTTCCTTTTGCTTTCTACCCCACTTCCTTTTGATCTTATTTTTTTTGTGATGCTTTTTGTTTTCTTTTTTTGTGGGCATTGGCTTTTGTTTTCTACCCATTTTTTTTTGCTTACGCATGTCCCTTTGTTTATCTCCAGGTAGTATTTTTATCACACAAATGATAGGGTGTGCAGGGAAACCATTCACTACATGGTGAGAATTACACAAGGTGTTATCCTTCATAGACTCAAATTTTGTTTAAGATGTAGTGTGAGTGGTCCATGAACAAACTTGATTTAGCTAGAGAAAGTCTTGAAATTCTTTAGACTTCTATGACGTTTGATACAAGTTGATTAAAATAACCATGAATGGTTGAGCAACAAAAATACTTCTTGTAAACATGCAACTAAGAATAGAGATGATGTCATGATATATACGAGCAATGAAATGCTTATGTACAAGGAGGAGAAAGAACATGACTAGGGGTGATGTCAACATGATGTGAAAAAATACCTAAAAATGTATAGGAGGATGCGACTAATGTGTTTTGATAATGCAAAGTGAGTGAGATAGATAGATGCAAGAAGGTGTACCTAAAATATGGGTTTTCATGTACAAAAACAATTCCAAAAGGTGTGGATGGATGCATGAAAAAGTCAAACTAGATGCCAATATTTTATGGTCATCAACATGATTGATGGATGTAGATAATTATTATGGAAGAGGAAAATGAAATGCAAGATATATTACCAATGGACGGTTTTGATTTGTTTGTATTTTTGTTTTTGTTTTTGTTTTGGATGTTTGTTGTGTTTGATGTTGAATGTATAGGAACGTACAAGCAAGGAATGTTACCCCTTGAAGCAAAATCTATGAGAGGACCAAGAAGTGAAAAATTTCTAGGCTAGACTACGCTAGACTATTTGTATGCTATGCCTGTGCTAGGCTAAGAGTATGCTATTCTAGGATATACTATGCTAGGCTAGGCTAGGCTAGGCTAGGCTATTTTTGCTGATGATTTTGGATTAACCTATCAAATTTTTTGTTGAGGTTTTTGGACAAACCTATGTATTGATTTTTTTACTGAGGTTTTTGGACAAACCTATGTGTTGATTGTTTTTTCTGAGGTTTTTTGAAAAAAAAAATTGTGTTGATTGTTTTGCTGAGGTTTTTGGAAAAACCTTTCCAAAATGTTTTTGAAGATTTTGGAGAAACCTGGTTTGCTAAGAGATTCTAAAAATAATGTTCCAAAATTTTTTATGAGCATTTTGGAGAAACCTGGGTGCTAAGGGATTTTTAAAAAGAATGATCCAAAATTTTAAAGAGGATTTTGGAGAAACTTGGGTTGCTAAGGGATTCTAAAAAGAATGTTCCAAAATTTTATTGAGGATTTTGAAGAAACTTGGTTTGCTAAGAGATTCTAAAAAGAATGTTCCAAAAAAATTGCTAAGGATTCTGGAGAAAATTGGGTGATAAGGGATTTTAAAAATAATGTTCCAAAATTTTATTGAGGATTTTGGAGAAACCTGGGTTGCTAAGGTATTCTAAAAATAATGTTCCAAAATTTTGCTAAGGATTTTGGAGAAACCTGAGTTTGCCAAGAGATTCTAAAAATAATGTTCCAAAATTTTTGTTGATAATTTTGGAGAAACCTGGGTCACTAACAGATTCTAAAAATAATGTTCCAAAATTTTACTGAGGATTTTGGAGAGACTTGGATTTGCTAAGAGATTCTAAAAAGAATATATCATTTTTTTTGCTGAGGATTTTGGAGAAACTCACGATGAAAAGGGATTCTAAAAAGAATGTTCCAAAATTTTACGAAGGATTTTGGAGAAACCTGGTTGCTAAGGGATTCTAAAAAGAATGTTCCAAAATTTTATTGAGGATTTTGGAGAAACCTGGTTTTGCTAAGAGATTCTAAAAAGAATGTTCTAAAATTTTTGCTAAGGATTTTGGAGAAACCTAGGTTTCTAAGGGATTCTAAAAAGAATGTTCCAAAATTTTACTGAGGATTTTGGAGAAACCTGGTTTGCTAAGATATTATAAAAATAATGTTCCAAAATTTTGGTGAGAATTTTGGAAAAATGTGGGTGTTAAGGGATTCTCAAAAATAATGTTCAAAAATTTTATTGAGAATTTTGAAGAAACCTGGTTTTGGAAAAACCATTATGGTGAAGGTAAGGTAAAAGGGTGCAACATTTTGAACCTAGCGATTGATTTGATTTGATGAGGGTAAGGCAAAGGACACAATATTTGACCAAAGGATGCAACCTTTTGAACTTGGTGATTGATTTGATTTGATGAGGGCAAGGCAAATGACACAACCTTTGACAAAAGGATGCAACCTTTTAAACCTGGTGATTGATTTGATTTGATGAGGATAAGGCAAAGGACACAACCTTTGACAAAAGGATGAAATCTTTTGAACCTGGAAATTGATTTATTTGGTAAGGGTAAGGCAAAGGACACAATGTTTGACAAAAGAATGCAACCTTTTAAACCTGTTAATTGATTGGATTTGATGAGGGTAAGGTAAAGGATGCAACTTTTTGAATCTGATGATCGATTATGATGTAATGAGGGTAAGGTTAATGATAAAACCTATTGTTGTTGAATGAAATTTTGATGTATAGCAAAGGGTGCAACTTGTAACAAAAGGGATATCTTTTGTTAGGATCAAGTAATGTGATGTGATTTACGATGATTTATTTGTGAGTGCAATATTGGGTGGCACCATCATGAGTAGATGAGAGGTTATGAAGTGTGGATGTGCAAGGAGGATTAACTCCACGAAAGAAAACTATGGTTGGAAAGAGGAAAAACCTTATCCCAATCATAGAAGTTATTTAAAAAGGTAATGCAATCCCTGAATTACAAAATCATTTAAAAGGAGGGGGATAAAATTATCCTAGTCATAAATATTTTTGTGGAAATGAGATGAATTATGTCACTTATGAATAATGAAGCAAAAGGAGATAAAGTACCCTCCTTTGATTGTGAAATATGGATTGGGAGAATATGGAATTTCCCCAATTATAAATGATGGTTTGGAAAATATGAAGTTGCCCCAATTTTGAATGATGGATTGGGAGCATATGAAGTTGCCCTAATTTTGAATGATGGATTGGGAGCAGATGAAGTTGCCCTAATTTTGAATGATGGATTGGGATCAGATGAAGTTATCCCAGTTTTAAAAGGTGGATTGGCGAAAGAAATTACCCCTAGTTTTGAATGGTGAATTAGGGGAGACGATGAAGTTGCCCTGATTTTGAATGATGTATGGGAAGAGGATGAAGTTACCCCAATTTTGAATGATAGATTGGGAGGAGATGAAATTACACCCAATTTTGAATGATGTATGGGGAGAAGATGAAACTGCCCTAGTTTTGAGGAATGGATGGGGAAAATATGATGTTACCCTAGTTTTGAATAATGGATTGAGGAATTAGCAATGAGGTGAGTTAAATTTGATGATGTGGTGATGATTTGATTGATAGAGAAAATTTGTGATAATATAGAGGAAAAATTGGGTAGACAGGAAAAAGAAGGAAAAATATGCTTGAGTGAAAAATATGTGAATTTGGTGGTTGTAGTTGAGATTCATAGGGTGAACAATGAATTGGACCTGAATTTGCACGGTGACCTATGAATTGGATTTTTTGAACCCTATGTAGTGTTTTGGAAGTTTGGTGGACCAAACAATATCAAATTTGGACAAATATTATATCGTTGGAAAGCTCTTTTTAAGCCTGATCCATTGGTGAAGGTTTTGGCGAATTTAGAGAAGATAGGATGGGGGAAATGTTAGGTCAAATATGAAATTATTTTAGAAGTTATTAATGTGCGATTTCAAGCCTTTTGAAAGGGAAAAATGATATGATTAGTGAAATGGTCAATGGATGATGATGGATAAGAAGAAAAGAAAATTAAAGAAGTTAGGAAGGAGGAGAAAATTTAGGGAAATAAATAATGGTGAATGCTACATAGCAAAAAAAATGCTATGTAGGTGAAGAAAGGTAAAAGGTAGAAGTGGATGATGGTGGAAGTGGAGGAATGGGCACATCTCGGTGTGATGGATCATTTTGATTATGAGTAGTGATGTTAATCATGCAACCACTTCATAGGAAGGAGGATTGCAATGGACATTATTGAATTACCTTTATTGGGCTTGTTGAGTGGGTTAATTCTCATGAGGATTAGTCCCCTCATGTTCAAGTAATGGGTTCTGATAATTACCCAAATTTTAATTTTATGGTGTGAGGGGATCTAAAACTTGAATGGTACCATGATCGATAAGATCCTTGACTAAGTCATAAAAGGTGTGACAATAATAGACATCATGGCCACGCTGGTGATGGTAAAAATAAAAGGTATGTTTGATGTGCCCACAAGGGTTGGGTCAATTTGTATCTATGGGTTGAATATCCAATAATGGAACATGACCAACCTCAAACAACCTCTGGAATAAAGTAGGTAGAGGCTCAAAAAGTGGAGTCTAATTGTGATGTCAATGTGGAGGATGGGGATCGTGAGCCCATTGCAAATTGGATGGGGGAGGCGCAATAGTATGGAACATTTGTTGTTGTGTAGGAGGAGGATGTAATATTTACAATGTATCTAGAGAAGCTACTACCACTTGATTGGTTTGTGGCAATTTAGAGAAGGGTTGATTTAGTACATTGAAATTAAAGTGATAATTTGAAGTGTAAGATGGCTTTCGCTGAATTTTGATTTTACCATATTTTGCTTTGATGTCCTCGATGACTTTTTCCAGAGAAATGGCTTCATCAAATATGTGATTTTGATGGATTTTCAAAGGTGTAGATATGTGTTTATGAAAATTTTTGGTAAATAGTGTAACAAGTTTGTTGTATGGGATACTATGAGCTAGATCATGTATGACCGATCTCCATTAGGAAAAAAACTCAATAATGAGCTCGTCATTAGCCTATCGTAGGGTGTAGACATCTAAGAAGTTGATTTTCTTTTTTATATTGATATAGAAATGTTCTAGAAAGGAATTGGGTAGTTGTTCAAAGGTGTACATGCTATGGCACAAAAGCATGTTGTACCAAATAAAGGTTTGTCCCTAAAGCAAGAGGGAGAAGGTACTTAGCATGAGGGGGTTACTACTATGAAGTCGGTAGAAAGATGAACGGTAATTACTAACATGTTCTCAGAGATCCTCTTTGCCCTTGTATTTATCAAAATTTAAAATATCAAAGTGATAAGGATAAAGCGGAATGGGAACTAAAGTATGAACTGGCTCATTATAGAGTTTGTCATAGGTATATTTTTGTGATCTGTAACTAGTTGTACAAAGGTTTAGCATCTTTACTTCATCTTGTAAGATTTGAAGTTCATATTTTAGAGGTATGGAGGACGATGTTGAGGTGGGTAGAGCTTGATATTGTAGTGGGTATTGAAGTTGTTATTCCTCCCAATATTAGGAAGGAAAATGTTGCCACTAATCCTGGAGAAGTGGTTGTTGAGCGACGTATGGTGTTATAGTGGCTGAGACACTAGGTTATGGAATAGGCATATGTTGAGGATTATAATATTGTGGTTGATGGGTGTGTGGTTGTTGTATAGGTATCTTCTAGAGAGGAGCCTACTGTAATGGTTGGGTTGTAATACGTGATGACCAAGAAGGGAGAGTCATAAAAAAAGTAGGTCTAGTAGATAATGGTAATGATGTTTGGATAAATGGTGCAAGAGGTGGAGTATATGAGGTGTTGAAGGATGGTACATGCATCTGTCTTGAAGGATGAGAGGTGGTAAAACTAAACTGAGTAGAATAGAATAGGGTAATATGAGTATAAGCTGAAGTTCATGGACAATAGGTGGGAAGGGGACCTATAGTCAGGATCCAAAATTGATGAGAAGGAGGTAATATGAAGGTAGAATTTTATGAAGGTGTAATATAATATTGGGTAGGATACATTCTAAAAGCATCAGATGTAGGCATGAGTGATGAAGAAGAGGGAGGACAAGCTTCTGAGGTAGGATCTTAAGAAGGTGAAGTGGTGAACGTGTACACTCTAGGTTGGATGTAAGCATTTAGTTGCTATTTTTGGTGTTGAATCGGTTGTGTTTGAGTAGGTAGTTGTGATATGTCCTCAAAATATGGGAAAACTGATTATTGAAAAGGTGGCGATTGTGACTCTTGGAAAGGGTATTGGTATGATGGTGGAGGTGACTCTTTTTGTTGCTGCAAGGGAGGTTTTTCTTATGGGATTTGCAATGATGGCACCTAAGTTCCTGGTGTAGAAGAGGAAGGGTCTAAAATCATCCCTACTATAGAGGTGAATGATGCAACCTCAAGATGAGTGTGGTTTAACAAAGAGAATTCATTCTCAAAAAGGGATTGAGATAGACTCTAGAAGAAAGGGTGTGAGAAGGTAGGAGAAGTAGGTAGGGTCTTCTCATTTATGGTGAAGAAAGGAGCAAGATGTCTTAGAGTAGTATAGATAACATGATCACAGAATGTAGAAGGTGGATTTGGTTAAGGTAAGTGGGGAAGAATTGGATCATCTTCACTAGATGAAGTAGGAATCTCATCAAAAGAAGAAACGTGTATGGAAGATAGATGTGAATCTATAGATAGATCAATTGTGAGTGTGTGGAATTTCCTTATGGAAGGAGAGGAAGAAGTATACTGACTAGAAGAGGTGAAAAATACCTCCTCCTTAAGGTACACTTGCTTGCACGTTTGACTACGTGTGATGGTAGACATGGTGTCATGTATGGTGAATGTAGGCTCAAAAATACATAGAAACTAAAATTTGAGGTTTTGGATATGGTTTGCAAGGGGTTTTTGAGTAACCCTATAATTTTGACCAATTTTGGAACCTATAAGTAGGATTCATAGGTTAGGGGATGAATTGAGACCTAATTCATAGGTTGTGGTGTGAATTTAACTCAAACTATGAATATGATAGTGACTAAGGAGTGACATGCTGTAGATAGCCAAAAAATAGAGTGTTGAATAGTGAGATGTGCTAAAACCAGTTTGCAATCTGTTGGCAATTTTGGGTACCTTGAGTACATTGCCTTTGCTCAAGTATAGTTGTTGTCATTGATGTCAAAGGAGCTCTTGGTAGTTGTTGTCTTTGATGTCAAGGAGTTCTTGAAGCAATTTGTTTTTATGTCAAAGAATGTGTTTTGATGAAGGTTTCAGTTGTTCAGTAAGTCTCCAAGAAGATTAGAGTAGCCCAGTTGCAAAATATCAAGAAAAAAGATAAGTTAGAATGAGTTTGCAGGTGGCTGGAAAAACTATCGCGATTTCGCGACATGTTTGAGGAGAGAGAAAGTGCTGGCAAAACTGTCACGATTTCGTGACATGTTTGAGGAGAGAGAAAGTTTGGGCAAAAGTGTCACGATTTCGTGACATGGTTGGAAGGCAGAGGCATAGCGGGCAAAACTATCGAGATTTCGTGACATGCGGGAAGGAGAAAGCGGGAAAAACTGTCACGATTTCATGACATGTCGCATTTTCGTGACTCGGACAGTGCAGGAAGGTAGAGAAAGAAAAGTGTCGCGATTTCATGACATTCTGCAAAGGAGACTGTACGGACAAGAAAGTGTCATGATTTTGTGACATATTGTAGAAGAGGAAGTCCGCAGCATGATCTATCGTGATTTCACGATAAGATTGAAGAGAGAGAAAGTGTTTCAGGAACTGTCGTGATTTTGCGACATGATGCAAAGTTCTAAGTAAGGGCTGTCGCATTTTCGCGACATGCTGCATAAGTCAAGTTGAGGACTATCACGATTTTGTGACATGCAAAAAAAGATAAAGGATCGTGATTTCACAAAGAAAAAAGACAAAAGTTAGAAGTGTCATGATTTCGTGACATGCAGCAAAGAGAAGAGCCGGAAGCCAGAAGTGTCACGATTTCATGACAGTGGAGAAAGTGTTCTAAAGCTAGAAGCGTCATGATTTCGCGATAGGCTACAAAGAAGTTGTATGGATGCAAGAAAGTGTCGTGATTTCATGACAGAGTTGAGTTGGCAACTTGCAGTTGCAGAAAGTGTCACGATTTCATGATAGGTTGAGTTGGTAGCTTGTAGTTGCAGAAAGTGTCACGATTTCATGACAGAGTTGTAGATGACGTCAACAGAAGCCGATGTGTCATGATTTCATGACAGAAGCTGAGAGGAAGGCCATGAAGACTAAAGTGTCATGATTTCATGACAGAAGTGTGATGACGTCAGCAAGAGGCAAAGGTGTCACGATTTCATGACAGAAGCTGAGAGGAAGGGCATGAAGACAAAGGGTCATGATTTCATGACAGAAGAGAAGATGACGTCAGCAAAGACAAGAAGTGTCATGATTTCGTGACAAAGCGGTAAGGAGGTCAACAAAGGCAGTAGTGTCACGATTTCATGACAGCAAGCATAGAAGTTGTACGACAGGCAAAGGTGTCACGATATCATGACATGTTGAAGTTTCATGCCAAAAGCTACAGGGAGGCAATGAAGTCGACAGAGTTAAATCTGGGCCGACGCAGCACAGGGTTTTGCAACTGACGTGATTGAAGGTTAAACAACCGACTAAGATCAAGGTTCTAATCTTGAGATTATGAGTATAAAAGGAGGGTTGTTTGAATTGTTTTGGGCATCGATCGAAGTGTGCGTTCGAAGTGCATTGAACTTGCGCAAGTAAAGTCTACGATGCGCAAAGAGTGAGTCATTTCGAATCAAGCGAGGTGTGTAAGATGCAGCCATAATAGTGCAGATAGCGCAGAAGTGGCGGTGGATGCACAAAGTAGCAGAAGCTATTGGTGTTGCAATATTCAGAGATAGCACGTAGAAGTCAGGAGTTTGATAGCCAAATTTTTGTGTACTACTATGATTGCACAATCTGTGCGAAAGTTGGTTTCGTCTAATACAGTTGTGACAGAATAGTGAAGACTTGGGGATAGCATTGAGCAAGCATTTGAAAGCTTGTGAACCATTTTTCTTTAACCATTTTTGAGGACCAGATTGAGGACAGAGATTGAGGCAAAAAGAGGACATTTGTGCTAGACCGAAGGACTGTGTTTAGTGCAAATTTGAGGACCAGCTTTGCGGTGACAGAGTTGAGGATAGAGATCTCCAGCCAGAGTAGGGAAGACAGGTGTCTTCTATGGATAGAGTTCCACTTGCTAAGGGCAGAGGAGGTAGAGGTCTTCTAGAGGATCACCAAGCAAAGCAAAATTAGGGGAAGGTGTCTCCTTTGAGCTGAGGCTCATAAACATTGTAATCGGGAAGGATTCCTAGAGGACTTTGATATAACTTTTAGAAGAAAATTTTTATCCGTGGAGTAGCCCACCTTGGGTGAACCACGTAAATTGTTGTGTCACTTTGTGGATGATATTTTGTGCATTGCTTTAATTGTCGTTATTGATCATCGTTATCTTATTCTCTGCATGTTATTAATTTGAAAGTTGATTTGAAAGAAAAAGTTAAAAGTGGTCTTATACTATTCACCCCCCCTCTCAGTATAAGCTTGTGTTCTTCAATTGGTATCAGAGCTGGTTTCTCCAGATAAAGCCTAATAGCTTGGAGAAGGATCTATCAGAAGAACATACAGTTTTAGAAAAGGGTGAAAAAGATAAGTTCGATCTCTAAAGTAAATTCTTCTGGGCTTTAAGGATTTCAGAGAATAAAGTTCTATTCTCAAGCATCATGACAGGAAGAAGAGACAACAAGATCAATCTTCAGCCTGAAGAACGATGGATTCCAGTTGGTCACAAAAGGAACAATCATCCAAGGTATCAAAACAAGTTACATAATACTTTCCATGGCTACTGTTTTTCTTGCAAGAAATTTGGTCACAAAGCTATACATTGCATTAAATCCGTGAATAGCCATAGTAAAGAAAATGTTAACTCTTTTGCACCTCTTTTGGATAAAAATGTCATATGTTACAATTGCAAGAATGTTGGGCATATAGCAAGGATGTGCAGTTTGGATAGACCTAACCTAAAGTCTGCTAAAAAGAGAAATGAGATTAAGTCTAAGTCAATGATAGTTCAAACTGCTTTTCATGCTCAAGACAAAGCTGAGAAATGGTATCTTGATAGTGGTTGTTCAAAACATATGACTGGTGAAAAAGATAAGTTTCTGGTCTTAAAAAACACAAACAGAGGAACAGTTAGTTTTGGAGATAACAGGTCTGCTAAAATATGTGGTAAAGGGACTCTTAGCTTGGATGGGAAATCTAAAACTAAAAATGTGCTTTATGTAGAAGGTTTAAGACATAATCTTCTAAGTGTGAGTCAACTTTGTGATCAAGGACACATAGTATCTTTCTTTTCAGATAGATGTGAGATTCGTAAAGAAAAAAATGGAAAACTCATTGCTAGTGCTACAAGGACTCCAAACAATCTTTACATGCTAAGTGAGATAAAAAAGGAAAAGTGTTTTCTAACTCAAGAAGATGAGAGTTGGTTATGGCATAAAATATTGGGGCATTTGAGCTTTGATAATCTTGTCAACATTAGTAACAAGGAAGCAGTTAGAGACTTGCCCAAAATAAAAAGGCCCCATAACACCATTTGCGGTCCTTGTCAACATGGAAAACAGACCAGAACCAGTTTTAAATCAAAAGGGTATACTTCTTCAAAACCATTAGATCTCATTCATACTGATTTATGTGGCCCCACCAGAACTCAGAGCATTCAGGGAGAAAGCTACTTCATGCTGTTTATAGATGATTATTCTAGAATGACTTGGGTGACCTTTCTCAAAGAAAAATCTGAAGCTTTTGAAAAATTTAAAGCTTTCAAAGAAATGATTGAAAATGAGACTGAAAAGAGAATCAAATGTTTAAGATCGGACAGAGGAGGAGAGTTCACCTCTAATGAATTTGTGGAATACTGTGAGCATCAGGGAATTAAGAGAGAATATTCAGCAGCAAGAACTCCTCAACAAAATGGAGTAGTTGAAAGAAAAAATAGAACTATTGAAAATATGGCTAGAGCAATGTTGAATGAGTCAAAACTTTCAGATGGTTTCTGGAAAGAGGCAGTCAGTATAGCAATATACATTATCACCAGGGCCCAACTTAGAGTAAATCATCATAAAACTCCTTATGAGTTGTGGAAAGGAAGACCAGCTACAGTCAAACATTTCAAAGTGTTTGGGAGTAAGTGCTTCATCAGAAGGGAAGATCAGAACCTGGGTAAGTTTGATCCTAGGTGTGATGAAGGAATTTTTCTTGGCTATTCCAGTAGAAGCAAAGCTTACAGATGTTTCAACAAAAGAACGCATACAGTCATAGAAAGCATAAATGTAACAGTTGATGAAAAGACAGGAATAAGAGAACCTGTCAAGGAAATCAGTGATGAAATCTGTCAAGAAGAATTCAGAGAGGTTTCAGATGAAGAAGAGGAAAAACAGCAGCTGCTTCCCAAAACTCCGTCACGATATGTTCAGAAACATCATCCCAAAGATTTGATCATTGGTGATCCAAACAACAGACAAACTAGAAGAAGAGTCATTTCGGCACACGATTCTACAAATATTTCTTTATTATCTCAGATTGAGCCAAGAGATTTCAGTGAAGCATGTGCAGATAAATTTTGGGTAAAAGCAATGGATGAAGAGCTAAATCAAATAGAGAAAAGTGAAACTTGGGATTTAGTTCCAAGACCTAAGAACAAGAATGTCATTGGCACGAAATGGATTTTCAAAAATAAACTCAATGAGGATGGAAAGATTGTCAGAAACAAAGCCAAGTTGGTTTGCAAAGGTTATGCTCAAGTAGAAGGTATTGATTTCGAAGAGACATTCGCTCCTGTTGCTCGTCTCGAAGCCATCAGAATGTTTTTGGCTCTTTCAAGTTTCAAAGCATTCAAGGTGTACCAAATGGATGTGAAATCAGCCTTTTTAAATGGAGTTTTGGATGAAGAAGTCTACGTAGAACAGCCAGAAGGCGTGTCTCTCTCAGATCAATCGGACTATGTGTGCAAATTGAAAAAGGCCTTGTATGGGTTAAAGCAAGCACCTAGGGCTTGGTATTCAAGACTAGACAGGTACCTTCATGAGCAAGGTTTCAGGAAAGGTGTGGCAGATAGCAATTTGTATATAAAAGATAAAGGTAATGATATGCTGATTGTAGTTGTCTATGTTGATGATATCATTTTTGGGGGAAATAATACCCAGATGTGCAAAGATTTTGCTAACACCATGCAAAAGGAATTTGAGATGTCTATGATTGGAGAGTTGTCATTCTTTTTGGGTCTTCAGATTGCTCAATCAAAAGATGGTATATTCCTCTCTCAAGGAAAGTATATCAAAGAAATGTTAAAAAAATTTGGGATGATGGACAACAAAACTATATGTACTCCAATGACTATGGGGTGCAAGATGAGTAAATATGATGAATCTCCAGTGGTAGATCAAAAATTGTACAGATCGATGATTGGCAGTTTATTATATGTTACAGCTACCAGACTAGATATCATGCAGGCTGTTGGGTTAGTAGCCAGATTTTAGGCTGCTCCGAAAGATTCTCATGTTATAGCAGTTAAAAGGATATTCAGATATCTGAAGGGAACTATGGACTTTGGGCTTTGGTATCCCAAAGGTGATGATTTTACTCTCATAGCCTATACAGATGCAGATTGGGCAGGCAGTAATGATGACAGGAAAAGCACCAATGGTGGAGCATTCTTTCTAGGAAAGAGTTTGGTTTCTTGGCTGAGTAAGAAACAACCTTCAGTTTCTTTATCTACAGTAGAAGCTGAATATATAGCAGCAGTGGCTGGGTGTACACAAGTTCTATGGATGAAAACCACCTTGGAGGATTTCAAAGTCAAGCATGAACAACCCATCTCCATATTTTGTGATAATACTAGTGCCATAAGTATTTCCAAAAATCCGGTAATGCACTCAAGGACAAAGCATATTTCCATCAAGTATCACTTTCTAAGGGAGAAAGTGCAAGATAAGCAGGTCAAGGTAGAATATGTGTCTACTAAAGAGCAGATTGCAGATATCTTCACAAAACCTCTTCCAAGAGATACATTTGAGTATCTAAGGGAGAAATTGGGAGTTGTACTCCCACCCTAGAATTAATCACCTCATCAAGAGGTGGGGGAGGGACTAAGCTAAGAGGCTCATTCTTAGTCCCAAGCCCCAAAGGTGACCCTTTGCCATTGATGACAAAGGGGGAGAGATTTGAGAAAGGGGGAGAGATATGAGTAAGGGGGAGAGTTTCAAGTGAAGAGGAAAGCTTCAAGTCAGGGGAGCAAAACTTCAAAGAGATTGATTTCAGTTTTGGCTCTTGAAGATGTGTTTTTAGTAAAGGTTTGCCATCAATGACAAAGGGGGAGATTGTTGGCAATTTTGGGTACCTTGAGTACATTGCCTTTGCTCAAGTATAGTTGTTGTCATTGATGTCAAAGGAGCTCTTGGTAGTTGTTGTCTTTGATGTCAAGGAGTTCTTGAAGCAATTTGTTTTTATGTCAAAGAATGTGTTTTGATGAAGGTTTCAGCTGGTCAGTAAGTCTCCAAGAAGATCAGAGTAGCCCAGTTGCAAAAGATCAAGAAAAAAGATAAGTTAGAATGAGTTTGCAGGTGGCTGGAAAAACTGTCACGATTTCGTGACATGTTTTAGGAGAGAGAAAGTGCTGGCAAAACTGTCACGATTTCGTGACATGTTTGAGGAGAGAGAAAGTTTGGGCAAAAGTGTCACGATTTTGCGACATGCTGGAAGGCAAAGGCATAGCGGGAAAAATGTCATGATTTATGACATGCTGGAAGGCAGAGGCAAAGCAGGCAAAACTGTCACGATTTCGCGACATGTCGCATTTTCGTGACTCGGACAGTGTAGGAAGGCAGAGAAAGAAAAGTGTCACGATTTCGTGACATTTTGCAAAGGAGACTGTACGGACAAGAAAGTGTCACGATTTCGTGACATATTGCAGAAGAGGAAGTCCGTAGCATGATCTGTCATGATTTCGTGATAAGATTGAAGAGAGAGAAAGTGTTTCAGGAACTGTCATGATTTTGTGACATGATGCAAAGTTCTAAGTAAGGGCTGTCGCATTTTCATGACATGCTGCATAAGTCAAGTTGAGGACTGTCACGATTTTACGACATGCAGCAAAGAAGAGAGTCTAAAAGGAGCATCGGGATTTCATGACAGGCAGTGAAGAAAGCATATGGAAGCCAGAAGTGTCACGATTTCGTGACATGCAGCAAAGAGAAGAGCCGAAAGTCAGAAGTGTCACGATTTCATGACATGCAGCAAAGAGAAGAGCCGAAAGCCAAAAGTGTCACGATTTCGTGACAGGTAGTAGAAAAAGCTTTCGAAAGCTGAAAGCGTCGTGATTTCACGACAGGCTACAAAGAAGTTGTACGGATGCAGAAAGTGTCACAATTTTGTGACAGGTTGAGTTGGCAGCTTGCAGTTGTAGAAAGTGTCATGATTTCATGACAGGTTGAGTTGGCAGCTTGCAGTTGTAGAAAGTGTCACGATTTCATGACATAGTTGAGATGACATCAACAAAATTCATATATGTCATGATTTCATGACAAAAGCTGAGAGGAAGGCCATGAAGACTAAAGTGTCACGATTTCATGATAGAAGTGAAGATGACATCAACAAAAGGCAAAGGTGTCATGATTTCACGACAGAAGCTGAGAGGAAGGGCATGAAGATAGAAGGGTCATGATTTCATGACAGAAGAGAAGATGACATCAGCAAAGACAAGAAGTGTCACGATTTCATGACATAAGCGGTAAGGAGGTCGACAAAGGTAGTAGTGTCGCGATTTCACGACAGCAAGCATAGAAGGTGTACGACAGGCAAAGGTGTCGCGATATCGCGACATGTTGAAGTTTCGCGCCAGAAGCTACAGGGAGGCAATGAAGTCAACAGAGTTAAATCTGGGCCGATGCAGCGTAGGGTTTTGCAACCGACGTGATTGAAAGGTAAATAGCCGACTAAGATCAAGGTTCTAATCTTGAGATTGTGAGTATAAAAGGAAGGTTGTTTGAATGTTTTGGGCATCGATCGAAGTGTGCGTTCGAAGTGCATTGAACTTGCGCAAGTAAAGTTTGCGATGCGCAAAGAGTGAGTCATTTTGAATCAAGCGAGGTGTGTAAGATGCAGCCATAACAGCGTAGATAGCGCAGAAGTGGCGGTGGATGCGCAAAGGAGTAGAAGCTATTGGTGTTGCAACATTCAGAGATAGTGCGCAAAAGTGAGGAGTTCGATAGCCGAAGTTCTGTGTACTACTATGATTGTGTAGTCTATGCGAAAGTTGTTTTTTGTCTAATACAGCTGTGACAGAATAATGATGTTTTATTTGCTTACGTGTGTCCCTTTGTTTATCTCCAGGTTGTATTTTTATCACACAAATGATAGGGTGTGCAGGGAAACCATTCACTACATGGTGAGAATTACACAAGGTGTTATCCTTCATAGACTCAAATTTTGTTTAAGATGTAGTGTGAGTGGTCCATGAACAAACTTGATTTAGCTAGAGAAAGTCTTGAAATTCTGTAGAATTCTATGATGTTTGATACAAGTTGATTAAAATAACCATGAATGGTTGAGCAACAAAAATACTTCTTGTAAACATGCAACTAAGAATATATCTGATGTCATGATATATACGAGCAATGAAATGCTTATGTACAAGGAGGAGAAAGAACATGACTAGGGGTGATGTCAACATGATGTGACAAAATACCTAAAATTTTATAGGAGGATGCGACTATTGTTTTTTGATAATGCAAAGTGAGTGAGATAGATAGATGCAAGAAGGTGTACCTAAAATATGGGTTTTCATGTACAAAAACAATTCCAAAAGGTGTGGATGGATGCATGAAAAAGTCAAACTAGATGCCAATATTTTATGGTCATCAACATGATTGATGGATGTAGATAATTATTATGGAAGAGGAAAATGAAATGCAAGATATATTACCAATGGACGGTTTTGATTTGTTTGTATTTTTGCTTTTGTTTTTGTTTTGGATGTTTGTTGTGTTTGATGTTGAATGTACAAGAATGTACAAGCAAGGAAAGTTACCCCTTGAAGCAAAATCTATGAGAGGACCAAGAAGTGAAAAATTGCTAGGCTAGACTACGCTAGACTATGTGTATGCTATGCCTGTGCTAGGCTATGAGTATGCTATTCTAGGATATACTATGCTAGGCTAGGCTAGGCTAGGCTAGGCTATTTTTGCTGAGGATTTTGGATTGACCTATCAAATGTTTTGTTGAGGTTTTTGGACAAACCTATGTATTGATTTTTTTACTGAGGTTTTTGGACAAACCTATGTGTTGATTGTTTTTTCTGAGGTTTTTTGAAAAAAAAATTGTGTTGATTGTTTTGCTGAGGTTTTTGGAAAAACATTTCCAAAATGTTTTTGAAGATTTTGGAGAAACCTGGTTTGCTAAGAGATTCTAA
Organism: Wollemia nobilis; assembly: GCA_028583015.1. Lineage (NCBI taxonomy): Eukaryota > Viridiplantae > Streptophyta > Pinopsida > Araucariales > Araucariaceae > Wollemia > Wollemia nobilis. The sequence goes on from JAQPPZ010000523.1 coordinate 28,810,256, forward strand.
AAATAATGTTCCAAAAAATTTTATGAGGATTTTGGAGAAACCTGGGTGCTAAGGGATTTTTAAAAAGAATGATCCAAAATTTTAAGGAGGATTTTGGAGAAACTTGGGTTGCTAAGGGATTCTAAAAAGAATGTTCCAAAATTTTATTGAGGATTTTGAAGAAACTTGGTTTGCTAAGAGATTCTAAAAAGAATGTTCCAAAAAATTTTCTAAGGATTCTGGAGAAAATTGGGTGATAAGGGATTCTAAAAATAATGTTCCAAAATTTTATTGAGGATTTTGGAGAAACCTGGGTTGCTAAGGTATTCTCAAAATAATGTTCCAAAATTTTTGTTGATAATTTTGGAGAAACCTGGGTCACTAACAGATTCTAAAAATAATGTTCCAAAATTTTACTGAGGATTTTGGGGAGACTTGGATTTGCTAAGAGATTCTAAAAAGAATATATAATTTTCTTTGCTGAGGATTTTGGAGAAACTCACGATGCAAAGGGATTCTAAAAAGAATGTTCCAAAATTTTACGAAGGATTTTGGAGAAACCTGGTTGCTAAGGGATTCTAAAAAGAACATTCCAAAATTTTATTGATGATTTTGGAGAAACATGGTTTTGCTAAGAGATTCTAAAAAGAATGTTCTAAAAATGTTGCTAAGGATTTTGGAGAAACCTAGGTTTCTAAGGGATTCTAAAAAGAATGTTCCAAAATTTTACTGAGGATTTTGGAGAGACCTGTTTTGCTATGATATTATAAAAATAATGTTCCAAAATTTTGGTGAGAATTTTGGAGAAATGTGGGTGTTAAGGGATTCTCAAAAATAATGTTCAAAAATTTTATTGAGGATTTTGAAGAAACTTTGGTTTTGGAAAAACCATTGTGGTGAAGGTAAGGTAAAAGGGTGCAACCTTTTGAACCTAGCGATTGATTTGATTTGATGAGGGTAAGGCAAAGGACACAATATTTGACCAAAGGATGCAACCTTTTGAACTTGGTGATTGATTTGATTTGATGAGGGCAAGGCAAATGAAACAACCTTTGACAAAAGGATGCAACCTTTTAAACCCGGTGATTGATTTAATTTGATGAGGATAAGGCGAAGGACACAACCTTTGACAAAAGGATGAAATCTTTTGAACCTGGAAATTGATTTATTTGGTAAGGGTAAGGCAAAGGACACAATATATGACAAAAGAATGCAACCTTTTAAACCTGTTAATTGATTGAATTTGATGAGGGTAAGGTAAAGGATGTAAATTTTTTAATCCGATGATCGATTATGATGTAATGAGGGTAAGGTTAATGATAAAACCTATTGTTGTTGAATGAAATGTTGATGTATAGCAAAGGGTGCAACCTGTAACAAAAGGGATATCTTTTGTTAGGATCAAGTAATGTGATGTGATTTATGGTGATTTATTTGTGAGTGCAATATTGGGTGGCACCATCATGAGTAGATGAGAGGTGATGAAGTGTGAATGTGCAAGGAGGATTAACTCCACGAAAGGAAACTATGGTTGGAAAGAGGAAAAACCTTCTCCCAAGCATAGAAGTTGTTTAAAAAGGGAATGCAATCCCTGAATTACAAAATCATTTAGAAGGAGGGGGAGAAAATTATCCTAGTCATAAATATTTTTGTGGAAATGAGATGAATTATGTCACTTATGAATAATGAAGCAAAAGGAGATAAAGTACCCTCCTTTGATTGTGAAATATGGATTGGGAGAATATGGAATTTCCCCAATTATAAATGATGGTTTGGAAAATATGAAGTTGCCCCAATTTTGAATGATGGATTGGGAGCAGATGAAGTTGCCCTAATTTTGAATTATGGATTGGGAGCAGATGAAGCTGCCCTAATTTTGAATGATGGATTGGGATCAGATGAAGTTATCCCAGTTTTAAAAGGTGGATTGGCGAAATAATTTACCCCTAGTTTTGAATGGTGAATTGGGGGAGACGATGAAGTTGCCCTGATTTTGAATGATGTATGGGAAGAGGATGAAGTTACCCCAATTTTGAATGATAGATTGGGAGGAGATGAAATTACACCCAATTTTGAATGATGTATGGGGAGAAGATGAAACTGCCCTAGTTTTGAGGAATGGATGGGGAAAATATGATGTTACCCTAGTTTTGAATAATGGATTGAGGAATTAGCAATGAGGTGAGTTAAATTTGATGATGTGGTGATGAGTTGATTGATAGAGAAAATTTGTGATAATATAGAGGAAAAATTGGGTAGACAAGAAAAAGAAGGAAAAATATGCTTGAGTGAAAAATATGTGAATTTGGTGGTTGTAGTTGAGATTCATAGGGTGAACAATGAATTGGACCTGAATTCGCACGGTGACCTATGAATTGGATTGTTTGAACCCTATGTAGTGTTTTGGCAGTTTGGTGGACCAAACAATATCAAAATTGGACAAATATTATACCGTTGGAAAGCTCTTTTTAAGCCTGATCCATTGGTGAAGGTTTTGGGAAATTTAGAGAAGATAGGATGGGGGAAATGTTAGGTCAAATATGAAATTATTTTAGAAGTTATTAATGTGCGATTTCAAGCCTTTTTAAAGGGAAAAATGATATGATTAGTGAAATGGTCAATGGATGATGATGGATAAGAAGAAAAGAAAATTAAAGAAGTTAGGAAGGAGGAGAAAATTTAGGGAAATAAATAATGGTGAATGCTACATAGCAAAAAAAATGCTATGTAGGTGAAGAAAGGTAAAAAGTAGAAGTGGATGATGGTGAAAGTGGAGGAATGGGCACATCTCGGTGTGATGGATCATTTTGATTATGAGTAGTGATGTTAATCATGCAACCACTTCATAGGAAGGAGGATTGTAATGGACATTATTGACTTACCTTTATTGGGCTTGTTGAGTGGGTTAATTCTCATGAGGATTAGTCCCCTCATGTTCAAGTAATGGGTTCTGATAATTACCCAAATTTTAATTTTATGGTGTGAGGGGATCTAAAACTTGAATGGTACCATGATCGATAAGATCCTTGACTAAGTCATAAAAGTGACAATAATAGACATCATGGCCATGCTGGTGATGGTAAAAATAAAAGGTATTTTCGATGTGCCCACAAGGGTTGGGTCAATTTGTATCTATGGGTCGAATATCCAATAATGGAACATGACCAACCTCAAACAACCTCTGGAATAAAGTAGGTAGAGGCTCAAAAAGTGGAGTCTAATTGTGATGTCAATGTGGAGGATGGGGATCGTGAGCTCATTGCAAATTGGATGGGGGAGGCGCAATAGTATGGAACATTTGTTGTTGTGTAGGAGGAGGATGTAATATTTACGATGTATCTAGAGAAGCTACTACCACTTGATTGGTTTGTGGCAATTTAGAGAAGGGTTGATTTAGTACATTGAAATTAAAGTGATAATTTGAAGTGTAAGATGGCTTTTGCTGAATTTTGATTTTACCATATTTGACTTTGATGTCCTTGATGACTTTTTCTAGAGAAATGGCTTCATCAAATATGTGATTTTGATGGATTTTCAAAGGTGTAGATATGTGTTTATGAAATTTTTTGGTAAATAGTGTAACAAGTTTGTTGTATGGGATACTATGAGCTAGATCGTGTATGACCGATCTCCATTAGGAAAAAAACTCAATAATGAGCTCGTCATTAGCCTATCGTAGGGTGTAGACATCTAAGAAGTTGATTTTCTTTTTTATATTGATATAGAAATATTCTAGAAAGGAATTTGGTAGCTGTTCAAAGGTGTACATGCTATGGCACAAAAGCATGTTGTACCAAATAAAGGTTTGTCCCTAAAGCAAGAGGGAGAATGTACTTAACATGATGGGGTTACTACTATGAAGTCGGTAGAAAGATGAACGGTAATTACTAACATGTTCTCAAAGATCCTATTTGCCCTTGTATTTATCAAAATTTAAAATATCAAAGTGATAAGGATAAAGTGAAATGGGAACTAAAGTATGAACTGGCTCATTATAGAGTTTGTCATAGGTAGATTTTTGTGATCTATAACTAGTTGTACAAAGGTTTAGCATCTTTAATTAATCTTGTAAGATTTGAAGTTCATATGTTAGAGGTATGGAGGACGATGTTGAGGTGGGTGGAGCTTGATATTGTAGTGGGTATTGAAGTTGTTATTCCTCCCAATATTAGGAAGGAAAATATTGCCACTAATCCTGGAGAAGTGGTTGTTGAGCGACGTATGGTGTTATAGTGGCTGAGACACTAGGTTATGGAATAGGCATATGTTGAGGATTATAATATTGTGGTTGAGGGGTGTGTGGTTGTTGTATAGGTATCTTCTAGAGAGGAGCCTACTATAATGGTTGGGTTGTAAGAGGTGATGACCAAGAAGGGAGAGTCATAAAAAAAGTAGGTCTAGTAGATAATGGTAATGATGTTTGGATAAATGGTGCAAGAGGTGGAGTATATGAGGTGTTGAAGGATGGTACATGCATCTGTCTTGAAGGATGAGAGGTGGGAAAACTAAACTGAGTAGAATAGAATAGGGTAATATGAGTATAAGCTGAAGTTCATGGACAATAGGTGGGAAGGGGACCTATAGTTAGGATCCAAAATTGATGAGAAGGAGGTAATATGAAGGTAGAATTTTATGAAGGTGTAATATAATATTGGGTAGGATACATTCTAAAAGCATCAGATATAGGCAGGAGTGATGAAGAAGAGGGAGGATAAGCTTCTGAGGTAGGATCTTAAGAAGGTGAAGTGGTGAACGCATACACTCCAGGTTGGATGTAAGCATTTAGTTGCTATTTTTGGTGTTGAATCGGTTGTGTTTGAGTAGGTAGTTGTGATATGTCCTCAAAATATGGGAAAACTGATTATTGAAAAGGTGGCGATTGTGACTCTTGGAAAGGGATTTGGTATGATGGTGGAGGTGACTCTTGTTGTTGTTGCAAGGGAGGTTTTTGTGATGGGATTTGCAATGATGGCACCTGAGTTCCTGGTGTAGAAGATGAAGGGTCTAAAATCATCCCTACTATAGAGGTGAATGATGCAACCTCAAGATGAGTGTGGTTTAACAAAGAGGAGTCATTCTCAAAAAGGGATTGAGATAGACTCTAGAAGAAAGGGTGTGAGAAGGTAGGAGAAGTAGGTAGGGTCTCCTCATTTATGGTGAAGAAAGGAGCAAGATGTCTTAGAGTAATATAGATAACATGATCACAGAATGTAGAAGGTGGATTTGGTTAAGGTAAGTGGGGAAGAATTGGATCATCTTCACTAGATGAAGTGGGAATCTCATCAAAAGAAGAAATGTGTATGGAAGATAGATGTGAATCTATAGATAGATCAACTGTGAGTGTGTGGAATTTCCTTATGGAAGGAGAGGAAGAAGTATACTGACTAGAAGAGGTGAAAAATACCTCCTCCTTAAGGTACACTTGCTCGCACGTTTGACTATGTGTGATGGTAGACATGGTGTCATGTATGGTGAATGTAGGCTCAAAAATACATAGAAACTAAAATTTGAGGTTTTGGATATGGTTTGCAAGGGGTTTTTGAGTAACCCTATAATTTTGACCAATTTTGGAACCCATAAGTAGGATTAATAGATTAGGGGATGAATTGAGACCTAATTCATAGGTTGTGGTGTGAATTTAACTCAAACTATGAATATGATAGTGACTAAGGAGTGACATGCTGTAGATAGCCAAAAAATAGAGTGTTGAATAGTGAGATGTGCTAAAACCAGTTTGCAATCTGTTGGCAATTTTGGGTACCTTGAGTACATTGCCTTTGCTCAAGTATAGTTGTTGTCATTGATGTCAAAGGAGCTCTTGGTAGTTGTTGTCTTTGATGCCAAGGAGTTCTTGAAGCAATTTGTTTTTATGTCAAAGAATGTGTTTTGATGAAGGTTTCAGCTGGTCAGTAAGTCTCCAAGAAGATCAGAGTAGCCCAGTTGCAAAATATCAATAAAAAAGATAAGTTAGAATGAGTTTGCAGGCAGCTGGAAAAATTGTCATGATTTCGCGACATGTTTTAGGAGAGAGAAAGTGCTAGCAAAACTGTCATGATTTTGCGACATGTTTTAGGAGAGAGAAATTTTTGACAAAAGTGTCATGATTTCATGACATGCTAGAAGGCAAATGCATAGCGGGCAAAACTATCATGATTTCATGACATACGGGAAGGCAGAGTCGAAGCAGGCAAAACTGTCGTGATTTCGCGACGTGTCACATTTTTGTGACTCAGACATTGCAGGAAGGCAGAGAAAGAAAAGTGTCATGATTTCATGACATTCTGCAAAGGAGACTGTACGGACAAGAAAGTGTCACAATTTTGTGACATATTGTAGAAGAGGAAGTCCGCAGCATGATCTGTCACGATTTCACAATAAGATTGAAGAGAGAGAAAGTGTTTAAGGAACTGTCATGATTTCGTGACATGATGCAAAGTTCTAAGTAAGGGCTATCGCATTTTTACGACATGTTGAATAAGTCAAGTTGAGGACTATCGTGATTTTGTGACATGGAGCAAACAAGAGAGTCTGAAAGGAGCAACGTCGCGATTTCACGACAGGTAGTGAAGAAAGCATATGGAAGCCAAAAGTGTCACGATTTTGCAACATGTAGCAAAGAGAAGAGCCAAAAGTCAGAAGTGTCATGATTTCGTGACATGCAACAAAGAGAAGAGCTGAAAGCCAAAAGTGTCGTGATTTCACGACAGGCAGTGGAGAAAGTGTTCGAAAGCTAGAAGTGTCACGATTTCATGACAGGCTACAAAGAAGTTGTACGGATGCAAAAAGTGTCATGATTTCACAACAGGTTGAGTTGGCAGCTTGTAGTTGTAGAAAGTGTCACGATTTCACGATAGGTTGAGTTGGTAGCTTGCAGTTGCAGAAAGTGTCATGATTTCACAACATAGTTGCAGATGACGTCAGCAAAAGCCGATATGTCACGATTTCATGACAAAATCTAAGAGGAAGGCCATGAAGAAGAAAGCATCATGATTTCATGACAAAGTGAAGATGACGCTAGCAAAAATCAAAAGTGTCATGATTTCATGACAGAAGCTTAGAGGAAGGGCATGAAGACAGAAGGGTTGCGATTTCATAATAGAAGAGAAGATGACGTCAACAAAGATAAGAAGTGTCATTATTTCATGACATAAGTGGTAAGGAGGTCGACAAAGGCAGTAGTGTCATGATTTCATGACAACAAGCATAGAAGTTGTACGACAGGCAAAGGTGTTGCGATATCGCAACATGTTGAAGTTTCACGCCAGAAACTACAAGGAGGCAATGAAGTCGATAGAGTTAAATCTGGGTCGACGCAGCACAGGGTTTTGCAGCCGACGTGATTAAAGTGTAAACAATCGAATAAGATCAAGGTTCTAATATTGATATTGTGAGTATAAAAGGAAGGTTGTTTGAGGAGATTTGATCATCGATCAAAGTGTGCGTTCGAAGTGAATTGAACTTGCACAAGTAAAGTTTATGATGCGCAAAGAGTGAGTCATTTCGAATCAAGCGAGGTGTGTAAGATGCAGCCATAACAGTGCAGATAGCGTAGAAGTGGCGGTGGATGCACAAAGGAGCAGAAGATGTTGGTGTTGCAATATTCAGAGACAACACGCAGAAGTGAGGAGTTCAATAGCCGAAGTTCTGTGTACTACTGTGATTGCACAATATGTGCGAAAGTTGTTTTTTGTCTAATACAGTTGTGACATAACAGTGATGACTTGGAGATAGCATTGAAAAAGCATTTGAAAGCTTATGAACCATTCTTCTTTAACCAATTTTTAGGACCAGATTGAGGACAGAGATTGAGGCAGAAGAGGATATTTGTGCTAGACCGAAGGACCGCATTTAGTGCAATTCGAGGACTAGCTTTGTAGTGACAGAGTTGAGGATAGAGATCTCCAGCTAGAGCAGGGAAGACAGGTGTCTTCTGTGGATAGAGTTCCACTTGCTAAGGGCAGAGGAGGTAGAGGTTTTCTAGAGGATCACCAAGCAAAGCAAAATTAGGGGAAGGTATCTCCTTTGAGTTGAGGCTCATAAACATTGTAATCGGGAAGGATTACCAAAGGAATTTGATATAAATTTTAGAAGAAAGTTTTATCCATGGAGTAGCCCACTTTGGGTGAACCACGTAAATTGTTGTGTCTCTTTGTTGATGATGTGTTGTGCATTGCTTTAATTGCTGCTATTGATACTGTTATCTATTCTCTGCATGATATTGATTTGAAATTTAATTTAAAGCAAAAGTAAAAAGTGGTCTTATACTGTTCACCCCCCCTCTCAGTATAAGCTTGTGTTATTCAATTGGTATCAGAGTTGGTTTCCCCAGATAAATCCTAGCAGCTTGGAGAAGGATCTTTCAGAAGAACATACAGTTTTAGAAAAGGGTGAAAAATATAAGTTCAATCTCTAAAGTAAATTCTTCTGGGCTTTAAGGATTTCAGAGAATAAAGTTCTATTTTCAAGCATCATGACAGGAAGAAGAGACAGCAAGATCAATCTTCAGCCTGAAGAACGATGGATTCCAGTTGGTCACAAAAGGAACAATCATCCAAGGTATCAAAATAGGTTACATAATACTTTCCATGGCTACTGTTTTTCTTGCAAGAAATTTGGTCACAAAGCTATACATTGCATTAAATCCATGAATAGCCATAGTAAAGAAAATGTTAACTCTTTTGCACCTCTTTTGGATAAAAATGTCATATGTTACAATTGCAAGAATGTTGGGCATATAGCAAGGATGTGTAGTTTGGATAGACCTAACCTAAAGTCTGCTAAAAAGAGAAATGAGATTAAGTCTAAGTCAATGATAGTTCAAACTGCTTTTCATGCTCAAGAAAAAGACAAGAAATGGTATCTTGATAGTGGTTGTTCAAAAAATATGACTGGTGAAAAAGATAAGTTTTTGGTCTTAAAAAACACAAATAGAGGAACTGTTAGTTTTCCTTGTCAACATGGAAAACATACCAGAACCAGTTTTAAATTAAAAGGATATACTTCTTCAAAACCATTAGATCTCTTTCATACTGATTTATGTGGCCCCACCAGAACTCAGAGAATTCAGGGAGAAAGCTACTTTATGCTATTTATAGATGATTATTCTAGAATGACTTTGGTGACCTTTCTCAAAGAAAAATCTGAAGCTTTTGAAAAATTTAAAGCTTTCAAAGAAATTATTGAAAATGAAACTGAAAAGAGAATCAAATGTTTAAGATCGGACAGAGGAGGAGAGTTCACCTCTAATGAATTTGTGGAATACTGTGAGCATCAGGGAATTAAGAGAGAATATTCAGCAGCAAGAACTCCTCAACAAAATGGAGTAGTTGAAAGAAAAAATAGAACTATTGAAAATATGGCTAGAGCAATGTTGAATGAGTCAAAAATTTTAGATGGTTTCTGGAAAGATGCAGTCAGTATAGTAGTACACATTATCACCAAGGCCCAAATTAGAGTAAATCATCATAAAACTCCTTATGAGTTGTGGAAAGGAAGACCAGCTACAGTCAAACATTTCAAAGTGTTTGGGAGTAAGTGCTTCATTAGAAGGGAAGATCAGAACCTGGGTAAGTTTGATCCTGGGTGTGATGAAGGAATTTTTATTGGCTATTCCAACAGAAGCAAAGCTTACAGATGTTTCAACAAAAGAATGCATACAGTCGTAGAAAGCATAAATGTAATAGTTGATGAAAAGACAGGAATAAGAGAACCTGTCAAGGAAATCAGTGATGAAATCTGTCAAGAAGAATTCGGGAGAGGTTTCGGATGAAGAAGAGGAAAATAGCAATTGCTTCCCAAAACTCCATCACGATATGTTCAGAAACATCATCCCAAATATTTGATCATTGGTGATCCAAACAACAGACAAACTAGAAGAAGAGTCATTCTGGCACATGATTCTACAAATATTTCTTTATTATCTTAGATTGAGCCAAGAGACTTCAGTGAAGCATGTGCAGATAAATTTTGGGTAAAAGCAATGGATGAAGAGCTAAATAAAATAGAGAAAAGTGAAACTTGGGATTTAGTTCCAAGACCTAAGAACAAGAATGTCATTGGCACGAAATGGATTTTCAAAAATAAACTCAATGAGGATGGAAAGATTGTCAGAAACAAAGCCAGGTTAGTTTGCAAAGGTTATGCTCAAGTAGAAGGTGTTGATTTCGAAGATATGTTCGCTCCTGTTGCTCGTCTCGAAGCCATCAGAATGTTTTTGGCTCTTTCAAGTTTCAAAGCATTCAAGGTGTACCAAATGGATGTGAAATCAGCCTTTTTAAATGGAGTTTTGGATGAAGAAGTCTACATAGAACGGCCAGAAGGCGTGTCTCTCTCAGATCAATCGAACTATGTGTGCAAATTGAAAAAGGCCTTGTATGGGTTAAAGCAAGCACCTAGAGCTTGGTATTCAAGACTAGACAGGTACCTTCATGAGCAAGGTTTCAGGAAAGGTGTGGCAGATAGCAATTTGTATATAAAAGATAAAGGTAATGATATGTTGATTGTAGTTGTCTATGTTGATGATATCATTTTTGGGGGAAATAATACCCAGATGTGCAAATATTTTGCTAACACCATGCAAAAGGAATTTGAGATGTCTATGATTGGAGAGTTGTCATTCTTTTTGGGTCTTCAGATTGCTCAATCAAAAGATGGTATATTCCTCTCTCAAGGAAAGTATATCAAAGAAATGTTAAAAAAATTCGAGATGATGGACAGCAAACCTGTATGTACTCCAATGACTACGGGGTGCAAGATGAGTAAAGATGATGAATCTCCAGTGGCAGATCAAAAATTGTACGGATCGATGATTGGCGGTTTATTATATGTTACGACTACCGGACCAGGATATCATGCAGGCTACTGGGTTAGTAGCCAGATTTTAGGCTGCTCCGAAAGATTCTCATGTTATAGTAGTTAAAAGGATATTCAGATATTTGAAGGGAACTATGGATTTTGGCCTTTGGTATCCCAAAGGTGATGATTTTACTCTCACAGCCTATACAGATGCAGATTGGGCAGGCAATAATGATGACAGAAAAAGCACCAATGGTGGAGCATTCTTTCTAGGAAAGAGTTTGGTTTCTTGGCTAAGTAAGAAACAACCTTCAGTTTCTTTATCTACAGCAGAAGCTAAATATATAGCAGTAGTGGTTGGGTGTACACAAGTTCTATGGATGAAAACCACCTTGGAGGATTTCAAAGTCAAGCATGAACAACCCATCTCCATATTTTGTGATAATACTAGTGCCATAAGTATTTCCAAAAATCCGGTAATGCACTCAAGGACAAAGCATATTTCCATCAAGTATCACTTTCTAAGGGAGAAAGTGAAAGATAAACAGGTCAAGGTAGAATATGTGTCTACTAAAGAGCAGATTGCAGTTATCTTCACAAAATCTCTTCCAAGAGATACATTTGAGTATCTAAGGAAGAAATTGGGAGTTGTACTCCCACCCCGAATTAATCACCTCATCGGGGAGGTGGGGGAGGGACTAAGCTAAGAGGCTCATTCTTAGTCCCAAGCCCCAAATGTGACCCTTTGCCATTGATGACAAAGGGGGAGAGATTTGAGAAAGGGGGAGAGATATGAGTAAGGGGGAGAGTTTCAAGTGAAGAGGAAAGCTTCAAGTCAGGGGGAGCAAAACTTCAAGAGATTGATTTTAGTTTTGGCTCTTGAAAGATGTGTTTTTTAAATGTTTGCCATCAATGACAAAGGGGGAGATTGTTGGCAATTTTGGGTACCTTGAGTACATTGCCTTTGCTCAAGTATAGTTGTTGTCATTGATGTCAAAGGAGCTCTTGGTAGTTGTTGTCTTTGATGCCAAGGAGTTCTTGAAGCAATTTGTTTTTATGTCAAAGAATGTGTTTTTATGAAGGTTTCAGTTGGTCAGTAAGTCTCCAAGAAGATCAGAGTAGCCCAGTTGCAAAATATCAAGAAAAAATATAAGGTAGAATGAGTTTGCAGGCGGCTGGAAAAACTATCACGATTTCACGACATGTTTCAGGAGAGAGAAAGTGCTGGCAAAACTATCACGATTTTGCGACATGTTTGAGGAGAGATAAAGTTCAGGCAAAAGTGTCATGATTTCATGACATGCTAGAAGGTAGAGGCAAAGTGGGCAAAACTATCATGATTTCGTGACATGCGGGAATGCAGAGTCGAAGCAGGCAAAACTGTCACGATTTCGCGACGTGTCGCATTTTTGCGACTCAGACAGTGCAGGAAGGCAGAGAAAGAAAAGTGTCATGATTTCATGAAATTCTACAAAGGAGACTGTATGGACAAGAAAGTGTCACGATTTCATGACATATTGCAAAAGAGGAAGTCCGTAGCATGATCTGTCGTGATTTTGCGATAAGATTGAAGAGAGAGAAAGTGTTTCAGGAACTGTCACGATTTCGTGACATGATGCAAAGTTCTAAGTAAGGGCTATCGCATTTTCATGACATGCTGCATAAGTCAAGTTGAGGACTATCATGATTTCACAACATGCAGCAAAGAAGAGAGTCTGAAAGGAGCAGCATCACGATTTCGCGACAGGCAGTGAAGAAAGCATATGGAAGCCAGAAGTGTCGCGATTTCGTGACATGCAGCAAAGAGAAGAGCCAAAAGTCAGAAGTGTCATGATTTCATGACATGCAGTAAAGAGAAGAGTCAAAAGCCAAAAGTGTCACGATTTCGTGACAGGTAGTGGAGAAAGCGTTCAAAATCCAAAAGCATCATGATTTCACGACAGGCTACAAAGAAGTTGTACAGATGCAAAAAGTGTCACGATTTTACGACAGGTTGAATTGGCACCTTGCAGTTGTAGAAAGTGTCATGATTTTGTGAAAAGTTGAGTTGGTAGATTGCAGTTGCAGAAAGTGTCGCAATTTTGCAACATAGTTGCAAATGACGTCAGCAAAAGCAGATATGTCGTGATTTTGTGACAAAAGCTAAGAGGAAGGCCATGAAGACGAAAGCGTCGCGATTTCACGACAGAGTGAAGATGACGCCAGCAAAAATCAAAAGTGTCATGATTTCACGACAGAAGCTGATAGGAAGGGCATGAAGACAGAAGGGTCACGATTTCGTGACAGAATAGAAGATGATGTCAACAAAGACAAGAAGTGTCACAATTTCTTGACATAAGCGATAAGGAGGTCGACAAAAGTAGTAGTGTCGCAATTTCACGACAACAAGCATAGAAGTTGTATGGTAGGCAAAGGTGTCACAATATCATGACATGTTGAAGTTTCACGCCAGAAACTACAAGGAGGCAATGAAGTCGACAGAGTTAAATCTGGGTCGACGTAGCACAGGGTTTTGCAGCCGACATGATTAAAGTGTAAATAGCTGACTAATATCAAGGTTCTAATCTTGAGATTGTGAGTATAAAAGGAAGGTTGTTTGAGGATATTTGATCATCGTTCAAAGTGTGCGTTCGAAGTGCATTGAACTTGCACAAGTAAAGTCTACGATGCGCAAAGAGTGAGTCATTTCGAATCAAGCGAGGTGTGTAAGATGCAGCCATAATAGCGCAGATAGCGCAGAAGTGGCGGTGGATGCGCAAAGGAGCAAAAGATGTTGGTGTTGCAATATTCAGAGACAACACGCATAAGTGAGGAGTTCGATAGCCAAAGTTCTGTGTACTGCTGTGATTGCGTAGTCTGTGCGAAAGTTGTTTTTTGTCTAATACAGCTGTGACAGAACAATGATGACTTGGAGATAGCATTGAACAAGCATTTGAAAGCTTGTGAACCATTCTTCTTTAACTAGTTTTGAGGACCAGATTGAGGACAGAGATTGAGGTAGAAGAGGATATTTGTGCTAGACCAAAGGACTATGTTTAGTGTAATTCGAGGACCAGCTTTGCGATGACAGAGTTGAGGATAGAGATCTCCAGCCAGAGCAGGGAAGATAGGTGTCTTCTATGGATAGAGTTCCACTTGCTAAGGGCAAAGGAGGTAGAGGTTTTCTATAGGATCACCAAGCAAAGCAGAATTAGGGGAAAGTATCTCCTTTGAGCTGAGGCTCATAAACATTGTAATCGGGAAGGATTCCCAGAGGACTTTGATATAACTTTTAGAAGAAAGTTTTATCCATGGAGTAGCCCACTTTGGGTGAACCACGTAAATTGTTGTGTCTCTTTGTTGATGATGTGTTGTGCATTGCTTTAATTGCTGCTATTGATACTGTTATCTATTCTCTACATGATATTGATTTGAAAGTTAATTTAAAGCAAAAGTAAAAAGTGGTCTTATACTGTTCACCCCCCCTCTCAGTATAAGCTTGTGTTCTTCACAATCATGCAAACAACATGAAACTGGAATCAGTTCTAAATGTAGAAAAGAAAATATTTATGTGTTTTCATGTGTTTTTATGTTGAAAATATGCTTCCTACAAAATATCACAAGAATTGGTGTGATAACTCTATAAATATCAGGAGTGTTGTCGACATGAAACCTCCTGCAACACCCAAAGGTGCAGATAATAGAACAATGTTGCAACTAGTGAATGATGACTTGTATGGAGGGTACAATAAAATGATAGCCTATAGGGGGGACTCAAGATGCGCTAATGAGTCCAATAACCTCTTGTGAGAAGAGGTGGTAATTTCTAAGACTTTCTACTTGCCCAGCCAGGCTAATGGTCACTCTCGATGAGCTTAGTCAATGAAGATAGTTACCATATTCACTAATTATGTAAGCCTCATGAATGAAGGCATATAATTCTATCCCACTTCGAAGGCTACTTTTGATGATGAATTCTTGAAGACCAATATAAAAAGTGGGGGATTTTTTGGTGATGCAGTCTAAAAAATCATTCCTATGGGGCTACTAGGTGTCTAGGGAGGTGAGCTAGTGGAGGGTAAAACTCATACTTCTCCAATCTCAGGTGATGGATTAGGGATGAAATCCAATCTCACCACTTGTGTGTACCATGTGAGTGTGTGGTTTGTTGTTGTCTAACGACGATATGAAAGCAAGAAAGCTAACTAGATACCTTTTTGAAATGTAAATATAGACCTAGATGTGCTTTTGAAAGCAAAGCTAGATTAAGATGCATTTTGAAAGAATACTTGTCCTATGTACCTTTTTGGAAAAGAAACTAGGATCTACGCCATGTAGAATGTAAACAAGTAATGTAAAGCATGTGCTAAGAGGTATTTGTGGAACCCTATTTTTGAAGCATGAAATAAATGTGAGAGATATTGTGCAAAAAGAAATTGAAAATCTTAAACTAATGATATATAAATAAATCTTAAAATTACAATTTACCCAAGGGATTTGTGAAAGAAATGGGAAGTCCTAATCTAATTATATGGAAAGAAATCTAAAAATTACAATTTACCTAGGGGATTTGTAAAATAAATGGGAATTCCTAATCTAATGATATGGAAAGAAATCTAAAAATTACAATTTACTTGGGGGATTTTGTGAAATAAATGGGAAGTTCTAATCTAGTGACAAGAAAGGGATCTAAAATTTGATGTTGCGAAAAGGAATTTGAAATTGCTTTAATGAAACATGCAAAAAGAGATTTGAAAACCTTAATTCTAAATGCATGAAAGAAATCTGAAATTGATTTTTGTGCAAAAAGGAATTTGAAATTGCTTTGATGAAAGATGCAAAAAGAGATTTGAAAAACCCTAATTCTAAATGTAACTTTTAGAATGGAAATTTGAAATGCACTTTGAAGGAAAATTGATGGGATAACACAAAAAGAGAAATGGGAAACCTATTTGACATGCGATTTGTAAAGGAAAATGAGAATATTCTTGACATAAAGTAAAATGAAAGTTTTGATCTACATGCAGGTTTTTGAGAAGAGAATTTTGAAAAACCTATCTAATGCAAGAAATATGGCTTTACAATTTGAGGATTCATAAAAAGAATGACATAAAATGGAGGCCTATTCTAATTATTTAAACAAAAATAAATGTAGCTCTGACTTAATTAAGTAAATAAAGGTCTAAAAAAAACTGAGATAAATGACCTAAAAATGATAAATGCATTGAAAAGGAATTCCATACAATGTCACAATGCATGTATTATTGAAAATTCTTCTTGCAAATGGATGACAAAAAAAGTGAGGCTTAAGAAAAAAATTAGTTCCTTTTACTCTAGATGGACTATTATATTTCTCTACAGTATACCTCTACAATTTTAAGGGTTTTTGAAGTGGTTATGCTAAATTCACAGGGTAGGGGGTGAATCATATATGAATTCACATGTTGGGGGGTGAATCAAATTTATGAGACTAGAACTCCTATTTTGATGACCTAAGAGTCTTGTCAGGGTTTTGAGGGTCTCTGTTCTATCTAGAAATGGCACCTGCAATAGCACATAAACATAAAATTGTGTTAGATTTTTAAAAAGCCTAGTCGAGCACAACTCTTTGTGGGGGTCCCACCGGGCGTGCCAAAATTAAGTAAATGAAATATATAATTTGATAAAACAAAATACATAAACATATATAATGCTCAGAATGCTACTTTTTATTCATTCAAAATGTTCATGGGTTACAAAGGTGATTCTCCCAATTCTTTTCATGAATATCAAACATCCTGATGACTTTTTTTGAGACTCCTTAGTGAAGGTGGGCTTGCGAGCCACTGGTAGTTTACTGGTTTTGTGATCTCCAGCACCTATTTTTGAAATCTTGCAAAATATGATTAGATGGTTTGGGGGCCTACCTTAGTAAATCCCCATAGTGATAAAATATAAAATAACATGAAATAAAATTGTGTTGAAACATGATAAAAATTGCATAAAACACTATAAAAACTTGAAATAAATGATACCTACTATATTTGCTGAGGTGGATTTTCTACATGATAAACTCACATGGTAGGGGTGAATTGGAATTCTATTGACTATGGGACCAAAATTTCTATCTGGATGGATGTCTGAAGTTGTCCTTTATTATTTTTATGATGTGGAATTTCTAGATGCAACTTTGGTATGATTCTAGCAGAGTTTCTATAAGGTGAATGAAAGGTAAAGAGAGGTAAAGTGGGACGGAGAACCCTCTATTTATAGAAAAATATGAGGTCAGGAGAGGGGGTTAGATAAACCAACCCTTAGAGTTAATCCATTTTGGATTTAGTTTATGGTTTGGATAGGTGTCAAACCCACATGCCTTAGAGAAATATCTCCTCCTCACACATGTGTGAGGAAGAGTTAAAGGTAGCTAGGGTTAGCTAAATCCTAGGTTAAGTTGGGGTTTAGTTAGGGCATTTGGAAATATCCTAACTAATATCATGTGCACACATATGTGGAAGTGTGTTTAGGTCTAATTTGACATAGGACCCTAATTAAACTCACTTAAGTGAAAAGTGCATTTAAGTGAAAGTCAATGATGAATTAGATCACTAATCAACATAATTAGGATTTTTTATAGGGATAAGATCCCATGAGGGCTAATTAGGTGTAGGGGAGCTCTTAAGTTGTCTTAGGGGCCTAATAGGTTGTCTCCTAGTAGGTGGTAGGTGTTTTGGAGGCATTTTACCTAGTTTTGTAGGTTTAGGAACCTACAAATGACTAAGATAGCCTACAAATGACTACAATGGTCTACGATGGCCTATGATAGCCTATGGCAGTCTAAAAGTGTGTATGTAGATGTACAAGTATATATAAATGAGCATGTGTAACTTTTAGGTGTCTACAAAAGCAATATAGATATGGTTATAACCACTAAAACTATTTAGAAAAGAGAACTACCTTTTCTATGAAAGTTTTCCAATATATGATGAATAAAAAGAAGTGGAAATTGACTAAATTTATTGAGATCCCATTAATCGATAAAAATTTCTCTCTTCCTCCCATTTGGGTACTATGACTAGGGTAGAGATATCCACTTACTGTTAAGAATAAGGTAAATAAATTTAGCATTCAAGTGCCTTTGGAGCTCTTCCTTAATAATTTTTTTCAATATGAAATTCATCCTTTATTGGGGTTGTCGTATATGTTTAGCATTTTCTTGAATATAAATGCAATGGGTATTAATTCATGGATGGATACTTTTCATATTTTGGTAGTCCCAAGTAAAAGTAGAGCTCAAGCGATCAAGTAGTTATGGATATTGAGTTTTTTTCCTAGCTTGATTTCAACAACTTTGCCAACAAACATTTTTCATTGTTAAGGGATTCAATTATACTACATGTGTGGGGTAGAAGTTAATTCAAAATGATATATTTTTTCCTAAGAGGAGAATTTGTTATATGTTCTAATATTGCCATGGTTTAGACTTTCAAGGGTATATAGATTAAAAAAAATCAATTATTATGTCCTTGTCTACCTATTTTGATTTTAGGGATTAATATATTATTATAATATTTTGGATGGCTACCTCATCATTCTCATCATGATCAACCCATATAATATATCGAGCTTATAAAATGGGTTTTATTATTGAACATAAAATGAAACTTTAGGTCATGGGTCCATTGGAGATAGTCATGTTTCCTAATTGATAATTTATATATGCATCAGTTATAGCTAGCCATGGTCTAACCCTAGTATCCTCAAAATCAATGGGTCTATCTCATGCTATTTTTTAACTTTAATACCATGAAATTAATAGTGTATTCCCAAGAATCCATGGTAATGACTAGATATTTGACTATTAATTCAAGAGTCATACTTGAGTGATCAACCATTTGTAAGACTATAGGAATATGTCTAAACTCATGGAGACATAATTGATCCATTATTTTATTTGTAATTACATTTATTATTATTATTATTATTATTATTATTATTATTGATTTATATGGTAAAATTTGTAGTCACCATGATGATTCGGGTATACTGTCCATATTTTATGGTTGCCACAGTATTCTGCACTATCCACCCAAAATCCATCACACAATCCTCCACACATTCTACCCCTATAATCACCATGCCACAATCATTTTAAATATTTTACGTCATTGAGAGCACCAGGAATGGGACAAGCATCCAGTTCGGTAAGACCCAAGATTTGAACCTTGGACCTCCACCATTTACATTTATTGTTACACATGAATCAAAAAATATATTCTTAATTGAAATATTTCTTTTATGAATGAAGAAAATTAGAATTTAAGGATCATAATACTTCGGAGCTATAATATTTTGAAGCATAAGTTTGAAAAACCAATGTACAACTTGGATGGCTTAAGGGTCATTATTATTCTTGGGTTTTTTAAAGCATAACACCATCATGGTCTTATTATAGGTTGGGATATCCTAAATGTCATATAAAAGAGGTATGTAAATATATACATTCTATGGTTCATTTAAAATGTCATATCCTAGTTGTGAAGGCCAACTCATTTTACTTATTATCTTAATAAAAAAAGGTTTCTCTAATTTTTTGCATTAGAGTCTTAGTTTATCGGAAGGAGAAGTTTCTTCATTTAGTTTAGTAATAATAGTTGGATCAAAATCCTTAGGAATTATTTTTTATTGAGATGTAATTAATCATCATCAATGGTATCAATATAATAGGTACGATAGGTAGGGTATCCTACTGACACTTAATTATATAATGGGTATATTGATTTGGCATAGGTTATACAGTCAACTAAAGTTATTTTAAGAATTGTTTATTATAGTTGTTGGTTACTATAAATAAGCATGTTGTTGTGGATATGGTTGATAGTATTGGCAACTTGGTAGACAAAACTATGTTTCTTTTAAACTTTGCCAAGGTTGGTTATGAATTTGTTGGGGCTAAAAATTTTGTTGGTTCATCTAAAGATTGAGTATTTAGAAGGTGGACATTGTCATTCTTATGAATGCCAATATTAAAATAAAATATATGAGTTAGAAGAATCTAAAAATATTTTCTTTCTATAATTCATACCTTGCATATTCTATTGAGATGGAAATGGAGTTAATCCCTTCTACTCATTGGATTATAATTTTGCACTACTTCAATTCTAGGCAACATGGGATAGTTACTCATATTGTGGTCTTGTTGATAGAAATAATAAACTTTAAACTAACTTAGGGAAATTTTGTTTTATGTGCTTCTTTCTACCTCCCCTACATCTTCTTGGATTGAAAGTATATCCAAATCAGTGACCAAAGAAGAAATCATATCTATTTTACGGTCCTTGAGATACTTATTTATCTTGATTTAGATAATACCAAGTAATGTTTTGGCTACTAGAATAGTAGTTCCTCTTGATACTTTTCTTTTTCTCATAGTAAATCATGAATATCTTCACCAGAGGGTCTTGATATAATCAAAATTAAATTGATAAATGTATCATCCATCCATTAATTTTAGATCCTCTAGGAAATTATCCTAAATTCCTTAAAAAACATCTTGAAGGTTTCTACTTCTAGACTCTAATTATTGGAAGGTTTCTAGTTCTAAACTTTAATGATTAGAATTTTAATATTCGACTAAAATATTTCAATATAATATTCCAAATTATCCTCTTCTCTTTGCATCATTATGACTTTATCATGTGTTGCACGAGCCTTAAAATAATAATAATATTTCCTTATGAGTTATGTTATAATAATTTTGTACATGCTAATATTCTTCCCATAGAATACAATGAACTAACATAGACTTTCATTTTTTAGTGTTACAAGAAAATCTTGGATTTTTATGCATCTAACTTGTACTCATAGATCTAGAAAAACACATCAAACTCAAAGAGGAATACACTTGGGCCTTAAATACTCAATCCATGAAAAGTGGAGAGGACAAAAGGAATAATAATTTTCATTATATCTTTCTCTTGAGATTCTTATATATGAAACCCAAAATTAACATAGTCCTAATTTATTTTATCATGTTTGCAAGAATTTATACGATTGAATATGTCTAGTAAATGTTCCTAAGTGATAAAGGATTTTTAAAGAGTGGGCCTAATGTAGATTTTTTAGATGGTGGTTTAGTAATATATGGTGTTGATTTTCTCATGATATGATGTTGTTCTAACTACCCAACTATGAATGGTCATCTATGTTTTGGAACTTAGGAGGAGTAACACCTAAAGACCGATGGCTTTTCTATCATGGAATAGAAAATAAAATCAAATTTAGTTGGAGGTCTTATTTATTCATGTTAATTATGTTCTATTTTGAATGAATCTATAGATTTAGTAGATCTCATAGTCTAGACTAAAGCTTCTTCTCCAAGTTGTTGTGTCTCATCACTAGAGTTTTCCTAGTTAGACCATCCAGATGAATTAGGTTCCTTACTAGTTGCCTTCCATAAACTAATACTTGAATTATTTGGTAAAAATCATTCCATTTTATTGTTTGGTGAAGACAAGAAAATGCTACATGGGGTTAATATTTATATATAAAATAAAATAATAAAAATATATTGCAAGGAGGCATCTAGTTTGAATGTCGATCTTGAATCCAATTTATCCCTATCATGTATAAGAATATACAATAATCACCTTCTCACTAATGATAATAGAAGTTATTATTACCAGATATGTCAATCCAAGTAGGTATATGTATGAGGCATTACATACTACCTATGTTATTATATTATTATAGTAACTAATAAAGAGGCTACAATATCTATGGTTATACATACTTATATAGATAAAATTTAGTTATATTTAAGGTTGATTTACACACATATTGATCACCCAAAATATTTATAGGATGAAAGAATAAAATAATGAAAAAATCTACACATTGAATTGGAGAATCATAAAATTTTATAAACTTAACAAAACTTAATTTATAGGTCTCAACAAATAAAATTTGATAGAGTTATAGAATAAATTAAACCCAATTCATATCATTCATGTGATTAAATCATAGAAATAGAATTCAAAAAATATAAAAAATTATTTTAAAGTATGAATGGATAAATTATAGATAACTATAGAAACATAATGAAGCACTATATGAACTAACAAGGTTGCAACATGCCCCTTTTCTAAGAATAGGAATTATCCCCCATGGGAAGAGTAAAAATATAATTATGGCATTGATTTTATGTAGATATTTTTTATTTTTATTGTTGGAAAACAATAGATAGAATAATAACTATATAAGCTTACTACTAGCTAATTTATTAAATATCTCTTTTACTTTGACGCTATCTTGTTCTAATATACATAAAAATAATTTGAATGGGTTGTGCTAGCAACTTCTTGAACTATATGAAAATAGTTTGGATGTGTAGTTAGAAATACCATGGAAAATCCTAACTATAACAATGAAGTTACAAGTGAAAGTTATTTTTGGTTTCCTGCAACTAGGAAAACTTTTAAACATACACATTAATCAATGGTTTTTATTATAAAAATTTTTATCCATAGGGCTGATTAATATTGGATCAAAATCATACCCTACATCACATGCCTAGGAAGAGGGGGTTTTCAATCCCCTTGAAATCTATATTTGGTTTGGCTCCCCATTAATCTATGATGTCGATCTAAATATAATCTAATATAAAAGTAAATGTAGAAAATAAGACATTGTAAGATAAGAGTGTGAGATATTGAAATTAGAAACATTAAAAGTAAATACAACTAGAGACCATACTAATGGTAGTGTGTGGGGAAAAAAAATCCAACTATAGATTCTAGACTAAAAGTTTCTTTATAACTTGGTTTGGTCGGTGGGTTCCAAACCTTTATCTTTTATGATGATTGAACTGGTTGATGGTACAATTTCTATTTGGAAGTCCCTATATTTTTTCCATGTTTTTCCCACCTTATAAAATGGATGAATTAGGTTTGGTGCCCTTTGTATCCATTAAAATTTTGAATCTTCCTTGTGGGAAAGAAGTTATTTGTGGTCTGCATATTTTCTCATGGATGTGGTTATAATTTCAAGTTGGATTCCATTTGATGTATTTGATCTCTTTTCAAAATATTTTCCTATTGGTGGGAATTTTTTAGTAATCTAGATTTATTCCACATGGGTGTAGTTGTGTTTTCAAGTTTTGATTCCTATACTCTTGGTGTTGGCATGAGTGGGACTAACTTCTTGGGTTTTAGAACTTTTCTATCCCAATCCTAGATTTTTTATTTTCCTCTTTCCATTATCTAGGTGGTAGCTTGAGAAAGAACCACTCCTATAAGTTCTCTTGGTTCTACGAGCTCTCCTGGTTCATGTTTTTTTTTGTTCAGTTCTTCTATTTATCGAAGTGAGTTCTTGAGTAGATCCTAGGTCCCTTGGGTGGGATAAATTCTTTTTGTATTTATTTGATTTTTCCATTTAAGCTTTTGCTTATTCATTGTAAATGGTTTAGGGTCCCTTTCAAAATATGTTTGATTACCTTATCAAAAAAAATTATAGGATATAGCCATATCAATGTTGCTAGGGGGTTGTTAAAGGAATGATTTTGAATAAAGTAATATCATTAGTGTAAATTCAAAGGAGCATCCAAAAAATTATATTATCTATAATAAGTAACTAAGACTATTATGGAAAATGAGTACCATTTTTTCCAACTTCTCTTAGATTTTGATGCTTAATACTTAATGTAAATAACCACATAATCAAATATAAAGTTGCAATACTCAATGATTTTTAGAGTAATATTCCATTCTTTGGGATATTTACCCTTTTACTCCACTAGGTAAAATATTAGTATTCTGCATTATACTAGCTAGATTATTACAGTTACTTTTTACCATTTACCATGTAGATATTTATTGTTTCAAATATCTAATTGTTACCTAGGTTAATACTTAAATATCCTAGGTTAGTTGGTTAGGTTTATCACTATCTTCTCATAGCGCATTTGTTAGCAATTAGTTAGGGTAATGTTATTTTACATTTGTTCTAAAGCCTATTTTGTAACCTATTTAAGCTAAGTGGAACCTATGCTCCAACCTAGTGTTCAAATATATTTTATTCAATTATTTTGGACCTCTTGTTTACATTGGCATCAGAGCCATTTTTTTTGCCCGCCCAGAGGACAAGCTAGTGCCATTTAGTAGCCACTGAACCCACATCGACAAGCGAGCTAGATGGCGGGAGTGATCGCAAGCCCACTTCTAGCCAAGTCAAATTGACCTGCCAGGGCCTAGTCTATCATGGGGTCGATCGACTGCAACCAATCACCACGACGATCAAAACCGATCGACCCCCCATAGTACTTTTGACCTTCACGATCGAAGCCTTCTAGGCCTATGATCTCGTGGCCATCACTGGAAAAAAGGGACCAATGCCCTCATAGACCAGCCAATGGGATCATCAGGAGGGCATGCGGGCCCTCCTGATCCCATGTGGCTATGGCCCATAAGCTGAGCGACCGAGTCCTCGTAGACCAACCAGTTGTATCATGAGGATGGTAGGAGTGTCCTCCCAATCCCACGTGGTTGTGGCCTACAGGCTAATCCTGAAGAGTAGGAGCACCTTATAGGCAAGCCGATCTAGATCGATGACCCTGCTAGACACAGAACTTGTGACCTACTGCATGGTGAAACTTGGCACTATCATTGGACCAATGAGATGAATTTATCCGACTGGTGGACACATGGCACTACCAATGGATGGATGAGCTGACTGGATCCGACTAGGCATTGATGGGTGATTGGGCAAAATTTTATTGGGATACATGGCAGTGGTGAACTCTGCCACATGAAGCCTGACTGAACCACCTCCATCAATAAAACAAGGGTAAACTTGACTGCCCATAGGAAGTCAAGAAATTACTGGGCATCTCAGCCTTATAAATAAGTGAACATCTATTCGTAGGACGGATGTGGGACAATTAGTCCCAAGCCTTTTCTAAGGCTTTCACATTTCTGCTAACAAGCGAAAACTACCTTCAATACGAAGGCTACCTCCCTCAACTCCCATTGGGCTTGCTAGGCCGACCGGCAAGAGGAGCCAATGATAATGCTTCCGACAGGAGGTCGGGAGTTCGACTCCTGCTGGGACTGCCCCCGCACTTAAATTTTTTTCGACCGTGCAACATTTGATTTCAAAAATTAAAAAAAAAAGGTACAATTTTTTGTTCTAAGGTTTTAATTAATATTTTTTTTGATATTTTATTATATAACTTAGAATTTTTTGAAGGAAATTGATTAATTTGAGTAAATATGAGATTTCTTTTCCTCAAAAATCTTTGTTATATATTTTTTATCATTAATTTTTTTTTTAAATATTAGACCTTACAAATTGTTATCTTTAAAACCAATCCTTTGCAAAATCAATCCATAGAAACTTTCTTCAGTTTTCTTCCAAATTAGGAGATAAAGAGATAAAGAAAAACAAAATTTTGCTAAAACAAGGATTTCTTCAACATTTTGCAATAAAATTCTCAAATTTCTATAATTTTCTTCACACTTTTTTGGAGATAAAAATACATAGCAACTCAAACTTCTATTGCAAAATAAAGAGATTTAAAACATTGGGCAAGGAAATAGGTCATTTTTCTTTGCAAAAAAATCTAAAATTTGCATTTGTTTTCTCCTTCACAAAGGAGATATAAGACATAAAATTGTAATTTTTTTGTTGTAAAATTCAGACATATTTTTTACCTATTTTTTGGATCCTCATGCTTGAGTGTTGAAGACATAAACCAAAGTCATGTGTCGATTGGTCTAGAAGCCTTTCAAATGCGGGTTGTGTGTCGACTTGTCTTGAAAGGAGTGCTCGAATTTTTCAATTTTGTAAAAATTAAGGGGAGATAGAAGTCATATTTTGTGATTCTATTTTTTTAAAAATTGTAAAGAGAAATGGGGGATATTTCAAAATAATAAAGGTGCATTCTCGATTGTACTTGACATCTTTTCTTAAACTTGACTACACTAGGTGCATTTTCGGTTGCATCCGACACCTATAGTGATAACAATTTGGGTTGCTCTATTTTTTATTATTGCACTAACCATCATGTTTTTTGTGTGCAATTAAACAATCATAAGAACATTTAAGAGCATTTTCAAAAACCCAAACTTCACTACAATTTTGCTACACCTAGCATAGGTTAAACAAGTCAATTTTCACTCCCCATCAAAGGTCAAAATACCTTGATTCACTCTCTTTGTTTGGATTAATTTCCTCAAAATTTCCATCCTTCTTGAAGGGTGTTAAGGCAGGTGCCATTAAATATCCTAGAGAGCAAAATAAAAAGTTTTCAAAAACCTACCCCTTTAATTTTCTCTATTTATTTGGCTTAAATTTCCTCAAAATTTTCATCCCTTGTTAAGGGTGTTAAGGCAGGTGCCATTAAATATCTTAAAGAGCAAATTAATATCTTCCATATACTCTTTTGAGGGTATACTTAAAGAAATATCATCTTAGTACAAATTGTAGGACCTTCATCATGACAATTATCAATAAATACTTAAGTGATACACAATTGCTAAAAGGTCCTAACTATTTAGCATGGAAAACTACGATGAAAGCCATCTTGACTGTAGAGGACTTGTGGGATTTAGTTGATGGCACTGAATCAAGACCTGCAACAACAGGAGTAGATCAAAAAGCATGGGACAAAAATAACAATCGTATTCTCATGTTAATACTCCTAGAAACTACTGATGAAATCCAGCCTCACATAAGTGAAGGTAAAACTGGTAAAGAGGCATGGGATGCTCTTTGTACCATTTTTGAAGGTAAGAATAAATCAACTATTCTAAACCTTCATACACAACTTCATACACTCCATATGAAGTCAGGTGAATCAGTAGAACTATTCCTTTGCAGAGTGGCAGATCTAAAGTCTAAGCTTAATGCTTTAGGGGCCAAATTTGAAGGCACCATTTTGACTTTAGTTATCTTGATAGCCCTTCCTGAATCCTACAAAATGCTTATTACATCCCTTAATGTTTCACAAATATTAGTCACCTTTGTGGAGTTAGTCAATTTTCTTCAAACTGAGTAAGCAAATCAACTCCAAAGCGATGAAGTGTCAAACAATGCACTTTATTCAAACTATAAGGGTGATAAGAAGAAAGGAAACTTTCAAAAGGGAGGATCATCCCCAAAAGGTAAGGGAAAGCAATCTCAAAAGAGGTTTTGCTTGCATTGTAAAAAGGACAACCATGACACCAATCGGTGTTGGTTCAAAAACAAGCAAAACAAGAAATACAAAGGCAACATTGCTAGTGAAGTGTCTAGTTTCGATTCTAATTCTGGTTCAGAAAAAGCATATAGAGTGCTTATTGCTAAGACAGTATTGTAGAGGGAAAACACATTTGTCACCTTGAGCAAACACCATCTCTCTCTCTCTTTTTTAGGCTTCATAAATAGCATAAGTTTTTTTTTGAAGTAATTTTAATAAAGGGGTGTTTTTACCTCTTTTAGGCTTCATAAATAGCAAACTCTCATTGTTTGAAGTTCTTGTAACAAAAGGAGGGAATTTTTTGATGTAAAATTGCCTAGAAGGCAATACTTGTAAAATCCTTCACAAAGCTTCTTGAGTTGCGCATATTTTACAATTAAGGGAGGATATACATTTATTTTCTTCACAATTTTTTGTAAAAAGAGAAGAAGACTTATAAGGGTGCATTTTTGGCAGTGACCGACACCTTAGTCATACTTCTTTCAAAAATTAATTACAACATGTTTTGCAATAAGAAGGGGGGAACTTATAAGGGTGCATTTTCAGCAGCGATCGATACCTTAGCTACCTTATCTCTTGTAAACTCATATTGTAAATGAATGAACCTCGTATGAAGTGATCTATTCTACTACACTTAGAGATTGTGACAGCTGGTTACCCATGCAATTTTGTTGGATGAAGTGATTACTATAAGGGCATTCATTGGTGTGAAGATAAAGTGAGGAATGACCCAATTTTTTGCTTAGAAGTAGCCAGAGTACTGTGACAGAGCAAGAACCAGTAGATCGACATCTTATTCATTGTACTGGGGCAGTTATATACTTTACCCAAAATATTGTTGTATAGGGGGATATGTATGTATTACCCAAATATTGTAACAAGGGGGGATGTTAGAGTAATATTCCATTCTTTGGGATATTTACCCTTTTACTCCACTAGGTAAAATAGTAGTATTCTGCATTATACTAGCTATATTATTACAGTTACTTTTTACCATTTACCATGTAGATATTTATTGTTTCAAATATCTAATGGTTGCCTAGGTTAATACTTAAATATCCTAGGTTAGTTGGTTAGGTTTAGCACTATCTTATCATAGTGCGTTTGTTAGAAATTAGTTAGGGGAATATTATTTTACATTTATTCTAAAGCCTATTTTGTAACCTATTTAAGCTAAGTGGAACCTATGCTCCAACCTAATGTTCAAATATATTTTATTCAATTATTTTTGACCTCTTGTTTACAATAATGGCAATATTTTTCAAAAGTATAAATAAAAAATAACTTGATAAATAACTCACAAAATAGTCATATAGAAATGCTCATGAAGATTCTAAAATGATATAGAATAAATGTCACACACATACACACACTTCTTTACAATGCTTAGTCTCTCTCTCCCTCACACACACAAACACACACACATATGTATAGATAATATAATGTGAATCTTAATTTGGAGTACTCTTGACCTTTACTCTTCTTTGAGACTCTTCACTTTCCTATTCTAAGGACATGTGCACTCCTACATAATGTACAATTGTACACATTTACACTCACTACACTTGCACACTTAATTACATGACACTTGTGCATTTTCTTCACATTATTACATTACATAAAATGTTTACTCATACTCTAACCTAGGACACACTTCTAATATAATATTTATAATGATGTACCCAAGGTGGTACATTAGTATATACCAAATAATGTAATATACTCCAACACCCCCATGTTTTACATTATTTGGTTATTGAATACTTTAGTCTTCAATATGATATTCATATTTAGTCTTCAATCTACCTTCAATAGATTAATATATGGATCCTTCATGTAAGTATCTTCTTTGGCTTTTGATTCAACCTTCATCTTGCCTCTCTTGATCTGATTTCTTTTCTTGTTTCTTCTTATTCTTTGTTTTTGTACCTTCACTAGTGATATATCTTCAATGCAATGAGTTAGTAGATCATCACAATAATATTGACTTGGATTCAATGGTTCATTACTAGTATGTTATTTCTTTTATTTCATTCCTTGAAAGAGTACAAAAGTAATTAACGATAGATAAATTATTAAACATTCCTTTGAGAAAAGTACAACTATGTTCGGTGCATTTCACCAAGTCTTCAAAAAGTAGTTAATGAAGATAATCAATCAGTGTCATAAAATTCTCTTCTTTTGCTTCCTTAAGAAACATAGAAAATCTTTCCTTTATATTTGTAGACAAATATTTGTATCCATAAAAGGTATCTATTAAGTTTTGTGAATAAAACTGAAGTTCATGAAATAGTTCTTCACAATTTTCATACAATGCATTATTCAGTATTTCATACATAATTTCTTTAACTTTGAATAATGAATCCTTCAAATTTTTAAACCTTTGAGGTTAACTACCTTATGTCTCCTTAGTATTTGAATAATAATTATTTTTCAAACTACTAAATTTCAAAAACCTTTTGATGTTGAATTCCCTATAACTCCCTAATTAATTAGAAACTACAAATTTTGAATTTTGAAAAAAACAATAATCTAAATTTGATGTAGAATTCCTTATCTCTCCAAAAATAGATAATTTACAAAAATTCTTTATAATTTGAATTTCAAATAATAATAAGGCAATAAAATAAATAACCTTATAAAACTTCAAATTAAATATCTACTTATTTCTCCAAATCTCAAAATTGTTATTAAAATCAACTAAGGCTTTAGTTCTCTAATTAATTTCCTTATCCCTCCATTAATTCAATTAATCCTTAAAATATTAAATTAATATCAAAACTTGCAATAATTAAACTCGTCCTTTATGTTTCCTTAACCTTTGAAAAAAATAAAATAAAATTCAAATTTCTTTACCTCCTTTGTGTATGGTGCATGCTATTTTCAGTCTCCAATATTTTGACCTCCTTTTGTGCACTTCACACTTATCTGACAAGAAATAATCCCCCTTTATGACGTGCTCAATGTTCTTGCTCTAAACTTTGATAGTCCTTAATGACTTTTCCACCATGAATTTAAAGTGTACAAAAGATATTTCAATGTCTTAGATATGGTTGGAACTCCGTATGAAGTGAAAAATGTCACTTAGGCTCTTCACTTCCTTATGAAATGTTAATATTTCCAAAGCTTTGATTGTCTCTCTTCCAGAGTTAGTTTCACTTTTGTATTCCTCCTCTCTATGCATTATGTTTGCTATTTTTTAATTATCATTAGGGATGTTGAAACTCCTTTTCGACATCGTTATGATTGCTCAATTTTTTCACTTTCGAAGTGCATTATGGGTTATGTTAAGGGAGGTTCTATCATCTCCTCCAACAAGCACTCTATATTAGACTATTTACAACTTTTAAAAAAATGTGCAAGAAAAGACTTGTAGCTCTGATACCACTGTTAGCTTTTGATTTTTAATACTTAATGTAAATAACCATTGAATCGAATATAAAGTTACAATTCTCAATAATGGCAATAGTTTTCACAAGTATAACTCAGATATAATTTCATAAATAACTCACAAAATAGTCATATAAAAATGCTCACAAAAATAATAAAATGATATAGAATAAGGGTCACACACTCTCTCTCTTCTTTACAATGCCTAGTCACACACACACATATAATATAATGTGACTCTTCATATGGAGTACTCTTGGCCTTCAATCTTCTTTGAGACTCTTGAATTTCCTATTATAAGGACACATGTGCACTCTTCCATAATAAACACTTGTACACATTTATGCTCACTACACTTGCACACTTAATAGCATGAAATATATTGTTCACTACCCCATAAATATAATCTATGTTGACCACATGTCAATTTAGGCAGGCAGGTAGGAGAATAATTAGGTAGCAAATTGTTGGTGTACACTATACTGTGGGCACCTAGTACATATGGGACCAATATGATATAATAATTACTTTTGTTGTAATATGGAATTAGTAACTTGGTTTACCTCTTGCTTGTGGACAAAATCTTGAGTATTAGGGTTAGGGTAAATAATAGTCTATATAAGAGTATGGACGGGAGTGAAATGTATCTCATATTTATTTCAAATTATATTGGAGCTCTACTTCTGAGGTTGCCCTCTTAAAGAGGCCTATGATATATTTTTAATTTGAGTAATATAAGTTTGCTATAATTTTTATTAATTATTTTCTTAAGCAATTTCATTATTTAATTTTATATTTCCTTTAATTCCTTATTGTGGTTATCCTTAGTTTTATCTAGAGGTTCTTAATTAATGGTATGAGATCCATTTATAGGGTTTGGTAATATTTTTTTGTGAGTAAATAGTTTTTTTTACTTTTAAGCGTAGGTATATAGGTTAGAAATGGTGTTTTGGCTATTTTAAAATAAGCAAGGCGATCTATTGTTAGGGAAAAGTACATTACCCTTTAATGATAATATATGAAGATGCAAGTGTTGAAGTCCCTAAAACCAAGCTATTAGGAAGGACCCTACAATATGAAAGTGGCCTCCCATATACCTTACACATATTGGGAGGTCATTATTAGAAACTGTAGTGAATTTTCACTACACTTAAAATATTTTTATTTAGAACAATTTTGGAAAAAGGGCAAAGAAAAGATAAATAGGTATTAGGTAGAGAAAGAGGTATCAAACAAATATAAGGTGTCTTTCCTATCATTCAATTATTTTAATCAATGGTCAGTGCTACTTTATAAGGTCAAAATGTTGACTAACAACCCCAAAAACTTCTATAGACTGTTTGATCAAATTATCAATGGCCTATGCTCTTTTATAAACATTTTGACCAAAATGAAAAGGGAAAAGGTCTACAACCCACCCAACAACATATGTAATTTCTCAAAAAAATCCTAAAGTTCAAAAGGTGATGAAAATGTTTGAAGATCAAAAAGTAATAAAAACTCTAAAGATGGATAATTAAGTAAAGTTTTTCATGTCGACTCAAGGGATTTCAAGATATTTTCAAGGATAGGTGGGGTATTTTTAAAAAAAAAATTACTATTTGAAAGAGTCTAATGAAATATTAAGAGAAAAGAATTTCTACGAACCTTTTAATATAAGTTTAGAAAAGTATAAAAGTTTTATAAAAATACAATGCAAGAAGACAAGCAAACATTTCATAAACTATTTTATTAAAAATAAATTACCCGCATTTCTTTGGATAATGAGGGAGGCTATGGGGGAGACAAAAAAATTTGATATAAAAGGCTTATAGAATGCAAAAATGGCCAAGGAAAATAAATATCATGTGGCAAATCCATAGAATATAAAGGTCATATTGCATAACAAGTAATCTCCAAAGACATTATAGCTAGTGTGCAAACTCCTAGAAAGGTAGTTGAGTTAAAAAAATGAGTAGTTACTAAAGGTTATAAAACCACCTATCAATACCACTTGGGATTAACAATCCAAGGAGAGTGGTTGACCTATTGAAGATAAAAATATGGTAGCTACAACAAGAGTACCCTCAAGTCCAATAGTGTTGATTACAATGGATTCCTATGTTCAATATCAAGGATCCCTAGAAAGGTAGTTGAGTAGTAGTAGTGGTATTTTCACATCTAAAGGCTTATAGTCATTTTCCATTGGTGATTCTAGGTCTAGATACCTTAAAAATACCAACATACTTTTTATAGGTAAGATCCTTGTTGGTCTCAAAATTTACCTAAGAGAAGGATTGTGCACCCATAGATCCTGATCAACTTTGAATGACTACAAGGACATGAGGCTCTCTGGTCAATATCTAGAGAAGGTTGGTTTCTTATGAAAGACCTATATGACTACTTCCTAAATATGTGGGAAAAGGGTGCTAAAAGTAATTAAACATATTCAAATCTAGAACTTATAGTAGTGTGTATTAGGTCACATAAAAACACATACCATAATACAAAGCAAAGTTCCAAACAAACCAGGTTGTTTCTTATTAATTGTAGACCATTTTACTCACATTTATATGTATCTTATTGGACTACGAATTCCTAAAAAAGCAAATGAATCATGAGCGAGAATCCATAAATTAGAATTGATACCATTAACATTCAATAAGCTAAAATTAGAAATAAGTAGTCAATCATACATTCACATTCCACAACTAAATTAAACTAGAGGTTAAACAACAACTTCCTTTGTATTAATGTACAAAATCCTAGCTTACATGTAAATTGTAAAAGCCTAAGAGCCAACCCTTTGAATGACCTGTATTATTATAAAAGCCTAAGAAGTAATCTTGTATGGAGTACAATATAGATATCTAGCTCATATTAATGGAGTGACCATTTCCTCCATATTGCATTGTATTTTTATCATTTCTATTTATAACATATTTTAGTCATATTGTTGTTTTACTTTCTTTCATATTTTCTATATTTCATTGGGACCTATGTTAGATCTCTCCACAATATATATTCTCAAAAGCTAACAAGAACATCTATGAGGTAGAGGTGGACTTTTCAGATTAGGATATGGAGTATAAAGAGTGATGTTGATCCTTTGAATCCTTTTAATTTTTTTGTACCTTTTGAGTTGATAGTCCAATTGGGCATTTCCATTCTTATCCTTTTGGTCTTGTTATATGTTTTTTCTATGACAAGAATCAATTTTTATGTCTTTTTTGTAAAGTTGTAAAAGGTTCAGGGACCCTTTTAAAAAAAATTAATCTAATAAAAAACTATAGGAATACCATAATCATAAAATGGAATCCCTTGTGTTTTTAGAAGGAATGGCTACTGAGTACTATAGTTTAACTTTGAATTACATAATGAAAAGTTACAAAAATATACATTTACTCCCTTTTGTAGGTCTTGTATGTTTGATGCAATATTTCCACTTTAGAAGGTAGAAACTATATCCACTAGAATTTAACTAGCTTCTCATTCTCTTTCTATTATACATATATATTTTGGTATTCATGTAATTTCTCCCAACTTAACAATTTTTTGAGAACCTAGGACTATATATGTGTCTTCCATATACATCATGTATAAACACATACATCTAGATATAGTTACCCATAAGAAGTTTGACAATATATACCCTTCATAAATAAGGGGTATTTCCATATAATTTAAAACCAATATATTAAATTTTATCTAAAGTGAGAACATATAATACTAAACTTTTGCAAAACTTTACTACTTTAATTATGAGTGTGGTTAGAATTAATCAATGTAGAAACTTTTGATTCTTGATAATATATTGTACCTTTATGGTTTGGTGATATTTCACAATCATTAAGTGTAATCGAGTTGATCATACTCCAATATGGAATTCTTAAGTTAATATTAATCCTTTACCTTATAGATGAGTTCTTCAATGTGACCTTGATGTGGGATCATCCAAGTGGAGTCATTTTTTTGTTTTTTATGCACATGGTTGTTAGTTTTGTGTATTATTTTTGGTGCATATGGTTTGGTGCATGTGGTTTTGTGTGGGGTTTGTGTATGTGGTTTGTGCACAAGGTTTCAATATGCATATGGTTGGCTATAAATAAAATTGAAAAAAGGATGTCAAAGTTGAGCTTCAGGAGAAAGATCAAAGACTTGGGGAGAGAACAAAAGTTGTGAACTGATTAGGTATGATAAAACCTGAATGCATTTTTATTAAAATTGTAATAATAAATAGGCATACAATATGCCGAATACAGAATGTAAATCTTAACAAACTAACAATTAGTTTGTTAACATTCTAATTATCAACAAATAATAACTAAAATATCCTATGCCTATCCATACCATCCCTCCCAACCATATAAGTATTGGAATCCAATGCTTTTACAAGTGGAGAAGTGCCCCAAAAGAATGAATTCCTCCAAAGTGGTTCAGAAAATAAGAGAGATAGACTATGTTCAAGAGCCCCAAAAAGAGATCACCACTACTCCATCAAAGGGAGCTACAATGAGCAATGCTCAAAAAGGGTCCATTTCGGAATCCCTAGTGGGATATCGAGGTTTGTTGCCTCTTGGGTCAGCCTCTAGCATGTAGGAGTCACTACTATGCCTAAAAGGGTCTTGTAAACATGTCTTTCAAACTTCAAAAGTCACAACTCTTCACACCAATCATGTTGAACCATAAGCATGCACCTAAAACTTAGTACAAATAATTCTGCCAATTATCTTGTAACTATAGTCGGTGGAGGAAGAGTGAAGGAATAAGGCATAAAGCATGGGGGTTAAAAATAAGCATAGAATGGAGTTTTTGGTACCACTGAACTGCACTCCTTATTACAAAAGCATAAAATTGAGAAGAAGTCTCCAAAGTGTCAAAATATTTGTAGTCTTTGGAGTTGCAAAAGCGATGCTGATGTGGTGCTACTCAAAAATCCACTAGAGACAAGCCACTAAGGGCGAAGACTACTCCAATGTATGGAGTTCCCATGTGATTTCCATGATCACATAACAAGGTCCATTTGTCTTCTGAAGGAGAATGTACTCGAAAAAGTCTTAAAAAAATGATGGTGGATTTAAAGAGTGTTAGTTTCTACCGAGAATGCACTCCATATTTAACAATTTTAGGTATGAAGGAAAGTTTTTTCATACCAAAATTCTTAGCACCATAAGCACAATAAAACCTATACAAAATGGAAAAATAATAGTCTTATTGAAACCGGCTCGAAAAGAGCTTTCCAATGACTATATATAAACCTATGCTTGCAACAATATCAAGTCTCAAAAGAGAGAAAAACAATAAGTCTCTCTAGTAGAAAAATAAAAGAGACAAATTAATATCCCTTTACAAAGGAATACTCTAAAGGTTAAAAATAGAATTTAAATTTAACCCTTTATCGATGCATTCAAAACACCAAGTAAGTGATCCAATGGTCACTTGTTGTCCACATGGCGGTCGTAGTCCTCATAGGTGGTTTTGGCCATACAAAAATCCACACAACGAATGTGTGCGACCAAATTTGTCCACCATGATTCGCTCCACTTTGAGCGAGCACTATCCTCGTGACATAGTATTCGAGGATAGTCTTATCCACCATTGCAGTGCCACTTGGAGATCAATTAACCTTGCATGGCTGGTAGTCTTATCCATAGGGGCTCACCATATAGCTTGTGTAGACATTGATAGCAAAGGCTTGAAATTGACGCATGAGGATTGCCATAGTAATTCTGCTACATTCTATGTGCATTCACCTAAAAATGTAGGGATTCTTTTGAATCAGGCAGCAAGAGTATTCACTATTCTAGATCTATATGAAAATCGAGCACTATGGGTGGAATCCATCTTGGCAGTATCTGATCGTTGTTCATCCACGCTTGATATGTTGGCAAAAACTTTGTCAAGGATTGTCAAGACCGATGTGTACAGTATAGAAGTGCGTAGAGGGGCTCCATCCCATGAAAGAGATCAGGTATGAGAAAACCTGAATGCATTTTTATTAAAATTGCAATAACAAATAGGCATATGAGATGTTGAATGCAGAATGTAAATCCTAACAAACTAACAAATAGTTTATGAAATTTTAATTATCGATAAATAATAACTAAAATATCTTATGCCTATCCATATCATGAACCAAGGTTTCAAAATTTATTTAAATATTGTATTGAACCAATAAAATGGATTTCTAATACTATAACTGTTGATATTGTGCAAATCAATTGTAAATCAATTGTCTAGGATTTCAGGGTTATAAATGGGTAGAGAAGGTTGTAATATGTTTCTTCCTCTTTCCTATATTTCAGGGTTATAAATGGGTAGAGAAGGTTGTAATATGTTTCTTCCTCTTTCCTATATTTCAAATGACTATCAACCTCTGAGGATGTAGAGCATGTATTGTTCTCTATTGTAGATAACAAATCCACCTCCCATAAGAGGAAGAAGTAAAATTATAGATTTGCACAATATTGTTCACTAATTATGCAAATGAGAAGTTAAAAAATGTACAATTGGGTGTAATTGTACAAATTTATAAAAAGTGCAATTAGAAATTAAAGTCAAATTAGGTAAAATGTGCATTTAAGATAAATTTAATAATAATAAAATTATACATAAGGAGACCTTAATGCAAATTGATTGTTACAAGGATGGCAGTTGTAAATGGTGGTTGTCTCAAGAACCACTTCAGAGATCGAGCAAGAATTATAAGGACACTCCATTCAATTTTTATGGTTGTTAATCATAGTTCAATTCATAGTTTTTCATTCATGTTCATCGATGGTTGATGATAGTTGTTGTTCATTGTTGATAGTCCAATCATTTTTTTTTTCATGGTAATTATACATGTTCAACCATAATAATGGAAGTAGCATTATAATTGTGAGTTACTGTGAATTCTATTGTACAATTGAATGATGCTTTTAGATTGTGTATTCTATGCAAGTGTGGCCAGAATGGAATGGAATACGAATATTGTGACAATGGAATTATTTTAATTATGAACTCTTAACCTTGAATAATGTTGAAGGATTGATCCTACACATTATTATTGTTGTACAAAAATATTATTTTGCTTTTGTATGATTTCCATAAATATTCTTGGTGATATAAATTGATGGGTAGTGAACTAGGGTTTCCATGTCATGGAATATGTTAGCAATTGTATTAGAAGAGTAACCTAAACTTACCTTGAAATGAATCCATGAGAAAGATGAAAAATCTGAAGTGAGAGTTGCAGCAAGAGTTTGTGCCAAGCCATACAATAAACTAATCACATCGTACATTTGATCATTTACCTAAATTGGAATGTAAATTACACGATGAAACTTTCACATTATGGAAAACTAGGGTTTCAAATAAAAAAATTACAAAAGTGATCAATTTGAGTTATAAAATGAATTCCAGTGAGTTATCTAAGTGGAAAATTGTACATGCCAACCTGTTGTATGATTTGGATCATACAATTGTATGATTTACAATCTATACAAGCAATTTTGTGAAGTTGCAAATTGTTCACTAACAAACTATACAAGTTGTACAATTTGGGTCAAAGTGATTTTGGAGCATAGGAACTCATTCCAAGATATTTCACTTCACCTTCCACTCTGGGAATACTACCCCATGTGCTACATCTACAAGGAATGATACTATATTTTTATGGAAGCTTATTTGAGTTCTCTAAGTAATATTCTTGCATTTTAATCTTGCATCATGTTGTGTTAGGCATTATTTATGCTTTGAACATACTACACTGCATAAAGAGGTATAAAATCCACTATGTTTATTCATTGGTTATGTTTATATGCTTATCATCTAAATCTACTGCTAGAAACAAAATGATAATAGTATAGAGGGGAGGTATCAGTTGTGAGTAGTTATAGTCTCTTGAATATCTTGAAAAAGGAGTGCAAATCTGTGGGTGGAAGATAGTGTTTTGAGTGGATATATCTGTCCAAGGGGAGCATTGATGACAACCCATAGGTGGATAAATTTATAGAAACAAGTAGAGGTAGATCATAATTTCTTCCTATGGAAGTTCACATTGGTACAAGAGTTAATCCTTGTGTTGTAGGAGAAAACCCAACAAATGCAGTTGTACGATAAGAATTGTAAGATATCCAAGAAATACTAGAAGCTATTACAAGTGGTAGAAGAAGGAGATATCCTATTGAGGATTCTAAAACCTTTGATTCAAAATCAAGCACTTCATGCTTTGATGATGAATATAAACTTTATAATCAACTGATTAGGGATATTGCAAAGTTTAGTACAAAGCCAAGAGTTGAACTCCCACGTTATTTTGGAAGCCTTAAGCCATAAGAGTTAGTGGATGGATCTATGAATTAGAGAAATGCTTTGAGTTGGAATGTATTGAATATCCCAAAAGAGTTAATCTTATTGTGACCAAGCTGAAAGGTCATGTATATTTGTATTTTTATCTCATGCAAAAAAAGATATTTGTTGATAAAAAATGCAAGATAAAGTCATGGAACAGAATGGCAAGGCAACTAAAAAAGTACTTCCTACCAAAATATTATGAATTGACTCTTTTCAAGAAGATTCAAAACCCAAGGCAAAAGGATTCAAGTGTAAAATAGTACACTAATGCTTTCCAAAGGTATTTCCATTTGAACTAGACAACTAGAGACTATTGTAGTCATATTTTTGAGGTATGATAATGATCCAAAATTTATATTCAAGATATATTAAGATCATGGATTATGCATATCAATATGGATGCGAAGCTCAATAGGAAGTTTGTATAGTTCTCTAGAGGTAGAGGCATGGGAAAACACCAAGGGGCTAAGGATCATGTAGTCAAGAAGGATGAGGATATTACGAGCTCAAGAAGACCTCAAAGATATGAATTCTAACCTACCAAATGTAGGGGAATGCTACAAGGGATTAAGATAGGACTCAATGTGTAGACACCAAAACAGCACCAATCCGATTATGTGACTGCAAACACTGATCGCTTTGA
Source organism: Wollemia nobilis (assembly GCA_028583015.1). Classification (NCBI taxonomy): domain Eukaryota; kingdom Viridiplantae; phylum Streptophyta; class Pinopsida; order Araucariales; family Araucariaceae; genus Wollemia; species Wollemia nobilis. Next base: position 28,849,567 of record JAQPPZ010000523.1, read on the forward strand.
CACACACAGCCCCCAGGGCAGCCCTTAGAGGTTAAACAGTGGTCCTAACCACTTTTGTAGCAATTTTGGAAGGTCAAAAGGCAATTTGGCACATTCAAGCACTTTGCTCAGTATCCGTCCCACCCTGGGACGAATTCAAATTGGGATCCGTCTCACCCAAGGACGAATTCTGAATTCGCTCTGGGTCAGGACGAATTCTAGGTTCAACGGGAAAACAAAAAATTGTGCCAAGTGGCAGCCGAGGACAATCAATTAATGCCTCCTGCCTTGCATGCGCGTGTAGGTGGGCAGATTGGACGTTAGAGGACTGTCACAAGGGCAGTCATGGAAGCCCAAGTCATGGAGGACTTTCCTCCCTCATGGGAAGGCATGACTGCCACATGGCGCTTATGCATGCCCCTCCAAAGAGACCCCCTGGGTCTATAAAATGGTGAACTTTCTCACCCAAAAGAAGACAAGTTGGAGGCATTTTCAAGCAACGAAGTGCTGCCAAATTGAATACCACATTTTACCCTTTTGATTCACCTCTTCCACATCCTTGATCTCTTTCGCAAGAGAGGTCATTGGGTGGCTATTGGAAGTGTGAATCCAGACCCAAAACCCGACATTTGACCACATTGATCTACCAATTCATCGACAACCCATTACAAGAGATTTTGGGCCCATCCCAAGTGGATTGGTGCCGAAATCAAGTTCTAACGGTGGGCGGCCCGCCCGGGCGCCCCGCATTTCTTAGTTTCATTTTAAGTTGTTCTTTTGCCACTTGTTTATCTTCCATTCCATTTTATGCTGTTTAGATAGTTTATAATTTCGATTTCATAAGGTTTTGATCAAATCTTATCATGTTTTGTCGCTTTTGTTGTCCTCACTAACTTGCAGGTAGCGACGTCAAATTCCCATTGATGGAGGTCAAATTGGGGAAATCCGACCATCTGGGTCATCCCAAAATGCCCCCAATTAGCTAACCCCTATGTTTGTAGGTCTTTTGGAGATCCCGAGATGCGACATTTGGGCAGCATCACCTCGACGCTTTGTCACAGGTGAATTCGTCCTACCCGGGGACGAATTACAGTCGAATTCGTCTTGCCCAGGGATGAATTACAGTCGAATTCAAATCGGCGGTGTTTGTCCGACTGTTTTGATGGTAGTGGCCCTCTGGTAATGTTCTCTGGTCTCTGTCAAAATTGCAGGTTATTTGGAGTCATTTTATTCACTGGTTTAGCTAATCTTATGCATGCATCCTCCATTGGTTTTTAAGATCAAATGCTTCATATTTTGTCACAGGTGCTACTAACAATTTTGTTGTTTCTTTGAATGCAGGAGGAGCAGCAAGGATCAAGGATTCATCAACACCAGTGGCGGCAACACTTTGGCCCGCCCATTTCACATGTGGGCACGCGGAAGGAGGAACACTAAGTCATGATTGTAACCAAAACTCTTTTAACGCTCCTAGCCCCTAAAAAGGGAGGAGGCATCTTTGTAACCGATATTAAGAGAGTTAAATAAAAAGGGTTGTGCTTTCTGTACTTTCTTTTATCTCCGTTCAATTCGTCTCTTTCATTTCATGCATTTCACATCTTAGGACTTAAGCGTTTGTTTGATTTTGAATGCATCGCATTAGTATTTCTTTCTTTCGAAATCTCGTGCTTTCAGTGGCGATCACGGTGGGACTCTGTCCCCTAGTTTTTGAGATCAAGAAACTGATCAAAAATTTGTGTTTTTGTGCTTACAAGTACCATTTTTTGAACTCTGACTGTTATTCGTCTTTGCCTGTGGCGAATACCTTACTGTAATTCGTCTGACCCTGAGACGAATTCTAATTCATCTCAGATAGGGACGAATTCTAATTCGTCTCAGACAGGGAAAAATTTTGTTCTATAATTTGTCTCACCCAGGGATGAATTTCTGTCTATGCATTTTCAGGGCCGAGGATCAGAAACAACAAGTCTAGGCAGAGAAAAGGTAAGGGTCCTAAACTGTTCTTGTCATTTTTTTGCTTTTCTGTTTCTGTTTTTTGTCAATTTTGCCTTCTTAAGGAAAGTAGTTGCTGCCTATTTTATTTTTTAATAAAAAGAACCACACACACATCACGTGGCATTTTTAAACCAAGGAGCTGGTCGTAAGACCCCAGCCCTTGATCAAGACCAACGGTGGGTTCATCACCACCTTGGCTTGATTTTTGCATCCATTTACCCCGATTGTCACTGTTGCTCGACGTAAATCCTGACGAAAGCTGACCGAGTGTCGTTGGGGTGATTCCCAATGCATGAGGATAAGTCTTCTATGGTAGGTGTCATAAACAGGACAATCCCCCTTTCATACCGCCTATGTTCCATGTACCATCTGCTCTCACGTACCTATAGTTTCCCTCTCGTAAGGGCGGGTATATAGAGAGGTTGGTATATCGGCCTGGCAATGGTATATTGAAGGGGTGACCATTTATGGGAGTCATATGAGCCTTCATTATGCATTTAAACGTTCTTCAAAACTTTCAAAAAAAAAAACAAAATCATCAAAACACACTAAAACCAGTCTAGGACACACCATTAATCTTTAAAAGAGATAATCACCATTTGTGTATGTGTGTGTTCATTTCTGCTTAGTGTAACAAAAAAAAAATCAGAAAAATCATAAACAAAAGATAAAAATCTACGCATTTTGTCACTCGCTCCAAAAGCTCCAAGGATTCCCGCAATCGCTTGGTCACTCCAAAATGCCCCAAAGGTGTCCATGAACCCTTTGGTCAACCCAAAAGTGCCCCAAAGGTGCCCATAAGTGATGCAGGAGCATCCAAAAAAATATGGGAAATCTTATTTTTTTCCCTAAATTTTAGTGCATTTTGTCAAGGCCATAACTTCTCAACCATAGCTCCGATTGATGTGAAATTTGACAGGGAGCTAGTTGGGAGATTTTTAAACAAATATAACTCCCTAGAGTTGTATTTGTCCAGAAAACCAATTTTTGGGGCCAAATTCCATCATCTAGTGCCCCGAAATTAGGTTTTAAAATTGCTCACCTAATTTTTTATGCTTTTTGAGCTGTTCGAAGGTTAATCTCTCCTAATGTATTTAGAGTTAGGACTTGAAACTTTATTTATGGCTTATCTATTGTAAGAGGGATGCGCACCCCAATTTTGGGCCCCATATGACTCATTTCAATTTTAGGGTTTTTAGAGAGACATCATCATGGTGCTCACCCGTAGCCAAGCCCAATCACGGGCGGACGCTGTGGGGAATATCCAAGGAGGCACAAGTCACCTCCGGTATAGCCCCAAGGATTTGGTCATACCACCTTGGTGGCCTGACACACAAGGCAGACCCCTCCGTGCCCTGACGGAATGGGACTATAAGGGCACCCCTTCTAGGGGCACTCCCTGCCAGCACAACACCCAACACACACCCATTCAGGAGAGGTATACCCATGGGAGAACTCCCTTGGACACCCGCTATAAGTGGCCACTACGCGATGAAGTGCTAGAATGGTAGGGGGTCCATAAGGGGGGGCCACATGACTATGCCATCCCTCCTACACCTCGCATCATTGTTAGCAACAACCGATCAAATCCAGAGCACATGGCTCTTCAGGTAGGGCGAGCCAACTCCGTCCATCCCTTTTTCACTTATGAAAGAGAGCACGAGGAAGACCCCTACCTTCCTCGAGAGCAATATACAGTGTGAGAGCAATACGCCTCCGCACCTGCTATCTATCAGGACCACTCACTGAGGCCAAAGCCCCGAGGGAATGCCGCTACCCCCAATAGAGGGAGGTGGCCTATAGAGATCTCAGATCACCATGACCGAGATAGATATGTAGGAGAGGCATCTAGCCCTTCTAGACATGAGACGACGGGACCAACTATCTTAGAATTTTCCAAACATGTCGCCCGATGGGCGCAACTCACGCAACTTGAGCTAGAGCGACTACAGTTAGAGGAACTGTACCATATTAACAAAGAGCACCTTCAGTGCCAGAAGGATGAGTTGTTCCAACACACTATGCAGGAGAGGACTCCAACCCCTCACATGCATAAGACAAAACATTATGAGAGGCACAACCCCGGGGTGCGAGACAAGTCTCCATGACCTTATCAAGCACCACCCCTGATGCCTCCTAGACATGAGCGGGAGGCTACTCCTATAACCAATGATGGGTGCCTTCCTCAGGAACCCACTCAGGTTTATGGGCCACCCTTAGAAATTCATCAAGAAGCCTCTGAGGAATCAGAGCGAGAAGAAGAGTGGGATGAAATGCCCTACCAAGGCATGGGGGGTGCTATCTGGCCACCCCTCCATAGGCCCCAAGTTCCTCAACAAGAACCAACCAAAGAGGAGGAGCTCAAATCCCTTGATACATGCAAAGCGCTAGAGCACTTCGAGTCGGTAGAGACCAAGATTTTGGAGCTCCCAAGGCCCAACTTACATGAGGCTCCTTTCGAAGAGGATCAACCTCTAACCGTAGGGCTACCTGATGATGCAGTCTTCCATGTCTCAGAATCACCAGATTCTGATGAGCTGGACTCACTGGCCGAAGGTGAGGATAAAATAGAGATGGCCCACAATAATCACATGCGACAGCATCAACACCCCATGGATATTGATGACGCACTTCAACAGCTAAACATAAGGCCAGGGCATGAGTGGCGCGTTAACCCAACGCAGTGGAACCAACTATTGAATCCACCACTTTGGGCACACAAAGATCAACTTCCACCCAGAGACCCCATAGCAATATCAGTACCGAGGGTAGACCCTATCCTCCTATCCATGCATAGGGCCGATCCATTCATGCCAATCCCTCCAGAGCCAGATCCAGAGCACAAATATCATCAAGCTGGGGGTACATCTATCCCCTAAAGAGCAAGCCAAAATCTCCAAGGATTATCGCAATCACTTGGTCACCCCAAAAGCTCCAAGGATTATCGCAATCGCTTGGTCACCCCAAAAGCTCCAAGGATTATCGCAATCGCTTGGTCAAACCCAAAAGCTCCAAGGATTCCTAAATCGCTTGGTCAATCCCCAAAAGCTCCAAGGATTATCGCAATCACTTGGTCACCCCAAAATGCCCCAAAGGTGCCTACAAACCCTTTGGTCACACCAAAGGCTCCAAGGATTATCGCAATCTCTTGGTCAACCCAAAAGCTCCAAGGATTATCGCAATCGCTTGGTCATCCCAAAAAGCTCCAAGGATTCCCGCAATCGCTTGGTCAAACCCAAAAGCTCCAAGGATTATCGCAATCGCTTGGTCAACCCAAAAGCTCCAAGGATTATCGCAATCGCTTGGTCAACCCAAAAGCTCCAAGGATTATCGCAATCTCTTGGTCAACCCAAAAGCTCCAAGGATTATCGCAATCGCTTGGTCATCCCAAAAATCTCCAAGGATTATCGCAATCTCTTGGCCAACCCAAAAGCTCCAAGGATTATCGCAATCGCTTGGTCATCCCAAAAAGCTCCAAGGATTATCGCAATCTCTTGGTCAACCCAAAAGCTCCAAGGATTATCGCAATTGCTTGGTCACCCCAAAATGCCCCAAAGGTGCCTACAAACCCTTTGGTCACACCAAAAATCTCCAAGGATTATCGCAATCCCTTGGTCACCCCAAAAGCTCCAAGGATTATCGCAATCACTTGGTCAAGAAAATCCAAAAACAATCAAAATCATCAAAAATAAAAAAAAAAATTGCATTTCAATTTCATGCATACTTCAAAAATCAAAATACAAAATAGTTGCATAGACACCGCATCCATCCATTGCATATTGTTGATCACACAAGGCAAAGGCACCATAGACTATCATTACTTGGCAAATCCACCACCTTTCACATTTTCCATTTTAAACAAAAGTACACCACAATAAATGCCATTCACCATTTTAATTAGTTGTCATCTAAATGTATCTAGAGGTTCGTCATTCAATTGTCTTTAGATCTCTAGCCAAGAATTGTACAAAGTCAAATGGATGTTACAACGGTAGAGTTTTACTTGAAATACACCTTGGTACGTAGCATCCCATCACAAGTTCAAAAGCACATAAAAACAATTCCCAAGTTGTGTCAATGAAAGATGAAACTTGTAAAGCAGTATAGGATACCATACAGTGAAAAAGGTTACCTTGCTCATCCCCCTGTGTGAATGACCCCAAGAATGCTGAGAGTTGGCAAAAGGACAAGAATCTTCCCTACCCAATTCCCCAAGAATCCAAAGTTCTCAAAAGGTTGCAAAACATCAAAAATTTGCAAACGTCAATACTCCAAAGATTGACATCAAATCTCCCAAAGTGCATACATCACAAAGCACAAGCAACAGTGATTCTCATCACTCCAAAATTCAAAATCCCTTGCTCAAAAGAACGAAAAAGCAAAAATAAACAGTGATTTTCATCATTATAAAGAGCAAGTATCCCAATACAATTGAAGAAAAGAAGGGAGTTGAACTTGAATCCCTGGAACTCTCAGCATTCGGAAGGTCATGAGATAAACCTCAGTACCGGTTTGGTTGATAGCCTATCGGTCACTCGTGGCAAACCTCCCGCATGACGATATATCTATCACATTAACTTGTGTGCAGATCAATGTTTGCATGTGGATGAGCTAGCTTATGGTATCCTAGATTGCACCGTAGATTAATTTGACTAAATACAACAAAGGAGTTAGTGGAGCTAATTAGGTGATCCTCAATACAGGTTTGGTTGATAGCCTATCTGGCACTAGCGGTATCCTGACAAATACCACATAAATGAACTCAATTGCACACACAAGGATGTGAAATAACTTGGTCAAAAACAAGCACGATTCATACCTTGTTCAAACATCTTGTAAGACAACAGTACAGTATTGGCTAGTTAGTTAAACCATCCGAGTCTCAAAAACACTTAGCTACATTCTACGCAAACCGTTGCATACAATCCATCCCTATATCACCATAAAAAAAAAAAAAAAAAAAAGAGCAACATATATACACAAAAGCATTTACCACAGCAATCACCCAGTACACAAAGCCATAAGTCCTGTATAGTCTATGGTGCCAATGCAAGGTTATCAACAAATCATTTCATCCATTCCATTACCTATCATATAAATCAACAACATTCGCATTTATCATACCATATGCATACATCAATATAAAGTAGCATGCATCCATCAACATCAATCATTGTGCATAACATGAAATTATGACATATACACAAAGCAAGAAAATCAAAACAACAAAAATAGCAAATATCCACAAACAATAGCAATAAAAGTGTCGAACAAAGGCACCTTTGTGCCTGACATTCAATGGCATAGAAAACTGATGTCGGGGTTTACATTGTCACTACCCTACTCCCGAAGAAGGCTACCATAGCCGGACCACTCCACGGGAGGACGGATTTTCGACAATTTAATCCCCAAATGGTGTCACAAAAAAAAAATCAAAACAAAACAAACAAAAAAAAAAATGCAACACAAACACACAACAATAAGCATTGCCGGACACAAGTGCTCTTGCACTTAACCTCTTGGCATAGAAAATTGATGTCGGGGCTCAAATTGTCACTATCCTATTCCCTAAGAAGGCTACCATAGCCGGACCGCTCCACGGGAAGACGGATCTTTGAGAATTTCATCCCCAAATGACATCGCCAAAAGGGTCAAAACCCACCCAAAAACAAGTAATAACATTTCCGAACGAAGGCGTCTTCACGCCTGACATTCTTGGCATCCAAAACCGACGTCGGGGTTACAAATCCTCATTATCCTACTCCCTAAGAAGGCTACCATAGCCGGACCACTCCATGGGAAGATGGATCTTCGAGAATTTCATCCCCAAACAATGTCACAAAAAGGGTTAACACCCACCAAAAATAGGTCTAAATGTTAGAAAACTGCACACACGTTCAAAGATAAATCTTCGAAGGCACCTTGGCACAAGTCATCTTGGGTCAAGTGACTCGTCACTTTTCTCATGAAGGTCATTCCCTCATCGATTCGTCGCTTGAGGGGGTAGTCACACTTAGTCACCAATCAACAAACACACACCCAATTAAGGAAAATGACATGCATTCAAAGAATCATTGACAAAGACAATCACGCTCCTGCTTGGGGCAGCAAACAAGCAATAATCACAAATTGATCACACGCTTGGCATTCGTGAATCATGAATTCAAGGTTCCCCCATGGATAAAAGGTTGCACCCTTTGCCTATTCATGACTGATCAATGTCTAAGTTCAAGTCACACCTCACCAAAATAGGTTAATACTTGAAATCAAATTCCTTAAGCTCGTTAGAAGCAAGGATTCAAGAATGCATGCCCTTTCCATACTTGGGGCATCAAAAGTTGGTTAGGTTACCAAGAAACCCTAATCATTAGTGCTTTGGTTATCTATTTTTGCTCGATGCTGCGCCATGCACAGCGCATCCCAAAAAGGGGCATCTGTAGACACCAAAACAACACCAATCCGATTATGTGACTGCAAACACTGATCGCTTTGACACACACAGCCCCCAGGGCAGCCCTCAGAGGTTAAACAGTGGTCCTAACCACTTTTGTAGCAATTTTGGAAGGTCAGAAGGCAATTTGGCACATTCAGGCACTTTGCTCCAGTATCCGTCCCACCCTGGGACGAATTCAAATTGGGATCCGTCTCACCCAGGGACGAATTTTGAATTCGCTCTAGGTCAGGATGAATTCCAGGTTCAACGAGCAAAAAGAAAAATTGTGCCAAGTGGCAGCCGAGGATAGTCAATTAATGCCTCCTGCCTTGCATGCACGTGTAGGTGGGCAGATTGGACGTTAGAGGACTATCACAAGGGCAGTCATGGAAGCCCAAGTCATGGAGGACTTTCCTCCCTCATGGGAAGGCATGACTGCCACATGGCGCTTATGCATGCCCCTCCAAAGAGACCCCTTGGGTCTATAAAATGGTGAACTTTCTCACCCAAAAGAAGACAAGTTGGAGGCATTTTCAAGCAACGAAGTGCTGCCAAATTGAATACCACATTTTACCCTTTTGATTCACCTCTTCCACATCCTTGATCTCTTTCGCAAGAGAGGTCATTGGGTGGCTATTGGAAGTGTGAATCCAGACCCAAAACCCGACATTTGACCACATTGATCTACCAATTCGCCGACAACCCATTACAAGAGATTTTGGGCCCATCCCAAGTGGATTGGTGCCGAAATCAGGTTCTAACGGTGGGCGGCCCGCTCGGGTGCCCCACACTTCTTAGTTTCATTTTAAGTTGTTCTTTTGTCACTTGTTTATCTTCCATTCCATTTTATGCTATTTAGATAGTTTATAATTTTGATTTCAGAATGTTTTGATCAAATCTTATCATGTTTTGTCGCTTTTGTTGTCCTCACTAACTTGCAGGTAGCGACGTCAAATTCCCATTGATGGAGGTCAAATTGGGGAAATCCGACCATCTGGGTCATCCCAAAATGCCCCCAATTAGCTAACCCCTATGTTTGCAAGTCTTTTGGAGATCCCGAGATGCGACATTTGGGCAGCATCACCTCGACGCTTTGTCGTAGGCGAATTCATCCTACCCGAGGACGAATTACAATCGAATTCGTCCTGCCCAGGGATGAATTACAGTCGAATTCGAATCGGCGACGTTTCCCTGACTGTTTTGATGGCAGTGGCCCTCTGGTAATGTTCTCTAGTCTCTGTCAAAATTGCAGGTTATTTGGAGTCATTTTATTCACCGGTTTAGCTAATCTTATGCATGCATCCTCCATTGGTTTTTAAGATCAAACGCTTCATATTTTGTCACAGGTGCTACTAACAATTTTGTTGTTTCTTTGAATGCAGGAGGAGCAGCAAGGATCAAGGATTCATCAACACCAGCGGTGGCAACACTTTGGCCCGCCCATTTCAAATGTGGGCACGCGGAAGGAGGAACACTAAGTCATGATTGTAACCAAAACTCTTTTAACGCTCCTAGCCCCTAAAAATGGAGGAGGCATCTTTGTAACCGATATTAAGAGAGTTAAATAAAAAGGGTTGTGCTTTCTATACTTTCTTTTATCTTCGTTCAATTCGTCTCTTTTCATTTCATGCATTTCACATCTTAGGACTTAAGCGTTTGTTTGATTTTGAATGCGTCGCATTAGTATTTCTTTCTTCCGAAATCTCGTGCTTTCACAATGGTTCAAAGGAATCTAATTTAACTATGGGCTTCAACCATAAATGTATAGAATGCAAAAAGCCTCCAAAATCCAACAACGAAGCTAAAAATAGAGCTAATATAGCCGAGGGATAGGAGGAAGAGAGTTATGATGGATCTAAATATCACACCATTGTAGGAGATAGTGAGCAAATAATGGTTAGGAGAGCACTAACATCAAGTGAATATGATGGAGAATCCTAGTAGAGAAAGAGAATTTTCAAGAGTAAATGATTGTTAGGAGAAAAAATATGCAAGGTGGTTGTGGAAGGAGGTAGAATTAATAATTTTGTATCAACCTATATGGTCGAGAAGCTTAATTTGAAGACTATGGATCATGTAAAGCCATACAAATTTTTATGGCTGCAAAAAAACCACCAAGTCACCATGGATAAGAGATGTAAGCTGTTGTTTTAGATTTGGAAATAATGTGATGAAGCATGGTGTGATGTGATTCCTATGGATGCATCCCATTTTTTGGTGATTATACCCTATTATTATTATAGAAAAATACTCCATGATGTTTGCCTAAATACTATCATGGTTGATAAGGGAGGTAAGAAGTGGAAATTGAGATTCCACAAGCTTGAAGCAAATGAAGTTAGTTATGGTATAATACTTCTTGGAGAAAAATGGTTCCTAGAGGAGACAAAGGGGAAAATAGTGTGCTATGCATTTCTTCCTATAGAGGAACAAAGGTATGAGACAATACCTATTGAATTTGTAGCAATATTCTAGGATTATCCTGATGTTGCCACTAATGATGACATGCCACCCAATTTTCTATCCATGAGGAAGATCTCCCACAAGATGGATTTGATTCCTAGTGCTAATATTCCCAACACGTCACCCCATAGGATGGATCTTATGAGAACTATAAATTTGAACAAGAAAGTCAAGAAGTTGCTTTAGAGGGGCTTAATTAGAAAAATCCTAAGCCCATGTGCAGTACTTGTTATCTACACACCAAAGAAATATGATGAATGGAGTATGTGCACTAATTTCTAATCCATCAACAAGATCACTACTAGATACTAATTTCTAATCAAAATAATAGATTATTTACTAGATAATTTATGTATATCTACATCCTTTTTCAAGATTGATTTGAAGAGTGGTTACCTTTTAATTCATAATAAGAGAAGAGAATGAGTGGAAAACATCATTCTAGATGAAGGATAATCTGTATAAGTGGTTTGTAGAATAGGGGTGAAGTATTCCCAGTGGGGAGGTATTTTTCTAGAGCTTAGAATGATCAATGTATTATATCTAACTTGTTTACCAAATCATACAATCATACAGTCCCTAAAACTACCATTTTACGCCTAATGAACAACTTGTATGGAACTCAGTTCAACACACTATACAATAAAAAATAATACAATGAAATGGATTGTACAAATATTCACTCAACCAAACTTTTAGATTCAGTTTTGGAGGCTGTCGTACATAGTTTTGTAATTAATAAATCGATTCCACAAAACTACCAAATCGGGTAAGTTTCCTTTTATTGCCTAAATTGTCAAATCAAATAAATTGTATTTGTATGATTTGTATGAACTATGGTGTACGATTTACATGAAATTAAGGTACATAAAAGTGCCAAATTAGATACTCCAATGGTCCAATCTCTCTTAGATAGGTTTTGTAAGGATTTAATATGCCAATTAATCCATTTCCTACAACATGCAAAACATCTTAACAGGGCTTGAGAGAGATGCAATTCCAATGGCTATGCATAGAAATAATATAACAGGGTTCAATACATCCTCATAAGTGCTTCCATGCTTACATATCATTCCACAAAGCTTCACTAGTGCAAAATTCATCCAAGTTACCAAAACAATGCATAAACTAATCAAAACATTCACCAGAAAGTACATGCAACATGATTAAACCATAAATCATCATTCATCCATGCCAGAATCATACACAACCTAGAACAAACATATTCATGCTCATTTATATATTATTTTTTCATCAAGTAATTACAATATGGTTGATCTACAATTACTACAATAACTCAAAACATACTAGTCTAAGTCACATAGATTCTCACTAGCAAATATCCAGCAACAACCAGACCTACGAATTTCAAAATTGGGCCTTATATAATGTTTCCCAGGTTGTTCCAAAGTTTTTCATGAGTTAATTAGTTATTTTACAATTTTCCATGCATAACAAAATGCATTAATTAAGGCTTTTACTAAGTCTAACACTTTAATTATCAAACCTATGCACCATTTCAACCTAAAATTACATTTCCCATGCATTTCATTGTATTTCAGTGTGCCTTGTATGGTTTACCTTCACCTTGTATGATTTTACCTCATAGTTGTATGGTTTACTCATACCTATATGATTTGCAAAACTTATACCAACTGTAAAAATTATCAAAATTGAGCAAATCCATTTGATCACTTTGTCTTCTTCAAGGAGGCGAATTTATTGCCTAGATATGCCCTCTCCTTTACTTTGGTCAGTTTCCTCATCGACTGACCTTTATACTTTAGTTGTGCCTTGTAGTCTACAATTATCTCCTACAAGTTAGTCACTTTGGTTTGAATAATTTCACGTTCGTTCTTCAACTTGGCTACATAGCTTCCCATTTCCACTACTTTCATGCCATGGAAATTAGCCTTCTATTTAGCAGTCGTTAGGAATTCCATAATTTGCTTTTCTCGATCAGTGGCACTCCTATTCAACCTCTCCTAAAAGTGGGCTTTTTTTCGAGTCACCACATGAAGTTCCTAATTCTTCTCAACAATGGTCTCTAGGTGGTGATGAATATCTTCTTCCAAGGCACGAACAATATCTTCTCTAGCCTTTAAATGTTCTTGCTTCTCCAGGACCAATTCATTTGTTTCTCCCTTGGGAAAATTATATGGAATGGTGTAAAGAGTGGCTCAAAGGTGTCAGTTGAGCGAAATTATAAAAATTGTTGTTTTGTGGATACTCTCCCCATTTGGAATCATGGATAAGAAGGAAATGGAGAAATTTAAATAGAGCGCTTTTGCTCGTATTCGATTGTTGCTCTGTTTTGGGTGAAACTAATTTCAAGCATCAAAGAAGACTTTTCAAAGGCATTGATCAAACAAATAATTAGAATTTAATTATTGAGGTGAAGAGTGACTATATTTGTTGATTTCTTGTTGAAAAGGGTATAGAATTAAAGATCACATGATGATTTTCATGAGTTCCAAGACATTCCCTATTTACTTCACCTCTTTTCAAAATAAGGCTCAGGTTTGGTGGACTTTCTGGACAAGGGCAAATTTCCAAGGAACAATGGAGGTACCAATTCAATGACCATATTTGCATTTTTTTGTGCACCGACACCCAAATTTATTGATTTCCTAAGAGTTTTTACTTAAAATATAGATCCACTTTAGAAGGAATATTTTTGAGTATTTTTGAGGAGAAGATTCCTCTTGCTAGTTCCTGATCTAGGGATATTTTGTCTTTTGTGTATTAAATGAATAGAGGCAAAAAAATCTATAGATACTATACATTTTCAATGTAGAAAAGGAGGATAGACATTATAAAAAAACACTTCATGTTTTCTGCGTAAATAGAAGGAACCTGGATTCTGATTCTGCAAATGATTTTTGTGTGATTTCTCTCTACTTTAATCATTTTTGTTTTATATTCATATATGTTATCTGCTAAGTCTAAATTCTGCATCTGGATTTGAATGTTTCTAGTGAGAGAGTGAGTACTGGAATGCAACTCTGGAAGTTATCTTCATGAAATTGTAAGTGGATTATTTGCCTTCCTTCTATTATATGCTACTATAACACTTGATTGCAATTTTTGCTGCTAATCTGTCTCCAATATTATATCTTTTAGCATATGGCTATATTTCCAATTTATTTTCATCATTTCTATTTCTTTCCTACAACTCTAAAGTTAAAATTGTTGTAGGATTAGGAGCCATATCTTTGTGAAAGTTTATCTGATTTAGGAAATTATTGGATAAGTTTGTGCAAATTTTGAAGAGCTTTAAAATGAGTGATCATATGAAGGAATATGAGCAGTATTGAGGGAGATACAACCTTTTGAAATCAATAATCTAGAACAAGGATAGTGACAAATTTTGAATTTTTTTTTGGAAAAACATCTCATCTTTCAAGAGTCATATCTATGCAAAAGTTTATCCAATTTAGACAATTCTTGGACCAATTTGTGTAGAATTTGAAGAGATCTAAAATGAGTGGTCATATAAATGAATATGAGTAGTATTAAGGGAGAAATGACCTTATAAATTCAGCCATATAGAACAAGGGAAATGACGAATTCTCAATTCATAATTTTTCAAAAGAAAAAATTTGTTTAGTTCATGTAAGAAAATTAGTGGCTATTTATTTTGTTTGGAATAAAAATGGTAGATCTAGCTATTTATGTGGAATTTTAGCTTCAATTCAGTTAGGAGTAACATATTTTTAAAAAACCCTAGTTTACATTGGGGTATGATATATATTTTCGTGAAACCCTAGATTTGTATTATCTTGAGGTGTGAACTTATGGAGCTACAATAATTTTATGGATAAGATGATATTGATGTTAGGGATTGGTGGAAAAATTTTAAATGGTTGTATCAACCTCTTTGGAAAATTATGCTTCCTCGCTATCTTGGAGGAGAAGCTCTCTCCTGGTTTTATAGTTTTAATAGTGCCTTCACTTGGGATGAAATGGAGCATGCATTCTTGAGTAAATGGATTCATTTTAAATTACAAAGAAAGTTAGAAATTTGTAAGAGAGATCTTGAGAAAAGGAGTAAAAAGATATATAGCTTGATGAATGTCATAAAAAACCTTGAAAAGAAACTACATGGAATTCAAAATGACCAGAATGAAATGAATGGTGAATGGAAAGTTTTTAAGAAACAGAATGAATACTATGAAAAAGAAATAAAATTAATCAAAGATAAAGAGAAAAATGTTAAGGAATATAGTCAAAAGAATGAAGCCACATATTTGGATTTTCAAAAGAAATTGAAGGATCAAAAGGGTTTAAATTCATATAAAAGTTTTATTTTCTAGGTTCATGGAAGCATTCAAAAGGAACAGGTTATTATTTCCATTGATCCTAGTAGAAGATATAATTTTATTAATATTACTTTAGCTAAGAGGTTGTAGGTACAAGCAACAAAAATAAAGGACATACATCTTGAGGGTGATCATGTTCATATTTTGAAGGTTTGAAGATCACCATGGATAAATATGTTTTACATTCAAATTTTCATACTGTTGAGATGAATTATGAGGATATTGTTCTTGGTTATCCTTGGTTAGATTCTTTGGGTACTGTTAACATTAATGTGCAAAAGAAGTTTATGAAGTTATGGTATAGGAAAAAGAAGATAAAATTATAGGATATTTCTCAGATTAAGGACCAAGGATCCAAGGAAAAATAAGAAGTGGTTGTAGAGAAACAACTTGAAGAACAAACAGAAGAACCTAAAACAAAATTCAAGAAGGTAGTAACAGCAACAGATTCCATGGAAGAGGCAACAACAATTGAGTCCATGGAAAAAAAAGTAGCAGAGTCCAAGGAAACTTTGATAGAAGAGCACAAGGACACCCCAAACAAAGAGAATAGAAAAACACAATGTGTAGAATATTTTAAAACAATGGAGACAAATGTTAAGGAGTTAAAGTAAGTAGTAGCTTATCGTCATCCATAACACCATGAGCAAAAAAAATCTTAGAGGTATGGCTCAAGGCAACAATATTATGGTTCTACATGGAATCAGAAGGGTACCAAGTATGATAGTTTTTGGAAGAGAAAGCATAGTGATATTGGTTTTCAGAGCCGTTCATCAACATCAAGGAAAAAGTGGACCCATATTTCAAGTTATCAAAATACAATAGCAAAAGTGTGGAGCTAACAAAGTAGATTTGGATACTCAAGTGGCAAAATGGCATACCAACATCAATAAATCACTAGGATGGATGCATGATCGAGATTGGTACCAGTTGCTTACATTGTTTGGAAAATCATATTATCTTGTTTCTTCATATGTTTTGAGGATGAAAAATTTGTAAGGAGGGTGGCATGTTAGGGTACTCAGGAATAGATATTTTGGGATATATTATTATATTGTATAAGGGTTGACATGGGCCACACATAACCCAAGGTTGATTGTATTATGATATTATATTATGTTAGTACCAGACTTCTCAAAGTAGAATAAGATGGATATCTAAATAAGATATATCTGTCATTGTAATAAGGATGTGGAGGAATATTATGTAATTGTATTTGCCCATGAAGTGGCTTATGGGACTCTCCCCTCATAAAGTGGAACTCTCATATTGGGAGATATTTTGGAGTTATTCCTTCCTTAAGGATTATTATTGGTGTTTCCCTACCTTAAGGGTATTATCTATCTCTCTCTCATTTGTGGATTGTTATTGTGGATAATTATTTGTGGATGAATGATTTGATATTTTTGCATAATGGTGAATGATTTATGTTAATAAAAATAAATTTATCCAAGAGGTTTCTTCTCTAGCCCACATGGACCCTTATTTTCTAAGAAGGTTATATTGTCATGCATTTCGTACATAAGGGTCATTAATTAATTTATTCTATTAGTTCCTTTCTTGGTTTAAATAGATGGATTTGATTGAGTCATTTTCGTAGAAATATGGATGAACGCATTAGGCCCTACTTTTTAATACTATAATCTAATACCATATATAAATTTATTGTAAATATGGATGAACTTGTAAGATCCTATTTTTTAAACTTAAGTTAATTCATTTCTCCTATCATCCTATTTTGTTTCATTCATGAGTTAATTACCTCATACTAAATGATTTCATTAAAACCTCATCATGCTATATTAGTGATTTAGAAATTTAAGACTTTATAAGTTGTTGGAAATAAAGCTAGTAAAAGGAGTAAAAATGAATAAAAAAGTGTAAAATTTTGTTTCAACTGTAAGCTTTGGATCTTACACCTTTTACCTCCTTGGACGACAGCTGACTGGGCAGGTAGGTTGACTTGGACGACAACTGACTGGGCGGATTGGACGGCAAGGGCAGCAAGGCAAACCAATTCTATTTCTCTTTCTATTTTCCTTCCTCTTTCTCCTATTTTCCTAACTTCCCTATATTCCCTAAAGTCGTTTGGAGTTACCATTATAAATATCATTGTAATCTGAATTTTCTAAGGTTCAATATATATTATTTTCTATTTGCTCCTAATTTTTCTCTCACAAACCACATCTGGTATCGGAGCTGAAGTTGAGCGGGCACAAGGATCGAGGTGAGGGAGGCCCGATGACTGAGGTGAGAGAATACCACAACACACAACCTGAAGCGAGGTCAAGGTGGGGCCCACAACATGTAGCTCGAGGTGAGAGAAGCCTGAAGCATGTTGATCAAGGTGAAGTCTGGAGCAGGCCAACACAACAAGCATGCGAAGACAGGAACGACACATGAGGGCCTACCATAGAGCAACACATGGCGAGAGGAGGTTGAATCAGGAGCTAACGCAGATAGACACATGGAACGAGGAGGAGTAATGTGGAAGCAAAGGGAGCAACGTGGAGAGGAGTGATTGGTCGAAAGGAGGCAAATAGGGTGATCGCTGATTGTCGAAAGGCAATCACTTCATTACTTGCCCGCACAGGGTTATAAACCCTGTTTTTACCCTCGTCCTACTCAATGTGGGACAAAAGAATTTCAATTTTTTTTATTAAAATCGTTGTCCACTGCATTTCAAATAGAAAATATTCCGCCTTCATACCCATCTGTGGGCATAGCTCAAGCAGCTAAGGAGGAGCGCTTGTGAGTAGGGTGTCTCAAGTTCGAATCCCGCCAGGCACGTTTTTAGTTTGTTTTTTTTTTAAATCTCCAGGAAGCACAAACTAGAAAAGGATCGCGGATCCCTTATGTTTCAAATAGACATTGTGGCACATTGGTCAAAATTTTTGTGGCAGTCAAGAGGTCACGGGTTCGAATGGGCTAGAGGATAAATTTTATTAATTTTTTTTTTATCATTTAAACTTTAGAATATTTAAAATTATTAAATATTAATTTAATAAAATTAAAACTAATTTATAATTATTTTAAAACTTAGGTTTTTAATAATTATAAAGTTATTTTTTTATTAAATATGAATATTTAATTTTTTTATTAAGTTTAAATTTTAAATTTTTTATTGTAAAAGCCCTAGAGGCTTGATATTGTCAATTATTGGAGCCTTGTAAATTTTACATTTTGTGAAAATTTCAGAGATTGTAAAAGAGGTTAAAACTTTCCTAAGAGGAAAGAGTGTGTAATAAGCCTAAGAGGCTTAGTTTTTTTTCGTAAAGGGCATTGATAATAAGACCGAATGGTTGTTATCATGCCTTATGTGCAATTATAACAAGAGAAGGTGCAAAAATATTTGATGAAAAGGTAAGAGGTTATGGACTCAACATTGTGTTTAGTCAACTCCAAAACACAGTAATCACACATCAAAGGCATCCTAAATCAGGCTATGAAGCAGATTTTAAAGATAACTCATTCAAGAGTCAATTTGAACAATTAGAATCCATACAAGCTGCACCACAAGAATCGGAGTACACACACTACAGTATTTTAGTAGAAATCCTAGAACCAGAATCACTAGAAATCATACAGATAAGTGACGATGAAGAAGAAGTGGCAGAAAAATTTGTAAATCAAGAGATAGCATCCCCACATCAAGAGGAACAAGCAGTCAATGATATATTAGAAGAAGTCATATTTGACTTAAATTTGTAAGCTCTTCCTTCTTTCTTCTTCGTATTTCCTTCTTTCAAACAACAAAAGTACTTTATTGTAACTGTGAAATAAAGAGAGTTTTTTGGTAACTATGGCCTCACACAATAGCTTACCTATACCAGAATTTAACGATTATGACTATGAGTATTGGTCTATAAATATGAAGACATTGCTCATATGTAGAGGTTTGTGGGACATCATAGAAGAGGGCTACATAGAACCCTCAGACTGGACAAAATTTAGTGCCGCAGACAAGAAAACATGAAAATAATAGAAAAAGAGCAACTCATCTGCTCTTTCTCATATCCAACCTGCATTGAAGAAAAGCATATTTCCCAGAATCGTTGCTTGTACGATTGCACAAGCTACATGGAAAGCATTGAGTGATGTATTCCAAGGTAGTAATCAAATGAAGCAGGTAAGGCTTCAAACATTGAAGAGAGATTTTGAGAATCTCCAAATGAAAGATGATGAAAAAGTTGATGATTATTATGTTAGAGTAAAAGCAATTGTAGATAAAATGGTTACACTAGGTGAAGAAATCAAGCTAAATATCTTTCCCTTTTAACATTTGATGCATTGATCGGATTGTTAATGTCACATGAAGAGATATTTCCTAAAACTCCTTCAATAAGCTAATGAGGTGATGATAAGGCCTTCACTTCCAATGAAAATAATGGAAGAGGATAGGGAAGAGGTCAAGGTAGAGGTAAGAAAATACGTAGAGTCAGAGGCAACTACATAGGAGGCAATTCCAATAGAGGAGGCAACCAGGACAGAGGAATAAATTCCAATAGAGGAAGCAACTCATACAGAGGAGGCAACCAAAAAAGAGGTGGAAATCAAGGACAAAGTGGCAATCAAGGGTGAGGCAGTGACAAGTGCAAATCAACATGTTTCAACTATGGCAAGTCGTGTCACTTCGCTTGCGACTACGGGTTGAAATATTCACAAGGCAACAACAGTCAATATGGTAATTATGGAGAAGAAGATGATATTTCTAATATTTTTCTGTCATATGACCAATCATAACAGAATATAAATGACACATGGATTCTGGATACTAGTTGTTCCAACCATATGAGTGGTAAAGAACATTTATTTGCTACTCTCGATTCCACTTATAAATCCCAAATCAAATTAGGGGATGATAAGACATTGCAAGTAGAGGGTATTGGAGCCATGGAGGTTCCAACCAAATAAGTATTAAATAAAGTGCATGACATATATTACACTCCAAAGCTCCAACACAATCTGCTAAGTGTTGGATAAATGATGAAGAACAATTACAAGCTTGTATTTGATGAAGGACAATGTATTTTTTTTATAAGAATAATTGTAATCGTGTCATCACACAGGTCCCCATGACCAAGAACAGGTTATTCCCTCTCAATTTTGATGAGTCAGGGGGAGCTCAAATTGCAAATGTAGCTATAAAAAATCCAAGTGTCCTTTGGCACTTGCGATATGGTCACCTTAATTCCGCTAGCTTGAAACTTCTAACTTCTTAAGCTATGGTGATAGGACTTCCCAAAATCAATGAACAAAATGAGGTCTGTGAAGGATGTGCTTTGGGAAAGCACTCAAGGTCAAAGTTTCTGACAGGACAAGCATGGAGAGCCAACTATGCACTACAGTTAGTACATTCGGACATCTGTGGTCCAATGCAAACATAGAGTCTCAGAAACAGTTCTTATTTTCTCACTTAGATAGATGACTTTTCTAGAATGTGCTGGATTTACTTTCTGAAACACAAAGATGAAGCTTTTGATTGTTTCATAGATTTTAGAAACAATGTAGAGAATTAAAGTGGGAATTATGTAAAATATCTTAGGACAGATCGAGGAGGTGAATACTCCTTAAAAGCTTTTTTGAAATATTGTAAAGCAAGTGGGATCAAAACGCAATTTACCACTGCCTATACCCCACAACAGAAGGGTGTGGTAGAAAGGAAAAACCGCACCATAGTTGAGATGGTGAGATCAATGCTACAATATAAGCATCTAACTCATATGTATTGGGTAGAGGCTGTCAGAACCAATGTATATATCCTAAACAGAAGTCCAACTTCTAGTTTAGATCGTGTCACTCCTTATGAGGCGTGGTACGAAAAGAAACCTAATGTAAAGCATTTCAAAGTGTTTGGTTCTTTAGCATATGTACACATTCCTGACGTGTAAATGAAGAAGCTTGATCCAAAAAGTCAAGCTTGTATATTTGTAGGGTATTATGAGTCTTCAAAAGGATATAGACTCTACAATCCCAAGACTCATAAAGTTGTAATCTTTAGGGATGTAATTTTTGATCAAAGGGGAAGAATGGGGTCATCAAAGAATTTTTGTTGATGATGAGTCCCAAGATGTAAGTTCTTCATAGGTACAACAGGTGTCTCCAAAGAAAAGCAAAGGCACACTACCCCCTCCAAGCCCATACAAGAGTACTACATCAAGTACTTCAACAAACACTCCAAGTCCTTCTCCATAGAGATTAGTAAGTTCTTCACCAATGGACATCGACAGAGACTCTCCATCAAGAGGCAAAAGAATATTACAAAATCATCCATCCTTTCAAATGTTGGATTAGAATTTCCAAAGAAGATTCACTAGAAGTCAAGCCAGTGAGATGAATACAGTTTTGCAACAACTTGAAAATTTGCAATTGTATGGAGATGATGACTCCCATGATCCTATGGGGGATGTAGTCAATTATGCTTTATTAGCTAGTACACAGCTAGAACCAGCTAGCTATGAGAAGGCATGTAATCAAAATGTATGGCAATAATCCATGAAAGAAGAAATAACCTCTATAAACAATAATGATACATGGGAGCTAGTAAAGCTACCCAAAGGGAAAAAATGTGTTGGGTGTAAATGGGCCTACAAGACCAAGTACAATGTTGATGAAAGTATTGAAAGGCATAAGGTGAGACTAATAGAAAAGGGTTTTACTCAAAAATTTGGCATTGAATATGAGGAAACCTTTGCTCCTGTTGCACGACAAGAGACAATCAAATTAGTTCTTTTCTTAGCAGCCCATAAAGGATGGAATGTACAACACATGGATGTGAAGAGTGCCTTTCTGAATGGATACTTGATAGAAGAGGTTTATGTTCAACAACCTCAAGATTTTCAAGAACAAGGAAAAGAGAACCTTGTTTACAAATTGAAGAAAGCACTTTATGGCCTCAAGCAAGCACCAAGGGCCTGGTACTCACATATTTATGGATATTTCAACAAGTATGGATTCACTAGAAGCAAAAGTGAACCAACTATGTACTACCTAAAGTAAGGAGTAGACATTCTCATAGTTTGTTTGTATGTGGATGATCTAATTTTTATGGGTAGTAACAATAAAATGAATATAGAGTTCAAAAACTCCATGATGAAATAGTTCGAGATGAAAGATCTTGGCTTAATGCGATACTTCCTAGGCATGGAAGTGCATCAATCAAATAAAGGTATCTTCATATGTCAACACAAGTATGCTTGAGACATGATCAATAAATTTGCCATGGAGCAATGCAAATCAGTTGCAACTCCAACTGGACATGGGATCCAATTGAGCAAGGACGATGGAGCATCAAAGGTTGATATGACCACTTACAGAAGCATGGTTGGGAGTCTAATTTTTCTCACCAACACCAGGCCCAATATTCAATATGCAGTTTCTCTAGTGTCAAGGTTTATGACTAGTCCATCTGAGCTACATTTACAAGAAACTAAAAGAATTTTAAGATATGTAAAAGGTACATTAGATTTTGGAATCCATTACCAAAAATGTAATTCTATGAAATTGGTTGGCTTCAATGATAGTGATTGGGGCACCAACATAGATGACAGGAAATCTATATCAGGGAATTGTTTTAGTCTAGGATCAGGACTAATTACATGGAGTTCCAAGAAATAAATTGTTGTAGCATTGTCATCAACTGAGGCTGAGTATATAGCCATCACTCATGCTAGTACTTAGGCCCTATGGTTAAGAAAAGTTCTTGAAGAGATTGGAGAAAATCAGAGTGGTCCAACTCGACTGTATTGTGATAACATAAGTGTCATTCAGTTAGCATACAATCTAGTCCACCATAGCAGATCAAAGCATTTCGATATGAAGTATCACTTCATTCGATATATGGTGGAACAACAGATAGTTGAGCTTCAATATTGTAACACTTTGGATAATATTGCAGACATATTCACCAAAGGTATAGCTAAAGCTCAATATATAAAGCTAAGAGATTGTATAGTTAGTCCCCTCAAATTTAAGGGGGAGAATTTTGGAAATAAAGCTAGTATAAGGAGTAAAAAGGAGTATAAAGATGTACAAATTTATTTCAACTGTAAGCTTTGGATATTACCCCTTTTACCTCCTTGGACGACAGCTGACTGGGCAGGTAGGTTGACTTGGACGATAGTTGACTGGGCGGATTGGACGGCAAGGGCGGTAAAGCGAACCAATTCTATTTCCCTTTCTCTTTTCCTCCCTATTTCTCCTATTTTCCTAATTTCCCTATATTCCCTAAATTCGTTTGGAGTTACCATTATACATACCATTGTAATATCAATTTTCTAAGGTTCAATATACATTATTTTCTATTCGCTGCTAATTTTTCTCTCACAAAACACATAAGTTAAAGATATCCTCTCTATTTTTGGATATAATAAGTCATCTCTATTATTTATTTATTTTTTATTACCTAGGAGAGTTGGTTATTGCAACTATTTTTAGTAACTCGCAAGTGTAGGGTTCAAAACCTAGGGATTTCTCCAAATAAACCTATTTGTCTCATTCTTGTTGACCCGACGTGAGATGGGGACCACCGACCACTTGGGATTTGTACCATCATCATCGATTTGACGCACACTTAGAGGATTCAGAGCAAACTACTACCTTTGCAAAGGGTTGGCTTCCCCCAAGGTTTGAACCTAGGTCTCTTCTTGGTAAGTGCCCAACCACACCTGCACTTACCAATCTACCTAGTCCTTGGGGGTTATCTCTATTATCTATGACCATTTTGATCCATGATGACTATATATATGTATTATCATTTCATTGCCTAGCATAGTTGCATAATATATGTGAAGATGTTTGCAAATATGATAACATTATATGAATATGGTTTTATAAGAGGTTCACAATGGATTTAAGTAAACACTTCGTTATCTTTCCAGCTTGGTTTTAAAAGAGCTAACCCTTGGTTTGTGTTACCCATTACTTGAAATGGTTTTATCTCACAATAAACATATGGTTAAGTTATCAATGGATGAAGGTTATTATTCTACTTGAATTTATTTGGTGAATTATTGTGTTGTTACCCTGAAATAAAAACTTATTAATCATGTAATTATGGTTAATGATTCAAGGGCTTAACCCCTTTTGTAAAACATGAACAATAACATAATGAAATATAATGAAACTGCAAATCTCATATGATGCTTGTACAAAAATATAATAAAACAGCAAATCTCATACAGTATGTTTCTCTCTTTCGAGAGGAGTTAGTTGTTTTAGGTGTCTTCTCTGAATATTGGACATATTATATATGATATAATTTTCTTCTGCTAATCTTTAATATTCAGTTGTACTTTTCAATTAAAAAAAAACATAAACAAAATGTATTTATTTATTTTAAAATATACTTAAAACTATTTAAAAATGAAATTGGAAAAAAAAAGGAAGGGGTGGGAGAATCCCTTCCCTCGTGATTGACTATCAAAGGGAATGGGAAAAAAAGGGAAGCATGCGCGGTCTGATCGGGGGAAGGAGAAATGAGGAGGAAAAAAAGAGGAGGAACAAATTGGTAGAGGGGGACAGAGCGATCTGAGAGAGAGATAAGGGAGAGGGGAACAGAGCGATCTGAGAGAGAGAAGGGAGACTGGACTTGCAGACAGATAGTAAGACCTTCTTCCCCTTCGTTTTCATGTTAATGTTGGAAAGTTTGCTTGCGAACAGGTTTGCTGGTTGTTTGAACGCAGTAGGATGTAGTCCCGTAAAATCATGCTTTCAATGTAGTACCGTAAGAGATATGTTCAATATTCTGCATTGTTTAGTAGTATTGCATTTTAAAAAAATAGGAGGCCCAATGTCAGATGCTCTCTTATAGTTTAAGAAAAAGTTAAATTTTATTTTATGATCGTTGGATATTAAAGCTAATATTGCCACATGGGTATTGTTATAATATTGTACGACGGGTTACCATCGTATGGAAATTAGAACTGTTTGATTATTTAATACCTTAAGAGTGTTGACTATTAATTCAAAAAAAGATTGACCGTACATTGTCATAAGATGAAAATAGTTGACTAATATAAAGGAATAGAAGTGGTAGAATTTTGTTTATTTTAAATGATCAATTGTTTTCAACACTAAGTTCTATTTAAGAATAGGAATGTTAAGATTCATTTATTTAATTAGATTAAGGTTATTTTCAACGGTTAGCGCTATTTAAGAATAGGAATGTTAAGATTCATTTATTTCATTAGATTAAGGTTATTTTCAACAGTTAGCTCTATTTAAGAATAGGAATGTTAAGATTCATTTATTTAATTAGATTAAGGTTAGTTTGATTTTTATAATATGAAATGGTTGAAAATTTTAAGAAAAAGAAGGGGATATTTGATTATTTACTTTTTTTATTAGGAGAACGTTTACAAATTACATCAACAACCACTTTCAAGGGGTTTGAACACAAAACCACTTAAGAAACAACCATCATCTTAGCCACTAGGGCAATTGCCTGTCGGCTTGATTATTTACTTTGATCAAAGTGGGCTTGACTTTTATCATATGAAGCTAGATGGCTGTAAGGAAGAAAATGGTATAGGTTTAATTATTTAATTAAATTGAGGTTGGTTTAATTTTTTCATAAGAGAAGTTAGTCAGGTTAAGAAAAAGAATGGTAATGGTTTGAATATTATTAAGTTTAGGTAGGACTTTGGTTGTTTAAGGCAAGTAGGATTGTTCTAAATTAATTAAGGTAGAAATGTGTTAAATAAATTGGATAGGATTTAAATGAGTGATCATGTGTGAGATTTGATTATATGCTTTTTACTATAATAGAATGTATGAAAGCAAGTTAGTATTATGAATTGAAAAAATAGCTTAAATTTTAATGCTATAGAAAATGAACGTTCATACGAAAGTAAAGGCATTATGAGGTACCTTGAACTATTGATGGAACCAAATTTGCACTTATGAATTAAAGGATTAATTTATAATGCACCGACATAGATGATAATAAAATTTTGATGTAGATGCAAGGCATTATGGGGTGTCTTGACTCAAATGTAATAGAACTAAAATTATGTTATGGACTGAAGGACTAATTCATAATTCGAGTCATAGAGATTTGGGAATTCTTATGTGGAAGAGAGGGTATTATGGGGTACCTTTGTCTTAATGTATGGACCAATTTGCATGTATGAATTGAAAGGTTAATTTGTATGGTAGTGCTATAGGAAGTAGGAAACTTCTTATGTGGAAGTAAAGGCATTATGGGGCATCTTTATCTCAATGTATGAAACTACTTATTTTTAAAATAAATAAAGGAATTGATTTGAGGTTGGGTTTATTCTCCATGAGTATTTATAGGATACATATGGTGTTTTTTGATTGCTTTTTTTGATATTTGTTATCTATGAGTTGTATTAATATAGTTTTTGTGGAATGATTTCATGTTATCTAACTAAATGGATGATGCATCTTGATCTCATAGAATATTCTACGATTTAATTGGTAGGGACTCTATGGGATAATTGCAAGTACTCCTTGCTCTAATTGTGAATTATGTATAATTACAAAAAGGAGAGGTCTTATTAGTGATGAAGGAATATAATAAATGAATCTCATAGTTAATTAATCCTTGCATATGGAACCTTAATGCAATATAGGGGAACAAATTAACTACCCATGGGATTGAGGCATAAAACGAGACTCATTGATGGAAGGACTAGCTCATCGTGAAGATGAAATGGATAGCCTAAAACTCAAAGCACTTAGTGTAGGGTTATGCACATTACGAATATTTACAAATTGAGTGAATATTAATATTTTTAAAATTGTAAATTGGAAAATATGAGAACCCTCGATGTCGGCCCATTCGCCTAAAATTTTTAGGACCATTTTTTTCTTAGGGTTAATTCACCACAATATATATTCAAACATAGACATATTTATACTTGTTGGAAAGATCTTTGTAAGCCTGATCTAATGGTGGTATTTGTATGAAGTTATAATATGATTTAATGGGCCAAAAGTGGACCTAAATATGATATTATATTTTGGGGCTTCAAATACCTCAAATTTTGGTATGAAGATGCTCGATTTGAATTTCTTAGGATTATCTGTGATTCACCTTGATTTTGATTAGGATTAGCTTTTTTTTTACAAGTACATTTTGAGTCCAACCCCTTATGCATAACCCTAAATTAGTGCACCTACGTAGATGGACTTATGCAGTTGTGGAGATTAGTGCTTCCCTTTTGATGGATGAAAAGAGATAAGCTAGCTCATTTTTAGAATGAGATAGATGACTTATCTATAGTACACCCAGTACCTTACATAGATGGATTTATATAAGCCATAGATATGGGTGTCATTATGAGAGTCATAGAGGTATAAGTTGACTCTCGCATAGATGGAATCGGATGAATTATCCAAAGGCCACTAAGGATACAAGTCAATCCCTGAAAAAGATTCTTGTTGGGTAGGTTTGAAATGATCCCCTAGTATAATAAAAAAAAATATCGAGTGTGATAAAATTTTGGGTTGTGACACCTTGACAAAATTTAAAATTTAAAACAAAATTTTATGACCTCGTTGTATCAAACTAGAAGAAATTCCATGATCTAAATGAATTCAACCTTAATTAATATTTGGTATATTTTAGTATTACTATCCATAATTTCTTAAATTTATATGTCATATCTCTTTGAATATTTATAACTCTTCAAAATTACTCTTCAAAGATACATAACTCTCAAATAAGTGTACCTCCTTAAGTGATAATGCACTATAAAAATTGATTTTTATTTAAAATGAAGAGCACAACTTCAATTAAATGAATAATCATTAGTATTCATGAAAGGTAACTCTAAAAATTTAATATCTTGTATTATGTATATAAATTTTACCTCCTTAGAAGCAGTAACATTAATTTATATTTTTAAAAGCACTTCATGTAATTTTAAAAATTTAACATCTCTTCTCATACATCGAAATTTTGCTTCTCTATCAAAAATATTATCAATTTATATTTTTCAAAGTATTTTATCATTTTAAGAGAAATTTATATTTTTTTATAGTTTTATTTATCCTCGTAATACATATATATTATTAGATTGAGAAGAGGGTTTTAAAATGGGCCCCAAAACCTTTTACATTAGAAGCCAAACATTACTCATTAAGTTATCCTGCCCAAAGATAATCCTCAATAACCCATAACAACTCAGAAAACCAAAAGAGACAATATCCCATAACAAACAACGCATCCCTATTAATCAACCACCCATTAACTCAAGTCCTTTCCTTTAATAAAAAGGAAATGAAATATTGGCTTGAAGAAAGGAAAGATACAATCCATCACAAGAAAAGAGGCACATGCACCACTCAAAAAAGATAATCACCCTAGGAGCTATGGAATATCTTGAGGACTTGACACAGATTCTAAAGAGGCACCACCAATTGCATTTTCCAATCAAGCACCAAAAGGTGTAGATATATAAAAAAATTAGCTTGAATTCTAAATATGACATCAAAATCAAAATGACTACTATCAAAATGCAGCCAACCATAAATTAAAGATTCATAAATAACATTAAAAACTTGGTCATAATGGTCACTATCCCTCTCAGGGGACAAACCAAATATTTGAATTTGAATAAAAGTTTCCACAAAAATTGTCGATCGAAAAGGGACATCAAAAGTCACTTTCGACATCTTCCTACTTCCACTTTAGAAACCATAGCTGAGTGAGCATCTAATGGGGGTTTTATGGTATTACCTTTAATTTATCCACAAGTTACAAGGCCCACAGACTAATTTTTTCAAGAAAATTGGTTTTGATGAAGGTGGAATGAGCTCCTTCAACTTAATCAAATCAAAATCTAACATAGGCTCTTCCATCATTTTAGGAGCTAACTCAATAGCCAAACAAGAAAAAGGAGTCTTTGAAATATATGTCGAAGGAGGGGTTAAGACCTTGTAGCTATTCCTTTATGAAACATTAATGTGATTATGTTCTCCCAATGTCATTCTTGGATCAATATTGGCATTTTCATCTAAAAATATCTCAGTCTCCTTTACTGGTTCCTTAGCAGGAACCTCTTCCAAGTCTCTAGTTACAAGCTTTTGAGGGTATCGTCTAGAAGTATGACTTCAAAAATTACATTGAACATAAACCCCAAGCTTATTCTCATAAAATATGGATTGATTCCTATTATCCACCTTCGATAAACATTCTATAGACTTAGGTTGGTCAGCATCTAGATCTACAATCACACATATATGAGGGAAACCATTTGAAATCTTGCTTTAGTAGGATAATATAGCATAACAAACTCAACAATAAATTTTGCAATGCCCCTCAAAATTGCTTCACACTAGAAGTGAAAAGGAAGCCCTGGCAGTCTAACCCATGTAGGGCTTGAATTAATTTTTTAGGTTTTCGGGTCAAAATCTAGAGCCCATTTACGAAGAAAGAGGCCCCTTCTACCAAAGAACCAAGGACCTCCACCCAAAATGGATTTGAGATCTTCTACCATAGAAAGTTTAATTAGAAAGAATCCATTAGGAAGAGCTACCAGTTCCATCTAGATTTTTGGCGACTAGACTGACGAGGTCCATCTCCTGATGGATTTCAAGTTTGGTCTAGAATTACCAAGGAATTTTCCAAAAGGGAGTTCTCACCCTCTCCCATAGAAACCTTGACCAATTTTGAAAGCACAAAAAGGGATGATTGGACAAGATCAAGGTCAAAGAGATATTTTGAAAGAGAGTCATACTTGGTTCTCTATGTGACCACTATAACATAAGACTTATTAGTTGGTGGACCAAACCCAATAGTGAAAGATGGCACCCCAAGGAACCTTTGGAGTCTCCTCACTAAGGTAAGTTTGACCACCAACAAAAACTAGTAGTTTTTGACTTATATTCCACATCATACCCAACAATTTGTTCCACTAAAGGGTTCGCTTGACCACCCACAAAACGTTCTACCACATGTTCCACCTCATGCTCAACACTTTGTTCCATAATAGGGTCCACCTAACCAACTATAAAGGGTTCAATCACATGATCCACCTCAAGCTCAATAATTTGTTCCACAATAGGATCCACTACAACCCTCAAGAAGGACCCCACAAGAGTCTCCTCTACCTCACAAAGTATTATATCTCGATAAAATACCATCTCAAAAAGAGCCAACCCTAGGATATTCTCATAACCCTATAACACAAATTTTGTCTGAAATAACTCCTCCTTAGGTCCACTCCCAACCTCTTCGAGGAGAGAGACAACATCATCTCTTGAGGGTAAGGGAGAAGGCATCTAAACAGAAACCTTTCCAGTTTGCCATAAGGCACCTAACTCCATCATAGCAAATACGTGTGAAGCAAGATATAAATCTTGGACTACCGATAGAGAAGTAATTGTTGACACTTTTTGTCACATTATACAAGGGGTAGAAAAATAGTAGAATTTTGTATAATATTTCCTTGTTGAATTTTTTTCTTTTATTTTAAGTTACAGCAATTTTGACTCTCCTTATCGCCCCTTTTATAAAATGAAGAAGAAAGAGCTTCGCGACCAAACAAGCCAAGGAAAATAACTTCGTCGAAGAGAAAGAAGGAGAATGTGGAAGAGCTTCGGGCCCGAAGCACTTTAAATTACCACTTCGGGCGAAAGCCTTGCGAAGTAATATCGTCGAAGAAAATACAAAGATAACGCTTCGCACCCGAAGCATTTTCAAGCAGCTACTTCGGGCAAAAGATTTGTGAAGCAGCATCCAAACGACTTCACCGAAGGAGGAGAGCATAAACCAAAATCAGCTAAGGTAAGGAAACTACTTTGGGCCCAAATTATTTCTAACACCTACTTCAGCCAGTTTTCACCCAAAGCAGTGGCACTCGAAGCAAAATGACAGTGTGTCAGAAATAGAGAAATGCTTTGGGAGGATATTCCCTGAACCGTAGTTTTGAGAGAGAATCAGGCTGAAACATTTTCCATAGGATCCGCTTAGCACTCAACATCCCCGAAGTAGTTTTGCAAAGCGCTATTTTGTGAAGAATGAATTGAGGAGAACTCACTTCAGCCCAAGACTTTGGCGAGGCGGAGAAGTAGCGAAACGCTTTTTGGGCCCATTTTCCAAGGCAGGCAGCTTCCCAAGGTGATCAAGAGCCCCTCATAAATGCCCCATTTCTTGCCCGATAAGTCCGCTTTCCATTCTTGGCAAACGAAAGGGACGTTACAGTCCTTGAAGTAAAACCTGGTAGGCATAACGGTCACTCAAGCATAGCATCCAGAAGTCAGGGACACTCAGGCAGTAAATTAAATGAATGTTTCCATGGTTGACCTGGTCACAGTTACCAGTTTTGGTAGCCGATTTGAGAGATCATCCGCAGCAGCAGCGAGGCATCGATTTCTCAGGGCCAGAGGGTGTACTTCGCCATATTTTTAATAATGACTCAAAGGGCCAGGTCCTCTATAAAAACCTAGGCATGTAATGTAAAAAATGGGGGGAACTTTCTGCTAGAAAGCTGCTATAACTTGATGTCCTGCATCTAATACTAAAATTTTTTGTATTCCATTTCTCTCTTTTATGCTGCCTTATGTGCTTAATTCTTTTGTCTGTCTGCACTCGTATATTGAGACTCTGAATCCTGAATCCGATGTGCGATTGGGGACTGTACCCTAAAATTTGCCCTAAAGGATACATAGGAGAGGAAAAATGTCATATAAGCTTTCTTTTATGCTTGCTGGTGGGTCATGGTTTCTGTTATTCCCTTGTCTTAATCGCTGTTACTCTGAACCCTGAATTCCAATGAGAGAGAAAGGAGAACCCTGTGAACTCGTCCAGAGGATACATAGAAAAGCGAGTATCACGTTTCATTCGTCTATTCTTGGTGTTCTTTGCTGCTATTCGAGTTATTAGTGAGTGATCGTGCTTCCTGTTCTTCCCCACATTGAATCATCAATCTCTAACCCTTATCCTTTTTATTTCTTTCTCTAACCTGAACTCCTTTTATCTCTTTCCTACACTCTTATCTCAAACCCCAAAAGTATATTAGTATAGGAGCCGGCCTTTCTCCAGAGATCGGCACGAGGGGCATCTCTTCCCCTCGGCCTTTCAATGTTGGTCGTAGGTCCAGGGTGTGCAAACCCACCGAAAGTCCTTTCCTGTGTGGATTTGATGACCAACAATTTCTGGCATGCCCGATGGGACTCAAGGTCCCATATTTGAGAAAATTTCTATCCCGTCTTCACCGGAGCCAGTAGTTCTAACAAGTTCTCGGTGAGATCCGGTCAATCTCATCTTCTGAGTAGTGGTGAGAATCGATGTTCTCATTACTAAAAGACTCTTAGCATCTGGTGACTCTGTTTTACCCAAGAATCTCTAAAGTCATGAAGACCAGTACCTAAGCCTAGTTTTTGTAACTAGGACTCCTTGTTCCTTAAGAAGGTTCGATTTCGGTGAATATCTGGCCTGTCTTCATCCGATAAAATCACTTGGTGACTCAGTTGAGCTAAAAATCTAGATTTCTTGGTCGTAGGCGCCTTTCAAATCCGAAAGAAGATATCCCAAAGGAATCAAGGTTCGGTGAGCAGCCTTGACCTCATAAGCGAAGAAAGAATGTTCACCTAACAACTCCAACTCAATGATGACAACCATGATTTATACAAGCTACTGCTATAATGGCAGGGGTAGGTTTTCCTAGCTGGGATGACCGAGGCCCCTTGAATCTTCAAAGCTACCACAAGATTATTGAGATCGCCTTGAAGGCATTGACTACATATGATGGCACCACGAGAATGGCCCGATAACACCTTGAAGCTCTTGCTACCTTAGCATTCCTCTATGACATAATCCATGAAGATGTCATGGTCTGACTTCTGGCTGCGTCTCTGGAAGGAAGAGCACTACGGTGGTATAGACTGCTCAGATCTAAAAGCATATGCTCATGGGATGACTTGGTGGGAGCACTATTCAAAACATTTGATGGCTCTCAGGATCCCTTCCAACTTCTGACGTACTTCTCCACCATCAAGAGAACACCCTTGGATAGCGTCACGGACTTCAATGTCCGATTCTGCAGTATTTGGAAGAAATTTCCAGGGGAGATTCAACCAACACCTGCCCAAGCCCACCTCTATCATGTTTGGGCTTTTCACCCAGATATAGGCTTCCTCTTGCTACGATCTGGTGAGCAAATATTCCCTCAGATATTCAAGGAAGCAGTACATGCAGAATAATTTTTATCAGGAAAGTGGTAGTGGGGAGAAGCCCCATCACTTTCTTTGATAGTCATTGCTCCCGTATATCCAACATAGTATTCTTCATGGCAGACTCCTAATACTAAGTAGAAGCCTGAGATGCAGTCATGTGGATCTCGAGAGGCAGATCCCATCCAAGTCCAACCATGGCAATTTGTGAGCTTTGCCCCGACGATGAACAATACAGTTGCTTATGATCTCCATCAGAGGACTGGGCATGAAGGGGAGTAGGCTGAAGTGGTAGAGTCTAATAACAAAGGGAGCACATCTTTGCACTCTTTTTGTATCCCAGAACACAACACACAAGTGATCAGTTAGGACTCAACAAGCATGTTCCATCGATAAGCTGAGCCTAAAGAGATCTTGGGAGTTTGCTCTTTGCTGGAAAAGCCCTGTTACAACATCAAGGAGATGGAAGAACTTGTACCCAGTCCACAGTTATTGGACTCTTCGGTATTCTGGTCCCAGCCATCACTACAACCAATACCCCAAGAAGGTCCTCACGTGGTGAACTACTCCGCCACATCCTGCATCAGCAGCGCGGGTACTAGCAGGAGCGACAAACTATTGTATTGCTTTCTGTTCGCAGCATTGAGAACTTCGAGGAGAAGTCATTCAGACTTCAAGAATCAACTGAAGTTCAATCTGATCTATTTTGGGAATTGCAGATTCATCGGATAAATATCTGAAGCTGAGTTTGTGGTGGCGGTATGCCTATTATGCCGCAAACCTATGTGAATATTGTAAAAATTTTCACTATTAAATAAAATGCTACTCAGAAACTCAGGTTGATTTTTACCTCGGCAACTCTCTAAAAAAAAAAAACTCCTTTGGGAACTTGGCTTGCGAAGTAGTGGATGCGAGGTGGTTCGCAGCGAAGTACAATTGGCCGAGCAAGGTTCCGACTAAGGTATGAAATATGTTCACCTAAGAAGAGTCCAAGCGAGCTACTTTTAAAATGGGGAAAACAAGCTTCGCGAGCAGCCTCGCGTAGGAGGAATCACTTCGAGCCCAAAGCATATAAGATTAACTGGTGCAAAAGGTTTGCCGTGAAGTATGTCAGCTCTAATTTTGGCTTTGCTGACCCAAATATGCACAAGGCAAAAGCATTTATTGCTCGCCTAGAGGAGCGTGTCGACAGTCGCCTTCAAAAGCATTCGAAACAAGCGAGTTAAATGAAAAGGCATCGGGTACATCCTCAGGGGATTTGGTTGAGAGAAAAGTCTACCCCCAGGTACCAGGTGGCTGATGGTTGCATTCCCAAAGCAGTCACAATCATCATAGTGCATGGCCCTGTGTACTATGCCATCGTATGGCCGATCCGATGAACCGATGATCTCTCAGGTGAGAAGTGTAGGATTAATTGTGGCATATGCCATAAATGTGGGTAGTTGTCTTTGGCGGTTATATAACGCAGACTCCAAGTAGCCAAAGGGTTACTCGCTCAACAACTCATATAGACCCTGCTGCCAACATGTAAACTTTTCCACTTCGCACTCTAAAGCTTCGACGCCATTTTTCTCCATACTGCAAACTTCGTTGCCCTAAGCATCAACGATGAAAAGTTCCAAGGAGAAGGGAAAAGGGCTAGAAGTAGTAGCCCCAGAGAAACCAAAGGTAAAAGGCCATGGGAAAATGCCGAAGCCAAGGCCCATTGATTTGGGTCTCTGCCCAGATAAGCATGTCATGGAATAAAATGGGGATTTCGAGGACGAGCAACCCCTAGAACCACCAGTCGACAGGTGGGAAAGAATCAGGGATACAGAGTTATCGAAGAGCATAGTTGAGCTCAGAAACACCATTGAGCTCATGATAAGTAGGCTCCCGATAGAGAGCATACAAGCTGCAACTTACTACTCCTAGATATATTGGTATCTGACACCCCCCACTCACCACTGCCTTGAGCTGATCAATGCCATCGCGCAAAATTACCAGCCCGCCACCAGACAGGTGTTAGAAACATCTGGCCAGAAGCTATTTTCAATTTTGAAAGAATATGTATGGGTAGCTTTTGTGCCATAGTAGGGTCCACCCGAGGGATGTATGGTTCGCAACATTATTTTGAGCAAACAAACGGAGAGGTTCGCATCTGCTGGCTACATGATAAAATTTTTGCAGGAAAGCCTCAAAAGTGGGCTCCATTCGGGCAAATTGCCCCAAATGCCCCTTCCCTTGGGGGCCTTTAAAAATGTTGACCTCTTCTCCATCATTACATGGGTGGCAGGCCTATCTACTGACGCTTCTGTATATCCATGGCAGGTGTCCCTGGCCGAGTGCATTTTCAGAGGAGATTTCAATGCCCCCGATACTTCGAAACCCGACATCGACCCAGCCTTTGTCGACTAAGTAGAATGGGTGGCTAGGGGCTTACACGCTCAACTCACCAGCATGAAGAATGCTGGGACCAGCCAGCGCTTCGGGCCCTGCTCCTTTCTTGTTTGGCTATTTTTCTTTCATTTTCATAATAGTTTTCCTCATATTGCCATTACGACAAGTGGAAAGGATGGAAGTCCTTTGCCATTATATCAGTGGACTCCCCTACCGTTGATATTGAAGTCCTACTACCCCTTTAATCAGCAATTCTTGGGACTTGCCATGCATATGTTAGTAGGGTCCTTCTCGAGAGTTCCCCTTGGCTTGAGAAACATAGTGGTCCAGGAGAAGAGGGACAGACCGCAGAAGCAGAATCCAGGGGGAACCAGTAACTCCATAGCCCAATGGATCAGGGCTAAAGGGTTATTTTGTCGAGACGAGCTCGTCACCCCACGAGCCACCAAGAATGTTGACGCTTTTTGTCACATTATACAAGGGATAGAAAAATAGTAGAATTTTGTATAATATTTCCTTGTTGAAAGTTTTTCTTTTATTTTAAGTTATAGCAATTTTGACTCTCCTTATTGCACCTTTTATAAAATGAAGAAGAAAGAGCTTCGCAACCAAACAGGCCAAGGAAAATAACTTCGTCGAAGAGAAAGAGGGAGAATGTGGAAGAGCTTCGGGCCTGAAGCACTTTAAATTACCACTTCGGGTGAAAGCCTTGCAAAGTAATATCGCCAAAGAAAATACAAAGATAACACTTCGCACGTGAAGCATTTTCAAGTAGCCACTTCGGGCGAAAGTTTTGCGAAGCAGCATCCAAATGACTTCATCGAAGGAGGAGAGCATAATCCAAAATCAGCTAAGGTAAGGAAACTACTTCGGGCCTGAAGTATTTCTAACACCTACTTTGGCCAATTTTCACCTGAAGCAATGGTGCCCGAAGAAAAATGACAGTGTGTCAAAAACAGAGAAATGCTTCAGGAGGATATTCCTCGAACTACAGTTTTGAGAGAGAATCAGGCCGAAACATTTTCCATAGGATCCGCTCGAAACTCAACATCCCCAAAGTAGTTTTGTGAAGCGCTATTTTGCGAAGACCGAATTGAGGAGAAGTCACTTCGGCCCAAGACTTTGGCGAGGCAGAGAAGTAGCGAAATGCTTTCCGGGCCCACGTTCCAAGGTGGGTAGCTTCCCAAGGTGATCAAGAGCCCCTTAT
Organism: Wollemia nobilis; assembly: GCA_028583015.1. Lineage (NCBI taxonomy): Eukaryota > Viridiplantae > Streptophyta > Pinopsida > Araucariales > Araucariaceae > Wollemia > Wollemia nobilis. The sequence continues at coordinate 28,886,489 of JAQPPZ010000523.1, forward strand.
AAATGCCCCCTTTCTTGCCCGATAAGTCCGTTGCCCATTCTTGGCAAACAAAAGGGACATTACAGTCCTAAAAGTAAAACTCGACGGGTGTAACGATCACTCAAGCACAGCATCTAGAAGTCGAGGACACTCGAGCGACACATTAAATGAATGTTTCCATGGTTGACCTGGTCATAGTTGCTAGTTTTGGTAGCCGATTTGAGAGATCATCCGCAGCAGCAATGAGGCGCCAATTTCTCAGGGCCAGAGGGTGTACTTCACCATATTTTTAATAATGACTCAGAGGGCCGGGTCCTCTATAAAAACCTAGGCATGTAATGTAAAAAAGGGGGGAAATTTTTGCTAGAAAGCTGCTATAACTTGATGTCCTGCGTCTAATACTAAAGATTTTTGTACTCCATTTCTCTATTTTATGCTGCCTTCTATGGTTAATTCTTTTTTCTATCTGCACTCGTATATTGAGAGTCTGAATCCTGAATCCGATGTGCGATTGGGGACTATACCCTAAAATTCGCCCTGAAGGATACATAGGAGAGGAAAAACATCATATAAGCTTTCTTTTATGTTGCCTGGTGGGTCGTGGTTTCTGTTATTCCTTTGTCTTAATCGTTGTTACTCTGAACCTTGAATTCCAGTGAGAGAGAAAGAACCCTGTGAACTCGTCCAGAGGATACATAGGAAAGCGGGTATCATGTTTCTTTCGTCTATTCTTGGTGTTCTTTGCTGCTATTCGATTTATTAGTGAGTGATCGTGCTTCTTGGTTTTCCCCACCTTGAATCATCAATCTCTAATCCTTATCTTTTTTATTTCTTTCTCTAACTCGAACTCCTTTTATATCTTTCCTGCACTCTTATCTCAAACCCCAAAAGTAGATTAGTATAGGATCCGGCCTTTATTCATAGATTGGCATGAGGGACATCTCTTCCCCTCAGCCTTTCAATGTTGGTCGTAGGTACAGGGTGCACAAACCCACTGAAAGTCCTTTCTTGTGCGAATTTGATGACCAACAGTAACCTTAGCAGGATTGAAAGAGGAAGCAAGGGAAGTACAAAAACCAATAGGTTCAAGGGAGATCTATTTTTCATGGCCTAAAAAAAAACCATCCTATCCTCAACATATTTTCCCTAGTCAAAACTTGGAGGTACAATGGTGAACCCCCAAGAGCTATCATAGATAAAATTTTCATCCTGCAATCTCCCATGACCTCTAACCTTACCACGGTCCCTACCACTCAAGCTTCTAACTCCTCTCATCGATTGCATTCTCATTGATAATAGTAATTAAAAGGGTTTATGGTAAACCAATGTGATTTAAACGAAATTTGTGTGGATTTGCACCATACGAATCACGTTCCTCAACTGGCTGCTCCAACTAGATACAACCTTCAAATGAATATAAAATAATATAAATTTATATTTATATTCTTTATACTTATAATACGGTTGTATTCATTATCTTGTTCTAATATTTAATATTCATAATAAATAAAAATCATACATTTTTATCATTCAATAAATTATAATATCATCAAAATCATAATCATTAACTTATTATACTAAAAATATCATCAAAATCATAAACATTAACTTATTATACTAAAAATATCAACAAAATCATAAACATATAAAAATAATAATAACCTCGTTATGATAAAAGTATACGACCATTAACCATATGTGTTTCCTTAATCCCTTCTAACCGTCAACCAAAAACAAAATGTGACCATCAAAAGAAATATGACCATAATAATAATAATTACAAGTGTCACCACTAATTTTAATAATGAGTGTGTGTTCATGTTTTAGGGTTATTAATATCTATAAGGCCTTACATTACATGAATGGCTGTCCAAAACTAAATGTATAACATGCTCATAAATTCGTTATGTATGTAGTCCCTTGTGTTTGTCAAGAACCTTCTTATCTTTTCTAATGTTGAGAACCATTATGTCTATACTTAAATTCATTTACATTATATGTAATAGGGTACTCACCTTTGAAAAAGTTAATATAATATATAATGTGCATCCACCACATGTTGTATCAAAGCTTTTTTACTTGTAAAAACATAATGACATCAATTCGATGTATTAGAAAAATTATTTTTACTAGCATCAACTAAATTTTTACTTGTGAAAAAATAGTAACATCAGTTCTATGCACTCACAAAACAAAAGCTATACCATAAGTATTTACAACCATGAAAATTTGTAAGAATTACGAGAATGATAGAAACTAACAATGTGTAGGGTACGACAGTGTTGCACCATAGGTGTAGTATGTCCATATTGTTGATGAAGTGCAAAACATCTATTGAATAAGACTTTCATGCATTCTTCTATTGAAATTTACATGCATATCGAAGTTTATTTTTAACATGCATTTTTGTTTTGGCTGTTGTTTTAAGCAATTTGGATTGTCATTGATCAAGATTCGAGATATTTGGATAGAGTTTGGTATATTTAAGTCTTATTATCTGTAGTTATGGTATTTTTTCATTTAATTAATATTTCATTAATTATAGTTTGATGTACCATGTTTGCTTATTGTATTATTTTATAAGTTTTTACATATATTATTTTATATTAATTATTTTTTTTTATTCATATTTTTTATTAGGTGAGAAAATATAGGGTTTTGAAAGGATCCTTAACTTTTTACAATGAGACACATAATAGAAACAAGAAAAATAAATGAATATAGAGGAGAACAACCCCACGGTACAAGGGGATACAACAAAATAACCATAAATAGGTAGTAGGAAGAAAAGGCCTTAAAAAAAAATTAAGAGGGAGCACCTTATCAATTATGACTAAAAGAGACCAGAATTTGAAACCAAAACACACTAAGTTAAAAAGGTAGGAAAATCCTTCATCCATATTTGAAGAGCATTTTGATTGACCCCTTGGTTTGCCAATATGCCAACTTCCTTATTTCCTTCTCTAAATATGTGCATAAATTCAACACCTTCCAAATTCTTACTATGATAATAAGTATCTTCTATTAAATATGTAATTGACCAATGGGAGGAGTGATTTTCTTTAGCAATATTAATGACATAAAGAGAGTCACCTTTGATAACCATCTTATTTACATTCAAATTTTCTAGGAGCATGATCCCTTGATAATGTTCCCAAGTTTCAACAACAAAATTGGATTGAACATCTACGAAGTCAACAAAGGCCAAAAGAATAACCAATTTTTCATTCCTAATGATTCCTCCAATATTTGCGATGCCTGGGTTTCCCTTACCCACCCCATGAAAGTTCAATTTTATCCAACCCTAAGGTAGAGATTTCCATTTGACAAGATCTCTAGGATTAGGGGTGAGCTGACTGTAAATACCTTCCAAATTCAAGATACCCAACTAACTGGCAAGCTTACCTTCACTATGGGACCATTTATCATATTTGATAGGAATTATGGGAACATTTTATTTGAAATAATTAAAAATGTAGCTTCCACATGTAGGGTATCTTTTTTAACATTATTCAAGGAAGGATTATGCACAATGATGAATATTCGTAATTCTTGAAGGCAGGGTTATCACAACGATGAACGATCAGACTGTACACTTGTTACAATGAGACATAGTCTGATAATTCCTTTTTAATATTCTTGATGGTAAGGTTATGCACAACAATGAACTATCAGACTGTACACTTGTTGGAAGAAGTGTATATTATGATCATTCCTTTGACACAACTACATTCCATGATCAAGCATCATGATTGTTTGTAATAGAGTTCACTATAAAAATTATATATAGTAGAGTGCTAAATATTTAGATGGATCGACTCTTTAGCTTTTACAATTTATATGTAATACTTTTGTTGTTCAAAGAATACAAGGGAATTATTGTTTAACCTCCATGTTATCTCATGAATATATGTTTGAAGGTTTTGTTTGCTTATTTCTGTTAAAATTGAATGAATGATTTCTCTATTAATTTTGCACTCTGGATTTTTTGTGCTTCATTCTTTAGTTCTAGAATTTTCTTTTGAACACAAGTTATTAATGTTGACTAAGAACAAATTGATTGTCTGTTAAGTTATTCTTCTATTAACTCCTTGTGATATTTTATGAAGAACACAAGCTTATACTGAGAGGGTGGGGTGAATAGTATAAGACCACTTTTTATTTTTATTTTCTCAAAAAATATTATCCAATATATCAATGGCAATACCAATAGAAATATCAAAACAATGCACAAATTACCACACACAATAAAGACACTAATTTAACATGGTTCACCCAATGTGGGCTACTCCATGGAGAAAATATTTCACTAAAAGTTTCTCAACAAATCTCTTAGGAATCATTCTCTATTTCAATGTTTATGGACCTATGTCCAAAGGAGACACCAACCCCTAATCAAGTTCATGGATACCTATTCATAGGAGATACCGATACCCTTTGCTGATTCATGGGCACTAAACCACATGAGAACTCCTTGTCCTCTACTCTGGTTGGTAATCCTCTAGAAGACTACTGCCTTTACTACACTGGCTTGTGGATATCTCTCCACTGAAGACATCTATTCTAACTATCCTGGATAATGGATATCTATCCACTAAAGACTACATTTCTCTAATCTATAACCTCCAAAGCTTACTCTTAGCTCTACTCAATCTTTGTCGCAAATCTGCATTAAACACAGTCCTTCAATCTAGCACAAATCTATTCAATCTCTGTCTCAAATCTGCACTAAACACAGTCCTTCGGTCTAGCAAAAATTTGCTCACTCTATCTCTAGTATGGTACAAATATTTCCTTGGATCCGCATGAATATTTGTCTTCAAATCTATCCTCAAGCCTTAACACAAATCTTGAGTCAATTATAAATAAACTCTGCTAGATCTATCCCAAATCTTAACTCAAGGTTTATACAAATCAATAAATCAACTCTACTCTCAAGTCTACTCAAAGACTTACATCAAATTTGCTCACAAGTCCTCGCTAGAACTTGTTCAATCTACTCTCAAGTCTTCACTAAGACTTACCTCAAATGTACTTGTAAGCTTCCACAAAATCTCACACAAATCTTTCCTTAAGCTTTCTCAACTCTGTCCTTAAGTCCCCTCTAGGAATTACTCAAATATGTCCACTAGCTTTCACAAAAGCTTATTCAAATCAATTGAAAAACTTGCATACAAAACTCAACTCAATCTCTCATAGAAAAACCTCTTCAATCCCACAAAAAAGTTTCACTCAGAATCTCGTTTAACTTACAAAATAATATATATAATGGTTAGAGACTCAATATGTTACACACTCATAAAATCACTCAATCACTTTCAAACTCTCCTTCAAATCAATTTAGAATAAAGAACAATTTGTTTTACAGAACTTGAACTATCACTCCAACACTTTCAATCAACTATGTTCAATCAACTCCACTCAACCAATCATTCAATGAAACACAACTTGTTTACAAACCCTAGACAAGTGTTTCACAATGCTTTCAAATTATCACATTATGGAACTCAAACCTTGACTTAAGATGATTTCAAATTCACATAACAATGATACTCATGATCTTTCAGAAACCCTAGTTCAAAATAGTTCTCAATCTCACATAACAATGATACTAATATTCTTTCACAAATATTAGTTCAAGATAGTTCTCAATCTCACACTTCATTTTTCTCACAACCGTTCACCAATCATGCATGTGAAAACTCACTAAAGCATTTACAACAATGCTTATCAAACAAAACCTTTTCACTCCAACTTTGTATTTCACAACATTCAATCCAAAAATATTCCACTCATAAGGAAGATATGCCCATACCTTTTATTTTATGGATAAATAACCTCAAAACTTGTCTCAATCACAATCAACCTCTTTTCCAATCTCAATGGTTAGATATCAAAAATTTTCACTCAATTTCACTATAACCCCTTTCATAAATTTAATGCATGAATTAATCCAGAATCCTACTTATTTCTCCTAACTCAAAAATTGCATTTCCAAAATAATTGACTTTATAAAACAAAAACAATGCAATTTACTTTTAACCTTCAATAATACTATTTACCACCTTTTGTCTAAGGTAAAAAATATTTTACCTTACCCTCCTTTTAACTCCCTAGGCGCTTAATTAATCAAATCACACCATGTGCTAAAATAGCGCTCACAAAGCAATTTTAAACCACACACTTCAAATAGTGCCAGCAAGAAACCATAAACCATAGACCATGTGCTTTTATTAAAACAAAAATTAAATACCTCATGCACTCCTTGGTGGGACTCAATCCCAGGTCAAGCCGCTGCCTACGCCCTAGCCGTGGCCTAGATTTTGCATGAACTAGGATCTCATGTAGGAGGAAAAAGTGCTTTGAGCGCTTTGTTTCTCTAACTAGCACCAAAGCCAAAAAGGCTTGTCCCTTCGCCACCACTGAGACTTGAACGCAACACCTCTACATTCCCAGCACCTTATACCCCAAGGGCATACCACTATCCCAACTAATTGGTTGGTGACAAGGCTTTATGCCTTGGTCACTTTGTCCTTCATGATTTTGGCTGCAAATAAAAAATTAATATCTTCTTTGTCCTTTGCTCATGAATTTATCACATTCCACTTCCAATACTCGCATGTGCATTAATATTCGGAGACTTGCATTTGTGAGACAAATGTTATGGTATTTATACCATATGCTTCTATCCTTCGAACGTCGGTGTGGGAATAAAATATTAAATTAAATTTGCATCCAACCCAACTTTGGGTTTTTTTTTTTTTTGAAAAAATGAAAACTTGTATTAATACAAGAACCAGATACAAGCGGGAGAGAACACATCCCGAGCCAGAGCCACAAGCAAAACAGCAAGGAAGGCGCACAAAGGCAACGCTAGGTACCGCAAGGCACAGAGAACGGAAGGCACGAAACAGCAACAAGTCGCGAAAACGCGACATGTCGCGAAATCGCGACAGGAAAACCCGTCACGGCCACTTTGGCACCAACAGGCGCGATAACGCGACATGTCGCGAAATCGCGACATGTCACCACCGAAACACGGCAGGAAGGGCCCTCGACAGCCACCCGCAGAAAGCGTCGCGACAGCGCGACAGAAACAGAAAGCAACATTCAAGCCTCATGAAGGTCGCGATATCGCGACGGAAAACCACCCAGTCGCAAAGGAGCCAAACATGCCGCGAAATCGCGCAAGAAAAATGCCAGAGACCGGGAGGGCACAACCTGTCGCGAAATCGCGACAAAAACCAGCTCGATGTTGCATCATCACTACAGGTCGCGATATCGCGACAATTTTCCACCCAGCCGCCTAATTGCCAAAAGTGTCGCGAAATCGCGACAGAAGAACCATGCAGCTTCCAAAACTCAAACTTGTCGCGAAAACACGACGAAATATTTACATTTCTATTCAACTTCAAGAAGGGAATGAGAGCGCGGTAAAAACACCAATCGAACCTGGAAAGCGGGACCTGTCGCGATATCGCAACGTGTCGCGGAATCGCGAGGCGCGAAAACGCGACATGTCGCGATATCGCAACAAGACGCGGGATCGCGTCACGCGATAACGCGACATGTCGCGATATCGCAACATGTCGCGGAATCGCGACCCGCGATAACGCGACATGTCGCGATATCGCGACGAGAAACCGACCGAGAGGCTGCAGAGGCTCAACTTTGTCGCGATATCGCGACGATAACCGACCAACGGCCGCGACAGAGCAACATGTCGCGAAATCGCGACGAGAAAGGACCCTTAGCAAAAAAAACTTTGCACATTATTTCAGGAATTGTTCAAGGCCTTGTCTGATCTCGGCATTCTCCACAGACAAATTGCTATGCAGATGAATCCCAACCTCTCTCTCAGCACCCAACTTAGCAAGGAAATCGGCCGCTTTATTGAGAGATCTACTAGCATAAACAGGAATCACATCCTCAATTTCCTTCCAAAGCTCTAAAATTTGGGCGACCAAAATCCGGAGCCTCCAAGCTTTTAAGGCAAAGTTCCGCATGCAATCAAGAGCACCAACCAAGATTTGGGAATCAGACTCAATGATTATCTTTTTGTGACCATGCTTGACGGCCCAGATGGAAGCAGATTTAATAGCAAAGGCCTCGGCTTCATTGTTTGTGGCATATCCCGGACCTTGCAATTCCCAATATAGCACGGTCCCGACATGATCACGGCAAATAACACCACTGCCAGCATTGCCCGGATTACCTTTAGCAGCTCCATCAGTATTGATTTTGACCCGACCTTCGGGGGAGGTTTCCAACAACTTCTTACTGTCTCTCAGGATCAGCACCTCTCCCACTCAAAGGCTTAGAAGCGGACTGGTTTTCCTTCTCAGCATAGATGGCAATGGTTTCCACAACTTTGCTCCAAATGATCTGCCAAATCCCCTCCACCGAAGAGAAGGTTTCACGAAAAATACGAGCATTTCTTTCCAACCAAACCTGCCACCAAATAAAAAGGAAACCGATCTCCCAGCCAGTACGAAGAGCTTTAGAAATAAATCTACCTCTCTTCCAGCTTTCCCATAAATTGGTCCGGGACAGATCTCCAAGCACCTGAAGTTTAAAGTGGGAGAACCAACGTTGCCAAATCTGCTGTGTGAAAGAGCAATCAAACAGAAGATGGTTCACAGTTTCCTCATTCCTATAACATAAAACACACTGGGAAGGACCAATGATGCCTCTAATTCTAAGGTTGTCAAAGGTCAAGATACCATTATGCATCAGTTGCCAAGCAAAGAAGTTCACTTTCGGCCAGCCCTTGGGATGCCAAATCTTCCTCCATTCATGAACAGGAAAAGAGTGTGGGGGGGGCTCAGGTAGGATCGAAGCATAGCCCTCCTTCACAGAATAAACCCCAAGGTTCCCGAAGCCCCAAGCAAGCTCATCCTCCTCATCTCTCCCAGATAGAAACCTTTCAGCCAAAAGTTTTTCCAGAGTTGGGGCACTGCTCCGGAGGGATTGGAATAGGCCATTCACCCGACCGCTTAAATTTTTTAACCTTATACTCCCCCGGAAGGGTGGTAGTGAAGTAGGTCCGAATATGAATCCAACCTTTGTCTTCAAGAGCTGTTTTTAGCGAGAGCGGATCGGGAAGCTCTTGCAAGAATAGGAGGATGCTGATCCCAAGAGTCGGTCCAGAACCGGGCCTTCTCCCCTCTCCCAACTTTCCGGAACAATTGATCTTTGATAATGCAAGATCCAAGCTTGAGCGCATGCCACACAAGAGAACCATTACCTTCCAGGAGGATAGCGGCCCAAGTCGTTGGGAGGAACAGGACCCAAGTATTTGCTAGAAAGGATTCTAGCTGCGAGAGGGACGAAGGTGAGAAATCCACCTCCGATCCGAGTTTCCCGACCGGGGCCCGATTGTTAAACTTGGAGCTTCTCAAGCCCGACCCACCTTTTTCCTTGGGGTGGGTGACCTTATCCCAACCAACCAAGGCCCATTTCCTCTCTCCATTGGCACCTTCCCAAAGAAAACTTCTAGCCGCTTTGTCCAACTCTTTCCAGTTGAGGGAGGGGCGGCGGAGTTGAGAATTTGTAAATAGGCATAGCTCTGAATAACAGACTTCGAGAAAAGTTAGTCGGCCCCCATAGCTTAACCATCTATGAGACCAATGATTCATTCTCTCTTTGATGCCATCTAGCGAGGTCCTTCCAAAAATCAGTCGTCGGTTTTTGAAATGCGAGAGGAACCCCCAAATAAACAACGGGAAGGGAGGTCCGAGTGAAACCCAGAATCTCCATAACTCTCTCTTGCGACCTTTGATCAAGGTTGAAGAAGACCACTTTTGATTTTGAATCATTGATGGCTTGATTAGAAGCCCGAAGGTAGACGTTAAGAGTATCTTTGATTCCTCTTGCTTCTATGAGGCTGGCAACCCCCACCAAGCCCGTATCATCCATAAACTGTAAATGAGTCAAAACTTCGGCTCCGATTTTAATTCCTGTAATCTGTCCTTGACGTCTTCTTCTCGGGGAGGAGTCTGCCAAGACCTTCGACCAAGATAAGAAAGAGATAAGGAGAGCGGGGATCTCCTTGACGGAGACCCCGAGAGGCTCCAAAAGGTGGCGAGGGAAGCCCCTTAATTAAAGCAGAGTATGAAGGCGTAGAGATACGGCTCATGACCCGAGGCAATCCGAGTCCTGAGAAAAACCAAAGGCTGCCAACATCTTGACCAAGAAACCCCACTCTACTCTGTCATAAGCCTTAGACATATCCAATTTGATGAACATTCCTTTGTTACCTGAATTATGCATAGAATGGATAGCCTCCTGAGCCAAGATCACTCCATCCAAGATCTGTCTTCCTTCAACAAAACCCCCTTGCTCAGGGGAAATTAAATTTTGAAGAAGGGGTTTTAGTCTTTCAGCCATAAGTTTAGAAATAATTTTGTAGATCACATTACATAAAGCAATAGGTCTGAAATCAGAAATGTGAGCCCCCCCCTCTCCTTTCGGAATTAAAGTGATAAAGGTATGATTTAGAGCCTTGAGCATTCTTTTGTTAATTCGGGATTCCTCAATGACAGCCAACACGTCCTCCTCCAAGATGTCCCAGAAGGCCTGAAAGAACTCAATAGGGAAACCGTCCGGACAAGGCGACTTTCCTGTGCACATCCCAAAGACCACCTTCTTGAGTTCATCACGATCAATGGGCTTAAGAAGGGACTGATTCTCTTCATGAGAAATAATAGAGGGAATTCCCTCAATGACTTCATTTTGAGCTTCCACATCATGCTGCATACTTTCCTTGAAGAGGTTTGAGAAGTACTCCATAGATAGGGAATGCATATCAGGAAGAGTGTCAAAAGAGTTTCCAAACTCATCTTGGAGGAACTCCATGTTATTCAATTGCCTTCTAGCACAGGCAGAGCGATGGAAAAATTTAGTATTTCTGTCTCCTTCTAATAGCCAAGTATTTCTGGCTCTCTGTCTCCAGTAGATCTCTTCTTGATTATCAATGTCCTCAACTGCTTTGCGTAAGGCGTCATCCTCAAATTTAAGATGCTCAGAAATAATTCCTTCTCTGAATTGTTTTTGCACCTCATTCCATCTATCCAACAAGGGGGCCCGTTGGAGCTGGAAATCAGATTTATTAGTTTGCTTCCACTGTTTCAGTTTACTCTTAACATAGAGAAGCTGTTTGTGAATTTTGAACATAGGTCTGTTCCAAAAGGGGATGGCCTTCTTCCCACCACTGTGGAATTTTCCTTCGTAGGTCCTCTTTTTGCAACCAAAAATTTTCAAATTTAAAAGGTTTGTAATACTTTCCTGACATAGTCCCTCCCTCCAGCAAAATGGGAGAGTGATCGAAGACTGGGCCCTCCAAGATCTGGAATTTGATATTCCATCTAACATAAGCTTCCTCCGAGACCAAAAACCTGTCAAGCTTAACCCTCCTATTGTATGGCTCTCTTCTCTTATTAGTCCAGGTAAAGTTTGTACCAGGGCCTTTGATGTCAACAAGGTTAAAGGCCTGAACGTGGGCAATAAACAGCCTATCCCCTGTATCCAGAACAGGGATGCCACCTTCCTGATCTCTAGCGGATAATTTAGCATTGAAGTCCCCAGCTAAAATCCAATCAAGATCTTCCGGGAGGACCTCATGTTTTGAACGACTTTCCATTGAGACCGTTGACCTTCGGTATTTCGAGCCCCATAGAAATTTGTAATTAAGACTTGTTCAGCTGTAACTATATTCTTGAAAAGAGATGTTAGGACCCCTCTCCAGGCTATATGATCTCTTGCTATCCACGCCAAAGGATTCCAAAGAGTAGCAATCCCTCCTGAGGCACCAAGAGCGACCATCGCCATATGGCCGGCACCCCTCCAGTTCGGCCGACGGTTTTACTCATGAGGTCTAATGACATTTTTGTTTCTGAATGAGCGAGAAAGTCTGTTTTACTTCTTTCTAAAAGTCTTTGAACAGCAGATTGATGGGTTCTATTGTTTAAACCCCTCACATTCCAAGATTGTATAATCATTGGAAACCTTGGGAGCAATACGAATCAATTGTTCTTGCCAATCCTCCATTGATTAGCTTATCCCCTTGCACTGCGATTAGATCCTTATTGGATTTCCTGCCCACCCCTTGGGAATTACTATTTTTCGATCTCTTCTCCACCTGGGAAATTCCAAGAGCTGGTCTTTCTCTGAGCTTTTCTGCAATTCCCATAGAAACATCTTTAATAACGGGCTGGGCTGGGGCGTGGATAACCAGAGTCCCAAGGTTTTCATGGTGCAAAGTCTCAGAGGAATCAAAATCCTGTTCAAGGACAGGGGTTGAGGAAGGAGGAGCATGAGTAAGGATAATATTATCCTCAAGGATCCCATCTGCTCCTTCCATAGGTTGGTCTTCTTGATCCACAAGAGATTTGAAGATTTCATACCGATTTGTTGGCTTGGGGAGAGCTTGCTCCTTACCATTTCTCTTTTTGTTTCTTCTCCTCTTCTGCTGTTCAAAGCCATCATTCTGGCCCTCAGACCCAGTGGGAATGACAGGTGGTTCCTTGGCCGAAGTGGACTTACCTCCTCGGGAGCGATTTGACATTCCCTGTGTAGCATCCGCATTGGTGCTCAAGATATTTGGACAGAACCTTGCCAAATGGCCATGCAAATGACAGACTCTACAACGGAAAGGTAGGGCTTCATAGTCTAACTGCTGTACCCAAGATTGTCCTGCTAGCTCCAATTCCATCTCAGCTGGTAGCGATTGACTAATATCCAATTCTACACAGATTCTTGCATAAACGGCAGTATTTCCTTCAATGGTATCCTTAGAAACTCCCAAAAATCTACCTAGAGAGTTGCCTATCAATTCAAGAATCCGCTCACCCCAAAACTCCATCGGGAGAGCATACAGTCGGATCCAAACCGGGACGGCCGTGGGTTCAATGCGAGGGTCGAAACCCGCTCTCCACGGCTGGACAAATAACCCTGTCGGGCCATGGCTCCTCTTCTATGATTCAAATGCTCTGTTTCTATCCATTAGGGAAGAAAAACTAATAATGAAATACCCATTGCTAATGGGCCATAAGGAGTACTCACCGATTGGCTCCCGGTTTTGTCTCACCCGGGGAATGCAAAAAGTGCGGGGGTGGGTCGAATGCCCATGAACTTGCAAATCGGATCATGCGTGGTCCGGTAGTTTATCGTGTCTTCAACCGGCTCCGGTTCGATGACTATTTTCGGTCTTGATGCAGATTGCGGGAGACAACCATTAATTATGTGCCCAGGAGAGCCCTTGCCCGCATTCTTGGCTAGCGAGATGGAAGGCCTTTGCGTTGAGCTTCGGCGGGAGGAAGACGCGGGATTATCTCGAAGAATCTCCGCATAAGAGGTCTTTTTTCCCTCGCGAGAACCAGGAAGAGACCCCATTGGGCCCTCCGGGAAACCGAAAGATCCTAGACCCGGAGGCCACGCAACAGACCCCAAACACGCTGGAGGAGGTTTCCGAACTGAAACCCTAGAGCCACGGCCGTCGACAGTGCAGAAGGATTCCCGCCAAATCGCCAGAGCTCAAAATCCCAAAACCAAAATGGTATTGTTTCCAAGTTTTGAGATACCCAACTTTGGGTTTTAATAATATTATTTTTATAAATTAATTTATAGTATAAATATTATAAATTATTTATAAATTAATTATTACCTTAGGTTTTAATTTAACCTTTAATTTTATAATAAAAATATTATAATATTATTTGCATTGGACATAGGTATTCTTCTCTTTTGCCCTTAAACCTTTTCTAATCGTCTTTAATATTATAGTAATAAATATTATAATATTATTTCCTTTAGGCCTTTTCTTCAAGGCATTTGACCATCATTTTGACCAATCATGTGAAGCTCTTAAACCAAATCTTTTGGGCTTAAAATATAAATATTTTTATCCTTATTTTGCCAAGTCCTGCACTGATTCCTAACACTGACTCTTGACATCAATGACAACACAACTAACTCAAAATTTCCAACAATATCCCCCTTTGTCATTGATGGCAACCCAATTTTTTGTAACAATTTCTTAATACAGCTCTCCCTGAGAAACAATTCCCCATGACTGAATGGTCTCCTCCTAACTCAAATCTCTCCCCATTTCACATAAATGGAAAAGGGCCACCTTTGGGGCTTGGGACTAAGAATAAGACTCTTAACTTATTCCCTCCCTCACCTCCTCTCTTGAGGTGGTTAAATCTGGGGTGGGAGTATCTCCACTCCCAACATGCACTAATTTTCACCTTTGTCCATATTTTTCCTCAACTAATCCTTTTGATTCCTTTGAATATTCTTGTTCCTGTTTGTCTCTAGAAATTCTTCTCTACACCACTTTGCTTTATGCCCAATATTATTGCACTTATAACACTTAATTTTTTTGTTCCTTGAAGGTGCAAATATTTTGAAGTTTCTCCTGGTGAAGCCATATTCATTCCTGTCATGAACCCTAAAGTTAACTACCTTATGATCAAACTAATTACAAGAGTAACAATACCCTTGAAAGAGATGTTTGTTTCTAAAATTTCAATATTCATTTTTTTCATGTGTCCTTAACTATGTAGCCTTATACCCAAACCTATGACATGAGAAGTAGTGTCCATTGAAGAAACCTTGCCTTGATCCCATTGGTCTCTTAGTCTCTTCAATCTTGTGTTGTTTCCCATGCCATATATTCCTCATTTGTGCATTGTTCCTTTCCTTATTGAACTTTATATTGTCCAACTCATTCGCAGAAGTCTCACTTCCTCTTGCACTCTCCTCTTTTGAAGCTTCTTCTTCTTTGGAGCTTGAGATTGACTCCTCTCCTTGTTCTCTTTGTTCCTATTCAAAACCAAGTCAAGTTTTATTTGATGAAGGTCTATGTACCTTGATAATCTTATTCATGGTTTTTGAGCTTCTCTCAAACCTATGTAGCTTATATCTAGATTATTTTACTTCCTTCCTTAGTGAATCTACCTTATGCTCTAATTTTTCACATTCTAAAACAGCAACTTCTAACTTCTCTTTAAATATCCTTTTTATAGCTATTAAGTTGGTTAGATCCTCTATAAGCTTTCCTTTCTATTCTTCATATTCTTGAAATTGAAGCTTGAGTTTTGAGTTCTACTTTCTTACTTTCCTTAATGCATCAAGAGTAGAAATAAGCTCACCTTCAATATCAACTTCTCCTTTCTATGATTCTTCCTGTATTTCTTTACCTTTGGGATCATCTTCATTCCTTTTTATTTATCCTCAATAGGAACACCGTCTTCTTATTCTATTGCCAAAATTAGACTTTCTTCTTCTAGTCCTTCAAAAGCATCTTCATATTCATTGTCACTGAACATGAATCCATTCCTTGTACAACTATCTTCAAGATGACAAAAGTTACCACATATAAAACATTTGCGAATTATTGGTGTCCTATTTCTAACCACTTCTTTTTCTTTAGCCAAAAATAGAGTTTTGTCTCCATCATTATTTGAGGAGCTTCTATAACTGTCACTTGCACTCTTACTTACATTATCTGAATAAAAACTCTTCTTATTTGCACTGCTAATTTCTCATAATTGCTTGTTCATATAGTTTATGGGGATTTGAAATAATGGCATGTGATGATACCTAGTTAGGTCATAGTTGGCATGCATTGCACTCTACACTAGGGTTCTGATGCCTAGCGAAATCCCAACCTAGGGCCCATGTAATTTTAGTTCCTTCTCTTCTCATATTTATTTGCTATTTTCTTCTCTTCTCTCTTATTCTATCCTATGTTGTTTCCCATTCCATATATTCCTCATTTGTGCATTGTTCCTTTCCTTATTGAACTTTATATTGTCCAACTCATTCGCAGAAGTCTCACTTCATCTTGCACTCTCCTATTTTGAAGCTTCTTCTTCTTTGGAGCTTGAGATTGACTCATCTCCTTGTTCTCTTTGTTCCTGTTCAAGACCAAGTCAAGTTTTATTTGATGAAGGTCTATGTACCTTGATAATATTATTCATGGTTTTTGAGCTTATCTCAAACCTATGTAGCTTATATCTAGATTATTTTACTTCCTTCCTTAGTGAATCTACCTTATGCTCTAATTTTTCACATTCTAAAACATCAGCTTCTAACTTCTCTTTAAATCTCCTTTTCATAGCTATTAAGTTGGTTAGATCCTCTATAAGCTTTCCTTTCTATTCTTCATATTCTTGAAATTGAAGCTTGAGTTTTGAGTTCTACTTTCTTAATTTCCTTAATGCATCAAGAGTAGAAATAAGCTCACCTTCAATATCAACTTCTCCTTTCTTTGATTCTTCCTCTATTTCTTTACCTTTGGGATCATCTTCATTCCTTTTTATTTATCCTCAATAGGAACACCGTCTTCTTATTCTATTGCCAAAATTAGAATTTCTTCTTCTAGTCCTTCAAAAGCATCTTCATATTCATTGTCACTGAACATGAATCCATTCCATGTACAACATTCTTCAAGATGACCAAAGTTACCACATATAGAAAAGTTGATAATTATTGGTGTCCTATTTCTAACCACTTCTTTTTCTTTAGCTAAAAATAGAGTTTTGTCTCCATCATTATTTGAGGAGCTTCTATCACTGTCACTTGCACTCTTACTTACATTATCTGAATAAAAACTCTTCTTATTTGCACTGCTACTTGCTCATAATTGCTTGTTCATATAGTTTATGGGGATTTGAAATAATGGCATGTGATGATACCTAGTTAGGTCATAGTTCACATGCATTGCACTCTACACTAGGGTTCTAATGCCTAGCAAAATTCCAACCTAGGGCCCATGTATTTTTAGTTCCTTCTTCTCTTCTCATATTTATTTGCTATTTTCTTCTCTTCTCTCTTATTCTTGTATCCCTTGAATTTGAAATTTTTTACAATGATCATCACCTCTCTCCAAATTCAAGGAATGAAATCCTTTTATTGGTATATCCTTGTCCTTTGCATGATTCTTATTTCTCCTCATTTTTATTTGTTCAGAAAAGGATATACATTCTTCTCTTCTTTGTTTGATCACTTTCTCCCTCTTGGATTTTCTCTTGTTGAAACTTCAAGCAGGGGGTACACACACAATTCTTTGCTCCTCATTTTCTTCCTCTTATTTCTTCTAGCACATGCACACACACATGTTGTGTTATGCTCATATTGATTGGTTCATATATACATCCACAAAAACCCTATTGGGTAATACTAGCATATACATCTTTCACATCAGCATACATTACATATCACCCCTATCAAGCTATGTCTCTCTTTGACTCAACAGGTTCAACACCTCATTATAGGATTAGCTCCTTGGTCATTTTAGTAGGCATCGACATACATCCTAGCAAGAAATCGCCACACAATAGTCAGTAGCGAGTAATCATCCATAACGGGTTACTCTTGAAATACTTGATAATTTTGAACAATCACACATAGTGGGTTCATCACTCCATAAAAGACCATATTTTGAGCATAACACCCTCTAGTCAGGGTTCTAATTTGACCTTGTTCTCTCTTTCAGATGATTAACCTTTGGAGCTTATTTGTCTTATTCCTATTCTTATTTTTTCTTCAATTATTTCTTATTTCCATTTCTTCTATGCATTTTATGCTAGCTACATTAGATTCATGTTGTACCTAGTAATATTTGCTTTATTGCTTGCTTGTTTTGTTCTCTATGTTTTTGTGTTCAGTTTTCTCTTTCTTTACCTTTTTGAGTTTCTTAAGGAAGTGCCTTTTCTTTCGAAACTCGGGTGGGGGGGGGGGGAGAGGGCACCCTATCCATAAAGGCATTAATGGTAGTAATGCCTCACCTAGTGTGCAAGAGTCCAGAGTATCCTTTCATGGTACCCCTCTTGCACCATTCCTCTATCCAAACCTAGCCACCCCTTCTTTGTGTTTGTTGTCATCCTACCTTTTAGGAGTCTACATATTTATTTGATGCATTTACTTGGCTTTAAATGCATCCAAGAGGGGGTAATATATAGACACAAAAAATTGACCCAATTTTAGTGGGTAATATTCCTTAGAGCCCCTAAGAGATCCCTAACTCGTGCCTTAGGCAAGGGTAAGCCCCTTTTCCTCCTACCTTGCCTTCTTTAGCATTTTTAGTGAAATTGCACTTGATTGCAATGAGGCACGACTTTATGGAAGCGATACCACATCCCATCGGTATGAGGTGTGATTTTGCTATTTTAGGTTTTTAATTACTAAAGCCTGGGTTCAACCTTTTTAGCATGCTTTTGCGTTGGCCCATGTTATTTTCCCACCATTTTCACCTCGATATTTATCTATAAAAGGAGGGGTTAATATCACCCTTTCATATATAGAGATATACATCAAATTATTTTTGGAAATATGATTAAGTTCGAAATTCTTATGACTTACTTATGTTTACATTCTTACTCTTGCTCTACTTATTGTTTCTTCTACAAGCTAACCTAAAAGTGCAAATTTCAAATTTTATCTTCTATTCATTGATTTGGATTGTTGTGTGGTTTGGTGGATATGTGTTGTGGTTCAAAGAGAAAGAGAGTTCCCGTTTGGATACCTCAATCTCTTCTATCTACTTATACGCCATCCATCAGGTTCTGCATACTTTATTTTCTACATTTATTTACGTTTTGCATCTATCTTTTATTTTTCATGTGTTTGAAATGAAATTGTACCCAATCTTAGTGAGATGTGACTTCGCTAACCCTAATTTAGGGTTTTCGTTCACAAAAGTGAAACTGTGTCCCATTTTGATGGAGCACGACCTTGCATGTAGCATTATCACACCCGCTATCTATGAGGTATGATTTTATCTAGGACTAAACTGGGGGTATCTGTCACATTATGATTGCATGAGTATTTTCTAAATTACATCTAGGACATGATAGAATAATCTATTTTCTATTTCTCTGTCGTTGCATTATTGTTTTATGATTAATTCTCCAAAGCTCAATTTTTGCTTTTGTTTTTAAAGGTCATCTAAAAGTACCTTGGGGGCTTGACTGTTCTACCTCCAAGTATTGTTGTACATCGACCTAAGCAGACCCCCTAATTCTAATCTCATTTTCAAGTGTTTCATAAGTTATCTTACGAAAATAGGTATTTATGATATCATTGGACAAGAGATAGAAAATGTTAGATCAACCATCGGTTAAGTTAAGTAATCTATTTGTCCTATTGATTTTTAATCTGATTTGAATATCCATTATAGGCATATGAAAAGTGAAAGACATATAGTGTGCACCTAGGGTTAATATTGTACACTTACCTTGTGCCCTTTGTTGAGAAGCAACACACCCCCACTAAAAAAATGAAATTACATCCTTTGAAAATATTTAATTTTCATTTTTTTTCTGTAGGGACCCTCTTGAGTTTTTCGGGTTTTAATTCCAAATTTTGCTTGCATCCTTTTTCAAATTTCGCCTACATCAAAGTGTCCAAGTAGGCTTGCATATGGCATTGATTTCAATTTAAAATTTCTGAAATTTTGCATGTTAAATGTATTAATTCATATTAATCATTTCAGAGATTTTAATTTTCAATAGTTTTTCTAAGGTTTAATTATTAAAATCAAATGTTAGGGTTCTTTTAATTATTTTCTTCTTGCCGGCAAACTTACTCCAAACTTGAAATCCTCATAACTTTTGGAAGACAAATCCGTTTGAGGTGATTCAAATTTTGGGTGGAAGATATTAAACTCATATTTGTGGCCATGCCAAATTTCTGGACTTTTAGACAAGATTCACTTACCAGAAATAGCAGTTTCTATTTCTGGCCAACAAACTTCTAAATGCATTTTCTCTTAATCCGTGATGAATTTTAAAGTTCCGTTTGCATATTTGGATACCCTTTGGGCTTATTTAGATTCTTGTAAAGTTTCATCAAATTTTGGGCACTTTGAATTTTCATCATTTTTCTACACCATGTGAAGTTGACCATTCTCGAGCAATTTAAAATTCATTTTTCAAATGTTAAAATCATTTATGAGTAAGGAAGATCCTTCACCAATATGTAAAAATGCAAAATACAGATGGACAAAGTCATTGGAGTCAACCTACAATTTTTGGAGAATTTGCAAAGTGGAAGAAAAGCTTGAGGGAAATGTCGCGATATCGCGACATGTTCCATTTTCGGGACTTGTCTCATTTTCGCGAGGGCACAAGCTTGGAAGAAATAGATTGAGGGAAATGTCGCGACATGTTCCATTTTCGGACTTGTCTCATTTTCGCGAGGGCACAAGCTTGGAAGAAATAGCTTGAGGGAAATGTCATGATATCGCGACATGTTCCATTTTTGGACTTGTCTCATTTTCGCGAGGGCACAAGCTTGGAAGAAATAAATTGAGGGAAATGTCACGATATCACGACATGTTCCATTTTCGGACTTGTCTCATTTTCGTGAGGGCACAAGCAAGGAAGAAATAGCTTGAGGGAAATGTCGCGATATCGTGACATGTTCCATTTTCGGACTTGTCTCATTTTCATGAGGGCAAAAGCAAGGAAAAATAGCTTGAGGGAAATGTCGCGATATCGCGACATGTTCCATTTTCGGGACTTGTCTCATTTTCGTGAGGGCACAAGCAAGGAAAAAGTAGCTTGAGGAAAATGTCCCGAAATCGTGACTTGCTTTAATTTCATGAGAATATGAGCTTGGAAGAAGGAAATCAAACCCTAATGCTCATTACATGTCGGAATTTCGCTCAAATTTAATTTTGCCCTAAAATATTTTAAAGTCCATTGAAGTTTTGAATTGATTGCTCATTACATGTCGGACTTTCGCTCAAATTTAATTTTGCCCTAAAATCTTTTAAAGTCCATTGAAGTTTTGAATTGATTGCTCATTACATGTCGGACTTTCGCTCAAATTTAATTTTGCCCTAAAATCTTTTAAAGTCCATTAAAGTTTTGAATTGTTACGAAGGCTAATTGCTTGATATGGCATTTTGGATTTATATTCATTTTGCAAAATTTGGCCATTCTTTAAATTTTTCATCACCCATCCAAAGGAAGTGGAAGCTTTTCAACACAGTCCAAACCCTAGAAATATTTAAATGAAAAAATTAATTAATTAATTAAAATGAAAAACATTAAAAAACCTTAGGAAAAATTAATTAATTAATTAAAATGAAAAACATTAAAAAAACCTTAGGAAAATTAATTAATTAATTAAAATGAAAAACATTAAAAAACCTTAGGAAATTTTTTAAAAATAATTAAATTAATAATATTAAAGTTCTAACCTTTGCTTTTCTTTTGCAGAAAGTGATCCGACAGTTGCATAATGGCAGAAGTAATGGCGAGAAAGACGGACAAACCTAAATTTCGGCACAAATCAAGCAAGGACCATCAGATGGAAATAGGAGATGCCGAGAATTTCTGATCCGTCCAGATTTTGCAGATCTGGCCGCAAATAAAAACTTTAAGGAATTTTTCGGTGGATGCATTTGCTGGGAAAATTTATGGCAAAAGTAATGGTGGGCAGAGAATTTCAACTCGAACCAAACAAAGGCGGTTGTGCGAGGATAGAAGGCCCGGGAAGTCAGTGACTCATCCAGATTTTGCAGAGGAATTAATGAGATGCTCTGACGGCTTACCGAAAGATGAAGATACATTTACACGCGGTGTCCATTTGATGAGGATGAAACCAAGTCTTATCTTCTCCATTTATGGCAAGATCCACACGAAGATTTTCGAGTGATTAGGGCTTATCAAAAACTCTATATAAAAATGCCTTATATTGTAAAGCCTCGAGGGTGGGATTTTTATGATAAGATTTAGATATTTGGAAGAAGATATTTTTGAAAAGATCAGGGTCTATCCTGAGTCTATATATACTTCTTTTGAATGTAAAGTCCGGATGCGAAAACTTAGAATAAAAGACATTTTAGCAATTTCCTGCAAATCTTGTTTGAATGCTTTGTTCTGTACCTGGGGTTGGTGTGACATCATTTTCTATGATAGCGTGGCCAGGAGCCTAATCTCTTTTGGATTGCGATAAGTGCATCTTCTTTTGTTTTTGTCTCGCTAAGGTTTATTTATTTTAGTTGTAAATCTGTGTTATCAAGATTGAATATGCTACTAGGCTTCATTTCGTTTGTTGTATGCTAGGGAAAATTAAATATTTAAGGTTCGGGTCTATTCTAATTGCTCTATCCTCACTGCGTGAGCTAGGTTGCTGGTGAGAGATACCAGTTGACACCGACTTCCCTTCTATTTATGGTTTTCTTTTAGATCTGTGTCATCTTCGTCTTATGCTCTTAGTAGAAGGTGATCTTAGAAAGCTGGACACCTTCCTCTTTGATTGGTTTTATTGTGAAGCTAAATAGTGTAACTAAAATTGGTAGTTTTGATTTGCAACTAAGTTAGATAAGCTTCTCTTTTCTACCCTACCCTACTCTCTCTGTTCCACCGTTAAATGATCCATTTTTATTTTCTTTCAAATTTGTCTTTTATTTAATCTGCTAAAGCATAAAGAGCTATATCAAAGAACTCATTGTAAATCCGATTGTCAACAAAGATAACCACCGCTAAACATTATTGAACTAAGGTCGAACCCATTGTAAGGTAACAGATAGTCTACTTGAAACTATTCTAGAAGCAAAAAAGAGTGAATAGCCATTCGACCCAACTCTGTAACTCACACCTTGGATAACCAGCAAGATCCTAAAGTGAGTGGGATTTATCCCGTAAAGTGTTATTGGTATTTTATGTGCATTCTTCACAGGGTGTGTATGAAAGACGAACCAACATTTAAAATTGGCGCTAGAAGGAGGGCCGACCGAACTCTGTTTAGTATTTGTTAAGGATTGTAAGTTGCTTGTGTAAAGCTGGATTCTACCTACAGAGTAACCAGGTCCCACTCTAGAGCTGGAGAGCTCCTTGTGCCTGAGTTGGAAACCCCAAGGAGAAGCAGCCTCAGAAGGGCCAAGTCTTTGTCCAACATAGTTTTATCACCACTTGTAGTTCCTCCAACTGCAACTCAAAATATTATCGTTAATTAGGTAGTGATGGCAAACTGGTTGGGTTCCACTACTTTGAATATCCCTAGTGCAGCGCATGATTTACCCAAAAATCCAGAGAAGTATCTTCCTACCTACAAGCATGATGGAATCAGAACAACAGAAGAACACCTAGTGGCATTTAAAAATGCTCTAAAGTTGTTGAATGTGCAACATGAAGATGTGGCTTGTAGGTTATTCCCATTCACTCTCTAGGAGGGAGCATACGACTGGTTTTTGAATCTTACTAATGACTCTATTACTAGTTGGAATGACCTGGAGAAAGTTTTTGTATCACAATTTGGTCAAGTGATTGACCCTAGTGTGTTATATCAACAGTTTTCCAGCATTAAGAGAGAAATCAGTGAGACTATCAGATCTTTCAACGTCAGGTTTCAAAAAGCTTATGGTAGATTGACGGGTCATTATGTGCCAACTACAGATCTAGCATTGGAAATTTTTAGGAATTCCCTAGATCTAGTGACCTCTTTTTTCCTGAAGAGAGATGCCAATATTACTAATCTAACAGAGGCTTATAAAGAAGCTTTGGTTCTTGAAAGACAATTGGGACCTCAACCTTTGAATGCTCCTCAAATTCCCTTTGTTACACAAAATACCCCTATTTTGAATCCCATCCCACATCAAATGATGTTGCCAGCATGCCAAACTCCACCGATAGGAAATCCATTGGTTGTAACACATGTTGAACATGTACGGAATACAGAGAAAGAATTTGATAAAATAAGAGTTGAGGAAGTCTCAAAGATGGTCCAAAAGTTGGCAAATGACTTTTTGAGTTTCAAAAGGCAAGTGTCCACCGGGGAAAACTCAAATAGATTTTCTTATCAACAGAATAGATTCACTAGACCACCATATGAACCCAAGGATTATAAAGGTAAGGGGAATGAAGTGAATATTTGTGACTTGGCTTTGCCCAACTGGTGCGGGATACATGGAACATCTCAGCATGGGGAATTGGATTGTTTGGAGTTCTGCAATGCCTTTGAAGCTCTATCCGGTGAGTTGGTTTTTCCTGAAAATCAAAGAAATGTTGATGGTCCAAGTTCATCCAAACATAGTGCAGCTATGGTGTTAGATTCATTCACTTTTCCAGATGAGTCAGAGAATGTTGTGGAGATGCCTATGGATGAAGTGCAAGCTTTTCAATAGTATAGAAGGGACAACTACAATCTCAAGAACAAAAATCTGGAGCCTAATACTACGTCTACACCTCCAGGACAACTCCCATAATGTTCCTCCGGATCCATCTCCAAATAATAACCCACCTCCACCCAAGGGAGGAGATCCAAGAGTACCGAGATGGATTTGTTGCTCCACTCAATAAGGGATACAATATAGTGGAGGATATGAAGAAGATCAAGGCTAACATCACTCTTCATGAGTTGGCTCAAATTACTGAACAAAGGGATAATTTGATTAAGACATACTCTGAGCCTACTGCCAAACCTCTAGAAAAGGGGAAGAAGATAGCAAATGCAAATATGGCCATGTATAAAGAAAGGACTGAAGTTTTGCCTTTCCTGCTAACTGTCCGTATATTTGGAAAAAAATTACACAACTGTCTGGTGGATTCTGGTGCTTCAGCCAATGTCATGCCTCTAGCCATCTGTCAACAGTTGGGTTTAACCCCTATGAAGTCCGAGAGAAGAGTCATCCAATTGGATAAAACTGAGGTTAAGGTGGTAGGTGAACTTCAAAGTATACACATCCAGCTAGCATCTGAGCCGAGAGCACAACACAAAATTGACATTCAGGTGGTAGATATTCCTATGGGATACGAAATGCTTCTGAGCAGAGATTGGTCAAAGTATTTGAATGGGTACTTGGCGACTGATTTTTCACATATGTGGTTGCCCTGGAAAGGTGTTGCAAATCAGTTAAGAATCGAAAGAGAACCTAGATATAAACACATGATCACTGAGTATAATGCCAAGAATGAGACTGTTAATCTTGCTGATGTAGATATCGGGGTTTATAATTTGACAACCGCACAAAAGGAGAAACCTATTAAAGCTCATCTTGATCATGATAATGAAGTTTGGATGCTTCATGTTGATGGAGCTAAGTCTAAGCAAGGTTCTGGTACAAGGGCAGTTCTTAAAGGACCTAAAAATCAGACGTATTTTATGTCTTATCACTTGTAGTTTCCTTGCACGAATAATTTGGCAGAGTATGAAGCACTAGTGCTGGGATTGAAATTTGCTTTAGATAAAGGTGTAAAAAATATCCAGGTTTTTACAGACTCAGAGTTGGTGGCCAATCGGGTTAGAGGTAAATTCAAGTGCAAGGCATCTTACCTGAAAAGATATAAATACCGAGCGTGGGATCTCATGGAGGATTTTGATGCTTTTAATTTGATGCACATTCCTAGAGAAGAGAATTCACTTGCAGATGTTTTAGCTTCATCGGCCGCAAATCTGAAGCCATTGGAGGAGTTCAAATGGAAGAAATTTTCAATCGAATTAATCCCTTGTCCTTCGGTTCCGAGATAACGTAGATAATTTTCAAGTCTTTTTAGATGACCAGCAAATTATAAAAATTTTACTGGAATACCAATGCATTTGAAAATACTATAATTGATGATGGTCAAAGGGATACTATGCTGGAAAAGTTTGATGATGAAAAGGGGATAATGAGGTTGAAAGATAATAGAATTTCGAAAGGAATGGTAGAGCTTGAGCGACTGTTTGATGTTGACCGAATTAAACAAAGAGTGAGTTTTGGAAATTCTATTGGTGTAGCAGGCAATGAGACTGAGAAACTGAATGTCGAGACTGAAGAAGATCCCAGACACCTTAAGTTAGCTAAAGCTTGTGACCCTGAAATTAAAAAAAATATGATTGAATTCCTTCACAGGTCCAAGGATGTTATGGCCTGGTCTTATAAAGACCTAAAGGTTTTTGATCCAAAAGTTTACACCCATACAATACCCTTAAAGGAGTTCTGCAAACCCTTTCGACAAAAATAGAGGCATGTCAACGCTTTGTTGGAACCCCTCATCAAGAAGGAGGTGGAGAGATTATTGAGTGCTGCCATTATTTTTCCCATTAGACATTCTACTTGGGTAGCCAATTTAGTGCCGGTTAGAAAGAAGAATGGGGAAATCCGCTTGTGCGTGGATTTTAGGAACTTGAACAAGGCTTCGAAAAGGATAATTATCCTTTGCCTTCCATGGATGATGTGCTACAAATTGTGAATGGTTCAGAAATGATGTCTTTCTTAGATGGATTTTTGGGGTATAACCAGATACTAGTTGAAAAGGAAGACAGGATGAAAACTGCCTTCACGACCAAGTGGGGAACCTTCGCCTACAAGAGAATGTCATTTGGATTGATAAATGTCGGAGCTACCTTTCAGCATGCAATGGATCATGCCTTCAAAGGTCTCATGGGTAAGTGCATCGTTGTCTACATGGATGACTTGATAGTTTTTTCTAAATCCCGGTTTGACCACGTGAAGCACTTGGAATCTGTCTTCGACAAATGCAAAGAATTTGGCATTTCTTTAAACCCAAAGAAGTGTGTTTTTGGTGTAACTGAAGGAAAACTCCTTGGACACTTAATCACCAAAGATGGCATTTCCATGGATCCTGAGAGAGTTGAAGCCATATCGGGGATACCCTTTCCCAACTCTAAGAAAGAGTTAAGATCATTTTTTGGGAAAATTAATTTTGTCAAAAAATTCATCTCTGGCTTTGCGAAAATAGTCAAGCCGCTAAATGACATGCTGAAGGAAACTGCTAAGATTTCCTGGACAATGGAAGCCAAAGCAGCATTCCAAGAGATCAAATCTGCCATCAAACAAGCTCCAGTGCTGGTGAGCCCAGATTTCAGTGCAGAATTTTACCTATACTCTTTTGCTTCTGAACACACACTTGCAGTAGTTTTAACCCAACGAAGAGAAATAGGGGAGCACCCGATTGCCTTCAAAAGTACCAACTTAAAGGGTGCTGAGCTAAAATACTCTCGCTTGGATAAGCAAGCCTATGCCTTGGTGAGAGCAGTCAAGCAATTCAGACATTACATATTGAGAAGCAAAGTCCATGCTATAGTTCCTGATCCAGCTATCAAATATTTATTAAGCCAGGATGAATTGGGTGAGCTAAGAGGTAATTGGGCCACGAGACTGTAGGAGTACGACTTAGAAATCTGGCCTACAAAATTAATTAGAGGACTTGGTTTGTCCCGACATATTGCTGAAATACCTGTAGAGGGAGAAATTAATCAGCTGGATTCTGGATTGGATGATTGGTATGGAGATGTCATTCATCTGCTGAGGTTTGGAATTTGTCCACCTCACGTGAATAGAACTCAAAGAAGAGCACTGAAGCTGAAATCTGCTCATTTTCTACTCAAAGGAGGCAACTTGTATAGAGAAAACTATGTTGGCATATTCTTAAGATGCATTTCTCATAATGAAGTGAATGAGGTGATGTCTAGTTTTCATGAGAAGTTAGGAGCAGGGCATTCCTCAGGTTCTGCTATTGCACACAATATATTGAGAGCAGGCTATTACTGGCCTACATTGTTTAAAGATGCACATCAACATGTGAGAACTTGCCACCAGTGTCAGATTTTTGCATCCAAGTAGGCTAATCGAGCTCTACCATTACAACCTGTTATAATAGAAAAACCTTTTATGCAATGGGGACTTGACTTTGTAGGTGTGATAAACCCGAATTCATCAACAGGACACAAGTATGTTTTAACAACCACTGATTATTGTACAAGATGGGTTGAAGCAGCAGCCACCATGAGGAGTACAACCCATGAGGTGATCGGATTTTTAGAATCAAATATCATAACCAGGTTTGGAGTTCCTTTGAACTTGGTGTGCGACAACGAACCAGCCTTTAAGTCATTAGAATTTGTAGAGTGGGCATACCAGAAGGGGATAGTCATCAAATTTTCATCCAACTATTATCCCCAAGGTAATGGACTAGCTGAGTCCACAAATAAGAATTTGATGAATGCCATCAAGAAGTCTGTTGTAGACAAACCCAGACAATGGCACACACTATTGAAGTATGCACTTTGGGCTGACAGGATAAGACATAAAGAAGCTCTTAAGACTTCCCCATTTGCTTTGTTGTATGGTACTCAGCCCATCGTTCCTATCTCTTTAAAATTGCCCACTTATCAATTTGCTTTAGATTACTTTGATGATCATGCAGAAGCGGAAGCTCGTGTGTTGGACTTAATTAATTTGCAGGATGAACGACTTCAAGCCTTGGAGCATTTTAGTCGACACCAAGAGACAGTCAAGCGCTGGTTTGACAAAAGAGCCAGAGTGAAGGCCTTCAGACTTGCAGACCTGGTGCTTCTATGGGACAAAGCCCATGAAAAGAAAGGTAAACACACCAAGTTGCAACCTCTATGGATAGGGCCATACCAGATTGCTGAAATCCTAGGTAATAATGCATTTCATCTACAGGACCTGGAAGGTAATTTTCTGAACCTTCCTGTCAATGGTCAATATCTGAAGCATTATTTCTCAGTTGTTCCATCCACTACATCATTTGAGTAATCACAAAGACTTTGTGCATATGTATATATTGTAAATAAAGGTTGAAGTACTGTGTTTTATCTTTTGAGGTCTGTGCAAATTTATCTTTAACTGGTGGCCTTTTTCCCTCCTCTTTAGCTTTTAAATCCTATTTGTTTAAGTTTTCGCCTAAACAACAAAACACAAATCAACATTTAAAATTGGCACTATAAAGGTTGAAGTAGTGTGTTTTCATTTTGTTTTATTTTTGTTAAGAGATAGTCTGCTAGAACTAAAAAGTGGGACTACTTGTTATTTAGAACAACAGTAGAAAGATAATTGGATTTTGTATCTTGCTTGCCATAATTATTTTGATTATAAAGAAACTACTATACTTTTTGGCTGAAGAACTCCTAGGGAATCCAAGAAAAGTTGGTCATGAGAGGGGACTCCGATTCATAAAATTATTTTAAGTGTCCAAGGAAGCTATTGGTACCCAGGCTGAAGCGGTTAGTCGATCAATTGCTCGATCAATGAAATATAAAAAAAAAAAAAATTCTAGCAAGGCTTTCCAGATATCGGTATCTTTCAAAAAAAAAAAGAGAGAGAGAAGGTGAAAGTTGGGCAAGCCAACATAAAACTGGCACTCTTTTCTGCAAAGAAAAAAAGAAGAAGAAAAGTTATGTGATAGAAAGAGATAGCCAAGGCTCCCGAAGGGTACATCTCAAACGTGTTCACCAAGCTATAGGTGCCACCTCATAGTTGTGAATCAGGGTCTTGAAAATCTAAAGAGTAACTCTGTCGGGGCTGTAAAAGGCTAAACTAGTAAACAAAGCCCTACTCGGTTTCCCCTGCACAATCTAAATAGCTGATCAATCCATAGTAAGCATTTTGAAGCCCTGGTCATCCTTGAAGGATATACGCTTATAATCGCACATCAAAATCTTCCTTAAGTGGTTCAACCTAGTATGTCCTTGGGAAACTTTAACAGCTAGCAGATAGTAGTTAAGTCATTTTAGAAAATATTTGTGGCAAAGCATGGTACATAGTCTAAATTGTTTTAAAACTAGAGTTCTGGATTCTAAATAGTGCTACTATTTTCCCCGTAGATATCGCCATTTGTTGAGAAGCAACACACCCCCACTAAAAAAATGAAATTCCATCCTTTGAAAATATTTAATTTTCATTTTTTTCCGTAGGGACCCTCTTGAGTTTTTCGGGTTTTAATTCCAAATTTTGCTTGCATCCTTTTTCAAATTTCGCCTACATCAAAGTGTCCAAGTAGGCTTGCATATGGCATTGATTTCAATTTAAAATTTCTGAAATTTTGCATGTTAAATGTATTAATTCATATTAATCATTTTAGATATTTTAATTTTCAATAGTTTTTCTAAGGTTTAATTATTAAAATCAAATGTTAGGGTTCTTTTAATTATTTTCTTCTTGCCGACAAACTTACTCCAAACTTGAAATCCTCATAACTTTTGGAAGACAAATCCGTTTGAGGTGATTCAAATTTTGGGTGGAAGATATTAAACTCATCTTTGTGGCCATGCCAAATTTTTGGACTTTTAGACAAGATTCACTTACCAGAAATAGCAGTTTCTATTTCTGGCCAGCAAACTTCTAAATGCATTTTCTCTTAATCCGTGATGAATTTTAAAGTTCCGTTTGCAGATTTGGATACCCTTTGGGCTTATTTAGATGCTTGTAAAGTTTCATCAAATTCTGGGCACTTTGAATTTTCATCATTTTTCTACACCATGTGAAGCTGACCATTCTCGAGCAATTTAAAATTCATTTTTCAAATGTTAAAATCATTTATGAGTAAGGAAGATCCTTCACCAATATGTAAAAATGCAAAATACAGATGGACAAAGTCATTGGAGTCAACCTACAATTTTTGGAGAATTTGCAAAGTGGAAGAAAAGCTTGAGGGAAATGTTGCGATATCGCGACATGTTCCATTTTCGGGACTTGTCTCATTTTCGCGAGGGCACAAGCTTGGAAGAAAAGCTTGAGGGAAATGTCGCGATATCGCGACATGTTCCATTTTTGGACTTGTCTCATTTTCGCGAGGGCACAAGCTTGGAAGAAAAGCTTGAGGGAAATGTCGCGATATCGCGACATGTTCCATTTTCGGACTTGTCTCATTTTCGCGAGGGCACAAGCTTGGAAGAAATAAATTGAGGGAAATGTCGCGATATCGTGACATGTTCCATTTTCGGACTTGTCTCATTTTCGCGAGGGCACAAGCAAGGAAAAATAGCTTGAGGGAAATGTCGTGATATCGTGACATGTTCCATTTTCGGACTTGTCTCATTTTCACGAGGGCACAAGCAAGGAAAAATAGCTTGAGGGAAATGTCGCGATATCATGACATGTTCCATTTTCGGGACTTGTCTCATTTTCGTGAGGGCAAAAGCAAGGAAAAAGTAGCTTGAGGAAAATGTCTCGAAATCGTGACTTGCTTTAATTTCATGAGAATATGAGCTTGGAAGAAGGAAATCAAACCCTAATGCTCATTACATGTCGGACTTTCGCTCAAATTTAATTTTGCCCTAAAATATTTTAAAGTCCATTGAAGTTTTGAATTGATTGCTCATTACATGTCGGACTTTCGCTCAAATTTAATTTTGCCCTAAAATCTTTTAAAGTCCATTGAAGTTTTGAATTGATTGCTCATTACATGTCGGACTTTCGCTCAAATTTAATTTTGCCCTAAAATATTTTAAAGTCCATTAAAGTTTTGAATTGTTACGAAGGCTAATTGCTTGATATGGCATTTTGGATTTATATTCATTTTGCAAAATTTGGCCATTCTTTAAATTTTTCATCACCCATCCAAAGGAAGTGGAAGCTTTTCAACACAGTCCAAACCCTAGAAATATTTAAATGAAAAAATTAATTAATTAATTAAAATGAAAAACATTAAAAAACCTTAGGAAAATTTTAAAAAATAATTAAATTAATAATATTAAAGTTCTAACCTTTGCTTTTCTTTTGCAGAAAGTGATCCGACAGTTGCATAATGGCAGAAGTAATGGCGAGAAAGACGGACAAACCTAAATTTCGGCACAAATCAAGCAAGGACCATCAGATGGAAATAGGAGATGCCGAGAATTTTTGATCCGTCCAGATTTTGCAGATCTGGCCGCAAATAAAAACTTTAAGGAATTTGTCGGTGGATGCATTTGCCGAGAAAATTTATGGCAAAAGTAATGGTGGGCAGAGAATTTCAACTCGAACCAAACAAAGGCGGTTGTGCGAGGATAGAAGGCCCGGGAAGTCAGTGACTCATCCAGATTTTGTAGAGGAATTAATGAGATGCTCTGACGGCTTACCGAAAGATGAAGATACATTTACACGCGGTGTCCATTTGATGAGGATGAAACCAAGTCTTATCTTCTCCATTTATGGCAAGATCCACACGAATATTTTCAGAGTGATTAGGGCTTATCAAAAACTCTATATAAAAATGCCTTATATTGTAAAGCCTCGGCGATGGGATTTTTATGATAAGATTTAGATATTTGGAAGAAGATATTTTTGAAAAGATTAGGGTCTGTCCTGAGTCTATATATACTTCTTTTGAATGTAAAGTCCGGATGCGAAAACTTAGAATAAAAGACATTTTAGCAATTTCCTGCAAATCTTGTTTGAATGCTTTGTTTTGTACCTGGGGTTGGTGTGACATCGTTTTTCTGTGATAGCATGGCCAGGAGCCTAATCTCTTTCGGATTGCGATAAGTGCATCTTCTTTTGTTTTCGTCTCGCTAAGGTTTATTTATTTTAGTTGTAAATATGTGTTATCAAGATTGAATATGCTACTAGGCTTCATTCCGTTTGTTGTATGCTAGGGAAAATTAAAGATTTAAGGTTCGGGTCTGTTCTAATTGCTCTATCCTCACTACGCGAGCTAGGCTACTGGTGAGAGATACCAGTTGACACCGACTTCCCTTCTATTTATGGTTTTCTTTTAGATCTGTGTCATCTCCGTCTTATGCTCTTAGTAGAAGGTGATCTTAGAAAGCTGGACACCTTCCTCTTTGATTGGTTTTATTGTGAAGCTAAATAGTGTAACTGAAATTGGTAGTTTTGATTTGCAACTAAGTTAGATAAGCTTCTCTTTTCTGCCCTACCCTACTCTCTCTATTCCACCGTTAAATGATCCATTTTTATTTTCTTTCAAATTTGTCTTTTATTTAATCTGCTAAAGCATAAAGAGCTATATCAAAGAACTCATTGTAAATCCGATTGTCAACAAAGATAACCACCGCTAAACATTATTGAACTAAGGTCGAACCCGTTGTAAGGTAACAGATAGTCTACTTGAAACTATTCCAGAAGCGAAAAAGAGTGAATAGCCATTCGACCCAACTTTGTAACTCACACCTTGGATAACCAGCAAGATCCTAAAGTGAGTGGGATTTATCCCGTAAAGTGTTATTGGTATTTTATGTGCATTCTTCACAGGGTGTGTATGAAAGATGAACCAACACCCTTTATTTAAAGGTTTTCTAGATAAAACCCTAGGTTAGTAAGCATTCAAGGAAAGAATCATACGAGGCTAGCTCTTGTATTCTTGCATTTAATTTTTTGCATTGTCCTTTATCTTTCATAGCTAGATCTAGAAAGGCCAAAATTAGGTGATTGTTTGAAACTGAATACATCATATCCTAAAATCTTGAGGACTTGGAACGAGTCCTTAAATTGTTCTTAGTGAACCCTTCCCCCTAGCACCGACTGTAGAGAACAACACAACCCTTGCAGTTCACCCCCTCAGGATTTCTATCTTTGCAGATCCAACCATTTTGAGAATTGTATAGGGTAAGGCAATTTTCCCCCTCTACAATAGTTATATCCTCATCTTCCTCTGGTGCCTAAGCTCTATCAGCATAAGGATTTATTTTCTACAAGGACTAGACAAAATTCCAGATGATCATGATTGGTAAACTTATGTTTTGTTGATGGATTTGTTTCCTAACCCTTGTCAATAAGAGTTAGTTTGATTTTCCATGAGAAGTGTTAACCCACCCACTTTTTTTATAAAAACTTTTATCTTAATTTAATGTAAATTTACTTTTTTATCAAAAAAAATATTTAATTTAATTTTTTTTTTGATGAGGAACCTTTGATATACAACATATCCGCAACATGTGAGGGGAGAGATTTGAACCTGGGCCTCTCGGGAGAGTTTTAACTACCCACTTGCTCTCCAACTCCTCTACATGAACAAATTATTTAAATTTTATAAAAAATACTACTTTTTTAACTCCTAAAAAAAATAAAATTTTAAAATATATATTTAATTTTTTTGTATAAGCTTTTTCTAAAATAATAATTTTTCCCTCCACGAAAGAATGACTACAAATCCACTTTTTATAAATGATAATAAACAGAACAGGGGTGGAAGATTAATCTTGGAAAGACAAAATGTTAAAAGACATTGCCCAAAAAAAAAATTAAAATCAATTTAACCACATTCATCTTGTTATGATCTCAATCTGAATCTTTTAATAAAGAATCCAAAGCCTAAATGACTTTTTCCAACTCTTCAATACGAAATTGTTTACAAAGTAAAAAATGATTTTTTTTTAACATGTTTATATATTAGTGGATTGGTAAATTTTAGTGTTTAAGATTTAAGTTTAAATGTTGGACATACTTTTTTAAAAGATAATAGTTTAACTTAACTTTGTTGACTGTGTACTACCTTATCAATAATCCCAAATACCAATCCAAATAATAAAAAGATAAAATAAAAATTATAAAAAACAACCTCAAAATTTATTATAAAATAATAATAAAAATTATAAAATAAAGATTATAAAAATCACCTCAAAATTATAAAATAATAAATAATAAAGATTTGTTGTGTGTTTCTGTCTAGGGTATAGTTCTAGACTTCGACATAATGTTTGATTTACTTAGGTGCTATTGTGGCTCTTAAAGTCTTATCCCAACGTGTCTTTCTCTATAAATGTGATTTTATAAAATATAAATATTAATATATATATATATATATATATATATATATATATATATATATATATATATATATATTTATTTATTTATTTATTTATTTATTTATTTATTTGTTATGTATAATGCTAGTCTTGTATATATAATAACCCATATTATGTCACTTCACAATGTAATTATGTGTCTCAATTTTTGGAGGATCTATATGTTGTAAAGTCATCAGGAGTTTATCGTTTATAATTGTAAGTGTGATTTTATAAAATATTAAAATTAATATATTTATTTATTTATTTGATTTTTATGATTTACAATACGGTATATTTAAAACATGATTATTATTAGGATTTAAAGGAAAAACAGTTTGATTGAAGTTATATTTTTTTAAAACAATGTGAATCAGGATGTTCCATACAACTAGAAGCTATGCCAATAGTTGTAATTGTGAATGATGGAATGAGTATTTTTATTATAATTATTTATATGAAATATTTATTATATTTTTAAAAATATGTATTCATTAAAAGAATATATTTTGACCATGGGTTTATTTGAAGTTGTGAGTGTGGGGTTAATCTTAATAAAGTCAAGGATTTCAGTATCAAGGTCGTGGGGTATTAATTTTGAAGAGATTAAGGTTTTGAGTACCTATGCATCTTGATAAGATGACAAGTAAGGGTGTCAAATTTGAAGAGATCAAGGGTTTGAGTATCTTCAACATTTTTATAGTTTAATTATGAATAAATTTTAAAACTTGGATTTAATTCCAATTATAGTTAACATTATAATATTAACAATACAATATGAAATCTATAAAATTTAAATTCATGTAATTTAAGTAATTGCTTAAATTTTTATTTTCATTTTTTTCATAGATTTTTTAAGTTAATCTTATATCTTAACGTCATTAAAATATTTTTATAATATAGAAATTTATTATAAATATTGTTTTATTTATCATCCAAGGAAAAAGTAGGTAAGTGGAAACATGTGGAGAGAAAGTAATAGGAACAAGTAGACATGGCATGCAAAGGATGATACATAAGGTCTAATCAACCATAGATAGACTCTTGAGATAGTAACCCTATGCTCACAAGACAAGTAGACATACAAAGAATGCTAGGGAAGGTCTAATAAAACATAGGTATCCTCAATATAGAGTAGCCCTATACACATAAAATCCTATATGAAAGGTTATTTATTAGGAACAAGTAGACATACAAATGATGTTCTATTCAACAAAATAGAAAAACTCAAGAGAGAGTAACCCTATGCACACAAGGATCTATATAAAATTTATTGGTAAGGAGTAGTGTAACAATGAACACCATCATTTTGTGCCTATGGAGACTTCCTTTTGAAAGCCCCAATTAGCATGTTCATTGGGAGTGACAAGATATGGAGCAACCTTTGCACACTCTTAATAATTCTAAAATTGATCAAAAAAATACCCTACATCTACAAGCCTACAAACACTTAGAAAACTTCTTGTCATAGACCATTTTTTAATTTTCAAAAGCTTATGTTATTTTAACACTATTATGCACCTATCAAATCCTTGCTTGAGGTTACTTATGGCCTCCTAAAAATAAATACTATGAACAATAAAATCATATATGTAAATTTTCACATAGCTAATCACTAGATAAAAAAAATATAAAGTACAACTCTTTGAAATATTGCAGGACCATTGGATAATTTAAAATTTAGGACCTCATAGTAAAGTGTGGCCTATAGACATGTAGAAGTTCTCTTGTCCTATATTTTAGAAGAAATCTAGATTTGTTTATAACCACTAAAACTATCTAGAAAAGATACTTTTTCTAGGAAGGTTGTCCAATACATGATGAATAAAAAGAAGTGGGAAATTACTTGCTTGACTAACTTTATTGAGATCCCATTAATCGACACAAATTTTTTCTCTTCCTCCCATTTGGGTATTATGAATAGGGGAGAGATATCCACTTAGTTTTAGTAATAAGGTAAATAAGTTTGGCATTCAAGAGTCTTTGGAGCTCTTCCTTTATAGTTTATTTCAATAAGAAATTTGTCCTTTATTAGGATTATCTTATAGGTTTAGCATTTTATTGAATATAAATGCAATGGGTGTTAATTCATGGATGGATCCCTTTCATTAATTGATAGTTCCAAGAAAAAGTAGAGTTCAAGGGATCAACTAGTTATGGATATTGAGATTTGTTTCCTAGCTTGATTTCAACAACTTTACCAACAAACATTTTTCATTGTTAAGGGATTCAATTATACAACATTTGTGGGGTAGAAGTTAATTCAAAATGATAGATTTTTTCTTAGAATTTAAGGATTCTTTAGGAATCATGTCCTAAGAGGATAATTTGTTATATGTTCTAATATTGTCATGGCTTAGACTTTCAAGGGGATATAGATTTAAAAAAAAATGTCAATTATTATGTTCTTGTCTACCTATCTTTATTTTAGGGATTAATATATTAGGAGAATATTTTGGATAGCTACCTCATCATTCTCATCATGATCAACCCATAGAAAATCTTGAGCTTATAAAATGGGTTTGATTATTGAACATAAAATGAAACTTTTGGTTGTGGGTCCATTGGAGGTAGTCATGTTTCCTAATTGACAATTTATATATGCATAAGTTATTTCACATGTCTTCTACTACTCCCACCAGTGCCCATGGTAGGTGTTATCGAGTGGTGTGGTACACTAATAGTCCCACCACTACTACATATAGCATGATCATCAGTGCCTCAATCCTATGTCAATGCAGAATGTCATCGACATGAAACCCACTCTTGTACATCTCATGTGACGGGTCCACTGTTAACCTCTACACTATCGCTTGAGGAACTTGTACCTTGTAAATCATCCTCCCTCTAGTGGGGATCCTTAAGATGTGTCACATGTGCTCCAGTCTGACAATAATATCTCCCATCGATAACCAAAATGTAGATGACTTCAGGTACTACTTCTCTAGCACTATCAGTAGTTGTCATCCTTTACTCAAGGTATCTCTACTAAGTGTAGTAGCCCCACCACCTCTAGTGTGTGTCTCTCTGCTGGTATGAGATGTTATAGTACCTCCTCTAGGGTGCTAAGCCACCACTCCCTACTCTTGAGGATATCATGCTATAATAAAAATATAATAATAGTAATAATAATTATAAAAAAAATTTACATCAAGAGCAACCTAAACACCTCTTCTTTCTTATTTTCTCTCTATTTTTTTTCTTATTTTTTTTTTTTTTTTTGAATCCATACCCTGTATCCTTTAGTATGTAGATTTATGAATTTGTCCCTTGTACGATATGGGTTTTGGATTCAACCATTGCTAAGGTAAACCGGATCCATGAGTGACTATCGAATCTACGTTTGAGTACCATGCATGACAAATTCTTCTTGAAAACCCTAAAAATTTCAAAAAATTAAAAATGAAAGAATTCAAAAGTTAGGGTTTAGTCTTGCTTCTTACCCATGCCTGTTGTGTTGCTATGTCGACCTTACCCCTTGCAACAATCGCTCGGTGTATAGGAAGTGTTATTCTTCTATTTTCTCTAGAGCTCTTTTCTTTTCTTTGCGTGGTGAAAATAAATTAGGTTTTCATCTCCATTTACCTTTTATTCCTCCTTTTTATATATTTCTCTCTCATTTTCCTTCCTTTTGGTGCCTTTTCCTCCTTTTTCTTTGTTCACACTTTATTTTCTTCTAAGTTAGCCATTTTTATTTTCTGTTGGAATATGTCATTCCTTATAAAACTTGAGGAGACACCCCTACCTGAGAGGTATTAATATCCATAATACCTTGTTTTACATGTAAAATTTAAAAGTATCCAAAATAACACCATTTTTTTAGCACCCCTTTCCTCAAAACTTGTCACCCCTTTTTTCTTTGTGTTTACCATTTTCCATAGGTGTCTACATATTTCTTTGATGTATTTATTAGGCTTTAAATGCATCAGAGAGGGGGGAAATGTAGATATCGAAAGTTGACCCTCCAAAATAAGATTTTCCTTTAGAATCCCGTGGGAGGCTCTCAAACTTGCTAAGTGTAAATTTGTACACTCTTTTGTTTTGTTTTGCTTTGTTTTTCCTAATTTATGCTTAGTAAATTATGTGGCATGGATTTAGTAAATTTAGGCTTCTTATCTTAAACTGACTAAATTTTGGGCCAACCTTTTATGGTGTCGGCATGGCCAAGGTTAATTTTTTTTTCACCTTTTTAGCCCTCCAAAATCTCTATAAATAAAGGTGTTGGATTCCCTTTTTTCTAGCAAGAAAGAGATAAGATTTTTTTTTGGCAATATTGATTTTAAGTGATCTTTTATGCAATCTTCAATTTTGTTGGTGTTTTGCTATTATGTTTTTAGTGTGCTCTTTATGATTTACAAGTGAAGAAGCCTTAACAAAAAACTTATCCTCTTGAAGGAGAGGTCTTCATACTTTACTCTTACTTCTTCTACAAGCTTATCAAGTTGTCATATTTACATTCATTAACCCTTTAATAATAGTATTTTGTATTATAGATATATTTTTATCTCTATTTTGATTTTAAGCTTCATTGTGTAAATTTGTGCCTTGTCTGCTACAAGGCACAGATTCAATGAAAACCTTAGTTTTTCCTGTCATGCATTTTATCTCCCTCTCCCCTTTATTTACCAAATATCTAGTTGATAATTTACAAAGCACAAATTTTGTCTAGATAGGATTTGAGAAAACCATTTATTCCCAAATCCTAGGGTTTTATTTGGCATAATTTTTTTGCATTATTCCATTCTTGATGTTACTTTGTTTTAAATTTTGTCATTTTTTTCACTTGCATTTAAATTATATTAGCTTGGGGGCAACCATTTTGTTCCTAAACCCTAGATTTACAATTGCCAATTAGTTTAGAATTGTGTACATTATGTATGCATCTAGTCCATTATTACATGTTATCATATCTTGTTGTGTTTCTTCCAAGGTCAAGCTCATATTAATTTTGAATAGTTAGCTAAAATACCCAAGGGGATTGACTTTTGCACCTCCAAGCTTAGTCATATAGTGGCCTAAGAAGGCCTCCAAATGCTAATCAATTTTTCTAGGGTTTTGTAAATTTGTTTTGTAGGATTTGAAGCTGTTTGGATATTCTAGATGCAAGACAACCATCGGATCAGATAAGTTCCTTAAGTAAAATTAGCAGGCCATTTGATTTTTATTTCTACCTATTTTTATTCAAAACCTAGATCATAAATAAAATAAAAATATTTGATTATATTCCTAGGCATTCAAAAGAGAAAAGCATATAGTTTGCATTCTAGGGTTAATTCTGTATGTGCATTCTATTTATGATATTTCATTTCTACAACTACTCTTGCATGTCTACCACTACTATTGCTAGTGCCCATAGTAGGTATTACCTATTGGTATGACACACCAACATCCCCACCACCACTTTGTACAATAAAAACACTAGTGCATCAACTCTATATCAACATGGCATCTTATTGACATGAAATACACTCTATTAGATCACATGTGTCGAATCCCCTAACATCACCTTTGATGCCACCATCAATACCTGTACCATGTAAATAGTCCTCCCCTTGATGGGGATCATCAGGTTGAGCCACACATCCTCTAGTGTGATCATCATCTCCTTTATCAATAGCTAAAATTTGGATGATTTTGGATACCATCGCTCTACTAAAGCCATTAGTAGGGCTCGATCTGCCTTAATGCAGAGCATCTCTACCAAGTATAGTATCCCCACATTCTCGAGTGTTTCCCTCTCTATCGCTATGACATATCTAAACTTCCTTGAGTGTGCTTGGCCATCACTCTCTACTCTTGAGTACATATAGTTGCATAATAACACAATTTTATCATAAATTCATCAGTTCATATATTTATAAATAATTAAAAACATAAAAATTTAAAAATCCAACTCTTTTAGTGCAAAATTTAGTAAATTTGTGCCCTGAATGATTGAGATTGAATTTGGAAATACCTTTTGATCAAATTTATACCCTTTCTATATAGGACATGAATTTGGCTTGGTAATCCTACCAAATTTGTGGTCACCGATGTATTTTGATAAATATTGCTTAAAAAATAAAATAAGTAAAATTACTATTTTTTGTGTAGGTGCAAAATCAAAAAGAGCAAGTGGATCTTGATTTGTACCTTTTCCTGATCAGTAGCGGTCCTTGCCTCACCCGATGCCATGACAACATAGTGATTTTGTAGCATTATTTCTCCTTTTCTTCTCTAAAGCTCTTTTCACCTCCTCGCATAGTGAGGATGAGTCTCTTTTCCCTCCTTTCCCTTTTTTCTTCCTTCATTTTTCATTTTCCTCATTTTATTATCTCTTTCTTATTATTTTCCCTCCCTTTCTTATCTCCCCTCCCATTTCTTCTTTTTCTCTCTTCTTGTCTTATATTTTGCTCTTTTTCATTGTTTTTCATTTTTTACCCTTTCTTTGCCTTTTTCAAGTTTATATCTAAAATTTTGTATTCCTTCTAAGAACTCAAGGGGGCACCCTAGCCTTAGAGGTATTAATGGTAGTAATACCTTGTTTTATGTGTAAATTTATAGTTTTCAGGTTAACATCCCTTTTGCAACACCCCTCTATCCAAACCTGACCACCCCATTTTATGTTCACCCATAAGAGTCTACATATTTCTTTAACACATTTATTTTATCGTAAATATATCAAAGAGGGGGCAAAATATAGACACAAAAAATTGACCCACCCAAATGATTCAATTCTTCCCTAGAATCCTAGCTAGCCACCCAAACTTGCTAAGTGCAAATTTAGGTCCATTTTGCCTTGCCCCTTGGACTTACTCCCTAGCTTTACCAAATTCGCACCCATTCTATACAAGCCATAAATTTTGCTTACCAAATTTTTTCCCTGTAATGACGAGGCATGAATTTGGCTTGCTATATTTTTATCTTGTATTAACGAGGTATGAATCTGGTATTATAAGTATTTTTCTCAATAAAATCCCTCCCCTTACTAACCCATTTTGGAGTCAGCCTTTGCCCATGGTGAATTTTTTTTCTACCCATTTTTCCCTCCATACCTAATTCCTTAAGCTAGTAGAATGATTTCTAGAAATTTTTCTAACTATTGACTCACTCATTTGCTCATGCTATGAAGTGTTATAATATTGCAAGTTATTTTCCTATTTTAGGCTTTGGTGATTTCTACCCATGGGGATTGGGTAGAGGAGTCTTGATGATTGGATAGATAAACCTTTTAAGAGTTCTCACACATTAAGACTCATCATACATGATAGGGTTCTTCCACTTCTTACCTTGTTGCTCACCATAGTCACTTTCCACACATGACTCACTGGATTCCTCACCATGATATGGTCCATGAATTTCCATATTTGTTGAGATAATTGGAGTCCAATGCTTCTATGGTTGGGAGGAGTGTTGAGGATATGATTGTACCTTAGGCTTAATTATAAGCCTAAGTTATTATTTTATTATTTCCTATTTCTTGCACTTTGTATTCACGTGAGGCATAGTATACCCATGTTGGAAATAGGTTGTTTAGTTAGACTGTTAGAGTTGTCCTTTGTATTCTAGTAGTTAGTTGACATCCTGTTTTAGCAGATTGTTATCTGTTAGTTAAGTGATTGGCTATATTTGGCAAATTGTTACAACCACTTAACCTACATGATTTTATTGTAAGTTGTATATATTCCATTATCTCTAATGAATAAACAGCTTCACAATTGAGTTCCATATCACTAATAATCAAAGTTGAAGGATAATTTTTTGTAGGAAGGAGGGCAACTTTACCACTTCATTACTAGGTGTCTAGTTGGGTTTTGCAACTAGTGCATCAGATCCTAGGTAGGTGCTTGTGTGAAATTGGCTTGAGACCAACCACAACATCAGTTTGTGAATATCAGAAGGCGGCAAAGGGAATAATTTACCCCTGCACTGAATACCCCTAACAAAAAATAGAGGTTAAAACTAGGCTTCCCCTGAGGAAGGCAAATTTTTTTTTCCTATGTGGAGAAATTTGTCTACTTTGAAGATCAGAGGGATCAGGATATTTGAGAAGCAGTTTCAAATTTTTTGGTAAAATTGTGGCCAAAAGGAGCCATTGCACTCCTTTACTGAGATTTTACCGAAGAAGATTTGAAGTCCAAGTGCATAAGATATTGGGAAATTTTTGAAGGTGTTTACTCAAAGTGAATGCAATAAAATATTAAAATTTAATATTAATATTAATATTTTACCTTATAATTTTAAGGTAAAAATAGTCTTTTGTCCTATTTGGAGGCATAACACCCTGTCACGGTCAACTTTTGTGTGCCAGCCCGGTGCCATCACTATTGATCCCTATCGGAGGCCACTTCGGTGTACCATCCTCATTTTTAATGAGACCAACTACTAGTACTGATCAACGCTACCCATTCACCAATGGGCCATAGTCTGACCACAAAATGTAGCTACGGTTAAGATTTCATAGGCCACAGCCTATCAATCATAGCCTGCAACAGTAGGCCTTGAAGCACAGTAAGGTACCATTTATCATCATTACCACCACACAAAAATATGCGATCAAATCACAGGATCACAAAGAGTGTTTGCATATAAGAGCTCAAATATGGACACCATCCACAGGTGGTGAAAAGTGACACAGACTTGATCATATAAACCCCAACACATGTCCATTTAAGTATTCCTTGGATGATAAAATCCCAATTTAGTGGCTTGGATGATGATGCATTTTCATCGATCACAGGTGGAAACAACGAACACATGGATGACACAGTAGAATTTTTTAGGCACACAAAATATTTATTTACAAAAATTTGATAGCATTTTTATTTGGAATTAAGCCAAGAACTCAAACGACATGATAGAATACCTTGACGTCCAAGAAATGGAGAATCTAGAGATTAATAATCAAAAAACTATCACTCGTAGATAGATCTTGTTCGTTGATGATGAAGGAGGAAAAAAAATTAAAACGTGTTCTAAAGGTTTTCCAACCAATCAAATTATGAAATCCAAACCCTAAATATCTCCTCAAAATAGTTGTGAACATGTGGTAAGTTTTTATTTTTTTGATGGGTATTCACGGTGCCAATGTTCGTATTAAGTTTTTTGGTAAATTTTTACAGATTATGGTGTGTTTTGATAGATTGTAGTTTACGGGGAAACTTTTTTGATAGGGTTTGAAATTTCCAATTCCTTTTTGGGATTTGTTGACCATAGTTACCATTTCTTGGTGGATAGACCAGTTTCGAAAGGTGACAATTGCT
Source organism: Wollemia nobilis (assembly GCA_028583015.1). Taxonomy (NCBI): domain Eukaryota; kingdom Viridiplantae; phylum Streptophyta; class Pinopsida; order Araucariales; family Araucariaceae; genus Wollemia; species Wollemia nobilis. The sequence continues at coordinate 28,930,195 of JAQPPZ010000523.1, forward strand.
GGTGAAATTTTTTGGTAGGCATTGTTTTATCTGATGTAGTCTTCAAGAACCGATGGAAAAGAAAGCACCTATGGGAATTATCTAGGCTACTTTGGTATATACACATACGCACATGGCTAATGACATCAAATCAAATGTGAAAAACCTTATTCTTATAGTAGATATTTTGGAAGATAAGATATAAGATATTGTTGTGCAATTGACTCCTTATCATGTCAAAATTCATCATAATCATGTCAAAAAAGCAAAATGTGAGGTCAAATTATATTATGGATCAAGGGATACTGATATCTTATCTACATGGATTCTAGATATGTAAACTTGGTTCGCTTATGCTAAAATTCCTGAAGATGACCAAGTTGCTTTTACCACAGTCAAATTCACAAGCTTATAAAAACTTTTAATTGTATAAATACAAAGCCATAATGCTACCAAAAATTGAAAGGAATTGATCAAAATTTAAAAAAAACATATTTTTCTACCAAATTATCAAAGTGACCTCACAACCAAGGGGTACAGATTGAGGTAAGCCTATAGTATATCAATTATTGATTACATTTTTCAATTCAATAGGCTAGGGGTTATTCTTGGCGTGAAAGATTCAAAAAAGGATTTGATTAACAAGTTCTATGGATTGCAAGATCAGATTTTTAGGGAAATCAAGTTCAATGATTTCCTCACTTTGGATGTGGCATTCAAACATGTAATTCTTGTAGAGGAGAAAGTTGGTGCCTCATACAAATCTTGAAAGGACAATAGTTCCAAAGTAGATAATCAACATCAAAAAAAGGTGAAGAATACTTCTCATTCTTCCTCTCATTCTTTTTCTCCTCCCACTTCTCCTAAAGCACATTCTTCTTCTCACTCTAAATATTCTTCTTCTTCAATGTATTGTGATTTTTGTAAAAAGTATGATCATGTAAAATCTAAATGCTTTAATTTTAAAAGAATGAAGACGATAAAGTCCCTAATTGTACAACTTAGAAATGAGGAACCACAATATGGTACCATTGTGACTACAAGAACAGAAGAAGAATATTCAGCTTTAAAGCATAAACTAAAAAAGTTACCCTTATGATGAATGTTTTGGCACAAGGGGGTCGTGACCATTTGTTTATCACTAGATCCCATCTTACATGTGATTTTTATGTAGATTGTATCATAGATAATGACTTGCAAAATAATCTCATCACGAAGTCCATTGTAGATGCGTTGAAGCTTACCATAAAGCCACATCACCAACCCTATGCACTTGGGTGGAAGAATGTAGACTCTACATCTAACATCACAAACACTTGAACCTTGAATTTTACTTTTGGAGATAATTTTATGGATAAATTAAGGTGTGATGTTATGAAGATATATTGTTGTGGACTATTTCTTGGTAGATCCTATCAATTTGACAGGAATGCAGTATATCATCCTAAAAAGAACACATGCACTTTGGATTTACATGATAAAACCTATTTGATACAAAGAACTACACCCACATCAAATTTGATGCTATGTTATAGGTAAATTTTTAAGCCATTAATTCAAGCACTTATTTTTTATCCTACTTGCATAAGTACCACACAAGAGAAAGAACAAGCACCATCAAAGGATCATGATAAAGAATAAGCTTCACTTCCACAAAATGAAAAATCATAAGAGCTCATGGTTAAGGAACCCATCACTCTCACTCATAAGAAATATTCCAACCATTCTATTGACATCATTTTGGGTACAACTATGGACACACAACCACTTGCTCCATATAAGTTGCCTTTGTATTTACCCTCTTCTACCATTGCACACACGGAGGAACAAGTTAAGGTCACTTTCTTCATTCAGCACCAGCAAAGACTTCAAGGCAAGATAACATAGGACTTGCAGGAGACTCTACAGGAGCAAAAAAGAGTGATGCACAAGCATTACAATCCTCACTTATCTTAGGTTGGAGATAAAGTTTGGCTTTATTTGGATAAGCGATGCTTTCCAAAGACACCATTTTGGGATCCTCATTTGGTACCTGAACCTATCATTAGCCCTACAGTAGTAGTAGAACCTGATCATCAACTTTCAATCATTTCAAATAGAGTTTTCAAGATGAAGACTCATCACACTCGATAGGGTTATTCCACTTCTTACCTTGTCATCTACCACAGTCACTTTCCACACATGACTTACTAGATTTATCACCATGATATGGTCCATGAATTTCCATATTTGTTGAGATCATTTGGGTCCAATGCTTCTATGGTTGGGAGGAGTGTTGAGGATATGATTGTACCTTAGGCTTAGTTATGAGCCTAAGTTATTATTATTTTATTATTTCCTATTTCTTGCACTTTGTAATCACGTGAGGCATAGTAACCCATATTGGAAATAGGTTATTTAGTTGTTGGATGTTTAGTTAGACTGTTACATTTTTCCTTTATCTTCTAGCAGTTAGTTGACATCCTTGTTTAGTATATTGTTATCTGTTAGTTAAGTGGTTGTCTATGTTTGACAAATTGCTAAAACCACTTAACCTACGTGACTCTATTATAAGCTTTATATATTCCATTATTCTTAATGAATAAAAAACTTCACATCTGAGTTCCATATTAGAATGCGTCTTCCATATCTTCAATGCTCCTTGCTTTCTCCATCAACTCATCAAGTTTTATATTTTTTTAGTTTAATTTGTAAGTCTATTTTTGCTATTTTATGCTCAATTTTTCATTGTTTTGAGGCTCAAAAAAAGTATCCAAACCAAATTCATACCTCATTTGTAGAGGGTGTGAATTTGGTAATCCAAATTCATGCTCCCTATTAACAAGGCATGAATTTGGTAAATTAGGGCTTAGGGGTAAGTTTTGTAAAAATGCGAACTAGTTTTATTATTCAGCAGTGCAGTTTAAATACTGGTTACAATGCCGGGAATAGTCACCGACGTAAACAGAACTGTTACAGGAGTTGTAACAGTATGCTAAATAATGAAATATAGACAAAGTATGTTAAGTACGCTAACATCCCCCTTTATTACATTATTTGGGTAATGTAATAACTAATAGCTATACTAACATCCCCTTACATCATTTTGCAATACAAAGTGAGCTGCGAAACAATTCAAATTTGACACGTGCAAGTGCCTTAGTGAAAATGTCTGCAACTTGAGCATCGGTGGGAATGTCTCTGAAGCTGAATTCGGTGCTTTGGAACTTCATCTCGAATGAAATGACATTGTGTGTCAATGTGCTTTGTTCTTTCATGATGGACTGGATTCTTGACGAGGTTCAGAACACCCTGATTGTCGCAAAACAAGTGTATTGGAGATTTTGATGGATGGCCCATACTTGTCAGAATGCGACGCAACCATATCACTTCGCACATAGCTTCACGTGCGGCACGATACTCTGCCTCTGTTGATGAAATAGCAACCACCTGTTGCTTCTTGCTGTGCCAAGAGACAGGACCGGATCCTAGATGAAAAATGTATCCAAAAGTTGACTTGCGATCATCAAATGATCCGGCATAGTTGGAGTCCGTGTATCATTGCAAGAAGAATTTGTTGTTCCTCTTGTATTCTAGGCCATATTCCATAGTACCACGGACATAGTGAAGAACACGTTTTGTTGCTTTCCAATGAGTGGTCTTAGGCTCTTACATGAACCTCGAAAGATAGTTGACAACAAATACGAGATCTGGCCTAGTATTGGTCAGATATATGAGACTCCCAATCAACTGTCGATAGAGAGTACCATCTACCTAAGGTGAATCATCATATCACGATAACTGAAGTCCATTCTCCATTGGAGTTGCCATTGGTTTGCAATCAGTCATGCGATATTTTTCCAACAATGTCTTGGCATATTTTTTCTGAGACACTTTGATGTAGTGCTCCTTCTGGCTGAATTCCAGACCAAGAAAATAATGGAGAATTCCGAGATCTGTCATCTCAAAATATTTACACAAGTTTCTTTTGATAGTAGAGATCATAGTTTCGAACTCCCGTAATGAGCAGATCATCCACATAGAGTACAAGCAACACTATCTCGAAACCCTGTTTCTTGAAATAGAGGTTTGCATCTAACGGACATCTCTTAAATCCATGTTGCATAAGGTGATTGTCCATTTTTATATACCAAGCTCAAGGAGCTTGTTTCAGACCATACAAGGATTTGACCAATTTGCAAACCTTCTGCTCTTGGCCTTCCACTTCAAATCCTTCTGGCTGAGTCATGTAGACTTCTTCTTAGAGATCACCATTTAGAAAGGCACTTTTGACATCCATCTGGTGAACTTTCCACCCATATTGTCTTGCCATAGCACACATAACCCGAATTGTGGTCATCCGAGCAGTAGGTGCAAAAGTTTCCTCGTAGTCAATGCCTTCCTTTTGAGCATAGCCCTTTGCAACAAGACGGGCCTTATGCTTATCAATTGTTCCATCTACCTTGTACTTGAATTTATATACCTATTTGCAGCCAATGGGTTTCTTTCCATGTGACAGATCAACAAGATTCCAAGTTTTATTTTTCATCAAAGACTCATACTCTGTATCCATAGCGGCCTTCCACTGAGGCTCACTAAGAGCATCTTGCACTGATGCAGGTTCAAGATCGTCTATGGTAGACATGAATGTCCTATAATAATCAATATCCATATCCTCTACTTTTGTATGTGGAGTTACAGAAAGTTCCTCAAAAGATTGACAAAGATCATCAACCTCACCAGTTTCTTTGGCTTCTTTTTCCTTTTGAGCCATACTGCGTGTACGAGGTCTATCCAAGTTCAAATTGGGAGGAGTGGATAAATTTGCGTCTCTGATTGTATTTGTACACCATTTTGGGTTCTTCTTCGATGGTGGTGAAGAAGATGTAGAAGGACCTTCTGTCTGTGTTGACGAAGGAATCTTCTCTTCCTTATATTCCACAATATCTAGGTGTACTTTAGATGTGCTCTGTGATGTGAAAGCTTCATCAAAGACAACATCTCTGCTGACATGAATTTTCTTGGTCAAAGGATCTATCAAACGATATCCTTTAGAGTGCTCATCATAACCAAGAAAAATACATCTCAGTGTTTTCTCATCTAGCTTCTTCCTTTTCTCTTTCGGTATGTGCATGAAAGCATGACATCCGAAAATACGAAGATGAGATATGGAGGGTTTTTGACCACTCCATGCTTCCTGTGGAGTCATTCCTTTTAGGGCCTTTGTGGGTGCCCTATTCAACAAATATACTACAGTGGTGACAGCTTCTGCCCAATATTGTTGCCCAAGAGTAGCTCCTGTGAGCATATAATGAACCATTTCCATGATAGAACGGTTCCTTCTCTCAGTAACTCCATTTTGCTGAGGAGTATAGGCGGTTGTTAACTGTATCTTGATTCCATGCTTATCTAAGAATGCAGAAAATTCATTAGAGGTAAACTCCCCCCCTCGATCTGAGCGAAGGGTTTTAATAGAAGCTCCTGACTCCTTCTCAACGGATTTCTTGAACTGCTAGAAGAATGCGAAAGCTTTAGATTTCAGTTGGAGAAAGAAAACCCACATCTTTCGTGAGTAGTAATCTACGAATAACTGAAAGTACCTCTTCCCTCCACAATTGTTGGGTGTGAAAGGACCGCATAGATCGGTGTGAATTAACTCCAGAGGTTTTCGTGCTCTTGTTGAGCTCTTCTAAAATGGTACTCTATGCTGCTTTTCTGCCAAGCAGTCAGAGCACACTGGCAATGTGGCCAAAAGGGAAGGAAGACCCTTTACCATCTCATACTTACTGAGCTCAAGTAAGTAGCCAGAACTAAGATGCCCATATCTCTTGTGCCATAGGGAAGTTGCTTCCTTGGTAGAGACAGTCATGGCAACATGTGGAGTAGGGATAGCATCTAGGTCAAATAAGCCATGCTTATATGAAGCTGTTGCAATCTGCTTACCCTTCCTGGTAATAGTACAACACTTCTTTCCATTCTCAACACGAAAGTTGACAACCATATTTCTATCCAGGATTTGTGTGACTGACAGCAAATTGTTAGACAATCCCAAAACATAGAGGACTTTGTCAATCTGACACTTGTCATTAGGAAGAGTGACTGAAACTGTACCCTCTCCCTGAACCCTGTAGGTTTTATCATCAGCAATGGTGACAGGTTTGCCCTCTTTGGCCATGAATGATTCAAACCACGATCTGTCGCCAGTCATATGTTTGCTAGCTCCAAAATCGACATACCAAACGAGATCCCTCTGTGTGGAATCTGTGGTAGTCATGAGCACCTCGTGTGCCCATTCAGAATCTGAGTCAGATTCTTCAACAACAACATTCACCTGGGGTTGCTTGTTTTTATTTTGTGGTTTGTTTTAGCCTTTATGCTTGTTCTTATGCCAACACCTGTTGGTGTCATGGTTGTCTTTCTCATAGATCTTGCACCACCTCTTCTTCTGTTGAGGTTGTTTTCCTTTTCCTTTCGTATCTTGTTGAGAATTTCCTCCTTTCTGAAAGTTGCCTCCTTTTTGCCCATTACCTTTATTCCTAGAACCCTGCCTGTTCGTGTATAGGGCTGTATTGGAAGAATCATCCTTGTGAAGTTGGCGTGCCTCCTATTGTTGAAGCAGATTGACCAACTCGATGTAGGTAATTTGTCGTTGAGACACCTGGATGGAGGTGATCAACATATCAAATAAAGAAGGCAAATCTCTCATCATAAGTGAAATGAGACGCTTTTCATCCACAGAATCTCCCAAAGAATTCAATTTCTCTTTCAATTCAGACACTCTGCACAAAAAGAGTTCAACTATTTCACCCTGTCTCAAAATCAGGTTATGAAGTTGTTGTTGAAGATGAAGAATGGTTGAATCATTCTTTCCCTCATAGATGGTTCTAAGGGCATCCCATTCCTCTTTACCACTTGCTTTGTCAGTTATATGAGGTTGCACTTCATATGAAATAGCAAACAAAATGAGCACCTTTGCTCAACTGTCTTTCTTGTCAAAACCTATCTGATCTGCGGAAGGACCTGTGGATCCTGATGCTGGTGAAGGCCTAGGTGTTACTCCAATAACAATATCCCATAAATCTTCCATTTGGAGAATTTCCTTCATCTTATGTTTCCATGGTGTATAATTTGGACCTTTCAATAACTGATGAGGATCAGTCATCAACTTTGCAACAGCGGCCATAGTGAAGGTTCCTTATATCACCAATTGGTCCCCCTTTCGATATACCTTTTGCTAGGCCGTTATACCGTACAAAATAACCGCCCTTACGTGAGGAAAATTATAGGTATTTAGAAAGATCAACAAAAATCACCTGCCCTTACGTGAGGGAGACTATAGGTGAGTTTTAAAGATCATATGATACGTGGAACATAAGCGGTACTGAAAGAGAATCGCCTTGTTGATGGCACCTACCATAGAAGATTCTTCTCATGCGTGGGGCGTAAATTCCCCTAAACACTATGAAGAATACTTCGTCAGGATTTACGCCTAAACACAAGAGCGATTAAGGGTGGTGGATGGAGTAAAAAAATGCAAAAATGGCTAACTTATCTCTCCCCGACGATTTATAGAGAACAAGCTCAGACGTCGTTGTAGCAGCTATATTAGGTGGCGGATACAGTGGCCCAATCACGACGGCTTTACTCGTAAGTGCTGGCGGAGGTATCACAAATACCGAACGCTGCAGTGCAATAAATTGCACAGATGGGTTTTAATTATTTCGGGGACTTAGGGAGTGTTTTGATTTTAATTTTTAATGTTATAGTGCAAAAATGAAATATGCAACATACAACAAAAAAAATGCCCACAAGAATAACCCACTAGGTGTCGGGCGCAGCCGAAAATGCACCTTTTACAATTCGCCAAATTGCTTTTTCAGAAAATTACTCACATTCCCCCTTTGATTTTTTGAAAAAAAAAATATCCCCCCTTAAAAAAAATCTCTTTAACAAAGCATTTTAATAATTATTATATATTTAAAGTTAAAATAAATAATTTTAATTTATATAGTTTTTAAAAACTTATAAAAAAATAAATTAAAATTAAATTTTAATTTATAAAGTTTTAAAAACTATAAAAAAAATAAATTAAAATTAAAAATTTTAACTAAAAAATAATAATTAAATAAAACCTTTGAAAAAAAAATTTATACCTTTGAAAGGGGGGAGTCGGCGGGATGTGAACCCCCGACCTGCAGGCTCCCAGAGCCTTACCGCATGGCTCACGACCACGTGAGCCAGCGGGCTGATCCGAAAGGATCAGTGGAGCTCCTCCTTTTTGCCTCTTCCTCTGTAGCGGCCTCCGACTGAATGCTGGCCTCGCTGCTGCTTTGTCGCGCGTCGAGGATTTCCTTTTTTTTTTTTTTTAAAAACGCGCGCTCGCTGCATCGGCAGGGAGGGGGGGGGTTCCCTCTTCAATTTCCATACTCAACGGGGGGGGCGATTTTTTTTTTTTTATTTCCGTTGGGGGGGGTGAGCTGTTGCGCGGACAGGTGTCCGCTTAATGGGGGGGTGGGGTTTCCCTCCTGTTCGTCGCGTCACGATGCGGATGCGTCTATGCACGGACGGGAGCGGACCTCCTGCCTCTGCGCGCGTCGCGACGTGGACAGACTCTACTGCGTCTGCGCGCGGAGACGTCCGCTCAACGGGCGTCCCTCCTGTCCACGCTCTGTTGCGGATGCACGCTGCGTCCGCGCTCTGTCTCAGATGCGCGCTACGTCCAAAGTAGGGATGCCGCAGGCTGAGTCCTGCGTATTTTTTTTTATTTTTTTTTTAGAAAAAAAAATTAATCACGCGATTGCGTGAATTAAAAAAAATCACGTCGTAGAAAACGCAGCAACCTGCTCCCAGCAACCTTCAAGAAAAAAAACAGCAACCTTCTCCCTGCAACCAGCTTCCGCCTCTAGCCTCCTCTCACTACTCCCTGCAATCTGGCTCTGATGCCATGTAAAAATGCGAACTAGTTTTATTATTCAGCAGTGCAGTTTAAATACTGGTTACAATGCCGGGAATAGTCACCGGCGTAAACAAAACTGTTACAGGAGTTGTAACAGTATGCTAAATAATGAAATATAGACAAAGTATGTTAAGTACGCTAACAAGTTTTACACCCTAAAACCCTAATTTACATTGTGTATTTTTAGTATTATACTGTGTCCATCATGTCTATATTTCATTTTACTATTCCATATCTATTTTACTTTGTTTGTGCATGTTTAAGATGTAAAAGAGCATTTTGATTTCGAATGATAAACTAAAAAAACCAAGGGAGCTTGATCGTTGTTCCTCCAAGCTCAATCTTATCGTAACCTAAGTAGGCAACCAAATGTTGATCAAATTTTCAAGGTTTTGTGAAACTATTTTGTAGGCTTGGAACTCTTGGATACTCTATATGCAAAATAAATCTTGGATCAACTATCGAATCAAATAAGTTCCCTAATAGGTCTTTAGGTTGTTTGTTGTTTTCTTTCTATTCATTCATATTCAAAACCTAGATCGCAATAAAAATAAAAGCATTTGATTAAATTTCTATGCATTTGAAAGAACAAAACCTTATAGTGTACAACTAGGGTTTTAATATTATTTTTACATTTCCCTTGGAACCTTTCTCAAAGACTTTAGTTTACAATACTAGGGTTAGACATTATTGGATTATAAAATCATGCTAGGGTTAGCTCGTCTTCTTGCATCTTGTGTCTTGCATTGTTCTCTATTTTTCATAGTTTAGTTTAGAAAGGCCAAATAATAGGTGTGTGCTTAATTGACACACCAAACACTTTCACCCTAGACTTTGAGCAAGTTCTAAAACCATTCTTGGTGAACTTGTCTTTTTGTGTCCCTGAGTGTAGAGAATATGACACACCCTTGTGGTTCACCTCGGCTCCTCGTAGATCCAATCGAGAATCATATGTGATAGGGCATTTTTCCCCATATACACAAAGCTAAAGAATTATGTATTCTTTATAGGATTGGCCTTACCATCATTTGTTGAAATTTATGGCTTGAAAGAAATAATAGAAATTTTAAATATAAATATCAAAATCATGCCCAATTTTAGAACTGTATTAGTGCCTCTCTTGTAGAATATCTACAAATATAGTGTTCATCATCAGAAGACTCAATTACAAAAAAAAGGTGCAGATAACTTGGCTACAGGATTTGAACATACATGGAAGAGTCATCTACAACAATGAAATTGAAACAAAGGATCTACTTTGATATATGGTAAAATGGAAATGTTTAGAAATTGGGTTTATCAAAATTAATTTTGATGGTACTTCTAAAGGAAATCTAGGAAAAGTTGGTGGAGATGGTGTTTTTATAAATAGTGAAGGAAACTTTCTTCTCACTTATTCATAACCAACTAACAATTATGCAAAGGCTAAGGCACTTCTTACAAAGATTAAAATTTTAGCAAAAAAATGATATATTTCAATTGAAGGAGCTCAAAAATTATCACCAAAATATTAACAAAAACGGATGTGAAGACTGGATAAAAGATAACATTATTGTTGATATTCATCCTCTATTACAAGAGGTAATCTCGTGTCAATGTGAGCATATTTATAGAGAAGAAAATTGAGTAACAGATAAATTAGCAAAATATGGTATTGATGTCAAGGAGTTGATTGTGGAAACATAACACTTCTGAAAAGTTAAACAATATATTTAAGAGAAAAAATAAATGAAAAAATCGTGATAAAAAACTATTCTAAAATAAATATAATATTTTGATATTTTAATAAAAGTTATCCCAATAAAAATTACATATAACCCCTCTATATAATTAAAAAAACAATATATAAAATTTAAAGGAAAAATATTCCAAATTTTAATTTTCAATTTAAAAATATATATTAAATTAATATTTAAAGTTTATAAAAAATACTACTTTTCTAACTCTCTAATGGAGAAGATTTTATAACATGTATTTAATTTTTTTTGTAAGCTTTTTCTAACATAATATGTTTTTCCTCCACGAAAGAATGACCGTGGAAGATTTATCTTTCTTAATCTTGGAAAGACAAGATGTTTTCAACAGACGTGGAAGATTTCACGGAGGCTTTGCCAATATATATATATATATATATAAAATCAATTTAAGCACATTCATCTTGTTATTATCTAAATCTGATTCTTTTAAAGAATCTAAAGCCTTAGGATATTTTATAGATTTTTTTCAAACTCTTAATATCCAATTGTTTAGAAAGTTAAAATATGAAACTTTTTTGACTTTTCAATGAAGAATTATTCACGGTTGTTAAGGATTAATAGATTAATAAGTTTTAGTGTTTAAGATTTAGGTTTAAAAGTTAGACATATTTCTTTGTAAAGGTAATAGTCTGACCTGAATTTGTTGACTATGTATTAACTAGACAACAACCTCAGCACCAATCCAAATAATAAAAAAGTAAAATAAATATTATAAAAAACAACCTAAGATTTAAAATTGCTTGATAATAGAAAGGAATGCCCTATAAAAACAAAACTTACAGAACCATATGTCTAAAAATAGGAAGTCTGGCACGAAACAATGCAGAGACTTATCTTTTACAACATACATGGTAGATAGATAGATAGGTATTAAGGTCATGGAATATACCAATAACTTGCTAGATAGGTAAGATAAATAAATCAACAGAATAAAAAATATTTAAAAAAGATTAAAAAAAGTCTAAAGAAGGATTCCAAATTAATAAAAAACAAAACTAAACTGTTTACATAACCATACCCCTAAAAATAGGAAGTCAGGTACTAAACATTGCAAGATAGGCAAAATAAATAAATTAACAGAATAAAAAATATTTAAAAAAGAATCCAAAAAAAGTTTTAAAAAGGATTTTAAATTAATAAAAAACAAAACGAAACTTTTTACATAACTATACGCCTAAAAATAGGAAGTTAGGTACGAAGTCAGGTACGAAACAATGCATGAGACTAATCTTTTACAACAAACATAGGATATACTTTCTGGAATGAAATTCCAATCATTAAATATATCACTAAACTTGCTAAAATAAATAAATCAACAAAATACAAAATATTTAAAAAGATTCCAAAATCTAAAGAAGGATTCCAAGAAAACAAGAACAGCAATCACGTCACGTCACGTCACTTCACTTAATTATTTATAAGTGTGTTTTTTTAATACAGTGCATACTTCAAAATTCAAATCTTGAGCTTACGACTACAGAAATCACGTCACTAAATTACGGGAGACAAGCGTGTGACCCTCACAATTTTCATCAGCATGCTCTTCTTATTTGCCATTGCAGGAACAACACCGGCTGAAGGTTAAAATCCAATGATATTTTATTTTATTTCTTATATTATCTTCTGATTGAATGTATATTTTTGAATGATTGTTTATTTTCAGTCAAAATCCCTTATGTACATGATAAATATGATTTTCAGGCTCTTCTATGGCTATTCGTGGAAGGATTCTTGATGAATGTCGTGCTGTAAAAAGCTGCTCGCATTGCCCGAATGATAAATACTGGCAGTGTGAGGGGAAAACAAAGTGCTGCTCGACGGGTCTCATATGTCCACATTGTGGTGGATGAAGTGGAGAATTTATATTGAATAAGACTTGCAGTTCATTTTGAAGCGATTTGTTGTGCGTTTCTGTCTAGGGTATACTTATTTTCTTAGAATGCCGTTTGGATTGTAATTGATCATAGACATCCAAGTTCTAGACTTGGGCATACTATTTGATCATAGACATCCAAGTTGTAGGTGCTCTTGTGGCTCTTAAAGTCTTGTCTCATAAACTGAGGTTTCTTCGTTTATATTTGTAAGTTTGATTTTATAAAATATTAATAGTAAATATTTACTTGTTTATTTGATTTTTATGGTTCAACATACTGCATATATAAAACATGAAAAAACAGTTTGATTGAAATTATATTTCCTTAAAACAAAACAATGTGAATCACGATACTGAATGATGGAATGAAGCATTTTTATTATAATTATTTATATGGAATATTTATTATTTATTTTTTAGAATATTTATTTATTAAAAGAATATATTTTGACCATGTGTTTATTTGAAGTTGTGGGTGTGGGGTTAATCTTGATAAAAGTTAAGGATTTGAGTGTCAAAGTCATTTGACAAGGTGATAAGTGAGGTATTAATTTTGAAGATATTAAGGGTTTGAGTACATAGTATGCATCTTGATAAGGTGACAAATATGTGGGCACGTGAGAATTAGGAGCAATAGATTCAACCTTGGAAACATAAGAATTACAAAGTTTAAATAGTGGTTGATTAAACAACCTTAGGGAATATAGGAGAAGTTAGGAAAAGAAGAAGAATAGGGAGAAAAGGAGAAAGGGAATTTGGTGTTGTCCGCCTTGCCGCCCATGTCGTCCAATCTGCCCAGTCAGCTATCGTCCAAGTCAAACTACCTGCCCAGTCAACTGTCGTCCAAGGAGGTAAAAGGGTAAGATCCAAAGCTTACCGTTGCAAATAAATTTTTACTCCTTTTAACTGGTTTAATTTCCAATATGCTTCCCCTTAAAGTTGAGGGGACTGACTATACAGTCTCTTAGCTCTATATATTGAGCTTTAGCTATACCTTTGGTGAAGATATCTGCAATATTATCCAAAGTGCTACAATATTGAAGCTCAACTATCTGTTGTTCCACCATATCTCCAATGAAGTGATACTTCATATCAAAATGCTTTGATCTGCTATGGTGGACTAGATTGTATGCCAACTGAATGGCATTTATATTACACAATACAATCGAGTTGGACCACTTTGACTTTCTCCAATCTCTTCAATAAATTTTCTCAAACATAGGGCTTGAGTACTAGCATGTGTGATGGCTATATACTCAGCCTTAGTCGATGACAATGCTACAACAATTTATTTCTTGGAACTCCATGTAATTAGTCTTGATCCTAGACTAAAAAAATTTCTTGATGTAGATTTCTTGTCATCTATATTGCTGCCCCAATCACTGTCACTGAAGCCAACTAATTTCACATAATTACATTTTTGGTAATGGATTCCAAAATCCAATGTACCTTTTACATACTTAAGATTCTTTTAGTTGCTTGTAGATGCAGCTCAGATGGACTAGCCATAAACCTTGAAACTAGAGAAACAACATATTGAATATCGGGCCTTGTGTTGGTGAGAAACATTAGACTCCCAACCATGCTTCTATAAGTGGTCATGTCAACCTTTGATGCTCCATCATCCTTGCTCAATTGGATCCCATGTCCAGTTGGAGTTGCAACTGATTTGCACTACTCCATGGCAATTTTCTTGATCATGTCTCGAGCATACTTGTGCTGACATGTGAATATCCCTTTATTTGATTGATGCACTTCCATCCCTAGTAAGTATCGCATTAAAACAAGATCTTTCATCTCGAATTGTTTCATCATGGATTTTTTGAACTCCATATTCATTTTATTGTTACTATCCATAAATATTAGATCATCCACATACAAACAAACTATGAGAATGTCTACTCCATGCTTTAGGTTGTACATAGTTGGTTCACTTTTTCTTCTCGTGAATCCATACTCGCTGAAATAGCCATCAATGCGTGAGTACCAAGATCTTGGTGCTTGCTTGAGGCCATAAAGTGCTCTCTTCAATTTGTAAAAAAGGTTATCCTTTCCCTGTTCTTGAAAACCTTGAGGTTGTTGAACATAAACCTCTTCTGTCAAGTATATGTTCAAAAAAAACTTTTCACATCCATGTGTTGAACATTCCATCCTTTATGGGCTGCTAAGAAAATAATTGATTTGATTGTTTATTGTCATGCAACAAGAGCAAAGGTTTCCTCATAGTCAATGCAAATTTTCTAAGTAAAATATTTTGCTACTAGTCTCACTTTATGCCTCTCAATGCTTCCATCAACATTGTACTTGGTCTTGTAGACCCATTTACACCCAATACATTTTTTTCCTTTGGGTAGCTTTACTAGCTCCCATGTATCATTATTTTTTATAGAGGTTATTTCCTCTTTCATGGCTTCTTGCCATACATTTTGAGTACAAGCCTTCTCATAGCTAGATGGTTCTAGCTGTGTACTAGCCAATAAAGCATAATTGACTACATCTCCCCTAGGATCATGGGAGTCATCATCCCCATACAATTCTAAATTTTCAAGTTGTTACAAAACTGTATTCATTTCACTAGCTTGGCTTCTAGTGAATCTTCTCTGGAAATTCTGATCCAACATTTGAAAATATGGATGATGTTGTAATGTTCTTTTGCCTCTTGATGGAGAGTCTCTGTCAATGTCCATCAATGAAGAACTTACTGATCTCTGTGAAGGACTTGGAGTGGCGGTTGAAGTACTTGATGTAGAACTCTTGCTTGGGCTTGGATGGGGTGGCGTGCCTTTGCTTTTCTTTGGAGACACTTGCTATACCTTTGAAGAACTTACATCTTGGGTCTCACCATCAACAAAAATTCTTTGATGACGACATTCTCCCCCTTCATCAAAAATTACATCCCTGGAGAGTATAACTTTATCAGTCTTGGGATCGTAGAGTCTATATGCCTTTGTAGACTCACAATACCCTACAAATATACAAGCTTGACTCTTTGGATCAAGCTTCTTCATTTTCTCATCAGGAATGTGTACATATGCTAAATAACCAAACACTTTGAAGTGTTTTACATTAGTTTTCTTTTCGTACCACCCCTCATAAGGAGTGACACCATCTAAATTAGAAGTGGGATTTCTATTTAGAATATATACACTGGTTCTTACAGCCAGTATATATGAGTTAGATGCTTAGTCTGAAGCATCGATTTTGCCATTTCAACTATGGTGTGGTTCTTTCTCTCGGCCACACCGTTCTGTTGTAGGGTATAAGCAGTGGTGAATTGCCTTTTAATCCCACTTGCTTTACAATATTTCAAGAATGCTTTTGAGGAGTATTCACCTCCTCGATTTGTCCTAAGACATTTTACATAATTCCCACTTTGATTCTCTACATTGTTTCTAAAATATATGAAGCAATCAAAAGCTTCATCTTTATGTTTCAAAAAATAAATCCAGCACATTCTAGAGAAGTCATCTATGAAAGTGAGAAAATAAGAATAGTTTTCAAGACTCTATGTTTGCATTGGTCCACAGATGTCTGAATGTACTAACTGAAGTGGATAGTTGGCTCTCCACGCTTGTCCTTTTGGAAACTTCAACCTTGAGTGCTTTCCCAAAGCACATCCTTCACAAACCTCCTTTTGTTCATTGATTTTAGGAAGTCCTGTCACCATAGCTTGAGAAGTGAGAAGTTTCAAGCTAGCGAAATTAAGGTGACCATATCGCAAGTGCCAAAGCACACTTGGATTTTTTATAGCTACATTTGCAATTTGAGCTCCTCCTGGCTCATCAAAATTGAGAGGGAATAACCTGTTCTTGGTCATGGGGACTTGTGTGATGACACGATTATAATTATTTTTATCAAAAATGATACATTGTCCTTCATCAAATACAAGCTTGTAATTGTTTTCCATCATTTATCCAATACTTAGCAGATTGTGTTGGAGCTTTGGATTGTAATAGATGTCATGCACTTTCTTTAGTCCTTCTTTGGTTGGAACCTCCATGGATCCAATACCCTCTACTTGCAATATCTTATCATCCCCTAATTTGATTTGGGATTTATAAGTGGAATCTAGAGTAGCAAATAAATTTTCTTTGCCACTCATGTGGTTTGAACAACTAGTATCCAGAATCCATGTGTCATTTAGATTGTGTTCTGATTGTCCATATGAAAGAAAAATATTAGAGGTATCATCTTCTTCTCCATAATTACCATATTGAATACTGCTGCCTTGTGAATATTTTGACCAACAGTCACGAGCGAAATGACCTGGCTTGCCACAGTTGAAACAAGTTGATTTTAACTTGTCACTTCCTTGCCCTTGATTTCCACTTTGTCCTTGATTTCCTCCTCGATTTTGATTTCTACCTCTTTGTTGATTGTCTCCTATGTATGAGTTGCCTCGTCTATTGGAATTGCCTCCTCTGTTCTGGTTGCCTCCTCTGTTTTGATTGCCTCCTTTGTAGTTGCTTCTACCTCTACCTCTTTGCTTGCCTCTGCCTTGACCTCTTCCCCATCCTCTTCAATTATTTTATTGGAAGTGAAGGTCTTATCATCGCCTTCATAGCTAGTTGAAGAAGTTTCAGGAAACCTCTCTTCATGTGACATTAACGATCTGATTAATGCATCAAATTTTAAAAGGGAAATATCTTTGGATTCTTCTATAATTATGGCAATATGGTTCCATTTCTGTGTAAGTGTTCACAACACTTTTGTTACAATTCTCTCAGGCATGATTTTTTCACCTAGTGTAACCATTTTATCCACAACTGCTTTTACTCTAAAACAATAATCATCGACTTTTTCATCATATTTCATTCGGAGATTTTCAAAATCTCTCTTCAGTGTTTGAAGCCTTACCTGCTTCACTTGATTAATACCCTGGAATCCATCACTCAATTCTTTCCATGCAGCTTGTGCAGTTGTACAAGTGGCAATTCTAGGGAATATACTTTTCTCCAATGCAACTTGGACATGAGAAAGAGCAGAAGTGTTGCTCTTTTTCTCTTCTTTTCATGGTTTTTTGTCTACGGAACTTAGTGTTGTCTAGTCTGAGGGTTATGTGTAGCCCTCTTCTATTATGTCCCACAAACCTCTTCCTATGAGCAAGGTCTTCATATTTATAGACCAATACTCATAGTCATAACCATTAAATTCTGGTATAGGTAAGCTATTGTGTGAGGCCATAGTTACCAAAAAACTCTCTTTATTTCATGGTTACAATAAAGTACTTTGCTATTTGAAAGAAGGAAAGAAGAAGAAGGAAGAAATAAGAGATTACAAACTTAATTTAAATCTAACTTGTTCTACTCTATCATTCACTATTTATTCCTCTTGATGTGGGGATGCTATCTCTTGATTCACAAAATTATCTGCTACTTCTTCTTCGTCGTCACTTATCAATATTATTTATGGTGATTCTGGTTCTAATATTTCCACTGAAATACTGTAGTGTGTATACTCTGATTCTTGTGGTGCAGCTTGTACAAATTTTGATTATTCAAATTTACTCCTGAATGAGTTATCTTCAAAGTCTACCTCGTACCCTGAGTCAGGATGCCTTCGATGTGCTATCACTGCATTTTGAAGTTGGTTAAACATAATGTTGAGCCCATAACCTCTTAATTTTTCATCAAACCTCTTTGCACCTTCTCTTGCTATAATTGCACATAAGGCATGATAACAACCATTTGGTCTTATCATCAATGCCTCTTTACAATTTTACAATTTGGATCTTTTGTCTCTTTTACAAAAAAAAACTAAGCCTCTTAGGCTTATTACACAAAATTTCTACAGTTTATGATTCCTTGAATCAAGTGAAAAATTTATCCTTCGATTACAATAATTGTCTCTTAGACAACGCATTTCTTTCTTATATGATATATTAAAAAATATATATTACTATTTAATAGATTAAAAAATAATTGCTTAAAAAAAACTTTAGAAAAGCAATTATAGTTAATATATTAAATATAATATAATTAATTTTAATAATAATATATAAAAAAACTTTATATAAAAAATTTATCCTTCACAGGAATCGAACCCGAGACCTATTTCATGCAAGAATTCATCCTAACCAACTCGGCTACCACTGCCGATGAGAACCCAAGGGCAAGATTACAAGT
Source organism: Wollemia nobilis (assembly GCA_028583015.1). Lineage (NCBI taxonomy): Eukaryota > Viridiplantae > Streptophyta > Pinopsida > Araucariales > Araucariaceae > Wollemia > Wollemia nobilis. The sequence continues at coordinate 28,948,864 of JAQPPZ010000523.1, forward strand.
ATATTCTATTTCGGATCCGATTTCAACAAAAATAAAAAAATTTCAAGCTTTCACTGTCATTGGGTTTCGAACCCATGACCTGCAAGAAGGCGGGCACCTTATGGCTGACTCCACGAGCACATTGAGCTACGCAGCTCGACAAGAATGCAAGGGAAGCTTGCCTTATACTTCTCTCGATCGTGCTTTAATTAATTTGTTTTTAGGATTTGTGTCCCACATCGACCATGCGAAGGGCGATGAAGGTGTTTAAAATCTTCATCAAGAGAATACTCACTCAATTGACTTTGGGTAATCAGTGATTGTCCTTTTACCTCCTTCTTGAGCAATCGCTCCCTGCCACGTTGCTTCCTTTGAGCCTGTCATATGTTGCCATGTTTCTTGTCCTCCTTCTGCCACGTAATCGATCATTCTACCATGTAATTGATCTACGTTAGTTCTGAGTTATCCAGTTTGCATCAACCTTGTTCTCCTCTCGCCATGTGGCGCTCTCTGGATGGTTCTTCTAAGTTGCTCCTCCTTGCATGCTTGTTGTGTGGGCCTACTCTAGACCTCACCTCGATTCACGAATCATGGGCATTCCTCACCTTGGATTGTATGTTGCGGGTCCCACTCGATCTTTCCTCGATGCTCATGTTTCCTGGTTACTCCACCTCGGTCCTTGAGCCTGGTTCCTCAATCGACGTCGGTTCTAGCGCCCTCTTAGACTTTGAATTTGATACCAGATGTGGGCACGTGAGAATTAGGAGCAATAGGAAAATGCATAAATATTCTATTCAACCTTGAAAACATAAGAATTACAAAGTTTAAATAGTGGTTGATTAAACAACCTTAGGGAATATAGGAGAAGTTAGGAAAAGAAGAAGAATAGGGAGGAAAGGAGAAAGGGAATTTGGTGTTGTCCGCCTTGTCGCCCATGCCATCCAATCTGCCCGTCAGCTGTCGTCCAAGTCAAACTACCTGCCCAATCAGCTGTCATCCAAGGAGGTAAAAGGGTAAGATCCAAATCTTACCGTTGCAAATAAATTTTTACTCCTTTTAACTGGCTTAATTTCCAGTAAAGTAAGGGTATCAAATTTGAAGAGATCAAGGGTTTGAGTATCTTCAACATTTTTAGACTTTAATTATAAATAAATTTTAAAATTTGGATTTAATTTCAATTATATTTAACATTATAATATTAACAATACAATATGAAATCTATAAAATTTAAATTCATGTAGGTTAAGTAGTTGCTTAAACTTTTATTTTCATTTTTTTCATAGCTTTTTTAAGTTAATATTATATCTTAATGTCATTAAAATATTTTTATAATATAGAAATGTATTTATTGTAAATAATATATTATTTTGTTTATCATCCAAGTGAAAAGTAGGTAAGTGGAAACATGTGGAGAGAAAGTAATAGGAACAAGTAGACATGGTATGCAAAGGATGATAAAGAAGGTCTAATCAACCATAGATAGACTCTTGAGAGAGTAACCCTATGCTCACAAGAGCTTATATAAAAGGCTATTTTTTAGGAACAAATAGACATGCAAATAATGTTAGGGAAGGTCTAATCAACAATAGGTATCCTCAAGATGGAGTAGCCCTATACACACAAAATCCTTTATAAAAGGATATTTAGTAGGAAAAAGTAGACATACAAAGGATGTTCTAGTCAATGAAGTAGAAAAATTCAAGAGGGAGTAACCTTATGCACACAAGGATCTATATAAAAAGGAGTAGTGTAACAATGAACATCATCATTTTATGCCTATGAAGACATCCTTTTGGAAAATTCAATTAGCATGTTTATTGGGAGTGACAATATATGGAGCAACCTTTGCACATTCTTAATCATTCTAAAATTGATCAAATAAATACCCTACATCTACAAGGCTACAAAGACATAGAAAACTTCTTGTCATAGACCATTTTTTAATTTTCAAAAACTTATGTTATTTTAACACCCTTACACACCTATCAAATCCTTGCTTGAGGTTACTTATGGCCTCCTCAAAACAAATACTATGAACAATGAAATCATCCATGTAAATTTCCACATAGCTAATCACTAGATAAAAAAAATATAAAGTACAGCTATTTGAAAGATTGTAGGACCATTGTATATTTTAAAAGGTAGGACCTCATAAGCAAGTGTGGCATGTAGACATGTAGAAGTTGTATTTTCCTAGATTTTAAAAGCAATCTAGATCTGGTTATAACCACTAAAACTATCTAGAAAAGAGAATTAATTTTTCTATGAAGGTTGTCCAATACATGATGAATAAAAATAAGTGGAAAATTACTTGCTTGAGTAACTTTATTGAGATATCATTAATTGACACAAATTTTCTCTCTTCCACCCATTTGGGTACTATGAATAGGGTAGAGATATCAGCTTATTATTAAGAAGAAGGTAAAAAAAATTGGCATTCAAGATCCTGTGGAGCTATTCCTTAATAGTTTCTTTGAATACGAAATCCATCCTTTATTAGGGTTGTCTTATAGGTTTAGTATTTTATTGAATATAAATGCCATGGGTGTTAATTCATGGATGGATACCTTTCATGTTTCGATAGTCCCAAGCAAAAGTAGAGCTCAAGGGATCAACTAGTTATGGATATTGAGATTTGTTTCCTATCTTGATTTCAACAACTTTACCAACAAATATTTTTTATTGTTAAGGGATTCAATTATACTACATATGTGGGGTAGAAGTTAATTAAAAATGACAGATTTTTTCCTAGAATCTATGTATTCTTTAGGAATCATGTCCTGATAGGAGAATTTGTTATATATTCTAATATTGTCATGGCTTAGACTTTCAAGGGGATACAAATTTTAAATAAAATATCAATTATTGTTTTCTTGTCTACCTATTTTTATTTTAGGGATTAATAGATTATGATAATATTTTGGATAACTACCTCATCATTCTCATCATGATCAACCCATATAAAATCTTGAGCTTATAAAATGCGTTTGATTATTAAAAATAAAATGAAACTTTAGGTTATGGGTCCATTGGAGATATTCATGTTTTCTAATTGATCATTTATATATGCATCAGTTATAGCTAGCCATGGTATAACCTTGGTCTCATCAAAATTAATGGGTCTATCTCATGCTAGTTTTTTACTTTAATACCATGAAATTAATAGTGTATTCCAAAGAATCCATGGTAATGACTAGATCTCTGACTATTCCTTCAAGGGTCATACTTGAGAAATAAACCATTTGTAGGACTATAAGAATAGGTCTAAAATTATGGAGACATAATTGATCCATTATTTTATTAGTAATTATGTTTATTGTTTTTTTTTTATTTCACATGTCTTCTACTACTTCCACTAGTCCCAATGGTAGGTGTTATCGAGTGGTGTGGTACACTAACAGTCCCACCACCGCTCCATATAGTATGATCATCAGTGCCCCAATCCTATGTCAATGCAGCATGTCATCGACATGAAATTCACTATTGTAGATCTCATGTGATGGATCCACCATTAACCTCTACACTATCGCTTGAGGCACCTATGCGTAAATCATCCTCCCTCTAATGGGTATCCTTAATATGTGCCACATGTCCTCCAGTGTGACAATGATCTCTCCCATTGAAAAGAAAAATGTAGATGACTTCGAGTACCACTACTTTAGTGCTATTAGTAGTCGTCAACCTTTAATCGAGGCATCTCTACTAAGTGTATTAGCCCCACCACCTCTAGTGTGTTTCTCTCTTCTGGCACAAGATATTGTAGTACCTCCTCTAGGGTGCTAAGCCACCACTCCCTACTTTCAAGGACATCATGCTATAATAAAAACATAATAATAGTAATAATAATAATAAAATTGCATATCAAGAGCAACCTGAACACCTCTTATATCTTAGTTTCTTTTTTTTTCTCATTTCTTTCTTTCTTGTCTGAATCCATGTCTTGTAACCTCTAGGGTGTAGATTTATGAATCCATGCCTTGTACAATATGGGGTTTGAAATCAATAATTTCCAAGGTTAACCGGATCCATGACTGAATATTGAATCTACGTTCGAGTACCATGCATGAAAAATTTCTCTCGAAAACCCTAAAAAATTCAAAAAAATATAAAATAAAAGAATTCAGAAGTTAGGCTTTAGTCTTTCTTCTTACCCATGCTTGTTGTGCTGCTACATCGACCTTACCCCGTGCAACAGTCACTCGGTGTAAAGGAAGTGTCATTATTCTATTTTCTCTAGAGCTCTTTTTTTTCTTAGTGTGATGAAAATGAATTAGGTTTTTATCTCCATTTACCTTTTATTCCTCATTTTTATATTTTTCTCTCCTTTTCCTTCCTTTTGGTTACTTTTCCTCATTTTTCTTTGTTGACACTTTATTTTATTTTGAGTTAACCATTTTGAATTTCCTCTAGAATATGGTATTCCTTCCAAAACTTGAGGGGGCACCCCTACCTGAGAGGTATTAATGTCCCTAATACCTTGTTTTACATGCATAGTATTAATATTATCCAAAATGACACCATTTTTTCACCACCCCTTTCCTCTAAAATTATCACCCTTTTTTTCTTTGTGTTTGTCATTTTTTCAATAGGTGTCTACATCTTTCTTTGATGTATTTATTAGGCTTTAAATGCATCAAAGAGGGGGGAAAAGTAGATATGGAAATTTGACCCACCCAAATGTGTCATTTTTCTTTAGAATCCCGTGGAAGGCTCTCATACTTGCTATGTGTAAATTTGTACCCTCTTTAGTTTTGTTTTGCTTTGTTTTTCCTAATTTACACTCAGTAAATTATGTGGCATGGATTCAGTAAATTTATATTTTTTCTCTTCAAATATCTAAATTTTGGGTCAACCTTTTATGGTGTTGGCTTGTCCAAGGTTAACTTTTTTTTGTCACCTTTTTGGCCCTCCAAACTATCCTTAAATAAAGGTGTTGAATTCTTTTTTTTTCTAGAAAGAAAGAGATAAGAATTATTTTTGGAAATCTTGATATTAAGTGATCTTTTATGTAATATTCATTTATGTTGGTGTTCTGCTATTATCTTTTTGGTGTGCTCTTTATGATTTACAAGTGGATAATCCTTAACACAAAACTTATCCTCTTGAAGGATGGGTCTTCAACCTTTACTCTTACTTCTTGTACAGGCTTATCAGGTTGTCCTATTTACGTTCATTAACCCTTTAATCATTTTTTTTTTGTATTATAGCTACATTTTTATCTCTATTTTTGGTTTTAAGCTTCTTTGTGCAAATATGTGCCTTGTCTTCTACAAGGCACAAATTTGATGAAAACCTTATTTTTTCCTGTTGTGCATTCTGTCACCCTCTCCCCTTTATTTATCAAATCCATGCTTGATAATTTACAAAGCACAAATTTGGTCTAGATAGGCTTTGGGGAAACCATTTATTCCCAAACCCTAGGGTTTTATTTGGCATATTTTTTTACATTATTTCATTCTTGATGTTACTTTGTTTTAACTTTTGTCATTTTGTTTCACTTGCATTTAAATCATATTAGCTTGGGGGCAACCATTTTGTCCCCAAACCCTAAATTTCCAATTGCCAATTAGTTTAGCATTGTGTATATTATGTTTGCATCTAGTCCATTGTTTCATGTTATCATATATTTTTGTGTTTCTTCCAAGGTCAAGATCATTTCAATTTTTAACGGTTAGCTAAAAGCATCAAGGGGGATTGACTTTTGCACCTCCAAGCTTAGTCATATAGTGGCCTAAGCAGGCCTCCAAATGCTAATCAAGTTTTCTAGGGTTTTTTGAAGTTGTTTTGTAGGATTTAAAGGTGTTTGGATATTCTAGATGCAAAACAACCATCAGATCAGATAAGTTCCCTAAGTAAAATTCTTAGGCCAATTTTTTTATTTCTACCTATTTTTGTTCAAAACCTAGATCATAATAAAATGAAAATAGTTGGTTATATTCATAGGCATTTAAAAGAGAAAATAATATATTTTGCATTCTAGGGTTAAATATGTTTGTGCATTCTAGTTATGATCTTGCATGTCTACCACTACTCTTGCTAGTGCCCATAGTAGGTGTTACCTATTGGTATGGCACACCAAAATCCACACCACAACCTTGTACAGTAAAAACATCAATGCCTCAGCTCTATATCAATGTGCTATCTCATTGACATGAAATCCACTCTATTGGATCACATGTGCCGAATCCCCTAACATCACCTTTGATGCCACCATCAACACATGTACCATGTAAATAGTCCTCTCCCTAATGGGGATCCTCAGTATGAGCCACACATCCTCTAGTTTGATCATCATCTCCTTGATCAATAACCAAAATATGGATGATTTTGAATACCATCACTCTACTAGAGCCATTAGTAGGGCTCAATCTGCCTTAATGCAGAGCATCTCTACCAAGTATAGTAGCCCCACATTCTCTAGTGTCTCCCTCTCTATCGTTATGATATATCTCAACATACTTGAGTGTTCTTGGCCACCACTCTCTACTCTCAAGTACATCTAGTTGCATAATAACACAAATTTGTCATCAATTCATTAGTTCACATATTTAAAAATAATTGAAAATATAAAAATTTAGAAATCCAACTCTTTTTGTGCAAAATTTAGTAAATTCGTGTCTTGAATTATTGGGCATGAATTTGGAAATGCCTCTTGATCAAATTGATACCCTTTCCATTTAGGGAATGAAATTGGCTTGGGAATCCTACCAAATTTGTGGTCATCGATGTATTTTGATAAACATTGCCTAAAAAATGAAAAAAAAAATTACTATTTTTTTGTGTAGGTGCAAAATCAAAAAAGAGAAAGTGGATCTTGATCTATATCTTTTATCAGTTAGTAGCGGTCCCTCCCTCACCCCACGCCATGACAACCTAGTTATTTGGTAGCATCATCTCTCCTTTTCTTATCTAAAGCTCTTTTCACCTCCTCGCATAGTGAGAATGAGTCTCTTTTCCATCCTTTCCCTATTTTCTTCCTTCCCTTTTATTTTTTCTCCTTTTCTTCTCTCTTTATTCTTATTTTTTCCCTCCCTTTCTTCTCTCTCCTCCCCTTTCTTATTTTCCTCTCTCCTTGTCTTATATTTTGCTCTTTTTCATTTTTTTGCCCTTTCTTTACCTTTTTCAAGTTTATATCTAGAATTTTGTATTCCTTATAAAAACTCGAGGGGGCACCCTAGCATTAAAGGTATTAATGGTAGTAATACCGTGTTTTATGTGTAAATTTATAGTATTCAGGTTAACACCCCTTTTTCACCACCCCTCATCCAAACCCGACCACTGCTTTTTATGTTCACCCATAAGAGTCTACATATTTCTTTAACACATTTATTTGGTCTTAAATATATATAAAAGAGGGGGCAAAATTTAGACACAAAAAATTGACACCCAAATGAGTCAATTCTTTCCTAGATCCCTAGCTAGCCACCCAAACTTGCTAAGTTCAAATTTAAGGCCCTTTTGCCTTGTTTCTTGGCCTTATTCCCTTAACTTTACAAAATTCACACCCATTCTATATGGGGCATAAATTTTGCTTACCAAATTTGTTTCTTGTAATGACGATGTATAATTTTGGCTTACTGGATTTGTAGCTTGCATTAACAAGGCATGAATTTGGTATTATAAGGGTTTTTCTCACTAAAATCCCTCCCCTTGTTGACCCAGTTTGGGGTCAGCCTTTACCCATGGTGAAATTTGTTTCTACCCATTTTTTCGTCCACACCTCCTATAAATAAGGGTTTGGATTCCCTAAGCTAGTAGAATGATTTCTAAGAAATTTCTAACTATTGACTCACTCATTTTCTCATGCTATGAAGTGTTATAATATTGCAAGTTGTTTTCCTATTTTAGGCTTTGATGATTGCTACCCGTGGTGATTGGGTAGAGGATTATTTATGATTGGATAGATAAACCTTCTTATAGTGTGTTGAGGATATGATTGTACCTTAGAATTAATTATATGCCTAAGTTATTATTATTTTATTATTTCCTATTTCTTGCAGTTTGTATTCATGTGAGGCATAGTGTACCCATGTTATAAATAGGTTGTTTAGTTTTGGATGTTTAGTTAGACTATTAGAGTTTTCATTTATATTATAGCAGTTAGTTGACATCCTTTTTTAGCATATTGTTATCTATTAGTTAAGTGGTTGGCTGTGTTTGGAAATTTGTTACAACCGCTTAACCTACATGATTATATTGTAGTTTTATAGATTCCATTATCATTAAGAATAAATAGCTTCACATTTTAATTCCATATCAGTGGTAATCAAATTCGAAGGATAATGTTTTGCAGGAAGGAGGACAAGTTTGCCACTTCATTGCTAGGTGTCTCTTTGGTTTTTGCAACTAGTGCATCAAATTCTAGCTAGGTGATTTTATGAAATTGGCTTGAGGCCAACTACAAAATCAGTTTGTGAATCTCAAAAGGTGGTGGAGGGAAGAATTTACCCCTGCACTGTATACCCCTAAAATAAAATAGAGGATAAAATCATGCTTGCCCTAAGGAAGGCAAGAAAATTTTTCCTATGTGGAGAAATCTGTCTGCTTTGAAGATCGGAGGGATCAAGACATTTGAGAAGTAGTTTTAGAGTTTGAGGTAAACATATGGTCAAAAGGATCCATTGTACTCCTTTACGAAGAGTTTAATTAGAGTTTACCAAAGAATATTTGAATTCCAAGTGCTTAATATATTGGGCAATTTTTGAAGGTGTTTACTCCAAGTGAATGCAATAAAATATTAAAATTTAATAATAATATTAATATTTTAATAAGATTAAAATTTTACATTATCATTTTAAGGTAAAAATAGGTTTTTGTCCTATTTGGAGGTATATCACCCTATCATGGCCAACTTTGGTGTGCCAGTCAGGTGCCATCATTGACAATCCCTACCGAATGTCACCTTGGTGCACCATCCTCATTTTTGATGAGGCCAACTACCAACATCGATCAACACCAACTATTCATCATTGGGCCATAGTCCGACCACCAAACGTAGCTATGACAAATATTTTAAATGCTATGACCTGTCGATTGTAGCTTACAATAGCAGACCTTGATGCACAACAAGGTACCATTTTTCATCATTACAACCACACCAAAACTTGTGATCAGATCTCATGATCACAAATGGTGTTTGTAGATAAGAGCTCAGATAGGGACATCATCCATAGGTGGTTAAAAGTAACACAGACTCTCATATAAACCCCAAAACACATCTTAGTTGAAGTATTCCTTGGACGACAAAATCCTAATGTAATGGCTTGGATGATGATGCATTAGCATCAGGTGAAAATAACGAACACACAAATGACATAGTAGAATTTTGTAGGCACACAGGATATATTATTTGCAATATTTTGACATCAATATGATTAGTGGTTGAGTCAGTCATTCAAACAACATGATCACATACCTCAGCGTCCAAGAAATGGAGAATCTAGACATTAATCGTAAAAAACTCCCACTCGTAGATAGATCTTGTTTGTAGATGACAAAGGAGGAAAATAAATTAAAACTTATTCTAAAGGTTTTCCATCTAATCAAATTATGAAATCCAAACCCTAATTTCTCCTCCAACCAATTGTGGACACGTGGTAGATTTTTATAGATTTGATGGGTATTCACGGTGCCAACGTTTGTATAAATATTTTTGGTAAATTTTTGTCAATTCTGGTGTGTTCTGATGGATTGCAGTCAATTGGGAAACGTTTTCAGTAGGGTTTGGGATTTCCAATGCCTTTTTGGGATTTTTTGATCATAGTTACTGTTTCTTGGTGGATACACCATTTTTAGAAGGTGACAATTGTTGGTGAATATTTTTGGTAGGCATTGTGTTATCTGATGTAGTCTTCAGACACCGATGGATAGGAAAGCACCAATGGGAATTATCTAGGCTAGTTTAGCATATACACGTAAGCACATGGCTAATGACCTCAAATCAAACATGGAAAACCTTACTATTATAGTAGAAATTTTTGCATATAAGGTAAAATATATTGTTGTGCAATTAAATTTTGATGATGTCAAAATTCATGATAATCATGCCAACAAAGCAAAATGTGAGGTCAATTTGTATGATGGATCAAGGGATCCTAATGTCTTATCTACATGGATTCTAGATATGCAAACTTGTTTCGCTTATGTTGAAATTCCTGAAGATGACCAATTTTCTTTTGCCACAGTCAAACTCACAAGCTTAGAAAAATTTTTAATTGTAGAAAGACAAATCCATAATGCTACCACAACTTGGAAAAAATTGATCAAATTCCTAAAAAACTATCAAAATTATGGAAAGAAATGCTACCAAAGTGACCTCACAACCAAGTGGTACAGATTGAGGTAAGCCTATAGTATATCAATTGTTGACTACATTTTTCAATTCAATAGGCTAGTGGTTCTTCTTGGTGTGAAAGATTCATAAAATAATTTGATTAACAAGTTCATGTGTGGATTGCAAGATCAGATTTTTAGGCAAATCAAGCATGTCATTCTTGTAGAGGAGAAAGTTGGTACCTCATACAAATATCGACAGGACAATAGTTCCAAAGGAGAGAATCAACATCAACAAAATATGAAGAACACTTTTCATTATTTCCCTCATTCTCCTCCTCCTACTTCTTCTAAAGTGCATTCTTCTTCTTCTCACTATAAATATCCTTATTCTTCAATGTATTGTAGTTTTTGTAAAAAACATGGTCATGTAAAATCTAAATGCTTTACTTTTGAAATAATGAAGAAAAGGAAGTTCCTAATTTTAAAACTTACAAATGAGTAACCACAAGATGGTCCCATTGTGACTATAAGAACAGAAGAATAATTTTAATCTTTAAAGGGTAAAATAAACAAAGTTACCCTTATGATGAATATTTTGGCACAAGGGGGTCATGACCATTTGTTTGTCACTAGATCCCACCTTACACATGATTTTTATGTGGATTTTATCATAGATAATGACTCACAAAATAATATCATCACAAATTCCATTGTAGAGAAGTTGAAGCTTACCATAAAGCCACATCACAAATCCTATGCACATGGGTGGAAGAATGTAGACTCTACATCTAGCATCACACACACTTAACTTTAAATTTTACTTTTGGTGATAATTTTGTGGATAATGTAATATGTGATGACATGGAGATAGATTGTTGTGGACTATTGCTTGGTAAAACCTAGCAATTTGATAGGAATGCAGTATATCACTCTAAAAAGAACACATACAATTTGTATTTGCATGATAAAACCTATTTGATAAAAAGCACTACACCCACATAAAATTTGATGCTAATTTGTAGGCAACTTCATAAGCCATTAAGTCAAGTACTTATTTTGTATCCTACTTGCATAATTCCCACATAAGATAAAGAACAAGCATCATCAAAGGTTCATATCAAAGAATAAGCTTCACTTCCAAAAAATAAAAAATCATAAGAGCTCATCGTTAAGGAACCCATCACTCTCACTCATGATAAATATTTGAACCATTCTATTGACATCATTTTGGGTACACCTATGGACACACAACCACTTGCTCCATAGAAGTTGTCTTTGGCTTTACCCTCTTCTACCATTGCATACACAAAGGAGTAAGCTAAGGTTACTTTCTTTATTCATCACCGATAGAGCCTTCAGGGCAAGGTAACACAGGACTTGTAGGAGACTCCATAGGAACAGAAAAGAGTGATGCACAAGCATTACAGTTCTCACTCATTTGAGGTTGAAGATAAAGTTTGGATTTCTTTGGATAAGTGAAACTTTCCAAAGACACCATTTTAGAATCCTCCTTTGGTACCTAAACCTATCATCAGTCCTACAGTATTAGTGGCACTTGATCGTCAGCTTTCACTCATTTTAAATAGATTTTTCAAGATGAAGATTCATCACACTCGATAAGATTCTTCCACTTTTTACATTGTCATCCACCACAGTAACTTTCCATATATGAGTTACTAGATTCCTCACCATTATATGGTCTATGAATTTCCATATTTGTTGAGAGCATTGGGGTCCAATGCTTCTATGGTTGGGAGGAGTGTTGAGGATATGATTGTACCTTAGGCTTAATTATAAGCCTAAGTTATTATTATTTTATTATTTCCTATTTCTTGCACTTTGTATTCACGTGAGGTATAGTATACCCATGTTGGAAATAGGTTGTTTAGTTGTTGGATGTTTAGTTAGACTATTAGAGTTGTCCTTTATCTTCTAGCAGTTAGTTGACATCCTTGTTTAGAAGATTTTTATCTGTTAGTTAAGTGGTTGGCCATGTTTGGTAAATTGTTACAACCACTTAACCTATGTGATTCTATTGTAAGCTTTATATACTCCATTACCCCTGATGAATAAACCACTTCACGTTTGAGTTCCATATCAGATTACTTCTTCCATATATTCATTGCTCCTTGATTTCTCCATCATCTCATTAGGTTTTATATTTGCTTTAGTTTAATTTTTAAGTATATTTTCGCTATTTTATGCTTAATATTTCATTGTTTTGAGGCCCAAAAAGAGCATATGAACCAAATTCATGCCTCACTTGTATAGGGTGTGAATTTTGTAATCCAAATTCATGCTCCCTATTTACAAGGCATGAATTTGGTAAATTGGGGCTTAGGGGTAAGTTTTGCACCCTAAAAACCTAATTTACATTATGCATTTTTAGTATTCTTCTGTGTTTATCATATCTATATTTCATTTTACTATTACATATCTATTTCACTTTGTTTGTGCATGTTTCAGATGTCAAAGAGCATTTTTCTTTTGAATTATTAGCTAAAAGGACCAAGGGGGCTTGATTGTTGTGCCTCCAAGATCAGTCTTATAGTAACCTAAGTAGATCCCTAAATGCTGATCAAATTTTCTAGGTTTTGTGAAATTATTTTTTAGACTTGGAACCATTGGATACTCTAGATTCAAGATAAATCTTGGATCGACTATAGAATCAAATAAGTTCCCTTATAGGTCTTTATATTGTTTGGTGTTTTCTTTCTTTTCATTTATGTTTAAAACCTAGATAAAAATAAAAAGGAAATCATTTGATTAAATTTCTATGCATTTGAAAGAACAAAACCATATAGTGTGGAGCTAGGGTTTTAATCTTGTTTTTGCATTTCCCTTAGACCCTTTCTCAAATAATTTATTTTACAATCCTAGGGTTAAACATTATTGAATTACAAAATCATACTAGGGTTTAACTCTTGTCTTCTTGCATCTTGTATCTTGCATTGTTCTTTATTTTCATAGTTTACTTTAGAAAGGCCAAAAAATAGGTGTGTGCTTAATTGACACACCAAAAAATTTCACCCTAGACTCTGAGCAAGTTCTAAAACCATTCATAGTGAACTCATCCTTTTGTGTCCCTGAGTGTAGAGAATATAACACACCCTAATGGTTTTCCCTATGGATCCAATCAAGAATCATATGTGATACGACAATTTTCCCCATATACACAAAGCTAAAGCATTATATATTATTTAGAGGATTGGCCCTACCATTATTTGTTGAAATGTATGGCTTGAAAGGAATAATAGAAATTTTAAAAATAAATATCAAAATCATGCCCAAGTTTGGAACCGCATTAGTACCTCTCTTGAAGAATGTCTACAAATATGGTGTTCATCATGGGAAGTCTCAATTATAGAAAAAGAGGTGCGAATATCTTGGCTACATGATTTGAACATACATGGAATAGTCATCTATGACAATGAAATTAAAAAAATGATCTACTTTTATGTCCCTAAGTGTAGAGAATATAACACACCCTCATGGTTCACCTCGGCTTTCCACAGATCCAGTCAAAAATCGTATGTGATAGTGCAATTTTTTCCATCTACACAAAGCTAAAGCATTATATATTCTTTAGAGGATTGGCCCTACCATTATTTGTTGAAATATATGGCTTGAAAGGAATAATATAAATTTTAAAAATAAATATCAAAATCATGCCCAAGTTTAGAACTGTATTAGTGCCTCTCTTGCAGAATGTCTACAAATATGGTGTTCATCATGGGAAGTCCAGTTACAGAAAAGGAGGTGCGAATAACTTGGCTACAGGATTTGAACATACATGGAATAGTCATCTATGACAATAAAATTAAAACAAAGGATCTACTTTTGTGTCCCTGAGTGTAGAGAATATAACACACCCTCATGGTTCACCTTGTCTCCCCACGGATCCAGTCGAGAATCGTATGTGACAAGGCAATTTTCCCCATCTACACAAAGCTAAAGCATTACATATTCTTTAGAGGATTGGCCCTACCATTATTTGTTGAAATTTATGGCTTGAAAGGAATAATAGAAATTTTAAAAATAAATATCAAAATCATGCCCAAGTTTGGAACCGTATTAGTGTCTCTCTTGCAGAATATCTACAAATATAGTGTTCATCATGGGAAGTCTCAATTACAGAAAAAGAAGTGTGAATAACTTGGCTACAACATTTGAACATACATGGAATAGTCATCTACAACAATGAAATTAAAAGAAAGGATCTACTTCGATCTATGGTAAAATGGAAATGTTTAGAAATTGGGTTTATCAAAATTAATTTTGATGGTGCTTCTAAAGGAAGTCCGAAAAAAGTTGGTAGAGGTGGTGTTTTTAGAAATAGTGAAGGAAAAATTCTTCTCACTTATTCATAACCTACTAACAATTATGCAAAGGCTAAGGCACTTCTTACAAGGATTAAAATTGTAGCAGAAAAAATGATGGAAATATATTTCAATTGAAGGGGATCACAAATTATCACCAAGATATTAACAAAAACGGATGTGAAAACTGGATAAAAATAATAATATTTTTGATATTCATCCTCTATTACTAGAGGCAATCTCCTGCCAATGTGAACATATTTATAGAGAAGGAAATCGAGTAGCAGATAAATTAGCGAATTATGGTGTTGATATCAAGGAGTTGATTGTAGAAACATAACACTTCTAAAAAGTTGAAGAATATATTTAAGAGAAAAAATAAATAAATAAACCGTGATAAAAATCTATGCTAAAAAAATATAATATTTTAATATTTTGATGAAAATAATCCTAATAAAAACTACATATAACCTTTTTTAATGCATAATTAAAAAAATAATATATAACAAAAAATATATTCCAAATTTTAATTTTCAATTTAAAATATATATTAAATTTATATTTAATGTTTATAAAAAGTACTACATTTCTAATAACTAAAGAAGATGTTTATCTTTAGTATTTAATATTTAATGTTTATCTTTCTTAATCTTGCGAAAGACAAGATGTTTTCCAAACAGACATGGAAGATTTATCATAGGAAGAGGCTTTGCAAAAAAAATATATATATATATTTAAAGTTAATTTAAGCACATTCATCTTGTTATGATCTAAATCTGATTCTTTTAATAAAAAATTTAAAGTCTAAATCAGTAGGATATTTTATAGACTTTTTTCAACTCTTTAGTAAAAAAAGGAAACTTTTTTCAACTTTTTACTGTTGAATTATTTACTTTTTCTTAAAGATTAGTAGATTGATAAGTTTTAGTGTTTAAGTTTTAGGTTTAAAAGTTGGACATGCTTTTTTTTTTTATTTTTTAGTAAAGTAGTAGTCTGACTTGAATTTGTTGATTTGACCTGAATTTGTTGACTACGTTCTAACTAGACAACAACCTCAATACCAATCCAAATAACAAAAAGGTAAAATAAAGATAATAAAAAACAGCCTTAAGATTTAAAATTGCTTGATAATAGAAAGGAATACCCTATAAAAACAAAACTGAACTGTTTACAGAACCATACGCCTAAAAATAAGAAGTCACGCACCAAACAATGCAGAGACTTATCTTTTACAACAAACATGGTAGATAGATAAGTAGGTATTAACTTCATAGAATATACCATTAACTTGCAAGATACGCGAAACAAATAAATCAACAGAATAAAAAATATCTAAAAAAGATGTCTAAAAAAGGATTCCAAATTAATAAAAAACAAAACTGAACTGTTTACATAACTATACCCCTAAAAATAGGAAGTCCGGTACGAAACAATGCAACAATGCACGAGACTAATATTTTACAACATAGTATATACTTTGTGGAATGAAATTTTATCATTAAATATATCACTAAACTTACAATATACCTGAAATAAATAAATTAAAGATTCCAACAATCAGATCACGTCACTTAATTATTTGTAAGTGTGTTTTTCTTTTATACAGTGCATATTTAAAGTTCAAACCTTGAGCTTACAACTAGAGCAATCACGTAACTTAATTATGGGAGACAAGCGTGTGACCCTCACAATTTTCATCAGCATGCTCTTCTTATTTGCTTTATTCATGGGAACAACACCAGCTGAAGGTTGAAATGCAATGATAATTTGTTTTATGTGTTATATTATCTTCTGATTAAATGTATATTTTTGAATGATTGTTTATTTTCGGTCAAAATCCCTTATGTACATGATAAATATGATTTGCAGGCTCTTCCATGGCTATTCGTGGAAGGATTCTTGATGAATGTCGTGCTGTAAAAAGCTGCTCGCATTGCCCGAATGATAAATACTGGCAGTGTGAGGGGAAAACAAAGTGCTGCTCGACGGGTCTCATATGTCCACATTGTGGTGGATGAAGTGGAGAGTTTATATTGAATAAGACTTGCAGGTCATTTTGATTTTCTTAGAATGCCGTTTGGATTGTAATTGATCATAGACATCCAAGTTGTAGACTTGGGCATACTATTTGATCATAGCCATCCAAGTTGTAGGTGCTCTTGTGGCTCTTAAAGTCTTGTCTCATCAACTGAGGTTTCTTCGTTTATAATTGTAAGTTTGATTTTATAAAATATTAATATTATATATTTATTTGTTTATTTGATTTTTATGGTTCAACATATTGCATATATAAAACATGAAAAAACAGTTTGATTGAAATTATATTTCCTTAAAACAATGTGAATCAAGATGTTTCATACAACTAAAGCTATACCGATAGTTGTTATTGTGAATGATGGAATGAAGCATTTTTATTATTATTATTTATATGAAATATTTATTATATATTTTTTTAGAATATTTATTTATTAAAAGAATATATTTTGACCATGGGTTTATTTGAAGTTGTGAGTGTGGGGTTAATCTTGATAAAGTCAAGGGTTTGAGTGTCAAGGTCATTTGACAAGGCAATAAGTGGGGGTATTAATTTTGAAGAGACTAAAGGTTTGAGTACCTATGCATTTTGATAAGGTGACAAGTAAGGGTGTCAAATTTGAAGAGATAAGGGTTTGAGTATCTTCAACATTGTTCTAGTTAAATTATAAATAATTTTTAAAATTTGGATTTAATTCCAATTATAGTTAACATTATAATATTAACAATACAATATGAAATCTATAAAATTTAAATTCATTTAGGTTAAGTAGTTGCTTAAACTTTTATTTTCATTTTTTTCATAGATTTTTATGTTAATCCTATATCTTAATGTCATTAAAATGTTTTTATAATATAAAAATTTATTTTTTTGTAAATAATATATTATTTTATTTATCATCCAAGGAAAGAGTAGGTAAGTGGAAACATGTGGAGAGAAAGTAATAGGAACAAGTATACATGGCATGCAAATGATGATACAGAAGGTCTAATCAACCATAGATAGACTCTTGAGGGAGAAACCCTATGCTCACAAGGGTTTAAATAAAATATTATTTGTTAGGAACAAGTAGACATGCAAAGAATGTTAGGGAAGGTCTAATCAGGCATCCTCAAGATGGAGTAGCCCTATACACAAAAATTCCTATATAAAAGGTTATTTATTAGGAACAAGTAGACGTACAAAGGATGTTCTAGTCAACAAAATAGAAAAACTCAAGAGGGAGTTACCCTATGCACACAAGGATCTATATAAAAATTTATTGGTGATTAGTGTAACGATGAACACCATCATTTTGTGCCTATGGAGACTTCCTTTTGGAAGTTCCAATTAGCATGTTCATTGGGAGTGACAAGATATGGAGTAAACTTTGCACACTCTTAATCATTCTAAAATTGAACAAACAAATACCCTACATCTACAAGCCTACAAAGACTTAGAAAACTTCTTTTCATAGACCTTGTTTTAATTTTCAAAAACTTATGTTATTTTAACACCATTATGCACCTATCAAATCCTTGCTTGAGGTTACTTATGGCCTCCTCAAAACAAATACTATGAACAATGAAATCATACATGTAAATTTCCACATAGCTAACTACTAGATAGAAAAAATATAAAGTGCAACTCTTTGAAATATTGTAGGACCTCATAGGAAATTGTGGTCTGTAGACATGTAGAAGTTGTCTTTTCCTAGATTTTAGAAGCAATCTACATCTGGTTATAACCACTAAAACTATCTAGAAAAGAGAACTAACTTTTCTAAGAATATTGTCCAATACATCATGAATAAAAAGAGGTGGGAAATTACTTTCTTGACTAACTTTATTGAGATCCCATTAATTGACACAAAATTTCTCTCTTCCTCCCATTTGGGTACTATGACTAGGGGATAGATATTCACTTAGTGTTAAGAATAAGGTAAATAAATTTGGTATTCAAGAGCCTTTGGAGCTCTTCCTTAATAGTTTCTTTCAATATAAAATTCATCCTTTATTAGGGTTGTCTTATAGGTTTAGCATTTTCTTGAATATAAATGCAATGGGTGTTAATTCATGGATGGGTCCCTTTCATGTTTTGATAGTCCCAAGCAAAATTAGAGCTCAAGGGATCACCTAGTTATGGATATTGAGATTTTTTTCCTAGCTTGATTTTAACAACTTTACCAACAAACATTTTTCATTTTTAAGGGATTCAGTTATACTACATATGTGGGATAGAAGTTAATTCAAAATGATATATTTTTTCTAGAATCTGAGGATTATTTAGGAATCATGTCCTAAGAGGATAATTTGTTATATATTCTAATATTGTCATGGCTTAGACTTTCAAGGGGATATAGATTTTAAATAAAATGTCAATTATTATGTTATTGTCTACCTATTTTTATTTTAGGGATTAATATATTATGAGAATATTTTGGATAGCTACCTCATCATTTTGATCATGATCAATCCATATAAAATCTTGAGCCTATAAAATGGGTTTATTAAACATAAAATGGAACTTTAGGTTATGGGTCCATTGGAGATAGTCATGTTTTCTAATTGACAATTTATATATGCATCAGTTATAGCTAGCCATGGTATAACCCTGGTCTCCTCAAAATTAATGGGTCTATCTCATGCTAGTTTTTTACTTCAATACCATGAAACTAATAGTGTATTCCAAAGAACCCATGGTAATGAATAGATATATGACTATTTATTTAAGGGTCATACTTGAGCAATCAACCATTTGTAGTACTATAGGAATAGGTCTAAACTCATGGAGACATAATTGATCCATTATTTTCTTAGTAATTATATTTATTGTTTTTTATTTCACATGTCTTCTACTAATTCCACTAGTTCCAATGGTAGGTGTTATCGAGTGGTGTGGTACACTAACAATCCCACCACCACTTCATAGAGTATGATCATCAGTGCCCCAATCCTATGTCAATGCAGCATGTCATCGACATGAAATCCACTATTGTAGATCTCATGTGACGGATCCACCATTAACCTCTACACTATTGCTTGAGGCACCTGTGCCTTGTAAATCATCCTCTCTCTAATGGGTATCCTTAAGATGTACCACATGTACTCCAGTGTGAAAATGATATCTCCCATCAATAACCAAAATGTAGATGACTTCGAGTACCACTACTCTAGCACTATCAGTAGCTGTCAATCTTTACTCAAGGTATCTTGACTAAGTTATTAGCCCCACCTCTAGTGTGTTTCTCTCTACTGGCACAAGATATTGTAGTACCTCCTATAGGGTGCTAATCCACCACTCCCTACTTTCAAGGACATCATGTTGTAATAAAAATATAATAATAGTAATAATAATAATAATAACATTGCATATCAAGAGCAACCTAAACACCTCTTCTTTATTATTTTATTTTATTTTTCTCATTTCTTTCTTTCTTGTCTGAATCCATGCCCTGTATCCTCTAGGGTGTATATTTATGAATCCATGCCTTATACGATATGGGTTTTAAAATCAATAATTTCCAAGGTTAATCGGATCCATGAGTGACTATTGAATCTACGTTTGGGTACCATGCATGATGAATTTCTCTCAAAAACCCTATTAATTTCAAAAAATTATAAAATAAAATAATTCAAAAGTTAGGTTTTAGTCTTGCTTCTTACCCATGCTTGTTGTGCTGCTACGTTGACCTTACCCCGTGCAACAGTCACTCGATGTGTAGGAAGTGTAATTATTCTATTTTCTCTAGAGCTCTTTTTTTTCTTTGTGTGATGAAAATGAATTAGGTTTTCATCTCCATTTACCTTTTATTCCTCCTTTTTATATTTTTCTCTCTCCTTTTCCTTCCTTTTGGTGCCTTTTCCTCATTTTTCTTTGTTGACACTTTATTTTCTTTTGAGTTAGCCATTTTTATTTTCCTCTAGAATATGGTATTTATTCCAAAACTTGAGGGGGCACCCCTACCTGAGAGGTATTGATGTCCCTAATACCTTGTTTTACATGCATAATATTAAGATTATCCAAAATGATACCATTTTTTCACCACCCCTTTCCTCTAAAATTGTCACCCCTTTTTTCTTTGTGTTTTCCATTTTTTCGATAGGTATCTACATTTTTCTTTAATGTATTTATTAGGCTTTAAATGCATCAAAGAGGGGGGAAAAGTATATATGGAAAGTTGACCTATCCAAATGAGTCATTTTTCTTTAGAATCCCGTGGGAGGCTCTCATACTTGCTAAGTGCAAATTTGTACCCTCTTTAGTTTTGTTTTGCTTAATTTTTCCTAATTTAAGCTCAGTAAATTATGTGGCATGGATTCACCAAATTTATATTTTTTCTCTTCAAATATCTAAATTTTGGGTTAACCTTTTATGGTGTCGGCTTGGCCAAGGTTAACTTTTTTTTTCACCTTTTTGGCCCTCCAAACTATCCTTAAATAAAGGTGTCAGATTCCCTTTTTTCCTAGCAAGAAAGAGATAAGAATTATTTTTGGCAATATTGATTTTAAGTGATCTTTTATGCAATATTCACTTATGTTGGTATTCTGCTATTATGTTTTTAGTGTGCTCTTTATGATTTGCAAGTGGATAATCCTTAACACAAAACTTATCCTCTTTAAGGAGGGGTCTTCAGCATTTACTCTTACTTCTTCTAAAGGCTTATCAGGTTGTCCTATTTACGTTCATTAACCCTTTAATCATTTTGTTTTGTATTACAGCTGAATTTTTATCTCTATTTTTGGTTTTAAGCTTCCTTGTGCAAATATGTGCCTTGTCTTCTACAAGGTACAAATTCTATGAAAACCTTATTTTTTTCTGTTGTGCATTCTGTCACCCTCTCCCCTTTATTTATCAAATCCATGCTTGATAATTTACAAAGCACAAATTTGTCTAGATAGGCTTTGGGGAAACCATTTATTCCCAAACCCTAGGGTTTTATTTGGCGTATTTGTTTTGCATTATTCCATTCCTGACGTTACTTTGTTTTAATTTTTATCATTTTGTTTCACTTGAATTTAAATAATATTAGCTTGAGGGCAACCATTTTGTCCCCAAGCCCTAGATTTCCAATTTCCAATTAGTTTAGCATTGTGTACATTATGTTTGCATCTAGTCCATTGTTTCATGTTATCATATCTTGTTGCATTTCTTCCAAGGTCAAGATCATTTCAATTTTGAACGGTTAGTTAAAAGTACCAAGGGGGCTTGAATTTTGCACCTCCAAGCTTAGTCATATAGGGGCCTAAGCAGGCTTCCAAATGCTAAACAAATTTTCTAGGGTTTTGTGAAGTTGTTTTGTAAGAATTAAAGTTGTTTGGATATTCTAGATGCAAAACAACCATCAGATCAGATAAGTTCCCTAAGTAAACTTATTAGGCCATTTTTTTTATTTCTACCTATTTTTGTTTAAAACCTAGATCATAAATAAAATGAAAATAGTTGGTTATATTTTTAGGCATTTAAAATAGAAAATCATATAGTTTACATTCCAGGGTTAATTTTGTTTGTGCATTCTAGTTATGAACTTGCATGTCTACCACTACTCTTGCTAGTGCTCATAGTAGGTGTTACCTATTGGTATGACACACCAACATCCCCACCACAACTTTGTATAGTACAAACATCAGTGTCTCATATCTATATCAATGTGGCATCTCATTGACATGAAATCCACTCTATTGGATCACATGTGTCGAATCCCCTAACATCATCTTTGATGCCACCATCAACACATGTACCATGTAAATAGTACTCCCCTAATGGGGATCCTCAGTATGAGCCACACATCCTCTAGTGTGATCATCATCTCCTTGATCGATAGCCAAAATGTGGATGATTTTGAATACCATAACTCTACTAGAGCCATTAGTAGGGCTCGATCTGCCTTAATGTAGAGCATCTCTACCAAGTATAGTAGCCCCACATTCTCCAGTGTCTCCCTCTCTATCGTTATGATATATCTCAACATCCTTGAGTGTGCTTGACCACCACTCTCTACTCTCAAGTACATCTAGTTGCATAATAACATAATTTTATCATCAATTCATTAGTTCAAATACTTAAAAATGAGTAAAAATATAAAAATTTAGAAATCCAACTCTTTTTGTGCAAAATTTAGTAGATTCATGCCCTGAATGATTGGGCATGAATTTGGAAATGTCTCTTGATCAAATTGATACCATTTCCATATAGGGAATGAATTTGGCCTGGGAATCCTACCAAATTTGTGATCACCGATGTATTTTGGTAAAAATTGCTTAAAAAATGAAAAAAATAAAATTACTATTTTTTTTGTGTAGGTGCAAAATCAAAAAAGAGAAAGCGGATCTTGATCTGTATCTTTTCCCAATTAGTAGCGGTCCCTACCTCACCCTATGTGATGATAACATAGTTATTTGGTAGCATCATTTCTCTTTTTCTTAACTAAAGCTCTTTTCACCTCCTCGCATATTGAGAATGAGTCTTTTTTCCCTCATTTCCCTCTTTTCTTCCTTCCCTTTTCTTTTTCCTCTTTTTCTTCTCTCTTTATTCTTCTTTATTACCACCTTTTCTTCTCTCTCTTCCCCTTTCTTCTTTTTCTCTCTCCTTGTCTTATCATTTGTTATTTTTTATTGTTTTTCATTTTTTTTGCCCTTTCTTTACCTTTTTCAAGTTTATATCTAGAATTTTGTATTCCTTATAAAAAATCAAGGGGGAACCCTAGAATTAGAGGTATTAATGGTAGTAATACTATGTTTTGCGTGTAAATTTATAGTGTTCGGGTTAGCACCCCTTTTGCACTGCCCCTCTATCGAAACCTGACCACCGCTTTTTATGTTCACCCATGAGAGTCTACATATTTCTTTAACACATTTATTTGGTCGTAAATATATCAAAGAGGGGGTAAAATGGAGACACAAAAAATTGACTCACCCAAATGAGTCAATTCTTTCATATATCCCTAGCTAGCCACCCAAAATTGCTAAGTAAAAATTTAGGGCTCTTTTGCCTTGTCCCTTGGCCTTATTCCCTTAGCTTTACCAAATTCACACCCATGCTATATGGGGCATACATTTTTCTTACCAATTTTTTCCTTGTAATGATGATGTATGAATTTGGTTTTCTATATTTGTAGCTTGTATTAACGAGGTACGAATTTGATATTATAAGGTTTTTCTCACTAAAATCCCTCCCCTTGCTGACCTAGTTTGGGGTCAGCCTTTGCCCATGGTGAAATTTGTTTCTACCCATTTTGCCCTCCATACCTCTTATAAATAAGGGTTTGGATTCCCTAAGCTAGTAGAATGATTTCTAAGAAATTTCTAACTATTGACTCACTCATTTGCTCATGCTATGAATTTTTCTAATATTGCAAGTTGTTTTCCTATTTTAGGCTTTGGTGATTGCTACCTATGGGGATTGGGTAGAGGAGTCTTGATGATTGGATAGATAAGCCTTCTTATAGTGTGTTGAGGATATGATTGTACCTTAAACTTAATTATAAGCCTAAGGTATTATTATTTTATTATTTCCTATTTATTGCACTTTGTATTCATGTGAGGCATAGTATACCCATGTTGGAAATAGGTTGTTTAGTTTTTGGATGTATAGTTGGACTATTAGAGTTGTCATTTGTCTTCTAGCAGTTATTTAAAATCCTTGTTTAGAAAATTTTTATCTGTTAGTTATGTGGTTGGCCATGTTTGGCAAATGGTTACAACCACTTAACCTACATGATTCTATTGTAAGTTTTATAGATTCCATTATCCCTAATGAATAAAAAGCTTCATGTTTGAGTTCCATATCAGTGGTAATCAAATTCGAAGGATAATTTTTTATAGGAAGGAGGGCAATTTTACCACTTCATTGCTAGGTTTCTCTTTGGGTTTTGCAACTAGTGCATCAAATCCTAGGTAGGTGCTTGTGTGAAATTGGCTTGAAGCCAAATACAACATCAGTTTGTGAAGATCAAAATGTGGCAGAGAGAATAATTTACCCCTACATTGAATACCCCTAACATAAACCAGAGGGTAAAACCATGCTTGCCCTAAGGAAGGCAAGAAACTTTTTCCTATGTGGATAAATCTATCTGCTTTGAAGATCATAGGGATCAAGACATTTGAGAAGCAATTTTAGAGTTTGAGGTAAAAATGTGGTCAAAAGGAGCCATTGTACTTCTTTACTAAGATTTTTCCAAAGAATATTTTAAGTCCAAGTGTTTAATGCAATAAAATATTACAATTTAATATTAATAAAATTCAATGCTTAAATTTTTTTTAAGGTGTGTACTCCAAGTGAAAGCAATAAAATATTAAAATATAATATTAATATTAATATTTTATTAAGATTAAAAAATTACCTTATCATTTTAAGGTAAAAATAGGTTTTTGTCCTATTTGGAGGTATATCACCCTGTTGCGGCCAACTTTGGTGTGTCAGCTGGGTGCCATCATCGACAATCCCTACCGAAGGCCACCTTGGTGCACCATACTCATTTTTGATGAGGCCAACTACCAACACTGATCAATGCCAACCATTCACCAATGGGCCACAATACGACCACCAAATGTAGCTACGACCAAGATTTTAAAGTCTATGACCTACTGATCATAGCCTACAATAGCAGGCCTTGATGCACAACAACGTACCATTTTTCGTCATTACAACCACACCAAAACTTGCGATCGAATCACATGATCATAAATGGTGTTTGCATATAAGACCTCAAACAAGGATGTCATCCATAGGTGGTGAAAAGTAACACAGACTCTCGTATAAACCCCAAAACACATCTCAGTTGAAGTATTCCTTGGATGATAAAATTCTAATGTGGTGGCTGGGATGATGATGCATTAGCATCAATCATAGGTGGAAATAGTGAACGCACAAATGACACAGTAGAATTTCGTAGGCACACAGGATATTTTATTTGCAAAAATTTGATAGCAGTCCAATTAGTGGTTGAGCCAGTCACTCAAACGACATGATTGAATACCTCAGTTTCCAAGAAATGGAGAATCCAGATATTAATCATAAAAAAAATCCCACTCATATATCGATCTTGTTCATAGATGACAAAGGAGGAAAAAAAATTAAACATATTCTAAAGGTTTTCCATCCAATCAAATTATGAAATCCAAACCCTAAATTTCTCCTTCAACCAATTGTAAACATGTGGTAGGTTTTTATTAGTTTGATGGGTATTCACGGTGCCAACGTTTGTATAAATTTTTTTCGTAAATTTTTGTCAATTCTGGTGTGTTTCGATAGATTGCAGTAAACAGGGAAACTTTTTCATTAGGTTTTGGACTTTCCAATGCCTTTTTGCGATTTGTTTGACCATAGTTACTATTTCATGGTGGATAGACCATTTTTGGAAGGTGACAATTGCTGGTGAAAATTTTTGGTAGGCATTGTGTTATCTTATGTAGTCTTCAGGCACCAATGGATAGGAAAGCACCAGTGGGAATTATCTAGGCTAGTTTTGCATATACACATAAGCACATGGCTAATGACCTCAAATCAAACATGGAAAACCTTACTATTGCAGTAGAAATTTTGGCAGATAAGGTAAAAGATATTGTTGTGCAATTAACTCCTGATGATGTCAAAATTCATCATAATCATGCCAACAAAGCAAAATGTGAGGTAAAATTGTATGACGGATCAAGGGATCCTAATGTCTTATCTACATGGATTCTAGATATGCAAACTTGGTTCGCTTATGCCAAAAAACTTGAATATGATGAACTTGCTTTTGCCACAGTCAAACTCACAAGCTTAGAAAAAGTTTTAATTGTAGAAAGACAAAGCCATAATGCTACCACAACTTGGAAAAATTGATCAAAATTCTGAAAAACTATCAAAATTCTAGAAGGAAATGCTACCAAAGTGACCTCACAACCAAGTGGTACAGATTGAGGTAAGCCTATAGTATATCAATTGTTGACTACATTTTCCAATTCAATAGGCTAGGGGTTCTTCTTGGTGTGAAATATTCATAAAAGAATTTGATTAACAAGTTCACGTGTGGATTGCAAGATCATATTTTTAGGGAAATCAAGTTCAATGATTCCCTCACTTTGGATGTGGCATTCAAGCGTGTCATTCTTGTAGAGGAGAAAATTGGTGCCTCATACAAATCTCGACAGGACAATTGTTCCAAAGGAGAGAATCAACATGAACAAAAAATGAAGAATACTTCTCATTCTTTCCCTCATTCTCCTCCTCCCACTTCTCCTAAAGTACATTATTCTTCTTCTCACTCTAAAGATCCTTCTTATTCAATGTATTGTGATTTTTGTAAAAAGCATGGTCATGTAAAATCTAAATGTTTTACTTTTTAAAGAATGAAGAAGAAGAAGTCCCTAATTGTAAAACTTATAATTGAGGAACCACAATATGGTCCTATTGTGACTACAGGAACAAAAGAAGAATATTAAGATTTAAATGGTTTGATGAATGTTTTTGCACAAGGGGGTCGTGACCATTTTTTTGTCACTAGAGCCCACCTTACACATGATTTTTATGTAGATTGTATCATAGATAATGACTCGTAAAAGAATCATATCACAAATTCCATTGTAGAGAATATGAATCTTACCATAAAGCCACATCACCAATCCTATGCACTTGGGTTGAAGAATGTAGACTCTACATCTAACATCACACACCCTTGAACCTTAAATTTTAATTTTGGTGATAAGTTTGTGGATAAAGTAAGATGTGGAGTCATGGAGATAGATTGTTGTGGACTATTGCTAAACCCTATCAATTTGATAGGAATGCAATATATCATACTAAAAAAAACACATACACTTTGGATTTTCATGATAAAACCTATTTGATACAAAGTACTACACCCACATCAAATTTGATGCTAAGTTGTAGGTAACTTCATAAGCCATTAATTCAAGTACTTATTTTTCTCCTACTTGCATAAGTCCCAAACAAGAGAAATAACAAGCATCATCAAAAGGCTCATAACAAAGAAGAAGCTTCACTTCCACAAAATAAAAAATCACAAGAGCTTGTGGTTAAAGAACCCATCACTTTCACTCATGAGAAATATTCCAACCATTATATTGGCATCATTTTGGGTACACCTATGGACACACAACCACTTGCTCCACAGAATTTGCCTTTGGCTTTACGCTCTTCTACCATTGCATAAACAAAGTAATAAGCTAAGGTTACTTTCTTCATTCATCATCGACAGAGCCTTTAGGGCAAGATAACACAAGACTTACAGGAGACTCCATAGGAGCAAGAAAGAGTGATGTACAAGAATTACAGTCCTCACTCATCTCAGGTTGGAGATAAAGTTTGGTTTTCTTTGGATAAGTGACCCTTTCCAAAGACACCATTTTAGAATCCTTCTTTGGTACTTGAACCTATCATTAGCCCTAAAGTATTAGTGGCACATGATCATCAACTTTCACTCATTTCAAATATAGTTTTCAAGATGAAGACTCATCACACTTGACAAGGTTCTTCCACTTCTTACCTTGTTGTTCACCACAATCACTTTTCATACATAAGTTACTAGATTCCTCACCATTAGATTGTCCTTGAATTTCCATATTTGTTGAGAGCATTGGGTTCCAATGCTTCTATGGTTAGGAGTGTTGAGGATATGATTGTACCTTAAGCTTAATTATATACCTAAGTTATTATTTTATTATTTTCTATTTCTTACACTTTTTATTCACGTGAGGTATAGTATAACCATGCTGGAAATAGGTTGTTTAGGTGTTGGATGTTTAGTTAGACTATTAGATTTATCATTTATCTTCTAGAAGTTAGTTGACATCCTTGTTTAGCATATTGTTTTATGTTAGTTAAGTGGTTGGCCATGTTTGATAAATTGTTACAACCACTTAACCTATGTGATTCTATTGCAATCTTTATATACTCCATTACCCCTGATGAATAAACAACTTCATGTTTGGGTTCCATATCAGAGTGCTTGTTCCATATATTAACTGCTCCTTGCTTTTTCCATCATCTCATTAGGTTTTATATTTACTTTAGTTTAATTTGTCTATTTTATGCTTAATTTTTCATTGTTTTGAGACCCAAAAAGAGCATCTGAACCAAATTCATGCCTCACTTGTATAGGGTGTGAATTTGGTAAGCCAAATCCATGCTCCATATTTACAAGGCATGAATTTGGTAAATTAAGGCTTATGGGTAAGTTTTGCACCCTAAAACCCTAATTTACATTGTGCATTTTTAGTATTCTACTGTGTTTATCATATCTATATTTCATTTTACTATTACATATCTATTTTACTTTTTTTGTGCATGTTTCACATGTCAAAGAGCATTTTTCTTTTAAATTATTAGCTAAAAGGACCAAGGGGTCTTGATTGTTGTGCCTCCAAGATCATTCTTATAGTAACCTAAGTAGATCCTGAAATGTTGATCAAATTTTCTAGGTTTTGTGAAACTATTTTGTAGACTTGGAACCATTGGATAATCTAGATGCAAGATAAATCTTGGATCAACTATCGAATCAAATTAGTGTCCTTATAGATCTTTAGATTGTTTGGTGTTTTCTTTATTTTCATTTATGTTCAAAACCTAAATCACAATAAAAATAAAATCATTTGATTAAATTTCTATGCATTTGAAAGAACAAAACCATATAGTGTGGAGCTAGGGTTTTAATCTTGTTTTTACATTTCCCTTGGACCCTTTCTCAAAGACTTTATTTTACAATCCTAGGGTTAAACATTATTGAATTACAAAATCATACTAGGGTTTAGCTCTTGTCTTCTTGCATCTTGTATCTTGCATTGTTCTTTATTTTTCATAGTTTAGTTTACAAAGGCCAAAAAATTGGTGTGTGCTTAATTTACACACCAAACACTTTCACCCTGGACTCTGAGCAAGTTCTAAAACCATTCTTTGTGAACTCATCCTTTTGTGTCCCTGAGTGTAGAGAATATAACACACCCTCATGGTTCACCTCGGCTCCCCAGGGATCCAATCGAGAATTGTATGTGATAGGGCATTTTTCCCCATATACACAAAGCTGAAGCATTATATATTCTTTAGAGTATTGGCCCTACCATTATTTGTTGAAATTTATGGATTGAAAGGAATAATAGAAATTTTAAAAATAAATATCAAAATCATACCCAAGTTTGGAACTGTATTAGTGCCTCTCTTGCATAATGTCTACAAATATGGTGTTCGTCATGGGAAGTCTCAATTATAGAAAATGAGGTGTGAATAACTTAGCTACAGGATTTGAACATACATGGAATAGTCATCTATGACAATGAAATTAAAATAAAGAATCTATTTTTGTGTCCCTGAGTGTAGAGAATATAACACATGCTCATGGTTCACCTCGACTTCCCACAAATCCAGTCGAGAATCGTATGTGATAGGGAAATTTTTCCCATCTACAGAAAGCTAAAGCATTATATATTCTTTAGAGGATTGGCCCTACCATTATTTGTTGAAATTTATGGCTTGAAAGGAATAATAGAAATTTTAAAAATAAATATCAAAATCATGTCCATGTTTCGAACCGTATTAGTGCCTCTCTTGCAGAATTTCTACAAATATGGTGTTCATCATGGGAAGTCCAGTTATAGAAAAAGAGGTGCGAGTAACTTGGCTATAAGATTTTAACATACATGAAATAGTCATCTACAACAATGAAATTAAAACAAAGTATCTACTTTTGTGCCCCTAAGTGTAGAGAATATAACACACCCTCATGGTTCACCTCGGCTCCCCACAAATCCAGTCAAGAATCGTATGTGATAGGGCAATTTTCCCCATCTACACAAAGCTAAAGCATTATATATTCTTTAGAGGATTGGCCCTACCATTAGTGGTTGAAATTTATGGCTTGAAAGGAATAATAGAAATTTTTAAAACAAATATCAAAATCATGCCCAAGTTTGGAACCGTATTAGTGCTTCTCTTGCAGAATATCTACAAATATGGTGTTCATCATGGGAAGTCTCAATTACAGAAAAAGAGGTGTGAATAACTTGGCTACAGGCATTGAAAATACATTGAATAGTCATCTACAACAATGAAATTAAAAGAAAGGATCTACTTTGATCTATGGTAAAATGGACATGTTTAGAAATTGGGTTTATCAAAATTAATTTTGATGGTGCTTCTAAAGGAAATCCCAGAAAAGTTGGCGGAGGTGGTGTTTTTAGAAATAGTGAAGAAAAAAATCTTCTCACTTATTCATAACCTACTAACAATTATGCAAAGGCTAAGGCACTTCTTACAAGGATTAAAATTGTAGCAGAAAAAATGATGGAAATATATTTCAATTGAGAGAGCTCCCAAATTATTACCAAGATATTAACAAAAACAGATGTGAGCATAATATTGTTGATATTCATCCTCTATTACTAGAGGCAATCTCCTGCCAATGCGTATAGAGAAGGAAATCGAGTAGGAGATAAATTAGCGAATTATGGTGTTGAGAAACATAACACTTTTAAAAAGTTGAAGAATATATTTAAGAGAAAAAATAAATAAATAAATCGTGATAAAAAATCTATGCTGAAACAAATATAATATTTTGATATTTTGATAAAAGTAACCCCAATAAAAACTACATATAACCTCTCTATATAAAATTTAAAAAATAATATATAAAATATAAAGAAAGAAAACATATTTCAAATTTTAATTTTCAATTTAAAAATATATATTTAATTAATATTTAAAGTTTATAAAAGTATAACTTTTTTAACTCTTAACTCGAGAAGATCTTAAAATACGTATTAAATTTTTTGAATAAGTTTTTTTTAATATAATATTTTTTTCCCCTAAAGAATGGCCGTGGAAGATTTATCTTTCTTAATCTTGGAAAGACAAGATGTTTTCCAAACAGACGTGGAAGATTATCATGGAAAGAGGCTTTGCCAAAAAAAAAAATATTTAAAATCAATTTAAGCACATTCATCTTGTTATTATTTAAATCTGATTCTTTCAATAAAGAATCCAAAACCTAAATCAGTATATTTTTTTCAACTCTTCAATACCGAATTGTTTACAAATTTAAAATATGAAACTTTTTTCAACTTTTTAATGTTGAATTATTCACTGTTAATAAGGATTAATAGATTGATAAGTTTTAGTGTTTAAAATTTAAGTTTAAAAATTGGACATACTTCTTTGTAAAGGTAGTATTCTGACTGA
This sequence comes from Wollemia nobilis, assembly GCA_028583015.1. Classification (NCBI taxonomy): domain Eukaryota; kingdom Viridiplantae; phylum Streptophyta; class Pinopsida; order Araucariales; family Araucariaceae; genus Wollemia; species Wollemia nobilis. Next base: position 28,980,622 of record JAQPPZ010000523.1, read on the forward strand.
ATTTGTTGACTACTTACCAACTAGACAACAACCACAATAGCAATCCAAATAATAAAGAGGTAAAATAAAGATTATAAAAAACAACCTTAAGGTTTAAAATTGCTTGCTTGATAATAGAAAGAAATGTTCCATAAAAACAAAACTGAACTGTTCACAAAACCATATGCCTAAAAATAGGAAGTCAGGCATGAAACAAGGCATGAAACAATGCAAGAGACTTATCTTTTAAAATAGACATGGTAGATAGATAGATAGGTATTGACGCCATGGAATATACCATTAACTTGCAAGATAGGCAAAATAAATAAATCAACAGAATAAAAAATATTTTAAAAGAGAACCAAAAAAGTCTAAAGAAGGATTTCTAATTAATAAAAAACAAAACTAAACTGTTTACATAACCATACTCCTAAAAATAGGAAGTTTCGTACGAAACAATGCACGGACATAGTATATACTTTGTGAAATGAAATTCCAATCATTAAATATATCACTAAACTTGCAAGATAGCTAAAATAAATAAATTAACAAAATAAAAAATATCTAAAAAAATTTCAAAATCTAAAAAAGGATTCCACGAAGACAAGAACAGCAATCACGTGACGTCACTTAATTATTTATAAGTGTGTATTTGTCTTTTATAGAGTGCATACTTCAAAGTTCAAAATCTTGAGCTTACAACTACAGCAATCACGTCACTTAATTATGGGAGACAAGCGTGTGACCCTCGCAATTTCATCAGCATGCTCTTTTTATTTGCAATTGCAGGAACAACACCGGTTGAAGGTTAAAATCTAATGATATTTTATTTTATTTCTTATATTATCTTCTGATTGAATGTATATTTTTGAATGATTGTTTATTTTCAGTTAATATCCCTTATGTACATGATAAATATGATTTTTAGGCTCTTTTATGGCCATTCGTGGAAGGATTCTCGATGAATGTCGTGTTGTAAAAAGTTGTTCGCATTGCGCGAATGATAAATATTGATAGTGTGGGGAAAACAAAGTGCTTCTCAACGGGTTTTTGTAGACACCTAAAACGTGTTATGCCGAGGCGACTACTCATATGAGATATGCTAGAAGACCATATGGAAGACCTGTGAACAAATCCAAGGTATAGCAGTGGTGTTTACCACTCAATTGGACACCATTGCCTAGTCAGTGCTAGTCGGTGCTGACACCCGCGGTTAGCAGTGCTCACCGTGCATGTCAGCTACGGTTAGCACTAAGAGTCAGTTGGCCTTCATCCGACCCAAAGTTGGTTGCAACGGCCAATTGGTTGTAGATTGGAGCGGTTTTAGCGAGGAAGTTTCTGGATCCTTCCATCCAGCTAGCTCAACTGCCCAATCTTGATCTTGGCTTCATGAAGAAGCCATCCCTAGCCTTGGGCCAATGCTATAAGATCCCCCTCTGAATTGGGGATAAGTCTATAGAAGCTTTCAATTGAAGGTAGTGAAACCCTGCCTAATCTGAGAGCCCAATTGGAAAAGAGTTTATCAATTGAGCAGCGAAGCCCTGTCAAATTGCATACTCACCTAGATACATTGAGAGGGACACTTTTGCTACCCAATTGGAGATCACATTGCAATGGAAGTCCTGTGATCCTAGAAGAGCCAAGAAACGCAAATCCGTGCAATTCATGCACAATCTAAGCAATTCAACCACCAAACCTGTCGGAGGACACAGAAGCAACCCTTGACCATCAATTTGGCAAGGTGGATCAACAGTGCCACCCACTCATCAAACCCATGGTGAGAAAATTAGGGGAGATTCCCTTGCTATTCATTTTGCATATTATTTAGTTAGGTTAGATTAGCTTTATTACTGGTTTAATTAGCAACTTAGAGACCCTGACAGATAGATTTATAGTTTTTATGCATGTTGCTTTCATTGTAGAATTTGGCACTCTAATGGATCTTTTTCATGCTCCCATGCTTCTAATTTGGTAATTAGGCTATTGGATAATTAGATGTTCTTTAGCTTACATGTTTTATGATAATATTTTCATGTTTCACATAGTTTTAGCATATTTCTTGTATTTTCTTGATTATTAATAGTCATGATATCTTTTATGCTAATACCTTCTAAAGGCCTCATCAAGAGAGGCTACCTTTGATTTTAACATGCTTTTTGTTATTTCTTGAATGTAGGATTAACAGGGTCGTGCCATTCAATGTAGCAAATATCTCTAATCATGGAGAAGAGGGTCATCGACACCCTAGAGCAGTTCATGTCACCCTAGAAGGCATTTGATTCACGTCCACCCTTGAGATGGATTGAAACACTATTGTAATTGACGTATCAAATGGGTATCCCTAAGAGAGACGAATTTGTAATTTGACTCCATTGAAATCAATAAAGGATTCCTTTTATTTTCTTTATTCATTGTTGTCAATTTATGCATGCTTATTTGTGTATTTCTCGTCAATTGCAATAGTTAAACTAGATGTGGAGCCTTTTTGGTGGTTACAGTAGGCAATCACGGTGGAACTCCACATATCTAGCCATGATTAACTGATTGTTTTTGTTTTTATGGAAGGTGCTCCCTGCGACTGACATCCATAATTAAAAATTTAGCTCGTGGTTGATAGACGTGGGCAACAGTCGCAGCCACGCATCAGAGCCATGGTCAACAATAGACCAATCAGAGAACAGTGGGATAAATTTAATCAAATGTGGACCTGAGGTAGGTTTCACTGTCATTTTCCTTTTTTGTCTTCTCTGTCTATATTTTTCCAACAAGCATGAAATGGTAACCTAAGTAGGACAAACACTAAAAAAGGGTGAAATGAATTAGGTCCATTAGGTTTTTCATTTTAGGGTTTCATTAGGCGCTACTAGGAACAACAAACCTGTGATTGCAGTTTGCCCTAGAATACAGTGTGCTAAAGTGTCCTTGTATGTTGGATTTCTTGCTTGAGGCTCGATTAGAGGCCACTTCATCATTAATATGCATTGTCTAAATATCATGTATATTAATCATGCATGTTTCTGAAATACCAAATGTTATTTTTATGCATATCATGTAGGAAATGATCATGTGAATGTTGTATTATGCATCTTTCCTTTTATGCAAATTAAAAAGAACCACACACACCACATTCCAAAGTAAATGCTAGTGAGTTGGGAGTCATATCCAACCACTAGTAGGGTTTCAACGATGGTGGAGGTGATTTCCATCCATTGCCCCAAATCCTACATACCCTTTGTTCTAGACCAATATCATATCCAATAACCTTTTGTAGCCCAGAAATTTGCACTTCGGAGGATATGACACTGACTAGGTGAAAACGAGTGAGGATCTAGGAGGACCTGTGCTCCCTACCCAGGTGTGGACTTTTATTGCTGCACTTTGGGGGGATTATGCGACCTAGAGTTCATAGCCAAGTTGTCGAGCTACGAGCATACATGTGAAAGCCATTAAAAAATTTATAAAATCATCAATGCTTTGCAAAACATGTCAAGAGTTACTTTATTGATACAACAAATTGAAAACACATCAAACAGTTTAGGGCTCCTTTTAAATTGTAAAAGAGATAATCAACATTGTATTCTTTCCGTGCTAATAAAAGTTAAATTTAGACATAGGATACACAATGGTGCAAACGCAAAGAGGTTGATCCAGGCATAGACCTGAGATCAAAGCCCAAGCTCCACCTAGTCCACAACACGATGTAGAATGCCCTTAATCACATAATCCTCCTAGACATCATTTAGTGAGCATTAGAGGGGATAATTCTACATGACGGGATTCTATTGAGAATACCCCGCTTAGAGGAAGTGCTAGACATCCCTCTATACACTGATCAGAGCATGGGACTTCCCAGCATGGGGGTTCGACATACGATAGCATTTATCATGACCGTATTCCACATGGATCCATAGGTTCTGTCAAAGAGTATTTCATCGAGGGAGCCAAATTGGTATCCCTTCAACAAGTATCTAAGGGAGGCTCATGACCTCCACCTTAAGAGCATAGACATGTCCAAGATCCATCCATTAAGGGGTGAACAGAGAGGGTTGCTTCCGAGCACAGGCCCGCATAGACTCCCAATAGGGGTGAACCCACCACATTCACCATAGATATATCCAAAGTGGGAACAAATGGTACGCTGCCTCATGAGCCATGGAGTAGCAAACAATTGGACGGTCTAGACAAGGTCCTAGGGCATTTAGGATATAAGCCTACACCTGCACCCTCTCTAACTACGTGCATGTGTAGTGGAGGCACCATTAGGACCGTTCAAGATCCTAAAGAGTCCTCCAAGTGTTCTCGAGACATGCGTACTCATGCATCGCATGCAGACACTGAGTATAGGACACAACCTGACATGAATTTCATCTTTACAGACCAAGGCAAGAGTGTGGTGAATTAGTCCATTGGAGGACATACTCATAAAGTCTCTCGAAAAGAGCACACCCTACCATGACCTCAGATGGTTTATCATATTGATAGGGCTCATAGACTAATTTCGGAGGAGAGACGAAAGATTCTACAAGATCAATTAGAGGATGTTCGCACGAAAAAAGAACACCTCAAAAATGAAAATACTTAGAGGCTAAGGTTCATCAAATAGAAATTGTATGAACAATGCATGTGTGAACAACGCATCCTTGATCAGAAAGAGTGTGTAGAGACGAAGGATCGATTGGCCAGCACCTATTTACATCCTCACAGTGAGATTAGGGAGCGTGTCCATAGACGAGTGGCTTCACAGCCTAAGTTACACCCTGATAACATAGAAACACATACTCACCATATGACTCAACATAGAGATCGGTGCCCAGCGTTCGAGCAACATGAGCAAAGGCAGTATGAGAATGAAGTGGTAGAGGAATTAGAACAAGAATATCCAAAAATATTCCAATTCAATGAGGAGGTCGAGCCTAGTCCCCCACCTCAAACGAGGAGGAACCTACCTCTGAAGCCGCCTCCAAGACAATCTCAAGAAGAGGAGTTTCTTTCCTCGCAAGCCTACAAGAACTTATTAGAGAAGGTCCAAACCATAGAGAAGCAAGGGATGGCTTATCAGAAGCCTACCTTGAACAAATTTCACAATGAACCTCTATGCACATTAGTGTCTATTCCAGCATATCTTGAGCATTTCAAGATGCCTTGGTTGGATAAGTTTCATTGGGAGGAAGATGCACAGGAGCACGTGACTAGTTTTCTAGATATGTGCTTTTAGATTGAGAGCAACAATGCTTTGCTCCTACGCACCTTCATCATGACCCTATCAGGACCAACTTGAGAGTGGTTCAACCAACTAAAGAGGGACAACATCACTAGTTTCAAACAACTAGCTAATGCTTCTTGAATGCTTCTCCATTGACGTCAAGAAGAAGGTAAACTTATCTGACCTAGCTGCTCTAACACCACATGACGATGATCCAGTGATGGATTATGGAAAGTGATGAAGGAAAATTATGGCAAAGCTACCATTCTCCATCCCATCCTTCAAATTAACATGAATGTTCATGAAGAATTGTCCTAAACACATTTCTCTATTGCTATAGTTGTAGTAGTACCAGACATTCGAAGAGGCTTTGGCGCAAGCCAAGGTAATTGAGGACATCAAGTTACAGGAGGGTAACTTGAAGCTGAGGAATAAGAAGGAATGACATAAGAAGAGTATTGAGAGACATCAGGCCAAGCCGACCCATGTTAATCAGGTAGTTTTGAACCTTCAAAAGGGAGAAAAATGGCAACAAAAGAAAAATTATCAGGCCCAACCTCTGCCTGCATAGTACGAGCAACGCAATAACAATTACAAGTGTAAAAATAAGGAGCAACACCCACCTTGCATATTCACTCAGTTATTGAAGACGTTGAATTTGATTTGTCATCAGTTATGTTAAGCGAAGGCTATACACTTACCCAAGGTCAATATGATAAACCCTAATCAGCCTAAGCCTAAAGGCTATAAAGATGATCAATATTGCATCTTTCACTGAACGAAGGGCCACAACATCAAGGTATGTTGGTCCTTCAAACATCTTGTGCAAAACATGATCGATATAGGTACGTTACTCGTTGACAACCCATAAGTGTCTAAAAATCAAAATATGGGGATTTACAAGAATTCTCTACCTAATCACGAGGTACCAAAGAATAATGTTGGCCAAGTCAACCAAGTTCGCATCGAACCACCAACCCAGGGGTTTGTCAAAATGGTCAACGTTATCACGAGGAATGCAAGGTATGAACGATTGAATCAACCTCCAGTGCCTATTAGGGTCTAAGTTGTGCCTCATCCAAGGCCATCCCAATATGTGCCCAGCCCACTAACTAGACTGATGGTGACCATCAGAAGTAGGTTGGTTCAAAACCTACATATAATTCCAGCAAAGTGGTCAATGTATGACCTTATTCAGCAGTCTCCTAAGCACAGGGAGATTCTCATGGACATCTTAAGGTCCATCAAAGTGTAGCCTCAGGATCCCAAAGCGTCTACACACTTTGTGGAGCACATGCAATAGTTTCAAGAACTGGTCATTCAATTTCATGACCACAAAGTCAAGATGATTTCCACTATTATAGCAGAACCGCCACTACATATTATCGCTTATGTGAACCACAAACCATTCAAGTAGGTTTTGATTGACACGGGGTCATCGATCAATATCATAACTACCAGGGCATTGAATCTCTTGAAATTACCCAAGATGCATATCGTTCCTTCTACCTTCACATTGAGATCATTTAATGATGCATTATGCTCGACAGTCGGTACTATAGTTTTACCTATCCAAGTGGGACTAAAGACCATCTTGGTGATGTGTCACGTAATCAAAGGTGCTATGCAGTATAATATACTTCTTGGGAGACCTTGGATAAGATAAATACGTTGTGTCCCTTCTATTTTACAATAATGTATCAAGTACATTCATGAGAGACAGGTTCACATGGTGCCTTTGGATGAAGAACCCTTTAAATACGTGAATCTAGCAGATTTTCCAAGGGAATTTGTGCTCCCCTCAATGCACCTAGATGTGTGACCAATGTCACAAATCAAAGATCCAGGAGGTATAATCAAAGAAGTGTGTGCTAGACCCACAATGTCTGTATCTCAAATATCAGAGCACACAATAGCTACTTTCATTAGACCGACTGCATATATGATACAGCGAGATGATAGGAAGTTAAAAGATAAGATAGGAAAAAAAGAAGATAAAGCAAAAGCCCAAGTCAGTTATCGTTGAAACTCCTACTCCCATGGAAGTAGAGTAAATTCAAGGAAGAGTCGAAGAGGTACCTCAACCTACTTCACCTGTGTCTTCAATAGGGTCATTTGCACCGTAGATGACTGTCCATTTGGTTAATCCTGGGTTATGGGAATACATTGTGCAGAATGTGATGTTCACACCGATTATCGAGACTACACACGACATGGACCGACCGTGAGCCCATCGCCTTCCCATAGGGATGATGGAACCATTGATAGTACCACATAACCAAACCAACTTCATCTATGGAGGGTTAGACTAGAGCACATATTCTGTGCCCATGGATAAATATGATAATGAATCATTTGCCATGAATGTTCATTATCTTTCTAACCCAGACTATGCCATGAGATACTTCAAGTGTTATCATTGGCATGGTTACGATCTTGAACTATTCGAGCAAGTATGTAAGAAGCTTATAGAACCACAGTATCAGTTACCTACTGATAGGTTTGGTTTGGGATTCTATAGTGGAGGACAGGCTGAACTCCTTGCGGTATCTTTAGACCGCCTATACCTCAATCTAGAGGGTGAGGTTGAATTCAATCCATACCACATTGATCCTTCTATGTTCCATAGGGATAACAGGATGGTGTCTTACATCACCATAGCACCATCTAAGACATATCACAAGGATATTTTGGTGGATAGTGAGTCCTTACCCAACGATCAATCGAAGGATGAGGCTGAGCTGATCTATTTGGAAGTATCGTATTTATGGTGCTTATACCCGATTTTACTGTACAAGGATGATAGTGATCAATATATAGCCAATATGGGGCCATATTTTCTAGAACACCTCATTCTAGTGGGGGAAAATGAGGGTCTGCATTACGATAGTGATGAAGAAGATGAGACAGAGAGAGCCTACTTAGGACATCCCTACTTATGCTATCGCAACGTGTCATATACAGCTAAGGATATGCATAGAGAGATCAATATCCATCCTCGCCTTAGAGGGATACAACTGAATATTAATATGATTTATCATATGGTGTTTCCCGATCCACCAACTTACATAGAGCTCCTTGAGCCCAGTGATCCCTGTCTGTTCATAGACCAAATTTGGAGATCCCTGTACCCCTAGAACCACATCTCAAAGATGCTAGTTTTGCTAATGATAAGTCACTTGCATGTGGTCTTGGAGATATGATCCATTTCATCAACATGGTCTCCATTTATTTGACCACTCCACTCCACAATCTGACTGATCTGTCCAAACCGTTGCATTTAAATGTAGATGCCATCAATTTGGATCACACTGATTCACCTCTAGAGCCTAAAGATTTCTTCCCTAATGAAGAAATGTTGCAACATTTCCATTTTGTTATAGGCTATGCACATGATGTCTATCATGTTGAGGATACTTCCAATGAGGAACCTATAAACCTAGCAGATGACATCCACTTGATCCCTATGCCTCATCAGTTTGATGAGGGATCCCATATGTTAGTAGAGGAAACCTTCAAAGTGGACATCAGTAACAATCCCACCAATCCAAGTAAGGTTAAATTTGGAGAAATTTTAACTCCTTATGAGCATGCCAACCTCATCCATCTACTGAGAGAGAGACCTGCTCTCTTTTCTTGGACTTACAAGGATATGTCGGGTCTAAATCTGAAATTGGTTACTCATAACCTTTCGCTAGATCTATCAAATAAGCCAGTCAAGTAGAAACTCAGGAAGATGCATCCAATAGTATCCTTAATGGTTAAGGATGAGTTGCAAAAGTTGTTGGATGTAGAGTTTTTTATCTCCATCAACTATCCAAAATGGGTATCCAATATGGTGTTTGTAGGAAAACCTAATAGAAGGATTCATATTTGTACAGATTTTAGAGACCTGAACAAGGCAAAACCAAATGATTCATTTTCATTGTTGAATATCGATGCTCTTGTAGATGCAACTACAGGTCATGAGATGATCTCCTTAATGTATGGTTTTTTTGGTTACAATTAAATTTATATTATGCCCAAATACTAGCACAAAACTGCGTTTATAATGCCATGGGGAATATTTTGCTATAAATTTATATCATTCGGCCTTAAAAATATTGGTGCCACATATCAATGGACTATGACATATATCTTTCATGACTATATGCATAAAATCTTAGAATATTATATGGATGACTTGTTGGTAAAGTCATTACTGTGTTTTGAGCATGTGGAGGTCCTGAGGAAGGTCTTCGATCTCCTGATTGACCATAATGTCAGGTTGAATCCTAAGAAGTGCATGTTTGGCATAACTTTAGGAAATCTATTAGGGTTCATCGTTTCAAAATGAGGCATCAAAGTTGACCCAGCAAAGGTTAAGGCTATTTTGGAAATGTGTCCTCCCACGAACATCAAAGAATTAATAAGCCTTTAGGGTAAAGTAGCATCCATAAAGGGATTTATCACTCAATTATCAAATAAGTTTTGACCCATGAATCGACCGCTACACAAGGGGGTCTCATTCAATTGGGATGAAGACTATCAAGAAGCCTTTGCTAAAATAAAGCAATACCTAGAGATGCCACTAGTGCTAGCTCCACCAAGGCAAAATGTGTCATTTATGGTATATATATCGGCAATCGAATTTGCATTGGGAACCATGTTAGCCCAAAAGAACATGCAAGACAAAGAACAGACCATATATTATATTAGCCGCACCTTGGTGAGCTGTGAGATTAGATATGCATATGTAGAAAAGTTGTGTTTAGTAGTAGTGTTCGCTACCAAGAAATTGTGACACTATATGTTGAGTCATATGACATATGTTATATTCAAACAAAATCCTTTGCAGCATATGATGAGCAAGACATATCATAAAACATGTACAAAAAAGTGGATCATGTTACTAATAGAATTCGATTTGGAATTCATAAGCAAAAATTCCATTAAGGGACAAGTCATAGCAGATCAACTGGTTGAGGCACCTCTCAAAAATAGTAAGCCCCTCACCATAGAGCTTCCTAATGATGCATTTTTTTCCTTATCAGAAGCACCCAAACCCAAATAACTAGAAAACAAAGCCGATATGACCTTGTTCTTCGATGGTTCAAAGTGTGAGCAAGGGGATGGTGTAGGAATAGTGTTGTTCATACCACAAGGAGCTCCAATGCCCTTGTCATTCAAGTTGGACTTTCTTTGCACTAAAAACAACGTTGAATATGAAGCCTTGATTTTGGGCCTCAAAATAGTGGTTGCCATGAAGATAAAAAGGCTAAATATCTTTGGTGATTCCATTCTCATTGTGAACCAAGTTAAGGGATTATTTCAATGTCAATGCCTGGTATTGAAAGCTTACAAGGATCTTGTTGACACATATCTAGCTCAACTGGAATGGTATGACATCAAGGAAATACCTCATTTGTCCAATAGATTTGCAGACACAATGGCATCTTTGGGATCTCTAATCCCTTAGAATCCATCTGCCGATTTTACTACCATCCATGTAAAGACGTTGTCACACTTTGTTGTACAACATGAAGCATTGGATAATAAAGAGTCAATCAACATGATTCATGTAGAACCAAACCATGACTGGTTCTACAGAGACAGATACTTTCTGAAGAGAGCACCTTGGGGGTCTTTGATCTCACAAGATTCGATAGGTAGTGGTACTGCCATTCACCACAGGGTTGTTTTCCAGTCTGCATTTGCAAATGTAGAACCATAGGGGGATAATTATGTCTTATCAGTTGAGGCCAAAGCTTATCATAACTGGATGTCATAGATATATGATTTTCTTAAACTTGGTATAATTCCTCAGGGATTGTCGCATGCCGCAAGACACACATTCAAACAAAAAGCGACAAAGTATGTCTTGTTAGCAAACATCTTGTACCGTAGAAGCTACAATGGAGTTCTCCTTCATTGTATTGAGCCCCAAGAGTCATCTTGCGAAATTTAAGAAGCTCACAATGGTACATGCGGTGGCCATTTCAAATACATGGCTATCATAAAGTGCATCCTTTGAATGGGTTATTATTGGCCCACTATGGAGAATGATTGCAATATGTATGTCAAGAAGTGCATTAAATTTCAGCATCATGCTAATCTTACACACCTACCATCACAGGCATTACAACCCATTCAAGCGGCTTGGCCATTTGCTCATTGGGGACTTGATATCATAGGCAAGATCTCTCCTTCATCATCGGGTTGACATACTTTTATTATCATAGCTACTGAGTATTTCACTAAGTGGGTGGAGGCTATTCCCTTAACAACGACAACCAAAGCGCGTATTGTTGAGTTTATACTCACCAATATCATTAGTAATTTTGGGATACCATCCAAGGTAGTTTCAGATCATGGAACATCATTTAAGAACAAAATCATGAGAGTTTTGATGTCTAAGTGAAAGAACAAGGATACGGAAGCCCATAGGCGTACCGGGTGCGATGCAAACAAAAGCATATAAAACGTTAAGTCCTACAAATGAACAAATGACTAAAGTGCATAAAAAAGGAAAAACAAATGAACTGAAATGAGATATAAAGCAAATGTAAAGTGCAGCCCCTATTTTTATTAATTTTGCTTTGAGATCAGGTTACAATACGTCTCCTTCCTTTTTAGGAGCTAGGAGCGTTAGATATAGTTTTGTTACACCACGAATGGTACACTTCCCTTCGGGATCTTCTATGTGCCCACATTTGAAATGGGCAGGCCAAACGTCACTACTGCTTGCATGAATGCATCTGTAGTTCCTTGCTACCCCTCCAATGTCGAGATCCTATGTTCAAAGAAACATCAAACGATTAATAGCACCTGCGGATGAAGGGAAATATGCAATCCCTAAGACCTCCGATTAATGCATGCATGAAATAATTTAAACGGTAATCAAAACATGTCAGAATAAGGTGAAATTTGGACAAAAGCATGCAAACACTATCAGGAACACACTACAAAAGGAATAGTCGAGAAATCTACTATAGATTTCTAATTGCTCCGGGGTGGGACGATTAGGACTGTCATAAAATATCAAAAAGCAACCTCCTAAATGTCCCCTCCAGAGGCCTCCAAAACACCTTCAAAGTTGGTTTTAGGTAAAATATGGTATTTTGAGACGACCTAGAAGGTCGGATTCTATAGATTCACCCTCGATTGCCCTGTATCCGAAGATGCTCCCTGTATGTTAGTGAAAGCAAAAAATAATTAAAACACAATCAAAACTCATCAGAATGGCATGAAATTTGAATGGAAGCATATGTGAATGACATAAAATGAAATGCAAAAGAAACAATGAGGAAATTTATTACATATTTCTATTCACTCCGGAGTGGGGCGATTAGGACTGTAGTAGTGTGGGGGGCACCCAAGGGTAGGACGCCTACCGTTTGGGGCTTGGTTTTGACACCAATCCACTTGGGATGGGTCCAAAACCTCCTAGGGGGTTGTGTCAGCAAATTGGGTGGGGTATTGTGGTTAAATTATTGGTTTTTGAGTCTATATTGTGCTTCGAATGTTCACCCAATAACCTCCCCTCCAAAAGAGATATCAAGGATGTAAGAAGCACAAGTGAGGGGTGAGGATGTAATTCGACAGCACTCTATTTCTCCAAATGATCCTGCTCTATTCTTTATTGGGGTGAGAAGACTCACCATTTTATAGACCTAAAGGTCTGCTTTGAATGTGCATATAGAGGCACCACATGGCCATCATGCCTTGTCAGGGGAGAGAAAATTCCTCCCTGATTAAGGGCTCCATGACTGCCTCTATGACTACGTATTTGAGCTCAAAAATGCTCACTCACACTCCCATGCATTGAAGGTGGAGTTGAGTGGTGGATCTGAGCTGCCATTTGTCAAGGATTGACCTTTTTCCTATCAAACCTGCTATTTGCCCCACCCTGGATTGATTGCTGCTAATTGTCCCAGGGTGGGGCAAATAACATTCTATTCACCCCAGGGTGGAACGAGTAAGGAGCATGATGCTTGAAAGGTGTCAAATTGACCTCTGACCTTCCAAAACTACTTTGGGAGTGGTTAGGACCACTTTTTAACCTCTCGGGGCTGCACTAGTGGCTATGTATGCCAATTCGGTCAGTGCTTGTATCCACATGATCAGATTGGTGTTTTTTTGGTGTCTATAGATGCCCCTTTTTGGGATGCGCTGTGCGTGGCACAGTGCTGAGAAAAAATAGATAACCAAAGCACTTAATGATTAGGGTTTATCAGTAACTATTGGAACAAAATCTACCTTGGGTTGTTTAGTTGCACCTTAGATTTTGTCAACATTGAAAAGATGAGAAGGTTTGAGACTTTTCGCCTGATCTCCAGAGAAGGCTGGTTCCTTGAAGTTTTTTATGGGAAAATGGGAAGAAAGTAATACTGAAAGAGAGGGAAATATAGCTGAAGCTAGATCTAATATATGGTGCAGATTAGACAACAACGAAGATAGATTTACTTACTTCTATCCAAAGCATTTAAACACATTTCCATGCAAAAATTATATAATTTTAGATATGATTTCTAATATTTCGTTTAACATGCGTATATATTAGATTCTCATTCTATAAATATGATTCATGTATTGCAAAAGTTTAGATATAAGAACAAACTCAATTTACAATTCAATATTATAAGCAAAAATAAAGAACATTAATACATACACTTGCACGATATGAACCAGAAGCCAATGGGAGATGTGATTTTATTGCTTGTATTCGAAGTACATGCATTCAGTCTTGTAAACATCCAAGAGCCGACCTTTTTTCTGGAGTTGCTCACCCCTATATATACCCTAAAAGAGTATCTTTTTCTAAGTACATCTTACTATTTTACAAGCAATCATCTACAGTTTCTAATAATACCCAATAAGTCTTCTATGAATTAGATATATTCTCTACAGATTAGATTCTAGACGAGCCTATCACATTTTCAATCATCTGGCAAGCCTGCTCCATCCTAAATTTTTGATAATCATGTCAGAAATCACTTCTTGGTGTCAGTGCATGCCTTTGATTGCCAAAAATACATTTTATTCCTTTATAGTTGGTGTGTCATGAAATCATGAAATTCTTTCCTTGCTTTGCTCTTTTGCCGCCTCCAGCCATGAAATCATGACATTCGTCTCTTGTTTTGCTCTTCTACTACTTCTAGCCACGAAAATGAGACATGTCACAAAATCATGACATTCGTCTCTTACTTTGCTCTTTTACTGCCTCACCGCGAAAATGAGACATGTCACGAACTCATGACGTCCATCTCTTGCTTTGCTCTTCTGCTGCTTCTAGTTGCGAAAATGAGACATGTCACAAAATCGTGACATCCGTCTCTTACTTTGCTCTTTTGCTGCCTCCCGTCGTGAAAATGAGACATGTCACGAAATCGCGACATTCGTATCTTACTTTGCTCTTTTGCTGCTGAAAACACGAGATTCCGGAAACAAAAAGGAAATACTAAACAAAATCGTATTAAAAGGAAAGAACACAAATGAATGAACACAAGATATAAAAGCAATATAAACTATGGCCCTTTTTATTGATATTCTTTTCAATTCGTGTTACAATGCGTCTCCTTCCTTTTTAGGGGATAGGAGCGTTAGATATTGATCTCTACAACTCGTTTCAGAATTCCTTCTTCCGCGTGCCCACATATAAAATGGGCGAACCAAAACGTTGTCGCCGCTTGCGTTGGTACAGGTCGATTCCTCGCTGCTCCTCCAATGCTGCAAATCTGCGTTCAAAGAAACAAACAAAGAATCAGTAGCACTCGTGTATGAAAAATAAAAGATAAATCTAACTATGGCTAAAATGAATCTAAATGAACTGAAAACTTGATAAAAGCATAAACATGAAACTAGCTAAAAAAACTACAAAAGCAATAAAGCGGGAGGGGTGCCCGAAGGCAAACCACCCGCGGGTGAAACTTTGCTTCGACACCAATCCGCTTAGGATGGGTCCGAAACCTGATGTGATGTGTTGTCGGCAAATTGGTAGGATATTGTGGTCAAAAGAATGGGGTGTTGGTTCTTGATTCGTGCCTTCAAAAGTCACCCAATAACCTCTCTTTCGATTAAGAGATTATGGATGTTGAAAACACAAATCGCAAGTAAATGAATTAGCAGCACTTCGTCGCTCAAAATGCTCCAGCTCGGTATATCTTTTGGGTGAGGAAACTCACCATTTTATAGACCCAAGGGGTCTCTTTGAATTAACATGCAAAAGTGTTTCTTTGCATGAATGCTTTGTGTGTGCAAAAAAGACTTCTTCTTGATCAAGGGATTCTTAACTGTCTCTGTGCATGTCTTTGTGTGTTTTAGAAAAGCTCACTTGCACTCCCATGCAATGAAGGAATAGCTAAGTGGCAAATCTGAGTTGTCTAAAAAGCTTACTCTCATTCCCATGCAGTGAAGGGAAAGTCAATTGGCGGATATGAGTTGTCAAAAGAACTCACTCGCACTCCTATGTCATGCAAGAAAAGCTAAGTGGCAGTTCTGAGTTGTTACATGCCGAGATTTGACTTTTTGCCGGTCAAACCTGACATTCGTCCCACCCCGAAGCGAGCGCCGGTAATCGTCCCTGGGTGAGACGAGTATAAGTCAGCACTCGTCTCTGGGTAGGACGAGTAAAACTATCACTCGTCCCTGGGTAGGACGAGTAAAACTAGCACTCGTCCCTGGGTGGGACGAATAAGCAATAAAGTGTCTAAAAGGTGCCAAATTGGTTTCTGACTTGCAAAATTGCTGTGTGAGTGGTTAGAACCACTGTTTAACCTCTGAGGGCTGCCCTGGGGGCTGTGTGTGTTAGTGCGATCAGTGCTTGTCGTCACATAATCGGATTGGTGTTGTTTTGGTGTCTACAGATGCCCCTTTTTGGGAAGCGTTGCACATGGTGCAGTGCTGAGCAAAAATATATAACCAAAGCACTAATGATTAGGGTTTCTCAATAACCTAACCAACTCTTGATGCCCCAAGTATGGAAAGGGCATGCATTCTTGAATCCTTGCTTCTGACGAGCTAAGGAACTAAAATCAAGCATTAACCTGGTTCGGTGAGGTATTACTTGAACTTAGACATTGATCAGTCATGAATAGGCAAAGGGCGCAACCTTTTGTTGTGGGAACCTTGAGTTCATGATTCACGAATGCCAAGTATATGATCGATTTGTGATGATTGCTTGTTTGCTGCCCCAAGCAGGGCGTGATTGTCTTTTGCAATGATCCTTTGAATGCGTGTCATTTCCAAGACTGGGTATAATGGTGTTGATTGGCAACTAAGTGTGACTACCCCCTCAAGCGACGAATCGATGAGGGAATGACCGACATGAGAAAAGCGACGAGTCGCTTGACCCAAGATGACTTGTGCAAGGGTGCCTTTAGATGGTTTACCGCTAAGCATGCTCGAGCAGTTCCCCGACTGTTTTGACCTTTTTTTTTTTTGGTTTTGTTGGCATTTGTCATTTTTATGTTGTGGTTGTTTTTGATTTTTCTCTTTTTTTTTTTTAATCGTCCCGGGGTGGGACGAGTGCCAGGATGGTACTCGTCCCGGGGTGAGACGAGTGCATCTCCGATGGTACTCGTCCCGGGGTGGGACGAGCGCGCCGAAAAGCGCTCGTCCCGATAAAGGACGAGTACCAGCTGACAAAAAGTATAAATATGCAAAAATGACGGTTTTGGCTCATTTGCACTGTTCAGCGATTGCGATTTGGAGCTCTGGGAGGAGGAGGTAGATTTCTGACGCGAAGCGCTGCCGGATCATCCAACCACCATGAGTGCACAGACCGGGTCGTCGAGCGGCGGAGCCGAGGCGAGACCAGTAAGTGCACTATCTCCTCGATTGTGAATTTGAAAAATGCAAATTTGTTTTTATGGTGTTTTTCTTGTGTTTAAACATGAAACCCTAATTAATTAAATTAAAAGGTAAATGAATGACACCGAATGAAACATGGATGCAAACCTGATGGAAACTTAGATGGAAAACCATAGGATAAACCCAAAATGAAACTTAGAGTAACACTTTTAGGGTAACCATGGTTAAAAATGTTTTTCTATGTGAATGGTAAAACTTAGGTCGAAACCATAGGTAAACCATGCCCATATTTTTGTGTTATGTTTATGGAATTAAAAAATGGAAAATGAATGAATTTGTTTTTTGTTGAAATGGTAAACTTAGGTCGAAACCGTAGGTAAACCATGTCGATTTTTTTTATTGGTTTTGATGAAATTAAAGATGAATTTTTTTGGTTGAAATGGTAAACTTAGGTAAAACCGTAGGTAAACCATGTCAAATTTTTTGTCATTTTTGATGAAATGAAAGGTGAATTTTTTTTTGTTGAAATGGTAAACTTAGGTAAAACCGTAGGTAAACCATGTCAAATTTTTATTGTTTTTTGATGAAATTAAAGATGCAAAATTGATGAATTTTTTTTGTTTTGAAATGGTAAACTTAGGTAAAACCGTAGGTAAACCATGTCAAATTTTTGTCATTTTTGATGAAATTAAAGATGCAAAATTGATGAATTTTTTTTTTTTTTGAAATGGTAAACTTAGGTAAAACCGTAGGTAAACCATGTCAAATTTTTGTCATTTTTTATGAAATTAAAGATGAATTTTTTTGTTTTGAAATGGTAAACTTAGGTAAAACCGTAGGTAAACCATGTCAAATTTTTGTCATTTTTGATGAAATTAAAGATGCAAAATTGATGATTTTTTTTGTTTTGAAATGGTAAACTTAGGTAAAACCGTAGGTAAACCATGTCAAATTTTTATCGTTTTTTATGAAATTAAAGATGAATTTTTTTGGTTGAAATGGTAAACTTAGGTAAAACCGTAGGTAAACCATGTCAAATTTTTGTCATTTTTTTTTTTGATGAAATTAAAGATGCAAAATTGATGAATTTTTTTTGTTTTGAAATGGTAAACTTAGGGAAACCGTAGGTAAACCATGTCAAATTTTTGTCATTTTGTTGAAATTAAAGATGCACAATTGAAAAATGGAAATTTTTTTTTTTTTTGGATGTACATGTGAATGAAAGATGTTACTGTACAGTTATGCATTTTTGTACATGTGATGGTAATTTGGATGCATGTTTTTGATGTTTGTTGTTTTTTGTGATGTGCAGGTGGTGAAGAGTCGACATCGAGTACCGACCATTTTTTCTAATGCCCGCGAGGCGTTGAGTGATGATGACTGGGAGTGGCTTGATGCCTTAGGGCTCAAGCATGTGGCTCGGTTGGATGCAGTTGTGGCAGATCGGGCGTACATTACAGCTTTGATCGGCCTATGGGATGTTCGTACGAACACCTTCCATCTTTCGACAGGGGAGATGACTGTCACCTTAGAGGACGTGTATCGGATTCTTCGGATTTCGATAGACGGGGTTCCCATTCGGACGACACCACGAGGCCAGAGGACGGCTGTATTGACGCGGTACTTTGGATATGGAGAGGATGATGATGGGATGACTTCATTGGAGAGGGCAGAGTTGGATTGCCACATTGGGGGGATTCTGGTACGGTATTGGTATGCGAGGGGAATGTTGGGAGTGAGGCATGCGGTACTCATGAGCCTCATTTCCAACATGCTCCCGCGACCACTCATCAGAGCGAGGTTCCCATGGAACCTATTGGAGGTGGTATGGCAGTTAGTGGATTTCCCGATGACAGAGCCGGTTATTATGAGATGGGGTCAGACGCTGTTGGCGCAGTTGTATGATGAGCTATACGAGGTCCGCTGTCGAAGGCGGAAGGGGATGGGGTGCAGTTTCTTGTTGCAGTGCTGGGCATGGCAGCACATAGCCATAGAGCGACCACGAGGGTTGCCCTGGACTACCCGAGCCGAGATGGTGGACAGGGATATTGGGTATGGTGCTTTATGGTATCGATCAGAGGAGCGGGGGCATAGTCGGCGGTTTGCGGGAGACGTAGACCATTACAGAGATGCATTGGCATGACTGACTCCCGGAGATGTGATATGGCGGCCATATCGGGATTGTCCCGCATGGCCAGAGGCTGATGAGTGGCTTCGATGGGTTCGGAGGGGGAGATGGGTGATTGGTCGACATGGGACAGAGCAGGAGTACTTCCATTACCTCCGAGTGATGCGACAGTTTGGGGTACGCCAGGGGTTGCCTGGGGAGCCCGTAGCCTATCGGCGTCGGAGTGATGAGAGGACCCTAGCTGCGCCGATCCTCGAGCCACTGGGGGAGGAGTCAGATGCCGTACTAGACATTCCAGATGTAGATGACGTCAGAGTGACTACTGAGTACCAGGAGTGGTGGACGCTGCGGCAGTGGCGAGGTGAGGGGCCATTGGGCGGAGAGGAGGCAGCGGGAGGCGGAGAGGGTGCGGAGGCACCAGGAGAGGGTTGGGGAGCTCCTGCGGATGTGGAGATGGTGGAGGTGGCAGAGGCAGGAGATGACTTTGAGGAGGAGGAGCAGCCGGAGATGCAGGATGCTCCAGAGCAGGCTGGCTTGGGGGAGACAGAGGCGGGGTTGCACGCTGAGGTAGCACGTCTGACGGGGTTACTGCAGAGGCGGGATGGAGAGCTTGCGGAGATGACGCAAGAGAGGGATCTCCTACGGACACAGTTGGCAGGGCAGGGGAGCGCAGGGGCTGCGGCTCACCAGCAGGCAGGGGATACGGATGCTGCACGGGAGAGGGATCTCCTACGGGTGCAGCTAGCACAACGTGATGATGCCATCGTGTACTACCATAGGCGGGAGGCAGAGTGGAGGCTACGGGAGGCAGATTTGAGACGACGGGAGGAAGCTTGGGGGCGGCATCGGGCAGAGATGGAGGGTGAGATTATCCGCCTTGGTGGGCGAATACCAGAGCCTCCGGCCAGTGGCTCGTCGCACAGGACGAGAGATAGCGGGACGGAGCAGTCAGCATCATCCCGTGCAGGCGACGAGAGGAGGGCGGAGCGAGTGGTCGGGATGCAGGGGCGAGCAGTCACCCTGAGAGGTCTCAGAGGACGGATACCACGGGGGGTAGCTCTCGTCGCACCGATCCTGCGTGATCATGGTGGCCGACGCCCTAGGCTGGGGGTTTTTGAGATTTTGGATGATGGGAGTGAGGTCCGAGGACCAGTTTTGTAGCCTACGGGCAATTTTTGTTATGATATATATACAGATGATTCTTTTTGGTGTGTATCATTTTTCATGAGTTATTATTATGTGCATGTTTTTACATTGATGTATGCATATGCGATTATGAATGTGATGATTCTATATGTTGTTGAGGGAGTTGGGATGCAATGATTTGTTGATGATTTGTTGATGCACCATAGACTAGACAAAATTGGATTGACTTGCTAGAGTAATGGGATAACTTTGTGGAATGCTTGTGCATGTGGAAACTTTGTTTTGGTATTTTGTTTATTTGTGGATGGTGATGTACGGAATGAAATATACCAGTTGTTTTAAAATGTAGTTAAGCTTTTCTGAGATGCAGATATTTTAACTAACTAGCCAAGACTGTACATTTATCTCGCAAGACTTCTGAACAAGGTCTAAATCCGACTTGAATTTAACCAAGTTATTTCACATCCCTGTGTGTGCAATTGAGTTCATTTATGTGGTATTTGTCAAGATACCGCCAAGTGCGGATGGGCTTTCAACCGAACCTGTACTGAGGATCACCTAAGTAGCTCCACTAACTCCTTTATTGTATTTAGTTAGATTAATCTGCGATGCTATCTAGGATACCATAAGCTAGCTCATCCACATGCAAACATTGATCTGCACACAAGTTAATGTGACAGATATATCGTCATGCGGGAGGTTTACCACCAATGACCAATAGGCTATCAACCAAACCGATATCGAAGCTTGCCTCATGACTCGTCGAAATATCGAGAGTTCCAGGGATTCAAGTTCGACTCCCTTCTTTTCTTCAAGGGTATGGGGATACTTGCTCTTTATAGTGATAAAATCACTTGTTTATTTTTATGATAGTACTCGTCTTTTTTTTTTTTTTTTTTTTGAGCAAGGGATTTGAATATGGAGTGACGAGAATCACTATTGTTTGTGCCTTTTGATGTGTGCACTGTAGGATGTCAAATTTTAGTGTTTTGACGTTTTGCAAATTTTTGATGTTTTTGCAACTTTTGAGAACTTGGGATTCATGGGGAATTGGGTAGGGAGGATGCTTGTCCTTTTGCCAACTCTCAGCATTCCTAGGGTCAATTGCATAGGGGGATAAGCAAGATAGCCGTTTCGCTTATGGTAACCGGGATTACGGTGCAGGTTTCATCTTTCGTTCACACAACTTAGGAATTATTTTATGTGTGTTAATTTGTGTTGGGATGCTACGTACCAAGGTGGGATCCAAGTAAAACTTTCCCATGTAAAATCTGCTTAACTGTGTACAGTTTTTGGCTAGAAATTTAAAGACATCTGAATGACGAAAACCCTATATACATTAGGCGACACTGACGATGCTAAAATAAAAGGGTGATATGCTGGATGTAGGTGTTTATGAAAATGGATTTGAGGTGGAAATGATGGAATTGCCAAGTAATGACAGCCTATGGTGCTTTTGACTTGTATGACCTAGCGAAGTATGCAATGTATGGATGCAATGCTTAATGCAACCTATATTTTTGTATTTTTATTTTTATGAGAATGCATGGAAATGCAAATGTTTTTGTGATTTTGTTTATTTGTTTTTTTTTTTTTTTTTTTTTTTTTTGAGAATGCATGGAATTGAAATGCAATTGTTTTTGTGATTTTTTTTTTTTTTTGATTTTGATTTTTATGTTGTTGTTTTTGTTGATTTTTGAATTTTTATGTTGACCAAGCAGTTATGGTAATGCTTGGAGCTTTTGGGTTGACCAAGCGATTGTGGTAATCCTTGGAGCATTTGGGTTGACCAAGCGATTGTGGTAATCCTTGGAGCTTTTGGGTTGACCAAGCGATTGTGGTAATCCTTGGAGCTTTTGGGTTGACCAAAGGGTTTATAGATACCTTTGGGGCATTTAGGGTTGACCAAGCGATTGTGATAATCCTTGGAGCTTTTGGGTTGACCAAGCGATTGTGATAATCCTTGGAGCTTTTTGTTGGGCTATGGCTCTCTAGGTGTGGAATGGCCTCAAATGAATGATGTTCAAGGGTTCTGTTTCCTTGATTCCTTCAAGAGAGGCAAGCCGGTATGTTTCGGGTCCTATTTTACTATCAATGATGTAAGGACCTAACCAGTTTGCCGCAAACTTATCCCGTAGATGGGACGACAAATTAGAATTCTGTTGGTTCTCTTTTAAGACCAAGTCACCAACCTGAAATTCCCTAAGATGGACTTTCATGTTGTATGCTTTCTTAAGTCGCTCTTGATAGATACGCAAATGCTCGAGAGCATTAACGCGTCGTTCGTCGAGCAACGTCAGTTGATCTAACCGGGCTTGTCGCGCAGTGTCATCATCGATGAACTCTTGCATTGAAATGCGCAGGGAAGGAATTTCCAACTCAAAAGGCATGACTGCCTCGGAGCCATACACCAGCAAAAATGGAGTTGCCCCAATGGGCGTCCGAATGCTGGTGCGATAAGCCCATAGGGCAAGCGGGATCTGAATGTGCCGTCTTTATGATTGTCTCGCAACTATCTTTTTAAGAATGGCGACTAGCATTTTGTTGGACGCCTCTGCTTGCCCATTTGCCTACGGATAATAGGGTGTCGAAAAGCTATGCTGAATCTTGTACTTTGTGGTCAAAGCACGCACATATTTATTCTTGAATGGTGTCCCATTATCCGAGACTATTTTGGATGGAATACCAAAACGACATATGATGTTATGCAAAATGAACTCCGCAATGCGGGCTCCAGTCGTAGTGGTCAGCGGAATTGCTTCCACCCATTTGGTAAAGTACTCTGTGGCCGTTAAAATGAACGTGTGATGACCAGACGATGTAGGGGAGATCTTGCCAATTAGATCAAAGCCCCACTATGAAAAAGGCCAAACCGATTGAATCGGCTGTAAGGCCTGAGAAGGTACGTGTGTCAAATTAGCATGGTGCTGACACTTCACGCACTTCTTCACATATGCGCAACAATCTCGCTCTAAAGATGGCCAATAATAACCCATGCGAAGAATGCGCTTTGCGATGGCCATACCGCTGAAGTGGCCACCACATGTACCATCGTGAGCTTGGGTGATCGCCCAAGCGGACTCTTGCTGGTCCAAACAACGAAGGAGGATTCCTTCATAATTTCGACGATACAAAATGTCTCCTAACAAGACATGCTTTGCCGCTTTCTGTTTGAATGATCTTTTCGTGGCTTGTGTCAATCCAAGTGGGAGATTACCTAGCTTGAGGTAATCCCGAATGGGTGTATACCAGTCTTGCTGATCAGAAACCTCGATAGTATGAACGGCCAATCCCTCTTGAAGTTTATCCCGAACAAAAGCTGAGCAGGAAAGAACTTGTAAAAACAACGTGGTGTTGCTAGTAAGAGGGGTCGGGGAGAACAAGGACCCCCAGTTGGCTTTAGTCAAACAATCTCGAATTCGAGAGAACTTATCCGGAGATGGTTCAATCTGAATCATGTGGATTCCTCGGCGTCGGATCGGAGCTTGCACGCTCCATCGCAGATTGCGATAATGTTTTAACCTGAATGGTTGTCATTTCACCAGAAGAGTCTTGCGGGATGAGTGACCCCAAGGAGGCCATAGTATCCGCAAAATGATTTGATGATCGAGGGAGTGCCTCGATGTCATACCATTCAAGTTGTGCCAAGAATTTATCCACAAGGGCTTTATAAGACTTCAAAAGTGGACATTTACATTGGTATATCCCTTTTACTTGATTGACAATTAACAGCGAATCACCAAAGATATTCAATCGTTTAATGTTCATGGTGATTGTTGTCCGAAGACCTATGAGCAAGGCTTCGTATTCTCGCATTGTTGTTGGTGCACGGGAAGTCTAATTTAAATGACAAGGGCATTGGAGAACCTTGTGGAGTGAAGAATACAATTCCCGCACCACCCCCTTGCTCACATTTAGAACCATCGAAGAATAGGGTTATGTCAGCCCGTGACTCGGGCTCATCGGAATCCTGGCGACTCCGAGACATGGAAGACCCCATCATCGGGTAGTTCAAAAGTCGGAGGCTGATCGTCTTCAAGAGGAGCCTCAGCTAGTTGATCGGCAATGACTTGACCTTTTATAGATTTCTTGTCCAATGAACTCTATGTCAAACTCCGTCAACAACATGATCCATTTCGCCGTGCGGCTACTATGATAAGTACGACTCATCATGTATCGCAATGGATTCTCCTTAGACACAACATACGTCTTATTACTAAGCATGTAGTGGCGTAGCTTTTTGGTAGCAAACACCACCGCCAAGCAGAGTTTTTCAACATATGCATAGTTAAGTTCATAACTGACCAGGGGCGGCTAAGATAGTATGTAGCCTGTTCTCTGTGAAGTTCATTTTTCTGGGACAACATGGCGCCCAGTGCCACCTCAGTGGCTGAGATGTATAAATAGAACGGCACTCCTGGTCTGGGTGGTGCCAATACTGGCGGCGAAGCCAAGTACTATTTAATGTCGTCAAAGGCTGATTGGCACTCGTCATCCCAATGAAATGTGACCCCTTTATGCAATAATTTATTCATGGGTCGGCATTTGTCAGATAACTGCGCTATGAAGCGCTTGATCGACGCAACCTTTCCCTGTAGACTCCGGAGCTGCTTGATGGTGGTTGGGGGACGCATTTCAAGGATTGCCTTGACTTTGTTTGGATCAACCTCAATTCCTCGTTTGGAGACTATGAAACCCAAGAGCTTTCCAGAGGTGACGCCAAAGATGCACTTCTTGGGGTTTAGTCTGACTTTATGCTCAATGAGGCGATCAAGGACCTTACTCAAGTCACCGATGTGATCTGGGCACAAAAGAGATTTGGCCAACAAATCATCCATGTAATCTTCCAAAGTTTTGTGCATGTAATCGTGAAAGATGTACGTCATGGCACGTTGGTAGGTAGCTTCAGACATTTTTAAGGCCAAAAGGCATGACCTTATAGCAAAATGTCCCCCAAGGCGTTGTGAATGCCATTTTTAGTTGGTCCTCAGGATTAATACGAATCTGATTGTATCCTGAGAAACCATCCATAAGGGAAAGCATTTCGTGGCCCGCTGTAGCGTCTACCAACGCGTCGATGCTCGGCAAGGGAAAATCATCCTTAGGACTCGCTTTGTTAAGATCTCAAAAATCAGTGCATATGCGAATCCTCCCATCGGGTTTCTTGACAGGAACCATGTTAGACAACCATGGCGGATAATCCACACAGATGACAAACTGGGCATCCAACAACTTTTGTAACTCATATTTTACCATTAAGGCCACTGTTGGATGCATCTTGCGTAGTTTTTGCTTGATTGGCTTGATTGTCGGATCAAGCGTTAAATTGTGCGTGACTAGCTGTGGGTCTAGTCCCGGCATATCCTTGTATGACCATGCAAAAACCTCCTTCTTTTCCTTAAGAAGGGCAACATAATCGGCTCGCTCTTCGGGGGAAAGACTTACCCCCAGCTTGAGAATCCATGGATTCATTGGATCTGTGTCGATGTCTACATCAGTCGTTGCTTCAATCGACATATGGGATCCGTCTTCCAACCGGTGTGGAATTGGGATCAGATGGATATCGTTTGCTGAATTAAGATCATCATTAGGAACGTCAAGTTCCTCTTCAGCATGGAAGACATCCTCGAGTCTGTCCTGGAGTGAAATGAAACATCCCACCGCAAGGCCAATACTCTGATGGAGATGGTGGTGTGTCAGCGATCCCAATCAATAGCTTCTATGTCTAGATGCAATAATCATGTTGGATTGGCTGGATCATGGATGGGGGCGGTCAAGTCAATGGAGACCATGTTGATGAAATGATTGTAATCTCCATTACCGCAAATGTGACAACTCTGACATTCTGGATGTTCTTGGTGCTTTGGATCTGGCTCTGTAGGCACTGGCACAAAGGGATCAGCCCTATGCGTGGACCTACAAACAGGGTCTGCCCTAGGTACAGATGGTTTGATAGGGTCTCCAGGCGAAAGATGCTCGTTGTATGCCTGGAGTGGCGGATGCAATAATTGCTATAACTGCGCCAGGTTGAAATGCCTCCTAGGTCTTGGATCTATGTGTAAGTGTTCAAACATGTCATCTATGTCCAAAGGATTTTGTTGTTGTTGAGGTAGCCTATGCTCACTAGGATCATTCAATGGGAACATCATCAGGAAGTCCTCCTGATCGTCATTCATTTGATATTCATGCGAATGATCGTACTCCGACTCATCTTCAGAAGACCCTTCGTGGTCTTGTCCATCTTCCCCTTGTGGGTGAGTCCATGAGGTTTCTCCTTGTTCGGCCGTAGGGAAAGGGTTGTTGAGGTCAACAAGGTTATTTGTTTGCAATGGGAAATAATCCCCCAATGTATAAGTTGTATTTGGATTGGCATATGGATCTGATGCCAACCCATCCTTGTTGCCTATCCCTAGGCCTTGCATGTTTTCGACCAAGATGTCGAGGGGCAAAGGGTGATTAAACCCTACTCCCGACTTGTCATAAGGCATTTGGTATCTTGGTTGACACAAAACACGCATTCCTTGTTCATACCGGCCTAACCCGTATCCATGCCAATTGCATTGGCTAAGATATCGTAATGCGAAGTCTGGGTTAGCCAGATAGTTGACATCTTCCACAAAGGGATCTTCATCTTCTTCTTCTTTTCGAGAAGGTTCAACGCCATGATCTAGGCCCCCAAAAATAAAGTTTGTCTGATTAGGTGGGTAGCCTAAAGGAACCACCGAGCCTATGGGGAGTCGAGGTCTTCCCATGTCTTGCATAGATTGAAGTGTGGGCGTTGCAACAACATTGCGCACTATATACTCCCCCATGCCTGTGTTAGACATCTCAACAGTAATTGTTGGTGATTGAGGGGAAGCGAATGGGAGTTCTCCTTGAGTCCACTCCATGTGGGGTGAACTAGGCGTCTCAACTTCCATTCTATTAGGCGTCTCTTCTGTAGAGATGTTGGAGACTAAAGGTGGTTCCGCTTCCAGGGGCTTCTTTCCTTTGTCCGTTGGAGTGGCCACCGTAGGTGGCGTCATTGTGGGAGGACCGGATGAAGAAGATGATCCCGCCTAAGAATTTGATTGATTTGGTGATGAAGATTCTTGCTTAGTCGGACCCCGTTTAGATGGATTTAACTCGGAAATCCACGTGCGTTGAAGGAAGGGTCGATTGCAGCATGATTTGCACTGAGTTGCAATATTTAAAAGGTTCCAAATCTACGGGGACCACGTGCACTTGTCCTTCAAATGTATATTTCAAACATTGATGAGCAATTGAAGGGACACACTTCATATCCCGGATCCAAGGCCGCCCAAGCAAGATATTGTAAGCCATCTCACCTTCTAAAATGTGGCACAACGTATGAATGGTCTTTTGTCCCACTTGGATGGGCAGGACAATTGTGCCAACTGTCGAGCATATCGTATCATTAAATGCTCGAAGGGTATAAGTGGAAGGTGCAATGTGAGAGGTCGGTAGTTTCAAATGTTTCAAGGCAGCGAGTTGTAATAAGGTTACTGGACGAACCAGTGTCTATCAACACCCGTTTGTATGGAGTCCCGTTGACCCGCGCAATAACGTGCAAGGGTGGATCCGTTACATCTCCAGTCACAATTTTTAGCTCATCTTCCCCGAAGGTAATGACTGGTTCAATACACTGTTTGACATGCCCCACAAAATTGTTGAACGAATCCGCTTCGTGGGGTTGCAATTCAATTGCCTTTAATATCTCCATAAGAGCTTCCCGATGGGGCGCCGATTGTTGAATAAGCTCATAAATGGAGAGCCTAGCCGATGTGGTCCATAGACTTTGAGTAAGTCTAGTTCGAATCGTGGCCACCGGTCTAGGTGGGGGCAACTCGTGTAGGATTTGGTTGATGTTGTGACGTGGATGAAGCTTCCCTAGGGGTCGTCGGGGGACAACTCCCTGGGTGTCTCTTGTTTCTTGTCACAATGCTAATCATCCCAACATATCCCTCCATGGGGTAACTCTGTTGCACTTCATTGACATGCAGAGGTTTTGTTTGTGCATCATGTGTGGGTAAAGGATCTTTGAAAACACCCATTTGTTGGTTGTTGGGTGCGATGGGGTTATCCACTACCAATGTGTGATTATCAATGAGATCTTGCACTAAACCTTTAAACGTCCAATAGACATTAAGGTCATGCCCTTTCCTTCTGTGGAATCTACAGAAAAGATCCTCTCTATACCCTTTAGGCTTTGGCGCATTAGGATCAATTGTTGGAATATCTGGCAGATTAATCAAGTTTGCCACTGACAAACGGTCAAACAAGGAATCCCTAGACTCAGTGTATGGTGTAAATTGTCGCTTGGGGCGACGTTGCTGATTTTGATCCTGCTTCTTGTTATCTTTCTCATAATTATTGTGAGGCACCGCTCGATAGTTAGCCTTTGAAGGCTGTGTTGCTTGGGCAGGCGTAGGGGCATTAATAGCAACTTGATTGACCGCGACGGGTTTCTGTTGCGTATTCCCTGTTTTGGTGCTCTTGTTCCACTCTTTTTTCTTAGGCTTGGCAATTTTGCCATCCCGTATCTTGATCTCTTCGATACGTCTAGCTTGCGCCAGAGCTTCTTCCAAAGTGGCGTATTGCTGCAGCCTGCAATAGCACAGAGATCGATCGCAAACAACTCTTTGCGAACATTTGAGTTAAGTCGGACATAGGAGGGAGGTAGGACAACTTTGAAAGCACCGTCCTCCACCGATTCCCATATGCTACCATAGACTCCTCCTCATACTGTTTGAGGCTAGCTAGATCACTGAGTGACGCCTTTTTCTTTGTATTGAAAGCAAAACGTTCTAGGAACGCGTCCACTAGTTGATCCAAGTTGTAGATGCTATGCTTTGGTAGATGGGTAAACCAATCCGAGGCAGACCCTGCGAATGTGGTTATGAATGTTCTCAATAATAATGCATCATTGTCTTGTATACCAAAGCACAGGCTCAAAAATCTCGTCACATGCTCTTGAGCATCCTCATCCCCTTTAAAGAGTGCCAACTGGGGCAGCTTGAAATGTTCGGGGTATGGAGGTGCTGGCACTGATGGATGTATCGGATGACTACGGAGTTGGCGTAAGGTAGGCTTTTGAGGCCCACCAGTCTTAAGTTCCATATTCTCCAAGCGTTCCAACAACACTTTGTAGGCATCGGAGGATATAATTTCCTCCTCCTTAGTTTGTTCCCGTTGTGTGTTGCGGGGAACTTGAGGCCTTTGAATGACTAAATGGGTAGCATCCCTTCGCCTTGATAGGGCGTTTCAGCCCGCTCTTCTTCTTGGTAATAATCCTCATAATCTTCTTGAGGAGTGTTTGGCCTAGGCCTGTAAACATGGATGGGTGCCCGCGGAGGATGCCCATCATGGTCACGGTGAATGGCCTCCCGCCCAGGTCTAAGAGGTCTTGGAGGCGGTGCTTGCTGTGGTCACGGAGACCTGTCTCGCACTAAGGGGTTGTGCCTCACATACATCTCATATTGTTGTGCACGAGGAACTGGGGCCCTCTCAGGTGCATGGTTGTGAAGCAATTCAGCTGTCTGACGCTGAATGCGCTCTTGATCAAGGCGACACAAATGTTCTAATTCCTGTTGTTCTTGCTTAAGCCGCGTGATGTGCGCTTGGCGGGCGGCTAGTTGTGCAAATGCCAAGTTACTTTGTTCTGTTGTCTCTTGTTTAATAGGCCTAGATGTCTCTCCTACATATCTATTTCGATCATAATGCTCTGAGACTCCTATATGTTGCTTCCCTCTGTCGAGGTTGGCCGCATTGACTTGAAACTCTGGTCTCAATAAGCGATCTGGATATAATGCAAGTGCAGACGTGCATCGTTTTGGCACTGGATACTGGCCTGGAGGAATGTAGTGATCCTCCTCTCTCTCTCTGTGATATGCATAAAAAGTGCGGGCAGAATTGTTTTGCCCTGTCGGGAGAACTTGTTGTTCTGGATATGGTCTACTATGTCCGACATTGATCGAGGGTAAATTAGGAACCACAAAATCATATGGTTCTTCCTTTTGGACCCTGTGTTGTTCCATAGCAGTACACATTGCTGCATCACTAGGCCACCCATAATGAACTTCTAAAGGAGGCCTCGTGCTTAGACCAGGTGGTATATATACGTTATTTTCTTGAAAAGATTCTTGTTGCTCATGAGTTTCCCTTAGAGAGGGGGTTCTAAAGTCTCGTCTATTGAAGGCTTGATTTGGAGAGCCACTCCTTGAGGCACCTCTAGAACCATGTTCTATGACTGTATGGGTTGGAGTGCCCCTCACGGAGGGGCCTCTAGAGCCATGTTCTGCATGGTGTGAACTAACTGGTGTACCTCACCGGTGAGGCGGGATGACTAAGTCGTCAAGGCTATATCGGAGACGATTTGTCTCTCTTGGTGCATGTTCTGCAGCTTCTGCCCGTGATTGGGCTTGGCTACGAGTATTCACCATGGTAATGCTAACCTAAAAATGCAAAAGTTCTTTTTGTGATTTTCTTTTTATGATTTTTTTTGTCTAAACAGAAAATAGCATACACACTCACAAGCAATGATTATCTCTTTTAAAGATTAATAGTGTGCCCTAAATCTGGTTTAGTGTGTTTTTGTTGTTTGTTTTGTTTTTGAAAATTTTTGTGAAACGTTTAAATGCAAGTATGAAGGCTCTTATGACTCCCAAAATGGTCGCCCCTTCAATATACCATTGTCGGACCGATATACCAACCTCTCTATATACCCGCCCTTACGTGAGGGAGACTATAGGTACGTGAGAGCAGATGATACGTGGAACATAGGCGGTACGGAAGGGGAATCGCTCCGTTTATGACACCTACCATAGAAGACTTATCCTCGTGTGCTGGGAATCACCCCAAGCTACACTCGGTCAGCTTTCATCAGGATTTACGTCTAGCAACAGTCACGATCGAGGTAATGGATGCAATATCTCAAGCCAAAGTGATAATGGAATCCACCTTTGGTCTTGCTCAAGGGTTGGGGTTTTACGACCAATGCCTTGGTTTAAAATGTCACGTGATGTGTGGGGTTCGTTTTAATTTTGCAAAATTGAAACAGGCAAACGAAAAGAAATCTTTCCCTAAGCCATACAAACTGAAAAACAAAAAATAGAAAAACAAAAATTTGACAGAAGCTATAAAACCCCTACCTCTTCTCTGCCTAATCGGAAGTTTCTGATTTGCTCTGAAAATTTGCACAGATCTATAATCGTCCCTGGGTGAGGCGAATAACAGAACCGTAATCGTCACAGGGTGGAACGAATAGTTTATTCGTCCCGGGGTGAGACGAGTACCAATTCTGTAATCGTCACTTGCAGAGACGAATAACAGTCCGATGTTGAAAAATAGGTACCTGTAAAAAAACAAGCAATTTTAGATCAGTAATTTAACCTAAAAAAAAATAGAGGACAGAGGTCCCACCGTGATCGCCATTGAAAACACGAGATTCCGGAAACAAAAAGGAAATACTAAACAAAATTGTATTAAAAGGAAAGAACACAAATGAATGAACACAAGATATAAAAGCAATATAAACTATGGCCCTTTTTATTGATATTCTTTTCAATTCGTGTTACAATGCGTCTCCTTCCTTTTTAGGGGATAGGAGCGTTAGATATTGATCTCTACAACTCGTTTCAAAATTCCTTCTTCCGCGTGCCCACATATAAAATGGGCGAACCAAAACGTTGTCGCCGCTTGCGTTGGTACAGGTCGATTCCTCGCTGCTCCTCCAATGCTGCAAATCTGCGTTCAAAGAAACAAACAAAGAATCAGTAGCACTCGTGTATGAAAAATAAAAGATAAATCTAACTATGGCTAAAATGAATCTAAATGAACTGAAAACTTGATAAAAGCATAAACATGAAACTAGCTAAAAAAACTACAAAAGAAATAAAGCGGGAGGGGTGCCCGAAGGCAAACCACCCGCGGGTGAAACTTTGCTTCGACACCAATCCGCTTAGGATGGGTCCGAAACCTGATGTGATGTGTTGTCGACAAATTGGTAGGATATTGTGGTCAAAAGAATGGGGTGTTGGTTCTTGATTCGTGCCTTCAAAAGTCACCCAATAACCTCTCTTTCGATTAAGAGATTATGGATGTTGAAAACACAAATCGCAAGTAAATGAATTAGCAGCACTTCGTCGCTCAAAATGCTCCAGCTCGGTATATCTTTTGGGTGAGGAAACTCACCATTTTATAGACCCAAGGGGTCTCTTTGAATTAACATGCAAAAGTGTTTCTTTGCATGAATGCTTTGTGTGTGCAGAAAAGACTTCTTCTTGATCAAGGGATTCTTAACTGTCTTTGTGCATGTCTTTGTGTGTTTTAGAAAAGCTCACTTGCACTCCCATGCAATGAAGGAATAGCTAAGTGGCAAATCTGAGTTGTCTAAAAAGCTTACTCTCATTCCCATGCAGTGAAGGGAAAGTCAATTGGCGGATATGAGTTGTCAAAAGAACTCACTCGCACTCCTATGTCATGCAAGAAAAGCTAAGTGGCAGTTCTGAGTTGTTACATGCCGAGATTTGACTTTTTGTCGGTCAAACCTAACATTCGTCCCACCCCGAAGCGAGCGCCGGTAATCGTCCCCGGGTGAGACGAGTATAAGTCAGCACTCGTCTCTTGGTAGGACGAGTAAAAATATCACTCGTCCCCGGGCAGGACGAGTAAAACTAGCACTCGTCCCTGGGTGGGACGAATAAGCAATAAAGTGTCTAAAAGGTGCCAAATTGGTTTTCGACTTGCAAAACTATCGTGTGAGTGGTTAGAACCACTGTTTAACCTCTCGAGGGCTGCCCCGGGGGCTGTGTGTGTTAGTGCGATCAGTGCTTGTCGTCACATAATCGGATTGGTGCTGTTTTGGTGTCTACAGCTGCCTCCCACCGCGAAAATGAGACATGTCACAAAATCATGACGTCTGTCTCTTACTTTGCTCTTATGTCGCTTCCAACCGTGAAAATGAGACATGTCATGAAATCGTGACATTCATCTCTTACTTTTCTCTTTGTTGCCTCCCATTGCAAAAAATGGGACATGTCGTGAAATCACGACATTCATCTCTTACTTTGCTCTTTTGCTACCTCCCGTCATGAAAATGAGACATGTCACGAAATCGTGACGTCCGTCTCTTGCTTTGCTCTTCTATCGCTTCCAGCCGCAAAAATGAGACATGTCGTGAAATTGCAACATTTGTCTCTTACTTTGCTCTTCTTCCACTTCCAGTCGTGAAAATGAGACATGTCATGAAATCGCAACATTCGTCTCTTACTTTGCTCTTCTGTCACTTCCAGCCGCAAAAATGAGACATGTCGTGAAATCACGACATTCGTCTCTTCCTTGCTCTTTCTCTTTGCTTTTGCCTATGAAAAGGCAACATGTCGCGATATCACGACACTTTTGCCTCCTTGCTCCCTTTTGTTGCTCTTAGCCGCGAAAATGCAACATGTCGCGATATCGCGACACTTTTGCCTCCTTGCTCCTTTTTGTTGCTCTTAGCTACGAAAATGCAACATGTCACGATATCACGACACTTTTTCCTCCTTGCTCCCTTTTGTTGCTCTTAGTCATGAACATACATGTCACGATATCACGACACTTTTGCCTCCTTGCTCCTTTTTGTTTCTTTTAGCCGTGAAAATACATGTCGTGATATCGTGACACTTTTACCTCCTTGCTCCCTTTTGTTGCTCTTAGCCGCGAAAATACAACATGTCGCGATATCGCGACACTTTTGCCTCCTTGCTCCTTTTTGTTGCTCTTAGCCATGAAAATACAACATGTCGCGATATCGCGACACTTTTGCCTCCTTGCTCCTTTTTGTTGCTCTTTCTCTTCATTTTGGACTGCGAAAATGCAACATGTCACGATATCATGACACTTTTTCCTCCTTGCTCTTTCTCTTTGCTTTGGACCATGAAAATGCAACATTTCATGATATCGCGACACTTTTTCCTTCTTGCGGTGTTTTGCTTTTTCTTTGATCTTTAGCATATGGGCCACTTCGGTCTTCTTGGAAAATATGCAAAAAGGTGCATCAGCTATTTTTCTGTAGTTAGTCACTTTTTGACTAACATTCTTGGCGCCTTCCGGGGGATTTTTTTCTTGCAAAAATTTTGAACCAGGCCTTCATCCATTGGGAAACGGAGTCAAAAACGCAGTTGTAAAAATAATATTTCAGAGAAATACAAAGACCACAAGAAAATACACTTAGATTAAAAGTGAACATTACCTCATCAAAACTCCCTTTATACCTTAGTATCTCTATTAAAAAAAAAATGTCGAATTCTGATTGGCTGTGACTGAAATTTTTTGGTAAGGCCGAAAAACGGTAATATTTACAAATATTGTCTTAATATACTTATATTATATTGTACATATAATTCCTTTTTTGCTTTCTCAATAGAAATATAACTTTAGGTGAAATGCATTCACCGTGATGGGAAGAACCAATCCATCTTGATCTTTCAACTCGAAAGCATTGAACTGTTTCTCTAAAATAATTTCAAATGGTCCCTCCCAAAAAGCATCGAATTTATCATGGTTACCTGGCTTAGCTTTCTTTACATTCCATTTCAAAACCAAGTCTCCCACTCTAAATTTTTTTGCAGTTGAATTTTTTTTGAGCCATCCTTCAGTATCTACCATATGCTTCTGATTGTGATTGTATGATTGCTCTCTTTGTTCTTCTAACTGTAAGATCTGCATTGCTCCTGCAACTGTGTGTAGAATTTGGTCAATCTGAGGTAGTGGGTAATGATCTTTGAGTGATGCTCTATTCAGATTTTTGAAATCTACACACAATTTGATATCTCCATTTTTCTTCCTGATTGGTACCAAGTTTGCCACCCACGTGGAGTGTTTAACAGGGTATACTATTTTATCTTGAAGGAGTTTTAGTAGTTCTTGTTTCATCAAAGATTCTATCTTTGGATTCACTGGTCTTTGATTTTTCCTAAAAGGCTTAGCTCCTTCTTCTGATTCTATGGTATGTTGAATAACAT
This sequence comes from Wollemia nobilis, assembly GCA_028583015.1. Classification (NCBI taxonomy): domain Eukaryota; kingdom Viridiplantae; phylum Streptophyta; class Pinopsida; order Araucariales; family Araucariaceae; genus Wollemia; species Wollemia nobilis. Next base: position 29,015,870 of record JAQPPZ010000523.1, read on the forward strand.
CTTTATTGTACACTTTTAGATCACTATACACCCAATCTATGATGTCAGGGAATTTTTTACACAATTTTCTGATCTGGTTCACTTCCTCTTCTGTACAACTGATTCCAACCTTAATCATTTTTCCTGGCTCCAAATCTACATCTTTGTATCTTAGTTGATCAACCTTGATTTTTTGGCCAACTGCTTTATCATTGTTATCAAACAGGCTTTCAAGGGTGATGAGACCCTTAGGAATATGATTATTTTTTAACTGAATAATGTCTTCTTCCTCTTCATCCTGTAGATCCTGGTTGGATGAGCAATTCATTTCATGGATTAAGAAATCTAGTATCTGTTCGTAATTTTCAAAAACTTGCCAAAAAATATTTTTATCAGGCACTGAAGGCTTGTATATAAGTCTAACAATTTTAGACTTCTGAATAACATTACTTATAGGACAAAAATTAGCTCCTACTGAAGCTAAAAAATCTGTGTGGGTATTCTATTCTCTAGGGATAAACTTTATATTTAGGGCCTCAAAGGCCTCTAAGATATCCCACACTTTGTTCCTGTAAGCCTTCAAATAATCTTGTTTACTTATACATTTTTTGGTGACTTGATTCACAATAAGTTCTAAATCTCCATAGATGAGTAACTGTCTGATTCCCAATTTCTCATTATTTCTTAACCCTAAGCATAGGGCCTCATATTTTGCTATGTTATTGGAGCAACTCCAAGTCAACCTGTAAGAGAAAACCTTTTCCTCTCCGGTGGGAGAAATCAAAACTATTCCAGCACCAGCTCCATTCTTGCACCTAGCCCCATCAAAGAAAAGCTTCCACAATTGATTCACAGAACCATCCTCTTCCAGGGAGGGTATCAATTTTATTTTTGGTTTCTCAATAGAATAGTTTCCTATTTATGTTTCTATCATGGCATTAAAATTTTGTAGAGAAAACTCGTCTTTAGCTTGGAGCTCTTCTAATGTTTCTTCCATTAGATCTTCTTCTATTGTTTCTTCAGTCATCATATTTACACGATCAGTTTCACCAATATTTTCTACATGAAACGTCGATGGTTTCTCATTAAAAATCTTGATCCTTCTACCTTTGAAAGGTATCTCCAAATTAGAATAATCTAAGGATAAGTATCCTCCTATATTTGTTGTGAACTCTCTGGATAGATACATACCAAAATAGGGATCCAATTCTATGACTACTACCTCTTGTATGACTGTCATCTGAGGTATTTTATGCATCTGTATGGGAATATCCTTTATCACTCCTATAGTTTTTACTGGAGTACCATCTAACTGTAGGACGCCTGTGCTGCTCCTAGTGTACTCCATTCCCATAATATCACATACTGCTTTGGGTATCATAGTGGTAGCAGCACCTGAATCTATCATGCATTTGTGGACAACCCATCCTTCCATTTGAAGGGACAAATAAAATGGTGGTGGCCTGTTCTTACCAGTGGCATACGTCAAGTTCGTTAGCACTATTTTTGAAGATGATGTAGTCCCACCTCCATTTTTCATTGTTCTTAGGGATTCCTGTAGGAGATCAATTTGACCTGGGATTTGAAGAGCATCATGCATACTTGCCTTAGAAGGAGTCTTTTTCATTTCCTCTACTATACTGAATGTAGGTGAATCAACTATTATTTCTATTTCTTTGGCAAAAGTTTCATATTTATTTTTGTATCCCTGGGTAGCTTCAGTTCTTTGCATTTTTGTCAATGAGGGGAATCTCAACCTTTCCCTAACCTGTTCTTGGGTTTCATTTTCCCCCCAAGGAATAAATTCTTTGTGTTTCTTGCCCTTGAATTTTGGTTGGAAACTGATATTTTATTTCCTAAGGGAGACTTCCCTTAGGAGTTTCTTTGGGAACTTCCTTGGGAGTAGGGGAAACATTCAATGGCTGAAGCTCTTTAGGGTCTACTTGCAGTTGTTTCTTACCTAATCTTGTCAAAACCGAAACCTATTCTACTGTAGGCATCATGAAGTTGTGGTCCTTCTCTCTAATTATATTTACATGGCCTTTCATTTTTTCTTTACTCTTTTCAACTGCTATATTTTGTACATAATTTTGGTGTATCTTACACGAAATTTTCACATGTGGATCATTACATGTAGTACACCAAAAGTTAGAATCAGTGGGAGGCTCCTCGGCCTCCACTGTCTCATTTATATATACCGTGCTCGGTCTCTCTTTTCCCCTATTGCTTGATTGTGCTGCATCTCTTGTTACCTGAGGGAACCTCCTTGGCAGAAAATTCCTTTCAGCCTCTCTCTTTTTCATGGACGCCATTTCATTTGACAATGTCTTCATTGTATCAATTATGGTCGTGTATTGATCATTGGGGGAGCTAATGCAAGGGGTGTGGCTGGTAATGCAAGGAATGTAGGAGGTGCGACTATAGCTGGGAGGGCCTATGTTGATGGGAGTATAGGCAGTTTAGAAATCGATGCTTGGGAAAGCTCTGGTACAATTGGCAATAGATTTTTTGATGGATATATTTTTGTAGCGATGAGATCAGCTTCACCCTTTGCTGCCTCTAGATAGATCCCAGGAAAAGTGGTTACACGGGATTTCCTTATTATCATACCGAGATCTGAATCAAAAGCCATTAAATAATAGCATATAGTTTGTTCTTCCATGGGTTTTAGGCCTTGCGGTACTCTATCACGAGTTCTGGTAAATATGATGTTGAAATCCTAGAATTCTTTTTGTGGATGCCTCTCAATGACAGTGAATTGATTCAGCAATGTGAAATGATCCGCATGTATATTAAATTCATCGACCAGACGACCAGAAAGTACTGCCCAAGAAGTAATGGATCCAGTAGGAAGCGCTCTGTACCAATAGAGCGTCTTTCCTTTCAAATATATAACCAACAATCTTACCATTACATCTTTCTGAGTGATGTTGTAAACAGATGCTAGCAATGATACATCTAAATAGTGCTCATCTGTTGTTTTGCCTATTCCGTCAAAGGTCGGTAATGCTTTTAGTGCAGCTTGTGGAATTTGGTGGTGTGCTCCCAAGTTCAAAGGGCCAGTTTGATTCCACACAAGATGGGCTAGGGCAGGGGCGGCTACCATGATTGCCAAAGGAGTTACAACTACTATAGGATTATTTGTAGATGCTCCTACAACGGGTGTTAAAGAGGTGCTAATGGTGTCGGGCGAATTTTATCATGCGGCTAACACAAGGTGTGCCTTTAGGATTTTGAGATGTAGTTCAAAGAACTTGATAGGTTCCTCAGAGTTTCTAGCTTGGGATATAGTTATCATATGGCTATATGACTAGAAGGTTTTTAGATAAGGTCTTTCTTTTATGGTCTAAATTGCAACGTAGTTGCCAGGTGGTTTTTCTTGAGATTTTTAAACAAAAAGGCTCTTAAGGTAAAACACCAAAACTTATACAATATTGTGGGATTGCTGGTCCCATAGGGTGTGCCAAAAATTGTTGGAACAAAATCTACCTTGAGTTGTTTAGTTGTGCCTTAGATTTTGTCAACATTGAAAAGACGAGAAGGTTTGAAACTTTTCGCCTGATCTCCAGAGAAGGCTGGTTCCTTGAAGTTTTTTATGGGAAAAGGGGAAGGAAGTAATACTAAAAGAGAGGGAAATATAGCCGAAGCTAGATCTAATATGTGGTGCAGATTAGACAACAACGAAGACAGATTTACTTACTTCTATCCAAAGAATTTAAACACATTTCCATGCAGAAATTATATAATTTCAGATATGATTTTTAATATTTCGTTTAACATGCGTATATATTAGATTCTCATTCCAGCAATATGATTTATGTATTGCGAAAGTTCAAATATAAGAAAAAACTCAATTTACAATTCAATATTGTAAGCAAAAATAAAGAACATTAATACATACACTTGCACGATATGAACCAGGAGCCAATGGGAGATGTGACTTTATTGCTTGTATTCAAAGTACATGCATTCAGTCTTGTAAATGTCCAAGAGCTGAAATTTTTTTTTGGAGTTTCTCAGCCCTATATATACCCTAAAAGAGTATCTTTTTCTAAGTACATCTTACTATTTTAAAAGCAATCATCTACAGTTTCTAATAATACACAACAAGTCTTCTATGAATTAGATATCTTCTCTGTAGATTAGATTCTAGACGAGCCTGTCACATTTTCAATCATCTGGCAAGCCTGCTCCATCCTATATTTCTGATAATCATGTCAAAAATCACTTCTTTGTGTCATTGAATGCCTTTTATTGCCAAAAATACATTTTATTCCTTTATAGCTGGCATGTCGTGAAATAACGACATTATTTCCTTGCTTTGCTCTTTTGCCGCCTCCAACTGCAAAAATGAGACATGTCGTGAAATCATGACATTCGTCTCTTGTTTTGCTCTTCTACCACTTCTAGTCGCGAAAATGAGACATGTCGTGAAATCGTGACATTCGTCTCTTACTTTGCTCTTTTGCTGCCTCCCACCACAAAAATGAGACATGTCATGAAATCACGACGTCCATCTCTTGCTTTGCTCTTCTGCCGCTTCCAGCCGTGAAAATGAGACATGTCATGAAATCGCGACATTTTTCTCTTACTTTGCTCTTTTGCTACCTCCTGTCGCGAAAATGAGACATGTCGCAAAATCGTGACATTCGTCTCTTACTTTGCTCTTTTGTTGCCTCTTGCCACAAAAATGAGACATGTCGCAAAATCATGACATCCGTATCTTGCTTTGCACTTCTGCCACTTCTAGCCATGAAAATGAGACATGTCACGAAATCGCGACATTCGTCCCTTTGCTCTTTTGCCGCTTCCAGCCACAAAAATGAGACATGTCATGAAATCGCGACATTCGTATCTTACTTTGCTCTTTTGCTACCTCCCATCATGAAAATGAGACATGTCACGAAATCATGACGTCCGTATCTTGCTTTGCTCTTCTACCGCTTCCAACCACAAAAATGAGACATGTCACAAAATCGTGACATTCATCTCTTACTTTTCTCTTCTGCCGCTTCCAGTCGCGAAAATGAGACATGTCACAAAATTGTGACATTCATCTCTTACTTTGCTCTTCTATCGCTTCTAGCCGTGAAAATGAGACATGTCACAAAATCATGACATTCGTCTCTTCCTTTCTCTTTCTCTTTGCTTTTTCCCGCAAAAAGGCAACATGTCATGATATCGTGACACTTTTTCCTCCTTGCTCCCTTTTGTTGCTCTTAGCCGCGAAAATGCAACATGTTGCAATATCACGACACTTTTACCCCCTTGCTCCTTTTTGTTGCTCTTAGCCATAAAAATGCAACATGTCACGATATTGCGACACTTTTACCTCCTTGCTCCCTTTTGTTGCTCTTAGCCGTAAAAATACATGTCATGATATCACGACACTTTTGCCTCCTTGCTCCTTTTTGTTGCTCTTAGCCACGAAAATACATCATGTCACGATATCACAACACTTTTACCTCCTTTCTCCCTTTTGTTTCTCTTAGCCGTGAAAATACAACATGTCGCGATATCATGACACTTTTTCCTCCTCTCTCTTTCTCTTTGCTTTGGACCGCAAAAATGCAACATGTCGCAATATCGCGACACTTTTTCCTCCTTGCTCTTTCTCTTCGCTTTGGACCGCAAAAATGCAACATGTCGCGATATCGCAACACTTTTTCCTCCTTGCTCTTTCTCTTTGCTTTGGACCATGAAAATGCAACATGTCGCGATATCGCGACACTTTTTCCTTCTTGCGGTGTTTTACTTTTTCTTTGATCTTTAGCATATGGGCCACTTTGGTCTTCTTGGAAAATATGCAAAAAGGTGCACCAGCTATTTGTCTATAGTTAGTCACTTTTTGACTAACAGTAACCTAACCAAATTTTGATGCCCCAAGTATGGAAAGGGCACGCATTCTTGAATCCTTGCTTCTGACAAGCTAAGGATCTTAATTCAAGTGTTAACCTTTTTTGGTGAGGTGTTACTTGATCTTGGACATTGTTTAGTCATGAATAGGCAAAGGGCGTAACCTTTTGTCTGTGGGAACCTTGATTTCATGATTCTAGAATGCCAAGTTTTTGATCAGCTTATGATTATTGCTTTTTTGCTACCCCAAGTAGGAGCATGATTGTCTTTGTCAATAATTCTTTCAATGCATGCCATTTCCTTGATTGGGTGTGTATTTGTTGATTGGTGACTAAGTGTGACTACCCCCTCAAGTGACAAATCGATGAGGGAATGACCGAAATGAGAAAATCGATGAGTCTCTTGACCCAAGATGACTTTTTTAAGGGTGCCTTCAGTTGTTTTTTGTTGAATGCTTATGCAGTTTCCCAACAATATGACCTGTTTTTGGTGGGTTGTAACCCTTTTTGTGACGTCTTTTGGGGATGAAATTCTTGAAAATCCATCCTCCTGTGGAGTGGTCCGGCTATGGTAGCCTTCTTAGGGAGTAGTATATTGATAATTTATGGCCCTGATGTCAGTTTTTTATGCCAATAATGTCAGGTGCAAAGGCGCCTTTGTTCGGCAATGTTATTGCTATTTTTGGGTGGGTTTGGACCCTTTTTGTGACGCCTTTTGGGGATGAAATTATTGAAAATCCTTTCACCCGTGGAGTGGTTTGGATATGGTATCCTTATTAGAGAGTAGGATAGTGAGGATTTGTGACCCCATCATTGGTTTTGGATGCCTTGACTCGCAGGCGCAAAGGTGCCTTTGTTCGGCCGTTTTATTGCTATTTTTGGTGTATTTTGGATGCAATTTTTGTTGCTTTTTATTTTCTTGCTCTGTAATCATCCTAGGGTGGGATGAATACCAGTTTAGTAATTGTATCAGTGTGGTACAAGTGCTAACTAGAGCGCTCATCCCAGGGTGGAACGATTACAGGCCTAAGAGCCTATATAAGGGCCAAAACTAGGTTTTGGGCTCATTTGCACTTTGTTTTTTTGGTGATTTGGAGCTGTGAGGAGGAGTTCAAGTCTACATAGTAGAGCACTGTTGAGATTTCATGGATACCATGAGTGCACATACTAGATCATCGAGTGGTAGAGCCGAGGCAAGACCGGTAGGTGCTCCTGCACTTTATTTTGTTGTTTTTATTTTACAGTTCAAAACCGTAATTTATTTTATATTTCATTTTTCTGTTTAAACTAAGATCAAAACCCTAGTTTAATTGTTCTGTATTTGTATTTTGTTGCGTTGTTTTAAACTAAGATCAAAACCCTAGTTTTTTTTAAATTGTTTTTATTTTGTTTTTTTGTTTGTTTTTTTTAGTTTAAACTAAGGTTAAAACCCTAGGTTAAAGAATTTGTTTTGATTTTGTTTTTTGTTTTTTAGTTTAAACTAGAGTTAAAAACCCTAGGTTAAAATGTTGTTTTGATTTTGTTTTTTGCTTTTTTAGTTTAAACTAGAGTTAAAAACCCTAGGTTAAAGAATTTGTTTTGATTTTGTTTTTTGCTTTTTTAGTTTAAACTAGAGTTAAAAACCCTAGGTTAAAAAATTTGTTTTGATTTTGTTTTTTGTTTTTTGTTTTTTAGTTTAAACTAGAGTTAAAAACCCTAGGTTAAAATGTTTTTGTTATTTTGTTATTTTGTTTAAACTAGAGTTAAAAACCCTAGGTTAAAATTTTTTTTGTTGTTATTTTGTTTTTTGTTTAAACTAGAGTTAAAAACCCTAGGTTAAAATTTTGTTTTATTTTGTGTTGTTTATTGATTTTTTTTAATGTTTGTACTGTACATTTTGTTAATGTTTTTTTTTGTACAATTTGTATACATTGTTGTATATTTGTTTTAGTGTTGTACAGTTTATTTTTGTTGTCATGTTTTAATGTTTTTGTGTTGTTTTGTTTTGTAGGTGGTGAAGAGTCGGTACCGTCAGTCGATGGTATTTTTTGAAGAGTGGGAGGCACTGACTATGGAAAAATGGGAGTGGCTTGATGCACTTGGGCTCAATCAGGTGACTCGGTTAGAGCCTATGGTGGGGGATCGGCCATATCTGACTGCCCTGATCAATTTGTGGGATCCCCACACCAACACCTTTCATCTCCCAATAGGGGAGATGATAGTGACTATAGAGGACGTTTATCAGATTTTGGGGATTTTGATAGATGGGCTACCCATTCGGATGACTCCTCAGGATCAGCAAATGGCTGTGATGACATGGTGCTTTGGGCATGCGACAAAAATGGGAGTGTACGGGGCGATGGAGAGGGTAGAGGAGGGACTGCCTGATTGGCGGGATTCTGGTGTAGTGGTGGTTTGAGAAGGGCATGTTGGGGGTGAGGCATATATTTCTTATATGCCTCATCTCCAAAATGCTACTTCTTGACTCCTTAAGTGCAAGGTTCCCTTTGAACCTGCTTGAGGTAGTGTTTCTACTGGTGGAGTGTCCGACGACAGCTCCACTGATTATGAGGTGGGGTTAGACGCTACTGACACAGTTGTATGATGAGCTGTACGAGGTCTACTATCAAAGGTGAAAGGGAATTGGGTGTAGCTACCTGTTGCAGTACTAGGGATGGCAACACATAGTTATGGAGCGGCCGTAGGGATTGCCTTGGACCACTCGGGTAGAGATGGTGGACAGGGAGATTGGTTATGCTGCTCTATGGCAGAGATCAAAGGAGCAAGGGAAGAGTCGATGGTGGGTGGGTAACGTAGGGCACTGTGCCAATGCCTTCTCATGTCTTGCTCTAGGGGAGGTGTTCTGGTGTCCATATCGAGACTATCCAGCCTGGCCTGAGGCTATGGAGTGGCTCCTACAGGCACGTAGGGGGAGGTGGTTGATCAGGCAACACGAGACCGAGTAGGAGTACTTCTCGTATGTTCGGGTGACTTGTCAGTTTGGGGTGTGTCAGGGATTTCCTAGTGAGCCTTTGATCTATCGACATAAGGGCGATGAGAGGACTCTAGCCTGGTAGATCATTCATCCATTGGGTGAGGAGTCAGATGTAGTGATCGATGTCCCTGACATGGACAATTTTGGGGTGACTATAGAGTACGACCAGTGGTGGACGATGCGGCGATGGCAGGGTGAGGGGCCTCTAGGAGGCACAAATGTGGTAGCAGTAGGTGGTGAGGATGTGGAGGCATTGGGGGAGGGTTGGGGAGCTCCTATCGATGATGCGGATATGGTGGAGGTTGACGACTTGACTGGGGATGACCTAGGGGTTCCGGAGTAGCCGGATATATAGGACGTTTCAAAGTAGTGGGTGCCAAAGTAGCCTCGCCATCCCGGAGATGCCCATGCCTCAAGAAGTCCTAGGGGACATGGAGGCTAGGTATCGCGCTGAGATAGCACGATTGGAGGATCTACTATGGAGATGATATGAGGAGCACGAGGAGGTTCTACAGGAGACAGATCTCCTATGAACTCAGTTGGTAGAGTGGGAGAACGCATTGGCTGTGTATCGTCGGTGGGATTGGGACATAGATACTTCATGGGAGAGGGATCTCCTACAAACTCATTTGGCACATTATGATGACGCATTGGCTATGTACCATCGACGGGAGGTGGATTGGGTCCAAAATTGGTTGGAGTTGGAGGTAGAGATTATCTACCTCGGTGGGTAGTTACCTGAGCTCACTGGAGGTGGATATTCATTCTGAATGAGAGACAATGAGACTAAGCAGTCTGCTTCCTCTCATCACAGGCAGGTGGGTGAGGGTAGTGCTAGTGGGCATGATGTGAGGGTTGGCAGTAGCCACCCTGAGAGGTCCCATAGGACCCACACCACTGGGGGTAGTTCCAGTCACACCAATCCTATGTGATCATGGTGGTCGACTCCTTAAGCTTAGGGTTTTTGATTTTTTTTATTTTGTTGTGAGGTCAGAGGATCAACTTATTGTAGCCTGTGGGTATTTTTGATGATATATATACATGACTTTCTTTTTTATTATGCACTTGTCATGATTTAGCGTTTATTTTATGCACATTTAGTTAGTTGATGTATGCATGGGTTATTATGAATGCGATGTTTCTAATTATATGATGTATGCATATGGAATGGATGAAATGATTTGTTGATAACTTGGCGGTGGCACCATAGACTGTACAAGATTTTTTGGCTTTTTGTACTATGTGATGACTTTGCGTGTGTAATATATATATATATATATATTTTGTTGTTTTTATTTTTTTAGACACCAAAATAGCACCAATCCGATTATGTGATGACAAGCACTGATCGAATTGATGTACATAGCCCCTAGGGAAGCCCCCAAAGGTTAAATAGTGGTCCTAACCACTCCCACAGTAGTTTTGGAAGGTTAGAAGTCAATTTTGCACCTTTCAAGCACTCTGCTCCCTACTCGTTTCACCCTAGGATGATTACAAACTGGTATTCGTCCCACCCCAGGATGATTAGCAGCATTCGCTCCAAGGTGGGGCGAATAGCAGGTTTGATGGGAAAAAGGTCAAACCTTGACAAATGGTAGCTCAGATCCACCACTCAACTCCACCTTCAATGCATGGGAGCGTGAGTGAGAATTTTTGAGCTCAAAGAGGCAGTCATAGAGGCAGTCATGGAGCCCTTAATCAGGGAGGAATCTTCTCTCCCCTGGCAAGGCATGATGGCCAAGTGGTGCCTCTGCATGCTCATTCACAAGAGACCCTCAGGTCTATAAAATGGTAAGTCTTCTCACCCCAAAAAATGAATAGAGTATAAGCATTTGGAGCAATGGAGTGCTGTCGAATTACATCCTCACCCATCGCTTGTGCTTCTTACATCCTTGATCTCTCTTTTGGAAGGGAGGTTATTGGGTGATCATTGGAAGCGCAATACGGACCCAAACCTAAACATTTGGCCACAATACCCCACAAAATTTGTTGAAACAACCCCTTAGGAGGTTTTGGACCCATCCCAAGTGGATTGGTGCCAAAACCAAGCCCCAAACGGTGGGCGTCCTGCCCCCGGGTGCCCCCTGCACTACTGCAGTCCTAATCGCCCCACCCCGAAGTGATTAGAAATTTGTAGCATATTTATTTACTATTTCATTTGAATTTCATTTTAGGTCACTCATATAGGCTGCCATTCAAATTTCATGTCATTATGATGAATATTGGCTATGTTTTCAATGTTTTTTGTTTTCACTAACATACAGGGAGCATCAACGAATACAGGGTGATCAAGGTAGAATATGTGAAATATGACCTTCTAGATCATCTTAAAAGACCCCGTTTTACCTAACCCAAACTTTTTAGGTGTTTTTGAGGCCCCTGGATGGGACATTTAGGAGGTCACTTTCTGACGCCTTGTGACAGTCCTAATCGTTCCACCCCAGAGTTATTAGAAATCTATGGCAGATTTCTTGACTGTTCCTTTTGCAGTGTGTTCTTGGTAATGTTTTCATGCCTCTATCCAAATTTTAGCTCATTATTATATGTTTTTATTATAGTTTTAATTATTTTTATGCATGCATTAATCAGAGGCCTTGGGGATCGCATGTTTCCCTCCATCCGTAGGTGCTTTTAATTGTAAGTTGTTTTTTGAATGTAGGATCTCAACATTGAGGGGGTAGAAAGGACGTATAGATGCATTCATGCAAGTGGTAGAAACTTTTGGCCTGCCCATTTCACATGTGGGCATGCAGAAGAAGGCATACCATCTGTGGTGTGACAAAACTATGTTTAACTCTCCTAGCCCCTGAAAATGGAGGAGATGTATTGTAACCTGATATCGAGTGAAATTAATAAAATAAAGGGCTACACTTTACATTTCCTTTACATCTTGTTTCATTTCACTTGTTTTCCCCTTTTCATGCATTTTCATTTGTAGGATTTAGCGTTTCACATGCTCTTGTTTGCATCGCACCTAGTACGCCTATTTTGCTTTCGTATCCTCATGCTTTCAATGGCGATCATGGTGGGACTAATATTTCAAGCACCGAACTACTGCTCGTGCCACACTATGATGAATACAAATTGTAATTCATGCCACCCTGGGATGAATAAGACATTCGTCCCACCTTGTGACAAATACAAATCTTCTATTCGTCCTACCCTAGGATGATTAGCTCTCTGTGCAATTTTTGAGCAGAAACTCAGGGGCATCTGGTGTGGGCAGATAAGAGGTAGGTTGTTTGAACACTCTCTATAATTTTTTGTCTCTGCTTCTATGATTTTTTTATTTATTTGCTTGCATAGGAAAGTTTACTGCATGTTCCTTTCTTTTCGCAAGTAAAAAGAACCCCACACACCATGAGATAATCTAAACATCAAGGCATTGGTCATAAAACCCCAACACTTGATCAAGACCAATGGTGGATTTCATCACCACCTTGGCTTGAAGCTTGCATACATAATCTTGATCGCTACTGATGCTAGACGTAAATCCTGACGAAAGTTGACCAAGTGTATCTGGGGTGATTCCCAACGCATGAGGATAAGTCTTCTATGGTAGGTGTCAAAAATAGGGTGATCCCTCTTCCGTACTACCTATGTTCCACATACTGTTCTCCTCTCACGTACCAATAGTTTCCCTCACGTAAATACGGGTATATTGAGAGGTTTGGTATAACGGCTTGGCAGTGGTATATTGAAGGGGTGACCATTTTGGGAGACATAAGAGCCCTCATATTGCATATACAAAAAAAAATTATTTACAAAGATTTCAAAACAAAAATCAAAACACACTAAACCAGATCTAGGGCACACTTTTAATCCATAAACGAGATAATCACTTCTTTGTTTGTGTGGCTCCTATTTGTTTAGTGTAGCATAAAAAATTATAAAGAAGATAAAAACCTACATATCTTGTAGAGAGACACCACCATGGTGTACACCCGTAGCCAAGCCCAATCACGGGTAGAAGCTACGAAAAGTGTACAAGGGGGCACAAGTCACCTTCACTATAGCCCTAAGGACTTGGTCATATCACCTTGGTGGCCTGACCCACAAAATATTCCACATCATACCATGATGGAACGGGACTATAGAGGCACCCCTTCGAGGGGCACTCCCATTCAACATAGGCCCTTTCAGGAAGAGTCCTTACATGTGCCACTCAACATAAATGAGAAGGCTCCCTTAGATGCTCGTTATGAGTGTCCATCGTGCAATGAAGTTCTAGAACAACATAGGGTCCATAAGGAGGGGCCATATGATTACATCATCCCTCCTTTGCCCCTTATTATTGTCAAAAACAATAGGCCAAATCAAGAGCACCAGGTACTTCAGACAGGGCGAGCCCACTCTTCCCACCCCTTTCACATATACGAAAGGGAGCATGAGGAAGACCACTACATTCCTCAAGAGCAATACACAGTGTGGGAACAATGCGCTTCCACACCTGCTATTTATCAGGATCACCTACTGAGGCCAGAGCCTCGGGTGAATGTCGCTAACCTCGATAGAGGGAAGCAACCTATAGAGATCTCGAATAACCATGACTAAGATATATGTGTAAGGGAGGCATCTAGGCCTCTTAAACTCAAGATGGTGGAATAGATCGACTTGGCATTTGCCAAACATGCCGCTCACGGATCATAAATCACGTAACTTGAGCAAGATCAACAACAATTAGAGTACCTGTATCACCTTAGCAAAGAGTGCATTAGGCGTCAGATAGATGAGTTGCTCTAGAAAACTATGCCTGAGAGGGTCCCAACACATGCATAAGACAGAGTTGTATGAGAGGCACAACCCCTTGGTGCGAGATAGGTCTCCGTGACCTTATCAAATGCTGCCTCCAAGACCTCCTAGACCTGAATGAGAGACCACCCTTAGAGCCAATTATGGGCACCCTCCATGGTCACCCACCCATGTTTATAGGTCATTCCCAGGAACTCCTCAAGAGGCCTATGAGGAATTTGAGCAAGAATAAGAGTGGGCTGAAACACCCTACTAAGGCGAAGGGGGTGCTATTTGATTACCTCTCCATAGGCCTCAAGTTCCTCGTAATTTGTAATGGGAAAAAACCAAGGAGGAAGAGATCAAATCTTTCAATGCATACAAAGTGTTGCTAGAGTGCTTAGAGTCTATGGAGACCAAGACTTTTGGGCCCCAAAAGCCCACTTTATGCCAGCTCCGTAGTCACCCTGTGCATCCTTCAGTGCCTACACCCCCATACCCTAAACACTTTAAAATGCCTCAATTGGCAATATTTAGAGGGGAGGAGGATGCCCAAGAGCATGTGACAAGATTCCTAAGCCAATGCTTTGGCATTCAGGACAATGATGCTTTGCTTCTATGAACATTTATAACCACGTTTGCAGGCCTTGCCTCAGACTGGTTTACCCAATTGTTGAAGCATAGCATCAGTAACCTGGACCAACTAGTGGACACGTTCCTCAAATGTTTCACCTTCAATACCAAGAAGAAGGCATCATTAAGTGACCTAGCTAGCCTCAAGAAGTATGAGGAAGAGACCATGGCAGCTTATGGAAATCGATGGAGGACGTTGCTTTCAAAGCTACCTTACCTCCCTCCCATGGTTGACCTGACCCAAATGTTCTTGAAAAGTTTTTTGAGGTCGATCTCCATGCTATTGTAGCTACAGCAATATGCCACTCTTGAGGAAGCCCTGGCATAAGCCAAAATCATTGAGGAGATCAAGATACAGGATGGCACAATTGCCATGCCACGCAAGGAGTGGCCCAAAAATGCCAAAACAAGGACCACACAACCAAAACCTGCTACGGTCAATCAGGTTGATATCAACACACCAAATCCTACACAAGCAACACATCCCCAAAAGGCTAATTATCAGGCAGTGCCTCTTGACAGCTATGAAAGAGAAAATCATAGGCAAGAGCAAAATTAGCAGCATCACCCTAGGCAATAATTCATACCATTCATAGAGTCTGAAGACTCCTTTTTTGGCCACTTGTCAGTGGCAAAATTGATAAACCTACCAGAGAGTTGACCCGTATACCCCAACGTGCCAAAACCTAAGGGTTATAGGGAAGACTTGTACTATAGGTTTCACCGATAGAAGGGACATGACCTTTATGCATGTTGGAAGTTCAAAAGTTTAGTGCAAGACCTAATATACAACAAGATGCCAGTGGTGGATAATCCTGTTGTGCCAAACAACCAACAGATGGAGGTCTTCAAAGACCCCTTGCCTGCCCATGATGTGCAGGCAAAGGCCCTTCAATTCAATGAGGTGATATAGAACTGACCCATGCAGGGGTATGTAGGGATGATAAGCATAGTGACTTAGAACAAGAGGTACCCAAGCACAGCTGCCCTCGCGATAGCTATAGGAGAGGTTCCATCAACGTCACAACCTCAAAAACACCCTACACAACCTCCCTCACATAGACCAGTGGCCGCGATTTAGACTAAACTTACCCAAATTTTAAGGACCACATCGGCTAGGCTCTCCATCTACGAGCTCATCCAGCAATCACCACCCCATCGGGAGGCTCTAATGGAGATATTAAAAGCCATCAAGTTGTAGCCCCATGAAGCAAACTACTTCAACAACCTTATGGGACATGTAAAACGATGCACCGAACCAGTAATCACCTTTAGAGAAGACAAGCTAAAATTTATGACTAGTGATATGGCAGATCCACCCCTGCACGTCATCGTGTAGGTCAACGAGATTCCATATAAGAGGGTGTTGGTGGACACTAGCTCGTCCAGCAATATAATGACAATAGTAGCATTGAAGCACCTCAAGTTGCCAACATCTCACATTGTGGCCTCCACCTATACTCTTCGAGCATTCAATGACGCGATATGCTTGATGGTTGGCACAATTGTCCTACCCATACAAGTGGGACAAAAGACTATTCCTATGTTGTGCCACATCTTGGAAGGTGAGATGGCCTATAATATCTTACTGGGCCGGCCTTGGATCAAGGACATGAAGTGTGTCCCTTCGATAGCTCATCAGTGCCTAAAATACACATTCGAAGGGTAGGTGCATGTAGTCCCGACAGACTTAGAGCCCTTCAAGTATTGCAATGCGGTGCAGCTGATGTCATAATTGACCCTTCCATTGACACATTTGGATTTTTAGTTGAATTCGTCTAAACAGGGTCTAATTCTACATGCATCCCCACTATTAAGTCCCTCAAATCCCCAGCTGGGTCCATCTTCATTGTATGGTCCTTCACCAATGATGCCACCTACGATGGCCACACCAAAGGACAATGGGAAGAAACCCCTGGAAGAGACGCCGCCATCAGTCTCAACCATCTCTACCGAAGAGATGCCTAGCCGAATGGAAGTCGAGATGCCTAGTTCACCCGACATGGAGTGGACTCAGGAAGAACTCCCATTCCCTCCCCCTCAACCACCAATGATCATCGTTGAGATGGCCAATACGAGCCTAGGGAGTACCTAGTGTAGAACATTGTAGCAACACCCGTACTTGAGTTCATGCAGGACATGGGGAGACCTCGCCTCCCCATCGAAACTATTGTTCCTCTAGGCTACCCGCCCAACCAGATAAATTTTGTATATGACGTCTCAATAATGGCATTGAACCTTACCTACAAGAGGAAGAATATGAAGAGCCCTTTGCTGAGGATGTCAACTATTTGTCCAACCCAAAATTCACTTTGAGATATCTTGGCCAATGTAATTGGCATGGATATGGGTTGGGCAAGTATGAACAGGGAGTGCACGTTCTTTGCCAACCAAGATATCAGATTCCATATGACAAATCAGTAGGGTTCAACCACCCTTTGCCCCTTGACATCTTGGTAGAAAACATGCAAGACCTAGGGATAGGCAACAAGGATGGGTTGGCACAAGATCCATATGCCAATCCTAACACAACGTACACATTGGGGGATTATCTCCCATTGTTAACAACCAACCTTGTTGACTTCAACAACCCTTTCCCTTTGATTGAGAAAGGAGAAATTTCGAGGACTCACCTACAAGAGGGATATAGACAAGATCAAGAAATATCTTCAGAATATGAGTCAGAGTATGAGGTAGCACCATGGGACCCTTTCGAAACTAATAGCAATCATTCGCAAGTGACCCCCATGGATGACTACCAAGAAAGCTTATTGGCAATATTCCCCTTGAATGCTCTAGTTGATCAAGGGATGCCTCAAGAAAATTAGGTCCTCCCACAGAGAGTGAAACAACCTCGATGGGACTAGATCAATTTGCTCGAGCAAGATGAGCCTCACATGCAGCAAACAGCTATGGGAGCCAATGAAGGCCTATGGATCTCTGATAGCGATTATGAAGACAAGACTGAGATGGCATATCTCAATCATATGTGGTAGTAGCAATACCCCATGGACATTTACGACATGTTTGAATAGCTAAACATGGGGCCAAGACATAGGTTCCAGGTGGCACCTAAACCAAGCACAATTGGACCAACTTCTTCACCCGCAACTTTAGGTATAGAGAGAGCACCTTCCGCCCAGAGACCCCATAGAGCCATCAGTGCCAAGGGCAGACCCCATCCTATTATCTGCACATAGGGCTGATCCATTTTTTCCAATACCCCTATAGCTAGATTCGGAGCACAAATATCACTAAGGAAGTCCGAGTCACCACACCTGCAGTAATGAAGACCAAAATCATTTCATCAACATGATCTCCATTGACCTAACCACCCCCATCTGCAATCTAGCCAATCCAGCACAACCATTGTATCTAGACTTAGATGCTATAGATTGGGATCACACTGAATCACCACCATCCCCATCAGATTACTGGCATTGTTGTGATATACTTCATTTCACCCTAGGACCAACTCAGGATTCCACACCAATTGGAGGACAGGTCTCACATGTCAGTCGAAGAGACGACTGACGTAGACATTGGCTCTGATCCAATGAATCTACAAATCATCAAGTTGGGGGTAAGTCTATCCCTCGAAGAGCAAGCCGATTACATTGCCCTTCTCAAAGAGAAGGAGGTTTTTGCATGGTCCTACAGAGACATGCGGGGCTAGACCCACAGCTAGTCACGCATAATCTAACGCTTGATTTGACAGTCAAGCCAGTCAAGCAAAAACTACGTAAGATGCACCCAACAGTAGCCTTAATGGTCAAATATGAGCTAAAAAGTTGTTGGATGCACAGTTTTTCATCTACATGGATTATCCACCATGGCTATCCAACATGGTACCTGTCAAGAAGCCCGACGGGAGGATTTGCATATGCACTAATTTTTGAGATCTAAACAAAGCAATTCCCAAGGATGATTTCCCCTTGCCTAGCATCGATGCATTGGTAGACACTATAGTAGGCCATGAAATGCTTTCCCTCATGGATGGTTTCTCGAGATACAACCAGATTTGTATCAATCTCGATGATCAACTAAAAATGGCATTCACAATGCCTTGGGGGACATTTTGTTATAAGGTCATGCCCTTTGGCCTTAAAAATTATGGCGCCACCTACCAACGTGCTATGACATACATCTTCCATGATCACATGCATAAAAATTTGGAATATTATATGGATGATCTGTTGGCCAAATCTCTTTTGTGCCCAGATCATCTCGATCACCTAAGCAAGATCCTCAATCGCCTCATCGAACACAAAGTCAGACTAAATCCCAAGAAGTGTGTATTTGGCATGACATCTGAAAAACTCTTGGGTTTCATAGTCTCAAAATGAGGAATCGAGGTAGATCCAAACAAAGTCAAGGAAATCCTTGAAATGCTTCCCCCAACCACCATCAAGCAACTCAGAAGCCTATAGGGAAAGGTCACATCAATCAAGCGCTTCATAGCACAGTTATCTGACAAGTGCCAACCCATGAATAAATTATTACACAAAGGGGTAGCATTTCACTAGGATGATGAGTGCCAGTCAGCCTTCAACGACATCAAACAATACTTGGCTTTGCCACCAGTATTGGTACCACCTAGACCAGGAGTGTCATTCTACTTATACATCTCAGCTATTGAGGTGGCACTTGGTGCCATGCTAGACCAGAAGAATGAACTACACAAAGAATAGGCTAATTACTATCTTAGCCGCACCCTGGTCAGTTATGAACTTAACTATGCATACGTTGAGAAGCTATGCTTGGTGGTGGTATTTGCTACCAAAAAGCTATGTCATTACATGCTGAGCAATATGACGTATGTTGTGTCTAAGAAGAATCCATTGCAGTACATGATGAGTCATACTTATCATAGTAGCCGCACGACAAAATGGATCATGTTTTTGACGAAGTTTGACATCGAATTCATTGGACAAAAGTCCATCAAAGGTCAAGTCATCATCAATCAACTAACAGAGGCTCCTCTCAAAGATGATCAACCTATGACCATAGAGCCACCCAATGATGGGGTCTTCCATGTCTCAGAATCGCCAGATTCTGATGTGCCTGAGTCATAGGCCGACATAACCCTATTTTTTGATGGTTCTAAATGTGAGCAAGGGGGTGGCATGGGAATTGTATTCTTCACACCACAAGGGGCTCCAATGCCTCTATCATTTAAACTAGATTTCTCATGCACCAACAACAATGTCAAATACAAAGCCTTGCTCATAGGTCTTCAGACAACAATCACCATGAACATCAAATGCTTGAACATATTTGGTGATTCACTATTAATTGTCAACCAAGTAAAAGGGGTATTCCAATGTAAATGCCCAATTTTGTAGGCCTACAAAGCCCTTGTGGACAAATTCTTGGCAAAGCTTTAATGGTATGACATCGAGGCACTCCCTCGATCATTGAATCATTTTGCGGACACTATGGCCTCCTTGGGGTCACTAATCCCGCAAGACCCTTCCGGTGAGATGACAACTATTCAAGTCAAAACACTATTGTAATCCATGATGGAGCGTGCAAGCTTTGATCTAACACCATGAATCCACCTGATCCAAATTGAACCGTCTCAGGATAAGTTCTCTCGAATCTGTGATAGTCTGAATCACACCAACTAGGGGTCCTTGTTCTCCTTGACCCCTCTTAATAGCAACACAATGCTATTCTTACAGGTCCGTTCCCGCTCAGATTTTGCTAGGGACAAAATTTGAGAGGGATTGGCAGTTCATACCATCGAGGTTTCTGATCAGCATGATTGGTACACACCCATAAGAGACTACCTCAAGCTAGGTAACCTCCCACTTGGATTGATGCACGTCGTGAAAAGATCATTCAAATAGAAAGTAGTAAAACATGTCTTACTAGGAGATATTTTGTACCGTTAGAGCTACGAAGGGATCCTCCTATGTTGCTTGGACCAGTATGAGTCCACTTGGGTGATGACCCAAGCGCACGATGGTACATGCGATGGCCACTTCAACGGTATGGCCATCGCAAAGTGCATTCTTTGCATGGGCTATTATTTGCCATCTTTAGAGTGAGATTGTTGCACGTATGTAAAGAAGTGCGTGAAGTGTCAACACCATGCCAATTTGACACACGTACCTTCTCAGGCCTTGCAGTCGATCCAATCAACTTGGCCATTTTCGTAGTGGGGCTTGGATCTAATCAGAAAGATCTCCCCTATGTTGTTAGGCCATCACACGTTTATCATAATGACCACATAGTACTTCACCAAGTGGGTGGAAGCAATTCCGCTAGCCTCTATGACTAGACCCCACATTGCGGAGTTTACTTTGCATAACATCATATGTCATTTTGGTATTCCATCCAAGATCATCTCGGATAATGGGACATCATTTAAAAACAAATATGTGCGTGCTTTGACAACAAAGTATAAAATTTAGCACAATTTTTCAACACCCTATTATCCGTAGGCAAATGGGTAAGTAGAGGCATCAAACAAAATGCTAGTTACCATCCTTAAAAATACGATCACATATAGTCATAAGGATTGGCACATTCAAATCTCACTTGCCCTGTGGGCTTATCACACTAGCATTCGGACGCCCACTGGGGCAACTCCATTTTTGTTGGTGTATGGCTCTAAGGTAGTCATGCCTCTCAAGTTGGAAATACCTTCCCTGCACATATCAATGCAAGAGTTCATCGATGATGACACTACATGGCAGGTCCGATTAGACTAGCTTACGTTGCTCAATGAACAACACGTCAATGCTCTCGAGCATTTACGTATCTATCAAGAATGACTTAAGAAAGCATACAACATGAAAGTTCACCTAAGGGACTTTCAAGTTGGTGACTTGGTCTTAAAAGAGAACCAACAAAATTCTAACTTGTCGCCCCATCTAAGGGACAAGTTCATGGTAAACTGGTTAGGTCCCTATGTAATTGACAGTAAAATAGGACCTGGAACATATCGGCTTGCCTCTCTTGAGGCAATCAAGGAACTATAACCCTTGATCTTCAGTCATTTGAGGCCATTCCACATTTAGAGAGCCATAGCCCACCCTAAAAGCTCCAAGAATTCTAGCAATCGCTTGGTCAACCCAAAAAGCTCCAAGGATTCTCACAATCGCTTGGTCAACCTAAAAAGCTCCAAGGATGCCAACTATCACTTGGTCAACCCCAAAAATGCTCCAAGGATTCCCACAATCACTTGGTCAACCCAAAAATGCTCCAAGGATTCCCACAATTGCTTGGTCAACCCCAAAAAGCTCCAAGGATTCCCATCATTGCTTGGTCAACCCCAAAAGCTCCAAGGATCCCACAATCGCTTGGTCAACCCAAAAATACTCTAAGGATTCCCACAATCGCTTGGTCAATCCCAAAAAGCTCCAAGGATTCCCATCATCGCATGGTCAACCCCAAAAGCTCCAAGGATACCACAATCGCTTGGTCAACCCCCAAACTCCCCAAAGGTGTCCATAAACCCTATGGTCAAACCAAAAGCTCCAAGGGTTCCCATAATCGCTTGGTCAAAAACAAATATTCAAAAACAAACAAAAACAAACGATAATAAAAAATAACAAAAAAAAAAATTGCATCTCACTTCCATGCATACCCTTAAAAGTCAAAACACAAAAAAAATAATAAACTGCATTAGGCATCACATCCATACATGGCATATTTGTTGGTCATACATGTCATAAGCACCATAGACTGTAATTGCTAGGCAATTCCATCATTTTCCACATTCAGTCCAATTTGTAAACACATCCATCCAAAATAACGCCATCCACATGTTTTTTATCATAGCCAGTTGTCTCCTAATGTATTTAGGGTTTTTGTCATTCAGCTGTCTTTAGATTTCTAGCCAAAAACTATACAAATTCTGACATATTTTACAAAGGTAGATTTTTACTTGGATCACACCTCGTTACATAGCATCCCCACACAAGTTAAAACACATAAAAAAAATTCTCAAGTTGTGTGAACGCAAGAGAAACCTACAAAGCAATCTAGGGTACCATAGGTGAAAGGTTAGCCTGCTCATCCCCCTATGCGAATGGTTCAAGAATGTTGAGAATTTACAAAAGGACAAGCTCTTCCCCATCCAATTCCCCATAATAAACAGTGGTTAAAATCCACTATCAAAAAACCCCAAACACATTTGGTCCCCAAAGTCATAAGGATTTGTACTACACACCCTTGACAAGGATGGGTAGTCATCCCCAAGGCCTAAAAGATCAATGCCATTACATAATCATATCCCCAACCACCTTTGGTCCCCAAATTCATAAGGATTTGTACTACACGCCCCTAACAAGGATGGGTAGTCATCCCCAAGGCCTAAAATATCAATGCCATTACATAATAATATCCCCAATCACCTTTGGTCCCCAAAGTCGTAAGGATTCATATTACACATCCCTAAACAGGATGGGTAGTCATCCCCAAATCCAACAGATATCAATTCCATTTGCAAGCCAAAAACCTACGAGCTCAACTTTGAAATCTAAAATGAAAAATCAAATAACAGTGGTTATCACCACTATTCAAACCCCTTGCTCAAAAAGAAAAATAATAGAGAAAAATAAATAGTGATTTTTATCACTATGTATGCGAGCAAGTATCTCCACAAGTCGAGCAACTGAAAGATGCCTGAGCTTGAATACCTAGAATTCTCAACATTCAAAAAACCATCTAGGTGATCATCATTACGGGTTTGGTGGATAGCCTACCTGGCAATGGCGGTATCCTAAACGCATGACGATATGTCTATCACATTAGATTTGCATGTGAGCAGACCAATGTTTGCATGTGGATGAGCTAGCTTATGGTACCTTAGATTGCCCTGTGGATTAATCTTACTAAATACAATAAATGAGTTAGTGGATCTAATTAGGTGATCCTCAGTACAGGTTTGGTGGACAGCCTACCTGGCACTAGACAAATACCACATAAACAAATTCAATCGCACACACAATGATGTGAAATAACTTGGTCAAACTCAAGTCTGATTCGTACCTTATTCAAAAATCTTGTGAGATAAATGTACAGTATTGGCTAGTTAGTTAAAACATTTGAATCTTAGAAAAATCTTAACTACATTCTAAAATAAATGTTGTACATGTCCATTCTTGCATCACCATCAAAAAATACAAAACAAACAAAAAAATATACACATGCAAAGTCATCACATAGTATAGAAAGCTAGTAAATCCTATACAGTCTATGGTGCCACCGATAAGTTATCAAAAAATCATTCCATCCATTCCATATGCATACACCATATAATTAGAAACATCGCATTCATAATAACACATGCATACATCAACGTAAATAAATGTGCATAAAATAAACAATAAATCATGACAAGTGTATAACCAAAAATAAAGTCATGTATATATATCACCAAAATGCTCGTAGGCTACAATAATTCGATCCTATGACCTCGCAAAAACATAAAAAAATCAAAAACCCCAAGCCTAGGGCATCGGACACCATGATCACATAGGATCGGTGTGACTAGAACTACCCCTAGTGGTGTGGGTCCTATGGGACCTCTCAAGATGATTGTTGCCATCCCTCGCATCATGCCCACTAGCGCTACCCTTACCCACCCACCTACGATGATAGGAAGCAGACTACTCAGTCTCACTATCTCTTGTTCGACGCGAAGATCCACCTCTAGTGAGCTCAGGTAATCGCTCATCGAGGTGGATAATATCTGCCTCAAAATCCATCTCATGTTAGACCAAATCCATCTCCCATCGACGGTATGCCACCAATGCGTCATCACGCTGTGCCAACTAAGTCCGTAGGAGATCCCTCTCCCATAAAGCATCGATATCCCCATCCTGTCAGCAGTATGCAGCCAATGCATTCTCTCACTCCACCAACTAAGTCTACAGGAGATCCCTCTCCTGTAGAACCTCCCCATGCTCCTCATCTCATCTTCGTAGTAGATCCTCCAATCATGCTATTTCAGCATGATACATAGCATCCATGTCCCCTGGGACTGCCTGAGGCATGGGCATCTCTAGGATGATGGGCTGCTCCGACACCCACTACTCTAGAACGTCTTGTATATTCGGCTGCTCCGAAACCCCTAGGTCATCCCCAGTCAAGTCATCAACCTCCACCATATCTGCATCATCACGTGGAGTGCCCCAACCCTCCCTTGATGCCTCTACATCCTCACCACCTGCTACTATCGCATCTGCACCTCCTAGAGGCCCATCACCCTACCATCACCGCATCGTCCACCACTGATCGTACTCTGTCATAGCCCCGACATTGTCCACATTAGGGACATCGATCACTGCATTTGACTCCTCACACAACGACTCAATGATCGGCCAGGCTAGAGTCCTATTGGTAGCAAATCTGCCTAGTCATATAAAATGCGCCCTAGACCCGGCCAACATTGAAAGGTCGAGAGAAAGAGAAGTCTCCCGGGCCAATCTCCAGAGAGGGTTGGCTCCCAAACTAATCTAAACTTGTTTGAAGATAAGGATACGGGAAAGAAATGGAAAATGTGGAAAGAAAGGGAAATAACATAAAGAGATGGAAATATGGCTGAAGCCGATAGTTGATAGGGAGAACAACCTCAGATAGCAAATAACCTCAACTAGATCCTGAAGATAAGCAACAACTAATTCTTAGAATGCACATACAGAAATTGGATCAAACATTGACCATAAGTTTGCCTTCAATTATACTTCAAATGTTCAAATGAAAACATAGCCAAATTCAGAACAACAGAATTCAACTTATATTTTAACACTAGACTAAATAGAAGTGAATCACACAGAAAGCATCACATGAACAACAGTTTGGATCACCAACTCAAAAGACTCTAAGAACAGAGCAAAATGCACTTAGGATTTTTGCTTCAATTTTTGCAAAAATGTCCTCCCCTTTTTCTTGAGATATACATTAGTATTTATAGAGGTCTTCCCTCTCCCTTTCGCATCACAACATTTAAAACATAAAACAAATTTTGAAGAGGAGATCCACAAAATATGCACTTGAAAAGAGAAACAATCCCCCTTAATCTGCCTCGGAGAAATCACATTCCCTATTTTTATGGATCAAAACTAAAAATCAAACAGAAACAAGGGACCATATTTCTTCATTAAATGGCTGTTCTCGGGGCATGCTTGAAGTTGTTAGGAGATCACGAACAAGAGCTTTTAATACCGGAGGCATCTTTAATTTTGGTGGCATCGAAAACTGCATGATTTAACACGTTCTCCCATCTTGCGCACATAGGTAAACAACAAAACATTTAATCTTGGAGCCTCTCTGACCTCGATCTCAAAATCAGTTGGAGAGCTTTTAAAACATTACTTTGTTTGATCCTTATCTTCTCCTCACGTTCTCCTATGCAATTTGAAGAAAAATGTGGACATAACTTTATTGGACCTTCTATTGCCACCAGTCGCGAAAATGCAACATGTCGTGAAAATGTGACATGTCACGAAATCATGACATCTTCTCTTCATTTAGCTTTCTCTTCTTGCACTTTCGTGAAAACGCGACAAGTCACGAAATCGTGACTTTCTCCTATCGCTTGGTTCTTTCGCTGCCTTTAGTCACGAAAACGTGACATGTCATGAAATCGCGACATCCTCCGCTTTGTTGGATTTCATCTTCTTGCTTCCGCGAAAATGTGACAAGTCGCGAAAATGTGACATGTTGCAAAATCACAACAATTTTCTCCGTTTTGTTCCTTCCTCGCGTTTTGGCCGTGAAAACATGACATGTCATGAAATCGTGACATTTTTCCTTGCTTGGCTCTTTCTACCCGACATGTCATGAAATCATGACATTATCCTCTATTTTACTTTGTCTCCCCGACATGTCACGAAATCGTGACATTCTCCTTTGTTTTGCTCCTTCTTTGCTCCAAGTCGTGAAAATGTAACATGCCGCGAAATCATGACATCTTCCTCTTTTCGCTGTCCTTTCCGCTTTCTCACTGTGAAAATGCGATGTCACGAAATCGTGACAATTTTCTCATCCTTGTACTTTTCTTGTTTCTCCTCGTGAAAACGTGACATGTCGCGACATCGTGACAATTTTTTGTCTTCTTCGTTGCCGCTTTCCTGTCATGAAAATTTGACATGTCGCGATATCGCGACATTTTTCATTGGCGCTCCCCTTTTCTGTTGTATGTCGCGATATCATGACATTTTCCTATCACTTTGCTTTGTTGCCACCGTCTGCCACGAAAATGCGACATGTCGCGATATCGTGACAACTTTGCCTTTACTGCTCCCTCACCGCAACAAGTCACGAAAATGCGACATGTCACGATGTCGCGACAACTTTGCCGTTACTGCTTCCTTTGCTATTTTCTAGCGCAAAAACATGACAGGTCACAAAAATGCGACATGTCACGATATCGCGACATTTTCTATGCTTAGCTTTTTTCTGCATCGGACGTCGTGAAAACGTGACAGGTCACGATATGTGACATGTCGCGATATCGTGACATCTTACACTTACTTTGCTTTAACACAAAACTTGTAGAGATTTTTGTATTTTATTTATTATCCCTTTCGAGGTGCTTGGAGGGACAAACAGAGGAGTGAGTATCTCTACAATTTGTGCATTCTTTTGCATGAACAACAACAACAAAAACAATGTGGCAAAAATGCCAACATTCTTGGCGGCTCTCGGGGTATACAGTTCTATTGTATGCACGAACCTCAAGCCTTTATCCATTGGGCAACAGAGTCAAGAAGCTGGAGGAGCAGAAGAAGTGAGTGTTGGTTGATGTTGGACATCTCTGCAGGCTATTGCAACAAGCTCTTGCTGGCGCTCGACACTTAAAAATAGGACCTTCAACAAAAATTTGTGGAATAGCAGAACTTCCCTTATTCCTTTAACTACTACATTTTGCCTAGCTCGGTTGAGCTGGGTAATCACCAAGTGCTGTGAAAGGATCTCCATGACAGTGGTGAAAAGCACCTGGGTTGCAAAAATGGGAATGAATGGAGTGATGACCAAGGGGGGGGGGGGGAGAAGGGGGGGGGGAGGAGGGGTGGAATATGGAGGAGTAGAAGTGGTAGATACAACAACCGAAGAGGGCGCTACTATGCTACCAACTGCTGGGATGCCATGAAAATAGATAATGAAATGGAAGTAAATGGGGATGGAGAAAGCAATGGGAACTATGGAGAAGTGCTCAAAAGACAAAGGATTGGAAGAAAGGGGAAGTGAAGAAATGGGGAACATCAGAGAGGGGAGTAGAAACAACAGTAGTGGCTTGATTATGTAGAGTGGAAGAAAGAAGTAGATGGAAGCCACTACCTGCTGGGAAGGAAAAGAAAAAAAGAGAAATAAACATACCTGCGGGCTCGTGTGCAAAAGGAGCCGAAGTTGACAATTTTTTTTTTTTTTTAGATCACCAAAGTGAAACCTGACCTAAGCTCCTAAGCAACATTTAGTGCCCTCGGCACTTTATTTACTAGCTGGGCTATTTACAGTATTTACACAAAAGTTTGCGACATGATTGGCATGCCGCCACCACAAACCCAGCTTCGAGTGTCTATCCGGTGAACCTGTAGTGTCCAAACCAGATCTGATCATACTTGAGTTGATCCTTGAAGTTTGGATGACCTCTCAAAGTTCTCCATGTTGCGAACAGGGTGCAACGTGGCAGGTTATCATGCATGCCAGTACCCACACAGTTGACGAATAATGTAGCAAAGAGATTTGCCACATGGAGGGCTCCTTTGGGTACCAGTTGCAGTAATGGCCGAAGCCAATACCACCATTTTGAAGAGTCCACCGGCTGTGGACCGAGTACAGGCTCCTCCAACCCCTTGATGTGACAACAAGGCTTTTTTAGCGACGAGTAATCTTCTAGGATCTCTTTAGGCTCAGCTTCTTGATGAGACATGTTTAATGGGTTCTGGTTGAACACTTGCATGCTATGCCCTGGGATACAAAAAGGGTGCAAAAATGTGCCCTCTTCATTCTTAGGTTTTACCACTTGAGCTTGTTCTTCTCCTTGGCTCATCTTCTGATGGAGACTACAAGCAACCATATTATCTATTGCCGGGACAAAGCTTGCATATTCCCATCGTTGGACTTGGATGAAATCTGCCTCTTGAGCTCCACACGGCTGCATCTCAGGTCTCTGCTCAGTATGAGGAATCTTCCATGGTGAATACTACGTAGGGTAGACAGGAGCAACGACTACCGGATAAGGTGATGGGGTTTCTCCCCACTGCCACTTTCCTGACAGGAGCAAAAGTTGTTCCGCTCGCACTACTTCCTCAAATATTTGAGGGAACCTTCGTTCACCTGATTGCAGCAAGAGGAGGCTCATGTCCAGGTAAAAGGCCCGAACATAGAAGAGGTGGGCTTGGGTGGGTGTCGGTTGGATCTCCCCTAGAATTCTCTTCCAACTTTTGTAGAATCGGACATTGAAGTCTGTGATGCTCTCCAGAGGTGTTTTTGTGATGGTGGAGAAGTGCATTAAAAGCTGAAAGGGATCCTGAGAGCCATCGAATGTTCTGATTAGTGCTCCCACTAAGTCATCCCATGAGCAGATGCTTTTACGCCCGAGCAGTCTATACCACTGCAATGCCCTTCCTTCCAAAGATAGAACCAAAAGTCTGATCATGACATCTTCATGGATTATGTCATGGAGGATTGCCAAAGCAGCAACATCTTCAAGGTGCTCTTGGGCCATTCCCTTAGTGCCATTGTATTTTGTCAATGTCTTCAAGGTGCTTTTGGGAATTTCATGGTAACTTTGAAGATTCAGGGGGCCAGAATCATCCCAGCTAGGATAGCTTACACTTGCCATTATAGCAACGGTCTGTAGAGATCACGGTTATCGCCACTAAGTCGGAGTCGCTAGGTGAACATTCTTTTCTCCGCTTGTGAGGTCAAGGCTGCTCACCAAACCTTGATTCCTCTAGGGTGTCTTCTTTTAGCTTTAAAAGGCATCTACGATCAAGAAATTTGGATCTTCAGCTCAACAGAGTCGCCAGGTGATTTTTCCAGATGAAGACAAGCCAAAGATTCACCAAACTCGGGCTTCCTTAAAATATGGAGACTGTTCGTCCCACCGGGCGTGCCAAAAACTGTTGGTCACGAATCCGCCTAGTCATATAAAATGCGCCCTAGACCCGACCAACATTGAAATGCCGAGAGAAAGAGAAGTCTCCCGGGCCAATCTCCAGAGAGGGCTGGCTCCCAAACTAATCTAAACTTGTTTGAAGATAAGGGTGCGGGAAAGAAATGGAAAATGTAGAAAGAAAGGGAAATAACAGAAAGAGATGGAAATATGGCTGAAGCCGATAGTTGATAGGGAGAACAACCTCAGATAGCAAATAACCTCAAACTAGATCCCGAAGATAAGCAACAACTAATTCTTAGAATGCACATACAGAAATTGGATCAAACATTGACCATAAGTTTGCCTTCAATTATACTTCAAATGTTCAAATGAAAACATAGCCAAATTCAGAACAGCAGAATTCAACTTATATTTTAACACTGGACTAAACAGAAGTGAATCACATAGAAAGCATCACATGAACAACAATTTGGATCACCAACTCAAAAGACTCTAAGAACAGAGCAAAATGCACTTAGGATTTTTGCTTCAATTTTTGCAAAAAGGTCCTCCCCCTTTTCTTGAGATATACATTAGTATTTATAGAGGTCTTCCCTCTCCCTTTCGCATCACAGCATTTAAAACATAAAACATATTTTGAAGAGGAGATCCACAAAATATGCACTTGAAAAGAGAAACAATCCCCCTTAATCTGCCTCGGAGAAATCACATTCCCTGTTTTTATGGATCAAAACTAAAAATTAAACAGAAACAAGGGACCATATTTCTTCATTAAATGGCTGTTCTCGGGGCATGCTTGAAGTTGTTAGGAGATCACGAACAAGAGCTTTTAATACCGGAGGCATCTTTAATTTTGGTGGCTTAGAAAACTGCATGATTTAACACGTTCTCCCATCTTGCGCACATAGGTAAACAACAAAACATTTAATCTTGGAGCCTCTCTGACCTCGATCTCAAAATCAATTGGAGAGCTTTTAAAACATTACTTTGTTCGATCCTTATCTTCTCCTCACGTTCTCCTATGCAATTTGAAGAAAAATGTGGACATAACTTTATTGGACCTTCTGTTGCCACCAATCACAAAAATGCGACATGTCACGAAATCGTGACATTTTCTCTTTGTTTAGCTTTCTCTTCTTGCACTTCCGCAAAAATGCGACAAGTCGCGAAATCGTGACTTTCTCCTATTGCTTGGTTCTTCCATCGCCTTTAGTCACAAAAACGCGACGTGTCACGAAATTGTGACATCCTTCACTTTGTTGGATTTCGTATTCTTGCTTTCGTGAAAACATGACAAGTCACAAAATTATGACATGTCACGAAATCATGACAATTTTCTCCATTTTGTTCCTTCCTTGTGTTTTAGCCGCAAAAACGCGACATGTCGCGAAATCACGACATTTTTTCTTTCTTGGCTCTTTCTACCCGACATGTCATGAAATCGCGACATTCTCCTTTGTTTTGCTTTGTCTCCTTGACATGTCACGAAATCATGACATTCTCCTCTATTTTTCTCCTTCTCTGCTCCAAGTCGTGAAAATGTAACATGTCACGAAATCATGACATCTTCCTCTTGGCGTTGTCCTTTTCGCTTTCTCATCATGAAAATGTGACATGTCGTGAAATCATGACAATTTTCTCATCCTTGTACTTTTCTTGTTTCTCCTCACGAAAATGTGACATGTCGCGATATCGCGACAATTTTTTGTCTTCTCCTTCGTTGCCGCTTTCCTGCCGTGAAAATTTGACATGTCGCGATATCACGATATTTTTCATTGGCGCTCCCCTTTGCTATTGTATGTCGCAATATCACGACATTTTCCTATCACTTTGCTTTGTTGCCACCGTCTGCCACGAAAATGCGACATGTTGCGATATCGCGACAACTTTAACTTTACTGCTCCCTCACCACAACAAGTCATGAAAATGTGACATGTCGCGATGTCACGACAACTTTGCCGTTACTGCTTCCTTTGTTGTTTTCTAGCATGAAAACATGATAGGTCACGAAAATGCGACATGTCACGATATCGCGACATTTTCTATGCTTAGCTATTTTTTGCATCGGACGCCGTGAAAATGTGACAGGTCGCGATATCGCGACATGTCGCGATATCACGACATATTACACTTACTTTGCTTTAACACAAAACTTGTAGAGATTTTTGTATTTTATTTATTATCCCTTTCGAGGTGCTTGGAGGGACAAACAGAGGAGTGATTATCTCTACAATTTGTGCATTCTTTTGCATGAACAGCAACAAAAAGAATGTGGCAAAAATGCCAACATTCTTAGTGGCTCTCAAAGTATACTCTTCTACTGTATGCATGAACCTCAGGCCTTTATCTATTGGGCAATAGAGTCAAGAAGCTGGAGGAGCAGAAGAAGTGAGTGTTGGTTGATGTTGGATGTCTCTGTAGTCTGTTGCAACAAGCTTTTTCTAGCGCTCGACACTTAAAAATAAGACCAACAAAAATTTGTGGAATAACAAAACTTCATTTATTCCTCTAACTACTACATTTTGCCTAGCTCAGTTGAGCTGGGTAATCACCAAGTGCTATGAAAGGATCTCCATGATAGTGGTGAGAAGTACCTAGGTTGAAAAAATAGGAATGAATGGGGTGATGACAGATGGAGGAGTAGAAGTGATAGATACATCAACTAAAGAGGGCGCTACTGTGCTACCAGCTGCTGATATTCCATGAAAATAGATAATGAAATGGAAGTAAATGGAGTGGGAACTATGGAGAAGAACTCAAAAGACAAAGGATTGGAAGAAAGGGGAAGTGAAGAAATGTGGAACATCAAAGAGGGGAGTAGAAACAACAATAGTGGCTTGATTATGTACATTGGAAGAAAGAAGTAGATGGAAGCCACTGTTTGCTGGGAAGGAAAAGAAAAAGAAAGGAATAAACATACCTGCGGTCTCGTGTGCAAAAGGAGCCGAAGTTGACAATTTTTTTTTTTAGATCATCAAAGTGGAACTTGACCTAAGCTCCTAAGCAAAATTTAGTGCCCTCGACACTTTATTTACTAGTTGGGCTATTTATAGTATTTACACAAAAGTTTGCGACATGATTGGCATGCCACCACCACAAACCCAGCTTTAGGTGTCTATCCGGTGAACCTGCAGTGTCCAGACCAGATCTGATCATACTTGAGTCGATCCTTGAAGTTTGGATGACCTCCCAAAGTTCTCCATGTTGTGAATAGGGTGTAACGTGTTAGGTTATCATGCATGCCGGTACCCATACAATTGGCGAATAATGTAGCAAAGAGATTTGCCACATGGAGGGATCCTTTGGGTACCAGTTGCAGTAATGGCCGAAGCCAATACTACCATTTTGAAGAGTCCACTAATTGTGGATCGAGTACAGGCTCCTCCAACCCCTTGATGTGATAATAGGGCTTTTTCAGTGATGAGTAATCTTCTAGGATCTCTTTAGGATTAGCTTCTTGATGAGACGTGTTTAATGGGTTCTGGTTGAACACTTGCGTGCTACACCTTGGGATACAAAAAGATGCAAAAATGTGCCCTCTTCATTCTCAGGTTTTACCACTTGATCTTGTTCTTCTCCTTGTATCATCTTTTGATGGAGATTGCAAGCAACCATATTATCTATTACCGGGACAAAGCTTGCATATTCCCATTGTTGGACTTGGATGAAATCTACCTCTTGAGCTCCACACGACTGCATCTCAGGTCTCTACTTAGTATGAGGAATCTTCTATGGTGAATACTGCATAGGGTAGACAGGAGCAGTGACTATCGGATAAGGTGATGGGGTTTCCCCCACTGCCACTTTCCTGACATAAGCAAAAGTTGTTCCACTTGCATTGCTTCCTCAAATATTTGAGGTAACCTTCATTCACCTAATTGCAGCAAGAGGAGGCTCATGTCTAGGTAAAAGGCCTGAACATAAAAGAGGTGGGATTGGGTGGGTGTCGGTTGGATCTCCCCTGGAATTATCTTCCAACTTCTACAGAATCGGACATTGAAGTCTGTGATGCTCTCCAGAGATGCTCTTGTGATGGTGGAGAGGTGCATCAAGAGCTAAAAGGGATCCTGAGAGCTATCGAATGTTCTTACTAGTGCTCCCACTAAGTCATCCCATGAGTAGATGCTTTTATGCCTAAGTAGTCTATACCACTGCAGTACCCTTCCTTACAAAAATAGAACCAAAAGTCTGATCATGACATCTTCATGGATTATGTCATGGAGGATTGCCAAAGCAACAACATCTTCAAGGTGCTCTTGGGCCATTCCCTTAGTGCCATTGTATTTCATCAATGTCTTCAAGGCGCTTTTGGGAATTTCATGGTAACTTTGAAGATTTATGGGGTCAGAATCATCCCAGCTAGGATAGCTTACACTTGCCATTATAGCAACGGTCCGCAGAGATCACGGTTCTCGCCACTAAGTCGGAGTTGCCAGGTGAACATTCTTTTCTCCACTTGTGAGGTCAAGGATGATCACCAAACCTTGATTCCTTCGGGGTGTCTTATTTTAGCTTTAAAAGGCATCTACAATCAAGAAATTTGGATCTTCAACTCAACAGAGTCGCCAGGTGATTTTTCCAGATGAAGACAAGCCAAAGATTCACCAAACTCGGGCTTCCTTAAAATATGGAGACTGTTCGGCCCACCAGGCATGCCAAAAACTTTTGGTCACGAATATACCTAGTAATATAAAATATGCCCTAGACCCGGCCAACATTGAAAGGCCGAGAGAAAGAGAAGTCTCCTAGGCCAATCTCTAGGGAGGGTTGGCTCCCAAACTAATCTAAACTTGTTTTAAGATAAGGGTGCGAGAAAGAAACAGAAAATGCAAAAAGAAAGTGAAATAACAGAAAGAGATGGAAATATGGCTGAAGCCGATAGTTGATAGGGAGAACAACCTTAGATAGAAAATAACGTCAACTAGATCCTAAAGATAAGCAGCAACTAATTCTTAGAATTCTCCTTGTATCATCTTTTTATGGAGACTGCAAGCAACCATATTATCTATTATCGGGACAAAGCTTGCATATTCCCATTGTTGGACTTGGATGAAATCTACCTCTTGAGCTCCACACGACTCCATCTCAGGTCTCTACATAGTATGAGGAATATTCTATGGTGAATACTGCATAGGGTAGACAGGAGCAGTGACTATCGGATAAGGTGATGGGGTTTCCCCCACTGCCACTTTCCTGACATGAGCAAAAGTTGTTCCGCTTGCACTGCTTCCTCAAATATTTGAGGTAACTTTCATTCACCTAATTGCAGCAAGAGGAGGCTCATGTATAGGTAAAATGCCTGAACATAGAAGAGGTGGGATTGGGTGGGTGTCGGTTGGATCTCCCCTAGAATTCTCTTCCAACTTCTATAGAATCGGACATTGAAGTCTGTGATGCTCTCCAGAGATGCTCTTGTGATGGTGGAGAGGTGCATCAAGAGCTAAAAGGGATCCTGAGAGCTGTCGAATGTTCTGACTAGTTCTCCCACTAAGTCATCCCATGAGTAGATGCTTTTATGCCTAAGCAGTCTGTACCACTGTAGTACCCTTCCTTCCAAAAATAGAACCAAAAGTCTGATCATGACATCTTCATGGATTATGTCATGGAGAATTGCCAAAGCAACAACATCTTCAAGGTGCTCTTGGGCCATTACCTTAGTGCCATTGTATTTCATCTATGTCTTCAAGACGCTTTTGGGAATTTCATGGTAACTTTGAATATTTAGGGGGTCAGAATCATCCCAGCTAGGATAGCTTACACTTGCCATTATAGCAACGGTCCGCAGAGATCACGGTTCTCGCCACTAAGTCGGAGTTGCCAGGTTAACATTCTTTTCTCCACTTGTGAGGTCAAGGATGATCACCAAACCTTGATTCCTTTGGGGTGTGTTCTTTTAGCTTTAAAAGGCATCTACGATCAAGAAATTTGGATCTTCAACTCAACAGAGTCGCCAGGTGATTTTGCCAGATGAAGACAAGCCAGAGATTCACCAAACTCAGGCTTCCTTAAAATATGGAGACTGTTCGGCCCACCAGGCATGCCAAAAACTGTTGGTCATGAATATACCTAGTAATATAAAATGTGCCCTAGACCCGACCAACGTTGAAAGGCCGAGAGAAAGAGAAGTCTCCTGGGCCAATCTCTAGAGAGGGTTGGCTCCCAAACTAATCTAAACTTGTTTGAAGATAAGGGTGCGAGAAAGAAATGGAAAATGCAGAAAGAAAGGGAAATAACAGAAAGAGATGGAAATATGGCTGAAGTCGATAGTTGATAGGGAGAACAACCTTAGATAGCAAATAACGTCAACTAGATCCTAAAGATAAGCAGCAACTAATTCTTAGAATTCACATACAAAAATTAGATCAAACATTGACCCTAAGTTTGCCTTCAATTATACTTCAAATGTTCAAATGAAAATACAACCAAATTCAGAACAACAGAATTCAACTTATATTTTAACACTGGACTAAACAAAATTGAATCACATAGAAAGTATCACATGAACAACAATTTGGATCACCAACTCAAGAGACTCTAAGAACAGAGCAAAATGCACTTAGGATTTTTGCTTTAATTTTTGCAAAAAGGTCCTCTTCCTTTTCTTGAGATATACATGAGTATTTATAAAGGTCTCCCCTCTCCCTTTCGCATCACAAAATTTAAAACATAAAACAAATTTTGAATAGGAGACCCATAAAATGGGCACTTGAAAAGAGAAACCATCCCCCTTAATTTGCCTCGAAGAAATCAGATTCCCTGTTTTTATGGATCAAAACTAAAAATCAAACAAAAACAAGGGACCATATTTCTTCAATAAAAGGTTGTTCTCGGGGCATGCTTGAAGTTGTTAGGAGATCATGAACAAGAGCTTTTAATACCAGAGGCATATTTAGTTTTGGTGGCATAAAAAATTGCATGATTTAACATGTTCTCCCATCTTGCACACATAGGTAGACAAAAAAAATTTAATCTTGGAACCTCTCTGACCTTGATCTCAAAATTAGTTGGAGAGATTTTAAAACATTACTTTTTTCGATCCTTATCTTCTCCTCACATTCTCCTATGTAGTTTGAAGAAAAATGTGGACAAAACTTTATTGGACCTCTGTTGCCACCAGTCGTGAAAACGTGACATGTCATGAAATCGTGACATCTTCTCTTCATTCAACTTTCTCTTCTTGCACTTCCATGAAAACATGACAAGTCACGAAATCATGACTTTCTCCTATCGCTTGGTTCTTCCACTACCTTTAGTCATGAAAATGTGACATGTCACGAAATCACGACATCCTTCGCTTTGTTGGCTTTCGTCTTCTTTCTTTCGCGAAAACGTGACAAGTCGCGAAAATGTGACATGTCACGAAATCATGACAATTTTATTCGTTTTGTTCCTTCCTCACATTTTGGCCATGAAAACGTGACATGTCACGAAATCGTGACATTTTTCCTTGCTTGGATTTTTCTACCCAACATGTCGTGAAATCGCAACATTCTCCTCTATTTTGCTTTGTCTCCTCGACATGTCATCCCACCGGGTGTGCCAAAAACTGTTGGTCACGAATCCGCCTAGTCATATAAAATGATCCCTAGACCCGGCCAACATTGAAAGGCCGAGAGAAAGAGAAGACTTCTGGGCGAATCTCCAGAGAGGGTTGGCTCACAAACTAATCTAATCTTGTTTGAAGATAAGGGTGCAGGAAAGAAATGGAAAATGCAGAAAGAAAGTGAAATAATAGAAAGAGATGGAAATATGGTTGAAGTCGATAGTTTATAGGGAGAACAACCTCAGATAGCAAATAACATCAACTAGATCCTAAATATAAGCAACAACTAATTCTTAGAATTCACATAAAAAAATTGGATCAAACATTGACCATAAGTTTGCCTTCAATTATACTTCAAATGTTCAAATGAAAATACGACCAAATTCAGAACAATAGAATTCAACTTATATTTTAACACTGGACTAAATAGAAGTAAATCACATAGAAAGCATCACATGAACAATAGTTTGGATCACCAACTCAAGAGACTCTAAGAACAGAGCAAAATGCACTTATGATTTTTGCTTCAATTTTTGCAAAAAGGTCCTCTTCCTTTTCTTGAGATATACATGAGTATTTATAGAGGTCTCCCCTCTCCCTTTCACATCACAGCATTTAAAACATAAAACAAATTTTGAATAGGAGACCCCTAAAATGGGCACTTGAAAAGAGAAACAATCCCCCTTAATCTGCCTCGAAGAAATCAGATTCCCTATTTTTATGGATCAAAACTAAAAATCAAATAGAAACAAGGGACCATATTTCTTCATTAAATGGTTGTTCTCGAGACATGCTTGAAGTTGTTAGGATATCATGAACAAAATATTTTAATACTAGAGGCATATTTAATTTTGGTGGCATCAAAAACTACATTATTTAACACGTTCTCCCATCTTGCGCACATAGGTAGAAAACAAAACATTTAATCTTGGAACCTCTTTGACGTCGATCTCAAAATTAGTTGGAGAGCTTTTAAAAAATTACTTTGTTTGATCCTTATCTTCTCCTCACGTTCTCCTATGTAGTTTGAAGAAAAATGTGGACAAAACTTTATTGGACCTTTGTTGCCACCAGTCGCAAAAACACGACATGTCGTGAAATCGTGACATCTTCTCTTCGTTCAGATTTCTCTTCTTGCACTTTCGCGAAAACATGAGAATTCAAGAAATCGTGACTTTCTCCTATCGCCTGGTTCTTCCACTACCTTTAGTCATGAAAATGTGACGTGTCATGAAATCGCGACATCCTCCGCTTTTTTGGCTTTCGTCTTCTTGCTTTCACGAAAATGTGACAAGTCGTGAAATCGTGACAATTTTCTCTGTTTTGTTCCTTCCTCACGTTTTGGCCACGAAAACGCGACATGTCATGAAATCATGACATTTTTCCTTACTTGGCTCTTTCTACCCGACATGTCATGAAATCATGATATTCTCCTCTGTTTGCTTTGTCTCCTCGACATGTCATGAAATCGCAACATTCTCCTCTGCTTTGCTCCTTCTCTGCTCCAAGTCACAAAAATGTAACATGTCGTGAAATCATGACATCTTCCTCTTGGCGCTGTCCTTTTCGCTTTCTCACTGCAAAAACATGACATGTCGTGAAATCACGACAATTTTCTCATCCTTGTACTTTTCTTGTTTTTCCTCGTGAAAACATGACATGTCGCGATATCATGACAATTTTTTGTCTTCTCCTTCGTTGCCACTTTCCTATCGTGAAAATTTGATATGTCGAGATATCGTGAAATTTTTCATTGGTGCTCCCCTTTGCTGTTGTATGTCGCGATATCATGACATTTTCCTATCACTTTGCTTTGTTGCCATCGTTTGCCACAAAAATGTGACATGTCGTGATATCGCGACAACTTTGGCTTTACTGCTCCCTCACCGTAACAAGTCACAAAAATGCGACATGTCGCGATGTCGAGATTACATTGCTGTTACTACTTCCTTTGTTGTTTTCTAGTGCAAAAACATGACAAGTCATGAAAATGCGACATATTCTTAGCTATTTTCTGCATCGGATGCCGCAAAAACGTGATAGGTCGCGATATCGCAATAGCTTAAACTTACTTTGCTTTAACACAAAACTTGTAGAGATTTTTGTATTTTCCCTTTCGAGTTGCTTGGAGGGACAAACAGAGGAGTGAGTATCTCTACAATTTGTGTATTCTTTTGCATGAACAGCAACAAAAACAATGTGGCAAAAATGCCAACATTCTTGGCAGCTCTCAGGGTATACATTTCTACTGTATGCACAAACCTCAGGCCTTTATCTATTGGGTAATAGAGTTAAGAAGCTGGAGGAGTAGAATAAGTGAGTGCTGGTTGATGTTGGACGTCTCTGTAGGCTGCTGCAACAAGCTCTTTCTAGCGCTCAGCACTTAAAAATAGGACCTTCAGCAAAACTTTGTGGAATAGCAAAACTTCCTTTATTCCTCTAACTACTACATTTTGCCTAGATCGTTTGAGCTGGGTAATCACAAGGTGCTATGAAAGGATCTCCATGATAGTGGTGAGAAGTACCTGGGTTGCAAAAATAGGAATGACTAGGTTGATGATAGATGGAGGAGTAGAAGCGATAGATACATCAACTGAAGAGGGCGTTACTGTGCTACCAGCTGTTGAGATTCCATGAAAACAGATAATGAAATGGAAGTAAATGGAGTGGGAACTATGGAGAAGAACTCAAAAGACAAAGGGTTGGAAGAAAGGGGAA
Source organism: Wollemia nobilis (assembly GCA_028583015.1). Taxonomy (NCBI): domain Eukaryota; kingdom Viridiplantae; phylum Streptophyta; class Pinopsida; order Araucariales; family Araucariaceae; genus Wollemia; species Wollemia nobilis. The sequence continues at coordinate 29,055,385 of JAQPPZ010000523.1, forward strand.
GTGAAGAAATGGGGAACATTAGATATGGGAGTAGAAACAACAGTAGTGGCTTGATTATGTACAGTGGAAGAAAGAAGTAGATGGAAGCCACTACTTGTTGGGAAGGAAAAGAAAAAGAAAGAAATAAACATACCTGCGGTCTCGTGTGCAAAAGGAGCCGAAGTTGATGATTTTTTTTTTTTTAGATCATCGAAGTGAAACCTGACCTAAGCTCCTAAGAAACATTTAGTGCCTTCGACACTTTATTTACTAGCTAGGCTATTTACAGTATTTATGCAAAAGTTTGTGACATGATTGGCATGCCGCCACCATAAACCCTGCTTCGAGTGTCTATCTGGTGATCCTGCAGTGTCTAGACTAGATATGATCATAGTTGAGTTGATCCTTGAAGTTCGGATGACCTCCTGAAGTTCTCCATGTTGTGAACAGGGTGCAACATGGTAGGTTATCATGCATGTCGGTACCCACATAGTTGACGAATAATGTAGCAAAGAGATTTGCCACATGGAGGGCTCCTTTGGGTACCAGTTGTAGTAATGGCCAAAGCCAATACCACCATTTTGAAGAGTCCACCGATTGTGGACCGAGTATAGGCTCCTCCAACCCCTTGATGTGACAACAGGGCTTTTTCAATGATGAGTAATATTCTAGGATTTCTTTAGGATCAGCTTCTTGATGAGACATGTTTAATGGGTTCTGGTTGAACACTTGCATGCTATGCCCTAGGATACAAAAAATATGCAAAAATGTGCCCTCTTCATTCTCAGGTTTAACCACTTGATCTTGTTCTTCTCCTTGTATCATCTTCTGATGGAGACTGCAAGCAACCATATTATCTATTGTCAGGACAAAGCATGCATATTCCCATCATTGGACTTGGACGAAATCTACCTCTTGAGCTCCACACGGCTACATCTTAGGTCTCTACTTAGTATGAGGAATCTTCCATGGTGAATACTGCATAGGGTAGACAGGAGCAGTGACTATCGGATAAGGTGATGGGGTTTCCCCCACTGCCACTTTTTTGACATGAGCAAAAGCTGTTCTGCTCACACTGCTTCCTCAAATATTTTAGGTAACCTTCATTCACCTAATTGCAGGAAGAGGAGGCTCATGTTCGGGTAAAAGGCACAAACATAGAAGAGGTGGGCTTGGGCGGGTGTCGGCTGGATCTCCCCTAGAATTATCTTCCAACTTATACAGAATCAGACATTGAAGTCTGTGATGCTCTCTAGAGATGCTCTCGTGATGGTGGAGAGGTGTATCAAGAGCTAAAATGGATCCTGAGAGCTGTCGAATGTTCTGACTAGTGCTCCCACTAAGTCATCCCATGAGTAGATGATTATACACCCAAGCAGTCTATACCACTGTAGTACCCTTCCTTCCAGAGACAAAACCAAAAGTCTGATCATGACATCTTCATGGATTATGTCATGGAGGATTGCCAAAGCAACAACATCTTCAAGGTGCTCTTGGGCCATTCCCTTAGTGCCATTGTATTTCATCAATGTCTTCAAGGTGCTTTTGGGAATTTCATGGTAACTTTGAAGATTCAGGGAGTCAGAATCATCCCATCTGGATAGCTTACACTTGCCATTATAGCAACGGTCTGCAAAGATCATGGTTCTCGCAACTAAGTCGGAGTCGCCAGGTGAACATTATTTTCTTCGCTTGTGAGGTCAAGGCTGCTCACCAAACCTTGATTCCTTCGAGGTGTCTTCTTTTAGCTTTAAAAGGCATCTACGATCAAGAAATTTGGATCTTCAGCTCAACAGAGTCGCTAGGTGATTTTGCCAGATGAAGACAAGCCAGAGATTCACCAAACTCAGGCTTCCTTAAAATATGGAGACTTTTCGGCCCACCAGGCATGCCAAAAACTGTTGGTCATGAATATACCTAGTCATATAAAATGTGCCCTATACCCGGCCAACATTGAAATGCCGAGAGAAAGAGAAGTCTCCTGGGCCAATCTCTAGAGAGGGTTGGCTCCCAAACTAATCTATACTTGTTTGAAGATAAGGGTGCGAGAAAGAAATGGAAAATGCAGAAAGAAAGTGAAATAACAGAAAGAGATGGAAATATGGCTGAATATGATAGTTGATAGGGAGAACAACCTTAGATAGCAAATAACGTCAACTAGATCCTAAAGATAAGCAGCAACTAATTCTTAGAATTCACATACAAAAATTGGATCAAACATTGACCATAAGTTTGCCTTCAATTATACTTCAAATGTTCAAATGAAAATACAGCCAAATTCAGAACAACAGAATTCAACTTATATTTTAACACTGGACTAAACAAAAGTGAATCACATAGAAAGCATCACATGAACAACAATTTGGATCACCAACTCAAGAGACTCTAAGAACAGAGCAAAATGCACTTAGGATTTTTGCTTCAATTTTTGCAAAAAGGTCCTCTTCCTTTTCTTGAGATATACATGAGTATTTATAAAGGTCTCCCCTCTCCCTTTCGCATCACAGAATTTAAAACATAAAACAAATTTTGAATAGTAGACCCATAAAATGGGCACTTGAAAAGAGAAACAATCCCCCTTAATCTGCCTCGAAGAAATCAGATTCCCTGTTTTTATGGATCAAAAGTAAAAATCAAACAAAAATAAGAGACCATATTTCTTCATTAAATGGTTGTTCTCGGGGCATGCTTGAAGTTGTTAGGAGATCATGAACAAGAGCTTTTAATACCGGAGGCATATTTAATTTTGGTGGCATAAAAAATTGCATGATTTAACATGTTCTCCCATCTTGCGCACATAGGTAGACAACAAAACATTTAATCTTGGAACCTCTCTGACCTTGATCTCAAAATTAGTTGGAGAGCTTTTAAAACATTACTTTTTTCGATCCTTATCCTCTCCTCATGTTCTCCTATGTAGTTTGAAGAAAAATGTGGACAAAACTTTATTGGACCTCTATTGCCACCAGTCGTGAAAACGTGACATGTCATGAAATCGTGACATCTTCTCTTCGTTTAGCTTTCTCTTCTTGCACTTCCACGAAAATGTGACAAGTCACAAAATCATGACTTTCTCCTATCGCTTGGTTCTTCCACTACCTTTAGTCATGAAAATGCGACATGTCACGAAATCATGACATCCTCCGCTTTGTTGGATTTCGTCTTCTTTCTTTCGCGAAAACGCGACAAGTCACGAAAATGTGACATGTCACGAAATCATGACAATTTTCTTCATTTTGTTCCTTCCTCGCATTTTGTCCATGAAAACGTGACATGTCATGAAATCATGACATTTTTCCTTGCTTGGCTCTTTCTACCCAACATGTCGTGAAATTGCGACATTCTCCTCTATTTTGCTTTGTCTCCTCGACATGTCATGAAATCACAAAATTCTCCTCTGTTTTGCTCCTTCTCTGCTCCAAGTCGCAAAAATGTAACATGTCGCGAAATCATGACATCTTCCTCTTGGTTTTGTCCTTTTCGCTTTCTCACCGCAAAAACATGACATGTCATGAAATCACGACAATTTTCTCATCCTTGTACTTTTCTTGTTTCTCCTCATGAAAACATGACATGTCGCGATATCGCGACAATTTTTTGTCTTCTCCTTTGTTGCCGCTTTCCTGCCACAAAAATTTGACATGTCGGGATATCACGAAATTTTTCATTGGCGCTCCCCTTTGCTGTTGTATGTCATGATATCGCGACATTTTCCTATCACTTTGCTTTTTTGCCACCGTTTGCCACGAAAATGCGACATGTTGTGATATCACAACTTTGGCTTTACTGCTCCCTCTTCGTAACAAGTCGCAAAAATGTGACATGTCACGATGTCGAGATAACTTTGTCGTTACTGCTTCCTTTGCTGTTTTCTACCACAAATATGTGACAGGTCGTGAAAATGTGACATGTCGCGATATCGTGACATTTTCTATGCTTAGCTATTTTTTGCATCGGATGCCGTAAAAACGTGACAGGTCATGATATCACGACAGCTTACACTTTGCTTTAACATAAAACTTGTAGAGATTTTTTTATTTTCCCTTTTGAGGTACTTGGAGGGACAAACAGAGGAGTGAGTATCTCTACAATTTGTGCATTATTTTGCATGAACAACAACAAAAACAATGTGGCAAAAATGCCAACAAGTCCTCTTGTCACCCTGATGCCGATAGATCAAAGGCTCACCAGGAAATCCTTGGCTCACCCCAAACTGTCGAGTCACCCGGATGTACGGGAAGTACTCCTGCTCAGTCCCATGTTGCCTGATTAGCCACCTCCCCCTGCACGCCCGTCGGAGCCACTCCCCAACTTTAGGCCAGGCTGGACAGTCCCGATATGGATGCCAGAATACCTCCCCTAGAGTAAGACGCAAGAAGGGATAGACATAGTGCCCTACGACACATGCCCACCACCGACTTTGCCCTACTCCTCTGACCTCCACCACAAAGCAGCATAACCAATCTCCTAGTCCACCATCTCTACCCGAGTGGTCTAAAGTAATCCTTATGGCTACTCCACAGTTATGTGCTACCACCCCCAGCATTGCAAAAGGTAGCTACATCCAATCCCCTTTCACCTTTGGCAGAAGACCTCATACAGCTCATCATAAAGCTATGCCAGTAGCGTCTAACTCCACCTCATAATCAGTGGCTCTGAGATCAGACACTCAACTAGTCTGGAAACTACCTCCTGTAGGTTCCAAGGGAACCTCGTACCAGATGAGTCAGGTAGCAGCATGTTGGAGATGAGGGTCATGAGCAGTGCATGCCTCACCCCCAACATGCCCTTATCCAGCCACCACCGCACCAAAATCTTGCCAATAAAACAGTCCCCCTCTGCCCTCTCCACTGGACTATCCACCCCCATCACAACCCCATGCCCAAAGCACCGTATCAGCATCACCATTCACTGATCACGAGGAGTAGTCTGAATGGGCAATCCGTATATCAAAATCCATAGAATTTGATAAATGTCCTCAAGAGTCACTGTCATATCCCCTATTGGGAGATGAAAGGTTTTGGTGCGAGGATCCCACAAATTGATCAGGGCAGTCAAATATTCTTGATCCCCCATCACAGGCTCCAACCAAGTCACCTGCTTGAGCCCAAGGGCATCAAGCCACTCTCAGTCCACCATAGTCAATGCCTCCTGTGCATCCAAAAACATCGTTAGCACACGATACCGACTCTTCACCACCTGCAAAACAAAAACAACACAAAAACAACACAAAAACATTAAAAACATGACAACCAAAAAAATGTACAACAAAAACATTTAACCACTGTACAGACAAACAAATTACAAAATTGCAAACTAGGGTTTTTTAACTCTAGTTTAAACTAAAAAAACAAAAAACACAAAATTTACATCTAGGGTTTTTAACTCTAGTGTAAAAAAAAAAAACAAAATTTAAATCTAGGGTTTTTAACTCTAGTTAAACAACAAACAAAATTTAAACCGAGGGTTTTTAACTCTGGTTTAAACAACAACAAAAAAAAAAACAAAATTTACATCTAGGGTTTTTAACTCTAGTTAAACAAAAATAAAATTTTAACTAGGGTTTCTTAATCTTAGTTTAAATAAAAAAAAAAAATGAAAAACAAGTAAAACCAGTTTTTTAAACCTAGGGTTTTACCTTAGTTTAAACTGACAAACAAAACAAAAAATAAATAAAACCAATTTTTTAAAACCTAGGGTTTTACCTTAGTTTAAACTTGAAAAACAACAAAAACCAAATAAAAACAATTTTTTAAACTAGGGTTTTGATCTTAGTTTAAACACCACCACAAAAAACCAAAAACAAAGTAAAACAGTTTAACCTAGGGTTTTCATTCTAGTCTAAACGAAAAAACGACATATCAAGTAAATTACGGCTTTTGAAAATAAAAACAAGAAAAATAAAGAGAAGGAGCACTCACGGGTCTTGCCTCAGCTCCGCCACTGGATGATCCGGTCCGTGAACTCATTGTGTCCACAAAAATTCAATAGCGCTCCGCTACGTGAACTCGACCTCCTCCTCCTCACAGCTCCAAATTGCCATAAAAAACAAATACAAATGAGCCCAAAACCTAGTTTTGGCCCTTATATAGGTTTTTAGGCCTGTAATCATTCCACCCTAGGACAAACGCTCTAGTTAGCACTCGTCCCACCCTAGGATGATTACTAAACTGGTATTTGTCCCACCCTGGGACGATTATAGAGCAAGAAAATAAAAAACAACCAAAACTACATCCAAAATGCACCAAAAATAGCAATAAAATTGCCAAGCAAAGGCACATTTGCACCTGTGCTTCAAGGCCTCCAAAACTGACATTGGGGTCACAAATCCTCACTATCCTACTCGCTAAGAAGGCTACCATAGCCGGAAAGCTCTACGGGAGGATGGATTTTTGATAATTTCATCCCCAAACGTCATAAAAAGGGTCCAAACCCACCCAAAAATAGCAATAAAATTGCCGAACAAAGGCGCCTTTGCGCCTGACATTCTTGGCATGAAAAACTGATATCAGGGCCACAAATTATCAATATCCTACTCCCTAAGAAGGCTACCATAGTCGGACTGCTCCATGGGAGGACGCATTTTTGACAATTTCAGCTCCAAAATGCTTCACAAAAAGGGTTAAAACCCACCAAAAATAGGTCTAATTATTCGGAAATTGCATAAGAATTCAAGGAAAACAACTGAAGGCACCCTTACTAAAGTCATCTTGGGTCAAGTGACTCGTCGCTATTCTCATGTCGATCATTCCCTCATCGATTTGTCGCTTGAGGGGTTAGTCACACTTAGTCACCAATCAAGAAATACACACCCAATCAAGGAAATGGCATGCATTCAAATAATCATTGACAAATACAATCACGCTCCTGCTTGGGGTAGCAAACAAGCAATTATCACAAGATGATCAAACACTTGGCATTCATGAATCATGAACTCAAGGTTCCCATAGATAAAAGGTTGTGCCCTTTGTCTATTCATGACTAAACAATGTCCAAGATCAAGTAACACCTCACCGAAAAAGGTTAACACTTGAATTAAGCTCCTTAGCTCGTCAGAAGCAAGGATTCAAGAATGCGTGACATTTCCAGACTTGGGGCATCAAAATTTGGTTAGGTTACTGATAAACCCTATTCATTAGTGCTTTGGTTATCTATTTTTTCTCAGCACTGCACCATGCACATCGCATCCCAAAAACGGGCATCTGTAGACACCAAAACAACACCAATACGATTATGTGATGACAAGCATTGATTGAATTGATGTACATAGACCCTAGGGCAGCCCCAAAAGGTTAAAAAATGGTCCTAATCACTCCCACAGTAGTTTTAGAAGGTCAGAGGTCAATTTGGCACCTTTCAGGCACTCTGCTCCCTACTTGTTTCACCCTGGGACGATTACAAACTGGTATTCGTCCCATGCCGGGACAATTAGCAGCATTTGCTCCAAGGTGGGCCAAATAGTAGGTTTGACGGGAAAAAGATCAAACCTTGACAAATGGTAGCTCATATCCACCACTCAACTCCACATTCAATGCATGGGAGCGTGAGTGAGCATTTTTTAGCTCAAAGATGCAATCATAGAGGTAGTCATGGAGCCCTTAATCAGGGAGGAATCTTCTCTCCCCTGTCAAGGCATGATGGCCAAGTGGTGCCTCTGCATGCTCATTCACAAGAGACCCTCAAGTCTATAAAATGGTGAGTCTTCTCACCCCAAAAAGAGAACAAAGTAGGAGCATTTGGAGCAACGGAGTGCTGTCGAATTACATCCTCACCCATCGCTTGTGCTTCTTACATCCTTGATCTCTCTTTTGGAAGGGAGGTTATTGGGTGATCATTGGAAGTGCAATCCAGACCCAAACCCAAAAATTTGGCCACAATACCCCACCCAATTTTTTGACACAACCCCCTAGGAGGTTTTGGACCCATCCCAACTGGATTGGTGCCGAAACCAAGCCCCAAAATATGGGCGTCCTGCCCCCGGGCGCCCCTCGCACTACTGCAGTCCTAATCGCCCCACTCCGGAATGATTAGAAATCTATAGCATATTTCTTTACTATTTCATTTGCATTTCATTTTAGGTCACTCATATAGGCTGCCATTCAAATTTCTTGTCATTCTGATGAATATTGGCTGTGTTTTCAGTGTTTTCTTTTTTCACTAACATACAGAGAGCATCATTGGATACAGGGTGATTGAGGTAGAATCTATGAAATATGACCTTCTGGGTCGTCTTAAAGTGCCCCATTTTTTCTAACCCCAACTTTGCAGGTGTTTTGGAGGCCCTTGGATGGGAAATTTAGGAGGTCACTTTCTTACGCCTTGTGACAGTACTAATCGTCCCACCCCAGAGCGATTAGAAATATGTGGTAGATTTCTTGACTGCTTCTTTTGCAGTGTGTTCTTGGTAATGTTTTAGTGCCTCTGTCCAAATTTTAGCTCATTATGATATGTTTTTATTATAGTTTTAATTATTTGTATGCATGCATTAACCGAAGGCCTTGGAGATCGCATGTTTCCCCCCATCCGTAGGTGCTTTTAATTGTTTGTTGTTTTTTTGAATGTAGGATCTCAACAGCGGAGGGGCAGAAAGGAAGTATAGATGCATTCATGCAAGTGGTGGTGAATTTTAGCCCGCCCATTTCATATATGGGCATGCGGAAGAAGGCATACCATTCATGGTGTGACAAAACTATGTTTAACGCTCCTAGAACCTGAAAAGGGAGGAGACGTATTGTAACCTGATATCGAGCAAATTAATAAAATAAAGGGCTGCACTTTACATTTGCTTTACATCTCATTTCATTTTTCTTGTTTTCCCCTTTTCATGCATTTTCGTTCGTAGGACTTAGCGTTTCGCATGCTCTTGTTTGCACCACACCCGGTACGCCTATTTTGCTTTCGTATCCTCGTGCTTTTATTTTTAGATGGTGATGTAAGAATGGAATGTACTACAGGTGTTCTAGAATATAGTTAAGGTTTTTCTAAGACTTAGTTGTTTTAACTAACTAGCCAAGACTATACATTTATCTTACAAAATTTTTGAACAAGGTACGAATCATACTTGAGTTTGACCACGTTATTTCACATCCCTGTGTGTGCGATTGAGTTTGTTTATGTGGTATTTGTAGGATAACGCTAGTGCCAGATAGGTTGTCAAACAAACCTGTAATGAGGATCACCTAACTAGCTCCACTAATTCCTTTGTTGTATTTAGTAAGACTAATCCACAGGACACTCTAAGGTACCATAAGCTAGCTCATCCACATGCAAACATTGGTCTACTCACATGCAAAGCTAATGTGATAGACATATCGTCATGCATTTAGGATACCGCGATTGCCAAGTAGGCTGTCCACCAAAGCCATAATGAGGAAAACCTAGATGGTTTTCTGAATGCTGAGAATTCTAGGGATTCAAGCTCAATTTGTTGGGATACTTGCTCTCATACATAGTGATGAAAATCACTGTTTATTGTTCTCTTATATTTTGAGCAAGGGGTTTGAGTAGTGGTGATAACCACTGTTATTATTTTTTATTTTTTATTTTGCACTTGAATTTCAAAGGTGAGCTCATAGGTTTTTGGCTTGTGAATGGCATTGATCCTTTTGGCCTTGGGGATGACTACCCATCCTATTCAGGGATGTGTAGTACAAATCCTTATGACTTTGGGAACCAAAGGTGATTGGGAATCTTATTATGTAATGACATTGATATTTTAGGCCTTGGGGATGACTACCCATCCTTGTGAGGGGCATGTAGTACAAATCCTTACGACTTTGGGAATCAAAGGTGTTTGGGTTTTTTTTTATAGTGGATTTTTTTCCTTTTGATTTTTTCTTGTGACCGACATTGATCCTTTTAGGCCTTGGGGATGACTACCCATCCTTGTCAGGGGCGTGTAGTATGAATCATTACGTATTTGGTGACCAAAGGTGTTTGGGGTTTGTGATAATGGTGGTAACCACTATTTATTATGGGGAATTGGATGGGGAAGAGCATGTCCTTTTGTCAATTCTTAGCATTCTCGAACCATTCACACAGGGGGATGAACAGGCTAACCTTTCACCTATGATACCCTAAATTTCTTTGTAGGTTTCATCTTCTGTTCACACAACTTGGGAATTTTTATGTGTTTTAACTTATGTGGGGATGCTATGTAACAATATGTGATCCAAGTAAAACATTACCTTTGTAAAATATGTCTGACTTTGTACAGTTTTTGGCTAGAAATTTAAAGACAGCTGAATGACGAAAGCCCTGGATACACTAGAAGACAACTGATTATGATAAAAAATGTGGATGGTGTTATTCTTGTTGGATTATTTACAGAGTGGACAAATGTGGAAAAGGATGAAACAACCAAGCAATTATAGTCTATGGTTCTTGTGACATGTATAACCAGCAAATATGCAATGTATGTATGTGATGCCTAATGCTATTATTTTTTTGTGTTGATTTTTAAGAGTATGCATGGAAGTGAGATGCAATTTTTTTTTGTTATTTTTTAGTATCTTTTGTGTTTATTTGTTTTGAATATTTTATTTTGAACAAGAGATTGTGGGAACCCTTGGAGCTTTTGGTTTGACCAAAGGTTTTATGGATACCTTTGGGGTGTTTTTAGGTTGACCAAGTGATTGTGAGAATCCTTGGAGCTTTTGGTTTGACAAAAGGGTTTATGGATACCTTTGGGGCGTTTTAGGTTGACCAAGCGATTGTGAGAATCCTTGGGGATTTTGGTTTGACCAAAGGGTTTATGGGTACCTTTGGGGAATTTTGGGTTGACCAAAGGGTTTATAGATACCTTTGGGATGTTTTGGGGTTGACCAAGTGATAGCTGGCATCCTTGGAGCTTTTTAGGTTGACCAAGCGATTATGAGAATCCTTGGAGCTTTTTGGGTGACCAAGCGATGGCGAGAACCATTGGAGCGTTTTAGGGTGACCAAAGGGATTATGGACACCTTTGGGGCATTTTTTGTTTGACCAAGCGATTGTGGGAATCCTTGGAGCCTTTTGGGGTGTTTTTGGTTTGACCAAGCGATTGTGGGAATCCTTGGAGCTTTTGGGGTGACCAAGCGATTGTGAGAATCCTTGGAGATTTTTAGGTTGACCAAGTGATTGCTGGAATCCTTGGAGCTTTTGGGGTGGGCTATGGCTTTCTAAATGTGGAATGGCCTCAAATGACTAATGTTCAAGGGTTCTAGTTCCTTGATTCCTTCAAGAGAGGCGAGTCGGTATGTTCTAGGTCCTATTTTACTGTCAATTACATAGGGACCTAACCAGTTTGCTATGAACTTGTCCCTTAGATGGGGTGGAAAGTTAGAATTTTGCTAGTTCTCTTTTAAGACCAAGTCACCAACCTAAAAGTCCCTCAGGTGAACTTTCATGTTGTATGCTTTCTTAAGTCACTCTTGATAGATACATAAATGCTCGAGAGCATTGATGCGTTGTTCGTCGAGCAACGTAAGCTGGTCTAACCGGGTCTGCTGTGCAGTGTCATTATCGATGAACTCTTGCATTGATATACGTAGGGAAGGTATTTCCAACTCGAGAGGCATGACTGCATCAGAGCCATACACCAACAAAAATGGAGTTGCCTTAGTGGGTGTCCGAATGCTAGTATGATAAGCCCATAGGGCAAGTAGGATTTGGATGTGCCAATCCTTATGACTATCTATGACCATATTTTTAAGGATGGCAACTAGCATTTTGTTTGATGTCTTTGCTTGTCCATTTTCCTACGAATAATAGGGTGTTGAAAAACTGTGCTGAATTTTGTTCTTTGTTGTCAAAGCACGCACATCTTTGTTCTTGAATGATGTCCCATTATCCAAGATGATCTTGGATGGAATACCAAAATGACATATGATGTTATGTAAAATAAACTCTGCAATGCGGGTCCCAGTCGTAGAGGTAAGCGAAATTGCTTCCACCCACTTGGTGAAGTACTCTGTGGCCGTTATGATAAACGTGTGATGACCTGACGATGCAAGGGAGATCTTTCCGATTAGATCTAAGCCCCACTATGAAAATGGCCAAGTCGATTGGATCGGATGCAAGGCCTAAGAAGGTACATGTGTCAAATTAGCATGGTGTTGACATTTCATGCACTTCCTTACATACGCGCAATAATATTGCTCTAAATATGGCCAATAATAGCCCATGCAAAGAATGCACTTGGCGATGGCCATACTGCTAAAGTGGCCATCGCACGTACCATCGTGCGCTTGGTTTATTGCCCAACTGGACTCCTACTAGTCCAAGCAATGGAGGAGGATCCCTTCGTAGCTTTGATGGTACAAAATGTCTCCTAGCAAGACATGTTTTGTTGCTTTATGTTTGAATGATATTTTTGCGGCATGCGACAATCCAAGTGGGAAGTTACCTAGCTTGAGGTAGTCTCTTATGGGTGTGTACCAATCTTACTGATCAGAAACCTCAATGGTATGAACGGCTAATCCCTCTTGAAGTTCATCCCTAGAAAAATCTGAGCGGGAACAAACTTGTAAAAATAGGGTTGTGTTGCTATCAAAGGGAATAGGGGAGAACAAGGACCCCCAATTGGTGTGATGCAGACTATCATGGATTCAAGCGAATATATCCTAATATGGTTCAATCTGGATCAAGTGTATTCCTGGCGTTATGTCAGAGCTTGCACACTCCATCGCGGATTGCAATAATGTTTTGACATGAATGGTTGTCATCTCACCAGAAGGGTCTTGCAGGATTAGTGACCCCAAGGAGGCCATAGTGTTCACAAAATGATTCGATGATCGAGGGAGTGCCTCGATGTCGTACCATTCAAGATTTGCCAAGAATTTATCCACAAGGGCTTTGTATGCCTGTAAAACTAGGCATTTACATTGGAATACCCCTTTCACTTGGTTGACGATTAACAATGAATCACCAAAGATGTTCAAGTGTTTGATGTTCATGGTGATTGTTGTCTGAAGACCTATGAGCAAGGCTTCGTATTTGGCATTGTTATTGGTGCATGGGAAATCAAGTTTAAATGATAGAGGCATTGGAGCCCCTTGCGATGTGAAGAATACGATTCCTGTGCCACCCCCTTGCTCACATTTAGAACCATAAAAAAATAGGTTTATTTTAGCTTGGGACTCAGGCTCATCAGAATCTAGTGATTCTGAGACATGCAAGACCCCATAATTGGGTAGTTCTATGGTTAGAGGCTGATCGTCTTCGATAGGAGCCTCTGCTAGTTGATCGACGATGACTTGACCTTTTATGGACTTTTGTCTAATGAATTCGATGTCAAACTCCATCAACAACATGATCCATTTCGCCATGTGGCTACTATGATAAGTATGACTCATCATGTACCGTAATGGATTCTCCTTAGACACAACATACGTTGTATTGCTCAGCATGCAGTGGCATAGCTTTTTGGTGGCAAATACCACTGCTAAACATAACTTCTCGATGTATGCATAGTTAAGTTCATAACTGACCAGGGTACGACTAAGATAGTAAGTAGCCTACTCTTTATGTAGTTCATTTTTATGGGCTAGCATGGCTCACAATGCCACCTTAGTAGCTGAGATGTACAAATAGAATGACACTCCTGGTCTAGGTGGTGCCAATACTGGCAATGAAGCCAAGTATTGTTTAATGTCATCGAAGGCGGACTGGCACTCATCATCCCAGTGAAATGCTACCCCCTTGTGTAATAATTTATTCATGGGTCGGCACTTGTCAGATAGCTGCGCTATGAAGCGCTTGATTGACGTGACCTTTCCCTATAGGCTTCTAAGCTGCTTAATGGTGGTTGGAGGAAGCATTTCAAGGATTTCGTTGACTTTGTTTGGATCTACCTCGATTCCTCATTTTGAGACTATGAAACCCAAGAGTTTTCTAGACGTGATGCCAAATACGTACTTCTTGGGGTTTAGTCTGACTTTATGTTCAATGAGGCGATCGAGGATCTTGCTTAGGTCATCGAGATGATTTGGGCACAAAAGATATATTTGCCAACAGATCATCCATATAGTCTTCCAAAGTTTTATGCATGTGATCATGAAATATGTATGTCATAGCGCGTTGGTAGGTGGCGTCAACGTTTTTAAGGCCAAAGGGCATGAACTTATAACAAAATGTCCCCTAAGGCATTGTGAACACTATTTTGAGTTGATCTTCAGGATTTATACGAATTTGGTTGTATCTTGAGAAACCATCCATGAGGGAAAGCATTCTGTGGCTTGTTGTAGCGTCTACGAATGCGTCGATGCTAGGCAAGGGGAAATTGTCCTTGGGACTCGCTTTGTTTAGATATCAAAAATTGATGCATATGCAAATCCTCCCGTCAGGCTTCTTGATGGGTACTATGTTGGACAGCCATGGTGGGTAATCCATGCAAATGATAAAATTTGCATCCAACAACTTTTATAGCTCGTATTTGACCATTAAGGTTACTGTTGGGTGCATCTTACATCATTTTTACTTGACTGGCTTGACTTTCGGATCAAGCGTTAGATTATGCATGACTAGTTGCGGGTCTAGCCCCGACATGTCTTTTTAGGACCATTCAAAAACCTCCTTCTTCTCTTTGAGAAGGGCAATGTAATCGGCTTACTCTTCTAGGGATAGACTTACCCCCAACTTGATGATTTGCGAATTCATTGGATCAGAGCCGATGTCTACGTCAGTTGTCTCTTCAACTGACATGTGGGACCCATCCTCCAACTGGTGTGGAGTTGGGATCAGGTGGATATTAGTTGTTAAATTTAGATCTACGTTTGGAACATCGGGTTCCTCTTTAGCATGGAAGATATCCTAAGTTGGTGTTTGGGTGAAATGAAGCATCTCACCGCAAGGCTAGTACTCTGATGGAGATGGTGGCAAGTTAGAGTGATCCCAGTATATGGCATCTAGGTTTAGATGCAATGGTTGTGCTGGATCAACTGGATTGCGGATGGGGGCGGTTAAGTCAATGGAGATCATGTTGATGAAGTTAATTTGGTCTCCATTACCGCACGGGTGGTGACTCGGACATCCTTGGTGATATTTGTGCTCCGGATCTAGATCTATGGGTATTGGAACAAATGGATCGGCCCTATGTGCGGATAAAAGGATAGGATCTGCCCTTGGCACTGATGGCTCTATAGGGTCTCTAGGCGGAGGGTGCTCTTTGTATGCCTGAAGTGGCAGATGCAACAGTTGGTTCAACTATGCCTGGTTCAAATTCCACCTATGCCTTGACCCCATGTTTAGCTATTCAAACATGTCATCAATGTCCATGGGGTATTGCTGCTATCGCATATGATTGAGATGTGCCATCTTAGTCTCATCTTCATAGTCGCTATCAGATATCCATAGGCCTTCGTTGGCTCTGACAATTGTTTGCGACATGTGAGGCTCATTCTGCTCGAGCAAGTTAATTTGGTCCCATCGGGTTTATTTCGCTCTCTATGGGAGGACCTGATTCTCTTGAGGTGACATTTGCTCAATTGGAGCATTCAAGGGTAACATCGCCACGAAGTCCTCCTGATAATAATCTATGGGAGTCACTTGCGAGTGATTTTTATCGAAATCGAAAGGGTCCCAAGGAGCTACCTCATACTCTGACTCATCTTCTGAAGATCCTTCTTGGCCCTGTCTATATCCCTTTTGGAGGCATTTTCTTGAACTTTCCCCTTTCTCGATCAATGGGAAGGGGTTGTTGAGGCCCACAAGGTTGGTTGTTAACAATGGGAGATAATCCCCCAATGTGTATGTTGTGTTAGGATTGGCATATGGATCTTGTGCCAACCCGTCCTTGTTGCTTAGCCATAGGTCTTGCATGTTCTCTACCAAGATTTCAAGGGGCAGAGGGTGGTTGAAACCTACTCCTGATTTGTCGTACGACATCTGATATCTTGGTTGATAAATAACGTGCACCCCTTGTTCATATCTGCCTAACCCATATCCATGAGAATTACATTGGCCAAGGTATTTCAAAGCGAAGTCTGGGTTGGATAGATAGTTGATGTTCTCGACGAAGGGCTCTTTGTCCTCTTCCTCTTGCAGGTAAGGTTCAATGTCATTGTCAAGGCCCCCATATACAATTTTTTTTTTGGATTGGTGGGTAGCCCAAAGGGACAATAGTGTCTATGGGGAGGCGAGATCTTCTCATGTCCTGCATGGACTCAAGCGTGGGTGTTGCTACAATGTTTTGCACTAGATACTCCCCCAAGCCCGTATTGGCCATCTCAATGGTTATCGTTGGTGGTTGAGGGGGAGGGAATGGGATTTCTTCCTAAGTCCACTCCATGTCGGGTAAACTAGGCATCTCGACTTCCATTCAGCTAGGCACCTCTTAGGTAGAGATGGTCGACAATGATGGTGGTGCCTCTTCCAGGGGTTTCATCCCATTGTCCTTCGGTGTGGCCACCATAGGTGGAGTCATTGGTGAAGGAACAAAAGATGAAGATGGACTCGATTGGGTATTTGAGGTACTTAATAGCAGGGATGTATGTGGAATCAGACCCTGTTTGGACGAATTCAATTGAAAGTCCAAATGTGTCGATGGAAGGGTCAATTGTGGCATCAGCTGCACCGCATTGCAATACTTGAAGGGCTCTAAGTCTTCCGGGACCACATGCATTTGCCCTTCGTATGTGTACTTTAGGCATTGATGGGCTATTGAAGGGACACACTTCATATCCCTGATCCAAGGCTGGCCTAGTAAAATATTGTAGGCCATCTCACCTTCTAGGATGTGGCACAACATAGGAATAGTCTTTTGTCCCACTTGGATGGGTAGGAAAATTGTGCCAACCGTCGAGCATATCACGTCATTGAATGCTCGAAGAGTATAGGTGGAGGTCACAATGTGAGATACTAAAAACTTGAGGTGCTTCAATGCCACTATTATAATTATATTGTTGGATGAGCTAGTTTCCACCAACACCCTCTTAAATAGAATCCTATTGACCCGCGTAATGACGTGCAGGGGTGGATCCGCCATATCACCAGTCATCAATTTCAGTTCATCTTATCTAAAGGTGATGACTAGTTTTATACATCATTTTACATGTCCCACAAAGTTGTTGAAAGAGTTTTCTTCGTGGGGTTGTAGCTCAATGGCTTTTAATATCTCCATTAGAGCCTATCGATGGGGCGATGTTGGATGAGATTGTAGATGGATAGCCTAGCCGATGTGGTCCTTAAACTTTGGGTAAGTTTAGTCTGAATCGTGGCCACTGGTCTAGGCGGGGGAGGTTATGTAGGGTGCTTCTGAGGTTGTGAAATTGATGGAACCTCTCCTATAGCTGTCGCGGGGGTAGTTGTGCTTGGATACCTCTTGTTTCGAGTCACTATGCTTATCATACCTACATACCCCTACATGGGGCAGTTTTATGTCATCTCATTGACTTGAAGGGTCTTCACCTACAAATCATGGGTAGGCAGGGGGTCTTTGAAGACCTCCATCTATTGGTTGTTTTGCACCATGGGATTATCCACCGCTAGCGTCTTGTTGTCTATTAGGTCTTGCACTAAGCTTTTGAACTTCCAACACATGTAAAGGTCATGTCCTTTCTATTGATGAAATCTACAGTACAAGTCTTCCCTATAGCCCTTGGGTTTTGGTGCGTTGGGGTCTACAGGTCAACTTTTTGGTAGGTTTATCAGGTTTGCCATGGACAAGTGGTCAAACAAGGAGTCTTTAGACTCTGTGAAGGGTGTGAATTGATATTCTCACAATGACACTGAGAGGGGGGGTGAATCAGTGTAGCTATTTAAAATCTAATCTACAACTCTTAAAACTGAAGCAAAGAGAACTTGAAAATAGATAAAGCAATTATCACAAGAGAGCACACCACAACACACAATGTAACGAGGTTCACCAATTTGGCTACTCCTCAAGAATGACTGCTTGGACTACGGTCCAAATCCAGCCTTTGCAAAACACCAATTTTACAATCTGTTTACTAGCACCCACTGGAAGGAGCACCAACCCCTGATTTATCCGCACCAACAGAAAGGAGCACCAACCCCTATCCAAGCACCAACTTGGATCACAGTTTTGAAAGCTATATCAATGACATACAAATGCCTTCACTTTTACAAGACCCTGACTGGTCTCCAATTTATCAAAACACAGTAAATACTCACTACTCAGCTTGTCGCTCTCTTACAGCACTCTTCTAACTCTCTTTCGGTAGCACTTTCACACATTCAACGACAACTTAATTCTCTGTGCGATTGCCCTTTTATAACACTATTTCTCAATGAGACTCCTCATCTTCTGTAACTTCTGTAAACCTGCATGTAGCCTATTAATAGCCACTACTGATAGTAACTCCTTTATAGCACAATATTTATTACATGCATCCTATTAATAGATCTGTCTCTTGCGTGTGACTTTCAGTATAACTGTCGCTCGACGGTTACATTGCTTTACGGGCCCTGTAACTATCGTTCTGTCTTTAAAGCACTGTGCTTATTTTAGCTTGCATGATTTCTATCTCAGAATCGCACTTGTAACTGTCTCACTCACTCCAGTTAACTCTTCTTATTTTGGCTGCATGCTTTTCTTCTACAATTGCCCCTTTAACTATTGTTCTGCTTTAGTTAACTGTCTGTAATCGTGCTGTTGTGACCTGTCATGAAATCATGACATTTCTATCTCTTTATACTCTTCTCACCTCTTTCCCATGAAAAAATGACATGTCGTGATATCATGACATTTTCTGCCTCCTTGTCCACTTCTTCGCTTGCACCCATGAAAACCAGACATGTCACGAAATCGTGACACTTTTTGCTTTTGTACACTCTACTTGGCTTGCACTAGCGAAAACCAGACATGTCGCGAAATCGTGACACTTTTCGCTTCCTTGCACTTCTCTGCCTTTCGCCCATGAAAACGGAACATGTTGCAAAATCGTGACACTTTCATTGCCTTGTGCCTTTTCTGTCTTTGGCCAGCGAAAACACATGTCACGAAATCGTGACACATTCATTGCCTTGTGCCTTTCTCTGTCTTACACCCGCAAAAATGGAACATGTCATGAAATCATGACGCTTTCACCTTTGAGCTCTTCCTCCTTGAATTTGTCACAAAATTGCGACACTTCTGCTTCTAGCTCTTTTATTTTGCTTCTATCATGAAATCATGACACTTCATCCTTCTCCTCTTTCTCTTCGCTTTGGACCATGAAAATGAAGCATGTCACAAAATCGTGACACCTTTTTCTATCGGACTCTCTCTCCTGCATTATGTCACAAAATCGTGACACTTTTTCTCCTTGGCGCTTTTCTTCTCGTCGAGTCGCGAAAACCCGACATGTCGTGATATCGTGACACTTTTTCTCCTTGGCGCTTTCTCTTTGAACCTGTCACGAAATCGTGACACTTTTTCGTCCGTACCATCCTCCTTGCAATCTGTCACGAAATCGTGACACTTTTCTTTGTGAGCTCCTTCTCCTCGAACATGTCGCGAAATCGTGATAGTTTTCTTTGCTTGCGCCTTCTCTTCAAACATGTCATGAAATCGTGACAGTTTTCTTTGCCTATGCCCCTTCTTCAAACATGTCACGAAATCATGACAGCTTTTCTACTTGCCTTCTTATCTGCCAACATGTCACGAAATCGCGACAGCTTTCCTTGCGCTTTCTAAACATGTCACGAAATCGTGACAACTTTCCTTGCACTTTCTAAACATGTCACGAAATCGTGACAGCTTTCCTTGCACTTTCTAAACATGTCACGAAATCATGACATATTTTTCTCTCTCCTCTTTCTCTTCGCTTTGGACTACGAAAATGAAACATGTCACGAAATCGTGACAGTTTTGCCAGCATTTTCTCTCTCCTCCGATATGTCACGAAATCGTGATAGTTTTGCCTGTATTTTCTCTCTCCTTCGATATGTCGCGAAATCATGACAGTTTTGTCTGTATTTTCTCTCTCCTCCGATATGTCATGAAATCGTGACAGTTTTGTTTGCATTTTCTCTCTCCTCCGATATGTCACGAAATCGCGATAGAAAACATGTCGCGATATCGCGATAGTTTTCTTACTTGTCTTTTTCTTTGATCCTTTGAATCTGGGCCACTTTTGTCTTCTTGGAAATTCACTGTACATGCTCTGACTGACCTCTGAACTCCTGTCCACTGCATCAACTGATCTATCTATCTGTGTTGACAACAATGACAATACTTTTTCTGCACCTTGCTCAACAATCTCCCCCTTTGGAATTGTTGGCAACACGTGCAATTTCCTGTAATTCTTCTCCCCCTTTGACAATAATACCAAAGGGCTGCTGCAGACTCCCCCTGAGTCTATGCACAACATTCTCAGACAAATATTGTTATAGTTAGCAAAAATCATGAATATGAGCAAAACTATAAGCATAAGCATAAATGCTCCCCCCGAGAATGTGATCCCTATTGATAGTCAGTTCTTGGGAAACGTGACCACTCCCAACTTACTTCGAAGGTACTCAAAAACTTCCTTGGGTAATGGTTTTGTGAATATATCTGCTACTTGCTCTGTAGTTGGAACAAAATCCAATTTGA
The DNA here is from genome assembly GCA_028583015.1 of Wollemia nobilis. Taxonomy (NCBI): domain Eukaryota; kingdom Viridiplantae; phylum Streptophyta; class Pinopsida; order Araucariales; family Araucariaceae; genus Wollemia; species Wollemia nobilis. Next base: position 29,075,876 of record JAQPPZ010000523.1, read on the forward strand.
CCTCACCTTCTACAACTTTATCCTTCAAGAAGTGATACCGGATTGCAATATGTTTGGTTCGAGAATGCATAACCGGATTCTTTGATATGTTAATAGCACTAGTGTTATCACATTTAACCGAAATTGGCTCTTTGAAGTGAATACCAAGATCTTTTAGGGTTTGTCTCATCCATAATATCTGTGTACAGCATGTTGTTGCTGCAATGTATTCTGCCTCTGCTGTGGATAGAGAGACTGATTCTTGTTTCTTGTTGTGCCATGCTACTCACTGTCTCCAAGATAAAATGCTCCTCCACTGGTACTCTTTCTATCATCAATACATCCTGCCCAATCTGCATCAGAATATGCAATAAGAGTGAAGTCCTTACCTTTTGGGTACCACAACCCATACTCCATAGTACCCTTGAGGTACCTAAAAATCCTCTTCATAGCTGTCACATGAGTCTCTTTGGGACTAGCCTGAAATCTTGCTACCATGCATACTGCTTGTAAGATATCTGGTCTGGTAGCTATCAAATACAGACAAGCTTCCAATCATAGACCCGTACATGGTTTGATCTACATCTGGAGATTTGTCATCCTTGCTCAACTTGCAACCTGTTGTCATGGGAGTGCTAACAGGTTTACTATCCTCCATTGTGAACTTTTTCAACATTTCTTTCACATATTTAACTTGAGAGATAAAAATGCCCTTTTCACTTTGATTGACTTGCAGTCCGAGGAAATAAGAAAGTTCACCAATCATAGACATCTCAAATTCTTTCTTCATTTTATTTGCTATGTCTCTACAAGACTTATCATGACTGCTGCCAAAAATGATATCATCTACATAAACAACAAGGACAATAAGATGGCCATTCTCTATTTTGACATACAGATTGCTGTCCACCAAACCTTTCTTGAACCCTTGTTGAATAAGATAGTTATCCAGCCTTGCATACCATGCTCTGGGTGCCTGTTTCAAGCCATACAAAGCTTTCTTCAACTTGCAAACAAAGTTGGGATTATCACCTAGTTGGAAACCATCTGGCTGCTCAATGTACACCTCTTCTTCCAGTTTTCCATTCAAAAATGCTGATTTCACGTCCATTTGATATACTTTGAAATTTTTATGAACTCGCTAAAGCCGGAAACATTCCGATTGCCTCTAGTCTAGCTACTGGTGCAAAGGTCTCCTCAAAATCAATACCTTCAACCTGTGCATAGCCTTTACAGACTAGTCTTGCTTTATTCCTTACAACCTGTCCATCTTCGTTCAATTTGTTTTGAAAAATCCATTTAGTACCGATTATATTTTTATTTGCTGGCCTTGGTACTAACTCCCAGGTTTTGTTTTTCTCAATCTGATCTAGTTCTTCATTAATTGCCTTCATCCAACTTTCATCTGTGCTTGCTTCAACAATATTTTTGGGCTCAATGTTGGATAATAGAGAGTAGTTCCGTACTACTGCTCTTCTTGTCTGAATACCAACTGTTGGGTCCCCAATAATCTGTTCTCTGGGATGATTTTTCTGCCAGCTGCCTGTTTTGAATTTCTTGTTTTCTTCTTCTTCTGAGTCAATTCTTAAATCATCTGGGTCAATTTTCTGATTCTCTTTTGTTTCCTTTTCTTCATCTCCTTCAATGACTTCTTCATAAATAGGGTAGTTTTCTTGATAAGTAATTTCTCGTTCTCTACCTTCATCAACTTTAACATCGACACTCTCCACAATTTTCTTTAGCCTCTTGTTGTAACATGTGTAGGCTTTGCTTTTTGTCGAGTAACCAAGAAAAATACCTTCGTCAGCTCTATCTTCAAACTTACCGAGATTATCTTCAGTTCGTTTGATGTAGCACTTGCTGTCGAACACTTTGAAATATCTTGTTGTTGCCTTTCTGCCGAACCATAGCTCATAAGGTGTTTTGCTTTCATGCGTCCTTAGCATGCACCTGTTTTGGATGTAAACCATAGTATGGACTGCCTCTTTCCAAAATCTGTCAGCTATTTTGTTCTCAGCCAACATTGTCCGTGCCATTTCCTGCATTGTCCTGTTCTTCCTTTCTACAACACCATTCTGCTGAGGTGTCCTTGCTGCTAAAAACTGTCTTCTGATCCCATATTTTTGATAGTACTCTGCAAACTCTTCTGAGATAAACTCTCCTCCTCTGTCTGATCTTAGGCATTTAATTATTTTTTCAATTTGATTCTCAACCTATTTTTTAAAAATCTTGAACATCTCAAAGGCATCTGATTTAAGCTTTAAAAATAGTACCCATGTCATCCTGGAGTAGTCATCTATGAACAACATAAAGTATTTGTCACCATTTATGCTTTGTGTTCTCATGGGTCCACACAAATCAGTATGTATTAGTTCTAAAGGCTTACTGGTGAAGTATTCCTTTGATTTAAATGTGGATCTAGTTTGCTTCCCTTTTTGGCATGATGCACAGATGCTATTTAATGGTTTGCCAATGGTGGGTATATCTCTTATTGCCCTTTTTGAACTTATTTTTACCAGATTGTCAAAGCTAATATGACCGAGCCTCTTGTGCCACAACCAATTTTCATCTTCCTGTCCAATCAAACATGCTCCTTCTGAAGTCTCCGAGAGAGTATATAGATTTCCAGAAGTCCTTGATCCAAGTAGCTATCGCCTTCCCACTGTGTGCTTTTTCGACTTCACAACCTCGCTTCTTAAAGATGACTTCATGACCTCTCGTCATAGATTTGACTTACGCTCAGTAAGTTGTGCTTCAAACCAATCACAAACAGAACTTCTTTGGAATTGATCTTTCCATCACTTATCTTGACTGATCCTTTGCCAACTATCTTGGCTCCATCATTATTTCCAAACTTTATAGAGCCCCCTTCATATTTTTGTAATTTTTCAAATTTTTGTTTATCTCCTGTCATGTGACTGGAGCATCCACTATCCAATATCCATGGTGCAGATTTGTTCTGTGCTTTGAATGCTGTCTGAACAATCAAGGATTCCTTTTCTTCCTTGGGTCGCTCCTTTTCTTTCCACTCTGGTTTGGCTACAGTTTTGGTCACTTGTTTAGACTTTTCTTTGTCAGTAGCCTGTGCATGTTTTTCTGGGAATTTCTTGTTTTGCCTTAAACTGTTTGGTTGAGATCTTCTTCCCTGATATTTGTTTGCTGCATATGTGCTTCTACAGTTTCTTGCAATGTGTCCAAAGTTATGACAATTATAGCATTCTACTGCATAATCCATCAAGGGTGAAAAGACATTTCTACTGGTGAAATTTCTTTGTCCTATATTATGAATGCAGTCTAAAATCTTATGACCGTAAGCATTGCATTTAAAACAATAACCGAGAGAAGGAATGATTGAACCTGGGAATTGGTCTTTGCCATTTTGTAGTAGGAGCCACAAATTTTCTTCTCCTTTGATGTGTGACTTTTATGAATCCCTCATTGTCAGCACTCTTCTCGTGCCTGGCATTGTTGCTTTCTTTTGCCTGATTCATTTTTCCTTGATCAACCTTGATCTTATCTTCTTTCTTTACTTGTTCTACGGTTATGGCCTTTGATCCACTTGACGATTCTCCTTCGACAAAGCCCAAGCCAAATTTGATGCCTGTAGTCCTCTGACTATTTATAATATTTTCAAGCTTCGTAGAACTTCCTTCAAGTTTGTGATAGCAACTCAATTTTTGATTCTTTTCTTCTAGCCGCATTCTTAAGACAACAATCTCTTCTTCCAGTTTGCTGCACTCATCTATTTTCATGGTTAACTGAACTTCGAGTTCTTCAGACATTTTCTTAAATTCTTCTGTCTGTACTTTCAAACTGCTTATTATGTCATTCGCATCCTTTAGCTTTCTTGAGACCTTTTTATTTCTTTTCCTTTCTGTACTCAACTCTTTAAGTGCAGCAACCAACTCTCCTTCCAGATATACTTCAGCCTCATCCTTAATTTTTGTGTCACCTTCCTATTTTTCTTCTATTTTGTCTTCTTCAAATGCCATGAACAGAGCTTCACCTATTTCTTCTTCAGAATCTTCACCGAGCTATCTTCAGAAGAGCCGACATTCTTGGATATGAAACTTTTCTTTTTGAAGTTGCTTTTTCTAAAATTTGGTTTCTTCTTCCAATCACTTCTTTCTTGGTGTGACCCTTCATCACTTTTGGTTTTCTCATTCATTGGACACTTAGCTGCAAAGTGACCGACCCCTCCACAATTGAAGCACTTAAATGGTAACTTTCCTCTATATTTTCCTTTTCCCTTTGTAAGTTTCCGAACAAAGTTAGCTTTCGTTTCATCCGATGTCTCTTCATCCTCAGATTCTTGTTCAGCTTTTATATTTTTGTGTGCTTTAAAAGTAGCTTCTCTGTCTATGGGCTTAGTTTGTCCTATTCTCATTTCGTATGTAGTCAAAGAACCATGCATCTCATCCATGCTAAAATTATTTAGATCTTTAGCCTCTTCTATTGCAGAAACTTTAGAATTAAATCTTTTGTGAAGAGTTCTAAGTACCTTTTTCATGACAACCGCATCTTCAATTTCTTCGTCGAGTCCTCTGATTGCATTAATGATTCCATTGACTCTCAACATATAGGCCTCTATGTTCTCATCGTCATTCATTTGTAATGCTTCGAACTGAGCTCGATGCGTTTGTAGCTTGGCTTCCTTGATCTTGTTGTCTCCTTCATGGATGCTCTTCAGTTTGTCCCACATGTCTTTTGTTGATTTACAGCTCATGATCCTTATCAGTTCACCGTCTACTAGCCCACACATTATGGCATTCTTTGCTTTGGAGTTACTCTCAAACTTCTTCTTCTCGAGTAGTATCTGTTGGAGGAGTAGCGGGTACTTTGTATCCACTTTCTACTGACTCCCAAATGTCGTATCCTAATGCACTCAGATATGTCTGCATCCTGAGTCTCCAGAATGAGTAATTAGTTCCATTGAACAAAGGAGCTTTGTTTGATGAGAATCCTTCACCACCTGCCATTGTGTTCCTTCCAAGATCACCTTAGCTGATTAAGCTTGTTCAGGAACCTTGCTCTGATACCAATTGATATTCTCACAATGACACCGAGAGGGGGGTGAATCAGTGTAGCTATTTAAATTCTAATCTACAACTCTTAAAACTGAAGCAAAGAGAACTTAAAAATAGATAAAGCAATTATCACAAGAGAGCACACCACAACACACAATGTAACGAGGTTCACCAATTTGGCTACTCCTCAAGAATGACTGCTTGGACTACGGTCCAAATCCTAGCCTTTGCAAAACACCAATTTTACAATCTGTTTACCAAGCACCCACTGGAAGGAGCACCAACCCCTGATTTATCTGCACCAAAAAAAGGAGCACCAACCCCTATCCAAGCACCAACTTGGATCACAGTTTTGAAAGCTATATCAATGACATACAGATGCCTTCACTTTTACAAGACCCTGACTGGTCTCCAATTTATCAAAACATAGTAAATACTCACTGTTTAGCTTGTCGCTCTCTTACAACACTCTTCTAACTCTCTTTCGACAGCACTTTCACACATTCAGTGACAACTTAATTCTCTGTGCGATTGCCCTTTTATAACACTATTTCTCAATGAGACTCCTCGTCTTTTGTAACTTCTGTAAGCCTACATGTAGCCTATTAATAGCCACTGCTGATAGTAACTCCTTTATAGCATAGTATTTATTACATGCATCCTATTAATAGATCTGTCTCTTGTGTGTGACTTTCAGTATAACTGCCACTCGACGGTTACGCTGCTTTACAGGCCCTATAACTATCATTCTATCTTTAAAGCACTATGCTTATTTTAGCTTGCATGATTTCTATCTGTAACTACACCTGTAACTGTCTCACTAACTCCAGTTAACTCTTCTTATTTTGGATGCATGCTTTTCTTCTACAACTGCCCCTTTAACTGTTGTTCTACTTCAGTTAACTATCTGTAATCGTGTTGTTGCGACCTATCGCAAAATCGTGACATTTCTGTCTCTTTATACTCTTCTCGCCTCTTTCCCATGAAAACATGACATGTCACGATATCATGACATTTTTTGCCTCCTTGTCCACTTCTTCGCTTGCACCCATGAAAACCAGACATGTCACGAAATCATGACACTTTTCGCTTTCATACACTCTACTTGGCTTGCACCAATGAAAACCAGACATGTCACAAAATCATGACACTTTTCGCTTCCTTGCACTTCTCTGCCTTTCACCCACAAAAATGAAACATGTCACGAAATCATGACACTTTCATTGCCTTGTGCCTTTTCTATCTTTGGCCCGTGAAAACATAACATGTCACAAAATCGTGACACATTCGCTGCCTTGTGCCTTTCTCTGTCTTAAGCCCGTGAAAATGAAACATGTCACGAAATCATGACACTTTCGCCTTTGAGCTCTTCCTCCTTGAATTTGTCATGAAATCATGACACTTCTACTTCCATGCTCTTTCATTTTGCTTTTGTCATGAAATCATGACACTTCATCCTTCTCCTCTTTCTCTTCGCTTTGGACCGCAAAAATGAAGCATGTCACGAAATCGTGACACCTTTTTCTATCGAACTCTCTCTCCTGCATTATGTCGTGAAATCGTGACACTTTTTCTCCTTGGCACTTTTCTTCCCATCGAGTCATGAAAACCCGACATGTCACGATATCGTGACACTTTTTCTCCTTGGCGCTTTCTCTTCGAACCTGTCACGAAATCGTGACACTTTTTCATCCATACCATCCTCCTTGCAATCTATCATGAAATCGTGACACTTTTCTTTGTGAGCTCCTTCTCCTCGAACATGTCATGAAATCATGACAATTTTCTTTGCTTGCGCCTTCTCTTCAAACATGTCACGAAATCATGACAATTTTCTTTGCCTGCGCCCCTTCTTCAAACATGTCGTGAAATCATGATAGTTTTTCTACTTGCCTTCTTCTCTGCCAACATGTCACGAAATCGTGATAGCTTTCCTTGCGCTTTCTAAACATGTCACGAAATCATGACAACTTTCCTTGCACTTTCTAAACATGTCGCGAAATCATGACAACTTTCCTTGCACTTTCTAAACATGTCACGAAATCGTGACATCTTTTTCTCTCTCCTATTTCTCTTCGCTTTGGACTGCAAAAATGAAACATGTCACGAAATCATGACAGTTTTGCCAACATTTTCTCTCTCCTTCGATATGTCACGAAATCGTGATAGTTTTGCCTACATTTTCTCTCTCCTCCGATATGTCATGAAATCGTGATAGTTTTGCCTGCATTTTCTCTCTCCTCCGATATGTCGCGAAATTGCGACAGAAAACATGTCGCGATATCGCGACAATTTTCTTACTTGTCTTTTTCTTTGATCCTTTGAATCTGGGCCACTTCTGTCTTCTTGGAAATTCACTGTACATGCTCTGATTGACCTCTGAACTCCTGTCCACTGCATCAACTGATCTATCTGTCTGTGTTGACAACAATGACAATACTTTTTCTGCACCTTGCTCAACAATCTCCCCCTTTGGAATTGTTGGCAACACATGTGCAATTTCCTGTAATTCTTCTCCCCCTTTGACAATAATACCAAAGGGCTGCTGCAGACTCCCCCTGAGTCTATGCACAACATTCTCAGACAAACATTGTTATAGTTAGCAAAAATCATGAATATGAGCAAAACTATAAACATAGGCATAAATGCTCCCCCCGAGAATGTGGTCCCAATTGATAGTCAATTCTTGGGAAACGTGACCACTCCCAACTTACTCCGAAGGTACTCAAAAACTTCCTTGGGCAATGGTTTTGTGAATATATCTGCTACTTGCTCTGTAGTTGGAACAAAATCCAATTTGACCTCACCTTCCGCAACTTTATCCTTCAAAAAGTGATACCGGATTGCAATATGTTTGGTTCGAGAATGCATAACTGGATTCTTTGAGATGTTAATAGCACTAGTGTTATCACATTTAACTGAAATTGGCTCTTTGAAGTGAATACCAAGATCTTTCAGGGTTTGTCTCATCCATAATATCTGTGTACAACATGTTGTTGCTACAATGTATTCTGCCTCTACTGTGGATAGAGATACTGATTCTTGTTTCTTGTTGTGCCATGCTACCAGCTTGTCTCCAAGATAAAATGCTCCTCCACTGGTACTCTTTCTGTCATCTATACATCCTGCCCAATCTACATCGAATATGCAATAAGAGTGAAGTCCTTACCTTTTGGGTACCATAACCCATACTCCATAGTACCCTTGAGGTACCTAAAAATCCTCTTCACAATTGTCACATGAGTCTCTTTGGGACTAGCCTGAAATCTTGCTACCATGCATACTAACTTGTAAGATATCTGGTCTGGTAGCCATCAAATACAATAGGCTTCCAATCATAGAACTCGTACATGGTTTGATCTACATCTGGAGATTTGTCATCCTTGCTCAACTTGCAACCTGTTGTCATGGGAGTGCTAACAGGTTTACTATCCTCCATTGTGAACTTTTTCAACATTTCTTTCACATATTTAACTTGAGAGATAAAAATGCCCTTTTCATTTTGATTGACTTGCAATCCGAGGAAATAAGAAAGTTCACCAATCATAGACATCTCAAATTCTTTCTTCATTTTATTTGCTATGTCTCTACAAGACTTATCATTGACTGCTTCCAAAAATGATATCATCTACATAAACAACAAGGACAATAAGATGGCCATTCTCTGTTTTGACATACAGATTGTTGTCCACCAAACCTTTCTTGAACCCCTGTTGAATAAGATAGTTATCCAGCCTTGCATACCATGCTCTGGGTGCCTGTTTCAAGCCATACAAAGCTTTCTTCAACTTGCAAACAAAGTTGGGATTATCACCGAGTTGGAAACCATCTGGCTGCTCAATGTAAACCTCTTCTTCCAGTTTTCCATTCAGAAATGCTGATTTCACGTCCATTTGATATACTTTGAAATTTTTATGAACTGCTAAAGCCAGAAACATTCTGATTGCCTCTAGTCTAGCTACTGGTGCAAAGGTTTCCTCAAAATCAATACCTTCAACCTGTGCATAGCCTTTACAGACCAGTCTTGCTTTATTCCTTACAACCTGTCCATCTTCGTTCAATTTGTTTCAAAAAATCCATTTAGTACCGATTATATTTTTATTTGCTGGCCTTGGTACTAACTCCCAGGTTTTGTTTTTCTCAATCTGATCTAGTTCTTCATTAATTGCCTTCATCCAACTTTCATCTGTGCTTGCTTCAGCAACATTTTTGGGCTCAATGCTGGATAATAGAGAGTAGTTCCATACTACTACTCTTCTTGTCTGAATACCAACTGTTGGGTCCCCAATAATCTGTTCTCTGGGATGATTTTTCTGCCAACTACCTATTTTGAATTTCTTGTTTTCTTCTCCTTCAATACTTAAATCATCTGGGTCAATTTTTTGATTCTCTTCTGTTTCCTTTTCTTCATCTCCTTCAATGACTTCTTCATAAATAGGGTAGTTTTCTTGATAAGTAATTTCTCGTTCTCTACCTTCATCAACTTTAACATCAGCACTCTCCACAATTTTCTTTAGCCTCTTGTTGTAGCATGTGTAGGCTTTGCTTTTTGTCGAGTAACCAAGAAAAATACCTTCGTCGACTCTATCTTCAAACTTACCAAGATTATCTTCAGTTCGTTTGATGTAGCACTTGCTCCCAAACACTTCGAAATATCTTGCTGTTGCCTTTTCGCCGAACCATAGCTCATAAGGTGTTTTGCTTTCATGCATCCTTAGCATGCACCTGTTTTGGATGTAAACCGCAGTATGGACTACCTCTTTCCAAAATCTATCAACTATTTTGTTCTCAGCCAACATTGTCCGTGCCATTTCCTGCACTTTCTTGTTCTTCCTTTCTACAACACAATTCTGCTGAGGTGTCCTTGCTGCTAAAAACTGTCTTCTGATCCCATATTTTTGACAATACTCTACAAAATCTTCTGAGATAAACTCTCCTCCTCTGTTTGATCTTAAGCATTTAATTATTTTTCCTATTTGATTCTCAACCTATTTTTTGAAAATCTTGAACATCTCAAAGGCATCTGATTTAAGCTTTAAAAATAGTACCCATGTCATCCTGGAGTAGTCATCTATGAACAACATAAAGTATTTGTCACCATTTATGCTTTGTGTTCTCATGGGTCCACACAAATCCGTATGTATTAGCTCTAAAGGCTTACTAGTGAAGTATTCCTTTGATTTAAATGTGGATCTAGTTTGCTTCCCTTTTTGGCATGAAGCACAGATGCTATTTAATGGTTTTCCAATGGTGGGTATATCTCTTACTGCACTTTTTGAACTTATTTTTACCAGATTGTCAAAGCTAATATGACCAAGCCTCTTGTGCCACAACCAATTTTCATCTTCCTGTCCAATCAAACATGCTCCTTCTGAAGTCTCTGAGAGAGTATATAGATTTCTAGAAGTCCTCGATCCAATAGCTATCGCCTTCCCATTGTGTGCTTTTCTGACTTCACGACCTCGCTTCTTAAAGATGACTTCATGACCTCTCGTAATGCATTTGACTTACGCTCAATAAGTTGTGCTTCAAACCAATCACAAACAGAACTTCTTTGGAATTGATCTTTCCATCACTTATCTTGACTGATCCTTTGCCAACTATCTTGGCTCCATCATTATTTCCAAACTTTACAGAGCCCCCTTCATATTTTTGTAATTTTTCAAATTTTTGTTTATCTCTTGTCATGTGACTGGAGCATCCACTATCCAATATCCATGGTGCAAATTTGTTCTGTGCTTTGAATGCTTTCTGAACAATCAAGGATTCCTTTTCTTCCTTGGGTCGCTCCTTTTCTTTCCACTCTGGTTTGACTATAGTTTTGGTCACTTGTTTAGAATTTTCTTTGTCAGTAGCCTGTGCATGTTTTTCTGGGAATTTTCTATTTTGCCTTAAACTGTTTGGTTGAGATCTTCTTCCCTGATATTTATTTGCTGCATATGTGCTTCTACAGTTTCTTGCAATGTGTCCAAAGTTATGACAGTTATAGCATTCTACTGCATAATCCATCAAGGGTGAAAAGACATTTCTACTGGTGAAATTTCTTTGTCCTATATTATGAATGCAGTCTAAAATCTTATGACCGTAAGCATTGCATTTAAAACAATAACCAGAAAAGGAATGATTGAACCTGGGAGTTGGTCTTTGCCATTTTGTAGTAGGAGCCACAAATTTTCTTCTCCTTTGATGTGTGAATTTTATGAATCCCTCATTGTCAACACTCTTCTCGTGCCTGGCACTGTTGCTTTCTTTTGCCTGATTCATTTTTCCTTGATCAACCTTGATCTTATCTTCTTTCTTTACTTGTTCTACAGTTATGGCCTTTGATCCACTTGACGATTCTCCTTCGACAAAGCCCAAGCCAAATTTGATGCCTGTAGTCCTCTGACTATTTATAATATTTTCAAGCTTCACAGAACTTCCTTCAAGTTTGTGATAGCAACTCAATTTTTGATTCTTTTCTTCTAGCCGCATTCTTAAGACAACAATCTCTTCTTCCAGTTTGTTGCACTCATCTATTTTCATGGTTAACTGTACTTTGAGTTCTTCAGACATTTTCTTAAATTCTTTTGTCTGTACTTTCAAACTGTTTATTATGTCATTCGCATCCTCAAGCTTTCTTGAGACCTTTTTATTCTTTTTCCTTTTTGTACTCAACTCTTTAAGTGCAGCAACCAACTCTCCTTCCAGATATACTTTAGCCTCATCCTTAATGTTTGTGTCACCTTCCTGTTTTTCTTCTATTTTATCTTCTTCAAATGCCATGAACAGAGCTTCACCTGTTTCTTCTTCAAAATATTCACCCGAGCTATCTCCAGAAGAGCTGACATTCTTGGATATGAAACTTTTCTTTTTGAAGTTGCTTTTTCTAAAATTTGGTTTCTTCTTCCAATCACTTCTTTCTTGGTGTGACCCTTCATCACTTTTGGTTTTCTCATTCATTGGACACTTAGCTGCAAAGTGACCGACCCCTCCACAATTGAAGCACTTAAACGGTAACTTTCCTCTATATTTTCCTTTTCCCTTTGTAAGTTTTCGAACAAAGTTAGCTTCCGTTTCATCCGATGTCTCTTCATCCTTAGATTCTTGTTCAGATTTTATATTTTTGTGTGCTTTAAAAGTAGCTTCTCTATCTACCCTTAATCAGGGAGGAATCTTCTCTCCCCTGGCAAGGCACGATGGCCAAGTGGTGCCTCTGCATGCTCATTCACAAGAGACCCTCAGGTCTATAAAATGGTGAGTCTTCTCACCCCAAAAAGTGAACAGAGTAGGAGCATTTGGAGCAATGGAGTGCTGTCGAATTACATCCTCACCCATCGCTTGTGCTTCTTACATCCTTGATCTCTATTTTGGAAGGGAGGTTATTGGGTGATCATTGGAAGCGCAATCCGTACCCAAAACCAAGTATTTTGCCATAATAACCCACACAATTTTTTGACACAACCCCCTAGGAGGTTTTGGACCCATCCCAAGTGGATTGGTACCAAAACCAAGCCCCAAATGATGGGCGTCCTGCCCCCAGGCGCCCCCCGCACTACTACAGTCCTAATCGCCCCACCCCCGAGTGATTAGAAATCTATGCCATATTTCTTTACTATTTCAGTTGCATTTCATTTTAGGTCACTCATATAGGCTGCCATTCAAATTTCTTGTCATTCTGATGAATATTGGCTGTGTTTTCAGTGTTTTTCTTTTTCACTAACATATAGGGAGCATCATCAGATACAAGGTGATCGATGTAGAATATGTGAAATATAACCTTCTGGGTCGTCTTAAAATGCCCCATTTTTCCTAACCGCAACTTTGTAGGTGTTTTGGAGGCCCTTGGATGGGAAATTTAGGAGGTCACTTTCTTACGCCTTATGACAGTCCTAATCGTCCCATCTCGGAGCGATTAGAAATATGTGGTAGATTTCTTGACTATTCCTTTTGTAGTGTGTTCTTGGTAATTTTTTAATGCCTCTATCCAAATTTTAGCTCATTCCAATATGTTTTGATTATATTTTTAATTATTTGTATGCACGCATTAACCGGAGGCCTTTGGGATCGCATGTTTCCCCCCATCCGCAGGTGCTTTTAATTGTTTGTTGTTTTTCTGAATGCAAGATCTCAACACCAGACAGGTAGAAAGGAAGTACAGATGCATTAATGTAAGTGGTGATGACGTTTGGCCCACCCATTTCACATGTGGGCATGCGGAAGAAGGCATACCATTCATGGTGTGACAAAACTATGTTTAACACTCCTAGCACCTGAAAAGGGAGGAGACGTATTGTAACCTGATATTGAGAAAATTAATAAAATAAAGGGCTGCACTTTACATTTTCTTTACATCTCATTTCATTTTGCTTGTTTTCCCCTTTTCATGCATTTTCGTTCGTAGGACTTAGCGTTTCGCATGCTCTTGTTTGCACCGCACCCGGTACGCCTATTTTGCTTCTGTATCCTCATGCTTTTATTTTTAGATGGTGATGTAAGAATGGAATGTACTATAGGTGTTCTAGAATGTAGTTAAGGTTTTTCTAAGACTCATTTTTTTTAACTAACTAGCCAAGACTTTACATTTATATTACAAGACTTTTGAACAAGGTACGAATCATACTTGAGTTTGACCACGTTATTTCACATCTCTGTGTGTGCGATTGAGTTTGTTTATGTGGTATTTGTAGTATACCGCCAGTTCCAGATAGGTTGTCAACCAAACCTATAATGAGGATCACCTAACTAGCTCCACTAACTCCTTTGTTGTATTTAGTAAGATTAATCCACAGAACACTCTAAGGTACCATAAGCTAGCTCATCCACATGCAAACATTGGTCTACTCACACGCAAAGCTAATGTGATAGACATATCGTCATGCATTTAGGATACCGTGATTTCCAGGTAGGCTATCCAAAAAACCCGTAATGAGGATCACCTAGATGGTTTTTCGAATGCTGAGAATTCTAGGGATTCAAGCTCAATTTGTTGGGATACTTACTCTCATACATAGTGATGAAAATCACTGTTTATTGTTCTCTTTTATTTTGAGCAAGGGGTTTGAGTAGTGGTGATAACCACTGTTATTATTTTTTATTTTTTATTTTGCATTTGGATTTCAAAGGTGAGCTCATAGGTTTTTGGCTTGTGAATGGCATTGATCCTTTTGGCCTTGGGGATGACTACCCATCCTATTCATGGACGTGTAGTACGGATCCTTACAACTTTGGGAAACAAAGGTGATTGGGGATCTTATTATGTAATGGCATTGATATTTTAGGCCTTGGGGATGACTACCCATCCCTGTGAGGGGCGTGTAGTATGAATCCTTACGACTTTGGGAATCAAAGGTGTTTGGGTTTTTTTTTATAGTGGATTTTTTTCCTTTTGATTTTTTCTTGTGATCGGCATTGATCCTTTTAGGCCTTGGGGATGACTACCCATCTTTGTCAGGGGCGTGTAGTATGAATCCTTACGGCTTTGGGGACCAAAGGTGTTTGGGGTTTGTGATAATGGTGGTAACCACTATTTATTATAGGGAATTGGATGGGGAAGAGCATGTCCTTTTGTCAATTCTTAGCATTCTTGAACCATTTGCACAGGGGGATGAACAGGCTAACCTTTCACCTATGATACCCTAAATTTCTTTGTAGGTTTCATCTTCCGTTCACACAACTTGGGAATTTTTATGTGTTTTAACTTGTGTGGGGATGCTACGTAACAAGGTGTGATCCAAGTAAAACATTACCTTTGTAAAATATGTCTGACTTTGTATAGTTTTTTGCTAGAAATCTAAAGACAACTGAATGACGAAAGCCCTGGATACACTAGAAGACAACTGATTATGATAAAAAATGTGGATGGTGTTATTCTTGTTGGATTATTTACAGAGTGGATAAATGTGGAAAAGGATGAAACAACCAAGCAATTACAGTCTATGGTTCTTGTGACATGTATAACTAGCAAATATGCAATGTATGTATGTGATGCCTAATGCTATTATTTTTTTGTGTTGATTTTTAAGAGTATGCATGGAAGTGAGATGCAAATTTTTTTGTTATTTTTTATTATCTTTTGTGTTTATATGTTTTGAATATTTGTTTTTGAACAAGATATTGTGGGAACCCTTGGAGCTTTTGGTTTGACCAAAGGGTTTATGGATACCTTTGGGGCGTTTTTAGGTTGACCAAGTGATTGTGGGAATCCTTGGAGCTTTTGGTTTGACAAAAGGGTTTATGGATACCTTTGGGGCATTTTAGGTTGACCAAGCGATTGTGAGAATCCTTGGGGCTTTTGGTTTGACCAAAGGGTTTATGGGTACCTTTGGGGAATTTTGGGTTGACCAAAGGGTTTATAGATACCTTTGGGATGTTTTGGGGTTGACCAAGTGATAGCTAGCATCCTTGGAGCTTTTTAGGTTGACCAAGCGATTGTGAGAATCCTTGGAGCTTTTTGGGTGACCAAGCGATGGCGAGAACCCTTGGAGCTTTTTAGGGTGACCAAAGGGATTATGGACACCTTTGGGGCATTTTTTGTTTGACCAAGCGATTGTGGGAATCCTTGGAGCCTTTTGGGGTGTTTTTGGTTTGACCAAGCGATTGTGGGAATCCTTGAAGATTTTGGGATGACCAAGTGATTGTGAGAATCCTTGGAGCTTTTTAGGTTGACCAAGTGATTACTGGAATCCTTGGAGCTTTTGGGGTGGGCTATGGCTCTCTAAATGTGGAATGGCCTCAAATGACTTATGTTCAAGAACTCTAGTTCCTTGATTCCTTCAAGAGAGGCAAGTCGGTATGTTCTAGGTCCTATTTTATTGTCAATTACATAGGGACCTAACCAGTTTGTCGTGAACTTGTCCCTTAGATGGGGCAGCAAGTTAGAATTTTGTTGGTTCTCTTTTAAGACCAAGTCACCAACCTAAAAGTCCCTCAGGTGAACTTTCATGTTGTATGCTTTCTTAAGTCGCTCTTGATAGATGCATAAATGCTTGAGAGCATTGATGCATCGTTCATCGAGCAACGTAAGCTGGTCTAACCGAGTCTGCCATGCAGTGTCATCATAGATGAACTCTTGCATTGATATACATAGGGAAGGTATTTCAAACTCGAGAGGCATGACTGCCTCAGAGCCATACACCAACGAAAATGGAGTTGTCCTAGTGGGTGTCCAAATGCTAGTGCAATAAGCCCATAGGGCAAGTAGGATTTGGATGTGCCAATCCTTATGACTATCTGTGATCATATTTTTAAGGATGGCAACTAGCATTTTGTTTGATGCCTTTGCTTATCCATTTTCCTACGAATAATAGGGTGTTGAAAAACTATGCTGAATTTTGTTCTTTGTTGTCAAAGCACGCACATCTTTGTTATTGAATGACGTCCCATTATCCAATATGATCTTGGATGGAATACCAAAATGACATATGATGTTATGTAAAATAAACTCTGCAATGCGGGTCCCAGTCGTAGAGGTAAGCGGAATTGCTTCCACCCACTTGGTGAAGTACTCTATGGCCGTTATGATAAACGTGTGATGACTTGACGATGTAGGGGAGATATTTCTGATTAGATCTAAGCCCCACTGCAAAAATTTCCAAGTCGATTGGATCCGATGCAAGGCCTGAGAAGGTACATGTGTCAAATTAGCATGGTGTTGACATTTCATGCACTTCCTTACATACACGCAACAATATCACTCTAAATATGGCCAATAATAGCCCATGCAAAGAATGTGCTTGGCGATGGCCATACCGCTAAAGTGGCCACCACACGTACCATTGTGCGCTTGGGTTATTGCCCAAGTGGACTCCTGCTAGTCCAAGCAATGGAGGAGGATCCCTTCGTAGCTTCGACGGTACAAAATGTCTCCTAGCAAGACATGTTTTTCCGCTTTATGTTTGAATGGTATTTTTGTGGCATGCGACAATCCAAGTGGGAGGTTACCTAGCTTGAGGTAGTCTCTTATGGGTGTGTACCAATCCTACTGATCAAAAACCTCGATGGTATGAACTACCAATCCCTCTTGAAGTTCGTCCCTAGAAAAATTTGAGCGGGAACAAACTTGTAAAAATAGCATTGTGTTGCTATCAATGGGAATAGGGGAGAACAAGGACCCCCAATTGGCGTGATGTAGACTATCATGGATTCAAGCGAATCTATCTTGAGATGGTTCAATATGGATCAGGTGGATTCCTGGCGTTATGTCAGATCTTGCACACTCCATCATGGATTGTGATAATGTTTTGACTTGAATGGTTGTCATCTCACCAGAAGGGTCTTGTAGGATTAGTGACCCCAAGGAGGCCATAGTGTCCGCAAAATGATTCAATGATCGAGGGAGTGCCTCGATGTCGTACCATTCAAGATTTGCTAAGAATTTATCCACAAGGGCTTTGTATGCCTACAAAACTAGGCATTTACATTGGAATACCCCTTTCACTTGGTTGACGATTAACAGCGAATCACCAAAGATGTTCAAGCGTTTGATGTTCATGGTGATTGTTGTCTGAAGACCTATGAGTAAGGCTTCATATTTGGCATTGTTATTGATGTATGGGAAATCAATTTTAAATGATAGAGGCATTGGAGCCCCTTGCGATGTGAAGAATATGATTCCCATGCCACCCCCTTGCTTACATTTAGAACCATCAAAAAATAGGTTTATGTCGGCCTAGGACTCAGGCTCATTAGAATCTGGTGATTCTGAGACATGGAAGACCCTATCATTGGGTAGTTCTACGGTTAGAGGTTGATCGTCTTTGAGAGGAGCCTCTACTAGTTGATCGACGATGACTTGACATTTTATGGACTTTTGTCTAATGAATTCGATGTCAAACTCCATCAACAACATGATCCTTTTTGCCATGTGGCTACTATGATAATTACGACTCATCATGTAACGTAATGGATTATCCTTAGACACAACATACGTTGTATTTCTCAGCATGTAGTGGCATAGATTTTTTGTGGAAAATACCACTGCTAAACATAACTTCTCGATGTATGCATATTTAAGTTCATAACTGACCAGGGTGCGGCTAAGATAGTAAGTAGCCTACTTTTTATGTAGTTCATTTTTCTGGGCTAGCATGGCGCCTAGTGCCACCTTAGTAGCTAAGATGTACAAATAGAATGACACTCCTGGTCTAGGTGGTGCCAATACTGGCAGCGAAGCAAAGTATTGTTTAATGTCATCAAAGGTGGACTGGCACTCATCATCCCAGTGAAATGCTACCCCCTTGTGTAATAATTTATTCATGGGTCGACACTTGTCAGATAGCTGCGCTATGAAGCACTTGATTGATGCAACCTTTCCCTGCAGGCTTCTAAGATGCTTGATGGTGGTTGGAGGAAGCATTTCAAGGATTGCCTTGACTTTTTTTGGATCTACCTCAATTCCTCATTTTGAGACTATGAAACCCAAGAGTTTTCCAGATGTGATGCCAAATATGCACTTCTTGGGGTTTAGTCTAACTTTATGTTCGATGAGGCGATCGAGGATCTTGCTTAGGTCATCGATATGATCTGGGCACAAAATATATTTGGCCAACAGATCATCCATATAGTCTTCCAAATTTTTATGCATGTGATCATCAAATATGTATGTCATAGCGCGTTGGTAGGTGGCGTCAATGTTTTTAAGGCCAAAGGGCATGACCTTATAACAAAATGTCCCCCAAGGCATTATGAACACCGTTTTGAGTTGATCGTTGAGATTTATACGAATTTGGTTGTATCTTGAGAAACCATCCATGAGGGAAAGCATTTTGTGGCCTACTGTAGCGTCTACCAATGCGTCGATGCTAGGCAAGGGGAAATCGTCCTTGGGACTCGCTTTGTTTAGATCTCAAAAATCGATGCATATGCAAATCCTCCCATCAAGATTCTTGATGGGTACCATGTTGGACAGCCATGGTGGGTAATCCATGTAGATGATAAAATGTGCATCCAACAACTTTTATAGCTCGTATTTGACCATTAAGGCTACTGTTGGGTGCATCTTATGTAGTTTTTACTTGACTGGCTTGACTGTCGAATCAAGCGTTAGATTATGCATGACTAGCTGTGGCTCTAGCCCCAACATGTCTTTGTAGGACCATGCAAAAACATCCTTCTCTTTGACAAGGGCAATGTAATTGGATTACTCTTCTAGGGATAGACTTACCCCCAACTTGATGATTTGTAGATTCATTGGATTAGAGCCGATGTCTACGTCAATCGTCTCTTCGACTAACATGTGGGACCCATCCTCCAACTGGTGTGGAGTTGGGATCATGTGGATATCAGTTGCTAAATTTAGATCTACGTTTGGAACATCGGGTTCCTCTTTAGCATGGAAGATATCCTAAGTTGGTGTTGGGGTGAAATGAAGCATCTCACCACAAGGTTAGTACTCTGATGGAGATAGTGGCAAGTTAGAGCGATCCTAGTCTATGGCATCTAGCTTTATATACAATGGTCATGCTGGATCGACTGGATTGTGGATGGGTGCGGTTAAGTCAATTGAGATCATGTTGATGAAGTGAATTTGGTCTCCATTACTTCATGGGTGGTGACTCAAACATCCTTGGTGATCTTTGTGCTCTGGATCTGTCTCTGTGGGTATTGGCACAAATGGATCGACCCTATGTGTAGATAAAAGGACAGGATCTGCCCTTGGCACTGATGGCTCTATAGGGTCTCTAGGTGGAGGGTGCTCTTTGTATGCCTGAAGTGGCAGATGCAACAGTTGGTCCAACTATGCCTGGTTCAAATTCCACCTATGCCTTGGCCCCATGTTTAGTTGTTCAAACATGTCGTCAATGTCCATGGGGTATTGCTACTACCGCATATGATTGAGATATGCCATCTAAGTATCGTCTTCATAATCTCTATCAGATATCCATAGGCCTTCGTTGGCTCTAACAGCTGTTTGTGACATGTGAGGCTCATTCTGCTCGAGCAAGTTAATTTGGTCCCATCAGGTTTGTTTTGATCTCTGTGGGAGGACCTAATTATCTTGAGGTGACATTTGCTCGATTGGAGCATTCAATGGTAACATCGCCATGAAGTCATCCTGATAATAATCTATGGGAGTCACTTGCGAGTGATTGCTATCGGACTCAAAAGGGACCCAAGGCGCTACCTCATACTCTGACTCATCTTGTAAAGATCCTTCTTGGCCCTATCTATATCCCTTTTGGAGGAAAGTTCTTGAACTTTCCCCTTTCTCGATCAATAGGAAGGGGTTGTTGAGGCCCACAAGGTTGGTTGTTAACAATGGGAGATAATCCCCCAATGTGTACGTTGTGTTAGGATTGGCATATGGATCTTGTGCCAACCCTTCCTTGTTGCTTAGCCCTAGGTCTTGCATGTTCTCTACCAAGATGTCAAGGGGCAGAGGGCGGTTGAAACCTACTCCTGATTTGTCATACGACATCTGATATCTTGGTTGACAAAGAACGTGCACCCCTTGTTCATATTTGCCTAACCCATATCCATGCCAATTACATTGGCCAAGGTATTTCAAAGCAAAGTCTAGGTTGGAAAGATAGTTGATGTTCTCGACAAAGGGCTCTTCGTCCTCTTCCTCTTG
Source organism: Wollemia nobilis (assembly GCA_028583015.1). Taxonomy (NCBI): domain Eukaryota; kingdom Viridiplantae; phylum Streptophyta; class Pinopsida; order Araucariales; family Araucariaceae; genus Wollemia; species Wollemia nobilis. The sequence continues at coordinate 29,096,435 of JAQPPZ010000523.1, forward strand.
CAGGTAAGGTTCAATGTCGTTGTCAAGGCCCCCATATACAAAATTTGTCTGGTTTGGTAGGTAGCCCAAAGGGACAATAGTGTCAATGGCGAGGCGAGATATTCCCATGTCCTTCATGGACTCAAGCGTGGGTGTTGCTACAATGTTTCACACTACATACTCCCCCAGGCCCGTACTGGCCATCTCAATGATGATCGTTGGTGGTTGAGAGGGAGGAAATGGGATTTCTTCCTGAGTCCACTCCATGTCGGGTAAACTAGGCATCTCGACTTCCATTTGACTAGGCACCTCTTCGGTAGAGATGGTCGACACTGATGGTGGTGCCTCTTCCAGGGGTTTCTTCCCATTGTCCTTCAGTGTGGCCACTGTATGTGGAGTCATTGGTGAAGGACCAGAAGATGAATATGGACTCGACTGGGGATTTGAGGGACTTAACAATGGGGATGTATGTGGAATCAGACCCTGTTTGGATGAATTCAACTAAAATTCCAAATGTGTCGATGGAAGGGTCGATTGTGGCATCAGCTGCACCGCATTACAATACTTGAAGGGCTCTAAGTCTGCTAGGACGACATGCACTTTCCCTTCGTATGTGTACTTTAGGCATTGATGGGCTATCGAAGGGACACACTTCATATCCCTGATCCAAGGCTAGCCCAGTAAAATATTGTAGGCCATCTCACCTTCCAGGATGTGGCACAACGTAGGAATAGTCTTTTGTCCCAATTGGATGGGTAGGACAATTGTGCCAACCGTTGAGCATATCGCGTCATTGAATTCTTGAAGAGTATAGGTGGAGGTCACAATGTGAGATACTAAAAACTTGAGGTGCTTCAATGCCGCTGTTGTAATTATATTGCTGGATGAGCTAGTGTCCACCAACACCCTCTTAAATAGAATCCTATTGACCCATGTAATGACGTGCAAGGGTGGATTTGCCATATCACCAGTCATTGATTTTGGTTCATCTTATCTAAAGGTGATGACTAGTTTTGTACATCGTTTTACATGTCCCACAAAGTTGTTGAAAGAGTTTGCTTCGTGGGGCTGTAGCTTGATGGCTTTTAATATCTCCATTAGAGCCTCCCGATGGGGTGATGATTGTTGGATGAGCTTGTATATGGAGAGCCTAGCCGACATGGTCCTTAAACTTTGGGCAAGTTTAGTTTGAATCGTGGCCACTGGTCTAGGCGGGGGAGGTTATGTAGGGTGCTGCTGAGGTTGTGACATTGATGGAACCTCTCCTATAGCTACCGCAGGGGCAGCTGTGCTTGGGTACCTCTTGTTTCGAGTCACTATGCTTATCATACCTACATACCCCTACATGGGGTAGTTCTGTGTCATCTCATTGACTTGAAGGGTCTTTGCCTGCACATCATGGGTAGGTAGGGGGTCTTCAAAGACCTCCATCTGTTGGTTGTTTTGCGCCATGGGATTATCCACCGCTAGCGTCTTGTTGTCTATTAGGTCTTGCACTAAGCTTTTGAACTTCCAACATGTGTAAAGGTCATGTCCTTTATACTAATGAAATCTATAGTACAAGTCTTCCCTATAGCCCTTAGGTTTTGGCGTGTTGGGGTCTACAGGTCAACTTTTTGGCAGGTTTATCAGGTTTGCCATGGGCAAGTGGTCAAACAAGGAGTCTTTAAACTCTGTGAAGGGTGTGAATTGTCACCTAGGGCGATGCTACTAATTTTGATCTTGCCTATGATTTTTCTTTTCATATGTGTCAAGAGGAACTTCCTGGTAATTAGCCTTTGGGGGCTGTGTTACTTATGCAGGCTTAGGTATGTTTATAGCAACCTGATTGACAGTGGTGGGTTTCGGTTGTGTTGACCCAATTTTTGTATTTTTGGACCACTCTTTCTTGTGTGGCTTGGAAATATCACCATCCTATATCTTGATATCCTCTATGATTCTGGCTTGCACCAGGGATTCCTTGAGAGTGGCATATTGCTGCAGCTACAATAGCATGAAGATCGACCTCAAACAACTCTTCGAGAACATTTGGGTCAGGTCGGCCATGGGAGGGAGGTAAGGTAGCTTTGAAAGCAATGTCCTCCACCAATTTCCATAAGCTACCATGGTCTCCTCCTCATACTATCTGAGGCTATCTAGGTCGCTTAATGATGCCTTATTCTTGTTATTAAAAGTGAAACGTTCAAGGAACGCATCCACTAGTTGGTCTAGGTTGTTGATGCTATGCTTCGACAACTAGGTAAACCAATCTAAGGTAGGGCTTGCGAACGTGGTTATAAATGTTTGCAGAATCAAAGCATCATTGTCCTGAATGCCAAAGCATTGGATCAAGAATCTTGTCATGTGATCTTGGGCATCCTCATCCTCTCTAAATATTGCCAATTGAGACATTTTAAAGTGTTTAGGGTATGGGGGTGCAGGCACTGAAGGATGCACAGGGTGACTGCGGAGTTGGTGTAAAGTGGGATTTTGGGGCCCAGAAGTCTTGGTCTCCATAGAATCTAAGTACTCTGGCAGCACTTTGTATGCATCAGAAGATTTGATTTCTTCCTCCTTGGTTTGTTCCCATTATGAATTGCAGGGAAATTGAGGCCTATGGAGGGGTAGCCGGATAGCACCCCCCCTGCCTTGGTAGGGTGTTTTAGCCTGCTCTTCTTCTTGCTCGAATTCCTCATAGGCTTCTTGAGGAGTTCTTGGGCGTGACCTATAAACATAGGTGGGTGCCCGTGAAGGGTGCCCATCATTGGCTCTATGGGTGGTCTCCTTCTCAGGTCTAGGAGGTCTTAGAGGCAACATTTGATAAGGTCATGGAGACCTATCTCACACCAAGGGGTTGTGCCTCTCATACAACTCTGTCCTATGTGTGCGAGGGGTTGGGACCCTCTCAGGCATAGTTTTCTGGAGCAACTCGTCGGTATGACACTGAATTTGCTCTTTGCTAAGGCAGTACAAGTGCTCTAACTATTGTTGGTCTTCCTCAAGTTGTGTGATTTGCGCTCGATGGGCGACATGTTTGGAAAATGCCAAGTCAATTTGTTTTGCCATCTTAAGTCTAGGAGGCCTAGATGCCTCCCCTACACATCTATCTCGGTCATGGTGATCCGAGATCTCTATAGGTCGCTTCCCTTTGTCGATGTTAGCGGCATTCACCTGAGGCTCTAGCCTCAGTGAGTGATCTTGATAAATAGCAGGTGCGGAGGTGCATTGCTTCTGCATTGTGTATTGCTCTTGAGGAATATAGTGGTTTTCCTCATGCTCCCTTTCGTATATGTGAAAGAGGCAGGCAGAGTTGGCTCGCCCTATCTGAAGAGCCTTGTGCTCTGGATTTGGCTTATTGTTTTTGACAATAATAAGGGGTAGAGGAGGGATGATGTAATCATGTGGCCCCTCCTTATGGACCCTATGTTGTTCTAGCACTTCATTGCATGGTGGCCACTCATAATGAGTGTCTAAGGGAGCCCTCCCATCTATGTTGAGTGCCACGTGTATGGACTCCTCCTAAAAGGGTCTATGTTGAATGGGAGTGCCCCTCGAAGGGGTGCCTCTATAGTCTCATTCCGTCATGGTATGATGTGGACTATTTTGTGGGTCAGGCCACCAAGGTGGTATGACCAAGTCCTTGGGGCTATAGTGGAGGCGACTTGTGCCCCATTGTACACTTTCTGTGGCCTCTGCTCATGATTGGGCTTGGCTACGGGTGTACACCATGGTGGTGTTTCTCTAAAATATGTGTATGTTTTATCTTCTTTATGATTTTTTATGCTACACTAAACAAAAAGGGGCAAATCCAAGCAATGATTATCTCGTTTATAGATTAAAGGTGTGCCCTAGATCTAGTTTAGTGTGTTTTGATTTTTGTTTTGAAATCCTTGTAAATAAAATTTTGTTGTATATATAATATGAGGGCTCTTATATCTCCCAAAATGGTCACCCCTTCAATATACCACTACCAGGCCATTATACCAAACCTCTCAATATACCCGCCCTTACGTGAGGGAAACTATTGGTACGTGAGAGCAAGACAGTACGTGGAACATAGGTGGTACGGAATGGGAATCACTCTATTTTTGACACCTACCATAGAAGACTTATCCTCATGTGCTGGGAATCACCCCAGCTACACTTGGTTAGCTTTCATCTGGATTTACGTCTAGCAATAGTAGCGATCAGGGTTATGTATGCAAAATTCAATCCAAGGTGGTGATGAAATCCATTGTTGGTCTTGATCAAGTGTTGGGGTTTTACGACCAATGCCTTGGTGTTTATATTATCTTGTGGTGTGTGGGGTTATTTTTACTTGCACAAAGAAATAAATCGTGCAGTAAAACTTTTTTATGCAAGCAAAGAAATAGAAAAATCACAAAAACAGAGACAAAAAATTACAGAGGATGTTTAGAAGACCTACCTCTTCTCTGCCCAAACTGGATGTCCCTGAGTTTCTGCTCAGAAAATGCATAGAGAGCTAATCATCCCAGGGTGGGATGAATAGCATATTTGTATTCATCATAGGGTGGGACCAATGCCTTATTCATCCTAGGATGGCATGATTTCTAGTCTATATTTGTCACAGGGTGGCACGAGCAGTAGTCCAGTGCTTGAAGGATTAACACCTGCAAGCAAAAACACAAAGTTTTGATCAAAATTTTGATCCCAAAATTAGGGGACAGAGTCCCACCATGATCACCACTGAAATCATGAGGATACGGAAGCCCATATGCATACCGGGTGCGGTACAAACAAAAGCATACGAAATGCTAAGTCCTACAAATGAACAAAGGACTAAAGTGCATGAAAAAAGGGAAAATAAATGAACTGAAACGAGATATAAAGCAAATGTAAAGTGCAGCCCTTATTTTTATTAATTTTTCTTTGAGATAAGGTTACAATATTTCTCCTTCCTTTTTAGGAGCTAGGAGCGTTAGATATAGTTTTGTTACACCACAAATGGTATGCTTCCCTTCGAGATCTTCCGCATGCTCACATTTGAAATGGGCAGGCAAAACATCACCACCGCTTTCATGAATGCATCTATAGTTACTTTTTTCCCCTCTAGTTTCGATATCCTACATTCAAAGAAACAAAAAACGATTAATAGCACCTGCGGATGGAGGGAAATATGCAATCCCCAAGGCCTCCGGTTAATGCATGCATGAAATAATTAAAATGGTAATAAAAACATGTAAGAATAAGGTGAAATTTGGATAGAAGCATGCAAAAAATATTAGGAACACATTTCAAAAGGAACAGTCGATAAATCTACTATAGATTTCTAATCACTCCGGGGTGGGATGATTAGGACTGTCATAAAATGTCAAAAAGCAACCTCCTAAACGTCCCCTCCAGAGGCCTCCAAAACACCTACAAAGTTTGTATTAGGCAAAATAGGTCATTTTGAGATGACCCAAAATGTCGGATTCTACATATTTGGCCCTGATCATCCTGTATCCAAAGATGCTCCCTGTATGTTAGTGAAAGCGAAAAACAATGAAAACACAGTCAAAACTCATCAGAATGGCATGAAATTTTAATGGCAGCATATGTGAATGACATAAAATGAAATGCAAAATAAATAGTGAGGAAATTTGCTACATATTTCTAATCACTTCGGGGTGGGGCGATTAGGACTGCAGCAGTGCGGGGGCACTAGGGGCAGGACGCCCACCGTTTGGGGCTTTTTTTTCACACCAATACACTTGGGATGGGTCCAAAACCTCCTAGGGGGTTGTGTCAGAAAATTGGGTGGGGTATTGTGGTCAAATTCTTGGGTTTTGGGTCCGAATTGCGCTTCCAATGTTCACCCAATAACCTCCCATCCAAAAGAGAGATCAAGGATGTAAGAAGCACAAGTGAGGGGTGAGGATGTAATTCAATAGCACTCCATTTATCCAAATGCTCCTACTCTATTATTTCTTGGGGTGAGAAGACTCACCATTTTATAGACCTGAAGGTCTGCTTTGAATGTGCATTCAGAGGCGCCACTTGGCCATCATGCCTTGTCAGGGGAGATAAGATTCTTCCCTGATTAAGGGCTCCATGACTGCCTCTATGATTGCCTATTTGAGCTCAAAAATGCTTACTTGCACTCCCATGCATTGAAGGTGGAGTTGAGTGGCAGATCTGAGATGCCATTTATCAAGGTTTGACCTTTTTCCCGTCAAACCTGCTATTCGCCCCACCCTGGAGTGATTGCTGCTAATCATGCCAGGGTGGGGCGAATAGCATTCTATTCAACCCAAGGTGGAACAAGTAAGGATCAGGGTGCTTTAAAGGTGCCAAATTGACCTTTGACCTTCCAAAACTGCTTTGGGAGTGGTTAGGACCACTGTTTAACCTCTAGGGGATGCCTTAGGGGCTATGTATGCCAATTCGATCAGTGCTTGTATCCACATGATCAGATTGGTGTTTTTTTGGTTTCTACACTAAGTATAGAATCAAACATAGTTTTACGACTCCATACTATCCACACGAAAATTGGTAGGCTAAAGCTTCAAATAAGACAATGGTCTCCATATTGAAAAATATGGTACAAGAGCACCACAAAGATTGGTATATCCAACTGCCCCTTGCATTATGGGCTTATAGGACTAGCACTCAAAAATCCATTGGGGAAACTCTGTTTTCACTAGTATATGACGTTGAGGCCATTATGCCCCTAGAGTTAGAAATTCCAACGTTGTACGTCGCATTGAAAGAATTCATTGATGACGAAACTAAGCTCACCTAGATCAATTGATGCTACTTGATGAACGTCACATGAATGCCCTTGAGCACCTCTGCATTTATCAAGAGTGCTTAAAATGAGCTTACAATAGCAAAGTCCATCTGAGAGACTTTGAGGTTGGTGATCTTGTGCTAAAAGAGAACCAATAGAACTCAAATTTACCGCCAAAAATGTGAGACAAATTCATGGCTAACTAGTTGGATCCTTAAATGATCTTAGAGAATATTGGACTTGGGACATATCGCTTGACATCGCTTGGAGGAGTTGAAGAGCCTGAACCTCTCAATATCCTTCATCTTAAAGCGTTATATGCCTAAGAACAAAAAAATACTCCAAAGGTATTTGTAAGCCCTTTGGTCATTCAAAAAAGGCTCAAAAGGCATCTGTAAGCCCTTTGGTCATTCAGAAAAGGCTCCAAGGGTTTTCTCAAAACCGCTTGGTCAATCTCAAAAGGCTCTAAAGGCATATACAAGCCCTTTGGTCATTCTAAAAAGGCTCCAAAGGCATATGTAAGCTCTTTGGTCATTCAAAAAAGGCTCCAAAGGCATCTGTAAGCCCTTTGGTCATTCATAAAAGGCTCCAAGGGTTTTCTCAAAATCACTTGGTCAATGCCAAAAGGCTCTAAGGGCTCCTCAAAACTACTTGGTCAATACCAAAAGGCTCCAAAGGCGTATGTTAGCTCTTTGGTCAAACCAAAATGTTAAAATCCATAAAAATAAAAAATTATAGAAAATAAAAAACATTTGCATTTCATTTGCATCACTGCATTGCATTTAATTTTGCATTTCATTGCATTGCATTAGGCATATTCATCCATCCCACTTGCATTGGAACAAATTATGTTAAAAATCTTACAAATGACACCACATTTGTATATTAATCATGAATCTATGCACTATCTTTTCATCTGTTTATCACCCTTATGAGTAATTGTGTTTTTCAACATAACCTATCTTGTTGCTATGAAGAATATACTAGGGTTTTCTAATCATTCAACCATACCTAGAGGTCTTCTCAAGAGTTGATAGAACGCTTACTTAGATTTTTTAGTTGAGGTCTAGTTATTATAACCCTTAGCATATCAAAATCCTATAACTAATCAAAAAATTAAATAATCCTAAAAAGGACTAGGGGAAGATGAAAGCCATGAAGTAGGACCAGGTATCCTGAGATGAAAAGAGTTATTCTTTCTTATCCATCTATGCGAACGATATGGGAAATGTTGGTAATTGGCAAAAGGACAAGTTTGTTCCCTATCTAGGATCCCTTGCTTAAGTTAAAATAAGAAATATCCTAGAGTGATATCCCAGATCAATCCTCTATATTGATACCCTAGATCGATATCATAGATCAACATCCCAGATTGATATCCCATTTTTATATCATAAGATCGATATCCTCAATCGATATTCCAAAAATAGTTTACCAAAGTAAAATCCCCAGAGGAAGTTTCTGAAGTAAATTATCAAATGTAAATTCCAAAAATTCAAGTCAAATGAAGATCAAATTGTACAAAGAAAGTAAAATTAGTATCAAATCCCTTGCTCAAAATAAAAAAGGAGAAAGTACAAAATAAACAGTGATTTGCATCACTATAGTACAAAAATAAACAGTGATTTTTATCACTAGATATGAGAAAGTATCCTAAAAAATTGAAGAAAATAAGGGGGTGAACTTGAATCCTTGGAATTGTCAGCACTATTGTACCTTACGCATCATGATATGTCTGATGCATTAGCATATCGCTTATGTACAGACCAATATTTGAATGTGGAAGAGCTAGATTTAGGTGTTATGTATCACCTAGTGGTCTAGTCCAACTAAAATATAAACCTAGGATTGGGTAAGACATTTGTGGACCCCTGATCTTAGAAATGGGCTGAAAGAATCCCACCTGACATCGGGGTATGCTTGTGCCTTATCAAATATACTCACTTGAACACACAGGGATAATGAATATTTAAGGCCTATCCTAGTGAAAACCTTATGTTTCATAAGTCTAGCATAGTTAGTGTACAAATTTTGATTAGTAAACTAGGGTGTTTGAGTCTCATGGTAAAACTCAAAAAATTCCCAAATAACAACAATCAAATTTTCGAATGCAATCATCAAACATCAATTTATTTTTTATGAGAGTTTTTTATTAGAATTATTTGTATTATATGATTAGATATCGGATGGATGTCAAAAATGATATTTAGACGACCACTGATTATATTATACTTATTCTTTTAATTCACAAAAGCTTATGAATAGAAAACATACATCATTACATCTCACATTTGGGTGTACTATCTTTCACAAAGAGATAAAGTAATTACAATCCATGATTGTTATACATTATGTGGTGTCATCCATTATATTGTTAAAACCTTATATCATATTGCATACATTGTGTTTTAAGTGATTAAAACATACATGTCCATTTACAATAAATCAATATCATCAAAAATACATGTAATACATACATGGCACGAATCATGTCATAAACAACATAAAGTAAATGCATACAAGTGAAGTAGATAAAAATTGCATTAAATATAAAACATTGCATTCTTATACATAGCATCATAAAGTAGTCCATATACACATGTACATCACTACATCCACATCATATAGCTAGTGCATGTCATCCATACATCACATCATGTAGCTGTTGTAATCACAATGACACTGAGAGGGGGGGTGAATCAGTGTGTTCTTTAAAAACTTCTAAAATAATTAGATTATAAAACCAGCAGCAGTTTAAAGCAGATAAAAGAGATACTAAATGCATCAAGAAAGCATCACACATAACACAACATTTTAACGAGGTTCACCAATGTGGCTACTCCTCAAAAAGACTGCTTGGACTACCATCCAAATCTAGTCAATGCAAAGCTACAACTTTACATAATCCTTTACCAGCGACCAACCTGGAAGGAGCACCAACCCCTTAACTTTATCTCGCTTCCAACGGAATGGAGCACCAACACCTATTTTACCAGCACCTCACCGGAAAGAGGCACCAACCCATTAATTTTCCAGCACCAATCTGGACAAATTGTTTACCAAACACCAACTGGAAAGAGGCACCAACCCCTTAATTTGCCAGCACCAACTGGACTTCAATATTGAATAAAAAAATGTTTGACATATACCTTTGTTATTGCAAGACTCGAACTGATCTACATCACCTTTGCAATCTCTGTGCACTCCACTCTCTCTTGCACAATCACTTCACACAGTTTGCTGCACTGCTACAACCAGACTTTGCAATCAACTTTGCCCTTCGCGCTTCTCTGCACACTCTACTTTCTTTGCACACACGCTTCGCACACTCTGTGTCGTTTCACATTCTGCTTTCTGCTCAACATGAAATTCACTTTCACAAACACTATGCTCGCATTCGCACTTTATCTTTTACACCCCACTTTTCAAACTCAAAGTACCCTTGCTTTTATAGAAGAAGTTTTAGGAACAAACCCTAAAAGAACATCGGTTGAGAAACCCTAGAATTTGTCAGCTGCCAAACCCTAAAATTCGTCGACCTGTATTTAACTTTGTCGACCTCAAACACTTCTTCCACCTTCGTCACTTTCCTGTAGCTTATTGCCGTGAAATAGTAACATGTCGGCCCTTTTAATTTAATTTAATATTTTAATTTAAATTTTAAATAAAATAAAATTTAAACTAAATATTTAAAATTAAATATCTTCATCACCGGGGCATCTTTTTCAACGAAACGAAGAGCCAACTTGGGTTTTAAGAAAAACCCATTTCAAATATGTTATCCATGGTTTTAAATAAAACTTTTTATTTTGACTGCCTTGGTTTTCACAAAAAACCTTTAAAATTTAAACTAAATATTTAAAATTAAATATCTTTATCACCAGGGCATCTTTTTCAATGAAACGAAGAGCCAACTTGGGTTTTAAGAAAAACCCATTTCAAATCTGTTATCCATGGTTTTAAATAAAACTTTTTATTCTAACTGCCTTGGTTTTCACAAAAAACCTTTCCGCTTCTTGACATCTCGAGTTCGAAGACTTCTTCTTCTCATTCGAATTATGTTTTTTGTTTCGTGCATCTATCATTTAAGGACTCATGATCTCGACTAACTTTTGAACTTTATCCTCTACATCCGAGTGACTTCGAACTCGCTTGTCCATTGCATCATTAGATCTAACCGATCGTATTGACAACAATGACAATCCTCCTACAACACCTTGCTCAACACCGAACTCCTATCCATTGTACTTTGGCTGCACCTTGCTGTTCAATAAACTCTTGTCCATTGCATCAATAAATTTGTCTGACTGTGTTGACAACAATGACAATACTATTTGATGCACTTTGCTCAACAGTAGCAATAAATCAAATATTTGCATTGCATCCATGTGCATAACATAAACATAAAATACCAAAAATAAAGTACACATATAATGAGATGAATTGTCATATCATATAAATATGTGTGTCAAAGAGTATATAGTATCAAGGTATATCAAAATGCTCGTAGGCTACAACTATGTAGGTCCTCGACCTTACACTCAAAAATGGTATAAAAATAATCTCTGAAGATTTGTACTAGATAGGGCATACACCCCCAGTATGTGAGGCACCTCCATTGCCTTCGCCATCCCTGTGAGTCCTCTGTGAGCTAGCACCATGAGTACTCAAGGACATATGAGTCCTCTCAGTCCTATGCATCCTTAGGCTCGAGCTAGCATAAGACTGCTCGGTCTCCTTGGTCATGGATCTGGTCCATTGAGTCCCTGTAGTGTGGGTATCCATTGGTACCTCCCCACCTATCAGCCTGATGTAGCCCTCTATCTAGGAGATGCAAGATGCACATGCTATATCTCACTCATTACCCTCCTCCATGAGAGAATGAAGCCTCCTGATATCTATCATGGGGTCACATCTTGATGGCAGTAGAGAATATGGTATTATGACAAGCGGCATGATAGCCTATGTATATGATTCACTGCTCTCAGTAAATTCCTCTCAGTAGTCATGGCACTCAGCTATGCCTATGCCACATCTCGCTCGCTAGTGAGTTATGTGATCTGGGTTCCTGTAGTGGTAGCCTATGCATGGAGAGTTTTCCTCTCTTCCTCATAATACCTACCACTTCATATCATCCTATGCTAGCTTTAACTCTAGAGTGGTGATAGATGTATCTCTGTGTAATAGCTATATCTTCAGTCTCCCAACCTAGCTCTAGAGGTTGGTAATTTGGGCTCTCAACTACCCAATATCACTATATGAATGTGCCTCACCCTCCTCTAATGCCTCCTCCTATGCCTCCACATGTGGGCCTTCCTCTGTAATGACCCCTATACCCCATGTGCCCTTTGTCCGCTGGTGGGTCTCGCACCCATGAGGGTCTACCTCTACGCCCTCTATGCCCTCCATTGCAAATCCACCAACAGGTTGGCCTAGAGGACCCTCTCCATGCCACTAGAAGTCGATCCACCATCCATCATAGTAAGGAGTAGTCCCTGCATCTGTTTGGCCTGACTCTTGAAAGTCATCGTCCTCATCCCCCAGTGGAGCCACCTAGGGTCAAGTTAGGTCCCTATCAAGGACCAAGTGCCTAGATATGAGTAGCAGCTCTAGGACATCTTGCCTAATTTCAAACTACCTCAAGATGCGCGAGTAGAAGTCATACTCACATATGTCGACCTTTCGATTGATGATCCATCTATCTCTACACGCTTTATGCAGGTACCTATTTGGATCTGTCCAGGCTAGATATTCCATATATGGTTGCCACTGTATGTACTAAGGATGGAGTTGTGTGAATCTACCAATGTAATGCTCTAGGTCTCTTGCATGAGTTCTACTCCTAAAGCCCTCACGCTCCTAGGGACAACAGGTGGCATAGCACTGACTCCCCTCATCTATGTTAGTGATCAGTAGGGGTAAGCTTACAGGCCGCTCAATCAGGATGTGTTTCCAACCCCAAACCTAGAGGAGGATGTTGTAGCTAATACCTACTCTACTCCAGCATGTGATCTAATATAGCTCACGATAGAGTTATTCTAGGAGGGCACTCCCTCACGATAGAATGAGAGGATCTCAAGTCAAGATGACCATCATCTCTCTAGTCTGATCCAAGAGGTTCCAATGGAACCTAATGCCTAAAGAATTTGGGAGTACTATCTAAATAATTAGGAGCATGAACACAACCTCTCACTGCAAGAATAATCGGATCTCGAACCACTCTTCAACTTGGATGCCCCCATGGGCATTACGGTCCTACACCTCAGTACTCTGATCACCAAAAATAGAATAAAATATAGCCCTCTTGGCTGTGGTCATAGAATACATGACAGGCGCACCATCAATCGAAAGATGAAAGATGTGGTACACATCCTCTAAGGTAACAGTCATCTCACTCGTGGGTAGGTGAAATGTGTTGGTCCATGCATCCCAACAATGGGCCAAGGCAGTGAGATATGTTTGATTGATACGAATGGAGGGGAGGTCCAAGATGTAACCGAACCCCATAGTAGCAAATCACTCTCACTCCCAGGTAGTGAGATCACCATGGAGGTCACGAAGGAGATCGGTATTCCTCGCTCTGTTGGTCAAAGTCTGAGTGGCAACAAAAATAATAAACAAGAAAAACAATAAAAAAAACAATCCTAAAATGTCAAAACAATTCAAAAAATGTATAAAAATACAAAAACATGTACAAACATGATCACAAATTTCAAAAAAACCATAAAACCATTCTAAAAAATGCAATAAATGGCATTAAGTGCCTGGAAAAATTCAATAAAAAACATAAAATTGAAATTTTTTGAAAAATTCTAGAAAATTTGGGCACCACGAGTCGAAACCGCGGTCGACCCAACGATAACAAAATTTATTTTTGGTATTTGAATCCCGTCGCACCTGACATCTGTGGTCCCCAATCTGCCAATTGGGGCCCGTGACTGCCACCCACATCTAGGGAGTGAAACTGTAAATGGGTCCGCCCTTATCGTAAAATCCCCCTAAAAATTAAATATATCCCCCCAATCTAACTAACCTATGCTAAAATTAACTACAGTGAAGTTCATTACCAACGGTTTAGTGTAGTTCATTTACCGATTAATTAATGAGGTTAATTTTACACTTGGTAATGACAAGCAAGGTCTCAATTTGTGAGTTACCTTAGAAGCATTGACTCCTCCACTGGTCAACAATTCGGGCTGATCAACCATTGGTGCGGCTAAGCGAGGAGTGTGTTAGGTTTTCGATAGCGTTTCGTGTCAAATTTTAGTTTTTACCTCTCAAAGCTCTTAGTTTTACTGGCATATGCATATGAATAACAAAAATTTACAAAGTGAAAAATCTTATATAATTTTCCAATTTGATGCTGCTCGTGGTTGACATCCGCGGTCCTTGGATTAGGGTTTTTTGCCTGCTGTTGACATCCGCGATCAAGGAATTGGATCGTATTTTATAGGTGTGGTTGGAAAACCACATTAATTGCTCCAAATTCTCATCGTGGAGAGCCTTAAAGGTCAAAAATTGATATTAATAAGACCATATAATTCAAAAAAAATTAAATTAATAAAAAAATCAAATAAATCAAAAGCCAAATGCACCTCGTATTTAGTTATTTACCCTATACACTTGGCGGTTGTAGCGACTTGCGATCCATGCAATCCGACAAGATGAGTAAATTACCATAAGGACATTTGGGGTAAATTCATCATTTCTAAATTGTTATGTTTCATTTCAATCCCTAAGAAGGCCTACATAGTCGGACTGCTCCACGGGAATGAGATATTCATTGCAATTCTCCTATGACATTTTCAGCAAATCATCGAACAATATGATTCAACATATGCCTAATTGAAATTGTCATAATTTCGATTCCCTAAGAAGGCCTTCATGGCTGGACCGCTCCATGGGATATAAATATACAATTACTATTAACATTTGCAATCATAGCTGATTAGGCCTTGTTAAGTATTCAAATGCTAAATCTTAATTTGTGCAGTGATCATTCATAGTGGTCAAGTGACCTCGTCGCTTCATTTAATTATAATTACCCTCATCGAATTATCGCTTGAGGGGGTAGTCATAATATTAAATCATAATCAAAGTCAGTAGAATATCCCTTGATCATAGATCCCTCGATCTTGTCAAAATTACGTTCATCCTTGCGAATAATTGCCAAAGACTATCATAAGCTTACCCCTTTGTTTGGGGAAAATAGTAAATATGAGAGTTAGTTTATAACTCCCATCCTTTCAGATTGATAGGAGAGAAAGCCTACTTGGCATTGATGCTATCTGAATGTCTAATGACAAGTGCAAACTTTTTCAAATTTAAGCCTTCTATCGACTTAGAAGTAATGATTCGAGGATGCATGTCCTTTGCTGGACTCGGGGCATCTAATATTGATAAGATCAATGATCATCATCCAACCTACGACATCATTTTAAGAGGTCTATTTTTGCTCAGCATTGTTCAAAATCATAATGCATCTCAAAAGGGGCATCTGTAGACACCTAAAATGCATCATGTCAATGCGACTACTCATATGGGACATGCTAGAAGACCATATGGAAGACCTTTGGACAGGTCCAAGGTATAGTAATGGTTTTTGCTCACTCAATTGGGCACTTTTTCCTAGTCAGTGCTAGTCGCTGCTGACACTCACGGTTAGTAGTTCTCACCACGCATGTCAGCCATGGTCAACACTAGGAGTCAGTTGGCTTTCATCTGACCCAAAGTTGGTTGTAATAGCCAATTAGTTTTATATTGGAGCGTTTTGAGCAAGGAAGGTTTTGGATCCTTCCATCCAGCTGGTTCAACTTCCCAATATTGATCTTGACTTCATGAGGAAGCCACCCCTAGCCCTGGGCCAATGCTATAATATCCCCTCCAAATTGGGGATAATTCTAGAGAAGATTTCAATTGAAGGTAGCAAAGCCCTACCAAATTTGACAGCCCAACTGGAAGAGAGTTTATCAATTGAGCAGCGAATCCCTCTCGAATTGCATACTCACCTAGATGCATTGAGAGGGACACTTTTGCTACCCAATTAGATATCACATTGCAATGGAGGTCTTAGGAGCCTAGGAGAGCCAATAAACACAAATCCATGCAATTGGTGCACAATTTGATTAATTCAACCGTAAAACCTAGAGGAGGACATAGAAGCGACCCTTGACCATTAATTTGGCAAGGTGGATTAGAGAGAGCCCTGATTTGGAGGGCAAACCTACTCAGAGCTCCACCGTGGCTCTCAGTCACAGGCAACAGTGCCACCCACACAACAAACCCATGATGAGAAATTTATAGGAGATTCCCTTGATGTTATTTTTGCATATTATTTAGTTAGGTTAGATTAGCTTTATTACTAGTTTAATTAACAACTTAGAGATCCTGACAGATAGATTTATAGTTTTTATGCATGTTGCTTTCATTATAGAATTTAGCACTTTAATGGATATTTTTCATGCTTCCATGCTTCTAATTTGGTAATTAGGCTACTGGATAATTAGATGTTCTTTAGCTTACATGTTTTATGATAATGTTTTCATGTTTCACATAGTTTTAGCATCTTTCTTGCATTTTCTTGATTAGTAATAGTCATGATATTTTTTATGCTAATACCTTCTAAAGGTCTCATCAAGAGAGGTTACCTTTCATTTTTAACATGCTTCTTGTTGTTTCTTGAATGCAGGATTAACAGGATTGTGCCATTCAACACAGCAAATGTGTCTAATAATGGAGAAGAGGGTCATCGACACCCTAGAGTAGTTCATGTCACCCTAGAAGGCATTTGATTCACATCTACCCTTGAGAGGGATTGAAACACTATTGTAATTGACGTATCAAATGGGTATCCCTAAGAGGGATGAATCTATAATTTGACTCCATTGAAATCAATAAAGGATTCCTAATTGTTGTCAATTTATGCATGCTTATTTGTGTATTTCTCGTCAATTGCAATAGTTATACCGGATGTGGAGCCTTTTTGGTGGTTAAAGTGCTACTCAACGGGTCTCATATGTCCACATTGTGGTGGATGAAGTGGAGAATTCATATTGAATAAGACTTGCATGTCATTTTGAAGTGATTTGTTGTGCGTTTCTGTCTAGGGTATAGTTATTTTCTTAGAATACCATTTGGATTGTAATTGATCATAGAGATCCAAGTTGTAGACTTCGGCATAGTATTTGATTTACGTAGGTGCTATTGTGGCTCTTAAAGTATTGTCTCATAAAATGAGGTTTCTTCGTGTGATTTTACAAAATATTAATATTAATATACTTATTTTATTTTTATTGGTCAAGATACTACATATATAAAACATGATTATTATTAGGATTTAAAGAAAAAACAATTTGACTGAAATTAGCTTTCCTTAAAACAATGTGAATCACGATGTTTCATACAACTATAAGCTATGCCGATAGTTGTAATTGTGAATGATGAAATGATGCATTTTTATTATCATTATTTATATCAAATATTTAGTATATTATTTATATTATTTATTAAAATAATATATTTACACCATAGGTTTATATGAAGTAGTGAGTGTGGGGTTAATCTTGACAAGGTCAAGGGTTTGGGTGGCAAGGTCTTTTAACAAAGTGATAAGTGGGGTATTAAATTTGAAGATATTAAGGGTTTGAGTACCAATGTATCTTGATAAGGTGATAATTGAGGGTGTTAACTTTGAAGAGATGAAGAGTTTGAGTATCTTCAACACTTTTATAGTTTAATTATAAATAATTTTAAAAACTAAATTTAATTCTAATTATAGTTAACATTACAATATGAAAACACAATATGAAATCTATAAAATTTAAATTCATGTAAGTTTAACTAGTTGCTTAACATTTTATTTTTTATAGCTTTTTAAAGTTAATATTATATCTTAGTATTATTAAAATATTTTACAATATATAAATTTATTTTTTTTGTAAATAATATAGTATTTTATTTATCATCTGAGGAAAAAATAGGTAAGTGGAAATGCGTGGAGAGAAATTAATAGGAATAAGTAGATATGGCATGCAAAGTATGTTACAAAAGGTCTAATCAACCATAGATAGACTCTTGAGAGAGCAACCCTATGCACACAAGGGCTTATATTAAAGGTTATTTGTTAGGAACAAGTAGACATGCAAAGAATTTTAGGGAAGGTCTAATCAAAAATAGGTAATCTCAATATGGAGTAGCCCTATACACACAAAATCCTATATAAAATGTTTTTTATTAGGAACAAGTAGACATACAAAGGATGTTCTAGTAAAAAAAATAGAAAAACTCAAGAGGGAGTAACCTTATGTACACAAGGGTCTATATAAAAAATTATTGGTAAAGAGTAGTGCAATGATGAACACCATAATTTTGTGCCTATGAAGACTTCCTTTTAGAAGTTCCAAATAGCATGTTCATTGGGAGTGGTATGATATGGAGCAACCTTTGCACACTCTTAATCATTCTAAAATTGATCAAGAAAATATCCTACATCTACAAGACTACAAAGACTTAGAAAAATTCTTGTCATAGACCATTTTTAAAATTTTCAAAAACTTATGTTATTTTGACACCATTATGCACCTATCAAATCATTTCTTGGCGTTACTTATTGCCTCCTCAAAAAAATACTATGAACAATGAAATTGTCCATGTAAATTTCCACATAGCTAATCACTCGATAAAAATACAAAGGACAACTCTTTGAAAGATTATAGGATCATTGTATAATTTAAAAGGTAGGACCCCATAGGAAAGTGTGTCATGTATACATGTAAAAGTTATGTTGTCCTAGATTTTAGAAGCAATATATATCTGGTTATAACTACTAAAACTATCTAGAAAAGATAACTACTTTTTCTAAGAAGGTTGTCCAATACATGACGAATAAAAAGAAGTGGAAAATTACTTGCTTGACTAACTTTATTGTGATCCCATTAATCGACACAAATTTTCTCTCTTCCTCCCATGTGGGTACTATCACTAGGGGAGATATATCTCCTAGTGTTAAGAATAAGGTAAGCATTCAAGAGCCTTTGGATCTTCCTTAATAATTTTTTCAATATGAAATTTATCCTTTATTGGGGCTGTCTTATAGGTTTAGCATTTTCTTGAATATAAATGCAATAGGGTGTTAATTCATGGATGGATCATTTTCATGTTTTTGTAGTCCCAAGTAAACGTAGAGCTCAAAGGATCAGCTAGTTATGGATATTGATAATTATTTTAATAGTTGGATCAAAATCCTTTGGCATTATTTTAATGTAATGAATCATCATCAATGGTATCTATATAATAGGTAGGATAGGTAGCGTATCCTACTAACACTTAATTATACAATGGATCTCTTGATTTGGCATAGGTTATGCAGTCAACTAAAGTTGTTTTAAGAATTGTTGATTATAGTTGTTAGGTATTATAAATAAGAATATCGTTGCGGATATGGTTGATAGTATTTCCAATTTGGTGGACAAAACTATGTTTTTTGTAAAGTTTTCCAAGCTTGGATAGGAATTTGTTAGGGCTAATTTTTTTGTTGATTCATTTAAATATTGAGGATTTAGAAGGTGGATATTGACATTCTTATGAATTCCAAGCTTAAAAGAAAAAATTTGAGTTAGAAGAATATATAAATTTTTACTTTCTATAATTCATACCTTGCACATTCTATTGAGATGGATATGGTGTAAATCCCTTCTACTCATTGTATTCTAATTTGGCACTACTTCAATTATAGACAAAATGGGATAGTTACTCATCTTGCGGTCTTGTTGATATAAACCATAAATTTTAAACTTATCTAAAGGGAATTTATGTTTTATGTACTTCTTTCTACCTCCCTCTATATCTTCTTGGATTGAAAGTGTATCCAAATTAGTGAACAAATAAGAAATCATATCTATTTTAAGGCCCTTGATCTAATTCTTGGTCTTAATTTTGATAATACCAAGTAAAGTTTTGGCTACTAGAATAGTAGTTCCTCTTGATCCTTTTATTTTTTGCTTAGTAATTCATTAATAGTTTCACCAAAGGGTCTTGATATCATCAAAAGTAATTTGATAAGTGTATCATCCATCCATTAATTTTAGAGCCTCTAGGAAATTATCCTAAATTCCTTACAAAAAAACATCTTGAATGTTTCTACTTCTAGACTCTAACTATTGGAATGTTTCTACTTCTAAACTTTAATGATTAGGATTTTGAATATTCAACTAAAATATATCAATATAATCTTCCATATTAATTTTCTACATGTTAATATTCTTCTTATCCAATACAATGAACTAACATAGACTTTAATTTTTGTGTGTTATAAGAAAATCTTGGATTTTTATGCATCTAACTTGTACTTATAGATCTAGCACAACACATCACACTCAAAGAGGAAAACACTTGGGCCTTAAATAACCAACCCATGAAAAGTGGAGAGGACAAAAGGAATAATATTTTTAATTTTATCTTTCTCTTGAGATTCTTATATATGACACCCAAAATTAACATAGTCCTAATTTATTTTATCACGTTTGCAAGAATTTATACGATTGAATATGTCTAGTAGATGTTCCTATGTGGTAAAGGATTTTTAAAGAATGGGCCTAATATAGGTTTTTTAGATGATGGTTTAGTAACCTATGGTGTTGATTTTCTCATGATATGATGTTCTTCTAACTCCTCAACTATGAATGGTCATCTATTCTTTGGAACTTAGGAGGAGTAACACCTAAATATCGGTGGCTTTTCTATCATGGAATAGAAAATAAAATCAAGTTTAGTTGTAGGTCTTATTGTTCATATCAAATATTTTCTACTTTGATTGATCCTATAGGTTTAGTAGATCTCATAGTCTAGGCTAAATATTTTTTCTCCAAGTTGTTGTGTCTCATCACTAGATATTTCCTGGTTAGACCATCCAGATGAATTAGGTTCCTTACTACTTGCCTTCCCTAAACTAATCCTTGAATTATTTGGTAAAAATCATCCTGTTTTATTATTTTTTCAAGACATTAAAATGCTACATGGGGTTAATATTTAGATACAAAATAAAATAATAAAAACACATTGCAAGGAGGCATCTAGTTTGAATGTCGATCTTGAATCCAATCTATCTCTATCATGTATAAGAATCTACAAGTACAAAAATTTAATCACCTTCTCACTAATGATACTAGAAGTGATTATTACTAGATATGTCAATCCAAGAAGGTATACTTATAAGGCATTACATACTATTTATATTATTATAGTAACTAATAAATAGGCTATGGTTTCTATGGTTCTACATACTTCTATCAATCCAATTTAGTTATATTGAAGGTTGATTTACACACATATTGCTCACCCAAAATATTTATAGGATGAAAGAATAAAATAATAAAAAAAGCTACGTATTGAATTGGAGAGTCATAAAACTTTATAAAATTAACAAAACTTAATTTATAGGTCTCAAAAAATAAAAGTCGATAGAGTTATAGAATAAATTAAACTCAATTCATATTATTCATGTAATTAAATCATAGAAATATAATTTACAAAATATAAACAATTATTATTAAGTATGAATGGATAAATAATATATAACTATATAAACATAATGAAGCACTAGATGAACTAAAAAGATTGCAACATTCCATTTTTTCCTAATAATAGGCATCATCCCCCATGGAAAGAGTAAAAATATAATTATGGCATTGAGTTTATGTAGATATATTTTATTGTTATTATTCAAAAACAATAGATGGAATAATAATTATCTGAGCTTACTACTAGCTAGTTGATTAAATATCTCTTTTACTTTGACTCTATCTTGTTCTAATATACATAAAAATAATTTGAATGGGTTGTGCTAGCAACTTCATGAACTATTTGACAATAGTTTGGATGTGTAGTTAATCCTACCATAGCTTAATTATAACTATAACAATGGAGTTACAAGCGAAAATTACTTTTGGTTTACTCTAACTAGGAAAACTTTTAAACATACACATTAATCAATGTTTTTTATTCTAGAATTTGTTATCCATAGGGTTGATTAATATTGTATCAAACTCATACCCTACATCACATACCTAGGAGTATGGGGTTTTTAATCCCCTTGAACTCTACATTTGGTTTGGCTTCCCATTAACCTATGATTATTTGATCTAAATCTAATCTAATATAAAAAGTAAATGTAGAAAATAAGATACTGTAAGGTAAGAGTGTGAGAGATTGAAATTAACAACATTAAAAGTAAATACAACTAGAGACCATATTGATGGTAGTGTGTGGGAAAAAATCCAACTCTATATTCTAAACTTAACGTTTCTTCATAACTTGTTTTGGTCAGTGGGTTACAAATTCCTTTCTCTTTTCTAATGATTGGACTGGTTGATGGTCCAATTTCAATTTGGAAGTCCCTATATTTTTTCTGAGCTCAGAAAATGGATGGTTTAATTTTGGTGCCCTTTGTCTCCCTTAAAATTTTGAACCTTCCTTGTGGGCAAGAAGTTATTAGTGGTATGTATATTTTCTCATGGATGTAGTTACAATTTCAAGTTGAATTACATTTGGTGCCTTTCATATCTTTTCAAAATATTTCTCTGTTAGTGGGAATTTGTTGGCAACCCAGATTTATTCCACATGGGTGTAGTTGCATTTTCAATTTTTGATTCCTATCCTCTTGGCATTGGTGTGAGTCGGATCCACTTATTAGGTTTTAGCAATTTTCTATCCCAATCCTAGATTTTTTATTATTTTCTTTCCATTCTCTAGGCGGTCACTTGAGCAAGAACTATTCCTCTTAGTTCTCTTGGTTCTCTAAGCTCTTTTAGTTTCTTGTTTTTCTTTGTTCAATTCTTCTATTTCTCAAAGTGGGTTCTTGAGTAGATCCTAGGTCCCTTGGGTGGGACAACATCTTTTTTGTGTTTATTTGATTTTTCCATGGAAGTTTTTTCTTCTTCATTGTAAAGGGTTTGGGGTCCATTTCAAAACCCCTTCCATTACCTTATCAAAAATAATTATAGGATATAGCCATATCAATATTGCTAGGAGGTGGTTAAAGGAACACTTTTCAATAAAGTAATATCACAAGTATAAATTCAAAGGAGAATACAATAATTATATTATCTATAATAAGGTACTAAGGCTATTATGGAATATGAGTAGCATTTTTTTCCAAATTCTATTAGCTTTTTATGCTTAATACTTTATGTAAATAATAACATAATTGAATATAAAATTGCAATACTCAATAATGACAATAATTTTCACAAGTAAAAATAAAAAATAACTTCATAAATAACTCACAAAATAGTCATATAAAATTTTTCAAGAAAATGCTAAAATGAAATAGAATAAAGGTCACACACTCTCTCTTATTTACAATGCTTAGTCACACATATATATAATAGATTGTGACTCTTCATTTGGATTACTCTTGGCCTTCACTCTTCTTTGAGACTCTTCACTTTCCTATTCCAAGGACATGTGCACTCTTACATAATGGACAATTGTACACATTTACACTCACCACACTTGCACACTTAATTGCATGACACTTATACATGTCCTGCACATTATTACATTACATAAAATATTTACTCACACTTTAAACTAGGATACACTTCTAATATAATATTTAGAATGATGTCGTGTTGTAAAAAGCTGCTTGGATTGCCAAAATGATTAATACTGGTAGTGTGAGGGGAAAATAAAGTGATGCTCGATAGGTCTCATATGTCCACATTATGGATGAAGTGTAAAATTTATATTGAATAAGACTTAAATGCATCTTGTAGGTCATTTTGAAGCTATTTGTTGTGCGTTCTTGTCTAGGGTATAGTTATTTTCTTAGAATACCGTTTGGATTGTAATTGATCATAGACATCCAAGTTGTAGACTTTGGCATAGTATTTTATCATAGACATCCAAGTTGAAGGTGCTATTGTGGCTCTTAAAGTCTTGTCTAATAAACTGAGGTTTCTACATTTATAATTGTAAGTTTGATTTTACAAAATATTAATATTAATATATTTATTTAATTTTTATGTTTCAACATACTGCATATATAAAACATGATAATTATTAGGATTTAAAGAAAAAACTGTTTGATTGAAATTATATTTCCTTAAAACAATGTGAATCACAATGTTTCTTACAACTAGAAGATATACCGATAGTTGTAATTGTGAATTATGGAATGAAGCATTTTTATTATTATTATTTGTACGAAATATTTACTATATTTTTTAGAATATTTATTTATTAAAAGAATATATTTTGATCATGGGTTTATTTGAAGTAGTGAGTGTGGGGGTTAACATTCATAAGGTTAAGGGTTTGAGTGTCAAGGCCATTTTACAAAGTGATAAGTGGGGGAATTAACTTTGAAGTGATTAAAGGTTTGAGTACCTATGCATCTTGATAAGGTGATAAGTAGGGTTTAAATGTTCAAGAGATCAAGGGTTTGAGTATCTTCAACGTTTTACATTTTGATTATAAATAATTTTTAAAACTTGGATTTAATTCCAATTATAGTTAACATTACAATATTAACAACACAATATGAAATCTATAAAATTTAAATTCATGTAGGTTCAAGTAGTTAAACTTTTATTTTTATTTTTAAGTTAATCTTATATCTTAATGTCATTAAAATATTTTTATAATATAAAAAATTATTTTTTGTAAATAATATATTATTTTATTTATCATCCAAGGAAAAAGTAGGTAAGTGGAAACATGTGGAGATAAAGTAATAGAAACAAGTAGACATGGCATGCAAAGGATGTTACAGAAGGTCTAATCTACCATAGATAGACTCTTGAGAGAGTAACCCTATGCACACAAGGGCTTATATAAAAGGTTATTTGTTAGGAACAAGTAGACATGCAAAGAATGTTAGGGAAGGTCTAACCAACAATAGGTAATCTCAAGATGGAGTAGCTCTATACACACCAAATCCTATATAAAAGGTTGTTTATTATGAACAAATAGACAAAGGATGTTCTAGTCAACAAAATAGAAAAACTCAAGAGGGAGGAACCCTATGTACACAAGGATCTATATAAAATGTTATTGGTAAGGAGTAGTGTAATGATGAACACCATCATTTTGTGCCTATGAAGACTTCCTTTTGGAATTTCCATTTAGCATGTTCATTGGGAGTGACAAGATATGGAACAACCTTTGCACACTCTTAATCATTCTAAAATTGATCAAACAAATACCCTACATCTACAAGCCTACACAGAAATATAAAATTTCTTATTATAGAACATTTTTTAATTTTCAAAAACTTATGTTATTTTAACACCATTATGCACCTATAAAATCCTTGCTTGAGGTTACTTCTTGCCTCCTCAAAACAAATACTATGAACAATGAAATCATCCATGTAAATTTCCACATAGCTAATCACTATATAAAAAATATATATAAAGTACAACTCTTTGAAAGATTGTAGGACCATTGTATAATTTAAAAGGTAGGGCCTCATAGGAAAGTGTGACCTGTAGACATGTAGAAGTTGTCTTTTCCTAAATTTTAAAAGCAATCTAGATCTGGTTATAACCACTAAAACTATATAGAAAAGAGAAATACTTTTTCTACGAAGGTTGTCCAATACATGATGAATAAAAAGAAGTGGGAAATTACTTGCTTGATTAAATTTATTGAGATCCCATTAATCGACACAAATTTTCTCTCTTCCTCCAATTTGGGTACTATGACTAGGGGAGATATATCCACTTAGTGTTAAGAATAAGGTAAATAAAATTGGCATTCAAGAGCCTTTGGAGCTCTTCCTTAATAGTTTGTTTAAGTATGAAATTTGTCCTGTATTAGGGTTGTATTATAGTTTTAGAAGTTTATTGAATATAAATGCAATGGGTGTTAATTCATGGATGGATCCCTTAATTATTTTGATAGTCCTAAGCAAAAGTAGAGCTCGAGGGATCAACTAGTTATGGATATTGAGATTTGTTTCCTAGCTTGATTTCAACGACTTTACCAACAAATATTTTTCATTGTTAAGGGATTCAATTATACTAAATTTGTGGGGTAGAAGTTAATTCAAAATGATATATTTTTTCCTAGAATCTAAGGATTATTTAGGAATCATGTACTAAGAGTTGAATTTGTTATATGTTCTAGTATTGTCATGGCTTAGACTTTCAAGGGGATATAGATTTAAAATATCAATTATTATGTTCTTGTCTACTAAAATGGGTTTGATTATTGAACATAAAATGAAACTTTAGGTTGTGGGTCCATTGAAGATAGTCATGTTTCCTAATTGAAAAATTATATATGCATCATTTATAGCTAGCCATGGTCTAACCCTGGTCTCCTCAAAATCAATGGATCTATCTTGTGCTATTTTCTTACTTTAATACCATGAAATTAATAGTGTATTCCCAATAATCTATGGTAATTACTAGATATTTGACTATTCCTTCAAGAGTCATACTTGAGAGATCAACCATTTTTAGGACTATAGAAATAGGTCTAAAATCATGGAGACATAATTGATCCATTATTTTCTTATTAATTACATTTATTGTTTTTATTTTTTATTTTTTCACATGTCTTCTACTACTCCCACCAGTGCCCATGGTAGGTGTTATCGAGTGGTGTGGTACACTAATAGTCCCACCATCGCTCCATAAAGCATGATAATCAGTGTCACAATCCTATGTTAATGTAGCATGTCATCGACATGAAACCCACTCTTGGAGATCTCATGTGACGGATCCACTGTTAACCTCTACACTATCGCTTGAGGCACCTATACCTTGTAAATCATCCTCCCTCTAATTGGGATCCTTAATATGTGCTACATGTCCTCCAATGTGACAATCATCTCTCCCATATATAACCAAAATATAGATGACTTCGGGTACGACTTCTCTAGCGCTATCAATAGTTGTCATCCTTTACTCAAGATATATCTACTAAGTGTAGTAGCCCCACCACCTCTAGTGTGTGTCTCTCTAATAGCACGAGATGTTGTAGTACCTCCTCTAGGGTGCTAAGCCACCACTCCTTACTATTGAGGATATCATGTTGTAATAAAAACATAATAATAATAATAATAATAATAAATTGCACATCAAGAGCAACCTGAACACCTCTTCTTTCTTATTTTCTCTCTATTTTTTCTCATTTCTTTCTTTCTTGTCTGAATCCATGACCCATATTCTCTAGGATGTATATTTATGAATCTATGGATTGTACGATATGGGTTTTGGATTCAATCATTGCTAAGGTAAATCAGATTCATGAGTGACTATCGAATCTACGTTCGGGCACCATGCATGATGAATTCCTCTCAAAAATCTTAAAAATTTTAAAAAATGAAAGAATTCAAAAGTTAGGGTTTAGTCTTGCTTCTTACCCATACCCGTTGTGTTTCTATGTTGACCTTACCCCTTGCAACAGTCGCTCGGTGTATAGGAAGTGTCATTCTTCTATTTTTTCTAGAGCTCTTTTCTTTTCTTTGCATGGTGAAATTAAATTGGGTTTTCATCTCCATTTACCTTTTATTCCTCCTTTTTATCTTTTTCTCTCTCCTTTTCCTTCTTTTTGGTGCATTTTCCTCATTTTTCTTTGTTGACACTTTATTTATTTTTATTTAGTCATTTCAATTTTCCTCTAGAATATGGCATTCCTTCTAAAACTCGAGGGGGCCCCCCTACCTGAGAGGTATTAATATCCCTAATACCTTGTTTTATTTGAAAAATATTAAAAGTATCTAAAATAACACCATTTTTCACGACCCCTTTCCTCTAAAATTTTCACCCCCTTTTTTCTTTGTGTTTGCCATTTTTTCCATAGGTGTCTACATCTTTCTTTGATGTATTTATTAGGCTTTAAATGCATCAAAGAGGGGGGAAAATGTAGATATGGAAATTTGACCCACCCAAATGAGTATTTTTTCTTTAAAATCCCGTGGGAGGCTCTCAAATTTGCTAAGTGCAAATTTGTACCCTCTTTTGTTTTGTTTTGTTTTTTTTTCTAATTTACGCTTAGTAAATTATGTGGCATGGATTCAGTAAATTTAGGTTTTTTATCTTAAAATGTCTAAATTTTACGTAAACCTTTTATGGTGTTGGCTTAGCCAAGGTTAATTGTTTTTCATCTTTTTAGCCCTCCAAACTCTCTATACATAAAGGTGTTGGATTTTGTTTTTTCTAGCAAGAAAGATATAAGAATTATTTTTTGGAAATATTGATTTTAAGTGATATTTTATGCAATTTTCACTTGTATTGGTGTTCTGCTATTATGTTTTTAGTGTGCTCTTTATGATTTGCAAGTGGAAAAGTCTATCTTGAAGGACAGGTCTTCAGCCTTTACTCTTACTTCTACTGGCTTATCAAGTTGTCCTATTTACGTTCATTAACCCTTTAATTATTTTTTTTTGTATTATAGTTGCATTTTTATCTCTATTTTTTGTTTTAAGCTTCATTGTGCAAATTTATGCCTTTTCTGCTACAAGGCACACATTCGATGAAAACCTTATTTTTTCCTATCATGCATTATGTCACACTCCCCTTTATTTACCAAATCCCTGCTTGATAATTTACAAAGCACAAATTTGGTCTAGATAAGCTTTGGGAAAACCATTTATCTCCAAACCCTAGGGTTTTATTTTGTATATTTGTTTTGCATTATTCCATTCTTGATGTTACTTTGTTTTAACTTTTGTCATTTTGTTTCACTTGCATTTAAATCATATTAGATTGGGAGCAACCATTTTATCCCTAAACCCTAAATTTCTAATTGCCAATTTGTTTAGCATTGTGTACAATATGTTTGCATCTAGTCCATTATTTCATGTTATCATATCTTGTTGTGTTTCTTCCAAGGTCAAGATCATTTTAATTTTGAATGGTTAGCTAAAAGTACCAAGGGGGATTGAAATTTGCACCTCCAAGCTTAGTCATATAGTGGCCTAAGTAGGCCTCCAAATTCTAATCAAATTTTCTAGGTTTTTGTGAAGTTGTTTTGTAGGATTTAAATTTGTTTGGATATTCTAGATGCAATACAACCATCGGATCAGATAAGTTCCTTAAGTAAACTTCTTAGACCATTTGTTTTTTCTTTCTACCTATTTTTGTTCAAAACCTAGATCATAATAAAAGGAAAATATTTGATTATATTCCTAGGCATTCAAAATAGAAAATCATAAAGTTCGCATTCTAAGGATAATTTTGTTTGTGAATTCTAGTTATGATCGTGAATGCCTACCACTAATATTTTATGTCTATCACTACTCTTGCTAGTTTCGATAGTAAATGTTACCTATTGGTGTGGCACACCAACATCCCCACCACCACTTTATATAGTACAAATATCAATGCCTCAACTTTATATCAATGTGGCATCTCATTGACATGAAATCCACTCTATTGGATCATATGTGTCAAATCCCCTAACATCACCTTTTATGCCACCATCAATATTTGTACCATGTAAATAGTCCTCCCCTTGATCGAGATCATCAGGGTGTGTTGTAGGTAACTTCGTAAGCCATTAATTCAAGAACTTATTTTTGCGTCTACTTGCATAAGTCCCACACAAGAGAAAGAACAAGCACCATCAAAGACACATGATAAATAAGAAAATTCACATCCATAAAATGAACAATCACAAGAGCTCATGGTTAAGGAACCCATCACTCTCACTCATAAGAAATATTTCAACCATTCTATTCGTATCATTTTGGGTGCACCTATGGACACACAACTACTTGCTCCACAGAAGTTACCTTTGGATTTACCCTCTTCTACCATTTCATACACAAAGGAATAAACTAAGATCACTTCTTTCATTCAACATCGATAGAGCCTTCAGGGCAAGATAACACAGGACTCACAAGAGAATTTGTAGGTGCAACAAAGAGTGATGCACAAGCATTATAGTCCTCACTCATCTCAGGATAGACATAAAGTTTGGTTTTCTTTGGATAAGTGATGCTTTCCAAAGATACAAGTTTAGGATCCTTCTTTGGTACCTGAACCAATCATCAGCCCTATAGTAGTAGCACCTGATCGTCAGCTTTCTATTATTTAAAAAAAAAAAATCAAGATGAATACTCATCACACACAAGAGGGTCCTTTCATTTCTTACCTTGTCTCCCACCATGGTCACCATGGTCACTTTCCACACATGACTCACTAGATTCCTCACCATGGTATGGTCCATGAATTTCCATATTTATGGAGAGAATTGGGGTCCAATTCTTCTATGGTTGGGAGGAGTGTTGAGGATATGATTGTACCTTAGTCTTAATTATAAGCCTAAGTTATTATTATTTTATTATTTCCTATTTCTTGCACTTTGTATTCACCTGAGGCATAGTATACCCATGTTGGAAATAGGTTGTTTAGTTGTTTGATGTTTAGTTAGACTGTTAGAGTTTTCCTTTATCTTCCATTAGTTAGTTGACATCCCTGTTTAGCTAATTTTTATTTTTTAGTTAAGTGGTTGGCCATGATTAGCAAATTGTTACCACTTAACCTATGTGATTCTATTGTAAGCTTTATATATTCCATTACCCTGATGAATAAACAACTTCATGTTTGAGTTTCATATCAGAGTGCTTCTTCCATATCTTCATTGCTCCTTGCTTTCTCCATCAGCTCATCAAGTTTCATATTTGCTTTAATTTAATTTGTAAGTCTATTTTCGTTATTTTATGCTCAATTTTTCATTGTTTTGAGGCCCAAAAAGAGCATCTGAACCAAATACATGCCTCACTTATATAGGGTGTTAATTCGGTAAGCCAAATTCATGCTCCTTATTAAAAAGGCATGAATTTGGTAAATTAGGGCTTATGGGTAAGTTTTCCACCCTAAAATCCTAATTTACATTGTGAATTTTTAGTATTATGCTATGTCTATCATGTTTATATTTCATTTTACTATTACGTATCTATTTTACTTTGTTCGTGGATGTTTCAGATGTCAAAGAGCATTTTTCTTTTGAATGATCAACTAAAAGGACCAAGGGGATTGAACTTTGTGCCTCCAAGCTCAGTCTTATAGTAACCTAAGTAGACCCCCAAATGCTGATCAAATTTTCTAGGTTTTGTGAAACTATTTTGCAAGCTTGGAACTATTGGATACTCTAGATGTAAGATAAATCTTGGATCAACTATCAAATCAAATAAGTGCCCTAATAGGTCTTTAGGTTGTTTTGTGTTTTCTTTCTATTCATTTATGTTCAAAACCTAGATCGCAATAAAAAGGAAAGCATTTTATTAAATTTCTATGCATTTGAAAGAGCAAAACCATATAGTGTGCAGATAGGGTTTTAATATTATTTTTGCATTTCCCTTGGACCCTTTATTAAAGACTTTATTTTACAATCCTAAGGTTAGACATCATTGAATTACAAAATCATACTAGGGTTAGCTCTTGTATTCTTGCATCTTGTGTCTTGCATTATTCTCTATTTTTCATAGTTTAGTTTAGAAAGGTCAAACAATAGGTGTATGCTTAATTGACACACCAAACACTTTCACCATAGACTTTGAGCAATTTCTAAAACCATTCTTGGTGAACTCGTCCTTTTGTGTCCCTGAGTGTAGAGAATATAACACACACTCATGGTTCACCTCGACTCCCCGCAGATCTAGTCAAGAATCGTATGTGATAGGGCAATTTTTTCCATATACACAAAGCTAAAGCATTATCTGTTCTTTAGAGGATTGGCCCTACCATTATTTTTTGAAATTTATGGCTTGAAAGGAATAATAGAAATTTTAAAAATAAATATCAAAATCATGCCCATGTTTAGAACCGTATTA
Organism: Wollemia nobilis; assembly: GCA_028583015.1. Lineage (NCBI taxonomy): Eukaryota > Viridiplantae > Streptophyta > Pinopsida > Araucariales > Araucariaceae > Wollemia > Wollemia nobilis. The sequence continues at coordinate 29,127,913 of JAQPPZ010000523.1, forward strand.
GTGCCTCTCTTGCAGAGTATCTACAAATATGGTGTCCATCATGGGAAGTCTCGATTACATAAAAAGAGGTGCGAATAACTTGGCTACAAGATTTGAACATACATGGAATAGTCATCTACGACAATGAAATTAAAACAAAGGATCTACTTCGATCTATGGTAAAATGGAAATATTTAGAAATTGGGTTTATCAAAATTAATTTTGATGGTGCTTCTAAAGGAAATCCGGGAAAAGTTGGTGGAGGTGGTGTTTTTAGAAATAGTGAAGGAAAAAATCTTCCCACTTATTCATACCAACTAAAAATTATTCAAAGGCTAGGGCACTTCTTATAAGCATTAAAATTGTAGTAGAAAAAATGATGGAAATATATTTCAATTGAGAGGGCTCACAAATTATCACCAAGATATTAACAAAAACGGATGTGAAGACTAGATAAAAAATAATAATATGGTTGATATTCATCCTCTATTACTAGAGGCAATATCATGCCAATGTGAGCATATTTATAGAGAAGGAAATCAATTCAAGTAGCAAATAAATTAGCGTATTATGATGTTGATATCAAGGAGTTGATTGTGGAAACATAACACTTCTAAAATATATATATTTAAAAGAATAAATAAATAAAAACATCATGATAAAAATATATGCTAAAACAAATATAATATTTTAATATTTTAATGAAAGTGACCCCAATAAAAATTACATATAACACCTTTCTATATAATTAAAAAATAATATATAAAATTAAAAAAAAATATTCCAAATTTTAATTTTCAATTTAAAAATATATATTAAATTAATATTTAAAGTTTATAAAAAGTACTACTATTCTAACTCTTAACTAGAGAAGATTTTAAAATATGTATTTAATTTTTTTTTTATAAGCTTTTTCTAACATAATATTTTTTTCCTCCACGAAAGAATGACCGTGGAAGATTTATCTTTCTTAATCTTGGAAAGACAAGATGTTTTCCAAATAGACGGGGAAGATTTATCATAGAAAGAGGCTTTGCCAAAAACAAAATATTTAAAATCCATTTAAGCACATTCATCTTGTTATGATCTAAATCTGATTATAGGATATCTTATAGACTTTTTCCAATTCTTCAATATGAAATTGTTTACAAAGCCATTGAAACGTTTTTCTAACTTTTTTTTAAGGATTGATAAGTTTTAGTGTTTAAGATTTAGGTTTAAAAGTTTGACATGCTTTTTTTTTAAAAGTAGTAGTTTGACTTGAATTTGTTGACTACTTACTAACTAAACAACAACCTCAATACCAATCCAAATAACAAAAAAGAAAAATAAAGATTATAAAAAACAAACTTAAGATTTAAAATTGCTTGATAATAGAAAGGAATGTAGAACCATACGCCTAAAAATAAGAAGTCAGGCATGAAACAATGTAGGAGACTTATGTTTTACAACAAACATGGTAGATAAATAGATAGGTATTAACGTCATAGAATATACCATTAACTTGCAAGATAGGGGAAATAAATAAATCAATAAAATAAAAAATATTTAAAAAAAGTTTCCAAAAAAGTCTAAAGAAGGATTTCAAATTAATAAAAAACAAAACTGAACTGTCTACATAACTATACACCAAAAAAATAAGAAGTCAGGTAAGAAACAATGCACTAAACTACATAGTATATACTTTGTGAAATAAAATTCCAATTTAAATATACCACTAAACTTACAAGATACCTGAAATAAATAAATTAAGGATTCCAAAATCTAAAAAAGGATTCCAAGAAGACCAGAATAAATAAATTAAGGATTCCAAAATCTAAAAAAAGATTCCAAGAAGACCAGAACAGCAATCACGTCACTTAATTATTTATAAATATGATTTTCAGGCTCTTCTATGGCTATTCGTGGAAGGATTCTTGATGAATGTCGTGCTGTAAAAAGCTGCTCGCATTGCCCGAATGATAAATGCTGGCAGTGTGAAGTGCAGAATTTATAAAGACTTGCAGGTCATTTTGAAGCGATTTGTTGTGCGTTTCTGTCTAGGGTATACTTATTTTCTTAGAATGCCGTTTGGATTGTAATTGATCATAGACATCCAAGTTGTAGGTGTTCTTGTGGCTATTTAAGTCTTGTCTCATAAACTGAGGTTTCTGTAAGTTTGATTTTATAAAATATTAATATACTCAGGTTTCTGTAAGTTTGATTTTATAAAATATTAATATTATATATTTATTTGTTTATTTGATTTTTATGGTTCAACATATTGCATATATAAAACATGAAAAAACAGTTTGATTGAAATTATATTTCCTTAAAACAATGTGAATCAAGATGTTTCATACAACTAAAGCTATACCGATAGTTGTAATTGTGAATGATGGAATGAAGCATTTTTATTATTATTATTTATATAAAATATTTATTATATTTTTTTTGAATATTTATTTATTAAAAGAATATATTTTGACCATGGGTTTATTATGGGTTTATTTGAAGTTGTGAGTGTGGGGTTAATCTTGATAAAGTTGAGGGTTTGAGTGTCAAGGTCATTTGACAAGGTGATAAGTGGGGGTATTAGTTTTGAAGAGATTAAGGGTTTGAGTATCTATGCATCTTGATAAGGTGATAAGTAAGGGTGTCAAATTTGAAGAGATCAAGGGTTTGAGTATCTTCAACATTTTTATAATTTAATTATAAATAATTTTAAAACTTGGATTTTATTTCAATTATAGTTAACATTATACTATTAACAATACAATATGAAATCTATAAAATTTAAATTAATGTAGGTTAAGTAGTTGCTTAAACTTTTATTTTCATTTTTTCATAGCTTTTTTAAGTTAATATTATATCTTAATGTCATTAAAATATTTTTATAATATAAAAATTTATTTATTGTAAATAATATATTATTTTGTTTATCATCCAAGGAAAAAGTAGGTAAGTGGAAACATGTGGAGAGAAAGTAATACGAAGAAGTAGACATGGCATGCAAAGGATGATACATAAGGTCTAATAAACCATAGATAGACTCTTGAGAGACTAACCCTATGCTCACAAGAGCTTATATAAAAGTCTATTTGTTAGGAACAAGTAGACATGCAAAGAATGTTAGTGAAGGTCTAATTAAAAATAGGTATCCTCAAGATAGAGCAGCCCTATACACACAAAATCCTATATAAAATGTTATTTAGTAGGAAAAAGTAGACATACAAAGGATGTTCTAGTCAACAAAATAGAAAAATTCAAGAGGGAGTAACCCCGTGCACACAAGGATCTATATAAAAGATTATTGGTAAGGAGTAGTGTAAGAATGAACACCATCATTTTGTGCCTATGAAGACTTCCTTTATGAAAATCTAATTAGCATGTTCATTGGGAGTGACAATATATGGAGCAACCTTTGCACACTCTTAATCATTCTAAAATTGATCAAACAAATACCCTACATCTACAAGCCTACAAAGACTTAGAAAACTTCTTGTCATAGACCATTTTTTAATTTTCAAAAACTTATGTTCTTTTAACACCATTATGCACCTATGAAATCCTTGCTTGAGGTTACTTATGGCATCATAAAAACAAATATTATGAACAATGAAATCATCCATGTAAATTTCCACATAGCTAATCACCAGATAAAAAAAATATAAAGTACAACTCTTTGAAAGATTGTAAGACCATTGTATAATTTAAAAGGTAGGACCTCATATGAAAGTGTGGCCTGTAGGCATGTAGAAGTTGTCTTGTCCTAGATTTTAGAAGCAATCTAGATCTGGTTATAACCACTAAAACAATCTAGAAAAGAGAAATACTTTTTCTAGGAAGGTTGTCCAATACATGATGAATAAAAAGAAGTGGGAAATTACTTGCTTGATTAACTTTATTGAGATCCCATTAATCAACACAAATTTTCTCTCTTCCTCCCATTTGGGGACTATGACTAGGGGAGAGATATCCACTTAGTGTTAAGAACAAGGTAAATAAATTTGACATTCAAGAGCCTTTGGAGCTCTTCCCTAATAGTTTCTTTCAATATGAAATTCATCCTTTATTAGGGTTGTCTTATAGGTTTAGCATTTTCTTGAATATAAATGAAATGGGTGTTAATTCATGGATGGAACCCTTTCAAGTTTTGATAGAGCTCAAGGGATCAACTAGTTATGGATATTGAGATTTGTTTCCTAGCTTGATTTCAACAACTTTACCAAAAAATATTTTTTATTGTTAAGGGATTCAATTATACTACATCTGTGGGGTAGAAGTTAACTCAAAATGATAGATTTTTTCCTAGAATCTAAGGATTCTTTAGGAATCATGTCCTAAGAGGAGAATTTATTATATTTTCTAATATTGTCATGGCTTAGACTTTCCAGGGGATATATATTTTAAAAAATGTCAATTATTATGTTCTTGTCTACCTATTTTTATTTTAGGGATTAATATATTATGAGAATATTTTGTATAGCTACCTCATCATTCTCATCATGATCAACCCATATAAAATCTTGAGCTTATAAAATGGGTTTGATTATTGAACGTAAAATGAAACTTTAGGTTGTGGGTCCATTGGAGATAGTCATGTTTCCTAATTGAAAATTTATATATGCATCAATTATAGCTAGCCATGCTCTAACCCTGGTCTCCTCAAAATCAATGGGTCTATCTCGTGCTATTTTCTTACTTTAATACCATGAAATTAATAGTGTATTTCCAAGAATCCATGGTAATGAATAGATATTTGACTATTCCTTCAAGAGTCATACTTGAGCAAGCAACCATTTTTAGGACCATAGAAATCGGTCTAAAATCATGGAGACATAATTGATCCATTATTTTCTTAGTAATTACATTTATTGTTTTTTTTTTCACATGTTTTCTACTACTTCCACTAGTGCCCATGGTAGGTGTTATCGAGTGTTGTGGTACACTAACAGTCCCACCACCTCTCCATAGAGCATTATCATGAGTGTCGTAATCCTATATCAATGCAGCATGTCCTTGACATGAAATCCACTCTTGTAGATCTCATGTGACGGATCCACTGTTAACCTCTACACTATCACTTGAGACACTTGTACCTTGTAAATCATCCTCCCTATAATGAGATCCTTAAGATGCGCTAAATGTCCTTGAGTGTGACAATCATCTCTCCCATCGATAACCCAAATGTATATGACTTTGGGTACCACTTATCTAGCGCTATTAGTAGTTGTCATCCTTTACACGAGGTATCTCTACTAAGTGTAGTAGCCACACCATCTCTAGTGCGTGTCTCTCTACTAGCACAAGATATTGTAGAACCTCCTATAGGGTGCTAAGCCACCACTCCTTACTCTCGAGGACATAATGTTGTAATAAAAATATAATAATAATAATAATAATAAATTGCACATCAAGAGCAACCTGAAAACCTCTTCTTTCTTATTTTCTATCTATTTTTTCTTATTTCTTTCTTTCTTGTCTGAATCCATGCCCCATATTCTCTAGGATGTAGATTTATGAATCTATACCTTTTACGATATGGGTTTTGGATTCAATCATTGCTAAGGTAAACCGTATTCATGAGTGACTATCGAATCTACGTTCGGGCACCATGCATGATGAATTCCTCTCGAAAACCTTAAAAATTTCAAAAAATCAAAAAATGAAAGAATTCAGAAGTTAGGGTTTAGTCTTGCTTCTTACCCATGCCTTTTGTGTTGCTATGTCGACCTTACCCCTTGCAACAGTCGCTCGATGTATAGGAAGTTTCATTCTTCTATTTTCTCTAGAGCTCTTTTCTTTTCTTTTCATGGTGAAAACAAATTAGGTTTTCATCTCCATTTACCTTTTATTCCTCCTTTTTATCTTTTTCTCTCTCCTTTTCCTTCTTTTTGGTGCATTTTCCTCATTTTTCTTTGTTGACACTTTATTTTTTTCTGATTTAGTCATTTCAATTTTCCTCTAGAATATGGCATTCCTTCTAAAACTTGAGGGGGCACCACTACCTGATAGGTATTAATGTCCCTAATACCTTGTTGTATCTGAAAAATATTAAAAGTATCAAAAATAACATCATTTTTTCACCACTCCTTTCCTCTAAACTTGTCACCCATTTTTTATTTGTGTTTGCAATTTTTCCATAGGTGTCTACATATTTCTTTGATGTATTTATTAGGTTTTAAATGTATCAAAGAGGGGGGGAAATGTAGATATGGAAAGTTGACCCACCAAAATGAGTCTTTTTTCTTTAGAATCTCGTGGGAGGCTCTCAAATTTGCTAAGTGTAAATTTTTACCCTCTTTTGTTTTGTTTTGTTTTTTTTTCCTAATTTACACTTAGTAAATTATGTGGCATGGATTCAGTAAATTTAGGTTTTTTCTCTAAAAATATCTAAATTTTATGCAAACCTTTTATGGTGTTGGCTTAGCCAAGGTTAACTTTTTTTCATCTTTTTAGCCCTTCAAACTCTCTATAAATAAAGGTGTTGGATTGAAAGATATAAGAATTATTTTTGGCAATCTTGATTTTAAGTGATCTTATATGAAATCTTCACTTCTTTTGGTGTTCTGCTATTATGTTTTTAGTGTGCTCTTTATGATTTGCAAGTGGAAAATCCTATCTTGAAGGAGAGGTCTTTAGTCTTTACTCTTACTTATATAGGCTTATCAAGTTGTCCTATTTATGTTCATCAACCCTTTAATCATTTTGTTTTGTATTATAGCTCTATTTTTATTTCTATTTTTGGTTTTAAGCTTCATTGTGCAAATTTGTTCCTTGTCTGCTACCAGGTATAGATTCAATGAAAACTTTATTTTTTCATGTCGTGCATTATGTCACCCTCTCCCCTTTATTTACCAAATCCCTGCTTGATAATTTACAAAGCACAAATTTTGCCTAGATAGGCTTTGGGAAAAACATTTATCTCCAAACCCTAGGGTTTTATTTGGTATATTTGTTTTGCATTATTCCATTCTTGATGTTACTTTGTTTTAAATTTTGTCATTTTTTTCACTTGCATTTAAATCATATTAGATTTGGGGAAACCATTTTGTCCCCAAACCCTAGATTTCCAATTGCCAGTTTTTTTAGCATTGTGTACATTAAGTTTGCATCTAGTCCATTATTTCATGTTATCATATCTTGTTGTGTTTCTTCACAGGTTAAGATCATTTTAATTTTTAATGGTTAGCTAAAAGGACCAAGGAGACTTGAATTTTGCACCTCCAATCTTAGTCATATAGTGGCCTAAGTAGGCCTCCAAATGCTAATCATATTTTCTAAGGTTTTGTGAAGTTATTTTGTAGGATTTAAAGTTTTTTGGATATTCTAGATGCAAGAAAACCATCGGATCAGATAAGTTCCTTAAGTAAACTTCTTAGGCCATTTTTTTTTTCTTTCTACCTATTTTTGTTCAAAACCTAGGTCATAAATAAAAGGAAAATATTTTATTATATTCCTAGGCATTCAAAATAGAAAAGCATATAGTTTGCATTCTAGGGATAATTTTGTTTGTGCATTCTAGTTATGATCATGCATGTCTACCACTACTCTTGTATGTATACCACAACTCTTGATAGTGCCGATAGTAGATGTTACCTATTGGTATGGAACACCAACATCCCACAACCATTTTGTACAGTACAAACATCAATGCATCAACTCTATATCAACATGGCATCTCATTGATATTAAATCCACTCTATTGGATCACATGTGTCAAATCACCTAACATTAGATTTGATGCCACCATTAGCACCTGTATCATGTAAATAGTCCTCCTCCTAATGTAGATCGTTAGGATGAACCACGCATCCTCTAGTGTGATCATCATATCCTTTATCGATAGCTAAAATATGGATTATATTGGATACTAGTGCTCTACTAAAGCCATTAGTAGGACTCGATTTACCTTAATGCAGAGTATCTCTACCAAGTATAGTATCCCAACATTCTCCAATGTCTCCCTCTCTATTCATGACTTGAATGATTGAGCATGAATTTGGAAATGCCTCTTGATAAAATTGATACCCTTTCCATATAGGGTACGCATTTGTCTTGGGAATCCTACCACATTTGTGGTCACCAATGTAGTTTAACAAAAATTGCTTAAAAAATAAAAAAAAAGTAAAATTACTATTTTTTTGAGTAGGTGCAAAATAAAAATATATCAAGTGGATCTTGATCCGTACCTTTTCCTGATCAGTAGTTGTCCCTGCCACACCCCACACCATGACAACACAGTGAGTTTGTAGCATCATTTCTCCTTTTCTTCTCTAAAGCTCTTTTCTCCTCCTCGCATAGTGAAAATGAGTCTCTTTTCCCTCATTTTCTTCTTTTCTTCCTTCCCTTTTCTTTTTTATCCTTTTATTCTCTCTCTTTCTTATTTTTTCCCTCCATTTCTTCTCTCTCCTCCCCTTTCTTCCTTTTCTCTCTCCTTGTCTTATCTTTTGCTCTTTTTCACTGTTTTTCATTTTTTTGCCCTTTCTTTGCCTTTTTCAAGTTTATATCTAGAATTTTGTATTCCTTCTAAAAACTCAAGGCAGCACCGTAGACTTAGAGGCATTAATGGTAGTAATACCTTATTTTGTTTGTAAATTTATAGTGTTCAAGTTAACATCCCTTTTGCACCACCCCTCTATCCAAACCCGACCACCCCTTTTTATGTTCACCCATAAGAGTCTACATCTTTCTTTAACACATTTATTTGGTCATAAATATATCAAAGGAGGGGTAAAATGTAGACACAAAAAATTGACCCACCCAAATGATTCAATTCTTCCTTAGACCCCTATCTAGCCACCCAAACTTGCTAAGTGTAAATTTATGGTTTGTTTGCCTTGCCCCTTGGTCTTATTCCCTTAGATTTACCAAATTCGCACCCATTCTATATGAGGCATAAATTTTGCTTGCAAAATTTATTTCTTGTAATGACGAGGCATGAATTTGGCTTTCTATATTTTTAGCTCGTATTAACGAGGTACAAATTTGGTATTATAAGAGTTTTTATCAATAAAATCCCTCCCCTTGCTAACCCATTTCGGAGTTAGCCTATGCCCATGGTGAAATTTGTTTTCTACCCATTTTACCCTTCATACCTCTTATAAATAAGGGTTTGGATTCCCTAAGCTAGTAGAATAATTTTTAAGAAATTTTCTAACTATTGACTCACTCATTTTCTCATGCTATGAAGTGTTCTAACATTGCAAGTTGTTTTTCTATTTTAGGATTTGGTGATTGCTACCCATGGGGATTGGGTAGAGGAGTCTTGATGATTGGATAGATAAACCTTCTAAGAGTGTGTTGAGGATATGATTGTACCTTAGACTTAATTATAAGCCTAAGTTATTATTATTTTATTATTTTCTATTTCTTGCACTTTGTATTCATGTGAGGCATAGTATGCCCATGTTGGAAATAGGTTGTTTAGTTTTTGGATGTTTAGTTAGACTATTAGATTTGTCCTTTGTCTTCTAGAAGTTAGTTGACATCCTTTTTTATAAGATTGTTATCAGTTAGTTAAGTGGTTGGCCATGTTTGGCAAATTTTTATAACTACTTAAGCTACATGATTTTATTGTAAGCTGTATATATTCCATTATCATTAATAAATAAACAACTGCACGATTGAGTTCCATATTAGTGGTAATCAAATTTGAAGGATAATTTTTGCAAGAAGGAGGGCAAGTTTACCACTTCATTGCTAGGTGTCTAGTTGGGTTTTGCAACTAGTGCATCAAATCCTAGGTAGGTGCTTGTGTGAAATTGGCTTGAGGCTAGCCACAACATCAGTTTGTGAAGCTCATAAGGTGGCATAGGGAATAATTTACCCCTGCATCGAATACCCCTAACAAAAACCAAAGGCTAAAACTAGGCTTACCCTCAGGAATGCAAGAAAATTTTTCCTATGTGGAGAAATTTGTCTGCTTTGAAGATCAGAGGATTCAAGATATTTGAGAATCAGTTTCATATTTTGAGGCAAAAATGTGGCCAAAAGGAGCCATTGCACTCTTTTTTTGAGAGTTTACCGAAGAATATTTGAAGTCCAAGTGCATACGATATTGGAAAATTTTTGAAGGTGTTCACTCCAAGTGAATGCAATAAAATATTAAACTTTAATATTAATATTAATATTTTAATAATATTAATATTTTGCCTTATCATTTAAGGTAAAAATAGGTTTTTGCCTAAATATTAAACTTTGGTGTGCTAGCCGAGTGTCGCCACTGACAATCCCTACCGAAGGCCACCTTAATGCACAATCCCCATTTTTTATGAGGCCAATTACCAACATTGATCAATGTCAGCCATTCACGAACGGGCCACAGTTTGACCACCGAACATAGCTACGACTAAGCTTTCATAGGTCATGACCTACCGATCATAGCCTGCAACAGTAGGCCTCGATGTGCAGTATGGTACCATTTCTCATCATTACCACCACACCAAAACTTACGATCGGATCACGGGATCACAAACAATATTTGCAAATAAGAGCTCGGATAGGGATGTCATCCATAGGTGGTAAAAAGTGATATAAACTTGATGATATAAACCCCAACGCATGTCGATTGAAGTATTCCTTGGATGATAAAATCCCATTGTAGTGGCTTGGATGATGATGCATTAGCATCGATCACAAGTGGAAATAGCGAACACACAGATGACAATAGAATTTTGTAGGTACACAAGATATTTATTTGCAAAAATTTGATAGTAGTCCGATTAGGGATTGAGCCCGACACTCAAATGACACGAACGTATACCTCAATGTCCAAGAAATGGAGAATCTAGAGATTAATCATCGAAAAACTCCCACTCGTAGATAGATCTTATTCATAGATGACTAAGGAGGAAAAAAATAAAACACATTCTAAAGGTTTTCCAACCAATCAAATTATGAAATCTAAACCCTAAATTTCTCCTCCAACCAATTGCAAAAACGTGGCAGGTTTTTATTAATTTGATGGGTATTCGCGATGCCAATGTTCGTATTAAGTTTTTTTGTAATTTTTTGTTGATTCTGGTGTGTTTTGATAGATTACAGTCGATGGGAAAACATTTTCTGTAGGGTTTGGACTTTCCAATTCCTTTTTGGGGTTTTCTGACCATAGTTACCATTTCTTGCTCGATAGACCATTTTTGGAAGGATACAATTGCTGGTGTAATTTTTTGGTAGGTGTTGTGTTATCTAATGTAGTATTCAGGTACCGATGGATAGGAAAGCACCAGTGGGAATTATCTAGGCTAGTTTGGCATACACACATAAGCACATGGCTAATGACCTCAAATCAAACATGGAAAACCTTATTGGTGCAGTAGATATTTTTGTAGATAAGTTAAAATATTTTGTTGTGCAATTGACTCCTGATGATGTCAAAATCCATCTTAATCATGTCAACAAAGCAAAATGTGAGGTCAAATTGTATGATGGATCAAGGGATCCTGATGTCTTATCTACATGGATTCTAGATATGCAAACTTGGTTCACTTATGCTAAAATTCTTGAAGATGACCAACTTGCTTTTACCACAGTCAAACTTAAAAGCTTAGAAAATGTTTTAATTGTAGAAATACAAAGCCATAATGCTACCACGACTTGGAAAGAATTGATCAAAATTTTGAGAAATATATTTTTTCTACCAAATTACCAAAGTGACCTCACAACCTAGTGGTATAGATTGAGGGAAGCCTATAGTATATCAATTGCTAACTACATTTTTTACTTCAATAGGCTAGGTTTTCTTGTTGGTGTGAAAGATTTTATTAACAAGTTCACGTGTGGATTGCAAGATCATATTTTAATGGAAATCAAGTTCAATGATTTCCTCACTTTGGATGTGGCATTCAAGCATGCCATTCTTGTAGAGGAGAAATTTGATGCCTCATACAAATATCAACAGGATAACATCAACAAAAGGTGAATAATACTTCTCATTCTTCCCCTCATTCTTCTTCTCCTCCCACTTCTCCTAAAGTACATTCTTCTTCTTCTCACTCTGAAGATCCTTCTTCTTCAATGTATTGTGATTTTTATAAAAAACATGGTCACATAAAATCTAAATGCTTTATTTTTTAAATAATGAAGAACAAAAAGTCCCTAATTATACAACTTACAAATGAGGAACCACAAGATGGTCCCATTGTGACTATAGGAACAGAAGAAGAATATCCAACTTTAAATGGTAAACTAAAGAAATTTACCCTTATGATGAATGTTCTGGCACAAGGGGGTCATGACCATTTGTTTGTCACTAGAGCCCACCTTACACATGATTTTTATGCATATTGTATCATAGATAATGACTCGCAAAATAATCTCATCGTGAAGTTCATTGTAGAGAATTTGAAGCTTACCATAAAGCCACATAATCAACCCTATGCACTTGGGTAGAAGAATGTAGACTCTACATATAACATCACACACACTTGAACCTTGAATTTTTCTTTTGGTGATAAGTTTGTGGATAAAGTAAGATGTGATGTCACGAAAATAGATTGTTGTGGACTATTGCTTGGTAAACCCTATTAATTTGATATGAATGCAGTATATCATGCTAAAAATAATATATGTACTTTGGATTTGTATGATAAAACCTATTTGATACAAAGAACTACACCCACATAAAATTTTATGCTAAGTTATGGGTAACTTCATAAGCCATTAATTCAAGCACTTATTTTTGCTCCTAATTGCATAAGTCCCACACAAGAGAAAGAACAAACACCATCAAAGGCTCATAATAAATAAGAAGCTTCATTTCCATAAAATGAACAATCACAAGAACTTGTGGTTAATGAACCCATCACTCTCACTCATAAGAAATATTTCAACCATTCTATTCGTATCATTTTGGGTACACCTATGGACACACAACCACTTGCTACACAGAAGTTACCTTTGGCTTTACCCTCTTCTACCATTGCATACACGGAGGAACAAGCTAAGATCACTTCCTTCATTCAACACCGATAGAGCCTTTAGGGCAAGATAACACAAGACTTACAAGAGAATTTACAAGTGTAGCAAAGAGTGATGCATAAGCATTACATTCCTCACTCATATTAGGATAGAGATAAAGTTTGGATTTCTTTGGATAAGTGATGCTTTCCAAAGACACCATTTTAGGATCCTCCTTTGTTAACTGAACCAATCATCAACCCTATAGTAGTAGCACCTAATCGTCAGCTTTTGATGATTTCAAATAAAATTTTCAAGATGAATACTCATCACACATGACAGGGTTCTTCCACTTCTTACCTTGTCGCCCACCATGGTCACTTTCCACACATGACTCACTAGATTCCTCACCATGATATGGTCCATGAATTTCCATATTTGTTGAGAGCATTGGGGTCCAATGCTTCTATGGTTGAGAGGCATTTTGAGGATATGATTGTACCTTAGGCTTCATTATAAGCCTAAGTTATTATTATTTTATTATTTCCTATTTCTTGCACTTTGTATTCACGTGAGGCATAGTATATCCATGTTGGAAATAGGTTGTTTAGTTGTTGGATGTTTAGTTAGGCTGTTAGAGTTTTCCTTTATCTTCTAGTAGTTAGTTGACATCCTTGTTTAGCTGATTTTTATTTGTTAGTTAAGTGGTTGGCCATGTTTGGCAAATTGTTACAACCACTTAACCTACGTGATTCTATTGTAAGCTTTATATATTCCATTACCCCTTATGAATAAACAACTTCATGTTTGAGTTCCATATCAGAGTACTTCTTACATGTCTTCATTGCTCCTTGATTTCTCCATTAGCTCATCAAGTTTTATATTTGCTTTAATTTAATTTGTAAGTCTATTTTTGCTATTTTATGCTTATTTTTTCATTGTTTTGAGGCCCAACAAGAGCATCTGAATAAAATTCATGCCTCACTTGTATAGGGTGTGAATTCGGTAAGCCAAATCCATGCTCCCTAATAACAAGGCATGAATTTGGTAAATTAGAGCTTAGGGGTAAGTTGTGCCCCCTAAAATCCTAATTTACATTGTGTATTTTTAGTATTATACTATGTCTATCATGTTTATATTTCATTTTACTATTACATATCTATTTTACTTTGTTCGTGGATGTTGTAAATGTCAAAGAGTATTTTTATTTCGAATGATCAACTAAAAGGATCAAGGGGGCTTGTCCGTTGTGCCTCCAAGCTCAGTCTTATAGTAACCTAAGTAAGCCCCTAAATGCTGATCAAATTTTATAGGTTTTGTGAAACTATTTTGCAAGCTTGGAACTATTGGATACTCTAGATGCAAGATAAATCTTAGATCAACTATAAAATCAAATAAGTGACCTAATAGGTTTTTAGGTTGTTTTGTGTTTTCTTTCTATTCATTTATGTTCAAAACCTAGATAGCAATAAAAAGGAAAGTGTTTGATTAAATTTCTGTGCATTTGAAATAACAAAACCATATAGTGTGCAGCTAGGGTTTTAATATTATTTTTGCATTTCCCTTGGACCCTTTCTTAAAGACTTTATTTTACAATCCTAGGGTTAGACATCATTGAATTACAAAATCATACTAAGGTTAGCTCTTGTCTTCTTGCATCTTGTGTCTTGCATTGTTCTCTACTTTTCATAGTTTAGTTTAGAAAGGCCAAACAATAGGTGTGTGCTTAATTGACACACCAAACACTTTCACCCTAGACTTTGAGCAAGTTCTAAAACCATTCTTGGTGAACTCATCCTTTTGTGTCCCTGAGTGTAGAGAATATTACGCACCCTCGTGGTTCACCTCGACTCCCCGCAGATCCCATCTACACAAAGCTAAAGCATTATATATTCTTTATAGAATTGGCCCTACCATTATTTTTTTTTAATTTATGGCTTGAAAGGAATAATAGAAATTTTAAAAATAAATATAAAAATCATGCCCAAGTTTGGAACTTTATTAGTGCCTCTCTTGCAAAGTGTCTATAAATATGGTGTTCATCATGGGAAGTCTTGATTACAGAAAAATATGTACGAATAACTTGGCTACAAGATTTGAACATACATGGAATAGTCATCTACGATAATGAAATTAAAACAAAGGATCTACTTCAATCTATGGTAAAATGGAAATGTTTAGAAATTGGGTTTATCAAAATTAATTTTGATGGTGCTTAGGTGGTGTTTTTAGAAATAGTGAAGGAAAAATTCTTCTCACTTGTTCATACCAACTAAAAATTATGCAAATGCTATGACACTTCTTACAAGGATTAAAATTGTAGTAGAAAATATGATGGAAATATATTTCAATTGATAGGGGTCACAAATTATCACCAAGATATTAATAAAAACGGATGTGAAGACTGGATAAAAAATAATAATATTGTTGATATTCATCCTCTATTAATAGAGACAATCTCCTACCAATGTGAGCATATTAATAGAGAAGGAAATCGAGTCGAGTAGAAGATAAATTAGCGAATTATGGTGTTTATTTCAAGGAGTTGATTGTAGAAACATAACACTTCTAAAAATTTGAAAATATATTTAAGAGAAAAAATAAATGAAAACATCGTGATAAAAATCTATGCTAAAACAAATATAATATTTTGATATTTTGATGAAAGTGACCCAATAAAAACTACATATAATCCCTCTATATAATTAAAAAAACTATATATATAATTTAAAAATAAAAAATTCAAATTTTAATTTTCAATTTAAAAATATATATTAAATTAATATTTAAAGTTTATAAAAAATACTACTATTTAACTGGAGAAGATTTTAAAATATATATTTAATTTTTTTTGTATAAGCTTTTTCTAACATAATATGTTTTTCCTCCACGAAAGAATGACCGTGGAAGATTTATCTTTCTTAATCTTGGAAAGACAAGATGATTTCCAAACAGACGTGGAAGATTTATCATATAGAAAGAGGATTTATCTTTCTTAATCTTGGAAAGACAAGATGATTTCCAAACAGACGTGGAAGATTTATCATATAGAAAGAGGCTTTGCCAAAAACAAAATATTTAAAATCCATTTTAGCACAGTCATCTTGTTATGATTTAAATTTGATTCTTTTAGTACGATATCTTATAGACTTTTTCCAACTCTTCAATACCGAATTGTTTACAAAGCCATGAAATCTTTTTGGACTCTTTACTGTTTTTAAGGATTATTGATAAGTTTTAGTGTTTGAAATTTAGGTTTAAAAGTTGGACATGCCTTTTTTTTTTGTAAAGGTAGTAGTTTGACTTGAATTTGTTGACTACGTACCAATTGTTAATTCAAATAACAAAAAAATAAAATAAAGATTATAAAAAACAACCTTAAGATTTAAGATTGCTTGATAATAGAAAGGAATACCCTATAAAAACAAAACTGAACTGTTTACAGAACCATACGCCTAAAAATAGGAAGTCAGGCAAGAAACAATGGATGAGAGATAGATAGGTATTAATTTCATAGAATATACCATTAACTTTGCAAGATACCCGAAATAAATAAATCAACAAATTAAAAAATATATAACAAAAGATAAAAAAAAGTTTAAAGAAGGATTCCAAATTAATAAAAAATAAAACTGAACTGTTGACATAACCATACCCCTAAAAATAAGAAGTCAGATATGAGAGACATATCTTTTATAAAAAATAGTATATATATAAGTATTAATGCGAAATGAAATTCCAATCATTAAATATACTACTAAATTTATAAGATACCTGAAATAAAAAAACCAATAAAATAAAAAATACTTAAAGAAAGATTCCAAAATCTAAAAGAGGATTCTAAGAAGACAAGAACAGCAATCACGTCACGTCACTTAATTATTTATAAGTGTGTTTGTCTTTTATACAGTGCATACTTCAAAATTCAAATCTTGAGCTTACAACTACAGCAATCACGTAACTTAATTATGGGAGACAAGCGTGTGACCCTCACAATTTTCATCAGCATTCTCTTCTTATTTGCCATTGCAGGAACAACAACGGCTGAAGGTTAAAATCATTGATAATTTGTTTTATTTGTTATATTATCTTCTGATTAAATGTATATTTTTGAATGTTTGTTTATTTTCAGTCAAAATCCCTTATGGACATGATTGTCAGGCTCTTCTATGGCTATTCGTGGAACGATTCTTGATGAATGTCGTGCTGTAAAAAGCTGCTCGGGTCTCGTATTGTGGATGGAGTGCAGAATTTATATTGAATAAGACTTGCATGCATCTTGCAGTCATTTTGAAGCGATTTGTTGTGTG
This sequence comes from Wollemia nobilis, assembly GCA_028583015.1. NCBI lineage: Eukaryota > Viridiplantae > Streptophyta > Pinopsida > Araucariales > Araucariaceae > Wollemia > Wollemia nobilis. The sequence goes on from JAQPPZ010000523.1 coordinate 29,145,084, forward strand.
TTTCTGTCTAGGGTATAGTTATTTTCTTAGAATGCCGTTTGGATTGTAATTGATCATAGACATCCAAGTTCTAGACTTCGGCATACTATTTGATTTACGTAGGTGCTATTGTGGCTCTTAAAGTTTTGTCTCATAAACTGAGGTTTTCTTGATTTTATAAAATATTAATATTAATATATTTATTTGATTTGTATGGGTCAAGATACTGCATATATAAAATACGATTATTATTAGGATTTAAAGAAAAAACAGTTTGATTGAAATTATGTTTCCTTAAAACAATGTGAATCACGATGTTTCATACAACTAGAAGCTATGCTGATAGTTGTAAATGTGAATGATGTAATGATCTATTTTTTTTGGTAAGTAGATTAATTTATATACAAAACGGGTTTTTTTAAGAGGATCCCAAAACCTTATAACATGAGAGGCCGAAGCCTTTACCAATAGAAGGAGCCCCTTGGGCTAATACATTAGGTACCATATGAAAACTTTCCAAAAAAAACAAACCCCAAAGTGATGCCCATGAGGGCTACATCAAACCCTCCCAACGAGGGTCAAAACAACTGAAAAAACCATAAAAAGACACATAAGCATCCATTATATAGATCGCTGCCACCAGACGACAAAAAGGATCATGTCCCAGGAACCTCCCTTACATGTCCGGATCCTCCTGATCCTCCTACTGGACCACCTTTCGAGGGCCTTTGGGAAAGGATCGTTCTCGTTATGCCTGCCACGAACCATCATGACGAAAGTGCCAATTGGACCCGGTGGCACAGGTGTCGTGGCTCTCCCCAATACCGTCCACCTAGGCTCGGTCCTTTCATCACTCTTATGTGGAGACATTAATAATGTCCTTGCTGGTGATCTTCTCAATGTTCCTTGGGAAACACTGACGCCACACCACAAGACATGTGGACTTTAAACCTTTGTTTGCTAAGTGGTCAGCTAGACCATTGCCCTCCTTGTAGGTATGCTTGATCTGGACCTAGTTCCTCCAAAGTAGGATGCTCCTGGCCTCAGTGATGATATTGTAAACCTTCCACGTCGGATCCTTGGAAGTCGTCATGTATTTGATGATGTTCAAAGAGTCCCCTTCAACAACCAAGGGATGGGGATCCTCCGTCATGAGCTCGAGTCCTCTCAACAGTCCTCTAGCCTCTGCGACATGATTGGTTTGATGCCCTATGTTTTCACAGAAAGCCATAACAAGCTTTCCATTGTGATCTCGAACTAACCCCCCCGCAACGGCCGCCCTTGGGTTGCCACGAGATGCCCTATAAAAATTTAGTTTCAACCACTCGTGAGGAGGCCTGACCCACCTGACGTTCTTCCTAGAGACCCGCAGATCCTCCGGCTCCTTACTCTCCCCGGATAGCTTCAAGGATTTGAACAATCCTTCTTCGAACACATGTTTGGGCCAAGGACTAGGGATAAGCATGGCATTCTCAATGGCAAAGACGATGGCCATATGAGCGATTGAGGGAGGATCCCTAAGGGGGTGACCGAAGACCCGACCATTGCATTCCAACCATACCTGCCATAGAAAGTGATGGAGGCAAGCAATCCATAGGAAACGAAGCTTATGGTTTTTAAAAGGATTGATCCATTGGAAGAAAGCCTCCTTGATGGTCTTGGGGAAGACCCATTGGATCTGGAAGGTGGAGAGGATGGCACCAAGGACCGACCCAGTGTAGCTGCAGTGCATGAAAATATGGCCATAGGGCTCACAGGTAGACTCACACAAGTAGCATATATTGGCCAAAGCAAAACCCCTCTTATGAATATTGTCAATAGTGAGGGCTTTGTTCTGAAAAGCAATCCAAGAAAAGAAATTTACCTTTGGGATCACTCCTTTCCTCTAGACCACGTTGAAAGGAAAGTCTGAATTTAGCCCTTTGCACTAAAAACCATAGGCAATTTTGATAGAGAAACCCCCGTCATCGGTTCCCATCCAAATCAATCTTTTTGGTCCTTTGCTAGTTGGGATGATGATGTCCTTAAGGATGGAGGACAGGAAGCCGACCTTCATCTCTAGTCCTTCTGCATTTATGACTTTCCACTGTAGGGAGCCATTTCTCCATTCAATGAAATCGTCCACTTTCTGCCCAACATTGTTATCCAGGAAACTTTTAAGTTGAACTAGCCCGATATGTTCTGACAGAGGATCCTCTAGAGCCCACATGTCCTTCCAAAATTCTATACTTTGACCATCCCCAAGGATCCACCTGATGCCATTTTGGATCAACTATCTGGATTGGCCAATGGCTTTCCAAAAATTTGATCCCCCGGTGGGTATTCCACCCTCAAAAAGGGGAGTGTTGTTGAGGTATTTCCTCCTGACAATCCTAACCCATTCAACTAGTTCTTCGACTAGGATCCTCCAAGTGTGTTTGGCGATGAGCGCTAGGTTCATCATGGCTATTCTTCTGAGCCCTAATACACCTTGCTTTTTGATTTTGCACACTTTGCACAAGGCTACCAAAGGAATCCTGGACTTATTTTCATTGATAAGTTGAAATTCCGTTGAACCTACTCAATCTTGAGAAGGACTGAGGCATGCAATCTAAAAACGAACATGAAGAAGGTCAAAATCCCTTGGAGGCATGCCATGGTAAGGGTTGCCTTGGCAGCTTGGGATAGGAGCTTGCATTTCCACGATGCCAAATTTTTGTGGATCCTCTCAATCACCATATTCCACATCCCTTCCTTTGCACGCCCATAAAAAAGAGGGAGGTCAAGATAGGTGGTGGGAAGGTAGTCAATAGAGCAGCTCAAGATTCTTGCAATCTGAAATTGACGCCTGGCCGGGGTGTTGATGAAAAAGATCTTGCTTTTAATGTAATTTACTTTTTTACTGACAACCTTATCATAGAGTCCAAGGATTCGTTTGATGGATTTAGCTTGTGCTACTGACACAATGGTGGATAGGAGTGTGTCATCCACAAACTGTTGATGGGTGATCACATCAATCTCTGAGGGAGGAAGGATACCTGTCACCTTATTTCGATGTTGGCCATCCTTGAGAGCTCTTCCCAATGCTTCTGCAAGGATAATAAAAAGGATGGGTGACAGAGGATCCCCTTGGCGTAAACCTCTTGAGCTTTGAAAGAAATCGATGAGAGATCCATTGACTAGGACCAAGAACCAAGGAGAGGAAATGCAACCCAGGATGAGATCGTTCTACAGGGAGTGGAAGCCGATCTTGAGAAGGATCCTCTAGAGGAAACATCTGTCAACCCTATCAAAGGTTTTGTTCATATCCAGCTTAAGAAATAGGCCAACCTTCTTAGACATTGAGACCGAATGCAGAGTTTCATGGATCGAGATGACCCCATCCAGGATGTTCCTCCATTTTACCGGGCTACCTTGGGATTGATCAATGATGAGGGGAAGTATGGCCTTCAACCTGTTTGTCATAACCTTGATCAAAACTTTGTAGATGACATTGCATAGGCTGATGGGCCTATAATTAGAGATGGATTTGCAAGTAGAGACTTTCGAGATGAGGGCCAAGAAGGTGGAATTGAAACTACAAGGGACGACTTTGGTTTCCTAAATTTCTCTAATAGCCTTACATACATCATTCCCCACCACATCCCACATAGTTTGGAAGAACCTTGGAGAGAAACCATCTAGTCTAGGGGCTTTATCGGGTTGCATTAAAAACAAGGCCTCTTTAACTTCATCACGGGTGAAGGGATCCACCAGTCTGGCGTTCAAGTCCTGAGGAACGATGCAGGGGATATTAGCAAGAAGAGTATCCTAAGCTTGACTATCACCCTCTGAGGCACTTCCCAAGAGGTTCTAGAAGAAAGACACTGCTTCGATACTAATATCCACAATGTCAGTGGAATATAATTTGTTGATGCACACGATCTCCCTAATATTGTTGGATGTTTTGTGTCGCATGGTGGAGGTATGAAAGAACCTTGTATTGGCATCACCTTCCTTGACCCATAGGTCTCTTGACTTCTGCCTCTAGAAGGTTTCCTCTCTAGTCAAGATATTATGGAATTTTTCTAGGAGGTTCCTTTCCTCCTCCCTACTGGGGCTGCTATGATCCCCTGCTTCGATTCTCCTTTCTATATCCTGAAGTTTCTTAGTAATTGCTTTCTTATTGGCAAAAGATTGTCAAAGACCTCCCTATTCTAGATTTTTAGGTTTTCTTTGGCCATCTTCAGCTTCTGATCCAACTGAGAAGTGGCAAACCCTCTGACATTTTGATGCCACCAAGAGGACACTTGATTTTTAAAATCCTTGTGTTGGGTCCACATGGCTTCAAAATGGAAAGGAGTTTTGAAGGAGGGAAGCCTACCAGATTCAAGTAGGATGGGATTATGATCTGATTCGATCCGAGGTAAGGCCAATAGAGTGGCATCGCCAAACCATGGGATAGCTTCTTGAGAAATTAGGAACCTATCCAACTTCACCTGGATGAGTCCACTATCAATCCTCTTGTTGCTCCAAGTAAAAGAGGATCCTTTGAGCTGAACATCCATGAGCTCATTGGTATTGACAAACCCTCTGAAATCCTCCATGCTTCTGCTATAAGAGTCATTGCCTCCTCTCTTTTTATATGGATGCAAAGTACTGTTGAAGTCCCCTTCTAAGATCCAATGAAAAGTGTTAAATGCGGTCCTCATTTGAGTTACTATTTCCCACATCGTGACCCTCTCAATGGGTGATTTTGGGACGTAAATATTTGACAGAATCCAAGGCTGCTTATTGGTCTTGGAATGAAACAAAATGTTTAGGATCCTATTCAAGGACAACAAAAGCCTTCCTTCGACCAGGTTAGGGTCCCAAAGACACATAAACCCCCCCTTACATGCCTTGAGCAGGACTGATAAGGCAATCTCCATTGGCCCAAATTGCCTTGGCAGCATTTCGAGAATAGAATTCGTCAATATTGGTTTCATGAATAATGAATATGGAAGGATTGATAATTTTCCTTAGGTCAGCCACCAACCTCTGCTTGGCTACCTCATTTAGGCCCCTCACGTTCCATGAGAGGACCTTCATCTCAAGGATTTAGGGTTTTTCTTGCCTCCCTTCACCAGCTAGAAGGGGGGTTTGGTTCTTTGCTTATCATTGTCGGACTCACCAGAGAAAAGCATCGACTAGGTCCCATTTGTGATATCCTCCATTGTTTCCTTGATTCTTTTCTCATTGTCAGTGGGTCTTCATATTTTCCTTTCACTGCCATAGTCTATTGCCTATTTCTTGCTCCTGGTGTTCCTGGGGCTGATCCTTCTTGAGAGAGATGGGTATTCTTTTTCAAATGAAGGATAAGGGGGTACCTCTTCCCTATTCAAGCAAATTGGGAATTTTCTATTGCTCATCAGGTACTCATCCATATAAGAATTTGGAAAAATAATTTCGGGAGGGGGTTGTACCTGGGCCGCTGGATCCTCTATGTTAGGACTGGTGAGAACCAGAGATTTTGGGAGTGCCTCCTACTCCTTTTGGCCTGGCAAGGATCCTTATCCTTGCTCACTGGTTTGCTTGCATTGTTCTACAGTGGCACTCTAGACATCCTCTTGAGGTGCTCGATGAGCAGGATTATGCAAGATGTGTTTCAGGCCTACCGGTGGTTCCTTGTTGAGAGGGGGGATACCCTGGTTCCTCTGCATGCCCTTGGTTGGACCTGCCACATTTTGGTTCTGGGTCCTCAAAGTAGGGCACTGATTCGGTATATGACCTTGGGTGCAGCAATGAGTACAAAAGGTAGGCTTGTTTTCATACTCGATGGGCTACCTCCTAACCATATGGGATCTTTTGTACAAATTGATGAAGGAGGGTAGCTCTATTTCCAAGTTAGTAGAGACACAGAAGCAGTCATGGACCATCCTGGATCAGACTTTGGTGGAAGTATCGATGATAATGAGCTCACCTGTGGAGCAGGTTATCCCTCTAATGACATCCTCATGCTAGAACTGGAAAGGAAGGTTTGGCAACCAAACCCACAAAGGATCTACGTTTATGTTTTGAGTTTCAGGGTTAAAATCATCCCCCCACTTTCAGAGAAAGAGGCTTCTGCGTCCAACGAACTAGGGTCCCCTAGCTAAGATGTTGTAGTAGTCCTCCTAAGTATTGATTCTGATGGCGAAGAAACCTCGAGAGAGAGCAATGATTTCCATGTTTTCATTGGTTTCCACTTGGAAAATGCCCATTTTTGGATGGTCTCCATGTCTAGTCTCCCTCATACAAACTTTCCAATCAGAGTGAAACACTCAAGCTCCATGTAGCTATCCATTAGGTCTTCAGGGATTACTAGGTCTGTTCCATAAGGAAGTAGTTCCTGGGAGGGTTTCTTTGTTGACGATCCTGGCCTTAGAACCTGAGCGTACGACCCTTTTTGGTTTAGGTTTAGCCCACCCTTTTGTCCCTCCTTGTCAAGAGGGTCTTTACCACGCTTGTCCGACCCATCTACCTGGGTCCCTGATGCATCAACCACTACCCCATTAAGCATGCCATGACTGGTCCCTCCTGGACTCTCGCCTGACCGTCCTGCCTCCTTTCTACTGTATCCTCCCGATCGCTCTCCATCCATCGCTCGATTGCTACCTTTCCCACTCTCCATCTCCCAGGTAAGGATGTAATGATCCATTTTTATTGTCATTATTTAAATGAAATATTTATTATTATTTTTATAATAATTTTTTTATTAAAAGAATATATTTAGACCATAGGAGTGTGGGATTAATCTTGATAAGGTCAAGGGTTTGAGTGGCAAGGTCTTTTGACAAGGTGATAAGTGGGGTATTAACTTTGAAGAGATTAAGGGTTTGAGTATCAATGCATTTTGATAAGGTAACAAGTGAGGGTGTTAACTTTGAAGAGATCAAGGGTTTGAGTATCTTTAACACTTTTACAGTTTAATTATAAATAAATTTTAAAAATTGGATTTAATTCTAATTATAACAGGGTTATGCATAGTGGTGAATATTCGTAAATTTGGTGAATATTAGGATTTTAAAATTATAAATTGGTGAATATGAGGACCCTCGATGTGCCTAAAATTTTTGGGACAAAATTTTTCTTAGTATTAATTCGCCACAATATATATCCAAACACAGGCATATTTGTACTCATTGGAAAGATGTTTTCAAGCCTGATCTAATGGTGGTATGTTTATGAAACTATAAGATGATTTAATAGGTCACAAGTAGCCCCAAACATGACCTTACATTTTAGAGCTTCAAATACCCCAAATTTTGGTGTGAAGATGCTTGATTTGATTTGCTTAGGATTCTCCATGATTCACCTTGATTTTGATTAGGATTCGTCATTTTTTTACAAGTATATTTTGAGTCCAACCCCTTATGCATAACCCCGAATTATAGTTAACATTACAATATTAATAATGCAATATGAAATCTATAAAATTTAAATTCATATAGGTTTAACTAGTTGCTAAGATTTTATTTTTATTTTTAGCTTTTTAAAGTTAATATTATATATAGGTCCGAGGTGTAGACCAATTGGTTCATCCAAACCCCATAAGGGGGGCAGAGGTCCAAGGTTCAAATCTCGAGCCTCGCCAGACTGAATGCTTGTCCTTTTCTTGGTGCTTTCAGTAGCGTAAAAGGTTTAAAATGATTACGACATGGTGGTTATAGGTGCGGACTGCACGAAGATCTGTGTGGCAGCTTCTGGGGCGGACAGCACAAAATACTGTGGCAGCCATAAAAGCTAGACAGCCTACCCGGATTCATGGCGGCTACCGATTCCACCATGTAAATTCAAAAAAAAAAAAAATTTAATCTTATATATTAGAATTATTTTAAAAATTTACAATATATAAATTTATTTTTTTGTAAATAATATAGTATTTTATTTATCATTTGAGGAAAAAATAGGTAATTGGAAACACGTGAAGAAAAATTAGTAGGAACAAGTAGACATGACATGCAAATGATGTTACAGAAGTTCTAATCAACCATAGGTATACTCTCGAGAGAGTAATCTTATGCACACAAGGGCTTATAGAAAAGGTTATTTGTTAGAAACCAGTAAATATGGGAAGGATGTTAGGGAAGATCTAATAAAAAATAGGCATCCTCAAGAGGGGGTATTCCTATACACACAAAATCCTATATAAAATGTTATCTATTAGGAACAAGTAGACATGAAAAGGATGTTCTAGTCAACAATAAAAAATCTCAAGAGGAAGTAACCATATGCACACAAGGGTCTATATAAAATGTTATTGGTAAGGAGTAGAGTAACATTGAACACCATCATTTTGTGCCTATGGAGACTTCCTTCTAGAAGTTCCAAATTGCATTTTCATTGGTAGTGGTGAGATATAGAGCAACCTTTGCACACTCTTAATCATTCTAAAATTGATCGAACAAATATCTTACAACTACAAGCCTACAAAGGCTTATAAAACTTCTTGTCATAGACCATTTTTTAAATTTTCAAAAACTTATGTTATTGTGACACCATTATGCACCTATCAAATCCTTGTTTGGGGTTACTTATTGCCTCCTCAAAAAAATTACTATGAACAATGAAATCATCCATGTAAATTTCCACATAGCTAATGACTAGATAAAAATACAAAGTGCAACTCTGTGAAATATTGTAGGACCATTTTATAATTTAAAAGGTAGGACCCCATAGGAAAGTGTATACTGTAGACATGTAGAAGTTATCTTGTCCTAGATTTTAGAAGAAATCTAGATCTGGTTATAACCACTAAAACTATCTAGAAAAGATAACTACTTTTCTAGGAAGTTTGTCCAATACACAATGAATAAAAAGAAGTGGAAAATTACTTTCTTGACTAACTTTATTGAGATCCCATTAGTCCACACAAATTTTCTCTCTTCCTCCCATGTGGGTACTATCACTAGGGGAGAGATATATCCTTAGTTTTAAGAATAAGGTAAGCATTCAAGAGCCTTTGGAGATCTTCCTTAATAATTTCTTTCAATATTAAATTTATCCTTTATTGGGGTTGTCTTATAGGTTTAGCATTTTCTTTAATATAAATTCAATAGGGTGTTAATTCATGGATGGATCCTTTTCATGTTTTGGTAGTCCCAAGTAAAAGTAGAGCTCAAGGTATCAGCTAGTTATGGATATTGAGAATTTTTTCCTAGCTTGATTTCAACAACTTTACAAACAAATATTTTTCATTGTTAAGGGATTCAATTATACTACATGTGTGGGGTAGAAGTTAATTCTTTTTCTTAGAATATAAGTATTCTTTAGGAATCATGTCCTAATACGGTAATTTGTTATATTTTCTAATCTTGTCATGGCTTAGACTTTCAAGGGGATATAGATTATTAAAAAAAATCAATTATTATGTCCTTGTCTACCTATTTTTATTTTAGGGATTAATATATTATGAGAATATTTTGTATAGCTACCTCATAATTCTCATCATGATCAACCCATATAATATCTTGAGCTTATAAAATAGGTTTGATTATTGAATATAATATGAAACTTTAGGTTGTGGGTCCATTGGAGATAGTCATGTTTCCTAATTGACAATTTATATATGCATCAGTTATAGCTAGCCATGATCTAACCCTAGTCTCCTCAAAAAATGGGTCTATCTCATGCTAGGTTTTTACTTTAATACCATGAAATTAATAGTGTATTCCCAAGAATCCATGGTAATTACTAGATCTTTGACTATTCCTTCAAGATTCATACTTAAGCGATCAACCATTTGTAGGACTATAAGAATAGGTATAAAATCATGTAGACAAAATTGATCCATTATTTTATTTTTTGTTGATTTTACATGGTGAAATCGATAGTTGCCATGATGATCCAGCCATGTTTTCTATATTTTATAGTTGCCATAGTATTTTGTGCTATCCACCCAGAAGTTACCACACATCACTCCACACAGTCTGTCCCTATAACCACCATGCCACAATCATTTGAATTTTTTTACACCATTGAAAGAACCAAGAAAGGAACAAGTGTTTTGTATGGTAAAGCTTGAGATTTGAACCTTGGACCTCCACCATTTATATTTATTGTTACACATGAATCAATAAAGATATTCTTAATTGAAATATTTCTTATATGACTGAAGACAATTATAAAAAAAGGATCATAATACTTAGGAGCTATAATATTTTAAAGCATAAGTTTGACAAACCAATGTACAACTTGGATGGATTAAGGGTCATTATTATTCTTGGGTTATTTAAGGCATAACTCTATCATGGTATTATTATAGATTGGGACATCGTTAATGGTATAGAAAAGAGGTATGTAAATAAATACATTACATGGTTCTTCTAAAATACCATTTCCTAGTTGTGAAGGCCAACTCATTCAACTTATTCTCTTAATAAAAGAAGATTTCTCTAATTTTTTGCATTAGAGTCTTATTTTATCAAAAGGAGAAACTTCTTCATTTATTTTAGTAATAATAGTTGGATCAAAATCCTTGTATCATACTGACACTTAATTATACAATGAGTCTCTTGATTTGGCATTGGTTATGCAGTCAACTAGTTGGTATCATACTGACACTTAATTATACAATGAGTCTCTTGATTTGGCATTGGTTATGCAGTCAACTAGTTGTTTTAAGAATTGTTGATTATAGTTGTTAGGTACTGTAAATAATAATATTGTTGTGGATATGGTTTATAGTATTGCAAACTTAGTGGACAAAACTATGTTTCTTGTAAAGTTTTCCAAGGTTGGTTAGGAATTTTTAGGGCTAATTTTTTTTTTGATTCATCTAAAGATTTAGGATTTAGAAGGTGGACATTGACATTCTTATGAATGCCAAGCTTAAAAGAAAAGATTTGAGTTAGAAGAATATATAACTGTTTGATTTCTATAATTCATACCTTGCATATTTTATTGCAATGGACATGGATTAAATCCCTTCTACTCATTGTATTCTAATTTTGCACTACTTCAATTCTAGGCAACATGGTATAGTTACTCATCTTGCGGAATTGTTGATAGAAACCATAAATTTTAAACTTATATAAAGACAATTTATATTTTATGTGATTCTTTCTACCTCCCCTATATCTTCTTGGATTGAAAGTATATCCAAATCAGTGAGCAAAGAAGAAATTATATCTATTTTAAGGTCCTTGAGCTAGTTCTTGATCTTAATTTTGATAATACCAAGTAAAGTTTTGGCTACTAGAATAGTAGTTCCTCTTGATCCTTTTCATTTTTACTTATTAAATCATGAATAGTTTCACCAAAGGGTCTTGATATCATCAAAAGTAATTTGATAAATGTATCATCCATCCATTAATTTTATATCCTCTAGGGTTAATTTTGATAAAGTCAAGGGTTTAAGTGTTAAGGTCATTTGACAAGGTGATAAGTGGGGGTATTAACTTTGAAGAGATTAAGGGTTTGAGTACCTATGCATCTTGAAAAGGTGACAAGTAGGGGTGTCAAATTTGAAGAGATCAAGGGTTTGAGTATCTTCAATATTTTTACAGTTTAATTATAAATAATTTTCAACACTTGGATTTAATTCCAATTATAGTTAACATTATCATATTAACAATACAATATGAAATTTATAAATTTAAAATTCATGTAGGTTAAGTAGCTGCTTAAACTTTTATTTTCATTTTTTTCATAGATTTTTAAGTTAATATTATATCTTAATGTTATTAAAATATTTTTATAATATAGAAATTTATTTTTTGTAAATAATATATTATTTTATTTATCATCCAAAGAAAATGTAGGTAAGTGGAAACTTGTGGAGAGAAAGTAATAGGAACAAGTAGATATGGCATGCAAAGGATGATGCAGAAGATCTAATCAACCACAAATAGACTCTTGAAGGAGTAACCTTATGCTCACAAGGGCTTATATAAAAGGTTATTTGTTAGGAATAAGTAGACATGCAAAGAATGTTAGGGAAGGTCTAATCAACAATAGGCATCCTCAATATAGAGTAGCCCTACACACATAAAATCCTATATTAAATGTTATTTATTAGGAACAAGTAGACATACAAAGGATGTCCTAGTTGACAAAATAGGAAAACTCAAGAGCGAGTAACCCTATGCACATAAGGATCTATATAAAAAGTTATTGGTGAGTAGTGTAATGATGAACACCATCATTTTGTCTATGGAGACTTCCTTTTGGAAGTTCCAATTAGCATATTCATTGTGAGTGACAAGATATGGAGCAACATTTGCACACTCTTAATCATTCTAAAATTTATCAAACAAATGCCCTACATCTACAAGCCTACAAATACTTATCAAAGATCATTTTTTAATTTTTAAAAACTTATGTTATTTTAACACCATTATGCACCTATCAAATCCTTGCTTGAGGTTACTTATGACCTCCTAAAAAAATACTATGAACAATGAAATCATCCATGTAAATTTTCATATAGCTAATCACTAGATAAAAAAATATATATAAAGTACAACTTTTTAAAAGATTGTAGGACCATTGTATAATTTAAAAGGTAGGACCTCATAGGAAAGTGTGGCCTGTAGAAATGTAGAATTTGTCTTGTCCTAGATTTTAGAAGCAATCTATATCTGATTATAACCTCTAAAACTATCTAGAAAAGAGAACTACTTTTTCTAGGAAGGTTGTCCAATACATGATGAATAAAAAGAAGTGGGAAATTACTTGCTTGACTAACTTGCATGCATCTAAATCCATACCCCTAGCATCCTTTAGGATGTATATTTATGAATGTGTACCTTGTACGATATGGGGTTTGGATTGAATCATTTCCAAGGTTATCCGGATCCATGAGTGACTATCAAATATTGAATCTATGTTCAGGTACCAAGCATGATGAATTCCTCTAAAAAACCCTAAAATTCAAAAAATTCAAAAATGAAAGAATTTAGAAGTTAGAGTTTAGTCTTTCTTCTTACCCTTTCTTGTCATGCTACTACGTCGACCTTACCGCTTGCAACAGTCGCTTGAGGTGTAGAAAGTTTCATTAACATCGAGTTTGGGCATGTATGTGGGGGGTTGGCCCTCTTGCTTTTTAATTAGTTAATGTGATGATGCAAGTCTAGTGGCATATACCATGATTGGAATTTCATTCCACATTAATATCTATCTATCTATCTATCTAGAGCTATTTAATTTTCTTTGTGTGGTGAAAATAAATTAGGTTTTCATCTCCCTTTACCTTTTATTCCTCTTTTTTATCTTTTTCTCTCTCCTTTTTCTTCTTTTTGGTACCTTTTCCTCATTTTTCTTTGTTAACACTTTATTTTCTTCTGAGTTAGCCATTTCTATTTTTCTCTGGAATATGGTATTCCTTCCAAAACGCGAGGGGACACCCCTACCTAAGAGGTGTTAATGTCCCTAATACCTTGTTTTACATTTAAATATTAAAAGTATCCAAAATGATGTTAAAATGTCAAAATACAATATTGAAAATAAGAAACTAGATATGCAAAGCATTACTTAAAAATATCAAGAATTGATTGATTTATTCCATGGGATCAACTTTGTATAAATAGAAAATTTGATCATTGTGAGTCGTTGGATTACAACAACCTTGGATTAAAATAACCCAATAGATCTGAGCTAATATTAACTGGGAGTTTACCTACCTCATGCAAGAGTGATAACTCCAATTAGAATATCCTAGTAGGACTTAAGATTTATTCTAACACCCCCCCTTAAGTGATACTAGGGGTAAGTGGAACAACATGAAATGAGTCCCGGCAACAAGGCCTGATTAGGTACCCATGTACAATATACTGAAACAATAGTAAATAAGTGGCACATCCACTAAAATGAGTCCCAAAAATAAGGCCTGATTAGGTACTCATGTACAATATATAGCAAAACTTCTTTTGGAGAGATGATAAAAAACCTCATGGGAAAAAACCATCTTCCAAAAGAGATAGAAGAAGAAGAAGAAGAAGAAGGAGGAGGAGGATGGAGAGGAAGATGTCCTCATCAACACCCCCCTAGGACAGCTTCCTTACCCCAAGTTTCTCATGCAATTGATGGTAGCATGGGGAAGCAAAGGGTTTTATGAAGATGTCTGCAATATGACTCTCTGTCGAAATATACTCCAAGCAAATATCCCCATCCTGAATGTGTTGCCGAATGAAGTGCATGTGAAATTCAATGTTCTTGGTGCATTGACACTCAATGGGATTGGGATAAATATTTATTTTACTTTTGTTGTCACACCAAAGTACAATAGGCTGATCATGGAAAAATTCCAAACTCTCTCAATATTTGACAAAGCCAAAGAGCCTCTTGAATAGCCAAAACTGCTGCCCTGTACTCTGCCTCTGTAGATGATAATGCAATGGCCTATTGTTTTTTGCATGACCAAGATATAGGTGAAGAACCAAGACAAAAAACATAGCCAGAGGTGGAACATATATCTTCAACTAAACTTTCCCAATCTGAATCAGTGTATCCTACAATCTCTATAGATCCTCTACCATAGAACAACCCAAAATGTGTAGTACCCTATAGATAGCAAAAAATTCGCTTTGTTGTCTTCCAATGGTTGAAATGAGGTGTTTGAGAAAATTAATAAATTAAGCCAACAACATATGAAATATCAGGGTAAGTATGAGTTAGATACAATAGACTCCCTACTAGTTGTCTATATAGTGTAGCATCACATAGAGGTGAAGTGTAGGAAGAAGTTAAAGTGATCCCAGACTAAAAAGGCATTGGAGAAGGCTTATAATCAGCCATCCAAAACCACTAAAGAAGATCTAGAGTATACTTATGCTGACATAATGAAATCCCTGAATCTATTTGAGTGATCTGAAATCCAAGGAAGTAATGAGCCAAACCTAGATCAACCATCTCGAATATCTCAAAAAGGGAGTGTTTTATAGTCTGAATGTGGGAAGTGGAACTACTAGTGAGAAGTAGATCATCAACATAGAGGACAAGAATGGTGATGTCATTTTGTTCCCTCCAAATATAGATTGTAGCATCAGACTCACAATGAGAAAATCCGGTGGTGAGAAGGAAAGAATCCATCTTCTCATACCAAGCTCGAGGAGCTTGTTTGAGACCATAGAGAGACTTTATTAGTCTAAAAACTAGAGAAGAGTCTTGAATAAATCCAGCGAGTTGCTCCATATATCTCCTCTTTTAAGTCACCATGCAAGAAAGCACTTTTTACATCCATCTGAAATATAGGCCAATTTTGTGAGGCAACAAGTGCAAGTACAAGCCTAATTGAATCCATCTTTGCAACAAGGGCAAAGGTCTCTGAGTAATCAATATCTTAAACTTGTGAAAATCTTTAGCTACCAAGCGAGCTTTGTATTTGTCAATGGTTCCATCTACTGCATATTTGGTTCGGTAAACCCATTTACAATGAACCAATTTTCTTCCTTTAGGAAGAGGGACTAGATCCCAAGTTTGATTTTTTATCAAGGAAGAATATTCATCTTCCATGGCATTATCCCATTATTTTATCCCATTAGCATGCAATAAGGATTGTGGATCATTTGAAATTGACTGACAAACAAGGCTTGTACCCAAGGAGTGAGCATGTCTAGAAGATGGAAGATCTTGAATGTAGGGTGTTGCTTCACTGATAGTTGTGCGAGCCCATTTTGGCATTGTTGGAGTAGCAATGATAGGTGATTCTGGATCATTATAGATGAGCTCATTTTGTGAAGGATCTTCATTTATGAGCTCATTTTGTAAAGACTCTTCATTAAGTTGTTCTTCATCAGATAATGCTTCAGGAAATGAGGAAGATTCAGTGGAGTTCACCTGTATTGTAGAAGATGAATGAGGATCATTACTTGGGAGGATTTCATCAAATTGAACATTTCTATGAAAAATACTTCATGAGTAGCAGGATCAAGTAGCTTGTAGGCTTTCATATCCTCACAATAGCCAATAAAAATAAGTTGTTTGCTTTTCTTGTCTAAAGCTTTCCTCTTTTTCTTTGGAATGTGGGCCCAAGTAGTACTTCCAAAAATTCGAAAGAAGGAGACATCAGGTTTGGAGCCAGACTAGGCTTCTTCTGGAGTCAAATGGCTAAGAGCCTTGTGGGGTGTGTGGTTTTGAATGAAGTTGGCACAGTTAACTGCTTCAGCCCAAAAATTGGGTGAAATATCTCTTGAGTGTATCATACAGTTAGCCATTTCTTTTAATGATCTGTTTTTCCTTTCTGCTACACCATTTTGTTGAGGATTATGAGATACTGAATGTTGATGAATAATCCCATGAGCTGAAAGGAACTGAGAAAACTCATTACTTAAGTACTCCCCCCCATTATCTGTCCTTAGCTTTTTGATTTTGCAAGATGCTTGATTTTCAACTAAGGTTTTAAATTTTTTGAAGTGAGAGAGGACATCACTTTTGTATTTGAGAAAGTATACCCAAGTACGATGAGAGAAATCATCAATGAAAGTTAAAGCATATTTGGCTCCTTTAAAAGAGGGATGAGGAAAAACCATTAAATCACTATGGATTAGTTCCAAAGGGGAGGATTTTTTGGAACTACTTGGGGAAAAGGATCTTGGTGTTGTTTTCCTAGAGCACAACCAGGGCATACACCATCAATAGAGGAGATCTTTGGCAACCCAAGTACCATTTCATGAGTACTCAACTCTTTCAAGTAGCAATAACTGAGATGACCAAACCTTTCATGCCAAAGTTTGCTCTCAAGATCCCCATGAGCAACAAAGCATGAAGCTGTATTAGAATCCTTAAATCCCTTAAAGTGAAATAGTCTTGCTCTATGGTCAATGTCTCCTTTAGCTATAAGGGAATATGGTTCTTGCAATTCTTTAATTTCAACTCCTATAGGAGAAAACTGGATTGTTTTCCCTTTACCAGATGTACATATTTGATAGATAGAAAGGAGGTTTGTAGAAATATCTAGAACATAAAGAACATCATTTATATGACCACCATCTAAGAGAATGTCACCTTTGCCTTTGATGGGAATGAAGGAAGAATCACCAATTTCAATGCTGCAAGTGGAACTTGAGGTAATAGAGGCAAATGACTTATGTGAGGAAGTCATATGATGAGTAGCCCCTGAATCTAGAACCCAATAATTTGATGAAGTCTTTATAGATTTCCCTTGAACATTTAAGGCCTTTCCAATTTTCTTTTTAATGTCATTTTTATGATCCTTCATTGCTTCTTCTAATTGTTGTAACCTCTTCCAACATTTGTTTACTGTGTGACCATCCTTTTTGCAATGAGTACAAGTTAAAGTGGATTTATCTTTTTTATTGAATTTTTCTTTGTTGGAATTTGAGGCCATCAAAGCCTTTGAAGAGGAGGGTGAGGACTCTATTTTAGAGAGCTTCATTTCTTCTCTAGTGAGCCTATCACAAAATTCTTCTAGT
This sequence comes from Wollemia nobilis, assembly GCA_028583015.1. Classification (NCBI taxonomy): domain Eukaryota; kingdom Viridiplantae; phylum Streptophyta; class Pinopsida; order Araucariales; family Araucariaceae; genus Wollemia; species Wollemia nobilis. The sequence goes on from JAQPPZ010000523.1 coordinate 29,162,414, forward strand.
GTAGGTATTTTAAAACTTGTACCAAGGGCATCCATTGTAGACAAAAAGGTTGTTGCAAATATCTAAAATGCTCCATTTAATTTGGCTAGAATAAGATAGATGCACTCTTCTTCTATTTTATTTTTGCCACTGCCTTTTAGTTGAGTGAGAATTTCCTTAAATTTTGTGAGAAAATCCACAATTGTGCTGAAGTCTTCAGGGGATACTGCTGTTAAGTCTGCTTCAAGCTGCATAGATCTTATTTGATCCACCTTACCAAATAGTTTTTTTAACTTTTCCCAACTCTCAAATGGAGTTTTACATTCAGAAATGTGAAACCATAAGCTTTCACTTACATTCATACTTATAATGCCCATTGTCCCATACATTATCCCTTTATGATTCTTTTTCAAATTCAGGTTGATTTTCTTCTAGTAGATGTGTGAGACCTTTTTGAGTTATGATATTTAATATTCTTGGTTTCCAGGTATGGTAGTTATGGGGATATGGTAGTTATGGGGATTGAGTGGTTCAATTGAATTTAGAGGATTCATTATGCAAAACAAATTAAGCAAAAAATGCTTCAGTAGTAGGAGAAGAACCAAGATGCAAAGAGACCCCCCAGAACCAAAGCAGCAATGAGGTGCAGCAAAATAGCACCAAAGCCCCCACCCAAAAAAAAATTATATTGATGTTACAAGGAATATTCTCACTGTAGAAAGCCTTTATTTGATATACATACAACAATTGAAAGTGAGAGAGGCTTATGAAGATGGAAAGAACAAAATATGGTAAAAAATACATAATCGGTGTTGGAATTTATCAGTAGATCATTTCAAGTTTATCTAGTCTTACACAAAAACAAATAAGACTCATATGAAGCTTCTTTATGCCTTTATCAACGTTCTGTCCTCTAGCATGAATCTACCCTCTAGCATGACTATAGAATCGAATAAATAATAGTTTCGGTGAGCATGGGACCTTCCACGACCTCAAAAAAATAAACCTTAGTTGAAGCTTGATAGCAGTATTGAAATTATGACAGCGTTGGTACTTTCAATACCTTTCGTTGACCACTATCTTTTGCATGTGTAGGCTAACCTCTTCTTTATGCACTTCCACCATTGGCCCTATGAAAACTTGGTGCAGGTGGGCTTTTCCCATGAAACACCCTCGCTTAGCAGATCGAGATGATATGGGAAGCTTCTTATGCCTTTTGAGGTACTATCATCTTTCGAGCAGAGCTTGCACTAATGACATAATGGTATTATAAAAGAAAAAAATATAAAGTAACTTATATACCTTGGGTGCACAAAGGAAGACTCAAAAGGAGAATGCAATGAAGATAATTATGAAAAATACTGGCAGCTAACACTAATTAGAAGAGAAGACGTCGATGTATCTCTTGGCAAGAAAGAAGAGAAAGCAAGTGCAGTGATTCCCTCATGAAGCCAAAGAATTCAGAGACTGAGGTTCTTTGAAAATAAGGAAGGTGAGGATAAAATAGATGAAGGAGCATGATAATTTCAAAAAAAAATCGAAGATGAGATCAAGCACCGATGGAGGAAGCCATTGAAGGGCACAAAGTGCGATGAGAACAAACGTCGATTGAAGGAAGGAGAAAATATGTCACGAGAACGTCATGAAATTTCTACTCCATGCCAAGAAGTGATACGACATCACAAAGGCAATAAAATAATAGTTGTTTTATGAATATAGCATACTCCAAGGATAGCGAAACTGATAGATGAACTATCACACTTTCCAATGGTCATAGCTTGCACTCATCTAGATACACTATTACACTTTTTCTACCACGTGATTTTATTGACTTTGAATATTTAGTTCTAGATGAACTATTACATCTTCATGATAGGATACATGCTCACACCTTCTGCAACTACCCAGTTTGCATTCCTCTAGATGAAGAATTACACTTTCGCTACAGAAGAATGGTCAAAATGGCCACAACTTTGTGCCTTGGTAGACGATGAATACTGATTAAAAAAAATTCCTTCCTAGGGCACAGATCAAGAATGCCACCCAACTTCGTGTCTTGAGAGACTATGAATACTATTCAAAAAAAAAAAAGAGTGCCTTCCTAAGGCACAGATCGAGAATACTGCCCAACTTCGTGTCTAGATAGATGATGAACACTATTCAAAGAAAATGCCTTCTCTTCACGCCTTGATAGACTACGAACTCTATTAAAAAATAATTCCTCCCCAAAACGTAGATCGATAAAGCTGGCAAGGGATATCTCAAATAGAGAACGTCATCGGGGGGCTACACATGAACCTCCAGGATGTTGGTCAAATACATCAACCAAATGATAGTGCTTATAAAAAAAATTCAGACCAATAGAGCAAAAAGAACACTCCTTGATCTTTACAAACACAAGTTACCTCTGCCAGTATATTGTGGACAAAAAAATGATAGCAGGTTCAACACGCTATTATTCCTCAAGTTCTCCACAAGTAAAAGGATTACCCAGAGAAAAACAATTAAAAAAAAGGATCTATTCTATTGAAAACAAGTAAATACAGTGCATGGGTAGAAAGATAATAGATGAAGAAAAGTGATTGTCCTGCAACTTCTAAATGATTTGAGTCAGTCAAAGAACTATCCAAAAGAGGATAAGATGAACCATATCAATGAAAATACTAGAATGCATGTAAAATCTAACCTCGCTCTGGTACCATGTTAAAATATTGAAAGACAATATTGAAAATAGGAAACTAGATATGCAAAGCATTACTTAAAAAGATCAAGAACTGATTGATTTATTCCATGGGATCAACTTTGTATAAATAGAAAAGTTGATCATTGTGAGTCGTTGGATTACAACAACCCAATAGATATGAGCTAGTCTTAAATAGGAGTTTATGTACCTCATGCAAGAGTGACAACTCCAATAAGAATATCCTAGTAGGACTTAAGATTTATTCTAACAAATGACACTATTTTTTCACCACCCCTTTCCTCTAAACTTGTCACCCCTTTTTTCTTTGTGTTTGCCATTTTTTCCATAGGTGTATACATCTTTCTTTGATGTATTTATTAGGCTTTAAATGCATCAAAGAGGGGGAAAATGTAGATATGGAAAGTTGACCCACCCAAATGAGTTGTTTTTCTTTAGAATCTCGTGGGAGGCTCTCAAACTTGCTAAGTACAAATTTGTATTCTCTTTTATTTTGTTTTGCTTTTATTTTATAACCTTGACCAAATTTATGCTCAGTAAATTATGTGGCGTGGATTTAGTAAATTTAAGTTTTTTATCTTAAAATGTCTAAATTTTGGGCCAACCTTTTATGGTGTCGGCTTGGCCAAGGTTAACTTTTTTTTATCACCTTTTTAGACCTCCAAAATATCTATAAGTAAAGTTGTTGGATCCCCTTTTTTCTAGCAAGAAAGAGATAAGAATTCTTTTTGGAAATCTTGATTTTAAGTGATCTTTTGTGCAATCCTCACTTTTTTTGGTGTTCTACGACTATGTTTTTGGTGTGCTCTTTATGATTTGCAAGTGGAGAAGCCTTAACAAAAAACTTATCCTCTTGAAGGAGGGGTCTTCAACCTTTACTCTTAATTCTTTTACAGGCTTATCAGGTTGTCCTATTTACGTTCATTAACCCTTTAATCATTTTTTTGTATTATAGCTGCATTTTTATCTCTATTTTTTATTTTAAGCTTCCTTGTGCAAATATGTGTTGTGTTTGCTACAAGGTGCAGATTCTATGAAAACCTTATTTTTTTGTATCATGCATTCTATCACCCTCTCCCCTTTATTTACGAAATCCATGATTGATAATTTACAAAGCACAAATTTGTTCTAGATAGGCTTTGGGAAAACCATTTATCCCCAAACCCTAAGGTTTTATTTGGCATATTTATTTTGCATTATTCCATTCCTGATGTTACTTTGTTTTTACTTTTGTCATTTTGTTTCACTTGCATTTAAATCATATTAGCTTGGGGGTAACAATTTTATCCCCAAACCCTAGATTTCCAATTTCTTATTAGTTTAACATTGTGTACATTATGTTTGCATCTAGTCCATTGTTTCATGTTATCATATCTTTTTGTGTTTCTTCCAAGGTCGAGATCATTTCAATTTTGAATGGTTAGCTAAAAGGACCAAGGGGGCTTAAATTTTGCACCTCCAAGCTTAGTCATATAGTGGCCTAAGTAGGCCTCCAAATGCTAATCAAATTTTCTAGGGTTTTGTGAAGTTGTTTTGTAGGATTTGAAGCTATTTGGATATTTTGGATGCAAGACAACCATCAGATCAGATAAGTTCCCTAAGTAAACTTCTTAGGCCATTTTTTTTTTCTTTCTACCTAATTTTGTTCAAAACCTAGATCATAAATAAAAGGAAAATATTTGATTATATTCCTAGGCATTCAAAATAGAAAAGCATATAGTTTTCATTCTAGGGTTAATTCTATTTGTGCATTCTCTTAAGCCCTTGTTAAAAGAGAAAGGAATTATTTATTTCAATTTTGGGTTTAGTCATCATTTAAAATCAATAATCATTCTAGGGTTAGTCCTTGATTGCTTGTATTTCTATTTGTCTGCATTGTTCTTCCATTTCTTAGCTTAAGTTTTAGAAAAGCCAAACATAGGTGTTTTTCTCAATATACACATAAAATATTCCATACCCATACTTGGAGCGAGTCCTTAAATTGTTCTTGGTGAACCCTTTGATCCCTAATCCCCTAAGTGTAGAAAATATAATACACCCCTGCGGTCACCTTGAATTTCAGGGGATCTTGCTAAGAATCATAAGTGACAAGGCAATTTTCCCCCTCTATACAAAGTATTAATAATTAAATTATTTACTCTTCTCATTACATAATATTATTGTTTTTTCTAATGCTAGTGTTAATTACTAACATTAGGATAATAATAATTAAATTAATTACTCACTTCATAGAATTAATTTAATTAATACCAAATGTTAATATTATCTATTAACATCAATATTTAATATTTTTAAGTATTAATAATACCAATATTATTATTAATACTTTATTTGATTAACCATTAATCAGACTAGTTCCATACTTTAAAAAACATGCAACAACACATGGGCTCTTGCTAAAAGTTGTCCTTGCTTGGACTAAGATGTAAATAAAAAATATGCACAATGAATATTTTCTTTCTTTAAGTAGGAGGCTTAACGATAACTACAAGGTTATCACCTACCTACAAAAGGATACCCTAATCATAGGGTAAGGGCTCCTAAAATCTTATAGCAACCTCTTTGTCTGATGGTATATATTTAATCAAATATACATATATGCAAATGCATATAGATGAGGGTTTTACCCTTTTTGTTGTCAATGAGCATTCATTCATAATTTCTCTTTTCTCTCAACTATGGTGGTTGTCCTATACCAATCCACCTATGAGAGTACCTAGTCCTATGACCAAAACAATTACCAATAGTACCATATTATAAAAACAATATAATCTAACTTTAGAAATCATAAAGTACAACTATCAACTCATCTTGATAGAACAAAATAGGATCATGCATTAAATATCAACACACTAGTACATCAATCAAGCAACAAGGGAAATTCTTTCCATGGTGGTCCATTATAACTATCCACATGTTTTGATGCATTGCATTCATCCTCATTCTAAAGCAAAAGTAGATGAAGCTAGAGGATAAATCCAAGTGACATATCTTCATTGGATATAACAATTAGTTAAACATAAATTATCTCATTGATTTCAACACCAATAATATGTATATGTTATGAACCTCTTTGCTCATCCATGGAAATCATTAGCAATTTGTAAAATTATTTTATGAACAACCTTAATGAATAATCCACATAAATTAGTATACGATAAAATATGTAAATTACTCACAATATTTTCAATTTATAATTCAAACCCTTAAGGTAGGGAAACACTATACAATACTTATTTTTGGAAGGAAGCCACTCGCAAGGATGCCACTTGCATTATTGGTGATGTGACCCAGGTTCAATCCCTATGGTGGATGTGTATAAGAAGTATTACTCAAATATATATATATATATATATCAACTTGATATATTAACACTCCCACTTATCCATATATATATGAACCTCAATTAACGAGTAGTCCAAAAGTTGTAATTCATTAAAATAAGCATGTCATTTGGTAATAGTTTGGAGAAAAAAGTCTACATTTTCGTAGCAATCTAGGAGTGAGAGTTGTTAAAAAATACAGAGAGAAGTCTATAGTTTGGTCATAGTCACAAAAAAATAGTTTGCAAAGCAGGTTGTTATTAGTTGCCAAAAGTACATAGTTTGCAAGCCATTAACAATTGTTAATCTCTATGCTAAACAAAAAAACAGATTGTAGAATAGGTTTTTATCAATTGCTAGAAGTACATAGTCCATAGGCCATTAACAATTGTTAGTTTGGAGTGTAAAATGAAACTTTTATTAAAATGAATAGAGCATACTTGAAGAATTATAAAAAAAAAATCTAGGTTTTGAAATGTTTAGATGTGAGATCATGGATTTGCCAATATTCAGTAGAAAGGATGACGATGCTAAGGAATGGTTGATGAAATAGGAAATTTTTTATTTAATTTTTTTATGATAGATAATGAAAGTGAAGATTTGGAATTACAAAAGACAGGAAGCTATTTTTTTTTATTTTCAAATTTTGTGTATAATCAAGAGTATACATACACACAAGAAGAATTTGAAGTTGTATTTTTAAGTAAATGGGGATCAAAATAAAAGGATAATAATGTATAGACTAAGGAATCTACATATTTTGTGTTAAGGCCAAACAATGGTCAAAATATTTGTTCAATATTAAAAATTATATTTTGCAGGTTCATGGAAACATCTAGAAGAAAACAATTATTATTTTCAGTAACCCTTGCAGTAAATGTAATTTTATTAATATGTCTTTGGCTAAGAGGTTGTAAGTTCAAGTAAAAAAAATAAAATATATATCACTTGAGGGAGAGAATGCTTTAATTTTTGAGGATTTGAAACTCACCATAGACAAATATATTTTACATATTGAGATGGACAATGTAGATATTGTTCTTGGTTATCCTTGGTTGCATTGATTGGGTACTATTAATATTGATATACAAAAACAATTCATGAAGTTTTGATACAATAAAATAAGATAAAAATACAAGATATTTGTTATCTTAAGGAGTAGAAATTAGGGGGAAAACAATAAGCTACTATATATTAACACTTCCAATTGTATGAACCTATTTTTCTCATCCATAGAAATCATGAAGAATTTGTAGAAATGTTAAATGAGCAACCATAATGAATAATCCACACAAATTAGCATAAGATAAAATATGTAAACTAATTCCAATATTTTTAATTTATAATTCAAACCCTTAAGGTAGGGAAACACCATACAATTCTCCTTATTGGAAGGAAACCACTTGTTGATATATCTCAACTTAAGATAAATACAATATTCTCTTCTTATCCTCTTTATGAGTCTTTTCCCAGATTTATAATGCCCGACTACCTACCACTCCTACTTATCCATACATATGGAATAATTACATATAATATAATATTATAATATGAATATAATATTATAACATTAGATACTTATCTTGGGTACCAAACTATATATTAGTAGATATGTAATTAATGAGAAGATTGAGTGTGCCCCTTTTTCAAAGCCATGTGCTATTAATAAAGTACTTGTTGTTGTGGTGATGAAACATCTAAGAGATGTTGTTGATTTTAATAATATAATAAAAATATTACTAATGAGGATGATAATATTAATTACCTACACCATCCACGTCAAGAAACAATTACAGTTCAAAGTGGTATATTAGTACAATTTGTGATGCAAACTTAGATTGTGTTCTAGACGTATCTAATTTTGGATCAATAAGCTAGAGCAAAATTTGAAATGAGATCATCCTAGCTCTAATGATCAGTATGGTGCAAAAAATGAACCTTAAATAGTTTTTAAAGCTCTTGTAACGAAGGAGTGGAAGAATTCCATCAACATTGAGTATCAAACATGATGAAGAACAAGACATAGCAACTTGTTGATCTTCCACCTAATAAGTAACCAATTGACTGCAGGTGGGTATTAATGACCAACTACAAATTTGATGGAAGCATCAAAAAATATAAAGCAAGGATTTTTAAAAAGGGATATGCACAAAAGGAACACATTTATTATGATGAAATATGTTCATGAATAGTGAATATCAAGACCATTTATATAGTTTTTGTAATGACTATACTATTTGGATGGAAGTTGCATAAAATAGATATAAAGAGTTCATTTGCCAATAGAGACTTTAATGAAGTATATATGATATGGCCAGAGGGATTTTTCATGCTTGGTCAAGAGAACAAGGAATGAAGGCTCATAAAATCTCTCTATGGGCTAAAGTAGGTATCCAAAGCCTAGTATGTGAAGATCAATGAGCATATTTTCCAATATGTACTTTCCATAGTTCTTATGATATAGCCTATAATTCTAAAGTAAAGGAATATAAATTGTGGTCATCATTAAGTATATATATGACTTGATTATCACTAAGAGTTTAGTGAAGTTGATTGAAGAGACCAAGAAAGCATTGAAACATTTGTTTAATATGACTAATATCAAGCTAATACTTTTTATATTGGCTTGGATGTGTGGCATACTAAGAACCATATGATCATGTCACAAAATAAGTATGTGAGAAAAACTTTTGAGATATTTTGGATAATATATTGCAAGCCCATTGATAATCCAATGTAAGTAAGATTGCAACTACATCGATATGATCCATCCCTATAAGTGAATAGAAATCTCTATTACTAGTTAATTGGGAGTAACATTAAACTGACATACACTAGACTAGACATCAACTATGTTGTGAGCTATCTTCCATGATTAATGTAAGAACCAAAGGTATGCCATTAGAAAGTAGCAATGCATGTACTTAGATATATCCATGGTATAACTGTAAAATCAAGTCAAATTATTATGGGCTAGAAGGAGAATGTCAAGGTTGAATGCCAATTTATAATGTATGGATCAAGGATTTGCCACCAAAATAGATTTTTCTACTAGTTATTTATCCAAAATAGAATACTAATGATGGATAATATTATAAAAAGAGGCTTTCAATTCCCTAACAAGTGTAGTCTCTATGAGAACATGGAGGAAGATGTTAACCACCTTTTTTTAGAGTGCCCTTTTTTGTAGGAGGTGCTAATGAGAATCTTAAACAAATTTCAAGTGTCTTGGGTTCTCCCTAAATGCCTACCAGATATTTACCTTCAGTGGGAAGCCCCCTTCAAAAGCAAGAGACTTAAAACTTTATGGAAATTTAGTCTACCTCATACCCTGTGGGGATTATGGAAAGAATGCAATAATCATATTTTTAAAGACAAGAAATAAGATAATATCTCCATGGCTAATAGAGAAATATATTTAACCTTGGATAACTCCAAGATTGTAAACTAGAAGGGAGTGTGGGAACCAAAAAATGAAAGCTCCATAATGAAAAATTGAGATCTAGAACCTGTTTCTACAATTGTCAATCCTCCCTTGAGTATCCTAAGAGCATAGATTAAGTAGAAACCCCCTTGGTAAATTGGATTGAACTAAAATTTTATGGGGCTATCAAAGGGAATCTATAAGATTGGTAGGGTATAGAGGCATATTTAAGGATTGAAGAGGTGATATAGTACTAGTTTATGTGGAAGCCCTAGGGGATCAGTCCAACCATTTTGCAAAGGCTAGATATTTGTTTATGGTAATAAACCTATTTTGATACTTACAAGTCAAGAACTTGATCCTAGAAGAAAATTATTTAAATATTATTTAAACCATGCAACAAAATTTGGAGGAAAGCTAGAGCATTGTTGATTTGATAAAATGGGTTAGACAAAATATCATTCTTAGAAAGGGTGGAGTCTGTTTACATTTACATAGAAGGGAATAAAGGAGTAGATTTTATGACAAATTTGGGAGTTCAACAGGAGGGACTTAGTGTTTGGGAGAGGTATTTTTCCTAATAACTCAAAAAAATTATAGATGAATAAAAATAGAGTTTAGAACAAACCTATAGATGATATTTGGGGGTATGTATCTAAATTCCTAGATAAGTCTAAACAAGCGATCCAAAAAGGGATGAAAGGGCATATAGGGAGTGTTGGAATTATGTTGAATATTTTCCATGTTATTCTGGACGGGTTAGCTCTAAAAATACTAAAATATTATGGGGGTTTAATCTATTTTTAGACCCATATGGGTGTTTTTGGGTTAATGTAATATCGGCCCATGGTTTTGTGCCCATGGTATTGTAAAATCCCATGTTGTGTTGTTGGTAAATAAAGCAGCACTTGAATGAGCGTTTGATAATGAATTTGCATGAAATGTAATCACAAGAGAATAAGGAGAAAAAGGGTATTATTGTATTGAAGATGATTAATTTTATACAATAAGGAAATATTCTTGCTGGGAATTTTCCCGAAAGGGTTTCCTAGGATAAATTCTTGTGTAATGTGTTCTTCTTATCTATTTTTCCTTTGATTATACAATTGCCATTTTTTAGAATTTATTTATCAGGGTATTATGTCTCTTCATTTGACATCATAGATAGGTTTTAGCTTTGTTCAAGGAATAAGGGTTTCAATACTAGGATAAATTGATTCTTGAGTGGGAGTAGTGCACGAAAGAATCTAAGAAAAGGAAAATTATAGGAAGCGCATGGGTAGAGATCAAAAAAATCAATGGATAGAATTTTGAGTTATGGAAACTCAAGATGGAAGATCTGATGGTGGATAAAGATTAGTGGGTTGCAATATCAAGAGTAAAACCAATAGTAACGACATATGAGGAATGACTAAATATCGATAGGAAGGTAAGGAGATCTATCAAATTATGTTTATCTGATTCAGTATTGTTGAATGTATCGACAGAGACCATGATAAAATTGTTATGGAAAATTTTGGGAGATATTAGACAAAATCATTGGTAATTAAACTTTTTATTTGAAATAAGTTGTATTCTCTTTGAATAAATTATGGTGACTCTATGACTGAACATTTGAATTCTTTTAATACTTTGGTAAGTCAATTAAATTTTATAGATGTAAAAATGGATGAAGAGGAAATGTGTATTATTTTACTTTGTTCATTACCTGACTCTTGGGATAGCCTAGTTATGAATATATCTAATACTACTTCTACATTGAAAATAGAGGATATAGTATGAACATAGCTATCTAAGAAAATGATATGAAAATAGTTCGGGTATTATCATTAGAAGGATGCCTTGGTTGTGATATTTCATTCTTAAGAAAGAAGCAAAAAGAAATCAGGAGAAAAGAGATCAAAATCTAAGGGAAAATTTTATATTCCTAACAAAAGGAAATGTTGGAAGTGTGATAAAATAGGGCATTATAAAATATATTTTAGATCTAAAAGGGTTGATGAAAGAACATCTGTAAAAATGAAGACCACAAATGAAGATTCAGGGAACCTGTTCATAGATGTAGCATTATCAAGTGAACACCATGAATCATGGTTGATTGACTTAGGCATTTATTTTCATATGACTTCTCATAGGGAGGGGTTCTATGAATATGAAAATATATATGGAGGTGAAGTCTTCTTGTGAGATAATTCAATACATAAAATAATAGGTCAAGAAAGAGTCAAATTTAAGTTACAATATGGAAGAGTTAAAATCCTTTCTAGTGTGCTGCATATTCCATGTTTGGAAATAAATCTTATATCTATTAGTAATATGAACGATAGATACAAGATGGAACATGGATGCTTAGTATTGGCAAGGGGATTTCATACAGGAAATTTGTTCAAACTTGAGGCTAGAACTGTAAGTATTGATTGCAATAACTCTTTAGTTGTAGATAAAATTAATATGATAGAATAAGATCCAAGTATTCCTATAGTGAAGACAATGTTGTGGCATCAACGCATGGGGCACATTGGTGAGAAAGGTATTCAAAAATTGAATCTGATTATCCATTAAATTTTAATTTTTGTAACCACTATGTTTATGGAAAGCAAACCAAAGTTATGTTTCCAAGTAGTGCTACAAGATCTGAAGTAATTTTACATCTAGTTCATAGTGATGTATTTAGACCTACAAAATTACCATCATTAGGTAAATCCATATATTTTGTTACATTTATAGATGACTTATCAATAAATACCTGGGTATACGTTTTACGATACAAATATTATGTTTTCAATAAATTTAAAGAATTCAAGGTTCTTGTAGAAAATTAGACAGAGAAAAATATAAAGGTTTTGAGAAGTGATAATGGTGGTGAGTATTTCTCTAATGAGTTTGAGCAGTTTTGCAAGGACTGTGGAATAGAAAGGCATATAACAACTCCATATAATCCACAACTGAACGGATTTGTAGAATGGATGAATAGTATATTTATGGATAAGGCCAGAAACATGCTAAGTTGTGCAGGGTTAGAAAATAAATTCTGGATAGAAGTTGTATTAACTACTTGCTACCTCATCAATATATCTCCTACCTTAGATTTGGTGAATAAAACTCCACAGGAAGAGTGGGCTGGTAAGAAACCCTCTCTCAGTCATATAATATTTTTTGGTTGTGAAGCTTATATTATGTCCCAAAAGAGAAAAATACTAAGCTAGACTATAAATTTGAGAAATACATATTTTTGGGTTATAATATTGGTGTGAGGATATAAGTTGTGGAATCTAGAAACATAGAAGATTACTTACGGTTGTAATGTGATTTTTGGAGAAACAAAAAGTGTTCTAAAATAGGAAATGCAACCAAACAAAGAACTAGAAATAGTTCAGGTAAAATTGGAACAGGAAGAAGAACCTATGGTAGAACCTAAATTATAGAGAGAGTTTGAAGAGGAATATCTAGATGAAGAATGTGAGAAGCTGAAGATGCAAAATTTAGAACTCCAATTTTAAGGAGATTATATCGGGTGAGAAGAATCCCAAAAATGTATAGCCCTTTAAAATATTGTTATGCATTTAATATATCAATTACTGATGAAGAACCCGATTGTAAAGGAAGAACTTAAGTGAGAATAAGTCTTGGAAAAAGGCTATGGAAGAAGAAATGGAGTCCCTGGATAAAAATAAGACATAAGACTTTGGTAATATTTTTTCTTCTATGGCTAAACTAACATAAATTAGAGTTCTATTGGCTATTTCTACTGCTTTTGATTTTGAAATAGAACAGATGGATGTAAAGACAACTTTTCTACATGGTGAACTTTATGAAGATATATATATGTCACAACCAAATTGCTTTAGGGTAAAGGTAACGAGGAATTGGTATGCATGCTAAAGAAGTCCCTTTATAGGTTGAAATAGTCTCCAAGGATGTGGAACCAAAAAATTGATAGATTTGTTTTGACACATGGGCTTGGAAAAAGCAAAACAAACCCATGTGTATATTTTAAAAAGGAAGGTGAAAATTTTGTTATAATTGTATTGTATGTGGATGACATGTTGTTAATTGGTAACAATAAGGAGATGATAAAGTTACTAAATTTGTAGTTATCTTATGCATTTGACATGAAGTATTTGGGTGTTGCAAAAATAATTTTGGGTATGGAAATAATAAGGGATCATGCAAATAGAATTTTATGGTTAAAGCAAAGGGAATATGTTGATTTGATACTACATAGGTTTAGGATGCATGATTGTAAACTAGTATGTACTCCATATATGGTTGGTCAAAATTTATCTGTTAAACAGTGTCATAAAATAGATGATTAAATAAAAGAAATACATCATGTTCCTTATGCTAGTGATGTTGGCAGTCGGATGTATGCAATGGTCTATAATAGACTTGATATTACACATGTAGTGGGAGTATCTAGAAGATATATGTCCAATCCAAAAAAGGAACATTGGATGATGAGCCTCAAAATTGCTCATTTTTTGTACTCTTTTCCCTATAAAGTGTGGCACTTATTCTTGTAGATATAAATGTTTATGAAAATTATATATATTTAACAGTTTATTTTCCATGTTATCTAATATTTGTCTTTAAGTGTATTTTGTGTATATTTAGTGGAAATTATTGCATTTTAGCATGTTTTCATTGAGGTCCCACTTGGACCTGGAATTTACAATTTCAAGAAGGAAAAATAACTGTGGTGTGAAGTATAAAGTTAGGCACCCGATTCCCTTTGATCACCCAACTTTTTTTTGGTACTTAAATGTTAGGCGCATGCTTCTTGTTAGGTGTCTGCTTCTAGTTAGGCATCAATTTTTTGTTAATATCTTGTTCTTGTTAAGCGTATGCTTTTCATTAGGCACCTAATTCTTTTGTTGGTGCATGCTTCTCAATTTTTAAAATTAGGTACCCAATTTCTACTAAAGTTAAATTATAGCATGACTTTGTGGTCGATAGAACATAGTGAAAAATTAGTAACAAACATAAAGAGAATATGAGCATTGAATTTGAACAAGGGACAATGTCAAAGGTGACTAGTCATCTATTTTCTAGCTTCTACATGAAAGATTTATGCAAAATGGATAATTCTAATATCAGACATATTCTGAAAATAGAATACGTTGAATTAGCTCACCAAGATCAATATTTTGCTTGATTTTGTAATTCATGCAAGTAGTTGTAAAATAAATTCATAATTTCAATTTGATTTCAAAATTTTAATAGGGTGGGATCGCATATTTTATAAATATGTAGGCCACCCCTGAAGATGAAGCCCCTGGAATTTTCTCGTAAATTCTCTTGCTATAGTTGTGAATAAAATTCTTTTGTTATTTTTTTGTTAAATCGTCTAAAGCATCCAGTGAAGATGAATGTGGGTAGAACCTGCTGGAAGCATGGGCCCACTTATAATAGAGTTATTGTTGAACTTTGTATGTAGCTAAGTGTGAACACATTTGTATGTAGCTTAGTGTGAACACATTTGTAATTCTACATTAGCTCAGTTTAGGTTAGCATATTTCTTGTTGAGAGAGATTATAGGAAGAAGTTAGACAAAATATATGTTTAGAGAATGCAATTAAGTTTACGTAAAATGATGGAGCTTCAATTGTTTTGAGCTCAAATTAGATTTCTTCCATCCTATAAATTATAACCAATGTTTACAAATCATATCATAGCAGAGGTTAAGTACTCACACCCTAAGTATTGCCCATCACTATTGTGAGTTTAGTCTTTAGGAGAGATATGTTAGTGATCTATGCATAAGACAATGCTTAGAAAAACTAAAATGAATACAGTGGGGACATCTTGCTATTGGCGTGATATAGTGTGTTATGAAAGGATGATTAGTTGTTGTCTTTGTTTATGTTTTGTTATTCTGGAAAAAAACAGCGTGTGTGTTTGTTGTGAAGTACAATTAGAGGTGATTGGAGGTATAATCAAGCTAATTGTGAGCCACGAAGAAGGTGGGCATTAATTTGCATTGAAGCCACTATGTTAAAAACTTGTGTCAAAGGGTGGATATCTATTTTTTAAATTCATTAGAATGGAGGTGAACATTACATTGCATTAGAACGAAGGTTAACCTTGCATCAAGAATGGAGATGATTTAATTCATAATTTTCTAGAGAAAATTTTGATTGCAATGTCTGGAATGAAGATGTTTAGATTCACGTAAAACAAAAAGGCCCAGATTCATGACGAAAGTCATTGAAATATGCATGAAGGCATTGTGATTGTGCATTCTATAAAAAAAGGATGATGTGAAGGAGAAAGCGCTATGACTGTGCATTCTAAAATAATAAAAAAATGTGAAATAGTGGTGAAGAGAGCTCATTTTTCATGAACGAAGTGAAATTTTGATCATGAGACCAAACTATTGAAAGAACACATGATCACGTATTTGGCTTGTTTGTTTGTGAGACGAGACCGGTGCTATTTGGAAGCTGGCGACAACGTCTTTGGTAGCACAATGAAACCAAAAATTGGCCTGTGAGTGCAAGATCAATTCTAGCACGTGTTGAGAACTTCTATGAGTGCATAGTAGGAAGTGCATAGGTTTGAATGGTAAGGTAAAATTATAGAAAGGTAATTTTTATTTTGTAAATAATATTAAATTTTTAATCATTTTTTTAATAATTTAATATTATTTTGATTAAAATCATTTATTTTAAATTTATGATTTTTTAGTCAAAATTATTTTATAATTACTTAATGAATGATAAAACTTTAATTTTTTAAAATTAAAAAGTTTAAACCAAGAGGGAGTTAACTTTGTTTAAAGATCTTAACACAAAGGAGTATTCTCATTTTGTTAAGTTAGCAATGGCTGCTAACAATAATCTTCCTATCCCTGAGTTCAACGGCCTGGATTATGAGTATTGGTCTATCAAGATGAAGACCTTACTCATTGGCAAAGGGCTATGGGATATTGTAGAAGAAGGCTACAATGAACCTCAATATTGGACAACCTTGAGTGCAATCGATAAGACTGCTAAGAAGGATACCCAAAAGAAGAATTTGTTTTCTCTCTACCATCTCCAAGTAGCTTTGGAGAAAAGCATATTTCCAAGGATTGCTTCTTGTTCAATAGCCCAAGAAGCATAAAACTACTTGAAATATATCTATCAATAAAGTGATCAAGTGAAGCAAGTGAGTCTTCAAACCTTGAAGAGAGATTTTGAAAATCTCAAAATTGAAAGTGATGAAAGTGTAGGTGATTATTGTATTAGAGTGAAAGCCATTGTAAACAAAATGCAAACCCTTGGAGAAGATATTAAAACTAAAGCAGTTGTCAATAAATTATTGAGAACACTTCTTCATAAATGGAACCATATTGCTATCATTATTTAAGAGTCTAAATATTTGCCTACTCTAACTTTTGATGCTCTAATAGGTTCTTTGATGTCTCATGAAGAGATATTATAGGGTTTTACTTCATCAAGCTTTGGAGGTGATGACAAAGCATTCTCATCCAAGGAAGGTAAGGCTTATGTAAGAGGACAAGGTAGATGACAAGCAATATACCAAGGAAGAGGAAGAGCAATATGTAAAGGTAGATCAAGATGTGGCAACCAAGGAAGAGGAAGAGGAGGTGAAAAATCAAAGAAATCTTGTTACAATTGTGGTAAGGTTGGTCACTTTGCTAGAGATTGTTGGTCCAAGCCTTCTCAAGAAGGGCAAGGTAATAACTATGGAAACTATGGAGAAGAGGAAGGAAATTCTTCAAATTTATTCCTCACATATGGAAAATCAGATCAAAATCTTAATGAAACTTGGATTTTGGATACTGGTTGCTCAAATCATATGAGTAGTAAAGAAGAGCTATTTGCTACAATGGATTCCACCTACAAATCATGGGAGCCATGGAGGTTCCAACCAAATAAGGTACAAAGAAGGTAAACAACATCTATTACACCCCCAAACTCCAACATAATTTGCTTAGTGTTGGAAAAATCATGGAAAATAACTATATGCTTGTTTTAGAATATGAAATATATGTAATTTTTGACAAAAATAATTGTAATAGAGTTTTTACACAAGTACCTATGACAAATAATAAGTTGTTTCCTCTTAAGTTTGAGGAACAAGGAGGTGCTCAACTTGCTAGTGTAGCCATTGAAAATCCAAGTGTGCTTTGGCACTTAAGATATGGTCATCTTAACTTTACAAGCTTGAAGTTGTTGACTTCACAAGCTATGGTATGTGGATTGCCAAACGTTGAAGAGAACAAGAAGGTGTGTGAAGGATTTGTTTTTGGATAACACTCAAGAACAAAGTTTCCAAGAGTACAAGCATGGAGAGAAAGACATCCACTATAGTTGGTACATTCAGATATTTGTGGTCCAATGAATACCAAAATCTTGGATAAAAATTCTTACTTTCTCACTTTCATTGATGATTTATCTAGAATGTGTTGGATTCATTTTTTGAAAACTAAAGATGAAGCTTTTGAATGTTTCAAGGATTTCAAAAATAATGTAGAGAATCAAAGTGAGTATTTTTTAAGGAGATTAAGGACTAATAGAGGAGGGGAGTTTTGTTCAAATGCATTTCTAAAATTTTGTAAATATTATGGGACCAAAAGGTAATTAACTACTGCCTACACCCCACAGCAAAATGGTGTGGCTGAAAGAAATAATCACACTATTGTAGAAATGGCTAGATCAATGCTTCAAAAAAAGCAACTCAGTAACATGTATTGGGTTGATGTTGTTAGAACAAGTGTTTACATTTTGAATAGGAGTCCTACTTCTAGTTTGGATGGGATGACTCCTTATTGGGGATGGTATGAAAATAGCCAAATGTAAAACACTTCAAAGTTTTTGGTTGTATTGCATATGCACACATTACTAATGAGACAAGAAAGAAACTTGATCCCATAATTCAAGCATGTATTTTCATTGGGTATTGTGAGTCTTCAAAGGGATATAGGCTCTACAATCCAACTACACACAAAGTTGTAATTTCCAGAGATGTGATTTTTAATGAAGAGGGAGTGTGGGGTCATAAAAAACTTTTTGTTTATGATGGGTTTCAAGATGCAAGCTCCTCTCAAGTGTATCCCATTAATAAAATTAGCACTAGAAATCCTCCTCTAAATAAGAGTTCTACTCCAACAAGTGCAACAAGTGCTACTCCAAGTTTTTCTCCACAAAGATCAGCAAGTTCTTCTCCAATGCCAATGGAAATAGATTCACCATCAAGAGGTAAGAGAAAACTTCAGTACCATCCCTCCTACCAAATTTTGGATAAGAATTTTCAAAAAATATACACTAGAAGTCAAGCTAGTGAGATGAATGAAGTTTTGAAAATACTTAAAAATTTACACATGTATGGTGATGATAACTCCCAAGAGCCTAAGGGAGATGTTGTAAACTATGCTTTAATTACTAGTGTAGATATAGATCCATCTAGTTATGAAAAAGCATGTATTCATGATGTATGGCAACATGCTATGAAAGAGGAAATGACCTCTATAAAAAATAATGATACTTGGGAGCTAGTGGAGCTTCCTAAAGGCAAGAAATGTTTTGGATGTAAATGGGTCTACAAGACCAATTTCAATGTTGATGGGATCATTGAAACACACAAGGCAAGGCTAGTAGCAAAAGGGTTTACTCAAAAGTATGGAATTGACTATGAGGAGACCTTTTCTCCTGTTTCTAGAAAAGAGACAATTAGACTAGTCCTTTCATTGGCTGCCCAAAAAGGGTGGAAAATTCAACACGTGGATGTTAAAAGTGCCTTCCTTAATGGGTACTTGAATGAAGAGGTTTTTGTGTAGCAACCTCAAGGATTTGAAGAACAAGGTAAGGAGAACCTTGTCTATAAATTTAAGAAAGCATTGTATGGTCTCAAGCAAGCACCAAGGGCATGGTACTCACGCATTGATGGCTACTTTCAAAAGTATGGATTCACCCGGAGAAAAAGTGAACCTACTCTCTACTACATGAAACAAGGTAAAGACATTCTCATTGTATGCTTATATGTGGATGATCTAATATTCATGGGTAGTAGTGCTAATATGAATAAGGAGTTCAAAAACTCCATGATGAAATAATTTGAAATGAAATATCTAGGCTTGATGCATTACTTCCTAGGCATGGAGGTACATAAAATAGGAAAAGGTATCTCCATATGTCAACACAAATATGCACAAGAAATGATAAATAAATTTGCTATGGAGCAATGCAAGTATGTTGCAACTCCAACAGGTCATGGGATCCAATTAAGCAAAGAATATGGAGCACCAAAAGTTGACATGACCACTCACAGTAGCATGGTTGGGATTCTAATGTTCCTCACCAACACAAGGTCGGATATTCAATATGTTGTTTCTCTAGTTTCAAGGTATATGGATGATCCATATGAACTTCATCTACAAGCAACTAAAATAATTTTGAGATATGTAAAGGGTACATTGGATTATGGGATCCATTACCACAAATGTAATTCTATAAAATTAGTTGGCTTTAGTCTTAGTGATTGGGGCAGAAATATAGATGATCAAAAATCTACTTCAGGGAATTGTTTTAGTCTTGGGTTAGGACTAATTACTTGGAGTTCCAAAAAGTAAACTATTGTTGCACTATCATATACTGAGGCTGAGTACATAGCAATCACAAATGCTAGTGCCCAAGCCTTATGGTTGAGAAAATTACTTGAAGAAATAGGTGAGAGATAAAGTGGTCCTACCATATTGTATTGTGACAATATGAGTGCCATCCAATTGGTATATAATCCTATCCACCACAACAGGTCAAAACACTTTGATATGAAGTATCACTTCATTTGAGACATGGTGAAGAAATAGGTGGTTAAGCTATGATATTGCAGCACTTTGGACAACATAGCAAATATCTTCACAAAAGGATTTGCTAAAGCTCAGTATATAAATATGAGAGACTGTCTTGGCAGCCCTCTCAACTTTATGGGGGAGAATGCTAAACTTTGTATGTAGCTAAGTGTGAATGCATTTGTATGTAGCTAAGTGTGAACGCATTTGTATGTAGCTAAGTGTGAACGCATTTGTAATTCTACATAGCTCAGTTTAGGTTAGCATATTTCTTGTTGAGAGAGATTATAGGAAGAAGTTAGACAAAATCTATGTTTAGAGTATGCAATTCAGTTTACATGAAAATGATGGAGCTTCAACTGTGTTGAGCTCAAATTAGATTTCTCCCATCCTATAAATTGTAACCAATATTTGCAAATCATATTAGAATGAATCAAGTGTTCAGTTATTCCCTTCCTTTCCCTTGTTTTCTATTATTTCTTTTATGTAGATTAATTTATTTCTCTATTATTTCCCCTATTTTTTGTGATTTCTAGTAAAGTAACAATTTAATTTTTGTATGCATTTTGTCTTGCTTGCATAGATGTAGGATAGGTTGTTTGTTGGGAATTAAGAATTAAAACTTCAATGAACACAAACACCCCCCCAAACCAAGAATCGAAGGGACTCATCTCTGAAAAATAAATTATAAGCATACATTGTGCACGGCTACTTGCAAGTCTATGAGCTACCCCAGGTTGACAAATTAAATGGAGGCAATCATTTGAATGTATGAAATTCACTAATATTTTGCCCAACATTTTGGCACTATTGTCAAGGAGTAGCCATTATAATTTCCAGTTTTGAATGAAGCATAGTAGAAGTAGTTTAGATTGTTTTATCCAGAAACCTTCATATGAAACTTTGTATGAGTACACCTAAGAATAGGGGACCAGATGGTCATTTTGTCTAAAACAAAGAAGGTGTTTCTTATAATCCTTCTAATTTAGTAGAATTTGAACCTGATATTAAAAACTCTCCATCACCATATCCACCTATGAATTGGCAAGAACACCCATTATTTGCTTAGGATATTTCTAAAATAATTTAGCAAAATCTTAGAGTAGGATCAGAGATAAGTAGAGTTCAATCTGAGGAAGATCTACTAAATACTGAACACTAGCAAGTAGTATTATATGGAACCATCTCAAATACTAACTTATTCATCCTTTTGAATGATAAAAGAAATGAATTAGAAGCATTTTCATCTGCTCTAAACACAATAGATGTAGAAACTCCAATAGAGGATAGAATGGCATAAAATCTAGAGGAAGCATCCACTAGTTTTAGTTTTCCAATAGGAGAGATAAGAGGAGATCACAATATGAAACACATCTCTCATGTCCACATTCAAACCTTTATAGGACTTTCCACATAAGATCCAGACCTATTTCTATTAAAATTTGATGCTTTATATAGATATGTGGATTACACCACAGATTCTAAAAAACTAAAATTATTCCCTTCCACCCTTGATGATTCAGCTTTATGCTAGTTCATCGGCCTAGGGGGATAGATGGATAACTACCTAGGAATAGTTGAAAAAACTTTTCTAGAGTAGTATCAAGATTTAGGGAGAGATCAAGATGCAAGAGAAGAATTCCTATAATTGACACAAAAAGAAGGGGAATTTGTGGAAGAATACTAGGATAGATTTAGCTTCAATTGCAAAGATCACCCATTCAAAACTAGGAGATAGGTCATTGAGAAGTATTTTTTTGAAAGGACTAATGAATGAATCCATGGAAGACTTAAAAATGATCTTTGGGGGTGATATTTACCAACACAAAATGGATGATATTTGGTGTTTGTGTTGAAACTTCTCAGGAAGAAAAAGTAAGTTGATCCCTAGAAATGTTAAGCAGTCAACCATTGTCACTAAAATAGGTATAGTAAATATGTTGGAGGATCTTAAGAGTGATATGGTATATTCTCTTCCTCTTCAAATGGATACCTTTCTACTTAAAAAATAAGCAGGAGAATGAGGTAGCATTGGCCTACTTTTATCCTAAATGTAGAGGCAAACACCCCAAAAATGAGTGCCTAGAAAACAAAGTTTGTGTATGTTATGTTTGTAAAAATGATCATAAAACAAATTTGTATCCACAATTAATGAAATATAAAGAGGAACCTAAAGTATAAGAGGCATAATTCATGGGTAATAGGAGTAAGTGGCAACAGTCCCCTATGGGTAATAATATGCAATCAATAATGCTATATTATGGGGGCAAAAATTACCAAAACCAAGGTCAAGCCCAACCACCCAGTATGGGTTGGTATGGGCAAAAACCTTGGAATCCATTCCCCCAAGGAGTAAATACTTACAATTCCTACCCTTTGATGTAAAACTAGTAGCCTAGGTAGTAGTAAAGAAACTATAATGCTTAGAATCAGTATCCATAGAATCCTACTCTAGCTCCACCACAGCCAAATCTACCTGCTCTTCTTGCTTCACCTTAGTTACTAGAATAGCCTACTTCAAATCCAAACAATAAATAGTAGTCATCCTATCATATGGAAAATGAGATGTACCCTATGTAAAAATATTAAGGTATATTATGATCCTATCTAGTTAAAATCAGGAAAACAATTAGGTTTAGAAGTCATTCCTCTTGTAGAAGAAGAGGAACACATAGATATAGGAAAAGAGGAATCACCCCTTATAGAGGAAGTAGAAGAAGAATCAAAACTTTTGCATAATAAATAAGGGGTTCCACATTTCCCACAAAGGTTACAAGAACCCAAACCAGTACAAGAAAAGTTTGATATCCTCTCTAGTTTAAAAAACTTTATGGTTACAATCCCTCTCTTTCAAGCCATCAGGGATATATCTATCTATGGCAAAGGCCATAAGAGAGTTGTGCCTCAAGAAACCAGGGAGGAAACTAGCTAAACCAATTATTTTGGTAGGTTAGTTAGCTGACATGATGATAGAAAATACCTATAGCCAGAAGTATTTAGATCCAAGAAGCCCTGTGTTAACTGTAAAAATAGAGGGTTGTGTTTTACCCAATACACTAGTAGATTTAAGGGATATCATCAATGTCATGCCCTAGGAGACCATGGAAAAATGAAAATTGACTAATATGAAGCCCACTAAAACTATGCTATAGTTAGCATACAGGTCTATAGTGCTCCCTGGGGGAATGCTGGAAGATATCACTATTACAATGGATGCATGGGAGTATCTAGTATATTTCCTAGTGCTACAATCTAAGTCTGGACTAGGTGGATACCCACTAATCTTAGGTAGACCTTTGCTGGCAATAGTTGATACTTACATAAGTTGTAGATATGGGTAGATGAATTAATCATACATCCACCTGCACAGTCTACATATTTTTTAGGAGAACTTGAGAATGAAAGTCAAAACATTGGTGATCTACCCATGATCCAATATGTCATAGCATTTGATGATTTGGAAGATGAAATTAATGAGGATAGGTTGATATCTTATTTTTTTAGGGAGAACCCTCATATCCTCCTCTTGATTTGCAATTAGTGGGATGAAAATACCACCATTTTCAGCAAATAGAAGTTGCACCTAGTAGAATGTTGAACATAGATAGCCAATTAATAGCTAAATAGCAAACCAAATTGAAACAAATATTGGAAAAACATCAAGTTGCATTTGCTTGGGAGTATTCTAATATGAAAGAATAGCTCCTGAGACTTGTACTCATAGAATATATCTGGAAGACTATGTTAAACCATTAATACAACCACAGCGGAGAATGAACCTAGCTATGAAATAAATTGTCAAAATAGAGTTATAAAAACTCCTCATAGTTGGATTCATTTACCCCATATCAGATAGTGAGTGGGTATCACCATTCATGGTGGTGCCCAAAAAATTGGAAAGTTGAGAATTTGTGTTGATTATAGGTTTCTCAATAAAGCAACCAAGGAAAACCACTTCCCTTTACCCTTTATAGATTAGGTCCTTGATACCTTAGCATACAATAAATACTTTTCTTTTCTGTATGGGTTTAGCGGATACTAATGAGGCAAAAAATTGCCTCATAAAGGACTACTTTGATAAAATTTTAAACCCATTTGGAACTACTTGTGTTGTGATTTTATGTTAATATTAGAGATACTATGCATTATGTGATGGTATTTACATGTTAAGATGATGAAAGTGCATATACTTTGTTTTATATTATGTTTTGGTTGTTTATTTTAGTATATTCTGCATTAATCTAGGTATTACAATATTTAGGTACTTCATTCATAAGGTTTATGTTTCTTACATAAGTGTATTTCACCATTTGCCCATTTTTTTAATTACTTTAAGGTGCCAAGAACTCTGTCAATAGTTGACTGTGCAGGAAACTGAACTTTTTCCATACAAATTATAGCCAGCTATACATATACAGCATGGCATGGAATTTTCCCACTCCAGCTCAAACCAAAAGTGGAATTAGTCATCTAGGTGCTCATAGAAACCGTATCCACCACCATAGTTGGTCGCATGTGCTTCTATTGCCAGATATAACAACAACCTTGTTTTGTTGCCTGATATTTTAGAGCTGCTCTAAAATAAGCGCAGAGGGTTTAAAACTAAATGAATGCATCTTTAATCACCATAAATAAGAGGTAAATGATGACTACAATCATTTTAGGATTATCCTTATCCATTCTTACAACTGTCCCTCACCAGTGGAAGCCAGCAGCTTGAGTGGAGAAGGCCTGAAGGGTCAAAACCTTGCATTTGTGGAAGAACAGAATTGAAACAATTGTAACAGTCCTATGTAACAACATTAAACCTTATCTTTAATGTACATTATTTGTATAAATAAAGTGCTCCCATCTGGTTGAATATGGAGAGAAGGGAGGAAGTAAGTAATAGGAGTTTTATATATTGTAATTGTGTATTACAGCAACATAGTAGTCTGTAGGTCTTTCCCTGCACTACTGTTATGTTGTTGGGAATGAAATAAAGGTGCATAATTTGTCATTTATTTATGTTCAATTTTGCATTGAGTGTGAGGAATTAATAGTTTAGAGCAAGTTTATTTGCCCTCTGTTGGTTCAGGAAACAAGGGCCACTTCTAGGTCTAGAGGAGGGTTTTTACCTGACAAAATTTTGCTATTTCTGGCTGCAGTAGGTCAGTAGAGATCTGACAGTTTTTGAATGGTTAGTGATTAGGATAATTTGGAATTTGAATGCATGGTAGCTAACTCATCTAGAATAGATTTTATAGCATAACATTTTTTGTTTCAGCTTCAGCATTTTCAGTCTGTATTTCCAGTTTGCATCAGAGAATTTTTGGTTAATTCAGTTTGCTACAGATTTGCAATATTTGCTTACCAACCTTTGAATTTCATCATTGTATTAAGTTTCATTTTTTGCAAGTGTGAAGTTTCAATTCTAAAAATTTTCATTGTTGTTATAGTTAATTCTGTGATTTCAATTTTGTTATTTTAAATTCTGTTAATTAAATTATGCTATTTTTGATGAGGCCTGGAAATGCCTCAATCATAACATGTTTTGAACACTGAAATTGCCTACAAACTCTTATGTTTAATCTAATATGCTAGTTAAGTTAATTCAATATGTTGTGTATTAACTATTTGCATGATAAATGTATCTCGAAATACTATATTCTGATTTTTACAGCTTTTTGCATAAGTTTTATGTTATTTTGTTATGACTTGCTAAATGAGATATGCTTAGGTTGATAGCAACATTTCACTAATCATGTTTTGATATGTCTCAAGCATTTATTTTACCTAAATCTGGCAACAGTGCAAGCAAACTATTACTATGCAACAAAAACTGGTTTTTCCCATGTAAATTCTAGCCAGCTGCCAATGAATGGCAAGGCATGGAATTCACATATGGAAAGAGATGAAGACCATTGGAATCTGATCCTGAGAAATAACCCACATGAGAAATGCAGAGGAAATCATTTAAAGAGCACACATTTGTTCATTCCGAAGTCTCTTCGGAATGAACAGATATCTTCGAAATGAGAAAACACAGTGTCTTCGAAATGAGCGGATCTTCCGAAATGAGAATTGCAGTATCTTCGAAATGAGCCACTTATCTTCGGAATGAAAATAGAATGTGCTTTTTGACTTGTTGACCAAATTTATGACGCTGGAAAAAGGGAAATAAATATTGAAAAGGGTAAGGGAAAATATCTCCCATCTAACTTTGTCGTCCTTGCCGACCAAAGCCACCATTTATGGAAAGATCAAGTTTGATCTTCTTCTAGGATAAAACCAGGAATTGTTGCAGCATAATAGGATTAGATCTTTTGAGATATTCTCAGTTGTCAAGTAGATCTTAGGACATCTATAAATATGGCTCCCATTCAGGTTGAGCTAAGTAGGAGATAGAGAAAGCAGAGAGTAGAGAAATATAGGAGAAAATAGGCAATAATCAGAAAAGTGACTGTTACAGCTCGTAATAGGTTTTCAGCAGAATTATTGTAATCATGTTCTTGAATCAATAAAGTGTACTATTTCTATTTCATATTGCTTGTAAATGAGTGTGAGTAAGATCTAGAGAGAGAGAGACTCATACCTTCTTCTGGACAAGGAGGTTGGCCACTTCCAGACCTAGGAGGAGGACTAACAATAGGTTTTTATTCTGATTTTGTCTGTAGCAGAATGAGTTGTAGAACTTGTCATTTCATTTCTTTGTAAACAACTAATAATATTTGCAATCTTAGCTTATTTTATGTTTTGTGATTAATGGTTTGGTTGTAATCTCCACTTTCAAGGAAAGCTTTCAATTTATTGCAGACTGTCATTTCCAAGAATTTACTATTTTCTGTAATTTCTTGCATTTTGTGTTTGTTGTCAACCCCTCGCACGTAAGATTGACAACCTTCTGTTACAGAGCCTTGACAGGGTTTCATTTCCATGCTATAAGTAGGTTTCCATTGCTGCAAAAGTAAATAGATTTCCTTTCTGCAATTATAATCGGACTTCTAATTCTCGCAACTCGTTATTTTCTGCAACATAATTAGGTCTCATTCTCCAATTGTAATTAGGATTTCATTTCTGCAGTTAATGATTAGTTTCCATTTTTGCAACTTATATTAAGGTTTAATTTATGCAATTTAGAGATAGGAATGTCCTAAATCCCCCACATAATCGGTTTCACCAATAAGACCTGTTGCTCCAGATTGACCTAAGTTATAACCCTGTTCACCCCTTCTTCCGCAGATAGCCTTGTACACTGCCCTGGATTGACAAATTCATTGAGAATTAATGATGTGTATAATGACTACGCATCATTTTGGCACCGTTGTCAAGGAATTGTGTTGCTAGAAGGTGACAACAATCCAATAGCTGTTAATTAGACTGAGCTGTGAAGATTCAAGATAAAATATGAATAGAACAACTGGTTAAAGTAACAACTATTGACCTATAATTTATGTCATTTAAGAGTAAACATGAATGAGTAAGTCTAGGGATGAAAAAGGTAGAATTACCCAAAAGGATCCCTGGCTTGTTCCATTAAGAAGATCTTCACGCCTAAGGGGTGAATCACCTGTGTTTGAATTACCAAAAATATTGAAAGAAAAATCACCAGTCTCACCATCATTAGAACATTCTGAGAAAGGAAAATCACCAGTCTCACCATCATTAGAACATCCTAAGAAAGAAGAATCATTAGACTCATCATCAACAGAGGATCTTGGACCTCTTGAGAGTGAAATTTGGATAGGTTTAACTGTTCCCAAGGAACAGGAAACTATGGCAGAGGGAGGCAATCTAGATAGAGATGGCCAACATGGCTATGTCCATAATGAAGGAGATGATCAAGATATGCCCCAACCTTCCAGAACATTTGAATATCCTATCCGTTTGAATCCAACACAAAACTCTCCCATGAAAACTATTTCACCTTCAGTACTTCCAACCTTTCGAGGTGTTGTATCTGAAGATCCTGATCAATTTTTGTTTGAATTCAAGGTAGTGTGTCAAACCTATGATTATGTAAATGACAATCAGAAACTTAAGGTCTTTCCCTCAACACTTAAGGACTCAACATTACGCTGGTTCATGAGCTTAGAGCCAAATTCCATCCGAACTTGGGATCAAATGGAAACTGTGTTTTTAGACAAATATCAAGAGTATTGTCATGTAAGGAACAGGAAAGATGAGTTATTCAGGATTAAACAGGAAGATGATGAAACATTAGAAGACTATCTTGATAGGTTCTCCTTTGTTCAAAGGAGATGTGGACTTGTAGAACCGGAGTTATGTAAAACCATATTTTTGAGAGGATTACAAGATGAATCCAGAGAAGTATTGGATTTGATGGGAAAAGGGGATGTAAATACTCTCAGTAATGAGGAAATTATGGGTCTCTATAGAAATTACTCTCGCAATAAGTAAGGAAGAAGAAAAAAGAGTACAAATGGCACTGATGTAAAGGACCTAATAGAGGAACTTGCAAATTTTAAAACTGATATCCTAGTGCAATTAAACACAACTTTGGGGGAAATGTCTACAAAAGCAAAAACCATAGAACCTTTGGCAATTTATTGCCCAAGATGTAGAAATAAACATGCTTTGCAGGAATTTCCTTTGAATAAAACATCTATCTCAACCATTTGTAGTATCTGTTCAAAGAAGCATTCAACTGATAAATGCCACCGCTACCACAACTCAAAACTGTGTTAGAAAATCAGACCGAGGAACTCAACTATGTTGGACCAAAACAAGGGGGAAATTTCTCTCAATACCAAAATCCCCCTCATTTTCCTACAAATTGGGGGCATAATCCTTGGACTATGCCTTGGGGACAATCATAACCACCCCAACGTCCTTGGAATTATCCTCAATGGACAAATTCCCAAGAATGGCCACAAACAAATTGGAGTAATTCAGCCTAGAATCAGAATCAGAATAACCCATCATGGAATCAAAACAACCCATCCTGGAATCAGAATCAGACTAATCCACATTGGATGCAAAATCAACCATAGTGGAGTCAGCAATACCAATCCTATCCAAGGAAGCAAAGAAATCAAGGTCAAAATCAGCATTTGTTGCCTGCACCTAATCAAAATTTTCAAGAAAAATAGAACCAACCACAAAAAACACAACAGGTGAAACAACCTCAACTTCCAGCTCAATTAGTCACTAATCCAAAAAGCATGAGACAGGCATCCCCTGTCTATGTGGTCAAGCCGAAGAAAATGTTGAAATAAATGTTATTGATTATAGTAACATCCAACTTCGTTCAAGAAAAGTTGTACCTGAACCTCGTTTCAAATAAAAGCAAGGAAAATGAAGAGCAAGAACCTTTGGAACCAGTTAGAGTTAAACCAACAATAGAGAAAGAAGAAGAAAAATAGAACCATAGGTAGAACAATTACCTTCATCAAGGATAATTCCATATCCTGAAAGATTCAATACCACAACAAAAAATTCTGAGTCAGACCTGGTCAAGGAACTTAAAAAGTTAACTATATCATTGCCCTTATTGCAAGCCATTAAGGATATACCAATGATTAAAAGTACTATCCGAGATTTGTGCATTAAAAGAGCAGGAAGAAAAAAGAAAGCATTTCCCAAGACTGTTCAAGTTGAAGGAAAGATAGCTGATCTCTTGTCCTGGAAAACTAGTACCTCCAAAGTATAGTGACCCAGGAAGTCCAGTTATCATAGTTACCATAGATTCAGTACCAATATCAAATGTCTTAGTAGATCTAGGAGCTGCAATAAATGTCATGACCAAGGATATAATGAAACAATTACAGCTCAAACATCTCAGCCCCACATTTACAGTTTTAGAAATGGCTGATAGGTCAGTTGCAAAACCTGAAGGTATCATTGAAGATGTTCCTATAGAAGTTTCTTCTTGGGAATTCCCTATAGATTTTTTGGTTTTACAACCAAGAAATTCAGCACATGGATATCCCATCATTTTGGGAAGACCTTGGCTTGCAACTGTAGCAGCCTTCATAGATTGTAGGTCTAGAAAAATGACTATTTCAAATGGTATTGATCTAAAACAGATCTCTCTATATCCTCCCCGCAAGACCATCCAGCAAATTTTTAGGTCAGTTATGGTTTCCTGATTCAGATGAAGAATCAGAGGAGGTTATTTCCACACTAGCCACCTTGGTAGTAAGGGAACACATAGAAGACCTCCATGACACAGAAAATTTAGAAAATGAAACTATCCTAATGAATGTTCTCCATGAACAAGGGTTAGAAGAGGAAGCAGAAATATCCATCAATTGTTAAGGAATGAGGAGAACCAAAATCTCGAAGGTGAACCATCTGTACTATCATAGGAAAACTCTGTTTCACTACCACATGGGTGGCACCATCACCTGATTTTTCCTTCTCACTGTTCCATACAAGATATGCTTCCATCAGGAAGTAATGAAACAGAAACTTCTTATTTCCTCCCATCTCAGCAGTGTCCTCTTAACTCCCTAATCACCAAGTATGAAGAAGTGAATTCAGTCCTTCCAAATACAAAACAAATAGAAGTCCAGCCAGGCAAATTTTTGAACATTTACAATCGGCTTACTAGGGAAGAGGAAGAAAAATTGATAGTTGTCTTGCAGAAGCATGTTCATGCTTTTGCTTGGGACTATAAAGATATGTCAGGAGTTCACCCTGATATATGCACCCACAGAATTTATACTGAAGAAGTCAAGCCAGTAAGACAACCCCAGAGAAGACCGAATCCTGCCCTAAGGGATATTGTAAAGGAAGAAATTGAAAAACTTTTGGAGGTAGGATTCATTTACCCAATTTTTGATAGCCAATGGGTCTCTCCATTGGTTATAGTTCCTAAGAAAAATGGAAAAATGAGAGTATGTGTAGACTATAGAGAGCTGAATAAAGTGACATACAAAGACCATTTTCCATTACCTTTCATAGATCAGGTGTTAGATACCCTTGCTGGAAAGAAATACTTTTGTTTTCTTGATGGATTTAGTGGATATAATCAAATTCAGATTGCACTTGAAGATCAAGAGAAAACAACCTTTACCTGTCCATGGGGAACATTTGCCTATAGGGTTTTACCTTTTGGTTTGTGTAATGCCCCAACAACATTTCACGAGTGCTTAGCAATTTTTTCTGATCTGACTACCAACAGTGTTGAGATATACATGGATGATTTCATAGTATGTGGACAGACTTTTGACTTTACATTAGAAAACCTTGACAAAGTTTTAACTCGTTGTGAAACATACCAGCTTATCCTTGAATCCAAAAAATGTTTTATGATGATGAAGGAAGGAATAGTTCTTGGTCATCACATCTCTCTTCAAGGGATCCAAGTTGATCCAAAGAAGGTGGAAATTATCAAGAACCTTCTTCCTCCTAAAACTCAAACTGATGTCAGAAGCTTCCTAGGACACATTGGTTTTTACCGCAGGTTTATTCCTAGCTTTAGCACAATAGCCAATCCCATGTTTGCCTTATTGACTAAAGATTCTAAATTTTCCTGGACTGCAAGGTGTCAAGAATCATTTGAAGCTCTGAAAGAGAAATTAGTAACTCCACCTGTGTTAAGAGGACCTAATTGGACATTACCATTTCACATACAGGATGATGCTTCCAATACTGCAATTGGAGCAACATTAGGACAAATTGACAATGGTGAACATTATGCCATCTACTACATTAGCAAGAATTTGATAGGAGCCGAGAAAAATTATACCACAACTGAGAAAGAATTCTTGGCAGTAATTTATGCCATCAACAAATTCAGGCATTACATCACAGGTTATCAAATATTTATTCACACAGATCACACAACCATTAAGTATTTGATGAATAAGCCTATGGTAAGTGCAAGAATTATTCATTGGTTACTATTGCTACAAGAATTTGATATCACTATAATCAACAAACCAGGAAAAGCTAATGTTGTAGCAGATTTCTTGTCCAGATTATAGAACACAGATGAAGGGGAATTAGTTGAAGACACCTTTCTTGATGAAAAATTATTTGCTATATCAGTCCAATCACCTTGGTTTGCAGATATAGCCAATTACTTGGTCACAGGGAAAGTTCCTCCACATTTCACTTCAAAACAAAAAAACAATTGATCAAACAGAGTTCTTCTTTTGAATGGATCAAGGGTATACTTTTTAAGTGCAGTCCTGACCATGTGTTACGTAGGTGCATCCGAAAGGATGAGGTGTATGATATCCTTAGGGCTTGTCATGATGAACCCTCAGGTGGACACTACTCTATAAAAAGCACAATTAGGAAAATCTTAGGGACAGGATATTATTGGCCATCTCTTCACAAGGATGTGAAAAAGTACATCAGGCATTGTGATGCATGCCAAAGAATGGGGAAACCCACTCATACAAATGAAATGCCACTGCAGCCTCAATTGGTTTTAGAGCCATTTGAGAGGTGGGGGCTTGATTTTGTAGGGCCTATTGATCCACCTTCTCAAGGAAAGGTGCATATTCTAGTATGCACTGATTACTTGACAAAGTGGGTAGAGGTGCGTGCTTTCAAACATGCTCATGAAGAAAAGGTCATTGATTTCTTGTATACTCAGATTTTTTAGAGATTTGGAGCTCCCTGGTCTATCACCACGGACCAAGGACCCCAATTTGCATCTAAAGTCATTGAGGCATTTACAGAATTATATGAAATCAAACATAGAAAATCATCACCTTATCACCCACAAGCAAATGGCCAGGTTGAGGTAACAAACAGGGAACTAGAACGAATCTTAACAAAAATAGTAGCTTTTCATAGGAGAAACTAGCTAGATAAATTACCTGAAGCAGTGTGGGCTTACAATACTACTTGGAAATCCACTACTAGATTCACACCTTATGAACTAGTCTTTGGTAAAAAGCCCCTCTTACCTATTGAATTTGAGCTACTAACACTATGCACAACATTGGAAATTGGAATTGAATTGTCACAGGCATAGACAGACAAGATTCTATAACTGAATGCATTGGATGAACTTAGGTTGGATGCTCTACACCAAACTAAAGTAATTCAAGAGCAGAGGAAGATGTGGCATGATAGTCACATTCAGTAGAAGAAACTTCAACAAGGAGATTGGGCTTTACTATTTGATTCTCGCTATGAGGACTTCCCTGGAAAGTTGAGAACTAGATGGCTTGGACCTTACCGGATTGAAGAGGTATTTGACAATGGAGCAGCTCGTTTATCTCCTATTGATGGGTCACAGAGAAAGTTGGTAGTGAATGGACATCGCCTCATGGTGTACCATACACCTCCGACTAAAGAGGAATTCTTGCAGCAACTTGACAGTTTGGATACACAACAGGTGGAAGAAATTTCCTCTTCCACTTCAAAACAATCAGCATGATCATGGATTTCAAGAAAAAAATAGAAAAATACAAAAAAATCAAAAAAAGTAGAAAACAAAAAGATGAATAAATTTTGATTATGAATTCCTTCATGGGCATGATTTCAGGGAAATCATGAATTCCTTCATGGGCATAGTCAGAATCAAGAAAAAAGAGAGAAAAGGAGAGGTAAAAAAAAAGGAAAACCAAGAAAGAGAGAAAAATGAATAACTCAGCAGTGAAAACCTTTTCCAAGGCACTACTAGGTTGGTATGCATGAAAACCAGTTTTCTGGCATGCATAACCTTGAAAATTTTTGAACCATCATTGTACAAATTCACCAACTACACTTGTTTTGAAATATTGCAGAAAATCTCAGCATAACATCAACAAAGGCAGTCATTCTTCAAAAACTTGCATTAACTTGTTTTAATCAGGTATATATTTCTTACATTTCTTCATTGTAAATGATTGGTATATAGTATATAACAATTAACCATTAGCATAAAAGGGTATCCATAAGAGTTGGCATACTTAAAACATGTTTTGAGAATGAGAATATTGATTTCTGCCTAATCTTCGAAACAAGAATGCCAAAAATAGTGCCTGCTATCTTCTTCAGATTAATTGTTGTATTGTCTTCGGATTGAAATTGTCTTCGGAATGACAAGTAGAATGAATGTTGCACTTTGTCTTTGAATGAAGCTTTGTCTTTAAAGATTTGTCTTTGAAATGACGATTTGTCTTCAAAATGAAGCTTTGTCTTCAGAATGACGATTTGCCTTCACAATGAAGCATCATCTTCAGAATGAAGCTTTGTCTTCAGAATGAAGCAGGATTTGTCTTCGGAATGAAGTTTTGTCTTCGAAATGAAGATTTACCTTCACAATGCAGTCTGATCTTCGGAATGAGGATTTATCTTCGGAATGAGGATTTATCTTCGGAAAGAGGATTTATCTTCGAAAGAGGATTTATCTTCGGAATGAGGACATGAAGATTTGACTTCGCAAAGAAGCATGATCTTCGGAATGAAGACTTGTCTTCGGAATGAAATCATAATCTTCGGAATGAGGTTTTGTTTTTGCAATAGATCATAATCTTCGAAAGAGCATTCAATATAACATCTCCACGTGGCATCCAAGGAAGAAAAGAAATACGATCAAATAAAAATTCTTTTGGCTGCATACGATAAATGAACACGTGTCAGTTAGGATGTGGTTTGTTTTTGCACCCATTTAGAAAGTACCAAAATCACGGAGGACGTGACCAACAGTATGCCACCATTTTTTTGATGCTAATAAACATGCACGTGAAAGTCTGCAGCAAAACAGAAAAACTAAAAAATGAGTAAGGTGGATCTAACGGCAAGGACATCTGCGCAACCATTGATGGACATGTGTTCGAAGCAAAAAATAGAAATGCGTGCCACCCTTATTTTTGAAGACATATTTGCTAGCGCAAAATGATTACGAGGTACAGTGCTCAGATTACGGTTCATTCCGAAGAACAAAAATAGGGCAATTGAAAACTTGGAACCAAACCCTGCAAATCTGCAAACACCAAAAACCAGAGATCCAGCAAAGGAATAGCAACATAAGTGAGCAGTTTTTAACGTACCAAGACAGGAAAATGGGGCAAAAAATGAAAATGGAACCAACGGATACCACCCACCTCCGGGAGAATCCAGAAGTGCTGCAGATTTTTGAAGATGGAGGGCTTATGCCATTTTTGGATAAGTTTAATGGGTCCTCCGAAGATTTGGCCGGCATGTTCGCCCACACCTTCAGAAACAACCGGGCACACATTAACGACATGACCATTGAGGTAACCCCTAAAGTTTTGAGTCAAATCACTGAGCTGCCATTAGAAGGTCTTCCAATTTCTAGGTCTGGCAAAAATACATTGGTAAATATAGTTAATCAATTTCTGGAAGAAAACGATAGGGAGCCAAAATATTTAACACATAATAACACATGCAAGGGGGTAAAAAGGGCCAGCCTACAGGAACCCTGGGATGAAGTGGCCACATGGGTAATCAAATTTCTAACCCGTGAAGGGCAGTATGTACTGTTATCAAGGCATCATCTAAAAATTTTAAACCATCTCAGACATGGTAGGCAACAACTAGACGTTAGGGTAAATCTTCCCCTATACCTGCATCAAGAATTGAAAAACATGGCAAAAAGATATCAGGAAGGAAAAGGGAGCCTTCGCCACCATGGTCTCATCAAACTAGTTTGCCAGCACCATTTTAGAGGAAACCCTAGGAGCTTTGATAGGTTTTACTCTACCTTAAATGATGTAATTTTTGGAGATGAGGATGAGGAGGAAGAAACAGATGCTACTGATGCTATTGCAGAAGAAGAAATAGCTGCTGTAGAGGCTATTGTAGAAGATGAAATAGAAACTACTATAGAAGTTGTTGCAGAAAAAGAAACACACCCAACAATAGCAACAGAACACCTTGCTCCAGAACCTTCAACTTCATGAGCCAAGAAGCAAAAGAAAAGAGGGTCTGGAACTGGCAGTAGAACAGAAAAATAGAAGAAGGTCCATTTTTTTGAAGTTGTAACTGATTTGTCATAACAGGGAAGTGAAGCACCTAGCCCAACAGGGGAAGAAACAACAAGGGAAACAGAAGCATCTGAAACTGACCCCACAACCCCTGCTGTCACCAAAAAACAAAGCAAAAAGAAGAAGTTTGCATCTAGAACTAGGAGGTCTACAAGACTCCACTTGAGGGAAATGGCAGAATAGGTCATAGAAGAAGAAGGTGGACAAAGCAGTCCAGATGTCACAGAAATACAACCAGCCCCTAAAAACTTTCTAGAATTCCCTGAACAGATAATTGAGGAAGAGGCTGGGCAAGATAGCTTGGAGGTGGCTATAGTTCAACAGGCCACAGAAATGGTAGATGCAATTATAGACAGTTTCATAGAGCCTCCTGAACAAGAGCAGACAGATGTTGCAGAGGAAGAGACAGCTGTTGAGCAGCCTACTATAGCTGACTTGTCTGCATCAGATTCTAAAGCAGAAACAGAGGAGGAAGACATCACAGAGCAGTTGAGAGCAGCAAGGAGTGTTGTCAAAACACAAACCAGATGGATTGCAGAGAGAGAAAACATCATTGAGATGCAGGAAAGAAAAATTGCAGAGTTACAGCAGGAAGTGGCAGAATTGAGAGAAAGGTTGTCATAGTCTAAAAAATAGCCAATTGTATCCATTGATGAGGATGATTTGGCTCAATTGCTTATGGATTTATCTAGGGCAGATGACTCTGTTGAGGCAGACATAGGTGCTCATTCTGAAGAAGCACCCTTTCATTCTGAAGAAGTGCCTTCTCATTCTGAAGCATTACCTTCTCATTCTGAAGATGCTTCAGAATTGGCAAAGAGCATAGCAAAAAATATTGGAGATGAGTCACCAACACAAGAACAATCCAAGCAGCAGCATGAAACTGATCAAGTAAGTACTTCTATTGATGTCCCTGTATTTCAAACTATTACACCTTCAAGAAAAAAAGAAGAAAAGGGGGGGGAGGAGGAATAATTCTCTGACAACCCAATAGAAATAGCAAAAAAGGGGGTACAGGTAGAATTATTGATAGATGATCAACCAATAGAAGTGGCAGAAAAAGGGGTTCAGGTAGATCTGCTACCTAGAGTTCCACCTATAGTCAGACCACCTAATACTGTGTCCCTAGAACAATACAATGCAGACATAGCCAGTTGGGTGATTAGATATGAGAAGCTTGCCACTAAGACTAAAAAATTCAAATTGGAAGGAAAACAGCTAGAGGCCAAGGAAACAGAGATTCAGCATTGAAAGAAAAAGTGTCTGATTTATGTCAAATTGCTGAATTTTTAGTCCAATTCAGATGGCCAGCCAGATTTTACAGTCTTATTCTAAAGGAGAAATACCTCAGATGGTAGGTCATGAGGATTAGCTCAGGTCTCCCATATAAATTGGACACAACTATAGATTTCCTGGAAGCATACTTTGACAGCCCTATTGAGCAAAAAAATCTCCTATGTGAACTATTTTTACATAGCTTCTTTATTCCAGAAGAAGTAGAATTTCATCCTCAAATCTACATTGGAGATGTTCAATTGAGGGCATTCATGTCCACCTTGCAGAATCAGTTTTATTGGGACCAGGAGAAAAGGCAGAATAAAGAAATTGAAACAAGAGCTGAATTGTTAGTCAGAGCAATTCAGCCAAATCACCCAATTATCACAAGACAACACTTCACCATGATGAACAGGGATGATGTAAAGAGAATGTACTTGACAAACTTGAGGGACTGTGTGACCAGATTCCATAATTTTTGTAATGACAATTTTGTGCCAGCATTATCAGTCTATAGAAACAGATGGGCTGAACTTTCCATGTCTTTATAGAAAAGAGAACCCATCTCCCCCATCAACTTAGAATGGTCCAGAAGAAGGGCAGAAGGAGTAATACAATTGATTGAAATCATGCAACATAATTGGATAGGTCTCATATTTAGGCCTCCAACCATCATCACTCCAGTTCCATTCTACTTTGAAGAAGATGCCCAACCTGATGAACAGTTTGAAGAATGGCTCAGGAACCTTCAAGAGAACAGGGGATATTATATAGGCAAGAAGTTGTTCTACAGGTCATGGAATTTGACCATGGACATATGTGATTCCATAGCCCAACAGAATGCATGAGGACATGCATCAATATAAGTTGGGGGGAAAATGATGAGGCCTGGAAATGCCTCAATCATAACATGTTTTGAACACTGAAATTGCCTACAAACTCTTATGTTTAATCTAATATGCTAGTTAAGTTAATTCAATATGTTGTGTATTAACTATTTGCATGATAAATGTATCTCGAAATACTATATTCTGATTTTTATAGCTTTTTGCATAAGTTTTATGTTATTTTGTTATGACTTGCTAAATGAGATATGCTTAGGTTGATAGCAACATTTCACTAATCATGTTTTGATATGTCTCAAGCATTTATTTTACCTAAATCTGGCAACAGTGCAAGCAAACTGTTACTGTGCAAGAAAATCTGGTTTTTCCCATGTAAATTCCAGCCACCGCCAATGAATGGCAAGGCATGGAATTCACATATGGAAAGAGATGAAGACCATTGGAATCTGATCCTGAGAAATAACCCACATGAGAAATGCAGAGGAAATCATTTAAAGAGCACACATTTGTTCATTTCGAAGTCTCTTCGGAATGAACAGATATCTTCGAAATGAGAAAACACAATGTCTTCGAAATGAGCGGATCTTCGGAATGAGAATTGCAATATCTTCGAAATGAGCCACTTATCTTCGAAATGAAAATAGAATGTGCTTTTTGACTTGTTGACCAATTTTTGATGCTGGAAAAAGGGAAATAAATATTGAAAAGGGTAAGGGAAAATATCTCCCATCTGACTTTGTCGTCCTTGCCGACCAAAGCCACCATTTATGGAAAGATCAAGTTTGATCTTCTTCTAGGATAAAACCAGGAATTGTTGCAACATAATAGGATTAGATATTTTGAGATATTCTCAGTTGTCAGTAGATCTTAGGACATCTATAAATATGGCTCCCATTCAGGTTGAGCTAAGTAGGAGATAGAGAAAGCAGAGAGTAGAGAAATATAGGAGAAAATAGGCAATAATCAGAAAAGTGACTGTTACAGTCCTGTAACAGGTTTTCAACAGAATTATTGTAATCATGTTCTTGAATAAATAAAGTGTACTATTTCTATTTCATATTGCTTGTAAATGAGTGTGAGTAAGATCTAGAGAGAGAGAGACTCATACCTTCTTCTGGACAAGGAGGTTGGCCACTTCCAGACCTAGGAGGAGGACTAACAATAGGTTTTTATTCTGATTTTGTTGTAGCATAATGAGTTGTAGAACTTGTCATTTCATTTCTTTGTAAACAACTAATAATATTTGCAATCTTAGCTTATTTTATGTTTTGTGATTAATGGTTTGGTTGTAATCTCCACTTTCAGCAAAGCTTTCAATTTATTGCAGATTGTCATTTCCAAAATTTACTATTTTCTGTAATTTCTTGCATTTTGTGTTTGTTGTCAACCCCTGCATAGAAGATTGACAACCTTCTATTACAGAGCCTTGACAGGGTTTCATTTCCATGCTATAAGTAGGTTTCCATTGCTGCAAAAGTAAATAGATTTCCTTTCTGCAATTATAATCAGACTTCTAATTCTGCAACTCGTTATTTCTGCAACATAATTAGGTCTCATTCTCCAATTGTAATTAGGATTTCATTTCTGTAGTTAATGATTAGTTTCCATTTTTGCAACTTAGATTAAGGTTTAATTCATGCAATTTAGAGATAGGAATGTCCTAAATCCCCCACACAATCGGTTTCACCAATAAGACCTGTTGCTCCAGATTGACCTAAGTTATAACCTTGTTCACCCCTTCTTTCGCAGATAGCCTTGTACACTGCCCTGGATTGACAAATTCATTGAGAATTAATGATGTGTATAATGACTACGCATCAATTTTTAGCTTTGCAATAGTTTAGTTTATTTTTCTGCAATAGTGTGAATTTCAATTCTGCAAGGATAAGTAGGAGTTTAGTTTTAGTTTTTAGGAGTAAGAAAGGAGACCCCAAACACCCCAATCTCTAACTGTTCCATGAATAAAGCCATGATCTAAATGAACTAAAATTCAGTCTGTTAACCCCTGCTTTCGTATATAGCCTTGGACACCACCCTGGATTGACACATAATGATTAAATGATGAAGATTTGATGACACTCATAATTTTTGGCACCATTGTCTAGGGAAACTTAGGTGTTGTTAGGAGAGGTCTAGCAATCCAAAAACTGTCCTATTTTAGGAAACAATTTTTGGAAACCCGAGGTTTAGTTTATTTAGTAAATAGGCATGAATGCATAGACCAAGAGACGAAAGAGGAAGGTTTATCGAATTGGCTCTTTTCCACCAAGGCGTTCTTCACGATCAGGTGAAGATCTTCCTGTGTATGAACTTCCTGAAAGACTTAAAAGAGAATCATCTTCTTCATCAACTGAAATTGCAGGATCTTTGCAAGAAGAGCTCTTAGAGGCACTTGCTTCTAGACATACCCATAGGGCTGATCCATCTGAACCAGTTGAACAAATTAAAGTTGAGGAAGCACCTATGGCAGAACAAGGAGAACATGATAGGGATATTGTTGGTCATGATGCTGACAATCCTCCTGTTAGAACTTTTGAATACCCTATTCGTCTGAATCCTACTCAGAATGCTCCTATGAAAATAATTTCACCCTCAGTATTGCCAATATTTAGGGGAGTTGTTTTTGAAGATCCTGATCAATTTCTATTTGAATTCAAGGTCCTGTGTCAGACTTATGACTATGTCAATGATAACCAAAAACTGAAGTTATTTCCCTCTACACTCAAATATGCAGCCTTACGGTGGTTTATGAGCCTTGAACCAGATTCAATCCGCACTTGGGATCAAATGGAAACTACATTTTTGGATAAGTATCAGGAGTATTGTAGAGTGAGAAATAGGAAGGATGAGTTATTTCGGATAAGACAAGAAGAGGATGAAAACTTAGAGGATTATCTTGATAGATTTACCTTTATCCAAAAGAGATGTGGTCCTATGGAAACTGACTTATTAAAAACTATATTTTTGAGAGGTTTGCAGGATGATTCTAGAGAAGTATTAGACTTAATGGGAAAAGGAGATATAAACCAGCTTGATATTAATGATATTGTAGAGTTGTGCAGAAATTATTCCCGCACTAGGCAAAGAAGAAGGAAAAGGAATCCTGGTAATACTGATATAAAATATTTGATGGAGGAAATGGCTAATATGAAAACTGATATACTTGTTCAACTAAACACTACTTTAGGAGAGAGAGGAATACAAGAGCCAATTCTTCACCACCCCTGTCTATCTATTGTCCTAGGTGCAGAAATAAGCATGCTCTGCAAGATTGTCCTTTGGACAAGACCTCAATTTTAGCAATTTGTGGCATTTTCTCAAAGGATCATAAAACTAATAAATGTCACCTTTTGCCCCATCTTTGGAGTGTTTTAGAAACCCAAGTTGAAGAACTTCATGCTATTGGGCAAAGGCCAGGAGGCAACTTCATACAAAACCAAAATACCCCTCGCTTTTCTTCAAATTGGGGACAGAATCCTTGGAATATGCCATGGGCATATACCGAACCTCCTCCCCAAACTTGGAATCAATCTTGGGCAGCCCCTCAAGATTGGTCACATTCTAGTTGGAATCAGCCATGGCATTCAGTTAATCCATCTTGGGTACCAAATCAGTCAGGGCAAATATGGGGGCCACAATACCCATCCTATCAAGGGCAGCAGAGGTATCAATCACCAAATCAACACTTGCTGCCAACCCCTAATCAAAATTTTTAAGGAAGAGTTCAACCACAACAAACACAGCCAGTTAAGCAACCTCCACTTCCAGCTCAGCCTATGGCTAACCCCAATAACAATAGACAAGCAACCCCTATTTATGGAGTTGAGTCCAAAGAGACTGTTGTAGTCCATGTCCTTGACTGTAGTAACATCCAGTTACGTTCAGGGAAGGTTTTACCTGACCCTGCACCACCCACTATTGAAGAAATTGATGGAAAGCAAGAATTTTCAAGTTCAAAAAAACCACAAACAGAGCAAAAAGAGGAAAAAATAGAAAGTTTACAAGGAAAAATTGAACCTGCCTCGATAGACCTACCGTATCCTGAAAGGTTTGACCACACTATCACTGCTCCTGAATCAGAATTAATCACAGAATTGAGGAAAATGTCTATCTCACTCCCTTTGTTGCAGGCAATAAAGGATGTACCTCTGATTAGGAAAACCATTCAGGAGTTGTGTATTAGGAAACCTGGCAGGAAGAAGAAAGCCTTTCCTAAGACTGTACAAGTAGAAGGTAAGTTGGCTGACCTGCTTTCTAGAAAACTAGTACCCCCTAAATATGGTGATCCAGGGAGTCCAGTAGTTACAATTACTATTGGGTTAGTTCAAATTCCAAATGTACTTATCGATTTAGGAGCTGCAATCAACGTGATGACTAAGGAAACCATGCAAAAATTGTAGCTCAATAACCTTAGTCCTACTACCATAGTTTTGGAAATGGCAGATAGGTCAGTGGCTAAACCAGAAGGAATTCTGGAGGATGTTGCCATTGAAGTGTCTTCTTGGGAATACCCTGTAGATTTCCTAGTGTTGCAGCCTAGAAACTCAGCTAATGGCTATCCTATTATTCTAGGATGACCTTGGCTTGCCACTGCAGCTTGCATTTATAGACTGTAGGTCGGGTGAGATGACCATTTCAAATGGTGTAGACCTAAAAAATATTTCCTTGTATCCACCAGACCCAACCTTTAGCCAAATTTTTTGGACAGATATGGTATCCTGAGTCCGATGAAGAACAGGAATCTATTGTCACCTTGGCCACCATTGTAGTAAAAGAACATATTGAAGAACTTAATTCACCATAAAGAGAAATCTTTGAACATGAAACAATTTTGGTGAAAACATTGCAAGAAGAAGGCCTTAGGGATGATCAAATTCTTGTCCATCGTTTGTTATGGAAATATGAAGAACAAACTGCTGAACATCTGTCATCTATTCCACTACAAGAAAGCTCCTTCACATTGCCACATGGATGGCATCATCATCTTCTGACTTCTTTCATCTATCCTATGCAAATGATCCCATCAGGTATCACATTTACACCAGAATCAAGAGTATTTCATACTCTACAGCCACATCATTGTCCCTTAAATGCTTTAATCAATAAATATGAGGCTGTCAACTCTGTTTATCCAGGGATTAAGCAGATTGAGATACAACCAAGAAAATTTTTGAACATTAATAGTTGGTTGACTAATGAGCAAGAAGCCAAATTATTTGTTGTTTTATAGAGACATGTTCAAGCTTTTTCTTGGAGTTATAAGGACATGACTGGAATTCACCCTGATGTGTGTACACATAGGATATACACTGAAGATGTCAAACCAATAAGACAACCACAAAGGCGTCTGAATCCCGCTCTGAAGGATATTGTTAAGGAAGAAATCAAAAAACTATTGGATGTAGGATTCATTTATCCAATTTTAGATAGTAGGTGGGTTTCACCATTGGTCATTGTTCCAAAGAAAAATGGGAATATGAGAGTATGTGTGGACTACAGGGAATTGAATAAGGTCACACATAAAGATCACTTTCCATTACCATTTATAGACCAAGTGTTGGACACCCTTGCTCGTAAGAATTTTTTCTGTTTCCTTGATGGTTTTAGTGGTTATAATCAGATCCAGAGTTGCACCGGAAGACCAGGAAAAGACAACTTTCACATGTCCTTGGGGAACATTTGCTTACAGAGTATTACCCTTCGGTTTGTGCAATGCACCAACAACATTTCAGAGAGCTGTTTTGGCTATCTTTTCTGATCTAACAAATGAAAGTGTAGAGATTTATATGGATGACTTCACAGTGTTTGGAGATACATTTGAATATACTTTAGAACAACTTGAAAAAGTTTTAATACGTTGTGAAACATATCATTTGTCTCTGAATCTTGATAAATGTTTCTTGATGATGGAAGAAGGAATTGTTCTTGGACATCATATTTCTGCTTATGGAATTAAAGTTGATCCTAAAAAGGTAGAGGTCATCAAGAACCTTCCTCCTCCAAAAACTCAAACTGATGTCCATAGTTTCTTAGGACATATTGGCTTTTATCGCAGATTTATTGCTAATTTCAGTACCATTGCTAATCCAATGTTCGCATTGTTAACAAAGGATTCTGAATTTGTTTGGTCTACTGGGTGTCAACAGTCCTTTGAAGTTTTAAAGGAAAAGTTAACAACTCCCCTCGTATTGAGAGGTCCTAATTGGGAGTTACCCTTCCATATTCAAACTGATGCTTCCAATACTGCTATTGGAGCTGCATTAGGGCAGATTGAAGATGGACAACACTATGCCATATACTACATTAGTAAAAATTTGACTGGAGCTGAAAAGAATTATACCAC
This sequence comes from Wollemia nobilis, assembly GCA_028583015.1. Taxonomy (NCBI): domain Eukaryota; kingdom Viridiplantae; phylum Streptophyta; class Pinopsida; order Araucariales; family Araucariaceae; genus Wollemia; species Wollemia nobilis. Next base: position 29,206,998 of record JAQPPZ010000523.1, read on the forward strand.
AACCGAGAAGGAATTTTTAGCTGTGGTGTATGCTATTAACAAATTCTGACACTATATCACAGGATATCCCGTATTCATCCACACAGACCATGCTGCTATAAAGTATTTGATGAATAAACCCTTGGTTAGTGCATGAATTATTCGTTGGTTAATACTATTGCAAGAATTTGATATCACTATAGTCAATAAACCAGGGAAATCTAATGTAGTGGCAGATTTCTTGTCAAGATTGTCAAATGCAGATACGGAGGAATTGGTTGAGGATGCATTTCTTGATGAGAAATTGTTTGTTGTTTCTGTACAATCTCCATGGTTTGCAGATATAGCTAATTATTTAGCTACAGGGAAGATTCCTCTTCACTTTACTCCTAAACAAAAGAAACAGTTGATCAAGCAAAGTTCTTCTTTTGAATGGATAGGAGGTTTATTGTTTAAATGCAGTCCCGACCATGTTTTGCGTAGGTGTGTTCGCAAGGATGAGGTATATGACATCCTACGAGCATGTCATGATGAACCATCAGGAGGGCATTATTCAATGAAAAGTACCATTCAAAAGATTTTGGGTACTGGTTACTACTGGCCATCCTTGCACAAAGATGTCAAAAGGTATGTCAGAAATTGTGATGCATGCCAAAGGATGGGTAAGCCTACTTTTACTAGTGAAATGCCTTTACAACCTCAATTAGGTACAGAACCATTTGAAAGGTGGGGGCTAGATTTTGTAGGACCCATTGATCCACCTTCCCAAGGGAAAGTGCATATCTTGGTATGTACTGATTATGTAACCAAGTGGGTAGAAGCCCGTGCTTTTAAGCATGCCCGAGAAGAGAAAGTTGTTGATTTCCTGTATTCACAAATATTTCTATGATTTGGAGCCCCACATTCTATCACCACTGATCAGGGGACCTCAGTTTACCTCAAAATTTGTTGAAGCCTTTACAAAGTTGTATGAAATCAAACACCAAAAATCCTCACCTTACCATCCGCAAGCCAATGGCCAAGTTGAAGTGACAAATAGGGAATTAGAGAGGATCTTAACCAAAACTGTAGCAGCCCATAGGAGGAATTGGGTGGAGAAGTTACCTAAAGCAATTTGGGCTTATAACACCACTTGGAAATCCACTACTGGATTTACTCCCTATGAATTGGTTTATGGTAAAAAGCCTCTTTTGCCTATTGAGTTTGAATTACTAACTCTTCGAACTACTTTGGAAGTTGGTATTGATTTGTCACAGGCACAAACGGATTGGATTCTGCAGCTCAATGCATTGGATGAGCTAAGGAGGGATGCATTGCACCAGACCGAGGTGATCCAATCACAACGCAAGTTGTGGCATGATAGTCATATCCAACAACGGAAATTTCAACAAGGCGATTGGGCTTTGTTGTTTGACTCACGTTATGAAGACTATCCTAGAAAGTTGCAGACTAGGTGGCTTGGACCTTATCAGATTGAGGAGGTGTTTGCAAATGGATCTATACGTCTTTCACCAATAGATGATTCAAGAAGGAAATTGGTGGTCAACGGTCATCGTCTTCGAGTCTATCGCAAACCTTTAACCAAGGAGGAGTTTCTCAAACAAGTGGGAAACTTGGATGTATTAGTATTGGAAGAAAACATTTCTTCCAAGATGAATTCCATCAAGTGACATGAACAATTTGTCATTTAAAAAAAATGAAAGAAAATAAAAAATATATAGAAAAATGAAAACAAACATGACAAAAACAAATAAATCAGAATGTGAAAACCTCTTTGAGGCACATCTGAGTTGAGTTTACCTGAAAACAGGGTTTTCCGGCATGTTTGCCTCACTCTCCACCATTATTCCATTCACTCTTCATCATTCCATTATTCCATTCACTCTCACTATTACTCACCTTTGGTCCATTCATTTTCACTTCACTCCATCATTGTTAACGTTTGTTCCACTCATTTTCCCCTTTGTTTCACTATAGTTCAGATTGCACCATGTAAAGAGTTAGCGCAGAATCAGCCAAAAACAACATTTGTACAAAATGTGGATAAACAAGTTTCTTCAGGTATGTGCCTTTTTCTATTTTAATAGTGTGAATACTTCTTGTATGATGTATGATATCCCTAACTGGCATAAAAGCATACATAAGTTAGTTCTGGAAGGTTATCAAAAGAAATCCTCTTGAAACGATAAAACTGCTCTGGAATAAACCTGTTGCATACAAATACTCTCGAATGAAAACTCTGGAAGATGTCTTGCTCAGGAATAAAGCTAATGATAAAAGTTGGTAAAATGAATTAACAAATGGTTAATTCATTTTAAACTCTGGAACCACGAGGCTCAGGCTCAAAAGTCAATTAAAATTTTTGTGGGTTCGTAAAAGTTACGCCAATCAGGATTGGAAGTTGTACCAAGGTGCAGGTTTCAAATTGGAGGTTCCAAGGCACGGATTCTATGAAAATATTTTACCGCATGTAATTGGTTGGCACACAACTCAATGGGAGGTTATTTTAAACCAAGCAGTTTCCATTAATAACTGTTTGCCATATCACCGCAAACGTCGTAACAAATTAATTGCATGCGGGAAGAACAAGAGTAATGATGAATTATGTGCCACCACCTGCCAAGATTTACCTCATGTCACATGATTTCTCATCATTCTGGCACTGCTTGCATGTGTTTATCATCCTCAAGTTTCATTCTTTCCCTGACAGAAGTATTCCAGAATGAGAGAGAAAAAACCTGTGACATATTTTCAAATTAAAGCAAACAGGGTACGGGAAAATTCACCATGGGTGGACAAAAGAACAAAATTGAACCAAGAAATATAGAGTTTTTGCAGAGGGACGAGGAGTGTATGCGAATCTTCGTGGAAGGGGGTTTTCTGCCCTTCTTGCACAAATTTGATGGGCATTCAAAAGGTTTAACAACAGAGTTCACGTGCACTTTTCGCAGCAACAGAGTTCAAATCAGCGACATGACTATTCAAGTAAGTCCTGAAATTCTTAGCCAAGTCACTGAATTGCCTCTGCAAGGGATTCACATAGGCAAATCTGGAAATAATACATTAATAGAATTAGTTAATCAATTTAGAGGGGAAAATGATAGACCTACTGAGTTCATAATAAGCAACAATATTTGCAAAGGAGTTAAGAGAACCAGTCTGCAACCACCGTGGGATGAAGTTGCAGTCTGGGTCATCAGGTTTCTAACCTGTGATGGTCAATTCCCTGTTCTTTCTGGTCATCATTTATGAATTTTAACTCACCTCCGCTATGGTCATTTAAACACTGAATTAAGAGTCAATTTGCCTCTCGTATTTGTACCAAGAACTTGCAAATATGGCTAAAAAGTATCGAGCAGGTAGGGGGTCACCCAAGCATCATGGGTTAGTCAAAATTATTTGCAAACATCACTTTAGGGGGAATCCTAGGAGTTTTGACCACTTTTTCCATACTTGGGATGAGTTTGCTGAAGAAAACATTGTTGAGAGTCCCACTTATGGAGAAGAGACAGAGGAGGCTAACCCTAACCCTGAGCATAAACCTGGAGCTTCTGTCAGCACAGCCCCTTCATCTCCAGAAGGACCTCCCTCATCACGAATGAGAACACAGAGGAATGCTAGCTCTAACTAGAAGAGAAAGGTCACATTTTTAGAGGATGTACAAACATTCCACACTTCTGAAGAAGGGGAACCCTCTAATCAGCAAGAAACTAGAATTTTTGAGTCTAGGTCTCCTAGTTCTAAAAGAAATAGGAAGCAATCTATTTCAGGGTTGAGGAGATCCTCAAGGCTTCAGAAAGCTATTGATACAAAGGATATGCAAACAGAGGAGAGGATGGAACAAAATGATGTTTCTGAAACCAATACTCAGCTTGTGGAGGAAACTATGCAAGAAGCTGAGGCTATCAGTGGCCAAGATGTAGATATCTCTGGATAGAATGTGGACACTACAGCAGAAGAGGAAATGCCTTCCATTTCTCTCAATTATTCATCAGATTTTGAGGAACAAACTGAAATAGGGGAAGCACAGGAAGACACAACTATTGTTGGTCTACCAAGATCCCTTGTAGATTACCCTGACTCTGAAGAAGAGCTTGAGGTAGTAGCAGATGAGAAAGATGATTCAAGTGCAGAGGAAGAGGAGGAAGTTGATATTAAATCTCAGTTACATGCAGCCAGAAGTGTGATCAAGACCCAAACAGGCTGGATTGAGCAAAATGAAGCCTCCTTAAAGGAGAAGGACAATATCATTGCCAAGTTATGGCAAGAGATAGAAGTTGTAAAGGCTAGGCTCACACTTTTGGAACAACAACCTTCTCAAACAGACTCAGGGGATGAATTGGCTAGTTTGTTAATGAATTTAGTAGGAAATGCAGAAAGAAGTTCACCTGGCAGAGTTGCACCTGACGAAGCACAAGAGGCACAACAGAATTCAGGGGATGAGCAACCAGGGGCACTTGTGCAGGTGTCCAAGGAGCCACAACAGATGACCACGACAACAACACCCCCAGAAGCAGCCATAATAGTCCAGGAATAGGTAAATCCACAAATTCCCCAAAATATTGTTAATGTGAACATTCCTGAAATTAAGCTAGTTGAAGTTGGGATACAAACAGAATCCCCTATAGTAGAAAAAGTAAATGTTGGCATTCAGGTTAATACTGTACCTCAGATGCAACCTATGAATAGGTCACCTAAAATAATTTCATTAGTAAAATATAATGAGGATATAGCATATTGGATGACCAAATGCCATCAATTGGAGGGAAAGGTCTCCTCATTGCAGACCTTAATAGAAGAAATAAAGTAGAAAGACTCTGAAATTGAGAAATTAAAGGGGCAAGTACAGGACATATGTCAGATTGCTGAATGCATGGTTCAATGTCGGAGGCCTACCAGATTTTACAGTTTAATTTTGAAGGAGAGGTACCTCCGATGGCAGACAATGAGAATTACCTCTGGTCTCTCCCACACATTTGAGACACCAGGTGAATTCTTGGAAGCTTTCTAGCAGAACTCTGGAGAACACCAAAATTTACTATGTGAGTTATTTCTTCATAATTTCTTTTTGCCAATTGAAGTTATTTTCCTCCCCCACATATTTACTGGCGATATTTAGCTGAGGGCTTTTCAATCAATGCTTCAGAATCAGATTTACTGGGAGCAGGAGAAAAGGGCTAGTAAATCCATAGAATCCCAAGTTGTTTTGCTCATTAGACCTATCCACTTAAATCACAGAACTTCCACCAATCAACATTATACACTAATGAGAAATGACAGGGTAAGGAAAATGTACCTGGGAAATTTGCAGGCATGCATAGATGGTTTTCAAACATTTTGTGCAACATCATTTGTTGACGCTTTGTCAGCCTGCAAAAGTAGATGGGGTGAGTTACCCATATCTTTGTAGAAGAGAGAACCTGTCACACCTAACAATTTAATATGGTCAAGAAGAAGGGCTACAAGCATAATCCAAACCATATTTGAGGTCGGGGAGCAGTGGATTGGACTCAGGTACAGAATGCCAACTATAATCACTCCTGTTCCATACTACTTTGATAATGATTCTCAGCTGGAAGAACAGTTTCAGGAATGGCTCGGGGAGATTCAGATGCACAAAGGATACTATCAGGTTGGAAGCAGATTGTGGAAGTATGATGAGCGATACCTGGATGTGGATCTTTGTGCTATTGTGGCAGAACAAAATGCATGAGGACATGCATTAGAACAGACTGGGGGGAAATGATGAGGCAAAAAATTGCCTCATAAAAGACTACTTTGATAAACTTTTAAACCCATTTGGAACTGCTTATGTTGTGATTTTATGTTAATCTTAGAGATACTATGCATTATGTGATGGTATTTACATGTTAAGATGATGAAAGTGCATATACTCTATTTTGACTAATTTGTCCATGTTTTATATTCTGTTTTGGTTGTTTATTTCAGTATATTCTGCATTAATTTAGGTATTACAATATTTAGGTACTTCATTCATAAGGTTTATGTTTCTTCCATAAGTGTATTTCACCATTTTCCCATTTTTTTAAATTACTTTAAGGCACCAAGAACTCTGTCAATAGTTGACTATGCAGGAAACTGGACTTTTTCCATACAAATTCCAGCCAGCTGTACATATACAACATGGCATGGAATTTGTCCACTCCAGCTCAAACCAAAAGTGGAATTAGTCATCTAGGTGCTCAGAGAAACCATATCCGCCACCACAGTTGGTCGCATGTGCTTCTGTTGCCAGATATAACAGCAACCTTGTTCTGCTGCCTGATATTTTGGAGCTGCTCCGGAATAAGCGTAGAGGGTTTAAAACTAACTGAATGCATCTTTAATCACCATAAATAGGAGGTAAACGGTGACTGCAATCATTTTAGGAGTATCCTTATCCATTCTTACACCTGTCCCTCACCGGTGGAAGCCAACAACTTGAGTGGAGAAGGCCTGAAGGGTCAAAACCCTGCATTTGTGGAAGAACAAAATTGAAACAGTTGTAACAGTCCTATGTAACAACATTAAACCTTATCTTTAATGTACCTTATTTGTATAAATAAAGTGCTCCCATCTGGTTGAAGAGGGAGAGAAGGGAGGAAGTAAGTAATAGGAGTTTTAGATATTGTAATTGTGTATTACAGCAGCACAGTAGTCTGCAGGTCTTTCCCTGCACTACTGTTATGTTGCTGGGAATGAAATAAAGGTGCATCATTTGTCATTTATTTATGTTCAATTCTGCATTGAGTGTGAGGACTTAATAGTTTAGAGCAATTTTATTTGCCCTCTTTTGGTTCAGGAAGCAAGGGCCACTTCCAGGTCTAGAGGAGGGTTTTTACCTGACAGAATTCTGCTATTTTTGGCTGCAGCAGGTCAGCAGAGATCTGATAGTTTTTGCATGGTTAGTGATTAGGATAATGTGGCATTTGAATGCATGGTAGGTAACTCATCTAGAATAGATTTTATAGCATAACATTTTCTATTTCAGCTTCAACATTTCCAGTCTGTATTTCCAGTTTGCATCAGAGAATTTTTGGTTAATTCAGTTTGCTACATATTTGCAATATTTGCTTACCAACCTTTGAATTTCATCATTGTCTTAGGTTTCATTTTTTGCAGGTGTGAAGTTTCAATTCTGAAAAGTTTCATTGTTGTTATAGTTAATTCTGTGATTTCAATTTTGTTATTTTAAATTCTGTCAATTAAATTCTGCTATTTTCAGCTTTGCAATAGTTTAGTTTGATTTTTTTGCAATAGTGTGAATTTCAATTCTGCAAGGATAAGTAGGAGTTTGGTTTTAGTTTTTAGGAGTAAGAAAGGAGACCCCAAACACCCCAATCTCTAACTATTCCATGAATAAAGCCATGATCTAAATGAACTAAAAATTAGTCTGTTAACCCCTGCTTTCGTATATAGCCTTGGACACCGCCCTGGATTGACACATAATGATTAAATGATGAAGATTTGATGACACTCATTAGATACAATCAAATTTAGATAGGAGAAGAGGATCAAGACAAAACCACCTTCACTTGTCTATGGGGGAAATTTGCTTACTATGTTTTACCATTTGGTCTATGCAATGCACCTACCACTTTCTAGAGGGTAGTTCTTAACATTTTTTCTAACATGATCAGAGAGGTTGTGGAAGTATACATGGATGATTTCACTATATACAGAGAAATTTTTGAAATTGCCACAAAAAATATGGAAAAAACACTTAAACGGTGTGAGGAAACTAATTTGTCCCTAATCAATAAAAAATTGTATATGCTGATGCAAGAAGGTATAGGCCTAGGACATCATGCATCTACATATGGGATTAAAGTAGACAGAAAAATAGAAGACATCTAAACCTTACCTACTCGCAAAATACAGAAAGACATATGTAATTTCCTAGGATAAACCAGTTACTATAGGAGGTTTATATCATACTTTAGAAAAACTAATAAACCTCTTACCACATTGTTAACCAAGGATATAGAGTTTTTTTAGACCGAAGAATATTAAAAAGCATTCAACACCCTAAAATAAAAACTAATTACTGCTCCAATGTTGAGAGGTCCAAACCGCAACATACCTTTTCACATATATGTTGATGCATCTAACAATGCAATAGGCTCAGTACTAGGACATAAATATGATGATGATTTTTATGCCATCTATTATGTTAGTAAAAACCTCACATGTGTTGAATTCAACTATACTATCACAGAGAAGGATTTTCTTGTAGTAATACATGCTCTTAATAAATTTCATCATTATATTACATGTTATCAAGTTTTTGTACACACTGGCCACTCAGTGATCAGATACTTGACAAATAAACCTAGGATTAGTGGCATAATTATCAAATGGTTTTTTATCTTGTAGGAATTTGATGTGACAATAGTAGACAAGCCAAGAAAGGAGAATGTGGTAGCTAATTTCCTATCCATATTGACATCTCTAGAGTATGTAGCTATAGAAGACCAATTTCTAGATGAGCATTTGTTTGCCTTGAATGATCAGATACTCAGGTATGCAGATATGGCTAATTATTTATCCACTGGTAAAGTATCCCCTACACTTGTACTTCATGAAAACTAGACCTTAGTTGAGAAAAGTGTATATTTTTCATGGATTGGTGGGTGCATGTTTAAAAAATAATATGATAAACTCATGAGAATATGTGTTTCTAGGAATGAAATAATTAAAATATTGAAGGCTTGCTATGATGAACCTTGTGGTGGCCATTTTGCAAGAAAAATGATTGCATATAAAGTGTTGTAGGCTGGTTATTATTGGCCTTCACTATTTAAAGATGCAACCAAACATGTGAGCTAGTGTGATCAATGTAAAAGTATGGGCAGGCCTCCTCTCAAAGAAGCGATGCCACTTCAATAACATGTTCATATAGAGCCATTTGATAAATGGAGGATGAAATTCATAGGACCTATTAATCCGTAGTCAAGAGGTAAGAGGTATATCCTAGTTTGTACTGACTATGTGACTAAGTGGGTTGAACTACAGGCCTTTCATGATTCAAAGGAGAAAACTATTGCATATTTCTTGAATTCATTCATTTTTATAATATTTGGGATTCCAAGAGAGGTCACGATTAATAAAGGACCTTAGTTTACTTCAAGGATTATCTAGGAGCTCATGCAATAGTAAAAAATTAGGCATAACAAGACCACCCCCCACCATCCACAAGAAAATGGGCAAGTTGAGGTAACCAACAGAGAGTTGAAAAATATTCTGACAAAGAGAGTGCAACAACATAGAAAGGACTAGGACACTAGATTACAAAAAGCAATGTGGGTCCACAAGATCACCTAGAAGACTACAACTAGGTTTACACCATTCTAGTTAGTCTATGATAAAAGTGCCATGATGCCTATAGAATTTGAATTCAAAACACTTATGACTATTGTAGAATTAAATATAAACCTAGATGATGCACAAAAAGAAAGAATTTAGTAGCTTAATCAGCTAGATGAATACCACTTAGATTCTCTATAGAAAATAGAGATCATTCAGAAACAAAGGGTCAAGTGGCATGAACACCACACTAGGACAAAGTATCTTAAAATGGGAGAATTAAAATTACTATTTGATTCCCAATTCTAGGAAATGAAATGCAAGCTCATGCAACATTGTATGGGGCCATATAAAGTGACTAAAGTCATCAACAATGGGGTTGTGATGATCAGAACAATTGATGGCAGCAACATTATCTTATCAATCAATGGCCACCACCTGCGTCCATACCACGTGTCTTAAGAATACATGATTGAGTCTATATTAGGCATGGGGGAGACCCCAGTTGATTATTATTTTATCTTAAGTCATTAATATGTGGACCTATTCCACATAGTCCCAAAGACAATTATTTTTTTTAAGTTTTTCTTTTTTTAGTTTTATTTTTGTTTTGCAATAATGATGCCCTAAGTACAACTATTAGGCAACCTACGAAATCTAGGCCTAACAAGCACATGATCCATGAACCTGCACATTCCAATATTTCTATTGAGAAGCAACACACCCCCACTGAAAAATGAGATTCCATCCTTAGAAAGCCCTGAACTTCCATTTTTGCAGCAGGGACCCTCTTGATCATTTCCAGTGTTAATCCCAAATTTGCTTGCCTCCTTTTTAAAGTTGTGCTTTTTCTTGCATTCCAGCTGTGTTATCCAAGAATTCACTTTTTACATGCTAGAATCATTCATGCACAAATAAAATCTTGCACCGGTACCGAGAAAAATCCAGAAAACAGTTGCATAAATTCACTGAAAACCAAAACTTTCCATTTTTGGTAGTGTCGCGATATCGCGACACTTCCATTTTCGAAAATGTCGCGATATCGCGACGAATTTTGGCAAAAGCAGCTAAGTCGGAAAAGTGTAGCGAAATCGCGACACTTTCCATTTTTGGAAGTGTCGCGATATCGCGACGTTTCCATTTTTGGAAACCGTCGCAAAATCGCTACCGGCCAGAGGAGAGAGAAGAAAGTTGTACGGAAGGGCGCGATTTTGCGACATGTCGCGAAATCGTGACATGTCGCATTTTCGCGGTAGGAGAGAGAAAGTGGGCTGCAGAATGAAAATCGGCTAAGTCGCAAATGTGTCGCAAAATCGCGGTCAACGCGGTCAACGCATGCAGCTACGGGAACTGTCGCGATATCGCGACGTGTTCTATTTTCGCGGGTTGTTGATGGAAAAACGCTTAAGTACAAAAGGTGCAGCGCGTCGCTAACATGTCTCAAAATCGCGACATGCTTGAAAAAGTTGTGCGACAGCTAGCAGGAGGCGCGATTTCGCGACATGTCGCGAAATCGTGACATGTCGCGTTTTCGCGGCCGACGGGGGAAGAAGTTGCATGGCACTGGGGACGTCGCGATTTCGCGACATGTCGCGAAATCGCGACATGTCTCAGAATCGCGATAGGAGAGAGAAAGTTGCCCAAAGGGCCAGAAGTGCATTCCAGCTGTAAACAGAAGGCTTCCTGGGATAGCGACACGTGTCAAAGCGCGAATCAGACAGAGCAAGGCCGACATGCAAGCTTATTTTGCGGTTTTTAGTCTGATTTTAATGTTTTAAGCTTGGATTTGATAATTTTATTAAGGTACTAATGCATCTTTTCTCTTTCATACAGGATTCCATCTGGCACTTACGGGACAACTGAAAAAGGCCATAAAGGCAAAGTTAAAGTGCGGATTTAGTCAAGGACCGCCATGCTAGAAGAGAAGATGCCGGTGAGGGCATTCAATGAGGATTTATGGCAGAATTAATAGCATGAAGACAATTTCAACTCAGGGATGGCTTTACGGAGATCGGATTCGAGGAGAAGTGGTGACTCATCCGGCTCACCAACGAAATTAATGAGAGCATTCATTTGCAGTTGCGGATGAATGCAAGTGGCATTCAACTCTATCTTCTCCATTTATGGCAGCTAACTGCATAGATTTGCAGAATGATTAAGTTCTATCCAGAACTTGATTTTAAAGGACTTTATATTGTAAAACCCGGGTCCTAGGGTTTAGAAAGATAAGATTTGCAGTTAAAGAAGAAGATATTTCTGAAAAGATCAGGGTCTGTCCTGAGTCTATAAATACTTCTTCTCAATGTAATTGCGGGAGGCGGAGACTTAGAAATAAAAGGCTTATAAGCAATTTCTTGCAAATTTTGTGAAATCCTTTGTTTTTGGACTTGGAGTTGATGTGCTTTAGCTTTTTTGTGGTAGCATGGCCAGGAGCCTAATATTTTAGAGAGTGTGATAAGTGTATCTTCTTTTGTTATCCGTTCCATTAAAGTTTGTTAGATATATGCTGTAAATCTGCCATTATCAAGTTTAAATATGCTGTTAGGCTTCAGTTGTTCCATTTTCTGCTAGGGGAAATTACAGATTTGAGGTTAAGTTTGTTCTAATTGCTCTGTCTTCACTGTGTGAGCTAGGCTGTCGGTGAAAGATACCAGTTTTAACCAGCTGCCCTTGGATTTATAATTTTTTGCTAGATCTGTTTCACTCTGCCTTGTGCTCTTAGTTGAAAGTGATCTTAGACTGACTGGACACTTTCTTCTTTGATTTGTTCTGTTGTGAAGCTAGTAGCATAGATAAGATTGATAGTTTAGGGTTTTACAGTTGATGTCTGATAAACTTCTCTTTCTGCCCTACCCTACCCTCTCTTTGTTTTCGGTGAAATGATCCATTTTTACTTTCTTTATTTGTCTTTTATTTGAATCTGCTGACCCATGAGAGCTAGATCAAGAATTCAAGTTAAATCTGATAAACAAGTGACAACTACTGAACAAGTTCAGGAACCCCCTGTAAGGTAACAGAACAGTCCATATTGAAATCTATTCCAGAAGCGAAAAAGAGTGAATAGCCATTCGACCCAACTCTGTAACTCGCACCTTGGATAACCAGCTAGATCCTAAAGTGAGTGGGATTCGTCCCGTGGGTGTCTCCGGAGCTTCCTGCTCATCCTTCGCGGGGTGTGTATGAAAGCCGGACCAACACCTAATTGGCGCTAGAAGGAGGGCCTGTTGAACATCTCGGTTCAAGTTCAGTAGTCTGTTAAGTATTGTAAAGTTGTATGTGCTGAGTCTGGTATTTTATCTTTTGAATCCTTTTCCCTCCTCCTCAGCTCTTTTAAATTTTGTTGTTAGAGTTTTTGCCTGAACAGCGGGACTTAACACCAACATCTAATTGGCGCTAGAAGGAGGGCAGTAGAACATCAGTTCAAGTATTGTAAGTTGGATTGTTTAAAATTTTCCCTTAACATTTAAACGCCCATAAATTTCGCAGTATTGTAAGTTGTCGATACAGTTTTTAAAATTGCAGAGAAGACCTCAAGTTAATTAAGAGCAGTTTTATCTCCACTGGCAGTTATCCAATTACAACTCAGAATATCACTGTCAGCCAAGTAATAATGGCAAATTGGTTGGGCCCCACTGCTTTGAATATCTCGGGTATAGCCCATGACCTGCCCAGAAGCCCGAAAAGGTATCTCCCCAGATATAAACATGATGGGACAAGAACTGCAGAAGAACATCTGCTAGCTTTCAAAAATGCTTTAAAATTGTTGAATATACAGCATGAAGATGTTGCCTGCAGATTGTTCCCGTTCACTCTCCAGGAGGGAGCTTATGACTGGTTTTTAAACCTCACCAGCAATTCCATTACTAGCTGGGATGACCTAGAGAAAGCTTTTATATCACAATTTGGGGAAGTGATAGACCCCAGTGTGTTATACCAACAATTTTCCAGCATCAAGAGAGAGTCGGGAGAAACCGTCAGGTCTTTCAATATGAGGTTCCAAAGAGCTTACGGTAGAATGACTGGCCATTACATCCCAAATGCAAATCTGGCCTTAGAAATCTACAAGAATGCATTGGATTCGGTGACCTCTATTTTCCTCAAGAGAGACATTAATATCACAACCCCGGCGAGGGCTTATAAAGAAGCCTTAATTCTTGAAAGACAGATAGGACCTCAAATTTTGAGCAGTCCTTTGATATCCTATGTTACACAGAACATGCCTATTTCAGATCCCATTCCACATCATGAGTTAGTGCCAACATGTCATGCTCTACCCAAGGAGGCTCCGTTAACTGTCACATCCACTCAGCATGTGCAAAATATAGAGAAAAGTTCTGACAAGTTCAAAGTGGAAGTGCTTGAAGTAAACACTTGTGATCTAGCATTACCCAAATCTGAAGTTTTTCCTAGTGAGTTAAATTTTCCTAGAGATCAAAGAAATATTGATATTTCTAGTTCACCCAAAAATAGTACAACCAGGGTTTCAGATTCTTTCACTTTTCCTGAAGAGACAGAAAGTCTTGTACAGACTCCTGTGGATGAAATGCAAGATTTTCAACAGTTCAAAATGAACAGTTATAATTTGAGATGTCAGAGTCCAGAACCTAACAATGATCCTTCCTCATCAGAGGATGATGAAAGTGAGATTCAATGTCACTATGCAGAAGTAAGAAAGAGGATAACATCATTGAGGATATGAGGGAACTTAAAGCTGACATCACCCTCTATGAACTGCCTCAGATTGTTGAACAAAAGGTTAACTTGATTGAGGCTTACTCTGGACCACCTGTTGAATTTCAAGAAAAGGAGGAAAAGATAGTAAATATGAATGTGGTCAGCCAACTTGGAATTGATGAACTGTCTCAACATAAGCCTGCAACTTCTCAACATAATATCAAAGAAAAGGCTATAAACTGTGTTGATGCAGATATTGGATCTTATAATTTGGCAACTGAGAAGGTGGGAACGGTTACAACTCTAATCCATCACAACAGTGACAGTTGGATATTACACATTGATGAGGTTAAATCTAAGCAAGGCTCAGGTGAAAAGGAAAATTGTAAACATTCTGCTAGAGAGATAAAAATTGAAGTCCTGGATATTGAAGCGATACGACAACCACAAAATGTTCAAGTTGTTAAGAACCGGGACATACAGATAAAACATGATTTCTTTCGGTTGTCACATAATTTTGAAGATGTGGTGGTGCAGGTCTGTCAAGATTTTAAGGTATTTGATCCTGGGGGTTTTTTACATTCGGTCCTTTTGAAAGAACTCTGCAAACCCTTCAATTAGAAGCATAAACATGTTATCATATGATTTGTTATTATATGATTTGTTTAATTTGAAGGAGTTGCAGATTTGTTTTTCAAATGGGACGGGGAAGACAGTAAACACAAGTCTTTCCCAGATAGCAAATTTTTGAAGCATAGTCTGGAGTGCATTTCGTCAACAGGACCTGAAAGGTAATTTTTCTAAATTACTTGCACATGGTCCAAATTTTTTAAGGCACCATTTCTCTGCTCTTCCATCTGCTACATATTTTGAATGATCAAAGAAGTTGTAATATGTGTACATATTGTAAATGGCTCTGCAAGTTTATTTTGCTTTAGTTTGGTGCTAGATTTCTGTACATTTGCTTTAGTTGTTTATTTCAGTTTTTTAGTTTTCTTTAATTGTCTGTACAGTTTTAGCTTGTGCAGTTTATTTCTTTTGTCAGTGCTTTTTATTTCCTTTCTTTGTCTTTTTATGTCAGCTTGCTGTTTAAGTCTGTACAGTCTTTTGTTTCAGTTTTAGTTGCTTTGCTTCTTTTTCTTTGCTGCCTGTACAGTTCAGTGTTTTAAAAGTCTATGCAGTTTTATTTTTGTTTTGCTTTAGAGGCCTATGTCTGTCCTTGGAGGTCTGTGCAAAGTTCTTCAACTTTTGAAATCTGTCCTTTAACCTCTGCCTGAGCAATCAATGAAAAGTCAGCCTGCTGAAAATTGTTTTATTCTGAGCTGATCAACCCAGTCTCCACCCGGTGTTCATTATTAAAATTGAGATAGTCTGCTTAAATTGAACAGTGGAACTATTTTGTTAGTCAGAACAAAGGTAGAGAGATGATTGGATTTTGTGTCTTGCTTGCCACAGTTGTTTTAATGATAGAAAAACTGCTATGCTGTTTGGTTGGAGGAACTCCCGGGGAATCCAAGAAAAGCTGGTTATAAGAGGGGACTATGGTTCATGCAATTATTTGGGTATCCACAGAGGCTATCAATGCCTAGACTGAAACAGTTCCAGATTGATCAAATGATAAAAGAAAATTGTAATTTCTCTAATGCCTTTCAGGTGTTGATATATATAAAAAAAAAAAAAAAAAAAAAAGAGTTATATGAGAGAGAGGCAGCCAGATTCCAAAAGCTATTTTTCTTTTACCAAGTTGAAGATCCTTCCTTACAGTTGTAAATTTGGGTCGTGTAAATCTAAAGGGTAACTCTGTCTAGGTTGTAAAAGGCTAAACTAGTAAACAGAGCTCTACTCGGTTTCCCCTTTTTACAATTTAGAAAAGGCTGATCAGTCCAAAGTTCATCATTCAATCCAGTCATCCTTGAAGAAAGTTTTATACCCTTTGTAATTGCACATCAGAAATCTTCCTTGAAGTAATTCAGCCTAGTATGTCCTTGGGAAATTTTAACAGCTAGCAGTTAGCAGTCAATTTATTGTGAAGAATGTCTGTGGCAAGGCATGATGCATGGTCTTTTTGTTTTGAAACCAGAGTCCTGGGTTCTAAAATAGTGCTACTATTTTACCCGTAGATATCGCCATTTGTTGAGAAGCAACACACCCCCACTGAAAAATGAGATTCCATCCTTAGAAAGCCCTGAACTTCCATTTTTGCAGCAGGGACCCTCTTGATAATTTTCAGGTTTTAAATCCAAATTTGCTTGCCTCCTTTTTAAAGTTGTGCTTTTTCTTGCATTCCAGCTGTGTTATCCAAGAATTCACTTTTTACATGCTAGAATCATTCATGCACAAATAAAATCTTGCACCGGTACCGAGAAAAATCTAGAAAATAGTTGCATAAATTCACTGAAAACCAAAACTTTCCATTTTTGGTAGTGTCGCGATATCGCGACACTTCCATTTTCGGAAATGTCGCGATATCGCGACGAATTTTGGCAAAAGCAGCTAAGTCGGAAAAGTGTAGCGAAATCGCGACACTTTCCATTTTTGGAAGTGTCGCGATATCGCGACGTTTCCATTTTTGGAAACCGTCGCAAAATCGCTACCGGCCAGAGGAGAGAGAAGAAAGTTGTACGGAAGGGCGCGATTTTGCGACATGTCGCGAAATCGCGACATGTCGCATTTTCACGGTAGGAGAGAGAAAGTGGGCTGCAGAATGAAAATCGGCTAAGTCGCAAATGTGTCGCAAAATCGCGGTCAACGCGGTCAACGCATGCAGCTACGGGAGCTGTCGCGATATCGCGACGTGTTCTATTTTCGCGGGTTGTTGATGGAAAAACGCTTAAGTACAAAAGGTGCGAGCGCGTCGCTAACATGTCTCAAAATCGTGACATGCTTGAAAAAGTTGTGCGACAGCTAGCAGGGAGCGCGATTTCGTGACATGTCGCGAAATCGCGACATGTCGCGTTTTCGCGGCCGACGGGGGAAGAAGTTGCATGGCGCTGGGGACGTCGCGATTTCGCGACATGTCGCGAAATCGCGACATGTCTCAGAATCGCGATAGGAGAGAGAAAGTTGCCCAAAGGGCCAGAAGTGCATTCCAGCTGTAAACAGAAGGCTTCCTGGGATAGCGACACGTGTCAAAGCGCGAATCAGATAGAGCAAGGCCGACATGCAAGCTTATTTTGCGGTTTTTAGTCTGATTTTAATGTTTTAAGCTTTGATTTGATAATTTTATTAAGGTGCTAATGCATCTTTTCTCTTTCATACAGGATTCCATCTGGCACTTGCGGGACAATCGAGAAAGGCCATAAAGGCAAAGTTAAAGTGCGGATTTAGTCAAGGACCGCCATGCTAGAAGAGAAGATGCCGGTGAGGGCATTCAATGAGAAATTTATGGCAGAATTAATAGCATGAAGACAATTTCAACTCAGGGATGGCTTTGCGGAGATGGATCGGATCTCGAGGAGAGGTGGTGACTCATCCGGCTCACCAACAGAAATTAATGAGAGCATTCATTTGCAGTTGCGGATGAATGCAAGTGGCATTCAACTCTATCTTCTCCATTTATGGCAGCTGACTGCACAGATTTGCAGAATGGTTAAGTTCTATCCAGAACTTGATTTTAAAGGACTTTATATTGTAAAACCCGGGTCCTAGGGTTTAGAAAGATAAGATTTGCAGTTAAAGAAGAAGATATTTCTGAAAAGATCAGGGTCTGTCCTGAGTCTATAAATACTTCTTCTCAATGTAATTGCGGGAGGCGGAGACTTAGAAATAAAAGGCTTATAAGCAATTTCTTGCAAATTTTGTGAAATCCTTTGTTTTCTGGACTTGGAGTTGATGTGCTTTAGCTTTTCTGTGATAGCATGGCCAGGAGCCTAATATTTTGCAGAGTGTGATAAGTGTATCTTCTTTTGTTATCCGTTCCATTTAAGTTTGTTAGATATATGTTGTAAATCTGCCATTATCAAGTTTAAATATGCTGTTAGGCTTCAGTTGTTCCATTGTCTGCTAGGGGAAATTACAGATTTGAGGTTAAGTTTGTTCTAATTGCTCTGTCTTCACTGTGTGAGCTAGGGTCTATCGGTGAAAGATACCAGTTTTAACCAGCTGCCCTTGGATTTATAATTTTCTGCTAGATCTGTTTCACTCTGCCTTGTGCTCTTAGTTGAAAGTGATCTTAGACCGACTGGACACTTTCTTCTTTGATTTGTTCTGTTGTGAAGCTAGTAGCATAGATAAGATTGATAGTTTAAGTTTTACAGTTTGATGTCTGGATAAACTTCTCTTTTCGCCCTACCCTACCCTCTCTTTGTTTTCGGTGAAATGATCCATTTTTACTTTCTTTATTTGTCTTTTATTTGAATCTACTGACCCATGAGAGCTAGATCAAGAATTCAAGTTAAATTTGATAAACAAGTGACAACTACTGAACAAGTTCAAGAACCCCCTGTAAGGTAACAGAACAGTCCATATTGAAATCTATTCCAGAAGCGGAAAAGAGTGAATAGCCATTCGACCCAACTCTGTAACTCGCACCTTGGATAACCAGCTAGATCCTAAAGTGAGTGGGATTCGTCCCGTGGGTGTCTCCGGAGCTTCCTGCTCATCCTTCGTGGGGTGTGTATGAAAGCCGGACCAACAATTTCTAGTATAATTACTTTCAGCAGGAGTAGTTCGTCCCCACTTAGAGAGGGTGATACTAAAACTAAATCTACATAAGAGTGTTTGGATTGGTCTTTATGGATAATAAAACACTCAACTATTGGTTCAGGGGTGAATTCTGATTTTGTTTTTGTTTTTCAATCAACAGCACTGAAGGGCCTGATCAACCTTACAGTGCATATTCAAGTAAAATTCAACACCTGTTGAATACATATAAGCACCTATTTTCCATTTTTTATGGTAAAGGAGCCTGATTCCCGTTGTACAGTGAAAGGCATATGATTCCCATGTTAATGTGGAAGGCACCTAATTTCCATTGTATGATGGAAGGCACCTGATTCCCATGTTAAGGTGGAAGGTGCTTGATTCCCATTGTACAAATAAAGGTACTTATTTCTCATGTTAAGGTAGAAGGCACCTTATTCCCATTGTATGATGGAAGGCACATGATTATATGGTACATTGTGCCTAACTCCTAGTATGTTAAGGAAATGGTGCTTGTGTCTGATATTCTAGCAGAATGACACCTAATTCCTATGTTCTCCAAGAGGGCACCCAACTTCCAATTTTTAATAACCCAACACCAAATCTTCTTAACACTATTAAAAAATATGATGTTTATATAAAGTTTGTTTATAAAGTGCAACACCCGACAGTTAGCTAAGGTACCTACTTCCCATGATAATTAGAGAACTTGACTACTAAGGTGTCTATTTTCCATGTTAAGCATAGAACCCGATTCCTAAGGTGTCTACTCCCAATTTCCAAGGCACCTGCATGCCATAATTTGAAAAGAAGGTGCCTGATTTTCATATGAAAAAGGTGAATGATTTCCATATTTATCATTCATTTTCTACCTTGGAAGAATAACACATTAGCATTGGGATATTACTCGAGCCACGTCAGCACCCCACACATGTGCAAAGTCAAATCTATCACAAATGAAATTAAAAGTTGACATCAACCAAATTTTGAGGGGATGTTTGTCATCCCAAGAAGATACGTTTTTTCTAATTTTTAGTTTGAATTTTACAAGATTTATTGAATAAGTCACATTGCAACTATTGAGAACCAGTCACATGGATAAAAATTCCCCAAAAGGAAATATGGCCATTTGTTTTCTATTGCAATTTTTCTAGTCATAAAACAATAGCCAATCGCAACGCACCACGAATATTTATGCATGTACACCCATGAAATGAATTTAGGTGCATGATTAAATTTTCTATTTTTTGTCTATATTTTTTCATGAGCATGTGTTGTTGAGCAAGGTGCAGCAAAAGCAATGCAAAAGGATTGTAATTGTTGTCAACACAGACAGAGTGATGCAGTTGAAGCAGTTCAGAGGTCAGTCAGATCAAGTGCAGAAAATCTCAAGAAAAACAAAGGGGACCCAGATCCAGGAATTTGCAGAAAAATACAAGGAAGAAAACTGTCGCGATATCGCGACATGGTTCCTGTCGCGATTTCGCGACAAAAAGTAGGAGAGAGAAAGTGCAAGAAAAAATGTCGCGATTTCGCGACATATCCGAGGAGAGAGAAAAAGCACGCCAAAATGTCACGATTTCGCGACATGTCGAGTTTTCGCTGAGGAGAGAGAAAATGTGTCGCGATTCGCGACAAAAAGTAGGAGAGAGAAATTGCAAGCCAAATTGTCGCGATTTCGCGACATGTCTGAGGAGAGAGAAGATGCAAGTAAGATTGTCGCGATTTCGCGATATGCTGGAAGAAAAGGCACTAACTAAGAAAAGTGTAGCGATTTCGCTACATGTTGCAATTTCGCTCGGTGAAAGCGAAGAAAAGGCACTAAGTAAGGAAAGTGTAGCGATTTTGCTACGAGGCTCTAAATGCAAAGGATGAAAGATGTAGCGATTTCGCTACAAGCTTGAAACACTAAGAACAAAAGTGCAGCGATTTCCTAACTGTTTCGAAAGGCAAGGTAAAAAGGTGTAGCGATTTCGCTACAAAGTTGAAAGTGCATAGTGCGGAGGTGTAGCGATTTCGCTACAGGTTGAAAGTGCATAGTGCGAAGGTGTAGCGATTTCGCTACAGGTTTGAAACACATGTTGGGAAGGTGCAACGATCTTGCTACGAGTTCAAAGTGCAAAGTGGAAAGGTGTAGCGATATCGCTACACGTCGGAGTTTCACTAGCTAGCAGCAAAGAAAAATGCTAAGGCAACAATGGTGTAGCGATTTCGCTACATGTAAGGTTTTCGTGGCTGCATGGAGTAAAAATTGTACGGAGGCCAGAAGCGTCACGATTTCACGACGGCAATGAGGATGACGTCAGCAAGACCAAAAATGTCACGATTTCGCGACATCTTAGAAGATGACGTCAGCAAAACCAAAAAGTGTCGCGATTTCGTGACAGGGTGAACGAAAAGCCATTGCAAGCCAGAAACGTCGCGATTTCGCGACATCTTTGAAGATGACGTCAGCAAGTCTAAAAATGTCGCGATATCGCGACAAGTTGCCAGAGAAGCCTCAGGAAGCCGAAAGTGTCGCGATATCGCGACAAAGTTGAGGATGACGTCAGCAAAGCGGAAAACGTCGCGATATCGCGACATGTAAGGTTTTCGGGGTTGCTTACAGAAAGGAAGTCTAGGAGAAAGAAAACGTCGCGATATCGCGACAGGTAATGTTTTGGCGGAAAAAAGTCAAAGATACATGCATTGTGACAAGTGGCAAATAGCGCCAGTTACGATAAACCTAACTGGAGTCAGATCTGCAGTTCCAAGTGACAGGTGGTGAGAATGCATAGGAGAAATTCATGTTGTAGTTAACTGTAGTTACAAGTGAAAGTGACTAGACAACGAATGTAAGAAAAGAACGGCTGTTGCAGGGCCGTGTTGCAGCATGGCTGGCAAAGGTGGCAGTTACAAAGAGTAGCCACGGAACTAAGCATTGAATGTAGAACGGCTGTTGCAGGGCCGTGATACTGTAAGCCGGCATAAGCATAGTTTTTTAGATAATCTCTGCAAACAAGAAATTCTCTCGATGGTTGTGCTTGACTCACAAGAAAGTAACGGGTAGAATAGAAGGATCGACACCGTTTAGAAAAGAGTGCAAAAGAATTAGAAAGAGCAATTACGTAGATTTTGGAAGAACAAGATAATAGAGCATCGAAACGCGCAGAAGGGTTGTCAGTATATGCGAGAAAAATATTGTCAATATGTGCAGAATGTGCAGAGAAGAAGGACTATCAGTATATGCAGAATATGCAGAGAAAAATATGGTCAGAATGTCAGTAAGAAAGCGGCTAAAAGGCGGATCAGGTCAGAGAAGGATTAATGCATTGATCGTAGCCGAAAGTACATGAAAGATTGGAGGGAAAATTGAGCCGTTTCAAATTGAGCCATTCGAGGAAATCAAGGATATAAGGATCGAACTGGCACAGTTAGAAGGTTACCGCAACTGTGTTGTATTGAATAAATCAAAAGGCAAAGTGTGGTAAGTGTGCTGCATGAAGAACAACAAGAGAACTAAAACCTGTATATTCTTCTTGTAAAATAACAGAGAGGTTTTAGATTTGAAAGGAAGATATTGAGTCTCTAACAAGTCTCTTTATGCTTTTGTGAGATAAAATTGCATGAGCTATAGACCAATAAGGGTCTTGCAAAAGAGAAGGCATTTTTATGTCCATTTATCTTGCAAAATAGAAATCCAAGTTGGTGCTTGGATAAAGGGGTTGGTGCTCCTATCTGTTGCAGCAGATAAATCAGGGGTTGGTGCTCCTTCCAGTGGGTGCTGGTAAACAATTGTAAATATTGAATCCTTGCAAAGACTGGATTTGGATTGGAGTCCAAACAATCATTATTTGAGGAGTAGCCACATCGGTGAACCTCGTAAAATCTTGTGTTGTGTGATGCTCATGTGCTATTCTTGCCTTATCTATTTTTCTTTTTAAGTTTGCATGTTTAAGTTTTAATAATTGCAGATTCAAGTTTTTAATTAGTTACACTGATTCACCCCCCCTCTCGAGTGTCATTGTGAGAATATCAATTGGTATCGAGCTAGGCACTCGTACAAGCTTGATCAGCTAAGGTGTTCTTGGGAGATACACAATGGCCGGTGGTGAAGGTTTTTCTTCTAACAAAGCTCCTCTGTTCGATGGAACAAATTATTCCTTCTGGAGGCTCAGGATGCAGACTTATCTATGTGCATTGGGTTATGACATTTGGGAATCTGTTGAAAATGGATACACCATACCCACTGTTCCTCCAACAGATGCGGCTGAGAAGAAAAAGTTTGAGAACAACTCAAAAGCCAAGAATGCTATTATGTGTGGATTAGTAGACAGTGAGTTGATACGCATTATGAACTGCAAATCTGCTAAAGACATATGGGACAAACTGCAAAGCATTCATGAAGGAGATAGCAAAATCAAGGAAGCTAAGCTGCAAACACACCGTGCCCAGTTCGAAGCATTAAAGATGACCGATGATGAGAACATTGAAGCCTATCTGCTGAGAGTAAATGGAATCATCAATGCAATAAGAGGACTGGGGGAAGAAATGGAAGATGCAGTTGTTGTGAAGAAGGTACTGAGAACTCTCAACAAAAGGTTTGATGCAAAGGTTTCTGCCATAGAAGAAGCAAAAGATTTAAATTTTTTCAGTATGGATGAAATGCATGGTTCTCTAACAGCTTATGAAATGAGGATTGGACAAACTAAGCCCTCTGACAGAGAAGCAGCCTTCCAAGCACAGAAAAATGTAAAATCTAAACAAGAGTCTGAGGAAGAAGAATCTGCAGATGAAAATGAAGCAAACTTTGTTAGGAAATTAGTAAAGGGAAAAGGAAAGTACGAGAGGTAAGCTACCGTTCAAGTGCTTTAACCGTGGAGGCATTGGGCACTTTGCAAGCAAAATGCCCCATGAATGAGAAAAATAGAAGTGATGAAGGGACACATCAAGAAAGAAATGTCTGGAAGAAGAAATCACAGTTTAGAAAAGGAAATTTCAAGAAGAGAAGCTTCTTCTCAAAGAATGTTGACTCTTCTGAAGACAGTTTCTGTGAGGACTCAGAAGAAGAAACTGGTGAAGCCTTGTTCATGGCTTTTGAAGAACAAAGAACTGAAGAAACCCAAGAGTGTGAAGAAAAATTAGAGGATGAGGCTGAGATAGATCCGGAAGGTGAGTTGGTTGTCTGCTCTTGAAGAGTTAAGTGCGTAAAGGAGAAGAAATAAAAAGACTTCAAGAAAACTTGAGGATGCTGGGAAATTAATTATAAGTTTGAAAGTACAAACTGAAGAATATAAGAAAAAGTCTGAAGATTTTGAAGCTCAGCTAACCGTGAAAATAAATGAGTGCAACAAGCTAGAAGAAAACATAGTCGGATTAAGGCTGCAACTAGAAGAAATGAATCGAAAACTGAGTTGTCATCATAAATTTGAAGACAGTTCTGTGAAGCTGAACAAAATGTTGAATAATCAAAGGCCCATGGGTATCAAGTTTGGTTTGGGCTTTGATGAAGGAGAATCCTCAATGGACTCAAAGGCTATAATAGTAGAACCAATAAAGAATAAAGACAAGATCAGGGTTGATCAAGACAAACCGTATCATGCAAAAGAAAACAACAAGTCCAAGCTTGAAAGGAGTTCTGCAAATGATGGATTTACCAAAGTCTCATATCAAAGAAGAAGAAGACCCTTGGCTCCTACTACAACATGGCAACAACCATTACCCAGGTACACTCGTTCCTTTTCTGGTTATTGTTTTAAATGCAATGCATATGGTCATAAAGTTTCAAGTTGTAGATATAATGTAGAACAAAGAAATTTTACTAGTAGAAATATTTTTTCTCCTTTGATAGATTATGCTGTAGAATGTTATAACTGCCATAACTTCGGCCATATTGCAAGGAATTGTCGTAGCTCTTTTGCAGGAAATAAATACCAGGGAAGAAAGTTTCGATCAACTGGATCAAAACAGAACATAAAATTTCCCGAAAAACTGTCACAGGCCAATGAAAGGGAGAAGGTAAAGCAAGTGACCAGATCTGCTGTCAAATCTCAATGGAAAGAAAAGGAACAACCGAAGAAAGACAAGGAATCTCTGATAGTTCAAATAGCTCTCAAAGCCCAGAATAAACCTGCACCTTGGATTCTGGACAGTGGATGCTCCAGTCATATGACAGGAGACAAACAGAAGTTTGATAAGCTACAGACATATGAAGGTGGTTCTGTAAAATTTGGAAACAATGATGGAGCAAAGATAGTGGGTAAAGGATCAGTTAAGTTAAGTGACGGTAAAATCAACTCTAAGGAAGTTCTTTTTGTGGTAGGACTAAAGCATAACCTACTGAGTGTAAGTCGGATTTGTGACAGAGGTCATGAAGTAATTTTCAAGAAGGAGGGCTATGAAGTAAGAAAGACAAAAAATGGAAAGTTAATAGCCACTGGACTGAGAACTTCTGGAAATTTGTATACTCTCTCGGAGACTTCAGAAGGAGCTTGCTTGGTTGGACAAGAAGAAGAAAACTGGTTGTGGCACAAGAGACTCGGTCACATAAGCTTTGATAATCTGGTAAAGATCAGCTCAAAAAGAGCAGTAAGAGACATCCCCACAATTAGTAAACCATCAAACAACATTTGTGATTCATGCCAAAAGGGGAAGCAAACCAGATCTACTTTCAAAGCAAAAGAGTATTTCACAAGCAAGCCATTAGAACTGATTCACACTGATTTGTGTGGACCCATGAGGACAGAGAGCATAAATGGATACAAATATTTCATGTCGTGTATAGATGATTTTTCCGAATGACATGGGTACTCTTTCGAAACAGAAATCGAAGCCTTTGAGATGTTTAAAACCTTCAAAAATCTTGTTGAGAATCAATCCGGAAAAAGAATTAAATGTTTGAGATCTGATAGAGGAGGAGAGTTTATTTCAGAAGAGTTTGCAGAATTCTGTGAAAAACATGGAATAAGAAGACAGTTTTCAGCAGCAAGAACACCTCAGTAGAATGGAGTAGTTGAAAGAAAGAACAGGACTATGCAAGAAATGGCAAGAACCATGTTAACAGAGAGCAAAATTGCTGACAGGTTCTGGAAAGAGGCAGTTCATACTGCAGTCTACATTCAGAATAGATGTATGTTGAGGCCACATGAAAGCAAAACACCTTATGAACTGTGGTTTGGCAAAAAGGCTACAGCAAAATACTTCAAAGTGTTCGGAAGCAAATGTTACATTAAAAGAACTGAAAGCAATCTTGGCAAGTTTGAAGATAGAGCTGATGAAGGTATATTCCTTGGGTACTCAACTAAAAGCAAAGCCTATACATGCTACAACAAAAGACTAAAGAAAATTGTGGAGAGTGCGGATGTGAAGGTTGATGAAGGCAGGAAACAAGAAATCAGCAATAATGAAAACTACCCAACCTATGAAGAATTTATTGAAGAAGATGAAGATCAAGAAAAAGAAGAGAGACAGAAATCAGATTCAGAGGACTTAGAAAGAGATGAAAATAGAAAATACAGAACGAGCGAGTTAGCAGAAAAATCATCCCAAAGAGCAGATTATTGGGGACCCTACAGTTGGCATTCAGACAAGAAGAAGAGTAGTAAATAACTATTCTCTGTTATCCAGTATTGAGCCCAAGAATATTATTGAAGCAAGCACGGATGAAAGCTGGATGGAAGCAGTAAATGAAGAACTAGATCAAATTGAGAAAAACAAAACCTGGGAATTAGTACCAAGGCCTGAAAATAAAAACATAATTGGTACTAAATGGATATTTAGAAACAAACTGAATGAAGATGGACAAGTTGTAAGGAATAAAGCAAGATTAGTCCGTAAGGGATATGCCCAAGTTGAGGGGATTGATTTTGAAGAGACTTTTGCACCCGTGGCCGGACTTGAAGCAATAAGACTATTTTTGGCTTTAGTCTGTTCATAAGAATTTCAAGGTTTATCGGATGGATGTAAAATCAGCATTTCGAATGGAAATCTTGAAGAAGAAGTATATATTGAACAGACTGATGGTTTTCAACTTTGTGATAATCCTAAATTTGTTTGCAAGCTGAAGAAAGCATTGTATGGCTTGAAACAAGCACCTAGAGCTTGGTATGCAAGATTGGACAACTATCTCACTAAGCAAGGATTCAAGAAAGGTATGGTGGATAGCAATTTATATGTGAAAACTGAAAATGGCAATTTCATTGTCCTAGTTGTTTATGTAGATGATATAATTTTTGGGAGTAGCAATGATGAATCATGCAAAGACATAGCAAACAAAATGCGGAAAGAGTTTGAAATGTCTATGATAGGTGAACTTTCATATTTCCTTGGATTACAAGTTAATCAAACTGAAAAGGGGATCTTTATTTCTCAAATTAAATATGTGAAAGAAATGCTGAAAAAGTTCACTATGGAAGATAGTAAGCCAGTGAGCACCCCCATGACAACAAGCTGCAAGTTGAGCAAGGATGATAAATCTTCGGATGTTGATCAAACAATGTACAGATCAATGATTGGGAGCTTGCTGTATTTGACAGCAACCAGACCGGATATCTTACAAGTTGTTTGCATGGTTGCAAGATTTCAGGCTAGCCCAAAAGAGACTCATGTAACAGCTATGAAAAGGATCTTTAGGTACCTCAAGGGTACTATGGAGTATGGGCTGTGGTATCCAAAAGGAAAAGACTTCACTCTCTTTGCATATTCTGATGCAGATTGGGCAGGATGCATTGATGACAAAAAAAGTACAAGTGGAGGAGCATTTTTCCTTGGAGATAAATTGGTAGCATGGCACAGTAAGAAGCAAGAATCAGTCTCTCTATCCACAACCGAGGCAGAATACATTGCAGCAACAACATGCTGCACACAAATACTATGGATGAGACAAACATTGAAAGATCTAGGTATTCACTTCAATGAGCCCATTTCAGTCAAATGTGACAACACTAGTGCAATCAACATTTCAAAGAATCCAGTAATGCATTCCCGCACCAAACACATTGCAATCCGGTATCACTTCTTGAAGGATAAGGTTGCAGAAGGAGAGGTCAGATTGGAATTTGTTCCCACTACAGAGCAAGTAGCAGACATATTCACCAAACCCTTGCCAAAGGAAGTATTTGAGTACCTTCGAAAGAAGTTGGGAGTAGTCACACTTCCCAAGCACTGACTAGCTATGGGAAATACATTCTCAGGGGGAGCATTCAAATTATTTATGCCTGAGAATGGTGTGCATAGACCTGTGGGGAGTCTGTGGGCAGCCCTTTGGCATTATTGGCAAAGGGGGAGAAGAATTTGAGCAAGGCTACAGTGTGTTGCCAACAATTCCAAAGGGGGAGATTGTTGAGCAAGGTGCAGCAAAAGCAGTGCAAAAGGATTGTAATTGTTGTCAACATAGACAGAGTGATGCAGTTGAAGCAGTTCAGAGGTCAGTCAGATCAAGTGCAGAAAATCTCAAGAAAAACAGAGGGGACCCAGATCCAGAAATTTGCAGAAAAAGACAAGGAAGAAAACTGTCGCGATATCGCGACATGGTTCCTGTCGCGATTTCGCGACAAAAAGCAGGAGAGAGAAAGTGCAAGAAAAAATGTCGCGATTTCGCGACATATCCGAGGAGAGAGAAAAAGCATGCCAAAATGTCGCGATTTCGCGACATGTCGAGTTTTCGCTGAGGAGAGAGAAAATGTGTCGCGATTCGCGACAAAAAGCAGGAGAGAGAAATTGCAAGCCAAATTGTCGCGATTTCGCGACATGTCTGGGGGGGGAGAAGAGGGGAGAAAAGTTGCGGTTCCGGTTTGGGGGGGGGAAGGGCCAAAAAAAAAAAAGCGATTTCGCTACATGTTGCAATTTCACTGGTGAAAGCGAAGAAAAGGCACTAAGGAAAGTGTAGCGATTTTGCTACAGGCTCTAAATGCAAAGGATGAAAGATGTAGCGATTTCGCTACAAGCTTGAAACACTAAGAACAAAAGTGCAGCGATTTCCTAACTATTTCGAAAGGCAAGGTAAAAAGGTGTAGCGATATCGCTACAAGGTTGAAAGTGCATAGTGCGGAGGTGTAGCGATTTCGCTACAAAGTTGAAAGTGCATAGTGCGAAGGTGTAGCGATTTCGCTACGGGTTTGAAACACATGTTGGGAAGGTGCAGCGATCTTGCTACGAGTTCAAAGTGCAAAGTGGAAAGGTGTAGCGATATCGCTACACGTCGGAGTTTCACTAGCTAGCAGAAAAGAAAAATGCTAAGGCAACAATGGTGTAGCGATTTCGCTACATGTAAGGTTTTCGCGGCTGCATGGAGTAAAAATTGTACGGAGGCCAGAAGCGTCGCGATTTCACGACGGCAATGAGGATGACGTCAGCAAGACCAAAAACGTCATGATTTCACGACATCTTAGAAGATGACGTCAGCAAAACCAAAAAGTGTCGCGATTTCGCGACAGGGTGAACGAAAAGCCATTGCAAGCCGAAAACGTCGCGATTTCGTGACATCTTTGAGGATGACGTCAGCAAGTCTAAAAAATGTCGCGATATCACGACAAGTTGCCAGAGAAGCCTCAGGAAGCCGAAAGTGTCGCGATATCGCGACAAAGTTGAGGATGACGTCAGCAAAGCGGAAAACGTCGCGATATCGCGACATGTAAGGTTTTCGGGGTTGCTTACAGAAAGGAAGTCTAGGAGAAAGAAAACGTCGCGATATCACGACAGGTAATGTTTTGGCGGGAAAAAGTCAAAGATACATGCATTGTGACAAGTGGAAAATAGCGCCAATTACGATAAACCTAACTGGAGTCAGATCTGCAGTTCCAAGTGACAGGTGGTGAGAATGCATAGGAGAAATTCATGCTGCAGTTAACTGTAGTTACAAGTGAAAGTGACTAGACAATGAATGTAAGAAAAGAACGGCTATTGTAGGGCCGTGTTGCAGCATGGCTGGCAAAGGTGGCAGTTACAAAGAGTAGCCACGAAACTAAGCATTGAATATAGAACGGTCGTTGCAGGGGCCGTGATGCTGTAAGTCGGCGTAAAGAACGTTTTTTAGATAATCTCTGCAAACAAGAAATTCTCTCGATGGTTGTGCTTGACTCACAAGAAAGTAACGGGTAGAATAGAAGGATCGACACCGTTTAGAAAAGAGTGCAAAAGAATTAGAAAGAGCAGTTACGTAGATTTTGGAAGAACAAGATAATAGAGCATCGAAACGCGCAGAAGGGTTGTCAGTATATGCAGAGAAAAATACTGTCAATATGTGCAGAATGTGCAGAGAAGAAGGACTGTCAGTATATGCAGAATATGCAGAGAAAAATATGGTCAGAATGTCGGAAGAAAGCGGCTAAAAGGCGGATCAGGTCAGAGAAGGATTAATGCATTGATCGTAGCCGAAAGTACATGAAATATTGGAGGGAAAATTGAGCCGTTTCAAATTGAGCCATTCGAGGAAATCAAGGATATAAGGATCGAACTGGCACAGTTAGAAGGTTACCGCAACTGTGCTGTATTGAATAAATCAAAAGGCAAAGTGTGGTAAGTGTGCTGCATGAAGAACAACAAGAGAACTAAAACCTGTATATTCTTCTTGTAAAATAACAGAGAGGTTTTAGATTTGAAAGGAAGATATTGAGTCTCTAACAAGTCTCTTTATGCTTCTTGAGATAAAATTGCATGAGCTATAGACCAAGTAAGGGTCTTGCAAAAGAGAAGGCATTTTTATGTCCATTTATCTTGCAAAATAGAAATCCAAGTTGGTGCTTGGATAAAGGGGTTGGTGCTCCTATCTCATTGCAAGCAGATAAATCGGGGGTTGGTGCTCCTTCCAGTGGGTGCTCGGTAAACAATTGTAAATATTGAATCCTTGCAAAGACCGGATTTGGATTGGAGTCCAAACAGTCATTATTTGAGGAGTAGCCACATCGGTGAACCTCGTAAAATCTTGTGTTGTGTGATGCTCATGTGCTATTCTTGCCTTATCTATTTTTCTTTTTAAGTTTGCATGTTTAAGTTTTAATAATTGCAGATTCAAGTTTTTAATTAGTTACACTGATTCACCCCCCCTCTCAGTGTCATTGTGAGAATATCATGTGTGTCTATGGAAAAGTGCCAAAACAACCCCCCATTATTACCTTAACCACTTGAATAAACCCACTTGGCATGGTGTTGTGTGGCATGACCCTGATTGGTCAATTGTTTATGGGTATCACCTCTGCACAATCAGGCACATGCTCAAAGGAAATTTACCATGAATAACCATAATCACTATTGATTATGGTGATTAATGGCCTACAAGAAAGAAATAAATTGTTTTAAAAACTACTTACTAGCTACTATGAAGCTACCTTCATAAAATAAAAACCCTAGAGAAGTGAGGTGCAGTAGCAGTATGAGGAAAAACCAGAGCATCACTAAGTGAATTGTGAACCAAAGAAAAAGCATGGGGGAAAATTGAAGAACCGTGACCTCAAAAAGAGTGATCCTACCGACTTCTCAAGAATTTTGTAGATGTGCAAATGTAGTTTGACACTACAGAATGGATGGAGTATTGTCAATTGGTCAGTAAGGGCCAGCATGTTGGAATATTTTCAAAATTGCCTCCTTAGTCCTAAGTATTAAGTCCTAGTATTTAGTTTTAGTTTAATGTTTTGACTTACATAGTTCTAGTTAATTTGATTAGCATACGTTGAGGTTTTGGCTTAGTTGGTCAATTTTTTACCATAGTCCAATATTAGCATGTTGTTAGGATAAGAGCTATCTTTAAGTTAGTTTGTTGTAATAAGTTTAAGAGGTTTATCTCAACCACTGTGTCTATTTTTAGTTTTTTCAAGAACTAGAAAACTATGTAATGCATTGTTGATCAATAGAACAATTTCACCATTGTTTCTTATTTGGTATCAGAGCAGGTTTTCTTAGACGGATCAAAACTTGTGGAGAGTTGCGTGAAGAGATCTGAAGCACACACTTTGTCAGAGAAACTCAAGTGGTCATCACTCAGCAGATTTGCAAGGAAGATATCAAGTAAATAATTAATATATCATGCATTATGAGGTAAATTTATTTTAAAAATTTTAGAGTTGTTAGATAATTGTATAAAGAGGATGTAGTCCAAATTTCATATGATTTGGAGCTAATTTAGGGATTTATTAGCATTTTGTGTTTTTCAATAAAATGGTTGTATAAGGTGGAAAATAGGGTATTTGCATCTCAAATTTTGGGAGAAATATTATTTAGATAAAATCATTATTCAAAAAAAATTTCAGTCCATTTGGATCTGTATTTATTGATTCGTGTGAATATTTATTTTTTCTTCAAAAATCCTAGATCCAAAATTGTGATAAAAAGGGAAAAAGTAAATGATCACATATTTTTCACCTTTGCAAATTTTCTTCAAAAATTTAGAGGGTTTTCAAATTATTGTCTCAGGAATACAAAGTTTAATTTTTAAAATTTTTGGAGTTTTATGTATTGATGTATGTGAAGAAAATTGAGGTTGTCTCAAATACACTCTAAGATGTATAAAGGACAAAAGTAAATTGATCACATATTTCTCATTTGTGTGAATTTGGATCTGAAATTTAGTGAATTTTTAGATAAGTATATCAGAAGTCTACAGGAAAGTTTTTTTCAATCAGTATTTTCCTATTTATTATAAATTGGGTGCTTGAGACTTTGGTAAATAAAAGGAAGCCATGTATGCAGACTTGGTTGTACCAAAATTTGATGGAGATAATTATGCTATTTGGAGCATAATGATGAAGAATTTATTGAAGGCTCAAGACTTATGGGATATAGTTCAAGAAGGCTATGAGTAACCCACTTGGAGCAAGCTACAATGCGAGGCGAGAAAAGAGAAGGAGCAGCAATATGCAAATTTCTTAGCTCTTATGGATTTGAGGAGAGGAATGGAAAAGAATGTTTTTCCTCTCATAGCTAATTGTAGAACAACTACAATGGCATGGCAAGTGTTGAAGGATGCTTATGGTTTTTATGAGGACACCTATAAATCCATGTGTGAAAATCATGAAGATTGTTTAAGCAAGGAGGAGCCATGCTTCCTTGAAGAAGTTTCTGAATTGGATCCTTTCGAAGGAGTTTTTGAAGAGTCTTGTAAATACTCATTTGAAGGCATGATTTGTAATGGAGAATTATTCCTTGAAGAGGAAGACATATTTGAAGAAGAGTCTTGTGTGGAAGATAGTAAAGAATCCCTTCATGGATAAGAGGATGAGAAGGAGCCTTGTATAATTCTCATTGACCAGAGTGATGATGAAGGTTGTTTCAAGAGGAAATCTTGTTTCCTAGAAGATCCTTTTGGAGATTCTTGTGAAGATTCATTTATAGATTTTTTTGAGCAACCATGGAAGACTCTCATTGATGAAGACATTACTTGTGAAGGAATGGAACCTTATAAGTATCAATTATTTGTTTTAGAAGGATAATATGATGAAAATTGTCAATACTTTCATTTAGAGGGATAATATGATGAAAATTGTCAATACTTTCATTTAGAGGGAGAATATGATGATGAAAAACAAAATTGTATTGATGAAAAAGACTATGAATGTCTCATTGAAGAGAAAGTTGTTGAAAGATCATTATATGGGAATGATGTTTCTTGTGAAAACTACTCCAAAGTGGATGATGGCTTGCTTGAAGAACCAATCCCAGAAGAAGGAAGAGAAACACTCACATTGAAGTGTTCCTTGCTTATAGATCACCTAGATGAGGTGGTGTATGATGAAAAATGTCTCATGGAGGAGATAAATGGAGAGTGTATTTTGGAGAATGCACCTACAGTTCTCATGGAGGAGAATAAAGAAGTTTTGTGGGATGATGCTAGAGAAGCAATGTTCATGAAATACCATTGGCTCACTTATCTTGAAGACCATTCACTTGGAATGGATGTGTGCTCTCTTGAAAGAGAAAATGAAGTTATGTGGGATGATTTCCCAAGTGTAGAAGAGGAAGAAGAGATGAAGGAAATAAGTTTCATGCTCCATAATGAAGATTATCTTAAGGCTGAGATAATAAAAGGAAAATAAAATTATCTCATTAATGGACTTCATGATGTAAAGGAGGCATCATAAAAGGAGATTGAGAATTGTCTTGAAGAGGCAATTGTGGATGAAGCTCACTCACTTTGAGTGACTACATTGTAGCAAGAGAGTTGTTTTGAAAATGCAACAATGTATGATTTATTGAATGAATGGTGTTTCAACACATCAACATGGATTGAACAAAGGAGAATAACTCTTAGTGAAGATTTGATGGTTGAACTTGAATCAAAATACCCTAAAGGAGAATTGCTACAAAATAGCTTTATGGGAAGAACCAAATCTACTCATACTAAAGGTAATTTTTTTATGATTAATGATTTGTTTTTGTGAGAAAGAATGAAAAGAAAGGTGAATGAGATAACTTTGATGAAGAGTCTTCTTGGAGAGAATATAGTGATGGAGAACTTGGGTCACATGGATCAAAATTATGTGTTCAAAATTCCTTGGGAGAAGTATTCTTGTAAAGTCATTTTTTTAATAGAATATTTGTGTGAGGAATAACTTTATGTTGCATATGTAGTTGGTCATTATATGGCCATATTTATTGTTATCTTTGGTGTGGAAATATGTGAAAGAGTTGTATGGTATAATCATCTATGTGAGATGATTAATTGTAAATACTCATGTGGAGTATTGTTTAGTGTTGAAGATGTAAAAGAAGATCAAAATGTGAGAGCATGGTTTAAAGACCATAATGATAAATATGTAAGAGAGTGGTTGCTGAAAACCACAAGAGGAGATACTTTTGTGGAAGGGGGATATAATCAAAAAAAGAAGGCACTCAAGCATTTGCAGGAAATTCCACATGAAGAGTGGAAGGAGTGCCACCATAAGTATTTTGTAAATTCTGATTTCTTGATTCAAGATTGGAGGAAACGTAAGAGAAAATTTTTCTTCCAACTCTATGATGCTTAAAGAACTCTTGCATGAGTGTCTTTAGCATCAAGGGGAAGAATGTTGGAATATTTTCAACATTGACTCCTTAGTCCTAAGTATTAAGTCCTAGTATTTAGTTTTAGTTTAATGTTTTGATTTACATATTTCTAGTTAATTTGATTAGCATACGTTGAGTTTTTGGCTTGGTTGGTCAATGTTTGACCATAGTCCAAGATTAGCATGTTGTTAGGATAAGAGCAATATTTAAGTTAGTTTGTTGTAATAAGTTTAAGAGGATTTCTCTCAACCATCATGTCTATTTTTAGTTCTTTCAAGAACTATAAAACTATGTAATGCTATTGTTGATCAATAGAAAAATTTCACCATTGTTTCTCACAACATACATTAGTAGCACATGAATTCGTAGCATCAATGAAGGATGGGATTGTGCACATGTGGGGAATAGAAATTCTAGTCACCAAGGATTACATCATCGAGGTTATGAGCCTCCCTATAATAGGGGAATACACATACAAGGAGGATAACCTCGCTCTCTATGCACAAATATTATTTGGAGCACCATTCGAGCACCTGATGTGCATTGGCTTGCCTAAACACCACTTTTTCAAGCTTTGGAGGGCAATTTTTGAATAGATCATGCGATTATTCACATGATCTTGTAGGTAATCTACATTGAATGTGAATTACTTTCATTTTCTCAACCACATACTGCATGGGGATAAAATAATATACTGCATTACCTTTCATGTGTCCTTAGAGATGAGGTTAGACGATACTAGGAAGGTAAAACATCTACCCTAGCTCACAATGGTCTAATTTTGGCCTTGGTATGACATACAAAGTCACAAAGAAATGTGATAGTTGAGGAGATATAGGGCAACAATGAAGTTCCTAGGGCACAAGAAGAGGAGGATGTATTAATACAAACTAAATAGTTATCCCAAGAGGTGACAGAACAAGAAGAAAGTACGCTTACATCCCAACCTATAGATACTGCATGGGAAGTAGGACAAGTTACATCCCCTATTTCTCCTCAATTTGATCAAGAGGTAGGATGATCTTCATATCCTACTGGCTCTTAAATTGATGAAGGGGTAAGGAAGGAGCTGCCAAGCCCTATTTTTAGGCTAGTGTTCACAAGAACCAGGAGTAGAAGAAGATTGGCATCTAGGGTGGTATCAAGCTCATAAGATGACAAAACAACAATCAATGAGCTTAATAGGAAGGAGTACTTGACCTAGATTTTTTAGGATATTTCCAAGGGGCCAACTCCTCAATATAAAGTTGCAATGGAGGATTCACCACCAAAGGGCCACGCAAAATATTTGCAACAACTGCAGGTTTTGAGAGAGTAGAATTCCACTTGGGAAGCCAAGTTTAAATAATAATGGGCTATATTTCAAGTGTATCAAAATGAAGTTGCATTAAATATGCATTAATTGTATTATACAATTCGACAACTTCAAAGGTAATTAGGGCAATTACAATAGCAGGGCAAAGCAATGGGAGCCAAGTAGTCGACCAAGGTTGATGTAGTAGTGTAGATCAATGGGGAAAAAAAGGTACCCCCTACTGATACATAAATAGAGCAAGGAGATGATGCTACAATGGAAGTAGAGCAGCCATGCTTCCCATATCCTTCTTCAGAACCAGTACTTTAGGAAGATGAAGTTGAGGTTAATAAACCTCAGAATTTAGAATAGCCAACAGAAGAAGGATATGAAGAGGGGAATGAGATGGAGGTCAAAGAGCCTCAAATTTCTAGAAAAGAGGAAGAACCATAACACTCTACAACTAATGCAAGGAATAAATAGAATTAGGAGGAAAAAGTAGTCCCAAATGAGCAATAATTTGCTACAGAGGAAGAAGAGGCTCAACAACCTGAATCTACTAAAAACTAGGAAGCAGTAGCAGCACCAACATACTCTGGGATGTAGCAAATAAATTTGAGGTCAAAGCAAAAAGCTATAAGGGAATCTCAGTGATGGCCCAAAACTAGAGCAATATTTGTTGAATTGAAGGCATTGGGCATCGAATCTGATAAGAAATCATAACTAGATTCTGATGAGGAATGGGAGGCAACAAAGAAATTGTTTGCTACCTAAAAAGAAAATTTTGAGAAGCTTAAATAGGAGATTAAAGTAGACAAAATGTATTGGAAGAAGACCTCTAATAAATCTTGT
The DNA here is from genome assembly GCA_028583015.1 of Wollemia nobilis. Classification (NCBI taxonomy): domain Eukaryota; kingdom Viridiplantae; phylum Streptophyta; class Pinopsida; order Araucariales; family Araucariaceae; genus Wollemia; species Wollemia nobilis. The sequence continues at coordinate 29,243,695 of JAQPPZ010000523.1, forward strand.
AAGTAAAAAAATAGGCCATAAAGCAATCCAAGAGGCCTCCAAAAATAATTCCATTTTCCCAACTTGAATAGTTCTAGAGCTTATATGTGTCGGTAGATGGCCATCCTTCAAGGATGAAGGCATATATCATGAGAATGGGATTTCTAGGACCTATGCATCAAGAAGCAAAATTTCTTTGATGGAAAAAATAGAGGTTAATACTGAACCTAAGCTTGACCCAATGGGGGTAGGTTTACCCATAGTTAGGGTTGCTAAACAGTCTAGCATCCCATTTGGCAATGAAGAAGTGGTACCTATGGGCAAAGAGTTACCACTTCACCATGAGTACTGTAAAATGGCTGAGCCCGCATTCTAGAAGGATGCCACCAGCTTCACTGGTTATTATTTTAGTGCTAAAAAAGGTAAGGTGGTCTTGTTGTGGTTCATCCACAACACACCCAAAAAGTGGGGACCCACCTTTGTTTTTGCAGGTTTTAGGGAAGATCTCAAAGACCCGGATGCTAAAAATGAAGAAAAGAAGAAAAATGCCTAAGTGTTGAAAAGGGTCGCGAAATCGCGACATGTCGAAATCGCGACCTGTCTCTCCATCGCTGCGAAAAATTGAAATCTCGGAAATCGCCGGACGTGTCGACAAAAGAAAAGAGGTGTTGCGAAGCGCGAGCGCGTTTTTTGGAAGCGTACGGAAAGTTGAGAATGGTAGCGATTTCGCTACAAGTTGCCGAAAGAAAGGTGGTAGCGAATCGCTACCACTTCGTGAAGCAAAGGCGTGAAAGAAGAGTGGTAGCGATATCGCTACCACTTTACAAAGCAAAAGGCGTGAAAGCAAGGTGGTAGCGATATCGCTACCACTTTGCGGAACAAAGGCTCGAGGCAAAAAGTGGTAGCGATATCGCTACCACTTCATCGAAGGAAGGCTCGGAACCAAAGTGGTAGCGATATCGCTACCACTTCATCGAAGGAAGGCTCGGAACCAAAGTGGTAGCGATATCGCTACCACTTTTTGAAAAGAAGGCAAAGCAAAGTCGGTAGCGATATCGCTACAACGAGCTACTGCGGGCGTACGGACCAAGAACATGTCGCGATATCGCGACATGTCACGATTTCGTGACATGTCGCGTTATCGCGGCTAGGAAACGGAAGAGGCCAAATGCAAATTCTGTCGGGATTTCCATGGGAAAGCGTTACGAAAGGTGCAGGAGACGTAGGACACGTGGCGGAAATGACAGAACCAGAGTAACGTTTCATAACAACAGTTACTGGCCACAGAGATCGAGCGTTACGAATGCACGCAAAGGTTAGAATACCAAAAGGCGGGAATTGAAGCGAAGGGTCCCGGGAGTCGAAACGAAGCGTCATGGAACAGTCGAGAACGCATGATAGAAAGGTTAAATAGCAGAAATGTAGATGGATACGGGGCTGGAGACTCGTAACAAAAAGCATTATTTATTGAAATAAAGGATTTTTCTTTGGTAACATGACTTTTGTGTGTAAAATCAAAAGGAGATCGAAGCCAAAACTATTGTTTTACTGTCAATATTTCCGTTGCATCATTTTGTCTTGTATCTATTTCGTTTACGCCATGGGATGGGTTACGATAGGTGAATGGTAGAATGATGCAGTTATATTCTTTTCCTTAGAGTCTTGCATCTGATCTGATTAGATTGTGTGTTAGTACAGATCCGATCGGTTGGGTTGTTTTGGGGACTTCATCTCTTAACTTGGGATTTTGCAGGGAGGAGATCGTTAACCATTTTAATATCCTTCATTATTTTCCAGTGACTCAAAAATAACGGTTTCTGTTTTATTCCTTGATATGCTTAATTTCATGTCGGAGACTAACATTGAAATAACAGAACTATTGAATAGAGATAAAACGAACGGGTTAACCTTAGAATAAATTGTGAATATTAGAACATCAAAAGGATTTTTGTTTATTTTTGATTAATCAAACAAGTCAAGATTATAAAGTTCATTGAGAATCAACAAAGGCCCCTTGTTAACTTCTATCTGCAGGATTTGAGTTATTCTGGGATATATCAGTTGTATGTATTAAATTGAAATTCATTTTTATATACGTAAAAGTTGTTTCACAAAGAAGCTTGGAGAAATAATAAAAGGAAGGAAAATAAAATAAATTATTTCTTTGCAAGAAAGAGTCTTTTGTTCGAGACTCTAAGTTGCGTGTTATTATTTGTAATATGACAAATTAACACTCAACATTTTGGCGCTAGAAGGAGGGCCTTCTGTATTGCTTTGCAATTTTGATTTGTTCTAACAATTAACGTGGGTAGTTTTGTTTCCACCTATTGTGCTGTAGGTTGGACATTTAGGCGGTGGTGTTCCTTTGATTTCCTTTTCATTGCCTTTAAAAAAAAAAAAAAAAAAAAGGGAATAAAAGCTTGATGTTGAACGCATGCCTAAGATTGGGAGAATATGAAACATTGGAATCATGTTGTAAAAGCTCCACATGTAATACAAACAGTTAATTTAGATCATTTGAAGCTTGTGATGCATGAAAAAGTCAGTTTTGCATGACAAATCATCTCATTTGCAATTCAAGAAATAATGCATTCATGTTCCATCTCACTTTTCATACATTTCACCGTAGTGGCATATGCATCTTAGGTGCAATTCATTTGAGTATGTTGAATCCTCTTAGGGTTATGTTATAACATAAATCTAAGTAAATCCTAAGGTTAGGAAACTGAGTCTTGAAGTATCTAGGACCAAGCACGTTTCATACATTAAAAGGGATCTTGAGCAAAATGATCAAAACCTAACTTGGAGGAAAAGGTTGGGCGAAAATGGTTTTCATGTCTATCCTATTATGCAACATGATCCTAAAAATAGTGGTTTTGACCACTTCCATAGAGCTTAAAGCCTAAAATCAGAGTAGTAAGGATAGGGTTAAATTCTCATCTCGGTTGGTTGAGAATCTAATTCCCCAAAGCTTTGATTGGACCCACATGGAGTAGTAAGGATAGGGCATAAATTCTCATCTCGGTTGGTTGAGAATCCGATTCCCCAAAGCTCTTATGTTTCATTTTGTATTAAGTCTTAGATTGTAAGGATCGTACTATTTGTCCTCTGCAAAGGATGGGTAGTCATCCCCAAGGTCTAAGTAACAAGATTAATATTTTCCATTTACATTTAAAATCTTGGGTTGTAAGGATCGTACTATTTGTCCCTAACCAGGATGGGTAGTCATCCCCAAGGTCCAAGAAGTAAAATAAATAAATTTTTCCCATCTCATCCTTATATTGGATTGTAAGGATCGTACTACTTGTCCTCTGCAAGGGATGGGTAGTCATCCCCAAGGTCCAAAGAAATGAAGATAAGTTTTGGATTATGGGGTTAGATAGGCCCATGCATGGCATCATGTCTTGCCTAAAAAATAAGACCACTGATTGTCTAGAGGGTTAGACTAGCATGACCATTTCTTCCATAATTGGTTTAGTTATTTTGCTCAAAGTGAGGTAAAGAATTCTAAATCAGAATAGTAAGGATAGGGTTAAACTCTCATCTCGGTTGGTTGGGAGTCTGATTCCCCAAAGTTCTGATTTCACATCCACTTGCACATGGGTTCAAGATAGTAGGGACTCATAACCAACTTTGGGATATAATGAACCGTTCACTAGTGGATCCTAAGAGGGTTTGGCGAGTCTTGAATGTTTGCACATAATACTACAAGAGTGACTATGCATTTTCTCATGGCATATTCAGTAGGATACACAAATCATTCACAATTTCGCATATGCATTCATGCAAAACCGATGATGGAATGTGGATCAAATTCAAATGATAAGGAAAGGAATTCATTGCACACACCGAGCTAGTACTTGATGATTCCGATAATTCATGTACTTCTGATTTTGGGCATTAGTTATATTGATTATGGGCTAACCCATGTTTTCAAATTTGTGATTTGTGTTAGGTTGGGTTCTTACTAAAATGCTCAAGAGCATTTGACAGCAGAGTCGCCATTTGTTGTGGTTCATCCACAACACACCCCAAAAGTGGGGACCCACCTTTGTTTTTGCAGGTTTTAGGGAAGATCTCAAAGACCCGGATGCTAAAAATGAAGAAAAGAAGAAAAATGCCTAAGTGTTGAAAAGGGTCGCGAAATCGCGACCTGTCTCTCCATCGCTGCGAAAAATTGAAATCTGTCATGAAATCGCGACGTGTCGACAGCAAAGAAAAGAGGTGTTGCGAATCGCGACGCGTTTTTTGGAAGCGTACGGAAAGTTGAGAATGGTAGCGATTTCGCTACAAGTTGCCGAAAGAAAGGTGGTAGCGAATCGCTACCACTTCGTGAAGCAAAGGCGTGAAAGAAGAGTGGTAGCGATATCGCTACCACTTTACAAAGCAAAAGGCGTGAAAGCAAGGTGGTAGCGATATCGCTACCACTTTGCGGAACAAAGGCTCGAGGCAAAAAGTGGTAGCGATATCGCTACCACTTCATCGAAGGAAGGCTCGGAACCAAAGTGGTAGCGATATCGCTACCACTTCATCGAAGGAAGGCTCGGAACCAAAGTGGTAGCGATATCGCTACCACTTTTTGAAAAGAAGGCAAAGCAAAGTCGGTAGCGATATCGCTACAACGAGCTACTGCGGGCGTACGGACCAAGAACATGTCGCGCACGATATCGCGACATGTCACGATTTCGTGACATGTCGCGTTATCGCGGCTAGGAAACGGAAGAGGCCAAATGCAAATTCTGTCGGGATTTCCGCGGGAAAGCGTTACGAAAGGTGCGGGAGACGCAGGACACGTGGCGGAAATGACAGAACCGGAGTAACGTTTCATAACAAAAATTACTGGCCGCAGAGATCGAGCGTTACGAATGCACGCAAAGGTTAGAATACCAAAAGGCGGGAATTGAAGCGAAGGGTCCCGGGAGTCGAAACGAAGCGTCATGGAACAACCGAGAACGCGTGACAGAAAGGTTAAATAGCAGAAATGTAGATGGATACGGGGCTGGAGACTGTAACAAAAAGCATTATTTATTGAAATAAAGGATTTTTCTTTGGTAACACGACTTTTGTGTGTAAAATCAAAAGGAGATCGAAGCCAAAACTATTGTTTTACTGTCAATCTTTCCGTTGCATCATTTTGTCTTGTATCTATTTCGTTTACGCCATGGGATGGGTTACGATAGGTGAATGGTAGAATGATGCAGTTATATTCTTTTCCTTAGAGTCTTGCATCTGATCTGATTAGATTGTGTGTTAGTACGGATCTGATCGGTTGGGTTGTTTTGGGGACTTCATCTCTTAACTTGGGATTTTGCAGGGAGGAGATCGTTAACCATTTTAATATCCTTCATTATTTTCCAAGTGACTCAAAAATAACGAGTTTCTGTTTTATTCCTTGATATGCTTAATTTCATGTCAGAGACTAACATTGAAATAACAGAACTATTGAATAGAGATAAAACGAACAGGTTAACCTTAGAATAAATTGTGAATATTAGAACATCAAAAGGATTTTTGTTTATTTTTGATTAATCAAACAAGTCAAGATTATAAAGTTCATTGAGAATCAACAAAGGCCCCTTGTTAATAGCTATCTGCAGGATTTGAGTTATTCTGGGATATATCAGTTGTATGTATTAAATTGAAATTCATTTTTATATACGTAAAAGCTGTTTCACAAAGAAGCTTGGAGAAATAATAAAAGGAAGGAAAATAAAATAAATTATTTCTTTGCAAGAAAGAGTCTTTTGTTCGAGACTCTAAGTTGCGTGTTATTATTTGTAATATGACAAATTAACACTCAACAGGTCTGAACAATGGAATCGCCCAAGAAGAGAGTAGGGCCAAGTCAACTAGTTAGACGTAGGAAACACTAGAAATAGAAAGGTCAGGAGACAGCTTCTCCCAAAGCACCAAAGGGACGAAAGCCCTGGGACAAGGAAAAATTAAAGGCCGCTAAAAAGAGAAGGATAGAGATCAACAAGGATTATTGGAATGTTATAAATATAACTGGTAATTACCAGTTCAAAGTGGCACAAAGGTGTGCCACACCTTAAGCATATGGGGGGATGATGAGCCTCAAAATTGCTGATTTTTTGTACTCTTTTTCCTATAAAGTGCGACACTTATTCTTGTAGATATAAATGTTTTATGAAAATTATATATATATATATATATATATAATAATTTATTTTGCATGTTATCTAATATTTTTCTTTAAGTGTATTTTGTGTAGATTTAGTAGAAATTGTTGCATTTTGGCATGTTTTCATTGAGGTCCCACTCGGACCTAGCATTTGCAATTTCAATAAGGCAAAACAACTACAATGTGAAGTATGAAGTCAGGCATTTGATTCCCTTCGAGTGCCCAACTTCCATTCATTACTTAACTATTAGGAATTTGCTTCCTATTAGGCACCTACTTCTCATTAGGCATTGAATTTTGGTTAAGCATATATTCTTGTTAAGCACATGCTTTTTGTTAGGCACCTGATTCCTATGTTAGCATCTGCTTCCTACCTTTTTCAAACAAGGTGCCTGATTTCCACTAAAGACAAATTATAGCACAACTTTGTGGTCGACATAATAGAGTGAAATTTTAGTAACAAACATAAAGAGAATTTCATAATTAAATTTGAACAAGAGACAACATCAAAGGTGACTAGTCATCTATTTTATAGCTGCTACGTGAAATATTTATGCAAATTGAGCACTACTAATATCATATGTATTCTAAAAATAAAATATGTTGAATTAGCTCACAAAACTTGATAATTTGCTTGATTTCTTAATTCATGTAGGTAGTTGTAGAATAGAATCATATTTTCAATTTGATTTGGAAATTGTAACAGGGTGTGGCCACATATATTATAAATATGTAGGCCATACCTAAAGACGAAGCCCCTAGACTTTTATTATAAATTATATTGCTGCAATTGTGAATAAAATTATTCTATTATTTTCTTGTTAAATCATTTAAAGTGTCCTTTGAAGATTTAACATAGGCAGAACCTACTAGAAGTGTGGTTCCACTTACAACAAAGGTCTTCCCTTCCTTTCCCCTATTTTTTGTTGTTTCTTTTTTGTAGATTGATTTATTTTTCTATTATTTTTCCTATTTTATATTATTTCCAGCAAAGTAACAGTTTAATTTTTGTATGCATTTTGTCCTGCTTTCATAGATGTAGGATAGGTTATTGGTTGAGAATTAAGAATTAAAACTTCAACAAATAAAAACATGCCCCCTAAACCAAGAATCTAAGGGACTCATCTCTAAAGGAGAAATTATAAGCATATATTGTGCACGACTACTCGTAATTCTACTAGCTACCCTGGGTTGACAAATTAATTGGAGGCAATGATTTGAATATAGAAAATTCACTAATGTTTTTCCCAGCATTAGACTGTTGTGAAGTGGGCCTTAAAATACTTGTGTGGAACTATAAATTATTCTATTTATTATGAAGGAAAATTTGGATGCAATGATATTGTAAATCTACAAGAGTTTTTGGATGTTGACTGAGCTATATATCTTGATATGAGAAGATCCATGAGTGCTTATGTGTTCCATAAGTTCTTATGTGTTCAGGCTATTTAGAGGGGTAGTAATTTGGATGAGTAAAAAGCAATCAGTTGTTGCTTTATCCACTATAGAAGTAGAGTACATTGAGAAACTCATACCTATAAAGAAGTAGCAAGGCTATAGAGGCTATGTTAAATAGTTTGTATTAAGTAGAATGTTGTGAGAATTGATAGTGATAGTTAGAGTGCAATATTTTTGGCAAACAATCCTAGTTTTCATGATCAATCAAAATATATTGATATCAAGTACTATTTATGAGAGAGATGGTTGAATATAACTAAGTGATATTGGAGAAAGTTGATACAAAGAAGAATGTTGTTGATTCATTAAAAAAGGCTATACCTACTCAAAAAAATTCTTGGTGTAGAAGATATATGGGCATGGTTGCCCTTGACAGTTGATAATGGCATTTATCAGCCCCCATGGAAAGTATTCAACAAGTGGGAGAATTTTGGAATTATGTTGAATATCTTCCATGTTATTCAGTAAGGGTTAACTCTAAAAATACTTTACACTCTGTAAAAAAATTCTCATCGGGGTTTAGGACCTGGTCAGGCCCCAAGTGGGGATATGGGGGTAGCAACCCCCCTTTGGGGGTTTGGGGGCATTAGCCCCTAGGAATTGTTTTGGAGGGTTTAATCTATTTTTAGACCCATATGGGTGTTTTTGGATTAATTTAAGTCGTCCCATGGTTTTGTGCCCATGGTATTTTAAAACCCTATCTTGTGTTGTTGGTATATAAAGTAGTACTTGCATGAGGGTTTGGTAATGAATTTGCAATAAATGTATTGAAGATGGTCAAGTTTATACAATAAGGAAATATTCTTGCTAGGGATTTTCTTGAAAGGGTTTCCTAGGATAAATTATTGTGTAATGTGTTTCTCTTCTCTATTTTTCCTTTGATTCTACAATTACTATTTTTTGGAATTTTTTTATCGGGGTATTATTTCTCTTCGGGGAGATGTAATAATATGTTTGGGAAACAAAATACAAGCGATACATTTTTTAATTTTAGATTAGTTATCATCATGTGATGAAATAAATATGTTAAATTCTAGGATGGGTCTATGTTTTCTACAATCTGCACATTAGTCGACCACAAAGTTAATCTATGGTACACCCACAGGCCTTAGGAGGAAGAGAGGAAGATATCCATGCGCATAATAATTTTCCTTAGGATTATGGAAACTATCTCTAAAGTGTGTGATAATATGAAAGGGAACATGAGATTAGATGTAGTGGGAGGAAAATCTTATCTAGAGTATCATTGTATGATATATAAAACTTCCACCTTGTTTAATCATTCTTAGGTATGGAGTGTTAAGTATAGTGGGAGGGTGAAGAATCTTGTAGTGCAGAGGCTAGCCAATACTTGGAGTGTACAAATATGAAAAATATGTGGCCAACTAAACCAAAAAAATCCCACAATACTTAATTTAGATGTTGATGTGGGTGACAAACATGTGGTTCATAGAGCAAATAGTTCCCACTTTGGTGATTCAGATGGATCTTTCAATAACCTATGCCTAACAATCATCTTGAAAGCATTGCAATGATGAATGGGCTTTCGAGGATAATTGATAAGCATTGCAATATATTGTGAGTATTATTTAAGAAAATGAGGTTATATGTGGAGGACATGAGAAATAATCTCAATGAACTAAGCTCCAAGGAAGTAGGTGAAGCCTTAGATTTGATTGTCAGAGCCCTCCCTTGGTAGGTCTCATCATTGATATAAATTTTGTATGTTTGATCATGTTTTATAATTGCTAATATAATGCTTTGATTTTTTGAACAAGGTACTACTAATGTATCACTGATTTGCAAATATAGGTACTCTCAAGGATGGCAGATAAACTAACCACCAAATTTGAGATGCTTGAAAGAGATAAATTCCTACAAAATATGCATAGAAAAGGAGAATGTTAATAATTAACATTGATTATTATTTTAAATTAACCTAATTGTTTTTAGTACCTAGATGGTGATTAAATAATAATTTGTTTTTACAAAATAATAAAAATAAATAAAAAGGAAATTATGAGAAAGAACTTCTAGGAGAGGTAGAAAATTGGGTTGATTTCTAGAAGAGGTAGAAAATTGGGTTGAGTTCTAGAAGAGGGAGAAATTAAACCAAGTTGGTAACTTAGTCTTAATGAGGCCAATTAATTCTACTCTTGGATCCTTCCTTGTGTCTTTACCTAGCTTGAATATTGAATAGAGAACACATCAAAGGTATATATATACATATTTTTAACTAAGGGAAAGGGAGAAGCATGAGGGAGTTAGGAAACATGAGGAGATTAGGAGATGGAGGAAGAATCCTAAAGGATATTTTAGGTTAGGGAGCCTCCTTTGTTTTATTTCAAAGGGAAAATAAAATAAAGTATCAATTTGATTCATTTTAATATTGTTCTTCTTCCTTTATTAAAAATTACTTATTCTATTTGTGCTTAATTGTTTACAATATTGATTTGTAGTTGCACCTTTTTTGGTTAATTTTAACCCTATGAAAGCATAGGTGTTTATAAATTTATAGTCCTTGGAAAGAGACCTACAATCAACCTATGAGAGCTTAAAATTAAGATTTATCTTAAAACTTGTGGTATTCTTTGATAGGACGTATTGGGTAATCTTTGTAATTAATTTTTATGTTGATTAATCATTGTAATTTGATGACCAAATTAAATCCTTTTTCTATATTCATCCTGCACTCTATTTCATTGAAATTCCCATCCTAATCAACATACAAGTGACAATAACAATTTTTTATTTGATTTAAAACATTGCAGGATTTATTTTATATATATATATATAATTATTAATCTTATTGGTGAAGATTTCAGGTACCATTAGATGTTTGTGACTACCTACTTCCATTCACCCTAATCTACAACTCAAATTTTATCCTTGTAGCTATAGTAGATGAAAAAAATTTATCTTGGAAACCTTCCCAATCCTTCTACGATCATGTGTTTAGCATAAGCTTGCAACTAATGAAGGTAGATACTAAAGCCTAATGAAATGCATAGCATCAAACCCTATATTTAGTATACACTATTTTATTTAGTTTAATACTCCTATGAGGTTAAGGTAAGATTGGGAAGTTCCTTGTGAGGCCCTCAACCTTAGAGAGTCAACCCTTAAGCAGGAAAGGTGCTTTGGCTGGCGTTTAACCACCCAGATAGAAGCATGTGTAAAGGCCACCTTGAGCATTATCCACATTGGATATGCTCATGACTTGATAGCCCTTGAATGGAGCAAGGCTCGCTTAGGTATTTTATCACTCGATGGTGGTCAAGGATCAAACCACCTAGTGGTCGATCAGGCACCATTTGGTGGTGAAATACCTTTGCTATTTTAATCGTCGTAGACTATTGTGAAATTATATTGATAACACATGGCAATTAGTTATTTTTATGTTGTTTGAACTAGCTCATCTGGAGTGCTTTTTTTTCTTTATGATAGGAATTGTCCCACATTGATAGTATAGGTGCCTATTAGTGATATAAAAATACTAAGTCTCCCTCATTGAGTGACCATCAGTTGATAGTCACCATGTTATAGTTTAGGTACCATGGAACATGTGTTGACCTTGACCATCATTGATCACTATGTGGTAGGTATATATTAATTGTCTATTTGTATTTGTAGGTTTGTTAGTGGTTTGGTCATGCACTAGGTGTCCTAGAACCCAATTGGAATAACCCTCTTTTTGTATAATTTGTGGGATTTATCCCACATTGCTCCTATGGGAGAATTCAATGGGATTAAGTAAGGGAAACCTCCCTTAGTTAGATGACCACACTATGGTGTTCATGCTAGCTGAGGAGGCTACTATCTAGTTGCAAATACTAGGATGCTAGAGATTAGTTGGCAAAGGTTGACTATGGGAGTTTGATCGGTTGGTGGAGGTTGATTATGGAAGTTTAACTAAAGTTGAATTTTGATGCCTGATTGATATTAGGTTTGGTTTTTTATAACACCTTATATTTTTTATATAATCAAACATTGAGAAAATTTGCTTAATTAAAGCCCCTTTATATTACAAATCATTCCTTGGATGAAGAAGTCTAATTTTTAGATTTAAACCTTTGGAATATTTGCTTAATTAAAGCCCCTTTATATTGTAAATCATTCCTTGGATGAAGAATTTTGATTTGTTTATTTAATACCTTTTTATACTTCCAAAGACACCTTTTACTATGAGGGTAATTAAAATTCCCTTTTGTTTTGCAAACAAGTCCTTGACTTTGATGGAAATTGGATTACCTTGTATTTTTTTCAAAGTAATTCCTTGGCTTAAAGGATCTTGAAATAGAGATAAGGATATAGAAAATTTTCTATCCATTGAGGAAAAAAATTAGAGAAAATGAATGCATCCTTGGATCAAATTTTGGGGGAAATTTTGATGAAACAATTAAATGCATTCTTGGAACAAATTTTGGAAAAAACTTGATAGCAATTGAGGAAATAATTGAATGCATCCTTGGACAAAATTATTAAGGAACTATAGTGCAAATTTGTGGAAAATTTGTAGAAAACTATAGTGTGATCTTGTGGAAAAATTATTAAGGAACTATAGTGCAAATTTGTGAAATTTTTTTAGAAAACTATAGTGAGATCTTGTGGAAATATTATGAAAGATTATAGTACAAATTTATGGAAAATTTGTAGGAAAACTATAATGTAATATTGTGGAAATATTATAGTACAGATTTATGGAAAATTTGCATGGATATGTAGTGTAATCTTGTGGAAATATTATAGTACAAATTTATAAAAAAATTGTAAGAACTATAGTGTAATCTTGTGGAAATTTTATAGTACAAATTTGTGGAAAATTTGTAGGAACTATAGTGTAATCTTGTGAATATTATAGTACAAATCTATGGAAATTTTGTATGGATATGTACTATAATCTTATGGAAATATTATAATAAAAATTTGTAGAAAATTTGTAAGAACTATAGCTTAATATTGTGGAAAGATTATAGTACTGAAATGATCAAAAAGATGCTAAGACATTCGTTCAATATCAAAGAATCTACTATACTTGTATTGATAATCATAAAATGGGTTACAAGAGGTGATATCCTTTTAAAATCTTGCCCTGAAGGCTATAATGGGGTATTACCTTAGGAATCCCTCTTAGATGTGGTACAAAGACAACAATATTCGTCTTCTTGGATTCCTTAATGTAGGTGGGCTTCTTGCTCGTGAGCCAACGTTTGTTAGATGTTTCCTTATACCTTGCTGGACTGTAGAACCTACAAAATCCTATTAGTGTTTTGGGGGGTTTGCCTCAGTCAAAACCCATAGTTATGAAGATAAAATACTCATAAAAACTATTCAAAACATAAAATAAATTGCTAAAAACAACATAAAATAGCAAACTAATATATTCTTACATGTCTGGGTGAATTTGATGCCTATTGTAGGGGTTTGTACTCCTAGGGTGTGAACCAGATGGTTCGCATGTGTGAGGTGTGAACCTATCCTTTTTTGATCGTATTTATCATATGGATTCTATGGATGCCCAGGATTGGGTATTGATTGTGATTTTTTTGATTCACCTTCTGAAAGTGCACTCTTGGTGGTATTCTCAACCTATCTCATTCACCAAATAGTGCTATGATGGAGACAAATTGATTGTGACACTCGTATTATAGTTGTGTAATGGATGTGTGATGGATGCAATGGTAGTAGTGATTTATGCAGATTTTTGGTATGCAAAAGTGAGTTATTCTCAAATGGTGAAAATGGCCTTCTATTTATAGAGTGGGTCAAGGTGAGATAAAGGGGATGAGGTGTCCCTTGTGAGGTGGTAGTGGTGAGGTGTCCACCAAAGAGGTGTCCTGTGAGGTGTCCTGCATCATAAGTGAGGTTGGGTGAGAGAATCCCTCACCCATACAAAAGTAATGATGATTTAGCATAAATATCAATTTGTCATTAATATTTAGCTTTATTGAAATATCTTAGGACTAAACAATGATTTTTGTGTGCAAAAATCTCAATCTTACATTAATGACCCATGGGGATGTGATATGGAAAAATATATGGGTGGAAAGGTCGCAGGGCTAGGCTAGGCTAGGCTAGGTGAGGTGGAAGGCTAGGCTAGTCAAAGTAGACTAGGTGAAGTAGAGGCTTTTAATTAAATCAATATTAGATCTAATTAAGTATGTAATTAGCCATAAAGCATAATTAGACCAAAATGTTGACTTTTGGACCATAAAGTGCTTTTTGACCATGGTAAAGGTCCCAACCTTAGTTGAGTTGGCATGAGGTCGCATGAGAACCTATGGTTAAGCATAGGAAGGGGCTTGGCTAGCCCAAAGGGGCTAATGGTGATGAATAGTGATTTTAGCCAATTTATGCAATTTTTGAAGGCTTTGTAATTTGATTGACCATGGAAATGGGGAGAGGGACAATTTTCTACTTTTAGGTGTCTACATTTTACCTCTTTTTGTATTGGATTATGTGGAAACATGATTTAGTACAAAAACTGATGATATGGATTGGTGAGGTGATTTGGAAGGCAAAGAATTTGAGATTGATGAATTGTGGATGATTGCGAGTGATACGCACTGATAAAAAAGGTTTGTGATTGATTGCATTTGGAGGAAAGTGTGTGATTACCTTGTGGTGAGCAGAAATTCATGTCTTGAAAAATAGTCATTTGTCTTCCATAAATTATCAATCCTATAAGTTTGTAAACTTATGAGTGTCACGCACAGTATATGCCTACAGTTTTGGGGAATGAATCCGGTTGTACCTTATTTAGTTTGGTGGGGGATGTATGTGCATTTTTATTTCATCCAAAATAAATAAACTAAGTGTAGAATAAATTGATTAATTAATTAATTAATTAAATACTGGAAATGAAATGCTGGAAAGAAATGTATAGAAAATTAAATGTGTGGAAAAGAAACACACACCTAAATTAAATAAAGCAAGAACTAAATAAATAAACTAATCTAAAAAAAATACAAAAATTAAATAGGGGAGGACTACTGCAGGGATTTGGCCCAAGCTCCCACAGATAGTCCACCCAGCTAGCTGCATAGAGCTTGCTCAGGTAAGAGGAATTGCACTCTTGATAAATTTGACAAGAAGTAAAATAAAATAGTTCTTCTATTAAAATTAATCGTCATCCCCTTCTCTCAAGGAAGATCTGTGCATTTATACAATGCACAACCTTCCTCTGTTACATTTTTAGGTAAGTCTATTTCAGACTTGTAGTTATAGTAGATATGCAGAAAATAGGACAACCAATCAATCCTAACAAGCATGCACTAATAATAATAGTCATGCACTAATTTTACCCATAGGATAAATTAGGCGTATTCTATTTTTATCAGAATACAATATGTTCAAAAATAATGGATCCATTTGATGGTTGTCCTCCTTAGTCGCTAATGGATCTGATTCTTCATGTTGTCTGTTATGCATATCATTTTACCGATAAATTGTTGCTTCGATTGATTCATGAGCATGAGGAGAAATGCTCACCTTACAAAGTTATTTGGTTGATCAATTAATAATAGAAGTGTCTTATTTATTTTAATATAATGCATAGAATAAAATATCTCCTTTGTCTTCACGTGTTTTGGTGGCTATCCCAACTTGGTGCATATGACATGGATTCAATGGTCAACATGGTCCCACTTGCCTGCTTGGTCAATATTTCAAATTATGGATGCATGGAGGCACCTTATTCATGAGGAAGGCACCTTCCTCAATTGGGTTCCTTCCTTAAAGAGGAAGGCGCCTACTCCTGCTGGGCACCTTATGCATTCAAAAGGCACCTATTTCTGTTGGGCGCCTTCCGCATCAGGAAGGTGCCTACTTCTGTTGGGGACCTTCTCCATCAAGAAGGCACCTACTTCTGTTGGGTGCCTTCTGCATCAGGAAGGCACCTACTTATTTTGGGTGCCTTCTCCATCAGGAAGGCACCTACTTCTGTTGGGCACCTTCCACATCAGGAAGGCACCTACTTCCATGCTTTAGTCTTTGAAAGTAGAAGTATGTCAGGTCCAAGTGGATGTAGACTATAAAACACCAAATTAGTACCAACACCTGCATTTATACACATTTCCCACTAAAAATACCAATCAAGCATAATACTAGATTTTATATCAATTATATGCATAAGTTATATAAAATACATCTCATATGCTAATTAAACCAGTAATGATGCCCCTTAAAAGTGTATATAAAATGAGCATTTTTGGTGCTCATGATCCCCCCATGCCTAACATGTGCCACTCCCTCGTGGCACTAAAAGCTAAATTTATCCCTCTCATAGGCTGACCATGCCTAAAATATTGTCATGTCCTCATGACAACAGCCCCCGGGATAATAATATATATATTTTTTTCTTTTCTTTTTTTATTCTCTTTTTTCCTTTTTATTTTTCAATTGCCTTTAGCATCTTTGTTTCTCTGTCATTGAGCGCTGCCATTTTTTTCCTTCAGTACTGCTGTGTTTTTTACTCAGCACTGCTTTTTTTTTATTCAGCACTATGTTTTTCTTTTTTCATTCAGCACTGCTATTTTTTTTCCATTAAGTGCTATATTGCACTGATTTGGGTACATGTTACCAACAGATTGCAAACTCGCTGGAGTCCAAGTTTTTGAAATTAGCCATTTAAAATATTTTCTTTGGTGCTCGACATTACAAATTTATCATGATGCAGTAAATAGAATAGTGACAAATTTATTCACGTGAATGCCATAGCTTAATCTTTCTCTTTTTTTTTCAATTGCTCCTAAGGTAAATAATAAATTTTTTCTCTGATTTGAAACATCATGTGGCTAGGATATTTCGACAAAAATATTTTACAGAGGCATCTACTGATATTAACATTGAAATGATTTTTTAAATAACTATACACATAATTAACAAAAAATAACAGTATATACCTGGGTGAATTTCACATATTTTGATGTGTATGATGTTGATTGTGTGAAACGTTTCCATGCTGCCCATACGTTGGTGCTCCTGGAGATTTTATTTATATATTTATTTATTATTTTTTCTTTTGGTTATCGTCTTCCCCACACCACTAATTATCATTGTTCTTATTTCTTCTGTAGGTGTGGATTTAACAAATCCAGCATCGCAGCCATAATTTACCATTTTTTTTATTCTCACACCTTAAACTGGTGATGCCCTTGTTTCCAGCAACAGGTCCCTCTATGCAACAAGTCTACAGCCTTATGAACATTAATTCCCATATTGAACAACAGAAACCTCCATAAAGGGAGAAGAACATCGCTTATTTGTGCCTTTCTCTAGGTGGAAAAAGGCACAACTATACTGGAGTGATTGTCATAATCCTAATTGCAAGGCATGCGATGTTACATCTATTTGGCCTATTTTAAGTAAGCTCTGCCTACAGATTGTGTTCATGACCATGTCCTGCAAAAATACACACACAAAAACTAGAAAACAAAAATCATACCTATGCCTAAGTCCCTAACTCTTAGAATGCCTTCAGATTGCATTCAGAGGACACAATTACTTGTAAAAACACACGAAAGTAGGAAAAAAGGAGTCATGACTTCATTCTTGTTAGGCCCTAGATCTCAAGATACATGCATCTTGCATTCGGTTCATGATTTCCTACAAAGCAAATAAGAAAGCAATTTTTATGCTAAGTAGGACATGTTCTATGCATTTTTTTTCATTGGAGGATTCGCAGGATTCCAATGTATGGTACCTTCTTTATACGGAAGACGCCTCCAATGTGTGGTGCCTTCTTGATGCGGAAGATGCCTCCAATATATGGCACCTTCTTCATGCGAAAGGCGCCTTGAATGTGTGGTGCCTTCTTGATGTCTAAGGTGCCTCCAATGTATGGTGCCTTCTTCATATGAAAGGTTCCTCCATTGTATGGTGCATTATTCATGCGGAAGGCACCTTATTTGATGATCAAGGTGTCTTTCACTTCATTTTTTTAATTTTTTTTTCACGTATCCTCCCTTTTTTTCTTTTCTTTCTCTTTTTTTTTTTTTAACGAATGATTGAACATTCATCCAAGCTACTGGTATGGTATGGGGTCTCCCCCATGCCGATGTTTGATCCACTCTTGCAAATGTGAGGTGATTGTTAATGGAGCTCGTTGATCGTTACTCGAACATTGTCTCAACACTCTACTTTGTACATGGTGTAGCATCTTTGACTCCGCTCATCATTTACTCATGTTGTAACAGTCACACACCTTGCAACAAAACTTTCCCAAAATTCCATAATCACCTTGGGTTGGAAGCCTTTCACTTGATCAGGGTTACTTAGCCTGCCTTTAGGTACTAATGTTGCCAAGGTAAAACTCTGCTAGCTTTCACCTGCTAGATTGGATGCTATATGATCAAGTACATGAGATAGTTTATATAGTGCTATTATGAACTCCACGTACGAATATCAATTCATGATATCTTCATAGTCACCTCATTATTTTTCCACATTGCAGTTCATGTTGTCCTGCAAAACATAAAAGAAAAATCTAAACTAAAGACATTAAAATAAAATTCTAACTAATTTTTTTTACTTTTTCATTTTTTTTCATTTTTTTCATTATATATATATATATATATATATATATTATCTTCTAATTACTTCTAGACTCCTCCCTTTATTTAGCTATCGGTTGGAGATTTCTCATTTCCCTTTTGGACCAAGTTGGTCCTCGAGAAAGAGGATACTCTCTTCCAACAAGTAGTAAAATAAAACTCTATTCTTTTTTTATCTGCTCTTAACTTGGAGCCTTTTTCAATAGAAGATATTTTTTCTCTTTTTCATGAACACTGTAAATAGTGCTCATTGTGTTGTTGATGACAATAATGAAGGTGGGGTCTCCCCCATGCCTACATTTGAAATAGTCTTCTAAAATATCATCAATTTCATTATTAACTGGTTTGATGTGTTGTAGCATGAGAAGAGCAATTTCCCCCTATGACCTCAAAACCAAAAAAAATTCAACATAATGGCAAAATGTGCAGGCTAGAAAATGACTATCTATGGGTTGGTAACTTGGAAAAAACATGGCATAACAATATTTAAAAAAACACATGCTAGTTTCTGATTCACCAGGCCGCCTTAAGCGCAAGTGAAGAGCATACTTCATAACATGTTCTTTAAAAATTTTGCTCTGTCATTTTTCCTGCTATTAATTTCATCATTAAAAAAATATTTACCAATACGTTGCAAAAATTTCAAGCCTATAAAAATTTTTAATTTAAAACCAAGCTTCTAGAGGCACAATTTTTCAATGGTTTTTGTATAAAAACACATCCCTAAAAATTTTCAATCAGACCTGGGTTGTGCTTATTTATTTTGATTTCTTGAAACCATTTAGAACATGATAGAAATCCTTCATTGCTATATTTTTCTAAATTTTTTCAACACGTTTTATTCCTACTTCTACACTTAATTTGGTACATCAGGTTCATTCCCACGTTTACCTGAGAAGCTAGAAAATGCAAACAGTTGCCTATGGGATTTGGCTCTGACTGTACCGGAAACTATTTTTGGCCTTATAAAAATGCCCTTGGTGGACTCACACTTCTCAGGTAAAATATCTATAGGTTATTTTAAATAGACTTTTTATCTGACCTAAAAATCATAATACTATAGTTTTGACACTCCCCGACAATGGCACCAAAATGGTGAGCATAAATTCATGTCTTGAAAAACAGTCATTTATCTTCCGTAAAGTATCAATCTGGTAAGTCCGTAAACTTATGAGTGTCATGCACAGTATATACATTTAGTATTGGGGAATTAATCTGGTTGTACCTTATTTATTTTGGTTGGGGATGTATGTGCATTTTTATTTCATCCAAACTAAATAAACTAAGTGCGGAATAAATAAATAAATTAATTAAATACTGGAAATGAAATGCTGGAAAGAAATGTACAGGAAATTAAATGTGTGGAAAAGAAACACACACCTAAATTAAATAAAGAAAGAACTAAAGCAATAAACTAATCTACAAAAAACAAATACAGAAATTAAACAAGAGAGGACTACCACTAGGAGTGGGCCCAAGCTCCCGCGGATAGTCTGCCTAGCTAGCTGCGTAGAGCTTTCTTAGGTAAGAGGAATTGCACTCTTGATAAATTTAACAAGAAGTAAAATAAAATAGTTCTTCTATTAAAATTAATCGTCATCCCCTTATCTCAAGGAATATCTGTGCATTTATACAATGCACAACCTTCCTCTATTACATTTTTAGGCAAGTCTATTTTAGACTTGTAGTTACAATAGATACACAGAAAATAGGACAACCAATCAATCCTAACAAGCATGCACTAATAATAGTCATGCACTAATTTTACTTGTAGGATAAATCAAGTGTATTATATTTTTATCAGAATAGAATATGTTCGAAAATAATGGATCCATTCGGATGGTTGTCCTCCTTATTCGCTAATGGATATGATTCTTCATGTTGTCTATTACGCATATCATTTTACCGGTAAATCGTTGCTTTGATTGATTCGTGAGCGTGGGGAGAAATGCTCACCTTACAAAGTTATCCGGTTGATCGATTAATAATAGAAGTGTCTTATTTATTTTAATATAATGCATAGAATAAAATATCTCCTTTGTCTTCACATGTTTTGGTGGCTATCCCAACTTGGTGCATATGACATGGAGTCAATGGTCAACATGGTCCCACTTGCCTGCTTGGTCAATCTTGCAAAGTATGGAGGCATGGAGGCACCTTCTTCATGAGGAAGGCACCTTCCTCAATTGGGTGCCTTCCTTGAAGAGGAAGGTGCCTACTCCTGTTGGGCACCTTCTGCATTCGGAAGGCGCCTATTTTTATTGGGCGCCTTCCACATCAATAAGGCGCCTACTTTTGCTAGGTGCTTTCTCCATCAATAAGGCACCTACTTTTGCTGGGTGCCTTCTACATAAGGAAGACACCTACTTCTGTTGGGTGCCTTCTCCATCAAGAAGGTGCCTACTTCTGTTGGGCACCTTCCGCATCAGGAAGGTGCCTACTTCTATGCTTTAGTCTTTGAAATTAGAAGTATGCCAGGTCTAAGTGGATGTAGACTGTAAAACACCAAATTAGTACCAACACCTGCATTTATACACATTTCCCACTAAAAACACCAATCAAGCATAATACTGGATTTTCTATCAATTATATGCATAAGTTATATAAAATACATCTCATATGCTAATTAAACTAGTAATTATGCCCCTTAAAAGTGTATATAAAATGAGCATTTCTAGTGCTCATCACCTTGCATTATGATCAAACATAAATACTTCAATTTTGAATGAACAAATGCCTTTGCTAATGTTTTATTTTGATTGATTGATGAGCTCTTTTGACAACATTTGATAGATTGTTGGAGCCATGGGGTAGAACTTTATGGAGCTTCATTCACAAGTGATCTTACGACAAAAGGGAGTTAGTAGCACATGCGTTATAGAATAAAAGCCTTGAAAACATAGAAAAGGGATTTATCTAGCAACATCAAAACTAATCTATAACACATGGAAATTTATTCTAAATGTTGTATAAATGAAAAATAATAGAATATAAATACTTTTTGAAAGATTTGAACACAATATTTAAGGTAAAAGTATGCATAAATAGTGACCGTCCCTGATAGGGACACCTAAACCTACAACAATGGGGACCTCAAATGTGCCATCAAATCAGCTCCAAACTTCACCAAATTTGGACCATGGGTTGATCTAAGTATTCCTAAGGGGTCTATGGAGGAATTTTTTCCAAATTCCATGTTATTTTCTAACCATCCCTAGGTGTGACACCTATTGACTGCTAACCGTCCCTATGTGGGGCGATTACAAATCTGGCCTATTTTTGTCACCAATGCTATTGGGATTTGGTCCAAAACTAGTTTAGGGGTGTTGTCAAAATATGGGGCCAAATTTACCTTCAATTTGGCTGGTTTGGGATGGTTGGATCGATTCCTATTGCCCTTGAAAGCACCTTCGAATGAAGAGGGTTTCAAGGTCAAATGGGGGGCAAAGTTTGGTTTGCAAAAGGCAAGGATGGAATTGGGTAGCACTTCATTTCTCAAATGCTTTAACTCTCCTTTTTTTAAAATGGGTGAATGCACCTCTTTTTATAGCCCAAAAGGGCATCTAGGGCAAAGGGGTAAGTCTTTTCATGCGAGACAGGTGTCGCCACTTGTCCAATTCCTTGGCATGCATTGGTGAGGGAAGGTTGCCCACTTGGGGCTCCCAATTTGTAGTCCCTGACTCCAATGATAGGTCCCCAATCAATTTGGGGTAGTTAGACATAGAAATGGAAGTCCTTTATTGCCATTTAATGTGTCTATTGAATTTTTAAAGGGTTTTTTTGAGGACCATCCCATCCAAGGACGGTTATGGATGGTCATCCCTGGGTGGTATGGTCATCAACTATGACCATCCCTTGGTGGGACCATCACAAGGAAGTATCCCAAAACTACCCTAAACTACTAGGAATCTTCCAAAATATGTTTTGGAGCCTTATGTAAGCCTAGAGGGGTGCCCAGTGGGGCCATATGATGTCGATAAGAGTGGAATATGTGATGCACTGGTAGTCTTATCCGATTTACATGATTTAGGTTTCTACAAATGCCTCTTTTTGGGATGCATTATGTGCAACAAAGCGCTGAGAAAAAATAGATCACTAAATCATCAAGTGATTATGGTTTTTCATTAACCTAATAAAATTTAGATGCCTCTATTGTGGAAAGAGCATACATTCTTGGAATCCTTGCTATTGACATAGTCAAAGGATCAATTTTGGGTATACCTTTTAGTCGTGTTGTAGTAACAGTCTTATGGTGCTTAGAGTATATGTGCCTTGTATTCTTGTAAACCTTTACATGGGTCAATTACCAAGGTTTTAAGGAGGTCAAGCCTATTGGTTTGTTTCTTATGCTGATTCTTTTCCCCAGCATGGGCTTGAAAATTTGATCTTTAGCCAAGATTCTTTTGAATGCATGGAATTTAAACTTCTGAGTGTTTTAATGTTGATTCAATTTTTAAATTCATTATTATGACTACCCCCTCAAGCAACGAGTCAATGAGGACATGGCCAATAATAAAGTGATGAGTCACTTGACATATATGACTTAATTAAGATAACTTTCTATTTTTCCCATGGTACTATATACCTGTTTGAAGGAGATTCTTGACTGTTTTGATGATATTTTCTAGAAGCAAAAGGCTAAAATTTTCATTCCTGTCGAGTGGTCAAGCCATGGAGGCCTTCTTGGGGAGTAAAATAAAGACTTTTTATGGATCCAAAAATATTATAGGTTCAATATTGATCCCTGCTAATTTGGTGACCATTCTGCCTTATTTTTTGTGGGTTTGGACCCAATTTTTGATGTTTTTGAGTTGTTTTGATTTTTTTTTATTTTTGGAGTGTGAGGTCTGAGGACCCATTTGATTGAAGCCTAAGGGTAGTTTTTGGATTATTATGTAGCTTTGAACTTATTACATATGGATGTATATATGAGTTTGCTTCATGTAACCTTTTATTGATTTATGATATGTATGCAATGCTTATATTTTCTCTATGATGTTATGATGGATGTCTAACATGGATGTATGTATTTATCCTATGATGTGATTTGATGATATGTAGATGTGTATATGCATAATGAAATGGATTATGTGATTTAATTTTGTATGATGGATTTGTGATGACTATTTGACGCATTATATGCTAGCACCATAGACTATACAAAATGTATCTTTGTTATTATTTTCATGTTATTCTAACATTAGGTAATGGATTTTGTAGTTTTGACAAACATGTGACAACATGATGTAAAATGAAATGGATAATGTAATGTGATATGATATGTTTAGTAGTTTTTAGGAGACTCAAACACTCTAGTTACCTAATCAAAGGTTGTATAATAACTACGCAAGAATTTTTGACAAAGTATGCACCTACTAAGATAACCAAGATAATCAACATCCCTATGTGTGCACGTGATTTTATTACCATGATAACACACAATATTTTCCTAGTGCAAACGGGATTCACACAGCCGATCAGGACTAAAGATCATTTTGTGAGTCTCATTATCCTAAGTTTTGTACTTAGTTGGATTAGACCACTAGGTAATATAGGCTACAACAAGCTAGCTCATGCACATTCAAAAATTGGTCTATACCTAAGAAAAATGCTTATGGGACAGACATATTGTCATGTGGGAGGGTACCACCATTTCCAAGTAGGCTATCCACAAAACTTGGAATGAGGATCACCTTATGGTTCTCTAATGCTGAGAATTCTAAGGATTCAAGTTCAAGACTCCCTTATTTTTTCTTTAACTTTGAATTTCTCAAGGGAGTTGCTCGTTTTGATTTGGTGAGCAAGGGATTTTAGTAGTGGTGAGAACCACTATTTATTTTGTTTTTTCTAAAGTGATAATAATCACTATTTCTTTTTGCATATTTCTAAAGTGATAACAATCACTGTTTTGATTTATATCTTTGGGATACTTGCCCTAGTGCAGGGAAAGGGATTTTTGGGTAAGGAGGAACTTGTCCTTTTGTCAATTTTTAGTATCTTTGAACCATTCGCATAGGGGGATGAGCAATATAACCTTTTCGCTTGAAAGTAAGCTAGACCACTTTTATAGTTTTCATATTTCCTTGTGCTAGAATTGGATTTATTAATGTAAAAATGTGTTGGGATTTCGATATATACAAGGCATAATCTAAGTAGGTTTCTACCTTATAAAAAATTATGACAAATTTCTACAAAATCTGGAAATAAAACTAGATATGGATGAGTGACCGAAAAACCTTAACTATGTTTTACTAACAATGGCTAAGTGACGGGGAAGAGACATATAATAT
The DNA here is from genome assembly GCA_028583015.1 of Wollemia nobilis. Lineage (NCBI taxonomy): Eukaryota > Viridiplantae > Streptophyta > Pinopsida > Araucariales > Araucariaceae > Wollemia > Wollemia nobilis. The sequence continues at coordinate 29,268,117 of JAQPPZ010000523.1, forward strand.
GGAATGTAAATGTGAATGGTATATGGAATATGAACAAGTGGTAATAGTGACATAAAATAACATTAAAATTTTAATGGATGCCTAGTGGACAGACCTGGTGCTAGACATGTATGATCAATTTGGAGCGATGCATAATGCAATGATGAGTATGCCTAATGCAATGATGAGTGTGCCTAATGTAATTTATATGAAGTGCAATGAAGCAATATTTTTGTATTTTGATGATTTTTTATGATGTCTTTATATTTTGATATATATGTATATAAAGGTTGACCAATGGGCTTAGTGAATGCCATTGGGAATTTTGGGATGAACAAAGGGCTTATGGATACCTTTGGGGCATTTTGGATTGACCTAGACAATTGTAAACTACCTAGGAATGTTTTAGTTTGACCTAGATGGTCATAGGTCATCTAGGGACATTTTGGGTTGACCTAAATGGTAATGGACCACCTAGGAGCGTTTAAGGGTTACCAAAGAGCTTATAGCCTTTGGAGATTTTTAGATTGATCTAGATGATCGTAGATGGTCTAGGAACATTTTTATTTTGACCTAGACAGTCAGTGACCGCCTAGAGGTGTTTTGGTTTACCTAGACGGTCATAGATACTAAGGAAGTATCATAGACTATCTAGGAGCTTTTTAGGGTGACCAAAGGTCTTATAGATGACTTTGGGGATTTTTGGTTTGACCTAGACAATCGTAGATAGTCTAGGAGCATTTTCTCTTGACCTAGATAGTCATCAACCGCCTAGGGTATTTTAGGTGACCTAGATGGTAATAGATACTAAGGAAGTATCATAGACTACCTAAGGACATTTTAGGGTGAAAAAAGAGTTTATAGATGCCTTTAGGGATTTTTTGTTTGACCTAGATGATTGTAGATAGTCTAGGAATGTTTTATTTTGACCTAGATGATCATCGACCACCTAGGGATGTTTTGGTTGACCTATATGATCATAGACACTAAGGAAGTATCATAGACTGCCTAGGGGTATTTGGTTGTGACCAAAGTGCTTATATGACTTTGGATATTTTAGGGTTGACCTAGATGATCGTAGATTATCTAGGAGTATTTTCCTTTGACCTAGATAGCAATTAATCGCCTAGGAGCATTTTAGGTGACCTAGACAGTCATAGACATTAAGAAAATATCATAGACTACCTAGGGGCATTTTATGTTGACAAAAGGGCTTGTAGATGCCATTGGGGATTTTTGGTTTGACCTAGATGATCGTAGATAGTCTAGGAATATTTTCTTTTTACCTAGATGGTCATCAACCACCTAGGGGTATTTTGGTTGACCTAGATGGTCATAGACACTAATGAAGTATCATAGACTGCCTAGGGGTATTTGGTTATGACCAAAGGGCTTATATATGCCTTTGGAGATTTTAGAATTGACCTAGATGATCATAGATTATCTAGGAGCATTTTCTTTTGACCTAGATGGTCATTGAATACCTAGGAGCATTTTAGGTGACCTAGACGATCATCGACACTAAGTAAGTTTCATAGACTACTTAGGGATATTTGGTTGTGACCAAAGATCTTATAGATGCCTTTGGAGCTTTTAGGGTTGACCTAGATGATCATAGATAGTCTAGGAATATTTTATTTTTACCTAGACGGTCATAGACCACCTAAGAGCATTTTAGGTGACCTAGATGGTCATTGACACTAAGTGTCATAGACTGCCTAGGGGAATTTGGTTGTGACCAAAGGGCTTATATATGCCTTTGGAACTTTAGGGTTGACCTAGATGACCGTAGATAGTCTAGGAGATTTTTATTTTGACCTAGATGGTCACTGACCACCTAGGGGTATTTTAGGTGACCTAGACGGTCATAGACTCTAAGGAAGTATCATAGACTTCCTAGGGATATTTTAGGGTGACAAAAGGGTTTATAGATGCCTTTGGATCTTTTTGGAACTTTGATTACTTTGTGATTCTAGGAGTAAGGTGCAATACTTTATGTACCCCCAATATTTGTGGTGATCAAAGGAAGCAAGGAAGGTGCAATACCTTTAGGATCCTCAATTTGCTTCATTTATTGTGATATGATTAGTGAGGAATGTGTGACACCTTGGATACCCCCAGCATGTACTGTATTTGATGCATTGTTATTGGCTTGGCTAGGAGTATTGATAGATATTGACTCCCCCTATTGTGGCAAGGAATTCTTGGTAATACCACTATCTTGATGGGGTAAAATAATTGATCCATTTGTGGATACAACTTCCCTATCAAGAAGTTCTTGGACCACATGTCTAAAATTATGACAATTGCTAATGTCATGTCCTCTTATTTGATGATAGAGGTAAGAATGATCCTCCCTATATCGTCTATATCTAGACCTCTTCTGGTTGAATAGGGGTATATCTAGAAAGACGATTGCCTTTGTTTCTTGCAAGTTGTGAAATATGGTTGACATGGGTTCAGCTAATGGAGTCCAGGTATGATGTTGAGGATTTAAATGAGGTGAACATGGTCACCACATTTTATGAGATGACGGGGTTGTATGCATCTTAGTAACCTATTTAGGTTTTTCTTCTTGACTCCCATTTATAGGTAACAAGTCCTGAACTATGTTAATATGTTGATTATTTATTTGAATATCATTCTTGTCAAGCATAACTTGTACCTTACTCTTGAATGCGATACATGACTTAATGTTATGACCAATTACTTGATGATAAGGAGAGTGTTGAATTTCTCGATACCACATTGGTTTATGCCTATTGGGATCCAAAGGGTGTATATATAGCAATATGATAGCCTTGGCCTCACATAATTGATTACAGAGTGACACCAAATATTTAGGCAATGGTGTATATATGCAAGGTTGATGGTGTTGTTTTCTTTTCCCTTGCTTCTGTTGAGACTTACCATTAGATTGCACAGGAGGAGGTTGGTCCTAAAAATCAGGGGATTGAGATTTTGGATGACTCAACCGTGACTCAATAGTTGCAAGTCGATATAAGATCTGTTGTAAATTAGTGTTGATGACTCACTTGTAACTCAACATTGGCTAACCTATCCAAAATTTTCTTAGTAAATGTGGATGGTTCATGATGATTGTGGGTAGTGAGTATATCCACATGCTCTTGTTGTTGATTTAGCTCATGCTCTTGTTCCACCTCAGAGTGTTCAATTGTGGCAGCTAGATTATCTCCACTTTGTTGTAGTGGGTACACCTATTATTGATTTTATTAATATGTTGAATGATATAGAGTAGGTGTGATCGAATCCATCGATGATATCTCTTGTGGTATGGATGGAATGTTGGATGGAGTCGCAAGTGGCCTAGATGAATTTAGAGGAATTTGGTTCTCTGTCATCACATTTATCATTCCCACAAACTCATGAGAAGATGCATTGGCACTTGGACCAGTCATGGCTACCTCATCAACTTGTTCAAGGTGATCTACTTGGCCCCCATGATCAAGGGGTGCATCATAAATGCTATCAATGGGTGGCGACTCAGAAGGAGGATAACCTAGATCCTTGATCAACTCAATGATATGCATGAATTTAACATTGGGTACTATGCATTCATCAAGTTGAGGATTGGTCAAGTGAATTGTGTCCTCAAGTGTGGTGGATGAAGATGGTATGATATGATCTGATTCATCTGTATCCACCATGGGTTCCTCCTTGTTGGTAGGAGTGGGAAGGTCTTCTTCTAATGTGTCAAAAATAGCTAAGAGAGCTTTTGTAGTTAGCCCTTTTGACTCTTCCTCATTTGAAGAAATAGAGGATGGTACTAGCAATGGTGGTGAAGGTTTCTTCACGACTAACTGTGGGGATGAATCTGGACTCTAGATAGGGTCATTGGGTTTAGTATCCAAAGGTGTGGATGGATGAGTAGACTCCTGTGGATGATCATATTTATTGTAATACTTGAATGGATCTAGGTCGGCATCAACCACATGGACCTGACCTTCATGAATGTATTTAAGGCATTGATGTATAATGGAGGGGATACACTCCATGTCTCTTATCCAAGGCACTCCTAACAATATGTTGTATATTATTTCACCTTCCAAGATATAGAATAATGTGGGCATAGTATTTTGTCCAACTTGAACCAGTAGGATTATCATGCCCACAATGGAGGACAAAGCATCATTAAATGCTTTCAAGGTGACATTGGATCTCGTAATGTGCGAAGATGGGATGTTGAGATGTTTTAGTACAGTTGTGGTAATAATATTTATTATGGAACCTATATCACCTAACACTCACTTATAGGGGATCTTATTGATGCACGCAATGATGTGCAAAGGAGAGTCTGGTAAATTGGCAAACCTAGGTTTGATATCCTAATTTTGAAAGGATATGACAGGATATTTGTTAGGCCTACTCTGTCTTGCTACCACTTGTTGGATGGGAGTTCTAGGTATTGTAGACTTCCCTACTAGGCCTCTTGCTAGGCTGAGTATATTTTGTTTGGGCTTGGACTCAGTGTTGGCTAATCGAATAGTCCACTTGATCACATGAATAAGCTATTGGTGTCCTCTTGGTAGAGGTACCTCGTGCTTGCATGGAATAATATGACCAAGGGTAATTAAGATATTCCTCAGTTCTTCCTTCATAAATGAGGCATGGTAGGGTAGAATTGACTTGCCCACTATGATGGGTATCATACTCATCTAGTTTTGGTACCTTAGGTAAGGGTTCTTTAAAAGCTTAAGATGATCATTTAACCCTACCCTAGGTATATCAAGTCCTCTAGTAATATTAAGATCCTCATACCTATAATTATGATGCCCACTTCGCTGGCTCGTGATTGAGCTCAGCTATGCATAGTTGTCATGATGTGTTGACTAGGCAAAACCCTGAAGGGAACCCATACTAAAGAAAATTTTGACTTCCAAAAAAGGTCATAAGTATCATATATCAAAAAAATTAGTGTGACGAGATGATTACAATGGGCTAGGGAACCAAATTGCAATTTTTGGGTCAAAAATTTGTATTTTTGGAATATTTGGCCTATCGGGGCCTATGGGGAAATGCCCACTTTTGGGATTTTTTGGGAATTTTTGAACCATAAAGAGTTAGGACTCAAAATTTTTGTGAGAGGTACATAAGGACCTAACTAAGACAACAAAATAAATTTGGAAACTTTTGGAGTTGTCTAGACCATTTTATGACTATTTTAGTGTAGATTTTCTCTATTTTCAGCTTCAAAAATAGATTAATCATAAAACCAAAATAACGTTTTCATTATAGCTCCGATTTGCATGATTATCGATCCGTTGGATGCAGAATCAAAAAGTATATTTTTACTATTTTTTTTTTTGAAAAAATGAAAAACTTGTATTAATACAAAGAGCAATTACAAGTGGGAGAGAACACATCCCAACCAAGAACAACAAACAACACTACAAGAGTAGAGCACAAAGTCAACCCAACTCAACACAAAGCAAAGAAGTCAACTGGGCGTGAAAAAGCGACATGTCACGAAATCGTGACATGTCGCGAGATCGCGACAGTCAACCCCGTCTCCTCCGTAGTGGTGCCAACAGTCATGAAAACGCGACATGTTGCGAAATCGTGAAATCGTGACATGTCGCGAAATCGCGACATGTCGCGAAATCGTGACATGTCATGATATCGCGACAGTCAGAGCCCTCAGCACTCGATCGCTAAAAATGTCATGAAATCACGATGACATCTCCCTCCAGCGACCCTTCACCAAAATTGTTGCGAAATCATGACTAGAAGACCAACTTGCTCCATAACGCCAAAAAGGTCGTGAAATCGTGACAGAGTGCCTCCGAATCATCCAACCATCAAAAGTGTCACGAAATCACGACGAATTATCCTTATGGCATCCAGATCGCAAAAGCGTCACGATATCGCGACAGTTTTCTCCATTCCGCTGGTATGCCAAAATTGTCGCGAAATCGCGACGAGATTTTCTTGCAGCAGCCATCGCCAAAAAGTGTCGCGATATCGCGACAAATTATCCACTTTGCACCACATCAGCAAAATGGTCACGATTTCACGACGGGTTTTCCTTATGACACCAGATCGCCAAAAGTGTCACGATATCATGACGGTTTTTCCTTTCGGCACCCAGTTCTCAAAACTGTCGTGATATCACGACGAATTTTCCACTTTGCTCTCCATCTGCAAAAGTGTCGCGATATCGCGACAAGTTTTCCAGTTTGCCCCAAATTGCCAAAACTATCACGATATCGCGACAATTTTACCATGCGCCTTCCCCGAGGGCCACGATGGCATGACATGTCGCGATATCGTGACAAAAACCCGCCAAAGGCCGTGAGGGCGCAACCTGTCGTGATATTGCGACAGCTTCCAACTTGAAGCTGCGACGGTGCTACAGGTCGTGATATCGCGACAGAAATCTTCCTTAGCATAAAAAACACTACACATCATTTTAGAAATCGTTCAAGGCATTGTCAAATCTCTGCATCCTCCACAGGCATGTCACTGTGCAGCTGCATCCCAACCTCCCTTTCAGCACCCATCTTAGCAAGGAAATCGGTCGCCTTATTGAGATCTCGATTCACATAGACAGGTATCACATCATCTAATTCCCTCCAAAGCTCTTTAATTTGGGAGACTAAGATCCGCAACCTCTAATATTTTGAGACAAAGTTTCTCATACAGTCAAGAGAACCCACCAATATTTGGGAGTCAGACTCAATAATAATCTTCCTGTGTCCCTGTTTGACAGCCCAGAAGGAGGAAGATTTAATGGCAAAGGCCTCAGCTTCATTGTTTGTGGCACATCCCAGACCCTGCAGTTCCCAATAGAGCAAAGACCCAGCATGATCACGGCACACTACTCCAATTCCAGCACTTCCCGGATTGCCTTTAGCAGCTCCATCAGTATTGATTTTGATCCATCCTTCAGGAGGAGGTTTCCAACTACCACTCACCTGCCTTTGTTGAATAACAGCTCCCTCTTCCAAAGGCTCAGAAGCAGATTGAATTTCCCCCTCGGCATGAATGGCAACCGTTTCCGCCACTTTTCTCCAAATGACTTGCCATATTCCTTCTAGAGAGGAGAAGGTTTCACGGAAAATACGGGCATTTCTCTCCAACCACACCTGCCACCAGATAAAAAATAAACCAAGCTCCCAGCCAATTCGAAGAGCTTTGGATTTAAATCTACCTTTCTTCCAGCTTTCCCATATATTGTTTTGAGACAAGACCCCATTAGCCTGAAGTTTAAAGTGGGAGAACCAGCGTTTCCAGATCTGTCTTGTGAAAGAACATTCAAACATTATATGATCCGCAGTTTCCTCCTGCTTGTGGCATAAAACACATTGAGAAGGGCCAATGATGCCTCTGAGTCTGAGATTTTCATAGGTGAGAATTCCATTATGCAAAAACTTCCAGGCGAATAAGTTCACTTTCGGCCAGCCCTGGGGATGCCATATCTTTCTCCAATCATGAACCAAAAAAAAGTGTGGGGGGGGCTCTGGAAGGATCTCATCATATCCCTATTTCACAGTATAAACCCCAAGGCTCCCATAGCCCCAGGCCAGTTCATCCTCCTCATCTCTCCCAGTAAGAAATCATTCTGCCAAGATTTTTCCCAAAGTAGGTACCAACTCCGGAGGGATTGGTATTGGCCACTCATCCAGCCGCTTAAACTTTATGATCTTGTAGTCCCCCAATTGACTAGTGTTAAAGTAGCTCTCAATTTGGATCCATCCCTTATCTTCTATAGCAGATTTTATCGGTTGTAATTCAGGAAACATAGCAATAATGGGAGGATTCTGGTCCCAGGAATCAGTGCAGAACCAAGCCTTATCCCCTCTCCCCACTTTCCAGAATAGTTGATCTTTGATGAGTTGAGCTCCAAGCTTGAGCGCCTGCCACACTGATGATCCAAAACCTTCCAGAGGAAAGTGGCCCACATCATTAGGATGGACAGAACCCAAGTATTTGCTAGAGAGGATTCTGCTAAAGAGGGATGTTGGCTGAGAAATCCACCTCCAGTACAGTTTGCCAGCCAAAGCCTTGTTGTTAAACTTGGAGCTTCTTAGTCCCAACCCTCCTTTTTCCTTGGGTTGGGTAACCTTGTCCCAACCAACCAAGGCCCATTTCCTCTCTCCCTTGGCACCTTCCCATAGAAATCTTCTAGCCATTTTATCCAGCTCTTTCCAAATAGACTGGGGAGCAGCCAGGATGGAGAATTTATAAATTGGCATGGCCTGAATAACTGACTGCAGAAAAGTTAGATGACCCCCATAACTTAACCATCTATGAGACCAATGGTTCATTCTATCTTTTATGCCATCCAATAGGTCCTTCCAAACATCTATTTTCAATTTTTTGAAATGGAGAGGGACCCCGTGTAAACTCATCGGGAGAGAGGTCCGAGTGAAACCTAAAATCTCACTAACTCTGTCCTGTAACCGTTGATCAATATTGCAGAAGATCACTTTGGATTTATTGTCATTGATGACTTGATTAGAGGCCCGGAGGTAGACATTTAGAGCATCTCTGATTCTTCTTGCTTCCCTAAGGCTGGCCACTCCCACCAATCCAAAGGATCATCTACAAACTGTAAATGAGTCAAAACTTCAGCCCCGACCTTAATACCTGTTATCTGACCTTGAAGTCTTCTTCTCAGAAAGAGTCTACCCAATCCTTCAGCCAAGATGAGGAAGAGATAAGGAGAGCAAGGGTCTCCTTGCCGAAGGCCATGAGAGGCACCAAAAGGAGGCGAGGGAAGTCCCTTGATAAGAACAGAGTATGAAGGCGTAGAAATACAGCTCATGACCCAGTCTGTCCAGTCCTGAGAGAAACCAAAGGCTGTCAACATCTTTGCCAAGAAGCCCCACTCCACCCTATCATAAGCCTTGGACATATCCATTTTAATGAACATTCCTTTGTTCCCAGATTGGTGCATTGTATGGATAGCCTCCTGTGCTAGAATCACTCCATCCAAGATTTGCCTCCCTTCAACAAAACCCCCTTGCTCTGGGGAAATTATATTATGCAGGATAGGTTTTAACCTTTCAACCATAATCTTAGTGATTATTTTATAGATCACATTGCATAAGGCAATAGGTCTAAAATCAGATAAATGAACCCCCCTGCTCCTTTTGGAATTAAAGTAATGAAGGTATGATTTAGAGCCTTGAGCATTCTTTTATTGGTTCTGGACTCCTCAGTGACAGCCAGAACATCTTCCTCCAGGGTATCCCAAAAGGCCTGGAAGAACTCAATAGGGAAGCCATCAGGACCGGGCGATTTGCCAGTACTCATTTCAAAGACCACCTTCTTAAGTTCATCTCTATCTATGGGTCTAAGTAGGGCCTGGTTCTCTTTAGGAGAGATTATAGAAGGAATGACAGCAATAACTTCATCTTGGGCTTCCCCATATTGCTCCATACTTTCCTTAAAGAGTTTTGAGAAATACTCCATTGAGTGGGAGTGCATACCAGGAAGAGTGTCAAAAGAGTATCCATTCTCATCTTGAAGGAATTCCATATTATTCGCTTGTCTCCTAGCACAGGCAGAGCGCTGAAAATTTTTTGTATTTCTGTCTCCTTCTAATAACCAAGTATTTCTTGCTCTCTGTTTCCAGTAAATCTCTTCTTGATTATCAATATCCTCAACCGCTTTGCGCAAAGCATCATCCTCGGATTTAAGGTTCTTGGAAATGTTTCCTTCCCTGTAATGTTTTTGCACCTCATCCCATCTGGCCAACAAGGGGGCCCGTTGGTTCTGGAAGTCTGATTTGTTAGTTTGCCTCCACTGTTTCAGTTTACACTTGACAAATTGAAGTTGTTTGTGAAATTTGAACATTGTAGTCCCAAAAGGTGGGCGGCCATCTTCCCACCACTGAGGAATTTTTCTTCGGAGATCTTCTTTTTGCAACCAAAAATTTTCAAATTTAAATGGTTTATGGTACTGCCCTGTCATAGCCCCTCCCTCCAAAGCAAAATGGGAAAGTGGTCTGAAACTGGGCCTTCCAAAATCTGAAATTTAATATTCCATTTCACAAATGCTTCCTCCGAGACCAGAAACCGGTCTAGTTTTACCTTCCTACTGTGTGGATCTCTTCTCTTATTAGTCCACGTAAAATAAGTGCCAAGACCTTTGATATCAACAAGGTGAAATGCCTGGACTTGAGCAATCAGAAGCCTATCCCCTGGATCCAAAATTGGGATACCACCTTCCTGATCCCTGGCAGATAATTTGGCATTAAAATCCCTAGCAATAATCCAATCGCAATATTCCCTGGAGGATCTCATTGAATGAACAGCATTCCATTGAAGCCGCTGGCCATCAATGCTTTGAGCCCCATAGAAGTTTGTGATTAAAACCTGTTCAACTGTAACAATGTTCTTAAAGAGAGATGTGAGAAAACCCCTCCAAGCTATATGTTCTATTTCTATCCACACCAGAGGGTTCCAAAGAGTAACAATCCCCCCCGAAGCTCCTTGGGCCGCCACATCCATATATCTAGCGCCCCTCCATATTCTACTAACAGTTTTACACATAAGATCTAAAGACATTTTTGTTTCCTGAAGGAGCAAAAAGTTTGTTTTGTGTCTTCCTAAAAGTCTTTGAACAGCAGATTGATGGGTTCTACTGTTTAAACCCCTTACATTCTAGGATTGTATAATCATTGGAAACCTTGGGAGCAATAAGAGTCAATTGTTCTCACCGATCCTCCATTGATCAACTTGTCCCCTTGCGCTACTAGTAGATCCTTATTGGATTTTCTACCAGCTCCTTGGGAATTACTATTCTTAGACCTCTTTTCCACCTGGGTGATCCCCAACGCTGGTCTTTCTCTGTTCTTTTCTGCACTTCCCATGTTGACATCCTTAATAACTGGTTGTGCAGGGGAATGGATTACCATAGCCCCTAGGTTCTCTAGCTGCAAAGTCTCAGGGGTTTCAATCACCTGTTCTAAGACAGGAGTAGATGATAGAGGAGCATGAGAGTGGGTGTTATTATCCTTAGCATTCCCATCCACTCCTTCCATGACTTGGTCTTCTTGGTCTACAAGGGATTTGAAGATTTCATATCGATTGGTTGGCTTGGTTTGAGCCTGCTCTTTGCCATTTCTCTTTTTGTTTTTCCTCCGCTTCTGCTATTCAAAGCCATCTTTCTGGGCATCAGAACCTTGGGGGATATTGAGGGGTTCTTTGATCGGAGTGAACTTACCCTCTCTGGGACGATTTGGCGCTCCCGACGGAGCTTTCATTTTTGTGGTCAGGATATTTGGGCAGAACCTAGCCAAATGGCCATGCTTATGGCAGACTCTGCATCTAAAAGGTAAGGCTTCATAGTCTAGCTGATGTATCCAGGTTAGTCCTGCCAACTCCAATTCCACCTCGACTGGAAGTGGCTGGCTAATATCCATTTCTACGCATATTCTAGCAAAGACAACAGTATTTCCCTCAATGGTATCTCTGGAAACTCCCAAATATCTACCTAGAGAATTACCAATCAACTCAAGAATCTGCTCACCCCAAAACTCCATCGGGAGAGCATACAGTCGAATCCAAACCGAGACAGTCGTGGGCTCAATGCGAGGATCAAAACCCACTCTCCACGGTTGGACAAATAATCCTGTCGGGCCATGGCTCCTCTTCTCTGATTCAAATGCTCTGTTTCTATCTGCTAAAGAAGAGAAACTAATAATAAAATACCCATTGCTTATAGGCCATAGAGAGTACTCACCAATGGGCTCCCAGTTCTATCTCACCCAGGTGTGTAGAAAGTTCAGAGTGGGCCGGATACCCATGAATTTGTAGATCAAATCATGGGTAGCACGGTATATAATTGTATCCTCAACCAGTTTTGGTTCTATGACAATCTTAGGCCTGGAAGCAGATTGTGGAAGGCAGCCGTTAACTTTGTTTGCAGGTAAACCCTTTCCAAAGATTCTTAAATAGCATTTGATAAGCACTTCGCTGAGCTTCATCGGAGGAAGATGTAGGGTTTTCTTTTAATATATCAGCATATGAGCTTTTCTTCCCATCGATATATCCTGGAGGAGACCCCATTGGGCCCTCCCGAGGCAACGAACGATCCTTCAAAGTAGTGTAGATTCAATCCACCGGAGGTCCTAGAAGAATCTTCCCACCAGAAACCCTGGAGCTTCGCCCGGTGCCTGCACAGAAGGTTTCCCGCCAAATCGCCAGAGCTCGAAAAAAAGGATCAAACTACACAAAAATCAGATTTTTACTATTAAGGAAGAAATTTTTTTTTTTTATTATTATTAGGGTTTTACCTCCAAATCGAGGATCTTAGGTTGATTACCCAAACAATAAAGAAAGACCTAAAATAGATAACATGATTATCTCTTTTAAGTTTTATAAATTCAAATACACAATCAATAGGAAAACACAACACAATAATCCAAATGATTATCTCTTTTAAATGTTTAAATATGAATCCCTAAGCTTTTTGATGTGTTTTAAGATGTGTGGCTTTGTAAAGAAAATACTTGGCATGTTTGATATTTCGTTGGATGATATGCTCAAATGTTTAAAGTATTTCACCTATATACTCACACAAGTTAAATATGGTGATGAAATCCATATCCAATGAGGTAGCATAGGTACTACCAACCCTCACCCAAAGCACCCTATACACAACAATACACTCCTCCAAATAGGAATGTGTGCTATTTTGCATGGTTATGATAGTTCTTGGGTTGGCCTTGGCCACAAACGGATCAATGGGTAATTACATCCACTGTTGGTCTTGATCAATGGGTTGGATGTGAGAGCCCAACGCCGTTGATTTTAAAATGAAACATGGTGTGTGGGGTTCCTTTTACAAATTTGAAATAAAACAAGAGAGCACTCAATGATGATTCACTAAATGCATGAAATTGCATTTTTTTCATTTAGAATCATTAGTAGCATAAAAGGAAAGCACTAGAATTAAGGACTTATATGAACTTAACCTTCTTTGGTAAGTTTCAATCATGCAAACTAGACAAAAAGCATAAAGTCTACTGTTATTTTCCCTATTTTCTCTGATTTAATTAATGCAAAATTTTGGAAAGAGGATATCTAACCTTTCTATGCATAGAGAAGACAAGAAAATTGTGAAATTTGACAAACTTGAAAAACATATATGCAAATTGAAGGTGGAAATGGGTGTAAATTATGACCTAGAAGTTGATATTCATGCAAATTCTTGTAGAAACACTCTGGTTTTGTGGCCATCCCTAGTAGGAACGGTTAGCAATTTGGGGACCATCCCACCCAGTGACACCTAGCAACAAAGGTTTCGTTTCTGCTCCAAACGATCAAAACCTGCAACCTGCAAAATAGAAAATGGAGGTCAAAATTGACACATTCAAAGGGGATATAGAAATAAACTCATATACCATGATCACCATTGAAGAAGAAAAATTTACAACATCACCTTAAGGGCACTTGATCGTAATGTAGAACAATTTGAAAGCATTCAAAAGGAAAAGAGCATAAACATGTAATCTATCAAAATGAAGCAAAGTATGTAATAAAGAGGGTGGATTTCTCCTTCTATTCATTCATTCATAGCTTCAAAATAGGATTACAAGATATCCCCTTGAGGGCTTTACAAATTTGATACATCTCAACATTACAATGTGCAAGGGATCTGATCCCTTAAAAGGGACTTAAAATGATATTCTGTGGTATGAATCTCGCATTCCCACAATTGAGAGCTAGTCTTGGGATTCTCTTCCTTGCATCTTTAGCTCCTCCCTTCGGTCTAGAACACCTACACCTACACACAAGGGATTGAAAAGGAGTTAGTAGCACATGTGTTATAGAATAAAAGCCTTGAAAACATAGAAAAGGGATTAATCTAGAAACATAAAAACTAATCTATAACACATGGTGATTTGTTGTTAATGTTGTATAAATGAAATATAATAGAATCTAAATACATTTGGAGAGTTTTGAACACAATATTTAAGGTAAAAGTATGCAAAAACAGTGACCATCCCTAACAGGGACACCTAAACCTGCAATAATGGGGAACATAAATGTACCATCAAATCAGCTCCAAACTTCACCAAATTTGGACCATGGGTTGATCTAAGCATTCCAAAGGGGTCTATGGAGGAATTTTTTCAAATTCCATGCTATTTTCTGACCATCCCTAGGTGTGACACCTACTGACTGCTAATTGTCCCTAGGTGGGGCGGTTACAAATCTGGCCTCTTTTTGTCACCAATGCTATTGGGATTTGGTTCCAAACTGGTTTATGTCAACTGTTGAGCAAGGTGCAACAAAAGAATTGCAAAAGTATTGTCATTGTTGTCAACACAGATGCATTGATGCGATTGATGCGCTTCAGAGGTCGATCGGATCAAGTGCAGTGAATTTCAAGACAAACAGAGGTGACCCAGATTCAAAAATTGGCAAAAAGAGACAAGGAAGAAAACTGTCGCGATATTGCGACATGTTTTCTGTCGCGATTTCGTGACAAAAAGTAGGAGAGAGAAAATGCACGCCAAAATGTCACGATTTCGCGACATGTCGAGTTTTCACTGAGGAGAGAGAAAATGTGTCACGATATCGTGACAAAACAGAAGAGAGAGAAAATGCAAGGAATATTGTCATGATTTCGCGACATTGTCGAGGAGAGAGAAAGTGCATGCCAATTTGTCGTGATATCACGACATGGCAGAGGAGAGAGAAAGTGAAAGGTAAACTGTCACGATTTCACGACATGCTGGCAGAGAGGGAAGCAAGGTGAAAAGATGTCATGATTTCGTGACATAAATGGAGGAAAGGAGCTAGCAACGAAAAGTGTCGCGATATCGCGACACGTCGGGTTTTTGCGACCCGAAGAGGAGAGAGAATGCTCAGCAACAAAGGTGTAGCGATATCGCTACATGTTGAAATGAATGGAAACAAAGGTGTAGCGATATCGCTGCATGATGAAAATACATGGCACAAAGGTGTAGCGATTTCGCTACAATTAGGAAGTGTAGAAAACAAAGATGTAGCGATTTCGCTACAAGTGAAAAGACACAAACAAGAAGATGTAGCGATTTCGCTGCATGAAAAAATGTATAAAAACAAAGGTGTAGCGATTTCGCTACCATTCAAAGTTGCAAAAATTAAATATGTAACAAGTCAAAAGCACAAGGCACAAAGTTGTAGCGATTTCGCCACTGCACGAAACAAAGAGTGTACGGAAGCAGTGAACGTCGCGATTTCATGACATGTTCCATTTTTGCTGTTGCTGGCAAAGGAAAGTGTACGGAAGCCAGAAGCATCGCGATTTCACGACAAGAAGGATGATGATGTCAGCAAAGGCCAAAAAGTGTCACGATATCATGACAAGATGCAGGGAAAGCTTCCAAGAGCAAAAATGGTCACGATGTCACAACATGCTTAATGATGATGTCAGTAAGAGTCAGAAACGTCATGATTTCGTGACAAGAAGGATGATGACGTTAGCAAAGTTGAAAAGTGTCACGATTTCACGACAGGAGCAGTGAAAAGGCTTTCAAGGCCAAATTGGTCGCGATATTGCGACAACCTTCAGGGTGACGTCAACATAAGTTAAAAATGTCATGATATCGCGACAGACGACAAAGTTAGCGTGTAAAAGCTAAAAAGCGGTGCATGGTGACGCGTGTCATAAAAGACATCATGCATCTAGTTACATAAAATGTAACCGATGTCGGATCTACGATTCAAGATTGACAAGTGTCAGTCATGCATTCGAACAATTGTTTGCATGTATTTGAAGAATCAAATATAAAGTATCGAAAGGTTTTCAAAAAGTCTTTTTTACAGCTTTCGAACGGTCGCACTCATGGAATCGAATAGACATTTTGCTTGTATTCAAAGAGCCGAATATGAAGGATCAAGATATGCTTTTCGAGAAGATATGTTTGCAACATTCAAAACAGCCATACTACAAGAAATCGAAACGCCGTATTGCAGGGTTTCGAACAATGCTTTCAACGACCACTTATTTGCAGGAGAAAAGAATTCGAACAGTTGGGTATATGATTCGATTGCATGCAGGATTGAAAGGTTATAAAAGAATAATCGTACAGAGAAGATGTTACTGCTGTTAGAGAGAAATTGTTGTAAAAGGAGGGTTAGAAAAGAATCAAGAGAAAAATAAGAAGAGTCGTGAGAGTGTGTAGAGTTGGGTTAATTGCAGACCTATCAGGGTCGTGCATGAAGTGAAGACATTTTTATGTCATTCTAAATTGATCAGATTTGCAGTCCAAGTTGGTGCTTGGTACTAGGAGTTGGTGCTCCATCTGTTGCAACAGAAAATTACAGGGGTTGGTGCTCCTTCCAGCTTGATGCTGGTAAAGTATTTGTAAAATTGATATTTTGCAAAGACTGGATTTGGATTGGAGTCCAAGCAGTCATTTTTGAGGAGTAGCCAAATTGGTGAACCTCGGTATATTGAGTGTTGTGGTGTGCTCTCTTGTTCAAGTTGTTTTTTCAGTTGTCAAGTTCTCTTTATTTCATATTAAATGTTGTAGATATTGATAATTAATAGCTACACTGATTCACCCCCCCTCTCAATGTCATTGTGTAATTATCAATTGGTATCAGAGCAAGGTTCCTTGTACAAGCTTAATCAGCTAAGGAGATCTTGGAAGAAATAATGGCAGGCGGTGAAGGATTTTCATCCAACAAAGCTCCCTTATTTGATGGAACAAATTACACCTTCTGGAAACTCAGAATGCAAACATATCTGAGTGCATTGGGATACGATATTTGGGATTCTGTAGATAGTGGATACACATCACCCACTACCCCTCCAACGAGATATCTGTCGAGAAAAAGAAATTTGAAAACAACTCCAAAGCTAAGAATGCCATAATGTGTGGGCTTGTTGACGAGTGAACCGATAAGATTCATGAGTTGTAAATCAGCAAAAGACATGTGGGATAAATCGAAGAGCATCCATGAAGGAGACAAGTAAGATTAAGGAAGAAAAACTACAAACTCATCGAGCACGGTTTGAAGCACCGCAAATGAATGAAGATGAAAACATAGAGACTTATATGCCGAGAGTCAACGAAATTATTAATGCAATCAGAGGACTCGGTGAAGAAATTGATGATGCAGTTGTTGTGAAAAAGGTTCTCAGAACACTTCACAAAATATTTAACTCCAAAGTCTCTACAATAGAAGAGGCAAAAGATCTAAACAACTTTAGCATGGATGAGTTGCATGGTTCCCTGACAGCATATGAAATGAGAATAGGACAAACCAAGTCTACAGACAGAGAAGCAGCTTTTAAAGCACATAAGAATGTAAAAGCTGAACATGAATCTGAGGATGAAGGAACAATGGATGAAACAGAAGCCAATTTTGTTCGGAAACTCACAAAAGGAAAAGGAAAATATAGAGGGAAGCTACCTTTTAAATGCTTCAATTGTGGAGGAGTCGGTCATTTTGCAGCCAAATGTCCAATGCAGGAGAGAACCAAAAATGGTGAAGGTTCACACCAAGAAAAAAGTGACTAGAAGAAGAAAAAAAATTTCAGAAAGAACAACTTCAAGAAGAAAAGCTTCATAACCAAGAATGTCAGCAGTTCTGAAGAAAGCACAGATGAGGAGTCCGAAGAAGAAGGAGGTGAAGCTCTGTTCATGGCACTTGAAGAAGAAAGAACAGAGAAAAATCAGGAAGGTGATGAAAATTCCAAGGATGAAGCTGAAGTGTATTTGGAAAGAGAATTGGTTGCTGCACTTGAAGAGTTTAGTGCAGAAAGGAAGAAGAATAAAATTTTTTCAAAGAAATTAGAGAATACCACAGACATAATAAACAATCTGAAAATACGAGATAGAGGAATTCAAGAAAATGTCCGAAGTTCTTGATGAACAATTAACTCGTAAAGACAGTTGAATGCAACAAGCTAGAGGAAGACATTGTTAAGTTAAGGATGCAGTTAGAGGAGATGAATAGAAAATTGAACTGTTTTCATAAGTTTGAAGAAAGTACTGTAAAGCTGGATAAAATGTTAAATAACCAAAGGCCTTATGGCATCAAATTTGGTTTAGGCTTTGATGAAGGAGAATCTTGAAAGGATTCAAAGAACTTGAATATAGAACCCATAAAGAAAGAAGAAAAGATCAGGGTTGAACCAGAAAAACTAAATCATGCAAAAGAAAACAATAATGCCAGATTCAAGAAGAATAATGACAAAGATGGATTCACAAAAGTCACACATCCAAGGAGGAGAAGAGTCATGGCTCCTACTTCAAATTGGCAAAGACCGGCACCCAGGTTTAATCATGCATTTTCTGGTTATTGTTTTAAATGCAATGCTTATGGCCATAAGATTTCAGATTGCGGGCATAATGTATCTCAAAGGAATTTTACCAAAGAAAATGTTTTTTCTCCTTTAATGAATTATGCGGTTGAATGTTATAATTGTCATAATTTTGGACATATTGCTAGAAACCGTAGAAGCACTTTTGCATCAAATAATTATCAGGGTAGAAAATCTCAACCAAGTGGGTTGAAACAAAACAAGAAATTTCCTGAAAAACAGGCACATGCTAATGAAAGGACAAAGGCAAAACAAGTAGAAAAATTTGCTATCAAACCAGAATGGAAAGAAAAAGAATCTTTGATTGTTCAGATCGCTTTTAAAGCTTAGAACAAATCAGCACCTTGGATACTTGACGGTGGTTGTTCCAAGTCACATGACAGTGACAAGCAAAATTTTGAGAATTTCCAGAATTATGAAGGTGGTTCTGTGAAATTTGGAAATAATTATGGAGCAAAGATTGTTGGAAAGGGATCAGTCAAGATCAGTGATGGCAATATAAAATCAAAAGAAGTCTTGTTTGTAATTGGCCTGAAGCATAACTTGCTAAGTGTAAGTCAAATATGTGACAGAGGTCATGATGTAATCTTCAAGAAGGAGGGTTGTGAAGTAAGAAAGACAAAAAATGGAAAGTTAATAGCCACTGGAATGAGAACTTCTAGAAATCTGTATACACTTTTAGAAACTACAGAAGGAACATGCTTGATTGGACAGGAAGATGAAAACTGGCTATGGCACAAGAGGCTTGGGCATATTAGTTTTTACAATCTGGCAAAAATCAATTCAAAAAGAGCAGTTAGAGATATACCAAACATTGGCAAACCCGTAAATAGCATCCGTGAGTCATGCCAAAAGGGAAAACAAACCAGAGCCACTTTCAAAGCAAAAGAATACTTCACTAGCAAGCCATTAGAACTAATTCACACCGATCTATGTGGACCCATGAGAACTGAAAGCATAAATGGACACAAATATTTTATGCTCGTGTATAGATGACTACTCAAGAATGACATGGGTACTATTTCTGAAACTCAAGTCAGAAGCCTTTGAGATGTTTAAAACCTTCAAAAATCTTGTTGAGAATCAATCAGGAAAAATAATTAAATGCCTAAGATCAGACAGGGGAGGAGAGTTTATCTCCGAAGAATTTGCAGAATCATCGTCAAAAACATGGGATAAGAAGATAGTTTTCAGCAGCTAGGACACCTCAGCAGAATGGTGTTGTAGAAAGGAAGAATAGAACAGTGCAGGAAATGGCAAGGACAATGCTGGCAGAAAACAAAATAGCTGACAGATTTTGGAAAGAGGCAGTTCATACTGCAGTTTACATTCAAAACAGGTGCATGCTGAGACCACATGAAAGCAAAACACCTTATGAGTTGTGGTTTGGCAGAAAGGCAACAACAAGACATTTCAAAGTATTTGGCAGCAAGTGCTACATAAAACGGATTGAAGATAACCTCGGTAAATTTGAAGATAGAGCCGATGAAGGTATCTTTCTTGGTTACTCAACAAAAAGCAAGGCCTACACATGTTACAACAAGAGGTTGAAGAAAATTGTTGAAAGTGCTTATGTGAAAGTTGATGAAGGTAGAGAACAAGAAACTACTTATCAAGAAAACTACCCTATGTATGAAGAAGTCATTGAAGGTGATGATGAAAAAGAAATAGAGAAGAATCAGAAAATTGATCCAGATGGTGTAAAAACCGAATCAAGAAGAAGAAAACAGGAAATTTAAAACAGGCAACTGGCAGAAAAATCATCCAAGTGAACAGATTATTGGGGATCCCACAGATGGTATTCAGACAAGAAGAACAACAGTGAGGAACTATTCTCTGTTATCTAGTATTGAACCTAAAAATGTTGCTCGAAGCAAGCACCGATGAAAGTTGGATGAAGGCAATCAATGAAGAACTAGATCGGATAGAGAAAAACAATACCGGGAATTAGTACCTAGACCAACAAATAAAAACATAATTGGCACTAAATGGGTTTTTAGAAATAAATTGAATGAAGATGGGCAGGTTGTTAGAAATAAGGCAATATTGGTATGTAAAGGCTATGCGATTTTGAAGAAACTTTTGCACCGGTAGCTAGACTAGAGGCAATCAGAATGTTTCTGGCATTAGCAGTTCATAAAAACTTCAAATTATATCAAATGGATGTAAAATCAGCATTTTTGAATGGAAAACTGGAAGAAGAGGTTTACATTGAACAACCAGATGGTTTCCAACTTGGTGACAATCCAGATTTTTGTTTGCGAGTTAAAGAAAGCTTTATATGGATTAAAACAGGCACCTAGAGCATGGTATGCAAGGCTGGATAATTATCTAATTAAACAAGGGTTTAAGAAAGGTTTGGTGGATAGCAACTTATATGTCAAAACAGAGAAGGGTCATATTATTGTTCTTGTTGTTTATGTAGATGACATAATATTTGGCAGCAACATGGATGAATACTGCAAAGACATATCAATTAAAATGAAAAAAGAATTTGAGATGTCAATGATTGGTGAATTTTCTTATTTCTTAGGATTGCAGGTCAATCAAAATGAAAAAGGCATTTTTATTTCTCAAGTCAAATATGTAAAAGAAATGCTAAAAAAGTTCACAATGGAAGACAGTAAACCGGTCAACACTCCCATGACAACAGGCTGCAAGTTGAGCAAGGATGATAAATCCCCAGATGTAGATCAAACAATGTACAGGTCTATGATTGGAAGCCTGCTGTATTTAACAGCCACTAGACCAGATATATTACAAGCAGTATGTATGGTTGCAATATTTTAGGCCAGTCCCAAAGAAACTCATGTAACAGCTGTAAAGAGGATCTTTAGATATCTCAAGGGCACTATGGATTATGGGTTGTGGTACCCAAAAGGTAAATATTTCACTTTGATTGCATATTATGATGCAGATTGGGCAGGATGTATTGATGATAGAAAGAGCACAAGTGGAGGAGCATTTTATCTTGGAGACAGGCTGGTAGCATGGCACAACAAGAAACAAGAATCAGTATCTCTATCCACTGCAGAGGTAGAATACATTGCAGCAACAACATGCTGTACTCAGATATTATGGATGAGACAAACGTTGAAAGATCTTGGTATTCATTTCAAAGAGCCAATTTCAATTAAATGTGATAACACTAGTGCTATCAACATATCCAAGAATCCAGATATGCATTCAAGAACCAAACATATTGCAATCCGATATCATTTCTTGAAGGATAAAGTTGCGGAAGGAGAGGTTAAATTGGATTTTGTTCCAACTACAGAGCAAGTAGCTGATATATTCACAAAACCTTTGCCAAAGGAAGTATTTGAATACCTTCGAAAGAAGTTGGGAGTAGTCACACCACCCAAGCACTGACTAGCTATGGGAAACACATTCTCAGGGGGAGCATTCAAACTTTTTAAGTCTGAGAATGTTGTGCATAGACTCGTGGGGAGTCTGCAGCAGCCCTTTGGTATTATTGGCAAAGGGGGAGAAGAAATTAAGCAAGGTTGCAGTGTGTTGCCAACAATTACAAAGGGGGAGATTGTTGAGCAAGGTGCAGCAAAAGAATTGCAAAAGTATTGTCATTGTTGTCAACACAGACAGATTGATGCAGTTGATGCAGTTTAGAGGTCAGTCAGATCAAGTGCAGTGATTTTCAAGACAAAAAGATGTGACCCAGATTCAGAAATTGGCAGAAAGAGACAAGGAAGAAAACTGTTGCGATATCGTGAAATGTTTTCTGTCGTGATTTCGCGACAAAAAGCAGGAGAGAGAAAATGCACGCCAAAATGTCGTGATTTCGCGACATGTCGAGTTTTCGTTGAGGAGAGAGAAAATGTGTCGCGATATCGCGACAAAACAGAAGAGAGAGAAAATGCAAGGAAGATTGTCGCGATTTTGCGACATTGCCGAGGAGAGAGAAAGTGCATGCCAATTTGTCGTGATATCGCGACATGGCAGAGGAGAGAGAAAGTGAAAGGTAAATTGTCGCGATTTCGTGACATGCTGGCAGAGAGGGAAGCAAGGTGAAAAGATGTCACGATTTCGTGACATAAATGGAGGAAAGGAGCTAGCAACGAAAAGTGTCGCGATATCGCGACACGTCGGGTTTTCGTGACCCAAAGAGGAGAGAGAATGCTCAGCAACAAAGGTGTAGCGATATCGCTACATGTTGAAATGAATGGAAACAAAGGTGTAGCGATATCGCTGCATGATGAAAATACATGGCACAAAGGTGTAGCGATTTCGCTACAATTAGGAAGTGCAGAAAACAAAGATGTAGCGATTTCGCTACAAGTGAAAAGACACAAACAAGAAGATGTAGCAATTTTGCTACATGACAAAATGTATAAAAACAAAGGTGTAGCGATTTTGCTACCATTCAAAGTTGCAAAAATTAAAGATGTAACAAGTGAAAAGCACAAGGCACAAAGTTGTAGCGATTTTGCTACTGCACGAAACAAAGAGTGTACGGAAGCAGTGAACGTCATGATTTCGTGACATGTTCCATTTTCGTTGTTGCTAGCAAAGGAAAGTGTAGGGAAGCCAGAAGCGTCGTGATTTCGCGACAAGAAGGATGATGATGTCAGCAAAGGCCAAAAAGTGTCACGATATCGCGACAAGATGCAGGGAAAGCTTCCAAGAGCCAAAACGGTCGCGATGTTGCGACATGCTTAATGATGACGTCAGCAAGAGTCGAAAATGTCGCGATTTCACGACAAGAAGGATGATGACGTCAGCAAAGTCGAAAAGTGTCACGATTTCGTGACAGGAGTAGCGAAAAGGCTTTCAATGCCAAATTGGTCGTGATATCACGACAACCTTCAGGGTGACGTCAACATAAGTTAAAAATGTCGCGATATCACGACAGGCGACAGGTTGGCAGGTAAAAGCCGAAAAAGCAGGCATGGTGACGCGTGTCATAAAAGACATCATGCAGCCAGTTACATAAAATGTAACTGATGTCATATCTGTAGTTACAGATTGACAAGTTTCAATCATGCATTCGAACAGTCGTTTGCATGTATTCGAAGAATCAAATAAAAAGTATCGAAAGGTTTTCAAAAAGTCTTTTTTACAGCTTTCGAACGGTCGCACTCATGGAATCGAATAGACATTTTGCTTGTATTCAAAGAGCCGAATATGAAGGATCAAGATATGCTTTTCGAGAAGATATGTTTGCAGCATTCAAAATAGCCATACTACAAGAAATCGAAACGTTGTATTGTAGGATTTCGAACAGTCGTTTTCAACAGCCACTTATTTGCAGGAGAAAAGAATTCGAACAGTTGGGTATATGATTTGATTGCATGCAGGATTGAAAGGTTATAAAAGAATAATCGTATAGAGAAGATGTTGTTGCTGTTAGAGAGAAATTGCTGTAAAAGGAGGGTTAGAAAAGAATCAAGAGAAAAATAAGAAGAGTCATGAGAGTGTGTAGAGTTGGGTTAATTGCAGACCAGTCAGGGTCGTGCATGAAGTGAAGACATTTTTATGTCATTCTAAATTGATCAGATTTGCAGTCCAAGTTGGTGCTTGGTACTAGGAGTTGGTGCTCCATCTGTTGCAGCAAAAAATTACAGGGGTTGGTGCTCCTTCCAGTTGATGCTGGTAAAGTATTTGTAAAATTGATATTTTGCAAAGACTGGATTTGGATTGGAGTCCAAGCAGTCATTTTTGAGGAGTAGCCAAATTGGTGAACCTCGGTATATTGAGTGTTGTGGTGTGCTCTCTTGTTCAAGTTGTTTTTTCAGTTGTCAAGTTCTCTTTATTTCATATTAAATGTTGTAGATATTGATAATTAATATCTACACTGATTCACCCCCCCCTCTCAGTGTCATTGGGGATTTGGTTCCAAACTGGTTTAGGGGTGTTGTCAACAGATGGGGCCAAATTTACCTTCAATTTGGCTGGTTTGGGATGGTTGGATCGATTCCTATTGCCCCTAAAAGTGCTTTCAAATGAAGAGGGTTTCAAGGTCAAATGGGGGGAAAAGTTTGGTTTGCAAAAGGTATGGATGGAATTGAGTATCACTTCATTGCTCAAATGCTTCAACTCTCCTTGAAAATGGGTGAATGCACCTCTTTTTATAGCCCAAAATGGCATCTAGGGCAAAGGGGCAAGTCTTGCCATGTGATGCAGGTGCTGCAACTTGTCCAATTCCTTGGCATACTTTGGTGAGGGAAGATTGCCCACTTGGGACTCCCAATTTGTAGTCCCTGACTCCAGTGACAGGTCCCCAATCAATTTGGGGTGATTAGACATAGAAATGGCAGTCCTTGATTGCCATTTCATGCATCTATTGAATTTTCCAAGGGTCTATTTGAGGATCTTCCCACTTAGGTATGGTTATGGGTGGTCGTTCCTGGGTGGGATAGTCACCAACTATGACCATCCCTTAGTGGGACGGTCACAAGGAAGTGCCCCAAAATTGTCCTAAACTGCTAGGAAGCTTCCAAACTGTGTTTTGGAGCCTTATGCAATCCTATAGGGGTGCCCAATGGGGCCATATGATGTCGATAAGAGTGGCATATGTGATGCACTAGTAGTCTTATTTTATTTACATGATTTAGGTGTCTATAATTTGTTTTTGGATTGGATTTTGATCAAGAAGAGAAATTTCCTTGTTTTGTACTTGTCCTATCATAAACACTTGAGATAATCTTAAGAAAAAAGTTTCTTGGGCATTTTTTGTATCCATGATTGGATGTTTGGTTATTTTATCATGTGCAAGGTAGCTTTTGATGTGTTGAATGATTACCCCCTCAAGCAATGAATTGGTGATGGAGGAGATGAAAATCGGCGATGAAATGGTTGGTGAAGATAATGGTGAAATATGTAAAATATGGCATGAAAATGGATGAAAATCATGATTGGGAAGAATTTTAGATGCAATTTGAGGTGAATGGTAGATTTTGGGGGTCAGGCAAAAGGTTAGCACTACTGGCATGCGAACCGGCGCTAACGAGGATTTTTTAGGGGAATTTTGTATTTTTTACATCATTTTGCATGCAACGACAGTGGTGGAGAGGTGGAGGAGAGAAGGAAAATAGAATGGAGTATTTTCAAAGGGTGAATCAGATGGGACAAGATGGAGAGTGCATCTGCAAGCACAATTTTAGGGGTGAGAATGCCCGAGGTAGGCATATTTTTCTCTCTCGGTAATTGTTTGTTTAAAATAAACTTTTTGCTTTAAACACCATCAAAAAAAGGTGCGGGTAGGAAGTGGTTTTTATCCATTCACTTTGTGTAAAAGGGACCAAATGGGTATCCCAATATGCTTCTTATTTTTGTATGTGATTTCTTGGCATGTGGGAATGCGTGTAAGTGATATGATGTGAAATATTACGTGAAACCTGAATGCATGTGAAAACTGACACATGGGGTGTGTTAATTGGTCAAATGGGTATCTAGATTTGTGCTTGTATGTATGATTTGACCTTGTTTTGACCACTTTGTGTTGTGTGCTTGGGTAGGGATTTGTCTTTTTTTTGTACCTTTTTGACACGTGTGGGCATGTTTGGACTGCATGGAGGGCATGTTTGTGATGATTTCATGATTGTGAACCGGGCCATGCAAAATTTAGCCTGGTTCAGGTGGTTCGCATGGCTAGGGTGGGAACCAGTGGTTCGCATAGTTGGGGTGTGAACCAGTGGTTCGCACATCTGGAGTGTGAACCACTAGTTCGCACATGTGAAGTGTGAACCACTATTTTTTTGTTGTTTTTTTTGTATGTATGTGTGTGCATGTGGAATAGATACAATGAATTATTAAGCATGTATATACAAAAAATACATATTTTCTAAGTGATGGCAAAAAAATAAGTAAAATGCATGCGTTTATTTTACATTGCTATGTATAATGATTATGTATAAGACCCTGATGGATTTTTGACATGTGATGTGTGTGTGATGGCAGGTGAAGAAGATTTTTACACACCATCATCTACGAAGGTGTAGGAAGTCCTTGGAGGATGAGTGGAAGGTGGATGATGTGGGGTGGTTGAAGAAAGTGGGATTATATGGAGTATGGGTGATGCACGAGGTTCATGTGAACCATGCCTATATAGCAGCATTGTGTAAGAGGTGGGATCCAGATAGAAACACATTTCATTTACCTTCAGGGTAGATGATGATGACCCTAGAGGATATCTATTGCATATATCGATTGTTGATAGATGGGATTACAATGATTATGGTGAAGGAGGCGCATGAGAGAATTTTGGTGAGGATATTTGGGGAGTGGTGGCACCAGGTGGAGGTGAGGAAGGGTGTGGATTACATGGCCTATTAGAGGAAGGAGTAGATCTCTCTCCATCATGTGATGGTGATGTTGTTGCTAGCTATCCATGCATTATCGGATGCTTCAGGGGTTAAGTTTGCCTGGAGTATGATGGGGATGGTTTGTGATATGGTAGATTAGGGGATTGATATGCATGGGCACCCATATTTTTGGCACAGGTATATCGATAGTTGCATGGGGTGGTGAGGACTGATAGGATAGGGATAAGTGTGAGTCCCTTGCTAAAGATATGGGCACAGAAGCATGTGATCATCTTAAGACCAGTACAATTACCTTATGAGGAACATGTGCATGAGGGATATGAGGTGTCGTATGCAGTGAGGTGGAGGGTAGATAAGGAGAAGAAGAAGAGGGCCTGTGCAGGTGAGCTGATGTATCACCGAGAGGAGCTGGGATGACTAACTATGGATCATATTAGGTGGAGGCCATGACATGGAGGGACTCATTAGGGTGAGGATGCAGTGCACTTGGCATGCATTTAATATAGTCAATGGTTGGTGGGGAAGTACACATGGCAGGTTGAGTACTTTCCATTTTCTAGAGTACAACAATAGTTTGGATTGGTGTAGGGCTAGCCGGACCCACATGTACAGATTTACAGGCTAGAGAGTGACATAGGGCCACAGCCCATAGTGCCACCACTAGACGTGATTCTCGATAAGCCTATTATTATCCCAAACATGGATAATGCAGGGCCAACACCAAAGTATGATGTGTAGTGGGCTAGACAGATTTGGTAATTAGGGTATAGTATGGTGGATGAGTGGGTGGAGGCAGCAAGAGCTCTACCCTATGTAGGTTTATCGGGAGAGGCAAGAGTAGGGTCGCTAGTGTGGTATGTGGAGGAGTAGGAGGATGTGGGATCACTCGAGCTAGGTGAGGAGGAGGAGGAGCTATATCGGTTGGTTAGGTAGGTGAGGCCATGATGTGATAACCAGGATAAGTTGGTGAGCGATAGTTGAGGGTGGTGAGTAGGTTGGGGTTGGTGTGGAGGAGAGGGAAGACATTCCCTTGATGGATATGGATGCAGATGATTAGTTGGTGAGGCCATAGGTTCTTGTGGTGGATGCGAGGGAGGATGATTTTAATGGAGTTTTGATAGTGGAAATCGAGGCTTAGGGTGAGGTGGTGGCATTGAGGAGGGAGGTAAAGAGGCTAAGAGACATGTTGTTTGATAGGGAGATATATTGAGCAATTGATTGCTCGGCCTTGGAGTAGGTGAGGTCAGAGGTAGAGGTAGACCCGAGGGCCAACTTAGAGGAGTAGGATGAGGCAAGGGTGTATTGGAAGTGGGATATGAAGGAAAGGGATATTGCATAGTGGGAGTACACTAAGATGTGAGCTATGCGAGATGAGATGATTGAGGCTACCAAGCAGGCATAGTAGTTGGTGGATAATGCGAGGGCAGAGACTGATGCTATGAGATATAGTCATATTGCAAGGGTGGTTGAGCAAGAGCAAAATGTATGAGAGGCATTAGCCTAAAAGGCATGGGTGGAGTAGGAGATTGAGGGCTTGGGGGATGTGTTGTCCATTAGAGTAGGTTGTTTACCTGAGCTCATGTTCACCTAGGTTATTTATTTCATTTTTATTTAGTTATTCCATGTATTTTCCCCACCCACTTATGTGTGGATATTTCATTTATCTTATTTATATATTATGAGATGTTACATATTTATTTCTTAGATATTATGGGGACATTTTTTAGGTTTGACTATTCCTAGGGTTGACATTTGGAGGGTTGATATTCTTTCTCCCATAGCGGTTACATATCTATGGACCATATCACATATTCCTTTTGTACGATTGATATTTATCCTTAGCTTGATCCTAGGGCTATGGTTGATCATCCTTGCCTATATAAGCAAGGCACCTTCATTGTACTCAATGCTCCATTTTAAGATCTAATATATGATATTCTTGCTCTCTTGTTTGCATATCTATTTGTAAGCTTATGCTATCAATTTGATTTTAGATTCTTGTTTTGTTTGAATGTGGTGTTTCTGTTAACACTTGAGATCCTTACAAATTGGAATGATATGATTATCATTCCTTTCATGGCATCAGAGTGATAGGTGTTGCAGTCATCCATTTGTGAGTGTTGTGCAGTTGTTTCTCTTGTAGGTTCGAAGAATGATGTGGAAGCTTTGATTTTTGTGATCGGGTCCTTGGTGGAGTCTTTTGGCTAGTTTGTGTCACTCCTTCCACTGTAATATCATTACCATCCTCCTAAAATCTCTTTTGTCCATATTGAAATAGCCTCATTCCCTTGGATCTGTCCTAAGAATTTTTTTTCTTGAGCATTTCCCTTTTTTATAGGGTCACCAACCCTGCATATTTTTATATTTTGCATGTATCTCCTAATATAAATTCCATTTTTCCACAACATTTTTTGGAGTTATGTAGATGCATTCATTTGAGTTGTGCCCAAAATTTTAGCTCATTTGGATCAGTATTCTTCAAGATATCTTGATTTTATGAAAACCTGTAATGTTTTAGTAATATGTGTAGATCTTCATCAAAACTTCTGAGTTTTTGCATATGTTTTTATAGAATGTGTAAAATAATATTATAGACCATCCCATAAAATTTCATATAATAAGGAGCTTTAGTTTGATAGTTATAGTGATTTTACTATTTTTAGTAAAATTATCCTTGCAGGAGAAATATTGGGAGTTGCTCAGCAAAATTTTTACCAGGCCTGTAAAATCATTATTCTGATATGCCTATAAAATTTTAGATTTTGTGGATCTGTATTTAGACAATTATAATTATTTTATGATTGCACTCTCAATATTGCATTGTGAAAGATTTTTGCACTTGAACCTTGTATATGGACTATCGTTATAAAGTCTCATCTTCTGCATTTTTGTGAAGCTAATAAAATAATATTTTTGGGGGGTTGTCTCGATGCTGATTTGTGCACCCTATCTACATTCTTTTGCTCTTTGGTTATTTTTTTAGAATGGCTTCTTCATCTTATTTTGCATTAGATCAATGTGAGCCATTAACAACACATAATTACCACACATGGAGACCAAGAATGGAAACAATCATTAAACACAAGGTATTATGGGCTTTAATGCTTGAATAACAACCATAGTTCACTAGATAATATGGAAAATTTCAGCACCAATACAAATTACATGAATGTATGGGTTTGATAGGAACTTATGTAAGTGATAGTATTTTATTTCATTTGGAAGGATGTGACTCTCCTTTCAAAATTTGGGAAAAATTAAAAGGATTATTTGGTAAGGTGGATCACATAAGAGCCATGCAACTTGAAGTTGAGATCACTTCATCCAATCCTGAATATTTTCCATCTATTGTAGACTATCTTACTAAGTTCAAGCACTTGTTAACACAGTTAAAGGGGAGTGGGAGAGACAAGAAATATGAAGAGTGTGTTTACCTGATTCTATCCAAGTGAAAGGTCCATTCAAAATATTTGCTTCTACATTTTTCTCTAGCATGGATGCCTTAGCTGACACATTCATAATGCCTGATTTGGAGTTGTTTTGTGAAAGACTTACCAGAAAAAAATCCAAATTGTCTAACCTTGAGTCTTCTACCTCTCAAAAGGCATTAGTAGCATCTAGTCCTAAGGGTAAGGGACAATTCAAAGGTAAACCTAAGTCTTCTCCTTCTCCATATCAAAGTGCCCCTAAACCCAAATAATATAACTCTAAACCCAAAGAGTCTCCTAAATCCAAGAATAAGTCTAGCCTTTCATGCTCCTTTTGTGGGGAAAATAATCATGTAGAAAATAGGTGTTGGAAGAGAATGCAAGCCTTAGAGGATGCAATCAGAAAACACAAGATCTCTATATCCACTCCACCTCCTTCTCGTGACCATGGCAAAGTACTTAATGTTGGTGAGAGATCTCAATTAGTTGCTACAAATAGTTGTGTTATATATTTTGGTGCTTCTCGCCATATGACTTCTTCTAAGGAGTTGTTTGTATCTCTTGGTTTGAGTTCTAATTCCAACATTGAAGTTGGATATTCTTCCTTTATTTCTATTAAGGGAAAAGGTGACATACAACTTGATGGTGGATGCATCAATGATGCACTATATGTTCCTGATATTACTACAAATTTACTTTTTGTTTATCAAATTTGTCATTCTAGTCAGGGCAAAATAGTGACTTTCACACCACAAGGAGCTCAAGTTAGAACCTTTTTGGAGCCTCATTCACTTGTTTCACAAGGTTTTGTTGATCGTATTTCTATACTATATCACTTTGAGGGTTTTTATGACACTTCTTCTATAGGGACATGCTTTGTTGCTCATGCAGATTTTGAGAGTAAGATTTGGCATGAGATATTTGAACATCTTAATTATATATATTTGAAGGAGTTGAGCACTTATGGTATGGTTGATGTTTTACCTAGATTTTCTTGTATTGATGGAGTTTGCCTTGGATGTGCATTAGGGAAACAACACCAAGATCCATTTCCTAAGGGTAAGTCAAAAAGAGCTTCTTCACCACTTGAGCTTGTGCATAGTGACTTGATGGTTTTTTCTACTCCTTCTTTCAAAGGATATAAGTATGCACTTACATTTATTGATGATTTCTCAAGATGTACTTGGGTTTATTTTATCAAGTACAAGAGTGATGTCTTTTCACACTTCAATTTGTTTAAGCCTTTTGTTGAGAATCAATGTTCTAGTTGCATAAATAAGCTTCACACTGATAATGGGGGGGAGTACTTCAACAAAAAAATTTATGATTTTTTGTTAGCACATGGCATTTTTCACCAAAATTTTGTTCCTCATACTCTAAAAAAAAATGGCTTAGCAGAAAGGGAGAACCAAACTTTGAAGAATATGGCTAACTGCATGATGCATTCCAGGGATTTACCTCCTATATATTGGATAGAAGCAATTAATTGTGCGAACTACATTCAGAATTGCACACCACATAGAGCACTTGAGAATTTGACTCTAGAGGAGGCTTGGTCTGGGACTAAGCCCTATGTCTCATTTTTCAAATTTTTTGGAAGCCATGCTTGGGCCTTTGTTCCAAATAAGCAAAGGAAAGCCTTGGATAAGAAGATAAAACCCTTGATATTTTTTGGGTATTGCGAGGACATGAGAGCTTATCAACTTTTGGATCCTGATACTCATGAAGTTCTTTTTAGAACTCATGTTCAGTTTGATGAGCGCTTCTCTTCTCATGATTCTTCTTCTTTACTTCCATCCATTGATGATTCTTCACTTCATCTTGAGGATCCCTTTTTTGAGTAGAAATTTCAGGAGGTAGATGAGGAGGTCATGGATATAGATTCATATGATAATCTTATTCCTCCTAATGTTGTCATTATGTCTAGGTGGGCTCGTACCATAATTTTTGAGGCAACACCTTTCATACAAGATCTTCCACCCACTAGACATCATCATGCACATTCTACAGGTTATGGACTTTTATGTCAAGCAGTTTCTGGGGATCCATAGTATTTCTCATAGGCTCATGGGATATGTTGAGAAGCAACACACCCCCACTGAAAAATGAGATTCCATCCTTAGAAAGCCCTAAACTTCCATTTTTGCAGCAGGGACCCTCTTGATAATTTTCAGGTTTTAAATCCAAATTTGCTTGCCTCCTTTTTAAAGTTGTGATTTTTCTTGCATTCCAACTGTGTTATCCAAGAATTCACTTTTACATGCTAGAAATCATTTATGCTTAAGCCAAATCCTGCACCAGTACCGAGAAAAATGCTGAAAACAGTTGCATAAATTCATGAAAAATCAAACTTTCCATTTTTGGTAGTGTCGCGATATCGCAACACTTCCATTTTCGGAAATGTCGCGATATCGCGACAGGAAAATAGAAAAGCAGCTAAGTCATTTTTGGAAGTGTCGCGATATCGTGACATTTCCATTTTTGGAAGTGTCGCGATATCGCGACATTTCCATTTTTGGAAGTGTCGCGATATCGCGACATTTCCATTTTTGGAGATATCGCGACATTTCCATTTTTGGAAGTGTCGCGATATCGCGACATTTCCATTTTTGGAAGTGTCGCGATATCGCGACATTTCCATTTTTGGAAAGCGTCGCGAAATCGCTGCAGGATGAGGAGAGAGAAAGCCGGGGAGAAAAATGTTGCAAAATCGCAACATGTCGCATTTTCGTGGCAGGAGAGAGAAAATGCATGAAAATCGGCTAAGTGCCAGAAAGGGCACGATTTCGCGACAGCTTTTGGAGAGAGAAGATGAACTGTACGGAAGGGCACGATTTTGCGACATGTCGCGAAATCGCGACATGTCGCATTTTCGCGGTAGGAGAGAGAAAGTGGGCTGAAGAATCAAAAATCTGCCAAGTCATTTTTGTGTAGCGAAATCGTGACACTTTCCATTTTAGGAAGTGTCGCGATATCGCGACATTTCCATTTTTGGAAAGTGTCGCAAAATCGTTGTCCACGGAGGAGAGAGAAGAAATCAGTACGGACCAGCACGATTTCGCGACATGTCGTGAAATCGCGACATGTCCCATTTTCGCTGAGGATAAATGATAAAAGTGGCTAAGTCCAAAAGTTGCAGCGATTCGCTGACATCTCAAAATCGTGGGCTGGAGCTTGCAGCGATGCGCTGCACGTTTCGAAGTCGAGAGGTAAAAGCTGTAGCGATTCGCTAACATGTCTCAAGATCAAGGATGAAAGTGGCAGCGATGCGCTGCATGTTTCGAAGTCGAGAGGTAAAGGGTGCAGCGATGCGCTACAGGTTTGAAATTCTGGACTCAAAAAGTGCAGCGACGCGCTGCACGTTTCGAAGGCAAGGGTGAAAATGGTAGCGACGCGCTGCACGTTTCGAAGAAGTCTTGCAAGACAAGCATGTCACGAAATCGTGACATGCTGGAGCAAAATTGTACGGTAGCTGGCAGGAGGCGCGATTTCGTGACATGTCGCAAAATCGTGACATGTCACATTTTCGCGACCGACAGGGGGAGAAGCAGCGCAGCGCTGGGAACGTCACGATTTCGTGACATGTCGCAGAATCACGGTAGGAGAGAGAAAGTCCTCAGTTGACCAGAAGTGCATTCCAGTAGGAAACAGAAGGCATCCTGAGGTAGCGACACGTGTCAAAGCATGAGGCAGACAAGCAGAAGCCGACATGCAAGCTTATTTTGCGATTTTTAATCTGTTTTAATGTTTTAAGCTTGGATTTAATGTTTATTAAAGAGCTAATTAATCTTTTTGTCTTTCATGCAGGATTCCATCTGGCACTTGCGGGACAACCGGGAAAGGCCACGAAGACAAAGTTAAAGTGCAGATTTGATCGAAGACCGCCATGCTAGAAGAGAAGCTGCCGGTGAGAGCATTCAATGACAAATTTATTGCAGACTTGATAGCATGAAGATAATTTCAACACAGGGATGGCTTTACGGAGATCAGATCTGAGAGAAGTGGTGACTCATCCGGCTCACCAAAGCAGAATTAATGGAGGCATTTATTTGCAGCTACAAATGAATGCAAGTGGCTTTATATTTTATCTTCTCCATTTATGGCAGCTAACTGCACGATTTGCGAAAGGGTTAAGTTCTATCTGGAATTTGATTTTTAAAATGGATTTTTATTGTAAAACCCGGGTCCTAGGGTTTAAGTGTGATAAGATTTAGGGTTTGAAGAAGATATTTTGAAAAGATCAGGGTCTGTCCTAAGTCTATAAATACAGATTCTAAATGTAATCGCGAGAGGCGGAGACTTAGAAATAAAAGGCTTATAAGCAATTTCTTGCAAATCTTGTGAAATCCTTTGTTTCTAGACTTGGAGTTGATGTGCTTTAGCTTTTCTGTGATAGCATGGCCAGGAGCCTAATATTTTGGAGAGTGTGATAAGTGTATCTTCTTTTTTTATCTGTTCCATTTAAATTTTATTAGATATATGCTGTAAATCTGAGTTATCAAGTTTAAATATGTTGTTAGGCTTCAGTTGTTCTCTTGTCTACTAGGGGAAATTACAGATTTCAAGTGTAAGTTTGTTCTAATTGCTCTGTCTTCACTGTGTGAGCTAGGCTGCCAATGAAAGATACCAGTTTTAACCAGCTGCCCTTGGATTTATAATTTTCTACTAGATCTGTTTCACTCTGCCTTGTGCTCTTAGTTGAAAGTGATCTTAGACTGACTGGACACTTTCTTCTTTGATTTGTTCTGTTGTGAAGCTAGTAGCATAGATAAAATTGACAGTTTGGGTTTTACAGTTGATGTTTGATAAACTTCTCTTTTCTGCCCTACCCTACCCTCTCTTTGTTTTCGATGAATGATCCATTTTTATTTTCTTTTTTTGTCTTTTATTTAAATCTGCTGACCCATGAGAGCTAGATCTAGAATTCAAGTTAAATCTGATCAACTTCTGCAACTACTGAACAAGTTCAAGAACCCCCTATAAGGTAACAGAGCAGTCCATATTGAAATCTATTCCGAAGTGGAAAAGAGTGAATTGCCATTCGACCCAACTCTGTAACTCGCACCTTGGATAACCAGCTAGATCCTAAAGATGAGTGGGATCCGTCTCGTGGGTGTCTCCGGAGCTTCCTTGCTTCATCCTTTCCCGGGGTGTGCATGAAAGCCGGACCAACAACCTAATTGGTGCTAGAAGGAGGGCCGAGAACATCTGTTCTTAGTGCACTTGAGTTGAGAAATCTGACTGTATGTGGTGCTTGACAAATACTGTATTGTATGTGCTGAGTCTGGTATTTTATCTTTTGAATCCTTTTCCCTCCTCCTCAGCCAACACCTAATTGGCACTAGAAGGAGGGCTATGAACTCAGTTCAAGTATTGTAAGGGCATAACAGCAAAATTTGAAGGACCCATAGTGAACTCCGGACAATTTTGTAAATTGTCAGTATTTTTTTGAAAGTTGTCAGTACAGTTTTTAAAATTGCCAGAGAAGACCTCAAGTTCAGAACAGTTTTATCTCCACTGGCAGTTATCCAGTTACAACTCAGAATATCACTATTAGCCAAGTAATAATGGCAAATTGGTTAGGCCCCACTGCTTTGAACATCCCGGGTATAGCCCATGACCTGCCCAGAATCCCGGAAAGATATCTCCCCAGGTATAAACATGATGGGATAAGAACTGTAGAAGAACATCTGCTAGCTTTCAAAAATGCTTTAAAATTATTGAATATACAGCATGAAGATGTTGCCTGCAGATTGTTCCCATTCACTCTCCAGGAGGGAGCTTATGACTAGTTTTTAAACCTCACCAGCAATTCCATTACTAGCTGGGATGACCTAGAGAAAGCTTTTATATCACAATTTGGGGAAGTGATAGACCCCAGTGTGTTATACCAACAATTTTTCAGCATCAAGAAAGAGTCGGGAGAAACTGTCAGGTCTTTCAATATGAGGTTCCAAAGAGCTTACGGTAGAATGATCGGCCATTACATCCCAAATGCAAATCGGCCTTAGAAATCTACAAGAATGCATTGGATTCAGTGACCTCTATTTTCCTCAAGAGAGACATCAATATTACAACCCTGGCAGGGGCTTATAAAGAAGCCTTAATTCTTGAAAGACAGTTAGGGCCTCAAATTCTGAGCAGTCCTTTGATATCCTATGTTACACAGAACATGCCTGTTCCAGACCCCATTCCACATCATGAGTTAGTGCCAACATGTCATGCTCTACCCAAGGAGACTCCGTTAACTGTCACATCCACTCAGCATGTGCAAAATACAGAGAAAAGTTCTGACAAATTCAAAGTGCAGGTGCTTGAACTGAACAGTTGTGATCTGGCACCACCCAAATCTAAAGTTTTTCCTGGTGAGTTAAATTTTCCTAGAGATCAAAGAAATATTGATATTTCTAGTTCACCCAAAAATAGTACAACCAGGGTTTCAGATTCTTTCACTTTTCCTGAGGAGACAGAAAGTCTTGTACAGACTCCTGTGGATGAAATGCAAGATTTTCAACAGTTAAAAGGAGACAGTTATGACTTGAGATGTGAGAGTCCAAAACTTAATAATGATCCTTCCTCATCAGAGGATGATGAAAGTGAGATTCAATATCACTATGCAGAAGTAACTGAGGAGGATAACATCATTGAGGATATGAGGGAACTTAAAGCTGACATCACCCTCTATGAACTGCCTCAGATTGTTGAACAAAAGGTTAACTTGATTGAGGCTTACTCTGGACCACCTGTTGGATTTCAAAAAAAGGAGGAAAATATGGTAAATATGAATGTGGTCAGCCAACTTGGAATTGATGAACTGTCTCAACATAAGCCTGCAACTTTTGAACATAATGTCAAAGAGAAGGCTATAAACTGTGTTGATGCAGATATTGGAGTTTATAATTTGGCAACTAAGGAAGTGAGAACAGTTACAGCTCTAATCAATCACAACAATGATGTTTGGACATTGCACATTGATGAGGTTAAATCTAAGCAAGGCTCGGGTGAAAAGGAAAATTGTAAGCATTCTGCTAGAGGGATAAAAATTGAAGTCCTGGATATTGAAGTAGTACAGCAGTCACAAAATGTTCAAGTTGTTAAGAACCAGGGCATACAGATAAAACATGATTTCTTTTATTTGTCACATAATTTTGAAAATGTGGTGGTCTGGGTCTATCAATATTTTAAGGTATTTGATCCTGGGGGTTTTTTACATTCAGTCCTTTTGAAAGAATTCTACAAACCCTTCAAGTAGAAGCATAAACATGTTATCATATGATTTGTTATTATATGATTTGTTTAATTTGAAGGAGTTGCAGGTTTGTTTTTCAAATGGGACAGGGAAGACAGTAAACACAAGTCTTTCCCAGATAGCAAATTTTTGAAGCACAGTCTGGAGTGCATTTCGTCAACAGGACCTGAAAGGTAATTTTTTTAAATTACTTGCATGGTCAAAATTTTTTTAAGGCACCATTTCTCTGCTTTCCCAACTGCTGCATTTTTTGAGTATGAAGGGAAGTTGTAATATGTGTATACATTGTAAATAAGCTTTGAAGTTTTTCAGTTTATTTCTCTGTCAGTGCAGTTTTATTTTTAAATGTCTGTACAGTTTTAATCTGTTTCAGTTTAATTTTAATGCTCTGCAGTTTTAATTTATTTGTTTTTCAGTTTTTTTAAATGTCTGTACAGTTGCAGTTTTTCAGTTTTCTTTAATTGTTTTTCAGTTTTAGCTTGTGCAGTTTATTTCTTTTGTCAGTGCTTTTTATTTCCTTTCTTTGTATTTTTATTTTAGCTTGCTTTTATTTTAGTCTGTACAGTCTTTTCTTCCTTGCAGTTCTTTTTCTTTGCTGTCTGTACAGTTGCAGTTTAATTTATTTTAGTTGCTTTAGTTTATTTCAGTGCTGTTGCAGTTTAGCTTTGCTGCAGTTCAGCAGTTTTAGTTGCTTTGCTTTAGTTCTTTTAGTTTATTTCTTTTATTCCCTGTTCAGTTTTTATTTTCTTCCCTGCATTTCCTTTTCTTTGCTGCCTGTCCAGTCATTTGTTTTAGTTCTTTTCTTTGCTGTCTGTTCAGTTTATTTTATTCCCTTTTCCTGTGCAGTTCAGTGCTTTAGTCTGTACAGTTTTTATTCTATTTTGCTTTAAAGCCTGTGCCTGTCCTTGGAAGCCTGTACAAAGTCCTTTGGCTTCTGAAATTTTCTGTCCTTTGCCTTTGCTTGAGCAATCAATGAAAAGTCAGCCTGCTGAAAATTGTTTATTCTAAGCTGATCAATCCAGTTTCCATCCAATGCCCATGCTGTTCACCATTCTAATAGAGATAGTCTGCTTGCACTGAACAGTAGAGCTATTTTGTTATTCAGGACAAAGGTAGAGAGATGATTGGATCTTGTGTCTTACTTGCCACAGTTGTTTTAATGATAGAAAAACTGTTATGTTGTTCAGTTGGAGGAACTCCCGGGGAATCCAAGAAAAGTTGGTTATGAGAGGGGACTATGGTTCATGCAATTATTTGGGTATCCACAGAGGCTATCAGTGCCTAGACTGAAACAGTTCTAGATTGATCAAAAAAAATAAAAGAAGATTGTGATTTCCCTAAAAGCATCTCAGATATTGATATATTTTAGAGGGAGAGATATAAAAAAAAAAAAAAAAGAAGAAAAGAGTTATATATTAAAAGAGGCAGCCAATATTAGATTCTACCCTACAGTTGTAAAATTGGGTCGTGTAAATCTAAAGGGTAACTCTGTCTAGGCTGTAAAAGGCTAAACTAGTAAACAGAGCTCTACTCGGTTTCCCCTTTTACAATCTAGAAAAGTTGATTAATCCAAGTTCATCATTCAATTCAGTCATCCTTGAAGAAAATTTTATACCCTTTGAAATTGCACATCAGAAATCTTCCTTGAAGTAATCCAGCCTAGTATGTCCTTGGGAAATTTTAACAGCTAGCAGTTAGCAGTCAATTTATTGTGAAGAATGTATGTGGCAAGGCATGATGCATGGTCTTTTTGTTTTGAAACCAGAGTCTTGGGTTATAAAATAGTGCTACTATTTTACCCGCAGATATCGCCATTTGTTGAGAAGCAACACACCCCCACTGAAAAATGAGATTCCATCCTTAGAAAGCCCTAAACTTTCATTTTTGCAGTAGGGACCCTCTTGATAATTTTCAGGTTTTAAATCCAAATTTGCTTGCCTCCTTTTTAAAGTTGTGCTTTTTCTTGCATTCCAGCTGTGTTATCCAAGAATTCACTTTTACATGCTAGAAATCATTCATGCTTAAGCCAAATCCTGCACCGGTACCGAGAAAAATGCTGAAAACAGTTGCATAAATTCATGAAAAATCAAACTTTCCATTTTTGGTAGTGTCGCGATATCGTGACACTTCCATTTTCGGAAATGTCGCGATATCGCGACAGGAAAATAGAAAAGCAGCTAAGTCATTTTTGTGTAGCCGCGACACTTCCATTTTTGGAAAGCGTCGCGAAATCGCTGCAGGATGAGGAGAGAGAAATCTGGGGAGAAAAATGTCGCGAAATCGTGACATGTTGCATTTTCGCGGTAGGAGAGAGAAAATGCATGAAAATCGGCTAAGTGCCAGAAAGGGCGCGATTTCGCGACAGCTTTTGGAGAGAGAAGATGAACTGTACGGAAGGGCGCAATTTTGCGACATGTCGCGAAATCGCGACATGTCGCATTTTCACGATAGGAGAGAGAAAGTGGGCTGAAGAATCAAAAATCTGCCAAGTCATTTTTGTGTAGCGAAATCGTGACACTTTCCATTTTTGGAAGTGTCACGATATCGTGACATTTCCATTTTTGGAAAGTGTCGCAAAATCGCTGTCTGCCGGAGGAGAGAGAAGAAATCAGTACGGACCAGCGCGATTTCGTGACATGTCGCGAAATCGTGACATGTCCCATTTTCACTGAGGATAAATGATAAAAGTGGCTAAGTCCAAAAGTTGCAGCGATTCGCTGACGTCTCAAAATTGCGGGCTGGAGCTTGCAGCGATGCGCTGCATGTTTCGAAGTCGAGAGGTAAAAGCTGCAGCGATTCGCTGACATGTCTCAAGATCAAGGGTGAAAGTGGCAGCGATGCGCTGCATGTTTCGAAGTCGAGAGGTAAAGGGTGCAGCGATGCGCTGCAGGTTTGAAAGTCTGGACTCGAAAAGTGCAGCGACGCGCTGCACGTTTCGAAGGCAAGGGTGAAAATGGTAGCGACGCGCTGCACGTTTCGAAGAAGTCTTGCAAGACAAGCATGTCACGAAATCACGACATGTTGGATCAAAATTGTACGACAGCTGGCAGGAGGCGCGATTTCATGACATGTCGTAAAATCGCGACATGTCACATTTTTGCGGCTGACGGGGGGAGAAGCAGCGCAGCGCTGGGAACGTTGCGATTTCGCGACATGTCACGAAATCGTGACATGTCGCAGAATCACGATAGGAGAGAGAAAGTCCTCAGTTGACCAGAAGTGCATTCCAGCGAGAAACAGAAGGCATCCTGAGGTAGCGACACGTGTCAAAGCGTGAGGCAGACAAGCAGAATCCGACATGCAATCTTATTTTGTGGTTTTTAATCTATTTTAATGTTTTAAGCTTGGATTTAATGTTTATTAAAGAGCTAATTAATCTTTTTGTCTTTCATGCAGGATTCCATCTGGCACTTGCGGGACAACCGGGAAAGGCCACGAAGACAAAGTTAAAGTGCAGATTTGATCGAAGACCGCCATGCTAGAAGAGAAGCTGCCGGTGAGAGCATTCAATGACAAATTTATTGCAGACTTGATAGCATGAA
Organism: Wollemia nobilis; assembly: GCA_028583015.1. Lineage (NCBI taxonomy): Eukaryota > Viridiplantae > Streptophyta > Pinopsida > Araucariales > Araucariaceae > Wollemia > Wollemia nobilis. The sequence continues at coordinate 29,308,894 of JAQPPZ010000523.1, forward strand.
GACAATTTCAACACAGGGATGGCTTTACGGAGATCAGATCTGAGAGAAGTGGTGACTCATCCGGCTCACCAGCAGAATTAATGGAGGCATTTATTTGCAGCTACGGATGAATGCAAGTGGCTTTAGATTTTATCTTCTCCATTTATGGCAGCTAACTGCACTGATTTGCGGAAGGGTTAAGTTCTATCCGGACTTTGATTTTTAAAATGGATTTTTATTGTAAAACCCGGGTCCTAGGGTTTAAGTGCGATAAGATTTAGGGTTTGAAGAAGATATTTTGAAAATATCAGGGTCTATCCTGAGTCTATAAATACAGATTCTAAATGTAATCGCGGGAGGCGGAGACTTAGAAATAAAAGGCTTATAAGCAATTTCTTGCAAATCTTATGAAATCCTTTGTTTCTGGACTTGGAGTTGATGTGCTTTAGCTTTTCTGTGATAGCATGGCCAGGAGCCTAATATTTTGCAGAGTGTGATAAGTGTATCTTCTTTTGTTATCCGTTCCATTTAAAGTTTATTAGATATATGCTGTAAATCTGAGTTATCAAGTTTAAATATGTTGTTAGGCTTCAGTTGTTCTCTTGTCTGCTAGGGGAAATTACAGATTTCAGGTGTAAGTTTGTTCTAATTGCTCTGTCTTCACTGTGTGAGCTAGGCTGCTAGTGAAAGATACCAATTTTAACCAGTTTCCCTTGGATTTATAATTTTTTGCTAGATCTGTTTCACTCTGCCTTGTGCTCTTAGTTGAAAGTGATCTTAGACTGACTGGACACTTTCTTCTTTGATTTGTTCTGTTGTGAAGCTAGTAGCATAGATAAAATTGACAGTTTGGGTTTTACAGTTGATGTTTGATAAACTTCTCTTTTCTGCCCTACCCTACCCTCTCTTTATTTTCGGTGAATGATCCATTTTTATTTTCTTTGTTTGTCTTTTATTTAAATCTGTTGACCCATGAGAGCTAGATCTAGAATTCAAGTTAAATCTGATCAACTTCTGCAACTACTGAACAAGTTCAAGAACCCCCTGTAAGGTAATAGAGCAGTCCATATTGAAATATATTCCAGAAGTGGAAAAAAGTGAATTTCCATTCGACCCAACTCTGTAACTCGCACCTTGGATAACCAGCTAGATCCTAAAGATGAGTGGGATCCGTCCCGTGGGTGTCTCCGGAGCTTCCTTGCTTCATCCTTTCCCGGGGTGTGCATGAAATCCGGACCAACAGGATATAGGAGTGGTATGATTTGATGACATATGATTATTCTTCTTTGATGAAGAATCATGCTTGGTATTTGGTTTCTCTTTCTAAGGAAATAAATTTGGTTAGGTGTAAGTGGGTATACCAAACCAAATATACAATTGATGGGTCCATTGATAAGTATAAGGCTCATCTTGAAGTGAAGTATTTCTTGCAAGTCGAAGGTATTTATTACTCTAAGACTTTTGCACCCGTTGCCAAGATGGATTTTGTACACCTTGTACTTTCTATTGTTGCATCACAGGATTGGCCACTGTACCAGATGGATGTGAAGAGTGCCTTCTTACATGGAGATTTGCAAGAGGAAATCTACATGGAGCAACATGTTGGGTTTGTTCATGACTCTTATCTTGTTTTTAGACTACGGTGGTCTCTCTATGGTCTCAAACAAGCCCCTCAAGCTTGGTATGAGAATATGGACTCTTTTCTTCTATCTACTAGTTTTATTCATTGCCACTCAGATCCTACAGTGTATATACAACATGTTGGAGAGGATATAGTTATACTTGTCTTGTATGTTGATGATTTGCTTCTCACTGGTAGCTCTTCTTCCCACATTAAAACTGTTCAAAGGGCTCTTTCAACATAGTTTGATATGACAGATCTTGGTCTTTTGCACTTTTTCCTTGGTTTGCAAATTTCTCAATCAGATTTAGGGATTCATTTGAGTCAGCAAAAGTACACCCATGATATTCTTCAGCATTTTGGTATGGATGATTTCAAGCCATGTCCCTCTCCTTTCCAGTTTGGGGTCTCCCTTACTTCCAAATGCACCACTCCTCTTTATGATCCTACCTTGTATAGGCAGTTGGTTGGAAGTTTGATCTACTTGACCCATACTCACCCTGATATTTCTTTTGCAGTTGGACTTGTGTCTCGGTTTGCACATGCCCCTCATATCAGTCACTAGTAGGCTGCCAAGAGGATATTGAGATATCTATAGGGAACTTCATGCTTTGGATTGCACTACACCCAAGGTTCACTCAATTGGTTGGATATTGATTTATATTGGGCAGGTTCTATTTATGATAGGCGTTCCACTTCTAGTTATATTTTTTGTCTTGGCTCTTCTCCAATTTCTTGGGCATGCAAGAAGCAACAGGTTGTTGCAATTTCATCTACAAAGGTAGAGTACAGGGTAGTAGTCACAACGAGTTAGGAGGTTCTTTGGCTATGATATTTATTGACAGAGTTTGGCTTCCCATAGGATTCAGAAATAGTACTTTGGTGTGACAACCAAAGTATAATTCACATTTCTCACAATCCTATTGAGCACCAACGGACCAAGCATATTGAGATTCACATGCACTTCATTCATTAACACATTCAGGATGGAGTTATTTTCTTGGAGTACATTCCAACTCAGCAGCATGTTGCTGAAATCTTCACGAAGCCTTTTGCATGACCTCGCTACCTTGAGTTGTGTGGCATGCTTGGGGTTTCATAAGTTGTCCTTGGGGGGTGTTCTTGAGGACATCTTCCTTCTTATTTCTCTCTCTTTCTAGCAGGATGATATTTTCCCATGTGTTTTTTACTTCTTGTTCGATATTTCTTCATGGATATATTGTACATGAGTACCTGATCAGGCCTTGTTGCCGGGACTCATATTGTGGATATGCCACTTTTCTTTTTGGCCCCTATCTTCACTTGAGGGTGGGTGTTAGAGTAGGTTTTTTACCTTAGCTCATGTTCACCTAGGTTATTTATTTCCTTTTTATTTAGTTAGTATTTTCCCCACCCACTTATGTGTGGATATTTCATTTATCTTATTTAGATATTATGAGATGTTACATATTTATTTCTTAGATATTATGGGGATATTTTTAGGTTTGACTATTCCTAGGGGTGAAATTTTGAGGGTTGATATTCTTTCTCCCATAGCAGTTACATATCTATGGACCATATCACATATTCCTTTTGTACAATGGATATTTGTCCTTAGCTTGATCCTATGACTATGGTTGATCATCCTTGCCTATATAAGCAAGGCACCTTCATTGTACTCAGTGCTCCATTTTTAGATCTAATATATGATATTATTTCTCTCTTATTTGCATATCTATTTGTAAGCTTATGCTATCAATTTGATTTTAGATTATTATTTTGGTTGAATGTGATGTTTCTATTAACACTTGAGATGCTTACAGCTTGGAATGATCTGATTATAATTCATTTCAGTGTCACAGTCAGAGACATCATGAAGGAAGGTGACACAGTTGAAAGTGGAAAATGAGAGGTTATTAGTTGCACACATGGAAGAGGTGTGGAGGAGGGTGAGGTGTGAGGGTGAGTTGATAGTGTGTGGGTTGGATATCTTGATGCACTATGGAATGCTTACCTAATCATAGGCATAGCCATAGTAGAGCATGCTATCGATTGGTGATAGGGCTCAGGATATAGTGGCACCTATGATGTCACAGGTGCCAGTGAGGATGGGGCCACTAGCATAAGTGGAGAGGGTATTGTTAGTCTCACTATGACATTGAGAGGGGGGGTGAATCAGTATAGCTCTTACAAACTTAAATCTTCAATTCTTAAATTTGAAACAATGAAAGCTTAAAACTCAATAAAGCAAATATACCAAAAGAGCATCACACAACACAAGATGTACCGAGGTTCACCAGTTTCGGCTAGTCCTCAAAATTGACTGTTTGGACTCCCATCCAAATCTAGCCTTTGCAAAATCTCAATTTTACAATGAATTTACCAGCACCCACTGGAAGGAGCACCAACCCTTGATTTATCTGCACCAACATAAAGGAGCACAAACCCCTGATTTATCTGCACCAATAGAAAGGAGCACCAACCCCTGATTTATCTACACCAACAGAAAGGAGCACCAACCCCTGATTTACTAGCACTAACTAGAAGGAGCACCAACCCCTGATTTATCTTCACCAATAGAAAGGAGCACCAACCCCTGATTTACTAGCACCAACTACAAGGAGCACCAACCCTGATGCCAAGCACCAACTTGGACTTCTGTTCTGAATCTAGAAGATTGACATAAAGATGCCTTCACTTTTACAAGACCCTGACTGGTCTATTGCTTTCTCAACATTTCCCACTCTTCACATAGCACACACCCTTCTCACTCTCCTCTTGCTCCCTTCATAATATTAAATCCACCTCGCTTTAATCCCAAGCGCTTTCTCTCTTTTCAGTAGCACTTTCCCTCTGTTTTAGCGGCACTTTAATTCTCCACGTAGACCTTCTTTTATAACAAAGTTCTGACTCTATTTTTAACTTCCATATTCTCACATGCAACCCATAACTGGCCTTGTAACTATCATTCTAACTTCTATTCACTGTTCTTATTTTAGCTGCATGATATTTCTTCTGTAACGGCCCCTGTAACTATCGTATAACTTCAGTTAACTGTTCTTAATTTAGCTACATGATTTTTCTTTGTAACTACCCCTGTAACTGCTGTATAACTTCAGTTAATGGTCACATACCTTATTTTGGCTAGGTTCTATTTTTAGCTTGCGCCAAAGCGACCTGTCACGAAATCATGACACTTTTGCCTCTTTGTCCTCTTCTCGGCTTGTACCTACAAAAACACATGTCGTGATATCGTGACACTTTTGCCTCCTTGCAGCTTTACTTGGTTCATACCCGTGAAAACACAACATGTCATGATATCATGACACTTTTGCCTCCTTGCTGCTTCTGTTTGCTTGTACCCACAAAAACACATGTCGCGATATCGTGACACTTTTGCCTTCGTACTCTTCCTTTTTACTTTTGTCGCGATATCGCGACACTTCTACCTTCTTACATTCTCTCTCCTCCTAGAGTCGCGAAAATGCGACATGTCATAATATTGTGACACTTTTTCTCCTTGGAACTTTCTCTTACCTTCGAGTCACGAAAACGTGACATGTCGCGATATCGCGACACTTTTTCTCCTTAGCACTTTCTCTTACCTTCGAGTCGCAAAAACGTGACATGTCGCGATATCATGACACTTTTTCTCCTTGGAACTTTCTCTTACCTTCGAGTCACGAAAACGTGACATGTCGTGATATCATGACACTTTTTCATTCTCTTCCTTCCTGCTCTCTTCAAGTTGTGAAAATGTGACATGTCACAAAATTGTGACACTTTTCCTTCTCTGCCTTCATGCTCTCTTCAAGTCATGAAAATGCGACATGTCGCGAAATCATGACACTTTTTCTTCCATACAATCTCTCTTCGCTTTGGACCGCAAAAATGAAACATGTCATGAAATCGTGACACTTTTTCTTTCGTACAATCTCTCTTCGCTTTGGACCGCGAAAATGAAACATGTCGCGAAATCGTGACACCTTTTTCTCTCTCCTATTTCTCTTCGCTTTGGACCGCAAAAATGAAACATGTCACAAAATCACAACACCTTTTTCTCTCTCCTCTTTCTCTTCACTTTGGACCACAAAAATGAAACATGTCATGAAATTGCAACACCTTTTTCTCTCTCCTCTTTCTCTTTGAACATGTCACGATATCGCGAAAATTTTGCTTTCTTGCGCTTTCTCTCCAAACATGTCACGATATCATGATAGTTTTGCTTTCTTGCTCTTTCTCTCCAAACATGTCGTGATATCGCGACAGTTTTGCTTTCTTGCTCTTTCTTTCCAAACATGTCGCGATATCACGACAATTTTGCTTTCTTCCCAACATATCACGATATCGTGACGGTTTTTCTTTCTTATCAATATGTTGCGATATCGTGACAGTTTTCTTCCTTGCTCAACATGTCGCGATATTGCGACAATTTTCTTTCTTCTCAACATGTCACGATATCGTGACAGTTTTCTTCCTTGCTCAACATGTCACGATATCATGACAGTTTTCTTCCTTGTGATTTTATTTTGATTTTTAGCATATGGGCCACTTCGATATTTTGGATAATCACTGTATATACTCTGAAGAACCTCTTAACTCATGTTCACTACATCATTAAACTCTTGTCCACTGCATCAACCGATCTTTCTAACTGTGTTGACAACAATGACAATACTGTTGTTGCACCTTGCTCATCAATCTCCCCCTTTGGAATTGTTGGCAACACATATGCAATTTCTTGTAATTCTTCTCCCCCTTTGACAATAATACCAAAGGGCTACTGCAGACTCCCCCTGAGTCTATGCACAACATTCTCAGGCACATGTTATGAGAGTTAGTAAAAATTACAAACATGAGCAAAAAGATAATCAAATATATAAATGCTCCCTCTGCATACAACAAGCTGTCGTTGCAATATATTCTACCTCTGCTATGGATAAGAAAATTGACTCTTGTTTCTTACTAATCCATGCGACCAACCTATCTCCAAGATAGAATGTATCTCCACTAGTACTATTTTTGTCATCTACACATCTTGCCCAAATCTGCATCTGGAAATCTGTCCCAACACTGTCCTCAAATCTATCCCAGCATTGTCCTCAAATATTTCCCAAAGGCCTTCTTCAAAGGCTCAATCAAATCAACTCAACCAATCATCACCAAGCTAGAAACCATCTGGCTGCTCAATATAAACCTCTTCTTCAAGCTTCCCATTCAAAAATGCTGATTTCACATCTGTCAACAAAATTGACAAGTGACTCACACTTGTACCAACTTTTTTCCAACACTATATCAGCACTGCAATTTTACTACCAACTCTGTGCAAGCATCAAACACAGTACCACAATGACATATAGCAATACTACCAATAATGACAACTCTCAATTTAATCACCACCCTTCACAGTACCTCCACACACAACTACAAGAACTAAACCACACTTTGGCAACTATACGACAACTCCCCGACTACTTTCCTTTCATCCTCAGATAACCACACAAATACATAGGAGCATTAAAATAAAACTTTAACATTGCTCCCCCTGAGGATGTGCTACCTAGAGTTGCTTAGTGCAATAAAGGAGTAATCTCCTTCAGTCCAAGGAGACACGATTTCCTCTCTTCTTTCTTTCTCCAATATTTTTTGAACTTAGGCTGAAGGTTTTCAACTACATCCTTGTTTTGAACCTTTTCGTGAACTTGAACATTTATCTTGGGTGGTTGTCTCTTGTACATCCTTGATGGATGATTATTTTCCTTTCTTTGATGCTCATGATTTCTTTCCTGTCTGTGTTGCATTTTTTGTGTCTGATGAAATCTACTGTCTTGCCATAGATTAGATACAAAAGTTCTTGGACAAGACCTTGCTATGTGCCCATGACCATTACATTTAAAACATTGCACATGGTGTTCAACAGATGTATTTCTACCAGCATAACTCTTTGATCTATTATTCAATCCACAATACATTGCCTTGTGACCATAAATGTTGCATTTAAAACAATAGCCATTAAAAGCATTATTATGAATAAAGTGAGAGTGATAGAACCTCTTTCGTTGTGGTTGCTTTGTTGTAGATCTCCTTTGAGATTTTCTTCCTTTTGAAGTTTTAGCTTCAAACATTTCTTGCTTTGATGCTTCAGCAGTGGACTTCTTATTCTTTGTAGATTTAGAAGATGAAGGTTGTTCAGCTTCATATCCAAGACCAAGCTTAGACATGGGGTTTCTTTGTTGCCTTATCATTTTATCTAGCAACTTTGTGCTCTTCTCAAATTTGAGATTTGTATTGGCCTCTTCTAGTTGTTTCTTCAATACAACAATCTCCTCTTCTTGTTTTCCGTAAACAATCTCTTTCTCATTGATCTGTGACCTGAGAGTTTCTTCAGTCCATTTGGACTCTTCTACTTGCATCTTTAGATCACTAATAACTTTGTTATATTCCTCTTCACATTTGCTACATACATCACCTTTATCATCCAAGTGTGACTTCAAAGCTTCTTCTATTTTCTTGGATTTCTGAATTTGCAAGAAGAGATCTTCAATATCATCCCCATATTCTTCCAACTTCTTGGATAGTCTTTTGTTCATTTTCCTTTCTATACTCAACTCCTCAAGTGCAACGATCAACTCACCTTCTAGATATACTTCAGCCTCAGCCTCAAGTTTTTTATTACATTCCTATTTTTCTTCTATTTTTTCTTCTTCGAATGCCATGAAAATAGCTTCATCTATTTCTTCTTAAGAATCCTCATCAGAGCTATCTTATCTTGAACTGACATTCTTGGAGATGAAACTTTTCTTCCTGAAGTTGTTGTTTCTGAAATTTGGTTTTTTCTTCCAATCACTTCTTTCTTGGTGTGATCCTTCATCACTTTCATCCTTCTCATTAAGTGGACATTTAGCTGCAACATGCCCAATGCCTCCACATCTAAAACACTTAAATGGTAGCTTTCCTCTATATTTTTCTTTTCCCTTTATTAGTTTTCGAACAAAGTTTGCTTCCGTTTCATCTGATGTCTCTTCTTCCTCAGATTCTTGTTTTGCTTTTATCTTTTTATGTGTTTTAAAAGCAGCTTCTCTTTCTATGGGTTTGGTTTTTCCTATTCTCATCTCATATGTAGTCAAAGAACCATGCATCTCATCCATACTAAAATTATTTAGATATTTAGTTTCTTCTATTGCTGAAACTTTAGAATCAAATCTTTTGAGAAGAGATCTTAGTACCTTTTTCATGACGATAGCATCTTCCATTTTCTCATCGAGTCCTCTAATTGCATTAATGATTTCATTAACTCTCAGCATGTATGCCTCTATGTTCTCATCGTCATTCATATTTAATGCTTCGAACTGAGCTCGATGTGTTTGTAACTTAGCCTCCTTGATATTATCATCTCCTTCATGAATGCTCCTATGTTTGTCCCATATTTCTTTTACTATTTTACAACCCATAATTTTTACTAGTTCACTATCAATTAATCTGCACATGATAGCATTCTTTGCTTTTGATTTATTCTCAAACAATTTCTTACAGGCAGCATCGGTTGGAGAAGTGGTGGGTATTATGTATCCACTATCTACCGAATCCCAAATGTTGTATCCCAAAGCACAAAGATATGTATGCATCCTAAGTTTCCAAAATGTGTAATTAGTTCCATCCAACACTGGTGCTTTGTTTGATGAGAATCCTTCACCACCTGCCATTGTCTCACTTCCAAGATCAACCCTAGCTGATTTAGCCTGACAAGGGAAACTGGATCTGATACCAATTGTTAGTCTCACTATGACACTGAGAGGGGGGGTGAATCAGTATAGCTCTTACAAACTTAAATCTTCAATTCTTAAAGCTGAAACAATGAAAGCTTAAAACTCAATAAAGCAAATATACCAAAAGAGCATCACACAACACAAGATGTATCGAGGTTCACCAATTTTGGCTACTCCTCAAAATTGACTATTTGGACTCCCATCCAAATCCAGCCTTTGCAAAATATCAATTTTACAATCAATTTACCAGCACCCACTAGAAGGAGCACCAACCCCTAATTTATCTGCACCAACAGAAAGGAGCACCAACCCCTGATTTATCTGCACCAACAAAAAGGAGCACCAACCCCTGATTTACCAGCACCAACTGGAAGGAGCACCAACCCTTAATTTATCTACACCAATAGAAAGGAGCACCAACCCTTGATTTATCTACACCAATAGAAAGGAGCACCAACCCCTGATTTACCAGTACCAACTGGAAGGAGTACCAACCCCTGATGCCAAGCACCAACTTGGACTTGTGTTCTAAATCTAGAAGATTGACATAAAGATGCCTTCACTTTTACAAGACCCTGACTGGTCTATTACTTTCTCAACGTTGCCCGCTCTTCACATAGCACACACCCTGCTCACTCTCCTCTTGCTCCCTTTGCAAGATTAAATCTGTCTTGCTTTAATCCCAAGCACTTTCTCTCTTTTCAGCAGCATTTTCCCTCTGTTTTAGCAGCACTTTAATTCTCCATGCAGACCTCCTTTTATAACAAAGTTTTGACTCTATTTTTAACTTCCATATTCTCACATGCAACCTGTAACTAGCCTTGTAACTGTCGTTCTGACTTCTATTCACTGTTATTATTTTAGCTGCATGATATTTCTTTTGTAACGTCCCCTGTAACTGTCGTATAACTTCAGTTAACTGTTCTAAATTTAGCTGCATGATTTTTCTTTGTAATTGCCCCTGTAACTGTTGTATAACTTTAGTTAACGGTCACATACCTTATTTTGGTTAGGTTCTATTTTTAGCTTGCGCCAAAGCGACCTGTCGCAAAATCGTGACACTTCTACCTCTTTGTCCTCTTCTCGGCTTGTACCCATGAAAACACAACATGTCATGATATCACGACACTTTCACCTCCTTGCAGCTTTACTTGGTTCATACCCGTGAAAACACAACATGTTGCAATATCGCGACACTTTTTCCTCCTTGCTGCTTTTGTTTGCTTGTACCTGCAAAAACACAACATGTCATGATATCGCGACACTTTTGCCTCTGTACTCTTCCTTTTTACTTTTGTCGCGATATCGCGACACTTCTGCCTTCTTACATTCTCTCTCCTCCTAGAGTCGCAAAAATGCGACATGTCACGATATCGTGACACTTTTTCTCCTTGGCACTTTCTCTTACCTTCGAGTCATGAAAATGCGACATGTCGCGATATCATGACACTTTTTCTCCTTGGAACTTTCTCTTACCTTCGAGTTGCGAAAATGTGACATGCCGCGATATCACGACACTTTTTCTCCTTGGCACTTTCTCTTACCTTTGAGTCGTGAAAACTCGACATGTCGCGATATCATGACACTTTTTCATTCTCTTCCTTCCTGCTCTCTTCAAGTCGTGAAAATGCGAAATGTCATGAAATCGTGACACTTTTCCTTCTCTGCCTTCATGCTCTCATCAAGTCGTGAAAATGCAACATGTTGCGAAATCACGACACTTTTTCTTCCATGCAATATCTCTTCGCTTTGGACCATGAAATGAAACATGTCACGAAATTGTGACACTTTTTCTTCCATACAATATCTCTTCACTTTGGACCACGAAAATGAAACATGTCACGAAATCGTGACACCTTTTTATCTCTCCTCTTTCTCTTCGCTTTGGACCGCAAAAATGAAACATGTCACGAAATCGTGACACCTTTTTCTCTCTCCTCTTTCTCTTCGAACATGTCACGATATCGTGACAGTTTTTCTTGCTTGCGCTTTCTCTCCGAACATGTCGTGATATCATGACAGTTTTGCTTTCTTTCTCTTTCTCTCCAAACATGTCGCGATATCGCGACAGTTTTGCTTTCTTGCTCTTTCTCTCCAAACATGTCGCGATATCGCGACAGTTTTGCTTTCTTCCCAACATGTCACGATATCGCAACAATTTTTCTTTCTTCTCAACATATCATGATATCGTGACAGTTTTCTTCCTTGCTCAACATGTCATGATATCACGACAATTTTTTTTCTTCTCAACATGTGATATCGTGACAATTTTCTTCCTTGCTCAATATGTCGCGATATCGCGAAAGTTTTCTTCCTTGTGATTTTCTTTTGATTTTTATCATATGGGCCACTTCAATATTTTGGATAATCACTATACATACTCTAAAGAACCTCTTAACTCCTGTTCACTGCATCACTGAACTCCTATCCACTGCATCAACTGATCTGTCTGACTGTGTTGACAACAATGACAATACTATTGCTGCACCTTGCTCATCAGGCACTAGTGGCGAGGACCAAAGAGGCAGAGTCATCGCAGCGAGTGGTGGGAGGAGGTCTAGTGGGTGAGGGGAGTGGCAAGACATCTAGAGGGAAATAGTCATGAGGGTGCATTGTAGCGGTGATGGAGGATGGTCTGCATTTTTGTATTTTTGCATATGGATAGATATGTACATGATGAGACATGTTTTGTTAGCAGTGCATGCATGCACATTGTAATGTAGCTGTATGGTATTTTTGAGATGTAGATGTACAACAATGTTATATTCTTGATATGAGGAGCCCACAAGGGCAGTCACATATGTCATTGGAGCTTGTTGGAATTAGTTTTTGGAGATATATATACATATTATATTCGACAAAACTTGTGTCTATTTACATTTTTGTGTTTGCTTATTTCTGCTTATGGTGTATAATTAGCATAGATGTGATGATATATAGTTGTATGGGAATGGAATAATTATATTCTTAAGAAAATATGAACTAAAAATGGGTTGTGAGATGAAATTAAAATGTCATGCATAAGAGTACATGACATAAACACATTTCTTAGGGATAGCATTTGCATTGTTATATTAATCAAATGATGTGATCCATTCTGTTATTCCAAGGAAGTTGGATATGAGGAATTTCATGAGGAGATTCAAACATTACAGTTTGTAAAATCAATCCCATTAACTAACTGAGTGAAACTTCTTGACTCACTTGGAGGCTATCTTGGTAAACAAGACCTCTATCCTGGACTTGTGTGTGGAAAGTGATGTTCATTTAACCATTCTGGAATAGGGTGGGTTATAACTACATGCCAACTTAGCCTATATGCTAGCTCATTGGTAAAGACCTGAGGACTATAGGGATTCAAGTGGGTAATACTCTTGAGGCCTTTGCTTTTGTTTTCTACCTTCTATGATATGACTATCTCTTTATGGGTAGTAATCTTTGCTTTTTTTTTTGTTCTTTTTTTTTGGGATACTTTTTCAGATTAGATGTAGAGCAAGGTATTTTTCTTGCTTTTTATTTTCCAAGATACTTACTGAAATTAGATGTAGAGCAAGGGATTTTATTCAAGTAGGTGGAGCTTGTCATTTTTTTGTCCCTCTATTTCAAGAGAAATCATGTGAATGATTTAATGAGCAAAGTAATTTTTGCTAAGCATCAGCTGGCATGTAATGTAATCAGCCCTATTTCCAAAATGTTATTAGTATGTGAGATGTGCAGGTAAGTCTAGGAAAGAGAGCAAGGTGACCAAGGGAAGCCTAAAATTATTTATAAAATATGCCAACTTTGGATGGTGGTTGATTATGTAACTATTTGTGGTTGAATAAATCAAAACATGGCTCTAATACTATCTCCTAAAAAGGGATTTTGGACATCAATCTAGTATGCCAACATGTGCATTTTTAATTCCCTTCACATGTAATTTACAATGAATATATGCAGATACCTACATGGATGCAAAAAGTGAGTATTTATGTACAAGGTTGCCCCAGTTTTATGGACAATGGAATGGGGTATGAGGTGGAGTGGTGTGAAAATGGAGAATGAAAGGAAGAAATAAGGGGATAGGAGGAAAGGATAAGAAATGAAACTTATCAAAGGTATGTAGCCGATCGAAGCATGACCATAAAAAATTGAAAAGTAACAAGAAGAAAAGAGTATTAGAAAGAAAAGGGAAGAAAATAAACCCATCAAAGGTATGTAGCCACTCGAAGTATGACCATACAATATTGACAAGTAACTAGAAGAAAAGAATATAAGAAAGAAAATAAAAGGAAGAGAGTGAAGATGAAAATGAAAGGTATGCAGTCGCTCAAAGCGTGACCATACAACATTCACTTATAGAAGAAATAGAGAAGGAAAGAAATGGGGTAGGCATATGTAAATGTAAATTCAAGTGAACTTAGTGCCACAGAACATCAAAAATGGTGATGTTGCTTTTGTTTGTTTGTTTTTATTGTTGTTTTTTTTTTTTACTTTGAATTATATACATATAGATACAAGTGATGATGATTTTTAATGCCTACAACTAAGCATAAAATTCTCACAGATGAATAATGTTAATGGGCTCAATTTTTGCTATTCCTTCCAACGTGGCTAGATGATATGCCCCAGATCTAAATTTGTGAGTAACCATGTACGGGCCTAGCCAATTCAGTGCAAATTTATCATAGATATGGCATGGTTGGATAGTAATATGTTGGTTTTATTTGGGGACTAAGTCTCCAAATTGAAATTCATATTGGTGTATCTTGGAATTATAGGCACATCGAATATGGTCTTGATAAACTCACATGTGTTCAATAGCATGAATGCAATGTTCATCCAATAAGGTTAATTGGTCAAGTCTATCCTAACGGTTTGTTTCATCATCAATGAATTCTTGCATAGAAACCCATAAAGATGGTATTTCAAGATCCAAGGGCATGATAGCTTCAGTGCCATAGATAAGTGAAAATGGGGTTGTCCCAGTTGGAGTACGAATACTAGTATGATAGGCCCATAGTGCAGTGTCATCCAAGAAAAGTTTGTGCATGACTAATGATGGATCAAGGCCAGACATATTTGTATAGGACCATGCAAACACCTTAATGTAGGACCTAAGGAAATTGGTATAAAGGACACGCTCTTCTTCGGATAAACTGGTGGTAAGGTAGATGATGTGAGGGTGTTTTGGATCATTGCCAATGTCAACTTCAATGGTATCCTCAACAAGCATGTGAGAACCGTCATAAATTTGGATAGGTGTAGGAATGAGGTGGATGTCGTCAATGGATTTAGGAATCTGAAACTCATCATCTATATAAATATCAATTTGATTGATCCATGGTAGATGAGGTGGGATGGTAGGTAATGGTGCATTGACGAAGTGTAGCATGTGGGGTGTTGGGAGGAATTAAGTAGTGATGGGGGTTTTGGAGATATCATCGAGAATGATGAAATCAGGAACATGAGGTGGGGTGTAAGTGGGATGGTTTGGATATCATAGCGGTGCATACAAGTCAACAAAGATCATATTGACCAAAGTGCTAGATATAGGGGATGTAGGTGATGAAGGTTAGGATGAATTAAATGAAGATAGCAATGAATCTAGAAGAGGCTAATTTTAACCTGGGTTTAACACCATAGGTGGTGAGGGAGAATGGGAACAGAGGTCAAAAGGTGGTGGCAGGTCTCAAACAAGGAAAAATAGAATAGCGGGTGGTGGTAAGGAAGGATAATCTTATAGAAAAGGTCGATCAAGGGATAAGATGGTGAAGTGGTGAGCAAGGATTTTGACTTCATGGGGATAGTGGCTCAAGTGGTGGGGATGATGGAAATAATGTGGAGGGAATATCAATTGTGGAATGCAGGGAAGAACTGCATGTTGAAGGAATAGGCTCAAATTCCTCAAGTAGGAGGTTTACAAGATCAATATGTAGATTTTGGAACTCATGCTCGAGTGTACTGATTGCTGGAGGATGTTACCCAATGTTGGATTGGTCTATAGGTTTGCATGGGAGAGGATGAATATAGGTGTGACACCATTGTTCATATCTCCCTAGGACATAACCAAACTAGTTAGACATACGTAAATAGTGCCAGGAGAAGTTAGGATTGGACATGTGGTCAAAGTTACCACAAAACCAGGTCTGTGGTGGTGGAGGTGTTGGAGGATCTACGGATGAATCAAGTAATCCATATACAAATTTCATGTAATTTTTAGGAGGACCTAAAGGGACCATTGCCCCAATAGTCAAGGGTATATCATGAGGGTGATCAAATTCATGGGTGGATTGGATGTTGGATGGAAGGACCTGATCATTGCTTATGTTATACTCACCAGAACCTAGTGTGGTCATGAGTATGGAGACATGAGGTAGGGCCATATGCTCAGGCAGAGGGGAGGACCCCTGGATGGTGTAGAAGATGATGGAATTGGTGTAGGTGGATTGGCAATGGAAGGGGTGGAAGTGGAAGTATCTGATTGAGCTAACTGATCATCAAGTTGAGAGGCACAATGTGTTCACTCATAGCATTCAGTAGGTATTCCAATGATAGGATGATTGGCATGCATGAATTGGGATGTGGGGATGGAAGCAGTGGTGGGTGAGCTAGATATTACTCATGTTCATGTCAAATTAGGAACAAAGCAATGGGAAGATGCCAGAGGTGTGGTAATAATTGAGGGATTTCTAGATGAATACGGAGTGGAAGGTGTAGAAAAAAGGTAAATGGAGGGAGTGGTGTGAAAGGTGAGGAGGGGTGATGAGAAAATGTGGGTGTTGGTTGTGTGGAGGGAGGTTGAGGTGGATTGGAAGAAGTGGAGGTAATGTTTATTATATCAGGTGGTGGAGGAGGATATTGTGAAGTATATGGATACATGTTTTCAAGGGACTAGCATGGAGTAGGAGCAAATTGAGTGGATGATAAGGGTGGACTAGGTGGAAGAGTGATGATATTTTAGAATTCAAATGGATCACCATTGATGGGGATGTAGTGGACTAATTTGTTATGGACATATTTAATGTAATTATGAAACATGGAAGGGATGCATTTCATGTCCCAAATCCAAGGGTATCCCAATAGGATGTTATACTGCATCTCACCTTCGATAACATGGAAGAGAGTGAAAATGGTTTTGACACCTACCTTAATGGGTAAGACAATAGTACCAAGGGTAGGACGCATGGATCCATCAAAGGCTTGAAGTTCCATGTATGGAGTGTCAATATGAGGAGGGGGGATGCAAAGGTGTTTCAGGGTGGTTGTAGAAATTATGGTGATGGATGAACCAGTGTCGATGAGAACATGCTTATAGGTGATAGTATTTATAGAGGCTTGAATATGTAATGGAGGGTCTGCTCCCTCACCTAAAAATTATATAATCTCATGGTCATGGAAGTTGATAGAAGGTTGTAGGCATCTTTGGACATTGTCAAAAAATTTGGCAAAGGTTTATGCATCATGGGTATCAAGATCGAGAGAGTGAAGGATATAATCAAGGGCTTCACGATGAGGTTGGGATT
This sequence comes from Wollemia nobilis, assembly GCA_028583015.1. Lineage (NCBI taxonomy): Eukaryota > Viridiplantae > Streptophyta > Pinopsida > Araucariales > Araucariaceae > Wollemia > Wollemia nobilis. Next base: position 29,325,744 of record JAQPPZ010000523.1, read on the forward strand.
GTTGTAGGAGGTCATAAATGGATAACCTTACAGGGATGGTATAGAGCTGGTGATAAAGACTACAACAAATGGTGATGACATTTCATGGAGGGGGTGGGATAATTGGTGGTGTGACTATTTAGGTTGTGGCCGATGCTTTTGAGGTGAAAGGTTGTTGAGCGGATGCAGGGGGTGGATAGCATTGATTGCGAGTGGTGATATTGATCATACCCACAAACCCCTATTAGGAAGGATCTCGATTGACATGATTAACCTAGTGTGGATCAGTTTGAGGTGGATTACCCCCATGCTTGGGTAAGGTATTTTGATATATCCCCAAGTTTTGATTTTGTGGTGCAAGGGGGTTTGAGACCTGAATAATGCCTCGATCAATAAGGTCTTGCTTGTTATGTGAAATATTGAGTATGAATCAATAGTATGGTCATGTTTTTGATGATAATCATAGAAGGCTTATGGATTGTAGTCTTATGGGATAAGATAATTTGGATCAAGAGGTTGGATATTTGGCAAGTGGATGATATCCCCCTAAGTTAACCGATGAAATTGAGTTGGCATGGGCTCAGATAAAGGCATCCAATTTCATGGACGATGATGTGGACATGGAATGTGACCTTGGTATGCATTAGATTGAGGTGGGGGATTATTTTGTTGTGGAGTGGGAAGAAGTGAAGGATTGACTTGATATTTATTTTGAGGAGATTGCGGGGGAGTGGGTTGTGGAGCTTGTGCAGATGCCACTTGCACCGACGGATATGGAGAATTGAGAAGAACTTTATTAGTTTGAGGGGGTCGTGTGGTAGGTGGTACATATGGAGGATGGTTGTAATGGTAATTGGTGGGATAATGTGGTTTTTGATGCAACTTTATTTTTCTCGTGTGGACCTTGATGTCCTCAATGACTTTGGATTTGGAAATGGCTTCCTCAAATGTCCGACTCTGATGTATCTGCAATGTTTGGAATATTTGTTTATGACAACTCTTGGTGAAGAGTTTGAAAAGCTCTTAAGGTGGGAGATGGAAGGCTATATCATGAATGACCACTCTCCAATGGGCAATAAAATTAGTAATAGTCTCGTCATCCCATTCATGTAAAACATACACATCAGACAAGGTAAGCTTGGTTTTGATGTTAATCGATAAGTGCTCTAGAAATAGATTGGCCAATTGTTTGAAAGTGAATAAACTGTGGCGATGCAAATGATTGTATCAATATAATTCTTTTTCCCCAAGAGAAAGTGGAAATGTGTGAAGCATAAGGTGGTCACTACCATGCAACTGGTAACAAGTAAAGTGATAATTATTAAGGTGCTCTCTAGGATATTTCTTACTTTTAAATTTTTTAAATTTGGGGATCTCAAACCTGTAAATATATGGATGAATAGGGATAGGTGGTTGAATTGGTTCATTACACAACTCGTCATATGTGGGTTTTTAAGGCCCATAATTAGTTGTATTTAAATCCAATGTACGAATCTACTCTTGCATGGCTTGAAATTCACTAGAGAGCACGATGGTAGTATTGGGTGGATCTAGAAATGGGAGTGATGATGTGGGTGGAGGTAATGGTTGTGATGGTGATTGTGAATAATCTATATGGGGTGGATATTGCAATTTTTGTTCCTCCCATAGATGATAGTAAGCATCCTTATTTGGATCAGGTCCTGACATGGTCTTATATTATGGGAAAGGAACCCGAGATGGATGGGGTGAGATGTAAGAAGAGTGGTAAGCTAGTGGCTACTACTGTGGGTAATAATATATGGGAATCTACTAGGTAAGCATAGGTATCTACTACTGCTATGCATATGGATAAGTCGGTTATGCCTAAACAATAGTGGTAGAGGACCATGTGGGTGGTGAGGTGAAGATAGTGGGTGGTGTAGAAGCTGGAGGTGGAAGGGATACCAGTGTGGTGAAAGTGGACTAGTGGAAAGATGGAGGTGGAACCAATGAATATGAAGGGGAGACTATGGGAATAGCAAGGAGGGACTCTAGTTGAATCAAATACCAAGGTGGATGAACTTGATAAGTGGGGTTCAACGACAGTGAGCAAAAGTAAGGTGGGGGTGGTAAGTGAAATGATGATGGAGTTGATGGAGGTCCATAGGTGGAGAATGGTGGGTAGCTAGGGGGTGGATAGGAAGCAAACTGTGGTGTTATTGGAGATGGTCAAGAGGATGAAGAAGCCTTCTATGGATGAATATAAATCAAAGGATGGGATAAATCAAGTGATGTCAGCTGGTAATACTAAGATGAGTGCGAATAGTGTTATGGTGGGAGTGAGAAAGGTGGTTGGGAGGAAGGCTAGTGACTCGATGAAGCTTGCTAAGATGGCATGATTTTGGTATGGAGGTATGGTAGGAGGATCCATGGAGGAAGGGGGTGTGGATATCATAACAACTTCCTGTATAATGGTGAAAACATCATGGATGATTTAGGAAATGACGAGACTAGATCCATCTCCTAAAATTTTATGGGTGGAATTCTCAAGGAACGAATGGGTAGCGAAAGGTGAAGCAGGTGGAGTGAAGTCATCTACCACCATAACTGGTATGGGGTGACCAGGAGGGGTGTAGATGACATGTTGGAAACATGTGGATGGGGGATTGGGTGAGGATAGATCTTCCAAAGGATGAATCTCCTCGAAGGTCTCATCTAAGATGTGGGATGGAGTGGAATATTCCATGTGGGATGTGGAAGTAGCAGTAGGGGTGAAAAGCCCAGTAAATAGGTAAGGAGGACCTACAATAGTAACTCAGTAAGAATCAAAAGATAGGTCAATGGTATGAAAACTAGAAGCACCTACCAACTTGACTATCCACTAAGAAGCCTCAGTGGCATGATGAAGGGCTTCACACATCTGACTATGCATAACTAGTATGGTAATGTGTGGAAAATGTATACTAACAGTCAATAGGTGTGAAATATAGACTCAAGGAAAATCTATAACTGATTGGGACACTATCTATTTTGAAAATATATAGGTTTGTACAGGTGGGGTGCAAACCACTAAAAATTATAAACAAGTGCCAAATATGTGTTGTGGAGTGTGTATGTGTCCTGTGTGTGCAATCTAGAACCTGAAAGACAGGTTCACACTCTAGAGGTGTGGACCAATTGGTTCACACTCCAAGGATGCATACCACCCAAAACTATGATAGAGAGTGTATTTTGTGTTGTGTATACCCTATTTATTTTGTGGAGATGTAGTTTTTGAGCCTAACAACTAAATTTTCAAACAGAATCATGCGAAATAAGTCTAAGTGTAGAGGAATCAAACTGTGAGGTGTAAATCTCCTAAAAATAGACTGTAGTGTAAAGTGTGGGAGTGAAACTGTGGAACAACCAGTAAGTGTGTTATAACACATTTGTTATGCTATTGTAACCAATTTTTTGAGACTCAAAAATAAGCAAATGTTCTTTCTTTTTTGTTTTCATGTGTTTTGATGAAAGTATGTATCTGCCCTAGGAACAAATATAGGTAATGGGTGAACTTCTATTTTGAATCAAGAATGTCATAGCATAGACCCTTTTGCAATTCCAAAAAGCACACAAAATAGAACTATATTTCCAACAGGTGAATGGCAACCTAGATGTATAAGGTATATTAAAATGATATCCAAATGGGGGAGACTCAAATGCTCTAATGAGTTATATAAACTCTCACAAAGAGAGGTTGCACTATCAATGTGGTGCTACCAGCATACCCATACTTTCGCTCAACCCTCACATTTAAGGCATCCACAGTAATGATCAGCTGCACCCACTAATTATTTGAAAAGCCCTATGGTAAAGAGGATTTCTAAAACTATCCACTCCAAAGGTACCTTCCAGTGATGAATTGTAGATAACCAACACTCAAAGTGGGAAGGATCAGATGGGTATTAATGCTGGAACGATACACCTGGGGGGATACTATGGTGACTAATCCAGAGGTGAGCCTGTGGAGGGTAAGACTCTAACCTCACTAAACTCTGGTGGTGAATTGGTGATGAAATCCAATTTGGGTTGGATATGAAACCCAACGCCTTACACCGTTTAAATAGAATGTGAGTGTGTGGTGTTTGTTTGTGCAATACTATTTTAGAAGCAAATCTAGATTAAATGCCTTTTTGAAATAAACTATGCTATGATGCCTTTTCAAATAAAATCTATTTACTTGGTTGGGGTGCAAAAACAACTTTAATCTATTGGTTTTCCAAATGGAAATCTAATCAGGTGATTTGCACAAAAGTAAAGTTACACTATTTATTTTCAAAAAGGAAATCTAATTTAATTTATTTTAAATGGAAATGACTTGGAAAGGAATTACTAGAATTGGAAGCTATACTAGAAAGCAACTAAAATTTTTGACTAAAGCAAACAGGAATGTACGATGCTTCTATATTTTGTAGCTCAACATGTTAGATTAGCTTTAGAATAGAAAAGAATTAAATAATTTCACCCAAAACCTATGTCCAGGTGAGTGTAGACGTCTCCAATGTGTCATCTGGTCCAAGATGGTGTAAATTTTTGAGGTTCACACTCCTTGAGTGTGAACCTATCTTCTACTGAGGAGTTCACACTCCTACAATGCGAACCAGGAGCCGAAGATAGAGCTAACTAGTTTTGGGGTCCTTGTGATGATTTTGATGTCCTTGGAGTATTTTGAGTATAGGTACCTACACAGAAGATTCTAAAAACATAATTTAAGTCTAACAACATGACCAAAACTCACAAATATTTCATAAATACTTGCAGTAAATAAATTATAGAAGGTAAATTAACTACCGATTTGGTGTCAAAAGATACAAGGATGCTTTAACCTTGCATACGTTGTGGCAAGAGACAATTTGTGGTCTAGGTATGAGGGCACGCAATCCCCGAGAACATGAGGCTCTTAACCTCCCCTGAATTACCTTTCCATTGGTTGTGGTTGTTTGAACTAATAGCTAGGTATCAAGTAGTAGTTTGAGGTAGTTTGGGGAATTCACACGCCCAAGTGTGTACTCACTACTCTCTTTGTAAGCTCACCGGTGCACCAGTGACCCTTTTGTGGTTTGGCTTGAGGTGTCTTTCAGGGCATTTTTGGTTTGTGGTGTTCTTCAAAGATGACAATGACCTACCATACAAAACAAGCCACAATTTTTGTTAGAAGGTGATTAATATTATGCTTGGTGGATGTCCCACCAGGCGTGCCAGAATGAAATGATCAAAAAGATGCTAAGACATTCATTCAATATCAAAGAATCTATTGTATTTTTATTGATAGTCATAAAAGGAGTTACAAGATGTGATATCCTTTTACAATCTTGCCCTGAAGGCTACAATGGGATATTTCCTTAGGAATCCCTCTCATATGTGGTACAAAGATAGCAAGATTCATCTTCTTGGATTCCTCTAGGTAGGTGGGCTTCTTGCTCATGAGCCACTACTTGTTAGATGTTTCCTTATGCCTTGTTGGACTTGTAGAACCTGTAAAATCCTATTAGTGAATTAGGGGTCTGCCTCAGTCAAACCCCATAGTTATGAAGATAAAAGACTCATAAAAACTATTCAAAACATAAAATAAACTGCTAAAAACAACATAAAATAGCAAATTAATCTATTCTTACATGTTCAGGTGATTCTAGTGCCTATTGGAGGAGTTTGCACTCCTAGGGTGTGAACTGGATGGTTCGCATGTGTGAGGTGTGAACCGGTCCTTTTTTGACCATATTTCTTAGATGGATTATATGGATGCTCAGGATTGGGTATTGATTATGATTTGTTCGATTCACCTTATGAAAGTGCACTCTTAATGACATTCTCAATCTATCTCATTCACCAAATAGTTCTGTGAGGGAGAGAAATTGATTGTGATGCTTGTATGATAGCTGTGTAATGGATTTGTGATGGATGCAATGGCAATAGTGATTTTGGCAAAGTTTCAGTATACAAAAGTGAGTTGTTCTCAAATGGTGAAATTGGCCTTCTATTTATAGAGTGGGTCAAGGTGAGAGAAAGGGGATGAGGTGTCCTGGGTCATAAGTGAGGTTGGGTGAGAGAATCCCTCACCCATACAAAAGTAATGATTATTTAGCATAAATATCAATTTATCATTAATATTAAGTTTTATTTAAATATCTTAGGATTAAACAATGATTTTTGTGTGCAAAAGTCTCCATCTTGCATTAATGAACCAGGGGGATGTGAGGTGGATAAATATCTAGGTGGAAAGGTGGCAAGGCTAGTCTAGGCTAGGCTAGGTGAGGTGGAAGGCTAGGCTAGTCAAAGTAGACTAGGTGAGGTGGAGGCTTTTAATTAAATCAAGATTAGATCTAATTAAGTATGTAATTAGCCATAAAGCATAATTAGACCAAAATGTTGACTTTTGGACCATAAAGTGCTTTTTTACCATGGTAAAGGTCCCAACCTTAGTTGAGTTGGCATGAGGTCACATGAGAACCTATGGTTAAGCATAAGAAGGGGCTTGGCTAGACCAAAGGGGCTAATGATGATGAATAGTGATTTTAGCCAATTTATGCAATTTTTGAAGGCTTTGCAAATTGATTGACCGTGGAAATAGGGAGAGGGAGAATGTGTGAATTTTAGGTGTCTACAAGTAAAAAATTATGGAAAATTTGTAGGAACTATATTGTAATCTTGTGGCAAGAATATAGTACAAATTTGTGGAAAATTTGTATGGATATGTAGTGTAATCTTGTGGAAATATTATAGTACAAATTTGTGGAAAATTTGTAATAAGTATAGTGTAATAATGTGGAAGTATTATAGTACAAATTTGTAGGGAAACCATAGTGTAATATTGTGGAAATATTATAATACAATTTGTGGAAAATTTGTAGGGAATTATAGTGTAATATTGTGGAAATATTATAGTACAAATTTGTGGAAAAGTAGGAAAACTATAGTGTAATATTTTGAAAATATTATAGTACAATTTTATGAAAAAGTTATAGGGAAACTATAGTGTAATCTTGTGGAAATAGTACAAATTTGTGGAAATTTTGTAGGGAAACTATAATATAATATTATGGAAATATTATTGAAGAACTATAGTACAAATTTGTGAAAAATTTATAGAGAACTATAGTGTAATCTTGTGGAAATATTATTGAATAACTATAGTACAAATTTATGGAAAATTTGTAGAGAACTATAGTATAATCTTGTGGAAATATTATTGAATAGCTATAGGTATAATCTTGTGGGAAAATTATTGATGAACTATGGAGAAATTGTAAAGGAAGTACATAACAATTTCATGGAAAATTTGTGGAGGAAATTATGAATTAGAAAGAAGAAATATGATTTTTATATATTTCAGGGAAGAGATCCAAGAATTCAAACAAAATAACCATAAGAGGACAAAGTGAAATCAATACTTGGCCAATCACAAAAAAAAATAAAAATCTAAGCCAGTTGAAGAACCAAATCAATAACAAAATTTTTGAGGAAGGTAGAACCATATATGTTGAAATGTCAACCTTTGTTAATAGATGGTATCATCTTAGGATATATGGTATCACTTTAGAAATTTTTATAGCCTATAATAGATAAAATTTTACTGTAACACATCTAGGAAAATGAAGGGCCAAGGAAACTCTAAGAGGGCACCTCTACACCACACATTTGTAATAGAATTGCAGAATTCAAATTATAAAATAGGCCTCCAAAACCAAAATCATGATCAAGCATCAGAGTAGCAAATTTTTTAAGAGGTATTCTAAGTGTTTTGTCTAGGTTGATTGTATCTTCATTTGTTATCTTTGTCTTCCATTTCTCAATTCTTATCACCTTTGTGTAGGGAATGCCAAGAATTGAGTTAGCCTACCTATGATCATTTCTAGGAGTTTCTTCAAGGAGCCAAAGTTTTCATGTCACTAGAATTAGAATAGTTATCAAAATTCACTTGTTACATTATTCAAACAAGGTGAATAGTGTATTATATTCTCTAAGAGACCTAAGCACACCACTAGGATCTAAAATTGTAATCAATTGATATTGAATATAATACAAACCCTAACTTTTGCTATTTGGCATATTCTATATCATTGTGTGTATGTTGTTTATTTCTACATTGTATTATTTGAATTCACAAGTAATTCTTACTCTCATTGATTGAATTCCTATATTGATTATATTATTTGAATTAATATAGGTATTTCAGTTACTTCTTTTTTCTTGTTGCTTCATAAAATTGGTTAATCTTTGCTATAGTCACCAAATAGACAAGACATTGATCTGCATTATTGAAGCTAATTTTGGGAGTGCTATGTTAGCTTGGTCATAATCCAAACCCATAACAAAACCCACCTAATCTAGTTGATCAGAAGGATAGAATATCCACTATTAATTAGGCTCATATTGGGGTGTCCAGACCTGATCTGGTATTTCATAAATTCATACTAAAATATATTTATAAATCTATAGGCACAAAAATTTGACCCACCAAATGGTTTAAATATTCCTTAGATCCCTAGCTAACCACCCAAACTTGCTAAGTGTAAATTTTGGGTCTTTTTGCCTTCTCCCCTTATCATTTTTTCTCAACTTTACCAAATTTGTTACCAGTCCATACTGGGTGTGAATTTGGCTTTCCATATTTGTGCCCTATATGGATGGAGTACGAATTTGGCTTTCTAGGGATTTTTCTCACATAAAACCCTTCCCCAATCAACCCATTTTGAGGTTGGCTTTGCCCAAAGTGAAATTTCTCTTTCCCATATATTTTTCCCTCCAAACTCTTATAAATAAGGTTTTGGATTTCCTTAGTTGAGTAAAATAATGTTGTTAATGTTCTAACTCTTAACACACTCATATACTCACACTTTCAAGTGTATTTCTATTGTAAGTTACTATTCTGACTGTTTTGGTGCTTGGTGATTGCTGCCCTTGGGAATTTAGTGAAGAAGACTTGATGATTGGATAGATCAACCATTTTGGAGAGCTTAATCCAACTCTTCATTACTTCTTTCTTGCTCCATAAACTCATCATATCTTACATTTTTCTATTAGCATTTAACCTTTTATTTTCTACATTGTGTGTCTTGTTTTTTGTTGTTTCAGACCCCAAAAAGGGCATTTGAACCATATTCATGCCCATTCCATACAGGGCATAAATTTGGTCAACCATATTCATTCCTCGTAGTTATATATTGCAAATTTTGTAAATATAGGGTTTTAGGGGCAAGATTCACACTTTGAAACTTTAATTTGCCCCCCGTTTTGAAGCTTTTGTTATTTCCATCATTGTTGTATTTCACATTACTATTGCATGTCTATTTTTATATATTTGTGCATGTTCCAAATATAAAAGATAATTTTATGTATAAATAGGTTAGCTAAAAGGACCAAGGGGACTTGACTATTTTGCCTCTAAGATCAACTATATAGTGGCCTAAGCAAGCCCCCAAACACTGATCAAATTTTCTAGAGTCTGTGAAGCTATTTTGTAGGTTTGAAGCTATTGGATATTCTAGAAAAAATATAAAGCTTGGATCAATAATAAAATAATATAAGTTTCCTAATATATCTTTAGGTTGTTTTTTGTTTACTTTCTACCCACTTTTGTGGAAAACCTAGATTATAAGAAAAACGTAGATACTTGACCAAGTTTCATAGGCATTTGAATCAATAAGAGAATATAGTGTGCATCAGGGTTTAATATTGTTTGTGCATTACCTTGGATCCTTACTAAAAATATTATTTTTTTCAACTTAGGGTTAGATATCATTGAATTAAATAATCATACTAGGCTTAGGTCTTGTATTTTTGCATCTTGTATCTTGATGTTCTTTTATTTTCCATAGCTTAGCATAGAAAGACCAAACATAAGTGTATTATTAACTAAATGTATTCAAAATATATTATATCCTTGAACTTGGAGCAAGTCCTTAAACCATTCCTATTGAACTCGTTCCTCCCCCACATCAAGTGTATAGTTAAAACGGCCATCATGGTCACCTTAAAGCTTCCCTATAGATCCAACCTTCGAAATTGTACGTTGGTGCATGATTTTCCCTCTCTACCATATATGGTGAACCCAACCATAAGACATGTCTTAATGGCTAAGATAGGAATCTTCTTCCCTTTGATTTTATTTTAAAAACTTTTAACAAGACCCCTAATTTTGCGTGTTTAGATTAGAAAATATTTAATAAATATCTTAAGAACTTTCTTATATGAATTTCATTAGTTTTCTCTTCTATCCTTTCACTTAGTCTAATAGATCCATTCCTTAGAAGCCAACAAAAGCATCTTGAGTTTGATCATATTCTTCAATAAGATGATCATTTTTATAGAGAGAATCCTAACCTTGAACCAAAATAGCAAGAAAAAGTTAAAACTAAAACAAACTATGATCCCTTTGAAGGGCCCAATGGTGATTTCCTCTTTAAATATTTTGAACATGTTTGGGATTTTATAAAACATCATAGGGATGTATTGCTAAAGACTATGGAGTGAGAAGCCCAAATCAAAAGAACTGAGACTTCTCCTCCTCCTCCTCCAGTAGTCTCTCTTGTGCATGACCATGATAACCCTATGTTAAAATATTTACATCATGATAATCTTGCTCAATACGCTTATGCCACTATTTTAACCACCAATAATGGAAGGAATCTATGAGTCCATCCAACTAGTAGTGTCACTCAAACTTATATTTAATTTCCTCCTCAAAATACTTATCTCAACATTTTTGCTTCTATTCCACCAGCAACTAGTTATCCTTGAGGTATTACATAGTTCTTTTGAGATAATGATTACAAAACTTGCCAAACATGTTCAATAAATCCCTCAAATCACATATTACATAGTTCTTTTGATTTAAACTTGCCAAATAAGTAAAATCAAGGTTTTAGAGAGAATGATTACAAAACTGATCGATTTGGATTGCAAAATGACTTCCAATAAATTGACCAAGTAGAAAATCATACATGCCAACCTGTTGTATGATTTGGATCATACAACTATATGATTTTGTTAGCATACAAATATTTTTGTGAAAGTTTCAAATCATTCAAATGCAAATCATACACCTGTATGATTTGAGAAAAAGTTGTTATAAACCATCGGGATTCACCTTCAAACCTCCCAAATCACCTCCCATTACTCTCCCATATGCTACACTTGGTTTATGTTGGAGGTATTAATACTATTATGATATGTGATACTAGGTATTAAAATTGCATGTGCAATATCTAAATATACTACCTTCACCTATTATCCTCTGCCATATACTAGTAAGGTAACAAAATAGTCCAAAAAAACACTTTAAAAAACATTACAAATATTACTAGAGCTCAATCTGAGAACGTTACACCAGGAAACCACCACTAGCATCCACATCGATCACTTTTGGGCACAACCACACTAGTTACAATAGCTTCTTCAGGTACAAGCTAAACTAGTTATAGTAGTTAATACTTATCCAAAAAATTAATGTACAACCAATAAACCATCTTAGAGATATTTTAGCAACTTTGCAATAAAGCCACTAGAACAAGAATTTCTAGCCTTACCATTTTTGAAGCTCACCATATCTATCACTATCAAAGCTCATCAGATCTACCATTGTCGAAGCTCACCAACTCTAATACTATTTAAGCTCATAAGATCTACTGCTATCAAAGCTCATTGAATCTACCACTATCAAAGCTCACCGGATCTACCATTATCAAATCTTATAAAATATACCACTATCGAAGCTCACCAGATCTACCACTATTGGATATCACCAGATCTACTACTACTAAAGCTCACCAAATATACGTATGTTGGAGCTCACTAGATCTACCGATGTTGGAGCTCACTAGATCTACTACTACTTGAGCTCACTTGCTCTACCGCTTTGTTTTCTATTATTTTTTCTTCACTTATATTCTTCCACACACTTCTCACATTCAATAATCAATTTATTCTAGGGTTGAAACCCTTTCTCCTCGAAGCAAGCTATAACCTAGCTCTGATACCAAATGAAGAGAAATAATACCTCAATAAATAAATTATAAAAAATAGTAATTGCATAATCAAATGAAAACTAGATAAGAAGAACACATTACACAAGAATTTATCTTGGAAAATCCTTTCAATAAAAAGCCCAGAAAGAATATCTCCTTATTGTATAAACTTGACCATATCCAATAATAATATCCTTTAGTTTCTTTCTTTCTTGCTCTACCACTTGCGATTACATTTCTTGCATATTGCATTCCCCCCCTTGGGGGTTGTTCGAACATTCACCATCCCCAAACCCTCATACAAGTGTTGTATTATATCACAACAACATAAGAAGGAGTTTTACAATACCATGGCCATAACATTTTGGTTCAAATATATTAATCCAAATATATTAAAACATGGGTTCAAATATATTAACCCAAACATATTAATCCATGGGTTCAAATATATTAACCCAAATATATTTATCCATGGGTTGAAATATATTAACCCAAATATATTTATCCATAGGTTCAAATATATTAACTCAAATATATTAATCCATGGTTTCAAATATATTAACCCAAAACCCGGTCATAATAACATGTAAAATATTCAATACATTTCCAACATTTACAACACACAAACCCTAATTCATTGTCATTGAATTATTATCATTACTAATGTTTCTAAAAAAATTACATCATATTAATGTTTCTGTATAGCAAAAATAATATGTAGGATCAATTTCTTAGCATTCTCAGGGTTAAGATTTCATAATTAGTATAATTCCATTGCCACATTGTCCATATTCCACACCATTTTGGCCATACTTGCACAAAACACAAAATCTGAAATCACAATCCACATGCACAACAAGATTCATAATAACTCATAAATGCAATGCTGATTTTATTATTATGGTTGAATATGTCTATACAATTATCAATGAACAATCATAATGAACAACCAAGAAAAAGCATGGTCTACAACAACATGAATGAACTATTTATGAACAATCCAAAACTATGAACAACCATAAAAGTTGAATGGGGGGTCCTTATAATGTTTGCCCAGACCATTCCAAAGTGGATCTTGAGACAACTACTATTTACAACTACCATCCCTATAAAAAACCAATTTGCATTAAGCTCTTCCTAAGTCTAATTTTATTATTATCAAATTAACCTTAAATGCACATTTCACTTAATTTCATTCTAATTTCGAATTGTGTATTTATGATATTTCTACAATTATCCCCAATTGTACATTTTACAACTCCACATGTAGACAATTTGGCTAAACTCTATATATATATATATATATGTGTGTGTGTGTGTGTGTGTGTGTGTGTGTGTGTGTACGTTTTGACAAACCGTGCATCTAACAAAATTAAAAAAACTGACAAAATTGTGCAAATATTATTTTTACTTCTTCTAGGAGGTAGATTTGCTGCCTACATATGCCCTCCCATTTATATTAGGCAGTGTCCTCATCGAATTTATTGTCTTAGTCTTGGTTAAATGGTCTTTCTTAAGATCATCAAGTTTAATGCGAAGGATAGCACACTCATTTTGTAACATGTCCGCATAATGGCTAAGTTCTATAGCCTTTACTCCATACTTATTTGCCTTATCTTTAGTAGTAGCCTAGAGTTGCACTAACTCCTTCTCCCACTCAGATGTACCCTTGCATATATTCCCATTAATTGCTACCTCTATCCTAGTGGTAATAGCCAATATCTCATCCTTCTCTATGATGAGTCTCAGGTGTTGTTGCAAATCCACTTCATAGGCCCATACATGCCTTTATTTCACCTTTAATTGTACCTTATGATCAATTATTAAATCATTGTATTGCTTGGCATCACTCATTAGCTCCTCAATATTGTGGTCCTTTAGTTGCAGTTTTACATCAGAAGCCTTTAACTGTTGTAATTACAATGACACTAAGAGGGGGGGTGAATCAGTGTGATCTTTTAAAACTTTAAACTTGCAATGAAATAAAGAAAACTTAAACCAAAAATAGCAAGTTAGTAAGAGAGCATCACACAACACAAAAAGTTTAACGAGGTTCACCAATGTGGCTACTCCTCAAAAATGACTACTTGGACTACCATCCAAATCCAGACTTTGCAAAGCAACAACTTTACAACTTATTTACCAGCACCAACTGGAAGGAGTACCAACCCCTCAATTTTTCTACACTAACAGAAAGGAGCACCAACCCCTAATTCACCAACACCTACTGGAAGGAGCACCAACCCCTTATGCCAAGCTACAACTTGGACTTCAAGAAAAATACAGAAAAATACCTTCACACTGTTTGCACACTGTCTGTTGTTTCTGTGTACTCTGGCTTCTGCTGCAAAAGCTTCGCACCACCAGTCTACTTCTACGCAACTGCTTCACACACTTTGCTTTGACACAACCGAGTTACAAATTTTGCTCCTGTGCACTTGTGCTTCACACTCCAGTCTGCTTCTGCACAATTGCTTCACACACTTCGCTTTGACACAAATGAACTACCGCTTCGCCCTCAGCTCGAATCGATACGACTCACTCTTTGCTCACCATGAACTTCACATGCACAAATTTTCTTCACAAAAATCACACCCTCAAACTCAAAATAGCCCTCCTTTTATAGATGAAATTTCAAGGACAAATCTTAAACTGTAGTCGACTTTAACCCTAAAGAACGTCGGCTGCAAAACCCTAATGAATGTCGGCTCCAAAACCCTAATCTTCGTCAGCCTAGATTTAACTCTATCGGCTTTAACCGCCTCTCTGGTTCTGTAGCTTTCCTTGCAAAACTACAACATGTCACAATATCGCGACACATTTTACATCTGTACGCCTTCTTGTCCCTACTGTCATGAAATCATGACACTTTTGGCCTTTGTTAGCTTTGACAACATTTTTGTCATGAAATCATGACACTTCAAACTATTGCTGACATCATCCTTACTTTTGTCGTGAAATCATGACGTTCCTCGCTTTCTCAACCTTTTCTCGGCTTGCACCAGTGAAACCAGAACATGTTGCAAAATTGTGACATTTTTGCCTCTGAGCTTTCTCTCTCCTCTTCGGGTCGTGAAAACCCGATGTGTCGCGATATCGTGACACTTTTCCTCCTTGGTGCTTTTCTTCCCTTCAGGTTGCAAAAACCCGACATGTCACGATATCGTGACACTTTTCCTCCTTGGCGCTTTTTCTTCGAACATGTCACGAAATCATGACAGTTTTCTTCCTTAGCGCTTTTTCACCAAACATGTCACGAAATCATGACAGTTTTCTTCCTTAGCGCTTTTTCTCCAAACATGTCGTGAAATCGCAATAATTTTCTTCCTTAGCGCTTTTTCTCCAAACATGTCACGAAATCACGACAGTTTTCTTCCTTAGCGCTTTTTCTCCAAACATGTCGCGAAATCACAATAGTTTTCTTCCTTAGCGCTTTTTCTCCAAACATGTCGTGAAATCGTGACAGTTTTCTTCCTTAGCACTTTTTCTCCAAACATGTCACAAAATCGTGACAGTTTTCTTCCTTAGTGCTTTTTCTCCAAGCATGTCGCAAAATCATGATAGTTTTCTTCCTTGCCTTCTCTGCTTCCAACATGTCACGAAATCGTGACAGTTTTCTTCCTTGCATTCTCTGCTTCCAACATGTCACGAAATTGTGATAGTTTTGTTTGTGCTTTCTCTCTCCTCTAACATGTCACGAAATCGCGACAATTTTTCCTACCTGCTAAAAATGTCACGATATCGTGACACTTTTCTTGTCTTTTTCTTTGATCTTTTGCAAATAGGCAACTATGGTCTTCTTGGAAACTCACTGTCCATGCTCTGAATAACCTTTGAACTTCTATCCTCTGCATCTAAATGACTTCTGAACTATCTGTCCACTACATCATTAGATCTAACTGCCTATGTTGACAACAATGACAAAAATCTTGCAACACCTTGCTCAACAATATCCCCCTTTGGAATTGTTGGCAACACCTGTGTACATTCCTGTAACTCTTCTCCCCCTTTGTCAATAATACCAAAGGGTTGCTGCAGACTCCCCTTAAATCCATACACACAATTCTCAGGCATAATTTGTTGCACTTAGCACAAATTATGATCATGAGCAAAAGAATAGTCAAATACTCAAATGCTCCCCCTGAGAAAGTGATCCCTGTAGCTAGTCACTTCTTGGGAATTGTGACTACTCCCAATTTGTTTCAAAGATACTCAAACACTTCCTTGGGCAATGGTTTTGTAAAAATATCTGCTACTTGTTCTGTGGTTGGGATAAAATCTAATTTAACTTCTTCTACAACTTTCTCCTTCAAAAAATGATACCTGATGACAATGTGTTTTGTCCGTGAATGCATTACTGGATTCTTGGAGATGTTAATTGCATTGGTGTTATCACACTTAACTGATATTGGTTCACTAAAATTAATACCAAGATCTTTCAGAGTTTGTTTCATCCACAAAACTTGTGTACAGCAAGTTGTTGCTGTAATATATTCTCGCCTCACTATTGATAAAGAAATTGACTCTTGTTTCTTGTTGTGCCAAGAAACCAACCTATCACTGAGATAAAAAGCACCTCCACTTGTACTCTTCCTATCATCAACACATCCTGCACAATCTGCATCTGAATAAGATATAAGAGTGAAGTCTTTACCTTTAGAATACCATAACCCATACTCCATAGTACCCTTGAGATATCTGAGAATCCTTTTTACTACTGTCACATGAGTCTCTTTGGGACTGGCCTGAAATCTTGCTACCATGCAACCGCCCGTAGAATATCTGGTCTGGTAGCTGTTAAATAAAGTAAGCTTCCAATCATTGATCTGTACATGGTTTGATCTACAGGTGGAGATTTTTCATCTTTACTTAACTTGCAGCCAGTTGTCATGGGAGTACTGACCGGCTTATAGTCCTCCATTGTGAACCTTTTTAGCATCTCTTTCACATATTTAATTTGAGAAATGAATATGCCTTTCTCATTTTGATTAACTTGTAACCCAAGAAAGTAAGACAATTCACCAATCATAGACATTTCAAATTCTTTTTGCATCTTATTCTCTAAGTCTTTACAAGATTCATCTTTGCTGCTGCCAAATATGATATCATCTACATAAACAACAAGAACAATTAGATGCCCACCTTCTATTTTGACATACGATTCATCGTCCACCAAACCTTTCTTGAATCCTTGTTGAGTGAGATAGTTATCTAGCCTTGCATACCATGCCCGTGGTGCTTGTTTTAATCCATATAAAACTTTCTTTAATTTGCAGACAAGGTTGGGATCTTCACTAATTTGAAAACCATCTGGTTGTTCAATATAGACCTCTTCTTCAAGTTTCCCATTTAAAAAGGCAGATTTTACATCCATCTGATAAACTCTGAAGTTCTTGTGGACTGCTAAGGCCAGAAACATTCTAATTGCTTCTAGTCTGGAAACTGGTGCAAAAGTCTCTTCAAAATCAATGCCTTCGACTTGTGCATAGCCTTTAAAAACTAGTCTTGCTTTGTTCCTAATGACCTGTCCGTCTTCATTTAATTTGTTTCGAAATATCCATTTGGTGCTGATTACATTCTTATTCATAGGTCTAGGTACTAATTCCCAAGTTCTGTTCTTTTCAATCTGATCTAACTCTTCATTTATTGCCTTCATCCAGCCTATCATCTTTGCTTGCTTCATCTATGTTTTTGGGCTCAATGCTGGATAAAAGAGAGTAATTACTTATTACTTTCCTTCTTGTCTGAACACCAGCTGTGGGATCTCCAATTATTTGGTCTCTTGGATGATTTTTCTGCCAGCTACCTGTTTTGAATTTCTTATTTTCTTGCACCTCTGAGTCATCGATTAAGTCATCTGAATCAAACATAGATTTATTTTTTGTTTCATTCACCTCATCTCCTTCAATGACTTCTTCATATATTGGGTAGTTTTCTTCAAAGTTAGCTATTCGTTTCCCACCTTCATCGAATTTAACATCTGCATTGTCCACAATTTTCTTGAGTCTCTTGTTGTAGCATTTGTAAGCTTTGCTTTTTGATGAATACCCAACAAAAACACCTTCATCTGCTCTATTTTCAAACTTCCCAAGGTTGTCATCAGTTTTTTTGATGTAACACTTACAGCCAAATACTTTGAGATGTTTTGTTGTTGCTTTTCTACCAAACCACAACTCATAAGGTGTTTTGCTTTCATGAGTTCTTAACATATATCTGTTTTGAATATATACTACAGTGTGAACTGCTTCTTTCCAGAATCTGTCTGCTATTTTTTTTTCTGCCAGCATAATGCGTGCCATTTCCTGTATAGTTATGTTCTTTCTTTCTACTACACCATTCTGTTGGGGAGTTCTAGCTATTGAATATTGTCTCTTGATACCATGTTTTTCATAGTATTCTATAAATTCATTCGAAATGAATTCTCTTCCTATATGTGATCGTAAACATTTGATCATTTTTCCTATTTCATTCTCAACTAGATGTTTGAAATATCTAAACATTTCAAAAGCTTCTTTTTTATCTTTTAAGAAAAATATCCATGTCATTCTGGAATAATCATCGATACACAACATAAAGTATTTGTCACCATTTATGCTTTGTGTTCTCATGAGTCCACATAAGTCTGTATGTATAAGTTCCAAAGGCTTGCTAGTGTGGTACTCTTTTGTTTTGAATGAGACTCTGGTTTGCTTTCCCTTCTGACATGAAGCACAGATACTGTTTGAAGATTTTCTAATGGTTGGAATATCTCTCACTGCTTGTTTCGAGCTGATTTTCACCAAATTATCAAAACTTATGTGTCCAAGCCTCTTGTGCCACAGCCAGTTCTCTTCTTCTTGTCCAATGAAACATGTACATTATGAAGTTTCTGAGAGTGTGTATAGGTTTCCAAACGTCCTTGAACCAGTTGCTATCAATTTCCCACTGTTTATTTTTCTGACTTCACAACCCTGCTTCTTGAAGACTACTTCATGTCCTTTATCACAGATTTGACTGACACTTAACAAAGTTGTGTTTCAAACCATCCACAAATAAAACTTCTTCTGACTTGATTTTCCCATCACTAATTTTGATATATCCTTTTCCTATTATTTTGGCTCCATCATTATTTCCAAACTTCACAGAGCCACCCTCATATTTTTGTAGTTTTTCAAATTTCTATTTATCACCTGTCATATGACTTGAGCATCCACTGTCAAGAATCCATGGTACACATTTATTTTGAGCCTTGAAAGCTGTCTGTACTATTAAGGATTCCTTTTCTTACCTAAGCTGTTCTTTCTATTTCCACTCTGTTTTGACTACAGTATTGGGCTCTAGTTTGGACTTTCCTTTTTCAATATCTTTTGCATATCTTTCAGAAATTTTTCTATTTTGTCTTGTCCTATGTGGTTGAAACTTTCTTTTCTGAGGTTGATTTAAAATAGAGGTACTACGACAATTTCTTGCAAAATGCCCATAGTTGTGATAGCTAAAACATTCTACTGCATAATTTGTTAGAGGTGCAAAAACATTTCTACTAACAAAGCTTCTTGGTCCTACATTATACTTACAGTCTGTAATTTTGTGCCCATAACCATTACATTTGAAACAGAAACCAAAAAAGTAATGATTAAACTTGAAGGATGGTCTTTGCCAGGTTGTTGTAGGAACCATAGATCTTCTTCTTCTTTGATTTGTGACCTTGGTAAAGCCATCATTGTCAGTTCTCCTTTCGGGCCTGGCATTACTACTTTCTTTTGCATGATTTGTTTTTCTTTCATCAGCCTGTTTCTCATCTTTGATCCTTATAGTTTCAACATTTTTGGCTTTTGGTCTATTTGATGATTCTCCTTCAATGAAGCCCAGACCAAATTTAATGCTTGCAGGTCGTTGATCACTTATTATTTTATCCAGCATCTTTGAACTTTCTTCATGTTTGTGATGGCAGCTAATTTTTTGATCCAGCTCTTGTATCTGCATTCGTAGGCCAAGATTTTCTTTTTCAAGTTTACAGCAGTAATCTATCTTCATGGTTATCTAAACTTCAAGATCTTTGGAAATTTTCTTGTATTCTTCTGCCTATATTTTTAAACTGGTTATAATGTCGTTTGCATCCTCAAGCTTTCTTGAAAGTTTATAATTCTTTATTTTCTCAGATTTCCATTCTTCAAGAGCAGAAACCAGTTCACCTTCTAGATCAACTTCTGCCTCAGGTTTTTCAACACATGCTTTAGAGTTCATTTCTTCTCTCTTCTCTGATTTTTCTACCTCTTCTGATTTTTCTACTTCAAAAGCCATGAATAGAGCTTCATATGTTCCTTCTTCAGAATCCTCACAAGAGTTGTCCTCTGAAGAATTTGCATTCCTGGAGATGAAACTTTTATTTTTGAAGTTTCCCTTTCTAAAGTTTATTTTCTTTCTCCATTCACTTATTTCTTGATGAGATGCTTCCTCACCTTTGTTCTTCTCATTGAGAGGACATTTGGTAGCAAAGTTTCCAATGCCCCCACAGTTGAAACATTTGAAAGGAAGATTTCCTTTGTATTTTCCTTTTCCATTTCTCAGTTTTCTGACAAAATTTGCTTCCATTTCATCTGAAGTTTCTTCTTCTTCAGACTCTTGTTTTGTGTCTTTACCTTTTAGGGCTTTAAATGTCGCTTCTCTGTCTATGAGATTAGATCTTCCTATTCTCATTTCATAAGCATTTAGGTAACCATGCATCTCATCCATACTGAAGTGATTTAGATCTTTAGCTTCTTCTATGGCTGAGACTTTAGAATCAAATCTTTGGGGAAGTGATCTTAATACCTTTTTCACGATAGTTGCATCATCCAAATCTTCGCCGAGACCTCTGATTGAATTAGTGTTTAAGTTTCAAAAGGATAGAGGTAACTTCTAGCATTGATTTATTTATAAATAAGAGTGCATTGAATATTATTTTAGTTTGGGAGATCATAAGGTGTAAGTGGTGTGTTAATTTTTGTAAATGTTGATGAATGATTTCTTAAAGGTGGAGTGATAAGGTGTATATGTGTCTTGATATTTACATTGTATTTTGAGGAAGATTATTATCTAATAATTTCTTTGATCTTGGCAAAGAAGTGTTTATGATTGTGACAGATTTATGAGATTCCTTCATCATCAATAAAAAGGTATGAGCACATTATTCCATAGTTAAATTTATTAGTTTGTTTTCTAAAAAATAAGTTTGGAGTGAAAAGGACTTGATTAGGGTTTCCTATGGAATGTGTTGAGTTAATGGTTCAAGATTTTTTGGAATAAAGAGTTGTTGTTAAAACCTTGTTTTATAAGCATTTTTGTTGAAGCCATTGGTTGTGTGAAAAACTTGAACTAGGGTTTGAGTATAATTGCTATGTGAAGATTGTTTTATAAGCATTGTTGTTGAAGTGAGTTGTTGAGCAAAGAACTTGAACTAGAGTTTGAAAAGAACATGAATATCATTGTTATGTGAGATTTTTTGCTAAGCATTGTTGGAAACATTTTGAGTTGAGTGATCATATGCTTGTACTAGGGTTTGTGAGCAAGGGTTGTTTCATTGAGTATTTGGTTGAGTAGAGTTGGTTGAACCTAGTCAAGTGGGTGTGTGAAGGGATTGTTCAAGTTCCATAAAACAAACTATCCTATATTCTGAATTGATTTGAGAAAGGGATTGAGCATTGAGTTGAAATTGAAGCATATTGAGTCTCTAACATTTCTCCTTATGTTTCTAAGAGAGTGATTATAAATAATTGAGCATTGTGGTAAGTGTAGAACATATTGAGTCTCTAACAATTCTCTTTATGTGTATATGATATTGGACAAGTTCTGTGTGGACTTGTTGAGCTGATTTGAGGCAAGTCTTTGAGAAGATTTTTGGATAGATTTGGTGTGAGCTTTTTTGAAAGCTTACAATACATATATTGAGAATATTTGGATAAGTTATTGATAGGACTTATTGAGAAGATTTGGCAAGTTCTAGAGAGGACTTGTAGAGAAAATTTAGATAAGTTCTTGAGAGGACTTATTGAGCATATTTGAGCAAGTTCTAGAGAGAACTTGTAGAGCATATTTGAGCAAGTTCTAGAGAGAACTTGTGGAGCATATTTGAGAAAGTTATAGAGAGGACTTGTGGAGAATATTTGAGCAATTTCTAGAGAGGACTTGTGAATAGATTAGTGTGAGATTTTGATGAAGCTTACAAGGCAGATTTAAGACAATTCTTTGAGAAGGCTTGAGAGCAGAGTTGATTGATTGATTTATTCAAACCTTGAGTTAATGTTTTATGCAGATCTAGTAGAGTTGATTTGAGATTGATTCAAGCTTTGAGTTAAGGCTTGAAGACAGATATTGAGAGCAGATTTGTGCTAGACCGAAGGATAATTTTTAGTATAGATTTGAGAATAGAATTTTGTGCAGATTTGAGGATAGGTTTGTGCTAGATCAAAGATAGATATTGAGCATATTTGTGCTATATAGAAGGACTATGTTTAGTATAGATTTGAGACAAATTTTTGGAGGTGACAGAGTAGAGGATAGTAGTCTCCAATGGATAGAGGTCCATTAGCCAGGGCAATGAGGAGAGGTCTTCTGAGTGAGGACAAGAGTCTTTAGTGGAGAGAGATCCATAAGCTAGTGCAGTGGAGGCAGTAGTCTTCTATAGGATCACCAACCAGAGCAGAGGAGAAGGAGTTCTCCTATGGATATATATCCACAAACTTGATTTAGGGGAGTGGTGTCTCCTTTGGACAGAGATCCATAAACATTGTAATAGGGAAATGATTCCCAAGATATTGATTGAGAAGATTTTTTAGTGAAATATTTTCTCTATGGAGTAGCCCACATTGGGTGAACCACGTAAATTATGGTGTCTCTATTTTGTGTGGTTATTTGTGCATTGCTTTGATTACTATTATTGATATTGCTATCTATACATTGCATAATATTGATTGGGAAAGAAAAGTAAAAAGTAGTATTATATTGTTCACCCCCTATTGTTCACCCCCCTCTCATATAAGCTTGTGTTCTTCAAACATCAATTTTGGAGGAGAAGAAAAACTTAGATCTTTATTTTGATCCTTTGTTATCTTTTGATAATTCATATATATTACATAGATTATAATATGGTCATCATACTCAAACGTTAAAGGTTGATTTTTATTAGGTATAAAACTTATGCCACATTTCCTAGGCCAAATCTCGACATCCAAGGGCTCTTGAATGCCCTTTTGTTATGGCCCTAGATCTTTACATACATATTCCATACTAGATAGGATTTGTTTAGGAAGAGGATAATCATTAGTCAGATAACATTGAGCAAAAAAGTGCTCACTAGGAGAGGGATTCCTACCACAAATATTTTATTCAAAGGTAGTTCCTCCAAATATAAAGGTACACATTCCAAAGTGTACATCATATTTCTTATGGGGTAATTCCATGGTTCTTGACGATGGTGGTAGCTTAACTAGATCTATAAGGGCTCTTGGAGGAACTGATTATCATGATCCAAGGATGAAAAAATGGATGTATGTTCCTCACTCACTTTTAAACATTGAAGAAAATCTAAAATTTGATATGAGGAACATGGAGAAATTGCCAAAGAAATAGGACATGAGTTAAATTCATATTGAGCTAATTCAATATTTGAAAAAAATTAAAATGGTTGAGGGCTTCCTAGAATGGTGACAACTTTATTTTAATATTCAAATTTTAGACATTAATGAAGAGTAGAAGGTACAACCTTCATTGCATGAATCCATGGATGCCCAAGAAGGAGATTAAAATATGCAGGACAATATACCACATAGAACAAAGTATCCAATATTGTGGGTGTAACTTTTAAGGGAAGAGAAATGACACCGCAAGTTTCTTGGAACTCATTGTTGAAATCTTTTACAATGATATTAGATTTTGTTAAATCTTCTTCTTTTAAACCAAATTGTTGAAAGAATTGATATGTACATAAATTCAGGGAAGAACCATTATCAATAAAGACTTACTTTATGAGGGTGTCCTCAATAAGTGCAATGATGTAAAGGGAAGAATATTCATGCAAGTTTGAGGAAGGTTTATCATCATCAGAGAATGAGACATGATGTATCCCAAAAGAACCTATGACATCTACTATAGCATAAGGGGAGATATTTGGAGAAACTGATTGTTGTTTTAAAAATTCCATCAAAGTATTTCTATGATCAAGAAGAGTTTGTAGAAGATCTAAAATTGATATCTTTGCTGGAGTATTATCTAACTGCTTCTGGAGATCAAATGAAACTTTCAACTGTGGTTTCAACACTAGAGGTGGAATTCTTGTGGTTGAATATTTTCTCTTATTTTATTTCCATATTGAACTGGTTCATGATGTTGAACTTTGTCCTTGCTGATTTTGTTGATTCTGAGGTTGTTTTATTGTAGTTATCCCGACCATGCCAACCACATTATTATGGTGAGCCACTTGATTTGCCATTTTTTGTATTATATTTGGGAAATGGATCCTTGAATATTTCCATGTCTTGATTGGTTGTTGGAGCTTGTTGTGTAGGAGCTTGATTGTTTGTTGCTTGAGATTTTTCCAAATCAATACGTCATGCATTAATTAAATATTGTACCACATGCTTTAATCTTTTACAAGAGTTTATCCAATGTCCTACTCCGTGATATACACAATATTGACCTCCCTTATACCAATGAGTTGTAGTATCTGGTTTTTTTTATAGGAGTTATCTCAATTGCATTGACTTCTAATAGTTACTTCAAAACTACTTCCATAGATATGTTAAGTCTTGTAAAATTCCTTTGAGGAGGTTTTTGAAGTACTATCTTTTGTAGGCTATTAGTAAAATTATTAACAGGCCTACTATCACTATCACCTCTTGTATGCTTATTCTTATATTGGTATTTATTGGGTTTCTCTTATTTAACCTTGAGTTATACTCTTTTAATAAGGGTCTATTCCACTTTCCTTGCTAGCTCAATTGATTGATCAATAGATGTGACATTAGTAGTCTCTAATGCATAAGATATATATACGTGTAGATTTCTAATAAATATATCAATAATATCTTTCTATGGTATAGGATGTCTTAACCAACCTACTAAACTTCTCCAATGAGCTAATTATTCAAAAAAAAAATCTTCTTTGTTTTGTTTCAGATTATAAATATCTTTCATCGATACTTATTTCTCAATGTGTGGACTGAAATGATGAACAAATAATTATGTTGTTTCTCCAAAAATATTTAGAGAATAATTGGGCAACCGATAATACCATTCTTACACCATGCTAGAAAGAATTTTTGGAAAATTTTTCAATAATAACATGTCATCATAAATAAGGTCATGGCAAGTTATTCTAAATCTTCTTAAATGTTCTATTGGATCCTCTATCCCTTTATAAATTGGTAATACTGGCATAGGAAAATTCTTTGGGTAGGGTCTAGAAGCAACAATAGGATCCAATGGTTGATTACACATCTCCTTATAACTATAAGTGAAACCTGAAGGTTGAATCATATCCATTATTGAAACTAGGTGATTCACCATATTTGCAAAATTCTATATTTTTGGATTACTGCCATGTGTGTTCCTCAAATTCCCCAAAGTAGAAATATAAGTATGTTGAGGTCCTGATGTTTTATTTAAGTCAGGAATTTTAATACCTTGGTTATATGTGGTGCTTTGTGAAAATTAAAAACTAACATTTAATGGGACAAAAGCAATAGTGTTGACATTAGAATATGGAGGAGAAAATTGAAAATAATTTTGTGTGCCACTACTAGTTAGGGGGACTTGCAGATCCCTCCCAATGTTGGTGGTTGTAGTAGTGATACTAGACATTTGGTTTTTTAGATTATCAAAATGCAATGATTGGGATGTAGGGTTATCATGGTTAAGCAAAGGAGATCTAATGGGAGGATAATGAGAAGCATATTCTTTTTCAATATGAGCTTCTCACTCTATACATTCCAATAACTTTTCCTTATTAGCTTTCATGAAAACCTAAATATGATCAAATTATGAGAAGAAAAACCCCCCATTGGGTCCTTCATAAGGATAAAAATTTGTATTAGTTTTCATATCCACATCATTTTTCTCTTCTAGACTTATATTAGGATTTTCCCTATCAATCTAATCATCTTCAAGAGG
Organism: Wollemia nobilis; assembly: GCA_028583015.1. Lineage (NCBI taxonomy): Eukaryota > Viridiplantae > Streptophyta > Pinopsida > Araucariales > Araucariaceae > Wollemia > Wollemia nobilis. The sequence continues at coordinate 29,351,810 of JAQPPZ010000523.1, forward strand.
AACATAATCAAATTCTAATTGTCTCCTCTAGCTTCTAAGGAAAGGAACCATTAGAAGTAGTGAAAAATAGATAGGGGAAAACACTAACACACAAACCTTAATTTATTAAATATTTTCAAATAGAATTAATGATCTTGCTTTAAATTTTTTAAAATAAAGGAGGTTTTCATGTTGGCTTCACCAAAGATGTAGAGGGGGGAAACCGACCTATCGTGTAGAGTTACCAAACAAGGCTAGATCCACAAAGGTAGAAATCCTTATAGGGTGAACCGTGGGGATACATTGTTCTCTACACTCGATGCTAAAAGGGAGGAAGGATTCACTAGGAATTAAGAACTCGCTCCAAGTCCTTAGGATATTCAGGAATGTTTGATGTATTCAGTTTCAAGCAATCACCTAAGTTTGGCCTTTCTAGATCTATGCTATGAAAGATAAAGAATAATGCAAAAATGAATAATATAAAAAATACAAGAGCCAACCCTAGAATGATTATTTATTTGAATGCTTTCTAACCTAGTGTTTTAGATAAACAATCTTTAAGCAAGGTATCAATAAATAATGCACAAACATAATTAACCGTAGATGCACACTATATGTTGTTGTATTTTAATACCTAGAACTTAAAATATATTCTTATAAAACTACATCTAGGGTTTACAATAGAAATATAAAGCACTCAACAAAAAATCTAAATATTAATCATAACACGTATCTTATTCAAAGGTTGATCCTTTTTTTCCTTCCTCTTGTTCAATGATATCAATAATACCTGATCCTACAAGATAATTCAGAAACACTTGAAAATGGAATTAGCGTTAAGGGGCCTGCTTAGGCCACTATATAAGAATTCTTGGAGGCAATAGTCAAGCCCCCTAGGTTCTTTATATGACCTTTAAAAATATAAGCAAGAATTTACCTTTGGATATTTAATCATAAAATAGTAATGCAGCAAAGTAGAAACAAAAAACAAAATATACCAATATGACCTAGATGTAGTTAAAGATCTAATCATGTAATTATCTTCAGTAGGTTACCCCTAGTTTTTATTTGGGTGAAATTGCACCTCACAAAGAGTAGGCGCAATGATGCAATAAGTAAATTTGTGCCCATTAGAACTGGACACGATCTCTCTCCTACGTGCAGAAGATCCTAAATTTGGATATGCGAAGTCGTGCCTCAATGATACCAGGCATGATTTTACCTATGATGCAAGAAAAATAAAAGTAAATGCAAAATGAAGTGCAAAAACATAAAAATTAAAATAATAAACCTGATGTACGAATCAGAGGCAAACACAAAGGGTGATATCTCTAGGTAGTTAATCTCTCCTCCTGGACTACGTCACGAATCCACCAGATTAAACAACAATCAGAGCAATGCATTAGAAGACCAAATCTGAAATTCACACTTCGAGGTTAGCTTGCAGAAGATAAAAGGAAGTAGATAGAAAATAACTTGCATGTTAGAATAACCAAGTGTGTCTTAGAAATCATAAAAGCGTAAGATCGATTGTGTGTGTGTGTGTGAAATATGAGATCATACCTCCTTTTATAGGTAATATTAAAGGTGAAAATAGCATGAAAACCTCGAGAAAGCTGATTCCAAACATGCTAAAGAGAAAACTTAGGGTTTGTAAGGAAGAAACTCTAAAAATATGAAATTGTACCCCATCCCAATGGGTTGCGACTTCACTTTCATGAAATCATGTCCCGTCTTGATCAAGTGCAATCTCACTTAGAAGGGCAAAAAAGGTAGGGCAAGGAGAAAGAGTCCCATACCTTGCCTTAAACAGGGGTTAGGGACCTCTTGGAGGTCTCTAGGAATATTACCCACTAAAAGCGGATCAATTTTTCATGTCTATACTTGTGTTCCATTAGACCACATAAGCAACCTGAAAATAAACCTCAAAGTAAAATTAAAATATCTTCTTTACCATAAAATTCATGGTGAATGACACCACCATTCGTTCCTTATAGAAGATGGAAATTTTGGAAATGATGGCAATATCTACATCGCGTCATGCTTGTACGACTTCTTCATTGAAGATTAGCTTGCATAGCTTGTTAGAGTCCTACATGCCCATATGCTTTCCTTTAATTTCATTGTTCCAATAGATTGATATTTTAAATTATTTATGAATATTGGATTCTCTAGGCATGTTGTGTTATCAATGGTGAAGTTTAAAAGTGTAATGGATCTTCTTGCATAAATAAATAGAACAACAATAAAACTCATAAAAGAAACACAATTTTAGAGAATAAACTTAATAAGCAAGAATTTTCTTGATAACACTATTGAGTTTACACTTAATCATTGGTCAATTTGAGAGGTCAAATTCCTTTACGATCAAAGATTAATATAATATAATTCTTTAGGATGCATATCATTTTATTCCAATGCAATAGATAAAGATAATTTAGCTTACTGTAATGCCTTAGGATTAGCCAAAAATAGCTATTTAAGATATCTAACTCTAATCCTAATGATTAAGGATTACCTTTACATTTAAAAGAGGTACCCACAATTACTAATATTACAATAAAAAATAGAAAGGGTTAGGACATGAGGTGCTAACATTAGTTTTCATGAACATCTGTCCAAAATAGTCTTTGATTCTAGAATGTTGGGCCTTCATCATCTAGTTTACATATTGTTGAATAAAGTAGAATGTGTTGTCATATGGCATTCTTAAAGCAAGATACATGGAAGATAGGATATATTTTGGAAGGTTATTACAATTTTAACCTATATGTAATAGTTCCAATCCACTATAAGACTTGGCAGTGCACATAGAACTTGGATGCAAGCTTGTGACTACCCTTTATCCTTACGGATGTTGATTTGTACTACTATAATTTGAGAAGTACCAATCTTCTTCAGAAAAATATCATTTGGATCTATGATAATTTACCTATTGTTTCATATGATCATGTGCCATTACTAAATTATCCTAGAGAAATTGAATTAGGGTCTCTTAACTGCTAAGAGTAGAATTAATAACCTATACACTAGAACTACCTAGAAGATGTTAAATGAGATATGGTGGTGGCTATCCATATATAAATTCATATAGGTTCATGTTGGTTTTTGTATGATAAGTGACCTTTATTCTACTAATGGTATCTATTTATATTTTGTTCTTATGCATTTAATACTTTGAAGCAAAGTAGTGTAAGCCTCCAACCACTAGTTACTAATTTTATCTTGGTAATTTGTTTGTGAATGGCATGCCATTCTCATCCTTAATTGGGTATTGTGAAACTTAAATAATTTCTTTAAAAATTACTATGAGTATTTATTCATATTCATATACTATAGAGGTGGAGTCAAAAAATATGGTCAATGAATATTTGGGCAATAGTGAAGGTTGTGTAGGGGTATGCAAGAGGATAAAAATGGGTATATTTTGAGAGAAGATCCACAACATCCAAAATTATTGTTTTGCCTATTGATATTATAAATTACCCAATAAAATCTATGAAAATGCCAATCCATATTAGCACTAGAATAGATAATGGTTGGAGAGTGCTTGGAATGAGAACTATTTCTCCTTTGTGATGCTAACAAATATCATATTCTTGAGCAAACCATTTAAGATATTATTTTATTCCCTCCAAGAAGAAGTTACTTTTTATGCATTAGTAAGTCTTTAAGAATATAGAATATCCAACTAAATATGATGCATGTAATTCCTATAACAATTTATCATGTGTAGTGGAATTTACAACAAGGATAATAAACCTCTTGTGGTGAAAGTATTCACCATCCCATATATATGTTGAGTAAATGATGGGATTTGTGGATAGCTTTTAAATTAGTTGTTATATGTATGTAACCTCTTTCCACTCCTATAGGAATTTCTATAATAAATCTAGATTTGGTAAGGATAATACATACAATGTTACTTGGTCATCAAATTTGCATGATAGGACATCAACTACAACATTATATTTTTTCTTTTTTGTAGTGTCTCATAATAATAGTCTAATAGTTTAGTCATAAAATCTAAAATTTAGAATTTTGAGTTAAGGAATATCAATAAAGAGAGCAATTTAAAAATAATAGAGTATATCAAATAAAAATAGAGATATATAAGAAAAATAATAGAATTATTTTATTGCTTATAAAATAGTGTACCATGCAAGCAATATATGGGAAGAGATATAAGGCTATAACATTGCATCCATTACTCATGATTTTTATAGTCAAGGGTGTATCTATATTTATGAAATATATTTGGTATGTTGGAAATCTACTATATTGAATATGGAAGGCCACCTACATGGATTCATTGTTAGATGGATTCTACATATATAACTAGATTTAGTTAGAGATGAAGATCAACATAGAACTTCATTCACAATAAAATAGAAAATATTTGCTTGTAAATAGATGCCATTTGTTATATCAAATATTATCACAATATTTTAATGAGCAATGTACATATGTTCTCAGGGCTCATCAATGAGATTATATTAATATACCTAAATGATTTGATAATTTCTTCAAATATGGAAAGAAGCACATAGAGAACCTTCTTATAGTCTTTAAATAATTTATAGAATTTGAGATGTCTCAATCCTAAAAATTTCATATTTTATATACAAGAATAAATGTTTCTTAGCAACATTGTATTAAAACATGGAGTTGCTATTGATCCATAAAAAATCGAAGTAATTCAAGAGTTGTCACCACCTTCATCTAAGAAAGGAATTTGGTCATTCATAGAATTATATTATTTTATGTCTAATTTATTACGAACTTTATTATTATCGTTAAGATAATTACAAATATGATGAAGAAATACTTTGCATTTACATGGATAGAAGGGAGAAAATATGCCTTCAAAAATATTAAAGATGTTATCTCTTGAGCTAGAGTATTGGTTAACTAATTACAATAGGGATTCTAGACTCTACATATCCAAGATAGATGTAAGCATATTCGCCATACTCATACAAACAAACAAATAAGGAGACCAATACTTGATATTGTTTATGAGTTAGACCCATATAATGCCAAAGATATATAATTTCATAGAGAAATAGATCTTCACGATCATGAAATCTCTAAAGAAATTCAAATGTTACCTCTCTTAGAGCAAAACCATAATATTTGTGGTTCACCTTGATGTCTAATATTTTCTTTTAGTTAGTGAACTTGGTGAAAAACATATAGGGTGGATAACAAAAATTCAAGAATTTGATATCAAAATTAAGCCAATAAATTTAGTGAGACATATATCTTTATGCAAGGACCTCAAAATATCTAAAGAGGAGGAACACTTTGGATACTCACATGAACAAGAATAATTGACTAAACACCTAGAGGTATAGAATAAAACTAGATTGATACAATAAATTTTATACTATATGCAAAACGATATCATTTTGAAGGGCCTCACACCAATGCGAAAGAAAATATTTGAATAATATATCACTAAATACAAGTTGATTGACAAAGTGTTATTCTAAAAGGGATATGATGTTATATTTATGAGATGCATCAAGGAAGAAAAGAAAAATTGATAATTATAAAAATATCATGATTAAGGAAGTGTTGGACTAAACTCCATTTGTCTGTTCGAGATTCTCAATGTTGATCCCACCCTTCTTGAGCCTGAAACTCGGGTTCCCAATCAACCTCTGTAATGTCTGGTCTTGGTTTCCAAATGGAGATATATGCATGTCTATTATAGGCACCTTGAAGATCCTCTAGATATCCTCTAATGTGGGAGCCATCTCCCTTGTAGGTAGCCAGAAACAATATGATTTCGGATACCATCTCTCTACAAGTACTATCAAAAGTCTTAGATCAACTGGTATTTGTGGCATATCTGCCACATGCCATAACCCAACTACCTCTAGAATAGTTCTCTCATCAGTAAGGAGAGAACCCAAGTCTGCTTGGATAATGGCATATATCCACTTCCTATTTTTCAAAGCTAGTTTCTATTAACAAAACAAAATAACAAATAATTAAGTTAGTGATCAAACTTAAAAATCAGAAGATGAAACCTAAATTTGCAAAATCATACTCAAATGTTCAAAATCAAATCGATTTAGATGATATTGCAGTCTCTGATATCGCTCAAATGGGTCCTATATTGACCAATATCAAACCCATTTCCACAATATCATAAGATCTGATATTGCTAAAATAAATCCGATATTGCCAAATTGATCTGATCTTGCTATTATGACTATGCAACGGTAATCGTGCCCTAAAAATACAAATTTAATTGAAATTAAATGCAAAAACATAAAATTCCTAAACTAATGAGGTGTAAGATACATAATCTTATGCTCCTAGGCCCCGCTCGTACTTCATCTACATGGTGGATAGCCTCTGCCATCATTTTCTCCTCAGAGCTCCAAACCAAAAAATAGTAAAAAAAAAAATGAATTAAGTTTTCTTCCTATTTATTTATTTATTTTATTTCTTTATTTTACCCTCCATGCATAAAATTTTGATTTTTCCACCAAAACACAAATTTTGGTGTAAAAAACCGAAGGGGGTGTCACACCTAATGCAACTTGCAATAAAACTTCAAACATCAATAAGTTTTGGCTTTCTCGTAAAATCTGCCATTCTTTTCTTTAACGCATTTTTTAAAAAAAGTGCTAAATAGGGGGCAAAATGTAACACCCTAAAATTAACTCACGTTAATTCACATTAAGTCAATAATATTCAAAAAATATTAATTAAAGTAACTCCCTCTCCTTTTGCCTCGGTTTTTGTGCCCTCCTAGTGATATCGTCTATATTTAGATGAGATCAGATGTCCAATCCATGATAGTCATTTAATTTATGAGATCAGATGTTTGATCTATGATAGCCATTTAATATACGAGATCAGATGTTCAATCTCGTAAAAAAATAGAAACTGCCTAGAATAGTAAAACGACAAAATGGCTGCAATGCTTTTTGTCTCTATCTACCTAACTACGATGGTTACAGGATCAAATTTATCGATCACACCTAGATTGGAAGAGGTTGCAACCTATTCTATTTTTTACCCAACCATTCTAACCTACTTAGCCTATTTATCCAGGCATCCTTCCCTAAATTTCTCCTGGTGAAATTCTAATTTCTAGCTTCTTATTTATCACTTTTGCATTCATTATTCTCTGTGTTTTTCATAATTTCTTATAGGTTCAAAAGTACGATCAATGTGCATTTGTAGGTATGATCTGAGATCAAAAACTTGATCTCACTCAGATATCATCCAATCCCACTCTACTGCATCTGATATGGTCTACAGTTCACTTGGGGATAACTCCCAGCTTTGGTTTGTATTCTTTAGCTCTAGATATACATTTCTAGCATCCCATTTATTCATTTATCATTTCATGTAGTATAAAACTTATTGTTATCATTATTGGTGTTCACCACATTTGTATTTAATTGCATATTTTACATGTCATGATCCATATTCATATTGTTTTTTTAATATAGCATTCAATGAGCTTTCACATGATTTAATATCTATATAACAAGATCTATAGCACATTGCAAGTTTCTATTTTGCACTCTATATCTGAAACTACAAGTTTCTACTCTGATCAAACCTAATGATCGCTGATTAAATTTGATGATATCAAATCATTGGATATGATCATTGATCGGACGTCCGATCTTGTCCTGCAACATCCGATATTGTCCTACAACATCTGATCCTGCCTACAAAAATCAAACAGACTCTACATCATACATTCAAGTTGAGTAAGAATATCAAATTTCTTCATAATTAAGTAATTGCATTAGTTTACCTTCTGTAAATCATCGTTTGTTGTATTCATTGAAATCTAAAATACATTTAGTATAGCGTAGTTGCATTTGGCCAAAACTAGGTGAATGTGAGCAAATAAAAAGAACATATCAAACAACCTCCAAACCCTAGGCATGGAAACTGCCAAGAAATGTTTCCTGGTGAACCCTAAACAATTTGTCAGAAAATCACCAAAGAAAGCATGACCTCAAGTGTCGCTCCTCTGAGGTGTAGACCTACTATTCTCCCATTCTCCTTTGAGGCGCTGATCCATTATCCTAAAGGAAAGGAGTGCAAGAATTTTAGAGCTACACTTTGGATTTGGCATATTTTACGTTGATCCTTCTTGTTTTTCCTGCCTTGTTTGCATTCAAATCCACTATATAAGGAGGGTTTGAATTTATTTTTCACACACGGTTACACATGACATGATACAACATTCTTACATGCTAACATTTTATTTCTTATTTATCGTAAAGTTTTCTTATTTTATTTGCATCCCTTTTCTTCATTTGCAAGCAAGTTTAACTTTGGAGTTTGAATATTGATTGGATTTTTTATTGCTATTGCTCACTCTTGGTGGATTTGTGTTGAATCCCTAAGGAAATATCAATTATTTTGGATATCTCAACCCTTCTGTTCCACTTCTGTGCTCTCTATTAGGTGAATTCATTCTTCTACATGCATGTCTAGATTTTTTGAGTGATGTAATTGGCTCTTTACACTTGTATTTTATTTTTCACATAGTTTCTACAAAATCGTGCCTGATCTTCTATGAGATGTGATTATGCCTATGCATTGTTGCGCTTTCTTGTTATGGGGCATGACTTCACCTGAGTGAAATTTGGGTGCAATCTGTTATCTCAACTTTCATCATTGCATTCTAGGTTGCATTTAGAGCTTGATGTTATATTCTATTATGCAATTCCATCATCCTGTTATGTTGTATTGTATTATGTTTATTTTCTTCCAAAGGTCAATTTCCTCTTCGATTTATCAAAGGTTAGCTAAATGGAACTAGGATGTTTGACTGCTGCACCTCCAAGCACTATTGTACAGCGGCCTAAGTAGGCCCCCTTATGCTAATCTTATTTCTCAAGTTTTTGTTAAGTTGTCTTGTAGGAATAGGAATTGTTGATAGCTTTGGACAAAGGAATAAAAAAAAGGATAAATCACTAAATAAGATAAGTGTTCTAATTAGTCTCTAGGCTTCTTTTTGAGTGTTTTATAATTCTATTTCAAACCCTAGACCTAATTTTATGGAAATATATTTAATTAAGTTCTAGGTATCTAAAGATAAACAAAATATAGTGTGCACTTAGGTTTAATTATGTTTGTGCATATCTTCTTATCCCTTGCTTAAAAGTTTTCTATTTATAACCCTAGGTTAGAAAATAATTTAAATAAAAGAATCATTCTAGGGTTAGCTTTTGTATCCTTGCATTATGTATTTCTACATTATCCTTTATCTTTATAGCATAGATCTAGAAAGGCCAAATAGAGGTGTTTGTCTTGAATATCCATACATCAAAAATTCTTAACAAATAGAGGACTTGGAATAAGTCCTTAAACCATTCCTAGTGAACCCTTTCCCCATAGCATTGAGTGTAGATAACAAGATACCCTTGTGGTTCACCCCAAAGGCTTCTCTCTTATGTATCCAGCTTTTGAAAATTATACATGATAGGGCAAATTTTCCCCCTCTACATCTTTGGTGAACCTGATGTGAACACCTTTTATTTTAAAACTTTAGTCAAGATCATTAATTCTATGTGTTTAGATAAAAAAATATTAAGAACATAATTTCTAGTGCTTGTTTTTTGTGGGTCTTAGTTATCTCCTTTTGTCTTTAGTCTTTCTCTCTTTTTCCAATGGCTTCCAACCTTGGGAATGGAAGAAGGATTTTAGGGTTTTAATGAATTTTTTCAAGAGAATGATCAAGTTGATAGATAAAATCCTAACTTTGAGGAAGAAGAGATTGATAATAGTCTTGATCCTATTAAGGGACCTGATGGGAACCTTATTTTTAAATACTTTGAACATGTGTGGACATTTTATAAATATCATAAATATGCATTGGATGCAGCTTTAGAGGAAGAAGCCTTAATTGATGAAGGTAGACCATCTCATGATAACTCCTTGAGTGAATCTCTAAATAATGGTAATCATGTTCACCATCCAACTTATGCCACTACTATAACCACCAATGTTGGAAGGAATCTACAAGTCCCTCCAACTAGTAGTGCCATTCAAAACATTCAATTTCCTCCTCAATCTACTTATCTCAATAATATTACCTCTATTCCACAAAATTTTAGTCATCCTCTTCAACAAGATACCATATACCTCAACAGTATTAATATTTTCAACACTCCTCCTCTAGGGAATCTTGGGACAGTATATAACAATGATCTGAAAGTGCAAATTTTTTTCAAATATGGTAAAGTAGTTAGTTTCAAAATTTGAGATGATTCAACCTTCAAGTTTTACTTACAGTTATAAGAAATTTTGTAATCAGCCATTGGATCCTATTGTTGTTTCTAGACCTTATCCTAAGCATTTTCCTATGCTAGTATTACCTATTTATAAGGGTATAGAAGATCCAATAGAGCATCTAAGAAAATTTTGAACAACTTGACATGATCTCATTTATGATGACATGTTTTAACTTAAAACATTTTCTAAGAGTCTTGGTGGCATGGCATTAGAATGGTATTATAGGTTACCCAATAATTCCTTAAAAAACTTTGAAGAAACAACAAAATTATTTTTTCAAAAATTTAGTGCTTACATTGAAAAGAAAATAACAATGAAAGATGTTTATAATTTAAAACAAAGAAAAGAGGAATTCTTATCGTTGGAGAAGTTTGGTTGGATGTTTAAGATATACTTTACCTCCAAAATATATGATGTAGATATTTCTTGATAATTTACAAGAACAATTATCTTATGCATTAGAGACTACTACTATTACATCTTTTGATAAAGCAATTGATTTGAAAGAAAATTAATATAGGCCCTTATCAAAAGAGGCTAGCTCAAAGTTAGAGAAGAAAAAACTACTAAGTCTCAACATAATAATAAGCACATAGGAGGTGATAATGGAATGAATAGTAGGCATGTTAATAATGTTACTAAAAACCTGGAAAAGATAGTACTTCTGAAACCTCCACAAAGGAATTTTACAAGACTTAATATGTCTATGGAAGTAGTTTTAGAACACCTTTTAGAAGTTAATGTCATTGAGTTACCTCTTATAAGGTAACCAGCTAGTTGGTATAATACAGGTCAACATTGTGCATATCATAGAGTGGAAGGTCATTGGACAAATGCTTGTAAGAATTTGAAACATGTGGTTCAAGATTTAATTGATGTAGAACGTCTTGATTTGGAAACTTTGAAACAAAATTCATATGTTAATAATAATGTAATAATATAGGCAGCTAATAAAGTATCTTATAGAAGTGTACCACACCATTATGATAATAACATGGTTGGTATGATAAGTGCTACTTTAGAAAAGTTAGTATGGGATCAACAGATTCAACGATCTCAGTATAAAATCATTTTCTCAACAAATATCTCTCTTTTGGAACTATTACAGAATTCTCCTCATGGAGAAGCCTTAATGAATGTTTTGAGGCAACAATCTATCCCTCCAGATATCTTCCCTAGTGATATGGCCAATATTGTAAGATCTCTTAGGATACTTCATCTCACATTGGTTTATATGGTATCTTGTATTACATCTTTTAATCTCCTTCTTGGGCATCCTTGGATCCATGTTATGGAGGTCATCCCTTCTAATTTTCATAAATGTGTGAAATTTAAATTTGAAAATCAGCTTGTTTCTATATTGGGTGATCCTCATCCATTTGAATTTTGATCTCTAGATGATCTAGCTCAATTTAATTCATCAGATTCCTTATCTAAAAAAACTAAGTAGCTTGAAAATATTGATAAGAAATTACCAATTAATATCTCATCTCAGCATCAAGGAAACTCTTCTTGTCATGAATCTCTCTTAGATAAATCTCATCAAAGTTTAAAGTGGAGTGCTAAGGATGAAGATCCACTCTCCTCATCTTCGTTAGTCATAACCCCTGAGAAATATACCAAATATGAGGATGCACCTCAAAATAACATTTGATTTGATGGTTCTATCCCTTGCGCTGCATAGGTTGAGTCTTTTAATTCTCAAGTGGACTTTAGTTCTATGTCCCCCGAGGACCTTGAGAAATTAGGAGTGATTCCTTCCCCACCTCCTATTGAGTATGACTTGTCCATCCTTATTGAGGAGACCATATATGTGAACATAGGTTCTGAGGAAACCCCTAGAATACTTAAGCTAGGTAAAGCCTTGTCCATGGATGAGCATGAGCAATTGACCAATCTATTAAGGGAATATCAAGATATTTTTGCTTGGTCATATACCAATATGCCAGGGCTTCATACCTCCCTTGTCATGCATCATTTGGTAGTTAAACCTAGTGCTAATTATGTTAAGTAGAAACTTAGGGAGATGCATCCTAAGGTCACCTTCTTGATCAAGGAAGACCTCCAAAAACTCCTTGATGTCAGTTTTATAAAAGCTATCAACTATTATGATTAGATTTCCAACATCGTTCTTGTAGCTAAGAAGGAAGGAACAGTCAAAATATGTGCCAAATTTTGGGATATCAATATAGCATGTTCCAAGGATGATTTTCCTTTCCCAAAATAGATCAAATCATAGATTTAACTACCAAATATGGAATGCTTTCACTTATGGATGGTTTCTCAGGCTACAATCATATTATGATTACCCTTGAAGATCAGGCTAAGACAACATTCACTACTCCATGGGGAACCTTCTGCTGGAATGTCATGCCTTTTGGCCTAAAGAATCCAGGAGCTACCTATCAGGGGGCCATGAATTATATTTTCCATGATATAATGCATGATATTCTCTAGGACTATGTGGACGATCTTCTAGCTCATTCTATATAATGAAAGGATCATATTCATAATTTAATATGACATTTGAAATGGTTTGACAATACAAGGTTCATCTTAAACCTGCTAAATGTGTGTTTGGAGTCACATCTGGCATGTTGTTAGGCTTCATAGTTTCTAGGTGAGGCATTGAAGTGGATCCCACTAAGATAATGACTATCACTAACATACCTCCTCCCTGTACCCTGACTGAACTATGTAGTCTGCAAGGCAAATTTCAGTCTATTCATCGATTCATTGCACAGTTAGCCGATAAGTGTTAGCCCTTTATTAAGCTTCTTAAGAAAGATGTTGTCTTTTGATGGGATTCTGAGTGTCAAAATATTTTGATGATCTCAACTAGTATCTCACTTCTTTACCTGTTTTAGTTCCTCCTATGCCTGGAAGGTATTTGATGCTTTATATAGAATCCACTTCTCATGCTTTAGGATCCATGTTGTCCTAAAATGATGATCAAAATAAAGAACGAGCTATCTACTATATCAGTAGAACATTGGTTAGATTTGAAACTAGGTACACTCCCTTAGAGAAGCTTTGCTTTATCATAGTGTTTGCTTCTCAAAAGTTAAGACACTATATGATCATCCATAAGATATTGGTGGTTGCAAAGTTTGATCCTTTAAGCTATTTGATGTCTAAGACCCACCTTTTAGGTCAAGCTACTAAATGGGTTTTGGCCCTTAGTGAGTTTGATTTAACTTTTATAGGTCAAAAGGCTATTAAGGGTTAGTTTATTACTATTCAATTAGCCTCTGCTCCCCTAGAAGTTGCCCATCCTATAGTTGTTGATTTTCCTGATAAGTGCTTCAATGTTTAAATTGAAGAGTCTAAGTCTTGGACTTTATTTTTTGATGGAACCCAATGCATGAAGGGCACTGGTGCTAGAGTCATTCTAGTCACCACATAAAGAAACTCATCCTCTTGTCCTTCAAACTTTATTTCTCTTGCACAAATAATACTACAGAGTATGAAGCTTCAATACTTGGTCTTAGAGCTACCTTAGCTTTATAGGTTAGAGTTCTTTCATTCTTTGGTGACTCTCAAATTATTCTTAATCAAATTAATTATGTTTTTCAGACTCGGGATGATAAACACAAACCTTACAAGGAGATTGTTACCAAGTTGTTGTCCTCATTTTATCAAGTAACCATAGAGTGTGTCCCTAGATCCTCAAATTGTCATGTGGATGCCATGGTTGTTTTTACATCCTTGTTCCCTCTGGAGTTAGAATATGATCAAGCATTGATTATCATTAGGTAACTCTAAGAACCTGCATCGCTTGGTTCTTGTCTTGTCTTGCTAGATTGTTTGACCATCGAAGCTTCCCCATATATGCCATGGTATAACACCATATTTAATTTCCTTAAGGATGGTTTGGTGCCTGATGGTTTAGATCACAATCAGCATAAGATTTTGCACAAAATATCATGCTCATTCGTTATAATCAACAACACCTTGTATCTATGTTCTTTTGAAGGCATCCTCTTGATATATCTTATCTCTAATGAAACCTGGCTTGCTCTTAGTGATTCTCAAAAAGTTTCATGTGGAGGCCATTTCAATGGCAATGTTATTGTCAAAAAGATCCTTAGGCTAAGGCACTATTGGCCTTCCATGGAGAAAAATACATGTGATTATGTTCAGTGCTATGAAAAAGGGTTGTTCCCTCTTCAAATAAAAAAAGGAATGTTCCCCTGAGCCAAAGATTTTTTATTAATTCATCTATCTCTTTTGAGTGATTCTTGTATTTTGCCATCAACATAAAACCTATCTTTTAATAGGGAATAACAACTAATGGACCTCCTCATCACGACTTTTGGAATTGTGGATTTATTTATGTATGCCACTTTTAGGATAGGGGGAGCGGCTAACCCTATATGAGAGAGGTCTCGGCGTTCTATACTCGCTAGATCCCGTTCGTTATAGGTGGGGGCGGGGGCCGTCATTCCTTGACAGACCAGCACCCTTGTCATTTTAAACCAGGGAAGATTCCCAGCTGCTCATGCGAAGCGGGCGGGTTTCATTTCATACGTACTTCTTCCTCTTGTTTTTTTAGAGAGGAGAGGTTCAGGTGGGAAGATTTGAAAATAAAGGGGGTTCTAATGAATGGATATGGTAGAATGGCCAACCTCTCGCTCCCGGTCAAGTACCTAAAGGTCCTCCTTCCCTGATTCCCTCGCACTGCGATCTAGAGCCAACGAATCTATCGGATTCCGAGGGTTTGTATGAGAGGCGGAAGCTTCCTCAACCCATTTTAAATAGAGAGGGTTCTGAAGCCGAGCCGACCCCTTCGGATCTTATTCTTCAACCCCGCCCAGGATGTGTGTTCTATGGGTCTATGCTTCTAAAGGGCTTACTCTGTCGGATTGGAAGAAACCCTTTCAACCACTTTAAAGTTACAGGGATCTGAAAGCAAGCTTATAAAACCTCCCATTTCTCCTTTTTACTCTCTCATTCAAGCCCCTGTACCAGTCCATCAGTCTCTTCCGAATACCTCTGCTGCTTTTGCCCTTTTTAAATATAGGGGAGGAGGGCTCTCCACCTCATCTTCCTCTTTCTCCGCTTCGTTGTACCTTTTTAGAGCTATTCCCTACTTCTAAAATAGAGAGGGCCTTCTCTCTCCCAACCCAGTTCTATACTTCTTTACTAAGATTGGGACTATTATATACGTAATAACATTTACCTCAAGTACCTATTCAAAGGAACTATCCTCATCAGAATGAAGGAGCTATCCTCATCAGAAACTGAAAGCCCTCGACCTCTCTAACAAAGAAATCCCATAACACAAAAACAAACAAACTCTCTCCTCTCTATTTTAAAAGGCCCTTTTAAACATGAGGGGAATCTATTCTATATCTCAAAAGCTACCAGGGTCGGCTTATTCCTCACCCTCCCAATGAATGGGATGCCCGGCACAACCAACTACTCAATACAGAAGTGATTCTGCGATGCTCTATATATATATATATGGGGGGTGGGTGGGCACTATCATATTCCTAGGTTTCCTTCAACTATCAACTATGCTCGCTTTCTTACAACTGGGCAAGCCGACAACTATGCTTTGATAACTAGTGACTAGGCCTCGGAACTATCAACTGGTGTGGATGTTTAAACGTATCCCCATTTTAAAATAGAGAGGAGGAGGGGAAGTGGAAAGTATCCGGGCCCCCAGCATATCAGCTCAATCAATTACTTACCCTATCGATTTTAAGGTTCCGATCGATCTTCTGAAGAGGACTATCTCTCTATTTTGAAAGGGGTGCTATGTGAACTGTGTAAATGCATGCCGCCTGCCCGCTGTAATGAAGTGCCTATCTATAATTCCAAGGCAAACTCCTTGGGATTATGGAGAGGTTCACTTCCCATCCGAGACCAAACCGAACCACCTTCCCTCCCTTTTAATATTTTAAGGCCCACCGCCCCTAAATCATAGAGAGTAATGTCTGCCAGAGAATAGTAAGAGCGCGCTCTTCTGCTGTTTTTTATAGTCTATGTTCCTCCCGCCCCTAGTATTCCCTGACGACCACCGAACCTTTAGAAAAAGAGAGATTCCTGGCGACCACCGAACCTTTAGCTCCCGAACCAGCCCGAACCTTTAGCTTCCGAACCTTTAGCTCTTTTTCTAAAGGTTCGGGAGCCTCTATAACGGGAGCCTCTATAACGGGAGCCCGACCTGTAACTATCCGCTTCCTTTCCCCGGCCGCATTCACTCCTTTCTTTTCAGTGGTTGGCTTCTTCCCTTTCAGTGGTTGGCTTCTTCCTTTTCAGTGGTTGGCTTCTTCCCTTTCAGTGGTTGGCTTCTTCCTTTTCAGTGGTTGGCTTCTTCCTTTCCAGTGGTTGGTATTAAGCCCCCCTTCGGCTTGCTCGTTAAGGCTTTTCCAACCTTTGAATTTTAAGGCTAGCAGCATGAGAAAGATTGGAGGATCCGGCCGCTCTCTATGGTGATAGCCCATTTGATTATCCACGGAGGTTTGGTCCCGGCGAGGTCGGAGCATCATGAATAAATAAAGCTCTTTCGTCTAGTCATTGGGAAGTGAGGGGAAGGCAGAGGGAGGGCGGTGGGGAAAGGCTTGATCGAGTGCTTAAAAAGCTGCTTAAAGCTTTGAAGAGCGGGCCCTCTATCCTTTTTTTGAGAAGAGAGAGCGCTTTTATCTTTAATATAATAGCCCTTTTCTATTTAATAAGCGGGAGATCAAGACCTGGCGCCAAGTGAACAAATGAGCTATTGTTCCCCGTATCCCAATCCCCTAGTCGCAGCATCTATCTGGGGTCGTTCTGCTTAAGAGCTTTTGGGGGCTTACTCCGAGTTTTTTATAAAGAGCTCTTTATATCTTTGATCGAGCAGAGCATGAAAAGCTTGAAAGTCGAGCTTTAAGAGCTCTCTATCCATAATCCGGAAATAAAAGCGAATAAATAAAAGCGCTCGCTTCTTTTTTAGTTTTAAGAGGGCCCTCTCCTTTAATATCAGATAGAGAGCTTTAAAAGCTTTTAGTTTTAAGCTTTCTATTTTAAGCCTGCTCGCTTCCTCTCAAGAGCTTAAGAGAATTTAAAGCAAGCACCCGCCCTTTTTAAATAGAGAGAGCGCTCTCTATTAAATTAATCGGCGCTCGACCGTTCTACTAAAAGAAATATCCGCTCGCTCACTTTTAACTTGAAAATTTCGGGGCGGAAGCGAGCTTCGCAAGAATTTAGAAAAAGGTTTTAGCTCTTTTAAAAGTAATGGACCGTTTTTTTGAAGCAGGTTAAATCTTGGAGTTGGTGGGAAGCATTTAAATCCTCTCCCTAATTAAGTTACAAAGCTTTTAAGTTGAGTATTGTTTTATATAGAGAGGACTCAGGAAGGAAAGCTTTGAATTTTAGGGTGCTCATCCAAAAGCTTTTAATTAAGGTCGATCTCCCCCTCCGCCGGACACTCCGCCAGCCTTCACCACCTTCCCATTTCTTCATGCACTCTTATCATCTCATCCGTAATCTTTCTTAGGACCTTTAGGTTATCTCTTCTCCTTGGCCATTACCCATGTGGGGATTGGACATTATCAGGAAAGTTAACCCAATGTCTTCATATAGTCACAATTTTATCATCACTGCGACTGAGTATTTCACTAAATGGGTTGAAGCCATGCCCTTGTCTGCAGTGACTAGAACAAAAGTTTCTAAGTTCATCTTCAACCAAATTCTTTGTAGGTTTGGGATTCCTTTGGTGATTATTTTTGACAACAACACTCCTTTCAAGAATAAGGTGTTTATAATATTTATGCTAAGTACAAAATTCAACATAGGTGGTCAACTCCTTATTACCCCCAAGGTAATGGGCAAGCTGAAGCATCCAACAAGTCCTTGATTAGGATATTAAAAATTTGGTTACTGTTAGTCAAAAAGTGACTAACTACAAAAAAATAGCTGATGCACCTTTTTGCACATTTTCCAAGAAGACCGAAGTGGCCCATATGCTAAAGATCAAAGAAAAATAAAAACACCACAAGGAGGAAAAAGTGTCGCGATATTGCGACATGTTGCATTTTCACGGTCCAAAGCAAAGAGAAAGAGCAAGGAGGAAAAAGTGTCATGATATCGTGACATGTTGCATTTTTGCGGTCCAAAGCAAAGAGAAAGAGCAAAGAGGAAAAAGTGTCGCAATATCACGACATGTTGCATTTTTGTGGTCCAAATCAAAGAGAAAGAGCGAGGAGTAAAAAGTGTCACGATATCACATGTTGCATTTTTGCGGTCCAAAGCAAAGAGAAAGAGCAAGGAGGAAAAACTGTCGTGATATTGCGACATGTTGCATTTTCATGGCCAAGAGCAACAGAAGGGAGCAAGGGGGCAAAAGTGTCATGATATCGCGACATGTTGCATTTTCGTGGCCAAAAGAGAAGAGAAAGAATAAGAAAGAAAAAGCGTCACGATATCACGACATGTTGCATTTTTGCGGCCAAAAGAGAAGATAAAGGACAAGAAGGAAAAAGTGTTGCGATATCATGACATGTTACATTTTCATGGCTAAGAGCAACAAAAGGGAGCAAGGAGGAAAAAGTGTCGTGATATCATGACATATTGCATTTTTGCGACTCAAAAAGGGCAGTCAGGCAAAGAAACAAGAGTGTCACGATTTCGTGACATGTCCGATTTTTGCCAAGGAAACAGAGTATATTTTTGGCAACTAGGGACATGCACTGACATCAGGTGCTAATTTCTAAAGAATGGTCAGTTGATTATAACATGGTAGGTCCGCTGGATGATTGTAGAATAACAGGCTCATCTAAAATTAGCCAAAATGAAATCTATCCAATCTACGAGAAATCCATTGTATATTATTAGAAACTGCAGACAATTACTTGTAATTGATTGAAGAAATTAAATGTACGTAGTAGAAGATACTCTTTTTAGGGTATAAATAGGAGTGAGTCGACCATGAAAAAGTATCGGCTCTTGGTCATTTACAGACTTGATGTACATGTACTGGATTACAAGCAATAAAATATTTCTTCTTCTGGCTTTCAAAACTTCTATGTGCAAGTGTATGTATCTGGTGTTTTAACTTTTATTCATTCTAAGTTTTATAATGTATCTGTTCTGAAATATGGACTGTGCACGTATAAACCTTGTTTCTAGAGTTGAACATTAAATATATTTACATGTATTTAGACGAACATCTAAAAGTTGCACTCAGGAATTCATGTTTTCTATAAGAAGATATAAAGAAAACTATGAAAGTAGTAATCTGCATCATCAATGTTTGTTGTTGTCTAATCTGTACCATGAGAAAAGTTCTATCTTAGGCTATATTTCCCTTATCTCTTGTTCCCCTTTTCTCTAAAAAACTCAAAGGAACCAGCCTTCTTTGGAGACTAGACAGATGATCTCAAGCAAGATCTGTCTATTCAATGTTGGCAAAGTCTAAGGCGCAACACTATTAACCGAAGATAGATTTTTTTCCAACAGTTACTAAGACCAATCATGACTAGCATATCCAACTGTATCCTACCTTGTGGGCCTATTGTACTAGTGTGCGTACTCCCATAGGGGCCTCATCATATGTCATGGTATATGGGTCTGAGGTAGTGTTTCTTTTTGAGCTTGAGGTTTCGTCAATGTGCATCTTGTGGCAAGATGCCAAGGTTGGTAATGAGTATCATGTAGACCACTTACACAAATTGGAGCTGCTATATGAAAAGCACATTCATACCTTAGAACATTTGAGATCCTATCAAGATAGACTTTTGCGATATTATTCTAAGAAGATTTGTAATCATTCTTTTGAGGTTGGGGACCTAGTCCTCAAGGAAAACCAAAAGAACACCAATGATCATACTGATATTCGAGATAATTTTTAGCCCAATTGGTTAGGGTACTTTTTCATAACGACTAAGTTTGGATTAAGTGCCTATTGTTTGACTTCTTTGGATGGTAAAGAACTTAAATAACCTATGAATATAATGCATTTAAAAATATACTATGCTTGATCTATCGTCTGTATTTTACATTTAGTTTAGATCATATTGCATATGTTTTCCTTCTCATATTGCATGATTGCCTATCATACTTTGCATGATTTCTTGATATTCTATTTCTCTTGCATTTTTCTTGGCATACTTGCATTGTTGCTTGCTCATGATTTCTTGTTCATATAGTTATTAGGGATTCGCAACAATGGCATGTGATGATGTCTTTAGGTCATAGCTCACATGCATTACACTTTTTTACTAATATTATGATGCCTAGCAAAGCCCCAACCTAGGTTTTATGCATTTTCATCCCTTCTTCTCTTATTATCTTCTTTTGCTCTTTCTGTCTATTCTATCTTCCTCTTGTATTTCTTGACTTTGAAAGTTTCTACAATGACTATCATTTCTCTCCAAATTCAAGGAATACAATCCTCTATTGGTCTATCCTTATATTTTGCATGATTCTTATTTTTCCTTTGTCTTCTTTGTTTAGATAAGGATATACCTTCTTCTCTCCTTTGTTTGCATATTTTCTCCTTCTTGACTTTTCACTAGATGGAACTTCAATCTGGGGGTACACACACATAGTTCTTTGCTCCTCATTTTTCTTCCTCTTATTTCTTCTCACACATGCATACACTCACAATGTGTTATGCTAATATTGATTATTCTATATATATTTTACACATCCCTATTGGGTAGTACACTCCATTAATTATTTCAGCAATCACCCATAGTGGATTATGCTTCGTATTTTACCTATATGTCTATATTAGCGAGTACTACATTCATAGTGGGTTTTCACTCCACACCTAGACCATTATTTTGGGCATAACATCCTTCATTCAAGGTTCTTTGATTAGTTTCTCTCATTTTCTATGGTTGACCTTTGGATTTTTGTTTGTGTTTTTCTTGTTCTTTTTCTCTTCTTATTCCCTTCTTCTTTATTTCCCTTTCTTCCATTCATCCATGCATTTCATGTTAGTTGCATTAGATTCATGTTGTACCTAGTGATATTTGCTCTACTATTTGTTTGCTTGCTTCATTCTTCATGTTTTTGCTCTTTCTCTTCTTACCTCTTTCGATTTTCCTAAGGAATATTCATTCCTTTCAAAAAGATCTTCGTGATACCCCTTTCGCATCGCTCTTTTGCCTAAACCTAGCCACTTCTTTCTGTGCTTGTTGTCTTCTTGCCTATATAAGTCTACATCTTTCTTTGACACATTTACTTGGCCTTAAATGCATCAAAGAGGGGGCAAAATGTAGACACAAAAAATTGACCCACTTCAGTGGGCAATCTTCCTAGAGCCCTCTAGGAGACCCCTTTGACTTGCCTAAGGCAAGGGCAAGGCTTCTCCCCCCTGTTTTACCTATTCTCTCTCTCTATGTAAAATCATGTTCGATCCCTAATGAGGTGCGAATTCGCATGGTGAAATCATGGTCAACCTTAATAGGGCATGATTTCATATTTTTAGGGTTTGGCCCATGAAAACCCTAATTATTTGTATTTGACATATTTTATTTCGGTCCTTCTTATTTTTCCTGCCATTTTTTACCTTCAAATCCACTATATAAGGAGGGTTTGAATTCACTTTTTATACATGATTACACACGACACGATACAACATTCTTACATGCTAACATTTGATTTCTTATTTCTCGCAAAGTGTTCTTATTCGATCTGCATCCCTTTTCTTTGTTCACAAGCAAGTTTAACTTTGGAGTTTGAAGATTGATTGGATTTTTGTTGCATTGGATTATTTATTGCTATTGCTCACTCTTGGTGGATTTGTGTTGAAGCCCTAAGGAAAGATCAACCATTCGGGATATCTCAACCCTTTTTTTGCTTCTACACTCTCTGTTTGGTGAATTTATTCTTTTGCATGCATGTCTATATTTTCTGAGTTACATAATTGGCTCATCACACTTGTATTTTATTTTTCACATAGTTTCTACAAAATTATGCTCAGTTTGCTATGGGGCACGATTTCACCTATGCATTGTCGTGCTTGCCTGTTATGAGGTGTGACTCTGCCTGAGCAAAATCTAGGGTAATCTGCTATACCAAATTTCATCATTGCATTCTAGGCTGCATTTAGAGCTTGATGTTACATTATGTTTTGTAATTCCATCATTTTGTTCTGTTGTATTGTATTATATTTGTTTTCTTCCAAAGGTCAATTTCTGCTTCTATTTATCAAATTTCACCTAAAAGTACCTAGGGGGCTTGATTGTTATACCTCCAAGCACTATTGTACAATAGCCTAAGTAGACCCCTAACACTAATCCTATTTCTCAAGTATTTATTAAGTTATCTTGCATGAACAAGAATTGTTGATAGCTTTGAACAAAGAAATAAAATCAAAGATAAATCACTAGATAATCTAAGTGTTCTAATTAGTCTCTAGGATGTTTTTTGAGTGTTTTACAATTTTTTTGCAAACCCTAGATTTGATTTTATAGAAATATATTTAATTAAGTTCTAGGTATTTAAAGATAAACAACATATAGTGTGCACTTAGGGTTAATTTTGTTTGTGCATCTCTTCTTGAGCCCTTTATTAAAGGTTGTCTCTTTAGAACCCTAGGTTAGAAAAAAATTCAAAGGAAAGAATCATTCTAGGATTAGATCTTGTATTCCTACATTATGTATTTTTGCATTGCCCTTTATCTTTATAGCATAGATCTATAAAGGTCAAATCTAGGTGTTTGTCTTGAATCTCATACATCAAACATTCTTGAAAACTAGAGGACTTGGAGTGAGTCCTTAAAATGTTCCTGGTAAACCCTTCCACCTAGCACCAAGTGTAGAGAACAACATACCACATAGTTCACCCCAAAGGCTTCTCTCTTAAAGATCCAACTTTTGGGAATTGTATGCAATAGGGACGTTTTTTCCCTCTACAACTGCTACCAACCTACACTCTAGCAACACTACTACTTATGTGAACAAAAAAATAAGATTAAATGTAAGCTATCTTAATATTATGACAATAATTATTAAGGGTTTTGACCTAGGAAGACAAAGACCTTATTACATGATATAATGATAAAGATTTGACTGATTTGAAAATAATATTAAATATCAAAATTATAACCCTAGTTAAGTGAAAGTATGAGATGCAAAATAATATAAAATTATAAGATTAAAGCTAAAAGATAAGAGCAGAGGGTAAGCAAGTAAAGGGGAAAGAGCACAACCCAAGATAAAAATATTTCTTTCCTTTGTTGTAATCTTATCTAAAGCCTATTAGTAAGGATGAGAGCTTGAATGCTTAAAGGATGAGAGCTTGAATGCTTAAAGGATGAGAGCTAAGTGCTTACAAGTTTAAGCCAAAATTATGGCAAAATATTACCATGCAAATGATAAAATGACTAAGAGCCTATAGGAATTTTGATAGAGTTTTGTGACTAAGAATTGTTATTTCTAAAGAGATTTTGGTAGAGTTTTGTTGCTAAGAATCCTTCATGAAATAGTCATTCCAATGACTAGATTTATAGGTATCTATGGATTCCTTGGAGGATCCTCTGTAGGATTTATCAAGATTGGCAAGTTGGAGAGGTGGCATGGTTGCATGAAGTTGATGGAGTTGACTAAAGGTAAGTTCAAAAAAGTTAAACGTGCAATTGAGAAGAGGAGATATGAGGGGTAAGTTTAAGACTTGATTTCCAACTAAGACTCAGTTGAGGTGGTATATTAGATTGGTGTGATTAAGGTCATTAATGGTGAGCAGTTTGAAAGAGATAAGGAGTTAGAAATCTTGGTTTTGGTGCATTACAACTAAAATTAGCAAGAGGTTTTTTTGTGAACAAGTGTATTGTTTATTATTTTAGTAATAAAATCACTTTTCATCAAAAAAAGCATCGAGGCATTAGCACTCAAGACACAGTGTTATTACCTCATGACCATTGAAGGTCAAACATAGGTAGAAAAGGACATATTTGAAAGGTTTAGTAGAAGTGCTACCAAGTCGCAATAACAATGTTGACGTTATTGCCCGGGCCTCGATGTTATTGCTCTTAGAGCAATAAATGCTCTAACTTTAGGCACAAGGAAGGTTAATTCAATTTAGATGATTAAAACACCGGTTGGTAAAATAAATGACAAACCTAAAAATTAGTCATGTGTGTAAAATTAGATATCTATACCTTAAAAATGAATACATTTTCTATAAATACATTTTTTTTTGATAAAAAAAAAAAAATTAACTCTTTTTATAATATCTTACATCCAAAACCAAGTTAAAAAAGGTAAACCTAAAGTTATAGGATTTATAAAAATTAATTTTCTATTGAAAAAAATACACCATACATGGTTAGTGTAAGTCTCTAAAGATCCCACTAGACTAAGCTAAGGGGGAATACTAGTTGTCCACCCATGGACACCCTCATAACAAGTTTGACTAGTCATGTTCCCTCTAGTGATTAAGGGTTGATTCCCACAAGGTCAAACTTAAATTTGGAAGGAATTTCAAATTTTTATAATATAAGGTAAATGGATATCTTCATGAAATTTAAGATAATTTAGATGAGACTCCCAAACAAGAGAATTCCTTGACATGGGAACATTGACCATAAAGTACCATCTCTTAATATTGGATATGCTTTTGCCGACTTAAGATGACTACTTGTAATAATAGCTTTATTGTGCTTAAAATTCTTAGATTTTTTTTTGACTTTTTCATACTTTCCAAATTATCAAATATACGAATCATTACATCGACATAAATGTCGAACCGCCTCTCGATACGCTCTATACAAGACAAGGAAAGAACTTCGTAAAAAAAGTTCATGAAAGACTAGGAAGAAAGCTCCAATCCATGTCAATGTACAATTTCTAGGAAAATTCATATCACAAGTTGACCAACTTGCATGATACGAACAAACCAACTTTACAATGTGAGTAGCCCCACTTCAGAATAGGTATTATCTTCGTAGAAAAGCAAACAATTTTTTTTTAATAGAGAATTGTAAAGAAGTAAAAGAATCGAATTGGGATAATTTATGGACGAATGAAAGACAAATTTGCGTAGGCTTTGAAAACCTCAATGCTAAGACATAAAACATCCATTATGCATTTTGTCCTCATCTTGCTTGCAGTAAGATTGAATGAATTAAATATTTAAATAATTGAAAACAATCTACATGTATTCTAAAAGGAATGAGGGGAGGGAGCATAACAGATGGGCCCACTGCAACAAAATGAGGTAAGATGGAATCAATATCTAGGAAGCATCTGTTTTGATTGGCTTTGGATTAAAGCAAAATGTTATGGCCATCAGATTTGGCAACCATAAAGGCGAATGGCATCAAAAGGTATGGTATCTCCTTTATTTTTAATGGAGGACAACATATACATGTGACTTTTGTTTGTTATTAGATGATTGTGATGAAATTAAAAAAAAATCAAAAGAATGATTGTATCTTTAACTAGTTTTAACTTTTATAAAGTTATAGATTATATGGAATTATTTTTCATGTGGATGTATTTATTCAATATATACTTATTCATTTAAATTTTAATTATTTTAATTGAAAATTTGATATTATTAAAGTTTAAAAATAATTTTTTTATACATTTTATTTGGTTTTATTATTTTATGATTAAAATAAGGTTTAGATGATTGTTAGATTTTATTAAAGTTTGAAAATAAAATTTCTATACATTTTATTTGGTTTTATTATTCTAAATATATTTGATGATTGAAATAAGGTTTAGATGATTGTTAGACTTTATAATTTTGTTAAGTTTTACATGGTTGAGTTGATTTAAGTTATTTAATTAATTTTATTTAACTATTTTTAATTAGTTTATTAAATGTTTAAAATTATAATTAAAATATGATAATTTAAATAGAATAATTTAATATAAAATTTAAATTGTATGATTTTTAATATAATATAAAAATTGAAATATTATGTTATGAATTCACATTGTTATATTTTTAAAGCTTGCAAAGAGACAATTTTATGTTTAAATTGTAATGATTAAAAATCACAAGGTAAATTTTATTAGAACATAATAAAAAGATAACTGAGATGAGCGGGGACAATTAACATATAATATGTATATTACATAGTTTCATCGTCTAAAGTTCAAGTAGAACCTCAACTAAATGAAAGCAAGATATACATAGATAAAGTATCATACTTTAAATTATTTAAATAGATTATCTTTTAAATTATATATATATATATATATATATATATATATATATATATATATATATATTTAATTTGTTATATGGAATTAAAACGGTTTCATCACATCATCATCACATAGTGGGTATTACAATAAAGTTGGGATATTATTTATGTATCACTTGCAAGATTTGAACTTAGGTATCTTTTTTAATGTCGAGGAATTTATCTGGTTGAGTTAATGTCATTTGATCGTTAATGAGTGTACACTAGTTTTTATGAGGAATCCCGACCTCCTCATACTGAGTGGGGTTTGAACCTTGGACCTCTCAAAAGAAGTCAAAGCCCTTACCATTCCAGTAAAAGCGTGCAGCTAAATTTTATACTTTTGTTAATAACTTATATGTGCCTTTTATTGAAATCTTTCCTATTAAAATATCAATATATTATATTATTCAAAAAATATATATCAATATATTGCATTTATTGTTAGGTCAGCGAAACCATATTTCAAGTACGAAATATTCTTTTATTTTCTTTCTTTGTCAATCAATAGATGAATCTCCTTTGAATGATTACTTTTAAAATTTACATTTCATCAAGACAAAAATTAACATCTCAATTGGATAAATTATCTTCCACTTTATTCCTTCTTAACAAATGTGTTGGTATTTTTATGATACTAAATTTTATAATTTTTATCTTCCACTTTATTCCTTCTTAACAAATGTGTTGGTATTTTTATGATACTAAATTTTATAAATTTTAAGCATTTTTTTTTTTTTTTGATATATAGAAGCAATGGTTACAATCACCATTTTTAGTAACTACTAGCACAGCTGGTAGGGTTCAAATTATCTACGAAGGCTCCCAGGACTTCCATCGTCTCGGTACATGGTAACCCGACGTGATATGGGGACCGCCGGACAGACGCACAGGGGTTGCACCGTCGTCATCAATCTGGCGCACCACTTAGAGGAATCGGATCTGGGCTACTGTCTGTGCATGGGCAAGCCCGTGGGATTGGAACCTAGGTATTTTTAAGCATCTTTTACAAGTCAATATACAAAATATTATATGTAGTTCTTGTGAGTTGATTCCTTATTTCATTTTTGTTATGAACTTATCTTTTCATTCTATTTTCATTAACAATAAATAATTCACCAATATGTAAAAATATACATGTATTCACAAATAAATTCCACAGTAACAATCTTTATTTTATTGTATGGATTGTTATTGTGAAATTTATTTGTGGATACATGTATATTTTTACATATTGGTGAATGATTTATTGTTAATGAAAATATAGGTTCATAATATTTGGTATTAGAGCAGCAATTTGAGTAAAGTTGCAGTAATTTTGGCAAATTCGGGTTGTTTTTTCAAAGTTAGGGCACATTTTTTTAGAAAAATATTTTTGTTGCATCATGTAAATTGTTTCGAGAACTATAAAAATACTACTCATTTGTTAAATTTTTATAAGTATTGAGGAGGTTATGGCTATTTGGAGTTGGGGCATTTATGTTGTTTTTTGGCTATGCGATTTTTTTCAAAAATATCAATTATTTTAACAATCCTTTTCAAAAGCTTTTTGCACCATTGTGTATATTATTTTGAATACTAGAAAAATTATTGCTCTTTTGCCAAAATTTGATAAGTATTGAAGGAGTTACAACTACTAAAATTTGGGGGTTTGAGGTTGTTTTTGAGATGTGTGGAAATTTGACAAAGAGAAAAAATTGCATCTTCCCATCTAGGTAAGCAAATCAATTGTCATTTATTTTGTTTCAAAGGAAATCTACAAATTTAATTGTTTGAAGAAAGAAATAGATGAGATCTCAAAAAAATAATTTTTTAGAATTATTGGTTATTTAAAACCCTAATTGCTTTGAAAATTAAAAAAAAATCATGGAGTTGCCAATATTCACTAGAGAGGATGATAGTGATGCTAGGGAATGGTGGAAACTTTATAAGTCTTCAAAATCTTCTTATTTTTTGGAGATGTGAGTTTTATACTTATTTACAAGGGGAAGCCTTATCTTGGTTTATGAGTGCCCATAATCTTACATATACATGGGAAGAAATTGAAGTATTTTTAAGAATATGAGGATCATAAGAATATAATAATAATATGCAATGAAAGCACATCTTTGATGTCCAATATAACAAACAATGGTCAGAAAGAATTTTTGGAATTTAAAACTTTTATTTTGCAAGTTCATGGTTGCATCCAAAAAAAAATATTGTCTCCATAAACCCTTGCAGCAAACATAACTTCATTAGTATGGGCTTGACTAAGAGTTTGCAAGTTCCAACAACAAAAATAAAAACATAAATCTTGAGGATGAGGATGAGGATGTTCAATTATTTTAATATTTGAAGATCACCATCAATATATATGTTTTACATTCAAATTTTTATGCTAGTGAGATGGGTGATATGGATATTGTTCTTAGTTATCCTTGGGTACTATTAACATTAATGTGCAAAAGAAATTTATGAAGTTATGGTATTGCAAAAAGAAGATAACGTTGAAAGATATCTCTCAATCTAAGGTGCAAGCATTAGGGGAAAACCAAGAAGCTATGGTAGGGAAGCAAGTTGTAGAAGAAGAAAAAGATCATGAAACAGAGTCTAGGGGGGACGCTGTAACAAAGATCAAGGAAGAAAAAAATCATAATCCAAGGATGAATTAAAATATGGGAGCTTGAAAAAAGAACAAGATGTTGAAGAGTAAAAAAATGTAGAACATCAAGCTAAGGTTGGAGTATATTGCCATCCACATCACCTTGAGACGCAACAATCCTGGAGACAAGGCTTCAAGCGACATAATAACTATGAAGGACATACATGGAACCAAAGAATCCAAAAACCTTGGATATGTTTTTAGCGGTAAAATAAAGCAAGTATGGATATAAAGGAGTGATATTTATGGCTATCAAAATGATGGGTGCTAAGTTTTAATTTAAAATATTTATTTAATATTTTAATATTCGAATTAAAATTAAAATTTGAATACTCACCAACGTTGGAGTATGTTATGATTTGCATATAAATAATGCCAAAGTTTGGCATTTGAAATTCATCCATGCAATCGATAATTGGCTCATGCAAAAGAGAGAAAGGCTTGCATTTTTGCATGTGTTTGAGCTTATAAAAGGACAAGACTTCGTGGCCTCCGAAATCTACTCAAAGCCCATCATGGCCGAGTTGGCAGCCAAGAGCTGCGTTAGACGCATTTAGAAATACCAGGTGCGCGTTCAAATATCACACGCATCGTTTTGCCAAAGGGAAGTTTGTGCTGCATTTTGCACCATTCAGGGAGAAGGAAGTCAAAGGCACATTTGTGGCTTTTGGCTCTTGTGGAGCCACGTAGTCCATTTGGTGGGTGCAAGCGCTACGAAAGCACTTGGGGGAGAATCATCGACGGTTCGAATCCCACCAAGGCCTTTTGGGTAGCATAATAGAGGTATGTGCATTATTTGGGTTGAATTGGCTTGCGAAAAATAAAAAGGGAAAATTTATCTTTGTTTCCAAAGGTTTATTTTAATTAAGGTTTTTTACATAATTAATTTGGATTATAATTTGTTTAGGGGAGTTAAAAGGGGAATGTAAAACTTTAATTTTTGAGTTGAATTTTTAAGTGATTAAGGAGTTATAAGGTAGTGAGGAAATTTATTATTTTTGAGATTGAAGATTGTTGAATATTATTTTAAAGTTGGATATTATAAGGTGTATTTGAGTGTTAATTTTTGTATTGAAGAAATTTCTTGAAGAAGAGTTAGAGTGATATTTTTGTCATCTAATCTTTGTGCTTGGCAAGTAAAGTGGTTATAATTGATATAGGTTTTTAAGGGCACTTCTTCAATGGGAACATATTTCTTGTGAGTGATTGTTGGATGTTGTGAATGCTAAGTTGGAGTGAAAATGATTTTTTGGTAAGCATTGTTGAGTTTGGTTTTGAATTAATGCTTCAAGGTTTTCTGGAATAAAAGTTGAAGATAAAAACCTTTTTTGATAAGCATTGTTGGAAACATTAGTTGAACCTTTATATGCATGATTAGGGTTTGAGAAATAACATGAGTATCATTATTATGTGAAGTTGTGAACTATCTTAAACTAGGGTTTGTGAAAGAACATGAGTATCATTATTATGTGAAGTCGTGAACTATCTTGAATTAGGGTTTGCAAGATCATGAGTATCATTGTTATGTAAGATTGGTTATTAAGCATTGTTGGAAATATTTGATTGAGTATTCATATTATTGGACTAGGGTTTGTGAGCAAGGATTGTTTCATTGAGTGATTGGTTGAGTAGAGTTGGTTGAACCTAGTCAAGTGGAAGTGTTGAAATGATAGTTCAAGTTCTATGAAACAAATTGTTCCATATTTTGAATTGATTTGAGAAAGAGGTTGAGTGTTTGTGAGTGTGAAGCATATTGAGTCTCTAAAAATTATCTATATGTTTTTGTGATAAAAAGATATATTGAAATTGATTGAGCATTATTGTGAGTAAGAAGAATATTGAGTCTTTAACAATTATCTATATGTTTCTGTGAGATTGCACAAGTTCTAGTGAGAACTTGTTGAGCAGATTTGAGGTAAGTCTTGGTGAAGACTTGTTCAGAAGATTGAACAAGTTCTAGTGAGGACTTTTTGAGATTTTAGTAAGTCTTGGTGAAGACTTGTTGAGCAAATTGGACAAGTTATAGCGAGGACTTGTTGAGAAGATTTGAGATGAGTCTTGGTGAAGACTTTTTGAGCATATTAGACAAGTTCTAGCGAGGACTTGTTGAGCATATTTGAGGTAAGCCTGGATGAAGACTTGTTGAGCAGATTGGATAAGTTCTAGTGAGGACTTGTTGAGTAGATTTGAGGTAAGTCTTGGTGAAGACTTGTTGAACAGATTGGACAAGTTCTAGTGAGGACTTGTTGAGAAAATTTGAGGTAAGTCTTGGTGAAGACTTGTTGAGCAGATTGGAAGAGTTCTAGTGAGGACTTGTTGAGCATATTTGAGGCAAGTCTTAGAGAAGACTTGTGGATAGATTGGTGTGAGCTTTTATGAAAGCTTACAATACAGATTTGAGAACAAATATTGAGGATAAATTTGTGCTAGACCGAAGGACTGTGTTTAGTGCAGATTTGAGGACAGAGTTTGGTGCATATTTTAGGATAGGTTTGTGCTAGACTAGATATAGAGACTAGGCAGATTTATGCTAGATCGAAGTACTGTGTTTAGTACATATTTGAGATAGAGCTAAGAATAAGCTATAGAGGTGATAGAGTATAGAGGACGATAGTCTCCAGTGGATAGAGATCCATTAGCCAGGGTAGAGAAGACAAGTCTTTTGAGTGATGATAAAAGTCTTCAATGGATAGATATCCATTAGCCAGTGTAGTGGAGGCAACAGTTCTTCTAGAAGATCACCAGCCAGAACAAAGGAGAAAGGAGTTCTCTTGTGGATAGATATCCACGAACTTGATTATGGGATTGGTTTCTTCTTTGGATAGAGGTCCATAAACATTGTAATAGGGAAAGGATTCCCAAGATATTTGTTGAGAAAATTTTAGTGAAAGATTTTCTTTGTGGTGTAGCTCACATTGGGTGAACCATGTTAAATTGGTGTCTCTATTATGTGTTATTATTTGTACATTTCTTTTATTACTGTTGTTGATATTGCTATTGATACATTGCATATTATTCATTGAGAAAGAAAAGAAAAAAATGGTCTTATACTGTTCACCCCCCCTCTCAGTATAAGCTTGTGTTCTTCATAATAAATATCTCATACTTTGGGTTAATTTCCTAATTTCTCCAAATTTTCATCCAACATGGTTATGGCATTAAAATTTCCTATGATCATGAATTGGGTTTCTTGGTCTTTACTTATCATAAAGGCTTCAATCCTACTCGAAACTTCTACTCTTCCTGACTGGGTTGTGGCTCCATAGACATTGAAAATTATGAAACAAATATCTCCAAAGTAGCATATGGTTAAGAGGCTATCCAATGCCTAGTTTTATGAATGGTTACACAAGAGGTTCTAGAGGGATTTCAATATGTTAGAATTCCCTTTGTCACTCCTTCAAAACTCACATTATCCCATTCACATATCACCCATACTTCTTTCATTTTTTTAGAAACTATTTTCTTTGTAATTTTAGTTTCTTGTATTAGGTTTATTACTTAAACAAAGGTCCCTAATACACCTCTACTTTGATGGGGCATTATCATCCCTTATATTCCATGAGATGGTAATCATATCTCATTAGGGTATAGTGGTCCCACCTTCAGTATCATTTTGTTGTTTGGTAAAGAGAAGTTCAAACCAACTTAATTTATGTTCCTTTCTCTATGTTTGTTCTTGTTCCTTTGGATCTCACTTGATAATTTGAGGGTTTTCCTCTTTTTACCTCGCATGTATTAGGAGTAGGTCTTATTGTTCTATTTCTCAATATTATTTCAAAACTTTATTTTTCATTAGATTTATCCTCTCTTCGCTTTACTATAGAATATTTTGACTTGTTCTACTCATTTTCTAGTATTTTCTTATTAATGATAGAGGTATTAATATCTAACACTACATTTTCTCTACTAGTTTTCTTCTCTTCAATGTTGTTTTGTACTTCAAGAGAGTCTTCAAAATATAATGAGACACATTCCTTAGGTTCATCAAGATTATTCTTCTCTAAATTAGGATCATACTAAATAGACAGATCCTTATTAATATTTTGAACCTATTGTATTATGTAATCTAAGCTCTAATCTTATTTTCTTCATAGTCTAAAACCTCAAAAGAATTGGTATTTCTTCCAATATTCTTTCTTACTATTCTTCACTATTTTTTTACTTTCATATTACTAGACCTATTTTTGAAAGTTAAAAACCATCCTCATCCATGTCCATTTGTAAGTTTCGCCTGTGATTTTCTACATATATTCTCATTGGACTCATATTAGGTAATGATATCTCAATATGCCCCATATAATGACATCTTCTTCATATAAAAATATATATTTTTACAATCTATGGTTTGGATCCACAACTTACCCCCATTCTTACGAATGATGATTTTGGTAAAAGTTTGTTTATATCAATCATGACCAATATCTGAGCATAAATAGCCAAAAATCCATATTTTATAGTTTTTGAAAATATCAAGGAATTATATTATATTATTTCCTATTCCATTAAAGGTATCTATTTCCTAAATTCAATGGGTAGCCCATGCATCCTAACCTAGACTGGTACTAGGGATCGATTTACATTTTTAAATGAAAAGCCTTCATAGCAGCAGGTAAGGAAGAGTCTTGCTCTTCCCATAAACCAAAAACCCTATTAGGATTTTATCTTTTTCCTCCCTAGAAAAAAAAAATTCTAGGAAGGAACCTTTGGGAAGAAAGGATAGACTCACTCCTAGAGACTTTGAACTCTTATCAACCCATTTTCTTAAGGTTGAAGCCCATAGCTAAGACCCATTAAATTTACCAAAAAATATTGTATCTTGGAGAAACAAGGATCACTTATCTATGATGCTATAACTAACCTCTAATAATAAGGGTGATTCTAAGGATTTAGCTATAAATTTATCCATGGGAAGGAAACTATAACTCAAAATTTACTAAAATTTACCAGAATATCCTATAGTGAATATAATATTTGATAAAAAAACTATAATAATTTGTATGCAAATTTTCTAAGATAAATAAGGGGAAAATGAAACTTAGATAAAATTTTAAGTGCCCAAATAGAATTTCTTGCCTCACTGATGCCATATCCCTCCATTGCTCCTCCCATCATCCAAACCCTAGCTAAAAAATATCTACAATTCAATTTGTGTGACTTAAAAAATCATCACTACCCTTGTTCTGGATGGTTGAATTCACAGGTTCATATCCCCCTCAATATTTCTTGGATTCCTTCATATGACCACTCATTTAGAGATCTTAAAATTCTACACAAATTGCTTCAATAATCATTTGAATTAGACAATCCTTTGCAAAGATATGGATCCTAAGAGATGAGATATTTTTAAAAAAATACCCTAACGTTGTCCTAATTTTGAATGGTTGTCTTCACATGGTCATATCTCCCTCAATACTACTTGGATTATTTTAAATTACCACTCACTTCAAATATTTTCAAAATATTCATAAAATAGCAGAAGAATTATCTGAGTCAAACAACTCTATGCAAAGATATGGCTCCTAAAATATTATTCATTTTTTAAAAAAATGCCCTTAAATAGCACTAAATACGGATCTAATCTAAAATTAGATTCCATTTTTATTTTATTTTTAGTAAGTTATATGTGGCTTCTACTAAGTAATACTCCCATTAAAATATCAAAACATTACATTTGTTGTAATATTGATTATACCATATCCAATGTTTTATTTCTTATCATCTCAAAATAAATTATCTTCCTCAAACTCCTATGTTGCCTCTATCATAACATCATTTAAATTAAGAGAAAAATTCTATTTGAACAATGATTGTTAAATTGATCTATATTGTTAAGGATGACATCTCTTAGTACCTAGGAAATGGTAATAGTATCATGTATTTGGATTATTCTATTCTTGGCAATAATCCCTTAATTTCTTCCATTTCTAAGGATTTTTTTCAATTTATGAGTCAAATTGGGATAGACAAACTTTCCCATCTCATCACTGCATAGATTCAACTTCATGGGTTGGACATGGAACAACAAAGGGAATGGTTTTTTTGGAAAATATGACATTATTTAGTACATGCTAATGTACCCCATGATACAAATTTAAATATGTAAATATTTGAATAGGGTTTGAGTCTATAGTTTAGGAGTGATATTTATAGTTCCCTTATGTAAGTGTTTGCACACAAGTGTCATGTAATAAAGTGTACAAGTAGGAGTATGCAAGTATCATATAATATAGTGTGCAAGTAAATAGATAGTTAGGATTCATGTATATCAGTGGTAAGAATTTAATCCAAAGGACATGTAAGAGTTATCTTATTCATGAAATAAGAAAGGTTGCATCTCTAAGATATGTGAGGAGAGCAATAGACAAAGAGTCCAAGATTCACCTTCTTAAGGTTATATTATGGAGATAAAGCTCCATGAAATGTATCTAAATGTAGAGCAAATATTAATATTGTATATTTGACTCATCAATAATATTGTGAGTATTTTCATTCAATAATATTGTTATATTATTTTATATTATATTGAGAATTATATGTAGTGATATTATTTTTTAATTAAATCTTCATTATATTTTATATGATTCTAGGACATTGGGACCTATGAAAATTTAGCTAAAAATCCAACAATGGTATTAGAGACATTTAAAGTAGTTTCTACTCAGATCCACCTTGAGTGGAGAAAGTTACAATCATGCCAAGTATTTGTTGGAGAATATTACATTATTTGGTAAATTCTAATGTAACAGCTTGGTACATATTTAGATTTAGAGTGTGTCTTAGATTAGAGTGTAAGTATTTACTTTATGCAATGTAATAAATGCACAAGTATTATTAGAGTGTGCAAAGTATTTAATAATATAAATATACATAATAGTCCATGTGCACATGAGCTCATAGACTAGGAAAGTGAAAAGTATCAAGAAGAGTGATAAGATTCCTACAATATATAGAGAAGAATTTCACCTTTGGTTGCCTAAAATTCTATGTGATTTTCTCATGCAAGGATTAGTTTTAACTTGCAGCAAAAGAGTAGACATTGAAGATTAAGGAGGTCCAAGAAAGAGGTCCCATTAAATATTGAATATTGAATATTGAAGATTAAGGAGACCCAAGAAAGAGATCCCCATTGAAGATTGAAGATTGTATATTAAATATTAAGGAGACCCAATAAAGAGGTC
Source organism: Wollemia nobilis (assembly GCA_028583015.1). Taxonomy (NCBI): domain Eukaryota; kingdom Viridiplantae; phylum Streptophyta; class Pinopsida; order Araucariales; family Araucariaceae; genus Wollemia; species Wollemia nobilis. The sequence goes on from JAQPPZ010000523.1 coordinate 29,388,030, forward strand.
CCCATAGTAGGTTGAAGGAAGAAAAGAGAAAGAGGTCAGAGAAGCTCTATTGAAGATTGAAGAAAGAGGAGACTTGAGAGAAGAGATCCCCATTACATATTTGAGAAAGGAGATAGAATATTGAAGAATTTGGAAACCTAAGAGAAGAGGTTTCAAGTGAGTTTGGAAGGAGTAAGAAGAATTCTAGAGAAGACCTATTGAGAAATTTGAAGAAGTGGCCATTGGAAAAGATCCGAAGAAAATTTGAGGAAGAATATTGCAAGAATAAGAAACTCCTAAAAAGAAATAATAACATCAAATTTGGAAAAAATATTGTCATTCAACAATGAGCCCAAAATGATTTGTGAAACTAATTCAAGGAGAAAAGTTTTGGTAAGAAGTTTGCCAAATTTGAGAAAGTATTTTTTGGAGACTTCAAGACATTTAGATTCTTACAAAAGAGGCCAAAAAAGAGGCCAAATTTGAAGATAGAATTCAGCAAGATCTAAGGAGAAAGAGGATAGAAGAGGCCACCAAATTGAGAAGTTTGAAGACAACCATTAAGATTTTTAAGGCTGATTTGTGAAGGAGGAGATTGCAGATTTTTGGAGTAGGATTTGAAGAGTTTCAGGACAGCAAGATAGAGGAGGAGAAATCAGATTATTGGAGCAGCATTGGAAGTAGATAGAAGAGCTATGAATTGGAGAAGTTTAGGGTAGATTTGAAAGTGATTTTGGAGAGCAAGTTGAAGGATATTTTGAAGAGAAAATTGACTACAATATAAGGCAACAAGTTGAAGGAGATAAATTTATATTTTGGATAGTAAGGAGATAGATTTTGGGGGTAGCATTGAGAGCTACAAATTACAGAGTTTCAGACAGCATATTTGGAAGAAGATAGGAGCTCAATTTGGACAAAATTTTAAGAAGGAAAATAGCTATGAGTTTCAAATAATTTGTTAAGGTCCCTAGGAATAGATATTTGGGGATATATTATTATATTGTATAAGGGCTGGCATGGGACACACATAACCCAATGTTGATTATATTATAACATTATATTATATTATATTAGTAGTAGGCTCCCCCAAGTAGAATAGGAATATGGATATATAAATATGAGATATTTGTCATTGTAATCATCATTGGAGATGAATCTTATGTAATCGTCTTTTCCCACAAAGTGGATTATGACACTTTGCCCTCCTTAAGTGGCTCTCTCATCTTGGGATATCTTGTGGAGTTATTCCTTTCTTAAGGAGTATTATTGATGTTTCTCTACCATAAGGATATTATCTATCTCTCTCTCATTTGTGGATTGTTATTGTGGATGAATGATTTGATATTTTTGCATATGGGTGAATGATTTATGTTAATAATAATAAAGTTTTACAACAGAATTTGGGAAGCATTTGATAATAAAAAGGGCAAAATTCTTAACAACATTATTGGAGGAAGAAGAATAAAATGATAGATTTTGAGTAGCATTTGGAGGAATAAAGTTGTAATTTTTGGAGTTCGTGGATAGCGATTTTGGATAGTAGAGAAGCAAAAAAGTAAGCAAGTAAGAATATTAAAAGAGGACTACACATTATTGTTCTAAAGAGTTTGTTTATAGCAAGATTTGGAAGCACCATATTGCAACAATTAAGGTAGCGAATAAGAGTTGAAATCAAGCATCTTCACCACCTTAGAATATATAGAAAAAGGAAGAGTTAGAAAGAGTAAAAATAAAGGATTATAATCATGGTGAAATAATAACCAAAAAATAAGGTTATAGAGCAAGGAAAAGAGTATTCCAAAGAGAAGCAAACCAAAAATTGAAGGTAGGATAAAAAGGAAGCTAAACTATCATCGATGGATAGAAAGTCTGTCAAATGAGGAAGGGCCATTGAAAATTGAAGTTTGAGTGCCATAGGAGAGAAGCCAAGGTATCATTAGAATAAAATCAAACAAATGTAGCACAAGGGGTAAGCATCCAAGAGTTACCTAGGAAGAGCCACTATGTAAGGGAGAAGAGCCACTGTACAAATGTGAAGAGCCATTGTACAAAGGAGAAGAGCCATCGAGCTTGAAAGATAGAGCCACCAAGCAAGGAGGAGGAAGAATAAGTATTTATAGGAGTTGAATCACCATTTGTGTAATTTTGAGCACCAAGAACCGAGGAGACATTATTAGGAATCAAAAGATATGTTGAACAAAGCACGAAATGAGGTCAAATCATTTGAGCATGTAATGACCAAGAGTTTTATATTTGCAACTGCCATAAGGGAGATAAAATGTTTGTATTGAAGAGAGCACCAAGGAAGAGCATTGGTTGAATAGTTATTGGATAAGAGTTGAAGCGTCATCATCATCAATAAAAATTGAGAGCCAAAAGTTGCAAGGGTCATATGTAGTGTTATTGCAAAAAGGGAATCAAAATTGTAACATTCAAATGTTGAGTACCACTTGGTAATAGTTTTATGAGGAAGTGAAGATATTGTTTACCACATGTCACATCATAGAAGGAATTCCAACCACCTTCATGGGAGAATAAAATATTTTCTACACACCATTAATGCATGAGATCCAAGCTTAGTGTGATAGATTTCAAAGTTCTTGAAGAACGTGGAGTGCATAATAAAGGAGAGAATATTGGAGGACAAAGAGGCTAGTGAATATGCAGAAGGAGGTCAAAGACTTGAAGACCCAATATTGGAGGATAGAGAGGCCAGTGAATACACAAAAGGAGGTCAAAGATTTGAAGACCCAAAATTAGCGCACCATACACAAGGAGGTATAGAATATTTAAACTGATTTAACCCTTTGCAAATATTAAGGAGGTATAAGAAATAATATTATTAATGTTAAGGTTAATTAATCTATTATACATGAAATTTAATTAAAGAATGGAGACATAAGGTAATGAATTGATGAATTACAACCTTAGAAGTTCTATTGAATGATTTGGAATATTGTTGAATTAAGAAGTGTTTAATTTGAAAGGTTTTGAAAGTACCTTATTCTATTTTGAAACTCAAGTTGCATACAAATATTTGCAAATAGTTTAACTTAGAGGAATAAGAATTTTTGTATTGAAATAGAAATATGAAATTTGCAAATACCTTTGTTTTCTAAATTTCTAATTTGGGGAGTTATAAGGAATTCAACACCAACATAGGTTTGTGAAATTTACAATTGAGAAATTATATTTTTGAAATTTGGGAGATAAAAATAATTCAACCTAGAGATATGAAGAATTGAAACCTTTTTCAAAACTATTCTTTGATCATTATCTAAACATTTGGAAATACAAGGTATACTACATGACTTGAAGAATAGAAGTTAAAATTTATATTGAAACTATCATTAAAATATTAGGGAGATATAAGGTGGTCTATTAGTGTTATCATGACAACAAATAAAATCTTTCTTTCAGAATCCCAAATTCTTAAAGGTCCTAATTACACTTCATGAAAAAACAAAGTGAGATCAATATTGATAGTAGAAAAGCTTTGGGATATTGTTAAAGGATAAAAACCTAAACCTATTGAAGATGCTAGGGAAATTCAAAAGTATGAGGAAGATGAAGCAAAAGCATTCATGATAATAACGTTTGCAATTACATATTATATATAGTCATACACTAGTTCAGCAGTAACTTCTACAAAAACTTGGAATATTTTAGCCAATATATTTGAAGAAAAGAATAAAGCCACTATCTTGAATCTTCAAACCCAATTGCATTCTCTAAAAGTTAATAGTGATGAAAGTATAGAATTTTTTCTAAGAAAAGTGGTAGATATAAAAGGAAAATTATTAACCTTACGAGAAAAGGTAGAATTTTCTTGTTCAAGTGATTCTAAGAGCACTTCTATAAATATACAAGCATATAGTCACATATTTACAAATTCTAAGTAATGATACATCGTTTGATGAGTTAGTCAATATACTATGGGTATGAGGTGAATAATTCAATAAAATATGAAATGACTAACAATGACTTATTCTCAAAATATAATCCATAAGGAAATGTTACTTCATTCTCAAGGAACAGATCAAAATGGAATAATTGATATTGTCAAGTATGCAGAAAAATAGGACATAGTACAAATTATTGTAGATTCAATCCAAGGAATCAGTATCAAGGAAATAAAACAAATTCTAGAATCCAATAAAATAGGTAATTTCAAATAAGACAATATCATAATAAATATAAATAACATCAGCAACAATTTTAGCACCAGTGCAATCAACCTCGACTACAATATAGATAAGAAAATCAAAAGGTGCACTTAGCTCAAAATATTCAAGAAATTCAAGAACTGGAAGAACCTACAAAAGAACATGAAGTTAAAGCATTTAAATAAAACTTTAGCCCTAGGAATATTTTTTGGCCTTGTATTATCCATAGTACATGGGATATAGCATCTTGAAATATTACCCTCTTGTATTGTTAGAGAGATAGATAGTGTGCTCAAGGGTATGTGTGGAATCCTCCTTGAGTAGTGGCCTAGAATATTGTTCCAAGCACTATTGTTTATCAATGCAGTATAACAGAGGGCATATGGGTATTACACACTCCTTTGCTTAGTGTACCCTGGTTCTATAAAAAAATTCAACCTAAAAAAACAAATTCTTCCTATTCTACTAAACCTATAATTTTTTCCACAAAATTGAGCATATGGAGGAGACTTCCCTATCACAAAAAAATTGCTTGCAAAAAAACAATCAGGGCAAAGTCTACAAGTTTTTGTGATAGTCAAGATATATTTTAGTAACATTAAGTTTAGTAGCAATAGCATTTGGGTCAGTGGAATTAATAGTCGGGTCAATAGTGTCAATAAAAATAATCTATAACAGTAAGTAATTATAGGGTGGTGTAGAAATAGAACATATAGTGTCAGTAACTGAATAGAAAGAATTCCAAAGTCAGTGATTGAACAGTGTTAGTGGCTGTAGTAAAAAACTATCAAAATTAGTGTTGTGGGATATAGCTCATTGTGATCATATTTTTGGACTGATCATTTTGATATATAGCACCCAAACACTTTTTTGGACTTATTACTAAAAATAGTTACCCCTAAAATCACACTTCTATTTTTAGTAAGTCACTAGTAGTCATTCAAATCACACCAAAATGGCTACTGGTACTCATGGACACCAAAAAGAGATGGAACAAACCACCTCAATGTTGGAGACCATCACCAAACAACTTAGTTCTATTATCCAAGATAATAAAGCAATATGGGATGACATCCAATGCTTCAAAATTGAATACATTGATTCCAAAACCAAAATTCAAGAACAAATTCTAGAGGTTGAGTCTAAGCGTCAAGGTGACCCACAAGTATTTGAATATCAGGATAATGAATAGTCAAAGTGAGGAAAATGACCCCATAAGGAAAAGGAATGTTTTCACACTAATTTTTACCATGATACTATCTATAAGATGCCTAAGTTAGACTTTCCTAAGTTCAATGGGAAAGACACATATTGGTGGTTATGTTGTGTTGATCAATTCTTCCAGGTCCACAATATCCCTAAATATTATTAGGTCAAGATGGCTTCTTTCAATCTTGATGAAGATTTATAGTGGTACTAATGGTTGCAACACACCATTATCAATCCTTCTTGGGAAGATTTTGAGTCCTAATTACTTATTCTATTTGAACCTAGTGAGTATGACGACTTTCAGGAAGCATTGACAAAGTTGAGACAAACATCTATAATTTAGGATTACCAAACCCAATTTGATAAATTGGCTAACAAAAATAAGGGGTTTAATGAAGGGTTTTTTATGATTTGTTTCATCAGTATCTTGAAGGATAATCTCTAGGCTGAATTCAAGATGTTCAAACCACAAACAATGATGTAGGCTATAAGTTTGGCATAGTTGGTTGACATGGATGCTCGAAGGAGGACATCTATTTTTTTGCAAACTAAACCCTCATTTCCTCCCAATTTTCCAACTCATAATAAAAATGAAATCATTCCTTACAAATACTTGACTACAAAATAAATGGATGCTCTATGCGCTCAAGTTTTGTGCTATAATTGTGATGAAAAATATGTTTGAGGACATAGGTATACCCAAAAGAAGTTGTTCCTCATAGATGTTGAAGATCTTATCAACAATGACCAAAGTGATGATGAAATAGTGTCAGTAGAAGATCCACCTCAAAATGAGTAAGAAATATAGGAATAACCATAGGCAAAACATTTTTTCCATGCTCTTGATGGGATTACTACACCACAAACCATGAAAGTTGCAGGTTTTTCAAAGGCCAACCTCTTACAATCCTTATCGATTTTGGAAGTACACACAACTTTATTGATCCTTGAATTTCCAAGAAAGCTAATTATTACATACACACATGTAATTCCTTTGAGGTTATGGTGGCCAATGGAGGGACTTTGCCTTGCAAGGTAAATATCTCAATGTTAAAGTAAAAATAGGGGATTATGAGCTCAAAATTGATATGTTCATTATGCAATTAGGGGATGTGATATTGTATTGAGAGCTCAATGGTTAGGTACATTGGGAACCATCTCATGGAATTTTACAAATCTTTGGATGCAGTTTTCATAGAATGAATAATATTACACTCTGTAGGGTTCAAAAGTAGGGTCTCCCCAAATAATCAGCTCAACCATATGGAGAAGTTAAAAAAATATTCTTATGGGGTCATTGCATAAATATTTGCAATACAACCATCTACTTCAAAAATGGATCAAATCCCTACAAATTTACAACTTTTTTTGACAAAGCATAATGTAGTTTTTGCTGAACCATCAGACTTGCCACCACATCACTCCCATGACCATGCCATTCCATTGGTACCTTGTAGTGTACCACCTAACATCAGGTTATACTGATACCCTCATGCCATTAAGTTAGATATAAAGAAGTTAGTATAAGAAATGTTAAAAGCTAGAGTTATTTTCCCGAGTAAAAATCCTTACTCTTCTCCTATCTTATTGGTGTGAAATAAATATGGGTTTTGATGATTATGTATCAATTTTTGTGAGCTCAGTAATATCACCATTAAGGATAAGTTTCATATTCATGTGATGGATGAATTATTAGACAAGCTACATGGGACTGTGTTTTTCTCCAAACTAGATCTTCACTCTAGGTACCATCAGATCAGACTCAAGGATGAAGATATTCCAAAAACTACATTCTCTATTCATGAGGGTTATTATGAATTATTGGTGATGCCATTTGGCTTGACCAATGCACCCTCCACATTCCAAATCCTCATGAGCAACACTTTTCATCCATTTATTTATAAATTCATCTTGGTTTTCTTTGATGACATTTTGGTTTATAGTCACTCTTGGGAAGAGCACCTCTCCCATGTGGATAAGACTTTACAACTTTTGGCATAGTATCAACTTTATTCTAATTGGTCCAAGTGTTATTTTTGGTTGATGGAAGTGGAGTATTTGGGATACATTGTCACCAAAACTAGAGTTAAAGTTGATCCTAGGAAGATTCATGCGATTCAAGAGTGGCCAAAAAATCACACTCTAAACATCTTCATGAATTTTTAGGGCTTACAGGTTATTACCACAATTTTTTCTACAATTATGGAAAACTTACCACTCCCTTAACATCCATGTTAAAAAAATATTATTTTACTTGGACTGATCTAGTTGAACAAGCTTTTACAGACTTGAATCACGCTATGAAAACCACTTCAGTATTAGCAATACCTACTTTCCCAAGCCTTTTATAATTTAAAGTGATGATTCAAGCAATGGTATTGGCATGATGTTGATATAGGAAGGGCACCCCTTGGCTTTCACTAGTAAAGTCCTTTCTAGTCATAGTCTAGGTAAATCAAGTTATACTAAGGAAATGGTTGTCATATTACATGTGGTCACTCATTGGTGACCTTATCTCATTGAGCATCATTTATCCATTAAAATATATCATTCAAAGTCTTAAATATTTCTTAAATCAATGGGTTTCTACCCCAAACAACAAAAGTGGGTCTCTAATATCATGAGCAATGATTATAATGACTTATAAAAGGGCAAGGAGAACATTATGGCATATGCTCTCTCCCACCATTTAAGAGTCACAACATGCTATGTGTCATTTCTTCACACATTCCTTAGTGGATAAATTTCCTTAATGATGAGGTGCTTAAAAATTTAGGCTTGCAAAATTTGGTTTCCTCCCTTCAAATAGATTCTTTGTCATATCCTAGATATAATTGGTATGGACAATATTTACACTACCACCAGTGCCTTGTTCCTCACACATCTCCACTCCAAGAAATTCTCATGAAGGAAATGCATGCTTCCCCCACTGTAGGCCATTTTGGGTTCCTCAAAACATATGAAAGGATTAAGTGTATATCTTCCTAGAAATGTATGGAGAAGGACATACATTTTTTGGAAGCATGTGACACCTATCATGGATGAAAGGAAAAATGATGTATTCTCTAGGAACTCTACAACCCTTGCCTATTCCTAAATAGGTTTGGATAGATATTTCCATGGATTTTATTGAAGGATTACCTAAGTCTAGAGACAAATTAGTTATTTTTATGGTAGTGGATTATATTTTGAAGTATGCTCATTTTGATTCTATATTTCACCTTCATGGCATACCCTCATCCATTGTGTCTAATTGTGACCCTACATTCACTAGTAATTTCTAGCAAGAATGATTTAAGTTGCAAGGAACTCATCTCAAAATGATTTTAGCCTATCATCTACAAATGAATGACTAGACTAATATTAACAACAAATATTTGGAGACCTACCTTCATTGCTTTACATCTAATCATCCTACACAATGGGATAAGTGGCTTCCCTTGGCTGAGAAGTGGTATAATACTTCTGTTGATAAGCAACACACCCCCACTGAAAAATGAGATTCCATCCTTAGAAAATTCTGAACTTTCATTTTTTGCAGCAGGGACCCTCTTGATCTTTTCAGTTTTAAATCCAGATTTTGCTTGCCTCCTTTTTAAAGTTGTGCTTTTTCTTGCATTTTAGCTGTGTTATCCAAGAATTCACTTTTTACATGCTAGAATCATTCATGCACAAGCAAAATCTTGCACCGGTACCGAGAAAATCCAGAAAACAGTTGCATAATTCACTGAAAAATCAAACTTTCCATTTTTGGTAGTGTCGCGATGTCGCGACACTTCCATTTTCGGAAATGTCGCGATATCGCGACAGGTAAGTCAAAATGCGGCTAAGTGCCAGAAAGGTCGCGATTTCGCGACATGTCGCGAAATCGCGACAGTTTTTGGGAGAGAGACGCAAGCTGTACGGAGGGCGCGATTTTGCGACATGTCGCGAAATCGCGACATGTCGCATTTTCGCGGAAGGAGAGAGAAAGTGGGCTGCAGAATGAAAAATCGGCTAAGTCAGAAACATGTTCCAAAATCGCGGTCAACGCGGTCAACACATGCAGGTAGAGGAACTGTCGCGATATCGCGACGTGTTCTAAAATCGCGGCTGAAAATCAAGAAACGTACGGAGGCCAGGAAGGGTCGTGATTTCGCGACATGTCGTGAAATCGCGACATGTCGCATTTTCGCGGTCGACGAGGGAGGAATTTTCTGATGCGCTGGCAGGGTCACGATTTCGCGACATGTCGCGAAATCGCGACATGTCGCGGAATCGCGGAAGGAGAGAGAAAGTCATAGTTGACCTGAAAGTGCATTCCGGCGGGAAACGAAGGCTTCCGGGGTAGCGACACGTGTCAAAGCGTGAATGGGACAAACGAAGCCGACATGCAAGCTTATTTTGCGGATTTAATCTGTTTTTAATGTTTTAAGCTTCGATTTAATTAAAATGCTAATCTAATGCATCTTTTTGTCTTTCATGCAGGATTCCACCTGGCACTTACGGGACAACCGGGAAAGACCATAAAGGCGAAGATAAAGTGCGGATTTAGTCAAGGACCACCATGCTAGGAGAGAAGCTGCCGATAAATGCATTTAATGGAGATTTATTGCAGAATTGATAGCATGGAGACCATTTCAACTCAGAGATGGATTTACGGAGATCAAATTGATGGAGAAGTGGTGACTCATCCGGCTCACCAACAGAATTAATGGAGGCATTTATTTGCAGCTGCGGATGAATGAAAATTGCATTTGATTTATCTTCTCCATTTATGGCAGCTAACTGCACTGATTTGCAAAAGGGTTAAGTTCTATCCGGACTTTGATTTTTAAATGGATTTTTATTGTAAAACCCGGGTCCTAGGGTTTAAGTGCGATAAGATTTAGGGTTTGAGCAAGATATTTTGGAAAAGATCGGGGTCCGTCCCGAGTCTATAAATACAAATTCTAAATGTAATCGCGAGAGGCGGAGACTTAGAAATAAAGGCTTATAAGCAATTTCTTGCAAATTTTGTGAAATCCTTTGTTTCTGGACTTGGAGTTGATGTGCTTTAGCTTTTCCGTGATAGCATGGCCGGGAGCCTAATCTTTTGCGAGTGTGATAAGTGTATTTTATTTTGTTATCCATTCCATTTAAAGTTTGTTAGATATATCTCTGTAAATCCGCCATTGTCAAGATTAAATATCGTTGTTAGGCTTCGGTTGTTCTATTGTCTCGCTAGGGGAAATTACGATTTGAGGTTAAGTTTGTTCTAATTGCTCTGTCTTCATCTGTGCGAGCTAGGGTCGCGGTGAAAGATACCGATTTTAACCAGACTGCCCTTGGATTTATGATTTTTTGCTAGATCTGTTTGACCCTGCCTTGTGCTCTTAGTTGAAAGTGATCTTAGACTGACTGGACACTTTCTTCTTTGATTTGTTCTGTTGTGAAGCTGATAGCATAGATAAGATTGGTAGTTTTAAGTTTTACAGTTTAATGTTTGATAAGCTTCTCTTTTCTGCCCTACCCTACCCTCTCTTTGCTTACCGTGAATGATCCATTTTTATTTTCTTTGTTTGCCTTTTATTTAAATCTGCTGACCCATGAGAGCTAGATCAAAGAATTCAAGTCAAATCTGATTGTCAACAACTTTTGCAACTACTGAACAAGTTCAGGAACCCCCGTAAGGTAACAGAGCAGTCCATATCGAAATCTATTCCGAAGTGGAAAAGAGTGAATTGCCATTCGACCCAACTCTGTAACTCGCACCTTGGATAACCAGCTAGATCCTAAAGATGAGTGGGATCAGTCCCGTGGGTGTCTCCGGAGCTTTCCTTGCCTTCATCCTTTTTCCCGGGGTGTGCATGAAAGTCAGGCCAACACCTAATTGGCGCTAGAAGGAGGGCCGAACATCTGTTCTTAGTGCACTTGAGTTGAGAAATCCGACTGTATGTGGAACTGTAAAGCTGTATTTTATCCAAAGTCTGGTAGCCAATTTTCCCCTCCTCCTCAACCAAAAACTTCCTATCGCACGGTGACCAAGGTCACCCCTTTTAAATAATTTTATGGATGGTATCCATTCACACCCTCCTCCTACATTCTAGGTAGCTCCAATGTCCATACAATCGATACTACAACTAGCCAACATGCCAAAGTCCTCTGTTAACTAAAGATGAATTTGGAAGTAGCCTAGAATCGGATGCACCAACAAGCTAATAAACATAATTCTAAGAATAGATTTTATATTGGTGATATGGTCTTCCTTCACTTGTAGCCATACAAACAATCATCCCTCCAACTTTATAGGTGCTAAAAACTCACTACCAAATACTATGGGCCCTACCAAGTTTTATAGTAGATTGGTGTCATGGCCTACAAATTGGCCCTACTGTTGACTTACAAGCTCCACCCTATTTTTATTGTATCCTCTCTCAAGAATGTTATGGGAAATTAGGTATAGGGTCAATCTATGCTCCCTGAATTGTATGAAAAAGGTTCTCTTCGTAATTGAGTCATTACTGAGTTCCTTGTTTAGTGGTGTGGTCTAAAACTAGAAGATGATACATGGGAGTCTCTCCAATAGCTCCAGCACTAGTTTCCTCATCTACAACTTTAAGGACAATGTTTTTTGAAGGGGAAAGACCTATCAAGACCCTGTCCTAATATTATTTTTGTAATTCTCATTTGATTATGTAATTACCCTTTTCCAATGTGGGTACCCCCTTATAATGTTATTCTATAATACTTTTGTAATAGTATGTGGCAAGTAAGGCACCTAGACAAGTGGGGCCATCTCATGTAACCATTATCAATAATGTAACTGATGTTTGGTAGAAGATTCTACCTCAAGTGGAATTTTTCATGTAAACCAACTCTTGATATTAGGATTAGGATTGTATGAAGATTTTCTTTAAAAGATATGGAGCCATGTACGGATGTATATTTTTGCAAATTAATAAAATTTTGGAGTTGCCCCCTCAAAGAGGCCTACGATTCTATGTTTATTGTGAGTGTTCAATTATGCATTTACTTTTTGCATTATGATATTGTGTTATTGCATGAATATTTGTTTAATTTCATTATTTTGTGTGAGTGAGCTTATTTTTAATAGTAGGTTTCAAAAAAAATCATGTAAGGAGTGGCTTAAGCCACCAAGAAGCAGAATTTATTAAGGTAGTCAAAAAGCCACCTGAGATTTATTTGGACAAACTTTGTCCAAGGAGCATTGGAGGATGAGAGTCATTCTCTAAGATTAGAAGGTATAGTAAGGAAAATAAAGCATATTAAGTGTCAAGAAAGGCATAAGATAAAGGTCCAATATTAGAGTGATTAATTGCTTCATTATATAGAAGAGAAAGTAGCAATAGAAATTTCTGAGAACTAAAGAAAGCAAGATGTTTGATAGTGCATGTTTAAAGCTTGTGAGAAAGCAAGAAGAAACTTTGATTTTAGCATGAGTCAAAAATTAGTGGAGATGCCCATAATTTTTTACTATAAGTCGAGCAAAGGGTCATCAGGTGAATACTATTCAAGGAAAACTTTGAAGCATAGTAAAAGTAAGACTACTTAGAATGTGGAGATCTGGTCGATGAAAAAAGGTTGTAGCACCTATTGCAATAGTAAGGATTCTTGCCTTTGTAGCACACCTTGTAACACCTAATTACATGAAAGTTGAGAGTTTTGAGCCACCTAAGGACATAGAGAGATTTTTAGGAGAGGAAGACATATCAGAATTACCCTTTGTGAAAGTTAGATGCATCTTGCCAAGTTTAAACACACACAAGAGAAAAACATTTAAGTGGTTGAAAGTTTGTAATATTTAATAATGTCTGCTATAGGATGATAAAAGTGAGGTTGAATTAAGAAGTCTATTTGAAAGTATTTCAAACATTTGGTTGTGTGAATTCTAGGAAATTGATTGTCTATGGATACATCTGGCATGATCTAAGGCAAAATATAAAGGAAAAGTGTTGAATAAATGGATGAATTATACTTGCAATGGATGAGATTCCTCTAACAAATGTAGAACTTGAAGCTTTGAAGGCCATGCAAACTAAAGTCTGAGATACATTCTAGAAGACTAGAGAAAACATTTTTTGTGAGAGATATTTTATTAATGTATTGGATGAATTTAATAAGGTCAAGTTAAATAATTATAATGTTTGAGAATAATCCCATCTTGTTTGACATAGTCACACCTTCATATGCATGCACACAAGATTAGGTTTGAAATCTTAATATTTGGAAAGTGTAGTATATTTTAATTTGTATATAAGGAAGATTAATTTATATTATGGAGTGATAAGGATTATGAAGTTTAATTATTTGAGAATTATAAAATCAATTGATTTGGATATTATTGGAAAATTGGAATTGTTTATTTAGGGAGTCAAGGATTCCTACTCCAAAAATAAATTTAAAAATAATATTTAAAAATTTGCAAATTTGATTTCAACTTCAAATTATTGAATTGTGAAAAGGATATAAAATTTTAATATTTGAAAATCAAGCTTGTAATTTGAAATTTTGGAGCAGTAAGGAATTCTAATCTTAAGTATTTAAAATTGAATTTGCATATTTGAAGAAATAGATCTAGAAATATATATTGATGATTCAAAATTCTTATGAAGATATGAAGTGTTTTTTAGTATAACAGGCATAAGGATTAGCATAAAGGAACATATTCAAAATCTAAAATTCAAGCTGAGCCGGAGCTAGAGCAAGAAGACAAAGACAAGAATTAGAGATTGAATACTAAGGTCTTCATTAAGCAAATAATGTAATACATGGGGGTTTTGGAGAATATTACATTATTTGGTACATGTTAATGTACCCCCATGATACAAATGTAAATAAGTAAATATTAGAATAGGGTTTGAGTCTATAGTTTAGGAGTGAGATTTATATTTCCCTTATGTAAGTTTTTATGTGTAGGATGCACACAAGTGTCATGTAATAAAGTGTGCAAGTGTCATAGAATAGAGTGTGCAAGTAAATATATAGTGAAGAGTCATGTAGAAAAGTGGAAAGATGTGAAGCCAAAGGACATGTGAGAGTTGTCTTATTCATGAAATAACAAAGGTTGCATCTCTTGAATATTTGAAGAAGAGCAATAGAAAAAGAATCCAAGAGTCAACTTCCTAAGGTTATATTATGGAGATAAAGCTCCATGAAATGTATCTAAATGTAGAGCAAATATCAAGATTGTATATATTTTTTTGGTAAGTTAAGTTGAATTAAAAGTGGTTTTTTATCAAGGATCCCAAAACCTGATTACATCAGTCCAAGGATGGACAACAAGAAAGGCTTAAGGAAAGCCTTGAGGAACACCTTCAGGAAAGGCTTGAGGAAATCCTTGAGGAACACCTTCAGGAAAGGCTTGAGGAAAGCCTTGAGGAAACAATTCAGGAAAGTAGTGAGGAAATTTGTGCAGAGCAAATTTTGAAAATCTCGCCATGTGAGAAAGGAGAAGGCGGCAGAAAAGAACGAAAAATCCCGCCTAAAACCAAAATTTAAACTTCCCAGATGCGGGAAAAATAAAAATTCACCTAAATTGAAATTTAAAACATCCCAAGGGTGGGAAAAGGAGAAATACGCCAAACCACCCATGGGAAACTAGGATCTAGGAGAAAAACCAGTTCCCATTGAATGGGAAAACCAGCTGAATGTAGAAAAAATCACTCTATACCAAAGGGTGAAACAGAAAAATAGAGATTACAGTAAAACCCATCAGAATGAGGACGAGTAGCAGTTAGGGATGCCATAAGATCATTCAAACTGTGATAAAACAAATCCCTTGCAAGCCTGAAAATATGAACAACAATCAGAGGATTTCCTCAGGCTACAAAATCCTCATGCAATGTATCACTAGCCTGAAAAGTGGGTCAGCATATAGAGGAAATCCATAGGCCACGAAGTCCTCATGCAGTGTAGAAAATATCCTACAAGGATGCTAGCCCAGTAGAGGAAGCAACAAAAGTAGAACAACACACCGTAGGAAAAATATAGAAAAGTACCAAAGGAACCCAAGAGGACAAAAATCGCAGGCAGCCTTTAACACCACCATCAAATAGCTTCACGTAAATATATGAGGAAAACCTACAAGGAAACAACAACTGAAATCCTAAAGAATAGAGTCACAGAAGAAAGCACATGATCCTCCTCCCCAAGAACAAAAATATGCTATGCAAAACTGCTCATGAAGCTGCTTTCCAATAGACTCAGCATTCTGCAATTGAAGATCCTCCAAGGGCAAATGTCAAGAATACACCATAAAAACCTGGAAAAAAACTAGGAAATCCAAGGAAAAATCCCTAAACAACCTAGAAAACCCAAGAAAAGTCCCAAGGAAATACCCAAAACCATCCCAAGACCCAAGCACCGAAGGAAAACCCCACCATAGGGCAAGGAAAGGGGTAGAACATTGGAACAGTGATCTCCCACCCCAAAGAGATCATCTGCAACACCATCCTGCCAAGAGGGAAGGGTTAAGGAAGTGCCAGGGAAACTAGGACAGGATCAGGGACCTGGGATAGGGCCAAGGAAGGGATGCAAGGAAGTGGAACAGGACTTCCATAGGAAGTCACCTATAGAGCCCTCCATCCAATATTGTATATTTGACTCGTCAATAGTATTGTGATTATTTTCATTCTATAATATTTTTATATTGTTGAATATTATATTGATTTATGTTATATTGAGATTTGTATGCATTAATACTATTTTCTAATTAAGTCTTCATTATATTTTATATTATTTTGGGACATTGGGACCAGTGATAATTTGGCTAAAAATCAAATAGGTATCAGGGTTAAAGGTAATTCATTGGCATTCTTCCCATAGACCTAGACAATGAATACTACTCTATTTGAGGAAAAATTAACTACTTTGGCAACAATTTAGACAAGGTCGATGCATATTTTTAGAGAATTTTGGGATCAAATTATCACTCCAAAAATAAAAAAATTTCAATGGCTAGTTCAAAAAAATAAAATTCTAAGGAAAAATATTTAAAATAGTTATTTTGGGCCCCCATATTTGTTCTAGATGCTTTAAATACTATGAAACTCAAGCCCATCTATTTTTTAAATGTGTGGAAGTTGTTATAATCTAGATTTCACTTGCTCTTAGCTTTGGAGTCTACATTAGAATCATATTAAATATTAAGTCTTGTGTTAGGAACCTACTATTAAAAATAAACTCACTCACAAACATATTGAAAATAAACATAAATTCATCAAAACACAAACTATTGCAATATGACATATAAATGCAAAAATGAACAATCTCACAAAGTAACATAGAAGAGCATGCCACTTTGAGAGGGCAAAATCCTTCAATATTTTTATTCAATTATGCAAAAAGATACATACATTCCTACTCCTCAGTTTTAAATATTTCATCTACCATCTAACTCTCAATGTTGGCTTACATGCAAAATGCCACCTAAGCTAGAATATCCTACCTACAAAATAGTTATATTCTTGATAACGGTTGCATATGATGGTGTCACTTGTCCCTACTTTTGATATTAGCAAGGAACAAATAGAAAAACCTTCAAATTATCAAGTGAGAAAAGGAATCAAGAGCAAACATGGATAAAGGAACACAATCTAAGTTGGTTGAACTTCTTTTTATCAAACAAAAAAATAATATTGGTAATTTATAGGAGATTCTATAAGTTCCTAATGAGATATAATTGCCATATCATGGAACATAATGGGTGCTAATGGACCATAAAAATAGAGGTGTATCAGGGACCTCTATTTAAGTAATAAGTTTGATATTATTTGTATCCAAGAAACTAAAATGATAAAGGAAGAAGTTTCCAAAACTATGAAAGTAGTATGGGCAAGATGTGAATGAGATGCTATGGATTTAGAAGTAGTATAAGGGGGAATTCTAACATGTTGGAATCCAATTAGAACCTCCTATGAAACCATTCATAAAAATAGGCATTGGATATCCTCATTAGTCACATGCTACTTTGCAAAAATTCATTTTATCCTTATCAAGGTCTATGGACCTACAAATCAGCCAGGTAGATCAAAAGTATAGAGTGGGACCTTTTTTTTGGTAGGTTATTTTGATTAAGAATGGGTTTTTATCAAGGATCCCAAAACCTGATTACATTGAAACTTGATTACATCAAAATTAGACAACCAAGGAAATACAACAAGACAGGCTTGAGGAAAGCTAAAAGGAACTAGAACAGGAAAGTTCCAGAGGAACTAAAATAGGATCCTATCAAGGATGGCGTAAAGGAAGCAATTCAGGATGTGAACTGAGAAACCTGTAGAGGAAGAGCAGGCAAGAACTGAAAGCCTGCCAGAAAATCGAATTTTAAAACTTTAGGTTCCAAAATAGAAATTTGAAAGTTGCCAAAGGTGGGAAAAGGAACCAAATTGCCCAAGCATCCAAAAATAATTTGAAACATATCATAGGAAGGAAAGGGATACGGGTGCTAGAATTTGAAATTTGAAATAGAATTTTGAATCCTCCCAAGGGTGGGAAAACCAGAAACCACCCATGGGAAACCGAAACCTGAACAAAAACTATTTTCCATGCTAGGGAAACTACAAATCCTATCATAATAGGGGTGAGAAACACCCAAGGATGGTAAAGAATCATGAAAATGGACAAAACCAATCCCTAGAATGCCTGAAAGATGAAGCAGCATAAAGAGGAATTCTGCAGGCGATGAAATCCTCATGTAGTGGAACTCCTACCTTAAAAAAGGTACAACATAAAGAGGAATTATGTAGGCAATGAAATCCTCATGTAGTGGAACAACACCTTGAAATATGAAGCAACTGTGAATCAGGAACAAGAAGAACTTCCCAGGCTATGAAATCCTCAAGTAGAAAAAAGGAATTCTACGAAAAACAATAGCCCAAAAGAGGAAATAGTAGCATCAAAACAACAAATCTGAAGGAAAATGCAGGAAAGTGATAGAGGAACCCAAAAGGAAAGAGTCATGAGGAAGCACTACTACAAAAATTAGAGCCCAAAATAAAAGGAATCAGCCATGCATCCCAGAAAACCTTCAGGACCATAGCTTTAAGGATGTAGAAAAGGAAATCCTACAAAAATTCAGCAGTAATAAAAGTAGTGCAGGATCCACCACTAGGAACCCAAAGAGAAGAGTCACAGTAGAAAGCACACGGTCCTCTTCCAAAATCGAAAGGATGCTATGCAAAACAACTCATGAATCTAGAATTCCTCAGACCCATCAACGAACAGCTTCAAGGAAATGGAAGAGGAAGTCCTAAAAGGATTCAGTAACAAGAACCACCACCTCAATCCCAAAGAGCAAAGTCACAGTATAAAGTGCAAGGTCCACCCAACCAAAAGGATGTTGTGCAAAACTGCTCATGAATCTAGAAATCCTTAGACCCACCAATCCACAACTAAATATCCCCTAAGAACAATTGTAAAGAAGACTTCCAAAAACAACCTGAGAAAAAAGGAAAATTCAAGGAAAAACCTTGAAAGATCTAAAAAACCTAGGAAAAGTCCTAGGTAAAAACCTAAACCCATCCCAGAACCCAGACACCGAAGGAAAAGGGTAGAATAGTGAAATAGAACAATGGAACAAAGGTTTTCCCACCATAGGGTAAGGAAAGGGGCAGAACAATGGAACAGTGATCTCTCCCCCCACAGGAGATCATCTGCAATACCTTCCAGCCAAAGAGGATGGAAAAAGGAGGTGCCAGGGAAGCTGGGATAGGATCAAGGACCTGGGACAGGGCCAAGGAAGGGATGCAGAAAAGTGGAATAGGACTTCCAAAGGAAGTCTCCTACAGAGCCAAGTATAGAGTGGGACCTTCATGAGAAGTAAAGACCAAGAAACCCAATTTATGATCATAGGAATTTTTAATGTCATAAAAAATTTGGATTAAATTTTTTTGGGAATTAGGAAAAATAACCCAAATTATGAGAGATTTCTTAATTTTTATTCAAAATAGTAATCTATGGGAGGTTGATTTTAAAGAGGATAACTATACATGGACTAACAACAGGACAATCCAGAACTTGATAGCAAAAAATTACATAGATGCATACTTTCATATCCTTGGCTAGATGAAGGCACATGTGCTAAAATTCATACCTTGACAAGGATTGGTTCAGATTACTAGCCAATAAGAGTCAAGATGGTGGTAAATGAATTAAAAAATTATCTTATTTTAAATATGAGTAGATGTGGGAAGACCAAACTCAATTTGTTGATATTATTGCATAGATGTGGAATTCTTTAGGAAATGATGGGTTGTATACACTTCCAAAAAAAATTAAATCAATGACATCTAGATTAAATGTTGGAACAAGAACACTTTTGGCAATATTTTTGAAAAGAAAGAACTAAAATATAAACTTTAAAAATTCCAAACAAGTGAGCACAATAATCCAAGATCAAAGGAAAGGGAGTTGCTAAATGAATATCAATATATTTTGAGTAAGGAAGAGAAATTTTGGAGATTAAAATCGATGCACACTTGGTTAATATAAGGAGATAAAAATATTTGTTTTCATTGGATGGCAATGGTATAGAGATCAACATCCATAATTATTAGAATTAAAATAGTAGAAGGGGTTTACATTGAATACAAGAGTAAAATCAGAAAGGAGGTGTGAACAAAAAAGATCAACACCATAAATAAAAATAAATCAAAACAAGTAGTGTGCACATGAAAATAATGATATCATATATTATTGAATTAAGAATCCTTGATCTCCATTTGTATACATCAATATGCCTTGAATCATGAAAAATGGTAAAACCCTCTTGCTCAACCAAACAACGGTGGTGTTCTCCAATCTTCTTTGCTCCAAACAAGGGTTGAGTGGGCTTCTTGAATATCCTTACAGGCCACTCCAAGCTACAACAACTATCAATAAAAGTATTTCCTGCACCTACACACATATAAACCACAACAAAGAATTAGTAACACCTATTGGGCCTCCAAAGTGTGAGGTCCTCTTAAATATAAAATTTTAGCCTACAAACCCTAGTTGAAATACTTGCAAAATGTGGAGTAGAATATAGGAAAATATGAGTTAAATAATAAAACAAAATGCCTTGTCAAAATTCATGATTTGTGATCTATGAATGTGTGAATGCTCAGTAGTTTTGGGGGGCTGGATGGACACCATACCAAATCTAGAAAATTCCTTGAAGCATCTGATGGATACCCTACAGTGTTTGTAAAATATCCTAAGGCATCTGCAAGTTGTGTCAAATGCTCGGTAAAGTCCAGATCTGGTTTGCAAGAGCTACAATGAGCAAATTATGGTGACAACAATAGCTAGGGTTTGTGCAAAAGTGCAAATGCAAATGATGTTTCTTTAAAAAATGTTTTCCATCATTATTCAAAAAAAGTGAATAACATTTTATGATTTCCCTCATTCATGTTAGGGTTGTGACAAAGCCAACGAGCGATCAAGATTAAAATATGAAGAGCAATTAAGATTTCACCTTGGTAAGTGACATGGATCATGATTAATGAGTGGAAAGGATTGTCACATGGTCCAATAAGATGGTGTTTTTATGGATAGCTTAGATTTATTCATATATATATATAATATTTATTTTTTTACAAGAAAAAAATTGTATTTTTATTTCAAGAGTGAAAGAAAATTACACTTCTCAGGTGCCTTAGCACAAACATAAACCCAAATAAAAGTAGATTAATAGGAATATATAATTATAATCGAGCATATAAGAGAGGAAAAAATCCCATATTTGAAATAGCACGGGGATAATAAGGATAAATATCCTTATATATCAATACTTAATCATCCAAACAATCTCCATAACCAAAAACTGGATAGGAATCAGTGAAGAAGAAACCAACAAAATAGATAAGAAATAGTTAGAAACTACCATAAAGCTCTAATAAAATAAAAATAGACCCACAATAAAAATCCCAGAGCTAGCATAGAAACTAGGGATATGATATGTGGTTGAAAGAAGAAACTCCATCCTTGTTCTCTTCCATTTGCAAGAAACCTTATGGAACCTGTTGAACTTCTTTTTATAACCTATATGCTTCTTGATTTAATTTTCTATAAACATGTGTAAGGGAGATATTTAAAAAAAGATAAATCACCTCTAGTAGTTCATATCCCACTAGTCTAAGCAGATTATATTTTAATTGAGTAGATATATTCATCCAATTGATGACTAGAGTGGAATATCCAAAAATTTGTAATTTTTTCATCTCTCCACAACACACTTCATTAGCAATCTCAAAACCTGAAACTCAGCAAAATTATTGTAACCTCTCCCAAGAACTACTTTAAATTTGATATAGTGGATATCCAAGAATTACATAATGCCTCCCATGCTACTAAAAGATGACTGTCTCTGACTAGCCCCATCAAAAAAACCCCATGGCTGAGACTTTTCAATGAACAAATTGTCTACTTATCAAGGTTTCTTATGTTTGTCAAGCCCTTTGTTGATTGATACCAAAGTCCTCACCTAAAATATGACTTGAAATGGGAGAATTAACTTCCCTTCAAAAATAGTTGCATTTCATGCCAACCATATACCCCAACATATAAGACATGGTAAAGAAAGAAATTGTTTCAACTCTTTAAACCATTGTCTTAAGCATACCTCCACTGTTTCTTCTTCCCAAATATATTGTACTCTAGTTATTTGTTTAGCTTCTACTCAAACCTATTGAGAAAAAAGAGCATTTGATTAAAAATGTGTGATGTTTTCCTCCTCTGATTGACACAACATACAAATACTTGGACCTTGTCTTCTTCTCCTCTAAAAAGCTTTCCAATTCAAAGCCTTGTTTCTAAAAGCTAACCACATGAAAATAATTGTATTTTTGGGTAGATAATTTCAAAATCTACTTCCACCATCAAGTAGGCCCTTGAGGATGAGGGTCAAAACTTTCTTTGTAACCAAGTCTAGCCGTATATTGACTGTGATAAGTGGAACAATATTTGATTAATTTGATGAAGTATAAATAATACATTAGGTCCAGGATTAGTCTGGAGGTTGTGGAACGACCCGAGACCAATATAGGCAGAGTTGTAACAAATAAAAACTAGCTTAAATTAATAAATCTAACAATATAAGATTGTTATGATTGAATTAATTAATAAAGGAAATATTGAAATATATTCTAACATCTCCCCTTATTACAATATTTCAAGAAACATATAACTATTAGCTATACTAGCATCCCCCCATTATTTTGAAATACATAGAGAATTATGAAATAATTCAAATTTGACACGTGCAAGTGCCTTAGTGAATATGTCTGCAACCTGATCATGGGTGGAGATGTACTGAAGCTGAATGTGGTGCCTTGGTACTTTGTCTCGAATAAAGTGGCATTGTGTATCAATGTGTTTGGTTTTTTCATGATGCACTGGATTCTTAACAAGGTTCAAAACACCCATGTTGTCACAGAACAAGTGTATTGGAGATTTTTATGGAAGACCCATACTTGTCAAGATGCGACACAACCATATCACTTCGCACATAGCTTCACGTACGACATGATACTCTACCTCTATTTATGAGATAGCAACCACCTGTTGCTTCTTGTTGTGCCAAGAGATAGGACCAAATCCAAGATGAAATAAATATCCTAAAGTTGATTTACAATCATCAAATGATCTGACATAGTCAGAGTCTGTGTATCCCTGTAAGAAGAATTTGTTGTTCTTATTGTATTCTAGGCCATATTCCATTATGCCATGGACATAGTGAAGAACTCATTTTACTGCTTTCCAATGTGTAGTCGTAGGTTCTTGCATGAACCTCGAAAGATAATTGATAGCAAATACGATATTTGGCCTAGTGTTGGTTAGATATATGAGACTCCCAATCAGTTGATGATAGAGAGTAGCATCTACCTGAGGTGATTTGTCATATCGTGATAACTGAAGACCTATTTCCATTGGTGTTGCCATCGACTTGCAGTCAGTCATGCAAGATTTTTCTAGTAGTGTCTTGGCATATTTTTTCTGGGACACTTTGATGTAGTGCTCCTTCTGGTTCACTTCTAGGCCAAGATAGTAATGGAGAAGTTTGAGATCTATAATTTCAAAATATTTGCTCAAATCCTATTTGACAGAAGAGATCATTATTTATGAACTCCTTGTTATGAGCATATCATCAACATAGAGTACAAGCAACACTATTTCAGAGCCTTGCTTCTTGAAATAGAGTTTTGCATCCGACGGACATCTCTTAAATCCATGATGCAGTAGGTGATTATCCATTTTTATGTACCAAGCCCGAGGGGCCTATTTCAAACCATATAAGGATTTGACCAATTTGCAAACTTTCTATTGTTGGCCTTCCACTTCAAATCCTTCCAATTGAGTAATGTAGACTTCCTCTTGGAGATCACCATTTAGAAAGGCACTCTTGACATCCATTTGGTTCACTTTCCACCCATACTATGTTGCCATAGCACAAAGAACTCAAATAGTTGTCATCCGAGTAGTAGGTGCAAAAGTTTCCTCATAGTCAATGCCTTATCTTTGAGCATAGCCCTTTACAACAAGTCAGGCCTTATGCTTATCTATTGTCCCATATGCCTTGTACTTGACTTTATACACCCATTTGCAGCCTATGGGATTCTTTTCGTATGGCAGATCGACAAGCTTCCAAGTTTTATTTTTTATCATAGACTTATACTCTGCATCCATAACGGCCTTCCACTGAGGCTCACCAAGAGCATCTTGCACTGATGCAGGTTCAAGTTTGTCTATTGAGGACATAAACACCCTATCATCATCAATATCCATATATTTTGTATCTCCCTTTAGATCTATAGAAAGTTCCTTAAAATATTGACATAGATCATCAACCCCAGTAATCTCTATTACAACTTTCTCCTATTGAGTTATGCTACGAGTACGAGGCTTATCCAATGTCAAATGCGATGGAGTGGATATCTTAGAGTCTCTAATTTTACTTGTATACCACTTTATATTTTTCTTCTATGGTGATGAAGAAGATGAAGAAGGACCTCCAACCTTGGATGAAGGAGACTTCTCAACCTTAGTTTCCACAAGGTCTAGGTATACATCTAATGTGTTTTCTAATGTGAAAGCCTCATCAGAAACTACATCTCTACTGATGTGTATCTTCTTGTTTAAAGGATCAATCAATCGATAACCCTTAGAGTGCTCATCATACCCAATAAGAATGCACTTCAATGTCTTCTCATCTAGCTTCTTCCTCTTTTCTTTTGGTATGTGCATGAATGCTTTACAACCAAAAATGCGTAGATGAGAGATGGAGGGTTTCCTGCCACTCCATGATTCCTATGGAGTCATTCATTGTAGGGCCTTAGTGGGTGCCCTATTCAACAGATATACTGCTATGGTGACAGCTTCTGCCCAATATTGTTGCCCAATTCTAGCTCCTGTGAGCATGCAACGAACCATTTCCATGATGGAACAATTCCTCATTTCAACAACTCCATTTTACTGAGGAGTATAAGCAATAGCCAATTTTTGTGTGATCCCATTTTTAGTTAAGAACTCAAAAAATTCTTTAGAGGTGAACTCCCCCCTCGATCTAAGTGGAGGGTCTTTATAGAAGTCCCTGACTCCTTTTCAACATATTTCTTGAATTGTTGAAAGAAGCCAAATGCTTCAGATTTCAGTTGAAGAAATAATACCAACACATTTCATGAGTAATCATCCATGAATAATTGAAAATGCCTCTTTCCCCATAATTGTTGGATGTTAAAGGACCGCACAGATCAGTGTGAACTAACTCCAAAGGTTTATTTGCTCTTGTAGAGATCCTTTCAAAAGGTACTCTATGCTGATTTCCTGCCAAGTAGTCATATCAAACTGGTAATGTGGTAGAAAGGGAAGGAATACCATTTACCATTTCATACTTAACTCAAGTAAGTAACCATAACTCATATGTCCATATCTCTTGTGTCATAGGGAAGTTGCCTCCTTTGTAGAGATAATCATGGCTACATCTGGAGAAGAGATAGTATCTAGGGAAAATAATCCATGCTTATATGAAGTGGTTGCAATGTTCTTACCCCTCCTGGTGATAGAACAACACATCTTTCCCCCCTCAACACTAAAGTTTACAACTATATTTTTGTCCAGAATTTGTGTGACTGACAACAAGTTGTTCGCCAATCCTAGAACATAGAGAACCTTCTCAATCTAACACTTGCCATCAGGAAGAGAAATAGAAACTGTTCCTTCTCCCTAAACCTTGTAGGTTTTATCATCGATAATAGTGACATGTTTGCCCTCTTTGGCCTCAAAAGACTCAAACCATGATTTGTCACCAGTCATGTGCTTACTATCTCCAAAATCGACATACCAAATAGGATCCGTCTGCTTGGATACTATGGTAGTCATGAGCACTTTGTGTGCTCTCTCAAAATCTGTGTCATATTCCTCAACAACAACATTCACTTGTTTTTGTGTGTTCTTTTGTGGTTTTTTCCAGCCTTTCTATTTTGATTGTTTGTTCTTATGCCAACATCTGTTTGTATCATGACCTTCTTTGTCATAGATCTTGCAATATCTCTTTTTCTATTGAGGTTGAGTTTTTTTTCCTTTTGAATCCTTTTGAGAACTACCTCCCTTCTAAAAATTACCCTTCTTATTTTACCCCTTCCTATTGGTGTATAGGGCAGTGTTAGAAGAATCATCTCGTTGTAGTTGGCATGCCTCCTCTTATTGAAGCATATTTACCAACTCAACATAGGTAACTTGTCTCTATGATACATGAAGTGAGGTAATCAACACTCTAAAATAATCTGGAAGAGCTCTCATTACCACTAAGGTAAGGAGCTTATCATCAACTAGTGCTGCTAAGGAATTTAATTTTTCTTTCAACTCAAACACTCTGCAAAGAAAATTTTCAACTGTCTCTCCCTATTTCATGCTTAGACTGTGTAATTGAGACTAAATAAATAGAATGGTGGAGTCATTCTTCCCTTCATATATAGTTTTAAGGGCATCCCATGCCACTTTACTATTTGGACAGTCAACAATATGAGGTTGAACTTCATCAGAAATAGTAAGCAAAATGAGCACTTTTGCTTTGCTATCTTTCTTTTCAAAGGCTTTCTTATCACCAGATAGAGTTGTGGCTCCAGCTAAAGATGAAGGTCTTACTGTTGTTCCAGACACAATTTCCCAAAGATCATCCATCTCTAGGATTACCTTCATTTTGTTTTTCCATGGTGTATAGTTTGGACCTTACAATAACTAATGAGCATCAGTCATTAGTTTTGTAGACATTATGAAGTTTCCTTATAACACCGGTCACCCCTTCGATATACCTTAATGCTAGGCCATTATACCATACAAAATACCCGCCCTTACATGAGGGAGACTATAGGTATTTTGAAAAACTAGAAAAATTACCCACCCTTACGTGAGGGAGACTATAGGTAATTTTAATGATTATACGATACGTGGTACTTAGGCGATACTGAAAGGGAATCACCTCGTTGATGGCATCGACCTTAGAAAGCCTTCAATCCTCATGTGTGGGGCGTAACCTCCCCTAAACACTTTGGATATCCAAACTTTCATCTGGATTTAAGCCTAAACATGAGAGTGATTGGGGTAGTGGATGGAGTAAAAAAATAGCAAAATAGTAAACTTATCTCTCCTCGATAATTAATAGAGAACAATCTCAGACATCGTTGTGGCAGCTATATTAGGCGATAGATACAGTAACGCAATCATGAAAAATTTACCTGTAAGTGTTGGCTAGAGGTATCACAAATACCGAAAATTGTAGTGCAATAAATTGCACGAATGGGTTTTAATTATTTTGGGGACTTAGAGAGTGAATTTGATTTTAACTTAAATGATGTAGTGCAATAAAAGGAAAAAATGCAACATACAACACAAAAGTTCCCACATAAATAACCCACTAGGTGTCGGGCACAGTCAAAAATGCACCTTTATAATAATGCCAAAATTTGCTTTTTCAAAAAATTAGTCTCAATCCCCCCTTGATTTTTTGAAAAAAAAATTACTCCCCCCCGTTAAAATTTCTCTTTATAAAGCATTTTAAAACATTATTTTATAACTAAAGTTAAAAAAAACAACTTTATCTTACATAGTAAAAAATTATTTAAAAAAAAAAACCTTAAACTATTATAAAATAAATTAAAATGATATTTAATTTTAACTTTAATTAAAGAATATTAAAAAAAAAAATTTAAAAATGAAAAAAAATTATACCTTTGAGGGGGGGGGTCGACGAAACTCAAACCCGCGACCTGAGGCTCTCGGAGCCTTAATCACTCGACTCACCGCCAGGTGAGCCAGTGGGCTGATCTACCACAGATCATGCTCCATGTAGTCTTAAGGATCCCCCGAAGGTGTAATAGCCCCTGCGACAGCGCTCCCTCCTCGTCCACCACTCGAGCAGAGCGCAGGTGGAATTGTTGTGGCAGATGCACCGATGACTCTTGGGTGGCGTAGAGGCGGCATGTAGGTGGTGATGATGTGGTTGGCTCACAGAGAGCCAAAATTTTCTCAAATCATGCCAAACCTTGATCCTTTTAGATCGTTTCTCTGCTACAGTGAGATACAAGACCAAAATGCACCTTAAAAACTACAAAAATGAAGGAGAATCACCTGAAATATGTCATCCATTGACACCCTACGTGAGGAAAAAAATAGTTTTGGAGGGTTTTGAAAAAATTAGATCAATTTCTAATCCATCCAATCTGCTTCGATTGGCTTCTTTCTTCCAAAAAATCACTCAGAAATCCAAAGCACTATAACCAGTGATAAGGAAAAATAGAAAGTGATTAATAGGTTTGACACTAGAATTTATAGGTGACGATGAATATTCTCCAGGTGACGCATGTGGTTGAATTTCCTCATCTGAGGTAGATTGCAGGTATATCCCACATGGATGGGATAGTCAACAGGTAAGGGTAATAAAAGGTTCTTTACTCCACAATGGAGTATAGCCTCTCGGGGAGAGGCTCTCATTCGAGATGGTCGTGGGGAAGCCTCGGTGTTGGCTCCCATGACATATGCTCTCTATGCCTTGCCCTTTCGACTGTGTGGTTGATTACCTCAAATTTCCTCTTTCGATCATGTCGTCGATTGCTTCGAATTGCTCCTTTCGACCGTATGGTCGATCGCCTTTAAGAAAAACCAAATTTTTCGAGAAATTAAAAAAAAATTCTCAAACTTTGAGAATTTTTTTTCTCAAATTCTGAAAAACTATTTCCAATTGAGATTTAAAAAAAATCTCCGCTCGTTTGCTCCGCTACTATGAGATCACTTAGAGAGAAATGAGAGTGGTGAAGGAAGAGCTCTAATACCATGTGATAAGCAGAACAACATTTGATTAATTTGACGAAGTATAAATAATACATTAGGGCCAAGATTAGTCCGAAGGTTGTGGAACCACTCGAGACCAATATAGGTGGAGTTGTAACAAATAACAACTAGCCTAAATTAATAAATCTAACAATATAAGATTGTTACGATTGAATTAATTAATAAAATAAATATTGAAATATATTCTAACATTGACCCCCAAATTTGTTGTATGCCCAAGCAATAGTATTTGGTTTAGCTCTTAGCTTGATATGACTCTCATTAATACTATTAGTGTAAGTCCTCCACAAAATAGGCTGCTCATCAGAAAAAACCAAGACCTGAGCCTGCTTCCAACCTTAGGTCCAAAGAGTAGAATAATCTGATTTCTCCACCTGATGAAGAAAGTAAAAACCCTTGTCTTGTAAAGAGCTTATCATAGCTTCCAACAACAAAATGTTTTCTTGACAACCCAAAATAGAATCAACCCTATTTTAACTTGTTCACGATTGCCCACTTTCCAAGCCAAATATTTTACAATCATAGGAAATACCTACACTAGTACCTTCCATTGAATGTAAACATTTTTAATGATTTTCTATAGACTTCTGATCCAATACATAAAGATACCTAGAAAAATATACTTATATTCAATAATTTTCTTCCATAATCCTTCTCTGGTCCAAATCCTCCATAAAAATTTTGTTGCCAAAGAAGAACCAAAAATATGATATTTTAAACCCCAACCACCTTCCTCCTTTGGCCTATAAATACTTTGCCACTTAACTAAAGGAATGCCTTCATGTCCCTTGCATCCATTCTAAAGACATTTGAAGTAGATTTTTCTTATTTTCTTTATAACTCCTTTGGGAATGAAGGCGGAGGAGTGCTAAAACATACGAATTACCTCAAGAACCAACTTTACAAGTGTTAATATCCCACCAATAGACAACCATCTATTACACCAATGGTTAATCCTAAATTCAATATTCTCTAAAAGCCATCCCTAATCTCTCTTCCTGTAAGTATTTGGCTTCAATACAAACCCCAAATACTTAAAGCCTTCCTAGAAATCTAAGAGATTAAAATGAAAATTTTTGATTAGATCCTGTTTAGTCTCCTACTCTAGACCATTAAAGCAAATAGAGGATTTTTGAAAATTTATCTCCATGCCGGTAGCAATATTATAAGTGTCCAATATTTTCTTCAACTTTCTAACTTCCCTTAAACTTCCATTTGTGAACAACAATACATTATCAATAAATAATAAATGAGATAAATAAAGGACCCCCACTATTAGAGTTAGGATATATTACATAATTTGGGTCATGTAAATGTACCACCTTTAGTACATAGTTAGAGTAGGAGATTATTTTAAGGGGAATTTAGGTACTTACTTCAAGAAATGTAATAAATGCACAAGTGTCAATGTTGTAATGTGAAAGGTGTCCACTTGTATAGCTAGGTAGAGTGTTGGCCAAGAAACCTATCTTCCTATATAAAGGGCTCATAGATATAGAATATAGATATCAAGTGCATTATAGTAGAGAGTAGTAGATAGTAGTAGAACTCCTGTATGGAGTACAATGTAGTTCTTTAGCTTATATTAATGGAGTGACCATTACCTCCATATTGCATTGTATTTTCATCATTTCTATTTATAGTATATTTTAGTCATATTGCATAATCACTCTCTCATATTTTTTGCATCTTATTAGGACCTGTGTTAGATCTCTCCCACTACATATATCCTCAAAAGGTAACATTGGTTTTAGATCCATAAAGAATCAATATAGAATTAGGGAAAGTCATCATTGCTACTGTTTGTTTGCATATTTGCAAATTGAATCTGTTGTTGTGCACCATTGCATGCAAATATTTCCACTAAGAATAATTTGATAGAAAAAACCATAGTAGTCAATAGGATTAGAGAGAGTCACAGGAATATTGAAAGGACTGAAATAAATCTCAGTTATAGAAAGTATGAGATTACATTTGGCTAGAGTCTTTCCACAGAGTTGTAGAAAAACTTGTGAAGATTAGGACTCAATATTCATACCACTATATTGACAAATCAACTAGTGAGTATTATTAGCTCTAGAATTATAAATTCTTTTATTCCAATTTTTAACAATTTATTATAGGAAAATGAGATTCATGAAAATGTTGGGAAGATTCCTACAAGAGAATTAGGAAGAATATCTTCTTATAATTATTCCAGCACTTGCAGCAATAAGGATAATACTGAATATTTCAAAGACCTCAAAAAAAATATCTCTTTACAAGAGTTGCAATATTGCATATTACAAAAGAGAGTAAAAGGCCACATTAGCATTACAACATACTCAAGGAAGAAGAGACTCCAAAATATGAGTCAAGGAGGAGGAAGGATATTGGTGATCTCCATTCAAGATCAATACCTATAGAGTGCAAAAGCAAAAAAGTCCATAGAAGCGTTGATCCAAAAGAAAGGGCTACAAAAGCCCTGATACAAAAGAGAGGGCCATAAAAGCCCTAATACAAAAGAAAGAGCTATAAAAACCCTGATTAAGAAGAAGACTCCAGAGAAGAGTTTTAGAAGAATATTTCCTAATTCAGAAGAAGATTTCTTGATTTAGAAGAAGACTCCATAGAAGAGTCCATGAGAAATAAAAGATAGGATATTGGTGATATCCATTAAAGACTATGAATTGCAGATTAGGTAGAGTCTTTCCACAAGACTATGAAGACTAGGACTTGGCACAAAACTTATACCACTAGTTTCAATAATAACTAGTGAAGATTGAAAAGGATTGAGAAAAGACCCCATTGGAAACAACAAATTGAAGATCTATTCTAGAAGAAGCTGAAGAGATCCATAGAAGATCTCATTGAAGAACTTTCAATATTGGAAGATTGAAGAAGGACCAACAAGGTCCCATTCCAGAATCTAAAAGTAGTAGTTTGAGAAGAATATTTCATCATCAACACTTCTATAAGTAGAAGGTTGAAGAAAATATCTATGTTGGAAGACCAAAGAAGCTACACGATAGAAGACCTTGGAGAGGTATCAAGGAGGAAAAAGAAGAAGGCTTGGAGAGCCTTGTTACATATCTTGTAGAAGCATCAAAGAAAGAGTTCCTAGGAGAACTCATTGAATAAATCCACTACCAAGGAAAAACTCCTGATCATGAAGGACTTGGTACAATTATCGCCATCCAAAAACAAGCCCAAGAAGAAGAAGAATTTGGTAAAGAGTGCCAAATCTAGAAGAAGAATCCAGTTAAGATCTCAGGACATTCAGAATCTTGAGAAGAATAAGATCATGTTTGAAGTTAGAATTCAACAAGAAGATTGAAGGAAGAGTCACACAGAAGAAGCCTACTAAATCTAAGATATTTTGAGATTACCTCTCACAAGAACATACAGTTCAGAGATAAAATTTCTTTGAATCTATAGCTAAAAACAAAATATCACTAGAAGGATCAAGCCACCAAACCCTAGGCTCAAGATTGAAATTTCAATACCATAGGTTGGTGAAGCAAGAATCTATTTTTTATACCCAACAAGCAGCTGTGAATTCATCCATTACAAGGCATCAAATTGGTGAATCAAACACCAAGATCTACATCTACTACAAAAGCCATTAAAGGTAAGCAACTAGGGTGAAATTAGTTGAACTTCAAATTAGGGTTCATTATTAAATTTTATTAAGCACCATATTTGGATTAAATTTGCAAGGAGAAGGACTCATATTATAGTCTTCAAGAAAGTACAAAATGGAGAATTCATTTTAAAATATATTTGAACATTAAATAAGATTTAGATATTTTTTGAAAGAAATAAAATTATCACTTACCTACTATCTATCTAGAAAGCAAGAAGACTACATCCTACAATATTGATTGTACTGAAAATTGCAGATTATTCATTAAGGGTTCTTTATAGATTACTCATAAAAGTTGTAGATATTATTAAGTACATTTGGAATTACTTTGAGAGAATATTTACAAGGGAAATAAGGTGAGATTATTGCTACCATTAAAGTGCACCATTAATCCATTAGCATTATACTAGTTGATCTTTAACTAGTTAATCTCAAGAAATTAGTTTGTATGTTGATTGTTAAAGGCACAAAACTAGCGCAACATCTACAATATTTCATGGCTAAAATAAACAACCACTACAAGTTGAAATGTGGATAAGGAATCCACCATTAAATACCTTGAATTAAGCCTCAAATCGAGACTTGGTGAGTCTCAATATTCAAGGAATATATAAGGGTTTCATTTAAGTGCAAAGTGCAGAAATCCTTACTCTAAAAATCAGCATTATCTTGGATTAAATCTTAATAAATTATCCAAAAAAGAAGATTAATGAATGCAAGGAGTTGCCTCATAAAAATTAGAAAGTATTTCCTAAAAATATTCGTCATATTGGTGCGAATCTAACTATTACAAAGCACCTCTTTTGTTCTTTCAAAGGATAAAAGAATATCTCATTATAAGAAACATCATGATCATTATTTCCGTAGGTATTAGGGTAAATCTTGAGCAAGAGGAAAGATCCATATTAGATCTTGCACTATCAAGGTATTAAAAACACCATTTATCCATGTCCAATCCAGCCCTAGAAGCAAGCATTTCACCTGCAATATTGGAGCTATTATCATTCGAGTCTACATAGAGAAATGGCAACATACATAAGGATATTATCTATGTATCAAGCTAAAGCACAAGGGACTATTACAGAAGCTACAAATATAGCATAAAATAACAAAGAGAAGGTTCTATACCCAAGGACATTACTTGGAGAGAGCAATCACCAGAAAGTGCATAAAAAGGCTACAATAAGACCGCCATTAGGAGTGCCATAGAATCCTGGAGCATTACAACTAGAGCCATCCATTATCCTCATCATGATAACACGCAAAAGGAGAAGAGGATATTCTTGCATTCCAAGAAACATATAAAGCCAATATTCAATACAAAGATATAGGCAAAAATAATACTACAATGCTCATCCATGGAGTGTTACAAGAAAGGATTACATATGCACAAGCCTTGAGTTCCACTTGGTAAAATATTTCTAAGCACCCCAATATTAATGAATAATCTAGTGCTCACTTAAAAGGGAGTTAAAAATCTTTGGGGGGGTTACCACAAAATTCATTATTGTATAAAGGTACATTGGAATATCAATGCCTACTTAGTAATGCTCAAGTGATACTTATTTGCAATCTGCAAGGAAATAATCCTATTTAAGGTACCCACTTTGGAGAAGAAAAATAGAATGAGGTCAAACAAGGTCAAAAATTGAATGGTTTGAAGCACGTTCATAGGGAGGAGGCTAATTCAAGCCTGTGCACCATTCAGTACCTTATTCATGGAGGATATTCATCATAGACCAGCAATACCAGCATATCATTCATGGAGAATATTCATCATAGATCAAAAATACCAGTGCCTCATTCTTGGAGGATATTTGTCATAGACCAAACACCATTTACAGAGGATATAAGCGCTACTCAAGGGAGAAACCAACACTAATCAAAGAAGACATTGACTTCCAATGCACACCACATTCCAAAAGGTTTTAAATCAGCCACCTCACAACATCAAGGCAAGATAATCAGTAGTGTTATTAAGGTAAAATTTGATATTATTTATTTCTTGCTAAATTTATATTAGAGTTATAAGGGTACATTATATTTACTATTGCAATCATCTATTTAGCATTAGTAATATATTAAGCAAGCATATTTCAAGAATATTTATATTTGCAAATAATAAAGTAGGAGGTATAATATTTTTCAACTTGGAAATTAAAACCTTATCATTGCAAATATTATTGTTTTCTAATATTCCAAATTAGGGAGTTATAAGGAATACTACACCAAATAAATTATTGGAATTTAGAAACATTAAATATCAAATATCAAAGGCTATAAAATAAGGTTCATTAAGGATTATAAATATTTATTAATTAGTTGGTATACTTATCTCAAAATACAATAAAGGGATAAAAGGAATCCAACCATTAAGACCTCGTCAAATTAGAAAGTGCTTAAGTTCAATAGGAGTAATAAGGTGTAATAAAGTTGATTTTTGTTATTTACAAAAAATTACAAAATCAAATCAAATTTGAATTATTATTCTCATAAAGCACTTTATCAATAATATAGCATATCCAAAATAACTAGGGAGTCATAAGGCATTCTACAAAACTTGATAATAATAGCATCCATAAGAGTTTATCAAGTACCCAATTCATTTGGGAGTCATAAGGTTTCTACAAAATTTAAATTCTACAAGTATTTTTATTAAATCAAAATCACATCTTTTAATTAGGGAGATATAAGGAAGCCTACAAAACCTAAGTCCTACAAAATATTTTATCAAATCAATCTTAAACACTCTAAACTGGGGAGTTATAAGGTAGACCACTTAGAAGATTCTATCTCATAAAATACAAGCTCTATCAAAGTACTTTATACTCTAATCCATGGAGCTATAAGGATGTCTACCTCAAGCAATACAATAAACAATGATATGAACAACATTATTAGAAAGTAAAGAACAAGTGTCATAAAAAGTGGAATCAAGAATTCACTTATAAAGTTTGAAGGAAACTTAATCCTACTTCAAAAGGATACATAGTGAAGCTTTAAGAGATAGGTTTGAAGCTATGGAGCATTATCTACATGCTCGACTCACTGAAGCAATTGATAATGGAAATATTGAGATTCAAATTCCTTTAGAATATGGGAGCATACTATACATGGCACTACTTACATTCAAATGTTATAAGTATGAAAACATGGAACAAAAAGGAATTACTTAAACTAAAGATAAAAATAGATGAATCATTCCTAACAAATATATTTTAATCCTCATGCAGTATTAGTACTTCAAGTTCTACTAACTCAAAAAATTATCATGATGCTCTAAGTGTATGTTTAGAAATCTCTATACAGGACAAAGAGAATGATGACAAGGACAAAAGAAAAGAGAAAATGTTATTGCAAGAATTGGGTGATAGCACATCCAGCTATGAAAGTACTGAATCCAACAAAGAAGAAGATGAAGAACCAATCCAAATAGGCACATAGTGCAATGTAAATTAAAAATAATAAAAAGAAGCAAATCAAGCTGAAGACCATCCTCAAGAAGAATATCCACATTGAATATTGAAATCTTCAATACCCAAATAATGTAATATAGGGGGGTGTTAAAGTTAGGATATATTACATCATTTGGGTCATGTAAATGTACCACATTTGGCACATAGTTAGAGTAGGATGTTACTTTAGGGGGAAGTTAGCTACTTACTTCAAGCAATGTAATAAATGCACAAGTGTTAATGTGCAAGTTACAATGTGCAAGGTGTCCACTTGTACAACTAGGTAGAGTGTTGGCCAAGGAATCTATCTTCCTATATAAAGGGCCTCATAGATATATAATATATATATCAAGTGCATTATAGTAGAGAGTAGTAGATAGTATTATAACTCTTGTATAGAGTACAATGTAAATCTTTAGCTTATATTAATGGAGTGACCATTACCTCCATCCTACATTGTATTTCTATAATTTCTATTTATAGTATATTTCAATCATATTGCAGAATCACTCTCTATCATATTTTTTGCATCTTATTAGGACATGTGTTAGATCTCTCCCACTACATATATCCTCAAAAGGTAACACCCACTTTGATATCAAACAAGGATCCTACCCTCTTTGCATCTAAAATAGCTCTACTCAATCCTTTAGCAACCAACAAAAAAAGTAAAGGAGATAAAGGACATCCCTGTCTCAGTCCTCTCGAGGGTCCACAGAATTTGGAAGCTGATACATTGATAAGAACAAAAAAAATATAGAATAAATACATCCCATAATCCACTTTACTATTAGATAGATAAAACCCACATGTAAGAGCATCAATATGAGATACAACCAACTAGTTCTATAATAAGCTTTAGATAGATCTAGTTTAAGGACCATTGCAAGAATATTTTTTATTTTAACAGAGTGAAGGCCCTCTTGTGTAACTCCTATGGCTTCAAAAATATATCTACCTACTAAAAACCCAAATTGCTCCTGGGAAATAACTTTAAAGAAATTCTTTTTCAATCTAACAACCAGTATCTTTGCAATGATTTTATAGATATAATTACACAATGAAATAGGTCTAAATTCATCAAACATTTTAGGCATCTCCTTTTTTGGAATCAAAGCTAAAAAAGTAGAGTTAAAATCCCCCAAAACCTGACCACTCAATCTAACTTCCTCCATTACTCGGAGATCCTCCTCAACTACATCATAGAAAACTAACAAAAACTCCACAAGCCATACATTAGGCCCTGGATATTTATCTTTTTTGAAAGAAGTTAGAATAGATTTCAGTTCTCCCTTTGTGACCTCCTTCATAAGTAACTGATTGTCCTCCTCTATCTCAAAATTGGGGAAGAAAGTAGTTAACTTTAAAATTTTCCCAATATTGACTCTATCAGGTTATTTATAGATAGATTGAAAATGTTTTACTCCCAAATTTGCTAACTCAAAAAAACTCCTAACGAGGACCCCTTCTTCATTCTACATATCCAAAATAGTGTTAAAATTCTTCCTATGATTAGCAAAATTATGAAAAAACTTAGTATTTTCATCCCCTTTTTTTAACCATAAAGCTCTAATTTTCATTCTCCATTCAGCTTCCCTCCACTCCAAGAATTTTTTCTTCTTAATTTCTAGTTCAACCAGTCTTGTTTTCTTCTCCTATTTAAAAAAACTAGCCTCATTATTTTAATGAATTTATAAGATTTTCTTCTCCACAAACTTAATATCTCTATCCATTCTCTTCTTTTTAACTGCAATCCAATATGATACAAATCCTTTTAATTTTTTAGAGGAGCAACAAATTGAAAACTTGTTGATGACCTGGAAATTTGGTCATAACCAATCCATTCTTTTTAATCAGTTTTGAAAATTGTCTTCCTCCAACCAAATTGGATTGAGCTTAAAAGTACTGGTAGGTTTTGCCTCTTGAATTTCTAATTGAAGAAAAATAGGAAAGTAATATGATCCACCTCCACTCTCAATCTATGATTTTTTTTGTTTATTTCATTGTATAATATCTTTAAGATAAAAAAATTTCCCAACCTCTTTGAGATCCTAGTTTTCCAGACTCTATTATTTCTCCACATAGGCATTAATTTTATTGGTTCTAAATCAATTAAACCAACTTATTCAATATTATGCTTGAAGTAATCTACAAGTCTATCAAGTCTTGCAGATTCTCCCCAAACCTCACTTCTATTCATAGTAAAGTTTAAGTCCCCACCAATGATAACTCTTTCA
This sequence comes from Wollemia nobilis, assembly GCA_028583015.1. NCBI lineage: Eukaryota > Viridiplantae > Streptophyta > Pinopsida > Araucariales > Araucariaceae > Wollemia > Wollemia nobilis. The sequence goes on from JAQPPZ010000523.1 coordinate 29,426,008, forward strand.
TCCCTAACACACCTTTGGGATAAAAAATCATCCTAGAAGACCTACCTATATTCATAGGGACCATAAAAATTAATAACTGATAACCTCAAACCCGTATTTAAAAAATAATTCTATCCACAAGCCTAAAACCATAAAGGAAGAATTAATTAAGGATACTGAGTTCTTCCAACCAATTAAAAACACCCCCTAAACTTTTGGTAGCATCCAGATCCAAGAACTCACAGTCTCTAAGCAATTTACTTAACCCTTAAATGACTTTTTTACTTGTCCCCATAGTTTCTTGTAGAAGGATAATATCTAGATTATGAATTTCCACCAGCCTGGCTAAGGTAAGTCTTTTAAAGGGATTACCAAGACCTCAGATATTACAGGATAACAAGATCATTTAAACATCTTAGAGGGATTTTATACTTCTCTAAGGATACCTTTTATTGATTTTTGTTTACCCTACTAAATTTTCCTCAAAGCCTTATCATGTGCATGAAAAAAAATGATATTCTACCTACTGAAGTAGTGGAAGATTTCTTTATATGGTCCAGAAATAACCCTAACCTTCCAAAAACTACACAAGTTCTCAGCTTGAATTCCCTTTTCGTAGAATGTAACAAATATCTACAAGAAGAACCTATCTCCAAACCATCCCCTAAAATAGATACCTCCCTAGAATATTCACTTGATATACCACACAGACTTCCCTCAATAGTAGAAATATTTGGATCACAATCCCTATTCAATGTGTTTGAGGTTGCCGACCCATTGTCCAAAATATTAAAAAATTTCTTGTCCCTGGGACTTATCTTCGAATATTCATAAGGAAGTGTACAAAGTTCTTTATTACCTAATTCCATATTATTCTCGAAATAAGAAGTTATTAGAATTGAGGGATGCTTTTCGTAGGATTGCCCAAACTGTCAAACTTGTTTTGGCCATATTTCACTCTTTCAAACTTGGATTGAGCTAAATGAGGGTAGATGCCTAAAAAACCCTATAACATCTCCATCAACTTCATATAATTTGTAGCAACATAGATCCTAGCACATCCCTATGTGCGAAAAATAGTTTTAGTAAGCAATTGTGTGAGGGTTTCATCTGGGTTGAGTGCAAGTAGCTCTAGAGGTTGGTTTTCAAGGCCTTTGGGCCTTAGTGGCCAATATTTTTGTGGTTTATACTCAATATTTTAGCAGGATATGTTGCAGGTGATCCAAGATGGGTTAGAAAATTATCTTTCAACAGATCATACTATGAATTTGAGTGACAACGGCTTCCAATTTGCTACATAAAATAAAAGTGAAAATTATACCTTTCCATGACATATAGGACAAGGATTAATGAGTCCACAAAATAAGTTTCAAGTAGCTTATCAAAAAATAGCTCACATCTTAAGTGAATATGGTGCTAAGGTGCACCCAAAAAATAAATCTTCTGTAAAAATCCCTATCAAGGGTAATAATTTTGAAGACTCAACCCCAAAAATGAATTTTGTGAATGCCCTCCATGGTGGACAACCTTATCCCAATGCTAATATTAATCTTAGGGCTTACCATAAACCTCTAAGAATACCTAATATTGATCCTAGGAAAATGGATTCAATATGTCTTAAAGAAGCTGATGGAACTCCTATTGTTAAGCTTGATATGGGTAATATTCATACTGGCATTGAAGATCTAGAAAAATAAGAACTAATTTATCAGTTTGTGGGTTTTTGTTCGAGTCTATCTACATTCAAATTTTGATCTGCAAAAAGCTGGAAAACTAAAGGTGAGTTACAAATCTCTATTTATCCAAATGGTTATTTTCTTGTTTTATTTTCAAATAATGAAGATAGAGAGAAAAATTTTCAAGGGTTCCTTGGTTCTTTGGTAGGGTGGGGCTTTTCATGAAGCCCTGGCATACTAAAATTAAAGTTGAAGAAGAGATGCCTTCTATAGCTCTCATGTGGGTTAGACTCTTTGGCCTCCCTATTGAATTTTGGAATCCTACTATTTTTTCTTCAATTGGAAATTCTTTAGAAACTTTTATGATGACTTTTGATTATACTCAAAATTTTGAACATATTATTTATGCTCGTATTTTTTTTTTAATGAATTTTGACAAACCCCTACCTAAAAATATCACATTACAATTTAGGGAAGACACTTGGGAGCAAGTAGTGGACTATGAGAACATTCCTTTTCATTGTAGATTTTTCCATGAGTATGGTCATTTGGCTAGTGCTTGCCCAAATAAAATTCCTGATCAAGAAAAGAAGATATAAACTCAGCAAGTTTCCAAATGCCTAAGAAGGAGAACACTCAGAAAAAACCATTTATGAAGGATCATTCAAAGTCATCTGCTAATATGTTTGAAATCGTTTCCAAAAATGATATCCCAAGTGAGGAAGAGGAAATAATGGAGATAGAAATATTAGAAACACAATTTATAGATGAAGGGAAGAACTCAGAGACAAACCAACAAATCAAATGTTTTCAACAAAAAAAAAGGAGAAAATATTCACAAGAAAAATAATCTTTTAAATGTTAAAATTTCAAATAATACATGTCCTAATATAGACTTTGTTGAACATTCTGGTAACATTTTGACTGTGTACAAGCATTCAAGGCTAGAAGCCATCTCAGATTCAATTGGAGTAAGTCAAGAAATAGGGAAAAAAAAACTGAAGATGGATTCTAATCAAAAGGTAGGTCGCAAGACCAATCAATATCATATGGTAAAAGAAGGTGAAAAGCTTGTAGAGGAAGGTAAGATTAATGCCCTTCCCAATATTTTTAGCCTTGGTATTAATGAAGATCATCACTTGGAATATTAGAGGACTCAAAGGGAGTCTTTCAAAACAAAATAAAATTAGAAGAATGATTTAGATAAATCATCCACATATTGTTTTCCTTCAAGAAACGAAGATGTCAATAGAGTATATGGACTCAATTGCTAGTAAAATTTGGCCAGCTAGAAAAGTTATTTCCCTCATTTCCTAGGGGACTTCTGGTGGCATTGCTTGTCTTTGGGACCTAGCAGAGGTAGTTATTGACCATATTCAAAGTATACATTCTAACAAAATTATGCTTTGCATTATTTTTTATGCTCCAACTACTTTGGAGGAAAAAATAAGACAGTGGAAGGATATAACTTATATTATCTCTCATTTTCCTAAAGCTTGGATCTTGATCGGAGGAGATTTCAATACCATCCTCTCTCTGGATGAGAAAATGGGGGGAAATAGAAATTTAGACATAAGCACTAACCTCATGAGTGAATATATTGCAAACCTCCATCTTGTGGACATCCAACCAGATAATGGCCTTATGACTTGGTATAATAGAAGGAAAGGCTTAGCTTGTATAATGGAGAGATTGGATAGGTTTTTGCTCTCTAAAAATGTCTTAATCCATGGTCACATTCCTAAAGTGAAGACTCTTAACAATGGTGGTTTGAATCACTAACTAGTCATGGTGGAAATATGGAAAACCAATGTGAGTTTCTCTTTTTTTCATTTTCAATTAATGTGGCATAGAGACAGTTTCTTTAGACCTTGTGTGCAACAATGATGTAAGGAAGTTAAGCCTAGGTATGGGACTAAGATGTTCTATTTTACCAAAATTTTGCAATACATTAAATCCAAAATCAAGACTTGGAACTGGAAGAAGTTTGGGGATGTCCATAAAAAAATATGAAGTTATTGCTCAACTTGAAAATTTGAATAAGAAAATCCATTTAGATGGCCTCACTGAGAGTAGAAGTGCAGATGAAATTAAACTCACAATCCAGTTAGAGGAATGGGAAAAAAAGAAGAACTCTTATGGAAGCAAAAATATAGAATTCAATGGCTCAAAGAAGGAGATCAAAACACAAATTTCTTCCACAAATCTCTTCTAGCTTGAAGATCTCACAACTTTATTTCTTCCTTAAAATTAGATTCTAGAGATGTTGTCTACACTTGGGATGGCATAAAATCTATTGTTGTCATTTACTTTTCCAATATTTTTGTTGCTACTCCTCTTGATTCAGCTTCTCAACAAAATGCTCTTCAAGAAATCCCTTCTCTTATCACTTTTGAGGAGAAGTCTATTTTGACTACTCATGTTACTATCAATGAGCTTCAATAGGTAGTTTTTAAAATGCAAAAATGGAAAACCTTGGATCATGATGGTTTTCTCATTGAGTTCTACCAAGATTTATGGGATATCCTTCATGCTGATTTATTAGAGGTGGTGGAAGAAGCTAAGAAATCCAAAGAAATTTTTAAGGTTATCAATAAAACTTATATTACTCTTGTTCCAAAAGCTCAAGAGGTTGATCATATCTCAATTTTTAGACCTATTGCTTTATGTAATGTTCTTCTCAAAATCATTACTAAGATCATGGAAGAAAGGTTGAAGCCTCTTTTGCATAAGATTATTTCCCCTGAATAAGGGGGTTATGTGGAAGTCTGTCAAATAGTAGATAAGATAGTTCTTGCTCAGGAAGCCATAAATTCCATGGATATGCAAAAATCTCCTTCCATGTTCATTCAGTTAGACTTATCCAAAGCTTATGATAGAGTGGATTGACACTTCCTTATCAAAGTTTTGAGGCAATTTGCTTTCTCTTAGGATTGGATGGATTGGATTATGGGATGTATCTCTTCAATTTCCTACTTATATCATATCAATGAAATGCCTTCTTAGTTATTCCCAGATTCCATAGGTATTAGGCAAGGTGACCCTATTGAGGTGTGATTTTGTCAGGTTACGAAACCACTCAACAACTTAGAATTTAAATTATCTCTTGCAAAGAACATAATATTTCTCCAAGGTTCTCACTTAATGTTTTATGTGTCATGCATAGATGTTTATATAAGTGCCTGAATAAACTCTTGGGTTTGCAAGTTTCTGTTTACAAGGGGCCTAGGAATTAAGTAAATGATTTCAAGTTTATCATGTATAACATGCTTTTCACCAAATTCTATTATCCAAATGATAAAGTAAATCTGCCTTATGATTAAGATCTATTGATGCAAACTTAACAATACCATTGATTAAAATACTTTCAAAACTAATTTGAAATAACAATTTGCCTTAGCATTTTAATTAATGTGAAATTTCAATTACCTTAATAAAAATTAAAGTATGTGAAATTTCAAAATGATGATATAAACCCTGATTATAAATATTCACCTTTAAAACCTATGGTTTAATCAATGAATAGATTTTATTCATCTCCAAATAAAATTAACATTGAACTATTTGAGATAATGAATAAAAAATAAAAATGTTTAACCCCAAAATCATAAGGTTTTAAAAACCTTATTAATCATAAATTCATAGGGTTTTCTATAAATATTATTTATGAATTGTGAGTTCTATGATTTAAAATCAAGTTCATAAATGTACTTCCTTATTATATTTTTTTATTAAATATTTATGAAATCAAATATTTAATAACCAACATAATATTCCAATGTAATGTTTGGATTTGTGCATAAATAAATTATACTTAAAACATGAAATCCAAACAAACTTTAATAAAATAAATCACTTCTAATTCTCAACCTTATTAAATCAAAGTTAGAACCAGAATACTTATTTATAAAACATTTTATTCATCCCAAATATAAAATCAACATTAAAATATTTGGAAAATGAAATAAAGTAATAATATTTAACCCTAAAATTGTAAGATTTTCAAATCTTATAATTATAATCCATAGGGTTTTAATATAAAATTGATCTATGAACTGTGAATTTTATACTTTGAAAATCAAGTTCATAAATATGTTTTTCTCATATTATTTTCTTATTAAATATTTATGGAATAAAATATTTAATAACAAATATAATCCTCTCAATGTAGGGTTTGAATCGGTAAATAAATAAAATGATATTTGAAGCATGAAATCCAAACAAATTTCAATAAAAGATATCAACTCTAATTCTCAACTTTATTAAATCAAAGTTGAAACCATAGTACTCATTTATCTTTTATATATTTATTTATTTAAATATTAAAATAATTTAATATTTAAATAAATTATTGATAACCTAGTGTAAGGTTTAATTCTTATGAAATTGAACTAGGCTATGTAAAAATGATTTAGTATAAAATAAATAATCAAAAGTTTTATGATAAGAAAATAATCCTCTATCTCGGACAAATGACACAGACAAAACCAATCATAGAAAATTAAACCAAATCACTATTTACCAATATTCACATAGCAGAACAATGACATGATGCAATCTTCAAGGGAATATTAATTATTGAAAAATTATATTAAACATTTTTTTCAATTTCAAATACAGACTATGCACATATTTGAATCCAAAATATTTAATATAAAATATTGATCTTACAATAAGCTTGACTTCTCTACAATATGGACTTCTTTGTATCTTCTTCAAAACATTACTTTGGCTCCTTTCAACTTCTTTCTCCTCCTTCTCTGCAAAAAATGTCCGACCCTCTCTTTGGTTTCTAATTCTCCATTTATAACTTGAGAAATTCGTTCCTCTTGATTAGTTTACTCCGTTTCGTCAGTTTTTAAAAAACGAATTCTTGAAACCCTAATATCAATAAAGCCTTTTCAAAGGATTTAATATTTCTCCTCATTGGCATTCAAAAATTAAAGTTATAATCATGTCAATAAGACCAAATATTAATTAGAATATAAAACATTTATAAAATAACATTCTTAAATATAATTAAATTATAAAGTTATAAAACTTTATAATTTAATTAATTTAAAACATATTCATTCTAACTATATTAAATTATAAAGTTATAAAACTTTATAATTTAATTAATTTAAAACATGACATAACTAAACATAACATACGAAAAAACATATACATAACACCACACACTAACAAAATAATCTAAAAATAATTAAACCTACAAAACATATTATATTATGACACAACATAATATAAACCACATAAAACATGATGAATTTAATCAACACAACACAACAACACAAGGACATTAGGAAACCCTTAGGTAATGAGACAAAAATTTGATGACAAAACATTTATAAAATAGTATGTAAAATGCTTATGCATGCTCATCATCATATGGATGAATAACCTTGATTCCCCATCAGGATAACACTCAAACAATTTCTAAAATTTCAAGTGGGTCCCCAATTTTTTGGGGGTCATTGTGAAGGACGTCACAACAATGGCGACTCTACTGGTAAATGTCCCTGGACATTTTGGATTTAAAAACCAAACTCTGAAAACAACCAAAACCCAAATATTAAAATCATAAGCGTCAGTGATATCAAGAGAATGAGAATAGACCAATTTGACATGAACCACCAGAATCATCAACATCAGCTCAGTGTGTGCAAAGTGATTCATTCCATATATTCTAAAACCATTCAATATTCCATTGTTAGTTTCACATTTTAGACTATGAACAATTTCTCTTTGAAGGAAAACCTCCACTTCATCTCCAATCGAGCATTTATAGCTCCGATAGAGATTATCTGAAACTCCTAGATATTAAGTGGATGTTGTGTTTCCTTTATTATAGACATTGCTTCACTATCAAGTCGAGCGTCTATAGCTCCGGTGAAGATTATCTAGTTCTTAGTAATAGATTTGACTTTATTTCCAACTGTATTCATCATTTCATTTTTTTTATCTCATTTTTTATCTCTCATTTTTTTATTTCTCATTTTTTTCTCTCATTTTTTTATTTCTCATCATTTTTTTTTTATATATCTGATAGAATGGTACTTTGCAACAAATCCACCTGCCACCTGGGTTAGAGATCAGGTAAGGCTGAAAGAGTATATAAAATATTTCACCTTAATTTGCAAAATCGACAACTTCATGCATCCATAATTTCAAACGATATTCTTTAATGTGTTTGTGATACTCATGGAGCTTTTGCAACACAATTCCAATGTTTCATATTTCCTTATCTTAGTTCACATTCATGAAAACATAAACTAACATCTCATTTTTATTTTTCTCTAGGTTTCACAGGTTTTCAAAACAGGTAATTTCATCCTATACAATCGAGGATCAAACATAAACATAACCAACAAGTGACCAGTGTCTCAATCATAACTACCTTACTTTTGAAAACCCACTTCAAAATTATATCAACTTTAATCACATGTTAAAATCATGAAGCTCCAAAACTGGCAAAGTCAATTTATTGTTGTACTCAACTAAACATAATAAAATGTGACAACACTTAAAAACAAAAAAACAAAACATCAACAACATCACACATTAACACATCAACAAAATAACTAACTAACAAACTCACAAAACAACAAACTATACAAAACACAAAACAAGAAAACAAAATCCAAAAGACTATTTACAAAAATATACATTATGTACAAGACACTACAAAATTTCTGCCATCACTTTCCCTGGATCCCAAATACGATTAGCATACTTAAGAAAACATATATGATTACATGCACGCCAAGTTTTATAATAACTCCAATAAAAATAAGATTAGGCCAAAAATAGAAATTCTCATTGTGCCTATTTCATCCCATTGATTTGATTCAAAATTATAAGCAGTTCCATGTTTAAGATTTGATTTATTAAACTTAAAAGTGAAAACATGATTTTCAATTATCCTTTGCTTATTCAAAAAGGTGTAAATTTCAAATTTTGATTCAAAATTTAGAACTAGGCTCCCCTTTTCAAATAGGAGATCTTTCAAATAAGAACCTATTTCTAAAAATTTCAAATTCAAGTCACTTTCAAAGTTTTTAAAGCAATCACAATCATTCAAGAATTGACAAGCATCTAGGACATTTGGTATAAGAAGATCATTAAAAATTTGTGCCCAAGATTCACTAGTTGATTGCTCATGAATTTGATTAAGCATTTCAAACATGTTTTCCTTCATTTCATTTATGGCAAAATTTTTAGAAGTTGTCTCCAACTTCTTGTTAACAACATTTGACATTTCATCATTGATAGCATTAGCATCCAAAAACTTATCATGCAACCCATTACCTGAAAAATTTTGTAACCAATGAGAAAGGTGAAGATTTTACCTCATCATTTATACTCAACACGTCATTATTAGCATTTACCAAGATTTGATGAGCATTTATCACTTTTTCCTTTTCTTCATGGTCTCCATCATGATCACCTTGTAGTTCTTCATCTTCATCAAATACCTATTTGTTAAAGACACCAAAATTAGGCACCCAATTAAACGTATGCCCATCATTTTCAAACCACAAATCCGATTGATCACAAGATGTGTTAAATAACAAATTTTCTTGATCAACCACCTGAGTTACTTTAGATAGATCAGCATTTTCCTTTAGGTCATCACCAACATTAAATCCAAACCATTCATGTGAATTTGTACTCAAATTTTTATTAGTCACAGGTAAAAGAGATGACTTTACCTCGTCCTCATTATTAACAAATGAGTCATAAGAAACATTTACCATTTCTTCATTTTCAATTTTAGCAAGGTGTTCAATAAATTCATCTTCAAAGTGATTCAATTTTGGAACCTTCTCTATTTCTACAATTGGCATGTCATTTTATGATTGTGTAGGAATTGTGAAATCTTATTTTGAAATAGAAGTTTCAACATCCTGCATATCAAGTGAAACAAAAATTTTATCAGTAGAAGTATGAGAAAACAATGATTCACCATACATACCCCATCCATTATAATAATTATCTTCTAAAGCTAAGGGATGAGATTTTATCGTGGCTTTAGAAAACATGTGATTCTTTGACTATACAGGAGTTGTAGACTCTTCATGTAAGATATCAATTTTAGCATCCTGCATATCAGATGAAGAAAAATTCTTATCAGTAGGTATAAAAGAAAAACATTCATCATATCTTCCCCAACCATTATAAAAATTATCTTCTATAGTTAAAGGGTGAGGTTCAACCATATATTTTGTGCAAACTTTGGATAGGTCTATAATTTCCTTTTCAAATTCACCTATATCAATCACCTGAGATGAAGACCTATTGATTTCTTGTTGTATGAGCATTGTAGGATCCTTAAGTGACACAAGGCTTTCAATTTCTTGCACATCATCTGAGATAAGAACTTCTTTGGAAATTGTGAATAAAGTGAATAATTCTTCTTCATGATCTGAAATAACAAAATCATTATCTTTCTGAAGCACTTGGTGACATTCCATATTTTATTTCATACCATATTTAGATTCATTTTCAGATTCACCTTCTTCAATAAAGAATTCATCTTCAACTTCAAATAATTCATCTTCCTCAAGCAATAATATTTTAGGATCAGTCATTTGAACAATCATCGTCGAGGTATTATTTTTTTGTAATCCCTTGCAATATTCAATGAAATCACATCTATGATCATTCAATTATTTAACTTTACCTGTTTGAACATCACACTCATTATCCTCCTGAAACAAATGATGAAAATCTATCATTTCTTCTATATATTCTTCATATTCATTTTCAAATTCATTTTCTTTAATTTCAAAAAATTCATCTTTCTCAGATTCATCCTCAATTTTAAAGAATTCATCTTCCTCAGATTCATCTTTTGGTAAGATAAGGGTTTCTTCAGTGGGATCAATTTTTTTATTTTGTTTTATAAGATCATCCCAATCCTCTTTTGTGAATAATGGCTCTAAGTCAATTTCTACATTTTGATCAACTTGATCATCACAATGTTCATTGATGGGTATTGACTCTAAAACTTGCACCTCATTATCAACATCTAAGGTATTTGTGACATCTAAACTATCAACCTCAACCTGACTCATTTGTGATCTTTTATTATGATTTTTAGGTCTAAGTCTGTATAGTTTCTCCATATTAACACCTTGAGATATCAATTGTTGTTCAAATGTTACTACCTCATTGTAAGCTCTAGGCAATGATGTAATTTTAATACCTTTCAAAAACATAGCAGTAACATGATCTAAGGCTCCCATGTATATTTGAGTAGCTCTTTCTTCTGAAATGATATAATGTGTTCCCACCTCGGTATACAACCTATGGAATTTATCATTAAATGATCTCATGGGTTCATTAAATATTTTTCGAATAGAAACAAATTGATTTAACATCATAACTGAATCATCCAACCTTCCAAAATGTTTGAGAAATGCTTTCTCTAGTTTAACCCAAGAAGTAGCATACCTTACAAGTAATTGTATGTACCACTTAAGCGCAACCTCATCCAATGGGTATGAAAATAATCTGCAAGGAACATCTCCTTGCATAAGTTGCAAATGACTTAACACACTCTTGTATCTCTGAATATGTTCCTTGGCTTGATCCACATCATGCCTAAATTTGGGTAAACAAACTTCTACACCTTCAAGAATTTGATGAATAGGCATGTTTAAACTGCTATAATAATCACCTATCCAAGATGCCATTATTTTCTTTACTGAAGTAAGTGATGCCATTAGTGAACTTCAAAGAACACAAAATTTAATGCCAATATTATTAGTCAAAGAAATATATCTTGCAACTAAGCATGAAATGACTAATCAATTGATAAAAAGATATGCATCAATTAAACCTTGGCATTAAATAACATCCTTCAATTTGTAATTTTTTTTAAACTAAGATTTGAATGATTTCAAATGAAAATCAAATATTTACCTTTCAAGCCCTCCTTCTAGTGCCAATTTGTTGAGGTGTGATTTTGTCAGGTTATGAAACCACTCGACAACTTAGAATTTAAATTCTCTCTTGCAAAGAACGTAATATTTCTCCAAGGTTATCACTTAATGTTTTATGTGTCATGCATAGATTTTTATATAAGTGCCTGAATAAACTCTTGGGTTTGCAAGTTTTTGTTTACAAGGGGCCTGGGAATTAAGTAAATGATTTCAAGTTTATCATGTATAACATGCTTTTCACCAAATTCTATTATCCAAATGATAAAGTAAATATGCCTTATGATTAAGATCTATTGATGCAAACTTAACAATACCATTGATTAAAATGCTTTCAAAACTAATTTGAAATAACAATTTGCCTTAGCATTTTAATTAATGTGAAATTTCAATTACCTTAATAAAAATTAAAGTATGTGAAATTTCAAAATGATGATATAAACCCTGATTATAAATATTCACCTTTAAAACCTACGGTTTAATCAATGAATAGATTTTATTCATCTCCAATAAAATTAACATTGAACTATTTGAGATAATGAATAAAAAATAAAAATGTTTAACCCCAAAATCATAAGGTTTTAAAAACCTTATTAATCATAAATTCATAGGGTTTGCTATAAATATTATTTATGAATTGTGAGTTCTATGATTTAAAATCAAGTTCATAAATGTACTTCCTTATTATATTTGTTTATTAAATATTTATGAAATCAAATATTTAATAACCAACATAATCTTCCAATGTAATGTTTGGATTTGTGCATAAATAAATTATACTTAAAACATGAAATCCAAACAAACTTTAATAAAATAAATCACTTCTAATTCTCAACCTTATTAAATCAAAGTTAGAACCAGAAAACTTATTTATAAAACATTTTATTCATCCCAAATATAAAATCAACATTAAAATATTTGGAAAATGAAATAAAGTAATAATGTTTAACCCTAAAATTGTAAGATTTTCAAATCTTATAATTATAATCCATAGGGTTTTAATATAAAACTGATCTATGAACTATGAATTTTATACTTTGAAAATCAAGTTCATAAATATTTTTTTTCTCATATTATTTGCTTATTAAATATTTATGGAATAAAATATTTAATAACAAATATAATCCTCTCAATGTAGGGTTTGGATCGGTAAATAAATAAAATGGTATTTGAAGCATGAAATCCAAAAAAATTTCAATAAAATATATCAACTCTAATTATCAACTTTATTAAATCAAAGTTGAAACCAGAGTACTCATTTATATTTTATATATTTATTTATTTAAATATTAAAATAATTTAATATTTAAATAAATTATTGATAACCTAGTGTAAGGTTTAATTCTTATGAAATTGAACTAGGCTATGTAAAAATGATTTAGTATAAAATAAATAATCAAAATTTTTATGATAAGAAAATAATCCTCTGTCTCGGACAAATGACACAGACAAAACCAATCACAGAAACTTAAACCAAATCACTGTTTACCAGTATTCACATAGCAAAACAATGACATGATGCAATCTTTAGGGGAATATTAATTATTGAAAAATTATATTAAACATTTTTTTCAATTTCAAATACAGATTGTGCACATATTTGAATCCAAAATATTTAATATAAAATATTGATCTTACAATAAGCTTGACTTCTCTGCAATATGGACTTCTTTGTATCTTCTTCAAAACATTGCTTTGGCTCCTTTCAACTCCTTTCTCCTCCTTCTTTGCAAAAAATGTTTGGCCCTCTCTTTGGTTTCTAATTCTCCATTTATAACTTGAGAAATTCGTTCCTCTTGATTAGTTTACTCTTGTTCGTAGATTTTTAAAAAATGAATTCTTGAAACCCTAATATCAATAAAGCCTTTTCAAAGGATTTAATATTTCTCCTCATTGGCATTCAAAAATTAAAATCAAAACATGTCTATGAAACCCTAAATCACCAACGCCTTTTTACGTTATAATCCTGCCAATAAGACAAATATTAATTAGAATATAAAACATTTATAAAATAACATTCTTAAATATAATTAAATTATAAAGTTATAAAACTTTATAATTTAATTAATTTAAAACATAACATAACTAAACATAACACCACACACTAACAAAATAATCTAAAAATAATTAAACCTAAAAAACATATTATATTATGACACAACATAATATAAACCACATAAAAAATGATGAATTTAATCAACACAACAACACAAGGACATTAGGAAACCTTTACGTAATGAGACAAAAATATGATGACATAACATATATAAAATAGTATGTAAAATGCTTATGCATGCTCATCATCATATGGATGAATAACCTTGATTCCCCATCAGGATAACACTCAAACAATTTCTCAAATTTCAAGTGGGTCCCCAATTTTTTTTAGGGTCATTGTGAAAGACATCACAACAGACCCGCTATCCCCTTATTTATTCATCATTCTTGTTGAATGCTTGGGTAGGACTATAACCAAAAAGAGAGAAAACAAAACCCTTGAGGGAGTTACCATTGCTCATGAAGCTAGACCTATCTCTCATATTCAATTTGTTGATGACTCTACTATTTTAGGTAAAGCTACAGTTAAGGAAGCTTCTAATATTAAGCAAATCATTAGTTATTTTTCTAAGACTACTGGGCAATTGATCAATGAAGAAAAATCTAAAGTCATTTTATTTCACTACTCTACCAAATAGGAATCCATGGTCTTGTATAAATTAAGATATAAGAAGACCTCCCTTTTAATTACTTATTTAGGTATTTCCATCAATATTCAAAGGCAAAACAAAAATATTGGAATTGGTTGTTGGACAAAGTCAACAAGAAAATTGGAAAGTGGACCAATAGGTGTATTTCTTCTGGAGTTAGAATCACATTGGTATATTTAGTCCTTTAATCTATTCCTATCTATGTTTCTTTCATGTCGAATATACCAAAGGCTATTCTTTGAGAACTAGATCAAATTAGTCATCGATTCCTCTAGAGTGGTACTAAAGAGAAAAGAAAATGGGCCTTGGTGAAATGGGGCACTTTATGTCTTCCTAAGAATGAAGGGGGGTTAGGATTCTGGTATTCTATTAAAACAATAAAGCTTTAGCTACTAAATTATATTGGAGGATGTTGCATAACCCCAATGCTCTTTGGGCCAATAATCTATGTGCTAAATATGTTGAGAACAAAACCCTTGAAGATCTTGTTCGCTATCAATTGCCTACCAAAGGTTCTCCCATTTTAGCAGTTCTTAATACTGATGAGGATTTGATAAAGAAAAAATTATTTTGGATCATTCATAATGGTCAACAAGTAAATTTTTGGACAAATTCTTGGGATGGTCACAAGCCTTTGATAACATAGTTTCCTAATTTGAGACCTTGGATGGAGGAGCTTCACCAAGATAACTAGATAAAGGTGGATAATTACTATTGGTACCATACTGGTAATTCAAATGTTGGTAGATATTGGATCCCTATGGAGGACTAGCTTAATCAAATCCTAGAAAGGTAAAGACAATATATCTAAGGCATCCTTCATATGATATCTCTCTCTTGGTCCCATGGAAAAGATTGTTTTGGATGGAACAACACTATTAAGGGTGAGTATTCAGTTGCTTGAGGTTATTTGACCTTATGCCATAATAATACCAACCAATAATCTGAAATATTTTATCATTTGAGGGCTCAAAAGCTTTTGCCTAAGGTGAGGTTCTTTACTTGGATTTTATTGCATTGTAGAGTGCTTACTGGTGAGCATCTTATGAAGCATGGTTTTCATGGCCCTTTTAGATGTGAAATATGTCGAGAGAATGTAGAAACTCTCAGCCATATTTTTATTGAGTTTACTTTAGCCTCTGAGCTATGGAGGAGAATGACAACTTTACATGGCTTACAATGGTCCAATTGTTTTACTTTTGAACAGCTTTGGAGAGATTGGCCTAATCAAGAGGGTGTTGATCATTTTATTAGGTAGTTAGTTTGGATGGGTTCTACCATTCTTCTTTGGAATATCTAGAATGAAAGGAACAATCAAATTTTTAATCAAGATAGGAAGGATATTCACTATATTTGGTAAAAGACCATTGCCAACTTAGTTGAATCAGTCCAAAAACTCCTTAATCACCCCCAAAACTCCCACCAAATATGGGATCAAGTGATGCAAAGATTGAATATTAACTCTTCTAAGGGCAACCAACTTAAAGGGAATGTGAGTAATTGTAATATGGATAGGACAAGACATTGGCAACCTCCTAATAAGGATTTTGGAAAAGTCAATACTAATGGAGCCTCTAGAGAGAACCCTGGAAAAGCTAGTGTAGGAGGAATTGATAGACTTTCAGATGGCTCCCTAGTTTTTACTTTTGCTGAGAATCTGGGTATTCTTTTCAATAACCTTTTTGAGGGGTATGGTATCCTCAGAGGCCTTCATGAGGCTACTAAGGTTAGATGGGAAAAGGTGCTATTTGAGTCTGACTCTCAACTCATGATTAATATTTTGAAGACTCCTTCTAAGAATCATAAGGTTGATTGGAGAATAAAAAGAATTATTGAGAAGATTCAATTAATCGAGATGATAATTTTGAAAGTTTATTATAATCATATGATCAGATATCAAAACAAGAGTGTTGATGTTTTAGTTAATTGGGCTTTGGATAAAGGTAATCTTATTTTCTATAGCCACCCTCCTAGATGGTGGGCTTCACAAATAAGGGAAGCTCTTCTTTCTATCATTTTTATGGATGGATCCATTTCTAGACATACCTAGTTTCTTCTTGCTTTATTTTTTCTTCTCTTTGGTTTGATCAGGGTATTTTAGTTCCCTATCTCAAACTATTTTTTCTTTTGTTTCCTTTGTTGTTTCTTGCCTTAAAAGTCTTTTGGTCTAGAAAGGTCATTGTTGTGTTCAATTTTTTTCTTTTTTCTTTTTTGTTTAGTTTTTTGAGTTGTGTGTTTTTTTGTTTTGTTTTGTTTTGTTTTTGTATTTTTTGTGTTGTTTTTTGTTGTTCTTGTGTTTTTTTGTTTTGTTTTGTTTTTGTGTTTTTTGTGTTTTTTTTTTTGTTCTTGTGTTTTTATTGTTTTGTGTTTTTTTTGTGCTTTTTGTTATTGTTCTTGTATTTTTTGTTCTTGTTCTTGTGTTACTAAATGTTTGTGTTAATTTGTGTTTTTATGTGTGAGTGTTTTCTACGTTTTTTATTTTTGTTTGTTGTCTGTTGTTGGTTGTTTTTTTATTTTTATTTTTTAATATTTTAGGTTTTGGTTATTTTTTTTCATGTTTTTGTTGGTTGTCTTTGTAGCATTTTGTTGTTTTCGTCATGTTTGTGTTTTTTAATGTTGTTCTTGTTTTTTTTCTATGTGGTTCATGTTGTGTTTTTTTATCTTATTGTATGTGTGTTTGGTTGTGCTTTATATTTTCGACACACTCAAGGAGCATTTTTTTAATTTATTTATTTTAATATTATTGTGTGTTTGTTTGCTCCTTGAGTATGTCAAAGGTGGTAGGCCAGATGCGAGCCCTGGGTAATTTTGGTGGAATAGATACTCTCTCCTCATTAGGTCTTACCCAAAAGTGGCATCCCTTCTGGGATGTTTTCACACACAAAAAAAAGTCCATATTATTCTCATATATTGGACAATAATTATCATAAGTTTTAGATGTTTGATCAACACAAACTTAATAGTTTTGGGTTCCAATCCTTTCATAGTTTTCTTTATGATTCTATCTCCTTCTCTAATAGCTTGTGAATAGTGAAATGAAGATAAATCTAGGCTAGGAATTTCTTCCTCATTCTTCAGAGTTTTGGTTCTAGGTTCAACAACATTCTTTTTTTTTGTTTGTACCAAATCAATGAGCACTATTGAGCTCTAAAAAATAGGTATTTCTTGATTGTTGTTAGCTAACTTGAAATCCCTACTAGTAGTTTGTTTTCTCCTCCATACTTTATGTGTTAAAGCTTGAGAACCTTCCTTAGAAATATATCCATAAATATGATAATGAACACATCTAAAAGGAATCTTTAAATAATCCAAGATTTGAATATGAACTATATTTCCCACAACTATCTCCATATAGTCTGGTAAGCCTTCACTAATATCCATCTCAACCAAAACCTAAGCTACAGACCAAAAAATACTAGATTTTAAAGAAATATCTATATCCAAGGTTTTACCTGATGAATTTCTAATCACTTTCATAACTCTTTCTGACCATAACTCCAATTGTAGACTTGGAAGTTTTACCTAGATCAAGATTCTCCTAGCAACTTCAGTCCTATGATCAAAACAAGTCATCCAAGCCTTCAAAGCAAAATAAGAAGACCTCCAATATCAATGACCTCCCGGAATTTTCTATGCATCTTTGTTAGACCGAAAAAGGAAACCTATCCATCCTTTGGTAAGTAAGTGAAAAATTGGCCCATATCCTAATATTGGGACTCATACCTTCTGCAACCACTAATTTTGTGTATTATGAGCTATTTGATGTCCATGAAACTTTCCAATAAGGACCTTCTCCAAAAACTCCAAAAAATTTTCCATCCTCAAGTATTCCCCAAGTACCATTATGATCTTCAAACTTCTCTTTTAACCATTTTATGTGCCTTACGTACTTTAGTAACCAGAGTTGTAGATTTTTTATTGTAATTTTTGGACCCACTCCACTTAGGACCTCTAAATAAATACTTTTACAAATAAAACCAAAACCAAAAAAAGGAAACTTTGTTATACAAAGTGAGTTTGGATTTTTTGGAGTCTGCTCAAGTTTTTCTTCCCTACAATGGAATGCTTGATCATTCATTAGACCCATCACTTGAGTAGAGTGTTCTAAGAAACTTGAGATTGAGCAGTAAATAGGAAAACTGACTTGATCTAAACCTTTTAACATAGACTTTCCTCTATCCACTAAACTCTAATAACCTGTAGTATTATTATGATCACTCAAAAACCCAAGGATCTCCAATTCTCAACTTTTAAATCTTATCTAGAAATGGGACCCTTGGCCCTTGGAGTTGAGAAGATACGTTACCCCTCAAAGAGATCATTTGAGAATTCCAAACGTTCCTCTTCATTCTCCATCAAATACAAGAAACCAATTTCCCAAATTATACTACTATTTTAAAAATGCCAAATAAAAAATATTTTTACTTCATTTCCCTAACACTATTGTACTAGCTTTCACTACCCTAGCAATGTTGCAACACTATTAAACTATTTTTACTTCACTGTCCTAGCACTACTGCACTTGCCTTCATTGCCCTAGCACTACTGTAGCACTATTAAAATATTTTTACTTTGCTACCCTAGCACTACTACACTTACCTTCACTACCCTAGTACTGCTGCGACACTTAAAAAATTTTACTTCACTGCCCTAGCATTGCTACACTCACCTTCTGACGGAGACGGAAAGAACCCACAACTTACAAATTCCAAATTTTCATTAAAAGCTTCGGAAAAAATTACATTTCACCAAAAGCAAAATGCCCGCAGGCTTACAAGACCAGAGCTGCTCTGGTATTTTCTTTCTCTACTCTGTTCTTCCGTCCACCGTCCTCCTGAAAACAAAAATTCCATCTCTTTAACGAGGTCCCCCGGTCCTCCCGGCAATCAATGCCCCACCAAACAAGATTTCCCAGTTCAAATTTTCCCTCCTTCCCGGTTTTCAAAATTCTGTCATAAATGCCATCTGCCCGATCTCCTACAGAGCTTGCATTGATGGCCTCCCTGCATCGGCCGCTTCGTTCTCCCTGTCCTCCGTACTGCTATCCCCCTTCATAAAGCCAACACCTGTAAATGTTATTAAACTCGAATAATAACAAACAAGAATTCGTGGCCGACACCTCCCTTCACAATTTATGTGACCTTCCACTTGATTTGCATACGCGTAACCGTCCGCGTGCACATCTCTCCAAGCCTCTCCCCCTGTTGCCATAAATTTGACCCACATGCCCTTCATGATCGCCACGTGTCCCCTTCACGACCGCCACGTGTCACCCCTTTACTGGCCGTGATATCGCGACCAACTGCGTCTTCAACATGCCAAAGTCCCTTGGGGTCACGAAATCGTGACATGTCACGATTTCGTGACCCCCTTCCCCCTTTAACTGTGCCTCCTCTTATCGAAGTCTTCGCTACGCCTTCTGTTTTGTGTTTGCTTTTGGGCCACCTTAAGACTCTGCCACGTGGCGGCTTCACACTGGCCGCGATATCGTGACAGGTCGTGATATCGCGACCTGTCGCGATATCGCGACAGGACTCCTTCCTTCGCTTTGCCTTCGAAGACCGTCGTGACATCGCGACGTCGCGATATCGTGACGTTGCGATATCGCGATGTCTAAGGTTCCCCCCTTCAATGCCAAATGATAACGTCACGATATCGCGACGCCTGAAGCTCTCCTCCTCTGCTTTGGACTACGGTCACGATATTGCGACGTCGCGATATCGTGACGTCGTGATATCATGACAAACTGGCTCAAGCCCCGCCAAGCCTTTTGAGGTCGCGATTTCACGACATGTCGTGAAATCGTGACATGTCACAATTTCGCGACCCCAACTCAATTTACGCACAAACTTTACAAACTTCCCCCTTCTGCTTCGCACAACTTCCCCTCCCGGGAATGAATTAATGTAATTCAAAATACAAGTACTTGAAGAAAATTTTGAAGGATGCGAGATTGCCCACACTGTCATTGGATGCTCCTGCATCAGATTCCCGGGGTAACAAGAGAAGTGACCTTCACTTCTAAGTCGTTCGGTCTGCATCCCTTGTAATATCTCCGAACACTCAACAACCTTTACAATTCGCTCAAATCCCGCTTCTGGGCAAGATTTTATGCCCTCTACCAGACAAATTCTGGCATTGCTACACACCTTTTCATCTTCCGTCTGCAACGGCTTCAACTTGTGCCGCACTCCACCTTTCACCAAGGAGTAAGTATTAGCACGACCATCATGCACTGCACTCCGATCAAACTGCCATGGCCTGCCCAACAGCAAATGACAAGCATCCATGGGGAATACATCACACAGGACTTCATCCTGGTACCTCCCAATATTGAACGTGACTAAGCACTGTTCCCGGACCCAAGCTCTGTGGTCCTTCCGCAACCACGCAATTCGGTATGGGTGCGGGTGTCTCCTTCTCTCCAACTGCAACTTAGAAACCATTTCCTCAGAAACTAAGTTGTCTGTACTTCCATTGTCGATGATCACATTGCAAACTTTGCCTGCACTCTTGCACCGGGTGCGGAACAGGCTTCTCCTTTGCTCTGACTTGTCTTCATCCACCAGCATGGTCCTTCTCACAATCATGGCTTCCCCTTTTTTAGCTTCTTCAGAATGTTCTGAGTCAGCATCCTCAACTGCCACAACTGTTCTGGCAGGACCCACTGGCCTCTTGTTTGTCCTTTCTCGGTGTTGTGGGCACTCAAATGCACGATGCCCTTCTTCACCACAGTGGAAACATGTTCCAGGGAATACTCCCCTTTCATTCCCGCATCCAGATCTACCCCTTCCTCTCGGGTAGTTATCATTCTGAACTTGCGGTTTTGGGTCTTCATCTTCTTCTTTCTGACCTCGGCTGTTGCTCTCCTCTTCCTTTCCTTCTTTCTTTCCACCGTTCTTTCCTCCCGGTCCTTTTACTTTTTGCTTGCTGTCAAACCTTCGGTTCAGCTTTTCTTCCACTTTCAAAGCAAATTGGTAAGCATCTTCGATGGTGCTTACCCGAACCAAGCTCAACTCCTCCTGCACACTCGGTCTCAACCCATTGATGTAACGGGCCACTTTTTCCTTGCTAGCTTCCAAATGCCCGGTTCTGATGGAGATTTTATAGAATTCCTCCGTGTATTCTTGAACTGTCCTATTCATCTGCCTCAAGCTTTGCATTTTTCATAGTAGATCCAGTTCATAGTCAACGGGGATAAACTGTCTTTTTAACTTCTCCACCATTCTGTCCCACCTCGTTATTCTCTCCTTTCCTCTTCGGTTTCTCTCTAGCTGCACCCCCTTCCACCAGATGCTAGCATGACCCTTCAGTCGGGTCTTAGCAAATCTGACCCGATTAGGGTCTTCAACTTCTTCGTATTCGAAGTATTCTTCTAATTCATTCACCTAGTCTATCAATTCCTCTGGGTTCAAGTTCTTGAAATACGTGGGAACCTCTAACTTCGGCCTCTTCCCGATCTGGGATATGGCCTTGTATAGCCGGGCCTGTGCCGGGTCTACATCTTCCTCCTCTTCTTCAAACTCATTCTCCTATTCCACTTCATCCTCACTGTCTGCATCCCTTCTCGGCTCACGTCCTCTGCGTAGCTCTTCTTGCAGGGCCTAGAATTGCCGCTGCAATGCCCGGAAATCTTCCGCTGCCATGCCTCTTCCACCCACCGGGTTTCTTCTTGGAGGCATCTTCACCTGAACTCAAGCCCTCCCACACGTCCTGGTACAACTGCCTCTCTCTTTCGGCGTTCTGTTGTACGCTCAGGAGCTACGGGCTCTGATACCACTTGACGGAGACGGGAAGAACCCACAACTTACAAATTCCAAATTTTCATTAAAAGCTTCAAAAAAAATTACATTTCACCAAAAGCAAAATGCCCGCAGGCTTACAAGACCAGAGCTGCTCTGGTATTTTCTTTCTCTACTCTGTTCTTCCGTCCACCGTCCTCCTCTGAAAACAAAAATTTTGTCTCTTTAACGAGGTCCCCCGGTCCTCCCAGCAATCAATGCCCCACCAAACAAGATTTCCCCAGTTCAAATTTTCCCTCCTTCTCGGTTTTCAAAATTTTGTCATAAATGCCATCTGCCCGATCTCCTACAGAGCTTGCATTGATGGCCTCCCTGCATCGGCCGCTTCGTTCTCCCTGTCCTCCGTACTGCTATCCCCCTTCATAAAGCCAACACCCGTAAATGTTATTAAACTTGAATAATAACAAACAAGAATTCGCGGCCGACACCTCCCTTCACAATTTACGTGACCTTCCACTTGATTTGCATACGCGTAACCATCCGCGTGCACATCTCTCCAAGCCTCTCCCCCTATTGCCATAAATTTGACCCACGTGCCCTTCACGACCGCCACGTGTCCCCTTCACGACCGCCACGTGTCGCCCCTTTACTGGCCACGATATCGCGACAAACTGCGTCTTCAACATGCCAAAGTCCCTTGGGGTCACGAAATCGTGACATGTCACAATTTCACGACCCCCTTCCCCCTTTAACTGTGCCTCCTCTTATCGAAGTCTTCGCTATGCCTTCTATTTTGTGTTTGCTTTTGGGCCACCTTAAGACTCTGCCACGTGGTGGCTTCACACTGGCCGCGATATCGCGACAGGTCGCGATATCACGACAAGACTCCTTCCTCTGCTTTGCCTTCGAAGACCGTCGTGACATCGCGACATCGCGATATAGCGACGTTGCGATATCACGACATTGCGATATCATGACGTCTAAGGTTCCCCCCTTCAATGCCAAATGATAACGTCGTGATATCGCGACGTCACGATATCGCGACGCCTGAAGCTCTCCTCCTCTGCTTTGGACTACGGTCGCGATATCGCGACGTCGCGATATCGCGACAAAACTGGCTCAAGCCCCGCCAAGCCTTTTGAGGTCACGATTTCGTGACCCCAACTCAATTTACGCACAAACTTTACAAACTTCCCCCTTCTGCTTCGCACAACTTCCCCTCTCGGGAATGAATTAATGTAATTCAAAATACAAGTACTTGAATAAAATTTTGAAGGATGCGAGATTGCCCACACTGTCACCGGATGCTCCTGCATCACCTTCGCTGCCCTAGTACTGCTATGGCACTATTAAAATATATTTACCTCATTGCCCTAGAACTACTGAACTCAAATTTGTTGCCCTAACACTGCTACAACACTGTTAAAATATCTTTACTTCACTGCCCTAGAACTATTGCACTCTCCTTCGCTACCCCAACACTACTTTGGAACTATAAAAATATTTTTACTTCATTGTCCTAGAACTAATACACTCACCTTCGCTGCCCTAGCACTATTGTGATACTGTTAAAATATTTTTCATTGCCCTAGCACTATTGTGCTCACCTTCACTGCTCTCAATCATATATCTATATATATATATATATAACTAATGATGAATGGCTATGATTTGATTATGATGAATGGATTGTGAATGGATAGGATTTGGTGTCTACAGATACCCCTTTTTGTATTGCATTGCGTGAAACACAATGTGATGCAAAAAAACAAAAGACACCTGGTTGTGTGGAATGGTCTTCAACACATAAAAAGATTTTGTGATTTTGGATTACCCTCTCAATTGGTGAATGGGTAAATAATGGAACCCATGATCCAATTAATCGAATGTGGATGATGCAATGTATGTGTATGATGTATGTAAATTTTAGAAATCAAATTCAAGATTGGTTACCCCAAGTTTGGGGTGTTTTTGTATTATTGGAAATTTACCTTCTGGTATCATTGGAATACAAATATGAGGAAGTAAAGGAACCAGGCTCATTGCATAGTGGTTGAAGTAAATTCTTTAATGCAAAATTATGAAGTAGATATTTTCCATATTTGTAATCCCATGGAGAGGGTGTCAAATTAGTGAGAACACAGTATCACTTGAGAAATGAGGGACTTTATTGATTACACAATATGATGATGGATGATGATTTTAAGCAAGCATCCTATGGTGATCTATTCATCCTACCTAATCACATGGATAACCAATCGCTGCAACCTCTAGGGAATTAGAGTAAATCACTAGATACAAGGTTCACTTGAGATAATGATGAGGGAAGATGATATTTTTGGATGTAAAAGTGTATTGATTTGATTATTTTTAAACAAGTGTCCATATGGTGAGATGCTCATCCTATCGGATTGCATGGATGATCAATCATTGCAATATCTAGGTGACTAGAGTAAATCACTAGATATAAGGTTCACTTGAGATGATGACAATGTGAGATGATGATTTGAAGGCATGGTTTTGATTTAAAGGGTTTTGTGAAATGATATGGGGTAAGTGCATTTTATTCTTGCTATTTATTGGATGATTCTACATTTACCTTGGCACGATAGGGCTATTGATGGTTTTATTGATTATTCTTTTACCCCAATAGAATAGGGCTATTGATTGGATGATGTTGCCTTTGCCCTTGCGAGATAGGGCTTATGATAGATTTATTGATTCTAATTTTACCCCAATAGAATAGGATTGTTGATTGGATGATGCTACCTTTGCCCTAGCAGGATAGGGCTAATTATATATTGATTGATTAGATGTGAGTAAAAAGGTGCAACCTTTGAAAAAATAACACAACTTGTTGATCCTAGCAGGTGATGTGTCGATTGATGTAAATGCATGGTAAAAGGCACAACCTTTGATAAAAGGATGCAACCTTTTGAACCTAGAAATTGATTTGATGATTGATTGAATGCAAGGCAAAGGGTGGAACCTTTGACAAAAGGATACAACCTTTTAAACCTAGCAATTGATGTATTGATTGAGCTATTTTTTGGACTAATAGGGAAGGTTTTATACCTTAAGCACCCCTAATTGTTTGATTGTTTTATTGGTTAAGGTGTGATACCTTGAAAATCCTAAGTGGATTGTTTGCTTGATTGATTATTGATTGTGACTATTGAAGAAGGTGTGATACCTTGAACCTCCCCTAGTTGTTTCTTTACTTAATGTGACTAATGGGGAAGGTGTGATACCTTATGTGATCCCAAGTTGCTTGATTATTGTTTGATGTATGCAAATAAATGAATGACATCATATTATAATGATCATTCGTAAAAAAATTAGATTTTTTCTTGACCAAATTTATCTATGTTGCTTAATCAAGGATACCAAAATCTAATGGTGGGATATGAAGTAGGAGAATCATGTAGTGATGTGATTATGGTATGGATGTTAAATTGGCTTATGGATAATAGATCTAGAATTGTTTTGTAGAGATTCAAACATAGTGATTTCAAACAAACTTATGTTTTGAAGCTCTATCAAATTTCTCAAAGGCCAAAATGTGTGTGCAGTGGATGTTCATTACCAATCATGAGCATGGTAATGAATCAAGCCAATAAAGAACAAATGTGTGTGCAAGTGAATTTATTTACCCATATTGAGTAAGGTGAGATAAGACTTATCATAGAGAAGATGAGGAAGCTAGTTTTTTCTTATGTGTGGTCAGAGGTTTCTTGAAGAGAGATGTGTCACCACGCATGAGCATACTCCACTTCCAGTCAAGCATTTATATCCCTGGTGGATATTAACTCCATAGTCTAATGATATGATCTCTAAGATTTCAGGAATCAAACTACATAACCATCTAGATGGAAATGTAATCCTATTTTTACTACTTGAGGACCTATTTTATGGTGTGTAAAAGAGTTAAGTATTTGGAGAATCATATTCTCAACCAAAGTTTGATGAGAATTTTACCATATCCTTACTACTTAATCTTTTATTTTGAAGTGTTGTAAGTGGTAAAAACCACTATTCTTGGACTATGTGCATAATGGGACAAGCAAGAAGAAATTTTCACTTTGAGGTTCAACCTAATCATGGTTTTATGTGATGAGGCCTACAAATGCCTCATCCATGAACTAGTTTTGATAACTTATAAACACTTTTGAACACCTTATGTTATGTTTTGATGCTAATTATAGAGATAGAATGCATTATGTATTGATGTTTACATGTTGTAAATGTTAAAGTGCATTTATCCTATTTTGACTATTTTTCTATATTTTATAGTCTGTTTCAGCTGTATTATTTAGTATATTTTGCATTAAGTTGATGTTGTAATATTAAGGTACTTGTTGAGTGAATATTTTGTATCACAACAAAATGACCACACAACTAGAGTTTCTGATAGGAAACTCTTTCTTGCAAAGAAAATCTATTATTCTAATTTCTCCAAGTTTCTTGTGAACAAACCTTTATATGCATATAACCAAATTAAGACTTAATGCACATAAAAGGATATAATCTGGAATAACTTATTTCTCGCAAGTAATTGTTAACAAGGGGCCTTTAATGATTCAAAGCAAACTTTGTAACCCTAATCTGTTAAAATAACCTAACCGTGTACAACAAAAGAAAGAACAAAGTCCCTTTCTTCTTTTATACTCTTGACATTAATGAAACCCTCCCGAGAATAAATTAGCAACACTTTTATCTTTGGCTTAAAGAAAGATTATAAATGAGAAAATGCGTGGTATAGGCCACTTCATTTTAAATTCTGCGCCTTTAGCATGAGGTTCATTTTACAGTTAGTTGGTTCATTTTATCTTTACTTTAATTATTCTGCTATTTCTAAGTTAGCTTTTGGAGTTAGAACATGTATTCTGGAATGCACCAGAATGCGTGTGTGCCAAACTTTGAATGAAACAAATGTGAAAACAAAATTAAACCCTAACAAAAGATTCTTTATGAGAATCAGCTGGAAAACAGAAAAGGACGTTAATCTGGTTAGCAATCTCCTCCCTGCAAAACCCCAAGTTAAGAGATGAAGTTCTAAAACAACCCGACCGAGCAGACCTGCACTAACACACAGTCCAATCAGATCAGATGCAAGACTCTAAGGAAAGAACATAACTGCATCATTCTGTCATTCACCTATCGTAACCCATCTCATGGCGTAAACGAATAGATACAAGAGAAAATGATGCAAAGGAAAGATTAACAAAGAAAACAGTAGTCTTAGCTTCAATCTCCTTTTGGTTTTACACACAAAAGTCACTCCTGCCAAATAACTCCTTTATTTCAACAAATAATGCTTTTTTTGTTACAATTTCCAGCCCCTGTATCCACATTCACTTCGGCTTTTAAACCTTCTGCTGCGACCCTTGGTTGCTCTGCGACGCTTCGTTTCAATGCCCCGAACGCTTCGTTTCATTTCCCGCCTTTGGGTGTTTTTACCTTTCGCTTGAATTTGTAACGTTTAATCTTCTCGACTGTTGTAACTGTCGATCCGCAGCGTTACAATGATCCTCCTGCCTTTGCGCCACGTGTTCAGCGTTTCCTGTAATTTCGTAACGGTTCCTCAAAAATCGTGACCAAAAATAGCATGCAGCCTTGCTCCTTTGGTTTCACAGTGAAAACGTGACATGTCGCGAAATCACGACATGTCGCGATATCGTGACACTTTTGCTCTCCATACGCTTCGACCGCACCCTGTCACGAAATCGTGACCATTTTCTCCTTTGGGCCATCTCGCGCAACCTGTCACGAAATCGCTACCATTTTCATCATCCGTACACTTTGCCAAAACACGTCGCGAAATCGTGACCATTTTCTCCTCCACACTTCAAACACTCCAAATCCTGACCATTTCCCATCACCATTTTCTCCTCCACCTCCATACACCTTTCCCGCAACACCTCGCAAATCGCGACCATTTTCTCATCCGTACACTTTCAAAACACGTCGCAAATCCGTGACCATTTTCTCCTCCTACACTTCAAACACTCTCCAAATCGCGACCATTTTCTCCCTTACCTCATCGCACCATTTTCTCCTCCACACTTTCCATCCAAATCCGTACCATTTTCTCCTTTACACGTCCTGAAATCGCGACCATTTTCTCCCAACATGTCACAAATCCTACCATTTTCTCATTTTTCGACATGTCGCGATATCGTGACACTTTTCTTTTTTCAGCGGCGACGGAGCGACGTGTCGCGATTTCGTGACACTTTCTACACTTGTGCATTTTGCCCCCTTTCTTCATTTTTAGCATCTGGGTCACTGAGATTTTCTCTAAAAACCTGCAAAAAGGTGGGTCCCCAATTTTGGGGTGTGTTGTGGATTAGCCACAACAAATGGCGACTCTGCTGTCAAATGCTCCAGAGCATTTTGTGAGAACCCAACCTGAAATATATGAGCTTAGATACAAGCGTTAGCACATAAAAGATAAACAAATACCGACAGATCAGAAGTACATGAAACATCAGAATCATTAGTATTAGCTCGGTGTGTGCTATTTGTTTTCATTCCCTATCGCTTGGACTTGATCAACATTCCATTGTCAGCTTTACATGCATGCATGTGTGAGATTGTAAATGATTTGTGAAACCTAATGAATATGCTTAGAGATTTTGCTTTTACAAATGCATAGACCTTCTAACATCATATACAAATATTCAAGATTGTCAAACCCTCTTAGGATCAACCATGTGTATAATGAATTGTTTTATTAGATCCCAAAGTTGGTTATGAGTCACTATTATCTTGAACCTATGTGTAAGTGAAAGTGAAATCAGAGCTTTGGGAAATCAGACTCCCAACTTAATCTAGATGGGAGTTTAACCCTATTCTTACTACTCTGATTTGGAATTCATTACCTCACTTTGAGCAAAATGATTTAACCAATTATGGAAGAAATGGTCATGCTAGTCTAACCCTTTGAACAGTCAGTGGTCTTGTTTTTTAGACAAGACATGCTGTCATGCATGGGCATACCTAACCCCATAATCCATGACTTAACTTCATTTCTTTGGACCTTGGGGATGACTACCCATCCTTTGCGAGAGGACAAGTAGTACGATCCTTTCAATCCAATATAAATATGAGATGGGAAACAGTTAATTTTACTTCTTGGATCTTAGGGATGACTACCCATCCTTGCTAGGGACAAGTAGTACGATCCTTCCAATCCAAGTTTTAGATGAAAATGAAGAATATTAATTTTATTACTTGGACCTTGGGGATGACTACCCATCCTTTGCAGAGGACAAGTAGTACGATCCTTCCAATCCAAGTTTTATCTTGAAATGAGACATAGGAGCTTTGGGGAATCAGATTCTCAACCTAGGCGAGATGAGAATTATGCCCTATCCTTACTACTCCATGTAGGTCAAATCAAAGCTTTGGGGAGTTGGATCCTCAACCTAAGTTCGATGAGGACTTAACCCTATCCTTACTACTCTGATTTTAGGCTTTAAGCTTAATGGAAGTGGTGAAAACCACTGTTTTAAGGATCATGTTGCATAATAGGATAGACATGAAATATTCCTTTCGCTTGACCCTTTTCCTCCAAGCAAGGTTTTGATCATTTTGCCCAAGATCTTTTTTAATGTGTACAAACTGTGCTTGGTTCTAGATATCTTGGGGCTCAGTTTCCAACCTTAGGATTTTTCTTTATTTATGTTATAGTATAACCCTAAGAGGATTTAACACACTTTAATGATTTGTATCTGAAATGCATATGCAACTAAGATGGCATGTATATGCAAAGTGAGATGTAAGATGAATGCATTGCTCTTTGAATTGCAAATGAAGTATTGCCATCATTATAAAACTGACTACTTCATGTATCACAAGCCTCAAACGATATTATTTAACTGTTTGTGCTATATGTGGAGCTTTTACAACATAATTCCAATGCTTCATACTCTCCCGATCTTAGGCATGTGTTTACCATTTCAAACCTTTATTCCATTTTTTTTTTTTTATTTTATATAAGACAATGAAACATGTCAAACAAACACACCACCTAAACGTCCAACCTGCACACACAAAAGAAACAAAGCACAACATTAATACAAACCTAAACATGTCAAGAACACACAACTTAAATATCAAATCTGCACACAAAAGAAACAAAGCATGGCATAATTACATATAATACAAAACCCAGCTGCCTCAAGCCTGGAAGTAGTGTTTCAAGTGCAACCCATTGACAGGTAATGCCAAATCCTTTCCATCCAAGGTTCTTAGTCTAAAACTGTTTTCCCCTAGGACTTCTGAAACTTGGTACGGACCCAACCATAAGTAGTCAAACTTATCATGATCCCCTTTCTTCTCATGTCTTTTGTCCCATAACAGCACTAGATCTGATATTTTAAAAGCCTTGGCTCTAGACTTTTTGTCAAACCATATTTTTACTACATCCTGGTGTTTACTAAAATGAAGCATAGCTTCATCCCTTTTTTCATCCAGATGCATTAATTGTGTTAGTCTAGACTCAAGTTTATCATTAGTTCCGAAATAATCTTTCATGAAATGCAGCGTTTGTAATCTGAGATTTGTAGGAAAAATGGGATCTTGTCCATAAACCAGATGGTAAGGAGATGTTCCTATTGCTTCTTTGATTCTGATTCTGTCGGCCCAAAGAGCCAACTTAAGCTTGTTATGCCAGTCCCACGGATTTCTTTCCAACAACTTTTTTATGACATTTAACAAATTCTTGTTAGATGATTCGGCCAATCCATTACCTTGCGGATAATAATTGGAAGAGAATTTTAGACTCACGCTGTTATCAAAGGCCCAATTAGCAAACTCTAGAGAGGAAAAAGTTGAACCATTATCACTTACAATGGAGTTAGGCATCCCGAACCGAGTGACAATGTTATCCTCTAAAAATTTAATAACAACCTCCGAAGTAGCATTCTTTGTGGGGATAGCTTCGGTCCACCTTGTGCAATAATCCGTAGCCGTCAGAATGTATTTGTGGGAATCAGATGAATTGGGACTGATAATCCCAACAAAATCCAAGCCCCATTGCGCAAAAGGTCTAGACTCAATTACGGATTGTAAAGGCATGGAAGCGTTCCTGTCTCTATTGGTTGTAGTTTGACATGTATGACATGACCTCACATGAGTATGGGCATCTTTGAACAGTCGAGGCCAATAATAACCGGCTCTGAGGATTTGATGGGCTGTGGCATTAGCGGACCCATGCCCTGTCCCATGTTTACCATGAAATTCCTCGAGAATCTGTACTGCCTCTTTTTGGTCAACACAACGAAGGTAAATACCTTCATGGTTTTTCTTGTATAATGTGCCAGATCTAATTAGGAAATTAGCAGACTTCAAGCGCAAGGCTCTTCGTTGAGTAGAATTCAAATGCGGTGGACATTTACCATTTAGTAGAAAATACACCACATCTGTATACCACTCATCTTTGGTTATATCTCGCGACTTCATAATGTTGACATGAAATTGTGAGATCCTTTTCTGCTATTGCCTTAACCAACCCTTGTCCCCGCACTATCTTCATCGATTGAATCTCAAGATCAAACTCCTGCAAAGTTGAAACCCATTTACCACGTCTTTCACCTAATTCATTCTGTATGAACATGGCTTTGACTGCAGGATCTGGGACGATAGCAAAGACCCTACTGTGGACTATGTAATGCCTGAATTTTTTTACAGTCTTAACCAGAGCATACATTTGCTTATCCAAGATAGAGTATCTCAGTTTCGCATCTTTGAGAGGACTACTCAAGAAGGCAATGGGATTTTCAATGTTGCCTTCACTCTTCTGAGTTAAAACACTCGCAAAGGAGTGATCTGAAGCAAATGTGTAGATATAGAAAGGCTTCGTATAATCGGGACTCACTAAAACCGGGGCTTTAGAAATCACGTCCTTGATATTTTTAAAAGCATCTATATTTTCATCTCGTCCACTTGATCTGGACCTCTTTCTTTAACATGTCGTTCAAAGGTTTTGCTATTTCTGCAAAATCTGCAATAAATTTTTTGACGAAATTGATCTTCCCAAAAAATGATCTCAACCCCTTCTTGCTATTGGGACAAGGAATCTGCTGTATGGCCTCTATTCTCTCAGGGTCAATGGAAATTCCATCCTTAGATATTATATGTCCCAACAACTTTCCTTCCGTCACCCCGAAAATACACTTCTTTGGGTTGAGAGAAATGCCATGTTCCCTGCATCTTTGAAAGACTTTCTTAAGATCCCTGACGTGGTTTTCCCTGTTCTTAGAAAAGACAAGAATGTCATCTACATAGACAATGATGCACTTACCTATGAGCCCTTTAAAAGCAAAGTCCATAGCTCGTCGGAAAGTGGCACCTGCGTTCAATAGTCCGAAGGGCATTCTCCTGTATGCAAAGGTGCCCCACTTTGTGGTAAAAGCAGTTTTCATCCTATCACTAGGATGGATAAGGACCTCGATTATATCCCGAATAACCATCCAGGAATGACATCATCTCCGACCCGTTTACCTTTTGGAGTATTTCATCAATGGTGGGTAACGGGTAGTTGTCCTTTTGGGAGGCTTTATTAAGATTTCTAAAATCGATACACAACCTTATTTCTCCACTCTTTTTCCTCACGGGGACCAGGTTAGCAACCCATGTGGAATGCCTAACAGGAAAGATGATCTTAGCTTCTAACAGTCGCTTCACCTCTTTCTCTATCAAGGGTTCTAATAATGGATTAACTCGCCTTTGTCTTTGCCTGAAGGGTTTGGAATTGGCTTCAATGGAATCGTGTGCATTATGACATTCTGATCATAGGTTTTCAACTCCTTATAACTCCAAGCTATGCAGTCTATGTATTCTTTTAATGCATTGGCAATGGAATCCTTCTCCTGCTTGGTACATGCTTTTGCTATGAATACTTCTCGAGGGTTTTCTGCACTTCCAATGTTAACTAAATCACAGGCCTCTCTGGGAGGCGGAACCCTTTTACCCTCTCTTGGTTGGTATCCGATATCGAAAGTTTTTTCTAATGAAGCCATCTCATCTGGCATCTTATTTTTTCCAATAACTTTTTCTTCCAAATCTGCCTCCTCTGGGTCCCTTTCATCTTCATCTATAACCTGCTTTTCAAATATACCAGAATTAGTGACAAAATGGAATA
The DNA here is from genome assembly GCA_028583015.1 of Wollemia nobilis. Lineage (NCBI taxonomy): Eukaryota > Viridiplantae > Streptophyta > Pinopsida > Araucariales > Araucariaceae > Wollemia > Wollemia nobilis. The sequence continues at coordinate 29,459,206 of JAQPPZ010000523.1, forward strand.
TGTGCCTGTCACTATCAAACACTTGGAAATTCGTGACATTATCTGGTATCGAGGGACAAGGGACCAGCTCTATGGAGAATTTCTTGCATTTCTTATGGTCCACTGGTTTCAACATACTCGCAGCTACGGCTAGGGAGTCTGCTAGACGATTGCCTTTTCTAGAAATCAGAGATATGTTAAAAGCATCAAACTCGTCTATCAAATCTCTAACCCTAGTTCGGTAAAGTCTGAGCCGCCTATCCTTACATACGTATTGTCCCTTTACTTGTTTCACCACTAGTTCCGAATCACCAAGGACCTTGATACATTTAATTTTCTTTCGAAGGGCCAATTGCAATCCGAGAATCAAGGCCTCATATTCTGCCATATTGTTGGTGGCAGGGAACTGTAGTCTGTATGCAGCGAACATAGGCTCTCTGTCTGAACATGATAATTCAATACCGGCTCCTGCTCCTTGCCTGGACTTGGATCCATCAAATCTTAAAGTCCAAATGTCCTGATGTCCTTCAGTAACGTTGCACCCAATCCTTTCATCTTGGGTATTTTCAGGTGTTTCTATGTCCAAACAATATGCTCCCAACTCCGCTTCAATGTACTGGATCTCATTCGGTTTGTTGTAATCTGTGATCATCTCTTTGAGCCTGGGTTCACTATCAATCCGAATTTGATTGGCCACTCCCCTCCAAGGCAACCACATATGTGAAGAATCTATCACAATGTAACCGTTTAGGTTTTTACTCCAATCTCTTCCCAAAACCATGCCATATTTGATAGGAATGTCGAGCACCAATATGTCTATGCGCTGTTGAACCCTAGGTTCTGAATTGACTTGAATAAGAACATCACCCAACTCCCCCACTGCCTCCATGGTTGATCTATCCAGCTGCACCACCCTGCTTCTAGAAGGTTTTGGTGTAAATCCCAATTTTTTACAGATTTCTAGGGGCATGATGGTAGCCGAGGCCCCTGAATCTATTAAACAATTGTGCAGGTTTTTACCTGCAATTCTAATGGTTATCGAAAAAGGAGGTATATCTCATTTTTCCTTTTGTAAAACCAATCGGGACTCAAGCACTTTTAGCTTCATGAACTTGGGCAGATGGATCTAATCTTTTTGGTGGACTTACTTCTTGGCCTAATAATCGGGACATGTCATACATCGAGACATTGGCCTTAGTTTTCTTCATATCTTCCACCAAGTCATAAGTGGGCTTTTCTGGATTTGACATATTTTGCACCATCTTAGACTTTTCCACTTTGGATGGAGGAGGGGGATTGACATCTCCTTTGAAATCGGGAGGGAGTAATTGGTTGTTTGGAGGAGTAGAGGAAGTTTTGGGCTCCTTAGAACTCCTAGTGTAATACTTGTGATTTCCTTTCCCAAAACGTTTGTTGGCATGAACTTCCAAGGTTTCTTCATCTTCGCTTCCAAAAAATTCTACATCCTCCTCTTCTTCACTTTCTTGGGAGTGTATGACCTCAGTCAGTATAGACTCATGTTTCCCGTGGCCACAGTGCGGGCAATCGTTATCACAAGATCCTGATTCTCCACAATCTTTCGAGATATCTGCCTGATTGGCAACGGGATTGGGTACCCACCCATTATTAGGCTGCGTGTTGTACATTCCTTTTCCTCTATGGTTGTGAGGTCGGTTATGACCCATGGCTTGATCAACTTTTTTATTGACATTCCCCACCGTAACCAACACCTTGGCCAACGTTTCTTTCATGTTTTCTATGGCGGATTCGGACCCTTGTGGTTGAGGCACTGTAATTGCGGGTCCAGTTGTGTTTGCTGCATTAGCCACCTCTGGACTAGGTACAATGGCTTGGGTCTGGGTAGGTGGATTCCACCCTGGGTTCACACTTTGAATGGGAGTGATTGTTGGATAAGTCGTTGGGCTTGGCATGCTAATCGGAGCAAACCCCGGCATGGTCAACAAATTATTGCCCATGCCGAACCCAGGCAAACCCATCGGGCTATTTTGAATTAATCCCTGCGTTTGAACAGAGGCATTCGGATAACCTGGAAATGGCGTCACTTGGGTGGGTGTTTGAAAATTATTCATCATAGGGACCTGTGGTGCCATTAACTGGTTCATCATGGCAAATTGACTGTATGGACCATATTGTCCCATCCCAATCAATTGAGACAATCCTGCCCCTGGCAGGTTCATCTGCTGTTCGAGAGTCATTGTTTCTGCATAGGCCAAAGGAAGCGTCGTAACCTGAGGGTTCCTTCTAGTCAACAAAGACGTTAAAGGATCTAAGGCTCCGAAATATAATTGCAAGGCGACCGCAGGATCTACCGCAAAGTGACGAGTCACATTCGTGTATAGTTTTTGGAACCTCTGATTGAATGTTCGTATGGGTTCATTGGGTAATATTTTGCATGATACGAACAAATTGTAGATTATGGAGGGATCCAATAACATTCTGAATTGGCTTATGAAGGCGGTTTCTAATTGGGCCCATGAAGTGATGGACCCTGCTGGCAGATTTCGATACCATTCATTGGCCGTGGGGTCTAGACTAGCAGGGAAAACTCGGCAAGCAACATCCTCGTGAGTAACCCCTTGCCTAAACATGTAATCTTTGTAGATTTGGACATGATCTTCTACTGTTGTGGGACCATCGTGAATGAATTTGGGTAATCCCCTTTCAATGTTTCTAGGCAAGTCGTGGACTGCCCCGGGAATATCTAAAGGGGAACTTTGAGCACCATACCAAAGGGCAGGTGGTTGTTGTTGTTGTTGTTGTTGTTGGGCCATGTTATTCAAAGGTGTTAACCCTGTGGGAACAATGGAACCGCTTGGAACTGTGGAGACAGATACAACTGGTGTTACTGTCGCACTTGAAATTAAGGGCTCAGGCCCGCTAGACGTACTTGAGTCTAAAGAAATCCCTAACTCAAGTATACTGGGTGGTATTTCGATCTCTAATGTTTTGTTTTTCGGCCTCCTAGCAGAGGGAGAAAGGCTTTGGAAGATAGTTTCCCCTGTGGTTTTGGACCTTGTAGCTATGTACTCAGGTTGGGCCAGCTTGGAAACTCTAGAACTCTAAAAGATTTCTCTCAACTCACTTGCCAAATAAAATGTCTAAATGTTATACCTGCAAGCACAATAGGTGGAAACAAAACTACCCACGTTAATTGTTAGAACAAATCAAAATTACAAAGCAATAAAGAAGGCCCTCCTTCTAGCGCCAAAATGTTGAGTGAATATTTTGTCTCACAACAAAATGACCACACAACTAGAGTTTCTGACAGGAAACTCTTTCTTGCAAAGAAAATCTATTATTCTAATTTCTCCAAGTTTCTTGTGAACAAACCTTTATATGCATATAACCAATTAAGACTTAATGCACATAAAAGGATATAATCTGGAATAACTTATTTCTGCAAGTAATTGTTAACAAGGGGCCTTTAATGATTCAAAGCAAACTTTGTAACCCTAATCTGTTAAAATAACCTAACCGTGTACAGCAAAAGAAAGAACAAAGTCCCTTTCTTCTTTTATACTCTTGACATTAATGAAACCCTCCCGAGAATAAATTAGCAACACTTTTATCTTTGGCTTAAAGAAAGATTATAAATGAGAAAATGCGTGGTATAGGCCACTTCATTTTAAATTCTGCGCCTTTAGCATGAGGTTCATTTTACAGTTAGTTGGTTCATTTTATCTTTACTTTAATTATTCTGCTATTTCTAAGTTAGCTTTTGGAGTTAGAACATGTATTCTGGAATGCACCAGAATGCGTGTGTGCCAAACTTTGAATGAAACAAATGTGAAAACAAAATTAAACCCTAACAAAAGATTCTTTATGAGAATCAGCTGGAAAACAAAAAAAGGACGTTAATCTGGTTAGCAATCTCCTCCCCGCAAAACCCCAAGTTAAGAGATGAAGTTCTAAAACAACCCGACCGAGCAGACTTGCACTAACACACAGTCCAATCAGATCAGATGCAAGACTCTAAGGAAAGAAAATAACTGCATCATTCTGTCATTCACCTATCGTAACCCATCTCATGGCGTAAACGAATAGATACAAGAGAAAATGATGCAAAGGAAAGATTAACAAAGAAAATAGTAGTCTTAGCTTCAATCTCCTTTTGGTTTTACACACAAAAGTCACTCCTACCAAATAACTCCTTTATTTCAACAAATAATGCTTTTTTTGTTACAATTTCCAGCCCCTGTATCCACATTCACTTCGGCTTTTAAACCTTCTGCTGCGACCCTTGGTTGCTCTGCGACGCTTCGTTTCAATGCCCCGAACGCTTCGTTTCATTTCCCGCCTTTGGGTGTTTTTACCTTTCGCTTGAATTTGTGAAAGCATGAGATTTCGGAATAAAAAATAGTATTAAAGATGTAATAAAAACAGAACTTTGAATCAACCGAATATAAATTAATTTCGTTCGATTACAATACATCTCCTGCCTTTTCAGGGGACAGGAGTGTTAGTCTGCCTCGGTTACAATCGGGATTACTATTGTTTCTGTCTGCATGCCCACATGAGAATGGATGGGCCAAAGTATTGTCATCGCTTGCATGGATGAATCTTTGCTTGCTGTTATTCCTCGCTGTATTCAAAGAAACAAACAAACTATTTAGCAGCACCTATTGTTAAGACAATGGATAAAACGCTTAAAAAGAAATACGTGCAAAGATTAATGATAAGAACAGCAGACTGTAAGCTAGTGAGCACAAAACAAAATCTACTGTTAGAAATCCGGTGAATGCATGCTTGAAACCAAAACCTAAAATTATGACGTAAATGAAATAAAAATACAATGAGCTTTGTCGACGAATGGGTGGATCCATGGATCCGGATTCATGTTCTTCATATCATGGATATAAACGAAAATGAATCAAAAGTGCAGTCGGGTATCGAGTTCAACAGCACTTCGTTGCGTTTCTAATAATGCTTCTATCTCTCCTTTTACATTGTATCGAGCCGATTTTTATAGAGGATTCGGCCTCTGAGAGCATTAATGTTAAAACCCTAAATCCGCAAGGGCCGCTTAGATTTGATCCTTATCGGGCCATTATGAGACATGGCTCGCACTGACAGATCGTAGTTATGAGGCGTGGCTTTGGATCGGATTTGTTTTGAAACATCTTGTCTCATTAAAGTCCCACCACTTAGTTAAAATCCGCTTTAAATTGCTTTAAATGCTCTCTTTGGATATTTTAATGTTTGTCTTGAATGCTGACGTGTCGCCTCTTGAATGGTCGAATGTCTGCTTTTAACGCTGCCGTAATGTTTTTGTGTCTTCTTTTAATATTAAAAACTTGCCAGGCGCTAAGGCAAGAGACCACTGTGATATCGCGACAGCAAGAACGAAATAAGGCACAGAGGGGGGGACCTATCGCGATATCGTGACCGTCGCGATATCGCGCCTAGATAGCGCTTTGTCAATTTTTGACTTTGTTTAAAAGAAATTTTGCCTAAGGTTTGAAGTTTGCTTAAGTTTTGAAGGTTTTGACTAAGTTTGTTAAAGGCTCGCTTAAAGGCTTTGAAGTTTGTTAAAGGTTTTGATAAAACGACCAACTCTTCCAAACTCGTCGTGCAAGTGGCCAAGACCACTGTTTGACCTCTAAAGGCTGTCCTGAAAGCTGTGTATGTCAATGTGACCAGTGTTTGTAGTCACTTAATCGAATGGTGTTGTTTTGGTGTCTACAGATGCCCCTTTTTGGGAAGCGCTGCGAGTGACGCAGTGTTGAGCAAAAATATATGACCAAAGCACTAATGATTAAGGTTTCTTGGTAACCTAACCAACTCTTGATGCCCCAAGTATGGAAAGGGCATGCATTCTTGAATCCTTGCTTCTGACGAGCTAAGGAATTTTATTTCAAGTGTTAACCTATTTTGGTGAGGTGTGACTTGAGCTTGGACATTGATCAGTCATGATTAGGCAAAGGGCGCAACCTTTTATCCACAGGGGAAACCTTGTGTTCATGCTTTGGGAATGCCAAGTATTTGATCAACTTAATGATTGCTTGTTTAATGCCCCAAGCAGGAGCGTGATTGTCTTTGTCAATGATTCTTTGAATGCATGTCATTGCCTTGATTGGGTGTGTGGTTGTTGATTGGTGACTAAGTGTGACTACCCCCTCAAGCGACGAATCGATGAGGGAATGACCTTCATGAGAAAAGCGACGAGTCGCTTGACCCAAGATGACTTAGGTTAGGGTGCCTTTAGATGTTTTACCATTTGAGCACGTGCAATTTCCCGACATTTGGACCTATTTTTGGTGGGTGTTAACCCTTTTGGTGATGCCATAATGGGGTGAAATCATCGAAAACCCATCTTCCCGTGGAGCGGTCCGGCTATGGTAGCCTTCTTGGGGAAGTAGGAGAGTGATAATTTGAACCCCGACATCGAATTTCTTTGCCCAGAGGTTAAGTGCAAGAGCACTTGTGTCCGGCAATTTATTGCTTATGTTTTTGTGTTGCTTTTTGTGATGTTTTTGTTGTTTTGATTTTCTTTCTTTGCGTATATGTCATGATTTTATGCACAATGATTGATGTTGGTGGATGCATGCTACTTTATATGGATGGATGCATATGGTATGATAATTACCAATGTTGTATGTTGATTTATTTTGATGGATGCATGATGGATGCAAATGTTTTTTGATTGGCATGTGATATGCGGAAATAAGATGGATGGATGAACTTTGTGATGTTTGACTATGGCACCATAGACTGTTTTAGAACTCCATTATTTTGCTATGTACAAATGTGGTGTTTCTTTTTTTGTATTTTTTGGTGGTATTGTAAGGATGAAAAGTAGCGCAGTTGGTTTAGAAATGTAGCAAAGGTTTTTCGAGACTCAGACGGTTTTAACTTACTAGCCATGATTGTATTTTATCTTACAAGACTTTTGAACAAGGTATGAATCGGACTTGTTTTTGACCAAGCTATTTCACATCCCTGTGTGTGCAATTGAGTTCATTTATGTGGTATTTGTCAGGATACCGCCAGTGCCAGATGGGATTTCAACCGAACCTGTACTGAGGATCACCTAATTAGCTCCACTAACTCCTTTGTTGTATGTAGTTAGATTAATCTGCGGTGTCATCCAGGATACCATAAGCTAGCTCATCCACATGCAAACATTGATCTGTACACAAGTTAATGTGATAGATATATCGTCATGCGAGAAGTTTATCGCTAGTGACCGATAGGCTATCAACAAACGCCGAGGCCCAGACCCGCGAATGCTGAGAGTTCCAGGGATTCAAGTTCAACTCCCTTATTTTTTTCAATTATATTGGGATACTTGCTCGTTTGTAGTGATAATAATCACTGTTTATTTTGATTTGTTTTTCTTTTATTTTTTTTGAGCAAGGGATTTGGATATGGAGTGATGAGAATCACTATTCCTTGTGCCTTTTGATGTGTGCACCGTAGGATGTCAAATTTTGGAGGTTTGACATTTGCAAATTTTTGATGTTTTGCAACTTTGGGATTCTTAGGGAATTGGGTAGGGAGGATGCTTGTCCTTTTGCCAACTCTCAACATTCTTGGGGTCATTCGCACAGGGGGATGAGCAAGATAACCGTTTTGCTTATGGTAACCTGGATTACTGTGCAGGTTTCATCCTTCGTTCACACAACTCGGGAATTTTTATGTGTTTTAATTTGTGTTGGGATGTTACGTAACAAGGTGTATTGCAAGTGTAACTCTACCTTCGTAAAATCTATTTGACTTGATACATTTCATTGCTAAAGAGAAAAATGATGACTGAATCACGAAAAACTCTTGATACATTAAAAGACCACTGACTCTAGTGTGGTAAAATGAATGGTGTTTTTGCTATTTTTGTAAGATGGAACAGTGTGGAACGAGATGGACTAGCAGAGCAATTACAGCCTATGGTGCCTTTGACCTATACGACCACAAATATGCAATGTATGGGTGCAATGCTTAATGCAGCTACATATTTTTGTATTTTTGATGGATTGATTTTGGTGAATATGAAGATGAATTGCGAGAAGAACTCTCTATTGATGAATTTGAATATGCCTAGAAATGAGATGCAAATTTTTGTTGTTTTTGGTGATTTTTGTTGTTTTTGAATTTTCATGATTTTTGACCAAGTGATTGTGGAAATCCTTGGAGCGTTTTGGGATTGACCAAGCGATTGCAAGAATCCTTGGAGCCTTTGGGATTGACCAAGCGATTGTGATAATCCTTGGAGCATTTTTGTTTGACCAAGCGATTGCAAGAATCCTTGGAGCCTTTGTGGGATTGACCAAGCGATTGTGATAATCCTTGGAGCATTTGGGGTTGACCAAGCGATTTTAAGAATCCTTGGAGCTTTTGGGGTGACCAAGCGATTGCGATAATCCTTGGAGATTTTGTGGGATTTGACCAAGCGATTGCAAGAATCCTTGGAGCATTTTGGTTTGACCAAGTGATTGCAAGAATCCTTGGAGCCTTTTGGGATATGGCTCTCTTTAGATATGAAATGGTCACAAATGACTGATATTCAAGGGTTCTGTTTCCTTGATACCATCAAGGGAAGCTAGCCGGTATGTCTTGGGTCTGATTTTGCTATCAATGACATACGGACCTAACCAATTGGCCGCAAACTTGTCCCTTAGGTGGGATGGCAAACTGGAATTTTGTTGATTTTCCTTCAAAACCAAATCACCAACGCGAAAGTCCCTGAGGTGAACTTTCATGTTGTAAGCTTTCTTAAGTCGCTCTTGATAAATGCGTAAATGCTCGAGAGCATTAACGCATCGTTCATCAAGCAACGTAAGCTGGTCTAACCGGGCCTGCCGTGCAGAATCATCATCGATGAACTCATGCATTGATATGCACAGGGAAGGAATCTCCAACTCTAGAGGCATGACTGCCTCGGAGCCATACACGAGTGAAAACGGAGTGGCCCCAATGGGCGTCCGAATGCTAGTGCGATAGGCCCATAGGGCAAGTGGGATTTGAATGTGCCAATCCTTATGACTGTCTACGACGGTCTTTTTAAGGATGGCAACTAGCATTTTGTTTGACGCCTCTGCTTGCCCATTCGCCTGCGGATAATAAGGTGTTGAAAAGCTGTGCTGAATCTTGTACTTTGTGGTCAAAGCACGCACGTCTTTGTTCTTGAAAGGTGTCCCATTATCCGAGACTATTTTGGATGGAATACCAAAATGACATATGATGTTATGCAAAATGAACTCCACAATGCGGGGTCCTGTCGTAGAGGTAAGCGGAATTGCTTCCACCCACTTGGTGAAGTACTCTGTGGCCGTTATGATAAACGTGTGACGGCATGACGACACATGGGAGATATTTCCAATTAGATCAAAGCCCCATTGCGAGAATGACCAAGCAGACTGGACTGTCTACAAGGCCTGAGAAGGTACATGCATTAGATTGGCATGATGTTGACACTTCATGCACTTCTTGACATAGGTGCAACAATCTCGCTCTAAAGATGGCCAATAATAGCCCATGCGAAGAATGCGCTTTGCGATGGCCATTCCACTGAAGTGGCCACCACATGTACCATCGTGCGCTTGGGCGACTGCCCAAGTGGACTCTTGCTGGTCCAAGCAATGAAGGAGGATTCCTTCATAGCTGCGACGATACAAGATGTCTCCTATCAAGACATACTTAGCCGCTTTCTGCTTGAGTGCTCATTTTGTGGCATGAGTCAAATCAAGTGGGAGACTACCTAACTTGAGGTAGTCTCGGATGGGTAAATACCATTCCTGTTGATCAGAAACCTCGATAGTATGAACAACCAATCCCTCCTGAAGTTCATCCCTAGAAAATGTTGAATGGGATAGAACCTGCAAGAATAGTATTGTGTTGCTACTAATGGGAGTAGGGGAGAACAAGGACCCCCAGTTGGCGTGTTTCAGACGATCTCGGATTCGAGAGAACCTATCCGAGGATGGTTCAATTTGTATCATGTGGATTCCTGGCGTCAAGTCTGAGCTTGCACGCTCCATCATGGATTGCGATAAGGTTTTGACTTGAATGGTTGTCATATCACCAGAAAGGTCCTACGGAATTAGTGACCCCAAGGAGGCCATTGTGTCCACAAAACGGTTCGATGATCGAGGGAGTGCCTCGATGTCATACCACTCAAGTTTTTCTAGGAATTTGTCCACAAGGGCTTTATAAGCCTTCAAAACTGGGCATTTGCATTGATATACCCCTTTGACTTGATTGACTATTAACAGCGAATCACCAAAGATGTTCAGTATTTTGATGTTCATGGTGATTGCTGTCTAAAGACCTAGGAGCAAGGCTTCATACTCTGCATTGTTGTTGGTGCACGGGAAGTTTAATTTAAATGACAGGGGCATTGGAGCACCTTGCGGTGTGAAGAATACAATTCCTGCACCACCACCTTGCTCACACTTAGAACCATCGAAGAATAGGGTTATGTCGGCCTGTGACTCAGGCTCATCAGAATCTGGCGATTCTGAGACATGAAAGACCCCATCGTCGGGCAGTTCTATGACCAGAGGCTGATCGTCTTCAAGAGGAGCCTCCGCTAGTTGATCGGCTATGACCTGTCCTTTGATAGATTTTTGTCCAATAAACTCTATGTCAAATTCCATCAACAACATGATCCATTTCACCGTGCGACTACTATGATAAGTACGACTCATCATGTATCACAATGGATTCTCCTTAGACACAACATACGTAGTGTTGCTCAACATGTAGTGGCGTAGCTTTTTGGTAGCAAACACCACTGCCAAGCAGAGTTTCTCAATGTATGCATAGTTAAGTTCATAACTGAACCGGGGTGCGGCTAAGATAGTATGTAGCCTGTTCCTTGTGAAGTTCATTCTTCCGGGCTAGCATGGCGCCTAGTGCCACCTCGCATGGCCGAGATGTATAGGTAGAACGACACTCCCGGTCTAGGTGGTGCCAATACTAGCGACAAAACCAGGTATTGTTTGATCTCGTCAAAGGTTGACTGGCACTCGTCATCCCAATGAAATATAACCCCCTTGTGCAATAATTTGTTCATGGGTCGGCACTTGTCAGATAATTGCGCTATGAAGCATTTAATCGACGCGACCTTTCCCTGCAGACTCTCGAGCCGCTTGATTGTGGTTGGGGGAACCATTTCAAGGATTGCCTTGACTTTCTTTGGGTCCACCTCGATTCCTCATTTTGAGACTATGAAACCCAAGAGTTTTCCAGATGTGACGCCAAAGATGCACTTCTTGGGGTTTAGTCTGACTTTATGCTCTATGAGGCGATCGAGGATCTTGCTTAAGTCGGCGATATGATTTGAGCGCAAGAGAGACTTGGCTAACAAATCATCCATGTAATCTTCCAAAGTTTTGTGCATGTAATCATGGAAGATATATGTCATGGCACGTTGGTAGGTGGCACCAGCATTTTTAAGGCCAAAAGGCATGACCTTATAACAAAATGTCCCCCAAGGTGTTGTGAATGCCATTTTTAGTTGGTCTTCGGGATTGATACGAATCTGATTGTATCCTGAGAAACCATCCATTAGGGAGAGCATTTCGTGACTTGTTGTAGCGTCTACCAATGCATCGATGCTCGACAAGGGGAAATCATCCTTAGGACTCGCTTTATTCAAATCACAAAAATCGGTGCATATGCGAATCCTCCCATCGGGCTTCTTGACGGGAACCATGTTGGACAGCCATGGCGGATAATCCACGCAGATGACAAACTGTGCATCCAATAGCTTTTGCAATTCATCTTTGACCATCAAGGCCACTGTTGGGTGCATCTTACGTAGTTTTTTCTTTACAGGCTTGATTGTTGGATCAAGCATTAAATTATGCGTGACTAGCTGCGGGTCTAGTCCTGGCATATCCTTGTACGACCATGCAAAAACCTCCTTCTTCTCTTTGAGAAGGGCAATGTAATCGGCTTGCTCTTCGGGGGAAAGACTTACCCCCAGCTTGAGAATCTATGGATTCATTGGATCTGTGTCGATGTCTACGTCAGTCGTCTCCTCGACTGACATGTGGGATCCGTCCTCCAACTGATGTGGAGTCGGGATCAAATGGATATCATTAGCTAAATTTAGATCTATGCTTGGAACCTCAGGTTCCTCTTTAGCTTGAAAAATATCTTGAGTTGTCCTTGGGGTAAAATGAGGCATTTCACCGAAATGCCAGTACTCTGTTGGTGATAGAGGTGAATTGACGTGATCCTAGTCGATGGCATCTATGTCTAGATGCAATGACCGTGCTGGATCGGCCGGATTGCGGATGGGTGCGGTCAAATCAATGGATATCATGTGGATGGAATGAATTTGGTCTCCATTACCACGGGCATGATAACACGATTCTTCTAGATGCCCCCTATACTTTGGATCTGGATCTAGGGGAATGGGCACGAACGGATCGGCCCTCTGTGCTAAATGGAGGACAGGGTCTTCCCTCGGCACTGTTGTTATGATAGGGTCTCGATGTGGACGGTGCTCATTGTGAATGTGGAGCCATGGATCCAAGATCAGGTCCCACCCTGCTGGGTCGACCCACCATTCATGCCCTAATCTTATGCCCATCTGTCCCATTAGATCTTCATGAGTTAAAGTGCAATAATGTCATCGTGCATGTCTGAGATAGTCCATCTCAGTCTCATCTTCTGAGTCACTTTTGGAGATCCAAAAATGTTCATTCTCTTCAGCAACTATTGCTTGCGACGTTGATGGTTCTCCTTGTTCCAGTACGTTAATCTGGTCCCATTGCGGTTGTTCCACTTTTGGTGGAGGGACCTAAATCTCTTGACATTGTACTGACTCAACTGGAATCTCTAAGGGGAACAACTTTGAAAAGATGTTCGGACACCATTGATATTCTCTTTGGGGATGAGTATCCGAACTTTCGCCTCTCTCTAGCAAAGGAGAGGGATTACTGTTGTTACCAAGGGTGTTTGGTGACCATGGGAGGTAATATCCCAATGTAAATTTTGTATTTGGGTTGGCATAGAGATCTGGTGCCAATTCCCCCTTGTTGCCTATTTCTAGGTCTTGCATATTTTCAACCAAGATGTCCAAGGGCAGGGGGTGGTTGAACCCTACTCCTGACTTGTCATATGGCATCTCGATATCTTAGTTGGCAAGGGAGACGCATCCCTTGCTCATATCTGCCTAGCCCGTATCCATGCCAATGGCATTGGCCGAGATATTTGAGGGCAAATTGTGGGTTTGACAGATAATTGATGTTTTCAACAAAAGGTTCTTCGTCTGCTTCCTTTTGCTTACATGGTTCAAGACCATGATCAAGGCCCCCATACACAAAATTTGTCTAGTTGGGTGGGTGACCTAGGGGAACAACTGTTCCTATGGGAAGGCGAGGTCTCCCCATATCCTGGACTGACTCTAATGTGGGCGTTGCCACAACATTCTACACTATGTACTCCCCCAGGCCTGTACTAGCCATTTCAACAGTGATTGTTGATGCTTCGGAGGGAGGGAACGGGAGTCCTTCCTGAGTCCATTCCATGTTTGGTAGGTTTGGAGTCTCAGCTTCCGTTGTGCTGGATATTTCCTCTGTTGATATCGTTGAAATTGTTGGCAACCCCTCTTCTAAGGGCTGAGCCTCTTCCATGATTTGTTTTCCCTTGTCCTTCTGTGTAGCCATGATAGGTGGCGTTGGTAATGAAGGAGTAGATGATGAGGGTTCACCCGGCTGGGATGTTGCTGTTTTGGTCACCAGTGGTGCCTGCGGTTTTGAACCCTTTTTAGATGGATTTAGCTGGAAATCCAAATGTGTTGAAGGGAGGGTCGACTGAGGCATTAGTTGTACCGCATTGCAATACTTGAAGGGTTCTAAGTCCATTGGGACTACATGTATTTCACCTTCAAAAGCATACTTTAAGCACTGGTGAGCGATGGAAGGGACACACTTCATGTCCCAAATCCAAGGCCGCCCTAGCAGTATATTGTAGGCCATATCGCCTTCCAACACATTGCACAATGTTGGTTTTGTCTTTTGTCCTACCTGGACAGGTAGAACAACTGTGCCGATCGTCGAGCATATTGCATCATTGAAAGCTCGCAGATGTGTACATGGAGGCTGTGATATGAGAGGTCGTGCGACTTCAAATGTTTTAGGGCTGCAGTGGTAATAATATTATCGGACGAGCCAGTATCTACCAACACTCTCTTATACGGGATCCCGTTGATCCATGCAACAACATGCAGGGGTGGATCTGCCGTGTCATTCGATATTGCTTTGACTTCATCCTCTCTGAAGGTGATGACCGGCTCAGTACATCATTTTACGTGTCCCACAAAGTTGTTGAAATAATTTGCTTCTTGGGGCTATAATTCGATGGTTTTTAAAATGTCCATAAGAGCTTCCCTATGAGGTGTTGATTGTTGAATAAGCTCGTAAATGGATAGCCTAGCCGATGTGGTCCGCAAACTCTGCATGAGTTTGCTTTGTATCATGATTTCTGGTCTAGGCAGAGGTGATTGTATAGGGTGTTGTTGAGGCTGTGACGTTGTCGAAACTTCCTTTGTGGCTGCCCCAGGGGCAACTACTGAGTATTTTTTATTCCTCGTCACTATGCTGATCATTCCCACAAATCCTTGCATGGGAAGATTCTGGCGTACTTCATTAACTTGGAGAGGTTTTGTCTGTGCCTCGTGGGCAGGCAAGGGGTCCTTGAATACCCCCATTTGTTGGTTGTTTGGCGCTATGGGGTTGCCCACGGCCAATGTTTTATTTTTGATTAAATCTTGGATGAGTCCTTTGAACTTCCAAAATCCATTCAAATCGTGTCCCCTTCGCCTATGAAATCTACAGTATAGTTCCTCTCTATATCCCTTAGGCTTAGGAGCGTTAGGGTCTATAGTTGGGATCTCTGGAAGGGTTACTAAATTTGTCACTAACAAGCGGTCAAATAAGGAGTCCCTAGACTCCGTGTAGGGGGTGAATTGTCGCCTAGGGCGACGCTGCTGATTCTACTCCTGTTTATTATTATCTTTCTCATAACTAGGAGGCACTGCCTGGTAATTGGCCTTTTGAGGCTGCGTGTCTTGCACTGGCTTGGGAACATTTATCGCAACTTGATTAACCGTTGTAGGTTGTGATTGTGTATTCCCAGTCTTAGTGGTTTTATTCCACTCTTTCTTTTTAGGCTTGGCAATTGTGCCTTCACCTATTTTAATCTCTTCTATGACTCTGGCTTGCACCAAAGCTTCTTCTAAGCTGTCGTATTGCTGCAGCAGCAATAGCCCAGAGATTGATTTTAAGCAACTCTGTGCGAACATTTGAGTGAGATCAGACATAGGGGGACAATAGGGTAGCCTGGAAAGCAAAGTCCTCCATCGGTTCCCATATGCTGCTATTGTTTCCTCCTCATACTGCCTGAGGCTGGCCAAATCACTTAGTGATGCCTTCTTCCTTGTGTTGAAAGCAAAGCGTTCAAGAAATGCATCCACTAGTTGATCTAAGTTGTTGATATTGTGTTTGGGCAATTGTGTAAACCAATCCGAGGCAGGGCCCGCGAATGTGGTTATGAAAGTTCTAAGCAACAATGCATCATTGTCTTGGATGCCGAAGCATTGACTCAGGAACCTCGTGACATGTTCTTGTGTGTCCTCCTCACCTTTAAAGACTGCCAATTGTGGCAACTTGAAATGTTCAGGGTAAAGAGGTATGGGTATTGAGGGATGCACCGGATGACTGTGGAGTTGACGTAGTGTGGGCTTTTGATGCCCAGAAGCTTTTATCTCCACAGACTCCAAATGCTCTAATAGTGCTTTGTATGCATCGGAAGCTTTTATTTCTTCTTCTTTGGTTTGCTCTTGTTGTGGGTCAAGGGAGACTGGAGGCCTATGGGGAGGTGGTCGATTGGCAGCCCTCCCGCCTTGATGGGGCGTGTCGACCCGTTCTATTTTTGGTTCATACTCCTCATAAAACTCTTGAGGAGTCTCTATGCGAGCCCTATGACCTTGATCGAGTCCCCGCTGAGGGTACCCATCATTGTTCCGAGGAGTGGCCTCCCTTTCGGGTCTATAAGGTCTCGGAGGCAAAGCTTGATGAGGTCGCGGAGACCTATCCTGCACCAACGGGTTGTGCCTCTCATACTATTGTGCTCTTTGGGTGTGAGGGGTTGGCACCCTTTCAGGTAGTTTATAGCGTAACTCATCCGCCTCGTGCTGCATGCGCTCTTTATTCAGGCGGTATAAGTACTCTAACTCCTGATGACCCTGCTCAAGCTGCGTGATTTGAGCTTGGTGATCGGCATGTCTGGTGACTGCCGGGTCAACTGGGTCTGCCCTCTTTTGTTGAGGAGGCTTGAATGTTTTGCCTATGTGTTTGCCTCGATCTTGATGGTTGAAAATTTCAATGGGTTGCTTCCCTTTGTCGAGGTAGGCGACATTTGTTTGAGGTTCTGGCCTCGATATGTGATCATGATATCTGGCAGGTGCAGAAACGCAAGGTTCTCGTGTTGTTTGTTGTTCTCGAGGAATGTGATGATCTTCCTCGTACTCCCTTTTATGGGTGTGAAATGGGCGGGCGTAGTTAGCTAGCCCTATGTAAAGAGCCCTGCGCTCTAGATGTTTTTTTTCTGTTCTTATGGGAGGTAAATAAGGGACGCCATATCCATGTTGCCCCTCCAAATGGACAGTATGCCTCTCTAGCGCTTCATCACGCTGTGTCCATTCAAATCTAGCCTCAAGAGGTGGTTGTCTACTTATATTGAGAGCTGCATGTGACCCATATGAAAGCATGAGATTTCGGAATGGTCAACAGTATGAAAGATGTAATAAAAATAGAACTTTGAATCAACTGAATATAAATTAATTCCGTTCGGTTACAATACATCTCCTGCCTTTTCAGGGGACAGGAGTGTTAGTCTGCCTCGGTTACAATCGGGATTACTATTGTTTCTGTCCGCATGCCCACATGAGAATGGACGGGCCAAAGTATTGCCGCCGCTTGCATGGATGAATCTTTGCTTGCTGCTATTCCTCGCTGTATTCAAAGAAACAAACAAACTGTTTAGCAGCACCTATTGTTAAGACAAAGGATAAAACGCTTAAAAATAAATACATGCAAATATTAATGATTAGAACAACAGACTGTAAGCTAGTGAGCACAAAACAAAAGCTACTGTTAGAAAGCCGGTGAATGCATGCTTGAAACCAAAACCTAAAATTATGACGTAAATGAAATAAAAATACAATGAGCTTTGTCGACGAATGGGTGGATCCAGGGATCCGGATTCATGTTCTTCATATCATGGATATAAACGAAAATGAATCAAAAGTGCAGTCGGGTATCGAGTTCAACAGCACTTCATTGCGTTTCTAATAATGCTTCCGTCTCTCCTTTTACATTGTATCGAGCCGGTTTTTATAGAGGATTCGGCCTCTGAGAGCATTAATGTTAAAACCCTAAATTCGTAAGGGCCGCTTAGATTTGATCCTTATCGGGCCATTATGAGACATGGCTCGCACTGACAGATCGTAGTTATGAGGCGTGGCTTTGGATCGGATTTGTTTCGAAATGGCTTGTCTCATTAAAGTCCTACCGCTTGGTTAAAATCTGCTTTAAATTGCTTTAAATGCTCTCTTTGGATATTTTAATGTTTGTCTTGAATGCTGACGTGTCGCCTCTTGAATGGTCGAATGTCTGCTTTTAACGCTGCCGTAATGTTTTCGTGTCTGCTTTTAATATTAAAAACCTGCCAGGCGCTAAGGCAAGAGACCGTCGTGATATCGCGACGTCGTGATATCACGACGAGTAAGAATGAAATAAGGCGCAGATGGGGGGACCTGTCGCGATATCACGACGGTCGCGATATCGACCGCGCGATATCGCGACCGTCGCGATATCGCGACCGTCGCGACTGATCGCGCGATATCGCGACCGTCGCGATATCGCGACCATCGCGATATCGCGCTTTTTGACTTTGTTTAAAAGCAATTTTGCCTAAGGTTTAAAGTTTGCTTAAGTTTTGAAGGTTTTGACTAAGTTTGTTAAAGGCTCGCTTTATATAAAAGGCTTTGAAGTTTGTTAAAGGTTTTGATAAAATGACCAACTCTTCCAAACTGCTGTGCAAGTGGCCAAGACCACTGTTTGACCACTAAAGGCTGTCCTGAAAGCTGTGTATGTCAATGTGACCAGTTTTTGTAGTCACTTAATCGAATGGTGCTGTTTTGGTGTCTACAATTTGTAATGTTTAATCTTCTCGACTGTTGTAACTGTCGATCCGCAGCGTTACAATGCTCCTCCTGCCTTTGTGCCATGTGTTCAGCGTTTCCTATAATTTTGTAAGAGTTCCTCGAAAATCATGACCAAAAATAGTATGCATCCCTGCTCCTTTGGTTTCATAGTGAAAACATGACATGTCGCGAAATCACGACATGTCACGATATCGTGACACTTTTGCTCTCCGTACGCTTTGGCCACACCCTGTCGTGAAATCGTGACCATTTTCTCCTTCGAGCCATCTCGCTGCAACCTGTCGTGAAATCACGACCATTTTCATCATCCGTACACTTTGCCGAAACACGTCGTGAAATCGTGACCTTTTTCTCTGTCCGTACACTTTTCCAAAACATGTCACGAAATCGTGACCATTTTCTCCGTCCGTACACTTTTCCAAAACACATAGCAAAATCGTGACCATTTTCTCCGTCCGTACACTTTGCCAAAACATGTCACAAAATCGTGAACATTTTCTCCGTCCATACACTTTGCCAAAACA
Source organism: Wollemia nobilis (assembly GCA_028583015.1). Lineage (NCBI taxonomy): Eukaryota > Viridiplantae > Streptophyta > Pinopsida > Araucariales > Araucariaceae > Wollemia > Wollemia nobilis. The sequence goes on from JAQPPZ010000523.1 coordinate 29,477,908, forward strand.
TGTCGTGAAATCGCAACCATTTTCTCCATCCGTACGCTTTGTCGAAACACGTCGCAAAATCGCAACCATTTTCTTTGTCCGTACACTTTGCCAAAACACGTCGTGAAATCACGACCATTTTCTCCATCTGTACACTTTTCTGAAACACATCGCGAAATCGCGACCATTTTCTCCATTCGTACACTTTGCCAAAACACGTCACGAAATCATGACCATTTTCTCCGTCCGTACACTTTGCCGAAACACGTCACGAAATCGCGACCATTTTCTCCGTCCGTACACTTTGCCGAAACACGTCACGAAATCGTGACCATTTTCTCCGTCCGTACACTTTGCCAAAACACGTCGCGAAATCATGACCATTTTCTCAGCGTCGGAGTGACATGTCGTGATATCACGACACTTTTCTTTTTTTAGCGGCGACGGAGCGACGTGTCGCGATTTCGCGACACTTTCTACACTTGCACATTTTGCTCCCTTTCTTCATTTTTAGCATCTAGGTCACTGAGATTTTCTCTGAAAAACCTGCAAAAAAGGTGGGTCCCCAATTTTGGGGTGTGTTGTGGATTAACCACAACAAGTACTACTATCTATTTGGTTTTGTTCTTCTTTCATAAGCTTTCCCCATCGTTTAACCATTTTAAATAACCAAAATGTGCCAAAAATTTAACAGTTTGAATTTGCAGAAAACAGGAACTTTTCCATATAAATTCTAGCCAGCTGTACAATACAACATGGCTTCGAATTTGTCCACTCTAGCTCATGTAAAATATGGAATCAGTATTATGGGCACTTATGGATACTATTTCTACCATCATAACTATTCTCATGTTCTTTTGGAGCATGAATTAATATAAACTCTGTTTTGCTACCTGATATTTCAAAGCAGCTCCGAAATAAGTGCAGAAGCAATAGTTTGGGTCAAAAGCGTCCTTAATTGCAATAGAGGGTGGTAAACGGTGGTTGCAGCTATTTTAAGGATATCCCTATATTTTCCAACACTTTTCCCTCAATGGATGAAGCCCAAAAGATGGAATGGATAAGAGATAATAGACATAATCCCTAAATTATGGGAAACAGTCCTATAATAGTTGTAACATTCCTACATGGCAGCACAAAACCTTATCAATGTTGTACCCTACTTGTATAAATAAAATAATCCCATTTGGTTGAGCATATAGAATAATATAGGAAATAAGTGATAAGAGTTAGAACTATTTTAAGTGTTGTAACTATGTATTGTAGTAGCATAGTAGCCTGTAGATCTTCCCCTGCACTGCTGTCATGCTGCTGAGAATGAAATAAAGGTGCAATATTTGACATTCATGTTTGCTTTTAAGTTGAGTGTGAAGACTTAATAGTTTAGAGAAATTTTATTTGCCCTCTTTTTTTTCAGGAAGAAAGGGCCACTTCCAGGTCCAGAGGAGGGTTTTACCTAATAGAATTTTGCTTTTTTTGGTTGTAGCAGGTCAGCAGAGATCTGACAGTTTTTGTATGGTTAGTGAGTAGGATAATGTGGCATTTGAATGCATGGTAGGTAACTCATATAGGGTAGAATTTTTTTTTTTTTAAGCAAAAAACCTCTTGCAGATCTGCCTTGGTCTGAGAGACCACGAACAGGGGATTCTACATCATCAAAGTCACCCGAGGGTCGCACCCGACCCTGCCCGCACCAACATTATCAATTGGATTTTGGATACCCAATTCAGTTTTTTGGCAGGGTGGAGATTTGAACCTGGGACCTCCCTTGGAGGATTACCCTCTCTTCTCCAACTCACCTACAACACCTGGGTAAATTTATAGTTTATTATTATAATAAATTTAAAATAATTCAAAGGAATAAGATTAAAAAAAAAAACACTTCCAAATGAAATAAGCATGAACACAAATCCAAAAATATGGATAAAGTTTTTATATTGAAGACAAAAAAGGCAAGAAGGGTTAGGGATGCCTAAATACTGGAGACACTCTTCAACAAAAACTCTTGGTGTAAAAGACTCCAAGCACCAAGTGGCACTTGTTTTGTATGGCGACCATGTTTCAGCATATGGAGAGCTAGAAATGATGGTATCTTTGCTAAGTGTTATTTCTCTTTGCACATCTTTGTTTTTGAGAAGTCTAATATTATTTTGTCTATGTAGAATTTAACATTGTACTTTATGTTTCTAATTTATTTCAGAATTTACAATATTTCCATAATTTCTTGTCAGCCTAATTTGTTATAAATTGTGCAACTTTATTTATCAGTTTTTTAATGTTATTTCTATTTCAGAAAGTGACATTTTTTTCTATAATTTCATAAAGTTTCATTATTTACCAGTTTGAATGTTAATGATGCAATTTCAATTTAATAATTTCCTGTCAATTAAATTCTACTATTTTTAGCTTTGCAACAGTTTGAATTTCAATTCTGCAAGGATAAGTAGGAGTTTAGTTTTAGTTTTTAGGAGTAAGAAAGGAGACCCCAAGCACCCCAATATCTAGTTGTTCCATGAATAAAGCCATGATTTAAATGAACTAAAAATTAGTTTGTTAACCCCTGCTTTCATATATAGCCTTGACATGGCCCTGGATTGACACAATGATTAAATGATGAAGATTTGAAGACACTCATCATTTTTTGACGTCATTGTTGAGGAAACTTAGGTGTTGTTAGGAGATGTCTAGCAGTCCAAAAATTGTCCTATTTTAGAAAACAATTTTTGGAAACCTGAGGTTTAGTTTATTTAGTAGATAGGCATGAATGCATAGGCCAAGAGATGAAAGAGGAAGGTTTATCAGAACTGGCTCTTTTCCACCAAGGCTTTCTTCACGATCAGGTGAAGATCTACCTATGTATGAACTTCCTGAAATACTTAAAAGAGAATCATCTTCTTCATCAACTGAAATTGTAGGATCTTTGCAATAAGAGCTCTTAGAGGCACTTGCTTCTAGACATACCCATAGGGATGATCCATCTAAACCAGTTGAACAAATTAAAGCTGAGGAAGAACCTATGGCAGAACAAGGAGAAAATGATAGGGATATTATTGGTAATGATGTTGACAATCCTCTTGTTAGAAATTTTGAATACCCTATTCGTTTGAATCCTACTCAGAATGCTCCTATGAAAAAAATTTCACCCTCAGTATTGCAAATATTTAGGGGAGTTGTTTTTGAAGATCCTGAACAATTTTTTTTTGAATTCAAGGTCTTGTGTCAGACTTATGACTATGTCAATGATAACCAAAAACTGAAGTTATTTCCCTCTACACTCAAATATGCAACCTTACGATGGTTTATGAGCCTTGAACCAGATTCAATCCACACTTGGGATCAAATGGAAACTATATTTTTGGATAAGTATCAGGAGTATTTTAGAGTGAGAAATAGGAAGGATGAGTTATTTCAGATAAGACAAAAACTTAGAGGGTTATCTTGATAGATTTGCCTTTATCCAAAAGATATGTGGTCCTATGGAAACTGACTTATTAAAAACTATATTTCTGAGAGGTTTGCAGGATGATTCTAGAGAAGTATTAGACTTAATGGGAAAAGGAGATATAAACCAGCTTGATATTAATGATATTGTAGAGTTGTGCAGAAATTATTCCTGCACTAGGCAAAGAAGAAGGAAAAGGAATCCTGGTAATACTGATATAAAACATTTGATGGAGGAAATGGCTAATATGAAAACTGATATACGTGTTCAACTAAACACTGCTTTAGGAGAAAGGAATACAAGATCCAATTCTTCACCACCCCTATCTATCTATTGTCCTAGGTGCAAAAATAAGCATGCTCTGCAAGATTGTCCTTTGGACAAGACTTCAATTTTAGCAATTTGTGGCATTTGCTCAAAGGAGCATAAAACTGATAAATATCACCTTTTGCCCCATCTTCGGAGTGTTTTAGAAACCCAAGTTGAATAACTTCATGCTATTGGGCAAAGGCCAGGAGGCAACTTCATACAAAACCAAAATGCCCCTCACTTTTCTTCAAATTGGGGACAGAATCCTTGGAATATGCCATGGGCGTATATCGAACCTCCTCCCCAAACTTGGAATCAATCTTGGGCAGCCCCTCAATATTGGTCACATTCTGGTTGGAATCAGCCATGGCATCCATTTAATCCATATTGGGTACCAAATCAGTCAGGGTAAATATGGGGGCCACAATACCCATCCTATCAAGGGCAGCAGAGGTATCAATCACCAAATCAACACTTGTTGCCAGCCCCTAATCAAAATTTTTAGGGAAGAGTTCAACCACAGAAAACACAGCCAATTAAGCAACCTCCACTTCCAGCTCAGCCTATGGCTAACCCCAATAACAACAGACAAGCAACCCCTATTTATGGAGCTAAGTCTAAAGAGACTATTGCAGTCCATGTCCTTGACTGTAGTAACATCCAGTTACGTTCAGGGAAGGTTTTACCTGACCCTACACCACCCACTATTGAAGAAATTGATGGAAAGCAAGAATTTTCAAGTCCAAAAAAACCACAAATAGAGCAAAAAGAAGAAAAAATAGAAAGTTTACAAGGAAAAATTGAACTTGCCTCAGTAGACCTACCATATCCCGAAAGGTTTGACCACACTATCACTGCTCCTGAATCAGAATTAATCACAGAATTGAGGAAAATGTCTATCTCACTCCCTTTGTTGTAGGCAATAAAGGATGTACCTCTGATTAGGAAAACCATTTAGGAGCTGTGTATTAGGAAACCTGGCAGGAAGAAGAAAGCCTTTCCTAAGACTGTACAAGTAGAAGGTAAGTTGGCTGACCTACTTTTTGGAAAACTAGTACCCCCTAAATATGGTGATCCAGGGAGTCCAATAGTTACAATTACTATTGGGTTAGTTCAAATTCCAAATGTACTTATCGATTTAGGAGCTGCAATCAACGTGATGACTAAGGAAACCATGCAAAAATTGTAGCTCAATAACCTTAGTCCTACTACCATAGTTTTGGAAATGGTAGATAGGTCAATGGCTAAACCGAAAGGAATTCTAGAGGATGTTGCCATTGAAGTGTCTTCTTGGGAATACCCTATAGATTTCTTAGTGTTGCAGCCTAGAAACTCAGCTAATGGCTATCCTATTATTCTAGGATGACCTTGGCTTGCCATTACAACTGCATTTATAGACTGCAGGTCAGGTGAGATGACCATTTCAAATGGTGTAGACCTGAAAAATATTTCCTTGTATCCACCAACCCAACCTTCAGCCAAATTTTCTGGATAGATATGGTATCCTGAGTCTGATGAAGAACAGGAAACTATTGTCACCTTGGCCACCATTGTAGTAAAAGAACATATTGAAGAACTTAATTCACCGAAAAGAGAAATCTTTGAACATGAAACAATTTTGGTGAAAACATTGCAAGAAGAAGGCCTTAGGGATGATCAAATTCTTGTCCATCATTTGTTATGGAAATATGAAGAACAAACTGCTGAACATCTGTCATCTATTCCACTACAAGAAAGCTCCTTCACATTGCCACATGGATGGCATCATCATCTTCTCGACTTCTTTCATCTATCCTATGCAAATGATCCCATCAGGTATCACATTTACACCAGAATCAAGAGTATTTCATACTCTACAGCCACATCATTGTCCCTTAAATGCTTTAATCAGTAAATATGAGGCTGTCAACTCTATTTATCCAGGGATTAAGCAGATTGAGATACAGCCAAGAAAATTTTTGAACATTAATAGTTGGTTGACTAATGAGCAAGAAGCCAAATTATTTGTTGTTTTACAGAGACATGTTCAAGCTTTTGCTTGGAGTTATAAGGACATGACTGGCATTCACCCTGATGTGTGTACACATAGGATATACACTCGAAGATGTCAAACCAGTAAGACAACCACAAAGGCGTCTGAATCCCGCTCTGAAGGATATTGTTAAGGAAGAAATCGAAAAACTATTGGATGTAGGATTCATTTATCCAATTTTAGACAGTAGGTGGGTTTCACCATTGGTCATTGTTCCAAAGAAAAATGGGAATATGAGAGTATGTGTGGACTACAGGGAATTGAATAAGGTCACACATAAAGATCACTTTCCATTACCATTTATAGACCAAGTGTTGGACACCCTTGCTGGTAAGAAATTTTTCTATTTCCTTGATGGTTTTAGTGGTTATAATCAGATCCAAGTTGCACTAGAAGACCAAGAAAATACAACTTTCACATGTCCTTGGGGAACATTTGCTTATAGAGTATTACCCTTCGGTTTGTGCAATGCACCAACAACATTTCAGAGAGTTGTTTTGGCTATCTTTTCTGATCTAACAAATGAAAGTGTAGAGATTTATATGGATGACTTCACAATGTTTGGAGATACATTTGAATATACTTTAGAACAACTTGAAAAAGTTTTAATACGTTGTGAAACATATCATTTGTCTCTGAATCTTGATAAATGTTTCTTGATGATGGAAGAAGGAATTGTTCTTGGACATCATATTTCTTCTTATGGAATTAAAGTTGATCCTAAAAAGGTAGAGGTCATCAAGAACCTTCCTCCTCCAAAAACTCAAACTGATGTCCGTAGTTTCTTAGGACATATTGGCTTTTATCATAGATTTATTGCTAATTTCAATACCATTGCTAATCCAATGTTCGCATTGTTAACAAAGGATTCTGAATTTGTTTGGTCTGCTAGGTGTCAACAGTCCTTTGAAGTTTTAAAGGAAAAGTTAACAACTCTGCCTGTATTGAGAGGTCCTAATTGGGAGTTACCCTTCCATATTCAAACTGATGCTTCCAATACTGCTATTGGAGCTGCATTAGGGCAGATTGAATATGGACAACACTATGCCATATACTACATTAGTAAAAATTTGACTAGAGCTAAAAATAATTATACCACAACCGAGAAGGAATTTTTAGTTGTGGTGTATGCTATTAACAAATTTCGACACTATATCACAGGATATCCCGTATTCATCCACACAGACCATGCTGCTATAAAGTATTTGATGAATAAACCCTTGGTTAGTGCATGAATTATTCACTGGTTAATACTATTGCAGGAATTTGATATTACTATAGTCAATAAACCAGGGAAGTCTAATGTAGTGGCAGATTTCTTGTCAAGATTGTCAAATGCAGATACAGAGGAATTGGTTGAGGATGCGTTTCCTGATGAGAAATTGTTTTCTGTTTCTGTACAATCTCCATGGTTTGCAGATATAGCTAATTATTTAGCTACAAGGAAGATTCCTCTTCACTTTACTCCTAAACAAAAGAAACAATTGATCAAGCAAAGTTCTTCTTTTGAATGGATAGGAGGTTTATTGTTTAAATGCAGTCCTGACCATGTTTTGCATAGGTGTGTTCGCAAGGACGAGGTATATGACATCCTGTGAGCATGTCATGATGAACCATCAGGAGGGCATTATTCAATGAAAAGTACCATTCAAAATATTTTGGGTACTGGTTACTACTGGCCATCCTTGCACAAAGATGTCAAAAGGTATGTCAGAAATTGTGATGCATGCCAAAGGATGGGTAAGCCTACTTTTACTAGTGAAATGCCTTTACAACCTCAATTAGGTACAAAACCATTTGAAAGGTGGGGGCTAGATTTTGTAGGACCCATTGATCCACCTTCCCAAGGGAAAGTGCATATCTTGGTATGTACTGATTATGTAACCAAGTGGGTAGAAGCCCGTGCTTTTAAGCATGCCCGAGAAGAGAAAGTTGTTGATTTCCTGTATTCACAAATATTTCTATGATTTGGAGCCCCACATTCTATCACCACTGATCAGGGACCTCAGTTTACCTCAAAATTTGTTGAAGCCTTTACAAAGCTGTATGAAATCAAACACCAAAAATCCTCACCTTACCATCCGCAAGCCAATGGCCAAGTTGAAGTGACAAATAGGGAATTAGAGAGGATCTTAACCAAAACTGTAGCAGCCCATAGGAGGAATTGGGTGGAGAAGTTACCTAAAGCAATTTGGGCTTATAACACCACTTGGAAATCCACTACTGGATTTACTCCCTATGAATTGGTTTATGGCAAAAAGCCTCTTTTGCCTATTGAGTTTGAATTACTAACTCTTCGAACTACTTTAGAAGTTGGTATTGATTTGTCACAGGCACAGACGGACCGGATTCTGTAGCTCAATGCATTGGATGAGCTACGGAGGGATGCATTGCACCAGACTGAGCTGATCCAAGCACAGCAAAAATTGTGGCATGATAGTCACATTCAGCAAAGGAAGTTTCAGCAAGGCGACTGGGCTTTGTTGTTTGACTCACGTTATGAAGACTATCCTAGAAAATTGCAGACTAGGTGGCTTGGACCATATCAGATTGAGGAAGTGTTTGCAAATGGAGTTGTACGTCTTTCACCAATAGATGATTCAAGAAGGAAAATGGTGGTTAACGGTCATCGTCTTCGGATATATCACAAACCGTTAACCAAGGAGGAGTTTCTCAAGCAAGTAGGAAACTTGGATGTATCAGTATTGGAAGAAACCACTTCTTCCAAGATGGACTCAATCAAGTGACATGAACCAAAATATATAAAAAAAATGAAAAAAATAAAAATATATATATAAAAAAATAATAATAATTCAGAATGTGAAAACCTCTTTGAGGCGCATCTGAATTGGGCTTACATGAAAACCAGTTTTTTCGGCATGTTTGCCTCATGGACCCACCACCATTCCATTCATTCTCACCATTGTTTCACTATTTACCATTCCATTCATTCTCACCATTGTTTCACTATTTACCATTCCATTCATTTTCACCATTGTTTCACTATTTACCATTCCATTCATTCTCACCTCTGTTTCACCTATTTTTAGATTGCACCTATCTTAGTCAGTAGAGCAGCCAATAGAGAATCAGCAGAAACAACCATTGTACAATTGTAGATAAATGGTTATATCAGGTATGTGCCTTTCTCATTTTAGAACATTGTTGATATCAAGTATGTAGTGCATAATATCCTTAGTTAGTATATGAGGCATACATAAGGTTATTTAAAAAAAAAAAAAGTTATCCATCTAGTCAATGGAAGTTGTGAAAACAGCAGGAAAATTTTTACCTTCAAATGCTTCAGCATGATAATGCTCCGGAATAAGATTTTTGTTCAGCTTCGGAAAGATGGAAGCTCTGGAACGAAAAACTGTTGTTTTAACAAAAGCGGCTTCAGCATAAAAAGGGGTGTGCTTCGGAATAAAAATTGTTCAAACCTCGAAGAAAAAACTTTGGAATGAATAAAGATAAAAATGAAATGACATGTGGCATCATAATCCAATTCCTATTGTTTGAAGTAAGGAAAAATTATGGCACAAATTTTAAGACGCAGGTTTCCAACACAACGATGGGAACGGAGGTGTTGGGAATCATCGTACATTTTGCGATAAGCAAAAATCTTTGGCACACTTCACAAGGACTTCAAGAAAAAGGAAAGCTCTGTACGTGGTACATGACGCGGCCAACAGATGACTGCCACGTCAATGCATCGTAATCATTTAATCAAATGCAGCGGATCACGTTCCCTCAGAGAAATAGAAATCTGCCACATGATACGTAAAGGAGAAATTTAATTTTTCAAATGCTTCAACACGTTCCAAAGCATTTTTTTGGCACTGTAAAATTTTAATTTCGTAGCCCAGAAGCCATTTTTGCCCTGCAACTACAAATAATTTGATCCAGACTCAGGCACAACGTTGTTGTTTCGGCACTAAGAAGAGATAGAACACAGAAAAATAAAAATGGGGGGTAAGAAGAATCGGATTGAGCCAGAAAATGCAGATTGCCTACAAGGAGATCCTGAATCACTATGTATCTTCACGGAGGAAGGGTTTATGCCATTTCTATGAAAATTTGATGGACACTCTGAAGGGTTGGCAGCCGAATTCGCCCGAACGTTCAGAAACAACCAAGTCCATATTAGCGGCATGACCATCCAGGTAACTCCAGAAATTCTTAGTTCTATTACTGAAATGCCTTTGCAAGGGGTCCAAATTGTAAAAACTGGAAAGAATGCCCTGGTAGAAATTGTCAATCAATTTAGAGAAGAAGGGGACAGGCCAATTGAATTTTTAATGAGCAAAAATGTTTGTAAAGGGGTTAAACGGTCTAGTCTACCACCTCCCTGGAATGAAGTAGTTGTGTGGGTTATTAGGTTTTTAACCTGTGATGGACAATTTCTTGTTCTATCTGGGCATCATATCAGAATTCTGAATCATCTACGACATGGTCATTCAAACCCGGAGGTCAAGATAAATCTGCCCTTATATCTTCATCAAGAATTGAGCAATATGGCTAGAAAATACCAACAAGGAAGGGGCACTCCCAAACACCATGGGCTCATCAAGCTCATCTACAAGCATCACTTCAGAGGAAACCCTAGGAGTTTTGAATGGTTCTTTTCTTCCTGGAATGAATTAGAGAGTGAAAGCCCTAAATCTGAAGGAGAGGCAAAAGGTGAATCTGAAGATGAAGCAGAAATTACAAGATCTGAACCTGAAATTGAAACTGAATCCTCTGACAAGGGAATCCCCTCCTCACCACAAGGACCTCCATCCTCTAGGACTAGGAAACAAAGGGAAAAATGGTCCAAGTCTGGTCCCATGGGAAAAAGAAGGAAAGTTACATTTTTTGAGAATGTAACTATTTGTCCAACACAACCTGTCGAGCAGTCTGGTAGTTCAAGTAAAGAAAGGCAAATAGGGAAAGAAATGCCTAAAGTAGGTTCTACTCCAGAATCATCAGAATTTGTTTTGGAGTTACCTAAAAAGGTTAAACAAGCTCCTATGGGGTTACGAAGGTCTTCCAGACTTCAAAAACAAAAAGTAACAGAAGAAATAATGGATGAAGAAGCTACACCACTATTTCAGCAGTTAAATACAGAGCAGGGGCAGGAAGTTCTTATAGAACAATTTATAGAAGAGAGATCAGAGGAAGTATATATGGACATAGAAGAATTGGAGGTAGAGACAATAGTCACAGATATAGAAATACCTACAGTATCACTTGTTGACTATTCAGACTCTGAAGATTCTGATTCTGGCAAAGAATCAATAAGAAAAGAGGAAGAGCCTGATATAAAAACCCAGTTACATGCTGCTAGAAGTGTCATTAAGACACAAATGGGTTGGATTGAACAACATGAAGCCTCTCACATAGAGAAAGATAAGCTTATTGATAATTTGAGGAGAGAGGTGAATAAACTAAGGGCTCGGTTGTCCACTCTGGAGCAACAATCTATAAAAACTGGTTCTGAGGATGAATTGGCCAGAATTCTGTTAGAATTAGCAGAAGATCATAGAGAATTGGCCTTACCTGAGGAAGAATCACCCATCAGAGGAGTGGAAATAGAAGAAACAACAACCCAAATTTTCCAGTAGGATGTCAGCATGACAGATTTAGAAGCCTCTGTAGAACATTCTAAAAATTCACAATAGGGGGCACAAACAATACAAGCAGCTGAGGAGGCCAATGAATAGGAGGAAGTGCAAGAATAGGTAAATATACAATCTCCTCAACTATCTATTGAATTAATTACAACTGAATCACCTCAAGTTGAAACAACAAAAATTGGAGTGCAAGTAGATCTATTCACTGTTAACACATCAGAAGTTGGTATACAAGTGGACTTGCCTCCAAAAATACAATCAGTTATAAGGCCCCCACAAACAGTTACAATGACAAAATATAATGAGGACATAGCACATTGGATGTTGTAGTGTCAATAGATGGAGGCACAAATTTCAGCCTTAAAACCTTTGAAGCAGAAGCTAGAAGCCCAAACTGCAGATATAACTAAGTTACAGGAACAAATACAAGATATGTGCCAAATTGCAGAGTACTTAGTTCAGTGCAGAAGGCCTGCAAGGTTTTATACTCTAATATTAAAGGAAAAATACCTCCACTGGCAATTAATGAGAATTGTTTCCAAACTTCCATATAAACTGGACACTACTGAAGAATTTGTGGAAACATATTTGCATAGTCCAGAGAAACAGAGGAATCTGCTTTGTGAACTATTTTTGCATAACTTCTTCTTACCTAAAAATGGAACCTTCTTGCCACACATCTTTACAGGAGATATTCAACTGAGAGCCTTTATATATTTAGTACAAAATCAGATTTATTGGGAGGAGGAGAAAAAGGCAAGCAAGGAAATGGAGTTAACAACTGAGTTACTGATCAGAAGAACCCATACTAATTACAGGGAGTCCATCAATCAACATTTTACTATGATGAGAGAACAAAAAATCAGAGAAGTATATAAGAGCAATCTTACTGATTGTATCAAGAATTTTTAGGTCTTCTGTAATCAACATTTTGGTAATGCTCTCTCAACTTGTAAAAGTAGGTGGGGAGAATTGTCAATATCACTTCAGAAGAGGGAACCTATCTCACCTAACAATTTATTATGGTCCAGAAGGAGAGCAGAAGGCATAGTACAGGTTATCCACAAGCTGCAGGATCACTGGGTAGGTTTGAGGTATAGGTTGCCAAATGTGATAACTCTAGTTCCTTATTTCTTTGATAGTGATCCCCAATCAGATGAGCAATTCCAGGAATGGCTCAAGAAAATACAAGCAATCAGAGGATATTATAAGGTTCCAGGACCAAAGCTGAGTTATGAAGAATGAAATCTGGATGTAGATCTCTGTGCTATTGTGGCTGCATAGAATGCATGAGGACATGCATTAAAATAGGTTGGGGGGAAAATGATGAGGCCTACAAATGCCTCATCCATGGACTAGTTTTGATAACTTATAAACACTTTTGAACACCTTATGTTATGTTTTGATGCTAATTATAGTGATAGAATGCATTATGTATTGATGTTTACATGTTGTAAATGTTAAAGTGCATATATCCTGTTTTGACTATTTTTCTATATTTTATAGTCTGTTTCAGTTGTATTATTTAGTATATTTTGCATTAAGTTAATGTTGTAATATTAAGGTGCTGCTATCTATTTGGTTTTGTGCTTCTTTCATAAGATTTCCCCACCGTTTAAACCATTTTAAATAACCAAAAGGTGCCAAAACTTTATCAACAGTTTGACTATGCAGAAAATAGGAACTTTTCCATACAAATTCCAGCCAATTGTACATATACAACATGGCTTGGAATTTGTCCACTCCAGCTCATGCAAAATATGGAATCAGTCTTCTGGGCACTTATGGAGACTATTTCTGCCATCACAACTATTCTCATGCGCTTCTGGAGCATGAATTAATATAAACTCTGTTCTGCTACCTGATATTTCGGAGCAGCTCCGAAATAAGCGCAGAAGCAATAGTTTGGGTCAAAAGCACCTTTAATTGCAATAGAGGGTGGTAAACGGTGGTTGCAACTATTTTAGGGATATCCCTATATTTTCCAACACCTGTCCCTCAATGGATGAAGCCCAACAGATGGAATGGATAAGAGATAATAGACCTAATCCCTGCATTCTGGGAAACAGTCCTGTAATAGTTGTAACATTCCTACATGGCAACACAAAACCTTATCAATGTTGTACCCTACTTGTATAAATAAAATGCTCCCATTTGGTTGAGCATATAGAAGAATATAGGAAATAAGTGATAAGAGTTAGAACTATTTTAAGTGTTGTAACTGTGTATTGCAAGCAGCACAGTAGCCTGCAGATCTTCCCCTGCACTGTTGTCATGTTGCTGAGAATGAAATAAAGGTGCAATATTTGACATTCATGTTTGCTTCTGAGTTGAGTGTGAAGAATTAATAGTTTAGAGCAAGTTTATTTGCCCTCTTTTGGTTCAGGAAGCAAGGGCCACTTCTAGGTCCAGAGGAGGGTTTTTACCTGATAGAATTCTGCTATTTCTGGCTGCAGCAGGTCAACAGAGATCTGATAGTTTTTGCATGGTTAGTGATTAGGATAATGTGGCATTTGAATGCATGGTAGGTAACTCATCTAGGGTAGAATTTAACACAGTACTTTCTGTTTCTAATTTGTTTCAGAATTTGCAATATTTCCATAATTTCTTGTCAACCTAATTTGTTACAAATTGTGCAACTTTATTTATCAGTTTTTGAATGTTATTTCCATTTCAGAAAGTGACATTGTTTTCTGCAATTTCAGAAAGTTTCATTATTTACCAGTTTGAATGTTAATGCTGCAATTTCAATTTAGTAATTTCCTGTCAATTAAATTCTGCTATTTTCAGCTTTGCAATAGTTTAGTTTTATTTTTCTGCAACAATGTGAATTTCAATTCTGCAAGGATAAGTAGGAGTTTAGTTTTAGTTTTTAGGAGTAAGAAAGGAGACCCCAAACACCCCAATATCTAACTATTCCATGAATAAATCCATGATCTAAATGAACTAAAAATCAGTCTGTTAACCCCTGCTTTCGTATATAGCCTTGGACACCACCCTGGATTGACACATAATGATTAAATGATGAAGATTTGATGACACTCATCATCATGCCTCTCTGACACAAGATCTTATTGATATATGTTATATGTGTTTGGTTCAATAATGTTAGAGTCAACTCCCAAAACTTAGGATTTTCTTAGTGAGAATGTGCTTTGGTCCTAGAGAAAACTTGACATGCAATGGAGGTTGCTTGAAACACTAGGAGTGGCTGAGTGACCCAAAACTCCTAGGGGTGATGGGATTTTATTACAATTTATGACATGATTTATGAAATGAAAAAATGGGATGGATGTTAAATCGAAGGTGCCCTTGATTAAGGTGATAAGACTTATTGGATTAACAATTATCCAAAGTAATAGAATGACCACTAGTATGGTGGATGAAATGTATTCAAATGATATGAATGTGATTATGCAAAATGGATGTATGAAATGAAGTATGGATGGATAATGCTTTATACATTTATTTAGCCATGTATATATGTATATACATAAGTTGCATTAAGCATAGAACACTCTCAATTGGATGATGTTTAATGGCTCAAGATATTTTATTCCCTCTAGATTGGCAAGCCTATATTGTTGAAATTGATGAACAAACCTTGTGAACTTAGATAGCAGCAAGCAATATGTATGAATGCAAATGATAGGGATATGCAAATGCAAAAATGCAATAATTTTTTTTTTTGTATTTACATATTTTACATAATTGTTTTGTGATGTGGACAAGGTCGTAGTGGTGGCTCACCAGTTGGCTCAGCTCACTCCCTTGGGAGGAGCAAACAAAATATGGGTCGATGGATGGAAAATATTCTAATATAGTACTCATCATGTTCAGTGAATGGTGTAATTGGGATTGATTCTTATTTAGATTCATCTGAAGCTATCAACATGATGGCATATTCTTCATACAAGTCATCCTCAAAATCATTATTCTCTTTTTTTTCTCTATCTCTTTTTGAATATATGGTAAGTCATTGAAAGGCTCATTCGAAAGAATAAGTAGCAGGTTGTGGACTATAATCTAGTCCACAATGGTCATGTGCGTCTTAACATTGAGGTTAAACAATGTCACATATGCCCTATCATGTCATCCTAGCCCATATCCTTGCCAATTAACCTAACAAAAATATTGTGATGGGAAATAGGGTTGGACATGTGCTCAATATTAATGCAGGCTAGTTGCCTAGGTTCATCTAGAGGAAGTGGATCAAATGATGAATCAACTCCCCCATATATGAAATTGATTCTATTTGGTGATGAACCCATATTGTAAACCACTCCTATGGCTATAGGTGGATCACATGGACAACCATAATATCTTATGATTTCAATGCTAAGTGGTGTTATGACAACATCTTGAACCACATACTCACCAATTCTAGGACTAGCGAGATGTACTACAAATTATGTGGGTGATGATGTGAATGGGTTGAAAATGGAAGTGGTTTTTAGTTTAGGAAAATGTGTAGGTTGAGGTGGCATATCATGATCTGATAAATCAACTTGTGAGACATTGGCTGATTTGGGTGGAGGTGAATCAAGCTTGGATGAGGCAATGGTAGGTGCTTGTGGAATTGATTGTATGGGTTGCGATGGATTATTGATAACAAATTATGTGGATGGTTGTGCCTGATCACATGTACATGGTACTGGTTGAGATGAAGATTGGGATATGAAAATAGTGTGATGGAATGTGGAGGTGGAAGCCTTATTAGGATCAGTTATAGGGAGTTCTTATAGAGTGGGGACTTTGGATGAATGATTTTTTATGGAGTGGATTATGTGGATTATGGAATTAAGGACAAGTGGGTGGATGTTAATTATGGCTCATAAGGATTGGATATGAAGTTGCAATAATTGAATGGTTCAATATCTACTGGTATCCAGTGTATATTTCCCTCATGGGCATATTTCAAGCATTGATGTAGTGTAGAGGATACACATTTCATATCCCTAATACAAGGATGCCCAAGGAGTATGTTGTAATCCATATACCCTTCTAGGATATGAAACATTGTATGTAATGTCTTAAACCCCACTTTTATGAGTAAGACAACAATGCCAACTATGGAGCATAACACATCGTTAAATGCTTGCAATGTAAAGGTGGATTTGGTGACATGAGAGAGTGGAAGATTGATGTGGTAGAGTGTAGAAGTGGTGATAATGTTGATTAATGAGCTGGTATTAATTAGTATTCTTTTGAAATGCTTCTGGTCAGCTTGAGCCATAATATGCAATGGAGGATTCGATAATTATGATGATATTGTTTTAATTTCAAAATCATAGAATATGATTGAAGGCTCCATGCATGTTTGTATATTATCCACAAAATTTTTGACGGCATTAGAGTCTTGAGTTTGGAATTAAATGTATTTCAATATATCCATAAATGCCTCATCATGTGGAGGGTTTTGGTACAAAAACACTTGTTAAATTTGGCCAAATTTTGTTACAACCTTCACATTTAAATTGTCATACCAGGGAGCTCATAAAATTTCAAAATGCCACGGTTAAGGCCAATAAAAATACCATTCCTGAGATGAGTCTACTAACCTATTGTTTGGGGTGTTTAAAAAATGGCATTGATTCATCCACACCAAAAGAAAACTATGAATAAATGAAAGTATGGGAAATTAAATCAAACCACACTACATTGTAAATTAAATGAAAGCATTAAAACACACTCTACGTAATTTAAAATAAATAGCACACTAAAGCAAATAAGTTAATCTAGAAAATAGTAAAAGGTAGGGGAGGAATACTAGCTTGGAGTGGGCCCAAGCTCCAGCAAATCCCGCCTGGCTGATCATGAAGACAATACACTAATGATGGAACTCTCAAGATTTTATTAATGGTAAAATGCAATGTTTACATATGATAATATTCTAAGAAATATTGTCTCAACTATTTCAGATAATTTTGTGTGTTTATATAACACACATAGGACTTCCTGTTATAATGTTGTTACAACATAAGGCATGGTTACAGTCTAAACTAAGATAATTTAGTTACTGTAATAGGTGCATGATAAATAACTTCTCATATTTTCCTAGCAATAGAATGATCTCTACATTGTTTGTGTTCTGCTTCGTTGAGTGGTTATGCATTCATCCACTCCAACTAGGATAGCTCATACGTTTGGTGGTCTTCCATAGATAGCATGTGTGACATGGAATTATGGTCAGTCGGGTCCTCTACAACCATCTAATTAATGTGCTTATCATTGAGTAAGGTGTCTACTTGGTACCTACTTGAGGAAGGTGCCTACTTGAGTAAGGCATCTGCTTGGTGCCTACTTGAGCAAGGCACCTACTTGAAGAGTAAGGTGTCTGCTTCAGTAAGGCTCCTGCTTGAAGAGTAAGGTACCCATTTAATATACCTTTAGACCCATGAAGTAGAAGCATGCCAAGTCCACGTAGGACCTCGACTAAGCAAAAAACAACAAAATCAAAAAATATTCTACACAAAACACACTTCACACACAAATTAGATAATTCACATAATTTTATTAAATAGATACATAATAATTCATAAAAATATACAACTCATATTATATTGCCATGCAAAAACCATTGGAACTCATACAAAAATATGAGCATTTCTAATGCTCATCATCCCCCCATGCCTAATATGTGCCATGCCCTCGTGGCACCTAAAACCGGTAGTCACCTATTTCCAATTGGCTCCATCCTTTTACTTCCTCTTCTTATTGGTGGCCTTGGCTTGCCCTTCATTCTAGGACTTTCATTTCTACTAAGGGGAACTAGTTTGTTGTGGGAAATTTTTGGGTCGCATTGGCTATTATTTTTGTTAGCTATGTTGGGTTGGATTTTGTCCTTTGACTGCACTGGATTCCTATTACATTGGTTGTACCTCCTTGTTTTTCTTGGTCTAGCACCTGTGCTAGATTTCACGGCCATGGTTTTTTTACCTTCTAGAATGCACCCCCTGCTTCATGCTAGAGATTGGCATGTTGAGGGCATAATTCTTTGAATGGAATATCAAAGGCATCCCTCTATCATATGACCATGCTGGCTTTGTATAGCCAAATCTCTTTAGAGGTGACACCAACATTTTCTTTTGCAATCACTGCCGCCTCTACCAATGGTCTGAACACCCCCTATATTTTCAACTATTTCCTCATTTTGGATGGCCAGACCTATGAAAAACCATATATCTCCTAGAACTAGTCATCTGTAGCAGGATCCACACAAATTCTATACCCTCTTTCAGCCTTCTTGGTAGCTTTTCTAGCTACCTTTACCACCTCAAACTCGTCATAGAGATTTTTTAATTTTTCTTTTCACTCAATAAAATCTTGCATGCCTTCTACCCATTATTCATCCAATTGGGGGTTCGATTAAGTGAACATAACCTTGGCCTTTTTCTTGGCCCTCTTTTGTGATGTTTGAGGTGCCTTCTCCTTAGGCCTCTCTGATATTGCGATAGTCTGCATTGGGATATCCTCCTTCCCCATGAAATATGCCTCCCTAGTATCACTAGAGGTTTTGAAGATCTACCCTTCTAGTCTTAATTCACCCATAGTTTTCTCCCCCATTTTGTGGTCACCTAGAAACTAATCTATGGGTTGTACAGGTATGGTTCCTTTATTTACAAATATTTGTTGCTCTTGAGAATTCTCCTTGGAATCAATTTTAGTACCTTGCCTTTGGCTCTAATCCAAGTGCACCTCATCATCAACAATATCTATTATAGGGGGTTTTGTTTGAAAAATAGAATTCCCCTATTCCTTTGTTATCACTATATCTAAGGCAAAAAATCCTCTTTTGCTTCCACTTCTTCATTTTGAGTGTTCAACCTAATTGCCCTAGATGAGGTTGGAGATTTCATGGGTACTTCAATTGCCTAATATTTTTGGGTGGAGGCATCTCATGTTTCCACCACCCTAATCTATAACTACTAATTTTCTGCCCTGAGCTGCTAAATCAGTTGTTGTAGCTGGGTTATGGTGGCCTCCTGCCTCTAAAATTTCCTTGCAATCATCTCCTTTAATTCATAAAATAACACTTACATCATGAATTTCTCACTCTACCCAGTGAGGTCCTCTTCTATTGGTACATCGAGCTACTATTTCATGACTACTAAGGATTACGGGTCTTGTGGACTATGAGCGGTCAAATTTTGTAAGGTTCAGGTCATGAATCTGACCTCTATTTATTCTTCCTCTTCCTCACTCGACCAAATTAGTTGCTACAGGTACCTCCAACCATGTATGCGCTTTATTCGATGAGTTGTCAATTCAATGTTGGAGGACTCTAATCTATTCTCTATATAATCAAGTAGAGGAATCTACCCTTCTTTTTTAGCATCTAGTGAGGTTTGGGGTCATTCCACTTATTCTTTAGCCATTCCTCATAATTTAGCCTCCTACCCTGCTTCAGCCACCACCTACATCTATGCACCAAAATTTTTAGCCCTGCTTCTTCGGTAATTTCTTTTAATTCAGCCTCCTACCCTGCTTTGGCAAATTCCTGCTCCTACACACAAAAATGTTCATCCCCTACTACTGATGATCCCCCATGTGTTACTTAGCATGTCATATTAGGGCTATAATTATCCCATGATGGGTTAGGATAGAGGCCACTCCTCTCTGGTATCATGATGCCTCGTCCTTCAAGGTGCTTGCTAGATAGAATGACACATTAATATTTCACCCATGCACTAGGTGGTTCAATAATTGAAGAACACAAGCTTATACTAAGAGGGGGGGTGAAAAACATAATACCACTTTTTACTTTTATTTTCAAATCAGTATTATGCAGTGTATACATAGCAGTATCAATAGAAGTAATCAAAGCAATGCACAAAACACCATACATAATATAGACATAGATTTTAATGTGGTTCACCCAATGTGGGCTACCTCCATAGAGAAAATATTTCTTCTAAATATTTATCAAATAATATCTTGGGAGTCCTTCCCAATTACAATTTTTATGGACCTTTGTCCAAAAGAGATGTCAATCCCCTAATCTCAAGTTCGTGGATCTATTCCACAGGAGAAATCTTTCCCCTTCTACTCTGGCTAGTGATCTTCTAGAAGACCCTGTCTCTATGCTACACTGACTGGTGGATATCTCTCCACTTGAAGACTCCTCACTCAGATCTATTTTCAATTTTCCTGGCTATTGGATCTTTATCCACTGAGACTTTGTCCTCTATACTCTATAACCTCCAAAGCTCTATCTCAATACTGTACTAAACACAGTCTAGTCGATCTAGCACATCTCTGCTTAATATCTTGTACTAAACACAGTACATTCGGTCTAGTACAATTCTGCTCAATAGGTCCACACACAACCTACTCAAATCTGTTCAATAGGTCCACACAAAACTTGCTCAAATCTGCTCAATAGGTCCACACAGAACCTACTCAAATTTTCTCAACAAGCTCACTCAGAACTTGTCCAAATATGCTCAACAAGCTCACTCATAACTTGTCCAAATTTGCTCAACAAGCTCACTCAAAACTTATCTAAATCTGCTCAACAAGCTCACTCAAAACTTGTCCAAATCTGCTCAACAAGCTCACTCAGAACTTGTCCAAATATGCTCAACAAGATCACTCAAAACTTGTCCAAATATGCTTAACAAGTCCTCTCTAGGACTTGCTCAAATCTACATAGCAAGCTTCCACAAAAGCTTACTCAAATCAGTCCACAAGCCTTCTCAAAGACTTGTCTCAAATCTACTTAACAAGCTCACATAGAACTTGTCCAATCACATAGAATCATAAAGAGAATTGTTAGAGATCAATATGTTCTATTATCAATTCCCAATCTTATCTCAAATCAATCTCATAGAAGCATAAAGAGAATTGTTAGAGACTCTATATGTTCTATTCTTAATTCCCAATATTAACTCAAATCAATCTCATAGAAGCATAAAGAGAATTATTAGAGACTCTATATGTTCTATTCTCAATTCCCAATCTCAACTCAAATTAGAATATAGAATAGTTTGTTTCTTGGAACTTGAACAACCACTTCACACATTCACTTGACTAGGCTCAATCAACTCTACTCAACCAATCACCTCAAGGATCAATCCTTTCTCACAAACCCTAGTCCAAGCATGTATTAACCAACTCAAAATGTTTCCAACAATGCTCAACAACAAATCTCACATAACAATGATACTCATGTTCTTTTCTAGTTCAAGTTCAAGTTCTTTGCATGACAACTCTCTTCAACAACAATGCTTATAAAACAAGGTTTAATCACAACTCTCAAACCAAAAAACCTTGAAGCATTTAACCAACAACTTTCGAAAAGGAAACCACAATCAATCCTTTTCTCTCCAATGATATTTTTAGAAATCAATCACCCAATCAAGTCAATGGAGAATATTGCCCATACCTTTTTGATGATGAAGAAGATCTCTCAAATCTGTCAAGATCATAACCACTTCTTTGCCAAGCTAGAGAGGGTTAGTAGACAAATAATATTGCACAAACTTTCTCAATAATATTCCCTTGAAATATCTCAATAATATTTTATTTTATTCTTCCACTCAACAATACAAAGCATGTTCCACATACACCTTATCAACTCCAATCTCAAAAAATAATCTCATCAACACATGAAAGCAATAACCACCTCTCAAGAATAAATTACCACCATAGCATTTAGAAACACTTTAAAATAATATCAAGGTAACTTAGGGCATCCTTCATTAACATTTGCACAACATTGATTTAATGCAAAAATAACATATACTCCCTTATTACTCCATTGCCAAATTTAATCAAAAACCCTTATTAAAATATTAAAGCTTGCTCAACCTTATATCTCCTAAAAACTATAATCAAACCTTAGCAAGAAAAATATTTTAATTAAAATATTAACCCCAAAAATATCGGAGTCGGAGCGCATACCTCAAAAGAGCCCTCGCAAGACTTCGATGATTCAAACCTCTACCCACTGTGCTGCCAAGCGGTAGCTAAGATGCGTGAGCTAAGACTGCCCATGTGAGTGCCTTGGGCACTCCTTGTCTTTAACCATGTGTGCTTTCCTCACAAGGTGCTAAACTTTGACTGCCCATGATTTGATCATCCACTTCACACTCTTCAATAATTCACTACACAATATTTGGATGAGCAATTACTTTGGGTTTCGAAAATCATTCGACTTAACACCTTGCATTAATGAGAAACCTTTGGCTTATTTATATAAGCCATCCTTAGATGTGAATACGTTGGAACCTTTTAATTTGCCCTCATGACGTCGACGACACCAATAAGAAAGGAGGGAAAACCTTTTTAAAAGGTTTTAAATTTTAATTTTAATTTTAATAAAATCAAAATTTAAACCCAAATTTCAAACTTCAATAACTTTATCACCGGAGGTCCTTTTTTGATGAAACGAAAAGCCAACTTGGGTTTTAAGAAAAACCCATTTCAAATATGCCATCCATGGTTTTAAATAAAACATTTTCCTTACTTTTCTCATGAAACTCTTTGTGGAACAAAATCATAGTGCTTACTCACATAGGTCCTTTTGACATCAATGACAACTTTTAGCTTAGGGACTCAAAATGTCCAACAATCTCCCCCTTTGTGATTGATGGTAACCTATATCCTTTTATTGAAACTTGAACTTCATTTATGCTCACCTTGGGACTTTGCTCCCCTTGGCTCAATCCTCTCTCAAATATCAAATCTCTCCCCATATCAAATCTCTCCCCAATACACAAATATCTCCCCCTTTGCAATCAATGGAAAAGGGTCACCTTTGTGGCTCAGGGCTAAGAATGATACTCTTATCTTAGCCCCTCCCCCACCTCCACTTGAGGTGTTTAATTCTAGGGTGGGAGTATTTCTACTCCCCGAAAGCACTGTTCTCTACCTTTATCTTTCTCTCTTCTTTTCTGAGTTTTCTGAATCTTCTCATTGTTTCTTTCCAATTCATCATATTTTTTCTTGTCATCACTTATGTTCATGTTCTTGTTATTTTTCTTATCCATATTCCTATTCCTATTTCTATTCCTATTCTTATTCTTTTCTAAGTCTATGTTCTTGTTCATATTATTGTTTCTGTTCATGTTATTTCTCCTATTCTTGTTCATACCTGTTTCTGGAATATTTGCTTTACACCATCTTGCTATGTGACCATCATTATTACACTTAACACTTAATGCTATTTTTTCTTGGATGTGCAATTGTCTTAGGATTTCTCCTAGTGAAGCCATATCCTTTTCTGTCATGAACCCTGCAGTTCATTGCCTTGTGACCAAACTCATTACATGAATAACAATATCCTTTGAAAAGTTATCCTTTTCTATATTCCTGTATTTGATGTGTCCTGCACTATGAATCCATGTTCCCAAACCTATTACATGAGAAACATCTTCCATTGAAGATTCCTTGTATTGATCTCATTGGTCTCCTGTTCTGATTATTGTTCCATTTGTATCTTATTTTGCCATTGTCACTTTTTTTGTTGGACTCACTGCAATCTGACTCATCCTTAGAAGTTTCACTTTCACTTTCGCTTTCATCTGAGAATCCCTCTTCTAAAGTGTCTTCTTTTGAAGTTCCTTCTTCTTCAAGACTTGAGATAGACTTTGCTTCCCATTTCTTTTGAACCTGTTTGGAACCAAGACCTGTCTTGTTTGATGCTCCTCTTTGTATCTTGACTATTTTATCCACATTATTTGCACTGGTTACATACTTGTATAGTTTATTCTTGGAATCCTCTAAATATTCCTTCAGTGGTTCCACTTCTTGTGTTAAATTTTCACATTCCACAATATTTTCTTCTAACTTATTTTTGAACTTGCTTGCCTTATCTTTTGACTTATCTAAATCCTCTATGAGCAATAATATTTCTTCATCACATTCTTGAAATTGAATTTCAAGCTTAGAGTGTTGTTTTCTTACCTTCTTTACTATTTCAAGAGCATATATAAGTTCTCCCTTGAGATCATAACCATTCTCTATTGAATAATCCTCTATTTGTTTGCATTTGTCCATATCATTTCTTTCTTTTAGCTTATCTTATATATGATCACTCACTTCTTCTTCTAATGCCATTAGAAGATTCTCATCTAGTCTACCAAGTGCATCTTCAAAATCACCATCACTGAAACTATAGCCATCCCCTGTGCAATCATATTCAAGATGTCCAAATTTACCACATCTAAAACACTTGAGAATAACTGGAGTCTTCTTCTTCACTAGAAATTTTTGATATTCTCACAATGACACTGAGAGGGGGGGTGAATCAGTGTAGCTAAAAATTCTGATCTGCAATTCTTAAAACTGAAGCAAAGAGAACTGAAAACAGATAAAGCAATAAACACAAGAGAGCACACCACAACACACAATGTAACGAGGTTCACCAATTTGGCTACTCCTCAAGAATGACTTGCTTGGACTACGGTCCAAATCCAGCCTTTGCAAAACACCAATTTTACAATCTGTTTACCAGCACCCACTGGAAGGAGCACCAACCCCTGATTTATCTGCACCTACAAAAAGGAGCACCAACCCCTATCCAAGCACCAACTTGAATCACAGATTTGAAAGTTATATCAATGACATACAAATGCCTTCACTATTACAAGACCCTGACTGGTCTCCAATTTAAAACATAGTAATTACTCACTGCTCAGCTTGTTGCTCTCTTACAACACTCTTTTCACCCTCTTACGACAGCACTTTTCACAATTACAGTAGCAGCAATATTCTTCACGCAGACCTATTTTTATAGCATGAAAGTCTCTATTTTTAGCTTTCATAAATTCGCATGCAACCCGTAACTGTTTCTTTTTAAAAGATCTCTTTCGCCACTTGTCAACTGTAACTGCTTTGTAATAATTTCTCATGCGCCACTTGTCAGTTGTATCGCTTTCTAATTATGAATCGCTTTTGTCTAATATAGAGTAGGCCTTTTGTCAAACACGATGCATGTTACGATTCTATTTATACGATTGTTCGATTTCTCCTTCTACGATCTGTTCTTAAAATAGCTGCATGATTTCTATCTGTAAATGCACCTATAACTATCACATTTACTCCAGTTAACTCTTCTAAAATTAGCTGCATGCTTTTCTTCTACAACTGCCCCTTTAACTATCGTTCTGTTCCAGTTAACTGCCTATTTAACGTGTTGTTGTGACTTGTCACGAAATCGTGACACTTCTGTCTCTTTCTACCCTTCTTTGCCTTTTACCCATGAAAACAAGACATGTCATGAAATCATGACATTCTCGGCCTCCTAGTTCTCCTTCTTCACTTGCAATCGTGAAAACGAAACATGTCACAAAATCATGACATCTTCGCCCTCCTTGCTACTCCTTCTTGTCTTGCTCTAGCGAAAACCGAACATGTCATGAAATCGTGACATTCTCGCCTCCTTGTGCCTTTCTCTTTTTGCCACCACGAAAATGGAACATGTCATGAAATCGTGACATCTTCGCTGCCTTGTGCCTTTTCTGCCTTCCGCTCATGAAAATGGAACATGTCACGAAATCGTGACATCTTTCGCTTCCTTGTGCCTTTTCTGTCTTTCGCTCGCGAAAATGGAACATGTCGCGAAATCGTGACATCTTTCTCTTCCTTTGCCTTCTCTTCGAACATGTCGCGAAATCGTGACATCTTCTCTCCTTGTGCCTTTCTCTTCAATAACATGTCATGAAATCGTGACATCTTTCTCTTCCTTGCACTTTCTCTTCGATCCTGTCATGAAATCGTGACATCTTCTCTCCTTGGCACTTTCTCTTCGATCCTGTCGTGAAATCGTGACATCTTCTCTCCTTGGCACTTTCTCTTCGATCTTGTCACGAAATCATGACATCTTCTCTCCTTGGCACTTTCTCTTCGATCCTGTCATGAAATCGTGACATCTTCTCTCCTTGGCACTTTCTCTTCGATCCTATCGTGAAATCGTGACACTTACTCTCCTTGACGCTTCCTCTTGGAACTTGTCACAAAATCGTGACACTTTTTCTCCTTAGCACTTCTTCTTGCAACTTGTCGCGAAATCGTGACACTTTTTCTCCTTACCTCTTTTTCTTGCAACTTGTCATGAAATCGTGACACTTTTTCTCCTTAGCGCTTCTTCTTGCAACTTGTCACGAAATCGTGACACTTTTTCTCCTTAGCGCTTCTTCTTCGAACATGTCGCGAAATCATGACACTTTTTCTCTTG
Organism: Wollemia nobilis; assembly: GCA_028583015.1. Classification (NCBI taxonomy): domain Eukaryota; kingdom Viridiplantae; phylum Streptophyta; class Pinopsida; order Araucariales; family Araucariaceae; genus Wollemia; species Wollemia nobilis. Next base: position 29,504,463 of record JAQPPZ010000523.1, read on the forward strand.
CTTTCTTTTCTGCCAACATGTCACGAAATCGTGACAGTTTTTCCTTAAGCGCTTCTTCTCCAAACATGTCACGAAATCGTGATAGTTTTTCTACTTACTTTCTTTTCTGCCAACATGTCATGAAATCGTGACAATTTTCTCACTTGCCTTCTTTGCTTCCAACATGTCATGAAATCGTGACAATTTTTCCACTTGGCTTCTTTGCTTGCAACATGTCGTGAAATCGTGACAATTTTTCTTGCGCCTTCTCTCTCCTCGTCCATGTCATGAAATCATGACAATTTTCTTTGCACCTTCTCTCTCCTCCGATATGTCATGAAATCATGACGTTTTTCTTTTTGCCTTCTAACTTCTCAACCTGTCGCGATATCACGACAGAAAACATGTCGCGATATCGTGACAGTTTTCTTACTTGTCTTTTTCTTTGATTTTTTGGATCTGGGTCACTTCTATTTTCTTAGAATTTCACTGTACATGATCTGACTAATCTCTGAACTCCTATCCACTGCTTCAACTGCATCAAACTGATCTATCTATCTGTGTTGACAACAATGACAATACTTTTGCTGCACCTTGCTCAACAATCTCCCCCTTTGGAATTGTTGGCAACACTCATGCACTCTCCTGTAATTCTTCTCCCCCTTTGACAATAATACCAAAGGGTTGCTGTAGACTCCCCCTGAGTCTATGCACAACATTCTCAGATACACATTGTTATAGTTAGCAAAAATAATGAATATGAGCAAAACTATAAACATAGGCATAAGTACTCCCCCTGAGAATGTGATCCCAATTGATAGTCAGTTCTTTGGAAATGTGACTACTCCCAACTTACTCCGAAGGTACTCAAAAACTTCCTTGGGCAATGGTTTTGTGAATATATCTGCTACTTGCTCTGTAGTTGGAACAAAATCCAATTTGACCTCACCTTCTGCAACTTTATCCTTCAAGAAGTGATACCGGATTGCAATATGTTTGGTTCGAGAATGCATAACCGGATTCTTTGATATGTTTATAGCACTTGGTGTTATCACATTTAACTAAAATTGGCTCTTTGAAGTGAATACCAAGATCTTTCGAGTGTTTGTCTCATCCATAATATCTGAGTACAGCATGTTGTTGCTGCAATGTATTCTGCCTCTACTGTGGATAGAGAGACCGATTCTTGTTTCTTGTTGTGCCATGCTACCAACCTGTCTCCAAGATAAAATGCTCCTCCACTGGTACTCTTTCTATCATCAATACATCCTGCCCAATCTGCATCAGAATATGCAATAAGAGTGAAGTCCTTACCTTTTGGGTACCACAACCCATACTCCATAGTACCCTTGAGGTACCTAAAAATCCTCTTTACAATTGTCACATGAGTCTCTTTGGGACTAGCCTGAAATCTTGCTACCATGCATACTGCCTGTAATATATCTGGTCTAGTGGCTATCAAATACAACAGGCTTCCAATCATAGACCTGTACATGGTTTGATCTACATCTGGAGATTTGTCATCCTTGCTCAACTTGCAACCTGTTGTCATGGGAGTGCTGACAGGTTTACTATCCTCCATTGTGAACTTTTTCAGCATTTCTTTCACATATTTTACTTGAGAGATAAAAATCCCCTTTTCACTTTGATTGACTTGCAATCCGAGGAAATAAGAAAGTTCACCAATCATTGACATCTCAAATTTTGTCTTCATTTTATTAGCTATGTCTCTACAATATTTATCCATGCTACTGCCAAATATTATATCATCTACATAAACAACAAGTACAATAAGATGGCCATTCTCAGTTTTGATATATAAATTGTTGTCCACCATACCTTTCTTGAACCCCTGTTTAATAAGATAGTTATCCAGCCTTGCATACCATGCTCTGGGTGCCTGTTTTAGACCATACAACGCTTTCTTTAACCTGCAAACAAAATCAGGATTGTCACCGAGTTGGAAGCCATCTGGCTGTTCAATGTAAACCTCTTCTTCCAGTTTTCCATTCAGAAATGCTGATTTTACATCCATTTGATATACTTTGAAGTTTTTATGGACTGCTAAAGCCAGAAACATTCTGATTGCTTCTAGTCTGGCAACTGGTGCAAATGTTTCCTCAAAATCAATGCCTTCAACCTGAGCATAGCCTTTATAGACCAATCTTGCCTTATTTCTGACAACCTGTCCGTCTTCATTTAATTTATTTCGAAAAATCCATTTAGTGCCAATTATGTTTTTATTTGCTGGTCGTGGTACTAATTCCCAGGTTTTGTTTTTCTCAATCTGATCTAGTTCTTCATTAATTGCCTTCATCCAACTTTCATCTGTGCTTGCTTCAGCAATATTTTTGGGTTCAATGCTGGATAATAAAGAGTAGTTTCGAATTACTGCTCTTCTTGTCTGAATACCAACTGTTGGGTCCCCAATAATCTATTCTCTGGGATGATTTTTCTACCAGCTGCCTGTTTTGAATTTATTGTTCTCTTCTTCTTCTGAGTCGATTCTTAAATCAGCTGGGTCAATTTTTTGATTTTCTTCTTTTTCTATTTCTTCATCTCCTTCAATGACGTCTTCATAAATAGGGTAGTTTTCTTGATACGTAACTTCTCTTTCTCTACCTTCATCAACTTTAACATCAGCACTCTCAATAATTTTCTTTAGCCGCTTGTTGTAACATGTGTAGGCTTTGCTTTTAGTTGAGTAACCGAGAAAAATACCTTCGTCAGCTCTATCTTCGAACTTACCGAGATTATCTTCAGTTCGTTTGATATAACACTTGTTGTCGAACACTTTGAAGTATCTTGTTGTTGCTTTCCTGCCGAACCATAGTTCATACGGTGTTTTGCTTTCATGTGTTCTTAGCATGCACCTGTTTTGAATGTAAACTACAGTATGTACTGCCTCTTTCCAGAATCTGTCGGCTATTTTGTTCTCAGCCAACATTGTCCGTGCCATTTCTTGCACAGTCCTGTTCTTTCTTTCAACAACACCATTCTGCTGAGGTGTCCTTGCTGCTGAAAACTGTCTTCTAATCCCATATTTTTGATAGTATTCTGCAAACTCCTCTGAGATAAACTCTCCTCCTCTGTCTGATCTTAGGCATTTAATTCTTTTTCCAATCTGATTCTCAACCTGCTTTTTAAAAATCTTGAACATCTCAAAGGCATCTGATTTAAGCTTTAAAAATAGTACCCATGTCATTCTGGAGTAGTCATCTATGAACAACATAAAGTATTTGTCACCATTTATGCTTTGTGTTCTCATGGGTCCACATAAATCAGTATGAATCAGCTCTAACGGTTTGTTGGTGAAATATTCCTTTGCTTTAAATGTGGATCTGGTTTGCTTCCCTTTTTGGCATGAAGCACAGATGCTATTTACCGGTTTGCCAATGGTGGGTATATCTCTTACTGCTCTTTTTGAACTTATTTTTACCAGATTGTCAAAGCTAATATGCCCGAGCCTCTTGTGCCACAACCAGTTTTCATCTTCCTGTCCAATCAAGCATGATCCTTCTGAAGTTTTTGAGAGAGTGTATAGATTTCTAGAAGTCCTCGATCCAGTAGCTACCAGCTTCCCACTGTGTGCTTTTCTTACTTCACAGCCCTATTTTTTAAAGATGACTTCATGACCTCTGTCACAGATTTGACTTACGCTCAATAAGTTGTGCTTCAAACCAACTACAAACAGAACTTCTTTGGAATTGATCTTTCCATCACTTATCTTGACTGATCCTTTTCCAACTATTTTGGCTCCATCATTATTTCCAAACTTTACCGAGCCCCCTTCATATTTCTGTAATTTTTCAAATTTTTGTTTATCTCCGGTCATGTGACTGGAGCATCCACTGTCCAATATCCATGGTGCTGATTTGTTCTGTGCTTTGAATGTTGTCTCGGACAATCAAGGATTCCTTTTCTTCTTTGAGTTGCTCTTTTTCCTTCCATTCTGATTTGGCTGTAGTTTTGGTCATTTGTTTAGACTTTTCTTTGTCGATGGCTCTGTGCATGTTTATCTGGGAATTTTCTGTTTTGCTTTAAACTGTTTGGTTGAGTTCTTCTTCCCTGATATTTATTTTCTGCATATGTGCTTCTACAGTTTCTTGCAATATGTCCAAAGTTGTGACAGTTATAGCATTCTACTGCATAATCTATCAAGGGTGAAAATACATTTCTACTGGAAAAATTTCTTTGTCCTATATTATAAATGCAGTCTGAAATCTTATGACCGTAAGTATTGCATTTAAAACAATAACCAGAAAAAGAATGATTGAACCTGGGAGTTGGTCTTTGCCAATTTGTAGTAGGAGCCACAAATTTTCTTCTCCTTTGATGAGTGACTTTTGTGAATCCCTCATTGTCAACGAGTCTTCTCGTGCCTGCCATTGTTGCTTTCTTTTGCAAGATTCATTTTTCTTTGGTCAACCTTGATTTTATCCTCTTTCTTTACTGGTTCTATGAGTTATGGCCTTTGATCCACTTGATGATTCTCCTTCGACAAACCCCAAGCCAAACTTGATGTCTGTAGTCCTCTGACTATTTATAATCTTTTCAAGCTTTGCAGAACTTCCTTCAAGTTTGTGATAGCAGCTCAGTTTTTTATTCTTTTCTTCTAGCCGCATTCTTAAAATAACAATCTCTTCTTCTAGTTTGTTGCACTCATCTATTCTCATGGTTAACTGTACTTCAAGTTCTTCAGACATTTTCTTAAATTCTTTTGTCTGTACTTTTAAACTGTTTATTATGTCATTCGCATCTTCAAGCTTTCTTGAGACTTTATTATTCTTTTTCCTTTCTGACTTCAACTCTTTAAGTGCCGCAACCAACTCACCTTCCAGATAAACTTCAGCCTCATCCTTATTTTTTGTATCATCTTCCTGTTTTTCTTCTGTTTTTGCTTCTTCAAATGCCATGAACAGAGCTTCACCTATTTCTTCTTCAGAATCTTCACCTGAGCTATCTTCAGAAGAGTTGACATTCTTGGATATGAAACTTTTCTTTTTGAAATTGCTTTTCTTGAAGTTTGGTTTCTTTTTCCAGTCACTTCTTTCTTGGTGTGACCCTTCATTACTTTTGGTTTTCTCATTCATGGGACACTTAGCTGCAAAGTGACCGACCCCTCCACAATTGAAACACTTAAATGGCAACTTTCCTCTATATTTTCCTTTTCCTTTTGTAAGTTTTCGAACAAAGTTGGCTTCAGTTTCATCCGATGTCTCTTCAGCCTCAGATTCTTGTTCAGCTTTTGTATTCTTGTGTGCTTTAAAAGCAGCTTCTTTGTCTATGGGCTTAGTTTGTCCTATTCTCATTTCGTATGCAGTCAAGGAACCATGCATCTCATCCATGCTAAAATTGTTTAGATCTTTAGCCTCTTCTATTGCAGAAACTTTAGAATTAAATCTTTTGTGAAGAGTTCTAAGTACCTTTTTCATGACAACTGCATCTTCGATCTCTTCGTCGAGTCCTCTGATTGCATTAATGACTCCATTGACTCTCAACATATAGGTCTCAATGTTCTCTTCGTCATTCATTTGTAATGCCTCGAACTAAGCTCGATGAGTTTGCAGTTTGGCTTCCTTGATCTTGTTGTCTCCTTCATGAATGCTTTTTAGTTTGTCCCATATGTCTTTTGCCGATTTACAGCTCATGACCCTTATCAGTTCACTATCTACTAGCCCACACATTATTGCATTCTTTGCTTTGGAGTTATTCTCAGATAGTTTCTTACCGACAGCATCTGTTGGAGGAGTAGTGGGTGTTGTGTATCCACTTTCTACTGACTCCCAAATGTCGTATCCTAAAGCACTCAGATATGTCTGCATCCTGAGTCTCCAGAATGAGTAATTAGTTCCATTGAATAGAGGAGCTTTGTTTGATGAGAAACCTTCACTACCTGCCATTGTGTTCCTTCCAAGATCACCTTAGCTGATTAAGCTTGTTCAGGAACCTTGCTCTGATACCAATTGATATTCTCACAATGACACTGAGAGGGGGGGTGAATCAGTGTAGCTAAAAATTTTGATCTGCAATTCTTAAAACTGAAGCAAAGAGAACTGAAAACAGATAAAGTAGTAAACACAAGAGAGCACACCACAACACACAATGTAACGAGGTTCACCAATTTGGCTACTCCTCAAGAATGACTGCTTGGACTACGGTCCAAATCCAGCCTTTGCAAAACACCAATTTTACAATCTATTTACCAGCACCCACTGGAAGGAGCACCAACCCCTGATTTATCTACACCTATAGAAAGGAGCACCAACCCCTATCCAAGCACCAACTTGAATCATAGAAAAGTTATATCAATGACATACAAATGCCTTCACTATTACAAGACCCTGACTGGTCTCCAATTTAAAACACAGTAATTACTCACTGCTCAGCTTGTTGCTCTCTTACAACACTCTTTTCACCCTCTTACGGCAGCACTTTTCACAATTACAGTAGCAGCAATATTCTTCACGCAGACCTATTTTTATAGCATGAAAGTCTCTATTTTTAGCTTTCATAAATTCGCATGCAACCCGTAACTATTTCTTTTTAAAAGATCTCTTTCGCCACTTGTCAATTGTAACTGCTTTTAAAATTTCTCATGCGCCACTTGTCAGTTGTATCGCTTTCTAACTGTAACTACTTTTGTCTAATATAGAGTAGGCCTTTTGTCAAACACGATGCATGTTACGACTCTATTTATGCGACTGTTCGATTTCTCCTTCTACGACTGTTCTTTAAAAAGCTGCATGAATTCTAACTGAAATTGCACTCGTAACTGTCGCTTTTACTCCAGTTGACTCTTCTAAAATCGGTTGCATGCCTTTTCTTCTACAACTGCCCCTTTAACTATCATTATGTTCTAGTTAACTGCCTATTTAACGTGCTATTGCGACCTGTCATGAAATCGTGACACTTCTGTCTCTTTCTACCCTTCTTCACCTTTTACCCGTGAAAAAAAAACATGTCATGAAATCGTGACATTCTCTCGCCTCCTAGTTCTCCTTCTTTGTCTTGCAACCATGAAAACTAGAACATGTCCACAAATCGTGACGCATTCGCCCTCTCGCTACTCTTCTTGGCTTGCTCTAGCGAAAACCAGACATGTCACGAAATCGTGACATTCTTGGCCTCCTTGCTCTCCTTCTGTTTTGCCGCCACAAAAATGGAACATGTCACGAAATCGTGACATCTTCGCTGCCTTGTGCCTTTTCTACCTTTCGCTCGTGAAAACGAAACATGTCACGAAATCGTGACATCTTCGCTGCCTTGTGCCTTTTCTTCCTTTCGCTCACAAAAACGGAACATGTCACGAAATCGTGACATCTTTCTCTTCCTTGCACTTCTCTTCGAAAACATGTCATGAAATCGTGACATCTCTCTCTTCCTTGTGCCTTTCTCTTCGAACATGTCGCAAAATCGTGACATCTTCTCTCCTTGGCACTTTCTCTTCGATCCTGTCGCGAAATCGTGACATCTTCTCTCCTTGGCACTTTCTCTTCGATCCTGTCACGAAATCGTGACATCTTCTCTCCTTGGCACTTTCTCTTCGATCCTGTCGTGAAATCGTGACATCTTCTCTCCTTGGCACTTTCTCTTCGATCCTGTCATGAAATCGTGACATCTTCTCTCCTTGGCACTTTCTCTTCGATCCTATCACGAAATCGTGACATCTTCTCTCCTTGGCACTTTCTCTTCGATCCTGTCGTGAAATCGTGACACTTACTCTCCTTGACACTTCCTCTTGGAACTTGTCACGAAATCGTGACACTTTTTCTCCTTAGCGCTTTTCTTCCCGTCGAGTCACGAAAACCCGACATGTCACGAAATCGTGACACTTTTTCTCCTTAGCGCTTCTTCTCAACTTCGAAATACACTTTTTCTCCTTACTTTCCAACTTCAAATCGTCACACTTTTTCTCCTTAGCACTTCTCCTTCAACATGTCACGAAATCGTGACACTTTCTTCTCCTTTGCGCTTCTTCTCCGAACATGTCACGAAATCGTGATAGTTTTTCCTTGCAGCGCTTCTTCTCCGAACATGTCATGAAATCGTGACAGTTTTTCTACTTGCTTTCTTTTCTGCCAACATGTCATGAAATCATGACAGCTTTTTCCACTTGCCTTCTTTGCTTCCAACATGTCACGAAATCGTGATAGTTTTTCCACTTGGCTTCTTTTCCTCCAACATGTCGCGAAATCGCGACAATTTTGCTTGCGCCTTCTCTCTCCTCATCCATGTCGTGAAATCATGACAATTTTACTTGCGCCTTCTCTCTCCTTCGATATGTCATGAAATCATGACATTTTTCTTTCTGCCTTCTAACTTCTCAACCTGTCGTGATATCGCGACAGAAAACATGTCGCGATATCGCGACAATTTTCTTACTTGTCTTTTTCTTTGATTTTCTGGATCTGGGTCACTTTTGTTTTCCTGGAATTTCACTGTACATGATCTGACTGATCTCTGAACTCCTGTCCACTACTTCAACTGCATCAACTGATCCTGCTTCAACTGCATCAACTGATCTATCTGTCTATGTTGACAACAATGACAATACTTTTGCTGCACCTTGCTCAACAAAGACTGGTTACATACTTGTATAGCTTATTCTTGGAATCCTCTAAATATTCCTTCAGTGGTTCCACTTCTTGTGTTAAATTTTCACATTCCACAATATTTTCTTCTAACTTATTTTTGAACTTGCTTGCCTTATCTTTTGACTTATCTAAATCCTCTATGAGCAATAATATTTCTTCATCACATTCTTGAAATTGAATTTCAAGCTTAGAGTGTTGTTTTCTTACCTTCTTTACTATTTCAATAGCATAGATAAGTTCTCCCTTGAGATCATAACCATTCTCTATTGAATAATCCTCTATTTTTTTGCATTGTCCATATCATTTCTTTCTTTTAGCTTATCTTATATCTGATCACTCACTTCTTCTTCTAATGCCATTAGAAGATTCTCATCTAGTCTACCAAGTGCATCTTCAAAATCACCATCACTAAAACTATAGCCACCCCCTGTGCAATCATATTCAAGATGTTCAAATTTACCACATCTAAAACACTTGAGAATAACTGGAGTCTTCTTCTTAACTGGAAAATTTTCTTCAACCATAAATAAGACTTCATCTCTATCATTGTCTGAAAAACTAGCATCACTATCAATTGAGTACTTACTTGCATTATCCGCATAGTAGCTTCTATTTTTCCTTTGGAAGAACTTATTTCCTTGTGTATTTTGTCCATCCCTGATTTTCTTCTGGTACCTATATTTTTCAGATTCCCTATACCTATGATCTTGTTTTTCTTCACCATTGTTATTCTTTGGCTCTTTTAAATCTATTGCAAAATGTTCATACTTGGCACAATTAAAGCACTTAATAGATATTATATCTATGGATCTTCTGGAACCTTTATCTCTTCTACCATAGTTAGCTTCTTCATCACTGGAATATTCATTGGTTGATTCTGTCTTCTTACCATTTTTCTTATTGTTTGCTTTGAATGCAGCTTCTTTTGGAGGAATAGGATATTTTGTTCTTATCTCAAAAGTTGTAAGCATACCAAGCAAAACATTTCTTGTTAGACTATCACTATCAATTGATGTTTCTATAGCAAAAACCTTTTCACTATACCTTTTTGGAAGAGTTCTCAAGATCTTATCGCAAGCATCAGATTCATCAACCTTCATTCCAAGACCTCTCATCTCATGTATAAGTTCATCAACCTTGTTGAGATAGTCACGAATGTTTTCATCATCCCTCATTCTTATATTTTCAAATTCTCCTTTGATATTTTTGATCTTAGCTTTCTTGACACTTTTATCTCCTTCATATATGGTATGCAAGAGTGTCCACATATCTTTTGTTGTTCCACATTCCATAACCTTCATAGATTCTAATCTATGTAGTCCTTTTATAATTGCATTCATAGCTCTTGAATTTGCATGCATGAGAAACCTACCTTCCTTATTTGTAGGAGGATTAACTATTGAATCATATCCAAATTCCACTACATCCCAAACTTCATTGCCAAGTGCCATCAGGTGAAATCTCATCAGCATACACCAATACAAGAAGTCACTTCCATCAAAGACTGGTACTGCATTATTGAAGAACTCATTATTTTGATCCATTGTGTTCTTATACTACTTTTCCTTCAAGCTGTCAAACTCTTTTGAAGGAACCCACTCTGATACCAATTGAAGAACACAAGCTTATACTGAGAGGAGGGGTGAACAGTATAAGACCACTTTTTACTTTTCTTTTCAAATTAGTATTATGCAGTGTATAGATAGCAGTATCAATAGCAGTAATCAAAGCAATGCATAGAACACCATACACAATAGAGACACAAATTTTAACGTGGTTCACCCAATGTGGGCTACCTCCATAGAGAAAATATTTCTTCTAAATATTTCTCAAATAATCTCTTGTGAGTCCTTCCAAATTACAATGTTTATGGACCTTTGTCCAAAGGAGATGTTGATCCCCTAATCTCAAGTTCATGGATCTCTTCCACAAGAACTTTTTCCTCTTCTACTCTGGCTAGTGATCTTCTAGAATACTGTCTCTATGCTACACTGATTGGTGGATCTATCTTAAAATAGCCCTTGCAAGACTTCAACAATTCAAACCTCTCCTCACCGTGCTGCCAAGCCATAGCTAAGTCATGTGAGCTAAGACTACCCATGTGAGTGCCTTGGGCACTCCTTGTATTTAACCATATGTGCTTTCCTCACAAGGCGCTAAACTTTTACTGCCCACAATTTGACCATCCACTTCACACTCTTCAATAATTCACTGCGCAATATTCGGATGAGCAATTACTTTGGGTTTTAAAAATCATTCGACTTAACACCTTGCATTAATGAGAAACCTTTGGCTTATTTATATAAGCCATCCTTAGATGCGAATACATCAGCACTTTTTAATTTGCTCTCATGACGTCGACGATGTCAATAATAAAGGAGGAAAACCTTTTTTTAAATATAAATTTTAGTAAAATTAAAATTTAAACCCAAATTTCAAACTTCAATAACTTTATCACCGGAGGTCCTTTTTCGATGAAACAAAAATCCAACTTGGGTTTTAATAAAAACCCATTTCAAATCTACCATCCATGGTTTTAAATAAAACATTTTCCTTACTCTGCTCATGAAACTCTTTGTGGAACAAAATCATAGGTCCTTTTGACATCAATGACAACTTTTAGCTTAGGGACTCAAAATTTCCAACAAGAACTACATGTGGTTTGTGTTCAGGTGTGAGTACTTCCCTGTGCATGTGAAGTATCTCATCACCTATTTTAAGAGCTTCTATAGGTGCATTGGTAGTCCTTACTTTGGGAGCCCTCCATATTTGTGTCAGAAATTCATCTACCCAAGAAAAAATTTTGTGCATTGGACTGTCATGCCATCCTTGTATGTGTGTTCCCCAGTGAGGGGGAGGGTGGTAACACGAGAGATGTGTTGGGGAGTGACTAGAATTTCCATTCCATGCAATTGAGAGACCTCTCCTCTCACAGTGGTAGCAAACTCCTTTGCTACCTCAATGTCCTGGTTTTGGCTGACTAAGAGACAATAATCCATCCACTTGGCCATCTCAAACTAATTATAAACTTCACCTCTAATTCCCTCAGTGTCATTGGGCTCATGTTTCTTGAGTGCATGATTATTTTATCGGCCTCCCATGGTGAATTCTCAACTTTTTTTTACTGGTTTGATGCCTTGTTCTTAAGTAAGACACCTTCTTATATATTAAGGCACCTACCCCCGACAAATTGCTTTTGCTTTGGGGTTGATAGGGTATGCCACCCAAATTTATTTTTGGCACGATGTATTAGGCATGAGGGGCTAATTCAATTCTTGCATCGACATTATCTTTAGAGAAGTATAACTTATGAAAAATTACATATATATTTAAAAAATCATGTGCATACCTAATTGGTCATTTTGTGCATTGTGGAGAATGCCAATTCGGTCATCCATGATAATAGTGATGGCATATTTCCCATGTGCTAATTATATTACCTTGGTTACTGTAATTTTGGTTTGCTTGAGGTCCCATGCTGAAAATACAGTGGATCCGATTGGTTCATATTGGGATGCATATTTCCTTTGATGGTTGGCCTTAGGATGTACAAAAATCCTACCCAATGATTTCAAAAAAAATTGGGTACCTTCAGATTTCCATAATGTAAAGTAATGATGTTGTCTTCAGTCGCTCCACATATCGCTAAGTTGTGTAGGTGTTTTTGATTAAATTGATGCACCTCCTTGAATAGTAAGGCATCCTTGATCAAGGCACCTACTTGAAGAGTAAGGCACCATTGATCAAGGCACCTACTTGAAGAGTAAGGCACCAGAGTAAGGCATTTAATTAAGGCACCAGAGTAAAGCACCAAAGTAAGGCACTAGAGTAAGGCACCAAAATGAGATTCTAGAGTAAGGTGCTAGAGTAAGGCATCGATGTAGGCACCAGAGTAAGGCACCTACTTGAATTTATTTTTAAGGAACTCTTGGGCACCTTCGGAGTAATGTGCCTACCTCCAGAGTAAGACACCTACCTGAGGATCAAGGCACCTACCTTTGGAGTGAGATATCTATTTGAGAGTAAGACACTAAAGTAAGGCATCGGAGTAAGGTGCCAAAGTAAGGAACCTACTTGAAAAAAAATTTGAAGGACTCTCGGGCACCTTCAAAGTAAGACACCTACCTCTAGAGTAAGGTGCCTACCTGAGGAACCAGGTGCTTACCTCTAGATTAAGGTACTTCTTTGATATTAAGGTGTCACAATAAGGCACCAAAGTAAAGCACCAGAGTAAGGCACTAGAGTCAGGCACCAGAGTAAGGTGCCTACTTGAAAATATTTTTTTGAATACTTTTCAACCGTAGTCAAACGCCTCCACTGATGGACATTGAGATGCCTACTTCAGAGTAAGGTGCCTCCATTTAGAGTAATACACCTCCCTTTAGAGTAAGGCACCTACCTTCAAAGTAAGGCACCTCTTTTCTAGAGTAAGATACCTCCCTTTCAAGTAAGGCACCTCCCTTCGGAGTAAGGTGCCTCTCTTATGGAGTAAGGTACCTCCCTTTCAGATTAAGGTACCTACCTTATGGAGTTAGGTGCCTTCCTTTGGAGTAAGGCACCTCTATTTTGGATTAAGGTGCTCTCCCACCATTTAAAATTTAGCAATAGCTAACGTGTTTGTTGATGCAAGGTTGATCAGGCCTTCTAAAAAAAAAATCTCATGTTGCATCAACGTCTGCTTCGCTCAAGCACGTGGGTGTGTAATTTTTCCTTTACGGGGAATTTGTGCCCACGTCCATGCTTGGATTAAAATTATCTCCTCAAAAATGTGTAGGTTCATGGATGTTGAGCTGATCTAGGCCTTGTTACCCAAGATACCTATTTTTCATATAATCAGGCCATCCTCTGCAAAAATAAAATGAAAAAAAAAAAGAAAACATAGTTAAACTTAATATGTGTCTATTAGGCCCTGGCTCTAAGGATACTTGTAGATTTCATGCAATTGTTGTCCCTAAAAAACACACCATAAGCTAGAAAGCAATAAAATATACATTTTTGGTGCAATATGTGCCTATTAGGCCCTGGCTCTTAGGATACATACATCTTGCATGAAGGCACCCCTGCAACACATAAAAATAAAAAAATAATACTAAATTATTTTTAGTGGATTCCTTTGTGTCCACCGTGTGGCTTCGAAGTTGGTAATTTTAACTATATGGGGTTTCCCCCATGCCTATTTTGGACTCCACCATTAAATTCTCAAATGTGTGGTATGGACGTAATTGGTGGCCATTACCTATGAGAATGGTGTTGCTACCATAAATTATATTAACATACACATCATTTCTAATTAGCTCTACCACCTCGTATGGTCCTATCCACCTCTACATCAGATTTCATTTTCATTCTTAGAACCTAGATTTATACAATAATACCTAATCCCTTTCCTTAAACTATTTTTTTTATTGTGGTGGTCATGCCACTACTTCCTTTGCCTTTGGATGATTTTTTTTCTTTGAAGGGAATCCATTTGAAATTTTTCCAGCTGATTCAGTTATTGAATCTATTCTTTCTATGCTTCATCTAGGCTCAGGTCTAGTTCAAATACTATTTTGAGTGTTTTAATATCAAACTCGATGGGAATCATCACATTCTTCCCATATACCAGTCAAAATGGTGTAAAGCCTATGATCAATTTCCACATTGTATTGTATGCCCACACTGCCTCTAGTAACCTTGCACTCCAGTCCTTCCTATGTTGTTGCATGGTTTTTTCTAGGATATTCTCTATCTCTTTGTTGGTCACTTCTACCTATCCATTTGCTTGTGGATGGTAAGGGGTGGTCTTGTTATACTGCACCTTGTATTGCTTCATTAACTCATCAATTAATTTAGAGGTAAATTAGGGCCCCTGATCCGTTGTAATATACCTAGGCACCCCAAACCTCATAAAAATGTGAGCAAACAAGAATTCTACCACCATTCCCTCCTTGGATTCCCTCAGTGCCTGGAATTTGACCCATTTAGTGATATAGTCTATGCAGATGAGAATGTATCTTTTCCCAGCTAAATGTGGGTTGATGTGCCCCATGAAATTCATACCATATTTGTAAAAGGGTTCTATGTGTACATGAGGTTGGAGGGGTATTTCATCCCTATGGATTGGCCTTCCCATTCTCTAGAACTTTTTACACTGACTGACGTATGTGGCTACATCTTTGAACAATGTGGGCCAAAAATACCTAGTATGTAGGACTTTGTACGCATTCCTCCTCCCTACAAATTATCCTTCGCATGGCTCACTATGATAGGATTTGAGTATTTCTTCAAACTCGTGCTCTACTACACACCTCCTCATGATTTGATCAGGCCCTATTTTAAACAAAAGGTCATCGATCCACAAAAAAGAGGTGCTCTTTTTTATTACCACTTGCTTCTCTCATGATGAAAGAGTAGGGGATGTTCTACCGATGGCTAGATAGTTGTAAATGTCTGTGTACCACAATGTTTGTTCACTGATGACAAACAAGTGTTCATTCGAGAACTAGTCTTCCACTACTACGTGATCTTATGGTATTAGTCTAGATAGGAAGTTTGCAACTACGTTATCCTTCCCAGGCTTGTATATTATTGTAATATTGAACTCCTATAGAAGAAAGAGCCATATGATGATTCTGCCACTGATCATTGATTTACTCATCAAGTACCTAATGGATGCATGGTCCACATGGATGAACACCTTATAGCCAGTGATATGGTGGTAAAACTTTTTTATTGCATGCACAACTACAAAGAACTCATTTTCTATCACTGTGTAGTTGAGCTCAGTACCTGCTAAATTCTTGTTGACATAATAAATAACATAGAACTCCTCACCGTCCTTCTACCCGAGGACCGCTCCTATTGTGTTGTTGGATGTATCACGATAAATATGAAATGGGATGGCCCAATTTGGGCCTTGTAGGACTGGGGTAGTAATTAGATTTTCCTTCAGTGTTTGGAAGTCCCATTTGCAGTCTTCTATCCACATAAATTTTACATATTTTGAGAGTAGAGTGTGTAATGGTTTGGAAATTTTGCTAAAGTCGACGATAAATCACATGTAATACTTGGTAGAGCTGAGAAAACTTCTCACGTCCCTTTGTATATTAGGGTTAGGTAGGTCCTTTATGCTCTCAATTTTCTTCTTATCAACTTTAATCCCTTTTGCTGAGAGGTGGTGTCCCAACACTATGCCTTCACACATCATAATAAATCGCTTTTCAATGTTGAGGGATAAGTTTTTCTCTTCGTATCTCTAGAGAACTTGTTCCAAGTTAGTCATCACCTCTCCAAAAGTTTCATCGTAAATAACAAAGTCATCCATGTACACTTCAACTGCTTCCCCATCATATCTAATAATAGTCTTAGCACTACCATTTAAAATGTGGCTGGTGCATTGCACATTTTGAAGGGTAAAATAGGTAGTATATTGCATTATACTACATAGGTTATTACATTTACTTTTCTACCATAGGAGATATTTACTATTCTATGAATTACCTCCTAGTTAACTAAGGTTAATAACTAAATATCTTATGATATTTAGTTAGGTTGTTAGAATAAATCTATTATTAATCATCGTTAGCGCTTCTAATGCTAAGTGGTTAATAATCCTATTTTGTAACCTACTTAAGCTTCTAAGTTGAATGCAATTCCTAATGTTCGATTGATCATCATTTGCTTAATATTTTCGTGCATTATTGCTTCATTGGCATCAGAGCCATTTTTTTTGCTCGCCCGGAGGACGAGTTGGTGCCATTTGGTAGCCATCGAACCCACCTCGACAGGCGAGCTCAATGGTAGGAGTGGCTATAGGCCAAACGTTGGCCAGGTCAAATTGACCTGCCAGGGCCCAGCCCACTATGGGGTCGATCGGCCGACACGATCACCGAGGCGATCGCGATCCGATCGATCGCCCGCACGGCCAGGCTCTCAACTTTTTTAGGTCGAAGCCTGTCAGCCCGTGATCCCATGGCCATCCTTGGCCAATCGGGACCATGCTGACTCCCACAGACCACACGCGGGATCGGCCTGCGCTGTCTCCCGTAGTCTACATGTGGGATCATCAGGAGGGCAGGAGCGCCCTCCCGATCCCACGTGGACGTGGCCCCTGCAGACTGGGAGAGCCGAGAGGGTAGGCGAGCCCTCCCCTCCTAGCTGGATGCACACGCTCTAGACCACATCGAGATCTGAGAGGGCAGGCGCGCCCTCCGATCCCCAACAACCTCGACATCCATGAGGGTAGGAGGCCCTCCGATCCACATAGATCTATGCCACATGGTGAGATCCAGATAACTCTAGACTACACGCACCCCGAGGTGCTGACCTAGATGCTGACTGGACCGACCACCTAACATGGACTTGACACATGGCACAACCACAACTTGACATGACACATGGCGGACAACCACTGGATGACACGACACGATAGACCCTTTGGCACCACGTGGTGGCATCCAAAAGGGTATCGGGTTGGACCATGATTGCCCATAGGCAATCACATCCCAAGGGGCGTGCTATGATTTTTGAAGCCTTCGACATCCCCTATGGGATGCATGTGGGATAAATCCCACTACAGTCCCATGGAAGCCCGTAGGCTTCTTGAAATACTATGCATCGAGGCTTTTGCTCCAAGCCCTCCGACAGCTTGGTTGGCCAAGGCGGATGCCTTGGGCCCAGCGGGTCACGTGTTCGAGCCCGCGCGACGCCCAAAAATTCTTTTTTGAAGGTTTTAAACTCTATTCTCTCAAATTTTTTTCCTAAAGTTTTTTATGCTTGATTTAAATATTTTTTTAGTATTTTTTTATAATTAAGTATTTTTTTTGGATTTAATCATCAATTAAAGCAAAATGGTTGATTTTTTTTTCCAAAAATAAGCTTTATTATAAAAATTATTCAACTTTAAAAGATATTTTTTTAGCATTTTTAAGAACTAGGAGATTTTTGAAAGGAGACAAACAACACCTTCATTTTTTTTGCAATAAATTCCTCTAAAGTTCTATAGTTTTCTTCACAAATTTTTGGAGATACAAGACATAGAAACTCAAAATTCTATTGCAAATCAAAGAAATTGAACACATTGGCAAGGACAAAGGTCATTTTTTCTTTGCAACAAAATCCAAAATTTGCTTTTGTTTTCTCCTTCACAATGGAGATATAAGACATAAAATTGCACATTTTTTTGTTGTAAAACTTGAGAAATATTTTTTGAACCTATTTGCTCCTTATGCTTGAGTGTTGAAGACAAAAACCAAAGTCGTGTGTCGACTGGTCTGGAAGCCTTTCAAACGCGGGTCGTGTGTCGACTTGTCTTGAAAGGAGTGCTCGAATTTTTTTTCTCAATTTTGTAAAAATTAAGGGGGGATAGAAGTCATATTTTGTGATTCTATTTTTTGCAAAATTGTAAAGAGAAAGGGGGATATTTCAAAGTAAGAAAGGTGCATTCTCGATTTTACTCGACACCTTTTCTTAAAAATTGACTATACTAGGTGCATTTTCGGTTGCATCCGACACCTATAGTGATAATAATTTGGGTTGCTCTCTTGTTTTGATTATTGCACTAACAATCATGTTTTTTGTGTGCAATTAAACAATCATATAAAACATTGAAGAAGCATTTCACAAAACCCAAATTTCACTACAATCGTGCTACACCTTGCACAGGTTAAACAAAGTCAATTTTTTTTACTCCTCACCCAAAGGTCAAAATCCAAACACCTTGATTCACTCTCTTTGTTTGGCTTAATTTCCTCAAACTTTCCATCCTTCTTGAAGGGTGTTAAGGCAGGTGCCATTAAATATCTTAGAGAGCAAAATCAGAAGTCTTTCAAAACCTACCCCTTTAATTTGCTCTATTTTGTTTGGCTTAAAATTCCTCAAACTTTTCATCCCTTGTTAAGGGTGTTAAGGCAGGTGCCATTAAATATCTTAAAGAGAAAATTAAAATTCTTTCATATACTCTTTTGAGGGTATACTTGCAAAGATAAAGTCATCTTAGTCCCATAAAATTTGAAACCTTCACCATGGCAATGATAAATAAGTATCTCACTGAGAGCCAACTGCTTAAAGGTTCAAATTATTCTGCCTAGAAAACTAAGATGAAAGCCATTTTAACTATAGAGGAGATGTGGGGAATAGTGGATGGCACTAATTCTAGACCCACATCAGCAGGAGCAGATCAGACAACATATGATAAAAAGGATAAAAGACTTTCCTTATTGATCTTGCTAGCTATTACTGATGACATACAACCTCATATAAGTGAAGCTAAAAATGGTAAGGAGGCATGGAATGCCCTAGCAACCATTTTTGAAGGAAAGAATCAATCAACAATTCTTAACCTTCAAACACAGCTTCATACTCTTCATATGAAATCTGGAGAGACAGTAGAGCTATTCCTCTATAGAGTCGTAGATATAAAAACAAAACTGCAAGCCTTAGGAGAAAAAGTGGAAGACAATGTCCTGACCTCAATCATTTTAAGGGCTCTTCCAGACTCCTATAGAATGTTGATCACTTCACTACAAGTCTCTGGGAGGACAGTGAATTTTGTAGAGTTGGTAAATTTGCTTCAAACTGAAGAAGCTAATCAACTCCAAAGAGATGAGGCATCCAACAATGCACTTTTCTCAAACAAGCAAAGTGGAAAGAAAAAGTGGAATCAACAGAAAGGATCTTCTTCTAACAAAGACAAGGGTAAAGGCAAAGAGATTAAGAAGAAGAAGCAGTATTGTAAAATTTGTGATAAAGACACTCATGAAACCAAAAGATGTTGGTTTAAGAACAAACCACCCAATGAACAAGGTCAAAATAAGGGCAAAGGTAAACCAAAGAACAAGAATAAACAACAACAGGGACACATTGTCACTGAAGATTCTAGTTCGGACTCTGAACGAGCACACAAAGTGCTCATGACACATACAAAATCCTCTCACAAGGATACTATTTGGTACATAGATTCAGGCGCTAGTAAACATATGACTGGCGATAAGTCCTGGTTTGAGACATTTGAGGCTCGAGAAGGTAGACCGGTAACCATTGCTGATGATCAGACCTATCGAGTTCAGGGAGAAGGAAGTGTTTCTGTCTCCCTTCCAGATGGAGAATGTAAAATTCAAAAAGTTCTTTATGTACCAAGATTGAAAAATAATCTCTTGTCAGTTCCACAAATCCTGGACAATAACATGAATGTCAATTTCAAAGTGGACAAAGAAAAGAAACGTTGCTTTATCACTCAGAAAGGAAAATAGATAGCAACAGGTTCATACAAACATGGTTTGTTTATCTTAGATGCAATTACCTCTACACATACTGCAATGGCAGTAACCACAAAAGAGGCTACTTCTCTATGGCATAAGAGATTTGGGCATCTAAGCTCAGGGTATTTACTAGAACTCAGTAAATATCAAATGGTGAAAGGACTCGCCTACTCTTTCATCTACTTTGCCAGTGTGCTCAGATTGCTTGTCGGGAAAGCAACATAGAGTACCTTTTGAACCTAGCTCTTTTCGAGCTAAAGTACCTTTGGAGTTAGTTCACACAGATTTGTGTGGTCCTATGTCTACTAGTTGTGGAGGAAAAAGGTATTTTCAATTGTTTGTAGATGATCACTCATGAAAAATGTGGGTCTTCTTCTTGCAGTTGAAGTCTGAAGCATTTGACTATTTTTAGCAGTTCAAGAAGCTTGTTGAGAAAGAATCAGGATGTTTCATAAAGACCCTCCATTCAGATCGAGGGGGAATACACATCAAAATAATTTTCCTCATTTTTATAGAAACATGGGATAAAAATATAGTTAACAACAACCTATTCTCCTCAGTCAAATGGAGTTGTTGAGAGAAGAAATCATTCCATTATGGAAATGGTTCGATGTATGCTTAAGGGAGCCAATATTGAGCACATTTACTGGGCTGAAGCTGTAACAACTATAGTATATCTTCTAAATAGGGCACCCACAAGGGCTCTTGAAGGTATGACTCCTCAGGAAGCATGGAGTGGAAGGAAACCCTCCATATCTCATCTACGAGTATTTGGGTGTAAGGCTTTTATGCACATACCTAAGGAGAAAAGAAAGAAGTTAGATGAAAAGACCCTACAAGTGTGTTTTTCTTGGATATGATGAATTCTCAAAAGGCTATCGGTTGATAGATCCATTCACCAAGAAAATACATGTTAGTAGAGATGTAGTGTTTGATGAAGCTTTCACATCTAACACTACATCAATATACTTGGAAGATGAGGAGCAACAGCCACAGACTCCTCCACAATAGAAAAAGCCTCCTAAATGGTATACAAGTACTATGAGAGATTCCAAACTCACTTCACCACCAGATCTCACTCTCAATCATCCTAAGACACGAAGCATGTCTAGACAGAGAAAGGCAGAAGCATCTACTTCAGTTGATGATCTTTGTGCAGATTTTCAAGAGCTTTCTGTTGATAGAGATTTAGAAAGTGGAGATGATATGGAAATTGATGAGGAGAGGGTTTACATGTCTTCATATGATGAAAATGAACCTTCTACAGTTGATGAAGCCCTTAGACAACCTCAGTGGAAGGCAGCTATGGATGTTGAACATAACTCCCTCATGAAGAATAAAACATGGAAGCTGGTAGATTTGCCTAAAGGAAAGAAGCCCATAGGCTGCAAATGGGTTTACAAAGTCAAATATAAGGCAGATGGTACCATAGACAAGCATAAATCCCATCTTGTAGCGAAGGGCTATGCTCAAAAGGAAGGCCTTGATTATGAGGAAACCTTTGCACCCATTGCAAGGATGACCACCATTCGAGTTCTTTGTGCTATGGCAGCACAGTTCGGATGGAAATTACATCAAATGGATGTAAAAAGTGCCTTTCTGAATGGTGACTTAAAAGAAGAGGTATACATGACTCAACCTCCAGGATTTGCTGAGGAAGGCCATGAGCAACAGGTTTGCAAGTTGGTCAAATCATTATACGGGCTCAAACAAGCCCCAAGAGCATGGTACATTAAAATGGATAGTCACCTACTACAACACGGATTCAAGAGAAGTCCATCTGATGCAAATATCTATATCAAGAACACAGGTTCTGAAATAGTGATTCTTGTATTATATGTAGATGATCTGATCATCACTGGCAATTCAGAGAAATTGATCAACGCCGTGAAATATGACTTGAAAGAGTCATTTGATATGACAGATCTAGGACTTCTCCACTACTGTCTTGGTCTTGAGATAGAACAGAAAAAGAATCATCTTAGGGTGACTCAAAAAAAGTATGCCAAGACTTTAGTAGAAAAATATCGTATGACTGATTGCAAGCCCAAGGCAACACCGATGGAATCAGGGCTTCAGTTATCATGGTATGATGACTCACCATAGGTAGATGGCACGCTATATAGATAGATGATTGGAAGCCTTATCTATCTGACCAATACTAGACCAGACATTACTTATGTTGTAAACTATCTTTCTCGGTTCATGCAGGAACCAAAGGCCTCTCACTGGAAAGCAGCTAAGCGTGTTCTTCACTACATTCAAGGTAGTGTAGAATATGGTCTAGAGTATAAGAAGAATAACTCATTCTTCTTATAGAGTTATACTGACTCTGACTATGTTGGATCCCTAGATGACAGAAAATCAACTTCAGGATATGTATTTCATCTTGGATCTGGTCCTGTCTCATGGCATAGTAAAAAGCAATAGGTGGTTGCTTTATCTTCAACAGAGGTAGAGTATCACGCTGCACGTGGAGCTGTGTGTGAAGCGATATGGTTAAGTCGCATCTTGGCTACCATGGGCCTACCAAAGAAACTTCCTATTCACATGTTTTGTGACAACTCAGGTGTTTTGAACTTGGTCAAGAATCCAGTCCATCATGAACGCACAAAGCATATTGACACGGATTGTCATTTCATTCGTGATGAAGTTCCTAAACACAGGATCAAGCTCCAATACATTCCCACCGATGAACAAGTTGTTGACATCTTCACAAAGGCACTTGGACGTGTCAAATTTGAACTATTCTGAAGTAGACTTTGTATATCAAAGTAATGTAATAAAGGGGGGATGTTAGGGTAAAATAGGTAGTATATTGCATTATACTACATAGGTTATTACATTTACTTTTCTACCATAGGAGATATTTACTATTCTATGAATTACCTCCTAGTTAACTAAGGTTAATAACTAAATATCTTATGATATTTAGTTAGGTTGTTAGAATAAATCTATTATTAATCATCGTTAGCGCTTCTAATGCTAAGTGGTTAATAATCCTATTTTGTAACCTACTTAAGCTTCTAAGTTGAATGCAATTCCTAATGTTCGATTGATCATCATTTGCTTAATATTTTCGTGCATTATTGCTTCAGAAACACTCTATAGGTAAAATTTCCCCATGGGTAGGTAAACATTGTCTTGTTGGTTCTCCTCTCTGATATGGATTTTGTTGTATCTGCTAAATCCATCCAAAAAGGAGAAGTATTTCCTCCCATATAGCGTATTCATTACTTGATCAATGAAGGAAAGTGGAAAATGATCTTTCTTAGTTGCCTTGTTCAACAATATTTAGTCAACACAAATTCACCATTTCCCATTTTTCTTGGGGGCCACCACAAGTGGTGATACCCATTCACTACTAGATATGGGGTAGATAAACCCTATAGACAAAAGCTTCTACAACTCGACTTTGATTATTTCTTTCATGGTGAGATTCACCTCCTCTACGGTTGTCTAATTGGAGTCACCTACTCTTCAAGGTAGATTCGATGGGTGCAGATTTTTGGGTTGATTCCTTCCATATTTGAGTAATCCTAGGCAAATAATCATTGATGCTTGGTTAAGAATTCTTTTACTTCTATCAATTATGTGGATGTCAACCCACTACTAACGTTTAATGTTCCACCAAACTTAATTTTGATTTGTTTGGTGTAGTGATCCTAAGCACCGATCAAGGGTGATTCAAGAATGATGACAGAGGACTCTCCTTGGAGGAATCCTGTAATAATGCCATATTCATTGGATTCCTCCTCCAACTCCTTCAATGCCATAACTAGATAGAACATGGACAATAACTCATCCTCCTGATTTTTCCACGTGGGTTCTCCCAACGTATCCATTGACTGCATAGAGGAGATATTGTCAACATTTTAATGTTTTGACCATTCCATATGGTCATCTGTCCATCGTGGTAGTTGATGTATGCATTGATTGTTGCTAGCCACAACCTCCCCAAGATGATTGGGTAGCCATCCAATCTTGATTTTGACTATAGAACCAAGAAGTCCATTGGGTACTCCCACACATTGACTATCATAATGATGTCCTCGAGCATTCCCTTTGGTGCTACTATTGACATGTCAGCTAGTTGTAGCACCATCTTGGTGGGCTTCAGATTTGTGATTTTTATTTTCTACATGGTCTCCTGTAGCATCACATTGATGGCTGCACCAAGATCAACTAATGTGTTAGTCAAAAAATGTCCTCCTATATTTATAGTCAAAATCAAATTTCTTGGGTCTGCATATTTGAGATGACATGCATTCCCCATCATCAAGTCAGCCAACTTCCCTATGACATTAATGGTCTGGGCCATTTTTCATCTTGATTTCCTCAAACAAAGTTCCTTTATTGACTTGGTGTATATAGGAACGTCATGGATAGCTTAGAAGAGTGGAATAGTAACTGTTAAGTTTCTCAAGCTAGAAAGGATATCAAGCTCCAGTTGTGTCAGCTTCCTCTACTCCTACAACTATCTAGGAAATGGAGCTTCTATATTCTTGGCAATATTTTCTTCTTCAACCTCTTATACAAGAGGTGGTTCTCCTACATTTTTCTCCTCTTCTACCAGGGGAGGTGCTTCCACTGCTAACTATCTACCTGATCTAAGTTGAATCAGATTATAACTAATATTATAAATTGGATACATCTCTCCCTCTAGTTGGTATGCTAGCTGGTTTATCTTATTATTTGGGTTCATACTCTACTATAATGGTAATTGTGCAGGTCTCACCATAGGAAGAGTTGATAGGATTTGCTATGGTGGAGACTACACCATGTTATATGGAGCTAAGTTCCATACTACCCAGAATGTCGGTATGGCATCCATGTTTGTTAATTGGGAAGCATAGCTCTTGGAGGTATTTTCATCTAAGGTGGTAGTCCCCACCACATCATGTTGGGTGGTTGAGGCTTCCCTTATGGCATATAAGGCCCTCCTCCATAGGGTGGCATCCCTATTGACATATTCCCCGTATGGGGTTGCTACCAATTTCTTTGATTACCCATTAAATAAGCTTCACTGACTTCATAATCATCCTTTATATTGGGCAGTTATTGGTATAGTCAAGTCTTATGATTTTGCTGGTAAACATTGCATACTCTGACTTTGTTCTTCGAGCATGCATCCCTAGCATGCTTCCCTCTACATTTCAAGCAAAAATATGCCAACATGGCTTCATTATCTTGCTTCTTCTTCTCTAGCAAGAGCGTATCCAACTGCAGTGCTAGATATGAGAGCATTTAACTTTTTAGATCCTCCAGCATGTTGCCTATATCCATTTTTATAATTGAATTGGTTGCTTTCATGATTTTGAAATTTGGTTTACCTCTTATTAATGAATAGTTCCAACATAATTTTTAGATAAATTCCATTGGATACTAGTAAACATCACCTCCAAAGATTAAATTGAGATCTTTGAGTGATTTTTGTTAAGTCCCCTAAAAAAAATGCTTTTGAGGGACTTTTCACCAAGCTTCGTATGAGGGGATCACTGTAGATTGAAGTTTAATCTCTCCCAATACTCCTCTAGGGATTTGTCCTCCTTTTGCATCATGCTTAGAACCTCCTCCCTAGAGTCTCATGCTCTACCAAAGTCCTGGTACTATTCTAGGAATATCCTCTTCATTTCTTCCTATGTGGTGATTTTTTTGTTTCCCAATCCAATAAACCAACATAAAGATAAGTCGTCCAATGTTTATGGGAAGAGTTTTATCTTTTGTGTGTCTAATTTATAGTCAATGGACCTGCACAACACATAAAATTTAAATAAAAATAATTCAAGGTCTTCGGTTGGGTTTCCTCTGAATGTAGGGAGATGGGTAGGGGATATGTTCTTCATTTTGGTTTCCTCTGCACCTTCCTCTATCAAAAAACTAAAACCATTCAAAGTCTCTTCAATCCTTTTTTTAGGAAATGTGGTCTCTAATGCATATTCTATAGCCTTTCGATAGTTTTAAATTTTTTGTACAAGAGCCTCTAAATTAGCTGGTGTTATAGTTTGATCCTCTATGACTTTCCACACCAATTCCTCTTCTAAAGGTATCCTTTTGAATAGAGGATTATGTATAATTTTCTCTTTTCCTAGTCAATGATACGAGGAAGAGCTCTGCACAAAGATAGGGTGTTTACTCTAGTGAACTGATGGTGGTGATTCAAGAGAATCTAACTCAAATTCAGAATTTTTGGCTGACTCTAATTTTTCTTGGGGGCTTTGTTTTATGAAATGACCATCAGGTCCTCTTTTCATTAATGAATCATACAAATTTAGATATAAGGCTTTACGATATTACAATCAATCTATTAGTGGCACTTCCTCAACAATAGTGCTAAAATATTAGGGCAAAAACATTGGTTAAATTTGGCTTTATTTTATTACAGCCCTCACATTTAAATTGTCAGGAGCTTGTAAACTTTCGAAGTGCCATGGTTAAGCCTAATCACAATACCATTCCTGAGATGAGTCTGCTAACCTATCATTGGGGGGTGTTTATAAAATGGCATTGATTCATCCACACCAAAGGAAAACTATGCATAAATGAAAGTATGGAAAATTAAATCAAACCACACTGCATTGTAAATTAAATGAAAGCATTAAAACACACTCTACGTAATTTAAAAGAAAAAACATAGTAAAGAAAATAAGATAATCTAGAAAATACTCAGAATGCCAAGAATGATAGTCGAATTTACCAACAGGGAAGGCACTATAAGTTCAAAGGCTATGAGTATTACTGTCTCTTTTTTTAAATGGACTCACAATAAAAATTATTTGAGTTGTCAGTCTTGGTGGATGCTTCTTGGAAATACCACAAAGACTAATGGGGACAGTCACATGTTTGATAACATGGCTCCTAGTTGTCTTAGTAATTTGAGGTTGGTTTATAATCACAGGGCAGGAAAGAAACAACAATATAAGACTTCGAACCAGAGCCACGTGGACCACCAGATAGCCACCGCCATAAATCTAGACAGCAAGTTCACTTATCCAAGGCTGATTTTCCAAGATGGGATGTGGTCCCAAAGCATGTCATATATAGAAGAAAACAATTACCAAATAATTATTAAGAGTAATTTTCAATACAGAGCTTGTGGGAGTTTTTTTCAGTACTTTGCTATGTGTGTCTACAACTTTTTGTTTCTCCACTATTTCAAGGAAGGGATCCATGTCTGTTTCTTTTTTTGTAATTATGATGTAGGTGTGTTTTTTCGGGGTATACCCAAAATGTTGTATGGGAAGTTTCTTTTTGATAACAAGCTATGTGCCTTATTGGATTTAATGGCTTTTGCGGCATGTAGATTTTACATATATAGGATCCTTAGTAAGAACATGTTCATCAACAGCCCTAGGCTGATTTTTGTAAAAGGTTTTGGGTCAACCTGTAAAACCCAGTATTAATGCTATAGTATCTTATCTACCAAAAAAAAAAGATAATCTAGAAAATAGTAAAAGGTAGGGTAGTAATACTAGCTTGGATTGGGCCCAAGCTCCAGTAGATCCTGCCCGATTGATCATGAATACAATACGCTAATGACGGAACTCTCAAGCTTTTATTAATGGTACAATGCAATGTTTACATATGATAATATTCTCAAAAATATTTTCTTCCCTATGTTAGAGAATTATGTGTGTTTATATAACACACAGGACTTTTTGTTACAATTTTGTTACAACAGAAGGTCTGGTTACAATCTAAACTAAGATATTTTAGTTATTGTAATAGGTGCATGATAAATAACTTCTCATATTTTCCTAGTGATAGAATTATCTCTGCATTGTTTGTTTACTACTTCGTTGAGTGGTTACACATTCATCTACTCCTACTAGGATAGCTCATACATTCGATGGTCTCCCACAAATAGCCTATGTGATGTGGAATTGTGGTCAACGGGGTCCTCTACAGTCGTACGATCAATGCACTTATCGTTGAGAAAGGTGCCTACTTGGTGCCTTCTTGAGGAAGGTGCTTGCTTAGCACCTACTTGAGTAAGGCACCTGCTTGGCACCTACTTGAGTAAGGCACCTACTTGGAACCTACTTGAAGATTAAGACACCTGCTTAAGTAAGGTACCTGCTTTAATAGTAAGTCACCCACTTAAGATACCTTAGACCCATGAAGCAAAAGCATGCCATGTCCACGTAGGACCTCGACTGAGCAAAATATGACAAAATCAGCAAATATCTACACAAAACACACTTCACACACAAATTAGATAATACACATAATTTTATTAAATAAGTACATAATAATTCATAAAAATATAAAACTCGTATTATATTGTCATGCAAAAACCATTGGAACTCATACAAAAATATGAGCATTTATGATGCTCATCAGAGAGGATTGCTATATGAGCTCATAGATTGATAATTTAGCTGAAGCCATTTTTAGACTATTTGTTAGTCGACTGCTCAGTGCAATGATTGGTCATGGTGGTTGGCTTCAAATATGGATGGATTTATGTGGACAGCTTAGGATATGTATGGATTGAGATCGATTGATGAAGGTTGGTTGTGGATACACATTTGTTAGTTGTGTCACTTGAGATTTGTCATCCAACTATTGTTGGCAGTTTGTGCTTCTTTGTCCTCGAGTTACCACATGAATAGACCCCACAAAACCTTGGTGTTGTTGCACATGGTTAAGTTGGTGTCTAAAAAATATTAATATTTTGGCTCTGTTGTGCCAAGGAGTTATCCAACTTAATGGTCCTCAAGTCTAACAAATATTGCATGATATCCTTGAATGTAAAGCAATTTTTGAATTCATGGCCTATATATTGATTAAATTGATAAAACAAGTGTTCCCTATAGCCCTTACCATGTTTAGTTGGGTCATCAAGTTTAAAATTTTGTAAGGTAATGGCATGTGTATCATACAACCTTTGGAATATGGAGGTATATGATTTGGGTAATAGTGTGTAATTGAAAGTTTTTCAAACAGACTTTTGGTGTTGATTGTTTTCCATAGTTGGCACTATATTTTACACTTGTTGTGGGGATGGAACTATTTGATACATTATTTTTTGTGGTTGTGGTTGTGGTTGTGATTGTTGAATGTGGACTTGAGACTGTTGATTTTGCATAGTAGGTTGAGTCAAGACCATTTGGTTCACCTGACCAAATTTTTTTTGGCCATTATAGTTTCCTTTGTTCTAGCCCCTATTTTTCCATTATTTTTTCTTGGGCTTAATCTCACTCTCCTCGATCTTGATTTCTTTGATGACCCAAGCTAGGAAAAGAGCTTCTTCGAATGATCTGTATTATTTTAGTTGAATTAACAAGGAGATAGGTTTTAGATAACTCCTTGTGAAAATTCAAATTAGTTCTTCCATTAGGAGTAAGAATGACAATTTGGTAATGACAACCCTCCAACAGTTTATAAAATTATAAACCAATTCTTCTTTGAATTATCATAAATTATATAAGCCGGTTTGTGTAGTTTTCTTCTTAATATTGAGGAAGAATATTTCTAGAAGTTGGTCTACCAATTTTTCAAATGTATAAACACTATGATGTGGCAAGTGGTTAAACCATTCTAAGGCATCCTCCCAAGTGTCTGAGGAAATGTGCAAAGCATTAGGGCATAATTCTCTTGAATTCTGAAACATGAGTAGATGAATGCACTTATGTGCTCTCTAGGGTCCTCAACCCCTTTAAATTTATCAAACTTTTGTAATATGAAATATGTTGGAAATTTTGATTCAAAGTTGTCATTGATGTCAAAGAACGAAGTTGTCAGTAATGTCAAGGAATAAGCTATCGTTGATGTCAAAAGGTCAAGAGGAACAATGCAAAGGTTAAATGGCAAAAGAGCTTCATAATATTTTTAATATTATGTGGAAGCATAAGAAGGAGGATTTTTATCAAAAACATGGATGAGAAAAAATAAAAGGTTTTTCATAAAACCCCAAGGAAGTTTTTAAATTCATGTTAAAAAGCCCAAGGAGGTTTTAATATTTATTTTATAAAATATTTAAATTCAAATTGGAATTTAAATATTATAAATTAATATATAATTCCTTTGGGCTTTGTTAAGGCTGAAAGCCTTCATTGAATTTACCACCTTGTATAAATAATATTTATTTTATAAAATATTTAAATTCAAATTTCAATTTTATAAAATAAATATTATTTATACAAGTTGGTAAATTCAAAGAAGGCTTTAAGCCTTAATAAAGCCCAAAGGAATTAAATATTAATTTATAATATTTAAATTCTAAAGAATTTAAATAATTTATAAATTAATTATTTAAAAATTGAAAGTGCCGATGTTCAAAATTAAAGGAGGCAAAAGGTATATAAACCATATGCCTTAGTGGCATTTAAATCATCCTTTGCTCGAACAAGAAAAAGAGGAAAAGCATGTTGTGAGAATACGTATAAACTTTGTGTCTTAAAGCACCAACAAACAAGGAGAAGTTTGGTGAGGGCTAAACTCCATGTCCATCTAGGCAGCATGGCCTAGTGGCAATTGGTCAAGTGCTAAGACATTGGGCGTAGAGAGATCCATGATCGATTTGCGGTAGCAACATTTTTGTGAGTTGTGATTAGGCATCAAAGAAAGTGATACATAGTCCTTTTGGCTTTGGTGCATTGGGGGAGGAACATAGAGCACATTGTTCTATTTGCTCCCCAAATGAGCATCTAGCTCATGCGGTGGTTGGAGCCACGGCTAGGGCACTGGTAGAGGCGACATTGTGAGTTCGAATCTCACCAAGTAAAAGGTAATAAACTTTTAATTTATTTAAGTGACACCTAAGGTTGTGACATGAAGTCCTAGGGAGTTAAAAGGGTAGATAAAGATATTTTAAATTAATCATTGTTTTTGGTTAATTGGAGGAATAAGGAGTTAGCTTTATTTTTTAAATAAAGTGATTAGGACATATTGGTTATTGAATATTAAAGTGTTGGTTAAAGTTTGAGAGGACTTCTTGCCATTGAATTATTTTGTGAAGGTGATTTTATTGATACTATTCTTGGTGTTGGATATTATTTTAATTGGGAGATTATAAGGTGTATTTGGCCAATTATTTTATATGTTGATGAATATTTTCTTAAAGATGGAGTGATAAGGTGTATGTGTGTTTTGATATTTACATTGTATTTTTGATGGAGTTTATCATCTTATAACTTCTTTGAGCTTTGCAAAGAAGTGTTTGTGGTTGTGGCATATTTATGAGATCCCTTCATCATCAAGAAAAAGGTATGGGCACATTATTCCATAATTGAGTTGATTGGTTGGTTTTCTGGAATATAAGTTTGGAGTGAAAAAACCGTGATTAGAATTTCCTTATTGAGTGTGTTGAGTTAATGCTTCAAGGTTTTTTGGAATAAAGAGTTGTTAAAACCTTTTTTTATAAGCATTGTTGTTGAAGCCATTAATTGTGTGAAGAACTTGAACTAGGGTTTTAAAAGAACATGAGTATCATTGTTATGTGAGATTGGTTTATGAAGCATTGTTGGAAACATTTTGAGTGAGCGTTTATATACTTGGACTAGGTTTTGTAAGGAAGAATTGTTTCATTGAGTGATTGGTTGAGTAGAGTTGGTTGAGCCTAGTTAAGTGGATGTGTGAAGTTCCATAAAACAAACCATTCTATATTCTGAATTGAATTGAGAAAGTGATTGAGTGTTGAGTTGAAGCATATTGAGTCCTTGAAAATTCTCAGTATGTTTCTAAAAGAGTGATTAAAAGTGATTGAGCATTATGATGAGTATAGAGCATATTGAGTCTCTAACAATTCTCTTTATGTTTCTATGAGATTGGACAAGTTCTAGTGTGAACTTGTTGAGCATATTTGAGGCAAGTATTTGAGAAGACTTGTGGATAGATTTGGATAAGCTTTTGTGGAAGCTTACAATAAATATTCAGAGTAGTTTTGGATATGTTCTTGAGAGAACTTATTGAGCAGATTGGACAAGTTCTAAAGAGAACTTGAGGACCAATTGGTGTGAGCTTTTGTGGAAGCTTACAAGGCATATTTGAGACAAGTCTTTGAGAAGACTTGAGATCATATTTTATTGATTTATTTGTTCAAACCTTGAGTTAAGTTTTTGGGCAGATCTAGCAGAGTTGATTTGAGATTGAGTTAAGCTTTGAGTTAAGGCTTGAGGATAGAGATTGATGACATATTTTTTCTAGACCGAAGGACTGTATTTAGTACAGATTCGAGTATAGATTTTGGTGCATATTTGAGGATAGGTTTGTGCCAAACCAAAGACAAATATTGAGGATAGATTTGTGCTAGAACGAAGGATTATGTTTAGTGCAGATTTGAGACTAGGCTTTGAAGGTGATAGATTTGAGGACAGATATCTCCAACCAGAGTAGGGAGGACATGTGTCTTCTATGGATAGAGTTAAATTTTCTAAGGGTAGTGGAGGTAGAGGTCTTTTAGAGGATCACCAGCCAGAGCAGAGTTAGGATATTGGTATCTCCTGTGGATAGAGATCCACAAGCTTGATTATGGGATTGGTGTCTC
The DNA here is from genome assembly GCA_028583015.1 of Wollemia nobilis. Classification (NCBI taxonomy): domain Eukaryota; kingdom Viridiplantae; phylum Streptophyta; class Pinopsida; order Araucariales; family Araucariaceae; genus Wollemia; species Wollemia nobilis. The sequence goes on from JAQPPZ010000523.1 coordinate 29,536,769, forward strand.
CTTTGGACAGAGGTCCATAAACATTGTAATAGGGAAAGGATTCCCAAAGAGATTGATTGAGAAAATTTTAGTGAAATATTTTTTCCATGGAGTATCCCATATTGGGTGAACCATGTAAATTATGGTGTCTCTATTGTGTATGATGATTTATGCATTACTTTGATTACTGCTATTAATATTGCTATCTATACATTGTATAATATTGATTGGGAAAGAAAAGTAAAAAGTGGTCTTATACTGTTCACCCCCCCTCTCAGTATAAACTTGTGTTCTTCAAAATCTACAAGATATAGTGGTGATGGTACCAAAGGATGAATTGGGTGATTGATCAACTATCTTAATGTGGGTTTTTTATATGTCGTACCCGATGTGTGTAACATCAAGCTATCAATTTGCTTTTTCATAGACTAAATTTTTTAGATCTTCCATTGGTGTTTGAAAGCCTTTTTTTGTGTGGTGAGTGTATGTGGATGGTGTATGTTGGGTGATGAATTGTTGTGATGAAATGAGGTTTTGATTGGCTAACAGGTTGATGTTGGTGGGTATGTGGTGGTGCTAAATTTTTTATTTAAATTTTTTTTTGAATGTTTGGTTTTGATGAGGTGGAGATTGATGATGTGCAGTTTGAGGGATGGTGGTGTTTTGAGTGGTTGATATGGCATGGATGTGGTGGAGTGGAAAGGTAGGTATAGTGATCATAGGTGGTTACAATACCCAAGATTGGTTAGGGGTGAAAAGGTATTTTGGATGGATGTGAGTGGATGGTTGAAATATGCTACCTATGACTATTGTTGTGGGTAAGGATGAGCATTTTTATTACCCATATGCAGTTGGTTTAGATGTTGCCATGCTTAATGTATGGCAATTTCAGATGCAGATTATGTGGTTGTATTAGGATTTGATATTGACATGGTGTAAGTGTTGGTAATATTGGTGGAAGTTAATGGAGGGTAAGTTACAAAATAAATCACAACTGAATGAGGGATGGTATACCCAGATGATGTTAATGGGATGGTTGATGGAATTTGTGAAGCAGCATTTACTTGTGCTTTGTAGAGTGGATTGGAATAGGTGGTGATATAGGTAGACAGAATGGAGATGTTTTGACTAAATTATTGTGGAAGATTTTGGTGTGAAGCTACAGATGTGACTCATAAAGATGTTTGGTGATAACTTGGTTAAAATTGTTTGGATATAAGTGTGAGAGTTTCTATTGAGAATAAGAAATGTGTCAAAGTGGGATATTAAGAAATTCTATAACTAGTGTGAAGGATATTAAATAGGATTTGGCCTTTTCAAAGTCTATGTAAGTGATGCAGTGGTCAGTTGGTGTGGATGGTTCAGTTTTAGGGATGGAGGTATGGATTACCCTTTGCATTAATTCTACATCCAAAGTAGATGCCATATGATAGGTTCCAGCAGATAAGTCAAGATATCTTGTCTGTACCACATAGAATGGGTCAGCCACAAAAGTGGCTAGGAAAGGAGTGGAGCACTCCATAGATGGATGGCTTGCTAGTGAGTGGATGACTCATAGCTTTGGCTTGATTTTTGGTCAATACCATAAGCTAAAAGGCAAGTTGGAGTAATGAACATGTGGATACGTGTGTTAAAAATGTTATGTAATAGTAAAAAATAAATAACACACAAATCACTCAAACAAACAAATGTTATCTATGTCTTTACAAAAAATTATTTTTTTTTAATGTGTTTTGGTGTTAGAACTCTAAGCCTAGAAAAAATAGGCAAGGTGAATTATGGATGCAACTAAGAAGGTGTGTTCAAACCCACCCTTTTGATGAAGGATGAATCACAAATGGCTAAAAATATCTTCCTAAGGGATGATTAGCTCAAGGTAAACCTAAGGAATAAAAACTTACCCCCTGAGGAAGGTCACACTATTTGAGTCCTGCTACTTACCTAGTCAAGCTTTTGCTTCACACTAGAGCATGCTCGAACAAGAACGATAATTTTTTTCTACTTATTATTGATACCCATGGTAAAAGATAATTAATAATCCTTCCTCCTCTGGGTGCACCAAAAATTTGAGGACTTTTCAAAGATAAAATCTAGAAAACCACTCATTTAGTACTACTACAGTGTGTAGGGAGTGAGCCAATGGATGGAGATGAAGCCCACCATTGCTAGTCTTGATCAATGGTTGGTGATGAAATCCAATTCACTTACTTTTAATGTGAATCATGCAGTATGTGTTTTTCCTTTTAAATTTTTATTCTCTATGGTGTTTTCTTGAACAATAAAATGCAAAAAAAACTATCCTTGAGTGCAGCTTATATGCAATTCTGGTTTGTTACCTATAAACATAATCAAAGTATATACAAGGGCATACAAAAAAAAAATATAACATTAAAAAAATAATAAAACCTAAGCCAAAATGCAGTAAATGAGTTCCAAATAACCATAAAATATTTCTGATACACTGGTTGAAAAATAAAATACAATGGATAAAAAATGGAAAAATATTGTCCATCAAAACATTTTTCACAAGTATTTGGGCCAATACATTGCATAAAATAAGTGGCCCCCTTTAACACCAAGGCATACTATATGCAAAAAATGAAAAATATCGTCCATAACTCCCTCTGCAACTGCATTCTCTATGAGCGATATTTCCCAAGCCCACTTTAGGGATCTGGAGCAAGGCAAGATCCCCCCTCGGAGGATGCTCCCATGAACCCTGACCTAGACCCAGGTGGGATGACCTACCTGGAGAAGGTAATGGGTACAAAAAAACCTAGCCCCTCTGGTAACCCACCCCCCCATGATCACTAATGGGGAAAACATGGTCCTTCTAGTATCTCTTATGGTAGACAAACTCTCTTCTAAATCCCTCTCCCTGGTCGATAAGTTTGTGGGAGGGAGACCTGACATGGAATCCATAAGAATATGGGCCAGATTAAAATGGTGCACAACAGGGAGCCTCCATATTGTGGCCCTCTCATAGGGTTTCTTCCTGATATGGTTAAATAACCAGAATGACTATGATCGAATCCTCACCGGGGGACCCTGGTTCTATGGGAGGAAAAGTCTATTTGTGACAAAATGGAAGTAATATTTCAATCCCCAGACTCAGAATATCAATATTGCTCCAATCTGGGTTCACTCCCTGATCTCCCCATCTATTTTTTCCATGAAGATATCCTAGGGTGGATTGGAACGTACATTGGGAACCTTGTCTCTTTTGACCCTGCAACTAAAGCTCGGTACCGCATGGCCTATTCTCAACTTTGTGTCAATGCCAACCTTGTTTCCCAACTTCCTACCCACCTAAACCTCATCTATGGGGATTTCCACTAGTGTCAAGCTATTGAGTATGAAAATAAACCAGCATTCAACATCGAATGTAAAACCTAGGGACACCTTCGAGCCCATTGTTCGTCCCTCAAGCCCCAGTAGGAAGCACCTAGCACAAAGTCTTCCCCCATCCTTAGCAAAATTATGTGAGAGAGCATAACGACCAATTCATAGGACCCAAGAACTATAGATCAAGCAATGGAAAAGGAAAGTAGGCCACTATCAAGGACCCTCTGTCCACCAACCCTTCTTTAGACGCATATCAGGTAAGCTCCATTTTTGCTTTTCCCAACATATTTGGGCCTTTAAATGGTTATTATGATGAATTTATTCTCCCTGGATCCATACCTATGCATCAACCCTCCACCCTTCCCTACCCCCATCCCTCTCCCTCCAAATATGGGCCTTCCATCCCTACCCTGATGTCTCCTCCCCACCCTCTTTCCCATATCGATCCCCTTCTGGAATACTTGTTGAAGGTGAACCCTCTTCCCCACTCTAGAGTTTCTTGCCCTTAAAAATAACCCCTATCCCCAACTGAATCCAACCATGAATTACAAGAGGATGCTTTCAGTCCCACCCATTCTAGAACAAACTTCAGCTCTATCATCACCAGAAGCAGGAGAGGCCTCATTGATATAGGGGGTGAAATAAAAAGAGGTCGACCCACCAACTATGAACAAAGTAAGAAATACAAGGGTGACCAGGTTGCCAATGGAGTGCAACTAACCCTCAATTATGCCTTGTTCACTCAGGCAAAGGATGAGAAAAAAAATCCCAAACCTGCCTCTATCTCAAGCAAGGGAGGCAAGAAACCTGCGAAAATATCCAAATTAAGATCCTCTCTTGGAACATTAGAGGGATTAATAGAATGAGCAAACAAATGTTAGCTCGAACCACCAGGAAAGAGTACAAACCCTCTATACTCATCCTTCAAGAAATAAAATTAACACTGACAGAACTCACAACGTAGTCCATAAAATTTGGAACACTGGACAATGGACCTCATCCCCAGTAGAGGGATATGTAGAAAGTCTACTATGTCTTTGGGACCCTGAGAAGGTGGAAGGCAAGGTCATCTTGAGATCCAGCAGAACCTTAAACATAATTTTCTATTATAAAGAAAACAAATTCACATGGGTGGTCTAACATCTATGCCCCAAATAATCCTATGGAAAGATTCAACATGTGGGCATCCCTGTCCCTCATGAAGGATGCATTTTCCCACCTCTCGTGGATGATAGCAGGGGATATCAATTCTCCTCTCTTCCATTCTGAGAAGAAAGTAGGAGTTCCCCTCCAAAAGCATTATAGACTTCCAGACCTTTGTTTCCAAAAATGAACTCATGGACATTCAAATTTGTGGCCACCAGTTCACTTGGAGTAACAAGAGGGTAGTCTCTGAGCATATTTAGGTTAAGTTGGACCAGTTTTTTCTCTCCCAGGAGGCCATTCCCTTGTTTGGAGACACATCCTTGATCCCTCTTCCCAAAATAGGCTCTGATCACTCCCCCTCCTTCTAGAATCAAATAAGGATCCATCCTTCTCAACCCTTTTTAGGTTTGAGAACATGTGGATCCATCATCCAAATTTGAAACAAAGGATTGAAGACTGGTGGTAGACCCTTATCTCTGGTTCAGCTATTTTCAAAGTATCCCACAAACTCAAGATCATAAAATAAAACTTGAAAACTTGGAACAAGGAAGTATTTGGGGATATTTTTGATCTCAAGGAAAAAATTTAAGTAAACTCAAAGATCTAAAGTAGCAAACTCAGCATGATTAGTGGACCCACCAGCTTAGGGAAGAAGAAAGGTAGCTTCTCATTGAATATCATAACATACTAGCCAAGGAAGAGACCTTATGGCACCAAAAATCCCAAGCCCTTTGGCTCAAGGAGGGGGATCCCAATAGTATATTATTTCATGCTTCTACTCTATGGAATAGAAGCACAAACAAAATTAGAGAGCTCACCTTGAGGTATGGCTTTGTCACTCAGGACATCATCAAGATTCGAGAAGAAGCCTCCACATTTTTTAGCAACATTATGGGCACTGAAAATCCCTCAAATATTGCATCCCAGGAAGCCCTACTATAAAATATTCCCCCCTTGGTTACCCCTGAGATGAACAAATCCCTGATCCAACCCCTCTTTGAGAAAGAAATCAAAAGTGCTTTGTTCTCCATGAAATCTAATAAGGCTCCTAGACCTTATGGGTTTCCCCTAGGTTTTTCAGACCTTCTGGGACATAGCTGGAAAAGAGGTGAATGATGTCATCTTGGAGCTTCAGAGAACCAAAACCATCCCTAGAGGAACTAACTCCACTTTCATTGCCTTGGTTCCTAAAAGCCTCCAATGCAAATCCATGAATGACTTCAAACCAATAATCCTATGCAACATCCTTTACAAGATCCTAACCAAATCCCTAGCTCTCAATATTAAGAATATCCTCCCCTCCATCATTGATTCATGCCATGGAAGCTCTGTAGAAGGCAGATCGATCACTGATAGCATCATATCTCTTCATGAAACCCTCCACTCTTCCTAATGCAACAAAAAAGCGATCATGTTTCTAAAACCGGATATCAGCAAAGCTTTTGATTAGGTGGATAGGGCTTTTCTCCTAAAAGTACTAACTCGATTCAGCTTCCACACAGAATGGGTTCATATCATAAAAGGCTGCATCATCTCTCTGTGGTTCTCAGTTTTAGTCAATGGGTCTACTGCAGGTTATTTCCCTAGCATCAGAGGGATCAGGCAGGGAGATCCCCTATCCCCCTTTCTATTCATCATCTTGGTCAAGTCCCTAGCTAGAGCTTTCAAATAGATTTTGGCTTCGGTATGCATGTCAGGTATCAAAGCTTCTTTTGACTCTCCCCCTGTCTCACCAACAGTTTATTGATGATACTATTGTTGCAACATTGGCCTTCATTGTCTAATATAATTCATTAAAGGGATCCTTGATACCTACACATCTATTTCAGGGCAAGAAATCAACTATCTTAAGAGTAAGTGTTATTTCCTAAACACACTAGGTAACAGATAGCACAAAATTGCTTGAATCCTCCAATGTTGCATCGCTGCCCTCCCCACCTCCTACCTGGTACTCCCATTGTTCACCATAAACCTGAAGAAATCTATGTGAGACAATGTCATTGAGAGGATCAACCACAAGCTTACTGCCTAGAAGAGCTCCCTCCTTTCCCAAGTAGCCAAAGCAACCCTCACCTTGGTAGTCCTCCAAAGCATCCTGGTCTATTTCATGTCAGTATTCAAAGCTCTTGCCTCTGTTCATTCCAAAATCAAGAAAATTCAAAAGGTTTATTTGGGTTGGCCTAAAAAACTTGAGAAAATTCCACCTTGTCAGTTGGGACAAAGTATGCCAGCCCAAGGACCAGGGGGGACTTGGTATGAGAAGATCAATAAACATAAATATTGCCTTACTGGTAAAACAGACCTGGAAATTTTTCACCAACTATAAAGCAAATTAGGTCACTATCATCCAAAGCAAATATCTCAAAAACTTACCCCTAATGGACAACATCCTTACCAATGAATCAGCCTTCTGGTGGGCGTAATCCAAGCGAAACCTCTTATCATGAGAGGGACACGATGGTATCTAGGCACAGGCACATCTATTAAATTTTGGGAAGATACATGGTTGAAATACAAACCCTTCAAGGATCTTCCTGAGGTGTCCGAAATTAGACCAAGTTTCGAAAGGAGATGGGGAAGAAAAGTGGTGAGCTACATGGATAGAGACAAATGGAAGATTCCCCCAAAAGACAATGAGCACCTCTTGTAGGCTAGCAAGATTTTGTCCAAGATGCTTAGAACTACCATTATCCCTACCATAGTCTCCCCAGATTACCCAGTCTGGGCAAGAACTTACAATGGGGATTTCACAGTCAAGTTTTCCCACTCCATGCTAGTCAAACTCCAAGTTCCCACTATTTCATTCAAGTTATCTTGGGTTAAGCGCCTTGTCCCAAAAATTGGGTTCTTTTCCTAGATAGCCATTCAAAACAAGGTCCTCACCATTGATAATCTTATGAAAAGTGGGATCCATGTCCCCAATAGATGCCACCTCTGCCTGTCCAACTAGGAATCCATTGACCACCTCCATTTTAGAGTGTGAGTTCACTAGGGATGGCTTAGATCACATGTTCACCACCTTTCAAATCCATTGGGCCTGCCCCAACTCCCTCCTGGACATGTTCATCCAATGGCCTGCTCCCTTCATAAATACCAAAGTAGCTTTCCTTTGGAAAATTTGCCTCCACCACTTCATTTGGCAGGTTTGGCTTGAACGCAATCATAGGGTCTTCTCAATCACATTTGACAACTCCACCTCCATAAACATTAAATCCATTTCATACACTTTTGAAAACTCCCACCTTCTCCCATGGCCTAGATCCCCCTTAAGCAAGAGCGAGGCTAACATCATCAATTCCCTCAACATCCCCCTTCTCACCTTATCCCCCCTCGACCCATCCCAGGGCTAAAACTCATTGGATCCCCCCTCCTAAGGGATGGTTAAATTTGAACTTCGATGGTGCATCGAAAGGGAATATCGGTCTATCCGGGGCAAGGGGAGTGATCAGGGATCATAGAGGAAATATGGTTATGGCTTTTGTAGAGAATATTCATCATCAAACCAATAATATGGCCGAGGCATGGGCCCTATGGCAAAGTTTTCACCTCATCAAGTGGTCATGTGTCAAGATCCATATTAAAGGAGACTCTCTTAATATAATTGGTTACCTAATCTCTAAAAAATCCCCTCTATGGAATATCATATCCCTTATCCAAGAAAGTAGGAAGTTGTTAAATTAGCATTGCCAGGTGGAAGCCAGTCATACGTATAGGGAATTCAATCGGCTTGCATGCAGATTGGCCAACATGGGCTTAGGGCAAACACCCATCACCATGTGGCATGACTCATTCCCACTAGATTTCCTCCAATTTGCGGTGTCAGATAGTCATGGTAGGTATACTAAATCCATCCATGCTAACCAATGATTTATTTTTTCAATATTGTGCAGGATCTGCTTCAGGCATCCCATTGTCTTAGAGCCTTATGATGTGTGCTCCAATACCCCGTGGTGATTGGCTACTCCTTATGAGCACCATAAATTATCATTTTATATACACTTTTAAGGGGCATCATTACTGGTTTAATTAGCATATGAGATGTATTTTATATAACTTATGCATATAATTGATAGAAAATTTGGTATTATGCTTGACTGGTGTTTTTAGTGGAGATTGTGTATAAATGCAGGTTTTGGTACTAATTTGGTGTTTTACAGTCTACATCCACTTAGACCTGGCATACTTTTGCTTTTAGATACTAATGCATGAGAGCAGGTTCCTCCCTCTTCAAGTAAGGTGCCTAGCAGAAGTATGTGCCTTCCTTATGGAGAAGACAGCCAGCAGAAGTAGGCGCCTTCCTTATGGAGAAGGCACCCAGTAGAAGTAGGCACCTTCCTCTAGAGAAGACGCCCAGTAGAATTAGGTGCCTTCCTTATGGAGAAGGCACCTAGTAGAAGTAGGTGCCTTCCTTATGGAGAAGGTGCCCAATAGAAGTAGGTGTCTTCCTCTGGAGGAAGGTGCCCGACAGAAGTAGGTGCCTTCCTTATGGAGAAGGCGCCCACTTGAGGAAGGCACCTTCCTCATGAATAAGGCACCTCCATGCCTCCATACTTTGTAAGATTAACCAAGCGAGCAAGTGGGACCATGTTTACTGTTGACTCCATGTCATATGCACCAAGTTGGGATAGATACCAAAGCACGTGAAGAAAAATGGAAAGATATTTTATGCATTGTTATTAAACGAAATAAAGCACCTCTATTATTAAGTGATTGACTGGTTAAACTTTACAAGGTGAGGATTATTTTCTCATGAGTAGAAAAGAGCGATAATTATCTGGTTAATCAATGTGCGTGAACAGACAATGTGATAAATCAGGAAAATAATCTATTTTGCATTAGCAACTACTATGGACAAACACACAAATGGATTTATTACTGATATCATACATGTTCTTATAAAAACAAAATACGCCTGATTTATCCTACGGGTAAAATTAGTGCATGACTATTATTCTTAGTGCATGATTGTTAGGATTGTTTGGCTAGAATGTTTACAGCATATCTATTGTAACTGTAAGTCTAAAATAGACTTGCCTAAAAATGTAAAAGAGGAAGGTTGTGCATTGTATGAATGCAAAGGTCTTACCTGAAAGGATGATGAATTTTAATAGAGGAGTTGATTTATTTTACTTCTTGTCAAATTTATTAAGAGTGCAATTCCTCTTATTTGAGCAAGCTCTATGTAGCTAGCTGGGCAAACTATCTATAGGATCTTGGGCCCACTCCCTGTATAAGTTCTCCCCTTTTTCATTTTTGTTATTTGTTTTCATTATATTAGATTTATTGCTTTATTTATTTAGCTGTGTTTTCTTTTCAACACATTTATTTTATGTATTTCATTTCTAGTATTTCAGTTTGTAATTTATTTTCTGCACTTAGTTTATTTAGTTTGGATGAAATCAAAATGTACATACATTCCCCACCAAACTAAATAAGGTACAACTATATTTGTTACCCAACACTGCAGCATATACTGTGCATGACACTCGTAAGTTTACGGACTTACCGGATTAATAATTTATGGAATAGAAATGAATGTTTTTCGGGACATGAATTTCTACTCACCATTTGGGCATTGTTGCCAGGGAGTGTCTAAATTGTAGTGTTTTGATTTACAAGATAGATAAAAATCCTATTTAAAATTACCTGTAGATCTTTTACCTGAGAAGTGTGAGTCCACCAAGGGCCTTTTTTATAAGGGTAAAAATAGTTGCTGAAACAGATCCAAATCCCATAGGCAACTATTAGCATTTTCTAGCTTCTCAGGTATACATGGGAATGAACCTAATGTACCAAATTAAGTGTAGAAGTAGGAATAAAATGTGTTGTTGAAAAAAAAATTAGAAAAATCTGGCAATGAAGGATTTCCATCATGTTCTAAATGGTTTCAAGAAATCAAGAGAAATAGCACAACCCAAGTCTGATTGAAAATTTTTAGGGATGTGTTTTTACATAGAAACCATTGAAAAATTGTGCCTTTAGAAGCTTGGTTTTAAATTAAGAAAAAATTTATAGACTTGAACTTTTTGCAACATATTGGTAAATGTTCTTTTTATGATGAAATTAATAGTAGGAAAAATGATAGAGCAAATTTTTTAAAAGAACATGTTATGAAGTATGCTCTTCACTTGTGCTTAAGGTGACCCGATGAATCAGAAACTAGAATGTGTTTTTTAAATACTGCTATGCCATGTTTTCTCCAATTTTCCAAGCCACATATAGTCATTTTACAGCCTACACATTTTGCCATTATGTTGAAAAAAAATTGGTTTTGAGGTCAAAATGGGAAATTGCTCTTCTCATGCTACAACACATCAAACTAGTTGATAATGAAATTGATGATTTTTTAGAAGACTAGTTTATATGTGCATGGGGGAGACCCCACCTACATGAATGCCACCAACAGCACAATGAACACTATTTACAGTGTTCATAAAAAAGAGAAAAAAAAAACTTCTATTGAAAAAGGCTCCAAGTTAAAATACAGATAAAAAAATAGAAGCTTTATTTTTGTTACTTGTTGGAAGAAAGTAACCTCTTTTCCTAGGACCAGGTTGGTCCAGAAGGGAAATGAGAAATCTCCAACTAGTTGCTAAATAAATAAATGGAGGAGCCCAGAAGTAATTAGGAGATAAAAAATTATATATAATGAAAAAAATATGAAAAAATTTAAAAAAAAAATTAATTAGAATTTTATTTTAATGCCTTTAGTTTAGATTTTTCTTTTATGTTTTGCAGGACAACATGAAGTGCGATGTAGACAAATAATGAGGTGTTTGTGAAGATCTCATGAATTGAGATTTATACATGGAGTTCATAATAGCACTATACGAATTGTCTCGTGTACTTGATCGTGTAGCATCCAATCTAACAAGTTAAAACTAGCAGAGTTTTTCCTTGGAAACATTGGCACTTGAAGGTAGGCTAAGTAACCCTGATCAAGTGAAAGGCTTCTAGCCCAAGGTGGTTGTGGAATTTGGGAGAAAATTTTGCTACAAGGTGCATGACTATTACAGCCTAGATGATAAATAGATTCAAAGATGCTACACCAAGTGCAAGAGAAGAGTGTCGAGACAACGTTCGAGTAACATTCAATGAGTGTCATTAACAGTCACCTTACATTTGTGAGAGTGGATCAGACATCGGCATGGGGGAGACCCCATACCATACCAGTAGCTTGGACGAATGTTCAATCATTCCTTAAAAAAAAAAAAAAAAAAAAGAGAAAGAAAAGAAAAAAAGAGAAAGAAAAGAAAAAAAGAGAAAGAAAAAAAAAGAGAGAGAGAAAAAAAGAAAGAGAAAAAAAATTGGAGGATACGTGAAAAAAAAACAAAAGAAAGAAAAAAAAAAAAAGAAAACAAAAAAAATTATGAAGTGAAATACGCCTTGATCATCAAGAAGGTGCCTTTCGCATGAAGAAGTCGTCATGCCATGGAGGTGCCTTCCGCATAAAGAAGGTGTCATACATTGGAGGCACCTTCCGCATGAAGAAGACGCCATACAATGGAGGCACCTTTCGCATCAAGAAGTCGTCATACAATGGAGGTGCCTTTCGCATGAAGAAGGTGCCATACATTGGAGGTGTCTTCTGCATCAATAAGGTGTCATACATTGGAGGTGCCTTCCACATCAGGAAGGCGCCATACATTGGAGGCACCTTCCGCATCAATAAGGTGCCATACATTGGAGGCACCTTCCACATGAAGAAGGCATCATACATTGGAGGTGCCTTCTGCATCAAGAAGGTGCCATACATTGGAGGTGCATTTCGCATCAAGAAGGCACCATACATTGGAGGTACCTTTCACATCAAGAAGGTGCCATACATTGGAGGCACCTTCCACATAAAGAAGGTGCCATATATTGGAGGCACCTTCTACATCAAGAAGGTACCATACATTGAAGGTGCCTTCCACAACAAGCAAGCACCTTCCACAGCAAGTAGGCACCTTGACATCTAGGGTGCCTTGATCCATTTCCTGCACCTGGGTGGTTCGATGGCACAAGGGACAAAAAAAAAGAGGAATAAGTGATGAGGTGCCTTGATGGCATATAGTAGAGGTGCCTTGATAAAAAAAAAAGTGAATCCTCCCAATGAAAAAAATGCGTAGAACATGTCATGCGTAGAATAAAAATTGCTTTATTATTTGCTTTGTAGGAAATCATGACTCAAATGCAAGTTGCAGGCATCCTGAGAGCCAAGGACTAACAGGCACAAAGTCATGACTCTTGTTTTTTTCTTTCATGTGTGCAGGTAATCATTCCCTCTAAATGCAATATGAAGGCATCGTAAGAGCTAGGGCCTCAGGCACAGGCATGATTCCTTTTTTCTAGTTTTTACATGTATAGTTTTGTAGGACATGGCCATGAACACAATCTATAGGTAGAGTCAGCTTAAAATAGGCCTACCATATGTGACATCTCATGCCCTGCAATTAGGAGTGTAGCAAAGCAAAAAATACATTTACTTCCCACCAGGAAGAGAGTGCCTACAATCAGCCCAGTACAGTTGTGCATATTTCCACCTGGAGGAAGGCACCAATAAGTAATGTTCTTCTCCCTTGATGGGGGTTCCTGTTGTTCAGTATGGTACTTGATGTTTAGAAGGCTACATAATTGTTGCGTAGAGGGACTTATTGCTGGCAACGAGGATGTCACCAATTTAAGGGGGGAGAATAAAAAAATGGTAAATTATGGTTGTGATGCTGGAATTGTTAAATCCACACCTACAGAAGAAAGAAGATCAATGATAATTAGTGTTTTGGAGGAAGAAAGTAGTCAGAGAGAAAAATAAATAAATAAAATCTCCAGGAGCACCAACGTGAATATGTCTCACACCACCAACATCATATACATCAGGTTCTATGAAATTCACCCGGGTATGTATTGATTTTCCTGTTAATTATGTGTATAGTTATTTTAAAATCATTTATATGCTAATACCAGCTGATGCCTCCATAGTTTTTCAAAATATCCCATTAGAATTCAAACACATGACATGCCTTAGATATAAGAAAAAAAAAAGAGGCTATGGCATCTACGTAAATAAATTTGGCATCATTTTCATTGTTGCCTCATGACAATGGCAGTCGGCTTGAGCGAACACATATAAATGATGCTACTCTATACCACAAAGGAGGTTCTAGAGATGTCAAATATGTTTTAGATGTGGGTAAAAGTAGCGGTTGGTGACTGCACTTATTTTAAACCAATTTGGTCTCACCAAATATGACCAATGTGCAACATTGGAAAATGGTAGCATTTATAAAAAATTAGTGCAGTGGTCATTTGCCCTGAACAGTATGGCCACAATTTAATTATTTGTCTGCAATGATTATTTAGGATGTGTTTTTTACTTCTGCTAGTGCCACAGTGCTTGATGAGTGAAGAATAGCAGCACTCAATGGAAGAAGAAGAAAAAAAATAGTAGTGATGAATAAAGAAAAAAAAATGCAGTGCTGAATAAAAAACAGTACTGAGAAAAAAAACACAATAGTGTTGAATGAAAAAAATAGTAGCGCTTAGTGGTGGAAAAATAAAGGTGCTGAAGTCCATTGAAAAATAAATAAATAAATAAAAGAAAATTATATATCCCGAGGGCTGTTCTCACAAGAACATGACAATATTTAGGCATGGTCAGCCTGCGAGAGGGATAACTTCCACTTTTACTGCCATGAGGGCATAGCACATGTTAGGCATGGGGGGATGATGAGCACCAAAAATACTCATTTTATATACACTTTTAATGGGAATCATTAAATTTTTAATTAGCATATGAGATGTATTTTATATAGCTTATGCATATAATTGATAGAAAACCGGTATTATGCTTGACTGGTGTTTTTAGTGGAGATTGTGTATAAATGCAGGTGTTGGTACTAATTTGATGTTTTACAATCTACATCCACTTGGACCTAGCATACTTCTACTTTCAAAGACTAAGGCATGAGAGCAAGTGCCTTCCTCTTCAAGGAAGGTGCCCAGTAGAATTAGGCACCTTCCTTATGGAGAAGGCGCCCAACAAAAGTAGGCACCTTCCTTATGGAGAAGAGGCCCAGCAAAAGTAGGCACCTTCCTTATGGAGAAGGCGCCTAGTAGAAGTAGGCACCTTCCTCTGGAGAAGGCGCCTAGAAAAATTAGGCGTCTTCCTTATGGAGAAGGTGCCCAGCAGAAGTAGGTGCCTTCCTCTGGAGGAATGTGCCCAGAAAAAATAGGCGCCTTCCTTATGGAGAAGGTACCCACTTGAGGAAGGTGCCTTCCTCATGAAGAAGGTGCCTCCATGCCTCCATACTTTGCAAGATTGACCAAGTGGGCAAGTGGGACCATGTTGACCATTGACTCCATGTCATATGCACCAAGTTGGGATAGCTACCAAAGCACGTGAAGAAAAGGGAGAGATATTTTATGCATTGTTATTAAACTAAATAAAACACCTCTATTATTAAGTGATTGATTGGTTAAAATTTACAAGGTGAGGGTTATTTTCTCACGAGCATAACAGAGCGAAAATTATTCGGTGAATCAATATGCATGAATAGACAATCTAAAAAATCAAGAAAATAATCTACTTTGCATTGGCGACTAAGATGGACAAACACGTGAATGGATTTATTACTAATATCATACATGTTCTAATAAAAATAGAATACGCCTAATTTATCCTATGGGTAAAATTAGTGCATGAATGTTATTCTTAGTGCATGATTGTGAGGATTGTCTGGCTGGAATGTTTACAGCATATCTATTGTAACTGCAAGTCTAAAATAGACTTGCCTAAAAATGTAACAGAGGAAGGTTGTGCATTGTATAAATACACAGGTCTTCCTTGAAAGGACGATGAATTTTAATAGAGGAGCTGATTTATTTTACTTCTTGTCAAATTTATTAAGAGTGCAATTCCTCTTATTTGAGAAAGCTCTACATAGGTAGCTGGGCAGACTATCTGTGGGAGCTTGGGCCCACTCCCTGCATAAGTACTCCCCTGTTTCATTTCTGTTATTTTTTTCATTAGATTAGATTTATTACTTTATTTATTTAGTTGTGTGTTTTCTTTTCAGCACATTTATTTTCCTATACATTTATTTTTTGTATTTCATTTCCAGTATTTTAGTTTGTAATTTATTTTTTGCACTTAGTTTATTTAGTTTGGATGAAATCAAAATGCACATACATCCCCTACCAAACTAAATAAGGTACAATCAAATTTGTTCTCCAACACTACAGGCATATACTATGCATGACACTCGTAATTTTAAGGACTTATCGGATTGATAATTTATGGAAGAGAAATAAATGTTTTTTGGGACATGAATTTCTGCTCACCAACTCCGTCCTAATCTATAAAAGTCATCATGCAAATTCAAAATGCGGGTTTCCATCCATGATTTTTGAACACTCTTTGCTAGCTCCCATTACCATGTTTTTAGTCACACCTCCTTTACCTTCCATGCCCCTACCCATGTCTGTATACCTTGCCCAAGTAATCACCTCCACCCATGAGGATATGGTCCCTAGGCTTCCCTTCAATCCTTGCCCTTCTTGGCTTGGCATCCTTCCGTCCACCTGTCACCCATCCATGAGACTCGGCATGAGCTGCTTGCCTCCCCTGATCTATTTAATTCCCCACTCTAGCCTAGTCTGTGACACTCCCCTCTACAAGTTTTTTCTATGGGCCTCCTCCAACACCTCTCTTCCTATCCCCACCACCGCCACCATGGCCTACCTTGAACCAAACTCTCTCCAGGTGGACACCCTGGTGTCTACTTACCTATAGTGCATCTAATGCACCACCTTGTTATCAAAATTCCATGGAACTGAGCAAGACATCACTAAGGATTTTGTTTGTACATGGTCGATCGGCCATGTCTTTGTCAAGTAACTACATTTTAAGGTCACTCCGAAGCTAATTGGCGATATTGCAAAACTGTCAGTTGGTGGTCATCTTGTCTGTTGTGACAAACACTTATGGGAACCTAATTTGGAAGGTTTCCCCAACTACCATAACTTCTTATGGTATGGCCATGCCCTAGACCTTCAATCCCTTCCTCCCCTATTCCCCACTATTGCCATTCCCCTCATTCAGTACTTGGTCTGTGATGATCCAAATAAGCCTATGGCCAACTTCCACCTTGCCCTTGTCAACCATATCCAGGGATACAAACCCATGAACATTTTGTTGGAAAATGACACAGTGAAAAGGGGTAAAAATTTGTTTACAACGGTAAGCTTTGGACCTTACCCTTTTACTTCCTTGGACGACAGCTGACTGGGCAGGAAGATTGACTTGGACGACAGCTGACTGGACAGATTGGATGGCATGGGCGGCGAGGCAGTTGACACCAAATTCCCTTCTATCTTTCCTCCCTATTTTCTTTCATTTCCTAACTTCCCTTAATTTCTTCTAAGGTTGTTAAGCCTATAGTATTTAAGCAATGTAACCGATGATTTTCAAAGCGCATTTCAATATATTTTCTTAAGTTTATTTTCTCCTATTCCCACGTGCAATATCTGGTATCAGAGCGAGGTCGAAGAGGGCCCATGGATCGAGGTCGGAGGAAGCCCGCACGTGAACCAAGGTGAGGTCGAATCGAGGCGAGGTCGAGAGGACCCGAACAGCCCCGAGCGAACCCAGGGATCGCAAGTTGAGGTGAGGTCGAGAGGACCCGAGCAGGCCCAAGCACACAACACGCGAGGAGGAGAAGACTCAGAAGTAACAACCAACCGGAAGGCGCCACGTGGCGAAGACACAGCAAGGCAGACACAGGCAACGTGGCAGACAACAGACAAAGCTCGGACTACGTGGCAGAAGGAAGACAGACGACAAGACAAGTGGCAAGCACAGGCGACGGGCAACGTGGCGCAAGGCGAGAGGTTTGAAGGAGGCAAAAAGGGCGGTCCCGATTTCCCGAAGGCAATCGAGTAACTATTCGCCCATTGAAGGTTTTAAACACCTTCACTGTTCTCTACGGGATAGATGTGGGACTAAAGTCCCAAAAAATTTTTTTCCTTTGGGCGGCCGAGAAGGGCATAAGGAAGGCAAGCTTCCCTTGCCTTCTCGTCGAGCCGCGTAGCTCGACTGGCTCGTGGAGCCAGCGCTAAATCTTTCACCCCCTGCAGGTCGCGGGTTCGAATCCCGACGACGGAGTAATAATATTTTTTTTGAAATTCTGAATTGATCAGGCTGTATAAGTGTTATTGTTGTTCGGTTTCATCGGTGGTTGTGGCCGAGTTGGCTAGGAAGCTTAGCCTAGCAGATAGGAGTCGCGGGTTCGATTCCTGTGGAGTCAATTTTTGATATATTTTTTTTAAGGAATTTTTTTTTATATTATATTTAAAATCACTTTATTTTATTTAATAAAATTATAAATAATTGTTTTTTTTTAAAAAGGCAATTATATTTTTTTTATTAAATAAAAGATATAAGTTTTTATATATATATATAATAAAATAAAATAAAAGAGGGGAAAAGAGAGAACAAAAGAACATTGCCTAAGAGGCAATTATTGTAACAAAGAAAGTTTGTTTTACTTGATTCAAGGAATCATAAACTGAAGAACAGTGTTGTAATAAAGCCTAAGAGGCTTAATTTTGTAAAAGGCATTGATGATTAGACCCAATGGGTGTTATCATGCCTTATGTGCAATTCTAGCAAGAGAAAGTGCAGATAGGTTTGATGAAAAGGTAAGGGGTTATGGACTCAATATTGTATTTAGTCAACTCCAAAACGCTGTAATCACACATCAAAGACATCCCGACTCAGGATACGAAGCATATTTTGAAGATAATTCATTTAGAAGTCAATTTGAACAATCAGAATCCATCCAAGGAGTGCAACAAGAATCAGAGTACTCACACTACAACAATTCAGTGGAAATCCTAGAACCACCATCACCAGAAATCATACCAATAAGTGACGATGAAGAAGAAGTGGCAGATAATTTTGCAAATCAAGAGGTAGCATCCCCACATCAAGAGGAGCAAGCAGTCAATGATAGGGTAGAACAAGTCAGATTTGACTTAAATTTGTAAACCCTTCCTTCTTTCTTCTTCTTCTTTCTTTCATTCAGCAAAGTATTTTTTGTAACCGTGAAATAAAAAGTTTTTTGGTAACTATGGCTTCACACAATAGTTTACCCATCCCAAAATTTACCGGTTATGACTATGAGTACTGGTCTATAAATATGAAGACCTTACTCATAGGAAGAGGATTGTGGGACATCATAGAGGAAGGTTATACGGAACCCACAGACTGGTCCACACTCAGTGCAGCAGACAAAAAGACTCGAAAAGAAGAGAAGAAGAGCAACTCATCTGCTCTTTCTCATCTCCAAGCTGCATTGGAGAAAAGCATATTTCCTAGAATTGCTGCTTGTACAACTGCACAAGCCACATGGAAAGCATTGAGTGATGGATTTCAAGGTAGTAATCAAGTCCAGTAGGTAAGGCTTCAAACATTGAAGCGAGATTTTGAGAATCTCCGGATGAAAGATGATGAAAAAGTAGGTGATTATTGTGTTAGAGTAAAAGCACTTGTAGATAAAATGAGTACATTAGGCGAAGAAATCAAGCCTGAGACAATTGTAACAAAAGTGTTGAGAACACTTACACAAAAATGGAATCACATTGCCATCATAATAGAAGAATCTAAAGATCTTTCCCTTTTAACATTCGATGCACTAATCGGATCGTTAATGTCACATGAAGAGAGGTTTCCTGAAACTCCTTCAACAAGCTATGGAGGCGATGATAAGGCCTTCACTTCCAATGAAAATAATGCAAGAGGACGGGGAAGAGGTCAAGGCAGAGGACAACAAAGAGGTAGAGGTAGAGGCAACTACAGAGGAGGCAACCAAAACAGAGGAGGCAACCAAAATCGAGGAGGCAATTCCAATAGAGGAGGCAACTCATACAGAGGAGGTAATCAACAAAGAGGTGGAAATCAGAATCGAGGTGCAAATCAAGGACAAAGTGGAAATCAAGGGCGAGGAAGTGACAAGTCCAAAACAACATGTTTCAATTGTGGCAAACCAGGTCACTTCGCTCGTGATTGCTGGTCAAAATATTCACAAGGCAACAACAATCAATATGGTAATTATGGAGAAGAAGATGATGCTTCTAATATTTTTCTGACATATGGCCAATCAGAACAGAATCTATCTGACACATGGATTCTAGATACTGGTTGTTCCAACCATATGAGTGGTAACGAACATTTATTTGCTACTCTCGATTCCACTTATAAATCCCAAATCAAATTAGGGGATGATAAAACATTGCAAGTAGAGGGAATTGGAGCCATGGAGGTTCCAACTAAAGAAGGACTGAAAAATGTGCATGACATCTACTACACTCCAAAGCTCCAACACAATTTACTAAGCATTGGGCAAATGATGGAGAATAATTACAAACTTGTATTTGATGAAGGACAATGTATCATTTTTGATAAAAATAATTGTAATCGTGTCATCACACAGGTCCCCATGACCAAGAACAGATTATTTCCTCTCAAGTTTAATGAGCCAGGAGGAGCTCAACTTGCAAATGTAGCCATAACAAATCCAAGTGTCCTTTGGCACTTGCGATATGGTCACCTCAATTCCGCTAGCTTGAAATTGTTAACTAATCAAGCTATGGTGACAGGACTTCCCAAAATCCATGATCAAAAAGAAGTCTGTGAAGGATGTGCTTTGGGAAAGCACTCAAGATCAAAGTTTTCGACAGGACAAGCGTGGAGAGCCAACTATCCACTACAGTTAGTACATTCGGACATTTGTGGTCCAATGCAAACACAAAGTCTCGAAAATAGTTTTTATTTTCTCACTTTCATAGATGATTTCTCTAGAATGTGTTGGATTTACTTTCTGAAACACAAAGATGAAGCTTTTGATTGCTTCATAGATTTTAGAAATAATGTAGAGAATCAAAGTGGGAACTATGTAAAATGTCTTAGGACAGATCGAGGAGGTGAATACTCCTCAAAAGATTTTTTGAAATATTGTAAAGATAGTGGGATCAAAAGGCAATTTACCACTGCCTATACCCCACAACAAAATGGTGTGGCAGAGAGAAAAAATCGCACCATAGTTGAGATGGCGAGATCAATGCTCCAGACAAAGCATCTCACTTATATGTATTGGGCAGAGGCTGTAAGAACCAGTGTATATATTCTAAATAGAAGTCCAACTTCTAGTTTAGATGGTGTCACTCCTTACGAGGCATGGTACGAAAAGAAACCTAATGTAAAGCATTTCAAAGTGTTTGGTTCTTTAGCATATGTACACATTCCCGACGAGAAAAGAAAGAAGCTTGATCCAAAAAGTCAAGCTTGTATATTTGTAGGATATTGTGAGTCTACAAAAGGATATAGACTCTACAATCCCAAAACTCATAAAGTTGTAATCTCTAGGGATGTAATTTTTGATGAAGGGGGAGAATGGGGTCATCAAAGAATTTTTGTTGATGATGAATCCCACGATGTAAGTTCTTCACAGGTACAACAGGTATCTCCAAAGCAAAGCAAAGGCACACCACCCCCTCCAAACCCATTCAGAAGAGCTACATCAAGTACTTCAACAAATACTTTAAGTCCTTCTCCACAGAGATCAGTAAGTTCTTCACCGATGGACATCGACAGAGACTCTCCATCAAGAGGCAGAAGAACATTACAACATCATCCATCCTTTCAAATGTTGGATCAGAATTTCCAGAGAAGATTCACTAGAAGTCAAGCTAGTGAGATGAATTCAGTTTTGCAACAACTTGAAAATTTACAATTGTATGGAGATGATGATTCCCATGATCCTATGGGAGATGTAGTTAATTATGCCTTATTGGCTAGTACACAGCTAGAACCAACCAGCTATGAGAAGGCATGTACTCAAAATATATGGCAAGAAGCCATGAAAGAGGAAATAACCTCTATAAACAATAATGATACTTGGGAGCTAGTACAACTACCAAAAGGAAAAAAATGTGTTGGATGTAAATGGGTCTACAAGACCAAGTACAATGTTGATGGAAGCATTGAGAGGCATAAGGCGAGACTAGTAGCAAAGGGTTTTACTCAAAAATTTGGCATTGACTATGAGGAAACCTTTGCTCCTGTTGCACGACAAGAGACAATCAGATCAGTTCTTTCCTTAGCAGCTCATAAAGGATGGAATGTTCAACACATGGATGTAAAGAGTGCTTTTCTAAACGGATACTTGACAGAAGAGGTGTATGTTCAACAACCTCAAGGTTTTCAAGAACAGGGTAAAGAGAACCTTGTTTACAAATTAAAGAAAGCACTTTATGGCCTCAAGCAAGCACCAAGAGCCTGGTACTCACGTATTGATGGCTATTTTAGTGAGTATGGATTCACAAGAAGCAAAAGTGAACCAACTCTGTACTACCTAAAGCATGGAGTAGACATTCTCATAGTTTGTTTGTATGTGGATGATCTAATATTTATGGGTAGTAATAATAAAATGAATATGGAGTTCAAAAACTCCATGATGAAACAGTTCGAGATGAAAGATCTTGGTTTAATGCGATACTTCCTAGGCATGGAAGTGCATCAATCAAATAAAGGGATCTTCATATGTCAACACAAGTATGCTCGAGACATGATAAAGAAATTTGCCATGGAGCAGTGCAAATCAGTTGCAACTCCAACTGGACATGGGATCCAATTGAGCAAGGAATATGGAGCATCAAAGGTTGACATGACCACTTACAGAAGCATGGTTGGGAGTCTGATGTTTCTCACCAACACTAGGCCAGATATTCAATATGTTGTTTCTCTAGTTTCAAGATTTATGGCTAGTCCTTCTGAACTGCATCTACAAGCAACTAAAAGGATATTAAGATATGTAAAAGGTACATTGGATTTTGGAATCCATTACCAAAAATGTAATTCTGTGAATTTAGTTGGCTTCAATGACAGTGATTGGGGCAGCAACATAGATGACAGGAAATCTACATCAGGAAATTGTTTTAGTCTAGGATCAGGACTAATTACATGGAGTTCCAAGAAACAAACTGTTGTAGCATTGTCATCAACTGAGGCTGAGTATATAGCCATCACTCATGCTAGTACTCAGGCCCTATGGTTAAGAAAAGTTCTTGAAGAGATTGGAGAAAGTCAAAGTGGTCCAACATGACTATATTGTGATAACATAAGTGCCATTCAGTTGGCATATAATCCAGTCCACCACAGTAGATCAAAACATTTTGATATGAAGTATCACTTCATTCGAGATATGGTGGAACAGTAGATAGTTGAGCTTCAATATTGTAATACTTTGGATAATATTGCTGACATCTTCACCAAAGGTATAGCTAAAGCTCAATATATAAAGCTGAGAGACTGTATAGTCAGGCCTCTCAACTTTAAGGGGGAGAATGTTGGAAAATGACACAGTGAAAAGGGGTAAAAATTTGTTTACAATGGTAAGCTTTGGACCTTACCCTTTTACTTCCTTGGACGACAGCTGACTGGGCAGGAAGATTGACTTGGACGACAGCTGATTGGATAGATTGGACGGCATGGGCGGCGAGGCAGTTGACACCAAATTCCCTTCTATCTTTCCTCCCTATTTTCTTTCATTTCCTAACTTCCCTTAATTTCTTCTAAGGTTGTTAAGCCTATAGTATTTAAGCAATGTAACCGATGATTTTCAAAGCGCATTTCAATATATTTTCTTAAGTTTATTTTCTCCTATTCCCACGTGCAATACATTCATGGGTTCCTTTATCGATCCATGCATCTCTCAATAGCCACTACTCACAAGAAAATTTCCCCCCCTGTCCACCAAGGGTTGTTCGTTATTATTTACTATCATGTTTTGTCTAATCCCCCCATTGTGGCTACCCCCTTGCAATACTCCCCTCCCCTTCTCCCAACCCCCCAAAGCCCTGCTCACTCTATGTCTAGTGAGCTTTTAGCCAGCGATGGAGTTCCCAGCACCTCAACCTCTAGGAAAGGCATTTTTGTAGCTTCCCCATCCAAACCATCTCCTTCCCCATCCAAGCCCATCCCCCTCTCCTCCCACCCCCACCCCTTCCCCATCCAAACCAACACCTTCCCCATAAAAACCTATCTCGTCCCCATCCAAACCCACCCCTCCCACCAGCAAGAAGCCTTCTTTGGGAAAATGTAAAGCTAAAATTAAAGAGGCGACCACCCCTGTTCGTAGGTTGTCCAAGGCCAAGAAGCCCAAAATGGAATCCAATCAGAATTCTCCTCTTGATATTGAAGACCTCAGCGAGGACTCAACCCCCACATCTGGCATCTCCAATCGTCTCACCTGAATGTTTCTTTGGAGCTTCATCATCACTTTCGAAAGCATGATCGCCACCTTGAAGCATGCCCTCTAGTAGTGTGTTGACCAAGCTGAAGAGGATATCATGGAGGTCGACCCTTGATCTACTCTAGGTCTGTCTGTTTTTGTTCAGAGTTTTTATGGGGTTTATTGCTGTAATTTTTGGTGATGTCTATTTTTGTGTCTGGATACCCGCTTGGTTGGGTCTCCCTGTGTCAGCCCTTGCGAGGTCCCTAGCGATTATATATGGGTTATTTTTGTTTAGTTTTAATAGCCCCTGCATGGGCAAGCACCACCTGTTTACCAACATTTATATCCCCTACGAGGGAATTTTGATAATAGTATCCCCTGCGTAGGATTAGTTAAAATGGCGTAGACTGATCCCTCATGACAGAGGATTATGCAACATGAATGCACTTCAACTTGATGAAGTTTTTGTATATCTGGGGTTGGGACCCAGTTAAAACCCTCTAAAACAAAACTCCAACTTACCAAAAAAAATATAAAAAAAATACAATGAATTTGAAACCCTAATGTAATCTAAAAATGTGTTTAAAAATGTAGATTTATACTTAAATGCAATCTATATGACTATTTATAATCAAATAAATTAATACCCTATAATGCACTTTTTTATTTCAAAAATACCTAAAAATGCCTATAAAAATGCTTAAATTATTGCTCTCTTTTTTAAATAGAAAGATGAACATTTCTTTTTCTTCTTTTCCTTTTAAAAAGCAACAAACAAACATTAAAAGAGAATTAAAAAATTAGCTAGGGTTTTGGAAATTATCTAACCCGAAAGCCTTACATTTTATTTCCTCGGCTCCTTAGATGTTGTGTTGTATATCCTAAATATGGTGAAGCATTTGATCTAACCCCCAAATGCAGTATAGAACGACCCCTACAAGCTCTAGAAACCCTAAGTTTGATTTTATGACTTTTGCATGATCGGGATCTGAAAACCTGCAACAAATAAAATGTAGATTAGTGAATCAAGATTTTAACAAGGTAAATCAAAATAAATAATCCTTTGGGGATCCCACCATGATCACCATTTTGTAAAATAGAAAATATCAACACCAAAAATAATAATAAATCAAAACAAACAGTGTGCACATGAAAAGAATATTCTCATATATTATTGAATTGAGGAGCTTTGATCTCCACTTTTTACATCAATATGTCCCGAATTATGGGAATTATAGAATATTGCTTACAAAAAGGGGATAAAACCCTCTTGCTCAACCAAACAAATGTGGTGTTCTTAATATTTCTGCTACAAAAAAGTGTTTAGTGGGCTTCCTGAATATCCTTACAAGCCACTCCCTCTGCAACAGCTATCAATGAAATTTTTACCTGTAAACAAAGAGTTAGTAATAGCTATGGAGCCTCCATAGTGTGAGGCCCTTTAAAATATAAAAGTTTAACCTACAAATCCTAGTTGAAAAACTTGCAGAATATAGAGCAGAATACAAGAAAACATAAGTCAAATAAATAAATCAAATGCCTTTTCAAAATACCTGAATTATGATCTGTGCATTTGAGGATTCGAAATAACATTGCATGGATGCTCGATAGTGTTTGGGGATTGGTTGGACGCCCTCCCAATTCTAGCAAACATCTTGAATCATCTTTGAAATACCTTAAAGTGTTTTTGAAATACCCTGAGGCATTTGTAGGCTATGGTGAATGCTCGATAGAGTTTGGATCTAGTTCATGGGAGTTGTAGTGAGTGAATCATGGATACGACGATGGCTAGGGTTTGTGCAAAAGTGCAAATGATATCTCTTTGTAAATTTTTCCAACCCTTATTCATGAAAAGTGAATAACATTTTATGATTGCCCTCATTCATGTTAGGGTTGTGATGACACCAATGAGCGGCCAGGATTAAAACATGATGAGCGGCTAATATTGCAACTTGGTAAGTGACACAAATCATGATTAATGAGTGACAAGGATTTCCACATAGTGTTCTAGGATGGAGTTTTATGGATGGCTCAAATTTTATTTACACATATATAAATATATAAATATAAATATATAAAATATTTATATTTATATATATAATGAATGGCTAGGAATTGATGATGATAAGTAGGCAATGAATGACTAGGATTTGGTGTCTATAGATACCCCTTTTGTATCATGTTGCATGAAACACAATGCTATGCAAAAATAAGACATACATGGTTTGATGGAATGGACTTCAACGTGCAAGAAGATTTGAAAAAAAAAAGTATTGGCTTACCCCCTCAATTGGTGAATGGGTAAATAATGGAACCCACGAGCCAATTGACCGAATGTGGATGATGCAATGGATGTGTATCATGAATGTATATGTTTTGAAATCAAATTCATTTTTTTTACCACAAGTTTGAGGTTGATCTATTTTGTTTAAAATTTGCATTTAGCAGGATATGCAGTGTTATTGTTATTGATAAACTAGCCAATGTTGGTGAACATGTGGTAAAGGTGGTGGCTAGGTTTTGCAAAATGATATGAAAAAATGTGTATGATCTCTCCTTTTTTTTTATCCTTATAACCAAAATGTGAATCAAATTTTATGATTTCCCTCATTCATGTTAGGGTTTTCATGACACCAATGAGCGGATAGGATTAAAACATGATGAGCAGCTGAGATTGCAATTTGGTAAGTGACAGATCGTGATTAATGAGTATCAAGTATTTCCCCATGGTCCACTAATATGCATTTTTTATGGATGGATTAGATTTATTCATATATATAATATATATATATATATATATATATATATAATATATATATATATATATATATATATATATATATATATAAATAACTAATGATGAATGGTTGTGATTTGATGATGATGAATGGATTGTGAATGGCTAGGATTTGGTGTCTATAGGAGGTAGGAATTTTTTACCATAATACTTTAGGATCAAAGGAGATTAAAGTTTTTAATTATAAACTTCTACAAGAAGTACCTTCAGTTATAATATATGAAGATAATAATAAACTAATGGAGTCTATTACTTTAGAAGAATTTCATTCAACATTTTTATCTTTTGATAAGGATAAATCCCCACGTCCAGATGGACTCTACACAATATTCTATCAACATAACTAGGAAATAGTGAAGGATTATTTACTAGTGGTTGTGGAATAGCCTAGGGAAAAATAATACATCCCTTATAAAATAAATCTAACATATCTTACCTTGATTCTAAAAAAGAAGGATGCAAAATTGTTTGATTCATTTAGACCCATAAGTCTATGTACTATGGAATATAAGATAATCTCCAAAGTGATGGCAAATTGGTTAAGACCACTATTAGACAAAATTATTTCAAAATAACAAGGAGGATTTGTGAAAGGGAAACATTCTATATTTTTATTTTTATTTTTTTTAAGCGAAAAACCCCTTGCAGGGCTGCCTTGGTCTGCGATACCACGAACAGGAGGTCCTATACCGTCAAAGTCACACGGGAGTCGCACCCGACCCTGCCCACACCAACATTATCAATTGGATTTTGGGTACCCAATTCAGCTTTTTGGTAGGGTGGAGATTTGAACCTGGGACCTCCCTTGGAGGATTGCCCTCTCCTCTCCAACTCACCTACAACACCAGGTTAAAAAGGGAAACATTCTATATGGGATCATATTAGCTCATGATGTTATGCATTTAGTAGATTCTAGAAAAGAGAAAGCAATGATCTTAAAACTTGATATGAATAAATTCTATGATAGGGTTAAATAGGATTTTTTTATAGTATTAGAAAAGTTTATATTTGGAAAGAAATGAGTCAGATGGATTAAATATTGTGTCTTCATAGTATCATATTTAGTGTTGGTTGATGGGCTTGTAATAGAATTATTTAAAGACAAGAGGGATCTTAGATAGGGAGATCCTCTATCACCATATCTATTCATTATTATGGTAGAGGTTTTGGGAAGGATATTGAAGAAGGAATTACATAGATATGTTAATAAGTAAACTTAATACTAGTTATAACATCGACAACATGACCCATCAACAATTTGTAGATGATACAACCCTTTTTGAGAGGGTAGGGAAAAATGAGGCCAAAGATTTGAATAACTAACTAAAGTAATATGAAAGAGTGTCAAGGAAAAAATTCAATACGAGAAATTCAAAATTTACTTCCTAAACACTCCATCTAGAATCAAAGTAAGGATATGTAGGTTACATCAAATTGAGGAGGTAAATTTACCAACAACATATCTAGGGATGCCATTATTTGAGAGGAGAATGAGGATAGAGCTGTGGAATCTAGTTATAAGTAAAGTTTAGAATAAAATACTTGTATGAAAAGGTATATGGTTATCATTAGATATAAGAGTGCAACTAATTAAATCAATCTTATAGGCCATTCCAATATATTATATGTCCTTCTATATTATGCCAAAATTGGTAGAAAAAATTTTAGTCTATATTATGTAGTCATTTTTATGGTGAGAATTACATGATAAAAGGAAATTGAAATGGATCAAGGTATGTGACAATAAAACTAGGGGAGGTCTCAATTTATGAGTTCTTTCAGATGCAAACTTAGCTCTATGGGGAAAAGTAATTTGAATATTATACAAAGAGAGTCAAAGACAATGGATAAGAATCCTTCTAAGTACGTTGATCCCAATGATCTAAGCTTAATATTTACTATATTCTCAGTACCATATGGTTCTACACTATGGAACAATTAAAAAAATCAATTTATCTAGTGATTAAATGGCTAAGATGGGTGGTGAGAACTAGAGCAAAGAATTCTATTTGGATGGATAATTTGTGTGATAAAAAACCACTCAATCTAGATCTAATTTTGAAACCATGGATAATATTACTTCAATATTAATATGGTGATACGGTTTTAAACATTATGTACAAGTATTAGGAAGGAAGATACAAATGGAAAGAACACTTTTTTATAAGTATACTAGATATTGTTTCTAGGAGGTAGTTGATCAAATTGATAACAACAATTATTATTTTGAGGAGATTCAAGGTTAAGTTAATTTGGGAGTTGAATAGCTTAGGATAATAAACAACAAGAATAAGATCTAATGTAAAGCACCAAAAAAAATAGGAATACCAAAATAATATAGAGAGATAGTTGGGGTAGTCCAAGCATTCCAAAAGTTAAAATTTATTTGTATGGCTAGTAGGTCATAGAAAAAAATTATCCTAGGATAACCTAATGAAAAGGGGTTTTCATGGCCCTTCACAATGTGTTCTATGTAAAAAGGAGGAGAGTATAGACCATCTCTTGGGACACTGTTCAATAGTATAGGAACTATGGCAATGGATTATTAATATTTTTGGTAAATGCATGGTGATGAATGACAAAATTGAAGAATAGTTAAAGCAATGGTAGAACACTTTTATAAGTGAGGCATTACAGACAATATAGGATATATAGAAAGATACAATACTTAAAACTATAGGGATGGAAAGAAATAAAATAATATTTATAGGAAAGGAAATCAATTTAGAGGTGAAGTAAAAGAAGAAGATTTTTTAGCCATAAAGAGTTTAAACCAACCATATCAACTCACCCAGTCCCTAATCTTGTAGCAGAGAGCCTTAATAAATATATTAAAGTCATCAAAAGGAATTATGATGTTGTGTACAACATAAAAAAAAGTAAGACAAAGAATATAAAGTGGAAACCATAAAAAGTGGAGTTGGTCCAATTGAATTTTGATGGAGCATCTAAAGGAATGTTGGAGTATATTACATTATTTGGTCCATGCTAATGTACCCCCATGGTACCTTCATAGTACTTATTATAAATATTAGATTAGGATTGAGTCTTAGTTTATAATGTTAGTAATATTATAATGTTGTAATGTGTAGGAAATGCACAAGTGTTATGTAAGTGTATATGTGCAGGAAATACACAAGTGTCATGTAAGTGAGTGTGCAATTGTAATGTGAGTCTATGCACACAAAATTTCTTGTATGTAAATGTGCACAAGTGTCTTTATATTAGAGTGTGCAAAGTGAAGGGTCATTTCTAGGTGTGCATACAAGATAGAGTCATATGTATGCAAGTGCCAAGCAGAGAAACCAAGAGTCATGAGACTTGGCATATGGAAAGGAATAGTCAAGTATACAAAGAGTTATTCTATTATGGCTATATAATACTACATAGAGTCACATAAAATATCACATTAAGTATTGTATCAACTGTAATACCAAGTATCAAGTGTTGAAATAGGAGTAATAAATATTACATACATTTTGAGAAATTAATATTGTAAGTTGTGCTACATGGTTTGTACATGTGTGATTTAGGCTATTACATTCATATTGTCGTTTATCAATCAATGTTATCTGATATATTATAATCCTTGATTTACATATTAATTTGCTCATATTATTCTACTTACACCATTATCTTGATTTTACTATATTGTGGCTTATATTATATTTGATCTTGCAGAATTTATCCTATGCGTTTTATGTTAGTATTAAGGCTTAAAAAGGCATCAGTAGGATCAAAGCTACTACAACTTGTATCTTGCATAGGTTGAATTTATTTAGCTACATACAAAAATTGATTTTGTCCAATTTGATAAAATTGATTTAGAGTCTATCTACTTTAAAGGGAGTTAGATTTGGACTCTATTATAAGGTCATAGTAAGTAAAAAGGCTAGAGTATTTCCATAGTTGGAGGAATAACTAGGGAAGACTAGGACTCAACTATAGAGTATTTCCATGGTTGAATAATAACTAGTGAAGACGAGAGCTCATCTATAGACTCTTTCGATGGTTACAATAAATGAATACAAGGACTTATCTATATTGGAAGGTGTACCAAATTTTAAGATAAGTTGATCATTTTAGGGACATAGAAAACCCTTGACATAAAAAATATTTTAGGGACATAGATATTCCTTGACACTAATTTCTATCAACTCAAAAGGAAGTTGAAGAATTCAAAACAATCAAGTCATCTTGATTTTTATTGAGGCATCAAGAAAATTCAACATCACCTTGACATTAAAGGTTTGAGATCTTAGGTGTGACCTATGACATTTGTAGTAGAGATTGATCATCAGAAGTATGAAAATATTCCTACAATATATAGAGAATAATTTCATCTTCTTAGTGCAAGAGAAAGTATAAACAGAGAAGGATATATCAAGGATTGATATATCTATCTTAAAGTAAGTTTTCATCAAGCAAATATTAATTATAGTTGCAAAATAATAAATTTTTAGGTCACAAAGAAGTTGACCTTAATATAGAGGATTCAGGCCTTGAAGATAAACCTTGACATAAAGGATCTAGGTTTTGAAGACAAACCTTGATATAAAAGGATTATTTTAGGTTTTGAAGAGAATTTTTGACATTAAATATTGTAGGTCACTCGGACCTTGACATTGGCAACAAGAAGATAAAGATAAAATAGTAGCAATAAATTTTTATATAGAAAGGTAGCAAGATATAGTAGAATATATTTGATTCTAAGTAAATAAATATCTTACAGTAGAAAAAGAAGAAAGATATTAGAAGTTGCACAATATTCAATATGTAGAAGAGCATCAAGATTTAATGATATCAACATTGCAAGGTGAAATTATTTTTCTCAATCAAATTAGAGTTATTTGGTTTACAAGAGTGTGTTATTCATTCTCAAACTAAAGTAGAAACAAGTTACAATATTTTGGCTTAAGCCTAAGCATAAGGAAGATGTTGTAGCTCATATCAAAGAACATAGAGCTACTGATCGAATAAGAAGCCACCTACCAAACACAGATAAGATGACCTACAAATAAGAGCTACCAATAAGTTAGAGAAAACAAAGAAACATTACAAAATATTTCTAAAGTATTACGTTAAGCACTAAGGTAGATTGCAATGCAAAAAGGTAGAAAATCCACATTGAAATCCAGTCCAACATTGGATGATCCACATTAGGGCAATGTGTATTGTCGAAAGATAAAACATCGAACATTGAGGATAACAATCAACAACCAAGAACTTTTTTGGAACACTAGGATCCAAATATGATAGTGTGAACTCAAGATTTTCATTAGAATACCAAGAGACATGCACTTCATGCATTTTTTTTCAATGGAGGTAATCAAATGCTAAACATTTTGAGAGGGAGATAGAGCGAGTATTGAGAGGTTACTAAGAAAGTAGTCAAGTGCTAAGTGAGATATAGATTAAGTTTTGAGTAGTTACTAAGCGATAACTCGAGTGCTAAGGATATAGAGTAAAATTTGACCTATCACCAAGTGAGCGGCCAAGTGCAGAGTGTGGTTACCAAAGGTGAGAAACATTCAAGTTGCTAGTGATTTCTAAGTTAGAGAGTAATCAAGATCCAAGTGTGCTAGCCAATGTAATAGCCAAGGGAGTGCATAATGTCCACTATAGAGGCAACACCAATAGGAAACCAAGAAAATGTGTGGTCACAAGTGTCATTCAAGATAGAGTTGAACACGAGCTTTAAATCATACATAGAGCTCCTTAGAAGAAGCAAATAGAGTTGCTACAAAATTTGCATATTGTGAAGACTTTCAAATGCAAAGGTTGGTGAGGAATTTAATTTAGGGTTTTATAAAGTTTAATTTTTATTGAAGTTAATTTATGGAGTGATAACTAGAGTTAATAAATATTATTGAATTAAAGTTTATTTGGAGTGATAAGGTTTGTTTAGAGTAATTTAGTTTTTTGATAAAAGTTATTTTTGGAGTTTGATTTATTTTTATAATGTTGGCAATTTTGGGTACCTTGAGTACATTGCCTTTGCCTAAGTTTAGTTGTTGTCATTGATGTCAAGGAGCTCTTGGTAGTTGTTGTTTTTGATGTCAAGGAGTTCTTGGAGCAATTTGTTTTTATGTCTAAGTATGTGTTTTGATGAAGGTTTCAGCTGGTCAGTAAGTCTCCAAGAAAATCAGAGTAGCCCAGTTGCAAAAGATCAAGAAAAAGATAAGTTAGAAAAAGTTTGCGAGCAGCTGGAAAAATTGTCGCGATTTCGTGACATGTTTTAGGAGAGAGAAAGTTCAGGCAAAACTGTCGCGATTTCGCGACAAGTTGAGTTGGCAGGTTGAGTGAAAAATGTCGCGATTTCATGACAAGTTGAGTGGGGTGAGTTGAGGAAGTGTCACGATTTCGCGACAAGTTGAGTTGGCGACGTTGAGTTGCAGGAAGTGTCACGATTTCGTGACAAGTTGAGTTGGCGGTGTTGAGTTGCGGGAAGTGTCACGATTTCGTGACAAGTCTGAGTTTGCAAGTGAGTGCGGGGAAGTGTCACGATTTCACGACAAGTTGTTTAGAGTTTTGAGTTGCAGAAAGTGTCACGATTTCGCGACATGTTCCAAGAAGTTGTACGGATGCAAAAGCGTCGCGATTTCGTGACATGTTCCAGTTTCATGAGCAGTTGGCAGAAAAGTGCTTAAGGCAGCGAAAGCGTCACGATTTCGTGACATGTTCCAGTTTCACGAGCAGTTGGCAGAAAAGTGCTTAAGGCAGCGAAAGCGTCGCGATTTCGTGACATGTTCCAGTTTCACGAGCAGTTGGCAGAAAAGAGCTTAAGGCAGCGAAAGCGTCGTGATTTCGTGACATGTTCCATTTTTGCTAGTGCAAACCGAGAAAAGGTTGAAGAAGCAAGAAGTGTCACGATTTCGTGACAAAGTTGCAGATGACGTCAGCAAGAGGCAAAGGTGTCGCGATTTCATGACAGAGTCGAGAAGAAGGCTTTGGAGTCTAAAGCATCACGATTTCATGACAGAGTTGCTGATGACGTCAGCAAGAGGCAAAGGTGTCACGATTTCATGACAAAAGCGGAGAAGAAGGCTTTGAAGTCTAAAGCGTCACGATTTCGCGATAGAAGTGAGATGACGTCAGCGAAAGGCAAAAGTGTCACGATTTCATGACAGAAGAGCAAAGGAAGCATACAAAAGCAAAAGCGTCGCGATATCGCTACAACAAGCTATAGAGGGTGTACGACAGGTAAAGGTGTCACGATATCGCGACATGTTGAAGTTTCACGCCAGAAGCTTCAGGGAGGCAGTGAAGCCGACAGAGTTAAATCTGGGCCGACGTAGCACAGGGTTTTGCAGCCGACGTGATCGAAGGGTAAAACAGTCGACTAAGAACAAGATTTCAACTTGAGATTGTGAGTATTAAAGGAGGGTTGTTTGAGTAGTTTTGGGCATCGATCGAAGTGTGCGTTCGAAGAGTGGCGTTCACAGATTTAGTGCGACAGTGAGGTTCGATCATCAAAAAAGCAGAGTGCGAAGTTCGATTGCAGTATAAGAGTGCATTTCGTCGAAATCGTCTAAGTGTGGAAGACTGTGCTATTGTTCATGCGAAGACTGTGCTACTGTTTATGCGAAGACTATGTTTTTGTATGCGTGAAGAATGTGCTACTGAGTTTTTCATAGAAGAGTATAATTTGATCGAGTGCTGCTGTGTTTGCGCAGACTGTGAAAAGTTTGTTTTGACCAAGTAGGAACTATAACAAAAAAGAAAAGAGGAAGAGGACAGATTTGTGCCAGACCGAAGGACTGTGTTTTGGTGCAAAAAAGAGGACCAGCTTGCTGTGACAGAGTTGAGGACAGAGATCTCCAGCCAGAGCAGGGAAGACAGGTGTCTTCTGTGGATAGAGTTCCACTTGCTAAGGGCAGAAGAGATAGAGGTCTTCTAGAGGATCACCAACCAAAGCTGAATTAGGGGAAGGTGTCTCCTTTGAGCTGTGGCTCATAAACATTGTAATCGGGAAGGATTCCCAGAGGACTTTGATACAACTTTTAGAAGAAAAGTTTTATCCGTGGAGTAGCCCACCTTGGGTGAACCACGTAAATTATTGTGTCACTTTGTGGATTGCATTTTGTGCATTGTTTTACTGTTGTTATTACTGCTATCTTTATTCTGCATGTTAGTGGTTTGAAAGCTGTATTGAAAGATAAAGTTAAAAGTGGTCTTATACTGTTCACCCCCCCCTCTCAGTATAAGCTTGTGTTCTTCAATTGGTATCAGAGCGGGTTCCTTCGAAAAGGTTTTACAGCCGGAAGGAAGAACTGGTTAAGAACACAATGGATTTTTTAGGTGGCAATGCAGCACCTATTCTGGATGGATCAGATTTCGGTCTGTGGAGTGCAAGAATGAAAGTCTATCTTATGGCTCTTGGTAATGAGGTATGGGAAGTTATTGAAGATGGGTACACCATTCCTGTAAATGGTCCTTATACTAAAGAAGACAGGCTCCTACATCACAGCAACTCAAAAGCCATGAATGCAATCCTGAAGGGTTTACAGAAGGCTGATCTTACCAAAGTTATTCACTGCAAGACAGCCAGTGAAATGTGGAAACAATTGCAGGTTGTTCATACAGGTGATGCAAATGTGCGAAAGGCCAAATTGAGACATTTTAAAGGTATGTTTGAACAACTCAAGATGAATGATGATGAAAATATTAGTGACTACATGCTTCGGATGGATGAGATTGTGAACTCCATGAAAGACTTAGGTCTTGAACTTGCTGAAAATGATGTGTGTGATAAGATTTTAAGATCTCTTCCTAATAGATTTAGTGAAAAGATTTCTGCTATTGAGGAAGCCAAAGATTTAGATAAGTTGAAAAAGGATGAGCTCCATAGTATTCTTGCAGCTTTTGAGCTGAGAACTCAAGTGAATGTTGATATAAAGAAAGAGGCAGCTTTCAAAGCTACCAAGAAATCAAAAGGCAAACAGATTCAAGAAAGTGATGAGTCTTCTAGTGAGGAAGAAGCATATTACAGCAAGAAAGGCAAATTCTCTAGAAAGCACAAAAGCAAGAAAAATATAAGATGTTTCAACTGTGGAAAGTATGGTCATTATGCTACTGACTGTACTATTTCCAAAGATGAAAGTGATGAAGATATACAGGATGTTAAGAGCAAGGATTCTGAAAAGCACAGGTATTACAGAAAGAACAAAGATGATCACAACAATCAAGAAAAGAGGTATTCACACAAGAACAAGAAGAGCTTCTATTTGGACAAAGTAAGTAAGTGTTCTAGCAATGATAGTGAAAGCTCTTCCAGTGATAATGAAAATGAGATGCTTGTTCATTTCAGAAAAAGAGGAAGAACCGAAACATAAATTCACGGTCATGAAATGCTTTAGATGTGGAAATTTTGGGCACCTTGAGGATGATTGCACAAATAATGAATTGGTTGCTAGTATGTATGAGGATGCTTCAAAAAATGATAAGGAAGATGCATGTATGGTTTTTGAAAAGGGTAGCACATCTAGTAATAAGAAATCAGAAAAAGGTCTTGATAATTCAAAGTGCAATCAAATAGAGAATCTTGAATGTGAACTCAATAATGCTCTCAGTGCTTTGGAAAAGGAAAGAAAGAAGAATGATAGACTCAAGGTTAAGTTAGATGAATGTTGTATGGAGAGAGACGATCTTATAGAAAGTCTTGACTTCTCTATAGCCAAAACACAGGAACTCAAGGATGAGTTAGAGTCTAAGATTCTTGAGTATAATGAGTTAGAGCAGAAAATGGTTTCTTTGAAAGAAGAAAATAAAGATTACAAGGATAAGCTCTACAGATTTCAGGATAGCTCCAAAAAGGTTAAGTCTCTCATCAAAAATCAAAGAAATCCAACAGATAAAACAGGTCTCGATTTTGTTGAGCCGCACAAGAAACAGGTTGGGGAATCTAGCAAGAGATTTCAAAAAGAAGAAAGTTCTGATGAAGAAAGTACTTCAGATCATGAGTCTATGAGTGATAAATGTGCAGGAACAGAAAACAGATTTTTGAATGTGAAACAGAAGTTCTCGGGACCCAAGAGATCGATTAAAAGAATATTTCACGATAGATGTTTTGCGTGTTACAGGTTTGGACACATGGCTGCACATTGTATGTCTCAAATCAAGAAGGGTAACAATAACTTCAGAAGTCATAATTTATTTCAAGGGTATTGCTACTCTTGTAATCAGTTCGGGCACAAGGCAATTTTTTGCAATGCAAATAACAGGAACTGGGTTAGTCAGAACAGGCGGATTCAAAGTACAGCTATGCCTGAAAGAAATAATGTTGCAGTTTGTTACAAGTGTAACAACACAGGTCACACAGCCAGACAGTGCAGAGCTGATCTTCCAAGGTACAGGAACAGGAACAATGGTATAAACAGGTCCAAGGATCAAAGTGTGGACAAGAAAAATAATGAGAACAAGAACAAGAAAAGTGCCAAGAACAGAAACATTAACAAAGAGCTCAAGAAAAGGCCCGACAAAGAAATTGTAGACACTGATGATGATGAGTGTCTAATGGGAGTTTCACTCCCAACCCTATTTTAATTCACCTCAATAGGAGGTGGGGGAGGGACTAAGCTAAGAGGCTCATTCTTAGTCCCAAGCCCCATAGGTGACCCTTTGCCATTGATGACAAAGGGGGAGAGATATGAGTAAGGGGGAGAGCTTCAAGTGAAGAGGAAAGCTTCAAGTGAGGGGGAGCAAAACTTCAAAGAGATTGATTTCAGTTTTGGCTCTTTAAGATGTGTTTTTAGTAAAGGGTTGCCATCAATGACAAAGGGGGAGATTGTTGGCAATTTTGGGTACCTTGAGTACATTGCCTTTGCCTAAGTTTAGTTGTTGTCATTGATGTCAAGGAGCTCTTGGTAGTTGTTGTCTTTGATGTCAAGGAGTTCTTGGAGCAATTTGTTTTTATGTCTAAGTATGTGTTTTGATGAAGGTTTCAGTTGGTCAGTAAGTCTCCAAGAAAATCAGAGTAGCCCAGTTGCAAAAGATCAAGAAAAAGATAAGTTAGAAAAAGTTTGCAGGCGGCTGGAAAAACTGTCACGATTTCGCGACATGTTTTAGGAGAGAGAAAGTTTAGGCAAAACTGTCACGATTTCGTGACAAGTTGAGTTGGCAGTGTTGAGTTGCAGAAAGTGTCGCGATTTCATGACAAGTTGAGTTGGCAGCGTTGAGTTGCAGGAAGTGTCGCGATTTCGCGACAAGTTGAGTTGGCAGTGTTGAGTTGCAGGAAGTGTCACGATTTCGCGACAAGTTGAGTTGGCAGTGTTGAGTTGTAGGAAGTGTCACGATTTCGTGACAAGTTCAGAAGTTGGCAGCGTTGAGTTGCGAAAGTGTCATGATTTCATGACTTGTTTGAGTTGAGTTGCAGAAAGTGTCACGATTTCGTGACATGTTTCAAAGAAGTTGTACGGATGCAGAAAGCGTCGCGATTTCGTGACATGTTCCAATTTTGTGAGCAGTTGGTAGAAAAGTGCTTAAGGTAGTGAAAGCGTCGTGATTTCGTGACATGTTCCAGTTTCGTGAGCAGTTGGCAGAAAAGTGCTTAAGGCAATGAAAGCGTCGCGATTTCGTGACATGTTCCAGTTTCACGAGCAGTTGGCAGAAAAGAGCTTAAGGCAGCGAAAGCGTCGCGATTTCGTGACATGTTCCATTTTTGCTAGTGCAAACCGAGAAAAGGTTGAAGAAGCAAGAAGTGTCACGATTTCGCGACAAAGTTGCAGATGACGTCAACAAGAGGCAAAGGTGTCACGATTTCATGATAGAAGTGGAGAAGAAGGCTTTGGAGTCTAAAGCGTCATGATTTCATGACAGAGTTGCTGATGACGTCAACAAGAGGCAAAGGTGTCATGATTTCATGACAGAAGCGGAGAAGAAGGCTTTGAAGTCTAAAGCGTCATGATTTCATGATAGAAGTGAGATGACGTCAACGAAAGGCAAAAGTGTCACGATTTCGTGACAGAAGAGCGAAGGAAGCATACAAAAGCAAAAGCGTCACGATATCGCTACAGCAAGCTATAGAGGGTGTACGACAGGTAAAGGTGTCACGATATCGTGACATGTTGAAGTTTCGTGCCAGAAGCTTCAGGGAGGCAGTGAAGCCGACAGAGTTAAATCTGGGCCGACGTAGCGCAGGGTTTTGCAGCCGACGTGATCAAAGGGTAAAACAACCGACTAAGAACAAGATTTCAACTTGAGATTGTGAGTATTAAAGGAGGGTTGTTTGAGTAGTTTTGTGCATCGATCGAAGTGTGCGTTCGAAGAGTGGCGTTCATAGATTTAGTGCGACAGTGAGGTTCGATCATCGAAAAAGTAGAGTGCAAAGTTCGATTGCAGTATAAGAGTGCATTTCATCGAATCGTCTAAGTGTGGAAGACTATGTTGCTGTTCATGCGAAGATCGTGTCTGTTGTTCATGCAAAGACTGTGTTGCTGTATGCGCATGAAGAATGTGCTATTGAGTTTTTCATAGAAGAGTATAATTTGATCGAGTGTTGTTGTCTTTGCGTAGACTATGAAAAGTTTGTTTCGACCAAGTAGGAACTATAATAGAAAAGAAAAGAGGAAGAGGACAGATTTGTGCCAGACCGAAGGACTGTGTTTTGGTGCAAAAAAGAGGACCAACTTGTTGTGACAGAGTTGAGGACAGAGATCTCCAACCAGAGCAGGGAAGACAGGTGTCTTCTGTGGATAGAGTTCCACTTGCTAAGGGCGAGAAGAGATAGAGGTCTTCTAGAGGATCACCAGCCAAAGCTGAATTAGGGGAAGGTGTCTCCTTTGAGCTGTGGCTCATAAACATTGTAATCGGGAAGGATTCCCAGAGGACTTTGATACAACTTTTAGAAGAAAAGTTTTATCCGTGGAGTAGCCCACCTTGGGTGAACCACGTAAATTACTGTGTCACTTTGTGGATTGCATTTTGTGCATTGTTTTACTGCTATTATTACTGCTATCTTTATTCTGCATGTTAGTGGTTTGAAAGCTGTATTGAAAGATAAAGTTAAAAGTGGTCTTATACTGTTCACCCCCCCTCTCAGTATAAGCTTGTGTTCTTCATATAAAGTTGGAGTTATAATATTTTTTCAATAGCTTTTTTATTTGTTAGATAAATTTCTATAATTGAAATTTATTTAATTTAATAGTTCTTTGAAAAATAGAAGATTTTCAAATTTAGTTATTTGGGAGACAAAATGATTTCTACATCAAACTTAGGAAAACAAAATTTGTAAAATTAATTTTCTTAGTTTTTAAAAAAATCTTAGGAGTTATAATATTATCTACTTCAAAAAGATCATGGAAAAGAAAAATCAAGCAAAAATAAAATCAAATAGTCAAAAAACAAAAATATATGAGTTGTTAAAGACAAATGAAGAAGAAAACTTGTGTTTTCAAGAAGAACAAATATGCAGTTAGGATGTTCCATTAGAAGAAACTAAGGAAATTTTACAAGATTTAAAATATTGTACTCAATATATGATAGATAAAATTGAAGGTCAAAATGATACTTCAGTAAAAGTAAATAGAGTATTACAATTAGTTATAAGAGAAGCCAAAAATGAAAAATTTTCAACACTTAGCAATTATCTAAGTTCAAAACTTGATGAAGCAGTGGAAGACTCTAAACGTATTTTTACATTATCTAATAATATAGGTAAGATAATGTATATGTCATTACTTTGTAATGAGTCTCTTAAGGATAAGAATAGAAGACAAGAGAAAATGATCAAATATTTGGAAAACAAGCTTAGTGATATTACCAATGAAGCAAATAATTTAAAAATTATGACAACAAATATATTAAAGCCCATGATGAAAGATGTTTGTTGTGATACAAATGACTTAAAACCTATGACAAAAAATGCATGTTGTGATACTAGTGATCTTCAACAAAATTGTGATGCAAGTTATGATACTTCTGACTTGGAGTTCATAATGAAGACAGAAGAACTTGATCCAAGAATAGATGTTGCATGTGATTCAAAAATAATTCATAAATATAAAGAGTGTGAAGATAAAAAATAACATTGTAATGTAAATTTTAAATGTAAACATTGTGGCAGGCATGGACACAAGATGGAAAGATATTGGAATCTTCATTGTTGCAAAATTTGTGGAGTTATCGATCATTCTCAAATACATTTTGGTACAAAGAGAAACATATTTTGAATGGATATACACAATGACAAGAAAATATCTTAATAGATTTCCTTGGAAATATTTCTCAAAATTTAGAGACAAGCACAAGAAAGGTATGAATTTCTTCAACAAAATATTTAGAAGAAAAATCAAGCAAGAAGGTGATCCTGATGGATTTCAAGAAGAGGTTAGTGAACTTTGTAAGGCCACTTGAAGATTGAAGACCATGATTGAAGACTAAAGTCTTCAATAACCAAATAATGTAATATATGGGGGTGTTGAAGTATATTACATTATTTGATACATGCTAATGTACCCCCATGGTACCTTCATGGTACATATTGTAAATATTATAATAATATTGAGTCTTAGTTTAGAATTTCAATAATATTTTATGTAATGTTGTAATGTGCAGGAATTACATAAGTGTCATGTAGTGAGTTTACAAGTGTAATGTGAGTCTATGTGCACAAGTGTCTTGATATTAGGGTGTGCAAAGTGAATATTCATGTCTAGGTGTGCATACAAGATATATTCGGGTGTATGCAAGTGTCAAGTAGAGAATCCAAGAGTCATAATACTTGGCTTATGGAAAGGAATATTCAAGTACCCAAAGAGTCATTCTGCTATGGCTATATAATACTCCATAGAGTCACATCAAATATTAAATTAAGAGTTGTATCAAGTATCACATTAAGTATTGTATCAAGTGTAATATCCCAGTATCAAGTGTTGAAAGAGGAGTAATAAAGATTGCATACATTTTGAGCAATTAATATTGTAAGTTGTGCTACATGATTTGTACATGTATGATTCAGGCTATTACATTCATATTTCTATTTATTAATGAATGTTATTTGATATATTATAAGCCTTGATTTACATATTAATTTGCTCATATTATTCTACTTACATCATTATATTGATCTTACTATATTGTGGCTATATTATATTTGATCTTGTGGAATTTATCTTGTGATTTTTATGTTGGTATTAAGGCTTAAAAAACCATCAATGAAATCTAGGACTAGCATGAAGAGGAGGAATAATTAGAAATAATAGGGGTGAGATTTTGTCACATTACACTTTCAAAGTGGATTTAAGACAAAAAATGAAGCTGGAGCTTCAACAACTTTGGAAGGGTTAAAAATATGCAAACAAATAAAATGGAATAGAGTATGGATGGAAGGCAATTCACTAATAGTAATAAATACAATTTTGAGGAAAGCAAAGGCTCCATGGAACATACAAGAGATCATTATGGAAATACAAGACCTTACTACAAAGTTTGAAGAAATAAGGTTTAAACATATGTTAAGGGAAGGGAACATATGTGCAAATAAGCTACCCAAATAGAGGATAGAGAATCGTGAAGTTAAATTCTCTTTTCCAAGGTTACATAAAGTGGTAAGTTTAGTTGAAGCTAACAAGAAAATGTTGGCTATCTGAATCAAATAATGATTAAGATTTACGTTAATATTTTCCATTGGTAAAATGTTTTGTATTTTATAGTATTAATGTGTTTTCAAATAAAATATTTATT
Source organism: Wollemia nobilis (assembly GCA_028583015.1). Classification (NCBI taxonomy): domain Eukaryota; kingdom Viridiplantae; phylum Streptophyta; class Pinopsida; order Araucariales; family Araucariaceae; genus Wollemia; species Wollemia nobilis. The sequence continues at coordinate 29,578,991 of JAQPPZ010000523.1, forward strand.
ATAGTTCTTGTTGTTGCACTTATGCTTCAAACTAATAGGCCAATTCTAGTAAAGTGGACTATGATAGCATAAAGTTTTGGAAATATTACTCTACTAAGATGCAGTGCATAAATAGTAGAGGTGGAGTTTGGCATTGTGGAGGATAATGGAGGGAACTGTCAAGAATTTTGGAATATTTGTATTTAAAAAGAAAATTTAAGAAGATCCAGGAAATGAAAATTAATAATTTAGTATTTATATGAAAAAAGATGTAGGTATGTAGCTATAGCAACTCAATTGAGATGATAATTAAACTTGTTTATAAACTCTCAAGATCTAAAGAAGAGAGTTATAATTTTTCAAGGGTTGGGGACTCGAGTACAATCTTTTTTTCTCCAATAAAATAAAAGTAACTTCCACTAATGCTTCCTTTTGTAGTTGATCATGTTTTGTAGTTTTCCCTCTTTTCCCTATTCTCCATGTCCTCTTGATACCTAGGTGGGAACGTGCATTTTTATTATGTCCTTTAGAATATCCCTCCTTTACTTAAGGATTCAATTTACTCATTCTTGTATCTTTAATAGGCTACTCATATAGAGCCTCTTTTATTCTTGAATCATTTTCATGTCCTCATTTGAATTACTATCATCATGTTATACTAATGACATGATCAACATTTAAATACAATATCTTCAAAATTTGTTTGTTTTTTCTAAATTAATCCATTAATCTAAAGAATAAATGGTAATGGTTTTTCCAAATCTATATTAACACAAATTTGAGCAAACTTTTCCATTGTTCTTGGATGTGTTATTTTATGCATGTAATATAAGATCTAATGAAACTATAGATAGATTTAAATACATAAGAAATCGAATATTCTTGTAGGGTTTATATAAGTGGATCCATATTGGGGCTTTGATGGGTTTTCATTTATATACCAAAACTTGTATGCCAAAATTTTATGAATAACATTGTGCTTTCCAAAAATCATGATCCACATTGGAAGACCGTGCTTTTTCCTTCCTCATTAGTGAAAGTGATGATTTAGTAATCTCTAGGACAAATGTTTATGTCATAATCCACTTCCATGATCCATATATTTATATCCCAATCATATAAATCCCCAAGTAAAACTTGGTAACCCTAAAATGATAGATGATCTCTTTAATATTTCAGTATTACCACCCATGTTTTTTATGTCCAACTTTAACATCATGCTTCCCTTCATTGCAACCATACATATAGGGATTTTATAAAGTCTTATTGGTTATAGAAAATGAAAATACATACGAGAATGGAGTTAACACAAATAATTTGTGTCAACCTATAGCAGAATGAAATTATCTAGAAGTTGAGTTTACTAAAATTAATTTTTATGGTGATGCCAAATAAATTTAAGGATACCTGGTGGAGGTGGTGCTTTTTAGACTAATAAGAGAAAATTTATTCTCACTTACTCAAAATCACATGGAAATTCAAATAGCAATTATGTAGAGGCTATGTCACTTCTTATAGGGATTAATATTACTATTGAAAAATGATGGAGATATATTCAATTGAGGGGGATTCACAAACTATTACTAATATTATCAAGAAAAATAAGTGTAGGGATTGGATCAACAATAACATAATTTTTTGTTTCCATCAACAAAAATTGAAGGTAGTAGCTCGGAAACAACATCACATATATAGAGAAGGAAATATGGTAGTATATAAGTAACCAATCATGGTGTTGATATTTGTCTTAATGAGATTCAAATTTTAGAAAGTAATCAGTTAAGGGAGACTTATCTTTTTTTTAAAGAATTTTTTATTATTATTTAATATAGCACAAAGATTACAAGTTGGATAGGTGCTAAAAGCATCACATGCAAACCAATAATGCATGTAGTTATATTTGGAATCCCACAAGGGCAAGAATACCTATAAAAAATAAAATCTCTTCCCTAACATATTCTAAATAACTAGAACAAAGAAGTCCTTGGTTCACAATAGTTTGACAACAAACATACCCAATATGCTTAGTTTGTATGGCCATCTCTCAAGTTATTAGAAGTCTTTATTTTAAAATTTCTTATGCAATTTGAAAAAGGATGCAAATAAAGCCTTCATTGGCCATTTTATTTGCCAAATGGTTCCACTTCCTAGGAATGCGATGCCAATTAATCTATTCAAAATTTCCTAGAGTCTTATAGAATTGATTTAGCAATAGCCAAATCAAAATAGACTTGAACTCTTGTTTACCACAAATAAATTATATGATCAACTTAGAGTCCCCATAAACTAAAAGGGTTTTGATATTTTATTTTATAGCTAGAATGAGACCAAATTTACAACCCATCAACTCAATGACATAAGTGGTGGTTTATCCTAAACTTAGCTAAAATTCAAGAATCTTGGATTATGGTCCTAACCATAAAACTTCTCCAATAATAGTTATTCCATGGTTAGACTTCAAATCCCCATTAGATAATAGATCTAGAAAACTAAAACACAATTGATGAGTCAGGTTGTTAGCAATAGAGGTGTTAATTACATCTTAAATATTCTAATTTTTAAGGATGTGTAACTCAACTCTAGAAAGAGCACTCTAATAATATTGATTATATTTAAAGTGAGATCTTGCATTTTCCATGATAGAATGATTTATCTTGTGTATCAAAACTACCCAGTGAGTTGATTTTCCTTCAAATATTTGATAGTTCCTATCCATCCATATATACCACATGCAATAGAAGGAATCAGAGACCATACAAATTTTATGAGGGATTTACCTTAAAAGGAGTTGAGGTACTTTTTGTTCCAACTTTTAGTACAAGAAGTTAGGACCCCATCCTAACACTATGATGTAATGTTCCTTGTTGAACGTGGGGGATACCCATAGTAATATTTTGTAATGTTTTGTAAACATGGGGAACACCCATGATAATGTTTTGAAATATTTTGTAATAGTTGTGGCTCTAGAAGCGCCTAGACAAGTGGCGCCATCATATGTAACTGTTATCAAGAATGTAACTGTTTTGTAGGTAGGAGATTTTAGCTCGGGTGGCATTTTGCATGTAAGCCAACCTTGAGAGTTAGGTGGTAGATGAAATCTTTAAAACTGCGAGGGGCAGGAATGTATGTATCTTTTTGCATAATTGAATGAAAGTATTGAAGGAGGTTGCCCCCTCGAAGTGGCCTGTGATTCTGTGTTACTTTGTGAGATTGTTCATTTTTGCATTTATATTTCTATTGCAATAGTTGTGTTGTGAGCATTTATGTTTATTTGCAATATTTGTGTGAGTGAGTTTATTTTTAATAGTAGGTTCCTAACAAGTGGTATCAGAGCGCTTTCTAGGGCCGTGTTTTGCTACGACTGCGATAGTTCCTGCCATTTCGACTATTAGGTATAAGATTTTGTGTTTCTATTTTTTGCTAGTTTCCTATTAAAAAAAAATCTAGCCTTTTTTTTTTTGCATTAGTTATTTAGGTTAGAAACCCTATGCTAAGGGTTTTAAAATATCATGGAGGATTTATTATTGGCTAAGCTAGATTACCCATAAAGCATCTAGTGAAGTGAGGGGTGATCAAGCTCCAATACCCAGGCCTCAGACAACACCCATCTACGGAATTGAGCTCCCATGTATCTTCGAGTATATCAAGAGACCCCCTAGGATTAGGAGAGACCTTTAGCCCTTAGGAATATTTTTGGCCTTGTATTCTCCATAGTACACCAGACACAACATCCGAGAAGATTACCCTCCCATACTGACAGAGAGGCAGGTAGTGTGCTCAAGGGTATGTGTGGAATCCTCCTTGAGTAGTGGCCTAAAATATTGGTTCAAGCACTATCATTCATCACTATAGTATAACAGAGGGCCTATGGGTAGTACATACACCCTAGCTTAGCATACCCTATTATGTTGAATATCAAACCTACAACAAAAACAAAAATTATATTCTATGAATCTCAAACCTATTACCATAACCTTATCACAAAAATTGAGCATACGAAGAAGACATCCCTATTCCAAAATTCTTACATGAAAAATAGTCAAAAAATTACAGAAGAATATAATAAGCAAACAAAAACCACCAAAGTCAAAAATAATGGGAACAAGGGGGTCAATGTCAGTAATAATCGAAAATTCAATCAATAGTTAGTATAGGTCATCAATTATCAATGTTAGAACAATTACCTATGACAATCAAAATTTAAAAATAGATAAAGAATATCTATGATAGAGTCAGACTAGGTAGGTGACAACACAATGTCAAGAGTGGTCAATAGTCAAAATAGATAGGACAAAGTGTCATAAAGGGTTGGTCGACACAAAACCTAACTTTTGAACCAAACCTCTAGAGGAAAAACCGACCACACCAACAACCTCGACAACAAAGCAATATAAAAAAATTCTAGGGTGTCCAAAACCAATGTTGTGGTATATAGCTCATTGTGATCATCTTCTCAAGTTGATCATTTTGATATATAGCACCCAAACCACTTTTTGAGCTCCTTACTAAAAATAGTAACCCTTAAAACCATATTTCTATTTTTAGTAAGTCTCACCAACAAGACATAACTCTTAGAACATGGCTTCAAGTACTCGACAACAAGAATTAGATAACCAAATTTCTAAAAAAGTGGATAATATGGGCAAAAAAATATGGTCCTCATTCACCCACACCTTAGACGAGATAAAGACAAATCAAAAACTTCCAAGAAACTATGAGTGTGGTCACCGAGGCACAAGGAAATGAAGGCAAAGTTGGATAGTCATATTTATATTGATTCATTGGGTCATCAGGATCAATAAGATACAAGTACAAGTCATCACCAATAAAATGTACCAGATAACAATGGATTTAAATTACCAAAATTAGACTTCCCAAAATTTGATGGAAAAGATCTTAAGGGGTGGATTTGTAAGGCAGAACAATATTTCAGTCTTCATAATATCCCACGCTACATGTGGTTGACAATTGCCTCTTTCAATTTTGAATCAGATGCACTACATTGGTTTCTATGGCTTAGGAAGGCCGAAACTGACCTTTCTTGGCAAGATTTTGAACAATGTCTACTCACTCGCTTTGGTCCTAGTGAGTTTGAAGATTTTATAGGAGCTCTTTTTAAACTTAGACAAACCTCAACCATTCAAGAGTATCAAACTCAATTTGAAAAACTTGCCAATCATACCACTGGTCTAAATGTTGACTCCTTCCAAAGTTGTTTTGTGAGTGGTTTGAAGGATGACATTAGGGTTGAGGTTAAACTATTGAGACCCCAAACATTACCATAGGCAATACAATTGGCTAAATTGGTAGAAGAAAAATTCAAGGCTCTAGGATGCACCTCTAAATTTCCTCAATCTCGACCATCTTTTCCATCCAAGCCTATGACAAGTCCTACCACTAAATCTCCAACTATAAAAAAATGACTCGTGAAGAGATGGAGAGTAGAAGGGCACAAGGGCTATGTTATAATTGTGATGAAAAGTATTCTCGGGGGCACAAGTGTGTGCAACAAAAATTATATCTGCTAGATATGGATGAAGCACCAATCGTAGAATCTTCAGAGGAAGAGGAGGATCCTCAAGAGGGAGAAACCATAGATCAGATAATAGATCCAGAGGACTCCCAACCAAAAATATCTATGCATGCTTTAGTAGGAGTATCCACTCCCCAAACAATGAAAGTGATTGGCTACTTCAAAGGACAATGGGTCATCATTCTCATTGACTCTGGAAGTACACATAACTTCATTGATCCACATGTGGCCAAACAAGGAAATTGTTACATTACTACATGCAATTCCTTTGAAGTCATGATTGCTAATGGAGGCACCCTACCATGCAAAGGAAAATGTCATAATGTCAAACTTCAAATTGGGGACTATAATCTCAAGATAGACATGTTTGCCCTACCATTAGGTGGGTGTGATATAGTTTTGGGAGCACAATGGTTGAGAATGTTAGGACCAGTTTTATGGGATTTTGTAGAGTTGTGGATGAAGTTTAGTCAAGATGGGAAGGAATATACCTTACATGGCATGAAGGTTGGTGTGGCTCAGTTTATTTCTACCCATAATATGGAAAAGTTGTTAAAAAAGTCTTCTCATGGAGTGGTGGCACAAATTTTTGCTATCAATGGCCCTATAGAAGGGGAACGAGACCATCCAATGCAATTACAAGGATTATTAAACAAATATGCTCAAGTTTTTGAGGAACCCAAGGGACTACCTCCTCATCGCTCACATGACCATGCAATACAACTTTTTCCTAGTAGTCTTCCTCCTAATATCCATCCATACAGGTATCCTTATGCTCAAAAATTAGAGATTGAGAAAATAGTGCAAGAGCTTCATGTTGTCAAGGTTATCCATTCTAGTGTTAGCCCCTATTCTTCGCTAATGTTATTAGTACAAAAAAGGATGGCACTTGGCGCTTGTGTGTGGATTATCGAGACCTCAATAAGATCACTATTAAAGATAAATTCCCAATTCCAATGATTGATGAACTACTTGATGAGTTGCATGGGGCTCAATATTTTTCCAAGTTGGATTTGTGGTCAAGGTATCATCAAATTAGAATCAAGGATGAGGATATTCCAAAAATAGCTTTCAAAACTCATGAAGGGCATTATGAATTCTTGGTTATGCCATTTGGGTTAACCAATGCACCTTCTACCTTTCAGAGTCTGATGAATTCCATTTTTTGCCCTTTCCTTCGCAAATTCATTCTAGTATTTTTTGATGATATATTGATTTACAACCATTCATGGGAAGAGCATCTTCAACACTTAGATCAAACACTCAAACTTTTGTCTGACCATCAACTTTATGCAAAGATGTCCAAATGTTCTTTTGGCCAACAAGAGGTTGAATACTTGGGTCACATTGTCACTAAGGATGGAGTTCAAGTTGATCCCAAGAAAATTTAGGTTGTCCAAGATTGGCCTAAGCCTCGTACCCTAAAGGGACTTCATGGTTTCTTGGGACTCATGGGATATTACAAGAAATTTGTGAAGAATTATGGCAAGATAGTAACCCCCTTGATAGCCATGTTGAGGAAGAATTCTTTTCTATGGATAGAACCTATCGAAAAGGCTTTTGTTGATTTGAAGTATGCCATGACCACTACCCCCATGTTAGCAATGCCATATTTCTCTAAACCTTTTGTCATTGAAAGTGATGCATCGAGAACTAGCATTGGGGTAGTTTTAATGCAAGAAGGTAGACCTTTGGCCTTCACTAGCAAGGCACTCTCAAGCCAAAATTTGGGTAAGTCTACTTATGAGAAGGAAATGCTTACCATTTTACATGTGGTCAATCATTGGTGACCATATCTCATTGGGAGATATTTTTCCATCAAGACTGATCATCAGAGTCTCAAATATTTCTTAGAACAAAGGGTGGCCACACCAGAACAACAAAAATGGGTTTCAAAATTGTTGGGTTATGACTACGACATCACCTATAAGAAGGGTAAGGAGAACGTGGTGGTGGATGCTTTGTCTTGACTACATGAAGAACAGGCTATGCTACATGCTATATCCACACCACATCCTCAGTGGATTCATCAACTACGTGAGGAACTAATCAAGGACTCCTCTTTGAAAACTCTCATCCGCAAACTTCAAGCAGATCCTCATTCATGCCCTAGCTATACTTGGGATGGTCACGATTTATGGTACCATGACCATATTGTTATACCCAATCAATCATAGATAAAGGACCTCATTCTTCAGGAAATGCATGCTTCCCCAACAGCTGGCCATTCAGGGTTTCTCAAGACTTATACAAGGACCAAGCATACCTTTTTTTAGCGAGGCATGAAAAAGATATTCATACTTTTGTGGCTGAATGTGATCGTTGCCAACGTATGAAAGGTGAAACTATGAGTTCCCTTGGTACCCTTCAACCCTTGCCGATTCCTAAGCAGGTTTGGATGGATATCTCTATGGATTTCATTGAAGGGTTGCCTAAATCTAGAGGCAAATCAGTTATTCTAGTGATAGTGGATCGTCTTACGAAGTATGCTCATTTTTGTTCCCTATCCCACCCATACACCACATCCATTGTCGCTCAAACTTTCCTAGACTCTATCTTTCGTCTCCATGGAATGCCTAAATCCATTGTCTCTGATAGGGATCCTACCTTCACTAGTCATTTTTGGCAGGAATTGTTCAAGTTGTAGGGAACACAACTCAAGATGAGTTTGGCCTATCACCCTCAAACTGATGGCCAAACTAAAATTGTGAATAAATGCTTGGAAACATATCTTCGTTGCTTCACCTTTGAACATCCTACACATTGGGCCAAGTGGCTTCCTTTGGTTGAATGGTGGTATAACACAACATATCACACTGCCACTAAGGTGAGTCCCTTTGAAGCAGTCTATGGTCAGCCTCCACCAATGCCATCTTCTTACATTCCAAGTAGTTCCAAAGTTCAAGCTGTGGATTTCACTATTTACCAACGTGATTTCATTCCATTTGTAGACACCAAATCATAACCACTTGCCATCCATGCACAATACAATGAAGAACATGTGATTATACTGATGGGGGAGGGTGAATAGTATAAGATAAAACTTTATGCTTTTCAATCCATATAATAACATCAACAATATTAAAGAAATAAACATTACACAAAGAATCAAACACATGAGAGACATGATTTAACTTGGTTCACACAATGTGGGCTACTCCATGGAGAAAATATTCCTTACAAAATTTTCTCAATAAATTCTCTTGGGAATCCTTCCCAATTACAATTTTATGGACCTCTATCCAAAGGAGACACCAATCCCCCAATAAATTTTGTGGATCCTTATCCATAGGAGAACTCCTTCTCCTCTACTATGGTTGGTGATCCTCTTAGAATACTACTACCTTAATTACATTGGCTTATGGATACCTCTCCACTGAAGACTCTTGTCCTCACTCAGAATACCTTTATCCTCAATGCCCTAGCTAATGGATATCTATCCATTGGAGACTACTGTCCTCTGCTCTATCACCTCCAAAGTCTGCTCTTGCTCTATTCTGACTCTATCTCGAATCTGTACTAAACATTATCCTCTACCTTGTACAAATTTGCTCAATATCTATCTCAAATTTGCACTAAAAATTTTCTATCGATCTAGCACAAATCTGCTCAATATTTATCTCAAATATGCACAAGTCTTCACCAAGGCTTGTCCCAAATCTTCTTGTAAGCTTCCACAAAATCTCACACAAATTTGTCCCTAAGTCCACTCTAGGACTTACTCAAATCTGCTCACAAGCTTTCACAAAAGCTTGCTTAACTCTGTCTTGAAGTCCACTCTAGAACTTATTCAAATTTGTCCACTAGCTTTCACAAAAGCTTATTCAACTCAACTCAATCTATCACAGAAAACCTCTTCAATCACACAAACAAGTTTCACACAAAATATTGTTTAATCTCACAGTAACATATATAGAATGGTTAGATACTCAATATTTTTCACACTCACAAAAATACTTAATCACTTTCAAACTCTTCTTCAACTCAATCCATAAATAAAGAACAATTTGTTTCATAGAACTTGAACTATCACTCCAACACTCTCAATCAATAATGCTCATACAATTCCACTCAACCATTCACTCAATGAAACACAACTTGCTTACAAATCCTAACAAAGTGTTTTACAATACTTCCAGCAACTCTCACTGTGGAACTCAACCTTGACTCAAGATGATTCCAAATTCACATAACAATGATACTCATGATCTTTCACAAACCCTAGTCAAACACATGAAAGCTTACTCAAATATTTTCAACAATGCTTATCAAACAATATCACATAACAATGATACTCATGATCTTGCACAAACCCTAGTTCAATATAGTTCTCAATTTCACACTCAATTGTATTCACAAACATTCACCAAACATGCATGTGAAAACTCACTCAATCATTCCCAAAAATGCTTATCAAATAAAACCTTTTCACTCCAACTTTCACTTCACAACATTCAACAATATTTCACTCACAAGGATGATATGCCCATACCTTTTGTTTTGAAAAAGACTTGACCTCAAAACCTATCTCAATAATAATCAATCTCTTTGCCAATCTCAATGGTTAGATAACAAAAATCTTCATTCAAATACTCTCTCAATGTTAAATTGACCATTATAAAATTAACAAAACTCAACTACACCTTATTATCTCCAAACTTATCAAATGAAGATTTCAATCACTCAGTTTCACTATAACCCCTTTCAGAAATTTAATGCATGAAGTAATACAAAATCCTACTTATATCTCCCTACTCAAAATTGTATTTTCAAATAATTAACTTTATAAAACATTGCAATTTATTTTTAACTTTTAATAAACATATTTCTTACTTTTTTCTAATGTAAAAATAATTTATCTTACCCCTTTTAACTCCCTATGTACTCAACAAAATCAAATACACCATGTGCTCATAACATTCCCACTATACACATTAACCTAGGTGCAAAAATTAAATCATGCGCTTCAAGCACCACCAACAACCATAGACTATGCGCTTTTAATCAAAATATTAAATACCTCGTGCACACTCCTTGTGGGACTTGATCCCTAGTCAAAGCACCACTTGCGCCTTCGTCGGGGCTACTCTGTCGTGTGAGCTAAGCACTCACATGGGAGGCAAAAGTGCCTAGAGCACTTTGTCTCTTCCTCCCATACCAAAATCCAAAAGGCTGTCCCTGTGTCACCACCGAGACTCGAACATAGCACCTCTGCATTCTCAACACCTTACACACCTCATATTTACCTCCAGCCCAACCATCTGGTTGGTGTTGAATCTTCCTGAGAAACAATGGTGAAATTGTTCTATTGATCAACAATGCATTACATAGTTTTATAGTTCTTGAAAGAACTAAAAATAGACATGGTGGTTGAGAGAAATCCTCTTAAACTTATTACAACAAACTAACTTAAAGATAGCTCTTATCCTAACAACATGCTAATCTTGGACTATGGTTAAACATTGACCAACCAATCCAAAACCTCAATGTATGCTAATCAAATTAACTAGAAATATGTAAATCAAAACATTAAACTAAAACTAAATACAAGGACTTAATACTTAGGACTAAGGAGGCAATGTTGAAAATATTCCAACATTCTCCCCCTTGATGCTAAAGACACTCATGCAAGAGTTCTTTAAGCATCACAGAGTTGGATGAAAAATATTTCTCTTACGTTTCCTCCAATCTTGAATCAAGAAATCAGAATTTACAAAATACTTATGGTGGCACTCCTTCCACTCTTCATGTGGAATTTCATGCAAATTCTTGAGTGCCTTCTTTTGTTGATTAGCTCCCCCTTCAACAAAAGTATCTCCTCTTGTGGTTTTCAGCAACCACTCTCTTACATCTTTATCATTATGGTCTTTAAACCATGCTCTCACATTTTGATCTTCTTTTACATCTTCAACACTAAACAATACTCCACATGAGTATTTACAATTAATCATCTCACATAGATGATTATACCATACAACTCTTTCACATATTTTCACACAAAAATCACCACAAATATGGCCATATAATGACCAACTACATATGCAACATAAATTTGCTCCTCACACAAATATTCTCTCAAAATAATGACTTTACAAGAATCCTTCCAAGGAATTTTGAACACATCATTTTGATCCATGTGACCCAAGTTCTCCATCACTGTCTTCTCTCCAAGAAGACTCTTCATCAAAGTTGTCTCAATGAGACAATCACCTCTCAATAATGCCTTTGGAATACATTCTCCTTTCTTTTCATGCCTGCTCACAAAAAACAAATCATTAATCATAAAAACATTACCTTTAGTATGAGTAGATTTGGTGCTTCCCATAAAGCTATTTTGTAGCAGTTATCCTTCATTGTATGATGCTTCAAGATCAACCATCAACTCTTCACTAATATTTCTCCTCCTTTGTTCAATCCATGTTGGTGTGTTGAAACACCATTCATTCAAGCAATCATACATAGTTGCCTTTTCAAGACAACTCTCTTTCTGCAATGTAGTCACTCCAAGTGAGTGATCTTCATCCATGAGTGAAGTTTCCTTTGCCATTACGATAAGAAAATCAGCAATCTCATTTCCATTTTCTGTTTCTATCTCATTTTTCACATTCTTCTGCCCTTTTAGAGGAACTCTAACAATTTTATCTTCTCCTTGTTGGAGATCTTCATTTTCTCTGTCAAGAGAGCATACATCCATTCCAAGTGAATGGTCTTCAAGACAATGGTCTTCCATAAACATTGCTTCTCCATCAACATGCCAACAATTTTGGTTGATCCTACTATCTTCTTTATTATCTCCCATGAGAATTTTAGGTGCATTATCCATAATACACTCTTCATTTATCTCCTCCATGAGATATTTTTTATCACTTTTTCTTCTATCAACAGCAAATCCTCTTCTTCCTCCTCGTCCTCTTGAGGAATACACACCTCTTCTTATCTTTTCATCACAAAATTCAGCAACATATGCTTCCTCCATGAAGCATTCTTCATCTTGTTGTTTTTCTACATACAGGCCTTCCTCTACAAGAAATAATTCTCCATTACAAAGCATGGCTTCATATGAGTCTTTATAAGACTCTTCAAAAACTCCTTCAAAAGGATCTAATTCAGAAACTACTTCAAGGAAGCAAGGCTCCTCCTTGCTTAAACAATCTTCATGATTGTCACTCATGGCTTTATGGGTATCCTCATCAAACCCATAAGCATCCTTTAACACTTGTCATGCCATTGTAGCTAATCTACAATTGGCTATGAGAGGAAAAACATTCTTTTCCATTCCTCTCCTCAAATCCATAAGAGCTAAGCAATTTGCATATTGTTGCTCCTTCTTCTCTTTTCTCTCCTCACCTTGTAGCTTATTCCAAGAGGGTTCCTCATAGCCTTCTTGAACTATATCCCATAAGTCTTGAGCCTTCAATAAGGTCTTCATCATTATGCTCCAAATAGCATAATTATCTCCATTGAATTTGGGTACTTCCAATTCTTTATACATGGTGGCCATTCTGCAATCCACCATTCATCAATCTTCCACCTAGATCTCAGCCACTCCTTTCCTGTAGACTTCTGATATACTTATCTAAAAATCCACTAAATTTCAGATCCAAATTCACACAAATGAGAAATATGTGATCAATTTACTTTTGCCCTTTCTAGATCTTAGAGTGTTTTTGAGACAACCTCAATGTTCTTCACATAAATAAATCCATATAACCCCAAAATTTCTAAAAATTAAACTCTGTATTCTTGAGACAATAATCTGAAAACCCTCTAAATTTCAGAAGAAAAATCACAAAGGTGAAAAATATGTGATCATTTACTTTTTCCCTTTTTATCACAATTTTGGATCTAGGATTGTTGAAGGAAAAATAAATATTCACATAAATCAATCAATACAGATCCCAATGATCTGAAATTTTGTTTGAATTATTATTTTATCGAAATCATATTTCTCCCAAAATTTTAGAAGCAAATACCCTGTATTCCACCTTATACAACCATTTTATTTAAAAACTAAAAATGCTAATAAAATAAAAAAATTAGCTCCAAATAACCTAAAATTTTTACTACATCCTCTTGATACAATTACCTAACAACCCTCAAAATTTCATAATCAAATACCTCAGGATTCGTGAGATATTAATGATTTACTCGAGCTCTTCCTTGCAAATCTGCTGAGTGCTGGCCACTTGAGTTTCTTTGACAAAGTGTGTGTTTCAGATCTCTTCACACCACTCTCCATAGGTTTTGATCCATTTGAGCAAACCTGCTCTGATACCAAATGAGAAAAAATGGTGAAATTGTTCTATTGATCAACAATGCATTACATAGTTTTATAGTTCTTGAAAGAACTAAAAATAGACATGGTGGTTGAGAGAAATCCTCTTAAACTTATTACAACAAACTAACTTAAAGATAGCTCTTATCCTAACAACATGCTAATCTTGGACTATGGTTAAACATTGACCAACCAATCCAAAACCTCAATGTATGCTAATCAAATTAACTAGAAATATGTAAATCAAAACATTAAACTAAAACTAAATACTAGGACTTAATACTTAGGACTAAGGAGGCAATGTTGAAAATATTCCAACACTTCCCACCTTGGTCTCTTTGTTTTCCATGTATTTTTGGGGCAATTAAAAATTAAAACCTTTTCCTTTGTTTGCTCACGAATTATTCGCCTTCTCTTTTCACAAATCGCATGCACAATATTTCGGAGACTTACCTTTGTGAGGTAAGTGCTATGGTATTTATACCATATGCTTCTATTTTTCAACGTCGATGGAGGAATATAAAATTTAAATTAAACTTGGCTCCCAACCCAACTTTGGGTTATAAAAATATTATTTTTATAAATTAATTTATAATATAAATATTATAAATTATTTATAAACTACCTTAGGCATTAATTAAACTTTTAATATTATAATAAAGTATTATAATATTATTTCCATTGGGCCTAGGTGTTTTCCTCTTTCACCCTTAGACCTTTTCTGATCACCTTTAATATTATAATAATAAATATTATAATATTATTTCCTTTAGGCCTTTTCTTCAGGGTATTTAACCGTCCTTTTGACCAATCATGTGGAGCTCTTAGACCAAATCTCTTGGGCTTAAAATATAAATATTTTAACCCTTATTTTGCCAAGTCCTACACTGATTCCTGACACTAACTCTTGACATCAATGACAACACAACTAACTCAAAATTTCCAACAATCTCCCCCTTTGTCATTGATGGCAACCCCTTTTTTTTTACCAAACCTTTTCCTCTTTCAAAACTGCTCCCCTTGAGAAACTGCTCCCCCTGACTGAATGCTCTCCCCCTAACTCAAATCTCTCCCCCTTTGACATCAATGGCAAAGGGCCACCTTTGGGGCTTGGGGCTAAGAGTGAGACTCTTAGCTTAGCCCCTCCCCCACCTCTTCTCTTGAGGTGGTTAATTCTGGGGTGGGAGTAGAACTACTCCCAATTTTCCTTGAAGATACTCAAAAGTCTCTTTCGAAAGTGGCTTAGTAAAAATATCTGCAATCTGCTCCTTTGTAGTAACATATTCCAACCTGACTTGCTTATCTATCACCTGTTCTCTCAGAAAATGATACTTGATCAGAATGTGCTTTGTCCTGGAGTGCATCACTAGATTCTTTGAGATATTTATAGCACTTGTATTATCACACAATATGGGAATAGGGTGATCATGCTTTATCTTGAAGTCCTCTAGAGTTCGTTTCATCCATAATACCTGTGTACAATAAGCAACTACTGCAATATACTCTACCTCTACTATGGATAAGGATACTGATGCCTGTTTCTTACTTAGCCAAGAGACTAAACAGTCTCCAAGAAAGAATGCTCCTCCACTTGTGCTTTTTTTGTCATCAATGTTGCCAGCCCAATCTGCATCTGTATAAGCTGTGAGAGTGAAACTATCACTTTTGGGATACCAGAGCCCAAAATCCATAGTCCCTTTTAGATACCTGAGAATCCTCTTTACTGCTACTACATGTGTCTCCTTGGGTGCTGCCTGAAACCTTACCACTAATCCCACTACCTGCATGATATCTGGTCTTGTAGTTGTGACATACAATAAGCTGCCAATCATAGATCTGTATAATTTTTGATTTGCCTCTGGAGATTCATCATCTTTACTTAACTTACATCCTGTAACCATGGGGGTACTTACTGGTTTGCAATCTTCTAACTTGAATTTCTTTAGCATCTCTTTTATATACTTGGTTTGTGAAAGGAATACTCCTTTCTCTGATTGTGAAATCTGAAGTCCAAGAAAGAAGGACAACTCACCAAGCATAGACATCTCAAATTCATTCTGCATGCTCTTTGCAAATTTTTGACACATCTTATCATTGTTCCCTCCAAAAATGATATCATCCACATAAACAACCACAATTAGTAAGTCATTCCCTTCATTTTTGATGTATAAGTTACTATCCACTATTCCTTTCCTAAAACCCTATTCCTGTAGGTACTTATCCAATCTTGAGTACCAAGCTCTAGGAGCTTGCTTTAGTCCATAAAGTGCCTTCTTCAATCTGCATACATAGTCTGGTTTATCAGTCAAGTTGAATCCTTTTGGCTGCTCAATGTAAACCTCTTCTTCTAGAACACCATTTAGAAAGGCTGATTTAACATCCATCTGATATACTTTGAATTTTTTGAAGCTTGAGAAGGCTAAGAACATTCTGATAGCTTCAAGTCATGCAACTGGAGCAAATGTCTCATCAAATTCAATTCCCTCTACCTGTGCATAACCTTTGCATACTAATCTTGCTTTATTTCTGACTACTTGACCATCTTCATTTAACTTGTTTCTGAATACCCATTTAGTGCCAATCACATTCTTATCCTTTGGTCATGGGACAAGTTCCCAAGTCTTACTTTTCTCTATCTGATCTAGTTCCTCATTCATTGCCTTAACCCAAAAGTCATCTTCACTTGCCTCATTGAAATATTTTGGCTCAATTTTGGATAACAAAGAAAAATTTGCTTGTTGATTTGATGTTATTACCCTTCTCCTTGTCTGTCTCTCATCTGGATTCCCAATGATTAGATCTCTTGGATGATGTTTTTGTACATACCTGGATGGAGTCTTAGGAAGAAGTCTTTGTGTTTCTTCCTCTTCTCCTTCTGATTCCTCACATAACTCTTCTTGACAACTTCCATCTTCCTGATACACAATTTCTTGAACTGGTTCTCTTAACCCTATCTTCTCATCAACTGTTACATTTATACTTTCTACAATAGTACGTGTCCTTTTGTTGTAGCATCTATAGGCTTTTCTCTTAGTGGAATAACCAAGAAAAATACCCTCATCACATCTTGGGTCAAACTTGCCCAAGTTTTTCTCTTCCCATCTTATGTAACACTTGCTTCCAAAAATTTTGAAGTATTTCATAGTGGTTGGTCTTCCCTTCCAAAGCTCATATGGAGTCTTGTGATGGTTCACTCTTATTTGAGCCCTATCGATGATATAAACTGTTGTGTTAACTACCTCCCTCCAAAAACCATCTGAAAGCTTGGATTCATTTAACATAGCTCTAGCCATATTTTCAACAGTCCTATTCTTCCTTTCAACAACTCCATTTTGTTGAGGAGTTCTTGTAGCTGAGTATTCTCTTTTGATCCCATGTTGTTCACAATAGTTTACAAATTCATTTGAGGTAAATTCTCCTCCTTTATCTGATCTCAAACACTTAATCCTTTTACCTATTTCATTTTCAACCAACTCTTTAAATGCCTTGAATTTATCAAGTGCTTTTGACTTCTCTTTCAAGAAGGCTACCCAAATCATTCTGGAATAATCATCTATAAACAATATGAAGTAACTTTCACCTTGAATACTCTATGTTCTGGTAGGACCACATAGATCAGTATGTATTAGTTTCAATGGCTCAGATGACATAAATCCTTTTGATTTGAAACTTGTTCTAGTTTGCTTTCCATGCTGACAAGGTGCACAGATTGTGTTTTGTGGCCTTTTTAGCTTGGGTAAATCTTTGACAACCTATTTATTGCTTATGTTCACTATGTTGTCAAAGTTCAAATGACCCATTCTTCTATGCCACAACCAACTCTCATCTTCTTGTGATAGAAAACACTTTTCTCCTTTAATCTCACTTAACATGTAGAGGTTGTTTGTAGTTCTATTTGCATTTGCAATAAGTTTTCTAGTTTTAGACTTTCTAATCTCACACCTACTTGGATGAAAAGTAACCATGTGCCCTTGATCACAAAGTTGGCTCACACTTAGTAGATTGTGCCTCAACCCCTTGACATACAATACATTCTCTGTTTTTGTTTTCCCATTATCTAAACTCAGAGTTCCTTTCCCACAAATTTTTGTTGATCCATTATCACCAAATCTTACTGATCCTCCATCAGTTTCTTTGAGTACTAGAAATTTACTTTTATCTCCTATCATGTGACTAGAACATCCACTATCAAGATACCATTGTTTTCCCTTATCCTGAACATGAAGAGTTGTTTGTACTAACATTGATCTAACTTTCTCATGCCCTTTTCTCTCTTTCCTAACTATTGAAGTTGTATTCTTTTTACTTGACTCAGGCAATACCATTTTACACCATCTAGCCTTGTGCCCAAGATTATTGCACTTATAACATATGACATCACTATTCATAAGAGGTGCAAAAGAATTAAAATTTCTATTGACATCCTTTTTAACATAACCAATGCAATGTACAACTCTATGACCATATTTGTTACATGAAAAGCAATAGCCATGGAAGAGAGTATGTAACCTATTTGAATACCTTGGAAAATATGGTCGAGTGCTCCTTCTTTTGTTGTGATTAACTTTTGTCCATGGTTCTTCTTTGCTTTCTTCTTTCCTGATGTCTTTTCCTTCTAGAGTATGAGTCACTTGCTTATCTTTGTTTGAAGTCTCTACTTCTTGAAGGCTTGACTCCTCTCTCTATTTCCCCAACTTTATATCTTGTAGTAACTTGGTCTTTTCAACTTCATTCCTTAGATAAACAATTTCTGCTTCCAATATTTCACATTCTGTTTCTCTTGCTCTTAATAGATCTATCATATCCTATTCAATTTTATTTCCCTCTTCTACCTTTATCTTGAGTTCTGTGAGACTCTGTAGAAGTTCCATCCTTGCTTCTTCATCCTCTTGAATTTGATCCTTCAAACTTGAGTTCTTATTTCTAATCTTTTCCAAGTTCCTGAGAGCAACAAAGAATTCCTCTTTTATGTCAAACATGGTCTCTTCTTCACTCTCTGAAGTCATGTGTGTTTCTGATGGATCTTCCTCCAAGTTGTTAGTCTTTTCATGGAGAGACCCGCTCTGATACCAATTGAAGAACATGTGCTTATACTGAGAGGGGAGGGTGAACAGTATAAGATAAAAATTTTTTCTTTTCAATCCATATGATAACATCAACAATATTAAAGTAGTAAACATTACACAAAGCATCACACACATGAGAGACATGATTTAACATGGTTCACCCAATGTGGGCTACTCCATGGAGAAAATATTCCTTATAAAATTTTCTCAATAAATTCTCTTGGGAATCCTTTCCCTATTACAATGTTTATGGACCTCTATCCAAAGGAGACACCAATCCCCTAATCAAGTTTGTGGATCTCTATCCATAGGAGAACTCCTTCTCCTCTGCTCTAGCTAGTGATCCTCTTAGAAGACTACTACCTCCACTACACTAGCTTATGGATCTCTCTCCACTAAAGACTCCTATCCTCACTAGAAGACCTCTATCCTCACTACCCTAGCTAATGGATCTCTATCCACTAGAGACTACTATCCTCTACTCTATCACCTCCAAAGTCTGCTCTTACTCTATTCTATCTCTATCTCAGATCTGTACTAAACACTATCCTCTACCCTACACAAATCTACTCAATATCTATCTCAAATCTACACTAAACACTGTCCATCGATCTAGCACAAATTTGCTCAATATTTATCTCAAATATGCACAACAAGTCTTCACCAAGACTTGTCTCAAATCTGCTTGTAAGCTTCCACAAAAGCTCACACAAATATATCCTTAAGTCCACTCTAGGACTTACTCAAATATGCTCACTAGCTTTCACAAAATCTTGTTCAAATCAATTACTTAAAACTTATACAACTCAACTCAATCTCTCACAAAAAACCTCTTCAATCACACTAACAAGTTCCACTCATAATCTTGTTAAACCATAGAAACATATAGAGAATTGTTAGAGACTCAATATGTTTCACACTCACAAACACTCAATCACTTTCAAACTCTTTCCTTCAACTCAATTTAGAATAAAGAACAATTTATTTCACAAAACTTGAACTATCACTCCAACACTCTCAATCAATAATGCTCAACCAACTCCACTCAACCAATCACTCAATGAAACATAACTTGCTTAAAAACCCTAAACAAGTGTTTCACAATACTTCCAACAATTCACACTATGAACTCAACCTTACTCAAATGATTCCAATTCACATAACAATATATTCTTTCACAAACCCTAATCAAGCACATGAAAGTTTACTCAAATATTTTCAACAATGCTTATCAAAAATATCACATAACAATGATACTCATGATCTTGCACAAACCCTAGTTCAAGATAGTTCTCAATTTCACACTCAATTGTATTCACAAACATTCACCAATCATGCATATGAAAACTCAAACATTCCAACAATGCTTATCAAACAATCCTTTTCACTCCAACTTAGCATTCACAACACTCAATCCAACAATATTTCACTCACAAGGAAGATATGCCCATACCTTTTTCTTGATGTAGAAATGACCTCAAAACCTGTCTCAATCACAATCAACCTCTTTGCCAATCTCAAGGGTTAGATAGCAAAAATCTTCACTCAAATATTACCTTCAAATATTTCACCATTACAAAATTATTAATTCTCAAGTACACCTTATAATCTCCAAACTTATCAAATAAATATTTCAATCACTCAGTTTCACTATAACCCCTTTCAAAAATTTAATGCATGAAGTAATCCAAAATCCTACTTATGTCTCCCTACTCAAAATTGCATTTTCAAATAATTAACTTTATAAAACAATGCAATTTATTTTTAACCTTCAATAAAAATATTTCTCACTTTTTGTCTAAGGTAAAAATAATTTACCTTACCCCTTTTAACTCCCTAAGCACTCAACAAAATCAAATACACCACGTGCTCATAACATTCCCACTATACACATTAACCTAGGTGCAAAAATTAAATCATGCACTTCAAGTGCCACCAACAACCTTAGACTATGCACGTTTTAACCAAAATATTAAATACCTCGTGCACGCTCCTAGTGGGACTCGATCCTTGGTCGAAGCATCGCCTGCATCTTAGTCGTGGCTACCCTACCGCATGAGCTAAGTGCTCACATGGGAGGCAAAAGTACCTAGAGCACTTTGTCTCTTCCTCCCACACCAAAATCCAAAAGGCTTTGTCCCTGCGTCGTCGTCGAGACTTGAACGTAGCACCTCTGCATTCTCAATGCCTTACACACCTCAGATTCACCGCTAGCCCAACCAGTTGGTTGGTGTTGAATCTTCCCACCTTGGTTGCTTTGTTTTCCATGTATTTCGGGGGCAATTCAAATTAAAACTTTTTCCTTTGTTCGCTCACGAATTATTCACCTTCTCTTTTCACAAATCGCATGCACAATATTTCAGAGACTTACCTTTGTGAGGTAAGTGCTATGGTATTTATACCATATGCTTCTATTTTTCAACGTCGATGGGGGAATATAAAATTTAAATTAAACTTGGCTCCCAACCCAACTTTGGGTTATAAAATTATTATTTTTATAAATTAATTTATAATATAAATATTATAAATTATTTATAAACTACCTTAGGCATTAATTAAAATTTTAATATTATAATATTATTTCCATTTGGCCTAGGTGTTTTTCTCTTTCGCCCTTAGACCTTTTATGACCGCCTTTAATATTATAATAATAAATATTATAATATTATTTCCTTTAGGCCTTTTCTTCAGGGTATTTAACCATCCTTTTGACCAATCATCTGGAGCTCTTAGACCAAATCTCTTGGGCTTAAAATATAAATATTTTAACCCTTATTTTGCCAAGTCCTGTATTGATTCCTGACACTGACTCTTGACATCAATGACAACACAACTAACTCAAAATTTCCAACATACAATCACAACCATTCAATATTTATTCATATATATATATATATATGTGTGTGTGTGTGTGTGTGTGTGTATTTATTTATATATTTATATAAATATTTTATATATTTATATTTATATAATATATATAGTATATATATATGTATGTGAATAAATCTAAGCCATCCATCACATCTTAATCTCATCCATCCACTTAACATGATCATCAAAGTCATAATCTTATTCATTCATCATGATATAATCTTGGTCATTCGTTGGTGTCATCGAAACCCTAATATGTTGAAGGCAAGTTATAAAAGATCATTAACTTTTGTGAATGAGGTTAAGCAGTTAGTTGATTCAAAATTTGATTATGGATTCCTAAGATCATTAGAACCCTTCATCCATCATCATCCAAACCCTAGTATTTTTCTAACATCCTCCCTCCTCACTACCATCGCATCCTCCATTTTTTATTGCCAAAACCCCTACAAACCATATATGGTTCTACAGTACACCTCGAAACCTCCAAACACCCTAGGGTATTTCTAGAATACTACTGAGCATTCTAGGAATGCTATAGAGCATCCACAAATATTCTCAAATTCTCCAAGGTGTTTCTCCTAAGACATTTTGCCACTGACAAACCCTCAAATTCTTGTGGGTTTTCATGTGCCATCAGATCGAGAAAGTAGAAGCATGGATTAGAAACACATGTATATTCTTGACAAGGTATTATTTTTTATTACTTTACTTAAGTTTTTGGTATATCTACACCTTATTTTATCAAGCATTTCAGTTAGGGTTAATATCATATACTTTTGGATTTTAGTGGACCTCACACTATGGAGAGCTTGTAGTTATTACTAATATATTTTATAATTTGTTTGTGTGCAGGTTGTAGTAAGTGTTTATATTGATGTATTTTATAGCTAGAGTGGCCTCGTAGGGATATTAAGCCCACTCACAAATTGTTTGGAGTGAAGACGACTTGAAGACACCAAATATTCATTTGAACAAGGTTTTATAACCCTCACATTATAATAATTGTATCAAAGCATACACTGCATTGTAACCTCATATTTGGGCTAAATCTATTATACAAATTGGATATCTAGACTCCTTGAGTTATAATAAATCAGATCTATCAATTTTGTGTATATATTATATCTTTCTTTGATCTGCTGCTATGTTGATGTTGATCATTTTTATTTTACAAAATGGCAATCACGGTGATGAGCACCATAAATGCTCATTTTATATACACTATTAAGGGGCATCATTGTTGGTTTAATTAGCATTATAAATATGTTTTTATTTAACTTATGCATATAATTGATAGAAAATTTGATATTGTGCTTCACTAGTGTTTTTAGTGGAAATTGTGTATAAATGCAGGTTTTGCTACTAATTTGGTGTTTTCCAATCTACACCCCAAATGGACTTGGCATGCTTCTTCTTAATTGTGTCTAAGGTATATGGAGTAGGTGCCTTACTCCCATACATGGGAGGCACCTTACTCCCATACATGGGGGGTGCCTTACTCCCATGTATGGGAGGCACCTTATTGGTGCCTTACTCCCACACATTGGAAGCGCTTGCATTGGAGACTAAGTCAAAATTGACCAGGTTGACCAAGGGGCTAAGGAGGAGGTTGCACGTGAAGACAAAGGAGAACTATTTTAATCATGCATTTATTAAATATAATAAAGTATTTTTATTATTATCAAAATATTGGTCAGTTGACCTTGTAAAGCTCTTAAAGCATTAATTTTAGGATGCATTAGTTTAGTATTTGTTTGTTACATATATCTAAGGATTTTTATATATTTATCCTTATAGTGAACGGACATACTTTAAAATAGGGAAATAAAATCTGTGTAGAACCAATTGTAACTAATCACGTCAAGTGATTATATTAGATTGATTTATTATTGTAACAATATCTAGCTATGCTTTATATAAAGGCGTAGGCCAGATGAACGGATGATCAATGATTAATTTACACAAAGATTATTTTATTTCATTCCTTTTTCTAAATTATTAAAATTGCAAATCCTCTTATTCAAGAAAGCTCTATGTAGCTAGCCGAGCGGACTATCTGCGGGAGCTTGGGCCCACTCCCTGCATTAGTCCTCCCCTATTTTATTTCTATATTTTTTTCTATAGATTAGTTTATCACTTTATTTACTGCTTTATTTAATTTCAGTCGTGTGTGTTTATTTTTATTGTACATTTATTTTCTTGCACTTTATTTTCAGCATTGTAATTTATTTATTTAATTTTTTCGCACTTAGTTTATTTGGTTTGGTCGAAATCCAAATGCACAAACATCCCCCACCAAACTAAATAAGTACAAACATATTCATTCTCCCACACTACAGGCATACACTGTGTGTAACACTCGTAAGTTTATGGACTTACAAAATTGATAATTTATGGAAGAGAAATATTTTTTTTCGAGACATGATTTCTGCTCACCATTTTGGTGTCGTTTTCGAAGAGTGTCTAGACTATAGTGTTCTGATTTATAAGTCAAATAAAAATCCATTTAAAAATACGTGTAAATATTTTACCTAAGAAGTGTGAGTCCACCAAGGACCTTTTTATAAGGTCAAAAATAGTTTTTGACATAGTCAGAGCCAAATCCCATAAGAAATTTAAATTTTCCAGCTTCTTAGGTAAATACGGGAATGAACCTGATGTGCCATAATTAAGTGTAGAAGTAGAAATAAAATGTGTTGTTATAAAAATTTTAGAAAATTAGACAATGAAGGATTTCCATCATGTTCTGAATGGTTTCAAAAAAATCAAAGAAATAGCACAACCCAGGTCTGATTGAAAATTTTTAGGGGATGTGTTTTTATACAGAAACTATTGGGAAATTATGCCTCCAAAATCTTAGTTTTAATGATTCAAAAAAAATTTACAGGATTAACGGTTTACAACATATTGGCAAAATATTTTAATGATGTAGGTAAAATGACAGAGCTAAATTTAAAATAACATATTGTGATGGAGTATGCTCTTCACTTGCGCTTAAGGTGACTAGCATGTATTTTTAACAAAATACTATGCAATTTTTTTTTTAGGTTGCTAGCCTGCAGCTAGTCATTTGTCGGCCTACACATTTTGCCATAACATTAAAAGAGTTTGGTTGTGAGGCCATGAAGGAAAATAGTCTTCTCATGTTATAGCATATCAAACTAGTTGATCAAGAAGGAGATGATTTTGAGAAGACTAGTTCAGATGTAGGCATGGAGGAGATACCACCTTCATCAATGCCACCAATAGTACAATGAATGTTGGTTGTAGTGTTCATAGAAAAATAAAAATAAATAAATCTTCTACTGAAAGGGCTCCAAATTAAAATACAGATCAAAAACAATGTTTTTTTCTACCTGTTGGAAGAGAGTATCCTTTTTCCCAAGGACTACCTTGGTTGAGAAGGGAAATGAGAAATATCTAATCGATAGCTAAAAAATAGGGGAGGATCCTGGAAGAAATCAGATTTTTGCAAGAAGGCCACATGGTGCCTGAGCACGAAAAAAAATGAATGGAGCTCATAGTAGCCAAAAAGAGCAACACATAAATCTCAATATTGCATCTCATGAAAACGTCACACCTGAAAACCCAACAAATGCCACAGATGATGATGGATAAAATTATTTTTACCTCACTCTAGGAAATAAAATAGAGGATCGTAGTGCTGCTCTAATTTTGCCTATGAAAGAAATAATTTAGAGTGGAAGATCATTTGATTTGGGCACATGCATGTTAGGACAATATAAATTTTAATCAATTGAAAAACATGACATGTTCAGAAGGACACAGTGAGAAAATGAGGCACAAAGGTTAATCCTTGCGACGTAGCTAAATATTTAGTGCTCTTAATAAAAGTCAAAAACTAGATTAAAATAATTTTATATGTGTTGTTGATGAGGAGCTTAGTATTTCAAACATTCAGAGCTATTGGTTGTCATAAATCCTTTAATAGTGGCATAAGGATTGTAAAATTCTGCACACCAAGCTACATAGTTACGTGGCTTGCATGACATCTACTTCTTAATGCACCATGCCAATATTACAATTTTTATGATAGCATTTCATTATATGGATAAAATAAAAAAATCACCAACTCACATTTGTGCAATTGACATTTTGTTCTTTGACGTAGACATTGAAAAAAATGATAAGCCAAGATCTATTCTGGACATGGCAAAACAAAGAGAAAACAAAATTAGTTAGTTAGAATTTTATTAAAGCCTTTAGTTTAGTTTTTTATGTTTTGCAGGATAGCATGAAGTCCGAATATGTCATACCAATAGTTTTTAGAAGTGTCTTAATATACAAGCAGGCGCCTTACTTTGATGCCTTACTCTGGTGGTGCGATGCCTTACTCTGGTGGCACGATGCCTCATTCTGGTGGTGCGATGCCTTACTTTTGTGGCACGGAACCTTACTCTGGAAATGCTTTACTCTGGTGGTGCATTGCCTTACTCTAGTGGCATGATGCCTTACTCTAGTGGGACAGTACCTTACTTTGGCAATGCCTTACTCTAGTGGTGTGGTGCCTTACTCTGGTGGTGCAATACCTTACTCTGGTGGTGCGATGCCTTACTCTGGTGATGCCTTACTCTAGTGCCTTACTGAGGTAGGCACCTTACTGAGGTGCCAAACTGAGGTAGGAACCTTACTCAAGTAGGTGCCTTACTCAGGTAAACACCTTACTCAAGTAGACGTCTTACTTAGGTAGGTGCCTTACTGAGGTAGGTGTCTTACTGAGGAAGGTGCCTTACTCAAGTAGGTGCCTTACTGAGGTATGCACCTATTAGATCTGATTATTGCATCCATAGAATTTTGATTGTCATGCTACAATAACCCGTTTGAAACCAACGAGCTATTACAGGTTCTGGTCGACCTACCTCATGTTCTCCTAAACACAAATATTGCTAAAGAAGACTACATAATGGGTAAGTAAACCCCAGTGGTAATTATTTGATTGAACTTCTAATTACACACTCCAAATTTATATTAATCTATAAGTATTATTTTTTAAATGACCAAGCATGAAAAAACAACCAATTGTTATGCCTTATGTAGACCGGTGCCTAGATTCATTGGGTTGTTATAGCAATTTAACAACAATTCTAATATGAAACAAAAATAAGGGGAGGAGAAGAATTAGCGTTCTTAATCTCATTCGAATATCACAATAAAATCAAGAGTTAACCAATGAAAGAAACATATATAATGTGTTCAAATAATGTAACCCATTACACAATGACACACAGTACTAAGACAAAGATATGACAGGAATAAAATCTAGAATTGTATTGATTTCATAAAATATTACATGCAGAGTGGGCGGAATGCCTTTTAACTCTATTTTTCTTAAAGAAATACATCAATAAAATGAAGAGGACTATGTTCAAATAATGTAACAGGTCTCTCCAACTCTTCTTGTTCCAATCTAGTAACAGTAGAGTCTCTAAATCGTAGGCTCAAGAAGGTAAAAAATGATCTCAGCTTCTTGAACGCTTTCCTATAAAAATATTGCAAAGCAAAGGGAAGAAAAAGAAATGAGAAAGGAAAATAGACACAGAAGTGGATACAACAACACAACTAACCAGGCACTCAAGTATACCTCTTAGCAAAAAATGTTATTCTCTCTAATTGCTTGATGCAGAATATGTCCTCAACTACCTCTTCTTATAGTCTTTGGTTCTTGATTCTATTATTTTTGGTTGATTCCTCACCTTACACTTGTCAATATCTGATTGAACCTGTTCTATATTTTGTTCAGCTGGTGCGGCTCTGAACTGATTGTTAAGGTTCTTCTCTAAACTGAAGGGAGTTATTTGTTATTTTAATTTGGCCTTTTTGCTCTCTTTGGTTGGCCCTAGAAACTAAGGATTCAGGATTTAATTTTTCCTTTTTGTTCTGCTTGCCCTAGCCACTATGCTTGGCTATTAAGGATTGGCCAGGCTATCATCATGAATTCTAGACGAGGAACGGAGGGTGACTCAACATGATGGTGAATACAAGGGGTGGCATACCAGTGTAAAATAGATGGAGTTGCACTGATCACGATATAGATTGAAGAAGTAAGTATGGTGAGGGTAGGATGGATGGAATAATAAGGGGTAAATGGTAAGGGGTGGTAGTGGGCGAGGGTGACATACTAGGAAAAATATCAAGATGGTCAAGGAGGAATGCCCAGGAGGAGGAGGGCAGTGGTAAGTAGGAAGAAGGTGGGAATGGAAAACAAGATCTGGAAGCACCTATAATTTACTTCCATAACTATACTCCGTCGAAGTGCTCCCCTGGTAACTATATTCCATCGAAGCATGGATTGAATGACTTTCTAAAAATCGAAGCCATGCTTTCTTCTTCATGTGCTTCCTTCACCTTAAGTATTTGTAGAACATAAAATGATAGTATTTGAATCCTTTATGCTTCATTTTTTTCTTTTGTTGATGATTTAACTCTTCCTTTTTGTCTCTTATTTATAAGCCTGTGACTATGTTTTGTAGTCTTATCTTGTGGTATGCCCTTATTCTAGTGAGATAATACATGATTTGGTGGCATGCTTGAGTGTCAAGATTTGTCTTTTATTTGGTTTGCTTTGTCCTTACCAAGGTATTGTACACGGTATTTTTTTTATTTCGAATATTTCCTTCCATGAGTATTCTTCTGGATTCATAGCTTCTATGCATATTATTTTGACTCAATATTGGCTATTGATTTTCGTAATGTCTTTTAGTGTACCTTGCTATGATCGAGTCACTTCTTTGATTTCTACCTTGATATATGTTGAAGGCATTTTCTGTGAAGTGATCATCCTTCTCTAGAAGCTTGGTCTATTGAATATTTCTTGTTGGTTTGTGATCTTCACAGGTTCCATCATGGTTGTTTCTGGTATTCTTAAACCTGCAAGAGTGTTGGTTTCTAAAACTTTGAAGACGTTAGTCAATGGTGATTTTATTTTTATTGATATCTTCGTATCTATAGGGTTAGATATTGGACCACGTTCAGTTGCTTGACCAGCATTTATTGTATCACTTTCTTAAATATTTTATAACCGGTAGGTTAGATAACCAAAATATGCATACCTTGAACTATTTTCATTTGATGAATATGGTGATTAATAATGTGTTAATACCTTTGTTAATAATGTTTAAATTTTATATTATTCAGACGTCTATTTTATACTTACCTTCAGTTTACCTTTGGATCGTGCGCTACCGTTGGATCTGAGTGGAGGTCAAGCATACCTGTTAGATCTATCAAAGATTCTCTTCATTTAACCCTTTTGCATTCTTTGTTTTGACTCTGGTTCTTTCACGACCATTGGATATCTTTTGTCTTGATGAAGCACTACCATTAGATTATTTCCAGTTGATTCATCGCTTAATTCTTTGGTTTGTGCACTGTCATCAATTTTCTTGAGTAGAGTCAGCGTGACCGTCGATATCATGGGACCTGCATAATTTTTAGTCTATAGGTACTTGATTAATTTGGTTAATCATGCTTATATGGTCAAAAATCTTAGGTCCAATAATAATTCATTAAAACATGATTAATGCGAAAGACTATATATTTATCGATTTAACTTTCTAGTAACATGGTATGTTAATCCTTGTTTAATCGTAGTTAGCCTAGTGATTACCACCTTAACCTCGTTGTATTAAACCTAGGTATTTATAGGAATTTTATCTCTTTAATCGATCACCATTAGATTATATCACGATGAGAGCGCTATCGTTGGATCATGCATATGCACATAGATTTTAACGAAGGGTAAAAACACACATACCTTGGATTGATTAATCGATTGTTTAGACTAACCTTTGATCATCTTTACGCATGCGCACTATTGGATCTAGGGAGAGATGAGCACCACCATTAGATCCATACATTATTTAATTATTTTGTTTTGCTTTGGATCATTTGTCGTTGCCATTGACTTTCGCATTCGTTGATCTTTGGGCTTGTTCAAGCGCTGTCGTTGGATCTCTTGTAAGATGCGTGCTACATAGTTGAAAACATAAACTCTTTGATTTTTATTAATCATTATTAAGCCAAAAATGGGGGTAATTATGCAACATATTAGACCCTTTCTAATCATGTAATTAACTTTACCTTTGTTGACATCTTACCATTCATGATTTCGGCACGGTCATTGGATCTGAGTGGAGATAAGCGATGTCGTCAGATTTAGTCAACCTACGAGTTAGTTTACCCAAGGGTGCATAATATTAATCTTGATTAAGCCAAAAGGGGGATGATTATCCAATGTGTTAGACCCTCACTAATGATGTAATTAACTTTAATTAATTTTTTGAAATCTTAAAACACTTTAATGCAACTTCAACGAGTGCGCTATTGTTAGATCGATTATCGATTGAGCATAGTCATTTGATCTTGGTAACCAGCCCAACGATTAATCCAAAGGGGGCACATATTTTAATATTGATTTTAAAGTGCAATTTAATTGGAACACACGTGACCGTTGATCTAGACGTCACATGGGCACGATCGTCCGATCTATCAGACTTGCTCATTGTTTAACTGATAACTTGACCCGTTTTGACCCTTTTAAATATTTGATTCTTTGGAATACATGCAGCCATTAATTTAATCTTGGATTCAGCGCATCCGTTGATTTTGTCAAAGTTGCATAGATTTTAATTTATTAAGGTCTTTGTTTTATCTTCGGGTTCTTTTTGAATGCACATCCGTTAGATTTATTTTTATGAATGCGCAACCGTTCGATTAATTCCTAGATGCAAACTCTTTAACTTTGACTATGGCTTTGACTTTTGACTTATCCCTTGGTTTTATTTTGTTAATGTGTTGTCGTCCGATTTCTTCTAGATCGAGCGTGGCCCTTGGATTAAATCTGAGGTGCTCGCTTGTTAGCTTAGTGGGGTACATACCTTTAGGTTTTAATCAATATTTGCTTCGGACCTAAGTTTTAGGATCTTGAGACCATGGCAAAATTTTAACCAACTTTATGATTTGAGGATTTTTATTAATCGGTTTAGGCCTAAGAGGGATATTTAATTGAATGTTGGATTTTGGCATAGGGATTTAATTGAAATTTTGTGTGCCTTTCACCTTGAGGATATTCAATTAATCGAAATAGGTATACCTTACAAACAACCAAGGTTTAGAAATCATTTAACCAAATGAAAAATTAAATTACTCACCACAACTCAAACAGTGACCAACATCGTTAACAATTTGATTAAAACCAAAAATTTAAATTTGGGGGTTTCAAAGTTGAGTCAAATTTGGCTTCAACATAGGCTCTGACTAGTACAAGGTGCTAAAAACATGAGGCTCTTGAGAATTCCAGAATCTCTCGATTTTATTTGCAAAAGAAATTAAACAAGAATAAAACTTTGAACTGTTAAGTAAATCTTAAATTGCATAAAAGAAAAAAATTTCTTCCTCTTTAATTTCTTTTCTTCATTTTTTTTCTCACATATACTAAAAAACTGTATGAATAACATGATATCAAAGGAAGTAGAGTATGAAAAACTGTAGATCCCTTTTCATTCAATTTGGAAACAAAGGTTAGAAATTTTAGAAATCAATGAGTTTTATTTTGAAATATTGTAATGCTTGTTTTAGCTAAGTCATAAGATATGATTACACAGATTTTGTCACAACTGTTTGTTTCATCATATTTTTGCCCATGTGTGTGTTTGTGCATTTTTTTTTGGATTTCTAAATCTTTCAAAACTTTACCATATCTGAGCAAAATAGCCAAGCCTAATATGTGATTTCACTCTTTAAAAAATTTCACGATTCTGTAGGGCTCCACTGCCATTTAGGCATCTATAGCCTCGATGGAGTTGCTTTTAATATCATCTTAGTTTTACCCTACTTCCAATAAAGCATCTATAGCTTTAGTAGAGGTTTTCCAAGATATCTCAGGCAGTGACTCAGTTTTACTTTATTTTTTATTTTTCTTTCTCATGAGAGAAGTGTTTGGATATGTAAGCAAATTGTGCAATAAGTATACCTGAGTTGAGGATTAGTTTCTGGCTATAAAAGATGAGTGTAATTATTTTTGGCTCAACTACCCTCTCAAAGATAACTCAGTTCTTTGGATCTTTGAAGTCACCTTAAGTATCATTTGTAATGTGAGGCTTGACATGATGTTTCAATCAGCTTTGTTTTCTATCTGTTTTATCTCATATCAAATAACTATTGCATAAACACTCATTTTTGACAAAATTGTAAACCTCATCAACATCTAAAATAAATCCCTTTTTTTCTTATTCTCTTTGGTGGAATAAACCATTAGATATACTCATCAAACTAAGATATCATGTGTACAATAAACTCAAAATTGTTCAAGAACAAAAGGGAAACTTAACTAATAAACAAAATACACCACTCTGTTTTTGGATTTTTGTTTTTCTATATTTTTTTTTTGTCTTTTTTTTTTTTTGTAAAGTACACCTTCAACAGGGATTGTACATTTTGAGGTGTTGGCCATTAATAGGGATAGCCATTATTTTTCCCTATAAATTTTGTAGCTTGTAAGTATTCTGGTTGATAACATGGGCAATTTGGTATGGGTTAATCCATTTAGGTTCAAACTTACCCTTTTCACCATGCTTATCATTTTTAGGATCCCAATAGATGACTATATCTCCTTGAGAAAAATGAGTACCCTTGGCTTTTTTATTAAACAGTTTTACAGTTTTCTAGGTTTGTTCCATAATTATATTGAGGTTCTTTCTTCTTTGTTCTTCTAATAAGATAATTTGGTCAAGCCTTCTCTGAATGGGATCAGGGTTTTCATGATCTTGTAATAAAATTAAAAGTGCCATTTTTTCCATTTTGGGGGGAGGTAGGGCTTTTTCTTCGTAAACCATCTCATAGGGGGTTCTTCCTGTATTTCTTTTAATAGATAGCCTATTAGCCCATAAAGCAAATTTAAGTTCACTGTCCCATCCCCTTTTGTTTTTGCCTAATGACCTTTTTATTCTTGTTATTACATTTTTATTTGATGACTCAGCTAAACCATTTCCTTGGGGGTAATAATTGGCAGAATGAGATAATTCAATTCCATATTTAGCACAAAATTCTACCATTTTATATGACACAAAATATTGAGCATTACCAATTACAAGCTTTTTAGGAACTCCATACCTGGTCAAGATGTTTTCTTCTATGAATTTGATGACTGCTATAGTTGTAGATATTCTCAAAGGTGTAGCTTCCACCCACTTTGTGAAGTAATATGTTGCAGTTATGATCCACTTATGTTGGCCAGATGAATTAGGCTTGATCTCTCCAATCAGGTCAATACCCCATTGAGAAAAAGGCACTTCAATAATTACTCGCTTGAGGGGCATGGCTGGTAGATGCTTTTTCCTTGTAAAAACTCCATAGTTATGGCAATTCCTAACATATTTATATACATCCTTGAAAATGGATGGCCAATAATAACCTGCTCTCATGATTTTATTATTTGTAGCTCTTGGAGCAAAGTGTCCTCCACATAAACCATTATGAAATTCATTAATTATTTCTAGGACTTCTCTTTCATATAAGTAGACTAATAATACTTCATCAGGATGTTTCCAATATAATACTTCATTTTGTATATAATACTTCTGAGCTTGAAGTTTGACTGACCTCATTCTGTTTATTGACATATCTCTGGGAAAATACAGCATTTGTAAGTATGACAATATTTCTTCATACCATTTACATTCTTCATTTTTTATTC
Source organism: Wollemia nobilis (assembly GCA_028583015.1). NCBI lineage: Eukaryota > Viridiplantae > Streptophyta > Pinopsida > Araucariales > Araucariaceae > Wollemia > Wollemia nobilis. The sequence goes on from JAQPPZ010000523.1 coordinate 29,612,431, forward strand.
TTCTGTCATCATATGTCTGATCTATGGTGAGAATATTTTGAGATCCTACTTCTTCTTTGTTAGCCAAAAGTTTAACTAAACCTTGCCCTTTGACTATTTTAACTATTTTGAATTCAACATCGTATTGTAATTAACATCCATCTTGTTGGTCTTCCCAATGGCTCTAATTGAGAAATGATATATTTTATTGCTATAAAGGGAATACAGTAGTAAACTTTATTTGAGCCAAATATACCTTTGAAGTGCTCTAAATATTGGATGACTGCATAGGCATGTTTTTCCAGCAGGGTGTATTTAAGATTTACTCCTTTTAGTCCTGAGCTCATAAAGGCTATTAGACTTTCATTATTTTCATTATCTTTCTGTGAAAGAATTGCAGCAATAGAGTGTTCAAAAGCATATGAATAGATATTAAAATAATTTGCATAATCAAGGCAACTTAAATCTAGAGTGGTTGATATGGCTTCTTTAATATTGTTAAATGTTTCCATATTTTCTAATGTCCATTTTATTTCTCCAGTTTTCTTCACCAAATCATTTATGGTTTTGGTCATTTCTACAAAATTTGGGACAAATCTTCTGATAAAATTTATTTTACCAAAGAATGGCCTTATCCCTTTTATATTCTTGGGTGGGGGAATTTTAGAAATGGTTTCTATCCTTTCTGGATCAATGCTTATCCCCTTTTCTGAAACTATATGACCTAGCAATTTTCCTTGTGTAGTTTCGAATACGCATTTTTTTGGATTTAGAGAGATTTCAAATTCCTTGCAATAAGAAAAAAATGCAATCAAATGTTCTAGATGATCTTCTAGATTTTTAGAAAAAATTGTGATATTATCTAAGTACACTACTACAATTTTGAACATTAGTCCTTTGAAAGCAAAGTCCATCGCTCTCTGAAAAGTATCATCTACATTCATCAATCCAAAATGTATTCTTAAATATTCAAATGTGCCCCAGGATGTGGTGAATGTTTCCTTGTGTCTATCTTCTGTATTTATCTGAATTTGATTGTAACCTAAAAATCCATCTAATAGTGACAATCTAGTTGAACCTACTACTACTTGCAGCAGTTGTTCCATGTTAGGCAATGGATAATTGTATTTTAGGGAGCTCTTGTTTAAATTTATAAAATCCAAGCATAGTCTAATGTCCCCATTCTATTTCCTAACTAGTACTAAGTTTGATATCCAAGAGGAAAATCATACTTTTCTTATTATCTTGGAGTCCAATTTTTGTACCTCTTTTTGCATTATTGGGTGCATAGTTGGATTGTGCTTTCTCTGTTTTTGTCTAAATGGCTTGGCCTCTTCTTACAAGGGTATTGTTGACAATTTTGTCACATTACACAAGGGGTAGAAAAGAAAATCAAAATTTTGTACAGTGTTTTTGTAAAGTATTTCTTTGTTGTTTTTTATTTTGCAAAGTTGCAGCAATTTTGGCTTTCCCTGCCACCCCCTTTGTACATAAAATGGAAAATATAGAGATTCGCTGCCGAAAATACTAGGGAAAAGAGATTCACCGAAAGAAAATGGGAAGAACTTCACACCCGAGGCATTTCCAGCACTACTTCGGGTAAAAATTTTGTGAAGTAGTGTTGCCGAAGAAGAATACAAGGGAAGCGATAAAAAGAACTTCGGGCCCGAAACGCTTCAAACCACTACTTTGGGCAAAAATTGTGCAAAACAGTTTCAAAAGAATAACTTTGCCAAAGAAGGAAAGTCCAGAACGTGTTCCAAGTTTGAAAAGAACTTCAAGCCCGAAGCATTTCCAGAAAATACTTCGACCAGAAGACTAGCGAAGCGAAACTCGAAGAAACATTGAAGATTGCTTCACCAAGAAACTGTCAAAACACCTACTTCGGGCCTCCCTGCCAGCGAACCAGTTCTACATCATCGAAAACCATAACAAAGCATCCACTTTGGCTAGTTTTCATGTGAAGCATTTTCAACCGAAGTGCTGGCAGTCAAGAAGAACGAAGCATTTTTGAAGGCAAGAATATGTTTTGGCCGAAACCTTCCCGAACCACAATTTTGAACGAGGATCGCAGTGAAGTATTGCTCTAAGGCATTAGCGAAGCATTTGTGTCAGCAAAGCGACAATGAGGAAGTCTATTTTGGCACTCATCACCCCCGAAGCAATTTTATGAAGCTCCATTTTATGAAGTATGAATCAAGGAGTTATTGCTTTGACCCGAATCCATTGCACCCGAACATCCAGCAAAGCACATTCACGGGCACACACTCCAAGTCGGGCATTTTTTTGAGGTGATCAAGTGCCTCATAAATGCATTTTTTCATGCCTGATAAGCTCGATGCTCATTTTTGGCAATTGGAAATGAAGTATCAGTCCATGATGAAGAGCCCGACGAGCATGGTAGCCACTCGAGCACCGCACCCAGAGACCAAGGATGCTCAGATGGCTCATCAATGTAGCTTTCCATGGTTGACCCAATTATAGTTGCCAGTTTTGGTAACATATTTGAGAGCTCGATCACGATAGCCTCAGGGAGCCGACTTCTCAGGGCTCGAGGTCATACTTCTCCTTTCTATGTAATAATGACTCAGAGGGTCGGGTCCTCTATAAAAACCTAGGCATTATAATGTAAGAAGGGGGGGAACTTTCTGCTAGAAAATTGTTGTAACTTGATGTCCTGCAATTAATACTAAAGAGCTTTGGGCTCAATTTCTCTCTTGTATGCTGCCTTCTATGTTTATTTCTTTTGTCTTTCTTCATTTGCATACTATAACTCTGAATCTTGAATTCGGTGTGCGATTGGGGACTGTACCCTAAAATTTGCCTGAAATATACATAGGGGAGGAAAAACATTATATTGATTTTCTTTTATGCTACCTAGTGGGTTGTGGTTTCTATTACATTTGCTTGTCCTAATCGTCGTTACTTTGAATCCTAAATTTTGATGAAAGGGAGAAGTAGAATCCTGGAGCTCACCTAGAGGATACATAGGAAGGTTAATGTGGCATTTCTTTCATTTATTCTTGGTGTTCTTTGTTGCTATTCAAGTTGTTAGTTAGTGATCGTGCTTCTTGTTCTCTCCCACTTTAAATCATTGATCTCTCTTCCCTTACTCCCTTTATTTCTTTCCTGCACCCTTACTCTATTTATCTCTTTCCTACATCCCTTATCTCAAAACACCAAAGTAGTTTAGCATAGGAGCCAGCCTTTCTCCGGATATTGGCACGAGGGACATCTCTTCCCTTTGGCCTTTCAATGTTGGTCTAGGTCTAGGGCACATACACTCACCCAAATCCTTTCCTAGGCAGATTTGATGACCAATAATTTTTGGCACGCTCGATGGGACCAAGGTCCCATATTTTAAGAACAAATCTCAAACCCGTCTTCATCGGGGCCAATAGTTCTAACCAGTTCCCGGTGTGACCCGGTCAGTCTCACCTGACTAGTGGTAGTGAGAATTGATGCTCTCATTATCGAAAGACTCTTAGCATCTGGCGACTCTGTTTACCTGAGAATCTTTAAGTCGTAAAGACCAGTACCAAAAGTTTGTGCCTTCATGCAAATGAGGTGGAGAGTTAGGAATAGAGGAGAGGAAACCGAGTTCTTTGAGCTAGATATCGACGCCTTTGGGGAGCGATCAAGGTTGGTTACCCCTGAGTCACTGTTACAAGGAACATCCTCATAAGAGGTTGATGTTGGCGAACAAGGCCTAACTTCTGATAATACAGCATCTAGTTTTCCTCCCAATCCTCCTAACTCACCGAAGCATCCTAGTGCCTCCATTCCTATTAGTTATCCTATTAGAAATCAAGGAGGAGATTTGGGGATCCCTATTTCTCAAAATCTAGGAGCAAGTATGGCACAACAGCAACAACAGCAATAGCAACAACAGCAAATGTAGTAGCAACAGCCACCCAGGTTGTTCCCAGCATGGGATTCTTTGTCTCCGCTAAATCTGGTAGGACAAGGGCAAGTGTCACCTGCTGCTATAAATAAGATCCCAATGTTTGATGGAACTGGGAAGACTGCTCTAGAACACATCCAGGACATAATCTCTCTGGTGGCGATCCATGACATCACAGAGGAGCGAATTATGGTAAAGCTTATGGTTCTTTCCCTTAGAGGAAAACTCCTCTACTGGTATAGATCTTTACCACCCGATACTATTACGATATGGGACCAGATAGTTGGGCAATTTATGGGAAACATTAATGAGTCCTCTGATCCTACCTCTCTCCTGCATCAGTTCACTTCAATCCAGAGACATCCACAATAAGAGATCGTAGACTTCAATGTTAGGTTCACTCGAACCTGGCAGAAAGTACCAATTGGACTTCGGCCAATTGACGAAGCTACAGCATACTATTTCCTTTGGCCTTTCAACCCTGATATCAGTATCATGGTAAGATATTCTAACATCAATACTTTTCCTAAGTTGTATGAGTTAGCCAAGAGGGCGAAAATGGATTTGATAGCTATGGGCAAGCTTCCCCAAACGATTTCGATGTCCATACTTCCTGAATTCCCTCAATCCTAGTATGCAAGTGTCGCTGCTTCACAGATCTCTGTCACCCCTACATACCTGATCTCATCTTGGAACTCGAATCCTATTGTGTCTCAAATCACCACCCCATAAATTCATTTTTCCACATTTTCAACTTCATAGCCCACTGTCAATTTGACATTCCCTGTACTGCCAGCACCACCTCAACACCCCGCCCTGCCTCCAATACCGAAGATGGCTTCATTGCCACTCGTTCCAAAATTCGATGATATGCAAGCTAAAATTCTGTAAGAGATGTAGTCTCTAAACTCCATAGTTCAGACGTTGTCCAACAACATGACCATTTTGAAGAAGAAGCAAGCGCAACAATAATTTCTATCGAGAAGGTCGTATCCTATGCCTACGCTTACCAAAGACCAAGCAGTCCAGCAAGGGAAGGCTTCGGTGAGAAATGCTGTAATTGATGAAGCTCCAAGAACTTCTGATTATGTATATTGGTGCTCTACATGCAATGATCTGCATTAAGAGAATACTTGCATGCTGCACCAACACTATGTACAAATGCTGGAGAGCAGTAGTCATGGTGGTCAAGTCAATGTCATCAGGCAAATGAGTCAGAACCTGGCAATTGGTGAAGAAGAATCGGTTACAGTGCTTACCAGAGGAGGAAAGAAGGTGATAGAAGTGGATGCTACTCAGATGGCTCCCTTAAAAGTGCATGCTCGACTCGAGAAGGTACAGTCATCTTCTTTGGCCCCAAATGAAGCTCCTCTGCTTGCACAGATCAAAGAAAAATCTCAAAAGGCTTCTACCGAACCACCTCAGGTAGAAACTAAGGAGTAGGCTAGGGAAAATCTCAAGTTTCCTTCACTGACTAAGTGACAAAGAGTTGAAGCTACGAAGTAGTATCGCACTAGATATGAGCTGAGAAAGGAACCCAAAATTCTTAGTTCCCTGGAGTACAACATTGTAGAGGAGTTAAAGAAGATTCCAGCCAAGATCAACTTGTACAATGCACTGCAACTACCTGGACAAGTGGACCTACTATAAGAATCACTGAAGACGACTAAAGCAAAAAAGGCAGCACCACTTGCTCTTGTGCAGACCCTATCCATATCCATTACGGGGAAGAATAGACCACATCTGTTCTACCTATCTCTATAGATGGAATGGTATATTGTACATAATTGTATGATTGACTTTGGGGCCGCGACAATAGTCATGCCAAGAGCAGTCTGTGAAGAGATAGGGATGGAATATATGTGAAGCAGCCAAGGTGTAATCCAATTGGATGGTACACCAGTGAAGACTATAGGAGTGATCAAATATATTCCTATTCAGCTACATTAAATGCCTCAAATAATGGTCATACAAGAGGTAGTGGTCATCGACCTGGAGCCATACTTTAGTATGTTCTTGTCAAGAGAATTCACAGCAAATCTGAGTGGATATCTGTCTATGGATTACTCTCATCTGGAGATTCCATTCAAAGGAAAGAATGTGAAGATCTACAATGAAAAGCCTTCTTCCTTCCTTGTGCAGAAGATGTCCGAAGAAGAGAGCAGTGATCCAGTGAATGCAATAGTGGAGCAAGTAGAGTAGGTGGACCTGGTCGAGGAATCTCTTACGCAACTAAGTTATGAAGATGAGTTCTCATTGGCAAACTTTAATGCCATGGTAGATACTGAGATAGGATGTTATGTGATCTCCAAGCCTGAGAAACACACCCAACCAGAGAATAGAACAAGTGCCCAAGAAGGACTATGGAAGTTGTTCTTCGATGGTGCTCAATGTAAAAATGACGTTGGGGTAGGGATTCTTCTAGTTTCACCATCCGAAGAGTAGAAGGAGTATTGCTACCGGTTGATATGGAGCTGCACCAACAATGCAGCAGAATATGAGGCATTATGCCTAGGACTCAAGAAAGCTGACAAGTTAGGCATAAAGCACCTCCAAATATTTTGGATATTTTGAACTAGTATGCAACCAGGTCACAAATAGATGCACTTCAAAGAAGCATTATCTAAAGTCGTACCGCAATAGGGTATGGGACCTGTGTGACCAGTTCGAGTCTCTCAATATACAGTCTATCCCATAAGAAAAGAATCGACATGCTGATGTTCTGGCATCCATTGCAGTCAAGTAATCTCCCATAGAAGACATGGAGCACAATCCCAAAGCTATGAGGATGATCTATAGACCCTCTGTCCCGGAAAAAGACCTACATTGGCAAGTCTTTGACAAGAACGAGCAGATTGTAAATTTCATGATTCAAGAAGCCGCCACAGTAGAAGAAAGAAGCCCTGACGAAGAAGAATATGAAGGGCTGGTTCAATTGAAGAATAACCACATTCCCAAGGGAATGATCACTCTTGAAAGCCTCTTTGATTAGAATGATCGAGCACTCTCTCACAGGATCAAAGTTAATGAAAAGTAGTATCATGATTTAGATCTTGAACCTGAAAAAGCAATAAAAGTTGGAACTGATTGCACTTCGAAAGAGATAGAATAGATCTAGACTCTATGCAAAAAGTATCCCGACGTAGTTGCTTGGTTTTATCAAGACCTCAGGGGATACGATCGACAGCTGATCTAGCATACAATTGAATTACAGGAGGGGGTCAAACCCTTCTGACAAAAGCAAAGGTCGATTAATTTGAAGATCGAGGTCCTAATGAAGGTTGAACTCCTAAAAATGCTTGAGGCAAAGATAATTTATCCCATCAAGCATTCTTCATGGGTAGCAAACCTAGTCCTCATCAAAAAAAAGAACAGAGATATACGGTTATGCATGGACTTTCGTAACCTAAACTAGGATTCTCTCAAAGATCACTACCCTCTTTCGTAAATCGATCAGATTTTGCACTCGGTGGTTGGAGCTCAACGCTTCTCTCTACTCGATGGTTTCTTTGGATACAATCAAATCTGGTTCAGAAGCGAAGACCAACATAAAACAGTGTTCACCACCAAGTGGGGAACATTTGCTTACCAGTGAATGTCATTTGGCCTTTCGAATGCTGGTGCCACTTTCCAAAGGGTGATGGATCTAGCTTTTGGCGAGCTTCTGAATAATGTTATCGTCATCTATCTAGATGACATGACCATTTTCTCTTGAAGAAGAGAGGATCACACTATACATCTACAACAAATTTTTGAAAAATGCCAAGAGTTTTGCATCTCATTCAATCTAAAGAAGTCCATATTCGTAGTCAACGAAGGAAAGTTGTTGGGACATGCGATATCAAAAAAAGGCCTCACTATAGATCCTGACAAAGTCGAGGCTCTGTCGAAGCTCCCACTCCCAGTAGACAAGAAAGGACTTCAATATTTCTTCGACCAGATCAACTTTGTGAGGAAGTTTGTCCCTGATTTTGCCCAAGTCATCAAGCCGATGTCTGAAATTTTAAATAAGGGCACCGAATTCATCTGGATGGAAGAGAGAAAGGAGGTATTCAAATATATTAAGGCCCAAATCACTTAGGCGCAGGTCCTGATCAACCCTTTCTATAGTTGAGATTTTATCTTGTATGCCATAGGTGAACCCAAGAGCTATGTTGCAGTCTTGACACAAAAAAGGGAAGACGACGAAGAGCGTCCCATTGTGTTTTTGAGCCAAGTGATCAATCCCCATGAAGAGAAATACAATTTCATAGAACGTCAGGTGCATGTAGTAATGAAATCCCTCAGGAAGTTCAAGCAGTTCATTTCCCAAAGTCGGGTTATGATCTTTGTCATTCACCTCGACGTGCGTAATTTCATCATTCAAGGAGAATTAGGTAGCAAGAGAGTCATTTGGGTGAACAAGATACAAGAATTTGACATTGAGATCAAGCCCACTAAACTGGTTCATGATCGCGCATTGTGTCAAGAATTGGCAAAAAGTGCAACGGCCGAAGTGACAAAATCTCAATGGGATGACTCGCTAGACGAAGGATGCTTCATGAACCAGGAGGAGGACGAGAAATATTGGGTTAGTGAAATAGTTGAATATTTCAACATCGACAGATGTCCTTCACATTTAAATGCTTCGTAGTGAAGACATTTTAGGATGCGGTCCTCCTGATACACTCTACGCCCCGAAGGCCTATTTTTCAGAAACATTGATGGTGTCCTTCTCAAGTGCATAAAAGATGATGATAAAAGGAGAGTCCTGGGAGAATTTCATTCAAGATTATCTAGAGGTCACTTTTTAGGGAGAATAACAACACTAAAGATCATCAAGGCGGGTTATTATTGGCCCACACTCTTTGTCGATGCCTTCGCAGTTTGTCGCAAATGCAAGTAGTGTCAGAAGTTCGTCGGCCAAAGCAAAAATGCTACAATGCCCCTCCAACTGATACAAGTAGAAATTTCCTTTCAATAATGGGGGTTGGACTTCATAGGGGTCATATCCTCAAACTCCTCCATGGGACATAAGTTCATCCTGACCGCAAATGACTACTTCACCAGGTGGGCCGAAGTGATTCCTATGAAGCATGCAGATCAAGAGACTGTAATCGCCTTCCTAGAAGGGTTGATCACCAGGTTCAGCATCCTTGAAGCAATCATCACAAACAATGGTCCTGGCTTCACAGGCACCAAAATCAATGATTTCTTCCACAAATATGGGATATATCATAAATTATCCTCCAACTACTATCCACAGGGCAACGACTTGGTGGAATCAACCAACAAGACTCTGTTGAGGGTGCTAAGGAAGCTTATAGAGCAAAACAAAAGGATTTGGCATCTCCTTCTAGATCGGGCCTTGTGGGCCGATCGAATTTTTATCAAGAAGTCAATCAAGACTTCACCTTATGCCCTGGTCTACGGCAAGGAGGCCATCTTACCCACCCATGTGGATATCCCTGCACTACAGCTATGAGAAGAAGAAGATGGAGTTAGTCCAATGGAAAATAGATTAGCTCAACTGTTGCAGCTATAGGAGCACCACGAGGAAGCCTACTAGAACTTCGCTAAGCATGCTCAGGTCACCTAATATTGGTTCAAGAAAAAATCATCTGATCGCACATTCAAAATGGGAGATCTGGTATGGAAGTGGGACTCCTGAAAGGCCAAGCCTAGGAATCATGACAAGTTAGATGCCTTATGGGATGTGTCATTAAAAATTGTGAAGGTGAACTCGGCCAACTCTTTCATCCTAAAATATGTAGATGGCCAGGTTTTGCCGATCTCTGTCAATGGTCTTCATCTAAAGACTTTTCATCGCTGAGGTAAAACTCTTGTAAAAAAAAAACGTGTATGTAATTTTGTATATAATTTTCATTTGTGTATATACGTCCTGTTCTGAGATGCAAAATCCAAGAACTACACTCCAAAATCTCCTTCAGGGACTTTTGATGCAAAGTAGCAGTTGCAAGGAGGTTCGCAGTGAAGCACTTTGCCCTCAAAATGGCTAAACCCAAATTCAAACGAAGGCACGAAAAGAGCTTCACACCTGAAGCATTTTAAGAAGCCACTTCGAGCAAAAGTTTTGTGAAGTAGATTTTAAAAGGAGCCTTGGAAAAGTAGTTTCTGAAGCAGGGTTGGTGAAGCAATTTCCAAATAAGGCAAGCTTCGTTAGGCGGTCTTCGCGAAGCAAGGTGGCAGCACGACGAGGAAGAAGAGGGGGCGCTCATTGGCTCAAGTTGAGAAATGCACTATTTTTTATTTAAAAGCTAGAAAGTTACATAAGGTAAAGAAGGTCCCTAAGGTCCAGAAGCCCCTAGATGAAATGAATCTAGCGGACTACGATTATCAGGAAAAGACCAAGGACCTGGAGCACCTGAACATAGACAATGAGTCTGCATCTATGTATGTCAGGATCGAGACTTTTCGAGTGCACACAAACATCGCTAACCAGTGTAGATTTGAAGAGTGAGTGCTAATATCAAACTAGAGGAAGATCTGGTGAGGACCCGGTCCAAGTTAGCAGATGTCGAGGAGCAGTGCAAGCTCATGAGGAAAGAAGCACATGCCCTAAAATTGCAGATACAACTGGAGTGTACAGCTAAAAATCAAGCACAGAGATAGGCCGAGAATGATCTAAAGGCCAAAGATATTGAAGGAAAAATCTTGCAGATGTAGAATTAGCTGTACAAAAAGGAGGTCCTAGGGCTGTGTTACAGGAGTAGAATCAAGGAGATTCGCTAGCACTTGCTCAAAAACTTCAGATCTCGGGCCTCCAGTGCCCTTTCAATTTTGGCCTATATCATGGAAGCCTGAAATTTCACTGTCGAAGGAGGGCCAATCATCGATGAGATCACTCAAAAAGCTAGAGGCCGACTCAAATTAGCTTTCGATGTCCAAAGCACCAAATATCAAGACTTGCAGGTCCCTGCGATGAGTTGAATAGCTAGGGATTGGTCTATAGCCCGGGCCACAGTTCGCACCTTCTTCTCTAAGGTGCAAAAAACGTAGAAGGTGAAGGACCTCCTGTATGTGTTCAAGAACGAGCAGCGTACATCAATGGGCTATTTTCAAGATCTCTCTTCCATGGGATTCTCGAGTTTCACAGATGATGATGGAAACCTCCTGACCAAAGAAGATATTAAGCCGACATGGCTTTAGTTTGAAAGTAACATCTCAGAGATAGACAGATGGGTGGAACCAATAACAAAAAGGTAGATCATAGATTTCCTTCTGAGATACTACAATCTCATAGCCTGCCTGAATGATCTGTATACTAGAGCCCAACATGCTGATATCGGGCAGATTGATCGGTTCCACATTTTTATCAAGGATCTACAAGATCTAGAACCTTTCTCGAAGGGTGCCTGGTCTCAGGTCCGTCGAACCATGAAGAAACTCCACGATTGTCTTGCCCCATCACTGTAGTAGGAAGCTGCTCCCGAAGAAGCCACATCGACAGAAGAAGGAGGAGGAGAAGGATCTGGAGGTGACTCTGGCCCAATGGATCAAAACTAAGGGTTCTCCCACTGATATGAGCTCATTGCCCCGTGAGCCGCAAAGAATGTTGATAATTTTGTCACATTACACAAGGGGTAGAAAAGGAAATCAAAATTTTGTACAGTGTTTTTGTAAAGTATTTCTTTGTTGTTTTTTATTTTGCAAAGTTACAGCAATTTTTGCTTTCCCTGCCATCCCCTTTGTACATAAAATGGAAAAGAAAGAGCTTCGCTACCGAACAGACTAGGGAAAAGAGCTTCACCGAAAGAAAATGATAAGAACTTCACACCCAAGGCATTTCCAGCACTACTTCAGGTAAAAATTTTATGAAGTAGTGTTGCCGAAGAAGAATACAAGGGAAGCGATAAAAAGAACTTCGAGCCCGAAATGCTTCAAACCACTACTTTAGGTGAAAGTTGTGTGAAATAGTTTCAAAATAATAACTTCACCGAAGAATGAAAGTCTAGACCACGATCCAAGTTTGAAAAGAACTTTAGGCCCGAAGCATTTCCAGAAAATACTTCGTCTAGAAGACTAGCGAAGCGAAACTCAAAGAAACATTGAATATTACTTCACTACGAAACTGTCGAAACACCTACTTCGGGCCTCCTCACCAGCGAACCATTTCTACATCATTGAAAACCATAATGAAGCATCCACTTCGGCTAGTTTTCATGCGAAGCATTTTCAACCAAAGTGCTGGTAGCCGAGAAGAACAAAGCATTTTTGAAGGCAAGAATATGTTTCAGTTGAAACCTTCCCAAACCATAATTTTGAATGAGGATCACAGCGAAGTATTTCTCTAAGGCATCAGCAAAGCATTTGTGTCAGCAAAGCAACAAGGAGGAAGTCTACTTTGGCACTCATCACCCCCGAAGCAGTTTTGCGAAGCTCCATTTTGTGAAGTATGAATCAAGGAGGAGTTATTGCTTCGACCTGAATCCATTACACCCGAACATCCAGTGAAGTGCATTCACGGACACACACTCCAAGTTAGGGATTTTCTCAAGGTAATCAAGTGCCTCATAAATGCATTTTTTCATGCTCGATAAGCTCATTGCTCATTTTTGGCAATTGGAAACGAAGTATCAGTCCATGATGAAGAGCCCGATGATCATGGCGGCCACTCGAACACTGCACCCAAAGACCAAGGATGCTCAGACAGCTCATTAATGTATCTTTCCATGGTTGACCCAGTCACAGTTGCCAGTTTTTATAACAGATTTGATAGCTCAATCACGAGAGCCTCGGGGAGCTGACTTCTCAAGGCTCGAGGTCGTACTTCTCCTTTCTATGTAATAATGACTCAGAGGGTCGGGTCCTCTATAAAAACCTAGGCATTGTAATGTAAGAAGGGGGGAACTTTCTGCTAGAAATTTGTTGTAACTTGATGTCCTACGATTAATACTAAAGAGCTTTGGGCTCAATTTCTCTCTTGTATGCTACCTTCTGTGTTTATTTCTTTTGTCTTTCTTCATTTGCATACTTTAACTCTGAATCTTGAATTTGATGTGTGATTGGGGACTGTACCCTAAAATTCGCCTGAAGGATACATAGGGGAGGAAAAATGCTATATTGATTTTCTTTTATGCTGCCTAGTGGGTTGTGGTTTCTGTTACATTCACTTGTCCTAATTGTCGTTACTCTGAACCCTGAATTTCGACGAAAGGGAGAAGGAGAATCCTGGATCTCACCCAGAGGATACATAGGAAGGTTAATGTGGCATTTATTTTATTTATTTTTGGTGTTATTTTCTGCTATTCAATTTGTTAGTTAGTTATCGTGCTTCCTATTCTCTCCCACTTTAAATAATTGATCTCTCTTCCCTTACTCCCTTTATTTCTTTCTTTCACCCTTACTCTGTTTATCTCTTTCCTGCATCCCTTATCTCAAAACACCAAAGTAGTTTAGCATAGGAGCTAGCCTTTCTTTGAATATTAGCATGAGGGGCATCTCTTCCCTTTGATCTTTCAATGTTGGTCCAGGTCTAGGGTGCATACACTCACCCAAATCCTTTCCTAGGTAGATTTGATGACCAACAAGTATTATATGTGTCATCACATCCGTTTTGAAAGTTTTGAGATCTTCATAAGTCCAAGCAAAACATTATTTGTTCTTTTTTAGGAAAACTGATATATCCAGCTTTTTCTTTAGCAGGTAATGCCATGTCTACTTTAACTATTCTAGGTTCTTTCATCGATCCAATATTAATATCCTCATATATCACTTCTCTGTGTATAAGTTTATAATCTTTGTCAAAGTCATCAAATAGGCTTTCAAGAGACACCAATCCTTTGGGTATTCTATTAGTTTTCAACTGGATTACTTCTACAGGCTCTCCTATTTGATCTTTTAGCTTTTCTTTGTATTTTTCATCACATATTACATCTGCCTATTGATTTTGTAAAGTCATAAAATCCTTAATATCTATATCATCTTGAAAGACCTAAATATAGACTATGTTATCTGGCATAGAATGTTTGTAGACTGAAATAGTTGGAAATCTATCCATATATTATGTAGTTATTTTTGGGTGATCTAGACCTGAGGCATTCATACCTAAGAGATCTACAACATGATTTTTTTCTCTAGGAATATATGAAATATTGAAAGCCAAAAAATTATCAATTTCTTCCAGTACTGCATTTCTATACTGCTTAAGTCTAGGATGCTTGGTCTGATATTTACCTTTAATTTGCAGTATAATAAGTTATGCATCCCTTGTTACAGTTAAGTAGTGATTACCTAACTCTTTTGCTTTCCATATCTCTAATAGTAAATCTTCATACTTAGCTACATTGTTTATGCAAGGAAATTACAATCTGTAAGGTATACTAAGGTAGTATCCTTTAATATCAATAAAATTTACACCTGCACCTGCTCCAGATTAGGATTTAGTCTCATAAAATGACATGGTCCACATTTCTTGGGTTAATACTCGATTTGATTTAGTATCAGTTATTCTCATATCTTCTGGATCCATGTTCTTTGCATTTGATACTTCCATCAGGAATGGGTTGTGCCATATTGAATAGACTTCCATCCCTTTTTCTTCCATGGAGTTAACTAAGTTAATCATGGTTTCATTTGTTTGAATTAACTCTATGGAGTGTTTGTTGAATTGTTCCCTTCTCAAAATTATATTCTCCTTATCTGATATGGATATGGTAGCATAAGACGAGTCTAGTTGTATTGATCCCCCTAGTTGTTCTGCCCAATGCCTACTGAGTAAAAGTGATAAGAATGGGTCAATATCAACTACTGCTATATCCATGACAATGCCCTTTTTGGGGTGTTGGTCTAGGAAAACTAATAATCCAGTTATCACCCCTACATAGTGAATTTATCTACTGTCCATTACAAAAACAAGAGCAGAATCTCTAGTACATATTAATCCCATTTGGTCAGTTATTAGCTTAGGCATGATATTATGTGAAGCTCCATTGTCAAGCATGCAATTATGAATCACATATCTTTCCCCTTCATTTGAATTATATCTTAATGACATGTAGAAGGGTATGACAGAAGATGGTGATCTTGTATCATGTTGATTTTTTCTAGCAGCATGACAAGTACGGTCTTCTTTCTGCTCTACTAATCCAAAAGCTCTGCATACTTGTTCTCTGTATGTTTGAACTTTCATAAGTTTAACAAATGTGATATTAACTTTTTGCTTACTGATTTCTAACCCAGCATCAAATTCTATCTTCTTTATATCCAATGGTTTATTACTTTCTTCTTTGGGAACTTCTTCCATTGATTCTATTACCTCATGAGTGATTTTGTTAGGGTTCCTATCAGTTTTCTCTTTACTAATATTTTTATTGGTGAAAGTTTGTCTTCTTATTTCATTTGTAGATAATTTCTCTATTCTTTTAGGGACTGTTCTATTCCTTAAATTTAAAACATGGGTTGCCTCTAATTCTTCAACCTCTTGAGCAATGGAGATCAATTTCCCTTGCTTCATCTTATCATATCTTGACTCATGTGATTTCTATAAGATTTTAGTTCCTTCAGTTACTAAGATATGAGGATGATGATTTGAAGCATATTTATCCATGTCTTCTTCAAACAGCCTTTCTCTGAATTCATCTTCAATGGACCAACATGCATTGATTCTTATATCCTCTTTTGATTCTGCATGCATATCTACATTACGTTGATCACTTAGGTGTATTCCACATGCATCAAGGTTATGGGGTGCATCACAAGTAGAGCAAAAATAAGTAAAACCTTTAGCTACATTGACAGATGGAATTGGGTTAGGGACATTGTTCTGATCCCTGTCAGAATCTCTATTTTTCCAGTTGTTATTCCCATTACCCCTATTCTTATTCCCTTCTTCAAAACCATTGTTGTTTCCCCAATTCTTGTTGTAATTTTTCTTAAATGGGGGACGGTTGTCAACATGTGGTCGCTATGTCTATGAAGATTCACCGTTATTTCCATTTCTTTCAATTCTTGCTAACCTATTACTCATGTTGTTGAACATTTTTGTCATTTGACTGGTCAACTTCTCCACAAGATCAATTTTAGTTCTTCTTTGTATATCAAAAGCCACTCTCTTAGGTTTTCTCTTAGGCATGTTAACCTCTAAATAATAAGGCTTCATCTTACCACTATCAAGCATATTTCTTTCTATATCCATTGCTTTTTCCATACAACCATCAATGGTAGTGGTTTGTTCTTGCCTTAATTCATAGTTAAAATCTCCTTGAAAAGCATTCTTATAAAAACAAATAGATCGAATATCACTAGGCCTGAGGTTGGTAGGGATTTTGTTTCTTGTTTTTGAAAAACTTTTGTTAAAATCACTAACGACATCATTTTCTTTCTTCTTCATAGTGGCTAGCTCAGTTAACAATGATTGTTCATTTTTCCTTTCACCATACTTCATTAGGAACACCTCTTCCATTTTGGTGAAGTCTGGGATATCATTGTTAGGAAGGGAATTAAACCATTCTCTAGCATATTTTTCTAAAGTTTGTAGAAATAGTCTTAATACTACATCTTCATGTTCAACTTCCAGACTGTCCATTGCATATAAGAAACTTTTGATATGATCCTCTCCGATTCATCGAACTATTTCCTAAAAAATTAGGGAGGTATTTGTGAGCTTTACTGGGTAAGGCATTTAAATTTATAGGTAATACAAAAGGCTTATATCTGTTAGTTCTCCACAAATGAACATTACCCTGAGCCATTGCTACTATAGAATTTAATTTCACAGATGTAGTACCTACAGTGGTATGGGTCTGGGTAGCTTGAACGTAAACTGATGAATTATCTACCTTTGAATAAGAATAATCACATATATCTTCTACTATTGATTTTAAACGTTCATCTATAGTAATATTACCAATAATAGTATTCTGAATTTTCTTCACGTACCTTTTACAACTAGAATTTAATCTATTATTATAAATAGTATACTTAAAAAGTAGAGTTTTCTGGGTATGTATAAATACCTCTAGTTTCTCAAGTTCTGTAAATAGCTCCTTACCACTTCTCCTGATGTTCGCCAACATGTTTTGTTCTCTTTTTTTATTTTTTTCTTCTAGGTTTGTCCAACAGAGTTGCCAACACCAAGGTGCAAAAAGAATAGAGTATACTCTTATCAAGAACGCTTGATATTATCTCTCATCCTCACAAGAGTGGGTTCTTGGGGAAATTCAATAAAATCAAGAAACGAGAATTGGGTAAAATAAAGAACGTAAAAACAATAAAAATTAAAACAAACATTATTTATTTAAACTGGCCACCCGTTGTTTTAAAATAATGTCATTCGATAACCAAAATTAAGATGATATGATCTTAACATATAAGTTCGTCCCCGACAACAATGCCAAAAAACTATTGGAACTGATTCTTGCATTCGTAGGATTTCAGTTATCACACTATAAGAGCCCGTTTGAAACCAATGAGCTATTACAGGCTCTGGTCGACCTGCCTCATGTTTTGCTAAACACAAATATTGCTAAAGAAGACTGTAGAATGGGTAAGGAAACCCCAACGGTAATTCTTTGATTGAACTTCTAATTACACGCTCCAGATTTATATTAATCTATAAGTATTCTTTTTAAAATGACCAAGCATGAAAAAACAACCAATTGTTATGCCTTATGCAGACCGGTGCCTAGATTCATTAGGTTGTTATAGCAATTTAACAATAATTTTAATATGAAACAAAAAGAATGGGAGGAGAAGAATTGGTGTTCTTAATCTCATTCGAATATCGCAATAAACTCAAGAGTTAACCAACAAAAGAAATGCATATAATGTGTTCAAATAATGTAACCCATTATACAGTGACACATAGTACTAAGACAAAGATATGACAGGAATAAAATCTAGAATTGTATTAATTTCATAAAATATTACATGCAGAGTGGGTAAGATGCCTTTTAACTCTATTTTTCTTAAAGAAATACATCAATACAATGAAGAGGACTCTGTTCAAATAATGTAACAGGTCTCTCCAACTCTTCTTGTTACAATCTGGTAACAATAGAGTCTTTGAATCCTAGGCTCAAGAAGGTAGGAAATGATATAAGCTTCTTGAATGCTTTCCTATCACAATCCTACAAAGCAAAGGGAACAAAAAGGAATGAGAAAGGAAAATAGACATAGAAGGGGAGACAATAGCACAACTAACCAAGAACTCAAGTATACCTCTTAGAAAAAAATGTTATTCTCTCTAATTACTTTATGCAGAGTTTGTCCTCAGCTACCTCTTCTGATAGCCTTTGGTTCTTGATTTTGTTATTTTTGGTTGATTCCTAGCCTTACACTTGTCAGTATCTGATTGAACCTGTTCTATATGTTGTCCAGCTAGTGTGGCTCTAAACTCGCTGTTAAGGTTCTCTGGACTGAAGGGAGCTCTTTGCTATTTTAATTTGGCCTTTTTGCTCTCTCTGGTTGGACTTATAAACTAAGGATTCAGCATTATATTTTTCATTTTTGTTCTTCTTGTCTTGTCCACTATGCTTGGCTATTAGGGACCGGCCAGGCTATCATCATGAATTCTAGATGAGGAATAGAAGGGGACTCAATGTGATGGTGAAGACAAGGGGTGGCATGCAAGTGGAAAATGGATGGAGTTACACTGATCACAAGATAGAGTGAATAAGTAAGGATGGTGAGGGTCTGATGGATGGAATTATGGGGGGTAAATGGTAAGAGGTGGTAGTGTTTGAGGGTGACATACTAGGAAAAATGTCAGGATGGTCAAGGAGGAATGCCCAGGAGGAGGAGGGCAATGGTAAGTAGGAAGAATGTGGGAATGGACAACAATGTTTGGAAGCACCTATAATTTACTTCCATAACTATACTTCATCGAAGTGCTCCCCTGGTAACTATATTCCATTAAAGTGCGGATTGAATGAATTTTTGAAAATCTAAGCCATGCTTTCTTTTTCATGCACTTCCTTCACATTAAGTATTTGCAGAACAAAAAATGATAGTATTTGAGTCCTTTATGCTCCATTGTTTTCTTTTGCGGATGCTTTAACTCTTCCTTATTGTCTCTTATTTATAAGTCTGTGACTATGCTTTATAGTCGTATCTTGTGGTACACCCTTATTCTAGTGAGATAATACATGATCTGGTGACATGCTTGAGCGTTAGGATTTATCTTTTATTTGGTTTTCTTTGTCCTTACCAAGGTACTATACACGTTATTTTTTTTATTTCTTCAAATCTTTCCTTCCATAAGTATTCTTCTGGATTCATAGCTTCTATGCATACTATTTTGACTCCGTCTTGGCTATTGATTTTCGTAATGTCTTTCAGTGTACCTTGTTGTGATCGAGTCACTTCTTTGATTTCTACCTTGATATATGTTGAAGGCATTTCTGTGAAGTGATCATCCTTCTCTAGAAGCTTGGTCTATTGAATCTTTCTTGTTGGTTCATGATCTTCATAGGTTCCATCATGGCCGTTTTTGGTATTCTTAAACCTGCAAGAGTGTTGGTTTTTAAAAATTTGAATACATTAGTCAATGGTGATTTTATTTTTATTGATATCTTCGTATCTATTGGGTTAGAGATTGGACAACATTCAGTCACTTGACTAGCCTTTATTGTATCACTTTCTTAAATATTTTATAACCGGTAGGTTAGATAGCCGAAAGATGCATGCTTTGAACTTTCTTCATTTGATGAAGATGGTGATTAATAATGTGCTAATGCCTTTGTTAAGAATGTTTAAATTTTAATTAATCAGACATCTATTTTAAACTTACCTTCGATTTACCTTTGGATCATGTGCTATCGTTGTATCTGAGTGGAGGTCAAGCGTACCTGTTATATTTGTCGAAGATGCTCTTTGTTTAACCCTTTTGCATTCTTCATTTGACTCTGGATCTTTCGCAACTATTGGATCTCTTTTTTCTCGATGAAGCGCTATCGTTAGATTATTGGTAGTTGATTCATCGCTTAATTCTTTGGTTCATGTGTTGCCATCAATTTTCCTAAGTAGAGTTAGTGCGACCGTCAATATCATGGGACCTGCATGATTGTTAGTCTATAGGTACTTGATTAATTTGGTTAATCATGCTTATATGGTCAAAAAAATTAGGTCTAATAATAATTCATTAAAACATGATTAATGTGAAAGACTATATATTTATCGATTTAACTTTCTAGTAATATGGTATGTTAATCCTCGTTTAATCATAGTTAGCCTAGTGATTACCACCTTAACCTTGTTGTATTAAACCTAGGCATTTAAAGGACTTTTATCTCTTTGAGCAATCACCATTATATTATATCGTGATGAGAGCACTACCGTTGGATCATGCATATGCACATAGATTTTAATGAAGGGGAAAAACACATGTACCTTGGATTGATTAATCGATTGTTTAGACTAACCTCCGATCATCTCTATGCATGCGCACCATTGGATCCGAGGAGATATGAGCATCGTCGTTAGATCCATACATTATTTAATTCTTTTTTTTTGCTTTGGATCATTTGTCATCGCCATTGAATTTTGCATCCGTTGATCTTTGGGCTTGTTCGGGCACTGCCGTCGGATCTCTTGTAAGATGCATGCTACATAGCTAAAAACATAAACTCTTTGATTTTTATTAATCATGATTAAGCCGAAAAGGGGGGTAATTATTCAGCGTATTAGACCCTTGCTAATCATGTAATTAACTTTACCTTTTTTGACATCTTACCATTTATGATTTCAATGCGGCTATTGGATCTAAGTGGAGATAAGCATCGTCGTCAGATTTAGTCAACCTATGCGTTAGTTTATCCAAGGGTGCATAATATTAATCCTAATTAAGCTGAAATGGGGATGATTATCCAATGTGTTAGACCCTCGCTAATGATGTAAATAACTTTAATTAATTTTTTGAAATCTTAAAACACTTTAATGCAACTTCAGTGAGCGCGCTATCGTTAGATCGATTATCAATTGAGCGCAGTCGTTTGATCTTGGTAACCATCCCAATGATTAATCCAAATGGGGCACATATTTTAATATTGATTTTAAAGTGCAATTTAATTGGAACACGCGTGACCGTTGATCTAGACGTCGCATGGGCACGATCATCCGATCTGTCAGACTTGCTCATTGTTTAACTGATAGCTTGACCCATTTTGACCCTTTTAAATCTTTGATTCTTTGGAGGACACGTAGCTATTGATTTAATCTTGGATTCGGTGCATCCATTGATTTTATCAAAGTTGCATTGATTTTAATTTATTAAGGTCTTTTTTTTATCTTAGGGTTCATTTTGAATGTGCATCTGTTAGATTTATTTTGCTGAATGTGCAAATGTTCGATTAATTCCTAGATGCAAACTCTTTAACTTTGACTATGGCTTTGACTTTTGACTTATCCCTTTGTTTAATTTCGTTAATGCATTGTCGTTCGATTTCTTTTGGATTGAGCGTGGCCCTTGGATTAAATCTGAGGTGCTCGCTTGTTTGCTTAGTGGGGTACATACCTTTAGGTTTTAATAAATATTTGCTTCAGACCTAAGTTTTAGGATCTTGAGACCATGGTAAAATTTTAACCGACTTTATGATTTGAGGATTTTTATTAATCGGTTTAGGCCTAAGGGGGTTTTTTAATTGAATGTTGGATTTCGGCTTAGGGATTTAATTGAAATTTTTTGCCCTTTTCACCTTGAGGATATTAGATTAATCGAAAGAGGTATACCTTACAAACAACCAAGGTTTAGACATAATTTAACCAAATGAAAAATTAAATTACTCACCACAACTCAAACAGTGACCAACATCATTAACAATTTGATTAAAACCAAAAATTTAAATTTGGGGGTTTCAAAGTTGAGTCAAATTTAGCTCCAAAAGCACCTTACTTAGGTAGGTGCCTTACTGAGGTAGGTGCCTTACTGAGGTATGCGCCTTACTAAGGTAAGCACCAAATTGAGGTAGGCATTTTACTAAGGCAACTTAATGAGGTAGAAGCCTTACTAAGGTAGGTGCCTTACTTAAGTAGGCACCTTACTGAAGTAGGCATCTAGTAGGTACCTTACTCAAGTAGGCACCGAGCAGGTACCTTGCTCCATCAGAAAAGGTATGCACCGATCATTGTCCATCAATGGAGGGATGTACCGCTCAATGTCCATCAGCAGAGGCACTTGATCACAGTGGAAAAAAAATAAAAAATAATAATGGTACCTTGATGTCATACATCAAGAGTGCACTGATTATTAAAAAAAAAGAGGGAAAAACACATTGATGTCATGCGTCGAAAATGTCGTCATTAAAAAAAAAAAAAACCTGCACATAATCTATCTTGCTTAGCATAAAATTTATTTTGCTGCTTTCATGTGTTGTATGGAAAGTGCCCACATGCAAGCTGTGGGTATCCTAAGATCCAGGGCCTAATAGGAACGGATTGCACTAAACTGCATTTTAGTTTTTCTTGATTTCTTTTGTAGGTGAATCGGCTTAATCGTATGGAAAATATGCATCTTGGGAAATAAGGCCTAAACCGGCTCAACATCCATGAACCTGCACATTGTTTTAGGGAGGTAAAAACTTAAATGTTTCCATCTGGGCATGGATGTGGGTGTTAATTTCCTACAAAGGGAAGATGTACCCACCTCTGTGTTTGGGGTAAATTAGATGCTGATACAGTACAAAAAAGATAATTTGAGGGATTGATCAACTCTACCATAGCAGACACATTAACAACTGCTCACTTTTCAACACCAAGAGGGCACCTTGATTTCATGCATTCTATCTCATGTATTTTTTGGTGCACTGGTTATTGGAAAGTTTAAAAAAAAGAGAATCAGATGGCTGGGAAAGAGAAGAGTACTAAAAAATATATTTGCAGCTCTTCCTAGAGAAGAGAACTACAAATCCACTTTATCTCAGCATTGCTCAACTTCTTCTCCCTAGATTGGGGGTTCTTGTTGCTCAGTGTGGGACCTAATGTTCAGAGGGCTACAAAACTGTTACACAGAGGGACCTATTACTAGTGATTATGGCATCACCAATTTAAATTTGGGGAGAAGTTGGGTGAACTTGAATCTCATGCAAATGAAAACAAATCCCATGTTTTCTCGACTTCATTTCCACTAAAAGGCGATGTAGGACTCACACAGAATAACTTGACATCATCAAAATTTGTTTTATGAGAACACCATAAAAAAATATTCACTGTGATAGCAGCAACACTCAGAGCCAGAGCAATAGTGATGATTAGTGGTATGGAGGAAGAAGACAAGCACAAAAAGAAACAAATAAAAATAAAAATAAAAAATTCTCTAGAAGAACCAACGCCACAACAATCCCATTTTTGGGAACACCATGGTTATAGGTAGAATGAAGACATTTCACAAAATCGGCATCATACAGATCAGAATCTACAAAATTCACCCAGGTATGTACTATGTTTTTCATTGATTATGTGCATAGTTATTTTAAAAATAATTTCTATGCTAAAATTAGTAGATGCCCTTTAAATTCTCTCTATCAAACTTTCCCATAAAAATTCAAGCACATGACATGCCCTAGATATGAGAAAAACTTCCTCAAAATAATTAATTAAATATATATATATAATATATATAAATAAATAAATCTAGTCGCAGCAGGATGGCATAATCTTCGATCCAGATTTTAGAGGCAATCTAGACGGTGAATTGCAAAGCTAAATAGCGGTCTGGGTAACCTTCACCATCGTCTGACTTTGGCTTGTACTCTAGAGCAGAATAAAAATATTTGGCTCCAATCTGGCAGTGGATTCACAGAGGAACAAAAGAACACCCGCTCCAATTTGGAGCAATTGTAGTTTTTCCCACAACACTTCTCTTTATGTCACAATTCTTGAGCGGGATGGAAATCTATGAAAATATTTGGGAGCGTAATGGCATTCAGTAGAAAATACAATGGATTGGAGTTACAATTATCTCATGTCACCCTTTAGTTTGAAACTGAGCGGAACAATAATCCACTGGAAGATACATGGATGCAGAAGCTGACTATAAATCCATTTAAAAAAAAAATAGAAGAAAAAAATTGTGGCATTTAGGTGAATAAATTTTGCACTTCTGTATTGTGAAAAAGATGGCCAGCACATGTAGACAATGCTACTTTGTACCACAAAGGAGGGTCAACATGTTTCATACATGGGCAAACATAGTGGCAGGTGACCACACTTATTTTTAAATTTGGTCTCACCAAATTTGACCAATATACAAAACTAAAAAATGTGGCCCTATGATAGCTACCTGAAGGCTTGGATGGGCAATTACACAATAACATTTATCAAAATCAGTGTAGTGTGCTTTCACAGGTGTCGTAGTGCTTAAATAAAAATAGAGTGTAGTGGTAATTTGGTCTAAATAGTGTGGTCATGATTTACCCATTTTCCCACAATGATCAGTCATGATGTGTTTCTAACTTCTATGGGTGCAAATGTGCTTAATGAAAAAAAATCAACAGTGCTCAAAAACAGTGCCCATGAAGAAAAATAGAGATGCTGAAGGCCATTGAAAAAAAAGAAAAAAATTATTATTATTATTATTATTATTATTATTATTCGGGGGGCTGTTGTCACGAGGACATGACAATCTTTAGGCATGGGGGGATGATGAGCACTATAAATGCTCATTTTATATACACTGTTAAGGGGTATCATTGCTAGTTTAATTAGCATTAGAAATATATTTTTATTTAACTTATGCATATAATTGATAGAAAATCCGGTATTATGCTTGACTAGTGTTTTTAGTGGAAACTATGTATAAATGTAGGTTTTGCTACTAATTTGGGGTTTTCTAATCTACACCCCAAATGGACATGGCATGCTTCTTCTTGATTGCATCTAAGGTATATGGAGTAGGTACCTTACTCCCATACATGGGAGGTGCCTTACTCTAGCGCCTTACTCCCATACATGGGAGGTGCCTTACTCTAGTGCCTTACTCCCATACATGGGAGGCACCTTGTTCCCATGTATGAGAGGCACCTTATTGGCTCCTTACTCCCACACATTGTAAGAGCTTGCATTAGAGACTAAGTCAACATTGACTAGGTAGACCAAGGGGCTAAGGAGGAGGTTGCACGTGAAGACAGAGGAGAACTATTTTTTTTTTGGTAATATTAAGTAATGGGGGTTTTGACCAGGAATTCCCCAACCTGTTACAACAACTCCACCAGGGAGACACACACCCACCTCCTCTCACACTCACCCACACCACGGTTTGACAAAGGAGAACTATTTTAATCATGTATTAATTAAATAGAATAAAGCATTTTTATTATTAGCAATCGATTGGCTGGTTGACCTTGTAAAGCTCTTAAAGCATTATTTTTATGAAACATTAGTTTAGTATTTGTTTGTTACGTACACCTAAGGATTTTTATATATTTATCCTTTTGGTGAATGGACATGCTTTAAAATAGGGAAATAAAATTTTTGTAGAACCAATTGTAACTAATCATGTCATGTGATTAAATTAGATTGATTTGTTATTATAACAATATCTGGTTGGGCTTTATATAAATACATAGGCTAGATGAACGGATGATCAATGATTAATTTACATAGAGATTATTTTATTTCATTCATTTGTCTAAATTATTAAGAGTGCAAATCCTCTTATTCGAGCAAGCTCTACGTAGCTATTTGGGCGGACTATCTACGAGAGCTTGGGCCCACTCCCTGCAATAGTCCTCCCCTATTTTATTTTTGTATTTTTTCTATAGATTATTTTATCACTTTATTTACTACTTTATTTAATTTTAGTCGTGTGTGTTTATTTTTATTGTACATTTATTTTCTTGCACTTTATTTTCAGCATTGTAATTTATTTATTTAATTTTTCTGCACTTAGTTTATTTGGTTTGGTCATAATCCAAATGCACAAACATCCCCCACCAAACTAAATAAGGTACAGACATATTCATTTCTCCACACTGTAGGCATATATTGTGCGTGACACTCATAATTTTATGGACTTACCGGATTGATAATTTATGGAAGAGAAATGATTGTTTTTCGAGACATGATTTCTACTCACCACATGGTGGGACCCCCAAAGGGTTTTTTATTTTAATATACCTTGTCAACATTTTTTATCTATTTTTTCTATTTTTGTTACAGGTTTTTAGATATTTGATTGCATGAAAATCATAAAATTATGGTTTTTGATATGTGGTCACATGGAAGCCCTACCATGTTTAAGGGATGTTCCACCACATCCATGATATGCTTCATCACATCTAGGAGACTCTACATTGCATCTAGGAGAGTTGGGAAGAAATACGTAGGCTTCTTGGTAAGTCTTGATCAAACCCCACCCCCATTTTTTCTTTTTTTTTTAAAGAGAGACTAAAAAGAAGATATCTACTTTCTAATTAAAAATCAACACATCCTACATATTAGGCATTCACAAACATCTCTTCATATAGTTTGCACATAGGGTAGATCTACACTTGTACATTCATCTTAGTTGCATTAGAAGGTTTATTACACTAAATTCAAATCTTTGTTGTTTTGTGGTGTTTTTTACTTTTTACCTTGTGTGTTGTTTACAATAAAATAAAAAAACATAAAGTATCTACACTTTAGGATAAAATATCTCACTTTTTACTTTTCTAAGTTGGAATAAATCATTGGTACTCGAGCTTACTCTCATTGTTGGAATCACTTGTTGATTCAGGGTGGAAGAGCTAGGTGAACTCTTCATTGTTGGAATCACTTGATGATTCAAGGTGGATTTTAATAGGTGTACCCTAGATTATTTTGAGGAACTTGGTTTAGTGTTCTTGGTCACCAACTTGAGTAAGTGAAAGAGGATTTCTTGGCATTGTATGAACACCATAGACAACAAATATTTAAAAATAATCACACACAATTGCACGTTTCACATTCAACATCAGTGATTTGGATTTCACCATCAACCACTAATCAATATCAATGATGGTGGGCTTCACCTCCACCCTTTGTCTTGCCCCATAGACACCTTAGCAGCCCATGAGTGATTTTTTGTATTTCATCACCAAAAAAATCCCCACTTGCCATCCACCTTAGGAATCCATCCTGCATAGTAGTCTAGGCTTAGGGTTTGCACATCAAAACACACAAACCACACAAAAAAGAATAAAAAAAATTATTGCAATATATAGAATTCAATTTTTTGTTTGATTATGTGTGCTTTTCATTGTCATTGTACCTTTCCACACACATCCCTCACATTCGCTATCCTTGCTTGCCTCTAGTTTATGGCATTCATACAAAATCAAACTAGAACTATAAGTCAGGCATCCAATAGCCAACCCACCTCATCCATGGAGTGTTCCACTTGTTCCCTAATCACTTTGATGGCTAACCTAGCCAATAGAGCACAAATAATACATTTTGACTTGTCTACTAAACCCTCTCACACAATATTCACCTCTAATGCTAATGTGATGCAAAGAGCCATCCATATGTCCATTCCATAAACTAAACCATCAACACCCATTGATACCCATATCACCTATATAGACATGGATAGAGTTGGATCTTATTTAAGACCAACCAATTCTATTCTAGAACCACTTTACATTCCATTCAGACATATTACTTCTTCTCAATAGAAACTAGTTCACTCACATCCTAACAATTTTAGTCAAGTTTACACCAACCCTCTTTTCGAGGCATCATTCACACCTTCACACTAAATTCCTCCACCACAATGTAGCCAAATCACTTCTTATCCCATCTACCTACACCCACTCTATGAAGCACAAGTTAATGTTGCTTCACAGATTCCATCCACTACCCCTCATTTTATTGTGATTCCTTTCAAAACTTACCCTTCACCAACATCCACAAATATTGCAAACACCTACACCTCACCCACATACACCTACATCACACCCACACAATCTTCTTAATAAATTGACATACAATAAGCATAGAAACACCTCAACCAATTGCTCATGGGCCAACAAGATGTTCATTGTTGCCCTAAAAATAAACACAAGTAGCAAATTTTAAACCTCATTCTATTCCAAACCAACACACCTTCTTCACCTCAAATCCATCTTGGGTATCACAATATTTTGCGATCTCCATCCCCACACCTCCATTAATCCACATCCGTTCCACTCCTGCAACCTAGCACACTCACATTCCCCAAACCTCATATCCATTTCATCAATAATAATCATTCCATCACCAAGTCCAACAACATGCCCAACATCATCAAGTACCCTTCAATCCATATGGCCATCAACACCATATTTCATCCCAAAAATTCACCACTCCACACACCCCATATTAGCACAATCATCAAATAATTTAGGGCTTTCACACACACATGGAGGACCCTAAAATCCAAGCAATGCAACAACAGATTGATAGCTTGATTTTGCATACTCCTGGTATGATGTACCAAAAGCCTACATTGAGACAGCTAATCAATCAACCTATTCATTTTTTGGTACCATCACTATCATATCTGGTAGATTTCATAGTATCAAAATTTAACAAATTTAAAAGGACTGAGGACCTTAGAGAGCACATCAACACATTCATTCACTCATGCTTTTGGGTTCAATATCAAGATGCTTTGATGCTTAGAAATTTTCCTCAGACATTGGTGGGAGATGCTTTATATTGGTATAATCATCTACCTCACCATAGCATGTACACATTTGAATAATTGGTAGATAAATTTTTAGAGATATTTTTGGTCAATGTTCACAAGAAAACCACATTAACTGACTAGTACAATCTTAGACAATTCGAAGAAGAGTTAGTCTATGATTTTAGAAATCATTGGAGGGTAGTTATCACCAAGTTGCCATTCTCTCTACCAATGGAATAATTAACTCATATGTTTGCAAGGAGTTTCTTAAAACCCATCTCCTTGTTTTTGCAACTACAACAATACAGAACATTCGATGAAGCTCTCACTTAGACTTGTAAAATAGAAGAGATAAAAATCCAAGAAGGCAAGATAAAACCAAAGAAAAAAGAATGGCAAAATAAGGGTTAATTTAAAGGAAATTATTCTAGACAATCAAAACCAAGTCAAGTAAATCAAGTGGTCTTGAGTCAGCCGACAATGACTCAATAATAACAACAACAACAACCAGTGCAAAAACAACCACAAGTGTCCTATCAAGTAGTTCCTTCACCCAACAACTTCATAACATAGTACCAACTGTGGAAAATCACCAACATCGACAATCTTCTTGACAAGACCACATCTTCACACCTTTTCCTGAGTTATATGCCTCACTCTTTTGTAGGTTGTATGACACTAACGCTATTGCCTTACCCAAAATCATACCATAATATCAAGTTAAACGTGGGAAGAACTATAAGGAGCACTTGTTTTTCCCTTTCCATAGACAAAAAGGGTATGACATTAACACTTGCTTTATGTTTAAACACATGGTGCAATATTTGATAGATCTAAGGGCTATCAAGTTTAATAGTCCTTTAGCCCAACAAAACTAAAACTTTGGTATATACCAAATATCACTTCCTCTTCATGATGAACAATAAAAAACAATCGAGGGTCAAACATTAAGGCTCCTCCCAATCAATTCTACCACATGCAATAGTACCAAGTTTTTGTGGGGGTTATTCACATAGTCACCTAAGGTCAAAGAAGCACCAATAGACAAAATGAACAATAGTAGGTAGTTCAACATCCTATGGCACCACAAGCAAACGTGTCTTCACAACCTACCAATTCATAATCACCCATCCACTTTTCTACGAATTCATCCCAACCAATTCACCATCCAAGCCATCCATCTCAATACACATCAGTATCATCAACCATCCACCAAACTCTTCAACCAAATCTATCTATCTCCACCAGCTGATGTCTCACAAGTCTATTTAATGTATTGTGTGATGCCATTCTAGAACACATCCCTTAAATTATCTGAGTCACTAGTCATCCATGAGCCTTCCACTTCCATATCCACTCCATCCACCTCATCCACATACTCACAAGTTGTATTCCACCTCACCAATCTTGGCATTGGTGAATACATGGTCCAATATGTTACAGTTACATCGCTAGGCATCCAAATTATTAGAGATTATGGTTACCCATGTGACCCACCCTCATCCACAGAAGTGGTGTATAATATGGGTTCAAAACCTAATAGAATCAATTTTATGTATGGGGAGGTTGATTACTCATCTGATCTACCTTCCCTAGATGAACCCAAGCAACCAATCCTTGCCAATATAGAGCATATATTTGGTTTTCCATCATGATACTTTCATTGAGTCAATTGGCAAGGAT
Source organism: Wollemia nobilis (assembly GCA_028583015.1). Lineage (NCBI taxonomy): Eukaryota > Viridiplantae > Streptophyta > Pinopsida > Araucariales > Araucariaceae > Wollemia > Wollemia nobilis. The sequence continues at coordinate 29,642,562 of JAQPPZ010000523.1, forward strand.
ATGGTCTAGGATGACATGAACAAGGCATGCACGACATCATTAAAACTTAATATCGAGAAATGTATGACCATTTAAGACTAGGATACCACTCATAATATATCCATTCCTATTTTGAGCAAGCCTTTTAATACCTCCATTTAGATTCAAAATAGGAAAACAATCACGATGATGACTTGGAGGAATTCTATGAAGAATATGGCTTCATTTCGATAGCTCCAAATGAATCTGAAGAGGAATCAGCCCCAATCATTCTATTCACTGAACAGGATGAGCATTCCCTCATAATATTTCCCATCCATCAACCCATTTTTTTTTTACTTCTCCCAAGGCAGCGATCTAAGCCAATCAGTGAACCACCACCTCCACCTCATCCCCTTCATTGAAACATCATGTAACATACATACATAATTCAAAAAAAATAAAAAAATTAAACACTAAAAAAATTAAAAAACCTTTGCATTGCATTTTGCATAGCCTTGTCATTTGCATTTATAGATGTTTATTGCTGCTATTTAGGTTCCCAAAGTTCCTTCGTTGATTCTAGGATACATGACCAACCCACTCTTCACATCACCAACTACCATTCCCCCATTAAATCAACATGAATTATATTGATTTATTCATCCCACTTCATAACCCATATGATTTGGCAAAACCAATTCATATTGACATAAGTCTCATTAATATGGAATAGATTTCCTTGTCACCATCCTTTGTCAAATTTTTCCTTTCTGAGGAATTATTAAGAGCTTCCACCACTTATATTCCTTTGTCACCCTTGCCTTCACCTCCACCTTCACCTTCATCTTCATCCTTAAATCTTGAGGATTTCCAGGCAGACATGCAAGATACTAGACTAGAAGATTTTGATAATGCCATTGATGACATTCATCTAATCCCAATTCCCCATCAGATTGAGGAAGGTTAACACATGGCCATTGAACATACTATAGATGTGAATCTTAGTATAGATGCAGACAATCCATAAATCATCAAACTTGGAAAAAATTTATCCACTGATGAACAAGAGAAATTGATATCTCTCCTCAAGAAGAAGAAGGGCATATTTGCATGGTCATATAAATACATGCCTAGTCTTGACCCTAACTTGGTTGTCCACAATTTAACCTTGCATTTTGATGCTAAGTCGATCAAACAAAAATTGAGAAATTTACATACTACCATTGTCCTCATGGTCAAAAAAGAGCTTCAAAAGCTATTATATGTGAGTTTAATTCAATCCATTGAATATCCTGAGTGGCTTTCAAATATGGTGCCCATTTGTAAGCCTAATGGGGTGATACACATTTGCACTAACTTTCAAGATCTTAAAAAAGTGTATCCTAAGGATGACTTTCCTGTACCAAATATCAATACTTTTTTTGATACTTGCATTGGCCATGAAATGCTATCTTTAATGGTTGATTTTTTAGGATACAACCAGATTCAAATCAATCCTGAGGACCAACACAAAACAGCATTCACAACACCTTGGGATACTTTTTGCTACAAGGTGATGCCATTTGGTCTTTAAAATGTAGGCGCCTCTTATCAACGTGCCATGACACACATCTTATATGATTACATGCACAAGATCATTGAATATTATATGAATGATCTATTGGTAAAATCCAAAACTTGACAAGAGCACATTTATGTCTTAGAAAAAAAATTTGATCTATTGCTAGAGAATAATGTAAGGTTGAACCCCAAGAAGTGTATCTTCGGTGTCACCTCAAGCAAACTACTAGGATTCATTGTCTCCAAAAGAGGCATTGAAGTGGACCTAAACAAGTTCAATGCCATAAAGGAGATTCCTCCCCAAACAAACTTGAAAGAGTTGCATAATTTACAAGGACATATTTAATCGATCCATCATTTCATTGCACAACTCTCAAACAAATATAGGCCATTCAATCACAAATGAATGTTCAAATTTTTTTTATGATACCAAGAAATACTTGGCTTCTCCACCAATTGTAACTCCTCCTCATCGTAGGGTCCCCTTCCATATTTATGTTTTAGAAATGAACTTTGCTTTAGGGATAATGCTTGCATAGAAAAATGAAAACAACTGAGAGTAAACAGTTTATTCCATTAGTCAAACATTGGTAAGCTATGGAAAATGATATACTTATGTTGAAAACTTGTGCCTAGCAGTGGTTTTTTCCACTAAGAAACTCAAATATTACATGTTAACTACACTACATATGTCATAGCTCATGAAAACCCTCTATGTTACATGATGTCTCACACTTACAATAACTTCTGCACCACAAAATAGATAATGCTTCTAACAGAATTTGATCTTGAGTTCATCAACCAAAAATCCATTAAAGTTCAGGTAATATCCAATCATATTGGTAAATCTCCACTTCCTAGTGATCAACCCTTTATTATTGAGCTTCCAGATGATTTAGTATTTATCGTCATCGAACAAGAAGAATATGTCTTTACTAAGGAAGATGTCAATATTACACTATTCTTTGATGGTTATAAATGTGAAAAAGGACAAGATGCAGGAGTCATATTTCATACACCACAAGGACTACTCATTCATTTATTGTTTAAACTTGATTTCCCATGCACAAATAATAATAAAGAGCATGAAGCCTTAATATTAGGACTTCAAGCAACTATAGCTATGATCATAAAGCATGTCAATATATTTTATGATTTCCAACTTGTCATTCATCAAGTAAATGGAGAATACCAATGCAAAGAACCAGTTTTTAAACTTTATCATGAAGTAGTAATGAAATTGCTTGCAAAATTTGATTGGTATGAGATTGATAGCTTGCCTAGATTGACTAATATATTTTCAAATGCAATGGCCTCTCTAGGATCACTGATTCCAAAGAACTTCGAAGGAGAGGTACAACCATTAATTTTCACAACAATCTCTAAATTTGTAATTTCTCATGTTGAATCTAAATATGAGAAGCATGTTTTCTTTATATTTGTAGAGTCATAGGAGCCTTGGTCTAGTCATGTAAAATCCTTCCTCAATTTTGGAACACTCCCATCCGACATGTCACAAACTACCAAATGAACTTTCGAACAAAAGGTAGCTCATTTCACTCTCTTAAAGGACTTGTATAGATGTGGTTATGATTGAGTCCTCCTTTGTCTCAAGCCTACAGAGGCCCAAAGAGAGATATTTTAAGCTCATGATGGTGGTGGTCACTTTAGTGGAATGGCCATCGCAAAGTACATTTTATACATGGGTTATTATTGGCTCACCATGGAACGTGACTGTTGCACATATGTCAATAAATGTCAAAAAATTTATCAACATGCTATTTTAACTCATGTGTCATCATAAGCCTTACATTTTATTCAGATTCTTTGGCCCTTTTCACAATGGGGTTTGGACCTGATTGATAAAATCTTACCTCCTTCCTTGGGATAACATACATTCATCATCATTGCCAATGAATACTTCACAAAGTGGCTTGAGGCAATTCCTCTAACCAGTATGATAGGACCTTGAATTATGGAGTTTATACTTCAACATATCATTTTTCACTTTGGTATTCCCTTGAAAATAATCTCTAACAATGGAAAGTCTTTCAAAAACAAATATGTTCAAGCACTTTGCAAAAAATATAATATCCAACACATTTTCTTGAATCCATACTACCAAGATACAAATGGACAAGCTAAGGCAACCAACAAGACCTTGATTGCTATTCTCAAGAATTTGTTTTTTAAGTGAAAAATCCCTTACAGGACTACCTTGGTTTGAGAGATCATGGCCAAGGTGTTCTACACCATCAAAGTCACCCGAGATTCGTGCCCGATCCTACTCACACCAACATTATCAATTGGATTTTGGGTACGTAATTCAACTTTTTGGTAGGGTGGAGATTCAAACCTGGGACCTCCCTTGAGGATTGTCCTCTTCTCTCCAACTAACCTACAACACCTAGGTGCTATTCTCAAGAAATTAGTTAAAGAAAAACATCGATATTGGCTTACTTAGATCCCTTTGGCATTATGGGATTATCAAAAAAGTATTTGAATACCTATTAGGGCAAAACCATTCTAGTTGGTCTATGGTGTCAAAGCCACCATGCTTCTTGGTCTTGAGGTCCCCTCACTATGCATTTCATTGTATGATTTCATAGATGATGATATCGTTAGAAAAGCACATCTTGACCAACTTACATTCCTTGATGAAATGTGAATCAATACCTTGGAACAACTATGAGTATACCAAGATTGTTTCAAGTGTACTTAATGCCCAAAAGTAGACCATTGTGACCTTGAAGGAGCCCTAGACCTATATTCACTATGCCTAGAGTCACTACACCTAATAGAATGCACTACGGAGGAAGAGGGTCAATTTGGTAGCCCAATGTGGTGTTGCATGAGTAGATCCACTAAACCTTGGATATACCTCTCCTAATATAGAAGGTGTAGTACATCATGCCTTTGACAAGATTCCTATGCCAACTCTACCTTGAGACCCACTATTGTATCCTTTCCTCCACCTATCACCACCTGTACCTCCAGCTTTGTGTGTAGTTGAGCTATCTCTCCATCCTACTCTACCACCATATGGTAGAGTTGGTTCTACTTAGCCTTGGGCCTTACCCACTGCTCCTCACTCCAACCATGAGGTCTCTCTAGAACCTCCTCTATCTCATCTCCCTCATCACCATCACCTCCAATATTTGGAGGCTACTTTTTCATGGCCCTAGACTGCCTTCATTGGTAGCTAAATTGATGATATCTCTAATATCATGGAGCCTCATCTGCCCCCTATGCTACCTCCTCCTCATCTTTGATACCCTCTATAACAACTTGGATCGATACCCATGGTGGTTGTGAAGTGAACCAAGCCTCATAATCCACCATGATCCCAACATCATCCACATCGAGGAGATCTATCTCCTCGTAATTCTTGTATTCCACTTGCCACTCCTCCATACAAGGTAGGCTTGACTCATTTGATCGACACCCATATAGAATTGGAGCCTTAGGTATTCCTTTATATATCCCAAACTACCATAGCACCTATGAGAACTAGATTAGCTCCACCTCACTCCTATGTCATCCAACCACCAATCTAGCTTATCAAACCCACTGTAGCTATGTCCCATCAGTTGACTACCTAGCACCTCACCATGGTCTCTAGCACACCTGATTCGATGTCAATCCTACCCATAGATCCTTGCACTCCTAACCATTATTACTAGGATAACTTTACTAAACCTCCTTATGTACCTACCACCTTAAATAATAGGGTTGATCCATATCCCACTCTACACAAGGTAGGCCCACAAGATGAGCCACACTAAAATGATCCCATCCCCAATACTGTAGCAATATACTACAATCCAACCCCTTCTACCCTACCTCCTCACCTCATAAAACTCTAGATACATTTGTACTAGTAGCATAGGAACCCATACATATACTTGAGGCTCATCAATCATATTGTACATAGGCCTAATCATGTTCCATTGAAATCGATAGTCGATGTTGTTAGGCACCAATATGTTTACCAACAAGAACATGATCAAGGTGGGAAATACCTCCAACTCCTTCGCATACATGGTCAAATACCTTATCCCTCCACCCCTCACACTCACATCTCCCCATCCATCTCCAAAAATATTCCTTATCTCATACTCCTTATCATGTCCAACTTGGACACACAAACCCTCCACTGCCACTCAAAAGATACAATATACATCTTCTAGTGTCACTGTCACCTTCCTTTTGGGATCTGGAAGGTCCCCCTATCCAAATCCTACCTCTCTACTAAGAGAGAGAGGTACCCCTCATCAACCCTCACCACCTCTATTTGAGTGCACCCCATAAATCCCATTCACTCTAACTTATCCCAATGGGCCTTTAGGAAGGTCTTTCTCACCCTTGGTATGATAGGTAAGAATCAGTGTTGACCCTTTAATATCCTTAACCGCAGCACAACACAATAACAAATACATTACTAGCACATTCATTACAAAATAAAAGAAGAAAAACATTACAAAAATTCAAACAAGAGTGCCAAGGGCACTTACCTCAACCACCTGCACCTCCACACCTACTATCACATCCAATTCCTCCATCACCATCACTTCACTCAACCACACTCCTTCACTTACTCACTCACTCTCCTTCAAATGCTACTTCTTGAACCTTTAAATGCAATAATGAATCCAAATTCACCCATGTAGACCCTTTTTAGTTGATTCTAGCATATTCAAACACTTTAGGGTGTTTTCTAGGTGTACTAAAACATCTCCTAGCATTTGTAGGGTGGTGGACACCCTCTCACGCCTATGCCTGCCACGGACGTCAATCGACATCCAATTCTAGAATGTTATAGGACTCCAAAGGCTTCAAAATGTAGCAAACCCCCACAAAATCACTCTAAAATTCATCCATGCATCCATTTCATCATCACATCATGTTTATGCAAGCACAAACTGATTTGGGCACTTAATTTTTGTTTACAACCAAAAGTCACGAAATTGCTCAACAATCTTCAAAATGTCTCAAAATGGTCCAAAACTTCACAAAATGACTAGATTTACTTTTTGCATCATTCACCACATCATTGTATCACATTATGTAACAAATGGATTGATGTGGGTATTCAATTTTTAATTGCAACCAAAAGTCACAAAAACATGACCCAAATTGCTACAAAATATCCAAAAACAATTCCAAATTTCATAAAATCATCAAAATTCACTCATCAATGCATCTCCATATCCATTCCACATCATACATAATCATTCCACTTTTCCAATTACATTTATCATTGCATTACCATTCAATTTTTTTCACATCCACTTACATTTTCAAGTGAACCTTGTATCTAGTGGTTTATTCTATCCCCCTGGTGATTGCAGTGATTGATTATCCATGCAATTCGATAGGATGGGTAGATAACCATAAGGAAACTTGCTCATATCATCATCTAACATCCTCTTTTTCAAAATAAAAATCCATTTGATCCCTCATTTTTTGAGTGAGACTATGCTCAGATTAATTTGTCCAACAGTTGTCATTGATGTCCTTGTCCGTAGGATTCATACATGGATAACTTTCATTATATCATCTCCTTTACATTAATAGTCATTGGGGATACATGCCTATTAGGATGATTGGTTTTGATTGAAGGAATTTCTCAACAATCACTATACGGTCCTAACCCCCCATAGGTTGACTTTTTCTTTTGTCATCTTGTATTTTCATCAATTTGTATTTTAATGACACCAAAAGGCATATTCTTCAACAACACAGAACCACACCAAACTTGGGGTAAAAAAATTTGATTTTGATTTCCCGCATCGTTATACATCATTCACATCATTCATATCACCCACATTGCCAAAAAAAACCTTCTTCTATTGGGGAAAAAATAGAATACATCATCACCCACATTATCACAAAACCCCTCTCTCTGTTGGGGCAAAAATAAAACTCATCATTGCATTATGCATTACATAATACACAACCATTCATATCATATCACCCATATTTCCAAAAAAACCCTTCTTCATTTGGGGCAAAAATATAATACATCATTTACATCATCACCCACAATGTCAAAAAAATCCTTCTTCTAGTGGGGCAAAAACAGATTACATTATCCACCTACATCTACATAATTCATATCACCCACAATTGGAAAAATCCTCTTTTATGTTAGAGCAAGAGCAAAATTAATAATTGCATCATCATCTATGTCACTCACCTCCATTTACATCATTCATATCATCCACATCATAAAAAAAAACACTTTTATATTTTGGAGAAAAAAATAGAATCCATCATTCACCCAAATTTACATCATTCATATCATCCACATTATCACCCACAATTTTGTCAATTGGCTCATTATATTCATTCTCAACTCATTCGATAATGGAGGGGATCAGCTACAAGAAAAATATTTTAACTTCAAAATCTTCTTGTGCACCAAGGGAAAGAAGTTGCTTAACCAAACCAAGTGTCTCTTATTTTTGCACTACATTGTGTTTCACACAATGCAATCAAAAAGGGGTATCTATAGACACCAAATCCTAGCCACTTGTCATTCACACACAATACAATCATAGCCATTCAATATTTATTCATATATGTATGTGTGTGTGTGAATAATCATAGCCATTCAATATTTATTCATATATGTGTGTGTGTGTGTGAATAAATCTAAGTGATACATCATTTTTTAATCTTATCCATCCACTTAACATGATCATCAAGGTCATAATCTTAGCCCTTCATCATGATTTAATCTTGTCCATCAGTTGGTGTCATCGAAACCCTAACATGTTGAAGGTAAGTTATAAAAGATCATTCACTTTTGTGAATGAGGTTAAGCAGTTAGTTGATTCAAAAGTTGATTATGGATTCCTAAGATAATTAAATAACTTCATTTGTCATCATCCAAAACTTAGAATTTCATTAGCATCCTCCGTCCTTGCTACTACCACATCTTCCATTTTATGTTACCAAAACCCATGCGAACCAGATCTGGTTCTATAGTACACCTACTCAAAACCCCTAAACACCCCAAGGTATTTCCAGAATATTGCTAAGCATTTTAGGAATGTTGTAGAGCATCCACATATCTCCTCAAATACTCCAGGGTGTTTCCCCTCAGCTAGTTTACCACTGACAAACCCTCGAATGCTCATGAGTGTTTATACACCATCAGATCAAGGAAGTAGAAGTGTGGATAAAAAACATAGGTATATTCTTGATAAGGTATTATTTGTTATTGCTTTACTTACATTTTTGGTATATCTACACTTTATTTTATCAAGCATTTTAGTTAGGGTTAATATTATATACTTTTGGATTTTAGTGGGTCTCACACTATGGAGGCCCTATAGGTATTACTAACCTATTTTCTAATTTTTTTGTGTGCAGGTTGTAGGGAGAATTTACATTGACGGTTGTTGTAGCTAGAGTGGCCCTGAAGGGATACAAAATCCCACTCGCAAATTTTTTTGAGTGGAGGCAACTTGAAGATACCAAATATTTATTTGAATGAGGGTTTTACAATCCTCACATTGTAATAATTGTATCGAAGCATACACTGCATCAAAGCATACATTGCATTGTAACCCCAGATTTGGGGTAAATCTATTGTACAAATTGGAGATCTAGGCTCCTTGAGTTATAATAAATTAGATCTATCAATTTTATGCATATATTATCATTTGCTTTGATCTATTGCTTTATTGGTGTTGTTCATTTTTACTTTACACCATTATTTTCCATATCAAGATCAATATGAAAGTGGTTCAGAACCATATGAAGTAGTAATTTGATCAACATTGCACTAAATGTAGCTTTGATATCGAAGACATGGTTTTTATTTGCTTGCATCCATACAAAAAATTCTCTCTCTAGATTTGAGGTTGTCAAAAACTTGCCATAAAATATTATGGGCCTTATCAGGTGTTGCAACGTATCGGGTCGACAACATACAAACTAGCCCTTTCAGCTAGTTCTAAAATTTATCTAGTCTTCCACATGTCTTCCCTCAAGAAATTTTTGATAATAAGGTCCAGGTGTAGTCTATACTTCTAAATTTGAATAAGGAAGGTTCAATTATTCTTGAACCTAAACACATTCTAGACCATCGATTGCATACCCTTTTTGGATGTGTCATCATCAATGTTCTTGTCCAATGGCATGGTTTAGAACCTAAATATGTTATGTGGGAACCTCTTCACTAGCTCCAACAATAGTTTTCTCACCTTCAACTTTGAGGACAAAGCTTTTTGAAGTGGAAGTGCATGTTAGGACCCCATCCTAACAGTATGATGTAATGTTCCTTGTGAATGTGGGGGGATACCAACACCCATGATAATATTTTGAAATATTTTTTAATAGTTGTGACTTATTATTTTATTCCTCAATATTCTTTCACAACTTTTCTTTTCATTATATTTCTCCTCTCCTGGCTCTACTAAGGAATCTTTTGACTTATCTTGCTCATTTTTTGGTATTTATTGGTTAATGGTAGAGGTATTAACGTCTAACATTGCATTTTCTCAACCACTTTTTTTCTCCTAAATAGTGCATGGTACTTCAAGAGAGTCTTTAAAATCTGATGTGGCACATTCCTTAAGTTCAACAGGAATATTTATCCCTAAATTAGGATCATATTGAATAGATAGTTCCTTTTTAATATTTTTATCATGTTGTATCATGTCCTCTAAGCTCTTATTTGTTTTTTTTTCATAGGCTAAAGCCTCAAAAGTATTGGTATTTCCTCCAATACCCTTATTGATCTCCACTATTTATTTTTTTCAATGATTTTACATTGGGTTTTTATGAGAGACCTAGTCCTCTCATGTTGAGTGGGATTTGAACCTTGGACCTCTCAAAGAAATGCCAAAGCCCTTACCACTGTAGTAAGCTTACAGCTATCTCCACTATTTATTTACTTTCATATGTTTGGACCTATTTTTTGGAAGTTGAAAACCATCCTCATCCATATCCATTTGTAAGTTTCTATTGTGGTATTCGACATAGATTTATGTTGGAATATTCTTAGGATATGATATCTCAATATGACCTACCTCATATGAAATATATGTTTTCATAATCCATGGTTTTGCTCCACAACTTATTCTCATACTTAAGAATGAATGATTATGGTAAAGGTTTATTCTTATCAATCATGACCAATATCTAGGCATACATAGCCAAGACTCCATATTTTGTAGTTCTTAAAATTTTAAGGAACTCTCCCATATTGCTTCCTACAATCTTAAAGGTGTCTATTTCCTATAATTCAGTGGGTAACCCATACATCCTAATCCGAACTGGTACTAGGAATAGATTTTATGTTTTTTATTTTTAAATACTTCATACTAGATAGGAATGAGGAGTCTTTCTCTTCCCATAAACCAAGGACCTCCTTTTAGGATTCTATATTTTTTCTCCCTAGAATAGAAAATGTCTAAGAAGAAACCTTTGGAAATAAAGGATAGACTCACTCTTTGAGACTTCCATATCCTATCAATTCATTTTCTCAGAGTTGAAGCCTCTATCCATGACCCATTAAATTTACCAATGACCTGTTAGAAATATTGAGAATCAATATTAAGACAAGAAACTAGATATGCAAAGCATTACTGAAAAATATCAAGAACTGATTGATTATTCCATGGGATCAACTTTGTATAAATAGCAAAGTTGATCAATGTGAGTCATTGGATTACAACAACTCAACAAATCTGAACTAGTCTAAACTGAGACTTCACTTACCTCATGGAAGAGTGGTAACTCAAGTTTAGACTATCCTAGTAGAACTTAAGAACTAAATATTTATTCTAACACCCCCCCTTAAGTGATACTAGGGGTGAATGTAACAATAGGAGATGAGTCCTAGCAACAAGGCCTGATGAGGTACTCATGTACAATGAACTTACTAATAGAAGATATAGTGAAACAATCACATGGGAAAAAACCATATTCCAAGAAGAAAAATAACAATAAGAATAAGAAGAGCTGTAAAAAATAGAGGCATGTCCTCGGATGGTGAGGATTGTCCTCTTCTTAACACCAAAAAAAAATGAGTCCCGACAATATGGCCTTATTAGGTACTCATGTACAATGAACTTACATATAGGAGAGATGGTGAAAAAACCACATGGGAAAAAACCATCTTCCAAGAAGAAAAAGAACAATAAAAAGAAGAGAGAGGTGAAAACCTCTATGCACCTTTCAAATGCAACTGCATAACCCCAAGTTTCTTTTACAACTAAATGTAATGCGAAGAAGGAAAGGATTTGGTGAAGATGTCTGCAATTTGATTTTCTATGGGAATGTACTCCAAGTTAGATCCCCTTGCTGAATATGCTACCTAATGAAGTCCATGTGAATCTCAATGTTCTTGGTGCACTGATGCTCAACTGGATTGCGGATAATATGAATTGTGCTCTGATTATAAATTATATTTAAAACCACACACCTCATAAAGATCTTGGCCATTTGACTCTTAAGGAAGCATGGACTGGCTCAAAACCTGACTGTTGCATCGGACTCACAATGATAAAATCTGGAGGAAAGAAAGAAGGAATCCATTTTTTCATACCAAGCTCTAGGTGCTTGTTTGAGACCATAGAGAGATTTCCTTAGTCTACAAACAAGGGAGGAGTCTTGAATAAATCCAGCAAGTTGTTCCATAAATATTTCCTCTTTTAAGTCACCATGTAAGAAGGCACTTTTAACATCCATCTGAAATACTAGCCATTTTTGGGAAGCAGCAAGTGCAAGTACCAACCTAATAGAATCCATTTTTGCAACTAGTGCAAAGGTTTCAGAATAATGAATGCCTTCAATTTATGAAAAACCTTTAGCTACGAAATGAACTTTGTGTTTGTTAATTTTTCCATCGGGTCCATACTTAGTTCTATAAATCCATTTACAGTGAACCAATTTCCTTCCTTTAGGTAGAGGTACTAGATCCCAAGTTTTGTTTTTTATTAAGGAATAAAATTCATTCTCCATGGCATCATCCCATTCTTTAATACTAGTTGCTTCCTTGAAGGATTGAGGATCTGTAGAAATGGACTGACAGTTAAGACCAAAACCCATGGAGTTGCTTATTTTGGATGATGGAAGATTTTGAATGTAAGGAGTGGCCTCTTGAACTATTGTGTGAAACCATTTTGGCATTGTGGAAGGGGTAATGGGTGTGGCAAGACTTTGAGTTGGAGTTTGAAGTATAGGATCCTCATTTTGGTCATCTATCTCAATGATGGGATCTTCATTATATTGAGGGTCGAGTATGACTCAAGAGAATTAATGTTGGAAGAGGAAGATTGAGGATATTTATTATGGAATGTTTCATCAAATTGAACATTTCTATGAAAAAGACCTAATGATTTTTGGGATCAAGGGACCTGTAGGCTTTCATTTCCTCACAATAACCAACAAATATGAGTTGCTTGCTCTTTTTCTATAGCCTTCCTCTTTTTCTTTGGGATATGTTCCCAAGAAGTACACCCAAAAAATTTGAAAAAAGAGACATCATGTTTTAAGACATTTCATGCTTCCTCAGGAGTAGAATGACCAAGAGCTTTATGAGGTGTGTGGTTTTAAATATAATTTGCACAGTTGATTGCCTCAGCCCAAAAAACTGTTGGAAGATCTCTTGAGTGGAGCATACAGTTTGCCATTTCTTTTAAAGTTTTGTTTTTCCTTTTTGCAATGCCATTTTTTTAAGTATTATGGGAGACTAAATGTTGATGAATTATGCCATGAGTTGAGAGAAATATGGAGAACTCATTGCTAAAGTATCCCCCCATTATCTGTATGAATTTGCTTGATTTTGCAAGTGGTTTGATTTTCAACTAAGGCCTTGAAGATTTTGAAGTGGGATAGAACATCACTTTTATATTTTAGAAAGTAGACCCAAGTTCTTCTAGAAAATTCATCAATAAAGGTTAAGGTATATTTTGCTCCTTTGAAGGAAGACTCTAGGAAGACCATCAAGTCACTATGGATTAACTCTAGAGGGCATGAGGCTATTTGAGAACCACTTGGGTGAAAAGGATCTTGATGTTGCTTTCCAAGAACACATCTAGGACATACTCCATCAATAGAAGAGACTTTTGTCAACCTAGTTACCATTTCATGAGTATTCAATTCCTTTAGATAGCTATAACTGAGATGACCAAACCTTTCATGCCAAATTTGGCTTTCAAGATCTCCATGTGCAACAAAATAGGAGGTCCCATATGAATTTTTGAATCCCTGGAAGTTAAATAGGTGAGTGTTATGATTAATATCTCCTTTTTCTACAAGTGAGTGTGGTTCTTGAAAGTCTATTATCTCAACTCCTATTGGAGAAAATAGAACTGTTTTCCCTTTGCAAAAGTACAAATCTGATAAATGGAGAGGAGATTTGTAGCTAAATTTGGGACATAGAGAACATTATCGATATAACCACCATCAATGGATATGTCACCTTTTCCTTTGATTGGGTTAAGGATGATTCACCAACTTCTATGCTACAAGTTGAGCTTGAGGAGATAGAAGTGAATGACTCATGTGAAGAAGTCATATGATGAGTTGCCCCTGAATCTAGAACCTAGTATTTTGATGAAGTTTTTATAGCTTTGCCTTGAACATTTAAGGCTTTTCCTATCTGCTTATTAATGTCTATTTTGTGATCCTTCATTGTTGCCTCTAGTTTTTGTAGTCTTTTCTAATATTTGTATCCAGAATATCCATCCTTTTTGCAATGTATACAAGTTATAGGGCCTCTTTATTTCTTTTTGAATTTTTCTTTAGTGGAGGTGGAACATAGGTGATTTTTAAAATATATGGGCCAAATTTTGTGATTCCTTATTAGAATTTTTGAGGATGTTTGCTTGCTTGTGTGATTTTCAAGAGTTTTTGCAATTATAATATGTAGAAAATTCTACAAGAATGAGGTGCAAGTAACATTTTCAAATGGCCAAGAGAGTGCCAAAAAAATAGCTATGTGTCCCCCAATAACTTCCTCAAAAAGGAATGCAACAGTAGCAAATTATTCTCTATCTACAGTAATACTTAGAAGAAATGAATGCAGTAGTAGCAAAAAGAACCCCCCTTGTCAACTATCTAGAAGAAAATAGTAAACTAGGAACTCTCTATGGACTTTCAATGAGATCAAAGTGGTGCATTGAATCAGCACCTACAAACCCCCCTAATTGTATTTATTGATTTACAAAAAAATAAAGCCTTTAGATCAGAATAAAAATTGATCTTGTTATAATTTTTGTAGGCTACTTGGAGGATAAAAACCAGAATCATAAAATATTGTTTACAACACTACTTTGCATAATCATAGAAAAGGGATTATTGCAAAGTAGGAGAAGCATTGATTTTAATTAATATAATCAACCTAAGTCTAAAATAGGATGATATTGCACAACTTATTATTTTCAACATGATCGACCATCATTCAAAAGAGAATGTATACCACTACATTGAGTATATTGGCTGGCTCAAACCTCATATCCACACAATTGGAGGGCACCATGCTTTGCAAAGTAGCAGACCAGATCAACTGCCCAGCTCAAAAATAGTCATATCCAAGATCAAATATGCTCACATTTGGATGATGCAATGCATCAATCTGCTATGAATAAAAAGCATAGTCAGGCTTACTACTACAAACAGGTAGGTAGCATCTCAGTTTTTTGAGCCTTCAAGGAGAAGTAAAACCTTCTCAACAATAAACAGCAACTTCGTGGAAATGTACAAAGAATCGAGAAAAAAATAGCTCTTTCATGGTGGTAAATTGCTTCAAAACTTGCACATACAAAATAAATTAATCATGACGATGTGTAAGGGTACGTCCTAGCACCACTCAAGCTTTGTCTTTGAAGGATTCCAACTTCAAGTTTTGTTTTGACTCCTAGGATTTTTGAAGAAAGGATGAGGATAGTGATAGCATGAAGGCTATTTAAATCTTGAAGTGGGATGAAATGTATGCCATTACTGAATATGCTAACCAAGTGGAAGAAGGAATTGAGTATTATGAATATGACCAGTTGGAACAGCAAGTGAGACACACCACGAAATCATCAAAAAAAGATGAGGTAATCAATGCATAACCAACATGTTGGGTACAAGTAAACACTTTTGTAGAAATGTGCCAATTATCATAAATTATATTGTATGCATTACCTTTTGAATATATAGTCAGTAAGCCATGTTTCAAGCTACAGATTTTCTTAGGGCAAGTTTGGAGAATTTCCAACATTCTTTAGAGATCGGAGTGCTAGAGATGTAGGTGTTAGGTGAGTGCGACGTCATCTAAAGTGTGGGCTTCATGAAAAGACTGTGATCTTTGAAACTCAGCAACTCTGATGATGTCTTCTGTCTCGAGTGTCTTCACAATAGATTTTAAAAAAATTATGCTTTCCCTTGAAAAGACATACGATTTCCCTTCACAATACATTCACCTTCAAACCATCTTCCTCACTCGATACATTCGCCTTCTGCATTATGATTTCAAGCATCTTTCATCATGTAGAATATAAATGACTAGGCAGTGAGCACAAATTTCAACAGGTAGAATACAACGCTCTTGATGTTAGCAATAGCTCGAGCATACAGAGATTTACGAAAGTTTATCGCTTGACATCACCTTTCTCTAAGAGAAAAAAAAATTATACCATTCAAATCACCTCTAAATCACCTTTGGAGTATATCTCTGCTATAAAAAGGACTGTAAATAAAATTATACACACAAAGGGAGGTAGCAAACAATGGTTGCTTCTCTCTAATGTCCTTCAATAATAGCAATGAAATAACATTTTGCTTAATTCCTCATAACAAAATGATCTATATGAAGTAATTATGCTTAAACACAAAATGTGAGTATAGATCAAAAAAATATGACTTATTTAACTTCAAATAAGCTGAAATAGTTAGAGAAGACTTATCCAGAAATAGAGGACAAGCTGAACCAAATCAATGAAAAAGAGAATGCTGCAAAAACTAGCCTCGCTCTGATACCATGTTAGAAATATTGAGAATCAATATTAAGCCAAGAAACTAGACATGCAAAGCATTACTGAAAAATATCAAGAACTGATTGATTATTCCATGGGATCAACTTTGTATAAATAGAAAAGTTGATTAATGTGATCCGTTGGATTACAGCAACTCAACAAATCTAAACTAGTCTAAACTGAGACTTAACTTATCTCATTGAAGAGTGGTAACTCAAGTTTAGACTATCCTAGTAGAACTTAAGAACTAAATATTTATTCTAACATGACCACCTTATCTTTGAGAAACAAGGATCAGTACTCAATGAGGTCCTCCCTAATATCTACTACTAGGGAGTATTCTAAGGATTTAGCTATAAATCAATCTATGGAAAGGAAACTAAAACTTGATATATGCTAAAAATTATTAGTATATACTATTTTAAAATAAACCTACAATAATTTGCATGCAAAACTTCTAATATAGTGGAGGGATAAATAAAGCTTAGCTTAAAAATTCTACAACTAGAAGGAATATCTTACCTCATTGATTCCCTAGCCCTCCATTGCTCCTTCCATTATCCAAATCGTAGTTGATAGCTATCTACAATTTTGTTTCTTGCAACTTGAAAAATCATCGTTGCCCTTCTTCTAGATGGTTAACTTAATAGGGTCATATCTCCCTCAAAACTACTCAAATTCCTTTTTATGACTACTCATTTTAAAGCTCTTCAAACTCCACACAAAATGTTCTAAGAAACATCTAAATTATAAAACCTTTCATGAATATATGGCTCCTAAAATATTAGATGTTTTCTAGAAAAATTTTCCCTAATGTTGCCCTTGTTTCGGATAGTTGGCTTCATTATCTCCCTTAATATTACTTGAATATTTTTATATGACCACTCATTTTAATAAGCATTAGTAAAATTTTTTATAGGGCTACAATCCAAATTAGATGGTAGAGTGACTAAAAAAAAGAAGACTCGATCATTACGGCATGATTAAAATTTTCTCTTAGATAGACTTATAAACTAAAGAAGTATATCCTTGTATGTGGTTCTAAGAAATTCAAAGGCCCAAGAAAACCTCAACCAAAAAATTATTGGATTTTTGTTTATTTTAGTGTTTGAAATTGTGTGTACAGATAATGCATACATGCATTATAGAAAAATCATGCATGTTGATGGTTTTTTAATCCTTAATACTACCACAAATATCATAGGTTAAATATCACAGGATCGAATATAATATAGCCACAATACAATAAGGTCAAGATAATGATATGAGTAGAATATTATGAGCAAATTAATATGTATATCAAGGCTAATAATATATCAAATAATATTCAGTTATTAATAGCAATATAAATGTGAATAGCCTGAATCATACATGTATTAAGCATGTATAACAACTTACAATATTAATTGCTCAAAATGTATGCAACCTTTATTACTCCACTTTCTCTTACAATGATAATGCTCTTCTCTATAATATAATATGATGTGATACTTCTATGGAGTACTATATAGCCATAGTAGTGTGACTCTTTGGATACTTGACTATTCCTTTCCATATTTCAAGTCTCATGACTCTTGGCTTCTCTATATGACACTTGCATACTTGATGAATACTTGACTCTATATTGTATGCACACCTATACATGACTCTTACATTCTCATAACTTGCACACTCTATTATAAATCACTTGTGCATATCTTTGCATAACATATTTGCACTCTTACATATAAGACACTTGTGCACATAGACTCAACTTACATTTGCACACTCACTCACATGACACTTGTGCATTTCCTACACATTACAACTTTACATGATACTTGTTCATTTCTTGCACATACACACTTACATAAAGGGGAAATATAACTCACTCTAAACTATGACTCAACCCTAATCTATTATTTACAATTGTACCATGAAGGTACCATGGGGGTACATTAGCATGTACCAAATATTGTAATATACTCCAACATACACTAAAAATACAAGCATGCACCCAAAAAGCATAGATGAAAAAAAGATTTGTGTATTAAAGGAGTGATATAGAAAATATCCCTTTTTAGAAAAAATAAGTACTTTATACATAATCTATTAACACAAATTATTTTAAGTAGAACTACAAAATGATGTCAACATTGAAAATTAGAATGCAATAGATAGAAACATATTTAATTTTTTTTTGAAACACATAGTTACAAATTTTAAATAGATCTTCAAAAACATTGGAAAATAATGCTAGTTAAGGCGGAAATAATACATTCCAAAAATAAATATTTAAGGATGAAATGATATTTTCAAGTTTGTTAAGCTTATGTAGTTTTTTTAATAACTTAACTTTGATTCCTCTAGAATTAAATATTTAAGAATGAAAGCACATTTCCAAGTTAATCAAGCTCATATATATTAGGTTTCTCTTAGTTTATCTTAGATTATTATAACCTTTTGAGAGTGAAACCTAGAAACTTTGATTTTTCATATATCAGTTGAATCCTTAGTAATTTTGATTAAAGGGATAGTGGTCAAAAACTTATAATTCTTATATTTTTAAATAGATTCTTTGAATCCCTAATAGCTTTCATTAATGGATACACTTGGACAAATTTTACATAAAGTTAGAAGAATTTTATTACTTATTGAAAATTTTTGTAAACATTCGAATTCAAAATTGGCTCCTAAACATAATCTTAATAATAACATTATATCAAACGATATTAGCTCAATAAATTTAATTCCTCAACTTTCAACAAGAAGACCCAAGTTCAAATCTTGCCAAGTGATACATTCATATTAGCAAAATTATTATAATACCACTACATGGTGAAGATGTAATATGGGTGAGTCTCATTTCAATCCCATATAAGCAATTTAAAATAATAATAACATTATAAAGTATATTATGATAAGTATAGACTTATTTTATTTTTCTATAACTTAAGGTTGATTTTTTAATAAATTTATAAATATTAAAAAAGCATAATAATTATATAACAAAAAATCATTTTAAGTATAATTATTTAACGTGAAAATTTTATAATTAAGGTATATATAACTTTTAATGAGGCCACTCCCATAAAAATAATGAAATATTACATTGTTGTCAAGTCAATTGAACTATATGTTTTTACTTAATAAGCTATATGTGACTTCTATTAGGGACCACTCCCATAAAAATACCAAATTTATTGTTAGGTTATTTAAACCATATCCAACTCACCCTTCTATCAATGATATTTTCATTTCCTTTTCTATCAAATATTCTTCATCTTCCTCAAAGTGCTATGTTTTTACAATCAGCTCCTTGATATCATTTTCATTAAGAGATAAAACCTCACATGGTTAATTGCATACTAAAATTTAAATTTCACCAAGACAAAGCAAGGATGCAAGGATGCCACTTTCATTATGGGTGATGTGACCCGGGTTCAATCCCCATGGTGGATGAGTATAAGAAGTATTGCTCAAAAAAAATATCAACATCGTGATTGCTAAAGTATCTTCTACCTAATTTCCTTTTATATAGATGCTCACATTTCCAAGAGATCATCTCCAATAATAGATGATTAACATCAATAATAATATTAATTTTTTAACCAACAAAGGATGGAGGAGCAACTAAGGAGGAGCAACGATAACAGCAGGGGATGAATTCGAATTGTTGAAGGTGGGAAGGATCCTCGTGAACTAGGATACCAGGATGCATCGAGCGAGGATCCAGGGGTAGGTAACCCTCCTGATAAGATAGAGGATGGACAGGATGCCTTCCTTGATCAAGTTGAAAAATTTTGGAGAATCAAACCCCCTAACAAAGATCCTAACAAGGGGATCCATTCAGGTGTTGTGGGCCCCGAAAACATCCCATCCTTTGTATATACTCTTAAATGTAAAATGAGTGATATTTTTTATTCTCTCCCACCACTCATCCATGATAAAAATAGAGTAATCACTCCTTTGAGCATCATGGATGGGTTTCTATCCTTGGAATCCTACTCCCTGGTAGAGAAGTTCATAGGAGGGAGACTAGACATAGAAACAATAAGGACATGGGTGTTTTCCAAGTGGAGGAGGGTAGGAAATATGGAGATCGTTGTGTTGTCTAGAGGTTTCTTCATTATCCATCTCATAAACCAGGAAGATGTCATTCGCATCCTAATAGGAGGACCATGGTTTTTAGGTAGGAAAATACTCTTAATCAGACCATGGGGGGAGGATTTTGACCTTGAAATACAAAGCATTAACATCACCCCCATCTAGGTCTGTCTACCAAATCTTCCTACTCAGTTTTTCTATGAGTACTTCCTAAAAGGTATTGCAAGGACTATTGGTGAACTTGTAGTGATTGACCATTCCACCATGGCCAGGTCAAGAATGACCCATGCAAGGATATGTGTGAACGCTAATCTAGATTCTGAGATCCCCACCTTTGTGGAACTTGGATATAGATCATACTTGAGGAAGTACGTCATTGAATACGATAACAAGCTAGTATTTTGTGTGGAGTATCGAACCCAAGGCCACCTCAAAAATTAGTGTCCAAACCTAGTTGTTCCAAAAGAAGCACTAAAGAGACCCAACCCAAGAGGATTTAATTCCAAAGGCCACACCAAGAATCAAGGATTTTGGTTTCCAATGAAAAAAGGAGCCTACAGGTAAGCCAGGAGTGGACAAAACAACTAGGATCAAGGAGCTCAACCCCAACAATAGAAAAAAGGAAAGCAATAGGTCTCATGTCAGGCAGACCCAAAAGAACATGTAAGTCCTTCGATATCTAAATACAATAAATTTGAAATACTTTCTGAGGATGAGGTCGATCAAAATAAAGAAGGATCAAAGGAGGCCTACCCCATTTTAGACCTTCCATCAAGCCTAGAGTCCCCATAAAAATTAGGGCCATCAAACACCCCCTCATCGTGCCCTCCCCTAAACTGCCCTTATGGCATGCCCCAAAACCTAGAAGAATATAGATAGATCATGGAAGAAGAAGTCACTAGGACTAAAACCATTGAAATGATGGTGATTGATGGCTATGTTAACCCATTTCTATAGCAAATTATCCCTACCAAATTTAGTCCCAAACAAAATAGGAGCTCAATGAAATCTCCCATCGATTGTGGTAGTGAAAAAAGAGAGGAAGGATATTTGTGGTTGAATAGTTCAGAAGAGGACTTGTTGATGAGATTGCAAATGGGACTCAAATGATACTTTTTTCTCCAGTTATCACCATCCTCAAAGATGATAACAAATCCAACAAACCTCCTCCACCTTAGGGTAGGGGGAGAGGGAAGAACTCCAAATAGTCTAAATGAAGTTCCTCTCATGGAATGTGAGAGGTATTAATGGCCTAACCAAACAATGAGATGCCTCAATGGCCTAACCAAACAAAGAGTGGTTAGTTCATTAAGGAGAGAAATTAATCCTACAATTTTCATAATGCAAGAAACTAAAACTGATGTCGTGTTATCAAAAGAAATTACCTCTAAAATATGGAAACATGGGGAAGTTACCTTCAGCCAGGCCAAAGGAGCCTTAAGAGGACTAATGTGTCTATGGGACCTAAGGAAGTTGGAAGGTAGAATTATTCAATCTGATGAAAGGGTGCTGAGTGTTTTCTTTCATGATATGGACAATAATTTTTCCTGGATCCTATCCAACGTTTATGCTCCTAATTCTCTTCAAGGGAGAGTAGTTTTGTGGGAATCTCTAAGCAACATGAAAGAGGTATTTCACAATATTCCTTGGGTTGTTGCAGGGGACTTTAACACGCCCCTCTATCCTTCAGAAAAAAGAGGAGGGATAGGTTTACCCAACAGAAGCATGGATGAGTTCAATGAGTTCATTAACTCCAATGACCTCATGGATGTCAAGCTCAAAGATGCCAAGTTTACGTGGAGTAATAGATGGTTGGGAAACCAACTTATTCAAGAAATATTGGATAGGTTCTTGCTATCCCAAGAGGCCATTATAGTGTTTGGAGATGCAAATCTTCATTCTTTTCCCAATATTACATCTGACCA
Organism: Wollemia nobilis; assembly: GCA_028583015.1. NCBI lineage: Eukaryota > Viridiplantae > Streptophyta > Pinopsida > Araucariales > Araucariaceae > Wollemia > Wollemia nobilis. Next base: position 29,665,075 of record JAQPPZ010000523.1, read on the forward strand.
TAGTCCTATCCTGTTAGAATTGTAGAAGGCTCATCCTTTTAGAAGGCCCTTTTGATTCGAAGTAATGTGGCTAAAACATCATGATCTAAGAGATCGAATTAACCAATGGTGGCAACACTCTACTCAGGGGAGCCCATCCTTTAAAATATCCCAAAAACTAAGGATCTTCAAAGACAACCTCAAATTTTGGAACAAGGAGATCTTTGGGAATCTATTTGAAAACAAGCAAGCCATGTCTGAAAGACTAGCTTGCATCGAGAAGAAAATTCAAAATGGAGTATGTGATGAAGCCACCAAGACAGAGGAAAGAAACACTCTAGATAAATACCACAACATCCTAGCTTGTGAGGAAATTATTTTGAGGTAGAATTCTAGAGCTCTGTGGCTCAATCATGGGGATTTGAACTCCAAATTTTTCCATGTTACAACTCTGAGGAATAGAAGCAACAATAGGATCAGGGAGTTGGTTAAAGAGGATGGCTCTTTGACTCAAAATATCCATGAGATTAGAGATGAAGTGGTCTCTTACTTTAGTTCCCTCCTTGGAGATGAGACCCCTTGTGTGGCCACAACCAAAGAGTCCATGTTGCAATCTATTCCTCAGTCCATCACTAGTGACATCAACGCAAAACTCAATTCTCCTTTCTTGGATGAGGAAATTAGATAAGCCCTATTCTCTATGGACCTTGACAAGGCCCTAGAGCCCCAATGGATTTCCACCCCATTTTTTCCAAACCTTTTGGGATGTAGTAGGGCCAGATGTGTGTTTAGCCATTAAATAATTCTAATCTTCCAAACACATTCCTTGTAGTTATAATTCAACTTTCATTGCTCTTATTCCTAAAGGGCCTACTCCCAAATCTATGGTGGATTTTAGACCTATCAGCCTTTGTAATGTTATATACAAAATCCTCACCAAATCGATTTCTAACCATATGAAAGAAGTGTTGCCTTTAATCATTGACCCTTGCCAAGGAAGTTCGGTCCAAGGAAGATCAATTCTAGATGGAGTTATAACAGTCCATGAGGCCCTCCACTCCATTTCTCAATCTAAAAATCCTACCTTTGCTCTCAAATTGGACATGAACAAGGCCTATGACCACATCAATTGGGAGTTTGTGAATGCTATTCTATTAAGGTTTGGGTTCCATCCTAAGTGGCTCATTCTCATTAAAGGTTACATTTGTAAACCTTGGTTCTCTATCCTCATAAATGGTTCCATGACTGGGTACTTCCAGAACAATAGAGGCCTTAGGCAAGGGGATCCAATTTGTCCCATGCTCTTCATAATTGTTGTAGAAGCCCTTGGTAGGACAATAAAAGCCACCTACAATGTTGGTATCATCTTCGGGATAAAAGCAATGTCCTTAACCAATTTGGTTACTCATCAACAATTTGTTGATGACACCTTGTTTCTCACCCTTGCTTCCATGGGGGAGGCCAAGGTCATTAAACACATTCTGACTCTCTATGAGGATGTTGCTAGCCAAAAGGTAAACTTCAACAAAAGTAAGATTTACTTTCTCAATACTCCCATTCCTAGGTAGGCCAAGATCACAAGGATACTAGAGTGCTCTATATCTACCCTTCTGAATTCCTACCTAGATCTACCATTGTTCATAGGCACTTCAGTCGAGTCTATGTGGAATAATATTTTGGAAAGAATCCAAAAGAAACTCATAGGGTGGAAAGGGTATCTCTTATCCCAGGCTGGAAAAGCAACTCTAACCATGGCCTCGCTCCAAAGCATTCTAGTTTACTTCTTATCAGTGTTCAAGGCCCCAACCAAGGTGTACCACAAAATTGAATAATAAAAAAAACTTCCTTTGGTCGAGCTCGAAAGACAAGCAACGTATCCACTTAGTCACTTGGAACAAGGTCTATCAACCAAAGGAGGATGGTGGATTAGGCCTCAGAAGAGTTATCCACCTCAACACAACCTTGTTGGCCAAACAAGCTTGGTGCTTGATTACCAATGTGGAGAATGAGTGGACTACGATTGTGAAAAGGAAGTATCTTCAAGGATCAGATTTTTTGAGCAGTGCAATCCCAAGTAGAGGATCGGCCTTTTGGAAAGCCATAATGACAAGCAAAGATACAGTTAGTAAAGGCTTAAGGTGGATCCTAGGGAATGGCCAAAATATTAGGTTTTGGGAGGACAAGTGGGCTAGGTGTGAAGCCCTCATTTAGGATCCTAACCTGGCTAGGTTAAAAGTCCACACTGATGAACTATTCGTGCATAAGGTGGCATATTTCCTACATCCTGATAGAAATAGGCCTAGGTGGAGATCCATAAAGATCGATGGTTTGGAGGTTGAATCTGAGGCTTTAGAAAATCTATTGAGGCAACATTTTATTTCATCAGTTGGGGAAGAAGATCATGTTTTCTGGGTCATAACAAAGAGTGGTGACTTTTTGGTCAAGTCGGCCTATAAGATTTTGAATCCTGAGGATCCTCCATTTCAAGCCTAGCTAGTGTGGACTAAAAATTTGATTCCTAAGATATCCTTTTTTCTTGGCTTGTCATCCAAGGCAAGATACTCACCATAGACAATATGATCAAGAGAGGTATCATGGTTCCTAATAGATGTTTTCTTTGTAGGGTGGATTGGGAGTCTGTACAACATTTATTCCTTGACAATCTTGGTGTCCTCATCCATCCTATATGGGCTTTTTCAAAATTTTCATATTTACTGGGCTAAACCTACTTCCATCTATGATTTATTCCTACAATGGCCCAACCCCTTCACTAACATTCCTTTAAGGTTTATGTGGAAAATATGTCTCCATCATTTCCTTTGGCAAGTTTGGCTAGAGAGGAACCATAGAGCCTTTTTTGAGTCTAGAAGGTCTCTTGCATCCATTATTAACAAGATCCTAGCCTTTGCTAGTGAGAATGCCATATTACATCCCTTATCCTCTCAATCAGTTTCTTCTTGTGAGAATTCATTGGGTCAATCCTTGAACATCCCATTAGAGGATACTTCCACTCCTTGTTCCTCCTAACCTAAGATCAGGGTCAAAGTGGATTTTCCCCCTCGCTAGACTGGTTTAAGTTGAATTTCGATGGAGCTTCCAAAGGTAACCTTGAAAGGGCCGAGGTAGGGAGAGTGTTGAGAGATCATCAAGGTAACCTTATTTTTGCTTTTGCAGAATATCTAGGCATTTAGATGAACAATGAAGTCAAAGCTAGAGCAATGTGGAGAGGATTGGTTTTGGCAAAATATGTACAGGGCAGATTGATTATGGAGGGTGACTCGCTCAACATCATAAACCTCCTCAAAAACAACAAAAACCCCCCTTGGAGGATCGAGGTCTACATCAAAGAAGCTAGGATCCTGATTGGCTCCAAAAGTGACATGGTAGTCCAACACTCTTTTAGAGAGTCCAACAAGGTGGTAGACAAGTTGGCAAATGAAGGGGTTAATGCAGATAGACTGATCACGTGGACTCAGGGAGTGTCGTGCAATGTGGAAATACTAATTCAAAATGAAAATAGATGATGTGGATTATTAACACCTGCGTAAAGCGCATGTTTCCAAAAATTATTAAAGGTAGTCCTCATTCTTTAGCCTCATGGAGGAAAATTCATCTTTATATTTTTAGGCTTGTCAAGCTTTCAAGAATGGTTAGCCTTGATAAGCATGGTATCAGGCATGGATTCAACAGACACATTGCCAAGGTGGTTCACACTCACCAAAGGAATTCCAATCAATGTTGGGTATGGTCCCGATGTGAATGGTTGATGGTCCCATCTCATGTTCTAAGCGGAGTCACCCATTTTAGAGGCATAATATTTCCTACCATGCCTACCCTTTCAAATATGCTCATGATTCTAAAGCATGGGTATCCAAATAGTCACACTTCCTTGAATTCTAGCATGAGCTTTTTCTAGATTAAGGGTGCCATGTGGACCATCCTCCAAGTGTACTCTAGTTTGGTTCACTCCCCTATGCATGGTGCCATCCCCCAAGATAATTCATATTCTAGCCAAGATTGCATCCAAAAGCTTCTCTCTTCTTCTATTAAGAGCCAACTTCATTTTTCATTGGAGGTTTTTTCACCTATAGCTTAGAGTAAGAGCATTTGCCTCACAAAATTCCTAGTGGTTGATTGCAAGGGTGCTCACGAGGTTACCATGACTTACGTTGAGTCGAGTTGTGTTGAGATGGAACCCCTAGCAGAAGCCATCCTCATCGAGAGGGGTTTCACTCCTTTCTTCAATATTTTTTCTAGAGCCAAGCATGAGATTACGATGGTAGTGCTGGAGTCATGGGATGGAGGCAAGGTGGTGGTTCATGGTTGGGAGTTCATCATCGATGTGCATTTTCTGGCAACAATCATGGGATAGGTGGCCAAGGGTAGATCGATCCACAAGGAGAAGCACAATTGGGATGTGGAGCTCAAATAATTTAAGGATAACTCTAGAATTTACAAGGAAGCCAAAACCAATCTGTTGCATACTAACCTCCCCACCCCATGGAATTTTGTTATGAAAAATATAATGGAATTCATTACTATTGAGGACCCTGGGAAGGTCCTCATCAATTTCCATTATGCCTTTGTCAATTTCTTCTAAGACGTAAACCCAATAAGTATTCCCCACTTCCTATTTAATTCAATCAATTACACCATCAATTCCTATAGGAAGAAGAAAGAGGTTGATCTTCCCATTCACTAGAGCTTGTCTAAGATAATTTACAGTCGTGTTCTAGCCAATTCCCCCCAAAGTGACCCCCCATCATTCCCAAAATTGAATTTTCCAAAGGTAAAGATAGCCCTAGACTTCCAAAGCCTTATGGGGTGTCCCCATCCAAGAAAATGGTGGTGGATTTTTTAGCCAAAGGATGGCTCACTAGAAAGAGGCTGAAGACCAAGGACCTTGAAGGCCCCACCAGATCCTCAATGTGCCTGAGGAACAAGCTGATCTAGGAGAGCTTGAATATTCTTGATGTGGATTTTGAGGATGAGAATCCTGATCCTACCATTTCTGTCTTAAAGTGTTACATCATCACGACATCCTCAAACATTATCCAGCAGATGAAGGGGCTTCATGATGCGTTGAACATCTTGTTCTTCCATAAATATTATTAAAGCCAATAAGTGTCCAATATGGTGGAGGTCAACTTCAAGGTGGAGTTTAAGGAAGAGACAAAGGACAACATGAATAATGACAACAAGGAATAAGAGGACCTCAAGGAGGCCTAATATGGCACCTCCTATTTCATCCTATTGGCTATCATGCATGGAGTTGGGTCTATTTTTGGAGATTATGTTTTTTGTTGTCTTTATGGCTATCCTGTAGGATTTTTGGGTGTCCTATTTTTGATAAACCTAGCATCATCAAAATTAATTTTGATAAACCTAGTTTTTGTACATTTTTTATGTTATCATAGATCAAACTAGATCCTTTATTTTAATGTTGTTGCCATAGATGACTCCTCCATATTTTCAAATATTAATACCAAGTACCTAGCACATATTTTTCTACATTGGAGACTTCCCATGATAAGCACCACATCTATAAACATTCTACAAGAGAGGCAATAATATGGTTCTAAAATTCGGTATAATTTTAAGATTTATTTTTAAATTTCTATTATTCCTTTCAAGCCATAAATTCCAACAAATAATGGAAGAACCAATCCTCCACAAAATACATAATGCTTTAGCATTCAAATAATAACTCCAATATTTGATCTCTTTTAATGTTGATGGTGTGAGAAAAGGTACAATAATAAAGTAAATGGCCTAATGTTTCTAAATCCTTCTCACACAAGGCACATCTAAAAGTTCTATGATATCCTCTTCTTTGTAGACTCTATCTTGTACGAATCTTCCTTTGAACAACTAACCAAAGGAATTTTGAGGCCTTAGGGAAAGCCTCCAATTACCAAATATTCTTTCAAGGGAGATATTTGGGTGTAGGAAATTTTGATTGCTCTAAATCATCATATCCCATATTTTGATAGATTCTAAACCAACTCATCCTTTTGAGTAAAATTAGGAAAATAAAACTTTTGAAGCATATTTTGAATCTCATTTATAATTTGTGAGTTTCTTTCCTTCAACTAGGTTACTTATAAAAATCCATGATCTATACTTGTCTCTCATATTAATAAAATATTTGATATTTGGACCTTTATAAGCTAGACATATCTAATAAAATGGTTTTCATTATGAAAATGATATAAGAAGATAAGGCTTCAACTAAGCATTGAACCAAAAATTCATATAATTCCCCTCATTGACTAACCATCTAATATATTTCTTGATTATTTGCAAACTATATGATATGAAAGTTATATTTTGGTGATCCTTTATGTAGTGTTCTTTTCCTCAATAGTTTCATTGTACCAAGAGGATCTATATGTTTTGAAGTGACATTTTTACCCAATGTTTTTCTTGATCTTTGAAAAATATCCACCCAAGTTTTCCCTAATACCAAACTCATAAGTCTATAATTTTGCAAGCCTACCCCTCCAACATTCTTTCCTTTGCAAACTATATCCCACTTACAAAGAGAAAACCTAAATGTTTCTTAGATCCTTTTCAAAAAAAGTCACTTTGAATTTGATCAAATTATAGTGTTATACCTATTGGTAATCTTGAAAGTGACATAATATAAATAAGGGTGGATTACAATGTGGTCTTTATGAGTTATAGCCTTCCCACCATGGTTAAGAACTTACCATTCCAACCAACCAAACAAACTTTCATTATATCTAAATAAGAGACTCATAGGTTCTTTTATTTTCTTTATAAGACAAAGGAATACCCAAGTATGTTCATAAGAAAATTTTAATTTTAAACCCTAAAATATCCATAATAATTCATTGTAAATCTAAGGTAATGTTAACAAAAAAATATGGATTTTTTAGTATTAACCAACTATGTAGAAACCTTCTCGTAGCATGATAATATTGATTTAAACTCTATGGACTCACTAACTCAGGGATGGCCCAAAATAAAGCTATCATAAACAAATTAGAGATGATATTAGAAGAGACAATTTTTATAACTTGAATACCTTTGATTTTTTCTTCCTTTTTTGTCTTTGAGAAAGATCTTCCTACTAACTCTGCAAGAATAATAAATAGATAAGGAGATAGTGGATCACCTTGGTGGATTTGTAACACCCTAAATTTTATCCATAATAATTTGCATTAAAGTCAAAATATTCTAATATTAAGCCAAACAACTTTTTAAATTTGTTGCCTAGATTTTTGTGCCTTCTTGATGAGATCGGGTAAAACTAGAGAGATCGTACGTACAATATTTGATATCATGCGTACGATATACGTGATCGTACGTACGATCTTTTCCAAAATAGAAAAACTCAAATTATAAAAATGACAAACTAGTTACACTATTTTTTATCTTTACCTGTGCAACCGTGCGGCAGTTACAGGATCAGATATGCCGATCAGTCCCAACTTGGAAGGAGTTGCAACCTAATCTATTGTCAGCCTATTTTTCCCTAATGGTTCAACCTATTTAATTAGGCATACCTCCCCTTGAACTCCTCTTGACTCCGCAACATAATTTCTACATTTGAATCACTGTAATTTTTGCATTAGTCCTAGTTATTTTCTATTTTTTGTAGGATCAGAGGATACGATTAGGGACCGAAGCGTACGATCTTGCTACTATTGTACAATCTTACTATTGCTATACAATATTGATGTTGTTGTATGATATTGATTGTAGATCACTTGGGGGTAACTCCAAGTGTTGGTTTGCATATCTTAACCTCTCATTTGTATATTTATCATTTAATTTATCATTTCCCATTGCATACAATATTATATTTAATCATTTTCATTCTTGGATTTCACAAAATTGCATTCACTTGCATATTTCATCTAGCTTAAGGCATATACCTATTATATGTTTGTATTAATGCATTCAATAGTTCATATATAATTTGATTTCTATCTAGCAAAGTTTGTTGCATATCCTGGTTCACTGTTTTTGCATTCTATCCATGAAACTGCAGGTTTTTGTCAAAATTGGATCGTCCGACCATTGATCGAATGGTACAATCATAGATCATACGTACAATCTTGTGTATGATCTTGCCCTGCTACATACAATTTTTTTTGCAAAAAAAAATCAAAATCTTCATTAGACTTTTGGATATAGGTCAGAGTTTCCAATCACTTTTAAGCATTGCATTGTTCATTAAAGCTCTATTTTCTTCTGTTTGCTATTTGCATATGAAGAAAAATTGCATATAGATTAGCATATTTGCATATTGGCCAAACTATATGATTGTGATAATTTAAAAGGAATGCATCAAACGAACACCAAAACCTAGGCATGGAAACTACCAAGAAATATTTCCTGGTAAACCCTAAACAATTCATCGAAAAATCACCAAAGAAGACATGAACTCAAGTGTCTCTCTTTGAGGTGTAGACCTATCATTCTTCCATTCCCCTTCAAGGCATGTATCCATTATCTTGAAGGAAAGGAGTGTGAGAATTTTAGACATACATTCTTTGGTGAACTCGACGTGAAAAATATTAGGCATCTTTCTGATTTATAAAACACAAAAAATCATAAAAATTACAAAACATACAAACAAAACAAAACCAAAAATCAAACAAGGTCATTAGTCAAATTTGCAAGTTTTAGTGAATTTCATAAATATTAGATCAAAACATTAGAAGAGTTGTACTCATAAAAATTAGGGCATTGTTATCAACACAAAAAATTTCTCAAATAGTTGAAAACTCAAATCCCACATTTGAAGAACAGTGGACTAAACTCTAGAGAATATTAGAAATCATAAAATCCTATGAACCAAGACTTAATCAAATTATAAGGTTTGACCTAGCTAGAATCCTAGATCCTAAAATCGCTTCTCGCTACTTTGATATTCAAAGGGCATGTGAGAGGTGGTTGGCAGATAAAATAGCTAGCATCTCTTCAACTATTTACACCTTTGATGACTACCTTGAGAATGCTATAATAGTACACAAGTTCTTAGCACATGTAGAAGATCAAGAAATAGTTTTGGTCAATAAGACAAGATTTTTTAAACCAAGTAGAAGAATATATTCTTTTAATATGTTATCAATAGCATACCCATACATGATTGTTGAACCAGATGAATATTTAGAGGGAGATATTTTTCATGATATTTTTTTTGATGAAGTTTTAAAGAATCAATTCTATTTTTATGGGTATATACCTTGTATAGCCCATGTTGAAGCAACTACCCCTCAAGAAGAGTTATAAAAATTAACCTTATAGGAATTACAAGAAATGGGGGTGTCACCAGCACCACCCAACTTTTAAAGAGAATCAAATATTATGGTAGAAAATGTTTTACAAGTTAACATTGGGACAAAGGGAAACCCTCGCAATGGTCAATATTGGAGCAGAATTAAGTGAAGAAATATAGAAATAGTATATAGCATTTCTCATAGAGGATTTTTATGTCTTTGCTTGGATATATGCAGATATACTAGGCCTAGATCCTTCTATGGTCATGCACCATCTAGTAGTGCACCCTGATGCAAAACTTGTATCCCAAATATGGATCAAATCATAGACTTTCTAGCTAGGAGTGGGATTTTATCCCTCATGGATGGTTTTTTAGGATACAACCAAATCAGAATAGCTCCTGAAGACCAACCCAAAACATATTTTATTACACCTTCGAGTACCTTTTGTTGGAAAGTAATGTCTTTTGGCTTAAATAATGCATGAGTAACATATCAAAGAGCTATGACATACATCTTTCATGATATGATGTATGATATTCTACATTATTACGTAGATGATATTATAGCTCGTTCAGCTAAAGAAGAAGAGTATATCAATGATTTAAGAAAAAATTTTAATAGATTAAGAGAATATTTGATTCACTTAAATCCTAAAAAATGTGTATTTGGAGTTAAATCAGGAAATTTTTAGGGGTTATCATTTCTCTGAGTGGTATATAAATAGATCCTCTCAAAATTATATTTATCCTTGATATGCCACCACCTAAAAACATATCAAAATTAAGAAGTTTACAATGTAAATTACAGTCTATCCATCATTTCATTGACAAATTGGTGGATAAAACTGAAGAACACAAGCTTATACTGAGATGGGGGGGTGAACAATATAAGACCGCTTTCTACTTTTACTTTCGATTCAACTTGCAGTTCAATGTTATGCAATGAATATATAACAGTAAACAAATCAAAACTATCCTCATTTCAACAAACAAATTAGCTAAAACAATTAAAAATATAAACAAACAAATCCAAATAATCCAAATGCTTCCAATTTTAACCAAAATTAAAATTAGTTTTCACCAAATATACTAATAACTTAAAAAAAAAAACAAACAAATCAAAATTACCTTCATCTCTTCACCAAATTAAAAAAAAAAAAAATCAAAATTTTCCCCAATAAATTTATCGAAAGCTTTCAAAATCAAGCAAATAAATCGAAATTATCCATAATTATATCAGAATTATCCTCACCTCAGCATCACATTTAAGTCAAATATATATCAAAACAGAAATCAAAGCAATGCACAGAATATCATCCACAATAGAGACACAACAATTTACGTGGTTCACCCAACGCGGGCTACTCCACGGATAAAATTTTTACTAAATTTTATCACCTCAAATTCTGGGAAACATGTCCCGATTACAAAGTTTATGGGCACCAACCCAAAGGAGATACCTTCCCCTAGCTCTGCTTAATCTGGTGATCCTCTAGAGAACCTCTGCCTCTGCAGCCCTTAGCAAGTGGAACTCTATCCATAGAAGACACCTGTCTTCCCTGCTCTGGCTGGAGACCTCTGTCCTCAACTCTATCACCGCACAGTCGATCCTCTTATCTGCACCAAAACACAGTCCTTCGGTCTGGCACTATTGTCCTCGAACTTGCACCTCTGCGCAATTACAGCACTCGATCAAATATCCACTTATGCACCTCTATGCAAACACAGCAGCAATGTCTTCGCACACTCTGCTCTTCGACGATCGAACTTCTCCCTGCACTCTGCTTCTACGAAAGTCGCACTTCGAACGCACACTTTGATCGATGCCCAAACTATTCAAACAGCCCTCCTTTTATAGAGTAAGATTCAAGATCATTACATTCAATCTTAGTCGGTTGTTACTCTTCAACTGTGTCGGCTGCAAAACCCTGCGCTGCGTCGGCCCAGATTTTAACTTTGTCGGCTCAAAGTTAACTCTGTCCTTCAACCGCCACTGGTTCTATAGCTGTCCCTATGAAACTACAACATGTCACGATATCATGACATTTTTACAGCCGTACACCTTCTATAGCCTGTTGTCGTGAAATCGCGACACCTTGGCCTTTGTCGACTTCCTTTGTGCTTCTGTCGTGAAATCGTGACACCTTTGCCTCTTGTTGACGTCATCTCACTTCTATCATGAAATCGTGACACTTTAGTCTTCATGGCCTTCCTCTCAGCTTTTGTCGTGAAATCGTGACACATCTGCTTCTGCTGACGTCATCTGCAACTCTGTCGTGAAATCATGACGCTTTCTCTGCCATATGCCCATGAAACTGGAACATGTCGCGAAATCATGACGCTTTCGCCTTCGAGCTCTTCCTTCTTCAATTCGTCGTGAAATCGTGACGCTTCTTCTGTTTAAGACTTGCTAACTATTCTTGTCATGAAATCGTGACACTTTCTCCAACTGCAAGCTGCCAACTCAACCTGTCACGAAATCGTGACACTTTCTACATCCGTACAACTTCTTTGTAGCCTGTCGTGAAATCATGACGCTTTCAGCTTTCGAAAGCTTTCTCTACTGCCTATCGTGAAATCGTGACACTTCTGGCTTCCGTACGTTTTCTTTACTGCCTGTCGTGAAATCGTGATGCTTCTCCTTTCAGGCTCTTCTCTTTGCTGCATGTCGCGAAATCGTGATAGTCCTCAACTTGACCTCTGTAGCATGTCATGAAAATGCGATAGCCCTTACTTGGAACTTTGCATCATGTCACGAAATCATGACAGTTCCTGAATCACTTTCTCTCTCTTCAATCTTGTGAAATCACGACAGCTCACACTATGGACTTTCTCTTCTGCAACATGTCATGAAATCATGACACTTTCTTGTCCGTACAACCTCCTTTGTAGAATGTCATGAAATCGTGACACTTTTCTTTCTCTGCCTTCCTGCACTGTCCGAGTCGCAAAAATGCGACATGTCACGAAATCGCGACAGTTTCCATCGCTTCGTCTCTGCCTTCCAGCATGTCGCGAAATCGCGACACATTTGCCCAAAATTTCTCTCTCCTCAAACATGTCACGAAATCATGACAGTTTTGCCAGTGCTTTCTCTCTCCTAAAACATGTCACGAAATCATGATAGTTTTGCCAGTGCTTTCTCTCTCCTAAAACATGTCACGAAATCACGACAGTTTTTCCAGCCGCCTGCATACTTTTTCTTACTTGTCTTTTTCTTGATCTTTTGCAACTGGGCTACCCTGATCTTCTTGGAAACTCACTGTCCATGCTGAAACCTTCATCAAGACACATTCTTTGACATCAAACCAAATTGCTTCAAGACCTTCTTGACATCAATGACAACATCTACACTTAGAGTAAGAGCAATGTACCCAAGGTACCCAAAATTGCCAACAATCTCCCCCTTTGTCATTGATGGCAAACCTTAACTGAAAACACAAGTCAAGAGCCAAAACTGAAAACAACCGATCCAACAACTGAGAATCTGCCTTTGAAGTTTTTGCTCCCCCTGACTTGAAGCTCTCTTCTTCACTATGAAGCTCTCCCCCTTACTCATATCTCTCCCCCTTTGTCATCAATGGCAAAGGGTCACCTTTGGGGCTCGGGACTAAGAATGAGCCTCTTAGCTTAGTCCCTCCCCCACCTCCCCGATGAGGTGATTTAAAACAAGGGTGGGAGTGAAACTCCCATTAGGCACTCATCATCATCAGTGTCTATAATTTCTTTGTCGGGCCTTCTCTTGAACTCTTTGTCAGTGTTTCTGTTCTTGTCACTTTTCTTGTTCTTGTTCTCATCTCTTTTCTTGTCCATACCTTGATCCTTGGACCTGTTTATACCATTGTTCCTATTCCTGTACCTTGGAAGATCAGCTCTGCACTATCTGGTTGTGTGACCTGTATTGTTGCACTTATAGCAAGTAACAATATTATTTCTTTTGGGCATAGTTGTTCTTTGAATCCACCTGTTCTGACTAACCCGGTTCCTGTTATTTGCCTTGCAAAAAATTGCCTTGTGCCCGAACTGATTACAAGAGTAGCAATACCCTTGAAATAAATTACGGCCCCTAAAATTGTCATTTATCTTCCTTACTTGAGTCATGCACTGCGAAGCCATGTGGCCAAACCCGTGACACGCAAAACATCTGCCATGAAATATTCTTCTGTTTGACCTCTTGGGTCCCGAAAACTTCTTTTTCGTATTCAGAATTCTGTTTTCTATTTTTGCGCATTTATCACTCATGGACTCTTTCTCTGAAATACTCTCTTCATCAGAACTCTCTTCTTTCTGAAATCTCTTACTTGATTCCCCAACCTATTTTTTGTGTGGTTTAACAAAACCAAGACCTATTTTATCTGATGGATTTCTTTGACTTTGGATGAGAGACTTAACCCTTTTGGAGCTATCTTGAAACCTGTATAACTTATCCTTGTATTCTTTATTTTCCTCTTTCATGGCAGCCATTTTCTGTTCTAATTCACTATACTCAAGCATCTTAGATTCTAACTCATTCTTGAGTTCTTGTGTCTTAGCCATAGAGATGTCAAGACTTTCTATGAGTTCATCTTTCTCCATACAACATTCATCTAATTTATCCTTGAGTCTAGCATTCTTCTTTCTTTCCTTTTTCAAAACACTAAGAGCATTAGTAAGTTCACATTCAAGATCCTCTATTTTATTGCATTTTGAATCATCAAGGCCTTTTTCAGATTTCTTATCACTAGAGGTGCTATCCTTTTCAAAAACCATACAAGCATCTTCCTTATCATTTTCTGAAGCATCCTCATACATACTAGCAACCAATTCATTATTTGTGCAATCATCCTCAAGGTGCCCAAAATTTCCACATCTAAAACATTTCATGACAATGAATTTATGTTTCGGTTCTTCCTCTTTTTTTGAAATGAACAACATCTCATTTTCATCATCACTAGAAGAACTTTCACTATCACTGCTAGAACACTTACTTGCTTTGTCTAGGTAGAAGCTCTTCTTATTCTTGTGTGAATGCCTCTTTCCTTGATTGTTGTGCTCATCTTTGTTCTTTTTTTAATACCTGTGCTTTTTAGAATCCTTGCTCTTAACATCCTGTATATCTTCATCACTTTCATTCTTGGAAACAGTACAGTCAGTAGCATAATGACCAAACTTTCCACAGTTGAAACATCTTATGTTTTTCTTGCTTTTGTGTTTTCTAGAGAACTTGCCTTTTTTGTTGTAATATGCCTCTTCATCACTAGAAGACTCATCACTCTCTTGAATCTGTTTGCCCTTTGATTTCTTGGTAGCTTTGAAAGTCGCCTCTTTCTTGACATCAACTTTCACTTGAGTTCTCAGCTCAAATGCTGCAAGAATACTATGGAGCTCATCCTTTTTCAACTTATCTAAATCTTTAGCTTCCTCAATAGCAAAAATATTTTCACTAAATCTATTAGGAAGAGATCTTAAAATCTTATCACACACATCATTTTCAGCAAGTTCAAGACCTAAGTCTTTCATAGAATTAACAACTTCATCCATACGGAGCATGTAGTCACTAATATTTTCATCATCATTCATTTTGAGTTGTTCAAACATACCTTTAAAATGTCTCAATTTGGCCTTTCGGACATTTGCATCACCTGTATGAACCACCTGCAATTGTTTCCACATTTCACTAGTTGTCTTGCAGTGAATAACTTTGGTGAGATCTGCTTTCTGTAAGCCTCTCAAGATTGCATTCATGGCTTTTGAATTGCTGTGAAGCATGAGCCCTGTCTTCTTTGGTATAAGGACCATGTTCAGGAATAGTGTATTCATCTTCAATCACTTCCCATACCTCATTACCAAGTGCCATTAGATAAACTCTCATTCTCGCACTCCACAGACCGAAATCTGATCCATCAAGAATAGGTGCTGCATTGCCACCTAAAAAATCCATTGTGTTCTTAACCAGTTCTTCCTTTCGACTATTAAACCTTTTCGAAGGAACTTGCTCTGATACCAATTGAAGAACACAAGCTTATACTGAGAGAGGGGGGTGAACAGTATAAGACCGCTTTCTACTTTTACTTTCGATTCAACTTGCAGTTCAATATTATGCAGTGAATATATAACAATATCAAAACAGAAATCAAAGCAATGCACAGAATATCATCCACAATAGAGACACAACAATTTACGTGGTTCACCCAACGCGGGCTACTCCACGGATAAAATTTTTACTAAATTTTATCACCTCAAATTCTGGGAAACATGTCCCGATTACAAATTTTATGGGCACCAACCCAAAGGAGATACCTTCCCCTAGCTCTACTTAATCTGGTGATCCTCTAGAGAACCTCTACCTCTGTAGCCCTTAGCAAGTGGAACTCTATCCACAGAAGACACCTGTCTTCCCCGCTCCGGTCGGAGACCTCTATCCTCAACTCTATCACCGCATAGTCGATCCTCTTATCTGCACCAAAACACAGTCCTTCGGTCTGGCACTATTGTCCTCGAACTTGCACCTCTACGCAATTACAACACTTGATCAAATATCCACTTATGCACCTCTGTGCAAACACAGCAGCAATGTCTTCGCACACTCTGCTCTTCGACGATCGAACTTCTCCTTGCACTCTGCTTCTGTGAAAGTCGCACTTCGAACGCACACTTCGATCGATGCCCAAACTATTCAAACAGCCCTCCTTTTATAGAGTAAGATTCAAGATCATTACATTCAATCTTAGTCGGCTGTTACTCTTCAACTGCATCGGCTGCAAAACCCTACGCTGCGTCGGCCCAAATTTTAACTTTGTCGGCTCAAAGTTAACTCTGTCCTTCAACCGCCACTGGTTCTGTAGCTGTCCCTACGAAACTACAACATGTCATGATATCACGACATTTTTACAGCCGTACACCTTCTATAGCCTGCTGTCGCGAAATCGTGACACCTTGGCCTTTGTCGACTTCCTTTGTGCTTCTATCATGAAATCGTGACACCTTTGCCTCTTGCTGACGTCATCTCACTTCTGTCGTGAAATCGTGACACTTTAGTCTTCATGGCCTTCCTCTCAGCTTTTGTCATGAAATCGTGACACATCTGCTTCTGCTGACGTCATCTGCAACTCTGTCACGAAATCGTGACGCTTTCGCTGCCTTAAGCTCTTTTTTGCCATATGCCCATGAAACTGGAACATGTCATGAAATCATGATGCTTTCGCCTTCGAGCTCTTCCTTCTTCAATTCATCATGAAATCATGATGCTTCTTCTATTTAAGACTTGCTAACTATTTCTGTCATGAAATCGTGACACTTTCTCCAACTGCAAGCTGCCAACTCAACCTGTCGTGAAATCGTGACACTTTTTGCATCCGTACAACTTCTTTGTAGCCTGTCACAAAATCATGACGCTTTCAGCTTTTGAAAGCTTTCTCTACTTCTGTCATGAAATCGTGACACTTCTGGCTTCTATACGTTTTCTTTACTGCCTGTCGGAAAATCATGATGCTTCTCCTTTCAGGCTCTTCTCTTTGCTGCATGTCATGAAATCGTGATAGTCCTCAACTCGACCTCTGCAGCATGTCGTAAAAATGCGATAGCCCTTACTTGGAACTTTGCATCATGTCGCGAAATCGTGACAGTTCCTGAATCACTTTCTCTCTCTTCAATCTTGTCATGAAATCGTGACAGATCACACTACGGACTTTCTCTTCTGCAACATGTCACGAAATCGTGACACTTTCTTGTCCGTACAGCCTCCTTTGTAGAATGTCATGAAATCATGACACTTTTCTTTCTCTGCCTTCCTGCACTGTTCGAGTCGTGAAAATGCGACATGTCGCGAAATCGCGATAGTTTTGCCTGCTTTGTCTCTGCCTTCCCACATGTCACGAAATCGTGACACATTTGCCTAAACTTTCTCTCTCCTCAAACATGTCACGAAATCGTGATAGTTTTTCCAGTGCTTTCTCTCTCCTAAAACATGTCGCAAAATCATGACAGTTTTGCCAGCGCTTTCTCTCTCCTGAAACATGTCGCGAAATCGCGACAGTTTTTTCAGCCACCTGCATACTTTTTCTTACTTGTCTTTTTCTTGATCTTTTGCAACTCGGGCTACCCCGATCTTCTTGGAAACTCACTGTCCATGCTGAAACCTTCATCAAGACACATTCTTTGACATCAAACCAAATTGCTTCAAGACCTTCTTGACATCAATGACAACATCTACACTTAGAGTAAGAGCAATGTACCCAAGGTACCCAAAATTGCCAACAAAAATAGGACCTTTTCTTAAATTACTTAATAAAAACATCCCATTATAATGGGGTAAGGAATTTTAGGAAGATTTTGAGAGTCTTAAACAATATCTTCTTACCCCTCAAGTGCTTGTTCCTCCTATACCAGATTGTCCATTTATTTTATATATTTTTGCTTTGAAACTTGCACTTGGAACTATATCGGCTCAAATTGATGATGAAAAGAAATAACAAGCCACATATTACATAATAAAAACATTAATAAGTTATGAAACCCATTATTAGAAAAAAATTGTTTGGTGGTTGTGTTTTTTATGCAAAAGTTGCATCATTATATTCTTAGTCAAAAAACATTTGTTATAGCTAATTCTGATCCATTAAGGTACTTGATGAGTAGACCTTACTTGTCAAGGCACACAGCTAAGTGGGTTCTTGCTCTAAGAAAATTTGACCTTACATTTATTGGCCAAAAATCTATTAAAGGCCAAGTTATATCTGATCAGTTAGTTGCTGCACCTTTAGAGTCTACTCACCCTATAAATATAGAATTTCTTGATGAATGCCTTAACTTAGCAGAAGATTTGTCTGATTCATGGTCTTTGTATTTTGATGGAGCTAGATGCATGAGGGGTGTAGGTTCTAGTATTATATCAATATCTCCACAAAAGCACCTTATCCCTTTGTCTTTCAAATTACAATTTTCTTGTACTAATAATAATGTAGAGTATGAGGCTCTAATCCTTGGGTTACAAGTTGCTTTAGCCTTAAAAATTAAAATATTATTAATATTTGGAGATTATCATCTTGTGATAAATCAAATCAATGAATTTTATTAGACACGATATGAGAAGATCCACCCTTATAGGGAATATATTCGTAAGATTATTTCATTGTTTGACAAAGTAACTTTAGAAGCCATCCCTCGCACTAGAAACTGTGTCACTAATGTCATGGCTGTAGCTGTATCACTCCAAATTTTTTGCATCCTTACCTTCAGGCTATTGGATCCATGCCCAGAAAGAGGATGAGAAAAGGATGTCATGGTACCTCGGACTGAGAGAACTTTGCAAAGGTCCCGCCTCTCAAGGGAGGTGTATTTTGATGATTTTTCGATGGATGGTGGGTTCACCAGGAAACATTTAAGGGCAGTTTCCACGCCTAGGTTTGGAATGTGTTTTAATGTGTTCATTTTTAACTTTAAGCATACATATCCTAGGTTTGGCCAAATGGATCTAGATTAATCTACATGAAAATACAAATTCAATGAGTACAGAAAATAGATTTAAAGACATAAAATAGAGAATTTACATAATACAAATGAGGAATACCTGATCTGGATGTCTGGTGATGATTCTGATGTTTGAAGCAGTTAGGATCATCTGGAATTCAATGAAATCGTCTGAGATCTGATAGAATCATCTGAGATCTGATAGAATCATCTGAGATCTGACGAATTCGTCAGACGAATTCGTCAGAGACCTACAAGCAAAAAAACAGATACAAAATACAACGAATACTACTGTGCTAATAGAGGGAAACAATGTCAAATGAATGTATGAATAGAAATTCAAGCAAATTACGATATTCTAATGACAAATCATGATCTTAGTATGCAATCTAAGCTAAATGGGTGAACTCCAAATGCAAAATAACATAAACACTGAATAAACTATCTAATTTTTAGAATAAAATAGCAGAGAAAAGGTTGAGAAATGCAAACTTCAGGCACTGATTGCCTCAATATGGACTATAGTCGAGATTGTCTCGCATCAGTACGAAATCACCTCGGATTCGACAGGTTCGCCTCCGATCTGAACAGGTTCGTCGGTGACAATGTATGTTGGCTTCGGCTGAAAAATAGTGATGTACCTGCAACAAAATTGGTATGGGACCAGTGCAAATGAAAAATTGGGATGGTTCAGCGTAAATGGAGTTAAATTGTAGAGAATTTCAGCCAGGGGGGTGCTAAAGGAATAGCTTAGGATTAAATAGGCTTAGGGGAGTAGTTAGGAGGTTGGAGATCATCCCAATTTGGGAGATCTCCAATGGGGGAGGGTCCCTAACGACGCAGACACGCTTCTACCCAGATTGGAGACCCGTTGGAATAGAAGCTAATTTTGCAAAATTAGTTTTGCGACAAGATCGTCTGGACGTCCTAGTCCAGACGAAATCGTCAGATATGGGGCGATATTGTCTGATCGACGACGATATCGTCAAACGGTCAAAACAACCTCTAAAAATGGCACGAAAAAGGGGGAAATGGATTACCCGGCGGTTAATGGGCGGTTTGGGAGGTTAAATTTGAATTTTAAATTATTTACTAAGGTGAATGTAATTATTATAATTTTATTGTGCCAATTTTAGGGTGCTACATTTTGCCCCATCTTTAGCAAATTTTTCAAAGAAAATGCGTTAAAGATGAGTTCTTCTCGATCTACGAGAAAGCAAAAATTATTCCCATTTTTAGGCAATGATTCTTGGTCAAATCGTACAACAGCTTCCTATGGTGCCCCCTCCGTGTTTTTACCCAAATCGAACGTTTGAGGTAAAAATGCGAAAAAGCAAAAAATTATTTTTGAATAAAATTAAAAAAATAGGGTAAAACCCTAATTCATTTTTACTATTCATTTTCTAGTTTTTAGATCTCTGAAGCAAAAAATGGTGGAGACGATGCACAGATCAACAGAGGTTCGGCACGGTCTACGGGTAAGAGTCTAAACTTAACTAGGATGCTTTAATTTGAATTTACATGCATTGTAGGTAATTTTTAGATGATTTTTGAGCATCGCGGCCGTTTTTGGGCCGTCGACGTCGTCGGGATGAAATCATCCCGATTTCGATGAAATCGTCTCAATTTCGGCAATTTCGTCCAAGGGCGAAATCGACAAAAGGGGGACGATTTCGTCAAATTAGAGACAATTTCGGCTTGCAAAATTGGAGACGATTTTGCTCAAATTTGGGACGATATCGTCCAATAGTGGGCGATTTCATGGACTGCATAAAATTAAATTTTAACTTGCATTATTGTTTATTTGAATTTATTAATGATTGTTTATTGTTTTGTTGTTTATGTTTACAGAGAGGATTACTAAAGAGCAGGGAATGGAAGTACGGGGGGTTGAGAGATGACTTGGCCACTCTCACATAGGCAGAGCGAGATCAGCTGGCACAAGCCGGCTTACAGCATGTGGCAGATATGCCACAGGTGTCTACAGATATGGGGCTTTTAACAGCCCTAGCAGAGAGATGGTATCTGGGGTCCTCATATTTTTGGCTACCTACAAGGGAGATGACTCCCACACTAGAGGATGTATGGAGGATTCTGAGAATCCCCATACAAGGACGGTTGATCACTCCTGCGGCCAATCAGGGCCACGCTATGGGACGACTGTGTGGTGACCCGAGCTTCACCCTAGAGAAGGGCAAAGTTAATATCGAGGCACTGCACCAGATGCCTGGGGCATCTAGGCTCACACGAGTGCTAGCTGAAGTGGTTGGTGGACTTCTACTGTGCCACCAGAGTGGATGCAGGGTGTTGTGGATGCTCGTAGATGTGATCTACGATATGCAGGATCACAGCTATAGATTTTCTTGGGGTAGTTTTGTTCTATGCCGATTGTACAGGATCCTGTATGGGGTCGTGTACAAGGGCGATCGATGTCTGGTCATGACATTGCTCTTACAGGTTTGGTGCTGGGAGCACATTGCAGTGCGGAGGCCGGTAGGGCTTCCTCTGACAGGGGTAGACAGGGAAAGGCCCCGAGTCTTCTACTGGTGGCTTCGAAGAGGGTCACAGAGGTGGATCGACCTCCCCATGTCCCAGAGACTACTGGATGACCTAGTCCCGGACCAGATCACCTGGAGACCATGGAGGGAGCATCTAGGGTGGGTCGAGGATGGATAGGAGTTGGCTTGCATCAGGCGAGTCTTCTGGCTTGGATGGAGAGAGGAGAGGTGGAGCTCCACCGCTATGAC
Source organism: Wollemia nobilis (assembly GCA_028583015.1). Classification (NCBI taxonomy): domain Eukaryota; kingdom Viridiplantae; phylum Streptophyta; class Pinopsida; order Araucariales; family Araucariaceae; genus Wollemia; species Wollemia nobilis. Next base: position 29,686,504 of record JAQPPZ010000523.1, read on the forward strand.
CGAGTTTTGAGGCAGTTCGATTTACAGCAGGGGATCCCATCTCTCAGGGATTACGATTTTTCTCAGACTGTTCAGGATAACACCACAGTTAGTGGGGTGCCAGACATGCAACGATTCTGGAGCCAGGACGCGGATGATGCCTCCATCCAGCCAGTGGATGGGGACGACACAGGGGTAGCCGATGGCTACGATGCCTGGTACATAGGAATTCACCCTCCTCAGATGACGAGGGCATAGGGTCCGATACACGTGGTTGTGCATCGAATAGGGATGCGATGCCAGGTAGCTATGGAGGTAGCCTAGGGTCATGGTGGGAGAGAGCTGAGGAGGCCATAGGCACAAGAGAGGTTGCGATAGAGGGAGAGGAGGGAGGCGAGACCCCCATCTCCATAGAGGGATAGGCCACCATCGCTCGATAAGGGCAAGGGTGTCGACACAAGAGAGAGTAGTGAGATGGCTACTCTTCGAGCAAAGAGAGATCGTCTCCAGGCCCAGGTGCAGACTCTATAGGATGAGGCTACACGCCATTGAGCTGAGGTGTCATAGCTGCGAGACGAGATTGCATGCCTCAGGGCACGGGGCAAAGGGGCAAGCTCTGGAAAGCTGACACAGGCTATCGCCCAGCTTACATTCTATCAGACATTGTATTACCAGCTGGTGCCCGAGGCAGATAGACTACCCCTGCCAAACAACATTGTAGATTCGATAGGATCGGGTCATCGAGGACCACATCCCGATCGAGGACTAGGACTACACAGACTGCGATGGGGTCACCTCGTCCACATCAGGGCGGGGGAGGAGATGAGGCAGAGAGCTCGAGGGGCTCTCGAGGCTAGAGGGCTAGACTGACATTGTATTATATGATTATTTTTTTGATAGAGGATTGAGTATGTCGAGGTACAGATTGTGGCATACCAATCCAGTTTTGATGATGTACATATACGGTTGTTGATATATATATGATATGAGATATGTTTTTGATCACATGACTTGTATAATGTGTATGCTTATAATGATTTTATGTTTGATTGATTGATTTGATAATTCATGTAATTATGTCGTTGGAAATATTATAATTTTGATGTCATGCTGTGATATGAAATAATCTGATGTAACAAATTGGTTGTTTGTAATGAAATGTGATAAAAATAAAAATAAAAAAGAGACTTCTAACAATAATTTCAAAGGACATTGTCGCTATTATAGACCATTTCATGGAGTCACCACTCACTCGGTCATCAAGCTAGTCCCATTTATAGAAATATTGTTAAAAGTAAAAGAGTGTTTAAGAAACTGTCTTAAGACTTTGGTGCAATGATGAAAATGATGGTTTGTTTTCAGATTTCCATAAAAAAATATTGTGCATGAAATAATGTTTAAAATGATTTTTGCTAGGCATAAATTCCTAAGTGTGATAAAATTTTGGGATAATTCTTTAGGAATTATACCATCATTGCAAAATTGAAGGTTGACATAATGACATGAAATAATGAAAATGAGTTTGTTTTTTTTAAAAGCATAATTTATGTAACATAATGAATTAAGTCATATGGATTTCATGATTTTTAATAAATGAGAAATAAAAATTGTTACAATGGTTTGCGCTAGGCATAGAATATGTAGGTATAGACTTATACCATCATCACGAAAATCCAAAAAAGATAGTTTTATTGCATGATTGATTTTTGATGAACAGAAAATATGAAAATGAGGACTTGCGCTAGGCATAAAATTCCAATTTTGGTTTTGAAACTATACCATCGTCATGAAAGTCAACCAAATATATATGTATATGTTTTGATTGTATAGTTTGAAAGAAAAAAAAATTTGATTTTTCTATTATATAGTTGTCTTTGTGGTAGACAACTGTACTTGATTTATTCCAAACAAGTTGCAAAAATAATATTTCAAAGTATTTTGAAGACAAAAGTTAGATTTATAAGAAATCCCATGTGCATATGTGAATTCATTTCCAATATTGATTTATCATAATGATACACAAAATCTCTCAAATACAAATGTGTGTGCAATTGCTATGTTCATTGACCAGTTTTGAGCAAGATAATATGATACAAGTGATTTGAAGAAACCAAATAAGTGTTCATTAACCATGATGTAGATGCATATAACCATACTAGACTACTATGTAGGTCGGATTATCAAGAGCTAGCTAATCCATAAGCATACATAGGTGCAGTACAAAAGAAGGTTGCTAATGTGACGGACATATCACCACGCTAGGAGTTACCCAAGGCCAAGTGGGTTGGGCACAAACCACCTGTTATGGGGCTTACCTCACAATTTTCGAATAATTGAGAATTCCAGGGATTCAAGCTCATCAACCCTTATTTTCTTTTCAAAGGGTAGGGAAAGGGATTTTATTGCTTTTTGCTTTTGCTTTCTTTTGCTTTCTTTTGAACTTTGCTTATTTTTCTTTTTGTATTTTTTTTTGCTTGATTTTGGAGATAGTGCTTGAAATATTGTTGTAATGATATAAAAGATCATTTTTCTTTTCTCTTTTTTTTTTTTTTGAACTTTTCTTTTCTTTTTATTTGCTAGGGATACTTGCTCGGATTAGCTGTAGAGCAAGGGATTTTTATTCTGGGTAGGGGTGAGCTTGTCCTTTTGCCAATTCTCAAAGATTCTAGACCATGTGCATGATAGGATAGCAGGGGAAACTTTTCGTTCAAGAAATCACTTCTACTATGTAGCAAAGCATAGAAATTACAAATATAATCATTTTATTGTGAAAAGATGTGCTTGGTTTAAGTAAATAACAAGATCATTTCTCTATGCTCAAACTTTATTTAATTGAATTTTGTGGACTTTGATATAAGAGAGATTAGTAATCATGCCAGATAAAATCAAGATATTTATTGTTGTGAGTGTGCAAGTGAGGGATTCCAAATAAATGCTAATTTATCAAAAATAATTTGAAACATATAACTGCAATACTTGTAAGAAAATATATATAAACAATTTTTTGAGAAGTTTTGAGAATGTTGACTCTCTCTTTCTTCTTTATTTTATTTTGGTTTCGAAAGAGTCAAGCATATAGTTGTTTTTATATTTTTATTCTTTATTTTGATGTTTGGTTTTATTTTTGTTTTTGAGCAAAAAATTTAACAAGTGCCATAAATAAATGTAATAAATAGTTTTGAAGCTTTTTGATGATTAGGAATGTTTTTGGTGTTTTTGGATTTTTATAAATTTGAAAAAAATATAAGATAAAAAATTTGAAAAATTTTAAACAATTATATACAAGGATGAAATGACCAAATTTATGCATAGTAACGTTTAAGATGCAAAATATTCATGGGTTCGTTAAGTTATTTACCATCTAAGGTAGATAATTTGTATGCACCTAATTCAAATTTGGCAGTAATAATGTATGGTCCAAGCCAGTTGGGCTCAAATTTACCTTTAAGGTCCTTAGTTGCATTTGTATTTTTTTTATTTTCTTTTACAACAAGGTCGTCGATCTCAAAGGATCGATGACAAACTTTCTTAGCATATGATCTTTTAAGCTTGTTTTGGTAAGCACGGAGATGCTCCAAAGCATTGATGCGTTTTTCATCTAGGAGTTTCAGCTGACTGAGTCTGCCAGCTCGATATTCATCTCCTACTTTGGTATCTTGAAGTAGCAGAGCCAAAGAAGGAACTTCCAATTCAAATGGAAAAATTGCTTCAGCACCATATACCAAAACAAATGGTGAAGTTCCAGTGGGGGTTCGAACACTAGTTCGATAAGCCCACAAGGCTGGGTATAATTGAATGTGCCGATCCACGGCGGTTTTATTGACTAATATTTTGAGAATTTTGATTAAGGTTTTGTTAGAGTTTTCTGCTTGACCATTACCCTGAGGATAATAGGGAGTGGACCAGCGATGTTGAATCTTATATTTTTGGCATAATTTTTTAACATCTTTATTTTTGAAGCAAGTTCCATTGTCAGAGATGAGATTGGCGGGAATTCCGAACCTGCAAATGATTTGATTAAAAATAAATTTAGAAACTTGTGTGCCGGTCGCGAGAAGCTAAAGGCATAGCTTCGACCCACTTCGTGAAATACTCAGTGGCGGTTATGATGAACTTGTGTCCATCAGATGACACAGGATTGATTTTGCCAATAATATCCAAGCCCCATTTAGAAAAGGGCCAAGGAGATGAAATAGCCTCCAACTCTTATGCAGGCACATGGACAAGGTCAGCATGTTTCTGGCACTTGTTGCAATGGCGCACATACTCATGTGCATCCGTTTCCATGGTAGGCCAAAAGTATCCTATCCGAAGGAGCTTTTTAGCAATAACACTACCACTAAAGTGTCCTCCACAAGATCCATCGTGGGCTTCACTCAAGGCTGATTTAGACTCTTCTAAGTTTAAACATCTTAATAGGATACCTTCAAAAGATCTCCTATATAAATTATTGCCAATTATTACAAATCAACTTACTCGTCGATGAAATAACCGACGTTGGTTTCTATTAGAATTGGTAGGGAAAGTCCCATTTTGGAGAAAATCAAATATGTCTATATACCAAGGTTCAGGAGTAGTTTCATTGATTAGAAACACATCCAAAGGCTCTAAGCATGATTTATTTGAAGCAGGTTCCTGGAGTCGACGAATAATTATAGTGGCATATTCGTCATCTAACTCCAAGGGCAGGAGAGATGCAGCTACGGCCATAGCATCAGCTGCACGGTTGCTAGTTCGATGAATAGCTTCCAAGGTAACTTGATCAAATAAAGACATTAATTGTAAGACATAGGCCTTATATGGGCGCATTTTATCATCTCTGGTTTGATAAACTTCATTAATATGGTTTATAACCAGTTGGGAATCACCAAAAACTAAGAGATGTTTAATTTTTAGTGCTAGGGTAACTCGTAATCCAAGGATTAGAGCTTCATACTCAGTAGTATTGTTGGTGCAAGCAAATGTCAATTTGAATGACAGAGGAATAAGATGTTTTTATGGGGCTATTAAAATAATACCCGCACCAGCCCCACTCATGCATCGGGCTCCATCAAAGTATAAGGACCATTGTTTGGTATGGTCTACCTCTAATTGAAGGCATTCATCTAGAAACTCGATGATGAGGGGATGGGTAGACTCTAAGGGTGCAGTAGCTAATTGATCTGCTATGATTTGACCCTTAACATACTTCTATCCTATGAATGTGAGATCAAACTCACTTAGAGCAAGAACCCACTTGGTTGTGTGACCCGATAAATAAGGTCGACTCATGAGATACCTTAAGGGATCATATTTAGCAATGACATAAGTTTTTTGACTAAGCATATAATGTTGTAATTTTTGTGTAGCAAACACGAATGCTAGACATAGTTTTTCCAACGCTGTATATCGAGTTTCATAACTAATGAAGGTTCGGCTAATATAATAATTAGCACGTTCTCGCTTTTCATCATCAAGTTGAGCTAACATAGCCCCTAATGCAGAATCTGAAGCGGAAATATATAGGAGAAATGGGCGATCAGATTTAGGTGGTGAAAGCATAGGTGGATTAAGGAGGTATTGTTTGAGAAGTTCAAAAGCTTCTCTACATTTTGTGTCCCAATTAAAAGGGACATCCTTCTTAAGGAGTTTAAGAAAGGGACCAGTTTTGTCCGCCAGCTTATCGATGAAGCGACGGATGGCTTGAAGTTTACCTTGTAAACTTCGTAACTCAGATATATTAGTAGGTGTGGGCATATCAGTGATGGCCGCAATCTTGAGAGGGTCAATTTCAATACCACGTAAAGAAACTAAAACCCCTAATAGTTTGCCAAATTTAACTCTGAATATGCATTTTGCTGGATTTAATCGAATGAGGTATTCTCGTAATCGATTAAAGACTTTCCTCAAATCATCTAAATGATTATTTTCAATAATAGAACGAGCTATAATATCATCCACATAATCATGTAGGATATCATGCATCATATCATGAAAAATGTAGGTCATAGCTCGTTGATAAGTTGCACCGGCGTTCTTTAAGCCAAATGGCATCACTTTCCAGCAAAAGGTACCCCAGGGGGTAATAAAGGTTGTTTTAGCCTGGTCTTCAGGAGCTATCTGAATTTGATTATAACTGGAGAATTCATCCATTAAGGACATCATCCCACTTCTGACAGTGAAGTCAATGATTTGATCCATTTTTGGAAGAGGAAAGTCATCTTTAGGGCATGCAGCGTTAATATCTCTAAAATCTGTGCAAACCCTAACTTTGGTAGCTTCTTTCTTGGTGACTGGAACTACATTTGAGATCCATTCAGCATAATCAATAGCTTGTATAAAGATAACATTCAGGAGTTTTTCTAACTCCCCTTTGACTAGCAGAGCCACTTTGGGATGCATTTTTCTAAGTTTTTGTTTAACGGGTTTAGCATCCGGATGGACCACTAGATGATGCATGACTACGGAAGGGTCTAGACCTGGCATATCTTCGTATGTCCAAGCGAAGACATCTTCATACTCTTTAAGGAATGCAATGTATTGTTCCTATTTTTCTTGACTTAATTCTGATCCAATATTGATTATTTGAGGATTGTCCTCAGTTCCAATATTAATTTTAATGACGTTTTCTATCTTCATGTGTAGATCTCTTTCAAAGTTATGTGGGGCGGGTGAAACGCCAAATTCTTGTAATTCTTGTAAGGTTAATTTAGATAATTCATCTTGAGGATTAGTGGCCTCAAGTTGGGCTATAGCTGGTATAGAACCATCAAAATAAAATCCATTGTGTAACATCTCTTCAACAGAGACATCATGGAAGATATCTCCTTCCAATTCTTCATCGGGGTTAGCAATCATTTCAGGGTAGGCTATGGATAGCATGTTACATGAAAATGATTGATTTTTAAGAGGCAAATCATCACACCTATCCAAATAATCTTGATAACATATGAGATGATCATCATCTTCAAAAGGAAAGGGTTGACCCTTACTAGGAAATAGGCCCACACCACAGCGGGCAGGCCACGGTTCTACCTCGAAAGGTTCTTTCATGCCATTTTGGAAAGGTCCCAAGCCTTTCCCTTTATATCCCATTTTAAGCATCATGGGTTTAGCTTTAATATAATCATTGGTAAAATAACACCGAGAATATCCTTCATGATGAGTTTTGATATTCCGAGGGATTCTTCCCAGTCATATCCTTTATAAATGAAGGCACAACTCCCGACTTGGTAAGTACTTCCCATAGGTTGTGGGAGGCCTAAAGTACGAGGAGAGGGCGGCAAGTTATTTAAAAGGTTTGAATCTTGCATGAAAGCATTTTTTTTTTTTATATTAAGGTTGTGGATAAATCTGGTAAAATTTCATCAGAAAGGGCATAAGATGTAGAAGGCTTATGACCTATGTCTTGAGATGTGGAAGGTATGATAGTTGTTTCTAGAAGATTTGAATTTATAGGGGTAGTAGTTGAAGGATTGGTTGTAGATTTAAGATCTTTTTGAGGTTCTAAAATGATTTGTTTAGAGGGTTGTTGGTCTATATAGGAGGATGAAATTAATGGAGGGGAAATAGGTGAAGTTATGGGTGTATGTTTCACAGTTTTAGATGAAAAATAAGAACTAGGATGTGTGGATGACAGAGCAGGGCAAAATTGCACTCCAACGGGTTCTGCCAAAGCACACATATCAAAAGGTCTAGGGTCACCATGAATAGTGACCAACTGATTTTTAAACTCAAATTTAACACATTGGTGTAAAGTTGATGGGACCTCTCACATGGCGTTGATCCAAGGGCGACCCAAAAGTATATTGTACGATGTTGGGCAATGTACAATAAACACGATTGTTTCTAGGGTTCTAGGACCAAATTGCAATGGGAGGGTAATAACTCCACACGTTTCTTGTGTTTCATCATTAAAAGCTTTGATAATCATATCAGTTTTCTTCATTTCATCACTTCTAAAACCAAATCATTGGTAGAATTCAAAAGTGCAAATGTTTAGAGATGAGCCATTATCAATCAAAACTCTTTTGACAGCTACATCTCCAATTAGAGCAGTAATGTATAAGGCATTGTCCTTATGTAAACTATGTTGTGGGATATCTTTATCCCGAGATTCAATACAATCAATCTCTCGAGTGATGATAGTATTGGCCATAGCTTCAGGTTGAATGTTTTGAGGTACCATCATTTGGATCAATGTAAGCATCAACTCATCCCTATGGGTGGGAGAGGATCTTAACAAATCTAAAAGGGAAATTCTGGCCGTAGTATTGGACAATTGCTCATTAATATTGTAAGGGGGTTTAGGTTGAGCATTAGGAGCATGATTCCCTTTATTAGGGTTGTTCAAAACAAATGGAGCCGATCCATTATTCTGGTTTGGTTTTTGTTGAGAATTTTGAGCTTGTTGTCGAGTAACAACTCCAATGGTACCTACAATGTTGTAGTGAAGACGTTGAACTGGTCTCGGTTGAGCATTAATGGCTTGTTCATTAGAAAGGAATATATTAGAAGAAGGTCGAGTAGTAACTCTTCTAGGAAATGGTTCTTCTGGAACCATAGCATCCGTGACGGGTTGAATAGGATCTGATTCATTTTCGGAACTATTCTATTGGTTTGAAGTAATGTCTAGTTCACTTTCACTATCCGATTCTATATCACTAGAATCGGAAGTTTGAAAATTATGTAAGGGCCTGGTCGTAACCAGGGATAAGGTCATGTCAAATATTTGAGGATCCTGAACAGGTAATTGTCTGCTAATGGTTCCTAAATATCAGGTAGGAGGAGGAACATTATGATGTTCGATTTGATTGGCTACCTCTTTACCATGTCGTGGTAAAGGGTGTTGAAATATTTCTAGAGTTTGATTGGCATTTTGATTTTGATTTTGAGGAATGGTCTTTTGAGTATTATTAGGAGGGTTTTGTTTAGGTTGGAAGGCTTGCACTTCCATTTCATTATTATCAATAAAATCTTGTATTTTATGTTTCAACCTTTTACAAGCATTGGTAGAATGTCCAGGTCCTCTATGGAAGTCATAGTGTAAGTCAGCTCTATATCCGGGTATAGTTGGATCAGGTTCCCGAATAGCTGGTAATTGGATCAAACCTCTTTCAAGTAATTGAGGTAAAATAGTTGATAAGGGTTGGTTTAATCTAGTGAATCCTCTAGGAGGCTTGTCAGGAGGTTTCAATATAAATTTTTCTGTTGTCTTTGTTGCATTGATATTCGCAACATTCCTGCTATCAGTGACTCCATCACCGACAACTTGTTTGTTTTTATATTGATTTTTGGATGTTTTCTCATCATCCTTCTTCCTAATTTGGCCTCTCCTAATGAGGGCATCTTCTACTCTTCGAGCTAAATCTATAGCTTGATTGAAGGTAGTTAAAGTAGCATTTGATAGCTCATAAGATATTTGTTCTTGTAAATTATTGATGAAAATGTCTAACATTTCCCTATAAGGCAGCACAAAGTGCAGTTTTCCTGTCAATTGCCTCCATCTAGCTAAGAAATCGGCAAAACATTCATCTTTGTCTTGTTTTAAATTGTATAAATCTTTAATAGTTACATGCCTCTCGATGTAGGCACTAAATTGATGGACAAATGATTCCGTTGTTTCTTCGAAGTTTCTCAAAGAATGAGTGGGCAATTGATAGTACCACTCTAATGCCATTCCACCTAAACTTTTTGGGAACATTTTTAGTAATAGCAAGTCATCATGTGATATATCATGACATGCTATCCCAAACATGTGAAGATGCTCTATGGGATCTTTGGTTCCTTTATATATAGGTAGGATGGGCATGGGAAAATGCTTAGGGTATGGTTGAGCTACAACTATGGGATCCAAAGGTTGACTACAGATCTCTCGATAATTATACGAGAGACGATAGGGATCTATCCGGTCCATACGTGAAGCTAATTGTTTCACCATGGCTTCCAGATACTTGGTTTGCCCCCCATATTGGTTCAGTAGGGCATTGACATGGGTTTTATGGGCATATGATGGAAGAACATGCAAATTAGATGCCATGTTACTATTGTGTAAATTATTGGTAGGAAAAGTATTATGAAGGAATCTTGAAGTTGTATTATGTTGTATTCCAGATTGTTGAAAGTTTGTATTTGGCTTTGTTTTAGGTTTTTTTTTACTTGAAGCATATTGCTCAATAGTTTTGCGGAATAAAGTAGTGAAGGAAGGTTTCTTTTGTGTGGGAGTGATTTTAGGTTGAATAACAGGCTCCTTAGGAGGTTGGGTAACCTATTGTTTTGACATGTTTTGAGCCATAGTGACCATATCCGTATTGGATGGCCCAACCTTGTCACTTTCTTGATAAATGAAAGACAAGGGATTAGTGCGCATATTACACATATATTCCATGGCTGCTTGAGTGTTACTAATTTTCCCTTTATCAATACGAATTGCCATATTAAGGTCATCAATGTTATCAATGAGAAATTTCCGAAAATGCTCTGCATTGTCAAAAGCAATAGTTCCATTTGGAGCTACTCTAGGGGATGAGGATCCATCCTCTTTAACACTTCCTTCTTGTTCCTTATCTTCACCTAAGTCTTCTTCGATTGACCTAGAGTTTCTCCTTCCGGATTTGGATCTCCAAGAAGGAAATTTGGGTCTCTAGTTGTATCTTGTAACCAATCTTCTTCTTCTCCTAAAGTTTCTTTACCATTCCTAAGTTTAGGCATGGTGCTTTAATTTTGATTTCAGCAAATATATATATATATATATATATATGCAACAAATTAAGAGGTATATGTTTACTATATACCTACTACAATATTTGAAAATGAAATGTTTAAGTTTTTGCTAAGTTTGTTGGTTTTTTTTTTTTTTTTTGAAATAATATAGTAAAGACAATCAACACAAATAAATGCAAGAAATAATACTGAAAGTAATAATCTAGTTTTCTATAAACAATTTATGAATATCATTAATAGGTTCGAGTTGTTCCGGAGTCATGAAGTGTTCTTCTTCAAATTGAAAGTTTTCTTTTAAAAATTTGATGAAAAGAGCTATAGTAATATTATCTGTCTCCGATGCTGGTTGATAAAAGTAAAGCTCGTGGCAATACTCTCGATATAACATAGCTTGTGGAACTCTATTCCATCTTTCCCTATCTGTAATAACAACCTCTTGGTCTTCTACACAACCTAGGAAATGGTGCACAATGGCTACGTTCTCGAGGTATTCCTCGAAGGTGAACAATTCTGAAGATACTAGAGCTCTCCTATAAGCTAACCATCTATGGCAGGCTCTCTGAAGTTCATGATAAAAAACTAGTTGATGAGGATCCAGGATTCTATCTAGGACTAGCCTCTTGATTTGCTTAAGTTGTGTGGACCTAGATGAGATGAGACTAAGTATTCTATCAAGTTCGTTCCACAGAAATTGATTCCTACTTGTTTCAGGCACACTAAGGATAGAATTGACTTCTATGGCTGCCAATTGGTTTTCTACGTTTATAGTAACTGCTAACCTTTTCTTAGGAGCTACCATCTAAACATGATTTCAAACTTAAAGGATTTAAAATGCATCTATGTTTTAGTTGTTCTAGATTTTTTTTTTTTTTTTCGTTTTCAAAAGGTTATGATGCATTCACGTCGGGTTCACCAAAATGTATCGCTCCAAATTTTTTGCATCCTTACCTTCAGGCTATTGGATCCGTGCCTAGAATGAGGATGGGAAAAGGATGTCACGGTACCTCGGACTGAGAGGACTTTGCGAAGGTCCCGCCTCTCAAGGGAGGTGTATTTTGATGATTTTTTGATGGATGGTGGGTTCACCAGGAAACATTTAAGGGCAGTTTCCACGCCTAGGTTTGGAATGTGTTTTAATATGTTCGTTTTTAACTTTAAGCATTCATATCCTAGTTTTGGCCAAATGGATCTAGATTAATCTACATGAAAATACAAATTCAATGAGTACAGAAAATAGATTTAAAGACATAAAACAAATAATTTATAGAATACAAATGAGGAATACCTGATTCGGATGTCTGGTGATGATTTTGATGTTTGAAGCAGTCAGGATCGTCTAGAATTCGACAAAATCGTCTGAGATCTAACAGAATCGTCTGAGATCTGACAGAATCGTCTGAGATCTGACGAAGTCATCAGACAAATTTGTCCGAGACCTGCAAGCAGAAAAATAGATACAAAATACAATGAATACTACTGTGCTAACAGAGGGAAACAACGCCAAATGACTATATGAATACTGAATAATAGTTATGAACAAAAATTCAAGCAAATTACGATATTCTAATGACAAATCATGATCTTAGTATGCAATCTAAGCTAAATGGGTGAACTCCAAATGCAAAATAACATAAACACTGAATAAACTATCTAATTTTTAGAATAGAACAGCAGAGAAAAGGTTGAGAAATGCAAACTTCAGGCACTGATTGCCTCAATATGGACTGCAGTCGAGATCGTCTTGCATCAGTACGAAATCACCTTGAATTCGACAGGTTCACCTCCGATCTGAACAGGTTCGTCGATGACGATGTGTGCTGGCTTCGACTAAAAAATAGTGATGTACCTACAACAAAATTGGTATGGGACCAGTGCAAATGAAAAATTGGGATGGTTCAGCGTAGATGGAGTTAAATTGCAAAGAATTTCAGCCAGGGGGGTGCTAAGGGAATAGCTTAGGATTAAATAGGCTTAGGGGAGTAGTTAGGAGGTTGGAGATCATCCCAATTTGGGAGATCTCCAACGGGGAGGGTCCCTAACAGCGCAGACACACTTCTGCCCGGATTGGAGACCCGTTGGAACAGAAGCTAATTTTGCAAAATTAGTTTTGTGACAAGATCGTCTGGACATCCTAGTCCAGACAAAATCGTCAGATATGGGGCGATATCATCTGATCGGCGACGATATCGTCAAACGGTCAAAATAATCTCTAAAAATGGCGTCGAAAATGGGGAAATGGATTACCCGACGGTTAACGGGCGGTTTGGGAGGTTAAATTTGAATTTTAAATTATTTACTAAGGTGAATGTAATTATTATAATTTTACTGCACCAATTTTAGGGTGCTACAGTAGCTACTTATTTGTTACCTTTGGAGTTGGATTATGAGTACGCTACTATCATATTCACCAAATCCAAACACATGCTTCCTCTAAGTCATGTCTAGAGCCATTAGATGTGTTTCTGATTAATGAAACAACCCCAAAATATTGGTATATAGATGTCTTTAATTTTCTCCAAAATGGAACCTTACCAGAAGGATTAGATAGAAACCAACGTAGGTTATTACATAAGTGAGTTGTTCACTTTGTAATTGTTTGTAATACCCTATACAAAAGATCCTTTGAAGGTATCCTATTAAGATGTCTTAATTTAGAAGATTCTAAAAAAGCCTTAAGTGAAGCCCATGATGGATCTTATGGAGGACACTTTAGTGGAAGTGCCATTGCCAAGAAACTCCTTTGAATGTGATATTTTTGGCCTTCCATGGAAAAGGACGCTAATGATTATGTATGTCATTGTGACAAGTGTCAAAGACATGCATACCTTTTTCATGCTCCTGCCCAGGAAATTCAAGCTATTTCATCTCCTTGGCCCTTCTCTAAATGGGATTTAGATATTATTGGTAAAATTAATCCTATTTCATCTTATGGTCATAAATTTATCATAACAGCAACAAAATATTTCAAAAAGTGGGTAGAAGCTATGTCATTAGCTTCTTGCATAGAATTCCAAGTTTCTAATTTTATTTTTAATCAAATCATATGTAGATTTGGAATTCCATTAATTCTCATCTCAGATAATGGAACATGTTTTAATAACAAAGATGTTAAGAAATTATGTCAAAAATATAACATTCAACATCGATGGTCTACTCCTTATTATCCACAAGTAAATTTCTAAGATGAAGCTTCAAATAAAACCTTAAACAAAGTTCTAAAAATATTAGTTAATAAATCATGTCATGACTGGCACATGTAATTATATCTTGCCTTGTGGGCCTATCGAACTAGTGTTTGTACTCCTACATGTGCCTCATCTTTTATCTTGGTTTATGGTACTGAAGTGGTTTTTCCATGTAAGTTAGAAGTTTCTTCTCTAACTCTCTTACTTTAGGATGTTGAAGTAGGGGATGAATATCATGCTGGCAGACTAAGTCAATTAGAAGTTCTATATGAAAAGCATATTCATGCCCTAGAGCATATTCGCTCTTACCAAGACAAACTCAAAAGGTCATATGCCAATAAATTCCATCGTCGATCTTTTGAAAGTGGTGATGATTTAGTACTCAAATAAAATCAAAAAATACAAATGCTAGAAAATATTTAAAGGGAAAATTTCAACCTAATTGGCTTGGACCATTTGTCATCACTGTTAAATTTGGATCAGGTGCATATTGCTTGGCCACTTTAGAAGGAAAAGAACTTAATTCCATTTTTGAACATACTTGTAAACAACTTCTTCATCATTTAGTTTGCAACCCTCATATTATCAAAATACCAAAAAATTCAAGAAAACATACAAATTTCCAAAAATATTTCAAATCGTTGGAATTTGAGTCTTAGCATCAGTGTGTGTTGTTTTTCCAAAATTCAAGTTATATTTTCTTTTATTTCAGATAAACTCAAAATTTATCTTAAACCATGCACTCAATTGTACATTTTAATGATTTTTATTTTGTCACTTTGATTATAAATCTCTCTTGTATCGAAAAGCACTATTACTTCATTAAATAAATTTTGAGTTTGGGAAATGATCTTGCTTCTTCTTGAACCAAGAACACATTCTCACGTCTTAAATATGATTTGTTGCAAAATTCGAAAAGGATACTACATAGTAGTTTTAGTTCCTTAAGCAAAAAGTTTCCCTTGCTATCTTATTATGTGCATGGTCTAGAATTTTGAGAATTGGCAAAAGGACAAGCTCCCCCCCTACCTGAATAAAATCCCTTGATCTACATCTAATCTGGGCAACTATCCTGAAAAATAAATTTAAAAAAAAGAAAAAATAAAATAAAGAAAAGAAAAAGCAATAAAATCCCCTTGTTCAAAAATGGACAAGAATCCCTATTCCAAAAATTAGAAGAAAAGAAGGGGGTAGTGAGCTTGAATCCCTAGAATTCCTTAGTTATTCGAAAGCCATGAGGTAAGCCCCATAACCAGGTGGTTTGTGCCCAGCCCTCTTGGCCTTGGGTAATCCCTTTCACATGGTGACATGTTTGTCACATTAGCGACCTTATTTTGTATAGACCAATGTTCGCTTGTGGATTAGCTAGCTTATGGCAACTTGACTTACATAGTAGTGCAATACAATGGCATGCACAAAATAATGGTTAATGAACATTTCACTTGCACACACATTGGTTCATAAAAGTTTACTTGTATCATTACCTTACTCAAAATCGATAAATTAATTTCACAAGCACACACATTTGATCCTTGAGGTATTTTTTATCATTATGTCAAATCAAGATGGATAGTGAACTCACTTATCACACACTGGTTCTTGATAAATTTGATTTTGTCTTAGAAATAAGTTAAAATATTCATTTAAAATTTTTTTAGACAACATTAGTCTATCATTTATATTTCAAAAAGTTTTTCAAAATCTCCAAAAATAATTTATCTCAAAAAGAACTCATAGTACAAAATCATTTATCATACATTGCATTCATGACTTTGCGATGATGCTATAATTCCTAGAAATTATTCTTCTCAAATATTCATGCTAGGAATTCTATGCCTAGCGCAAGTCATCTTTTTCAATTTTTAGATCTAAAACATTTCATATTTATTAATCTTCTTAAATATGTGATATGAATGATTTGTTTCATATTGACTTATATCTTAAAAAAAATAAACAATTTCATATTATCATGCATTGCATTTTTTTAACTTCGTGATGATGGTATAATTCTTAGTAACTATTGTCCTCAAAATTTTCACACTAATAATTCTATGCCTAGAGCAAGTCATCCTTTCCAAATTTTCATGCTTAAATCACATTATTTTCATAAACAATACCCCTTATCAAAATACTTCTTAAAAATCAAATTTTCTCAAAAACAAAATCAAACATATTCTTTTATCATTATAAGCCTCAAGATTATACTTGAGCACCACAAAAACATTTCTATTATTAGAAATACAAAATTCCTCACAATAGGATTCACTTCATGACCTAGCAAGCACAGATCTCCATCAATGGTTATATAACAACACAACATCCTCTGAGGAACATTGCTAATCCTTTTATTTCATCATTGTACCAAAACATCTTTTCAAAAACACATCTACAAAAATCATTTTTCATTTTAAGCATGATTAAAATATTTAAATCAAAATCATGATTATAAGAAATTTAAACATCATAAAAATTCAATCAAATTCCATAAAATCACACAAAGTCACATAGAACAAAGAAGATCAATATATATATCTTGAAAGTCCATGTACAAAATAGAGTTAGACTAGTATGCCACAATCCTAAAAAATTGGTATACTTAGTCACTAAGGATATATAGTACAAAAATGTGTCTAAGTAAGCCCACCCTAGACTCCTCTCAAGCCTCTAGAGCTCATAGCATCATCATCTCCACCAAGGGGTCATGGTGCTCGAAACTCTCCCACTCCCATAGTAGTAGCTATCCAAGTAGTCGAGCAAGATCTTGAGCAACTCGAAGCAGTCGGAGGCTCGTACATCATAGGAAGTGGTTGTCTCTACCCTTTTGGGACTGCTGCAAAGTATAGAACCTGATAGAAGGTGGCTCACCCAATAGCCTAAACTAGCTCATCCCCTGAGCTACTCCTCCTAGAATGAGTAGTTTGAGAAGACATGGGAGCTGGAACAGCATCTCCCTAGGTTACCTGAGCATGTGCCTATGCCTGTGCAAGATCTACCTCTTGATTCTAAATCCTACTCCTCAAACCCACATCTTGTACCTCTAAATACTTAATCTTAGTCTTCTAGGAGGCATTCTCCTCCCTCATACTAGTCACATCTATCTGTAGAGCAGCCATCTCACTACTCTCCCCCTCCTCCATAATCCTCTTGCCCTTATTAGGTACCTATACAACATCCTACTGAGGAGATGCTACATGCTCCTCCTCCACCTTGTCATCCATTGTTTACTAAGAAGAGGCTCTTATCTCCTCCCTAGACCTCTCTCCTATCCCAACAAATCTCCCTGATCTAGGTGCCCTCTCCTGCCTTAGATGGTATAGATGCCCACCCCTAGTGCAAGGATCCTATCATCTAGAGGATACATGTGTGTCAGAATGTTGTTCACTGGTTTTACGATACTTTATAAAAAAATTGGTCAACTGCCCACTACACTACATTCCTCTGTAATGTCAATTGGGTAGGTCTAATGCTAGTATACCATTGTCGATACATATTAATAACCTTGGCATCATCTCCATCCACTATCTATAGTGGCTCATTGTCAGGCTACAGATCCAAAAATTGTGCCATGTTAGGAGCCCCACTAAGAGTAGTAGGGTCTCAAGTAGATCTGGCAAAAGTGATATTCCTATACTGAGAAATATCCTGCCATAGCCCAAATTGTTGTTGCACCCGGTCCATGTAATGCAACTCCACCTCTACCTGGTCCATCCATAACCAAATGGTTCACCTGATGTGAACCAACTCAAAATTATCCTCATCCCACCCTGGTAGCTCAATCTAGGGCCTCCATCTAATATCCTATGCCAGTAGCTCATCAAAAATTTGCCTCACTATATTGAGGTCAACCCATCCCTAGCACCTCCTCTATAAATGCCAATAGAAAATCCTTGGTCAATCCTCCTCTAATCTGGGCTTTCCATCTCCCACTCGAGCTAGAGGAAGTCCTGTAGGTCATCTAATGGCTAGGTGCTCTCAGCACCACACTTATAGAAATAATATCAAAACCAATCCCTTCCCCCTATTGTAGACCACTCTGTGCAAACGTTTGTACAACCTACAAAGAAATAATGGTCCCTAGGTAAACCGTATGCTCTGATCATGCATATCGTAGATCACCTCTACCAAGGTCCATGGTAGGTGGCATACGTTGATGTGGTACAGTATAAGGCCTCTAAAGAACACAAGATTATACTGAGAAGGGGGGTGAACAATATAAGACCACTTTTTAATTTTCTTTCCCAATATTATGCAATGTATAAATAGCAATATCAACAGCATTAATCAAAGCAATTTACAAATCACCACACATAATTGAGACACCAATTTTACGTGGTTCACCCAATGTGGGCTACTCCATGGAGAAAATATTTCACTAAAAATTTTTCAATCAATCTCTTAGGAATCCTTTCCCTATTACAATTTTTATGTACCTCTATCCAAAGGAGACACCAATCCCCTAATCAATTTTATGGATCTCTATCCATAGGAGAACTCCTTTCTCCTTAGCTTTGACTAGTGATCTTCTAGAAGAAATGTTACCCCCACTACTCTAGCTAATGGATCTCTATCCACTGAAGACACCTATCCTCACTGCCCTGGCTAATGGATCTCTATCCACTAGAGATTTTTTTCCTCTATACTCTGTCACCTTAAAAGCTCTATCTCAAATTTGTACTAAACACAGTCCTTTGGTTTAGCACAAATCTGATCAATATCTATATTTGTTTTGGCACAAACTTGTCCTTAAATTTACACCAAACTCTATCCTCTAATATGCACTAAACACAGTCCTTCGGTCTAGAACCAATGTATCCTCAATCTTTATTCTATGATCTGCAATAAACACATTCCTTCGGTCTAGCACAAATTTATCCTCAATATCTGTCTTCAAGCCTTAACACAAAATTTGACTTAATCTTAAATCAACTCTACTAGATCTGCCTCAAAACCTTAACTCAAGATTTGAACAAATCAATTAATCAACTCTTCTCACAAGTCTTCTCAAAGACTTGTCTGAAATCTACCTTGTAATCTTCCACAAAATATCACACTAATTTGTCCACAAGTCCTCTCTATAAATTGTCCAATCTGCTCTCAATCTATGCTGTAAGCTTCCATAAAAGCTTACACAAATCTATCCACAAGTCTTCTCAAAGACTTATCTCAAATCAGCTCAACAAGTCCACACTAGAACTTGTCCAATCTCGTAGAAACATAAAGAGAATTGTTAGAGACTCAATATGCTTCACACTCATCACAATGTTCAATTATTTTCAATCACTCTTTTAGAAACATATGGAGAATTTTTAGAGACTCAATATGCTTCACACTCATCACAATGCTTAATCACTTTTAATCACTCTTTTAGAAACATATAGAGAATTATTAGAGACTCAATATACTTCACATTTACCTCAATTCTTAATCACTTTTAATCACTCTTTTATCACATAAACATATAGATAATTGTTAGAGACTCAAAATGTTTCACACTCATCAATACTCCACCTCTTTCTCAAATCAATTAAGAATATAGAATAATTTGTTTTATATAACTTGAGATATCACTTCACACATCCAATTGACTAGGCTCAACCAACTCTACTCAACCAATCACTCAATGAAATAATCCTTGCTCACAAACCCTAGTCCAAGCATATGAACACTCACTCAAAATTTTTCCAACAATGCTCATCAACCAATCTCACATAACATTGATACTCATGTTTTTTTCAAACCCTAGTTCAAGTTCTTCACTCAACTTAATCACTTCAACAACAATGCTTATAAAAAAATCTCACATAACAATGATACTCATGTACTTTTCACACCCTAGTTCAATTTATTCACTCAACTTAATCACTTCAACAAAAATGTTTATCAAACAAGGTGCATAGCATTCACTTCTCAATAGCTCAACAACTCAATAAGGAAACCTAATCAAGTCCTTTTCACTCCAAAGTTGTTTTCCATAAAACCAACCAATCAACTCAACCAAGGAAGAATGTAGCCATACCTTTTATTTGATGTAGACATAGACCATACAAATTTGCCAAAATCATAAACACTTCTTTGCCAAGTACAAAGATTTAGATGATAATAATTATCACTCTTAACACTTTTCACAATTTACCTTAATCACAAAGATAAATTAAATCTCAAATACACCTTATTACTCCATTCTTAAAATAATATATAGCACCACAATATTTAATTAATCACTTCTTCAAAACCCTAATTCATAACAAGATCATCTCAACCATTCAGTTGTAACATAACTCACTTCATAAAATTATCTTCAAAGAATAAATCAATCTCTAATTATGACTTCCTACTTTAATATTGCATTTATTAAATAACTCACTTGTAAAACAATGCAATAAAATAATTTTCCCCTTTTCTAAGATAAACATATTTTTAACCTCAAATCTATCTCAACAAAATAACCTTTCAAAAAATTAATAATATTTCCCTTATGAATTTTGGCTAATCCTCCAAAATAAAATTATCACCTTATTTCTCCTAACTTAAACTTTAGCCCATGCAAAAATTAAATCATAAACCAAAACATTACCACTTTAGCATGCGTAGGAGTTAAAATTGGCACATCTCTCCAATGAGCACCTTATTCATGACTTCCACACCATGTGAGCCTTGTGCTCCTCTTGGAGCCACCAAGTGCCTACCGTGCTTTGACCTCCTTAGCACCCATGAGCCAAAAGGCTCCTTCACCTTCACTTTTCAGAAACCATGTGTTGCACAACCTGTCGCTGCAAAATATGCATACCATTCTTAGGCATTAACATTAGCGAATGAGGATGGATGCTTTGGCCTTTGGAAAGGTTGTGTTTTAAATACCATACGCCTTCCAATAATCTCCTACATCGACGGAGGGATTACGTCATCTTCACATGCGAAAATATTGGTGTCAAACTTTGACTTTGGCCTTATAATTATTAAATATAATTATTTAAATTGTTTTAGAATTTAAATATTATAATTTAATAATTAAATAAACTTTGGAACTTTTAAACCAAACTAAAAGCCTCCTTGGTTTTTAGAAAATCCTTATAACTTGCCCACCATTGGTTTTAAATAAAAACCTTTTATTTTTGCCACCATTGGTTTTAAAGGAAAACCTTTTATTTTTGTCACCCTTGGTTTTAAAGAAAAACCTTTAAAATCATGCTCCACATAATATTTAAAAATAAACATTATGGAGCTCATCTATCATCAACCTTTTGCATTTCTCCTTTTGATCTTTTGACATCAACAATAGCTTATTCCTTGACATCAATGACAACTTTATTCCTTGACATAAATGACAACTTTGACTCAAAATGTCCAACAATCTCCCCCTTTGTCATTGATGGCAACCCAAACTCTTTTTACCAAACACTTGACCTTTTTATTTTTTTGCTCCCCCTAGGACATTGCTCCCCCTGTCTCAATGCTCTCTCCTTAAACCAAATATCTCCCCCTTACTCAAATATCTCCCCATTTGACATCAATGGCAAAGGGTCACCTTTGGGGCTTGGGGCTAAGAATGAGTCTCTTAGCTTAGCCTCTCCCCCATCTCCTCTTGAGGTGGTTAATTTTGGGGTGGGAGTATTTCTTCTCCCAGCAAGCATTGGTCTTTACCTTTATCCTCTTTCCTTCTCATCTGATTCTTCTGATTACTTTGACTGTTCATATCCATATTTCTATTCCTATTCATGTTTATGTTCCTGTCCATCTTCCTATTCCTGTTCATGTCCATATTTCTATTCATGTTCCTATTCCTGCTTCTGTTCATACTTGATTCTAGAATTTCTTCTCTAAACCACTTTATTGTATGTCCATCATTATTGCACTTATACTACTTAATGTTATTATTTCTTGGAGGTGCAAATGTTTTAGGATTTCTCCTAGTGAAGTCATATCATTTTCTGTCATGAACCTTGCAATTAATTGCCTTGTGACCAAACTGATTACATGAGTAGCAATACCCATGGAAAATTTGTATGTTTATGAAGTTCCCATATTCATGTGTTGCAAGTGTCCTGCATTCTGAAGCCTTGTACCCAAATCTGTGACATGAGAAACATCTTCCATTGAAGTTTCCCTGTCTTGACCTCATTGATCTCTTAGTCTCTCTTAACCTATTCTAGTTGTTGTTTCATTTGTTTCTCCTTTGTGCATTATTCCTTTCCTTGTTTAACTTTCTGTTGTTCAACTCATCCTCATAAGTCTCACTTTCTCTTACACTGTCTTCTTCTAAAGTTTCTTCTTCTTTATAACTTGAGGTTGACTCTTCTTCTTGTTTCTTTTGAGCCTGTTCAAAACCAAAACCTATTTTGTTTGTTGACCTTATTTGTACCTTGATCATATTATCCAAATTCTTTGAACTCTTTCCAAACTTGTGTAGCTTATCCTTGGATTTTTCTAAATCTTCTCTTAGTAGAGCTACTTCTTGTTCTAACCTCTCACATTCTAAGACCTTTGCTTCTAAATTATCCTTGAATTTCTTTGTCTTAGCCATTAACTTGTTTAGATCCTCTATAAGCTTTCCTCTTTCTTCATAACATTCTTGAAATTGAATCTCAAGTTGAGATTTTTGCTTTCTTACCTTCTTTGAAGTTTTAAGAGCATAGATAAGCTCTCCCTCAAGATCAAATTCTTCTTTTTATGATTCTTCCTCTATTTGTTTGCCTTTGTCTACATCTTCATTTGCTTTTGACTTATCTTCCATAAGCTCACCTTCTTCTTCTTCTAGTGCCATTAGAATATTCTCTTATGGTCCTTCAAGTGCATCCTCATATTCATCATCACTAAAACTGAAACCATCCCTTGTACAACTATCTTCAAGATGTCCAAAATTACCACATCTAAAACACTTGAGAATTATTGGTGACCTTTTCTTGACTTCTTCTTTTTCTTCAATCAAAAATAGGACTTCATCTCTATCATTACTTGAATAACTAGCATCACTATCACTTGAGTACTTACTTGCCTTGTCTGCAAAGTAGCTCTTCTTTTGTCTTTGAAAGAACTTCTTTCCTTGTTTTCCTTGTTCATCCTTGCTTTTCTTTTGGTACATGTATCTTTCTGATTTCCTTTTCCTATGATCCTATTTTTCTTCATCATTGTTATTTTTAGCTTCTTGACAATCAGTTGCATAAAGACCATACTTTCCACAATTTAAATATCTAACAAATTTTTCTTCTTTGAATCTTCTTGAATCCTTGTTCCTTCTGCCATGATTAGCTTCTTCATAACCAGATGACTCATTACTCGATTCTGACTTCTTACCCTTTGTCTTCTTAATTGCTTTCAAGGTTGCTTCCTTCCAGATATTAGGTTCCTCTTTTGTTCTCAACTCAAATGTTGTAAGAATACTAAGTAACATATCTCTTGTCAAAGAATCACCATTCTTTGCTTCTTCTATAGCTAAAATATTTTTACTAAACCTTGTTGGAAGAGACCTTAAAATCTTATCACAAACATCTGATTTATCAAAATTAAGTCCAAGTCCTTGCATAGCATTAACAACCTCATCTACCTGAAGTAGATAAGAACTAATGATTTCCTCATTCTTCATTCTTAATTCTTCAAATTGTCCTTTGAGATTTTGTATCTTTACGTTTTTGACACTTTTATCTCCTTCATATATGCTTTGCAACTTATCCCAAATTCCTTTTGCATCTTTACAATGCATAACTTTTATTGATTATTTTCTATGCAAACCTCTCAAAAGTGCATTCATTGCTTTTGAATTGTAATGTTGTAGAAGCTTACCTTCCTTATTTGTAGGTGGATCAGTTGGTGGTATGTATCCATTTTCAACTACTTTCCAAATTTCATTGCCAAGTGCCATTAGGTGAACCTTCATTCTCATACTCCAATATATATAATAACTTCCATCAAAGATTGGTGTTGAATTATCTGAGGACACATTCTTGTAATCCATTGTGTTCTTGAAAGTTGTTTCTTCAAGCTGTTAAACTCTTCTAAAGAAACCTTCTTTGAAACAATTAAAGAACACAAGATTATACTAAGAAGGGGGGTGAACAATATAAGACCACTTTTTAATTTTCTTTCTAAATATTATGTAATGTGTAGATAGCAATATCAATAACAGTAATTAAAGCAATGCATAAATCACCACACACAATAGAGATACCAATTTTATGTGGTTCACCCAATGTGGGCTACTCCATGGAGAAAATATTTCACTAAAATTTTCTCAATAAATCTCTTGGGAATCCTTTCTCTATTACAATGTTCATGGACCTTTTTCCAAAGGAGACACCAATCCCCTAATCAATTTTATGGATATCTATTCATAGGAGAACTCCTTTCTCCTTGGCTCTGACTGGTGATCTTCTAGAAAAATGGTTTCCCCCACTACTCTGGCTAATGGATCTGTTGGTCACAAATCTGCCTAAGTACAATATTTCATCACTTGTGCGCCCTAGACTCGGCCAACATTGAAAGGCCGAGGGAAAAATAAAATTCCTTCGAACCAATCTCTAGAGAGGGCTGGCTCCCTTACTAAATTCTACACTGTTTGAAGACTAGGGATGCAGGAAAGAAATTGAAAAATAACTTAAAGAAAGGGAAATATAGCCACAGGCGAAGTGTATAATTTGGGGTAGACTAACAACAAAAATTCCACCAAGTTTTATAACAACATATAATAAAAGGAAAGCAGCAGAATTTAACTCACACCTTTGTAGAGATAACCCCCAGATCGCATTTCAAAATCTACTCACTAACTAGCAACGTTTGAATTTAGAATGTAGAATTCAAAACTTAATAGCAAGAGCATGAGCATAAGCAGAAATGACTTTTAAAACAAAAGAAGGAAATCACACACATAAGAATGCTTGCAAATTTTAGAAGCCAAGTCTCTTCTATTGATGCAGAGAACTTAGATATTTTTCTTGCAAAATGTCTCACCTCCTTTCTTTAGATATACATGAGTATTTGTAGAGGTCTTCCCTCTCCCTTTCACATCATAGCATTTAAAACATAAAATAGATTTTGAAGAGGAGATCCGCAAAGTATGCACTTGAAAAGAGAGAACCATCACCCTTGGAGAAATCACATTCCTGCTTTTATGGATCAAAATTGAAAATCGAACGAAAACAAGGGACCATATTTCTCCATTAAATGACCATTCTCAGGGCATGCTTGAAGCGTTAGGAGATCACGAACAAGAGATTTTAATACTGGAGGCATCTTTAATTTTGGTGGCTTCGAGAACAAACTAATTTAACACATTCTCCCATCTTGCGCACATAGGTAATCAACAAAACATTTAATCTTGGAGTCTCTCTGACCTCGATCTCAAAATCAGTTGGAGAGCTTTTAACACGTTACTTTGTTTGATCCTTATCTTCTCCTCATGTTCTCCTATGCAATTTTGAAGGAAAATGCGGATAGAACTTTATCGGGCCTTTGTTATTGCTTCTATCGCGAAAAATGTGACAGGTCACAAAAATGTGACATGTCGTAAAATCGTGACATCTTCAACTTACTGCTTTCTCCTATTGCCACCAGTCACGAAAATGCGACATGTCGCGATATCGCGACATTTTCTCTTGCTTGGCTCTTCTTGTCTTTCACTTTCGTGAAACTGCAACATGTCACGAAATCATGACATCTGCCTTCATTTTGTTGTCTTTCCACAACATGTCACGAAATCATGACATTTTTCTTTGCCTTGCTTTGTTTTCATGATATGTCATGAAATCACATCTTTCTTCACCTGCCTTCTTCGCTTCTCCAAGTCATGAAATCGTGACATCTTCCTCTTGCTGGCTCCCTCTTCTTGCAAGTGGCAAAAATGGGACATGTCATGAAATTGTGACATTCCATACTTGGCACTGCTCTTCTCGCTCTTTCATCATGAAAATGTGACATGTCGTGATATCACGACACTTTCCTTCTGCCTTGTACTTTTTAGCTTTCGTTTTGTGAAAATGCACCATGTCGCAAAATCGCAACAATCTTTTGTCCTCTTGTCCTTTGCTACTTTTGGCCGCAAAAACTTGACATATCATGAAATCATGACATTTCGTACTATCTAGCCACTTTCATGCTTTCTCCTCGCAAAATCATGACATGTCACGAAATCATGACAATTTTCAGTTGCCTAGCTTTGTTTCCAAAAATGTCGCGAAATCGCGACATCTTTCTCCTGCCTTGAGTTTACCTTCAGCATTTTCGTGAAAATGTGACGTCACAAAAATGCGACATGTCATGAAATCTCGACAATTTTCCTTCTTCCTTCATGGCCGCTTTCTATCACAAAAATGTGACATGTCGTGATATCGTGACATTTTTCCTTAGCGCTCCTCTTTGTTGCTTTATGTCACAATATCGTGACATTTTCCTATCACTTTGTTTAGTTGCCACTGCAAGTCATGGAACGTGACATGGCACGATATCGCAACATCTTTCACTTACTTTACTTGAACACAAAACTTGTTAAGTGTCTCTACAATGTGTGCATTCTTTTGTATGAACAATAACAACAAAAAATGTGGCAAAAATGCCAACATTCTTGGCGGCTCGTAGGGTATATAGTTCTGTTGTATGCACGAACCTCAGGCCTTTATCCATTGGGCAATAGGGTCAAGAAGCTGGAGGGGCAGAAGAAGTGAGTGCTGGTTGATGTTGGATGTTTCTGTAGGTTGCTGCAACAAGCTCTTGTTGACGCTTGGTACTTAAAATAGGACCTTCAATAGAAATTTGTGGAATAGCAAAACTTCCCTTATTCTTTTAACTACTACATTTTGCCTAGCTCGGTTGAGCTGGGTAATCACTAGGTGCTGTGCAAGGATCTCCATGGCAGTAGTGAGAAGCACCTGAGTTGCAAAAATAGGAATGAATGGAGTGATGACCGGCAGATGCGTAGGTCGTGGAACGAGAATGGCGAATGATGGAATGATGGAAGATGGAGGAGTAGAAGCGGTAGATACAGCAACTGAAGAGGGTGCTACTGTGCTACCAGCTTTTGGGATTCCATGAAAACATATAATGAAATGGAAGTGGATGGGATGGAAAAAGTGGTGGGAACTATGAAAAAATGCTCAAAATACAAAGGGTTAGAAGAAAAGGGGAAGTAAAGAAACGGGAACATCAGAGAGGGGAGTAGAAACAACAGTAGTGGCTTGATTGTGTACAGTGGAAGAAGGAGTGGGAGAGGAAGGGAATGAATATAAGAAAGTGGAATAAATAAGTAGATGAAATCCACTATCTACTGGGAAGGAAAAGAAAAAGAGAAAGAAATAAACATACCTGCGGGCTTGTGTGCAAAAGGAGCCGAAGTTGACGAATTTTTTTCTTTTTCTTTTTTTATTTTTTTTTTTTTTTTTTATATATGTACAAGGTGACACTGTGTTTTCACACTATGAAATGGGCCATGGAAAATTCATTTTCCTCGTTCTAAAATTGGCGTTGAAATTGGCCATGGAAAATTCATTTTTTGGGCAGAGCTCTTCCAACGCTTCTTCCATTAAGTCAAGCTCGCCAAATTCTTCAGACATCATGTGCACTGAATTTGCTAATCTGTCCATTTCATCTATTCTCTCCACATGAAATGTGGAAGGCTTCTCATTGAAAATTTTCACCTTTTTACCTTTATGGATCACCTCCAAATGAGTAAAATCCAAATAAAGGTAACCCCCTAGTTTCTTCGTGAACTCTCGGGAGAGACACATACCAAAACAAGGCTCTAGGTCCACTACTATGATCTCCTGGATCATAGTAATCTGAGGCATAGCATGCAGGGATATAGGAACATCCTTGATTACACCCACTATTTTCATGGGAGTCCCGTCCAACTGCAAGACACCAGGGCTACTTCTTGTATACTCCATGCCTATGACTTCACAAACTGCCTTTGGCATGACAGTTGTCGCAGCACCAGAATCAATCATGTAGTTGTGCACTATCCAACCCTCCATCCTGAGTGAAAAATAAAATGGGGGTGGTCTATTTTTTCCAGTGGCTTAAGAAGTTAATGTTTGAGCAAAAATCATCTGGGTAGGATTCTTCTCATTATCTTTCATAGACTTCAATTATTCTTGTAACAAATCAACTTGCCCAGGTAATTGTAATGCATCATAAAGACTAACCTTGGCTAGAATCTTCTTCAATTCTTCAACAATATTGTATGTAGATGCACTAGACTCCCTCTTTTCAATAGTGTCTTCATATTTGCTTCGATATTGCTGAGTGGCCTCCATTCACTATCGTTTAGTCAATGATGGATACCACAACGTCTCTCTAGCTTGTTCCTTCGTTCCCACTTGCGGCTGGGAGATAGAAGCCTTAGCTAGCAACCTATCTTTGGCTTGTGGTGGAAGCAAATCCTTTGGAAAAATAGGTGGATCTTATTGTGGGGCTGGAGGATCATGAGTCTTTGCAAGTATTTGTTTCTTTGTTGCTTGTGCAGGAGGCACTTTCAATGGTTCCATCTTAGCTGGATCTACCACCATTGGTTTCTTGTCGTTGCGTGTCAGGACTGCTATGTGTTCCTCAGGAGACATCATGAAATTATGATCCACCTCTTGAATCATGTTTATATGGCTCCCCATAAGAACTTGTAAATAATTTTGGTGGACCATGCAGGTGGACTCATCATGTGGGTCGTTGCATGAAGAACACCAGTAAGATGGCTCATATGAAACTTCAGAAGGGCCAGCCTCTTCACTTACCAGAAATGTTGAGTTCCTTTCAGGTACTTTCTCTATAGCCTTGCTAGGAGCAACTTGCTCTCTAGTTACCATCGAAACAAATCTTCGTGGCTGATAGTTCCTTTCCACCTCTCTCCACTCCATAGATGTCACCTTGTTAGAGAGGGATCTCATGGCCGAATCGATTTCTCACAAAACAGCCAATTGAGGATCTGGGCTTGAGGACACAGGTGGTGCCAGTAGAGGTAATGGAACTGGTGGAGGAGGTAATACAGGAGTTGGAAGTGGAGAGGTTAACTGTGGAATGGGAATCATAGGTACTGCAGTTGTGGGAGGATTCCATGAAAATGAAGGGTACATGGATGGAGCAGTGTAATATGTGGAGGCTGCACCTGTATGCTGGTATTGTGGAATGCTTGGTGCAGGCAATTATGGAATAGTTGGAGTAGGGAGATGGGGAACTAGAATGGGTACGATCTGAGGCGCACTTGAACTCCATGATGGAATAGGATACATGGAAGGCATAGGCTATGAAAATGAACTAGAATACAAATGCTTAGGAAGATCAGGTAAGATAGGCATTGTTACCTTTGGGGGAAGCCTACCTATGGCAATCAAGTCAGCTTTCGCCTTTTGTGCTTGTTCGAATAGCTCTGGGAATGTAGTCACATTGGACTGTCGGATATCCAAGCCAATGTCTATGTTAAAAGCTCTAAGATAATAGAATGCAACTTGATCATGAGTGGGTCAAAGACCTTCAGGAACTCTCTACCAGCTTCTAGTAAATCTGACATTGAATTCCGCTATCTCCTCCTGCGGGTGCCTTTGAATTGCATTAAATTGGTGCAACAAGGAAAATGGATTAGCTTGTTCATGAAATTTTTTTATTAACAGCTCTCCTAATTGATCCCATGATGCAATAGTGCCTGGTTGCAATGATCGGTACCAATACAACAATTTCCCTCTCAGTGACAACACCAACAATTTTATCATCACATCTTCGTTTGTTATGTCATGGATGGTCGCCAAAGAGGCTACATCTTGAATATGCTCATAAGAAATTTTACCAGTACCATCATAGGTTAGCAAAGCTTTCAAAGCAACTTGAGGTACTGGATTTTGTGCCAGTAAATTCAAGGCTCCCAAACTATTCCATGCCACGAACTGCCTTGGTGGAGGATGTTGGGCCATTTGGACTAGTGCGTGTGGCTGAAGAGGTGGAAAACTAGTAGTAGTACTAGATGAACTTGAAGGAACAAAAAATACACCAACAATTTGTGAGGATGTTGCAGAGGATGTAAGTGGTGGGGAGACCAACTTAGGGTGTCCACTTAATTTTTGGTTGTCAAGTTCAAAAAACTCAATGGGATTTTTAGATTTTTTGGCCTTCGATCTTGTGATCATGAAGTATAGCTCTCACTGTCTCCACGTTCGGAGGCTTCTTGGTAGTGTTGAGTCACCAAATGTTCTAACTATATAGCATGACGACGAACATTAAACCTCAATACTATTGAAATTCATGCCAAAAACTGTTGGCATAGGTGGGTTTATCAATTTGGAATAATATTTGTCCCATCGATTATGGATCTTACTGAGACAGAAATAGTATGTCCCATCGGGCGTGCCAAAAACTGGTGGTCACAAATCTACCCAAGTACAAGATTTCATCACTTGTGCACCCTAGACTCGGCCAACATTGAAAGGCCGAGGGAAAAATAAAATTCCTTCGAACCGATCTCCAGATAGGGTTTGCTCCCTTACTAAATTCTACACTGTTTGAAGACTAGGGATGCAGGAAAGAAATTGAAAAATAACTAAAAGAAAGGGAAATATAGCAACAGGCCGAAGTGTATAATTTGGGGCAGACTAATAGCAAAAATTCCACCAAGTTTTATAACAACATATAATAGAAGGAAAGCAATAGAATTTAACTCACACCTTTGTAGAGATAACCCCCAGATCGCATTTCAAAATCTACTCACTAACCAGCAACGTTTGAATTCATAATGCAAAATTCAAAACTTAACAGCAAGAGCATGAGCATAAGCAAAAATGACTTTTAAAAAAAAATAAGGAAATCACACACATAATAATGCTTGCAAATTTTAGAAGACAAGTCTCTTCTATTGATGCAGAGAACTTAGAGAGTTTTCTTGCAAAATGTCTCACCTCCTTTCTTTAGATATACATGAGTATTTATAGAGGTCTTCCCTCTCCCTTTTGTATCACAGCATTTAAAACATAAAACATATTTTGAAGAGGAGATCTAAAAAGTATGCACTTGAAAAGAGAGAACCATCACCCTTGGAGAAATCACATTCCTGCTTTTATGGATCAAAACTAAAAATCAAACGGAAAAAAGGGACTATATTTCTCCATTAAATGACTATTCTCGGGGCATGCTTGAAGCGTTAGGAGATCACGAACAAGAGATTTTAATACTGGAGGCATCTTTAATTTTGGTGGCTTCGAGAACAAACTTATTTAACACATTCTCCCATCTTGTGCACATAGGTAATCAGCAAAACATTTAATCTTGGAGTCTCTCTGACCTCGATCTCAAAATTAGTTGGAGAGATTTTAACACATTACTTTGTTTGATCCTTATCTTCTCCTCATGTTCTCCTATGCAATTTTGAAGGAAAATGTGGACATAACTTTATCGGGCCTTTGTTATTGCTTCTGTCATGAAAAATGTGACAGGTCGCACAAATGTGACATGTCGCGATATCGCAACATCTTCAACTTACTGCTTTCTCCTATTTCCACCAGTCGTGAAAATGTGACATGTCACGATATCGTGATATTTTCTCTTGCTTGGCTATTCTTGTCTTTCACTTTCGTGAAACTGCACGATATCATGACATGTCACGATATCGTGACATCTTTCACTTACTTTACTTGAACACAAAACTTGTTAAGTGTCTCTATAATGTGTGCATTCTTTTGTATGAATAGTAAAAACAAAAAATGTGGCAAAAATGCCAACAGGATCTCTATCCACTGAAGACATCTATCCTCACTACCCTGGATAATGGATCTCTATCCACTGAAGACACCTATCCTCACTACCCTAGCTAATGGATCTCTATCCACTGGAGACTATCATCCTCTATACTCTATCATATTCAAAGCTCTATCTCAAATCTACACTAAACATAGTCCTTCAATTTAGCACAAATCTACTCAATCTCTATATCTGGTCTGGCACAAACCTATCCTTAAATCTGCACCAAACTCTATCCTCTAATTTGCACTAAACATAGTCCTTCATTTTAGCATAAATTTGTCCTCGATCTCTGTTCTCTGATCTACATTAAACATAGTCCTTCAGTCTAGCACAAATCTATCCTCAATCTCTATCTTCTAGCCTTAACACAAAGCTTGACTTAATGTCAAATCAACTCTGCTATATCTATCCCAAAATCTTAACTCAAGGTTTGAACAAATCAATCAATCAACTCTGATCACAAGTCTTCTCAAAGACTTATCTCAAATCTGCCTTGTAAGCTTCCACAAAATCTCACACTAATCTATCCACAAGTCCTCTCTAGAACTTGTCCAATCTACTCTCAATTTGTACTATAAGCTTCCACAAAAGCTCACACAAATCTGTCCACAAGTCTTCTCAAAGACTTACCTCAAATTAGCTCAACAATTCCACACTAGAACTTGTCCAATCTCATAGAAACATAAAGAGAATTTTTAGAGACTCAATATGCTTCACAATCATCACAATATTCAATTATTTTCAATCATTATTTTAGAAACATATGGAGAATTGTTAGAGACTCAATATGCTTCACACTCATCATAATGCTCAATCACTTTTAATCACTCTTTTAGAAACATATAGAGAATTGTTAGAGACTCAATATGCTTCACATTTACCTCAATACTTAATCACTTTCAATCACTCTTTTATCACATAAACATATAGAGAATTTTTAGAGACTCAATATGTTTCAAACTCATCAATACTCAACCTCTTTCTTAAATCAATTCAGAATAAAGAATAATATATTTTATAGAACTTGAGCTATCACTTCACACATCCCCTTGACTAGGCTCAACCAACTCTACTCAACCAATCACTCAATGAAATAATCCTTGCTCACAAACCCTAGTCCAAGCATATGAACACTCACTCAAAATATTTCCAAAAATGCTCATCAACCAATCTCACATAACAATGATACTCATGTTCTTTTCAAACCCTAGTTCAAGTTCTTCACTCAAATTAATCATTTCAACAACAATTCTTATCAAACAATCTGACATAACAATGATACTCATGTTCTTTTCAAACCCTAGTTCAAGTTCTTCACTCAACTTAATCACTTCAACAACAATGCTTATCAAACAAGGTGCATAGAATTCACTTCACAATAGCTCAACAACTCAATAAGGAAACCTAATCAAGTCCTTTTCACTCCAAAGTTATTTTCCAGAAAACCAACCAAGGAAGAATGTGCCCATACCTTTTATTTGATGTAGAATTAGACCATACAAATATGCCACAATCATAAACACTTCTTTTCCAAGTACAAAGAGTTAGATGACAAGAATTATCACTCTTAACACTTTTTACAATTTACCTTAATCATAAAGATAAATTAAATCTCAAATACACCTTATTGCTCCATTCTTAAAATAATATACAACACCACAATATTTAATTAATAACTTCTTAAAAACCCTAATTTATCACAAGATCATCTCAACCATTCAGATGTAACATAACTCACTTCAGAAAATTATCTTCAAATAATAAACCAATCTCTACTTATGACTCCCTACTTTAATATTGCATTTATTAAATAACTCGCTTGTAAAACAATGCAATAAAATAATTTTTCCCTTTTCTAAGATAAAAATATTTTTACCCTCAAATCTATCTCAGCAAAATAACCTTTCAAAAACTTAATAATATTTCCCTTATGAATTTTGGCTAATCCTACAAAATAAAATTATCACCTTATTTCTCCTAACTTAAACTTTGGCCCATGCAAAAATTAAATCATAAACCAAAACGTTACCACTTTAGCATGCGTAGGAGTCAAACTTGGCACATCTCTCCAATGAGCACCTTGGTTGTGGCTTCCACGCCGTGTGAGCCATGTGCTCCTCTTGGAGCCACCAAGTGCCTACCGTGCTTTGACCTCCTTAGTGCCCATGAGCCAAAAGGCTCCTTCACCCTCACTTTTTGAAAACCATGCATTGCACAAACTGTCACTACAAAATATGCACACGAGTCTTAGGCTTGAACATTAGCAAATGAGGATGGATTTTTTGGCCTTTATAAGGCTATGGTTTAAATACCATATGGCTTCCAATAATCTCCTACGTCGACAGAGGGAGTACATTGTCTTCACATGCAAAAATGTCGATGCCAAAATTAGACTTTGGCCTTATAATTATTAAATATAATAATTTAAATTCTTTTAGAATTTAAATATTATAATTTAATAATTAAATAAACATTGGACCTTTTCAACCAAACTAAAAGCCTCCTTGGTTTTTAGAAAAACCTTATAACTTGCCCACCATTGGTTTTAAAGAAAAACCTTTTATTTTTGCCACCCTTAGTTTTAAAGGAAAACCTTTTATTTTTGCCACCCTTGCTTTTAAAGAAAAACCTTTAAAATCATGCT
Organism: Wollemia nobilis; assembly: GCA_028583015.1. NCBI lineage: Eukaryota > Viridiplantae > Streptophyta > Pinopsida > Araucariales > Araucariaceae > Wollemia > Wollemia nobilis. Next base: position 29,720,710 of record JAQPPZ010000523.1, read on the forward strand.
CCACATAATATTTAAAAATAAACATTATAGATCTCATCTATAATAAACCTTTTGCATTGCTCCTTTTGATCTTTTGACATCAATAATAGCTTATTCCTTGACATCAATGACAACTTTATTCTTTGACATAAATGACAACTTTGACTCAAAATGTCCAACAACCTCCCACAACGCCACTCAACAAAATTGTCAAGCGGGAGACTCCCTCTGTCTCCCCAAGCCTATCAATACTAATCCCACCCTTCTTTAGGAAGAATTCAGGGTCTCATGTCAATATTCTCAGTGCCTAGTCTTGGTTGCCAGACGCAGCTATGTGAGCACCCCTCATAGGTATCCTCAAAATCCTCCAGACATCCTCTAGTGTGGGAGTCATCTCCCCAGTAGGTAGTCTTAAGCATGATGACTCTAGGTACTACCTCTCTGCCATAGACATCAACAATATCATATCCACTAGAATTTGTGGTATCTTTACCACATGCCTCAACCCCACTGTCTCTAAGCATGCCCTCTCATAAGCTGAGAGAGCAGCTAAATCTGCCTAGAAAGTAGCATGTCTTCACTCTCGATTATTTAGTTCAGCCATCTGCGAATAAAAACAAAATAATAAAAAACATTTAGTGACCAGATCAAAAGTGTGAGATCGGAGAGAGGGGAGGGCTCTGGTCCCTCCCCTGCTCCCCCTCCCATGGCTCCTGGTTCCTGCCCAGTCCCTGGCTCAACCCAGGTCATCCCTCCCGGAGAGTGGTTGTTTGCAGATGATCTCCTGGGGGGAGATCCTTCTCCACTATCTGCATCCCTCCCAGTTGGCTAGGGTTTCCTTGGTTGTTTTTTCGGACTGGTGCTTCCCAGGGATCCCTGTTTGGTTGGGGATCCCTTCCCTTTTTCCCTCAGGCTTCCCCCTGGGGTTTTTTTGCAGGTTATTCGCATGGATCTGGTCCCCTGCGTTTCTCGATGCGGTGGAGGTGACGGTTTAGGGTTTGGACAGCTTCCCCATTTTTTCTTGTGAATCCTCGACAGGCTCTGTGCTTGGACGAGATTCTTGGTCCCTGCTGCTGGGATCCTCTTCTGTTTTCCCGAGGCGGGTTCCTTGTGGTGCAACTCTCTGGTCACTTCCTGATGGGTTGGATCCTCTCTGTGCTGGTTGTCGGCTTCCTGCAGGATGGCTCTTGCTGAACGAAATGTTTTCCCGATGGGCGGCTGGTTTCTCCACAGGGTGGGATCCGCCAAATCCATTGGTTTTCCCGCGAGGCGGGATCCTTTTTTTTCTGCTGGTTTCCCGGATGGTGGGATTTCCCTATTGCTTCCCGCTAGGCGGGACTGTTTGTGGTGGTTTTGACTGCTTCCCATGAGGCGGGATTTTATTGTAACAGTTTTTCTTTGCTTCTTGTTGGGCAGGATCTTCTTGATGGTGGTTTTTGGCTACTCCCCGCTGGGCGGGATCTCAAAAACTACTTTCTTTCTTATTTTTTGTTTCCCGCTGAGAGGGATTGTTTCATGCTTACTGTTACCGCTAGGCGGGATTTCTGTTTTGGTGTTCAGTTTCAAGGGATTGATGCCCTAGGCCCATTGCTTATGTAATCAGGTTTTGGGATCCTTGTTAAAACCCGTTGTAAATACAAACACTACTTACCAAAAAAAAAAAAGTGTGAGATTGTATTGAGCAAGAGATATCGTATCGACTTTCGTGATATCGTACTCTATGATATCATCAAAATTGGTCTGATATCGACCTCTATCAGATCGATTTTGTCGATATCATATGATATGATATCATGAAATTGGGTCGATTTCATCGATATCGTATCATACAATATCGTGAAATAGTTACGATCTTGTGAAATCATTACGATTTTGTAGTTAAGATTGTGTAATGGTAGTCATGCCCTAAAAATCCAAAATAAAATCAAATTAAAAACAAAAACATGAAAAATCTAAGTTAAAAGAGAGAAAAATACTTACCCTGAGAGCACCGTCTCCTGCTCGGACCAAATCAGTACGATGGGGAGCATTCACCATGTTTTCTCCAAAGCTCCAAAGCAACAAAAGACAAATGACAAATGAATTGAGTTTTAACCCCTTTTTCTATTTTATTTTATTTTACCCTTAATGCAGAAAATTTCAAGTTTTTCTTCAATGAAAGTTTTGATGAAAAAACTCAAAGGGGGTATCACACCTAATGCAGTTCACAATAAAACTTCAAATTTTAAACTTTTTGTGCAATAAATTTTTTCTTTCTCGTAAAACGTGTTATTATTTTCTTTAACGCATTTTTTCAAAAATGTGATAAAGAGGGGTAAAAATGTAACACCATAAATTTGACCTATAATAATTTGCATTAAAGTCAAAATATTCCAAAATTAATCCAAACAACTTTTTAAACTTTTTGCCTCAATTTTCATGCCTTCTTGATGAGATCAAGTAAAATTGGTGAGATTGTACGTACGATCTTTGAGATCGTGCATATGATCTTTGCGATTGTATGTACGATCTTGCCCAAAACAAAAAAACTCAAATTAGCAAAATGACAAACCAGTTACAACATTTTTTGTCTTTACCTATGCAACTGTGTGATAGTTACAAGATCAGATCTGTCGATCAGTCCCAATTTGGAAGGATTTGCAACCTATTTTGTTGTCAACCTATTTTTCCCTATTGTTTCAACCTATTTAATTAGGCATCCCTCCCATTGAAATCCTCCTGACTTTGTGACATAATTTCTACATTTGAATCACTATAATTTTTGCATTAGTCCTAGTTATTTTTTATTTTCTATAGGATCATAGGATACGATCATGGGATCGGATGATACGATCCCAGATTGAAGTGTATAATCTTGTTGTTGTTGTACGATCTTACTTGTAGATCACTTGGGGGCAACTCCAAGTGTTGTTTTGCATCTCTTAACCTCTCATTTGCATATTTATCATTTAATTTATCATTTCCCACTACATACAATGTTAGATTTAATCATTTTCATTTGTGGAGTTCACCAAACTACATTCACTTGCATATTTCATCTAGCTTAAGGTATATACCTATTAGATCTTTGTATTAATGAATTCAATAGTTCATATGTAATTTGATTTCCATCTAGCAAATTCTGTAGCATGTTCTGGTTCTCTATTTTTGCATTCCATCCATGAAATAGTAGGTTTCTGTCAAGATTGGATCATTCGATCACTAATCGGATGGTATGATCATAGATCGTACATACGATCTTGTGTACAATCTTGCCCTATTGCATACAATTTTATCTGCAACAAAAAATTAGAATTTTCATCAAACTTTTGAATACATGTCAGAGTTTCAAATCACTTTTTAAGCATTGCATTGTTCATTAAAGCTTTGTTTTCTTATGTTTGTTGTTTGCATATGAAGCAAAATTGCATATAGATTAGCATAGTTGCATATTGGCCAAACTAGGCGATTGTGAGAATTTAAAAGGAAAACATCAAACGAACTCCAAAATATAGGTGTGGAAACTACCAAGAAATGTTTCCTGGTGAATCCTAAACAATTCGTCAAAAAATCACCAAAGAAGATATGAACTCAAGTGTCTCTCTTCAAGGTGTAGACCTATCATTCTCCCATTCTCCTTCAAGGTGCGGATCTATTAACCTGAAGGAAAGGAGTGTGAGAATTTAGACCTACAAGATTCCATGAGATGACTTAAAATAACCAGTAGGAGAACCATTAATCAAAATAAAGTAATTTAGAGTGTTATAATAACATTTCATCCATTGCCAATGAGGCCTTGGTTCAATGGTTTGGCATATGGATGGATGATATAGCCGACACTAAGGTTCAACTATCAACACCAAAATAATCTATATAGTTCAATGTGACTAAATTGATGTAAAAGGGAAAGGGAAATCCTTCTACTTTACTTTTATAAAAAAAACATTTTATCCATTCACACCAACCCTAATCAAACCCAAACGTTTTTAGAATATCATGTAGAAAAATCCATCAAATTCTATCATATTTTTTTCTCATATCTAGTTTCATAAACATACTTGGTTTTTTCATGGAATTAAGATAATGTATGGCCTCATATGCAATGATTGCACCATCAAGAATTTTTTTACTGTAAACAAAACCACTTTGTTTCTTTGAGGTAACACAATTTGGAATGCTTATTAACCTTTTTCTACTATTTTTGAAATAATCTTATAAATCATGTTATAAAGACTTATTGGATGAAAAATATCAAAATATTTTGTTTCACCTTTAATGGAAATTTATGTAATAAAAGTGGCATTGATTTCATTTACTGTAGCCTTTCTTTTATGGGCCTCTTCGAGTGCAACCAATATATCATTTAATAAATAATAATAAAATTGAAATAAAATTGTAGGAAATCCATGGGGGCTAGGTACCTTGTTAGGATGGAAAGAGAAAATTCTTCATATAACTCCCCATAGATATCCTCTTCATCAAGCTTTCATTTTGTCCCTACTTGATAATTGATGTAATATTTTGCAAAAATTTACCTTTAACCTCCTTATTTTATCTAATATATATATATATATATATATATATATATATATATATATATATATATATAATTTTTTCAATGAGTTTACACATGTTTTTATGAGGAGTCATGGTCCCCTCATATTGAGTGGGGTTTGAACCTTGAACCTCTCAAAGAGAAGCCAAATCCCTTACCACTACAGTAAGCTTGTAGCTATTATATTTTTCAAATTAATTACTTCCTTCTTGATATCTTATTCTTCCTCAATAATTCTTCCATCTAGAATTAAAATATTTTTTATGCGATGAAATAAATAAAATTGTGTTTGTTGTAGCATGAAAAAAATTATTATTTCTATCTCCTTCCTTAAACCATTTCTCCCTAGATTTTTGGAACCAATGTGTCTCTTCCTTTTTCAATGCATTATGATAATAAGAAAGTAATTTTTTTCTTGCACATAAGAATCCTATTCAATTCCATTGATTTTTAATCTCTTGTAAATTTTTGAACTTGGATTCAATTTTTTTATTTCCTTTTCTTTAAAATTTACCAAAATAGTTGACCTTCTAAATATTCATTTGTGTTGGAATAAGAAAGAGAATGATCCAAATTTTATTAAAATATATAGTATATTTGATACATTAGATCAATTACAGGAAGTTGTAATGGATCAAGATCAAGATAGATAATTGTTGTATCCTCCATGTAACCTCCCATGACATGTATTTTTTATTTTAAAAAGTTATATGTGGCTTCTATTGGGGACCACTCCCATAAAAATACCAAAATATTATATTTGTTGTAAGGTCAATTAAACCATATCTAGCATACCTTTTTATCACAATTATTTTCATTTATTTTCTATTAAATGTATTCTTCAACTTCCTCAAAGTGTTATGTTTCCACAATCAACTCCTAGACATAATTTTGATTAAGAGATAAAATTTCACTTGTCCTATTGCCTTCTAAATTTTGAATTTCACCAAGTTGAAGATCAACATCACGATTGACTAAATTATTTGCTATCTAATTTCCTTCTCTATAAATATGCTCACATTTCCAAGAGATTGCCTCCAATAATAGGTTATAAACATAAGCAATAATATTGTTTTTTATCCAATCCCCACATCCATTTTAATTGATAGCATTGATGATAATTTGTGAATCCCCCTAAAATATGTTTCCATCCCTTTTCTATTGCAATTTTAATCCTTGTGATAAGTGCCCTAGCCTCTCCATAGTTATTACTTGAAGTTCTATATGATTTTGAGTAAGTGAGGAGAATTTTGCCTTCATTATTTCTAAAAAATCCACCTCCACCAGATTTTTTGAGATTTCCTTTATAAGCACCATAAAAATAAATTTTGATAAACCCAATTTATGGATGTTTCTATTTTACCCTAAATTGAAGTAGATCCTTTTTTTTAATTCCATTATCGCATATGACTTTTCCATGTATGTTCAAATCCTGTAGCCAAGTTGTTACCACCTCTTTTTCTACTCTTGACATGATGAGCACCATATTTGTAGGTATTCTACAAGAGGCAATAATATGGTTCTAAACTTGAGCATTATTTTAAGATTTATTTTAAAAAATCTATTTTTTCTTTCAAGCCATAAATTCCAGAAAATAATGGCAGATCCAATCCTCCACGAAGTACATAATGCTTTAGCTTTGAAATAATTAATCCAAAATTTTATCAACTCTCTCAATGTTGATAGAGCTAGCCAATATATTTTCAAAATTTTAAAAACTAACCCCAAATGATGTGAGCAAAGGAACAATGAAGAAGTAAATGGCTTGATGTTTCTAAATCCTTCTCGCACACAGCATATCTAAAAGGTCTATGCTATCCTCTTCTTTGTAGAATCTCTCCTATAAAAATCTCACTTTAAACTACTAACAAAAGGAATGTTGAGGCCTTAGGAAGAGACTCTAATGACCAAACATTCTTCTATGAAAAATATTTAGGAGTAGAAATTTTTTATTGCTCTGAGTCCTACTAGAAATCTTGGAAGTGACATCATAAGAATATGGATGGATTACAATGTAGTCTTTATGAGTTGTAGCCTTCCCACCATGGTTAAGAAGTTACCTTTCCAAACTACTAAACAAGTTTTCATTCTATCCAAAAAAATACCTGAAGCTCCTTTTTATTTCCTTTATGAGACAAAGGAATACCCAAGAAGGTTGATGGAAATTTTTAATTTTAAACCCTAAAATATTCACAATAATTAATTGCAAATCTAGGGTAGTGTTAATGAAAAAAATCCAAGATTTTTTAGTATCAACAAACTCTCCAATATCATTCTCATAGCATGAAAATGTTAATTTAAACTCCATGGCCTCACTGACTAAGGGATGGCCCAAAAGAAAAGTGTCATTAACAAATCAGATATGAGATTCAAAGGGACCTTTTTTTCCAGCTTGAATACATTTGATTTTTCTTCCATTTTTGCCTTTGATAAAGCTCTCCCTAATGCTTCTACAGGAATAATGAATAGATAAGGAGATAGTGTATTACCTTGACAAAGCCCACAAGATGAGTTGAAGTAACCAACAAGAAAACCATTGATCAAAATATTTAATCCATTCACACCAACTATAATCAAAACCAAAAAATTTTAAGAATATCATGTAGAAAACTCCAAGAAACCCTATCATATGCTTTGTTCATATCTAATTTCATAAGCATGCCTAGTTTTTTCATGGAATGAAGAGAATATATGGCCTCCTATACAATAATGATTATACAATCAAGAATTTGTTTACCATGAACTAAACGATCTCTTTCCTCTGAGATAATATAACCTAGAATGCCTTTCAACATATTTGTCATAGTTTTTTAAACGATATTATAAATCATATTAAAAAGGCTTATTGGACAAAAATTATCAAAATATTTTATCTCATATTTCTTGGGAACAAACATAATTAAAATAGGATTGATCTCACTTATTATAGCCTTTCTTTTTTGGGCCTCTTCAACCACAACTAACATATATTTTTTATATAAAAAGGATTAATAAAGGAATTTAGTTGAAAATCATATTACATATCCTATCTATCTAGGATTGAATGCTTTTAAGCCTAGTTTTAATAGAGGATGTGAAACTATTATCCCTCGCATCTAATCTACTATAGGTATGCAAAAAAATAGTAACCAAGTAAAACAAGGAAATATAAAAATAGATACAATAAGAAATATTATCATCGTTGGTAAGAATGGAAAAAAGAGCTTCCATACACCATTGAGGCCACCATTTTTGAGGATATCCATAGAAAGTTAGGTCTCCTTGATCAAGATCCCAATTAGCCATCACATCTACCACATTATTCTAATCTCTAAATATATGTATGAACTCCACTGTCTTAAAGCATTGTTGTGTCATATGTATTTGCTCAAGTATTCTATGTATTCTTAAATCTATATTTTTTTGCTTGCCTAGTATTTTTAAGTGATTAATCATAATTTTAGAGTCTGATTCAATTTTACTTTTCCTCCACCCCACCTTTAGAGCCTCATGTAATCTCCTTAAGATGTCAAATACATCTTCCAATTTATTGGATAAGATACCTAAGTTTTTTGCAAATATAAAAGTAGGGGCATCATTCAAGAGGTGGTCTTTCCCCCATACTTGCTCTTCCTAGATTTTCCCTTGAGGATCCATCCATATTTATCTTACCTAGTCCCTTTGGAGGAGGCTTCCAAAACCACAACTAATATATCACTCTTGAATAAATTCTAAAAAAATTGAAAGAAAATTGTAAGAAATCGATTAGGGCCAGATGCTTGTTAGTATGGAAAGAGAACCATGAGGTGTAATATTTACCTATCATTAAATAATGTAATAATATTATCTAACACCCCCACTTATTACATTATTTGGTATGTAGGGACAAAATTTTATGGCTTTGAGGGGATCACAACAACAAGTGTACAACCTTATTATTATTGTGACTCCACCTATGATTGTGGATGTTTCTTGACATCTTAGGGTCTATACATGAAGACATGTGAATGATAACTCTTAGCTTTAGATTTGGCTCTTGGATCTATATTTAGATCTAGCTTTGGTTTTTGGCTCTTCTCATTTTTATATTCACTCCACTTGAAGACACTTTGTGGTTTATTAGTTCAAATATGCCATCCTCTTTTGTTGTAAATTCTTCCACATGAGGTACAAGGTGGCTATTGATAAATCTAGAGGTTGCATCCCCTTTATGGCCATTTTAATTAACAATGCAAGTGTAAAAAGTAGAGTTGAGAACCTACCCTTGATCCTTCGGTGCCAAGTTTTTCTTCACCATCACGATCAAGAAGTCTCCCACTACATATGGCTTAAAATCCCTATGTCATAGTAGCACATCTGAAAGTCATCCACTCCCATTTTTTATGAAGAAAATATGTCAACTAGAATAGACGTGCAATCAAAGCCTCTCTTAAATTTCAAAGGTAATTTTTTCTTTAAACCAAGTAATTCATGGTCCAAATAAAATGGAAGTGTTGTTATATACCTCTTTCAATTTTTTAAGGTCATAATACCTCATATCCCATTTCTTGAGCACCTCTTCTCACTTCATGTTGGTGAGGCTTGAGGCATTGTGCTCCTACCAAATTATGCAATACTTTGGTGCATCATCATATTTTTGTAGGCTACTATGCTTTCCATAATAACTACCATGATTTTAGTTATCACAACCATGGTCATTGCTAGAGTTTATTGCAAGCCTTGGGGGTCAAATTAATCACAAGTAGGACCTACAATCTTCCATTTTCCCAACAAATGAGAAATGTTAGTTTGTTCTTCAATCATTCCTACTGTTAGTTTATTATTAAATCATTCCTATTGTTGTTTATCCCAATTCAAGATCTTGACCCAACCTATAAGGAGGCTCTTTGGGATCTCATTCTACCTCTACCTCATTACTTTCTTATCTTCTTTAACAGGAATCTTCTTAAGTCCCTATATGGTTTAACAGCACAACCAACGTCCTAGTCAGCCATTGTCCTATGCAGGATAGCTTTGATACCAATGTTGGAATAAGAAAGAGAATGACACAAATTTTATTAAATAATATAGCATATTTAATACATTGGATTATTTATAGGAAGTTATAATGGTTCAATATCAAGATAGATAACTATTGTGTCCTCCATGTAACCTCCCATTAAATAATGTTATAATTTTACCTAACAATTTGATCCTTTAGATATTTAATCTTTTCAAACAAACCTACATATATAGGGTCCTTCAAATTTTACTTTATTCCACCATAACATAACCATCTAGAATAAATTAGGGTCTTGAAGACATAAACTGGAAGCAAAATGGATTTGGATGACCATTATTGAGTAACAAGTCAAAAAAATGGGTTTGTGACCTAATCCTACTGGCAATAAAGTATCTAAATTGATTATATATTCTATTTGCACCCATCTATTGGATGATAATACTCTATCCAATTTTCCTACTATGTGATTTTGTAAAATGTGTCTATTATCCCATGTATATTAAAAACTTGAAGGAATAACATCCCAAAGGGCATTAGAATTGACAAATAAAGTAAATACTTGCATTGATTTAGACCATCCAAGAGTACCACCCTTATTTTTTTAAGGAGATAGAATTATAATGAAGTCATCCCCAAGACTTCAAATATCACAATTATGAATTACCATTGTGTTTAGAAAAAATATGTTAAGATCCTTCCAACATCTTTCATGAGTATTAACTATAGTTGAAGCATATATACCTTTAATCCCAAATTTTATGTTTTTATCTTTCCTAAAAAATAGTCCATCAACCCAATTAATTTTTTATTCTAACACTTTTCCATCTACATTTATCCCATATTGTTGCAATACCATCAAAATCTCCTATAGAAGGAATTGCTAGACAATCCCCCATCTTCCAATCATTTTAAAAGCATTCTTACATTCCTCACTACTTAATTTTTTTTATTGTACTAAGATAGACTTAGGAGTATAAAAACTTATTAATTCCTTAATAACACATTATAGGGGTCATTTTCATACCCTTAATATCCCATGATATTATTTTCATCATCACTTTTTATTTTTATTAATAGGCTTATTCCCTCAAGAAGTACATCATTCATCCTAGTTCTTCAAAAATACATAACACCTATTCATTTTCCACTATTCTAATAGCGTTTATGGGTTCATTGTAATTCTAGGTGTGAATCATAGTAGCATCTTGCTATGAGATCACAACTCAAACAATTTTTCTACAACTCTATATTTGGAAAAACAAGATTGTGAATAGTCAAGGCAACTTATAGTTTTTTCTAAATTTACTTCATAATTATCATGAGATGTGAATTTTTTATTTTTTTGGTATTGGTAAGGGGGTTTTGAAAGGGGCCCCTCCCTTTTATAGATCTAAAACAACCAAATGGAGAAAAATTTAAGACCAAACAACAAATCTAATACAAACTAGTGTACCTTTTCTTCCACATTTCACTTAGCTAGATGGATAGCCCTCTATAGCAATCAACAAATAAAAACTAAACTAGAGACCTATCTATCAATTCTAGTTTGCAACAACAATAGTAGCATTTGTCAATAGTTACTCTTCAATAGTAGCAGTAGCTGCCATAGTCACTGACATAGCCACAACAACAACTTCAACTATAGGTATAGTCACAGACACAAAATCATCCATAGCAATAGACACTACCACCATCACAACACCAGCACAATTACCCACCTCCTCTTAAAAATTCTTATGGTTGATTATGAGCATAACCAAAACTAGATGACTTCAAATCACCATTTGACACATCTAATATTACAACATAGGAATTGGCATCTACCGCAGAGCCAACATCAATCGACTCCCTCTCGATGACATAGTAGGATCTGTGAAAACTCCCTCCCTAAATTCCTAATAGGCCCCCCATACCACCTCTAGGCATCCTTCCTGTCACTATATAATTTTTTCTTGAGGATATAAAATCTTATATATGTTGGAAAATCATTAGACCAATATTTAGGCTACTCTTGTTCAATACCTAGGTTAGCAAGGGCATCAACCACTTTGTTTACCTCTTTATAAGTGTGTTGTACATGGACCTTGTTTAGTAAAAGAAGAAGCCTTTGTGCCTCATTTATAATAAAGAGCAGATTCCAAGGAAGATCAAGAGAGTTAGACAATACATTAGTAATAAAGAGGGAATCCCCCTCTATTATGACATATTTGTATTTCAAATCAAACAACATTTTAATCCCCCTATAAGTTGCCCAAGCCTCAGCAAAATTATTGGATTTATGACGCAATGGCTCTGCAAAGACACCAACAATTAGCCCTCTATTATTTCTCATAATCCTCCTGCTCTTAACCTTCCTGAGTTACCCTTAGATGTGCCATCAAATTTAAGTTTACACCAACCCAAATGGGGGCAGTTCCATTCGCTCTCCTCTCTAGTACCACTTTGGATAGACTTGATTCTATCAATTTCCCTTTGTAAATCTCCAACAATCTTCCATGTGGCTTCCCTCTGGAAAATTGATTCCCCTAAGAAGTCCATCACACTTACATTTTCCCGTATACTACCAAAAATCCTTTTTGCCACCCTACAAACCAAGCTTTTCCTTCCCTCTAAAGCTTGAGTATTTCTCTTATGGTGTCATGTCCCATCATACATTTTATTCATTTTCCTCCTCCATCAGTATCCATATAATATAATTATCCCCTATATTTTTTATCCATATCATCTTATACATTAATATTTTTCAACAAGATTTGACATGCATATTGATCCATATGTACTTTTTACTCCATATTTTATGGGATGACATGCCTCTTGGTATGTATTGCACTAATACCCCCATGATAGATCTTATCGTTATCCTTGATGATCCTATGTGTATGACATGGTCAATAATTTGATTAATGATTGACTTGACAAATGGATGATAAGTGATACATTATAATGATAGGACATGAGTGCATAGCATTTGATAGTTGGTATGGTTGGAATGCCAAGTGGATGATAAGATTGGTTGTGATTAAGAAATACTATAGAATAAAATCAAATTCTAAGGTAGAATTAGCTTAGAACTACAAGATGGTTCTATAGCTAGTGAATGCATTAGGTAGTCATGATCTATAGAAACCATGGTGTTTCAAAAAAAAATTTATATACCTATTGTGAAATAATAAAAATAAATGATCATGAGTCTAGAAATATCATACTTGGATTATTTGTAGGTAATGAGCACCATCCATAGTATCTAGTAGGAGCATCTCTAGAAGAGTGTAATTGGTCGTCTAGATGGTATTGCTTTAGTAGTGCCCTAGGGGTTTCACTACTAGAGACATATTTTTTCTTCTTTTTATTGAATTTGTAATATAACTCATGGCCAAGAGTCAACATTGTATGATATATCAAATAGACCTACGGGTATTTCATTGTGCATTGTATTTATTATTTTGTAATATTATATTATGTAAGCCCAATGGGCCATGGTTAACCTTCTTATGGTTTAACCTTTTTTAATATTTATAATTAACCTAAATCCCACTTGTTACGTTAGCTTAGTTTAAAATTTATGATGTAATCCGGGGTTCTAGTATTGTTATAAATACCCCCCTCACACTCCTTATTTCTCATTGGAATGTTGTGTATTATTATCTATGGATAGTGATTATTTATGGTGCCTATGAGTGCCCCAATCTATTTTGTCATTTTTTCATTTTTGTATAATATTTTAGTAAATATTTTTCTTTCATTAATTTCTAGAAAATATTATGATGTTCAACATGATACCAAAGCGGGTATGGAGCTACGTTGATTGGTCACGTAGAAAGGTGATTCGGTGCCTCTAATTTTTCTTATAAATTTTAGGATGGGTTTATGCAAATATTTCTCTAAAATTTTATCTTTAGAATCCTCTACATGAATAATAATTATAAATTTTATTTCTTTTCTCTAAATTTATCCTTTGAAGAACAATTCTTCTAGTTACCATTAGATTAGAAACTTCTTACCAAAATTCAGATTTTAAAAAATGATGTTTCCATCCTTATGGCCTTGGCTTGGTGCTATTTGACTTTATTACACATTATCCCTTCTTATAGATAAGGGACACACCCTAATCCATTCTATAATGTGACCATTGTAGCCAAGGGAATGAGGCTAAAAACACTCTAATATCAGGCAGAGTTTGAGTCATGGGAGAGTTGTGATATGATCAACCATGGTTGTGTGTCAAAATTGAATTGTTTTTTGTTGTTAAGTCCATACCTAACTACTGGCATGGCACTATAGTTTAGCCTATGCATGGGATCGATAGATGTCTATCTCCAGTGCAAGAGTTGAATTGTTTATTATCTATGTGAGGTTGGGACTCCTCAACATGGTTGCACATCATGGATTATTGGTCAACTAGATATTTTCGGAGGTGTTGACCCTATGGTTCAAATTGTAGGTGTCATAATTTTGGTTCTTTATAATGGTAAGTAGTCTTATATGGCATATGGTATCTCTTCCCAAGTATGAGGATGGAGAATTGGCTAAGAAATTATGTTTAGCACCAGAGAGACCTTAGTATAAATCCCTTTGGTGCCTTTAATTTTATCTTTTAGTAGCCTAGATATTAATGCCCCTATGGAAGCCAATATGGCCCACTTGCATGCCATGTATTTTGATTTTTTCATATTTATTCTTAAATAATAAAAAAGGGCAAGTGTTGATGACTAGACAGACCATAGCAGTTGAGGTGGAAAAGGTGACTAGATCGCTCTAGCAAATCAAAGCTCACCAAGTGGTAGGTCAAGATTGGTACTTGCAACCCTAATGTTAGAGCCTTTAATAATTACTTTTTTAGGGTTCCATTAGGGAAAACCTTCTAGAGGCCATAAATTTTGCATACATAATCCTTTTGAGCCTTTTTCGAACCGTATGATTTTTCAAGCTCTATGTACTAGTGACATCAATTCATGGACTATTGTGGTAGGGGTAAAATTGTATAAGTATGGACCACAAATCCCTAATTACTCCCCTTAATGGGTGAAATTATAATATTTTGTCAATTTAAATGATTGGTGTACTACAAAGTAAGAATATTTGGTGCATCTTTTAGGAGGATAAAGTGGTGGTTCTTGATGATTTGGTACCAGAAGACATAAGAGGCTCTAGATTTCTTTTCCTTGTTGATTTGGCCAAATTTGATTTTTCATACCAAATAAGAGAGTGACCTTATCAAGGTATGGTCAAAGCTACATATATTTTTTGGAAATGTTAATACTACTAAAGTAAGTCACTTGGAATTAGAGCTTTCCTCTCTTAATCTAGTTGAGTTTGATAATGTTAAGGATTATATTTTGATATTCAAGGCTTTGAGGGTAGATATTACATCTTCTAGAGGATTGTGTTAATATTTATTTCTAATTTCTCCCCATTATTTTAGATGTTGAACCTAATGGTTCATATAATTTGTATGTTCTTAGAATCCCAAAAAACTCTTTCTCTTGAACAACTCTTTTCTCTTCTGATTCACTTTCAGTTTGTAATGCCAAATTATGGTGGTGGAACTCTTTTCTCTTCTGATTCACTTTCAGTTTGTAATGCCAAATTATGGTGGTGGAACTCTTTTCTCTTCTAATTCACTTTCAGTTTGTAATGCTTTCTTGAAGCAATGTGGATGTCTTTTAGATGATGAGGAAGATTCAGATGGATTTGCCTCAATTGTAGAGGCCCACTAGAGCATACATTAAAGGGGAAATATATCATTGTCACTAATGTCTTCTCTCCTTGGTCCCTCAATTTATATTATGGGGGTGTTAAATTTATAATATAATTGATGGCCAAGATTTGATATTGCGTGTTGTATCAAATAGGTCTAAGGGCATTTCATTATGCATTGGATTTATTATTTTATAATATTTATTAATTAACCTTGATATGGTTAATTTTTTTCTAATATTTATGTAGACACAAAAATCTAGCCATTTTCATCCATCCATGGTTTCCTACCACATTTACCCATTATTTATATATATTTATATATATTTGTTTAATATATTTAAATAATAATATTTTTTATTTTTTATTTATATATATTTAATAAATATATGTATATTTATATTAATTAATCCTAGCCATCCATCATGATCTAATCACAACCATTCATCCACCTTAATCCATGTCACATACCTAGATTTAATCTCCACCCTCCATCATGTTTTAATATTGACCACACAAATTATGTTGTTGAAACCCTAATGTTCCCTAGGAGAGATTATAAAGAGGAGTCATTTTGATGACTCAACCCCTAATTTTGCTAAGTCTTTTGCTCTAAGAAGTTCGTTGAGTTTTCTCGAAGTCTTGAGTTCTCTGAGCACTTGTGCCCTAATTTCTCAAGCACCCAAGCCTCCTCACCACTTTTCATATTCCATCACTTGTTGTCACCTTTCGCATCCACTGCCACCTACCTCACACAAACCAGATGTGCTTATGCAAATTCTGTTTCAATTTCCCAAGCGCCTATAGGTGTTTCTTATCGCTATCGAGCGCCTCTAAGTGCCTTTCACCATCGTCGAGCACCTTTGGGAACCTTCCTTCCATCATAGAGCACCTCTAGTACCTCCTACCATTGTTGAGTACCCATAAAAATTCACAGCCCTAGTTCTCCAGTCTAGAAATCCCTCAGGTGTCGCTAGGGCATCTATGCACCAAATCCTACAAAAACAATGAAGAACAAAGATCGAAAAATTAGTGTGATAAGGTAATTTATTTATTGCAAGTATTTTTTATTCTTTAGATATGTTTATAGCCTCATTTTTGCAACTAGGGTTAGTAATTTTCTTATTGAGGGCCTCACATAGTGGAGCCCTCACATATATTATTGACTTTTTGTTGTTGTTTGTTATTTGCAAGTTTAGGGATCAAGTTCATTGGAAGATGTTAAACCACTTGAGTGGTCCAACCTATGGATATCTGAAGCCCACTCACCTTACTTTTGAGATCAAGTCGATCATGAATACACCACCCTTATTTTTCAAAAAAATAGGTTGCACAAATTTTGTAGAACCAACTTCTAAGGATTTGTAGAAGGTGCAAAAGATGTGCATACGCCTTCTGGAACTCGTAGGACATTCAGGAAGCACCTAGGTGCATTTCAAAGGCACCCATGTGTGTTTCATAGAGAAGAGGAAAAATACATAGGCTTATCTATAAGTCTACTATAAAACTCTAGCTTCTCTATTTTATGTATTTTCATGTTTTTACATGTTTACGACTAAAAAGAACATCATTAACAATATAGTAAAAACAAACTACATTTCTAAACATTAGAATAGTTCTTTGCATCCATTTTTGCATCCACATTCAATCATAAATCATGCATTTCCATTTAAGGGTGTTAATATTTTTTGGTGTGCTACAATTGCATCTTTGTTTTCATGTGAATGATTAATTGCATAAAATAGTTTGCATTCTAGGGTTAGGGATTTCTCCTTTTGCTAGTCTAAGTAGGAATAGCATTATAATAATTAAAATTATCCCCATATTTGGTTATTTAAGGGGAAAGAGTAGACGAAACCTCCTTTGTTTAGAGAGTGGTCTTAAGAGGTGTACTCTACTTTTTATGGGAAAATCAATATTTCTTGTGTTGGCTTCTAATTTAGACTAGTGAAATCCATTATTTTTGACATTGTATGTACACCTTAATAAAATGAAAAATTTTAAAAGGAATCACAATAGCACATTTCATTTTTAACAATATTGGTTGGATTTCACCACCAACCATTGCTTGAGATCTGGTGACGGTGGGTTTCATCTCCATCCATGAATATTTACCCCTAGACACCATAAGTTACCTCCAAGAAAACTTTCTAGATTTCATCACTAGTAAGAATCTCGTTGTCCATCCCAACCATAGTGTTCACCCATTTTAATTCATATTAGAGCATTGAAACACATAAAACCAAACAAAAAAAGAAACATTAACATGAGATAATCAAAGAACTAGGTAAGACATATTTTTGTTGCATAAACATAGGATTGGATTGCCTGTTTGATTTTGTGAGTTTTTCATTTTGCATTTCATTTTTAGCACATTTTATATTTGGTTCATTATTTTATGGTATTAACAAGAAATCAAGCTAAAATAATGAATCAAATATCCACAAATCAAACCACTTTAGCAATGGAGTGTTCATAATCACCTTCCACCACCACTTTCATGATCAATCTCCCTAGTGTGATACAGGTAAGTCATTCAGATTTTTTTGTAGGTCCCTCACACACTGTGTCATCCACATCATTTTATATGGCCATGCCACAAAATTAAGTCATAATCACAACCATTGACCATCATATCACCCATATAGAGATAGCAAAAGTGTAAGCTCTTATGAAATACACTAACTATGTCTTAGAGTCAGTTCCCAACTCACCTAGATATGATCCTTCTTTACAGTAGGAACCTGTCTCCTACCAACCTTCAAGCTTTAACCATGTGTACAATAACCCTCTTTTTGAGGTATTTGTTGCACCTTCCCAATATTTTTCTATACCCCAATCATCATGTGTCCAAAGCACGTCCATCCCATCCTCATATACCTCATTTTATGGTAATCCCTTATATGAAGCACATGTTAATGTTGCTTCACAAGTGCCCACATCCATACCATCTAGTGTCTCCCATCAAGTTGCAATTCCTATTGTAACTTATCCCCCACCTACCTCATCAATCCCATCCACATCTATTCCATAAACCACTAATTTGGAAATACATGAGACATGGGAACATCTCAAAAAATTGCTTAAGAAGTGGAAAAATACTCAACAGCAAGTTCAAGTGAACCCTAAGGCTCAACCTATTTCCACTCAGTCCATTTTTGTTAGCCAAGGTCCATCTTTGATACCACAATATTTTATGGTTTTCATTCCAAAACCACCACCAACCCATACCCATCCTATTCCCATTGGAAAAACTATCCAAATCCCTCACACATCATCTCTATATCTGCATTCACCTTAATTCCTTCATCAACCACATCATCATCAACATCAATATACTCCACCAAGTCATCATCGCCTCATCACACCTCAGCATATTTCCACCTCACCATCACAAAATCATCTAGTGATTCAGGGTTTTGACATTATTGGGGAGGACCCTCGAATCTAGGCTATGCAATAATAGATTGATAGTTTGGTGCAACATAATCCTGGCAATGGAGTGTTCATCATCACCTTCCACCACCACTTCCATAATCAATCAACCTAGTGTGATACAGGTAAGTCATTCAGATTTGTTTATAGGTCCCTCACACACTATGTCATCCATATCATTTCATATGGCCATGCCCCAAATTTAGTCATCATCACCAACCATTGACCATCATATCATCCATATAGACATAGCACAAGTGTAAGCTCTTATGAAATCTGCTAACTATATCTTAGAGTTAGTTCTCAACTCACCTAGACATGATCCTTCTTTACATTAGGAACCTATCTCCTCCCAACCTTGAAGCTTTACCCAGGTGTACAATAACCCTCTTTTTAGGTATCTATTGTACCTTCTCAATATTTGTCTATACCCCAATCATAATGTATCCAAAGCATGTCCATCCCATACTCATATACCTCAGTTTACGGTAACCCCTTGTATGAAGCACATGTTGCTACTTTATAAGTGCCCACATCCATACCATCTAGTGTCTTCCATCAAGTCGTAATTCCTATTGCAACTTACCCCCCACATACCTCATCAATCCCATCCACATCTATTCCATCAACCACTGATTTAGAAATACATGAGACATGGGAACATCTCAACAATTTCTTAAGAAGCAAAAAAATTTTCAATAGCAAGTTCAGGTGAACCCTAAGCCTCAACCTATTTCCACTCAACCTATTTTTGTTAGCTAAGGTCCATCTTGGATACCACAATCTTCTATGGTTTTCATTCCAACACCATCATCAACCCATACCCATCCTATTACCATTGGCTAAACTATCCAAAGCCCTCATACATCATCTCTATATCTTCATTCACATTAATTCCTTCATCAACCATATCATCATCAACATCAATCTACTCTGCCAAGTCATCAATACCTCATCACACCTCAACATTTTTCCACCTTGCCATCACAAAATCATCAAGTGATTCAAGGTTTCCACATTCTTGGGGAGGACCCTCGAATCCAAAATATGCAACAATAGATTGATAGTTTGATGCAACATACTCTTGGAATGATAAAATAGAAACCTACCTTACTTCAACTAATCAATCAACCAATTCATCCTTTGGTACCATCACTGCCATATCTGGTAGATTTCACAATACCGAAGTTTGATAAATTTAAAGGGACAAATAATTCTAAAGAGCACGTGAGTTCATTTGTTCATTATTGCTTTATAATTCAAAGAAATGATGTTCTAATGCTTAGGACCTTCCCTCCAACATTAGGTGGAGATGTTGTAGAATGGTATAACCATTTTTCCATCCATAGTATTTATACTTTTGAGCAATTGGTTGAATATTATCCCTTAATATAAGAAATAAAGTCTCATTATCTGATATCTATGATCTAAAATAATATGATGATGAGTATGTCCATGACTTTGGTAACCATTGGAGGAACGTTATCACCAAATTACCATTTTTCTTACCAACAGAAGAGCTAACCCGATTGTTCGCTAAGATTTGCTTAAAATCCATCTTTTGGCTATTGTAATTACAACAACATAGATCATTTGATGAAGCTCTTAACTAGGATAGCATAATTAAGGATATAAAAATCCAAGAAGGAGTGCTTAATCCTAAGAAGAAATAATGGCAAAACAAGGGTAAATATAGAGGAAATTATTCTGGCCAATAAAAATCCAATTAGGCCAATCCGACCAATTCCAATCAAGTAAATCAACAACAACCAACCAATCCGACTAGCCAATAGTGGCTCAACAACAACCCATGCAACAACAACCATGACAAATTGAATATCATATGGTTCCCTCAACTACTCAATCAAGTCAAAAAATAGTGCTAGCTATGGACAATTGACCACATCGATAATTTATTCGACAACCTCGTCAATATACCCCATTGGTTGAATCTTATACTTCCATTTTCCATAGGTTGTATGACACAAATCAACTTCCCTTTCCTGAGGTTAGACCTGATGATCTTGTTAAATATGGTAAATATTATAGGGAACATTTTTTTTGTCCTTATCATAGACAAAATGGGCATGGCATTAATAACTGCTATCAATTCAAAGATAGAATATAAAACCTTATTAATTTAGGATCTATCAAACTTGATAGTCCTCTAGCTCAACAAAATAAAAATATTGGGATCTTTCAAACACCACTTCCTCGTCATGAGGAGGCATAACCAACAACAAGAGGGTCAAATACCAAGATTCCTCATAATCATGTTAATCATATTCAATAGTATCAAGGTTTTGTGGGTGTTATTCATGTAGTAACCTAAGGTCAACAAAAACACTCCAATCAAAAAAATGCTCAATAGCAATCTAGTCAATCTCCTATACCTCCACAAGAAAGTGTGTCTCAACCTACCACATCATCATCTCCTATCCAATTTTCTACCAATCCCTCTCATCCAATCCATATTCCATCCCATCCATCTCAACCCATTCATCATTCCAATCTTCCATCTAGGCCAATCATCTCATTAAGCAATTGATTAACCACAAGATTAAAAATGGCTTCAACCAAACTGTTCATATATGAGCTAATTCAACAATCTCCTCCACATCATGAAACATTAATGGATATTCTAAAATCCATTGAACTCCAATCTCAAGATGCTAATGCATTTAACAATTTTATCAGGAATATTCAAATATTTATGGAGCCCTCCATTACTTTCTATGATTTTGGAATCAAACCAATATCATCGAAATCAGTGGATCCTCCATTACACATCATGGCTCAAATTGATAGGAAACCTTTCAAAATATTTTTAATTGATATCTACTCCTCCATAAACATCATCACTACATCCACCCTTCGACATATCAAACTTCCACAAGACCACATCACCAAATACTCATTCACCTTGAAAGCATTTAACGATGCTCTATGTTCCATAGTTGGCATTGTTATTTTGCCCATAGAAGTGGGGTTCAAAATATTGCATACTATGTTCCACATCTTGGAAGGGTCCATGGCATATAATTTACTCCTTGGACGACCTTAGATGAGGTAAATGAAATGTGTCCCCTCTATATTACATCAATGCTTGAAATACATACATGAGGGGCAAGTACATTGCATACCAGTGGATGTTGAATTGTTTAAGTATTGCAATTTTATCTCAAATCCCTATGAGTCCATGCTTCCTTCCACTCATCTATTTCTCACTTCATTAGCCAATTCATCATCCACCCCATCCATATCATCATCTAAAGCCCTCATTCTTGAGGAGCTTCCAATCACCAATTCACATCAAGCCTCTAATTCCATACCTCCATCTTCATCATCATTGACTACATGCAAATGTGGTCAAACTCAATCAACATTAGCCACATCATAAACATCCTCCACCATTCTTTCCACATTATTGCCCATCCAACAAGCCACTCAAACAAATTATATCCATCCACATTAGCCAATGTCTCACAAGTCAAAGTGACGGATTGTGAGATACCATCTGCCAACCATGAGTTTGTATCATCCACATCCAATCCATCCATATCATTCCAAATCAAGATCCACCTCACTAATCCTAGTATTGGTGAATATGTGGTCCAAGATATAACAGTCACAATGCTCAGCATTCAAAGTGCTAAACAAGAAGTGCATGATACTATCGATGTTTCATATCGAGAAATGCATGACTATTTAGTTTTAGGTTGTCGTCTACTTTCATCCACCTCTTCTCTTGATCAATATTTTCAATGTTTATATTTAAATTCAAGATAATATATCCATCACACAAATAAATTCGAAGATGAATTCTATGAATAATTTGACCTCATGTCCATTATTTTTGGTGAATATTAAGAGGAATCATATCCCATCATTCCACACACTAAACAGGATGAGTTTTACCTTAGAACGTTCGTCATCCATCAGCCCATCTTTCGCTTGCTTCTTCTACAAGAGCGAGCTAACCCAATCGCTGAATCACCACCTCCATTCCATTAATCCACATCACCAACCATTTTTTTTGTAATATATGTACATAAAAACAAAATTAAAAAAAACATAAACAAAAACAAAAATATTTTGCATGTACATTGCATTTATTTATGTTGCTCATTATTTTCCAAGTTTAACAAAGTCCTAGCATCGGTTCTAGCTAAAAATATCCATTCCATTCACGTTTGCTACCCATCCATTTTCTCTTTAAGTCAACATGAATCTTGTTGACTTATTTACCCCACTTCATAATCCATATGATTTGGCAAAGCCGATTCCTATTGATATGAGTCTTATTGATATGGATCATATTTCTTCACCACCTTTATTTTTTGAGTTTATCCTATCCGATGAATTGTTAAGGGCTTCAGCCAACTACATTCCTTCATCACCTCCACCTTCACCTTCACCTTCACCTTCAAATATTGAGGTTTTCCAAGTAGACATAGACGAGGATAAGTTAGAAACGTTTGATGACCTCATAGATGACATTCATCTAATCCCAACTCCCCATCAATTTGAGGAATTTTCTCACATGTCTATTGAAGATACTATCGATGTGAACCTTAGTTCGGATGTCGAAAATCCCAAAATTGTCAAGCTTGGTAAAAGCTTATCCAAATATGAACAATAGAAATTAATTGCTCTCCTCAAGAGGAAGAAGGGAACCTTTTCATGGTCCTATAAAGACATGTTTTATCTTGACTCTAATTTGGTTGTCCATAATATCACCTTAAACTTTGATGCTAAGTCGGTCAAAAAAAAACTTAGAAGGATGCATCCTACCATTGCCCTCTTGGTCAAAGAAGAGCTTCAAAAAATATTATATGTGGGTTTCATTGTACCCATTGACTATCCTGAGTGGATCTCAAACATGGTACTTATTTGCAAGCCTAACAGGGTGATACACGTTTGCACTAATTTTTGAGATCTTAACAAAGTGTGTCCTAAGGATGATTTTCCTCTCCCAAACATTGATACTCTTGTCAACACCTATGCTGGCCATGAAATGCTTTCTCTCATGGATGATTTTTTAGGATACAACCAAATTCGAATAAATCCTTATGACCAACACAAAATAACATTCACTACACCTTGGGGGACTTTTTGTTACAAGGTGATATCCTTTGGCCTCAAAAATGTAGGTGCCACTTATCAACATGCCATGAATTACATCTTCCATGATTACATGCATAAGATCATCGAGGATTATGTGGATGATCTCTTAGCAAAATCTAAAACTCGACAAGGGCACATTGGTGTATTGGAAAAAGTCTTTGATCGACTTCTAGAGCATAATGTAAGGTTGAACCCCAAGAAATGTGTCTTTGGTGTTACCTCTAGAAAACTACTAGGGTTCATTGTCTCCAAAAGAGGCATTGAGGTGGACCCAAACAAAGTCAAGGCTATCATGGAGATGCCTCCTCCAACAAACTTAAAGGAATTGCATAGTTTACAAGGAAATATTCAATCAATCCATCATTTCATTGTGCAACTTTCTAATAAATGTAAGCCATTCAATCACCTCCTACAAAAGGGGGTGCCATTTTCATGGATAAATGAATTTCAAAAAGCCTTTGATGATATTAAGCAATACCTAGCTTCTCCACCAGTCTTAGCTCCTCCTCCTTGGGGGTTCCCCTTCCATCTATATATTTCAGCAATGGAATTTGCATTAGGGACAATGCTTGCACAAAATAATGAAAAAAACCGAGAGCAAGTTGTCTATTACATTAGTCAAACATTGGTAAGCTATGAAACTAGATACACTTACGTGGAAAAATTGTGCTTAGCAGTGGTTTTTGCCACTAAGAAACTCAGAAATTACATGCTTAGTCACACCACATATGTCATAGCTAGAGAAAATCCTCTGCATTATATGATGTCTCACACTTATAATAACACCCATACCACTAAATGGATAATGCTTCTCACTAAATTCAATCTTGAGTTTATAAGCAAAAAATCCATTAAAGGTCAGGTCATAGCCGATCAACTTGCGGAAGCTCCACTATCTAGTGATCATCCTTTGATTATTGAGCTCCTATATGATTCGGTATTCACTATCACCAAATAAGAAGAAGATATCATTTCAAAGGAAGACATCGATATCACACTATTCTTTGATGGTTCTAAGTGCAAAAAAGGTCAAGGTGTTGGAGTCATGTTTCATACACCCCAAGGGGTGCCTATCCCCTTATCATTCAAACTTGACTTCCAATGCACAAACAAAAATGTAGAGTATGAAGCCTTAATATTAGGTCTTCAAGCAGCCATAGCTATGGGTATTAAGCGTATTAGGATATTTTGTGATTCTCAACTTGTTGTCAAATAGGTAACGAGAGAATACCAATGCAAAGAACCTACCATTAAGCTTTACCATGAAGTAGCAATGAAATTGCTCTCTAAGTTTGATTGGTATGAAATTGATAGTTTACCATGTTCGACTAATAGATTTATAGATGTGATGGCCTCTCTTGGATCATTGATTCCAAAGGATACCTTAGGAGAGGTATAGCCCCTTATAATTACAACGATCTCTAAATCTATAATTGTTTGTGCTGAATCTAAGGATGAAAATGATGTTTGCTTTATCCATTTGGAGTCATGTGAGCCTTGGTCGAGCCAAATAATAGCCTTTCTCAAGTTTGGAACACTCCCATCAGATATGTCATGAACTACTAAACGCACTTTCAAGCAAAAGGTAGCTCGTTTTACTCTCTTGGGGGACATGTTGTATAGATGTGGTTATGATGGAATCCTCCTTCATTATCTCGAGTCTGCTGAGGCACAAAGAGCCATAGCTGAAGCTCATGATGGTACTTGTGGTGGTCATTTTAGTGGAATGGCCATTGCAAAGTGTATTCTATGCATGGGTTATTATTGGCCCACAATGGAATGATATTGTTGCACATATGTCAAATATTGTAAGCAATGTCAAGAGCATGCTAATTTAACTCATGTACCATCACAAGCATTACAACCTATTCAAAGCCTTTGGCCCTTTTCACAATGGGATCTAGATTTAATTGGAAAAATATCACCTTCTTCCTCGAGACAACATACATTCATCATCATAGCCATAAAATACTTCACAAAGTGGGTTGAGGTAATTCCTCTAACCAGTACGATAGGACCTAAGATTGTGGAGTTTATACTTCATCATATCATTTGTCATTTTGGTATTCCCTCAAAAATCATCTCATACAATGGAAAGTCTTTCAAGAACAAGGATGTTTGAGCACTTTGCGAGAAATATAACATCCAACATAGTTTCTCGACTCCTTATTACCCACAAGAAAATGGACAAGCTGAGGCTACCAATAAGACCTTAATTGCTATTCTCAAGAAACTTGTTAAAGAAAATCATAGAGATTGGCATACACAAATTCCCTTAGCATTATGGGCTTATCGAAAAAGCATCCACATGCCTACTAGGGCAACACCATTTTCATTGGTCTATGGAGCCAAAGCAATCATGCCTCTTGAGCTTGAGATCCCCTCCTTGCAAATTTCATTGCAAGAATTCATAGATGATGACACTGCTAGACAAGCATGTCTTGACCAACTAACACTTCTTGATGAAAGGTGAGTCTATGCTTTAGAGCATTTACGAGTATATCAAGACCGCCTTAAACATGCTTATAATGCCAAAGTTCATCTACATGAATTCCAAGTAGGAGATCTTGTCCTTAAAGAGAATCAACAAAATACCAATGCATTGTCGCACCTTCATGATAAATTTGTGGCTAATTGGTTAGGTCCATACATTGTTACTCAAAAAGTGGGTAAAGGTACTTATAGGCTTGCCAGTCTAGAGGGAGTTGAAGAGCTCGAACCACTTAATGTTATACACTTGAGAGAATTCTATGCATAATGTGATTTATATATATATATATATATATATATATATATATATATATTATGTATATATACATGGCTATTACACAAAAACAACATTTGCATAAAACTCATCTCATTTCACATATTGCATTTCATACACACATTTGCATAAAACTCATCTCATTTCATACAATTGCATTTCATACATTGCATTTGCACCCTCATTTTCACACATTTCATATTTCATATTAGGGATCATTTATTCAATTTAGATATAAATTGGTCAAATAAAGTCATGTTGCATTAATCAAGGGCACCTTCAAATTCATTTCATATAGCCAAATTGTCATTAGCAAAGTCGCATGCCCATAATTCCTAGGTGTTTTCGATCACTCAGCCACTCCTAGTGTTTTAAGCAAACCATAAATACATGTCAAGTTTTCTTTAGGACCAAGACACAATTTTCACTAAGAAAATCTTGAGTTATGGGAATTGACTCCAAAACATTCTTGAACCAAACATAATTTCACATCTTAAAAACATCTTGTGTCAAAGAGGGATAACACCATACTTGGTTTGAACCTCGAAGTGAAAAGGGTAGTCCTTGCTTGTCCCATCATGCAACATAGTCCACAAAAATAGTGGTTTTCACCACTATCACAATTTCAAAATAAAAGAAAGAGTAGGGAAAAACCCCTAAAAAATCTAAATCTTTTACATCACACACCACTGATCCTCAAGCTATAAGGATAGTACTACATTTCTAGTCAGACGGTTAGGTAGTCATCCCCAAAGCCTAAAGGTCAAATCCTTGGACTATGGAGCTAGTCTCCACCAAAGCTATAGATGCTTGACTGGTAGTGGAGTATGCTCATGTATGGTGACACATCTCTTTTAAAGAGACCTCTGACCGCACATAAGGATGAGCTAGCTTCTTGGTCTCATCCATAAAAGGTCACACCCAATTTACTCAAGATGAGTTAATGAACTCACTTGCACACACATTGGTTCTTGATTGCCTCGAGTCATTACCATGCTCTTGATTCGATAAATGAATTCATTGCACACACATTTGGTCTTAGAGGAATTAGGAAGTATTTAGTGAGTTTGTTTGATACCACTAGTATGTCCGAGTCTCTGCAAAATAGTCAGTTTTTCCATATCAACATCCATATATCTTCTTCCATATCAACATCCATATCTTCTTCCATGTCATAAATCTTTTCATTCCACCTACCACCAGATTGGTGCCCCTGATTAAACAACAATGCTAAAACATGGCCAAGAAAAATCTAAACTATGAATGATCATTAGAACATTTGCATTCCATAAACTTGCATTAATCAACAACAATACATTACCACTTGCATTAATCATCCATATACATATTCATCCACACAAAGGCATTCACACAAAAGCATAACACAAAAAGTAAAAGCCATGTATATATATAAATATTGCATGTATAATGAAAGCCCAAAGGCTATATACAATGGAGCACCAAGGCTCATATACCAAAAAGTGCATCTAAGCACTAAGCTAATGCCTATGAGAGGACCCCTGTGACCCTGAAGGAGCCCTAGACCTAGAACTATGCCTAGACTCACTAGGCCTAGCTGACTCGGATATGGATGAGGAGGGTGGTTCTAGAAGCCCAATATCATGCTCCATCAACCGATCCTCCAAAGCCCAAATATATCCCTCTTAAGCTCGAAGGTGATGTACATCATGTCTCTACCTATGATGCCCCTCTAGAAGCTCTGCCTAGAGCCTCATGATCATGTCCTCACCTCCACTTGTCAGTTGTACCTCTAGCTTCATCTGCAACCAAGCTATCTACCTCTAGAGCCACCTTCCTACCCTATAACTGAGATATATCCATATCTCAAGTTGCTATCATAACGACTCATTCTGCCACCAGCTACTCCAACATCATTCGATCATCCTCACTCTAACTAGGAGGCCCATCCAGAATATCCTCCCTATCCCCTTCATCCTCTCCATCTCCTCCAAGATCTATAGCCTACTCCACCATACTCCTAGTCCACCTCCTTCAACTGCTATCTTGAAGGTACCACCAACACTTAGGAGCCTCATGGGCACCCTCGGTCTCATCCCCATCCCCATCACCATCCCCATCCATAAACGGACTCGGTACCCATGGTGGCTGAGTCACAAACCATGCATCATACTCCTCCATAGTCCCTACATCATCCAAATCGAGGAGATCCATCTCCTCATCATCCTCGAGTGTGGCCCTCCATGCCTCAACACACGATAGACCTATCTCATCCCGATGATGCCTGTAGAGTACTGGCTCCTCAAGAATCCCCTACCTCAATCTAAACTATCATAGCACCCAGGAGAATTGGATCAGCTCCACCTCCTTCGTATGCCTCACAACCACCCATCTAGCCTACTACACCCACCGTAGATGCTCTCCATCACCTATCCACATGGCACCTCACCATGGTCTCCATATCACCTGAGCTACCATTAGTCCAACCCATAAATCCCTATACCACTGACTCATCTACATTGGATGACTTGATTATACCTCCTCTACCATGGGCCACCTCATCACATAGGGTTACTCCCTATCCCATCCCTTAGCTAGTAAACCCATAGGATGAGCCACACTAAAGTGCTCCCAACCCCAACATTATAGTAGCAAACTGCAACCTAGTCCTTGGTGCTTCTACCTCCTCACCTCATATAACTCTCGATACACCTACACCAATAAGGTAGGAGCCCATGCATACACTTGAGGTGTAGCGATCATATCGCACACCAACTCGATAAGGTTCCATGGGAACCAATAGCTAGTATTGTTTGGGGCCACTATGTTGGCCAACACAAACATCACCAAAGTAGGAAGAGCATCCAAATTCTTATCCACATACATGGACAAGTACATAATCCCTCCACCTATCACCTCCACACTCTCCCATCCATCCCCAAACATGTGGCTCAACTCATATTTCTTATTGTGTCCAACCTTGACATGCAAGCCCTCCACTAGCAACTTGAGGATGCGGTATACATCCTCAAGTGTCACAGTCACCTCACCAGTAGGGAGCAAAAACATCCCCCTATCTAGATCCCATATCTCTACAAAGGTAGAGAGATACCCCTCATCTACCCTCACCACATCTATCTTGGCTGCCCCAACCAACCCAACTACCTCCAACCAATCCCACTCATCCTCCCATAGTGCCTTCCTCACCCCAAGGATGAGAGGTGAGAACCGATGCCGAGCCTCCAAAATCTTCAACTGCAACACACCACAAAGCATTAATGTCACATACATTGCATTATTTAAAAAAAAAGAGAAGAAAAATTTTTGCACAAAGAAAAATAAAAATAAATTCAAAAGCACTTACCTTGGCAAAGTGCACGCTTGATCCCACATCTACCCCCTCTGCTGCCATAGCTTCCGCAGCTCACCAACCACTCACTTCACTCCACTCACTTCACTTCACTCCCTCAGACGTAGCTTTCAAAATTCATGGATGCACAAATGAGCTTGATTTCCCCTATGCATGCTACTTATAGCTATTTTAGGTGCACTAAGACACCCATGGGTGCTTCCTAGTGCATTGAGGCACCTCCCTACATTTGGGAAAGCACCAAACTTTGGTGGGCATTTGCACAAGCAATAAGCACCCACCGGTGTTTGGTGTCAATTTTGACAAAAAGAACAAACTGATCCAAAAAGGTAGCTTACCTCCACCAAATCATTCCAAATTGCATCCATACATCAAATTCATCATAATATCATGTTTTGTGAAAACCAAAATTGATTTGGAGTCATAATTTTTTCTTGCGACCAAAAGTCATAAAATCACATTACAAGTTACAAAACACTCCAAAACGGTCCAAATTTTCACAAAATGACCATTTTCATCATTCTCATCCTCAATTCCATCATTGCACTCATTCACACATCATATTCCAATCATTACATTCATACATTTGCCAAGTTCACAAATTTCAAGTGAACCTCATATCTAGTGGTCTATTCTATCTCCTTGGTGATTGCAGTGATTTGCATCCATGCAATTTGGTAAGATGGGTAAACTACCATAAGGACACTTGGCCATATTCATCATCTAATATCTCATTAATCAAAAAATAAAATCAATTTTGGTACTTCACCGTTCGAGTGAAACTATGCCAAGACCAATTTGCTCTCTAGTTGTCATTGATGGCCTAGTTCATGGGGCTTAAAACATGGACAAAATTATAACTCATCATTCCTTTTCATGATAGTCATCATGGTGACTGGCCTTAGCTAGGGTGATTGGTTTTGACCATAGGAATTATCTGACAGTCACTAGCTGGCCCTTCGAAGTTGACTCTTTTTCTTGCATTTTCATCATATTGCATATCAATGACGCTAGAAGGCACATTCTTCAACAGCATGGAATCACCCCAAACTTGGGGTAACCATATTTGAATTTGATTTTTCCACAATGGGATACATCATACATGATCATGGCATCTACACTTGGCAAAAACCCCTTTTCTCTGTTAGGGCAAAAATAGAATCAATCACTTGCATATTTCAACAACCTCCTTCCACCGTTGGGGCAAAAATGGCATCACATTTACATCATTCATACAACCATTTGCACTCATCTATCAATTGGCTCATGAGATGCATCCATCACTCATTCACCAATTGAGGGGGTAAGCTACATAATCAAAATTCTTTTATCTCCAAGCTCATATTTGCATTTCAACAGGAAGAAGTTGCTTCTGCATCAGGCCAAAACTAGGTGTCTTGTATTTTTGCACCACATTGTGTTTCACGCAACATGGTACAAAAAGGGGCATCTGTAGACACCAAAATCTAGCCACTTATCATCCATCCATGTTTTCCCACCATATTTACCCATTATTTATATATATTTGTTTAATATATATTTAAATAATAATATTTTATATATTTTATTTATATATATTTAATAAATATATGTATATTTATATGAATTAATCCCAGCCATCCATCATGATCTAATCCCAACCATTCACCCACCTTAATCCATGCCACCTACCCAAATTTAATCTCCACCCTCCATCATATTTTAATCTTGACCACACAAATTGTGTCGTTGAAACCCTAATGTGCCCTAGGAGATATTATAAAGAGGAGTCATTTTGATGACTCAAACCCTAAATTTTCTAAGTCTTTTGCTCTAAGAAGTTTTCTAAGTTCTCCCTAAGTCTTGAGTTCTATGAGCACTTGTACCCTAAGTTCTCAAGCACCCAAGCCTCCTTGCCACTTTTCATCTTCCATCACTTGCTGTCACCTTCTGCATCCACCACCACCCACCTCGCACAAACCAGATCTGCTTCTATAGATTTTATTTTTAATTCCTTGAGCATTTTTGGGTGTCTCCTATCACTACCAAGAACCTTTGGGCACATTCCACCATCATCAAGCACCTTTGGGTACCTTCCTTCCATCATCGAGCACCTCTGGGTACCTCCTACCATCGTCGAGTGCCTCGTAGGCGTTCACAACCCTAGTTCTATAGTCTAGCAATCCCTCGGGTGTCGCTAGGGCATCTGTGCACCAAATCCTACAACAACGACGAAGAACAAAGATCAATGAATTAGTGTGACAAGGTAATTTATTTATTGCAAGTATTTTTTATTCTTTAGATCTATTTATAGCCTCATTTTTGCAACTAGGGTTAGTAATTTTCTTATTGAGGGCCTCACATAGTGGAGCCCATGCAGATATTATTGATTTTTTATTGTTGTTTGTTGTTTGTAGGTTTAGGGATCAAGTTCATTGGAAGCTGCTGAAGCACTTGAGTGGTCTAACCTATGGATATCTGAAGCCCACTCACCTTACTATTGATATCAAGTCGAGTGTGAAGACACCACCCTTGTTTGTTAGCTAGGGTTTCGGAGAACCCTAGCATATTGAAATCATTGTATTGGATAATAAAGTATTGTAAACCCCCATTTGGGGTACACTTGGTTGTAATATCAGAGATCCACCCGACAATAAGAATAAAATTTTATTTATGTGCAATCATATGTATTTATTCTACTTTGTTTATTCATTTATTTAAGTATATTATTTGGTGTTGTTCGATTTTGCATCTACAATTTACAATTAACCTAAAGCCCAATTGTTATATCGACTTAGGTTAAACTTTATGATGTAATTTAGGGTTTCGTTATTGCTATAAATACGCCCCTCACACTCCTCATTTATCATCGGAGTGTTGTGCAATATTATGTATGAATAGTGATTATTTATGGTGCCTATGTGTGCCCTAATTTATTTTACCCTTCTTTTCCTTTCTACATAAGATTTGAGTAAATGTTTTGCTTTCGTTCATTTCTAGAAAATATTGTGAATTCCAATTTTCTAGGGGAGTGAGAAATTTAATATTATTTTTTGAACTTATATTTTTATTTTTTATGGAGAAATTTTAACAATAATTTATTTTTTTGAACTTATCGTTTTTTCTCTTGATTGCTTGTAGTGTTGGTATACTCCTTGACAAGATTTTTATGAGATCCTAGGCTTTCATAATGATGTATGGATATCTCGTTTGAGTTGCAAAATAGATAACCTTCTTTAACAAGATCGATTTTGCAAGCTATGTCATGCTTCTTAAAAGATCTTCTTATAATAGGCCATTCATCCTGTAAATGTTTTCCTCTATACCTGGGAAAATGAGTGAAAAAAATAATTTTGAAAATATCATCTTCATTCCAAAAGATAATGAACTTTTTGGCTTCAAAGGCATCGCATAGCTTTGAAGAGCACAGACTTATATTGAAAGGGTGGATGAATAGTATAATATCAACTTTTACTTTTCTTTCCCAAATAATATTATCCAATATTATCAATGGCAATATCAATAGCAGTAATCAAACCAATGCACAAATCATCACACACATGAGAGACACAAATTTAATGTGGTTCATCCAATGTGGATTGCATCCACAGAGAGAATCTTTATTCTAAATTTTCTCAACAAATCTCTTGGAAATCAATTCCCTATTACAATGTTTATAGACCTCTATCCAAAGGAGACACCAATCCCCTATACTCTAATTTGTGGATCTCTCTCCATAAGAGAACTCTATCCCCTTGCTCTGGTTTGTGGATCTCTCTCCACAAGATAACTCTTTTCCCTTTGCTCTGGTTTATGGATCTCTCTCCATAGGATAACTCTTTCCCCTTTGCTCTGGTTCATGGATCTCTCTCCACATGAGAACTCTTTTCTCTTTGCTTTGGTTTGTGGATCTCTCTCCACAGGAAAAATCTATCTCCTTTTCTCTAGTTTGTGGATCTCTCTCCATAGGTTAACTCTTTCCCCTTTACTCTAGTTTGTGGATCTCTTTCCATAGGATAACTCTTTCCCCTCTACTCTAGTTGGTGAACTTCTATCCACAGAAGACCTTTGTCCCCACTACTCTGGCTAGTGGACCTCTATCCATAGGAGACCTCTATCCCCACTACATTGGCTGATGGACCTCTATTCACTGGAGACCTTTGTCCTCTTTGCTCTAGTTACCTCCAAAGTCTAATCTCAACTCTATCTCAAATCTGCACCAAACCTCATCATAAGTCTAGCATAAATCTACTCTAACTCTACTCAAATATACCTTCAAAACTATCCCAAGTCTTCTCTCAAGACTTGCTCAAATCTGTCTCAATGTTGATCCAAGTATTCTCACAAGACTTGCTCAAATCTACCTTCAAGCCTTCTCAAAAGACTTGCTCAATCTGCCTCAAAGCTACTTCAAGTCTTATCACAAGACTTGCTCAATTCTACCTTCAATACTACTCATAGAACCTACTCAAATATTTCCAAATCTTGCATACAAAAAAAACTTATATCTCTTTCAGAAATAATTTCTTCAACTAGGCAATTCAGACATATTCTACCTAGAATTCGTTTAACCTCTAGAACATATAGATAATGATATGCTCTATAAAAAATCCAATATGTTCTTCACATTCACAAATCTTGCATTCAGTTAACCCAATCTCTATCTCTTGCAAAATCCCTTTCAAATCAAATTAAAATAGTGTATAACTTGTTTTACAAAACTAGTCTATCTTTCTTGTAAATTTTCTCTCAAATATCAATCACACTAATGCACAATTTTCCATCAGCTGCTTTAAACTCACACTAAGTGCAAATTAAAATAAACTCACAACTCAGTTAGAGGAATGGGAAAAAGAGAAGAAATCTTATGGAAGCAAAAATCTAGAATTCAATGGGTCAAAGAAGGAGATCGAAACACAAATTTATTCCACAAATCTCTTCTAGCTCGAAGATCTCACAACTTTATTTATTCCTTAAAATCATATTCTGGAGATGTTGTTTATACTTGGGATGGCATGAACTCTACTGTTTTTTATTACTTTTCCAATATTTTTGCTTCTACTCCTCTTGACTCAGCTTCACAACAAAATTTTCTTCAAGCAATCCCTTCTCTTATCACTTCTGAGGAGAATCTATTTTGACTACTCCTATTACTATCAATGAGCTTCAACAAGTAGTTTTTAAAATGCAAAAAGGGAAAACCCCAGGTCCTGATAGTTTTCCCATTGATTTCTACCAAGAGTTTTGGGATATCCTTCATGTTGATTTATTAGAGGTGGTGGAAGAAGCCAAGAAAGAAAAAGGTTGAAGGTTATCAATAAAACTTATATTACTCGTGTTCCAAAATCTCAAGAGATTGATCATATCTCAGCTTTTAGACCTATTGCTTTATGTAATGTTCTTCTCAAAATC
Source organism: Wollemia nobilis (assembly GCA_028583015.1). Lineage (NCBI taxonomy): Eukaryota > Viridiplantae > Streptophyta > Pinopsida > Araucariales > Araucariaceae > Wollemia > Wollemia nobilis. The sequence goes on from JAQPPZ010000523.1 coordinate 29,755,967, forward strand.
ATTACTAAAATCATGGCAAAAAGGTTGAAGCCTATTTTGCATAAGATTATTTCCCCAGAGCAAGGGGGTTATGTGGAAGGACCTCAAATAGTAGATGAGATAGTTCTTGCTCAAGAAGCCATCCATTCCATGGATAGGCAAAAATCTCCTTCCATGTTCATTTGATTAGACTTATCCAAAGCTTATGACAAAGTGGATTGGCACTTCCTTATCAAATTTTTGAGGCAATTTGGTTTCTCTAAGGACTGGATGGATTGGATTATGGGATGTATCTCTTCAGTTTCCTACTTAGTTCTTATCAATGGTAGTCCTTCTCAGTCATTCCCAACTTCCAGAGGTATTAGGCAAGGTGACCCGCTATCCCCTTATTTATTCATCATTCTTGTTGAATGCTTGGGTAGGACTATCACCAAAAAGAGGGAAAACAAAACCCTTGAGAGAGTTACCATTGATCATGGAGCTAGACTTATCTCTCATCTTCAATTTTTGGATGACTCTACTCTTTTAGGTAAAGCTACAGTTAAGGAAGCTTCTAATATTAAGCAAATCATTAGTTGTTTTTCTAAGGCTACTGGGCAGTTGATCAATGAAGACAAATCTAAATTTATTTTCTTTCACTACTCTACTAGACAGGAATCCATGGTCTTGGATAAATTAAGATATAAGAAGACCTCCCTTCCAATCACTTATTTAGGTATTCCCATAAATATTCAAAGGCAAAAAAATAAATATTGGAATTGGTTGTTGGACAAAGTCAAGAATAAAATTGGAAAGTGGTCCTATTTATGTTTCTTCCATTTTGAATATCCCAAAGGTTGTTCTTCGAGAATTGGATCAAATCAGTCATTGTTTTCTTTGGAGTGGTACTAAGGAGAAAAGAAAATGGGCCTTGGTGAAATAGGAAACTTTATGTCTTACTAAGAATGAAGAGGGGTTAGGATTCCAATCTTCTATTAATAATAATAAAGCTTTAGCTACTAAATTATATTGGAGGATGTTGCATAACCCCAATGCTCTTTGGGCCAATAATCTTCGTGCTAAATATGTTGAGAACAAAAGTCCTGAAGACCTTGTTCGCTATCAACTTCCTACCAAAGGTTCTCCCATTTTAGCAGTTCTTAAGACTAGTGAGGATTTTATAACGAAAATTTTATTTTGGATCATTCATAATGGTCAACAGGAAAAATTTTGTATAGATTCTTAGGATGGTCACAAGCCTTTGATTACTCAGTTTCTCGATTGGAGACCTTGGATGGAGGAGCTTCATCGAGCTAACTGGATAAAGGTGGCTAATTACTGTCGGTACCATATTGGTAATTCAAAGGTTGGTAGATATTGGATCCCTATTGAGAACTAGCCTATTCAAATCCTAGAAATGCAAAGCCAAGATATCCAAGGCATCCTTCATATGAGATCCCTCTCTTGGTCCCATGAAAAATATTGTTTTGGATGGAACAACACTACTAAGGGTGAGTATTCAGTTGCTCAAGGTTATTTGACCTTATGCCATAATAATCCCAATCATTCTTCTAACTTTTTTTCTTGACTGTGGGCTCAAAAGCTTTGGCCTAAGTTGAGGTTTGTTAATTGGCTTTTATTGCATCGTAGGGTGCTTACTGGTGAGCAACTTATGAATCATGTTTTGCATGGCCCTTTTAGATGTGAAATGTGTGAAGAGAATGTAGAAACTCTCAACCATCTTTTTATTGAGTGTACTTTAGCCTCTGTGCTATGGAGGAGAATGGACACTTTACATGGCTTACAGTGGTCCAATTTTTTTACTTTTGAACAGGTTTGGAGGGATTGGCCTAATCAAGAGGGTGTTGATCATTTTATTAGGCAGTTAGTTTGGATGGGTTCTACCATTCTTCTTTGGAATATTTTGAATGAAAGGAATAGCTGAATTTTTAATCAAGATAGGAAGGATATTCACTATATTTGGAAAAAGACCATAGCCAACTTAGTTGAATTAGTCCATCAACTCCTTAATCACCCCCAAAACACCCACCAAATATGGGATCAAGTGATGCAAATATTGAAGATTAAATATTCTAAGGGCAACCAACTTAAAGGGAATGTGAGTATTAGTAAGATGGATAGGACAAGAAATTGGCAGCCTTCTCCTAAGTATTTTGGAAAAGTCAATATTGATGGAGCCTCTAGAGGGAACCCTGGAAAAGCTAGTGTGGGAGGAATTGGTAGACTTTCAGATGGCTCCTTGGTTTTTACTTTTGCTAAGAATTTGGGTATTCTTTCCAATAACCTTGCTAAGGGGTATGGTATCCTCAAAGGTCTTCAGGAGGCTACTAAGGTTGGATGGGAAAAGGTGTTAGTTGAGTTTGACTCTCAACTTATGATTAATCTCTTGAAGACTCCTAAGAATCATAAGGTGGATTGGAGAATAAAAAGAATTATTGAGAATATTCAATTAATCTAGATGGGATTTTTGAAAGTTGATTACAATCATGTGGTTAGAGATCAAAACAAGAGTGTTGATGCTTTATCTAATTGGGCTTTGGACAAAGGTGATCTTACTTGTTATGGCCACCCTCCTAGATGGTGGGCTTCTCAAATTAGGGAAGCTCTTCTTTCTATCATTTCTTTGGATGGCTCCAGTTTTGAATGTACTTGTTGGAATAAAATTTGCCTTCGGTTAATAGTGTTGTGCCTTAGACTTTGCCAAAATTGAATAGACAGATCTTGCTTGAGATCATCTATCTAGTCTCCAGAGAATGCTGGTTTTTTTGAGTTTTTTAGAGAAAATGGGAACAAGAGATAAGGGAAATATAGCCTAAGCTAGAATTTTTCTCATGGTACAGATTAGACAACAACAGACATTGATGATGCAGAGTACTACTTTCAGAGTTTTCTTTATATCTTCTTTATAGAAAACATGAATTCCTGAGTGTGAATTCTAGAAATTCGTCTAAATACATGTAAATATCTTTAATGATCAACTCTAGAAACAAGTTTTATAGATGCATAGTCCAAATTTTAGAACAGATACACTATGAAACTTAGAATGAATAAAAGTTAAAACACTAGATACATACACTTGCACATAGAAGTTTCGGAAGCCAGAAGAAGAAATCTTTTATTGCTTGTAATCCAGTACATGTACATCAAGCCTATAAACGTCTAAGATTCGACCCTTTTTCTGGAGTCGCTCACACCTATATATACCCTAAAAGAGTATCTTTTTCTAAGTACATCTTACTATTTTACAAGCAATCATCTGCAATTTCTAATAATATACAAGTCTTCTATGAATTAGATATCTTCTCTGTAGATTAGATTCTAGATGATCCTGTCACATTTTCAATCATCTGGCAAGCCTGCTCTATCCTAGATTTCCGATAATCATGTCAGAAATCACTTCTTGGTGTCAGTGCATGCCTTTGATTGTCAAAAATACATTTTATTCCTTTACAGCTGGCGTGTCACAAAATCGTGACATTCTTTCCTTGCTTTGCTCTTTTGCCACTTCCAGCCACAAAAATGAGACATGTCATGAAATCACAACATTCGTCTCTTACTTTGCTCTTTTGCTGCCTCCCGTCGCAAAAATGAGACATGTCACGAAATCACGGCGTTTTTCTCTTGCTTTGCTCTTCTACCACTTCCAGCCGTGAAAATGAGACATGTCACGAAATCATGACATTCATCTCTTACTTTGCTCTTCTGTCGCTTCCATCCGCAAAAATGAGACATGTCACGAAATCACGACATTCATCTCTTTGCTCTTTTGCTGCCTCCCACCGCAAAAATGAGACATGTCACAAAATCATGACATCCATCTCTTTCTTTGCTCTTCTATCGCTTACAGCCGTGAAAATGAGACATGTCGCGAAATCACGACATATTTATGTCTTTTCCTTCATTTCTTCTGGGCGGTCGCAAAAATGTGACATGTCGCGAAATCGTGACATTCCTTACCTTCTCAGTCTCCTCTTGCTATTTTCTAGCAAAAATAAGACATGTCATGAAATCGCGACATTCCTATGTCTTTCCTTTATTTCCTTTCGAATGGTCGCAAAAATGTGACATGTCGCGAAATCGTGACACTCCTCCTTCGCGTTGCTCTTTTGCTGCCTTCAGCCGCAAAAATGTGACATGTCACGAAATCACGATATTCTTTCCTGCTTGGACTCTTTTGTCGCCTTCAGCCATGAAAATGCGACATGTTGTGAAATCACTACATTATTTCCCGCTTGGACTCTTTTGTCGCCTTCAGCAACGAAAATGCAACATGTCGCGATATCGCAAAACTTTTGCCTCCTTGCTCTCTTCTGTTGCTCTTGGCCACGAAAATGCAACATGTCGTGATATCGCAAAACTTTTTCCTCCTTGCTCTTTCTCCTTGCTTTGGACCGTGAAAATGCAACATGTCACGATATCACGACACTTTTTCCTCCTTGCTCTTTCTCTTTTCTTTGGACCGCGAAAATGCAACATGTCGCGATATCGCAACACTTTTTCCTTCTTGCTCTTTCTCTTTGCTTTGGACCGCAAAAATGCAACATGTTGCGATATCGTGACACTTTTGCCTCTTTGTTCTCTTTTGTTGCTCTTAGCCGCGAAAATGCAACATGTCGTGATATCGCGACACTTTTGCCTCCTTGCTCCCTTTTGTTGCTCTTAGCCGCAAAAATGCAACATGTCGCGATATCGCGACACTTTTGCCTCCTTGCTCCCTTTTGTTGCTCTTAGCCGCAAAAATGCAACATGTCGCGATATCGCGACACTTTTGCCTCCTTGCTCCCTTTTGTTGCTCTTAGTCGCAAAAATGCAACATGTCACGATATCGTGACACTTTTGCCTCCTTGCTCCCTTTTTTTGCTTTTAGTCGTGAAAATGCAACATGTCGCGATATCGCGACACTTTTGCCTCCTTGCGGTATTTTGCTTTTTCTTTGATCTTTAGCATATGGGCCACTTCGGTCTTCTTGGAAAATATGCAAAAAGGTGGATCAGCTGTTTTTCTGTAGTTAGTCAATTTTTGATTAACATTCTTAGCGCCTTCTGGGGGAATTTTTTGCTTGCAAAAATTTTGAACCAGGCCTTCATCCATTGGGAAACGGATTCAACAACACAGTTGTAAAAAGAATCTTTCAGAGAAAGACAAAGAAAATAGGAAAATGCACTTAGATAAAAAGTGAACATTACCTCGTCAAAACTCCCTCTATACCTTAGTATCTCTATTCAAAAAAAATGTCGACTTCGATTGGTCATGACTGAAATTTTTTGTTAAGGCCAAAAAATGGTAATATTTACAAATATTGTCTGAATATACTTATATTATACTGTACATATAATTCCTTTTCTACTTTCTCAATAGAAATATAACTTTAGGTGAAATGCATTCATCATGATGGGAAGAACCAATCCATCTTGATCTTTCAACTAAAAAGCATTGAACTGTTTCTCTGAAACAATTTCAAATGGTCCCTCCCAGAAAGGCTTTGCTTGAAGGAGTTTAGCAGTTCTTGTTTCATCAAAGATTCTATCTTCGGATTCACTGGTCTTTGCTTTTGCGTAAAATGCTTAGCTCCTTCTTCTGATTCTATGGTATGTTGAATAACATCTTTATTGTACACTTTTAGATCACTATACACCCAAGCTATGATGTTAGGGAATTTTTTACACAATTCTCTAATCTGGTTCACTTCCTCTTCTGTACAACTGATTCCAACCTTAATCATTTTGCCTAGCTCCAACTCTACATCTTTGTATCTTCGTTTATCGACCTTGATTTTCTGGGCCAATCGCTCTATCATTGTTATCAAACGGGCTTTCAAGGGTGATGAGACCCTTAGGAATATGATTGTTTTTTAACTGAATAATTTCCTCTTCCTCTTCATCCTGCAGATCCCGGTTGGCTGAGCAATTCATTTCATGGATTAAGAAATCCAGTATCTATTTATCATTTTCAAAAAATTGCCAGAAAAATTTTTTATCGAGCATCGAAGGCCCGTATATAAGTCTAACGAGTTTTAGACTTCGAATAACATTACTTACGAGACAAAAATTAGCTCCCACTGAAGCTAACAAATCTGCATGGGTATTCTATTCTCTAGGGATAAATTTTATATTTAGGGCATCAAAGGCCTCTAATATATCCCACACTTTGTTCCTGTAAGCCTTCAAATAATGTTGTTTACTTATACATTTTTTGGTGACTTGATTCACAATAAGTTCTGAATCTCCATAGATGAGTAACTGTTTGATTCCCAATTTCTCAGCCCTTCTTAACCCTAAGCACAGGGCCTCATATTCTGCTATGTTATTGGAGAAACTCCAAGTCAACCTATAAGAGAAAACCTGTTCCTCTCTGATGGGAGAAATCAAAACTATTCCGGCACCAGCTCCATTCTTGCACCTAGCCCCATCAAAGAAAAGCTTCCATAATTGATTCACAGAACCATCCTTTTCTAGGGAGGGTATCCATTTTCTTTTTGGTTTCTCAATAGAATAGTTTCCTATTTCTATTTCTTTCATGGCATTAAAATTCTTTAGAGAAAATTCGTCCTCATCTTGGAGCTCTTATAATGTTTCTTCCATTAGATCTTCTATTATTTCTTCGGTCATCATATTTACACGATCAGTTTCACCAATATTTTCTACATGAAACGTTGATGGTTTCTCATTAAAAATCTTGACCCTTCTACCTTTGAAATGTATCTCCAAATGAGAATAATCTAAAGATAAGTATCCTCCTATCTTTGTTGTGAACTCTCTTGATAGACACATACCAAAATAGGGCTCCAAGTCTATGACTACTACCTATTGTATGACTGTCATCTGAGGCATTTTATGTAGCCGTATGGGAATATCCTTTATCACTCCTATAGTTTTTACCTGAGTACCATCTAACTGTAGGATGCCTGTGCTACTCCTAGTGTACTCAATTCCCATAATATCACATACTACTTTGGGTATCACAGTGGTAGCAGCGCCTGAATCTATCATGCAGTTGTGGACAACCCATCCTTCCATTTGAAGGGACAAATAAAAGGGTGGTGGCATGTTCTTACCAGTGGTAGACGTCAAGTTCGTTAGAACCATTTTTGAAGATGATGCAGTCCCACCTCCATTTTTCATTGTTCTTAGGGATTCCTGTAGGAGATCGATTTGGCCTGGGATTTGAAGAGTATCATACATACTTGAATTAGAAGGAGTCTTTTTCATTTCCTCTACTATACTGAATGTAGGTGAATCAACTATCCTTTCTATTTCTTTGGCAAAATTTTCATATTTATTTTTGTATCCCTAGGTAGCTCAGTTCTTTGCCTTTTTGTCAGCGAGGGGAAACTCAACCTTTCTCTAGCTTGTTCTTGGGTTTCATTTTCCCCTCGAGGAATAAATTCTTTGTGTTTCTTGCCCTTGACTTTTGGCTGGAAACTGATATTTTATTTCCTGAGGGAGACTTCCCTTAGGAGTTTCTTTGGGAACTTCCTTGGGAGCAGGGGAAACATTCAATGGTTGAAGCTCTTTAGGGTCTACTTGCAGGTGGTTTCTTACCCGATCTTGTCAAAACTGAAACTTGTTCTATTGTAGGCATCATGAAGTTGTGGTCCTTCTCTCTAATTATATTTACATGGCCTTTCATTTTTTCTTTACTCTTTTCAACTGCTATACTTTGTACATAATGCTGGTGTATCATACACAAACTTTCCCCATGTGGATCATTATATGTAGTACACCAAAATTTAGAATCAATGGGATGCTCCTCGGCCTCCACTGTCTCATTTGTATATACCGTGCTCGGTCTCTCTTGTCCCCTATTGCTTGATTATGTTGCATCTCTCATTACCTGAGGGAACCTCCTTGGCAAAAAATTCCTTTCAGCCTCTCTCTTTTTCATGGATGCCATTTCATTTGACAATGTCTTCATTGTATCAATTATGGTTGTGTATTGATCACTAGGGGAGTTGATGCAAGGGGTGTAGCTGGTAATGCAAGGAATTTAGGAGGTGCGACTATAGCTGGGAGGCCCTGCATTGATGGGAGTACAGGCAGTTTAAAAATTGATGCTTGGGAAAGCTCTAGTACAATTGGCAATAGACTCTTTTATGGATATCTTTTTGTTGCGATGAGATCAGCTTCGCCCTTTGCTGCCTCTAAATAGATCCCAAGAAAAGTGGTTACATGGGATTGCCTTATTATCATACTGAGATTTGAATCAAATGCCCTTATGTAATAGCATATAGCTTGTTCTTCCATGGGTTTTAGGCCCTGCGGTACTCTACCACGAGTTCTGGTAAATATGATGTTGAAATCTTGGATTTCTTCTTGTGGATGCCTCTCAATGACAGTGAATTGATTCAGCAATGTGAAAGGATCGACATGTATATTAAATTCATCGACTAGACGGTCAAAAAGTACTGCCCAAGAAGTAATGGATCTAGCAGGAAGCACTCTATACCAATAGAGCATCTTTCCTTTCAAAGATATAATCAACAATCTGACCATTACATCTTCCTGAGTGATGTTGTAAACAGATGCTAGTGATGATACATCTAAATAGTACTCATCTGTTGTTTTTCCTGTTCCGTCAAAGGTCGGTAATGCTTTTAGTGCAACTTGTGGAATTTGGTGGTGTGTTCCCAAGTTCAAAGGGCCAGTTTGATTCCACACAAGATGTGTTGGGGTAGGGGTGGCTACCATGATTGCTAAAGGAGTTACAACCGCTATGGGATTGCTTGCAGATGCTCCTACAATGGGTGTTAAAGAGGTGCTAATGGTGTCGGGAAGATTTGATTGTGCGGCTAGCAAAGGGTGTGCTTTTAGGCTTTCGAGATGTAGTTCAAAGAACTTGATAGGTTCTTCAGAGTTTCTAGCTCGAGATCTAGTTATCATATGGCTATATAACCATAAGGTTTTTAGACAAGGTCTTTCTTTTATGGTCTAAATTGCAACGTAGTCGCCAGGTGGTTTTTCTTGAGATTTTTAAACAAAAAGGCTCTTAAGGTAAAACACCAAAACTTATACAATACTGTGGGATTGCTGGTCCCACCGGGCATGCCAAAAAATGTTGGAAAAAAATCTTCCTTTGGTTAATAGTGTTGCGTCTTAGACTTTGCCAACATTGAATAGACAGATCTTGCTTGAGATCATTTGTCTAGTCTCCAGAGAAGGCTAGTTCCTTTGAGTTTTTAGAGAAAATGGAAACAAGATATAAGGGAAATATAGCCTAAGCTAGAACTTTTCTCATGGTACATATTAGACAAAAACAGACATTGATGATGCAGAGTACTACTTTTAGAGTTTTCTTTATATCTTCTTTATAGAAAACATGAATTCTTGAGTGCAACTTTTAGACGTTCGTCTAAATACATGTAAATATCTTTAATGTTCAACTCTAGAAACAAGTTTTATAGATGCATAGTCCAGATTTCAAAATAGATACACTATGAAACTTAGAATGAATAAAAGTTAAAACACCAGATACATACACTTGCACACAGAAGTTTCGAAAGCCAGAAGAAGAAATCTTTTATTGCTTGTAATCCAGTACATGTACATCAAGTCTGTAAATGTCCAAGAGCCGACCCTTTTTCTTGGAGTCGCTCACCCCTATATATACCCTAAAAGAGTATCTTTTTCTAAGTACATCTTACTATTTTACAAGCAATCATCTGTAGTTTCTAATAATACACAACAATTCTTCTATGAATTAGATATCTTCTCTGTAGATTAGATTCTAGATGATCCTGTCACATTTTCAATCATCTGGAAAGCCTGCTCTATCCTAGATTTCTAATAATCATGTCAAAAATCACATCTTGGTGTCAGTGCATGCCTTTGATTGCCAAAAATATATTTTATTCCTTTACAGCTGGTGTGTCATGAAATCATGACATTCTTTCCTTGCTTTGCTCTTTTGCCACTTACAGTCACGAAAATGAGACATGTCACAAAATCATGACATTTGTCTCTTACTTTTCTCTTTTGCTACCTCCCACCACAAAAATGAGACATGTCACAAAATCGTGACATCTGTCTCTTGCTTTGCTCTTCTGTCGCTTCCAGCCACAAAAATGAGACGTCACGAAATCGTGACATTCGTCTCTTACTTTGCTCTTCTGTCGCTTCCAGCAACGAAAATGAGACATGTCACAAAATCATGACATTCATCTCTTACTTTGCTCTTTTGCTGCCTCCTGTCGTGAAAATGAGACATGTCGCGAAATCGCGACGTCCGTCTCTTGCTTTGCTCTTCTGCCGCTTCCAGTCGCGAAAATGAGACATGTCACGAAATCGCGACATCTTTATGTCTTTTCCTTCATTTCTTTTGGGTGGTCGCAAAAATGCGACATGTCACAAAATCGTGACATTCCTTACCTTCTTAGTCTCCTCTTGCTATTTTCTAGCAAAAATAAGACATGTCGCGAAATCGCGACATTCTTGTCTTTCCTTTATTTCCTTTTGGATGGTCGCAAAAATGTGACATGTCATGAAATCGTGACACTCCTCCTTTGCGTTGCTCTTTTGCTGCCTTCAGCCACAAAAATGTGACATGTCACGAAATCGTGACATTATTTCCCTCTTAGACTCTTTTGTCGCCTTTGTTGTAATCACAGTGACACTGAGAGGGGGGTGAATCAGTGTGATCTTTAAAATTTCTAAAATATATAGTTTTAAATCCAACAGCAGTTTAAAACTGATAAAAGAAATATCAAATGCAACAAGAAAGCATGACACACAACACAGTAATTTAACGAGGTTCACCAATGTGGCTACTCCTCAAAATGACTGCTTGGACTACCATCCAAATCCAGCCAATGCAAAGCTACAACTTTACAATATCTTTTACCAAGCACCAACTGGAAGGAGCACCAACCCCTTAGCTTTATCTCGTATCAAACGGAATGGAGCACCAACTCCTAATTTACCAAGCACCTACTCGGAAAGAAGCACCAACCCCTTATGCCAAGCCGCAACTTGGACTTTAATAACAGTAATGAAAATTACAGAATAATACTTTCACCTTAATTCTCACAGTCTGTAGTTTCTATGCATTCTGTAGCTTCTGTGCAAATGCTTCGCACTATTCGACTGCTTCTATGAATTTCTTCGCACTCTCTACTGCAACCAGATGATCGATCACTTCTTCTATCTATGCGCTATCCCTTCGCACTTAGAACTCAACCTCTGCACCCCGCGCTCTTAATTCATGCAATTACGATACGCATAATTCGCTTCGACTCAAACGAACTACGACTTCGCACTCAGCTCGAATCGATACGACTCAACATCTGCACCCCTCGCACTTAATTCGCACAAGTTCGATACGACTCGCTCTCTGCTCGATGCGGACTTCACTTGCGCAAACACAATACTTGCACTCACCTACTTCAAACTCGAAACAGCCCTCCTTTTATAGATGAAATTTCAAGATCAAATCTTAAACAATAGTCGGTTGTAACCCTAAGAACGTCGGCTGCAAAACCCTAGAAATTGTTGGCTGCAAACCCTAGAAATTGTCGGCTGCAAAACCCTAAAATCTGTCGGCCCAGATTCAACTTTGTCGGCCTCAACCGCTACTGCCACCTCTGTCACCTTCCTGTAACTATTGCCATGAAATAATAACATGTCGTGATATCGTGACACTTTTTGTAGCCGTACGCCTTCTTGTCCTTGCTGTCACGAAATCATGACACTTTTGGCCTTTGTTAGCTTTGCCACCTTTCTTGTCATGAAATCGTGACACTTCTATCTTTCGCTGACGTCATCCTCATTCTTGTCGCGAAATCGTGACGCTTTTCTGCCTTAGCGCTGTTCTTTGCTTTTGCCCATGAAAATGCAACATGTCGTGAAATCGTGACATCTTTCGCATCCGTACATTTCTCGCTTCATGCACTAGCGAAATCAAGACATGTCGCGAAATCGCTACAACTTTGTGCCTTGTGCTTCCAACTTTGCTTCGACCCACGAAACTTTGACTTGTCGCGAAATCGTGACACCTTTGTGCCTTGCACTTTTGACTTGTAGCAAAATCGCTACACCTTTGTGTTCTGCACTTTTGACTTGTAGCAAAATCACTACACCTTTGTGTTCTGCACTTTTGACTTGTAGCAAAATCGCTACACCTTTGTGTCTTGCAGTTTCGTCTTGTAGCGAAATCGCTACACCTTTGTGTTCTACACTTTCGACTTGTAGCGAAATCGCTACACCTTTGTTTTCTGACTCTTCCTCTCTGCTTTGGCCCACGAAACTCCAACATGTAGCGAAATCGCTACAACTTTTCTACTTAGCGCTTCTTCTCTGCTTCAGCCAGCGAAACTTCAACATGTAGCGAAATCGCTACAACTTTTTTGCCATACATTCTCTCTCCTCTTCGGGTCGTGAAAACCCAACATGTAGCGAAATCGCTACACTTTTCGCCTTCTCGTGCTTTTCTTCGAAACTGTCATGAAATCATGACACTTTTTGTCCTTGGTGCTGCTTCTCCAAACTTGTCGCGAAATCGTGACAGTTTTTCAACTTTGCTTCTTTCCTTCTAGCATGTCGCGAAATCGCGACAATTTTGGCTGTGCCTTCTCTCTCCTCACTTTTGTCACGAAATCATGACATTTTTGGCTTTGCCTTCTCTCTCCTCATTTTTGTCGTGAAATCACGACATTTTCGACTACGCCTTCTCTCTCCTCATTTTTAAATCTGGGCCACTTCTTTCTTCTTGGAATTTCACTTTACATGATCTGACTATCCTTTGAACTTCTGTCCTCTGCATCTGAATGACTCCTGAACTGTCTATCCACTGCATCATTAGATCTAACTGCCTGTGTTGACAACAATGACAAACCTCTTGCAACACCTTGCTCAACAATCTCCCCCTTTGGAATTGTTGGCAACACCTATGTACATTCTTGTAACTCTTCTCCCCCTTTGTCAATAATACCAAAGGGTTGCTACAGACTCCCCCGAGTCCATCCTCACAATTCTCAGGCACAATTTGTTGCATCTAGCACAAATTATGATCATGAGCAAAAGAATAGTCAAATACTCAAATGCTCCCCCTGAGAAAGTGATCCCTGTAGCTAGTCACTTCTTGGGAAGTGTGACTACTCCCAATTTTTCTCGAAGGTACTCAAACACTTCCTTGGGCAATGGTTTTGTAAAAATATCTGCTACTTGTTCCGTGGTTGGGACAAAATCTAATTTGACTTCTCCTGCAACTTTCTCCTTCAAGAAATGATACCTTATAGCAATGTGTTTTGTCCGTGAGTGCATTACTGGATTCTTGGAGATGTTAATTGCACTGGTGTTATCACACTTAACTGATATTGGTTCACTGAAATTAATACCAAGATCTTTCAAAGTTTGTTTCATCCACAAAACTTGAGTACAACAAGTTGTTGCTGCAATATATTCTGCCTCAGCTGTTGATAAAGAAACTGACTCTTGTTTCTTGCTGTGCCAAGCAACCAACCTGTCACCGAGATAAAAAGCACCTCCACTTGTACTCTTTCTATCATCAACACATCCAGCCCAATCTGCATCTGAATATGATATAAGAGTGAAGTCTTTGCCTTTTGGATACCACAACCCATACTCCATGGTGCCCTTGAGATACCGAAAAATCCTTTTAATTGCTGTCACATGAGTCTCTTTGGGACTCGGCCTGAAATCTAGCTACCATGCAAACTGCCTGTAGAATATCAAGTCTAGTAGCTGTTAAATATAGTAAACTTCCAATCATAGATCTGTACATGGTTTGGTCTACAGGTGGAGATTTGTCTTCTTTACTCAACTTGCATCCTGTTGTCATGGGAGTGCTAACTGGCTTACAGTCCTCCATAGTGAACCTCTTTAGCATTTCTTTCACATATTTGATTTGGGAAATGAATATGCCTTTCTCATTTTGATTAACTTGTAGCCCAAGAAAGTAAGACAGTTCACCAATCATAGACATTTCAAATTCATTCTGCATCTTATTTGCTAAGTCTTTACAAGATTCATCTTTGTTGCTGCCAAATATGATATCATCTACATAGACAACAAGAACAATGAGATGCCCACCTTCTATTTTCACATACATATTACTGTCCACTAAACCTTTCTTGAATCCTTGTTGAGAGAGATAGTTGTCTAGCCTTGCATACCATGCCCGTGGTGCTTGTTTTAATCCATATAATGCTTTCTTTAATTTGCAGACAAGGTTAGGATCTTCACTAATTTGAAAGCCATCTGGTTGTTCAATATAGACCTCTTCTTCAAGTTTCCCATTTAAAAAGGCAGATTTTACATCCATCTGATAAACTCTGAAGTTCTTGTGGACTGCTAAGGCTAGAAACATTCTAATTGCTTCTAGTCTGGCCACTGGTGCAAAAGTCTCTTCAAAATCAATACCTTCGACTTGTGCATAGCCTTTACAAACCAGTCTTGCTTTGTTCCTAATGACCTGTCCGTCTTCATTTAATTTGTTTCGAAATATCCATTTGGTGTCGATTACATTCTTATTCGCAGGTCTAGGTACTAATTCCCAAGTTCTGTTCTTTTCAATTTGATCTAACTCTTCATTTATTGCCTTCATCCAGCTATCATCTTGGCTTGCTTCATCTATGTTTTTGGGCTCAATGCTGGATAAAAGAGAGTAATTACTTATAACTTTCCTTCTTGTCTGAACACCAGCTGTGGGATCTCCAATTATTTGGTCTCTTGGATGATTTTTCTGCCAGCTGCCTGTTTTGAATTTATTGTTTTCTTGCACCTCTGAGTCATCAAATAAGTTATCTGAATCAATCGTAGATTTATTTTCTGTTTCCTTCACCTCATCTCCTTCAATGACTTCTTCGTAGATTGGGTAGTTTTCTTCAAAGTTAACTATTTGTTTCCCACCTTCATCGAATTTAACATCTGCACTGTCCACAATTTTCTTGAGTCTCTTGTTGTAGCATTTGTAAGCTTTGCTTTTTGCAGAATACCCAACAAAAACACCTTCATCTGCTCTATTTTCAAACTTTCCAAGGTTGTCATCACTTTTCTCGATGTAACACTTACAGCCAAATACTTTGAGATGTTTTGTTGTTGCTTTTCTACCAAACCACAACTCATAAGGTGTTTTGCTTTCATGAGTTCTTAACATATATCTGTTTTGGAGGTATACTGCTGTGTGAACTGCTTCTTTCCAGAATCTGTCTGCTATTTTATTTTTTTCCAGCATAGTGCGTGCCATTTCCTATACAGTTCTGTTCTTTCTTTCTACCACACCATTCTGCTGGGGAGTTCTAGCTGCTGAATATTGTCTCCTGATACCATGTTTTTCACAGTATTCTAAAAATTCATTCGAAATGAATTCTCCTCCTCTATCTGATCGTAAACATTTGATCCTTTTTCCTGTTTCATTCTCAACTAGATGTTTGAAATATTTGAACATTTCAAAAGCTTCTGTTTTATCTTTTAAGAAAAATATCCAGGTCATTCTGGAATAATCATCGATACACAACATAAAGTATTTGTCTCCATTGATGCTTTGTGTTCTCATGGGTCCACATAAGTCTGTATGTATGAGCTCCAAAGGCTTGCTGGTGTGGTACTCTTTTGTTTTGAATGAAACTCTGGTTTGCTTTCCCTTCTGACATGAGGCACAGACACTATTTGAAGGTTTTCTAATGGTTGGAATATCTCTCACTGCTTGTTTCGAGCTGATCTTCACCAAGTTATCGAAACTTATGTGTCCAAGCCTCTTGTGCCACAACCAGTTCTCTTCTTCTTGTCCAATGAAACACATACCTTCTGAAGATTCTGAGAGTGTGTACAGATTGCCAGACGTCCTTGAGCCAGTTGCTATTAATTTCCCACTGTTTATTTTTTTGACTTCACAACCTTGCTTCTTGAAGACTACTTCATGTCCTTTATCACAGATTTGACTCACACTTAGCAGATTGTGTTTCAGACCATCCACAAATAGAACTTCTTCTGACTTAATTTTCCCATCACTAATTTTGATAGATCCTTTTTCGATTATCTTGGCTCCATCATTATTTCTGAACTTTACAGAGCCACCCTCATATTTTTGTAGTTTTTCAAACTTCTGTTTATCACCTGTCATATGACTTGAGCAACCACTGTCAAGAATCCATGGAACACATTTATTCTGAGCCTTGAAAGTTGTCTGTACTATTAGAGATTCCTTTTCTTCCCTGAGTTGTTCTTTCTGTTTCCATTCTATTTTGACTATGGTATTGGGCTCTAGCTTGGATTTCCCCTTTTCAGAATCTTGCACATATCTTTCAGAAAGATTTCTATTTTGTTTTGCCCTATATGGTTGAACTCTTCTTTTCTGAGATTGATTTGAAACAGAAGTACTATAGCAGTTTCTAGCAATATGCCCAAAGTTGTGACAATTAAAGCATTCTACTACATAACTCATTAGAGGAGCAAAAGTATTTCTACTAGTGAAACTTCTTGGTCCTACATTGTACTTGCAGTCAACAATTTTATGTCCATAACCATTACATTTGAAACAGAAACCATAAAAGTAATGATTGAACCTAAAATATGGTCTTTGCCAAGTTGTTGCAGGAGCCTTAGATCTTCTTTTCTTTTGATGTGTGACCTTGGTAAAGCCATCATTGTCAGTTCCTTTTTAGGACTGGCTTTACTGCTTTCTTTTGCCTGATTTGTTTTTCTTTCAACAACCTGTTTCTTGTCTTTACTCCTTACACATTCAACATTGCTTGCCTTTGGTCCGTTTTATGATTCTCCTTCAATAAAGCCCAGACCGAATTTGATACCTGTGGGTCTTTGATCGCTTAGGATTTTGTCCAACTTCATCAAACTTTCTTCACGTTTGTAATGGCAGCTAATTTTTTGATCCAGCTCTTGTATCTGTATTCGAAGACCAACATTTTCTTCTTCCAGTTTACAGCAGTAATCTATCTTCATGGTTACCTGAACTTCAAGATCTTCGGACATTTTCTTGTACTCTTCTATCTATGTTTTTAAACTGGTTATAATGTCATTTGCATCCTCAAGCTTCCTTGACAGTTTTTTATTCTTTCTTTTCTCAGATTTCCATTCCATAAGAGCAGAAACTAGCTCACCTTCTAGATCAACTTCAGCCTCAGTTTTTTCAATAGACACTTTAGAGTTCATACCTTCTTTCTTCTCTGAGATTTCTACCTCTTCAAAATTTTCTACTTCAAATGCCATGAAGAGAGCTTCACCTGTTCCTACTTCAGAATCCTCACTAGAACTGTCTTCTGAGGAATATGCATTCCTGGAAATAAAGCTTTTCTTTTTGAAATTGCCTTTTTTGAAATTAGATTTCTTCCTCCATTCACCTTTTTCTTGATGCGAAGTTTCTTCACCTTTGTCCTTCTCATTGAGAGGACATTTGGTTGCAAAGTGTCCAATACCCCCACAGTTGAAACATTTAAAAGGTAGTTTTCCTCTGTATTTTCCTTTGCCCTTTCTCAGTTTTTTGACAAAATTTGCTTCCATTTCATCTGAAGTTTCTTCTTCTTCAGATTCATGTTTTGTGTCTTTACCTTTTAGAGCTTTAAATGCTGCTTCTCTATCTGTAGGATTAGACCTTTCGATTCTCATTTCATAAGCAGTCAAGGAACCATGCATCTCATCCATACTAAAGTGATTTAGGTCTTTAGCTTCTTCTATGGCAGAGACTTTAGAATCGAACCTTTGGGGAAGCGATCTTAAAACCTTTTTCACGATAGTAGCATCATCCAACTCTTCTCCAAGACCTCTGATTGAATTGGTGATTCCATTAACTCTCTGCATGAAGGCTTCTATGTTCTCATCGTTGGTCATTTTTAAAGATTCGAATTGAGCTCGATGAGTTTGCAGCTTGGCTTCTTTGATCTTGTCATCTCCCTCATGAATATTCTCTAGTTTGTCCCAAACATCTTTTGCTGATTCACAATTTATGATTTTGACCAACTCACTGTCCACTAGTCCACACATGATGGCATTTTTTGCTTTAGAGTCATTTTCAAAAGCCTTTTTACCGGTGCTGTCGGTTGGAGCAGTGGCAGGAGCTATGTAGCCATTAACTACTGCATTCCAGATGTCAAATCCCAAAGCTCAGAGATATGTCTGCATCCTGATCTTCCAGAACACATAATTTGTTCCATCAAATAGTGGTGCTTTGTTTGAGGAGAAACCTTCACCACCTGCCATAGCGTCACTACCAGGAACACCCTAGCTGATTGAGCCTGAACAGGAACTTGGCTCTGATACCAATTGTTGTAATCACAGTGACACTGAGAGGGGGGGTGAATCAGTGTGATCTTTAAAATTTCTAATATATAGTTTTAAATCCAGCAGCAGTTTAAAACTAATAAAAGATATATCAAATACAACAAGAAAGCATGACACACAACACAGTAATTTAACGAGGTTCACCAATGTGGCTACTCCTCAAAATGACTGCTTGGACTACCATCCAAATCCAGCCAATGCAAAGCTACAACTTTACAATATCTTTTACCAGCACCAACTGGAAGGAGCACCAACCCCTTAGCTTTATCTGTATCAAACAGAATGGAGCACCAACTCCTAATTTACCAGCACCTACTGGAAAGAAGCACCAACCCCTTATGCCAAGCTGCAACTTGGACTTCAATAATAGTAATGAAAATTACAGAATAATACTTTCACCTTAATTCTCACAGTCTGTAGTTTCTATGCATTCTGCTGCTTCTGCGCAAACGCTTCGCACTATCCGACTGCTTCTATGAATTTCTTCGCACTCTTTGCTGCAACCAGATGATCGATCACTTCTTCTATCTACGCGCTATCACTTCGCACTTAGAACTCAACCTCTGCACCCGTGCTCTTAATTCATGCAATTACGATACGCACAATTCACTTCGACTCAAACGAACTACGACTTTGCACTCAGCTCGAATCGATACGACTCAACATCTACACCCCTCACACTTAATTCGCACAAGTTCGATACGACTCGCTCTCTGCTCGACGCGGACTTCACTTGCGCAAACACTATACTTCATCGCCTATTCAAACTCGAAACAGCCCTCCTTTTATAGATGAAATTTCAAGATCAAATCTTAAACAATAGTCGACTGTAACCCTAAGAACGTCGGCTGCAAAACCCTAGAAATTGTCGATTGCAAACCCTAGAAATTGTCGGCTACAAAACCCTAAAATCTGTCGGCCCAGATTCAACTTTGTCGGCCTCAACTGCCTACTGCCACCTCTGTCACCTTCCTGTAACTATTGCCGCGAAATAATAACATGTCGCGATATTGCGACACTTTTTGTAGTCGTACTCCTTCTTGTCCTTGCTGTCACGAAATCGTGACACTTTTGGCCTTTGTTAGCTTTGCCACCTTTCTTGTCACGAAATCGTGACACTTCTATCTTTCGCTGACGTCATTCTCACTCTTGTCACGAAATCGTGACGCTTTTCTGCCTTAGCGTTGTTCTTTGCTTTTTGCCCGTAAAAATGCAACATGTCGCGAAATCGCGACATCTTTCGCATCCGTACATTTCTTGCTTCATGCACTAGCGAAATCAAGACATGTAGCGAAATCGCTACAACTTTGTGCCTTGTGCTTCTAACTTTGCTTCGACCGGTGAAACTTTGACTTGTAGCGAAATCGCTACACTTTTGTGCCTTGCACTTTCGACTTGTAGCGAAATCGCTACACCTTTGTGTTCTGCACTTTTGACTTGTAGCTAAATCGCTACACCTTTGTGTTCTGCACCTTTGACTTGTAGCTAAATCGCTACACCTTTGTGTCTTGCAGTTTTGTCTTGTAGCGAAATCGCTACACCTTTGTGTTCTGCACTTTCGACTTGTAGCGAAATCGCTACACCTTTGTGTTCTGACTCTTCCTCTCTGCTTTGGCCCGCGAAACTCCAACATGTAGCAAAATCGCTACAACTTTTTTACTTAGCGCTTCTGCTCTGCTTCAGCCAGCGAAACTTCAACATGTAGTAAAATCGCTACACTTTTGTTGTCGTACATTCTCTCTCCTCTTTGGGTCGCGAAAACCCGACATGTCGTGATGTCACGACACATTTTGCCCTTCTGTGCTTTTCTTCCGAAACTGTCGCAAAATCGTGACACTTTTTGTCCTTGGTGCTACTTCTCCAAACTTGTCACGAAATCGTGACAGTTTTTCAACTTTTCTTCTTTCCTTCCAGCATGTCACGAAATCGTGACATTTTTGGCTACGCCTTCTCTCTCCTCATTTTTGTCGCGAAATCACAACATTTTTGGCTGTGCCTTCTCTCTCCTCATTTTTGTCATGAAATCACGACATTTTTGGCTGTGCCTTCTCTCTCCTCATTTTTGTCGTGAAATCGCGACAGAAAACATGTCGCGATATCGTGACAGTTTTCTTACTTGTCTTTTTCTACAAATTTTTGAATCTAGGCCACTTCTTTCTTCTTGGAATTTCACTTTACATGATCTGACTATCCTTTGAATTTTTGTCCTCTGCATCTAAATGACTCCTAAACTGTCTGTCCACTGCATCATTAGATCTAACTGCCTGTGTTGACAACAATGACAAACCTCTTACAACACCTTACTCAACAGCCTTCAGCCATGAAAATGTGACATGTCACGAAATCACGACATTCTTTCCCGCTTGGACTCTTTTGCTGCCTTCAGATGCAAAAATGCAACATGTCACGATATCGCGACACTTTTGCCTCCTTGCTCCCTTCTGTTGCTCTTGGCCACGAAAATGCAACATGTCGCGATATTGCGACACTTTTTCCTCCTTGCTCTTTCTCCTTGCTTTGGACCATGAAAATGCAACATGTCACGATATCGCGAAAATTTTTCCTCCTTGCTCTTTCTCTTTGCTTTGGACCGCAAAAATGCAACATGTCGTGATATCGCGACACTTTTTCCTTCTTGCTCTTTCTCTTTGCTTTGGACCGCAAAAATGCAACATGTCGCGATATCACGACACTTTTGCCTCTTTGTTCTCTTTTGTTGCTCTTAGCTACGAAAATGCAACATGTTGCGATATCACGACACTTTTGCCTCCTTGCTCCCTTTTGTTGCTCTTAGCCGCGAAAATGCAAAATGTCACGATATCACGACACTTTTGCCTCCTTGCTCCCTTTTGTTGCTCTTAGTCGCGAAAATGCAACATGTCGCGATATCGCGACACTTTTGCCTCCTTGCTCCCTTTTGTTGTTCTTAGCCACGAAAATGCAACATGTCGCGATATCGCGACACTTTTGCCTCCTTGCTCCCTTTTGTTGTTCTTAGCCGTGAAAATGCAACATGTCGCGATATCGTGACACTTTTGCCTCCTTGCGGTATTTTGCTTTTTCTTTGATCTTTAGCATATGGGCCACTTCGGTATTCTTGAAAAATATGCAAAAATGTGCATCAGCTATTTTTCTATAGTTAGTCACTTTTTGACTAACAGGTACCTAGTTTCTTCTTATTTTTTTTTTTCTTCTCTTTGGTTCATTCAGTTTTTTTTAGTTCCTGTTGGTCATCAAATCTACCTAGGAAAGGATTTGGGTGAATGTATGCACCCTATACCTGGACCAACATTGAAAGGCCGAAGAGAAGAGATGCCCCTCGTGCCAATCTTCAAAGAAATGTCGACTCCTATGCTAAACTACTTGGGTGTTTTGAGAAAAGGGTGCAGGAAAGAGATAAAAGAGCTAGGGTTAGAGAAAGAAATAAAAAAAAGGTAAGGGAAGAGAGATCAATGATTTAAAGTGGGAGAGAACAAGAAGCACGATCACTAACAAAAAACTTGAATAGCAGCAAAGAACACCAAGAATAAATGAAAAAAACACTACATTAATCTTCCTATGTATCCTTTGGGCAAGCTCCAGGGATTCTCCTTCTCCCTTTTGTCGAAATTCAAGGTTCAGAGTAACGATGATTAGGACAAGTGAATGTAACAGAAACCACGACCCACCAGGCAGCATAAAAGAAAACCAATATAGCATTTTTTCTCCCCTATGTATCCTTCAGGTGAATTTTAGAGTACTGTCCCCAATCGCACACCGGATTCAGGATTCAGATTCACAGTATGCAAATGAAGAAAGACAAAAGAAATAAACATAGAAGGCAGCATAAAAGAGAGAAATAGAGTCCAAAACTCTTTAGTATTAATCACAAGACATCAAGTTACAGCAGCTTTCTATCAGAAATTTCCCCCCCTTTTCATTACAATGCCTGGGTTTTTATAGAGGACCCGGCCCTCTGAGCCATAATTACACAAAATGGAGGAGTACATCCTCAAAAGCTGAGAAGTTAGCTCTCACGGCTCTCATGACTGAGCTCTCAATTTTGTTACCAGAACTAGCAGCTACGATCGGGTTAAACGATGAAAGATGCATTAATGAGCCACCTTGACGTCCTTGGTCTTCGGGTGCGGTGCTCGAGTGGCCACCATGCTCGTCAGTTTCTTCATCATGGACTGATACTTCATTTTTTATTGCTAAAAATGAACAGTGGGCTTACCAGGCATGAAAAAGTGTATTTATGAGGCACTTGATCACCTCGATAAAATACCCGGCTTGGAGCATGTGCCTTTGAAGTGCTTCGTTGCGAACCTCCTTGATTTGCACTTCACATGGTGAAGCTTCGCAAGACAACTTCGGGGGTGATGGAGGCCGAAGCATATCTCCTTCACAAAATGAGGTCTTCACTTCCTGCTGCTTCGCTGTGCCAAAACTACTTCGGCAAGGTCCTTTGCCCGAAGTAGATACTTCGCTGATGAGTCTTTGAGATGCTTCATCGCGATCCTTCTTCAAAACTACGATTCGGGGGCATTTCGGCCGAAGTGCATCCCTACCTTCAAAATGTATCTTCTACTTCGATGGAAAGTACTTCGCATGAAATTTTACCGAAGTAGATGCTTCACAATGATTTTTGGCAAAGTAGAAATGGTTCGCTAACGCAGGGCCCGAAGTGGATGCTTCGACGGCTTTTCGACAAAGTGTTTTCAGTACTACGCTCCTTCAAATCCTGCTTCGCAAAACTTTTGCCCGAAGTAGCCTTTTGAAATGCTTCAAGTGTGAATTAGTTTCATTCTTCCTCCTTTGTATTTTACTTCGGCAACACCTCTTCGCAAAAAACTCACCCGAAGGAGCTACTGGAAATGCTTCGGGCCCAAAGTAGTTTTCTTACCTTAGCCAATTTGGACCGCGGTTTGGACCTTCCTTCTTCGGTGAAGTTGTTCTTTTGAATGCCGCTTCGCTCAACTTTTTCCCGAAGTAGTGCTTTGAAGCGTTTTGGGCCCGAATTTCCTTTTATCGCTTCCCTTGTATTCTTCTTCGGAAATACTACACAAAAATTTTACTCGAAGTAGTGCTGGAAATGCCTCGAGTGCAAAGCTCTTCTCATTTTCTTTCGACGAAGCTCTTTTCTCTAGCCTGTTCGGCAGCGAAGCTCTTTCTTTTTCATTTTATAGACAAAGAGGTGGCATTGAAAGCCAAAATTGCTGTAACTTTTCAAATAAAAAAACAACAAAGAAATACTTTACAAAAACACTGTACAAAATTTTGATTTCCTTTTCTACCCCTTGTGTAATGTGACAAAATTGTCAACATTCTTGGTGGCTCATGGGGCAACAAGCTCGTCTCGATGGGAGAACCCTTAGTTTTGATCCATTGGGCCAGAGTCCCCTCCAGATCCTTCTCCTCCTTCTCCCTCTGGGAGTGCTTCCATAGCTGGTTCTCCTTCTTTTGCTTCTTCTTCCTCTTTGCCTTCTTCTTTTGGTGTAGCCTCTTCGAGAGCAGCTTCCTGCGATGGCGATGGGGCAAGACGATCACAGATTTTCCTCATAGTTCGACGGACCTCAGACCAGGCACTCTTCGAGAAAGGTTCTAGATCTTGCAGAGCCTTGATCAAAACGTGGAACTGATCAATTTGCCCGATATCGGCATGTTGGGATCTAGTATACAGATCGTTTAGACAGGTCGTGATCTTGTAGCATCTCAAAAGGTAATCTGTGATCTGCCTTTCTGTTATTGGTTCCACCAGTCTGTCTATCTTCGAGACGTCGCCTTCAAATTGAAGCCATATCGGCTTAATCTTTTCCTTGGTCAAGAGGTTCCCATCATCATCTGTGAAGCTCGAGAAGCCCATGGAAGAGAGATCTTGAAAATAGCCCATCGATGTGCGCTGCTCGTTCTTGAACACATCTAGGAGGTCCTTCACCTTTTGCATTTTTTGCACCTTAGAGAAGAAGGTGTGCACTGTGGCCCAGGATGTAGACCAATCCCTAGCTATCCGACTCATCGCAAGGACCTGCAAGTCTTGATATTTTGTGCTTTGGACATCGAAAGCTAATTTGATTCGACTTCTAGCTTTCTTAGTGATTTCATCGATGATTGGCCCTCCTTCGACAGTGGCATTCTGGGCTTCCATGATATAGGCCAAAATTGAAAGGGCACTGGAGGCCCGAGATCTAAATTTTTTGAGCAAGTGCAAGCGAATCTCCTTGATTCTGCTCCTGTCACACAGCCCTAGGCCCTCCTTTTTGTACAGTTGACTCTATATCTGCAAGATTTTTCCTTCGAGCTCTTTGGCCCTCAGATCATTCTCGGCCTATCTTTATGCTTGATTTTTGGCTGTACACTCCAGTTGTTGTATCTGCAATTTTAGGGCATGTGCTTCCTTTCTCATCATCTTGCACTGCTCTTCGACGTCTGCTAGCTTGGACCAGGTCCTCACTAGCTCTTCCTCTAGTTTGATATTGGTGCTCTCTGCTTCAAACCTGCACTGATTAGCGATGTTTGTGTGCGCTCAAAAAGTCTCGATCCCGACATGCATAGACGCAGACTCATTGTCTATGTTCAGGTGCTCCAGGTCTTTGGTCTTCTCTTGATAATCATAGTCCGCTGGAGTCATTTCATCCAGGGGCTTCTGGACCTTAGGGACCTTCTTTACTTTATGTAACTTTTCGGCTTTTAAATCAAAAATAGTGTATTTCTCAACTTGGGCCAGACAGCGCCCTCTCTTCTTCCTAGCCTCCTTCAGCATTTTCTCTGTATTTTATCGAGATTGGAGTAGCTTTTCGGCTAAGGGGCGTTCCTTTATTACGGACAGATCTGATTCAAAAAATACTAGATCTCCAGCCGAAGGGGTAAACAAATATAAAGAATCAATGGGGAATGCCTCACCAGAAGGTTTGGTGATGGGTGTAGCGGGAGCTTGAGAAAGCGGGGCTATGTTGTGTGCGATGGGAGAATGGACCATGGGGTTCGGTGTTGGAGTGCTAACTTCACCTTGGCTAGGGGTTGAGAGAATGGCAGTGTGGGCAGGCGAAGTAGTCTCAATAGATGTGTCTCGGTCGGCTGACTCGAGTGGAGTGGGGCTAGGTAGAGTTGGAACGACAATGGGCAGCGTGTAAAGAGGGAGATACTGATGGGGAGACTCGGTTGAGACCATGGTAGACTTGTGTGAGACAAAGGAAAAGGGTGGAGAGTGCGTACCTACATGCCCTTCAGGAAGAGCAGTCGTGGTGACTTCTTGCATGATAGGCTCTTGCTCCTTTTGGCCCTCAGCACTCCTGACCTCCACAACTTCTACTTTGGGGTCTCCCTCTTGTTGGAGGAGCTCCTCCACATTGATGACATCTATGTCTGGGACCGTCTCAGCACTTGGTGGCATCACACCTTCAACACCTGCTTCGATCGGGTCTGATGTAGGTTGTTCAGCATGAGCGCTTGGGGATTTTGTGCGAGGTCACTTTGGGTGGCTCGAAGGCACTTGAATTTGCTCTTGCCAATTTCTTTTCTTTCTCTCCAATGGTTGTTTTGTCTCTTTGGCACTTGTGTCGTGGCTTTTTGATGGTCCCTATGGCAGTGCATCTGGAGTAACTTTGGCTTCTTCCTACTCCGAGGCATCTTCAGCTCCTTTTGGACTTTCACCCGATCCCGAGGTAGCTAGAGGAACAAAGCCAGCAAAGGATATAGACTTCCAAGTTTCAACACTGGCTTCATAAATAATCGTGAAGTCTTTATCTATTGCCAAGAGTCCGTAAGAATTCATCTTCTAGCGATGGACTCTCATTATCCACCATTCCCCTAATTTTTCCTCGCTCCAATTCTTCAATTCCTCCTTTAAATCGTCTTTTGCCTTTCTCCAAAATGTGGAGCTTGGAGTTGGGAGGGGGTACTGGTCAGGGTCAAACTTGACCTCCATGGGGTAGAATTCATGCCAAGGAGGCAATGTCCTCATTCTCTCCAAATGCCACTCCAAATCCTTCCCATTCGGATTATTCCTTTGTTCCACAATTTCAGCATGGGGACAAATATGAAATTTTTTAAATTTTAAGTGATCCCTCATCACTCCCAAGGGATCATAGAGCCATTGCTGAGGAATCTAGAGCAGGCTAAAATTGGTAAGCTTTTCCTCCAGGAAAACATTATGTTTTAAGGCAAATACCTCAATTACTCCCATCCTGAAGGGGAAGTCATAGGTATGTGCCCATTTTTGACCGTGGCCATACACGACATTGGTTGCATCACTCTGTCGAGCGACCTCCAATGCAAATTGGTACTTAAAAGGGAAAACAGGGAGTAGGAAGGGTTTTCTTGTAAAGCCGAATAGACGAATCACGAGTCCTTGCATCAATTGAAAAACATCTCCCTTCTTCTCTTGCACTATTTTATCTCTCAGACTGAGGGGGACCTGATGGCAAGAACCCTTCAACAAATGCATGGCGGGTCCCAAAAATTGTTGGTTAAAAGAATAGTAGGACTCTGTCCTCAACAGGAGGGAAGTCCACTGGTATACAGGCAGAGGATTTCCATCCTTTTTGCTCGAAGAGATGGCGATATGGGGGAATCTCTTATGAACCTGGTAGAAAAACAACTATACTAGGAGGGAACAGGGTGCGAAGTACTGGCCCATCATTGAATTCTTCATAATGGTGAGTTGCGTATGCAAGTTTCGGGGCCACCCATTCTGCCCAATCAAAGAAAACTGGGTTGGTGCTTGGTCTTGAAGCATCAAGGGCATAAAATTCCCCTCTTGAAATACATTCGACCAAAGACACCTGCCAGGGTTGCACTGAAGCATCTGTCAACAGGCCCGCTACCCATGCAATGATGGAGAAAATATCGATGTTCTTGAAAGCTGCCAAGGGTAGAGGCATTTGGGTCAGCTTTCCTGAAGGGAGCCCGCTTTTGAGGTTCTCATGCAAAAATTTCAATATGAAGTTGTTGGAGGTGAACCTCTCCATCTGTTCGCTCAGAATAACATTGTGAACTGAATAACCCTTGGGTGGCCCTTGCTGTGGCACAAATGCTGCTTGCACATCTTCCTTTAGAATGGAAAATAATTTATGGCCTGAAGTGTCCAACACTTGCCTGGATGCAGGCTAGTAATTCTTCGTGATAGCATAGATTAGCTCTAGGCAGTGGTGAGCAGGCGGGGTCAAATACCAATAAATCTAAGAATAATAGGCAGCAGCCCTTTTATTCTCTAGAGTGAGTCTGCTCACCATAAACTCAATAGTTTGTCGGAGGTCGGACACACCCTTAGAGAGCTTTGTGTCTCTAATTTTCTCCCACCCATCAATTGGTGGGTCCATAAGCTGCTCCTCCTCAAAGTCATCTCCTTCTTCTATCGGCTGCTTTTCAGGGCGAGGGGTGAGGTCGATCTTCTTTGGAGTATGCCTTTTCTATTCCTTGCCCTTCTTTGTTTTTTTAGGGCCTGCAACTTCAGGTTCCTTTCCTTTATCCTTGGAGTTCTTCTTCCCCATGTTGAAAATAATGGTAGAAGAGTCCTTGATACAGAGGTCTTTAATGTAAAGGGCTTAGATGTGAAGGGCAGAAGATTTGTAGAGTAACCGAAGGCTCTGAGCTTTGCGTGAACTGATGGATAAATAAACTTCTCCTTAATAGGGCTTCACGTTTTATAGCCTAAAAAAGGTAATTACGTCAATTTATGGCACCTACCAAAATTAAATTAATGCTTTGGTCAAAGGAAATTTTCGTGTCCTTTGATTGGCTCTACAGCAGCATAGTACGCGGGGCCACATGCTTTGATGATTATGCCTTGCATTGGAGACGCAACCTACTACCACCTCGTATCTTAGCGCAAGCTTTTCTCTTAACCGAATTGCCTTGGGATGTGCTCTGCCACTTTTGCCTTAAATTCATCCACTTTGAACTCTTTTCAAGGTTACCATCGACACGTTCTTTGAGGCACATTTTAAATTCTCCATCTCACGTGTTGTTGGTTCGGCAAATTTGAAATCGATGTTGAAAATGCTTCACAGCAAACCTTTGGTGCGGGCTGCCTTTTGACGCTTCAGGCCCAAAGTACTTCTCCTTTGTCGTGCTACAGCTTTGCTTCATGAAGATCGCTTACCGAAGCTTATCATATTGGAAATTGCTTCGCCAAAGTTTGCTTCGAAAACTGCTTCGCAAGGGCTCTTTTAAAATCTACTTCGTAAAACTTCTGCCCGAAGTAGCTACTGGAAATGCTTCGGGTGCGAAGCATCTTTGAATTTTGGTTTGGTAAAGTGCTTCGCTGTGAACCTCCTTGCAACTGCTACTTCGCATCAAAAGTCCCCGAAGGAGATTTTGAAGTGTAGTACTTGGCTTTTGCAATCTTGGAACAGGATGTATATACAAATGAAAATTATATACAAAAGTACATATACATTACTTTTTTTTTTTTTTTTTAGAGACAAATTGTGTTTTACCTTAGCGATGAAAAGTCTTTAGATGAAGACCATTGACAGAGATCGGCAAAACCTGGCCATCTGCATCTTTGAGGATGAAAGAGTTGGTCGAGTTCACCTTCATAATTTTGAATGGCCCATCCCAGAAGGCGTCGAGCTTGTCGTGATTCCTAGGCTTGGCCTTCCAGGATTCCCACTTCCATACCAAATCTCCCACATTGAATGTGTGATAGGATGATTTTTTCTTGAACTAATATTGGGTGACCTAAGCATGCTTAGCAAAGTTCTGGTAGGCTTCTTCATGATCTTCCTCTAGCTGTAACAGTTGAGCTAATCTATTTTCCATTGGACTAACTCCATCTTCTTCTCCTAACAACTGCAGTGTAGGGATCTCCATATGGGTGGGTAAGATGGCCTCCTTGTCGTAGACCAAGGCATAAGGTGAAGTCTTGATTGACTTCTTGACAAAAATTCGATCGGCCCACAAGGCCTAATCTAGAAGGAGGTGCCAAGTCCTTTTGTTTGTCTCTATGAGCTTTCTTAGCACCCTCAACAGAGTCTTGTTGGTCGATTCCGCTAAGTCGTTGCCTTGTGGATAGTAATTGGAGGATACTTTATGATATATCCCATATCTGTAAAGGAATTCATTGATTTTGGCACCTATGAAGCCAGGGCCATTGTCCGTGATAATCGCTTCAGGGATGCCAAACCGGGTGATCAATCCTTCAAGGAAGGCTATGACAGTATTTTGATCTGCATGCTTCGTAGGAATCGCTTCGGCCCACTTGGTGAAGTAGTCAGTCGTAGTCAATACGAAATTATATCCCATGGAGGAGTTCGACGATATGACCCCTATGAAATCTAGCCCCCATTTTTGAAATGGCGTCTCTACTTGTATCGGTTGGAGAGGCATCGAAGCATTTTTGCTTCGACCGGAAAACTTCTGACACTGCTCGCATTTGCGAAAAACTACGAAGGCATCGACAAAGAGTGTCGACAAATAATAACCCGCCTTGATGATCTTCAGTGTCGTTGTTCTCCCTGCGAAGTGACCTCCAGATAATCCTAAATGGAATTCTCCAAGGACTTTCCTTTTATCATCATATTTGATGCACTTGTGAAGGACACCATCAATGTTTCTAAAAAATAGGCCTTCGGGGCACAGAGTGTATTGGGAGGATCGCATCCTAAAATGTCTTCACTACGAAGCATTTAGATGCAAAGGGCATCTACCAGTGTTGAAATATTCAACTATTTCACTAACCCAATATTTCTCGTCCTCTTCTTGGTTCACGAAGCATCCTTCTACTGGCGCGTCATCCCACTAAGATTCTAAAGCTTCGGCCGCTACGCTTTTCACCAATTCTTGACATAATGCGTGACCGTGAACCAGTTTTGTGGGCTTGATCTCAATGTCAAATTCTTGTATCTTGTTCACCCAACCGGATCTCTTAATTCCCAATTCTCCTTGGATGATGAAATTGTGCACGTCGAGTTGAATGACAAAGACCGTGACCTGACTTTGGGAGATAAACTGCTTGAACTTCCTCAAAGATTTCATTACTGCATGCACCTGAGGTTCTATGAAATTATATTTTTCTTCATTGGGATTGATCACCTGGCTCAGAAACGCGATGGGACGCTCTTCACCGTCTTCCCCCTTTTGTGTTAGGACCGTAGCATAGCTTTCGAGTTCACCTATGGCATACAGGATAAAATTCTGACCATAGTCAGGGTTGATCAGGATCGGCGCCTGAGCGATTCAGGCCTTAATCTCTTCGAATGCCTCCTTTCTTTCTTTCGTCCAGATGAATTCGATGCCCTTATTCAAAATTTTGGACATTGACTTGATGACTTGGGTGAAATCGGGGACAAACTTCCTCATGAAGTTGATCTGGCCAAAGAAATATTGAAGTCCTTTCTTTTCTACTGGGAGTGGGAGCTTCGTTAGAGCTTCAGCTCTGTCAGGATCTACGACAAGGCCATTTTCTGATATCGCATGTCCCAGCAACTTTCCTTCGCTGACTGCGAATATGGATTTCTTTGAATTGATTGAGATGCCAAACTCTCGGTATTTTTTAAAAATTTGTTGTAGATGTATGGGGTGATCCTCCCTTCTTCGAGAGAAAACGGTCATGTCATCTAAATAGATGATGATAACCTTATTCAAAAGCTCACCAAAAGCAAGATCCATCACCCTCTAGAAAGTGGCACCAGCATTCGAAATGCCAAATGGCATTCGCTGGTAAGCAAATGTCCCCCACTTGGTGGTGAATGCTGTTTTATGCTGGTCTTCATCCCTGACCCAAATCTGATTGTATCTAGAGAAACCATCGAGCAGAGAGAAGCATTGAGCTCCAGCCATTGAGTGCAAAATTTGATCGATTTGCAAAAGAGGGTAGTGATCCTTGAGAGAAGCCTAGTTCAGGTTGTGAAAGTCCACACATAATCGTATATCTCCATTCTTTTTTCTAACAGGGACTAGGTTCGCTACCCAAGAAGAATGCTTTATGGGATAAATTATCTTTGCCTCAAGCATTTTTAGGAGTTCGGCCTTCATCAGGACCTCGATCTTTGGGTTAATCGGCCTTTGCTTTTGTCGAAAGGGTTTGACCCCCTCCTGCAATTCAATTGTATTTTGGATCAGCTGCCAATCGTATCCCCTGAGGTCTTGATAATACCAAGCAACAATGTCAGGATACTTTTTGCACAGAGTCTGGATCTGTTCTATCTCTTTCGAAGTGCAATCGATTCCAAAATTTATTGCTTTTCTAGGTTCAAGCTCTAAATCTTGATACTGCTTTTCATTAACTTTGATCCTATGAGAGAGTGCTCGATCATTCTGATCGAAGAGGCTTTCAAGAGTGATCAGTCCCTTGGGAACTTGATTATTCTTCAATTGAACCAGCCCTTCATATTCCTCTTCGTCGGGGCTTCTTTCTTCGACTGTGGCGGCTTCTTAGATCATGAAATATACAATCTGCTCATCATTGTCAAATACTTGCCAATGTGGGTCTCTTTTCGGGCAGAGGGTCTATAGATCATCCTCACAGCTTTGGGCTTGTGCACCATGTCTTCTATGGGAGAGTACTTGGCTACGATGGATGCCAGGACATCAGCATGTCGATTCTTTTCTCGTGGGATAGACTACAGATTGAGAGACTCAAACTAGTCAAATAGGTCCCATACCCTATTGCGGTACGACTTTAGATAATTCTTCTTTGAAGTGCACCTGTTTGTGACCTGGTTGCATACCAGTTCAGAATATTCGAAGATTTGGAGATGCTTTATGCCTAACTTGTCAACTTTCTTGAGTCTTAGGCATAATGCTTCATATTCTATTGCATTGTTGGTGCGGCTCCATATCAACCGGTAGCAATACTCCTTTTGCTCTCCGGATGGTGAAACTAGAAAAATCCTTGCCCCAACGCCATTTTTACATTGGGCGCCATCGAAGAACAACTTCCATAGTCCTTCTTGGGCACTTATTTTGTTCTCTGGTTGGGTGTTTTTTTTAGGCTTGGCGATCGCATAACATCATATCTTGGTTTCTACCATGGCATTAAAGTCTACCAATGAGAACTCATCTTCATAACTTAGTTGCACAAGGTATTCCTTGACCAGGTCCACCTGCTCTAATTGCTCCACTATTGCATTCACTAGATCGCTGCTCTCCTCTTCGAAAATCTTCTGCACAAGGAAGGAAGAAAGCTTTTCATTGTAGATCTTCACCTTATTTCCTTTGAATGGAATCTCCAGATGAGATTAATCCATAGACAGATATCTACCCAGCTTTGCTATGAATTCCCTTGACAAGCACATACTGAAGTATGGTTCCAGGTCGACAACCACTACCTCTTGTATGACCATGATCTGAGGCATCTTATGTAGTCGAATAGGAATGTCTTTAATCACTCCTATAGTATTCACTGGGGTACCATCCAACTAGTGTACGCCTTGGCTGCTTTGCATATATTCCATCCCTATTTCCTCGTAGATTTCTCTCGGCATGACTGTTGTCACGGCCCCAGAGTCGATCATACAGTTATGTACAATAGACCCTTCCATCTGTAGAGATAGGTAGAACAGAGGTGGTCTATTTTTCCTCGTAATGGATGTGGATAGGGTCTGCACAAGGGCAAGTGATGTATTTTTTGCTTTAGTCATCTTCAATGATTCTTGCAGCAGGTCCACTTGTCCAGGTAGTTGCAGTGCATTGTACAAGCTGATCTTGGCTGGAATCCTCTTTAACTCCTCTACAATGTTGTATGCCAAGGAACTGAGCACCTTGGGTTCCTTCCTCGGCTCATATCTGGTGCGATACTGCTCCATAGATTCAACTCTTTGTCGCTTAGTCAATGAAGGAAACTTGAACTTCTCCCTAGCCTACTCTTTAGTTTATGCCTGAGGTGGTTCAGTAGAGGCCTTTTGAGCTTTTTCTTTGATCTGTGCAGATGGAGGAGCTTCGTTTGGGGCCGAAGAAGATGACTATCCCTTCTCGGGTCAAGCGTGCACTTTTAAGGGAGCCATCTGAGTAGCATCCACTTCTATCACCTTCTTTCCTCCTCTGGTAAGCACTGCCACTGCAACCGGCTCTTCCTCACCAATTGTCAGGTTCTGACTCATTTGCCTGATGACATTAACTTGACCGCCATGACTACTACTCGCCAGTGTTTGTACATAGTTTTGGTGTAGCATGTAGGCATTCTCTTCATGCGGATCATTGCACGTAGAGCACCAATATATATAATTGAAAGTGCTCAGAGCTTCATCAATTGCAGCATTTCTCGTCGAAGTCTTCCCTTGCTGGACTGCTTGGTCTTTGGTAAGCACAAGCATAGGATAAGACCTTCTCGATAGAAATTCCTGTTGCACTTATGTAGCACCCTAAAATTGGCACATTTGAACCTTAGTAAAAAGATAAAAATCCAAATTTTAACCTCAAACTGCCCGTTAACCGCCTGTTACCCACTCCCCTTGTTTTTCATGCCATTTTTAGGATTTGTTTTGACCATTGGACGATATCATCGTAGATTAGATGAAATCATCCCAGATCTGATGAATTCGTCTGGTGCAGAACGTCCAGACGATTTCATCCCAAATCAAAATTTTCATACTTAGCTTTTGTTCCAACAGCTCCTCTAACCAGGGCAGAAAGCGTGTTTGCGCAGTTAGAGTCTTCCCCGTTGGAGATCTCCCAAATTGGGATGATCTCCAACATCCTAACCTCTCCCTAATCCTATATAAATTGATATTTTCTCAATTTATCTCCCTGACTCTCTGCTTGAAACTCTGCTTAAACCCCTTGAACTTTCACGCACCTCAGAGCATCCTCACACCATCATTTGCATTCTATATTTCATGTTTTCTTGCAAGAATTTTATTGTTTTTTAGTCGAAGCCAGCTCGAATCGTCGCAAGTGATTCCAGACAATTTTGGACGATCCTGTCAAGAAGCGCAGATGATCTCATACGATTGGAGGTGATCCCGACTGTAGTCCAGATTGGGGGCAATCAGAGTCTAGAGTTTGCATCTCTTTATTGTTTTCTGCATTTCTCTATACATTATCTTAGTTATTATATTTATGCATCTTGGAGTTCACCTCATTTAGCATAACCGCATGATAAAGTCAAAATCAATCATTAAATCTACTGCATTTCTCTTATGTGTTATTTGAATCTATTATTTAGGCATGTTTGCTGTTATTTCTGTCATTCCCCTTTGCTTTCGCAGTTGCATCTTGGGTATTTTGTATCTATTTCTGTTATTGCAGGTTTCTTGACGAATTCATTAGATTGACGATGATCTCGTCTGATCTCAAATGATTACGTACGAGTTTAGATGATCTGGACTGCTACAAAACTCATAATCTTCATTAGACATCCGAAATCAGGTATGTTCTGTCCCATTCTGCACATTCTCTGTGTTTAGCATTTATTCATATTTTCTATATCCATAAAATCATCATTGGCATATAGAATAGTTTAGATTCATCTTGGCCAAACCTAGGAATTGAATGATTAAAATACAAAATGAACACATCAAACCCACTATCAACCTAGGTGTGGAAACTGCCACTCAAAAGTTTCCTGGTGAACCCACCATCCGTCGAAAATTCACCTTTATACCCCTCCCCCAAGAGGCGGGACCTTCAAAGGGCCTCTTAGTCCGAGGTATTGTCCCATCCTTCTTGCATCCCCCTTTCGGGCACGGATCCTATAGCTTGAAGGTAAGGATGCAAAAAAATTGGAGCGATACATTTTGGTGAACCCAACGTGAAAAACTAAAAAACTTTTGAAAACAATCCAAAAAAAAAAATCAAAACATAAATGCATTTAGAATCAAAGATTGCATATCATATTTAGATGGTAGATTATAATAAAATACGAGCTGTCACCATTAATGTTGATAATCAATTAGCAGCTATAGAGATTACTATGTACTTAGAGTACCTCAAACAAATAGGGTTCAACCTTTATGGGATGAACTTAATAGGAGATTGAATATCATTGAGTCTAGATCAATCGAACTTAGGCAAATCAAGAGGTTTGTCCTAGATAGAATCCTGGATCCCGATCAAGTGACCTTGTATCATGAGCTTCAGAGAGCTTGCCATAGGTGGTTAGCAGATAAAAGAGCCCTTGTGTCTTCAAAACTATACACCTTTGAGGAATACCTTGAGAATGTAGTTGTAGTACATAAATTTCTATCTCGTATAGAGGATCAAGAGGTCGTTCTTACGGATAGAAAGAGATGGAATAGAGTTCCTAGAGTTGTGTTATATCAAGAGTATTGCCATGAGCTCTATTTTTACAAGTCAGAGTCTAAAACAGATAATATCAGTATAGCACACTTTATCAAGTTCTTGAAAAACCATTTCCAATTTGAAGAGGAGCATTTCATAACTCCTGATGAACTTGATCCTATCAATGACATCTATAAACTATTTATAGAAAACTAATCCATTCTTTTATTATTGTTATTTCTTGCATTTAGTGTGTTGTTTGTTGTCTTTATAATCATAAAAACAAAACAAAAAACATAAAACAAAACAAAATCATAGCAAAAACAAAAATCAAAACATTTTCTTTTAAGCATTATAGTCGGTATATAATTAAAATATATACCTCCCAAATTTGTTGCAAATATATATATATATATATATATCAATATATATTTGCTAAAATCTAAATTTAAACATAATGACTAGACTCAGGAATGGAAAACAGACTGAAGTAGAAAAATATTGGTTAGTAAAAACCGTAAATAAACCAGATGCCCTTCCTAAAGACCCAATTCAGGAAGAAGGAACCCTAGACCAACCAGAATAAGAGTTTGTTGATGCAAATGAACAAAGAGAAACTGTTAGACAGGAAGGATCCTCATCTCCTAAAATGTCTCCGGAAGGAACGGTTACTTTTGAGAACATGGAACATTTCTGGAAGTTCCTCAATATTGGTACTCTTAATAGAGCAATCCATATGGACAAGGATCAAATTAGTGACACTCAAGCAACCCTAGAAGAAATATATCACACACGCACTAATCCCTTGTCCTTCGTTGATCAAGAAAGTGATCAAGCTGGACCATCCAATTTGGATATGGCTGCTATAAGCCAAAACATGCAACAACAGGTTACCCAACCATCTAGAGTACCTGTTACCAAGCCTAGAGTTATTCCCACACAAAAGAAACCATCATTCACCGCTCTATTTCGCCAAGCTATTGATCAATATACCTCAAATCAACAAAAGCCTAAAACAAAACCAAATACCAATTTCCAACAATCTGGGATACAACATAATGCTACAACAAATCTTCTTCATAATACCCTTCCTACCAACCATTTGCATAACAGCAATATAGCATCTAATCCTTATGTCACGCCAGCATACGCTCACAAATCCCATGCTCATGTACCACCAAACCAATATGGTGGGCAAACTAGTAATCTGAAAGCCATGGTGAAACAGTTAGTTTCCCACATGGACCATATAGATCCCTACCGTCCCTCATACAATTATCGAGAGATGTGTAGTCAGCCTCTAGATCCTATAGTTGTAGCACAACCATATCCCAAACACTTTCCTATGCCTGTCCTACCTATATACAAAGGAACTGAAGATCCCATAGAGCATCTTCGTATGTTTAGGATAGCATGTCATGATATATCACACGATGACTTGTTATTACTAAAGATGTTCTCAAAAATTTTAGGAGGGATGGCATTGGAGTGGTATTATCAACTACCCACTCATTCTTTGAGGAATTTTGAAGAAACCATTGAGTCTTTTGTGCATCAATTTAGTGCCTATATCGAAAGGCATGTAACCATTAAATATTTGTACAACCTAAAATAAGACAAAGATGAGTGTTTTCTTGACTTCTTAGCTCGATGGAGGCAGTTGATAGGAAAATTACACTTTGTGTTACCTTATCGAGAAATGTTGGATATCTTTATCAATAATTTATAAGAACTATCCTATGAATTATCAACTGCTACCTTGACCACCTTCGATCAAGCTATAGACTTAGCCCGAAGAGTGGAAGATGCTCTTATTAGGAGAGGTCAGCTCAAAAAGAAAGATGATGAGAAAACATCTAAAAATCAATATAAAAATAAACAAGTTGTGGGTGATGGAGTCATTGATAGCAGAAATGTTGCCAATGTTAATACTGCAAAAATAACTAAGAAGTGCATATTGAAACCTCCTGATAAACCACCTCGAGAATTTACTAGGTTAAATCAACCTTTATCAACCATTCTCCTGCAACTATTAGCACAAGGTTTGACTCAATTACCAAATATCCGAGAACCGGATCCAACTATACCTGAATACAGAGCTGATTTACATTGTGATTTCCATAGAGGACCTGGACATGCTACCAACTCTTGTAAAAGATTAAAACATAAAATACAAGACCTGATTGATAACAATGATATGGAGGTGCAAGCCTTTCGACCTAAACAAAATCCTCCTAATAACGCTCAAAAGAACATCCCCCAAAATCAGAATCAGAATGCCAATCAATCATTGGACATATTTCAACATCCTTTACCAAAGCATGGTAAAGAGGTGGCTAATCAAATTGAGCATCATAATGTTCCCCCTCCTACCCTATATGTAGGGATTATTAATGGACATTCACCTACTCATGATGTGGAAGTATTTGACACAACTTTATCCATGGTTACGACCAGACCTCTACATAATATTCGAACACTTGATATTAGTGATACCGAATATGAGACTGAAAGTGACATGGAAATCACCTCAAATCAATCGAATAGCTCTGAAGATGAATCAAATCCTATTCAACCTATCACAAGTTCTATGATTCTAGAAGAACCATTTCCTAGAAGAGTCACTACTAGACCATATTCTCACCAATTACTTTCTAATGAACAAGCCATAAACGCTAGACCAAGGCCCATTCATTATCCACAAAATAATATTGTAGGTACCATCGGAGCCATTACCAGACAACAGGCTCAAAATTCTCAACAGGATCAAACTCAGAATGATGGATCAACTCCATTTTTTTTGAAAAATCCCAAAAAAGGGAATCATGCGCCTAATGTTCAACCTAAGCCTCCTTATAATATTAATGAAAAATTATCAAATACTACAGCTAGAATTTCCATTTTGGACCTTTTAAGATCTTCTCCTACCTATAGGGATGAATTAATGCTCACATTAAGCCAAATGATGGTACCACAAAATATTCAACCTGAAGCCATGTCCAATACTATCATAACTCGAGAATTCGATTGTATTGACTTTCGAGATAGAGATATACCACAACATAGTTTACATAAGGATAACCCCTTATATATTACTGTCCTAATTGGGGATGTAGCAATTAAACGAGTCTTGATTGATAATGGTTCATCTTTAAACATATGCACTTTTGACTTCTACCAAAGATTTGGGTTTAGAAGTGACGAAATGAAAAGAACTAATATGATCATAAAAGCCTTCAATGACGAAACACAAGAAATGTGTGGAGTTATTACTATCCCCTTGCAAGTTGGTCCGAGAACCTTAGACACGACCATGTTTATTGTACATTGCCCTGCATCGTACAATATACTTTTGGGTCACCCTTGGATCAACGCTATGTGAGTTGTTCCCTCCACTTTACATCAGTGTGTTAAATTCGAATTTAAAAATAAGTTGGTTACCATTCATGGTGATCGTAGACCCTTTGATATGTGTGCTTTGGCAGAACCTGTTGGAGTTCAATTTTGCCCTGCTCTGTCATCCACACATCCTAATTCTCATCAACCATTTAAACGTGTGAAACACACACCCATAACATCATCTACTCTTTCAACTACACCTCTACATATAGCTCAACCATATTCCGAACAAACCACATTAGGACCTCGAAAAGATCCTAAAACTACAACCAATGCTTCTTGTTTTACTCCTATAACTTCCATACCTATAGACTCATCCATCGATATCTCTATAACATCTACATCCACTACAGGCATCCTTTCCACATCCGACGATGCAGGAAATGTTCCTTCTACCTCTTATGCTCTTACTGATGAGCTCTTACCCGATTTATCTAAAATTCTTATATCAAAAAAAACAAACACTACCATGCAAAATTCCCTTATTTGAAATAAACTCCCACCCTCTCCTCGTACCTTGGGCCTCCCACAGCCTATGGGAAGTATTTACCAAGTCGGGAGTTGTGCTTTTATTTATAAGGGATATGACTGGGGAAGAATATCCAAAAACATCAAGACTCATTATGATGGATATGCTAGATGTTATTTTGCTAATGAGTATATTAAAGCTAAGCCTATAATGCTTAAATTAGGATATAAAGGGAAAGGTTTGGGACCTTTCCAAAATGGTATGAAAGAACCTTTTGAGGTAGAACCGTGGCCTGCCCGATGTGGTGTGGGCCTATTTCCTAGTAAAGGTCAGCCCTTCCCATTCGAGGATGATGACCACCTCATATGTTACCAAGATTATATGGATAAACGGGATGTCTTGCATTTAATGAATAAGCCTATTACATGTAATATGTTATCCATAGCTTACCCTGAGATGATTGCCAAATCCGATGATGAGTTGGAGGGGGATATCTTTCATGATGTCTCCATTGAGGAATTGTTACATAACGGATTTTATTTTGATGGCTCTATACCTATTATAGCCCAGCTTGAGGCCACGACTCCTCAAGACGAATTATCCAAGCTAACCTTGGAAGAATTACAAGAATTAGGTGTTTCACCCACCCCACCTAATTTTGAGAGAGATCTACACATGGAAGTAGAAAA
Source organism: Wollemia nobilis (assembly GCA_028583015.1). Classification (NCBI taxonomy): domain Eukaryota; kingdom Viridiplantae; phylum Streptophyta; class Pinopsida; order Araucariales; family Araucariaceae; genus Wollemia; species Wollemia nobilis. The sequence continues at coordinate 29,795,890 of JAQPPZ010000523.1, forward strand.
CATCATAAAAATTAACATTGGAACCAAAGATAACCCTCACATAATCAACATTGGATCATAATTGAGTTAAGAAAAACAAGATAAATACATTGCATTCCTTAAACATTATGAAGACGTCTTTGCTTGGACATATGAAGATATGCCAGGATTAGACCCTTCTGTAGTTATGCATCACCTAGTAGTCCATCTAGATGCTAAACCTATTAAACAGAAACTTAGAAAAATGCATCCCAAAGTGGCCTTACTAGTCAAAGGAGAATTAGAAAAACTCTTAAATGTTATTTTTATACAAGCCATCGATTATGTTGAATGGATCTCGAATGTAGTTCCTATAACTAAGAAAGAAGCCACTAAAGTTAGGGTTTGCATAGACTTCAGAGATATTAATGTTGCATGCCCTAAAAATGATTTTCCTCTTCCCAACATGGATCAGATCATTGAATTTACTCTTTGGGAGTGGAATGATATCCCTAATGGATGGATTTTTCGGTTATAATCAGATCAGGATAGCTCCTGAAGATCAGGCTAAAATAGCCTTTATTACCCCTTGGGGGACCTTTTGTTGGAAAGTGATGCCATTCGGTTTAAAGAATGCAGGTGCAACTTATCAACGCGCTATGACTTATATCTTTCATGATATGATGCATAATATTCTACATGATTATGTAGACGATATTATAGCTCATTCCATCAAAGACGATGATCATTTAGATGACTTGAGAAAAGTATTTGATCGGTTAAGGGAGTATCTTATCCGATTGAATCCAGCCAAATGTATATTCGGAGTTAAGTCCGATAAATTATTAGGGGTTATAGTTTCTTTACATGGCATTGAAATTGACCCTCTCAAGATCGTGGCTATCACTGATATGCCCGCACCCACAAATATATCCGAATTACGAAATTTACAAGGTAAGCTTCAAGTTATTCACCGCTTCATCGATAAGTTGGCAGACAAAACCGGACCCTTTCTTAAGCTTCTTAAGAAACATGTCTCTTTTCATTGGGACGAAGAATGCCAAGAAGCATTTGAACTCCTTAAGCAATATCTCCTCAAACCATCGGTGCTTTCACCACCTAGATCTGATCATCCATTTATCTTGTACATTTTTGCTTCAGATTTTGCCTTAGGAGCTATGTTAGCTCAACTTGACGATGAAAAGAAAGAACGTGCTAATTATTACATTAGCAAAACCTTAATCAGTTATGAAACTCGCTATACAGCATTAGAGAAACTATGTCTAGCAGTCGTATTTTCTACATAGAAACTATGCCATTATATGCTCAGTTAGAAAACGTATGTTATTGCTAAATTCGATCCTTTGCGATATCTCATGAGTCGACCGTACTTATCTGGTCGCACGACCAAGTGGGTTCTTGCGCTAAGCGAGTTTGAACTCATGTTTATAGGACGAAGTCCGTTAAAGGTCAAATCATAGCAGATCAATTAGTTGTTGCACCCTTAGAGTCTACCCATCCCCTCATCATTGAGTTTCCTGATGAATGCCTTAAACTAGAGGCAGACCATCTAGAGCAATCGTCCCTATACTTTGACGGAGCCCGATGTATGAGTGGGGCTGGTGCAGGTATTATTCTAATATCTCTGCAGAAACATCTTATACCTCTGTCCTTCAAACTAACATTTGCTTGTACTAATAACACTGCTGAATATGAAGCTCTTATCCTTGGATTATGAGCTGCCTTGGCACTAAAAATTAAAAATTTATTGGTTTTCGATGATTCTCAACTTGTCATAAATCAAATCAATGATTTTTATCAGACCAGAGGTGATAAATTACGTCCATACAAAGCATATGTTTTACAATTATTATCTTTGTTTGATCAAGTTACCTTGGAAGCTATTTCTCGAACTAACAATCGTGCGTCTGATGCTATGGCTGCAGCTACATCTCTTTTGCCCTTGGAGTTAGATGATGAATATGCTACCATCATTATTCATCGACTCCAGGAACCCACTTCAAGCAAATCATGCTTAGAACCTTTGGATGTGTTTCTAATCAATGAAACTACTCCAGAACCATGGTACACTGATCTATTTAATTTTCTTCAAAATGGGACCTTTCCTGAAGGTTGTAATAGCAACCAGTGCAGGTTATTACATAGACGAGCAAGTCGCTTCGTGATTATTGGTAATACCTTGTATAGGAGATCTTTTGAAGGCATCTTACTGAGATGTTTGAATCTAACAGAATCTAGATCAGCTTTGAGTGAAGCCCACAATGGATCTTATGGGGGGCATTTTAGTGGTAGCACCATTGCTAAGAAGCTCCTTAGGATAGGATATTTTTGGCCTACCATAGAAAATGATGCACATGATAATGTGCGACATTGCGACAAATGCCAGAAACACACTGACCTTGTCCATGCGCCTACACAAGAACTACAGACTATCTCATCTCCTTGGCCCTTTTCAAAATGGGGCTTAGAAATCATTGGAAAAATCAACCCTATTTCATCTGATGGACACAAATTTATCATAACCGCCACTGAGTATTTCATGAAGTGGGTTGAAGCTATGCCATTAGCTTCTTGCATTGGAACCCAAGTTTCCAAGTTTATTTTTAATCAAATTATTTGTAGGTTCGGAATCCCTACAAATCTCATCTCAGATAATGGAACTTGTTTTAAAAATAAATATGTTAAGAAATTATGTCAAAAGTATAAAATTCAACATCGTTGGTCCACTCCCTATTATCATCAGGGTAATGGCCAAGCAGAAGCATCTAATAAAACATTAATTAAAATCCTCAAAATACTGGTCAATAAATCTGGCCGAGATTGGCACATCCAATTATATCCTGCTTTGTGGGCTTATCGAACTAGCGTTTGTACTCCCACAGGCACTTCCCCCTTTGTTTTGGTCTATGGAGTTGAAGTAGTTTTTCCCTTTGAATTAGAAGTTCCTTCTTTGGCTCTGCTACTTCAAGATACTGAAGTAGGAGATGAATATCGCGTTGGCAGATTTAGTCAGCTAGAACTTCTAGATGAAAAGTGTGTCAATGCTTTGGAGCAACTTCATGCCTACAAAAACAAGCTTAAGAGAGCATACCTCAAGAAAGTTCATCCTCGATCCTTTGAGATCGGTGACCTTGTCTTAAAAGAAAATCAAAAAAATACTAATGCAACCAAAGACCTTAAAGGTAAATTTGAGCCCAACTGGCTCGGACCATATGTCATCACTGCTAAATTTGGATCGGGAGCATATCGCTTAGCTACCTTAGATGGTAAAGATCTTAAAGAACCTATGAAAATTATGCATCTTAAGTGTTATTATGCATAACATTTGGTCCTTTTTCATCATTTATATATATATATATATATATATATATATATATATATATATATATATATATATATATATATATATATATATATATATATATTGTGTATTTTGCATATTGTTTTATTTTAATAAAAAAAAAAATAGTAATAGTATTCCTTCTTGCAATTCATCGATCAAAATCAAAATATAAAAACATCAAAATCGTCAAAATCTTCAAAAACATGTTTTATTTTCATACCTGTCAATTCTTGAAGTATTGCAGTTATATTTTCAATTATTTTGGATAAATTAGCATTTATTTGGAATCCCGCACTTTCACATTCACATGAATAAATATCTTGAATTTATTTGCTATGATTATTAATCTCTCATATATCAAAGTTCATAGTTGAATTAAATAAAGTTTTGAGCATAGAGAACTGATCTTGTTATTTACTTGAACCAAATATATATTTTCACATTAAAATGATTTCATTGCAAATTCAATAGGATGCTACATAGTAAAAGTGGTTTCTTGAGCAAAAAGTTTCCCCTGCTATCCTATCATGCACATGGTCTAGAATCTTTGAGAATTGACAAAAGGACAAGCTCACCCCTACCCAGAATAAAAATCCCTTGCTCTACAGCTAATCTGAGCAAGTATCCCTAACATAGGAAGAAAAAGAAAAGTCAAAGAAAATGAGAAAAGAAAAATATTATTTTGTACCATCGCAGCAATATTTCAGCATTATCTTAAGTTCCAAGCAAAATACAAAAAAAAAAAAAGAGAAGAAAATGCAAAAGCAAAATGCAATAAATCCCTTTCCCTACCCCTTGAAAAGAAAAGAAGGGTGAATGAGCTTGAATCCCTGGAATTCTCAATTATTCGAAAATTGTGAGGTAAGCCCCATAACAGGTGGTTTGTGCCCAACCCGCTTGGCCTTGGGTAATCCCTAGCGTGGTGATATGTCTGTCACATTAGCTACCTTCTTTTGTACAGACCTATGTCGGCTTATGGATTAGCTAGCTCTTGATGACCCGACTTACACGATGATGCGGGTACGGTTACATGCATATAAATCATGGTCAACGAACATTCATTTGGTTAATTCAAATTACTTGTATCAAATTATCTTGCTCAAAATTGGTAAATGAACAATACAATTGCACACACAATTTGTATTTGAGATATTTTGTATCATTATGATAAATCAAGATCGAAAATTAACTCACATATGTACATGAGGGTTCCTTACAAATCTACATTTGTCTTTGAGATAATTTAAAATATTTTTGCAACTCTTTTGGAATAAATTTTATTCTTATTTCAGAACATCTGTTTAGTATAAAAACAATTACATACATTGTTTTCAAAAATCCAAAACTTCTTTCAAAACATGCAATAAAGTCACATTTCTTTATATATTCGACTTTTGCAACGATGGTATAGTTCCAAAACCTAAACTGGAATTTTATGCCTAGCACAAGTCCTTATCTTATATTTTGTTTATTTTAAAAATCAAAAATCAATCATGCAATAAAACTAAAATATCAATTTCTTCTTTGGATTTTGCGATGATGGTATAAGTTTATACCTATAATTCTATGCCTAGCGCAAACCATTATTCTCATTTTATTTCCCATTCATTTTAAATCATAAAAACATATGGCTTACATCATTATGTTACACAATTGTGCTTTAAAAAGAACGCAAATTTTCTATTTCATGTCATTATGTCAACATTCAATTTTGCAATGATGGTATAGTTCCTAGGAACTTATTCAAAAAAAAATTATCACACTTAGGAATTTATGCCTAGCAAAAATCATATTTCTTTTAATATCTCATGCATAATATTTTTATGAAAATCTGAAAACAAATCACAAATCATCACCATCACAACACAAAGTCTTAAGACAGTCTCTTAAGCACTCTTTTACTTCTAGCAATATTTCTATACTGAGATTAGATTGACGACCGAGCGAGCAGCGACTCCATGAAATAGTCTATAACAACGACAATGTCCTTTGAAATTATTGTTAGAAGTCCCTTTTATTTTTCATCAAATCACACCAAAACAACCAATTTTTACATCAGATTATTTCATTTAAATTTTACAACATGACATAAAATTATAATATTTCTAAAACGACATAATTACATGAATCATCAATAATCAATTGCAAAATTCAACATTAAAGCATCATACAACAAATTCAACAAGTCATATCATCAAAAGACCATATATATATCAACAAATTATGTACATCATATCAAAACTGGACTGGTATGCCACAATCAATAGCCTGGCATACTCAATCCTCTCAAAAATATATATAATAATAAATACAATCTCTGTGCAGTGAGTGTCTAGCCTCGACAAGCCCTCAAGCTCTCAGCCTCATCTCCTCTCCCGCCCTTAGGTGGAGGAGGAGGCCCCATCGAAGTCCGCCCTGTGTCGTGGGTCCTCGACATCGATCGTGACGATGTCCTCAATGACCCCATCCTAATCGGCCCCGCAATGTCAGTTGGCAGCTGTAACCTTTGGCTCTCTAGAACCATCTGGTAGTATGCTCCTTGGTAGAACATAGTCTGAGCCATAGACCGTGCCAACTCCTGCATGCTCACTCCTCTACCCCGAGCTCTGATCCATGTAGCCTCATCTTGCAGTGTCTGCACCTAAGCTCGGAGGCGGGCAACCTCAGCCCGGAGAGCCACCGTCTCGCTATTCTCCCCTACCTCGACACCCTTGCCCTTATCGAGCAATGGTGGTCTCTCCCCCTGCTGAGAAGGGAGTCCAAGAGTACTTGTAATCTCTGAGAGAAGGGATCCCCTGCTGTAGACTGAACTGTCATAGAACCCGATCATAGCAGTGGAGCTCTACCTCTCCTCGCTCCATCCTCAGCCAACAGACTCACCTGATGCGAGCCAGCTCCTGCCCATCCTTTGCCCACCCTGGGTGCTCCCGCCATGGCCTCTAGGTGATCTAGTCTAGGATGAGGTCATCTAGCAACCTCCATGACATCGACAGATCTATCCGCCATTGTGACCCCCTCTATAACCACCAATAGAAAACCTGAGGCCTCTCTTGGTCAGCCCCTATCAGTAGAAACCCTACCGGCCTCTGCACCGCGATGTGCTCCCAGCACCAAACTTGTAGTAGCGATGTCAAGACCAAACATCAGCCTCCCTTGTATACGACCCCATGTAGGATCCTATATAGTACAAAGCTGCCCCATGCAAACCTGTGCCTGTGGTCTCTCATGTCACAAACCACATCTGATAGGAGCCACGGTAATCTGCACCCACTCTGGTGGCACAGCAGTAAGCCACCTACCACCCTTGCCAAAACTCGAGTTAGTCTATATGCCCCAGGCATCTGCCTTAGAGACTTGATGTTCACTCCGCCCTTCTCCAGGGCAAAGCTCGGGTCTTCAGTCAATCTCATCATAGCCTGGCCCTGATTGGCCATAGGAGTCATTAACTGTCCCTATATGGGGATCCTCATGATCCTCCATATGTCCTCTAGTGTGGGAGCCATCTCCCCTGTCGGTAACCGAAAGCAGGACGACCCCAGATACCACCTCTCTGCTAGGGCTGTCAGTAGCCCCATGTCCATCGGTACTTGTGGCATCTCTGCCACATGTTGTAGCCCGACTTGTGCTAGTCGGTCATGCTCTGCCTGGTCGAGCATGGCTATGTCGTCCCTTAGTCCCCCGTATTTCCATTCTTGACTCTTTAGTAATCCCCTCTACAAAACAAATAATAAAACAACAAATTTCATTAATAAACCAATTATTAAAATCAATTAAATGCATTTCAAACAAAGCAAAATTTCATAAAAATGATGATATCGTCCCAAATTGGATATAATCATCCTTTGTAGGACGAAATCGGGACGATTTTGTCTCGATGTCGTTGACGGCCTAAAAACAGCCGCGATGCCCTAAACAATTAAAATTTAAAACAAAAAATTGCACAAATTAAATTTAAACCTAATCTACTAGGATTAGATCCTTACCCGTAGCCCGCATCGAACCTCTGTCGCTCTGTGTGCTGCCTCAACCATTTTTGTCTGCAGAGCTCTAAAACCAGCAACAATGAACAGTAAAAAAAAAAATTAGGGTTTTACCCTGTATTTTTTTATTTAAAAACAACTTTCTTTTTTATTTATTTTTTCTTTTTCGTGATTTTACCTCAAACGTTCGATTTGGGTAAAAACACGGAGGGGGCACCATAGTCAGCAGTAGTATGATTCGACCAAGAATCTTCATCTAGAAAATTGAGTACATTTTTGCTTTCTTGTAAAACGGGAAGAACTCGTCTTTAACGTATTTTCTTCAAAAATTCACTAAAGAGGGGGCAAAATGTAGCACCCTAAAATTGGCATAGTTGAACCTTAGTAAAAAGATAAAAATTCAAATTTTAACCTCAAACCGCCCGTTAACCACCTGTTACCCACTCCCCTTGTTTTTCGTGCCATTTTTAGGATTTGTTTTGACTGTTGGATGATATCGTCGTAGATTAGACGAAATCGTCCCAGATCTGACGAATTCGTCTGGCGCAAAACGTCCAAATGATTTCGTCCCAAAATCAAATTTTCATACTTAGCTTCTATTCCAACAGCTCCTCTAACCTAGGTAGAAAGCGTGTCTGCACAGTTAGAGTCTTCCCCGTTGGAGATCTCCCAAATTGGGATGATCTCCAACCTCCTAACCTCTCCCTAATCCTATATAAATTAAGATTTTCTCAGCTTATCCCCCTGACTATCTGCCTGAAACTTTACTTAAACACCTTGAACTTTCACGCACCTCAAAGCATCCTCACACCATCATTTACATTCTATATTTCATGTTTTCTTGCAAGAGTTTTACTATTTTTCAGTCGAAGCTAGCTCGGATCGTCGCAAGCGATTCCAGACGATTTCGGATGATCCTGTCGAGAAGCACAGATGATCTCGTACGATTGGAGGCGATCCCGACTGTAGTCCAAATTGGGGGCAATCAGAGTCTAGATTTTGCATCTCTTTATTATTTTTTGCATTTCTCTATACATTATCTTAGTTATTATATTTATGCATCTTGGAGTTCACCTCATTTAGCATAACCTCATGATAAAGTTAAAATCAATCATTAAATCTACTGCATTTCTCTTATTTGTTATTTGAATCTATTATTTAGGCATGTTTGTTGTTATTTCTATCATTCCCCTTTGCTTTTGCGATTGCATCTTGGGTATTTTGTATCTATTTTTGTGATTGCAGGTTTCTGACGAATTCGTTAGATTGACGATGATCTCGTCTGATCTCAGATGATTACGTACGAGTTGAGACGATCCGGACTGCTACAAAACTCGGAATCTTCATCAGACATCTGAAATCAAGTATGTTCTGTCCCATTCTGCACATTCTCTATGTTTAGCATTTATTCATATTTTTTGTATCCATAAAATCAGCATTGGCATATAGAATAGTTTAGATTCATCTTGGCCAAACCTAGGAATTGAATGATTAAAGTACAAAATGAACACATCAAACCCACTATCAACCTAGGTGTGGAAACTGCCACTCAAAAGTTTTCTGGTGAACCCACCATCCGTTAAAAATTCACCTTTATACCCCTCCCTCGAGAGGTAGGACCTTCAAAGGGCCTCTCAGTTCGAGGTATTGTCCCATCCTTCTCACATCCCCCTTTCGAGCATGGATCCTATAGCCTGAAGGTAAGGATGCAAAAAATTTGGAGCGATACAGCTTGCTTCTTCTTCACAATGGTCATGTCATTGGACAACATCTGAACTATGGAGTTCAAAGACTGCATCTCTTGTAGAATTTTAGCTTGTATGTCATCGGCTTTCGAAATGAGTGGCAACAAAACCATCATCGATATTGGAGGCAAGGCGGGATGTTGAGGTGGTGCTGGTATTACAGGGAATGTCGAAGTGACAGTGGGCTGCAGAGTTGAAAATGTAGGGAAATGAATTTGTGGAGCAATGATTTGAGACACAATAGGATTCGGGTTCCAATATGAGATCGAGAGTGCAGGGGTTGTAGATATTTGTGAAGTGGCTGCGCCCACATACTGGGATTGAGGAAATTTGGGAAGTATGGGCATTGACATCCTTTGGGGAAGCTTGCCCACAGCTATCAAATCTATTTTTGCCCTCTTGGCTAACTCATACAACTCGAGAAAAGTATTGATGTTAGAATATCTTACCATGATACTGATATCAGGGTTGAAAGCTTGAAGGAAATAGTATGCTACAGCTTCGTCGGTTGGCCGAAGTTCAACTGGTACTCTCTGCCAGGTTCGAGCGAACCTAACATTAAAATCTATGATCTCTTCTTGTGGATGTCTCTGGATTGAAGTGAACTGATGCAAGAGAGAGGTAGGATCGGACGACTCATTGAAGTTTCCCATCAACTGCCCGACTAACTGGTCCCATCCCGTAATAGTATCGGGTGGTAAAGATCTATACCAGTAGAGGAGTTTTCCTCTAAGGGAAAGAACCAGAAGCTTTACCATAATTCGCTCCTCTATGATGTCGTGGTTCACCACCAGAGAGATTATGTCCTAGATGTGCTCCAGAGCAGTCTTCCCAGTTCCATCGAACATTGGGATCTTCTTTATAGCAGTAGGCGGCACTTGCCCTTGTCCCACTAGATTTAATGGTGACAAAGAATCCCATGCTGGGAACAACCTAGGCAGCGGGGGCTGCTGCATTTGTTGTTGTTGTTGTTGTTGTTGTTGTTCTTGTTGTTGTTGTTGTTGTGCCATACTTGCTCTTGGATTTTGAGAAACAGGGATCCTCGAAGCTCCTCCTTGATTGCTAATAGGATGACTAATAGGAATGGAGGCACTAGGATGCTTCGGTGAGTTGGGAGGATTGGGAGGAAAACAAGATGTTGTACTATCAAAAGTTAGGCTTTGTTCACCAACAATAGTCTCTTGCAAGGATGTTCCACGTAATAGTGACTCGAGGGTAACCAACCTAGATCGTTCCCCAAAGGCGTCAATATCTAGCTCAAAGAACTTAGTTTCCTCTCCTCTATTCCTAACTCTCCATCTCGTTTGCATGAAGGCACAAAATTTTGGTACTGGTCTTTACGACTTAAATATTCTCGGGTAAACAGAGTCGCCAGATGCTAAGAGTCTTTTGGTAATGAGAGCATCGGTTCTCACTACCACTAGTCAGGTGAGACTGACCGGGTCACATCGAGAACTAGTTAGAACTATTGGCCCCGATGAAGACGGGTTTGAGATTCATTCTTAAAATATGGGACCTTGGTCCCACTGGGCGTGCCAAAAACTGTTGGTCATAAAATCTACCTAGGAAAGGATTTGGGTGAGCGTATGCGCCCTATACCTGGACCAACATTGAAAGGCCGAAGGGAAGAGATGCCCCTCATTCCAATCTTCGGAGAAATGCCAGCTCCTATGCTAAACTACTTGGGTGTTTTGAGATAAGGGTGCAGGAAAGAGATAAAAGAGCTAGGGTTAGAGAAAGAAATAAAAAAAGGGTAAGGGAACAGAGATCAATGATTTAAAGTGGGAGAGAACAGGAAGCACGATCACTAACAAACAACTTGAATAGTAGCAAAGAACACCAAGAATAAATTAAAGAAACACTACATTAATCTTCCTATGTATCCTCTGGGCGAGCTTCAGGGATTCTCCTTCTCCCTTTCATCGAAATTCAGGGTTCAAAGTAACGACGATTAGGACAAGCGAATGTAACAAAAACCACGACCCACCAGGCAGCATAAAAGAAAACCAATATAGCGTTTTTCCTCCCCTATGTATCCTTCAGGTGAATTTTAGGGTACTGTCCCCAATCGCACATCGGATTCAAGATTCAGAGTCACATATGCAAATGAAGAAAGACAAAAGAAATAAACATAGAAGGCAGCATAAAAGAGAGAAATAGAGTCCAAAACTCTTTAGTATTAATCATAGGACATCAAGTTACAGTAGCTTTCTAGCAAAAATTTCCCCCCCTTTTCATTACAACGCTTGGGTTTTTATAGAGGACCTGGCCCTCTGAGCCATAATTACACAAAATGGAGGAGTACATCCTTGAAAGCTGAGAAGTCGACTCTCGTGGCTCTCGTGACTGAGCTCTCAATTCTGTTACCAGAACTAGTAGCTACGATCGGGTCAACCGGGAAAAGATGCACTAATGAGCCGCCTGGACATCCTTGGTCTCCAGGTGCAGTGCTCGAGTGGCCACCATGCTCACCAGTTTCTTCATCATGGACTGATACTTCATTTTCGATTGCTAAAAATGAATAGTGGGCTTAACGGGCATGAAAAAGTGTATTTATGAGGCACTTGATCGCCTCGAGAAAATACTTGGCTTGGAGCGCATGCCTTTGAAGTGCTTCGCTACGAACCTCCTTGATTTGCACTTCGCATGGTGAAGCTTCGTAAGACAGCTTTAGGGGTGATGGAGGCCGAAGCATATCTCCTTCACAAAATGGGGTCTTCACTTCCCACTGCTTCGCTATGCCAAAACTGCTTCAACGAAGTCCTTTGCTCAAAGTAGATACTTCGTTGATGAGTCTTTGAGATGCTTCACTGTGATGCTTCTTCAAAACTGTGGTTCAGGGGCATTTCGGCCGAAGCGCATCCCTGCCTTCAAAATGCATCTTCTACTTTTGGGGAAAGTACTTCACACGAAAGTTTGCCAAAGCAGATGCTTCGCAATGATTTTCAGCGAAGTAGAAATGGTTCGCTAACGCAGGGCCCAAAGTGGATACTTCGACGGCTTTTCGGTGAAGTGTTTTCAGTACTGCGCTCCTTCAAATCCCACTTTGCAAAACTTTTGCCCAAAGTAGCCTTTTGAAATGCTTCGGGTGCGAAGTAGTTTCATTCTTCCTCCTTTGTATTTTACTTTGGCAACACCGCTTCGTAAAAATCTCGCCCGAAGTAGCTATTGGAAATGCTTCGGGCCCGAAGTAGTTTTCTTACCTTAGCCAATTTGGACCGCAGTCTAGACCTTCCTTCTTCGACGAAGTTGTTCTTTTGAATGCCGCTTCGCTCAACTTTCGCCCGAAGTAGTGGTTTGAAGCATTTCGGGCCCAAAGTTCCTTTTATCGCTTCCCTTGTATTCTTCTTCGGCAATACTACTTCACAAAATTTTTACCCGAAGTAGTGCTGAAAATGCCTCGGGTGCGAAGCTCTTCTCATTTTCTTTCGGTGAAGCTCTTTTCTCTAGCCTGTTCGGCAGCGAAGCTCTTTCTTTTTCATTTTATATACAAAGGGGTGGCATTGAAAGCCAAAATTGCTGCAACTTTTCAAATAAAAAAAAACAAAGAAATACTTTACAAAAACACTGTACAAAATTTTGATTTCCTTTTCTACCCCTTGTGTAATGTGACAAAATTGTCAACAGTTCCCTAGCTCATTCTATTCTTTCTTTTGTTTCCTCTGTTGATTCTTGCCTTAATAGTCTTCTGGTCTAGATAGGTCATTGTTATGTTCAATTTCTTTCTTTTTTTTTTCTTTTTTGTTTTTTTTTTTTGTTTTTTAAGATGGGTGGGTTCTTTTGTTTTGTTTTGTTTTTGTGTTTTTTGTGTTGTTTTTTGTTCTTCTTGTGTTTTTGTTGTTTTGTGTTTTTTTTTATGTTTTTTGTTATTGTTCTTGTGTTTTTTTCGTTCTTGTCCTTGGGTTTCTCTTTGTTTGTATTAATTCATGTTTTTATGTGAGTGTTTTCTATGTTTTTTGTTATGGTTTATTGTCTGTTGTTGGTTGTTTTTTTTTTTTTTAGGTTTTGGTCGTGTTTATTTTTCATGTTTTTTTTTGGGTTATGTCTTTGTAGTGTTCTGTTGTTTTGTCTTGTTTTTGTTTTGTTATGTGGTTCTTGTGTTTTTCTATGTGGTTCGTGTTGTGGTTTCTTTTATTTTATTGTGCATTTTTTGTTGTGCTTTTGTTTTTTACACACTCAAGGAGCATGTTTTTTATTTTATTTCATTATTTTTGTTGTTATGTACTTATTTATTTACTTATTTTTAAATTGGTTTTGTGTGTTTGTTTGCTCCTTGAGTATGTCAAAGGTGGTAGGCCAGGTCTGAGTCCTGGGCGTTTTTGGCAGAATGAATACCCCTGCCTCCTTGGGTCTTACCCGAAAGTGGCATCCCTATTGGGATGTTTTCCACAAATAAAAAATATAAAAAAATATATAAAATGCACAATTTTCCCTCACAAAATTGATCTCAAACACTTTCACAATTGCTTTCAATATCTCTCAAACCAATGTTCAAAAGGTTTCACAATGATGCACTAACTTGTCTTCAAACCTAGTACAAGTAGTTCACAATTTCTAGCACAAATGTCTCAATCTCTTTCAACAATGGAAGCACATGTAGGTCTCAAACCCTAATACAAATATTTCCAACAATGCATACCAATCAACCCTTTTAACTCCACCTCAAAACTACTTTCTCAAAACACAACCACTTAGCTTAAAAGGTTGAATCACCATACCTCAAAGTGCTTGGTGAAGATGTGCCCTCAAATACCTGTCTCAAAAATAATATCTTTTGCAACTACAAAAAGGATTAGCATAACACCTTTTCATATATTGGAAAAACCCTTCTCAAAATGTGTGCACAATTTTGTTCCAAACCAATGCTCTATAACTCTCTTGGTTTTTCAAAATAAAACATCAAATCATGAACCAAGTCCTTCAATATTAATGCAAATATTACAAACAATAAAAACACATTTTACACCTTTTATCTCCCACTTTCATAAAATAATTTCCAAACCACTTAATGACCCATAACACATAAATTTACAATATTAAATCAACCATTTACACCTTATCACTCCTACTTTTGCATATATAGAAATAAAACTTAATGACAACAATATCTTCAAAAATATTTGGCAAAAATAAATTACCCTTATACCTCCTATATGCCAAAAACCTTTACACCATAGCACACCCCTCAAACTCCATGCAAAGAAAATATTAAACAACCTTAGCACATACCTTTTAATAAAAATATTATCGTTGGCACGAAGGGAATCGACCCTTCGACCTCAAACTCCTAACGCAGTGCATGACCACTTGTGCTAGCCAAGTGGTTGAGACCTAACGTATAGGCCTCCACCTTTATTCCCTCTTGCATTCACCAAAAAAGTTAAACCCTTCAAAACTGGTGCTAGGGAGAATCGAACCGTGAACCACTCCCTCACAAATGACTTAGCACGAATCTAGCCACCGTCTGGCCTACCCTGGCCGGATGACGTCAAGGAGTGAACAAAAATATTTATTTCGTTCTCCTTCTGTGCTCCTTAATCAATGTTGTCCCCTCTTCCTTATTCCCTTCCCACTCACTAAAAAAAAAAAAAAACAAAACCATTTTTTTTTTTCAAAAAAGTTTTAGTTTATATGTTTCCCCCTCCTTTTTTCCCCCGGCCCTATTTCAAATTTATTTTAATAATTTGAATTATCTTTGGCGCCATGTAACTTTATACTTAGGTATTATAATATTTTTAAAAATATTATATAATAAAACCTTTTGCCTTGGGTCTTTTTCCACCAATGAGAAGTCTTATCTTTTCTTTGCAATTTAAAATCTCCCTTTGTTTTTTATTTACCAAATGAAGCCCTTGTTACTTTCAAACTCTCTTAATAATATTTAAATTTAAAATTTAAATATTATAATCCTTTTCTTCAAAATTCTCTTTGCTTGCTTTCACAACCATGGAAAATTCCTTTGCATTTATTATTTCAACCTTGAAGACAAAACTCAACCTTTTCACCTTTGACATCAATGACAACCAATGACATCAAACCTTTGACATCAATGACAACACTATACTCAAAATTTCCAACAATATCCCCCTTTGTCATTGATGGCAACCCTTTCTAAAAATTCCTTTTCCTACCATTGGATTCCAAATCTGCTCCCCCTGAGAAACTACTCCCCTTGACTGAATGCTCTCCCCTTTGACATCAATGGCAAAGGGACTCCTTTGGGGCTAAATATAAGACTCTTAGCTCAGCCCCCTCCCCACCTCCTCTCCTTGAGGTGATTAATTTTGGGGTGGGAGTATCTCTACTCCCAGCATACAATGCTCTTTTTCTTTGTCAACCTTCTTTTTCAACATTTTTGTAGCCATACCCTTTTGATCCTTTTGAGTGTCCCTGTTCTTGCTTGTCTCTGGAAGTTCTGGAAACTCTGTTCTACACCACTTGGCCTTATGCCCAAGATTATTGCACTTGTAACACTTAATGTTGTAGTTCTTGGAAGGTGCAAATATCTTGAAGTTCCTCTTGGTGAAGCCATACTCATTTCTATCATGAACCCTGCAATGGATTGCTTTATGACCAAAGCGATTACAAGAGTAGCAATACCCTTGGAAGAAATATCCATCTTTGAAAGAGTTGACATTCCTTTTAGTGAGGCCATACTCCTTTCCATGAGTCCTGCAATGCATAGCCTTGTGACCAAACCGATTACATGAAAAACAACATCCTTTGAAGAAATATTATCTTGAAACCTCTGGTCTCTTAGTCCTTTCTTTTCCTTCTCTATGATGATCCTTGTTTCTTGTTTGTGCATTGTTTCCTTTCTTAGTGAAGCTATCAATTATTCAACACATCAATAGGTCTCAATTTCTTCTTCACTCTCTTCCTCTGAAACTTCCTCTTCTTTTGAGCTTGAGCTTGACC
This sequence comes from Wollemia nobilis, assembly GCA_028583015.1. Lineage (NCBI taxonomy): Eukaryota > Viridiplantae > Streptophyta > Pinopsida > Araucariales > Araucariaceae > Wollemia > Wollemia nobilis. Next base: position 29,811,855 of record JAQPPZ010000523.1, read on the forward strand.
CTTCTTCTTGTTTCCCTTGTCCTTCTTCAAAACCAAGTCCTGTTTTGATAGATGAAGATCTTTGTGCATTGATAATTTTATCCAAAGTCTTTGAACTTTTCCCAAACCTGTGTAGCTTGTCCTTAGAATATTTCACTTCCATCCTTAGTGAAACTACCTCATGTTCTAATCTCTCACATTCTAACTCTTTTGCCTCTAACTTCTCAACCATGACCTCTTTAAATCTCCTTGCCTCTTTAGCTTTTGAGTTTGTTAGGTCTTGTAGAAGCTTTTCTTTTTCTTCCTCATGTTCTTGAACTTGAGCCTTTAGTCTTGAATTCTCTTCTATCTAACCTTTTCAATTCTCTAAGAGCAACAATAAGTTCTGCTTCTAGATCAACTATGCCTTCCTCTTCATTTTCTGAATCTTTTTCTACTTCTTGGTCTTCAAGAGCATCTTCATACTTTTCAACTTTATCTTCAATAGGAGCATCTTCTTCCTCTTCTATTGCCAAAAATAGAATCTCTTCTTCTTCACTATCTGAGAGTCTTTCATCACTGTCACTTGAAGCCTTGCTTGCCTTGTTAACATAGAAACTCTTTTTGTGCCTTTGAAAGAACTTCTTTTCATGCTTGCTTTGACCATACATATTTTTCTTTTCATGCCTGGATTTTCCTCCTTCCTTTTTCTTATGATCCTATTTCTCTTTACTGCTACTACTTTCAAATTTTGGATAATTAGATGCATAGTGACCAAAATTACCACAGTTTGCTTATTAATACATTTCTATCTTCACCTTTTCTCTTTTTTTTCTAGCTCTTCCGTTTCTTATATTTTTCTTCTTTAAAGATTTGAAAGTTGCCTCTCTCTTGGATGTTGGGATCCTTTACTATTCTCATCTCATAAGCTATGAGAATTCCATGTAACTCATCCATAGTCAAGTGTTCCTAATATCTCTCATCTCTTCTATACCTACATACTTTTGAACAATGAGTTTCAAGTTCCAAATTTTAACATACATAAAACACATGAGTATTCTTATATTCCTTCTTATTCACCTTTTTCAAATTTAGTTTCCTCTCCATTGCTTGATTCATCTTTTGAATCTATTTCAACTTCTCCTCTTAGAGCAACAATCTCTTTGATGAGAAAAATCAAATTCCTTTTCTTCTTTAATCACTACTATACTCATTTATTTGGATAATAAAGTGCCATGTGACCAATTTTACCATCCTCAATCATCATCTCACAAATCTATTCTTCTTCCCTTCTTCTTATTCTCAAGATCATAATTATCTTCCTATTCAAAAAAAATGGTGCCTTATTTGATGAGGATCCATTATGAGATGCCATATGTGTTCTTATAATATCTTCCTTCAAGTTGTTAGACTTTTTTAAGGAACCCGCTCTAATACCAATTGAAGAACACAGGCTTATATTGAGAGGGGGGTGAACAGTATAAGATCAACTTTTACTTTTCTTTCCCAAACAATATTATCCAATATTATCAATGGCAATATCAATAGTAGTAATCAAAGCAATGCATAAATCATCACACACATGAGAGACACAAATTTAACGTGGTTCACCCAATGTGGGTTACATCCACGGAGAAAATATTTCTTCTAAATTTTCTCAATAAATCTCTTGGGAATCAATTCCCTATTACAATGTTTATGGACCTCTATCCAAAGGAGACACCAATCCCCTATACTCTGATTTGTGGATCTCTCTCCACAGGAGAACTCTATCCCCTTGCTCTAGTTCATGGATCTCTCTCCATAGGAGAACTCTTTCCCCTTTTCTTTGGTTCGTGGATCTCTCTCCATAGGAGAACTCTTTCCCCTTTGCTATGGTTCATGGATCTCTCTCCATAGGAGAACTCTTTCCCCTTTGCTCTGGTTTATGGATATCTCTCCATAGGAGAACTCTATCCTCTCTACTCTAGTTTATGGATCTCTCTCCATAGGAGAACTCTTTCCCCTTTGCTCTAGTTCATGGATCTCTCTCCATAGGAGAACTCTTTCCCCTCTACTCTAGTTGGTGAACTTCTATCCACAGAAGACCTCTATCCCCACTACTCTAGCTAGTGGACCTCTATCCACAAGAGACCTCTATCCCCACTACACTAGTTGATGGACCTCTATCCACTGGAGACCTCTGTCCTCTCTACTCTGGTCACCTCCAAAGTTTGATCTCAACTCTATCTCAAATCTACACCAAACCTCATCACAAGTCTAGCATAAATCTTCTCTAACTCTACTCAAATATACCTTCAAAACTATCCCAAGTCTTCTCTCAAGACTTGCTCAAATCTATCTCAATGTTACTCCAAGTCTTCTCACAAGACTTGCTCAAATATACCTTCAAGCCTTCTCAAAAGACTTGCTCAAATCTACCTCAAAGCTGCTTCAAGTCTTCTCACAAGACTTGCTCAATTATACCTTCAATATTGCTCATAGAACCTGCTCAAATATTTCCAAATCTTGCATACAAACAAAGCTTATATCTCTTTCAGAAATACTTTCTTCAACTAGGCAATTCAGACATATTCTACCTAGAATTTTTTTAACCTCTGGAACATATAGAGAATGATATGCTCTATCAAAAACCCAATATGTTCTTCACATTCACAAATATTGCATTCAATTAACCCAATCTCTATCTCTTGCAAAATCCCTTTCAAATCAAATTAAAATAGTGTATAACTTGTTTTACAAAATTGGTCTATCTTTCTTGCAAATTTTCTCTCAAAGATCAATCACACTAATGCACAATTTTCCCTCACAAAATTGATCTCAAACACTTTCACAATTGCTTTCAATATCTCTCAAACCAATGTTCAAAAGGTTTCACAATGATGCACTAACTTGTCTTCAAACCTAGTACAAGTAGTTCACAATTTCTAGCACAAATGTCTCAATCTCTTTCAACAATGGAAGCACATGTAGGTCTCAAACCCTAATACAAATATTTCCAACAATGCATACCAATCAACCCTTTTAACTCCACCTCAAAACTACTTTCTCAAAACACAACCACTTAGCTTAAAAGGTTGAATCACCATACCTCAAAGTGCTTGGTGAAGATGTGCCCTCAAATACCTATCTCAAAAATAATATCTTTTGCAACTACAAAAAGGATTAGCATAACACCTTTTCATATATTGGAAAAACCCTTCTCAAAATGTGTGCACAATTTTATTCCAAACCAATGCTCTATAACTCTCTTGGTTTTTCAAAATAAAACATCAAATCATGAACCAAGTCCTTCAATATTAATGCAAATATTACAAACAATAAAAACACATTTTACACCTTTTATCTCCCACTTTCATAAAATAATTTCCAAACCACTTAATGACCCATAACACAGATTTACAATATTAAATCAACCATTTACACCTTATCACTCCTACTTTTGCATATATAGAAATAAAACTTAATGACAACAATATCTTCAAAAATATTTGGCAAAAATAAATTACCCTTATACCTCCTATATGCCAAAAACCTTTACACCATAGCACACCCCTCAAACTCCATGCAAAGCAAATATTAAACAACCTTAGCACATACCTTTTAATAAAAATATTATCGCTGGCATGGATGGGAATCGACCCTCCGACCTCAAACTCCTAATGCAGTGCATGACCGCTTGCACTAGCCAAGCGGTTGAGACCTAACGTATAGGCCTCCACCTTTATTCCCTCTAGCATGTTCGCCAAAAAAGTTAAACCCTTCAAAACTGGTGCTAGGGAGAATCAAACCGTGAACCACTCCCTCACAAATGACTTAGCACGAATCTAGCCACCGTCTGGCCTACCCTGGTCGGATGACGTCAAGGAGTGAATGAAAATATTTATTTTGTTCTCCTATTGCGCTCCTTAATCAACGTTGTCCCCTCTTCCTCATTCGTTGTCACCACTTCGCACGAAAATAAAAAATCAAGCACACTTTCATTTCCAAAGTCTTAAGGGGTATTTATATGTTTCCATGCACGTTTTTAGATGTCGACCCTCTTTCAAATTTATTTTAATAATTTGAATTATCTTTGGTGCCATGTAACTTTATACTTAGGTATTATAATATTTTTAAAAAATATATATTATAATAAAACCTTTTGCCTTGGGTCTTTTTCCACCAATGAGAAGTCTTATATTTTCTTTGCAATTTAAAATCTCCCTTTGTTTTTTATTTACCAAATGAAGCCCTTGTTACTTTCAAACTCTCTTAATAATATTTAAATTTAAAATTTAAATATTATAATCCTTTTCTTCAAAATTCTCTTTGCTTGCTTTCACAACCATGGAAAATTCCTTTGCATTTATTATTTCAACCTTGAAGACAAAACTCAACCTTTTCACCTTTGACATCAATGACAACCAATGACATCAAACATTTGACATCAATGACAACACTATACTCAAAATTTCCAACAAGGCTTGTGCTTGTTATGGTTACCTTTATATCTAGGCAGTGTTCCCTCCTATTGGTTCCTTGGCTTGGAGTGATCAATTGATGCAATATTTCTTGTATAACAATTTGGATTATTTGAATGGATCTAATTTTCTTGACCTATCATGTTTTTGGTTGCTTTAAAGTCATACCAAATATTTTTGTGCTATCTTAGCTATGCTTGTGCAACAAACACATGTTCTTCTTCTTCTTCTTGATTTTTTTCTTCGTATTATTTAAGTATGTTTTCTTCAACTACATTATTTTGTTGTATTTTCTCCAAATTTGATTTTTCTTATCTAATGATGGCATGTCTTAGTGTTGGTTCATCTTTTGTGTGGAGGATCCATTTTTTAATGGATTATGCCAACATTCCTTCACTGTGTGGTTATTTCTACCACAAAGTTCACACATCTTTTATGTTTGAAAATTATTTTTTTGAGAATAATTTCTATGATTCTAATATCCTTGAGAGTTGTTTCTCTATTGGAAATGTTATGGAGGTCTTAAACCCCTTATGAATGGTTGCTTCCCTTTTTATTTATAAGAAGTGATTGTTCTTCTTCATTTTTTGTATGTGGGGCTTCTACCTTTTGAAGTAGGTTCACCAGATATTCAAAGCTTAGTGTTTGTTCAATGATATTTAATTTTGTCACAAAAACATTATTTTTTAAATTGAGAGATCTTAAAATAATTGGAACAATATTTTGTTAGACACCTTTTCTCCTTATTATTATAGTGATGCTCTTAGTTGAGTAATTCTCCTCATGAATATTTAAATTATTTCTCCACTCTTCATCTTCAAGAAAATGGAGTTGGCTCTAAAGAAATAGAATTTGATTTTGGTTCTTTGCTTCAAATATTATCTACAAATTCTCCTATGCATCTTTGGCAATGGTTGAATCTCAAATGTATGCTTGTACTTCATCTCCTACTCCAAACATGGTGATTAAACTTACTTTTCTATCTGCCTTGTAAAAATTTATTTGATCTTCATTTTCTTCTTCAAGATAGTTAGTAGTTCCATCTACAACTTGCCATACTTCTTCAAACTTGAGCTATGTTTTGAGTTTGGTCTTCCAGGCAACATAATTATTTCCCCTTAATAGTTGGGAATCGGGCAACAAGAACTTTGATGCTCCACTAGCCATAGTAAACTTTCACAAAATTGAAATATTTCTTTTCACTTAATGAGCCTCAAAAATGCTTTCCAACAAGTATATATAATCCTATACTTAATTAAATGAAGCCTCAAATTATGAGAAATCGATGTCTTATTGAGCAAAAATATTGGTGGATTTTTTTTCTCCTTTCGAAATCTTTAATGAATATTCTTATTCTAATGTCTTCAAACTATTATTAATATATTTTTCTTTGTTTTCAATCAAACAAGTATTAAATTTCAATATATGTGCCTTTTTTTCCATCTTCCGACTATGAATGTGGGATTTTGATTTTCTCCAAGTTTCTTCATTCTCACAAATTCTAACTTCTTGATATTTACAAAATATTAAAGCAATGTCTTTCAATACATCTTGGTATAAAACAAATTGAAATACAACCTAGAATGTTTTCAATATCAATAGTTGGTTGACTAACGACCATGAGGTAAAATTGTTTGAGTATTGAGCCAATATCCCAATGTTTTTGCATGGGAATATAAAGATATGATAAGAATTCATCTAGATATATGCACTCATCGTATTTACATAGAGGATGTTAACATGTAAGACAACCACAAAGAAGATCGAATCTTGCTTTATGTGATATCGTTAAATATGAAATTGAGAAATTATTAGAAGTGGGATTCATCTATCCTATTCTGATGGTCATTGGGTTTCTCCATTGGTTATAATTCCAAATAAAAATGAAAAAATACGAGTGTGTTTTGATTATAGAGAACTAAATAAAGCTACACATAAAGATCATGTTCCATTACTAACTTTTGATGCTAGATACTTAATGAGAAATCTGCCACAAGATATAAAATGAGCATGCAATATTAAATATATGATAATGGCAATATACGAAGCATGTAAAACTTAAAATAAAATCTTATAACTACTCATAAAACAATCATTAATGAAGGCTCACGAAAATAGTACAATGATATAAAATGGAGGTCTCATACACTCCATATTTCTTACATGCTCTACATTGTATCTAGCATATCTACCTTCACTATGCTCTCTCTCTCACTCTCTTACTCCCTCACTATCAAAGGACTATTTATAATGAGATGCAACTCTTGGCCTTTCACCTACCTATGACTCTTCATATTCCTATTCTATGGACTCATGTACACATGGACAACATGCACATTTACATCATTGCACATTCTAATAATACTTGTGCATTTATTACATTGCATAAAGTAAATACTCACACCCTAATCTAAGACACTCTCCTAATCTAAATATGTACCCAAGATGGTACATTAGCATATACCAAATAATGTAATATATTCCAACATCCATTACCATTCATATATCAAGTGTTAGATACACTTACTAGGAAGAAGTATTTTTGTTTTCTCGATGGATTTAGTGGATATAATCAAATTCATATAGCACCTAAAGATAAGAGAAAACAACTTTTACTTACCCATGGGGAAATTTTGCTTATAGAGTTGTATCTTTCAAACTTTGTAATGCCCCAAAAACTTTCCAACAAGTTTTCTTGCTATTTTCTCTACCTTGACCAATGATTGTGTTGAAATCTATATGGATTATTTCACAATGTGTGGCAAAACTTTTGATGAAACTCTAAGAAATCTTGACAAAGTTTTAACCCATTGTGAAACTTACAATTTGGCCTTAAACCCTAAGAAATATTTTATGATGGTGTATGAAGGAATTGTTCTTGGACATCATATCTCATCTAGAGGAATACAAGTAGATCCTACAAGATAGATATTATTAAAAACTTGTTAGCACCCCAAACTTAAACAAATGTTAGGAATTTTTTGGGTCATATTGATTTCTATCATTGTTTCATCAAGAACTTTAGTAAAATTGCAAGCCCCATGTTTATCTTATTGACTAAATATTTTGAATTCAATTGGACAAAAAAGTTGTAAATTGCATTTGATACCTTAAAATAAAAATGACTACTCCCCCTGTATTACGAGGTCTAGATTGGAAACTTCCATTACACATCCAAACCGATGCATCTAATACTGCAATCAGGGTAGCCTTGGATCAAGTAGAAAATGGAGAGCATTATGCTATTTATTATATTAGAAAAAACTTGATAGGAGCTAAAAATAATTATACTACTACTGAAAAATATTTCTTAGCAGTATTATATATCATCAATAAATTTCATCACTACATTACTAGATATCAAGATTTTATTCATACAAAGCACACTGCAATTGAATAACTCATGAACAAACCATTAGTTAGTGGATGAATAATATGATGGTTGCTACTACTACAATATTTTGACATCACTATAGTAGACAAACCAGACAAAGCTAATGTAGTAGATGATTTTTCATCATAGTGAGGATGAACCAATAGAGGACTATTTTCTTGATGAAAGGTTGTTTACAATTTCAATACAATCACGATGATTTTTTTATATTATCAACTATATAGCAATAGAAAAAGTTCCCTTTCACTTCACTCCTCCAGAAAAACAATGATTAGTTAAACAAAGTTCATCATTCAAGTGGATCAATGGTCTACTATTCAAATATGGACTTGATTACATATTTTATCAATGAAATTGATAAGATGAGGTGTATGATATTCTTCATGCATGTTATGATGAACCAACAAGAGGAAACTATTTGATAAAACACACTATCCAAAAAAAATTGGGAGTGGGTTAGTGGCGATCTCTCCATCGAGATGTAAAGAAGTATGTATGACATTATGATTCATGTCAACAAATGGGTAAACCAACTGCAACAAATGAAATACCTCTACAACCTCAAATGGTTTTAGAACCATTTGAGATATGGGGGTTGGATTTTATCGAATCCATCGACCCATCTTCTCAGGGAAAGCAACATATTCTTGTGTGCACTAATTATGTGACCAAGTGGGCTGAAGTACATGCTTTTAAATATGCTCAAGAAGTAAAGGTAGCTGATTTTATATATATCTAATTTTTTCATAGATTTGGTGCTCCATGATATATTATTATAGATCATGGGCCTCAACTTGTATCTAAGGTTATAGAAGTATTTACTAAATGTATGAAATCAAACATAAGAAGTCATCATCATATCACCCCCAAGTAAATGGTCAGGTGGAAGTCACAAATAGAGAACTAGAGAATATTCTAACAAAAATAGTGGTTTCTCACAGGAAATATTAGATGAACAAGTTATCAGAGGTTGTTTGGGCATACAATGCTACATAGAAATCCATTGCAATATTTACACCTTATGAATTGATCTATGGTAAGAAACCTCTTTCTCCAATTGAATTTGAATTACTAACATTGTATACATATTTGTAAGTTGGCATTGAGTTGTCATAGGTACAACAAGAGAGAATTATGCAATTGGATGAACTTCAATTGGAGGCACTTCACCAAATGGATATCATTCAACAATAATAGAAAATATGGCATGATAGTCACATTAGGAGCACCAAGTATAAACTCGGTGATTGGATATTATTGTTTGATTCTCGCTATGCTAATTTTCCTAGCAAGCTACAAACTCGATGGCTAGGACCATATCAAATTGAAGAAGTGTTCAAGAATGGATTTGTTCGAATTTCTCCTATTGATGATTTAAGGATAAAAATAGTAGTAAATGGGCATCATTTATGATTATACCATGAACCACTAACATAGGTGAAATTTGTTCAATATGTTTCACAGTCTAACTTACATATGATAGAATAGGCTTCTTCTTCTAGCACAAATTTTGAATGATCATATCTTTGAATCAATAATAAAAAATATAAATAAAATAGAATAATCTTGATTGTGAAAATATTTCATCGATGCAATCAAGACAGAAGAAGGTTAAAACCAGAAATGGTTACCTCTTCTTATTTTAAAATAATAATAATAATAATAATTCAATGGTGAAAACCTCCTTGAGGTTCTATTGAGTTAAGGCTTACATGAAAATCGGTTTTTGACTTGTTTGCCTTGAATATTTTTTAGCATTTGTAAAATATTTCTAATTACTACCTTTATATTATTTTTTAGATTTCAAAAATCCCATGTATGCAATCATCAAGTAATCTAAGAGGGTGCATGAAATCTCTTCAATAGTAAAGTATGCATTTTATTTAATCTTATTATTAATTAGCCTTAGCATTGCACAAATGAGGATTAAATGCTTGCATACTTATGTATATATTTTGCAAAATTAAAAACCCTACTAAGTACTCCCAAAAGTTGTTCTAGTATATATTTGGTTACAAAGGATTCATTTTTTAAAGGTTTAAAAATAAGGAATAAGTTGCTCCAAGTGCTTTGACATAATGGTTATATATAAAAATAGTTCAGTCAGATTGCACCAAATTCAAAAATATTTTTATGCGTGCAAAGTACTTCATTTAAAATAAAATAAAAACAAAATGAATGTTTGATGCCATGACAAGTGGTAGGTATCTAGGTTGTATAACAACATAATGATCTAACGTGCATCTTTTCCAATAATGTGTCATTGGAAAACATGAACCAAGATAGCACCCTAGAAACACGTGATCACATAATTTTTGGTACTAAGAAAAAGGGATGATGATGTCATGATTACCAAGGGACTTAAAGTGAGTCAAAGAGATTTGTATCACTTGCTAACAGATCAAATATCCACATTAGAAGGCATTGGAAATTTTCTTGTCAATGACGCATATGAAATTAACTAGACATACTTTCCAATTGTCATTGTTGTCCACGCCAAATGAGGAAATACGATGGAATGCCCAACTTACAACCTACCATGTGTCATGTTGCATGCATAGGAATTACGCAAATTCCATGTATGTATTTTCAAACAAAATTCACCATCATTGGGAACATGTGGTGCCCTTAAAGCTCAATTTTGCATGCGCCAACCCTACAAATAGAAATTTCTATTTTTTGTAATTACAAAATTATAGAAGGAAAAAACCAGAAAGTTCATAGAGGAGTTGTAGAACTAGACACAAAACATAGAATTTGTGATAGAGAAGAAAAATGAAATGGGAGGACAGAAGCGAAAAGCTAAGCCGAGTGATATTGATGAGTTACAGTGGCACCCTACAATAGTTGTAGTTTTCCAATGAGCAAGGTGGATGAAGTTTCTGTATAAGTTTGATGGGCATTCAGAAAGATAAGTAAAGCAGTTTGCATGAACCCTCTAAAATGGTAAAATAAGCATCAGTGGCATGAGAATTGAGGTAACTCCTAAAATCCTCAATAAAATTAATGAAATTCCTTGTGAAGGAGTGGATTTAACAAAAGCATTTAAGGCCACCCTTCTGGAATTAGTGAATACATTTAGGGAGGAACGAGACCCTAAATATCAAATACACAATAGTAATCATATTTGCAAGGCTTTAAAAGGAACAAGCTTAAATAAGCCTTTAGATAAGGTTGTTATCTCGATGATTTTGTATTTGACTTGTGAAGGTGTTGGTTGAAAATCCTAAACCAAGGGTGCATACTAACACCAACATCAAATGGCTACCATCAAGGTGGGGTAGTTGATCTCCAAAGAAGGTTGGTTCCTCTATGGTGGTCCTAGCTACCTATGATGTGACCAGGGAAAGGAGAAAAGAAAAGAGGGAAATGAAATAAAAGGGAGGTCATAGCTAAAACTCACAAGGATGAGTTATGACCGCATCAAGATGCATGCACCCTCAAAACTACTAGCAGTTTACACGATCATACTACCTAACCGATACCCAATCGAGTTCTCACTTATTGATCAATGCAATGAGCTGAAGGCGAATTCCAAGATCGGCAGACAGGTGCATAAAATCTAGAATTCAAGATTAGAGAGCTCTCACCCAATAGGATTTTTGCATAAATAAACCCCCAACCCAATGGTGAATACGAATTCCAAAACTACCAAGTAAACCCCATGAATTCTAGTTTAGCAGAATTAAATGAAGATCACTCAAATAGTCAAAGCAAAAATAAGCATTTACATTAAACACATATTGTAAGAATAGGATTGGAAGCCAAATAGTAATATTATTATATTCACATAGCAATGATGAGTATTACATGATAATTATAATGGTTAAAGAGCCGCCCTTGGGAATGACCAACATTCCACTATTTATAGAAAAATTACAAAGAATTCAAAATACAAACATTAATGGAGGAAGGTAGTTGTGTTGGAGTAGACAGGTACTCGGCTAGTATTATGATCCTCAATATGGTGGTGATTTTTGGAAGGAGGAAGATGCTTTTGTGTTAATTTGAGCCCTTAATTCCTCTGTTATCTCTACCTAGATCATTAATTCTTATCTACTCTACCCCTTCGTCCAATCGACGATCTTCTAGTTAGGTGGTGAATGACTGGAATTAATTATCCTATGGAGTATCATGTTTCAAATCAGTCACTTCTATGCATGAAAAATTGGTACTGGGAAATTGTAGTAATAAATATCTCCTTATTTGAATTTTGAGGCGATGGCGTGAGTCTAGATGTTGGGCGATTACTTGGATAACAACTTTTTTGCCTCAAATGATATTATGAAGGAGGGTGGGTATTTTCTACAAGTTCCATCCAATCTATGCTTCAAAGTCTCGCCCAACAAAGGGCAAGGATTTTCATTTCTTTCTCGAATGGGGGTTAGGATATTGTCGCCTTTGCTAGTTTATTCAAATATCCACCCGATGAATAGGCGGGTCTTTTTGGATAACATCGCTCAAAGTTAGGGCCTAAATGTTTTCCCGTTTTATTATATGCCCTATTTCCTTGACCAACCTTTCACCTGCCTACTGCTTGTAACCGCTCATCACTACTATTGTTACATTTATCCTCTGCCTACTGCTTGTAACCGCTCATCACTACTATTGTTACATTTATCCTCTGCCTAACTATTAGTGATTCAAAACTTGGTGAACCCTTGAAGAGCATCATCTTGAAAAGAAAGATTGGGTGAAGGGTATAAAATTTTACCCACACTTCTGGTGACTTAGAGGGGTTTTCCAACTTGTGGAAAAAAATAACCCAAAAAACCTAAGAAATATAATAGCCTAAGTAGAGAAACGAGGAAGAAGAGGAAGAAGTAGAGAGGAAAGGGAGACACGCAGATGAGAACAACTCAGGGATTCAGCGAGACAAGAGAGGAAGTTAGAAGAAATGACATACTTAACACGATGAAATGATAAGAGGGAGAAAGAGGAAATAGGGACAAGAAGCGAAGAGAATGGGGGATGACAAAGAAAAGAAATCTAGAAAGCAACAAAAAGAAGAGAGAACATGGAAAACATCGGGAGCATGGAGAGGAAGGACTGCAACCCAGACAACAAAAGAAATGGAAAGACAAAAGAAAGGAGAAAATGGGGAACGAGGAAGATACGAAGGGAAAAGCAACCCAAGGCTTATCAAGTGAAACTGACAGGGCATAGACCCTCCTCTACGAGGCACTCTTATGGATTGAATTCCCCTACACATAGCCCACTAAGGACCCAAAACATTCCAAGAGCAAATAGATTGCCATTGATATTCGCTCTTCTTATTATAGGTCTTATTTTTTACACAATCCAACAAGGACCCTCTTTTACTAGTCATTATTGACTAGGAGGCCATTCTGCTTCAGGCACAACTTGTGGCTTACACTTCTTGACCATGCTCACTACTACTGATGGGATACTAATTATTACATGTTTGCCCTACTATGTATTTACAATTTTTTTTTCATGCTAGGGTGGTGGATCTGTCCTATAATTTCCCATATTTTCTTCATGTTATTCCCAAGGACGAGATAAGAGGCCTTGGTACTCGCTCGATGCATCCATTGGGATATAGGGTCACAAAAATAATAAACAAAGGGAGAAAGTTATATTTCCAAGACATCCTGGGGAACCCTCTTCTGCTCCCTGACAATTTCTAGCACCTTGACCAAATGGTAATTTTTTACAGGATCATTTCCCTTGTAAGCAAAATACAATGCCACCAAAGCAATCATGTTTATCATATGATTTTTATTTACTATTCACATATTTACACAAAACTGTGGCATGTCAGGCATACCTGAGCCTAGGATTCAGTGCTTCATCCTATGAATCTATACTAGCTAGACCAAATTACATTGTATTTGAGCCACTCTTGTATTCCACTTGGCACCGTCTATAGTGGCTCAAAATCATGATTAGATCATGATTATTATTATTTTGCTCGAGCACCTTGGGACTTAGGCTAACAAAAAATAGAATGACAACTAATTTTTCCAAATTATTTTACCTGACTTGAGTTGGAATGTCAGGCGACTGACTCCAATGATGCATCTTTTTGATATTATCTTTTTGTGATAGCCTCGCTATTTGTTCGTCCATCATCATTGGGTCTTGATTGTTGCATCCTCCAATGTACTCATCTCGTGAGTCCTCTTGAACCTGGGGTTATGTTGAGTCACTTTAGAGTATATGGATGCCATGGTGTTCCTTCAACTAATGTGGCCCTATTTCCTGATATGGCACAAGCACCATTGTGGCAACACTTATGTAGGGCTACAAGGGCCACAACCTCCCTTCTAGCACTCATTTAGGTCGGATAACCTCATCATAAAGTTGGGGAAATCTGATTTCCCCATATTATGACATGAGGAGAGCAATATCTGAGTTAAAGACTCAGATGTAGAAGAGATACGCTTGGACAGAGGACAAGAGGAGTAAGCAAGGAATTCTCTTTCAACTTTTATCAAAACAGACATTGAAGTCTACCACACTTTCAAGAGGGTTCCTCTTAATAAATATGAATTAAGTTAGTAGTTAAAATATGTCCTCGAGTTTGCCAAATGCATCCAAGAGGGGTTGAGCCAAGTCTACCCATGCAAAGATGCTCCCATGCTGTAAGGTTTTGTATTAGAGCAATGCTCTACCTTTGAGAGAGGAAACAAGTAGCTTGATCATCACATCTTCATGCATGATATTATGAAGGGTGGCTAGAGAAGCCACATTTTTTAGGTGTTCCTTTACAATACCTCTAACACCATCATATTTTGGCAAGACATCAAGAGCAACTTTTGGGATATCATGTAAATCAAGAAGGTTAAGGGGGCCCGCATCATTCCAAGAAGAAAAAATGAACATGTTGATCCCGCTCCTTTGGCATCACATGTTGATCCCGCCTTTGAACATCTCAAAAAGTGCAAAAAATTGGGCACACAATTTTAAAACCTAATTTCGAGGCACTAGATGATGGAATTTGGCCCCGAAAACTGACTTTTCTGGACAAATACAACTCAAGAGAGTTATATTTGTTTAAAACTCTCCCAACTAACTCCCTGTAAAATTTCAAGTCAATCGGAGCTACGGTTGAGAAGTTATGGCCCCGGCAAGATGCACTAAAATTTAGGGAAAAATATAAAATTTCCCATATTTTGTTGGATGCTTTTGGGTTGACCAAAGGGTTCATGGACACCTTTGGGGCATTTTGGAGTGACCAAGTGATTGTGGGAATCCTTGGAGCTTTTGGAGCGAGTGGCAAAATGCGTAGATTTTTATCTTTTGTTTATGATTTTTTTTTTTTGTCTAAACAGAAAATAGCATACACACACAAGCAATGATTATCTCTTTTAAAGATTAATAGTGTGCCCTAAATCTGGTTTAGTGTGTTTTTGTTGTTTGTTTTGTTTTTTTTGAAAATTTTGTGAAACGTTTAAATGCAATTATGAAGGCTCTTATGACTCCCAAAATGGTCGCCCTTCAATATACCATTGCCGGACCGATATACCAACCTCTCTATATACCCGCCCTTACGTGAGGAAGACTATAGGTACGTGAGAGCAGATGATACGTGGAACATAGGCGGTACGAAAGGGGAATCGCTCTGTTTATGACACCTACCATAGAAGACTTATCCTCGCGTGCTAGGAATCACCCCAAGCTACACTCGGTCAGCTTTCGTCAGGATTTACGTCTAGCAACAGTCGCGATCTAGGTAATGGATGCAATATCTCAAGCCAAAGTGATAATGGAATCCACCTTTGGTCTTGCTCAAGGGTTGGGGTTTTACGACCAACGCCTTGGTTTAAAATACCACGTGATGTGTGGGGTTCATTTTAATTTTGCAAAAATTGAAACAGGCAAATGAAAAAGAAATCTTTCCCTAAGCCATACAAAATCAAAAATCAGAAAATAGAAAAATAGAAATTTGACAGAAGCTGTAAAAACCCCTACCTCTTTTCTGCCTGACAGGATGTTTCTGATTTGTTCTGAAAATTGCACAAAAATATACTCGTCCCTGGGTGAGGTGAATATCAGAACAGTAATCGTCCCAGGGTGAGACGAATAAAATATTCGTCCCAGGGTGAAACGAATAAAATTCTGTAATCGTCACTTATAGAGACGAATAACAGTTTGATGTTGAAAAATAGGTACCTGCAAAAAAACAAGCAATTTTAGATCAGTAATTTAACCTAAAAAAAAATAGAGGACAGATGTCCCACCGTGATCGCCATTGAAAACACGAGATTCCGAAAACAAAAAGGAAATACTAAACAAAATTGTATTAAAAAGGAAAGAACACAAATGAATGAACACAAGATATAAAAGCAATATAAAAATCAGCCCTTTTATTGATATGCTTTGCGAATTCGTGTTACAATGTGTCTCCTTCCTTTTTATGGGATAGGAGCGTTAAATATTGCTCTTTTACAACTTATTCCAGAATTCCTTCTTCCGCGTGCCCACATATAAGATGGGCGAACCAAAACGTCGTCGCCGCTTGCGTTGATAAAGGTCGATTCTTCGTTGCTCCTCCAATGCTGCAAATTTGCGTTCAAAGAAATAAACAAAGAATTAGCAACACCTGTGTATGAAAAGTAAAAGATAAATCTAACTATGATTGAAATGAATCTAAATGAAATGAAGACTTGACAAAAGCATAAACATGAAACTAGCTAAATACTATAAAATAAATAAAGCGGGGGGTGCCCGAAGGCAAACCACCCGTGGGTGAAACTTTGCTTCGACACCAATCCGCTTAGGATGGGTCCGAAACCTGTGTGATGTGTTGTCGGCAAATTGGTAGAATATTGTGGTCAGAAAATCGGTGTTGGTTCTTGATTCATGCTTTCAAAAGTCACCCAATAACCTCTCTTTCGATTAAGAGATTATGGATGTTGAAAACACAAATCGCAAGTAAATGAATTAGCAGCACTTCGTCGCTCAAAATGCTCCTGCTCGGTATATCTTTTGGGTGAGGAAACTCACCATTTTATAGACCCAAGGGGTCTCTTTGAATTAATCATGCAAAAGTGTTTCTTTGCATGAATGCTTTTGTTTGTGAATAGAAGACTTCTTCTTAATCAAGGGCTTCTTAACTGCCTCTGTGCATGTCTTTGTATGTTTTAGAAAAGCTCACTCCCATTCCCATGCAGTGAAGGGAGAGTCAATTGGCAGATATGAGTTGTCAAAAGAACTCACTCGCACTCCTATGCCATGCAAGGAAATCTAAGTGGCAGTTCTGAGTTGTCATGCGTCGAGGTCTGACTTTTTGTTGGTCAAACCTGGCGTTCGTCCCACCCAGAAGCGAGTGCTAATAATCGTCCCTGGGTGAAACGAGTATAAATCCATACTCGTCCCTGGGTAGGACGAGTACAAATTCGCACTCATCCCTGGGTGGGACGAATAAGAAATAAAGTGTCTAAAAGGTGCCAAATTGATTTTTGACTTGTAAAACTGTTGTGTAAGTGGTTAGAACCACTGTTTAACCTTTGGGGGCTACCCTGGGTGCTGTGTGTGTTAATGTGATCAGTGTTTGTAGTTACATAATCAGATTGGTGTTGTTTTGGTGTCTACACTTCAAACCCTCTAGATACCATCACCAGGTTGGAGTTGTCAGATGAGCATACTTTCTCCGCTAGTGAGGTCAAGGCTGCTCATCAAAACTTGAGTTCTTCTGGATGTTTGGATCTTTCAACACATGGAGGTAACTGATCTCATGATCTGGATATGTTGTAGAGTCAAATTCACCAAGTGATTTGAGAAAGTATGAGCAAATTAGAGTATCACCAGACTCTGACTCCCTAAAACATGAAAACCTTTTGAGTTCTCCAACAGAGTCACCAAAAATTGTTGGTCAAAAATACGTCACCAAGGGCGTAGACCAATTCCAACATCAAATGGTCGTCACTGAGGTGGGGCGATAGATCTTTGGAGAAGGTTGGTTCCTCTATGGTGGTCCTAGCTACCTACACCGTGAGCAGGGAAGGAGAAAAGAGAAGAGGGTAAGGAAATAAAATGGAGGCCATAGCCAAAACTTACAAGGATGGGTTATGATTGCATTAAGATGCATGCACCCTTAACACTTTCAGTAGCGAACATGAGCATACTACCTAATCAACACCCAACCAAGTTCTCACTTATCAATCAATACATTAGGTTGAAGGTGTATTCCAGGGCTGGAAGACGGGTGCATGAAATCTAGCATTCAAAATTATAGCACTCTCACCCAATCAACTTTTTGTAGAAATAATCCCCCAACCCAAAGGTGAATACAAATTTTAGAACTACTGAGTAAACCCCATGAAATCCATTTTAGTAGAATTAAATGAAGATCACTCAAGTAGCCAAAGCAAAAATAAGCATTCACATTAAACACATAATGTAAGAACAATATTGGAAGCCAAACAATAATATTCTTGTATTCACATAGCAATGATAAGTATTACATGAGAATTGTAATGGCCAAAGAGCTACCCTTGGGAATGACCAACATTCCACTATTTATAGAAAAATTACAAAGAATTCAAAATACAAGCATTAATGGAGGAAGGTTGGGAAATTGCACTGGAGTAGACAAGCACTCAGCTAGTAGTTTGCTCCTCAAGATGGTGGTGATTTTTTGGAAGGACGTAGATGCTTCTATGTTGATTTGAGCCCTGTTGGTCACGAATCTACCACAGGAAAGGATTTTTACAATTGCGCCCTAGACCCGGCCAACATTGAAAGGCTGGAAGCAAGAAATGGCTCCCAAACCAATCTCCAGAGTGTGCTGGTTCCCTCTACTATTCTAAAATTGGGTTTAAGATAGGGTTGCTGAAAAGAGATTTAAAAGGTTGCAGAAAGAAATGGGAAATATGGCCGCAGGCCGAAGTGATGGGATCAAAAAAACAACAGCAGGAAACTACAAACGCAACAACAGCAAGCAACATAAGAAATCAGCTTCATCCTCACACAATCACATGCCGCAAATCCCTCCAAACCCACATTCCAGGAATTGTACCTCGACCGCGTATTTAAATCCAAAGATGCAGAATTTAAATGTAATAGCAATGTAGGAGTACGAATGCTATTAGAAATGCAGAAAACGTAAAGCAAATTCATCCATGCGACGCTTGAAAAATTAGAAGTCGATCCTTGTATTCCCGCAAATACAATTCCAGTCTCTAGCAGCAAGTTTTTCCAACCTTTGTAAATGAAAATTACATTGGTTTTTATAGAGGTCCGTCCTCTTTGCAGCATTAAATATTTTAAACCGACCTTCTTGAGATCTACAATTATGCGAAGGAAACGAGGAACATGATCCCCTTAATTGCAGTCTCGAAGAAATAAAAATTAAATGCCATGAAACGTTCGCGATCCTTTATTAAATACGATTCTTCGAACATGTGCATGAAAACCGTTGAATTAATTCACGAACCGCAGCTTTGAACCAATAAATCCTTTAATTTTGGTGGCCTGGGCACTCTTCGACCTTAACCGCATCGGAAATCCACAAAATATTTAATTCGGGTCAGCATTAAATCATCGGAAATCGAAAAAACCCTCTCGGCCGTTCATATTGCACTTGGCGGGAAAACAGTTACAGGTCGCGAAAACGCGACGGGTCGCGAAATCGTGACGTGTCGCGAAATCGCGACATCTTATAATGTCATACGCTTTGACTGCTTTGACTTGTGAAAATGGAACATGTAGTGATTTCGCTACATGTTTCTGTCGTTGGCTCCTCCCTGCGCTCAGCCCCGCGAAAACAGAACATGTAGCGATTTCGCTACATGTTCCTTCTCTCCGCATCAACCGCTATTTTCCATCGCGATTCGCTGACATGTCAGCGATGCGCTGCAAGTTTTCACTTTTTGCCTTTGAAGCTGTCAGGGTCGCGATTCGCTGACATGTCAGCGAATCGCTACAAGTTTTCGACTCAATGCTTTTGTCGCCGACCGACCCGCGATTTCGGAACACGTCGCGATATCGCGA
The DNA here is from genome assembly GCA_028583015.1 of Wollemia nobilis. NCBI lineage: Eukaryota > Viridiplantae > Streptophyta > Pinopsida > Araucariales > Araucariaceae > Wollemia > Wollemia nobilis. The sequence continues at coordinate 29,831,631 of JAQPPZ010000523.1, forward strand.
CGGTTCCGCCCAACCTGCCTGCGTTGACTGCGTTGACCGCGATTCTGCAACATGTCAGCGCGTCGTCAGCTTTCAGACTTAGTCATTTTTTGCTCATTTTTTCTCCTTTTTTCACCCAAGCTGCATCAAAGTTGAAGTCAAAGGTCAGATTTCCAACAATACACTAATGCATTAATCAATGAGAATCAATGTGGCAAAAATGCCAACATTCTTGGCGGCTCATGGGTATACAATCTCACTGTATGCAAGAATCCAGGCCTTAGTCCATTGGGCACAGAGTCATATCCGAACAGAAGCTGGCTGCTGCAATACATGTTCTGCTGCTGAAAAACTAGAAGGACCTACAACTTGTTGTGAAATGAAACAAATGGAATGGAAATGGAATGAGCTCTTGCGGTTACACAAGCGGTGACTGCAATGGAGTGATATGAAAATGAACGAAGTTATGAAGTGGGAATGGAACTAGGAAAGCTGTGAAATGAAATGAACTAGACTGTTAACAAATGCGTAAAAGACTGAACTTAGAGGAAAGGGATAAGAAGAAATGGGAAAAATAGAAAAGGGGAGAAGAAACAACAGCCGTGGCTTATTTTGTTTTAATGCAGAAGAAACAGAAGGAAGAAGATGAAGAAAGGAAAGAGAGGAAATGGGTAAGGGAAAAGAAGAAAGTGCTAGAAAGCCACCAAACTATTGGGAGGAGAAAAACAAAGGAAAAACAAGCATCTACGGCTCGCAGGCAACAAGAGCCGAGATGAACAAATAAAAACAATACCACTCTTTCTTTCTTTTTTCTCTTCTTTTTCTTTCTATTTTTTTTTTTTTTTTTCAAAATACTATGTACAATAATTCACGACATGATTGGCATGTCGCCACTAGACATCCAATCTCAGAATGTTATCCGGTAAATCTGCAATGTCCCGACCGGATCCGATCATACTTAAGTCGGTCCTTGAAATTGGGTCGGCTCCTTCCCCGAAGTTCTCCATGGTGTGAATAGGATGCAATGTAGCAGATTATCCTTCTTACTAGTACCCACATGGAGGATTTCTTCAGGTACCGGATGTAGTGGTTGGAACCAACACCACCACTTTGCAGACTTTATCGGTCGTGGGCTGAGCATGTGCTCCTCTAACTCCTTAATGTGATCACAGGGCTCTTCAAGTGAGAACTCGATTCTGGGATCTCCTCGGATCTGGAATTTGAACTTGTTCTTCTACTTGGCCCATCTCTTGATGAAAACTGCAAGCAACCATATTGTTCATTGCTGGAAAAGTGCTTGCATGTTCCAATCCTTGACTTTGGACAAGATCTATCCCTTGAACTCCACATGACTGCATCTCAGGTTTATGCTCAGTATAAGGGATCTGGCATGAAAAGTACTGTGCAGGGTAAACAGGAGCAGCAACCACCGGAGAGGGTAATGGAGTTTCTCCCCATAGTAATTTTCCTGATAAGAGCAACAGCTGTTCCGCTCGCACTGCTTCCTCAAAGATTTGTGGGAACCGTTGTTCACCCGATCGCAGAGAAAAGAGACCTATGTCAGAGTTAAAAGCTCGAACATAAAAGAGGTGGGCTTGGGTGGATGATGGATGGATCTTCTCTGGAATTCTCTTCCAACTTATCAAGAATCGGACATTGAAGTTCGTGATGCTTTCTTGAGGTGCTCTCTTGATGTACATGAAAAACTGATAGAGATCCAAAGAACTGTAGAAAGGATCTTCATCAAATCTTTTGATCAGTGCCCCCGCTAGATCATCCCATGAACTGATGCTTTGACGTTTGAGCAATCTGTACCACTGCAACGCTCTTCCTTCCAAATACTGAACCATAAGTCGGATCATGACATCCTCGTGTTCTATGACATGGATCATGGACATAATAGCAATATCTTCAACATGTGCCAGAGCCATGCCTTCGGTACCATCATATTTTGCCAGATTCTTCAGGGCACCTTCGGGAATTTCATGTCGAACTTGGAGATTCAGAGGGCCAGGATCATCCCATCTAGAAAAAACCCTCACCTTTGTGGCAGTGGTCTGATGGGATCACGGCCATCGCCATTAAGTCAGAGTCGCCAGAAAAAACATTCTTTGAAATTTTTTTTTTTTTTTTTTTAAATTAAAAACAAAGGCCCACGAACGGATCTTCAACTCAAGAAAGTCGCCGATGAACTTACAAATCTCTCGCTATGAGGCCAAGACAGACTCATCAAATCTTGAGACCTCCGGGTGTTTTAAAAATGTGCCAAAAACTGTTGGCACCGGTGGGGTTATCACTTTGGAAAATTACGCGTATCCCACCAATTATGAATTCTTGGAGACAGAAACAGTCTGTCTCCAAGAATTCATATTAAATAGCCAAAGCAAAAATAAGCATTCACATTAAATACATATTGTAAGAACAATATTAGAAGCCAAACAATAATATTCTTGTATTCACATAGCAATGATGAGTATTACATGAGAATTTTAATGGCCAAAGAGCTACCCTTGGGAATGACCAACATTCCACTATTTATAGCAAAATTACAAAGAATTCAAAATACAAGCATTAATGGAGGAAGGTTGGGAAATTGCACTGGAGTAGACAAGCACTCAGCTAGTAGTTTGCTCCTCAAGATGGTGGTGATTTTTTGGAAGGACGTAGATGCTTCTATGTTGATTTGAGCCCTTAATTCCTCTGTTATCTTTGTTGAGATCATTAATTCTTATCTACTCTACCTCTTCGTCCAACCGATAGTCTTTTGGTTAGGTGGTGAATGACTAGAATTAATTATCCTAGGGAGTAGCATGTTTCAAATCAATCACTTCTACACACGAATGGTTGGTACTGGGAAATTATAGTAATAAATATCTCCTTATTTGAATTTTTAGGTGATGGCAAGAGTCTAGATGTTGGGCGGTTGCTTGGATAACAACTTTTCTGCCCCAAATGATATTATGAAGGAGGGTGGGTATTTACTACAAGTTCCATCCAATCTATGCTTCAAATTCCTGCCCAAAAATGGGTAGGGGTTTTTATTCCTTTCTCGGGCAGGGGTTTAGGATATTATCATCTTTGCTGGCTGATTCAAATATTTTCCCAATGAGTGGATGGATATTTTTGGATAGCACCACCCAAAGTCAGGGTCTAAAGGTTTATCCATTCTATTATCTGCCTTGCTTCCTTGAACAACCTTTCGCCCACCTACTGCTTGTAACAACCCATCACTATTATCGCCACATTCATCCTCTGCCTGACTATTAGTGATTCAAAACTTAGGAAACCCTTGAGTAGAATCATCTCGAAAAGAAAGAGTGGGTAAAGGGTGCAAAATTTCACCCATAGAAGGTTAGTTTACTTTGTTATTTGGACATCACTTTAAGTTGTTGACTCACTTGAGACTTGGTGCTAATAGACCAGAGCTCACGATTAAACCACCCTTATACCTATACCATGCTCTACAGGAAATTTCAAAATGATTTCAAGAAGGGCAAGGGTCTGTTAGACATCATGGCCTAATAAAACTATTGTGCAAATATCATTTCAAGGGTAATCCCCGATATTTCAAAAGATTTTTTGAGCCTTGGATGGAGGTTTCTATCTCTAAGACCTCTCAAAAAGAGAAGGAAGAGGGGTTTGGAAGTGCAGCAAAATTAAGTGTTGTAAAGACCCATATGACTTCAAGAAAATCTAGGAGCAAAGAAACCACAATATCTAGGGGTTAACAACCAAAAGCTACAATTGAACCTTCCTCAACCAATAGACTTTCATCTACTGGAAAAAGACCAGAGGGGAGAAAAAAGAGAAATTTTGAAATAGACCCTATAGAGCAAAATAGGACTAGAAGAGTTGTTTTTAGGAGTGGGGATACATAGATGTCTACTCAAGAAGATGTCTCTATGCAATAATAACCCTTTGTATCAAACACCATAGAAGAAGACTCTACTCAGGCAGAACCTTATTCAATGGAGGAGGCATCAATTTCAGATGATTTTACAAAATCTTTGGCTGAGTCTACATAACAAGAGGAGGAATACCAACCAGAGCCAGCTAAGAAATAAAAGCAACATTAGGATGATAGAAGTATAGAGCAACCAATTAGGGTAGATATAACAAGGTTTGTGATCAAAAAAAATCTAAGGAAGCACTAGGACAAACTAGTACACAAGAAAAGGAAATAGAACAACACAAGAAGTAGAAAAATAACTAAAAAGATGGCCAAATCAATTGAAGTCATCTCTAATGAAGAAGAGGAAGAGGAAGTAGAAGAGCAACATGAGCAACAAACCCCATCAAAGCCACCTCCTCTCAGAAGAATTTTAAGGCAAAAGTAAAATGTAGTTGCTTAGGTGAAACAACCAACACCTCTTGAGCCCCAAAAATGAAGGAGAAGGAAGTTTATCATTGTAGAAGATGAGGATGAACAAAATGTTGACATTCCTACAAAAATAAAGGAACCATTACAGATAGATTCTATACCTAAAGCACCTATTCCAAATCCATTACCCACATACTCAACAGATTTAGATGCTCCAGCAGAGAAGGAGAAAGATTAAAAAATAGAATCTAAAGACTCACCCCATGTAAAGGCCACTAGAGTCATTATCAAGACACAACAAAAATGGTTGGAGGAGGCTGACGAAAATATCAAAGAAAAAGTTAAGTATATCTGCCAGCTTTTGCAAGAATTGTATGAACTTAAGGATAAGCTAAATGAAAAGGTATCCCCTGAATCTATGCTTGGTGAAGAAGCAACAAATATCCTACTTAGGTTTGATGCTCAGTTGTAGGAAGTCAATGAACATGGTCCAAATCCAATCAACCCTGGCATAAATAAGACTACTATTATAGAATATGAACTAATCGCACCTACTCCTGTTATGGAAACCACTTTTGTAGAAGAAAGAGGGCAAAAAATGAATAAGTGTTTGTATGATAGGAAAGAAAAAAACTCATGGAAATTGGGGAGAGCTCTATACAAGCAAAAGATGCTTTGGATCGAGAACAACCATAGACTACATTCAAATAAACACCAAACAAAGGAGATATTTGAAGCAAGAGGTTCTAGTATATAGAGTTCCAAGATGGTATATTGAGGTAGGTCAATCTAGAATAGAAGTGGAAGTGGAAATCAAACAAGTTACTACAGAAACTGTAAATATGGATCAAGCTACAAGGGTGGAGGTACAAAATTATTTTCCACAATTGCCTACTCCTCAACTAGTTGTTGTAATTATGTAAGGTATGATTTCATTGATAAATCATAATGCAACAATAGTAAGGTGGATGGATCATTGTCATTTTCTAGAAGAGCATCTTGCAACATTGTGTCTGGAAGAGCAAAACAAAATACAAAATGAAGAGTTAACAGTTTTGAAAACCAAAGGGACTTATGCCACATAGGAGAAAAAGTAGTGGAATGTAGAGGACCTTCCCGTATTTATAGCCTATTTTTGAAAGAATAATATTATAGGTGGCAGGTAATGAGTATTTTCTCCGAACTCCCTCATGATTTATCTTCTGCACAAGTCTTTATTGAAGTATTTTTGCAAAGTCTATTAGGGGCAGAAAATTTTGTTGTGTGAATTTTATTTGCATAAGTTTACACTGTGTGAAGATGTCCAATTTCTACCACACATTTATACTCGAGATGTACAACTCAAGGCCTTCACTTCCACTTTGAATAATCAATTATTATGGTTGCAAGAATTATGGTAGTACAAGGCAAGGGAAGTAGGGCCTATACTTCTGTTGAGGCATGACCAATCCAATCCATAGGCCTTAGCTAGTCAGCACTTTACTTTGATGGGAAATCCAAAAATCAAAGAGACATATCTTAGGCATGTTCAGGAGAGCATAACCAATTTTTACAACATAGAGATAATTTTGACAATGTAAGGTTGGCATGTAGGCAAATATGGGATGAATTGTCCATCTCCCTAAGGAAGAGGGAGCCCATCTCACCTACTAATCTGGTTTGGTCCTACACAAGGGCAACAAAAATGATTGAAGTGATGATAGCACTATGACATGAGTGCATGGGCCTACTTGTTTGGCGACCCACCATACTTACCCCTATCCCATAATATTTTGATACTAACCCACAATAGGATCAACACTTCAAAATTTGGCTTAAGGAAATTAGAAGGAACAAAGGACACCATTCATCAACCAACAAATTTTGGGATAGTTTGCACAAGGGGTTGGACCTAAATGTTGTTATGGCCAAATAGAATTCATGAGGGTATGCATTAGAATACGTAGGGGGAGTGATGAGACAATAAAATGTCTCATTATTTCAAAGACATTTCATATAATTTTGCTTATTTTGCCTAAATATTATATTCTTGCGAAGTATTATAATTATTATTTAGTTTAATATTGATGTTAATGTGGTAAATTATAGGAAATGATATATTGTTGTTTGGATAGAATTATTTGTGTTTTTCTTGGTTAATTTGCATGATTTCAACATTGAATAAGCATAGAATAGGCACAAAATAAATGCATCATAAATGGAGGAATTTGTCATAGATTGGCAAATTTATTAGGTTCATATGTTTAAAGTGTTTCCCACCCATTTTTTGTACTTTTATAATGACTTGGTGCTGGACTATGTAATATGCACAAGCATTGGATTATTGTAGTTCTATATAACAAAAAATTGTAGGTTTTGCTCCAAAACATTTGGGTAGAAAACTACAATTTTTTTAAAATAGCGACAACATACCCAAGGAAGTGGTCAAAACACCTTTTCAATGCATGGGGGGTATTGAGGAGTCATATCCTTGAATCTGGAATCAACCATTTGGTTGAAAACCAGAGGTTTTGTATGGATTGAACAATTTACCAAATGTTCCAGAGCATTGTAGTCAACCTACATTAAAAATATAATAGAATTTTGACAAATTTCAAGCTCGAAATGATGATCTGGAGATTCCAAATTTAACATGAACCTTTTCTAGGTCTATTTCAATTCAGTCCACAATGAATGGAGATGCAAAACTAAGAAAATATATTTGATCTAACCTAATGTCCTAAATTTGGAATAGTCAAATTTGACTACAACATTTCGTAATCAATGAAACAATGGATTTTTTTTATTTTAACCCTCATTTATAGCAAATCAAATTAGGATATAGTTATAAATATCCTTGTTCGCCCTTTTGACAGAAGTTAGCAAGAATTAGCAATAGAAAAGTTATGAAAACATATATTGTACGAAGTTTGAAGTATTCAATAAAAGTGCAGTAATTTCCATATTTGATTGTTTCAAACTCTTGTATGATTTGTTGAATTTATAAGTTAGTTTAGCATATGTTGAATCATTTACATTCTGCAAGACCTCGGAGCAAGGTCCCACTCTCAAGATCAATGGAGGACTCTTAAGATCAATGGAAGGACTATTAGCTGTAATTAGAGGTTTTTTATATTATTTTCATTTAATTTCAACAACATAATTTTAACATAAAATTTGTTATTCCCCTGTTTCTCAATTCTATTTTTTTCCCTTGTTTTCCATTATTTTAATCATGTTATGTTATGTTCTATCATAGTCGGCTGGTATTAGTTAATTCTTGTATTTTTCATTATGTTTCAAAAATTTAAATTATAACATTTAAATCATGTTTTCTCTTTTTTAAACTATATTTTATCTTGTTTCATTTAGTAGTTTCATTTCAGCACCTTCCATTATATCAAAGCAATTTCAATAACAATAATTAGTTTCTATTTTTTGTTATTTCAATTCAGTTAAAATTAGCATAACATCTTTCAATTTCAACTTGTTTAATTATGCAAATTAGTTAGCATTCATTTTCGTGCAAAGTATTCAATTTAGTGTAGTTTTCTTTATTTTGTAAAATTGTTGTGATTCTCAGCCTTCTTAGGATAGCCTAAAGTCCTGATATCTAAGCTATCATTCCAACGACCTTTATTGCATACAACCTTAGGACATCGTCATAGATTTAAGAAATGAATTAAAGTGAGAGCATTAACGACACTCATCAATAGCAAGGTCTTGAATTTCCACAAGTATCTCTTGTATGTTCCATGGAACCTTTACTTTCCTCAAAATTGCATCTATTACTATGAGTGAATCACCTTCCATCCATACCCTGTTTCACTTCATTTATTTACATTTTTTTAACCCTTCAAAATTTGCCCAAGCTTCTACTTCATTATTTATCTTCAATCCACTACTGAAAGCATGATGAGACAAAATATCTTCTCTATTATTTTCTAATTATTCCTCCTCCTCCTATTAGTCCTAGATTATATGCTCCATAAAAATTCAATTTGATCAAATCCACATCTAGCGATTTCCACTTTATATTGTTTGCCTTCTTTTGTTTCTCTTATACCCAACATCATAATTTCATTTTATGACTTGACTCCATCTATCAATGCTCTTTGCTTCCATGTTAGGGATTGGGTGAGTTGATAAGATTGGTTTAGACTCCTTTATGGCTAAACAGTTATTCCTTTTCTTTACCTTTAAACTACTTTTCTTTCCTTTAGATATTCTTCTATTCCTTTCTAGCCATACAATCCAAAGTATTGTATCTTTTTATATATCCCATATTGTCAAAAAATATTACATTATTTGGTACATAATAATGTAATCCCATGTTACCTTCATGGTATAATTGTAAATATGTAATAGATTAGGGTTGATTCTATAGTTATAACAACCCACCAAAACCAATCCAAGAGAGATGTTTTTTTAAGCAAGGTTCACAAAGAAGTCCCAATGATTTGTAGCATTATAAGGCATAACCACATTTTGAGTTATTGTTGTTGCAAATGACACTCAAGTGGACAGGAGTGGCCAACATCTCATATTTTTGGGGTTCACCTTTCTAGACCTCACCATTTAGAAGGGCGCCAATAGTGGTCCCCCCACCTTTCCCATATCCTCACCGATATAGGATAACTTGACCATGGTGTAGGGATTATCCTTTAAGGACCATAACATTTAAAGAGATATGTCTATTCCATATTCCTACATACATCTTTCTATGTAGAAATTGTTTGGTGTAATGTCTTAATGTTTAGTAACCACACCTTCATGGGCTAACTAAGGTCATTGCAACTCACCCATTAATTAACATGGTCACCCAATCCTCACTTATTCAAGGTACCACCACTATATTGTTATGTGAATGATTCCAAAGACCTCGTTTCTTTGGAATACCCAAGCCTTATTGTTCAAAGTGTATCATTTCATAAATATTTGGTTATTGCATCATTGTAACTCCTCTCAAATTTGCAAATACCTGGTTATCGCATCATCACAACTCCTTCTAAGATTCACATCTTCCTGGTTATTACATCACTATAACTCCTTCCAATATTGGGTCACCTTCTTGATTCAAGGGTCCTAATATAGCTCTAGATCCAATCCTGAAAACCCTCCCTTCTAACCCCAAATAATACATAAAATCAAAATATCATCTCTCCCAATAAAGGAATTAAAGTACTATAACAAAGTAACATGCTCAAATATAACACAATACTAGAACTAGGATTTTTAATTAAATACTTTCATCCACATTACCATAATCTAGCAATTCCTTTATTTTAGAAAGAAATAATGAAAAACATCTAAAAGCATAATGCCATCATCCATAAAATTAGAATCTAACTCATTCTTTCCCATTTGCTCATATTACATATAAGAAATCAACATATAATCCTTCCATTCTTCGTTCAAGTTTTCAATATAACAAGTAATTGGAAAACATATTTTCTCTATAATACATCACTCCCAACTTAAGAATAACATCACTTTTCCTTTCATTCTCAAAATACATTTTCCATCTAAGAGGTCCCTAGCATCATCTTCTTTCATGATCCTCTTCATGAAGGAGAATCTTCCATGAAATTGAGAAGAAACTTAGGGATCAAGACAACTCATGATATGCATATGCAAGCTAAACATGTACAATGCAAAAAGCTTCAACACATGCATCATACAAGCATTTTCCATGCATACATTGAGAGAATCCCATACTTCTCTCAAAAATAATTTCCATCAACACTTTACCACTCCTACAACCAACTTTTCTTTTTCAAAACAATAAACCTAAATGCATTCAAAATACTTTCTTTCAAAGGAACAACATAACCATTACTTCCAAAGGATAAACAATAGATCATTATCCTTCTTTTAAATAACATCATAAACACTATTCCCAAAAGATAATTTTTCAACCTAACTTAATCCATTTTATTTAGATCTATTTATTCATCAATCCATTTAAAAACATAGGCTTCACTTTCTACACCACACCTTAACCAACTAATAAAAGCTTCCTACAACTTTTAAAAATAAAAAGCCCATTCATAACAATGATTAACAAAAGCATTCACAAAACTTACATGATTTAACAATAAAGAAGCAATTAACTTTTTCATTCAAAAGCATACGTAAGCTACTATCTCCATTTCCAAAGCAAAAGAAAGATATCTTGCTACCATTTACCGAAGATTAACTTAATCTAAAGAATGAAAGACCAAAGTTTAAAAAAATACGCTCAAGCTTAGTAAAACTAGGTGCCAACTTATAAGAAGGAACACAACAACGACTTCTCTAAACAACAAGCTGGATGATATCACCGAACTTCTATACTAGATAAACAACCAAACTCAAGCACTTACTTGGAGGAAAATGAACAAAATCTTACAATTGAACAACCAACAACAAAACCACGATGAAAGCATAAAAGAGATGTATACAACCCAATGCTTCTAACATGAACATCATTCCAAAGCTTAAGGAGATAATAAATCAAGCTAAACATAAAGGACACTTAAGCCTCTACTAATACAAAGAGCAAAAGAGTTCTAAGGAAAAACATGACTATCAACAAAGAAGACTCTCACAAGCTAAACTTAACTAGTAAGCCACTAAGGTCGCTATTCCCAAGAAGAAATTTATAGCAACATCATTATCTCAAACAACAATACAAGTCATACATTGGAAAAGTAGGGCACTCAACATATATAGCAAAGCATCTAATATCATCCAACATAAAGGAGAACTTAATTATCCTAAGTCAACCTTGGAGGCAAATATTTCTTCAATGCATCACTCTCTACAGTATTCCTCATGAATCTCCTCCAACTTTCTTTTATCAATGCTCCCCAAAACAAAAAATCCCATCCTCATTACCTTTATAGAGATACATTAAGGAAACCTTCCTTATAGCTCCTTCCATTATGCTTCCATTGAATCACTGCCAGGGTGGGGAAACGTATGAGTCGACATCTTATTGAAATCCCAGTGTTATCTTGGACTTCAAACTTCCCATGGGATCCATAACGCATATCCACGAACTCATACATACGTATCATTACTTACGTGCATAGATTAAAATAAAAACATGAAGTGGCACTTCAATTATTTTATTTCTTAATTAAGGTTATAACAAATAATAATAACCTTAGTGCTAATCAATTATTTTTCTAAAGCTTGGACAACAATTTCCTTCCTTTAAACCAATTGCATTATTATAAGAATGGACTATATATATAGAAAGAAGGAAAGTAATGCCTTGCTTGCATTTTAATTAATACCCATTGATTAATTAAAACACTCTCTTAACATTTATTTTTTAAAGCTACCCACATTAGAATAATGAAATTAACTACTCACCAAATTAATTGAATTATTGTCGAATATTAATATTAACCATTAACATCGACATCACACAAATCATACAACTCAAAGGCTCTTGCTAAGTCATACCAACCAAACTAAGATGCAATCAACAATATGCACAACAAAGTTTTCTCCTTAAGTAGGAGGTTCTATGATAATTGTGACACTATCATCCTCCTACTAAGGATGAGTCTTTTACTTAATAACAACTTCCTTGCCCAATAGTGCATTCAATCAAGCATACATATATGTAATGCACCTATATGAAGGGTTTTTTTTACCCTTGATCTATCGATGAGAATGTCATCCATCATTTCCTATTTTTCTTTCAACTTTGGTGGTTGTCCCATACTGATCCATCAGTGACAGTACTTGGTCCTGCAACCACAAATTTATCAGTAATATCATATTCCAAAATACTATATTCAAAGCATAAAGTGCAACTACCAAGACATATTGGTAACATAAAATGAGATTATGCATCATCCACTCATCAATACATAAATCAAATGTCAATAATAAGTATTGTTAAGGAGGGTTGTTATAATAGTTTAGGTGTGTGATTTATATTTCCCCTTTTATGTAAGTATCAATGTGCATAAAATGCATAAGTATCATGTAAGAGTGCAATGCGCAGGAAATACACAAGTGTCATGTAAGTTAGAGTGCAAGTGTATATTGAGAGAATGTGCACAAGTATCTTATATGTAAGAGTGCAAATATGTAATGTGAGGATGTGCACAAGTGTCTTATATTAGGAGTGCATGTAGAAGTGTAAGATTCATGTAGATGTGTGCAAGTGTCTTAGAGTCAAGAGTCCATGAAGAGTCATGTATGCAAGTGGCAATATGATAATCCAAGAGTCATGAGACTTGTCATATGGAGAGCAATAGTCAAGTATGTAAAGAATCACATTACTATGGCTATATTATGGAAATAATACTCCATTGAATGTAAATCAAAGGAAATACAAATATCATATTATTGTGTTGTAATAGGAAGAAAAAGAATAAAGCTTGTATACATTTTTGAACAATTAATATTGTTATAAGTTTTCTTTATGCATAGTTCATGAATGACTTAGGCCATTTACATTCATATTTGATTATATATAAATGAATGTTTATTTCAGTATTATATAGGCCTTGATATACATATTAATTTTCTCATTCTACTCATCTTATTATTATTTTGACCTTTAATATTATGGATATTGGGACCTATGATATTTTGTGGTAGTAAATCCTTAAAAATCCTCACATATTGTTCATAAAGCCTCACTTTTAAAAGTGCTCAGCCATTTATTTGACCATTATTTAATTCTTCTATTCATCACCATGCATTCACCAAACATATTAAGAATCCATTTCCATATATACCATACTATTGAACAGTGTCCTACGAGATTGTCTATACTATTAGGACCCCATCCTAACATTATTTTTGTAATTTTCATATGATTAAGTAATGACCCACTTCCAATGTAGGGATCCCTTTATAATACTATTTTGTAATACTTTGTAATAGTATGTGCCAAGTAAGGCACTTAGACAAGTGGGGCCATTTCATGTAACCATTATTAAGAATGTAACCGATGTTTGGTAGAAGATTCTAGCTCGAGTGGCATTTTGCATGTAAGCAAACTCTTAAACTTTAGGTTAGGGTTGCATGAAGTGTATGTTTAAAAGACATGGATCCATGTATGAATGTATCTTTTGCAAATTAATGAAAGTATTAAAGGAGGTTGCCCCATTGAAAAGGCCTGATATTTTGTGTTGCTTTGTGAGATTATTTCATTTCTGCACTTAATTTTTGTGTTGCAATAGTTTGTGTTTCAAGTATTTATGTTTATTTGCAATATTTGTGTGAGTGAGTTTATTTTTAATAGTATATTCTTAACATAAACTCTCCTCCTCCCTTTTAAAAATAACACATTATGAGGGGCCATGAGAACCCCTTTTCATAAAGTTATCCTAGAATAAGATTCTTCTATGACCTACTAGCCAAACAAACATTTTGACTTTAGGAATGCTCAAGCTATCCAAAATATCTCTTCATATTCTTGTGATATTTTTTTTTTTTTTTGTGCTTTACATTATATTCACTTCTTGTCGTGTATTCTCCTTAGCTATTCAACTCCTAAATTAGCTTATCCTTGGCCCCCCTCGAAATAATCATTGTTTTTATCTTTTTGGTCAACTGCCTTCTAGCATCAATGTCTTGTATACTTGTAAAAAATCTTATTTCCATCTGTATCTTCCTTCCCGATCCTTGTACGTAATGTCTAAAACCCTATAACCATATTTGTCTTGAAGTAATCTCACCATGGTTTCAAAATTGGATCCATATCGAGTGATTTTTTATCACACCAAGTATCCATCCAAGTAGAAATATTTTCTCTAGTTCCCACCACCCATATTAGACCTATAATCACTAGATCAATAATTTTTTTAAATAGTTCCATAAAGCAGAACCATTTGAAAGTGAGAATGCAATAAAAATTAAGCTTGGGTCATTGGGCTCAACATACTTAGAAGAATTCATGCCCATTGTCTTTGACTCTCTTTGTATAATATCCAAATTATCTTTCCCCTAAGAGCTAAGTTTGCATCTACAAGAACTCTTAAACCGAGACCTCCCCTAGTTTTATCATCACACATCTTGCTCTATTTCACCAAAGGAAATTTCCTTTTATCATGTAAACCTAACCACAAAAGGACTTCATAATATAGATTAAATTTTTTTCTATCAATTTTGGCATAGTATAAAAGGACATATAATAAGTTGGAATGGCCTGCAAGACTGATTTAATTAGTTGCACTCTTCTTGCTAATGATAACCATCCACCTTTCCATGTTGTTGGTTTATTATAGACTTTAATAATAACTAGATTCCATAATTCTATTGTCATTCTCCTCTAAAATAAGGGCATCCCTAGATAAGTTGTTGGTAAATTTGCCTCCTCCATTTGAAGTAACCTACATATCCCTACTTTGATTCTAGCTAGGGTGTTTAGGAAGTAAATTTTGGATTTTGTCCTATTAACTCTCTGCCTTGACACTCTTTCGTATTCCTTTAATAAGTTATTCAAAGCTTTGGCCTCGTTTATCCTTGCCCTCCCAAAAAGGGTTGTATCATCTACAAACTATTGATGGGTGATGTTATCAATGTTATTACTAACCTTAAGACCACTTATCATCCCATATTTATTAGCCTTCTTCAAGTTCTAACCCAAAACCTCTACCATAATAATGAACAAATACGATGATAGAGGATCTCCATATATAAGACCTCTCTTTGCTTTAAATGATTTTGTTACTAACCTATTGACCAACATTGAAGATGAAACTGTAGAGACGCAAGCTTTAATCCATTTGACCCATTTATTACCAAATCTAATACTAAAAAAAGAACATACCATTTAACCTTATCATAGAATTTACTCGTATCAAGTTTTAAGATCATTGCTCTCACTTTTCTTGAAGTTGTCGAATGCATAACTTCATGAGCTATGATGATCCCATCCAAAATTTGTCTTCCTTTTACAAATCCTCCTTGTTCTTCTAAAATAATTTTGCATAACAAAGGTCTTAATTTATTTACCATAAATCTGGAGATGATCTTATATGCCATATTACATAGGCTTATGGGCCTAAATGAATCAAATAATTTTGTATCCTTCTCTTTTGGGATTAAGGTAAGATATGTTGCTTTTAATTTATAGGGAATGTATTGTTTACCCTAGATTGTTCCATTGCCACCAATAAAGAACCCTTCACTACATCACAATTATGTTGATAGAATGTTGTAGAGAGCTCATCCAAACTTGGGGATTTATCCTTATCAAAAGAGAAAATAGCTAAATAAACTTTTTCCAAAGTAATAGACTCCATTAGTTTCCTACTGTCTTCATTTGTTATAATTGAAGGTACTTCTTGTAGAAGTTTATCATTAAGAACTTCAAACTCTTCTAATCCTATAATATTATAAAAAAAATCATGTCTCCTTTCTAATTTCACTCTAGCCTTCACTCCAAACACCTTCTGTTGATTTAATTCTATAATTCTAGATGTTGATCTCTATACTATTGCCATCCTATAAAAAAGTTTGTATTTTTATCTCCTTTTAACCAAGTATTTCTTGATTTTAGTCTCCAAAATTTCTCTTTATTACTCAAAATGTTATAATATTCACTAAACAACTCCATTTCCTATGAGCTTGGAATATTTGGAAATTTGAAAATTTATCTTTTAGTTCTTTCTTCTCAAAAATATTTCCAAAAGTGTTATTGTTCCATTCTTTTAATCTAGATGCCATTGATTTAATTTGTTTAGGAAGTGTATACAACCCACTATTTCCTAAATAATTCCATATTTGTACTATCATATCAACAAATTGAGGATGGTCTTCCCACATCTATTCATATTTAAAATGTGATATTTTTTGAATTCACTTACCACCATTTTAACTCTTATTGGCCAGTGATATGAACCAATCCTTGTTAAGGTATTAGTTTTAGCACAAGTCCCTTCATCTAGCCAATGATCTGAGAGAATTCATTTGTCTATTTATTTTTCTATTAGGTTATGGCCACTCTTATTTTCGGTCCATGTATAGTTGTCTTATTCAAACTCAACCTCCCATAGATTATTATTTTGAATAAAAGTTGAGAAATCTCTCATACTTTGTGTTAATTTCCTAATTATACCAAATTTTTCATCTAGCTTGGTAATGGCATTGAAATCTCCTATGATCATGAATAAGGTTTCTTAGTATTTAATTCTCATAAATGCTTCAATCCCACTCCATACTTCGCATCTACCTAACTGAGTTTTAGGTCTATAGACATTGATAAGGATGAAATAAATGTTTGCAACGTAACAAGTGACTAAAGTGGTTATCTAATACCTAGTTTTATGAATGGTTACGTAGGAGGTTCTAATAGGATTCCAATATGTTAGAATTCTCATTACCGTTCTTTTAGAATCCACAACATCCCATTAACATATTGGCCATACAAAAAATTTTGGGCTTATTACTTAAACAAAGGTCCTCAATACACCTTTGCTCTTAGGAGTAATTAACACCTCTTATATTCCACAAGATGGTAATCATGTCTCATTAGGGTCTATTGGCCCCGCTTGCGAATTACCAATATTATTTTGTTGTTTGGTAAAGAAAAGTTCAACCAACTTAGTTTATGTTCCTTTCTCTATATTTTCTCTTACTTCCTTGGATTTCACTTGATAATTTAAGGGTTTTCCTCTTTTACCTTGTTTGTATCAGGAGTTGGTCTTATTATTCTATTCCTCATTATTCTTTCACAACTTTCTTTTTTATTATAATTATCCTCTCTTGGCTCTACTATGAAAGCTTTTGACTTGTCCTGCTCAATTTTTGGCATTTCCTTATTAATGGTAGAGGTATTAACATCTAACATTACATTTTATCTACCAATTTTCTTCTCTTGAATGGTGCATGATACTTGAAGAGAGACTTCAAAATATAATAAGATGTATTCTTTAGGTTCATGGAGAATGTTCATCCTTAAATCTGAATCATACTAAATAGATGATTCCTTGTTAAAATTTTGAACTTGTTGTACTGTGTCCTCTAAGCTCTAATTTGATTTTTTTTCATAGGCTAAAGCCTCAAACTTCCAATCTCCTTCCTTATTGGTCTCCACTATTTATTTACTTTCATCTGTCTAGGCCTAATTATTGGAAGTTGAAAACCATCCTCATATGTTTCCATTTGTAAAATTCTCTTATGGTTTTCTACATATGATTCTGTTGGACTCTTCTTAGGGCATGATATTTCAATATGCCCCACCTCATGACATCTTCTACATCTAAAAGATATGTTTTTATAATCTATAGTTTGGATCCACAACTTACCCCCATACTTAAGAATGATTGATCTTGGTAAAGGTTTACTTATATTAATCATGACCAATATCCAAGCATAAATAACCAAGAATCCATTTTTTGTAGTTTTTGAAATCTCAAGGAATTATTCCAAAGTGTTTCCTATTACCTTAAAGGTTTCTATTTCCTAAAATTCAATGGGTAATCCATACATCCTAACCCAAACTGGTACTAGGGATAGATTTACATTTTTAGGCACAAAGCCTTCATACCAACAGGTAAGGAAGAGTCCTGCTCTTCCCACAAACCAAGGACCCCCTTTTAGGGTTATATCTCTTTCCTCCTTGGAATAAAAAATATCTAAGAAGAAACATCTGGGAAGAAAGTATAGAATCACTCCTAGAGACTTCCAATTCATATCAATCCATTTTCTCAAGGCTTAAGTCCTTGGTCAAGACCCATTAAATATACCCAAAACTACCCTATCGTTGAGATATGAGGATCACTCCTCTATGAGGTACTCAGTAACCTCTACTGCTAGAGATTATTATAAGGATTTAGCTGTAAATCGGTCTATATGAAGGAAACTAAAACTCAAATTCTACTAAAGATTACCAAAATATCTTATAGCAATTATAATATAGGGAAAAAAACCTAAAATAATTTACAAGGAAAATTTATAAGAAAAAGAAGAGAAAAAAGAAACTTAGGTCAAAATCTGTATGCCTCGAAATAATGTCTTGCCTCACTAAAACCCTAGCCCTCCATTGCTCTTACTGTCATCCAAACCCTAACTAATAGATTTTTGCAATTTCATTGTTTGCGACTTGAAAAATCGTCATTGCCCTTGTTTCGGATGACTGACTTCATAGGGTCATATCTCCCTCAATATTGCTCTAATTATTTTACATGACCACTCATTTTAAAGCTCTTCATATTCCACACAAATTGGTCTAAAAATCAACTAAATCAAAAAACTCTTCGCAAAGATAAAACTCATAAACGATGAATTATTTTTTGAAAAAATTACCTTACTTTGCCCTAGTTTTGAACAACTGTCTTCAGTCATATCTTCCTCAATACTACTTGTATTCTTTCAAATGATCACTCATTTCAAATATTTTCAAAATCCGCACAAAATGGCATAAGAATCGTTTGAATCGAAAATTCTATGCAAATATATGGCTCTTAAAAGATTGTTCACTTTTCAAAAAATTTGCCCTAGCTTTGTCAATTCATAACTTCGCTCTTAACCCAAGATAACATGAGATAAAGGATTAAGGTTAATTATAAGTTAATAAACCTTAATTGATTAAGATTAATAAGAATATAGTGAAGGTTAACCATAAGCTTGCAGACTAATTACCTCAAATATTAATAATACATTACATTACATAATGATTGCTCATAAGCATAAACATGATTACATCATTCAATAATGACCTTGGCCAATAAAATCGGATAACACATATCTAAACATACTCAAGATGTTTAGCTTATAATATTCTTTTGAAGTTATGATCATATAAGAAATAGTGTGTATGCAACACAAATTACATTAAATAACATAATTTCTAAACAAAATTGATGGTTTGAAAGGTGTAGATGTTTAGCTTACATTATTCTTTTAAAGCTCTGGTCATATAAAAAAAGTGTGTATGCAACACAAATTGCATTCAATAACATAATTTCTAAATAAACTTACATTCAATAACATAATTTCTAAATAAAATTGATAGTTCGAAAGGTGTTGCAAAAACCCCATAGATAATCCCCTGAAATAAATAAATGCATCTAAAAAATGTCATCTTCATGGTTAAAACATGAGCCTCAAATTTTTGGGTCAAAGAGTTTAGGTGATCATTCATATCGACATAGAAGCTTGCATGTGGTGAAATGTTTCTTCATTTTTCTATGGCTACTTGCAAGTAAAAATTTATAGAATGGATGAGATTGCTTTTGTGTTAGTTTCTCTTAATATACCAAGACCTTATAAAATTTGAATAAGATAATATGAAGGTGATGTATATCGAGGTAGTAGACTAATTAGTTTCGTTGAGTGTTTGCCAATTTGATATCGACAGTTCCAATCCTGAGCCCCTTCGGGTCCACTTCACTTGGAGTAAAAGTTTACCAAAGCGACAAATGGTTATAGTGGTAGCTTTCCGAAGAAGACGTTGTTGATTCTCTATATAACAAAAAAAAAAAAATTGAAGATGATGTATTATTAGATCCAATATAATTTATTTTAAAAATAATTTATAACATTCAAGATCCATCCATGGTTGTTATTCATGCACAAATTATCTCACACTATATGTGAGATGATTGCTATATATATTGTTTAACAAGATTTAAACTAGGGTTTTTGTTTGAAACTTCACATTTTTAACCACTTGTGATCATAACATTCTATAGTAAAAGCATATATTAATTTGTTTCACATTAATAAAATTTAGGAATTCATGTTTTAATTGGCATGAACTAAAGTGTTAAAAATGAAGAGATCTAGATTCATTTTTACTGTCATAATGTGATTGTTATAATAAAAATACTATAATAATAACACAATGATAATGGTAGTTTATTACATTACCACTATATAGTTCATCCAAATATTGTGATAACATAGTGATAATGATTGTAATATTCGTAGTAATTTATTAAAATATTGTGATAACACATGGAGGTTTGTTTGAATGCTATGTAGTTTATTGAAATGTTATGAAACACAATGATTATAGTGGTTTGTTGTAATAGCACTCTAAAGTTCATTGTAATACTATAATAAACTTAGTGATGATATCATTGAAAGATTAGGATAATGATGTAATATAAGTGGGTTATTCTAATTGCATATAATTGGTTAAAAAAATAATTACAAAATTAAATAACTTATAAAAAACATAATACACATAAAATTCATTTCAATTTGTCCTTGTTGGAACA
This sequence comes from Wollemia nobilis, assembly GCA_028583015.1. NCBI lineage: Eukaryota > Viridiplantae > Streptophyta > Pinopsida > Araucariales > Araucariaceae > Wollemia > Wollemia nobilis. The sequence goes on from JAQPPZ010000523.1 coordinate 29,852,094, forward strand.
CAACAATGGTGTGGCTTTGGATTCTCATTTAGTTGGCCTATGTTTAAACCACTATACAAGGGACCAAAACCCTTTTAAAAGCTCATTTTTTATCCTAAATATAAAGTCCTTGTTGAGACACTGTAGTAGTATAGCTTTGAGTTCTCATCGAGGAAATCTAAGTATAGCTTTGAGTTCTCATCGAAGAAATCTAAGTTCAAACACAAGGGACCAAGACCCTTTCAAAAACTTACAAAAAGTCTTTGTTGGAACACCTTCATGGTATGGTTTTGGTTTTTCATCCAAAATACTCAAGTTCAAACCACTACACAAAGAACTATGACCCTTTCAAAACCCATGTTTTATTCTTTTTTTTTTTGTTTTGTAAGGGATACCATAGTGGTATATCTTTTCATCCTAATAAAGGAACTGAGACCACCATTTCAAAAAACTTGTGTTTTATTTTATTTTATTTTTATTTTTAAATCATGTGAAGGTTATCATAGTGATATATCTTTAGATTTTTATCCACGGGACCTAAGTTATAAGGAGATCAAAACCTTTTACAAAAAAGCTTAGCTTTACCTTAAAATTTTAACTCAAAATGGATAGGTCGGTTGGTAGTGGCCAAGTGCTCTTCGATGAGCTGAACAAATTATGTGAGGGTTATCGTAGTGATATGTTTTTAGATTTTTATTCAAGGGACCTAAGTTCAAACCTCAATCTTAGAAGATTGAAGCATTTCAAGAAAAACTCGCATTTTACTCTAAAATTTTAACCCAAAATGGATAGGTCGGTTGATAGTGACCGGGTGCTTGTTGGTGTGCTGCCACAGTTTGATTCTTTAGATGATCGAGGTCTCATTGACTTTGTCTTTACCAACAAGCTAGAATTTATAAAAGTTTCTTAACACAAAAAAATCATTTTAAACCTCGTATTTTTAAGTTCATGTATACTCTTTAACATCTTCAATATAAAAAAAATACCCTCTAAATCAACTTTAAAAAATAATTATAAAACAAGACATATTTATAAAATATATCATTGTTGTAAAAGTCCTTGAAATGAGATTCTCTTTTATTGCAAGGGCCTACTAATGAAGGCTTAGATATTCTAAGGAGAAAGTTCAATGTTCAAATCTAAAGATGTATGCCCCCTAATACCCCTAAGTCAATAACTCAATAAAAATGCCTCCACTCACATATAGTGAACCCAAAAAGATTTGATACAAACAGTGCTTGTATAAGAAGTATTACAGGACACCACTTGCATTATCAACAAGGTCTACCGGTAAGGACGCCACTTCCATTAATGGTTATGTGACCCGGGTTCAATCTCCATGGTGGATGTGTATAAGAAGTATTACTAAAAAAAACTTAAATATTTTTTATTTTTTATTTTTATTTTTTGAATTTACATGGTGGAATCGGTAGCCGCCACGAATTCGGACAGGCTGTCTAGCTTTTTATGGCCGCCACGTATTTTACACTGTCCACCCCGAAAGCCGCCACACAGATCTTTGCGTAGTTCGTCCCTATAACCACCATGCCACAATCATTTTAAACCTTTTACACCGCTAAAAACATCAGGAAAGGGACAAGCATTCAGTCCGACAAGGCCCGAGATTCGAACCTTGGACCTCCGCCCCCTTTAGGGTTTGGATGAACCAATTGGTCTACACCTCCGACCTAAAAAACTTAAATATTATTTTAAAGATTAAAGTTTTATTTTTCAAGAGGCTTTATTTCCTATCAACAAATGAGAAAAGTCAAACCGTTTGGGGTTTAGTTTTTTTTTTTTCAGAAGGTTCAAGGTTCTTGGCTTTACAAGGGGTCATGGTTGGAAGGAGACTGCTCAGCCCTATGCATCGGTCGTAAGGGTTTATTATACTATTCATTTAATTTTACCCTAAAGGGATAAGCGGATTGGTAATTGTTTGTCTGGCCAGACACTTACCAAGAAGAGATCTGGGTTCAAACTTTGGGGATGCCAATTTGTAAAGGTAGTAGTCTGCTCTGAATCTTTTGAGTGCACTTCAAACCGATACGATGGTGCGAACCTCGAGTGACCAGTGATCTCCCTCTTACGCCAAATCAACAACAACGAGATGGAATAGGCTTGTTGAGTGCAACCTCGTGGTTTGAATCCTACGCTTATCAATTACTGAAAATAATGTGACTGAAACCAGTTAGTTTATGTATAAAAAATAAAATAAAATAAAATAATATAAAAAGTTTGCTCTTTATGATAACCAAATTAATGCTAAATCTAAAACACAATATTTATAGGATCATGTCTTACAATTATTTAATTATTTAGTTAAAAAAATATTATCAAGTGATAATTTTATAAAGTGATTCTTGTACATATCATTAAATTTAATGCATATAAAGCATTATAATTTTTTCATAGAGAACCTCTATAAACCCTAATTCTTTAATAATATCAAATGAAATTGACCATCTAGGGAATCAAATTGAGGCAGTTCATGGGAAGGTAAAGCATAGGTTTTTCAAATATAAAGTATTATAATTTTTTCATAGAGAACCTCTATAAACCCTAATTCGTTAATAATATCAAATGAAATTGACCATCTAGGGAATCAAATTGAGGCAGTTCATGGAAGGTAAAGCATAGGTTTTTCAAAGGGATCTTAGTTCTGTTGTATCGAGAGTAGAGATTTTTAAAAGGGGTATGGTCTTAAAACCTAAAGACATATCACTAAGGTATCCCTCATAGAACCCTAACTCATTGGGTAATGACAAATCAACAGGACCTGTATGAGGAATCAAAATGGAACTATTCACCCAAAGGTAAAGTAGAAATTTTTAAAAGGAGTTAGATCCTTTTATATCGGGGTTTGAACTTAGATTTTCTAAATGAATACCCAAAGACATACCACTAAAGTATCCTTCATAGAACTAAAATTTTACATAGGTTTTAAAAAGGGTCTAATTTATAGAATGATTGAATTTAGGTTTTTATGAAAACCCAAAAACAAACCACAACCCTAAAAAAAATTAAAATTAATTGATTTCATTAAAAAATGAAATTCTAATCTTGATTAATCTTTTATATATATATAAACTTTTTATTAATGAAAATCAGCCAATTTTAGAGTTATGGTATTAATTAAAATCAGCCAATTTTAGAGTTATATTTTTTTTAATTAATACCATAACTCTAAAATTGGCTGATTTTCATTAATAAAAAGTTCTAATCTTGCTTAATCTTAAAAAAACAAATATATATTAAATTATTATAATATCACTTAAAAATATTTTTATTGCATGTAAACTAAATTTAATCAATTCAATTTTACATCAAATATATATTTTTAATAAAATAAACATATCATCCACTTTAGTCGGTCCTCTCTAAGTAAAGAGATGTTTTGAACGAAATATTTCTCTTCGTAACAAATGATAAAAATAAAAAAAGGGCCACGGCCGACAAAACCGTTCTTTTCTAATAAAAACTTATCAAACTCCGGTTATTTAAAGCCGATCGAGGGTTCCCACAAATCAAATTAGCTACTTGTTTATTCTAAAAATTAGGGCAGTGCGAGGCTACGGAAGATAGCCGGTATCGACAACCGGAAAACTTGCAGATCTTAGAGTAGAAGAGGTAAAGCAATACCCTAAGTTCTGCCTCTTTGGTGCTATTGCTGCTGCTGCTCAACCTTGCTGCTCTCTGCTCTTCCATCATTTTATTCATCTTTGCACTTTCTTCATTCAGGTAGGCCATATCATCGCCCTTTAAACCCTTTTTTGGAATAGCAGGAGGGTTTCTAAGATTTGTTTTGACGTTTGTTTTGTATATTTGAGGTTGAGGGGTTTTGATCCGTGGTATGGCGTGGGTATATTTGTTTATTTGCGCTTATGGATTTGTTTCATTGGATGATAACCACCCCAAGATTTCGGCGGCAGCGATCTGGTCTTCAAATGGGGGTTTGTTTCCTTGGGGCTTGTAAAGGGGTTTGTTTCGCGGCTAATGTGGAGTTTTTTTTTGGGGTTTTGCAGGGATCATAATCATGGCAGGAATGGCAGCAGACGGAAGTCAGTTTGATGCTCGTCAGTATGACGCCAAAATGAATGAGATGTAAAGAAAGAAAATATTTGGGTCTTTTTATTTTTAATTTTCACTCCTTGTTTGTTTATAACCGTCGGTGGATATCTGCGGGTTCATGCCGTGTTAATGACGTTTAATGTTTGCTCAGACTTTCGACCGAGGGGGTTGATGAAATGTTCGCTAGCTATGACGAAGTCCACGACACATTCGATTCTATGGGATTGCACGAAAATCTCCTCAGAGGCATCTACGCATATGGTATGCCGCAAACAAAAAAAATTTTCGTCACTTTTTTCTTTGATGTTTGGGGTTATGGTGGGAAATATGGGCAGTTGAATGTTACTTAGGGTTTTGTTTTGTGGATTATGGTGGGAAATCTGCCCTTTTGAATGTTATACGTAGGGTTTTGTTTTGTGGGTTAGGGTTTGAGAAGCCCTCTGCGATCCAACAGAGGGGGATAGTGCCCTTTTGCAAAGGTCTGGATGTGATTCAGCAGGCCCAGTCGGGAACGGGCAAGACAGCGACGTTCTGCTCGGGAATTCTGCAGCAACTGGACTATTCTCTGGTGGAGTGCCAGGCTCTGGTTCTCGCTCCCACCCGCGAGCTTGCACAACAAATCGAGAAGGTCATGCGCGCTCTTGGAGATTATCTGCAGGTGAAAGTTCATGCCTGCGTGGGTGGGACGAGCGTTCGTGAAGATCAGCGTATTCTCATGAGCGGTGTCCATGTCGTGGTTGGGACTCCCGGGCGTGTTTTTGACATGTTGCGCAGGCACTCTCTCCGCGCTGATTATATCAAGATGTTTGTGCTAGATGAAGCTGATGAAATGCTTTCCAGGGGTTTCAAGGATCAGGTAAAGCCTTTTATATTCTGGATATGCGCTCCTAATAAAAGCAATTTTGAAGTTATCTTTTAATATTTTTGTATTATAAGATGAAATCTTTAAATTTTAGCGACTGCTAATTAATGACATACCTTATTGTCCCTTCACCTGTCGAATAATTTGGGATCAACCTGTTTGCGCGTAGACTGTTGAATGGGCATGATTGGTTGCCTTTGTATTTTGTTCTTATTTATTTTTTCTTAGTAAGCAAAATTAATATTCTTAGATATATAGCTCTAAGTTGCCCTCCTATTAGACATTACAATCTTCATGTGACTATATTTTTATGGTAGTGGTGTCAACCATCTTACTGTATTGCCCTTGAAGGATTTTTCAAAGCCTACCTCCTCTGCCCCAAGTACTAGTTGATTGATATCTACTACTTGTATGCTCGGTTTTAGAGGTTGCTTTATGATTATCTGTTCTGGGTGTAATTTCAATGTTGTTAAAATGAATTTCGGTGAGAGATTGCTCCCATTATTATCAAACATTTAGACGTGTCCTGTTTTCTTTATTGATGGATCTTTCCATGTTTAGTTAAACTAGGATAAAGTCACCAATAATTTTTCACTACAATAAAACTGAGAAGACTTGTTTCTGCTTAATGCTAAAGCAAATTTATGCCAGTCCAAGCTATATCAACAGACTATTGAACAACAAGACATATGCATGCATATGTTGATGGGTTGAATAAAAAATATGAATAATATATGATTTAACTGATTGATAAAGCTCAAAAATGGTTGAATCAAGGCTTTTTTTCGAATGTGCGTGTATGCATAATTAGATTGTACTAGATTGAATCCGAGTTATATTGGCCAAGTGATCTTAAATAATATGCCAAGTAACGTGAGAAAGTATGGTTTGAGAATAACACCCATTTTTTATTAGTTTTCATATTCTAGGAAGTTCGAAATCTCCTCAATCCTTGTTAATTTACTCACTTCATTGTTGTTAAAGGCTTGAGATATATTGCTTGCTTTTGTTTGCTGCTTCAAAATATCCTGATTTTCTCCTAATTCAACCACTTCATTGTTGTGTTCTTTCAGATCTATGATATATTTCAGCTTCTTCCTCCCAAAATTCAGGTTGGTGTTTTTTCTGCCACAATGCCTCCTGAGGCTCTGGAGATCACCAGGAAGTTCATGAATAAGCCTGTGAGGATCCTTGTAAAGAGGGATGAGTTGACACTTGAGGGTATTAAGCAATTCTATGTCAATGTTGATAAGGAAGATTATAAACTTGACACACTGTGTGATCTGTATGAGACTTTGGCTATCACTCAAAGTGTTATCTTTGTGAACACCAGAAGAAAGGTTGACTGGCTGACTGACAAGATGAGAAGTCGCGACCATACTGTCTCAGCTACTCATGGTGACATGGATCAAAATACCAGGGATATTATTATGAGGGAGTTCCGTTCTGGATCTTCCCGTGTTCTAATTACTACTGACCTTCTGGCTCGAGGCATTGATGTGCAGCAAGTATCACTGGTTATCAACTATGATCTTCCCACTCAGCCAGAAAACTACCTACACCGAATTGGTCGCAGTGGCAGATTTGGAAGGAAGGGTGTGGCAATCAATTTTGTGACGAGGGATGATGAAAGAATGTTAGTGGACATTCAAAGGTTCTACAATGTGACTATCGAGGAACTTCCCTCCAATGTTGCTGATCTTCTGTGAGCTATAGCGCTGGAAATTTGGAAGAAAGGTCTGAGAAGGTCTAATTATCATTTTTATTGTCAGACAATTCTTTATCGTACCTCAGAACAAGTGAGGTGTTTTCAGTAGTTATTTTTGGAGCATATAAATCTCAGTTTTCTGATAATTTGAGTAGGTTTTGGGTGACAAAAGATTTTATATTTTACCCTAATAGGGACTTGGCATTATCTTTGAGTTCTTTCATATTTGTATTGTCCAAGAATTTCTTAGGGGTTAAAGACAAAAGAAATTTATTGGATGTTTTGAGTTCTGTATTGTGTAGTCTGTTAAATTGTTATCATATGTGGGGTGCAGTCTTCCAAATTTTGTCCTATTTGGATTATTCATGTTATCATTTATTGTGTGAAATCAGGCTTTGAGCCTGATAATATTTGATGCAATTTTTTTCCATAATATACATACAGTTTAGAAACATGATTGTGTACATATTTGCTTTGCTGTTATTATTTTTGAATTTATTATATGGGATGGAAATGGGCTGCACCTGTTTTACATCATGTCTACATGGTGGTATTACAAAACGTTTGGCAATTATGTTGTATCATTTGGCAAGATGCAAACCCTGTTCTTCTGCTTGAAAGTTGAGGAATCTAACTGTTGAGCTAATTATTTGTCTTTATGTTATTTTTTATTTGGGTATTTCTGTTGGCTTGTACAAGATTCTGTTGCTAGTGAAGAGGCAAAAGAAAATGGTGTTGCCGTTCTTTCTCATTTGGTGTTTCTGTTGGCTTGTTTAAGATTCTGTTGCTAATGAAGAGGTAAAAGAGAATGGTGTTGCTGTTCTTTCTAATTTGGTATTTCTGGTGGCTTGTATAAGATTTTATTGCTAGTGAAGAGGTAAAGAGAAAATGGTGTTGCTGTTCTCTTTCTAATTTGGTCATTTTTAGTATAAAGTAGGATTGGTTTGTAGGGTTCTATTGCTATTATTTTTCCTTTCCTCGATGAGTTAGGAGAATATGTACATTGTTTCTCTATTGCTTTATATCTAGGTCACGCATTTAGCAAGTGTGAACTCCATAATTACCCTAAGAATGTTGGCCAGTTTTTTATTATATTTTACTAAATTGTAGGTAATATGAATAATAAGCTGGTGTCTGTCTTTGAATTTGGGATGCCACACTTGCAAGAGTATCATCCAATATTACTTGTTATGGAATAGCCTTGTGAGAAGTTTACATTGTTTTGATTCAGAATTTATCTTTCAAAGTTTTTGGCTTTTGAAAACTGCATTTGCCTTAAAACTGTTTCTTTTGAAGTTATTGTTTTTTGAAGGTGTTTGGAAAATTACAAGTGGAATTTATGAGCTTGTAAAGCTTTTGCTTCTATGGTAGTTGTTTTCAGTGAGCAGCTTTGGGTTTACTTTATTTGAAACATGTCAAATAAAACAGCAAAAGAGCAAAGAATATTTTCCATGTACATTGTGTAAATAATACTAATAGAACTAGGGAAATGTCAAAGATTAAATGGGGTGGCTGCTACTGTTCTGTTATAGTGTTTGGCCCCAGTAAGCATAGTCTGTAAAATAACAGTGAAGAAGTTGAAAATTGTTGGCGTGGCTTCATACCGTTTTAATGTAGATATTGTGTCATGTTATTAGAAATGTTAATGCAATTGAAGTGTTTAATAGATGAATTATGAAACTGAAATTTGTTGGTTTGCTTCACCTTGAAATGCAAGGGATGCAAAATTAAAAAAAAAAAAGTGATCAAACTTGAAGATATGGGGGGTTTAAAGGGCTAATTTATGTTCATCTATGACAAAGGTTCTTTGGGGTTTCTCTTCAATAGAGAAACAAATCCTCATCGTACCAGCTGATCTATTTTCTAGATGAGATGCAGATATGCAAACTAAACCTCATTTTGACAGTAATTCAAGTGAGAATGGGTTTCTGCATATACTTACAGAGTTGGTCTTATTGATGACTGGGAATATGGATATGGGTCAAGCTTTGTATATTTAGAATGTCCAGGACTTTGAGGGCTATCTAGGTCACAGACTTGTATTGTAAATGTCTCGAACTTAATGGATATAAATTAACCCAGATTAGGATGATGCTGGTCTGTGGATATCATGGATAGCTTCTCCTGCTTGCCTTCTTCTATGACATGGTCTCTCTGATTCACGAAAACGGTATTTAATTGTGTTGACCTTTTATTTTAACATCATTCTAGGCATTATGAAGCTGTTGAAACAAGCATATGGAGAAGGCATTCAAGTTGGCTCACAGAACATCAACTCAGATACAGAGCCAAGGTTAAGGAGTCTCAACGTTAAAGAGTCTCAACTTTCTTGCTGTTGAAGATACAGACTGCACTGTAGATGTTGTCAAGGACTGCCAAACTGGTGTGTATACCTGCATAAATGATATTGGCAATTTAGATTAGCTCATTTGGATTGGGATTCATTCCATGTAGCAAAATCTCTTGATATTTAACTAGCAAGCATCAAATTTACCATTTGAAGTAGCTTATACGAACCATGTCGACTGCCAATATTCTTTCCCATGACTACTTTCTTCATAGATGATACTCTTCCTTTATAAACAACTTCAAATAACTGCAAATGCGGACTTTGCCATGTTTTTGTTGAGGTTTGCTTTAAAACAATGTGCAAACCCTTTGGAGATGGTGAGGCCAACCCTTAATGTTTTCAGTTTGACCCTATCTATTACGTCACAAGTGTTGCTGTGAAATTCTGTGAGATAGGCGTCTGTTAAATCCACAAAAATTATTGGAATACACAGTTCAAAGTTGAGCATGGAATTAAAAGATCATACCAAGTTATGAAAACTCTAAAACTCGTTGTAAACAACCAATAACATCACACGGTTTCGTACATCGAGATTTGACTTTATGTTCAGAAATTGCAGGGTATCCAGCCAATGGGTGCTATCTATTGCCTCAAGTCCAAAAATCAGGGATATAATTATATTTCAGTGTATGGGGATATCTGCGCGTAGAGAGGAACATTAAACCTAGATCCAAACAAATTTGGGGAAGGGTTTTCAAGGCATTTTTAAACCGTATGTGATCTTAGTTCACCTGACAGATACAATTGTTACTTCAAAAAAAATATAATGTATATATTAAAATGAGCTATATATATCTATATATATATATATATATATATATATTAAAATGAGATATATATATATATATATATATATATATATATAATTTCGAAAAGATTTTAACTTCAATTTTGAGGAGAAATCTAATCTATTAAACTCATACTAGTACATTATAATAATATAAATATTTTATTTCTTTGGTACATTATAATAATATAAATATTTTATTTCCTTGTTACATAAGGGAATCAGTAGCATTTTAACTTCAATTTTGAGGAGAAATCTAATCTATTAAATTCATACGAGTTAATTTTAATAATATAAATATTTTATTTCCTTGTTATATAAGGGAATCAGCAACACCTTTGTCAGTATGGGACAGGGCATTAGATCGAAATTGGATGTTGTCGCTATAAACCCCATTGGATTTTTGCTTGTACCGGACAAGTTATTGGAATGCAATTGTACGTTATCATTATAAACCCCATTGAATATTTGCCCGTACGGGATAGGGCATTGGATTTGGATTGAATTTGGATGTTGTCATTGTAAACCCCATTGGATCGAACTTGGTAACACCTTTGCCTTTACGGGGTAGGGCATTGGATCGAACTTGGACACTATCACTGTAAACCCCATTGGATCAAACTTGGATGTTGTCACTATATTGATTTAGTTTGTTATTCTTTACCTAATTCCCTTGTTTATTATAGATCAATTCTTGAAAATAATGAAATCAAGAGGCAAATCTAAGAATTAATTTATAAGTCATATTGGACCAAGTTGTTCACCATGTAGTACTCCAATTATCTTAGCTCCAAAGAAAGATGAAATTTGGAGACCTTGTATTAACTATAGAGCTTTGTTCACCATGTAGTATTCCAATTATCTTAGCTCCAAAGAAAGATGAAATTTGGAGACCTTCTATTAACTATAGAGCTTTGAATAAAATTATTACGAAGAATCGTATTCACTCCCTTAGATAGATGACTTATTGGACCAACTCTATAATGCAAAGTTCTTTACTAAATTGATCTTAAATTCGACTATCATTGAATACCCATAAATCCCACTAACATGAAATATTGCATTCAAATCCAAGCAGGCTTTATTTGAGTGGTTGGTTATGCCTTTTGAATCGACCAATGTACTTTCCACATTCATGAGGATGATGGATGAAATCGAACTTGGTAACACCTTTGCCTTTACGGGGTAGGGCATTGGATCGAACTTGGACACTATCACTGTAAACCCCATTGGATCAAACTTGGATGTTGTCACTATATTGATTTAGTTTGTTATTCTTTACCTAATTCCCTTGTTTATTATAGATCAATTCTTGAAAATAATGAAATCAAGAGGCAAATCTAAGAATTAATTTATAAGTCATATTGGACCAAGTTGTTCACCATGTAGTACTCCAATTATCTTAGCTCCAAAGAAAGATGAAATTTGGAGACCTTGTATTAACTATAGAGCTTTGTTCACCATGTAGTATTCCAATTATCTTAGCTCCAAAGAAAAATGAAATTTGGAGACCTTCTATTAACTATAGAGCTTTGAATAAAATTATTACGAAGAATCGTATTCACTCCCTTAGATAGATGACTTATTGGACCAACTCTATAATGCAAAGTTCTTTACTAAATTGATCTTAAATTCGACTATCATTGAATACCCATAAATCCCACTAACATGAAATATTGCATTCAAATCCAAGGAGGCTTTATTTGAGTGGTTGGTTATGCCTTTTGAATCGACCAATGTACTTTCCACATTCATGAGGATGATGGATGAAATCCTACATCCCTACACCAACTCATTTATGGTAATCTAGTTAATGACATTTTCATCTATAGTAAGACATGGGAAAAACATTTGTAACATGTTCAATGGGTTCTTTAGACTCTTCAAAGACAAACTATCTGCTAATTTGGAGAAGTGTTCATTTGGCATGACGAAGATTTTGTACTTCAAATATACTATTGACAAAGAGGGAGTCCATGTTGACCCTAAGAAGATTAGGTAATCAAAGACTAGCCTACCCAAAAGACTCTAAAAAGTGTTAGCTTTTGAGGATACATGTAGCGGGAGAGATCTATCACAGGTCCTAATATAGTTCCTGAAAAGGCTTTGGATTCCTTGCTAGTGTTTACCAAAGAAAGCACAATCATCATGTTGGAACACTTGTAGCATATGGATAGACATTTCAATGTGCACAATGTCACAAAGCAAAATATAGCCCTCAGGTGGCATCTTTAAAAGGGAAACTTGTAGGTGGTAAGTCTCCCCACCCATGCGATTGATAAGAATTGGAAATAGATGTCCATCTAGTTGATGGATTGTTTCAAGGAAGAATGACCTCTACTTTTGGACTACTTGATTGACATCATGTAAGACTTTGGTGAGACAATGGAGGACTTCAATGGCAGGTTCCATGAAGCCTAGAGGACTTTACTAGTCTCTACTATAAAGAATTTGATGAACTTGATATTCTTGATCTACATGATATCTCATTATGAGGCCCTTTTATATAGGAAGATAGATACCTTGGCCACCACTCTACTTAGCTGTACAAGAGGACACCTTGCACATTGACATTTGTGCATTTATTACATTGCTTGAAGTAACTAGCTAACTTCCCCCTAAAGTAATCTCCTACTCTTACTATGTACCAAAGGTAGTACATTTACATGACCCAAATGATGTAATATACTCTAACTGATTTACAACTTTTTGGATCTTTCAAATTAGAGGTTGACCTAGACCAAGAGACCAAAGGAGGTTCCAAATCTAAGTTCCATTGGGGAGATACATGACAGAAGGTATTTTAGAGGTTAAAGGACTAATTGTGTTCAACTCCTACATTTTTTATACTTAATTTGCATTAACCATTTGAGGTAATGGTTAATTCATTAGAGTACACATTGGAAGCTATCGTCACACAACATGGGTATTCAATTGCCTATCATAGTGAAACATTCAATGAAGCAATTCAAAAATATCCCACTTACAACATAGAGCTCTATGCCATTATTCAAGCATGTAAATAGTGGAAGCAATATGTCTTGGAGAAGAAAAGCATTGTCCATATAGATCATAGACAATTGGGGTTTATTCAAACATAGAGTAAGCTAAAGAATAAGAAACACCAAAACTAGGCCACATATTTATAGTAGTTTAATTTGATTACCAAGCACAAGAAAGAGAATGCCAATTTAACAACATATTGTTTGAGCTAACCTCTAGTCATATCACTCACTACCATTTTGATTCCTATAGGTACGATACTTCCAATTAGTCCACTTTGTATGAAGTAGATATTGCTTTTGTAGATGCAAATTGGGCTCTTCATGTGGGTAAGCATATTTATGATATTTTTTTGCAAGATAACCTCCTCTACCACATGATACATATTTATGTACCAACTATTGAGAACTCATATTTTTGGAAAGTCCACTTTAGCAATGTAGTAGGTCACTTTGGGGTGGAAAATGTTGTAAGTACTTTCAAAGTACTTCTATTGGCCCAAAATGAGGAATGATGTCTAGAGGTACATCGAGTCATGTGCCCCCTACACTATTTCCAATCCAATCAACAAGAAACAAAGATTGTATATACCATTGCCAATGCCATCCAAGTGTTAGGAATCTATATCCATGGTTCCTCTTAAGTTTAACCACATCTAGGCACGGTAATGATTGCGTTTTTGTAGTAGTTGATCATTTTTTAAAAACAACTATCATGATTCATTGTAAAAAATCCATTTTAGTTGACTATAAAGATTTATTTTAGTTATGTTTGAATCAAATTTGGATCTCCAAAGTCCATTGTCTTTGATAGGATAGGAATTTTTTAAGCATTTTCTAGTCTACGCTATGGAGTATGATGGACAACAAGTTGACCATGTCCACAACCTTCCATCCTGAGATAGAATTGGTTAAGAAACAACAATTAACTTCCACCCCATAGAAATGCGTTGCAAGAGCTTTAAACTTGTATTAAATGAAAAGCAATACCAAAGGAACTTAGTGTTAAATCCAATGGCCCAACATTGAGTGAATGAAGGAATAATCGAGCAAAGGAAATGGTGTTATATGAACTCAACTCAACATTTAAAGATTTATTTGTGCTAGTGATGTGGGTTATCATATTAGAAAGAAATAAATATATCAATGCAAATGGTCTGTTGCAGAAAGTCAAAAATAAGAAATAAGAGGTGTTACAATAACCCCTTTAGGGAATTGGACAATCACATGATTGTTAACCTTCCCAATTTTGTTAAAAATACTTTCACACGAAAGGAAATGGGTTGGATTCATATAAAGGTCTCTCTTTAATTTTGTGGACATCTTTTTATTTTTGTGATTGGGTTTTCTTTTATTTTCTACTTATATTTTGATATACAAAATATATATTTCATGCCTTTAAAACATAATTATTTTGAGAAATAACCTCAATGAATGTAGTATATGCAAAAGAATTGTGTGAAATATAGATCAAGTTGGTATCAAAGCTAGAAAAATTAGTGCAAGAGCTTGGAGAACTGTAGCCTAGAGCAGGGACCAAGAAGAGCCAGAGCTTAGATTAGGGGCAAGATGGATTAGAGTCTAGAGCAAGAGCTGAAAGATTCATAACCTAGAGTAGGAGCATGGAGAATGAATCCAAAATCTAAAGCCAAAAAAGCTTGAGCAACTATCTAAAGAGAAAAAAGACTCCAAAAGAGATCTTGGAGAGCTTAAACCAGAAACTAGAGACAAAAGAGCTCGAGTAGCTAACCAAAGAGGAAAATAGAGGTTTTGGAGACAAAAACTCCAAAAATCAAGGAGGTTTAATTTTGTGGTAGCTATAAAGTCATCAATAAAAAAAGGTGTCCCATTAACCACTTTTTGAAATGCAACAATCACAATGATTTAGCTTCCCAATTTTGTTAAAACTTTCTATATAAACCTAATTACAAAAATAGAAAGATATGCAAAGAAAGGTAGAAAGAGAGATCTTGGGTGAATCTAATACATCTCCTTTTTCATTGGAGATTCAATCCTGAAAAAGGAAGATATATTAGATTCATCTTAATATCTCTTTTTCTATTGTTTTGGACATATCTTTTCATTTTAATAATTTTATTTTATTTTTTTGCTTATGATTTCCTTTGTCTCTACAACATAATTATGTTTACTTGCATATTACTTTCCAAAAAGTATTCTAAAGCATACATTCACCATAATCATATGCAATAGAAGAGTGAAATAAGAGTAACAAACAAAATAAAAGGATAGAGATGATAAAAATAAGGTGTGGATACCTGTAGACACCTCGATATCATACCACATGAATTGATACAATGGATCAATGATTAGGGGACATTTATATTATATATCTAATCCCCAATTATTATTACATATCAAGTTAACCCAATTCGACATAGCTTGACTTAAAGGTTAAATTTCGATTACAAGGTTAATCATAATGATGGTTTAATTGATTCCTTTGGAGGTGAATAAATCGAGATTGCTTGTATGCTTACATAGAGGACACCCATAGGATTATATAAAGGTTACCTATAGGGATACATAGTGAATGTTTCTATGTTTACATTGCACGTGTCCATAGGCTTACATCATCATTGTCAGCCTTGGCCAATAAGGTAAGATTAATGATATTTTGACACTCTCCATAATATGACATGAGGGGCTAAGAAGACATTAGATATTGCACTATTTTCCCCCCATAATGAATGCTTGAGTAGGCCAATGAATCTTGATCATGAATTCTACTATTAACTCTTGTTAAGTTACATAGACAGGATCAACCCTTCCTCAAATATGAAGACATGACACTACCTTCTAGATCAAATATGGGCTTCCAATGAGAAGACCATCAACATGTAATATAATGACCACAATTCGTCCTTCAATATAAAAAACAAATAGCTAAATCATTAAGCAATAGATACAAGTATTCGAATAATCAACCCCTAGTATCTGAGAGGAACCTGGAGGAACAAGGCATACCTTGCATTGACCATCCAAAGTACACTCTTGAAATAAACAAATATTCTACAACATTACAATAGGTCCTTAAATTGATGTATTCAATGCAAAGAGCTCGAAAAACCATGTGAAAAAATAGGTTCAAAATGCTTTTGTAAGCAAAAGTTATGGTCAATGGAAGTTTGTCCTCCAATATAGCCCAAGTAACATTTTTGAGAAATATCATTTTTCTTAAAAGTCCCGATTTTTCTATAATGAGTAATAATAAGGATTTTTTTGTACTGCTCCTTACATTACCAAAAAGAAGAAATCTTCCTTGTATTCCGATGTTATCGCTCCGTTTTGGCTTTGACACCATGTTGGATTTCATATTACCTTCCAAAAAGTGTTTCGAAACTTAGATTCACCACAATCATATGCAAAATAATATAGAAGATCAAAACAAGAGTAATAGACAAAATATAAGAATAGATATTATTGAAATAAGTAGGGGGGTGCCCATAAACACTGCCATGACATCACATCACATAAACTAATATAATGGATTAGTGATCAAGGGTTATTTATAACATATACCTAATCCCCAATTATGATTACATATCAAGTTAACCCAAGATGACATAATTTGGTTTAAAGTTAAACTACAATCACAAGGTTAACTATAGTGATGGTTTAAGTTAGGGGTTAATGCATAGATGGTTGTAGGCTTACGTAAATGATGCTCATAGGCTTACATAAAGGATTCCTGTAGGCTTATATTGCACATGCCCATAGGCTTATATTAAGAGCGTCTATAGACTTACATCACCACCACCATCATCATTAGTTGTTGGCAAACCTCGTTAAACTTGGTGCATGGAAAATATGTTTGTATGCCAAACATAGATCAACAAATGTAAGATATATTAAATTGTTGAAATTGTGAATATTCCCTACAAATATTTTTAGACATTGGTATACAAATTTTGATTGAATAAAATTATTTTATGACCTTTTATGTGAAGGTCTACATTGGATCTCATTCTAAAAGAGCCTGTTTTATTATAAAATAATATTAATGTAGCACCTAGAATTAATATCCACAGAGCATGTTAAGTTTGGATAAATAAATGCTAAGTTTTTAGCCTAATGGATCATCCCTAATAATATTTTTGAAGTCACTACCCATAAATAAGGACTTTGGTGTTTGATGAAGTAAATTTTAAAATATTATATAAAATTATGAAAATAAAATTCAATGGAAGGAAGAGTGCAAGTTTCATATGGTGGTAAGGGTGTATCACCCCATATTAATATTCCTAAATTTTTAATGTACAAGAAGAATGATTAAGAAGACAACATACTCATCATATTGGGCTCAAATTTGATATGCTTGTTCATATTGATATCTGGGTATGCATCTCATATCTTAGTGGCTCATTGAATGATATATTTGGTGCATCAATAATATCATAAATGTATTTTAACAACACAATATTTTAATACAAATTCTAACGTATCCATACCCTTGCATCCTTTCATTTTACAAATTTAAGGGAGGGAAGAGTGCAAGTTTCATAATGTGGTAAGGGTGTATCACCCCATCTTAATGTGCCTAAAATTTTAATGTACAAGAAAAATAATTATGAAGACGATATATGGAATGAACCTCTTATGCTAAAGTGAGTATTTCACCTGAAAATTCCTATTTTGGAGCTATATTAAGACAACAAATTCTATATCAAGGATAATTCTAATTGCAATTACAAAGACTAATGACAAAAGTAGAATTAATATTGCATTTACAATAATAGAAACATTAAGTATGCAAAATATTGTGACAAAAGCAAATCTATTAATATCACTTGTCTCTTTGAAGGGGCAACCTCCTTTACAATATATTGCAATCTTCTCTCCCCCTGTGAAGATTACATCCTTGCCTTTTTATAAGGATTACAAGCATATTCCTATGATCTTAAATTAACATTATTCCCTGATTTTCTTACCTATCCATTCTCCTACCTACCTACATAACTTGACATGTGGCCCTCTTCATATAGTCCATATGGTAAAATAACATAAGCCAACACGAATTACATTCATGGGGTAAGTATGATGAATTTTTAAGCCTTAATGTTGTTAGCTTTTGATGCTATATATTTAAGGAAATGCAACCACAAGGACTAAAATGAGCATGCAATATTAAATATATGATAATGGCAATATACTAAGCAGGAAAAACTCATGAGAAACTTCTACAATAACTCATAAAACTACCATTAATGAAAGATAACGAAAATAGGATGTTCATACAAAATGTGGAGATCTCAAATGCTCCATGCTTCATACAAGTTCTACATTGTGTCTAACTTGTATTCTACTCTCCTATCTATTCTCTACTATTCTCTATGCTCCTCTCTCTTATCTATCAAAGGCCTATATATAATGAGATATGTCTCTTGGCCTTTCACCTACCTATGACTCTTCATCTTCCTATTTTATGACTCATGTACACATGGACTACATGCACATTTACATCATCAAGTACTTTGCACATCCTAACAACACTTGTGCATTTATTACATATAAAGTAAATACTAATCAAACTCATAATCTAGAGATGTACCCAAGGTGGTACATTGACATGTACCAAATAATGTAATATATTCCAACACCCCCCTGTATTACATTATTTGGTTATTGAAGACTTTAGTCTTCAATATGGTCTTCGTATTTCATATGTTCTTCAACTTGATCTGGTTCATGTTCTTCTTTTGGTTCAGTCTTCATTTTATTCCTGGAGCTCATGTTATCTTATCTTGTCTTCTTCATTCCACTGCTTTTTTGTATTTCATAGTGATTGATAAGATCTTTGTTCTTGAAATTTTCCAAGTATCCTTGATGAACAAGAGATCTCATTATCTTGCAAGTCATAAGTGGATCAAAATTGATCCATTTTATTTCCTTTTGTTCTTTGGATGACCTTTCTTCTTGTTCTCCAAAAACTTCAAACTTGAACTCATTATTAGTAGATGCTTCAAAAATAAGAACTTGAAAAAGATAATCTAATATGAATATCAATATCTCTTCAAATATTCTATAGTACTTATCTTTATAGTAACAAAAAAAAGATGAGTGAGATTTTCCTCCACAATATTTACATGGATGAAAAGTCCAATAGTTTGCTTTCTCATGACCAGTCTTGTTGCAATAAGTACATTGTGAAGATATCCCTACTCATTTGTTACTTATTTTTGGAAATTCAAGTTCATCCATTTCCTTGATAAAATGGTAAAACCATTTGTGTACAATAGAAGCTAATCTACCTTTACTTCTTTCATAGATTTGTAGGATGTCTTTCTGATCAATGTCCTTTTCTACCTTTTGAGTATGGTTTTTGATTTTATTCCCAATATCTCCATTAATATAGTTGTCATCAATTCCTTTCATCATGTCATTGGAATATGTCTCTGTAGAATCTACTTTTGCCAAACTATTAGCTTGTGAATTCTCAAAAGTCTTTCTAAGCCATATTGGTTCTTCTCTTCTAATTGCATTTTTTCTATTATCATTTCTAGAATCAAGTATGTCTCTGAACCATTTTGATTCCTTGAATCCTATATACTTAATAAGATTTTCCATAGTTCTTTTTAAAGTAATTTTTCTTGTAACTCTTTGGTTTAAAAAGAACAATTTTGGTAGAATTTTAAAATCTCTAAACCTTTGAGGTTGACTACCTTATGACTCCCTAGTTTTGAGGTTTTTGTCCAACTTGGAATTTGAGTATAGGATCAAATTTGATATAATCTTTTCAAAATTTTAAATTTTGTAGAATACTTTGTATCTCCCAAGTGTTTTGAATATACTATGGTTTTGATAAAGTGCTTAGCTTTCTTAATTTTCCTTTGAGTTGAATTCCTTTTATCTCCCTAATGTTCAACTACTATTCTTCACCTTATTTCTCCCTATTTGTGAATAGAAAGCTAAAGATAATTTTAATGCACTTTCAATTGATAAAATTTTCTATCTTCAAGACTTTAGAGTTGGAATCCTTATGTCTCATTAATTTGAGAAAGAGATTAATTTCAATGTAGTTTTCCAAATTTTCAACAACTTTATGTAGTGCTTCAATTTGTAATGGTATGGTTTCTAAATTTCAAAAACCTAAATTGGTGTTGAACTCCTTATAACTCCCTAATTAGAAATTTAGAAAATAAAGGATATTTGTAAATTTAATGTTTCAATTTCAATATAGAAAACCTTATTCCTCCTAGTTAAATTATTTGCAAATATTTCAATACTTGAATTTCAAATAATGCAATTTCAAAAGGTTCTCAAGTTAAATCCTCCTTACTTCAATAGTCTTTCAAATCAATCAATAAATCATCTAAGGTTGTAATTTACCAATTTATTTCCTTATATCTCCATTCATTTAATTAACTAAACTTACCCTTAGTATTGATAAACCTTATGCCTCCTTGCCCTTTCCCTTCCCTCTCCCTTGAATGCGTGTTGTTGCTAGTTTGGGCTCTTCAAACCTAAATATATTCTTTTTATTACATGCCACATGGAACTCAATGTATTCTTTGGGTGTTACTTCTTGTTGCTCTACCCAATTAGGTGGCATTATGACAAAGTAGGCATTACTTTATGACATGTGTCCTCCTTTCTCAATGAGAGTTGGTTTGAAGCAGTTTCAATGACTGTTGCTGCTCTTTTCTTCTGCACCAAGTGGCATATGATTTCTTTAACTAAAATGACAAGTGGTGGCTCCACTCCTCTCAATACTTGCATGTAACACTTCACCTTTATTTGGTGCTCAATATTGCTTTCCTTTCCTTAATGTTCTTAGTATCTTTTGCCAATGCTTATTTCTTTCAATGAACATTGTTTGGTCTTCCTTTTGCAACTGCAAGATGCTTGGTATTCATTCTTCAATGCTTGTTGGTGCTTATTGATTTCTAAAATTTGGTGGTGTCTCTTCTCCTTCAATGGATGCTCCTCTTCTACATTGGTGGCTCCTCCTTTGGTGGTGCTTCAACACTTCCTCCTTGGTGGCTGTTTCACCACTTTTCTCGATAGCTTCTCAATGTTGTTCTACCATATATACAAGTCTCTTTACTTGGGTAAAAACTTTGCTTATTGCTTTATTTCTCTTCCATAAGACTTTCACCTTTATCCTTGCTTTGGATCTATCCTTAACTTCTTTCTTTTGCTATAGGTTTTAATCCAATGTGGGTGCTACCTTCTTGGAGTTTTAGTCCCTTGGTGTCTTTAGACACCTTGAGTATGCTATCTTTGAGCACTTATTCAACTCTTTCCTCTTCACTCCGTGGCTTCTACTCTTTCACTTGGTGATTCTACCACTAATGGATGCAAATTTTTATGCCCCTTTGGTGTCTTTAGGCACTTTAACTCTTGCATTTATTTTTGCTACTTAAAAAAAACTCAAATGTGGTGCTTTTAAAACTAGAAATGCATATTCTTTAACTTAGATAAAATACCTTTATTGCATCAAAGTTTTTCAGACCTTTTTGTCTCCTTTTGTAGCTTGCCTTCTTGTCTTTTCTTATTTGAACTTGATGTTCAAAATTCTCAAATTTGCAACTATCCTTGTGCTTATCTTGTTGCCAAGACATGCTCTTGTCTCCTTTTACTTTAATAATACTGCAATCTGTTAGCTTACAAAAAACAACATTCACTATATAACTTCTTCTCCTTATTACTCCTATTTCAAGCAATATTTTAACTCTATATTTTGTTGTTTGTATTTTGTAAGTTCTAAGATGAAAATGCTACCTCATTTCTTGGATTGAAGACCTTTAACTTAAAATATTTATGCTACCTTTAATAACTCCAATATGATGCTTTAAAAAACTTTATAATAGAATAATGTGAATGTTCAAATAATGAACTTTTATAGCACCAATATTGCATACCTATTCACCTCCTTTTTTTAGCTAGTCTTCTAGGTGATTTGGTTCACCTTTTTGCTATCCCAAATTTGTAAAATTTGCAACTCTCCTTTCTACTAAATTACTGCCTCAACCTTATCAATTTTGAAGCTTTAATTCCTTGTGCTTTTCTGCCCTAAACTTGTCAATCTTGCAACTTTGATTGCTACCTTCTTTTCCTATCAAGCCTTCCTTTAATTGGCTATTCAAGGGCACTCCAAAATCTGCCCAAATCTTCTCCAAATTGTAGCTTTATGTCACCTTCAATTTGTTGTCCTGTGACTCTTCAATTTCTGCTATAAAAACCAGCACTCTTCTCCTTCTCAAATCAACCTTCAAATATTTTATGACTGTCCTCAAAACTCTCAAATCTTGTGGCCTCTTCTAGCTTCTTTCTCCTCCAATCTTCTTGTCGAATTCTGACTTCAAATTAGACCTATTTTTTGGCCTCCTTCTCAAGAATCTGAATGTCTTGAGGTCTTCTAGAATCCTTTCCAAAATTTGGCAAAATTCTTACCAAATCCTTTTTATTTTTTGGGCTTTTTGTCGGATGGTGATAATTGTCTCAAATTCTTCTTTATCAAGAGCTTCTCCTTGCTTTCTTCTTCTTTCTTGAGCTTTCTTCAAATTTCCTCCAATGATCAAATTTCCTCCAATGACCACTTCTTCAACTTTCTTCAATAGGGCTTTTCTAGTCTTCTTATTTCTCCTTCCAAGTTTATTTGAGACCTCTTCTCTTGGATCTTCAAATTTTGCAGCTTCTCAAATCTTCAATAGGACTTTTTCTAGTCCTCTATATTCAATCTTCAATCTTCTATCTTCCAAATCTGGAAGTTCTTCAATGGGACCTCTTTCTTGGGTCTCCTCCTTCTAGAGCTGCTTTCTACTTTCTTCAATCTACAATATTCAATATTCTATGGGGACATCCTTCTTGGATCTCCTTGATCTCCAATATCCAATATTCTATGGGGATATCTTTCTTGGGTCTTCTTGATCCCCAATATCCAATATTCTATGGGGATATTTTGGCCTCTTTCTCTCTTCTCAATCTTCAATCTAGAATCTTCAATATTCAATGAGGACTTCTTCTCTTGAGTCTCTTATTTCTTCAATATGGAGTCTTCAATATTCAAGCTTCAATGGGGACCTCCTTCTTGGATCTCTTCAATATTCTACCTCCAATATCTAATGGGGCCTTCTTTCTTGGACCTCCTTAATCTTCAACATCTACTTATTTTTTCTACAACAAAAACTTAGACAGTAGAAAGTAAATCCATGCAAATATCTAGATCTCTATAAGTCAATAAACATCACTAGTTATCCTTCAATCTAGTGGAAAAATAGATCTTTGTTGAGTCCTAGTATTCACGAGTTTTCTTGCAATACCTGGAAAGACTCTAGCCAAATAGCAATTCTAAATTTTTTGGAAATGAAATCTCCCTATCTCCTCTCAATCTCTCTTGTGGCTCTCTCTATCTCCTATCAATATACCTTGTGCTCTGATACCACTATTAGCTTTTGATGCTATATATTTAAGGAAATGCAACCACAAGGACTAAAATGACCATGCAATATTAAATATATGATAATGATAATATACTACAGAAAACTCATAATAAACTTCTGCAATAACTCATAAACCTGCCATTAATGAAAGCTCATGAAAATAGGATGTTCATACAAAATGTGGAGATCTCAAATGCTCCATGCTTCATACAAGTTCTACATTGTGTCTAACTTGTATTCTACTCTCCTATCTATTCTCTACTATCCTCTATGCTTCTCTCTCTCTTATCTATCAAAGGCCTATATATAATGATATATCTCTTGGTATTTCACCTACCTATGACTCTTCATCTTTCTATTCTATGACTCATGTACACATGGACTACATGCACATTTACATCATCAAGTACTTTGCACATTCTAACAACACTTGTGCATTTATTACATATAAAGTAAATACTAATCAAACTCCTAACCTAGAGATGTACCCAAGGTGGTACATTGGAATGTACCAAATAATTTAATATATTCCAATAAATACTACCATAAATATCATAGGACCAAATATAAAATAGCCACAATATGATAATATCAAGATAATAATATAAGAAAATAATATGTATATCAAGGCTAATGATATATCAAATAGCATACACTACTAAACAATAATATGAATATTAATAGCCCAAATCATACATGTACAAAGCATATAGCACAACTTATAATATTAATTTCTCAAAACGTATGCAATCTTTATTACTCTTCTTTCTCTTACAAATATGATACTGTGCGACCCCAGGAAGCACGCACCACAACTGACCCTACTTACAATGTTATTATTATCAAATGAAAATGAATAAGCACACAAGCACATATAATGTAAAAGTAATAAGCAAAGAGAGATTATTTTATTAATGCTTCCAGATCTCGGTTATATGTAGGTCCCTTTGAGGGATACTCATTTTTGATGCAATCTATTACAAGAGGAGAAATGATGAATGTATCCCTCACAAGGGGATGGTTCACCTTCATAGGCCTCCCAATATCGCACACCAAACTATCCGAGGGCTTACTGATACCTCCTACCAATTTCTTCCTAGAGGGATCTCGTGCTCTGGATACTTTGAACTAATCCTGTGAACCTGTATCTATGGGCATGGAAATAACAGAGCACAATCAAGAGTCTGAGCTACCTCCTTGAATGAGGCTATTAGTGTCAAATCTGATAAGCAAGGTAAGTAGGCATAATATGATTAAATGCAATGAGACTAATGAAAATGTGTGCATATCTCAAGGAACAATAATGTAAATGCATAAATAAATCAGATCTATAATAAAAATAAATACTGAAGCAGAAAGCAATTAGATATAATACTAGAAAAAAGGAAACTAATGTCTAAACCATAGGTTATGCTTGCAGGCCACTATCTAGGACAACAAACACAAAATAAACCTTTCTTCCCTCGATCTAAGGGCTCTAGTGCTAAGTTCCTCGCTCCAATTGATGTTCAAGGATCATCGATTGTGTCTTGGTACACTAGTTGGTGATGAGTATTAATGGATCTGAATAATGGGTGTGTAGTTTCTTCTCAGTTGGATAGCACTTTGTTACTCCTCAAGGGTGCATAAATTTGCTCTCCAATCTGATAGGGCTTCACTGCATAAACTAAAAATTATGGATATTTTACTCTTTGTGGGAGAGCCCATATGTAGACCATCCCTCTCTTCAGATATGGACCTTTGCTTCCTGGAGAAACTTCAATACAAATTACATGCGACTAACCATCCTAGGTGGAAAGCATCAGTTACAAACTGGTATTGAAGGGGTAGTTAGGAGGAACTCAGGGAGTTCCTTGCCAAAATCTACTCGTAAACAATGAAAGGTGTAGTTATATTGCATGATCTGGGCTTGTATTCATGGTCAAACTATGCATGGTTCTAGCCACTATTAGGTTTAGCGGCTAGGTGTGGCCACTGTAGGCTTCAACGAACAGATGTGGCGGTCATTCTACTTGAGAGTGACAAGACCTGGATGGGCTAGAACTACCTTTTTGAGTGGTTAGAACCACTGCTTGATCTTGGAGAGGTCCAAGACTGGTCATATGGTCTATGATGTACCCATATAGGTAGTATCCTAAACATAACATATTTTAGGTGTCTACAGATACCCCTTTTTGGGATGCACTATGGGAAAACATAGTGCGAAGCAAAAATAGACCACCTAGGGTCACATTGTAGGTTGTGTGATGATCATTGATCTGATCAATATTGGATTCCCTAGTCATGAGAAAGGGAATACACCCTATAATCATTGCTTCCAACAGTATGGAAGGCTTAAATTTTGCAAAAGCTTACACTCATTCATCAGACAATCGGGTAGCTTGATCGCTACTATAGGCTTCAGTGCAATTATAGATCCAAAATGAGGAGAGCTACAAACTTAACTATCATGTTTGCTTTTTGCCCTAGAAAAGGGTAAGATTATGATAGTTATTGGTAATGATTCATAAGACGAATACAATTTGACATGATCAAGTGATCTTTTGTTGATTTTGATTATGTTTTTTGAAATTTTTTGACTACCCCATCAAGCGACGAGTCGATGAGGAAAGGAAAATTAATAAAGCGATGAGTCGCTTGAACAAGATGAATGCTTTGGACCTCTTTAGAGGGTTGCTTTGTTATTAGAGGGCAATTCCCATTCAGGTGTGATTTCAACCATTTTTGGTAATTGTACACATCTATCCTATAGGGAGGTCCAACCCCAACGACCTTAGGGAATCAGAGTGATAGCAATTCCTATCTAGCTTATGTTGAATCACTAGGCTATTTATTTGGTGTAGATGTTACAGGGAAATTGAGATGAATCTTCACTCTCGTGGGGTAGTTCAGCCACCATGGCCTTCTTCAGGATTGAAATGATGTATTTCAATTCACCTATAACCAATTTGTCTCAAGTGGCCTTATGGCAATTTACTCATCTTGTTGAGTTGCATGGAGTGCTGGTCATTGCAATCACCAAGTGTATAAAGAAAATAACTAAATACGTGGCTCACTTGCTATTTTGCTATTATTTGATTTTTTTGTGTCAATTTGATTTTGAATTATATAATTTTTTTGGTATTTGTACATATTTTGGTTGTTTTGGACCAATAGGTATGCTTAATGGCCCATTTGAGGTGCTTTAGGGTGAGAAATTAAGTGAAATCCTCCCTGTTTCTTAGTCGCTATCATGTCCAGTGACCCCCAATTGATTCTTTGTGGCTACTATCAAGTCCAACGACCAAAAAGTGTAGGCCACTAATGCCAGCAGCGGTCGAGGCATGATTTGAAAATATAAAAGTAAATTTTAGGGTTTTACTCTTCATTATTTCTAGCTATCAATTGCATTTTTGAGCTATGAGGTGAGAAAGTGCAATTGTGACATGGAGTACTACCAAATTTTCTACTGATAATATGCGATGGATGAGCTGGGGGAGGCATCTACGAGTGAAGGAGCCAAAGCTTCACATGTACTCTGCCAACCCTGAATTGCTTATTTAATCTGGTAAAATAAACCTAATTAATTAATTTGGTAAATGAACTTCACTAAAACTATTGGAAAAGAACCAAAACCATCAATAGGTCCAGGCTAGGGTTAGTTTTAGTTGGTCTAGACTAGTTTTAGGAATTTTTATTTTTTTGTGATTTTTGGCCCAAGGAGGAATGTCGTTGGCATGTCACCCACTGACCATTACTGCTCAGAGTGGCTTACCTAGCCCAAGTCTGGCCACTGTCATCGTCAAAGACTAGTTTAAAATCCAACGGTAAAATTTTTGACCATTGGAAACTAGCCGCTATTGACTTCAGTGGCCGCTTTGTGGTCTCTCCTGGCACGAGTGACCACCAAGCATTAGATTTATTTCTTAGATTTTTGAAATTTTGAAGCAATTTAATTGTTTTTTCTATAGTTTTGAAGTGTAGTTTTTGATTTTTTTGGATATTTAGGTGGATTTAGCTATTTTCTAATAGCTTTAAGCTCATCTTAGATTATCTTGCATTGTTTTTATTTTATGCATTTATTAGTTTGTGAGTGCATTTGATTTAGGTATTTTTTTTGCACCTCTAGATTTTATATACATGGGCTTAGGACCCAAAGTTTCTTGTGGATCTTCTGCCCCACAAGGATGACATGGAATAGGGTTGGCTTGATGCTCACAACCTATAGTATGTCACTAGGAAATTGATGATCATGTTGAATCAGGCCTATCTTACTACCCTGGCCCATAGGTGGGACTCTAGGACTAACACACTCCACCTCCCTATCGAGGAGATGACCATTACATCTGAGGACATGTATAGGATCTTCAATATCCCCTTTTATGGAGTCCCCATCATGTCTTCCCCTATTGGTTTTAGGGATATAGTCTTCGCTAGAGTCTTTGGGAGACATGCTACTGCTGCATTTTAGGATACTCGATCCAATGGGGTTTTTGTTGCTCGATGGTACTAAGAGCATGTCTTTTATCAGAGATATACTATCCTACTGATGGTTATCTATAACATCCTTCTACCTGATTTCTTAGGTGTGAGGTTCCTGTGGAACCTCTTGGTGATGGTACAAGACTTGATGGACCATGCTAAGCTCATAATCTATGCTTGGGAGAGCGCCTTGCTGGCGTAGTGTTATGATGAGCTATATAAAATCCAATGATAGGGATGAACCAACATCGCTTGCAACCTACTCCTACAGATCTAGAGCTAGGAGCATATCATGGTGGATTTTCTAGGAGGCCTACTTATTAAGTTCACTAACATAGCAAAGGCTGATCAGTGCTATGGATCTAGATGGGATTGAGAGTGCGAGGAGTGCAAGAGTTGGCACTTCACAGGGGAGCTTTCCCACTACACGACTACACTGACTGGATTATAGGACTAGGATGTCATTTGGTGGCCCTATCATGCTTGCCCTACCTAGGAGGAGGTAGACAGATTCATAGCTTGAACTCGATGTAATCGATGGGTTATCGATCGTAAGGATGGCATTAGGGAGTTCTTCTACTATTCCAGAGTGCTATGATAGTTTGGCATACAATAGGATGTACCTCTTGATCCAGTTGTGTACCGATGGATTGCTATAGAGAATAACCTTCCATCACCTCAAGTTTTAGTAGTTTTAGATGAGGATGACCCTCTTGTAGTTGATACAAGCATTACTAATGCTAGGGTGACTGAGGCGTATACCCAATGGTGGTTTATGTGATTATGGTAGGGTGGTGGCCGCTTGGGGCAGTCTATGGATGAGGTGGATTCTAAGGATCCTGATGGGCACTGAGTGCAAGCTAGAATAGAGAACTAGGGGTAGGTAGAGCAATAGGTGGCAGAGGAGCAGGTCACCCCAGAGGAGGAGCAGTTAGCTCCCAAGGAATAGGAGTTCCCTCTCTGGACTCAACTACACCAGGTAGAGGCTGAGTTTTAGTTAGCTCAAATTTAGGTACAACAACAAGACTCTAATATTGCCTTACTTCAAGCATAGGTTGCACAACTCACTACTGAGCGAGATGCCGTGCATATCCAGATTGCACCAATCACTCCTACTGTATAGGGGTCTATGGGTTTAGATGCAAGGGTAAAGGTGATACAACTATAGGGGATTATAGAGGAGAACGAGGACTAGATGGCATCAAATGTCACATACATCATCACTCTAAGGTCTCAGGTTTAGCTACTAGGTGCCACTCCTAGGGAGAGATCCATAGTAGGGGGGTCACAGTATAACATGCATACTACATTAGGGCAGTCTTTGGTTTGATCTAACCAGAGGCTAGGACCCATACAAAGAGGACCACAAGGACTAGCTTCCACCATTCACACAGGGACAACGTTAGGGGGCGTAGGCCCAAGTTGATGACTTTATTGCACTAGTTTCATTTTTGAGTGTAAGGTCGGGTGACCTACATAGTTGTAGCCTTATGGTGATTTTGTACCTCCATGTACTTATTGATACACACACACACACACACACACACACACACACACACACACACACACACACACACACACACACACACACACACATATATATATGACTTGGTTATGGCTCATTATATGTATCATTTTATTGTTATGTGATGTAGTATCATGATATTATGTGATGTGATGTGATGTGGTACTCTAGATACTGATATTATGTGGATGTGTAGGTGGACTACTTATGATTTTGTGGTGTATGATGGATATATGACATGCATTATCTAGATGATATATGTATGTGATGCTTAGATGTTTAAATGCCATGATATGGATGTGTAAATGGACTACTTATGCTTTTGTGTTGCATGATGGATATATGACATGCATTAGCTAGATGATAGATGTCTATTTAGATGTTGTGATCTAGATGCGTAGATGGACTACTTATGATGTATGCATATATGAATGTAGTGCTTATTATTAAATGCATATTTTAACTTTGATTTAGTTATACGTGATGAAAGGTAAGTGCGAATTAACCTTAGAATTAATCAAGCAAGTGTTTAAATAATACAATATGCTAAACATTAGGAGATATCACATAATATCTGCCACTAATGTAGCTAACCAACATGCTTAACATAATAAGCGCTAACCATTAACAACTAATGTAGTCAAAATGACTACGAATACTAACCAAAATAATATCTAGATATTTATGTAACCAAGTTGGTTACTTACAATGGTAATAAACTAATCTACCATAAGGTAGATACTAGAGGTAAAAATTAACAGGCTACTTTTTACCATGTGGTAAATAAATACTACTTACTGTAGGGAAAGGGTAAATATCCAAATGATGGAATATTACTCTAACATCCCCCCTTATTACATTATTTGGGTAATGTATATAACTATCCCAACACAGTGAAAGATGTTGATCTACTGGTTCTTGCTCTGTCACAGTGCTTTGGCTGCTCCAAAGTTAAAAGTGGGTCATTCCTCACTTTGTCTTCACACCAATGAATGTTCTTATAGTAATCTCATCATCCGACTGAATTGCATGGATAACCAACCGTTGAAATAGCTAGGTGTAGTAGAATATATCACTTCATACGAGGTTCATTCAGTTACAATATGAGTTTGCAAAAGATAAGGTAGCTAAGGTGTCGATCGCTACCAAAAATGCACCCTTATAAGTTCCCCCCTTCTTGTTACAAAAAAATTTGTAATTAATTTATGAAAGAAATATGACTAAGGTGTTGGTCGCTGCCGAAAATGCACCATTATAAGTATTCTTCCCTTTTTTAAAAAATTTGTGAAGAAAAGAAATGTATATCCCTCCTTAATTGCAAAAAGATGTGCAACTCAAGATTTTTGTGAAGTATTTTATAAATATTGCCTCCTAGGCAATTTTACACCAGAAAATTCCCTCCTTTTGTTACAAGAACTTCAAACAATGAGAGTTTGCTATTTATGAAGCCTAAAAGAGGTACAAACACCCCTTTATTACAAGTACTTCAAACAAAAACTCATGCTATTTATGAAGCCTAAAAAAGAGAGAAGAAATGTTGCTTTGCTTAAGGTGACAAAATGTGTTTTCCCTCTACAATACTATCTTAGCAATAAGCACTCTGCGAGCTTTCTCTAAACTAGAATCAGAATAAAAATGAGACACTTCATTAGAAACATGGCTTTTGTGATGTGCCTTTGGAATTTTAGTTTTTCTTGTTTTGAAATCAACACTGAATGGTGTCTTGGTTGTCATTTTTACAATTTGTGCAAAATTATGCTTTCTAGGCAATTTTATCAAAAAATTCATCAAATCATCCTTCCTTATTGCAATTACTTCAAGCATGGTTGCTATTATGAAGTCTAAAAGAAATGGTATAATTTTTATGACTTCTACTTTTATGGTTATCTTTACAAGTTTTATTTTCCTCTTGTCAAAAATCTATGTTTTGAAGGAAGAAAGGAATTATCCCCCCTTAGTGCAAAGGATTGCAACTTTTAAGGTTCCTTATTTTCAAAAACTTGTTCTTTATTTTGATATACCCTAAAAGAGTACCAAAAGATAATTCACTCAAACATATATTTAATGGCCCCTGCCTAAACACCCTTAAATAAGGATGATCAGTTTGAGGAGTTTAAGCCAAACAAATAAGAGTGATTTAGGGGTCTTTGTTTTAGGAGATAATTGACGAACACAAGATTATAATGAGAGGGGGGGTGAATAGTATAAGACCTCTTTTTACTTTTTCCTTTATACTTCAAAATAGTAAAGCAATATACCCAAAGCAATATTAAAGCAATGCACAATATCATCCACAAAGTGACACCAATTTTAACGTGGTTCACCCAGAATGGTTGGGCTACGTCCACAAAAATTCTCTAAAAGTTATCTCAAAGTTCTTTGGGAATCCTTCCCAATTACAATGTTTATGAGCCTCGGCCCAAAGGAGATACCTTCCCCCAATCAGAATTTATGAGCCTCTACTCAAAGGAGATACCTTCCCCTAATCAGAATTTATAAGCCTCTACTCAAAGGAGATACCTTCCCCTCTACTCTGGAAATGATCCCTCAAAAGATCAACTACCTCTACCTCTTGCCAGCACGTGGAACTCCTTTCCATCAAAGACCTCTTGTCCTCAATGCTTAGCCTAAGAGACCTCTGCCTTCTATGATCACGTCCACAGTAGCTCAGCAACCTGTACCAAACACAGTTCATCGGTCTAGTACAAGTCTTCCTCTGTCTGTTAGATCTGTCCAACTCTTGAACAAATCAATCCTCTGCATACAAGCCTTCTCAAAGACTTGCCAACTCTCCTCAGGTTCTTCTCATAGAACCAATGCACCTCTGTCCTCAAGTTCTCTAATAGAACTATCAAACTCAGCTCACAAGTCCTCTGCTAGGACCTGTCCAAATCTGCTCACAAGTCCCCACCAGAACCTGTCTAAAACTGATCACAAGTCCCCACCGAAACCTGTCCAAAACTGCTCACAAGTCCCCACTGGAACCTTATAATGGCTGCCCTTGAAGAATCCAAAATTCACGACACAAAACACGTTTTAATAAAAACATGACTAATCCATGCATAGCTCCCTCCACGGGGATCGAAACGCAGACCTCCACCTACGCAAGGCCCAAACGTAGCCTTCGCTACCACTAGCCCACAAGGGGCTTACGAAGTCCAAGATGGACTTCCTTCCACATAAACGGTCAAGCTTTTCGAAAGCTTTTCAAACCATGAGCTCTCCTCTTTCGCAACGTAAATAGAACATTCGATCGCAGCCAAACCAATTAATTGCCTTCGATTTTCCAAGAGAGGTTTAACCTTAGGAACCTTCTCATATTTATAGTCCATACGTGGACTTTAGAACATGTTGGCTGCAAAGAAAATTAATTTCAAATTTAATCAAAATTTGCTTTCTAAAGGGTTTAAAAACCCTTAAAGTATTTTTAATAAATTAAAAATAATTTCTCCCTTAATTAATTAAATAATTAATTAATTAAAACCTTGAAGGGTTTTAAATAATAATTAAATAAATATTAAAGAGAACCTCCATTGGTTTTAATAAAAACCATTGCCAATGGAATCTCTCTGGATTCTCTTAAAAATATTCTCTTGGAATCTTCCACCTTTGAAGCCAACACATCCTCTTAACATTAATGTCATTTCCTTTTGACATCAATGACAACTCATAGACAAGAAGCTAGGATCTCAAACCCAAAATTGCCAACAATCTCCCCCTTTGTCATTGATGGCAAACCATGCTTCTCAACAACACAGAAAACTCAACATAAATAGCTCCCCCTGTCTTGAGGCTCTCCTCCTTACTCATATCTCTCCCCCTTTGTCATCAATGGCAAAGGGTCACCTTTGGGGCTTGGGACTAAGAATGAGCCTCTTAGCTTAGTCCCTCCCCCACCTCCTATTGAGGTGTTTAATTTTGAGGTGGGAGTAAAACTCCCAACAGGCATTGATCATCATCAGTGTCTATAGCTGCCTTACCATGTCTTCTCTTGTTCTCCTTGTCCATATTCGTGTTCCTATTCTTGTCACTATTCCTATTTTTGTTATCATTCCTGTTCTTATCCATGCCTTGATCCTTGGACCTGTTCATACCACTGTTCCTGTTCTTGTACCTTGGAAGTTCAGCTCTACACTGTCTAGTTGTGTGACCTTCATTGTTGCACTTATAACAAGTAACAATGTTATTTATTTTAGGCATACCTATTCTTTGAATCCACCTGTTCTAACTAACCCTGTTCCTGTTTTTAGCCTTGCAAAAAATTGCCTTATGCCCACACTGTTTACAAGAGTAGCAATACCCTTGAAAGAAATTACCACCTCTAAAATTGTCATTTACCTTCCTTACTTGAGTCATGCAATGTGAAACCATGTGACCAAACCTATGACAAGAAAAACATCTGCCATTAAACTTTCCTGTAAATGACCTTCTAGGTCCTGTAAACTTTCTCCCATTTTTTTGTTTCCTATTTTATGTTTCTGTGCATCTATCACTCAAGGACTCTTTCTATGAAATACTCTCCTTATCAGAACTCTCTTCTTTTTGGAATATCTTACTAGATTCCCCAACCTGTTCCTTGTGTTTCTTACCAAAACCAAGACCTATTTTATCTATTGCCCTTCTTTGATCTTTGATGATGGATTTTACCTTTTTGGAGCTATCTTGAAACCTGTAAAGCTTATCCTTGTACTCTTTAGTTTCCTCTTTCAAAGAAGCCATTTTTTGTTCTAACTCATTATACTCAAGAACCTTAGACTCTAACTCATCCTTGAGTTCTTGTGTCTTAGTTATAGAGAAGTCAAGACTTTCTATAAGATCATCTCTCTCCATACAACATTCATCTAACTTATCCTTGAGTCTAGCATTCTTCTTTCTTTCCTTTTCCAAAACACTAAGAGCACTAATAAGTTCACTTTCAAGATCCTTTATTTGTTTGCTTTTTGAATCATCAAATCCTTTTTCAGATTTCTTATCACTAGAGGTGCTACCATTTTCAAAGACCATACATGCATCTTCCTTATAGTTTTCTGAAGCATCCTCATACATACTAGAAACAAAATCATTATTTGTGCAATCATCCTCAAGGTGACCAAAATTTCCACATCTAAGACATTTCATGATAATGAATCTATGTTTCGATTCTTCCTCTTTTTCTGATATGAACAACATCTCATTTTCATTATCACTTGAAGAACTTTCACTATCACTACTAGAACACTTACTTGCTTTGTCTAGGTAGAAAATATTCTTGTGCTTGTGAGAATACCTCTTTCCTTGATTGTTGTGCTCATATTTGTTTTTCCTGTGATGCTTGTGCTTTTCAGAATCCTTGCTCTTAGAATCTTGTTTATCTTCATCACTTTCATTCTTGGGAACAATACAGTTAGTAGCATAATGACCAAACTTTCCACAATTGAAACATCTTATATTTTTCATACTTTTGTGCTTTCTAGAGAACTTGCCTTTCTTGTTGTAATATGCCTCTTCATCACTAGAAGACTCATCACTATCTTGAAGTTGTTTACCCTTGCAATTCTTGGTAGCCTTGAAAGCTGCCTCTTTCTTGACATCAACCTTCACTTGAGTTCTCAACTCAAATGTTGCAAGTATACTATGGAGCTCATCCTTTTTGAACTTATCCAAATATTTAGCTTCCTCAATAGCAAAAATATTTTCACTAAATCTATTAGGAAGAGATCTTAAAATCTTATCACAAACATCATTTTTAGCAAGCTCAAGACCTAAGTCTTTCATAGAGTTAACAACCTCATCCATACGAAGCATGTAGTCACTAATATTTTCATCATCATTCATCTTGAGTTGTTCAAACATACCTTTGAAGTGTCTCAACTTGGCCTTTCTGACATTTGTATCACCTGTATGAACCACCTTCAACCGATTCCACATTTCACTAGTCTGTCTTGCAGGTGAATCACTTTGGTGAGATCTTCTTTCTGTAAGCCTTTCAGGATTGCATTCATTGCTTTTGAATTGCTGTGATGTAGGAGCCTTTCTTCTTTAGTATTAGGACCATGTTTAGGAATAGTGTACTCATCTTCAATCACTTCCCAAACCTCATTACCAAGTGCCATTAGATGAACCTTCATATTTGCACTCCAAAGACCAAAATTTGACCCATCAAGAATAGGTGCTGCATTGCCACTTGAATAATCCATTGTGTTCTTTACTAGCTTTTCCTTCAAGTCGTTAAACTTTCCGAAGGCACCCGCTCTGATACCAATTGAAGAACACAAGCTTATACTGAGAGGGGGGGGTGAACAAGTATAAGACCTCTTTTTACTTTTTCCTTTATACTTCAAAATAGTAAAGCAATATACCCAAAGCAATATCAAAGCAATGCACAATATCATCCACAAAGTGACACCAATTTTAACGTGGTTCACCCGGAATGGTCAGGCTACATCCACAAAACTTTTCTCTAAAAGTTATCTCAAAGTTCTTTGGGAATCCTTCCCAATTACAAAGTTTATGAGCCTCGGCCCAAAGGAGATACCTTCCCCCAATCAGAATTTATGAGCCTCTGCTCAAAGGAGATACCTTCCCCTAATCAAAATTTATGAGCCTCTGCTCAAAGGAGATACCTCCCCCTCTGATCTGGAAATGATCCCTCAAAAGATCAAATGCCTCTACCTCTTTCCAACATGTGGAACTCCTTTCCACCGAAGACCTCTTGTCCTCAATGCTTAGCCTAAGAGACCTCTGCATTCTATGATCACGTCCATAACAGCTCAGCAACCTGTACCAAACACAGTCCATCGATCTAGTACAAGTCTTCCTCTGTCTGTCAGATATGTCCAACTCTTAAACAAATCAATCCTCTACATACAAGCCTTATCAAAGACTTTCCAACTGTCCTCAGGTTCTTCTCATAGAACCAATGCACCTTTGTCCTCAAGTTCTCTGATAGAACTATCAAACTCAGCTCACAAGTCCTCTGCTAGGACCTGTCCAAATCTGCTCACAAGTCCCCATCGAAACCTGTCCAAAACTGCTCACAAGTCCCCATCGAAACCTATCCAAAACTGCTCACAAGTCCCCACTAGAACCTTATAATGGCTGCCCTTGAAGAATCCAAAATTTGCAGCACAAAACATGTTTTAATAAAAACGTGACTAATCCATGCACAACTCCCTCCACGGGGATCAAAATGCATACCTCCACCTATGCAAGGCCCAAACGTAGCCTTCGTTGCCACTAGCCCACAAGGGGCTTACAAAGTCCAAGATGGACTTCCTTCCACATAAATGGTCAAGCTTTCTAAAAGCTTTTCAAACCACGAGCTCTCCTCTTTCACAGCGTAAACAGAACATTTGATCGCAGCCAAACCAATTAATTGCCTTTGATTTTCCAAGAGCGGTTAACCTTAGGAACCTTCTCATATTTATAGTCCATATGTGGACTTTAGAACACGTCGACTGCAAAGAAAAGTAATTTCGAATTTAATCAAAATTTGCTTTCTAAAGGGTTTAAAAACCCTTAAAGTATTTTTAATAAATTAAAAATAATTTCTCCCTTAATTAATTAAATAATTAATTAATTAAAACCTTGAAGGGTTTTAAATAATAATTAAATAAATAATAAAGAGAACCTCCATTGGTTTTAATAAAAACCATTGCCAATGGAATCTCTCCGGATTCTCTTAAAAATATTCTCTTGGAATCTTCCACCTTTGAAGCCAACACATCCTCTTAACATTAATGTCATTTCCTTTTGACATCAATGACAACTCATAGACAAGAATCTAGGATCTCAAACCCAAAATTTCCAACAATAATATCGAGTGTAATTGGATTTAAATCCGTGCAAGTATTTACACAACTTTGTGAAATTTTGGGGTATGGAGTGTTCTTGATTCTATGACTTATAATTGCAAAAAGAAATAATGCAATAATCAAACAAGAATACCCACAAAATTCTTATCACATAGGTGTCAGGCACTGCTAAAAATGCACCTATTTTGCCAATAAAGGTGTCGAGTAAAATCGAAAATGCACCTTTTAATTTTTGCAACAAAATTTGAATTTGTGTTGTGCAAAAAATTTGATATTTTATGTCTCCTTGTCTTACAATTTTACAAATAATGTGGCATAAAACAATTGCCTATCCTTTTTGATTTTGCAAAATAAACAAGTTTTGATTTGTTTTAAGTGCTCCTCACTTTGTATTACAAATTTGCAAAGAAATCCAAATTGCTTGTCTTCCCCCTTTGATTTGCAAATTTAACAAATAGCACTCCTTTCAAGACAAGTCGACACATGACCCGCATTTGAAAGGCTTCCAGAACTAGTCGACACACGACTTAGTTTTTATGGACCCAATGTCACAATTTCTTCTCAATTTTTGCAAAAAATAATAAAATGTGCAATACATGTATTATATCCTCCCTTGGAGAAAAACAATTGCACACTTTTGCCTTTGAATTTTACAAAATTGTGTCTCCTTGTTTTCTAATTTTGCAAGAAAGAATCAAATTTCTTTGATGTTGTCCCTCTTGGATTTTGCAAAACTAACAAGTTTGAGAAGAGTTTGAAGGCTTTCTAATTTGCAAGAAAAAAATGCTCTTAAATGTCTTATATCCTCTTTTGAGAGAAAAACAAAAGCCCTCTTGGGTGAAAATTTTTGCCTTCAAATTTGAATTTTAATGCATAAATCTAGAATTTCTAGCAAAATTTTAATAATAAAATACATTTCTTTTTCTTTAAAATCATTTAATTAAAAAAAAATGATTTATTAAAAAAAATGTATTAAATTAATAAAAAAATACTAAAAATAATAAATAAAATACAAAAAATAAAAAAATTGTTACATTTTATTTTGAAATGCTCCTTTGAGAAAAAAGAAGGCACTATAGCCCTGACAGGAGTTGAACTCTCGACCTCCCATTGGGCAGCACCTTAGCGCTGGCCCTCTCTCCAATCGGGCTAGCTAGCCCGACGGGAGGAGTAGGGCATCGCCTTCTTCTTGAAGGCTTTCCTGTAGGGTAACGGGGAATATATTGGGATTTATCCGACATCGCCCATGCAAGCAATATTTAGTTGCATAAAAGCAACAGAGCACCTAGTGCTCTTTGATTTCCTAAGAGTAATCAGGGTCTAGTCGGACCCCTTTTACTGTCGCCCACGTGGCGTGATCATAGGGGTCCACATGTATGGTGGTACACATGGCTGTCCGCCATGAGTCCACAACATGTTTTCCAGTCTGCATCGACTGCCACATGGCCAGTCCACCATGTGGCACCTTGTGTCCTGTCCTTGTGGCTCGTCGCCACTTGTCCTGTCCGATATGGTCGAGTCAGCGTTAGGTGTTCGGTCTAATAGGGTCACACCTATGTGGTGCCACGTGTCCATTAGTCCTATCACCACCTCAGGATCTATGCCCAAGTGATGTCAGTAGGGTTTATCCGCTCTCGATGGTGCCACATGTCAACTCATAGTACATGCTATTTTGTCACATATTCGTCTAGGTTTCAGTCCATGTTAGTCTACATCAGAGTGAGTGTCCTGGTACTGGTGGAGGGCGCACCTACCCTCGCTGACCGATGTAGTTAGTGATATATCACTAGAGTAACTACTTTGGTGAGTCCCAGTACCAACGGAGGGTGCACCTGCCCTCATTGATCAGTCCAGTCAGTGGCCCATCATCAAAGTAAGTGCTCCGGTGACCATCGGGGGCTGTGTGGCATGGTGTGACCGCTTGCCTCCATGCAGGAGGTGGGTGGATGCCACTTCACATGGGGCTACCTGCTTCATGTGGGTAGCCCATGCTGACTTGCCACTCTGGTCGTAGGGATGCCAGCCAACACCTACAAGATCTGATAGCCCATAGTGCTGTTAGTCTGATAGTGCAGTTAGCATAACAGAGAGAATTTAAACAAAAAATGTAACAAAAAATTCTAAGAAATTTCCTCATTCGTGTTGAAGCTCCTAAACATTAGATTGCTGCCTTGAGATGAGGGTCATGTCCAGGGGTCCCATGTGTTAGGATTTGGGCCCTTGGTTCAGCTGGAATGACTCATCTCGCCTTTTCCAGTACCTTGCCCTTGCTCTGTAGGTCATGCTCCACCAATGACTCTGATACCAATGATGAAAGGTAAGTGTGAATTAACCTTAGAATTAATCAAGCAAGTGTTTAAATAATACAATATGCTAAACATTAGGAGATATCACGTAATATCTGCCACTAATGTAGCTAACCAACATGCTTAACAAAATAAGCGCTAACCACTAACAACTAACGTAGTCAAAATGACTACGACTACTAACCAAAATAATATCTAGATATTTACGTAACCAAGTTGGTTACTTACAATGGTAATAAACTAATCTACCATAAGGTAGATACTAGAGGTAAAAAGTAACAGGCTACTTTTTACCATGCGGTAAATAAATACTACTTACTGTAGGGAAAGGGTAAATATCCAAATGATGGAATATTACTCTAACAATATGCATCTAACTTATGGTGAATGAAATGTATGTAATGCATTATGATGATGATCTAATATGAATGAACCTCTATGCTCTAATGACTTAAAACATATGGTATGATATGATATGAGTGTTGACAATCTAATGGACGACACCACAAAATGTAAAAAAATCATGAATAAATAATAACTCTTATAATAAGAATGAATCATTTAAACATCCAAATGTGAGATGAGATGATGTGATATGTATGTACTTTATTTATAAGCTTATTTAAATTAAAAGATATTCTCAAAATAGCTAGTGGCCATCTAAATGTCATTGTTGACATTCATCCGATATCTATCCTATTTAATGAACGCCATTTAATGAAAAAAACCTCCTAAAGAAAGTTGATGATGCGAGTGATGATATGAATTGTTGCTATGATTGGATTTTTGAGGTTTTCCATGAGACGCAAACACCCTAGTTGCTCCATCAAAAGTTGTATACTGATCATACAGAGCTTCTGAAGGACCAAGTTTTGTCATGAAGACCTTTATACTCATTATCCTTGTGTGTGCAAATGAATATATTAGATAAACCATAAGCATACCCCAGTTCCAAGTGGGATTCATTCAACCCATTGCTGTATTGGGAATCCTCAAATATTTATCTTGATCATGAGCTGGACTCAGTTGGATTAGACCACTAGGAAATATAGGACACCTAAAGCTAGCCCTTCCACATGCAAAAATTGGTTTATACAAAAGCAAGATGCTAATGTGATAGACATATTGTCGTGCATAAGGATACCTTACAGTTCATCCATGCTGAGAATTCTAGGGATTCAAGTTCAATACTTCTTTTCTTCATATTTATTTGGGATACTTGCTCATGCTTAGTGATGAAAATCACTATTTATTTTGAATTTTTATTTTTCTTTTGAGCAAGGGATTTATGTAGTGATGATAATCATTGTTTATTTTGCTTTGTTCAGGATTTTTGCTTGTTTTGATTAAAGCAAGGGATTTCTTTGTGTAGGAGTGAACTTTTCCTTTTGCCAATTCTTAGCATTTTCGAACCGATCGCACAGGAGGATAAGCAAGACAAACTTTTCAAAACATGATTAACAAAGGGAGAGCTAAAACATGATTGAAAAGGGAGAGCTAAAAGATATTCCCAAAATAGCTAGTGGCCATCTAAATGTCATTGCCGACATTCATCCGGTATCTATCCTATTTCATGAACACCCTTTAACGAACAAAACCTCCTAAAGAAAGTTTATGATGTGAGTGATGATATGAATTGTTGCTATGAGTGGATTTTTGAGGTTTTCCATGAGACTCAAACACCCTAGTTGCTCCATCAAAAGTTGTATACTGATCATACAGAGCTTCTGAAGGACCAAGTTTTGTCATGAAGCCTATATACTCATTATCCTTGTGTGTGCAAATGAATATATTAGATAAAACATAAGCATACCCCAGTTCCAGGCGGGATTCATTCAACCCATTTCTGTATTGGGGATCCTCAAATGTTTATCTTGATCATGAGTTGGACTCAGTTGGATTATACCACTAGGCAATATAGGACACCTAAAGCTAGCCCTTCCACATGCAAACATTGGTTTGTACAAAAGCAAGATTCTAATGTGACAGACATATCATCATGCATAAGGATACCTTACAGTTCATCCATGCTTAGAATTCTAGGGATTCAAGTTCAATACTTCCTTCTTTTCTTCATATTTATTTGGGATATTGCTCATGCTTAGTGACAAAAATCACTGTTTATTTTGAATTTTTATTTTTTCTTTTGAGCAAGAGATTTATGTAGTGATGATAATCACTATTTATTTTGCTTTTAAATTTTTCTTTTTTAAGTATTTTTGCTTGTTTTGATTAAAGCAAAGGATTTTCTTTGTGTAGGAGTGAACTTTTCCTTTTGCCAATTCTCAGCATTTTTGAATCTGTAGCACAGGGGGATGAGCAAGATAAAATTTTCACATTAGGATACCTAATACCACTTCACAACTTTCATATTTCCATTGTTCCAACTAGGATTTTAGTTTTGTGAATAGTTATAGGATTTTGAAATATACCAAGTGCTATCAAAACTAAACCTCATCTATTAAAAGCAAACATGACTTTCTTCAAAGTTTGATAAACCACTAGGTATGGCTGAGTGACCGAAAAACCCTAGTATATTCCTTATAGCAACAAGAGGGTCTATGCTAAAAAATATAGTTACACACATGGGTTATGGATGATGATGGATTTTGAAGATGCATGATTGAGGTATAAACGTGGTGTTTTTTGTAAGATTGTGAATACAACCTACTAAATGTAAATGCAATGGATGCAAATGCCTAATGCAATGGATGCTATTGCTTAATGTAATGGATGCAAACACCTAATATAATGCAACTATATTGATGCAAGTGCGAATGCATAATGTAAATGTTTTCATATTTTTGATGCTTTCAATTGTTTTTGAGTTTTGATTATTCTGAATGTTTTTGAACTTTTGATTCTGAATTGTTTTTGTGCTTTTATGTTTTTTTTTTGACCAAAGGACTTATGGTGCCTTTGGGACCTTTTTTGTGTGTGACCAAAGGGCTTTAAGATGCCTTTGGAGACTTTTGTGAATTGACCAAAGGGCTTTAAGATGCATTTGGAGCCTTTTGTGAGTTGACCAAAGGGAGTTTAAGATGCCTTTAGGGCCTTTTTGTAATTTGACCAAAGGGCTTTAAGATGCCTTTGGAGTCTTTTTGTGCTTTGACAAAAGGGCTTTAAAATGTCTTTGGAGCCTTTTGTGAGTTGACCAAAGGACTTTAAGATGCCTTTGGAGCATTTTGTGAGTTGACCAAAGGGCTTTAAGATTACTTTAGAGATTTTTGTGAGTTGACCAAAGGGCCTTAAGATGCCTTTGGAGCTTTTTGTGAGTTGAACAAAGGGATTTAAGATGCCTTTGGAGCTTTTTGATTTTAAAGTTTTATATTGTTTTTGTGATTTTGAAATTTATGAATTTTTTTGATATTTTGTTGTGCTTATGTATGAAACGCTCTTATATGAATAATTTTGAGAGGCTTTGGATCCTCAACACCCTCTGGCATTTATAGGTGATATGCCCCAGGCCCAATCTTATCAGAGATGATATAGGAACCTATCCAATTGGTTGCAAATTTGTCTCATAGATGCGGTAACATATTTGAGTTCTATTGATTTTATTTAAGCACAAGACCCCCAACATTAAAGTATCTAAGGTGGACTTTATTGTTATAAGCTCGTGTTATATGGTCCTGGTAAATGTGAGGATTATCAAGAGCATTAATGCAACGTAATCCAAGAGGGTCAATTGATCCAAGCGAGCATACTGCATAGTGTCGTCATTGATGAACTCTTTCAATGCAACATACAATATCGAAATTTACAACTCTAAGGGCATAA
Source organism: Wollemia nobilis (assembly GCA_028583015.1). Taxonomy (NCBI): domain Eukaryota; kingdom Viridiplantae; phylum Streptophyta; class Pinopsida; order Araucariales; family Araucariaceae; genus Wollemia; species Wollemia nobilis. Next base: position 29,895,118 of record JAQPPZ010000523.1, read on the forward strand.
TGGCCTCAGTGCCATATACAAGAAAAAATAATGTTTCCCCAGTGGGCATCCGTACGCTAGTCCTATAAGCCCATAATGCAAGGGGTAATTTTAGGTGCCAATCCTTATGATTTTCTTTCATCATCTTCTTTAAGATGGCTACTAGTGTCTTGTTGGAGGCCTCTGCTTGTCCATTTGTCTATGGATAGTATAGTTTCACAAAACCGTGCTAAATGTTGTATTTGGTTGTTAAATATCACACATTTATATTTTTGAATGATGAACCATTATCTAAGATTATCTTGAAGGGTACCCTAAAATGATAGATGATGTTGTGAAGTATGAACTTCACAATTCGAGGTCTAATTGTCGAGATTAAGGGGACCGCTTCCACCCATTTAGTGAAGTAATCAATGGCCATTAAGATAAACGTATGTCAACTCGAATATGGGGGAGAAATATTTATGATTAGATCAAAATCCCATTGAGAAAATGACCAAGCTGCCTGAATGGGCTGTAAGGCCTGAGATGGTAGGTGCATAAAATTTACATGCTGTTGACATTTAACGCATTTCCTGATATACTTGTAGCAATATTTCTCCATTGTGGGCCAGTAATAACCCATTCAAAGTATGCACTTGGCAATGGCCATGCCACTAAAGTGGCCATTGCATGTATCGTTGTGAGCTTGTAAAATTGACCAAGCTGATTCTTGGGGCTCTAAGCAATGAAGGAGAACTCCATCATAGCTTCGACAATACAATATACCTCCTAGCAAGATATATCTTATCACTTTTTACTTAAATGCTCGTATTTTAGTATGTGACAGTCCTTGTGGGACAATCCCAAGCTTTAGGAAATATTGTAACTAGGCAAGCCAATCCTGATAAGATATAGCCTCAAAAAATAAGACAACTTGTTCCTCCTAAAATTTGATGCTCATAAATGCAAATTAAGAGACAACCTTGTGGTGAATGGTGGTACCATTCTTTGTAGGACCCTGTGAGATCAAGGACCCCTAAGGCACCTTCTCTAAAAATTATTTGGCTTTATAGAACCAATCATGTTCTGGATCTATATGAATCATGTTGATTGATTCCTTTTTATCAAAAGCCTCACGCTGCATCACTGAGTGCAAGAGAATTTTCACATGAATAGTAGTAAAATTAGTAGATGGATTCTAAGGGATCAAGGATCCTAAAGATGCCATGGTTTTTGTGAATCTGTTTGACTAACGAGGGATTACCTCGATGTTGTACCATTCTAGTTGGACTAGATAGGTGTCAACAAGCTCTTTGTAAGATTTTAGGATTGGATCCTAGTATTAAAATAGTCCCTTGACTTTGTTGACTATGAGGAGGAAGTCACCAAAGATACTTAGCCTCTTGATTCTCATGGCAATTGATGTTTGGATATCTAGGATCAAGGTCTCGTATTTGGTGTTGTTAATGGTGCAAGGGAAGTCTAGATTAAATGACAAGGGTATTGGAGCAACTTGTGGTGTGAAAAGACAATCCCTACACCACCTCCTTGCTCACACTTTGAACCATTGAAGAAAAAAGTCATGTCAGCTTCATTTTTTAGTTCTTCAGGTTTGGGTGCTTTTGATAATGCAAAGACTACATCATCAAGAAGTTCTATGGTGAGGGACCTACTATTTTGAAGAGGTATCTTAGCCAACTGATCAACTATAACTTATCCCTTGATGGAATTTTTGCTTATGAATTCCAAGTCAAATTCTATCAATAACATGATCCACTTTGCAGTATGTGTATTATGATATGTCTTGCTTATCATATATTGCAAAGGACTTTGTTTGGATATTACATATTTTGTATGGATCAATATGTAGTGGCACAATTTCTTGGTTGTAAAGACCATTGCTAAGCACAACTTTCTACATATGCATATCCTATATTGTAGCTCACCAAATTACAGCTGATGTAATATATCGCTTGTTCCTTATCTTGTGCATTCTTTTGAGCCAACATGGTGCCCAAAGCAAAATTGATGGTGAATATATAATAGGAATGACACGTCTGGCCTTGGTGGAGCTATAACTGGTAGCGTTACTAGGTACTCCTTGATTTAAGTAAAGGCTTACTGATATTATTCATCCTAATAGAATGGGACCCCCTTGTGTAGCAGTCGATTCATGGGTCAAAATTTGTTTGATAGTTGTGCGAGAAATCGCTTTATGGATGCTACTTTGCCCTATAAGATTCTTAGTTCTTTGATATTCGTGTGTGGGGCCATTTATATGATAGCATTTACCTTTGTTGGGTCCACTTTGATACCTCATTTAGAAATGATGAATCCCAATAGTTTTCTAAAAGTTACACCAAAGACACATTTATTGGGATTCAACCTAAAATTGTGCTTAATTAGGTGATCGAAGACCTTTATGAGGGTCTCAACATGCTCTTCTCATAGCAATGACTTGGTCGGTAAGTCATCAATGTAGTATTCCAAGATCTTGTGCATATAGTCATGGAAAATGTATGTCATAGCCCACTGATATGTGGCACCAAAATTTCTAAGATCGAATAACATCACTTTGTAACAGAATGTCCCCCATGGTGTGGTGAACTCGATTTTATGCTGGTCTTTGGGTTTAATCCAAATATTATTGTAACAAAAAAAATGTCCATTAGGGAGAGTATCTCATGACCTACAGTTGCAGCTACAAGAGCATCTATGTTGGGCAATGAGAATAAATCCTTTGATGTTACCTTATTGAGATCCCTGAAATCCATGAAAATGTAGATTCTTCCATTAGGTTTTTCTATGGGTACCATGTTTGATACCTGTTGACAATTTTGTCACATTGCACAAGGGGTAGAAAAAAAATCAAAAATTTATTTTTTTAAAGTGTTTCTTTTTGTTGTTATGAAAATATTTGTAAGTGTTGCAGCAATTTTGGCTTTCTCTGCCACCCCCTTGTACATAGAATGAAGAAGAAAAAGCTTCTCTGCCAAACAAGCCAAAGAAGATAGCTCTGCCAAAAGAAGGAAAAGGTGTCGCGATATCGCGACATGTTGCATTTTCATGGCTGAGAGCGACAAGAGGGAGCAAGAAAGAAAAAGTGTCATGATATCGCGACATGTTGCATTTTCACAACCGAGAGCGACAAGAGGGAGCAAGAAAGAAAAAGTGTTGCGATATCATGACATGTTACATTTTCGTGGCTGAGAGCGACAAGAGGGAGCAAGAAAGAAAAAGTGTCACGATATCACATGTTGCATTTTTGCGATTGAGAGCGACAAGAGGGAGCAAGAAAGAAAAAGTGTCGCGATATCGCGACATGTTGCATTTTTGCGATTGAGAGCGACAAGAGGGAGCAAGAAAGAAAAAGTGTCGCGATATCGCGACATGTTGCATTTTCACGACCGAGAGCGACAAGAAGGAGCAAAAAAGAAAAAGTGTCATGATATCGCGACATGTTGCATTTTCGTGGCTGAGAGCGACAAGAGGGAGCAAGAAAGAAAAAGTGTCACGATATTGTGACATGTTGCATTTTCGTGGCTCAAAGCAAGGAGAAAGAGCAAAAGAGAAAAAGTGTCATGATATCGTGACATGTTGCATTCTCGTGACCAAAAGAAGAAAAGTGTGACGATATTGCGACAAGTTGCATTCTCGCGACCAAAAGAGGAAAAGTGTCACGATGTCGCGACATGTTGCATTTTTGTGGCCAAAAGCAACAAAAGAGGACGAAGACATAGAAATTTTGCGATTTTGCGACATGTCATATTTTTGCGATGCAAGAAGAAGAACCAAGCTGAAGACATAAAAATGTCGTGATATCGTGACATGTTGCTTTTTTGTGACTCAAAATGGGCACGCGCTCCAATCCGGGTATTTTCTCGAGACAATCAAGTGCCTCATAAATGCATTTTTACTTGCTCGGTAAGCTCATTGCTCATTTTTGGCAATTGGAAGTGAAGTATCAGTCCTTGAAGGAGATCCCAACAAGCATGGCGGCCACTCGAGCATTGCACCCATAAACCAAGGACACTCAGATGGCTCAATGCATGTTTCGGCGGTTGACTCTGTCACAGTTGCCAGTTCTGGTAATGGATTTGAAAGCTTAGTCACAAGGGCCACGAGGAGTCGACTTATCAAATCTCAAGAGTAAACTTTGCCATCCTGTGTAATAATGACTCAAAGGGTTGGGTCCTCTATAAAAACCCAAGCATTGTAATGTAAGAGCGGGGGGAACTTTCTACTAGAAAGCTGCTATAACTTGATGTCCTACGATTAATACTAAAGAGCTTTGGGCTCAATATCTCTCTTGTATGCTGCCTTCTGTATTTATTTCTTTTGTCTTTCTTCATTTGCATACTGTAACTCTAAATCCTGAATTCGATGTGCAATTGGGGACTGTACCATAAAATTCACCTGAAGGATACATAGGGGAGGAAAAACGCTATATTGGTTTTCTTTTATGCTGCCTGGTGGGTTGTGGTTTTTGTTATATTCAATTGTCCTAATCATCGTTACTCTGAACCCTGAATTTTGACAAAAGGGAGAAGGAGAATACTGGAACTCGCCCAGAGGATACATATGAAGGTTAATGTGGTGTTTCTTTCATTTATTCTTGGTGTTTTTTGCTGCTATTCAAGTTGTTAGTTAGTGATCATGCTTCCTATTCTCTCCCACTTTAAATTATCGATCTCTCTTCCCTTACCCATTTTTTATATCTTTCTCTAACCCTACTCCCTTTATTTCTTTCCTGCATCCCTTATCTCAAAACACCAAAGTAGTTTAGCATAGGAGCTGGTATTTCTTCAGAGATTGGCATGAGGGGCATCTATTCCCTTTGGCATTTCAATGTTGGTCCAGGTCTAGGGCACATACACTCACCCAAATCCTTTCCTAGGAAGATTTTATGACCAATAGTTTTTGGCACGCCCGGTGGGACCAAGGTCCCATATTTTAAGAACGCAAATCTCTAACTCGTCTCCATCGGGACCAACAATTTTTGGCATGCTCGATGGGACCAAGGTCCCATAGTTTAAGGAAGCTTGAGTTTGGTGAATCTCTGGCTTGCCTCCATCTGGTAAAATCACCTGGCAACTCTGACTGAGCTGAAGATCCAAATTTATTGATTGTAGGCACCTTTTTAAATTTGAAAGAAGACACCTCGGAGGAATCAAGGTTTGGTGAGCAGCCTTGAACTCACAAACGGAGAAAAGAATGTTCACCTGGTGACTCTGACTTAGTGGTGAGAATCGTGATCTCTGTAGTCCACTGCTATAATGGAGAGGGTATGCTATCCCAACTGGGATGATCGTGGCCCTCTAAATCTCCAAAGTTACCATGAAATTCCCAAAAATGCCTTGAAGACATTGACGACATACAATGGCACTAAGGGAATGGCCCAAGAGCACCTTGAAGATGTTGTCGCTTTAGCGACCCTCCATGACATAACCCACAAAAATGTCATGATCAGACTTCTGGTTCAATCTTTGGAAGGAAGGGCGCTATAGTGGTACAGATTGCTTGGGTGTAAAAGCATCTGCTCATGGGATGACTTAGCGGGAGCGCTAATCAGAACAATTGATGGCTCTTAGGACCCCTTTCAGCTTTTGATGTACCTCTTCACCATCACAAGAACACCTCTAGAGAGCATCATAGACTTCAAAGTCTAGTTCTGTAGAAGTTGGAAGAGAATTCTAGGAGAGATCCAACCGATGCCCGCCCAAGCCCACCTCTTCTATGTTTAGGCCTTTCACCCGGACATGAGCCTCATCTTACTGCAATCAGGTGAATGAAGATTTCCTCAAATATTCAAGGAAGTAGTACGAGCAGAGCAGCTCCTGCTCCTATCTGGAAAGTTGTAGTGGGGGGAAACTCCATCACTGTCTCCAATATTTGCTGCTCCTGTCTATCTTGTATAGTATTCACCATGGAAGATTCCTCATACTGAGTAGAGACCTGAGATGTAGTCATTTGGAGCTCAAGAGGTAAATTTCGTCCAAGGCCAATGATGGGAATATGCAAGCTTTGCCCCAACAATGAACAATATGGTTGCTTGCAGTCTCCATCAGGAGATGGGCCAAGGAGAGAAACAAACTCAAGTGGCAGAACCTCAGAACAAAGAGGGCACATTTTTGCACCCTTTTTGTATCCTAGTGGATGGCATGCAAGTATTCAGCCATAGCCCATTAAGCATGCCTCATCAAGAAGCTGAGCCCAAGGAGATCCTAAAAGAAGACTTATCATGGGAAAAGCCCTGTTGTCGCAACAAGAAGTTGGAGGAGCTCGTATTCAAGAGTCCATAGCCGATGGACTCTCTAAAATGGTGGTATTGGTTCCAGCCATCACCACAACCGATACCCACAAAATACCCCCATGAGATGAACTTCTTCGCCACATCATTCATCACCAATATGGGTACTGGAAAGAGTGACAACCTGCCACGTTGCACTCCATTTGCAACATGGACAAATTTGGGAAGAGGCTAGCCGGTCTTCAAAGATTAGCTGATGTTCAATCAGATCTGGTCTGGACATTGCAGGTTCATCGGATAGGCACCCGAAGCTGGGTTTATGGTGGCGACATGCCAATCATGTCACAAAATTTTGTGTAAATATTGTAAATATCCTGGCTAGTAAATAAGTGTTGAAAGCGCTAAGTGTTGCTTAGGAGCTTAGGCATAAACAAAAAAAAAAAATGCCGTCAGTGGATAGTCAGAGAAGAGGACAATGGGAATGACTCTATTGCCCAATGGATAAATGCCTAAGATCTCTGCATTCAGACAAGCTAAATGCCCCGCGAGCCACCAAGAATGTTGATAATTTTGTCACATTGCACAAGGGGTAGAAAAAAATAAAAAATTTCTTTTTGTAAAGTGTTTCTTTTTGTTGTTCTGAAAATATTTGTAAGTGTTGCAGCAATTTTGGCTTTCCCTGCCACCCCCTTGTACACAGAATGAAGAAGAAAATGCTTCACTGCTAAACAAGCCAAAGAAGATAGCTCCGCCAAAAGAAGGAAAAGGTGTTGTGATATCGTGACATGTTGCTCATTTTATATACACGGTTAAGAAGAATTATCACTGGTTCAATTAGCATATGAAATGTATTTTATATAACTTATGCATATAATTGATAGAAAATCCGGTATTATGCTTGATTGGTGTTTTTAGTGGGAAATGTGTATAAATGCAGGTATTGGTACTAATATGGTGTTTTCCAGTCTACATCCACTTGGACCCGGCATACTTCTACTTACAGAGACTAAGGCAAGAGAGTAGGCACCTTCCTCTTCAAGGAAGGCGCCCAACAGAAGTAGGCGCCTTCCTACAACCGGAAGGCGCCCACAGAAGACGAGCGCCTCCCTACAACTGGAAGGCGCCAACGGAAGACGAGCGCCTCCCTGCAACCGAAAGGCGCCAATGGAAGAAGAGCGCCTCCCTACAACCAAAAGGCACCGATAGAAGATGAGCGCCTCCCTACAACCGGAAGGCACCAACGAAAGACGAGCGCCTCCCTACAATCGAAAGGCGCCAATGGAAGAAGAGCACCTCCCTACAACCGGAAGGCACCGACAGAAGACGAGCACCTCCCTACAACCGGAAGGCGCCAATGGAAGACGAGCGCCTCCCTGCAACCGAAAGGCGCCAATGGAAGAAGAGCGCCTCCCTACAACCGGAAGGCGCCTCCATGCCTTCATACTTTGCAAGATTTACCAAGTCAACTTTGACTGGTTGACCAAGGACTATGGAGGAGGTTGCACGTGAAGACAAAGGAGATCTATTTTAATCATGCATTTATTAAATAGAATAAAGTGTTTGTTATTATTATCAACCGATTGGTCGGTTGACCTTGTAAAGCTCTTAAAGCATATTATTATTTTTAGGATGCATTAGTTTAGGATTTGTTGTTACGTACACCTAAGGATATTTATATTTATCCTTTTGGTGAACGAACATACTTTAAAATAGAAGAATAAAATATGTGTAGAATCAATTGTAACTAAATCACATCACGTGATTAAAATAGACCGATTTGTTATTGTAATGATATCTGGCTGCGCTTTATATAAAGACGTAGGCCAGATGAACAGAGGAGATCAAAGATCAATGATTAATTTTACATAGAACTTATTTTATTTTATTTTTTAATTAATTAAGAGTGCAACTCCTCTTATTCGAGCAAGCTCTACGTAGCTAGCCGAGCGGACTATCTGTGGGAGCTTGGGCCCACTCCCTGCAGTAGTCCTCCCCTATTTAATTTGTGCATTTGCTTTCTATAGATTAGTTTACTGCTTTATTTAATTTCAGTTGTGTGTGTTTATTTCCTCGCATTTTATTTCCAGCACTTTACTTTTTGTTTATAATTTATTTATTTCATTTCCCGCACTTAGTTTATTTGGTTTGGCTGGAATCCAATTACACAAACCTCCCCACCAAACTAAATAAGGTACAACCAGATTTGTTCCCCAACACTGCAGCATATACTCGTGCGTGACACTCATAAGTTTACGAACTTACCGGATTGATAATTTATGGAAGAGAAATGAATGTTTTTCGGGACATGAATTTCTGCTCACCATTTTGGCACCGTTGTCGGGGAGTGTCTAAACTGTAGTGTTCTGATTTACAAGTCAGATAAAAAGCTTATTTGAAATTACCTGTAAATATTTTATCTGAGAAGCATGAGTCCACCAAGGAGCTTTTTATAAAGGCCAAAAATAGTTGCCGACACAGTCAGAGCCAAATCCCATAGGCAATTATTTATATTTTTTAGCTTCTCAGGTAAACGTGGGAATGAACCTGATGTACCAAATTAAGTGTAGAAGTAGAAATAAAATGTGTTGTTGAAAAAAAAAAAAAAAAAAAATCTGGCATTGAAGGATTTCCATCATGTTCTAAATGGTTTCAAGAAATCAAAAGAAAAAGCACAACCCAAGTCTGATTGAAAATTTTTAGGGACATGTTTTTATACGGAAACCATTGAAAAATTGTGCCTCTAGAAGCTTGGTTTTAAATTAAAAATTTTTACAAGCTTGAAATTTTTGCAACGTATTGGTAAATGTTTTTTTATGATGAAATTAATAATGCAGGGAAAATGACAGAGCATAATTTAAAGAGAACGCCTTGTTATGGAGTATGCTCTTCACTTGCGCTTACGGCGACCTGGTGAATCAGAAACTAGCATGTGTTTTTAACAGACTGCTATGCCATGTTTTCTTCAAGGTTGCTAACTCGCGGATAGTCATTTGCTGGCTTGCACACTTTGCCATTACGTTGAAAGAAGTTTGGTTGCGAGGCCATGAAGGAAAATACTCTTCTCATGCTACAACATATCAGACTAGTTGAAAAAAAAAAAAGATTTCGAGAAGACTAGTTCAGATGTAGGCATGGGGGAGACCCCACCTTCATCAAATGCCACCAACAACACAATGAACGCTATTTATAGTGTTCATGAAAAAAAAAAAAAAAGAAAAAAATAAATCATCTGCTGAAAAGGCTCCAAGTTAATGAAGCAATTCAAAAATAGAGTTTTATTTTTTGCTTGTTGAAAGAGAGTATCCTCTTTCCCGAGGACCAGCTTGGTCCAGAAGGGAAATGAGAAATCTCCAACCGGTAGCTAAATAAAACAAGGAAAAATCTTGGAGGAGATCAGATTTCAAATGTCTACACAAAGGCCACAGGATTAACATTTTTTTTTTTATGTGCTAATTGAGGAGGAGCTTGGTGTTTCAAAAATGTGAGTTGTTGGTTGTCATATGAAAAAAATATACAAAAGAGAGGCAGAATCTCACTATGGTGGAAGATAACATCAACTTTGAGAGGATCTGAAACCATGGAGAAATCTGCTTTTCACAAAAAGTGTGAGGGCAAAGATGTTTCAGTACATGGTACATTTTGCCAAATTCTTAGGATGGATCATTGACAAACCTCCAGATGTGAAAATCACCAGCTCAAATGGTTGAAGTAGACATCCTATTCTTTGATGCAGATGATGAAAAAAAAATGATAATCCAAGATCTGTTCTGGTCAAGGCAGAATAGACCGAAAAAAAAATACAAAAAAAAAAAAAAAAACAGAGAAAAAAAAAATTAGTTAGAATTTTATTTTAACGTCTTTAGTTTAGATTTTTCTTTTATGTTTTGCAGGACAACGTGAAGTGCGAAGTAGAAAAATAAGGAGGTGTCTGTGAAGATCTCATGAATTGAGATTCATACATGGAGTTCGTAATAGCACTATACGAACCGTCTCGTGCACTCGATCGTGTAGCATCCAATCTAACAGTGAAAGCTAGCAGAGTTTTGCCTTGGAAACATTGGCACTTGAAGGCAGGCTAAGTAACCCCGATCAAGCGAAAGGCTTCCAGCCCAAGGTGCTTGTGGAATTTGGGGGAAAATTTTGCTGGAAAGTGCATGATCGTTACAGCCTGGATGATAAACAAAGTCAGATATGCTACACCAAGTGCAAGAGAAGAGTTTCGAGACAACGTTCAAGTAACGGTCAACGAGCTCCATTAACCACTGCCTCACATTCACAAGAGTGGATCAGACATCGGCATGGGGGAGACCCCATACCATACCAATAGCTTGGACGAATGTTCAAACATTCGTCGAAAAAAAAAAAAAAAGAAGAAAAAAAGAGAGAAAGAAAAAAAAAAAAGAGAGAAAAAAAAAGAGAGAAAAAGAAAAAAAAAAAGAAGAGAGGGAGGATACGTAAAAAAAAAAAAAATGAAGTGAAAGACGCCTTGTTTATCAAGAAGGCGCCTTCCGCATCAAGAAGGCGCCATACATTGGAGGCGCCTTCCACAAGAAGAAGGTGCCATACATTAGAGGTGCCTTTCGCATGAAGAAGGCGCCATACATTAGGGGCACCTTCCGCATCAAGAAGGCGTCATACATTGGAGGCGCCTTCCACAGGAAGAAGGCGCCACACATTGGAGGCGCCTTTCGCATCAAGAAGGTGCCATACATTGAAGGCGCCTTCCACCAATATAAAAAAAAAAAAAAAAAAAAAAAAAAAAATATAAAAAAAAATGCGAATCCTCCTAGTGAAAAAAAAAAAAAAAACGCATAGAACATGTCCTGTTTAGCATAAAAATTTTCTTTCTTATTGCTTTGCAGGAAATCATGAACCGAATGCAAGCTGCAGGCATCCTGAGAGCCAGGGCCTAACAGGCACGGAGTCATGACTCCTATTTTCCTGCTTTTGTGTGTGCAGTTTTTGTAGGTGTAGTTTCGTAGTACACAACCATGAGCATGATCTGTAGGTGGAGCCGGCTTAAACTAGGCCTAATAGATGTGACATTTTGTGCCCTGCAATTAGGAGTGCGGCAAAGCGAAAAAGGCACTTACTAGGAAGAGAGTGCCTACAATCAGCCCAATACAGCAGTGCCTTTTTCCACCCGGAGGAAGGCACCAATAAGCAATTTTCTTCTCCCTTGGATGGGGGTACCTGTTGTTCAGTGTGGGACCCGACGTTTGGAGGGCTGCAGACCTGTTGCATAGAGGGACCTGTTGTTGGCGATAAGGGCATCACCAATTTAAGTGGGGGAAGATGCGGGTGAATCAGGACCTCCCGTAAAAAAAAAAAAAAGAAGGGAGTTCGGAAGGCTGTTGTCACGAGGACGTGACAAATTTTAGACATGGGGGGAAAGATGCCTTATTGTCGGCGCCTAACTTACTCCTATGAAAAAAAAAAAAAAAGGTTCGAAAGGCTGTTGTCACGAGGACGTGACAAATTTTAGACATGGGGGGAAAGACGCCTTATTGTCGGCGCCTAACTTACTCCTATGAGAAAAAAAAAAAAACCTTGTGTTGAAATAGCTCCACGATGAAATTCAAATCAAAAGCAAAGTTTTATTTTTGCTGCCCATTGGAAGAGAGTATCCTCTTTCCCGAGGACCAGCCTAGTCCCGAAGGGAAATGAGAAACCTCCAACTGGTAGCTAAATAAAATGGGGGAGGAGTTTGAAAAAAAAAAATAGATGTCAAATATCTGTTTCCTTCGGAATCAACGCATGGTAAGTAGGCACCTTCCTCTTCAAGGAAGGTGCCAGAAGAAGGTAGGCGCCTTCCTCTTCCATGAAGGCACCAAGAAAAGATAAGTGCCTTCCTCTTCCAGGAAGGCACCAATAGAAGGCCAGCACCTTCCTTTTCTAGGAAGGCACCAAAAGAATGCAAGCGCCTTCCTCTCACCGGAAGGCACCGACAGGAAGGTGCCACAGGAAGGTGCCGACAAGAAGACACCAATAGGAAGGCGCCACTAGAAGGCAAGCGCCTTCCTCTCACAGGAAGGCACCGACAGGAAGGTGCCACTAGAAGGCAAGAGCCTTCCTCATAGGGAAGGTGCCCCTGTTCTTCGCCCATTGACTAGACAAGCACGATGTGGGCAACAAATATTGGTGCAGTTCCAACTCTACGACATGTAGGTTAATTTGGGGATCGCATCAATGGATGAGAACATCCTACCAATGCCAAAACATACAACACATACATCTCAAGGAATGCACTTGACATATGCCATGAATGATGAAAGAAATATTGTTTTTCTTCACTCCAAAAACAAAGGAATGTCGTGTTGTTCCAATTATGCATGCAAAAGAAATAATTCAAAGGGGATGTCATTTTGGACGCACACATGTCAGGTATAAATTTTAATATTCATCCTATAAATGCATTCGGAGAGAGATACGTCAATGCAGGATTAAAATATTTTTTGTGCTGTTGAGAAAAAGCTGGGTATTTCAAAGTTTAGAGTCACCAGCTCAGTTGTTGCGGATTGACTCTGTTCTTTGATGTAGAGGATGAAGAAAAAAAATTGAAAAAAAAAAAAAAAAGAAAAAAAAAAAAAAAAGGAGAGAGTCAAGATCTGTTCTGTTCATGGCAGAACAGATAAAGATACTTATAAATAAATAAATAAAATCTCCAGGAGCACCAACGTGAAGACATCTCACACCACCAGCATCATATATATCAGATTCTACGAAATTCACCCGGTTATGTACTGATTTTCTTATTAATTATGTGTATAGTTATTTTAAAATCATTTCTATGCTAATACCAGTCGACGCCTCCACAGTTTTTCAAAATCTCCCATTAGAATTCAAACACATGATGTGCCTTGAAAAAAATATATAATTGAAAAAAAAAAAAAGAGAGAGAGAGGCTATGGCATCTACATGAATAAATTTGGCATCATTTTCATTGCCGCCTCATGACAATGGCAACTGGCTTGAGCGAACACATATAAATGATGCTACTCTATACCACAAAGGAGGTTCTGGAGATGTGAAATACGTTTCAAATGTGGGTAAAAGTAGCAGCTGGTGATTGCACTTATTTTAAACCAATTTGGTCTCACCAAATATGACCAATGAGCAACATTGGAGAATGCCAAACATTTTAAAAAAAAAATGCAAAGTGGTCATTTGCCCTAAACAGTGTGGTCACAATTTAACTATTTGTCTGCAATGATTAGTCAAGATGTGTTTCTGAATTTTGTTGGTGCCGCATCGCTCTATGGATGAAGAATAGCAACACTCAATGAAAAAAAAACATAGTGCTGAATAAAAAAATAGTACTGAGAAAAAAATAGTAGTGCTGAATGGAAAAAAATAGCAACACTCAGCGGCAGAGAAACAGAGATGTTGAAGGCCATTAAAATAAAAAAAAGAGAAAAATATATATATCCCAGGGGTTGTTATCACGAAGACATGACAAACTTTTTGGCATGGTCATCCTGCGAGAGGGATAACTTCACCTTTTGGTGCCACGAGGGCGTGGCACATGTTAGGCATGGGGGGATGATGAGCACCAAAAATGCTCATTTTATATACACGGTTAAGGAGAATTATCACCGGTTCAATTAGCATATGAAATGTATTTTATATAACTTATGCATATAATTGATAGAAAATCCGGTATTATGCTTGATTGGTGTTTTTAGTGGGAAATGTGTATAAATGCAGGTATTGGTACTAATATGGTGTTTTCCAGTCTACATCCACTTGGACCCGACATACTTCTGCTTACAGAGACTAAGGCAAGAGAGTAGGCACCTTCCTCTTCAAGGAAGGCGCCCAATAGAAGTAGGCACCTTCCTACAACCGGAAGGCGCCCACGGAAGACGAGCGCCTCCCTACAACCGGAAGGCACCAACGGAAGACGAGTGCCTCCCTGCAACCGGAAGGCACCAACGAAAGAAGAGCGCCTCCCTACAACCGGAAGGCGCCGATAGAAGATGAGCGCCTCCCTACAACCGAAAGGCGCCAATGGAAGACGAGCGCCTCCCTGCAACCGGAAGGCGCCAACGGAAGAAGAGCACCTCCCTACAACCGGAAGGCACCGACAGAAGACGAGCGCCTCCCTACAACCGGAAGGCACCAATGGAAGACGAGCGCCTCCCTGCAATCGGAAGGCGCCAACGGAAGAAGAGCGCCTCCCTACAACCGGAAGGCGCCTCCATGCCTTCATACTTTGCAAGATTTACCAAGTCAACTTTGACTTGTTGACCAAGGACTATGGAGGAGGTTGCACGTGAAGACAAAGGAGATCTATTTTAATCATGCATTTATTAAATAGAATAAAGTGTTTGTTATTATTATCAACCGATTGGCCGGTTGACCTTGTAAAGCTCTTAAAGCATATTATTATTTTTAGGATGCATTAGTTTAGGATTTGTTGTTACGTACACCTAAGGATATTTATATTTATCCTTTTGGTGAACGAACATACTTTAAAATAGAAGAATAAAATATGTGTAGAATCAATTGTAACTAAATCACATCACGTGATTAAAATAGACCGATTTGTTATTGTAATGAGATCTGGTTGCGCTTTATATAAAGACGCAGGCCAGATGAACAGAGGAGATCAGAGATCAATGATTAATTTTACACATAACTTATTTTATTTTATTGTTTAATTAATTAAGAGTGCAACTCCTCTTATTCGAGCAAGCTCTACGTAGCTAGCCGGGCGGACTATCTATGGGAGCTTGGGCCCACTCCCTGTAGTAGTCCTCCCCTATTTAATTTGTGCATTTGCTTTCTGTAGATTAGTTTACTGCTTTATTTAATTTTAGTTGTGTGTGTTTATTTCCTCGCATTTTATTTCCAGCACTTTACTTTTTGTTTAATAATTTATTTATTTCATTTCTCGCACTTAGTTTATTTGGTTTGGCTGGAATCCAATTACACAAACCTCCCCACCAAACTAAATAAGGTACAACCAGATTTGTTCCCCAACACTGCAGGCATATACTGTGCGTGACACTCATAAGTTTATGAACTTACCGGATTGATAATTTATGGAAGAGAAATGAATGTTTTTTGGGACATGAATTTCTGCTCACCAATCAGACTTCTGGTTCAATATTTGGAAGGAAGGGCGCTGCAGTGGTACAGAATGCTCGGGCGTAAAAGCATCTGCTCATGGGATGACTTAGCGGGAGCACTAATCAGAACATTTGATGGCTCTCAGGACCCCTTCTAGCTTTTGATGTACCTCTTCACCATCATAAGAACACCTCTGGAGAGCATCACAGACTTCAATGTTCGATTCTATAGAAGTTGGAAGAGAATTCCAGGAGAGATCCAACCGACACCCACCCAAGCCCACCTCTTCTATGTTCGGGCCTTTCACCCGGACATGAGCCTCCTCTTACTACAATCAGGTGAACAAATATTTCCTCAAATATTTGAGGAAACAGTACGACCAGAGCAGCTCCTGCTCCTATCTGGAAAGTGGCAGTGGGGGGAAACTCCATCATTGTCTCCAATATTTGCTGCTCCTATCTATCTTGCACAGTATTCACCATGGAAGATTCCTCATACTGAGTAGATACCTGAGATGCAGTCATTTGGAGCTCAAGAGGAAAATTTCATCCAAGGCCAATGATGGGAATATGCAAGCTTTGCCCCAATAATGAACAATATGGTTGCTTGTAGTCTCCATCAAGAGATGGGCCAAGGAGAGAAATAGACTCAAGTGGTAGAACCTAAGAACAAAGAGGGCACATTTTTGCACCCTTTTTGTATCCTAGTGGATGGCACGCAAGTATTCAGCCAGAGCCCATTAAGCATGCCTCATCAAGAGGCTGAGCCCAAGGAGATCTTGGAAGCAAAATTATCATGGGAAAAGCCCTGTTGTCACAGCAAGAAGTTGAAGGAGCTCGTATTCAAGAGTCCGCAGTCGGTGGACTCTCTAAAATGGGGGTATTGGTTCCAGCCATCACCATAATCGATACCCACAAAATACCCCCATGCGGCGAACTTCTTCACCACATCATTAATCACCAGTATGGGTACTGGCAAGAGTGACAACCTACCACGTTGCACTCTGTTTGCAACATGGACAACTTCAGGAAGAGGCCAGTCGGACTTCAAAGATCAGCTGAAGTTCAATCAGATATGGGCTGGACATCGTAGGTTCATCGGATAGGCACCTGAAGCTAGGTTTATGGTGGCGACATGCCAATCATGTCACAAAATTTTGTGTAAATACTGTAAATAGCCCGACTAGTAAATAAGTGTTGAAAGCACTAAGTGTTTCTTAGGAGCTTAGGCACAAAAAAAAAAAAATGCCGTCAGTGGATAGTCAGAGAAGAGGAAAATGGGAATGACTCTGTTGCCCAATGGATAAAGGCCTAGGATCTCTGCATTCAGACAAGCTAAATTCCCCGTGAGCTACCAAGAATGTTGAAATTTTGTCACATTGCACAAGGGGTAGAAAAAAATAAAAAATTTCTTTTTGTAAAGTGTTTCTTTTTGTTGTTTTGAAAACATTTGTAAGTGTTGCAGCAATTTTGGCTTTCCCTGCCACCCCCTTGTACACAGAATGAAGAAAAAAAGCTTCACTGCCAAACAAGCCAAAGAAGATAGCTCCGCCAAAATAAGGAAAAGGTGTCGCGATATCGCGACATGTTGCATTTTCACGGCTGAGAGCAACAAGAGGGAGCAAGAAAGAAAAAATGTCACGATATCATGACATGTTGCATTTTTGCGGCTGAGAGCGACAAGAGGGAGCAAGAAAGAAAAAGTGGCGCAATATCGCGACATGTTGCATTTTCCCAGTTGAGAGCAACAAGAGGGAGCAAGAAAGAAAAAGTGTCGCGATATCATGACATGTTGCATTTTTGTGACCGAGAGCGACAAGAGGGAGGAAGAAAGAAAAAGTGTCATGATATCGCGACATGTTGCATTTTCACAGCCGAGAGCGACAAGAAGGAGCCAGAAAAAAAAAGTGTCGCGATATCACGACATGTTGCATTTTCGTAGCTAAGAGCGACAAGAGGGAGCAAGAAAGAAAAAGTGTCATGATATCGCGACATGTTGCATTTTCACGGCTTAAAGCAAGGAGAAAGAGCAAAAGAGAAAAAGTGTCACAATATCACGACATGTTGCATTCTCGTGACCAAAAGAAGAAAAGTGTCGTGATATCGCGACATGTTGCATTCTCGTGACCAAAAGAGGAAAAGTGTCACGATATCGCGACATGTTGCATTTTTGTGGCCAAAAGCAACAAAAGAGGACAAAGACATAGAAATGTTGCAATTTCATGACATGTCATATTTTTGCGATGCAAGAAGAAGAACCAAGCTAAAGACATAGAAATGTCACGATATCGCGACATGTTGCTTTTTTGCGACTCAAAAGGGGCACGCGCTCCAAGCCAAGTATTTTCCTGAGATGATCAAGTGCCTCATAAATGCATTTTTACTTGCCCGGTAAGCTCGCTGCTCATTTTTGGCAATTAGAAGGAAAGTATCAGTCCCTGAAGGAGAGCCCAAAAAGCATGGCGGCCACTCAAGCATTGCACCCAAAAACCAAGGACACTCAGACGGCTTGCATGTTTTGGTGGTTGACTCTGTCATAGTTACCAGTTCTGGTAATGGATTTGAAAGCTTAGTCACGAGGGCCGCGAGGAGCCAACTTCTCAGATCTCAAGAGTATACTTCGCCATCCTATGTAATAATGACTCAGAGGGTCGAGTCCTCTATAAAAACCTAGGCATTGTAATGTAAGAGTGGGGGGGACTTTCTGCTGGAAAGCTGTTGTAACTTGATGTCCTACGATTAATACTAAAGAGCTTTGGGCTCAATTTATCTCTTGTATGTTGCCTTCTATGTTTATTTCTTTTGTCTTTCTTCATTTGCATACTGTAACTCTGAATCCTGAATTCGGTGTGCGATTGGGGACTGTACCCTAAAATTTGCCTGAAGGATACATAGGGGAGGAAAAATGCTATATTGACTTTCTTTTATGCTGCTTGGTGGGTTGTGGTTTCTGTTATATTTGCTTGTCCTAATCATCATTACTCTGAACCCTAAATTTTGATGAAAGGGAGAAGGAGAATCCTGGAACTCGCCCAGAGGATACATAGAAAGGTTAATGTGGCATTTCTTTCATTTATTATTGGTGTTTTTTGCTGCTATTCAAGTTGTTAGTTAGTGATTGTGCTTCCTGTTCTCTCCAAATTTAAACTATCAATCTCTCTTCCCTTACCTATTTTTTTATTTCTTTCTCTAACCCTACTCCCTTTATTTCTTTCCTGCATCCCTTATCTCAAAACACCAAAGTAGTTTCGCATAGGAGTCGGCCTTTCTCCGGAGATTGGCATGAGGGGCATCTCTTCCCTTCGGCATTTCAATGTTGGTCCAGGTCTAGGGTGCATACACTCAGCCAAATCCTTTCCTAGGCAGATTTGATGACCAACAATACCCATTCTGGATTTTCGATGGGAATAATAAAGACTACATCCAATAATTTTTGTAACTTATTATTGACCATCATAGTAATGGTTGGATGCATCTTTCTAAGCTTCTACTTGATAGGTTTCTTCATGGGCTCTAGTGAGATGTTGTGGACAACCAATTTTAGGTTGAGTCCTAGCATGTCTTTGTAGGTCCAAGAAAAGAGATCTGGTATCTCTTTCAATAGAGAAATTATGATGGCCTATTCTTCTAGAGATAAGCTTTCTCTGAAATTGAATTTCTTTGGTTGAGAAGGATCATTGCTAATATCCACCTCAAAAGTCTCCTATATTGCCATATGTGACCCCTCTTCAAGTTGGTGAGGAGTGGGGATTATGATGAGTGTCATCAAATCTTCATCATTTAATCATTATATGTCAATCCAGGGCGGTGTCCAAGGCTATATACGAAAGCAGGGGTTAACAGACTGATTTTTAGTTCATCTAGATCATGGCCTTATTCATGGAACAGTTAGTGTTTGGGGGTGTCAGGTGTCCCTTTTAATCTCCTAGAAACTAAAACTGAGTGCCTACTTATCCTTGCATAATTGAAATTCACACAGTTGCAGAAAAGCAAATCTGAACTATTGAAAATGACAGAATTCAGTTGACAAAATTTAAAATAACAAAATTGAAATCACAGAATTAACTATAACAACAATGAAACTTTTTCAGAATTGAAACTTCACACCTGCAGAAAATGAAACCTAAGACAATGATGAAATTCAAAGGTTGGTAAGCAAATATTGCAAATCTGTAGCAAACTGAATTAACAAGAAATTCTCTGATGCAAACTGGAAATACAGACTGGAAATGCTGAAGCTGAAACAGAAAATGTTATGCTATAAAATCTATTCTAGATGACTTAACTATAATGCATTCATGTGCCACATGTTAGATGAAGTTTAATTCAATATTAACCATGCAAAAAGTTGTCAGATTCCTGCTGACCTGCTGCAGCAAGAAATTAGCAGAACTCTGGCAGGAATAATCCCTCTTCTGGGCCTGGAAGTGGCCCTTGCTTCCTGAACCAAAAGAGGGAAAAAGTACTTGCTCTACACTATCAAATCCTCACACTGAACTCAGAAGCAAACATGAATGATAAAACTGCACCTTTATTCAATTTGCAGTAACATAACAACAGTGCAGGGGAAAATCCTGCAGAATACTGTTCTGCTACAATACAAGGCTACAACACTTAAACTTCTACTAATCTCTATCCTCTAGATCCTATATCCTCCTATATGCTCAACCAAATGGGAGCATTTTATTTATACAAGTAGGGTACATTATTGATAAGGTTTTGTGCTACAATATAGGACTGTTACAACTGTGGCAAAACTATTTCCAGAATGCAGGGATATGATCCATTACTCCTTATCCATTTCATCTGTTGGAATGCATCCATTGAAGGACAAGTGTTGGAAAGGATAGGGATATCCTTTAAATAGTTGTAACCACCATTTACTACCCGTTTGTTGCATTTAAAGGTACTTTTGACCAAAACTATTGTTTCTACGCTCATTCTAGAGCTGCTCCAGAATATTAGGCAGCAGAATAGGGTTTGCAACAATTCTTGCACCAGAAGCGCATGCGAATAGTTGTGATGGTGGAAATAATCTCCAAGAGTGCCTAGAAGACTAATTCCATCTTGTGCACCAGCTAGAGTGGACAAATTCCAAGCCATGTTGTATATGTACAGCTGGCTGGAATTTGTATGGAAAAATTCATATTTTTTGCATAGTCAACTGTTGACAAAGTTCTTGGCACCTTTTTGGTTATTCAAAGTGAGTAGATGGTGGGAAAATCTTGTGAAAGAAGCATAAAACCAAATAGATAGCAGCACCTTAATATTACAACATTAATTTAATGTAAAATATACTAAATAATATAGCTGAAACAGATTATAAAACATAGATAAATTAGTCAAAATAGGTCATATGCACTTTATCATTCCAATATGCAAACATCATCATATAATGCATAGTATCACTAAAATTAGTACAAAATCATATCATAAGTGGTTCCAAATAGTTTAAAAAGTTATCAAAAGTAGTCTTTGTATGAGGTAATGTTCTGCCTCATCATTTCCCCCCAACTTATTGTAATGCATGTCCTCATGCATTCTGTTCTGCTACAGCAACACAAAGATCTATGTCAAGATAGCACTCAACATATTTCCATAGTCTGCTTCCAACTTTGTAATATCCTTTGTGCTCTTTGATCTCCCTGAGCCACTCCTGGAATTGATCGTCTGATTGAGGGTCATTATCAAAGAAATATGGAACAGGGGTGATGATTGTTGGATTCCTATACCTGAGACCTATCCATTGCTCCTTTACCTCAAATATGGTCTGGATTATACATTCTGCCCTTCTTCTAGACCACATCAGGTTATTTGGAGAGATGGGTTCTCTTTTCTGTAGTGATATAGGTAGCTCTCCCCATCTATTTTTGCAGGCTGATAAAGCATCAACAAATGATGTTGCACAAAAAGTTTGAAAACCATCTATGCATTTTTGCAAGTTCCCTAGATACATTTTTCTTACTCTGTCATCCCTCATTAGAGTATAGTGCTCATTAGTGGAGGTCCTATGGTTCAGGTGAACAGGCCTAATGAGCAAAACTACCTTGTAATTCCATGGCTTTGCTAGTTTTCTTTTCCTGCTCCCAATAAATTTGATTCTGGAGTGTAGACTGAAAAGCCCTAAGTTGAAGATCACCAGTGAAAATATGGGGAAGGAAGATAACTTCGATTGGCAAAAATAAATTATGTAGGAATAATTCACATAGCAAATTCTGGTGTTCTACAGAACTTTTCCAAAAAGCTTCCAGAAACTCACTAGGTGTTTCCAATTTGTGAGAGAGGCCAGAGGTGATCCTCATCATTTTCCAATGGAGGTATTTTTCTTTCAACATTAAGCTATAGAATCTGGCTGGCCTCCGACACTGAACCATACACTCTACAATTTGGCATACATCCTGCACTTGTTCCTTCAATTTTTCAATTTCTAAATTTTTTTGTTCTAGCTCTTTTGTTAAGGTCTATAATGATGAGACCTTTCCTTCTAATTGATGACATCTTGCCATCCAATATGCCACATCTTCATTATATTTTGCAAATGTAACTATTTCTGGTGATCTAACTATTGGTTGCATTTGAGGAATGATATTAACTTGGATGCCTACATCCACATTTTCAATTATAAGGGGCTCTATATGTGTTCCAATTTCTACTAATTCAATCTCAGGTGCATTCAAATTATCAAGATCTTGAGGATACTGTGGTCTTACCTCTTTTTGTACTACTATTACTGCCTCTGTATGTGCTATTGGTTCACTCAGCCATTGTGGATCTTCAGAAACCTACACAAGTAATTGGATGTCCATCCCCTGTTTGATCTTGAGCTTGTTGTACTTCTTGTGCAACTTCTTCTTCTTCTATTGCAATTCTGCCAGGTGAGTTTCTTTCTAGATTTCCTACTAAGTTCAGCAACAGACTAGCTAATTCATCCCCTAAATCAGTCTGAGGAGGCTGCTACTCCAGAAGTGTGAGTCTAGCCTTTACAACCTCTATCTCTTGCCATAACTTAGCAATAATATCATATTTTTCTTTCAAGGAAGCTTCACTTTGTTCAATCCATCATGTCTAAGTTTTTATGACACTCCTAGCTGCATGCAACTGAGTCTTTATGTCTATTTCTTCTTCCTCTTCAGTGCTCAAATCATCTTTCCCTTCCTCAGCTACCTTAGATTCTTCCTCAAAATCTGAATAATCCACAAGTGGTGCAGACATTTCTGCAATAGTGGTGTGTCCCTCTACTTCTTCTATTATGGTTCTATCTTCTAAATATGGTGGGTAATTGAGGGACATTGTAGGCATAGCCATATCTGTTGCACTATCTATGCCCTTGGTACTTATATCTTCAACTTTCTCCATAGTTTCTTCCACCTGCAGGGTATCAACATGTGCAGTTCCTTCTTCCTTTTCCACATCACCTATGTTGGTGGATTTCTGAAGTCTTGAAGACCTTCTCAATCCCGAAGCTGATTGCTTTTGTTTCTTTTTAGATTGTGAAATAGGGCTTGTCAATCCTAGGGTAGGGTCTACTTTAGGTGTTCCCTTCTCCATCTGCCTTTCCCTGCTTGAACTTCCAAATTGCTCAATGGACTGAGTGGGAAAAATAGTTACATTTTTAGAAAATGTAACCTTCCTCCTCTTTCCTACAGGATCAATCTTAGATTGTTTCTCTCTTTGCTTCCTCATCCTGGAGGATGGAGGTCCCTGTGGTGAGGAGGGAATTTTTTTTTAGAGGATTCAGTTTCAATTTCATGTTCAGAACTTTCAATTTCTATTTCTGCTTCAGATTCAGGTCCTTCAACCTCTACCTCTTCTTCAGATCTAGGGCTTTCAACTGCCTCTTCCTCAATCAACTCATTCCATGCATGAAAAAACCTATCAAAGCTTCTAGGGTTTCCCCTGAAGTGATGTCTGCATATAATCTTGATTAGGCCATGGTGTTTGGGAGACCCTTTTCCTGCTTGGTACTTTTTGGCCATATTTACCAGCTCTTGATATAAATACAGAGGAAGGTTTACCCTAAGCTCAGGGTTTGAGTTGCCATGGTGAAGATGGGTCAGAATTCTCATGTGATGTCCAGACAGGACAGGGAATTGCCCATCGCAGGTCAAAAACCTAATGACCCATACTGCAACTTCATCCCAAGGAGGTTGTAAACTTGTTCTTTTGACCCCCTTGCAGATATTATTACTCAATACAAACTCAGTGGGCCTATCCTCATTTCCCCTGAACTGATTTACAAGTTCAACTAAAGTATTTTTCCTAGATTTCCCAATTTGAACCCCATGCAATGGCATTTCAGTAACTTGACTGAGAATTTTGGGGCTTACCTGGATTGTCATGCCGCTAATGTGGATTTGATTGTTGTGAAAGGTGTGTGCAAACTCAACAACCAATCCTTATGAATACCCATCGAACTTGTGCAAGAAGGGCAGAAATCCCCTTCTATAAAAATTTGCATGGACTCCTCATATTTCTACAAAAATTCTATGTTATCCAGTTCAATTTTATTCTTCTATCCTCCCATTATCAATGATTTATGTTCAAAGTATCTCAGGCCTACAAATTTTGACAATAGGGTTTTTTTAACTTTGGAATACTTAAGTTTATAAATAGTAATGCTCGAGGGTGAAGAGTAAATGAGATGCAGCACGAATAACTTCAAAACATGCTAGGAACATGAAATTGGAATGTGACAACAAGTTATTGTACACAGAAGTCATCATTAATTTTTATTGCATGTTATAGCTATCAAGAGTGACATGGCATAATTATTTTTACGAAAGTCCCCCTTTTCAACAGACTTTGAATCGTGTGCCATAGTGGTCACATGCGATAATTTTGAAACTCCATGCCCTCCTCAAATATTTGCCTTGGAAATCGAATTTGAAACCTGCATTCCAAATACTATTTCCAACCCAATTGGCACAAAACCTTAGGAACTCAAAAAATTTGATTTATTTGACTTTTTAGCCATGTGGTTCCGGAGTAAAATGAATTAACCTTTTGTTAATTCATTCCAATCGGTTTTATCGCATAGTCCATTCCAGAGCATATACCCTTTTCATTCCAAAGCTAATTCTAAAGCTTCTTCATTCAAAAACTTGTTATGTGCAACAAGTTCATTCCAGAGCAGTACCTTTCAAGAGCATTTGAAGAGCCTTTTCTACCTTAGACTACCTTGATAACTTTATGGAACCAGACCTTATGTATGCTTTATACTAACTAGGGATATCATACACTACATAATAAATATTTACAATATTAAAATAGAAAAAGGCACATACCTGAAGAAACCATTCTATCTATATTTTGTACAGATGTTATTTTCTACTGATTTTAAACTGACTCCTCATAGAGTGTAACAGGTGCAATCTAGAAAATAGTGAAACAGAGGTGAGAATGAATGGAATGGTAAATAGTGAAACAATGGTGAGAATGAATGGAATGGTGGTGGGTCCATGAGGCAAACATGTCAAAAAAACTAGTTTTCATGTAAGCCCAATTCAGATGTGCCTCAAAGAGGTTTTCACATTCTGAATTATTATTTATTTTATATATATATATATTTTTTTATATATTTTTATATATTTTGGTTCATGTCACTTGATTGAGTCCATCTTGGAAGAAGTGGTTTCTTCCAATACTGATACATCTAAGTTTCCTACTTGCTTGAGAAACTCCTCCTTGGTTAACGGTTTGTGATATATCCGAAGACGATGACCGTTAACCACCATCTTCCTTCTTGAATCATCTATTGGTGAAAGACGTACAACTCCATTTGCAAATACCTCCTCAACCTGATAAGGTCCGAGCCATCGAGTCTGCAACTTGCCAGGATAGTCTTCATATCGTGAGTCAAACAACAAAGCCCAATCGCCTTGTTGAAACTTCTTCATTGTTGGATATGACTATCATGCCACAATTTGTATTGTGACTGGATCACCTCGGTCTAGTGCAATGCATCCCTCCTTAGCTCATCCAATGCATTGAGCTATAGAATTCGGTCCATTTGTGCCTATGACAAATCAATACCAACTTCCAAAGCAGTTCGAAGAGTTAGTAATTCAAACTCAATAGGCAAAAGAGGCTTTTTACCATAAACCAATTCATAGGGAGTAAATCCAGTAGTGGATTTCCAAGTGGTGTTATAAGCCCAAATTGCTTCAGGTAATTTCTCCACCCAATTCCTCCTATGGGATGCTATAGTTTTGGTTAAGATCCTCTCTAATTCCCTATTTGTCACTTCAACTTGGCCATTGGCTTGTGGATGGTAAGGTGAGGATTTTCTGTGTTTGATTTCATACAAATTTGTAAAGGCTTCAACAAATTTTGAGGTAAACTGAGGTCCCTGATCTGTGGTGATGGATTGTGGGGCCCCAAAATATAGGAAAATCTATGAATACAGGAAATCAACAACTTTTTCTTCTCGAGCATGCTTAAAAGCATGAGCTTCTACCCATTTGGTTACATAGTCAGTACATACCAAGATATGCACTTTCCCTTGGGAAGGAGGGTCAATGGGTCCTACAAAATCTAACCCCCACCTCTCAAATGGTTATGTTCCTACTTGAGGTTGTAATGGCATTTCACTAGTGAAGGTAGGTTTTCCCATCCTTTGGCATGCATCACAATGTCTAACATAATTTTTCACATCTTTATGCAAAGATGGCCAGTAATAACCAGTACCCAAGATCTTTCGAATTGTACTCTTGAATGAATAGTGTCCTCCTGAAGGTTCATCATGACATGCCCATAGGATATCATATACCTCATCCTTGTGGATGCACCTATGCAAAACATGGTCAGGACTGCATTTGAAAAGTAAACCTCCTATCCATTTAAAAGAAGAACTTTGCTTGATTAACTATTTCCTTTGTTTAGGAGTAAAGTGAAGAGGAATTTTTCCTGTAGCCAAATAATTAGCTATATCTGCAAACCATGGAGACTGCACAGAAATAGCAAACAGTTTCTCATCAGGAAATGCATCTTCAACCAACTCTCCTGTATCTTCATTTGGCAATCTTGATAGAAAATCTGCAACTACATTAGCTTTCCCTGGTTTATTAACTATAGTGATATCAAATTCTTGCAATAGTATTAACCAACGAATAATTCTTGCACTAACCAGAGGTTTATTCATCAGGTATTTAATGGCAGCATGATCTGTATGAATGAATACACGATATCCTGTGATATAGTGTCGAAACTTATTAATAGCATATACTACAACTAAGAATTCCTTCTCAATAGTAGTGTAGTTCTTTTCAGCTCCTGTCAAGTTTTTACTGATGTAATAAATGGCATAATGCTCCCCATTGTCAATTTGCCCTAATGCAGCTCCAATAGCAGTATTGGAAGCATCAGTTTGAATATGGAAGGGCAATTCCCAATTAGGTCCTCTCAATACAAGGGGAGTTGTTAACTTTTCTTTTAATTCCTCAAAAGACTTTTGACACTCAGTAGACCAAGAAAATTCAGAAATTTTCATTAGTAATGCAAACATTGGATTGGCTATGGTACTAAAATTGGCAATAAATCTATGGTAGAAACCAATGTGTCCCAAGAAACTCCTCACATCAGTTTGAGTTTTTGGAGGAGGAAGGTTTTTGATGACTTCCACCTTTTTAGGATCAACCTTGATCCCATAAGAGGAGATATGATGACCAAGGACAATCCCTTCCTCCATCATTAAGAAGCATTTCTCAGGATTAAGAGACAAATGGTATGTTTCACAACGTATTAAAACTTTTTCAAGTTGTTCCAAAGTATATTCAAAACTATCCCCAAATATTGTGAAATCATCCATGTAAATTTCTACACTCTCATTTGTCAAATCAGAGAATATGGCCAAAATAACTCTTTGAAATGTTGTTGGAGCATTACATAAACCAAAAGGTAGAACCCTATAAGCAAAGGTTCCCCAAGGACATGTGAAAGTAGTTTTCTCTTGGTCTTCAGGTGCAACTTGTATCTGATTATAACCACTGAATCCATCAAGAAAACAGAAAAATTTCTTGCCAGCAAGGGTGTCTAATACTTGGTCTATGAAAGGTAATGGGAAATGGTCCTTATGTGTTACCTTATTTAACTCTCTGTAATCCACACACACTCTCATTTTCCCATTTTTCTTTGGAACAATGACTAATGGAGAAACCCATCTATTGTCTGATATTGGATAGATGAATCCTACATCTAAAAGCTTTTCAATTTCTTCCTTGACAATATCTTTCAAAGCAGGGTTCAAACGTCTTTGAGGTTGTCTCACAGGTTTAACATCTTCAGTGTATATTCTATGTGTACACACATCAGGGTGAATGCCAATCATGTCCTTATAACTCCAAGCAAAATCCTGAACATGTCTCTACAAAACAACAAATAATTTGGCTTCTTGCTTATTAGTCAACCAACTATTAATGTTCAAAAACTTTCCTAGCTGTATCTCAATCTGCTTAATCCCTGGATAAACAGAGTTGACAACCTCATATTTACTGATTAAAGCATTTAAGGGACAATGATGTGGCTACAGAGTATGAAATACTCTTGATTCGGGTGTAAATGTGATACCTGATGGGATCATTTGCATAGGACAGGTGAAAGAAGTCAGAAGATGATGATGCCATCCATGTGGCAATGTGAAGGAGCTTTCTTGTAGTGGAATAGATGATAGATGTTCAGCAGTTTGTTCTTCATATTTCCATAACAAATGATGGACAAGAATTTGATCATCCCTAAGGCCTTCTTCTTGCAATGTTTTCACCAAAACTGTTTCATGTTCAAAGATTTCTCTTTCTGGTGAATTAAGTTCTTCAATATGTTCCTTTACTACAATGGTGGCCAAGGTGACAATAGTTTCATGTTCTTCATCAGACTCAGGATACCATATCTGTCCAAAAAATTTGGCTGAAGGTTGGGCTGGTGGATACAAGGAAATATTTTTTAGGTCTACACCATTTGAAATAGTCATCTCACATGACCTGTAGTCTATAAATGCAGCTGCAGTGGCAAGCCAAGGTCATCCTAGAATAATAGGATAGCCATTAGCTGAGTTTCTAGGCTGCAATACTAAGAAATCTATAGGATATTCCCAAGAAGACACTTCAATGGCAACATCCTCCAGAATTCCTTCTGTTTTGGCCACTGACCTATCTGCCATTTCCAAAATTGTGGTAGTAGGACTAAGATTATTGAGCTACAATTTTTGCATGGTTTCCTTAGTCATCACGTTGATTGCAGCTCCTAAATCAATAAGTACATTTGGAATTTGAACTAACCCAACAGTAATTGTAACTACTAGACTCCCTAGATCACCATATTTGGGGGTACTAGTTTTCCAGAGAGCAGGTCAACCAACTTACCTTCTACTTGCACAGTCTTAGGAAAGGCTTTCTTCTTCCTGCCAGGTTTCCTAATGCACAACTCCTGAATGGTTTTCTTAATCAGAGGTACATCCTTTATTGCCTGCAACAAAGGGAGTGAGATAGACATTTTCCTCAATTCTATGATTAATTCTGATTCAGGAGGAGTGATAGTGTGGTCAAACCTTTCAGGATACGGAAGGTCTACTGAGGCAAGTTCAATTTTTCCTTGTAAACTTTTTGTTTTTCCTTCTTTTTGCTCTATTTGTGGTTTTTTTGGACTTGAAAATTCTTGCTTTCCATCAATTTCTTCAATAGTGGGTGGTGCAGGGTCAGGTAAAACCTTCCCTGAATGTAACTGGATGTTACTACAGTCAAGGACATGGACTACAATAGTCTCTTCAGACTCAGCTCCATAAATAGGGGTTGCTTGTCTATTGTTATTGGGGTTAGCCATAGGCTGAGCTGGAAGTGGAGGTTGCTTAACTGGTTGTGAATGTTGTGGTGGCATTCTTCCTTGAAAGTTCTGATTAGGAGCTGGCAACAGGTTTTGAGTCTATCCTTGATACCTCTGCTGCCCTTGATATGATGGGTATTATGGCCCCCATATCTACCCAGATTGTTGATTTTGTGTCCAAGGTGGATTAACAGGATTCCATGGTTGATTCCAACCAGAATGTGACCAATCTTGAGGGGCTGACCAAGATTGATTCCATGGTTGTGAAGGTGGTTCTGAATATCCCCAAGGCATATTCCAAGGATTTTATCCCCAACTTGTAGGAAAATGAGGGGCATTCTGGTATTGTGAAAAGTTACCTCCTGGCCTCTACCCAATAACATTAAGTTCTTCAGTTTGGGTTTGCAAAACATTTTTAAGGTGAGGCAGGAGATGGCACTTATCAGTGTTATGCTCTTTTGAACAAATGCCACAAATAGTTGAGATAGAGGTTCTATCCAAAGGACAATCATGTAGGGCATGCTTATTCCTGCATCTAGGACAATAGATAGCTAGGGGTGGTGAAGAATTGGATTTTGCATTCCTTTCCCCTAATGCAGTATTTAATTGAACAAGAATATCAGTTTTCATGTTAGCCATTTCCTCCATCAAATATTTTATATCAGTATTACCAGGATTCCTTTTCCTTCTTCTTTGCCTAGTGCGAGAATAATTTTTGCACAACTCTACAATATCATTAATATCAAGTTGGTTTATATCTCCTTTTCCCATTAAGTCTAATACTTCTCTAGAATCATCCTACAAACCTCTCAAAAATATAGTTTTTAATAAGTCAGTTTCCATAGGACCACATCTCTTTTGGATAAAGGTAAATCTATCAAGATAATCCTCTAAGTTTTCATCCTCTTCTTGTCTAATCTGAAATAACTCATCCTTCCTATTTCTCACTCTACAATACTCCTGATACTTATCCAAAAATGTAGTTTCCATTTGATCCCAAGTGCGGATTGAATCTGGTTCAAGGCTCATAAACCATCGTAAGGCTGCATCTTTAAGTGTAGAGGGAAATAACTTCAATTTCTGGTTGTCATTGACATAGTCATAAGTCTGACATAGAACTTTGAATTCAAACAGAAATTGATCAGGATCTTCAGAAACAACTCCCCTAAATATTGGCAATACTGAGGGTGAAATTGTTTTCATAGGAGCATTCTGAGTAGGATTCAGATGAATAGGGTATTCAAAAGTTCTAACAGGAGGATTGTCAGCATCATGACCAACAATGTCCCTATCATGTTCTCCTTGTTCTGCCATAGGTGCTTCTTCGATTTTAATTTGTTCAACTGGTTCAGATGGATCAGCCCTATGGGTATGTCTAGAAGCAAGTGCCTCTAAGAGCTCTTCTTGCAAAGATCCTACAATTTTAGTTGATGAAGAAGATGATTCTCTTTTAAGTCTTTCAGGAAGTTCATACACAGGCAGATCTTCACCTGATCATGAAGAATGCCTTGGTGGAAAAGAGCCAGTTCTGATAAACCTTCCTCTTTCGTCTCTTGGCCTATGCATTCATGCCTATTTACTAAATGAACTAAACCTCAGGTTTCCAAAAACTGTTTCCTGAAATAGGATAGTTTTTGGACTGCTAGACCTCTCCTAACAACACCTAAGTATCCCCGACAATGGTGCCAAAAATGATGAGTGTCATCAACTCTTCATCATTTAATCATTATGTTTGTCAATCCAGGGCGGTGTCCAAGGCTATATACGAAAGCAAGGGTTAACAGACTAATTTTTAGTTCATCTAGATCATGGCCTTATTCATGGAATAGTTAGTGTTTAGGGGTGTCAGGTGTCCCTTTTAATCTCCTAGAAACTAAAACTGAGTGCCTACTTATCCTTGCATAATTGAAATTCACATAGTTGTAGAAAAGCAAATCTGAACTATTGAAAATGATAGAATTCAGTTGACAAAATTTAAAATAACAAAATTGAAATCACAGAATTAACTATAACAACAATGAAACTTTTTCAGAATTGAAACTTCACACCTGCAGAAAATGAAACCTAAGACAATGATGAAATTCAAAGGTTGGTAAGCAAATATTGCAAATCTGGAGCAAACTGAATTAACAAGAAATTCTCTGATGCAAACTAGAAATACAGACTGGAAATGCTAAAGCTGAAACAGAAAATGTTATGCTATAAAATCTATTCTAGATGACTTAACTATAATGCATTCATGTGCCACATGTTAGATGAAGTTTAATTCAATATTAACCATGCAAAAAGTTGTCAGATTCCTGCTGACCTGTTGCAACAAGAAATTAGCAGAACTCTAGCAGGAATAATCCCTCTTCTAGGCCTGGAAGTGGCCCTTGCTTCCTGAACCAAAAGAGGGAAAAAGTACTTGCTCTACACTATCAAATCCTCACACTGAACTCAGAAGCAAACATGAATGATAAAACTGCACCTTTATTCAATTTGTAGTAACATAACAATAGTGTAGGGGAAAATCCTACAGAATACTGTTCTGCTACAATACAAGGCTACAACACTTAAACTTCTACTAATCTCTATCCTCTAGATCCTATATCCTCCTATATGCTCAACCAAATGGGAGCATTTTATTTATACAAGTAGGGTACATTATTGATAAGGTTTTGTGCTACAATATAGGACTGTTACAACTATGGCAAAACTGTTTCCAGAATGCAAGGATATGATCCATTACTCCTTATCCATTTCATCTGCTGGAATGCATCCGTTGAAGGACAAGTGTTGGAAAGGATAGGGATATCCTTTAAATAGTTGTAACCACCATTTACTACCCGTTTGTTGCATTTAAAGGTACTTTTGACCAAAACTATTGTTTCTACGCTCATTCTAGAGTTGCTCTAGAATATTAGGTAGCAGAATAGGGTTTGCAACAATTCTTGCACCAGAAGCGCATGCGAACAGTTGTGATGGTGGAAATAATCTCCAAGAGTTCCCAGAAGACTAATTCCATCTTGTGCACCAGCTAGAGTGGACAAATTCCAAGCCATGTTGTATATGTACAACTGGCTAGAATTTGTATGGAAAAATTCATGTTTTCTGCACAGTCAACTGTTGACAAAGTTCTTGGCACATTTTTGATTATTCAAAGTGAGTAGACGGTGGGAAAATCTTGTGAAAGAAGCATAAAACCAAATAGATAGCAGCACCTTAATATTACAACATTAATTTAATGCAAAATATACTAAATAATACAGTTGAAACAGATTATAAAACATAGATAAATAGTCAAAATAGGTCATATGCACTTTATCATTCCAATATGCAAACATCATCATATAATGCATAGTATCACTAAAATTAGTACAAAATCATATCATAAGTGGTTCCAAATAGTTTAAAAAGTTATCAAAAGCAGTCTTTGTATGAGGCAATGTTCTGCCTCATCAAATTAAATGGATCTTGTCTGTTGGATTTATAGTTCCCACTGACTTAGGATCAGGACCAACATGATAGACATCATGTGTGTAGCCTGGTGCAAAATGGAATGGTTGTAGCATATCTTCATTAGGGAAGAAATATTCAAGCTCTAGGGGTGAGTCAACACAATAACAATCAATAGCATCTAAGTTAAGACACAATGGCTTTGAAGGATATGCTGGGTTGTGAGGTGGAGTTGTCAAATAAATGGAGATCATGTTGATGGATGGAATGAAATATCTAGGACCATGTGAGTGAATATCTACATCAAAGGTGTGCCCTCCATACTCGTTATGAGGCTTTGGGGGTATAGGGATCTCAGGATCTAGTCTATGATAGATGAGGTGATGGGATCATTAGGAAATAACTACTCTCTAAATGTTGTTGGATCCAGGAAGACCATGTGATAGATGACATCTAGATTTAGGTGTCTTCCTAGGAAGTGAAGGTCAGGATCTATGGCATGGAGCACCGCTTCTCTCTCAACAAGCAGATCAATTGGATATAAGTGACAAGGCCCAAGATAAGCCATCTCGATCTTGTCTTCAATGTCATCATCGCTTATGAAGAAACCATTGGAATTTATTTCTAGCCCTAGGATGGGGGGTTGAATTACCTGATGATGCCCAAGATAGGACATATTAGTCTCACATTCATTGTCATAATCGCTTATAAATGATCCATTAGCATTTATTTTTGGCCCAATGATATGGCTCACATGTCTAGGCCCTCGACAGACCATCTTTGTTGAGTTCTCTAACTCATAGTCACTCTCATCTGACATGTATCCACCCTCATTCGAGATGTATCCACTCTCATTTGAGATGTATTCACTTTCTATACGGCCTATCCAAGCAAGGTTTTGCACATACCAAGGCCCATGGTAGGCTAGGCCAGCTTCACCTTTGTTCTCAATTGGGATACAATCATAATCCTCTCACTCATATCCATGCATTGGATCTTACTCCCATAGGATGGCACCTGATGGGGTCACTTCAAGAGAGGATTCAAGGTGATACTCATTAGGTGGTGCGATATTGATCGTCGACATCCATTCTCCCAAGTAGTTTTTGCTAGGGGGTTGATAGGGATTCCAATCAATGTCTCCCCTCACCCCAAGATTAGATATCTAGAGATGCTACTAGTGAGTCATCATTGATTTGAATGTAATAGCCAAGTCCAAACCTATAAATTGGTAGCTGATATTGTACCTAAAATAGAAGCTTGCTCATATACACCTAAGCCATATCTATGCCAATGGCAACGCTCAAAGTATCTTAGCACAAACTCAAGATTTGATAAGTAGTGAACATTCATGGTGAATGGTTCATCCTCACCCCTTTTCAATTTAGGAGCAATATGGGCATAATATAAACAAGTGGATGTGAAATTAGTTTGGTTGGGTGGAACCCCTAAGGGAACCACCATCCCTATTAGTAGATTTGGAACTCTTAGCTATTTCATGTCTTATGCAAACTCAATAATTGGTATGAAAGTCAAATTCTACATAAGATATTCACCTAACCCTATGTTGGCTAGGTGAACTATCACCTGTGATGTAAATGACATTGTTTATGATGCAGGTGATGCAGGTTGAGGTACGTCCTAGACTACATCCTAGGGATATTTATCCTCGATGGGAATCAAAATTCTTGTAACTACTATGGTTGGAAGTTCCTTTGATCCTTCCTTCACCAAGGGTGCTTTCACCTTCTACGTATATTTTGATTTAGATGTTGAAGGCTTCTTATAAGTGCCAGTAGTTTTGGATGTGGGAGGTGGTGCTTGTGTGGATGGGTCACCTCACACTGACTTGCTCTTGCTTCCTAGCTATGTGGTTGGGGATGAAGGTCTTATATACAGGTGTGTTTATGGAAGGAAAAAGTCCCATGGCAAGTCAACATGATGCACGTACTTGAACAACTCTTCATCATATGGAACCACATAAACTTATCCCTCATGCACATACTTAACATATTGGTGTAGGATTGAGGCCACACACTACATTTCCCTTATATAGGTATACCCTGGAAGGATGTTGTATTGCATCACCCCTTCTAGCACATGACACATCACAGGGATGGTCTTATATCCTACATTTATAGGTAAGATGACTATATCCACTGTGGAGCATAGTGCATCATTGAAAGCCCTTAATGTTTAGGAAGTTGGGACAATGTTGGACTTAGGAACATTCAAGTGCCCTATAGCCTTTGTAGTGATGATGTTGATCAATGAACCTATATCAATCAAAAACCACTTGAATGGTATGTCATTGATAGACACAATGATGTGCAGGGATGGGTATACTATAGTAGTTAGAACTTTATTGATTTCATGATCATAAAAATGGATCACGAGCTCTTGGAACTGCTAGAATTACCCCACAAAGTGTGTGAACACATCTACATTTTAGGGTTGGATATCGATTGATCTCAAAATCTCCATCAAAGTCTCCATGTGCCTAGGAGATTGTTGTGTGAGCTCATAGATGGACAACTTAGCCAGAGTCATTTGTATATTTTATTCTAGTATATTTCAAACAGTTATGATAGGTCGTGCTAGTGGACCTGGAGGATTGTTTTGCACCTATATCTACTGAGGTGCAGCTAGGATATTAATGGGAGCTACTAGATACTATGGTTGCCCATATCACTGAATCCTAGTTGCCATGTTAAGTACCTCAACCATTTTTATGCATGCCTAAATAGGTGTCTAGACCCAAACCTGGTTGACTTAGGTGCTCTGATCTCTAGGGACCTCAAGGTTTGGCAATGGGTTCCTAAATATACCCATGTCTCTATTATCAAGAGTTAGCAGGTTGTCAACTTTTAGCTTTCCCTTTTCAATCATGTTTTGTACAACATTCTTGAATTCGATAAATTTTTGATGTCAAGCCCTTGTATCCTATGATATGGGTAGTATTGATCTTCCATATATCCCCTTGGCTTGGGAAGGTTAGGGTAAAGAAGTTGTACATCAAGAAATATTATCCCCTATGCCTCACTCAATTGATTAAATATTGACTGCATAGATTAATTTAGAGGTATGTAATAATGACGTGGCTGATGTTCCTTGTTTCAACCCTAGTTGTTTTTAGGATCATAGTTGGTTGATAGGAAGAGAGATTTATAATTTTATGGTTTCTATCCATTCCCCTTCTTTTGTGTGGCCAATACAACCTAATTAACCTGAGCAGGCTTGGTCTACTTCTATTTATTTTTTTCGTTCCAATTGTTCTTGATCCACTCTTTCTTGTTTTAGAGCTTGAGGTCTCCCTCATCAACCTTTATATCCTCAATAAGCTTGGATTGATCCAATGATTCTTCAAATGATTCATACTGCTACAGTTGTAATAATAGAGATATGTGTATTTTGCAACTATTTGTGAACATTTGGATGAATTCTTCAGTGGGAACAGAGAATGATAGTTTCACCATGACTTTTCTCCACCTGTCCCCATAGTCCATCACTGGCTCATTGCCATACTACTTTAATTAGCTATATTGGATAGGTTTACCTTCTTCTTGGAACCTAAGGAGAAGTTTTCAAGGAAGGTATTCACTAGTTGCTCAAAATTGGTGATGCTATGCTTGGAAAATTGATTGAACTATTGAATTGTTGCACCCGAGAAAATCATGATGAAGGTTCTCAACATCAGGGTATGATTATGCTCAAGATGGAAGCACACATTCATGAAGTTGGTAATGTGTTCCTGCATGTATTCCTCTCCCTTAAAATTTTCTATCTTAGGCATCTAAAAGTGCCTAGGGTATGTAGGACTTAGGACTAAGGGGCACAAAGGCTGGTTGTGTATCTTGCTCAATGTTGGCTTCTGTCTACTCGTGTCCTATTTTTTGAGAGATTTGACCATCTCAGTGAGTATCTGAGATGCCTTCAAAGAAATAATCTCTTGTTCTTGAAGGTTCAATCACGGTGGTAATGGGGTTAACCCCATGTTTTCATGATTTTGGTGTTTGTACTCATCCCCCATAACCATGAATGGAGGTTCAGGATATGTCTATTCTTGATCTTCCATACCTACCTGTTCCTGATTGAATTATGTTTGTAAGAGGTCCAAATGTTGTTGATGCTATGAAGCATGGTGAGTACACTCATTTCTTTATCTAGTGCTTCTCTCTTGCTAAGAATCGATATGTCTATCACATTGATATCTCTCACCACCTATGTGTGCATTAGATCAAGCTAGCCTCTCTGCTAGCTATTCTCACTCAAATATTTCTTCTCTTGAGCATTGCTCTTGTAGGTGTAGGCACCTATTCCATTGCACTTCTTTCTCAAGAGCTTCCACGCGCTCTCGCTTAATATGTAGAGCTTCCTCTAACCTACGTATATAGTCAGACCAACCTAATATTGAAGGTTCATACCTTTCTAACTTTGTGTAAGGAGTTCTAATGTTTAGGCCTCTTGGGGAGGCTCCTACTGTGTTCTTGCCCTTGTCCACCAAGGTGACTTGTTCTGCATACTATGTTATATGTTGAATTCCCCCATGGTTGGAAGTAGTGTATGTGTTGTGGGGTTGCTTTGAAGCTTTCCCTAGTTCATTGGTGTATCTAGTAGTTATGTTATGCAAAATTACTAAAGCAAAATATTTAGTAGCAATGCTTCTTGGAGCTGGTCTTGAGGGAACTCGATCCAACTCATCAAGTTGTAAGGTTCTCCATGGCTGATCTGGTAGAGTGCCATTGGCACTGATGAGCTCATAATCCAAGGATACCCTCCCATCTGTAGGGAGGCTGTAGGATGTCCTAGGTCTACGACTAGGCACATCCCTAATGTATTGCACCTTAGTGGGCTGATATGTCCTATATGTATCGTGTGAATCTTGGGATCTTGCAATGCCTACATGCCTATATGATGATGGAGGCCTTGATGCCTCCTCATGATAGCATGATGACAGAGGCATTGAGGCTTCTACATGTTTGTGCAATTAGGGAGGTCATGATGCCTCTGCATGTTTATTTTATGATGGAGGTTGTGATGCCTCCACATGTTTGTGTGATGAGGAAGACCTTGAGGTCTCCTCATATCTATATGACAAGGGAGGTTGTGATGCCTCCATGTGTATGAGTGATGAGAGAGGCCATGGGGTCTCCTCATGTCTGTATAATGAATGAGGCCTTAAGGCCTCCTCATGTATATGTGATGAAGAACCAGGATGTGGCTCTCTCACTAGGGTTTCTTGAGGAGTCCCCCAAGGGTTGAGTTGTCACCCTTAAGACTTGCCATACTTCGTTCGGTGACATTGTGGGTGGGCGACTCAATGCCAGTGTGATTGTGAGTGTATGGAGAGTTAGTTTCCACCTTAGTGTTGGATCGAGGGTGGTTTCTTCGTGTGTTCACCATGATGACTTTGAGTTATATTTTTAGATAAATTCCAAACCACACAAATAAAGCAAGTAGATGTTTATCTCTTTTAAGGATTCAGGTTTGTGTTCTCTAAATTTTTTGGTGTATTTTGATTCGTTGGATATATAAGCTAACCCTCATCATGTTTTACACTTTTTTTGGATGGTATACTCATATTTTTTTAAGGTATTTTACCTATATACTTGAACAAGCTAAATATGGTGATGAAGTCCATACTCGATGAGGTAGCATAGGTACTACCAACCCTCACCCAGCACACCGTGCACATTGATACACCCATCAAAGAGGAATGTGTGCTATTTTTTATGGTATAGATAATTCTTGGGTTGGCTTTGTCCATGGACGGGTCCTGATGATACTCTTTCTCAAGAGTCAACCAAGTGGTAATGACCTCCATTGTTGGTCTCGATCAACGGGTTGGATGTGAGAGCCCAATTCCACTGATGTTAAAGATAAGATGTGATGTGTGTGGAGTTCTTTTTAACCTTGCATGTAAAAAAATGCATCACCAAGCAAACATGATATTTCCTATATGCTTAAGATAAAATATGTTTCATTTCAGAAAGATGAATGTATTCAGCTTATATGAACTTCATAAGATGCATTCTACTTCATGAATTAATAACCACTAGCTGGGCTGCATGCAAGCAAACTAACACATAAAATCCTAGCATGCTGGAGACTAGGAAAGACCCTAAAAGCAAAGGGTCACTATTCCTAGCAATTCCTAGAGGAAACTAAAGAAAATCCTAAGAAACATCTAATGCAGTTTATTTTTCCATTTTTCTTTATATATTCCTTAATAAAAACATGATTCAAGTTGTTTTTTTCTAGAAAAAAGTTGTAGACAAAAATACAAAGAAACAGAGTATGCTATTTTGCCCTCTACCATACTTTTTTGTTGATCGTTGTTGACCAGAGTGGTTGCTTTTGTCCATTGTCTACAGGAGCGACTAAGATCTACTGTTTGCTATCAACTAGAGAAGCTAAACCTGCACACAAAAAAACCATAAATATCAATAAATAAACAAAAAATAAAAACCTGGTGGGTCCCATCCTAATCGCCATTTATGCAACCCCAATAAGAACACACCACAACTGACCCTACTTGTAATGTTATTATTATCAAATAAAAATGAATAGCACACAAGAACATATAACATGAAAGTAATAAGCAAAGAGAGATTCTTTTATTAATGCTTCCAGATATCGGTTACATGTATGTACCTCTGAGGGATACTCATTTTTGATACAATATATTACAAGAGAGACAACGGTGAATGTATCCCCTATAACGGGATGGTGTACCTTCGTAAGCCTCTTGATCTTGCACACCAAAATATTTGAGGGCTTACTGATGCCTCCTCCCAATTTTGTCTTGGAGGGATCTCATGCTCTGGATACTCTGAACTAATCTTGTGAATTTGTATATGCAGGCATGGAAACAATAGAGCACAATCAGTAGTCCGGGTTGCCTTCCTAGATGAGGATGTTAGTACCAAATATGATAAGCAAGGTAAATAAGCATAATATGATTAAATACAATGAAACTAATGGAAAATGTGTGCATATCTCAAGGAACAATAATGTAAATGCATAAATAAATCAGATATATACTAGAAATAAATACTAAAGAAAAAAGCAATTGGATATAATGCTAGAACAAAGGAAACTAATGTCTAAACCCTAGGTTATGCTTATGGGCCACTATCCAGGATAATGGCCACAAAATAAACCTTTCTTCCCTTGATCCAAGGGCTTTAGTGCTAAGTTCCTTGCTCTAATTGATGTTTAAGGGTCACTAGTTGTGTCTTGGTACACTGGTTTGCGATAAGTAATAACAGATATGAATAGTAGTCTCTTCTCAACTAGATAGCACTTAATTACTCCTAAAGGGTACACAAATTCACTCTCCAATCTGATAGGTCTTTGTTGCATAAACTCTAAAAATTATAGATATTTTGCTCTTTATGGGAGAGCCCATATGTAGACCATCCCTCTCTTTAGATCTAGACCTTGGCTTCCTAGAGAAGCTTCAATCCAAATTGCCTATGAATGAGCATCCTAGGTGGAAAGCATCAGTCCCACTAGTATTGAAGGGGTAGTTAGGAGGAACTTAGGGAGTTACTTGCCAAAATATGTCTGCAAACAATGCAAGGTGCAATTAGACTATGTGATCTGGGCTTGTATTCACAACCATAATGTGCATGGTGCTAGTTGCTATCAGGTTCAATGTTTAGGTGTGGCTGCTGTAGGCTTTAGTGGAAAAATGTGGTGGTCACTCTGCTTGAGAGCGGCCAGGCTTGGAAGGGTTAGAACTACCCTTTTTGAGTGGTTAGTGTTGGTCATCAAATCTGCCTAGGAAAGGATTTGGGTGAGTGGATGCACCCTAGACCTGGACCAACATTGAAATTTCGAAGGGAAGAGATGCCCCTCATGCTAATATTCAGAGAAAGACCAGATCCTATGCTAACCTACTTTGGTTCTTTGAGATAAGGGTGCAAGAAAGAGATAAAAGAGTAGGGTTAGAGAAATAAATAAAAAAGAGGTAAGGGAAGGTAGATTGGTGATTTAAGGTGGGAGAGAACAGGAAGCACGATCACTAATTGACAACTTGAATAGAAGCAAAGAACACCAAGAATAAATGAGAGAAACACAATATCAACCTTCCTATGTATCCTTCAGGTGAGTTTCAGTGTACAGTCCCTGATCACACACCGGATGCAAGGTTCAACTTTCTTAGTATGCAAATGAAGAAAGACAAAAGAATCAAGCATAGAAGGTAGCATAAAAGAAAGCCAATATGACATTTTTTCACTCCTATGTATCCTTCAGATGAGTTTTAGGGTATAGTCCCTGATCGCACATTGAACGTAGGGTTTAGCTTTCTTAGTATGTAAACAAAAAAAGACAAAAGAATCAAGCACAGAAGGCAACATAAAAGAGAGAAATCAAGCCCAAAGCTCTTTAGTATTAATCACAAGACATCAAGTTACAACAACTTTCATAGCAGATAGTTCCCCCTATTTTTCCATTACAATGCCTAGGTTTTTATAGAGGACCGGACCCTCTGAGTCATAATTACATAGCAAGGAGAAGTACACCCTCGAGCCCTGAGAATTCGTCTCCCTGAGGCTCTTGTGATCGAGCTCTCAAATTCGTTACCAAAACTAGCAACTGTGATCGAGTCAACCATGGAAAGATGCATTGATGAGCTGTATGGACATCCTTGGTCTCTAGGTGTGGTGCTCGAGTGGCCGCCATGCTCGCCGGGCTCTTCATCATGGCCTGATACTTTGTTTTTGATTGCAAAAAATGAGCAGCGAGCTTACCAGGCATGAAAAATTGCATTTATGAGGCACTTGATCACCTCGAGAAAATACTCGGCTTGGAACACATTCCCTTGAAGCGCTTCGCTAAGTCTTCATTCACAACTTTGCTTCATAATGGTTCTGAGCTGAAGCAATAACTCATTGGATTGTACTTCACAAAATTGAGTTTCATAAAACTACTTCGAGGGTGGTGAGCGCCGAAGCATATTTGCTTCGCAAAATGGGCCTCTTCGTCCTTGCTGCTTCACTGACTAAATTGCTTCATTGATGCCTTAGAGAAATGCATCGCTGCGATCCTATTTCAAAACTATGGTTTGGGAAGGTTTCGGCCGAAACAATTGTCTTCAAAAGATGTTGCATTCTCCATGACTTTCGTCACTTCGGGTAGAACTACTTCACATGAAAGCTAACCAAAGCAAATGCTTCGCAACAACTTTCGATGAAGTAAAAATGATTCACTTATGGAGGGGCCCAAAGTGGGTGCTTCGATAACTTTTTGGCGAAGTATTTTCAATGCTCTTTCGAGTCCCGCTTTGCTAGTTTTTTGGCCGAAGTATTTGCTGGAGATGCTTCGGGTGCGAAGTAGTTTCATTCTCCTTTCTTTGTATTTTACTTCGGCAACACCGCTTTGCAAAAATCTCACCCGAAGTAGTTGTTGAAAATGCTTCGGGTCTGAAGTAGGTTTCTTGCCTTAGCCAATTTGAACCATAGACTGGACCTTCCTTCTTCGGTGAAGTTGTTCTTTTGAATGCTGCTTCGCTTAAATTTTGCCCGAAGTAGTGGTTTGAAGCGCTTCAGGCCCGAAGTTCTTTTTTTATCACTACCCATGTATTCTTCTTTGGAAATACTACTTCAGAAAATTTTCACCCGAAGTAGTGCTGGAAATGCCTTGGGTGTGAAGCTCTTCTCATTTTCTTTCGACGAAGCTCTTTTCTCTAGCCTGTTCGGCAGTGAAGCTCTTTCTTTTTTATTTTATATATAAAGGGGTGGCATTGAAAGCCAAAATTGCTGCAACTTTTCAAATAAAAAAACAACAAAGAAAAACTTTACAAAACACTATACAAAATTTGTTTTCCTTTTCTACCCCTTGAGAAATGTGACAAAATTGTCAACATTCTTGGCAGCTCACGGGGCAATGAGCTCGTCTCGATGGGATAACCCTTAGCCCTGATCCATTGGGCTAGAGTCCTCTCTAGACCCTCCTCCTCTTTCTCCCTCTAGGAGCGCTTCCACAGCTAGTTCTCCTTTTTCTTTTGTTTCTTGAGACATTCTTAATGGATTCTGGCTGAGTACTTGCGTCCCGTCCCTTAGGATACAAAAAGGATGCAAAAAAGTGCCCTCTTCATTCTCAAGCTCTACCACTTGATTCTGTTGCTCTCCTTGGCCGACCTCCTGATGGAGACTACAAGCAACCATATTGTTCATTTTCGGATTAGAGCTTGCATATTCCCATCATTGGCCTTGGATGAAATTTGTCTCTCGAGCTCCAAACGACTACATCCCAGATCTCTACTCAGTACGAGAAGTCTGCTATGATGAATACTATGCAGGATGGATAGGAGCAACTAATATTGGAGAAAGTGATGGGTTTTCCACCCACTGCCATTTTCCAGATAGGAACAGGAGCTGCTTTGTTCGTACTGCTTCCTCAAATATTTGAGGAAATCTTTGTTCAATTGATTGTAATAAGAGAAGGTGCATGTCCGGGTGAAAGGCCCGAACATAAAAGAGGTGGGCTTGGGCATGCGTTGGCTGGATATCCACTGGAATTCTCTTCCAACTTCTATAGAATCAAACATTGAAGTCTATGATGCTCTCCAGAGGTGTTCTCATGATGGTGAATAGATGCATCAAAAGCTGGAAGGGGTCTTGAGAGCCGTCAAATGTTCTGATTAATGCTCCCACTAAATTGCCCCATGAGCGGATGCTTTCATACTCGAGCAGTCTATACCACCGCATCGCCTCTCCTTCCAGAGATAGGATCAAAAGTCTGACCATGACATCTTCATGGATTATGTTATGGAGGTTTGCTAAAGCAGCAATATCTTCAAGGTGCTTTTGGGCCATTCCCTTAGTGCCATCATATTTCGTCAATGTTTTCAAGGCGCTTATAGGAATTGTATGGTGACATTTAAGATTCAGATGGCTACGAGCATTCCAACTAGGATAATGTGCTTTCTTCATTATAGCAGTGGCCTCGATTCCTCTGAGATGTCTTCTTTCAGCATTTTTTTTTTTTGAAAAAAGAAAAAAAAAGGCGCCTACAATCAAGAAATCTGGATCTTCAGCTCAGTCAGAGTCGCCAGGTGATTTTTCCAGATGGAGGCAAGCTAGAGATTCACCAACTTGGACTTCCTTAAAACATGGGGACTTTTGGCATGAAGGCACAGGTTTAGGTACCGATCTCTACGACTTAAATATTTTTGGGTTGAACAGAGTCGCCAGATGCTAAGAGTCTTTTGGTAATGAGAGCATCGATTCTCACTACCACTCAGAAGGTGAGATTGATCGGGTCACACCGAGAACTGGTTAGAACTATTGGCCTCGGTGAAGATGGGTTTGAAATTTGTTCTTAAAATATGGGACCTTAGTCCCACTGGGTGTGCCAGAAACTATTGGCACAGGTGGGTTTATAAACTTAGAATAGTACTTGTCCCACCGATTATGGATCTTACTGAGACAGACATAGTCTGTCCCACTGGGCATGCCAAAAACTGTTGGCATAGGTGGGTTTATAAACTTGGAATAGTACTTGTCCCATCGATTATGGATCTTACTGAGACAGACATAGTCTGTCCCATCGAGCGTGCCAGACACTATTGGTCATCAAATCTGCCTAGGAAAGGATTTGGGTGAGTGTATGCACCCTAGACCTAGACCAACATTGAAAGGCCGAAGGGAAGAGATGCCCCTCATTCCAATCTCCAGAGAAAGGCCGACTCCTATGCTAACCTACTTTGGTGCTTTGAGATAAGGGTGCAGCAAAGAGATAAAAGAGTAGGGTTAGAGAAATAAATAAAAAAGAGGTAAGGGAAGGTAGATTGGTGATTTAAGGTGGGAGAGAACATGAAGCATGATCACCAACTGACAACTTGAATAGAAGCAAAG
The DNA here is from genome assembly GCA_028583015.1 of Wollemia nobilis. Taxonomy (NCBI): domain Eukaryota; kingdom Viridiplantae; phylum Streptophyta; class Pinopsida; order Araucariales; family Araucariaceae; genus Wollemia; species Wollemia nobilis. The sequence continues at coordinate 29,939,520 of JAQPPZ010000523.1, forward strand.
AACACCAAGAATAAATGAGAGAAATGCAATATCAACCTTCCTATGTATCCTTCAGGTGAGTTTTAGGGTACAGTCCCCGATCGCACATCGGACGCAGGGTTCAACTTTCTCAGTATGCAAATGAAGAAAGACAAAAGAATCAAGCATAGAAGGCAACATAAAAGAAAGCCAATATGACATTTTTTCACTCCTATGTATCCTTCAAATGAGTTTTAGGGTACAGTACCCGATCGCACACTGGATGCAAGGTTCAGCTTTCTCAATATGCAAACGAAGAAAGACAAAATAATCAAGCATAGAAGGCAACATAAAAGAGAGAAATCGAGCCCAAAGCTCTTTAGTATTAATCGTAGGACATCAAGTTACAACAACTTTCTTAGCAGATAGTTCCCCCCATTTTTCCATTACAATGCTTATGTTTTTATAGAGGACCCGGCCCTCTGAGTCATAATTACACAGTAAGGAGAAGTACGCCCTTGAGCCCTAAGAATTTGTCTCCCCGAGGCTCTCATGATCGAGCTCTCAAATCTGTTACCAAAACTAGAAACTATGACCGGGTCAACCATGGAAAGATGCATTGATGAGCCGTCTAGACGTCCTTGGTCTTCGGGTGTAGTGCTCGAGTGGCCGCCATGCTCGTCGAGCTCTTCATCATGGCTTGATACTTCATTTTTGATTGCCAAAAATGAGCAACGAGCTTACCGAGCATAAAAAATTGCATTTATGAGGCACTTGATCACCTCGAGAAAATACCCAACTTGGAACACGTGCCCTTGAAGCGCTTCGCTAAGTCTTCATTCACTTCACTTCGCAATGGTTCTAAGCCGAAGCAATAAATCCTCCTTGGATTGTACTTCGCAAAATTGAGTTTTGCAAAACTACTTCAGGGGTGGTGAGCGCTGAAGCATATTTGCTTCGTAAAATGGGCCTCTTCGTCCTTGCTGCTTCATTGACTAAATTGCTTCGCTGATGCCTTAGAGAAATGCTTCGCTACGATCCTCTTTCAAAATTGTGGTTCGGGAAGGTTTCGACCGAAGCAATTGTATTCAAAAGATGTTGCATTCTCCATGACTTTTGTCACTTCGGGTAGAAGTACTTTGCATGAAATCTAGCCGAAGCAAATGCTTCGCAACGACTTTCGATGAAGTAAAAATGATTCACTGATGGAGGGGCCTGAAGTGGGTGCTTCGACAACTTTTTGGCGAAGTATTTTCAATGCTCTTTCGAGTCCCGCTTCACTAGTTTTCTAGCCAAAGTATTTGCTGGAGATGCTTCGGGTGCGAAGTAGTTTCATTCTCCTTTCTTTGTATTTTACTTCGGCAACACCGCTTTGCAAAAATCTCACTCGAAGTAGTTGCTAAAAATGCTTCGGGTCCGAAGTAGGTTTCTTGCCTTAGCCAATTTGAACCATAGACTGGACCTTCCTTCTTTGATGAAGTTGTTCTTTTGAATGCTGCTTCACTCAACTTTCACCCAAAGTAGTGGTTTGAAGCGCTTCGGGCCCGAAGTTCTTTTTTTATCACTACCCTTGTATTCTTCTTCAACAATACTACTTCACAAAATTTTCACCCGAAGTAGTGCTGGAAATGCCTCGAGTGCGAAGCTCTTCTCATTTTCCTTCGGTGAAGCTCTTTTCTCTAGCCTGTTCGGCAGTGAAGCTCTTTATTTTTTATTTTATATACAAAGGGGTGGCATTGAAAGCCAAAATTGCTACAACTTTTCAAATAAAAATAACAACAAAGAAAAACTTTATAAAACACTGTACAAAATTTGTTTTCCTTTTCTACCCCTTGAGAAATGTGACAGAATTGTCAATAGTTAGGACCACTAATTGCTCTTGAAGAGGTCCAAGACTGGTCATATGGTCTGTAGATGTTCCCATATGGGTAGTCTCCTAAACATGCTGTATTTTATGTGTCTACAGATACTTGGATGCTACACTTGATTATTGGATTCTAGAGTGTATCTATGGAGTACTATATAGCCATAGTAGAATGATTCTTTGGATACTTGATTATTCCTTTCCATATGCCAAGTATCATAACTCTTGGCTTATCTATATGAAACTTGCATACATTATGAGGATGAATTTATATTGTATGCACACCTAGACATGACTCTTGATCTTCACTTTGCACGCTCTAACCTAAGATACTTGTGCACATCTTTATATTACATTTTTGCACTCTTACATATAAGACACTTATGCACATATTTACATTACATATTTTTACTCTTACATATAAGACACTTGTGCACATATACTCAAATTACACTTGCACACTCACTCACATGAAACTTGTGCATTTCCTGCACATACACACTTACATAGAAAGGGGAAATAATACTCACACTCTAAACTATGACTCAACCCTAATATAATATTTACATATGTACCATGAAGGTACCATGGGGGTACATTAGCATGTACCAAATAATGTAATATACCCAAACATACCCTTTATTACATTATTTGGTTATTGAAAACTTTAGTTTTCAGTCATAGTCTTTGTCTTGATCTTCAATCTACCTTTTTAAGATAAATATTTGAAGTTGCTTTGTGATCTCTTATTTTACTCTTTCTTCTTTTCTTTTTTTGCATCTTCATTTGTGATATACCTGATGGTATTCCTTATAAGCATTGAGTTAGTAAATCACAATAATATAACTTTGATCTCAATGATTCCTTGTTGAAACTAACATATGCTTTATTTAAATTATATGTGTTATTTCTCTTAGTTTTTTTCTTCCCTCAAAAAATATCAAAACTAATTAATGACAAATACATCATTAAGCACTCTTTTAAAGAAACTATAATGGTGTTTTGTGAATTTCACCATGTCTTGAAAAGTTTTTTCATGAAAATAAATTATAAGAGTTGTAAAGTTTTCTTCTTTTGCATCCTTGAGAAATAAAGATAATTTCTCCTTTAAATTATTAGTCATTTGTTTCTTTCCATCAAATTTATCTATCAAATTTTGAGAATAAAACTTAAGTTTGTGCATCATTTCTTCACTATCCTCATTAAATGCATTTTTAATAATTTCTTCCATGATATGCAAATTTTTCCTTTGAAGTAGACTACCTTATAACTCCTAAGTTGAAATAATTCAAGAACTTAAAAAATCCTATGAGGTAGAAAACCTTATATCTCCCTAGTTCTTGAAACAAAGAATGAATTTTGCAATTTTTTTTTTTTCTAATTTTTGGTGTAGAAATCCTTTTGTCTCCCAAGTAACTAAATTTGCAAATATTCAAACACTTTTATTTTTCAAATCTTTTCAAAATATAAAATCAAACTAAATAGACTTCAAAAAATTGAAATATTTAAAAACAAAATAAACTATTTTCATTCCTTATCACACCAAACCTTAATTTTTTTTTATAAATCTTGAACATTCAAATTAAACAACTTATTACTGCAAAAATAATAAATTTTCAATTATATCTAAAATAAAATTTATTACTCCAATTAAAACTTTAAATAAACTTATTTCTCCAAATAAAGAAGCAATAATATAAAGTAATTTAATAACCTTCACTTATCTCTCCAATAATCAAATTAACTTTATAACCTTAGCTTATCACTTCAAACATAAATTAAAAATAAACTTTATAAATTTGAAAATCTAACCTTAACTCTATCGTGTGTGAATATCTCAGTATCATTGCATTTGCTTTGTGCATGCGTATGATGCTTTCCACATCTCATTAATGCTTCTTTCAAGCTTACATGAGAAGATTACCTTCTGCCACTTGTGCGTTTGCATGGAAAATGAGATGTTTCATATTCTAATGCCCATCCATTGCATTAAGCAATTGCACTTGCAATAGAAGTAACACCAACAACTCTGAATCACTTTAGATATCACATAGATGTGCCACTTTAGTGTTACTTTTGTAGCACCCTAAAATTGGCGCAGTAAACCTTAGCAATAATTAAAATTACCTTAGTAATAATTCAAATTCAAATTTTCAACCCCGAATCGCATTTTAACCGCTTTCCTCATTTTCCATGCCATTTTTAGGATTTGTTGTGACCGTTGGACGATATCATCGCCGATCAGACGATATCGCCTCAGATCGGACGATTTCGTCTGGACTAGGACGTCCAGACGATTTCGTCCCAAAACTGATTTTTCATAATTAGCTTCTGTTTCAACGACGTCTCTAACCAGGGCAAAAGCGTGTCTGCGTGGTTAGAGACCTCCCCCATTGGAGATCTCCCAAATTGGGATGATCTCCAACCTCCCAACCTCCTTCCTATGCCTATTTAATCTTAGGCCCTCCCCTTGACATTCCCCTGGCTGAATTTTCCTGTAACACGAGTTCTATTTGCATTAGACCATCTTAAATCACCATTTGCCTTCGTATTTTTCCAAGTTTGTTTGTAGGAACTTTATTGTTTTTCAGCCGGAGCAAGCTCAGATCGTCGTAGATGATCCTGTACAATCTCGGATGATCTCGCACCAATTCGAGACGATTTCGACTACAGTCAACATTGGGGGCAATCAGTGCCCTGAGTTTGCATTCTTTCTCCATTTATCTATTGTTTTGCTTTGCATTAGTTAGACTTATTACTATTTTGCATCCTGGAGTTCACCCATATAGCTTAAGTGCATGATAAGATCATAATTTGTCATTAGAATACTATAATTTACTTGAATTTCTATTCGTAATTATCATTTGGTATCTATATTGTCATTTCACATCATTTTCCTTTATCAGCATAGCTGCATTTTCTATGTTCTGCGTCTATTTCTCTGATTGCAGGTCTCTGACGAATTTGTCTGACGAATTCGTCAGATCTCAGACGATCTTGTCTGATCGCAGACGATCCTGTCATATCAGAGGCGATCTTGACTGCTTCAAAAATTAGAACCTCCATCAGACATCCGGATCAGGTATGGCTTTTTAATCTAGCTTATTCTCTGTGTTTTTTGTTTAATTCTATTTTTTGTATTCATTTAAATCTGCATTTCATATAGAAAAATTTAGATTCATTTGGCCAAACCTAGGATTTGAATGATTAAAGATAAAATTGAACACATCAAACACCCTCTCAACCTAGGCGTGGAAACTGCCATTCAAAAGTTTCCTGGTGAACCCACCATCCATCAAAAAATCACCTTAATACCCCTCCCCCGAGAGGCGGGACCTTCAAAGGGCCTCTCAGTCCGAGGTATTGTCCCATCCTTCCCGCATCCCCCTTCCGGGCGTGGATCCTTTAGCTTGAAGGTAAGGGTGCGGAAAATTTGGAACGATACATTTTGGTGAACCCGACGTGAAACTAAAACCTTTTGAAAACAAAAACAAAACAAAAACAAAAAAAATAGATTCATTTAAAATCATTAGAAAACTACTAAGTTGCATATCATGTTTAGATGGTAGCTCCTAAGAAAAGACTAGCAGTTACTATAAATGTTGAAAACCAATTAGCAGCCATAGAAATTAATTCTGTGCTTAGAGTGTCTCGAAACAGATAGAAAGTCCAACTTTTGTGGGACGAACTTAATAGGAGACTAGGTATCATTTCATCTAGGTCAACAGAGCTTAAACAAATCAAGAGGCTTGTCCTAGATAGAATCCTGGATCCTCATCAACTCATTTTTTATCATGAACTTTAGAGAGCTTGCCATAGGTGGTTAGCTTATAGGAGAGCTCTTGTGTCTTCAGAATTGTTCACCTTCGAGGAATACCTCGAGAATGCAAGCCATAGTGCACCAATTCCTAGGTCATGTAGAAGACCAAGAGGTCGTTCTTACGGATAGGGAAAGATGGAATAGAGTTCCCAGAGCTGTGTTATATCGAGAGTATTGCCACGAGCTTTACTTCTACCGACCAGAGTCTGAAACAGATAATATCACCATAGCACACTTTGTCAAATTCTTGAAAGAAAATTTTCAATTTGAAGAAGAACATTTCATGACTCCTGAAGAACTTGAGCCCATTAATGATATTTATAAATTGTTTATAGAAAACTAGATCATTGCTTTCATTATTATTATTTCTTGCATTTTGTGTGTTGTTTGTTATCTTTATAATATTGTTATAAAAAACAAGAAAAACCAAAAACATAACAAAATCAAAACATTTTATTTTAAATACTATAGTAGGTATATAATTAAAATATATACCTCTTAAGCTTGTTGCATATATATATATATATATATATATATATTTGCTGAAATCTAAGTTTAAGCACAATGACTAGACTTAGGAATGGTAAACAAACTGAAGAAGAAGAAGAAGATTGGTTAGGAAAGAAAAACAAAAAATTAAATGCCCTTCCTGAGGATCCAATTCCAGAAGAAGAAACTCTAGAACAACCAGAAGATGAGCTGGCTGAAGAAAATGAACAACAAGAAAATGTTAGAGAGGAAGGATCCTCATCCCCTAGAATGGCTCCGGATGGAACTGTTACTTTTGATAACATAGATCATTTCTGGAAATTCTTCAATAATAATATTGGTGCTCTTAATATGGTAGTTCGTATTGATAGGGGACAAATTAGTGACACTCAAGCAGCCATGGAACATATGTTTGACATACACACTAATCCCTTGTCTTTCGTTGATCAAGAAAGTGATAAAGCTGGACCATCCAATATGGATATGGCCACTATAATTCAGAACATGCAAAAACAACAGGTTACCCAACCTCCTAAGGAACCTGTTATTGAGCCTAAAATCATTCCCACACAAAAGAGACCTTCATTCACTGCTTTATTTCGCCAAACTATTGATCAATATGCTTCAAATCGACAAAAACCTAAAATGAAGCCAAACACCAATTTTCAACAATCTGGGATACAACATAATACAACTTCAAAACTTCTTCATAACACCCTTCCTACCAAAAATTTACACAATAGCAATATAGCATCTAATCTTCATGTCCCTCCATCATATGCTCACAAATCCCATATTAATGCCCTATCAGACCAATATGGTGGGCAAACCAATAATCTGGAAGCCATGGTGAAACAGTTAGCTTCCCGCATGGACCAGATAGATCCCTACCGTCCCTCGTACAATTATCGAGAGATGTGTAGTCAGCCTCTAGATCCTATAGTTGTAGCACAACCATACCCTAAACACTTTCCCATGCCCGTCCTGCCTATATATAAAGGAACCGAAGATCCCATAGAGCATCTTCGCATGTTTAGGATAGCATGTCATGATATATCACATGATGACTTGTTATTACTAAAAATGTTCCCAAAAAGTTTAGGAGGAATGGCATTAGAGTGGTACTATCAATTGCCCACTCATTCTTTGAGAAATTTTGAAGAGACCGCTGAATCTTTTGTGCATCAATTTAGTGCCTATATCGAAAGGCATGTAACCATTAAAGATTTGTACAACTTAAAACAAGACAAAGATGAATGTTTTGCTGATTTCTTAGCTAGATGGAGGCAGTTGATAGGAAAACTGCACTTTGTGCTACCTTATAGGGAAATGTTGGACATTTTTATTAATAATTTGCAAGAACAAATATCTTATGAGTTATCAACTGCTACCTTAACTACCTTCGATCAGGCTATAGACTTAGCTCGAAGAGTAGAAGATGCTCTCATTAGGAGAGGCCAGCTTAGGAAGAAAGATGATGAGAAAACATCCAAAAATCAATATAAAAACAAACAAGTTGTAGGTGATGGAGTCACTGACAATAGAAATGTTGCTAATATCAATACAACGAAGACAACAGAAAAATTTATATTGAAACCTCCTGATAAACCTCCTCGAGAGTTTACTAGATTGAATCAACCATTATCAACTATTCTACCCCAATTACTCGAAAGAGGTTTGATTCAATTACCTAATATCCGGGAACCTGATCCAACCATACCCGGATACAGAGCCGATTTACACTATGATTTCCATAGAGGGCCTGGACACTCTACCAACTCTTGTAAAAGGTTAAAACATAAAATACAAGATCTGATTGATAATAATGAGATGGAGGTGCAAGCCTTCCAACCTAAACAAAATGCTCCTAATAATGCTCAAAAGAACATTCCCCAAAATCAAAATCAAAATGCTAATCAATCATTAGATATATTTCAACATCCTTTACCAAAACATGGTAAAGAGGTGGCCAATCAAATTGAGCATCATAATGTCCCTCCTCCTACCCGATATGTAGGAACTATTAGCGGACATTTACCTAATCATGATTTACAAAAATTTGACACAACTTTATCCATGGTCACGACCAGGCCCCTACATAATATTCAAACACCGGATCTCGGTGATGTAGAATCGGATACCGAAAGTGAAATAGACATCACCTCAAATCAATCGAATAGTTCTGAAGATGAATCAGATCCTATTCAACCTATCACAGATTCTATGGTTCCGGAAGAACCATTTCCTAGAAGAGTTACTACTCGACCCTCTTCTAATCAGTTCCTTCCTAATGAACAAGCTATAAATGCTAGACCAAGACCTATTCATCATCCTCAATATAACATTGTAGGTACCATCGGAGTCGTTACCAGACAACAAGCTCAAAATTCTCAACAAGAACCAAATCAGAACGATGGATCAACCCCATTTGTTTTGAAAAATCCCAATAAAGGGAATCATGCTCCTAATGTTCAATCTAAACCTCCTTATAATATTAATGAGCAATTATCCAATACTACAGCCAGAATTTCCCTTTTGGATTTATTAAGATCTTCTCCTACCCATAGAGATGAATTGATGCTTACATTAAGCCAAATGATGGTACCACAAAACATTCAACCTGAAGCCATGGCCAATACTATCATCACTAGAGAAGTCGATTGTATTGACTTTCGAGATAAAGATATACCACAACATAGTTTACATAAGGATAACCCCTTATATATTACTGCCCTAATTGGAGATGTAGCAGTCAAAAGGGTCTTGATTGATAATGGTTCATCTCTAAATATTTGCACTTTTGACTTCTACCAAAGATTTGGGTTTAGAAGTGATGAAATGAAGAAAACTGACATGATCATAAAAGCTTTCAATGACGAAACACAAGAAACGTGTGGAGTTATCACCATCCCATTGCAAGTTGGTCCGAGAACCTTAGATACGACCGTGTTTATTGTACATTGCCCCGCATCATACAATATACTCTTGGGTCATCCTTGGATCAATGCAATGCGGGTTGTCCCATCAACTTTACACCAATGTGTTAAATTCGAATTTAAAAATCAGTTGGTCACTATCCATGGTGATCCTAGACCCTTTGATATGTGTGCTTTGGCAGAACCTGTTGGAGTTCAATTTTGCCCTGCTCTGTCATCCACACATCCTAATTCTTATTTTTCATCTAAACCTGTGAAACACACACCCATAACTTCATCTATTTCTCCTCCATTAATTTCACCCTCATATATATCTCAACAATCTTCTAAACAAACCACACTAGAACCTCAAAAAGATCTTAAATCCACAACCAATCCTTCATGTTCCATCCCTATAATTTCAAAACCTATAGACCCATCTATTAACACCTCCACATTATCTACATCTATCATACCTTCCACATCTAAAGATATAGGGAATGATCCTTCTACATCTTATGCTCTTTCTGATGAACTCTTACCTGATTTATCTAAAATTCTTATATCAGAAAAAACAAATGCTTCTATGCAAAATTCCATTATCTTAAGTAATTTGCCACCATCTCCTCGTACTTTGGGCCTCCCACAACCTATGGGAAGTACTTACCAAGTCGGGAGTTGTGCCTTCATTTATAAGGGATATGACTAGGGAAGAATACCCAGGAACATCAAAACTCATCATGAGGGATATGCTCGATGTTATTTTACTAATGAGTATATTAAAGCTAAACCTATAATGCTTAAAATGGGATATAAAGGGAAAGGCTTGGGACCTTTCCAAGATGGTATGAAAGAACCCTTTGAGGTAGAACCATGGCCCGCCCGATGTGGTGTGGGCCTATTTCCTAGTAAGGGTCAACCCTTCCCTTTTGAAGATGATGATCAACTCATATGTTATCAAGATTATTTGGATGGGCGTGATGATTTGCCTCTAAAAAATCAGCCATTTACATGCAATATGCTATCCATAGCTTATCCCGAAATGATTGCTGAATCCGATGATGAGTTGGAAGGAGATATTTTCCATGATGTCTCCGTTGAAGAGATGTTACACAATGGTTTTTATTTTGATGGTTCTATACCTACTATAGCCCAACTTGAGGCCACGACTCCTCAAGATGAATTATCCAAGTTAACCTTAAAAGAATTACAAGAATTGGGCGTTTCACCCGCCCCACCTAATTTTGAAAGAGATCTACACATGGAAGTAGAAAACGTCATTAAAGTTAACATTGGAACCGAGGATAATCCCCACATAATCAATATTGGATCAGAATTAAGTCAAGAAAAACAAGAGCAATACATTGCATTCCTTAAAGAATATGAAGATGTCTTCGCTTGGACATATGAAGATATGCCAGGTTTAGACCCTTCCGTAGTCATGCATCACCTAGTAGTCCATCCGGATGCTAAACCTGTTAAACAAAAACTTAGAAAAATGCATCCCAAAGTGGCCTTGCTAGTCAAAGGGGAGTTAGAAAAACTCCTGAATGTTGTTTTTATACAAGCTATTGATTATGTCTGAATGGATCTCGAATGTAGTTCCAGTCACCAAGAAAGAAGCTACCAAAGTTAGGGTTTGCACAGACTTTAGAGATATTAACGTTGCATGCCCTAAAGATGATTTTCCTCTTCCAAACATGGATCAAATCATTGATTTTACTGCTTGGGAGTGGAATGATGTCCCTAATGGATGGATTTTTTGGTTATAATCAGATCAGGATAGCTCCTGAAGATCAGGCTAAAATAACCTTTATTACCCCTTGGGGTACCTTTTGTTGGAAAGTGATGCCATTCGGCTTAAAGAACGCAGGTGCAACCTATCAACGAGCTATGACTTATATTTTTCATGACATGATGCATGATATCCTACATGATTACGTAGATGATATCATAGCTCGTTCCATCAAAGAAGATGATCATTTAAATGATTTAAGGACAGTGTTTGATCGGTTAAGGGAATATCTTATCCGACTAAATCTAGCTAAATGCATATTCGGAGTTAAGTCCGGTAAACTATTAGGGGTTATAGTTTCTTTACGTGGCATCGAAATCGACCCTCTCAAGATTGCGGCTATCATTGATATGCCCGCACCTACCAATATATCTGAGTTACGAAGTTTACAAGGTAAGCTTCAAGCTATCCGTCGCTTCATCGATAAGCTGGCGGACAAAACCGGTCCCTTTCTTAAGCTTCTTAAGAAGGATGTCCCTTTTAATTGGGATGACGAATGTAAGGAAGCTTTTGAACTTCTCAAACAATACCTCCTTAACCCACCCGTGCTTTCACCGCCTAGACCTGATCGCCCATTTATCCTGTATATTTCAGCTTTAGATTTTGCTTTAGGAGCTATGTTAGCTCAACTTGATGATGAGAAAAGAGAACGTGCTAATTATTATATTAGCCAAACTTTAATTAGTTATGAAACCCGCTACACAACATTAGAAAAACTATGTCTAGCAGTCGTATTTTCTACACAAAAATTATGCCATTATATGCTCAATCAAAAAACTTATGTCATTGCTAAATATGATCCCTTGCGGTATCTCATGAGTCGACCTTATTTATCGGGTCGCACAACAAAGTGGGTTCTTGCTCTAAGCGAGTTTGAACTCACGTTTATAGGACAAAAGTCTGTTAAGGGTCAAATCATAGCAGATCAATTAGTTGCTGCACCCTTAGAGTCTACCCATCCCCTCATCATTGAGTTTCCTGATGAATGCCTTCAATTAGAGGCAGACCATGTTGAACAATGGTCCTTATACTTTGATGGAGCCCGATGCATGAGTGGGGCTGGTGTAGGTATTATTTTAATATCTCCACAAAAACACATTATACCTTTGTCCTTTAAATTAACATTTTCTTGCACCAATAATACTATTGAATATGAAGCTCTAATCCTTGGATTACGAGCTGCCTTGGCGCTAAAAATTAAACATCTGCTAGTTTTTGGTGATTCTCAACTTGTTATAAACCAAATTAATGAAGTTTATCAGACCAGAGATGATAAATTGCACCCATATAAAGCATATGTTTTACAATTAATATCTCTATTTGATCAAGTTACCTTGGAAGCTATTCCTCGAACTAGCAACCGTGCGGCTGATGCTATGGCCGCAGCTGCATCTCTTCTGCCCTTGGAGTTAGATGACGAATATGCCACCATCATTATTCGTCGACTCCAGGAACCCACTTCAAATAAGTCATGCTTAGAACCTTTGGATGTGTTTCTAATCAATGAAACTACTCCCTGAACCTTGGTATACGGATATATTTGATTTTCTTCACAATGGGACTTTCCCTGCCAGTTCTAATAGAAACCAACATCGGTTATTACGTAGACGAGCAAGTCGATTTGTAATAATTGGCAATACTTTATATAGGAGATCTTTTGAAGGTATCCTATTGAGATGTTTGAATTTAGAAGAATCCAGATCAGCTTTGAGTGAAGCCCACGATGGATCTTGTGGAGGACACTTCAGTGGTAGTGTCATTGCTAAAAAGCTCCTTAGGATAGGATACTTTTGGCCTACCATGGAGAATGATGCACATGATTATGTGCACCATTGCGACAAGTGCCAAAAACATGCTGACCTTGTCCATGCCCCTGCACAAGAACTGTAGGCTATTTCATCTCCTTGGCCCTTTTCAAAATGGGGCTTAGACATTATTGGCAAAATTAATCCTGTGTCATCCGATGGACACAAATTCATCATAACCGCCATTGAGTATTTCACGAAGTGGGTTGAAGCTATGCCTTTAGCTTCCTGCATCGGAACACAAGTCTCTAAATTTATTTTTAATCAAATCATTTGTAGGTTCGGAATTCCTGCAAATCTCATCTCAAACAATGGAACTTGTTTCAAAAATAAAGATGTTAAGAAATTATGCCAAAAATATAAGATTCAACATCGCTGGTCCACTCCCTATTATCCTCAGGGTAATGGCCAAGCAGAAGCTTCTAACAAAACCTTAATCAAAATTCTCAAAAAATTGGTCAATAAATCTGGCCGCGATTGGCACATTCAATTATATCCAGCTTTGTGGGCATATCGCACTAGCGTTCGTACTCCCATAGGTACTTCACCTTTTGTTTTGGTTTATGGCGCTGAAGCCATTTTTCCCTTTGAATTAGAAGTTCCTTCTTTGGCTCTACTACTTCAAGATACCGAAGTAGGAGATGAATATCGAGCTGGCAGACTCAATCAGCTGGAACTCCTAGATGAAAAGTGCATCAATGCTTTGGAGCATCTTCGTGCCTACCAAAACAAGCTTAAAAGATCATATGCTAAGAAAGTTCGTCATCGATCCTTTGAGGTCGGTGACCTTGTTTTAAAAGAAAATCAAAAAAATACTAATGCAACTAAAGACCTTAAAGGTAAATTTGAGCCCAACCGGCTTGGACCATATATTATCACTGCTAAATTTGAATCGGGAGCATACAAATTATCTACCTTAGATGGTAAAGAACTTAAAGAACCCATGAACATTTTGCATCTTAAACGTTACTATGCGTAAAAAATTGGTCATTTCATCATTGTATATATTTGTTTAAAATATTTCAAAAAAACCACTATCTTGTATTTCTTTCAATTTATAAACTTAAAAATATAAAAACACCAAAAACATCCAAAATCATCAAAATCTTCAAAAACATCTTTTATTTTTGTACCTCTCAAATTGTGAAGTATTGCAGTTATATTTTCAATTATTTTGGATAAATTAGCATTTATTTGGAATCCCGCACTTTCACATTCACATGAATAAATATCTTGATTTATTTGGCATGATTACTAATCTCTCTTATATCAAAGTCCACAAAATTCAATTAAATAAAGTTTGAGCATAGAGAATTGATCTTGTTATTTACTTGAACCAAGTATATCTTTTCACATTAAAATGATTTCATTGCAAATTCGATATGATGCTACATAGTAGAAGTGGTTTCTTGAGCGAAAAGTTTCCCCTGCTATCCTATCATGCACATGGTCTAGAATCTTTGAGAATTGACAAAAGGACAAGCTCACCCCTACCCGGAATAAAAATCCCTTGCTCTACAACTAATCCGAGCAAGTATCCCTAGAATAGGAAGAAAAGAAAAGAAAATCAAAGAAAAAGAGAAAAAGAAAAAGGTTATTTTTCATCACAGCAATATTTCAGCATTATCTCAAATATCAAAGCAAAAATACAAAAATACAAAAAAAAAAAAAAGAAAAAGAAAAAAAAAGCAAAAACAAGCAAAAGCAAAAGCAATAAAATCCCTTTCCCTACCCCTTGAAAAGAAAAGAAGGGTTGATGAGCTTGAATCCTTGGAATTCTCAATTATTCGAAAACCGTGAGGTAAGCCCCATAACAGGTGGTTTGTGCCCAACCCGCTTGGCCTTGGGTAACCCCTAGCGTGGTGATATGTCCGTCACATTAGCGACCTTCTTTTGTATAGACCTATGTCGCCTTATGGATTAGCTAGCTCTTGATAACCCGACTTACATAGTAGTCTGGTATGGTTATATGCATCTAAATCATGGTTAATGAACACTTATTTGGTTAATTCAAATCACTTGTATCAAATTATCTTGCTCAAAATTGGTAAATGAACAATACAATCGCACACACATTTGTATTTGAGAGATTTTTGTATCATTATGATAAATCAAGATCGGTAATGAACTCACATTTGCACATGAGGATTCCTTATAAATCTACATTTCTCTTTGAGATAATTTAAAATATTTTTGTAACTCTTTTTGGAATAATTTATCCTTTTATTCTCAGCATTTGTTGTTTGTATAAACGCAATTACATACATTTTCAACAAAATCAAAATCTTTTCAAAATAATAATTTCAAACAAAATTTTCATATTATTATTTATCACAAAAGTCAAAAATTAATCTTGCAATAAAACTAAAACCATCTATTTTCTTCTTTGGATTTTGCGATGATGGTATAAGTCTATACCTATAATTCTATGCCTAGCGCAAACCATCATTCTAATTTTCTTTTCCATTTATTTTAAAAACAAAATTCATCAAAACCATGTGACTTGCATCATTATGTTACACAATTATGCTTTACAAAGAAATGAACACTTATTCTATTTCATGTCATTATGTTCAAATTCAATATTGCAACCATGGTATAAATTCTAAGGAATTGTTCAAAATTTTATCACACTTAGGAATTTATGCCTAGCAAAATCATATTTCTTTAGTATCTCATGCATACTATTTTTTATGAAAATCTGAAAACAAATCACCATCATCATCATTTCCATCATCACAACACAAAGTCTTAAGACAGTCTCTTAAGCACTCTTTTACTTTTAACAATATTTCTATACTGGGATTAGCTTGACGACCGAGTGAGCGGCGACTCCATGAAATGGTCTATAACAGCGACAATGTCCTTTGAAATTATTGTTAGAAGTCCCTTTTTATTTCTTTTTATCAAATCACACCACCACAACCAATTGTTTACATCAGATTATTTCATTTAAATTTTAAAAGCATGACATTCAAACCATAATATTTCCAAACGACATAATTACATGAATCATCAATCCAATCAGCAAACAATTCAAACATTAAAGCATCATAACAACATATGAACAAGTCATCAGAAACAAGATCTATATATATATATCAAAAAATTATATACATCATATCAAAGCTGGATTGGTATGCCACAATCTATACCCCGGCATACTCAATCCTCTCAACAAATCTCTCCAAAATCTATAATCTCTAGCACCTAGCCTCGAGAAGCCCTCGAGCTCTCAATAAGGTTTAAATAGTAAAAATGAATTAGGGTTTTACCCTATTTTTCTTAATTTTATTCAAAAACACTTAAACAACATTTTAAAATTTTGCTTTTCCGCGTTTTTACCTCAAACGTTCGATTTGGGTAAAAACACGGAGGGGGCACCATAGTAAGCTATCGTACGATTCGACCAAGAATCGTCGCCTAAAAATGAGAATAATTTTTGCTTTCTCGTAGATCGAGAAAAACTCATCTTTAACGCATTTTCTTCAAAAAATTCGCTAAAGAGGGGGCAAAATGTAGCACCCTAAAATTGGCGCAGTAAACCTTAGCAATAATTAAAATTACCTTAGTAATAATTCAAATTCAAATTTTCAACCCCGAACCGCCTTTTAACCGCTTTCCTCATTTTCCATGCCATTTTTAGGATTTGTTGTGACCGTTGGACGATATCATCGCCGATCAGATGATATCGCCTCAGATCGGACGATTTCGTCTGGACTAGGACGTCCAGACGATTTCGTCCCAAAACTGATTTTTCATAATTAGCTTCTATTTCAACGACGTCTCTAACCAGGGCAAAAGCATGTCTACGCGGTTAGAGACCTCCCCCATTGGAGATCTCCCAAATTGGGATGATCTCCAACCTCCCAACCTCCTTCCTATGCCTATTTAATCTTAGGCCCTCCCCTTGACATTCCCCTAGCTGAATTTTCCTGTAACACGAGTTCTATTTGCATTAGACCATCTTAAATCACCATTTGCCTTCGTATTTGTCCAAGTTTGTTTGTAGGAACTTTATTGTTTTTCAGCTGGAGCAAGCTCAGATCATCGTAGACGATCCTATACAATCTCGGACGATCTCGCACCAATTCGAGATGATTTCGACTGCAGTCAACATTGGGGGCAATCAGTGCCCTGAGTTTGCATTCTTTCTCCATTTATCTATTGTTTTGCTTTGCATTAGTTAGACTTATTACTATTTTGCATCCTGGAGTTCACCCATATAGCTTAAGTGCATGATAAGATCATAATTTGTCATTAGAATACTATAATTTACTTGAATTTCTATTCGTAATTATCATTTGGTATCTATATTATCATTTCACATCATTTTCCTTTATCAGCATAGCTGCATTTTCTGTGTTTTGTGTCTATTTCTCTGATTGCAGGTCTATGACGAATTCGTCTGATGAATTCGTCAGATCTCAGACGATCCTGTCTGATCGCAGATGATTTTGTCAGATCAGAGGCGATCTTGACTGCTTCAAAAATTAGAACCTCCATCAGACATCCAGATCAGGTATGGCTTTTCTAATCTAGCTTATTCTCTATATTTTCTGTTTAATTCTATTTTTTGTATTCATTTAAATCTGCATTTCATATAGAAAAATTTAGATTCATTTGGCCAAACCTAGGATTTGAATGATTAAAGATAAAATTGAACACATCAAACACACTCCCAACCTAGGCATGGAAACTGCCATTCAAAAGTTTCCTGGTGAACCCACCATCCGTCAAAAAATCACCTTAATACCCCTCCCCCAAGAGGCGGGACCTTCAAAGGGCCTCTCAGTCCGAGGTATTGTCCCATCCTTCCCGCATCCCCCCTTTCGGGCGCGGATCCTTTAGCCTGAAGGTAAGGGTGCGAAAAATTTGGAACGATACAACTTCCATTCGAAGGTTCTTAGTGCTTCTTCTATTTGAATGGTTCTTAGTGCAGCTTTGGTTTGTATGGTTCTCAATGCCATTTCCTTTATGCCATTTCTTTCCAACCATTGCCTTTGCATGTAACGCTCTATAATTTCCAAATATTATTCCTAAGAACAACACTATCACTTCCTTTTGAATGTTATGCAATGTTGTAACTCGGTTTCTTCTTTGATGCTTAGTCTCCCTTCACTCTTGCACTGTTGTATCTCAAAGTGCTGCATATTCTATCAATCTAGTTAGCGTGGTAATGTTAAGACTAATGATGTTTAGTATTTATATTTAATAACTAGCTTACTGCTTATTTGATGTGATGTAGATAAGATGATGCTCTACTAATACTATGAGGGTGTTTCATAGGTTGTATTGCTCTATGTACACTATGGCTAATGTTGTTTGTTTTGCTTGCGAATAATGTTGCTTGTGTTGTTTTGCTTGCGAATAATGTTGCTTGTGTTGCTCTATGTACACTATGGCTAGTGTTGCTTGTGTTTCTACATATCCTTATATACCTCCTTGCACTTACATTTTTCTTATATCCCCTCGCACTTATATTTCTTTCTACATCACCTTTGAGCTGAATAGCTCCATTCATTACATTCTACCTTGTAAATATTTGCTCTTGAGATTTAGTGTCTCAATATTTTAGTGATTCTTCAACAATCATTCTTCTAGACTCAAGATTTACTTGCAACTTTATCCGAATCAAACCTTGGCCAGCTATCATCTATCAATCCTTGATGTTTTTTTTAAAGCTTCGGATTTAAACTCAAACCTATATATTATATGATCCTTTATCTTTTCTCAATAGATCTGCTTTATTAAGATCAATATGAGAGCTTTAGACCTCTATCTTCAAGAAGGTTGATTTGTACTTTTCTTTCTATCTTTGCCTTAGAACTAAATTTCTTCCTTTATATGTCTACTATTATCAAGCCTCTATGTCAATATAAATAACCTAGAACTATCTTTTATATCAAGATCTCTCTTCAAGACCCGATTCATCTTCTAGACTACCTCTATTATGAATAGCTCTTCAAAATAGGTAAACTCGATCTTTTGCTGCTATTTCTACAACACTCCTTATATTTAACTTAATATTCTTGCTGCTAATATCAATGTCTAAGTGACCAACCATTTGAATCCTTATTATGTCAAGTTATATTTTCAAGACCTAAATCCTCTATCTCTTTCCCAAGGTCAATTTCTCTATGACTTGAAACTTCAATGTCAAGGTTTTTAAAACCTGATTTTTCAATGTTAAGATCAATTTCTTTGTGACCTGAAACTTCACTATTTTGTAACTTTAACTAATATCTACTGTAATGTCCCTAATTTTTAATTATTAGGATTATACATAAAATGTGGTGTGTTAATGTTTATGTGGCTCGGATAAGAAAAAAATAATAAATAAAATAAAAGAAAAAGGGTTATAAGGGTTAACGCCACATTAGGGATTTATAAGGTTAATTTAGCTATTTTATTAAATTAAAATAAAATAAAATATAATTCTCAATGAAGAATTAGGGTTTTGGCTACTAAAAGGAGGCTTGGGCTTCATTATACACATCCATTGTTATTGTAATTGATCTCTTTCTCTTGTATTTGACTGCAAAGTCATTTACAATTCTTCTGTGGACAAAACCTTGCAGAAGTAAACTCTTAGAGGATGAAAACCCTTTTGTCTCAGAAGGGTAAACTCATACAGGGTTTGCATATGAGCTTGTATTGATCAACATTTGTGGGTAGAGTTCCATAATTTCAGCCATTGAGGGCTTTATATCAAAAATTGATATCCAAATTAGCATTCAGGATTTTTTGGCATTTGTTTGGAGGGATTCCATTTTCCACAGGCCAGATATTATTTATTCAACTTCAGAATTGGATATATAATTTCATGCCATTCATTTTGACAGGTTACATGAGATGGTTTCGTTATGAAATGAAATAGTTATGGCATTTTGAATTTCGCCTGCCAGTCCAAATTTCTAATAGCGCGTGCACAAGAATTTCAAGCTGCAACAAATTTTGGACCTGTTCTTCATCAGTTATTATTTCTTGCATTTCAGAGACCTATGCAGTTCCCCATTGATCAAATTTGTGTTAAAATATTGGTTGTAATTGCCCTCTTTACAGATTCAATAAAAGCAGTGTTTTAATGAAAGACTATGGTGTTTTTCCATGATTATTATGTTATACAGATAGATCTGAGTGTGATTTAATTGATCCCTAAATTATTGAAAGAAAATTGATATTTTATTAGCTAGGGTTTGCCAAATTCAAGTTAGGCACACTACATCTACTCGGTAAAAGAACACTTTTAGACTGATATATATTTCCTTGATATATACTTCTCCTATTCTATTTTCTCTTACACTTAGAAGATGAAATTATTATCTATCTATTGTAGGAAGTTTCACACACTTATGAAAATCAATATATTCTACAACTTTCTCTCAATAATGTCTTAGGTAACACCTAAGAACTTGAACCTCTAATATCAAGGTGATGTTGAATTTCCTTGATGCCTTAATCAAAGTCAATATGACTTGATTGTTTTGAATTCTTCAACTTCCTTCTAAGTTGATAAAAATAGTGTCAAGGAATATCTATCCCTGAAATCCTTCTATCTTTGAAATTAATTTCAAGGGTTGGAAATTTCCCTGCATGATCAACTATATTAAAGTTGATTCATCTTCCAATATAGATGAGTCCTTGTCTTCATGTATCATTCTTCAACTATGGAAATAATCTATAGTTGAGTCTTAGTCTTCACTGGTTATTTTTAACTAGGTAATGGCAAACATTTCTACTCACTTTGACATTACTATATAATTCGAGTCACACTACCTTTAAAGTGGACAAACCCTATATCGATTTCATCAAACTAGAAAAAATCAATTTCTGCAAGTGGCTAGTAAACTCTATAAATCTAGACAAAGTTTAGTGGTAAATCTGATATCAATAATAATTTTTAAAGCCTTAATACTACCACAAATATCATAGGTTAAATATCACATGATAAAATATAATATAGCCATAATATAATAAGATCAAGATAATGATATATGCAGAATAATGAGCTATATTAAGGCTAATAATATTTCAAATAACATCTACTAATAAACAATAATATGAATGTTAATAGCTTCAATCATACATGTACAAAGCATGAAACATAACTTACAATATTAAGTGCTCAAAATGTATGCAATATTTATTACTCCTCTTTCTCTTACAAATATGATACTTGGATTCTACACTTGATGATTAGATTATGGATATTGTATCTATGGAGTACTATATAACCATAGTAGAATGACTCTTTGTATACTTGACTAAACCTTTCCATATGCCAAGCCTCATGACTCTTGGTTTCTCTATATGACACTTGCATACTTGATGAAAACATGACTCTATATTGTATACACACCTAGACATGACTCTTGAACTTCACTTTGCACACTCTAAGCTAAGACACTTGTGCACATATTTACATTACGTGTTTGCACTCTTACATATAATATACTTATGCACATATACTCAAATTATACTTGCGCACTCACTCACATGACACTTGTGCATTTCCTACACATACACACTTACACAGAAGGCAAAAATAATACTCACACTCTAAAATATGACTCAACCCTAGTCTAATATTTATGTATATACCATGAATGTACCAGGGGGTACATTAGCATGTACCAAATAATGTAATATAATCCAAAAACGTAACATGCCACCCCCCTAGAAAAGGTTTTTCCTCAAAGCTAAAAACTAGAAAATTATTGTTGAAGCTCTTACAATGGCTCCCATGTGGTATCTTTGGGATGAAGCCCATGCCATTATACAAGGACTTCAATGATGTCACAGGAGCAAAGGTGTCGAGTCTGTTAATCAAGGATGGATACTGGTTCTGAGAAGAACAAATTATTCATCTAGTTTTAGGAGGTTCATCTACATTATGGCACATTTTTCCACCACCTTCCCCATGCAAGACACATGGAAAATTGGTTGGATCTTAGATGACATAGGTAGCTTCAATACGTGAGCAACTTTTTCCACCTATTGGAGTACCTTATAAGGTCCATAGAATTTGGGTTCTATCTAATGTCAACCTTTTTGTTTTAATTATATCTACTTATAGGGATGAAGGAAAAGGAAAACCATATCACCTTTCACAAATATTCTCTCAATTTTGTGTTGATTTGACTATCGTTTTATGTGATTTTTGGCAATTTCTAAGTTTTATTTCAGAGTATCTAGGTTCTCAAGATGATGAGTGAAGATAAAATAAATTACCTTAAACTTTAAACTTCATGGAAGATAAAAGGTAAGCATCGAAGGTGATTTACCATAGACTACCTCATATGGAGTCACCTTGATGGTTGTGTGGAAAGTGGTGTTGTACCACCATTCCACAAGATAAACCTATTGGATCTATTTTTATTGTTGGTCAGTGATGAAGCATGTGAGGTATGTCTCCATATATTTGTTAACCATATTAGACATACTTATTTTTAGCTCTGTCCCCTAAATATAGTGGAGTTATTCCCATAACTTACCGATGAACACCATGTCACTATCATTGACTATGGAGTGAAGGACCTTGTGGAGCTAAACATTTGGTCCATAAAAATTTGTACTATTGTCTTCATAATATAAGGATGAACCAAGGGGTAGAACTGATAATACTTGGCCAACATGTATTCTACCACCATGATAACCATTTTTCCACCCAATAGAAGGATCCCCTTAATGAAGTCCATGGAAATATCTATCTATGATAAATAAATAATGGATAAGGGTTAAAGGAGGCTTGGTGTTTTAACCATTTTTCATTTTGATATTGGCATGCACCATAGGTATCTATAAACTAATTTACATTGACCTTTAAACTAGGCTCGTAAAAGACATGTTTGATTTGTTCATAGTTACATAAGAATCCAACATGTTCTCCCATTGGTGAAGAATGGAGCTCTATTGAAATTTGAGACTTGAGTTCTAAGGTGGATGGGATGACAACCGTCTAATTATAGTAGCGTATCCCCTCATTTCATATATAGTTAGGATGATCAACCACTAATCCATCACTCTTTATGATTAAAGTCTTGGAGAAAGCTAGGATTTCCAAAAATAGGGTGTTGCATATGATATTTTTTAGGGTAAGAAAAGTCTATTCTACTTTATTAGTCCATACAAGCATATCCTTGAAAAGCATAGCTATTAGGGGCTTTGCAATCTTATCATAAATTTTGAAAAATTTGTGGTAGTACCTCATGAGTATGAGGAAATCCTAGATTATATTCAAAGTTTTGGGTTTAGAATATTCTTTCACAAACTAAAATTTTGTAGGGTGAACATGTACACCATCCCTAGGCATAATGTGTCCCACATATTCCACTTTTGTTACCTCAAAATTACACTTGGATTTATTAACATAAAGCTGATTTTCTTGAAGTAGCTTCAAGATCTAATCGACATGTTGGAGTGTTCAACTTATGTCTTATTGTATACCAAGATGTTGTGAAAGAAGACCAAGGTAAACTTCTATAGAAATGGATTGAGGACCTCGTTCATCATACCTTGGAAAGTTGAAGGTGTATTTGTGAGGCCAAAATACATAACCAAAAACTCATAGTGCCCTCAAAAGTCCTAAAGGTTGTTTTGGCTATATCTTTCTTATGGATGCAAATATGATTTTTACCTTGACCAAAGGTCCAACTTGGTAAAATATTGTGTTCCATGTAGTTTGTCTAGTAAGTCATAAATTACTAGTATTAGGAACTTGTCATTGATAGTGATATTGTTAAGTTCACAAAAAATCACACATCCTCCATGACCCATATTTATTTAAACCTAAAAATATTAGGGTTGAAAAGGGACTCATGCTTGGGTGAATAAGTGTTGCATCCAATAATTTCTTCACCATTTTTTGATCTTATTATTTTTATGGTAGGGGTACTCATATGGTCGTATTTTTGGGGGCTGACTACTTGGTACCAAATTTATCTTATCATCCTCTATGTTGAAGAATATTACATTGTTTGGCAAATGTTAATGTATCCCCATGGTACCTACAGTACAATGTAAATATTAGAATAGGGTTTGAGTCTATAGTTAAATTTATGTGATTTATATTTACCTAATGTATGTGTCTATGTGTAGGATATAACTAAGTTTCATGTATCAAAATATGTAAGTATGTAGTGTGAGAAAGTGTGCAAGTAATTAGAGAGTCGAGAGTCATGTATACAAGTGGTAAGATGTAAAACCAAGAGGTATGAGAGGTTTGTCTTGTGTGTGTAATAGAAAAGGATACATCTCCTAGATATGTGAAGAGAGCAATACTCAAATAGTCCAAGAGTCATATTTCTAAGGTTATATTATGGAGATGAAGCTCCATAAAATAAATCTAAGAAACAAGTATTGAGCAATATTATTGTAATTTTTTTTATTTATTTTACTTCATGACTGATACTGGCCATTTATTTCTTATTGTTGTTATTTTCATGAATTTTATGTTCATTGATATTGACTATTTATATTAATTTCTCTAATACTTGAGACTACTCAAGATATTGGATATTGGGACCAATGTTTGAATCTTGATAAAAAACCAATAGTGGTATTAGATCTACTTCACGTAGTTTCTATTAGAGACACATCGAGTAGAGAGAGCTACAATCAAGCCAAGTAGCTTGAAGAAATTTTTAAAAGATAAACATTCAATCTAAGATAAAGCTTGGATAATTATGGTAATAAGAACCACATTTACTCTCACTTTGAGTGGGAAGAATTTTAAGAAAAATTCTAGGAAAAACTAGCATCAGAGGACATCTTTGGACTGAATTAAAGATTGAATTTAGAGTAAGAGCCACATGAAGGAAATGTAGGCCAAATGAGAATATTTTATGTATTTCATTACCCTGATTTTATTTGCAGGTAGAGTTGTGAGTCCATTGAAGATAACATGAGATAAAATAAAAAGAGAAAGAGCACTGGTTATTGAAGAAAAAGTTCAAGAATTAAAATATTAGAAGATAGAAATAATTTCTACTATGGTGGACTTGCTATTGAAAGAAGGCTAAGATAATATTCAAGTTGTGTGTGCTTGAGAAAGAGATTTGAGTCAACCATATTAGAAGCTAGTGCTTGAGAAAGAGAGCCAAAGTAAAATCAATCAAATATTTCAGCTAAGTACCTGTGAGAGAGACAAGCAAATAAAAATATTAAAAATTGTGAGTAGATTGAAAGTGTAGAGAGCACTAGGTATTTGTAAAGGAGAATGAGAGTTCTAAGAAGAACCAAACTAGATCCAAGTGAACAAATTTGGGATAAAATACGTAAGATAAAGCTTGTATTGGATGCTTGCTTACCATGAGTTAAGCTAAATCTATAAGGAAAGAACAAAAGTCTATGCCTAAGAAAAATAAGGAATTGTTGGATGAGCACACCAAAAGTAATAGGTTTGGTGCATTGAAGGTAGGGACAAGTGTCACAACCCTCCCTTGGCAGGTCCCATTGATGATGTAGACTATCATATTTTGTAGAGGTAAATATGATAAGTAGTTAATTATCATTGATGTTGAATATAGTATTACTGATGATTTATGGATTTCAAGTATTTCCAAAGGTGGCAAGGAAAGTAATCACCATCATCAAATTGCTTGAAAATGGATAAGTATTGTAAAATATTTATAAAAAGGGAGAATGTCAAAATTATTGGGAAAAAATTAATAATTGACATTAAATTAGCCTAATTGCTTTGATACCTAGATGGTATTTATATCATTTTGCGGCTAGAAAATGATAACAATTGAAATAATAAGAAATTTAGAAAAAGGACTTCTAGAAGAAATAGAAAAGTAAATTAATAATCTATGGCCTAAAAATTAGCATGTGGCTTAACTAAAGCTAAAAATAACTTCTAGAAGAAGGTGGAAAAATGTGGCCTAAGTTCTAGAAGGGAAGAAATTTTGGACCTAAAAGGTACTAGAATGAATTTAAAATAAGATTTATAGTCATTTCAGTACTTATATGGTAGAATTTGCACCTTCCAAGTTGCATCACCCTGATAGTCCTTAACTTGAATCTCTTACTTGGAACCTACCTTCCAAATGATACTTCATGCAAGTATTTAACTAACTTGACCCTTCTCCATTTGAAAGGGTACCTTAGAAAGTCTATAAATACCTTCTTGAAAGAAGAAAGAGACATATTGGAAAGACAACCTTGGAATAAGCATGGTGGAAGGGGAATAGCTCAAGGGCAAGCAAGGAGAGGTAAGCATGAGGAATAGACCAGGAGGAAAATTTGATAAAATCAAATGATTGTATGTTGCATCATGCCTTTATATCTCTCCTTAGATGCGTGTGTATTCTTTTAATAAGAATGAATTTTTATTTATATGATTGCTGCATCTTGGACGCTCATTAGACAAATATATTTATTTAATAATGGATGTGTTAACAATGGTCTATATTACTTAAACAAAGGATATATAAATTCCTTTTATAATGAATATGTAGTCTAGCCCCGGGCTAGGTTCAAATTTCCATATGGCATAGTTGGTAAGACTCTGTTATGTCCCTTAATTTTGGGACTTCATTAGGTCTCTTATAATCACTTTATTTTAAAAGGAGTTAATTCAAACCAGATGGGCCTATGTTAGCTCAAAATTTTTGGTGCAAAAACTATCATTGAACAAGTGAAGAGTATGCTTGACTTTCCCCAACCAACATTGAATGACCACCTTACCCAGGAGAGGTAGGGGTGATCGATCTTTGGAGAAGGCCAAATCATTTGATTCTAGATACCTACATTGAAAAGGGGAAAAGGGAAAAGGGAAACAAGAAATAAATCAAATAGAGGTCATAGCTGGAACCTTAGTTAACAAGTTCGAGTTCATGTTCAAATTCGACACTTTTGAAATTCAAAATAAATTCGACATGTTCAAAAATTCGGAAGACAATTCGACATAACATTCGATATATTATAAATGTACATATATCTTTTACTTGATTAGAAACAAAAATTTGTTCCTTCCGATTAAAAATAGCAGGATGGCCACCCTTTTCTTTGTTAGTGCTATTTTAAAATTAATTACACATGTAATAAAATTTACTTATAATTAAATAATTTTTTTAAATAATTATTAAAATAATAAAAATATAAAATTACTAATTTATAATTATAATAATTTAAATTATAATTTAAAATTTTATATTTAAATATCTTTAAAACTCGGTGGCAAATTCTCACTTACTTTTATTGATCCGCTCTGTGAACAATGAATAACGTCGATTGTGGATCTGCCATGAAGGGCTAGGATTCCACAAGAGCATGATCCATGGCGTAGGCCCTTTGCCAATGAGAAAGGCGATGATCACACTCTATAAAACTAAATTATTTACGCTTTCCAAAAACATCACATCCTTGTATAGCAGAGGTTGAGGAATTTGTTGTTCTCTCTTGCATTGTTCGAAGAAAATGGCACCAAAGATAGAGAAGAAGCCCATCGAGAAGAAGGCCGAGGAGAGGAAGACTGTGGGAGATAAGACCCCTTCCAATCAGGTGGATAAGAAGCCCAAGGAGAAGTCCCATCCCAAATCCAAAGGAGAGGAAGACCGTGGGAGAGAAGAATAACCCTTTTCTTTGGTGTAATATTTAGATATGTTGCGCAAGGCAAGAAGATTCTGCAGCCTCATCACCTGTTGGATGGGCTAGCAGAGGTGAAAGGAGAGAGTGAGGAGCGCCAAAAGCTTACGGATGGGTTGTTTGGAGACGTGTTGAGGTCTACACAGGTATGATCAAGCCCTTTTCATGGTTTATTTGTAGCCTGTACCGATTTAGTGGTTGATCATGAAGACATTTATTTATGATGCAGGAAGCCATCGTTATTCCACCGTGGGTTGCTTTGGCTGTACGTCCAAGGCCTGGTGTTTGGGAATATGTTCGAGTCAATGTGGATGAACTCGCAGTCGAACAACTTTCTGTGTCTGAATATTTGGAGTTTAAGGAACACCTTGTAAATGGAAGGTAATTTACTATATGGATTCATATAAACATATATTAAGCAGATAATATCAAAGGATGGAGGCGAGAAGAAGAGGGCCAAGAAGGGAGTGGAGACCTATGAAATTTACATCTTTAAGGTTCTCAAGTAGGTCCATCCCAACATCAACATCTCCAGCAAGGCCATGAGCATCATGAACTCCTTCATAAATGACATTTTTGAGAAGGTGGATGATTTGCTGATGAAAAACTATCCAATATTTTCTGTGGCAAAATATTTAATAAAAAATTTTCACATAATTTTTTCCTCTTCATGAGTATTTTTTCCACCTCCTCACGGGTATTGTTTTCGCCCGTTTCGTGTCAATTTTTTTTCCTATCAAATTTAAGTTTCGTTCAACGGATAAATTCATCAGGGTTTTAAATTCGACGAGTTTCGAATTTTATTTAAAAATTTTAATGAATTTGATAACTAAGTCTGGAACTAACAAGGATGGGGTATGGCTGCATCAAGGCACACTCATTTTACATCATCGATACAAAAAATAATGGACCACCTAACAGATTAGCCTACCTCGTCCTCATTTCTCATTCAACTCAGTGGGTAAGAGAAAATTCTAGAACCAAGGGGAGGGTGCATGAAATCCAAGCAACAAAATTATAGCACTCCCACTTGATTGAATTTATTAGAAATAAACCTTGATGCCTAGGGGTGGATGCAAATTACAAATTTGTCCAACTAGATCCATGAAATCCAGATAGCAAAATTAAGTGAACCAACTCAGACAACCATCGTAGAAATAAACATCCACACAAAGACAAAAGTAGAAGCAAAGATAGATTGAGAGACCAAACAATGATACACTATTATTTACAAGTAATGAAGAATTACATATGAATTGTAAAGGCCATAGAGCTGCCCTTTGGAATGACAAGCATTCCATTATTTATAGAAGATTTTAAAATGAATTTAAATTCAAGTATTAATGGCATTAATCAAAAGAATATTGTTGGAATGGTTGGAAAATCTATTTAAACTCTATTTCAAGAGGGATGGTAGTTGTACAGAGGGATTCAAGTGCTTTTGTAGATATTCGATTCCTTTATTGCTATAATAGCTTCTTGAATCCAATCTACTTTATCCCTTTGCATTACAAAAAGATAAAAAGTTGGTTGTTCATTTCAAATTTCTTCTTCACACCCATGGGCTATCCTTGCCAAGTAGTTGAGGTCATTAATACTTACTTCTAGGGATCCTCAAAGCTTTCATCCTAATGTGTGATGTTCTTAGCCTTGGATGAAATTCTAGGTATGCTCCTCCATGGTCCAATCTCCTAGTCTTCCGCTCATCTTCATGGGGATAAAATATTAGGTTTGGAATTTTAATGCCACCCTCTCAAAGTTTTATCTAGCTTTGGGGATGGGAACTTGGAATTTGCAATTACTGTGCTATAGTTTGATTCTTTTATTTGGGTATTTGGGCTCTCAATATTCCACCTAAGTAGGGTGGGGTTTTGGGGTCTTCTTTAGAGTATGTCCCTACCCATTTTCCTATCTATCCATTGAAATATACGATTAATACCTCAAAATTGGTTGACTCTAATATACCCTTATCATAAAAAAGGAAGAGTGGGTGATGAGGCATAACATTTCACCCACAAGACTCCAAATAAACCAAGACAACCACCTAAATAGTCAAACCACAATGACTACCACCACCAAAAGAGCCACAAAGGCCACTGCTTGGTGGTTATTAGCTTTATAACATGTAAACCCTTAAATATGGTATTAGGCCCACAACACATTGAATGTGGGATATATGCCCACTATGCACATTTAATTTACTGAAATGAGATATTTTCCTATAGTAATAGTTGACCAAGGAAAGAGGCCTCGACTCATTCTTAAAATTTATTTGTTTTTAGTCTACCAGATTTGCACTGGTTTGTGATTTGATTGCTCAACTCAGCAAGCACTCTTTGAATCATCCCTTGTTTTCATAGAAAATAAAAAATTAATCCATTGTAATACACATTCGACTGCCTGTAATTATGATTTATGGCAATTTCAATTTAGCACCAATTTCAGCTATATGGATACATGTAGCTTGTTTATACCCCTAAAATGGATTTGGAAATTAATCTGTGTAAAATGCAAAGGTCTATGTTGTTTCCCCACTTGGTTTAGGATTTTGGGAATATCACATACATTTAGCCACCAGGTATTTCTTGATTAAATAAGCATTTCACTAATATCTTGATTATGATCATGAAGACACTGCAAGTTCCTTTGATAAATATCTAATGCTATATTAGCTGGAAAGCTTACTTTAATTTCCCTATAAGTAAAGCGAAATATGTTTTGCTATAGTCAGTTGTAAAAGGAAACTCTATATGTTGTTTAATCTGTGTATAGTTCTTTATCACCATTATGGAAGTCAAAATAAGCTTTTGACTATATTTGGAGGCTATGTGCAAAGATTGATTAGGCTTTATCAACATATGTTTACAATCTTACCTTCTATGGATCATTTTAAAAATTTGAACCCTCTCATGTCACCTTTGAAGGTTTTATTTAAAGTGGATTCATCACCCACCTAAAACCTTTTCGTAGGAATCAGATTTAATGATTATTAAATTATCGCTATTCCATTTGATGTTCACAATGCTAGGGAATATCCTTTAGATAATAAAGGGATAAATTATGCATGAGGAGGATCTGCCTCATCACTGCATTTGAATGATGCATCCACACATAGAAGGTGCAAATGGGGATAGGTACTCCCAAGTTCTTCACTACATTATCCCACATGGGATATGTGGCAAATGGAGGTAAAATTAAATAGATTCATCTCCATTGCTAGGATGTCTATCTTTCTATGGACATACTCTCACTCGCATCGAATGAGGATGTTGACATGTATGACTTGTTTGACTTCATAGAACCTTAGGCTACTTACTAATAGCCATGTGACATGCTCTATATTGACTAGTTGATTGGCCTCTAACGATGGATTTATTTGGAACTACATTGGTTTGTATGGGTAGTAGGAAATCATTTTAAAATCCTTAGAGACATTTAGTCCCACATTGCTCCTACAGAAGTAATGGGGAGATTCAAAAGGGAATTCACTCATGGGTGACCACCATCCGGTGGTCATGATGGCCATCAAGTGGTAGTCATGCATCGGTTGGAGGGTGCTATATATTGTTATGTATTCTGGCTACAATTTATTTGTTGATTGTCTGTGTTGAAAATGGTAACTTGCAGATTGAGAGTTTCAAGCACAACATTAATTTAAAACACCTTTTGAAATAAAGTAGAAAAAAACCTTGATAAAAGCTTTAAAAGAACAAATAAATTATGGATTTGGAATTTTGGTTTTGAATCTAGGATCTATAGTTGGTCATACTTTTGGAATTGGAACCAAGAATTTCCATATTTAGATAGATATAAATACCTCATGCAAGGTTAAATGAACTATGGCTAGAAATGAAATATTTTTGTATAATCCAAGTATTATTAAGAGATCAAATTTAGAGAATAAATTTGATAATTAATGGATAAAATTTTGTTAAGGTAAATGATTGTAAAGATCAAATTTAGTGAATTATTGGATAGCGTTTTGGTAAAGTAAATGATTGTAAAGCATTAGCCAAATAAGCTTTGGTTATCTTAAATGAAATCATGAAAAAGTTTAAGGTATAATCATGACCAGATTGGTGTAATATCATTTGAAATATTACAAGATAAATTTATGATTAAGATGTAATATTGTTTGATAGATTACAAGACAAATTTATGATTGACTATAGGGTAATCTTGTTTGATAGGTTACAAGACAAAGGAGGTGTAATCTTGTTTGATAGATTACAAGGCAAATTTGTGACTAACTAGATTATGAGAATCATAATACAATCTTGTTGGTAGATCAAGTGATAATATGGTAGAAGAATATCTAAATTTATTCTTGAATAAGCATGGTGTATCCTTTAGAATGTACTCATGTAGAGTATATGGAAAATTTCATGGTATGATGAATGCATATTTATGCTAAAGAACTTATTATGTGAAAATGGTAGGAACTAGGACCCTAACAGAAAACATGAATGAATGTAGGAAGATTAGATATGAAATCTAATCTTGAAGAGATTATGGGGTCTCTTCTTGTAATATAAAACCTTAGATAACTTCCATACCATATTGAATTCAATATATCTAGGTTTGAAGAATGAATGCAAGATTCATTCTTGAGGAAATCATGAGGTTTCTTCATTCTCAATGTATATGTATCCAGTGAGAATTTTATTTATGAGTTTCAATTGTAATGATGACCTAAAAATGGGAATGTATGGGATTATCCTATAGCCATGTATTTAATTATGGTTCAAAAAGAATATTTAGGATTATTTATATCATTGTAAATTGGGACAAAAAGATTAATGAAATATGAGGATGCATATTTTGAGGTTGGGTTTTTCCCCATTGGGGTTTTCCCAGGATATATGTGGTGTTATGTGTTCTTATTATGTGACTTTGTTATTGAATCTTGTTAACTCTCAATATATATGATGTATGAGATGATTACTAAAGTGTTATATAATGCAATAATTTTTGTTAACAAGCAATTATCCATATTTAAGATTGGTTTATATTTGCACTTGAGATTTATTAAACTTAATGATGGATGTTACATTTACTTTACAAGGAATGGTTATTGAGTATGATGCAATGGTTTACAACATTTATGCTATGGTTCAAGAATTATTCTTTGAATTAATGAGGCAAAATTTACATTGTGTCTAAGAATGTATGTGTTTTCGCTGCAATTGAAATAATGATCTATTGATCAATTAATTAAGTGTGTAGACTTAATCAAACTGTATAGTTAAAATAGAGAGAAGAAAGCATTAATAACATCATGAAGGAACGTAAGGTTAGATAGGAATTGGCCACTCCTATCACAAGAGTTGATACTGACTATATCATAATTCTCTTGGTTGCTTACTACCTTGTTTGATGTTGGTTTAGGCAAACTTGATTAAGAACTTGACAAAAAAATAATCTCTTGGTTGGGTTGGAAAATGAGGGTTGTTACAAAAAGAGCAATAAAAATGTTGAATTGGCCTAGACAGTGAAATGTTTGGAATGTAATTATTATTCTAGCATCTAATCATTGTAGCAATGTGGACACTTGAATAGGAGATGTCAACTAGAAAATTAAGAAGCAAGTTTGAATTGGGAAAAATTCAAAGGTAAGGATTATTCCTTTAGTAAAAGTTTGATATTAAATATTGGGTTCTTATCTAAACCTAAGTCAATTGATTATTTGAATTTGAATTTAGAGAAGTTACAAGGCTTAGGAAAAATATAAAGAGGATATATAAGGATGAAATGAATTAAATTATTGATTAATTTATTTGATTTAAAAATTTTTATTTTTGAAAAATAAAAAATTTAAATTTGGAGAGAAAAGGAAGTCTACTTCTAAAACAAAATTTGAAAATTGAAATTGATTTGAAAAAATTGTTTATTGAAAATTAAAAAGTAAAAATTTTAAAACTAGGAAGTAAAAAGGAATTATACTTCAAAAGGATTTTTTTATTTGAAGAATTTGAAAAATTGATTGCTATTTAAAGTTGGTAGACATAAGGTTGTTTACCCCAAAGGAACTGTGAAAATTGAAGAATTGTTTATTTTAGAGTTAAAGAATTTTAATTTTTTTATCATTGAAATAATAATTTCTCTTCCAAAGGGATCTAATTATGGAAGAAATTAATACATGCTTAGAGGATAGTGAAGATATGCTAGAACATATAAAAAATTATACACAAAGTATGATAAAAAATGTTTAAGACAATATTGCAAATAATTTTTAAAGTAGCTGAGAAAGAATAATTTATAGAATTTGAACATTATCTAGATGCTAAATTATCTAAAGCAAGTGAATAATAAAAAAATACAATTATGGTATCTATTGATATAGGGATAATAACATATATGACATTACTCTATTTAGCAGTTCAAGATCAAAGAAGAAGAAAAGAGTCATCACATTTTAAAAACTATGCAATAAGCAATGAATGTGAAAATAATATACTCTTATATTCGATATTATATAGCAATCAAATTAGTATTGATGAATAATATGAGTCACGATTATGATATATTAAATAATGTTGAAAAATTAGGAAAGAACATTGAGAACATGATCAAGACCATGACAGAAAAAGAACATAACAAAGAAACAAAATAATATAAAAAAGAAACCAAAAAAACTAAAGATACTATAGAAAATAGATCAATAGATCAACAGATCAACACCATAGTCTTGAGTAGTACCAGAGTTAGAATAGAAGAACAAATGCAAGAATAAGATATTGAATACTAAAGTCTTCAATAACCAAATAATGTAATATAGGGGGATGTTGGAGAAAATTACATTATTTGATACATGCTAATGTACTCCCACAGTACCTATGGTACACTGTAAAAATTAGAATAGGGTTTGAGTCTATAGTTTAGGGTGTGTGGTTTATATTTCCCTAAATTATGTGTCTATGTGTAGGATATGCACAAGTATCATGTATTAATGTGTCAAGTGTGTAGTGTGAGAAAGTGTGCAAGTGTCATATAGTAAAGTGTGCATGGAGTGTGCAAGTGTCAGAGTAAAGTGTGCAAGTAAATAGAGAGTCAAGTCATTTGGAAAAGTGACAAGATGTAAAACCAAGAAATATTATATCAGGGTTATATTATGGAGATAAAGCTCCATGAAATATATCAAAGAAACAAGTGAAAATGTATATTGATCTTGTATACAATTTGAACAATACTATTGTAAGTTTTTATTTGTGTTAATTCATGAACGATATTGGCCATTTATTTCTTATTGTTGTTATTTTCATGAATATTATGTTCATTGATATTGGCCATTTATATTAATTGATCTAATATTTGAGACTACTCAAGATCCTGGATATTGGGACCTGTGATTGAATCTGGCTAAAAAGCCAACACTTTGGTCAACTAGGAGGTAACTGAGTTGGCTCATTATATACTTTCTAATTTTGGCAAGGATAACTGATAAATTAGGGGCTATATTTTCAATCTACTTAGTACACAACTAAATTTGACAAAATCTTCCAACTATTGCCCTATGACCCCTTTTTATCAGTCACTAAATTTGATATGATGTTATGACCTTGGGGTTATCATTGTTTATTCTCTAGAGGATGTATGTCCTATTGTTGATGGTAAACCTCATCCAAAGTTTTAATAAATCCCATAGTACAAGCCCTATATTCCTCAAGTAGGGACATCCCAACACAATGAAGCCCTAGATTCCTAAGGGAACTATATAGAGATTTGTAATCACCTATGGATAAGCACACACTCTTACACTACCCATTATAGGTCATGATGTATCCATTAGAAATATTGAAATTAATTTTATCCAGACCATATATAAAATAATTTGTCCTTTTTGCTACATCAAAATCTATGAAGTTATCTATGCTATTGGAATCAAGTAATATCAACACCTTGTACCCCTTGAGAAAACCCTAGACTATAATAAATTGGGGTGTTGAGATTCTTGCTATAGCATTAAAAAAAAGTGTAGGTGCTTCATCCATGGGTTATTTGGATAAATATTTATCATCCACTAACTCAATGTGCTCTTCAATTGAGTCCACAAATTCATCCCTTGTGTTTGTAGAGGAGGGTAAAGCACCGCTCATGTTTAGAAGATAGAGGCATTTTATTTTACATTTATTTCTAGTGACCTATTTTTCATTATAGTTGTAATAGTCCCTTGGCTCTATGGGTCACCATCTCATCCAGTGTTAGGCTCTTTACTATTGGAGTCTTTAAAGCATTTCTATGAGTGTAAAGGTTTTTATTTTGGAACATTGTGGATCTGAAGATATTTTTCTAGGAATTCTATTTATGGCTAACCCCATTGTAGTCATGTATGTGGATGGTTTGAGCATTTGCACTTCAGTTCTAATTTCCTCCTTAAGGATGTTGATGAAGAAACTTTAAAAAAATATGTCAGGAAGGTCTTCTATTCTATTGGCTAACTTATAGAATGTTTTAATGGACTTAGGTACTATGCTTGTCTTCCAAATTTTTGTGAGGGATCCAATAAAACATTAAAACTTGGAAGGACCAAAACAACTAAGGATTTCATTCTTGAACTATGTCCAAACAATGCATGGTACTTATTTTTGTAACCATTCATACTAATGGAGTGCTTCAAGATCAAAATGAAAATTAGCCATGATAATTTATTGGTTGGTGGGTGTGTCATGTAGCTTATACCATTATTTGGCCTTGATTAATCAACTTTTTGGATCTATCCCATTAAACCTTGAAAAATATTAGGAAGTATTGAGGTCATGCCTTTATGGTTTTTTTGAATGCTAGTAGTTATTCTTAGAAATAATCCTAGAAAATTTTGACCTATCAAGAGCCTCTCTCTTATGCATTTCTATGTTTATGGGGCTATTTTTAGTGTGTCCATCAAAACTTGGATCTTTAAGCTTAAGCAATTCGATGTCCTAGATCATCAAGTCTTGTATATGCTTGAAATATACAGCCATGCTAGTGAGGGTAGACATATGAGTAATAATTTTATTTATGGCATCCAACTTAGTGAGTTGTTCCTCCATATTTTTCATCTTGGATCCCATTGCTTGAGTTATGGTCTTTGGTGGCATCTATTAATTTTTTTTTTTTTTTAGCAAGTTACTATTTTTAGTAAGGGTCTTGGTATGGAACCTTGCTGTGGTGACTTATACCAAAATTATTACCTCATAGAGGGGATTAAAATGATGTATATATTGTATCAATGTTTTTTGGACACCAATACTTTTTATTGGAAAGTGGTTGTGTTGCATATCTCTTTCAAAATGCTTTAAATTGAAACCCCTATTTTTTTATGCAACTATAACTCAACTATGATCATATTTTTCCTAATTAGACTAAGATCCTTAGCCCATTGTTTCTTTGTGTTTCCTATCCTACTAATGATAAGGCCAATGCAATTATGAAACAACCTCAAGAAAAAATCAAGGAAGGGAGGCAATCTAGGCTAAGGTGTGTGTACTTCCTATAGCCCTCTAATTAATTTACTATAGAAGTGATCGATAGTGCTTGGAAAAATATTTTAGGCCACTACCCAAGGAGGATTTAGACCATACCCATGGGAACACTACCCACCTCTTTGATTAGTACATGAGGGTAATATTCTTGAGTGCTATTCTTGATACATTATGGATAAATACATGACTAAATCAATCGACTTTCTATATTTTAAGATTTGATTTAGGGTTTCTAATAATGATATCTTGATATAATAAAGGTACATGGGATCTCACTTTCATGTTACAAGGTCTTGTCCAATAGCTTGGTTTTAGGGCTTTTACCGCATGCACCTTCACACTACCATAAAAGGCTAATGTGATTTTCCCTAACAATAGATCCTCATAATTATTCTAAGACAACTAAAACACCATTTCTAGCCTATAGACCTAGGCTTTAAAAAATATTACTTACAATAGAAGCTTACTACACCTTGGAAAGGGCTTTGATACCACTTGTAATGAACCTCTTCTACTAAGGTGAGTATTTCATCTAAATGTTCTTGGTTTAGAGCTGTACCAAGACAAGAATTTCTATGACAAGGATAATTCTAATTGTAATACAAGAACTAATATTAAAAGTAGGATTAATATCACATTTCCTGAAAGGAATGATAATCGGATCATTCCAAGCTGCAAGGATCTCAAGTGTTAACAGAACACCACATTCAACCAAAACAAGAATCTAAAAGCAAATTGATAGCATAAGCTTACAAATGGATATGCAAAACAATGAGCAACAATATCATATATTATACATGAATAATGAACTTCCTCTTCTATGAGTACAATGAAGGTGCCTTGCTTATATAGACAAGGATGATCAACCATAGCGGTAGGATCAAGCTAAGGACAAATATCCACCGTACAAAAGAAATAAGTGATATGGTCCATAGATCTGTAACCGCTATGGGGAGAAAGAATCTCAACCCTTCAAATATACCTAAAATATTCTCATAACTCCTAGGAATAGTCAAACCTAAAAATATCCCCATAATATCTAAGAAATAAATATGTAACATCTCATAATATCTAAATAAAATAAATGAAATATCCACACATAAGTGGGTGGGGAAAATACATGGAATAACTAAATAAAAGGAAAATAAAATACCTAGGTGAACATGATATAAGGTAAACAACCTACTCTAATACCCCCCCTCAAGTGAAGCTATGTGCCAAAAAGTAAAGTGGCATATCCACAATATGAGTCCCGAAAACAATACCTGATTAGGTACTCATGTACAATGTGTATCCAGAAGATCCTAAACCAGAAGGTGGAAAACCATGTGGAAAAAACCATCCATCTAGAAAGAGAAGAAAAAGTAGAAATGAAGCCAAGGAGTGCTCCCAAAACCCCCTAGGATGATGAGCTCCATGAAGAAGTCCTATGAAGAAGTGGATGCCTTTGCGATGAACAATGTGTCTCCCACGAGGAAGAAAGTAGCCATGAAGCATCTGTCGAATGTATTCCCACTCCAAGTGAGTGTGAGAATATGGGAACAAAATGTAGAATGATGACATAGAATCCTTCAAACTAAGCTGAAGTGAAGAAGATATCACCAATGAATTATGAAATGAATCTCCAAGAATGTAGAAGCCCAAACCAACACCAAAATAGGGTAGAATATAATTCCAATCAACATCCAAAATATCAATATACACAAAACCATGAGTGTGCAAAAGTGGAAGAGATGTTTGAAGAGCATCCATCAAGGAAGAATCACTAATACCCTATTGCATAAGTGATGACAAGCCCATGGAAGTAGTAAGAGAAATAAGTGAAGGCTTAGAAGCCTTAAAAGAATCAACATGATATTCAAGATCTCGAAGTGAGAGTCCAACTAAAGACAAAATATTTGTATCCAACTCCTGTAAGAGTACATCATCCAATATAAAATAAACAAGATAAGGAAAGGGTGGACAAGGTGGATCACTCAAAGAAGGGCACACCACAAAAGGGTCCACAAAGGAAGAAGTACACAAAGGAGATACAATGTATACATCATCATCAAATAAATGAATGTGCTCCTCATACATGTTAATAAAATCACATGTGTGACTCTCAATGAAGAGAGAGGTAACACCATCCAAGAAGTCATATGTATGTAAGGATGTAATATGCCATGAAATCTCTATTGTATATGCTACAAAATCAACATGATCATCCACAGAAAACAAGTGTGGAGATGTATCCTGTAAAATATCTAAAGCAAGTAATATAGCATCAACCTCATCATCCAAAACATCATGAGATAGTGACTCCAAAATTAAATATGTGAAGAACACAAGCTTATACTGAGAGGGGGGGTGAACAGTATAGCACCCAATTTTTACTTTTTTTTCCAAACCAATATCAATTAGTGTCCTCAATTGCAATAAACAAATATAGCAGTGTACATTATTAACATAGATAGCAATAGTAATAAAGTGCACAAATAACCACACACAATTGAGACACAAGATTTAACATGGTTCCCCCAATGTGGGTAGTCCACAAGATAATATCCTTATAATATTTCACAAAGAAATAGGTATCCTTATACCAATACAAATGATTACTTTGATCTACTTAAAGCTAGGCTATCCTGATCTGCTTAGGTGGGCTTCATTGATCTACTCAGCTAGGCTATCCATTGATCTGCTTAGCTAGGCTCTCCACTCATCTACTAAGCTAGGATATCCACTGATCTACTTAGATAGGTTCTCCATTGATATGCTTAGCTAGGCTATCCACTAATTTGCTCAACTAGGCTATCCACTGATCTACTCATCTAGGCTATCCACTGATTTGCTCAGCTAGGCTATCCAATGATCTGCTCAACCAGGCTATCCACTGATCTGCTCAGCTAGGCAACCAGTGTTGATGTTTTTTTTGTTTCTGTCTTGTCTCTTTTACTACTCACAAATCTGCCTCAATGACTTCTCACAAGGCTCAAACAATCCTGCTTAAATGCTATCCCAAATATATTCTCAAAGAATTCACAAAAGGATCAAACAATCATGCACAAAATTTGTCTCAAATATGTCCAAAAATTCTATCCAAAAATCCTTCCCAAAGGCTCAACCAATCATGCATAAAAGCTATCTCAAATATGTCCAAAAATTCTATCCCAAAATCCTTCCCAAAGGATCAACCAATCATGCATAAAAGCTGTCTCAAATATGTCCAAAAATTCTGTCCAAAAAACCTTCCCAAAGGCTCAACCAATTACTCTCAAGTAGCACTTAAATCTCAACCACAAATCAATGAAGGCATGGCTCAATGATGAACTCAACAATGGATAACAAATTAATGATGATAGTACTCAACAATATGCTCAACAATGAATGACGAATGTACTCTTCAATGGATGACAACAATGATCCACAATGATCTCAACAATGTATGAAAAATGATCTCTCAAATGGATGACAACAATGCTCAACAATGTACTCTCAAATGGATGACAAAAATGCTCAATAATTGTAGCACCCTAAAATTGGTGCGGTAAAATCTTAAATAAATACAATTACTCTAGTAAATATTCAAATTCAAATTTTAACCCCCAAAACCGCTTCTAAACTGCCGTTTAACGCATTTCCTCCTTTCTCGTACCATTTTTAGATTTTTTTTTGACCGTTTGATGATATCGTCGCCGATCAGACGATATCGCCTTAGATTGGACAATTTCATCTAGACTAGGACGTCCAGACGATCTTGTACCCAAACTAATTTTTTTCAATTAGCCTCTGTTCCAACGGCATCTCTAATCTGGGCAGAAGCGTGTCTGCACTGTTAGAGACCCTCCCCATTGGATATCTCCCAAATTGGGATGATATCCAACCCCCTAACCTCCCTCCTAAGCCTATTTAAATTTAAGACTCCCCCTTGGCATCCCCCTGGCTGAAATTTCCTGTAACTTGACTTTACATGCACTAAAACATCCTAAATTACCATCTGCACTTGTCCTATCCAAATTTTGTTGCAGGAACCTTGTCATTCTTCAGCCGGAGCAAGCTCAGATCGTTGCAGACGATCCTGTTCAATTCAAGACAATTTCATACCAATCCAAGAAGATTTCGACTGCAATCAACATTGGGGGCAATCAGTGCCCAGAGTTTGCATTTTTCTCTTCTCATATGCTATTTTATTCTGCATCTAGTTAGTTTATTTATTATTTTTTGCTATTCTGCATCTTGGAGTTCACCCATGTAGTTTAATTGCATAATGAAATCATGATTAACTATTAAAACATCATAATTTTCTTGCATTCCTATTCAGGATTATCTTATTAACATTCTTATTATTATTTCACATCATTGCCCTCTGTTTGTATTGCTATATTTTCTGTATTCTATGCCTATTTATCTGTTTGTAGGTCTCTAACAAATTTGTCTGATGAATTCGTCAGATCTCAGAAGATCCTGTCAGATAGGAGACGATCCTGTCAAATTCCAGATGATCTGGACTACTTCAAAAATTAGAATATCCATCAGACATTCGGATCAGGTATGGCTCTGTAATTTAGCTTTTTCTCTTTGTTTTCTGTTCAAATTTGTTTGCTGTATTTCATTTAGTCTGCATTTTCATAATAGAAAAATCATTTGGCAAAACCTAGGACTTGAATTTTTAAAGATAAAACTAAACACATTAAACACATTCCCAACTTAGGCGTGGAAACTGCCATTCAAACGTTTCCTAGTGAACCCAACATCCGTCGAAAAATCACCATAATATACCTCCCCCAAGAGGCAGGACCTTCACAAGGCCTCTCAGTCCAAGGTACCGCGCCATCCTTTTCCCATCCTCCTTTCGGGCACGGATCCTATAGCCTGAAGGTAAGGGTGCGAAAATTTTGGAACGATACATTTTGGTGAACCCGACGTGAATGCATTTAAAACATTTTGAAAACAAAAAAAAAAACACAAAAAAACATAGATGCATTTAAAATCATTAGAAAATACTAAGTTGCATATCATGTCTAGATGGTAGCTCCTAAGAAAATATTAGCAGTTACTATAAATGTTGAAAACCAACTAGCAGCCATAGAAATCAATTCTGTGCTTAGTGTGCCTGAAACAGATAGAAACCAACTTTTGTGGGATGAACTTGGTAGGAGACTAGGTGTCATTTCATCTAGGTCAACAAAACTTAAAAAAATCAAAAGGCTTGTCCTATATAGAATCCTGGATCCTCATCAACTCGTATTTTATCATGAACTTCAGAGAGCCTGCCATAGATGGTTAGCTTATAGGAGAGCTCTTGTGTCTTCAAAATTGTTCACCTTTGAGGAATACCTTGAGAAAGCAGCCACTATACACCAGTTCCTAGGTCGTGTAGAAGACCAAGAGGTCGTTCTTACGGATAGGGAAATATGGAATAGAGTTCCTCGAACTGTGTTATATCAAGAGTATTGCCACGAGCTTTACTTCTATCAACCAGAATCTAAGACAGATAATATCACTATAGCCATTTTCATTAAATTCTTGAAAGAAAATTTTCAATTTGAAGAAGAACACTTCATGACTCCTGAAGAACTTAAGCCCATTAATGATATTTATAAATTATTTATAGAAAAATAGATCATTGCTTTCATTATTATTTCTTGCATTTATTGTGTTGTTTGTTATCTTTATAATATTGTTATTAAAACCGAAAAAAAAAAACAAAAACAAGAAAAACTAAAAAACATAACAAAAACCAAAACATTTCATTTTAAATATTATAGTAGGTATATAATTAAAATATATACCTCTTAAGCTTATAGCATATATATATATATATATATATATATATATATATATATTTGCTGAAATCTAAGTTAAGCACAATGCCTAAACTTAGGAATGGTAAACAAACTGAAGGAGAAGAAGAAGATTGGTTAGAAGACAAAAAAAGAAACCCAAATGTCCTTCCTGAGGATCCAATCCCGGAAGAAGAAACTCTAGACCAGCAAGACGATGAGCTTGCTGTAGATGAACAAGAAGAAAATGTTAAAGAGGATGGATCCTCATCCCCTAGAGTAGCTCTAGATGGAACTATTGCTTTTGATAACTTAGATAATTTCTAGAAATTTTTCAATAATAACATTGGTGCTCTTAATATGGCAGTTCGTATTGATAAAGGACAAATTAGTGACACTCAAGCAGCCATGGAACATATGTTTGATGTGTACACTAATCCCTTGTATTTTATTGATCAAGAAAGTGATAAGGCTGGACCATCCAATAGAGATATGGTCACTATGATTCAAAACATGCAAAAACAACAGGTTACCCAACCTCCTAAGGAACCTGTTATTGAGCCTAAAATAATTCCCACACAAAAGAAACCTTTCTTCATTGCTTTACTTCGCCAAACTATTGATCAATATGCTTCAAATCAACAAAAACCTAAAATGAAGCCAAACACCAATTTCCAACAATCTAGAATACAACATAATATAACTTCCAAACTTCTTCATAACACCCTTCCTACTAACAGATTACACAATAGCAATATAGCATCTAATATTCATGTCCCTCCATCATATTCTCATAAATCCCATATTAATGCCCTATCGAACCAATATGGTTGGAAAACCAGTAATCTGGAAGCCATGGTGAAGCAGTTAGCTTCCTGCATGGACCATATAGATCCCTACCGTCCCTCGTACAATTATCGAGAGATATGTAGTCAACCTTTGGATCCCATAGTTGTAGCACAACCATACCCTAAACACTTTCCCATGCCCGTCTTGCCTATATATAAAGGAACTGAAGATCCCATAGAGCATCTTCGCATGTTTAGGATAGCATGTCATGATATATCACATGATGACTTGCTATTACTAAAAATGTTCCCAAAAATCTTAGGTGGAATGGCATTAGAGTGGTACTATCAATTGCCCACTCATTCTTTGAGAAATTTTGAAGAAACATCTGAATCTTTTGTCCATCAATTTAGTGCCTACATCAAGAGGCATGTCACCATTAAATATTTATACAACTTAAAACAAGACAAAGATGAATGTTTTGCTGATTTCTTAGCTAGATGGAGGCAGTTGATAGGAAAACTGCACTTTGTGCTACCTTATAGGGAAATGTTGGACATTTTTATCAATAATTTGCAAGAAAAAATATCTTATGAGTTATCAACTGCTACTTTAACTACCTTCAATCAGGCTATAGATTTAGCTCGAAGAGTAGAAGATGCACTCATTAGGAGAGGCCAACTTAGGAAGAAGGATGATGAGAAAACATCCAAAAATCAATATAAAAACAAACAAGTCGTAGGTGACGGAGTCAGTGACAGCAGAAATGTTGCTAATATCAATGCAACGAAGATAATAGAAAAATTTATATTGAAACCTCCTAATAAACCTCCTCAAGAATTTACTAGATTGAATCAACCATTATCA
Source organism: Wollemia nobilis (assembly GCA_028583015.1). Taxonomy (NCBI): domain Eukaryota; kingdom Viridiplantae; phylum Streptophyta; class Pinopsida; order Araucariales; family Araucariaceae; genus Wollemia; species Wollemia nobilis. Next base: position 29,983,640 of record JAQPPZ010000523.1, read on the forward strand.
ACTATTTTACCTCAATTACTCGAAAGAGGTTTGATTCAATTACCAGCTATCCGGGAACCTGATCCAACCATACCCGGATACAGAGCTGACTTACACTATGATTTCCATAGAGGGCCTGGACAATCTACCAACGCTTGTAAAAGGTTAAAGCATAAAATACAAGATCTGATTGATAATAATGAAATGGAGGTGCAAGATTTCCAACCTAAACAAAATGCTCGTAATAATGCTCAAAAGAAAATTCCCCAAAATCAAAATGCTAATCAATCATTAGACATATTTCAACATCCTTTACCAAGACATGGTAAAGAGGTGGCCAATCAAATTGAGCATCATAATGTTCCTCCTCCTACCCAATATGTAGGAACTATTAGCGAACATTTACCTAATCATGATTTACAACAATTTGACACAAATTTATCCATGGTCACGACCAGGCCCCTACATAATATTCAAATACCAGATCTCAATGATGTAGAATCAGATACTGAAAGTGACATGGAAATCACTTCAAACCAATCAAATAGTTTTGAAAATGAATCAGACCCTATTCAACCTATCACAGATGCTATGGTTCCAGAAGAACCATTTCCTAGAAGAGTTAATACTCGACCCTATTCTAATCAATTCCTCCCTAATGAACAAGCCATAAACGCTCAACCAAGACCAGTTCAACATCTTCAATATAACATTGTAGGTACCATCAGAGTCGTTACTCGACAACAAGCTCAAAATTCTCAACAAGAACCAAATCAAAACGATGGATCAACTCCATTTGTTTTGAAAAATCTCAATAAAGGGAATCATGCTCCTAATGTTCAACCTAAACCCCCTTATAATATTAATGAGCAATTATCCAATACTACAGCCAGAATTTCCCTTTTGGATTTATTAAGATCTTCTCCTACCCATAGGGATGAGTTAATGCTTACATTAAGCCAAATGATGGTACCTCAAAATATTCAACCTGAAGCCATGGCCAATACTATCATCACTAGAGAAGTTGATTGTATTGACTTCCAGGATAAAGATATCCCACAACACAGTTTACATAAGGATAATCCCTTATATATTATTGCTCTAATTGGAGATGTAGTTGTTAAAAGAGTCCTAATTGATAATGGTTCATCTCTAAACATTTGCACTTTTGACTTCTACCAACGGGTTGGCTTTAGAAGTGATGAAATGAAGAAAGCTGACATGATTATCAAAGCTTTCAATGACGAAACACAAGAAACATGTGGATTTATTACCATCCCATTGCAAGTTGGTCCTAGAACCTTAGGTACGATCGTGTTTATTGTACATTGCCCCACATCATACAATATACTCTTGGGTCGTCCTTGGATCAATGCAATGCGGGCTGTCCCATCCACTTTACACCAATGTGTTAAATTCGAATTTAAAAATCAGTTGGTCACTATCCATGGTGATCCTAGACCCTTTGATATGTGTGCTTTGGCAGAACCTATTGGAGTGCAATTTTGCCCTGCTCTATCATCCACACATCCTAATTCTTATTTTTCATCTAAAACTGTGAAACACACTCCCATAGCTTCACCTATTTCTCCTTCATTAATTTCACCCTCATATATAGATCAACAATCTTCTAAACAAACCACGCTAGAACCTCAAAAAGATCTTCAATCCGCAACCAATCCTTCATGTTCTATCCCTATAATTTCAAAACCTATAGACCCATCTATTAACCCCTCCACTTTATCTACATCTATCATACCTTCCACATCTAAAGATATAGGGAATGATCCTTCTACATCTTATGCTCTTTTTGATGAACTTTTACCAGATTTATCCATAATCTTAATATTAGAAAAAACAAATGCTTTTATGCAAGATTAAATTCTTTTAAATAACTTGCCACCATCTCCTCGTACTTTGGGCCTCCCACAACCTATGGGAAGTACTTACCAAGTCGAGAGTTGTGCATTCATTTATAAAGGATATGACTGGGGAAGAATACCTCGGAATATCAAAACTCATCATGATGGATATGCTCGATGTTATTTTACTAATGAGTATATTAAAGCTAAACCTATAATGCTTAAAATGGGATATAAATGGAAAGGCTTGGGACCTTTCCAAAATGGTATGAAAGAACCTTTCGAGATAGAACCATGGCCTGCTCGCTGTGGTGTGGGCCTATTTCCTAGTAAGGGTCAACCCTTTCCTTTTGAAGATGATGATCAACTCATATGTTATCAAGATTATTTAGAGAGGCGTGATGATTTGCCTCTAAAAAATTAGCCATTTACATGTAACATGCTATCCATAGCTTACCCTGAAATGATCGCTGAATCCGATGACGAGTTGGAAGGAGATATCTTCCACAATGTCTCCGTTGAAGAAATGTTACACAATGGGTTTTATTTTGATGGTTCTATACCAACTATAGCCCAAATTGAGGCCACCACTCATCAAGACAAATTATCCAACTTAACTTTAAAAGAATTACAAGAATTGGGTGTTTCACCCGCCCCACCTAATTTTGAAAGAGATCTACACATGGAAGTAGAAAATGTCATTAAAGTTAACATTGGAACTGAGGATAATCCTCACATAATCAATATTGGATTAGAATTAAGTCAAGAAAAACAAGAGCAATACATTGCATTCATTAAAAGATATGAAGATGTCTTCGCTTGGACATATGAAGATATGCCAGGTCTGGATCCTTCTGTAGTCATGCATCACCTAGTAGTCCATCCGGATGCTAAACCTGTTAAACAAAAACTTAGAAAAATGCATCCCAAAGTGGCCCTTCTAGTCAAAGGGGAGTTAGAAAAACTCCTGAATGTTGTTTTTATACAAGCTATTGATTATGCTGAATGGATCTCAAATGTAGTTCCAGTCACCAAGAAAGAAGCTACCAAAGTTAGGGTTTGCACAGATTTTAGAGATATTAACGCTACATGCCCTAAAGATGATTTTCCTCTTCCAAACATGGACCAAATCATTGATTTTACTACTGGGAGTGGGATGATGTCCCTAATGGATGGATTCTTTGGTTATAATCAGATCAAGATAGCTCCTGAAGGTCAGGCTAAAATAACCTTTATTACCCCCTGGGATACCTTTTATTGGAAAGTGATGCCATTCATCTTAAAGAACGCAGGCACAACCTATCAACGAGCTATGACTTATATTTTTCATGATATGAAGCATGATATCCTACATTATTATGTAGATGATATTATAGCTTGCTCTATTAATGAAGATAATCATTTGGATGATTTGAGAAAAGTTTTTAATCGATTAAGAGAATATCTTATTCGATTAAATCCAACCAAATGCATATTTGGAGTTAAGTCCGATAAACTATTAGGGGTTATAGTTTCTTTACGTGGCATCAAAATTAACCCTCTCAAGATTGCGACTATCACTGATATGCCTACACCTACCAATATATCTGAGTTACGAAGTTTACAAGGTAAGCTTCAAGCTATCCGTCGCTTCATCGATAAGTTGGTGGACAAAACCGCTCCCTTTCTTCAACTCCTTAAGAAGAATGTCCCTTTTAATGGGGATGACGAATGTAAATAAGCTTTTGAACTTCTCAAACAATACCTCCTTAACCCACCTATGCTTTCTCCACCTAGACCTGATCGCCCATTTATCCTGTATATTTAGGCTTCAGATTCTACCTTAGGAGCTATGTTAGCTCAGATTGATGATGAGAAGAAAGAACGTGCTAATTATTACATTAGCCAAACCCTCATCAGTTATGAAACCCGCTACACAACATTAGAAAAACTATGTCTAGCAGTTGTATTTTCTACGCAAAAATTATGCCATTATATGCTCAGTCAAAAAACCTATGTCATTGCTAAATATGATCCCTTGAGGTATCTCATGAGTCAACCTTATTTATCGGGTCGTACAACCAAGTGGCTTCTTGCTCTAAGCAAGTTTGAACTCACGTTCATAGGATAGAAGTCTGTTAAGGGTCAAATCATAGTAGATCAATTAGCTGCTGCACCCTTAGAGTCTACCCATCCCTTCATCATTGAGTTTCCTAATGAATGCCTTCAATTAGAGGCAGACCATATTGAACAATGGTCCTTATACTTTGATGGAGCCCGATGCATGAGTGGGGCTAGTGCGGGTATTATTTTAATATCCTCATAAAAACATCTTATTTCTCTGTTCTTCAAATTAACATTTGCTTGCACTAATAATACTGCTAAATATGAAGCTCTAATCCTTGGATTACAAGCTGCCTTGGCGCTAAAAATTAAACATCTGCTAGTTTTTGGTGATTCTCAACTTGTTATAAACCAAATTAATGAAGTTTATCAGACCAAAGATGATAAACTGCACCCATATAAAGCCTATGTTTTACAATTAATGTCTCTATTTGATCAAGTTACCTTGGAAACTATTCCTTGAACTAGCAACCGTGTAGCTAATGCTATGGCCACAACTGCATCTCTCCTGCCCTTGGAGTTAGATGACAAATATACCACTATCATTATTCATCGACTCCAGGAATATGCTTCAAATAAGTCATTCTTAGAACCTTTGGATGTGTTTCTAATCAATGAAACTACTCCTGAACTTTGGTATACAGATATATTTGATTTTCTTCAAAATAGGACTTTCCCTGCCAATTCTAATAGAAACCAGCATTGGTTATTACGTAGACGAGCAAGTCGATTTGTAATAATTGGCAATACTTTGTATAGGATATCTTTTGAAGGTATCCTATTAAGATGTTTGAATTTAGAAGAATCCAAATCAGCCTTGAGTGAAGCCTACGATGGATCTTGTGGAGGACACTTTAGTGGTAGTGTCATTGCTAAAAAGCTCCTTAGGATAGGATACTTTTGGCCTACCATGGAGAAGGATGCACATGATTATGTGCGCCATTGTGACAAGTGCCAAAAACATGCTGACCTTGTCCATGCGCCTACACAAGAACTACAGGCTATTTCATCTCCTTGGCCCTTTTCAAAATGGGGCTTAGACATTATTGGCAAAATTAATCCTGTGTCATCTGATGGACACAAATTCATCATAACCGCCATCGAGTATTTCATGAAGTGGGTTGAAGCTATGCCTTTAGCTTCCTTCACTGGCACACAAGTCTCTAAATTTATTTTCAATCAAATCATTTGTAGGTTCGGAATTCCTGCAAATCTCATCTTTGATAATGGAACTTGTTTCAAAAATAAAGATGTTAGGAAATTATGCCAAAAATATAAGATTCAACATCGCTGGTCCACTCCCTATTATCCTCAGGGTAATGGTCAAGCAGAAGCATCTAACAAAACCTTAATCAAAATTCTCAAAAGATTGGTCAATAAATCTGGCCATGACTGGAACATTCAATTATATCCAGCCTTGTGGGCCTATCAAACTAGTGTTCGAACCCCCACTGGAACTTCACCTTTTGTTTTGGTTTATGGCACTGAAGCCATTTTTCCTTTTGAATTAGAAGTTCCTTCTTGGGCTCTACTACTTCAAGATACCGAAGTAGGAGATGAATATCGAGCTGGCAGACTCAGTCATCTAGAACTCCTAGATTAAAAGCGCATGAATGCTTTGGAGCATCTCCGTGCCTACCAAAACAAGCTTAAAAGATCATATGCTAAGAAAGTTTGTCATTGATCCTTTGAGATCAGCGACCTTGTTTTAAAAGAAAATCAAAAAAATATTAATGCAACTAAAGGCCTTAAAGGTAAATTTGAGCCCAACTGGCTTGGACCATACATTATCACTTCTAAATTTGAATTAGGAGCGTACAAATTAGCTACCTTAGATGGTAAATATTTAAAAGAACCTATGAATATTATGCATCTTAGGCGATATTATGCATAAAATTTAGTCATTTCATCATTTGTACATATTTTGCATGGTCTTATTTTAAAAATATATCAAACTGTTTACACAAAAACAAAAACAAAAAAAAATAATAAAAATAAAAATAACAATATTCTTGACTCTTTCGAAACCAAAACAAAATAAAGAAGAAAGAGAGAGTCAAAATTCTCAAACTTCCCAAAAAAGTATTTGTATATATTTCTTCTTACAAATGTTGCAGTTATATATTTCAAATTATTTTGGATAAATTAGCATTTATTTGGAATCCCTCACTTTCACAAACACAAAATAAATATCTTGATTTTTATCCGGCATGATTACTAATCTCTCTTATATCAAAGTCCACAAAATTCAATTAAATAAAGTTTGAGCACGAGAGAATTGATCTTGTTATTTACTTAAACCAAGCACATCCTTTCACAATAAAATGATTATATTTGTAATGTCCATGCTATGCTACATAGTAGAAGTGGTTTCTTGAGCGAAAAGTTTTCCCTGCTATCCTATCATGCACATGGTCTAGAATCTTTGAGAATTGGAAAAAGGACAAGCTCACCCCTACCCAGAATAAAAATCCCTTGCTCTACAGCTAATTTGAGCAAGTATCCCTAGCATAGGAAGAAAAGCAAAGTTCAAGAAAAAGAGAAAAAGAAAAATGTTATTTTATATCATTACAACAATGTTTCAAGCATTATATCAAAAATCAAGCAAAAAGAAAAGCAAAAGAAAGAAAAAGAAAGCAAAAGCAAAAGCAATAAAATCCCTCTCCATACCCTTTGAAAAGAAAAGAAGGGTTGATGAGCTTGAATCGCTGGAATTCTCAATTATTCAAAAACTGTGAGGTAAGCCCCATAACAGGTGGTTTGTGCCCAACCTACTTGGCCTTGGGTAACTCCTAGCGTAGTGATATGTCTGTCACATTAGCGACCTTCTTTTGTACAGACCTATGTCTGCTTATGGATTAGCTAGTTCTTGATAATCCGACTTACATAGTAGTCTAGTATGGTTATATGCATCTAAATCATGGTTAATGAACACTTATTTGGTTCATTCAAATCACTTGTATCAAATTATCTTGCTCAAAATTGGTAAACGAACATAGCAATTGCACACACATTTGTATATGAGAGATTTTGTGTATCATTATGATAAATCAAGATTGGAAATGAACTCACATATGCACATGCGATTCCTTATAAATCCAACTTTTGTCTTCGAGATACTTTGAAATATCTTTGCAAAATTGTCTGGAATAATTTCATTTTTCCTTTCTCGCATAAAGACAACTACATGCATAATCAAAAATCAAAATTTCTTTCAAACCATACAATAAAACACACACACACACACACACACACACACACACACACATATATATATATATATATTGTCGAATTTCGTGACGATGGTATAGTTCTAGAACTTAAATGGGAGTCTTATGCCTAGCGCAAGTCCTCCTCTTCATATTTTCTATTTATTTTCAACAATTAAAAATCAACCATACAATAAAACTATTATATCAACTTTTTCTTTGGATTTCGCGATGATGGTATAAGTCTATACCTACATATTCTATGCCTAGCGCAAACCATTGTACCAATTTTTATTTCCCCATTTATTTAAAATCATAAAAACATATGACTTAAATCATTCTGTTATACAATTATGTTTTTAAAAAAGCATGCACATTATCACTATTTCATGTCATTATGTCAATATACAAATTTGCAATGATGGTATAATTCCTAAGGAATTATCCAAAATTTTTATCGCACTTAGGAATTTATGCCTAGCAAAAGTCATTTTAAAATATTTCATGCATAATATTTTCATGAAAAATCTGAAAACAAAATCATCATCATCATCATTTGCATCATCACACCAAAGTCTTAAGACAGTCTCTTAAGCACTCTTTTCTTTTTAACAATATTTCTATACTGGTATTAGCTTGACGACCGAGCGAGCGGTGACTCCATGAAATGGTCTATAACAACGACAATGTCCTTTGAAATTATTGTTAAAAGTCCCTTTTATTTTTTATCAAATTATCATCACAACAACCAATTTGTTACATCAGATTATTTCATTTAAATTTTTAAAGCATGACATTTAAACCATAATATTTTCCAATGACATAATTACATGGATCATCAAATCAATCACACCAAAACATTAAAGCATCATACAAACACACAAGACAAGTCATATGATAAAAAAAAATATCTTATCTATATATATATCAAATATATGTACATCATATCAAAAATAGATTGGTATGCCACAATCTACATCTTGGCATACTCAATCCTCTCAATCATATATCCTCTGTGTAGTGTCTCGAGAACCCCTCGAGCTCTCAACCTCATCTCCTCCCCCACCCTGAGGTGGATGAGGTGGCCCCATCGTAGTATGTGTGGTACTATGAGTCCTCGTTGTCGATCAAGATGAAGTCCTCGACGACCCAATCCTGATCGGGTCAGCAATGCCAGCTGGTAGCTATACCCTCTGATCCTCTGGCACCATCTGGAAGTAGATACCCTGGTAGAACGTGGTCTGAGCAATCGATCGCACCAGCTCTTGAGTGCTCGCTCCTCTGCTCCGTGCTTTGAGGCGTGCAACCTCATATTTGAGCTATGTAGCCTCCGCTCGATGTCATGCAACCTCCTCCTGCAAAGTCTACACCTGTGCTTGGAGACAGACAGTCTCCACCCAGAGAGTAGCCATCTCACTACTCTCTCTTGTGTCCACACCCTTACCATTATCAGATGATGGTGGTCTCTCTCTCTATGGAGAAGGGGGTCTCTCCTCCCTCCTCTCCTACTGCCACGACCTCTACTGAGCCTATGGTATCCTATGCTCTCTCTCACTATGACCCTGTGCTACCTTAATGGCTACCTGGTGCTGCCTCCCCATTCAATGCATAATTATGTGAATCGGACCCTGAGCCCTCATCATCCAAGGAGGGCGGATGCCTGTGTATCAGGCATCATAGCCATCGGCTACCCCAGTGTCATCCCCATCCATTGGCTGAATGGGGGCATCATCTGCATCCTGAATCCAAAATCGCTACATATCTTGAGCCTCGCTAACTGTAGTGTTATCCTGGATAGTCCAGAAAAACTCAGTCTCTCAGAGATGGGATCCCCTGCTGTAGACCGAACTACCTCAAAAATTGGTCATACCGATGGAGCTCCACCTCTCCCCTCTTCATCCTCAACCAACAGACTCGCTTGATGTGAGCCAGCTCCTATCCATCCTTGACCCACCTTGGATGATCTCTCCAAGGCCTCCAGGTGATCTAGTCGAAGACAAGGTCGTCAAGTAGTCTCCGGGACATTGGTAGATCTATCCGCCATTGTGCCCCTCTTTGGAGCCACTAGTAGAAAACTCGGGGCCTCTCCCCGTCAATCCCTATTAATGGGAGCCCTATCGGCCTCCGCATCGCAATGTGCTCCCAGCACCAAACCTGTAGTAGTGATGTCATAACCAAACATCGATCGCCCTTGTATACGACCCCATGAAGGATCCTATACAACCGGTAGAGTATAAAGCTCCCCCAAGCAAACCTATATCCATGGTCTCTCATGTTGCAGACCACATATGTCAGAACCCATGGCACTCTACATCTGCTCTGATGGCACAACAAAAGTCCACCTACCACCCTAGCCAAAACTCGTGTGAGTCTAGATGCCCTAGGCATCTGGCGTAGCGACTCGATATTCACTCTGCCCTTCTCTAGGGCGAAGCTCAGATCACCACATAGTCGTATCATCACGTGGTCCTAATTGGTCATGGGAGTGATCAGCCATCCTTGTATGGGGATCCTCAAAATCCTCCATACATCCTCTAGTGTGGGAGTCATCTCCCCTGTCGGTAACCAAAAATAGGAAGAACCCAGATACCACCTCTCTGCTAGGGCTGTCAATAGCACCATATCTGTAGAAACCTGTGGCATCTCTGCCACATGCTGCAAGCTGACCTAAGCCAGCTGATATCGCTCTACCTGAGACAGGGTGGCCAAGTCATCCCTTAGTCTGTCGTATTTCCATTATTTGCTCTTTAGTAATCCTCTCTGCAACATAAACAACAAAATAATCAAAAAATCATCAATAACAATCATTAATCAAATAGTGATTAAAAAAGCAAGTAATACAAGTTCAATTTGAGCAATTTCATCTTCGATTTCGCATGAGCCGAAATTGTCCCTTATTTTGACGAAATCTTCCCCATTTCATCGATTTTGCGCCTAGACAAAATCGATGATATCGAGACGATTTTGGCGAAATCGAGACGATTTCGTCTCGACGATGTCGATGGCCCAAAAATAGTCATGAGGCTCAAAAATCAATCAAATTTAATCTAAAAAGCATGAAATTCTAAAGTAAAGCAATCTAAACTAAGTTTAGATCTTTATCCATAGCCCGCGTCGGACCTCTGTTGATCTGTGCGCTGTATCGACCATCTTGTCTCCAGAGCTCTAAAAACTAGGAAAATGAACAGTAACAATGAATTAGGGTTTTACCCTATTTTTCTTAATTTTATTCAAAAACACTTAACAACTTTTTTTAAAATTTTGCTTTTTCACATTTTTACCTCAAACGTTCGATTTGGGTAAAAACACGGAGGGGGCACCATAGTAAGTTGTCATATGATTCGACCTAGAATCGTCGCCTAAAAATGGGAATAATTTTTGCTTTCTCCGGATCAAGAAGAACTCATCGTTAATGCATTTTCTTCAGAAAATTCACTAAAGAGGGGGCAAAATGTAGCACCCTAAAATTGGCGTAGTAAAACCTTAAATAAATACAATTACTCTAGTAAATATTCAAATTTTATCCCCCAAAACCACTTCTAAACCACCATTTAACCCGTTTCCTCCTTTCCCATGCCATTTTTAGAGTTTGTTTTGACCGTTTGACGATATCGTCGTCGATCAGACGATATCGCCTCAGATCGGATGATTTCGTCTGGACTAATATCGTCGATCAGACGATATTGCCTCAGATCGGATGATTTCGTCTAGACTAGGACGTCCAGACGATCTTGTACCAAAACTGATTTTTCTTTATTAGCCTCTATTCCAACGACATCTCTAATCCGAGCAGAAGCGTGTCTGCACTGTTAGAGACCCTCCCCGTTGGGGATCTCCCAAATTGGGATGATATCCAACCTCCTAACCTCCCTCCTAAGCCTATTTAAACTTAGGACTCCCCCTTGGCATCCCCCTGGCTGAAATTTCCTGTAACTTGACTTTACACGCACTAAAACATCCTAAATTACCATCTACACTTGTCCTATCCAAATTTTGTTGCAGGAACCTTGTCATTCTTCAGCTGGAGCAAGCTCAGATTGTCATAGATGATCCTGTTCAATTCAAGACAATTTCATACCAATCCGAGATGATTTCGACTACAATCAACATTGGGGGCAATCAGTGCCCAGAATTTGCATTTTTCTCTTCTCATTTGCTATTTTATTCTGCATCTAGTCAGTTTATTTATTATTTTTTGCTATTCTGCATCTTAGAGTTCACCCATGTAGTTTAATTGCATAATGAAATCATGATTAACTATTAAAACATCATAATTTGCTTGCATTCCTATTTAGGATTATCTTATTAACATTCTTATTATTATTTCACATCATTGCCCTCTGTTTGTATTGCTATATTTTCTGTATTCTCTGCCTATTTATCTGTTTGCAAGTCTCTGATGAATTTGTCTGATGAATTTGTCAAATATCAGACGATCCTGTCAGATAGGAGACGATCCTGTCAAATTCTAGACGATCTGGACTGCTTCAAAAATTAGAATCTCCATCAAACATCCGGATCAGGTATGGCTCTGTAATTTAGCTTTTTCTCTCTGTTTTCTATTCAAATATGTTTGTTGTATTTCATTTAGTCTACATTTTCATAATAGAACAACTTAGATTCATTTGGCCAAACCTAGGACTCGAATGTTTAAAGATAAAACTAAACACATTAAACACATTCCCAACCTAGGTGTGGAAACTGCCATTCAAACGTTTCCTGGTGAACCCACCATCCGTCAAAAAATCACCATAATATACCTCCCCCGAGAGGCGGGACCTTCACAAGGCCTCTTAGTCTGAGGTACCGCACCATCCTTTTCCCATAATCCTTTTGGGCACGGATCCTATAACCTGAAGGTAAGGATGCAAAAATTTGGAGCGATATAATAATGTACTCTCAAATGGATAACAATAATGCTCAACAATGTACTCTCAAATGGATAACAACAATGCTCAACAATGTACTCTCAAATGTATGGCAAATGAGCTCTCTAATGAAAACCTCTCCAAGAAATAACAATGAGGACTTCAACCAACCAAGGAAAATATCCACAAGTGATAGCAATAGGTTTTCAATAATATTTTTCTCATGCAATGTTAATAAGCTCTCAAGAAACAAGCACAACTCCCTCAAGCAAAGAGCTCTCAAATAGTCAACAATGATCTCCTCAAATGAAAGATAAATGTATCCACAAGTGACTAGCAAATAATATCCTCAATGGTCTCAAATAGTGGCAATGGAATTAACAAGTAACCAACAATAATATCCTCAAAGCAATAGCAAAAACCTCCTCAATAATGGAAATACTCTCAATGAACTCCACTAAAGCAATCATGAAACTCAAGCATCAATTTTATCCATAAAATTGATTTTCTAATCCATCCACTTCCTCTAAATAGCCAAGACACATAATCAAGCAATTTGTCTTCAAATTTAAACCCTAACTCATGTGCATGTCTTCTAACTCAAGGTAGCAATTAACTAGGTCTCAAGTTCCTAGTTTAATTTCATAATTAAATCATGCACTAGGACATATAATAAGTTCACTTTTCAACCTTATGACTCCCTAATTTCATTAACACATACAACAAGCACCTATGCTTTTATTTTTAATTCCACACCTTATAACTCCACATACAACAATCACAAATATTTATTTCCACACCTTATATCTCCCTAATCACACATAGCAATAACAAATATTTAATTCTACACCTTATAACTCCCTAAGCACATTAACACATACAAAAAACATTTATTTCCCTCAACTCCTTATGACTCCCTAGTTATCACAGAAATAATTTTAATGCACCAAAAATTTGGTAATAACAAATATTACCATGCGCTGGAGATAAATACCTTTATTCAAAATTTGCTGCCTTCACAACCTTTGAAATCGATAATTCCTTTGCCAAAAATCAATGCACCTTCACACCTTCAAAATCGTCAATGCCTTGCCAAAAATCAATGCAACTTCACACCTTCGTGGGAGTCAAACTCTATTCCTCTCACCTAGCACTGTGAGGTGCTTACCACGTGGGCATCAACCCATGTTGGGATTTAATACCAAACACCCAAATTTAACCTGTGCTCAAATCTAAAACTCGATTTTACTTTCTTAGCAAAACACTTTACCCTTGGCGGGATTCGAACAACGAACCTGCCTTGTGCAAAGTTCGTGCACTACCAATCGTGCTAATGAGTCCTTCGTAACATCACTTTTCTGTGCTGTTTACTTGACATTGCTCTCAAATTGAAAGTTATTTATCCTTCTTTCTTCGCTGCTCCCATTTTGACGACTCTCTCTCATATGCTATCTCTAGTATTTTATAAACAAAGGTTTTAACCTTTTATTTATATGCACCTCCATGCCTTCAAATGACGTCGGTGAATATTTATTTATCCCCCCAACCTTTGCACATTGGTAGATAATATAATACCACCTTAGACCTTAGAATTATTAAATAAAAATTCAATAATTCACCTTTTAACTTTGAGTTGAGATATCTCCTTCATTCCTTTGAATTTCGTCATGAAACTTTTTGCACCTAGGTTTTATTGGAAAATCCTTTCATCCATCATAATTTGGAGAAGTCTTAGCATAGTGGTTTTAATGAAAAACCCTTTCCAATGGTTTTAATGAAAACCCTTTCCATTGGTTTTAATAAAAAACCCTTGTCGTTGGTTTTAATAAAAACCTTTGTCGTTGGTTTTAATAAAAACATTTACCATTGGTTTTAATAAAAACCATTAATATAATATTTAAAAAATTAAATATTATATGCTTCTTGGGCCACAAGACCCTGTATATATCCATGCTCTCAAAAATATCATAAATGATTATTTATGAAGTGCTTTTGCCACAAAAACTCAATGTGATCCATGTGACATCAATGACAACACAAAATAACTCAAATTACCAACAATCTCCCCCTTTGTCATTGATGGCAACACCTCTAATGTAAATCACCACAATCACTAAAAAAACCATCTCTGAGAATCAAAGCTACTCCCCCTGACTCAATACTCTCTATGGAGGCTGCTCCCCCTATATCAATACTATCCCCCTTACTCAAATCTCTCCCCCTTTGACATCAATGGAAAAAGGGACACCTATGGGGCTAAAATATATGACTCTTACGCTTAGCCCCCCTACCATATTCTCTCTTGAGGTGATTAATTTTTGTGTGGGAGTACATTTAATCCCATATTACATTGTTCCTTTCCTTTGTCAACTTCCTTCCACATATTTTTGATATACATTAGTTGATGAGTTACTTGATATTCTTGTCTTGAACCTGTTTGACCTTCTTGCCTTGAAACTGCTTGACCTTAAAGCCTTGAACCTATTTGGAATTGAGTCCTACACCATATTGCAATATGTACAAAGTTATTGCAATTAAAACACTTGATATTTTAGCCTTTGGATGGTGCCCATATCTTGAATTATTTCTTGAAATCATTTCCATATCCATTCCTTTCCTGAACCCTGTATTGTGAAGCTCTATTTCCATAATCATTTTGACCATGACCTCTAAATTATGTAGCTCTATAATCAAAACCATATTGCTCATTTCCTTTGCACTGAGAAGCTCTATGAACAATCGTGTTGCATAAGAAGCAATATCCCTGAAAACCATACCTTCTTCCTTTGAATTTCCTTCTAGACAAATCAAACTTCTTTGATTCATAGACCATTTCTTGATCACTATCCTTGTGGTCATATTTGACTTGTGCATTGTATCCTTGATCCTTCTTTGTGGTATCCAAATCTTCTTCCTTAACTTCTTTCTTGCTTTCTTCTTGAAGAATTTCTTTGCCTCTTGAACTTGATTCACCTGTCTCAAAACAAGATCCAAACTAGATATTTGGATCCATAGGAGCTTTGGAACTTTCTTTATGAACCTTAGGTGCTTCCTTGCTTTCATATTTTAGAACTTCCTTTCCTTTTCAATGTGACTTTTCTTGGAAATGAGACACAACCTTAAAATATGTTTCCACTCCTTTTTGAACCTTTTCATCTAATGTGTCATGTCTTTCCGTCATTACCCTTAGTTCTCCATTCATCATTTCCTCTATCCTTTTTGCATCTTGAAGCTCATCTCTTAGATCACTAATTTTCTGAAGTAGTTCTTCTCTGATTTTGAAATTTGTTCAAATCTTGTTTTCAAGATTCCTGATTTCTTCTTTTAGCCTTTTGACTTTTGATTTTTGTTTTCTTGGCTCATCCTCTTCTTTTTATATTACCAAAAGTGATACTTCTTCATCTTTACTATCACTAAGATCATTATCATCTTCTATAGCAAACAAACCCTCATGAATTCTTTGACCATGCCTATTTCCTTGATGTGTAATTTCATCTTCACTATCACTGAAGCCATTGCAATATCCTGATCTGTGATCTCTTTGACCACACACAAAGAATTTTTCTCTTTCACCTTCTATTCCTAAGAATAGATGTTCTTCCTTTTCATCATCTGACTTGTCTCTATTGTTGTAATCTGAGCTATCATTTGCTTCTTCAATGTAGAAATTTTTCTTTGTCTTACAAAATTTTTTCTTCTTCTCATGCTTGCTTTGCTTGTACCTGTCCTCTTTTTCATACTTATGCTTTCCTTATTATTTTATTTTGTGACCCTATTTTTCATCATCATTATTTTCTTCATGTGGAAACTTGTTTGCATAGTGACCATAATCACCACACTTGTAGCATTTGAATTTCTTCATATCCCTATAATTCCTTGAGTTAGCTTCCTCATCATTATCAAAATCTCTATCTGTATCTAGATATTTACCTTTATTTTTCTCTAAAGATTTGAATGTAATTTATTTCTTTAGAGCCTGATGCTTATCTATCCTCATCTCATAAGCTGTGAGATTTCCTTGTAGTTCTTCCATTGTTAGCTTGTCGATATTCATTGTTTCTTCTATCATTGAAACCTTTGCATCAAACTTCATGGGAAGTGATCTCAAATTTTTTTGAGTAACATCTGATTCTTTCATATCAAATCCTAGACCTCTCATGGTGTTAGCAATATCATCAACTCGAAGTAAAAACTTTGCAATATCTTCAAAATCTTCCATTTTAAATTCCTCGAATCTTCTTCTATGATTTTTTAGTTTTTCCAACTTTACCTTGGAATCTCCTTCATAGGTATTCTCTAACTTGGTCCATATTTCATTAGTTGAATTAGATACCATGACCTTTGCAAAATCTATCTCACATATCCCACTCAAAATACAATTCATTGCATTTGCATTGATCTCAACCAATTTCTTGATAGTCTTATCTGTCTTGGGATCACATTCAACCTTATAATATTTTTCAACCATTTGCCATACCTCATATCCTTATGATATCAAATAGTTATTTATTCTCATGCTCCAAAAAGAATAATTGTTACCGTCAAATAGTGGAGCCTTACTTGTACATGATCCATTATGTGAAGCCATCTATGTTCTTATAGAATCTGCCCTCAAGCTGTTAGCCTTTTCGAAGGAACCCGCTCTGATACCAATTGAAGAACACAAGCTTATACTAAGGGGGGGTGAACAATATAACACCCAAATTTTAATTTATTTCTAAACCAATATCAATTAGTGTCCTCAATTACAATAACCAAATATAGCAATGTGCATTAATAACATAGATAGTAAGAGTAAGCAAGTGCACAAATCACCACACACAATTGAGATACAAAATTTAATGTGGTTCCCCAAATGTGGTGTAGTCCACAAGATAATATCCTCATAATATTTCACAAAGAAATAGGGATCCTTATCCCAATATAAATGATTACTTTGATCTACTCAAAGCTAGGTTATCCTGATCTGCTCAGGCGGGCTAAACTGATATGCTTAGCTAGGCTATCCGCTAATATGGTCATCTAGAATCTCCACTGATCTACTCAGCTAGGCTATCCATTGATCTTCTTAGTTAGGTTCTCCACTGATATGCTCAACTAGGCTATCCATTGATCTGCTTATCTAGGATATCCACTGATCTACTCAGCTAGGATATCCACTGATCTGTTCAACTAGGATATCAACTGATCTGCTCATCTAGGCAACTGGTGTTGATGTGTTTTCTATTTCTATCCTATCTCTTTCATTTCTCACAAATCTTCCTCAATGCCTTCTCATAAGGCTCAAACAATCATGCTCAAATGCTGTTCCAAATCTGTTCTCAAAGCCTTCACAAAAGGCTCAAACAATCATGCACAAAATCTATCTCAAATATTTCCAAAAATTCTATCCCAAAAGCCTTCCCAAAGGCTCAACCAATCATGGATAACAGCTATCTCAAACCTGTCCAAAAATTTTGTCCCAAAAGCCTTTCCAAAGGCTCAAATAATAATGCATAAAAGCTATCTCAAGTCTATCCAAAAATTCTATCCAAAAAGACTTCCCAAAGGCTCAACCAATGACTCTCAAGTAGAACTTAAATCTCAACCACAAATCAATGAAATCAAGGCTTAATGATAAAATCAACAATGGATAACAAATTAATGATGACAACACTCAACAATGTGCTCAACAATGAATGGCAAATATACTTTTCAATGGATGACAACAATGATCCACAATGATCTCAACAATGTATGACAAATGATCTCTCAAATGGATGACAACAATGCTCAACAATGTACTCTCAAATGGATGACAACAATGTTCAATAATGTACTCTCAAATGGATAACAACAATGCTCAACAATATACTCTCAAATGGATAACAACAATGCTCAATAATGTACTCTCAAATGTATGGAAATGAGCTCTCTAATGAAAACCTCTCCAAGAAATAACAATGAGGACTTCAAACCTTAACTCAATGCACATAATCAAGCAATTTGTCTTCAAATTCAAACCCTAACTCATGTGCATGTCTTCTAACTCAAGGTAGCAATTAACTAGGTCTCAAGTTCCTAGTTTAATTTCATAATTAAATCATGTACTAGGACATATAACAAGTTCAACACTTTTCAACCTTATGACTCCCTATTTTCATTAACACATACAACAAGCACCTATGCTTTTATTTTTAATTCCACACCTTATAACTCCACATACAACAATCACAAATATTTATTTCCATACCTTATATCTCCCTAATCACACACATCAATAACAAATATTTAATTCTACTCCTTATAACTCCCTAACCACATTAACACATACAACAAGCATTTATTTCCCTCAACTCCTTATGACTTCCTAGTTATCACAGAAATAATTTTAATGCACAAAAAATTTGGTAATAAAAAATATTACCATGCGCTGGAGATAAATACCTTTATTCAAAATTTGCTACCTTCACAACCTTTGAAATCGATAATTCCTTTGCCAAAAATCAATGTGCCTTCACACTTTCGAAATCATCAATGCCTTGCCAAAAATCAATACGCCTTCACACCTTCGTGGGAGTCAAAATCTGTTCCTATAACCTAGCATTGTGAGGTGCTTACCATATGGGCATCAACCCACATTGAGATTTAATCCCAAACACCCAACTTTAACCTGTGCTCAAATCTGAAACTCGATTTTACTTTCTCAACAAAACACTTTGCCCTTGGCGGGATTCGAACAATGAACCTGCCTTGTGTAAAGTTTGTGTGCTACAAAATGTGCTAAGGAGTCCTCCGTGATGTCACTTTCCCACATTGTTTACTTGACCTTGCTCTCAAATTGAAAGTTATTTATCCTTCTTTCTTTGTTGCTCCCCTTTCGATGACTCTCTCTCATGCACTATCTCTAGTCTTTTATAAACAAAGTTTTTAACCTTTTATTTATATGCACCTCCATGCATTCAAATGACATCGGTGAATATTTATTTATCTCCCCAACCTTTGCACATCGATGGATAATATAATACCACCTTAGACCTTAGAATTATTAAGTAAAACTTTAATAATTCACCTTTTAACTTTGAATTGGGTTATCTCCTTCATTCTTTTGAATTTTGTCATGAAAATTTTTGCACCTAGGTTTTATTGGAAATTATTTTCATCCATAATAATTTGGAGAAGTCTTAGCATAGTGGTTTTAATGAAAAACCCTTTCTAATGGTTTTAATGAAAACCCTTTTCGTTGCTTTTAATAAAAAACCCTTGCCGTTGGTTTTAATAAAAACCTTTGCCATTGGTTTTAATAAAAATATTTACCATTGGTTTTAATAAAAACCATTAATATAATATTTAAAAATCTAAATATTATATGCCTCTTGTGCCATAAAACCCTGTATATATCCATGCTCTCATAAATTATTATTTATTAAGTGATTTTTCCACCAAAACTCAATGTGATCCATGTGACATTAATGACAACACAAAATAACTCAAATTGCCAACAATATGCAATATCACAAATGATATCCTGCATGAAAACAGTTGTAAGAGAAAGTGCCTTGGGTAAAAATTTTCTTTTCAACATATGATAAACAAGGTGAGGTGTGTTCTTGTGAACTCCAATAAATTTTTGAAGCTTCCCACAAACTGAATAATTAAGCATGTTAGAGATCCTTAAGTTGTTCATGAACCATGTCCTATACTCCTTATCCTTCACCATTGGTTTGGATTTTTGAGTTATGAATAAAGGATCCAAACCTTCACTTTGATATAATGAACAAAGTACCTTAAACCATGCTTCAAAAGTTTCAGCATTTGCCTCTATGCTAAGTTTAAAAAAAGAAGTTTCCAAGATGTCCTCAAAAGTAGAAGAGCCCCCCCCAAAATAAAATGCCATTATAATGTGAAAGGTCTAGTGTGATGTCACAAGGTGGTGCAAAATACCACAAAATCACATCAATGCACAAATGAAGCCTCTAAACTCTAAAAATTATCCAAAGGAATTACCAAAAGAATCCACTCCTTCAAACTAAGTGCCTCAATGAGAAATATTGGCACAAGAGGATGCACCACAACAAAGTAATGGGAGTCAAAGACAAAGGACTCCTCAAGTACAACAATGTGTGGGCTCCACCAGTACTGAATACCAAGTAAGCTAATCACAAAGTTCCAAACTGAGTGGAAAAATAGAAAATGAAGGAAGATGGGACTTTATAACAATAGTCCATATACCGGTTCAAGTGCAAAAACCCTTTTAAATAATGTAATATTGAGAGTGCAGTCATAAAATCATTGTAAATGTCTAAATATAGATCCAAAAAATCTAAAATTTTACAAACATATCAAAAAAATTATTTTAGAGTCTTGGAAATTTTTTTGTTGAGCAACTCCCAATATTTCTCCTGAAATGATGAGTTTACTAAAAACAGTAAACTCATTGTAACTGCCAGAATACATATCAAAATTCTCTGAAATTTAATGGGAATGTCTATAATATGATTTTACACATTCAGTAAAAAATATACAAAAACATAGAAGTTTTTATGAATATATACACAAATTACTAAAAAAGTGCAGGTTTTCATAAAATAAAGATATCTTGAAGAATACTGATCCAAATGAGCTAAAATTTTGGGTACAACTCAAATGAATACATCTACAGATATGCAAAAAATTTAGTGGAAAAATTTCATTTATATCAGGAGATACATGCAAAATATAAAAATGGACTGGGTTGGTGACCCTGCAAAAAAAGGAAATGCTCAAGAAGAAAAATGTATAGGACATATCCAAGGGAATGAGGCTGTTGTGGTATGGGCATAAGAGATTTTAGGAGCTTGGTTATGATCTGAAAATGGAGTGAGAGACACAAACTGGCCAAAAAACTCCACCAAGTACCTGATCACAAAAACTGAAGCTTCCACACCAATCTTCGAACCTGCAAGAGAAACAACTGCACAACACTCACAAATGGATGACTGCAACACCTATTGCTCTAATTCCATGAAAGGAATGATAATAAGACCATTACAATTTGTAAGGATCTCAAGTGCTAACAGAACACCACATTCAACCAAAACAAGAATCTAAAAGCAAATTGATAGCATAAGCTTACAAATGGATATGCAAAACAATGAGCAACAATATCATATATTATACATGAATAATGAACTTCCTCTTCTATGAGTACAATGAAGATGCCTTGCTTATATAGGCAATGATGATCAACTATAGCGGTAGGGTCAAGCTAAGGACAAATATCCACCATACAAAAGGAATAAGTGATATGGTCCATAGATTTGTAACCGCTATGGGGAGAAAGAATCTCAACCCTCCAAATATACCTAAAATATCCTCATAACTCCTAGGAATAGTCAAACCTAAAAATATCCCCATAATATCTAAGAAATAAATATGTAACATCTCATAATATCTAAATAAGATAAATGAAATATCCACACATAAGTGGGTGGGGAAAATACATGGAATAACTAAATAAAAGGAAAATAAACTACCTAGGTGAACATGAGATAAGGTAAGCAACCTACTCTAACATTTCCATTAAAAAAAATGTTATATACATGAAACATGAAAAGTCATAATTGATTTAACAAGAGCAAATCTATTAGTATCTCTTGCCTCTTTGAGGGGACAATGTATTTTATAATATATTATAATATTATCTCCTCCTATGAACGTTACATCCTTATTTTTTTATAGGGCTTACAAGTATATTCCTATAATCTAAAATTAACATTATTACCCATGTTTTCTACCTACCTACCTAACTTGAGATGTGGTCCTTTTCACATACTCCATGCCTACCTACCTAACTTGGCATATGACCCTCTGCATATACTCCATATGGTAAAATAACATAGGTCAAAATGGATTACAATCATGGGTTATGTAGCAACATAATTATAATTTTAGGCTCAATTTTGAGATGCCTACTCATATTGGTGTTTAGGTATACATTTCACATATAAATAGCTCTTTGAATGATATCTTCAATGTATTAAAGATATCATATATGTATTTTAACAACACAAGAATATTTTAACACACATTCCAACATATCCATACCTGCAAACCCTTGCATTCTGCACTACACCCTTATACCCATGTATCCTAACTTTGAATTATAAATTTATTATTTTGAGTTATAGGGTTTTTTCCATTTTGTAACAATTTGTATAGATGCAAATGCAAATTTTGAAGTGTGCACTAACTATGGAGAAAAGGATAAAGTCATTGGAATATTTCATTGACATGTCATCCAAAGGCAATTTTGTGTTCTTGAAACAATGATCATCAACTTTAACCTCCTAAAAGCACCAATGTTAGTAAATTTATCTTGTAATACAATTATGATATGTATATGCAGTGATTCCTTTATACCAATAACTCAAAATTAATAGATATTTCCATATAAAAATATATCTCTTTATTAAAATTTGCAATGGGGATGAGAGAGTGCATAATAAAATATGTCTCTCCATATCACCACATGATTAGACACAAGTGAGCATGAAAATAGAAGACTACTGATAGTGAGTGAAGACATTCTTCATCACTTCAAAAGAACATGTAGAAATGTGAAAGGGAGCTATTTATCTTAAAATTCCTAACATTGCAAGGATTGTGAGTATGTGAATATTATGTAAAAGACAATTATTTCACTAATGGATAATCTTATCACACATTTCCAATCGTCTATTTGTCACTAGTAGAGAATGAAAGAAAAGTGTGTTAAAGGAGGTAATAATTGATAGTTTCTGTTATCTAGGTAAATTTTGTAGACTACCTCTTACCCAATGATGTACTTTTCTTAGTATTATTGGAAAATATCAAAATAAATGTGTGGTTTTGTTTTTTGAAAGGTGTTTTTTACGACAATTTTGTGTGTTAAAACAAACTAAAAAGGAAATGATTAGGGTTTAAATTCAATTAGTATTTAGGGTAAGGGCTATGTATCTTATCTATTTTGCATCCTCAAAATAGGCTATGCCATGCCATAACATGGTATTTGGATTGTTTGTGGACAAGTATGCTATCTCTAACCTTGGTTTTCTGATTTTTACATAGAGGGTTCATCCCATTCAAAGTACACAATATGGGTTGGCTTTTAATTTTTCAATTTGGTCATGTTGTTTGGTAAAAAAAATAAAGTGATATATTTTCTAGTTTTAAGGTGCATCTAAAGTGTAAATCAATATGGATCTAAGTTAGTCCTTGTTTGATTTTGTTAGACTAGTCAACTTTATGTTTGAACATATCTATAAACTTATTTACATTAATCGACCCAAATCCTATTTATATTGCAAATAAGAGGGGCACCTCATAAAGGATTTCTCAAAGTTCAAGATAAAAACTTCAAATATTGTGATAGAATCATCTAAGCCAAGAATTACCTAGTCTAATAACACTAAATGTAACAATTTGTAAAAATCAATGATGGTCTAGAAAAAACCTGACTATAATGCACAATCCAAAGGAACAATTGTTTTGATTTCTAAGAAAAGGCCTAAATCTCCTCTTAAAGTGTTGAATTATTCATTGTTTCTTATATCATTTAGGGTTCATAGAAGTATTTTTGGGTTAAAATGTAATCCAATTCTTGGTGGATTTGTGCCAATGTTTATATATATATTTCCTTCCATGGTGGCTAATAAAATTTTAATTGTTACATCGTTGCTAAATTATTATGCCTAATATCCATTCTATTTTTTGATACATCCATTTATATAGTTGTGATAGTGCACAATGACTTATCTAGACAAAATTACCACCTTGTATACATTATCTTTGTAGTGCATCTCCTCCATCAATGTAACAAGTCACCCTACCTCAAAAATTACTTTACCATAATAAATTTGTCTTGTGGTGAGCATAATGGTTTTCAATTTCCTTTCGTATAAGGATGGTAATTAGTAATGGTTAGAACTAGTTTAAGAAAAATAAATATACATGTGTAACTTATTCCTTTGATGTTTGTCAAATAAAGATCCTAAATAGACAAACTAAGGTCTATTAAAGTGATGAAAATATAATTGTTGAACCTTCTTGTTGAATTTTTTAAAATCATCTTTGATAAGACTTCTTGAGATTGCCAATGGAAAAGAACATGTATATCTATTCTTAGGATATTATACATACCTTGGATGCTACAAGTATGTTTTAAGATTTGGCCAATGAGAAACCTTATTTTGATAGTCAATAATAAAAGTTCTCAGTTGTTTCTTAGAATGTTTGAGGTTTATTAGCCAAAGTGTGAAAATGCAATTTTAATGATATAGTTGACAAATTACATCTTAAAATGATCATAATTCAATAGTTTATATATATTGGAGCATATTTTCATATAAATTTCCATCCTATTTTGGATGAGGGATTTTGATGTTGTTCTCAACATGATGACAAAAGTGGTAGAGTGGTATTGTAACTTCCTTATAGGATAAAACCATTAAAAAATAATTGGAGAGATGACCCATTATATCATTGGTTAATTATAACTATATTGGTTCAACAATAATTGATATATTTTACTTTATCCATGATCCACATGATTATCAATATAGGATTTCCTTGTAATATTGTATGGACGTGTTAGGGGTTATTAAATCATAGTCCATGTGAAGTGCCAAGTAATATAAACATCCTTCACAAGGTCTATGCATGCACTATAGGACAAAGGTAGTTACAAGTTTTGTTAGAGGTTTGTTATACCTAAAATAGATATTCTATGTATTTAAATACCTACCATTTCATAATATAAAGTATCAAATAATTTAGTTTTAACATTTGGTATTAGAGTAGGTAGAAAGAAGAACCATCTCTCCATATGATCGTCCTCTCCCTTCGATCTAGAGAAGCTCAAGAAACACTCTATTAAAATAAGTTTCAAGGGTAAATAACCTTGTCAAAGATTTATTAAGGTTAATATCAAAAGAAGAGGTAACCATCTTCTCCATGAAGAAAATTTCATAAAATAAAATTAAAATTATTGGACAAATCTCAAAAGAGAGAAAACCATCTTCGTGAAGCAAAATTCCATGGAAGATTTACTGGAAATCAAAATTCTCCTAAGAAAGGTCTCAAGGTGATAAATACCTACCAAATACCAAAGAGATGAAAGTATTTTGGTAGTTAAAAGAGTCTCAACCCTATCACAATGATCAGTAAGCTTATAATCTAGAAATAATAGTAAGGTCAAGATCAATAAAAAGAAAATAAGGTTATAATATCCCATACATAATCAATTGCCAATTTAAAAGGAAATTAGAAAGACGCTAAAGCTTCTTAACAATTGAAATAAACTCACTAATAGTCAAGAAAGACAAATATAAATAAAATAAACCAAGTTGCTAAAATATTTATTATGAAAAGCCTCATAGAGAATCCAAAATATATGCTACACCAAGGAGCACCTCCATTATGATCTAAGAGAAACCATGAATGTCCTAGAGGTTCATAAAATAGAAGGATATCCAAAAACAAGAAAGTACTCTCATAGAGAAAGTGAGGAGTACACTTCAACACAAGAAAGTATACACAATATGAGAAGGTCCATAAGCTATTAAATTAGCAACAAATTTGTTCATAGCACTAGTGTAAATGTTCTAGTTGGAACAAATATTGAGAAAAGGTAAAAAACAAGATTCACATGGACAAAAGAAATGTCCAAGCAAACTTAAAAACCCTGTTTTTTTTTATATTGGACAATAAAGTGTAAGCCTCATGTAAAACAAACATCCAATTATAAGGACAAGGAAATTTTTAGACCATAATAAAAGGCATCAAATGCATGCATAAAACATACATATAAAGCATTGAGAAAGAGATCACATAGAATGTATGAAACATACAAGGAGCCAAACTTGCTGCACAAATATATTAATCACTAAAATATCAAAACAAGGAAGCACTATCATCAAATTAGATGTATATCTCTCTAATAATCTACTAGTTGAAACAATTTAAAATCATTTTCATTCTTACGAAAACCAATCAAAACTAGAATTTATGAGCATGATCTACAATCTCATTTCCATTTGCAAAGATATGTCGTAAGGTGCTCATTTCTAGAAAATCCAACACACACAAAAATGAAGTGATAATCCAAAAGATTAGACATTCATGAGATAGATAAAATCAAACATATATGCTAGATTCAATGTTCACTAGATAAAATAAAGGGGAAGATGTTCTTGAAAAAGACAATTTAATAGAAAGGTGAGAAAAATTTAGAATTAGAATTTATACTCATTGGATAAGGATACACCAAATATTAAAGTTGCTCCCCTCTTCTGACAAAATAATTGGACACTCAGAGTGTTTCTTGAGTAACCTTATGCAAGAAAAATTAAAGTGTATATTCAAAATAATTGCATGTGACATTTGGATGTGTGAAGTCTAAACATGCACAAGATATATCCCACATTGGTGGTGAAAGGAGCATTGAAAGAAAACAAAGGTCTATTCTTTATTTTATTAAAATTATAGGATAATATGAGATATATTTTTGGATAGAAAAGAAAATATTGGAATATTTCAAAGAATATTCCTTAGAGGAAGAATATTCCTTCTAGATATTATTTTTCCCTGATGAGACACTATTATTCTCATAATTTGAGGCATCAATTGAATCACGAATATAGGCTTATATATAATCTTTGAAAATATTTTTGAGGTTGATTTAGTGAAAGGAAAATAATCAAGTTTTATGAAGATTTACTATGGCTAGTGGATCATAAAAGTTCTTGTTGTTTGATTCCCAACTATTTAGGGGGAATAACTATGCTACCTAGAAAACCAAAATCAGAACATAGCTTGAGTTTGAAGAAATATGTTAAGTTGTAGACAAAATCATTACTTGTCCTATTGTAGAAGGTAAATATCAAACAAAGCTTGAAAAGGTAGATAGAAATGCAAGATTAATCATCATGTTTGGAGTAGCATATAAAGTGCAAGAATACATTTGGGATTTAACCATGGCCAAAGATGCATGGGAGAATCTAATTTTGCTTTTGAAGCAAAGAATCTAAATCAAATTCTATTCCTCCAAATCCAACTCCATTGCTTAAATATGAAGAGTGGAAATTGGAATATTTCATGAGGAGAATTGCTAAGTTATGAACATCATTACAAGCATTGGAAAATTAGGTATCTAAAAATATTAGTTCCAATTATTTTGAGATCTCTCCCATCAAAATACAATGTTTTTGTGACAACATTAAATATCACTAAACAAACACCAAGCTTTGAAAAGCTGATGAACCTACTTCAAAAAGTAGATAACTCACATATAGTGGATGAAGAAGAATAATCACTTCTTATAAGTAAAAAAAGAAAATAACCATTCAGAAGAGGTTTAAGACTTCCACAATGCTTTCAATAAAGAAACAACTCTGAAGGATATAAAAATCAAAGGAATTATTCTTAAAGAAATACTTCACACACAAAATATGTGTCAACTTTGTGATAGAAATAGTTATATCTTGAAAAAATGTTGGCATGATCCATTCAAAAATGGATATCCTTCATGAGATATGAACCGACAATAAGACAGATCATCTTCAAGCAAGCAAAATCAAATTTGGAAAAATACATCAAAATGATGTAGCCAAGGAAAATCAAATTAAAGAAGAAGAAGAAAAATATCAAGAAGAAGAAGAAGAACATGCATTTATTAAAGAAGCACAACCAAGTCAACTAGATCAAGTTTGGTATGAATCAAAAGTAACAAAAAATATAGGTCAAGAGAATTCAATTCATTCAAATTATCCAAGTCATGCAAAAATATATCTACAATATAACATAACTAGAGACATCAATAGCCTAATATTCAAGCACCTAAGATTGAAGATGTACATTCCAAACATTGATGACATAAATTTATCTATTTTTAAAGGGTAAATTTACCATATACTTTGCAATAATTATCTTTCATCTATGCTTTGTGAGTGGTGTAGTTGGATTTATGATAGGTGTATCAAGTTTTGAGTCTCTTAGAGGAATATGGGAAAATGATTTTGAATGTGCTTTATTCAATATCTCTTCCTCCTTTAGGCTAGTAATTTGTCTTACTCACAAAGATCTAATCATTAATTATCTCCTCCTATTCTTTGTCCGACTAATTTTGGAAATTTTTAATGATACATAAATAGATCCATGCAAATACTTATTTTGATGATGAAAATCATGTGGCCTAAGGTCAAGTTGAGGTATTCAAACAAGGTGATGTATGCTATGAAAGGAAAGCTATGCTATTGAGTCTTACCTTATGTGACTATAGAAGATTAAAATAGTTTTTATTAAAATGGACTACTCTTGGACTCTCTTACACATATGAAATCTTAGTGGAGTTGTTTTTTGAATATGTATGACATTTTATGTTGGAAGTGTTGACTATGGTCCACCCTAAGGAGATTCTTGTGGATAGGCATTTTTGCATCAACATATTTTAGATGACAAGGGGGATCCAAATGAGTCTTTTAAAAGTGAGGAGGCTCACTAGAGCAGCCATTATGGATGGGAGAAATATATTATTACCACTAATAGTTTTTCTCCTTGGTCTCTTAGTTTAGATTATGAGGGGGTTTTGAATGTGTAATCTAAATTATGGCCAAGGCTGACATTATATGATGGAATATTGTATATGCCTAAGGAAAAGTGTTGTAAAATGTATTTAATTTATTATATATTTTATTATGTAAGCCTTATGGGTAGTGATAAACCTTTTTATGGTTAAAATTATCTTATAACTTATAATTAACCTTAAATATCTCTTGTTATATTGGCTTAGGTTAAACTCATTTATGTAATTTGGGGATTAGGTATTGGTATAAATACCCCCAACCACTCCATCCATTGCATCAAAGTGTTGTGATTCTTATATATAGATAATATAGTGATATGTGAGATCATGGAGGTACCTAATGGAATCCACATTTTATTCCTTATATCTATGGTCTCTATTTGTTTCTTTCTCTTTCTCTCTCATCTATATGCTTCTTTATTTCACTTTTTTTTTGCATATGGTTGTGGTGATTGCGTGTTTCATAATATTTATAGAAAGTGTTGTGAATTCTAACACTAGTGGGATTTATCATCATCTAAAATCCATTGATATGAAAATTCTTCTATATAAGAATTTCCTTAGTTTAGATTCTAGTCATCAATACCAATATTAGATACTCCTACATATATCCAAAGGAAACCTTTTCTAAAATTCCATATGAGGAAGATAATCCAAGAGTAGTCACTCTAAAGAAAAACAACTTCAACCTTATATAGTTGCATAAGGTAACATTTTAAATCATAACTTTCCCTCTTACAACACACATCACCTTGTTTTAAGACTTCAAATTGCCCTTGGGCCACTTGATTTCTATCACCAAAAAAGGATTTATTTGGACTTGTTCATGAAAAGAGCCATTACAAACTTCCAAGAGCAAATAGATATAATATAAGGAAAAAATTATTGGAAATAAAGCTAGTAAAAAGACCAAAAAGGAGTAAAAAAGGTGTAAAAATTTATTTCAACTATAAGCTTTGGATCTTACCCCTTTTACCTCCTTGGACGACAGCTTGACTCGGATAGGTAATTTTGGCTTGGACGAAAACTGACTAGGCAGGATTGGACAACAAGGGCATCAAGGTGAACCAACTCAATTTCATTTTTCCCTTTCCTCCCTATTTCTTCTATTTCCCTAACTTTCCTATATTCCTTAAGTTTGGTTAATACTACGAGTATATATTCCAATGTAACTGAGGTTTTCGAAGGTTGAATATAATATTGATTATCTAATTTTTGCTCCTAACTTCTCTCAAATCACATATGGTATCAGATCCGAAGGTGAGGGAGGCCCGAGGACCGAGAGTCGAAGCCAAGGATAGCATGAGAATCGAGGTGAAGGAAGCCCGAGGATCGAAGTGAGAGAAACCTGTAGAGCATAGCTTGTAGCTAGACCAAGGTGGGGCCTATAGCTCAAATTTCAAGGTCAAAGAAGCATGAAGGCATGCAAATCGAGGTAAACACTAGAGTAAGCCAGAACAATAGCCAGCGGAGACAAGAGCGATGCAGAAGGATCGATCACAAAGCGACACATGGCAACATGAGGACAATTCAGGAGCTGATGCAAACAGACAACGAGGCACAAGGAGCTAACGTGGACAAGAACGTGGCACACGAAGGGAGGAGCAACATGGCAAACAAAGGTGGGTGGAAAAAATGCAAAAGGGGTGATCGAGCGATTACCCGAAGGCAATCGAGAAGCATACTGCTTCTCTGTGCTTTTAAAGCACAAAATCCCCTCCGCATAGTGGATGTGGGATTATTATTTTTTTAAAATTTGTTTGCATGACCGATGAGATAAAGGAGGCAAGCCTCCTTTGGATTCCCGTTGTGCCACGCAGCTTGAATGGCTTGAGGAGCTAGCCATAAGTTGCCTGACCCCCACAGGTCATGGGTTCGAAACCCAACAACAATGCAATTATTTTTTGTTTGAAATTGCCACAAAAATCCATAATAAATATATGACCTTCCTCCTCCATACCCAGCCATGGGCGTACCTCGATCGGTGAAGGCAGATTGTTTGTGAATTGCATGTCTCGGGTTCGAATCCCGCGAGGACAAGTTTTATTAGTTTAAAAAAAAAAGAAGCTAAAAAGGGTTCGAATTAGGCTTTATAAGGAAGTTGGACTTCCTTAGCTCAGGATAGGTGAGCTACTGTCATGGCAAACACACATGCTGTAAGGCCCAAGGCCATCATATGTCAAGGGTTTGAAACCCTTTGCCCTCATTTCTATAGTTGAACTTTTTTAAAATTATTATATTAAAAATATTTATATTATATTTAATAAATTAAAACTTAATTGTTTTTTAATTTTTTTTAAAATAAATTATTTTATTTTTAGTAAATAAGAAATATAAAATTTTTATTATAAAAAAAGGGGGACATTGCCTAGGAGGCAATTCTTTGTAAAAGCAAATTTTTTTGATTCAGGGAATCATAAAGAGTGTGTAATAAGCCTAAGAGGCTTAGTTTTTTTTTGTAAAAGAGACAAAGGATCAAATTGTAAAATTGTAACAAGGCATTGATGATAAGACCAAACGGTTGTTATCATGTCTTATGTGTAATTTTAGCATGAGAAGGTCTAGAGAGTTTTGATAACAAAGTCAGAGGTTATGGACTCAACATTGTGTTTAGTCAACTTCAAAATGCAGTGATAGCACATCAAAACCATCCTGACTCAAGGTACGAGGCAGAATTTGAAGATAACTCATTCAGGAGTGAATTTGAACAATCAGAATCAGTACAAGCTGAAGCACAAGAATCAAAGTATACACACTACAATAATTCAATAGAAATCCTAGAACTAGAATCACCAAAAATCATATAGATAAGTGACGACAAAGAAGAAGTGATAGATAACTTTGTAACTCAAGAGATCGCATCCCCACATCAAGAGGACCAAGCAGTCCATGATATATTAGAACAAGTCAAATTTGACTTAAATTTGTAATATCTTCCTTCTTCCTTCTTTCAACAAAAATACTTTATTGTAACCATGAAATAAAGAGATTTTTTTGGTAACTATGGCCTCACACAATAGCTTACCTATACCAAAATTTAACGGTTATGACTATGAGTATTGGTCTATAAAGATGAAGACCTTGCTCATAGGTAAAGGTTTGTGGGACATCATAGAAGAGGGCTACATAGAACCTTTAGACTGGATAACACTAAGTGCCACAGACAAGAAAACATGAATAGAAGAATAAGAGAGCAACTCTTCTACTCTTTCTCATCTCCAAGGTACATTGGAGAAAAGCATATTTCCCAGAATTGCTGCCTGTACGACTGCACAAGCTACATGGAAATCATTGAGTGATGGATTATAGGGTAGTAATCAAGTGAAGTAGGTACGGCTTCAAACATTGAAATGAGATTTTGAAAATCTCTGAATGAAAGATAATGAAAAATTCGATGATTATTGTGTTAGAGTAAAAGCAATTGTAGATAAAATGGTTACACTAGGCAAAGAAATCAAGCTTGAGATAATTGTAACAAAAGTGTTGAGAACACTTACACAAAAATAGAACCATATTGCCATAATAATAGAAGAATCCAAAGATCTTTCCATTTTAACATTCGATGCATTCATCGGATCGTTAATGTCACATGAAGAGAGGTTTCCTGAAACTCCTTCAACTAGCTACGAAGGCGATGATAAGGCCTTCACTTCCAATGAAAATAATGAAAGAGGATGAGGAAGAGGTCAAGGTCAATTCAAGCAAAGAGGTAGAGGTAGAGGCACCTATAGAGGAGGTAATTCCAACAGAGGAGGCAACCAGAACAGAGGAGGCAATTCCAATAGAGGAGGCAACTCATACAGAGGAGGAAACCAACAAAGAGGTGGAAATAAAAATTGAGGTGCAAATCAAGGACAAAGTGGCAATCAAAGGCGAGGAAGTGACAAGTCCAAATCAGCTTGTTTCAACTATGGAAAGCTAGGTCACTTCGCTCGCGACTGCTGGTCAAAATATTCACAAGAAAACAACAATCAATATAGAAATTATGGAGAAGAAGATGATGCTTCTAATATTTTTCTATCATATGGACAATCAGATAAAAATTTAAATGACACATGGATTCTAGATACTGGTTGCTCAAACCATATGAGTGGTAAAGAAAAACTATTTGCTCCTCTAGATTCCATTTATAAATCCCAAATCAAATTAGGGGATAACAAAGCTTTGCAAGTAGAGGGCATTGGAGCCATGGCGGTTCCAACCAAAGAAGGACTAAAGAAAGTGAGTGACATCTATTACACTCCAAAGCTCCAATAAAATTTGCTCAGCGTTGGATAAATGATGGAGAACAATTACAAGATTGTCTTTGATGAAGGACAATGCATTATTTTTGATAAAAATAATTGTAATTGTGTCATCACCCAAGTCCCCATGACCAAGAACAGGTTATTCCCTCTCAAATTTTGTGATCTAGGGGAGATAAACTTGCAAATTTAGCAATAAAAAATCCAAGTGTGTTGTGGCGCTTGCGATATGGTCACCTTAATTCTGCTAGCTTGAAATTGCTCACTTCTCAAGCTATGGTGACAGGACTTCCAAAAATCAACAATCAACAGGAGGTTTGTGAAGGATGTGCTTTGGGAAAACACTCCAGATCAAAGTTTCTAAGAGGACAAGCGTGGAGAGCTAGCTATCCACTTCAGTTAGTACATTCAAACATCTATGGTTCGATGCAAACACAGATTCTCGAAAACAATTATTATTTTCTCACTTTCATAGATGACTTCTATAGGATGTGCTGGATTTATTTCTTAAAGAACAAAGATGAAGCATTTGATTGCTTCATAGATTTCAGAAACAATGTAGATAATCAAAGTGGAAATTATGTAAAATGTCTTCGGACAGATTGAGGAGGTGAATGCTCCTCAAAATAATTTTTAAACTATTGTTAAGAAAGTGGGATCAAAAGGTAATTCACCACAGCCTATACCCACAACAAAATGGTGTGGCCGAAAGAAAGAAACGCATCCTATTTGATATGGCGAGATCGATGCTTCAGACAAAACATCTCACTAATATGTACTGGGCTGATGTTGTAAAAACAAGTGTATATATTCTAAATAGAATTCCAACTTCTAGTTTAGATGGCATCACTCCTTATGAGGCATGGTATGCAAAGAAACCAAATGTAAAGCACTTCAAAATTTTTGGTTCTTTAGCATATGCCCACATTCCTAATGAGAAAAGGAGGAAGCTTGATCCAAAAAGTCAATCTTGTATATTTGTCGAGTATTGTGAGTCTACAAAAGCATATAGGCTCTACAATCCCAAGAATCATAAAATTGTACTCTCTAGGGATGTAATTTTTGATGAAGGGGGAGAATGGGTCATCAAAGAATTTTTGTTGATGATGAGTCCCAATATGTAAATTCTTCACAGGTACAACAGGTGTCTCCAAATAATAGGAAAGGCACACCACCCCCTCCAAGATCAAGTAGTTCAAGTACTTCAACCGCCACTCCAAGTCCTTCTCCATAGAGATCAGTAAGTTCTTCACCAATGGACATTGACTCTCCATCAAGAGGCAGAAGAAATTTACAACATCATCCATCCTTTCAGATGCTGGATCAAAATTTCCAAAGAAGATTCACTAGAAGCCAAGCTAGTGAAATGAATACAGTTTTTTAGCAAAATGAAAATTTACAATTGTATGGGGATGATGACTCCCAAGAACCTAGAGGAGATGAAGTCAATTATGCTTTATTGACTAATGCATAGCTAGATCTAGCTATCTATGAGAAGGCATGTACTCAAAATATATGGCAAGAAGCCATGAAAGAGGAAATAACCTCTATAAAAAATAATGATACATGGGAGCTAGTAAATCTACCCAAAGGTAGAAAATGTGTTGGATGTAAATGGGTCTACAAGACCAAGTGCAATGCTTATGGAAGCATTGAGAGGTATAAGGTGAGACTAGTAGCAAAAGGTTTTACTCAGAAATATGGCATTGAATATGAGGAAACCTTTGCTCCTATTGCAAGACAAGAGACAATCTGATCAGTTCTTTCCTTAGCAGCCCATAAAGGATGGAATGTTCAACGCATGAATGTAAAGAGTGCTTTTATGAATGGACACTTGACACAAGAGGTGTATGTTCAACAACCTCAAGGTTTCCAAGAACAGGGAAAATATAACCTTGTTTACAAATTGAAGAAAGCACTTTATGGCCTCAAGA
This sequence comes from Wollemia nobilis, assembly GCA_028583015.1. NCBI lineage: Eukaryota > Viridiplantae > Streptophyta > Pinopsida > Araucariales > Araucariaceae > Wollemia > Wollemia nobilis. Next base: position 30,018,418 of record JAQPPZ010000523.1, read on the forward strand.
AAGCACCAAGAGCTTGGTACTCACGCATTGATGGGTATTTCAACGAGTATGGATTCACAAGAAGCAAAATTGAACCAAATTTGTACTACCTAAATCATGGAGTAGACATTATCATAGTTTTTTTGTATGTGGATGATCTAATATTTACGGGTAGTAACAATAAAATGAATACAAAGTTTAAAAAATCCATGATGAAGCAGTTCAAGATGAAATATCTTGGTCTAATGCGATACTTCCTAGGCATGGAAGTGCATCAATCAAACAAAGGGATCTTCATATGTCAACATAAGTATGCTTGAGACATGATCAAGAAAGTTGCCATGGAGCAGTGCAAATCAGTTGCAACTCCAACTGGACATGGGATCCAATTGAGCAAGGACGACAAAGCATCAAAGGTTGACATGACCACTTACAAAATAATGGTTGGGAGTTTGATGTTTCTCACCAACACAAGGCCCGATATTCAATATGCTATTTCTATAGTCTCAAGGTTTATGGATAGTCCTTTTGAGCTGCATCTACAAGCAACTAAAAGAATATTGAGATATGTAAAAGGTACATTAGATTGTGGAATCCATTACCAAAAATGTAAGTCTGTAAAATTAGTTGGCTTCAATGAATGATGATTGGGGCAGCAGTATAGATGACATGAAATCTACATCGTGGAATTGTTTTAGTCTAGGATCAGGACTAATTACATGGAGTTCCAAGAAACAAACTGTTGTAGCATTGTCATCAACTGAGGCTGAGTATATAGCCATAACACATGCTAGTACTCAAGCCCTATGGTTGAGAAATTTTTTTGAAGAGATTGGAGAAATTCAAAGTGGTCCAACTTGACTGTATTGTGATAACATAAGTTCCATTCAGTTGGCATAAAATCTAGTCCACCATAGAAGATAAAAGCATTTCGATATGAAGTATCATTTCATTCGAGATATGGTGGAACAACAAATAGTTGAGCTTCAACATTGTAACACTTTGGATAATATTGCAGACATCTTCACCAAAGGTATAGATAAACCTGAGAGACTGTATAGTTAGTCATCTCAACTTTAAGGGGGAGAATGTTGGAAATAAAGCTAGTAAAAAGACCAAAAATGAGTAAAAAAGGTGTAAAAATTTGTTTCAACTATAAGTTTTGTATCTTACCCCTTTTACCTCCTTGGACGACAGTTAACTAGACAGGTAAGTTTGGCTTGGACGGTAGTTGACTGGGCAGGATTGGACAACAAGGGCATCAAGGAGAACCAACTGAATTTCCTTTTTCCTTTCCTCCCTATTTCTTCTATTTCCCTAACTTCCCTATATTCCCTAAGTTAGGTTAATACTACGAGTATATATTCCAATGTAACTGAGGTTTTCGAAGGTTGAATATAATATTGATTATCTAATTTTCACTCCTAAATTCTCTCAAATCACATAAATTCATATTGAATAAATAGACGAAAGGAGAAAGAGGGATTGACTAAAGTACATTCTAAATCATTTTCCTCTATGCCTCCAAAATACTTAAAATGTGCTACAATGTCATAAATCCAATTGCATCTCTAAAAACCATAGATCAAAGATTATAATTGCAAAGCATATGGTAAATTTATCCCTTTTAAAATATGGCAATTAATTTCACCAATGTTTAGATCTCAAGGAATAATTTTATGAAAAAAACATGATAAAAAATCTTCCATATGTAAACACTATGACCTTCAAAATATTTGCCCAAATATCCTCCAAAATACAAAAATTAAAGCTTCAAACCTTAGAAAAAAATCTAGTTCTAGTCCTCTAGGTGTTGTCCTTTGATTTGTAGGTGTCTTCCATTGATATATCACTATTTATGCACCACTAGATTGTTTGATTGGCTATTATTTTAACACATGGTGTTCATAAATTGGATGGAGGGGTTTAAATATGTAAAAATAAATGCTTCATGACACACAAACATGCTATGTTAACTACCATATAATTAGAGAAGTCAAATCATCATTTCATTTCACATAGTTTATTTTAAGGATTTAAACTCTAGTCTGATGGGTGCTAAACATGCTTTACTAACTAAGGTCCCAATAATTTGGTTGAGGATGTAAGGACTCATTTGAAGTTTAAATACTTATTCCTTTTAGCCCATAGAAGAAAAAGACAAAATGATTCCACTGCTAGATTTTGAACATATAACCTCTTATTTTTAATACTCGTTCACTAACCAATAGGGCTATTTCCACCAACAAGTTGAGATAGGGCTACCTACCATAGATAACATAGCCAATATTACCTTCCAAAGAGATTATTTGTAAAATATGGAGGGAATATATTTTGAACCTTTTCCTATCCCTCCCAAATGTACAAAATTTATTCACTCTAATCAAGATATAAAGCATATATGTCTATAATAGATCCAATATAGCCATGTCAACTATATTTATTTTTATTAGCTCAAACCCTAGGTTAAGGTAGTTGGCCCTTGAGAATTAGGGCTAGGGTTAACATTGATTTAGTATATACATAGGAAGAGTTAGGCTATAGTTGAAATTATCTTTCATATTCAAATCTTACTCATCTCTTTTGCACATATGATACTTTTATCTCTCCAAGTGGATAAAAGAATTGACCCTCTCTAAGTGGCTAAGGATTTGTATTGATTTGAATTTGGAATCTAATAACTTGTATTTCTAATTTTCTAGCATTAGATCTATACTTATTATTATCATTGGATGTTGTTTATTGCATAATATTGAATTGCTACTATCATTACTATATTTCTTGAATTTATTTCTTTACAAGTGGTATCAAAGCATTGATGTTGGTGTAGCACCCTAAAATTGGCGCAGTAAAATTGGAATAATTACATTCACCTTAGTAAATAAATTTAAATTCAAATTTAACCTCCCAAACCGCCCGTTAACCACCGAGAAACCCGTTTCCTCTTTTTCCGCACCATTTTTAGCAGTTTTTTTGACCGTTTGACGATATCGTCTCCGATCAGACGATATCGCCCCAGATTTGATGATTTCGTCTGGACTAGAACGTCCAGACGATTTTGTCGCAAAACTGAATTTGCATAGTTGGAATCCATTCCAACGGGTCTCCAATCTGGGCAGAAGTGTGTCTGCACCGTTGGGACCCTTCCCCCATTGGATATCTCCCAAATTGGGATGATCTCCAACCTCCCAAAAACTATCCTATGCCTATTTAACTCTAAAACTTTTCCTTCCCCAACCCCTGGCTGAATTTGTATGTAAATCAACTCCCTACGCGCTAAAACACTTCAAATTTGCTCTTGCACTAGTCCTATATTAATTTTATTGTAGGTACACCACTGGTTTTCAGCCGGAGCTAGCACCTATCGCAGCCGACGAACCTGTCAAGATCGGAGGCGATCTCATCAAATTCGAGACGATCTCGTTCTGATGCGAGACGATTTCGACTGTAGCACACATCGAGGCAATCAGTGCCTAGATTTTGCTTTTCTTTCTCTTTTATCTGTCATTTCATGCTATAAATTAGATTGTTTATTTAGTTTTTATACTATATTGCATCTGGAGTTCACCCATTTTGTTTAGTTTGCATATTAAGATCATATTCTGCTATTTAAACACAGTGATTTGCATTTAATTTTGTTCTTGCATATTGTTCAATACTCATATTACTTTTTCATATAGTTTGCCCCTCGTTTACAAAATATAATTTCTTGTATTTCGGATCTCGTTTGTTCGTTTAGCAGTGTCTCCGATGAATTCGTCCGACGAATTCGTCGGATTGCGTACGATCTTGTCGCTTTAGACGATTTTATCAAATTGAAGGTGATTCTCGTTGAATTGCGGACGATCTAGATCTGCTACAAGTAATCGTAAACTTCATCGACTTTCGGATCAGGTAATCTTCATTAGCCTCCTGCAAATTCTCTATTTCTGCTTTCTTTTCTGTTTGCTGTATTCATTTAAATTGCATTTTCATGTAGTTTAAGTTAGAATCATTCTCAGTAGCACCCTAAAATTGGCGCAGTAAAATTGGAATAATTACATTCACCTTAGTAAATAAACTTAAATTCAAATTTAACCTCCCAAATCGCCCGTTAACTGCCGAGAAACCCGTTTCCTCCTTTTCCACGCCATTTTTAGCAGTTGTTTTGACCGTTTGATGATATCGTCTCCGATCAGACGATATCGCCCCAGATTTGATGATTTTGTCTGGACTAGAATGTCCAGACGATTTCGTCGCAAAACTGAATTTGCATAGTTGGAATCCTTTCCAACGGGTCTCCAATCCGAGCAGAAACGTGTCTGCATCGTTGGGACTCTTCCCCCGTTGGAGATCTCCCAAATTAGGATGATCTCCAACCTCCCAACAACTATCCTATGCCTATTTAACTCTAAGACTTTTCCCTCCCCAACCCCTGGCTGAATTTTTATGGAAATCAACTCCCTATGCGCTAAAACACTTCAAATTTGCTCTTGCACTAGTCCTATATTAATTTTATTGCAGGTACACCACTGGTTTTTCAGTCGGAGCCAGCATCTATCGTAGCCGATGAACCTGTCAAGATCGGAGGCGATCTCATCAAATTCGGGACGATCTCGTTCTGATGCGAGATGATTTCGACTGCAGCACACATCGAGGCAATCCGTGCCCTGAGTTTGCATTCTATGTCCATTATTTACTGTTTTTGCTTTGCATTAGTTAAGCTTATTACTGCTTTGCATCTTGGAGTTCACCTCATGTAGCCTAGATGCATAATAAAGTCAAAGTTAATCATTAAAACAATGCATTTTACTTAATTTGTTATCTAAAGTTGTCATTCTAACATTCATACTTTCATTTCTATCATTTTCCCTTGCTTTTGCAATTGTATTTTTTGTTCTTGGTATCCATTTTTGTAGTTGCAGGTCTCTGACGAAATCGTCAGACGATTTCATCAAATTAGAGACGATCTTGTAAAATTAGAGATGATATCATCAGATTAGAGACGATCTTGTCAGATTAGAGACGATCTTGTCAGATCAGTAGATCAGGGACGATCCTGTCAAATTCCAGACAATCTGGACTGCTTCAAAAATCAGAATCTCCATCAAAAATCTGAAATCAGGTATGGCTTTTCTCATCTAGCATATTTTCTATGTTTTATGTTTAATTTTGTTTTCTGTATTCATTTAATCTACATCTTCATATAGCATAGCTTAGACGCATTTTGGCCAAACCTAGGACTTTAATGCTTAAGACTAAAAATGAACACATCAAAACACATTCCAAAACTAGGCGTGGAAACTGCCATCAAATGTTTCCTGGTGAACCCACCATCCATCGAAAAATCACCAAAATGCACCTCCCTTGAGAGGCGGGACCTTTGCAAAGTCCTCTCGTCCGAGGTACCGCACCATCCTTTTCCCATCCTCCTTCCAGGCGCGGATCCAATAGCCTGAAGGTAGGGGTGCAAAAAATTTGGAGCGATACACATTCGGCCAAACCTAGGATGAATGCTTAAAAATAAAATGAACTCATCTAAAACTCATTCCCAAAACCTAGGCATGGAAACTATCGTCAAATGTTTCCTGGTGAACCCACCATCCGTCGACAAATCACCAAAATGCACCTCCCTTGAGAGGCGGGACCTTCGCAAAGTCCTCTCGTCCGAGGTACCGCATCATCCTTTTCCCATCCTCCTTCCGGGCGCGGATCCAATAGCCTGAAGGTAGGGATGCGAAAAATTTGGAGCGATACATTTTGGTGAACCCGATGTGAATGCATCATAACCTTTTGAAAACAAAAGCAAAAACAAACAAAAACAAAAAAAAAAATTAGAACAACTAAAAATTAGATGCATTTTAAAACATTTAAGGTTCAAAATCATGTTTAGATGGTAGCTCCTAAAAAGGGGTTAGCAGTTACTATAAACGTAGTAAACCAATTAGCAGCCATAGAAGTTAATTCTGTCCTTAGTATCCTTGAAACAAGTAGAAATCAATCCTTGTGGGACGAGCTTATCAAGAGACTTAGTATCATTTCATCTAGGTCCACACAACTTAAACAGATTAAGAGGCTAGTCTTGGATAGAATCCTGGATCCTCATCAATTAGTGTTCTATCATGAACTTCAGAGAGCTTTCCATAGGTGGTTAGCCTATAGGAGAGCTTTAGTATCTTCAGAGTTGTTCAGATTCGAGGAATACCTCGAGAATGCAGACATTGTACACCGATTCCTAGGCCTTGTAGAGGACCAAGAAGTTGTTCTCACAGATAGGGAAAGATGGAATAGAGTTCCTCGTGCTGTGTTATATCGAGAGTATTGCCACAAGATTTCTTTTTATCAACCAGCATCTGAGATAGACAATATCACCATAGCCCTTTTCATCAAATTCTTAAAAGAAAACTTTCAATTTGAAGAAGAACATTTCATGACCCCTGAACAACTTGAACCTGTTAATGATATTCATAAGTTATTCATAGAAGATTAGTTCATCTACTTTCAGCCTTATTATTATTGTGTGCATTTATTGTTTCATTTGCTGTCTTTATTATAATGTTTCAAAGAAAAACTAAAAAACTAAAAAATCAAAAAACAATAAAAAAAAACATAGTAAAAAACTTAAACATTTCATTTACAATATTGCATTAGGTATATATAAATATATACCTTTTAATTTGTTGCATATATATATATATATATAAATATATATATATTTGCTGAAATCAAAACTTAGCACCATGACTAAACTTAGGAATGGTAAAGAAATTTTAGGAGAAGGAGAAGATTGGCTACAAAATACAACTGAAAACCCAAATGTCCTTCTTGGAGATACAAATCCGGAAGGTGAAACTCTAGGACAATCAGATGAAAACTTAGGTGAAGATAAGGAACAAGAAGGAAGTGTTAAAGAATCTTCATCCCCTAGAATAGCTCCAAATGAAGGCATCACTTTTGACAACGCAGAACATTTTCAAAAATTTCTTAATCAACATATCGACGTCCTTAATGTGGCAGTCCGTATTGATAAAGGGGAAATTAGTGATGCTCAAGCAACCTTAGAACGAGCACTTGATATGCAAACTAATCCCTTGTCTTTCATTGATCAAGAAAGTGATAAGGATGGACCATCTAATGCGAATATGGTCACTATAGCCCAAGCCATGAGCAAAAAATAGGTCATCCAACCTCCTAAGCAACCTGTTACTCAACCTAAAATCACTCCCGCACAAAAGAAAATTCCCTTCACTACTTCCTTCCTCCAAACTATTGAGCAAAATGCTTTAAATAGACAAAAATCTAAAACAAAGCCAAATACAAACTTTCAACAATCTACAATACAACACAATCCAACTTCAAAACTCCTCCATAATATTTTTCCTACCAATGTTTTACACAATAGTAACATGGCATCTAATCTGCATGTTCCTCCATCCTACGCCCATAACACTCATGTCAATGCCCCATCGAATCAATATGGGGGGCAAACTAGTAATCTGGAAGCTATGGTGAAACAATTGGCTTCATGTATGGACCAGATAGATCCCTACCGTCCCTCATATAATTATCGAGAGATTTGTAGCCAACCATTGGATCCCATAGTGGTAGCTCAACCATACCCTAAACATTTTCCCATGCCCGTCCTGCCTATCTATAAAGGAACCGAAGATCCCATAGAACATCTTCGTATGTTTAGGATAGCATGTCACGACATATCGCATGAAGACTTGCTATTACTAAAAATGTTCCCCAAAAGTTTAGGTGGAATGGCGTTAGAGTGGTATTATCAATTGCCCACTCATTCCTTAAGAAACTTTGAAGAAACAGTCGAGTCATTTGTTCATCAATTTAGTGCCTACATCGAGAGGCATGTAACTATTAAAGACCTATACAATTTAAAACAAGATAAAGACGAATGTTTTGCTGATTTCTTAGCAAGATGGAGACAATTGATAGGAAAACTACACTTTGTGCTACCCTATAGGGAAATGTTAGACATTTTCATTAACAATTTACAAGAACAACTTTCTTATGAGCTATCAACAACTACTTTGACTACCTTCGATCAAGCTATAGACTTAGCTCGAAGAGTAGAAGATGCCCTCATTAGGAGAGGCCAACTTAGAAAGAAGGATGATGAGAAAACATCTAGAAATCAATATAAAAAGAAACAAAGTTGTCGGTGATGGAGTCATCGACAACGTAAATGTTGCTAATGTCAATGCAACAAAAACAACAGAAAAATTCATCTTGAAACCTCCCGATAAGCCTCCTTGAGAGTTCACTAGATTAAACCAACCTTTATCAACTATTTTACCTCAACTTCTTGAAAGAGGTTTAATCCAATCGCCAGCTATCCGGGAACCTGACCCAAGCATACCCGGATATAGAGCTGATTTGCACTGTGATTTTCATAGAGGTCCTGGACATTCTACCAATGCTTGTAAGAGATTGAAACATAAAATACAAGATTTGATTGACAATAATGAAATGGAAGTGCAAGCCTTCCAACCTAAACAAAACCCTCCTAATAATACTCAAAAGACTGTTCCCCAAAATCAAAATCAGAATGCCAATCAAAATTTAGACATATTTCAACACCCTTTACCAAGACATGGTAAAGAGGTAGCTAATCAAATTGAACATCATAATGTTCCCCCTCCTACCCGATATGTAGGAACCATTAGCGGGCAATTACCTATTCAGGACTCTCACACATTTGACACAACCTTATCCCTGGTTACAACCAGGCCCTTACATAATTTTCAAACTTCTGATTCTAGCGATATAGAGTTAGATAGTGAAAGTGAAGTAGACACTATTCAATCGAATAGTTCTGAAAACGAATCAGATCCTATTCAACCTATCACAGATGCTAATGTTCCAGAAGAACCATTTCCTGAAGAGTCACTACTCGACCTTCTTCTAATGAAGTCCTTCCTTATGAACAAGCCATAAACTCTCAACCGAGACCGTTTCAACGTCGTCACTATAACATTGTAGGTACCATCGAAGTCGTCACCCGACAACAAGCTCAAAATCCCCAACAAGAACCAAACCAGAACGATGGATCAGCTCCATTCGTTTTGAAAAATCCCAATAAAGGAAATCATGCTCCTATTGTTCAACCTAAACCCCCTTACAACATTAATGAGCAATTGTCTAATACCACCGCCAGAATCTCCCTTTTAGATTTATTAAGATCCTCTCCCACCCATAGGGATGAATTGATGCTTACTTTGAGCCGGATGATGGTACCTCAAAACATCCAACCTGAAGCTATGGTCAATACTATCATCACGCGAGAGATTGATTGTATTGACTTTCGGGATAAAGATATCCCACAACATAATTTACACAAGGATAATCCCTTGTATATTACAGACTTTAATTGGGGATGTAGTCGTCAAACGAGTCCCGATTGATAATGGCTCATCTCTAAACATCTCCACCTTTGAATTCTACCAACGATTTGGTTTTAGAAGTGATGAAATGAAGAAGACTGATATGATTATCAAAGCCTTTAATGACGAAACACAAGAAACGTGTGGAGTCATTACCCTCCCATTGCAAGTTGGTCCTAGAACCCTTGAGACAACTGTGTTTATTGTACATTGCCCAAAGTCGTACAATATACTTTTGGGTCGCCCTTGGATTAACGCCATGCGAGCAATCCCATCAACTTTACACCAATGTGTTAAGTTTGAGTTTAAAAATCAGTTGGTCACTATTCATGGTGACCCTAGACCTTTTGATATGTGTGCATTGGCGTAACCAGCTTGGAGTGCAATTTTGCCCCCGCTTCGTCATCCACATATCCTAGTTCTTCTTCATCTAAAACTATGAAATATAAACCCATCACTTCATCTATTCCTCCTCCATTAACTTCATCTTCCCATATAGATCAACCACCTTCTAAACAAATTACTGTAGAACTTCAAAAAGCTCTTAAAACTACAACCAATTCTTCAAGTTCTAATCCCATAAATTCAAAACCTTCAGACACATCTATCATACCTTCCACATCTCAAGACATAGGTAATAAGCCTTCTACATCTTATGCCCTTTCTGATGATCTTTTACCGGATTTATCTACAACCTTAATATCAGAAAAAATGAATGCTTTCATGCAAGATTCAAACCTTTTAAATCAATTGCCGCCATCTCCTCGTACTTTGGGCCTCCCACAACCTATGGGAAGTACTTACCAAGTCGGGAGTTGCGCCTTCATTTACAAAGGATATGACCTGGGGAAGAATCCCTCGTAATATCAAAACCCATCATGATGGATATGCTCGGTGCTATTTTACCAACGACTATATTAAAGCTAAACCCATGATGCTTAAAATGGGATACAAAGGGAAAGGCTTAGGACCTTTCCAAAATGGCATGAAAGAACCTTTCGAGGTAGAACCATGGCCTCGCCCGATGTGGTGTGGGCCTATTACCTAGTAAGGGTCAACCTTTTCCTTTTGAGGATGATGATCATCTCATATGCTATCAAGACTATTTGGATAGACATGTTGATTTGCCTCTTAAAAATCCGTCATTTTCATGCAACATGCTATCCATAGCATACCCCGAAATGATTGCTGATCCCGATGAAGAGTTGGAAGGAGATATCTTCCATGATGTCTCTATTGAAGAGATGTTGTACAACGGGTTTTATTTTGATGGTTCTATACCAACCATAGCTCAACTTGAGGCCGCTGACCCTCAGAACGAATTATCTAAATTAACTTTACAAGAATTACAAGAGTTGGGCGTTTCACCCGCCCCACCTAATTTTGAAAGAGATCTACACATGGAGGTAGAAAATGTCATTAAAATTAATATTGGAACTGAGGACAACCCTCACATAATCAACATTGGAGCAGAACTAAGTCAAGAAAAACAAGAACAATACATTGCATTTCTTAAAGAGTATGAAGATGTCTTCGCTTGGACATATGAAGATATGCCAGGTCTAGACCCTTCTCGTAGTCATGCACCATCTAGTGGTCCATCCGGATGCTAAACCTCGTTAAACAAAAACTTAGAAAAATGCATCCCAAAGTGGCTCGGCTAGTCAAAGGGGAGTTAGAAAAACTCCTGAATGTTATCTTCATACAAGCTATTGATTATGCTGAATGGATCTCCAATGTAGTTCCAGTCACCAAGAAAGAAGCCACCAAAGTTAGGGTTTGCACAGATTTCAGAGATATTAACGCTGCATGCCCTAAAGACGACTTTCCTCTTCCAAATATGGATCAAATTATTGACTTCACTGCCGGAAGTGGGATGATGTCCTTAATGGACGGATTCTCCGGCTATAATCAGATCAGGATAGCTCCTGAAGACCAGGCTAAAATAGCCTTTATTACCCCCTGGGGTACCTTTTGCTGGAAAGTGATGCCATTTGGCCTAAAGAACGCCGGTGCAACTTATCAACGGGCTATGACCTACATTTTTCATGATATGATGCATGATATCCTACATGATTATGTAGATGATATTATAGCGCGCTCTCTTATTGAAGATCATCATTTAGACGATTTAAGAAAAGTTTTTAATCGATTACGAGAATATCTCATTCGATTAAATCCAGCAAAATGTATATTCGGAGTTAAATCCGGCAAGTTATTGGGAGTTTTAGTTTCTTTACGAGGGATCAAAATTGACCCTCTCAAAATTGTGGCTATCACTGATATGCCCGCACCCACTAATATATTTGAATTACGAAGTTTACAAGGTAAACTTCAAGCTATCCGTCGCTTCATTGATAAGTCGGCGGACAAAACTGGTCCCTTTCTTAAACTCCTTAAGAAGGACGTCCCCTTTAATTGGGACACAGAATGTAGAGAAGGACGTCCCCTTTAATTGGGACACAGAATGTAGAGAAGCTTTTGAACTTCTCAAGCAATATCTCCTTAACCCTCCGGTGCTTTCACCGCCTAAATCCGATCGCCCATTTCTTCTATATATTTCTGCTTCGTATTCTCGCCTTAGGAGCTATGTTAGCTCAGCTTGATGATGAAAAACGAGAATGTGCTAATTATTACATTAGCCGCACCTTCATCGCTTATGAAACCCGCTATACAACGTTAGAGAAGTTATGTCTAGCAGTCGTGTTTGCTACGCAAAAATTATGACATTACATGCTTAGCCAAAAAACGTATGTCATTGCCAAATATGATCCTTTAAGATATCTCATGAGTCGACCTTATTTATCGGGTCGCACAACCAAGTGGGTTCTTGCTCTAAGCGAGTTTGATCTCACCTTCATAGGACAGAAGTCTGTTAAGGGTCAAATCATAGCAGATCAATTAGCTGTTGCACCCTTAGAGTCTACTCATCCCCTCATTATCGAGTTTCCCGATGAATGCCTTCAATTAGAGGCAGACCTTGTTGAACAATGGTCCTTATACTTTGATGGAGCCCGATGCATGAGTGGGGTCAAAGGTGCGGGTATTATTTTAATATCTCCACAAAAACATCTTATTCCTCTCGTCCTTCAAACTAACCTTTGCTTGCACCAACAATATCGTTGAGTATGAAGCTCTAATCCTTGGATTACGAGCCGCTTTAGCGCTTAAAATTAAAAACCTCTTAGTTTTTGGGGATTCCCAATTGGTTATAAACCAAATTAATGAAGTTTATCAGACCGTAGATGATAAACTTCGCCCATATAAGGCCTATGTTTTACAACTAATGGCCTTGTTTGATCAAGTTACCTTGGAAGCCATTCCTCGAACTAGCAACCGTGCAACTGATGCTATGGCCGCCGCTGCATCTCTCCTACCCTTGGAGTTAGACGAAGAATATGCTACTATCATCATTCGTCGACTCCAGGAACCCGCTTCACATAAGTCATGCTTAGAGCCTTTGGATGTGTTTCTAATCAAGGAAACTACTCCTGAACCTCGGTATACAGACATATTTGATTTCCTCCAAAATGGGACTTTCCCTGCTAATTCTAATCGCAACCAGCATCGGTTATTACGTCGACGAGCAAGTCGATTTGTAATCATTGGCAATACTTTATATAGGAGATCTTTTGAAGGTATCCTATTAAGATGTCTAAATTTAGAAGAGTCTAAATCAGCCTTAAGTGAAGCCCACGATGGATCTTGTGGAGGACACTTTAGTGGTAGCGTCATTGCTAAAAAGCTCCTTCGGATAGGATACTTTTGGCCTACCATGGAAACGGATGCACATGAATATGTGCGCCATTGCGACAAGTGTCAAAAACATGCCGACCTTGTCCATGCACCTGCACAAGAGCTGCAGGCTATTTCTTCTCCTTGGCCCTTTTCTAAATGGGGCTTGGATATTATTGGTAAAATTAATCCCGTGTCTTCCGATGGACATAAGTTCATCATAACTGCCACTGAGTATTTCACGAAGTGGGTTGAAGCTATGCCTTTAGCTTCCTGCACCGGTTCACAGGTCTCTAAATTCATTTTTAATCAAATCATCCGTAGGTTCGGAATTCCTGCAAATCTCATCTCTGACAATGGAACTCCGTTCAAAAATAAAGATGTTAAAAAATTATGTCAAAAATATAAGATTCAACATCGCTGGTCTACTCCCTATTATCCTCGGGGTAATGGTCAAGCAGAAGCTTCTAACAAAACTCTAATCAAAATTCTCAAAAGACTAGTCAATAAAACTGGCCGTGACTGGCATATTCAATTATATCCAGCCTTGTGGGCTTATCGAACTAGTGTTCGAACCCCCACGGGCACTTCACCATTTGTTTTGGTATATGGTGCCGAAGCAGTTTTTCCATTTGAATTAGAAGTTCCTTCTTTGGCTCTGCTACTTCAAGACACCGAAGTAGGAGATGAATATCGCATCGTGCAGACTCAACCACTTGAACTCCTAGATGAAAAACGCATCAATGCTTTAGAGCATCTCCGTGCATACCAAAACAAGCTTAAAAGAGCATATAATAAGAAAGTTCGTCATCGATCCTTTGAGATTGGCGACCTTGTTTTAAAAGAAAATCAAAAGAATACAAATGCAACCAAAGAACTGAAAGGTAAATTTGAGCCCAACTGGCTTGGACCATACATCATTACTGCAAAATTTGAATCAGGAGCATATAAATTATCTACCTTAGATGGTAAAGAACTTAAAGAACCCATGAATATTTTACATCTCAAACGTTATTATGCATAAATTTGATTATTTCATCCATGTATATATTTGTTCAAAATCATTATCGTGTATTTCTTTTCAATTTATTCAAAAACCTCAAAAACATTCATAAAATCTTCAAAAATCTTCAAAAATATTTATTGCATTTATTTAAAGCACTTGTAAAGTTCCTTTTGCTCCAAAACAAAAATCAACATAAAAATCCAAAAACAGCTATATGCTTGACTCTTTCGAAACCAAAACAATATACATAATAAAGAGAGAGTCAACATTCTCAAAACTTTCTCAAAATCATTATTTTCTTACAATTATTGCAATTATATGTTTCAACTTATTTTGGATAAAACTAGCATTTATTTGGCATCCCTCACTTGCACACTCACAACAATAAATATCTTGATTTTATCTGGCATGATTACTAATCTCTCTTATATCAAAGTTCACAAAATTCAATTAAATAAAGTTTGAGCATAGAGAATTGATCTTGTTATTTACTTAAACCAAGCACATCTTTTCACAATAAAATGATTATATTTGTAATTTCCATGTTTTGCTACATAGTAGAACCGATTTCTTGAGTGAAAAGTTTCCCTTGCTATCCTATCATGCACATGGTCTAGAATCTTTGAGAATTGGCAAAAGGACAAGCTCACCCCTACCCGTAATAAAAATCCCTTGCTCTACAAACTAATCCGAGCAAGTATCCCTAGAAAAAGAAAAAGAAAAGAAAAATTCAAGAAAAAGAGAAAAGAAAAATGTTATGTCAAGAATGTTCCAAGCATTATCAAGCAAAAGAAATACAAAAAGAAAAATAAGCAAAGTTCAAAAGAAAGCAAGAAAAGCAATAAAATCCCTTTCCCTACCCTTTGAAAAGAAAAGAAGGGTGAATGAGCTTGAATCCCCGGAATTCTCAATTATTCGAAAACCGTGAGGTAAGCCCCATAACAGGTGGTTTGTGCCCAACCTGCTTGGCCTTGGGTAACTCCTAGCGTGGCGATATGTCCGTCACATTAGCGACCTTCTTTTGTACAGCACCTATGTCTCGCTTATGGATTAGCTAGCTCTTGATAATCCGATCTACATAGTAGCCTAGTATGGTTATATGCATCTACATCATGGTTAATGAACACTTATTTGGTTTCTTCAAATCACTTGTATCATAGTATCTTGCTCAAAACTCGTAAATGAACAATGCAATTGCACACACATTTGTATTTGAGAGATTTTGTCTATCATTATGATAAATCAAGATTGGCAATGAATTCACTTATGCACATGGGATTCCTTATAAATCTAACTTTTTGTCTTCAAAATACTTTGAAATATTATTTTTGCAAACTTGTTTGGAATAAACCAAGTACAATTATTTACCACAAAGACAACTATATAATAGAAAAAATCAAAAATTTCAATCAAAACATATCATATATATCTTATCGACTTTCGCAACGATGGTATAGTTTCAAAACCAAAATTGGAATTTTATGCTTAGCGCAAGTCCTCATTATCATATTTTCTGTTCATCAAAAATTAATCATGCAATAAAACTATCCTTTCTTTGATCTTCGCGATGATGGTATAAGTCTATACCTACATATTCTATGCCTAGCGCAAACCATTGTAACAATTTTATTTCCCGATTTATCAAAGATCATACAAAACATATGACTTCATTTTTTTTACAAATTATGCTTTTCAAAAGCAAACACATTTTTATTATTTCATATCATTATGTCAACCTTTGCATTTTGCAATGATGGTATAATTCTTAAGGAATTATTCAACAATTTTTATCACACTTAGGAATTTATGCCTAGCAAAAATCATTTTACAATATTTCATGCATAATATTTTCATGGAAATCTGAAAGCAAACCATCATCATCATCATTTGCATCATCACAACAAAGTCTTAAGACAATCTCTTAAGCACTCTTTTCTTTTAACAATATTTCTATCCCGGGACTAGCTTGACGACCGAGTGAGCAAGCGACTCCATGAAATGGTCTATAATAGCGACAATGTCCTTTGAAATTATTGTTAGAAATCTCTTTTTATTTTTATCACATTTCATTACAACCAATCAATTTGTTACATCAGATTATTTCATTTAAAATATTTATAGCATGACATCCAAGTTATAATATTTTCCAAAATGACATAATTACATGAATCATCAATAAAATCATTACATCAATCAACTCAATCAATCAATCAAACATAAAAAGCATCATAAGCATCACATAAGACAAGTCATATGATCAAAAAAATATCTCATCTATATATATCAACAAAATATATACATCATCAAAACTGGATTGGTATGCCACAATCTGTACCTCGGCATACTCAATCCTCTATCAATACAAGTATAATACAATATCAGTAGCAATATCCCGCCCTCTAGCCTCGAGAGCCTCTAGAGCTCTTGGCCTCATCTCCTCCCCCGCCCTACGGAGGACGAGGTGGTCCCATCATAGTATGTGTGGTACTGCGAGTCCTCGTCGTCGACCGGGATGAGCTCCTCGTCGACCCTGTCCTGATAGGATCTGCTATGGCAGGTGGCACCCGTATCCTCTCGGCCCTCCGGCACCGCCCGGTAGTATAGGGCCCGATAGAATGCGGTCCGAGAAACCGACCGCATCAGCTCCCCGAGTGCTCACCCCTCCGCCTCGTGCCCCGAGACGAGCATTCTCGTCTCGTAGCCGCGACACCTCAGCCTGGTGCTGTGCAGCCGCATCCTGTAACGTCTGCACCTGAGCTCGTAGATGATCTCTCTCTGCCCGGAGAGTAGCCATCTCGCTACTCTCTCCAATGTCCACGCCCTTGCCCTTATCGAGCGATGGTGGCCTCTGTGGAGATGGGGGTCTCGCCTCCCTCCTCTCCCTCTCCCTCTGTCGCGGCCTCTCCTGTGCCTGTGGCCTCCTCTGCTCTCCTCTATCGTGACCCCGGGCTGCCTCTACCGCCGCCTGGCACCGCCTCCCTATCCGACGCACAACTGCGTGGATCGATCCCTGAGCCCTCGTCATCCGAGGAGGGCGGATGCCTACGTACCAGGCATCGTAGCCATCGGCTACCCCTCGCGTCGTCCCCATCCACCGGCCGAATGGGGGCATCGTCCACGTCCCGACTCCAGAATCGCCGCATATCCGGAGCCCCGCTAACCGTGGTGTTATCCCGGACGGTCCGAGAAAACTCATAATCCCCGAGAGATGGGATCCCCTATCGTAGACCGAACTGTCGCAACACTCGATCGTAGCGGTGGAGCTCCACCTCCCCCATCTCCATCCACAGCCAGCAGACTCACCTGATGCGAGCCACCTCCCGTGCATCCTCTCGCCCACCCCGGATGCCGCCTCCATGGCCTCCAGGTGATCCGGTCCTGGGACCAAGTCATCCAAAGAGTCTCCGGGACACCGGCAGGTCGATCCGTCGCCGTGCCCCTCTCCGGAGCCACCAGGAGAAGACTCGGGGCCTCTCCCCGTCAACCCTCGTCGCTGGAAGCCCTACCGGCCTCCGCACCGCAATGTGCTCCCAAGCACCAAACCCGTAGGAGCGATGTCATGACCAGACATCGCCCGCCCTTGTACACGACCCCGTAAAGGATCCTGTACAGCCGGCATAGAACAAAGCTGCCCCAAGAAAATCTATAGCCATGGTCGCGCATGTCGCAGATCACATCTGCCAAGATCCATGGTACCCTGCATCCGCTCTGGTGGCACAGCAGAAGTCCACCAACCACCCCAGCCAAAACTCGTGTCAGTGTAGATGCCCTGGGCATCTGGCGCAGTGCCTCGATGTTCACTCCGCCCTTCTCCAGGGCGAAGCTCGGGTCACCGCAGAGTCGTCCCATCGCGTGGCCCTGATTGGCCATAGGTGTGATCATCCTCCCTTGTATGGGGATTCTAAGAATCCTCCATACATCCTCTAGTGTGGGAGTCATCTCCCCTGTCGGTAACCGGAAGCATGAAGAGCCCGGTACCACCTCTCTCGCTAGGGCCGTCGGTAGCCCCATGTCGAGAGAAACCTGCGGCATCTCTCGCCACATGCCGCAAGCCGGCCCGTGCCGACAGATCCCGCTCTTCCCGGGTGAGAGCGGCCAAGTCGTCTCTCAGCCCGCCGTATTTCCACTCTCTCGCTCTTTAGTAATCCTCTCTCGCAAGCATAAACAATCAAAACAACAAACAATCATTAATAACAATTTTAGCAATCAATAATGCAACTTAAAGATCAAATTTTTGCAATTGATGATATCGCCCACTATTGGCCGATATCGTCCAAAATTTGAGCAAAATCGTCTCCGATTTCGCGTGTCGAAATCGTCTCTAATTTGACGAAATCGTCCCTTTTTCGCCGATTTCGCCCTTGGGCGAAATTGACGAACTTGAGACGATTTCGTCGAACTAGGGACGATTTCGTCCGGACGACGTCGATGGCCAAAAACGGCCGCGATGCTCAAAATTCATCCTAAAATTCATTTACAAAGCATGTAAATTCAAATTAAATCAATCTAAACTAAGTTTAAACCCCTACCCGTAGACCGCGGTGGACCTCTGCAGATCTGTGCACTGTCTCTACCATTTTTGCTCCAAAGCTCTAAAAACAGTAAAATGAATAGTAAACAATGAATTAGGGTTTTACCCTATTTTTCTTAATTTTATTCAAAATAATTCACAAATAATTTTTGCTTTTCCGTGTTTTTACCTCAAACGTTCGATTTGGGTAAAAACACGGAGGGGGCACCATAGTAAGCTGTCGTACGATTCGACCAAGAATCGTCGCCTAAAAATGGGAATAATTTTTTGCTTTCTCGTAGATCGAGAAGAACTCATCTTTAACGCATTTTCTTCGAAAAATTCGCTAAAGAGGGGGCAAAATGTAGCACCCTAAAATTGGCGCAAGAAAATTGGAATAATTACATTCACCTTAGTAAATAAATTTAAATTCAAATTTAACCTCCCAAACCGCCCGTTAACCGCCGAGAAACCCGTTTCCTCTTTTTTCGCGCCATTTTTAGCAGCTTGTTTTGACCGCTTGACGATATCGTCTCCGATCGTACGATATCGCCCCGCATTTGACGATTTCGTCTCGGACTAGAACGTCCAGTACGATTTTGTCGCAAAACTGAATTTGCATAGTTGGAATCCGCTCCAACGGGTCTCCAATCCGGGCATAAGCATGTCTGCACCGTTGGGACCCTTCCCCCGTTGGAGATCTCCCAAATTGGGATGATCTCCAACCTCCCAACAACTATCCTATGCCTATTTAACTCTAAAACTTTTCCTTCCCCAACCCCCGGCTGAATTTTTATGTAAATCAACTCCCTATGCGCTAAAACACTTCAAATTTGCTCTTGCACTAGTCCTATATTAATTTTATTGCAGGTACACCACTGGTTTTCAGCCGGAGCCAGCACCTATCGCAACCGACGAACCTCGTCAAGATCAGAGGCGATCTCGTCAAATTCGGGACGATCTCGTATCGATGCGAGACGATTTCGACTGTAGCATACATCGAGGCAATCCGTGCTCGGAGTTTGCTCTTCTTTCTCTTTTATCTCGTCATTTTATGCTATAAATTAGATTGTCTATTCAGCTTTTATACTATATTGCATCCGGAGTTCACCCATTTTGTCTAGTTTGCATATTAAGATCATATTCTCGCTATCTAAACACAGTGATTTGCATTTACTTTTGTTCTTGCATATTGTTCAATACTCATATTACTTTTTCATATAGTTTGCCCCCGTTTACAAAATAGAATTTCTTGTATTTCGCATCTCGTTTGTCGTTTTGCAGTGTCTCTCGATGAATTCGTCCGACGAATTCATCGATTGCAGTACGATCCTGTCGCTTTAGACGATTTTATCAAATTGAAGGCGATTCTCGTTGAATTGCAGACGATCCAGACTGCTACAAGTAATCAGAAACTTCATCAGACTTCCGGATCAGGTAATCTTCATTGGCCTCCTGCAAATTCTCTATTTTTGCTTTCTTTTCTGTTTGCTGTATTCATTTAAATTGCATTTTCATGTAGTTTAAGTTAGAATCATTCGGCCAAACCTAGGATGAATGCTTAAAAATAAAACGAACTCATCTAAAACTCATTCCCAAAACCTAGGCGTGGAAACTGCCGTCAAATGTTTCCTGGTGAACCCACCATCCGTCGAAAAATCACCAAAATGCACCTCCCTTGAGAGGCGGGACCTTCGCAAAGTCCTCTCGTCCGAGGTACCGCATCATCCTTTTCCCATCCTCCTTTCGGGCGCGGATCCAATAGCCTAAAGGTAGGGATGCGAAAAATTTGGAGCGATACAGTTGGCTTCCTATGGTAGCGTAAATTTAAGGTAGAATGGCATGTAAACCATTCTAGAGTCTTTGTTGAATAATTATACTTCCTATCTCTTGGTAACATTTATCATTTTTTGGCCTATTTTTCAGAACATTTTTCTTCTATAAAATATAGAGTTCACTATTGTTACTTCCTTTTTCCAAAATCAACTAAAAAGGGGTATATTTAGACCCTTGTCAGAAACCTATCCCATTTCATCATCTCTTCAAGCCATTCAAAATAAAGGGTATTTATAGAAACATATTTTTAGAATCAAGTGTGTTGGGACCCTTGTGGGAGGCCTATCACATTATGATTGTATCTTAAAATTGATTAAAATAAGAAGTATTTATCACAATAATTTTTCAAAAGTGCTTCAAAGGATTCTTTTATGTTTTGCTCCTAGTGTGTGAACAAACCTGCCACTTCTACTAGTTGGTTGTGTATTAGTGGTTGATTGTAATGTATTGGTCATTAAGAGGATATGCACATGATTAGAAAGAAGTACTAAACCAAGAACTATCAGTAAGTAGCATCACAACACTCCTCCAAATATTACAATTTTTTATTAGTGTCTTATTTTTTCCTTAAATACCATGGCTTTGCCTCCTCCCAACACCACTCCATCTCCTCCTCCAAATAACTATTGGAAATATTAAAGTGTTGTGTTGTCATTGATGTCAAAGGTTTGATGTCAAAGGATTGATGTCATAGGTTGATGTCAAAGAGAGCTTAGCATGGCAGAAATATTCTCCTATGGTTGGATAATTATGCAAGGCAAGGTTCATCTCAAGGCAAGGAAATTGGCAAAAAGATAAGGTTATAATATTTATTTCTAAATATTATACACAAGGGACAAAGGTTTGTAAGAGGAAGCAAAGCAAAGGTTCATGAGGTTTGATGATAAAAATAACATGGTACAAGCTTGGAAAAGGAAAGGTTCATGTGGGTTGATGTTAAAAAGTTAAGGAGTATAATATTTAAATATTATAAAAAGGTTTTAAAAAGGACATGGACCAAGGCTTAAAAGACAAGAGGAAAAATATTTAAAAGTAATGGACCATGGTCTAAAAGGACAAGAGGAGAAAGGAGTTTAATTTCAATAGACCAAGGCTTAAAAATAATAAACATTATAATATTTTTAATATTATAATGCCAAGTTTTTAAAAGGAGGATGGCACCAAAAATAAGTTTGAATTTGAGCACCAACGTAGACCAAGGTAAAGGAGGGCACACCATGTTATTCGAACGCCGACGTAGACCAAGGCAAAGGAGGGCACACCATGATTATTGGAGCACCGACATCATCCAAGTAATGAAGGCAAATGTATATATACCCAAGGTTTTACCTTAGGAAATCACCATCGTGTATTGCGCATTTATTCCCATTCGAGAAGTGAGCAAATGAATGACAAAGACAACAGGTATTTTTAGGTGCAGAGTTTGGAAGATATTCGTCGAAGCATTGAATGACATCATGCCTACTGGTGTAGCACAGTTGGTCACTGGTCGTGTGTTAAGTGATGGGTAGAGAGAGGTCTTGGGGTCGAGTCCCCTCGATGATGGTTTTGGGTAGAAGGGCTTTTTCACTGTTTCAAGGTAGAGTTGGTTAAAACATGTGGGCCACCATTTTGAGTCACCAAGTCATGCTAGCATGAATGGTCATTGAGTGCTTTGGAGAAGGAGGCAGGAGAGTGTTATCCTGCACATTGGTAGAATTCGAATCATGGTAGCACATGAGAGGTATTTTTTGTTGAGTGCAAAAATTAGAGGTATAAAGTTTGATTAATTATTTTTTGTAAGGTGCAAAGGTGGTTGAGAGTAGTATTTATTTTTGAGTGTGTTATTGAGTATATTGTTGTGTATGCATAGGAGTAATAAGGGTGTGAAAGGATTAGCACATGTGTTAATTATCTTAGAGGGAGTCATAAGGTGTATATAGGTTGTTTTATTTGTGTAATATTTGCATGAAATAAAAGTGACATCTAGGTGTTTTTGGTAATGGTTGAGAGTTGAAATATTGCTTTCTAGAAAGGAGAGAAAAGGGTGTATTTGAGTTCATTATACTTTGTAATTTTTGCATATCATAAGAAAAAGGTTTAAGGATTCTACAAGTTGCTTTTTGTGAAGATAAAAGAAAATAATAGAGTATTATTTTCAGCCTTACTATGCACATATTTTGAGGAGATTTTTCATGAGGATGACTTGAGGAATGTTTTGCTATCTAACCCTTGAATTGGCACAAGAAAGATAAGTTGTTTTTGAGACAGGTTTTTGAGGGCACATCTTCATCAAGCATTTTGAGGTATGGTGGTTTAACTCTTTCTCTAGGTGGTTGTGCTTTGAGAAAGTAATTTTAAGGTGGAGATAAAAGGGTTGATTAGTGTGTATTGTTGGAAATATTTGAGCTAGGGTTTGAGAACAAATTGTGCATCATTGATTAGTGAAATTAGAAACACTTGTGTAAGGGTTTGAGAACTACATGTGCTTCATTGTTGAATAAAAGTGGAAACACTTGTGCTAGGGTTGAGAACAAGTTTGTGCATCATTGTGAAGTATTTGGGCATTGATTTGAGTGACATTGAAAGTGATTGTGAAAGTGTTTGAAATCAAGTTTTGTGAAACAATTTGCATTGGGCCTAAATTGCATTGCATATTATTCTTTATATGTTCTTGAAAGAATTTTGGGTAGAATATGTCTGAATTGCCTAGTTGAAGAAAGCATTTCTGAAAGAGATACAAGCATTGTTTTGAACATCATTTGTGTGCAAGATTTGGGATTGGTTGAGCATGTGCTATGAGTTGTTTTGAGCATGTCTTAAGCAGTGTTTAAGCAAGTATTATGAGCAGTTTTTGAGCATGTGTTATGAGAAGTTTTGAGCATATGTTATGAGAATTTTTGAGCATGTGTTATGAGAAGTTTTTGAGCATGTGTTAGAGAAGATTTGAGTAGAGAAAGTAAGTAGATTAGAGAAATATTGTGAGCTATTTTGATCAGGCCTTTTGAGAAGGCTTGTGAGCTATTCTAAGCAGGATCTATGTACAGGTTTGAAGTATATTTGAGCAAGTCTTATGAGAAGACTTGAGATAGAGTTGAGATATATTTGTGCATGTAATATATGCATATTTGGGATAGAGTTGAGATAGATTTGTGCATGTAATATGTGCATATTTGGGATAGAGTTGAGATAGATTTGTGCATGTAATGTGTGCAGATTTGGGATAGAGTTGAGATATATTTGTGCATGTAATGTGTGCATATTTGGGATAAAGTTGAGATAGATTTGTGCATGTAATGTGTGCAGATTTGGGATAGAGTTGAGACATATTTGTGCATATAATGTGTGCAGATTTGGGGTAGAGTTGAGAGCAGATTTATGAGTAGACTTGAGCAAGTCTTGTGAGAAGACTTGAAGCAGGTTTTAGATAGATTTATGAGTAGACCTGAGTAAGCCTTGTGAGTAGGCTTGGAATAAAGTTAAGCAGAAGTGTGTACCAAATTTGGAGGTGACCAGAGAAAAGGATAGAATTCTCCTATGGATAGAGTTCCATGAACCAGACCAGCAAGGGGATAGAGTTCTCCTATGGATAGAGTTCCATAAACCAGAGCAAAGGGATAGAGTTCTCCTATGGATAGAGTTCCATAAACTAGAGAAAAGGGGATAGATTTCTCCTATGGATAGAGTTCCACAAACTAGACCAGTAAGGGGATAGAGTTCTCCTATGGATAGAGTTCCACAAACTAGAGTAAAGGGGATAGAGTTCTCCTATGGATAGATTTCCATAAACTAGAGTTAAGGGGATAGAGTTCTCCTATGGATAGAGGTCCATAAACTTGAGCATAGGGGATTGAGATCTCCTTTGGATAGAGGTCCATAAACATTGTAATAGGGAATTGGTTCCCAAGATATTTGTTGAGAAAATTTAGAAGAAATATTTTCTCCATGGACGTAGCCCACATTGGGTGAACCATATTAAATCTATGTCTCTCATTGTGTGTGATGATATGTGCATTGCTTTGTTGTTGCTATTGATGATATTGGTTAACACTACTTTGGAAAGATATTGCAATTGATAACATTGGATAATATTGTTTGGGAAAGAAAAGTAAAAGTTTATCTTATACTATTCACCCCCCCTCTCAGTATAAGCTTGTGTTCTTCAATTGGTATCAGAGTGGGTTCCTTTGAAAAATTCTAACAACTTGAAGGAAGATCTTACAAGAACATATATGGCTTCTCATAATGGATCTTCAACAAATAAGGCTCCAATATTTGATGGGAATAATTATGCTTTCTAGAGTATGAGGATGAAGACTTATTTGATGGCACAAGGATATGAAACATGGCAATCTATTGAGGATGGGTTCACACCTACAACTACTCCTCCCACAGATAAGGATGACAAGCAATTATATGTAAATAATTCCAAGGCTATGAATGGAATCTTAAGTGGATTACGTGAATCAAAGTTTGTGAAAGTTATGCAATGCAAATCAGAAAAAGAAATATGGGATAAATTGAAGTAAACATATGAAGGAGATAGTAAGGTTAAGTTGGCAAAAACTTCAAACTCATAGAAGGAGGTTTGAAGAGTTGAAGATGAAATATGAGGAAGACATTGCTAAATACTTACTCCATGTTGATGAGGTTGTTAATACCATGCGTGGACTTGGAATGGATATTGAGGACTCTAGTGTTGCTTAGAAAGTATTAAGATCACTCCCTATGAGGTATGATGCAAAGGTTTCAACAATAGAAGAGATGAAGGATCTCGATAAGTTGACAATGGATGAGTTACATGGAATTCTCATAGCTTATGAGATGAGGACAGAAAAATATCAAAATTCCAAGAGAGAGGCAGCATTCAAAGTTTCAAAGAAGACAAAATATAAGGAACCAGAATCAAGTAATGAGTCAAGAAGTAATGAAGAAGCTAACTATGTGAGAAGAAATAAGAAAGACTCAAGAAAACACAAAGATATGAAGACTATGAAATGTTTTAATTGTGGTAATTTTGGTCACTATGCATCTAATTGTCCACAAGCTGGAAGTAGTAGCAGTGAAGAGAAACAAGATTATAAGAAAAAGGAAGAAAGAAAATACAAGGCATGAAAATAAAAATAGGTATGGTCAGGGCAAGCATGAAAAGAAGTTCTTTCAAAGGCACAAGAAGAGTTTCTATGTTGAAAGAGCAAGCAGTGCTTCAAGTGACAGTGATGAAAGATCCTCAGATAGTGAAAAAGAAGAGATTCTATTTTTGGCAATAGAAGAGGAAAATGACACTCCTATTGAAGATCAAGTAGAAGAAGATGCTCCTATAATTGAAGACCTAGAGGAAGGTTCAAGAAAGGAAGAAGAGGCCATAGTTGATCTAGAAGAGGAACTTATTGTTGCTCTTAGAGAGTTGAAAAGAGTTAGAAAGCAGAACTCAAGACTAAAGGCTCAAGTTCAAGAAGATGAGGAAATAAAGGAAAAGCTTCTACAAGATCTCAAAAATTTAAAAGGTAAGGCAAGGAGATTTAAAGAATTCATGGTTGAAAAGTTAGAGGCAAAAGAGTCAGAATGTGAAATATTAGAACATGAAGTGGTTTCTCTAAGGATGGAAGTGAAATATTCTAAGGATAAGTTGCACATATTTGGAAAAAGTTCAAAATCTTTGGATAACATTATCAATGCACAAAGATCTTCATTTATCAAAATAGGACTTGGTTTTGAAGAAGGTCAAGAGGTACAAAAAGAGGAGTCAAGCTCAAAAGAAAAGGAAGTTTCAGAGGAAGATATTGGAGAAGAATCTAAGACCTATGTTGATAAGTTGAAGAGTGGAAGCTTCATTGAGAAAGAAAACAATGCACAAACAAGAAACATGGATCATCACAGAGAAGGCAAAGAAAGGACCAAGAGACCAGATTTTTCAAGACAAGATGAATATTTCTTCCAAGGGCATTATTTTTCATGTAATCATTTTGGTCACAAAGCTATGCATTGCAGGGTTCATGGAAAGAAGGATTATGGCTTCACTAAGAGGAACTTCAACTCATTCGAAGATGGATATTTCTTTCAAGGTTATTGCTACTCATGTAATCACTTTGGTCATAAAGCTATACACTATAGGGTTCATGACAAAAATGATTATGGCTTCACCAAGAGGAACTTCAAGTCATTTGCACCTTCCAAGAACTACAACATCAGGTGTTACAATTGCAATAATTTTGGGCATAAGGCTAAGTGGTGTAGAATAGAGTTTCCAAAACTTCCAGAGACAAGCAAGAATAGGGACACTCAAAAGGATCAAAAGGGTATGACTACAAAGGTGTTGAAAAAGAAGGTTGTAAAGAAAGAAGAGCATTGTAAGTTGGGAGTAGATTTACTCCCACCCCAAAATTGATCACCTCAAGGAGAGGAGGTGGTGAGGGGGCTGAGCTAAGAGTCTTATATTTAGCCCCAAAGGAGCCCTTTTCCATTGATGTCAAAGGGGGAGAGTTTTAGTAAGGGGAGAGAAATCAGTAAGGGGGAGCAACTTCTCAGGGGGAGCAAATTTGGAATCCAGTGGTAGTAAAAGAATTGTTTTGTGAAAGGGTTACCATCAATGACAAAGGGGGATATTGTTGGAAATATTAAAGTGTTGTGTTGTCATTGATGTCAAAGGTTTGATGTCAAAGGATTGATGTCATAGGTTGATGTCAAAGAGAGCTTAGCATGGCAGAAATATTCTCCTATGGTTGGATAATTATGCAAGGCAAGGTTCATCTCAAGGCAAGGAAATTGGCAAAAAGATAAGGTTATAATATTTATTTCTAAATATTATACACAAGGGACAAAGGTTTGTAAGAGGAAGCAAAGCAAAGGTTCATGAGGTTTGATGATAAAAAGAACATGGTACAAGCTTGGCAAAGGAAAGGTTCATGTGGGTTGATGTTAAAAAGTTAAGGAGTATAATATTTAAATATTATAAAAAGGTTTTAAAAAGGACATGGACCAAGGCTTAAAAGACAAGAGGAAAAATATTTAAAAGCAATGGACCATGGTCTAAAAGGACAAGAGGAGAAAGGAGTTTAATTTCAATAGACCAAGGCTTAAAAATAATAAATATTATAATATTTTTAATATTATAATGCCAAGTTTTTAAAAGGAGGATGTGTTATGGGGATTTCCTGCTTACCTCCTTAAGCTTTGTCACATCATAGGAATCCCAAAAATCATAATGAGTATTGTAGAATCTGGTGGATCTACCTATTTGACCTAAGAATAGATTACCTATGAGGCTCTAGACAGACCATGTCGGGTAAGGAAACCCTAGACAACGGGTGCAGATATTTACCATTGTAACATGATCACCCATGTTCTACTAGATTTGATGATATTATATTTTCTTTGTTATTTTATGACCAAACCAAGCATTGTTAAAACACATTAAGACCAGACCGGTGCCATGTCCATTGGGTAGTCATAGCAAGTTTAAATTTTATGAACCAAGAAAATAATAGTGAAGAGAAACTAGTTTGTCCACATTCATTCAAATGATGTAATAAATGGAAATGATTAAACTAGTGAAAGAAGGCATCATTTACACATTCAGATTATTGTAATACACAAATGAGCAAGACACATAAGCCATAAACACAAGGAATACCAAGAATAGAGTTGGAGCTTATATTCATATAAAAATATTTACATATGAGAAGACCGATAAAATGCTTAGATATTATATGATAATAGTCACAACAAAACCCCTATTCAAATATTGTAACATGGGGTTATTTCTCTCCATCCTAATTGTAGTGATGTAAGAGTCTCTAACTCTAGTGCATCCACAAGAAATGATCTTAGTAGATAAATCTTCCTTGACAATCTTCATATAGATGGCAGAAGAAAATATGATGTAAGAGACACAGGGATTAACACAGAACAAGAAATACAACTAACACATAAAACACAACTATACCTGGACTTAAGTTTTCTCTCTCAGAGGTTTGATGAAGATTGCCACCACTGTAATGGTATTCTATATATAGAGTTGGGTGTTGAAGAGGGGCTACAACTGATTTTCTTATCGACCCTCCATTTGGCATGATATTCTCTTCCTCATAAAAATATGGTAAAATTAAAACTGAGCACATGGACCGCATCCTCCATATCACAAGGGTGATGGTTATTATTGTGGGCTATCCTTCCTGCTATCCTAGGCTAGCGACTAGGTAGTGCTTGGATCGTGAGATTCACCTGGTGAACTAGGTCCCACTGTCCCTTCGAGACTATATATTTTGATCAATGTATATCCATACCTCATCGTGAAAGGTCAAATCAAAAATTAAAAAGTTGATATCTTGCATGGCCTGGTTCACTTGCTCTTTGGACCATTCCATGGTGTTCTCAGTGAAAACACATAGACGGTATACCATTTCTACCAAAGGGATGACCTGTTTTGATAATTTTACATCTTGACTAATGTTGAAGCTTTGTATTTTATTTAGCATGAACTCTTTGACATTAGGATCTTGGATGAATTCATTGAGAGAAAATCTAGAGTCGCTTAGCTCATCCTCGACCTCCTAATCAGTGCTGGTGACTTCATGGCTAACAGTGCCAACCACTTCACAGACCTACGATCAAGGTTTAATCCTCTTTTCAACCAGTTTTAGTAGTAGGTTTATATTTCTATTTGTTCATTTAGATAGATTTAATATAGATTGATTTTCTATCTTCTCATTAGACTGTTAGAATCATTGATCTAGGGTAGATTCCTTTCATTTTCAAGTATTAGTCAATGTTAAACTAGATGTTATTATTTTCATGCATATATGCTTTCAATGCTTAATTAGGATGTTGGATGACTAGATCTATGTCTCTTTTACATTCCTTGTGGTAAATTTATCATGTTTAGCATAGATTCATGTCTTCATGTGCTTTCTTGATTTCATGTTTCTTATAGCATCTTTTATGCAAGATTTGGATTAAAGGCCTCATCAAGAGAGGCTACCTTTGATTTTAATATGTTTCTTGTTGTTTCTTGAACGTAGGGTTAACAGGGTCTTTCCATTCAAAGTAGCAATTTTCTATAATCATGAAGAGGAAGGATACACTTAGAGTAGTTCGTGTCAACCTAGGAAGCCTACGGATTACACCTACCCATGTGTGGGGAATTTCTATGATTGTAATAATTGTATCACATTGGGAATCCATAAGAGGGATGGATATATAATCATATTTTTATGGAAATATAATAAAATAAGCCCTTATTTGTGGTTATTTGC
Organism: Wollemia nobilis; assembly: GCA_028583015.1. Classification (NCBI taxonomy): domain Eukaryota; kingdom Viridiplantae; phylum Streptophyta; class Pinopsida; order Araucariales; family Araucariaceae; genus Wollemia; species Wollemia nobilis. The sequence goes on from JAQPPZ010000523.1 coordinate 30,048,100, forward strand.
AAATTCCTTCATTATTGTATGCTTCATGTGATTTTTAGTTACTATTAGCTTAGGTGTATGCATCCTAGATTGCCACAAAACATCTTATGAATAGTGTTGTCATATGTTATAAGTGAAATAATCTTGGGCATAAGGCTAGATGATGTAAAATGGTATTGCCTAAATTAAGCAAAAAGAATACAACTTCAATAATTAGGAAAGAAAGAAAAGGGCATGAAAAAGTTAGATCAATGTTCGTACAAACTACTCTTCATGTTCAGGACATGAGAAAATAATGGTACCTTGATAGTGGGTGTTCTAGTCACATGACAGGAGATAAAAGTAAATTTCTAGTACTCAAAGAAACTGATGGAGGATTAGTAATATTTGGTGATAATGGATCAACAAAAAATTACGGAAAAGGAACTCTGAGTCTAGATAATGGGAAAACAAAAATAGAGAATGTACTGTATGTCAAGGGGTTGAGGCACAATCTACTAAGTGTGATCTAAATTTGTGATCAAGGGCACATGGTTACTTTTCATCCAAGTAGGTGTGAGATTAGAAAGTCTAAAACTAGAAAACTTATTGCAAATGCAAATAGAACTACAAACAATCTCTACATGTTAAGTGAGATTAAATAAGAAAAGTGTTTTCTATCACAAGAAGATGAGATTTAGTTGTAGCATAGAAGAAGGGTCATTTGAACTTTGAAAACATAGTGAACATAAGCAATAAAAAGGCTGTCATGGATTTAACCAAGCTAAAAGGCCACAAAACATAATATGTGCACCTTGTCAGCATGGAAAACAAACTAGAACAAGTTTCAAATCAAAATTTTTATGTCATCTGAACCATTGAAACTAATACATACTGATCTATGTGGTCCTACCATAACACAGAGTATTCAAGGTGAAAATTACTTCATATTGTTTATAGATGATTATTCCAAAATGATTTGGGTAGCCTTCCTAAAAAAGAAGCTGGAAGCACTTGATAAATTCAAGGTATTTAAAGAGTTGGTTGAAAATAAAATAGGTAAAATGATTAAGTTTTTGAGATCAGACAGAGGAGGAGAATTTACCTCAAATGAATTTATAAACTATTATGAACAACATGGTATCAAAAGAGAATACTCAGCTGTAAGAACTTCTCAACAAAATGGAGTTGTTCAAAGGAAGAATAGGACTGTTGAAAATATGGCTAGAACTATGTTAAATGAATCCAAAATTTCATATGGTTTTTGGAGGGAGGTAGTTAACACAATAGTTTATATCATCGATAGGGCTCAAATAAGAGTGAACCATCACAAGAATCCATATGAGATTTGGAAGGGAAGACCAACCACTATGAAATACTTCAAAATTTTTGGAAGCAAGTGTTACATAAGATGAGAAGAGAAATATTTGGGCAAGTTTGACCCAAGATGTGATGAGGGCATTTTTCTTGGTTATTCCACTAAGAGAAAAGTCCATAGATGCTACAAAAAAGGACACATACTATTGTATAAAGTATAAATGTAGCATTTGATGAGAAGATAGGGTTAAGAGAACTAGTTCAAGAAATTATATATCAGGAAGATGGAAGTTGTCAAAAAGAGTTATGTGAGGAATCATAAGGAGAAGAGGAAGAAACAAAAAGACTTCTTCCTAAGAATCCATCTAGGTATGTACATAAACATCATCCAAGAGATCTAATCATTGGGAATCCAAATGAGAGACAAACAAGGAGGGTAATAACATCAAATCAACAAGTAATGTTTTCTTTGTTATCCAAAATTGAGCCAATATATTTTTAATGAGGCAAGTGAAGATGACTTTTGGGTTAAGGCAATGTGATGAGCACCAAAAATGCTCATTTTATATACAATTTTAAGGGGCATCATTACTGGTTTAATTAGCATATGAGATGTATTTTATATAACTTATGCATATAATTGATAGAAAATCCAATATTATGCTTGATTGGTGTTTTTAGTGGGAAATGTGTATAAATGCAGGTGTTGGTACTAATTTGGTATTTTCCAGTATACATCCAGTTGGACCTGACATACTTCTAATTTCAGAGACTAAGGCATGAGAGCAAGTGCCTTCCTCTTCAAGGAAAGTACCTAGTAGAAGTAGGCACCTTCCGTATGGAGAAGGTGCCCAGTAGAAGTAGGTGCCTTACTTAGGGAGAAGGCACCCAGAAAAAGTAGGCACCTTCCTTATGGAGAAGGCACCCAAAAAAAGTAGGTGCCTTCCTTATGGAGAAGGCACCCAATAGAAGTAGGCGCCTTCCTTATGGAGAAGGTGCCCAGCAAAAATAACCACCTTTCGGATGCAAGGACCTGACATACTTCTGATTTCAAAGACTAAGGCATGAGAGCAAGTGTCTTCCTCTTCAAGGAAAGTACCTAGTAGAAGTAGGCACCTTACTTATGGAGAAGGTGCCCAGTATAAGTAGGTGCCTTACTTAGGGAGAAGGCACCCAATAGAAGTAGGCACCTTCCTTATGGAGAAGGCACACAGCAGAAGTAGGCGCCTTCCTTATGGAGAAGGTGCCCAATAGAAGTAGGCGCCTTCCTTAGGGAGAAGGCGCCCAAAAAAAATAACCACCTTCCTTATGGAGAAGGCACCTAGCAGAAGTAGGCGCCTTCCTTATGAAGAAGGCACCCAATAGAAGTAGGTGCCTTCCTTATGGAGAATGCGCCAAACAAAAATAACCACCTTTCGGATGCAGAAGGTGCCTAGTAGAAGTAGGTTCCTTACTTATGGAGAAGGTGCCCACTTGAGGAAGGTGCCTTCCTCATGAAGAAGGCACCTCCACACCTCCATACTTTGTAAGATTGACCAAGCGGGCAAGTGGGACCATGTTGACCGTTGAATCCACATCATATGCACCAAGTTGGGATAGCTACCAAAGCACGTGAAGAAAAATGGGGAGATATTTTGTGCATTGTTATTAAAATAAATAAAGCACCTCTATTATTAGTTGATTTTTTGGATAACTTTGTAACGTGAGCATTTCTTCTCACGCTCACGAACTACTTGAAGCAATGATTTCTAACAAAATGATATGCGCAATAGATAATGGACAAACTAGATCTATTAGCGACTAAGGAGGACAACCACCCGAATGGATTTTTTATTTCCAAACATATTCTATTCTGATAAAATAGAACATGCCTGATTTATCCTATGAGGGGGTAAAATTAGTGCATGGCTGTTATTATTAGAATGGCTATTATAATTGATTGGTTGTCATGTCTATTGCGTATCCACTGTAACTGCAAGTCTGAAATAGACTTGCCTAAAAATGTAACAGAGGAAGGTTGTGCATTGTATAAATGCCCAAGTCTTCCTTGAGGGAGGGGGATTAATGATATAGAGGAGTTAATTTATTTTACTTCTTTATTTAATTTATTAAGAGTGTAATTCCTCTTATTTGAGCAAGCTCTACGCAACTAGCTGGGCGGACTATCTGTGGGAGCTTGGGCCCACTACCTATAATAGTCCTCCCCTTTTTATTTCTATATTTGTTTTCTGTATATTAGTTTATTGCTTTATTTAATTTAGGTGTGTGTTTCTTTTTCTTGCATTTTATTTTCGTAGTTTTATTTCCAGCACTTTAGTTTTAGCTTGTAATTTATTTATTTAGTTTTTTGCACTTAGTTTATTTAGTTTGGCTGAAATGAAAATGCACAAACATCCCCCACCAAACTAAATAAGGTACAACTAGATTCATTCCGATGGAGAGCCAAAATTGCTCAAACCAATTCTCATTCAAAAACTTGGAAAGATTACCTCACAAACCCTCATTCTGTGGCTATATAGCCAAAAAACCCTAAAACTAAAAATGAGTCGGATGGGGCCCAAAATTGGGTTGCGCATCCCTATTACAATAGACAAGCCAAAAATAAAGTTTCAAGTCCTAACTCTAAATACATTAGGAGATATTAACCTTAAAATAGCTCAAAAAGCATAAAAAACTAGGTAAGTAATTTTAAAACCTAATTTTGGGGCACTAGATGATGGAATTTGGCCCCAAAAATTGGATTTTTTGGACAAATAGGACTCTAAGGAGTCGTATTTGTTTATAACTCTACCAACTAGCTCCCTATCAAATTTCACATCAATCGAAGCTACGATTGAGAAGTTATGGCCCCGACAATATTCGTTGGATGCTCCTGCATCAGACACCCGAGGTGGATTGAGAAGTGACCTTTACTTCTATACTGTTAAAGGAAAACCCAGGTGGTCAACCTCTATTTTGGACAACCAAGTTGCATATTCTACAGGTCTGCCCTTCCACTTGACCAAATATTCTGAATACTGCCACTTCCTGGTACTTCTGCCTTCTCGAGTGTCTATTATTTCCTCTATCTCATCTGTGGCTAGAGTAGACACTGGAATACTCCACAAATCTATACTTGGTGTCTCACTACTGCCTCCTTCATGGTATTTTTCCAAGTCTAAAATATTAAAAATAGGTGATATATTCAGCTCACTTGGCAGTTCCACTTCATAGGCATTTCCTAAATCTCTTTTACCTATGATCCTGCATGGTCCAAACCTCTTCATCTTTAGCTTGTTGTAGGTTTTGCTAGGAAAATTTTCCTTTCTCAAGTGAACCATGACCTCATCTCCCACTTGGAACTCCTTGAAATGCCTCTTCTGATCTATTTTGGCCTTGTACTAAGTATTCATCTTACTGATATGCTATTGTACCTCTTCATGTAAACTCTTTATGTGCTCTGCAAAATCTTTAGCCTCAGCACTACTCTTTTCTCCTTTACCCATCATTCTCAACTCAAAAGCATTCCTTGGGTTGTTCCCATACACAATCTGGAATGGTGATTTACCAGTACTTCTATTGATAGAATTATTGTAAGCAAATTCTACCTGTGGCAAAATCAAATCCCATCCCTTGGGCTTATCTCTTACCAGGCATCTTAGAAGATTACCCAAAATTCTATTCACCACCTCTGTTTGTCCATCAGTCTACGGGTGGTATGCAGAACTGAACTTCAAATTTGTTTTTAGCTTCTTCCACAAAGTCCTCCAAAAATAACCCACAAATTTGGTATCTTTGTCAGATACTATACTCTTGGGTAGACCATGAAGGCGTACCACCTCCTTGAAAAACAAGCCTACAACATGAACTGCATCACTCATTTTTTGACATGGAATAAAATGAGCCATCTTCGAAAACCTGTCAACCACAACAAAAATGGAGTCATTACCTCGTTGTGTCCTTGGTGGGCCAAGAACAAAATCCATACTGATGTCCTCCCATGGTCTCTCTGGTACAAGTAATGGCTGATACAATCCTATATTCTGTCTCACTCCCTTAGCCATCTGACACACTCTACAACCCTGCACAAATTTCTTCACATCCTACTGCAACTATGGCCAATGGTAGTTTTCACTAACAAGGGCAATGGTCTTATCTCAACCAAAATGTCCAGCTAGTCCTCCACTATGCTTATCCTTTATCAGATTCTCCCTCATTGAACTTCTAGGAATGCACAATTGGTTCCTTCTGAATATCATCCCATCTTGGATTATAAAATCTAACCACTTAGTTCTATCCAAAGTAGTAGGAGACAAACATGCCTTCCAAGCCTCTGCAAAATCTGGATCCTTTGGATACAAACTCTTGAGTTCTTTAAATCCAACGACTTCCACTTTCATCTCTATCAATAAATTTTGCCTTCTACTCAAGGCATCTGCAACTCTATTAGACTTCCCACTCCTATGCTTCAAAACAAAGGTATAACTCTTGTAGGAATTCAACCCACTTCAAATTTCTTTGATTCAATTTTCCCTGACTATTAATATACTGCAAAGCTTGATGATCAGTATGATGAGGCCTGGAAATGCCTCAATAATAACATGTTTTGTATACTAAAAATGCCTATAAACTCTTATGTTTTATCTGATATGTTAGTTAAGTTGATTTAATATGCTGTATATTAACCATTTTGCATGATCAATGTATTTGAGATATTATATGCTGATTTTATAGCTTTTTGCATAGTTTTGTGTTCTTTTTGTTATGATTTGCTACAATGAGATATGATTAGAATAATAGCAGCATTTCACTAATAATATTTTTATTTGTTTCAAGTATTTACTTCACCTAAATCTGGCAACAGTGCAAGCAAACTGTTCTTTGTGCAACAAAAACTGGTCTTTCCCATGTAAATTCCAGCCATTTGTCCATAAATAGCAAGGCATGGAATTCACATGAGGAAAGGAATGGAGACCATTAGAATTTGATCTTAAGAGATAACCCACCTGAGAGATGTAGAAGAAATCAAAGGAAAAGCATACATTTGTTCATTCCGAAGCATCTTCGGAATGAACATATATCTTCGAAATGAAGAAACACAGCATCTTCGGAATGAGCGAATCTTCAGAATGAATAATGCAACGTCTTCAGAATGAGCGGATCTTCAGAATGAAGCATGCAATATCTTTGAAATGAGAAATATTCAGAATGAGAATGCAGTATCTTCGGAATGAGCGATCTTCGGAATGAAAACTGCACTGTCTTCGGAATGAAGCCACTTATCTTCGAAATGAAGAACAGAATGTGTTTTTGACCTTTTTGACCGATTTTTGAAGGCGGAAAAAGGGAAATAAAGGTTGGAAAAAGTAAAGAGAAATATCCTCCATCTGTCTTTGCCGTCATTGCCAACCAAATCCATCATTAAGGGAAAGATCAGGTTTTAGTCCTCTTCTAGGATAAAACCAGAATTTGTTGCAGCATTTTAGGATTAGATCTTTTGAGATATTCTTTGTTTGTAATCAGATCATAGGATAGCTATAAATATTTCTCCCGTTAAGGTTGAGCTATAGATAAGGAGGTAGAGAAATAGCAGATAGATAGAAAATAGAGTAAGGAAGCTAAATACAGAGTATAACTAGGAATTGACTTATTACGATCCTGTAATGATTTTTCAAGTAAATTCTTGTAATCATGTCTTTTGATCAATAAAGTGCACCAGTTCTATTTCAATTTACTTGTAAATGACTGTGATTAAGATTTAGAAAGAGAGAGAGACTTACACCTTCTTCTGGACAAAGAGGCTGGCCACTTCCAGACCTAGGAGGAGGACTAACGGTAACGGGTTTTTATTCGATTTTCTTTGCGACGAGAATGAGTTGCAGAACTTGTTATGTAAATTGCTTGTGAATAGTTGACAATATTTGCAGTATTAGTTTATTTATGCTAAGATAAATCTTGTGCTTAATGTTTTAGTTGCAATCTTACTTTCAGCCAAGCTTTCACTTTATTTTCAGACTGTTATTTTCAGTATTTACCGTTTTTCAGCAATTTCTTACATTTTTATGTTTTGCTGTCAAAATTTGAATAGAGGATTGACAAACTTCTGTTACAGAATTTTGATAGTTTTTATTTCCACATTAGATCTAGACTTTCATTACTGCAAAATTAATTAGATTTCCTTTCTACAATTAAAATCAGACTTTCAATTCTGCAACTATTAATTCTGCAATATAATTAGGTCTTATTCTGCAATTGTAATTAGGACTTCATTTCTGCAGTTAGTGATTAGTTTCCAATTTTGCAACTTAGATTAAGATTTAATTCATGTAATTTAGAGATAGGAATGTTCTAAAACCCCCCACCAAATCGGTTCCACCAATAAAGACTTGTTGCCCTAGATTGACCTAAGTTATAGCTGTTTCACTTCTTCTTTCGCAGATAGCCTTGTACACTGCCCTGGATTGACAGATTCTTTGAGAATTAATGATGGTATAATGACTACACATAATTTTGGTGCCGTTGCCGGGGATATAGTGTTGCCAAAAGAAAACAAATAGTCCAATAGCTGTAATCAGACTAAACTGTGAACATTCAGGTTAAAATCTGAATATAACAACAGAGTAAGATAACAACTATTGACTTAATTTATGTCATTTAGGAGTAAAAATGAATGAGTAAGTCTAGGGAGACCCCAAAGGATCCTTGGCTTGTACCATTAAGGAGATCTTCACGCCTAAGGGGTGAATCACCTGTGTTTGAACTACCTGAAAGACTGATAGAAAAATCACCAGTCTCACCATCAGTAGAACATTTTGAGAAAGGAAAATCACCAATTGTATCAACAGAATATCTTAAGGAAGATAATTCATCAAACTCATCAACATAAAAGATTGGACCTCTTGAGAGAACAATTTGGGAAGCTTTAACTTCTCCTAAGAAACAAGAAACTATGGCAGGCAATGTAGATGGCCAACATGGCTATGTTCATAATGAAGGGGATGATCAGGATATACTCCAACCGTCTAGAACATTTGAATATCCTATTCATCTAAATCCAACACAAAACTCTCCCATGAAGACCATTTCACCTTCAGTACTTCCCACCTTCCGAGGTGTTGTATTTGAAGATCCTGACCAGTTTTTGTTTGAATTCAAGGTAGTGTGTCAGACTTATGATTATATAAATGACAATAAAAAACTTAAGGTTTTTCCCTCAACTCTCAAGGATTCAGCATTACGCTGGTTCATGAGCTTAGAGCCAAATTCCATAAGAACCTGGGATCAAATGGAGACTGTCTTTTTAGACAAATATCAGGAATACTACCGTGTAAGGAATAGAAAGGATGAGTTATTTAGAATCAAGAAGGAAGATGATGAGACCTTGGAAGATTACCTTGATAGGTTCTCCTTTGTTCAAAGGAGATGTGGACTAGTAGAACCAAAATTGTGTAAAACTATCTTTTTGAGAGGATTGCAAGATGAATCCAGAGAAGTTCTAGATTTAATGGGAAAAGGGGATGTAACCACTCTCAGTAATGAGAAAATTATGGATCTCTGCAGGAATTACTCTCACACTAAGTAGAGAAGAAGAAAAAGCCACACAAATGGTACTGATGTAAAGGACCTGATAGAGGAACTTGCAAATTTCAAAACTGATATCCTAGTGCATTTAAACACTACTTTAGGGGAATACTCTGCAAAAGCTAAAAACACATAACCTTTGGCAATTTATTGCCCAAGATGTAGAAGTAAACATGCTTTGTAGTAATGTCCTTTGAATAAAACAACCATCTCAGCCATTTGTAGTATCTGTTCAAAAAGGCATTCAACTGATCAATGCCACCTGCTACCACAACTCAAAATTGTGTTAGAAAACCAGATTGAGGAACTCAACTATATTGGACCAAAACAAGGGGGAAATTTCTCTCAATATCAAAATCCCCCTCGTTTTCCTACAAATTGGGGGCATAATCCTGGTACTATGCCTTGGGGACAATCAGAACCACCCCAACGTCCTTGGAATTATCCTCAATGGAAAAATTCCCAAGAATGGCCACAATCAAATTGGAGTAACCTAGCCTGGAATTAAAATCAAAACAACCCCTCATGGAATCAAAATAATCCAACTTGGAATCAAAATCAGACTAATCCACATTGGATGCAAAACCAACCACAATGGAATCAGCAATACCAGTCCTATCCAAGGCAGCAAAGGAATCAAGGTCAAACTCAACATTTGTTGCCTGCACCTAATCAGAATTTTCAAGAAAAATAGCAAACATAGCAAGTGAAGCAACCTCAATTGCCAGCTCAGCCAATCACTAATCCAAACAGTGTAAGACAGACACCTCCTGTCTATGTGGCTGAAGCTGAAGAAAATATTGAAATTAATGTTCTTGATTGTAGTGATATTCAACTCCGTTCAGGAAAAGTTGTACCTAAACCAATTTTAATAGAAATCAAAGATAATGAAGAGAAAGAATCATCAGAACCAGAGAGAATCCAACCAACAAAAGAAATAGAAAAATTGGATCCAACAATAGAAAAAGAGACACAAGCAAAACAATTACCAAGGATAGTTCCATATCTTGAAAGACTTAATGCAATACCAAAAATTTCTGAGTCAAAATTGGTCAAAGAACTTAAAAAATTGACTATCTCATTACCCTTATTGCAAGCCATTAAAGAAATACCAAAAATTAACAGTACTGTCCAAAATTTGTGCATTAAAAGAACAGGGAGAAAGAAGAAAGCATTCCCCAAGACTGTGCAGGTTGAAGGAAAGATAGTTGATCTCTTATCTGGAAAACTACTACCTCCAAAGTATAGTGATCCAGGAAGCCCAGTTATCACAGTCACCATAGGTTCAGTACCAATATCAAATATTTTAGTGGATCTAGGAGCTGTAATAAATGTCATGACTAAAGATACAATGGAACGATTACTGACTCAAACATCTCAGCCCCACATTTACGAGTTTTAGAAATGGGTGATAGGTCAGTAGCAAAACCTGAAGGAATCATTGAAGATGTCCCTATAGAAGTTTATTCTTGGGAATTCCTTGCAGATTTTCTAGTTTTACAACCAATAAATTCAGCACATGGATATCCCATTATTTTGGGAAGACCTTGGCTTGCAACTGCAGCAGACCTTCATAGGCTGCGAGATCTGGAAATATGACCATTTCAAATGGTATTGAGCTGAAACAAATTTCTTTATATCCTCCTGCAAAACCATCTAGCAAATTTTCAGGCCAGTTATGGTTTTCTGACTCAGATGAAGAACCAAAAGAGGTCATTTCTACACTAGCTACCTTAGTAGTAAGAGAACACACAGAAGACCTCAGTGACAGAAAACTTAGAAAATGAAACAATCCTGATGAATGTTCTACATGAACAAAGTTTAGAAGGGGAAGCAACAAATACCCAACAAATGATAAGTAATGAGGAGAATCAAAAATCTGAAGATGAATCATCTATGCTATCACAAGGAAACTCTGTTTCACTATCACATGGATGGCACCATCATCTAATTTTTCCTTCTCACTGTTCCATACAAGAAATGCTTCCCTCAAGCAGTAATGAAACATAAACTGCTTCGTTTCTCCAATCACAGCAATGTCCTCTTAATCCCTTAATCACAAAGTATGAAGGAGTGAATTTAGTCTTTCTAAATACAAAACAAATAGAAGTCCAGCCAGGCAAATTTTTGAATATCTATAGCCAGCTTACTAGGGAAGAGGAAGAAAAATTGATAGTTGTTTTGCAGAAGCATGTTCATGCTTTTGCTTGGAACTACAAGAATATGTCAGGAGTTCATCCTGATATATGTACCCATAAGATCTATACCGAAGAAGTCAAGCCAGTCAGACAATTTCAAAGAAGATTGAATCCTGCCTTAAGAGATATTGTGAAGGAAGAAATTGAAAAACTCCTGGAAGTAGGATTCATTTACCCAATTTCTGATAGTCAATGGGTTTCTCCATTGGTAATAGTTCCTAAGAAAAATGGAAAAATGAGAGTATGTGTAGATTACAAAGAATTGAATAAGGTGACATACAAAGACCATTTCCCATTACCTTTCATAGATCAAGTGTTAGATACTCTTCTTTGGAAAAAGATACTTTTGTTTTCTTGATGGATTCAATGGGTATAATCAAATTCAGATTGCACCTGAAGATCAAGAAAAGACAAATTTTACATTTCCATGGGGAATATTTGCCTATAGGGTTTTACCTTTTGGTTTGTGTAATGCCCCAGCAACTTTTCAACGAGCAGTCCTAGCAATTTTTGCTGATCTGACCACCAAAAGTGTTGAAATTTACATGGATGATTTCACGGTATGTGGACAAAATTTTGATTTTACATTGGAAAATCTTGACAAAGTCTTAACTCGTTGTGAAACATACCACTTATCCTTAAATCCAGGATAAATGCTTCATGATGATGAAGGAAGGGATAGTTCTTGGTCATCACATCTCTCCCGAAGGGATCCAAGTTGATCCAAAGAAAGTTGAAATTATCAAGAACCTCCTTCCTCCTAAAACTCGGACTAATGTCGAAGTTTCCTAGGACACATTGGTTTTTACCGCAGGTTTATTCCCAACTTTAGTACAATAGCCAATCCACTGTTTGCCTTATTGACTAAAGATTCTGAATTCTCCTGGACTGCAAAGTGTCAGGAAGCATTTGAAGCTCTAAAAGAGAAATTGATAACTCCACCTGTGCTTAGAGGACCTAATTGGACATTACCATTTCACATTTAGACTGATGCCTCCAATACAACAATTGGAGCAGCATTAGGGCAAATTGATAATGGTGAACATTATACCATCTACAACATTAGCAAAAACTTGACAGGAGCAGAGAAAAATTATACAACTGAAAAAGAATTCCTAGCAGTAATTTATGCCATCAACAAATTTAGGCATTATATCACAGGTTATCAAATATTTATTCACACAGATCATACAACCATTAAGTATTTGATGAATAAACCTATGGTAAGTGCAAGAATTATTCGTTGGTTGCTGTTGCTGCAAGAATTTGATATTACCATAATCAACAAACCAGGAAAAGCTAATGTTGTAGCAGATTTTTTGTCCAGGTTGCAGAACACAGATGAAGGGGAATTAGTTGATGACACTTTTCCTGATGAAAAACTATTTGCTATATCAGTTCAATCACCTTGGTTTGCAGATATAGCCAATTATTTGGCCACAGGGAAAGTTCCTCCACATTTCACCTCAAAACAAAAAAAATAATTGATCAAACAGAGTTCTTATTTTGAGTGGATTAAGGGTATGCTTTTTAAGTGCGGTCCTGACCATGTGTTACGTAGGTGCATCCGAAAGGATGAAGTGTATGATATCCTTAGAGCTTGTCATGATGAACCCTCAGGTGGACACTATTCTATAAAAAGCACAGTTAGAAAAATCTTAGGGATAGGATATTATTGGCCATCTCTTCACAAAGATGTGAAAAAGTACATCAGGCATTGTGATGCATGCCAAAGAATGGGGAAACCCACTCATACAAATGAGATGCCACTGCAGCCTCAAATGGTTTTAGAACCATTTGAGAGGTGGGGGCTTGATTTTGTAGGACCTATTGATCCACCTTCTCAAGGAAAGGTGCATATTCTAGTATGCACTAATTACTTGAAAAAGTGGGTAGAGGTGCGTGCTTTCAAACATGCTCATGAAGAGAAGGTCACTAATTTCTTGTATACTCAGATTTTTCAGAGATTTGGAGCTCCACGGTCTATCACCACAGACCAAGGACCTCAATTTGCATCCAAATTCATAAAAGTATTTACAGAATTGTATGAAATCAAACATAGGAAATCATCACCTTACCACCCACAAGCAAATGGCCAGGTTGAAGTAACAAACAGAGAACTAGAATGCATCTTGACAAAAATAGTAGCTTTTCATAGGAAAAATTGGCTAGACAAACTACCTGAAGCAGTTTGTGCCTACAATACTACTTGGAAGTCCACTACTGGATTCACACCTTATGAACTAGTCTTTGGTAAAAAGCCTCTCTTACCTATTGAATTTGAGCTACTAACATTGCACACAGCACTGGAAATTGGAATTGACTTGTCGCAGGCATAGATAGATAGGATTCTGCAGCTGAATGCATTGGATGAACTTAGATTCGATGCTATGCACCAAATTGAGGTAATTCAGGAGTAGAGGAAGCTGTGGCATGACAGTCACATTCAGCAAAGGAAACTCCAACAAGGATATTGGGCTTTACTGTTCGATTCTCAATATGAGGATTTCCCTGGAAAACTGAGAACTAGATGGTTGGGACCTTACTGTATTGAAGAGGTATTCAACAATGGAGCAGCTCGTTTATCCCCCATTGATGGGTCACGAAGAAAGTTGGTAGTGAATGGACATCGCCTCAGGGTATACCATACACCTCTGACTAAAGAAGAATTATTGCAGAAACTTGATAGTTTGGATACACAGCAGGTGGAAGAGAATCCTTCTTCCACTTCAAAACAATCAACATGATCAGTGGATTTCAAGAAAATAGAAAATACAAAAAAATCAGAAAAATAGAAAACAAAAAGATGAATAAATTTTGAGTATGAATTCCTTCATGGGCATGGTTTCAGGGGAAATCATGAAATTCCTTCATGGGCATAGTCAGGATCAAGAAAAAAAAAAAAAGAGAAAAGGAGAGGTAAAAAAAAAAAAAATGAGGAAAATCAAAAAAAAAAAAAAAAAAGAAAGAGAGAAAAATGAATAACTCAGCAGTGAAAACCTTTTTAAGGCACTACTGGGTTGGTATGCATGAAAACTAGTTTTCTGGCATGCATAACCTTGAGAAATTTTTGAATCATCATTGTACAAATTCACCTAGTGCACTTGTTTTGAAATGTTGCGAGAAAATCTCAGTGAGAATATCAACAAAAGCGAGTCATTCTTCAAAGCGGCATTAACTTGTTTTTATCAGGTATATATTTCTTACATTTCTTCATTGTAAAATGATTGGTATATAGTATGTGACAATTAACCATTAGCATAAAAGGTATTCATAAGAGTTGGCATACTTAAAAACATGTTTTAAGAATGATAATATTGATTTCTGCCTAATCTTCGGAACAAGAATGCCAAAAACAATACTTGTTGTATTATCTTCGGAATGAAATTGTCTTCAGAATGATAGCAAAATGAATTTTGCACTTTATCTTCAGAAAGAAACTTTGTCTTCGAAATGACAATTTGTCTTCAGAATGAAACTTGGTCTTCAGAATGACGATTTGCTACATCATCTTCGGAATGAAGATTTGTCTTCGGAATGAAGATCTATCTTCGGAATGAAGGTCTGTCTTCGGAATGACGATTTACTTTCACAATACAGCTTGATCTTCGAAATGAGGATTAATCTTCGGAATGAGGATTGATCTTCGAAATGAAGATCTATCTTCAGAATGAAAATTCTGCAAAGAGGATTTGTTTTCGGAATGAAGACCTGTCTTCGAAATGAGGTCATAATCTTCGAAATGAGGATTTGTCTTCGGAATGAAGACTTGTCTTCGAAATTAGGTCATAATCTTCGGAATGAAATTTCGTTTGCATTTTCGGAAGGAGCATTTCCACGTGGCGTCCAAGAAAATAAGATACGACAAAATTAAGATTTTTTCTTAGTTTCATGCGAAGAAGGGACACGTGTCAATCAGCACATGGTCTGTTTTTGCACTCATTGGAAATATGAAGAATCTGCAACCATATGCCACCAGTTTTTAATGTCAATTAACATGCACGTGAGAATCTGCAAAATTGATGACGTGGATCTGATGGCAAGGACATCCATGCAATTATCAACAAACAGGTGTACAGTGCAGAAGTAGATATGTGTGCCATCCTTCTTTCCGAAGACGTGTTGCGAGGTACAGTGCACAGAATACGGCTCATTCCGAAGAAGATGAAGAAGAAGGAGAAACAGGGAAGCGAAGGTTCTAAACTCTGCAAATTAGCAATAGGAAACAGCCAAAAAATCTTGCAGTAGGATAGTAGCCACAGTGTACAAGTTTTAAACAGAGAAAAATGGGACGCAAGATCAGAACAGAACCTACAGATACCAATTTCCTCTAAGAAAATCTGGTAGTTGTGCAGATTTTTGAAGACGGAGGGTTTTTGACATTTCTGGACAAATTCAATGGGTTTTCAGAAGATTTAGCTGGCATGTTTGCCCACACGTTCAGAAACAACCGAGCACATGTCAATGGCATGTCTATTGAGGTAAGCCCTGAAATTTTAAGTCAAATTATAGAGCTGCCATTAGAGGGAATTTTAATTACTAGATCTGGTAAGAACACATTGGCAAATGTACTTAATCAGTTTGTAGAAGAGAATGATAGAGAACCTGAATATTTAACCCATAACAACACATGCAAGGGGTTAAAAAGGGCTAGCCTGCAAGAACCCTGGGATGAAGTAGCCACCTGGGTGATTAAGTTTTTGACCTGTGAAGGGCAGTATGTGCTGTTGTCAGGGCATCATCTACTGAATTTTAAACCATCTCAGACATGGTAGACAACAACCAGAAGTTAGGGTTAATCTTCCCCTGTATTTGTACCAAGAGTTAAAGAACATGGCAAAAAGATATCAAGAGGGTAAAAGAAGCCTTCGCCATCATGGCCTTATCAAATTAATTTGCCAACATCATTTCAGAGGAAACCCTAGGAGTTTTGATAGGTTTTACTCTAATTTAAATGATGTCATTTTTGGGGATGAAGAAGAGGAGTCAAATACTATTGATGTTGTTACAGAAGAGGAAACAGTTGCTGCAAAAAATATTGCAGAAGTTGCTGCAGAAAATGTTGCAGAGGTTGCTGCAGAAGAAGCTACAGAAGAAGCCCTTGAAGCTATTACAGAACTTGCTCCTGAGCCTTCAACTTCACAGGCTAAGAGAAAAAAGAAAAGAGGATCTGGAACTAGTAGCAGAGCAGAAAAACAAAAGAGAGTTCGGTTTGCTGAAGCTACAACTGACTTGTCAGAACAGAGAAGTGAAACAAGGGAAACAGAGGCATCAAAAACTGACCCCATGACCCTACTTGTCACTAGAAAACAGAGCAAAAAGAAGAAGTTTGCATCTGGAACTAGGAGGTCTACAAGAATCCATTTGAAAGAGACTGCAGAATAGGTCATGGAGGAAGAAGATAGACTAGGTAGCCCAGATGTCACAGAGATACAACCAGCATTTGACAATTTTCCAAAATTCCATGAACAGATAGCTGAAGCAGAAACTGAGCAAGTTGGTTTGGAAGAGGCTACAATTCAACAGGCTACAGATATGGTGGATGTCCTTGTAGACAGTCTCACAGAGCCTCCTAAACAAGAACAGAATGTTGTAGCAGAAGAGGAAAATTTGGTTGAACAGCCAACTACAACTGATTTGTCTGCATCAGCTTCTGAAGCAGAAACAGAAGTGGAAGACATCACTGAGCAGCTGAGGGCAGCAAGGAGTGTTGTCAAGACACAGACCAGATGGATCATAGAGAAAGAAAGCATCATTGAGATGCAAGAAAGAAAAATTGTAGAACTCCAGCAGGAAGTGGCAGAACTAAAAAAGTTGTTGGCACAATCTGAAAAGCAGCCAGCTGTGTTCCATGATGAAGATAATTTGACTCAATTGCTTCTGGGTCTATCAAGAGCAGATGATTCTGTTGAGGCAGACATAGAAGTTCATCCTGAAATAGTACTCCTTCATTCTAAAGAAGTGCCTATTCATTCTGAAGCAGTGCCTTCTTGTTCTGAAGATGCTTCAGAAATGGTGAGGAATATTGCAGAGGATGCTGAAAATGAGCCACCAGCACAAGAACAGTCCCAACAGCAAGAAAAAGTTAAAGTAAGTACTCCTACTGAGGTCCCTGCATTTCAACTTGTTACACTTCCAATAGAAACAACAGATAAGGGGGCACAAGTAGAAATACTATTTGATGATAACCCCATAGAAATAGCAAATAAGGGGGTGCAAGTAGAGATATTGACATATGAACAGCCAGTGGAAGTGGCAGAAAAAGGAGTTCAGACAAATCTGGTGCCTAGGATCCCCCCGTAGTAAGACCACCTAATAATGTGTCCTTAGAGCAGTACAATGCAGACATAGCTAGCTGGATGATTAGATATGAACAACTTGCCAATAAAACTAAAAAATTCAAACTAGAAGCAAAACAGCTAGAAGCCAAGGACACAGAAATTCAGGCATTGAAAGAAAAGGTATCTGAACTGTGCCAAATTGCTGAGTTTTTAGTCCAATTTAGACGGCCATCCAGATTTTACAGCCTTATTTTGAAGGAAAAATACCTTAGATGGCAGGTCATGAGGATTACTTCAAACCTTCCATACAAATTGGACACTATTGAAGATTTTCTAGAGGCATATTTTGACAGTCCCTTTGAACAGAAAAATCTCCTGTGTGAACTATTTTTGCATAGTTTCTTCATTCCAGAGGAAGTTGACTCTCATCCTCAAATCTACATTGGAGATGTTCAGTTGAGAGCATTTATGTCTACCTTGCAAAATCAGCTTTATTGGGATCATGAGAAAAGGCAGAATAAAGTGATTGAAACAAGGGCTGAGTTGTTAGTCAGAGAAATCCAGCCAAATCACCTAAATATCACTCAGCAGCACTTTTCAATGATGAATAGGGATGATATTAAGAGAATGTACTTGAACAATTTGAGGGACTGTGTGACCAGATTTAACAATTTCTGTGATCACAATTTCTTTCCAGCATTGTCAGTATGCAGAGACAGATGGAATGAAATTTCCATGTCTTTAAGGAAAAGAGAACCTATCTCCCCCATCAATCTAGAGTGGTCCGGAAGAAGAGCGAAGGTGTAGTCCAACTGATCCAGATCATGCAGCATAACTGGATAGGTCTCAAGTTCAGGCCTCCAACCATCATTACTCCAGTTCCATTTTACTTTGAGGAAAATGAACAGCCTGATGAACAATTTGAAGATTGGCTTAGAAACATTCAAGAAAATAGAGGATATTACATAGGCAAGAAGTTATTCTACAGGTCATGGAATCTGAACATGGACATCTGTGATTCCATAGCCCAACAGAATGCATGAGGGCATGCATCAATATAAGTTGGGGGAAAATGATGAGGCCTGGAAATGCCTCAATCATAACATGTTTTGTACACTAAAAATGCCTATAAACTCTTATGTTTTATCTGATATGTTAGTTAAGTTGATTTAATATCTTGTATATTAACCATTTTGCATGATCAATGTATTTGAGATATTATATGCTGATTTTATAGCTTTTTGCATAGTTTTGTGTTCTTTTTGTTATGATTTGCTACAATGAGATATGCTTAGAATAATAGAAGCATTTCACTAATCATATTTTGATTTGTTTCAAGAATTTACTTCACCTAAATCTGGCAACAGTGCAAGCAAACTGTTCGTTGTGCAGCAAAAACTGGTCTTTCCCATGTAAATTCCAGCCAGCTGTCCATAAATAGCAAGGCATGGAATTCACATGAGGAAAGGAATGGAGACCATTAGAATTTGATCTTAAGAGATAACCCACCTGAGAGATGTAGAAGAAATCAAAGGAAAAGCACACATTTGTTCATTCCGAAGCATCTTCGAAATGAACAGATATCTTCGGAATGAAGAAACACAACATCTTCAGAATGAGCGGATCTTCGGAATGAAGAATGCAGCGTCTTCAAAATGAGTGGATCTTTGGAATGAAGCATGCAGTATATTCAGAATGAGCGATCTTCGGAATGAGAATGCAGTATCTTTGGAATGAGCGATCTTCAAAATGAAAACTGCACTGTCTTCGAAATGAAGCCACTTATCTTCGAAATGAAGAACAAAATGTGTTTTTGACCTTTTTGACCGATTTTTGAAGGCAGAAAAATGGAAATAAAGGTTGGAAAAAGTAAAGAGAAATATCCTCCATATTTATTTGCCGTCATTGCCAACCAAATCCATCATTAAGGGAAAGATCAGGTTTTAGTCCTCTTCTAGGATAAAACCAAAATTTGTTGCAGCATTTTAGGATTAGATCTTTTGAGATATTCTTTGTTTGTAATCAGATCATAGGATAGCTATAAATATTGCTCCCGTTCGAGGTTGAGCTATAGAGAAGGAGGTAGAGAAATAGCGAGATAGATAGAAAATAGAGTAAGGAAGCTAAATACGAGTATAACTAGGAATTGATCTGTTACGAGTCCTATAACGATTTTTCAAAGAATTCTTGTAATCATGTCTTTTGATCAATAAAGTGCACCAGTTCTATTTCAATTTACTTGTAAATGAGTGTGATTAAGATTTAGAAAGAGAGAGAGACTTACACCTTCTTATGGACAAAGAGGCTGGCCACTTCCAGACCTAGGAGGAGGACTAACAGAACATGTTTTTATTCTGATTTTGTTGCAGCAGAATGAGTTGCAGAACTTGTTATGTAAATTGCTTGTGAATAGTTGACAATATTTGCAGTATTAGTTTATTTATGCTAAGATAAATCTTGTGCTTAATGTTTTAGTTGTAATCTTACTTTCAGCCAAGCTTTCACTTTATTTTCAGACTATTATTTTCAGCATTTACTGTTTTTCAACAATTTCCTACATTTTTATGTTTTGCTATCAAAATCTGAACAGAGGATTGACAACCTTCTGTTACAGAAATTTGATAGTTTTTATTTCCACATTAGATCTAGACTTTCATTACTGCAAAAGTAATTATATTTCCTTTCTGTAATTAGAATCATACTTTCAATTCTGCAACTGTTAATTCTGCAATATAATTAGGTCTTATTCTGCAATTGTAATTAGGACTTCATTTCTGCAGTTAGTGATTAGTTTCCAATTCTGCAACTTAGATTAAGATTTAATTCATGCAATTTAGAGATAAGAATGTTCCAAAACCCCCCACCAAATTGGTTCCACCAATAAAGACTTGTTGCCCTAGATTGACCTAAGTTATAGCTGTTTCACTTCTTCTTCCGCAGATAGCCTTGTACACTGCCCTGGATTGACAGATTCTTTGAGAATTAATGATGGTATAATGACTACGCATCACAGTATATAAAATAAACTCTTTTGCTAAAAAATAGTGTCTCCCTTTCTTAAGAGCCTAAACTATAGCATAAAATTCATGATCATAAATAGAATATTTCTTCCTAACATCATTTAAATTCTCACTAAAATATGCAACATGTTTACCTTCCTGACTCAACACAACTCCAATGGCACTGCCACTAGCATCACAATCAACCTAAAATACTTTATTAAAATCCAGATGTACCAAAATGGGTTGTTATGTCACCTTCTTTTTCAACATATCAAAACTTGCACCTGCCTTTGCAGTCCACTTAAACTCCTTCTTATCCCCTCTCATGGTTTCTGTCAGGGGTGCACAAATACTGCTAAAGTCTCTAATGAACTTTTTGTAGAAACTTGCAAGACCATGGAATGATCTTACCTCCATTATGTTACTTGGAGTAGGCCACTCAATGATAGCCTTCACCTTATCTGGATCCATTTTTAGACCCTCATCTAAGATGAAAAATCCTAGATATACCAACTCCTTCACAAAACTACACTTCTTCAAATTAATCAGCAACTGCTCCTCCCTCAGCTTTTCAAAAACTATCCAAACTTGCATCAAATGCTCTTCCAATGTCTTACTAAAAATTAGAATATCATCCAGATAAACAATAACAAACTTCTCTAGGAAATCTCTCAACACCTCATTCATCATCCTCATGAATGTACTAGGTGCATTGGTTAACCCAAACGGCATAACCAACCACTCATACAAGCCCTCTTTGGTTTTGAAGGCTTTCTTCCACTCATCACCCTCTCTGATGCGAATCTGATGATACCCACTCTTTAAATCAATCTTTGTGAAGTATTTAGCTCCACTCAAATAGTCCATTATATCATCCATTCTAGGTAATGGAAATCTATACTTAATGGTAATCTTATTTATGGCTTTGGAATCAATACACATTCTTCATTGTCCATCCTTCTTCGGTGCTAGTATTGTAGGTACTACACAGGGACTCAAACTCTCTCTAATCAACCCCTTCCTCAATAACTCTTGAAACTGTCTATTCAACTCTTCACTCTCCATGGGAGACCTTCTATGGGCTGCCTTATTGGGTAAACTAGATTCTGGAATCAAATCAATTTGATGGCTAATATTTCTCATTGGTGGCAAACCCTCAGACACATTATCTGACACAATATTAGGAAACTCTTCTAATAGACTTTCAACCTCTACTAGAATATCCATACATTGTTCCTTCTTAATAGTAGGAATTAATGCATAACACATAGAATCCCTCTTCAAGCCATCCAAAAATTTTCTACCATCTACCAAACAGATTCTAGCACTACTGCATACCTTTTCATCCACTTCCTTCAATGGCTTCAACTTGTGATGCACTCCATATTTCGTCAGAGAGTAAATATTCATATGCCCATCATGCACCGCACGTCTATTAAATTGCCATGGCCTCCCCAAAAACAAATGGCAAGCATCCATAGGAAAAACATCACACAAAACCTCATATTGATAATTTCCAATATGAAATTTAACTAAACACTGCTCACTAACTAATGCTCTATGATCTTTCTGCAACCACACAATCCGATATGGATGCAGGTGCTTCCTCTTCTCCAATTTCAACTTAGCAACCATTTCTCCTGAAACTAAATTATCTATGCTACCATTATCTATGATAACATTACAGACCTTACCTACACATTTGCATCTTGTGCAAAATAAGATCTTCCTCTGATACACATCTTTCCCTCCTTTCATCAATGCTCTTCTTGTCATCAACACTTCTCCTTCTACTTCTTCAGAATGTTCTGATTCAACACCTTCATATGCTACAGTAGCTCTGGCATGACCCTCAGGTCTCTTATTCATCCTCCCTTGGTGTTGGGGACACTCATATGCCCGATGTCCATCTTCCCCACAATGGAAATAGGTTTCACGAAATCCTCCTCTTCCATACCCGCATCTAGATCTACCTCTTCCTCTTTGGTAACCATTGTTCTGATCACAGGGGTAGTAGGTATTCTCCTCTTTTTGATCCTGGTTATTACTTGTTTCATCAATCTTCTTCTGATCTTCATATTTTCCTCCACTGGTTCTTCCACCACGACCTCTTCCTCTTTGTTTGCTTTCAAATCTTCTGTTAAGATTCTCTTCAACCTTCAAGGCAAACTGATATGCATCCTCAATGGTGGTCATCCTGACCAAACTGAGTTCTTGGATATTCATTATTAACCCATTTATGTAACGAGCTAATTTCTCCTTATTATCCTCTGAATGGCCAGTTCTAATTGAGTTCTTGTAAAACTCCTCTGTATATTCTTTGACATATTTGCTTGACTGTCTCAAACTCGACATTTTCCTCAATAGATCCAATTTGTAATCTACAGGAATAAATTGCCTCTTCAACTTATCTACCATTTGATCCCATATGGTTATATTTTACTTTCCTCTTCTATTTATTTCTAGCTGCACTTCTTTCCACCATATGCTAGCATGTCCTTTCAACTTCATTTTTGCAAACTTGATCCGATCTGGATATACAACCTCCTCATACTCAAAATACTTCTCCATATCATTGATCCAATCAATCAAATCCTTTGGATTGATATTCCCAGAATATGTGGATACATCAAACTTTGGCCTCTTCCCAATCAAATATATGGACCTAAATAATCTAGCTTCTACAGGATCCATTGCTTCTTCTTCATCTGATGGATTATCAACCTCCTAAGCTTCATCTTCACTACGGTCTTCTCTCCTTGGCTCAACCCCTCTTCACAACTCCTCTTGCAGGGCTTGCACTTGCCTCTGCAAAGCTCTAAAATCTCTTTCAGGTACCACATTTCTCCCACCACCATGGTTTCTTCATGGAGGCATTCTTCCTCACTCTCTTCTCACAACCCTTCCATAGATCCTAGTGCAAACTGCCTCACTTTCGATGATCTACTCACACACTTAGAAAACCTAAGATCTGATACCAATTGATGGAGAGCCAAACTTGCTCAAACCAATTCTCATTCAAAAACTTGGAAAAATTACCTCACAAACCCTCATTCTGTGGCTATATAGCCAAAAAACCCTAAAAACTAAAAATGAGTTGGATGGAGCCCAAAATTGGGGGGCACATACCTCTTACAATAGACAAGCCAAAAATAAAGTTTCAAGTCCTAACTCTAAATACATTAGGAGATATTAACCTCCAAATAGCTCAAAAAGCATAAAAAACTAGGTAAGTAATTTTAAAACCTAATTTCGAGGCACTAGATGATGGAATTTGGCCTTGAAAACTGGATTTTTTGGACAAATAGGACTCTAGGGAGTCATATTTGTTTAGAACTCTCCCAAATAGCTCCCTATCAAATTTCACATCATTCGAAGCTACGGTTGAGAAGTTATGGCCTCAAAAATATTTGTTGGATGCTCCTGCATCACATTCCCCAACATTGCAGGCATATACTGTGTGTGAAACTCATAAGTTTATGAACTTACCAAATTGATAATTTATGGAAGAGAAATGAATATTTTTTGGGACATGAATTCCTTCTCACCACAATGAATGAGGAGCTAGATCAAATAGAGAAAAGCAAGACTTGGGAACTTGTCCCATGACCAAAGAACAAGAATGTGATTGGTGCTAAATGAGTATTCAAAAATAAATTAAATGAATATGATCAAGTAGTCAGAAACAAAGCAATATTAGTATGCAAAGGTTATGCATAGGTAAAGGGAATTGAATTTGATGAGACATTTTCTCCAGTTGCACGACTTGAAGCTATCAAAATGTTATTAGCCTTCTCAAGCTTCAAAAACTTCAAAGTATATCATATGGATGTTAAATCAACCTTTCTAAATGGTGTTCTATTAGAAGAGGTTTACATTGAGCAGCCAGAAAGATTTAACTTGACTGATAAATTAGACTATGTATGTATATTGAAGAAAACACTTTATGGACTAAAGCAAGCTCCTAGAGCTTGGTACTCAAGATTGGATAAGTACCTACAGGAATAAGGTTTTAGGAAAGGAATAGTGGACAGTAACTTATACATCAAAAATGAAGGGAATGACTTACTAATTGTGGTTGTTTATGTTGATGATATCATTTTTAGAGGCAACAATGATAAGATGTATCAGAAATTTGCAAAGAGCATGCAAAATGAATTCGAGATGTCTATGCTTGGTGAGTTGTCCTTTATTGGACTTCAGATTTCACAATTAGAGAAATGAGCATTCCTTTCAAAAACCAAGTACATAAAAGAGATGCTAAAGAAATTAAAGTTAGAATATTGTAAACTAGTAAGTACTCCCATGGTTACAGGATGTAAGTTAAGTAAATATGATGAATCTCTAGAGGTAAATAAAAAATTATACATATCTATGATTGGTAGCTTATTGTATGTCACAGCTACTAGACCAGATATCATGCAGGCAGTGGGATTAGTGTTGTACATTTTGAGTCCATGGAGTTGTCATTAATGTCAAGGCATAAAGTTGTCATTGATGTCAAGGAATAAGCCATCATTGATGCCAAAAGGTCAAAAGGAGCAATGCAAAACATTGATGGTAAAAGAGCTTCATAATATTTATCTTTGATATTATAGGAAGCATAAGTAAAATATTTTATTAAAAACCATGGATTGGCAAATAAAAGGTTTTATTAAAAACCATGGATTGGCAAAATAAAAGGTTTTTCATAAAAACCCAAGGAGGATTTTTATTCCAAGTTAAAAATTCTAAGGAAGGTTTAAATATTTAATTTATAAATATTTAAATTCAAAATTTAATTTAAATTTTATAAATAAATATTTATTTATGCAGAATGGTATAACCCTAAGGTTACCCCACCGATGTGCAAGATGAAAACCACTCTCCGATGTGTTGGAAGAAATATAAAGCAAGGCACTTAGCAATATAAATATTGCCTTGCTAAGGCCAAGAGAAATCTAATTACACTCACAATTGAAAATGTGCTACATTTTGTGAGAAAGAGATAGAGAAATTCATGCGCCACGTTTATCCTAAAGTTTGGGGTGTTGAAGGAGATAAGGCGCTTGGGTTATAGCACCATCCGGTGGCTAGCACAGGTGGCAAGTGCTTAGTGTTTGCAAAGGGAAGGTTACCGGTTTGAAACCCGATGACAATAGTATTGGGAAGCCCTTTTGTTGTTTTGGTTTTGGTGCTGGCAGCAAGAATAAGGAGCATGTGGGGAGTTTAGCTCCCACATGAGCACTTAGCTCACATGGAAGCCAAGGCCATGGCTAAGGTGCTTGAGGAGGCAGCTTCATGGGTTCAAAACCCACTAAGGGCAAAGGTACAAATTTTTAATTTAATTTTTGTTTACCCTAAGGTTGTTGTGAGTAATTTGGGAGGTATAAGGTGTTAATAAAGTTGGATAATTACCTATGTGTTAAAGTGATTTTTGGGAATGATAAAAGGTTGTTTTTGATAAAGTAAAACTAGGGTAATTAATTTTTACCTTAGAAGAATAAATTGCATTGTTTTATAAATCATTTTATTTGATAAGTGCAATTTAAGAAAGGAGTTATAAGTAGAAATTGTGTTATATTTTATAAGAGGGTTTTTGATGAAAATTATGATGTTGAAATTTATTATTGATATGAAGAAATAAGGTGTATTTGGGATCTAATTAATCATTGTGTTTAAGGTGATAATTATTTGTTGAGCAAGGTGTTGCAAGAGTTTTGTCATTGTTGTCAACACAGTCAGTTAGATCCAATGATGCAGTGGACAAGCAGTTCAGAAGTCATTCAGATGCAGAGGACAGAAGTTCAAAGGTTATTCAGAACATGGACAATGAGTTTCCAAGAAGACCATAGTTGCCTTTTTGCAAAAATTCAAAGAAAAAGACAAGTAAGAAAAGTGTCGCGATATCGCGACATATTCAGCAGGCAAGAAAAACTGTCGCGATTTCGCGACATGTTAGAGGAGAGAGAAAGTGCAAACAAAATTGTCATGATTTCGCGACATGGCCGAGGAGAGAGAAGGCACAAGGAAAACTGTCACGATTTCGTGACATGTTTGGAGAAAAAGTGCTAAGGAAGAAAACTGTCACGATTTCGCGACATGTTTGGAGAAAAAGCGCTAAGGCAGAAAACTGTCGCGATTTCGTGACATGTTTGGAGAAAAAGCGCTAAGGCAGAAAACTGTCACGATTTCATGACATGTTTGGAGAAAAAGCGCTAAGGAAGAAAACTGTCGCGATTTCATGACATGTTATGTTTTCGGGCGAAAGGCAGAAAAGAGCTTAAGGCAGGGAAAGTGTCACGATTTCGTGACATGTCATGTTTTCGTGGGTGCAAGCCGAGAAAAGGACAAAGAGGCAAAAAGTGTCACGATTTCATGACAGGTTGCAAGAAAAGCCTCCGAAAGCTGAAAGCGTCGCGATTTCACGACAGGATGAAAGAAATATGTACGGATGAAAAAGTGTCACGATTTCATGACAGGCAGCAGTGAAGAAGCTAGCAAGATGAAGATGTCACATTTTCGTGACATGTCACGATTTCGTGACTCTAGGAGGAGAGAGACTATACGACGCCAGAAATGTCATGATTTCATGACAAAAATGGAGAAGAAGGCCTAGAAGCAAAAAGGGTCATGATTTCATGACAAGAGTGAGGATGACGTCAACGAAAGTTAGAAGTGTCACGATTTCATGACAAGAACGGTGGCAAAGCAGACAAAGGCCAAAAGTGTCACATTTTCGTGATAGTAGGGTAAAGAAGGCGTACGACCACAAAAGGTGTAGCGATATCGTGACATGTTGTAGTTTCACGAAGAAAGCTACAGAACCAGAGAGGCGGTTGAAGCCGACAGAGTTAAATCTGGGCCGACGAAGATTAGGGTTTTGTAGCCGATGATCTCTAGGGTTTGCAATCGACTAAAATTAGGGTTTTTTAGCCGACTAAGATTAGATCTTTGCTCATGAATTTATGCTATAAAAGGAGGGCAGTTTTTGAGTTTGAGTGTATCGAATGTGTATCGAATTTGCGCAAGTAAAGTCCGCATTGAGCAGAGAGCGAGATGTGTCGATCTAAGTGCGAAGTGAGAGTGAACTGAGGGCAGTAAAGAGCAAAGGAGCAGAGGCGATCAGTTGTTGGTGCGTGGGACTATTGCGTAGAGGCAAACTATTGGTGCGAAGAAATTGCGTAGAAGCAACAGAGTGTACAGAAACAACAGACAGTTTGCAAAAGGTTGAAGGTATCTTTTTGTTATTTTCTTTGAAGTCCAAGTTGCAGCTTGGCATAAGGGGTTGGTGCTCCTTCCAGTAGGTGCTGGTGAATTAGGGGTTGGTGCTCCTTTCTGTTGGTGCAAAAAAATTGAGGGGTTGGTGCTCCTTCCAGTTGGTGCTGGTAAATGAGTTGT
Source organism: Wollemia nobilis (assembly GCA_028583015.1). Classification (NCBI taxonomy): domain Eukaryota; kingdom Viridiplantae; phylum Streptophyta; class Pinopsida; order Araucariales; family Araucariaceae; genus Wollemia; species Wollemia nobilis. Next base: position 30,075,796 of record JAQPPZ010000523.1, read on the forward strand.
AAAGTTGTTGCTTTGCAAAGGCTGGATTTGGATGGTAGTCCAAGCAGTCATTTTTGAGGAGTAGCCACATTGGTGAACCTCGTTAAATCTGTGTTGTGTGTGATGCTCTCTTGTTATATCTGATTTAAATTTGCTTCATTTTTGCATTAAGTATTGCCAGTTTAAAATTTTAAAAGATCACACTGATTCACCCCCCCTCTCAGTGTCACTGTAAGTGCAACAATTGGTATCGAGCCAAGTTCTTGAATAGGCTCAATCAGCTAGGGTGATCTTGGAAGTGACGCAATGGCAAGTGGTGAAGGTTTCTCCTCAAACAAAGCACCATTGTTTGATGGAACTAACTATGCTTTCTGGAAAATAAGGATGCAGACATATCTCCGTGCTTTGGGTTTTGACATCTGGGGTGCAGTAGTTAATGGTTACAAAGCTCCCGCCACTGCTCCAATAGACACTACCGATAAAAAGGCATTTGAAAATGATTCGAAAGCAAAAAATGCCATCATGTGTGGATTAGTGGACAATGAGCTAGTCAAAATCATAAACTGTGAATCCGCAAAAGATGTATGGGATAAACTAGAGAACATTCATGAAGGAGACGATAGGATCAAGGAGGCCAAGCTTCAAACACATCGAGCTCAATTCGAATCCTTAAATATGGACAATGATGAGAACATAGAGGCTTTCATGCTAAGAGTCAACGGAATCACTAATTCAATCAGAGGTCTCGACGAAGATATGGATGATGCTACGATCATGAAAAAGGTATTAAGATCTCTCCCTCCAAGGTTTGATTCGAAAGTCTCAGCCATAGAAGAAGCTAAAGATCTAAATCGCTTTAGTATGGATGAGATGCATGGTTCTTTGACTGCTTTTGAAATGAGAATAGGAAGGTCTAATCCCACAGATAGAGAAGCAGCTTTCAAAGCCCTAAAAGGCAAAGACACAAAACAAGAGTCTGAAGAAGAGGATGTATCAGATGAAATGGAAGCAAATTTTGTCAAAAAACTGAGAAAGGGAAAAGGAAAATACAGAGGAAAGCTACCATTTAAATGCTTTAACTGTGGAGGCATTGGGCACTTTGCGACAAAATGTCCACTCAATGAGAAGAACCAGGGTGAGGAAACTTCGCACCAAGAAAGAAGTGACTGGAAGAAGAAATCAAACTTCAGGAAAGGCAACTTCAAAAAGAAAAGCTTCATCTCCAGGAATACAAATTCTTCAGAGGACAGCTCTAGTGAGGATTCTGAAGAAGGAACGGGTGAAGCTCTATTCATGGCATTTGAAGTAGAAAAATCAGAAGAGGTAGAAAAATCAGAGAAGAGAGAAGGAATGAACTCTAAAGCATGTGTTGAAAAACCTGAGGCAGAAGTTGATCTAGAAGGTGAACTGGTCTCTGCTCTTGTAGAATGGAAATCTGAGAAAAGAAAAAATTATAAACTTTCAAGGAAGCTTGAGGATGCAAATGACATCATAACCAGTTTGAAAATACAGACAGAGGAATACAAGAAAATATCTGAGGATCTCGAAGTTCAGATAACCATGAAGATAGATTACTGCTGTAAACTAGAAGAAGAGAATGTCAGTCTACGAATGCAGATGCAAGAACTGGATCAAAAAATCAGCTGTCATCAAAAGCGTGAAGAAAGTTCGATGAAGTTGGATAAAATTTTAAGTGACCAAAGACCTGCTGGCATCAAATTTGGTCTAGGCTTCATGGAAGGAGAATCGTCAAATGGACCAAAAGCCAGAAATGTAGAAACTGTGAGGAATGAAGAGAAGAAACAGACTGATGAAAGAAAAACAACTCAGGCAAATAAAAGCAGTAATGCCAGGCCCGAAAGGAGAACTGACAATGATGGTTTTACCAAGGTCACAAATCAAAGAAAAAGAAGATCTATGGTTCCTACTACAACCTGGCAAAGACCATCTTTCAGGTTCAATCATCACTTTTCTGGTTTCTGTTTCAAATGTAACGGTTATGGGCATAAAATTGCAGACTGCAAGTATATTGTAGGACCAAGAAGCTTTATTAGTAGAAATGCTTTTGCTCCTCTAACAAATTATGCAGTAGAATGTTTTAACTGTCACAACTATGGGCATATTGCAAGAAATTGTCGCAGTACCTCTGTTTCAAATCAACTTCAGAAAAGAAAATTTCAACCACAGAGGCCAAGACAAAATGGAAAATTTTTTGAAAGATATGCAAAAGATATTGAAAAAGGGAAGTCCAAACTAGAACCCGATATCGCAGTCAAATCAGAATGGAAGCAGAAAGAACAACTTAGGGAAGAAAAGGAATCCTTAATAGTTCAAACAGCTTTCAAGGCACAGAGCAAAAGGGTACCATGGATACTTGACAGTGGATGCTCAAGTCATATGACAGGTGATAAACAGAAGTTTGAAAAATTGCAGAAATATGAGGGTGGTTCTGTAAAATTTGGAAATAATGATGGAGCTAAGATAATCGAAAAAGGATCAGTTAAAATTAGTGATGGGAAGATCAAGTCAGAAGAAGTTTTGTTTGTCGATGGTTTGAAGCACAACCTGTTGAGTGTCAGTCAGATCTGTGATAAAGGACATGAAGTTGTTTTCAAGAAGCAGGGTTGTGAAGTCAGGAAATCAAACAACAGAAAATTGATAGCTACTGGATCAAGGACATCTGGAAACCTGTACACACTCTCAGAAACCTTAGAAGGTAATTGTTTCATTGGACAGGAAGAAGAAAACTGGCTATGGCACAAGAGACTTGGACACATTAGTTTTGATAATCTAGTGAAAATCAGCTCGAATCAGGCGGTAAGAGACATTCCAACCATTAGAAAACCTTCAAATAGCATTTGTGCTTCGTGTCAAAAAGGAAAGCAAACCAGAACCTCATTCAAAACAAAAGAGTACTACACCAACAAACCTCTGGATCTTATACATACAGACTTATGTGGACCGATGAGAACTCAAAGCATAAATGGTGATAAATACTTTATGCTGTGTATTGATGATTATTCCAGAATGACATGGATATTTTTCTTAAAGAATAAAATAGAAGCTTTTGAAATGTTCAGATCTTTCAAACATCTAGTTGAGAATGAAACAAGAAAAAGGATCAAATGCTTACGATCAGATAGAGGAGGAGAATTCATTTCAGATGAATTTAAAGAATACTATGAAAAACATGGGATCAGGAGACAATATTCAGCAGCTAGAACTCCCCAGCAGAATGGTGTAGTAGAAAGAAAGAACAGAACAGTACAGGAAATGGCACGTACTATGCTGGCTGAGAACAAAATCATAGACAGATTTTGGAAAGAAGCAGTCCACACTGCAGTATACATTCAAAACAGGTACATGCTGAGAACTCATGAAAGTAAAACTCCTTATGAGCTGTGGTTTGGAAGAAAGGCAACAACAAAACATCTCAAAGTTTTTGGCTGTAAGTGTTACATCAGAAACACTGATGACAATCTTGGGAAGTTTGAAAATAGAGCAGATGAAGGTGTCTTTGTTGGGTATTCGATAAAAAGCAAAGCTTATAAATGCTACAACAAGAGACTCAAGAAAATTGTGGACAGTGCTGATGTTAAATTTGATGAAGGAAGGGAAAGAACAGTTAACTATGAAGAAAATTACCCAATTTATGAAGAAGCCATTGAAGGTGATGAGGAAAATGAAACAGAAAAGAAATCAACACTTGACTCAGATGACTTATTTGATGACTCGGAGGTGGAAGAAAACAAGAAATTCAAAACAGGAAGCTGGTAGAAGAATCATCCCAGAGATCAAATAATTGGAGATCCCACAGCTGGTGTTCAGACAAGAAAGAAAGTAGTAAGCAATTATTCTCTTTTATCCTGCATTGAGCCCAAAAGTATAGCTGAGGCAAGCAAAGATGATAGTTGGATGAAGGCAATAAATGAAGAGTTAGATCAGATTGAAAAGAACAGAACTTGGGAATTAGTTCCTAGACCAACAGATAAGAATGTAATCGGCACCAAATGGATATTTCGAAATAAATTGAATGAAGACGGACAGGTAGTTAGAAATAAAGCGAGATTGGTCTGTAAAGGGTATGCACAAGTTGAAGGCATTGATTTTGAAGAGACTTTTGCACCTGTGGCCAGATTAGAAGCAATCAGAATGTTTCTGGCCTTAGCAGTTCATAAGAATTTTAGAGTTTACCAGATGGATGTAAAATCAGCTTTCTTAAATGGGAAACTTGAAGAAGAAGTGTACATTGAACAACTAGATGGTTTCCAAATTGGTGAAGATCCCAATCTTGTCTCGCAAATTAAAGAAAGCTTTATATGGCTTAAAACAGGCACCCCGAGCATGGTATGCATGGCTAGATAACTATCTCTCTCAACAGGGGTTTAAGAAAGGTATGGTGGACAGTAATCTGTATGTCAAAACAGAAAATGGGCATCTCATTGTTCTAGTTGTTTATGTAGATGATATCATATTTGGCAGCAACAAAGATGAATCATGTAAAGACTTAGCAAATAAAATGCAGAAAGAATTTGAAATGTCTATGATTGGTGAACTGTCTTACTTTCTTGGGTTACAAGTTAATCAAAATGAGAAAGGCATATTTATTTCCCAAGTCAAATATGTGAAAGAGATGCTAAAAATATTCACAATGGAGGACTGTAAGCCAGTTAGCACTCCTATGGTGACAGGCTGCAAGTTGAGTAAAGATGAAAAATCTCCACCTGTAGATCAAACCATGTACAGATCAATGATTGGAAGCTTACTTTATTTAATAGCTACTGGACCAAATATTCTGCAGGTAGTTTGCATGGTAGCAAGATTTCAGGCCGATCCCAAAGAGACTCATGTGACAACAGTAAAAAGGATTCTCAGATATCTCAAGGGTACTATGGAGTATGGGTTATGGTATCCGAAAGGTAAAGACTTCACCCTTATATCTTATTCAGATGCAGATTGGGCAGGATGTGTTGATGATAGGAAAAGTACAAGTGGAGGTGCTTTTTATCTCGATGACAAGTTGGTTGCTTGGCACAGCAAGAAACAAGAGTCAGTTTCTTTATCAACAACTGAGGCAGAATATATTGTAGCAACAACTTGTTGTACACAAGTTTTGTGGATGAAACAAACTTTGAAAGATCTTGGTATTAATTTTAGTGAACCAATATCAGTTAAGTGTGATAACACCAGTGCAATTAACATCTCCAAGAATCCAAGTAATGCACTCACGGACAAAACACATTGCCATCAGGTATCATTTCTTGAAGGAGAAAGTTGCAGAAGGAGAAGTTAAATTGGATTTTGTCCCAACCACAGAACAAGTAGCAGATATTTTTACAAAACCATTGCCCAAGGAAGTGTTTGAGTACCTTCAAAACAAATTGGGAGTAGTCACACTTCCCAAGAAGTGACTAGCTACAGGGATCACTTTCTCAGGGGGAGCATTTGAGTATTTGCCTATTCTTTTGCTCATGATCATAATTTGTGCTAAGTGCAACAAATTGTGCCTGAGAATTGTGTGTATGGACTCAGGGGGAGTCTGCAGCAGCCCTTTGGTATTATTGACAAAGGGGGAGAAGAGTTACAGGAATTTACACAGGTGTTGCCAACAATTCCAAAGGGGGAGATTGTTGAGCAAGGTGTTGCAAGAGTTTTGTCATTGTTGTCAACACAGTCAGTTAGATCCAATGATGCAGTGGATAGGCAGTTCGAAGTCATTCAGATGTAGAGGACAGAAGTTCAAAGGTTATTCAAGCATGGACAATGAGTTTCCAAGAAGACCTTAGTTGCCTTTTTGCAAAAGATCAAAGAAAAAGACAAGTAAGAAAAGTGTCGCGATATCGCGACATATTTCAAGAAAAACTGTCATGATTTCGTGACATGTTAGAGGAGAGAGAAAGTGCAAGCAAAATTGTCATGATTTCGTGACATGGTCGAGGAGAGAGAAGGCGCAAGGAAAACTGTCACGATTTCACGACATGTTTGGAGAAAAAGCACTAAGGAAAAAACTATCACGATTTCATGACATGTTTGGAGAAAAAGCGCTAAGGCAGAAAACTGTCACGATTTCGTGACATGTTTGGAGAAAAGCGCTAAGGCAGAAAACTATCACGATTTCATGACATGTTTGGAGAAAAAGCGCTAAGGAAGAAAACTATCACGATTTCGCGACATGTTATGTTTTCGCGAAAGGAAAAGAGCTTAAGGAAAAAGTGTCACGATTTCAGACATGTCATGTTTTCGTGAGTGCAAGCCGAGAAAAGGACAAAGAGGGAAAAGTGTCACGATTTCATGACAGGTTGCAAGAAAAGCCTCTAAAAGCGTCACGATTTCATGACAGGATGAAAGAAAGATGTACGGATGGAAAAAGTGTCACGATTTTGCGATAGGAGAATGAAGAAGCTAGCAGGATGAAGATGTCGCATTTTTGTGACATGTCATGGTTTCGCGACTCTAGGAGGAGAGAGACTGTACGACGCCAAAAATGTCATGATTTCACGACAAAAATGGAGAAGAAGGCCTAGAAGCAAAAAGGGTCACGATTTCGCGACAAGAGTGAGGATGACGTCAGCGAAAGTTAGAAGTGTCACGATTTCACGACAAGAACGGTGGCAAAGCAGACAAAGGCCAAAAGTGTCGCATTTTCGCGATAGCAGGGTAAAGAAGGCGTACGGCCGCAAAAGGTGTCGCGATATCGTGACATGTTGTAGTTTCGCGAAGAAAGCTACAAAACTAGAGAGGCGGTTGAAGCCGACAAAGTTAAATCTGGGCCGACGAAGATTAGGGTTTTGTAGCCGACATTCATTAGGGTTTTGCAGCCGATGATCTCTAGGGTTTGCAGTTGACTAAAATTAGGGTTTTTCAGCCGACTAAGATTAGATCTTTGCTCATGAATTTATGCTATAAAAGGAGGGCGGTTTTCGAGTTTGAGTGTATCGAATGCGTATCGAATTTGCGCAAGTAAAGTCCGCGTTGAGCAGAGAGCGAGATGTGTCGATCTAAGTGTGAAGTGAGAGCGAACTGAGGGCAGTAAAGAGCAAAGGAGCAGAGGCGATCAGTTGTTGGTGCGCGGGACTGTTGCGCAGAGGCAAACTGTTGGTGCGAAGAAATTGCGCAGAAGCAGCAGAGTGTACAGAAATAGCAGACAGTTTGCAAAAGGTTGAAGGTATCTTTCTGTTATTTTCTTTGAAGTCCAAGTTGCAGCTTGGCATAAGGGGTTGGTGCTCCTTCCAGTAGGTGCTGGTGAATTAGGGGTTGGTGCTCCTTTCTGTTGGTGCAAAAAAATTGAGGGGTTGGTGCTCCTTCCAGTTGGTGCTGGGTAAATGAGTTGTAAAGTTGTTGCTTTGCAAAGGCTGGATTTGGATGGTAGTCCAAGCAGTCATTTTTGAGGAGTAGCCACATTGGTGAACCTCGTTAAATCTGTGTTGTGTGTGATGCTCTCTTGTTATATCTGATTTAAATTTGCTTCATTTCTGCATTAAGTATTGCCAGTTTAAAATTTTAAAAGATCACACTGATTCTCCCCCCCTCTTAGTGTCACTGTAAGTGCAACATTATTTTCATCCAACCCTTTTTACTTGGAAAATAAAGTTGTGATAATTGATCTAGGCTTTTGAAGACCATTCTACATCAAAGAAGAAGGTATGGGCATATTCTTCCTTGATTGAGTTGATTGGCTGGTTTTCTGGAAAACAACTTTGGAGTGAAAAGGACTTAATTAGATTTCCTTGTTGAGTGTGTTTTGAATTAATGCTTCAAGGTTTTTTGGAATAAAGAGTTGTTGATAAAACCTTGTTTGATAAGCATTGTTGTTGAAGCCATTGGTTAAGTGAGGAACTTGAACTAGGGTTTGAAAAGAGCATGAGTATCATTGTTATGTGAAGATTGTTTTATAAGCATTGTTGTTGAAGTGAGTAATTGAGTGAAGAAATTGAACTAGGGTTTGGAAAGAACATGAGTATCATTGTTATGTGAGATTGGTTGATAAGAATTGTTGGAAACATTTTGAGTGAGTATTCATATGCTTGGACTAGGGTTTATGAGTAAGGATTATTTCATTGAGTGATTGGTTGAGTTGGTTGAGCCTAGTCAAGTGGATGTGTGAATTAATTGTTCAAGTTTTATGAAACTAATTATTCTATATTTTGAATTGAGTTGAGAAAGTGGTTGAGCATTGTGATGAATGTGAAGCATATTGATTCTATAAAAATTCTCTTTATGTTTCTATGAGATTGGATAAGTTCTAGTGTGGACTTGTTGAGCAGATTTGAGGTAAGTCTTTGAGAAGACTTGTGAACAGATTTGTGTAAGCTTTTGTGGAAGCTTGCAATAAATATTTGAGGATAGATTTTGGTACATATTTGAGTATAGATTTGTGCCATATCAGAGAGATATTGAGGACAGATTTGAGGATAGATTTTGGTACACATTTAAGGATAGGTTTGTGCTAGATCAGAGATAGATATTGAGGATATATTTGTGCTAGAACAAAGGAGTGTGTTTAGTGTAGATTTGATACAAATATTTGGAGGTGAAAGAGTATAGAAGATGATAGTCTCTAGTGGATAGAGATCCATTAGTTAGGGATGTGAGGACAGGTGTCTTTAGTGGATAGAGATCCATTAGCCAAAGTAGTGGGGGAAATAGTTCTTCTAGAAGATCATCAACCAAAGAAGAGGGAAAAGGAGTTCTTATGGATAGAGATATACAAAATTGATTAGGGGATTGGTGTCTCCTTTGGACAAAGATCGATAAACATTGTAGGGAAAGGATTCCCAAGATAATTTATTTGAGAAAAATTTATAAGAAATATTTTCTTTGTAGAGTATTCCACATTGGATGAACCACATAAAATAATGTCTCTCATGTGTGTGATGCTTTGTGTGATGTTTACTACTTTAATATTGTTGATGTTATATTTTGGATTAAAAAACAAAAAGTTTTATCTTATATAGTTCACCCCCCTCTCAGTATAAGCACATGTTATTCAATTGGTATCAGAGTGGGTCTCTCTATGAAAAGACTAACATATTGGAGGAGGATCCATCAAAAACACACATGAATTCAAAAATGAATAAGAGACCATGTTTGATATAAAAGTGGAATTCTTTGCTGCTCTCAAAAAATTGAAAAGAATTAGAGAAAAGAATTCAAGATTGAAGGAACAAATTGAAGAGGAGGAAGAAGCAAGGATAGAACCTCTACAAAATCTCACAGAACTCAAGATAAACGTAGAAGAAGGAAAAAAAATTGAGCAAGATATAACAGATCTATTAATATCAAGAGAAACAAAATGTGAAATATTGGAAGCAAAAATTGTCTATCTAAGGAATGAAATTGAAAGGACCAAGTCACTACAAGATGTAGAGTATGAGAAACAGAAAAAGGATTCAAGTCTTCAAGAAGCAAAAACTTCAAACAAAGATAGGCAAACTAAGGATATCAAAAATGAAGAAAGCAAAGAAGAAAATTGGATAAGAGTTAATCACAAAAGGAGAAGCACTCCACCAAAATCTAAAAGGCATCCAAATAGGTTACATAATTTCTTCCATGGTCATTACTTTTCTTGCAATAAATATGGTCATAAAGCTGTACATTGTATTAGTCATGCAAGAAATGTTGGACATTTTGAGTCCTCTAAGTCAAAGTTATCATTGATGTCACCTGATAGAGTTATCACTCATCTAAAGGAATTTAGCAAGACATAAAGCCACCCAAGTCATCCAGGAAAAAGCTTCATCAGTGCAAAAGTGAAAGGAAAAAGGCTCCATAATATTTTAATATTATTAAGAGCACATGTTAAGCAATTGGTTTACAAAAACCTAATATGGGCTTTTTAAAAGGTTAAAAAGGAGGTTGGTTCCTTTTAATTTTGAAGAACACAAGCTTATACTAAGAGGGGGGTGAACAGTATAAGACCTCTTTTTACCTTTTTCTTTATACTTCAAAATAGTAAAGCAATATACCCAAAGCAATATCAAATCAATGCACAATATCATCCACAAAGTGACACCAATTTTAACATGGTTCACCCAGAATGGCTGGGCTACATCCACAAAAATTTTCTCTAAAATTTATCTCAAAGTTCTTTGGGAATCATTCCCAATTATAATTTTTATGAGCCTCGGCCCAAAGGAGATACCTTCCCCCAATCAGAATTTATGAGCCTCTGCTCAAAGGAGATACCTTCCCCCAATTAGAATTTATGAGCCTCTGCTCAAAGGAGATACCTTCCCCTCTGCTCTGGAAATGATCCCTCTAAAGATCAACTACCTCTACCTCTTGCCAGCACATGGAAATCATTTCCACCAAAGACCTCCTGTCCTCAAAGCTTAGCCTAAGAGACCTCTGCCTTCTATGATCATGTCCATAGCAACTCAGCAACCTATACCAAACATAGTCAGTCGGTCTAGTACAAGTCTTCCTCTATCTGTCAGATCTGTCCAACTCTTGAACAAATCAATCCTCTGCATACAAGCCTTCTCAAAGACTTGCCAACTATCCTTAGGTTCTTCTCATAGAACCAATGCACCTCTGTCCTCAAGTTCTATGATAGAACTATCAAACTTAGCTCACAAGTCCTCTGCTAGGACCTGTCCAAATTTGCTCACAAGTCCCCACCGAAACCTGTCCAAAATTGCTCACAAGTCCCCACCGAAACCTGTATAAAAATTTCTCACAAGTCCCCATTGGAACCTGTCCAAAAACTGCTCACAAGTCCCCACTGGAACCTGTCCAAAAACTCAACAAGCTCACCAAGGAAAACTTTCTTAGTAGGAAATCACAAAGTGAATTTTTAGAGACCCAATGTGATTTGTCAAACTCATAGAAGCATAAAGAGAATTGTTAGATAATCAATATGTTCTATACTCAAATCCCAATCTCAAAACTTAACTCAAATCAACTCAGCTCAATCTCAATATCAAATCTGAAAACTCAACTCAATATCTGAAATGGATAGGATAGAATGTTTTCTTTCAAGAACATGAAACCCCAACAATTGCCAACTATGCAAAGAATCACATAACAATGATACTCATGTTCTTTTCACCATCAATTAGGATTTCAACAATAATGCTCATCAAACAAGGTTTAATCAACCAACACCATTCAACTCAACATCAACCTTGAAGCATTCAACCAATCATCACAAGAAAAGGAAACAAGTAGAAGTCCTTTTCCCTCCAAAGATATTTGAACAAAACAACCACCAACACAATATCACCAAATGCAAAGAATAACTTACTCAAATCAACTCAATGGAGTAAGCCCAATATCATGAATCAAGTAAAGCAATAACTTGATCAAACAACCTCTACGAAAGCAACTCAACCATAAAACTCAAAATAGCCAACCAAGGGTTCCACCAACTCAATGCAAGTAGCTAGACTCACAAATATAAACCCTAGTGCACAAAGCTTCCACTATCTCAAACCAAAAATTATTCATTCACCAAAAAACTATCCTTAAGGATAACAATGCATAAGTAGTCTTCAACAAACCAGAAAATAGGATTTGCACTTTTCCAAAGGATACCTAGTAGAATAGCTTTTCACTCCAACCTTATTTTAGAAAACATACACCAATCATACTCATAAGAAGAATGTGCCCATACCTTATTGGAGTAGAAGATAATTGAACCTTCAAGCTGTCACCACACACAACTCTCAAACTTCCAACCAAGTTAGGGTTAGAATAAAAAGAAATGAGCAATAATATAAACTTCCTTTATTACACCTTTTAGCTCCACTTATTTAAACACAACCACCATAACATGCCAATAAATCAACAATCACAGACTCACACCTTATACCTCCATTTTTAATTTTAGCATAGCAAAGAATAATCTTAAAAATACATCCAAAGAAATATGCCCTTATTTATCCTAAGTGAAGAACACAAGCTTATACTGAGAGGGGGGGGTGAACAGTATAAGACTTAACCAATTGATAATTTTAACTTTAGATAACAGAGGCATCAACACAACATTAATCAAGACAGAAAGCATCACACATTGAAGACCCATTTTAACGTGGTTCACCCAGAATGGTTGGGCTACATCCACGGATAAAATCTTTCACTAAATTTTATCAATCAATTTCTGGGAATACCTTTCCCGATTACAAAGTTTATGGGCACCAACCCAAAGGAGACACCAATCCCCTAAACTCGAGTTCGTGGGCACCAACCCACAGGAGACACCGATCCCCTAGCTCTGCTTTGGCTGGTGATCCTCTAGAAAACCTCTGCCTCCGCTGCCCTTAGCAAATGGAACTCTATCCACAGAAGACACCTGTCCTCCCTGCTCTGGTTGGAGACCTCTGTCCTCAACTCTATCACCTCCAAAGCTGGTCCTCGAATTTGCACTAAACACAGTCCTTCGGTCTAGCACAAATGTCCTCGTTCGTCTTTGCCTGTTGCGCTCACTTTGCACGCTTCGACATCATCTCACCACTTCTGCACTCTTGCGCTCTTTCGACTGCATCTCGCACACTTCGACGCACATTCAAAATTGATACTTTAACTCTTCAAACAACCCTCCTTTTATACTAATACTTTCAAGATCAAAACCTTGATCTTAGTCGGCTGCACAACCCTAAACTACGTCGGCTGCAAACCCTAATCTTCGTCGGCCCAAATTTAACTTTGTCGGCTTCACTGCCTCTGTGGTTCTGTAGCTTTTCCCGTGAAACTACAACATGTCACGATATCGCGACACCTTTGCCTCCGAACACTTTCTTTTGGCTTTTGTCATGAAATCATGACACTTCTGCCTCTACTGACGTCATCTTCACTTCTGTCATGAAATCGTGACATTTCTCGCTTTCTCAACCTCTTCTTGGCTTGCACCCGTGAAAGCAGAACATGTCACGAAATCATGACACTTTTGCTTCCTTGCACTCTTCTCGGCTTGCACTAGCAAAAATGGAACATGTCATGAAATCGTGACACTTTCGTTGCCTTATGCTTTTCTCTACCTTACGCCCGCGAAACTGGAACATGTCACGAAATCATGATGCTTTCGCCTTCGAGCTCTTCCTTCTTGAATTCATCATGAAATCATGACGCTTCTTCTGTTGAAGACTTGCTTACTATCTCTATCATGAAATCATGACACTTTTTGCATCCATAAGCTTTCTCTTCAACCTATCACGAAATCATGACACTTCCTGCATCCGTACGACTTCTTTTCAGCCTGTCACAAAATCGTGACACTTTTAGCTTTCGTACGTCTTCTTTGCAACCTATCATGAAATCATGATAGTTCTCATTTCAGACTCTTCCCTTTGCTGCATGTCGCGAAATCATGACACTTCTTCTCCTTAGCGCTTTTCTTTTCTTCGGGTCACGAAAACCCGACATGTCACGATATCACGACACTTTTTCTCTTGGACTCTCTCTCTTGCAACATGTCACGAAATCGTGACACTTTTTCATCCGACCAACCTTCCTTGCAATATGTCACGAAATCATGACATTTTTGACTCGAACATTCTCTCTCCTCTTTGAGTCGTGAAACTACGACATGTCGCGATATCGCGACACTTTTCTAAAAATATTTCTTTCGAACCTGTCATGCCGAACCCTTCATCAAAACAGATTATTTTACATAAAATCAAATTCCTTCAAAAGCTTCTTGACATCAATGACAACTTAAACACTTGAGCAAAGACAATGCACCCAAGGTACCCAAAATTGCCAACAATCTCCCCCTTTGTCATTGATGGCAAACCTTTACTGAAAACACGTCTCAAGAGCCAAAACTGAAACCAACTGTGCTAACAATTGAGAAACTGTGCCCACAATGAGAATCTTCCTTTGAAGTTTTGCTCCCCTGACTTGAAGCTTTCCTCTTCACTTGAAGCTCTCCCCCTTACTCATATCTCTCCCCCTTTGTCATCAATGGCAAAGGGTCACCTTTGGGGCTCGGGACTAAGAATGAGCCTCTTAGCTTGGTCCCTCCCCCACCTCCTGATGAGGTGATTAATTCTGGGGTGGGAGTACAACTCCCAATTTCTCCCTTAGATACTCAAACGTATCTCTTGGAAGAGGTTTGGTGAAGATATCTGCAATCTGCTCTTTAGTAGGCACATACTCTAGCTTGACTTGCTTGTCTTGCACTTTCTCCCTTAGAAAGTGATACTTGATGGAAATATGTTTTGTCCTTGAGTGCATTACCGGATTTTTGGAAATACTTATGGCACTCGTATTATCGCAAAATATGGAGATGGGTTGTTCATGCTTGACTTTGAAATCCTCCAAGGTGGTTTTCATCCATAAAACCTGTGTACACCCAACCACTGCTGCTATGTATTCAGCCTCTGCTGTAGATAAGGAAACTGAAGGTTGTTTCTTACTTAGCCAAGAAACCAAACTCTTTCCTAGAAAGAATGCTCCACCACTAGTGCTCTTCCTGTCATCAGTATTGCCTGCCCAATCTGCATCTGAATAGGCCATGAGGGTGAAATCATCACCTTTGGGATACCAAAGCCCAAAGTCCATAGTGCCCTTCAGATATCTGAATATCCTCTTAACTGCTGTAACATGAGAATATTTTGGAGCTACCTAAAATCTTGCTACTAACCCAATTGCCTGCATGATATCTGGTCTGGTAGCTGTAACATATAATAAACTGCCAATCATTGATCTCGTACAACCTCTGATCTGCCACTGGAGATTCATCGTCTTTACTCATCTTGCACCCTGTAATCATTGGAGTACATACTGGTTTGTTGTCCATCATCCCAAATTTCTTCAACATTTCTTTGATATACTTTCCTTGAGAGAGAAATACACCGTCTTTTGATTGAGCAATCTGAAGACCTAAAAAGAATGACAGCTCTCCAATCATAGACATCTCAAATTCCTTCTGCATGGTGTTAGCAAAAACTTTGCACATCTGAGTATTATTTCCCCCAAAAATAATATCATCAACATAGACAACCATAATCAACATATCATCACCTTCATTCTTAATATACAAATTGCTATCTGCCACGCCTTTCCTGAAGCCTTGCTCATGAAGATAACTGTCAAGTCTTGAGTACCACGCCCTTGGTGCTTGCTTTAACCCATATAAGGCCTTTTTCAGTTTACACACATAGTCTGACTGTTCTGTGAGAGACACTCCTTCTGGCTGTTCTATGTAGACTTCTTCTACCAACACCCCATTTAGAAAAGCTGACTTTACATCCATTTGATATACCTTGAATGATTTGAAGCTTGAAAGGGCCAAAAACATTTTGATAGCTTCAAGACGAGCAACAAGAGCGAACGTCTCTTCGAAATCAACACCTTCTACTTGAGCATAACCTTTGCAGACTAACCTAGCTTTGTTTCTGACAATCTTTCCATCCTCATTGAGTTTATTTCTGAATATCCATTTTGTGCCAATGACATTCTTGTCCTTAGGTCTTGGAACCAAATCCCAAGTTTCACTTTTTTCTATTTGATTTAGCTCTTCATCCATTGCTTTTACCCAAAATTTATCTGCACATGCTTCACTCAAATATTTTGGCTCAATCTGAGATAATAATGAAACATTTGTAGAATCGTGTGAAGGAATGACTCTTCTTCTTGTTTTCCTGTTGTTTGGATCACCAATGATCAAATCTTTGGGATGATGTTTCTGAACATATCGTGAAGGAGTTTTGGGAAGCAGTTGTTGTGTTTCCTCTTCTTCATCTCGAAACCTCTCTCGAATTCTTCTTGACAAATTTCATCACTGAGTTCCTTGACTGGTTCTCTTATCCCTGTCTTTTCATCAACTGTTACATTTATGCTCTCTACGACTGTATGCGTTCTTTTGTTGAAGCATCTAGGCCTTGCTTCTGCTGGAATATCCAAGAAAGATTCCCTCATCACACCTAGGATCAAACTTACCCAGATTCTGATCTTCCCTTCTGATGAAGCACTTACTCCCAAACACTTTGAAGTATTTTACTGTAGCTGGTCTTCCTTTCCACAACTCATAAGGAGTTTTATGATGATTGACTCTAAGTTGGGCCCCGGTGATAATGTAGATCGTTGTACTTGATTGCTTCTTTCCAAAAGCCATCTGAGAGTTTTGACTCATTTAACATAGCTCTAGCCATATTTTCAATAGTTCTGTTTTTCCTTTCAACTACTCCATTTTGTTGAGGAGTTCTTGCTGCTGAATATTCTCTTTTGATTCCTTGTTGCTCACAGTATTCCACAAATTCATTTGAAGTGAACTCTCCTCCTCTGTCCGATCTTAAGCATTTGATTCTCTTGTCAGTCTCATTTTCAATCATTTCTTTGAACGCTTTAAATTTTTCAAAAGCTTCAGATTTTTCTTTTAGAAAAGTAACCCAAGTCATTCTAGAATAATCATCTATAAACAACATGAAGTAGCTTTCTCCTTGAATGCTCTGAGTTCTGGTGGGGCCACATAAATCAGTATGAATAAGATCCAAAGGTTTTGAAGAAGTATACCCTTTTGATTTGAAACTGGTTCTGGTCTGTTTTCCATGTTGACAAGGACCGCAAATGATATTATGGGGCCTCTTTATTTTGGGCAAGTCTCTAACTGCTTCCTTGTTACTAATATTGACGAGATTATCAAAGCTCAAATGCCCCAATATTTTATGCCATAGCCAACTCTCATCTTCTTGAGTTAGAAAACACTTTTCCCTTTTTATCTCACTCAGCATGTAAAGATTGTTTGGAGTCCTTGTAGCACTCGCAATGAGTTTTCCATTTTTTTCTTTACTTATCTCACATCTATCTGAAAAGAAAGATACTATGTGCCCTTGATCACAAAGTTGACTCACACTTAGAAGATTATGTCTTAGGCCTTCTACATAAAGCACATTTTCTATTTTGGATTTCCCATCCAAACTAAGAGTCCCTTTACCACAGATTTTAGCTGACCTATTATCTCCAAAACTGACTGTTCCTCGGTTTGTTTGTTTTAAGACCAAAAACTTTTCCTTTTCACCAGTCATATGTTTTGAACAACCACTATCAAGATACCATTTTTCTACTTTGTCTTGAGCATGAAAAGTAGTTTGAACTATCATTGACTTAGATTTGATCTCATTTTTCTTTTTAGTGAACTCAAGGCTAGATCTATCCAAACTGCACATCCTTGCTGTATGCCCAAAATTCTTGCACTTGTAACACATGAAATTTTTATTCATAAGTGGTGCAAAAGAGTTAACATATTCCTTACTATGGCTATTCAAGGATTTATTGCAATGCATAGCTTTGTGACCAAAATTCTTGCAGGAAAAACAATAGCCATGGAAAGTATTATGTAACCTATTTTGATGCCTTGGATGATTGTTCTTCTTGTGACCAACTGGAATCCACCGCTCTTCGAGATGAAGATTGGTCTTGCTTGAAGACCCTATTTCATGAATAGTGATACCATCCTTCTTTTGCTTGTCATACGGAGTATTCTGTCTGAGAGCCAATTGTTCCAACTTCACTCTAAGAGACATAACCTCTTCTTCTAGTTTCTCGCAATCAGTTTCCTTTCCTTTTAAAGCCTCTGTCAGAACCTGTTCAACCTTCTTTCCTTCTTCAACTAGAATTTTGAAGTCTATAACTCTTTGAGACAATCTTGATCTTGCAATCTCTTCTTCCCGACATTGATGCTTGAGAACAAAATTTTCTTCCCTGAATTTCTCAAGCCTTTTTAAAGCCAAGAAGAATTCACCTTTGAGATCGAACCCAACCTCTTCATCTCTTTCTGAATCTGAATGTTCCTCTGATAGATCCTTCTCCAAGCTGTTAGGCTCTTTCTGGAGAAACCCGCTCTGATACCAATTGAAGAACACAAGCTTATACTGAGAGGGGGGTGAACAGTATAAGACTTAACCAATTAACAATTTTAACTTTAGATAATAGAGGCATCAACACAACATTAATCAAGACAGAAAGCATCACACATTGAAGACCCATTTTAACGTGGTTCACCCAGAATGGTTGGGCTACATCCACGGATAAAATCTTTCACTAAATTTTATCAATCAATTTTTGGGAATACCTTTCCCGATTACAAAGTTTATGGGCACCAACCCAAAGGAGACACCAATCCCCTAAACTCGAGTTCGTGGGCACCAACCCACAGGAGACACCGATCCCCTAGCTCTGCTCTGGCTGGTGATCCTCTAGAAAACCTCTGCCTCCGTTGCCCTTAGCAAATGGAACTCTATCCATAGAAGACACCTGTCCTCCCTGCTCTGGCTGGAGACCTCTGTCCTCAACTCTATCACCTCCAAAGCTGGTCCTCGAATTTGCACTAAACATAGTCCTTCGGTCTAGCACAAATGTCCTCGTTCGTCTTTGCCTGTTGCGCTCACTTTGCATGCTTCGACATCATCTCGCCACTTCTGCACTCTTGCGCTCTTTTGGCTGCATCTCGCACACTTCGACGCACATTCAAAATCTATACTTTAACTCTTCAAACAACCCTCCTTTTATACTAATACTTTCAAGATCAAAACCTTGATCTTAGTCGGCTGCACAACCCTAAACTACGTCGGCTACAAACCCTAATCTTCGTCGGCCCAAATTTAACTTTGTCGGCTTCACTGCCTCTGTGGTTCTGTAGCTTTTCTCGCGAAACTACAACATGTCATGATATCGTGACACCTTTGCCTCCGAACACTTTCTTTTGGCTTTTGTCATGAAATCGTGACACTTCTGCCTCTGCTGACGTCATCTTCACTTCTGTCATGAAATCGTGACATTTCTCGCTTTCTCAACCTCTTCTCGGCTTGCACCCGCAAAAGCAGAACATGTCACAAAATCGTGACACTTTTGCTTCCTTGCACTCTTCTCGGCTTGCACTAGCGAAAATGGAACATGTCACGAAATCGTGACACTTTCGCTGCCTTATGCTTTTCTCTGCCTTACGCCCGTGAAACTGGAACATGTCACGAAATCGTGACGCTTTCGCCTTCGAGCTCTTCCTTCTTGAATTCGTCATGAAATCATGATGCTTCTTCTGTTGAAGACTTGCTTACTGTCTCTGTCGCGAAATCGTGACACTTTCTGCATCCATAAGCTTTCTCTTCAACCTGTCATGAAATCGTGACACTTCCTGCATCCGTACGACTTCTTTTTAGCCTATCGTGAAATCGCGATGCTTTCAGCTTTCGTACGTCTTCTTTGCAACCTGTCATGAAATCGTGACAGTTCTCATTTCAGACTCTTCCCTTTGCTGCATGTCGTGAAATCGTGACACTTTTTCTCCTTAGCGCTTTTCTTTTCTTTGGGTCACGAAAACCCGACATGTCACGATATCGTGACACTTTTTCTCTCGGACTCTCTCTCCTGCAACATGTCACGAAATCGTGACACTTTTTCGTCCGACCAACCTTCCTTGCAATATGTCACGAAATCATGACATTTCTGACTCGAACATTCTCTCTCCTCTTTGAGTCGCGAAACTGCGACATGTCGCGATATCGCGACACTTTTCTAAAAAGCTTTCTTTCGAACCTGTCATGCCGAACCCTTCATCAAAACAGATTATTTTACATAAAATCAAATTCCTTCAAAAGCTTCTTGACATCAATGACAACTTAAACACTTGAGCAAAGACAATGCACCCAAGGTACCCAAAATTGCCAACACTAAGATTTTATTCAATGCTAATCACAAAAGCCAAAAACTCATAAAATTTAATCACACCTTATAAATCATTGTCTAAGAAACTCCAAATTTCATGGCATAAACACATTTTAATAAAAACATGTGTTACTCTAGCAAAGCACCCCTGCAAGACTCGAAACGGTGACCTCCGCCAATGCAGCGCCCAATAGCAATCTTCGCTGCCACTAGCCCACGCGGGCTACGAAGTTCACAAGTGAACTTCCTTCCACTTCACCCTCGAAAAAAACTCCCGAAGACTTTTCAACCGCAGGTGCTTCTAAGTCTTCCTTCGATCATAGCGAACACAGAGCACAAACACCGCAAATTGCATTCGAGGAATTTCAAATTAGTTAGCCTTCCAACCTTAGGAGTTGGAGAATAAATAGTCTCTTCAAAGACACCTTGACGTCGACGAAAATAAAGACCATTTCGAAATTAATCAAAAGTCTTTTCAAAAAGGGTTTAAAAACCCTTAAATAATTTTAATAAATTAAGAATAAAAAAAGGTTTAAAAACCTTTAAGTATTTTTAATAAATTAAAAATAATTTCTCCCTTAATTAATTAAATAATTAATTAATTAAAACCTTGAAGGGTTTTAAATAATAATTAAATAAATAATAAAGAGAACCTCCATTGGTTTTAATAAAAACCATTTAACTTGGTTTTAATAAAAACCGGTTTGGTTTTAATGAAAAACCCTTGCCAATGGAATCTCTCCACATCCTCTTAACATTAATGCCATTTCCTTTTGACATCAATGACAACTCATAGAAAAGAAGCTAGGATCTGAAACCCAAAATTGCCAACAAATTTATATTTAAATTTAAATTTAAATTAATTATAAATTAAATCATGCCGACGTCGAAATCATTCGAAGCACCGACGTGATGCTAAGAGGGCAAAAGGCATTATATAAATGCCAAACAAAATCATTTACCAAGGCACCCCTTGCGATTATTAATTTGAAGTGCATGCAAAAAGTTTTGGTCTTTCGAAAGCCTTACGATTTTTGTAAAGGCTAAAGGTGTGAAGGTTCGGAGGCTCTAAGCGCAAAGGCCAGCGTGGCCTAGTGGTATGTTGGCTTGGTACTAAGGAGGAGGTCCTGTGTTCGATTCGCGTGAGGCCCTTTTGGATTGCAAGGAAGAAGCGCTTGAAGCGCTTGTTGTTTTTGGAGGAGCGTTGTTCATGAAAACTTTATGGTGGACGTGCCATTTTAGACATGTCAGGGCGCGTGGCCCAACGATGGCTTGGCTATGGCTAAGGCATTGGGAAGGAGGAAGTCGGGGGATCGAATCCCGCTGAGGGCAAGGCAAGTGGATTTAATTTTTGATATTGTTTAATATTTTAATTTTTGCCAAGGTTGCCTAAGGAGAAATAAGGATATGGTATGCCCTAGGAAAGATAGAGATTTATGCTGATTTTATTTTTGGAAGTATATCATATTATATATCATTGGAAAGCTCTTTTCGAGAGCTACTTGTTTAGATTGCTTAGAGGGAGAAATAAGGTGTGTGCAAGGAGATATTTCTGGTTTTGTCAAGGAGTTCCAAAAGTAAGTTTGATTCATTCTTTTGAGGGTTTATTTCTTGCATAAGAGGGTATGGTGCATTTTATTGAGTAGGAGTAATAAGGTGTTATTGAGATATTATTTTTATTATTGTGTTATTACTCAAGACCTCTAACCCTTGTTGAGATTGGAAAAAGAAAATGTGTTGAGTGTGGCAGATTTAGTGGACAACTCATAAGGCATCAAAAAGGTATGGGCAATATTCTTCATTGACTTATTTGGGTGATTGATTTCTGAAAATATCTTTGGAGAGAAAAGGATTGATTGTGGTTTCACTTTTTGAGGAGTTGTTGGTTTAATGCTTCAAGGTTTTCTAGTTTGAGAGTTGTGATTAAACCTTGTTTTATAAGCATTGTTGTTGAAGCCAATTGGTCATGCAAAGAACTTGAACTTGAGTTAGAAAAGAACATGAGTATCATTGTTATGTGAGATTTGTTGTTGAGCATTGTTGGAAATATTTTGAGTTGGTTGATACATGCTTGGACTAGGGTTTGTGGAAAGGATTGTTCCTTGAGGTGATTGGTTGAGTAGAGTTGATTGAGCCTAGTCAAGTGATTGTGTGAAGTGGTTGTTCAAGTTCCATGAAACAAACTATTCTATATTTTGATTTGAGTTGAGATTGGGATTTGAGTATAGAACATATTGAGTCTCTAAACAATTCTCTTTATGCTTCTATGATATTGAGTTGAGTTGAGATTGAGGATTTGAGTATAGAACATATTGAGTCTCTAACAATTATCTTTATGATTCTATGAGATTGATTTGAGTTGAGATTGGGAATTAAGTATAGAACATATTGAGTCTCTAACAATTCTCTTTATGATTCTATGTGATTGAGGTAAGTCTTTGAGAAATCTTGTGGACTGATTTTGTGTAAGCTTTTGTGGAATCTTGCAATGCAGATTTGAGCAAGTCCTAGAGAGGACTTATTGAGCAAATTTGGACCAGGTTCTATGTGGACTTGTTGAGCATATTTGATCAGGTTCTATGTGGACATATTGAGCATATTTGAGCAGGTTCTGAGTGAACCTATTGAGAAGATTTGAGAAGGTTATGAGTGAACCTATTGACAGATATTTGGAGGTGATAGAGTATAGAGGACAGAGTCTCAGTGGATAGAGATCCAATAGCCAGGACAATTGAAGATAGATCTTCTGAGTGAGGAGTCTTCAAGTGGAGAGAGATCCACCAGTTAGTGCAGCAGAGAGACAGAGTCTTCTAGAAGATCACTAGCCAGAGTAGAAGGGGAAAGAGTTCTCCTATGGAAGAGATCCATGAACTTGAGATTAGGGGATCAACATCTCCTTTGGACAGAGGTCCATAAACATTATAATTGGGAAGGATTCCCAAAGATATTATTTGAGAAATATTTAGAAGAAATATTTTCTCTATGGAGGTAGCCCACATTGGGTGAACCACATTAAAAATGATGTCTCTCATGTGTGTGATGCTTTGTGTGATGTTTACTATTTTATTAATGTTGATGCTACTATTTGGGAAAAATTTTTATGTTATACTGTTCACCCCCTCTCAGTATAAGCACATGTTCTTCAATTGGTATCAGAGCGGGTCTCTCCATGAAGAGTCTAACAACTTGGAAGAGGATCCTTTGGTAGCACACATGACTTCAAAGAATGAAGTAGAGAGTATGTTTGATATAAAAGAAGAATTCTTTGTTGCTCTCAAAAAATTGGAAAGACTTAGAGAGAAAAATTCAAGCTTGAAAGAACAAATTCAGGAAGATGAAGAAGCAAGAGTGGAACTTATACAGAACCTTATAGAATTCAAGATTAAGGTAGAAGAAGGAAAGAAAATTGAGCAAGATATGACAGATCTACTGAGAGCCAAGGAAACAGAATGTGGAATATTGGAAGTAGAAATTGTTCTCCTAAGGAATAAATTAGAAGGGATCAAGATACTACAAGATACAGAATATGAGAAACAAGAAGAGGAATCAAGCTTCCAAAGGGCAAAAATTTCAAACAAAGAAAAGCAAGCAAAGGACATCAGAAAGGAAGAAAGCAAAGAGGAACCCTAGATAAGGGTTAATCACAAGAAGAAGATGACTTCTTCACAATATCCAAGACCTCCAAACAGGTTACATAATTTCTTCCATGGTCATTATTTTTCTTGCAATAAATATGGTCATATAGTTACACACTGTACTCATCATGCAAGATACAATAGAAATTTCAATTCCTTTGCACCTCTCATGGATGATGATGTTATATGTTACAAATGCAATAATTTTGGGCACAAGGCTAGGTGGTGTAAAATGATATTTCCTGAGTCTAGAAAAACAATTCCAACAACTAGGAAGGATGAAAGAAAGAATGTTAGGGCCAGATCTATGTTAGTACAAACAACCCTGCATGCTCAAAATAAAAAAGAACAATGGTATCTGGATAGTGGTTGCTCTAGTCACATGATAGGAGACAAAGACAAGTTCATTATTCTAAAGGAAACAAATAGAGGATCAGTAAGTTTTGGTGATAATGGATCAACAAGGATTGTTGGGAGAGGTACTCTAAGTCTAGACAATGGAAAAACAAAAATAGAGAATGTTTTGTATGTCAAAGGGTTAAAACACAATCTACTGAGTATAAGTCAACTTTGTGATCAAGGATATATGGTTACCTTCCATCCAGATAGATGTGAGATAAGGAAAATAGAAATAGGAAGAATCATTGCAAATGCAAGAAGGACCCCAAACAACTTATACATGCTCAATGAGATCAAAGGGGAAAAGTGCTTTCTATCACAAGAAGATGAGAGTTGGTTGTGGCATAGAATATTGGGTCATTTGAATTTTGACAACATAGTCAACATAAGCAATAAATAGGCAGTCAGAGATTTACCCAAAATAAGAAGACCTCAAAACACAATTTGTGCACCTTGTCAACATGGAAAGCAAACTAGGACAACTTACAAACCAAAAGGCTATATGTCATCTGAGCCTTTGAGTCTAATACATACTGATTTGTGTGGTCCTACCAGAACACAAAGTATTCAGGGTGAGAGTTACTTCATGTTGTTTGTAGATGATTATTCCAGAATGGTTTGGGTAACTTTCCTAAAAGAGAAGTCAGAGGCCTTCAAAAAATTTAAAGCATTCAAGAAGTTGGTTGAAAATGAAATAGGCAAAATGATTAAGTGTCTACGATCCGATAGAGGAGGAGAATTCACTTCAAATGAGTTTATAGAATTCTATGAACAACATGGAATTAAGAGAGAGTACTCAGCAGCAAGAACTCCCCAACAAAATGGAGTAGTTGAGAGGAAGAATAGGACTATTGAAAACATGGCTAGAGCTATGTTAAATGAATCTAAGTTATCAGATGGTTTTTGGAAAGAAGTAGTATCTACAATTGTATACATAATTAATAGGGCTCAATTAAGGGTAAATCACCACAAGACTCCTTATGAGCTTTGGAAAGGAAGACCTACTACTATAAAACATTTCAAGATCTTTGGAAGCAAATGTTACATAAGATGGGAAGATCAAAATTTGGGCAAATTTGATCCAAGATGTGATGAGGGAATTTTTCTTGGTTATTCTACAAAGAGCAAGGCTTACAGATGTTACAACAAAAGAACATGCACTATGGTGGAAAGTATGAATGTAACAATTGATGAGAAGATAGATTCCAGAGAATCAGTTCAGCAAATTGTATACCAAGAAGATGGATGTTGTCAAGAAGAATTTTGTGAGGAATCAGATAATGATGAAGAAGAAATACAAAGGCTTCTTCCTAAGACTCCTTCCAGGTATGTACAGAAACATCACCCAAAATATCAGATCATCGAGAATCCAGATGAAATACAGACAAGGAGAAGAATAATAAAACCATTTCAACAAGCAAATTTTTCTTTGCTATCTAAGATTGAGCCAAAAAATTTCACTCAGGCTAGTGAAGATGAATTTTGGGTTAAAGAAATGAATGAGGAATTGGATCAGATAGAGAAGAGCAAAACTTGGGAGCTTGTTCCATGACCAAAGGACAAAAATGTGATTGGTACAAAATGGGTTTTCAGAAATAAGTTGAATGAAGATGGACAAGTGGTCAGAAACAAAGCAAGGTTAGTATGCAAAGGTTATGCACAAGTAGAAGGAATTGACTTTGATGAAAATTTTGCTCCAGTTGCATGACTTGAAGCTATAAGGATATTTTTAGCTTTTGCAAGTTTCAAGAACTTCAAGGTATATCAGATGGATGTCAAGTCAGCTTTTCTAAATGGGGTTCTAGAAGAAGAGGTCTACATTGAATAGCCAGAGGGATTCATACTAGCAGATACACCAGATCAGGTATGCAGATTGAAAAAGGTATTGTATGGTTTAAAGTAAGGCTCCCAGAGCATGGTACTCAAGATTGGATAAGTATCTACAGGAACAGGGATTCAGGAAAGGAATAGCAGATAGTAATTTGTATATCAAAAATGAAGGAAATGATCTTCTAATAGTGGTCGTTTATGTTGATGACATAATTTTTGGGGGAAACAATGACAAGATGTGCAAAGAATTCGCTAAGAATATGCAAAGTGAATTTGAGATGTCTATGCTCGGTGAATTATCCTTCTTTCTTGGTCTTCAAATTTCACAATCAGGAAAGGGAGTGTTTCTTTCTCAAGCCAAGTACATCAAGGAGATGTTGAAGAAATTTAGGTTAGAAGATTGCAAACCAGTAAGTACTCCTATGGTCACAAGGTGCAAGTTGAGTAAGGATGATGAATCTCCAGAGGTAGATCAGAGACTATACAGATCCATGATTGGCAGCTTATTATATGTCATAGCTACAAGACCAGACATAGTGCAATCAGTGGGATTAGTGGCAAGGTTTCAACAAGCACCTAAGGAAACACATGTAGCAGTAGTAAAAATAATTTTTAGGTATCTAAAAGGGACTATGGATTTTGGGCTTTGGTATCCCAAAAGTGATAGTTTCACACTCACAACATATACAGATGCAGATTGGGCCGAAAACATTGATGATAGAAAAAGCACAAGTGGAGGAGCTTTCTTTCTTGGAGAAAGTCTAGTCTCCTGGTTAAGTAAGAAGCAAGTTTCAGTATCACTATCTACAGCAGAGGCAGAATATATTGCAGTAGTAGCCAGTTGTACACAGGTGTTGTGGATGAAGAGAACTTTAGAAGACTTCAAGATAAAGCATGATCAGCCCATTCCTATACTATGTGATAATACCAGTGCCATATGTATCTCAAAAAATCTGGTAATGCACTCCAGGACAAAGCACATTTCGATTAAGTATCATTTTTTGAGAGAACATGTGTCAGATAAACAGGTCAGATTGGAGTATGTCACTACAAAGGAACAGATAGCAGATATTTTCACTAAGCCACTCTCAAAGGAAACTTTTGAGTATCTTCGAGGAAAATTGGGAGTGAGACTCCCACCCGAGAATTAACCACCTCATGTGGAGGTGGGGGAGGGGCTAAGCTAAGAGGCTCATTCTTAGCCCCGAGCCCCAAAGGTGACCCTTTGCCATTGATGTCAAAGGGGGAGAGATTTGTGTATATTGGGGGATTTGATATGGGGAGAGATTTGATATTTGAGAGAGCATTGAGCCAGGGGGAGCAAAGTCCTAGGGGGAGCAGAAAAGAAGGTCAGGTTTCAGTAAAAGGATAAGGGTTGCCATCAATGACAAAGGGGGAGATTGTTGGACATTTTGAGTCCTCTAAGTCAAAGTTGTCATTGATGTCACCTGATAGAGTTATCACTCATCTAAAGGAATTCGGCAAGAAATAAAGTCACCCAAGTCATCCAGGAAAAAGCTTCATCAGTGCAAAAGTGAAAGGAAAAAGGCTCCATAATATTTTAATATTATTGGGAGCACAAGTTAAGTGATTGGTTTATAAAAACCCAAGATGGGTTATTGCAAAGGTTAAAAAGGAGGTTGGTTCCTTTTAATTTATAATATTTAAATTTAAAATTTAAATTTAAATTAATTATAAATTAAATCACGTCGACGTCAAAATTATTCGAAGCGCCGACGTGATGCTAAGAAGGCAAAAGGCATTATATAAATGCCAAATGAAATCATTTACCAAAGCACCCCTTGCAATTATTAATTTGAAGTGCATGCAAAAAGTTTTGGTCTTTTGAAGGCCTTAAGATTTACGTAAAGGCTAAAGGTGTGAAGGTTCGGAGGCTCTAAGCGCAAAGGCTAGCGTGGCCTAGTGGTATGTTGGCTTGGTACTAAGGAGGAGGTCCTGTTCGATTCATGTGAGGCCTTTTGGATTGCAAGGAAGAAGCGCTTGAAGCGCTTGTTGTTTTTCGGAGGAGCGTTGTTCACGAAAACTTTATGGTGGACATGTCATTTTAGACACGTCAGGGCGTGTGGCCCAATGATGGCTTGGCTGCGGCTAAGGCATTGGGAAGGAGGAAGTCAGGGGATCGAATCCCATCGAGGGTAAGGCAAGTGGATTTAATTTTTGATATTGTTTAATATTTTAATTTTTGCCAAGGTTGCCTAAGGAGAAATAAGGATATGGTATGCCCTAGGAAAGATAGAGATTTCTATTGATTTTATTTTTGGAAGTATATCATATTATATATCATTGGAAAGCTCTTTTCGAGAGCTATTTGTTTAGATTGCTTAGAGGGAGAAATAAGGTGTGTGCAAGGAGATATTTCTGGTTTTGTCAAGGAGTTTCAAAAGTAAGTTTGATTCATTCTTTTGAGGGTTTATTTCTTGCATAAGAGGGTATGGTGCATTTTATTGAGTAGGAGTAATAAGGTGTTATTGAGATATTATTTTTATTATTGTGTTATTACTCAAGACCTCTAACCCTTGTTGATATTGGAAAAATAAAGTGTGTTGAGTGTGGCAGATTTAGTGGACAACTCATAAGGCATCAAAAAGGTATGGGCAATATTCTTCATTGACTTATTTGGGTGATTGATTTCTGAAAATATCTTTGGAGAGAAAAGGATTGATTGTGGTTTCCTTTTTGAGGAGTTGTTGGTTTAATGCTTCAAGGTTTTCTAGTTTGAGAGTTGTGATTAAACCTTGTTTTATAAGCATTGTTGTTGAAGCCAATTGGTCATGCAAAGAACTTGAACTTGAGTTGAAGAACATGAGTATCATTGTTATGTGAGATTTGTTGTTGAGCATTGTTGGAAACATTTTGAGTTGGTTGATACATGCTTGGACTAGGGTTTGTGGAAAGGATTGTTCCTTGAGGTGATTGGTTGAGTAGAGTTGATTGAGCCTAGTCAAGTGATTGTGTGAAGTGGTTGTTCAAGTTCCATGAAACAAACTATTCTATATTTTGATTTGAGTTGAGATTGGGATTTGAGTATAGAACATATTGAGTCTCTAACAATTCTCTTTATGCTTCTATGATATTGAGTTGAGATATTGATTGAGCATTGAGTATAGAACATATTGAGTCTCTAACAATTCTCTTTATGATTCTATGTGAATTGAGGTAAGTCTTTGAGAAAGCTTGTGGACTGATTTTGTGTAAGATTTTATGAAAGCTTGCAATGCAGATTTGAGCAAGTCCTAGAGAGGACTTATTGAGAAGATTTGGACAAGGTTCTATGTGGACCTATTGAGCATATTTGATCAGGTTATGTGTGGACCTATTGAGCATATTTGATCAGGTTTTGAGTGGACCTATTGAGTATATTTGATAAGGTTCTGAGTGAACAGTATTGAGATAGAGCTTTGGAGGTGATAGAGTATAGAGGACAGAGTCTCAGTGGATAGAGATCCAGCAGCCAGGACAATTGAAGATAGATCTTCTGAGTGAGGAGTCTTCAAGTGGAGAGAGATCCACCAGTCAAGTGCAGTAGAGAGACAGAGTCTTCTAGAAGATCACTAGCCAGAGTAGAAGGGGAAAGAGTTCTCCTGTGGAAGAGATCCACGAACTTGAGATTAGGGGATCAACATCTCCTTTGGACAGAGGTCCATAAACATTGTAATTGGGAAGGATTCCCAAAATATTATTTGAGAAATATTTAGAAGAAATATTTTCTCTGTGGAGGTAGCCCACATTGGGTGAACCACGTTAAAAATGATGTCTCTCATGTGTGTGATGCTTTGTGTGATGTTTACTATTTTATTAATGCTGATGCTACTATTTGGGGAAAAATTTTATGTTATACTATTCACCCCCTCTCTCAGTATAAGCACATGTTCTTAAAGAAACAATGTCAATAGAAATTTCAATTCTTTTGCACCTCTTATGGATGATGATATTATATGTTACAAATGCAATAATTTTGGGCACAAGGCTAGATGGTGTAAAATGATACTTCTTGAGTCTAGAAAAATAATTTCAACAACTAGTAAATATGGAAGAGAAAATGTTAAGGCTAGATCAATGTTAGTTCAAACAACCCTTCATGCTCAAGATAAAGAAGAACAATGGTATCTTGATAGTGGTTTCTCTAGTCACATGATAGGAGATAAAGACAAATTCATTGTTTTAAAATAAACCAATAGAGGATCAATAAGTTTTGGTGATAATGGATGAGCAAGGATTGGTGGAAGAGGAACTCTAATTTTAGACAATGGAAAAACAATAATAGAAAATGTGTTGTATGTAAAGGGTTTAAAACATAATTTTTTAAGTGTAATTCAAATTTGTGACCAAGGGCATATGGTTACATTCCACCCAGATAGATGTGAGATAAGAAAAAAAGAAACTGGAAAAGTCATTGCCAATGCAAGAAGAACTCCAAACAATCTATACATGCTTAGTGAGATCAAAGGGGAAAAGTGCTTTCTATCACAAGAATATGAGAGTTGGTTGTGGCATAGAATATTGGGTCACTTGAATTTTGATAATATAGTCAACATAAGAAATAAGCAAGCTGTCAAATATTTACCCAAAATAAAAAGGCCATAAAACACAATTTGTGCACCTTGTCAACATGGAAAGCAAACTAGAACAAGCTTTAAGTCAAAATGGGATATGCCATCTGAGCCATTGAGTCTAATACATACTGATCTATGTGGCCTACCAGAACATAGAGTATTCAAGGTGAGAGTTACTTTATATTTTTTACAGATGATTACTTTCCTGAAAGATAAGTCAAATGCTTTTGAGAAATTCAAAGCATTTAAGGAACTAGTTGAAAATGAAATAGACAAGAGGATTAAGTGTTTGAGATCTGGTAGAGGAGGAGAATTTACTTCAAATGAATTTGTAGAGTTTTGTGAACAACATGGGATCAAGAGATAATACTCAGTAGCAAGAACTCCTCAACAAAATGGAGTATTTGAAATGAAAAATAGGACCGTTGAGAATATGGCTAGAGCAACGTTAAATGAGTCTAAAATCATAGATTTATTTTGGAGAGAAGTAGTAAACACAATAGTATACATAAACACTAGGGCTCAAATGAGGGTAAACCATCACAAGACTCCATATGAGCTATTGAAAGGAAGATTGGCTACTGTAAAACACTTTAAGGTTTTTGGAAGCAAGTGCTTGATAAGACGAGAAGATCAAAACTTAGGCAAGTTTAATCCAAGATGTGATGAGGGCATTTTTCTTGGTTGTTCCACTAAGAGTAAAGCTTATAGATGATTCAAAAAAAGAACACACACTATTGTGGAAAGTATAAATGTAAAAATTGATGAAAATATAGATTCAAGAGAACCAGTTCAACAAATTATGTATCAGGAAGATGGAAGTTTTCAAGAAGAGTTTTGTGAGGAATAAGATGATGAAGAAGAAGAAACACAAAGAATTCCTTTCTAAAACTACATCCACGTATGTACAGAATCATCATCCAAGATATATAATCATTGCAAATCTAGATGAAAGACAAACAAGGATAAGGATGATAACACCATCTTTTTGTTTGCTATCTAAGATTGAGCTAAAAGACTTCACTCAGGTAAGTGAGGATAAGTTTTGGATTAATGCAATGGATGAGGAATTAGGTCATATAGAGAAAAAAAGACTTGGGAACTTGTTCCACGGCCAAAGGAAAAGCATGTGATCGACAAAAAATGGTTATTCAGAAATAAGTTAAACGAAGATGGACAAATGGTCAGGAATAAAACAAGGTTAGTATAGAAAGGTTCTGCACAAGTAGAGGGAATTGAATTTGATGACACATTTGCTCTAGTTGCATGAATTGAAGCCATAAGAGTTTTTTTAGCCTTATCAAGTTTCAAAAACTTCAAGGTATATCAGATGGATATTAAGTCAACATTTCTAAATGGTGTTCTAGAAGAAGTTTGTATTGAATAGCCAGAGGGATTCATATTAGCAGAAAAACCAGATCATGTATGCATATTGAAAAAGGCACTGTATGGTCTAAAGCAGGCTCCAAGAGCATGGTACTCAAGATTGGATAAGTATCTTCAGGAATAGGGATTCAGAAAATGAATAGCAAACAATAACTTATACATAAAAAAATGAAGGGAATGATCTACTAATTATGGTAGTTTATATTTATGACATCATTTTTGGGGGAAACAATGATAAGATGTGTAAAGAATTTGCTAATAACATGCAAAATTAATTTGAAATGTCTATGCTTGGTGATTTGTCCTTCTTTCTTGGGCTTTAGATTTCACAATAAAAGAAAGGAGTATTTCTCTCACAAACCAAGTATATAAAAGAGATGCTAAAGAAATTCAGGTTAGAGGATTGTAAACTAGTAAGTACCCCCATGGTCATAGGATGCAAGTTAAGTAAGGATGATGAATCTCCAGAGGTAGATCATAGATTATATAGATCCATGATAGGTATCTTGTTGTATGTTACAACTATAAGACTAGACATATTGCAGTTTGTGGGACTAGTGGCAAGGTTTAAGGCAGCACCTAAGAAAACACATGTGGCAGTAGTAAAGAGAATTCTCAGGTGTCTAAAAGGAACTATGGATTTTGGGCTCTCGTATCCCAAAAGTTATAGTTTCACACTCACAACATATATAGATGCAGATTGGGATGGCAGTTTTGATGACAGAAAAAACACAAGTGGAGGAGCATTTTTTCTTAGGGACTGTTTAGTCTCTTGGCTAAGTAAGAAGTAGGTTTCAGTATCCTCATCTACAGAAGAAGCATAATATATTGTAGCAGTATCCAGTTGTACATAGGTATTATGGATTAAGTGAACTCTAGAAGACTTCAAGATAAAACATGATCACCCTATTCCCATATTATGTGACAATACAAGTGCTATAAGTATCTCAAAGAATCTAGTGATGCATTCTAGGACAAAGCACATTATGATAAAGTATCATTTTCTGAGAGAACATGTGATAGATAAATAGGTCAGGTTGGAATATGTTACTACAAAGGAAAAAATAGTAGATATTTTTACTAAGCCACTTTCAAAGGAGACCTTTGAGTATCTTTGAGGAAAACTGAAAGTAATGCTCCCACCCTAGAATTAACCACCTCAATAGGAGGTGGGGGAGGGGCTAAGCTAAGAGACTCATTCTTAGCCCCGAGCCCCAAAGGTGACCCTTTGCCATTGATGTCAAAGGGGGAGATATTTGAGTAAGGAGGAGAGATTTGGTATTTGAGTAAGGAGGAGAGATTTGATTTTTATCAAAGTTTTTGGTAAAAATAATTTGGGTTGCCATAAATGACAAAGGGGGAGATTGTTGGACATTTTGAGTCCATGGAGTTGTCATTAATGTCAAGGCATAAAGTTGTCACTAATGTCAAGGAATAATCCATCATTGATGCTAAAATATCAAAAGGAGAAATGCAAAAGGTTGATGGTAAAAGAGCTTCATAATATTCATCTTTGATATTATAGGAAGCATAAATAAAAGCTTTTATTAAAAACCATGGATTGGCAAATAAAAGGTTTTATTAAAAACCATGGATTGGAAAAATAAAAGGTTTTTCATAAAAACCCAAGGAGGTTTTTTATTCCAAGTTAAAAAGTCTAAGGAAGGTTTAAATATTTAATTTATAAATATTTAAATTCAAAATTGAATTTAAATTTTATAAATAAATATTTATTTATGTGACATGGTATAACCCTAAGGTTACCCGGTCGATGTACAAGAAGAAAACCACTCTACCGATGCATTGGAATAAATATAAAGCAAGGCACTTATCAATATAAATATTAACTTTCTAAGACCAAGAGAAATCTAATTACACTCACAATTGAAAATGTGCTACATTTTGTGAGAAAGAGATAGAGAAATTTGTGTGCTACGTTTATCCTGAAGTTCGGGGTGTTGAAGGAGATAAAGCGCTTGGGTTCTAGCACCATCTGGTGGCTAGCACAGGTGGCAAGTACTTAGTGTTTGTAAAGGGAAGGTTACCGGTTTGAAACCCGATGACAACAATATTGGGAAGCCCTTTTGTTGTTTTGGTTTTGGTGCCAATAGTAGGAATAAGGAGAATGTGGGGAGTTTAGCTCCCATGTGAGTGCTTAGCTCACATGGCATCCAAGGCCATGATTAAGGTGCTTGAGGAGGCAGCTTCATCGATTCAAAACCCACTAAGGGCAAAGATACAATTTTTTATTTAATTTTTATTTACCCTAAGTTTGTTGTGAGTAATTTGGGAGGTATAAGGTGTTAATAGAGTTGGATAATAATCTGTGTTAAAGTGATTTTTGGGAATGATAGAAGGCTGTTTTTGATAAAGTAAAACTAAGGTAATTAATTTTTACCTTAGAAGAATAAATTGCATTGTTTTATAAATCATTTTATTTGATAAGTGCAATTTAAGAAAGGAGTTATAAGTAGAAATTGTGTTATATTTTATAAGAGGGTTTTTGATGAAAATTATGATGTTGAAATTTATTATTGATATGGAGCAATAAGGTGTATTTGGTATTTAATTAATAATTGTGTTTAAGGTGATAATTCTTGTCATATAACCCTTTGTACTTGGCAAAGAAAGTTGTGATAATTGATCTAGGCTTTTGAAGACCATTATACATCAAAGAAGAAGGCATGGGCATATTATTCCTTGATTGAGTTGATTGGTTGGTTTTCTGGAAAACAACTTTGGAATGAAAATGACTTAATTAGGTTTCCTTGTTGAGTGTGTTTTGAATTAACTCTTCAAGGTTTTTTGAATAAAGAGTTGTTGATAAAATTTGTTTGATAAGCATTGTTGTTGAAGCCATTGGTTAAGTGAGGAACTTGAACTAGGGTTTGAAAAGAGCATGAGTATCATTGTTATGTGAGATTGGTTGATAAGCATTGTTGGAAAAATTTTGAGTGAGTATTCATATGCTTGGACTAGGATTTATGAGTAAGGATTATTTCATTGAGTGATTGGTTGAGTTGGTTGAGCCTAGTCAAGTGGATGTGTGAATTAATTGTTCAAGTTCTATGAAACAAATTATTCTATATTCTAAATTGAGTTGAGAAAGTGGTTGATCATTGTGATGAATGTGAAGCATATTGATTCTATAACAATTATCTTTATGTTTCTATGATATTGGATAAGTTCTAGTGTGGACTTGTTGAGAAGATTTGAGGTAAGTCTTTGAGAAGACTAGTGAATAGATTTGTGTAAGATTTTGTGGAATCTTGCAATACAGATTTGAGGATAGATTTTGATACATATTTGAGGATTGGTTTGTGCCATATCAGAGACAAATATTGAGGATAGATTTGAGGATAGATTTTGGTACAAATTTAAGGATAGGTTTGTGCTAGACCAAAGGAGTGTGTTCAGTGGAGATTTGAGATAGAGCTTTGGAGGTGACAGAGTATAGAAGATGATAGTCTCTAGTGTATTGAGATCCATTAGTTAGGGATGTGAGGATATGTGTCTTTAGTGGATAGAGATCCATTAGCCAGAGTAGTGGGGGCAATAGTTCTTCTAGAAGATCATCAACCAGAGAAAAGGGAAAATGAGTTCTCCTATGGATAGATATCCACAAACTTGATTAGGGGATTAGTGTCTCCTTTGGATAGAGATCCATAAACATTGTAGGGAAAGGATTCCCAAGAGAATTTATTTGAGAAAAATTTATAAGAAATATTTTCTTCGTAGAGTATCCCACATTGGGTGAACCACGTAAAATTATGTCTCTCATGTGTGTGATGCTTTGTGTGATGTTTACTACTTTAATATTGCTGATGTTATCTTTTGGATTAAAAAATAAAAAGTTCTATCTTATATAGTTCACCCCCCTCTTAGTATAAGCACATGTTCTTCAATTAGTGGAAAGGTTTTAGGAAGAACCCAAGGAGACACATGTAGTAGCAGTAAATAGGATCCCCAGATATCTAAAAGGGACTATGGATTTTGGGCTCTGGTATCCCAAAAGTGATAGTTTCACTCTCACAACTTATTCAGATGTAGATTGGGCTGGTAGTATTGATGACAAAAAAAAGTACATGTGGTGGATCTTTCTTTCTTGGAGATTGTTTAGTCTCTTGGCTAATAATTAGGCTTCAGTATCCTTATCCATAGTAGAGGTAGAGTATATTGTAGTAGTTGCTTGTTATACATAGGTATTATGGATTAAATGAACTCTAGAGGACTTCAAGATAAATCATGATCACCCTATATACATATTGTGTGATAATACAAGTGCTATAAATATCTCAAAGAATCTAGTAATGCACTCCAAGACAAAGCACATTTTGATCAAGTATCTTTTTCTGAGAGAATAGGTGATAGATAAGCAAGTCATATTTGAATATGTTACTACAAATGAGCAGATTGTGGATATTTTCACTAAACCCCTTATGAAAGAAACTTTTGAGTATCTTAGAGAAAATTTGGGAGTAGTTCTACTCCCACCCTAGAATTAACCACCTTAAGAGGAGGTAGGGGAGGGGCTAAGCTAAGAGTCTCATTATTAGCCACTAGCCCCACATGTGACCTTTTGCCATTGATGACAAAGGGGAAGAGATTTGAGTTAGGGGGAGAGCATTTAGCCAAGGGAAGTAGTTTCTCAGGGGGAGCAAAACAAAAAGAGGTAAAGGAAATGGTAAAATGAAAATGGGTTGCCATCAATGAAAAAGGGGGAGATTGTTGGAAATATGAGCAAGTTTTGTTGTCATTGATGTCAAGAAGATGATGGCCAATTTTATTTTCATCCAGGTATTCATATCCAAGTTTTGTTGGTAAGGTTGATGTTCAAGTTTCATTAATATCCTCTAGTGTTTTTTCCAAAAAGGCAAAAAAGCAAGTTTAATATTATAATACTTAATATTATAATATTCAAGGATATAGGTTGGGTCTATGAAAAATAAATGCCAAGGAGTTTTTACATTTTAAATCTCCTAAAAAACCCATATGATAGATTTGTAGATTAAGGGTTTAATTATTTAATTTTAAATATTTTAACCCTATGGTTAAAATTTAAAATTAAATAATAATATTTTCAAGGTGCCTAAAGTCAAAATATATAATTCAATTTTTATAATTTTAATATCCCATCGACGTTGTTGAAGTGCATCAAAAATAATATAAATATGCCAAATTTCTTAAGAAGAATCCATGCGATTAAATGATTATGCAACCAAAGTTTTGAGTGCCAAAGGGAGAGCAATTTGCATGTGTTTAAAATCTATTGGGCAGAAGAGAGGCTAAGGCAAAGCATAACACAAAATATATTTTGAAGTGATCGGTAGTACAAGTGGAATCCAGGGGCTACGGTAACGCATTCATGAAACACGAGGTTAGGTGTTCGATCCTCATAGATGCCTTTTTGCTGAAGGAAAGAGAGTTTCATTTTTGCTAAGTAGGAAGGCAGAGTTTAAAGGCAACAGGGCACG
Organism: Wollemia nobilis; assembly: GCA_028583015.1. Taxonomy (NCBI): domain Eukaryota; kingdom Viridiplantae; phylum Streptophyta; class Pinopsida; order Araucariales; family Araucariaceae; genus Wollemia; species Wollemia nobilis. Next base: position 30,112,675 of record JAQPPZ010000523.1, read on the forward strand.
CCTTTGGTTCACATGAGGGCACGTAGTGCAAGTGGTGGATGTCTATATGCTAAGGCACTTGGAGAGGATATGTGAGGCATTCAAATCCCACCATGAGCATTTTGCTAAGGAGGAAATATAATATGGTATGTGCACCAAAAATTAATTTTTTAATTAAGGTTTTGTTGAGCAAAAATTATGTGAAGTCATTGTATTAAGATTGTAAAGGTGGTTTGCAAGGTAGTTAAGAGGGAGATATAAGGTTTATCAAATTAAATATTATATTGTGATTTTAGAAGGAGTAATAAGGTTTTAAAGGGAATTATATTTGATTTTAAATAAAGGTTTATTATGTTAAATTTTTTAGAGAAGTAATAAGGTGGATAATGAAATTTTATTGTTGAAGTGAATTGTTTGATTTTTGCTAATCTTTTGAAGAGTGGAGATTATAAAGTGTAATTGAGATTTAATGTTTTGTATGGTGAAATATTTTGAGGGAACATTTGAATGAAATTTTGAGAAGGTTTTTGCTACCTAACCTTTGATATTGGCAAAGAGGTTGATTGTGTTTGAGACAGGTGTTGAGGTCAAATATTCTTCAAACAAAAGGTATGGGTATATCATTCTTGTGGAGTAAAATATTATTAAATGTGGTGAAGTGCAAGTTAGAGTGAAAATGTTTTTATTTGGTAAGCATTGTTGGAAATGATTGAGTGAGTTTTCCCATGCATGATTGATGAATATTTGTGAAGACAATTGAGTGTGAGATTGATAACTATCTTGAACTAGGGTTTGTGAAAAGATCATGAGTATCATTGTTATGTGAATTTGGAATCATCTTGAGTTAAGGTTTGAGTTCCATAGTGAGAGTTGTTGAAAGCATTATGAAAAACTTTTTTAGGGTTTGTAAGAAAGTTGTGTTTCATTGAGTAATTGGTTGATTAGATTGAGCTTAGTTGATTGGATCTATTGAAGTGATAGTTCAAGTTCTATGAAACAAATTATTCTTTATACTGAATTGATTTGAAAAGAGTTTGGAAGTGATTGAGTGATTAAGAGTGTGAAACATATTGAGTCTCTAACAATTCTCTATATGCTTTTGTGAGTCAAACAAAATTTTGAGTGAAATTTTTTTGTGTGATTGAAGAGGTTTTTTGAAAGAGATTGAGTTGATTTTGTATGCAAGTTTTACAATTGATTTAAACAGATTTTGTAAAATATACACCCCCTTATCTGATTCTTCTGATATGTGTTTGAGTTTTTTTGGGTCTGATTTTGTTCTTGTTAGATATGCTGATATGATTTGGTTTTTGTAATTCCAAAGTGAAAGATACCATGCAACAAGAGTCTAAACTAATTGCCAAAATAAAGAACTAACAAAGTATTGCAACTTCCACACTTAATTTACTTTCAAAACAAAATTACAGAGTTCTGGTATAAATGTTCTCAAACCTAGTATATGTTGCTTTAGACTTGAAATTGATTACAAAATACCACCAAAATGCACCAATGTGAGCACCAAGGTATGGGCTATGGAATGAGGAGGTTCTCCTTGAATACTAGTCCACAAATCATCCTTGGATGCCAAAAAATTAAGGTCTAATCAGAAGATAGAATAGTATGATATTAATGCTTCAGAATTAACCACACATCACCTTCTTGTATTAGAAACAATCTCAATAGGGGCGCCAAACTTGGAGGATGTCAAAGACACAATTTGGAGGTTGAATGGCCTCCAAATTAGATAATTATGAAATCTGAAGTATGACTATAAATTGTTGTCTTAAAACTTACTATGAAGCTCATAACCCTCACCAAATTTCCAACAAATTGATGCCAAATTCTTTTGAAGTGCAATGTAAGTTCAATGCAATGTAGTCACAAATCACCAAGTCAATGCCAAAAAAGTGGGTGTTCTAAGAGGTGCACCTTGGGAGAAGCTCATACCTCTCTAATAAATAAAATATACCATGAACCTTACCATATAAGTGCTTAAAATTATGGTGAAGACAACAAATATGCTTTGAACCAATACCCACAACCATATGATGCCAAAATTTGAAGTTATTTGTGAAAACATGGATATGCTGTAGGAAAACCAGTCAAGAATGAAATTCTGAAGTTACCTCTATAAGCCCTTAGTTCTAAAAAATAACTATGGATTCTTGTACAGCTGATGAAGACCAAAAAAGCCCATGTGTTGGTTTGCTCCAATGATGAACTTTTCCAATCTACAAAACCCTTGATTCAGAAATCTCTGAAGCATAATGAGTTTCCTAAAGTAGAAACTCCTCTAATTGGTTGGGTGAGTTCTCCAACATATGAAACCAATGTTCTTATGGATGTATCCTCCCCATAATCTCCAACAAGGCAAAAATCTGCAATGTCCTCAGAAAATGACCACAACAACAAACATGAATGGATGCCCCAAATGACCACTTTTTCTCCTTATCTATGTTTTCTCTTAACCTCTTCAATAATATACTAGAAGCTTCCCAAGGGGGATTCTCATATTGGCCCCCTTACCTAGTAGTCATAATGTTGTTTAAAACAACTTTGGCCCCTTATTATATTTTAATATTATAATTTCCCTTTATAATTTGCTTTTATAAAAAAAATAATATATTATAATAAAAGGGAAATAAATCATACTTAGGCCAAAAATATCATCCCTTATACAAAATGACAACCCCATGCTGAAGCTCGATCAAATAAAAAACCTCCATGATGATGAGTCTATTAGCAATTCCCTAAATGACCTACAAGGACTCATAATAGGTCATCAGAATCTCCTCCCCAAGTCACTAAAGAGGGGACATTACATTTTGTGAAAGATTGTGAGCCAATTTAAGTAAATCATAGAGTGGAATTAAGGACAAAGTTGAGTAATATCTTTGTAAAAGCTTAAGGATATATTTGTGTGAGCTTTTGTGGAAGCTTACAAGAAGATTTGAGGTAAGTCTTGGTGAAGACTTGTGGATATATTTAAGGCAAGTCTTAGTGAAGACTTGTTGAGCAGGTTAGACAAGTTCTAGAGAGAACTTTTTGAGTAGATTTGAGATAGAGATTGAGAAAATTTATGCTATACCGATGGACAATGTTTAATGCAAATTTGAGACAGAGATTGAGCATATTTATGCAGGGCAGAGGACAGTGTTCAGTACAGATCTGAGACAGAGACAGAATAGAGTAAGATCAGACTTTGGAGGTGACAGAGCAGAGGACAATAGTATCTAATGGATAGAGATCCATTAGCTAGGGCAGTGAGGATAGAGGTCTTTTGAGTGAGGATAGGGGTCTTCAGTGGAGAGAGATCCACAAGCCAGTGCAGTGGAGGTAGTAGTCTTCTAATAGGATCACCAGCTAGAGTAGAGGAGAAGGATTTCTCCTATGGATAGAGTTCCACAAATATGATCATGGGATTGGTGTCTCCTTTTAACAGAGGTCCATAAACTTATAATAGGAAAAGGATTCCCAAGAGAATTTATTGAGAAAATTTTATAAGGAATATTTTCTCCATGGAGTAGCCCACATTGGGTGAACCATGTTAAATCATGTCTCTCATGTGTGTGATGCTTTGTGTAATGTTTACTGCTTTAATATTTCTAATGTTATCATATGGATTGAAAATCAAAAAGTTTTATCTTATACTGTTCACCCCCCTCTCAATATAAGCACATGTTCTTCATATACTTAATAAAATTTTCCATAGTTCCTTTTGAAGTAGTCTTTCTAGTTAAAAAAGGAAAAACTTTAGTAGAATATTTTGTTTTCCAAAATATTTGAAGTTGTCTACCTTATGTCTCCCTAGTTTTGTGACTATGCAATCAAACTTGATAAGACCTTTTCTATTCTCAAGTTTTGTAAAATGCATGAATCTACAAATGATTTTGAGTGCAATATGTTTTTGGTAATATGCTTAGCTTTCTTAATTTCCTTGAGTTGAAACCCTTTTATCTCCCTAATGTTCAACTTCAAAATTTACCATATTTCTCCTATTAATGAATAAGTTGAAAGCTAAGGATATATTATAATGGACCTTCAAGTTTTTATAAGGTTCTTTACCTTCAAGACTTTTTAGTTGGATTTCTAATGTCTCATAAATTAGTGCAAGAGACAAATTTTAAATGCAATTTCCAAATTAATATTAATGCTATAAAATCTTCTTAAAATTTCAAAAGTTTAATTTTCTAAATTTCAATGGTCTAAATTTGATGTAGAACTCCTTATATCTCCCTATTTGGAAATTTAGAAATTATGGTTATTTGCAAATTTAATGTTCCAATGTAAATGTAGAATTCCTTTTTCCTCCAAAGTAAGTATTTGCAAATAATCCTAATTATTGAATAAAATAAATCCAAATGCTTTTAATTAAACCTTCCAAAATTTAAAAATACATTCAAATATCAATAATGCATCTAAGGTTGTACTATATCAAAATAAATTCTTATATCTCCAATTAACTAATTAATCTCAAGTATTAAGAATTAATTAGATTCAACCTTAATAATAAAACTCCTTATACCTCCTTCAACTTTATGAAAATGCACTTTAATTTAAATAAATGCTATACCTCTTTAAAATTAGGTGTGCATTGTAGTCTTCCTCCTTTGACTTCCTACAAGTTGCACTTGTATTGGGTGCTGAAATCTGCTCTCCTTCTTCGATGCTCATGACAACATTAAATGCACTTCACTTTTGGTACCTTGAAAATGTTGACTCTCCAATGTACTATCCAAATTGCACTTGCTAGTTACGTTCTCCTTACTATACATTGGGTATACCTCCTCTTTGATCTTCCCTGTTATTCTTTATGTACTCCTTGTTGTATTCTTAATGCATGTGTAAATATGAGACTTGTCACTCATTCAAGGTAGGTGTTTAGACTTCCCTTGGAGTTTTATTTGACTATGTGATACTTGAAAATAGAATATCTTCAACTCCTTCTTACAAGTGCTACAATTTCTTGTAACGTTCTAAATTCTTCTTATGGGTTGTTCTCCTTCCAAGTGGCACAAATATTTTTGCATTTTGAATGACATTGACCTATCTCCAAATGGTGCCTTATTTGCACTATAACATTCTTCTAGGTGGCACTAATACTCATAAACCTTCTTCCATGTGATAGTTATGAAGTGTAAATCCTACTTCTTGTACTTCTCCTTAACGTATCGCTCTTGCCACTACAATTCTCTCTGCTTGGTGCTGTAACTCCTTTCTTGGCTTCTCAATGTGGCCTAATCAAATAATTACTCCTCTAAGTAGTGGCCTTTTCTTTCTTGAGTGCTAAATAATATATGGAACTTCATTTATTCTTTATTACTACGTTATTATACTTCCAAAGATAGAATGTGCTTGGTTCTTCACTACTTTGATTGCTAATGGGTATTGTGGTGATTTCAACCTTACTGTTGTACATAGAAAATAAAGAGATACGTGCCCCCCTATGATTCAAATATTCACCTTGCCTTCATAAGATGGTGGATACTTCTTTTGAAAGTGGTAGAGGCATATTTTATCTTTGCAAGTAGTGATAAATGGTGATTCAATGTTGCCTTCTCCTCCTTGGCAAATCTCTCCTATGACTCCTTTGCTTGTTCAATGCTTGGTTAAATTTCCAATGATGATTCCAAGCATTTTAACCATGCAAATAGTATGAATCTTAAATGACTGTGCCTTGCACTATAGTATATGCAATATATGTATTATTTACTTCTAATAGATAGTAGGAAGTTGATATTTTTATTTCTCTTGAAATATATCTAACTCCTCTTCTTTTGTGTAGGTTTTAACCTTGGAAAAACCATCTTCTGCACTTCCTTGAAGACTTTAAACTTGAAATATTCTCTTGAAACTTCAAACCTTGAAATTAATGCTTGATAAAATTAATAATAAACCAAATATGGATGTTCAAATAATGAAATTTTTGCACCAAAATTGCATACCTTTTTTACCTCCGTATGGTGATGAATATCTTGCTGATTTGGATCACCTAAATTTCTGCCCTTTGTTTGATGAATTTTTAGATCTTCCTTGCTGTCCAAAACAACTTCTTAACTCACTAATTTGTAGATTTAATTTTATATGCTTTTCTACCCTGAACTTCTTTATTTTTTAGCTTTGAAACTCCTCTAACTTGTTGCTGAAAAATGCATTTTGGTGGCTTCAACTCTCCTCCAAGACGCTCTCTAAAATTCTGAAAATTAGAAGCTATTAATGCTACCCAAATTGCTACCATATTGCTGTCCTCAAATCTTAATTTTAATATTCTAATGCAGTTAATTTATCCTCCTATATGCTGTCCTAGAATCTCCAAAATATTGTAGGAAACTCGTCCAAAATGGAGCTGAAACTTACCTTCTAGAAACCCTTAAACTTCTGCTGTAAAAATCAGCAAACATCTTCTACCAAATAAGCCTTCAAATATTTCAAAGGAAATCTTGAAACCTCTCAATTTTGGTAGGGAATTTCTAGCTCCTTTCTCCTTCAATCTCCTTGCCAAAATTTGACTTCAAATTTGGCCTCCTTCTCAAGAATTTAAATGTCTTGAGGTCTTCAATAATCTCCTCCAAAATTTGGAAAACTTCTTGCCAAATCCTTCTTCCTTTTGGAAATGTTATCAGATGGAGAAAATTATCCCAAATTCTTCTTTATCAGTAAATTACCCTTGATAGAAATATTCTCCCTTAAGTTCTCCTAAAATCTGCACCAATGTCCTTATTCAAATCTCTTTCAATGACCTTCTTCAACTCATCTCCAATGGCCTTCTTCAAATCTTTTAAATGAGGCTTTCCTAGCCTACTCCTTTCTCCTTTCAAGTTATCTTGAGGCCTTCTACTGTTGGGTCTTCAAATCCTGTAGCTTCTCTTTTTCTCAAAAAATTCAATGAGACCTTCCTTGATCTCTCTAATATTCAACTATGGAAGTTTTGCAATGAGATATCTTTCTTGGATCTCTTAATTATGCTGCTTCTAAAATATGCAATAGGACCTTTTCTAGTCCTTATTTATATTCCATCTTCCAAATCTAGAAGTTCTTCAATGGGACTGCCTTTGGATCTTCTCTTCAATATTAAATGTGAAGTCTTCAATATTCAATGGAGATCTCTTTCTTTAGTCTCCTTAATATTCTATCTCTAAAATCTGCAACTCTTGTAATGGGACCTTTTCCTTAAGGTCTCCATAATCTTCAATCTTGAACTTGTTGCTTCAAATACTGGATTGAATCCAAAGAAGATATTCTTCCTAGATCTTATAGGAAGCTTCCCAAATTTCTTTGAATATCCTCTTCTCTAAAACAAAATATCAGTAAATGATAATAGAATTTTATTTGAATCTAAAGAAAGTAAACTTCACTAGTTGATTTGTCAATCTAGTGGAATCAATGTTGAGTCATAGTCTTCACAAGTTTTTTTGCAACTATGAGGAAAGACTCTAGCTAAATGCAATTTAAAAAATTCTAAAAATGATATTTCTTATCTCTTCTCAATCTCTCTTGTGGTCCTCTCTATTTCCTATCAATCAACCTAGTGCTTTGATACCAATGTTAGCTTTTAAAGCTATAAACGTAAAGGAAATGCAACCACAAGTAATGAAATAATCATGCAATGTTATAACTATGATAATAAAAATATAATAAGCATGTAAATAGCATGAGAAAATTCTAAAATAACTCATGAAATAGCCATTAATGAAAGCTCACAAAAATTTGAACTTGTTACAATATGTGGAGATCTCAATGCTCCATTCTTCATACAAGTTCTACATTGTAACTACTATCTCTCTACTCTACTAACTCTTATGTTCATCTACTTGCACTCACACCATATTGCACTACTAAAGACCTATATATAATGAGATGAATATTAGCCTTCCATATTACTATGAATCTTCATATTCCTATCCTATAGACTCATGTACATGTGGACACCATGTACATTTACATCATTGTACATTCTAACACTTGTGCATTTATTACATTGCATAAAGTAAATACTCAAACCTTAATCTAAGACACTATTCTAATCGAATGATGTAACCAAGATGGTACATTAGCATGTATTAAATAATGTAATATATTCCAAAACTTTTAAATATTGCTAAGGAAGGTAGTAGGAGGTTGGTGGAGAAATATAATAGAGCAAAGTTGAAGGATGAAATGAGGCAACAAGATGAGGATCGATGTATTGAGAAATGAGGAGCGAGTGCAAAACTAGGTGTTGTTTGTTTGCTTTATTTATTTTTTATGCATTGGTTTGGTTTATTTCGATCTATGCTTGTGTTTGTTGGGTCATCTGAGATATCCTTGTTGTCTTCAAAGATTTACCTTATTGTGTGTTCATAGTTCTCCGCTCTTGGATTTCTAGTATGGTTTTTTCCTTCACTTTGCTTCTTGAACTTGATCGCCAACCCTTCCTTGCTATTTGAATTGTTGTTTTTGTTCTTTATTGAGTATCACCCTTAACTAGTATGTCTATTTTGATAAGTGAGCCCTGGCTATGTTCACTTTGATGATCTCTTAGGTGTGTTGTTTGAGCTCTTAAGCTATATGGTTTGATTGTTGAAGCTTATCACGTGTCTAGAGATGTTGCGCTTGTAGTCTGGGTTGTATACTGTGCCTGAGCACTATTCATGGTTGGAGTAAGCCTACTTTTTTTGGGTTGGTTTCCCTAAGGTTTATTTAATATTTTTACCATCCTAGTGATGGATTGTTTGAAGGATATTCCTTTTTAGGATTAGATTCTCTTATGAATGCTTTTGTGATGTTTGTTTTTTTTTTGTTAGCTTGCTTTTGTTTAATGTTTTTTTGCTTGATTGAGTTTTAAAAATATTAAAAAGTGTCTGTTATGTGTGGTTTGTGTGGAAGATGTTAAGATTATGTTTTATTGTAAACCTACAATAATGTACTTTTTGAGACTCGTGTGGGTTAGGAAAATACTATAAGAGTAGTATGGGATACTCTTTGTGTTTTTTTAAAGAATATTGTATGTTCTTATTGATGCTTAAATTTTGTATTAAATTAAGTGATCATTATAAGAGTAGCATGGGATACTCTTTGTGTTTTATAAAGAATATTATATATTATTAATGATGCTTAAGTTTTGTATTAAATTAAGTGATCATTATAAGAGTAGTATGGGATACTCTTTGTGTTTTATAAAGAATATTGTATATTATTAATGATGCTTAAGTTTTGTATTAAATTAAGTGATCATTATAAGAGTAGTATGGGATGCTATTTATATTGGAAACTATTAATGATTTTTTAGAGCTTATGAAAGGTTAGGGAATCTTAGTAAAGGAAGTATGAAACTCTTTTGCTTAAATGGTTTTTACATTATTGTTTGTAAAAGAAAATGTTATAATGATTCTTGATATTCATATGGATTAAGAAATTATTATATAGAGGGACAAGGGATCCTCTTGTATTGATATTGAATGTTTAAATCTAGTTTTTGAAGAGGAAACCTATTTTTATGATTTGAGACTGGTGGTAGTTAAGGAATCATAGATTTATGCATACTACCATTGAAGGAGAAGTTAATATAATGACCCCTAAGACTCTTGTGAGTTAAGGTATGATTATAAAGAGAAGTATGGGTTTATCTTATTGTAGATTTTTTATGTTTATGCATGATTGTTATGCATAATAGAAAGGTGTAATTAAATTTACATGACATATAAAGCTCTTTTTATCCTTAAGTATACCTCATCATAACTATGGTTGGATACCTCATCTTGAAGAGGTTGTTGATATACAGATGGCTCGATGATTTGGAAGTGGCTTGATAGATTTGAATTTTTAGATGTTGAGGCAATTAATCAAGTTGTTTTATAAAATTTATCATTGTATAAAATAAAATATTATATTTTTTAATGACATATTGGGTTTTGTGCATTATGTGATTTGAGAAATATTTTTGGTTAATGGATATTGAGATCTTTCAACTACGGATATGCATAGTTATGTTATCATGTTATGCATTAATGTTATTTGAAAGTATTTGAATTAAAGTTATAGGTCAAGTACTTTATTTATGCATAGTTTAGTTTATGGTTAAGAGGAATCTTTGCTTGAGCATTTCTAATTGATAGAAATTATGTCTTGCTTATTATTATGCTAAGTGCATTGCTTAATCTATGGTAAATGCTGCTTTGGTTATCTATCCTTGGGGTGGGTAGAATTTCCTCTTGTAAACCATAAGATCCAATCCTGGGAGGAGTTGCGTGAATGCCATACTCAGGTTTCCATGATTCCTAGAAGGAGTTGCAAGAATGTAATAACTAAGAACTCATGAACTTGGAAGGAGTTGTGAGAATACAATAGCCAAGATAGTTGTGGATCATCACACCCTGAACATGTAGGATCGGGTGTGTCCCAAATAATTATGAAAAAACCATTCACAAGTCAATAGTGGTGATTCCTAGATTGTGAAGGATCAAGAGTTCATGTTAGTTGTTGTTAAAGTGACAATGACATTAGTTAGCCCAGGAAGGTGTGGTAACTAAGCACCAAGGATCTATACTTGATTAACCTACCTAGATGGAATTAGAGTATGGTTTAGGAATAAGCACCCCCCTTTAAGTGTTATGGGCATTAAAGGATAATTTCTATGTTGTGGTTAAATGGTCCCTAGCCAATGATGGTATGGGAAATGTGGGGAAACCACTTAATGATGCCCCTCTAAAAATGAAGGTTTAGTAAGGTGAACCCCCCAAAACATGGGAGTTGGCCACTCCTATCCATTGAGTGTCATTTGCAGTGACTTAGAACTCAAATATGGTGAAGCCTTGCATGCTTAAAATAAATAAAAGCATGATTTCTTCCTTGTGAGCCTTTTATGAAAATGCTCTTTTTAATTTTTTGTTGGTTGGTAGTTTTGGGGTTGTTACAATTGGTATCAAAGCTTTAGGTCATAGGGACTAGAAGATTTCATGGAGTGTGACTAGGTTAAGACTTGACTTTATCTACAACTTTGGGTAAGGCACCTCGCATGAAGGCAAGAGTGACCTTAAAATATTATCAATTACGTGATAATATTTTATTTTAGTTCATGTGTAAAGTGAAGCTAACATAATGTAAGTACAATTATGGGAGGATTGTAACCTACCCCAATTTTTTTGCTGGATATTGATGGCACCTATGTTGAAGTCCTCCAGGATAGTGATTTTAATTATTGGAAAAGACATTAAAGTACACTTTTCAAAAAAACTAGGGTTAAGGACTCTGGCAAGAAAAAAAAAATTAGCTATCCGTAAAATTTTTGGAAAAGCAGAGGATTCAACAAGGACCCTAATGAGAGCATGAACAATGATGAATCCCTACTTCAACAACTACAGAGAGAAATAAAGCAGTTGGAGTCATCGGTAAGTTCACTGTAGTACCAAATGGGACAACATCAGATGATACTAGAAATAATTTCCGAACAAGAATACAATAGTATGGATATGCATAATTATATTATCATGTTATGTATTTATGTTATTTGAAAGTAATTGAATTAAAATGATAGGTTAAGTACTTGATTTAAGCGTAGTTTGATTTATGGTTAAGATAAATATTTTCTTGAGCATTTTTAATTGATAAAAAATATGTCTTGCTTATTATTATGCTAAGTGCATTGCTTAATCTATGGTTAATGCTACTTTGGTTATCTATCCTTGGGGTGGGTATAATTTTCTCTTGTAAACCATAATATCCAATCCTGTGAGGAGTTGCATGAATGCAATACTCAGGCAGTCATGATTCCTATAAGGAGTTGCAAGAATGTAATAACTAAGAACTCATGAACCTGGAAGGAGTTGTGAGAATACAATAGCCAGGATAGTTGTGGATTGTCACACCTTGAGCATGTAGGATCGGGTGTGTCCTAACTAATTATGGGGAAAACCATTCACAAGTAAATAGTGGTGATTCCTAGATCATGAAGGATCAGGAGTTCATGTCAATTGTTCTCAAAGTGACAATGACCTTAGTTAGCCTAGGAATGTGTGGTAACTAAGCATCAAATATCTACACTTGATTAACCTACCTATATGGACTTAGAGTATGGTTCAGGTATAAGTGTCCCCCTTAAAGTGTTATGGGCCTTAAAGTATAATTCCTATGTTATGGTTAAATGATCCCTAGCCAATGATGGTATGGGAAAGGTGGGCGAACGATTTAATAATGTCCATATAAATGTGTAGGTTTAGTAAGGTGAACCCTATAAAACACAAGAGTTGGCCACTCCTATCCATTGAGTGTCGTTTGTAGCGACTTAGAACTCAAATATGGTGAAGCCTTGCATGCTAAAATAAATGAAAGGAGGGTTTCTTCCTTGTGAGCCTTTGTTGTAAATTATCTTTTAAAAAAAAAATTGGGTTGGTATTTTTTGGGTTGTTACAGTTGGTATCAAAGCTCTAGGTCATAGGGACTAGAAGCTTTCATGGAGTGTGACTAGGTTGAGCCTTGACTTGATGTGCAACTTTGGGTAAGGCACCTTGCATGAAGGCAAGTGTGACCCTAAAATATTATCAATTGGGTGATAATAATTTATGTTAGTTCATGTGTAGAATGAAGCTAACAGAATGTAAGTACAATTGTGGTATGATTATAACTTACCCTATTTGTTTTGCTGGATATTGATGGCACCTGTGTTGAGGTCCTCCAGGAAAGTGAGTTTACTTATTTGAAAGGACATTGAAGTATGATTTTAAAAAAAAACTAGGGTTAAGAAGGACTTTGGCAAGAATTTTTTTTTTTTTTTAGCTATCCATATAATTTTTGGAAAAGCAGAGGATTCAACAAGGATCCTGATGAGGTCATGACTAGTGATGCATACCTAATTCAACAAATGTAGAGAAAAATAAAGTAGTTGGAGTCATCAGTAAGTTCACTATAGTACCAAATGGGACACCATAAAATGATACTAGAAATAATTTCTGAACAAGGATACAATAGATCTAGAGCATGTAATAAGGGCAAGGAAAGAACCCATTATCCCAAGGTAGGGTATTACATCTATAGGGGTCCTCACTATGCCAAAAAGTTCCTGTGATGTTTCCAACCAAGCAATAGATTAGAAGAGTGGCAACATAAAAGTTCTAAAACCATAAAGAATCCAAGCAAGAAAATCTATTTTTTCTTGGTGGTAAGTTGTTTGATAATGTTTTATTAGATAATGGAGGAACTAATAGTTTCATTTCCACTAGTATTTTCCTCCTGAATATGCTAAAAAGGCCTAGATTTTTGTCACAAGGGTGGAAGGTCGAGTATGGTTCTAGGAAAACCTACTTAGTGGATTAATGTTTACCTACATCAGATATAACTCTACCTGAAGGGTATATTATATAGAACTTGTATGTGGTACCCCTTCACACCTTTGACATTATCCTAGGAATGGATAGGTTGAAGGCTCATGGAGCCTTAATAAATTTTTAATATAGGTGGATGTATTACATAGATAAGGATAAAAGGAGAGTAAGAGTTCAAAGTGGGTGAGGTTCTTTTCAACCCCACTCACTTTCAGATATGTAGTTAAAGAAAGCTATCAAAAGAGGCAACATGCTCTACGTAGTGAAAACCAATGGTAAGACTGGAGAGAAAGGGTATGAATTTTTTTTAAGAAGCATCCAATTATTCATGAGTTTTGGGATGTATTTCTTGAAGACATTTTGGGTCTACCCCCTTGAAGGGAATTCAATTTCACTATTGAGTTAATGCTAGGAGTTGAACCCATTTCTAGGACACCTTACAAAATGAATCCAATTGATATGTAAGAACTAAAGGTACAACTACAAGACCTATTGGATAAGGGTCTAATCAAACCAAGTGTGTCACCTTGGGATGCTCTTGTATTATTTGTGAAAAATAAGTATGGATCCTTGATATTATGCATAGATTATAGAATGTTGAATAAGGTAACCATCAAGAACAAGTATCCTCTACCAAGAAGAGATGATCTATTTTATTAGCTAAGAGAAGCTACCATATTTTCAAAAATAGATATAAGATTAGGGTATCATCAATTGAATATTTGTGAAGATGACACCCATAAGATAACCTTAAAGACTAGGTATAAGCATTATGAGTTCACCGTGTTGCCATGTGGGCTTACAAATGCACCAACAACTTTTATGAACCTGATGAATAGTATGTTCAAAAAATATCTAGATCGGTTTGTCCTAGTATTCTTGGATGATATTTTAATTTATTATTTGTCTAAAGAGGAACATTAACAACATCTTAGGTTGGTGGTGGAAGTACTAAGGGAGAATCAACTATATGGTAAATTTTCCAAGTGCAAGTTCTATACTTTGCAAGTTTAGCATTTGGGGCACATTATCTTAGCAGAAGGAATTATTCTGTACCTAAAGAAGATTGAGGCTATACTAAGTTGACCTCCACTTACAGATGTGATTAAAGTCAAGAGTTTCATGGGACTCATGGGCTATTATAATTTTTTTGTGAAAGCTTACTCTTTTTGAGTGGTAATATTGCCCTGTTGCAAAATCACACTAACAGTTAGTATTTTGTTAGCAAAATCATCTCTTGCAAAGAAATAAAAATTTCTCCAAGGTTACTTTTACTTTATTTAAAAAAATAAATGCTCAAAACACCTTAGTGATTTACAGATTATTGTTAACAAGGGGCCTGTGGTTAAAATGATTTGCCATGCATTATATCAATGAAAGGGCTTGAGTTCCCTTATGTGTAGAAACAAGAAATGAAAAGTGCTTGAAATTGATCCTAGTTTGTTTTACCTCTAATTTATCAAAATTATTTACTCAAACCCCTATTAGTAGATTCATTTTATCTTTAACTAAATTTTTTTAGCAAGTGCTATGGGAAAACCACTTCATTTTATCTTTGATTTACTATGAAGTTAGAGTTAGTAGGTTCATTTTATTTCAGAATAAAGTGTGATGTTGGCAAGTGTTGTGGAAGATCCACTTCATTTTATCTTTGTCTTAATGTGAGATAGGAAATAGTAAATCCCTCCCTTGAGTGCAAGTTCATTTTATCTTGGCCTTAGTTGATAAAAATAAATGCTAAAAAAAAAGTGAAATTTTGATTCCTTTTATCATTTTGAACTTAAAGATTTTGCATGAAGATGAAAACCCTGTGGAGTGCAAAAATATGTGTGCTTTAAAATACCAAACTAAAAAACTTAAATAATAGAAATAAACGTCCAAATAAATTAATGTATTAACATCTAATAACCAAATTATGTGGATATCTCATAACTTCAAAACCCTAAATTTAATGCAAAAATCATAATTTTGTTAGGATTTCAAGTGTTTTATGAAATAGGAAAATAAATCCAAATAAAAGAAGTAACAATAGCTAGGGCTAGAACAATAAAGCCTAAAATATAAAAATGGACTAGACTATGAAAAGAAAACCAAAGAGAAACTACTACAAATTACTCCAACCAAAACTACAAAAAAGAATTAGATCCTGAACACAAAACAAAACCAGCTTAGACATGCATCCACACAATATAAAAACTGGTTATGGAAAGAGTCTAAGAATTAGAAACATGCACTAAAAATATCTCCATAATGCAATCATATTCATGCATAAGACACCATAAAAACAAGTTCAATACATGTGAAGAAATAAAAATATGTAAAAAAACAACCTTCTATAATGTCCAAAACCTTGGATTTCTGCATACAAAATGATGACCAAAAATTTCATAGAAATTTGATAGCCTTTCAATCTCCTCTCATGACCTCTGATAAAAATTTGCCAGCCCCTTGCCCTCTATGTTTCCATAACCTTTTTTCTCCAACAAAACGAAACTTTTTGTTCCCTCTTCATCTATCTTCTTTCGTTTTGAAATGCTTTTTCTTCTTGGTGTTTAATTTCTCAAAGGTCTTCTTCAACTACACTCGTCCTCATTATCACTCATAATATTTTATAGAATATCCATGTTAAAGCACTACTCACAAACACAACATGACCACCCCTTATTTTTTTTTATTAAAGGACCATTAATGCTTTTGTACATTCTTTTATTTTTAGTAACGCTTGCATTGTATAGGTTTTAACAATTTTGACTTTAGAGACACCTTCACAATGGGTAATATCTTACTTCTAACTTCATTCTATCGAGCTGGTAAATAGGTGTTCGCCCTTCTCCTTAAGCCAAGCTAACCTTAACTTACCTCCACAAAAATGCTCACTGCCAATTTGCATTAGATTACATCTTCCAAAATGTTCATGGCCAACAGATATTAAACCACATGCATCGAA
Source organism: Wollemia nobilis (assembly GCA_028583015.1). Classification (NCBI taxonomy): domain Eukaryota; kingdom Viridiplantae; phylum Streptophyta; class Pinopsida; order Araucariales; family Araucariaceae; genus Wollemia; species Wollemia nobilis. The sequence continues at coordinate 30,128,896 of JAQPPZ010000523.1, forward strand.
ACATTCATAACCAATAGCTATTCAATCAGATATTGATACAGTGTAACCAAAATTTTCTATTCGATCACTGATGCTAACTATGATAAACCTATCATTGTAGCATGAAATAATGTTCATGATCTATAGTTTTTAACCGTTGTGCCTTTTGAGACATCACCCTATTCACACAAGTCAACCTTTGTACTAACACGACATCCTTCTACCAATACTACATTAATTCTCAAAAATGATGAATCTCCACCTATTATCACCAACCAAAATAGTTTCCTCTGGTAGCTACAAAATGGCCTATTGAGAATGGTGTATCTTTTGCTATTTATAACATCCCACTATTTTTATAATATACCCAACCTTGGTGTCAGGCCATGAAATATTTTGTATTTATCACAAGCTTATACTTTTGACGACAACATTCTTTAAACCATAATACTTTCACCTTTGTTATTACCACTAAATTCAAATTTAACTAAAAATAATGTGCTCGCATGGAAGCTCGATCCATGAAAACCAAACATGGTGCACAACCCATTGCTTTTTTTAGCTAGTCATACCTCCTTATTTAGATATTTCATGAGAAATATGTGCTGAAGCCATGGGTAAATCACTAAAAAAATTGATAGTCAACAAAACTTGTGCTAAATTCCATACCAATCTGATATGACTATGGAAACTCCTCTCCTCATACTATTAGCTTCATTGTACCAACATAGAAAACCACTTGTATACTCAATGTAATCTGTAGCCTTTAATTAAAACCCACATCCAAGGATTACTCAACAATTGTTATCATGGCTTCCATGCATACGTCCTAGTGCATCATCATCATGTCGATGTGTTTGGGCCATCCAAATTTTCAATGCATCATCACATCCTAGTTATGATATCCCACATCAACCTTCAAACTATACTTTAGTGAAGTCTCTGTTGATGCTATGTGTACCACATATTCCTAGGATTTGAAATAATCATTACCATTCTAATCACACCAAATTCTCACCCTCGAGAAAAGCCAAACTTGAACTATTCTAAAACTATGATATGACAGATAATAGATTTTTAACACACTCAAACAAAATTTATACTACGCATCTATTTGGTAGGTCCCATGTCCATCTATAGTCAACATACAAACCATCGAATTTCATGATGCCGCTACGTTATCTATCCACAATAGATATACTCGATGCATCTTCCTTTGGTTCCCTATTGGTCCACATCAACGTTAGGTGTAGGTCTTCGATCATGGCATTTGTGTCTCTACTTATGTGTCCATTGTGGTCTAATTCCACGTAGTCATCCACTCTATCATCCATGTCATCTCACTATTCACTAGTTTAATCGAATTCTAGTTACTCTACACTAACAACATTCTACTTTGATACGCCTATCACCAACATACATTATTTTGACCAGAACTCACAAATTCCAATGTTGAACTATAATGTAACTACACAAAATCTAAAAAATTAAGTAAAACTAATCTAAACAATATAAACCTACAATATTAATTCAAAAAAATGATCACTAGACGTAACACAAGAGAGAACCATAATGTAAAATGACAAAATACATGGGGCAATAAGTATGCAAAGTGATGCCACCTTTATTTGTTGCATTAATATAATTTATTATTATTATTATTATTATTATTTTTCCAATAAAGCTACTTAAAATTCTTTAACTACGTAAAAAATAAAAAATAAAAATAAAAAGCTTTAAACTTAACATTAAAATTTAAAACAAATATTTAAACCTATCAATCTAACCAAAAATACTAAACATTGAAACATAAATGAAATGAAAAATTACCCAAAATGAACCTTGAAAACTAAAAAACATATTAATGAGTAAGGACCCATTAAAACTAACACTCAAAGACAACCAAGACCCTTAAACAACTCAACATTTAATGTGGATCCCCAAATATGGGGTAAGTTGTGCAATGGCAACAACAAATGGTGAATTTGATGGTAAATGCTCTCGTGCATTTTAGATAAAGAACCCAACCTAAAACCAAGAAAACCAAAGATTAGAGAAATAATAATTATTTAGAAAATTTTGAAAAAAATGGGGGTAGACAACTTTGAATAAAAATAACAAAACCATTTACCTTTGCTCACTGTGTGGAAAGTGATTCGTTTTGCATTTTTGAAATAATCTAAATTTTACCACCTAATTTGTATTTGGGCTATAGAATGTTACTCATAGAATTATGGCTATGTATTGCTCCACTACCATCCAGATGTCTATAACCTCGATGGATATGACCTCAATCTCTTATAGATCTCACTCTACTTCCAGCCAGACATCTATAGCCCTGGTAGAGATTATCCAAATCACCAAGGTATTAGGTTAATTTTACTTTTACCTTTTTTTTTTTACTAGACATTGCTTCACTACCAGTGAGGCTTCTATAGCCCCGATGGAGATGTCTTGAATCTTTTATGAATTTTTCTCTTCTTTCTTTCCCCTTATTGCTTTTGAAAAATTCTCTTGCAACCTGGGTTAGAGACCATTCAAGGCTAAATATGGAGAATATTATATTTTTGCCTTAATTTGCAAATCGAAAAGACTTCATCATTCAAGATTTCAAATAATACCCTTTAATGATATGACTTATATGTGAAGCTTTAGCAAAATGCTTCATTGTTCCACCTTCCACCAGTTTGGTCCCAAAATATAAGGATAATCACTAGGCAATTTCACCCCCCCTTTCTTTAGTTTTTCTTAATTTTCAAACTAGATAATCCAACCTACTTAACAAAGGACCAACTACCAAGGAACCAATATTCGAGACCACCACTAAACATTACCATGAATAGAGGAAGAAAACCAAAATGATAAACAAAAAAACAACAACCTATCCTAAGCCAACAAAAGCTGAAAAGAAAGCAAACAAAAAAAAGCTTGCAAAGTAGTACACAAAAGTGTCACACCAAGACAACAATAAAAAAAAACATGAAAACACCAAAGCTATATACAATAATGGTACAAGAGAAACAAGAACTTGGTCACCTCATGGGTTAAATTAGTTCTTAAGAAACTACCCATTCACAGGTAATTTAATGTATTAACATCTAACAACCAAATTATTTGGATATATCATACCTTCAAAAACCCTAACTTTAATGTAGAAATCATAAATTTGTTAGGATTTCAAGTGTTTGATGAAACAAGAAAAGAAATCACTGATAAAAGAAATAAAAATAGCTAGGGCTAGAAAAATAAAGCCTAAAATCTATAAATGGACTAGACTATGAAAAAAAAACCAAAGAGAAACTACTGCAAATTACTCCAACCAAAATTGCAAAAAAGAATTAGATCCCAAACACGAAAGAAAACCATATTAGACCTGCATCCACACGATTTAAAAACTGGTTATGGCAACAGTCTAAGGATTAGAAACATGCACTAAAAATATATCCATAATGCAATCATATTCATGCATAAAATACCATAAAAATAAGTTCAATACATGTGAAGAAATAAAGATATGTAATAAAAACAATCTTCTATAATGTCCAAAATCTTGGCTTTCTGCATACAAAATGATGACCAAAACTTAGATAGTAATTTGATAGCCTTTCAATCTCCTCTCACGACCTTTGTTCTAAATTTTCCATCCCCCTTGCCCTCTATGTTTCCATGGCATTTTAACCTTTTTCTTCAAAAAAATAAAACTTTTTGTTTCCTCTTCATCTATCTTTTTTCATTTTGAAATGCTTTTTCTTCATGGTTTTTGATTTCCCAAAGGCCTTCTTCAACTACACTTGTCCTCATTCTCACTCATAACATTTTCTATAATATTCATGTTAAAGCACTAATCACCAACACAACATGACCACCCATTATTTTATTTTATTAAAGGAGCATTAATGCTTTCATAAATTATTTTATTTTTAGTAACGCTTGCATTGTATAGGTTGTAATAGTTTTGACTTTAGAGATACCTAGATAATGGGTAATATGTTCCTTCTACCTTCATTTTGTTGAGCCAGTAAATAGGTGTTCACCCTTCTCCTTAAGCCGAGCTAGCCTTAACTTACCTCCACCAAAATGCTCGTTGACAATCTGCATTAGATTAAATCTTCCAAAATGTTCGCAGCTAGCAGATATTAACTCATATGCATAGAAACATTCATAACCAGCAACTATTCAATCAGATATTAATACAATGTAAACAAAATTTTCTATCCAATCACCAATGCTAACTGTGATAAACCTATAACTATGTCCTAAAATAATGTTCTTGATATGCAGTTTGTAACCATGATGCCTTTTGAGACGTTACCCTATTCACACGAGTCAACCTTTATACTAACACAACATCCTTCTACCAATACTATATTAATTATCAAAAACAATGAATCTCCACCTATTATCACCAACCAAAATAGTTTCCTCTGGCAACCACAAAATGGCTTGTTGAGCATGGCATATCTTCTACTATTTATAATGTCCCACTATTTTTAAAATATACCCAACCTTGATGTTAGGCCATGAAAGATTTTATATTTATCACAAGCTTATACTTTTGACCGCAACATTATTTAAACCATAATACTTTCACCTTTGCTATTACCACTAATTTTAAATTTAACTAAAAACAACACACTCACATGGAAGCTCGATCCATGACAATCGAACGTGGTGCACAACCCCTTATTTTTTTAGCTAGTCATACCTCCTTATTTAGATTTTCATGAGAAAGATGTGCTAAAGCCATGGGTGAATCACTCAAAAAATTGATAGTTAGAAAAACTTGTGCCAAATTCCATGCCAATATGATATAACTATGGAAACTCCTCTCCTCATACTATTAGCTTCATTGTACCAACACAACAAACCACTTGTATACTCAGTGTAATCCATAGCTTTCAATTAAAACCCACACCCAAGGATTCCACAATAATTGTTATCATGCCTTTCATGCATACATTCTAGTGCATCATCATGTCGACATGTCTAGGCCATTCACATCTTCACTACATCATGTTCTAGTTATCACATCCCACACCAACCTCCAAACTATCCTTCAACGAAGTCTCTATCGATGTTATGTGTACCACATATTCCTTGGAAGGATTCAAAATAATCATCACCATTCTAATCACACCAAATTCTCACCCTTGAGAAATGCCAAAATTGAACTGTTCTAAAACCATGATATGACAGATAATAGATTTTTAACATGCTTGAACAATATTGGTCCTACGTGTCCATTTTGTAGGTCCCATGTGATGAGTGGCTATTTGACACATATTTTTGTACCAGAATTGTTTTATTATTACAATTATATGATGATTATGATATGTTTTCTATAAATTGTTATTGAATAAAATGTGATTTATTAGGAAAACTGATTAATTACCATAATCTAACAAATATATTTTATTTATATCAAAATTTTCTAAGTTTTGAGAAAAATATAGGAAAAAGGTATGGATGATCAATGAAGAGATTGCAAAACTTTGGAGTGCACCTCGGATGAGAAGAAGAACCAACAGAGTTCAGTGACAACAATAATTGATCTTGTTATAGATGTTTATTACTGAAGTATGTTACTTAATGTAATTACTAAAGGTAACTACTAAAGGTAATTATTGAAGGTAACTACTGAAGGTGACTACTGAAGGTAATTACTGAAGGTAACTACTAAAGGTAACTACTGAAGGTAACTATTGAAGGTAATTACTAAAGAATGTTTTACTAGCAGTTACTGAAGGATAATAAATATTGTTGACTTTGGCATGCCACATCAGAATGGATGACACATTAAGATGGATGACACATCAAGTTGGATGGTAACAGATATTTTCACTTAGAAAAATATTCCATTTCTCACATACTATCTGCAAGAATATTTCAAGTTGATAAAGTTATGATTTACTTTATAAAGCTTGTAACCATTTTATTTTGGGAAGTTTGAGATATAAATGCAAAGACTGTTAGAATTTATTGGAATATAGGACATGAGGTCCTAATGTATATCTTGCGAGTCAGTTAAAATAACATTGTCTTGTTAGGATTATTAGTAAGATGCCACTTGGACCAATCAAAATATTTATAAGTCCAAGTAGGAGTATGTATCATGATTAGGTTTAGATTATTCTTGATTGATGTATAGTTATCAGTGCACAAAATCCACATGTCAAATATGTGGATAATACTATTTAGAATTGTATTAGTTATAGTATAAATTACATAGAAGACCTTGAAAGAGGTCTACACTCTAGACTCTAGACTCTACTCTTTGTTGTGTTTATCATTATATTATAGTCTGTTCTGAGTTTACAATTCAAAGAAAATGCACTAGCATGTACAGTTGAAGCTCCAATAATAAAATAATACTTTGTTCTTCAAATATGATAATTTGTATCAATTTCATGTGTTTGATTTTTGTTATGTAAATTGTGTTTATCTGTTACTTGCATTCACAGAATAAACATAATGTTAGTATTAGTTATAAAATCTAGTTATTGAGATAAAGTAAACTAGGGGAGAAAGACTTACACTGCCCTCTAGGAGGCAGGGCCCACTCCTATAGATATTCCCTGAGCTCTCACCCTTGCATTAGGTTAGGATTAGTTAGCCTTAAATTAAACTGCATTTCAATATTACATAAAATAAGATAAAATTGCACGAGGATCCTCACAAATAAATTAAATCATGTTACAGTAATTAAGAGCATCAATAAATCAATTCATCAGTAATTAGATGCATCAGTAAATAAATTCATAGTAAAAATAAAACATAATTGCATTTATTTATCATATCTTGCATCATTCATTTTTGCACAAATTTAATTATGTTCATTACTTTTCTATACACATGAAACCTGAAAAAGAAACTTGAGCTAAACTTAGTATTAACTCCTACGATATAATATATACGAGATTTTTACTCTTTAAATCTAACCTTGATTTCCATCGGATTGATAAAATTCAATGTAAGTTCTACAGTTTATAACCATGTCCATCTACAATCAACATACAAACCACCAAATTTCATGACATCGCTACGTTATCTATCTACAGTCGATATGCTCACTCCATCTTTGTTGGGTTCCATTTCGGTCCACATCAACATTGGATCTAGGTCTTCAATAATGGTGTTTTCATGGCTACTTATGTGTTCGCTATGGACCAATTCCATGCAGTTGTCCACTCTATCATCCACATCATCTCACTATTTACTGGTTTAACTGGGTTCTGGTTACTCCACACTAACAACGTTCTAATTTGATATGCATATCACCAACATACATTATTTCAACCAAAACTCACAAATTCCAATATTGAACTATAATGTAACTACACAAAATCTAAAATATTAATTAAAACTAACCTAAAAAATATAAACCTATAATATTAATTCAAAAAAATGATCACTAGACTTAACACAAGAGAGAAACATAATGTAAAATGATAAAAGACATGGGGCAATAAGTATGCAAAGTGATGCCACCTTTATTCGTTGCATTAATATAATTTATTATTATTCTTATTATTATTATTTTTCCAATCAAGCAACTTAAAATGCTTTAACTATATAAAAAATAAAAATAAAAAGGAAACATTAAACTTAACATTTAAAAATTAAAACAAAAAATTAAACCTATCAATCTAACCCAAAATACTAAACATTGAAACATAAATGAAAGGAGACACTACCCAAAATGAACCTTGAAAACTAAAAAATACATTAATGAGTAAGGACCCATTAAAAATAACACTCAAAGATAACCAAGACCCTTAAACAACTCAACATTTAAGGTGGATACCCAAATATGGGGTAAGTTGTGCAATGGCCACAACAAATGGTGACTTTGTTGGGAAATGCTCCCGAGCGTTTCAGATAAAGAACCCAACCTAAAACCAAAAAAACCAAATATTAGAGAAATAAGAATTATTTAGCAAAATATGAAAAATATGGGGGTATACAACTTCAAATGAAAACAACAAAACCATTTGCCCTTGCTCAGTGTGTGGAAAGTGATTCGTTTTGCATTTTTGAAACAATCCAAATTTTGCAACCTGATTTGCATTTGGGCTATAGAATGTTACTCATAGATATATGCCTATGCATTGCTCCACTTCTAGCCAGGAATATATAGCCTCAGTGGAGATGACATCAATCTCTAATAGACCTCGCTCTATTGCCAGCCAGGTATCTATAGCCCCGGTAGAGATTATCCAAATCACCCAGGTATTAGGTTAATTTTTATTTTACCTTCTTTTTTTTACTAGATATTGTTTCACTACCAATGAGGCTTCTATAGCCTTGATGGATATGTCCTAAATCTTTGATGAATTTGGCTCTTATTTCTTTCTCCTTATTAATTTTGCAAATTTCTCCTGCAACCTGAGTTAGAGACCATTCAAGGCTAAAGATGGAGAATATTAGATTTTTGCCTTAATTTGCAAACCAAAATGACTTTATCCTTCAATACTTCAAAGAATACCCTTTAATGATATGACTTATATGTGAAGCTTTAGAAAAATGCTTCATTGTTCCACCTTCCACAAGTTTGGTCCTAAAATCTAAGGATAATCACTAAGCAAATTCACCCCCCATTTCTTTATTTTTTCTTAATTTTCAAACTAGATAATCCAACCTACTTAACAAAGGACCAAATACCAAAAAAGGAACCAAGATTCCATGACCACCACTAAAAATTACCACGAATAAAGGGAGAAAACCAAAATGAGAAACATAAAAGCAACAACCTATCCTAAGCCAACAAAAGCTGAAAAGAAAGCAAAAAAAAACAAACTTGCAAAGTAGTACACAAAAGTGCCACACCAAGACAACAATAAAACAAAAGCATGAAAACACCAAAGCTATATACAATAATGGTACAAGAGAAACAAGAACTCAGTTGTCTCATGGGTTAAAGTAGTGCTTAAGAAACTATCCATTCATAGGTAATTTAATAAATTAACATCTAACAACCAAATTATTTGGATATCTCATAACTTCAAAAACCCTAAATTTAATGTAGAAATCATAAATTTGTTAGGATTTCAAGTGTTTGATTAAACAGGAAAAGAAATCATAGATAAAAGAAATAATAATAGCTAGGGCTAGAAAAATAAAGCCTAAAATCTAGAACTGGACTAGACTATGAAAAGAAAACCAAATAGAAACTACTGCAAATTACTCCAACCACAACTACAAAAAAGAATTAAATCCCAAACACGAAAGAAAACCATCTTAGACCTGCATCCACATGATCTAAAAATTGGTTATGGAAAGAGTCTAAGGATTAGAAACATGCACTAAAAATATCTCCATAATGCATTCATATTCATGCATAAAACACCATAAAAATAAGTTCAATACATGTGAAGAAATAAATATATGTAATAAAAACAATCTTCTATAATGTCGAAAACCTTGGCTTTCTGCATATAAAATGATGACAAAAACTTTGATAGCAATTTGATAGCCTTTCAATCTCCTCTCAGACCTCTGTTCCAAAATTTTCAACCCTCTTTCCCTCTATGTTTCCATGGTCTTTTAACCTTTTTTCTCCAACAAAACAAATTTTTTTCATTTCCTCTTCATCTCTCTTCTTTCATTTCGAAATGCTATTTCTTCCTAGTGTTTGATTTTACAAAGGCCTTCTTCAACTACACTCATCCTCATTCTCACTCATAACATTTTTTATAATATCCATGTTAAAGCACTACTCACCAAAACAACATGACCACCCCTTCTTTTATTTTATTAAAGGACCATTAATGCTTTCGTAAATTCTTTTATTTTTAGTAATGCTTGCATTGTATAGGTTGTAACAGTTTTGACTTTAGAGATACCTACACAATGGGTAATATCTTCTACCTTCATTCTATCGAGCTAGAAAATAGATGTTCGCTCTTCTCCTTAAGACAAGCTAGCCTTAAATTACCTCCACCAAAACTCTCACTACCAATCTACATTAGATTACATCTTCCAAAATATTTGTGACCAACGGATATTAAACCACATGCACTGAAACATTCATGATCAGCAACTATTCAATCAGATATTGATACAGTGTAACCAAAATATTCTATCCGATCATCGATGCTAACTATGATAAACCTACAACTATGGCCTGAAATAATGTTCATGTTATATAGTTTGTAACCGTTGTGCCTTTTGAGACATTACCCTATTCACATGAGTCAGCTTTTGCACTAACACGACATCCTAATACCAATACTACATTAATTCTCAAAAATGATAAATCTCCACCTATGCTCACCAACCAAAATAGTTTCCTCTGGTAGCTAAAAAATGGCCTGTTGAGCATAACGTATCTTCTGCTATTTATAATGTCCCACTATTTTTATAATATACCCAGCCTTGGTGTCAAGCCATAAAATATTTTGTATTTATCACAAGCTCATACTTTTGACCACAATATTATTTAAACCATAATAATTTCACCTTTGTTGTTACCACTAAATTCAAATTTAACTAAAAATAACGTGCTTGCATGGAATCTCGATCCATGACAACCGAACATGGTGCACAAACCCTTGCTTTATTAGCCAATCATACCTCCTTATTTAGATATTTCATGAGAAAGATGTGCTGAAGCCATGGGTGAATCACTAAAAAAATTGATAGTCAGCAAAACTTGTGCCAAATTCCATGCCAATCCGATATGACTATGGAAACTCCCCTCCTCATACTTTTAACTTCATTTTACCAAAACAAAAAACCACCTGTATACTTGGTGTAATATGTAGCCTTCAATTAAAACCCGCATACAAGGATTCCTCAATAATTTTTATCATGGCTTCCATGCGTACGTCCTGTAGGCAACAAATCCACCTCCCAGAAGAAGAAGAAGTGATCAAAAGGGATTTGCTCAATTTTGATAGTTTTGGCATAAGTGACAGTTTGCCCAAGTTTTGTAAACCGTACAACTAGGTGGGGAAACCGTACAACTGGATGGATAAACCGTACAAGGTAGCAACAAATGTAATTTCATAGTGAAATGGCGCATAGATTTGCTAACTAAGGTGTTAAACTTAGTAAAAGGCCAAATTAATGTATTCAGTTGTACATGGGTAGTTGTAAATAACTAATTGTCTTAGGAACCACTTTGGAACAGCCTGGGCAACGTTATATAAGGCCCCATTTTCAAATTTGTAGGTCTGGTTGCTAGAGATAGTATAGAGTACTTGTTGGTTGTTGATTTCTTTGAGTTATTGCAAATACATTGATAGATTTTCCATACTGTAATTGAATCCATGATACATAAATGAGCATAATGACTATTGTGGACTATTGTGTACGATTTTGGTAATGATGGATGGTGATTTGTGGATGAATTTTGATGTGTGTGTTTTCTATTGAATGTTATAGGTTAGTTTTATGCATTGTTGCAACCTTTTAGTAGAATATAGCATTGGTGAAACCTGAGGAATGATATAGAAGTATGGAAGCATCAAGGAAGATGTATTGGAAAATATGTATGATTTCTAGATGTAATCATGCACATGGAATCTCTCCCAAGTCCTGTTAAGATGTTTTACCTATTATGGAGAATGGATTGATTGGCATATCAAACCCTTACAAAACATCCAAGAGAGAGATTGAGGTATTAGAATACCTAGACTAGCATCATATTGTACCTTTGGTTCGTACAAAGCAACTTTACCCGATTTGGTAAAATAGGTGATTGAGAGAAACTTTACCCGATTTGGCAGTTTTGGGAAATCGACTTGAGCGATTACAAAACTATGTACGGTAGCCTCCAAAATTGAATCTATTAGTTTTTATGAGTGTAAAATCATACAATATATGACACTGTATGATTTTAGATCATACAAGTGTATGCATTTGATGTTCGTACAAGGTGATCATTGGTCGTACAAGGGTAGTTTGAAAGGTCTTATGATTGTACAATTTGGTAACCGAGTTGGGATTAGTATATTGATCATCCTCAGCCTTAGAATACACCTCCCCAATGGGAATACTCCACCCCTATGCTACATTTGGTACCATTGCCTTATCAAATCTAGCAATTTTGTTAAAACGGGTCAAATTGATGAAGTGTGAATACTACAAGTTGGAGGTGAATGATAGACACCAGTGCACGAAACCATGGGAGATGAGAAGCAAGAGAGAACATTCTAGTAAGAAGGAGCACAAGGATTTATCAAAGATAAAACACAAGTAACTCAGACCATAGTACTCAAGAACCAGAAATAGAGCAAGTTTGGACATCCGAAGAAGGAGACTTTGAGGTATTGTTGATAGAGACGGAAGATGAGGAAGTAGAACCACCAAGCGTAGAGGCAAGGGTTGACAAAGGAAAAGTGCAAGAGGATGGAGAGTGGATGGTGACACCTGAGAAAGTGGTAGAAGGGTTGCAAGGGAGTGCAGAGGATGGGAGTCAGGCACTAGAGCAACAGGATATGAGGTCTCAGGAGGAAAGACCAAGACCATCTCCCTCACATCAGTGAAGGAGGTCGCTAAGTGAAGATGCATGAGAGTTTGGTCACTGAGTGGTGGGACAAAATAAGATACCTCGAATTGACACTTATGATGACAATGGGAGTAAGACACCCCCAAGGAGGAATCAGTCAGAGATTCCATGAGATACCTCAAGTGAGAGTGATGACTCTCCTAAGATGGCTAATAGGGCAGCCAAAAAGAGATGTCCACCATTTTTAAGTGAGGGTAAGGAAGACCCCACATGGCATATAGGAACTTGCATAACCATTTGGAGAGAAAATGGAGTGGATAGACCAGAGGATTGGGTAATTCTATTTCTTACTACTTTGAGAGGATTGGCAATTGATTGGTATTTGAAGAGAGAAAATACCATAGATTTTTAGACTTGGAATCAGATAAAGGAGAAGTTCATTGAAGAATTTTGACCTTTGAAGGATGATGAAGATGTGAAGTCCTATAATCGTAGACTAAAGAAATTAGTCGATAAGATGCAGATGCCTCTGGCAGATATTCTAGTAAAGTGGTGGTTTGTAGATGGATTACTCCCAAAGTATAAGAAAAATATGAAGGCAGTACCATCAAAAACATATGAAGAAGCACTGAAGCATGCAAAGAATTTTGAGAGTGAATCAAAACAAACGTATACAGGAATTTTATCTCATCCCAAGTCGAATGATTCAGATAGTGGAGAAGATGACACTATACAAAGGACAATAGCATCATTTTGCAAGGAGTTTGATAAACTAATAAAAGAACAAAAGATCAAACCAGATAGAAATGACATGTGGTGCACAGAATGCAAAATAGAAGGCCATACAAATGTGAAGTGTCCGAGGAATGACTATTGCCACATTTGTAATGTGATGGGGCATGAAGTAATGTTATGCCCATATAATGCAAGAGTATGACCACAAGTATTGTCAATCCAAGAGTAGGAAGAGAAACCGAAGGCCCAAGGAAGCATGCAACAAGCAATGAGTGGTGGTTATAGAAATAGAAGATGAGGTGGAAGACTGAATCAAGGTAATCGACAAGGAGGACAAAGTCATTTGCAGTATGACTCGGAAGGAAGACCGATCATACAATGTCGTAATTTCTAGGAATGGGGGCATTTTGTGAAAAATTATCCTGCACCTCAGAGGCAAGAAACACCACAAGCAAGCACTACACATATGTGTAGATGGTGTGGTCCGAGGAACCACAAAGAAGAGAATTGTCCAAAATAGGTGAGTTCGAGTAACCCGTAGAACGTTAGTTATTTGGACATAGAGGTTCCTCAAGTTAAGGAGGATACCCAAGAAGTTTTAGCCATGACGAGGAATCAGGCTAAGAAGGATAAGTATCTAGAGCCAGCAAAGGAAAAGCAATGTTGGCAAGTAGCAAAGAAAATATTGCAAGAGGAAGCTGAGAAGACTAAGCGAGAAGAGTCAACAGTTGATAAGGAACTTAGGAAACCATCAGATCAGGAGATAGTTGTGCAAAATCTGGTAGCACAGGTTTTGGATACCATAGTAGAAGTTAAAGTATCAAACTTGTTGGAAGCTATTCTAGCATTACAGAAGGCAATGGTGGAAGAAATACAACCGTAGAAGGTGATGGAAGTGTAGAGCCAACCGATTCAGGAGAAGGAGTGGAAGGATCAATTTATGGATCCAACGATATTAATGATCGATGTGGGGAAGAAACCTGCATTAGTTCATATGGAGATCTTAGGGCACAAATTGACACAAGTTATTATGGATGGAGGATCCAGCGTCAATGTGCTACCTGAAAGAACATGGCTAGAACTAGGTGCTCCATCTCTATGGGCACCGAGCTTCTGATTATATGGTGCTGATCAGAATGGCATCGAGACAAAGGGAGTCTTGACCGCACAACAAGTGGTGATAGTTGACCAAGAATTTGTCTTAGATTTCATTGTGATTACAATGCAGAAACCTGCATACGATGCTCTTTTAGGGAGAGGCTGGCTACGAGTAGCCAAAGTCAATCACAACCTGGGAAAGAATCAGATCACTTTTAAGAAGGGACAACATAAATATATGATTAATCTAGCTAATCAAAGAGTTAGTGAGGATGTAGCTATGATAGATGAATCAAAAAATTCCTTAGGAGATGAAGGGCATGAACCTGATGGAGAAGGAATGTTGTACCTAGATGAATGTAGCGAAGATGAAGCTAGATCTGATAGCGGACTCCTTCATTGGAAAATGGAGGAGTACAAAATTTTTCAGCCCAACTACCTCTGTATTGAGTCAGAGGAGATCAAGGAAACACAAGACAAATCGAAGGTTAGCCAAGAACCTAAGAAAGAAGCAGAAGAGAAATGGACATTCTCGAAAAGCTTTGCAGAGTATACAGTAGGAGATGCAGAGATTGATACAAGGTCGGCACACCCCGAGAATGTAGAGAAAGCTACGAGTGAGCCGGAAAATATCAAATATGAAGGACCTCAGATAGTGGACATCAATCTAGGAACAGAGGAAGAACCTAGGATGATTCACTACGATGATGATTGGAATCCTGTATTGAAGGTGATAACTTTTAAGATATTCTTGGAATATAAGGATGTCTTTGCATGGACATATAAGGACCTAAAAGGAGTACCACCAAAATTGTGTGTCCATAAGATTACACTAATTCCTAGAGCTCAACCGATAAGAAGGAGACCATATAGAATGAACCCAAAGTATGTGGCATTAGTAAATGCAGAGATAGAAAAGATGTTGGAAGCAGGAATTATCTTTAGAGTGACAAATAGTGAATGGGTTTCACCCATAGTGATCACCTTGAAGAAGGAAGTAGACAAGATCAGAATATGCATGGACTTTAGGAGTCTAAATATTGTAACTATTAAGGATCCCTTTCCCATTCCCTTCATAGATTCTATCTTGGAAGAAGTCGCAGGACATGAGATTTATTCATTTTTGGATGGGTTCTTCGGATACAATCAAATTAGCATAGCCGAGGAGGATAAGTTGAAGACCACATTCATTGTGGAGAATGGCATCTATGCATACAATCGAATGCCATTCGGGCTCTATAATGCCCCAACAACATTCCAATGTATCATACTGTATATATTTGATCAATTAGCAATGGGGAATTTTAAAGCATTTTTGGATGATTGGTCCATTTATGGGAAGATCAAGGAGCATCTTCCTACCCTCAGTGAATGTATGAGTAGGTGCAGAAATGCATAAATATCATTAAATCCAGGGAAATGTTTTTTGATGGTACCATATGGGAAACTGTTAGGACATATTGTGTGCAGTGAAGGATTGAAGATAGATCCTGATAAGATCCATGTGATATTACACATGGAAGAACCATTTGATGTGAGTTCACTAAAAACCTTCCTTGGATCGATGGGGTACTATCGAAGGTTTATCAGGAATTATGCACATGTATCCTACCCACTAGATTCCTTGATGAAAAAGAATGTTCCTTTCAGATGGATAGAAGAGCACCAAGGAGCCTTCGAGGAGCTAAAGGCTAAGCTTGTGAGTAGCCCGATTTTGGTGTTCCCTAATTGGGATAAGGAATTCCATGTCCATGTTGATGCTTCGAATTTTGCAATTGGATGTGCTTTAGCACAAGAAGGACAGTTTAGGCTAGATCAACCTATTTTCTTTGCTAGTCACCTTTTGTCAAGGCCAGAGAGGAATTATAGTACAACAGAGAGAGAAGCTTTGGGAATGGTATATGTAGTTCAAAAGTTTAGGCATTACCTATTGGTGAATCCCTTTGCCTTCTATGTCGATCACCAAGCCTTGTTGTACTTGATAAATAAGTCGGTGATACAAGGATGAGTCAGAAGGTGGCTTGTCACCCTCCAAGAGTTCGTATTCTGAGTAGTGGTGAGACCTGGTAAGAAGCATGTGATTGTAGACCAGTTGTCTCGGATACGATCAGGAGAACCTATAGGAACAGGAGTTCCTGATGAATTTCTAGATGCACAATTATTCACCATCAACGTTGTTCCATCATGGTACAAGTTGGTTGGCCAATATCTATCCACAGGAGAGTTACCACAAGAAATGATGACAACCGAGAAGAAGAAAGTAATAATGAAGTCAGCACCTTTCTAGATAATAGCAGGATTGTTGTATAAAATGGGAAGTGATGGTATCTTACGAAGATGTGTGATGGATGAAGAAGTCAAAGTGGCATTGAAAGAAGCTCATGTAGGCTTAGCAGGAGGACATATGGGACCAGATGCAACTGCTAGAAAAGTATTGCTAGTAGGACTATGGTGGCCCACACTGTATAATGATGCAAAGGAGCATGTGAAAGCATGCGACACTTGCCAAAGAGCGGGAAAGTTGATCAAGAGGGACTTTATGCCCTTACACCCATCGCAACCACAAGAGTTATTTGAATGATGGGGATTGGACTTCGTAGGACCATTGAAGACATCTCAGAGATGGAAGTGTAGATACATCGTAGTAGCAACAGAATACCTAACAAAATGGGTGGAAGCAAGAGCATTACCTGATAATTCAGCTAAAAGTACAATGAGATTCTTGTATGAACAGGTAATCACAAGGTTTGGTATTCCACTAAGGATAACAAGTGATCGAGGAGGACACTTTGTTAATGAGATTATCAAGATATTGACAATAGAGTTCAAGATTTTACACTCATTGTCTAGTCCATACTACCCTAGAGCGAATGGGCAGGTGGAGGCAACAAATAAAGTCTTAGTATCTACTCTGTATAAAACCTGTGGAATAGAGGGAGCAGACTAGGAGGAAAGGCTACCATCCATTTTGTGGGCATATAGAACAAATTTTAAACCTACAATGGAACACACACCTTTCCAACTAATGTATGGACAGGAAGTAGTGGTACCAGTCGAATTCTTGATACCAAGTTTGAGAGTCACGGTAGAGCATCGCTTGGGTGATCAAGAAAGTTTGGAAGAATGACTGATGACACTGATTAAGTTAGATGAATGAAGAGTCATGGCACAATGGGCAATTGAGATAGCTCAAAAAATATGGAAGGTGTGGCATGACAAACATTTGAGGAAGTTGGAACTTAGTCCGGGTGACTTAGTTCTAAAGTTTAATGGAAAGAGGGAAATCAAGCCGGGTAAGCTGAAGATGTTATGGCTTGGTCCTTATAAAGTAGTTGAAGTAATGGATAATGGAGCAGTCAAGTTACAAAACTTGAATGGGACAGAGGTACCCGATACTATAAATGGCTCAAAGTTGAAGCCTTACAAGGTACAGTGTTTATTCATTGCTTTAGAAGAGATTGAATGATGAAGATGAGCGGAAGCTCAAGATGAAGCTCACAGTGAGCCAGGTCCATCATAGGAAGAGCCTGACATAGGTCTCGCACACTTATTTGTAGAAGGGGAGGAACTACGACCAACCATAGAACAATAGGAGTTGGTACCTCGACCTAGAGAAAGAAGAAGATTATGAGTACATGTCAGATTTGTTGATGGGACCGAGAGAATTGAAGAAGAAGATGAGGAATGGATTCCTCCAAATGAAAGAGAACATCAAGAGATAGTACTATTACCCAAAAATAGGGGAAGGCTAGATGAAGCAACCCTGGTAAATAGAAATAGAATGTATCCTCAGGTAGAACGGAGAGAACTACCACAACAAAGGGACGGTCGAAGAAGGATACGACTAATAGTACGATATGAAGATAGAGTGGACACATTTGAAATGGAAGTCCTAGAAGAGGAAGGGAATGAGACTATTGATCAAGAATTGGTAGGACTTACTCCATTGGCTTAGATAGGGCTATTACAACAAAGAATGTGGGTCCAGACTCAACAATTGCAAGAAGAATATCAAATGTTGAGAGGTCATAATGCAATGTTGAGAGAGCAAATCATCCAGGAGTTGGATGGCATGATACGAAGGTTGGAAGAACAAAGGGTAGCTAGGCTACAAGAGGATGAAAGGGAACTAGAAGAGGTGGAAGGATTAACTCCGAGAAGTGGTGGAGGAAATGAGGGTGCCAGCACAAGCTCACAAGTACCACCAAGTGATCCACCTATGACAAACGAAGATGTGGAGATACTATGGCGAGATATTGAAGAGGCAACTACATCACCCAAACCACAAGGTAACACATGATTGGATTTGATAGACTCCAGTAGTGAAGGTATACCTTGGCTTGTAATGGAACCTAGTACAGGAAGTAGTGATGAAGATAATCACCTAGAGAACCCTCAGAACCCTCAAGGTAATCATGATTCTCCAATAGTTACAAGGACACAACGACAAGTGGGGAGAACACAGGGACTTCAAACCAACCTTGGACCGCAAGATTATATAATAGCCTATCGATAGTTGTGAAGACAATGGAGAGAAGTACGAAGATTGGAGAGAAGGATGAATTTTCCAACCAATTGGGTGGAACAGAGAGAAGAGAATCAGACTCATTCAAGTTCTGAGATGGACTTTTCTGATGCCTATAGAGAAGTTTTGGCAACATCATCACCACAAAGAAACTTTGAAGAAAGAATATGGAGACGTCACCTAGCTCATGTGGATCAGAGAATCAGAGCACTACGACAACTATCACCAAGTGCAAGAAGAAGTAGAAGTCCACTAGCCAACATCGAGTTGGTAGAGATAACTCCTGATACCCAAACAATGGGAGGAAGAAATAGAGAAAGACCCCTAAGACTTCAGCCAAGAAGGGGAGAGGTATTCAACTACAAAATGAACAAAGATGAGGTGATGTTACAATTAGAGGAGGAAGAGGGCGAGGAATATTTTGACCCCCTACTCCTAGATGGCCAGGAGATACACCCTTAGCTTGTATGAACTGGACAAGGAATCTGCGAGGATTACCAAGAGTGAGGGGAATCCTACCAAATCCCATAAGGCAACATACATGGGGACAACCATCTCAACGAGGGAGGGGTGGTAGAGGATTACTCCAGAGAAGGGAGGAATCACCATTCATATTGAGAAACCCAATACCAAGAGGAATAGGATGGGGGAGACACTCACGCGAAAGAGGCCCTACTAGTAGGGGAAGAGTACAGTTTATAGATGAAAGAAACCAAGGACAACTAAGAACCCGATCACCAAGTCTGGAGCTAAAATTGATCCGAGGAGATAGGCAGAGAAGTCGCTCGAATGATAGTAGAGTGGTAAGGACACCGCTACCAAGGGATCAATCACCTATACAACAAAGAGAAAGGACACCAGGTGAAGATACTCCAACTTGCAATTGTACAATTCCAAATTGTACACATGGAAGAAGAAGGCCAGAGGATTCAGTAACATCACAAGTGGAGAGGAATCGACCTAGGGAACAAATACCGATAGGTGACACAACCACTCTGAACATTGTAGTTGAAGCCCCAAGAGAAGAATTTGATGGGATCGTACAAGTGAATGTCACTGTACGATTGCCAAGAAGGTAAGTATAAATAGATTAGGATTGAAAAAAAAAAAAAAAAAAAAAAAAATGAAAAATGTGCCTTAATTGTGAAAATCCCTTAGGACGCAATTAAGAAGGAAGTGGTTGAAAACCGAAAACGACGACCTCTTCAGAGAGAAAAATTGAAAAATTCTCTAAGTATAAAGATCGTACAAAACAAAATTGAGGATGAAATCGTACAAATTATGGATCGTACAAAGAAAAATTGACATAGAAGCATGGGAAATCGTACAAAATGACATGTTGTACGATTTGGATCATACACTATATGATTTCAAGCATGTTGTACGATTTCCAACTACCCATTTAATGCGGCATGCATGGGAGAAAGCAACGGTTGGAGGAAAAAGTAGGGGAAAAAGATGAAATTTCAAAAAATTGTTGAGTTGTCAATCATCCATGCAAGATGGAGGGAAAATGTGCAAAGTGGCACAATTTAGGGTTAATTGAATTAGGGTTTAGTTAGGGTTTTGAAATGCTATAAATAAGAAGGTAGACTTGCAATTTTAGTAAATCGTACAAGTGAATTCAAATTCTCTAGAGGATGAAGGTGGAAAGCATGCAATTGAATGGAGAAGACCATATGGGCAGCAAATATTCACCAACACTCTGAATTTTAAGGACCCATTTTTAATTAGCACCAGGGAGTTCTTTTCATTTTCAAAGATTCAACTCGGAAGAAGAAAACTAGGGTTTTACTCCATGAAAAGGGGAAATTCAAAATTCAGCCAAGAATAGCAACAAAGTACAATAGAATACATCAAAGTATAGATGCAGAAGTGAAAAATTATTGTTGGGAGTCTAGAGAAGTGAAATATTGAAGAAGGATGATGGAAATTGCAAGATATTGAAGATTTAAACCCTAAAATTGGTGAAATCTAGAAAAAGCAAGCTGAGAAATATGTGAGGAGGTAGGAGAAGTCTATACAACCATAAAACTACAGCCAAAAATTCATCAGTTTGAAATAAATTGTGCCAGAGGTAGAAGGAGTGGAGAAATTGCTCTCGAAAATCATGAAAAAAGTAGATCGGGGCAATCCGACAAATGGGTTGGTGAAAGATTCGAAAAAGGAGACCAAAATTTTAAATTTTTCATAACCTAGGGTTGGAAAGTCGTATTGTATGATTTTGGGAAAATAATGTATGATTTCAAAGAAAATTAGCATAGTTCTTGGTAGTTTTCAGGCCATTTTGGGCAGTTTTTAGCAAATCGTATAAAATTGTACAGATTCCAAAGGGGAAGGTAGTCAAAAAGCAACATCGTATGGAGTACTATCATACTATATGATTTTAGGTTGTAGATGTACGATTTGGTGGAGATAGGATGGTTTGAAGACTAACGGATGGAAATCAAACTATGGGAAAAAAATAGGTAGTGTACGATATAGAAGTGGTTGGTGAAGGTAAAACCATACAAGGGTAAAAGAACCGTATATTGTATGATTTTATAGTAAGTCGTATAATTTTTGGTATACTTTTGATTGCAAAAATAGTGAAGGAGTGGAGGTTAAGTTAATCGATGAGATGTTGGAGGAATGATCTCAATAGAAGAGTTTGGATGTCGATTAAGGTGGATTGCAGCCAATAGGGTGGAGAGATCACTAGGTCCATTGCATGAGAGAGAAGCATACCCATGACAACACCAAGGGTGATAGTTTTAGTCCCATGATTGGCATGGTAATCATCCTTGGAGGAGAGGAGGATATAGGTCATGGAGGGGACAGAGACATTGGTGGGCTAATCCGAGAAGGATGCCACCCAGACACCGAGAGGAGAGAATGGCACAAGAAAGAACCTCACGGAGGGAATTGAGGAGTGAAATTCACCTACTAGATCAGGAGGAGCATCTGAGTAGTGGATAGGAAGAAGGACAGGTGGAAGTCACAAATATTACATTTGTACAGCATGGGGTAGATACATGTAGGAAGTGGTGGAATGATGAGAAAAATAAGAATCATCCTTGGAGGAAGATGTTCGAGGATGCTCATGTAGTAGTAATTGCACAAGTTCCACCATTTCACAAATCCTTCTTCCATAACTATCTATTGTAGATAGTTCAGGCGTATAACCCTACAACCCGAACTGCCTATGTCAATGTGGGCAAGAGGTCGATGAAAGTGGATATTTTGGTAGAGGCATTTTGAAAGACATTTGGCTTGTCGGAATATGGTATGGAGGTAGTAAAAATATTGGTAGATCCAATAGAGGCATATCGCCTCGTCACTACCCTTACCACTATCAAATCACTGACTGAGGCGAAGATCTCAGGTGCAGGAACACATGGAATCAAACAGAGCCAGTTGAAAGGAGAACATTGGCCATGTGCAATGAATACAGTTATGGCTTGACTGATAGGAGATATAAGGGCCATAAAAATACCAATGTGGATGGCATAATATGTAGAAGGTATCACCAAAGGAATTTAGTATGATTGGGGTACCTTTCTAGAAAGAAGAATGCATGAGGCACTGACAAAGAGGTCGAAGAACTTTGGAATGACTTTCCATGCTATTGGATTGTTATTAAATGTGGTCACAGAAGTAGAAATCCAATTTCTAGGATTGATGCCACCTCGAGAAATTAGGGGAGGACAATCGATGATATTGAGGTGGGTGAAGTCAGTGCCAATACCAAAAGTGACCCTGAAGAGACCTCGAACGAGGAGTGAGTGATAGATCAGTGGAGCTCAAGAAGATACTACTCTAGAGGAAGATGTTGATGTACACCATAGGAGAAAAAGGCCTAGATGGTTGGAACCAGAGCTAGAATAGCAAGCACCTAGGCAACGACAATAGGAGCAACCATCCATTCAAGAAAGGGAGGAGAGGGCAAGGAAGCCCAATTCAAATAATGATAAGAAGGCAGCATGAAAGAATGGCAAGCAAACCAATTCTAGAAGTACAAGAAAAAGAATAGTCAGACTCAAAAGAGATAGAACTGGATGAGTTGTATTGGACAGAGGTAGAAAGAATAGTGAAATCTCTACAAATATTCCAACAATTTGAGAAGATGGATGCTTCTAAATTTTTTAAAGGATTTGAGGTAGGGCAAGAAGGAATAGCCACTACTCAGGAGGAAGAGCCCAAGAAGAAGCCTCGTTACAAGTTTGTGATAGGAAGCTCAAGTAAGAGAGATGCACCAGAGAATACGGAGGCATCATAGGATAAAGAAGAACTTGTTGTTGAATAGGTCACAACAATGAATACCCAGTAGGATCAGGAGGAAGAAGTGATGGAAGAACAACAAGTGGGTAAGATAGAACAAGAAGTGGCCCAAGAAAATAAAGAAGAGCAATAGGTGGGCTCTGCTGAACCAAAAAAGGCCCAAGAACAAGTTGAGCAACAGCAATCTCAAGAGGAGATTGTAAATATAGAAGATAGTGAGGAGGAGAAAATTGTAAAATAGTCTCCACCTCGGGAGAAGATAGATACAGTGAGAGCACTTCAGGAGCTTGGGGGAAGCTCTAGCCACCATATGGAGGAAGAAGATGTATGAACTCCTACAGAGGAAGAACGATGAGGGATGCAATCCAGTTATCTTCTGGAAGTACCTTGGTTCAGTAGAATTACAACTGAGGAGGAGGCACGTGGAATAGAGGATAAGGTGGAACACTTATTTTCTTAGTTGGGCCATGTGATTAATAGTGCCAGATTGGAATTTTGTATTGGCCATGTGGGAGAATTGAAGTTGTGGGAAGAACAAGTGTCTCTCGAATTGGAGAAGATAATAGAATGGGTGAGCAGTGTGGAGCGTACAAGGAAGATAGCAGATATTCATGCACAACATCCATGGAGGTTACCCAGGGAAGAGGTAACAACAATGTTGGGAAGAGAAGACTTACTAGAAGGGGTGGTAACAAATTATAGGAAAGATCCAAGGATGTACTTGGATAGAGTCAATCATCCGACCTATCCCACAAATACGATAGAGTTGGAGTATAAGAGGGTTGCTATGGGATTGGCTATCACCCTGAGGAAGTTTAACTTCCTAACACACTAGATAGAGTGGTTGAGCATAGGATTGGAACAAATCCATCAGCTCAAGGAGGCTCAGAAGGAGGAAACTATAGCCACTCAAAAGGAATTGGCTGTAATGGAAGAAGAACTATAGAAAAGTAGAACTATGATAGAAGAGAAAATAAAGAAACTAGAGGAAGATCTATCAGGCATCAGAACTGAGTCTGAAGCTAGAATTAACATACTTGAAGAGGAAAAGTGATAGATCTCACAGATGATAGAGGATAGGATTAAGGAGTTGGAGGCACAACTCAAAGCAAAGGAGGAGCAGATGATAGCTCAATTGGCTAAAAAGAGTGAGAAAATGGCAACACAAGCCAAGAAGATAGAGGAGCTGACAAAGGATAGTAAAAGGTTGAATGAGATGGTCCTAGAAAAGCAAGCTCAATTGAAAATTAAGGAAGATAATGTTCAAGCTATGGAGGCTGATATTAATCATCACCTATAGACCATTACTAAAAATAATGAAGAACTTCAGGTAGTAGCTCGAGTAGAAGCTCATTGGAAGGAGAAGTTGAAGAAGAGTGCCTCAGACCATGAAAAGTAGATGATGGAGTTCCTAAAGACTATCGAAGAAAAGGCTAACTTCCATGGGGCAAAAGTAGTAGATATGGGAAGCTACGCAGCCAAGTTGAAGAATGAACGAGAAATGTATAAGTCACAAGTCAAGGACTTAGAGGCTGTAGTGGTAGAATATGAGGCATAGTGGAAGAAGTAAAATGAGTCGGTGAGGACACCGACCAAAGTAAAGGGGAGGGCAGATGTAGGCAGCAAATCCACCTCCCAAGAAGAAGAAGTGATCAAAAGGGATTTGCTCAATTTTGATAGTTTTGGCATAAGTGATAGTTTACCCAAGTTTTGTAAATCATACAGGTAGGAGCAAACCGTACAATTGGATGGAAAATCATACAAGGCAATAGCAAATCATATAGGGTGCACCGAAATTCATCCAAATGCATGGGAAATGTAATTTCATAGTGAAATGGTGCATAGATTTGCTAACTAAGGTGTTAAACTTAGTAAAAGGCCAAATTAATGTATTCAGTTGTACATGGGTAGTTGTAAATAACGAATTGCCTTAGGAACCACTTTGGAATGGCCTGGGCAACGTTATATAAGGCCCCATTTTCAAATTTGTAGGTCTGGTTGCTAGAGGTAGAATAGAGTACTTGTTGGTTGTTGATTTCTCTGAGTTATTGCAAATACATTGATAGATTTTCCACATTGTAATTGAATCCATGATACATCAATGAGCATAATGACTATTGTGGACTACTGTGTACGATTCTAGTAATGATGGATGGTGATTTGTGGATGAATCCTGATGTGTGTGTTTTCTATTGAATGTTATAGGTTAGTTTTATGCATTGTTGCAACCTTTTAGTAGAATCTGGCACTGGTGAATCTTGAGGAATGATCTAGAGGCATGGTAGTATCAAGGAAGATGTATTGAAAGATATTGTATGATTTTTGGATGTAATCATGCACATGGAATCTCTCAACAGTCATGTTAAGATGTTTTGCCTATTGTGGAGATTGTATTGATTGGCATATCAAACCCTTACAAAACATCTAGGAGAGAGATTGGGGTATTAGAATATCTAGACTAGCATCATATTGCACCATTTTTTCATACAAATCGTACATCATCATCCGTACAAATCGTACAAAGCACTTTTACCCGATTTGGTAAAATAGGTGATTGAGAGAAACTTACCCGATTTGGCAGTTTTGGGGAATCGACTTGAGCGATTACAAAACTGTGTACGACAACCTCCAAAATTGAATCTATCAGTTTTTTTGAGTGTAAAATCATACCATCTATGACACTGTATGATTTGAGATCATACAGTGTAGGCATTTGATGTCCGTACAAGGTGATCATTGTTCGTACAAGGGTAGTTTGAAAGGTCTTAAGACTGTATGATTTGGTAATTGAGTTGGGATTAGCATATTGATCATTCTCAGCCTTGGAAAATACCTCCCCACTGGGAATACTCCACCCCTATGCTACACATCCTAGTGCATCATCACGTTGATGTGTCCGGGCCATCCGCATCTTCACCGCATCACATCCTGGTTATCACATCCCACGCCAACCTCCAAACTATCCTTAAGTGAAGTCTTTGTTGATGCTATGTGTACCACATCTTCCTTGGAAGTAATTGAAATAATCATCACCATTCTAACCACACCAAATTCTCACCCTCAAGAAATGCCAAAATTGAACTGTTATGAAACCATGATATGACAAATAATAGATTTTTAACATGCTTGAACAATATTGATCCTATACATCCATTTTGTAGGTCCCATTTCCATCTACATTCAACATACAAACCATCGAATTTCATGACGTCGCTATATTATCTATCCATAGTCGATATGCTCACTGCATCTTCATTGGGTTCCATATCAGTCTACATCAACATTTGGTCTAGGTCTTTGATCATGGCATTTGCGTGGCTACTTATGTGTTCACTATGGACTAAGTACACACAGTCATCCACTCTATCATCCATGTCATATCACTATTTACTGGTTTAACCGGGTTCTGGTTACTCCACACTAACAACGTTCTACTTTGATATGCCTATCACCAACATACATTATTTCAACCAAAACTCACAAATTCCAACGTTGAACTATAATGTAACTATACAAAATCTAAAACATTAATTAAAAATAACCTAAATAATATAAACCTACAATATTAATTCAAAAAAATGATCACTAGACTTAACACAAGAGAGAACCATAATGTAAAATGACAAAAAACATGGGGTAATAAGTATGCAAAGTGATGCCACCTTTATTTGTTGCATTAATATAATTTATTATTATTATTATTATTATTATTCCAATAAAACAACTTAAAATGCTTGAACTATATAAAAAATAAAAAGGAAAAGAAAAATTTAAACTTAACATTAAAATTTAAAATGAAAATTTAAACCTATCAATCTAACCTAAAATACTAAACCTTGAAACATAAATGAAATGAGAGATTACCCAAAATGAACCTTGAACACTATAAAAAACATTAATGAGTAAGGACCCATTAAAACTAAAACTCAAAGATAACCAAGACCCTTAAAAAACTCAACATTTAAGGTGGAAGCCCAAATATGGGGTAAGTTGTGCAATGGCCACAAAAAATGGTGACTTTGCTAGGAAATGCTCCCCAACATTTCAGATAAAGAACCCAACATAAAACCAAGAAAAAAAAATACTATAGAAATAATAATTATTTATAAATTTCAAAAAAGATAAGGGTAGACAAATTTGAATGAAAACAACAAATCCATTTGCCTTTGCTCAGTGTGTGGAAAGTGATTCGTTTTGTATTTTTGAAACAATCCAAATTTTGCAACCTGATTTCCATTTGGGATATAGAATTTTACTCATAGAAATATGACTATACATTTCTCCACTGCTAGCCAAGCATATATAGCCTTGGTGGATATGACATCAATCTCTTCTAGACCTCGCTCTACTACTAGCCAGGCATCCATAGCCCCGATAGAGATTATCCAAATCACCCAGGTATTAGGTTAAATTTGCTTTACTTTTTTTAACTAGACATTGCTTCACTGCCAGTGAGGCTTCTATAGCCCTGATGGAGATGTCCTATATATTTTATGAATTTGGCTCTTCTTTCTTTCCCCTTATTGCTTTTGCAAAATTCTTCTACAACCTGGGTTAAAGACCATTCAAGGCTAAAGATAGAGAATGAAGAACACAAGCTTATAATGAGAGGGGGTGAAAAATATAAGACCACTTTTTACTTTTATTTCCCAATCAATATTATGCAATGTATAGATAGAAATATCAATATCAGTAATCAAAGCAATGCACAAATCATCACACAATAGAGACACCACAATTTATGTGGTTCACCCAATGTGGGTTACATCCACGGAGAAAATATTTCACTAAAATTTTCTCAATCAATATCTTGGGAATACTTTCCCTATTAAAATGTTTATGAAACTCTATCCAAAGAAGATACCAATCCCCTAAATCAAGTTCATGAATCTCTATCCACCAGAGAACTCCTTTCTCCTCTTGCTCTGGTTGGTGATCTTCTAGAAGACTATTGCCTCCATGGCACTGTCTTGTGGATCTCTCTCCATTG
Source organism: Wollemia nobilis (assembly GCA_028583015.1). Taxonomy (NCBI): domain Eukaryota; kingdom Viridiplantae; phylum Streptophyta; class Pinopsida; order Araucariales; family Araucariaceae; genus Wollemia; species Wollemia nobilis. Next base: position 30,156,934 of record JAQPPZ010000523.1, read on the forward strand.
AAGACTCTTGTCCTAACTCAGAAGACCTGTCCTCACTACCTGGCTAATGGATCTCTATACATAGGAGATTGCTATCCTCTATAATTTGCCATCTCTAGTATAACTCTTCTCAATATATATCCTTGGTCTGGCACAAACGTGTCCTCAAATATGCACCAAACTTTGTTCTCTGATCTGCACTAAACATAGTCCTTCAACCTAGCACAAATATGTCCTCAAGCCTTAACTCAAAGCTTGAATCAATCTCAAATCAAATCTACTAGATATGCCCTAAAACTTAACTCAAGGTTTAAACAAATCAATCAATCAACTCTGCTCTCAAGCCTTCTCATAGACTTATCTCAAATTTGCCTTGTAAGTGTTCTCAAAAGCTCACACTAATATGTCCTCAAGTCCTCTCTAGAAATTTTCCAATATGCTCAATAAGTCCTCTCAAGAACTTATCCAAATCTACTCAAAATCTATATTGTAAGCTTCCACAAAATCTCACACCAAATTTGTCCACAAGTCTTCTCAAAGACTTACCTCAGATATGCTCAACAAGTCCACACAAGAACTTGTCCAATCTAATAGAAAAATAAATAGAATTGTTAGAGAATCAATATGTTCTATACTTATCACAATGCTCAATTAATTTCAATCACTCTCTTAGAAACATAAGGAGAATTGTTAGAGACTCAATATGCTTCAAATTCAACTCAATGCTCAATCACTTTCTCAAATCAATTTAGAATATAGAATAGTTTGTTTTATGGAACTTGAACAATCACTTCACACATCCACTTGAATAGGCTCAACCAACTCTACTCAACCAATCACTCAATGAAAAAATCCTTCCTTACAAACCCTAGTCCAATTATGTAAACACTAACTCAAAATATTTCCAATAATGCTCAACAACCAAACTCACATAACAATGATAATCATGTTATTTTCAAATCCTAGTTCAAGTTCTTTGCTCAACAGCTCACTTCAACAACAATGCTTATAAGACAATCTTCACATAGGAATGATACTCAAACCCTAGTTCAAGTTCTTCACATAACCAATGGCTCCAAAAATGCTTATAAAACAATCCCTTATTCCAGAAAACCTTGAAGTATTAACTCAAAACACTCAATAAGAAACCCTAATCAAGTCCTTTTCACTCCAAACTTTTCTTTATGATGAAGGAATATCATAAATCTGCCACAACCACAAACACTTCTTTTCCAAGCTCAAAGAAGTTATAATATGATAAACTCCTCAAGAATACAATGTTAATATCAAAACACACATACACCTTATCACTCCATCTTTAAGAAAATATTCATCAATATTTACAAAAATAATTCACCAAATACACCTTATGATCTCCCAATTAAAATAATATTCAATGACAAGAATAATATTAATGAAATATCATTTTTAAAAATAACTATTTGAAAGAAGTCCCTTTTATCCTTTTAAATCTTCAACATCTCAATGTGACACAAACACTTTCTTCAAAAATAAATCTAACTCCTTATTCTTCAAATTTACCAAAAATAATAATCAGAAAATATTTTTAAGAAATCCTTTTAAATCCCTAAGATCTCATGTCAAAATTTAGGCAACACCAAAATAATAATCAAAATTTATTACCTTTTCATTGGTGGGTTTTGAACTCACGACGCAGCCTCAACCAACGCCCTAGCCGTGGATCCAACCACCACGCAAGCTAGGCACTCGCTAGGGGAGTAAAGAGCACCATGTGCTCTATAAAGCTCCATGCCTTGCCTAGCAAAATGTGCACCATTTCCTTTGGTGATTCCAACATAAATACAACCACAAAAACATGCTGCCACCATGTTTGAACGTAGGTCACCTAGTGTCCAAACACTCTAACCACTGTCCTCTTACCACTAGGCCACGCTGCCCAGTTGGCACTTCACAATTTGGCACTCTTCCTTTTAACCTTATTTGTTGGTGCTAAAAACATGAAATTTGCTTCTCTTTTTCCGCATGAGTTCTCAACACAATTGCACGCATTAATTGAATGAGCAAAAGTATAAATTTAATGCCTCTAAGGCATGGGTTTATATATCAATTTCCTCCTTCACACATGCATGTCAGTGCTTCAATTTTCCTCTAGACTTTAGATGTTGGCACTATGATTTTCCTTTAGAATTATTAATTTATAAATTATTTAAATTCTTTTGAATTTAATTTTATAAATTAATTCTTTAAAACCCTTTGGTTTTATTAGGGCCTTCTCTCATTGTACAACTTTGTATAAATAATATTTATTTATAAAATTTAAATTCAATTCAAATTTAAATATTTTATAAAATAAATATTAAACATTCCTTTAGCTTTGCAATAAGCTTCCTTGGGTTTTTATGAAAAACCTTTTAACCTATGCTTTCACATAATATTAAAAATATTATGAATCCCTTTTGCCTTTAACATTTGCATTGTTCCTTGACATATTCCTTGATATCAATGATGACTTCATTCCTTGACATCAATGAAAACTTTGACTTAATGACTCAAAATGTCCAACAATATCCCCCTTTGTCATTGATGGCAACCCAAATTATTTTTATCAAAAACTTTACTTTTTTTTTGTTCTGCTCCCTGAGACATTGCTCCCCCTGGATCAATACTCTCTCATTTTTACTCAAATACCAAATCTCTCCCCCTTACTCAAATCTGTTCTCCTTTGACATCAATTTCAAAGGGGCCACCTTTGGGGCTCAGGGCTAAGAATGAGCCTCTTATCTTAGCCCCTCTCCCACCTTATCTTGACATCGTTAATTCTAGGGTGGGAGTATTTCTACTCATAGAAAGCACTGTTCTTTACCTTTATCCTCTTTTCTTATTATATGATCCTTCTGATTTCTCTAACTATTTCTTTCCATGTCCATGTTCTTGTCCATGTCTACATTCCTATCCCTATTCTTGTTCATGTTCCTATTCTTGTTCTTGTTCATATCCATATTCCTATTCTTGTTCATATCCATATTCTGATTCTTGTTCCTATTCTTGCTTGATTCTATAATGTCTGCTCTACACCACTTTGTTTTGTGACCATCATTATTGCACTTATAACACTTAATGTTATTATACCTTGGAGGTGCAAATATCTTAGGAATTCTCCTAGTGAAGTCATATCCTCTTATGTCATTAACCTTGCAATTCATTGCCTTATGACCAAACTGATTACATGAGTAGCAATATCCATGGAAAATTTGTATGTTTCCATATTCCTATCTTTCATGTGTCCTGCACTGTGAAGCCATGTGCCCAAACCTATGACATGAAAAACATCTTCCATTGAAGTTTCCTTGTCTTGACCTCATTGGTCTCCTAGTCTCTCTTGACCTATTTTTATTGATGTCCCATATATATCTTCTTGATGTATTGTTCTCGTTCTTGTTGAACTCTCTATTTCCAACTCATCCTCAAATGTTTCACTTTCTCTTACACTCTTCTTTTGAAGTTTCTTCTAAACTTGAGGTTGACATATCTTCTTGTTTATTTTGAGCCTATTCAAAACCAAGACCTATTTTTTTTGTTGACCTTCTTTGTACCTTGATCATGTTATCCACAATATTTGAACTATTTTTGAACCATTTTAGCTTGACTTTGGAATTTTTTTAATCCTCTCTTAATAGTGTCACTTCTTGTGATAAATTTTCACATTCTAAGATCTTTTCTTCTAACTTCTCCTTGAAATTCTTTGTCTTAGCCTTTGATTTTTCTAGATCCTCTATAAGCAATCTTCTCTCTTCATCACATTCTTGAAACTGAATTTCAAGTTTAGAGTTTTTCTTTCTTACCTTCTTTACTATGTCAAGAGCATAAATAAGTTCTCCCTTGAGATCATATCCATCTTTATCTAAATATTCTTCTATTTGTTTGCCTTTGTCCACATATTTATATTCTATTGGATTGTCTTCTGTAAGATCATCTTCTCCCTCTTATAGTGCCATTAGAATATTCTCTTTTTTTTCTTCAAGTTTATCTTCATAGTAATCATAACTAAAACTATAATCATCCCTTGTACAACTATCTTCAATATGTCCAAAGTTACCACATCTAAGACACTTGAGAATTACTAGAGTCCTTTTCTTAACTTGTTCTTTTTATTCAATCATAAATAGGACTTCATATCTATCATTGTTTGAAAAACTAGCATCACTATCACTTGAGTACTTACTTGCCTTATCCGCATAGTAGCTCCTCTTTTGTCTTTGAAAGAACTTCTTTCCTTGTCTGCTTTTTCCATCCTTGCTTTTCTTTTGGTGCCCGTATCTTTTTTATTCCCTATTTCTGTGATTCTATTTTTCTTCACCATTGTTATTCTTAGCTTCTTGACAATCTATTGCATAATGACCATACTTTCCATAATTAAAACATTTAACAGATTTTAGATCTCTAGATCTTCTAGAATACTTATCTCTTCTACCATAATTAACTTCTTCATCACTAGATGAATCATTGCTTGATTCTGACTTTTTACCATTTGTATTCGTAATTGCTTTGAATGCTACTTCTTTTTGGGGATTAGGTTCCTCTTTTGTTCTCATCTAAAATGCTATAAGAATACCAAGAAACATATCTCTTGTCAAAGAATCATCATCCTTTGACTCTTCTATAGCAGATGCCTTTTCAATGAATCTTTTGGAAGAGTTCTTAAGACCTTATCACAAACATCCAATTCATCAACCTTCATTCCAAGTCCTTGCATATTAGTAACAACTTCATCAATTTGAAGTAGATAAGTACTAATGTTTTCCTCATCCTTCATTCTTAATGCTTCAAATTGTCCTTTGATATTTTGTATATTTTCTTTCTTGACACTTTTATCTCCTTCATATATACCTTACAGTTTATCCCAAATTTCTTTTGTAGTTTGACAATACATAACTTGCATGGAATCTATTCTATGCAAACCTCTCAAAAGTGCATTCATTGCTTTTGAATTGTAATGTTTTAGGAGCTTACCTTCCTTATATGTAGGTGTATTAACTAAAGGATCGTATCCAATTTCAACTGCTTCACAAATTTCATTACCAAGTGCCATCAGGTAGATCTTCATTCTTATACTTCAATAGATATAGTCACTTCCATAAAATACTGGTGTTGAATTATCTGAGAACCCATTCTTAGAATCCATTATGTTCTTGTTAGATTTTCCTTCAAGTTTTTAAAATCTTTTGAAAGAACCTTCTATGATACCAATTTAAGAACACAAGCTTATACTGAGAGGGGGATGAATAGTATAAGACCACTTTTTACTTTTCTTTCCCAATCAATATTATGCAATGTATAGATCGCAATATAAATAGTAGTAATAAAATTAAATCATCACACAATAGAGAGACCACAATTTATGTGGTTCACCCAATGTGGGTTACGTCCACGAAGAAAATATTTCACTAAAATTTTTTCAATCTCTTGGGAATACTTTACCTATTACAATGTTTATGGACCTCTATCCAAAGGAGATACCAATACCCTAAATCAAGTTCATGGATCTCTATCCACAAGAGAACTCCTTTCTCCTCTTGATCTAGTTGATGATCTTCTAGAAGACTACTACCTTCACTACACTGGCTTATGGATCTCTCTCCACTGAAGACTCTTATACTCACTCAGAAGACCTATCCTCACTACCCTATCTAATGGATCTATATCCATAGGAGACTATTATCCTCTATATTTTACCACCTCCAAAGCTCTATCTCAAATTTGCACTAAACATAATCCTTCAGTCTAGTAAAACTCTACTCAATCTCTATCTTTGGTTTGGCATAAAATTGTCCTCAAATATGCATCAAAATCTATTCTCAATATTTTTCCATTGATCTACACTAAAAACAATCCTTACGTCTAGCACAAATATCTTCTCAATCTCTGTCCTCAAGCCTTAACTCAAATCTTGACTCAACCTCAAATCAACTCTGCTGGATCTGCCCTAAACCTTAACTTAAGGTTTGAACAAATAAATCAATCAACTCTGCTCTCAAGCCTTCTCAAAGACTTATCTCAAATATGCCTTGTAATCTTCCTCAAAATATCACACTAATTTATCCACAATTCCTCTCTAGAAATTGTCCAACTTGCTCAATAAGTCCTCTTAATAACTTATCCAAATCTGCTCAAAATTTGTATTGTAAGCTTCCACAAAAGCTCACACCAAATCTGTCCACAAGTCTTCTCAAAGACTTGCCTCAAATCTACTCAACAAGTCCACATAAGAACTTGTCCAATCTCATAGAAACATAAAGAGAATTGTTAGAGACTCGATATGTTCTATAATTATCACAATGCTCAATTAATTTCAATCACTCTCTTAGAAACATAAGGAGAATTGTTACAAACTCAATATGCTTCAAATTCAACTCAATGCTCAATCACTTTCTCAAATTAATTTAGAATATAGAATAGTTTTTTTTATGGAACTTGAACAATCACTTCACATGATGAGTGTCGTTAATCCCATAATTTAATCTCAATGATTTATCAATCCAAGGTGGTGTCCAAGGTTGTCTATGATAGAAGGTTATGGCAGAGTATAATTCAGACATTCAGATTTCAAGCATTTATTGGCTGAGATAGATTGGATTTAGACTTTTGGTGTCATACTAAATATAATCTGTAGAATGAAAACTTGCAAGAAATAAAAACTAGTTCTAATTTACAAAAATTGAAAGTTAACTACAAGTGCAAGAATTGAAATTGCTGAATTGAAATCTAATATACTTTTGCAAAATTGAAATAACATAATTGATATTTCTAAATTGAAATGTTACTGAAATGAAATCCTAAATTACACTCTCAGAATTGAAACCTAGTTTACTTTTGCAGAATTGAAATGATGCTTGGAAATAAAAACATCTGTCAATGTTTTTCCAAAAAAGGTCGTCAATCTTCTACTAGAGGAATTGATAGCAAAATGAAATCTTCTGAAATTGAAAGTTGCTAAAACATAAAAATATAGAAAGTAGGGAAAACAAGGAAAAATAAATGTCTAATCTAATTTGTCAGCTAACACACACATTGGCTATACAAAAACATAATGAAGAAAACATAAATAACATCAAAAAAAATTAAAACAAGAAAATGACATCTGGCAAGCAATCTATTAATTCTGCTATAGCAAAATTATAGATTAAAACCTGCCATAAAAAACCTCCTTCTAGATGTGAAAGTGGGCCCACACTTCTTGATCTAGAAAGAGGTGAAAAACACTCCTTAAATAATTAACAATCAGAACAAAATTTGATAAAATAACTGCACTTTTATTACTCTGAAAATAACATTACAGTTCTGCTGCTGCAGACTGTTACAAAATTGAGAACTGCACTTATTTTTCTACTACTTATTCTCTTCCTAAGATCAACCGACATGGGAGCTATATTTTATAATATCAAAAAATTCTATTTACATACAAAAATATACTTGCAAATAAACTCCTATTATGTTGCAATTATTTCTGGGTTTATTCTAGGAGAGGATTAAATGCTTCAATTGATCTTTTCCATGAGTTGTAGCTTTTGATCAACAAGGACAACAAAGACAACTATATGATACTTTCCCTACATCATCTCAACCTTCTTTCACCTTTTTCCACCGTTAGAAAACCATAAAAAATCAAATGGAGAAAAATTCCCCTATCATTCCGAAGATAAGCAAATTTTGCTCATTTTGAAGATCTTTGGAATAACTAGCTATAGGTGCTTTCAGGTAATTTTGGCTTCTTCCTTTAGGTAGATCATCTATTTCAGCTCTTAGGAAGTGGTTGCAATTGCCTTCAATCTTCTCCATGTGTAAATTCCATGTCTTCCTTCATAGTGACAGGTGGCTAGAATTTGTATGGACTGTCACCTATTTTTCTAGCTGTCAAAACATGCCTAACTACCCTTTTGGAGTGCTCATAACTTGTGCCTCATAACTCCAATGTATACCAAATTGTATCCATGTGTTATTGGTTGTATGAACTACACTTGGTTTTACTTTTAGCTCTTAAATCTTTGAGAGTTTCTCCCAGCATCGCTATCAAGTTGGTCTCTAACACAAATTTTTACTAGAATTTCCAGTTGTCAAAAAGTGTGAAACTGCCTTTTTGTAGGCCCCATAACTTCTATATTACCTTTCTATATTCCATAAAATTTGGGTCATGTGTTCTCTCTATTATAAAGTACCACTGGTATGAATTTGGTATCTTAAATCACTTTGGAATATTTCCAATAGATCCACCAATGTTCCCCTTAACGCATATTTGCATTTGTTAACAACTCCAGAAAAGACTAAGGCATGAACATGATGTAACCTTCATAACTTTTTATCCATAGCTCGGATTGACTTGCTTCAAAAAGAAAAGTTATAGTTCTTGATGATAGGAATATGTTCATGCCATCAGAATGCAATTTAACTATAGTATGATACCATAATTGATAGGATACTCACTTTTGATATTTTACAAGTATACCTAGATTGTGTTGACAACAATGATAAAACATCATAGGGCCTCCTTTACTCAACATACAACATTTGGCTAATTGAAATACATATTTTATTTGCTATTTAATCAAGCAAAAATAGTCACAAAATGTTGAAAATAGTCAAAAACAGAGATATAGTGTTCCTAACATAAAATCATGCAAACACTTAACAAATATATATTCTAATCAACTATTTGGTAATTAACTTTGTCATTTTTAGTAATATGGCAGCTTTTATATGTCAAACATAGTGTAATAATGAGGTATTTCTAGGCCTCATCATTCCCCCCAACTTGAACTGATGCATGCCCTCATGCATCCTAGTAGGCCATAGTAGTATGTAGGTTTTACCTTTGTGAACAACATCCTTTTCCACCTGCTACCTGAGAAATTTCTCCTTGCTGCACTATACCAAGCATTTTGTAATTTAAGCACATGTATTTCACTTGCAATTTTTTCAATTTTTGTAGTTGCAATTTTTCTTTTCTTCTTCTCTTTTTTCTCTTGTATATATTTTTTCATTTTCAACTTGCAACTCTTTAACTTCTACACTTTCATCCTTCAATATTGCAATTTCTGTTGTTTTGCACCTTTGAAACAAAATTGACAAAAATTCAATTTTGAACTTTTTTGAGGGATGTACTTACTTATGGTGGGATGATTTTGAGCTTTAGGAACCTCAATATTTGATGTACCCTACTCTTTTTGCTATTCTGCAACATTTCTAAGAATTTTGGTACAGTTTTTGCTTATTCCAAAGATATCTTGTTCATTCCGAAGATAGCCTATTTATTCCGAAGATATCCCTATTTTATTTCGAAGATTCATCCAAAAATGTAGAAATGACCTCCTATGCAAAAGTTAGCTACATATTTTGTTTTGGACCCATCTCTAGGGTATGTAAGCCTTCCATAACATCAAAAATCTCATCTCTATCCTTTTTTTTAGATGTTATTCATTACTATTTTATTGCAGTAGTAGTAAAATAGAATCTTCAAATGCTCCCATGCAACTAAGGGTAGAAGAGGGTGTTTCTTAACATATTAAACATGTTCCATTTTCAACTTGTCAATATCATATGAATATTTTATGCCAAATACCAATTATCATACATTAAATTCTAAATGCTTATTATGACTTAAATGCAAGAAACACATACCTTACTATCCTGAAAATTGATCATGCACCTTACAAGTTGCTTCTAATGATTGTTAGCAAGCTATCTAAAAACATAAATATACACATGTACAGTGTGAGATTTGTACAATGGTGGAACAATGATGGATGGATCAACAAGGCAATGCATGCCGGAAAACCAGTTTTCATGCAAGCCAACTCCACAGTGCCTTAAGGAGGTTTTCACTATTGAATTATTCATTTTTTTTTTTCATTTTTTCTTTTTTTTTCATCATTTTTTTATCAGAATAGGCTGCCATTTCTGGTTTTCAACCAACTTTGGTCATCATTTTTTTTCAAATGCCTCAATAAAAAAGAATGTTTCTCATGTGGCTACAATGAAAGAGAATGTCTCTCACTCTTATTTGGATAAGAAAAATCCTTATTCTGCAAAAACATGTCAATATGTGTATGAAAACACCATTTTTTTTGTTGAAATCTATAACAATGATGCAACCTTCCTTTCTAGATGATTCGTAAGAATCTTCTTATGTCATAATTTAACTCCTTATTGTTAAAAATGAAGTATTGACTTCATTGCTCATCATCCATGCTGAAATTGATGCTTGTCCTCATGTATCCTCATTTTGTGGGACATACCTTTTGCTGCAATTTTTTTCTTCTCTTTTTCCTCATTTTTTCTCTCTTTTTTTTCAAAGTTTTCTCTTGTCTTGCTTGTTCCCATGAAGTTAACAAACAAGATTATTCTCTTTTGCTTTTATTTTATTTTTTTCAAACTTTTATCATCACTCTGAATTTGACATGGAAGAGAAACTCTCCTTCATCCTGTGTAAATCCAATTTTTCACCTCAAGAACTCCTCCTTAGTTAATGGTGTATGGTATACCCAAAGGAAATATCCATTCACCACTAAATTCCTATGTGAATCACCAATGGAAGAAATAAAAACTACTCCATATCTAAAAATTTCTTCAATCAAGTGTTGTCGATGCCTTCTAATCTGTAAAATCTTGTCAATATGTACTTGAAACAATTCATTACCAATTCCCAAAGATGTTAAGTGCATACATCAAGATGAAATCTTGACATACCCTTGTAATTCCATATAAAAGGATTGAAATATTGTTTCGAAACAACAAACAATTTTATTTTTATTTTTTCATAAGTCAACCAACTAATAATGTTCAAAACTTTTCTTGGTTGTACTTCAATTTGTTTCATTCCTAAGAGGACAAAATTTACCCTTAATGGAAGTAAATTTTCTATGTGCAGATTTTCCAGTTTTCCTCCTTTATCCAAGGTTGATTTATGTGTATCTGGACTAAAGGTTTTTTGTGTATCTCCATTGACTTTTATCTCTTCAAGCTCAGGTAAGTTCTTGTTTGAGCACAGTTGGATGTTGCTATAGTCAATAACATTTCTTACAGGTTTTTTACCAGATTCATCTACATAGACATGGGTTTCCTATCCTATATTATTCATATTGACCACAAGTTGGGCTAGAAGTGGTGGTTTTTCCTCTACTGGTGGTACTTATGAATCTACCTCCTATCATAAGGTTTATTCATACATCCTGATCAAACTTTAAAAAGTGAAAAATACAATTTAACTAAACATATTTTTGGTTTGCACAACAAGACAGGAAGTGTACAACTTAGCAGATCAACTATCGTCTTTGTAGTATACAAATTTCTAGGTTGCGGTTTAGCATGGTAAAATCCTAACAATATTTAAGTAATAATGGCAAAACTCTAGAATCACCATTGAGCTGTAAACTTCTATTTTGATCGTGCAAAAGTTTTGTGATGATTTTTTTTTTAAACAGGCTTAGCTTACATAGATAGGGTTACCTATCCTATATTATTAATATTAGCCATAGGTTTGGTTGGAGGTGGTGGTTGATTTACTTTCTCGGTTTGTTGTTGTTAGGATCTCTCTTTGATAAGAACTTATACTAGGCAACAAATTTTACATTTTTGAGTTATGGAAGTAAATGGTATTCATCAGTGATATGTCCCTATGAACAATTGCTACAGGTAGCTGATATCGCTATTTTGTTCAAGGGATAGTCTTGTATATCTACCATGATATCTTTCCAACACCTAGTACAAATTTGTTTATACTACCCTGATGATATGGATATAAAAAGGGCAGTACTAGTAGATGGCTCCTCTAAAATTTTTCAAGAGATATTATGTTTCCTGATAATGAGTATGATGAGTTATTTCAATTTTTATCAAGAATTTAAAACATAGGTAATTTAACCCCCAAGTGTGAATATCACCTCCCTGAGGTTGCTTATTTTCTAAATGGACTAAAATGCAACTATCAATAATTATTATTTATACCAGCTATTACATTCAAATTTTACTCTGAACTTCATAACTTAGCACAATAATAATTATTTGACCATTTTTACCCTCTAACAACACCATGATCTCTGAAAACAATGCCAAAATGATGAGTGTCATTAATCCCATCATTTAATCTCAATGATTTATCAATCGGGGGTGGTTTCCAAGGCTATCTACGATAGAAGGTTAGGGCAGAGTACAATTCAGGCATTTAAATTTCAAGCATTTATTGGGTGAGACAGATTGGGTTTAGCCTTTTGGTGTCACACTAAACCTAATATTCAAAATGGAAACTTGCAAGAAATAAAAACTAATTCTAATTTTCAGAAATTGAAATTTAACTACAAGTGTAGGAATTGAAATTGTTGAATTGAAATCTAATCTACTTTTGCATAATTGAAATAACAAAATTGAAATTGCTAAATTGAAATGTTACTGAAAATGAAATCCTAAATTACACTTGTAGAATTGAAACCTAGGTTAATTTTGCAGAATTGAAATGATGCTTGAAATAAAAAAAATTGTCAATGTTTTGCCATAAAATGTCATCAATCTTTTGCTACAGGAATTGACAGAAAAATGAAATCTACTGAAATTGAAAGTTGCTGAAACATAAAAATATAGAAAGCAGGGAAAACAAGGAAAAATAAATGTCTAATATAATTTGTCAGCTAACACACACATTGGCTATACAAAAACATAATGAAGAAAACATAAATAACATCATACAAAATTAAAACATGAAAATGAAATATGGCAAGCAATTTGTTAATTCTGTTGCAGCAAAATTATAGATTAAAACTAGCCATAAAAAACCTCCTTCTAGATCTAAAAGTGGGCCCATACTTCCTAATCTAGAAGGAGGTGAAAAACACTCCTTAACTAATTAACAATCAGAACAGAATTTGACAAAAGAACTGCACTTTTATTACTCTGAAAATAACATTATAGTTCTACTGCTGTATGCTATTACAAAGCTAAAAACTGCACCTATTTTTCTATTGCTTATTCTCTCCCCTAAGCTCAACCGACATGGGAGATATATTTTATAATATCTAAAAAATCTATTTACATACAAAAATATTATTGCAAATCAACTCCTATTATGTTGCAGTTATTTCTGGGTTTATTCTAGGAGAGGATTAACTGCTTCAATTGATCTTTTCCATGAGCTGTAGCTTTTTGTCGGCAAGGAAAACAAAGACAGCTATAGGATACTTTCACTACATCCTCTCAAACTTATTTCACTTTTTTCCATCATTAGAAAACCATAAAAATTCAAATGGAGTAAATTCCCCTGTCATTCCGAAGATAAGCAAATTCTGCTCATTTTGAAGATCTTTGGAATAACTAGTTGTAGGTGCTTTCAGGTTATTTTGGCTATTCCTTCAGGTAGATCATCTATTTTAGCTCTTAGGAAGTGGTTGCAATTACCTTCAATCTTATCCATGTGTAAATTCCATGTCTTCCTTCATAGTGATAGGTGGCTAGAATTTGTATGGATTGTCACCTGTTTTTCTAGATGTCAAAATATGCCTAGCTGCCCTTTTGGAGTGCTCATAACTTGTGCCTCATAACTCCAATGTATACCAAATTATATCCATGTGTTCTTGGTTGTATGAAATACACTTTGTTTAATTTTTAGATCTTACCTCTTCAGGAGTTGCTCCCAGCATCGCTGTCAAGTTGGCCTCTAACATAGATTTTTACCAAAATTTCTAGCTGTCACAAAGTGTGAAACTACCTTTTTGTAGGCCCCATAAATTCTATATTACATGTCCATATGCCCTAAAATTTGGGTCATGTGTTCTATATACTATGAAGTACCACTGGTATGAATTTGGTACCTTAAATCACTTTGTATCATTCCTAGTAGATCTGCCAATGTTCCCATTAACGTAGATTTGCATCTGTTAACAACTCCAGAAAAGACTAAGGCATGAACATGATGTAACCTTCATAACTTTTTATCCACAACTTAGATTGACTTGCTTCAAAAAGAAAAGTTGTAGTTATTGATGAGAGGAATCTGTTCATGCCATCAGAATGTAATTTAACTATAGTATGACACCATAATTGACATGATACTCACTTTTGACATTTTACAAGTATACCTAGATTGTGTTGACAACAATGACAAAACATCATAGGGCCTCATTTACTCAAAATACAACAATTGGATAATTGAAATACATATTTTATTTACTATTTAATCAAGTAAAAATTGTCACAAAATGCTGAAAATAGTCAAAAATAGAGATATAGTGTTTCTAACATAAAATCATGCAAACACTTAACAAATATATATTCTAACCAACTATTTGGAAATTAAATTTGTCATGTTTGGTAATATGGTAGATTTTATATGTCAAACATAGTGTAATAATGAGGTATTTCTAGGCCTCATCATCACACATCCGCTTGACTAGGCTTAACCAACTCTACTCAACCAATCACTCAATGAAACAATCCTTCCTTACAAACCCTAGTCCAAGTATGTAAACACTAACTCAAATTCTTTCCAACAATGCTCTAAAACCAAACTCACATAACAATGACACTCATATTCTTTTCAAATCCTTGTTCAAGTTCTTTGCTCAACAACTCACTTCAATAATAATGCTTATAAGATAGTCTTCACATAGCAATGATACTCAAACCCTAGTTCAAGTTCATCACACAACAAATGGCTCCAACAACAATGCTTATAAAAAAATCCCTTATTCCAAAAAACCTTGAAGCATTAACTCAACACACTCAATAGAAAACCCTAATCAAGTCCTTTTCATTCCATACTTATTTTTTAGAAAACCAACCAATCAACTTAACTATGGAAGAATGTGCTCATTCCTTTTTCTTGATGATGAAGGAATTTCATAAATCTGCCACAACCATAAACACTTCTTTGCCAACCTCAAAGAAGTTATAAGATGATAAAATCCCTCAAGAATACAATTTTAATATCAAAACACACATATACCTTATCACTTCATCTTTAAGAAAGCATTCATCAACATTTGCAAAAATTATTCACCAAATACACCTTATAATCTCCCAATTAAAATAATATTCAATGACAAGAATAATATTAATGCAATATCCTTTTTCAAAATAACTATTTGCAAGAAGTCCATTTTATCCTTTTAAATATTCAACATCTCAATGTGACACAAACACTTTATTCAAAAATAAATCTAACTCCTTATTCCTCCAATTTACCAAAAATAATAATCAAAAAATATTTTTAAGCAATCCTTTTAACTCCCTAAGACCTCATGTCAAACTTTAGGTAAAACCAAAATAATAATAAAAAGTTATTACCTTTGCCTTGGTGGGTTTTGAACTCATAGCACAACCCCAACCAGCGCCCTAGCCATGACTCAAACTGATGTGCGAGCTAGGTGCTCACTTGGAAAGTAAAGAGCACCACGTGCTCTATGAAGCTCCCTGCATTGCCTAGAAAAATATGCGCCATTTCCTTTGGCGCTTCCAACACAAACACAACCACAAAAACACCATTTCATTGTATTTCGAACGTAGGTCACCTAGCACCCAAACACTCTTACGGCTACCCTCTTGCCACTATGACATGCTTCCTAGTTGGCACTTCACAATTTTGCGCTCTTCCTTTTAACCTTATTCATTGGCGCTCAAAATAGGAAATTCGCTTCTCTTTTTCTGCACAAGTTCTCAACACAATTGCATGCATTAATCGATCGAGCAAAAGGATAAATTTAATGCCTCTAAGGCATGGGTTTATATATCAATTTCCTCCTTCACACATACACGTCGGTGCTTCAATTTTCCTCTAGACTTTAGATGTCGACACTATGATTTTCCTTTAGACTTATTAATTTATAAATTATTTAAATTCTTTTGAATTACATTTTATAAATTAATTTTTTAAAACCCTTTGGTTTTATTGGGGCCTTCTCTCATTGTACAACTTTGTATAAATAATATTTATTTATAAAATTTAAATTCAATTTGAATTTAAATATTTTATAAAATAAATATTAAACCTTCCTTTAGCTTTGTAATAAGCTTCCTTGGGTTTTTATGAAAAACCTTTTAACCTATGCTTCCACATAATATTAATAAATATTATGAAGCCCTTTTGCCTTTAACCTTTGCATTGTTCCTTGACATATTCCTTGACATCAATGATGACTTCAGTCCTTGATATCAATGACAAATTTGACTTAATGACTCAAAATGTCCAACAGAGAATATTAGATTTTTACCTTAATTTGAAAACCAAAATGACTTTATCCTTCATGACTTCAAAGAATACCCTTTAATGATATGACTTATATGTGAATCTTTAGTGAAATGCTTCATTGTTCCACATTCCACAAGTTTGGTCCTAAAATTTAAGGATAATCACTAAGCAATTTCACCCCCCTTTTCTTTAGTTTTTCTTAATTTTCAAACTAGATAATCCAAGCTACTTAATAAAGGACCAACTACCAAAAAAGGAACCAAGAGTCCATGACCACTGCTAAACATTACCATGAATAGAGGGAGAAAACCAAAATGAGAAACAAAAAAGCAACAACCTATCCTAAGAAAACAAAAGGTGAAAAGAAAGCAAACAAGAACAAGCTTGTAAAGTAGTACACAAAAGTGCCACACCAAGACCACAATAAAACAAAAGCATGAAAACACCAAAGCTATATACAATAATGGTACAAGAGAAATAAGAACTTGGTTCCTTTATGGGTTAAAGTAGTGCTTAATAAACTACCCATTCACAGGTAATTTAATGTATTAACATCTAACAACCAAATGATTTGGATATCTCATAACTTCAAAAACCCTACCTTTAATGCATAAATCATAAATTTGTTAGGATTTCAAGTGTTTGATGAAACAGGAAAAGAAATCATAGAGAAAATAAATAACAATATTTAGGGCTAGAAAAATAAAACCTAAAATCTAGAAATGGACCAGACTATGAAAAGAAAACCAAAGAGAAACTAATACAAATTACTCCAACCAAAACTACAAAAAATAATTAGATCCCAAACACGAAAGAAAACAAGCTTAGACCTGCATCCACATGATCTAAAAATTGGTTATGGCAAGAGTCTAATGATTATAAATATGCACTAAAAATATCTCCATAATGCAATCATATTCATGCATAAAACAACATAAAAATAAATTCAATACATGTAAAGAAATAAAGATATGTAATAAAAACAATATTCTATAATATCCAAAACCTTGGCTTTCTGCATACAAAATGATGACCAAAACTTTGACAGCAATTTGATAGCCTTTCAATCTTATCTCATGACCTCTGTTCCAAATTTTCTAGCCCCCTTGCCCTTTATGTTTCCATGGTATTTTAACCTTTTTTCTCCAACAAAACAAAACTTTTTATTTCCTCTTCATCTATCTTCCTTCGTTTCAAAATGCTATTTCTTTGTGGTGTTTTATTTCCCAAAGGCCTTCTTCAACTACACTCATCCTCATTCTCACTTATAACATTTTCTAGAATCTCCATGTTAAAGCACTACTCACCAAAACAACATGGCCATCCCTACTTTTATTTTATTAAAGGACCATTAATGCTTTCATACATTATTTTATTTTTAGTAACGCTTGCATTGTATAGGTTGTAATAGTTTTGAATTTAGAGATACCTTCTACCTTCATTCTGTCGAGCCAGAAAATAGGTGTTTGCCCTTCTCCTTAAGCTGAGCTAGCCTTAACTTACCTCCACCAAAATGCTCGTTTCCAATCTGCATTAGATTACATCTTCCAAAATGTTCATATCCAACATATATTAAACCACATGCACTAAAACATTCATGACCAACAACTATTCAATCAGATATTTATGTAGTGTAACCAAAATTTTCTATCTGATCACCAATGCTAAATGTGATAAACCTGTAACTGTAGCCTAAAATAATTTTCATGATATGTAGTTTGTAACCATTGTGACTTTTGAGACATTACCCTATTCACACAAGTCAACCTTTGCACTAACATGACATCCTTCTACCAATACTATATTAATTCTCAAAAATGATGAATCTCCACCTATGCTCACCAACCAAAATAGTTTCCTTTGGTAGCTACAAAATGGTCTATTGAACATGGTGTATCTTTAGCTATTTATAATGTCCCACTATTTTTACAATTTACCCAGCCTTGATGTCAGGCCATGAAATATTTTGTATTTATCACAAGCTTATAATTTTGACTGCAACATTATTTAAACCATAATACTTTCACCTTTGCCATTACCACTAAATTCAAATTTAACTAAAAAAAATATACTCGCATGGAAGCTCGATCCATGACAACCGAAGATGGTGCACAACACCTTGCTTTGTCGACTAGTCATACCTCCTTATTTAGATATTTTATGAGAAAGATGTGCTAAAGCCATGGGTGAATCACTGACAAAATCAATAGTCAACAAAACTTGTACCAAATTCCATACCAATCCGATATTACTATGGAAACTTCTCTCCTCATATTGTTAGCTTCGATGTACCAACACAAAAAACCACTTGTATACTCAATGTAATCCATAGCCTTCAATTAAAAACCGTACCTAAGGATTCCTCAACAATTGTTATCATGGATTCCATGCATACGTCCTAGTGCATCATCATGTTGATGTGTCCGGGCCATCCACATATTCACTGCATCACATCCTGGTTATCATATCCCACGTCAACCTCTAAACTATCCTTCAGCGAAGTCTCTGTTGATGCTATGTGTACCACATATTCCTTGGAAGGAATCAAAATAATCATCACCATTATAATCACACCAAATTCTCACCCTCGAGAAATGCTAAAATTGAATTGTTATGAAACCATGATATGATAGATAATAGATTTTTAACACGCTCAAACAATATTGATCCTACGCATCCATTTTGTGTTGGACATTTTGAGTCCTTAAGTCAAAGTTGTCATTGATGTCAAGGAATGAAGTCATCATTGATGTCAAGAAATATGTCAAGGAACAATGCAAATATTAAAGGAAAAAGGGCTTCATAATATTTTTAATATTATGTGGAAGCATAAGTTAAAAGGTTTTTCATAAAAACCCAAGGAAGCTTATTGCAAAGCTAAAGGAAGGTTTAATATTTATTTCATAAAATATTTAAATTCAAATTGAATTTAAATTTTATAAATAAATATTATTTATACCAAGTTGTTCAATGAGAGATGGCCTTAATAAAACCAAAGGGTTTTAAAGAATTAATTTATAAAATTTAAATTCAAATGAATTTAAATAATTTATAAATTAATAAGTTTAAAGGAAAATAAAAAGCGTCGACGTCTAATAGTTTGAAGGAAATTCGAGCGTCGACGTGTATGCATGAAGGAGGAAAATCAATATATATACCAATGCCTTAGAGGCATTAAAATTATCCTTTTGCTCGAACGATTAATGCGTGCAATTGTGTTGAGAGCTTGTGTAGGAAAAGAGAAGCGAATTTTGTGTTTTATGTGCTAGCGAATAAAGACAAAGACGAAAAGCATCAAAAGTTGGAAGCCATATGGGAAGCATGGCCTAGTGGCAAGAGGGCATTGGTTAGAGTGTTTGGGTGCTAGGTGACCTACGTTCAAAATGTGGTGGCAACATTTTTGGTGGTTGTGTTTGTGTTGGAAGTGCCAAAGGAACGGTGCACGTTTTGCTTGGCAAAGAGGGGAGCTTCATAGAGCACGTGGTGCTCTCCACTCCCCAAGCGAGTGCCTAGCTCACGCGGTAGTTGGAGCCACGGCTAGGGCATTGGTTGAGGTTGCATTGTGAGTTCGAATCCCACCAAGGCAAAGGTAATAAATTTTGATTAATATTTTATGTGCTTAAAGTTTGACATGAGGTCTTAGGGAGATAAAAGGGTTGCTTAAAGTTATATTTTGATTATTATTTTTGATAAATTGGAGGAATAAGGAGTTAGCTTTATTTTTGAATAAAGTATTTGTGTCACATTGATTTGTTGAAGTTTTAAAAGGATAAAAGGAACTTCTTGCATATGAATTATTTTGAAAAGAAGAGTGTCTCATTGAATATTATTTTAATTGGGATATTATAAGGTGTAAGTGGTGAATTATTTTTGTAAATGTTGATGAATGTTTTCTTAAATATGGAGTGATAAGGTGTATGTGTGTTTTGATATTTACATTGTATTTTTGAGGGAGTTTATCATCTTATAACTTCTTTGAGCTTGGCAAATAAGTGTTTGTGGTTGTGGCAGATTTATGAGATTCCTTCATCATCAAGAAAAAGGTATGAGCACATTCTTCCATAGTTAAGTTGATTGGTTGGTTTTCTGGAAAATAAGTTTGGAGTGAAAAGGACTTGATTAGGGTTTCCTATTGAGTGTGTTGAGTTAATGCTTCAAGGTTTTTTGAATAAAGGATTGTTTTATAAGCATTGTTGTTGAAGCCATTGGTTGTGTGAAAAACATGACACTTTAGTGAAGAACTTGAACTAGGGTTTGAGTATCATTGCTATGTGAAGATTGTTTTATAAGCATTGTTGTTGAAGTGAGTTGTTGAGCAAAGAACTTGAACTAGGGTTTGAAAAGAACATGAGTATCATTGATTTATAATTTTGAAGTGAGTTGTTGAGCAAAGAACTTGAACAAGGGTTTGAAAAGAACATGAGTATCATTGTTATGTGAGATTTGTTGTTGAGCATTGTTGGAAATATTTTGAGTTGGTGTTCATATGCTTGGACTAGGGTTTGTGAGCAAGGATTATTTCATTGAGTGTTTGGTTGAGTAGAGTTGGTTGAGCCTAGTCAAGTGGGTGTGTGAAGTGATTGTTCAAGTTCCATAAAAACAAACTATTCTATATTCTGAATTGAGTTGAGAAAGTGATTGAGCATTGAGGTGAATAAGAAGCATATTGAGTCTCTAACAATTCTCCTTATGTTTCTAAAAGAGTGATTGAAAGTAATTGAGCATTGTAATTGAATTAGAACATATTGAGTCTCTAACAATTCTCTTTATGTTTCTATGAGATTGGACAAGTTCTAGTGTGGACTTGTTGAGAAGTTTAGAGGTAAGTCTTTGAGAAGACTTGTGGATAGATTTGGGTAAGCTTTTGTGGAAGCTTACAATACATATTTTGAGCATATTTGGATAAGTTCTAGAGAGGACTTTTGAGCAGATTTGAGCAAGTTCTAGAGAGGACTTGTAGAGCATATTTGAGCAAGTTCTAGAGAGGACTTATGGAGAATATTTGGACAAGTTCTAGAGAGGACTTGTGGACAGATTAGTGTGAGATTTTGTGGAAGCTTACAAGGCATATTTGAGACAAGTCTTTGAGAAGACTTGAGAGTAGAGTTGATTGATTTGTTCAAACCTTGAGTTAAGGTTTAGGGCAGATCTAGTAGAGTTTATTCAAGCCTTGAGTTAAGGCTTGAGGATAGATATTAAAGATAGATTTGTGCTAGATCGAAGGACTGTGTTTAGTATAGATTTGAGGATAGAGTTTGGTGTAGATTTGAGGATAGGTTTGTGCTAGACCAGAGACAAATATTGAGTAAATTTGTGCTAGATCGAAGGACTATGTTTAGTATAGATTTGAGATAGATGAGTGTAAGCTTTGGAGGTGACAGAGTATAGAGGATAATAGTCTCTAGTGGATAGAGATCCATTAGCTAGGGTAGTGAGGATAGGTCTTCTGAGTGAGGACAAGAGTCTTTAGTGGAGAGAGATCCACAAGCCAATGTAGTGGAGGTAGTAGTTCTTCTAGAAGATCACCAGCTAGAGCAAGAGGAGAAAGGAGTTCTCCTATGGATAGAGATCCACAAACTTGATTTAGGGGATTGGTATCTCCTTTGGATAGAGGTCCATAAACATTGTAATAGGGAAAGGATTCCCAAGAGATTGATTGAGAAAATTTTAGTGAAATATTTTCTCCGTGGAGTAGCCCACATTGGGTGAACCACGTAAATTGTGGTGTCTCTATTGTGTGATGATTTGTGTATTGCTTTGATTACTTCTATTGATATTTCTATCTATACATTGCATAATATTGATTGGGAAAGAAAAGTAAAAAGTGGTCTTATACTGTTCACCCCCATCTCTCAGTATAAGCTTGTGTTCTTCAATTGGTATCAGAGCGGGTTCCTTCAGAAGAGTTTAACATCTTGAAGGAAAAGATAACAAGAACATAATGGATTCTAAGAATGTGTCCTCAGATAATTCAGCACCAGTATTTGATGGAAGTGACTATATATATTGGAGTATGAGAATGAAGATCTACCTGATGGCACTTGGCAATGAAATTTGGGAAGCAGTTGAAATTGGATACGATCCCTTAATTAATCCACCTATGGATAAGGAAGGTAAGCTCCTACAACATTACAATTCAAAAGCAATGAATGCACTTTTGAAAGGTTTGCATAGAACAGAGTCCATGAAAGTTATGCATTGTCAAACTGCAAAAGAAATGTGGGATAAACTACAAGGTATATATGAAGGAGATAAAAGTGTCAAGAAAGCAAAGATACAAAATCTCAAAGGATAATTTGAAGCATTAAGAATGAAGGATGAGGAAAATATTAGTACTTATCTACTTCGAATTGATGAGGTTGTTAATGATATGCAAGGACTTGGAATGAAGATTGATGAATCAGATGTTTGTGATAAGGTCTTAAGAACTCTTCCAAAAAGATTCAGTGAAAAGGTTTCTGCTATAGAAGAGTCAATAGATGGTGATTCTTTGACAAGAGATATGTTGCTTGGTATTCTTACAACATTTGAGATGAGAACAAAAGAGGAACCTAATCCCCAGAAAGAAGCAACATTCAAAGCAATCAAGAAGACAAAGGGTAAGAAGTCAGAATCAAGTAATGAGTCATCCAGTGATGAAGAAGCTAATTATGGTAGAAGGGATAAGGATTCTAGAAGATCTAGAGATCTAAAATCTATTAAATGTTTCAATTATGGAAAGTATGGTCATTTTGCAATAGATTATCAAGAAGCTAAGAATAACAATGGTGAAGAAAAATAGGATCACAAGAATAGGGAATCAAAAAGATATAGGCACAAAAATAAAAGCAAGGATGGACAAAGTAGACAAGGAAAGAAGTTCTTTCAAAGACAAAAGAGGAGCTACTATGTGGATAAGGCAAGTAAGTACTCAAGTGATAGTGATGCTAGTTTTTCAGATAATGATAGAGATGAAGTCCTATTTATGATTGAAGAAAAAGAACAAGTTAAGAAAAGGACTCTAGTAATTCTCAAGTGTTTTAGATGTGGTAACTTTGGACATCTTGAAGATAGTTGTACAAGGGATGGTTATAGTTTCAGTGATGATGAATATGAAGATACACTTGAAGGACTAGAAGAGAATATTCTAATGGCACTAGAAGAAGGAGAAGGTGATCCTATAGAAGACAAGCCAATAGAAAATAAATATGTGGACAAAGGTAAAAAAATAGAGGAATATTCAAAGAAATATGGATATGATCTCAAGGGAGAACTTATTTATGCTCTTGACACGGTAAAGAAGGTAAGAAAGCAACACTCTAAACTTGAAATTTAGTTTCAAGAATGTGATGAAGAGAGAAGATTGCTTATAGAGGATTTAGAAAAATCAAAGGCTAAGGCAAAAAGGTTCAAGGATAAGTTAGAAGCAAAGATCTTAGAATGTGAAAAGTTAGCACAAGAAGTGGCACTACTAAGAGAAGATTTAGAAGACTCCAAATTCAAGCTAAAAGGGTTCAAAAATAGCTCAAATAACTTGGATAAGTTCATCAAGATACAAAAGCCTACATCAAGCAAAACAGGTCTTGGATTTGAATAGGTTCAAAAGATATGGGAAGGAAAGTCAACCTCAAGTTTTGGAGGAGAAGAAACTTCAGATGAAGATACTTCAGAAGAAGACAATGTAAAATAAAGTGAGACATCTGAGGATGAGTTGGACAATAGAGAGTTCAACAAGGATAGGAACAATGCACAAAGAAGATACAGATGGAACAACAATCAGAATAGGTCAAGAGAGACTAAGAGACCAATGAGGTCAAGACAAGGAAACTTCAATGGAAGATGTTTTTCATATCACAAGTTTGGGCACATGGCTTCACAGTGCAAGACACATGAAAGATAGGAATATGGGAACAGATAGCTTTTCCATGGGTATTGCTACTCATATAATCAGTTTGGTCACAAGGCAATGAATTGCAAGGTTCATGACAGAAGAGGATATGGCTTCACTAGGAGAAATCCTAAGACATTTGCACCTCCAAGGAATAATAACATTAAGTGTTATAAGTGCAATAATGATGGTCACACAACAAAGTGGTGTAGAGCAGACATTCCAGAATCAAGCAGGAACAGGAACAAGAACAAGAACAAGAACATGATATGAATAGGAACAAGAATATAAACAAGAACATGGATATGAATAGGAATAGGAACATGGATATGAACAAGAACAGGAACAGGAACATGAATATGAACAAGAATAGGAATAGGAATAAGAACATGGATATGAATAGGAATAGGGACAGGAATGTAGACATGGATAGGAACATGGACATGGAAAGAAATAGTCAGAGGAATTAGAAGGATCAGATAAGAAGGAAAGAGGATAAAGGTAAAGAACAATGCTTTTTGGGAGTAGAAATACTCCCACCCCAGAATTAACCACCTCAAAAGGAGGTGGGGGAGGGGCTAAGCTAAGAGGCTCATTCTTAGCCCCGAGCCCCAAAGGTGACCCTTTGCCATTGATGTCAAAGGGGGAGAGATTTGAGTAAAATTAGTAAGGGGGAGAGATTTGGTATTTGAGTAAAAAGGAGAGCATTGAGCCAGGGGGAGCAATGTCCCAGGGGGAGAAGAACAAAAGAAAAGTCAAGTTTTCAATAAAAATAATTTGGGTTACCATCAATGACAAAGGGGGAGATTGTTGGACATTTTGAGTCATTAAGTCAAAGTTGTCATTGATGTCAAGGAATGAAGTCATCATTGATGTCAAGGAATATGTCAAGGAACAATGCAAAGGTTGAAGGAAAAAGGGCTTCATAATATTTTTAATATTATGTGGAAGCATAAGTTAAAAGGTTTTTCATAAAAACCCAAGGAAGCTTATTGCAAAGCTAAAGGAAGGTTTAATATTTATTTTATAAAATATTTAAATTCAAAGTGAATTTAAATTTTATAAATAAATATTATTTATACAAAGTTGTACAATGAGAGATGGCCTTAATAAAACCAAAGGGTTTTAAAGAATTAATTTATAAAATTTAAATTCAAATGAATTTAAATAATTTATAAATTAATAAGTTTAAAGGAAAATAAAAGTGTCGACGTCTAATAGTTTGAAGGAAATTCGAGTGTCGAAGTGTATGCATAAAGGAGGGAATCACTATATAAACCAATGCCTTAGAGGTATTAAAATTATCCTTTTGCTCGAACGTTAATGCGTGCAATTGTGTTGAGAGCTTGTGTGGAAAAAGAGAAGTGAATTTTTGTTTTATGTGCCAGCGAATAAAGACAAAGACAAAAAGCACCGAAAGTTGGAAGCCATCTGGGCAGCATGGCCTAGTGGCAAGAGGGCATTGGTTAGAGTGTTTGGGTGCTAGGTGACCTGTATTCAAAATATGGCGACAGCATGTTTTGGTGGTTGTGTTTGTGTTGGAAGTGCCAAAGGAAAGGTGCACATTTTGCTAAGCAAAGTGGGGAGCTTCATAGAGCACGTGGTGCTCTCCACTCCCCAAGCGAGCGCCTAGCTCGCACGATAGTTGAAGCCATGGCTAGGGCATTGGTTGAGGCTGCATTGTGAGTTCGATTCCCACCAAGGCCAAGGTAATAAATTTTGATTATTATTTTTGTGTTAAAGTTTGACATGAGGTCTTAGGGAGTTAAAAGGGTTGCTTAAAATATTTTTGATTATTATTTTTGATAAGTTGGAGGAATAAGGAGTTAGATTTATTTTTGAATAAAGTATTTGTGTCACATTGATTTGTTGAAGTTTTAAAAGGATAAAAGGAACTTCTTGCATTGAATTATTTTGAAAAGAAGAGTGCATTGAATATTATTTTAATTGGGAGATTATAAGGTGTAAGTGGTGAATTATTTTTGTAAATGTTGATGAATGTTTTCTTAAAGATGGAGTGATAAGGTGTATGTGTGTTTTGATATTTACATTGTATTCTTGAGGGAGTTTATCATATTATAACTTCTTTGAGCTTGGCAAATAAGTGTTTGTGGTTGTGGCAGATTTATGAGATTCCTTCATCATCAAGAAAAAGGTATGAGCACATTCTTCCATAGTTAAGTTGATTGGTTGGTTTTCTAGAAAATAAGTTTGGAGTGAAAAGGACTTGATTAGGGTTTCCTATTGAGTGTGTTGAGTTAATGCTTCAAGGTTTTCTGGAATAAAGGATTTGTTTTATAAGCATTGTTGTTGAAGCCATTGGTTGTGTGAAGAACTTGAACTAGGGTTTGAGTATCATTGAAAAAAGTTATACAATTAAAAAATGTGAAGATTGTTTTATAAGCATTGTTGTTGAAGTGAGTTGTTGAGAAAAGAACTTGAACTAGGGTTTGAAAAGAACATGAGTATCATTGTTATGTGAGATTTGTTGTTGAGCATTGTTGGAAATATTTTGAGTTGGTGTTCATATGCTTGGACTAGGGTTTGTGAGCAAGGATTATTTCATTGAGTGTTTGGTTGAGTAGAGTTGGTTGAGCCTAGTCAAGTGGGTGTGTGAAGTGATTGTTCAAGTTCCATAAAACAAACTATTCTATATTCTGAATTGATTTGAGAAAGTGATTGAGCATTGAGGTGAATAAGAAGCATATTGAGTCTCTAACAATTCTCCTTATGTTTCTAAAAGAGTGATTGAGCATTGAGTTGAATTTGAAGCATATTGAGTCTCTAAAAATTCTCTTTATGTTTCTATGAGATTGGACAAGTTCTAGTGTGGACTTGTTGAGCAGATTAGAGGTAAGTCTTTGAGAAGACTTGTGGACATATTTGAGTAAGATTTTGTGAAAGCTTACAATACAGATTTTGAGCAGATTTTGATAAGTTCTAGAGAGGACTTATTGATAATTGGACAAGTTCTAGAGAGGACTTGTTGAGTAGATTTGAGCAAGTTCTAGAGAGGACTTGTTGAGAAGATTTGAGCAAGTTCTAGAGAGGACTTATGGAGTAGATTTGGAAAAGTTCTAGAGAGGACTTGTGGATAGATTAGTGTGAGATTTTGTGGAAGCTTACAAGGTAGATTTGAGATAAGTCTTTGAGAAGACTTGAGAGTAGAGTTGATTGATTTGTTCAAACCTTGAGTTAAGGTTTAGGGCAGATCCAGTAGAGTTGAGTCAAGCCTTGAGTTAAGGCTTGAGGATAGATATTGAGGATAGATTTGTGCTAGACCGAAGGACTATGTTTAGTACAGATTTGAGGATAGAGTTTGGTGCAGATTTGAGGATAGGTTTGTGCTAGACTAGAGATAGATATTGAGTAGATTTGTGCTAGACCGAAGGACTATGTTTAGTACAGATTTGAGATAGATTATCAAGCTTTGGAGGTGATAGAGTATAGAGGATAATAGTCTCTAGTGGATAGAGATCCATTAGCTAGGGCAGTGAGGATAGGTCTTCTGAGTGAGGACAAGAGTCTTCAGTGGAGAGAGATCCACAAGCAAGTGCAGTGGAGGTAGTAGTTCTTCTAGAAGATCACCAACCAGAGCAAGAGGAGAAGGAGTTCTCCTATGGATAGAGATCCATAAACTTGATTTAGGGGATTGGTATCTCCTTTGGACAGAGGTCCATAAACATTGTAATAGGGAAAGGATTCCCAAGAGATTGATTGAGAAAATTTTAGTGAAATATTTTCTCCGTGGAGTAGCCCACATTGGGTGAACCACGTAAATTGTGGTGTCTCTATTGTGTGATGATTTGTGCATTGCTTTGATTACTACTATTGATATTTCTATCTATACATTGCATAATATTGATTGGGAAAGAAAAGTAAAAGTGGTCTTATACTATTCACCCCCCTCTCAGTATAAGCTTGTGTTCTTCAATTGGTATCAGAGCGGGTTCCTTCGGAAGAGTTTAACAACTTGAAGGAAAAGCTAACAAGAACACAATGGATTCTAAGAATGTGTCCTCAGATAATTCAGCACCAGTATTTGATGGAAGTGACTATATATATTGGAGTATGAGAATGAAGATCTACCCGATGGCACTTGGCAATGAAATTTGGGAAGCAGTTGAAATTGGATATGATCCCTTAATTAATCCACCTATAGATAAGGAAGGTAAGCTCCTACAACATTACAATTCAAAAGCAATGAATGCACTTTTGAGAGGTTTGCATAGAACAGAGTCCATGAAAGTTATGCATTGTCAAACTACAAAAGAAATGTGGGATAAACTACAAGGTATATATGAAGGAGATAAAAGTGTCAAGAAAGCAAAGATACAAAATCTCAAAGGACAATTTGAAGCATTAAGAATGAAGGATGAGGAAAATATTAGTACTTATCTACTTCGAATTGATGAGGTTGTTAATGATATGCAAGGACTTGGAATGAAGATTGATGAATCAGATGTTTGTGATAAGGTCTTAAGAACTCTTCCAAAAATATTCAATGAAAAGGTTTCTGCTATAGAAGAGTCAATAGATGGTGATTCTTTGACAAGAGATATGTTGCTTGGTATTCTTACAACATTTGAGATGAGAACAAAAGAGGAACCTAATCCCCAGAAAGAAGCAGCATTCAAAGCAATCAAGAAGACAAAGGGTAAGAAGTCAGAATCAAGCAATGAGTCATCCAGTGATGAAGAAGCTAATTATGGTAGAAGGGATAAGGATTCTAGAAGATCTAGAGATCTAAAATCTATTAAATGTTTCAATTGTGGAAAGTATGGTCATTATGCAACAGATTGTCAAGAAGCTAAGAATAACAATGGTGAAGAAAAATAGGATCACAAGAAAAAGGAATCAAAAAGATATAGGCACCAAAAGAAAAGCAAGGATGGACAAAGGAGACAAGGAAAGAAGTTCTTTCAAAGACAAAAGAGGAGCTACTATGCGGATAAGGCAAGTAAGTACTCAAGTGATAGTGATGCTAGTTTTTCAGATAATGATAGAGATGAAGTCCTATTTATGATTGAAGAAAAAGAACAAGTTAAGAAAAGGACTCCAATAATTCTCAAGTGTTTTAGATGTGGTAACTTTGGACATCTTGAAGATAGTTGTACAAGGGATGGTTATAGTTTCAGTGATGATGAATATGAAGATACACTTGAAGGACCGGAAGAGAATATTCTAATGGCACTAGAAGAAGGAGAAGGTGATCCTATAGAAGACAAGCCAATAGAAAATAAAGATGTGGACAAAGGCAAACAAATAGAGGAATATTCAGAGAAATATGGATATGATCTCAAGGGAGAACTTATTTATGCTCTTGACATGGTAAAGAAGGTAAGAAAGCAACACTCTAAACTTGAAATTCAGTTTCAATAATGTGATGAAGAGAGAAGATTGCTTATAGAGGATTTAGAAAAATCAAAGGCTAAGGCAAAAAGGTTCAAGGATAAGTTAGAAGCAAAGATCTTAGAATGTGAAAAGTTAGCACAAGAAGTGGCACTACTAAGAGAAGATTTAGAAGACTCCAAATTCAAGCTAAAAGGGTTCAAAAATAGCTCAAAGAACTTGGATAAGTTCATCAAGATACAAAATCCTACATCAAGCAAAACAGGTCTTGGATTTGAACAGGTTCAAAAGAGATGGGAAGGAAAGTCAACCTCAAGTTTTGGAGGAGAAGAAACTTCAGATGAAGATACTTCAGAAGAAGATAGTGTAAAATAAAGTGAGACATCTGAGGATGAGTTGGACAATAGAGAGTTCAACAAGGATAGGAACAATGCACAAAGAAGATACAGATGGAACAACAATCAGAATAGGTCAAGAGAGACTAAGAGACCAATGAGGTCAAGACAAGGAAACTTCAATGGAAGATGTTTTTCATGTCATAAGTTTGGGCACATGGCTTCACAGTGTAGGACACATGAAAGATAGGAATATGGGAACATATAACTTTTCCATGGGTATTGCTACTCATGTAATCAGTTTGGTCACAAGGCAATGAATTGCAGGGTTCATGACAGAAGAGGATATGGCTTCACTAGGAGAAATCCTAAGACATTTGCACCTCCAAGGAATAATAACATTAAGTGTTATAAGTGCAATAATGATGGTCACACAACAAAGTGGTGTAGAGCAGACATTCCAGAATCAAGTAGGAACAAGAACAGGAACATGGATATGAATAGGAACAAGAACAGAACATGGATATGAACAGGAACAGGAACATGGATATGAACAAGAACAAGAACAGGAACAGAACAAGAACATGGATATGAACAAAAATAGGGATAGGAATGTAGACATGGATAGGAACATGGACATGGAAAGAAATAGTCAGAGGAATCAGAAGGATCAGATAAGAAGGAAAGAGGATAAAGGTAAAGAATAATGCTTTCTGGGAGTAGAAATACTCCCACCCCAGAATTAACCACCTCAAAAGGAGGTGGGGGAGGGGCTAAGCTAAGAGGCTCATTCTTAGCCTCGAGCCCCAAAGGTGACCCTTTGCCATTGATGTCAAAGGGGGAGAGATTTGAGTAAAGAGAAGATTTAAGTAAGGGGGAGAGATTTGGTATTTGAGTAAAAAGGAGAGCATTGAGCCAGGGGGAGCAATGTCCCAGGGGGAGCAGAACAAAAGAAAATTCAAGTTTTCGGTAAAAATAATTTGGGTTGCCATCAATGACAAAGGGGGAGATTGTTGGACATTTTGAGTCCTTAAGTCAAAGTTGTCATTGATGTCAAGGAATGAAGTCATCATTGATGTCAAGGAATATGTCAAGGAACAATGCAAAGGTTAAAGGCAAAAGGGCTTCATAATATTTTTAATATTATGTGGAAGCATAAGTTAAAAGGTTTTTCATAAAAACCCAAGGAAGCTTATTGCAAAGCTAAAGGAAGGTTTAATATTTATTTGATAAAATATTTAAATTCAAATTGAATTTAAATTTTATAAATAAATATTATTTATACAAAGTTGTACAATGAGAGATGGCCTTAATAAAACCAAAGGGTTTTAAAGAATTAATTTATAAAATTTAAATTCAAATGAATTTAAATAATTTATAAATTAATAAGTTTAAAGGAAAATAAAAAGCGTTGACGTCTAATAGTTTGAAGGAAATTCGAGCGCCGACGTGTATGCATGAAGGAGGAAATCAATATATATACCCATGCCTTAGAGGCATTAAATTTATCCTTTTGCTCGAACGTTAATGCGTGCAATTGTGTTGAGAGCTTGTGTGGAAAAAGAGAAGCGAATTTTTGTTTTATGTGCCAGCGAATAAAGACAAAGATGAAAAGTGCCAAAAGTTGGAAGCCATATGGGCAGCGTGGCCTAGTGGCAAGAGGGCATTGGTTAGAGTGTTTGGGTGCTAGGTGACCTGCATTTG
Source organism: Wollemia nobilis (assembly GCA_028583015.1). Classification (NCBI taxonomy): domain Eukaryota; kingdom Viridiplantae; phylum Streptophyta; class Pinopsida; order Araucariales; family Araucariaceae; genus Wollemia; species Wollemia nobilis. Next base: position 30,188,378 of record JAQPPZ010000523.1, read on the forward strand.
AAACATGGAGATAGCGTGTTTTGGTTGTTGTGTTTGTGTTGAAATTTCTAAAGGAACAGTGCATGTTTTTCTTGGCAAAGTGGGGAGCTTCATAGAGCACGTGGTGCTCTCCACTCCCCAAGTGAGCGCCTAGCTCGTGCAGTAGTTGGAGTCATGGCTAGGGCATTGGTTGAGGTTGAGTTATGAGTTCGATTCCCACCAAGGCCAAGGTAATAAATTTTGATTATTATTTTTGTGTTAAAGTTGACATGAGGTCTTAGGGAGTTAAAAGGGTTGCTTAAAAGATTTTTGATTATTATTTTTGATAAGTTGGAGGAATAAGGAGTTAGATTTATTTTTGAATAAAGTATTTGTGTCACATTGATTTGTTGAAGTTTTAAAAGGATAAAAGGAACTTCTTGCATTGAATTATTTTGAAAAGAAGAGTGCATTGAATATTATTTTAATTGGGAGATTATAAGGTGTAAGTGGTGAATTATTTTTGTAAATGTTGATGAATGTTTTCTTAAAGATGGAGTGATAAGGTGTATGTGTGTTTTGATATTTACATTGTATTCTTGAGGGAGTTTATCATATTATAACTTCTTTGAGCTTGGAAAAGAAGTGTTTGTGGTTGTGGTAGATTTATGAGATTCCTTCATCATCAAGAAAAAGGTATGAGCACATTCTTCCATAGTTAAGTTGATTGGTTGGTTTTCTAGAAAATAAGTTTGGAGTGAAAAGGACTTGATTAGGGTTTCCTATTGAGTGTGTTGAGTTAATGCTTCAAGGTTTTCTGGAATAAGGAATTGTTTTATAAGCATTGTTGTTGAAGCCATTGGTTGTGTGAAGAACTTGAACTAGGGTTTGAGTATCATTGTATGGAGAGCAAAATTGTTGAGTAAAGAACTTGAACTAGGGTTTGAGTATCATTGCTATGTGAAGATTGTTTTATAAGCATTGTTGTTGAAGTGAGTTGTTGAGAAAAGAACTTGAACTAGGGTTTGAAAAGAACATGAGTATCATTGTTATGTGAGATTTATTGTTGAGCATTGTTGGAAATATTTTGAGTGAGTGTTCATATGCTTGGACTAGGGTTTGTGAGCAAGGATTATTTCATTGAGTGTTTGGTTGAGTAGAGTTGGTTGAGCCTAGTCAAGTGGGTGTGTGAAGTGATTGTTCAAGTTCCATAAAACAAACTATTCTATATTCTGAATTGATTTGAGAAAGTGATTGAGCATTGAGGTGAATAAGAAGCATATTGAGTCTCTAACAATTCTCCTTATATTTCTGAAAGAGTGATTGAAAGTGATTGAGCATTGAGTTGAATTTGAAGCATATTGAGTCTCTAACAATTCTCTTTATGTTTCTATGAGATTGGACAAGTTCTAGTGTGGACTTGTTGAGCATTTTAGAGGTAAGTCTTTGAGAAGACTTGTGGATAGATTTGGATAAGCTTTTGTGGAAGCTTACAATATAGATTTTGAGAGATTTGGATAAGTTCTAGAGAGGACTTGTGGAGCAATTGAACAAGTTCTAGAGAGGACTTGTTGAGCATATTTGAGCAAGTTCTAGAGAGGACTTGTGGAGCAGATTTGAGCAAGTTCTAGAGAGGACTTGTGGAGCAGATTTGGACAAGTTCTAGAGAGGACTTGTGGATAGATTAGTGTGAGATTTTGTGGAAGCTTACAAGGTAGATTTGAGACAAGTATTTGAGAAGACTTGAGAGCAAAGTTGATTGATTTGTTCAAACCTTGAGTTAAGGTTTGGGGCAGATCCAATAGAGTTGATTCAAGCCTTGAGTTAAGGCTTGAGGATAGATATCGAGGATAGATTTGTGCTAGATCGAAGGACTATGTTTAGTGCAGATTTGAGGATAGAGTTTGGTGCAGATTTGAGGATAGGTTTGTGCCAGACCAGAGATAGAGATTGAGCAGATTTGTGCTAGACCGAAGGACTATGTTTAGTGCAAATTTGAGATAGATGAGTGCAAGCTTTGGAGGTGACAGAGTATAGAGGATGATAGTCTCTAGTGGATAGAGATCCATTAGCTAGGGCAGTGAGGATAGGTCTTCTGAGTGAGGACAAGAGTCTTCAGTGGATAGAGATCCATTAGCCAGTGCAGTAGAGGTAGTAGTCTTCTAGAGGATCACCAAGAGGAGAAGGAGTTCTCCTATGGATAGAGATCCATGAACTTGATTTAGGGGATTGGTATCTCCTTTGGATAGAGGTCCATAAACATTGTAATAGGGAAAGGATTCCCAAGATATTGATTGAGAAAATTTTAGTGAAATATTTTCTCCATGGAGTAGCCCACATTGGGTGAACCACGTAAATTGTGGTGTCTCTATTGTGTGATGATTTGTGCATTGCTTTGATTACTGCTATTGATATTGCTATCTATACATTGCATAATATTGATTGGGAAAGAAAAGTAAAAAGTGGTCTTATACTGTTCACCCCCCCTCTCAGTATAAGCTTGTGTTCTTCATTTTGTAGGTCCCATGTCCATCTATAGTCAACATACAAACCACCAAATTTCATGATGTCGATACATTATCTATCCACAGTCGATATGCTCACTACATCTTTGTTGGGTTCCTTATTGGTCCACATCATTTTTGGGTCTAGGTCTTTGATAATGGTGTTTGTGTGGCTGCTTATGTGTCTACTACAGTCCAAGTCCACATAGTCATCCACTCTATCATCCATGTCATATCACTATTCACTGGTTTAACTGGGTTCTGGTTACTTCACACTAACAACATTCTACTTTGATATGCCTATCACCAACATACATTATTTTAACCAGAACTCACAAATTCCAACATTGAACTATAATGTAACTACACAAAATATAAAATATTAATTAAAACTAACCTAAACAATATAAACCTACAATATTAGTTCAAAAAAATGATCACTAGACTTAACAAAAGAGAGAACCATAATGTAAAATGACAAAATACATGGGGAAATAAGTATGCAAAGTGATGTCATATTTATTCATTGCATTAATATAATAATAATAATAATAATAATTATTATTATTATTATTATTATTCCAATCAAGCAAATTAAGATGCTTTAACTATATAAAAAATAAAAAGAAAAAGAAAAATTTAAACTTAACATTAAAATTTAAAACAAAAATTTAAACCTATCAATCTAACCCAAAATACTAAACCTTGAAACATAAACATAAATGAAATGAGAAATTATCCAAATTGAACCTTGAAAACTACAAAACACATTAATAAGTAAGGACCCATTAAAACTAACACTCAAAGACAACCAAGACTCTTAAACAACTCAACATTTAAGTTGAATCCCCAAAAATGGGGTAAGTTGTGCAATGGCCACAATAAATGGTGACTTTGCTAGGAAATGCTCCTGAGAATTTCGGATAAAGAACCCAACCTGAAACCAAGAAAATTAAATATTAGAGAAATAATAATTATTTAGAAAAATCTAAAAAATATGGGGGTAGACAACTTTGAATGAAAACAACAAAACCATTTGCCTTTGCTTAGAGTGTGGAAAGTGATTCGTTTTACATTTTTGAAACAATCCAAATTTTACCACCTGATTTGCATTTGGGCTATAGAATGTTACTCATAGAAATATGCCTATGCATTTCTCCACTGCCATCCATGCATCTATAGCCTCAATGGATATGATCTCAATCTCTTCTAGACCTCACTCTACTACCATCCACACATCTAGAGCCCTGATAGAGATTATCCAAATCACCCAGGTATCGGGTTAATTTTGCTTTTACCTTTTTTTCCTACTAAATATTGCTTCACTCTCAATGAGGCTTCTATAGCCCCGATGGAGATGTCCTAAATATTTGATGAATTTAGCTCTTCTTTCTTTCCCCTTATTATTTTTGCAAAATTCTCCTGCAACCTGGGTTAGAGACCATTCAAGGCTAATAATGAAGAATATTATATTTTTGCCTTAATTTGTAAACCAAAATGACTTCATCCTTCAAGACTTCAAAAAATACCCTTTAATGATATGACTTATATGTGAAGCTTTAGTGAAATCCTTCATTGTTACACCTTCCACTAGTTTTGTCCCAAAATCTAAGGATAATCACTATGCAATTTCACCCCCTTTTCTGTAGTTTTTCTTAATTTTCAAACTAGATAATCCAACCTACTTAACAAAGGACCAACTACCAAAAAATGAACCAAGAGTCGATGACCACCGCTAAATATTACCACAAATAGAGGGGGAAAACCAAAATAAGAAATAGTAAAGCAACAACCTATCCTAAGCCAACAAAAGCTGAAAAGAAAGCAAACAAAAAAAAGCTTGCAAAGTAGTACACAAAAGTGCCACACCAAGACAACAATAAAACAAAAGCATGAAAACACCAAAGCTATATACAATAATGGTACAATAGAAACAAGAACTTGGTTGTCTCATGGGTTAAAGTAGTTATTAAGAAACTACATATTCACAGGTAATTTATTGTATTAACATCTAACAACCAAATTATTTGGATATCTCATATCTTCAAAAAACCTAACTTTAATGCATAAATCATAAATTTGTTAGGATTTCAAGTGTTTGATAAAACAGGAAAATAAATCACAGATAAAATAAATAACAATAGCTAGGGCTAGAAAAGTAAAGCCTAAAATCTAGAAATAGACCAGACTATGAAAAGAAAACCAAAGAGAAACTACTACAAATTACTCCAACCAAAACTGCAAAAAATAATTAGATCTTGAACACAAAACAAAACCATCTTAGACCTGCATCCACATGATCTAAAAATTGGTTATGGCAAGAGTATAAAGACTAGAAACATGCACTAAAAATATCTCCATAATGCAATCATATTCATGCATAAAAAACCATAAAAATAAGTTCAATACATGTGAAGAAATAAAGATATGTAATAAAAACAATCTTCTAAAATGACCAATACCTTAGCTTTTTGCATACAAAATGATGAGAAAAAATTTGATAGCCTTTCAATCTCCTCTCACGACCTCTGTTCCAAATTTTCTAGCCCCCTTGCCCTCTATGTTTCCATGGCCTTTTAACCTTTTTTCTCCAACAAAACAAAACTTTTCGTTTCCTCTTCATCTGCATTCTTTCGTTTCCAAATGCTTTTTCTTCCTGGTGTTTTATTTTCCAAAGGCTTTCTTCAACTACACTCATCCTCATTCTCACTCATAATATTTTATAGAATCTCCATGTTAATGTTAGAGTTACTATGTTAGTAACTATGATTATTACCTCATTTAGGTAATTTGTAATATTCACCTAGGTAGAGTTGATTTACCGCATGGTAAAAAGTAGTTTGTTACTTTTACCATTAAGTAATTTCTTCTTACTATTTATCTAGGTTAGTAAGTTAGTCATTGTAGTCATTTTGACTATGTTGGTTAGTAGGTTAGTTGTTAGCTGACTTAGGGGGGACTTCCTATTTCACGTGTTACCTACCTAAGGGGGGAACAGTTGCCAATAGGCTATTTCAAGCCTATGGCTAATGTTATATAAACCTACCATCTAATATATTTGAGACTAATTATTCCGCATCATATTTTAACTTACCTTTTCTAACATTGGTATAAAAGCCACGGAGGGAGGAAGCAATGCATTGGGTAAGGCAAGAGAGATCAATTCATTCCAAGCTAGTTAAGGCTAGAGAGATGAACTCATTCCAAACTGGACAAGGCAGGAGAGACAAACTCATTCCATGTGTTTCAAGGAGGATGTCATGATTTAATTAGTTATTGATTTTTTTTTATTTCTAACTCCTAAGGTTTCAAATTTTTGGACTGAAAGACGAGATCATTTCTATTTTTCCAAGGGAGTGGCCAAACTAGATTTTGCAGGCAACTAGATTTTTTTTTCTCTATCCTAGCCACAGGATCCTTGGGCAACCACCCTAGGGCCAGCCATCGAAGTAATTACTCTAGTGACTACCTCAAGGGTGGCAGCAACAGGGCTACATGACCGCGCTCGAGGAAAATTATTCGATGCCTGTCGTTCAACGACCACCGTGAAAGGATACACTATCCTCCATGGTCTGATGACCATCGCAAGAGGATAGGAGACCCTCTACATCGGTCGATCATATTAAGAGGGTAGGTGCACCCTTGGATGACCGACCATCGAAGATAATTCTTTGGCAATGGTGACTGGCTGACCATCTCAAAAGGGTAGGTGCACCCTTGGATGACTTTGGACTCAGGGTACGAGGCAAACTCTAAGGATAACTCTTTCGATAGTCTATTTGAGCAGTCAAAATCTGCACCACAAGCACCAATAAATCCATAATTCAGCAATAATGACTCCATTGAAATTCTAGAACCAGAATCAATAGAGATAATCTTTATCAGTGATGACGAAGAATAGGTAGTAGACAATTTTGTGAATCAAGTGATAGCAACACCACAGCAAGAAGAACAAGCTATCAGTGAAAGGGTGAATCAAGCCAGATTTGATCTCAATTTGTAATCTCCTTTTCTTCTTCTTTCTTCCTTCTTTGAAAAGCAGAGTGCTTTATTGTAATAGAGAAATAAAAGGAGTGTTTTTTAGTTTATAGTAGCTATGGCCTCACATAACAATATACCTATTCCAAAATTCAATAGGTATGATTATGAGTATTGGTCCATCAAAATGAGGACCTTACTCATAGGCAAGGGATTGTGGGACATAATTGGAGAGGGTTACACCAAACCCATAGACTGAGCAACATTAAGTATCGTAGATAAGAAAAAAAGAAAATAAGGGGAAAATAGCAACTCTTCTACTCTTTATCATCTCCAAGAAGCATTAGAGAAGAGTATATTCCCTAGAATAGCCACTTGTACAACTACACAAGCTACATGGAAAGCTTTGAAATACAGATTCCAAGGAAGTGATCAAGTGAAGCAAGTGAGGCTTCAAACTTTGAATTGAGAATTTGAAAATTTAAAAATGAAATAAGAAAAAAAAGTTGGTGACTACTGCATCAGAGTGAAAGTAGTTGTCGATAAAATGGTTACTCTTGGCGAGAAAATTAAGCCTACAATAGTTGTAAAGAAACTTTTGTGAACACTTCTTCAAAGATGGAATCACATAGCCATAATCATAGAAGAGTCAAAAGACCTTTTCGCTTTAACATTTGATGCATTAACTGGTTTGTTAATGTCTCATGAAGAGATATTACAGGAATCTCCTTCAACTAGATATGGATACGATGATAAAGCCTTCACATCCAATGAAAATTCTGGAAGAGGACGTGGAAGAGGTCAAGGCAGAGGTCAAAGAAGAGGTAGAGTAAGAGACAACAAAGGAGGCACTCCCAGTAGAGGAGGTGATCAAAATAGAGGCAGAATTCAAAATAGAGGTGGAAATCCAGGGCAAAGTTGAAATCAAGGGCAAGGAAGTGAAAAATCCAAAAAGGCTTATTTTAACTATGGTAAACCAGGTCACTTTGCTCATGACTATTGGTCCAAATATTCTCAAGGCAGCAACAATAAATATGGAAATTATGGTGAAGAATATGAAACCTCTAATATTTTTCTTTCTTATGGACAATCAGAGCAAAATCTAAATGATACATGGATTTTGGATACTGGTTGCTCCAACCATATGAGTGGCAAAGAAGAACTCTTTGCTACACTATATTCTACTTATAAATCTCGCATCAAGTTAGGGTATGATAAAGCCTTGCAAGTTGAAGGCATTGGAGGTTCCACCAAAATAAGGCATAAAGAAAGTGAATGACATCTACTACATTCCAAAGCTCCAACACAATCTGCTAAGCATTGGGCAAATGATGGAGAAGAATTACAAACTTGTTTTTGATAAAGTACAATGTGTCATTTTTTATAAAAACAATTGTAATTGTGTCATCACATAGGTACCAATGACAAAAAATAGATTATTTCCCCTCAACTTTGGAGAACCATGGGGAGCTCAACTTGCAAATGTTGCTATCGCAAATACAAGTGTGCTTTGGCACTTGTGATATGGTCACCTTAATTCAACCAGCTTGAAATTGTTAACTTCTTAAACTATGGTGATAAGACTTCCCAAAATCAATGAACATAAGGAGGTCTGTGAAGGATGTGCTTTGGGAAAGCACTCTAGGTCTATGTTTCCAAGAGGACAAATGTGGAGGGCTAGCTATCCGCTTCAGTTAGTGCATTCGAACATCTGTGGTCCAATGCAGACAAAGAGTATCAGAAATAATTCCTATTTTCTCACTTTCATAGATGATTTATCTAGAATGTACTGGATCTATTTATTGAAACACAAAGATGAAGCTTTTGATTGCTTCATAGATATCAAGAACAATGTAGAGAAACAGAGTGAGTTTTATGTAAAGTGTCTTAGGACAGATCGAGGAGGCGAGTACTCCTCAAAAGAATTTTTGAAATATTGTAAAGCAAGTGGGAGAAAAAGGAAATTCACCACTACCTATACCCCACAATAGAATGGTGTGGCAGAGAGAAATAACCACACCATAGTCGAGATGACAAGAACGATGCTATAAACTAAGCATCTAACTAATATGTATTGGGTTGATGTTGTTAGAACCAGTGTATACATTCTAAATAGGAGTCTAACTTCTAGTTTAGATTGAAGAACATGGACTTATACTGAGAGGGGGGGGTGAACAGTATAAGACTTAACCAATTAATAATTTTAACTTTAGATAGCAATGGCTTCAACACAACATTAATCAAGACAGAAAGCATCACACATTGAAGACCCATTTTTAACGTGGTTCACCCAAAATGGCTAGGCTACATCCACAAAAATTTTCTCTAAAAATTTCCTCAAATTTCTTTGGGAATCCTTCCCAATTACAATGGTTATGAGCCTCAGCCCAAAAGATATACCTTCCCCCAATCAAAATTTATGAGCCTCTGCTCAAAGGATATACCTTCCCTCTCGCTTCCGTAAATGATCCCTCGTAATATCAATCGCCTCTACCTCTTGCCAGCACGTGGAACTCATTTCCACTGAAGACCTTCTATCCTCAATGCTTAGCCTAAGAGACCTCTGCCTTCTATGATCACGTCCACAGCAGCTCAACAACCTATACCAAACATAGTCAGTTAGTCTAGTACAAGTCTTCCTCTATCTGTCAGATCTGTCCAACACTTGAACAAATCAATCCTCTGCACACAAGCATTCTCAAGACTTGCCAAATCTATCCTCAGGTTCTTCTCAAAGAACCAGTGCTCCTCTGTCCTCAAGTTCTCTGATAGAACTATCAAAACTCAGCTCACAAGTCCTCTGCTAGGACCTGTCCAAATCTTCTCATAAGTCCCCATCGAAACCTATCCAAAATTGCTCACAAGTCCCCATCGGAACCTGTCTAAAACCTGCTCACAAGTCCCCACCAGAACTTGTCCAAAACCTCAACAAGCTCACCAAGAAAAACTTTCTTAGTAGGAAATCACAAGGTGAATTGTTAGAGACCCAATGTGATTTGTCAAACTCATAGAAGCATAAAGAGAATTGTTAGAGACTCAATATGTTCTATACTCAACTCCCAATCTCAAAACTCAACTCAAATCAACTCAGCTCAAACTCAATTTCAAATCTAAAAACTCAACTCAAACTCAATCTCAAATCTGAAAACTCAACTCAATATCTAAAATGGATAGCATAGAATGCTTTCTTTCAAGAACATGAAACTCCAACAATTGCCAACTATGCAAAGAATCACATAACAATGATACTCATGTTCTTTTCACCATCAATTAGGGCTTCAACAACAATGCTCATCAAACAAGGTTCAATCAACACCATTCAACTGAAAACACAACCTTGAAGCATTTCACAATCAACATCGAAAAGGAAACAAGTAGAACTCCTTTTCTCTCCAATATTGTTTGAACAAAAGCATCCACCAACTCAACTCACAATAGCACACACAACTTTTCAAATCATCAACAAAGGAGTAAGCTCAACACTTTAACCAAGTAAAGAATAGCTTGATTATTACCAATTTAATGAAAGAAAATGTCAATCTCAAAGCTGCCCACTTAAGGTTTCACAACTTCACACAAGAAGCAATTAACCTTAAAACATCATGCTTTCATTTCCATAAACAACCAAAATAACTCTCAACATTACAAGAAATATTTAACCCTTATACACCTTATTTCTCCCTTATAGTCTTATCACAAATAAAATTTATCTCTCATAAGAATGCAATAAGATATTTCAACAACATCTTCAAAAAGAATCAAAATACAAACAAGCTTTAAACTCCTTATAACTCCTAAGCTATTTTTCCCTCTAACAAACTTCCTCCATCCGCAAAAACACTTAGCAAAAATTAATTTCAAAAATACCTTAGCCACATCAAAAATCGCTATGGAGAAATTTGCGCACGAATTCTAACACCACCCGCTGCATCCACTTCATGACAAAAAACCCTTTCATGATATTCGAACGTGGAACCTCTCGTTCGGGTAGCGTGCCAACAACCTAGCCGCTACCGGTGTGCCAAAGGCACCCGGTGAGGTTTAAACCTCATGCTGTTAACCTTGATCCTTCTGCACCAGGGATAAAATGAAACAATAGTCCCTTCCTTTCCTCTGTCATGACACGACGACAATAAAATTTACAATGGATTCGACAAACAGCGAGTGCAAAAAAATGAACAGCAGATCCACGAAAAACAATGAAGACACAGTTGAATTTACAGCAAGCAACACCTTTCAAAATTTGGATGGGATGAATCTTTGTTTTTCAATGAGGGAGATTTATATGCAATTTACCATAAGCTCTTTGATGTCGGCGAGGATTTTAACACGTCGACGGAGGTCTTGGCTAGCGCCCACAATGTTAAAACATTTGCGCCATGGATTAGGAGAACCCATTGCAAATAATAATTTATTTATTTAAAAATAATTAAATGGAACCTTAACAAGGTTTTTAATTATTTAAATAAATACTTCCTCCTGGACCCAAATGCATTAAACCAATGCATCCACCTGTAATCTCTAAACCTGCCAACTTGGGGTTTGCAAAAGACCTTTGAAACTGTCATGCCATAACCTTCATCAAAACAAATAATTTGACATCAAATCAAATTCTTTCAAGAGCTTCTTGACATCAATTACAACTTATACACTTGAGCAAAGGCAATGTACCCAAAATACCCAAAATTGCCAACATAGATGGCATCACTCCTTATGAGGGGTGGTATGGAAAGAAACCAAATGTAAAGCATTTCAATTTTTTTGGTTCTTTAGCATATGCACACATTCCTGATGAAAAAAGGAAGAAGCTTGATCCCAAAAGTAAAGCTTGCATTTTTGTAGGGTATTGTGAGTCTACCAAAGCATATAGACTCTATAATCCAAAGACACATAAAATTGTACTTTCCATGGATGTAATTTTTGATGAAGGGGGAGAATGGGGTCATCAATTTTTTTTTGTTGATGATGAATCCCAAGATGTAAGTTCTTCACAAATATAGTAGGTTCCTCCCAAGAAAAAAAAAGGTACACCCCCTCCAAGCCCAAGTAGGAGTACTACATCAAGTACAACAGTCACCACTCCAAGTCCTTCTCCACAATGATTAGTAAGTTCTTCACCGATGGATATTGACTCTCCATCAAGAGGTAAAAGAAAATTACAACATCATCCATATTTTCAAATGTTGGATCAAAATTTCTAGAAAAGATACACTAGAAGCCAAGCTAGTGAAATGAATTCAGTTTTGTAGCAACTTAAAAATCTACATATGTATGGGGATGATGAATCCCATGATCCTAAGGGAGATGTAGTCAATTATGCTTTATTGGCTAGTGCACATCTAGAACCATCTAGCTATGAGAAGGCTTGTACTCATAATGTATGGCAAGAAGCCATGAAAGAGGAAATAACCTCTATAAAAAATAATGATACTTGGGAGCTAGTAAAGCTTTCGAAAGGAAAAAAATGTGTTGGATGTAAATGGGTATACAAGACCAAATTCAATGCTGATGGAATCATTGAGAGGCAGAAGGCGAGACTTGTAGCAAAAGGTTTTACTCAAAAATTTGGCATTGACTATGAGGAAACCTTTGCTCTTGTTGCACGTCAGGAAATAATCAGATATGTTCTTTCCTTATCTGCCCACAAAGTATGGAACATTCAACACATGGATGTGAAAAGTGCATTTTTGAACGGGTACTTGACTGAGGAGGTTTATGTTCAAAAACCTCAAGGATTTCAAGAACAAGGTAAGGAGAACCTTGTTTATAAATTAAAAAAAGCACTTTATGGCCTCAAGCAAGCACCAAGATCTTGGTACTCTCACATTGATGACTATTTTAACGAGTATGGTTTCACTAGAAGCAAAATTGAACCTACTCTTTACTACCTAAAGCATGGTGTATATATTCTCATAGTTTATTTGCATGTGGATGATCTAATATTTATGGGTAGTAACACTAAAATGAATATGGACTTCAAACACTCCATGATGAAACAGTTTGAGATGAAAGATATTGGTTTAATGCAATACTTCCTAGGCATGGAAGTTCATCAATCAAATAGAGGGATCTTCATATGTCAACACAAGTATGCTCAAGACATGATCAAGAAAATTGCCATAGAGCAGTCCAAATCATTTTCAACTCCAACTGGACATGGGATCCAATTGAGCAAGGATGATGGAGCACCAAAGGTTGACATGACCACTTGCAGGAGCATGGTTGGGAGTTTGATGTTTCTCACCAACACAAGACCTGATATTCAATATATGGTTTCTCTAGTTTCAAGGTTTATGGCAATTCCATATGAGCTGCATCTACAAGCAACTAAAAGAATCTTAAGATATGTAAAGGGTACATTGAATTTTGGAATCCATTACCACAAATGTAATTTAGTTAAATTAGTTGGCTTCAATGATAGTGATTGGGGCAGTAATATAGATGATAGGAAATCTACATCAAGGAACTATTTTAGTCTAGGGTCAGGACTAATTACATGGATTTCCAAGAAGTAGACTATTGTAGCATTGTCATCTACTGAGGCTGAGCATATAGCCATCACATATGCTAGTACTCAAGCCCTATGGTTGAGAAAAATCCTTGAAGAGATTGGAGAAAGACAAAGTGGTCCGACTCAATTGTATTGTGATAACATGAGTGCCATTCAATTGGCATACAATCTAATCCACCATAGTAGATCAAAATATTTTGATATGAAGTATCACTTCATTCGAGATATGGTGGAGCATTAGATCATTGAGTTTAAACATTGCAGCACTTTGGACAACATTGCAGACATCTTCACCAAAGGCATGGCTAAAGCTCAATATATAAAGCTGAGAGACTGTATAGTCAGTCCTCTCAACTTTAAGGGGAATAATGTTGGAAGTTAAAAGTTGTTTTATCCTTACCTTTTACCTCAATGGATGACAAGGTCAGCACAGTGGATGAAAATGTGGTCGAAACATTGGATGGCATCTTGGGCGGCAAGGATATTATAGAATTCAATTTAAAATTGTTTTTGCTTCTCCTTCCTTTATTTTCTCTAACTATATGTTAGAACCTTATATAAGCTTGTAATTTTTCCTTATTTTAATTAATGAGCAATCTCAATTTACATTAGGAGCCCTAAAAATCTTCTCAAAAGCCTTGTTAATTTAGCACACAATAAAGAATCAAACTTGAATTCTTTTTTGCAAAATTGTAACACAAGGACACACCAAATTTGCAATATAAAGGCAATATGTGCATTTTTTTTCTCGAAGGAGAAATATAAAAGAATTTACACATTCTTTTACAAAAATGATAAGAGATTATAGACCTTGGGTCCATCAAAACTGTTGGTCCGGCTTTCATGCACACCCCGGGAAAGGATGAGGCAAGGAAAGCTCCGGAGACACCCATGGGACAGATCCCACTCATCTTTAGGATCTAGCTGGTTATCCAAGGTGCGAGTTACAGAGTTGGGTCGAATGGCAATTCACTCTTTTCCACTTCGGAATAGATTTCAATATGGATCGCTCTGTTACCTTACAGGGGTTCCCGAACTTGTTCAAGTAGTTGCAAAAGTTGTTGACAATCAGATTTAACTTGAATTCTTTGATCTAGCTCTCATGGGTCAGCAGATTTAAATAAAAGGCAAATAAAGAAAATAAAAATGGATCATTCACCTAAAACAAAGATAGGGTAGGGTAAGGCAGAAAGAGAAGTTTATCAAACATCAACTATAAAACCCTAAACTGTCAATTTTATCTATGCTACTAGCTTCACAATAGAACAAATCAAAGAAGAAAGTGTCCAGTCAGTCTAAGATCACTTTCAACTAAGAGCACAAGGCAGAGTGAAACGGATCTAGCAAAAAATTACAAATCTAAGGGCATCTAGTTAAAACTGGTATCTTTTACCGGCAGCCTAGCTCACACAGTGAAGACAGAGCAATTAGAACAAACTTAACCTTCAAATCTATAATTTCCCCTAGCAGACAAGAGAACAACTGAAGCCTAACAGCATATTTAAACTTGATAACTCGGATTTACAGCATATATCTAATAAAATTTAAATGGAACGGATAACAAAAGAAGATACACTTATCACACTCGCAAAAGATTAGGCTCCCGGCCATGCTATCACGTAAAAGCTAAAGCACATCAACTCCAAGTCCGAAAACAAAGGATTTCACAAAATTTGCAAGAAATTGCTTATAAGCCTTTTATTTCTAAGTCTCCGCCTCCCGCGATTACATTTAAAATCTGTATTTATAGACTCAGGACAGACCCTGATCTTTTCAAAATATCTTGCTCAAACCCTAAATCTTATCACACTTAAACCCTAGGACCCGAGTTTTACAATAAAAATCCATTTAAAATCAAAGTCTAGATAGAACTTAACCCTTCGGAAAATCAGTGTAGTTAGCTGCCATAAATGGAGAAGATAAAATCTAAATCCACTTGCATTCATCCGCAGCTGCAAATAAATGCCTCCATTAATTCTGTTGGTGAGCCGGATGAGTCACCACTTCTCTCAGATCTAAACTTCGTAAAGCCATCCCTGTGTTGAAATTGTCTTCATGCTATCAAGTCTGCAATAAATTTGCTATTGAATGCTTTACCGACTTCTTCTCTTCTAGCATGGCGGTCCTTGACTAAATTCGCACTTTATCTTTGCCTTTATGGCCTTTCCCGGTTGTCCCGCAAGTTCCAGATGGAATCCTGCATGAAAGACAAAAAGATTAATTAGCTCTTTAATACAGATTAAATCCAAGCTTAAAACATTTAAATCAGATTAAAACCGCAAAATAAGCTTGCATGTCGGCTTCTGTTTGTCTGCCTCACGCTTTGACACGTGTCGCTACCTTGGGATGCCTTCTGTTTCAGCTGAAATGCACTTCTGGTCAACTTTGACTTTCTCTCTCCTACCGTGATTCTGCGACATGTCGCGAAATCGCGACCCTGCCAGCGCATCGACAACTTCTTCCCTCGTCGGCCGCGAAAACGTGACATGTCACGATTTCGCGACATGTCACAAAATCGCGCCTCTCGCTGGCGGCCGTATATCTTCCTCAAAACATGCAGCGCGTCGCTACAATTTTCTCCCTTCAGCTTCGAAACGTGCAGCACATCGCTGCAAGCTTCGGCCGCAATTTTGAGACACGCAGCGCATCGCTGCAACTTTTTCTTTCGACTTGGAAACATGCAGCGCATCGCTGCACCCATTAGCCCGTGATTTTGAGACGTGCAGCGCATCATTGCAATTTTTGGACTTAGCCAATTTTTCATTTATCCTCAACAAAAATGGGACATGTCGCGATTTCGCGACATGTCGCCAAATCGCACTCCTCCGTACTGATTTCTTCTCTCTCCTCCGGTAGACAACGATTTTGCGACACAAAAATGACTTGGCGGATTTTTGACTCTTCAGCCCACTTTCTCTCTCCTGCCGTGAAAATGATACATGTCGCGATTTCGTGACATGTCGCAAAATCGTGCCCTTCTGTACAGTTCATCTTCTCTCTCCAAAAGCTGTCGCGATTTCGCGACATGTCGCGAAATCGCGCCCTTTCTGGCACTTAGCCAATTTTCATGCATTTTCTCTCTCCTACCATGAAAATGCGACATGTCGCGATTTCGTGACATTTTTCTCCCCGAATTTCTCTCTCCTCATCCTGCAGCGATTTCGCGACGCTTTCCAAAAATGGAAATGTCGCGATATCGCGAAACTTCCAAAAATGGAAAGTGTCGCGATATCGCGACACTTTTCCGACTTAGCTGCATTTTGATTTACCTGTCGCGATATCGTGACATTTTCGAAAATGAAAGTGTCGCGATATCGCGACACTACCAAAAATGGAAAGTTTGATTTTTCATGAATTTATGCAACTGTTTTCTGGATTTTCTCGGTATCGGTGCAATATTTTCTTAGGCATGAATGATTTCTAGCATGTAAAAAGTGAATTCTTGGATAACACAGCTAGAATGCAAGAAAAAACACAACTTTAAAAAGGAGGCAAGCAAAATCTGGATTTAAAACTGAAAATGACCAAGAGGGTCCCTGCTGCAAAATGGTATTTCAGGGCTTTCAAGAGGATTGGAATCTCATTTTTCAGTGGGGGTGTGTTGCTTATCAACAAATGGCGATATCTGCGGGTAAAATAGTAGCACTATTTTAGAACCCAAGACTCTGGTTTCAAAACAAAAAGACCATGCATCATGCCTTGCCACAGACATTCTTCACAATAAATTGACTGCTAACTGCCAGCTGTTAAAATTTTCCAAGGACATACTGGGCTGGATTACTTCAAGGAAGATTTCTGATGTGCAATTTCAAAAGGTGTAAAACTTTCTTCAAGGATGACTGAATTGATTGATAACTTTGGACTCATCAACTTTTCTAGATTGTAAAAGGGGAAACCGAGTAGAGCTCTGTTTACTAGTTTAGCCTTTTACAGCCTAGACAGAGTTACCCTTTAGATTTACACGACCCAATTTATAACTGCAGGGCAGAATCTAATATTGGCTGCCTCTTTTAATTGTAACTCTCTTTTTTTCTCTTTTTTTCTTCTTATATCTCTCTTTTTGAAATATATCACTATCTGAAATGCTTTTAGGGAAATAACAATATTCTTTTATTTTTGATCAATCTGGAACTGTTTCAGTCTAGGCATTGATAGCCTCTGTGGATACCCAAATAATTGCATGAACCATAGTCCCCTCTCATAACTAGCTTTTCTTGGATTCCCCGAGAGTTCCTCCAACTAAACAAAGATAGCAGCTTTTTCTATCATTAAAACAACTGTGGCAAGTAAGACACAAGATCCCATCATCTCTCTACCTTTGTCCCGAATAACAAAATAGCTCTACAGTTCATAGTAAGCGGACTATCTCAATTAGAATAATGAACAGAATGGGGTACTGGATTGTGGATTTATCAGCTCAGAATAAGACAATCTTCAGTAGGCTGACTTTTCATTGATTGCTTAGGCAGAGGTTAAAATACAGAATATTTCAGAAGCCAAAAGACTTTGCACAGACTTCCAAAGACAGACACAGGCTTCAAAAGCAAGACAGAATAAAAACCTGCATTGCATCGCAAATAAAACTGCACAAGCAACTAAGACTAAAACTAAAACTAAAGACTGTACAGACAGCAAAGAAAAAGAAATGCAGGGAAGAAAATAAAAACTGTACAGGCAATAAAAGAAACAAACTAAAAAAATTGAAGCAAAGCAACTAAAACTGCTAAACTACAGCAAAGCTAAATTGCAACAACACTGAAATAAACTAAAGCAAATGAAACAAATTAAACTGCAACTATACAGACAGCAAAGAAAAATAACTGCAAGGAAGAAAAGACTGTACAGACTAAAATAAAAGCAAGCTAAAAATAAAAAGACAAAGAAAGGAAATAAAAAGCACTGACAAAAGAAATAAACTGCACAAGCTAAAATTGAAAAACAATTAAAGAAAACTGAAAAACTGCAACTGTACAGAAAACTAAAGATTAAAAATAAGATGAAGCAACTAAAAGAACTGCAGAGCATTAAAATTAAACTGAAACAGATTAAAACTGTACAGACATTTAAAAATAAAACTGCACTGACAAAGAAATAAAACTGAAAAACAAAAGACTTACTTACAATGCATACATATGTTACAACTTCCCTTCATACTCAAAAAAAATGCAGCAGTTGGGAAAGCAGAGAAATGGTGCCTTAAAAAAAATTTGACCATGCAAGTAATTTAAAAAAATTACCTTTCAGGTCCTGTTGACGAAATGCACTCCAGACTGTGCTTCAAAAATTTGCTATCCCGGGAAAGACTTGGGTTTATCGTCTTCCTCGTCCCATTTGAAAAACAAATCTGCAACTCCTTCAAATTAAACAAATCATATAATAACAAATCATATGATAACATGTTTATGCTTCTAATTGAAGGGTTTGCAGAGTTCTTTCAAAAGGACTGAATGTAAAAAACCCCCAGGATCAAATACTTTAAAATCTTGATAGACCCAGACCACCACATCTTCAAAATTATGTGACAACTGAAAGAAATCATGTTTTATCTGTATGCCCTGGTTCTTAACAACTTGAACATTTTGTGGTTGCTGCACTGCTTCAATATCCAGGACTTCAATTTTTATCCCTCTAGAAGGATGTTTACAATTTTCCTTTTCACCTGAGCCTTGCCTAGATTTAACCTCATCAATGTGTAATACCCAACTGTCACTGTTCTGATGGTTTAGGGCTGTAACTGTTCTCACCTTTTCAGTTGCCAAATTATAAACTCTAATATCTCGCATCAACACAGCTTTATAGCCTTATATTTGATATTATGTTCGGAAGTTGCGGGCTTATGTTGAGACAGTTCATCAATTCCAAGTTGGCTGCCCACATTCATATTTACTATCTTTTCCTCCTTTTCCTGAAATCCAACAGGTGGTCTAGAGTAAGCCTCAATCAAGTTAACCTTTTCAACAATCTGAGGCAGTTCATGGAGGGTGATGTCAGCTTTAAGTTCCCTCATATCCTCAATGATGTTATCATCCTCAGTTACTTCTGCATAGTGATATTGAATCTCACTTTTATCATCCTCTGATGAGGAAGGATCATTATTAAGTTCTGGACTCTGACATCTCAAATTATAACTGCCTATTTTTAACTGTTGAAAATCTTGCATTTCATCCACAGGAGTCTCTACAAGACTTTCTGACTCTTCGGGAAAAGTGACAGAATCTGAAACCCTGGTTGTACTATTTTTGGATGAACTAGAAACATCAATATTTCTTTGATCTCTAGGAAAATTTAACTCACCAGGAAAAACTTCAGATTTGGGTGGTGCCAGATCACAACTGTTTACCTCAAGCACCTGCACTTTGAACTTGTCAAAACTTTTCTCTGTATTTTGCACATGCTGAGTGGATGTCACAGTTAACGAAGTCTCATTGGGTAGAGCATGACATGTTGGCACTAACTCATGATGTGGAATGGGGTCTGGAACATGCATGTTCTGTGTAACATAGGATATCAAAGGACTGCTCGTAATTTGAGGCCCTAACCGTCTTTCAAGAATTATGGCTTCTTTATAAGCACTCGCCAGGGTTGTGATATTGGTGTCTCTCCCGAGGAAAATAGAGGTCATCGAATCCAATGCATTCTTGTAGATTTCTAAGGCCGGATTTGCATTTGGGATGTAATGGCCAGTCATTCTACTGTAAGCTCTTTGGAACCTCATATTGAAAGACCTGACAGTTTCTCCCGACTCTCTCTTGATGCTGGAAAATTGTTGGTATAAAATGCTGGGATCTATCACTTCACCGAACTGTGATATAAAAGCTTTCTCTAGGTCATCCCAGCTAGTAATGGAATTGCTGGTGAGGTTTAAAAACCAGTCATAAGCTCCCTCCTGGAGAGTGAACGGGAACAATCTGCAGGCCACATCTTCATGCTGTATATTTAACAATCTTAGAGCATTTTTAAAAGCTAGCAGGTGTTCTTCTATAGTTCTTGTCCCATCATGTTTGTACCTGGGGAGATATCTTTCCGGGCTTCTGGGCAAGTCATGGGCTATACCCGGGATGTTCAAAGCAGTGGGGCCCAACCAATTTGCCATTATTACTTGGCTGACAATGATGTTCTGATTTGTAATTGGATAACTGCAAGTGATGATAGAACTGTTCTTAACAAACCACTGAACTAAAGGCCTTCTCTGGCAATTTTAAAAACTGTACTGACAACTTTCAAAACTGTACTGACAATTTACAAAAATTGTCCGGAGTTCACTGTGGGTCCTTCAAATGTTGGTATTATGCCCTTACAATACTTGAATCGAGTTCATGCCCTCATTCTAGCGCCAATTGGGTTTTTGGTCAGGCTTTCATGCACACCCCGGGAAAGGATGAGGCAAGGAAAGCTCCGGAGACACCCACGGGACAGATCCCACTCATCTTTAGGATCTAGCTGGTTATCCAAGGTGCGAGTTACAGAGTTGGGTCAAATGGCAATTCACTCTTTTCCGCTTTTGGAATAGATTTCAATATGGACTGCTCTGTTACCTTACAGGGGGTTCCTGAACTTGTTCAGTAGTTGCAAAAGTTGTTGACAATCAGATTTAACTTGAATTCTTTGATCTAGCTCTCATGGGTCAGCAGATTTAAATAAAAGGCAAATAAAGAAAATAAAAATGGATCATTCATCAAAAAAAAAAAGAGGGTAGGGTAAGGCAGAAAGAGAAGTTTATCAAACATCAACTATAAAACCCTAAACTGTCAATTTTATCTATGCTACTAGCTTCACAACAGAACAAATCAAAGAAGAAAGTGTCCAGTCAGTCTAAGATCACTTTCAACTAAGAGCACAAGGTAGAGTGAAACGGATCTAGCAAAAAATTACAAATCTAAGGGTAGCTGGTTAAAACTGGTATCTTTCACCGGTAGCCTAGCTCACACAGTGAAGACAGAGCAATTAGAACAAACTTAACCTTCAAATCTGTAATTTCCCCTAGCAGACAAGAGAACAATCGAAGCCTAACAAAGATATTTAAACTTGATAACTCAGATTTACAAGATATATCTAATAAAATTTAAATAGAACGGATAACAAAAGAAGATACACTTATCACACTCTGCAAAAGATTAGGCTCCTGGCCATGCTATCACATAAAAGCTAAAGCACATCAACTCCAAGTCCAAAAACAAAGGATTTCACAAAATTTGCAAGAAAATGCTTATAAGCCTTTTATTTCTAAGTCTTCGCCTCTCGCGATTGCATTTAAAATCTGTATTTATAGACTCAGGACAGACCCTGATCTTTTCAAAATATCTTGCTCAAACCCTAAATCTTATCGCACTTAAACCCTAGGACCCGGGTTTTACAATAAAAATCCATTTAAAATCAAAGTCTAGATAGAACTTAACCCTTCGGCAAATCGCATGCGCTTAGTCGCCATAAATGGAGAAGATAAAATCTAAATCCACTTGCATTCATCCGCAGCCTACAAATAAATGCCTCCATTAATTCTCGCCGGTGAGCCGGATGAGTCACCACTTCTCTCGGATCTGATCTCCGTAAAGCCATCTCTTGTGTTGAAATTGTCTTCATGCTATCAAGTCTGCAATAAATTTGCTATTGAATGCTTTACCGGCTTCTTCTCTTCTAGCATGGCGGTCCTTGACTAAATCCGCACTTTATCTTTGCCTTTATGGCCTTTCCCGGTTGTCCCGCAAGTGCCAGATGGAATCCTGCATGAAAGACAAAAAGATTAATTAGCTCTTTAATAAAGATTAAATCCAAGCTTAAAACATTTAAATCAGATTAAAACCGCAAAATAAGCTTGCATGTCGGCTTCTGTTTGTCTGCCTCACGCTTTGACACGTGTCGCTACCTCGGGATGCCTTCTGTTTCAGCTGAAATGCAATTCTGGTCAACTTTGACTTTCTCTTTCCTGCCGTGATTCTGCGACATGTCGCGATTTCGCGACATGTCACGAAATCGCGACCCTGCCAGCGCATCGGCAACTTTTTCCCTTGTCGGCCGCAAAAATGTGACATGTCACGATTTCGTGACATGTCGCAAAATCGCGCCTCTCGCTGGCGGCCGTACATCTTCCTCAAAACGTGCAGCGCGTCACTACAATTTTCTCCCTTCAGCTTCGAAACATGTAGCGCGTCGCTGCAAGCTCCGGCCGTGATTTTGAGACACGCAGCGCATCGCTGCAAATTTTTCTTTCGACTTGGAAACATGCAGCGCATCGCTGCACCCTTTAGCCCGAGATTTTGAGACGTGCAGCGCATCACTGCAATTTTCGGACTTAGCCAAATTTTCATTTATCCTCAGCGAAAATGGGACATGTCGTGATTTCGTGACATGTCGCCAAATCGCGCTCCTCCGTACTGATTTCTTCTCTCTCCTCCGACAGACAGCAATTTTGCGACACAAAAATGACTTGGCAAATTTTTGACTCTTCAGCCCACTTTCTCTCTCCTACCGCGAAAATGATACATGTCACGATTTCGTGACATGTCGCAAAATCGTGCCCTTCTGTACAGTTCATCTTCTCTCTCCAAAAGTTGTCGCGATTTCGCGACATGTCGCGAAATCGCGCCCTTTCTGGCACTTAGCCGATTTTCATGCATTTTCTCTCTCCTACCGCGAAAATGCGACATGTCACGATTTCGCGACATTTTTCTCCTCGGCTTTCTCTCTCCTCATCCTGCAGCGATTTCATGACACTTCCAAAAATGGAAAGTGTCGCGATTTCGCTACGCTTTTCCGACTTAGCTGCATTTTGATTTACCTGTCACGATATCGCGACATTTCTGAAAATGGAAGTGTCGCGATATCGCGACACTACCAAAAATGGAAAGTTTGATTTTTCATGAATTTATGCAACTGTTTTCTGGATTTTCTCGATACCGATGCAAGATTTTCTTAGGCATGAATGATTTATAGCATGTAAAAAGTGAATTCTTGGATAACACAGCTAGAATGCAAGAAAAAGCACAACTTTAAAAAGGAGGCAAGCAAAATCTGGATTTAAAACTGAAAATGACCAAGAGGGTCCCTGCTGCAAAATGGTATTTCAGGGCTTTCAAGAGGATTGGAATCTCATTTTTCAGTGGGGGTGTGTTGCTTATCAACAAAAACCAAGTCATTTGTCGACTGGTCTAGAAGCCTTTCAAACATGGGTTGTGTGTCGACTTGGCTTGGAAGAAATGTTATTTTGTTAATTTTGCAAAACAAAGGGGGGAAAACAAGAAATTGTATTTCTTTTTCAAAATTGTAACACAAAAGTGAGGAGCACTTAAAAAAAATCAAACTTGTTAAATTTTCAAAACAAAAAGTAAAGGCAATTGTTTTATGCCACATTCTTTGCAAATTTGAAAAATAAAAGGAGACATAAAATATCAAATTTTTGCACAGCACAAAACCAAATTTTGTTGGAAAAGCTAAGTAAATAAGGTGCATTTTTTATATTACTTGACACCTTCATTTAAAATTGGCAAAATTAGGTGCATTTTTGGTTGCATCCGACACCTATGTGATAAGAATTTTGTGGGCATTCTTGTTTTATTATTGCATTATTTTTTTGCAATTATAAGTCATAAAATCAAGAACATTCATAACCCCAAAATTTCACAATAATTTGTGTAATTCATTTGCACAAGTATAAGCCATTTGTAAAATTGATATTCTCTCCTTAAAAATTCTAAAAATCACTCTTATTTGTTTGGCTTAATATCCTCAAACTAATTATTCCTCTTTAAAGAGAATTTTCTGTTGGCAATTTTTGGTACTTTGGTTACATTGCCTTTGCTCAAGTGTATAAGTGTCATTGATGTCAAGAAGCTCTTGAAGTAATTTGATTTGATGTCAAATAATTTGTTTTGATGATGGTTACGTCATGATAGTTTCAAAGGTCTTTTGTAAACCCCAAGTTGACAGGTTTAAATATTACAGGTGGATGCATTAGTTTAATGCATTTGGGTCCAGGAGGAAGTATTTATTTAAATAATTAAAAACCTTGTTAAGCTTCCCTTTAATTATTTTTAAATAAATATTAAATTATTGTTTGCAATGGGTTCTCCTAACCCATGGCGCTATGTTTTAAGATTGTGGGTGCTAGCCAAGACCTTCGTCGACGTGTTAAACTCCTCGTCGACGTCAAGAGATTATGGTAAAAATGCATATAAATCTCCCTTGATGAAAATCAAGAATAATCCAATCCACATTTTGAAAAGAGTTGCTTGCTGTGAATTCGTGATCTATTGTTCGATTTCTTCCTCGCTGTGATTTCATGATCCGTTGTTTGGATTTCTTCTCCGATTGTGTCTTCGCCATTTTTGTAAACCTGTCGTTCAACTATGTCTTCACCATTTTTGTAACCTGCTATTCGACTGTGTCTTCGTCATTTTCGTGAATCCATTGTTCATTTTTTTTGTACTCATCGTTTGTCGTAAATCCGTCGTAAGGTTTTTGTCTTCGTGTTCACGTCAGAAGAAAGGGAGGCACTGTTGTTTTATTTAATCCCTGGCGTAGAAGGAACAAGGCTAATAGCATGAGGTTTAAACCTCACTGGGCACCTTTGGTGCACCGATAGCGGCTAGGCTGTAGGCGCACTACCTGAACAGGAGGTTTCATGTTCGAATAATGCAAAAGGGTTTTACATAGTGAAGTGGACGTAGCGGGTGGTGTTAGAATTCGTGCGCAATTTCTCCATAGCATGGTTTTTGATGTTGACCAAGGTACTTTCAAAATTAATTTTTGCTAAGTGTATTTTACGGATGGAGGAAGTTTATTAGAGGGCAAAACAACTTAGGAGTTATAAGGAGTTTAAAGCTTGTTTTATTTTTGATAAAAGATTCTTTTGAAGGTGTTGTTTGAAATATCTTATTGCATTCTTATGAGAGATAAATTTTATTTTTGATAAGACTATAAGGGAGAAATAAGGTGTATAAGGGATAAATTTTTTCTTGTAATGTTGAGAGTGCTTTTGGTTGATTATGGAAATGAAAGCATGATGTTTTAAGGTTAAAATTGCTTCTTGTGTGAAGTTGTGAAACCTTAAGTTGGGCTTACTCCTTTGTTGATGATTTGAAAAGTTGTGTGTGCTCTTGTGATTTGAGTTGGTGGATGCTTTTTGTTCAAACAATATTGGAGAGAAAAGGAGTTCTACTTGTTTCCTTTTTTGATGTTGATTGTGAAATGCTTCAAGGTTGTGTTTTGAGTTGAATGGTGTTGATTGAACCTTGGTTGATGAGCATTGTTGTTGAAGCCCTATTTGATGGTGGAAAGATCATGAGTATCATTGTTATGTGATTCTTTGCATAATTGGCAATTGTTGGGGTTTCATGTTCTTGAAAGAAAGCATTCTATCTTATCCAATTCTGAATTGAGATTGAGTTTGAGTTGAGCATTGAAATTGAGATTGAGTTTGAGTTGAGCATTGAAATTGAGTTTGAGCTGAGTTGATTTGAGTTGAGGTTTGAGATTGGGAGTTGAGTATAGGACATATTGAGTCTCTAACAATTCTCTTTATGCTTCTATGAGTTTGATAAATCACATTGGGTCTCTAACAATTCACCTTGTGATTTCCTACTAAGAATTTTTTTTTTCTTGGTGAGCTTGCTGAGTTTTGGACAGGTTTCGGTGGGGACTTGTGAGCAGTTTTGGATAGGTTTCGATGGGGACTTGTGAGCAATTTTGGATAGGTCCTATCAAAGGACTTGTGAGAAGATTTGGACAGGTCCTAGAAGAGGACTTGTGAGCTGAGTTTGATAGTTCTATCAGAGAACTTGAGGACAGAGGTGCACTGGTTCTTTGAGAAGAACCTGAGGACAGATTTGGCAAGTCTTTGAGAAGGCTTGTGTGCAGAGGATTGATTTGTTCAAGCGTTGGACAGATATGACGGACAAAGGAAGACTTGTACTAGACCGACTGACTGTGTTTGGTACTGGTTGCTGAGCTACTATGGACGTGATCATAGAAGGCAGAGGTCTCTTAGGCTAAGCATTGAGGACAGGAGGTCTTCGGTGGAAAGGATTTCCACGTGCTGGTAAGAGGTAGAGGCAGTTGATCTTCTGAGGGATCATTTATAGAGTAGAGGGGAACGTATCTCCTTTGAGCAGAGGCTCATAAATTTTGATTAGGTGAAGGCGTCTCCTTTGGGCCGAGGCTCATAAATATTGTAATTAGGAAGGATTCCCAAAGAACTTTGAGGAAATTTTTAGAGAAAAGTTTTGTGGACGTAGCCCAACCTTTTTGGGTGAACCATGTTAAAAATGGGTCTTCAATGTGTGATGCTTTCTGTCTTGATTAATTTTGTGTTGATGCCACTGCTATCTAAAGTTAAAATTATTAATTGGTTAAGTCTTATACTGTTCACCCCCCTCTCAGTATAAGTCCATGTTATTCATTTGGTATCAGAGCAAGTCTCTCCAGAAAGAGCCTAACAGCTTGGAGAAGGATCTATCAGAGGAACATACAGATTCAAAAAGAGATGAAGAGGTTGAGTTCGATCTCAAAGGTGAATTCTTCTTGGATTTAAGAAAGTTTGAGAAATTCAGGGAAGAGAATTTTGTTCTCAAGCATCAATGTCAGGAAGAAGAGATAGCAAGATCAGAATTGTCTCAAAGTGTTATAGACTTCAAAATTCTAGCTAAAGAAGGGAAGAAGGTTGAACAGGTTCTCAAAGGAAAGGAAGCTAATTGTGAGAAACTAGAAGAAGAGGTTATGTCTCTTAGAGTGAAGTTGGAACAGTTGGCTCTTAGACAGAATACTCCGTGTGAAAAGCAAAAGAAGGATGGTATCACCATTCAAGAAATAGGGGCTTCAAGCAAGATCAATCTTCATCCTGAAGAGCGGTGGATTCCAGTTGGTCACAAGAAGAACAATCATCCAAGGCATCAAAACAAGTTACGTAATACTTTCCATGGCTATTGTTTTTCCTATAAGAAATTTGGTCACAAAGCTATGCATTGCAATAAGTCTATGAATAGCCATAGTAAGAAAAATGTTAACTCTTTTGCACCTCTTATGAATAAAGATGTCATGTGTTACAAGTGCAATAATTTTGGGCATATAGCAAGGATGTGCAGTTTGGATAGATCTAGCCTTGAGTTCACTAAAAAGAGAAATGAGATCAAACTACTTTTCAATAAGTCAATGATAGTTCAAACTGCTTTTCATGCTCAAGACAAAGTAGAGAAATGGTATATTGATAGTGGATGTTCAAAACATATGACTGGTGAAAATAAAAAGTTTTTGGTCTTAAAAGAAAAAAACAGAGGAACAATCAGTTTTGGAGATAACAGGTCAGCTAAAATCTGTGGTAAAGGGACTCTTAGTTTGGATGGGAAATCCAAAACAAAAAATGTGATTTATGTAGAAGGCCTAAGACATAATATTCTAAGTGTGAGTCAAATTTGTTATCAAGGGCACATAGTATCTTTCTTTTCAGATAGATGGAAAACTCATTGCTAGTGCTACAAGGACTCCAAACAATCTTTACATGCTAAGTGAGATAAAAAAGGAAAAGTGTTTTCTAACTCAAGAATATGAGAGTTGGTTATGGCATAAAATATTGGGGCATTTGAGCTTTGATAATCTTGTCAATATTAGTAACAAGGAAGCAGTTAGAGACTTACCCAAAATAAAAAGGCCCCATAACATCATTTGCGGTCCTTCTGAACATGGAAAATAGATTAGAACCAGTTTCAAATAAAAAGGGTATAATTCTTCAAAACCATTGGATCTTATTCATACTGATTTATGTGGCCCTACCAGAACTCAGAGCATTCAGGGAGAAAGCTACTTCATGTTGTTTATAGATGATTATTCTAGAATGACTTGGGTTACTTTTCTCAAAGAAAAATCTAAATATTTTGAAAAAATTAAAGCTTTCAAAGAAATGATTGAAAATGAGACTGACAAGAGAATCAAATGCTTAAGATCAGATAGAGGAGGAGAGTTCACTTCAAATGAATTTGTGGAATACTGTGAGCATATTCAGCAGCAAGAACTCCTCAACAAAATGGAGTAGCTGAAAGGAAAAATAGAACTATTGAAAATATGGCTAGAGCTATGTTAAATGAGTCAAAACTTTCAGATGGCTTTTGGAAAGAGGTAGTCAGTACAACAGTCTACATTATCACCAAGGCCTAACTTAGAGTCAATCATCATAAAACTCCTTATGAGTTGTGGAAAGGAAGAGCAGCTACAAAAAAATACTTCAAAGTATTTGGGAGTAAGTGCTTCATCAGAAGGAAAGATCAAAATTTGGGTAAGTTTGATCCTAGATGTGATGAGGGAATATTTCTTGGGTATTCCAGCAGAAGCAAGGCCTATAGATGCTTCAACAAAAGAACTCAAACAGTTATAGAGAGCATAAATGTAACAGTTGATGAAAAGATAGGAATAAGAGAACCAGTCCAAGAACTCAGTGATGAAATTTTTCAAGAAGAATTCAGAGAGGTTTCAGATGAAGAAGAGGAAAGACAACAAATGCTTCTCAAAACTCCTTCACTGTATGTTCAGAAACATCATCCCAAAGATTTGATCATTGGTGATCCAAATAGCAGGAAAACAAGAAGAAGATTCATTCCCTCACATGATTCTATAAATATTTTATTATTATCTTAGATTGAGCCAAAATATTTCAGTGAAGCATGTGCAGATAAGTTTTGGGTAAAAGCAATGGATGAAGACCTAAATCAAATAGAGAAAAGTGAAACTTGGGAATTGGTTCCAAGACCTAAGGACAAGAATGTCATTGGCACAAAATGGATATTCAAAAATAAACTCAATGAGGATGGAAATATTGTCAGAAACAAAGCAAGGTTAGTCTGCAAAGGTTATGCTCAAGTAGAAGGTGTTGATTTCGAAGAGACGTTTTCTCCTATTGCTCGTCTTGAAGCTATCAGAATGTTTTTGTCCCTTTCAAGCTTTAAATCATTCAAGGTATATCAAATGGATGTAAATTAATCTTTTCTAAATGGGGTGTTGGAAGAAGAAGTCTACATAGAACAGCCAGAAGGAGTGTCTCTCTCAAAATAGTCAGACTATGTGTGTAAATTGAAAAAGGCCTTGTATGGGTTAAAGCAAGCACCTAGGGCTTGGTACTCAACACTTGACAGGTATCTTCATGAGCAAGGCTTCAGGAAAGGTGTGGCAGATAGCAATTTGTATATTAAGAATGAAGGTGATGATATGTTGATTGTGGTTGTCTATGTTGATGATATTATTTTTTGGGGAAATAATACTTAGATGTGCAAAGATTTTTCTAACACCATGCAGAAGGAATTTGAGATGTCTATGATTGGAGAGCTTTCATTCTTTTTAGGTCTTCAAATTTCTCAATCAAAAGATGGTATATTTCTCTCTCAAGGAAAGTATATCAAAGAAATGTTGAAGAAATTTGGGATGATGGACAACAAACTAGTGTGTACTCCAATGATTACAGGGTGCAATATGAGTAAATATGATGAATCTCCAGCGACAGATCGGAGTTTGTACAAATCAATGATTTGTAGTTTATTATATGTTACAGCTACCAAAACAGATATCATGTAGGCAGTTGGGTTAGTAGCAAGATTTTAGGCAGCTCCTAAAGATTCTCATGTTATGGCAGTTAAGAGGATATTCAGATATCTGAAGGGCACTATGGAATTTGGGCTTTGGTATCTCAAAGGTGATGATTTCACTCTCATAGCTTATACAGATGCAGATTGGGTAGACAGTATTGATGATAGGAAAAGCACTAGTGTTGGAGCATTCTTTCTGGGAAAGAGTTTGGTTTCTTGGCTAAGTAAGAAACAACCTTCAGTTTCCTTATCTACAGCAGAGGCTGAATACATAGCAGCAGTGGCTGGGTGTACATAGGTTTTATGGATGAAAACCACCTTGGAGGATTTCAAAGTCAAGCATGAACAACCCATATCCATACTTTGTGATAATACAAGTGCCATAAGTATTTCCAAAAATCCGGTTATGCACTCAAGGACAAAGCATATTTCCATCAAGTATCACTTTCTAAGGGAGAAAGTGCAAGACAAGCAAGTCAAGGTAGAGTATGTGTCTACTAAAGAGCAGATTGTAGATATCTTCACCAAACCTCTTCCAAGAGATACGTTTGAGTATCTAAGGGAGAAATTGGGAGTTGTACTCCCACCCAGAATTAATCACCTCATCAGGAGGTGGGGGAGGGACTAAGCTAAGAGGCTCATTCTTAGTCTCGAGCCCCAAAGGTGACCCTTTGCCATTGATGACAAAGGGGGAGAGATATGAGTAAGGGGGAGAGCTTCAAAGTGAAGAGGAGAGCTTCAAGTCAAGGGGAGAAAAACTTCAAAGGAAGATTCTCAATTGTGGGCATAGTTGGTTAGTTGTTAGCATAGTTGGTTTCAGTTTTGGCTCTTGAGAAGTGTTTTCAATAAAGGTTTGCCATCAATGACAAAGGGGGAGATTGTTGGCAATTTTGGGTACTTTGGGTACATTGATTTTGCTCAAGTGTATAAGTTGTCATTGATTTCAAGAAGCTCTTGAAGGAATTTGATTTGATGTCAAATAATTTGTTTTGATGAAGGTTACGGCATGACAGTTTCAAAGGTCTTTTGTAAACCCCAAGTTGGTAGGTTTAAAGATTACAGGTGGATGCATTAGTTTAATGCATTTGGGTCCAGGAGGAAGTATTTATTTAAATAATTAAAAACCTTGTTAAGGTTCCCTTTAATTATTTTTTAATAAATATTAAATTATTCTTTGCATAATTGGCAATTGTTGGGGTTTCATGTTCTTGAAAGAAAGCATTCTATCTTATCCAATTCTGAATTGAGATTGAGTTTGAGTTGAGCATTGAAATTGAGATTGAGTTTGAGTTGAGCATTGAAATTGAGATTGAGTTTGAGTTGAGCATTGAAATTGAGATTGAGTTTGAGTTGAGCATTGAAATTGAGTTTGAGCTGAGTTGATTTGAGTTGAGGTTTGAGATTGGGAGTTGAGTATAGGACATATTGAGTCTCTAACAATTCTCTTTATGCTTCTATGAGTTTGATAAATCACATTGGGTCTCTAACAATTCACCTTGTGATTTCCTACTAAGAAAGTTTTTTTTCTTGGTGAGATTGCTGAGTTTTAGAAAGGTTCTGGTGGGGACTTGTGAGCAGTTTTCAATAGGTTTTGATGGGGACTTGTGAGCAGTTTTGGATAGGTCCTATCAGAGGACTTATGAGAAGATTTGGACATGTCCTAGCAGAGGACTTGTGAGCTGAGTTTGATAGTTCTATCAGAGAAATTGAGGATAGAGGTGCACTGGTTCTTTGAGAAGAACCTAAGGACAAATTTGGCAAGTCTTTGAGAAGGCTTGTGTGTAGAGGATTTATTTTTTCAAGCGTTGGATAGATCTGACAGACAAAGGAAGACTTGTACTAGACCGACTGACTATGTTTGGTATAGGTTGTTGAGCTACTATGGACGTGATCATAGAATGCAGAGGTCTCTTAGGCTAAGCATTGAGGACAGGAGGTCTTCGATGGAAAGGAGTTCCACGTGCTGGAAAGAAGTAGAGGCAGTTGATATTCTGAGGGATCATTTCCAGAGCAGAGGGGAAGGTATCTCCTTTGAGTAGAGGCTCATAAATTATAATTAGGGGAAGTTATTTCATTTGGGCCGAGGCTCATAAATATTGTGATTAGGAAGGATTCCCAAAGAACTTTGAGGAAAATTTTAGAGAAAATTTTTGTGGATGTAGCCCAGCATTTTTGGGTGAACCAGGTTAAAAATGGGTCTTCAATGTGTGATGCTTTCTGTCTTGATTAATGTTGTGTTGATGCCACTGATAGCTAAAGTTAAAATTATTAATTGGTTAAGTCTTATACTGTTCACCCCCCCTCTCAGTATAAGTCCATGTTCTTCATTTTTAGGCAGGTGCCATTAAATATATTTTTGAGTGAATTCTCTTTCACCTCTTATTTTTTTGTCTTAAATATCCTCAAACTAATCATATTTCTTCAAAGAGAGTTTTCAGGTAGGTGTCATTAAATACCACTTAAGAGTGAAAGAAAGATCATCTTAGTACAAATTCTAGGACCTTCATAATGGCAACTATCAATAAATACTTAAATGATACACAATTGCTTAAAGGTCCTAACTATTCAGCATGGAAAACTAAGATGAAATCCATGCTAAATGTAGAGGAAATGTGGGATTTAGTAGATGGCACTGAATCAATACCCACATCAGTAGGAGTAGATCATAAAGCATGGGACAAAAAGAATAATCATCTTCTCATGTTGATCATCCTAACTACTACTGATGAGATCCAACCTCACATAAGTGAAGCTAAAACTGGTAAAGATGCATGGGATGCACTTTGTACCATTTTTGAATACAAGAATCAATTGAATATTCTAAACCTTCAAACATAGCTTCATAAACTCCATATGAAGTTAGGAGAATCAATAGAACTATTCCTCTACAGAGTGGTAGAACTAAAGTCAAAGCTAAATGCTTTAAGAGACAAATTAGAAGATAATATTCTGACTTTAGTAATATTGAGGGCTCTTCCTAAATCCTATAAGATGTTAATAACATCCCTTAATGTATCTCAAATATCATTCACCTTTGTGGAGTTAGTCAATTTGCTTCAAACAAAGGAAGAAAATAAACTCCAAGGCGATGAAGTGTCAAACAATGCACTTTACTCAAACAATCAGGGTGAAAATAAGAAAGGAAAATTTTAGAGGGAGGATCATCTTCAAAAGGTAAGGGGAAGAAAACTCAAAATAATTTTTGTTCGCATTGTGTTGGCATTTTTGCCACATTGAAATTTTGTTGTAAATTTTCTAGTAAAACTTACAAATGCTTCTTGAGTGTTTTCGCACATTGAACATTATTTTTTGAAGTTTTTTGATGGGTGTAATTTTGGGTGCAATCAAAGTAAAATACTTTTTCTCCGAAATGTTTTGGTCCGAAATGCCCTTTTCGCTCTCCGAAATACCCTTTTCGCTTTCCGAAATGCCTTTTTCGCTCCAAAATATAATAAATATTTCTCCTTTTAGGCATTTCATTGGTGCAACTATTCTACCGACAGTTTTTATTAATTTTCAAAGAAATGAAGTTTCCAAGATTGGTTCTACTTATGGCGGTAGAAGATCTTCCAAAGAAAAAGACAAATATTGGGGTAAAATTTCATTCACACAGGATAAAAGTATTAAGTGCACATTCCAAGCAAAAGCTCGTTTCAGGCGAATTGAAGATGAGGGCTCATTTTGGGTGAAGTTTCATGTTTCCAATAAAAATATTCTTTGAAAAAGGATTAAGATTGATAAAATTAATTCTTGTGGCAATTTTATCACCAAAACTGCCAGGTGCTTTTGATTCTAGTGCAATATTGTTCATTTTTGAGGCACCGACCACTTCGTGGGTATGCATTTCCAAGGCACCACCATAGAGAATGAAATCAGATCGTTGATTCCTGCTGAAGCTTGATATGCCATGTGATAAAATCAGTAGATATTTCCTTTGGCATTTGTTCATTGGTTCATGGTTGTTACCGAGGTGAGAGTTGCTGCTATTGGTGTCTGAGTGGCCGACACCTTGCCTCCATATGTATTTAATGAAAGAGGCGAAAACCTCTATAAATACTAATCAAAGTTCTATTTGTAAACAAGGTTGGATATTTTGCAAGAAAACTTCTTAAGTTCTCTGCATCAATAGAAGAGACTTGGCTTCTAAAATTTGCAAGCATTATTATGTGTGTGATTTCCTTCTATTTTTAAAGCATTTCTTTTTATGCTCATGTTCCTGCTGTTAAGTTTCAAATTCTATTTTTGGATTTAAAACATTGTTGGTGAGTGAGTAAGTACTGAAATGCGATCTGAGGGTTGTCCCTACAAAGGTGTGAGTAAAATTCTGTTGCTTTCCTTCTGTTATATGTTGTTATAAAACTTGGTGGAATTTTTGTTGTTAGTCTACCTCAATCTTACATTTTTGGCCTGTGGCCATATTTCCCATCTCTTTTCGTTATTTCTAATTTCTTTCCCGCAACTCTAGTCTTTAACAGTATAGGATTTAGTAAGGGAACCAGCCCCCTCTGGAGATTGGTCCGGAGGACATCTCTTTCCTTCGGCCTTTCAATGTTGGTCGAGTCTAGGGCACACAAGTGATCATATCTTGTACTTAGGCAGATTTGTGACCAATAGTTTTTGGCATGCCCGGTGGGACTTAAAAGAGTCCATTCCTAGTAGAATTTAGGTTTGATGTTCACCTTTTTTTTGTTGAATGATTAGAACATCTGGCGACTCGATCATATCCAAAAATCTCCGAACATGGGGACGGTGAAAGATATACTTCATGATCACAAGATCGAAGGCTGAAAAATCTGAAAACCCCGTTGAGTTTTTTGAACTCGACATCCAAAAATTAGGTGAAAGCCCTAGGTTGGTCACCCCGTCACTTACGTCATTCGCAACATCCTCACAAATAGCTGGTGTGTTTTCTGTTTCTTCAAGTCCAGTTAGTACTGCCACCAGTGTTCCTCCACCCCCACCTCATATTCCAGTTCACATGGCACAGCCGCATCAACAGCAACAACCACCAAGGCAGTTCCCTGCATGGAACAGCTTAGGAGCCTTGAATTTGCAAGCACAGAACCCAGTTCCTCAAGCTGCATTAAAAGCTTTGCCGACCTATGATGGTACTGGAAAAACTGCATATGAGCATATCCAAGATGTAGCTGCTTTGGCGATGATTCATGACATTCTAGATGAGGATGTGATGGTTAAGTTGTTGGTCTTGTCGCTTAGAGGAAAATTGCTCTATTGGTACCGATCGTTGGAGCCTGGCACCATTACTTCATGGGATCAGTTGGCTGAGTTGCTGATCAAGAATTTCCATGAGCAAGCTGATCCATATTCTTTGCTGCACCAATTTACCACCATTCAGAGGCATCCTCAAGAGGATATTGTAGATTTTAATGTTTGATTTACGTGAAGTTGGCAAAGAGTTCCAGATGGTTTGAGGCCTACGCATGAACAAGCGGCGTTCTATTACCTTCGAGCGCTCAACACCGATATTGGTATGGCAGTACGTCAGGCCAATGTGAACACGTTTCTGGATTTGTATACACAAGCTCAAAAGGCCGAAGTTGATTTGATTGTTGTAGGTAGGCTTCCTTCGAAGGTAACTATGCCCATTATTCTCGATCTCCCATAATATCTTCATTCTAGCGCATTTTCATAGCCTATGCCGATAATGTATCCGATCCCTTCATGGAATTCAGCACCCCCTCCGATCGCTCCTATCCCGATATCACAATAGTAAGCTTCTAGTTTTCCATAATTACCTACCCCGTCAACTCCTCAACGACCTCCATCTATCCCGTTTCCTGCATTACCTGCACCATCGAAACCACTACCTTTATCGACACCTCCTGCCCCCTTAAATCCTGATCCTTACATGACACTTTTACAAGAAGTGAAGTCCGCTAATTTAGCTATAAGAGCAATGGGCAACAAAATCATAGTTATCGAAAGAAAGCAAGCTGAGAGAGATTTCCAACCCAGGAGATTTCAACCTCCGCCAATCACCAGGGAACAAGTGGCTTCAACAAGCAAGGTATCTGAGAGGAACCCAACTGTATCAATGAATGAGGAAGTTGGCCCCATAGATAGAACATATTGGTGCTCTACATGTAATGATCCACACAGTGAGGAGACTTGTATGGTTCATTTGAACTATGTGCAAACACTAGTTGCAAGCTCTTCTGGAGGTCAGGTTAATATGATTACTGAAATGGATCACAATTTCATGGTTTCATCAGAAGAACAAGTTTCAGTTCTCACAAGAGCTGGAAAGAAGCTAGTTACAGTAGATCTAGCTGAGATGGAACCGTTAAGGGTACCTACTGACCCAAAGGTGCAAGATGAGAAGAAACAAGTAAAAGCTCCTGCTTCAACATCAAATCCAGATTCACCTGTTCTATTGAAAGATCTTTTACCACCACAAGCAAAGGAAATATTGTAAGAAAAAGCATCAACTTCGCAAGCAAGAGTTGAAACAGAGGAACAAGCCAGAGAAAAGCTCAAGTATCCATATTTGACTAAAAGATAGAGGGTAGAAGCCACACAACAATATCGGAGCAAATATGAGGCCACTAACAAAAGGGAGTCTGGTACGTCCGCATACAACATTGTTGAAGAGTTGAAGAAGATTCCTGCTAAGGTTAGTCTTTATGATGCATTACAATTACCTGGGCAAGTTGATCTGTTACAAGAATCATTGAAGTCTATGAAAGATAATAGAAAAAGTCCTACCCAGACAATTTTTGCTCAAGCATTGACTACTTCAACCACTAGAAAGAATAGACCACCCCCTTTCTATTTGTCACTCAGGATGGAGGGTTGGATAGTGCACAATTGCATGATTGATTCTAGCATTGCGACAACTGTCATGCCAAAGGCAGTTTGTGAAGTCATGGGTATGGAGTATACAAGGAGTAGCCCTGGAGTCTTGCAATTGGATGGGACACCTATGAAAATAGTAGGTGTGATCAAGGATATTCCCATTGTCCTCCATAGTATGCCACAAATCATGGTCATCCAGGAAGTGGTAGTAGTTGACCTGGAACCTTACTTTAGCATGTGCCTCTCGAGGGAGTTCACGACTAAGCTAGGAGGATACCTTTCCTTAGACTACTCGCATTTGGAGATACCATTCAAGGGAAAGAAGATCCACATTCATAATGAGAAGCCCTCACCTTTTCACATTGAGAAGTTGGAAGAAGAAAGTTCCCTAGGAGCGGTTAACATGGTGATCGAGGAGTTAGGAGAGGTTGATTTGATGGAAGAAGCATTGGGTGAGCTTCACCTCGAGGATGAGTTTTCGCTCATGGACTTCAATGCGATGATTGGAATAGACATTGGTTGTTATACTATCACAAAGCCAGAACAGATTGAAGAAAAGGTTCCTGATTCTCTCGATCCTGTTGCAGATCAATTATGGAGAATGTATTTTGATGGCGCCAGATGCAAGAATGGTGTAGGAGTCGACATTGTGTTGATCTCCCCTGAAGGATTGCAAAAGACTTATTCTTATAGGCTAACTTGGGGTTGCACAAATAATGTAGCTGAATATGAGGCTTTATGCCTTGGATTGAAGAAAGCTGAGAAGTTGGGTATTACACAGCTGCAGATTTGTGGTGACTCGAAACTTGTTACTAATCAGATCACTAACAGGTGTGTGGCAAAGCAACACTACCTGAAGGTATACCGCAATAGAGTCTGGGACTTGTTTGAATATTTCACTGCTTTAAATGTTCAGGCAATTTCAAGAGAGCTAAATAAACATGCAGATATTCTTGCCTCTCTCGGTGCTAACTACTCTCCTGTAGAACAAGTAGTTAGAAAGCCTAAGACAGTTAGGGTAATTTACAGACCCTCAGTTCCTGACAAAAGTCTCTATTGGCAAGTATTTGATAATGATGAGCAGATAGTTAATTTCTTGCTTAAAGAAACTGCAAGCACTGATGATAGAGTCCTTGCTGAAGAAGAGAGAGAAGGGATGATTCAGCTAAAAAATAATCACATCCCTAGGGGACTGATTACACTTGAAAGTCTGTTCGACCAGAGTGATCGGGTTGAGAAGCACAAGATTAGAATAGATGCGAAGGATTATAAAGAATTGAATTTGGAGCCTGAGAAAGTCATCAAGGTTGGAATAGATGGCACCCCAGAAGAACTCGAAGATATCAAGAAATTATGTTTTGAGTATCCAGATATTGTCGCTTGGAGCTACCACGATTTGAGGGGTTACGATAAGAATGTGATTCAGCATACTATAGAATTGCAGGAAGGGGTAAAACCTTTTTGTTAGAAACAATGACCTGTCAATCCCAAGATTGAAGTCCTCATGAAAGCGGAGCTGTTGAAGATGCTAGAGGCCAAGATAATCTATCCAATCAAGCACTCAACATGGGTGGCTAACTTGGTCCCAGTATGAAAAAAGAATGGAGACATTCGGTTGTGTGTTGACTTTCGCAATCTCAACCAGGCATCTTTAAAGGATCATTACCCTCTACCTCAGATCGATCAAATACTTCATGTAGTAGCTGGCGCCCAGAGATTCTCATTGCTTGATGGTTTCTCTGGGTATAATCAGATTTGGGTGAAAGACGAGGATCAATATAAAACAACATTCACCACCAAGTGGGGTACTTTCGCCTACCAATGGATGCCATTTGGACTTTCAAATGCTGGTGCCACTTTTTAGAGGGCTATGGACATTACTTTCAATGAGTTATTGAATAGAATTATTGTAATCTATCTTGACGATATGACTGTGTTTTCGCATCGCAGAGAAGACCACATTGCTCATTTGAGGTAGGTGTTTGAGAAGTGCCGTGAGTTTGGGATCTCAATTAATCCTAAGAAGTCCATATTTGCTGTCAAAGAAGGGAAGTTGTTGGGCCATGTAATCTCACAAGAAGGATTGGCAATCGATCCTGCAAGAGCTAAAGCCCTTTTGAGGCTACCATTGCCGGCCAATAAAAAATATTTGCAATATTTCTTTGGCCAAATCAATTTCATTCGTAAGTTTATTGTTGATTTCGCTCAAGTGGTGAAACCCATGACTGAGATTTTGAAGAAAGGTGTTGAGTTTAAATGGACCGAGACAAGAAAATAGGCTTTCAAGGAAATCAAGGAGAGGATTACTCAGGCTCCAGTATTGATTAATCCTGATTATTCTAAAGATTTCATTCTCTATGCGGTTGGCGAACAAGAGAGTTATGTTGTTGTTTTGACACAATCACAAGAGGATGGAGGTGAGAAGCCAATTGCTTTCTTGAGTTAGGTTATTTCTCCTCATCAAGAGAAATATAATTTTATTGAGAAACAAGTATATGCAGTAATGAAAGCATTAAAGAAATTCTGACACTTCGTTTCTCAGAGCAAAACGGTTGTGCATGTCATACACCCTGATGTAAGAAATTTTATTCTCCAAGGAGAATTAGGAGACAAGAGAGCAAGCTGGGTATCAAAAATTCAAGAATATGATGTGGAGATCCATCCAACCAAGTTAGTTCATGGGAGAGCTCTATGTCAGGAGCTAGCCAAAAGTGCAGCTTCTGAGTCATTAGATGTGTTGCATGAGGATAGTCTGGACAAAAAAATTTGTGCAAACCATACCACCAACGATCTTGATTGGACCGAGGAGCTAATCAATTATTTTATTTCAGGCATATGTCCATCTCGCCTTGATGCTTCGCAATGTCGAAGATTCAGGTTGCAAGCTCTTAGGTATACTTTGTTGCCTGAAGGGCTATTCTACAAAAATATTGATGGAATTCTTCTCAGGTGTGTGAGGGACTCCGAAAAAGAAAATATTTTAGAAGAATTTCATTCTGGACTATCAGGTGGTCATTATGCAGGAAGGTCCATGGCCTTAAAAATCATCCGAGAAAGCTATTTTTGGCCTACTTTTCCTCCTTCGAAAAACACAAAAGCACCCAAAAAAAAAAAACCAAAAAAAAAAAAAAAAGCAATACAAAAACTTTCCTTTTGCCCCACTTCCATAGCCCGAAATGCCTGTTTCGGG
Organism: Wollemia nobilis; assembly: GCA_028583015.1. Taxonomy (NCBI): domain Eukaryota; kingdom Viridiplantae; phylum Streptophyta; class Pinopsida; order Araucariales; family Araucariaceae; genus Wollemia; species Wollemia nobilis. The sequence goes on from JAQPPZ010000523.1 coordinate 30,227,894, forward strand.
ATTCCGATTTGACTGCTTCGGCCTCCGAAAACCCTGTTTCGCTTCCCCTTCACAAAAAAAAAACCCCGCCATAAAAAAACCACCAAAAAAAAATGTTTTTTTTTAGAATTTCCACCTCCTCGCCCCGCATTACCCTTTTTGGGTTCCACCATGCCCATTTCCACCTCCCAAAAATGCCATTTTGGGTTCCAACAAAAAAAAAACATTCAAACCCTTGCTCCCCCCTTTTCCGCCACGCCATTCCATTTTCATGCCTCCATTACCCGTCATCCCCGCATATTTTTTTTTTTCATCCCACGTCATACACTCCGCCCACTCATCACGCTTTCTAAAAAAAAATTGGAATGCATGCGTTGCCCATAAAATTAGTAAGATTTCCAATGGATACACAAGAAAAATTATAAAAGGAAGCCATCGCTTCGGTTTTCAATCAAACCATTTGCAGAGTTCTTGTTTTGCTCCAAGGTTTGTCGTTCTTTGCTGCATATTCAAGGAAAGCTGAAGATGGGGAAGAAAGCTATGGAAGCCAAGAAGATAAAAGTGCAGAAAAGGCCTGAAATCGAGAAGAAGCAACGAAAAGCTTGAGCAGACGAGGATGAAGATGTGGAATTAAGACCCTATGAAGATCGCCTGGCACAGATTAATGATTGCAAAATCACCAACAAAGGAGAAAAAAAGCTGCGTTTGGATGCCGAATTTGCTGCACAAAAAATATCTGCTGAGAGTCCCCGTACTATAGCATTTCATTCTCATCTCTCCTGGTACCTGTGTACACCCATGCACCCATGTCCTGAGCTGATTTGGGCAATTGCACAATGTTATAATGCTGATTCAAGAACTGTCCAAAATGCCCACGAAGAAGATTTATTTAGTATTTCAGCTAATTCCATCCGGGATGCATTTTCTTGTGGTGTGCAACCTCTGTCTTATGCCACACACAAAAAGCTCAATTTTAAAGAAGAGGAAGAGAGGTATCAATCCACCATTCCCATGTGGCAGTTCATGGAGAGCCAGTTATTGAAGACACCATGATTTGGAGAGTTGTCGAAACTACCAACGCCATTAAATAATTTCAAGAGTCCAGATTTGTATTCAATGATAGCATGGCTTACGAGACTATCTTCAGATTCCATAGTGCACAAGTGGCAAGCGTCATTGGTGCAACACATTTCACAAGTAGGGTTTTATGCTCCGACTGCCATGACAGCAACTCCAAACCCCATTTTCTTTGATTGGGAATATTTTTTGGAATGGAGGATACACTTACAATTACAAAAGGTACAAAGTGGAGAAGACATTACTTTTAGACATTGTTCTCTTTTGGCATGATATACTTACAATTGTTCATAGCAATAAATAAGACATATGAAGTAGGGAAACCATTGCTAGTATACTCATGGACTCAAAGTTTGTTGAAGAAGAAGTCCTACTATAATTTCAATAGGATGTTTTTAGGACCCGCCTTGGAGTTAATTTATGGAGTATGCAACAGAGTGCCTCGGGAAATGCAAGCACAAGTGGTTGATCAAAAAAGAGGCAATGTCTTTTTATTGATGCAAGGTGTGGTGATTAGAATGTTTGGTTTTACTGGTAAACCTTTTTTGCTGCCATATTTCACAACTGAACACCTTTTTGCCTTGGAAGTTGCTCGACAAAGTGATTTCATAAATGATACCTATGGATCAGGAAGGGGAAAGAAGAATACATGCGCTATGCCTTTCAATTTTGGTGATATAATGGTTACTCAGAATGGGCAGAATGAATTAATTGTTGAAACACTCTATGACCATGGATTGGTTGAGCTTCCTCAACGATGGAAGTATGATCCTTTGGGTATTTTTGCCAATCAGATCAAGGCCAAGAATTTTCATTGTTGCCCTAGAGAAGACATCGTGCAACAAAGGAATAATCTCGAAGGACATGACCTTGAATGGCATGTGGAGAAGATGACGTCACTTCCTCCTTGGCATGATTTTTATGAGATGGAGGTTGAATATGATCCAAAAAATCATCCAGAACAAGTTCCTCCTTCAGGTCTATTTGAACAAATGAAGGTAAAATTGCTTGAGTGGTCTGATGAGAAGATTGCCAGCTGGTGGATCATGAGAATTCATTGAAATAAGCCCAAGCCAAATTATCCATTGGTTATGGATGATGCTTTTTCAATGATCTATGATGAACAGTATGAAAATTACCAACCCCTCTCCCTTGCTGATTTAGTGCCTAGAAGTATTAGCAGTCCAGATAGAGAAGAGGATCTAATGGGACAAGAGGAGGCATTAAAAGAGGAGAGGATAACTATTGAAGATGAAGAAGAAAAGCAATTTCCACTGGAGGAGCAACTTCCACAAAATAAGAGAAGTGCAGCTATGAGTGTCCCTTTTCCTAACATAGTGAAGAAACCAAGGAGTGGGGCCCTTTCTGCGCTGAGCACCAAATTGCTTCCTTTGCCAACAATTGAGCCTGTTGTTTCTTCGGATATATCTTCTATGGCTCAGCTGGGACAATTAAGTCCAATTGTGACAATAGTAAATCCAAATGTGGAGAAGGCAAGATCAGAAGGAGAAGACAATATTCTAGCACAACAACATTCACCATCGACTCAAATGATGTTAGAGCCCATAGGTATGCATTTTCTTTCTTCTTCTCTTTCTGATAAGCATTTGGTGACTACTGTCTTTTCATCCACAGTTTCCATGTCTAATTTACCTCCAGTTGCTACATCCACCTCTTCCATTCTCGTTACTATCCCATAGTCACAAGTCACCAATGCTTCCCCAGTTTCACCCATTTCATCCTTTTCCCTTTCTTTTAGTTCATTCGCATCCGCCCCAAAACCATTTTTCCTCTCATTATCCTCAGATTCATCTTCCATGCCTTCTCATCCTATTTCTTCTATAACCATGCAAGCTCCTCTTTGAGTAAGTGTGTCTGAAGCACCCTCCACTTCCATCCCTATGGTTGAATCAAATCCTCAACAAGCCATGTTCTTGTCTTCCCCAATTTTTATAGTACAAGAGCCGCTAGCTTCTGAAATGGAGTTGCTACCTAAGCACCCGATAGCAAAAAATTAGTAGGGTACGACAAAGTTCATCAAGATGGTTGAAGAATCACAAGAGAAAGGATGTGCTAGCCATGGCCAAACCAATGAAGAAAGTAACTTTTGATCCAACAACAATGGAAATGCACACGATGACAATGGTTCCTCGAGTTTAGAAACCTCAAGGAGAAATGGTGCCTACTGACTATTCCTATCAAGCAGTCATCGAGGACCTCACAAAGATGGATCTAGTAGAGCAAATGGGCACCATACAAGTGGCATCAAGTTCAATTTATCTGCAAGCTGAGCATTATAAGGATTGTTTCATCAAGGCTGAAGCAAAGATCAAGGAGCTAGAGGGAGCCTTAGCAGCACAAAAGGTCAAACTAGATACTGCATAGTTTGAATCTCAATAGTGGTAGCAGTAGGCTATGCATTTGGAAGATGAAATCATGGAGATCAAATAGGTAGCTTCTCAGTTCTAGGCAGCAGAGCAGGAAGCACAATTAAAGATCCAAGCCTTGTAGGACCAACTTCAAAACTTGCAGAATCAGTTGGTGGTAAAAGCAATGCAAACCGTGACTCTTACCAAGGATAAGATTAAAGAAGCCCATAGTCAATTGTTGAATAATTGTAGGAAGATGGCAACCAAGGCTACCTTAGTTCTCATGTTTCTTCAGGAGGTACAAGTAGTTGTTTCATATGGCGGACCTATAGTGGACAACATAGAGCAATATTTAGAGCCAAAGTTGGAAATGGCCACGAAGATCCAGTCAATGACTCAAATGGATCTTTGGTTTCATCCAATGAGTGAAATAGCCCATGATTGGGCAAGTTCCAAGATTATCGTGCATAGTTTTTTCTCCAAGATGGAACTAGTTAAGGAAGCCCGTAAGCTGCAGGAAACATTCGAGCATGAGAGGTGCATTTCTTTGGTTCACTTTGAGACCATCGCAGCTAATGGTTTCCCTAGCTTTGTTGATGATCAGGGCAATATTCTGGCGAAGAAAGACCTGGATGCATTATGGACCATTTTCATGGATGATACCTCAGATATTGATAACTTGGAGGAGCCCATCACTGAAGAGCACGTACTATCGTTGATGCAAAGATTCATCCGCATTGAGTCAGGATTACTAGAGCTTAGCCAAAAAGCTAAATATCTTGATCTTGAAAATATTGAGACCTTTCGATATCTTGTGAATACACTCAAATTTCGTGAGGCAATTACTATAGATGCATGGGCTGATGCAGTTGCAGTGTATGAATCCATAGCAACACATCTCAAAAAGTAGGACAAAGCTGGTACCAGTAGCCAACCATCAGATGCAATTGATAGCGGGGACTCTGTGCCCAATGAATGAAGGCCTGGGATCGATTGAATTTAGGTGAGCTGAATACCCCACGAGCCACCAGAAATATTGGTATTTTTGCCACATTGAAATTTTGTTGTAAATTTGCCAGTAAAACTTACAAATGCTTCTTGAGTGTTTTCGCACATTGAACATTGTTTTTTGAAGTTTTTTGATGGGTGTAATTTTGGGTGCAATCAAAGTAAAATAATTTTTCTCCAAAATTTTTTGGTCCGAAATGCCCTTTTCACTCTTTGAAATACCCTTTTCGCTTTTAAAAATGCCTTTTTTGCTCCAAAATATAATAAATATTTCTCCTTTTAGGTATTCCATTGGTGCAACTATTATACCGATAGTTTTTTTTTTATTAATTTTCAAAGAAATGAAGTTTCCAAGATTGGTTCCACTTATGGCGGTAGAAGATCTTCCAAAGAAAAAGATAAATATTGGGGTAAAATTTCATTCACACAAGATAAAAGTATTAAGTGCACATTCCAAGCAAAAGCTCGTTTTAGGTGAATTGAAGATGAGGGCTCATTTTGGGTGAAGTTTCATGTTTCCAATAAAAATATTCTTTGAAAAAGGATTAAGATTGATAAAATTAATTCCTGTGGCAATTTTATCACCAAAACTGCCAGTGCTTTTGATTCCAGTGCAATATTGTTCATTTTCGAGGCATCGACCACTTTGTGGGTATGCATTTCCAAGGCGCCACCATAGAGAATGAAATCAGATCATTGATTCCTGCTGAAGCTTGATATGCCATGTGATAAAATCAGTAGATATTTCCTTTGGTATTTGTTCATTGGTTCATGGTTGTTACCGAGGTGAGAGTTGCTACTATTGGTGTCTGAGTGGCCAACACCTTGCCTCCATATGTATTTAATGAAAGAGGCAAAAACCTCTATAAATACTAATCAAAGTTCTATTTGTAAACAAGGTTGGATATTTTGCAAGAAAAATTCTTAAGTTCTCTACATCAATAGAAGAGACTTGGCTTTTGAAATTTGCAAGAATTATTATGTGTGTGATTTCCTTCTATTTTTAAAGCATTTATTTTTATGCTCATGTTCCTGTTGTTAAGTTTCGAATTCTATTTTTGGATTTAAAACATTGTTGGTGAGTGAGTAAGTACTGAAATGCGATCTGAGGGTTGTCCCTACAAAGGTGTGAGTAAAATTCTGCTGCTTTCCTTCTGTTATATGCTGTTATAAAACTTGGTGGAATTTTTGCTGTTAGTCTACCTCAATCTTACATTTTTGGCCTGTGGCCATATTTCCCATCTCTTTTCGTTATTTCCAATTTATTTCCCGCAACTATAGTCTTTAACAATATAGGATTTAGTAAGGGAACCAACCCCCTCTGGAGATTGGTCCGGAGGACATCTCTTTCCTTCGACCTTTCAATGTTGGTCGAGTCTAGGGCGTACAAGTGATCATATCTTGTACTTAGGTAGATTTGTGACCAACACATTGTAAAAATGATAACCATGACACCAATAGGTGTTGGTTTAAAAACAAGCAAAAAATAAATGGCAAAGGCACATCACAAAAGCAAGGCAAAGGCAATATTGCTAGTGAAGTGTCTGATTCTGATTCTGGTTTAGGAAAAGCATACAAAGTACTCATGGCTAAGATAATACTATAAAAGGGAAACACATTTTTCACCTTAAGCAAGCACTATTTCTTCTATTTTTTTTTAGGATTAATAAATAGCATAAGTTTTTGTTTGAAGTACTAGAAAAAAAGGGGTGAGTGTACCTCTTTTAGGCTTCATAAATAGAAATCTCTCATTTTTTGAAGTACTTGTAACAAAAGGAGGGAATTTTCTAGTGTACAATTTGTCTAAGAGGCAATATTTGTAAAAGCCTTAGCAAAGCTTCATGAGCTACACATCTTTTGCAATTAAGGGGGGATAAACATTTATTTTCTTACTTCACACAAATTTTTGTAAAAAGTGAAGAAGACTTATAAGGCTGTATTTTTGGTAGCGATCGACACTTAGTCACACTTATTTAAAAAAATTCATTACAAACATGTTTTGCAACAAGGGGAGAAACTTATAAGGGTGTTTTTTTGGTAGCGACCGACACCTTAGCTACCTTATAAAAAATTTTGCAAAATCATATTGTAATCGAATGAACTTTGTATGAAGTGATCTACTCTACTACACCTAGCGGTTGCATTGGCTGGTTACCCATGCAATTCGGTTGGATGACAATATTACAATAAGGACATTCATTTATGTGAATACAAAGTGAGGAATGACCCACTTTTTTCTTAGGAGTAGCTAGAGCACTGTGACAAAGCCTGAGCAAGAGCAAGAACCAACATATCAACATCTTTTTCACTGTATTGGGACAATTATATACACTACCCAAATAATGTAATAAGGGGGGATGTTAGAGTTACTATGTTAGTAACTATGATTATTACCTCATTTATGTAATTTGTAATATTCACCTAGGTAGAGTTTATTTACTACATGGTAAAAATTAGTTTGTTACTTTTACCATTAAGTACTTCTTACTATTTATCTAGGTTAGTAAGTTAGTCATTGTAGTCATTTTGACTACGTTGGTTAGTAGGTTAGTTGTTAGCTGACTTAGGGGGGGACTTCCTATTTCACACGTTACCTACCTAAGGGGGAACAATTGCCAATAGGCTATTTCAAGCCTATGGCTAATGTTATATAAACCTACCATCTAATATATTTGAGATCGATTATTCCACATCATATTTTGACTTACCTTTTCTAACAGTTAAAGCACTACTCACAAACACAACATGACCACCCCTTCTTTTATTTTATTAAAGGACCATTAATGCTTTCATACATTCTTTTATTTTTAGTAATGCTTGCATTGTATAGGTTGTAATTTTTTTGACTTTAGAGATACCTACACAATGGGTAATATCTTCCTTCTACCTTCATTCTACCAAGCCAACAAATAGGTGTTCACCCTTCTCCTTAAGTTGATCTAGCCTTAACTTACCTCCACAAAAATGATCATTTCCAATATACATTAGATTACATCTTCCAAAACATTCATGAACAATGGATATTAAACCACATGCACCAAAACATTCATGACCAGAAACTATTCAATTAGATATTGATACAGTGTAACCAAAATTTCCTATCCGATCATCGATGGTAACTGTGATAAACTTACAATTGTAGACTTAAATAATTTTCAAGATATTTATTTTGTAATCATTGTGCCTTTTGAGACATTACCCTATTCACACGAGTCAATCTTTGCACTAACATGACATCCTTCTAGCAATATTACATTAATTCTCAAAAATGATGAATCTCCACCTATGCTCACCAACCAAAATAGTTTCCTCTAGCAGCTACAAAATGGTCTATTGAGGATGGTATTTCTTCTACTATTTATAACGTCCCACTATTTCTACAATATACCCAGCCTTGGTGTCAGGCCATGAAATATTTTGTATTTATCACAAGCTTATACTTTGTAACTTTTGACCACAACATTCTTTAGACCATAATACTTTCACCTTTGCTATTACCACTAAATTAAAATTTAACTAAAAACAACGTGCTCGCATGGAAAATTGATCCACGACAACTGAACATGGTGCACAACCCCTTGATTTTTCAACCAGTCATGCCTCCTTATTTAGATATTTCATGAGAAAGATGTGTTGAAGCCATGGGTGAATCACTAACAAAATTGATAGTTAGAAAAACTTGTGCCAAATTCCATGCAAATTGGATATGACTGTGGAAAATCCTCTCATCATACTGTTAGCTTCACTATACCAACACAACAAACCACTTGTATACTCGGTGTAATTTGTAGCCTTCAATTAAAACCCACACCCAAGGATTCCTCAATAATTTTTATCATGGCTTCCATGTGTACGTCCTAGTGCATCATCACATCGATGTGTCCAGGCCATCCGCATATTCACCACATCACGTCCTTGTTATCACATCCCATGCCAACCTCCAAACTATCCTTCAGTGAAGTCTCTGCCGATGCTATGTGCACCACATCTTCCTTGGAAGGATTTAAAATAATCATCACCATTCTAATCACACCAAATTATCACCCTCGAGAAATGCCAAAAATGAACTATTCTAAAACCATGATATGATAGATAATAAATTTTTAACATGCTAAAAAAATATTGATCCTAAGCATCCATTTTTTAGGTCCCATGTCCACCTATAGTCGATATACAAACTACCAAATTTCATGACGTTGCTACGTTATCTATCCGCAGTCGATATGCTCTTTACATCTTCGTTGGGTTCCCTATCGGTCCACATTAGTGTTGGATCTAGGTCTTCTATTATGGTTTTTGCATGGCTACTTATGTTTCCACTGTGGTCTAATTCCATGCAGTCATCCACTCTATTATCCACATCATCTCACTAATCACTAGTTTAACTGGGTTCTGGTGCCTCCATACTAACAACGTTCTACTTTGATACGCCTATCACCAACATACATTATTTTGAATAGAACTCACAAATTCCAATGTTGATCTATAATGTAACTACACAAAATCTAAAACATTAATTAAAACTAACCTAAACAATATAAACCTACAATATTAATTCAAAAAATGATCACTAGAATTAACACAAGATAGAACCATAATGTAAAACGATAAAAGACATGGGGCAATAAGTATGCAAAGTGATGCCACCTTATTCATTGCATTAATATAATTTATTATTATTATTATTTTTCCAATAAAGCAAATTAAAATGCTTTAACTATATAAAAAATAAAAAAAAAATAAAACTTTAAACTTAACATTAAAATTTAAAACAAAAATTTAAACCTATCAATCTAACCCAAAATACTAAACCTTGAAACATAAATGAAATGAGAAATTACCCAAAATGAACCTTGAAAACTACAAAATACGTTAATGAGTAAGGACCCATTAAAAATAACACTCAAATACAACCAATACCCTTAAACAAATCAACATTTAAGGTGGATCCCCAAATATGGGATAAGTTGTACAATGACCACAACAAATGGTGACTTTGTTGGGAAATGCTCCCGAGAATTTTGGATAAAGAACCCAACTTGAAATCAAGAAAACCTAAGATTAGAGAAATAAGAATTGTTTAGAAAAATCCAAAAAATATGGGGGTAGATAACTTCGAATGAAAATAATAAAACCATTTGTCTTTTCTTAGTTTGTGGAAAGTGATTCATTTTGTATTTTTGAAACAATCTAAATTTTACCACCTGATTTGCATTTGGGATATGGAATGTTACTCATAGAAATATGCCTATGCATTGCTCCACTGGTAGCCAGGTGTCTATAGCCTTAGTGGATATGACCTTAATCTCTTCTAGACCTCGCTCTACTGCCATCCAAACATCTATAGCCATGGTAGAGATTATCCAAATCACCCAGGTATTAGGTTATTTTTGTTTTTATTTTTACTAGACATTGCTTCACTACCAGCCAGGATTCTATAGCCCCGGTGGAGATGTATTGAATATTTGATGAATTTGGATCTTCTTGCTTTCTCCTTATTGTTTTTGCAAAATTCTCTTGCAACCTTGGGTTAGAGACCATTCAAGGCTAAAGATGGAGTATATTAGATTTTTGCCTTAATTTGCAAACCAAAATGACTTCATCCTTCAAGACTTCAAATAATACCCTTTAATGATATGACTTATATGTGAAGATTTAGTGAAATGCTTCATTGTTCCACCTTTCACTAGTTTGGTCCCAAAATCTAAGGATAATCACTAAGCAATTTCACCTCCCTTTTCTTTAGTTTTTCTTAATTTTCAAACTAGATAATCCAACCTACTTAACAAAGGACCAACTACCAAAAAAGGAACCAAGAGTCCATGACCACTGCTAAACATTACCATGAATAGAGGGAGAAAACCAAAATGAGAAATAGAAAAACAACAACCTATCCTAAGCCAATAAAAGTTTAAAATAAAGCAAACAAAAAAAAGCTTGCAAAGTAGTACACAAAAGTGCCACACCAAGACAACAATAAAACAAAAGCATGAAAACACCAAAGCTATATACAATAATGGTGCAAGAGAAACAAGAACTTGGTTTCCTCATGGGTTAAAGTAGTGCTTAAGAAATTTCCTATTCATAGGTAAGTGAACATCATCTCCCCTCAAGGTTTTCAACCAAAAATTATTCTCATCAAGAATTTCAGAAATTTGGTAAGGACCAAGACAAAGATAGTCAAACTTATCATGGTCACCCTTTTTATCATGTGCCTTATCTCAAAGCAAAACCAGATAAAAAATTCTAAACTCTTTAATTTTAGCCCTTTTATCAAACCATCTTTTAAAAATGTCCTAACGTTTTCTAAAAAAGCAATTTCTCATCTTGCTTTTCATCTAGATTCATGAGATGAGTGAGACGAGCTTCAATTTTATCATCAAAGTTAAGATAATCTTTCATGAACTGTAAAGCTTACAGTTTAATATTAGAAGGAAAAAATGGATCTTGAGCATACACTAAATGATAAGGTGAAGTTCCAATAGATTTCTTAAATCTTATTCCATCTATCCATAATGTAAACTTTAATTTATGGTGCAAATCTCTAAGATTATGTTCAAGCAACCTTTTTATAATTGACAATAGGTTTTTATTAGAAGATTCATCTAATCCATTACCTTGAGGGTAGTAATTAGAAGAATTCTTGATGCTCACCTTGTTATCATAAGCCCACTCTACAAAATGAGATGAAATAAAAGTGTGTTAGGATCCTCCTATAAAATATACTAAACAACACACTCTCAACTCAAATAAACACACTCTCACACATTTGCTTGGAAATAAACTCACAGAAAAATTATAATAGTATTCATAATTAAATGCATATGATAATAGAAATTACATAAAAGGAAAAATTTCACAATAGATAGAATCGCAGGCCTCTTCAAGGGGGAAACCTCCTTCAACACTTCATTAATTTGCAAAAATATGATTACATTGGTGCCTTTTTGGGTATTTAAAGAGTTTCCTTCTAAGGTTGGCTTACATGCAAAATTCCACCTAGATTACATGCATAATGCCACCCGAATTACATGCATAGTGCCACTTTGAATTACATGCACAATGCCACTCAAATTACATGCATAATGCCACACGAATTACATGCACAATGCCACTCGAATTACATGCACAAGGCCACCTTACCTAACCTATCTACCATGTGTTACATAGAAAAGGGTGCCATTTGTCATAGGCACTACCTAAGCTAAAACTTAGAACATTACAAAATATTAATCATGGGTACTACCCACGTTCACTAGGAATTATTACATTAAGGGTTAGGATGAGATCCTAACATTCCCTCTCCTTGAAGAAGCTTTGTCCTCAAAGCTGAAAATGAGGAAAATGTTGCTGGAGTTGATGGAGAGAATCCCATGTAGAATCCTCAGGTTGAAGCCCATGCCACTGAACAAGGACCTCTGTAATGGTATGGTTGCACAGAGTGTGAGTTCAACAATCCAATAGCTGCTCAGGTGCGAGTAATATGGAGCCTTCTTCATCCAATTCGGGGAGTGTTGATTGAACCTGTACCTTTATGCCCACAACTTTCTTGAGAAAGGAAACATGAAAAACGGGATGGAGCTTGGAAGTGGGGGGAAGAGCCAATTTGTAAGTTATAAGTCCAATCCTTTGTAGAACCTAATAAGGACCATAGAATTTTGGAGCGAGCTTCTGACACCTACGAAGTTTTAGGGAAGATTGTTTGTATGGATGTAAGCGAAGGAAGACCATATCACCCACATCAAAACTACGCTCAGAACGATGCTGATCATCTTGTTGGCACATTTGATTCTGGGCCATGTTCAAATTTTGCTTGAGTTGGCGGAGGACCTCGATGTGTTGACTCAGAGCATTGTCAACAGCCTGGACCTTGGAGCTGCTTGAAATGTAGGAGGAAGGCATGAGTGGAGGGCACCCGTAAACTGCCTCAAATAGTGTGATTTTGGTGGCGATATGATAGGAAGTGTTGTACCACCATTCAGCCAAGGGAAGCCATTTTGCCCAATGAGTAGGATGATCGGATGCAAAGCAGCGAAGGTAGGTTTCCAAGCATTTATTAACAACCTTTGTTTGACCATCCGTTTACGGATGGTAGGCTGAACTCATTTTGAGCTGATTCCCCTGTAACTTAAACAACTCTTGCCAAAAATTGCTAGTAAAGGTGGGGTCATGATCATATACAATGGAGGTTGGCATGCCATGAAGGCAAAATATGGAGTCAAGAAAAATTTGGGCAATAGTGGATGTTGTGTAAGGATGGGTTAGGGCACAAAAGTGAGCATACTTTGAAATGTGGTCCACTACCATGAAAATAACTGACTTGCTAGGTAGCCCTTCTCTGAAGTCCATGGAGATGTCAGTCCACACCTGATCTGGGATCGACAATGGTTGAAGAGTGCCCAAAGAGTGCACTGTTTCCCCTTTCATCCTTTGACATGTGTTGCAGTCAGCTACAAAAGAGCAAATGTCCTATTTCATACCTTTCCAAAAGAAGGTGTGCTTGAGTCGCTCATAAGTTTTTAGGAACCCTGAATGGCCAGCAGATGGAGTAGCATGTGATTCCCTCATGAGGAGCTCTCAAAGTGGGGACTTAGGAGGAAGAACCAGGCATTGATGGTAATGTAGATCCTGGCCATCCCAACTATATCCTAGTGTAGACTCTAGATCATCCATAAGTGAAGCAACCAAGTCTTTCAAATCTGTATCCTGAAGTATATCTTGATGTAAGGGCTCAATCCATTGGGGCAATGGTGCATAAATGGCAGACAACATACTAAGGGTCTCAAATTGGTGAGAGAGAGCATCCGCCACAAGATTCTCCTTTCCTTTTTTGTACATTATGACATAATCATAGCCCATGAGTTTTGATACCCACTTTTTTTGCTCGGGGGTGGCAACCCGTTGTTCTAGAAAGTATTTCAGACTCTAGTGTTCAGTTTTGATGGAGAAATGGCGCCCAATGAGGTAAGGTCGCCAATGCAGGATTGCATGCAATATTGCCAATATTTCCTTGGCATATGTGGATTTCCCTAAATTGTGATCAGATAGGGCTTTGCTGGTGAAATCCAAAGGGAATCCTTATTGCATCAATATCGCCCCAATACCACGACCAGAAGCGTCACTTTCAAAGATAATTTTTTTAGAGAAGTCTAGCATGGCTAAAACTAGAGTGGTGGTCATGGCATGCTTGAGTTCCAAGAATGCTTACTCAGTTGGCCCTATCCACATAAAAGAATCCTTCTTCAACATGGAGGTGAGGGGGGCAGCTATCTTTCCATAATTACAGACAAATTTATGGTAATAGCCTGTAAGCCCTAAAAATACTTGAAGTCCCTTGAGAGTGTGAGGTTTCGGCCATTCTTGGACTACTTGGATCTTATTAGGGTCAACCTTGACACTATCCTTTGAGACAATGTGTCCCAGATACTCCACTTCAGTCAAACCAAAGGAAAACTTGGACATTTTTGCAAATAGTTGATGGTCGGCCAATAGTTGTAGGGTTTGATCTACATGCTTGAGATGCTCTTCCCATGTGTGACTGTAAATCAAGATGTCATCGAAGAACACAAGGATGAACTTTCGCAAAAAAGGGCAAAAGATGTTGTTCATCAGGCTTTGAAATATGGAAGGATAATTTGTGAGACCAAATGGAATTACCAAGAATTCATAATGACCTTCATGAGTGTGAAAAGTAGTTTTAGGAATATCTTCATCCCTGAGCCGGATCTGATGGTACCCAAAGCGAAGGTCTAGCTTGGTGAAGTACATGGTCCCATGTAATTCATCTAGTAATTCATCAACCATAGGGATAGGAGATTTATCCTTGATAGTTATCTTGTTGAGTTCCTAATAGTCAATACACAGTCGCCAGGAGCCATCCTTCTTAAGGACCAGTAATACTGGTGCAAAGTAGGGACTAGTACTAGGCCGAATGATACCCGCCTTGAGTAATTCCTATATCATTGTCTCAATATCTGACTTCATGGCATGAGGGTACCTATATGGTCTGATATTGGGAGGTGCACTATCCAGCAATAATGGAATGGCATGGTCATGAGAGCGATGTGGTGGTAGTGTAGTTGGTTCCACAAATATGGCCTCATGTTTGTGGAGAATCTGTTGCAGGTCTGATGGGGTTTCACCCATTTGAGAGGTGGATGTTTGGATGGAGAATAGTTGTGCAATGACCCCATGTGATGATTTCTTTAGCAATTTATCCATGCCATTTGAACTAATAATATGATGTGTTCCTACTGGGGAGCCCTTGATGATGTGTGTTTGTCCATTTTGGGAGAACTGCATCCAGAGTTCAACAAATTTCTAATTGATAGTGCCCAATGTACTCAACCATTGAGACCCCAAAACAATATCACATCCACCCAACTGGAGGGCAAACATGTCCTGCTTGAGTTCATAGTTCCCTATCTTGATTTTAACATTGTGACATTTTCCTTTATAAGGTAAGGTTCCCCCATTGGCTACCATGACCTCAAAGGAATTACAAGTGTGGATATAGCAATTTTCTCGCTGAGCAACTCTAGGGTCAATGAAGTTGTGCATGCTTCCCGAATCCATAAGGATGGAAAGACGTTGGCCCTTGAAAAATCCTGCAACCTTCATGGTTTGTGGAGTAGTAATGCCGGCAAGAGCATGGACTATAATTGCTATCTTAGGTTCCTATTTCACTTCTTGTGGAGAAGGTGTTTTCGGAGGGTCCTCATCCTCATCACTCTGGTAAGAGTTATCAGGTTCTTCAACATCTATCAAGAACAATTTTTTGTGTGCACACTTATGCCCTTTAAAAAACTTTTCATCATAATTGTAGCATAATCCTTGGGCACGACATGCATCCATCTCTTTAGTGGTTAGGCACTTGGGTGCAATAGGTTTATTATCAACTGGGTTTTGGGATTGAGAAGGAAATGAAGGTCTATTTTGAGGAAACTTTGATGGGAGCCTTTGGGAAAAGAGTTTAGATTCGACAAAACGGGCCAAACTGATAGCTTCCATCATAGTTTGTGGTTTCAACATTCTTACTTCCGCTTGGAGTTCCCCCTTAAACCCACTGATATAACAACTCTGGAAGAACCCTTCATTCAATCCTCTTGTCTTATTGGCCAATTTTTTAAATTGAGCTTGGTATTCACGGACTGACCCTATTTCTTGTAGTTTGGTCAAGGCCCTTGTAAAGTCCTCATACTTACTAGGACCAAATCAAGTGAGTAGTTGGGATTCAAAATTCTCCCAAGAGAGATTTGGATTGGCAATACGTAACCATTGAAACTAGTGTAGAGCCTTAGATTCTAGGTTAAAGGAAGCCATCTAGACTCGATGAAATATGGGGACATTATGAAGTCTAAATAATTGATCAACCCTACATAGCCACCAATCAACATCCTTCCCACTAAATTTGGGGAAGTCTAATTTGGGAATTTTAAAGGATGGATCATGGTCATGATTCCTTGCAGAACCCTCAGCTTGGTGTTCTATTTTGGGTGGTCCTCTTTTTAGTTTGTTGTCTACTTCTGTTAGTGCTTCTTCTAAGCAGTTACTATTGACCTCATGCTCTAGGCGAAGACCTTGGACTTCTTCCCTTATGGAGTGAAAATTCGAGTGCAAGTTCTCAATGACTTTTGTTAAGGATTCCAAGTGGTCTAGTTCTTTTTGATGTCCACGGGTATCCTGGGCCATTTTTAAATCTTTTGTGACCAGTTACTAAAAATAGAATTGAGTTTTTAGGACTTACTATTTTTAGTAAGTGCCCAAAAAAGTGCTTGGGTGCTGTATATCAAAAATATCAGCTCGAAGATGTGGTCACAATAAGCTATATCTCTCAACACTACTTTTTGGCACCCCAAAATTTTTTTTTTTCTTTAATCTCCTATTTTGTTGAGTCTAACGGTGTTTACAGTTTTTGATTCTGAGCTACAGAGCAAAATTTGGGTGCTGGAGCACTATCTATAACTATCCTTATGTCATGCTCTCACTGGTTGGCCCAGTATTGATAGTCTCTCTAACACTACTGACCTCACTAGCCCCAAGATTCTTTGTATTTTACAAGTGACTGTTATGACAATTTTGTTATGATCTTGAAAGCTGTAAATTTTGATCTGACTATGCTGACCTCTTTGACCTGACTGACCTGACTGTGACTGCCACTGTAAATTTGATTGTTATTCTCCAAACTATCATCTTAAGTGTCACCCTCATGGTCTATCCTGAATGCATGTATTTTCTGTTATTATTTTAGTAGAGGACTCCTTTCTCATATGCTCACTTTTGGGGATTTGAAATGCAGGTTTACGAATAGGGAGGTTTGATTTTTTTTTTTTAATTTTAATTTTTTTACAGGTTGAAGATTTAATAGAACTATGAAATGCTAGGTAGAGGAGTATGTACCACCCATAGGCACTCTATTATACTAAAAATGACAAATAATAGTGCTCTGACCAATATTTTAGGCCACTACTCAAGGAGGATTCCACACATACCCTTGAGCACACTACCTGCCTCTCTGACAATACGGGAGGGTAATCTTCCAGGATGCTGTGTCCCGTAGACTATGAGTAATACAAGTCCGAAAAGCTTCATAATGCTTAAAAGTTTGTTTAAACCTAGATGGTCTCTCGATATACCCGAAGATACGTGGGAGCTCAAGTCCGTGCGCGAGTTCTGTATGAGACCTAGGTATTGGAGCCTAATCGCCCCTCACTTCACTAGACATTTTATGGGCTATCTAGCTTAGCCAATAACGAAAGATCCTTCGTGATATTTTAAAACCTCGACACAGGGTTTCTACCTACTCAACTAAAAAGATTTTTTTTTTTTTTTTTGGTCTGGAAAAAAATGCACTGTATTTTTTGGATTTTTTTTTTAATAAAGAAAAAAAAGAATGGAAAAACACAAAATTTATACCTAACAGGTGGATTGGATGACAAGAATCGTTGCAGTTGTAGTAGAACTTGGCCCTGGAAAGCACTCTGATACCACTTGTTAGGATCCTCCTATAAAATATACTAAAAAAGACACTCTCAACTCAAATAAACACACTCTCACACATTTGCTTGGAAATAAACTCACAGAAACATTATAACAGTATTAAAAATTAAATGCATATGATAACATAAATTACTTAAAAGGAACAATCTCACAATAGATAGAATCACAAGCCTCTTCGAGGGGGAAACCTCCTTCAACACTTCATTAATTTACAAAAAGATGATTACATTGGTGCCTTTTCAGGTATTTAAAGATTTTCCTTCCAAGGTTGGCTTATATGCAAAATGCCACCTGGATTACATGCATAATGCCACTCGAATTACATGCATAGTGCCACTTTGAATTACATGCACAATGCCACTCAAATTACATGCATAATGCCACTCGAATTACATGCATAATTCCACATGAATTACATGCACAATGCCACTCGAATTACATGCACAAGGCCACCTTAACTAACCTATATACCATGTGTTACATAGAAAAGGGTGCCATTTTTCATAGGCACTACCTAAGCTAAAACTTAAAACATTACAAAATATTAATCATGGGTACTACCCACATTCACTAGAAATTATTACATCAAGGAAGTTATTACATTAAGGGTTAGGATGAGATCCTAACAAAGTGGAACCATTATTGCAAAAAAATGAATGGGGCATTCCAAACTTGGTCACAATATATTCTTCCAAAAATTGAATGACAACCTTCATAGTACAATTTTTAGTGGGGATAGCTTCTTGCAAAAAAATTGATGGGGCATTCCAAACTTGGTCACAATGTATTTTTCCAAAAATTGAATGACAACCTTCATAGTACAATTTTTAGTGGGGATAGCTTCCATACATCTAGTACAATAATTAGAAATAGTGAGAATGTACTTATGGGTTGATAAATAATTAAGACTTATAACCCCTACAAAATCTAGGTCCCGCTGAGTAAAAGGTCTCATTTCAATTACTGGTTGCAATGGCATAGGTGCTTGTCTCTATTTATTGGCAATAACTTGATAGATATGGAAAGACATCACATGGGAATAGGTATCCTTAAATATATGGGGCCAATAGTAACTAGATATCAATATCTTATGTGCCATAGCATTTGCAAAACCATACCCCATACCATACTTACCATGGAATTCATGCAAGATATGATTAGATTCTTCTTTTTTAGACAATGAATAAAGATTCCTTCATGATTATTCCTGTATAATACACCATCGTTAATCATAAAATTTGTGTATTTAATATGAAGAGCCCTTATTTATGTATAATTCAAGTGTGGAGGAAACTTACCATTCAATAATAAATAAACAATATCCACATACCATTCATCTTGCATGATATCCTCTACATTGTAATGTTGACAAGAAATTTGAGGATCTATCTTTGCAAGGGATTTTTTCAAGCCTTGGCCTCAAACCAAATTAATTGGGTGGATATCAAGATCAAAATCTTGTAAAGTATACATCCACTTCCCTCGTCTTTCACCTAGTCCATTCTGCATTAACATGTTTTTTACAACAGGGTTGGGTACAATAGCAAAGACTCTACTATGCAAAATGTAATGCCTAATTTAATTGATAGTTTTAAATAAGGCATATTCTTGTTTATCTAGAATGGTATATCTTAATTTTGCATATTTTAATGGTGAAATCATAAAATCAATAGGGTTTTCATAATTACCTTCGCTTTTTTGAGTTAGCACGCTAGCATACGAATGATCAGATGCAAAAGTGTAGATAAAGAATGGTTTTTGATAATCAAGACTTACCAAAATAGGTGCAGTAGAAATGTAATCCTTAACACCCTAAAAAGAAGTCCTAGCCTCACATGTCCACTTAATATTCACATCCTTTTTCAACATATCATTCAAAGTTTTAATTATTTCATCAAATATAGAAATTTATTTTCTTATAAAATTGATTTTTCCAAAGAACGATCCAAGTTCCTTCTTACTACCCAAAAAAGGGATATTTCAGATTACCTCTATTCATGAAAGGCCTATAGAAATACCATATTTTGATATCACAAGCCCCAAAAATTTTCCTTCAGTTACTCCAAAGATACATTTTTTGGGATTAAGTGAGATTCCATGTTCTCTACATCTCTAAAGCACTTTTCTCAAATCATTAATATGATCTTATCATATTTTTGATAAAATAGGGATATCGTCTACATAAAAAACTATGCATTTTCCAATGAGGTCTCGAAATGCATAGTCCATGGCACACTGAAAAGTTGCACCTGCATTGAGAAAATCGAAATGCATTCTCTTATACACAAATGTACCCCATTCAGTGGTAAAATCAGTCTTTATTCTATCTCTAGGGTCAATTAGAATCTGATTAAAACTAGAATATCCATAAAAAAATGACATCATTTAAGATCCATTGACCATTTGTAAAATGTTATCAATAGAAGGAAGAGGGTAGTTATCCTTTTACGAAGCTTTATTGATATTTGTTAAATCAATACATAGTCCAATCTCACCAGTTTTCTTCCTAACCGAAACTATGTTAGCAACTCAAGTGGAATGACAAACACGAAATATAATCTTGGCATCTAATAGTTTCTTTAATTCATTGTATATGAGTGGTTCTAACAATGGGTTGACCATAAACTATTTCTATCTAAAATGTTTAGAATGTAGCTTCAGAGGGATGGTATGCATGATAATATTTTGATTATAATTTTTAAGATCATCATAAGTCCATGCAATACAATCCATGTATTCTCTGAGCATAGGCACTATTCCTTCCTCTTCTTTAGATGTACATGCTTTCCCAATGAGTACCTTATGCGAATCTTCATCATTTCCAATATTAACTACATCATAGGCATCATCTCCTAGTGAGATTTTGCTAGATTTATTGCCTTTATAATCAATATCAAAAAGTTTCTCAAGTGAGAAAATACCTTTTGGGATAAAATTAAATCTCTTCATTGTCTTATCTTCTTTGTTCTCATCCTCTTGTAATATTTGATCTTCGTCAATCACTTGATTTTCAAAGACACCAGAGTTAGTCACAAAATCAAAGAGGTGTCTATCACTTTCAAATACCTGTAAGTTTTTAACATTGTTAGGTATAGATGGACAAGGGACCAATTCTATTGAGAATTTATTTAGTTTCCTTTTATCAATGGATTTTAGTGTGCCTACAGTAACTACCAAAGATTCAATGACTTTATTACTTTTTTTAGAAATTAGAGAAATATTAAAGGCTTCAAATTCATCAATAAAATATCTAACTCTAGTTTTGTAGTGGGATAATATTTCATCTCGACATGTGTACTCCCATTTCACTTGCCTAACAACTAGTGTTTAATCCTCCAAGACTTTCAAATATTTAATATTATTATTCAATGCTAATCGTAATCTAGAAATTAAGGCTTCATACTCTGCTACATTACAAGTGCATGGAAACTACAATATAAATATAGAAAGGGAAGACTTTCCTTTAGGACTAATAAATTCCACTCCACATCCACTAGCTTGCTTGGATCTAGATCCATCAAAATTAAGTGTCCAAATAATATTTTCATCATCGGGGGAGCTACAAAAGAGAACTTCAGCATCAGATTCATTTGGAACCAAGTTGGTATCTAAGTTATAAAAACCCAACTCCGACTCATTATAAAGGGTCTCATTTGGTCTATTATACTCAATGATAATATTTGAGCCTAGGCTCTCTTTCAATTTTGATTTTATTGGATACCCCTTTCCAAGGTAACCACATATGTGAACAATCTATGGCAAGTTAACCATTCAAAATTTTCCTCCAATCCCTAGCCAGTAACATACAATATTTATCAAGAATGTCAACAACATGAATATCAATATATTACTAAATTTTAGGTTTGAATGAAACTTGAATATGGACGTTATGAAGCATACCTACCACATTTACCTAGTGGAAGGTGAAATATTGTTATTGGTCCTAGTATCTAGTGGAATGATGAATTTATTAGGAGTAGAAGACATATTCAGGGTCTTACTTTTATTCCTCAAGTGGTAGTTGTGATTCCCCTTTTGAAAATGCCTAAACGATTGAACTTCTTCTGCTATGAGATCATCCTCCTATACTTCTTCATCACTTCAAGATCAAAGGTTTTAACAACCAAAGTGTGTCCCTTACCTTTGCTTGAACTAGCTTCATGAGAACAATCATTATTAGTCATAATTTCCAAATCATTGATATCTTGTTGGAAAATGTCTATGGACTACTGAATCATTGGACATTCATTTTTATTATGCTTACTAGTGGAATGCATCCTACACAAATTTATCCTAGAGAAATATAAAATATTAATGATCACATGAGATTGGCTAACATTTTTGTGATTAGCAACCGAAATAGGTACCCCCCATTGTTTGGTCGGGCATTCCACTGTTTCCTTTGAAAGCTAAAATTCCTACTCTATTGGTTTTGGGATGTTTGCTTTTGGGAATGAACCATATTGCTACTCAACTTTTGGACCAACATCTTTAGATATTTTACCTCTAACTCAAGCTCATTAGGTTGAGCAATATTGGTGGTAGGATTAGTTGGATTCCAAAAACATGGGATATTATGATTTGGTACCACACCTTGATTTTGAACATGTGGATCATGTAACATATTTTGAGCTTGAATATTTGGATTCAAAAATGG
Source organism: Wollemia nobilis (assembly GCA_028583015.1). Taxonomy (NCBI): domain Eukaryota; kingdom Viridiplantae; phylum Streptophyta; class Pinopsida; order Araucariales; family Araucariaceae; genus Wollemia; species Wollemia nobilis. The sequence goes on from JAQPPZ010000523.1 coordinate 30,249,983, forward strand.
ATTTAAGCCTTGTATAGGTGTTGGATTGAAACATGTAGGTAAGGCCTAAGCACTTGTTGCTATGGCTCCATGAGTGGCCAAATGGTTATCTAAAAATAATGGAGTGGTTGGATGGATAGGCATGTTCGGATAAGCAATTGTGGGAAGATAAGCAAACATATTAGGATAACACTAATTTTAGGGTAAAGCATTCAACATCATATTTTGATTAAACAAATCTTGGTTTATCATAGAAATATGATTGTAAGACCCAAGTTATCCTACTATAAGTAATTGCCCTATCCTATAGCCCTATGATATCAACTATTGCTAAATAGTCATGGCCTCCATGTATGCTAAGGCAAGAGTAGTAACCAACAAATTTCTCCTATAAAACATGGTGGTCAAGGGATCTAAGACCCCAAAGTATATCTAAAGAGCTACATCCGTTGTAATGACAAAGTGACCAGTCAACCTCATGTAGAGCTTCTAAAATATAGTGTTAAACATCCTTATTGGTTCATTAGGTCCCCTTTTGCAAGTCATAAATTGATTGTAAATTATGGAAGGATATAAGGGTAACCTAAATTGGTTCACAAAAGAGGTTTCTAATTGGGCCCAAGAAGTAATAGAGCCAATAGGTATATGATGTACCAGTCGTACACCAAGTCATCTAGGCTCAAAAGAAACAATATACAAGCCACATATTTATGTTCAACTTGCTATCGAATTAAAGTGTCCTTATAGGCTCGAATGTGCTCTTATACAAGTCTTGTACCATCATGCTTATACTTGGGAAAATTTTTATCTATGTTCTTTGGTAGCCCATGAAAATCTCTAGCAATTTTCAAAGGATTGCTATGTACCCCATACCAAGAAATATTTATAGCCATTGGATTGGACTGAGGGGTAACCAAAGGAACAATGGACAGAATAGGGACAATAGATAGTCCAACTAAAATCCCACTATATGGAATAACAAATACTTGACTCTTGGGTTTTTTAGGTCTATAAGTAGGATATGGGATTTGAAAGATAGTATCTTCTATAGCCCTAGCTCTAGTAATGATACCCTTTGGTTCTAGCTTAAAAATGATAACAACAGATTTTTTTTTAACAACGCATCAACTAAACCATAAAAACAATATATATTCTCAAGAAAATAGTTAGCATCAATGCATTATGAATTAAAATAATTTTTAATCAATGATTAGAATCATTCATTATGGTTTAGTTAAATCTCTTATCCTACCATGAAATTTAGGAATCCCTTATGCATTAAATATAGGTGATGGTTCCCCCAATGACCTTTGGATGTCTATGTGAAGATATCATTCGGAGTGATAATCACCTCAATTAAACCATCATAGAGATGGGTTAGTTGAGCACTTTAGTTTATTCAATCCATCACAAAGATGCAATGTTTAAACTAAGAGGCTTTATACCTATACATTAGAATAGAAGAACTTATGCTAGTAAGGGAATTGGCATCCCCTTCCATAAATATCAAGAAGGAATAATTACAATGCTATGGTCAAGATACCTTATATTCATAGAGGATGTAAGAAATGTGGGGTGACCATTTGAAGTATCCTTTGTGTCATGGAGGTACACAAGGTAAACCTTAGAACCTATGAGATTTTGACCACTCTTGTCCACTCAAGTGACATTTTTAGTGTCATGGACTCGAAATATGGTATTAGAGCTCTAGGTCATAGTACTAGCTCGGGTTGGTGCCATGGAGTGAAACTTAGGATTGACCAAAATTTATGAGTGATTTTTGCATAAAAAGAATCTTCCATTTGGGATGGCACTTTACATAGAGTAAGTGTGACCATTACTATTATTGTAGACATGAAAAATTTACCCATTAAGATGAATCATTTTTCTTAAAAACCCTTAAAAAACTAAGGTCATATTCAAGAGAAATTTTACCCTATAAAATAATATCAATTCTTATCAAATTTTAAACCATATTATAGGGCTTGAAAAGAGATTTCCAATGGTATATTATATGTTCAATTTTGACACCGTTTGACCCCTCAAACTGCTAAAATACTAAGTACATGTCTAACCTCTTGACGAGATCGTAAGTATGATCTTGATAGGTAACTTGTGTGTGAGATCGTACGTACGATCTCTAAGATCATATGTACGATCTTCGAGATCATACGTACGATTTTCTCCAAATTAAAAAAGCTCAGTTTGGAAAAACAACAAACCGGTTACAACATTTTTTATCTTTACCTGACCAACCATGCGGTAGTTATGGGATCGGACCCACCGATCAGTCCCAGCTTGGAAGAAGTTGCAACCTATTTTTTTTAGCTAAATTTCCCCTACTGGTTTATCTTATTTAATCATGCATTTCTCCCTTGAATTCATCCTACCTTGTCGACCAAATTTCATGTTTTAGTCACTGTATTTTTGAATTATACCCTTTTATTTTACTATTTTTCTACAAGATCGGGTGTACAATCACTATGTGCATGAGGATATGATCGATGATCATAGGTACGATCTTGCTATTTGGTTACGATCTTGCTTATAGCATATGATATTTCTATTTGGTTATGATCTTGTTATTTGGTTACGATCTTGCTGTTTAGCATATGATATTTTTGTTTGGTTATAATCTTACTATTTAGCATACGATCTTGTTGTTTGGTTATGATATCATCTACAGATCACTTGGGGGAAACTCGAAGTGTTGGTTTGCATTTCCTAGCCTCTCATTTGCATGTTTTTTATCTTATTTATCATTCTTCATTGCATATAATATAAAATTTTGTTATCATCATTCTTGGAGTTCACCAATTTGCATTCAATTACATACTTTACATAGTTTAAGGCATATAAATGTTAATTCCTTTTAGCAAAATATTCAATAGATCATGTATGATCTGATTTTTATCTGATAAAGTCTATAGAATATTGTATTTTCTATTTTTTTCACTATACTTATGAAACTACAGGTTTCTATTGTGATCGGGTCTCTCGATTACTGATCGATGGGTACAATCACGGATCGTACATACGATCTTGACCCTACAACATACAATCTTGCCTACAAAAAGAAACAAAATCTTCATTAGACTTTTGGACTGAGTAAGAGTGTCAAATTTCTTTATAATTAAGCATTTGCATTAGATTTTCCTCTATTTACTGTTGTTTATTGTATTCATTAAAAATTGAATTGCATTTAGCATAGGTTAGTTGCATTGGCCATAACTAGGTGATTGCAATAAGTTAAAAAGAACACATCAAACAAACTCCAAACCTAGGTGTAGAAACTACAATAAAATGTTTCCTGGTGAACCCTAAAAAATTCATTAAAAAATTACCAAAGAAGACACGACCTCAAGTATCTCTCTGAGGTGTAGACATACTATGCTCCCATTCCTCTTTGAGGTGTGGATTAATTAGACTGAAGGAAAGGAGTGCGATAATTTTAGAGCTACATTATTTGGTGAACCCGATGTGAAAAAATATAGACATCTTTCTATTTCATGAAAACATAAAAACAAAAAAAAATATAAAACAAAACAAAAACCAAAAAAGATCATAAATCAAAACTTGCACATTTTCGGTTCATTTCATAAATGTATATTTCAACATATGAAGAGATGTAAACATAGATATTAAAACAACTTGCCTAGAATATTAAAAAGTGGTAAGCAGCTAGAATCTAATTATATGGAATAAAAATATCAAGAAAACCTAGATGATAGGGTACTTATTGAAGATTATGTACCTTCAAAACAAGATGAAGAAGATAATAAAGAATATGAAATAGATAATCCAACTAGACCTTATACGGATGAGGAAGGTAATCTCACTTTTAAGTCTACCCTGCATTTTGCTAGATTTTTAAAAGATAATATAGATGTCATTAATCATGTGATACAGATAGAAGGTCAACTTCCTATGGGAGATTATTCAATGAAGGCTGCTATAGAAGTTGCTCTCTGGTTAAATGGAAATCCATTAACATATATGAACAAAACAAATCAAGATCAAGCTAGTACATCCCAAAATGTGAATCAAAATCCAAATCAAAACATAGCAAAACCACCACCAGCAAAAAATTCAAATTCTAAACAAAAACAACATTCTTCTTCTTCATAAGCTATTAATTGTAGGCAGCAAATCCACCTCCTAAAAGAAGTGATTTGCTAGATTTTGACATTTTTGAAATAATTTTCTCAAGTTTTGTAAAATCATACAATGGAAGAAAATTGTACAGTGGGAGAAAAATCATACAACTAGATTGGAAAATTGTACAAAGCATTAGTAAATCATATAGGGTGCACCAAAATTAACTCAGATGTAAAGGAAATGTAATTTTGGGATGAAATGTCGCATGGATTTGCTAAACTAAGGTGTTAAACTTAGAAAAATGCCAAAATAATGTATTCAATTGTATATGGGCAGTTGCAAATAATGGATTGTCTCAGGAACCACTTTGGAACGGCCTGGGCAACGTTATATAAGGCCCCATTTTCAAATTTATAGGTCTAGCTACTAGTTTACTAGTTATTAGTTGCTAGAATAAAGAGATAGATACATTTCTAAGTTATTGCAATTATAGTGATAGAGTTTTCCATATTGCACTCAACTTTACAACTATTAATGAGAATACAGACATTGTGGATGACTGTGTATGATCTTGTTATGAATGGATAACACATTGTGGATTGGTATTGTGTAATTGAGTTTTCTATCTTACTGTTATATGTTAGTTTTAGGTATTGTTGCAAATTGATTAAGAGGATTATTACTGGTGAATCATGGAGAACAATTTATGAGTATAAGGACATTTAAAAGGATGTTTTGAAGCATACTGTATGATTTTTGGATGTAGTTACCTATATGGAATCTCTCACCAGCTCGGTTAGGATGTTTTGTTTGTGAAAGAGATTGTACTGTTTAGGTTGTTATACCTTTACAAAACATCTTGGAGAGAGATTGGAGTATAAGATCTTATTAAATACTACCATGCTATACCTTTAGTTCATACATATTGTACATCGTACATCATACAAAAAACTATTACCTAATTTGGTAAAACATGCAATTGACAAGAACTTACCCGATTTAGCACTTTTGGGGACTCGGCTAGAACGATTACAAAATTGTGTACAATAGCCTCAAAAACAACATCTGTCAATTTTTCTAGATGCAATATCATACCATCTAGGATACTATATGATTTGAGATCATATAGTGTAGGTAATTAATGTCCATACAAGGAATTGACAGTTCATACGAGGGTAGTTTGGGTGATTAGAATACTGTTTGATTTGGTAATTGAGATAGGATTGGCCTAAGAATTATTATCTCCTCTGGAAAACACCTCCCCACTAGGAATACTCCATCATTTTTTTACATTTTGGCATCTTTGCCTTATCAAATCTGGCATTCTTGTTAAAATGGGTCAAATTTGATTGAAGACTGAAGGTGATTTTTTATGACAGACACCAGTACATGAAACCATGGGAGAAGGGAAACACGAAGCAACATTCCAGTAAGAAGGAGCACAATGATTTATCAAATATGAAACACGAGTAACTCATATCAGAGTATGCACGAACTAGAAATAGATCAAGTTTAGACATTCGAAGAAGGAGACTTTGAGGTGTTGATTGAGACAAAATATGAGGAGGAAGAACCACCAAATGTAGAAGATACGGGTGACAAAGAAAAAGTGCATGACGATGGAGAGTGGATGGTAAGACCTGAGGAAGAAATAGAAGGGTTTTGAGAGGATGTAGAGGATGGGAGTCAGGCACCAGAGCAACAGGATGCGTGGAATCAAGAGGATAGACCAATATCATCTCCATAAAACCAACGAAGAAGGTTGCAAAGTGAGGATACATGAGAATTCGGTCACTGGGTGGCAGGAAAAACATGATACCTTGAATTGATACTTTTGATGAGAACTAGAGTAAGACACCCCCAAGGAGGAATCTGACAGATATTCCATGGGACACCTCAAGTGAGAGTGATGAATCTCCTAAGATGGCTAACAGAGCAACCAAACAAAGATGTCCACCATTTTTAGGTGAGGGTAAGGAAGACCCCACATGGAATGTAGGAACTTGCATAACCATTTGGAGAGTGAATGATGTAGACAGACTAGAGGATTGGGTAGTCCTATTTCCTGCTACCTTGAGAGGATTGGCAATAGATTGGTACCTAAAGAGAGAAAGTAACATTGATTTTTAGACTTAGAATTAGATAAAGGATAAATTCATTAAAGAATTTTAACCTTTAAAATATTATGGAGACATCGTCACTGAGCTTTGCATAACAAAATAGAAAGTAGATGAGGATGTGAAATCCTACAACCGTCGACTGAAGTAATTATTTGATAAGATGCAGATGCCATTGGCATATGTGCTAGTAAAACGGTGGTTCGTAGATTGGTTACTATTGAAATATAAGAAAAATATGAAGGTAGTACCATCCGAGACATATGAAGAAGAACTTAAACACACAAAGAACTTTGAGAGTGAATCAAAATAGATGTATACAGGGATATTATCTCATACCAAGTTGAGAGATTAAAATAGTGAAGAAGATGACACTATACAGAGGATGGTAGCATCATTCTGTAAGGAGTTTGATAAGATGGTAAAGGAACAAAAGATCAAACCAGACAAGAATAATCTATGGTTCATAGAATTTAGGACAGAGGGACATACAAATATGAAGTTTTTGAAGAATGACTATTGCCATATTTGTAATGTGATGGGGCATGAGGTAATGCTTTACCCCTACAATGCAAAAATCTATCCATAGGTACTATCAATCTAGGAGCAAGAAGAAAACCCAAAGGCCCAAGGAAGTGGCCAACAAGCAATGATTGGCAGATACAAAAACAACAGAAGAGGTGGTAGACAAAATCAAGGTAATCGAAAAGGAGGACAAAGTCACTTATAGTATTATTTGGAAGGTAGACCGATCATACAATGTTGCAATTTCTAAGAGTAGGGGTATTTCACAAAAAATTGTCCTGCACCTTCGATGCAATGAGCACTGCAAACAAGCACTAAACACATGTGCAGATGGTGTGGTCTGAGGAACCACAAGGAGGAGAATTTTCCAAAGTAGGTGATTTCAAGCAACCCATAGAATGTGAACTATCTAAACATTGAAGTTCCTCAAGTTAAAGATGAAACTCAGGAAGTTTTGGCCGTGATGAGGAATCAAGCTAAAAAGGATAAGTATCCAAAGATAGCAAAATAAAAGCAATGTTGGCAAGTAGCAAAATAAAATATTGCAAGAAGAAACTGATAAAACTAAGCAACGAGAATCGAGAATTCAAAAGGAATTATGAAAACCATCATAATAGGAGATAGTTGTGCAACATCTGGCAACACAGGTATTAGATACCACAGTGGAACTTAAAGTATTTGACTTACTGGAAACTATCCTAGAATTGCAAAAAGCAATTGGAGAAGAAATACAACCACAAAATGTGATGGAGATAGAGAGCAAACCTACTTTAGAGGAAGAATGAAAAGACCAATTTATGAATCCTACTATACTAATGATTTATGTGGGAAAGAAGCTTGTATTAATGCATATGGAGGTTTTGGGGCACAAATTGATGCAAGTAATCATGGACGAAGGATCCAGTGTCAATGTGCTACTAGAAAGAACTTGGCTAGAACTAGGCGCTCCATCCCTATGGGCACCGAGCTTCTGACTGTATGGAGCTGACCAAAATTATATTAACATAAAAGGAGTTTTGACTGCACAAAAAATAATGATAGCTGATCAAGAATTTGTCTTGGATTTTGTTGTGATTACAATGCAAAAACCTGCATACAATGCCCTCTTGGGGAGAGGATGGGCTATGAGTAGCTAAAGTTAATCATAATTGGGAAAAGAATCAGATCACTTTCAAGAAAGGACAACATAAATACATGATTAATTTAGCTAATCAAAGAGTTAATGAACATATAGCTACAACGAATGAATTAGAAAACTCATCAGGGGATGAAGGACACAAACATGATGGAGAGGGAATGTTGTACATAGATGAATGTAGCAAGGATGAAGCTCGATCTGATAGCGGACTCCTTCATTGGAAAATGGAAGAGTACAAAATATTTTAGCCCAACTACCTCTGTATTGAGTCAAAATAAATCAAGGAAAAATAAGACGAACCAAAAGCCAATAAAAAAACTAAGAAGGAAACATAAGAGAAATGGACATCTTCAAAAAGCTTTGCAGACTATACAGTAGGAGATGTAGAGATTGATACAAGACCGACACACAATGAGAATGTAATGAAAGCTATGAGTGAGCCAAAAAATATCAATTATGAAGGACCCAAGATAGTGGACATCAACCTTAGAACATAGGAGGAACCTAGGATGGTCCATTGTGTGATGATTGAAATCCGATATTGAAGGCAATGACTTTCAAGATATTCTTAGAGTATAAGAATGTATTCACATGGACATACAAGGATTTGAAAGAAATACCACATGAATTATGTGTCCATAAGATTATACTAATGCCTGGCGCTCAACCTATCAGGAGGAGGCCATATAGAATGAATTCAAAGTATGTGACATTAGTAAACACAGAGATAGAAAAAATGTTGGAAGCAGGAATTATATTCAGGGTGACGAACAGTGAATGGGTCTCACCTATAGTAATCACCTTGAAGAAGGAAATAGATAAGATAAGGATATGCGTAGAATTTAGGAGTCTAAATGCAGTGACCATTAAGGACCCTTTTCCTATTCCATTCACAGATTCTATCTTGGAAGAAGTTGCAAGACATGAGATATATTCATTTGGATGGATTCTCAGGATATAATCAAATCAGCATCACTGAGGAGGATAATTTGAAGACCACATTTGTTGAGGAGAATGGCATCTATGCGTATAATTGAATGCCATTTGGGCTCTGTAATGCCCCAACTACGTTTCAACGTATCATACTGTATATATTTGACCAACTAGCGACAAGGAATTTCAAAGTATTTTTGGATGATTGGTCCATCTATGGGAAGATCAAGGAGCATATTCCAGCTCTTAGTGAATGTATGAGTAGGTGCAAAAATGCACAGATATCATTAAACCCAGCAAAGTATTTTTTGATGGTACCATATGGAAAATTTCTAGGACACATTGTGTGCAGCGAAGAATTGAATATAGATCTAGATAAAATTCGTGTGATATTATACATGGAATAACCCTTTGATGTGAGTTCACTCAAAACATTCCTTGGATCAACAGGATATTATCAAAGATTTATCAAAAATTATGCACATGTATCCTACCTGTTAGATTCTTTGATGAAAAATAATATTCCTTTTAGATGGATAAAGGAGCACCAGAGAGCCTTTGAGGAGTTAAAGGCTAAGTTGGTAAGTAGTCTAATTTTGGTGTACCCTAGTTGGGATAAGGAATTCCATTTCCATGTCGATGCCTTGAATTTTGTAATCGGATGTGCATTGGCACAAGAAGGATAGTTTAAGTTGGATCAGTCTATTTTCTTTGCTAGTCACCTCTTGTCAAGATAGAAAAGAAACTATAGTACAATAGAAAGGGAAGCCTTGAGGATGGTATATGCAGTCCAAAAGTTTAGGCATTACCTACTAGCAAACATCTTTGTGTTCTACGTCGATCATCAGGTGCTATTGTACTTAATAAACAAACCAGTAATACAAGGATGAGTTAGTCAATGGCTTATTATGCTCCAAGAGTTCATATTCCGAGTTGTGGTGAGACCTGGTAAGAAGCACGTGATTGCAAACCAATTATCTCGAATACGATCAGGGGAGCCAGCAAGAACAGGAGTTTCTGATGAATTCTAGGTGCACAATTATTTTTCATCAATGTTGTGCCATCATGGTACAAGTTGGTTGGCCAGTACCTATCCACAGGTGAGTTTCCACAAGAGATGAAGAAAAATGAAAATAAGAGAATAATCATGAAGTCAACACCCTTCTAGATAATATCAAGATTGCTATACAAGATAGGAAGTGATGGTATCTTACGAAGATGTGTAATAGAGGAATAATCAGCATTGAAAGAAGCCCATGCAAGCTTAGCAGGAGGACACATGGGACCAGATGTGACCATGCAAAAAATATTATTAGCAGGTCTATGGTGGCCCACATTGTATAATGATGCAAAAAAACATGTGAAAGCATGTGATACTTGCCAAAGAGTAGGTAAACCAGTCAAGAGGGACTTTATGCCCTTACACCCATCATAGCCATAGGAGTTGTTCAAATGTTGGGGCTTAGACTTTGTGGGACCATTAAAGACATATTAGAGAAGGAAGTGTAGATATATCATAGTGGCAACATAATACCTCACAAAAAGGATAGAAGAAGAACTCATGGAACTTTCCCCATTGACTCAGATTGGGCTATTACAATAGAGGATGATAATGCAAACTAAGCAATTATAGAAAGAGTATCAAACACTGTAGGGTCACAATGCAATATTGAGAGCACAAGTCATCCAAGAATTGGATGGTACCATACGAATATTGGATGAACAGAGGGTAGTTAGATTCCAAGCGATTGGAAGTGAATCTAAGGGGATTGAAGGCTTAACTTTGAGAAATAGTGGGGGAAACAAAGGTGTAAGTATAAGTTCACTAGCCCCACCAAGCCAATAATCTATGATAAATGAGGGCGCATAAGTACTTTGGCAAGATATAGAGGAGACCACCACATCACCTGAATTGCACCACAATATAGTAGGCAGGATATATTCTAGTGAGGAAGGAATATCATGGTTGGTGCGAGAGCTTAGTACATATTATGATGAATAGGAGAACCCTCATAATCCTCATAGGGGTCAAAATATTCTAATTAGAGGATTAAGACCAAGGCAAGGTAGGATATTTCAAGAGGACAGACCCGAGAATGATACATGAGCATATACAATAGCTTACCAGTAGTTGAGAAGACAAAGAAGGGAAGTTCAGCGATTGGAGAGAGTGATGAATTTTCCAAGTGACTGGGTAGAATAGAGGGAAGATGGGGTCATACCAACTCTAGCTCTGAGATAGAATTTTTTGATGATTATAGGGAAGTATTGGCATCTTCATCCCCATAGAGATCCTTTGAGAAAATAATATGGAGGCGTCGCTTGGTATAGGCTAATAGAAGAGTTAGAACCTTGTGATAATTATCACCAAACTAGAGTCCATTGGCTAATATCGAGTTTGTAGATATTACTCTTGATAACCGAAGAATGATTGGACAAGGACTTCTAAGACTTAAATGAGGAACATGAAGAGGTAGATGACCAAAAAATTATGGAGACCTTGGTGATGTTGCAATTAGAGGAGGTAGAGGACGAGGAAGATTTCGATCCTCTACTCCTAGATGGCTAGGAGACAACCCATTAGCATGTATGAATTGGGTAAGGGACCAACAAGATATACCCAGACTAAGAGGCATGTTACGAAATATGCTATGAAGATGCAAAGGGGGGTAACCACCCCTAAACCATCAAGAACCCCAACGAGAAGGGTGTAATTGGCAATTACCTCAAATAAGAGAAGATTCATCAATAGTACGGGGAATTTTCATGCCCAGAGTAAATGGAAGGGGGAGATACCCAGGTGGTCGAAACCTTGCTAGTAGAGGAAGGGTAAAATTTGTATATGATAGAAACCTAGGCCAAAAACGGACCCGATCACCAAGTTTGGAGTCAAAAATGATCCATAGAAATAGGCAAAGAAGTTTCTCAAATAATAGTAGAGTGGTGAGGACACCACCACCATGGGATCAATCACCTACACGGTGAGAAGGCCTACCAGGGGATGAGAATCCAACTTTCCAATATATAATTCTAAACTGTACACATTATTAGAGGGGAAATGAATAGGCAACAACATCACAAGTGGAGACCAGCCAAGCAACGATACAAGAGGATACTAGTAATCAGAATGTTATGGTCGAACCTTGAGGTCAAGATTGGGATGGGTTTGTACAAGTGAATGTCACTGTATGATTACCAATAAATTAATTATAATTAGACAAGGATAAAAAAAAAAGGAAAAAATGAAAAACAAATTGTGCCTTAGTTGTGAAAATCCCTTAGGACGCAATTAGGAAGGGTGAGTTTGAAAATCGGAAACGACAACCTCTCTAGAGAAATAGAAAGCAAAACTTTTTCTAAGTAATGAGATCATACAGATAAAAAGTATAAAATGAAATTGTACAAAAGAGAATCGTACAATACAAGAATGACGTGCAAATTGTACATAATTGTGTATTGTACAATTTAGATCGTATAATGTACGATTTTCTAACTAACCAATTAATGTGGCATGCGGAAAAGCAGTGGTTGGAGGAAAAGAAGGGGGAAAAAGATAAAATTTTAAATCAACTACTGAGTTGGCAATCATCTAGCAGTGGAGATGGAAAAGCATGCCACATGGCATTTTTTGATTTTCTTAATAGTTAGGGTTTTAAAAAAATTTCTTTAACAAGGGAAAGAAAATTGACAATTTCACAATCACCAAGCAGAATTCAAATTTGTTTTAGGATATTGAAGGGGAAAGTGTACATTTGATAAAAGAGGACCATATGGGCAATAAATATTCATGAACACTCTGAATTTATAGACCCATTTTTAATTTTTTACCAGGGAGTTCTTTTCAGCTTCAAAGAATCAACCCGAAAAAGAGGAATTAGGGTTTGTCTCCACAAGAAGGGGGAAAATTTGAATTTTTCAGAATTATTACAGCAAAAGACATTAGAATACATTATTTTATGGATTTGGACCAAGAAATTGCTATTGGAGCCGAAGGAAGCAGAGATTGGTGGTTGGATTGTGGAAATTGCAGAAGCAGGGAAGATTCGAACCCTAAAAACTAAGAAATCTAGCAAAAGGTGAGCTGAGAAATGTGGGGGAAGAAAAATACAGTCTGTACAGTTGTACAATGTAGCTATAATTTTTTCAAGTTGAATAAAATATTGCTAGGAGTGAAGGAATGCAAGATTTATTGAAAGAAAGCACTGAAGAGTAGATCGGGACAATTCGACAACTAGGTCAATAGCATAATTGGTAAAGGAGACAAAAATCCCAACATTTTGCATCAGTGAGGGTTAGGTAAGTCATACCATATGATTTGGGGGTAGCTTGTATGATTTTCAAAAAGAAGAGTGTAGTTTGAGTGTTATTTTTTCCATTTTTGGTAGTTTTTCAAGGGATTGTAAGAAAATATATGGAATCGTATGAATTGTAAAGGGGGGGCAGCTAGAAAGTGACATTGTGTAGATTACTAGCACCATGTATGATTTCAGGTTGCAATTGTATGATTTGAAGAAAATTTAACCGTTTGAATATTTTCAAGGTGGAGGAAAGAACTGTAGAATATTGTACGATCTAGAAGCAATGAAAGAAGGTAAAACCATACAAGGGACACAGAACCGTACATTATACAATTTTGCAGGAGACTGTATGATTTCTAGTATGTTTCTAATTATAGAGGAAAAGGTTGAGTTATTCGGTAAGATGTTGGAGGAATGATATCAACAGAAGAGTTTGGATGCCAGTTAAGGTGGATTGCAACAAATCAGATGCAGGTCTGTTACACGAGAGTGAGGCATACTCACAATAGCACCATGGGTGTTAGGTTCAGTCTCATGAAAGGTATGGTAATCATACATGGAGGAGAGGAGGATATAGGTTGTAGAGGGGATAAATCCATTGGTAGGCACACCTGGATAGCACACCATCGAGGCACAGAGAGGGAAGAATGGCCCAAGAAGCTACATCATGGAGGGAGTTGAGGAGCGAAGTACATGTGCAAGAACAAGAAGACCACCTAAGTAGTGGATAGGAGGAAGGCTAGGTGGAAGTTTCAAATATTGCATTTGTGCAGCATTGAGAAGAAGCGTGTAGGAAATGGTGGAATGAGGAAGAATAGGCTGCATCCCTAGACAGTGGCAGTCATTACACAGATTCCACCATTTCATTGGATATTCTTCCAGAACCACCTTTACAGATAGTTCAAGCATATAATACAACTAGGACAGCCTACATCAATGTAGGCAAGAGGTTAGTAAGGATGGAAGTTTCAACGGAGGCATTCTAGAAAATATTTGGGTTACCAGTGGAATGCATGGAGATGGTTAAGAAATTGGTAGACATAATAGAAGCACACCGCCTGGTTACCACCATGACCACTGTCAAATCAATGACAAACATAAATATTTTAGGTGCAGGAATGCGTGGAATCAAGCAGATCTAGTTACGAGGATACAATTGGGCATGTGCGATGAATACAGTAATGACTCAATTATCAAGGGACATAAGGGAGATAGAGATGCCTATGTGGATGGCATAATATGTGGAAGGTATTACCTAGGGAATCATATATGATTAGGATACATTTTTGGAAAGAAGAATGCATGAGGCATTGACCAAACGACTGAATAATTTTGGGATGGCCTTTCAAGCAATTGGATTGCTATTGAATGCAGTCACAAAAGTGAGAATACAATTCCCAGGGTTGATGCCACCTAGAGAAATCAGGTTGGGACAATCGATAATATTGATATGGGTAAAATTTGTACCCCTAGAAAAGAGTACCTTAGAGAAACCACACATAAGGAGTGAGCAACAAAGGAGTGAAGCTCAAGGAGATACATCTCCAGAGGAGGATGCCAATGTACATCATTGAAGGAATCGTTCTAGACGTTTGAAACCAGAACTAGAACAACAAGTACTTGCACAAAGGCAGCAGGAGCAACCTATCATTCAGGAAAGGGAGAGTAGCCCAGTACAAATAAGGACAAGAAGGCAATGAGAAATAATGGTAAGTAAACCTGTTTTGGAAGTATAGGGGAAGGAACAATCAGATTCAAAAGTGATGGAACTGGATGAATTGTATTGGATAGAGGCAAATAAGATAGTGCATTCTATGAATATATTTTAAAACTTTGAGAAGATGGATGCCTCTGATTTCTTTAAAGGAATTGAGGTACGGTACGATGGATTATCCACTACCTAGAATGAAGCGATAATTGGACCAAGTACCACAGAAGATGAGCCCAAGAAGAAGACTCGTTATAAAATTGTAACAAAAGGCTCTAGTAAGAAATATTTATCAAAGAATACCAAAGTGCCACAAGAAAAAGAAGCACTTGTTACTCAATGGGAAGTAGCTCAAAAAAATATAGAGGAGCAACAAGGGGGCTCAGCCAAAGCAAAAAAGGCTCAAGAACAAGTTGAGCAGTGACGATCTCATAAGGAGATCATAAATATTATGGATAGCGAGGGGGAGGAGAAAATAGTGAAACAATCCCCACCTCAAGAAAATATAGATATCAAGAGAGTACATAGTGAGCTGGGAGGAAGCTCTAGCCACATTAAGGAGGAAGAAGACTTAAGAACTCCTATAGAAGAAGAACAGTGGGGAATGCAATCCAACTATCTCCTGGAAATACCACAGTTTTAGAGAATCACAACGAAAGAGGAGGCAAGTAGAATAGAGGATAAGGTGGAACACTTCTTTGCTTAGTTAGGCCATGTGATGAATAGTGCCAGAATGGAATTTTGTATTGGTCACATGGGAGAACTGAAGCTATGGGAGGAACAAGTATCTCTCAAGTTAGAGAGGATAACATAATGGGTTAATAGTGTGGAGCGCATAAAGAAGATAGCGGATATCCATGCATAGAATCCATGGAGGTTACCCAGGGAAGAGTTAACAACAATGCTAGGAAGAGAAGACTTACCAGAAGGAATGTTCATGAATTACAGGAAGGACCCGAGGATATATTTGGATCGAGTAAGTCATCCAACCTACCCCATCAATATGGTAGAAGTTGAATACATGAGGTTCGCTATAGGAGTGTCCATTAACCTAAGGAAATTGAACTTCTTAACACATTTGATGGAGTGGTTGAGCATTGGATTGGAGGAACTCCATCGACTCAAGAAGGCACAGGAGAAAGAGACCACAACCGCTCAAAAGGAATTGGTCGTAATGGAAGATGAAGTGCAGAAAAGCAGAACTACGACAAAAGAGAAAATAAATAAGCTGGAAGAGGATCTGTCAGGACTCAGAATAGAGTCTGAAACCAGAGTTATCACACTTGAAGAGGAAAAGCGATAGATTTTATAGATGGTAGAGGATAAAATTAAGGAGTTGGAGTCACAACTCAAAGCAAAATATGAGTAGATGATAGCTCAGTTGGCCGAAAATAGTGAACATATGGATACACAAGATAAGCAGATAGATGAGCTAACAAAATATAGCAAGAAGCTGAATGAGATGGTCATGTAGAAGCAAGCTCATATGAGGGTCAAAGAAGACCAGGTTCAAGCTTTAGAAGTTGATATCAAACATCACTTGGAGACCATTGTAGAGAAGAATGAGGAACTCTAGGCAACTACTCGAGAAGAATATCACTAGAAGGAGAAATTGAAGAAGAGTGCCTCCAAATTGGAAAAAAAAATGATAGAGTTCATGAAAGCTATCGAGGAGAAGGCT
Source organism: Wollemia nobilis (assembly GCA_028583015.1). Taxonomy (NCBI): domain Eukaryota; kingdom Viridiplantae; phylum Streptophyta; class Pinopsida; order Araucariales; family Araucariaceae; genus Wollemia; species Wollemia nobilis. The sequence goes on from JAQPPZ010000523.1 coordinate 30,266,460, forward strand.
AACCTTCATGAAGCCAAATCCATCGAAATGGGTAGCTATGCAGCTAAACTAAGAAATGAATGAGAAATGTATAAGATGCAAGTCAATGACTTGGAGGTTGAATTAGCTAGGAATGAAACCCAACAGAAGAATTAGAATGATTCATCGAGGATGCTTACTAAACTAAAGGGGATGGTAGATGTAGGTAGAAAATACACCTCCCAGAAGAAGTGATTTGCTAGATTTTGATAGTTTTGGAATAATTTGCTCAATTTTGTAAAATTGTACAGTGGGAGCAAATTGTACAATGGGAGAAAAATTGTACAACTGGATTGGAAAATCATATAGAGCATTAGTAAATCGTATAGGGTGCACCTAAATTCACTCAGATGCAAAGGAAATGTAATTTTGGCATGAAATGTCACATGGATTTGTTAAACTAAGGTGTTAAACTTAGAAAAATGCCAAAATAATATATTCAATTGTATATGGGCAGTTATGAATAATGAATTGTCTTATGAACTACTTTGTAATGGCCTGTGCAATGTTATGTAAGGCCTCATTTTCAAATTTATAGGTCTGTTTACTAGTTTACTGGTTATTAGTTGCTAGAATAAAGAAATAGATACATTTTTGAGTTATTGCAATTACAGTGACAGATTTTTCCATATTGTACTCAAATTTATAGCCATTAATGAGAATAAAGACATTGTGTATGATTGTGTACGATCTTGTTATGAATGGATAATGCATTGTGGGTTGGTATTGTGTAATTGAGTTTTCTTACTATTATATATTAGTTTTAGGCATTGTTGCAGATTGATTAAGAGGATTGTCATTGGTGAATCATGGATAATGATTTATGACCATAAGGACATTTACAAGGTCGTGTTGAAGCATATTGTATGATTTCTAGATGTAGTTACCTATATGGAATCTCTCACTATCCCGGTTAGGATGTTTTGCTTGTGAAAGAGATTGTACTGTTTAGGCTGTTAAAACTTTACAAAACATACCGGAGAGATATTGGAGTAGAAGAGATTATTAAATACTACCATGTTGTACCTTTAGTTCATACATATCATACATCATACATCATACAAAAATTGTTACCCAATTTGGTAAAACAAGCGATTAACAGGAACTTACCCGATTTAGCAGTTTTGGGGACTCGACTGGAACGATTACAAAACTATGTATGGTAGCCTCCAAAACAACATCTATCAAATTTTCTAGATTCAATATTGTACCATATTGGACAATGTATGATTTGATATTGTATAGTGTAGGTAATTAATGTTCGTACAAGGAATTAACAGTTTGTACGAAGGTAGTTCGGGTGATCAGAATACTGTCCAATTTGGTAATTGAGATAGGATTACCCTAAGAATCATTATCTCCTCTATAAAATACCTCCCCACCAAGAATACTCCACCATTGTGTTACATTAATCAACAAACATCCCAAAATGCTAAGAAGATGCAAAATCTCAATCATCATCAATAGAAAGTTCAACAAAACATAATCCCATATAAGCTCCATAATACTGTTCCTACACATGCTTTAGACAATAGTGTTTCAATTGTAAATCCTTACACAGAAACACCAACTTATCATCAAAGAAACAACAACATGGTACAACAAAATCAATTTGGTGGACAATCACAAGGACTTGAATCAATGGTTAAATAGTTAGCTTCATGTCTAGATCAAATAGATTCCTACCATCCCTCATATAGTTATAGAGATATGTGTAGTCAACCCTTGGATCCTATTGTGGTTGCTCAACCCTACCCTAAAAATTTCCCTATGCCAGTACTATCAATATATAAAGTAATAAAATATCCTATTGATCATCTTCACATGTTTAGGACAACATGTCATGACATCTCTTATGATGACTTTTTTTTGCTAAAAATATTCCCTAAAAGTATCGGAGGCATGGCTCTAGAATGGTATTATTAACTACCTACAAATTCTTTAAGGAACTTTGAAGAGACATCAAAAATATTTGTCCACAAATTAAGTACCTATATAGAGAGACATGTGATCATTAAGGATTTATACAATTTAAAACAAGGTAAATATGAGAGTTTTGTTGAATTCTTGACTAAGTGGAGACAAATCTTAGGTAAATTACATTTTGCATACCTCACCATGAAATGTTAGACATATTTATCGATAATTTGCATGAGTAGTTATCTTATGAGCTTTATACTACTACAATAACCTCATTTTATCAAGCCATTAATCTAGCTAGGAGGGTAGAATATTCCCTAAATAAAAGAGGACAATTTAAGAAGGAAGATGAGGACAAAACTTCCAAAAACCAGTATAAGAAAAAACAAGTAGTAGGTGATGGAGTTACTGATAGCAAAAATACCTCAAATGTTAACGTTGTAGAAGCTCTATAGAAGTTTGTATTAAAAATACCTAATAAGCCACCAAGAGAATTCACAAGATTAAATCAACCCTTAACTATGATTTTACCTCAATTATTGGAACAAGGTCTGATACGGATACCCAAGATAAGACAACCATATACCACAACATCTAGATATAGGGCTAACCTACATTGTAATTTTCATCAAGTCGATGGACATTCAACCAATTCTTGTAAGCAATTGAAACATATGATATAATATCTGATTGATAAAGGTAAAATAAAAGTACAAAAATTTCTTGCAAATAATAACACTCAAAATAATACCCAAAAACAACCAACTCAGAATGCAAATCAAAACTTAGATATTTTTCAACATCCTTTACCCAAGCATGGTAAAGAGGCAATAAATCAAGTAGAACATCATAATGTTCCTCCTCCAACTTGTTATGTAGGAACCATTAGTAATGTTTTACCACAATGAGATTTGCAAACCTCCTATGTACCTACTCTATCTGTTTTCACAACTAGACCAATACAATATTTTCAATCTTCATCTTCAGAAGACACAAAAAGTGACATGGAAAACATAGAAAGTGAGATAGAGAGTGAAATTTATATCACCTCAAATAATTAAAATAGTTTTAAAGATGAGTCAAATCAAATTCTCCATGTCACGGATTTATTAGTTCTAGAAGAACCATTCCCTAGAAGAATTACCACTCAACCCTTATCTCAACAAACACTTTCAACTGAACAAACAGTAAATTCTAGATCCCACTTTTGTCACTTACAAAACAATAATATTGTGGGTACTATTAGAGCCATCACTAGACAAAAAAATCAAAATACAAATTCTCAATCACAAACTCAAACAACTGATCAAGACATAGGGATCTTACAAAATCCCTTACCCAATCATCAACAACAAGAAAATAATCAATTGTCCTATAATAATGTGCCTCATCACAACGATATTATTAGTTTAGTAGTAGAGACTACAACAAATCAAGTTCTTTCCAAACTAAATTATCTTGACAAGAAGGAGACAAATTCTTCATCCAACCAACCTTCAAGACCTCTCTTGGCTATGAAGAATAATCATAAAGAATATACAAGCATAGAAAATCCATATTTAGTGTTGAAGTCTCAACCTAAAGTATCATTCAATATTAAACAACAATGGTACAGTCATCCACATAATGTATCTCTTTTGTAATTTTTGTAAACCTCTTATATTCATAGGGAATATTTGTTCTTTATTTTCTCTTTATTTATCATCACCACAACAAGTTCTCTATTCTTTTTCTCTTTATCATCATTGCCACCTTTTGTCTATCACATTTTATTCTTCATTCTCTCTCTCATTATCATTATCACATCAAGTTCTTTATACTTTACCTTTTTATTATCATCATCATCTTTTGTCCATCACTTTTCTTCATCTACATCTACTTATAATTATTCATCACAACAATCTCAATTATTAACCAATCAGCTTCAATCACTTACACCACAACCAAATTGTTCTTCAAAACCTCCTTTGGTTTTGAAGCCACCTTAGACATTCTATAATCAAAATAACCTTGTATAGTGTATATAGATCACCAATTCCATCATTAAAACATCAAAAACAACTAAAAAGTCAAAAGCATCAAAATTTCCAAAAAGATATTCAAAATTGTTGTTAAATAATCATTTTGCATTGTTATTTGTTGTTATTTTTCAAAAATTTTGAGTTATATTTTACTTTATTTTAGGTAAATTCAAAATTTATCTTGGACCATGCACTTAATTTACATATTTAATGGTTTTGATTTTGTCACTTTGATTATAAATCTCTCTTGTATTGAAAAACACTATTATTTCACTAAATAAAGTTTTGAGTTTTGGGAACTAATCTTGCTACTTCTTGAACCAAGAACACACTATCACATCTTAAAATGATTTGTTGCAAAATTCAAAAAATGATACTACATAGTAATTTTAGTTCCTTAAGTGAAAATTTTCCCTTGCTATCCTATTATGCGCATGGTCTAGAATACTGAGAATTAGCAAAAGGACAAGCTCTACCCCTACCTGAATAAAATCCCTTGCTCTATGTCCAATCTGAGCAAGTATCCTGAAAAAAATAAAAAGAAAAAGAAAAAGAAAAAATAAAAGAGAAAAATAAAAGAAAAAGTAGTCTCACTACAAAAAAGCAATAAAATCCCCTTGTTCAAAAATGGACAAAAATCCCTACTCCAAAAATTAGAATAAAAGAAGGGGGTAATGAGATTGAATCCCTAGAATTCCTCAGTTATTCAAACATCATAAGGTGAGCCCCATAATAGGCAATTTGTACCCAACCCACTTGGCCTTGGGTAATATCTTTTCATGTGGTGATATGTCTGTCACATTAGTGAACTTCTTTTGTACATACCAATGACCACTTGTGGATTAGCTAGCTTTTGGTAACTTGACTTACATAGTAGTTCAGTAAGGTTGCATGCACAAAATCATGGTTAATGAATCTTTCAAATTGCACACACATTAGTTCATAAAAGTTAGCATATATCATTACCTTACTCAGAATTGGTAAATCAACTTCACAAAGCACACACATTTTTTATCCTTGAGATATTTTGTATCATTATGAAAATCAATATAGATAATGATCTCACACAATCACACACTAAGTTCTTGATAAATTTGACTTTGTCTTTGAAATAAGTTAAAATATTTCTTTGAAATTTTTTGTTAGAAAAATTATTTGCATATCACCTTTGCAATTTCATATATATCTATTCTCTTTACAATATTCAAATATGTAACATAATGATTTATCCCCTAAGATCTTGCATTCCTAAACATTATATTACTTCTATCATGCATTTCATTTTGACTTCGCGATGATGGTATAATTCCTAGTAATTATTCTCTCTCAAAATTCACACTTAGGAATTCTATGCCTAGCGCAAGTCATCTTTCCCAAATTTTCATGCTTAAATCACTTTATATCCCTCACAAAAATAATCTTTATCAACCTATTTTATCAAAATAAATTTCTTTTAAAATCAACATCTCCTTTCATCATCATAAGCCTCAAGGTCACTCTTGAGCCCACAATATTTTGGTATTAGCAATACAAAACTTCCTCACAATAGGATCCGCTTCATGACCTAGCAAGCATTGATATCCACCAATGATCATATAACATCACAACATCCTTCGAGGTTCATTGCTAATCCATCAAATCTATCATCACACAAAAACATCTTTTTCAAAACACACTTTATAGAATCATTTTCCTTTTATGTTAAGCATGATCAAAATGTTCAAAAATCAAAGCATGATTACAAGAAATTATGTAACACAACCATCATAAGAAAATGTAATAAATACCCAAAAAATCACACAAAGTCACATAAAATAAAGATATATATATATAATTTTGAGTTTTCCACCAAACACAAAATTTGGTGTAAAAACTCAAGGGGGCATCCTTGTCAGTAAATTAGTAATTATTTTTCTAAAATATCAATTTCCCATGAACTATTCATTCTAAACCATATACTCTTTTTTTCGCATGTTAATCATAATCATTTCTACTCAAGTGTCTACACTTTTTTTTTATGCATTTATTTTTCATAAATACGCCAAAGAGGGGGCAAAATGTAGTCATGAAAAATTGACCCATTAAGATGAATCATTTTTCTCAAAAACCCTTAAAAAACTAAGGTCGTATTTAAGAGAATTTTTATCCTATCAAATCATCTCAATTATTCTAAAACTATATACCATTGGATAGATCTTGAAAATATATTTTCAATGGTATATTATATGTCCAATTTTGATATCGTTTGACCCCTTAAAATGCCAAAAAACTAAGTACATGTCTAACCTCTTGACGAGATCGTAAGTATGATCTTTGATAGGCAACTTGTGTGTGAGATCGTAAGTATGATCTCTAAGATCATACGTATGATCTCGGAGATAGTACATACGATCTCTGAGATCATATGTATGATCTTCAAGATCGTAAGTACAATTTTTGAGATCGTACATACAATATTTTCCAAAATAGAAAAGCTTAGTTTGGCAAAATGACAAACCACTTAAAATATTTTTTATCTTTACCTGTCCAACCATGCGGTAGTTACGGGATCGGATCCACCGATCATTCCCATCTTGGAAGAAGTTACAACCTATTTTATTTTTAGCCAAATTTCACCTATTGGTTTAGCCTATTTAATCAAGAATTCCCCCCCTTCAAATTCCTCCTACCTCATTGACCAACTTTCACATTTTAGTTGCTGTATTTTTGCATTATACCATTTTATTTTGTTATTTTTCTACAAGATCGGGTGTACGATCACTATGCATGTGAGGATACGATCGATGATCATAGGTATGATCTTGATGTTTGGTTATGATCTTGTTGTTTAGCATACGATCTTACTGTTTGCTTACAATCTTGTTGTTTGATTATGATATTGTTGTTTAGCATACGATCTTGTTGTTTGGTTACGATCTTGTTGTTTAGCATATGATCTTTCTATTTGGTTATGATCTCACCTGCAAATCACTTGGGGGAAACTCCAAGTGTTGGTTTACATTTCCTAGCCTCTCATTTGCATGTTTGTTATCTTATTTATCATTCTTCATTGCATATAGTATAAAATTTAGTTATCATCATTCTTAGAGTTCACCAATTTGCATTCAATTGCATACTTTACATTTTTTAAGGCATATACATGTTAATTTCTTTTAGCACGACATTCAATAGATCATGTATAATATGATTTCTATCTAATAAATTCTATAACATACTACATTTTTTGTTTTTTGCACTATACTTATGAAACTACAGGTTTCTATTGTGATCAAATCTATCGATCACTGATCAGTGGGTACAATCGCAGACTGTATGTATGATCACAAATCATACGTACGATCATAGATCGTACATACGATCTTGACCCTACAACATATGATCTTGCCTATAATAAGAAACAAAATCTTCATCAGTCTTTTAGACTGAGTAAGAGTGTCAAATTTCTTTATAATTAAGCATTTGCATTAGATTTTCCTCTATTTACTGATGTCTACTATATTCATTGAAAATTAAATTGCATTTAGCATAGGTTAGTTGCATTGGCTAGAACTAGGTGATTACGAGAAGTTAAAAAGAACACATCAAACTAGAAACTGCCATAAAATATTTCTTGGTGAACCCTAAACAATTCATAAAAATAACCAAAGAAGACATGACCTCAAGTGTCTCTCTCTGAGGTGTAGACCTACTATTCTCCCATTCCCCTTAGAAGCACAAACCCATTAGCCTAAAGAAAAGGAGTGCAAGAATTTTAGAGCTACATTCTTTGGTGAACCCGATGTGAAAAACATAGACATCTTTCTGATTCATGAAAACATAAATATATATATATATATATATATATAAAACAAAATAAAAACCAAAAAGATCATAAATCAAAACTTGCACATTTTAGGTTCATTTCATAAATGTAGATTTCAACATAGGAAGAGTTGTAAACATAGATATTAAAACAACTTGCCTAAAATATTAAGAAGTGGGAAGCAACTAGAATCTAATTATATGGAAGAACAAGATCAAGAAAACCTAGATGATAGGGTACTTATTGAAAATTATGTACCTTCAAAACAAGATGAAGAAGATAATAAATAATATGAAATGGATAATCCAACTAGACCTTATACGAATGAGGAAGATAATATCACTTTTAATTCTACCCTGCATTCTATTGGGTTTTTAAAAGATAATATATATGTCATTAATCATGTGATATAGAAAAAAGGTCAACTTCCTATGGGAGATTATTCAACGGAGGTTGATTTAGAAGATGCTCTCTGGTTAAATGGAAATCCATTAACATATATGAACAAAACAAATAAATATCAATCTGGTACATCCCAAAATGTGAATCAAAATCCAAATCAAAACATAGCAAAACCACCACCAACAACAAATTCAAATTCTAAAAAAAAACAACATTCTTCTGCTTCACAAGCTATTAATCAACAAACATCCCAAAAAGCTAAGAAGATGCAAAATCTCAATCATCATCAATAGAAAGTTCAAAAAAACACAATCATATATAAGCTCCATAATAATGTTTCTACACATGCTTTAACCTACAATATTTCAATTAGAAATCCTTACATAACAACACCAAATTATCATCAAAGACACAACAACATGGTACAACAAAATCAATTTGGTGGACAACCATAGGGACTTGAAGCCATGGTTAAATATTTAGCTTCACATATAGATCAAATAGATCCTTACCATCCCTTATACAATTATAGAGAGATGTGTAGTCAACCCTTGGATCCTATTGTGGTTTCTCAACCCTACCCTAAACATTTCTCTATGCCAGTCCTACCGATATATAAAGGAATCGAAGATCCTATTGAGCATCTTCACATGTTTAGGATAGCATGTCATGACATATATTATGATGACTTGTTTTTGCTAAAAATATTTCCTAAAATTCTTAGAGGCATGGCTCTAGAATAGTATTATCAACTACCTATAAATTCGTTAAGGAACTTTGAAGAGACAGGGAAAATGTTTGTCCACCAATTTAGTACCTATATAGAGAGACATATGACCATTAAGGATTTATACAATTTGAAACAAGGTAAATATGAGAGTTTTTCTGAATTATTGACTAAGTGGAGACAACTCTTAGGTAAATTACATTTTGCATTACCTCACCGTGAAATGTTAGACATGTTTATCGATAATTTGCAAGAGCAACTATCTTATGAGTTTTATACTACTATAGTAACCTCCTTTGATCAAGCCATTGATCTAGCTAGGAGGTTAGAATATGCCCTCATCAAAAGAGGACAATTTAAGAAGAAATATGAGGAAAAAACTTCCAAAAACCAATATAATAAAAAACAAGTAGTAGGTGATGGAGTTATTGATAGCAGAAATACCTCAAATATTAAAGTTGCAAAAGCTCTCAAGAATTTTGTATTTAAAATCCCTGATAAGCCACCAAGAGAATTCACAAGATTAAATCAACCCTTAACTATGATTTTACCTCAATTATTGGAACAAGGTCTGATACGTTTACCCGAGATAAGACAACCAAATACCATCGCAGTTGGATTTAGGACTGACCTACGTTGTAATTTTCATCAAGTCGATGGACACTCAACCAATTCTTGTAAGCAGTTGAAACATATGATATAAGATCTGATTGATAAAGGTAAAATAGAAGTACAACAATTTACTGCAAATAATAAAACTCAAAATAATATCCAAAAATAACCAACTCATAATGCAAATCAAAACTTAGATATTTTTCAACATCCTTTACCCAAGCATGGTAAAGAGGCAATAAATCAAGTAGAACATCATATTGTTCCTCCTCCAACTTGGTATGTAGGAACCATTAGTAATATTTTACTACAACGAGATTTCTAAACATCCTATGTACCTACTCTATCTGTAGTCACAACTAGACCAATACAATATTTTAAATCTTCATCTTCAGAAGATACAAAAAGTGACATGGAAAATATAGAAAGTGATATAGAGAGTGAAATGGACATCACCTCAAATAATTCAAATAGTTCTGAAGATGAGTCAAATCAAATTCTTCCTATCACAGGTTTATTAGTGCTAGAAGAACCATTCCCTAGAAGAATGACCACTCAACCCTCATCTCAACAAACACTTTCAATTGAACAAACAATAAATGCTAGATCCCACTTTGGTCACTTACAAAACAATAATATTGTGGGTACTATTGTAGCCATCACTAGACAACAAAATCAAAATCAAAATTCTCAATCACAAACTCAAACAACTGATCAAGACATATGGATATTACAAAATCCCTTACCCAATCATCAACAATAAAATAATCAATTGTCATAACATAATGTGCCTCATCATAATGATTTTATTAGTTTAGTAGTAGAGACTACAACAAAGCAAGTTCTTTTCCAACTAAATTATCTTAACAAGTAGGAGACAAATTCTTCATCCAACCAACCTTCAAGACCTCTCTTGGCTCTAAAGAATAATCAGAAAGAAGATACAAGCATAGAAAATCCATATTTAGTGTTGAAGTCTCAACCTAAAGTCTCCTTCAATATTCAACAACAATGGGACAATCATCCACATAAGATATCTCTTTTAGAATTTTTGCGAACCTCTCCTATTCATAGGGAATCTTTGTTCTTTATTTTCTCTTTCTTTATCGTTACCACAACAAGTTCTCTATTATTTTCCTCTTTATCATCATTGCCACCTTTCGTCTATCACCTTTTTATTCATTCTCTATCTCATTATTGTTATCACATTAAGTTATTTATACTTTACCTCTTTATTATAATCATCATATTCTATCCATCACTTTTCTTCATCTACATCTACTTATCATTCTTCATCACAACAATATCAAATATTAAACAATTAGCTTCAATCACTTACACCACAACCAAATCGTTCTTTAAAACCTCCTTTGATTTTGAAGCCACCTTAGACATGCTATAATAAAAATCACCTTGTATAGTGTATATAGATCACCAATTCCATCATTAACACATCAAAAATAACCAAAAAAATCAAAAGCATCAAAATATCTCTTTGATTTTGTCACTTTGATTATAAATCTCTCTTGTATTGAAAAGCACTATTATTTCACTAAATAAAGTTTTGAGTTTTTGGAACTAATCTTGCCACTTCTTGAACCAAGAATACATTATCACATCTTACAATGATTTATTGCAAAATTAAAAAAATGATACTACATAGTAGTTTTAGTTCCTTAAGTGAAAATTTTCCCTTGCTATACTATTATGTGCATGGTCTAGAATACTGAGAATTGGAAAAAGGACAAGCTCTCCCCCTACCCGAATAAAATCCCTTGCTCTATGTCCAATCCGAGCAAGTATCCCAAAAAAAAAAGAAAAAAACCAAAAGAAAAAGAAAAAGCAAAAAAAAAGAAAATAAAATGTAGTCTCACTACAAAAAAGCAATAAAATCCTCTTGTTAAAAAATGGATAAGAATCCCTACTCCAAAAATTAGAAGAAAAGAAGGGGGTAACGAGCTTGAATCCCTAGAATTCCTCAGTTATTCAAACATCATAAGATGAGCCCCATAACAGGTGGTTTGTGCCCAACCCGCTTGGCCTTGGGTAATTCCTTTTCACTTGGTGACATGTCTGTCACATTAGTGACCTTCTTTTGTATAGACTAATGTCTGCTTGTGTATTAGCTAGCCTTTGGTAACTTAACTTACATAGTAGTTCAGTACGTTTGCATGCACAAAATCATGGTTAATGAATATTTCACTTGCACACACATTGGTTCATAAAAGTTAGCTTGTATCATTACCTTACTCAGAATTGGTAAATCAACTTCAAAAAGCACACACATTTTTTATCCTTGAGAGATTTTGTATCATTATGACAATCAATATGGATAATGAACTCACACAATCACACATTGGATTCTTGATAAATTTGACTTTGTCTTTGAAATAAGTTAAAATATTTCTTTGAAATTTTTTGTTAAAAAATCATTTGCATATCACCTTCGCAATTTCATATATATATATATATATATATATATATATATATATATATATATATATATGTTCTCTTTACAATATTCAAATATGCAACATAATTATTTATCCCCTAAGAGCTTGCATTCCTAAACATCATATTCCTTCTATCATGCATTTCATTTTGACTTCACGATGATGGTATAATTCCTAGTAATTATTCTCTCTCAAACTTCACACTTAGGAATTCTATGCCTAGCGCAAGTCATATTTCCCAAATTTTCATGCTTAAATCACTTTATATTCCTCACAAAAACAATCTTTATCAACCTATTTTCTCAAAATCAATTTCTTTTAAAACAAACATCTCCTTTCATCATCATAAGCCTCAAGGTCACTCTTGAGCCCACAATATTTTGGTATTAGCAATACAAAACTTCCTCACAATAGGATCCGCTTCATGACCTAGCGAGCATTTATCTCCACCAATTGTCATATAACAACACAACATCCTTTGAGGTTCATTTCTAATCCATCAAATCTATCATCACATAAAAATATATTTTTCAAAACACACTTTACAAAATCATTTTATTTATGTTAAGCATGTAAAAATGTTCAAAAATCAAAGCATGATTACAAAAAATTATGTAACACAACCATCATAAGAAAATGTAATAAATACCCAAAAAATCACACAAAGTCACATAAAACAAAGAAGATCAATATATATATATATAATTTATATTTTTCCACCAAACACAAAATTTGGTGTAAAAATTTGAGGGGGTTGTTGAGGTGTGATTTTTTCAGTTTACAAAACCACTCGACAATTCAAACTTTTAAATTCTCTCTTGCAAAGAAATTATTTTCTCCAAGGTTCTTACTTTAATATTTATGTGTCATGCATAGTTGTTTATAAGTGCCTGAATAAATTCTTGGGTTTGCAAGTTTCTGTTAACAAGGGGCCTAGGAAATTATATAAATGATTTCAAGTTCATCATGTAAAACATGATTTTCATCAAATTCTATCATTCAAATGATAAAGTAAATTTGCCTTATGATTAAGATCTATTGATGCAAACTTAAAAATACCACTGATTAAAATGCTTTCAAAACTAATTTGAAATAACAATTTGCCTTAGCATTTTAATTAATGTGAAATTTCAATTACCTTAATAAAAATTAAAGTATGTGAAATTTCAAAATGATGATATAAACCATGATTATAAATATTCACCTTTAAAACCTATGGTTTAATCAATGAATAGATTTTATTCATCTCTAGTATAAAATTAGCATTGAACTATTTGAGATAATGAATAAAAATAAAAATGTTTAACCCTAAAATTGTAAGATTTTCAAATCTTACAATTATAATCCATAGGATTTTAATATAAAACTGATCTATGAACTGTGAATTTTATATTTTGAAAATCAAGTTCATAAATATGTTTTTCTCATATTATTTGCCTATTAAATATTTATGGAATAAAATATTTAATAACAAATATAATCCTCTCAATGTAGGGTTTGGATCGGTAAATAAATAAAATGGTATTTGAAGCATGAAATATAAACAAATTTCAATAAAAGATATCAACCCTAATTCTCAACTTTATTAAATCAAAGTTGAAACCAGAGTACTCATTTATCTTTTATATATTTATTTATTTAAATATTAAAACAATTTAATATTTAAATAATAAATATATAATAACCTAGTATGAAATTTTAATTTTCATGAACATTGAACTAGGCTATGCAAACATAATTGAATATCAAATAAATAATCAAAAGTTCTATAAAGAAGAAATATTATTCTATCTTGGAAAAATGCTACAGACAAAAATAATCACAGAGACTTAAATCAAATCATTGCCCACCAGTATTCACACAATAAAAAAATGATATGATGCAATATTCCGTGGAATTCTTAATTATTGAAAACTATACCAAACATTTTAATTATAATTCAAATACCAAAATGATGCTTATTTGAATCCCTAAAATATTTTGATATAATCAAAAATCTTACAATAGAATCTATTTCTCTGTAATTTCCAACTCTCTGTAGCTCCTTTTTTCTTTCTTTTGCTCCTTCAACTTTCCTTCTCTCCTTCTCTACAAAAATGTCTGACCCTCTCTTTGGTTTCTAATTCTCCATTTATAACTTGAGAAATTTGTTCCTCTTGATTAGTTTGCTCTGTTTCGTCCATTTAAAAAAAATGAATTCTTGAAACCCTAATATCAATAAAGCCTTTTTCAATATACTTTAATAATCCTGCACACCCGAAAAATTTAATTAGAATATAAAACATTTATGAAATAACCTTATTAAATATAATTAAATTATAAAGTTATAAAACTTTATAATTTAATTAATTTAAAACATGACATAACTAAACATAACATACGAACAAACATATACATAACACCATACACTAACAAAATAATCTAAAAAGAATTAAACCTACAAAACACATTATATTATGACACAACATAATATAAACCACATAAAACATGATGAATTTAATCAATCACAACACAACAACACAAGGACATTAGGAAACCCTTAGGTAATGAGACAAAAATCTGATGACAAAACATTTATAAAATAGTATGTAAAATGCTTATGCATGCTCATCATCAGATGGATGAATAACCTAACAAACAAATACCACATTCAAACTAACATAAAACAAAATGATAAATAAAACACATAACACATGATACCTAACCAATAAACACCACATTATAAACAAAAATAACAAACCCTAAAACATAACCATAAACAAATACATGAACATCAAAATTTACTCGAAATGACTTTGGAAACATAAATGAAAGAGACTTGGTGAGCACATGGTGAATTCAGTGGTGTATTTTTTACTATCCAAATGGAAACCAACCCTTTTGATAATGCACATTGCTATGACACCATTTTGAGAATTGATATTTTTATGATGGTAACTGCAAAAAATGAATTTCAAACAATGATTTGGAATAAAATTTTAAATTTTCAAGTGGGTCCCCAATTTTGGGGTCGTGAAGGACGTCACAACATTGGCGACTCTGCTGGTAAATTTCCTTGGACATTTTGGATTCATACAACAAACTCTGAAAACAAAAAAAACCCAAATATTAGAATTACAAGCATCAGTAAGTATCCAAAGAATGAGAATAGACCAATTCAAACATGAACTACCAGAATTATTCAAAAATCAGCTCAGTGTGTGCAAAGTAATTCATTCCTTATCACCTAAAACCATTCAACATTCCATCACTAGTTTCACATTTCAGGCTATGAATAATTCCTCTTTGAAAGTAAAACCTATACCTGCTTCTCTTCAGATCTTGCTCTACTACTAGCCGAGCGTTCATAGCTCTGATAGAGATTATTTGAAATACCCAGATATTAGGTGGATGTTGTGTTTCCTTAATTCTAAATATTGCTTCACTGCCATCTAGGCGTCTATAGCTCCGATGAAGATTATTTAGTTTTGGATGATAGATTTATCATTATAGCTCTTCATGACATTTTCCCTAGACCTTGCTTCACTGCCAACCGAGCGTCTATAGCTCCAGTGAAGACTATATATATTTTTTTTTTTAGTAATATATTTGACTCTATTTCCTTTATTTTTTTATCATTCTCACTTTTTTTATATCTCTCTTTCTTTTATCTCACTCTTTTTTTTACATCCGATAGAATGGTACTTTGCAACAAATCCACCTGCCACTTGGGTTAGAGATGAGGGAAGGTTGAAACTCCCACAAAATTTGGCAAAGTAAATTTGTTGTAATCAACTAAACACAACAAAATGTGACAACACTTAACAACAAAACAACAAAACATCAACAATATCACACATTAACACATCAACAAAACAACAAACTATACAAAACACAAAACAAGAAAACAAAATCCAAAATACTATTTACAAAAATATACATTATGTACAAGACACTACCAAATTTTTGCCATCATTTCCCTAGATCCCAAATACTATTAGCATACTTTAGAAAACATATATGATTACATGCTTGACAAGTTTTATAAGAATCCAATAAAAATAAGATTAGGCCAAAAATAGAAATTCTCATTGTGCCTATTTCATCCCACTGATTTGATTTAAAATTATAAGCAGTTCCATGTTTAATATTTGATTTATTAAACTTAAAAGTGAAAACATGATTTTCAACTATCCTTTGCTTATTCAAAAAGGTGTGAATTTCACAATTTGTTTCATAATTTAGAACTAGGCCCCCATTTTCAAATAGGATATTTTGCAAATAAGAACCTATTTCTAATTCAAGTCACTTTCAAAGTTTTTAAAGCAATCACAATCATTCAAGAATTGACAAGCATCTAGGACATTTGGTATAAGAAGATAATTAAAAATTTGTGCCCTAGATTCACTAGTTGATTGCTCATGAATTTGATTAAGCATTTCAAACATGTTTTCCTTCATTTCATTTATGGCAAAATTTTTAGAAGTTGTCTCCAACTTCTTATTAACAACATTTGACATTTCATCATTGATAGCATTAGCATCCAAAAACTTATAATGCAACCCATTACCTAAAAATTTTGTAACCAATGAGAAAGGTGAAGATTTTACCTCATCATCTATACTCAAAACATCATTATTAGCATTTACCAAGATTTGATGAGCATTTGTCACTTTTTCCTTTTCTTCATGGTCTCCATCATGATCACCTTGTAGTTATTCATCTTCATCAAATACCTATTTATTAAATGAAGTAATAATGTTTTATACATAAGTATTCTGGTTCTAGCTTTGATATAATAATGTTGAGAATTAGAAATGATTTATGTTATTAAAGTTTGTTTGGATTTCATGTTTTAAGTATAATTTATTTACGCACAAATTCAAACATTACATTGGAAGATTATGTTGGTTATTAAATATTTGATTTTATAAATATTTAATAAACAAATATAATAAGGAAGTACATTTATGAACTTGATTTTAAATCATAGAACTCATAGTCCATAAATAATATTTATAGCAAATCCTATGAATTTATGATTAATAAGGTTTTAAAACCTTATAATTTTGGGGTTAAACATTTTTATTTTATTCATTTTCTCAAATATTTTAATGTTGATTTTATATTTGAGATGAATAAAACCTATTCATTGATTAGACCTTAGTTTTTAAAGGTGAATATTTATAATCAGGGTTTATATCATCATTTTGAAATTTCACATACTTTAATTTTTTAAGGTAATTGAAATTTCATATTAATTAAAATGCTAAGGCAAATTGTTATTTCAAATTAGTTTTGAAAGCATTTTAATCAATGGTATTTTTAAGTTTACATCAATAGAACTTAATCATAAGGCAGATTTACTTTATCATTTGGATAATAGAATTTGGTGAAAAGCATGTTATACATGATAAAATTTAAAATCATTTACCTATTTTTCCAGGCCCCTTTCTTATGCATATATGTAAGATATATTGAAACTCAAAATAAGAACCTTGGAGATATATACTATTCTTTGCAAGAGAGAACTTAACGTTCTAAGTTGTCGAGTGGTTTTGTGACTTGACAAAATCGCACCTCAACAGGGGCATCCTAGTTAGTAAATTAGTAATTATTTTTCTAAAACATCAATTTCCCATGAACTATTCATTCTAAACCATCTAATCCTTTTTGCCCATGTTAATCATAATCATATCTACTCAAGTGTCCACACTTTTCTATGATGAATTTATTGATCAGTCCCAGCTTGGAAGAAGTTGCAACCTATTTTATTTTTAGCCAAATTTCACCTACTGGTTTAGCCTATTTAATCAAAAAAATTTCCCCCTCAAATTCCTCCTACCTTGTCGACCACTTTTCACATTTTATTTGTTGTATTTTTGCATTATACCCTTTAATTTTATTGATTTTCTATAGGATTGGGTGTACGATCACTGTGCGCATGAGGATACGATCGATGATTTTAGGTATGATCTTGTTGTTTGGTTAGATTTTCCTATTTAGCATACAATCTTATTGTTTGGTTACAATCTTGATGTTTGGTTATGATCTTTTTGTTTAGCATATGATCTTGTTGTTTAGTTACGATATTGTTGTTTAGCATACGATCTTGCTGTTTGGTTACGATCTTGCCTACAGATCACTTGGGGGTAACTCCAAGTGTTGGTTTGCATTTCCTAGCATCTCATTTGCATGTTTTTTATCTAATTTATTATTCTTCATTACATATAGTATAAAATTTAGTTATCATCATTCTTGGAGTTCACCAATTTGCATTCAATTGCATACTTTACATAGTTTAAGGCATATACATGTTAATTCCTTTTAGCACAAAATTCAATAGATCATGTATAATCTAATTTATATCTGATAAAGTCTATAGCATACTACATTTTCTATTTTTTGCACTATACTTATGAAACTGCAATTTTTTGTTGTGATCAGATCTATCGATAACTAATTGACGGGTACGATCATGGATCGTACATACAATCTTGACCCTACAACATACAATATTGCCTACAATAAGAAATATAATATTCATCAGACTTCCAAACTGAGTAAGAGTGTCAAATTTCTTTATAATTAAGCATTTGCATTAGATTTTCCTCTGTTTACTATTGTCTATTGTATTCACTGAAAATTGAATTGCATATAGCATAAGTTAGTTGCATTGGCCAGAACTAGGTTATTGTGAGAAATTAAAAAAAACACATAAAAAAAACTCCAAACCTATGCGTGGAAACTGCCATAAAATTTTTCCTGGTGAACCCTAAATAATTAATCAAAAACTCACCAAAGAAGACACGACCTCAAGTGTCTCTCTCCAAGGTGTAGATCTACTATTTTTCCATTCCCCTTTGAGGCACAAATACATTATCCTGAAGGAAATGAGTGCACCTGACGTGAAAAATATAGACATATTTTTTATTCATGAAAACATAAATATATATATATATATATAACAAAAAAAAAAACCAAAAAGATCATAAATCAAAACTTGCACATTTTAGGTTCATTTCATAAATGTAGATTTCAACATAGGAAGAGCTGTAAACATATATATTAAAAAAAATGCCTAGAATCTTAAGAAGTGGTAAGCAACTAGAATCTGATTATATGGAATAAAAAGATCAAGAAAACCTAGATTATTTAAGATTATGTACCTTAAGAACAAGATGAAGAAGATAATAAAGAATATGAAATAGATAATCCAACTAGACCTTATATGGATGAGGAAGGTAATCTCACTTTTAAGTCTACCTTGCATTTTGTTGGGTTTTTAAAATATAATATAGATGTCATTAATCATGTGATACAGATAGAAGGTCAACTTCCTATGGGAGATTATTCAACGGAGGTTGCTATAGAAGCTGCTCTCCGGTTAAATGGAAATCCATTAACATATATGAAAAAAAAATCAAGATCAAGCTGGTACGTACCAAAATGTGAATCAAAATCTAAATCAAAACATAGCAAAACCACCACCAGCAACAAATTAAAATTATAAACAAAAACAACATTTTTCTGCTTCACAAGCTATTAATAAAACAACATCCCAAAAAGCTAAGAAGAAGCAAAATCTCAATCATCATCAACAGAAAATTAAAAAAAATACAATCCCATATAAATTCCATAATACTGTTCCTACACATGCTTTACACAACAATGTTTCAATTGGAAATCCTTACACAACAACACCAACTTATCATAAAAGACACAACAACATGGTACAAAAAAATCAATTTTGTGGACAACCATAGGGACTTGAAGCCATGGTTAAATAGTTAGCTTCATGTCTAGATCAAATAGATACCTACCATCCCTCATATAGTTATAGAGAGAGTATTCAACCCTTGGATCCTATTGTGGTTGCTCATACCTACCCTAAATATTTCCCTATGCCAATCCTACTGATATAAAAAGGAATCAAATATCCTCTTGAGCATATTTGCATGTTTAGGACATGTCATGACATCTCTTATGATGACTTGTTGTTGCTAAAAATGTTCCCTAAAAGTCTTGGAGGCATGGCTCTAGAATGGTATTATCAACTACCTAAAAATTCTTTAAGGAACTTTGAAGAGACAACGAAAATGTTTGTCCACCAATTCAGTGCCTATATAGAGAGACATGTGACCATTAAGGATTTATACAATTTGAAACAAGGTGAAGATGAGATTTTTGCTAAATTATTGACTAAGTGGAGACAACTTTTAGGCAAATTACATTTTGAATTACCTCACCGTGAAATGTTAGACATATTTATTGATAATTTGCAAGAGCAGTTATCTTATGAGCTTTTTACTACTATAGTAACCTCCTTTGATCAAGCCATTGATATAGCTAGGAGGGTAGAATATGCCCTCATTAGAAGATGACAATTTAAGAAGAAATATGAGGACAAAACTTCCAAAAACCAGTATAAGAACAAACAAGTAGTAGATGATGGAGTTACTGATAGCATAAACACCTCAAATATTAACGTTGTAGAAGCTCTAAAGGAGTTTGTATTAAAAATCCCTGATAAGCCACCAAGACAATTCACAAGATTAAATCAACCCTTAACTATGATTTTACCTCAATTATTGGAACAAGGTTTGATAAGATTACCCAAGATAAGACAATCGAATACCACCGTAGCTGGATATAGGGTTGACCTACATTGTAATTTTCATCAATTCGATGGACACTCAACCAATTCTTGTAAGTGATTGAAACATTTTATACAAGATCTTATTGATAAAGGTAAAATGGAAGTACAACAATTTCCTACAAATAATAACACTCAAAATAATACCCAAAAACAACCAACTCATAATGCAAATCAAAACTTAGATATTTTTCAACATCCTTTATCCAAGTATGGTAAAGAGGTAGTAAATCAAGTAGAACATCCTAATTTTCCTCCTCAAACTTGGTATGTAGGAACCATTAGTAATGTTTTACCACAATGAGATTTGCAAACCTTCTATGTACCTACTCTATTTGTAGTCACAACTAGACCAATACAATATTTTCAATATTCATCTTTAGAAGACACAAAAAGTGACATGGAAAACATAGAAAGTGAGACAGAGAGTGAAATGGACATCACCTCAAATAATTCAAATAGTTCTGAAGATGAGTCAGATAAAATTCTCCCTGTCATAGATTTATTTGTACCAGAAGAACCATTCCTTAGAATAATTACCATTCAACCCTTATCTCAACAAAAACTTTCAATTGAACAAACAATAAATGCTAGATCCCACTTTGGTCACTTACAAAACAATAATATTGTAGGTACTATTGGAGCCATCACTAGAAAACAAAATTAAAATCAAAATTCTCAATCATAAACTCAAACAATTGATCAAAACATAGGGATATTACAAAATCCCTTACCCAATCATCAACAACAATAAAATAATCAATTGTCATATCATAATGTGCCTCATCATAACGATATTATTAGTTTAGTAGTAGATACTACAAAAAAGCAAGTTCTTGCCCAACTAAATTATGTTGACAAGCAGGAGACAAATTATTCATCCAACCAACCTTCAAGACCTCTCTTGGCTCTAAAGAATAATCATAAAGAAAATACAAGCATAGAAAATCCATATTTAGTGTTGAAGTCTCAATCTAAAGTTTCCTTCAATATTCAACAACAATGGGAAATCATCCATATAAGATATCTCTTTTGGAATTTTTGCTAACCTCTCCTATTCAAAGGGAATATTTTTTATTTATTTTCTCTTTCTTTATCATCACCACAATAAGTTCTCTATTATTTTCCTCTTTATAATCATTGCCACCTTTTGTTTGTCACTTTTTATTCTTCATTCTCTCTCTCATTATAGTTATCACATCAAGTTATTTATTCTTTACCTCTTTATTATCATCATCATCTTATGTCCATCACTTTTCTTCATCTACATCTACTTATCATTCTTCATCAAAAAATATCAACTATTAACCAATCAGCTTCAATCACTTACACCACAACCAAATTGTTCTTCAAAACCTACTTTGATTTTGAAGCCACCTTAGACATGCTATAGTAAAAATCACCTTGTATAGTGTATATAGATCACCAATTCCATCATTAAAACATCAAAAACAACCAAAAAAATCAAAAAGCATCAAAATTTCCCAAAAATATTTCAAAATTGTTGTTAAGTCATCATTTTGCATTGTTATTTGTTGTTATCTTTCAAAAGTTTTGAGTTATATTTTACTTTATTTCGGATAAATTCAAAAGTTATCTTGGAACATGCACTTAATTTACATCTTTAATGGTTTTGATTTTTTCACTTTGATTATAAATATCTCTTGTATTGAAAAGCACTATTATTTCACTAAATAAAGTTTTGAGTTTTGGAACTGATCTTGCTACTTCTTGAACCAAGAACACACTATCGCATCTTACAATAATTTGTTGTAAAATTTGAAAAATGATACTACATAGTAGTTTTAGTTCCTTAAGCAAAAATTTTTCCTTGACATCTGATTATGCACATGGTCTAGAATACTGAGAGTTGGCAAAAGGACAATCTCTCCCCCTAACCAAGTAAAATCCCTTGCTCTATGTACAATCTGAGCAAGTATCCTGAAAAAAAAAAAAAAAAACTAAAAGAAAAAGAAAAAGCAAAAAAAAAAAAGTAGTCTCACTATAAAAAAGCAATAAAATCCCCTTGTTCAAAAATGGACAAGAATCCCTACTCCAAAATTATAATAAAATAAGGGGGTAATGAGCTTGAATCCCTGGAATTCCTCAATTATTCGAACATCATAAGGTGAGTCCCATAATAGGCAGTTTGTACCCAACCCGCTTGGCCTTGGGTAATCCCTTTTTGCATGGTGATATGTCTATCACATTAGCCACCTTTTTTTGTACATACCAATGTCTTCTTGTGGATTAGCTAGCTTTTGGTAACTTGACTTACATAGTAGTTCAGTACGGTTGCATGCAAAAAATCATAGTTAATGAATATTTCACTTGCACACACATTGGTTCATAAAAGTTAGCCTGTATTATTACCTTACTCAAAATTGGTAAATAAACTTCACAAAGCACACACATTGTTGATCCTTGAGATATTTTGTATCATTATGACAATCAAAATGAATAATGAATTCACACAATCACAAACTGGGTTCTTGATAAATTTGACTTTGTCTTTGAAATAAGTTAAAATATTTCTTTGATTTTTTTTGTTAAAAAAATCATTTGTATATCACCTTCACAATTTCATATATATATGTTCTCTTTACAATCTTCAAATATGCAACATAATGATTTATCTCCTAAGATATTGCATTCCTAAACATCATATTCCTTCTATCATGCATTTCATTTTGACTTCACGATGATAGTATAATTCCTAGTAATTATTCTCTCTCAAACTTCACACTTAGGAATTATATGCCTAGTGCAAGTCATCTTTCTCAAATTTTCATGCTTAAATAACTTTATATCCCTCACAAAAATAATCTTTATCAACCTATTTTCTCAAAATCAATTTCTTTTAAAATCAACATCTCCTTTCATCATCATAAGCCTCAAGGTCACTCTTGAGCCCACAATCTTTTGGTATTAGCAATACAAAACTTCCTCACAACAGGATCCGCTTCATGACCTAGCAAGCATTGATCTCCACCAATGGTCATATAACAACACAACATCCTTCGAGGTTCATTGCTAATCCATAAAATCTATCATCACACAAAAACATCTTTTTTCAAAACACACTTTACAAAATCATTTCCTTTTATGTTAAGCATGATCAAAATGTTCAAAAATCAAAGCATGATTACAAGAAATTATGTAACACAACCATCATAAGCAAATGTAATAAATACCCAAAAAATCACACAAATTCATATAAAACAAAAAAGATCAATATATATAAAAAAAAAATTGATTTTTCCACAAAACACATAATTTGGTGTAAAAGTTATTGGAAATCTGGCCAGCCATACATTAAAATGAAAATTTGGGCTGTTAGATGATATTTTCAGCCTTGGAAAACATCTCCTCTTAGAGGAGACAAAATGAAATCGTAGAGCTTTGAAATCTGTGCAATCAGAAAAACCAATGAGCTCAAACAGACACCCGAATCAAAATTTATGGCCGAAATACTAAGACATGTAATAAACACTGTTGATGTAGATCGGACGGATGTGATTTGTTAGGGTTAGGGTTTGCTTTGTTTTTTCTTACTTAAGGTAGTTTTAGGGTTTTCTTTTATGATGAAGAATATCACATTGTAGTATGTTTGTGAGCTCTTCCAGATCCTATGAGGAGATTGTAACAGAGTACTAAAACTCTGCCAGAATTATTCTAGATAATAAGAAGATAATATTTTCTCCAATTTTGTTTTATTGTATTATTGTAAATTCTTCATTTGGTATCAGAGTGACGTGATCGAGAAATTAGGTTTGAGTAATTGTGGAATTTTTGCTACAATTTTTATAGAAGCTTCTTGGGAATCTCAATTCATGTTGAAGGGAGCTATTATGGCCAACAACACCAATTCAATTTCAATCCCAGAGTTTTATGATTATGACTACGAATATTGGAGCATCCGGATGAGGATGATTCTCAAGGCAAAAGGATCTTGGGCCATCATTGAAGCTGGTTTTATCGAACCAAAAGAATAGAGTGCATTGACTGCAAATCAAAAGAAGGAGATGCAGAAGAAAGAGAAAGAAAATAATTTGGCTTTGGCTTTCACCCAGTTAGCTCTAGACAAGAGTCTCTTTCTCGAGATTTTTTCCTATGTTTCAGCTCAAGAATCTTGTAAGACATTGAAGGAGAATTACCAGGGGAGTGCCCAAGTTAAGGAGGTGAAGTTACAGACTTTGCAAAGAGATTTTGAAAATCTCAAACAAGAGGAGAATGAAACTATAGGAGATTATTGTGTTCGGGTAAAAATAGTAGTAAATAAAATGGCCACACTTGGAGATATCATAGATCAAAATTTAGTAATTAAAAAGGTTTTAAGAACATTTACAGAGAATTTTAATTGTATAGACCTTATCATAGAAGAAATGAAAGATCTCTTGAAAATGGATATAGATTCATTTATTGGATCTCTCAAATATCATGAAGAGAGAATTGCCAAGAGGAAGAAGGATAAAGAAGGAGGTTCTACAGAGGAACAAGATTTTTCATAAAAATAGAATTATGGAGGAAGAGGTCATGGTAGGGGTTCCAAAGGAAGAGGAAGAAATGGAAGAGGAGGTAGAAGATGCTCCTACGGTGGTAGAGGTCTAGGAAGATCTTAAGATTCAGATAATGACCAGGCTCATGCTACAAGAGGAGGATCCAATGCAAGAAGAAGAGGTAGAGGTCGAGAAATGAGAAATATACAGTGTTACTATTGTAATAAATATGGCCAATATGAGAGGGATTGCAGGCTAAAAAAATCAGCACATTATGGAGAAGAGGATTCCTATGAGGATGATACTTTATTATGTATGATTGAAGAAAAAGTGGAGCAAGCAGCTTTCCTCTCTACATAGAATAGCACAAAGGAGACATGGATCCTGGACAGTGGGTGCACAAACCAAATGATCGATAAGAGGGATGTATTTTCATATCTTGATTCTTCTCATCAATCCAGTATCAAGCTTGGGGATGAGAAGAGCTTGGATCTGGTTGCAAAAGGAGAAATGGAGGTTCCTACCAGGAAAGGAAAAATAATGAAGGTAAAAGATATTTACTATGCACCCCATTTGAAGCATTTATTAATGAGTATTGGTCAAATTTTGGAAAAGGATAATAAGTTAGTGTTTGAGGATTGTGCAAAATTTATGATTAGAGGAGAAAATTGATTACCACTATAAAGATGACCAAGAATAGGCTCTTCCCATTACAATTTGTAGATCAAGGGGGAGATCTAGCATTTTTTTTGTGTAGAATGTAAGGAGAGGCTATGGCATTTACAGTTTGGGCATTTAAATTATAAGAGTTTGAATATGATTTCACCACTTGTATATGGGTTGCCAAAATTTGAAGACTCCAAGGAGGTTTGTGAAGGCTATGCACTTGTAAAACATGCAAGGGGGAAGTTTATGCATGGTGGAGCATGGAGGGCCCAAAATCCATTGCAGTTGGTTCATAGTGACATTTGTGGACCAATGTAGACATAGAGTATGGGTAAATCTTCTTACTTTTTGACTTTTATTGATGATTTCTCTAGATATTGTTGGGTTTATTTTATTAAGCTAAGGATGAGGCATTCAATTGCTTCAAAAAATTTAAGGCTCTAGTTGAAAATGAAAATGGTCATTATATCAAATATTTGAGGATAGATAGAGGAGCTGAGTTTTGTTCTCATGAATTTGACAATTTCTATAATGAGTTTGGGATTATTAGGCAGAAAACAAGTCTTTACACACCTCAACAGAATGGGGTGGCTGAAAGAAAGAAAAATACTTTGGTGGAGACGGCATGGTGCATGATGCAAGAAAAATGTATGAGTAAGTTTTATTGGGCTGAAGCAATTAGGAATGCTAATTACATTTTAAATAGAAGTCCTATTAAAAGTCTTGAGAATATTACCCCTTATGAATGTTGGTACAACAAGAAGCCAAATGTAAATCATTTTAGAGTTTTTGGATGTGTGGCTTTTGTGCATGTTAATGGTGAGAATAGGAAGAAGTTGGATGTAAAGAGTGAAAAATGTATTTTTATTGGGTATAATGAGCAATCTAAGGCTTACAAGTTCTTTAATCCTATTTCACATAAAATAATTGTATCTAGAGATGCAATTTTTGATGAAGGGGGAAGTTGGGTATCACAAAAATTGTTTGTTGAGGATGTTTTTGGTGAAGAGAAGGTGGAACCAAGCCATGTTTTAGTTCATCCTAGCCATGAAAAAGTTTCCAGTTCATCTTTTACAAGTGCACCTTCAAGTCCAAGAGAAGGTTCTTCCAGTAGTTCTCCACCTCCATCACCACCGACCAAAGGAAAAGGTAAAATATTGTTGAAGGATCACCCAAAATCTCAAATTCTTGATAATAATTTTCATAAGAGGGTGACAAGGAGTTAGCATATAGAGATGAATGTAGTAATAGAGAGGTTAGAGAACCTACATCTTTATGGATATGATGACAATGGAGATCCCAAAGATGATGTTGTAAACTATGCACTTGTTTCACAAGTTTCTAAAGTTTCTAAATTTGTTGTTGATGATTTTGAGCCTTCATGTTTTGAGCATGCTAGTACTAACAAAGTGTGGATGAAGGCTATGCAAGAAGAAATGCATTCTATTGAAAAGAATGATACTTGGGAGTTGTGTGATTTGCCCAAGGATAGGAAATGTGTAGGTTGCAAGTGGGTCTAAAAGATCAAGAAGAACAGTGATGGATCCATTGAGAGGTACAAGGCACAATTGTTAGCAAAGGGTTTCAATCAAAAATATGGTTTGGACTATGAGGAAACATTTGCTCCAGTGGCAAGGTAAGAAATAGTAAGGATGTTGCTATCATTAGCAGCTCATAAAAGTTTGAAGGTGCATCATATGGATGTCAAAAGTGCATTTCTCAATGGGTATTTAGATGAAGAAGTATATGTGGAACAACGACAAGGTTGGTTTGTCCAAGAAAAATAAGATCAAGTCTACAGGTTGAAGAAGGCTCTATATGGGTTGAAGTAAGCTCCAAGATCTTAGTATGCTAAAATCCATGACTACTTCCTGCAGTGCAATTTTGAAAGGAGTAAGAGTGAGCCCACTTTGCACTATAAAAGGGAAGGTAATGATATTATTACTGTATACCTTTATGTTTATGATATGTTATTTATGAGGAGTAGTTATTATTTGAATGATTCTTTTAAACATGATATGAAGAAGGAGTTTGAAATGTCTGATTTGGTTTTGATGATTTACTTTCTTGGGATGGAAGTACATCAAACTAGCAATGATATTTTTGTTTGTCAATCCAAATATGTAAGGGATATGCTAAATATATTTGGTTTAAGTTAATGTAAACCTATAGCAACACCCATTGCACATGGGGAGATCTTGAGTTTGGAGGATGGAGCTGAAAGGGCAAACAAAACAGAGTACAAGAGTATTGTTGGTAGCCTTATGTTCCTTTGTAATACTAGACCGGATATATGCTTTGTTATTTTATAGTGTTCTAGGTATATGGCTAATCCATAATAGTTACATTTGAACAACAAATATGATTTTGAGGTATGTTCGTGGAACAATTGATTATGGGATACACTACTCACAGACAAAGAATTTGAAGTTAGTGGGATTTAGTGACAGTGATTGGGACAGTAATATTGATGATAGGAAATCCATGAGTGGGCACTATTTTTCTCTTGGTTTAGGTTTGGTGACATGGATTTCCAAGAAATAAGCTATAATGGCATTGTCTTCTACTGAAGTAGAGTATATTGCACTTACATCGTCAAGTGCATAAGCATTGTGGCTTCAAAAGGTGCTAGGAGAGATTGGAGAGAAGCAAGGGACTCCAACTACTTTATTCTATGATAATCATAGTGCCATTAAGTTGGCACATAATCCTATCCACCATACTAGGTCCAAGCATTTTGACATCAAGTACCACTTCATTCGGGACATGGTAGAGAAGGAACAAGTTAAATTGAGGTATTGCTCCACACACGATCAAGTAGAAGATATTTTTACTAAGGGAGTAGTAAAACCTTAGTTTTTTTTGCTAAGGGGCTTGATAGTTAGTCCCCTTACCAGCAAGGGGGATAATGTTGAAAATTTGGCCAATCATACATTAAAACAAAAATTCGGACTGTTATATGATGTTTTCAGCCTTGGAAAGTGTCTCCTCTTAGAGGAGATAAAATGAAATTGTAGAGCTTTGAAATCTGTACAATCTAAAAAAAAATGGGCTCAAACAGACACCCAAGTCAAAAGTTATGGCTGAAATACTAAGACATGTAATAAACACCGTTGATGTAGATCCGACGGATGTGATTTTCTAGGGTTAGGGTTTGCTTTGTTTTTATTAATTAAGGCAGTTTTAGGGTTTTCTTTTATGATAAATATTGTATTGTAGTATGTGTGTGAGCTCTTCCAAAGCCTGTGAGGAGATTGTAACAGAGTACTGAAACTCTGCTAGAATTATTCCAGATAATAAGAATATAAAATTTGCTCCAATTTTTTTTTATTGTATTATTGTAAATTCTTCAAAAACTCAAGGGGGCATCTTAGTCAATAAATTAGTAATTATTTTCTAAAACATCAATTTCCCATGAACTATTTATTCTAAAACCATCTACTCATTTTTTCCATGTTAATCATAATAATTTCTACTCAAGCATCTACACTTTTCTTTTATGCATTTATTGTTCATAAATATGCCAAAGAGGGGAAAAATGTAGACATGAAAAATTGACCCATTAAGATGAATCATTTTTATCAAAAACCCTTAAAAAAACTAAGGTTATATTCAAGAAAATTTTTACCCTATAAAATCATCTCAATTCTTCTCAAATTTTATACCATTGGATAGGGCTTGAAAAGACCTTTCCAACAGTATATTATATGTCCAATTTTGACACTATTTAACCCTTCAAAACTACCAAAAACTAAGTACATTTCTAACCTCTTGATGAGATCGTAAGTACGATCTTGATATCGTAAGTACGATATTTGATAGATAACTTATGTGCGAGATCATAAGTACGACCTTCAAGATTGTACGTATGATCGTATCCAAAATAGAAAATCTTAATTTGGCGAAACAATAAACCAATTACAATATTTTTATCTTTATCTCTCCAACCGTGTGACAGTTACGGGATCAGATCTTCCGATCAGTCCTAGCTTGGAAGTGGTAGAAAATGGAAGACTTCATATTATTCAACTGAAAGGACCTTGCTTAAATAGCAAGTGCTTACAATATGATCTATTAGATCATAACTAACTGAGCTAATATTAGCTGCAGAAATTATCCTAGTAACAACTTAGGATTCTTTAAGGAACTTTGAAAAGTCTCGGAGGCATGGCTATAGAATGGTATTATCAACTACCTACAAATTATTTAAGGAAATTTGAAGAGACAACATAAATATTTGTCCACCAATTTAGTGCCTTTATAGAGAGACATGTGACCATTAAGGATTTATACAATTTGAAACAAGGTAAAGATGAGAGTTTTGCTGAATTCTTGACTAAGTGGAGACAACTCTTAGGCAAATTACATTTTGCATTACCTCACCATGAAATGTTAGAAATATTTATCGGTGATTTGCAAGAGCAGCTATCTTATGATCTTTCTACTGCTACAGTAACCTCCTTTGATCAAGCCATTGATCTAGCTATGAGGGTAGAATATGCCCTCATAAAAATATGACAATTTAAGAAGAAATATGAATACAAAACTTCCAAAAACCAGTATAAAAACAAACAAGTAGTAGGTGATGGAGTTATTGATAGCAAAAACACCTCAAATGTTAATGTTGCAGAAGCTCTAAAGATGTTTTTATTGAAAATCCCTGATAATCCACCAAGAGAATTCACAAGATTAAATCAACCCTTAACTATGATTTTACCTCAATTATTGGAACAAGGTCTGATAAGGTTACTCAAGATAAGACAATCAGATACCACCACAGTTGGATATAGGGCTGACCTACATTGTAATTTTCATCAAGTCGATGGAAATTCAACCAATTCTTGTAAGTAGTTGAAACATGTGATAAAAGATCTGATTGATAAAGGTAAAATGGAAGTACAACAATTTCTTGCAAATAATAACACTAAAAATAATACCCAAAAAAAACCAACTCAAAATGCAAATCAAAACTTGATATTTTTCAACATCCTTTACCCAAGCATGGTAAAGAGGCAGTAAATCAAGTAGAACTAAAACTACCAAAAAGACACTAAGACATTCATTCAATATCAAAGAATATGTTGTATTTGTATTGATAATCATAAAAGGGGTTACAAGAGGTGATATCCTTTTACAATATTGCCCTGAAGGCTACAATAGGGTCTTCCCTTAGGAAGCCCTTTCATATGTGGTACAAAGACAACATGATTCGTCTTTTGTGGGTTCCTCGATGTAGGTGGGCTTCTTGCTCATGAGCCACCACTTGTTGGATGCTTCCTTATGCTTTGTTGGACCTGTAAACCTGCAAAATCCTATTAGTGCATTGGGGGGTCTGCCTCAGTCAAACCCCATGGTTATGCAGACAAAAGACTCATTAAAACTAATTAAAACATAAAATTACTTAGAAAAACCAACATAATACTAAAAACTAATCTATTATTACCTGTTCGGATGATTCTGGTGTCGATTACAAAGGTTCACATGCCTAGGGTGTGAACTAGACCTTTTGAAGCCAGATTGCTCATATGGGGTCCCTGGATACTCCTGATTGGTTCTTTTGATGTACTTTGTCCGGTAGAACTTCTGAACTGCAAATCCTGATGGTGAAATCAACTTGTCTCACTCACAAAATGGGCATATGCAAGAGACAAACTGATTGTGATGCTCGTATGATGGCTGTGTGATGGATGTATGATGGATGTAATGGCAGTAGTGATTTTGGTAGAGTTTCGGTATGCAAAAGTGTGTTGTTCTAAAATGGTGAAAATGGCCTTCTATTTATAGAGTGGTCCAGGGTGAGAGAAAGGGGATGAGGTGTCCCCTATGAGGTGTGCTATGGTGAGGTGTCCACCAAAGAGGTGTCCCCTGAGGTGTCCTGGGTCATAAATGAGGTTGGGTGAGAGAATCTCTCACCCATCCAAAAGTAATGATGATTAGGGATAAATATCAATTTGCAATCAATATTTACCTTTATTGAAATATCTTAGCATTAAATAATCATTTTTGTGTGCAAAAGTCTCCATCTTGCATTAATGACCCAGGGGCATGTGGGGTGGAGAAATATCTAGGTGGAGAGGTGGCAAGGCTAGGATAGGCTAGGCTAGGTGAGGTGGAAGGCTAGGCTAGTCAAAGTAGACTAGGTGAGGTGGAGGCTTTTAATTAAATCAAGATTAGATCTAATTAAGCATGATATTAGCCATAAAGCACAATTTGACCAAAATGTTGACTTTTTGACCATAAAGTGATTTTTGACCATGGTAAAGGTTTCAACCTTAGTTGAGTTGGCATGAGGTCACATGAGGACCTAGGGTTAAGCGTAGGAAAGGGCTTAGCTAGCCCAAAGGGGCTAATGATGATGAATAGTGATTTTAGCCAATTTATGCAATTTTCAAGGGTTTTGCAAATTGATTGACCGCGAAGATGGGGAGAGGGACAATGTGCGACTTTTTGGTGTCTACATTTTGCCCCTTTTTGTACTGGAGTGTGTGAAACATGGTTTAGTACAAAAATGATGATGATTTATGAAAGAGATGCATTGATAAAAATGGTTTTGTGAATGATTGCTTTTTGGGGGGAATCGCATGATTGCCTTGCACTATGATCAACTGGAAATGTTTCAATTTTGGATGAAACAAGATGCTTTTGTTAACTTTTGCTTTCGATTGATTGATGAGCTCATTTGACGACATTTGATAAATCGTTGGAGCCTAAGGTAGAACTTCAGGATTTTCATTCACAAGTGGTCTTACGCCTGCCACTATGATGATTGGAATCCATGCGGCATCTACAGGCAGAGGCATTTTGAGATTTGGCAAACATCATTTTGTTTTGAATTGGAATTTTGGTCTTTGAAATAATCGTTAGCAAAAAATTTTGTAGGCATTTGTTGTATCCATGATTGGAATGTTTTTGATTGTTTGATCATGTGCAAGGTAGCTTTTGGTGTGATTGATGATAACCCCCTCAAGTGGTGAATTGGCGATGACGGTGAGGGAGAGCGGTGATGCGACGGTTGATGAAGATGTAGGGCAAATGTGGAAAAAATTGGCACAAAAATTGATGAAATGATTGATTGGATGGTTTTTATGGTGAAATTTGAGGTGAATGGTGAAATTTAGGGGTCGTACGGTTGGTTCACATGGCACACGTGTGAACCGTATGGTTCACACCCTAAGGGTGCGAACCTATCGGTTTGCACGTGTGGGGTGTGAACCCACCAAAAATGAATTATTTAAGGGGAAAATTGTGAAAATGACATCATTTTCATGCATAGATGGAGTTGGAGAGGTGGAGGAGAGAAGAAAAAATATAATGGAGTGTTGTCAGAATTCAAATTGAGCAAAGCAGGATGGCGAGTGCGTCGGGCAGTACCAGCATGGGGGCAGGGATGCCCGAGGTAGGTGTTTTTTAGCTTTTTGACATGTGTGAATTTGGGGAGGGTTTTAAAAACAAAACTTTTGCTTTTAACACCGTGAAATGAGGGCGAGGGTAGAAAATGATTAAAATTTGTATACAACATGGAAAAATGGCCAAATGGGTATCCCGATCTGCGTTTATTTTTTTTTTTTGTTTGGTGCATGGGAATGTGTGCATGGGATGTGATGTGGAAGATGGGTGGGAAAAAGTGCATGTGGGTGGGCATGTAGGTGAAAACTGAGTGAGGGGACATGCTAATGGGCCAAATGGGTATCCCGATCTGCCTTTAGTTTTTTGTTTTGACCTCATTTTGACTATTTCATTTTGTGCATGCCAATGGGGAGGGTTTGAACGTTGTTTTTTGCATTTTTGACACGTGTCTTGTCGTTTTACACATGAGTGTTTGGTATGGCTGGAATCAGCATGAAATTCCGCACCCAATCATGCAATTTTCATCGGGTTTTGGAGGTTCGCACGTGTGGGGTGCGAACCGGGTTTTTCTAGATTTTTTTGAATTTTTGGGATCTGGGTTTGGCGTGATTTGCACAAATTCATGATTTTTTGTCATTTTTTTGCATGTTTTTGTGGAATTTTTCATGTTTTTTTTGTTTGCGTGTGAATGCAAAATGTGATGGAATGCAATATGTGAATGAGAAACTGAATTAAGTGTATATGTACATCGATGCAATTTCTATCTAGTGATGCTTAAAAATAGTAAAAAAATGTATGCATTTATTTTACATGTCTATGTATACAAATTATGTACAAAAATGTGAGTAATTTCTAACATGTGGTGTGTGTTATGGTAGGTGAAGAAGGTTTTTACACGCCATCGGCTTCGGACTTGTAGGAAGGAGTTGGAGGCTCAGTGGAGGGAGGCAGATGTGGAGTGGTTGAAGACAGTGGGGCTTTATGGAGTATGGGTGATGTGCGAGGTTCATGTGAACCACGCATATATGGCCGCACTATGTGAGAGGTGGGATCCTGACAGGAACACCTTTCACTTATCGATCGGAGAGATGACGGTGACCTTGGAGGACATCTACCGGATATACCGATTGTCGATTGATGGTGTGACGGTGATAGTGGTGGGGAAGGAGGCACGAGATGGGATTCTTGAGAGGGCCTTTGGGGAGAGGTGGAGGCGAGTAGAGGTGAAGAAGGGGGTGGACTATATGTACTATTGGAGGAAGAGGGAGAGGTGGCTCTCATTGCGTCATGCGATGGTGATGTTGCTGATAGTGAGCCACGCCCTACTAGATGCTTCAGGGGTGAAATTCCCTTGGAACATGATGGGGATTGTGTGTGACATGGTGGAGCTCAGGGTGGTATATGCATGGGCACCGACATTGTTGACACAGGTATACCAAGAGCTGCACGAGGTGGTGAAGATGGACAGGATAGGCCTGAGTGTTCTTCCATTGCTATAGATATGGGCGTGGGAGCACATCACGATCTTGAGGCCTACAAATTTTCTATATGATGGTGGGAAGACATGGAGAAGAAGAGGCGGGAGCATGTTGGTGATTTGATGTTCCATAAGGGGGAGCTAGGGTGAGTGACGATGGAGAATATTAGGTGGAGGCCATGGTGAGGAGGGCCTAGTTGGGATCAGGATGCCTTGCATTTGGCATGCATTCGGCATGGTAGGTGGGTGGTGGGGAAGTACTCCTTAGAGGTCGAGTACTTTCTATTTTCTAGGGTGCAGTGACAATTTGGGTTGGTGTAGGGGTGACCTGAGCCGCCTATGGAGATTTATAGGGTGAGGGGAGATAGGGGCCATAGCCTATAGTGCCACCCTTGGATTTGATTCTAGATGAGGTGATTGATGTCCTAGATGTGGAAAATGTAGGGATGACTATGGAGTATGAGGTGTGGTGGTCAAGGTAGACTTGGGAGCCCAGGCGGGGCGTGGTGGATGGGTGGGTGGATGTAGCAGGAGCTCTACCCTATGTAGGTCTACCATATGGGGTGAGAGTAGGATCACCAGTATGGGATGTGGAGGAGGAGGAGGATACAGGATCACCCGAGTTGGGTGAGGAGGAGGAGGTGGAGATGGATCAATTGATGAGGCATGTGTGACCACGTTGAGATGAGCATGATCAGTTGGTGAGTGATGTAGATGTGGGGTCATTGACAGGAGGTGGCGAGGGGATGGTGGCTATGGAGGATGTTGCTATGATGGATGTGGATGATTGGTTGGTGAGGGGGCAGTGGTGCGGGGCCATTGAGAGGATGGTGGAGGTGGAGGATGTTCTAGTGATGGACATGGGAGAGGACATGCCAGGTGAGGGGTCATTTTTAGGGGAGGGGGTGGTGGGGGATGTGGAGGAGTTTGATTTTGGGGGTGAGCTGCATGGTACTATATCAGTAGAGGCTAAGGTAGAGTGACTTTGGGTGGAGTTGCAAAAGGTGTAAGAGATGTTATTTGAGTGGGATATGGAGTGGGGGATTGAGTGTTCAGTTTGGAATGAGGAGAAGAAGGAGGCAGATGCAAACTTGAGGGCCATATTATAGGAGTAGGATGCAGCTGAAGTTTGAGTGGAACAGATGGTAGAGGATATGGAGGCACAAAAGATTGAGCAGGATGGTCTTAGGCTCAAGCGTGATACCATCTGAAGGGAGAAGGATGAGGTGAGGGTGATAACAAAGGTTGTGTGGGCTAGCCATGTTGCAAGGGTTATTGAGCTATATCAGACCATGTGTGAGACATTAACCATGAAGACACAAGTGAAGAAGGAGATTGAGGGCTTGGGGTATGTAGTGGGGAAGCTAGAGGTAGCCCAGAAGAAGGTGACACAGTTGAAGGTGTCTAATGCAAGGTTATTGTCTTTGAATGCCAAGGAGGTGGGGAGGAGGAGCAGGTGTGATGGGGAGCTAGTTGTGTGTGGGATGGATATCCCATTGTATTCTGGATCACTTGCATCATCACAATTATAGCTACAACCGAGTGTATAGTTAGTTGGTAGAGTGGCTTAGGAGATAGTGGCACCGACGATGTCGTAGGTGGCCATGAGGATGGGGCCACCAACATAGGTGGAGAGCATAGTAGTGGCAAGAACCAGAGAGGCAGAGTCTTCATGATGGGTGATGGGAGGAGAGGCGATAGGCGAGGGGAGTGGTGAGATGTCAGGAGGGAAGCAACCATGAGGGACTGCGAGAGTAGTTGGTGCATGACTTTTTGGATTTTTTGTTTTTTGTAGGTGCTCAGGAGGAGCAGATTCTTTTTGTGGGGAGATGTACCTGATGATGGTGCATTCCTTATTGTAGTCGTATGGTAGTTTTGTGGATGGTGATGTATAGACATGGATATGTGATGATGTGCCCGTAAGGGCCCACACATTTTATTGTAGCCTGATGGCATAAATTTTGATATATATATATATATATACATATGAGATTCTATGGCACTTGTGTCTATTTGCATGTGTGTTTGTGTTTGTTTTTACTTATGATGATGCATGAATTATGTGAATGCAATGATGGTTAAGTACATGTGAATGTGAGATGTTGGATGCATAAAGTAATTGGTATGGATGTTATAAAATAATGTAGTATGATATAACAAAGTAAATGTATTGCTTAGGGATAGCATTTGCATCATTGCAGTAGTCAGTTGATGTAATCCAGTTTGTTATTTCAATGAGGGTGGATATGAAACATGTCATGAGTAGATTTGAACACTATAGTTTATAAAATCAATCCCATTGACTTACTGAGCAAAACTTCTTGAAGCACTTGGAGGCTATCTCGGTAAACAAGACCTCAATCCTAGACTTGTGTGTGGAAAGTGATGTTCATTTTACCATTCTGGAATAGGGTGGGTTATAATTGCATGCCAACTTAGCTCGTATGCTAGCTCATTGATAAATACCTGAGGATTGTAGGGATTCAAGCAGGTAATACTCTTGAGGCGTTGGCTTTTGTTTTCTACCTCCTTTGATATGACTATCTTTGTGTGGGTAGTACTCTTTTCTCTTTTCTACTTTTTTTTTTAGGATAGTTTCTCAGATTAGATATAGAGCAAGGGATTTTATTTTTTTGCTTGTGCTTTTCTAGGATACTTGCTTAGATTAGATATAGAGCAAGGGATTTTTATTCAAGTGGGGGGGGGGAGCTTGTCCTTTTGTCGGTCCTTCGGTTCATGAGAAATCATGTAAATGATGTAATAAGCAGAGGGATTTTTGCTAAGCATCAGCTAGCATGCAATGTAATCATCCCCATTTCTAGAATGTTATTAGTATGTAAGACATGCAAGTAAGTCCAGGAAAGAGAGCAAGATGACCAAGGGAAGCCTAAAAGTATTTCTGAAATATGCCAACTTTGGATGGTGGTTGATTATAAAAATGTTTGTGGGTGAAGCCATCAAGGCATATCTCTAATCCGATCTCCTGAAAAGGGGATGTGGGCATCATTCTAGTATGCTAGCATGTGCATGTTTAATTCCCCAAGAATGATATTTACAATGAATATATACAAATGCCTATGTGATTGCAACAAAAGGTGCATGAATTTATGTACAAGGTTGCCCTAGTTTTATGGATAGTGGACTAGGGCGTAAGTGGAATGGATTGTGAAAATGAAGAAGAAAGTGAAGAGGAAGAGGAGAAGAAGGGAGAGAAGAAGAAAGAAACCTATCAATGGTATGTAGTCGCTCAAAGCATGACCATACAACATTGATGAGTAACTTAGAGAAAAAATATTAGAAGAGAACAAAGAAATGAAACCCATCCAAGGTATGTAGCCGCTTGAAGCGTGACCATACAACATTCACGAGAGAGGAAATGAAGGGGAGGAGAAGGAAGAAATGAGATAGATGAAGCAGTTATAAATGTACATGCAAATTAACTTAGTGCCACATAATGCCAAAAGTGATGATGTAGTTATTGTGTGGTTTTTTTTTTTTTGTTTTATATACATATGTACAAGTGGTGATGAGTTGTAATGCCTACTACTAGGCGTAAAATGCTCACAAATGAATAATTTTAATGGGCTCAAGTTTGGCAATGCCTTCCAATGTGGCCAGATGATATGCCCCAGATCCAAACTTATGAGTAACCATGTACGGGCCTAGCCAATTAGGTGCAAATTTATCATGGAGATGATGCGGTTGGCTAGTGATTTGTTGGTTTTCCTTTAGGACTAAGTCTCCAACTTGGAATTCACATTGATGTACCTTGGAATTGTAGGCACGTCAGAGATGATCTTGATAAATGCATGTATGCTCAATCGTGTGAATGCGATGTTCATCTAGTAAGATCAATTGGTCAATTCGGGCTTGACGGGTTGTATCATCATCGATGAAATCTTGCATGGACACCTAAAAATATGGTATTTCAAGCTCCAAGGGCATGATGGCCTCAGCGCCATAGACAAGGGAAAATGGGGTTGCCCCAGTTGGAGTGTGGATACTAGTACGGTAGGCCCATAGTGCTAATGGCATTTGATTGTGCCAATCACGGTGTGACTCTGCAACTATTTTGCGAAGAATGGCGTAAATGGTTTTGTTTGTAGCTTCTGCTTGGCCATTACCTTGTGGGTAGTATGGAGTAGAGAAGCTATGTTGGATATTGAATTTTTCACATAGTGTGTGAACATTCTTGTTTTTGAATGGAGTACCATTGTCTATGATGATTTTGGATGGGATGCCAAAATGACAAATGATGTGTTGAGTGATGAAATCAACAATTTTGGGACCGGTCATTTGAACTAGAGGAATGGCTTCAACCCATTTCGTGAAGTATTCAGTTGCTGTAATGATGAACTTATGATTGGTAGATGATGCAGGTGTAATTTTTCCGATGAGATCTAGGCCCCATTGTGAAAAATGCCACATTGACTGAATAGGTTGGAGATCCTGAGAAGGTAAGTGTGTAAGATTGGCATGATGTTGGCATTTAGCACACTTTTTGACATAGGCACAACAGTCATGTTCCATTGTGGGCCAGTAATAGCCCATTCATAAAATGTGTTTGGTGATGGCCATGCCACTAAAATGGCCGCCACAAGTACCATCATGGGCCTCTTGTGTAATGTGTTGGGCTTCGGATGGCTCAAGACAGTGCAATAGTATGCCATCATAACTTCACTTGTAAAGGATATCACCTAGAAATGTGTAGCGAATAGCACGCATTTTAAAAGCTCATTTGTGAGTATGACTTAAATCAGGTGGTAGGATACCGAGCTTGATGTAGTCCTTAACTTGGGAAAACCATGGGTCATGTGGTGTAGCTTCGATGATATTGATGCCATCATCACGAGGAGGTGGCTTGTTGGAAATGGCAGAGTGGAAAAGGGTGTGAATGGACACGTGAGTGGTGTCAAAAAGTGGGTTTTGTGGAATGAGGGAGCCTAGGGAGGCCATGGTATCGACAAAAATAGTTTGTGGAGTGTGGGGTAGCGATGATGTCATACCACTCAAATTGGGCCAATAGATCTTTAGCGACCTATTTGTATTGTTGCAAGACTGGGCAACGACATTGCCACTCTCCCTTGATTTGATTGACAATAAGGAGGGAGTCTCCAAATATGTCCAGGCGATGAATGTGCATGGAGAGTGCTTGCTTTAGGCCAAGGATAAGAGCCTCATACTCAGCATTGTTGTTGGTGCATGGAAAGCCTAACTTGAAGGAAAAGGGGAGGGGCTCCCCTTGTGGTGTGAAAAAGACTATTCCTGCACCCCCAACATGTGTGCATCGGGAGCCATCAAAGAAAAGAGTCAGTTCGGTAGTTGATTCAGGCTCTACAGGTTCTTCGACTTCGCTTATGTGAAATATTGAGTCGTCTGGAAGCTAGATAAGCAATGGTGCATTACTTGGTAATGGGGCCTCAGCCAATTGATCAGCAATGACTTGGCCTTTGATGGATTTTTGGCTAATGAATTCGAGATCAAATTCTATGAGGAGCATGATCCATTTGGCTGTGCGGCTATTGTGGTAGCTCCGGTTGAGCATGTAGCGAAGTGGATTATCATGAGCAACCACGTAGGTAGTATGACTAAGCATGTAGTGTCACAACTTCTACGTGGTGAAAATAATGGCTAGACAAAGTTTCTCCATGTAGGCATACCATGTTTCATAATCAATTAGGGTGTGACTAATGTAATAGATAGCTTGCTCTTTGTCATTCTCATTCTTTTGGGTGAGGAGTGTACCCAGTGCAACATCAGTAGCAAAAATGTATAGGTGGAATGGGCATTCAGGATGGGGTGGAATGAGGATGGGTGGAGATGTGAGGTAGGATTTGATGTCATCAAAGGTGGCTTGACATTTATTATCCCATTTAAATGGGACCCCCTTCTGTAAGAGATGATTAAATGGCTGACACTTGTCTGAAAGTTGGGCGATAAATCACCGTATGGATTGGATTATTCCTTGTAAGCCATGTAATTGCTTGAGATTTGTAGGGGGAGGCATGTCAATGATGGCTTGGACTTTGGCGGGATCGACTTCAATACCTCTTTGTGAGATGATGAAACCTAATATTTTTCCAGTGGTGACACCAAAGACACATTTCTTCGGGTTCAATCGAACATTGTGTTCTAAGAGGCGATCAAATATTTGTCGCAGATCTTCTAGATGTTGACCATGGGTTTTGGATTTAGCAATGAGATCATCCACATAGTCTTCAACAATTTTATGCATAAGATCATGGAAAATATAAGTCATGGCACGTTGATAAGTTGCCCCAGCATTCTTGAGGCCAAAAGGCATGACTTTGTAACAAAAGGTCCCCAGGGGGTGGTGAAGGAGGTCTTGTGTTGGTCTTCCAGATTGACACGAATTTGATTATAACCTAAAAAA
Source organism: Wollemia nobilis (assembly GCA_028583015.1). NCBI lineage: Eukaryota > Viridiplantae > Streptophyta > Pinopsida > Araucariales > Araucariaceae > Wollemia > Wollemia nobilis. The sequence goes on from JAQPPZ010000523.1 coordinate 30,307,433, forward strand.
TCATCCATGAGTGACAGTATTTCATGTCCAGTTGTAGCATCTACCAAAGTGTCGATATTAGGGAGTGGAAAATTGTCCTTGGGATAAGCTTTGTTAAGATCCCTAAAATTGGTGCAAATGCGGATACCCCCCTTGGGTTTTCCGATGGGAACCATGTTTGAAACCCATTCAGGGTAATCGATAGGTACAATGAAATCGACATCAAGGAGTTTTTGTAACTCCTGCTTAACCATAAGCGCAACTGTGGGGTGCATGCGACGCAACTTTTGTCTGATAGGTTTGGCTTTGTCATCTAGAACAAGGTTGTGCACTACCAACGAGGGGTCAAGGCCAGGCATATCTGTGTAGGACCAGGAAAAAACCTTGATGTAGCATCAGAGGAAATTGGTATAAAGGACACACTCTTCTTCAATGAGGCTGGTGGTGAGGTAGACGATGTGAGGATTGTTCGGATCATTACCAATGTCAACTTCAATAGTGTCCTCAACAAGCATGTGAGAACCATCCTAGAGTTGTGCTGGTGTGGGGATGAGATGTAGGTCATCAATGGAATCGGGGTGAGGAATTCATCATCTAGATAAAGATCTAGATTATGAATCCAAGGGATGTGGGGTGGTATGGTAGGTAATGGTGCATTAGCATATCAGATCATGTGGGGTGTGGGAAGGAAATCAGTGGGGTATGGGGTGGAGGAGATATCATCAAAATCAATGAAGTCTTTGATAGGAGGTGGTATGTAGTCAGGCTGATTCGGGTAGCGGAGGGGGTGTAGAGGTCAACGAAAATCATGTTGATGAATGTGCTATAAATGGAGGAGGTGGGTGAGGAAGGTTTCAAAGAATCAAAAGAGGATAGGAAGAAATCAGGAATCGACTGGTGGCATCCCAGATTCAATACCACCGGTGGCAAAGATGAATGAGGAATTTGGCACCAAGATGGGATGGTTTTGTGGATGGGAAAAATGGAGTAGTAGGTGGATAATATGGTGTAGACACCCAAAAGTGACACATTGCTATTTTTGCATATCTATAGGTGATTCTAGACATCCCTAGGATATTGTAGACTATTTTAGTCATGCGTAGACATGCGTAGACATGCGTAGACATGCATAGACATGCATAGACATGCGTAGACTTCCATAAGTTCACCATAGTAACGTGTAGACTTCCACAAATGGCTTTCAGGCCCAAAACCCTAATAAGCCCTCAAAACTACACTTTATGCATTGAAATACCTTTAGATGGCAACTCGAGGTGATGCATAGCCCATTTACAGTCAATTGACACCCCCATGGGGTATTAATTGGAAAAATCAATTAAAATTCAATTATAAAATTCTAATTTAATGTTGACTTCACTTAAGCCCCTTTTTGGGGAAAAATTGGATTAATTAACTCTTAATTCGTAATTAGTGTTAATCAAATCCTCCCACATGTGCCAATTTAGGGTTTCCTAGGATTTTCTTTTAATCCTTCCCTAAAAATGCTTAAGGCCTAATTAGGATTAGCACTAATCCTTCCTCACACATGTGTGAGGATAGGATATTCCTACTTAGAATGAGATGTTGCCACATAGCATCTATTAACCTAACCCTAGTTAGAATAAAAACTAGGTTTAGTCTATCTAACCCCCCTACACCTTGCATTTGCCTATAAATAATGGGTCCTAAACCCCTAATTAAGTCTAATTCCCAAATTCAACAAAGTACTATTACTCTATAGAAATGGAAAGCCAATAGCACATAGTCCATTTCTAAAGCACACAAGCAAATTCTGATAGCACATAGAGGCACCCCAACTACCTTAGGATCGACCCATCGGAGAGATTTCACCAGAAGAGCATCATAGCTCAATTCGTAGCCTGCCCTGTGAATCTAGCTCCAATTAGTGACCCAGGTCATGAATTGCATCTATAGATCCCAAATCACTCCAAATTTGGGAGGTAAGCTCTATTTCAATATGTTGTTAGCTTCTGCATATTTTCTTTCTGTTTCTATTATAGTTTTATAGTCATTTTTGTCTTTCTAAACATGGGGCCTAACTAAGGCAATCCCCCCATCACACTAACCCTATTTTGTAGGTCTTTCACAGGTTATCTGGCAGATCTAAGGAAGAGGAACAACATACAAACAACAACCCTGCAATGGCCTGCATACATCGAAGCCCACCTACACTGAGAGAGGCTAGAAGACCCCATTAGATTTATTGTAACCTTATTAGGAATAGAGATGGATAAAGGGCACCAAGACCCTCTTGTAACACATACTCATTAATATCAATGGAATATAATTTCTCTGTTTAATGCATCATTTATGTTTATGTATTACATTATCAAATATCATTTTCTACGTGTTTCATTCTGGCATGCCCAGTGGGACCCCCACAACGGATAGTGCTAGATTCACTTTTCTTGTAAATCTGACATTATCTTCTATTTCTGTGTTTTGCAGGTACCAAAAATGTGTTTCACTAAAACCTCCAAAGTCCTAGGAAATGCCCTAGGCTAGCAGATTCCTGATTTGAAGCCTCTACACCTGATTCGCAACCCACCCTACAATTTAGGTAAAATTCATGACTTGGGTCATGATTTGAGCACAGACACCTCAAAAACCCCCAAATCAGCTGGGGTGATCTTTTCAGGGGCCAAGAAAACCCCCCTTAGCATTAGAATGTAGGTATTTTCATTTTTGTTGCCTCTATTGCAAGTTTTGGAAGTAGAAATCCATTAACTAGCGAGATAATCATTGTTCAACATAGTTTTGTTTTCATTGCAAAGTTGTTGAAGCATTAGGGTTTCTGAAATTTTTAGGACCTGCAACTTTCCAGCAAGTTCATAAAATTTATTTTTCAAATAATTTTGCATATGTCCTTGTATCTTGCATGTAGCACAAGCCTACATTGATTTCATTTCACTAATAGCTTTCATTGTTAGAAATAACTATATATGTTCAAGTAAATTAGGGTTTCTAATCCCCTCTTCTAATTCTGAAATGTCTTTGCATTATAATAGCAAATTAAGGTTCCTAATCCCTTATTCCTTTGTTTGAAAGAAATTTTTGCATTCAAAAGTTTAAATCAGGGTTCTAATCCCCTTCACTCCACACACTTGGATTGTTTGTTTCTATTCTTTTGAAAGTAGATTAGTTTGCTTCACAAAGGCATTTAGGCTAGCTCATTTCTTTACAAATATTGTAATCTATCTAATCATTTGCTTTTGAAAAGGCATTAGGATTAGTTTTCTTTTGAAAATGCAAGTAGTTAGTTTCTTATCTTGTAAACATCGATAGTAAAACACAAACCCACACACACTCATGTGGTATCTTAAACAAGTGGTGATATTAGAATTCATCCCCAATCCATCTCTTGAGACTGGTGTGGATTGAGTTTCACTCTCCATCAACTCATCCCCTAGACACCTAGTAGCCCCACAGGAGCGGTTTTTTGGATTTCATCACCAAAGACCCCCAACTCTTGTGATTGGGCCCTAGATTTCATCACTAGCAGTTACTTGCAAAGTGGGATAGTATCTAGAGCCTTCATACATAAGGCTAGTATAATTTGTGTAATTGGTAACTATCGTTCTTGACTAAACTCACCCGAGGGTGAAGCGAAAGCATGGGTATGTTAGTAGTAGGTCTCAAACAGTGCCACCTCTTCTCGTGAGAGGATATTGTGAACTCACTTTAGCATAGTTAGTTCCACCCCTTTAGGATACCATTTTACTGTGCCTTCCATACATGTCACCATTCGCACATTGTGGTACCATTCTATCCTGTGCATCTTTGGGTGTTGCAGGAGGTTTGTTATTGATGACATTCTCAATTTGCTAGAGTATTCACTCCATTACCTATGATTTTACATAGGTAGTATCAACATTATAACACACAAAATGAACATAACACTTTTATTTTCTTAGCATTTAGAATTGATTCTAGTCTACTGTTTGCATGATCACAGACCGGTCTCAACACACCATACTATATATTATTTTGCTATAGATGGCATGTCATTTATTTTACACTCATAGTAGACACACTTGAGTCTACATCACATAGGGTTTATTCTTAAAAACCCCCTTTGACACATGCCACTATGCCTATGGTCACCCGTAGTAGAGCGCATGAGAAATCACGCTCTATGGAGGAATGGCCTCCTCCTTCCTCTAGTCAGTCTACTCTTACTCCTTATATCATGAAGGAGAGGATCATAGATACATCTGATTCACATATATAATTTGATGAACAATTCACATACATGATACCTCATACCGAGATGTAAACTTTGAGTGAAATTCTTGCTACTTCACTCATAAAGTATTACCTGCTCTTTGCAGCCCCCTCCTCACCTAGTCCCTTGAACATGTTTTGTGACCATGTAATCTACATGGTACCAGAATAGTCTCCTCCAGCCTTCACCATAGATGAGGAGGTCATGCCTACGTCACCCACCTTTGCACACCCCTTTTTCCAAAATCTATCTCAATCCTTGTTTGAGAATGATTCCTCCCTTCTAAACCATACCCATCTTGAGGTCGCATTATTCATTCATACCATAGGAATGGTGTCGGACTCATCCTCATCCACTGTAGGAATCTAGAATCCATCCTTCCAAACTACACAATAGATCCCTATCCAGTAGGAACCACAAACATTCCCTCAAATCACATGACCATACTCCTCACAAGAATACCAACCATCCTCTTCTCAAGAGCCATTATTCACCATATCTGAGGTTACCTTCCAACAACCTCTTTAGGAGTAAGAGATGCAAAACCAAGTAGGAGTATACACTTACACTTTCCCCTCAACCCAATATCCTACCTCGGTAGCTTATCCCACCTTTTCAGCATCCTTCCCACCTATCTCATAGGTATCCAAAGTGTATGATGCCAAACCCTTGGAGCCACCTTTGTCTACAATGACCTTTAGGATACCACCACCTATGCCCTTTTAGGATCCCACTACCCATCTCCATCCTACCTATGGATCAACACCAGTAGCATATGTACCTACTAAACCAAATTATTCTACATAGTTTAGCTTTCCTACTTCCTACCCTCTAGGGTAGAGACAGATCCCATATTTTGATACCTCGTCTTGACCACACCTAGAACTAGTAGCACCGACACCTATACCACTACTAGCTACACCTAGCTTCTTAACACCTCCTCTAGTTTGGTCATCATCGCCCATGGTCCAACCAGTATAGTAGGTTCCAAACCAACAAATACCCATGCCACAACCATAGGTTGCTTAGTCATAGTATTATTATCCTCAACAGATGCCTACCCCACAACCTAGTATGCTTGTAGATACGACAACACATCACCCAATACCCACTTTATCATGATCAAGCACAATAGTATTCCCCATAGTATTATGAAGAACAATAATACCAATACCCACCACATCCACAAGGTTAGCCTATCATGGCCCAACCTTCAACTCCTATGACACCCGAACTTCAACTCTTGTGAGATGAAGTCAAAATGTTGAACCTATGCACCTCTAGCTATGGGCCACAAAAGCCTTGCTATGATGAGCTATGTAATGAACCAGTACATCCATAAATATCTATCCCTCCTTATCCCTATCATTTTGAAATACCAAAATCTGACAAGTATAGAGTTAAGGAAGATCCCAGAGAACATGTGAACAACTACCGCTCGTCCTATTACCAACTGCATAGTAGTAACCCTCTTATGTTGTGTACCTTCTCCCTATCCCTCGCTAGACCAACATTGGATTGGTACAACATGCTATCACTCCATAGCCTATACACCTTTGAAAAACTGACCAATTCCTTCTTAGAGCACTTTTCCATCAACATCAAGAAAAAGACCACATTTTTTGATGTCTACACCTTGCGACAGGCGGATGACAAACCCATCACAGAGTTTGTTTCTAGATGGAGAGCTATTATTCATGATCTCACCGATAGCCACCCACCTCAGAGCTTGTGACACTCTTTTCCAAGAGTTGCCACAAACACATTTCCACATCCCTCCAACTTCATCAGATTCATACTTTTGAAGATGCTATATCACAAGTGAAAGTGATCATAGATATCAAGGTGTAATCTGGAAAGATTAAGTTGAGAGCTAAAACCAACTATAACTCCAACTTTTGATTCAATAGACCCACACCGAATTAACCTTACCCATGACCACAACAAACCAATCAAGTCACAACTGCTACCCTAGCATTAGTACCGACTCCTCCACCCTATACACCATAACTGCAAGCGCTCCAAGCTAATGCACCTACCCCACCTCGACCACAAAAATACTATAGAATGTTCCCATAGGGTCCACCATGTAACATTACACCCTTATCAGAACCATTACCAGCCCCATTCCATAGATTGTATGAGGGTAACCATCTTGTTCTACCCGAAATTCACCCATTGGATCCAAACGTACCTAAATCTCATGACTACAACAAGTAGTTATTTTGTCCCTTTCATAGGCAATGTAGCCATAATATCAATTCGTGTCACTCATTTCAGGGGCAATTTTAAGACCTAATCGATAGGGGCATTATTCAGGTAGCAAACCCTTTAGCCCCATTTAACCAAAACCTAGGGATTTTATAAAACCCTCTACTAGATCACAGAGGACCCAATCCCCCTAGGCCTCCAAAAAATCCTCCAGCACCCCCTCGCCAAGTGAACAATGTCTAAGGTGATCCTCCATCACATGGAGTAGTAGGCATGATCAACCTTACTATGAGAAACCAATGGTATCCATTACCCCAAACAACACCTATTGTTTCTCCCCCTTTCTAGCTTACATCCCCGCAAGCATCCCAAAGGCCTAACACCATACCACCACCACCTCAAAATATGATTAACAGCTATGGTAGTCTAACCCATCAACTACACAATGCCCTTGCATGGCTATCCATATTCGACCTCCTACAATAGTCTCAACCATATCGTGAGGCATTGAATGACATCCTACGTTCCATTGACTTAGAGACACATGTCACAAATGATTTTGTCAATTTCGTAGGGAACATCCCATGATACCTTCAACCATAAATTAGCTTTCACGACCATGAGATAACAAAACTTGTTGGTGAAGGAGCCGATCTGCCCCTCCATATACAATCTAATATCAATGATATTACCTACAAGCGGGTACTTGTTGACACAAGCTCATCCATCAATATCATATCCACAGTAGCCCTGCATCACCTATACCTCTCTCCAGTGCATTTTGCCACACCTTCCCTAGACCTATGTGCTTTTGATGGTTCCATGAGACCTACTATAGGATCTGTAGTTCTACCCATTCACGTAGGTATCCATAAAATTCCCATTATATTCCACATAATTCAAGGGGAAATGTAATACAATATTCTCCTTGGTCACCCTTGGATCAGAGCTATGCAGTGTGTCCCATCCACATTGCATCATTGCTTCAAGTATGTCCATAATGTACTTGTTCATTATGTCCCATCCGATGGAGACCCCTTCAATTTTTGTAACGTCATAGACCTTCTCCTTGTGCCTTCACTTCTCATCTTCTCAAATGTTCCCTGTGTCTTCTCACCAGTCAGTAGGAGCATCGGTGTCCTCTCCAATTTCCACACCAACACCCCAGTGTTCATCAATAACATAAGCCTTGATATTCGCACCATTAGCACCACATACTAGGAGACCTAAAACTAATACTATGCCTTCCCCACTACCATTCTCATGGACTCCACAACCCTCTCAACCTCTACCATTCTAGTTTCCATCCATGGTGTTGCAACCACCATTACCACCCATTACACAACCGGCTACATTACCTCCTTCACCCTTGCATATGGAAGCCCCTATCCTTCCTACACCATAGACACCGCCTCTTCCCTTTTGACCAAAACCTAAGACATTCACATATCCATGCATCCCTACACCTACACCGATGCCATCCCCTACATAGAACAAATATCCTATTCAACCCACAACAACCAAACATCATGAAACTAAAAAACCAAAACCCAGCTTGGATGAACCTTCACACCCTTCAATTGCCACCATCAGGGAATCTCAACTTTCTCCTTCCTCGTCTGACTCGGATATGCCACCCCAGTCACCAGAGCATGCCACACCATGCATATCCATCTTCATGATAAACAATGGCCTAGGATACTATAACATACGTGACACCCATGTATGTGACACCCCTATCCAATCTACCTGAGATTATGGCCATCCCTCAACCTCAGTATTGACTATTGGAACTATCATACAGTTAGGAAGTCTTGAAAACCATACCAATTTTGTGTATGTGGGAGTAGACTATTCAATCCCCTCACCAACTTCTTCACCACCATAATATATCTTTGGTGATGCAATTACACACCTAGTAAACCCTCAATTTGCCTTGCACTACCTACAACACTTTTATTGGCATGGTTTTGGGTTAGGTTGTTATGAGCAAGGGCTGTGTACACCCATTAACCTGCGTGTCCGCTCACCTACCAACAAAATCGGTCTAGGTTATCGTCCAACCACCACATATACATTAGAATATGAGATACAAGATCTATCCATACATCCTCCTTTGTGCCCAACACACACCTTGGAAGAGTACATTGACATGGACATGCTAGAAGACATGCCTTTGCCCACATCAACTGTCACCGTCCCCTATGATTTCTTCCAAGAATCTCCTATTCCTGATATCTCTTTGTTCTATGATGTGCAACGATTGGCAAAACACTTTTCTACTTTATCTCTAGCTACACCACCAATAGATTTGGATGCACTCCCGCATGATCCACCACCTATAGATCCAGAATTGATGCCGCCTGACTCATGATCGATATGCCTTCTCGTATTCCCACCCATACATAGATAGTTATAGAGAGCAGCCTCTCATCCTTGTTTACCACCAGTCTATTGGCAATTTTGGGTACTTTGGGTACATTTCCTTTGCTCAAGTGTATAAGTTGTCATTGATGTCAAGAAGCTCTTGAAGGAATTTGATTTGATGTCAAATAATTTGTTTTGATAAAGGTTACGACATGACAGTTTCAAAGGTCTTTTGCAAACCCCAAGTTGGCAGGTTTAGAGATTACAGGTGGATGCATTGGTTTAATGCATTTGGGTCCAAGAGTAAGTATTTATTTAAATAATTAAAAACCTTGTTAAGGTTCCATTTAATTATTTTTAAATAAATATATTATTATTTGCAATGGGTTCTCTTAATCCATGGAGTAAATGGCTTAACTAGGTGGGTGCTATGTTTCAAAATTGTGGGTGCTAGCCAAAGACCTCCGTCAACGTGTTAAACTCCTCACCAACGTCAAAGAGCTTATGGTAAATTGCATATAAATCTCCCTCGACAAAAACAAAGATTATCCCATCCGATTTTTGAAAGGTTTTGCTCGCTGTGAATTCATCTGGGTATTTGCCGATTTTCGTGGATCTATTGTTCGTTTTTCTGCACTCGTCGTTTGTCGAATTTGTCGTAAATTTTATTGTCGTCATGTCATGGTAGAGGAAATGAAGGGACTATGGTTTCATTTTATCCCTGGTGCAGAAGGATCAAGGTTAACAGCATGAGGTTTAAACCTCACCGGGTGCCTTTGGCACACCGATAGCGGCTAGGCTATTGGTGCGCTACCCAAACGGGAGGTTTCATGTTCGAATATCGTGAAAGGGTTTTTCGTCGTGAAGTGGACACAGCGGGTGGTGTTAGAATTCATGCGAAAATTTCTCCATTGCGATTTTTGATGTTGGCTAAGGTATTTTTGAAATTAATTTTTGCTAAGTGTTTTTGCGGATGGAGGAAGTTTGTTAGAGGGAAAAACAGCTTAGGAGTTATAAGGAGTTTAAAGCTTGTTTGTATTTTGATAAAAGATTATTTTTGAAGATGTTGTTGAAATTTCTTATTGCATTCTTATGAGAGATAAATTTTATTTGTGATAAGACTATAAGGGATAAATAAGGTGTATAAGGGTGAAATCTTTCTTGTAATGTTGAGAGTGCTTTTGGTTGTTTATGGAAATGAAAGCATGATGTTTTCAGGTCAATTGCTTCTTGTGTGAAGTTGTGAAACCTTAAGTGGGCAGCTTTGAGATTGATATTTGCTTTCATTAAATTGGTAATAATCAAGCTATTCTTTACTTGGTTAAAGTGTTGAGCTTACTCCTTTATTGATGATTTGAAAAGTTGTGTGTGCTATTGCGAGTTGAGTTGGTGGATGCTTTTGTTCAAACAATATTGGAGAGAAAAGGAGTTCTACTTATTTCCTTTTCTGATGTTGATTGTGAAATGCTTCAAGGTTGTGTTTTGAGCTGAATGGTGTTGATTGAACCTTGTTTGATGAGCATTGTTGTTGAAGCCCTAATTGATGGTGAAAAGAACATGAGTATCATTGTTATGTGATTCTTTGCATAGTTGGAAATTGTTGGGGTTTCATGTTCTTGAAAGAAAGCATTATGTCCTATCCATTTTAGATATTGAGTTGAGTTTTTAGATTTGAGATTGAGTTTGAGTTGAGTTTTTCAGATTTGAGATTGAGTTTGAATTGAGTTTTTAGATTTGAGATTGAGTTTGAGCTGAGTTGATTTGAGTTGAGTTTTGAGATTGGGAGTTGAGTATAGAACATATTGAGTCTCTAACAATTCTCTTTATGCTTCTATGAGTTTGACAAATCACATTGGGTCTCTAACAATTCACCTTGTGATTTCCTACTAAGAAAGTTTTTCTTGGTGAGCTTACTGAGGTTTTGGATAGGTTTCGGTGGGGACTTGTGAGCAGGTTTTGGACAGGTTTTGGTGGGGACTTGTGAGTAGGTTTTGGACAGGTTCCAGTGGGGACTTGTGAATAGGTTTTTGACAAGTTCTGATGGGGACTTGTGAGCAGTTTTGGACAGGTTTCGGTGGGGACTTGTGAGCAGATTTGGATAGGTCCTAGCAGAGGACTTGTGAGTTGAGTTTTGATAGTTCTATCAGAGAACTTGAGGATAGAGAAGCACTAGTTCTTTGAGAAGAACCTGAGGATATATTTGGCAAGTCTTTGAGAAAGCTTGTGTGTAGAGGATTGATTTGTTCAAGTGTTGGATAGATCTGACAGACAGAGGAAGACTTGTACTAGACCGACTGACTGTGTTTGGTACAAGCTGCTAAGCTGCTATGGACGTGATCATAGAAGGCAGAGGTCTCTTAGGCTAAGCATTGAGGATAGGAGGTCTTCAATGGAAAGGAGTTCCACATGCTGGCAAGAGGTAGAGGCAGTTGATCTTCTAAGGGATCATTTCCATAGCAGAGGGGAAGGTATCTCCTTTGAGCAGAGGCTCATAAATTCAGATTGAGGGGAAGGTATCTCCTTTGAGCAGAGGCTCATAAATTTAGATAGAGAGGAAGGTATCTCCTTTGAGCAGAGGCTCATAAATTCTGATTTGGGAAGGTATCTCCTTTGGTCCGAGGTTCATAAACATTGTAATTGGGAAGGATTCCCAAAGAACTTTGAGATAACTTTTAGAGAAAATTTTTGTGGATGTAGCCCAACCATTCTGGGTGAACCATGTTAAAATTGGTGTCACTTTGTGGATGATATTGTGCATTGCTTTGATATTTCTTTGGGTATATTGCTTTACTATTTTGAAGTATAAAGGAAAAAGTAAAAGATGTCTTATACTGTTCACCCCCCCTCTCAGTATAAGCTTGTGTTCTTCAATTGGTATCAGAGCTGGTGCCTTCAAAAAGTTTAACAGCTTGAAGGAAAATCTAGTAAATAACACAATGGATCATTCAAGCAGTAATGCAACAACTATTCTTGATGGGTCAGATTTTGGTCTTTGGATTGCAATGATGAAGGTTCATCTAATGGAACTTGGTAATGAGGTATGGGAAGTGATTGAAGATGAGCACACTATTCCTCTACATGGTCCTAATACTATAGAAGAAAGGCTCCTATATCACAGCAATTCAAAAGCAATGAATGCAATCTTGAAAGGCTTACAGAAAGTAGATCTCACCAAAGTGATTCACTGCAAGACAGCTAGTGAAATGTGGAAACAGTTGAAGGTGGTTCATACAGGTGATACAAATGTCAAAAATGCCAAGTTGAGACACTTCAAAGGTATTTTTGAACAACTCAAGATGAATTATGATGAAAATATTAGTGACTACATGCTTCGTATGGATGAGGTTGTTAACTCCATGAAAGACTTAGGTCTTGAGCTTGCTAAAAATGATGTTTGTGATAAGATTTTAAGATCTCTTCCTAATAGATTTAGTGAAAATATTTTTGCTATTGAGGAAGCTAAATATTTGGATAAGTTGAAAAAGGATGAGCTCCATAGTATACTTGCAAGCATTTGAGTTGAGAACTCAAGTGAAGGTTGATATCAAGAAAGAGGCAACTTTCAAGGCTACCAAGGAATCCAAGGGTAAACAACTTCAAGATAGTGATGAGTCTTCTAGTGATGAAGAGGCATATTACAGCAAGAAAGGCAATTTCTCTAGAAAACACAAGAGTATGAAAAATATAAGATGTTTCAATTGTGGAAAGTTTGGTCATTATGCTACTAACTGTACTATTCCCAAGAATGAAAGTGATGAAGATAAACAAGATTCTAAGAGCAAGGATTCTGAAAAGCACAAGCATCACGGGAAGATCAAAGATGAGCATAGTAATCAAGGAAAGAGGTATTCTCACAAGCACAAGAAGAGTTTCTACCTAGATAAAGCAAGTAAGTGTTCTAGTAGTGATAGTGAAAGTTCTTCAAGTGATAATGAAAATGAGATGTTCATATCAGAAAAAGAGGAAGAACCGAAACATAGATTCATTATCATGAAATGTCTTAGATGTGGAAATTTTGGTCACCTTGAGGATGATTGCACAAATAATGATTTGGTTTCTAGTATGTATGAGGATGCTTCAGAAAACTATAAGGAAGATGTATGTATGGTTTTTGAAAAGGGTAGCACCTCTAGTGATAAGAAATCTGAAAAAGGCAATCAAATAAAGGATCTTGAAAGTGAACTTATTAGTGCTCTTAGTGCTTTGAAAAAGGAAAGAGAGAAGAATTCTAGACTCAAGGATAAGTTAGATGAATGTTGTATGGAGAGAGATGATCTTATAGAAAGTCTTGACTTCTCTATAGCTAAGACACAAGAACTCAAGGATGAGTTAGAGTCTAAGGTTCTTGAGTATAGTGAGTTAGAACAGAAAATGGATTCTTTGAAAGAGGACACTAAAGAGTACAAGGATAAGCTTTATAGGTTTCAAGATAGCTCCAAAAAGATTAAGTCACTCATCAAAGGTCAAAGAAAGACAAAAGATAAAATAGGCCTTGGTTTTGTTAAGCCACACAAGGAACAAGTTGGAGAGTCTAGTAAGAGACTCCAAAAGGAACAGAGTTCTGATGAGGAAAGTACTTCAGAAAAGGAGTCCTTGAATGATAGATGCATAGAAATAGAAAATAGAATTCAAAATGAGAAGAAGAAGTTTTCAAGACCCAAGAGGTCAAATAAAAGAAAGTTTCAAGGCAAATGTTTAGCTTGTCACAGGTTTGGTCACATGGCTTCACATTGCATGGCTCAAGTGAAGAAGGTAAATGACAATTTCAGAAGTGCTAGTTTCTTTCAAGGGTATTTCTACTCTTGTAAATAGTTTGGGCACAAGGCAGTCTATTGCAAGGTAAATAATAGGAACAGGTTTGATCAGAACAGGTTTGGTCAGAACAGGTTTGGTCAAAATAGGTTTGGTTAGAACAGGTTTGGCCAAAACAGGTTTGGTCAGAACAGGTGGATTCAAAGATCAGGTTTACCTCAGAGAAACAACATCATCAAGTGTTTCAAGTGCAACAATGAAGGTCACATAATCAAACAGTGTAGAGCTGAAATTCTAGAATACAGGAACAGGAACAGTGACATGATCAAGTCCAAGGATCAAGACATGGACAAGAACAGGGATGAGAACAAGAACAAGAACAGTGACAAGAACAGGAATATGGAGAAAGAGTTTAAGAGAAGGCTCGGCAATGAAGTTATAGACACTAATGATGATCAGTGCCTAATGGGAGTTTTACTCCCACACCAAAATTAATCACCTCATCAGGAGGTAGGGGAGGGACTAAGCTAAGAGGCTCATTCTTAGTCCCGAGCCCCAAAGGTGGCCCTTTGCCATTGATGACAAAGGGGGAGAGATTCAAAGTGAAGAGGAAAGCTTCAAGTTAGGGGAAGCAAAAATTCAAAGGAATATTCTCAGTTGTGGTCATAGTTTCTCAGTTGTTAGCACAGTTGGTTTCAGTTTTGGCTCTTGAGAAGTGTTTTCAGTAAAGGTTTTCCATCAATGACAAAGGGGGAGATTGTTGGCAATTTTGGGTACTTTGGGTACATTGCCTTTGCTCAAGTGTATAAGTTGTCATTGATGTCAAGAAGCTCTTGAAGGAATTTGATTTGATGTCAAATAATTTGTTTTGATAAAGGTTACGGCATGACAGTTTCAAAGGTCTTTTGCAAACCCCAAGTTGGCAAGTTTAGAGATTACAGGTGGATGCATTGGTTTAATGCATTTGGGTCCAGGAGGAAGTATTTATTTAAATAATTAAAAACCTTGTTAAGGTTCCATTTAATTATTTTTAAATAAATAAATTATTATTTGCAATGGGTTCTCTTAATCCATGGCGCAAATGGCTTAACTAGGTGGGTGCTATTTTTCAATATTGTGGGTGCTAGCCAAAGACCTCCGTCGACGTGTTAAACTCCTCGTCGATGTCAAAGAGATTATGGTAAATTGCATATAAATCTCCCTCGATGAAAACAAATGTTATCCCATCTGATTTTTGAAAGGTTTTGCTTGCTATGAATTCGTCTGGGTATTCGTCAATTTTTGTGGATTTGCTGTTCATTTGTCTACACTCGTCGTTTGTCGAATCCATCATAAATTTTATTGTCATCGTGTCATGGCAAAGGAAATGAAGGGACTATGGTTTCATTTTATCCCTAGTGTAGAAGGATCAAGGTTAACAACATGAGGTTTAAACCTCGCCGGGTGCCTTTGGCGCACCAGTAGCGGCTAGGCTATTAGTGTGCTACCCGAACGGGAGGTTTCGCATTTGAATATCGCGAAAGGGTTTTTTGTCATGAAGTGGACGTAGCGGGTGGTGTTAGAATTCATGCACAAATTTCTCCATTGTGATTTTTGATGTTGGCTAAGGTATTTTCAAAATTAATTTTTGCTAAGTGTTTTTGCAGATGGAGGAAGTTTGTTAGAGGGAAAAACAACTTAGGAGTTATAAGGAGTTTAAAGCTTGTTTGTATTTTGATAAAAGATTATTTTTGAAGATGTTGTTGAAATTTCTTATTGCATTCTTATTGTATCGCTCCAAAATTTTCACACCCTTACCTTCAGGCTATAGGATCCGTGCCCGGAAGGGGATGTGAAAAGGATGGCATGGTACCTCAGACTGAGAGGCCTTGCGAAGGTCCTGCCTCTCAAGGGAGGTGTATATTGGTGATTTTTTGATGGATGGTGGGTTCACCAGGAAACTTTTAAAGGTAGTTTCCATGCCTAGGTTGAGAATGTGTTTTATGTGTTCGTTTTAGCCTTAAGAATTCAAATCCTAGGTTTGGCCAAAATGCGTCTAAGCTATTCTATATGAAGATGCAGATTAAATGAATACAAAAAATAGAATTAAGATAGAAAATAGAGAAATTAAAGAATATTAAAAGAAGAATACCTAATCTAGATGTCTGATGAAGATTTTGATTCTTGAAGCAGTCAGGATCACCTCTGATTTGACAGGATCGTCTGAGATTAGACAAGATCATCTGAGACCTGACAAATTCGTCAAACGAATTCGTCAGAGACCTGCAAATAGAGAAATAGGTGCAAAACATAGAAAATGCAACTATTCTAATAGAGGGAAACAATGTAAAATGACAACAATAATATCAAACTGAAACTTAAAAATAGAAACATGCATGCATTATACTAATTTCATAATAATTATGACTTAATTATGCATTTAATCTAGATGGGTGAACTCCAAAATGTAGAATAGCATAAAATACTGAATAAACTAGCTAATTACAGAATAAAACAGTAGAGAAAGAGATGAAGAAATGCAAAATTTAGGCACTGATTGCCTCAATGTTGACTGTAGTCGAGATCGTCTCGCATTGGTACGAAATCATCTCTAATTTGACAAGATCGCCTTCGATCTAAACAGGATCGTCGACGACGATGTAAGCTTGCTCCGGCTGAAAAAAACTAAGGTACCTGCAACAAAATTGGTATAGAGCTAATGCAAATATGAATTTGAGATCTCTTAATGTGTATGCAGTCGGGTTACAGGAATTATCAGCTAGGGGAGTGCTAAGGGGAGGGCTTAGGATTAAATAAGCTTAGGAGGGAGGTTAGGAGGTTGGAGATCATCCCTATTTGGGAGATCTCCAACGAGGGAGGGTCCCTAACGATGCAGACATGCTTCTGACCAGATTAGAGACCCGTTGGAATAGAAGCTAATTGTGCAAAATTAGTTTTGGGACAAGATCGTCTGGACGTCCTAGCCTAGATGAAATTGTCAGATCTGGGGCGATATCGTCTAATCGGCGACGATATCGTCAAATAGTCAAAACAAACTCTAAAAATGGCATGAGAAAGGGGGAAACAGATTAACCGGTGGTTAACGAGCGATTTGGGAGGTTAAAATTTGAATTTAAATTATTTAGTAGAGTAAATGTAATTATTAAGATTTCACTGCGCCAATTTTAGGGTGCTACACTTATGAGAGATAAATTTTATTTGTGATAAGACTATAAGGGAGAAATAAGGTGTATAAGGGTTAAATCTTTCTTGTAATGTTGAGAGTGCTTTTGGTTGTTTATGGAAATGAAAGCATGATGTTTTCAGGTCAATTGCTTCTTGTGTGAAGTTGTGAAACCTTAAGTGGGCAGCTTTGAGATTGATATTTGCTTTCATTAAATTGGTAATAATCAAGCTATTCTTTACTTAGTTAAAGTGTTGAGCTTACTCCTTTATTGATGATTTGAAAAGTTGTGTGTGCTATTGCGAGTTGAGTTGGTGGATGCTTTTGTTCAAACAATATTGGAGAGAAAAGGAGTTCTACTTGTTTCCTTTTTTTGATGTTGATTGTGAAATGCTTCAAGGTTGTGTTTTGAGCTGAATGGTGTTGATTGAACCTTGTTTGATGAGCATTGTTGTTGAAGCCCTAATTGATGGTGAAAAGAACATGAGTATCATTGTTATGTGATTATTTGCATAGTTGGCAATTGTTGGGGTTTCATGTTCTTGAAAGAAAGCATTCTATCCTATCTATTTCAGATATTGAGTTGAGTTTTCAAATTTGAGATTGAGTTTGAGTTGATTTTTTCAGATTTGAGATTGAGTTTGAGTTGAGTTTTTAGATTTGAGATTGAGTTTGAGCTGAGTTGATTTGAGTTGAGTTTTGAGATTGGGAGTTGAGTATAGAACATATTGAGTCTCTAACAATTCTCTTTATGCTTCTATGATTTTGACAAATCACATTGGGTCTCTAACAATTCACCTTGTGATTTCCTACTAAGAAAGTTTTTCTTGGTGAGCTTACTGAGGTTTTGGACAGGTTCCGGTGGGGACTTGTGAGCAGTTTTGGATAGGTTCCGGTGGGGACTTGTGAGCAGGTTTTGGACAGGTTCTGGTGGGGACTTGTGAACAGGTTTTGGACAGGTTCTGGTGGGGACTTGTGAGTAGTTTTGGATAGGTTTTGGTGGGGACTTGTGAGCAGTTTTGGATAGGTCCTAGCAGAGGACTTGTGAGCTGAGTTTTGATAGTTCTATCAGAGAACTTGAGGACAGAGAAGCACTAGTTCTTTGAGAATAACCTGAGGATATATTTGGCAAGTCTTTGAGAAAGCTTGTGTGTAGAGGATTGATTTGTTCAAGTGTTGGATAGATCTGACAGACAGAGGAAGACTTGTACTAGACCGACTGACTGTGTTTGGTACAAGCTGCTAAGCTACTGTGGATGTGATCATAGAAGGCAAAGGTATCTTAGGCTAAGCATTGAGGACAGGAGGTCTTCAGTGGAAAGGAGGAAAAAGTGTCGTGATATCGTGACATGTTGCATTTTTGCGGTTCAAAGCAAAGAGAAAGAGAAAGGAGGAAAAAGTGTCACGATATCGCGACATGTTGCATTTTTGCAGTCCAAAGAAAAGAGAAAGAGCAAGGAGGAAAAAGTGTCGCGATATCGCGACATGTTGCATTTTCATGGTCCAAAGCAAAGAGAAAGAGCAAGGAGGAAAAAGTGTCGCGATATCACGACATGTTGCATTTTCGTGGTTCAAAGAGAAGAGAAAGAGCAAGGAGGAAAAAGTGTCGCGATATCGTGACATGTTGCATTTTTGCGGTCCAAAGCAAAGAGAAAGAGCAAGGGGGAAAAAGTGTCGCGATATCGCGACATGTTGCATTTTCGTGGTCCAAAGCAAAGAGAAAGAGCAAGGAGGAAAAAGTGTCGCGATATCGTGACATGTTGTATTTTCATGGCCAAAAGAGAAGAGAAAGGAGCAAGGAGGAAAAAGTGTCGCGATATCGCGACATGTTGCATTTTCATGGCCAAAAGAGAAGAGAAAGAGCAAGGAGGAAAAAGTGTCGTGATATCGCGACATGTTGCATTTTCACGACCAAAAGAGAAGAGAAAGGGCAAGGAAGAAAAAGTGTCGCGATATCGTGACATGTTGCATTTTCATGGCTAAGAGCAACAAAAGGGAGCAAGGAGGCAAAAGTGTCGCGATATCGTGACATGTTGTATTTTCATGGGTAAGAGCAACAAAATGGAGCAAAGGGGCAAAAGTGTCGTGATATCGTGACATGTTGCATTTTCGTGGCTAAGAGCAACAGAAAGTGAGCATGGAGGCAAAAGCGTCACGATATCGTGACATGTTGCATTTTCATAGCTAAGAGCAATAAAAGAGAACAAAGAGGTAGAAGTGTCGCGATATCGTGACATGTTGCATTTTCGTGGGCAGAAGAGCCAAGCAAGAGACAGATGTCGCGATTTCGTGACATGTCTCATTTTCACGACGGGAGGCGACAAAAGAGCAAAGCAAGAGACGAATGTCGTGATTTTGCGACATGTCTCATTTTCACGGTGGGAGGCAGCAAAAGAGCAAAGTAAGAGACGAATGTCACGATTTTGTGACATGTCTCATTTTCGTGGTTGGAAGCGACAGAAGAGCAAAGCAAGATGAACGTCACGATTTTGCGACATGTCTCATTTTCGCGGTGGGAGGCAGCAAAAGAGCAAAGTAAGAGACGAATGTCACGATTTCATGACATGTCTCATTTTCACGGTTGGAAGCGGTAGAAGAGCAAAACAAGAGACGAATGTCATGATTTCATGACATGTCTCATTTTCATGGCTGGAGGCGGCAAAAGAGCAAAGCAAGGAAAGAATGTCGCGATTTCGCGACATGCCAGCTGTAAAGGAATAGAGTATATTTTTGGCAACTGGGGACATGCATTGACATCAGGTGCTAATTTCTAAAGAATGGTCTGTTGATTATAACCTGGTAGGTCCACTGGATGATTGCAGAATAATAGGCTCATCTAAAATTAGCCAGAAGGAAATCTATCCAATCTACGAGAAATCCGTTGTATATTATTAGAAACTACAGACAATTACTTGTAATTGATTGAAGAAATTAAATGTACGTAGTAGAAGATACTCTTTTTAGGGTATAAATAGGAGTGATTCGACCATGAAAAGGGGTCAGCTCTTGGACGTTTACAAGCTTGATGTACATGTACTGGATTACAAGCAATAAAAGATTTCTTCTTCTGGCTTTCGAAACTTCTGTGTGCAAGTGTATGTATCCTGGTGTTTTAACTTTTATTCACTCTAAGTTTTATAATGTATCTATTCTAAAATATGGAATCTGCACGTATAAATCTTGTTTCTAGAGTTGAACATTAAAATATAGTTACATGCTTTTAGATGAATATCTAAAAGTCGCACTCAAGAATTCATGTTTTCTATAAGAAGATATAAAGAAAACTTTGAAAGTAGTAATCTGCATCATCAATGTTTGTTGTTGTCTAATCTGTACCATGAGAAAAGTTCTAGCTTAGGCTATATTTCCCTTATCTCTTGTTCCCCTTTTCTCTAAAAAACTCAAAGGAACCAGCCTTCTCTGGAGACTAGACAGATGATCTCAAGCAAGATCTGTCTATTCAATGTTGGCAAAGTCTAAGGCGCAACACTATTAACCGAAGGCAGATTTTGTTCCAATAGTTTTTGGCATGCCCGGTGGGACCAGCAATCCCACAAGTATTGTATAAGTTTTGGTGTTTTACCTTAAGAGCCTTTTTGTTTAAAAATCTCAAGAAAAACCACCTGGCGACTCCATTGCAATTTAGACCATAAAAGAAAGACCTTGTCTAAAAACCTTCTAGTTATATAGCCATATGATAACCAGATCCTGAGCTAGAAACTCTGAAGAACCTATCGAGTTCTTTGAACTACATCTCGAAAGCCTAAAAGCACACCCTGTGCTAGCCGCATGATCAAATCCACCCGACACCATTAGCACCTCTTTAACACCCATTGTAGGAGCATCTGCAAGCAATCCCATAGCGGTTGTAACTCCTTTAGCAATCATGGCAGCTGCCCCTACCCCAGCGCATCTTGTGTGGAATCAAACTGGCCCTTTGAACTTGGGAACACACCACCAAATTCCACAAGCTGCACTAAAAGCATTACCGACCTTTGACGGAATAGGCAAAATAGCAGATGAGCATTGTTTAGATGTATCATCGCTAGCATCTATTTACAACATCACTCAAGAAGATGTAATGGTCAGATTGTTGATTATATCTTTGAAAGGAAAGATGCTCTATTGGTACAGAGCGCTTCTCGCTGGATCCATTACTTCTTGGGCAGTACTGGTCGGTCGTCTGGTCGATGAATTTAATATACATGCGGATCCTTTCACATTGTTGAATCAATTCACTGTCATTGAGAGGCATCCACAAGAAGAAATCCAAGATTTCAACATCAGATTTACCAGAACTCGTGATAGAGTACCGCAAGGCCTAAAGCCCATGGAAGAACAAGCTATATGCTATTATTTAAGGGCTTTTGATTCAGATCTCAGTATGATAATAAGGCAATCCCGTGTAACCACTTTTCTTGGGATCTATCTAGAGGCAGCAAAGGGCGAAGCTGATCTCATCGCTACAAAAAGATATCCATCAAAGAGTCTATTGCCAATTGTACCAGAGCTTTCCCAAGCATCAATCTCTAAACTGCCTGTACTCCCATCAACGCAGGCCCTCCCAGCTATAGCTGCACCTCCTACATTCCTTGCATTACCAGCCACACCCCTTGCATCAGCTCCCCCCAATGATCAATACACGACCATAATTGATACAATGAAGACATTGTCAAATGAAATGGCATCCATGAAAAAGAGAGGCGGAACGGAATATCCAAGCAAGAATATTTCCATAGATACAAAAGGAAGGTGCTTCAACAAGTGGAAGAGGACAAGATAAAAAAAATGTGGTGTATGCGAATGAGATAGGAGATAATGGAGAACCCACTAATTTTGACTACTGGTGTACCACTTGCAATGATCCTCATGGAGAGGATTCATGCATGATTCATCAACATCATGTGCAAGCGGTTATCAATGAGAGAGTCAAAGAAATCGACAAGGGACAGGTGAACATAATCAGAGAAGTCCACCACAATTTGGCAATGCCATCCATGGAACAAGTCTCTGTCCTGACAAGGTCGGGAAAAAAGTCGTTACAAGCCGACCCTAAGGAACTCCAACCACTAGGTTTTCCTCCTGCCCCCAGGGCAACTCCACAGAAAAACCAGTCGAATGAGAAAGGACGTTCTGACCCTCCTCAGACTTCTACGGCTACACCGAGAAAAGAATTTCCTCCTAGAAAAGGGAGCGAGGCTCAAGAGCAAGCGAAGGAAAGACTCAAATTTCCTTCATTGAAAAAAAGGCA
Source organism: Wollemia nobilis (assembly GCA_028583015.1). NCBI lineage: Eukaryota > Viridiplantae > Streptophyta > Pinopsida > Araucariales > Araucariaceae > Wollemia > Wollemia nobilis. The sequence goes on from JAQPPZ010000523.1 coordinate 30,329,402, forward strand.
AAGAACAGAAGCCACGCAGGTCTATAGAGATAGATACGACGCATCTACTAGTGGAAGGGAAAAGAGTACTGAGGTATCCCCAGCTGCAACCCTTTCGTTCAACATTGCAGAAGAAATGAAGAGGACTCCTTCCAAGATAAGCATGTATGATGCACTGCAAATTCCTGGTCAGATTGACCTCCTCCAAGAGTCCCTAAATTTAAAAAATAATGCCTCCTTCTCAAATGTCATACAAGAAAATGTGGTGCCAACCTCTGGGAAAAATAGACCGCCCCCATTCTATTTATCTTTGCAAATGGAGGGGTGGATAGTTCACAATTGCATGATTGATTCAGGGGCCACAACTACGGTGATGCCGAAAGCCGTATGTGACATAATGGGGATGGAATATACTCGAAGTCATCCTGGTGTGTTGCAATTGGATGGTACTCTAGTAAAAACTATCGGGGTGATCAAAGATATCCCTATTCAACTCCATAGAATGCCAGAAGTAGTCGTCATACAAGAAGTAGTCGTTGTAGACTTAGAACCATATTTTGGTATGTGTTTATCCAGAGAGTTCACAGCCAAACTGGGAGGTTATCTATCACTAGATTATTCACATTTGGAGGTACCTTTCAAAGGTAAAAGAGTCAAGATCTACAATGAAAAACCATCTACTTTTCATGTGGAAAGACTAGAAGAAACAGCTACCATCAACATGATGTCCGAGGAATTGGAGAATATCGATTTAATGGAAGAAACCCTGGAGGAACTCCAATCTGAAGATCAGTTTTCAATGAAAGACTTCAATGCTATGATAGAGACAAAAATGGGAAGCTATTCCATTGAGAAACCAAAAAAGCTCCCTATTGTTGTCCCTAAAACAGATGATTCAACCAACCAATTATGGAAATTGTACTTTGATGGGTCAAGGTGCAAAAATGGAGCAAGAGCTGGAATCGTCCTGATTTCACCCACTGGAAAAGAAAAAGTCTTTTCATATAGGTTGACATGGAGTTGCACCAATAATGCAGTTGAATATGAAGCCTTGTGTTTGGGACTCAAGAAAGCTAAAAAACTGGGTGTAAAACAACTGCTGATCTATGGAGATTCAGAGCTGATCGTTAAATAGGTTACTGGCAAGTGCATTTGTAAGCAACATTACCTAAGGGCTTACAAAAACAAAGTGTTAGATCTATTGGAAAATTTTGAAGCACTAAACATGAAATCCATTTCCAGAGAGAAGAACACACATGCAGACTTGTTAGCATCAGGAGGATCAAATTTTTGCCCAGTCAACAATGTTATTCAGAAGTCTAAAATAGTTAGACTTATATACAGGCCTTTTGTGCCCGACAAGGACATTTTTTGGCAGGTATTTGAAAACGATGAGCAGATCCTAGATTTTCTGATTCATGAGATGAATTGCTCTATAGAAAGAGCGTTACAAGAAGAGGACGAAGAGAGCCTTATTCAACTGAAAAATAATCATATCCCCAAGGGATTGATCACCCTGGAGAGCCTTTTCGACAATAGCGACAGAGCTGTAGGTCGAAGGATCAAGGTAGATGAACGCCGATATAAGGAAATAGAACTAGAACCGGGAAAAATGATCAAAGTAGGGACCGATTGTACAGTGGTAGAACTAGAAAAAATAAAACAGTTATGTAGAGAATATCCAGATATAATAGCCTGGACTTATAGTGATCTGAAAGTGTACAGGAAAGAGGTCATTCAGCATACCATCAAACTAGAGGAAGGAGCTAAACCTTTTAGGCAGAGGCAGAGGCCTGTGAATCCCAAGATTGAAGCCTTAATGAAACAAGAGTTGTTAAAACTCCTGCAGGCTAAGATAATATACCCAATCAAGCACTCTACCTGGGTGGCAAATTTAGTTCCAGTCCGCAAGAAAAATGGAGAAATACGACTATGCATCGATTTTAGAAATTTGAATAGAGCCTCTTTAAAGGATCACTATCCTTTACCCTAGATTGACCCAATCCTTCATACTGTGGCGGGAGAAGAAAGGTTTTCTCTGTTAGACAGCTTTTCTGGTTACAATCAAGTTTGGGTGAGAAATGAAGATCAATACAAGACTGCGTTCACCACTAAGTGGGGAACATTTGCATACCAAAGGATGCCCTTTGGATTATCTAACGTAGGAGCAACTTTCTAGAGAGCCATGGACGTAGCTTTTGGGGAGCTTGCGAACAAAATTATTGTCGTCTATTTAGATGACATGACTATTTTTTCTCACGACAAAAAGGACCATGCCACTCATCTGTAGCAAGTATTTGAGAAATGTAGAGAATTTGGGATATCACTAAATCCTAAAAAATCTATTTTTGTTGTGGAAGAAGGAATACTCCTTGGGCATGTTATTTCTAAAGCTAGGTTGTCAATTGATCCTGATAGAGTAAAGGCGCTTCTTGAGTTGTCGCTCCCAGTTAACAAGAAAGGTTTGCAGTCTTTCTTTGGGCAAATAAATTTTGTCAAAAAATTCATTGCGGATTTTGCCCAAACAGTTAAGCCAATGACTGAATTATTGAAAAAGGACGCTCCTTTCAAATGGATAGAGCCAAGGAAAGAAGATTTTCGAAAAATTCTAGAAGCCATCGCTCAAGCTCCTGTGCTAGTCAACCCTGACTATTCCCGAGGTTTCATACTATATGCTGTCGGAGAGCAAAATAGTTATGCTGTAGTTCTCACTCAAAAAGGAGCAGATGACGAAGAAAGACCCATAGCCTTTCTGAGTTCCACCATGCACAAACATGAGGAAAGGTACAACTTCATAGAAAAACAAGTATACGCAATTATGAAATCCTTGAATAAGCTAAAACACTTCTTATCCCAGAGTTGGACGATGGTGTATGTTATTCATCCCGATGTAAGGAACTTCATAATTCAAGGAGAATTGGGTGAAAAAAGAGCTGGATGGGTGACTCGCATCCAAGAGTATGATGTAGAAATACATCCTACTAAAATAGTCAGAGGGAGAGCTTTGTGCCAGGAATTGGCCAAGCAAGCTGCAAGTGGATATGGGGAGAGCCACCCCATCATGGCAAACACAGAGCAACACCAAGACAGAGTAAGTTCGGGTTGGATCGACGACTTTGTGAGGTATTTTTAGACTGGGTCATGTCCTGAAGATATGAACGCTTCCTAGAGAAGGAGATTCAGAACCCAAGCATTGAAATATACCCTTCGAATAGAGGGGTTGTACAGGATTAACATCGATGGTGTATTGTTAAAATGTGTTCCCGATAATGAAAAGCAGAAAGTGTTAGATGAATTTCATGAGGGTTTTTCAGGGGGACATTATGCAAGCCGAACTACAACTTTGAAGATCCTTAGAGCTGGATGTTATTGGCCTTCCATCTTCCTAGATGCGTACAAAGTGACCCAGAGGTGTGAACAATGTCAGAGGTATGTGGGAAGAAACAGGAATGCACCCATGCCCTTAAAAGCTATTCAAGTCGAGGAACCATTCCAGCAGTGGGGGTTGGATTTCATAGGGATAATAGAGCCAAACTCATCATCAGGCCACAAATACATTCTCACTGCCATGGACTACTTCACCAAGTGGGCAGAAGTAGTGCCTACGAAGAAAGTTGATTCAGAAGTGGTGATAGAATTCGTCGAAAGTCTAATCACAAGGTTTGGCATACCAGATTCTTTGATTACAGATAATGGATCCCCTTTCACTAGTGCAAAGATGATCGAATTCATCAGTAGATATGGAATTTACCTGAAGACTTCCTCTAATTATTACCCACAAGGTAATGGATTAGTTGAGTCTACTAATAAGAATATTTTGAGAATTCTGAAAAGAACATTAGAGGACAATAAGAAGAACTGGCACTCACTCCTGAATCAAGCCCTGTGGGCCGACATAATCTCAATCAAAAAATCAATCAATACTTCGCCATATGCTTTGGTTTATGGCAAAGAAGTTGTTCTGCCGATTCATATGGAAATACCCACGTTGAGAATGCTAAACCAAGTCAACGAAGATGAAGGTCATCCAATGGATGCCCGATTGATGCAACTTCTACAACTTGAAGAATCTAGGGAACAGGCCTACGATCATCATCAAAAGCATATGGTAAAAATAGCCGGGTGGTTCGATAAGAAAACCACTTTCAAGAAATTCAAAATAGGCGACCTGGTATTAAAATGGAATGTCAAAAAAGCAAAGCCAGGACACCATGACAAGTTCGATGCGTTCTGGGAGGGGCCATTCGAAATTGTTTCAGAAAAGCAATTCAATGCCTTCCAGTTAAAAGATCAAGATGGATGGGTTCTACCCATCACGGTGAATGCTTTTCACCTAAAATTGTATTTCCAGTAAAAGCTATGGATCACCATTATATGTACAGTATATTATAAGTTTGGAGTTTTGTAAATATTTCCCTTTTTACGGCCTAATAAGAATCATTTTTTGCGGACTATCGGGGTCTGATATTTTGAAAGAAATCTGGAGGGAAAAATTTGAATTTTCAAAAATCTGGGGCTGCCACGTGATCGCCTGAAAATGATGGTGGATAGGAGGAAAAGACAAGAGTATTATTCAAACCTCGTCTAGTGATCAAGAGCCTCAAGATATAGAGGATGACTCAGGGAAAGAGACTCAGGAAGGCGAACCAGCCCATACAACTGAAGGAAAAACCGATGCAGATGCTCAGAGCGTTGAGCATGAAACTTCACAGAAGGAAGCCCCACACGGCCCACCCAGTTCGGCTCAAGAGAGCCAAAAGAGTGAAAAAAAAAAACAAATTTTGGTTAAAAAGGAGATCTTGATGGTAGAAGAGCAGCAGGAGAAACAAGTTATAAACTTGGATGAAAGTGATGAAGAAAATGAAAATCCTGATGCAAAAAAAATGCAGAGTGAAGAAATTGCCATCAGTGAACATGAAGGAGAAGAAGGACACCAACAGCTAGCCCAACCAAAAATAGGTATGCTTTCTTCACTTTCTTCTTCTCATTCTCCTACTCATTCCCATTGTAATTCTCCTTCCTTTTCTAAAATCGACAAAAATATAATGTCCTTGCCAAAAAATTACCTTGTTCTCCCAGAAATGGCAGCATCTTCTCATAGTCCGCTAAATATTGGGTCCGTAGTTGCTCCCATTCCATTTCTCCCTAGAATTGACATCCCAGCGGCTAGAGTTACAACTTCTCAAGGGACTGAGTCACAGTCCACCATGGCCAAGATTGAAAATCTAAAAAGGGTGAGCAGGAATGCATCCTTTTTCTTTTATCTTTGTTTTTCCACTCAAAAATTTACTTTTTGCAACTGTGTTGGTGACTCCGTTTCCCAATGGATGAAGGCCTGGTCTCTATTTTTGCGAGCAAAAATTCTCCCGAAAGGCGCCAAGAATGTTAGTCAAAAAGTGACTAACTACGGAAAAATAGCTGATGCACCTTTTTGCATATTTTCCAAGAAGACCAAAGTGGCCCATATGCTAAAGATCAAAGAAAAAGCAAAACACCGCAAGGAGGAAAAAGTGTCGCGATATCGCGACATGTTGCATTTTCGCGGTCCAAAGCAAAGAGAAAGAGCAAGGAGGAAAAAGTGTCGCGATATCGCGACATGTTGCATTTTCACGGTCCAAAGCAAAGAGAAAGAGCAAGGGGGAAAAAGTGTCGCGATATCGTGACATGTTGCATTTTCGCAGTCCAAAGCAAAGAGAAAGAGCAAGGGGAAAAAGTGTCGCGATATCGCGACATGTTGCATTTTCACAGTCCAAAGAAAAGAGAAAGAGCAAGGAGGAAAAAGGGTCACGATATCGTGACATGTTGCATTTTCACGGCCAAAAGAGAAGAGAAAGAGCAAGAAGGAAAAAGTGTCGCGATATCGTGACATGTTGCATTTTCACGGCCAAAAGAGAAGAGAAAGAGCAAGAAAGAAAAAGTGTCGCGATATCGTGACATGTTGCATTTTCACGGCCAAAAGAGAAGAGAAAGGGCAAGGAGGCAAAAGTGTCATGATATCGCGACATGTTGCATTTTCGCGGCTAAGAGCAACAAAAGGGAGCAAGGAGGCAAAAGTGTCGCGATATCGCGACATGTTGTATTTTCGTGGCTAAGAGCAACAAAAGAGAGCAAGGAGGCAAAAGTGTCACGATATCACGACATGTTGCATTTTCATGGCTAAGAGCAACAAAGGTGAGCAAGGAGGAAAAAGTGTCACGATATCATGACATGTTGCATTTTCGTAGCTAAGAGCAAAAAAAGAGAAAAAAGATGCAGAAGTGTCATGATATCATGACATGTTTCATTTTCGCGGGCAGAAGAGCAAAGCAAGAGACGGACGTCACGATTTCATGACATGTCTCATTTTTGCGACGGGAGGCAGCAAAAGAGCAAAGTAAGAGACGGATGTCATGATTTCGTGACATGTCTCATTTTTGCGGTGGGAGGCAGCAAAAGAGCAAAGCAAGAGACGAATGTCGCGATTTCGTGACATGTCTCATTTTCGCGGCGGGAGGCAACAAAAGAGCAAAGTAAGAGACGAATGTCACGATTTCGTGACATGTCTCATTTTCATGGTTGGAAGCGGCAGAAGAGCAAAACAAGAGATGAATGTCATGATTTCATGACATGTCTCATTTTCGTGGTTGGAGGCGGCAAAAGAGAAAAGCAAGGAAAGAATGTCGTGATTTCGTGACACGCCGGATGTAAAGGAATAGAGTATATTTTTGGCAACTGGGGACATGCACTGACATCAGGTGCTGATTTTTGAAGAATGGTCTGTTGATTATAACTTGGCAGGTCCACTGGATGATTGCAGAATAACAAGCTCATCTAAAATTAGCCAGAAGGAAATCTATCCAATCTGCGAGAAATCCGTTGTATATTATTAGAAACTGCAGACAATTACTTGTAATTGATTGAAGAAATTAAATGTACGTAGTAGAAGATACTCTTTTTAGGGTATAAATAGGAGTGAGTCGACCATGAAAAGGGGTCGGCTCTTGGACGTTTACAAGCTTGATGTACATGTACTGGATTACAAGCAATAAAAGATTTCTTCTTCTGGCTTTCGAAACTTCTGTGTGCAAGTGTATGTATCTGGTGTTTTAACTTTTATTCACTCTAAGTTTTATAATGTATCTATTCTGAAATCTGGACTGTGCACGTATAAATCTTGTTTCTAGAGTTGAACATTAAAAGATAGTTACATGCTTTTAGACGAATATCTAAAAGTCGCACTTAGGAATTCATGTTTTCTATAAGAAGATATAAAGAAAACTCTGAAAGTAGTAATCTACATTATCAATGTTTGTTGTTGTCTAATCTGTACCATGAGAAAATTTCTAGCTTAGGCTATATTTCCCTTATCTCTTGTTCCCCTTTTCTCTAAAAAACTCAAAGGAACCAACCTTCTCTGGAGACTAGACAGATGATCTCAAGCAAGATCTGTCTATTCAATGTTGGCAAAGTCTAAGGCGCAACACTATTAACCGAAGGCAGATTTTGTTCCAACAGGTCCCTATCCCCAAACTGTCTGGTGATGTTCATGTGTGCAAATAATTTCATGACCTAAACAAAGCTTACCCCAAAGACACCTTCCCTCTACTGAACATTGACTCCCTTGTTGACTCCATCGCAGGTCACGAGATGATTTCTCTCATGGATGGATTTTCCAGATATAATCAAATTCATATCAACCCAGCTGATCAACACAAAGCTTTCTTCACAACACCCTAGGGGATTTTTTGATACAAGGTCATGCCCTTTGGCCTTAAAAACATTGGGGCAACCTATCAACGAGCCATGACCTACATATTTCAATACCTAATGCACAAAAATGTGGAAGACTATGTAGATGACCTTATAGCCAAATCAAAGAAATGTGTTGATCATCTCGAAGATCTTCACCAGATTTTTGATCGACTACTAGAACACAACATGCACCTTAATCCAAAAAAGTACGTGTTCGATGTTACATATGGAAATATACTAGGATTCATTGTCTCCCAATGAGGAATTGAAGTAGATCCTAGTAAGGTGAAATCCATCATCAAGATGCCTCCTCCTACCACCTTAAAGAAATTACGTAGCCTACAGGGCAAGATTACCTCTATTCACAAATTTATAGCACAATTATCAGACAAATGCCAACCATTCAACCATCTCCTACAAAAAGGAGTACACTTTAAATGGGATGAAAACTATCAAGCTACATTTGATGCCATCAAAACCTACCTCACATCACTATCGGTTATGTCACTATCACATCCACAATTACCATTGACTCTATACATCTTGGCCATAGAGCTTGTGCTAGGTACACTCCTAGCTCAAAATAATGCTCTCAAAAAAGAGCAAGCTATCTACTATATCAGTCGCATGCTAGTTAGCTACGAAATGAGATACAGGTACATGGAGAAACTATACCTAATAGTAGTATTCGCCACCCAGAATATAAGATATTACATGTTAAACCACACAACTTTTGTCATAGCCCAAGACAATCCCTTATGGTATATGATGAACAAAATTTATCACAACTTCCACACAACTAAATGGATTATGCTCCTAACCAAGTTTGACCTAGAATTCATATCTCAAAAGTCAATCAAAGGGCAGGTCATTGCTGACCAACTGGCTGAAGCCCCTATAACTAATAACCAACCCCTACTCATCCAACTCCCCGATAACTCTATCTTTCACATAACTGAAGACAAGGAGTACGTCAAACCAAAATTCATGGTTGACATCACTATGTTCTTTGACAGGTCCAGGTGTCTCCACGTTGGGGGTGTAGGCATTGTTTTCTTTACACCTGAAGGAGAACCACTCCCATTTTCATTCAAACTTGATTTTCCCTATACCAATAACAATACAAAATACGAAGCCTTAATCCTAGGAATGAAACAAGCACACACTATGCACATAAAACACCTCCATATCATAGGTGATTAAATTTTGATTGTCAATCAAGTGTAGGAACTTTGTCTATGCAATTGATTAGTCCTCCAGCAGTACAAGAAGATCACCCAACAACTCCTATCCCAATTTGAATGGTATTACCTCGAAGCCACACTGCGCTCATATAACCATTTTGCAGACACCATGGCCTCCTTAGGGTCCCTTATCCCACAAAATCCAACGTCCAGCATGACGTCTCTAACTATTCATACACTTACACACAATACTATATCACCCACACCTCCCACATATTATGGTGGTGTATATGTGGTAAACACCGAACCTCACGACCCATGGTTCTCATAGATCAAAGAATACATCAAACTAGGCTTCCTATCATGTGATTTACCCCATGCTTAAAGTCAAACCTTTAAACAAAAATCTATCTGCTACATCTTGCTGGGGGACATCCTTTACCGTCGTAGCTATGACGGTATACTCTTGTGCTGCCTAGAACCGTAAACGACACTTATGGTGGCTATTTTAGTGGCATGGAAATTACTAAACACATTCTCCGTATGGGCTACTACTGGCCTAAAATGGAGTAAGACTATTGTGAGTATGTCAGACGTTGCATAAAATGCCAACAACATGCCAAATTAACATATTTTCCATCCCAAGCACTTCAACCAATCCAGTCCATGTGACCCTTCTCCCAATGGGGCCTGGATCTAATTGGACAAATTACACCTACATCCTCTAGCAATCATAAATTTATCATTACAGCAATAGAATATTTTACAAAGTGGGTTGAATCCATCCCACTGTTCCAAACTACAGGAGCCAAAATTACAACATTCATCATGGAGCATATCATATGTCGCTTTGGAATTCCCTCCAAAATTATTTCAGATAATGGGAAATATTTTAAAAACAAAACTGTCCAAGCCTTGTGCAACAAATTTCACACACATCATAGTTTTTCAACCCCATATTACCCTCAAGGAAATGGCCAGAGCTACTAATAAAACCATTTGTTCTATTCTCCGTAAGACTATAGCAAAATCTCATCGGGACTGGCATAATAAAATACCCCTAGCCTTGTGGGCATATCATACAAGCATTCATACTCCCATTGGGGCAACACATATTTCACTTGTCTATGGGGTAGAAGCTATCATGCCCCTTGATATAGAGATACCCTCTTTATAGATATCCATGAAATATTTCATTGACGATGACACTGGTTGCCAAGCTCATCTAGATCAACTAACACTCCTCTATGAACGTTGTATCCATGCCATAGAGCACACACGAGTATATCAAGATCGCTTTCACTGTGCCTACAATAGTAAGGTACATCAGTGCAAATATCAAATTGGCAACTTGGTTCTCAAAGAGAACCAATAAATCATAAGTTAGCCTCGCCAACAACATGATAAATTTACCCCAAACTGGTTGGGTCCATTTATTATCACACACAAATATGGTTCAGGAGCATATCGTTTGGTAAATTTGGAAGGCCTTAAAAATCTTGAACCCATCAATATCTTACATCCACGTGCTTTCAATGCATGATTCATAAACACAGTCACCATCACAAGGGTCACATAGTATTAGAAATAAATCATTAAGCACATCATTGAGTGAATTTCTTATTTTTGATTTATTACTTCTGTATGCATGAATATTTCACCTTTCTACCATTTTTATGCTCGGGGTATTTTTTTTTCCTTTTGCAGAACCCACACCATCATCAAGAGAGCTCTACGGCGGCCTCACCTATCACCATACAGGATCATCTTGTATCGCTCCAAATTTTTCACACCCTTACCTTTAGGCTATAGGATCCATGCCCGGAAGGGGGATGTGAAAAGGATGGCGTGGTACCTCGGACTGAGAGGCCTTGCGAAGGTCCCGCCTCTCAAGGGAGGTGTATATTGGTGATTTTTCGACGGATGGTGGGTTCACCAGGAAACATTCAATGGCAGTTTCCACGCCTAGGTTGGGAATGTGTTTTATGTGTTCGTTTTAGCCTTAAGCATTCAAGTCCTAGGTTTGGCCAAAATGCGTCTAAGCTATTCTATATGAAGATGCAGATTAAATGAATACAAAAAATAGAATTAAGACAAAAAACAGAGAAATTAAAGAATGTTAAAAGAAAAATACCTGATCCGGATGTCTGATGAAGATTCTGATTCTTGAAGCAGTCAGGATCGCCTCTGATTTGACAGGATCGTCTGAGATCAGACAAGATCGTCTGAGATCTGACGAATTCGTCAGACGAATTCGTCAGAGACCTACAAACAGAGAAATAGGTGCAAAACATAGAAAATGCAACTATTCTAACAGAGGGAAACAATGTAAAATGACAGTAGCACTATCAAACTAAAACTTATAAGTAGAAACATGCATGCATTATACTGATTTCATAATAATTATGACTTAATTATGCATTTAAAGCTATATGGGTGAACTCCAAAATGCAGAATAGCATAAAATACTGAATAAACTAGCTAATTACAACACAAAACAGTAGATTAAAAGATGAAGAAATGCAAACTTTAGGCACTGATTGCCTCAATGTTGACTGTAGTCGAAATCATCTCGCATTGGTACGAAATCGTCTCTGATTCGATAGGATCGCCTCCGATCTGAACAGGATCGTCGGCGACGATGTAAGCTTGCTCCGGCTGAAAAACACTAAGGTACCTACAACAAAATTGGTATAGAGCTAATGCAAATATGAATTTGAGATGTCTTAATGCGTATGAAGTCGGGTTACAAGAATTATCAGCTAGGGGGGTGCTAAGGGGAGGGCTTAGGATTAAATAGGCTTAGGAGGGAGGTTAGGAGGTTGGAGATCATCCCTATTTGGGAGATCTCCAATGGGGGAGGGTCTCTAATGGCGCAGACACGCTTCTGCCCGGATTAGAGACCCGTTGGAATAGAAGCTAATTGTGCAAAATCAGTTTAGGGACAAGATCGTCTGGACGTCCTAGCCCAGACGAAATCGTCAGATCTAGGGCGATATCGTCTGATCGGCGACGATATCGTCAAACGGTCAAAACAAACTCTAAAAATGGCACGAGAAAGGGGGAAACGGATTAACCGACGGTTAACGGGCGGTTTGGGAGGTTAAAATTTGAATTTGAATTATTTACTAGAGTAAATGTAATTATTAAGGTTTCACTGCGCCAATTTTAGGGTGCTACATTTTGCCCCCTCTTTAGCGAATTTTCCGAAGAAAATGCGTTAAAGATGAGTTCTTCTCGATCTACGAGAAAGCAAAAATTATTCCCATTTTTAGGCGACGATTCTTGGTCGAATCGTACGACGACTTACTATGGTGCCCCCTCCGTGTTTTTACCCAAATCGAACGTTTGAGGTAAAAACGTGGAAAAGCAAAATTTTTAAAATGTTTTTAATTGTGTTTTGAATAAAATTAAGAAAAATAGGGTAAAACCCTAATTCATTTTTATTGTTCATTTTTTCTGGTTTTAGAGCTCTGCAAGCAAAAATGGTGGAGACGACGCACAGATCGACAGAGGTCCGGCGCGGGCTACGGGTAAGAGTCTAAACTTAGTTTAGAATGTTTTAATTTGAATTTACATGCTTTTTAGGTGAATTTTAAATGAATTTTGAGCATCGCGGCCGTTTTTGGGCCGTCGACGTCGTCGGGACGAAATCGTCCCGATTTCGATGAAATCGTCTCAAGTTCGCCGATTTCGTCTAAGGGCGAAATCGACGAAAGGGGGACGATTTCGTCAAATTAGGGACGATTTCGGCTTGCAAAATCGGAGACGATTGTGCTCAAATTTGGGACGATATCGTCCAATAGTGGACGATATCATCATTTGATGAAATTGAACTTATTTTAACTTGCATTATTAATCACTTGAGTTGTTATTAATGATTGTTATTAATGATTTTTTTGTTGTGTTGTTTATGTTGCAGAGAGGTTTGCTAAAGAGCAGAGAATGGAAATATGGAGGTTTGAGAGATGACTTGGCCGCTCTAACACAGGCAGAGCGGGATCAGCTGGCACAGGCCGGCTTACGGCATGTGGCAGAAATGCCACAAGTGTCTACAGACATGGGGCTACTGACAACCCTAGCAGAGAGGTGGTATCCGGGTTCTTCCTATTTTTGGCTACCGATAGGGGAGATGACTCCCACTTTGGAGGATGTATGGAGGATTCTAAGAATCCCCATACAAGGACGGTTGATCACTCCTACGGCCAATCAGGGCCATGCTATGGGGCGGTTGTGTGGTGACCCGAGCTTCGCCCTGGAGAAGGGCGGAGTTAACATCGAGGCATTGCGTCAGATGCCTGGGGCATCTAGACTCACACAGGTTTTGGTCGGAGTGGTTGGTGGACTTCTGTTGTGCCACCAGAGCGGGTGTAGGGTACCATGGATGCTAGCAGATGTGATCTGCGATATGCGAGACCATGGTTACAGATTTGCTTGGGGCAGCTTTGTTCTATGCTGGTTGTACAGGATCCTGCATGGGGTCGTGTACAAGGGCGGTCGATGTCTAGTTATGACATCGCTCCTACAGGTTTGGTGTTGGGAGCACATTGCAGTGCGAAGGCCGGTAGGGCTTCCTTTGATAGGGATTGATGGGGAGAGGCCCCGAGTTTTCTACTGGTGGCTCCGGAGAGGGTCACAGTGGCGGATTGACCTACCGATGTCCCGGAGACTACTGGATGACCTTGTCCTAGACCAGATCACCTGGAGGCCATGGCGAGAGCACCCAGGGTGGGCCGAGGATGGACAGGAGCTAGCTCGCATTAGGCGAGTTTGTTGGTTGTGGATGGAGAGGGGAGAGGTGGAGCTCCATCGCTACGACCGAGTTTTGTGATAGTTCGGTCTATAGTAGGGGATCCCATCTCTCAGGGATTACGAGTTTTCTCGGACTATTCGGGATAACACCACGGTGAGCGGGGCTCCAGACATGCAGTGCTTCTAGAGTCAGGACTCGGACGATGCCCCCATTCAGCCAGTGGATGGGGATGATGCAAGGGTAGCCGATGGCTACGATGCCCGGTACGTAGGCATCCGCCCTCCTCGGATGACGAGGGCTCAGGGTCTGATACACGTAGTTGTGCATCGGATAGGGAGGCGATGCCAGGCGGCTATGGAGGCGGCCCAGGGTCATGGCGGGAGAGAGCAGAGGAGGCCAACGAGGTGCAAGGGAGAGGAGGGAGGAGAGACCCCCTTCTCCACAGAGAGAGAGGCCACCATCGCTCGATAAGGGCAAGGGTGTCGACACTAGGGAGAGTAGCGAGACAACGACTCTTCGAGCGGAGACAATCCATCTCCAAGCATAGGTGCAGACATTGCAGGACGAGGCTGCATGCCATCGAGCTGAGGTTACACAGCTCAGAGATGAGATTGCATGCCTCAGAGCACGGGGCGGAGGAGCGAGCACACAGGAGCTGGCACGGTCGATTGCTTAGACCACGTTCTACCAGGGCATCTACTTCTAGATGGTGCTAGAGGGTCAGAGGGTACAGTTGCCGATCGACATTGTCGACCCTATCAGGATTGGGTCATCGAGGACTTCTTCTCGATCGATGACTAGGACTCGCAGTACCACTCATACTGCGATGGGGCCACCTCGTCCACCTTAGGGCAGGGGAAGATATGAGGCTGAGAGCTCGAGGGGTTCTCGAGACACTGCACAGAGGACATTTGATTGAGAGGATTGAGTATGCCAAGATGTATATTGTGGCATACCAATCCAGGTTTTGATATGATGTACATATATTTGTGATATATATATGAGATGAGATATTTTTTGATCATATGACTTGTGTTATGTAATTTTATGATGCTTTTATGTTTGATTGATTGATTTGATGATTGGATGTAATTATGTCATTGGAAATATTATGGTTTGAGTGTCATGCTTGTAAAATTTAAATGAAATAATCTGATGTAACAAATTGGTTGTTTGTGATGTGATGTGATAAAAGATAAAAAGAGACTTCTAACAATAATTTCAAAGGACATTGTCGCTATTATAGACCATTTCATGGAGTCGCCGCTCACTCGGTCGTCAAGCTAATCCCAGTATAGAAATATTGTTAAAAGTAAAAGAGTGCTTAAGAGACTGTCTTAAGACTTTGGTGCAATGGTGCAAATGATGATGATGGTTTGTTTTTCAGATTTCCATAAAAATAGTATGCATGAAATAATGTTAAAATGATTTTTGCTAGGCATAAATTCCTAAGTGTGATAAAATTTTTGGATAATTCCTTAGGAATTATACCATCATTGCAAAATTGAAGGTTGACATAATGACATGAAATAATGAAAATGTGTTTGTTTGTTTGTAAAGCATAATTTGTATAACAGAATGATTTAAGTCATATGGTTTTCATGATTTTTAAATAAATGGGGAATAAAAATTGTTACAATGGTTTGCGCTAGGCATAGAATATGTAGGTATAGACTTATACCATCATCGCGAAAATCAAAGAAGAGAATAGATTGATTTATTGCATGGTTGATTTTTAAATAAACAGAAAATATGAAGATGAGGACTTGCGCTAGGCATAAAATTCCAATTTTGGTTTTGGAACTATACCATCGTCGCGAAAGTCGATAAGAAGTTATATATATGTATGTTTTTATTGGATGGTTTTGAAAGAAATTTTGATGTTTCTATTATGCATATAGTTGTCTTTATGCTAAACAACTGTACTTGAAAGAAGAAAATGAATTATTCCAAACAAGTTGCAAAAAATATTTCAAAGTATTTTGAAGACAAAAGTTAGATTTATAAGGAATCCCATGTGCATATGTGAATTCATTTCCAATCTTGATTTATCATAATGATACACAAAATCTCTCAAATATAAAATGTGTGTGCAATTGCTATGTTCATTTACCAGTTTTGAGCAAGATAATATGATACAAGTGATTTGAAGAAACCAAATAAGTGTTCATTAACCATGATGTAGATGCATATAACCATACTAGACTACTATGTAAGTCGGATTATCAAGAGCTAGCTAATCCATAAGCGAGACATAGGTCCGTACAAAAGAAGGTCGCTAATGTGACGGACATATCGCCATGCTAGGAGTTACCCAAGGCCAAGCGGGTTGGGCACAAACCACCTGTTATGGGGCTTACCTCACAGTTTTCGAATAATTGAGAATTCCAGGGATTCAAGCTCATCAACCCTTCTTTTCTTTTCAAAGGGTAGGGAAAGGGATTTTATTGCTTTCTTGCTTTTTGCTTTCTTTTGCTTTTCTTTTCTTTTTATTTTGTATTTTTGCTTGATAATTGAGATAATGCTTGAAATATTGCTGTAATGATATAAAATAACATTTTTTTTTCTTTTTTTCTTGAACTTTGCCTTTTGTTCTATACTAGGGATACTTGCTCGGATTAGATGTAGAGCAAGGGATTTTTATTCTGGGTAGGGGTGAGCTTGTCCTTTTGCCAATTCTCAAAGATTCTAGACCATGTGCATGATAGGATAGCAGGGGAAACTTTTCGCTCAAGAAACCACTTCTACTATGTAGCAAAGCATGGAAATTACAAATATAATCATTTTATTGTGAAAAGATGTGCTTGGTTTAAGTAAATAACAAGATCAATTCTCTGTGCTCAAACTTTATTTAATTGAATTTTGTGGACTTTGATATAAGAGAGATTAGTAATCATGCCAGATAAAATCAAGATATTTATTTTTGTGTTTGTGAAAGTGAGAGATTCCAAATAAATGCTAATTTATCCAAAATAATTTGAAACATATAACTGCAATAATTGTAAGAAAATATATATAAATGATTTTTTGAGAAGTTTTGAGAATGTTGACTCTCTCTTTCTTCTTTATATTGTTTTGGTTTCGAAAGAGTCAAGAATATTGTTGTTTTGATTTTTATTATTTTTGAAAGAATTAACAAGTGCCATAAATAAATACAACAAGTAGTTTTGAAGATTTTGATGATTATGAATGTTTTTGGTGTTTTTGAATTTATAAATTGAAAGAAATACAAGATAGTGATTTTGAAATATTTTAAACAAATATATACAAGGATGAAATGACCAAATTTATACATAGTAACGTTTAAGATGCAAAATATTCATGGGTTCTTTAAGTTCTTTACCATCTAAGGTAGATAATTTGTATGCTCCTGATTCAAATTTAGCAATGATAATGTATGGTCCAAGCCAGTTGGGCTCAAATTTACCTTTAAGGTCCTTAGTTGCATTAGTATTTTTTTGATTTTCTTTTAAAACAAGGTCGCCGATCTCAAAGGATCGATGACGAACTTTTTAGCATATGATCTTTTAAGCTTGTTTTGGTAGGCACGGAGATGCTCCAAAGCATTGATGCATTTTTCATCTAGGAGTTCCAGTGGTTGAGTCTGCCAGCTCGATATTCATCTCCTACTTCGGTATCTTGAAGTAGCAGAGCCAAAGAAGGAACTTCTAATTCAAAGGGAAAAATGGCTTCAGCACCATAAACCAAAACAAAAGGTGAAGTTCCAGTGGGGGTTCGAACACTAGTTCGATAGGCCCACAAGGCTGGATATAATTGAATGTGCCAGTCACGGCCAGTTTTATTGACCAATCTTTTGAGAATTTTGATTAAGGTTTTGTTAGATGCTTATGCTTGACCATTACCCTGAGGATAATAGGGAGTGGACCAGCGATGTTGAATCTTATATTTTTGGCATAATTTTTTAACATCTTTATTTTTGAAACAAGTTCCATTGTCAGAGATGAGATTTGCAGGAATTTCGAACCTGCAAATGATTTGATTAAAAATAAATTTAGAGACTTGTGTGCCAGTGCAGGAAGCTAAAGGCATAGCTTCAACCCACTTCGTGAAATACTCGGTGGCGGTTATGATGAATTTGTGTCCATCAGATGACACGAGATTGATTTTGCCAATAATATCTAAACCCCATTTTGAAAAGGGCCAAGGAGATGAAATAGCCTGCAGTTCTTATGCAGGGGCATGGACAAGGTCAGCATGTTTCTAGCACTTGTCGCAATGGTGCACATAATCATGTGCATCATTCTCCATGGTAGGCCAAAAGTATCCTATCCTAAGGAGCTTTTTAGCAATGACACTACCACTGAAGTGTCCTCCACAAGATCCATCGTGGGCTTCACTCAAGGCTGATTTGGATTCTTCTAAATTCAAACATCTTAATAGGATACCTTCAAAAGATCTCCTATATAAAGTATTGCCAATTATTACAAATCGACTTGCTCGTCTACGTAATAACCGACGCTGGTTTCTATTAGAATTGGCGGGGAAAGTCCCATTTTGGAGAAAATCAAATATGTCCGTATACCAAGGTTCAGGAGTAGTTTCATTGATTAGAAACACATCCAAAGGTTCTAAGCATGATTTATTTGAAGCGGGTTCTTGGAGTCGACGAATAATGATAGTGGCATATTCGTCATCTAACTCCAAGGGCAGGAGAGATGCAGTTGCGGCCATAGCATTAGCTGCACGGTTGCAAGTTCGAGGAATAGCTTCCAAGGTAACTTGATCAAATAGAGACATTAGTTGTAAAACATAGGCCTTATATGGGCATAGTTTATCATCTCCTGTTCGATAAACTTCATTAATTTGGTTTATAACCGGTTGAGAATCACCAAAAACTAACGAGATGTTTAATTTTTAGCGCCAAGGCAGCTCGTAATCCAAGGATTAGAGCTTCATATTCAGCAGTATTGTTGGTGCAAGCAAATGTTAATTTGAAGGACAGAGGAATAAGATGTTTTTGTGGGGATATTAAAATAATACCCGCACCAACCCCACTCATGCATCGGGCTCCATCAAAGTATAAGGACCATTGTTCAGTATGGTCTGCCTCTAATTGAAGGCATTCATCAGGAAACTCAATGATGAGGGGATGGGTAGACTCTAAGGGTGCAGCAACTAATTGATCTGCTATGATTTGACCCTTAACAGACTTCTGTCCTATGAATGTGAGATCAAACTCGCTTAGAGCAAGAACCCACTTGGATGTGCGACCCGATAAATAAGGTCGACTCATGAGATACCTCAAGGGATCGTATTTAGCAATGACATAAGTTTTTTGACTAAGCATATAATGTCATAATTTTTGCGTAGCAAACATGATTGCTAGACATAGTTTTTCTAATGCTGTGTAGCGGGTTTCATAACTGATGAAGGTTCGGCTAATATAATAATTAGCACGTTCTCTCTTCTCATCATCAAGCTGAGCTAACATAGCTCCTAAGGCGAGAATCTGAAGCTGAAATATATAGGAGAAATGGGCGATCGAGGTTTAGGTGGTGAAAGCACTGGTGGATTAAGGAGGTATTGTTTGAGAAGTTCAAAAGCTTCTCTACATTCATCGTCCCAATTAAAAGGGACATCCTTCTTAAGGAGTTTAAGAAAGGGACCGATTTTGTCCGCCAGCTTATCGATGAAGCGACGGATGGCTTGAAGCTTACCTTGTAAACTTCGTAACTCGAATATATTAGTAGGTGCGGGCATATCAGTGATAGCCGCAATCTTGAGAGGGTCGATTTTGATACCACGTAAAGAAACTAAAACCCCTAATAGTTTATCGGACTTAACTCCGAATATGCATTTGGCTGGATTTAATCGAATAAGATATTCTCGTAATCGATTAAAAACTTTTCTCAAATCATCTAAATGATTATCTTCAATAATAGAGCGAGCTATAATATCATCTACATAATCATGTAGGATATCATGCATCATATCATGAAAAATATAAGTCATAGCTCGTTGATAGGTTGCACCTGCGTTCTTTAAGCCAAATGGCATCACTTTCCAACAAAAAGTACCCCAAGGGGTAATAAAGGCTATTTTAGCCTGATCTTCAGGAGCTATCCTGATCTGATTATAACCGGAGAATCCATCCATTAAGGACATCATCCCACTCCCGACAGTAAAGTCAATGATTTGATCCATGTTTGGAAGAGGAAAATCATCTTTAGGGCATGCAGCGTTAATATCTCTAAAATCTGTGCAAACCCTAACTTTGGTGGCTTCTTTTTTGGTAACTGGAACTACATTTGAGATCCATTCAGCATAATCAATAGCTTGTATAAAGACAACATTCAGGAGTTTTTCTAACTCCCCTTTGACTAGCAGAGCCACTTTGGGATGCATTTTTCTAAGTTTTTGTTTAACAGGTTTAGCATCCGGATGGACCACTAGATGATGCATGACTACGGAAGGGTCTAGACCTGGCATATCTTCATATGTCCAAGCGAAGACATCTTCATACTCTTTAAGGAATGCAATGTATTGTTCTTGTTTTTCTTGACTTAATTCTGATCCAATATTGATTATGTGAGGATTATCCTCCGTTCCAATATTAATTTTAATGACGTTTTCTACCTCCATGTGTAGATCTCTTTCAAAGTTAGGTGGGGCGGGTGAAACGCCCAATTCTTGTAATTCTTGTAAGGTTAATTTGGATAATTCATCTTGAGGATTAGTGGTCTCAAGTTGGGCTATAGTTGGTATAGAACCATCAAAATAAAATCCATTGTGTAACATCTCTTCAACGGAGACATCATGGAAGATATCTCCTTCCAACTCTTCATCGGAGTCGACAATCATTTCAGGGTAAGCTATGGATAGCATGTTACATGTAAATGGCTGATTTTTTAGAGGCAAATCATCATGCCTATCCAAATAATCTTGATAACATATGAGGTGATCATCATCTTCAAAAGGAAAGGGTTGACCCTTACTAGGAAATAGGCCCACACCACGGCGGGCAGGCCACGGTTCTACCTCGAAAGGTTCTTTCATGCCATTTTGGAAAGGTCCCAAGCCTTTCCCTTTATATCCCATTTTAAGCATTATGGGTTTAGCTTTAATATATTCATTGGTAAAATAACATCGAGCGTATCCCTCATGATGAGTTTTGATATTCCGAGGGATTCTTCCCAGTCATATCCTTTATAAATGAAGGCACAACTCCCGACTTGGTAAGTACTTCCCATAGGTTGTGGGAGGCCCAAAGTACGAGGAGATGGCGGTAAGTTATTTAAAAGAATTGAATCTTGCATGAAAGCATTTGTTTTTTTGATATTAAGATTGTGGATAAATCTGGTAAAAGTTCATCAGAAAGAGCATAAGATGTAGAAGGATCATTCCCTATATCTTTAGATGTGGAAGGTATGATAGATGTTGATAATGTGGAAGGTATGATAGGTGTGTCTATAGGTTTTGAAATTATAGGGATAGAACATGAAGGATTGGTTGTAGATTTAAGATCTTTTTGAGGTTCTAGAGTGATTTGTTTAGAAGATTGTTGATCTATATAGGAGGATGAAATTAATGGAGGGGAAATAGGTGAAGTTATGGGTGTGTGTTTCACAGTTTTAGATGAAAAATAAGAATTAGGATGTGTGGATGACAGAGCGGGGCAAAATTGCACTCCAACAGGTTCTGCCAAAGCACACATATCAAAGGGTCTAGGGTCACCATGGATAGTGACCAACTGATTTTTAAATTCAAATTTAACACATTGGTGTAAAGTTGATGGGACAGCCCGCATCGCATTGATCCAAGGGCGACCCAAAAGTATATTGTACGATGTCGGGCAATGTACAATAAACACGGTTGTATCTAGGGTTCTAGGACCAACTTGCAATGGGATGGTAATAACTCCACACGTTTCTTGTGTTTCGTCATTGAAAGCTTTGATAATCATGTCAGTTTTCTTCATTTCATCACTTCTAAAGCCAAATCTTTGGTAGAAGTCAAAAGTGCAAATGTTTAGAGATGAGCCATTATCAATCAGGACTCGTTTGACAGCTACATCTCCAATTAGAGCAGTAATATATAAGGGATTATCCTTATGTAAACTGTGTTGTGGGATATCTTTATCCCGAAAGTCAATACAATCAACCTCTCGAGTGATGATAGTATTGGCCATGGCTTCAGGTTGAATGTTTTGAGGTACCATCATTTGGCTTAATGTAAGCATCAACTCATCCCTATGGGTAGGAGAAGATCTTAATAAATCCAAAAGGGAAATTACAGGCTGTAATATTGGATAATTGCTCATTAATATTGTAAGGGGGTTTAGGTTGAACATTAGGAGCATGATTCCCTTTATTGGGATTTTTCAAAACGAATGGAGCTGATCCATCATTCTGATTTGGTTCTTGTTGAGAATTTTGAGCCTGTTGTCGGGTAACGACTCCAATGGTACCTACAATGTTATATTGAGGACGCTGAACTGGTCTCGGTCGAGCATTTATGGCTTGTTCATTTGGGAGGAATTGATTAGAAGAGGGTCGAGTAGTAACTCTTCTAGGAAATGGTTCTTCTGGAACCATAGCATCTGTGATGGGTTGAATAGGATCTGATTCATTTTCAGAACTATTCGATTGGTTTGAAGTGATGTCTACTTCACTTTCAATATCTGATTCTATATCACTAGAATCGGGAGTTGGAATATTATGTAAGGGCCTGGTCGTAACCAGGGATAAGGTTGTGTCAAATATTTGAGGATCCTGAACAGGTAATTGTCCGCTAATGGTTCCTACATATCGGGTAGGAGGAGGAACATTATGATGTTCGATTTGATTGGCCACCTCTTTACCATGTCTTGGTAAAGGGTGTTGAAATATGTCTAATGATTGATTAGCATTTTGATTTTGATTTTGGGGAATGGTCTTTTGAGCATTATTAGGAGCATTTTGTTTAGGTTGGAAGGCTTGCACCTCCATTTCATTATTATCAATCAAATCCTGTATTTTATGTTTCAACCTTTTACAAGCGTTGGTAGAGTGTCCAGGTCCTCTATGGAAATCACAGTGTAAGTCTACTTTGTATCCGGGTATAGTTGGATCAGGTTCCCGGATAGCTGGTAATTGGATCAAACCTCTTTCGAGTAATTGAGGTAAAATAGTTGATAAGGGTTGATTCAATCTAGTAAATTCTCGAGGAGGTTTATCAGGAGGTTTCAATATAAAATTTTTTGTTGTCTTCGTTGCATTGATATTAGCAACATTTTTGTTGTCAGTGACTCCATCACCAACAACTTGTTTGTTTTTATATTGATTTCTAGATGTTTTCTCATCATCCTTCTTCCTAAGTTGGCCTCTCCTAATGAGGGCATCTTCTACTCTTCGAGCTAAATCTATAGCTTGATCGAAGGTAGTTAAAGTAGCGATTGATAGCTCATAAGATATTTGTTCTTGTAAATTATTGATAAAAATGTCCAACATTTCCCTATAAGGTAGCACAAAGTGCAGTTTTCTTGTCAATTGCCTCCATCTAGCTAAGAAATCGGCAAAACATTCATCCTTGTCTTGTTTTAAGTTGTATAAATCTTTAATGGTTACATGCCTCTCGATGTAGGCACTAAATTGATGGACAAAAGATTCAGTTGTTTCTTCAAAGTTTCTCAAAGAATGAGTGGGCAATTGATAGTACCACTCTAATGCCATTCCACCTAAACTTTTTGGGAACATTTTTAGTAATAGCAAGTCATCATGTGATATATCATGACATGCTATCCTAAACATGCGAAGATGCTCTATGGGATCTTCGGTTCCTTTATATATAGGCAAGATGGGCATGGGAAAATGCTTAGGGTATGGTTGAGCTACAACTATGGGATCCAAAGGTTGACTACATATCTCTCGATAATTGTACGAGGGACGATAAGGATCTATCTGGTCCATACGCGAAGCTAACTGTTTCACCATGGCTTCCAGATTACTAGTTTGCCCACCATATTGGTTCGGTAGGGCATTGACATGGGTTTTGTGAGCATATGATGGAGGGACATGAAGATTAGATGCTATGTTGCTATTGTGTAAATTGTTGGTAGGAAAGGTGTTATGAAGGAATTTTGAAGTGGTATTATGTTGTATTCCAGATTGTTGAAAATTGGTGTTTGGCTTCGTTTTAGGTTTTTGTTTACTTGAAGCATATTGCTCAATAGTTTGGCGAAATAAAGTAGTGAAGGAAGTTTTCTTTTGTGTGGGAATGATTTTAGGTTGAATAACAGGTTCCTTAGGAGGTTGGATAACCTGTTGTTTTGACATGTTTTGAATCATAGTGACCATATCTGTATTGGATGGCCCAGCCTTATCACTTTCTTGATCAATGAAAGACAAGGGATTAGTGTGCACATCAAACGCATGTTCCATGGCTGCTTGAGTGTCACTAATTTTCCCTTTATCAATACGAACTGCCACATTAAGGGCGTCAATGTTATCATTGAGAAATTTCTGAAAATGATCTACGTTGTCAAAAGCAATAGTTCCATCTGGAGCTACTCTAGGGGATGAGGGTCCATCCTCTTTAACACTTCCTTCTTGTTCATTATCTTCACCTAGGTCATCTTCTGGTTGATCTAGAGTTTTTCCTTCTAGAATTGGATCTTCAGGAAGGACATTTGGGTCTCTAGTTTTATCTTGTAACCAATCTTCTTCTTCTCCTTCAGTTTCTTTACCATTCCTAAGTTTAGGCATTGTGCTTAATTTTGATTTCAGCAAATATATATATATATATATATATATATATATATATATATATATATGCAACAAGCTTAAGAGGTATATATTAATTATATACCTACTACAATATTTAAAATGAAATGTTTTAGTTTTTGTTATGTTTTTTAGTTTTTTTTGTTTTTTTTTTTTTGTAATAATATTGTAAAGACAGCAAATAACACAATAAATGCAAGAAATAAGACTGAAAGTAATGATCTAGTTTTCTATAAACAATTTATAAATATCATTAATGGGCTCGAGTTCTTCAGGAGTCATGAAGTGTTCTTCTTCAAATTGAAAGTTTTCTTTTAAAAATTTAATGAAAAGAGCTATAGTGATATTATCTGTCTCGGATCGTTGGTTGATAGAAGTGAAGCTCGTGGAAATACTCTCGATATAACATAGCTCGAGGAACTCTATTCCATCTTTCCCTATCCAGTAAGAACAACCTCTTGGTCTTCTACAAGACCTAGGAAGCTGGTGTACAATGGCTGCGTTCTCGAGGTATTCCTCGAAGGTGAATAATTTTGAAGACACAAGAGCTCTCCTATAAGCTAACCATCTATGGCGAGGCTCTACGAAGTTCATGATAAAAGACAAGTTGATGAGGATCCGAGGATTCTATCTAGGACTAGCCTCTTGATTTGTTTAAGTTTTGTTGACCTAGATGAAATGACACTAAGTCTTCTATCAAGTTCGTCCCACAAGAGTTGATTTCTATCTGTTTCAGGCACACTAAGCACAGAATTGATTTCTATGGCTGCCAATTGGTTTTCAACATTTATAGTAACTGCTAATATTTTCTTAGGAGCTACCATCTAAACATGATATTAAATTTAAATGATCTGAAATGCATCTATGTTTTAGTTGTTTTATTTTTTTTTTTTTGTTTTCAAAAGGTTTACAATGCATTCACGTCGGGTTCACCAAAATGTATCGCTCCAAATTTTTCACACCCTTACCTTTAGGCTATAGGATCCGTGCCCGAAAGGGGGATGTGAAAAGGATGGCGCGGTACCTCGGACTGAGAGGCCTTGCGAAGGTCCCGCCTCTCAAGGGAGGTGTATATTGGTGATTTTTCGATGGATGGTGGGTTCACCAGGAAACATTCAATGGCAGTTTCCACGCCTAGGTTGGGAATGTGTTTTATGTGTTCATTTTAGCCTTAAGCATTCAAGTCCTAGGTTTGGCCAAAATGCGTCTAAGCTATTCTATATGAAGATGCAGATTAAATGAATACAAAAAACAAAAAAGAGAGAAATTAAAGAATGTTAAAAGAAAAATACCTGATCCGGATGTCTGATGAAGATTCTGATTCTTGAAGCAGTCAGGATCGCCTCTAATTTGACAGGATCATCTGAGATCAGACAAGATCATCTGAGATCTGACGAATTCATCAGATGAATTCGTCAGAGACCTACAAACAGAGAAATAGGTGCAAAACACAGAAAATGCAACAATTCTAACAAAGGGAAACAGTGTAAAATGACAGTAGCACTATCAAACTGAAACTTATAAGCAGAAACATGCATGCATTATACTGATTTCATAATAATTATGACTTAATTATGCATTTAAAGCTATATGGGTGAACTCCAAAATGCAGAATAGCATAAAATACTGAATAAACTAGCTAATTACAACACAAAACAACAGATTAAAAGATGAAGAAATGCAAACTTTAGGCACTGATTGCCTCAATGTTGACTATAGTCGAAATCATCTCGCATTGGTACGAAATCATCTCTGATTCGACAGGATCGCCTCCGATCTGAACAGGATCGTCGACGACGATGTAAGCTTGCTTCGACTGAAAAACACTAAGGTACCTACAACAAAATTGGTATAGAGCTAATGCAAATATGAATTTGAGATGTCTTAATGCGTATGAAGTCGGGTTACAGGAATTATCAGCTAGGGGGGTGCTAAGGGGAGGGCTTAGGATTAAATAGGCTTAGGAGGGAGGTTAGGAGGTTGGAGATCATCCCTATTTGGGAGATCTCCAACGGGGGAGGGTCTCTAACGACGTAGACACACTTCTGCCCGGATTAGAGACCCGTTGGAACAGAAGCTAATTGTGCAAAATCAGTTTAGGGACAAGATCGTCTGGACGTCCTAGCCCAGACGAAATCGTCAGATCTGGGGCGATATCGTCTGATCGACGACGATATCGTCAAACGGTCAAAACAAACTCTAAAAATGGCATGGGAAAGGGGGAAACGGATTAACCGACGGTTAACGGGCGGTTTGGGAGGTTAAAATTTGAATTTAAATTATTTACTAGAGTAAATGTAATTACTAAGGTTTCATTATGCCAATTTTAGGGTGCTACACATCTACAGTCATAGCAAAAACCTATTACACTAGTTGATCTCTCTCGACCACCAAATGCCCTTCATACCAGGTGCTCCTCACACTCATCCTATTTAGGTCACCACACTTCACCATGACATCATTCCCCTCACCAACGAGGTTCATATTATTCACCACACTTTTGCGACAACTAGATTACCATATCCTATTTTGATGATAAAGAGGAATCCACCCAACCATAAGTACAAGGATCATCCTCCCATCCGTCTGATGATCTCAGATGCCACTATTCACCTCCAAGTCATCCACAGCATCCCATAGAATCTTATCACCCACCTAATAGGGAATACACATCCCATAAACCTTGCCCTAAATTTCTACTTACTCCCCTTTCCAATGGTGATTCTACCTATGCCCAAGCTGTACAAGCCTGCAAGGCCCAAGCTACTCAAGTTGGTCGTACAAACATCCCTCTTTCTCATTCATGTTTTTGTCCAGGGCCATCACCTATGCCACCGGTCCTCAAGACACCACCTTCACCACTGTGAGGCTTACTGTCCTAGCAAATCTTATAGTCACCATAGTCATTTCATACCACTGTTTCCTCATCGTAGTCCTACCATTTTTCTACTACACATCAAGCCATTCCATTCACCTTGGAATCCTAATCGCCCCCTTTCCCAATACCATCATCGCAACACCACAAGATACAACATCTCATCTCTTGTATCAAAGCTCTAGAGTTGCAGATGAGCCACTACCATTGCTACGTTCACCCATGATAGTCTTCCATGACCCATCCATCTTCACCACCATGCAGATCCCTTTCCTGACCCCAGACTCGACCCATGCTAGAACCCAAACCCATGCCTCCATTACCAAATCGTCTTTCACTCAGACCTCACTCACCTCCACCAAAGCCATATGTCTATCCTATGCATGTTCCACATACGCCACTATCTAAAATGTTCCATCATCTCATTTACCAGGGTCTTATTGACCTACCTGAGATTTGGCCTACTGATCCATCACATCCTAAACTATGCAATTACAATGAGAATCAATTTTGCATCTACCATCACCAGCCAGGTCACGATATGAAAGAATGCAGATCATTCAAAACCCTGGTGCACAACATGTTGCACAATGAGCGTACCCCATCACCAGAGCATTCTTTTCCATTTAGCCAACTTGTCAGTCCTTCGTACTGCATCACTCCCAGGACTTTACCACCCCATAGTACCTTGATAGTGCCCACTCGTTATATTCATAACATTGCCAACTATGGCTCTAGCTGCAACTCTAGCCATGTCATCACTTCACCATCTCACTCCCACCTAGATCTATGCCATTTTTCCTGACAGTAGTGTTAGTTACTCATCTTCTTCTATCTCATTCTTCTACTTCTTACATACTTTAATTTATTTCTTCTCTTCTATCATTACCAGCTGTTGGTGATCCCATTACCTTAATTGGTCACCAAATCCTATTTCTTCTCACTTCTTCCACCTGTACATTCTACTTTTACATTGTCTTTCTTCTTGGTGACTATTACATACACTTATACAGCTCACAAGCTTATACATCTACTACACACACACACCCCACATGTTGGGGTAACCATGATCATAGCATCGCATTTTCTATCATCATTACATACTTCACTCATCTGTAAATAGGTTCTTCTAAAATTATCTTTCTAAACAACATAACCTTCTTGTAAATATCGCATTCCTCCACTTGCATCATTTACAGTTACATGCATTGCACATATCCATATGCTTTATAGTTAAAATTTTAATTCATGTTTGTACATTCTCTCCCAAAATGCACCGTAGTAGGAATAATACATGCACTTGTTAGCATCACCACCTGGATGTCCATTCCCCATTTTTCAGGATCAGGTTATACATAGGTGTCATGTTTAATTTTGACTACTCTGTAGTTTAGGCAATCAAGTGTCACCCATAGCTACTAAGTCTTGTACATTCTTATTATGGTCTTTTAGGCTAGTTCAACTTCTCTCATGAACAGCTCACAACAGGTCACACATTAACAATTTTGATCCTAGGAAAGAGGACATCTTGAGTAGATATCACCATCTAGCGAATAGTATCCCTTGCTTGTCCTATCACCTGCATGGTCAACATATGACCTGACGATAAACAAAGGGATCAAGCATAAGCAAAAGGTAAGAATATAGCATAAAACAAATACCAATGCTCTCAGAATAGACGAAAAAAATCATATAATAGCAAAAAAAAAAAGAAATGAAAAGAGCACTACCACAATAGATAGGTCAACACTAGAATAGGGGCAGAAAACAAAAGGAAACGCCTCTTGATATCACACATGTTATGCTTATTGTCTTTGGTCCTTAGGTTCAACATAACACTATGGGATAATTCGAAAAACCTACCTACCAGTGGAATAATCTTACAAGTGAAAACACATCTCTTACATTAGCATATCGCTTCTATAGAAATCACTGTTGTGGACATATGAGCTAGATAGTATAGTAGCATCTACAACGGGTTAATCCTACCTCCCTCAAAATGGATAAATGAACATTACACATTCACACACATAGGTCCAAGACAGACTTTGAACCATCCTGATCATGTTATAAGTTGCCAAAAAACTTGTATAGCTAAGGGTTTGAGATTTTATTGTCATAACTAGGTTAGTCAAAACCATTACACATGCCTTACATTATCCATAAACCTTGAAATCATGGAACGGATAATATCCATATAGGTAAATGAAATGATACAAGTGCTTCCTTGGCACATTTCAGCAAGTTCATACATGCATACATGCATGTATGTCAGATAAATTTAATACACATTATAGCTAGACATTCATCCTACATGCATTTCATATCAAATTACATTTATTGCATTCATCCCATACACATTTTAGTATAGAATCATAGTATCACAATTATTCTACATACATTCATTACAAAATCACATTTAATATCACATCATATCACATTGGAAATACAATCATAACACTACTCTACAATCCATTTATACCACAACACGATAAAATATATAAACCATGTTATACATGTATATCTATTCATCAAACATATCTACAAATTATGTTATTCTAATCCATGCAAACATAAACAAGAACACATTTCAAACCATCAAAATAACACATGTATATAATAGTAAAACTCAACAAGATATATATATCATCCATACAAAATGCCTGAAGGCTACAACCTGGGATCATGCCCATTATCATATATCCAAACAAAATACCCATAGGCTACAATAAGTAACAACTATCCTATCTCCCACTAGGAGTCTCCCTACGGTCCTCACGAATCACTCGCATTCCTATAGCCTGGCTTGACTCTGCCCTAAACTTAAAAACTAGATCACAAGGTCGATATTGAACCTCAACCTTAACACCTCCCTATCCCATAGTAGCCGCACTACTCTAACTCTAATGCGATGGCACCTGCACCTGTGATTGTGATCCATACTGCACCACAATATTACCATAACTGGGCAGAGGGGTCCTACACACTAAAAAGGCAGTCTCGCACATCATCTTATTAGCGACCTCAGTTGCCAACTGACTAGTTAAAGTATCAATCTCTTGATCTTGCCTAGACATAGTTACCCTTATCTCTGCCATGTCTACCTCCAACTGCTAAATCTGATCATGCAACCCCTATACATCCTTTGCAATTGGCCTCTCCAAAATATCGTTGGGAATTTTCTATGCTATGTCAGTAAATACCCCAATGGTATCATAGATACCACCCATACCGGACATCCCACCTCCCTCAACCTGCATTCCAACAGGCTACTCCATACCAACCTCTGCACCCACATCCACCTCCTCTACCCTCATGCTCTGGGTAATTGTCGAGGAACCTACGTGATGTTGTGACCATAATAAAGGAACATCCTCATCAATAGTAGCTATACTCACTCTATCAGCCTGAGTCCTCCTGCTCGTCCTCCTCTCTGGTGGAGATGCCCCAGCAACATGTGCTACCCACCCATCCACCACATCTCTCCCAGGCTCCCAATACTATAGCATCCACTAGGCATCAAACTTCAGTGTCATCCCCGCATCCCCTACATTTGGGATATCCATTAGAGGGTATCTCTCCCCAACCCAAGGTAGTACAATAGGGCACTCTCCCCTATCTCCCTATCACCTAAAATAACTAACAAGAGTCCCTGGAACATCCTATCATAATCCAAACTGGCGTTGTACTCGATCAAACCAAAAATACTCAGTATGTTGAGTATATCTCCCAACCATCCATCTACTCCATTGTATAGCTTGCAACTATTCATCATCCTATCTCCAACTCACTCCACCCATCCATGGCCTCCATCTAATGTCATCTACTATCAACTCGCTGAACTTAATCCTCCACAAAATATGATCACCCTCATGAGGTCTCTTCATACCCTGCTCTGCCTCCGTACTCCATCTCAAGAGATAAGGAAGCTCCTTATCCTGCATGTGTACATGCTGAGGTAGTAAAGAAGGCCTCTCAATGGCTATGTTTCCATACCCATACCTATAACAAAGGAATCACACTCAATCCCATTCGTCTACCTTGAACCACCTCATATAACTCATGATACACTTGGGCCAGAAGCGTAGGTGCCCAAGCAAACACAACCTTGTGCTCCACCAGGTCACTAACTATGTCTAGCATGTTCCAAGTAAACAAAAACCCAGAACTATCAAGTAGATCATAGGTAGATATCATCATCATAGCCACATATTTCCTATCAGATATCTTCTTCTGACACCACAGCCACTCATAGTCCATCTTGGCAGCATCGATCTCTCTCCACCCAGCCCCAAAGAATCTCTCCAACACCTCATCCTTCCTCCCATATTCGACTGCCCTCACAGGAACACCCTCAATTGGAAACCTATAGATGCGATACACATCCTCCAATGTCACGATCATTTCCCCTATAGGAAAATGAAAAGTGTTTCGGTCTGCATCCCACCGCTCACATAAGGCAGATACAAATGCCCTATTAGTGAAGATGCTCTTACACTCCCATACACCATGGAAGTGTATGTCATCTAACCACTGCAATTCCTCCTCAGTCTTCATCAACTTTTTAAAACCTTGCTTAAACTTTCTCACCCGATGACGAGGTTCTAGTGACTTCACTTATTCAACACAACACAACACCCATCAGTAACATGCATAATCAATCAATCACATATAACATCATTACTCAGAATTTACAAATTAAAAATATTTAAATTAGACATGCATCTTGAGATAAAATAACATACAAATAAAATGATAAAACACATCCACAACACAATCACATATTTGGATACCCATTTTGTCATTTTATAGCAATAATCCAAACACATACGACATACAATACACATTGGTCACCCAAAAAACCAATAACAAACTCAACTATACATCTAATATGGCACGCAATACAAAACATGATTGATTAATATGACATACATAAAAAAAATCACATTTTTGGATACCCATTTGCCCACTTAATGGTAAATGTGTCGAAAAAAATCAGAAACAAAGCACCAATCAACACAGATCTAACAGTCAAATTTATCCTAAAAACACCAAAATCGAACACATATCCAGGCACGTAATCTAAAAATAACAGTCATATTTTTAGATACCCATTTGCCCATTTAGTGGTGGAAATTCAAACTGACATTAAGTACAGTCTACATCGAGCTCCTTATAGCTCATTTTTAGTTTACTACTATCTACACTGTGGCACTTAAATCAAAGACATTTCGAATGAAATCAAATACCAAAACAACTAATATTTTTGGATACCCATTTTGCCCTTCTGCAATGAAAGTGTTATTAATTTTTAAATATTCTACCTCTAACATGGCAAATCTAACGCCCTAGTGTTCACACATTACACCTAAAAGCGACATATTTCAAAATCACATCAAACCAAGTCATAAAAATAAAACAGTCGCATAACCGAATACCCATTTCCTACTTTAGTAGATAAAGTACAAAAACATATTGATGTAAGTACATCGTTACCTCACAAACTGACGGTCAAACTCTACACCGATTATACCTGTTACCTAGTCAAATTGGTGACAAAACAAATCCAATTGAAAAATCGACTACACTTTTGGATACCCATTTGGCCCGTTTATCACTACGTTTTCAAATTTTACTTAACAGTTATAATTTTTTTTAAATTAGGATGAAAACCTCCCCCTCCTCATTCATATTCTCCTGGAAAAATAAAATACAAACAAAATAAATTCAAATATCACTTACCGATGGATCCCCGCGTCTGATGCCAGCTGGTTTGCATCCCTTCGTCATCCTGGATCTCACAATCACTGATCGCGTTCCTTGTGTGTCGTCAACTACTCTCCCAAGTTGCTTTCCACACATGTGCATCGTCCAAATGAGCCCCGCCATGCATATTTGGGCTAAAATACTACTTAGTTGTCGTTTCGTGACCCAGGTCGCGAGTTAGGTCAGAATCATGACCCAAGCCACGAATTAGGTCAAAATCGCTACCTAGGTCACGAATTGCCCCATAACATCCCCAAAACCCTAGGAAAATAGGGAAATGCCCTCTAAAACCCTAGGAGCCTCAACAAATTTACCTTTAAACACCACTTGCAAATACACATTGCATTTCATCGATAAAATTGTCATATTCATACTTCTGGACCATGTTGATCTGGTCACAAAAGTACAACAGAAAACCGTTGTTCTTAAGCAACTAGTATGGCATTGTAAATGTCATACAGATGTAGTAAAAACACAGCATTGCATTCACAATCATCAATTTCATATTACCAGCATTGCTTTTTATTTCTTTCCTCTTCTTCTCCTTTCCTTCTTCTCTTTTCCCCCTTGGCTATCCAGTCAATGTTGTATGGTCACGCTTCAAGTGACTACATACCTTTGATTAGATCCCATTATTTTCTCTTCTCCCCCTCTTGGCTATCTAGTCAATATTGTATGGTCACGCTTCGAGTGGCAACATACCTTTGATTAGATCCCATTCTTTTCTCTTTTCCCTCTTGGCTATCCATTCAATGTTGTATGGTCACATTTTGAGTGGCTACATACCTTTGACTAGATCCCATTCTTTTCTCTTCTCCTTCTTGGCTATCCAGTCAATGTTGTATGGTCATATTTTGAGCGGCTACATACCTTTGACTAGATCCCATTATTTTCTTTTCTCCTTCTTGGCTATCCAGTCAATGTTGTATGGTCACATTTTGAGCGGCTACATATCTTTGACTAGATTCCATTATTTTCTCTTCTCCTTCTTGGCTATCCAATCAATGTTGTTTGGTCACGCTTCGAGCAGCTACATATCTTTGATTATATCCAATTCTTTTATTTTCATACTAAGCAATCATATTCATTGTGCATTGGTATCTTTATCAATCGCTGCATCATCAAATCACCACATTCCATTCACCTCATTATTGATTCCTCATTTTAGGGGGTATTCATATCCAAAGTCAGCTTTGCATGCAACCACAACTTCAAAAATCTAAAAGCATGGTTAGTGCATTTGTCTACAAATTTTTTTGCTAAATATTATCATACGATTATAATCTCAATTCCAAATAGACATGGGTTACATCAGGAGATTTATGCGTTACCATGGAGAATTCAATCTAGCATTCATGTACATCGAGTACACAACGGATGATACATTTGATCAATCCTAGTGCAACATTTGGAAATGGACTTCATGACCATGCTGATATGGTCATGAGTTGACAATCCAGATGTTAAACTAGCTCAAATGGTTTGAAACTTGTCACCATGTTCTCATAAATCAATCAACAACAAATATTTAGTTAGGCTTTTGTCCTAATCATACTTTTGGACCATGCTAATCTGGTCACAAAAGCAAAGCAATAAAAAGATGTCATTCTCAAGCAACTAGTACGACATCGTAAATGTCATACAGACTCAAAAAAATCACATCATTGCATTCATAATCATTCATTTTCTCTTACTAGCATTGTTTTTATCCCTTTCCTCTTTTCCTTCTTTCCTTTCTCTCTTCTTCCCCTATGGACATCCAATTGATGTTGTATGGTCATGCTTCAAGTGGCTACATACCTTCGATTAGATTCCATTCTTTCTCTTCTTTTCCCTGGATACCCAATTGATTTGTATGTTCACACTTCGAGCAACTACATACCCTTTGATTGGATTCCATTCCCCTTCTATCCCTTTTCCTTCTGCACAAACTCTTCATATTTTAGTATTAAACTGTGTTCTACATAGTATAGTACAAAAAGGGGTAAAATGTAGACACCCAAAAGTCACACATTGCTATTTTTGCATATCTATAGGTGATTCTAGACATCCCTAGGATATTTTAGACTATTGTAGTCATGCGTAGACATGCGTAGACATGCATAGACACGCAGAGACATGCGTAGACATGCGTAGACTTCCACAAGTTCACCATAGTAACGTGTAGACTTCCACAAATGGCTTTCACACCCAAAACCCTAATAAGCCCTCAAAACTACACTTTGTGCATTGAAATACCTTTAGACGGAAACCCAAGGCGATGCATAGCCCATTTACACTCAATTAACACCCCCACGGGGTATTGATGGGGGACCAAAATTGCTCCTCCCAAATTCTCAATTCTCATTCATTACACTTGGAAAAATTTACAATAATGGCAGCAGTCTGCCAAAGAAAATCCTTTTCCCAAAAGATAATTTATTTCTTGTTTTTCTATTACAGCATCTTCTGCCCAGGAAGAAAAATAGCCTAAACAGGTCTAGAATGGCCCTCTTGCCTTCACATCTACAACTATGTCTCAATAGTTTTTTGACCATTGTGCATGCCTTCGCTTCCCCTTTTAAAATCTCTGGCATGACTCTTTGTTTCCCTTTTTTGACCCTTCGTTTCATTTCCCATGCCTCTTCGTTGTCTTGGCTTTCGAAACGTCTTTCTTTCCGACTCTTGATCTTCGTCTGCTTTCACTGCACCTTGGTGCCATGTGTTGTTCAGTGCTACCACTATAGACTCTGTCCGCCCATCAACCAATGATGACATTCGATATACCACCACTCGATAATTTCCTCTGTAACAGCCCCCTATAATCGCCTACCCTTTCTTTTCTTTTGTTTGGTCATGAAAATGCGACATGTCGTGATATCACGACACTTTTCTCTTCTTTGCCAACATGTCGCGATATCACGACACTTTTTCCTTCTTCCCCTTTCTCTTCTCTTGTAGTCACAATAATGCGACATGTCGCGATATCGCGACACTTTTCTCTCCAGCGCCTTCTCTCATCCTTGGGTCACGAAAATGCGACATGTCACGATATCGCGACACTTTCTCTCCGTTGCGCCTTCTCTCGTCCTTTGGTCATGATAATGCGACATGTCGCGATATCGCAACACTTTTTCTCCGTTGCACTTTCTCTCGTCCTTTGGTCATGAAAATGCGACATGTCACGATATCGCGACACTTTTTCTCCATTGCGCTTTCTCTCGTCCTTTGGTCACGATAATGTGACATGTCACGATATCGCGACATCTTTCCTTTCTTGCTTTCTTTCTACTCCTTCGGTCGTGATTTCACGACATGTCGCAAAATCATGACATTTTATTTTCTAGCCCTTCCTGTCTTCTTTCGGTCGTGATTTTGCGACATGTCACGAAATTGTGACATTTTTGCTCCATGCCTTTCCTATCTTCTTTTGGTCACGATTTCGCGACATGTCATGAAATTGTGACATTTTTGCTCCGCACCTTCTCTCTCCTACTTGAGTTGCAAAAACATGACATGTCACGATATCACGACACTTTTCTCTATCATGATATCGTGACATCAATGCAAACACTTAGAAATTTTTTTTATTGATGCAAAATTTCTCTGCTGCCATCGAATGCTCCTGCATCAAACACCCAGTGTGGGTTGAGAAGTGTCCACTTCTGTACTGTTGGAGGAAGACCCAAGCGGTCGACCTCTATTTTTGACAACCAAGTTGCATCTTCGATAGCCCTACCCTTCCACTTGACTAGATATTCAGAATACTGCTTGTTCCTGGTACTTCTACCTGCTTGAGTGTCTAGTATTTCCTCGATCTCGTCTGTTGCTGGAGTAGATGTTGGAATACTCCACAATTCTGTACTTGGTGTCTCGCTACTGCCTCCTTCATGATGTTCTATCAAATCTGCAATGTTAAAAATAAGTGATATGTTAAGGCCACTTGGCAATTCCACTTCATACGCATTGCCTGAATCTCGTTTTCCTATAATTCGGCATGGTCCAAACTTCTTCATCTTCAGCTTGTTATAGGTTTTAGCAAGAAATATTTCTTTTCTCAAATGGACCATGACTTCATCTCCCACTACGAATTCCTTGAACCATCACTTTTGGTCTGCCCTTGTCTTATATTGGTTATTCATGTTAGTAATGTGCTTCTTCACTTCTTCATGCACACTCTTCAGATGCTCTGCAAAGTCCTCAGCCTCGGCATTGCACTTTTCCCTTGTATCCATCTTTCTCAACTCAGAAGCATTCCTTGGACTGCTCCCATATACTATCTGGAATGGAGATTTGTTAGTACTCCTATTGACAGAATTATTGTATGCAAATTCTACCTGTGGCAAAACCAAATCCCATCTCGTGGGCTTATCTCCTATCAAGCATCTCAATAGATTTCCCAGACTTTTATTCACCACCTTCATTTGGCCATCAGTCTGTGGGTGATATGTAGAACTGAATTTCAAATCTGTCTTCAATTTCTTCCATAGGGTCCTCTAGAAATGCCCCACAAACTTGGTATCCCTATCAGAAACGATACTCTTTGGTAGACCATGAAGTCGTACCACCTCTTTGAAAAATAAACTTGCAACGTGAACTGCGTCACTAGTTTTTTGGCAAGGGATAAAATGTGCCATATTTGAAAACCTATCAACCACCATGAAGATGGAATCATTTCCCCATTGCGTCCTTGGTAGACCAAGAATGAAATCCATACTGATATCCTCCCATGGTCTCTCTGGTACAGGTAATGGCTGATATAATCCAGTGTTCTAGCTCACCCCCTTCGCCATCTGGCATACTCTATAGCTTTGCACAAACCTCTTCACATCTTGCTACAGTTGTGGCCAATAGTAGTTCTCACTAACCAGGGCAATGGTCTTATCCCGACCAAAATGTCCAGCCAGCCCTCCACTATGTTTGTCCTTGACCAGATTTTCCCTCATTGAACTCCTTGGAATGCATAATTGACTTCCTCTAAACAACATTCCATCTTGGATCAAAAAATCCAACCACTTTGTCCTGTCCAAAGTGACAAGTGTCAAGCAAGCCTTCCAAGCTTCTGCAAAATCAGGATCTTCAAGGTACAAACCTTTCAGTTCATCAAATCCTACCACTTCCACTTTCATTTCTATCAACAAACACTACCTTCTACTCAAGGCATCTACAACTCTATTTGACCTTCCACTCCTATGCTTCAACACAAATGTATAACTCTATAGAAACTCAACCCACTTCAAGTGCCTCTGATTTAACTTCCCTTGGCTATTAATATATTGTAAGGCCTGATGATCAGTATATAGAACAAACTCTTTTGGCAACAAGTAATGTCGCCACTTCTTTAGAGCCTGAATTATAGCATAAAACTCTTGATCATAAATTGAATACTTCTTCCTAGCATCATTGAGTTTCTCACTAAAGTAAGCAACGAGTTTACCTTCTTGACTCAAAATAGCTCCTATGGCACTACCACTAGCATCATAATCTACCTGAAATACCTTATTAAAATCTGGAAGTGCCAAAATAGGTTGCTCTGTAACTTTCTTCTTTAGCATATCAAAGCTCTTATCTGCTCCTAAGGTCCACTTAAATTCTTTTTTATCCCCTCTCATTGTTTCTGTAAGGGGTGCACAAATACTGCTAAAATTCCTAATGAATTTCTTGTAAAAACTTGCTAGACCATGAAATGATCTTACCTTAGTCGTGCTTCTCGGAGTAGGCCATTCAATGATAGCTCTCACTTTTTTTAGGTCCATTTTTAGACCTTCAACTGGGATGACAAATCCCAGGTACACTAACTCCTTCTTCATGAAATGACACTTCTTTAGATTAATTAACTGCTCTTCCCGTAGCTTCTCAAAAACCCTTCTGACATGCATCAGGTGCTCTTCTAGGGTTCTACTAAATATTAAAATATCATCCAAATAGACAATGAGGAATTTGCCTAAAAATTATTTCAATACCTCATTCATCAGCCGCATGAATGTGCTTGGTGCATTGGTTAGCTCAAATGGCATGACCAACCATTCATACAAACCCTCTCTGGTCTTGAAGGCTGTCTTCCATTCATCTCCTTCTCTGACATGAATCTGATGATAACCACTCTTTAGATCAATCTTTGTGAAGTACTTGGCTCCACTCAAATAGTCCATGATGTCATCCATCCTTGGCAATGGAAATCTATACTTTATGGTGATCTTGTTGATGGCTCGAGAGTCTGTACACATTCTCCACTCTCCATATTTCTTTGGTGCTAGTACTACAAGTACTGCACATGGACTCAAGCTCTCCTGAATCAGTCCCTTCTCTAGCAACTCTTGGACTTGCCTGTTTAGCTCTTCAGTTTTTGTAGGAATCATTCTATGGACTGCCTTATTAGGTAAACTAGATCCTGGTACCAAATCTATATGGTGACTGATCTTCCTCATTGGCGGTAAACCCTCAGGCACATTATTAGATACAATGTATGGAAATTCTTTTAATAGTCCTAAGACTTCTACAAGGGTATCCTTGCATTCTTCCTTCCTAACTCTAGGAATTAATGCATAGCACATATGCTCATACTTTAAACTATCCAAAAATCTTCCCCCTTCAACTAAACAGATTCTAGCACTGCTACATACCTTTTCGCCCACCTCCTTCAAGGTCTTCAGCTTATGGCACACTCCATTCTTTGTCACTGAGTAAGTGTTGGCATGACCATCATGCACTGCACACCGATCAAACTACCATGGCCTTCCCAACAAAAAATGGCAAGCATCCATAGGTAGGATGTCACACAGGACCTCATCATAGTAATTCCCAATATTAAATTTCATCGAGCATTGCTCACTGACCAAAGCCCTATGGTCCTTCTGTAACCATGTAATCCAATATGGATGCGGGTGTCTCCTCCTCTTTAACTGTAACTTATTTACCATTTCTTATGATACCAAGTTATAAATACTACCATTATCTATAATAATATTACAGACGTTACCCAGACTTTTGCACCTTGTTCAAAATAGGTTCCTTCTCTAGTCTGATCCTTTCTCCTCATTCAATAGGGTCCTCCTTATAACCATAACTTCTCCTCCCTCTACCTCCTCAAAATGTTCTGATTCAACACCTTCATTGGCTACAGCAGCTTTGGCAGGACCCTCAGGTCTCTTATTCGTCCTTTCTCGATGTTGTGGACACTCGTATGCTCGATGTCCTTCTTTGCCACAGTGGAAACAGGTTCCACAAAATCCTCCCCTTTCAAATCCATGTCCAGATCTACCTCTCCCTCTTGGGTAACCATTGTTCTGATTACGAGGTTGGTAGGTGTTCCCTTCTTCCTGATCCTGGGTATTACTGGTTTCACCAGCCTTCTTCTAATCCTTATATTTTTCTCCACTAGTCCTTCCACTAGTTCTTCCACCATGACCTCTTCCTCTTTGCTTACCCTCAAACCGTTTGTTCAACTTCTCTTTGACTTTGAGGGTAAACTGGTAAGCATCCTCAATGGTGCTCATCCTAACTAGACTCAACTCTTCTTGAATACTGGTTCTCAACCCATTGATGTAACGGGCCACATTCTCTCTGTTAGCCTCTGAATGGCCAGTTCTGATTGAGATCTGGTAAAACTCCTCTATATATTCTTTGATAGATTTGTTTGACTGTCTCAAACTCCTCATTTTTTTCAATAGATCCAATTCATAATCTATAGGAATAAACTGCCTCTTCAACTTCTCTACCATTCAATCCCATCTGGTTATCTTTTCCTTTCCACTTCTATTTATTTCTAGCTATACTTCTCTCCACCATATGCTAGCATGGCCTTTCAACTTTGTTTTTGTGAACTTGATCCGATCTTGATCTACAACCTCCTCATACTCAAAATATTCCTCCATATCATTGATCCAATCAATCAAATCCTCTATATTGAGACTCCCAGAATACGTGGAGACATCAAACTTTGCCTTCTTCCCAATCTGAGATATGGCCTTAAATAATCTAGCTTCTACAATATCTGTTACTTCTTCTTCAACCGATGGATCATCAACCTCCCAAGATTCATCTTCACTACGGTCCTCTCTCCTTGGTTCAACCCCTCTTCACAACTCCTCTTGCAGGGCTTGCACTTGCCTCTGCAAAGCTCTAAAATATTCTTTAGGTACCACATTTCTCCCACCACCACGGTTTCTTCATGGAGGCATTCTTCCTCACTCTCTTCTCATAATCCTTCCATAGATCCTGGTGCAAACTACCTCACTTTTGATGATCTGATCACACACTTAGGAACTCCCGCTCTAATACCACTTAATGGGGGATCAAAATCGCTTCTCCCAAATTCTCAATTCTCATTCATTACACTTGGAAAAATTTACAATAATGGCAGTAGTCTACCAAAGAAACTCCTTTTCCCAAAATATAGTTTATTTCTTCTTTTTCTATTACAGCATCTTCCGCCCAGGAAGAAAAATAGCCTAAACAAGTCCAGAATGGCCCTCTTGCCTTCACTTTTGCAACTGTCTCAGTAGTTTTCTGACCATTATGAATGCCTTCGCTTCCCATTTTAAAATCTCTGGCGTGACTCTTTGTTTCCATTTTTTGACCCTTCGTTTCATTTCCCATGCCTCTTCATTGTCTTGGCTTTCAAAATGTCTTTCTTTTTTACTCTTGATCTTCGTCTGCTTTCACTGCACCTTGGTGCCACATGCTGTTTAGTGTTGCCACTGTAGACTCTGTCTGCCTGTCAACCAATGATGACATTCGGTATACCACCACTCGATAATTTCCTCTGTAATGGCCCCTGTAACCGCCTACCCATTCTTTTCTTTTGTTTGGTCATGAAAATGCGACATGTCGCAATATTGCGACACTTTTCTCTTCTTTGCCAACATGTCGTGATATCATGACACTTTTTTCTTCTTCCCCTTTCTCTTCTCTTGTAGTCACGATAATGCGACATATCACGATATCGTGACACTTTTCTCTCCTGCGCCTTCTCTCATCCTTGGGTCACAAAAATGTGACATGTCATGATATCGAGACACTTTCTCTCCGTTGCGCCTTCTCTCGTCCTTTGGTCACGATAATGCAACATGTCATGATATCATGACACTTTTCTCCATTGTGCTTTCTCTCGTCCTTTGGTCACAAAAATGCGACATGTCATGATATCATGACACTTTTTCTTCATTGTGCTTTCTCTCGTCCTTTGGTCACGATAATGTGACATGTCGCGATATCATGACATCTTTCCTTTCTTGCTTTCTTTCTGCTCCTTCAGTCGCGATTTCACGACATGTCATGAAATTGTGACATTTTCTTCTCTAGCCCTTCCTGTCTTCTTTTGGTTATGATTTCATGACATGTCATGAAATCATGAAATTTTTGCTCCACACCTTTCCTATCTTCTTTCGGTCGTGATTTCGCGACATGTTACGAAATCACATCATTTTTGCTCCACACCTTCTCTCTCCTACTTGAGTCATGAAAATGAGACATGTTGCGATATCGCGACACTTTTCTCTATCGCAATATCGCGACATCAAGGCAAACACTTAGAATTTTTTTTTATTGATGCAGGATTGCTCTGTTGCCACCGGATGCTCCTGCATCAGGTATTAATTGGCAAAATCAATTAAAATTCAATTATCAAATTCTAATTTAATGTTGACTTCACTTAAGCCCCTTTTTGGGGAAAAATTGGATTAATTAACTCTTAATTCATAATTAGTGTTAATCAAATCCTCCCACATGTGTAAATTTAGGATTTCCTAGGGTTTTATTTTAATCCTCCCCTAAACATGCTTAAGGCCTATTTAGTATTAGCATTAATCCTTCCTCACACATGTGTGAGGATAGGATATTTCC
This sequence comes from Wollemia nobilis, assembly GCA_028583015.1. Taxonomy (NCBI): domain Eukaryota; kingdom Viridiplantae; phylum Streptophyta; class Pinopsida; order Araucariales; family Araucariaceae; genus Wollemia; species Wollemia nobilis. The sequence continues at coordinate 30,372,233 of JAQPPZ010000523.1, forward strand.
TACATAGAATGAGATGTTGCCACATAGCATCTATTAACCTAACCCTAGTCAAAATCAAACCTAGGTTTAGTCTATCTAACTCCCCCCTACATCTTGCATTTGCCTATAAATAATGGGTCCTAAACCCCTAATTAAGTTTGATTCCCAAATTCAACAAAGTACTATTACTCTACAAAAATAGAAAGCCAATAGCACACAGTATATTTTCAAAGCACACAAGAAGATTCTGATAGAACACAGAGGCACACCAGCTACCTTAGGATTGATCCACCAGAGATATTTCACCAGAAGAGCATCACAGCTCAATTCGTAGCCTGCCCTATGAATCTGGCCCTAATTAACGACCCAAGTTGTGAATTACATCTGCGGATCCCAAATCACTCCATATTTGGGAGGTAATATCTATTTCAATATGTTGTTATCTTCTGCATATTTCATTTCTATTTATGTTATAGTTTTAAAATAATTTTTGTCTTTCTAAACATGGGGCCTGACTAAGGCAAGCCCCCCATCACACTAACCCCCTTTTGCAGGTCTTTCATAGGTTATCTGGAAGATCTAAGGAAGAGGAACAACATACAAACAACAACCCTATGGTGGCCTGCATACATCGAAGCCCACCTACATCGAGGGATGCTAGAAGACCCCATCAGATTTATTGTAATATTGTTAGTAATAGAGATGGATAAAGGGTACCAAGACCCTCTTGTAACACATGCTCATTAATATCAATGGAATACAATTTCTCTATTTAATGCATCGTTTATGTTTATGTATTAAATTATCAAATGCCATTTTCTACCCATTTTAGAGGGTGATGGAGAGGGAGGGGAGGATGGAGCACTAGGCAGGGGTGAATCGATAGGTAGGGGTGAACTGATAGGCAGGGGTGAATCGATAGGTAGGGGTGAATCGATAGGTAGGGTGAATTGGTAGGTAAAGACAGATCCATAGCAAGATAGGTGAAATGGTAGACAAAAGGTGTTGATTTCCTGTGGTGAAAGGGGCTCATGGGGTAGAGGTGGAAAGAATGTGGATGGTATATCAACTATGGAATGAGGAGAAGAGATCTTAGGTGGCATAGTAGGTTCAAATTCCTCATTAGTCAAAATATCAGGAGGATTAATATCCAGATGTTGAAGTCATGTTCAATATTATGAATAGTGTTTGGATTGTAATCGAGTCCAAATCGGTCGATGGGATGATGAGTGGGAGGAATGATATAGGAACTACATCCTTGTTCATATCTCCCTAGGTCATACCCATGCTAGTTGTACTAGCATAGATATTTCCAGGAAAAGAGAGGATTAGACATGTGATTAAGGTTATCACAAAATCTGGTTTGTGGTATTAGAGGTGTTGGTGGCAGCACGGGTGAATCAAGGCCTCCATAAACAAAGTTTATGGAATTATTAGGAGGACCGATAGGAACTACAACCCTAATAGTCAAGGGCACATCATGAGGTTAGCCAAAATCATGGGTGGTTTGGAAAGTGGATGGTGAAACTTAAGAGTCAATAATGTTATACTCACCAGGGCCAGGTGCGATCATGTGGATAGAAACATGGGAGGATCAGGATGCTCAGGTGGAGGAGAAGACCCCTTGTGTGGTGGAGGTGATGGTATAGTAGGAAAATATGGAGTATTTGATGGTGTATGGGCATTAGTATAGGTGGATTAGGCTAGCTGGTCATCAAATCGAGTAGCACGTTGTGCCCACTCATAACATTTAGTAGGAGATCTAGTAATGGCATGATTAGCATGGGAAAATTGGGTTGGAGGTGAATGAGAGGGAGTGGATGAGTGGGGGACCACACGTGCTCGTGTGGATCATGACACAAAGCGACGAGTGGATGGGGATGGTGTAGAAGGGGGAGGTATGGTGTTGTATGATGGTGGTGGGGTTGGCATAGCAAAAAAGGTAAATGGTGGAGGTGTAAAGGAAGATGAAGTGCTATGGGAGAAATTAGGAGCAGGTGGTGGTGGTGGAGGTTGAGGTGGGTTGGATGATGTGGAGGCAATATTTCTTAGGTCAGGTGTAGGGGGTGGTTGTGATGATTGAGGATAGGTGTGATCTAGTGTGCAGCATGGAACGAGGGTGAATTGCATAGATGATAAGGATGGACCAGGTGGGAGGCTGATGATATTTCATAATTCGAAGGGATCACCATTGGTGGGGATGTAGTGGAATAATAAATTATGAATATATTTGATACAATGATGAATGGTGGAGGCGATGCATTACATGTCTTGAATCCATGGGTGTCCTAAAATGATGTTATACTGCATCTCACCTTCGATAACATAGAAGAGAGTGGAAATGGTTTTGGTACCTGCCTTGATGGGCAAGACAATAGTACCAACGATGGGATGCATAGAGCCATCAAAGTCTCGAAGATCCATGGATGGTGTGGCAATATTAGGAGGAATGCAAAAGTGGTTCAAGATGGATGTAGAAATAATGCTGATGGAAGAACCAGTATCGATGAGCACACATTTATAGGTAATGACATTGATGAAGGTTTGAATGTGTAATGGGGGATCCGCTCCATCACCTAAAAATTCTATAATTTCATGGTCATGGAAGATGATAGAAGGTTGTTGGCATCTCTAAACATTTCCAATAAAGTTTGCAAAATATTTGGCATCTTGGGTCTTAAGATCGAGATAGCAAAGGATGGAATCAAGGGCTTCGCAGTGAGGTTGGGACTGCTGCAAAAGGTCATAGATGGATAACCTTGCAAGAGCAGTATGGAGCTGGTGGGAAATACTACCATGAAAAGTGATGACATTTTGTGGGAGATGTGGAGGAATGGGTGGAGTGATTATGGTGGTTGTAGTAGGTGGTTGTGAAGTGGAGGGTTGTTGGGCAGATACAGGGGGTGGATAGCATTGATTATGAGTGGTGATATTGATCATACCCATAAATACCTATTGAGAAGGTCCTCGATTGACATGATTGACTTGGCATGGATTAGTTTGAGGTGGATTAACCTATGCTCGAGTAATGGATTTTGATATATCCCCAAGTTTTAATTTTCCAATGCAAGGGGATTAGAGACTTGAATAGTGCCTCGATCAATAAGGTCTTACACAACATGGAAAAATATGTGATATGAATCGATAGAATTACCATGTTTTCAATGGTTTATGCACTGTCGTTAAGCACAACATTAATTCTTTATAAATTTTTCAATCCATGGCAGTGTACAAGGCTATCTACAAAAGGAGTGAACAGGGCTATAATTTAAGGTCAATAGGGAGCAGCAAGTCTTATTGGTGGAACTGATTGTGTGGGGGTTTCTAGATCTCTTATACCTCTAAATTACATAAATTGAACTTTAATATAATTGCAAGAATGAAGACTAATTGCTGATTACAAAAATGAAACCTTAGTTACAGTTGCAAGAATGAAATCTAATTAAATTGCAAAATTAAAACCCTAGTTATAGTTGCAGAATTGGAAACCTAATTACAGTTGCAAAATAAAAGTCTATTTACTATTGCAATAATAAAAACTAAAATTAAGTCCTATCAATACTCTGTAGCAAAATGTTATCAATATTTTGTGTAGGGGTTGACAGCAAAAACAATAATGCAAGAAAATTGCAAAAAACTATAAATTGTTGGAAATGGAAATTGCAGTAAATTGGAAAGTTGTTGGAAAGCAAAAACACTAATAAGATCTACTGCTAATCACATAACAAAAGCATATTTAACAAAAAATAAATTATTAGTACTAAAATGCATGTTAACTACTACAAAAGAATGAAATTGACAAGTTTCACAACTTATTCTGCTGCAACAAAATCAGAACAAAACTTGTTTGTTAGTCCTCCTCCTAGGTATGGAAGTGGCCAACCTCTTTTTTCAAAAGAAGGTATGAGTTCCTCTCTCTCTAAATATTACTCACACTCAAACATAATAGAATGAATAGAAAAACTTGTACTTTATTGATTCATAACATGATTACAAATCTACTGCTAAAACTTGTTATAGAACTGTAATAGTCTCAGTTTTCTCTCTTATTCTCTATCTATATTTTTTCTACTACTATTTATATTTTTATTATTATTAGCTCAACCTGGATAGGAGCTATCTTTTATAGATGCCTAAAATCTAATTACAACAGAAAATATACTCTGTAAATCAATTCTTGTTATTCTGTAGTATTCCTTGGGTTTATCCTAGAAGAGGATATTTTCCATAAATTGTGGCTTTGGATGGCAAGGACAACAAAGTTAGATGGAAGATATTTTAATTTAACCTCCTGAGCATTCTTTCCCTTTTTCCATCATCAAAAATCAGTCAACAGGTGAAAAAGTGCTTTCTATTCTCAATCCGGAGCTAAGTGGCTCAATCCAAAGATATTCGCTCAATCCGAAGAGACTGTATTTCTCAATCCGAAGATCTTCAAAATGACCAAATATGTACTCTTAAATTGATTTTAGCTGCATTGTGGATTAGTCCTTAAGATCAGATTGCAATCGCCTTCATTCCTCTTCATGTGTGAATTCCATGCCTTGCTATTCATTGGTAGTTGGATGGAATTTACATAGGAAAACCAGTTTCTACTGCACAGTAACAGTTCTTTGCACTATTTGCTAAATTCAAAGAAATTAATGCTTTAGAAAGATCAAAATAAGAATAGTAAATTGTTGCTATCAGCCTAAGAATATCCCTTATGTAACAAGTCATGGCAAAGTGACATAAAACTACACAAAAACTGTAAAAATTAGCATATAATATTCCAAACACATCAATCATGCAAATAATTAATACACAACATATTAGATCAAATTAAATAGTATATAAAATAAATCATAGAGTTTTAGGAAATTTTTAGTTCAAAACATGTTATGATGGAGGCATTTCCAGGCCTCATAATTTTCCCCCCAACTTATATTAATGCATGTCCTCATGCATTTTGTTGGGCTATAGAATCATAGATATCCATATTCAAGTTCCATGATTTGTAGAACAATTTTTTGCCTATATAGTATCCTCTGTTCTCCTAAAGGTTTCTGAGCCAATTTTCAAACTGCTCATCTAGTTGAGGATCCTCTTCAAAATAGTAGGGAACTAGAGTAATGATGGTTGGAGGCCTAAATCTAAGACCAACCTAGTTATGCTGCATAATTTCAATAAGTTGTATCACCCCTTATGATCTTCTTCTCGACCATTCCAGATTAATGGGGGAGATAGGCTCCCTTTTCTGTAAAGACATGGAAATTTATGCCCATCTATTTCTGCAATGTGATAATGCTAGAACAAAATTGTCATTACAAAAATTTTGGAATTTAGTTACATAGTCCCTCAAATTTCTCAAATACATCCTTTTGATATCGTCCTTGTTCATCATGAGAAAATGTTGTCTGGTGATAATCGGATGATTTGGCTGAATTGCTCTGACTAACAATTCAACTCTTAATTCAATTTCCTTATTTTACCTTTTTTCTTGGTCCTAGTAAAACTAATTTTGTAAGGTAGACATAAAAGCTCTCAATTGCACATCTCCTATGCAAATATGGGGGTGGAAATCTACATCCTTTGGAATGAAAAAGTTATGCAAAAATAACTCACATAGCAAGTTTTTCTGCTCTATAGAACTGTTGAAGTAAGCTTCCAAAAACTCTTCAGCTTTTTCTAGTTTATAGGGGAGACCTGAGCTAATTTTCATAACCTGCCATCTCAGATATATCTCCTTTAGAATGAGTCTATAAAACCTGGCAGATCTTCTGAATTAAACTAAAAATTCAGCAATTTGACATAGGTCAGTTACTTTTTCATTCAATGCACTGATTTCTATGTCCTTTGTCTCTAGTTGTTTTCCTACCAGTTTCAATTTCTCAACCTGTGTTTCAAGCTTTTCATATTTGATCATCTAGTTAGCAATGTCTATATTATACTACTCCAGGGATATAGTATTGGGTGGTCTAATTATAGGTTGAAACTTAGGCAACAATTCCACTTGTACCCTTTTTTTTGCCACTTCCACTGGTTGGACATCTGACAACAATTCTACTTATATCCCTACTTCTATAGAAATATTATTTAGAGGAGCACTTGATTATTTACATTTTGCTATTCAAAATGCTCCTGTGCTGGTGTTTCTTGCAGACATAACTACTGTGACTCTCCATAGATATTCTTTTTTGGGCTCCTAATCGATTTTGGAGCATCTCTAGATTGAGAAGGTGTTGCTTCGGAATGGAAGGGCACTGCTTCGGAATGAGCTCTTGTGTTTTCATCCAAATATGCCTCTATCAAGGGGGAAGAATTATCTGCCCTAGATAATCCAAGCAGTAATTGAGCCAAATCTTCCTCATTATCTGTTGTAGTTGACTATTTTTCAAATTATAACAGTCTACTCTTTAGTTCCTCCACTTCCTGCTGCAACTCTGTAATTTCTTTTTCATGTTTTTCAATGATATTTTCCTTCTCAACCCATATGGTTTGTGTTTTAATCACACTCTTGGCTGTTCTCAACTATTTTGCGATGTCCACCTCCTCTTATTCTAATTTAGAATATGATGCAGACAAATTATCTGTAGTTTGTTGCTCAACCATTATCTCACTTTCTGTTTCAACTGTTCGATCCTGTTTAGAAGGTTCCATAAGGTTATCTATGATTGCATCCAAGTTTGCATTAATTTCAAAATTATCTTGTCCAGACTCTTCCTCAACCAACTATTCAAGAAATTATGAAAAATCCTCCAAGGTGGTGTTTGCAATGGTTGGTTGTATTTATGTGACATCAATACTGCCTTGGTTGTTTTCCTCTTCAATCATCTATTTTTTTGTTTCTTTTAGGTGGAGTCTTGTATATATCCTGGTTCCTGGTGTATATTTTCTCTTCTTACTCTATTTTCTTATGTCAATTTCTCATGGAATTTCCTTTGCTTCCACTTCTATCTCTTCTCCATTTTTGTTGGGAACTTCACTCCCCTATTCTGTCAGATCAACAATACTCTTAGAAAAATAGATCCTCTTCTGTTTTCCTTTTATGTTGCCAATTATAGACCCTATCTTAGTTTGTGAGGTTGAAGGTTCTAGGGAAAGGTACTCTATTGCTTTTATAGCAATATCTATAGCAGCATTTGTTTCCTCCTCTACAGTAGCATATGTTTCCTCCTCTGTAGCAGCATCTGTGTCTTCTTCCTCCTCATCCTATTTTTCGAAGACTACATCGGTCAGAGCAGAGTAAAACCTATCAAAGCTTCTTAGATTTCCTCTAAAATGATGCTTGCAGACCAATTTGATAAGACCATGGTGGCAAGGGCTCCTTTTTCCCTCTTGATAGTGTTTTGCCATATTTTGCAGCTCCTGGTGCATATATAGGGGAAGATTTACCCTAACCTCAGGCTATTGCCTACCATGTCTAAGGTGGTTCAAATTTTTAAAATGATGCCCTGATAAAACTACATACTACCATTCACAGGTTAAAAACTTGATTACCCATGTGGCTACTTCATCCCAGGGCTTTTGCAAGCTGGTCCTCTTTACACCCTCACACATGTTATTTATCAAAGATTCTGGTTCTTTATCATCTTCTTCCAGAAATTGACTAACTATGTTTGCTAGTGTATTCTTGCCAGTTCTAGAAATTTGAAGACCCTTTAATGGAAGTTCAGTAATTTGACTAAGAACTTTAGGGGTTACATCAATTCTCATGTCATTTATGTGCAACCTTTCGTTTTTGAATGTGTGAGCAAATTCGACAGCCAAATATTCAGAGCTTCCATCGAATTTGTCTAAAAATGGCATAAACCCTCCATCTTCAAAAATTTGTAACACTTATGGAATATTTCGAAGGATGGTAGTATTTGCTGGTTCCATTTTTATCTTTCAACCCATTTTTTTGTTCTTGTTGTGCTAAAAATAATGCTCACCTCTACTACTACAGTTGTCCGCTAGGTCACTGGTTTTTGGTTTCTACAAAATTACAAGGTTTTCTCTTTGGATTTGCAATATTCTGTTCTTTTTCAAAAATAAATTCTTGTAATCATGTTGCATCAATGATTACATATTTGGAATGAATAATGGCATGCTTCCCTATTTCTGACTTGGATACCTATCCATCAATCATTGGACAAACATCCTTGCTGTCAAATCTCCTTAGCTCATCTGATCTGCATGCGATTTTCCCACATGCATGGTTATCAACAACGAATGATGGTGGCATGTTATTAGTTATTTTCCTTGTGATTTTGTACTTCCTCGAGATGAGACAAATCTCATCGTGAACCAGCTGACATGTGTCAATGATCACATGGAGTCAAAAATTTTGTTGATCGTGTCTTTTCTCCCTCCTTGGATGCCACATGGAAACATAACATTAAGTTCTCATTCCAAAGATTAAATTTTGTTTTGAAGATTGAAGACAAAGTTTCACTCTGAAGACAAAGCAGGAATTTTCATTCCAAAGATAGTTTTCAATCCGAAGACAAGGCTGGACTTGTCATTCCGAAGACAATTTTTAATCCGAAGACAAAGCTTCATTTCGAAGATACAATGCAACAGTCATTTTGTAGATATAATGCAGCAGTCATTCCGAAGATACAGTAGAAACCAACATTCTTCTTTTAAAACATGTTTTGCTTATGCCAACTCTTATGAACACTTTTATACTAATAGTTAATTATCATATACTTTATATCAAATATTTACATTGATAAAAGTGCAAGAAACATATACCTGGTTAAAACAAGTTAATGCAAGTTTTTGAAAGATGACTGCTTTTGTTGATGCTCTCAGTGAGGCTTACTGCAATACTTCAAAAACAAATGTAGTTGGTGAATTTGTACAATGGTGACTCAAAAATTTTCAAGGTTATGCATGCCAGAAAACTGGTTTTCATGCATACCAACTCAGTAGTGCCTTAGAAAAAGGTTTTCACTGCTGAGTTATTCATTTTTTTATTTTTTTTACCTCTCCTTTTCTCTCTCTTTTTTTTCTTTTTTTTTATTCTGATTATGCCCATGAAGGAATTCACAACCAAAATTTATTCATCTTTTTGTTTTCCGATTTTTTTGATTTTTTTTTGTATTTTTCTATTTTCTTGAAATCCATGATTATGCTCAATTTGTGGCAATTGTGGTGGAAGAAGGAATCTCTTCTACCTATTTTGCATCCAAGTTATCAAGTTGTTGCAATAACTCCTCTGTAGTCAGAGGTGTATGGTACACTTGAAGGTGATGTCCATTCACTACCAACTTTCTTCATGAATCATCAATGAGGGAGAGGCGAGCTACTCCGTTGTCAAATAATTCTTCAATCTGGTTCGGTCCAAGTCATCTAGTCCTTAGTTTTCTAGGGAATTCCACATAGCGAGAATCAAATAGCAAAGCCCAATATCCTTGCTAAAATTTTCTCTGTTGTAGGTGGCCATCATGCCACAACTTCCTCTGCTCCTGAATTACTTTAGTTTGGTGCAAAGCATCCAACCGAAGTTCATCCAATGCATGCAGCTATAGAACAACTAGTTCAGGTTGTCTGTACCTATGACAATTCAATTCCAATTTCCAATGTTGTGTGCAATGTTAGTAGCTCAAATTCAATAGGTAGGAGGGGATTTTTACCAAAAACCAGTTCATAAGGTGTGAATCCAAGTAGTGGATTTCCAAGTAGTATTGTAAGCCCAAACTGCTTCAGGTAATTTATCTAGCCAGTTTCTCCTATGAACAACTACTCTTTTCATCAAGATCCATTCCAATTCTCTATTTGTTACCTCAACTTGGCCATTTGCTTGTGGGTGGTAAGGTGATGATTTTCTATGTTTGATTTCATACAACTCTGTAAAAGCCTCAATAAATTTAGATGAAAATTGGGGTCCTTGGCCTATGGTGATAGATCGTGGAGCTCCAAATCTCTAAAAAATTTGGTTATACAAGAAATCAGCGACCTTCTCTTCACGAGCATGTTTGAAAGCATGCACCTCTACCCACTTTGTTAGGTAATCAGTGCATACCAGAATATGCATCTTTCCTTGAGAAGGTGGATCAATAGGTCCCACAAAATCAAGCCCCCACCTCTCAAATGGTTCTAAAACCACTTGAAGCTGTAGTGGTATTTCATTTGTGTGAGTGGGTTTCCTCATTCTTTGGCATGCATCACAATGCCTAATGTACTTCTTCACATCATTGTGAAGAGATGGCCAATAATATCTTGTTCCTAAAATTTTCCTAATTGTGCTTTTTACAGAATAGTGTCCACCAGAGGGTTCATCATGACAAGCCCTAAGGATATCATATACCTCATCCTTTTGAATGCACCTACCTAACACATGGTCAGGACTGCTCTTGAAAAGCATACCTTGAATCCATTCAAAAGAAGAGCTTTGTTTGATCAATTGTTTTCTTTGTTTGGAAGTAAAATGTGGGGGAACTTTTCCTGTGACTAAATAGTTGGCTATATTTGCAAACCAAGGTGATTGGACAGATAGAGCAAATAATTTTTCATTAGGAAAAGTGTCCTCCACTAATTTCCCTTCCTCTGTGTTCTGTAACCTGGACAAAAAATCTTCTACAACATTAGTTTTTCTTGGTTTATTGATTATTGTCATATCAAATTCCTACAGCAACAGTAACCAACGGATAATCCTTGCACTCACCATAGCCTTATTCATAAAATATTTAATGGTTGTGTGATCTGTGTGAATGAATATTTGATAACCTGTGATGTAATGCCTGGATTTATTGATGGCATAGATTACTGCCAAGAATTCTTTCTTAGTTATGGTATAATTTTTTTTATCTTCTATTAAGTTCTTGCTAATGTAGTAGATAGCATAGTGTTCACCATTGTCGATTTGTCCCAATGCTGCTCCAATTGTAGTATTGGAAGCATCAGTCTGTATGTGGAATGGTAATGTCTAGTTAGGTCTTGTTAACTGTTGTGACTATTTCACAACTAGCCCCTAAGCTTGGGGACCCACATTTTTTTGATAAATTTTTGGTGTGGTTTTTTTTGTCTATTAATGTGTTTGTAATTCAAACATTAACTTTTGGGTTAATTCATGTTTAAAAAAATAAATAAACTAAAAAAAAAAAGGAATAAAAAAAAATAATAATAAATAAATTAATAGAACAAAAGAAAGAAAAAAGAAAAAGGGAATAAGTAAAAATATTTTTATATATATATATATATATATATATATATATATAAACAAATGAACATAAAATAAAAACAAAAAAAAACAAAAAAATAATAATAAAAATAAAATAGGATTATTTTTAGCTTTTTTGTTTTTTGTTAGTTTTTAATTTTTTCATGTTGGTTTAAGTAAAGTTTAGTTTTTTGTTTTTTTTTGCAAGGTATTGCATATGGAAGAAAGGAAGAGAGAAACGAAAAGCCATGGAGGAGAAACGAAAAGTCATGGAGGAGAAAACGAAAAGCCATGGAGGAAAATCTTTAAATACCCATTGAAATGCATGCACAGGAGAGGAACTTTTGGCATGGCCAAATGCGGCAAAATTTGATGTGTAAAAGAGGAATATAATTTGAATGGGAAAGCTTCTTTTCAGAAATTTCAGGCCTTGTTAGCAAGAAAGAATGAGAAATTTTCTGCATGCTCTATTTTAATTGTTTTATCTTTCCCCTTCCAAATTTCAGATTTGTATGTGAAATTTACGCCATGGGATGGGTTATTTCATGTGAATGTTTGCAATTTGGAAATTATTTTAAACCCTAGAAGTCAAGCACTTAGTTTACTTTGATTGTGTGTAGTACGGATCAAATAGGCTAGGTTGCATGTATGAAACTCTCACGTATTCGGTTTTTGCAGGACGGGGTGCTATCAAACTGAAGGAGCTTTTGCATTGCTGCATTTCCAGCAATTATTTGATGCAAAATTTTAATTTTCTGTTCTCAAAAATTTTAATTTTCAGAATTTTTTTCCTATTTTCGGGCATTAAAATAAACATTAAAAAAATTTCAAAATCCAAAAATAATTTCACCATTGCGTAGATTATAATTCAGAATTCCATTACGCACTTTGAAATTTCATTTTCGGAGTTGTTTAGTATTTTTTAAAATTCACCGAAGTTGCTGTTTTGTCACAGATTTCAAAAATCCGAAAATAGAAATTTTCCATTTTAAGGTCAAATTTCATTTTTCCAGTTTTGTTTTGCATTCATGAGCCTATGATGACATTCCCTTCATGGAAATTCCAATTTCATTGAAGGAGTGATGTTTTATGGCATTTACATAAATTTCCATTTTTGGCCTAAAATTACCCTTTCTTCATAAAAACTCCAATTTTACGAAAGAGGGGTAATTTGAGCATCAAACTGAAGGAGCTTTTGCATTGCTGCATTTCCAGAAATTATTTTGATGCAAAATTTCAATTTTCTGTTTTCTGAAATTTTTATTTCAGAATTTTTTCCTATTTTTAGGCATTAAAATAAACATTAAAAAATTTTCAAAATCCAAAAATAATTTCACCATTGCGTAGATTATAATTCAGATTTCCATTACGCACTTTGAAATTTCATTTTCGGAGTTGTTTAGTATTTTTAAAAATTCACCGAAGTTGTTGCTTTGTAACAGATTTTAAAAATCCGAAAATAGAAATTTTCCATTTCAAGGTCAAATTTCATTTTTCCAGTTTTGTTTTGCATTCATGAGCCTATGATGACATTCCCTTCATGGAAATTCCAATTTCATTGAAGGAGTTATGTTTTACGACATTTTCACAAATTTCCATTTCGGGCCTAAAATTACCCTTTCTTCATAAAAATTCCAATTTTACGAAAGGGGGATAATTTGAGTATTATATTGAAGGTCTTTGCCTTAAAGCACTTAATTGTTCATCTTGATGAAAATTTGATTTCATTTAAGAGGGATAAGTTAAAGTGACATTTTGAAGATTCTATTCATCATTGAGGATTTAATGCAAGATAAAATCCATTTTAAAACCATCAAGATAAAAGGAATTAAAGCACTACATCGTGGTCATATGAGGGCCAACTCACATTTGATTTATTTTGGTTCAATGAACAATCACTAAAGTTTCATGGTAAAATAAACCAACATTGCCCCTTGTTTACGCTTACTTGCAATCACTAAGGTGTTCCAAGCATTTAAATTGAATATCTTTATTTGAGATTACTAATGCACATATGCAAATGCTAATATAACGGAGACCTTGGAGAAGTTGTTTGTTTAACTTCTTTGCAAGAGGGGATTTGGAATCCAAATCCTAAGGGAGAGTGTACTTTCACAATTGGGTGAAAATACCACTCAACATTTTGGCGCTAGAAGGAGGGCTTGAATTGGTTTATTTTAGTATGATTTAAATGCTATAGGGATTTAAATTTTGAATATTTCATGCCCTATTGATTATTATCTGTAGCCCTCTTTTAATATTACAACTTGGTACTGTTAAAAGGAGGACATGAATTGCTATGCATTGTTCTAACGCTTTGATTGTTCATACAGGAATAATGGGATTTGATTTGATGTTAAAAAAAATAAAAATAAAAAATAAAAATAAAAAATAAAATTTTTGGGTATTAAAGTTATATTCTTTAAGATTCACTAATGGCTATGTTTTCACCATGGATGACAGGTAGCCCATTGAACACACCAGGAGTTCAACATTATTTGCCCGTCGGTTGGGAGAGTTGTCTTCCTCGATTTTTGTCTAATGGGACAAATACTGCAGGAGAACACATTCGAGCATTCAAATTTGTTGTGAATCACTTAACAATTTGGCATGATGATGTTGTTTGTAAAATGTTCCCTTACACCTTGGACAAAGTGGCATTTGATTGGTTTACAAGTCTACCTTTAGGGTCTATCACTTCTTGGGCTCAACTAGAGGCAACATTTCTTAATCAATTCAACAAAAAGCAAGTTGACCCAATCCGCATATATGAGCAATTTTTCACCATCAGAAAAGGACCAAGTGAAAATGTGAAGTCATTTTCTGAAAGGTTCTTTGGATTATATGCTCAATTAGTGACATGTTATGTTTTGCAAGAAGAAGTGGCTCTCCAAATATATGTCAATGCTCTTGACCCACTCATTTCCACATATTTGCGAGGGATGCCCGGGATGCCCTTAATCACTTCTTTGTCTCAAGCCTATGCTCAAGCAATGGCAATTGAGCAACAATTGAGTTGTCAAAATTATGGTGTGGGTTTTGGATCATGTAATCTTCAATCATTTAATACTTCCTTTACCCACCCAATGATTTATCCACCTCAACCAAATTCGAATGTGAATCAATTTCAGAATCAACAATCATTCCCAAGCTTCAATCAATTTCAAAATCCTCAACTTACTATGCAAGATCAACCATCTTTCTTAAGTATGAATCAACTTCAAAGTACTCATCTTGATTCAAAAGATGGTTCTAAAATCGATTTTAATGATTTTCATAAGAAGATGATTTTAAGCAAGGGAGGAGTGCTAGATCCAACTAGTATTGAAACATGTGACAAATTGGAAACCCTTGACTCACCAAAAGATGAATTCTATGAGGATGAATTTGTTTCGGATGACATTGTTGAAAATGATGGCCAAGAAAATTCACACCTTCCAAATTGTGATAAAATTGAATCATGGGTTACAAATTTGGATTATGATAGCCTTATCAATTTGAATACAAGCAATAACCCAATTTTGGAAGTAATTGAACCATCTAAGGAAGGTGAAGATAAATTTGATGAGAAACATGTTGATGAATTAAAAGATGAAGAAGAAATAGTTGAGCATCACAATTTAATTTTGAAAGATGATCATTATGATTCTTGGGAAGAGTATGCTCACTCCAAAATTGCTAATGAAATTTGTATGCCTATTGATATGCAAGATGATACAATTGCCCTTTCACATGAGGATATTACAAGTCTTGTGCAATCTGAAAATGTTTTGGAAGAAGGATTGGAATCTCATCAAAGGTTTGAGAAGGATAATGATGTTACTACCATGGATCAAGAAGGAGAATCAATTGTTTTTGTTCCCCTTGAGGGGCAAGAAATAGAAAATCTTGATCCACCTATTGTTTCTACAATGTCCATGCCATCTCAAAATGATGAAATTACAAAACCTAAGTGGTGTGGGTTTGATACTATTGATGATCCTAATGAAAATATGAATTTTGAGGCAACTCAAGCCATTGATCATGGAAAGGTGTCACGTGACACATATCTTGAAAAGCTAGGCTCTTGTTTTGAAAAGGATGGATGCATGTTTGATTGGGTGCCTAACTTTGGTGTTTTTGAACAGGTGTTGGATGATGAAGAAGACAATGAGGAAGAAGAAAAAGCTACTAACACTCATCAAGTTGTGGTAAATTCTAACCATGATGGGTTGAGTAGGGATGACAAGGTGAAATCTTTACCTTTGGTAGTAGCTACCAAAATTTCAAATGATGGATTACATGATGTCCCTTTGGATGCTAATGTCATTAATGATGAAATGTCAAATCTTGGTGATGTTTGTCAAGTCTTGATTGATTTGGATTGCTTTAAAATCTTGAAAAATATTTTGAATTCAAGACTTTTAGAAATAGGCTCTTGTTTGCAATATTTCACATTTGAAAAGGAAAGCCTACTTCTAAATTATGAATGGAATGATGAAATTTGCGCTTTAAAGAATAGGCATGATAAAATTGAAAATCAATCATTGTCTGATCAATTTAAAATTTTGAATCTCACCTATATGAATACTAATGAAACTAAATTTAATTGGTGGGGTGAGAGAGGGAAGTTGAAATTTGTTGCATTGCTTGGTATGATCTTATTGTCGTTGGGGGATTCCTACAACATTTGGCGTGTGTATGGTGACATATGTCTTTTGAAATGCTCTAATCATGTTTGGGATCCAGGAAAGTAATAGTCCAAGCTTGGCATCATCTTGTACTATATTGTATATAAATTTTAGTTTTGGTTTTGGTTTGTGTTTTCAAGTTCGTTTTTTGAAGTTGCTATTTGGATTTGGATTTAAGTTGTGTGTTGACCCTTTGGATTTTTTTGGTTTGTTTAAAATATATATATATATATATATATATATATATATATATATATATATATATATGTGTGTGTGTGTGTGTGTGTGTGTGTGTGTGTTTTTTGAGATGTCAACTTATGCCTAAGATCAGGAGAATATGAAACATTGGAATTGTGTTGTAAAAGCTCCACATGTAATACAAACAGTTAATTTATATCATTTGAAACTTGTGATGCATGAAAGAGTCAGTTTTGCATGACAAATCATTTCATTTGCAATTCAAGAAATAATACATTCATTTTCCATCTCACTTTTCATACATTTCATCTTAGTGGCATATGCATCTTAGGTGCAAATTATTTAAGTATGTCAAATCCTCTTAGGGTTATGTTATAACATAAATGTAAGTAAATCCTAAGGTTGGAAACTGAGCCTTGAAATATCTAGAACCAAGCACGTTTCATACATTAAAAAGGATCTTGAGCAAAATGATCAAAACCTAACTTGGAGGAAAAGGTTGGGCGAAAGAAGTTTTTGTCTATCCTATTATGCAACATGATCCTTAAAACAATGGTTGTCACCACTTCCATAGAGCTTAAAGCCTAAAATCAAAGTAGTAAGGATAGGATTAAATCCTCATCAAACTTAGGTTGAGGATCCAATTCCCCAAAGCTTTGATTTGACCCACATGGAGTAGTAAGGATAGGGTATAAATTCTCATCTCGCTTAGGTTGAGAATCTGATTCCCCAAAGCTCTTATGTCTCATTTCATAGTAAATTTTGGATTGTAAGGATCGTACTACTTGTCCTCTGCAAAGGATGGGTAGTCATCCCCAAGGTCTAAACGTCAAAATTAATATTTTCCATTTACATTTAAATCTTGGATTGTAAGGATCGTACTATTTGTCCCTAACCGGGATGGGTAGTCATCCCCAAGGTCCAAGAAGTAAAAATAATTTTTTTCCATCTCATCTTTATATGGGATTGTAAGGATCGTACTACTTGTCCTCTCGCAAAGGATGGATAGTCATCCCCAAGGTCCAAAGAAATGAAGATAAGTTTTGGATTGTGGGGTTAGATATGCCCATGCATGGCAACATGTCTTGTCTAAAAAACAAGACCACCGATTGTCTAGAGGGTTAGACTAGCATGACCATTTCTTCCATAATTGGTTTAATTATTTTGCTCAAAGTGAGGTAAAGAATTCTAAATCGGAATAGTAAGGATAGGGTTAAACTCTCATCTCGGTTGGTTGGGAGTCCGATTCCCCAAAGTTCCGATTTCACATCCACTCGCACATGGGTTCAAGATAGTAGGGACTCACAACCAACTTTGGGATATAATGAACCATTCACTAGTGGATCCTAAGAGGGTTTGGCGATCTTGAATGTTTGTACATAATACTAGAAGAGTGACTATGCATTTTATAAAAGCAAAATCTCATGGCATATTCATTAGGGTACGCAAATCATTCACAATTTCGCATATGCATTCATGCAAAATCGATGATGGAATGTGGATCAAATTCAAATGATGAGGAAAGAAATTCATTGCACACACCGAGCTAATGCTTAGCGATTCGATGTTTCATGTATTTTTGATCTATTGGCATTCTTTGGATATTTGTTGATGCTTGTGTTAAATTTTTGAAGTGTGTTTTCGGGTTTTCTTTTTGGGTTCTCATCGAAATGCTCAGGAGCATTTCCAAATAGAGTCGCCATTTGTTGTGACTATTTCACAACTAGCCCCTAAGCTTGGGGACCCACATTTTTTTGATAAATTTTTGGTGTGGTTTTTTTTGTCTATTAATGTGTTTGTAATTCAAACATTAACTTTTGGGTTAATTCATGTTTAAAAAAATAAATAAACTAAAAAAAAAAAAGGAATAAAAAAAAAATAATAATAAATAAATTAATAGAACAAAAGAAAGAAAAAAGAAAAAGGGAATAAGTAAAAATTATATATATATAATATATATATATATATATATATATATATATATATATATATATAAACAAATGAACATAAAATAAAAACAAAAAAAAAAAAAAATAATAATAAAAATAAAATAGGATTATTTTTAGCTTTTTTGTTTTTTGTTAGTTTTTAATTTTTTCATGTTGGTTTAAGTAAAGTTTAGTTTTTTGTTTTTTTTGCAAGGTATTGCATATGGAAGAAAGGAAGAGAGAAACGAAAAGCCATGGAGGAGAAACGAAAAGTCATGGAGGAGAAAACGAAAAGCCATGGAGGAAAATCTTTAAATACCCATTGAAATGCATGCACAGGAGAGGAACTTTTGGCATGGCCAAATGCGGCAAAATTTGATGTGTAAAAGAGGAATATAATTTGAATGGGAAAGCTTCTTTTCAGAAATTTCAGGCCTTGTTAGCAAGAAAGAATGAGAAATTTTCTGCATGCTCTATTTTAATTGTTTTATCTTTCCCCTTCCAAATTTCAGATTTGTATGTGAAATTTACGCCATGGGATGGGTTATTTCATGTGAATGTTTGCAATTTGGAAATTATTTAAAACCCTAGGAGTCAAGCACTTAGTTTACTTTGATTGTGTGTAGTACAGATCAAATAGGCTAGGTTGCATGTATGAAACTCTCACGTATTCGGTTTTGCAGGACGGGGTGCTATCAAACTGAAGGAGCTTTTGCATTGCTGCATTTCCAGCAATTATTTGATGCAAAATTTTAATTTTCTGTTCTCAAAAATTTTAATTTTCAGAATTTTTTCCTATTTTCGGGCATTAAAATAAACATTAAAAAAATTTCAAAATCCAAAAATAATTTCACCATTGCGTAGATTATAATTCAGACTTCCATTACGCACTTTGAAATTTCATTTTCGGAGTTGTTTAGTATTTTTTAAAATTCACCGAAGTTGCTTTTTTGTCACAGATTTCAAAAATCCGAAAATAGAAATTTTCCATTTTAAGGTCAAATTTCATTTTTCCAGTTTTGTTTTGCATTCATGAGCCTATGATGACATTCCCTTCATGGAAATTCCAATTTCATTGAAGGAGTGATGTTTTATGGCATTTACATAAATTTCCATTTTTGGCCTAAAATTACCCTTTCTTCATAAAAACTCCAATTTTACGAAAGAGGGGTAATTTGAGCATCAAACTGAAGGAGCTTTTGCATTGCTGCATTTCCAGAAATTATTTTGATGCAAAATTTCAATTTTCTGTTTTCTGAAATTTTTATTTCAGAATTTTTTCCTATTTTTAGGCATTAAAATAAACATTTAAAAAATTTCAAAATCCAAAAATAATTTCACCATTGCGTAGATTATAATTCAGATTTCCATTACGCACTTTGAAATTTCATTTTCGGAGTTGTTTAGTATTTTTAAAAATTCACCGAAGTTGTTCGCTTTGTAACAGATTTTAAAAATCCGAAAATAGAAATTTTCCATTTCAAGGTCAAATTTCATTTTTCCAGTTTTGTTTTGCATTCATGAGCCTATGATGACATTCCCTTCATGGAAATTCCAATTTCATTGAAGGAGTTATGTTTTACGGCATTTTCACAAATTTCCATTTCGGGCCTAAAATTACCCTTTCTTCATAAAAATTCCAATTTTACGAAAGGGGGATAATTTGAGTATTATATTGAAGGTCTTTGCCTTAAAGCACTTAATTGTTCATCTTGATGAAAATTTGATTTCATTTAAGAGGGATAAGTTAAAGTGACATTTTGAAGATTCTATTCATCATTGAGGATTTAATGCAAGATAAAATCCATTTTAAAACCATCAAGATAAAAGGAATTAAAGCACTACATCGTGGTCATATGAGGGCCAACTCACATTTGATTTATTTTGGTTCAATGAACAATCACTAAAGTTTCATGGTAAAATAAACCAACATTGCCCCTTGTTTACAATTACTTGCAATCACTAAGGTGTTCCAAGCATTTAAATTGAATATCTTTATTTGAGATTACTAATGCACATATGCAAATGCTAATATAACGGAGACCTTGGAGAAGTTGTTTGTTTAACTTCTTTGCAAGAGGGGATTTGGAATCCAAATCCTAAGGGAGAGTGTACTTTCACAATTGGGTGAAAATACCACTCAACATTAACACATGTGCAGTTACTAATTTTTCTTTCAGAGCTTCAAATGATTCTTGACACTTTGTAGTCCAAGATAATTCAGAATATTTAGTCAATAGGGCAAACATGGGATGGCCTATTGTGCTAAAGTTGGGAATAAACCTACGATAATAACCAATGTGTCCTAGGAAGCTTCTGACATTAGTCTGAGTTTTAGGAGGGATAATGTTCTTGATAATTTCCACCTTCTTTGGATCAACCTGGATCCTTTGAGGAGAGATGTGATGACCAAAAACTATTCCTTCCTCCATCATCATAGAACATTTGTCTGGATTTAAGGATAACTAGTAGGTTTCACAATGAGTTAAAACTTTATCAAGGTGTTCCAATGTAAAGTCAAAAGTCTATCCACGGACTATGAAATCATCCATGTATATTTCAACACTGTTGGTAGTCGAGATCGAGAAAATATGGCTAACACTGCTCGTTGAAATGTTGTTGGGGAATTAAACAAACCAAAAGGTAAGACCCTATAGGCAAATGTTCTCCATGGACAGGTAAAGGTTGTTTTCTCTTGATCTTCAGGTGCAACCTAAATTTGATTATATCCACTAAATCCATCAAGAAAATAAAAATATTTCTTTCCAGCAAGAGTATCTAACACCTGATCTATGAATGGCAATGGAAAATGATCTTTGTATGTCACTTTGTTCAGTTCTCTATAGTCTATTCATACTCTCATTTTTTCATTTTTCTTAGGCACTATAACCAATGGAGAGACCCATCGACTATCAGAAATTGGGTAAATGAATCCTACTTCTAGAAGTTTTTCAAATTCTTCTTTCACAATATCCCTCAAGGCAGGATTCAGTATTCTCTAAGGTTGTCTTACAAGCTTGACATCTTCAGTATAAATTCTATGAGTACATACATCAGGGTGAATCCCTGACATATCTTTGTAATCCAAAGCAAAAGCATGGATATGCTTTTGCAAAAAAGCTATCAATTTTTCTTCCTCTTCCCTAGTAAGCTGGCTATTTATGTTTAGAAATTTGCCTAGCTAGACTTCTATTTGTTTTGTATTTGGAAGGACTAAATTTACTTCTTCACAATTGTTGACTAGGGAATTAAGAGGACAATGATGAGATGGGAGGACATAAGAAGTTTCTATCTCATTGATTTTTGATGGAAGCATATCCTGTATGGAACAATGAGAAGGGAAGATCAAGTGATGGTGCCACCCATGTGGTAGTGAAACAGATGTTTCCTGTGATGGTATAGATGGCCTTTCTTCAGAACTCTGACCTTCTTCTCTCACTAGAAATTGATTGATATTTGTTTCTTCCTCTTCTAACCCTTGTTCATGTAGAACATTCATTAGGACTGTTTCATTTTCTAAAATTTTTGTGTCATGGAGGTCTTCTATGTGTTCCCTTACTACCAAGGTGGCTAGTGTGGAAATAACCTCTTCTGGTTCTTCATCCGAGTTAGGAAACCATAACTGACCTATGAAATTTCTTAAAGGTCTTGCAGGAGGATATAGAGAAATCTGTTTTAGGTCAATACCATTTGAAATTGTCATTTTTATAGATCTGCAGTCTATAAAGGCTGCTGCAGTTGCAAACCAAGGTCTTCCTAGGATAATGGGATAGCCATGTGCTGAGTTTATTGGTTGTAAAACCAAAAAATCTATAGGGTATTCCTAAGAATAAACTTCTATAGAGACATCTTCAATGATACCTTTAGGTTTTGCAACCGACCTATCAGCCATTTCTAAAACTGTGAATGTGGGGATGAGATGTTTGAGCTGTAATTGTTCCATTGTATCCTTGGTCATGATATTTATTGTAGCTCCTAGATCAACTAAGACATTTGATATTGGTACTGAGCTTATGATCACTATGATAACTAGACTTCCTGGGTCACTATACTTTGGAGGTACTAGTTTTCCTGACAAGAGATCAGCTATCTTTCCTTCAACATGAACAGTTTTAGGAAATGCTTTCTTTTTTCTTCTTGCTCTTATGTTGCACAAATATCGGATAGTTCTTTTAATCACAGGTATATCCTTAATGGCTTGCAATAAGTGTAGTGATATGGTTAATTTTTTGAGTTCTTTCACTAACTCTGATTTAGAATTTTTTTCTATAGTGTTAAGTCTCTCAGGGTATGGAATTATCCCTGATGAAGGTAACTATTCTGCCTGTGGTTCTATTTTTTCTTCTTCTTCTTCCGTTGTTGGTTTGACTTTGCTTTGTTCAATAGGTTCTTGAATTTCATCTTCTTTCACTTCAATTATAATGATTTTAGGTAAAAATTTCCCTGAACGTAGTTGTATGATGCTACAATCCAAAATTTGCATATATGAATTTCCTTCAAAATCAGCCATATAGGCAGGAGCTGCTCACCTTATGTTATTTGGCTTTATTATAGGTTGAGCTAGTAATTGAGGTTGTTTCACCTTTTGCATTTGTTGATTTGGTTTTCCTTGAAAATTTTGATTTGGTGCAGGCAACAAATTTTAAGTTTGACCTTGATTTCTTTGTTGCCTTATATAGGACTGGTATTGTTGACCCCACTGCTATTGATTTTGCATCCAAGATGGATTACTTTGATTCTGAGTCCATGGTGGGTTATTTTGATTCCATAATGGGTTATTCTAGTTTTGATTCTAGGATAGATTATTCCAACCTGTCTGTGGGCATTCTTGAGAATTTGTCCATTGAGAATAATTCTAAGGATGTTGGGGTGGTTCTGACTGTCCCCAAGACATGTTTCCATGGTTTTTTCCCCAATTTGTAGGAAAACAAGGGGTATTTTTATACTGTTGAAAGTTTCCCCCTTGTCTTGGTCCCACATAATTGAGTTATTTTGTTTGATTTTCTAGGACAATTTTTAGTTGTGGTAGCAGATGACATTTGCCAGTCAAATATCTTTTTGAGCAAATACTATAAATGGTTGAAGTGGATGTTTTGTTTAGAGGACATTCCTATAAGGCATGTTTATTCATTCATCTTGGGCAATAAATTTCTAAAGGTTCTATGGTTTTTGCTTTAGTAGATATTTCCCCTAGAGTTGTGTTTAATTGTACCAAGATATCAGTCTTAAAATTTACAAGTTCCTCTATTAGGTCCTTCACATCAGTGCCATTTGTACTCTTTTTCTTTCTTTTCTGCCTAGTGTGAGAGTAATTTCTAAAAATATCCACAATCTCATCCATGTTATGAGTACTTACATCCCAATTTCCCATCAAATCTAATACCTCTTTGGATTCATCTTGTAATCCTCTTAGAAAAATGTTTTTACACAATTTTGGTTCTCCTATTCCACACATTCTTTGAACAAACACAAATCTATCAAGGTAATATTCTAATATTCTAATGTTTCATCATATTCTTGTTTAATGTTTCCTATTCCTTACTCGACAATACTCTTGATACTTGTCTAAAAACATAGTCTCCCTTTGATCCCAGGTTTGGATGGAATCTTGTTGTAAGCTCATGAACCAGCGTAATGCTAAGTCCTTGAGTGTTTAAGGAAAAACCTTGAGTTTCTAATTATCATTTATATAGTCATAGGTTTGACACACTACTTTAAACTCAAAAAAGAACTGATCAGGATATTTAGATGCAACACCCCATAAGGTTGGAAGCACTGAAGGTGAGATTGTTTTCATGGGAGAGTTTTGTGTGGGATTAAGAAGAATAGGATATTTAAATGTTCTAGGAGGTTGGAGCACATCTTGATCATCTTGATCATTTTCATTATGGACATGACCATGTTGGTCATCCCCATCTGGATTGCCTCTTTCTACCATAATTTTAGTTCTTCAAAAATAGTTAAACCTATCCAAATTTCTTTCTCAAGAGGTCCAAAACCTTATGTTGATAATGAGTCTGGTAATTTTTCTTGCTTAAGAGATTATGATGATGATGAATCTGGTGGTTTTTGTTTTAGTTTTTCTGGTAGTTCAAACATAGGTGATTCACCCCTTAGGCATGAATATCTTCTTAATGGAATAAGCCAGGGATATCTTTGGATAATTTTTCCTTCTTCATCCCTAGGCCTACTCATTCATGCCTACTCCTTAATGACATAAATTATAAGTCAATAATTATTACTTAACCAACTGTTATATTCAGATTTTATCCTAATTTTTCACAACTCAGTATAATTAACAACTATTGAGATGTTGACATCTTCTAACAACACTCTCCCCAGCAACGGTGCCAAAATGATACACTGTTGTTAAGCACATCATTAATTCTCAATGAATTTGTCAATCTAGGGTAGTGTACAAGGCTATCTACGAAAGAAGTGAACAGGGCATTAATTTAAGGTCAATTAGGAGCAACAAGTCTTATTGGTGGAACTAATTGTGTGGGGGTTTTTAGGTCTTTTCTACCTCTAAATTTCATAAATTGAACTTTAATCTAATTGCAAGAATGAAGACTAATTGCTGATTACAAAAATGAAACCTTAGTTACAATTGCAAGAATGAAATCTGATTAAATTGCAGAATTAAAACCCTAGTTACAATTGCAGAATTGGAAACCTAATTACAATTGCAAAATGAAAGTCTATTTACTCTTGCAATGATGAAAACTAAAATTAAGTCCTATCAATACTCTGTAATAGAAGGTTGTCAATATTCTGTGTAGGGGTTGACAACAAAAACAATAATGCAAGAAAATTGCAAAAAACTATAAATTGCTGAAAATGGAAATTGCAGTAAATTGGAAAGTTGTTGGAAAGTAAAAAGACTAATTAGATCTACTGCTAATCACATCACAAAATTATCTTGAACAAAAAATAAATGATTAGAACTGAAATGGATGTTAACTACTACAAAATAATGAAATTGACAAGTTTCACAACTTATTCTACTGCAACAAATCTAAATAAAACATGTCTGTTAGTCCTCCTCCTAGGTATGGAAGTGGCCAACCTCCTTTTCCAGAAGAAGGTATGAGTTCCTCTCTCTCTAAATCTTACTCACACTC
The DNA here is from genome assembly GCA_028583015.1 of Wollemia nobilis. Lineage (NCBI taxonomy): Eukaryota > Viridiplantae > Streptophyta > Pinopsida > Araucariales > Araucariaceae > Wollemia > Wollemia nobilis. Next base: position 30,397,260 of record JAQPPZ010000523.1, read on the forward strand.
AAAAATAATAGAATGAATAGAAAAACTTGTACTTTATTGATTCAGAACATGATTACAAATCTCGCTGCTAAAACCTATTACAGAACTGTAACAGTCTTAGTTTTCTCGCTTATTCTCTATCTATATTTTCTCTACTACTATTTCTACTATTATTATTATTAGCTCAACCTAGATAAGAGCTATCTTTTATAGATGCCTAAAATATAATTACAACATAAAATATTCTCTACAAATCAATTCATGTTATTCTGCAGTATTCCTTGGGTTTATCCTAGAAGAGGATCTTTTCCATAAATTATGGCTTTGGACATCAAGGACGGAAAATTTAGATGGGAGATATTTTCATTTAACCTCCTCAGCCTTCTTTCTCTTTTTCCACCATAAAAAATCAGTCAATAGGTCAAAAAGTGCTTTTTGTTCTCAATTCGGAGCTAAGTGGCTCAATCTGAAGATATTCGCTCAATCCGAAGACTGTATTTCTCAATCCAAATATCTTCAGAATGACAAACTATGTAATCTTCAATTGATTTCAGCTGCATTTCTCAGGTGGATTAGTCCTCAGGATCAGATTACAATAGCCTTTATTCCTCTTCATGTGTGAATTCCATGCCTTGCCATTCATTGGTAGTTGGCTAGAATTTACACAGGAAACCGATTTCGCTACACGATAATGAGCTTCTTTGCACTATTTGCTAAATTCAAAGAAATTAATGCTTGAGAGAAATAAAAATAATAATAGTAAAGTGTTGCTATCAGCCTAAGCATATCCTTTATGTAACAGGTCATGGCAAAGTGACATAAAACTACACAAAAATTGTAAAAATCAGCATATAATATTCCAAACACATCAATCATGCAAACAATTAATACACATCATATTATATCAACTTAACTAATATATAAATTAAATTAAAAAGTTTTAGGTAATTTTTAGTTGTTCAAAACATGCTATGATGGAGGCATTTCCAGGCCTCGTCAATGGTAATAACAAAAAGCCTATGGATTGTGGTCCTATGGGAGAGGGCGATTTGGATCAAGTGGTTGGACATTTGGAAATTGTATGAGACCACCCTTGGTCATTATATGAAATAGAGTGGGCATGGGCTCATATAAAGGTTTCCAATTATGTGGAGGGTAAGGTGGACGTGGATTGTGGTCTTGGTATGAATTATATTGAGGTGGGCAATTTTGTGGTTGTGGATTAGGAAGAAGCATAAGATTAGCTTGGAATTGATTATGAGGAGATCATGGAGGAGTGGGTTGTGGAGCTTGCACAGATGCCACTTGTGTGGGTGTATATGGATAATTGAGAAAAAACCAATTGGTTTGTGGCGTCACATGGTAGGTGGTATATATGGAGGGCAATTATAGTGGTAATTGGTGGGGTAGAGTTGCTTTTTATGCAACTTGATTTTTTCCATAACTAGTTGTATGTAGATCCAAAGCATGCAGTTGCTCCTACATAACCTAAAAATTGCTAGATAGCATGGTAGTGGTTTATGGAGGGGTGTGAAATGGTGGGGGTGGTGTGGATGTAGGAGGTGGTTGTGATGAGGTATGCGCGTAATCCAAATGTGGTAGGTACTACAACTGTTGTTCCTCCTACTGCTGGAGTAGGTGCTGACATTGAGTGGTAATATGGTTCAAGAACCTGATATGGATGAGGTGAAATATATGAATCTTGGGACATAGGTGGTGGCTACTATGATGGGTCATAATATCCAAGGGGTGATGGGCTTGGGATCTGTTGTTGTTGTTGTACATCATAGTAACCGAGAGGTGACTGGTCAGGCTAGGCATATGCTGTTGTTGTTGCACATACTAAAAGTGGATTGTGCCTGAGCAGTAGTAGTGGATGACCATGTGGGTGGTGTGGTAAAAAAGGCTAGAGATGTTTAAGAAGGGGGCAGAATAGAAGTGGATGTGTGCAAGGAAAACTACTACAAAGTAGTGGGTGGTATGGATGAGGACTAAGGTGGAGCAAATGGGGTAGTGAACAAAGAATCTGGATGGATTGAATATTGAGGTGGAACACCTTGGTAGGTGGGGTGCAATGGAGGTTGTCGATATGAAGGAGGAGGGGGTAAACAAAATGTATTGGGAGGCACTGATGGGGGACCATATGTGGAAAATTGAGGATAAGTGGTAGGTGGAAATGTGGTGAATTATGAGGTGGGCAATGGTGACCATGGGGTGAAGGATGTAGGTGGTGGAAAATCCTAGATGGAGTTGTTTGTGATACATGGTGAAGCGATGTGGTAACTTTGATATGGGTGTGAATAATATGCTGGTGGACTAAAGGATGGAGTCTGAGATGAAGGTGGGTGACTAGATGAGGCCTGCTGAGATACCGATATCTACGATGAATATTATATGGAGGAAGAAGAAGTGGAAATCATACTGAATAACTACACAGTGGTAAAAACATCCGAGATGATTCAAGAAATGACAATATCATCACCTAAGAGGGGTAAAGAGTTGTAGCACCCTAAAATTGGTGCAATAAAACCTTAAATAATTACAATTACTCTAGTAAATATTCAAATTCAAATTTTAACCCCCAAAACTGCTTCCAAACCGTCGTTTAACCCATTTCCTCCTTTCCCATGCCATTTTTAGAGTTTGTTTTGACCGTTTGATGATATCATCGTCGATCAGACGATATCGCCTCAGATCGGACGATTTCGTCTAGACTAGGACGTCCAGACGATCTTGTCCCAAAATTAATTTTTCTCAATTAGCCTTTGTTCCAACGGCGTCTCTAATCCGGGCAGAAGCGTGTCTGCATCGTTAGAGACCCTCCTCATTGGAGATCTCCCAAATTGGGATGATCTCCAACCTCCTAACCTCCCTCCTAAGCCTATTTAAACTTAGGACTCCCCCTTGGCATCCCCCTAGCTGAAATTTCCTGTAACTTGACTTTACACGCACTAAAACATCCTGAATTACCATCTGCACTTGTCCTATCCAAATTTTGTTGCAGGAACCTTAGTATTTTTTAGCCAGAGCAAGCTCAGTTCGTCGTGGACGATCCTGTTCAATTCGAGATGATTTCGTACCAATCCGAGATGATTTTGACTGCAATCAACGTTGGGGGCAATCAGTGCCTAGAGTTTGCATTTTTCTCTTCTCATCTGCTGTTTTATTCTGCATCTAGTCAGTTTGTTCATTATTTTCTATTATTCTGCATCTTGGAGTTCACCCATGTAGTTTAATTGCATAATGAAATCATGATTAACTATTAAAACATTGTAATTTGCTTGCATTCCTATTTAGGATTATCTTATTAACATTCCTATTATTGTTTCACATCATTGCCCTCTATTTGTATTGCTATATTTTCTGTATTCTGTGCCTATTTATCTGTTTGCAGGTCTCTAACGAATTCGTCTGATGAATTCGTCAGATCTCAGACGATCCTGTAGGTCGGAGACGATCCCGTCAAATTCCAGACGATCTGGACTACTTCAAAAATTAGAATCTCCATCAGACATCCGGATCAGGTATGGCTCTATAATTTAGCCTTTTCTCTCTATTTTTTGTTCAAATATGCTTGTTGTATTTCATTTAGTCTGCATTTTCATAATAGAACAACTTAGATTCATTTGGCCAAACCTAGGACTCGAATGTTTAAAGATAAAACTGAACACATTAAACACATTCCCAACCTAGGCGTGGAAACTGCCATTCAAATGTTTCTTGGTGAACCCACCATCCGTCAAAAAATCACCATAATACACCTCCCCCGAGAGGTGGGACCTTCACAAGGCCTCTCAGTCCGAGGTACCACGCCATCCTTTTCCCATCCTCCTTTCGGGCACGGATCCTATAGCCTGAAGGTAAGGATGCAAAAAATTTGGAGCGATACATTTTGGTGAACCCGACGTGAATGCATTTAAAACCTTTTGAAAAAAAAAAAAAAAAAACCAAAAACATAGATGCATTTCAAATCATTTAAAACTAATAAGTTGCATATCATGTTTAGATGGTAGCTCCTAAGAAAATATTAGCAGTTACTATAAATGTTGAAAACCAATTAGCAGCCATAGAAATCAATTCTGTGCTTAGTGTGCTCGAAACAGATAGAAATCAACTTTTGTGGGATGAACTTGATAGAAGACTAGGTGTCATTTCATCTAGGTCAACAAAACTTAAACAAATCAAGAGGCTTGTCCTAGATAGAATCCTGGATCCTCATCAACTCGTCTTTTATCATGAACTTTAGAGAGCCTGCCATAGATGGTTAGCTTATAGGAGAGCTCTTGTGTCTTCAGAATTGTTCACCTTTGAGGAATACCTCGAGAACGCAGCCACTATACACCAATTCCTAGGTCATATAGAAGACCAAGAGGTTGTTCTTATGGATAGGGAAAGATGGAATAGAGTTCCTCGAGCTATGTTATATCGAGAGTATTGCCATGAGCTTTACTTCTATCAACCAGAATCTGAGACAGATAATATCACTATAGCCCTTTTCATTAAATTCTTGAAAGAAAATTTTCAATTTGAAGAACACTTCATGACTCCTGAAGAACTTGAGCCCATTAATGACATTTATAAATTATTTATAGAAAACTAGATCATTGCTTTCATTATTATTTCTTGCATTTATTGTGTTGTTTGTTATCTTTACAATATTATTACAAAAACAAGAAAAACTAAAAAACATAACAAAAACCAAAACATTTCATTTTAAATATTGTAGTAGGTATATAATTAATATATACCTCTTAAGCTTATAGCATATATATATATATATATATATATATATATATATATATATATATATATATATATATATATATATTTGCTGAAATCTAAGTTAAGCACAATGCCTAAACTTAGGAATGGTAAACAAACTGAAGGAGAAGAAGAAGATTGGTTAGGAGACAAAACAAGAAACCCAAATGTCCTTCCTGAGGATCCAATCCCGGAAGAAGAAACTCTAGACCAGCAAGACGATGAGCTTGTCGTAGATGAACAAGAAGAAAATGTTAAGGAGGATGGATCCTCATCCCCTAGAGTAGCTCCAGATGGAACTATTGCTTTTGATAACTTAGATCATTTCTGGAAAATTTTCAATAATAACATTGGTGCTCTTAATATGGCAGTTCGTATTGATAAAGGACAAATTAGTGACACTCAAGCAGCCATGGAACATATGTTTGATGTGCACACTAATCCCTTGTCTTTTATTGATCAAGAAAGTGATAAGGCTGGACCATCCAATAGAGATATGGTCACTATGATTCAAAACATGCCAAAAAAATAGGTTACCCAACCTCCTAAGGAACTTGTTATTGAGCCTAAAATCATTCCCACACAAAAGAAAACTTCCTTCACTACTTTACTTCGCCAAACTATTGATCAATATGCTTCAAGTAAACAAAAACCTAAAATGAAGCCAAACACCAATTTTCAACAATCTGGAATACAACATAATACAACTTCAAAATTCCTTCATAACACCTTTCCTACCAACAATTTACACAATAGCAACATAGCATCTAATCTTCATGTCCCTCCATATGTTCACAAATCCCATATTAATGCCCTACCGAACCAATATGGTGGGCAAACTAGTAATCTGGAAGCCATGGTGAAACAGTTAGCTTCGCGTATGGACCAGATAGATCCCTACCGTCCCTCGTACAATTATCGAGAGATATGTAGTCAACCTTTGGATCCCATAGTTGTAGCACAACCGTACCCTAAGCATTTTCCCATGCCCATCCTGCCTATATATAAAGGAACCGAAGATCCCATAGAGCATCTTCGCATGTTTAGGATAGCATGTCATGATATATCACATGATGACTTGCTATTACTAAAAATGTTCCCAAAAAGTTTAGGTGGAATGGCATTAGAGTGGTACTATCAACTACCCACTCATTCTTTGAGAAATTTTGAAGAAACAGATGAATCTTTTGTCCATCAATTTAGTGCCTACATCGAGAGGCATGTCACCATTAAAGATTTATACAACTTAAAACAAGACAAAGATGAATGTTTTGCTGATTTCTTAGCTAGATGGAGGCAGTTGATAGGAAAATTGCACTTTGTGCTACCTTATAGGGAAATGTTGGACATTTTTATCAATAATTTGCAAGAACAAATATCTTATGAGTTATCAACTGCTACTTTAACTACCTTCGATCAAGCTATAGATTTAGCTCGAAGAGTAGAAGATGCCCTCATTAGGAGAGGCCAACTTAGGAAGAAGGATGATGAGAAAACCTCCAAAAATCAATATAAAAACAAACAAGTCGTAGGTGACGGAGTCACTGACAGCAAAAATGTTGCTAATATCAATGCAACGAAGACAACAAAAAAATTTATATTGAAACCTCCTGATAAACCTCCTCGAGAATTTACTAGATTGAATCAACCATTATCAACTATTTTACCTCAATTACTCGAAAGAGGTTTGATTCAATTACCAGCTATCCGGGAACCTGATCCAACCATACCCGGATATAGAGCTGACTTACACTGTGATTTCCATAGAGGACCTGGACACTCTACCAACGCTTGTAAAAGGTTGAAACATAAAATACAAGATCTGATTGATAATAATGAAATGGAGGTGCAAGCCTTCCAACCTAAACAAAATGCTCCTAATAACGCTCAAAAGAACATTCCCCAAAATCAAAATCAAAATGCTAATCAATCATTAGACATATTTCAACACCCTTTACCAAGACATGGTAAAGAGGTGGCCAATCAAATCGAACATCATAATGTTCCTCCTCCTACCCGATATGTAGGGACTATTAGTGGACAATTACCTGTTCAGGATCCTCAAACATTTGACACAACTTTATCCCTGGTCACGACCAGGCCCCTACATAATTTTCAAACTCCAGATCCTAGTGATGTAGAATCAGATACTGAAAGTGAAATAGACATCACCTCAAACCAATTGAATAGTTCTGAAAATGAATCAGATCCTATTCAACCCATCACAGATGCTATGGTTCCAGAAGAACCATTTCCTAGAAGAGTTACTACTCGACCCTCTTCTAATCAATTCCTCCCTAATGAACAAGCCATAAACGCTCAACCAAGACCAGTTCAGCGTCTTCAATATAACATTGTAGGTACCATTGGAGTCGTTACCCGACAACAAGCTCAAAATTCTCAACAAGAACCAAACCAGAATGATGGATCAGCTCCATTTGTTTTGAAAAATCCCAATAAAGGGAATCATGCTCCTAATGTTCAACCTAAACCTCCTTACAATATTAATGAGCAATTATCCAATACTACAGCTAGAATTTCCCTTTTGGATTTATTAAGATCTTCTCCTACCCATAGGGATGAGTTAATGCTTACATTAAGCCAAATGATGGTACCTCAAAACATTCAACTTGAAGCCATGGCCAATACTATCATCACTAGAGAAGTCGATTGTATTGACTTTCGGGATAAAGATATCCCACAACACAGTTTACATAAGGATAACCCCTTATATATTACTGCTCTAATTGGAGATGTAGTTGTTAAAAGAGTCCTGATTGATAATGGTTCATCTCTAAACATTTGCACTTTTGACTTCTACCAACGATTTGGCTTTAGAAGTGATGAAATGAAGAAAACTGACATGATCATCAAAGCTTTCAATGACGAAACACAAGAAACGTGTGGAGTTATTACCATCCCATTGCAATTTGGTCCTAGAACCTTAGATACGACCGTGTTTATTGTACATTGCCCCGCATCGTACAATATACTCTTGGGTCATCCTTGGATCAATGCAATGTGGGCTGTCCCATCAACTTTACACCAATGTGTTAAATTCGAATTTAAAAATCAGTTGGTCACTATCCATGGTGATCCTAGACCCTTTGATATGTGTGCTTTGGCAGAACCTCTTGGAGTTCAATTTTGCCCTGCTCTGTCATCCACACATCCTAATTCTTATTTTTCATCTAAAACTGTGAAACACACTCCCATAGCTTCACCTATTTCTCCTCCATTCATTTCACCCTCATATATAGATCAACAATCTTCTAAACAAACCACTCTAGAACCTCAAAAAGATCTTAAGTCCACAACCAATCCTTCATGTTCTATCCCTATAATTTCAAAACCTATAGACCCATTCATTAACACTTCCACTTTATCAACATCTATCATACCTTCCACATCTAAAGATATAGGGAATGATCCTTCTACATCTTATGCTCTTTCTGATGAACTTTTACCAGATTTATCCACAATCTTAATATCAAAAAAAACAAATGCTTTCATGCAAGATTCAATTCTTTTAAATAACTTGCCACCATCTCCTCGTACTTTGGGCCTCCCACAACCCATGGGAAGTACTTACCAAGTCGGGAGTTGTGCTTTCATTTATAAAGGATATGACTGGGGAAGAATACCCCGAAATATCAAAACTCATCATGAGGGATATGCACGATGTTATTTTACTAATGAGTATATTAAAGCTAAACCCATAATGATTAAAATGGGATATAAAGGGAAAGGCTTGGGACCTTTCCAAAATGGCATGAAAGAACCTTTCGAGGTAGAACCGTGGCCTACCTATTGTGGTGTGGGCCTATTTCCTAGTAAGGGTCAACCCTTTCCTTTTGAAGATGATAATCAACTCATATGTTATCAAGATTATTTGGATGGGCGTGATGATTTGCCTCTAAAAAATCAGCCATTTACATGTAACATGCTATCCATAGCTTACCCTGAATTGATTGCTGACTCCGATGAGGAGTTGGAAGGAGATATCTTCCACGATGTCTCCGTTGAAGAGATGTTACACAATGGATTTTATTTTGATGGTTCTATACCAACTATAGCCCAACTTGAGGCCACCACTCATCAAGATGAATTATCCAACTTAACCTTAAAATAATTACAAGAATTGGGCGTCTCACCCGCCCCACCTAATTTTGAAAGAGATCTACACATGGAAGTAGAAAACGTCATCAAAGTTAACATTGGAACTGAGGATAATCCTCACATAATCAATATTGGATCAGAATTAAGTCAAGAAAAACAAGAGCAATACATTGCATTCCTTAAAGAATATGAAGATGTCTTCGCTTGGACATACGAAGATATGCCAAGTCTGGACCCTTTCGTAGTCATGCATCATCTAGTAGTCCATCCGGATGCTAAACCTGTTAAACAAAAACTTAGAAAAATGCATCCCAAAGTGGCCCTGCTAGTCAAAGGGGAGTTAGAAAAACTCCTGAATGTTGTTTTTATACAAGCTATTGATTATGCTGAATGGATCTCAAATGTAGTTCCAGTCACCAAGAAAGAAGCCACCAAAGTTAGGGTTTGCATAGATTTTAGAGATATTAACGTTGCATGCCCTAAAGATGATTTTCCTCTTCCAAACATGGACCAAATCATTGACTTTACCGTCGGGAGTGGGATGATGTCCTTAATGGATGGATTCTCTGGTTATAATCAGATCAGGATAGCTCTTGAAGATCAGGCTAAAATAGCCTTTATTACCCCTTGGGGTACCTTTTGTTGGAAAGTGATGCCATTCGGCTTAAAGAACGTAGGTGCAACCTATCAACGAGCTATGACTTATATTTTTCATGATATGATGCATGATATCCTACATGATTATGTAGATGATATTATAGCTCGCTCTATTAATGAAGATAATCATTTAGATGATTTGAGAAAAGTTTTTAATCGATTAAGAGAATATCTTATTTGATTAAATCCAGCCAAATGCATATTTGGAGTTAAGTCCGGTAAGCTATTAGGGGTTTTAGTTTCTTTACGTGGTATCGAAATTGACCCTCTCAAGATTGCGGCTATCATTGATATGCCCGCACCTACCAATATATCTGAGTTACGAAGTTTACAAGGTAAGCTTCAAGCTATCCGTCGCTTCATCGATAAGTTGGTGGACAAAACCGGTCCCTTTCTTAAGCTCCTTAAGAAGGATGTCCCTTTTAATTGGGACGATGAATGTAAAGAAGCTTTTGAACTTCTCAAACAATACCTCCTTAACCCACCTGTGCTTTCACCACCTAAACCTGATCGCCCATTTCTCCTGTATATTTCAGCTTCAGATTCTACCTTAGGAGCTATGTTAGCTCAGCTTGATGATGCGAAGAGAGAACGTGCTAATTATTATATTAGCCGAACCTTCATCAGTTATGAAACCCGCTACACAACATTAGAAAAGCTATGTCTAGCAGTCATTTTTGCTATGCAAAAATTATGCCATTATATGCTTAGTCAAAAAACTTATGTCATTGCTAAATATGATCCCTTGAGGTATCTCATGAGTCGACCTTATTTATTGGGTCGTACAACCAAGTGGGTTCTTGCTCTAAGCGAGTTTGACCTCACGTTCATAGGACAAAAGTCTGTTAAGGGTCAAATCATAGCAGATCAACTAGTTGCTGCACCCTTAGAGTCTACCCATCCCCTCATCATTGAGTTTCCTGATGAATGCCTTCAATTAGAGGCAGACCATATTGAACAATGGTCTTTATACTTTGATGGAGCCCGATGCATGAGTGGGGCTGAGTGCGGGTATTATTTTAATATCCCCGCAAAAACATCTTATTCCTCTGTCCTTCAAATTAACATTTGCTTGCACCAACAATACTGCTGAATATGAAGCTCTAATCCTCGGATTACGAGCTGCCTTGGCGCTAAAAATTAAACATCTGTTAGTTTTTGGTGATTCTCAACTTGTCATAAACCAAATTAATGAAGTTTATCAGACCAAAGATGATAAAATGCACCCATATAAAGCCTATGTTTTACAATTAATGTCTCTATTTGATCAAGTTACCTTGGAAGCTATTCCTCAAACTTGCAACCGTGCAGCTGATGCTATGGCCACAGCTGCATCTCTCCTGCCCTTGGAGTTAGATGACGAATATGCCACTATCATTATTCAGTCGACTCCAGGAACCCGCTTCAAATAAGTCATGCTTAGAACCTTTGGATGTGTTTCTAATCAATGAAACTACTCCTGAACCTTGGTATACAGATATATTTAATTTTCTTCAAAATGGGACTTTCCCTGCCAATTCTAATAGAAACCAGCATCGGTTATTACGTAGACGAGCAAGTCGATTTGTAATAATTGGCAATACTTTGTATAGGAGATCTTTTGAAGGTATCCTATTAAGATGTTTGAATTTAGAAGAATCCAAATCAGCCTTGAGTGAAGCCCACGATGGATCTTGTGGAGGACACTTCAGTGGTAGTGTCATTGCTAAAAAGCTCCTTAGGATAGGATACTTTTGGCCTACCATGGAGAATGATGCACATGAGTATGTGCGCCATTGCGACAAGTGCCAGAAACATGCTGACCTTGTCCATGCACCTGCACAAGAACTACAGGCTATTTCATCTCCTTGGCCCTTTTCAAAATGGGGCTTAGACATTATTGGCAAAATTAATCCTGTGTCATCTGATGGACACAAATTCATCATAACCGCCATCGAGTATTTCACGAAGTGGGTTGAAGCTATGCCTTTAGCTTCCTGCACTGGCACACAAGTTTCTAAATTTATTTTTAATCAAATCATTTGTAGGTTTGGAATTCCTGCAAATCTCATCTCTGATAATGGAACTTGTTTCAAAAATAAATATGTCAAGAAATTATGCCAAAAATATAAGATTCAACATCGTTGGTCCACTCCCTATTATCCTCAGGGTAATGGCCAAGCAGAAGCATCTAACAAAACCTTAATCAAAATTCTCAAAATATTGGTCAATAAATCTGGCCGCGACTGGCACATTCAATTATATCCAGCCTTGTGGGCCTATCGAACTAGTGTTCGAACCCCCACTGGAACTTCACCTTTTGTTTTGGTTTATGGTGCTGAAGCCATTTTTCCCTTTGAATTAGAAGTTCCTTCTTTGGCTCTACTACTTCAAGATACCGAAGTAGGAGATGAATATCGAGCTGTGAGACTCAGTCAGTTGGAACTCCTAGATGAAAAATGCATCAATGCTTTGGAGCATCTCCGTGCCTACCAAAACAAGCTTAAAAGATCATATGCTAAAAAAGTTCATCATCGATCCTTTGAGATCGGCAACCTTGTTTTAAAAGAAAATCAAAAAAATACTAATGCAACTAAAGACCTTAAGGGTAAATTTGAGCCCAACTGGCTTGGACCATACATTATCACTGCTAAATTTGAATCAGGAGCATATAAATTATCTACCTTAGATGGTAAAGAACTTAAAGAACCCATGAACATTTTGCATCTTAAACGTTACTATGCGTAACAAAAAATTAGTCATTTCATCATTTGTACATATTTTGCATGTTGTCTTATTTTAAAAATATATCAAATTGTTTACACAAAAACAAAAACAAACAAAAATAATAAAAATAAAAACAACAATATTCTTGACTCTTTCGAAACCAAAACAAAATAAAGAAGAAAGAGAGAGTCAACATTCTCAAACTTCTCAAAAAGTATTTGTATATATTTCTTCTTACAAATGTTGCAGTTATATATTTCAAATTATTTTGGATAAATTAGCATTTATTTGGAATCCCTCACTTTCACAAACACAAAATAAATATCTTGATTTTTATCTAGCATGATTACTAATCTCTCTTATATCAAAGTCCACAAAATTCAATTAAATAAAGTTTGAGCACAGAGAATTGATCTTGTTATTTACTTAAACCAAGCACATCCTTTCACAATAAAATGATTATATTTGTAATATCCTTGCTATGCTACATAGTAGAAGTGGTTTCTTGAGCGAAAAGTTTCCCCTGCTATCCTATCATGCACATGGTCTAGAATCTTTGAGAATTGGCAAAAGGACAAGCTCACCCCTACCCAAAATAAAAATCCCTTGCTCTACAGCTAATCCGAGCAAGTATCCCTAGCATAGGAAGAAAAGCAAAGTTCAAGAAAAAGAGAAAAAAAAAGAAAATTGTTATTTTATATCATTACAGCAATGTTTCAAGCATTATCTCAAAAATCAAGCAAAAATACAAAAGAAAAGCAAAAGAAAGCAAAAGAAAAAGCAATAAAATCCCTCTCCCTACCATTTAAAAATAAAAGAAGGGTTGATGAGCTTGAATCCCTGGAATTCTCAATTATTCAAAAACTGTGAGGTAAGCCCCATAACAGGTGGTTTGTGCCCAACCTGCTTGGCCTTGGGTAACTCCTAGTGTGGCGATATGTCTGTCACATTAGCGACCTTCTTTTGTACAGACCTATGTCTGCTTACGGATTAGCTAGCTCTTGATAATCCGACTTACATAGTAGTCTGGTATGGTTATATGCATCTAAATCATGGTTAATGAACACTTATTTGGTTCATTCAAATCACTTGTATCATAGTATCTTGCTCAAATTGGTAAATGAACAATGCAATTGCACACACATTTTGTATTTGAGAGATTTTGTGTATCATTATGATAAATCAAGATTGGAAATGAACTCACATACGCACATGGGATTCCTTATAAATCTAACTTTTGTCTTTAAGATACTTTGAAATATTTCTGCAAATTGTTTGGAATAAATTCATTTTCTTCTTTAAAGTACAGTTGTTTAGTATAAAGACAACTACATGCATAATCAAAAATCAAAATTTCTTTCAAACCATACAATAAAAACACATATTTATATATTGTCGACTTTCGTGACGATGGTATAGTTCCAAAACTAAAATTGGAATTTTATGACTAGCGCAAGTCCTCATCTTCATATTTTCTGTTTATTTTCAAAAAATTAAAAATCAACCATGCAATAAAACAATCTATTTTCTTCTTTGGATTTCGCGATGATGGTATAAGTCTATACCTACATATTCTATGCCTAGCGCAAACCATTGTACCAATTTTATTCCCCATTCATTTAAAAATCATAAAAACCATATGACTTAAATCATTATGTTATACAATTATGCTTTAAAACAAACAAACACCTATTCTATTTCATGTCATTATGTCAATATGCAAATTTGCAATGATGGTATAATTCCTAAAGAATTATCCAAAAAATTTATCACACTTAGGAATTTATGCCTAGCAAAAGTCATTTTAAAATATTTCATGCATAATATTTTCATGAAAAATCTGAAAACAAAATCATCATCATCATCATTTGCATCATCACACCAAAGTCTTAAGACAGTCTCTTAAGCACCCTTTTACTTTTAGCAATATTTCTATAATAGGATTAGCTTGACGACCGAGTGAGCGGCGACTCCATGAAATGGTCTATAACAGTGACAATGTCCTTTGAAATTATTGTTAAAAGTCCCTTTTATTTTTTTATCAAATTATCATCACAACAACCAATTTGTTACATCAGATTATTTCATTTAAATTTTTAAAGCATGACATTTCAACCATAATATTTTCCAACGACATAATTACATGAATCATCAAATCAATCACACTTCAAACATTAAAGCATCATAAAAACATATAAACAAGTCATATCATCATAAGACAAGTCATATGATCAAAAAATATCTCATCTATATATATATATCCAATATATGTACATCATCTCAAAAATAGATTGGTATGCCACAATCTACATCTTGGCATACTCAATCCTCTCAATCATATATCCTCTGTGTAGTGTCTCAAGAACCCCTCGAGCTCTCAACCTCATCTCCTCCCCCACCCTGAGGTGGATGAGGTGGCCCCATCATAGCATGTGTGGTACTACGAGTCCTAGTCATCGATCGAGATGAAGTCCTCGACGACCCAATCCTGATCGGGTTAGCAATGCTGGCTGGCAGATGTACCCTCTGACCCTTTGGCACCATCTGGAAGTAGATACCTTGGTAGAATGCGGTCTAAGAAATCGATCGCACCAGCTCCTGAGTGCTCGCTCCTTCGCTCTATGGTCTAAGGTGTGCAACCTCATCTCTGGGCTATGTAGCCTCCGCTCGGTGTCGTGCAGCCTCCTCCTGCAAAGTCTACACCTATTCCTAGAGACGGACAGTCTATGCCCGAAGAGTAGCCATCTCACTACTCTCTCCTATGTCCACACCCTTGCCCTTATCGGGCGATGGTGGTCTCTCTCTCTGTGGAGAAGGGGGTCTCTCCTCCCTCCTCTCCCGCTATCGCGGCCTCTGCTGAGCCTATGGCCTCCTTTGCTCTCTCCCACCGTGACCCTATGCTGCCTCAATGGTTGCCTGGTGCCACCTCCCCATCCGATGCACAACTATGTGAATCATACCTTGAGCCCTCGTCATCCAAGGAGGGTGGATGCCTGTGTACCAGGCATCATAGCCGTCGGCTACCCCAGCGTCATCCCCATCCATTGGCTGAATGGGGGCATCATCTACGTCTTGACTCCAAAATCGTTGCATATCTAGAGCCCCGCTAACTATAGTGTTATCTCGGACAGTTCGAGAAAACTCATAGTCTCTCAGAGATGGGATCCCCTGTTGTAGACCGAACTACCTCAAAACTCGGTCATACCGGTGGAGCTCCACCTCTCCCATCTCCATCCTCAGCCAGCAGACTCACCTGATGTGAGCCAGCTCCTATCCATCCTCGGCCCACCCTGGATGATCTCTCCAAGGCCTCTAGGTGATCTGGTCGGAGACAAGGTCGTCAAGTAGTCTCCGGGACATTGGTAGATCTATCCGTCATTGTGCCCCTCTTCGGAGCCACCAGTAGAAAACTCGGATCCTATAGCCTGAAGGTAAGGATGCAAAAAATTTGGAGCGATACAAGAGTAATCAATTAAAGGATGAGTGGAGGATGGTTAACGAGGAGGAGTGAGCTCCTCTGCCACATAACTGGTATGAGGTGACCTGGATAGGTGTATATGACATGCTGGAAGAAAGTGGATGGAGGGTTGGATGAATAGAGATCCTCTAAGGTAGGGGGCACCTCAATATTCTCATCTAGGAAGTGAGATGGTGGAGAATATGCCATGTGGGATGTAGGACTAGCCCTAGGAGCATAAGGCCCCATCAGTAAATCAGGTGCAACTCAGGATGAAACCTGCTCAGACTTGGAAGGTGGATTTGTGGTATGAGAAGAAGAGGCCCCTATGGTAATAACAGTCCATTGGGTAGCCTCGATAGCAAGATGAAGTGCTTAATTTGTTTGACTACACATAACCGACATAGTAAGTTGTGCAAGAAGTGAAATAACAATCAATAGAAGTGGAAGGTAAACTCAAAAATTGTCTATGAATAACCTAGATACTCTCTGGTGGTAGACACATAGGTTCATAGGCTAGTGGTGTAGACCAAACTGGTTTACACTATAGGGGTGCAAACCACCTAAAATGAAAAACAAAAATCCAAAATGTGTAGTATGTGTCTTTGTGTGCAATCTATGCAATGTGGAACCTAAAAAATAGATTCGCATTCTAAGGGGTGTGGACCACCCAAAAGTGTAGTAGAGGGTGAAATATATGTTGTGTGTACCCTCTCTATTTTGTATAAACCTGTGTGAATCAATATGGTAGCCTAAGTGCTATATTTTCACACAAAATTATGTGAAATGAGCTTGAGTGTAGGGTGATCATGCTGGGGGGTACAAATCACCTAAAAACAATTTCTGTAGTGAAAATCATGGTAATGAAACTATGGAAAAATCTATAAGTGAGTTAGAGCATGTTTGATGCACTGTTGTAACCATTTTTCTCGAGACTCAACAAAAAATAAAAGTTATTTCTTTTTGGTTTTTTTGTGTGTTTTGATTATAGAATATATGGCCTAGTAGCAAAATCTGGGTAGTGGATGATCTTCTAATTTGAATCAGGTATGTCGTAGCAAAGAACCTTTTGTAACGTCTAAAGATGCACAAAATAGAACTATGTTTCCAATAGGTCTACTATCACTAATTATTGATGGCTCACGATAATTGATGTGATGTGCCTACTAAACAAACAATTTATGGCTCACGACAAAAGATTAGCTTGAAAAAAGAGGAGGAAATGAAGTATTTAAGATAAAACCTATGTCCAGGTGAGTATGAAAGGCTTCAAGATGCCCTCTAGTCCAAAACTATGTGAATTTAGGAGGTTCACACTCCTTGGGTGCAAACCTATATTCTATTGAGGAGTTCGCACTCCTACCGTGCAAACTAGTATCCAAGGACAGATCTGACTATTTTTGGGATCTTGGCAATTATTTTGAAGCTTTTGGAGCATTTTGAGCACAAGTACCTACACAAAAATTCCCAAAAACTCAATTTTTGTCTAGCAAGATGATCAAAAACCCATGAAAATAGCACATATACTTGAGGAAGATAAATGATAAAAAGGTAAATTAACTACTGATTTGGTGCCAAAAGATACAAGGATGCTTTAACCTTGCATACTCCATGGCAAGAGACGGTTTGTGGTCTAGGTATGGGGGCATGCAAACCCCAGGAACATGAGGCTTCTAACCTCCCCTAACTTACCTTGTCGTTGGTTGTGGGTGTCTAAACCAATACCTAGGTATCAAGCAATAGTTTTGAGGTATTTTGGGGAATCCACATGCCCAAGTGTGTACTCACTACTCTCTTTGTAAGCTCACCGGTGCACTAGTGAACCTTTTGTGGTTTGGCTTGAGGAGTCTTTTATGGTATTTTTGGTTTATGGTGTTCTTCAAAGATGACAACTACCTACCATACAAAATAGACCACAATTTTTTGTTAGAAGGTGATTAAGATTTTGCTTGGTGGGGTCCCACTGGGCATGCTAGAATAAAACTACCAAAAATATAATAAGACATTCATTCAATATCAAATAATCTGTTGTATTTGTATTGATAATCATAAAAGATGTTACAAGAGGTGATATCCTTTTACAATCTTGCCCTAAAGGCTACAATAGGGTCTTCCCTTAGGAAGCCCTTTCAGATGTGGTACAAATATAACATAATTTGTCTTTTGTGGGTTCCTCAATGTAGGTGGGCTTCCTGCTTGTGAGCCACCGCTTGTTGGATGCTTCCTTATGCTTTTGCTGGACCTGTGAACCTATAAAATATTATTAGTGTTTTGGGGGGTCTACCTTAGTCAAACCCCATGGTTATACAAACAAAAGACTCATTAAAACTAATTAAAACATGAAATTACTTAGAAAAACTAGTAGAATACTAAAAATTAATCTACTATTACCTGTTCGGATGATTCTGGTATTGATTACAAAGGTTCACACACCTGGGATGTGAACCAGTAGGTTCAGACGTGTGAGGTGTGAACTAGCCCTTTTGAATCCGGATTGCTCATATGGGATCCCTAGATACTCCTAATTGGTTCTTTTGATGTACTTTATCTGATAGAATTTCTTAACTACAAATCTTGATGGTGAAATCAACCTATCTCACTCACAAAATGGGTATATGCAAGAGATAAACTGATTGTGGTGCTTGTATGATGGTTGTATGATGGATGTATGATGGATGTAATGATATTAGTGATTTTGGCAGAGTTTCAGTATGCAAAATTTTTTGGTTGTAAAATGGTGAAAATGGCCTTCTATTTATAGAGTGGGATAGGGTGATAGAAAGGGGATGAGGTGTCCCCTATGAGGTGTGCTATGATGATGTGTCCACCAAAGAGGTGTCCCCTAAGGTGTCTTGGGTCATAATTGAGGTTGGGTGAGAGAATATCTCACCCATCCAAAAGTAATGATTATTAGGGATAGATATCAATTTGCAATAAATATTTACCTTTATTGAAATATCTTAGCATTAAATAATCATTTTTGTGTGCAACAGTCTCCATCTTGCATTAATGACCCAGGGGCATGTGGGGTGGAGAAATATTTGGGTGGAGAGGTGGTAAGGCTAGGATAGGCTAGGCTAGGTGAGGTGGAATGCTAGGCTAGTCAAAGTAGACTAGGTGAGGTGGAGGTTTTTAATTAAATCAATATTAGATCTAATTAAGCATGAGATTAGCCATAAAGCACAAATTGACTAAACTATTGACTTTTTGACCATAAAGTGATTTTTGACTATGGTAAAGGTTTCAACCTTAGTTGATTTGGTATGAGGTCATATGAGGACCTAGGGTTAAGCGTAGGAAAGGGCTTAGCTAGCCCAAAGGGGCTAATGATGATGAATAGTGATTTTATCCAATTTATGCAATTTTCAAGGGTTTTGCAAATTGATTGACCGTGGAGATGGGGAGAGGGACAATGTGTGACTTTTTGGTGTCTACAAGAACATCATAATGTTCCTCCTCCAACTTGATATGTAGGAACCATTAGTAACTTTTTACCACAATGAGATTTGAAAACCTCCTATGTACCTACTCTATCTATAGTCACAACTAGACCAATATAATATTTTCAATCTTCATCTTCAAAAGACACAAAAAGTGACATGGAAAACATATAAAGTGAGATAGAGAGTGAAATGGACATCAGCTCAAATAATTTAAATAGTCTTGAAGATGAGTCAGATCAAATTATCCATGTCATAGATTTATTTGTGCCAGAAGAACCATTCCCCAGAAGAATGACCACTCAACCCTTATCTCAACAAACACTTTGAATTGAACAAATAGTAAATTCTAGATCCCACTTTGGTCACTTACAAAACAATAATATTTTGGGTACTATTGGAGCCATCACTAGACAACAAAATCAAAATCAAAATTCTCAATCACAAACTCAAACAACTGATCAAGACAGAGGGATCTTGCAAAATCCCTTACCCAATCATCAACAACAAGAAAATAATTAATTGTCATATCATAATTTACCTCATCACAATGAAATTATTATTTTAGTAGTAGATACTACAGCAAAGCAAGTTCTTTCCCAGCTAAATTATATTAACAAGCAGGAGACAAATTCTTCATCCAACCAACCTTTAAGACCTCTCTTGGCTCTGAAGAATAATCATAAAGAAGATACATGCATAGAAAATCCATATTTAGTGTTGAAGTCTCAACCTAAAGTCTCCTTCAATATTCAACAACAATGAAACAATCATCCACATAAGATATCTCTTATGGAATTTTTACAGACCTCTCCAATTCATAGGGAATAATTGTTCTTTATTTTCTCTTTCTTTATCATCACCACAACAAGTTCTCTATTATTTTCCTCTTTATCATCATTGCCACCTTTTGTCTGTCACCTTTTGTTCTTTATTATCTCTCTCATTATCCTTATCACATCAAGTTATTTATTATTTACCTCTTTATTATCATCATCTTCTGTCCATCACTTTTCTTCATCTACATCTACTTATCATTCTTCATCACAACAATTTCAACTATTAACCAATCAACTTCAATCACTTACACCACAACCAAATTGTTTTTCAAAACGTCCTTTAATTTTGAAGCCATCTTAGACATGCTATAATCAAAATCACCTTGTATAGTGTATATAGGTCACCAATTCCATCATTAAAGCATAAAAAACAACCAATAAAATCAAAAGCATCAAAATTTCCCAAAAATATTTCAAATTGTTGTTAATTCATCATTCTGCATTATTATTTGTTGTTATCTTTCAAAAAAATTTAGTTATATTTTACTTTATTTCGGATAAATTCAAATGTTATCTTGGAACATACACTTAATTTACATATTTAATGGTTTTGATTTTGTCACTTTGATTATAAATCTCTCTTGTATTGAAAAGCACTATTTTTTCACTAAATAAAGTTTTGATTTTTGATAACTGATCTTGTTGCTTCTTGAACCAAGAACACACTATCACATATTACAATGATTTGTTGCAAAATTAAAAAAATGATACTACATAGTAGTTTTAGTTCCTTAAGCAAAAATTTTCTCTTGCTATCTGTTGGCATTTTTGTCACATTATTTTGACTGTTGATTATTCATGCATAAGATGTTGAAGTTCTCACTCCTCTACAAGTTTTTGTGCCAAAACAGCTAAGTTCGAATACTGTTGCGATATCGCGATAAAAAGTAGCATGAAGAGCACAGTTTCAAAACTGTCATGATATCATGACATGTCACGTTATCGCGGGTCTGTGGAGGAGAGAGAAGTCAAAAGCAAAGGTGTCACGAAATTGCGACCTGTCATAGTTTTGCGGTGCCAAATGCAGAAAAGGGCTAAGCAGCAAAGTTGTCGCGATTTCGCGACGTGTTCCAAAATCGCGGTCAAAATGGTCAACGGAGGTAGCACAGTAAAATTTTCACGAAATCGCGACATGTCGTGTTTTTGCGACTTGCGATGGCCATGGAGCAGAGTAAAAGAAAAGGTCACAAAATTGTGACATAAATGGGCAATGACAATGAATCTCATCGCGATTTCTGAGATCCTTTCCTGTGGCAGATTCGTGACCAAAAATTTTTGGCACACCTGGTGGGACAGACTGTTTCTGTCTCAGAAAGATCCCATAGTATTGAGGGTTTAATGTTTGCCTTCATGTTGTATAGTTAGAACATTTGATGACTTTGCAGTACCTAGAACTCTCTGAACGTGGATGCAATGAAAGTTGTACTTCATGATCACGAGATCAAAGTCCAAAAAAGTTGAAGATCTTGTTGAGTTTTTTGAACTTGACAGCACAAAAAGAGGTGAACACTCTCGGTTGGTTTCCCCATCACTTGCATCATCTGCCATATCCACACAAATCCTTGGTATTGTTACTAGTTTTTCGTCCTCTCAGTCACATCCACTAGTCCCAATGGCCCAGTATCCTCAACCCAGGAAGTTCTTGGCATGGAATAGTTCAGGAGCCTTGAATTTGTAGGCACAAAACCCAGTTCCTCAAGCTGCTTTGAAATTTTTGCCAACCTATGATGGTACTGGTAATACTGCATATGAACATATTAATGATGTAGCTTCTTTGGCAGCCATTCATGATATAACTGACGAAGATGTGATGGTGAAGTTGTTGGTGTTATCACTGAGAGGTAAATTGTTGTATTGGTACCGAACTTTGCAACCAGGCACCATTACATCATGGGATCATCTAGGAGAACTATTAGTTAAGAATTTTCATGAACAAGCTAATCCATTTTCATTGTTGCATCAGTTTAACGCAATCTAGAGGCACCCGTAGGAAGAGATAGCTAATTTCAATGTTAGATTTACCAGAACCTGGCAAAGAATTCCTGATGGTCTTCGACCTGCTGATGAGCTAGCTGCATTTTATTACCTCAGAGCATTCAACACAGACATCGGTTGGGATGTTCGATAGTCCAACGTGACCACATTTCCAGAGTTGTTCGAACAAGCGTTAAAGGTGGAAGCTGATTTTATTGCTATAGGTAGAATTCCTCCCAAGGTAACAATGCCTATCATACCTGATATTCCTAAGTATTTGTACTCTGGTTCGCTTCCACAGCCCATGCCTTCCATGTATCCTACCCCATCATGGAGCTCAAGTGTGCCTCAAATTGCACCCATCCCAATTCCCTAGATTCCTACTCCAACTATTCCCCAGTTGCCTGCATCGAGCATTCCATGGTTAGTCCCTCCACTTCCAACTCCTGCATTATCTTCCCCACAGGTTCCATTACCTTTATCGGCACCGCTTGTGTCCTCAAGCCCAAATCCTTAATTGGCTATGTTACAATAAATTCAGTTGGCTATGAGATCTCTCACTGACAAGGTGACATCTATGGAACGGAGAGAGGCAAAAAGGAGCTATCAGCCATGAAGATTTATGCCGACAGTAACTAGAGAACAACCTTCTCCTAGCAAGGCTATGGAGAAAGCACCTGAAAGGAACTCAGCAATTCTGGTAAGTGAAGAGGCTGGCCCTTCTGAAGTTTCACATGAGCCATATTACTGGTGTTCTTCCTACAATGACCCACATGATGAGTCCACTTGTATGGTCCACCAAAATTATTTGCAAGTTCTTACAGGGAGTCATGTAAACATGATTCGAGAGGTGGATCTTACTTTCGTGGAGTCTCTGGAGGAACATATAGCAATACTGACACACAACGGCAAGAAACCAATGTTGGTAGACCCAGCTAATATGGAGCCATTGAAAGTGCCTCCTGTACAAGCAACGAAGCAGCAAATGCCAACAAAGGCTCATGATTCCCTAGCACAATGATAATCACCTGTTTTGTTGAAGGATCCACTTCCACCACCAATAAAAGATAAGGAACAAGCTTCTACTTCCCGGCTGCAAGCAGAAATAAAGGAATAAGCCAAAGAGACATTGCGGTATCCATCATTGACCAAACGACAACGAGTGGAGGCTACCCAGCAATATAAGAGCACATTTGAATCTGCTAGTGGAGGGAAAGAACAGATCTCCATGGAGTAAAATATTGTTGAAGAACTCAAATGGATACCAGCTAAGGTAAGTTTGTATGACACCTTACAGTTTCCTGGATAGGTAAATCTCTTATAGGAATCCCTGAAGACCATACAAAGTAAGGGGAAAGCTCTAGCCCAGTTAGTTATGGTTCAAACGTTAACTTCTTCAGCAACTGGAAGGAATAGACCACCCCCATTTTATCTGTCACTACAAATAGAGGGTTGGATTGTACATAATTGCCTGATTGATTCTGGTGCTGCAACAACTGTCATGCCAAAGGCAGTTTGTGAAGCGATGGGAATGGAATATACAAGAAGTAGACCTGGCATTTTGCAGTTAGATGGTACTCCTATGAAAATGGTGGGTGTAATCAAGGATTTCCTAATTGTTTTACACACTATGCCTTAGATTATAGTCATTCAGGAGATAGTTGTGGTCGATCTAGAACCGTATTTCAGTATGTGCTTATCAAGAGAATTTACTGCAAAGTTGGGAGGTTACCTTGCTCTGGATTATTCTCACTTGGAGATTCCTTTCAAAGGAATACGAGTCCGGATCTATAATCAGAAGCCTTCTACTTTTCATATTGAGAAGATAGAAGAAGAAGAAAATTCCAAACATGTTGTTCATATGCTAACTGAAGAGTTGGAGGATCCTGATTTGGAGGATGAGTTTTCAATGCTCAATTTTAATGCCATGATCCAAACTGAGATTGGATGTTACTCCATTATGAAGCCTAAAGAGGTTGAAGTCAAGTTGTCTCTTGATCAAGTTGGTCAAGACTCTCTGCCAGATCAGCTCTATTTGGATGGAGCATAATATAAAAATGGCGTTAACACTGGGACTGAACGATCATGCCTAGGTCTCAAGATGGCTGGGACACATGGAGTGCAGCAGTTTCAAATCTTTGGTGACTCTGAGCTGATCATCAACTAGGAGTCTACTGAGTGTCTGTCAAGGGTCTGGGATCTAGGAGACAGAACCGTGTTTGGGTTCGTGTCTTTCTCGCACGTTCACAGCTAATTCGGGGGTTACCCTTTAAAAAAAAAAAAACAAAAAAAAAAGATTGTGGATTTCATTTGTCAGCTTTGGCTCTTTTTGCATGTGAGCCCGTAGGTACGTATTTCTTTATTTTTTCTTCTTCCTTCCCAATAGATAGTGGCTTTGTCAATTTCTTTCTTCCACCCCCTTTCTTTTCATTCCCTTCCTCACTCATTCCTTCTTCTACCGTTCACATTTAAGCCACTATTGTTGTTTCTATTTCCCATTTCGGATATCCTCGTTTCTTCTTTTCCTTTTCTTCTAATTTCATTGTCATTTTAGCATTTATCCGTAGTTCCCACCATCCCACCTGCTTCCCTTCCATTATTCGTTTCTTTTCCCTTCATCCCCGTAGCTGGTAGCATAGAAGCACTCTGTTACTGTATCTGTCGTTGTTGTTCCTTCATTTTCCATCATTTCACCATTCCATTCCCATTCCATAGCCTGCACATTTTCTGGCCATCACTTCGTTCATTCCATTCATTTCCATTTTTGTAGTCCAGGTGCTTTCATGGAGATTCTTTTACAGCACCTAGGAAGCTAATCCAAATACAGATTCCTTTGATTTTTTAGTAAGTCAGCAAGAGTTGTTGCAGCAATCCGCAAAGATGTACCCCATCAGCCAGCTTTCTGTTCTCTCAGTTTTTCTTGACTCTGTTGCCCAATGAATTCAGTCCTGGGATTCATGCATACAGCAGAACTGTATACCCCATGAGCCGCCAAGAATGTTGGCATTTTTGCCACATTATTTTGATTGTTGATTATTCATGCATAAGATGTTGAAGTTCTCACTCCTTTGCAATTTTTTGTGCCAAAACAGCTAAGTCCAAAGACTGTCGCGATATCGCGACAAAAAGCAACATGAAGAGCACAGTTTCAAAACTGTCATGATATCATGACATGTCGCATTATCGTGGGTCTATGGAGGAGAGAGAAGTCAAAAGCAAAGGTGTCACGAAATCGTGACCTGTCACAATTTTACGGTGCCAAATGCAGAAAAGAGCTAAGAAACAAAGTTGTCGCAATTTCGCGACATGTTCCAAAATCGTGATCAAAATGGTCAATGGAGGCAGCGCAGTAAAATTGTCGCAAAATCGTGACATGTCACATTTTCGTGACTTGCGATGGCCATGGAGAAGAGTAAAAGAAAAGGTCGTGAAATCACGACATAACCGGGCAATGACAATGAATCTCGTCATGATTTTGCAACAGAATAATGAACAAGGCACAAAATATGAAGGACATCACAAAATTGCAACGTGTTGTGCGGTCGCGGCAAGATTGAAGAAAAAGCATAAAGCATGAAAAACATCGCGATTTCATGACATATTGGGCAAGAAGGACAAAGTGCAGAGAATTGTCGTGATTTCGTGACATGTCATGTTTTTGCGAGGAGGAAGCAAGGAGGCAGCCAGATTGTACAAAATATCATGATTTCACGACATGACAAATTTTCACGATCGAAAAGCAGTAGAGTCCAAGGAGATAGAAAATTTCATGATTTCGTGACGTGTTGAAGATGAAAGAACCACATGAGACAAACATGTCGCATTTTCGCAAGTTGAGAGCTGAACCGTACAAGGCAAGAGAAAACTGTCACGAAATCACGTGTTGCAGTTTCGCGGGTATACAGAAGAGAAGGGCACAGAAAGTAGAAGATGTCACGATTTCGCAACATGGTGAAGTTTTTGCAACATTTTGAGGAAAGAAGTCTAAACAAAGGAGAGTGTCGCGATTTCGTGACGTAACAGGGAGACAAAGCCAAAAGAGAGAAAAGTGTAGCGAAATCGTGCCTTTTTGCATTTTCGCAGTTCGAAGCAGCCAAAGGACAACATGGGTAAAGGATGTCATGATTTCGTGATAGGTCATAGTTTCGTGGAAACAGAGCGGAGAAGAAGCAGAATAGTCCAGAACGTCATGATTTCGCGACGCGTCACGTTTTCGTGAGCTAAGGTGACGAAGGAGACAAAGGAGACGAATACATCATGATTTCACGACATGGTTAATTTTCGCAATCCAAAAATGACAAAAGTGTATGGAGCAAAAAAACATTGCAATTTTGCAACATGTCACGTTTTCATGACCTGTTACGATTTCGTGCCAGAAAGCAGTTCAAACACCCGATGAAGCATTGCGATTTCCAAGGATTAAAAGCATTCTAGAATTAAATGTTTTGTTGCTTTCCAATGTATACAATATAAAAGAATGTTTCCAAGCCACCAGAATTGAAGACACCTCCATTATTCAAAGCTTTTGTTCGTGATTTTTCTAACGGTTCAAGCATGTTTCGAGAATGACCATTTAATGAAGATGATAGGTTCCTTATTTCATGTAATTTTTGGTTTCTTCGAGGCTAGTTTAAGGGGATCATTTCTTTATTTTTGTTGCACATTTTGTAGATCTCAAGGAAGTCCGTTGCATGTTTTAAATGTTGTAGAGAGGCAAGACCTCTATAAATATCAATGTAGATCTCAGAAAGAGGGATCGAGAGAGAGAGACTTTTGCTGAAAGCTTTCAAGTTCTTTGCATGAATGAAAGATATTTGGCCTCTGGTTTTGCAAGCAACTGTCTATGTATTTTTCCTTCTATCTTATACATTCCTCGTTTACGCTCGTATTTCTTATCTGTTGCTTAATTTGAATTCTACATCTGAGTTTAAATATTGCTAGTGAGGAAGTGAGTTCTGGAATGTGATCTTGGAGGTTTTTTGCACAAGGTTGTAAGTTAATTACGTCACTGTCTTTTGTTATATGTTGTTCATGTGATTGAGGTTATCTACTGCTAATATTTCATGATCTGACAAATTTTGCCTACGGCTATATTTCCCGTCTCTTTCAGTAATTTCCCATTCATTTCTGCATATTTCCTATTTCTTTTCTGCAAATCTAGTCTTCAATAGCATAGAATTTAGTAAGGGAACCAGCCCTCTCTAGAGATTGGTCTGGGAGACATTTCTTTCTCCCAACCTTTCAATGTTGGCCGGGTCTAGGACGCATTTTGCATAAAATCCTTTCCTATGGCAGATTCGTGACCAACACTATCCTATTATGTGTATGGTCTAGAATACTAATAATTGGCAAAAGGACAAGCTCTCCCCCTACTTGAATAAAAACCCTTGCTCTATGTCCAGTCTGAGCAAGTATCCAAAAAAAAAGAAAAAGCAAAAGAAAAAGAAAAAACAAAAACAAAAAGAAAAAAAGAAAAGAAAAGTAGTCTCACTACAAAAAAGCAATAAAATGCCCTTGTTCAAAAATGGACAAGAATCCCTACTCCAAAAATCAAAAGAAAACAATGGGTTAATGAGGTTGAATCCCTAGAATTCCTTAGTTATTTGAACATCATAAGGTGAGTCCCATAACAAACGATTTGTGCCCAACCCGCTTTGCCTTGGGTAATCCCTTTTCACATGGTGATATGTCTATCACATTAGCAACCTTCTTTTGTATAGACCAATTGTATCGCCCAAATTTTTTGCACCCTTACCTTCGAGCTAAAGGATTCATGCTCAAAAGGGGGATGCGAGAAGGATGGGAAAATACCTCGAACGGAGAGGCCCTTTGAAGGTCGCGCCTCTCAGGGGATGGATATAAGGATGAATTTTTGACAGATGGTGGGGTTCACCAGGAAACTTTGAGCGACAGTTTCCACGCCTAGGTTGAGAATAGGTTTGATGTGTTCATTTTATATTCAATCATTCATATTCCTAGGTTGGCCAAAATGAATCTAAGCTATTCTATATGAAATTTTGGGTTTATATGAAGACAACAAACATGAATGAATCCTAAATACAGAGACTATGTGAAATGAAGAGGAATACACCTGATTCCTGATGTTTAATGAAGATTCTGAATCTTGTAGGAGTCCAGATCATCCCAGATATGATAGGATCATCTGTAATTGCACAGAATCATCCCAAATCATAGGCGATCATATGATATCAGACAAGATCATCGAAAACCTAACGAATTCATCAGAGGAATTCGTCAGAAACCTGCAATCATGGAAACAGACACCAAAAATCAAAAATGCAATTGCAAGAATGATGCAAAATGATAGAAATAACAGTATAGATGCTTAAATAATAAATTCAGATAGCAAATCAAATGGGATGCATTGCTTTAATAACTTACTTTAAATTTTATCATGCAAATATGCTAAATGAGGTGAACTCCAAGATGCAGAACATAAATAAA
Organism: Wollemia nobilis; assembly: GCA_028583015.1. NCBI lineage: Eukaryota > Viridiplantae > Streptophyta > Pinopsida > Araucariales > Araucariaceae > Wollemia > Wollemia nobilis. Next base: position 30,425,657 of record JAQPPZ010000523.1, read on the forward strand.
TCAATCTAATGCATAATTAAATAGGAAAGAAAGGTAGAAAATGCAAACTCAGGGCTCTGGTTGCCCCCAATATGAACTATAGTCAAAATCGTCTACAATCGTACGAGATCATTGCATATATCGACAGGATCATCCGAAATCGTGTTGGATCGCCTGTGATGATCCGAGCTTCCTCCGACTGAAACACAGTAAAATCCTATAATAAAACCTAAAAATACAAATGCAAATGATGGGGGTGAGGATGTTTTAATACAGCAAAAACTAGAGTTGCAGGGAAATGATCAGCCAAGGGGATAAACTAGGAAAATCCCAAGTTTATATAGGATTAGGGGGAGGTTAGGAGGTTGGGGATCATCCCAATTTGGGAGATCTCCAATGTAGGAATCTCCAACCAAGCAGACATGCTTTTGCCTGAGTTGGAGAGGTTGTTGAAACATAAGCTAATTATGAAAATTTGATTTTGAGATGAAATCGTCTGGATGTTCTGTTCCAGAAGAATTCATCCAATTTGGGATGATATTTTCAGATCGGCGATGATATAGTCCAACGGTCAAAACAAATTCTAAAAATGGCATGAAAAAGGAGGTGAGCGGTTAACGGGCAGTTTTGAGGTTAAAATTCAAATTTTTAATCTTTTTACTGATGGTTTAACTGTGCCAATTTTAGGGTGCTACATTTTTCCCCCTCTTTAACGAATTTTCCAAAGAAAATACGTTAAAGACGAGTTTTTCACGCTTTACGAGAAAGCAAAAATTTATTCCATTTTTTTTATACGACGATTCTAGGTCGAATCGTACAACTGATTGCTATGGCGCGCCCTCCGATTTTTTACCCAAATCGAACGTTTGAGGTAAAAGCACGAAAAAGCAAAAAAATTAAAAAATTTAAAAAATGTTGTTTTTAAATAAAATTAAGAAAAATAGGGTAAAACCCTAATTCATTTTTACTGTTCACTTTCGCTGTTTCAGAGCTCTATAGGCGAAATGGTGGAAACGACACACAGATCGACGAAGGTCCGACACGGGTTGCAGGTAAGGATCTAAACCTGATACATGATGTTTTTAACTTGATTTGTTTAATTTTTTACTTTAAATTTTAATTGTTTTTGGTCATCGTAGCCATTTTTAGGCCATCGATGACATCGGGACGAAATCGTCCCAATTTTGTCGAAATCGTCCTTATATCACCGATTTCGTCTAAGGACAAAATTGGAGAAATAGGGGCGATTCCGTCCAATAAAGGACGATCCCTAAATTGAACAAAAGGGAGATGATTTCGTCCTACCAAGGATGATTTTAATAAATTTAGTATGATATCGTTCAATAATGGACGATATCATTTTTTTATGAGATGAAATTGATTTTAATTTATTTTAATGATTATGTACTAATGATTTTGTTTTTTTTGTTTTATTGTTTATTTTGTAGAGGGGATTACTAAAGAGTCGGGAATGGAAATACGAGGGGCTTAGAGACAATGTAGCCATGCTCGATCATGCTGAGCGGGATAGACTAGCAGAGGTCAGACTATAGCATGTGGCAGAAATGTCGTAGATTCCTATAGATATGGGGCTACTGACAGCCCTAGCAGAGAGATGGTATCCGGGGTCATCATGCTTCCAGCTATCGATAGGGGAGATGGCTCCCACTCTAGAGGATGTATGTAGGATCCTAAGTATCCCCATACATGGTTGATTCATGACTCCTTCGATAAATCAGGGCCATGCTATGATGCGATTGTGCAGCGACCCAAGCTTTGCCCTGGATAAGGGCAGAGTGAACATCGAGATATTAAGGAAGATGTCTGCGATATCTCGATTGACTCAGGTTTTGGTAGGGGTGGCAGGTGGCCTACTTCTATGCCACCAGAGTGGATGTAGGTTACCATGGCTCCTTTCAAATGTGGTCTGCGACATGAGAGACCATGATTACAGGTTTGCTAGGGGCAATTTTGTACTATGCCACTTGTATAGGATCCTTTACGAGGTCGTATACAAGGGAGGTCGATGTCTGGTGCTAACATCGCTGCTATAGGTTTGGTTCTAGGAGCACATTATGGTGTGGAGGCCAACAGGGCTTCCACTGATAGGAGTTGATAGGGAGAGACCCTGAGTTTTCTATTGGTGGCTCTAGAGAGGGTCACAGCGGCGGATAGATCTGTTGATGTCTCGAAGGTTGCTATACGGCCTCATCCCAGATCAGATCACCTAGAGGCCATGGAGAGATCATCTAGAGTGGGGATAGGATGGACAGGAGTTGGCTTGTATTAGGTGAGTCTTCTGGTTGAGTATGGAGCAGGGAGAGGTAGAGCTCCATCGCTACGATCGAGTTTTGAGGCATTTTGGTCTACAGTAGGGGATCCCTTCTCTTAGGGATTACAAGTACTCCCAAACTGTCTGGGATAGTACCACATTGACCGGGGCTCCAAACACAATAGTTCTGGAGTCAGGACGCTCATGATACCCCCATTTAGCCAGTGGATGGGGATGACGCTGGGGTAGCAGATGAATATGATGCCTAGTATGCAAGCATCCACCCTCCTCGGATGACAAGGGTATAGGGTCTAATGCACATTGTTGTGCAACGGATGGGGAGGTGGTGCCAGGCTACCATTTATGCAACGAGGAGTCACAGAGGAAGGGATCAGCGATAGCCTCCTCAAGAGAGATGCTGAAGAGTGACATAGGCTCCAAAGAGACCGCAGCAGCCATAGAGGAGGGAGGAGGGACTCCCTTCTTAGCAAAGGGATAGGCCACCATCTCCCAATAAGGGCAAGGGTGTCAAGGTGGGGAGAGTAGTGATATGGTGGCTCTTTGGGCGAAGAATGCCCACCTATGAGATCAGGTGCATATGCTGTAGGATGAGGCTACACGACTCAGGGCTCGAGGCGAAAGGGCAAGCATGCAGGAGCTGGCATGAGCTATTGCTCAGATCGCGTTCTATTAGGGAGTATACTTCCAGCTGGTTCTAGAGGGCCAAAGGATACAGCTTCCAGTCGGCATTATAGAGCCGATCAATATGGGGTCATCGAGGACATCCTCACGATCGACATAGAGGACCTATGATACAGCACGAACCTCGATGGGACCACCTCCTCCACGTCAAGGTGAAAGAGGAGATGAGGCTGAGAGCTCGAGGGCTTCTCGAGACTAGCTACTTTTTGTACATAGACCATATATGTTTGAGAGGATTGAGTATGCCAGGGTATAGATTGTGGCATACCAATCCATTTTGATATGATGTACATACTTTTTTGATATATATATATATATATATATATATATATATATTATTTTTGTGATATGACTTGTGCATATGTTTTATGATGCTTTAATATTTGAATTGTTGATTGATTATTCATGTAATTATGTCATTGAAAATATTATAATTTTATGTCATGCCATAAAATTTAAATGAAATAATTTAATGTAAACAAATTGGTTGTTGTGGTGTGATTTGATGAAAAATAAAGGGACTTCTAACAATAATTTCAAAGGACATTGTCATTGTTACATGACCATTTCATGGAGTCACCGCTCGCTAGGTCATTAAGCTAATCCCGATAGAGAAATATTGCTAAAATTAAAAGGGTGCTTAAGAGACTTTCTTAAGACTTTTGTGATGTGATGATGAAAAATGATGATGGTGATGATTTGTTTTCAGATGTCCATGAAAATATTATGCATGAAATATTAAAAGTATGATTTTTGCTAGGCATAAAATTTCTAAGTGTGATAGAAATTTGAACAACTACCTAAGAATTATACCATCGTCACAAAAAAAACTGAATGTTGACATAATGAAATGAAATAGGAAAGTTTTCGTTCTTTTTAAAGCACAATTGTGTAACATAATGATTTAAGCCATATGCTTTTATGGATAAAAATGGGAAATAAAATTAAAACGATGGTTTGTGCTAGGCATAGAATTTTTAGGTATAGACTTATACCATCATCGTGAAATCCAAAGAAGAAATTGATATAATAGTTTTATTGCATAATTGATTTTTGAGTTTGAGATAAACAAAAAATATAAGATGAGGACTTACACTAGGCATAAAATTCCAATTTAGGTTTAGGAACTATACCATCGTTGCGAAAGTTGAAAATATATAAATGTGACTTTATTTCTAGATTTTTGAACATGTTTTGAAAGAAATTTTGGATTTTGAAAAAAATGTATGTAATTTTTTTTACGCTAAGTAGATTGTTGAGAAGCAACACACCCCCACTAAAAAAATGAAATTCCATCCTTTGAAAATATTTAATATTCATTTGTTCCGTAGGGACCCTCTTGAGTTTTTAGGTTTTTAATTCCAAATTTTGCTTGCATCCTTTCTAAAATTTTGCCTACATCAAAGTGTCTCAGTAGGCTTACATATAGCATTGAATTCAATTTAAAATTTCTGAGATTTTGCATGTTAAATGTATTAATTCATATTAATCATTTCAAAAATTTTAATTTTCAAGAGTTTTTCTATTTCTGGCCAGCAGACTTCTAAGTGCATTTTCTCTTGATCCATGGTGAATTTGTAAGTTCCATTTGCAGATTTGGATACCCTATAGGCTTATTTAGATACTTGTAAAGTTTCATCAAATTTTGGGCACTTGGACAAAGTCATTGGAATTACCATACAATTTTTGGAGAATTCACAAAGTGGAAGAAAAGCCTGAAAGAAATGAAGTGAAGGAAATGTCACGATTTCGCGACATGTTCCATTTTCGTGAGGGCCAAAGCTTGGAAGAAACAAAGTGAAGGAAATGTCATGATATCGTGACATGTTCCATTTTTGGACATGTCTCATTTTCACGAGGGCAAAATCTTGGAAGTAATAGCTTGAGGGAAATGTCGCGATATCATGACATGTTCCATTTTCGACTTGTCGGACATTCGCTCAAATTTAATTGTACCCTAAAATCTTTTAAAGTCCAATGTCACGATATCGTGACATGTTCCATTTTTGGACATGTCTCATTTTCGTGAGGGCAAAAGCTTGGAAGTAATAACTTGAGGGAAATGTCATGATATCATGACATGTTCCATTTTCGGGGCTCAAGGCTTGAATGAAAATTTAAAGGCAATGTCGCGATATCGTGACATGTTCCATTTTCGGACATGTCTCATTTTCGCGAGGGCAAAAGCTTGGAAGTAATAGCTTGAGGGAAATGTCACGATTTCGTGACATGTTCCATTTTCGCAAGGGCGGAAGCTTGAAAGAGATGAAGTGAGGGAAATGTCACGATTTCGTGACATGTTCCATTTTCGTGAGGAAGAAAGCTTGGAAGAAACAAAGTGAAGGAAATGTCATGATTTCGTGACATGTTCCATTTTTGTGAGGGCCAAAGCTTGGAAGACATGAAGTGAAGGAAATGTCACGATTTCACGACATGTTCCATTTTCGCGAGGAAGAAAGCTTGAAAGAGACGAAGTGAAGGAAATGTCACGATTTCATGACATGTTCCATTTTCGCGAGAGCCAAAGCTTGGAAGAAATAAGGTGAAGGAAATGTCACGATTTCGTGACATGTTCCATTTTCGCGAGGAAGAAATCTTGGAAGAAAGGAAGTGAAGGAAATGTCACGATTTCATGACATGTTCCATTTTTACGAGGGCCAAGTCTTGAAAGAGACAAAGTGAAGGAAATGTCATGATTTCGTGACATGTTCCATTTTCGCGAGGAAGAAAGCTTGAAAGAGATGAAGTGAAGGAAATGTCACGATTTTGTGACATGTTCCATTTTTATGAGGGCGGAAGCTTGAAAGACATGAAGTGAGGGAAATGTCACGATATCGCGACATGTTCCATTTTCACGAGGAAGAAAGCTTGAAAGAGATGAAGTGAAGGAAATGTCACGATTTCGTGACATGTTCCATTTTCATGAGGGCGAAATCTTGAGAAAGATAAAGTGAAGGAAATGTTGCGATATCGCGACATGTTCCATTTTCGGAAGGCACAAGCAAGGAAGAAGTAACTTGAGGAAAATGTCGCGATATCGCGACATGTTTGGACTTATATTCATTTTGCAAAATTTGGCCGTTCTTTAAATTTTTCATCACCCATCCAAAGGAAGTGGAAGCTTTTCAACACAGTCCAAATCAATTAATTAAGTAAAATGAAAAACATTAAAAATCTAACCTTTGCTTTTCTTTTTGCAGAAGGTGATCCGACAGTTGCATAATGGCAAAAGTAATGGCGAGAAAGACAGACTTCAAGGAATTTTTTGGTGGATCCATTTGTCGAGAAAATTTATGGCAAGTCAGTGACTCATCCAGATTTTGCAGATCTGGCCGCAAATACAGACTTTAAGGAATTTTTCGGTGGATCCATTTGCCCAAAAAATTTATGGCAAAAGTAATGACTGGCAGAGAATCTCAACTCGAACCAAACAAAGGCGGTTGTGCGAGGATGGAAGGCCTAGGAAGTCAGTGACTCATCCAAATTTTGTAGAAGAATTAATGAGATGCTCTGATGGCTTATCGAAAGAAGAACATACATTTACACGCGGTGTCCATTTGATGAAGATCAAACCAAGTCTTATCTCCTCCATTCATGGCAAGATCCACGTGAAGATTTTCAGAGTAATTAGGGCTTATCAAAACTCTATATAAAAATGCCTTATATTGTAAAACCTCGACGGTGGGATTTTTATGATAAGATTTAGATATTTGGAAGAAGATATTTTGAAAAGATCAGGGCCTGTCCTGAGTCTATATATACTTCTCTTGAATGTAAAGTCCGGATGCGAAAACTTGGAATAAAAGACATTTTAGCAATTTCTTGCAAATCTTGTTTGAATGCTTTGTTATGTACCTGGAGTTGGTGTGACATCATTTTTCTGTGATAGCATGGCTAGGAGCCTAATCTCTTTCGGATTGCGATAAGTGCATCTTCTTTTGTTTTTCGTCTCGCTAAGGTTTATTTATTTTAGTTGTAAATCTGTGTTATCAAGATTGAATATGCTACTAGGCTTCATTCCATTTGTTGTATGCTAGGGAAAGTTAGAGATTTAAGGTTCAGGTCTATTCTAATTGCTCTATCCTCACTGCATGAGCTAGGCTACTGGTGAGAGATACCAGTTGACATCGACTTCCCTTCTATTTATGATTTTCTTTCAGATCTATGTCATCTCCGTCTTATGCTCTTAGTAGAAGGTGATCTTAGAAAGTTGGACACCTTCCTCTTTGATTGGTTTTATTGTGAAGCTAAATAGTGTAACTGAAATTGGTAGTTTTGATTTTGCATCTAAGTTAGATAAGCTTCTCTTTTCTGCCCTACCCTACTCTCTCTGTTCCACCGTTAAATGATCCATTTTTATTTTCTTTCAAATTTGTCTTTTATTTAATCTGCTAAAGCATAAAGAGCTATATCAAAGAACTCATTGTAAATCCGATTGTCAACAAAGATAACAACCCCTAAACATTATTGAACGAAGGTCGAGCCCATTGTAAGGTAACAGACAGTCCACTTGAAACTATTCCAGAAGCGAAAAAGAGTGAATAGCCATTCGACCCAACTCTGTAACTCACACCTTGGATAACCAGCAAGATCCTAAAGTGAGTGGGATTTATCCCGTATAAGTGTTATCGGTATTTTATGCTCATTCTTCATGGGGTGTGTATGAAAGATGAACCAACATTTAAAATTGGCGCTAGAAGGAGGGCCGACTGAACTCCGTTCAGTATTTGTTAAGGATTGTAAGTTGCTTGTGAAAAGCTGGATTCTACCTATAGAGTAACCAAGTCCCACTCCAGAGTTGGAGAGCTCCTTGTGCCTGAGTTAGAAACCCCAAGGAGAAGCAGCCTCAAAAGGGCCAAGTCTTTGTCTAGCATAGTTTTATCACCACTTGTAGTTCCTCCAACTGCAACTCAAAATATTATCGTTAATCAAGTAGTAATGGCGAACTGGTTGGGTTCCACTACTTTGAATATCCCTGGTGTAGCGCATGATTTACCCAGAAATCTTGAGAAGTATCTTCCTACCTACAAGCATGATGGAATCGAACAATGGAAGAACACCGGTGGCATATAAAAATGCTCTAAAATTGTTGAATGTGCAGCATGAAGATGTGGCTTGTAGGTTATTCCCATTCACTCTCCAGGAGGGAGCATACGACTGGTTTTTGAATCTTACTAATGATTCTATTACTAGTTGGAATGACCTAGAGAAAGTTTTTGTATCACAATTTGGGGAAGTGATTGACCCCAATGTGTTATATCAACAGTTTTCCAGCATTAAGAGAGGAATCAATGAGACGGTCAGATCTTTCAATGTCAGGTTTCAAAAGGCTTATGGTAGATTGACGGGTCATTATGTGCCAACTGCAGATCTAGCATTAGAAATTTTCAGGAATTCCCTAGATCCAGTGACCTCTGTTTTCCTAAAGAGAGATGCCAATATTACTAATCTAACAGAGGCTTATAGAGAAGCTTTGGTTCTTGAAAGACAATTGGGACCTCAACCTTTGAACGCTCCTCAGATTCCCTTTGTTACACAAAATACCCCTATTTTGAATCCCATCCCACATCAAATGATGTTGCAGCATGCCAAACTCCACCGATAGGAAATCCATTGGCTGTAACACATGCAACACGTACAGAATACAGAGAAAGAATCTGATAAAACAAGAGTTGAGGAAGTCTCAAAGATGGTCCAAAAGTTGGCAGAGGACTTTTTGAGTTTCAAAAGGCAAGTGTCCACCGGGGAAAACTCCAATAGATTTCCTTATCAATAGAATAGATTCACTAGACCACCATATGAACCCAACAAGGATTATAAAGGTAAGGGGCATGAAGTGAATATTTGTGACTTGGCTTTGCCCAATTGGTGCAGGATACATGGAACATCTCAGCATGGGGAATTAGATTGTTTGGAGTTCTGCAATGCCTTTGAAGCTTTATCTGGTGAGTTGGTTTTTCCTAAAAATAAAAGAAATGTTGATGGTCCAAGTTCATCCAAACATAGTGCAGCTATGGTGTTAGATTCATTCACTTTTCTAGATGAGTCAGAGAATGTCGTGGAGATACCTATGGATGAAGTGCAAGCTTTTCAATAGTATAGAAGGGACAACTACAATCTCAGGAACAAAAATCTGGAGCCTAATACTACGTCTACACCTCCAGACAACTCCCATAATGTTCCTCCAGATCCATCTCCAAATAATAACCCACCTCCACCCAAGGGAGGAGATCCAAGAGTACCAGATGGATTTGTTGCTCCACTCAATAAGGGATACAATATAGTGGAGGATATGAAGAAGATCAAGGCTAACATCACTCTTCATGAGTTGGCTCAAATTACTGAACAAAGGGATAATTTGATCAAGACATACTCTGAGCATACGACCAAACCTCTAGAAAAGGGGAAGAAGATAGCAAATGCAAATATGGCCATGTATAAAGAAAATACTGAAGTTCCACCTTTCCTACTAACTGTCCGTATATTTGGAAAGAATTTACACAACTGTCTGGTGGATTCTGGTGCCTCAGCCAATGTCATGCCTCTAGCCATTTGTCAACAGTTGGGTTTAACCCCTATGAAGTCTGAGAGAAGAGTTATCCAATTGGATAAAATTGAGGTTAAGGTGGTAGGTGAACTTCAAAGTATACACATCCAGCTAGCATCTGAGCCGAGAGCACAACACAAAATTGACATTCAGGTGGTAGATATTCCTGTGGGATACGAAATGCTTCTGAGCAGAGATTGGTCAAAGTCTTTGAATGGGTACTTGGCGACTGATTTTTCACATATGTGGTTGCCCTAGAAAGGTGTTGCCAATCAGTTGAGAATCGAAAGAGAACCTAGATATAAACACGTGATCACTGAGTATAATGCCAAGAATGAGGTTGTAAACCGTGTTGATACAGATATTGGAGTTTATAATTTGACAACTGAGAAGGTGAGACCAGTTACAGCTCTAACCAATCACAACAATGATATTTGGACATTACACATTGATGGGGTTAAATCTAAGCAAGGCTCGAGTGAAAGAGTAAATTATGAAAATTCTACTAGAGGGATAAAAATTGAAATCTTGGATATTGGAGCAGTAGAGCAACCACAAAATGTTTGAGTTATTAAGAACTATGACGTACAAATAAAATATGATCTCTTTGAGTTGTTACATAAATCTGAAGATGTGATGATCTGGTTCTATAAAGGCCTTAAGGACTTGCAGATTTGGTGTTTCTATGGGACAAGATCTATAAAAAAAAAAAGGGAAGACAGTAAACGCACCAAGTCTTTCCCACGTAGCAAAAATTTTGGGAAGCATAATCCGGAGTGCATTTCGTCAACAGGACCTGAAAGGTATTTTTCTAAATTTACCTGCAAATGGTCAAATTTTTTAAGGCACTATTTCTCTGCTTTTCCATCTGCTACATTTTTTGAGTGATTGAAGGAACCTTTGTGCATATGTATATATTGTAAATAAAGTTTGAAGTAGTGTGTTTTTATTTTGTTTTATTTAAAGTTTGAAGTTTTGTGTTTTATCTTTTGAGGTCTGTGCAATTTTATCTTTAACTAGTGGCCTTTTTCCCTCTTCTTTAGCTTTTAAAAACCTTGTTTGTTTGAGTTTTTTTGCCTAAACAAAGAAAACACAAATCAACATTTAAAATTGGCCTAGTGTGTTTTCATTTTGTTTTATTTTTGTTAAAAGATAGTCTGCTAGGATTAAAAAGTGGGACTACTTGTTATTTAGAACAACAGTAGAAAGATAATTGGATTTTGTATCTTGCTTGCCACAATTATTTTGATTATAAAGAAACTACTATACTGTTTGGTTGAAGAACTCCCAGGGAATCCAAGAAAAGTTGGTCATGAGAGGGAAATCCGATTCATAAAATTACATCAAAGCATCCAAGGAGGTTGTTGGTACCCAGGCTGAAATAGTTAGTCGATCAATTGCTCGATGAATATAAAAAAAAAAAGAGAAGGCATTCCAGCTATCGGTATCTTTCAAAAGAAAAAGAGACAGAAGGTGAAAGTTGGGCAAGCCAACATAAAACTGGCACTCTTTTCTGCACATAGCCAAGGCTCCCGAAGGATACATCTCAAACGTGTTCACCAGGCTATAGATGCCACCTCATAGTTGTGAATCAGGGTCTCGAAAATCTAAAGAGTAACTCTGTCGGGGCTGTAAAAGGCTAAACTAGTAAACAGAGCTCTACTCGGTTTCCCCTACACAATCTAAATAGCTGATCGATCCATAGCAAGCATTCGAAGCCCCGGTCATCCTTGAAGGAAGGTTTATACGCTCATAATCGCATGTCAGAATCTTCCTTAAGTGATTCAACCTAGTATGTCTTTGGGAAACTTTAACAACTATCAGATAGTAGTTGAATCATTTTGGAAAATATTTGTGGCAAAGCATTGTACATAGTCTAAATTGTTTTAAAACTAGAGTTCTGGATTCTAAATAGTGCTACTATTTTCCCCGCAGATATCGCCATTTGTTGAGAAGCAACACACCCCCACTAAAAAAATGAAATTCCATCCTTTGAAAATATTTAATATTCATTTGTTCCACAGGGACCCTCTTGAGTTTTTAGGTTTTTAATTCCAAATTTTGCTTGCATCCTTTCTAAAATTTTGCCTACATCAAAGTGTCTCAGTAAGGCTTACATATAGCATTGAATTCAATTTAAAATTTCTGAGATTTTGCATGTTAAATGTATTAATTCATATTAATCATTTCAGAAATTTTAATTTTCAAGAGTTTTTTTATTTTTGGCCAGCAGACTTCTAAGTGCATTTTCTCTTGATCCATGGTGAATTTGTAAGTTCCATTTGCAGATTTGGATACCCTATAGGCTTATTTAGATACTTGTAAAGTTTCATCAAATTCTGGGCACTTGGACAAAGTCATTGGAATTACCATACAATTTTTGGAGAATTCACAAAGTGGAAGAAAAGCCTGAAAGAAATGAAGTGAGGGAAATGTCACGATTTTGTGACATGTTCCATTTTTGCGAGGGCGAAAGCTTGGAAGAGACGAAGTGAAGGAAATGTCGTGATATCGCGACATGTTCCATTTTTGGACATGTCTCATTTTCATGAGGGCAAAAGCTTGGAAGTAATAGCTTGAGGGAAATGTCACGATATCGCGACATGTTCCATTTTCGGACTTGTCGGACTTTCGCTCAAATTTAATTGTACCCTAAAATATTTTAAAGTCCAATGTCGCGATATCGCGACATGTTCCATTTTCGGACATGTCTCATTTTCGCGAGGGCAAAAGCTTGGAAGTAATAGCTTGAGGGAAATGTCGCGATATCGTGACATGTTCCATTTTTAGACATGTTGGACTTTCACTCAAATTTAATTGTACCCTAAAATATTTTAAAGTCCAATGTCGCGATATCGTGACATGTTCTATTTTCGGACATGTCTCATTTTCGCGAGGGCAAAATCTTGGAAGAAATGAAGTGAGGGAAATGTCACGATTTCGTGACATGTTCCATTTTCGTGAGGGCGGAAGCTTGAAAGACATGAAGTGAGGGAAATGTCGCGATTTCGTGACATGTTCCATTTTCACGAGGAAGAAAGCTTGGAAGAAATGAAGTGAAGGAAATGTCATGATTTCGCGACATGTTCCATTTTCGTGAGGGCCAAGGCTTGGAAGAAACAAGGTGAAGGAAATGTCGCGATTTCACGACATGTTCCATTTTCGCGAGGAAGAAAGCTTGAAAGAGACTAAGTGAAGGAAATGTCACGATTTCGTGACATGTTCCATTTTCGTGAGGGCCGAAGCTTGGAAGAGACAAAGTGAAGGAAATGTCATGATTTCATGACATGTTCCATTTTCACGAGGAAGAAATCTTGGAAGAGACGAAGTGAAGGAAATGTCATGATTTCGTGACATGTTCCATTTTCGCGAGGGCCAAAGCTTGGAAGAAACAAGGTGAAGGAAATGTCACGATTTCATGACATGTTCCATTTTCATGAGGAAGAAAGCTTGGAAGAGATGAAGTGAAGGAAATGTCGCGATTTCATGACATGTTCCATTTTTACGAGGGCGAAAGCTTGGAAGAGACAAAGTGAAGGAAATGTCACGATTTCATGACATGTTCCATTTTCGTGAGGAAGAAAGCTTGGAAGACATGAAGTGAAGGAAATGTCATGATTTCGTGACATGTTCCATTTTTGTGAGGGCGGAAGCTTGAAAGAGATGAAGTGAGGGAAATGTCATGATATCGTGACATGTTCCATTTTCGTGAGGAAAAAAGCTTGAAAGAGATGAAGTGAAGGAAATGTCATGATATCGTGACATGTTCCATTTTCACGAGGGCAAAAGCTTGAGAGAGATAAAGTGAAGGAAATGTCACGATATCGCGACATGTTCCATTTTCGGAAGGCACAAGCAAGGAAGAAGTAACTTGAGGAAAATGTCACGATATCGCGACATGTTTGGACTTATATTCATTTTGCAAAATTTGGCCGTTCTTTAAATTTTTCATCACCCATCCAAAGGAAGTGGAAGCTTTTCAACACAGTCCAAATCAATTAATTAAGTAAAATGAAAAACATTAAAAATCTAACCTTTGCTTTTCTTTTTTGCAGAAGGTGATCCGACAGTTGCATAATGGCAAAAGTAATGGCGAGAAAGACAGACTTCAAGGAATTTTCTGATGGATCCATTTGCCGAGAAAATTTATGGCAAGTCAGTGACTCATCCAGATTTTGTAGATCTGGCCGCAAATACAGACTTTAAGGAATTTTTCGGTGGATGCATTGCCCAAAAAATTTATGGCAAAAGTAATGACTGGCAGAGAATCTCAACTCGAACCAAACAAAGGCGGTTGTGCGAGGATGGAAGGCCTAGGAAGTCAGTGACTCATCCGAATTTTGTAGAAGAATTAATGAGATGCTCTGACGGCTTATCGAAAGAAGAACATACATTTACACGCGGTGTCCATTTGATGAAGATCAAACCAAGTCTTATCTCCTCCATTCATGGCAAGATCCACGCGAAGATTTTCAAAGTAATTAGGGCTTATCAAAACTCTATATAAAAATGCCTTATATTGTAAAACCTCGACGGTGGGATTTTTATGATAAGATTTAGATATTTGGAAGAAGATATTTTGAAAATATCAGGGTCTGTCCTGAGTCTATATATACTTCTCTTGAATGTAAAGTCCAGATGCGAAAACTTGGAATAAAAGACATTTTAGCAATTTCTTGCAAATCTTGTTTGAATGCTTTGTTCTGTACCTGGAGTTGGTGTGACATCGTTTTTCTATGATAGCGTGGCCAGGAGCCTAATCTCTTTTGGATTGTGATAAGTGCATCTTCTTTTATTTTTGTCTCGCTAAGGTTTATTTATTTTAGTTGTAAATCTGTGTTATCAAGATTGAATATGCTACTAGGCTTCATTCCATTTGTTGTATGCTAGGGAAAGTTAGAGATTTAAGGTTCAGGTCTGTTCTAATTGCTCTATCCTCACTACGCATGAGCTAGGATGCTGGTGAGAGATACCAGTTGACATCGACTTCCCTTCTATTTATGATTTTCTTTCAGATCTATGTTATCTCCGTCTTATGCTCTTAGTAGAAGGTGATCTTAGAAAGTTGGACACCTTCCTCTTTGATTGGTTTTATTGTGAAGCTAAATAGTGTAACTGAAATTGGTAGTTTTGATTTGCATCTAAGTTAGATAAGCTTCTCTTTTTGGCTCTACCCTACTCTCTCTGTTCCACTGTTAAATGATTCATTTTTATTTTCTTTCAAATTTATATTTTATTTAATCTGCTAAAGCATAAAGAGCTATATCAAAGAACTCATTGTAAATCCGATTGTCAACAAAGATAACAACTCCTAAACATTATTGAATGAAGGTCGAGCCCGTTGTAAGGTAACAGACAGTCCACTTGAAACTATTCCAGAAGCAGAAAAGAGTGAATAGCCATTCGACCCAACTCTGTAACTCACACCTTGGATAACCAGCAAGATCCTAAAGTGAGTGGGATTTATCCCGTATAAGTGTTATCGGTATTTTATGCTCATTCTTCACGGGGTGTGTATGAAATACAAACCAAAATAGATGTTTTCAAGTAAGAAAATCAAATTATTCCAGAAGATTTGCATAAATATTTTAAATCATCTCAAAGACAAATTTGACATTTATAAGGAACCCCATGTGCATATGTGAGTTCATTGCTGATCTTGATCTATCATAATGATACAAAATCTCTCAAATACAAATGTGTGTGCAATTGTATTGTTCACTTACTAATTTTGAGCAAGATAATTTGATACAAGTAATTTGAATTAACCAAATGAGTGTTTGTTAACCATGATTTATATGCATATGACCGTACCAAACTACTATGTAAGTCAGGTCATCAAGAGTTAGCCAATCCACAAGTAGACATAGGTCTGTACAAAATAAGGTCGCTAATGTAACCGACATATCACCATGCTAGGAGTTATCCAAGGCCAAGCGGGTTGGGCACAAACCACCTGTTATGGGGCTTACCTCACAGTTTTTGAATAATTGAGAATTCCAGGGATTCAAGCTCATTCACCCTTCTTTTCTTTTCAAAGGGTAGGGGAAGGGATTTTATTGCTTTTTGCTTTTTCTTTTCTTTTTCTCTCTTTTTTTTTTTTTTTGTATTTTTGCTTGACACTGAGATAATGCTGGAAATATTGCTGAGAATGTACAAGATGATAATGCTTTTGAATAATTTTCTCTTTTTCTCATGATTTTTCTTGTTTTTCTTTTTCTTTTTCTTTTTCTTGCTATACTAGGGATACTTGCTTGGATTGGCTATAGAGCAAGGGATTTTTATTCTAGGCAGGGGTGAGCTTGTCCTTTTGTCAATTCTCAAAGATTCTAGACCATGTGCATGATAGGATAGCAGGGGAAACTTTTCGCTCAAGAGACTACTTCTACTATGTAGCATCATTTTGAATTTGCAATGAAATCATTTTAATGTGAAAAGGTATACTTGGTTCAAGTAAATAACAAGATCAGTTCTCTATGCTCAAAACTTTATTTAATTCAATCGTGGACTTTGATATAAGAGAGATTAATAATCATACCAAATAAGATCAAGATATTTATTCATGTGAATGTGAAAGTGAGGGATTCCAAATAAATGCTCATTTATCCAAAACAACTAAAAATATAACTGCAATACTTCAAGAATTGACAGGTGCAAAAATAAAAGATGTTCTTGAAGATTTTGTTTATTTTGATGTTTTTATATTTTGATTTTGATTTATGAATTGAGAGAATACATAAAATTACTATTTTTGAAATTTTTATATGAATTTACTAAAATGAGACAAGATGTACAATATATATAGTGACAAAATTACCATAATTATGCATAATAGTGCTTAATATGCATAATGTTCATAGGTTCTTTAAGATATTAACCATCTAAGGTAGCTAATCTGTATGCTCCCGATCCAAATTTAGCAGTGATGATATATGGCCTAAGCCAGTTAGGTTCAAATTTACCTTTAAGGTCTTTAGTTGCATTAGTATTTTTTTTATTTTCTTTTAAGACGAGGTCACCAATCTCAAAGGATCGGTGATGAAATTTCTTAAGATATGCTCATTTGAGCTTGTTTTGGTAGGCTCGAATATGCTCCAAAGCATTGATGCGCATCTCATGTAGGAGTTCCAGTTGACTAAATCTACCAGCATGATATTCATATCCTACTTCAGTATCTTGAAGTAGCAGAGCCAAAGAAGGAACTTCTAATTCAAAGGGAAAAACAGCTTCAGCGCCATAAACCAAAACAAAAGGTGAAGTGCTCGTGGGAGTACAAACGCTAGTTCGATAAGACCATAAAGCAGGATATAATTGAATGTGCCAATCTCGGCCAGATTTATTGGCTAGTCTTTTGAGGATTTTAATTAATGTTTTATTAGATGCTTCTGCTTGGCCATTACCTTGAGGATAATAGGGAGTGGACCAACAATGTTGAATTTTATATTTTTGACATAGTTTCTTTACATCTTTATTTTTGAAACAAGTTCCATTATCCGAGATGAGATTTGTAGGAATTCCAAACCTAAAAATAATTTGATTGAAAATAAATTTGGAAACTTAGGTTCCAGTGCAAGAAGCTAGGGGCATAGCTTCAACCCACTTCGTAAAATACTCGATGGCAATTATGATGAATTTGTGTCCATCAGATGACACAGGATTGATTTTTCCAATAATGTCTAAGCCCCATTTTGAAAAAGGCCAAGGATATGAAATAGCCTACAGTTCTTGTGTAGGCGCATGGACAAGGTCAGCATGTTTTTGGAACTTGTTGCAATGATGCACGTAATCATGTGCATCATTATCCATGGTAGGCCAAAAATATTCTATCCTAAGGAGCTTCTTAGCAATGGCGCTACCAGTAAAGTGTCCCCCACAAGATCCATCATGGGCTTCACTCAAAGCTAATCTAGACTCTTCTAGATTCAAACATCTCAATAGGATACCTTCAAAATATCTCCTATATAACGTATTGCCAATTATTACGAAGCGACTTGCTCATCTACACAATAACCGGCACTGGTTTCTATTAAAACCTTCAAGGAAGGTTCCATTGTGAAGAAAATTGAGGATATTAGTGTACCAAAGTTCAGGAGTAGTTTCGTTGAGTAAAAACACGTCCAAAGGTTCCAAGCATGTTTTAATTGAAGCGGGTTCCTGGAGTCGACGAATAATGATGGTAGCATATTTGTAATCTAAATCCAAGGGTAAAAGAGATGTAGCTACGGCCATAGCGTCAGCTGCACGATTGCTAGTTCTAGGAATAGCTTCCAAGGTAACTTGATCAAATAAAGATATTAATTGTAATACGTATGCTTTATATGGGCACAATTTATCATCTCTAGTCTAATAAATATCATTAATTTGATTTATAACAAGTTGAGAATCATAGAAAACTAATAGATTTTTAATTTTTAGTGCCATGGCTGCTCGTAATCCAAGGATGAGAGCCTCATATTTAGTAGTGTTATTAGTACAGGAAAACGTTAATTTAAAGGATAGAGGTATGAGATGTTTTTGTGGAGATATCAAAATAATACCTACACCAGCCCCACTCATGCATCAGGCTTCGTCAAAGTATAAGGACCATTGCTCTAAATTATCTGCCTCTAGTTTAAGGCATTCGTTAGAAAAATCAATGACGAGGGGATGGGTGGACTCTAAGGGTGCAGCAGCTAATTGATATACTATGATTTGACCCTTAACAGACTTTTGTCCTAGAAACGTGAGTTCAAACTCGCTTAGTGCAAGAACCCACTTTGTTGTGCGACCAAATAAATAAGGTCGACTCATGAGATACCGAAAGGGATCAGATTTAGCAATAACATGCATTTTTTGACTGAGCATATAATGGCGTAGTTTCTATGTAGAAAATACGACTGCTAGACATAACTTCTCTAATGTTGTGTAGTGGGTTTTATAACTAATTAATGTTTTGCTAATGTAATAATTAGCATGCTCTCTCTTCTCATCATCAAGTTGAGCTAACATAGCTCCTAAAGCAAAATATGAAGCAAAAATATACAAGATAAATGGACGATCAGGTTTAGGTGGCAAAAGTACAGGTGGGTTAAGAAGATATTTTTTGAGGAGTTTAAATGCTTCTTGACATTCGTTGTCCCAATGGAAAGAGACATCCTTCTTAAGAAGCTTAAGGAAGGGTCTGATTTTATCCGCCAGCTTATCGATGAAGCGACGGATGGCTTGAAGCTTACCTTGTAGACTCCATAATTTTGATATATTCGTAGGTGCGGGCATATCAGTGATAGCCGCAATCTTGAGAGGGTCAATTTTGATGCCACGTAAAGAAATTATAACCCCTAATAATTTATTGGACTTAACTCTAAATATACATTTTTCTGGATTCAATCGGATAAGATATTCCCTTAACTGATTAAATACTTTTCTCAAGTCATCTAAATGGTCATCTTCTTTAGTAGAATGAACTATAATGTCCTCTACATAATCATGTAGTATATCATGCATCATATCATGAAAGATACAATTCATGGCTCGTTGATAGGTTGCACCTGCATTCTTTAAACCGAATGGCATCACTTTCCAACAAAAGGTCCCCCAAGGGGTAATAAAGGTTGTTTTAGCCTGATCTTCAGGAGCTATCCTGATCTTATTATAACCAAAAAATCCATACATGAAGTATATCATTCCACTCCCAGCAGTAAAATCAATGATTTGATCCATATTGAAAAGTGGAAAATCATATTTAGGGCATGCATCATTAATATCTCTAAAGTCTGTACAAAACCTAACCTTAGTAGCTTCTTTCTTAGTTACTGGAACTACATTCGAGATCCGTTCAACATAATCAATGGCTTGTATAAAAATAACATTCAAGAGTTTTTCTAACTCTCCTTTGACTAGTAAGACCACTTTAGGATGCATTTTTCTAAGTTTATGTTTAACAGGTTTAGCATCCAGATGGACTACTAGGTGATGCATAACTACAGAAGGGTCTAAACCTGGCATATCTTCATATTTCCAAGCAAAGACATCTTCATATTATTTAAGAAATACAATGTATTTATCCTATTTTTCTTGACTCAATTCTGATCTAATGTTGATTATGTGAGGGTTATCCTCGGTTCCAATGTTAATTTTGATGACATTTTCTACTTCCATGTGTAGATATCTCTCAAAATTAGGTGGGGCAGGTGAAATGCCCAATTCCTATAATTCTTCCAAGGTTAACTTGGATAATTTGTCTTGAGGAGTCGTGGCCTCAAGCTGGGATATACTAGGTATAGAGCCATCAAAATAAAATCTATTATGTAATAATTCCTCAACGGAGACATAATGGAAGATATCTCCCTCAAACTCATCGTCGGATTTAGCGATCATCTCAGGATAAGCTATAGATAGCATATTAAATGTGAATGACTTATTCGTTAAACGTAAAGCATCACGTTCATCTAAATAATCTTGGTAACATATAAGATGGTCATCATCCTCAAATGGCTGACCCTTACTAGAAAATAGGCCCACACCACATCGGGCGAGCCACGAATCTACCTCAAAAGGTTCTTTCATACCATTCTGGAAAGGTACCAAACCTTTCCCTTTATATCCCAATTTAAGCATTATAGGTTTGGCTTTAGTACACTCATTAGTAAAATAACATCGAGCATATCCATCATAATGAGTTCTGATGTTTCTGGGTATTCTACCCCAGTCATATCCCTTATAAATAAAGGCACAGCTCCCGACTTGGTAAATACTTTCCATAGGTCGTGGGAGGCCCAAGGTATGAGGAGATGATAGCAAATTATTTAAAATAAGGTAATCTTGCATAGAAACATTTGTTTCTTCTGATATAAGAATTTTAGATAGATTGGGTAAGAGCTCATTAGTAAGAGCATAAGAGGTAGAAGTAATATTTTCTACGTCTTCTGATGCAGAGAATATGTATTTGGTAGATATAGACGGTGTAGAGGTGTCAATAGATGGGTCTTTTATAGGTATGGAAGCTATAAGAGTAGAACAAGAGACATTGGTTTTGAGATTAGGATCTTTCCTAGGTCCTAATGTGGTTTGTTCAGAAGATGGTTGAGCTATATGTGAAGGTGCATCTGATGGATAAGAAGTATATGACATTGTGGGTGTGAGTTTCACATGTTTAGATGGGTAATGAGAATTAGGATGTGTGGATGACAGCACGAGGCAAAATTGAACTCCAATAGGTTCTACCAAAGCACACATATCAAAGGGTCTTGGATCACCATGAATGGTAACCAACTGATTCTTAACACATTTATGTAAGGTTGAGGGAATAGCTTGCATTGCGTTGATCCAAGGATGACCCAAGAGTATATTTTACGATGCAGGGCAATGTACAATAAACACAGTCATATCCAAGGTTCTTGGACCAACCTACAATGGAATGGTAATAACTCCACATGTTTCTTGTGTTTCGTCATTGAAATATTTTATGATCATATTAGTTCTTTTCATTTCCTCACTTCTAAACCCAAATATTTGGTAGAAGTCAAAAGTGCAGATATTTAAAGATGAACCATTATCAATCAAAACCCGTTTGACTACTACATCTCCAATTAAAGTAGTAATATACAATGGGTTATCTTTATGTAAACTATGTTGTGATATATCTCTATCCTAGAAGTCAATACAATCAACTTCATGAGTTATTATAGTATTGGCCATGGCTTCGGGTTGAATGTCTTGTGGTACCATCATCTGGCTTAATGTGAGCATTAATTCATCTCTATGTGTAGGAGAAGATATTAAGAGGTCCAAAAGGGAAATTCTAGCTGTAATATTTGATAATTGTTCATTAATATTATAAGGAGGTTTAGGTTGAACATTAGATGCATGATTGCCTTTATTAGGAACCTTAAAAACAAATGGAGTTGATCCACCATTCTGAATTTGATCTTGTTGAGAATTTTGAACCTGTTGTCTAGTAACAACTCGATGGTACCCACAATATTATTCTGCGAATGATGAATAGGTCTTTCTCTAGCGTTTATAGCTAACTCATTAGAAATTAATTGGTGAGACGATGGTCTAGTAGTGACTCTTCTTGGAAATGGTTCTTTTGGAACCATATGACTTGTGATAGGGTGAATAGTATCCGATTCATCTTTAGAACTATTCGATTGATTTGATGTGATTTCCATATCACTCTCAGTCTCAAATTTTGTATCACTAAGATCAGGTATCTGAATATTATATAGAGGCCTGGTTGTAACCATGGATAAAGTTGTGTCAAATATTTCTATCTCATGAGTAGGTAAATGTCCACTAATAGTTCCTACATATCGGGCAGGAGGAGGAACATTATGATGTTCAATTTGATTAGCCACCTCATTACCATGTTTTGGTAAGGGATGTTGAAAGATGTCTAATGACTGATTGGTGTTTTGATTCTGGTTTTGTGTGGTTTTTTGTTGAGCATTATTAGGAGGATTTTGCTTAGGTTGAAAGGCTTGTACCTCCATATCATTGTTGTCATTCAAGTCTTGTATTTTATGTTTTAATCTTTTACAAGAGTTGGTAGTGTGTCCAGGTCCTCTATGGAAGTCATAATGTAAATCTGCTCTGTATCCAAGTATAGTTGGATCAGGTTCTCAGATATTTGGTAATTGAATCAAGCCTCGTTCTAATAATTATGGTAGAATAGTTGATAAAGGTTGATTTAACCTAGTAAATTATCGAGGAGGTCTATCGAGAGGTTTCAGTACAAACTTCTCTACTGTATTTGCAGCATTAACATTAGCAATATTTCTGCTATCAGTGACTCCATCACCCACAACTTTTTTATTCTTATATTTATTTTTGGATGTTTTCTCATCGTCTTTCTTTTTAATCTGACCTCTCCTAATGAGAGCATCTTCCACTCTTTGGGCTAAGTCTATAGCCTGATCGAAGGTGGTCAAGGTAGCAGTTGATAATTCATAAGATAGTTGCTCTTGCAAATTATTAATAAAGATGTCCAACATCTCCCTATAAGGTAACACAAAGTGAAATTTTCCTATCAATTGTCTCCACCTAGCTAGGAAATCAACAAGTCATTCATCTTTGTCTTGTTTTAAGTTATACAAATCTTTAATGGTCACATGTATTTCAATATAGGCACTAAATTGATGAACAAAAGACTCGGCAGTTTCTTCGAAATTCCTCAAATAATTAGTGGGTAATTGATAATACCACTCTAATGCCATTCCTCCCAAGATCTTCGAGAACATTTTTAGTAATAACAATTCATCATGTGATATATCATGACATGCTATCCTAAACATACAAAGATGCTCTATGGGATATTTCGTTCCTTTATATATGGGCAGGACAGGCATAGGAAAATATTTAGGATATGGTTGTGCTACAACTATAGGATCTAAAGGCTGACTACACATCTCTCAATAATTGTACGAGGGATGGTAGGGATCTATCTCGGTCCATGCGGGAAACTAATCTGTTTCACCATGGTTTCAAGATTACTAGTTTGTCCACCATATTGGTTCGGTGGGACATAGGTATGGGATTTATGAGTGTATGATGGTGTGGCATAAGGATTAGATGCTATATTGCTATTATGCAAAGTGTTGGTAGGAAGAATATTATGAAGGGGATTTGTAATAGTATTATGTTGCATCCCGGATTGTTGGTAATTGGTGTTTGGTTTTGTTTTGGGTTTGTGTTGATTTGAGGTATGTTTCTCAATAGTTTTGTGAAATATAGCAGTAAATGATGGTTTCTTTTGTGCGGTAATGACCCTAGGCTTGTTAACAGGTACTTTAGGTGGTTGGGTAACCTATTGTTGTTGCATGTTTCGGATCGTAGCTACTATATCCAAATTGGATGGTCCAGCTTGATCACTCTCTTGTTCAATAAAGGACAAGGGATTAGTGCATGTGAAATACATCTTCTATAGTTGCTTAAGTGTCACTAATTTGATCCTTGTCCATATGGGATGCTCTATTAAAAAACACTGATATTTGTGTTAATGAACTTCCAAAATTGTTCCATGTTTTCAAAAGTGATAGCTCATCCTGGAGATATTTTAGGGGATGAGGATCCTTCCTCTCTATTAGTTTCATCTTGTTCATTTGCTACAACAAGATCTTCTTCTTGCTGGTCTAGGATTTCTTCTTCCTGAACTTTGTCCTCAGGAGGGACATTTTGGTCAATTAATGGTCTTCCTAACCAATCTTCATCTTCTTCGGTTTGTTTTCCATTCCTAAGTCTAGGCATTGTGCTACACTTAGGTTTTGGCAAATATATATACTTATATATATATATATATATATATATATATATATATATATTCGGTAAGGTTGAGAGGTATATATTTTAACTATATAATGTTTTGTTTTGTTTTGTTTTTCATTTTTTTTGTTTTGTATTATTATTTCACAAATATAAAAATAACAAACAACATGCTAGTTGCAAGAAATAGTAAAAAGAATGACTTAGTTTTCTATAAATATTTTATGGATATCGTTGATAGGATCAAGTTCATCAGGAGTCATGAAATGCTCCTCTTCAAATTGGAAGTGGTTTTTCAATAACTTGACAAAGTGTGCTATGGTAATATGATCTACTTCAGACTCTGACTCATAAAAATAAAGTTCATGGCAATACTCTCGATACAACATAGCTCTAGGAACTCTATTCCATATTTTTCTATCCATAAGAACGACTTCTTGATCCTATATACAAGATAGAAACTTATGTACTACAACTGCGTTCTCAAGGTATTCCTCAAAGGTGTACAATTCTGAAGACACAAGTGCTCTTTTATCTGCTAATCACCTATGACAAGCTCTCTGAAGTTCATGGTACAAATTCACTTGATCAGGATCCAGGATTCTATCTAGGACAAACCTCTTAATTTGCCTAAGTTTTGCAAATCTAAATTCAATAATACCCAATCTCCTATCAAGTTCGTCCCACAAAGGTTGGACTCTATTTGTTTGAGGTATTCTAAGCACAGAAGTAATCTCTATGGCTGTTAATTTATTTTCAACATTTATGGTGATAACTCATCTCCTATTATAATCTACCATCTAAATATGATATGCAAATTTAACAGTTTTCTAATGATTCTAGATGTTCTTAATAACATGTTTTTTTTTTTTTTTGTGTTTTTTGGATTGTTTTCAAACGATGTTTTAGTTTCACGTCGAGTTCACCAAAAATGTATCGCCAAAATTTTTCACACCCTTACCTTCAAGCTAAAGGATCCGTGCCCGAAAGGGGGATGCGAGAAGGATGGGACAATACCTCGGATGAAGAGGCCCTTTGAAGGTCACACCTCTCGGGGGAGGGGTATAAGGGTGAATTTTTGACGGATGGTGGGGTTCACTAGGAAAATTTGAGTGGCAATTTCCATGCCTAGGTTGAGAATAGGTTTGATGTGTTCATTTTATATTCAATCATTCATATTCCTAGGTTGGCCAAAATGAATCTAATCTATTCTATATGAAATTTTGGGTTTATATGAAGACATCAAACATGAATGAATCCTAAATACAGAGACTATGTGAAATGGAGAGGAATACACCTAATTCTTGATGTTTGATGAAGATTATGAAGATTTTAGGAGTCCAGATCTTCCCGAATATGATAGGATCATTTGTAATTGCATAGAATCATCCTAAATCATAGGCGATCATATGAGATCAGACGAGATTGTCAAAAACCTGACAAATTCATCAGAAACCTGCAATCATGAAAGCAAACACCAAAAACTAGAAATGCAATTGCAAGAATGATGCAAAATGATAGAAATAACAGTATAGATGCTTAAATAATAAATTTAGATAGCAAATAAAATGGGATGCACTTCTTTAATAACTTACTTTAAATTTTATCATGCAAATATGCTAAATGAGGTGAACTCCAGGATGTAGAATAGAAATAAATTGATCTAATGCATAATTAAATAGGAAAGAAAGATAGAAAATGCAAACTCGGGGCTTTGGTTTCCCCCAATCTAAACTGTAGTCAAAATCATCTACAATCGTACGAGATCATCGTCGATCTCGACAGGATCGTCTAAAATTGTGTTGGATCACCTGCAACGATCTGAGCTTCCTCTGAATGAAACATAGTAAAATCCTGCAATAAAACCTAAAAATACAAATGCAAATGATGGGGGTGAGGATGTTCTAATACAACAAAAACTAGAGTTGCAGGGAAATAATCAACTAGGGGGATAAACTAGGAAAATCCTAAGTTTATATAGGATTAGGGGGAGGTTAGGAGGTTGGGGATCATCCCAATCTGGGAGATCTCCAACGTAGGAATCTCCAACCATGTAGACACGCTTCTGCCCAAGTTGGAGAGGTTGTTGAAATAGAAGCTAATTATGAAATTTTGGTTTTGGGACGAAATCGTCTGGACATTCTGTTCCAGATGAATTCATTCGATTTGGGATGATATCATCAAATTGGCGATGATATCGTCCAGTGGTAAAAACAAATTCTAAAAATGGAACAAAAAATGAGATGAGCGGTTAACGAAAAGTTTTGAGGTTAAAATTCTAATTTTTAATCTTTTTACTGATGGTTTAACTGTGCCAATTTTAGGGTGCTACACCAATGTACTCTTGTGGATTAGCTAGCTTTTGGTAACTTGAATTACATAGTAGTTCAGTACGATTGCATTTACAAAATCATGGTTAATGAATCTTTCACTTGCACACACATTGGTTCATAAAAGTTAGCCTGTATCATTACCTTACTCAGAATTGGTAAATAAACTTCACAAAGCACACACATTTTTTATCCTTGAGAGATTTTGTATCATTATGACAATCAAGATGGATAATTAACTCACACAATCACACCCTGGGTTCTTGATAAAATTGACTTTGTCTTTGAAATAAGTTAAAATATTGCTTTGAAATTTTTTGTTAAAAAAAATCATTTGCATATCACCTTTGCAATTTCATATATATGTTCTCTTTACAATATTCAAATATGAAACATAATGATTTATCCCCTAAGAGCTTGCATTCGTAAACATCATATTCCTTCTATCATGCATTTCATTTTGACTTCACGATAATGGTATAATTCCTAGTAATTATTCTCTCTCAAACTTCACACATAGGAATTCTATGCCTAGTGCAAGTCATCTTTCCCAATTTTTATGCTTAAATAACTTTATATCCCTCAAAAAAATAATCTTTATCAACCTATTTTATCAAATTAATTTCTTTTAAAATCAACATATCCTCTCATCATCATAAGCCTCAAGGTCACTCTTGAGCCCACAATATTTTGGTATTAACAATACAAAACTTCCTCACAATAGGATCTGCTTCATGACCTAGCGAGCATTGATCTCCACCAATGGTCATATAATAGCACAACATCCTTCGAGGTTCATTACTAATCCATCAAATCTATCATCACACAAAAATATATTTTTCAAAACACACTTTACAAAATCATTTTCCTTTTATGTTAAGCATGATCAAAATGTTCAAAAATCATAATTACAAGAAATTATGTAACACAACCATCATAAGAAAATGTAATAAATACCCAAAAAATCACACAAAGTCACATAAAACAAAGAATGTCAATATATATATATATATATATATATATATATATAATTTCAAGTTTTCCACCAAACATATAATTTGGTGTAAAAACTCGAGGGGGCATCCTAGTCAGTAAATTAGTAATTATTTTTCTAAAACATCAATTTCCCATAAACTATTCATTCTAAAACCATATACACCTTTTTTCCCATGTTAATCATAACCATTTATACTCAAGTATCTACGCTTTTTTTTGATGCATTTATTGTTCATAAATACGCCAAAGAGGGGACAAAATGTAGACATAAAAATTTGACCCATTAAGATGAATCATTTTTCTCAAAAACCCTTAAAAAAACTAAGGTCATATTCAAGAGAATTTTTACCCTATCAAGTCATATCAATTATTATCAAATTATAAACCATTGGATAGGGCTTAAAAAGAGCTTTCCAACAGTATATTATATGTCCAATTTTGATACCATTTGACCCCTCAAAATGCCAAAACACTAAGTACATGTCTAACCTCTTGACGAGATCGTAAGTACGATCTTGAGATCATAAGTATGATCTCTGATAGGCAACTTGTGTGCAATATCATAAGTACAATATTTGAGATCATACATATAATCTTCAATATCGTATGTACAATATTATCCAAAATACAAAAGCTCAGTTTGGCAAAACGACAAACTAGTTACAATGTTTTTTGTCTTTACCTGTCCAACCGTGTGGTAGTTACAGGATCAGACCCACCAATCAGTCCTAGATTGGAAGAAGTTCCAACCTATTTTATTTTTATCCAAATTTCACCTGCTGGTTTAGCCTATTTAATTAGGCACTCTTCCCCCTCAAATTCCTCCTCACTTGTCGACCAACTTTCACATTTTAGTCACTGTATTTTTGCATTATACCCTTTTATTTTGCTATTTTTCTGTAGGATCGGGTGTATGATCACTATGCACGTGAGGATACGATCGATGATCATAGGTACGATCTTGTTTTTTGGTTACGATCTTGCTATTTAGCATATGATATTATTTTTTGGTTATGATCTTGCTATTTTGTCATGATCTTGCTATTTATCATATGATATTGCACTTTAGCATAAGATCTTGTTGTTTGGTTACGATCTCACCTGCAGATCACTTGGGGGCAACTCCAAGTGTTTTTTTGCATTTCATAGCCTCTCATTTGTATGTTTGTTATCTGATTTATCATTCTTCATTGCATATAGAATAAAATTCAGTTATTATCATTCTTGGAGTTCACCAATTTGCATTCAATTGCATACTTTACATAGTTTAAGGCATATACATGTTAATTTATTTTATCATGACATTCAACAGATCATGTATAATCTGATTTCTATCTAATAAAGTCTATAGTATACTACATTTTCTAAAACCTGCACTATACTTATGAAACTATAGGTTTCTACTATGATCGGATCTGTCGATCACTGATCGGTGGGTATGATCACGGATTGTACATACGATCTTGATTTTGTCGCATACGATCTTGCCTGAAACAAGAAATAGAATCTTTATTAGACTTCTAGACTGAGTAAGAGTGTCAAATTTATTTATAATTAAGCATTTACATTAGATTTTTCTTTTTTTACTATCATCTGTTGTATTCATTTAAAATTTAATTACATTTAGCATAGGTTAGTTGCATTGGCCAGAACTAGGTGATTGCGATAAGTTAAAAAGAACACATCAAACAAACTCAAAATATAGGCATGGAAAATGCCATAAAATATTTCTTGGTGAACCCTAAATAATTCATCAAAAAATCACCAAAGAAGACATGACCTCAAGTGTCTCTCTCCGAGGTGTATACCTACTATTATCCCATTCCCCTTCAAGGCATGGATCCATTAGCCTGAAGAAAAGGAGTGCAAGAATTTTAGAGCTACAATTATCAATGGATGATAATACTCTTGGAATGACACCTTACGTATGTAGAGTAAGTGTGACCATTGATATTATCAAGGGATGATAATATTTTTTAGTTTATGAGGATGATGAAACTAACTAGAAGTTAGAAGTACAATTTGAAGGAAATTGTAACCTAACTCAACTCCTTTTGGGGATAAGAAAAAGATACATTGTAGTGGGACAAGCATGACTAAGATCATTGTTAGTAAAGTGATAATGGTCATAATTGAATGGCACCTTGTGGGGATACAAGTGTGACCATGACCATTACTAGAAGAATGTTAATGGTCTAAGTTAGTTCATGGGAAGATATAACTAACATTTTGAAGTACAATTAGGAGAAATTATAACTTATTCAACTCCTTGTGTGGCCAAAAGAAATGACACCTAAGTTAAGGAGAGGAAGAAGAGAATCTTCTTAAAATCCAAAGCTAGTTAGGAAGGATGGAACTAGAAAGAAAATTATTCTAGGAATTCTAATATGGGGGTGGGAAACCTCCCTGTTGTAGTTCCCTACTACATGAACATATAGAACAACAAAGGGAACATATGGACCAGAAAAGGTAATTGCTAAAAACTATAGTAAACCAGGGTTTCCAAAATAAAAATTTTGAGGGTAGACAGGAAGAGGATCTTGCTTCAGAAGATCAAGCAAGTAGAGCTTGTGTAGAAGCAGAGCTAGCTAGGAAAATGAAGAATATCATAGTATCAAAGTTTACTAGAAAGTATGGAGGGGATTCAACCAAGGTTTGGTTGAATAGGTTGGAAACATACTTTTCCATGAAGAATTATTCTTTAGTAATCCAAATATTTTGGGCTACCATCCACATAAAGGATACAAGATTGGAATGGTGGATAGATTTAAAGCTGGTCAGAATATTCAGGTAGTGAATCTTTAGTAGGATATTTTTGTTCAATCCTAAAAAAAAGTATCCTTATCAAAATAATATTATGTGGAGAAATTCAAGGAATTCTCCATACTTCACCAAGGAACAAATATGGTGGGTATTTAATGCTAAATGTTTGTGAATTTTCTTAAGTATTGTAGACACCAAAATCTAACCACTTGTCCTCCATCCATGCTTTCCCATAATTCCCACTACCAAAACATAGTCACTTGCCTTTCATCCTAGATTTCCTACCATTTTTACTCATTATTTATATATATTTATATATTTATTTAATAATAATATTTTATATATTATATTATATATATATAATAAATATATATGTATATATAAATCAATCCCAACCATTCGGTTTCATTTAATCCTATCCATCTATCTACATCAATGTTGGCAATTTTGGGTTTGAGATCCTAGCTTCTTGTCTATGAGTTGTCATTGATGTCAAAAGGAAATGGCATTAATGTTAAGAGGATGTGTTGGCTTCAAAGGTGGAAGATTCCAAGAGAATATTTTTAAGAGAATCCGGAGAGATTCCATTGGCAAGGGTTTTTCATTAAAACCAAACCGGTTTTTATTAAAACCAAGTTAAATGGTTTTTATTAAAACCAATGGAGGTTCTCTTTATTATTTATTTAATTATTATTTAAAACCCTTCAAGGTTTTAATTAATTAATTATTTAATTAATTAAGGGAGAAATTATTTTTAATTTATTAAAAATACTTAAAGGTTTTTAAACCTTTTTTATTCTTAATTTATTAAAATTATTTAAGGGTTTTTAAACCCTTTTTGAAAAGACTTTTGATTAATTTCGAAATGGTCTTTATTTTCGTCGACGTCAAGGTGTCTTCGAAGAGACTATTTATTCTCCAACTCCTAAGGTTGGAAGGCTAATTAATTCGAAATTCCCCGAATGCAATTTGCGGTGTTTGTGCTCTGTATTCGCTACGATCGAAGGAAGACTTAGAAGCACGTGCGGTTGAAAAGTCTTCGGGAGTTTTTTCGAGGGTGAAGTGGAGGGAAGTTCACTTGTGAACTTCGTAGCCCGCATGGGCTAGTGGCAGCGAAGGCTGCTGTTGGGCGCTGCATTGGCGGAGGTCACCGTTTCGAGTCTCGCGGGGGTGCTTTGCTAGAGTAACACACGTTTTTATTAAAACGTCTTTATGCCGCAAAATTCGGAGTTTCTTGGACAACGATTTATAAGCTTGAAGGTTCAATTATCTTCTACTCCAATAAGGTATGGGCACATTCTTCTTATGAGTATGATTGGTGTATGTTTTCTGAAATAAGGTTGGAGTGAAAAGGTATTCTACTAGGTATCCTTTGGCTAGGTGTAAATCCTATTTTCTGGTTTGTTGAAGACTACTTATGCATTGTTATCCTTAAGGAGAGTTTTTGGTGAATGCATAATTTTTGGTTTGAGATAGTGGAAGCTTTGTGCACTAGGGTTTATATTTGTGAGTCTAGCTACTTGCATTGAGTTGGTGGAACCCTTGGTTGGCTGTTTTGAGTTTGATGGTTGAGTTGCTTCCATAGAGGTTGTTTGATCAAGTTATTGCTTTACTTGATTCATGATATTGGGCTTACTCCATTGAGTTGATTTGAGCAAGTTATTCTTTGCATTTGGTGATATTGTGTTGGTGGCTGTTTTGTTCAAATATCTTTGGAGGGAAAAGGATTTCTACTTGTTTCCTTTTCTTGTGATGATTGGTTGAATGCTTCAAGGTTGATGTTGAGTTGAATGGTGTTGGTTGACTAAACCTTGTTTGATGAGCATTGTTGTTGAAACCCTAATTGATGGTGAAAAGAACATGAGTATCATTGTTATGTGATTCTTTGCATAGTTGGCAATTGTTGGGGTTTCATGTTCTTGAAAGAAAACATTCTATCCTATCCATTTCAGATATTGAGTTGAGTTTTCAGATTTGAGATTGAGATTGAGCTGAGTTGATTTGAGTTGAGTTTTGAGATTGGGATTTGAGTATAGAACATATTGAGTCTCTAACAATTCTCTTTATGCTTCTATGAGTTTGACAAATCACATTGGGTCTCTAACAATTCACTTTGTGATTTCCTACTAAGAAAGTTTTTCTTGGTGAGCTTGCTGAGTTTTTGGACAAGTTTCGATGGTGGACTTGTGAGCGTGAGTTTGATAGTTCTATCGGAGAACTTGAGGACAGAGGTGCATTGGTTCTATGAGAAGAACCCGAGGACAGATTTGGCAAGTCTTTGAGAAGGCTTGTATGCAGAGGATTGATTTGTTCAAGAGTTGGACAGATCTGACAGACAGAGGAAGACTTGTACTAGACCGACTGACTATGTTTGGTACAAGTTGCTGAGCTGCTGTGGACGTGATCATAGAAGGCAGAGGTCTCTTAGGCTAAGCATTGAGGACAGGAGGTCTTCGGTGGAAAGGAGTTCCACATGCTGGCAAGAGGTAGAGGCAGTTGATCTTCTGAGGGATCATTTCCAGAGCAGAGGGGAAGGTATCTCCTTTGAGCAGAGGCTCATAAATTTTGATTGGGGGAAGGTATCTCCTTTGAGCAGAGGCTCATAAATTCTGATTGGGGGAAGGTATCTCCTTTGGGCCGAGGCTCATAAACATTGTAATTGGGAAGGATTCCCAAAGAACTTTGAGATAACTTTTAGAGAAAAGTTTTGTGGACGTAGCCTGGCCATTCTGGGTGAACCACGTTAAAATTGGTGTCACTTTGTGGATGATATTGTGCATTGCTTTGATATTGCTTTGGGTATATTGCTTTACTATTTTGAAGTATAAAGGAAAAAGTAAAAAGAGGTCTTATACTGTTCACCCCCCTCTCAGTATAAGCTTGTGTTCTTCAATTGGTATCAGAGCGAGTGCCTTCGAAAAGTTTAACAGCTTGAAGGAAAAGCTAGTAAAGAACACAATGGATCATTCAAGTGGCAATGCAACACCTATTCTTGATGGGTCAGATTTTGGTCTTTGGAGTGCAAGGATGAAGGTTCATCTAATGGCACTTGGGAATGAGGTTTGGGAAGTGATTGAAGATGAGTACACTATTCCTGAACATGGTCCTAATACTAAAGAAGAAAGGCTCCTACATCACAGCAATTCAAAAGCAATGAATGCAATCCTGAAAGGCTTACAGAAAGCAGATCTCACCAAAGTGATTCACTGCAAGACAGATAGTGAAATGTGGAAACAGATTGAAGGTGGTTCATACAGGTGATACAAATGTCAGAAAGGCCAAGTTGAGACACTTCAAAGGTATGTTTGAACAACTCAAGATGAATGATGATGAAAATATTAGTGACTACATGCTTCGTATGGATGAGGTTGTTAACTCCATGAAAGACTTAGGTCTTGAGCTTGCTGAAAATGATGTTTGTGATAAGATTTTAAGATCTCTTCCTAATAGATTTAGTGAAAATATTTCTGCTATTGAGGAAGCTAAAGATTTGGATAAGTTGAAAAAGGATGAGCTCCATAGTATACTTGCAGCATTTGAGTTGAGAACTCAAGTGAAGGTTGATGTCAAGAAAGAGGCGACTTTCAAGGCTACCAAGAATTCCAAGGGTAAACAACTTCAAGATAGTGATGAGTCTTCTAGTGATGAAGAGGCATATTACAGCAAGAAAGGCAAGTTCTCTAGAAAGCACAAAAGTATGAAAAATATAAGATGTTTCAATTGTGGAAAGTTTGGTCATTATGCTACTGACTGTACTGTTCCCAAGAATGAAAGTGATGAAGATAAACAAGATTCTAAGAGCAAGGATTCTAAAAAGCACAAGCATCACAAGAAAAACAAAGATGAGCACAACAATCAAGGAAAGAGGTATTCTCACAAGCACAAGAAGAGTTTCTACCTAGACAAAGCAAGTAAGTGTTCTAGTAGTGATAGTGAAAGTTCTTCAAGTGATAATGAAAATGAGATGTTGTTCATATCAGAAAAAGAGGAAGAACCGAAACATAGATTCATTATCATGAAATGTCTTAGATGTGGAAATTTTGGTCACCTTGAGGATGATTGCACAAATAATGATTTGGTTTCTAGTATGTATGAGGATGCTTCAAAAAACTATAAGGAAGATGCATGTATGGTTTTTGAAAAGGGTAGCACCTCTAGTGATAAGAAATCTAAAAAAGGCTTTGATGATTCAAAAAGCAAACAAATAGAGGAAGATATA
Organism: Wollemia nobilis; assembly: GCA_028583015.1. Lineage (NCBI taxonomy): Eukaryota > Viridiplantae > Streptophyta > Pinopsida > Araucariales > Araucariaceae > Wollemia > Wollemia nobilis. The sequence goes on from JAQPPZ010000523.1 coordinate 30,459,706, forward strand.
GAGGAAGGTGAAGTAGATCTTGAAGGTGAACTTATTAGTGCTCTTAGTGCTTTGAAAAAGGAAAGAAAGAAGAATGCTAGACTCAAGGATAAGTTAGATGAATGTTGTATGGAGAGAGATGATCTTATAGAAAGTCTTGACTTCTCTATGGCTAAGACACAAGAACTCAAGGATGAGTTAGAGTCTAAGGTTCTTGAGTATAGTGAGTTAGAACAGAAAATGGCTTCTTTGAAAGAGGAAACTAAAGAGTACAAGGATAAGCTTTACAGGTTTCAAGATAGCTCCAAAAAGGTTAAGTCACTCATCAAAGGTCAAAGAAAGACAACAGATAAAACAGGCCTTGGTTTTGTTAAGCCACACAAGGAACAAGTTGGAGAGTCTAGTAAGAGACTCCAAAAGGAAGAGAGTTCTGATGAGGAAAGTATTTCAGAAAAGGAGTCCTTGAATGATAGATGCACAGAAACAGAAAATAGAATTCAGAATGAGAAGAAGAAGTTTTTAGAACCTAAGAGGTCAATTAAAGGAAAGTTTCAAGGCAGATGTTTTGCTTGTCACAGGTTTGGTCACATGGCTTCACATTGCATGGCTCAAGTGAAGGAGGTAAATGACAGTTTCAGAAGTGCTAGTTACTTTCAAGGGTATTGCTACTCTTGTCAACAGTTTGGGCACAAGGCAGTTTATTGCAAGGCAAATAATAGGAACAGGTTTGGTCAGAATAGGTTTGGTCAGAACAGGTTTGGCTAGAACAGGTTTGGTCAGAATTTGTGGATTCAAAGATCAGGTTTACCTCAGAGAAACAACATCGTCAAGTGTTTCAAGTGCAACAATGAAGGTCACACAATCAGACAGTGTAGAGCTGAAATTCCAGAATACAAGAACAGGAACAGTGGCATGATCAGGTCCAAGGATCAAGGCATGGACAAGAACAGGGATGAGAACAAGAACAAGAACAAGTGATAGGAACAGGAATATGGACAAAGAGTTCAAGAGAAGGCCCGACAAGGAAGTTATAGACGCTGATGATGATCAGTGCCTAATGGGAGTTTTACTCCCACCCAAGAATTAATCACCTCATCGGGAGGTGGGGGAGGGACTAAGCTAAGAGGCTCATTCTTAGTCCCGAGCCCCAAAGGTGACCCTTTGCCATTGATGACAAAGGGGGAGAGATTTGAGTAAGGGGGAGAGCCTCAAGACAGGGGGAGTTGTTTATGTTGAGTTTCTGTGTTGTTGAGAAGCATGGTTTGCCATCAATGACAAAGGGGGAGATTGTTGGCAATTTTGGGTTTGAGATCCTAGCTTCTTGTCTATGAGTTGTCATTGATGTCAAAAGGAAATGGCATTAATGTTAAGAGGATGTGTTGGCTTCAAAGGTGGAAGATTCCAAGAGAATATTTTTAAGAGAATCCGGAGAGATTCCATTGGCAAGGGTTTTTCATTAAAACCAAACCGGTTTTTATTAAAACCAAGTTAAATGGTTTTTATTAAAACCAATGGAGGTTCTCTTTATTATTTATTTAATTATTATTTAAAACCCTTCAAGGTTTTAATTAATTAATTATTTAATTAATTAAGGGAGAAATTATTTTTAATTTATTAAAAATACTTAAAGGTTTTTAAACCTTTTTTTATTCTTAATTTATTAAAATTATTTAAGGGTTTTTAAACCCTTTTTGAAAAGACTTTTGATTAATTTTGAAATGGTCTTTATTTCCGCCGACGTCAAGGTGTCTTCGAAGAGACTATTTATTCTCCAACTCCTAAGGTTGGAAGGCTAATTAATTCGAAATTCCTCGAATGCAATTTGCGGTGTTTGTGCTCTGTATTCGCTGCGATCGAAGGAAGACTTAGAAGCACGTGCGGTTGAAAAGTCTTCGAGAGTTTTTTTCGAGGGTGAAGTGGAGGGAAGTTCACTTGTGAACTTCGTAGCCCGCGTGGGCTAGTGGCAGCGAAGGCTGCTGTTGGGCGCTGCATTGGCGGAGGTCACCGTTTCGAGTCTCGCGGGGGTGCTTTGCTAGAGTAACACACGTTTTTATTAAAACGTCTTTATGCCACGAAATTCGGAGTTTCTTGGACAGCGATTTATAAGCTTGAAAGTTCAATTATCTTCTACTCCAATAAGGTATGGGCACATTCTTCTTATGAGTATGATTGGTGTATGTTTTCTAAAATAAGGTTGGAGTGAAAAGGTATTCTACTAGGTATCCTTTGGCTAGGTGTAAATCCTATTTTCTGGTTTGTTGAAGACTACTTATGCATTGTTATCCTTAAGGAGAGTTTTTGGTGAATGCATAATTTTTGGTTTGAGATAGTGGAAGCTTTGTGCACTAGGGTTTATATTTGTGAGTCTAGCTACTTGCATTGAGTTGGTGGAACCCTTGGTTGGCTGTTTTGAGTTTGATGGTTGAGTTGCTTCCATAGAGGTTGTTTGATCAAGTTATTGCTTTACTTGATTCATGATATTGGGCTTACTCCATTGAGTTGATTTGAGCAAGTTATTCTTTGCATTTGGTGATATTGTGTTGGTGGCTGTTTTGTTCAAATATCTTTGGAGGGAAAAGGATTTCTACTTGTTTCCTTTTCTTGTGATGATTGGTTGAATGCTTCAAGGTTGATGTTGAGTTGAATGGTGTTGGTTGACTAAACCTTGTTTGATGAGCATTGTTGTTGAAACCCTAATTGATGGTGAAAAGAACATGAGTATCATTGTTATGTGATTCTTTGCATAGTTGGCAATTGTTGGGGTTTCATGTTCTTGAAAGAAAACATTCTATCCTATCCATTTCAGATATTGAGTTGAGTTTTCAGATTTGAGATTGAGATTGAGCTGAGTTGATTTGAGTTGAGTTTTGAGATTGGGATTTGAGTATAGAACATATTGAGTCTCTAACAATTCTCTTTATGCTTCTATGAGTTTGACAAATCACATTGGGTCTCTAACAATTCACTTTGTGATTTCCTACTAAGAAAGTTTTTCTTGGTGAGCTTGCTGAGTTTTTGGACAGGTTCCGTGGGGACTTGTGAGATTGGACAGGTTTCGGTGGGGACTTGTGAGCAGTTTTGGACAGGTTTCGGTGGGGACTTGTGAGCAATTTTGGACAGGTTTCGGTGGGGACTTGTGAGCAGATTTGGACAGGTCCTAGCAGAGGACTTGTGAGCTGAGTTTGATAGTTCTATCAGAGAACTTGAGGATAGAGGTGCATTGGTTCTATGAGAAGAACCTGAGGACAGATTTGGCAAGTCTTTGAGAAGGCTTGTATGCAGAGGATTGATTTGTTCAAGAGTTGGACAGATCTGACAGACAAAGGAAGACTTGTACTAGACCGACCGACTATGTTTGGTACAGGTTGTTGAGCTGCTGTGGACGTGATCATAGAAGGCGAAGGTCTCTTAGGCTAAGCATTGAGGATAGGAGGTCTTCGGTGGAAAGGAGTTCCACGTGCCGGCAAGAGGTAGAGGCAGTTGATCTTCCGAGGGATCATTTCCAGAGCAGAGGGGAAGGTATCTCCTTTGAGCGAGAGGCTCATAAATTCTGATTGGGGGAAGGTATCTCCTTTGAGCAGAGGCTCATAAATTCTGATTGGGGGAAGGTATCTCCTTTGGGCCGAGGCTCATAAACATTGTAATTGGGAAGGATTCCCAAAGAACTTTGAGATAACTTTTAGAGAAAAGTTTTGTGGACGTAGCCTGACCATTCGGGTGAACCACGTTAAAATTGGTGTCACTTTGTGGATGATATTGTGCATTGCTTTGATATTGCTTTGGGTATATTGCTTTACTATTTTGAAGTATAAAGGAAAAAGTAAAAAGAGGTCTTATACTGTTCACCCCCCCTCTCAGTATAAGCTTGTGTTCTTCAATCAATCCATGCCACACCCTAAATTTAATATATACCCTTATATGTGCTTTAATATCAGCTACACGATTAGTATCGTTGAAACCCTAGCATGCCCTAGGTTGGATTATAAATAGGAGCCATTTTTATGGCTCAATCCCTAAGTGATTAAGTTTTTGAGTTCCCTAATTTCCTAAGTTTTTGAAGTGCCTCAGAATTCCTATCTAGAATCTATATCCTAGCCCCACTCCATCCATCATATTCCCCATCCCTTCGCTTGCCACCACCATTATTGCATCCTCCATCATCATCAAATCTACTTTTGCATATTTGATATGACCTCCCAACCACCCTACCTCTCTTCATCTCAACCCCAAGTGCCCTACCACTCTTTGTGAGTACCCTACCACTTTTTGCCATAGCCTTGAGTGCCCTACCGTTCTAATCTTCTGGATAGCCCTACCGTATTTTAGATTCCTATTCTAATGATAAGTGAGATCTTTGAGTGATGTTAGGGCACACCTTCACCATCAACCTATAATAGATCCAACCAAAAATGAACGACAAGCAAAGAGTAAGGTAAATCTACTAGTTATTATGTCATTTTATGCATTTTTATTTGTGTTCACTTCATTAGAAATAGATTCGTTAGAGTTTATTTTTTATTATAGAGAGCCTCACATTGTGGAGCCCTCATAGATATTACTAACTTACTTGTTGTGTCATTGTGTGTAGATCCGAAGGTGCTACACAAGCATTGGATAGTTGATTAAGCTAGAGTGGCCTGACATTAGATATCAAGAAGCCCACTCAACTTTGTTGGGAGTGAAACACAACTGAAGAGACTAGGGGTTTCAGAGAACCCTAGTAAGATTTATAATAATTGTATCACAAGGGATTCTTACATCCACTATGGTAATAGAGCTTTTAGGCTCCCCCCATTTAATATAAATCTCAATTGTTGTGCAATATCTGGTTTATTTGAATTTCATTTTTAGTATTGCTTGGTGTCATGTTTTTATATCTAAAAATGGAAATCATGGTGGGACCCCCTAAGGGTTTCATGTTTTGATTATATTGCTATCTAGCTTGATGTTTGTTGTCTTATTTTATATATTTTCAGAAGCACGAGTCATGCATTTTTCACCTATTAGGGTTTCTAAAAGTTCGTAGAAGTTACAGAAAGAGCACGAAGCACCCAATGGTGCTCGAAGGTCATCCAAAAATGCCCAAGTGTGTTTGAGAAGCACAAAGTTGTGTTTTATAGTGATTTGGAAAAAATATGTAGGTTGTCCAGTAAGTCCACTATCCAAAATCCAAGTTCTTTGTTTTACGTATTTTGGGTTCTTTGAGGTATTTTTTAGATTCTAAGCATAAAATGAACAATCATTAAGTAAACTAGAAAATAATTCATTCTAGTTTGCATTTTAGGTTTGCATCCATTCACACATTCCAATAAGGGTTTTTGTTTTAATGTATTCACAAATACAAAATGTTGCATTTTGTTTGCATCTAAATTGAGAATATGCATAAAATAGGATTGCATTTTAGGGTTAGAAATACCTTTTTTTTATCTAAGTAGGAACATAATTAGGGTACCAAGAGTATTCCTTCCAGTTGGATGATCCTAGGTAGAGGGGTGGATGAACCCTCCGATTGTTATTTAGATAGGGGGTCTTAAGCAGTGTACTTCATACACTTTGGAGAAATTGATATTCTCATGTTGGCTTCTGACTTAGATCTATGAAATTAATTATTTCTAACATTGCTTGTACACATTAATAAAAATATATATATAAAATGAATTCACACAACACATTTCACTCAAAATAGTAGTGGTTGGATTTCATCACCAACCATTGCTTGAGATTTGGTTACAATGGCATTCATCTCCACCCACCACTCTCTACCCATAGAAACCATATGACACCCCTGAGCAAACTTGTTGAATTTCATCACCAGTAAGAATCTCGCTGCCCTATATTTGCCATAGTTTTTACCTTTATTTCATTAAGAAATATTAAAACATCAAAACACACAAGAATGACACATAAAATGAATACACATTAAAAAGGAGATAATCAATGAACAAGGTAAGCCACACTGGTTGAAACTTAGCATTGGATTTTTGTTTCCTTTTTATTCCTTAAAGATTTTAGTTTTGTGTTACATTTGATAGTTTAATCTGTATTTTGATATTTTTGCTTATGGTATTAACTAGAAATCAAAATAAATCTATAATTCAAGATAAATTAATGGAACCTTCATCCACCTTCCTCACCACTTCTGTGGTAGATTCCTTGAATGTGACACAAGCTGGTTTATCTGTAGGTCCATCACATTCTTTGCCATCCACAACCTATCATATGACCATACCCCAAGAGGAGTTAACCTCCCCTACCATATATAACCAAATTATCCATATAGACATGGCAAGAGTAGAAGCTTTCATGAAGTCTTCTAATTATGTCGTAGAGTCTATTCCTAATTCACCTAGACATGATTCTACTTTAAAATAAGAACCTGTTTATTCCTGTCCCCCATCCACCTTTACCCAGGTTTATATTAACCCTTTTTTTGAGGCATCGGTTGCACCTTCCTCCCATGTGTCCATTCCCCAACCTTCATGTGCTCCTAGCACCTCATATACCTCCACTTACACCAACCCCTTGTATGAGGCACATGTAAATGTTGCTTCACAAATACTAGCCTCACAAGTTGCCATACCTAGTACAACTTGTACCAAAACCACATCTTCCATACCATATACCTCCATACCCTTAGCCTTTGATAGATATATTAGTGAGGGATGGTAACACCTAAAAAAATTTCTTGGACAACTTCAAAATTCTCAACAGCAAGTATAGGTAAACCCTAAGCCTTTACATAACTCTACTCAGACTATCCTTGTCAACCAGGGTCCATCATGGGCACCATAGTCTTCTATGGTTTCTATCCCTGTTCCTCCATAAATCCATACCATCACCCATCCTATTCCCATTGGCCAACCTAGCCATAACCCCCATATATCAGCCTCATTCCATAATTCCTATATTTTCATCAACATTCTCCCATTCATCAAATCCCATCCAATTCACCTAGCCATCAATACCAATATCCTTATCATTTAGTCACTCCACAACATTTATCCACTCTTCCACAAACTCATTAGGTAATTCAAGGCTTCAAAATTACTAAGGAAGACCCTCGAATTGAGGCCATGTAGAAACAAATAGATCAATTGATGTAATTTACTCTTGGTTTTTCAAACCATAATCTAACATTACACCAATTGATAAATCAACCAATTCATCATTCGATGCCATCCCTGCCATATCTGGAAGATTTTACAGTAACTAAGTTTGAAAATTTTAATAGAAATAAGGATCCCAAAGAACATGTGAGCACCTTTGTTCATGCTTGCTTTAGAATTCAAAACGATAATGCTCTCATGCTTCAAACTTTTCCTCAAACATTGGGAGGGGATGCCATAGAATGGTACAATAAATTTCCAAGCCATAGTATCTATACTTTTGAGAAATTTATTGATCAATTATTTGATCATTTCATCCTAAATGTTAAAAAAAATATATTATTATCTAATTTCTATGCTTTAAGGCAACATGATGATGAATCTATCTATGATTTTGAAAACCGTTGGAAGGTTGTCATCACTAAATTGCTATTCAACCTACCAATGGATGAGCTAATTAATCTATTCACCAAGAGTTGCTTAAAACCTATCTCTTGGATTCTCCAACTATGAACTTATCAATCATTTGAAGAAGGTTTAGTTCAGGCTAGTGTCATTGAGGAGATCAAAATCCAAGAAGGCATATTAAATCCTAAGAAGAAAGAATGGTAAAACAAGGTCCAATACAAAAAAAACTATTTAGAAAAACAAAAATCAACATAGGCTACCCCCACTACCCAATACAATGAATTCAATCAAGTTCCAACTGGTAATGGCTCAACAACCTATGCAACAAACACTGCAAAAAATTTCATATCATGTGGTCCCTTCAACAACACAGGCTCCAACAATTCAGAATATAGTGCTAGCTATGGAAAATCATCCCCAACAATAGTCTATCTAACAAAATCACCAATACACTCCATTAGTTGAGTCATATGCCTCCATTTTTAGAAGGTTATATGAGACAAATAAACTTGCCTTGCCAGACATTAGACAGGATGATCCCACCATATGTGGTAAAAATTATCAGGAACACCTATTTTATCCTTATCATAGGTAAAATGAGCATGACATTAACAATTTCCATGTGTTTAAAAATATATTCCAAGACCTTATTGACTTGGGGGTGATCAAGCTTGATAATCCCCTTACTGAACAAAACCAAAACCTTGGTATATTTCAAACACCACTTCCTCATCATGAGGAGGTGCAACCAAATATAGGAGGAACTAACACTAAAACTCCTCCTAACCAAGTTAATCACATTTAAAAATACCAAGTGTTTATTGGGGCCATTCATGTGGTCACTAGAGGTCAAAGGAATAACCAACAAAGGCAACCACCTCAAGAAAGTGTGTCATAGCCTTCTACATTGCCATCCATCCAAGTTTCCCATAATCCTTCATAACCTATCCATGTTTCTAGCCAAAAGAATCCACCAAATCCTCCCATTAATTGTCCACCTTGACCAATAATCTCCTTGAGTTGTCAGCTAACTACAAGTTTAAAAATGGCTTCCACAAAATTGTCGATTTATGAGCTAATCCAACAATCTCCCCCACATTGTGAGGCATTAATGGATATTCTGAAATCCATCAAATTGCAATCGCAAGATCCTAATTCCTTCAACAACTTTGTGGGGAGCATCCAAACATGCATGGAGCCTTCCATCACATTCTATGACTTTGAGATTAATACAATCTCATCATAATTATTAGACTCTCCATTGTATATCATGGATCTAATTGACAAGAAGCCTTTTAAAAGGGTCCTAATTGATATTGGTTCCTCTATCAACATCATCACCACATCCACTCTTCATCATTTGAACCTCCCTCCATCTCACATTACCAATCCATCCTTCACCCTCAAAGCATTCAATTATGCTTTGTGTTCCATAGTTGGCACTGTTGTTTTGCCCATCGAAGTAGGGGTTAAAATGTTGCACATAATTTTCCACATCTTGGAAGGATCCATGGCATACAATGTACTCCTTGGAAGATCTTGGATGAGGTAAATGAAATGTGTCCCTTCAATACTACATCAATTTTTGAAATATGTTCATGAGGGACAAGTACATTGCATACCAACAAACATCAAGTCATTTAAGTATTGCAATTTCATCTCAAATCCTTATGAGTCCATGCTTCCTTCCACTCACCTTTTTCTTTCACCATCATCCAATCCATCCACCATTTCCTCAATCTATTCATAAAAGGATCCCATTCTTGAAGAGTTCCCCATCACCAAATCTCATCAAACTTCCATACCCCCATTATAATCACCATTGACGACATGCACATGTGGTCACACTTAGTCCACATCATCAACATCAACATCCACTTCATCATCATCATCCATTCAACAATCTTCCCAAGCCAATCCATTGCCATCACCTAATGTTTCACAAGTCAAATTAATAGATTGTGAAATACCTCTATATTCACCATTTCTTGATCCATTGCCTAACCATAATCCTTCCACATCATCCCAAGTCAAGGTCCACCTCACCAATCCTAGTATTGGTGAGTATGTGGTCAATGACATCACTGTCATGCCCCTCACCATCCCTAGTGCTAAGTATTTTGATCATCCACGTGACCCACATTTAGCAATAGGAGCATTCTATAACATGGGTTTAGCTCAAAATAGCATAAATTTTGTATATGGGGGATTGAATCTTCATCAAGTCTATCTCCCATAGATAAATCCAAAGAACCAAAACTTGCCAACATTCGAAACATGACAGGATTTCCATATTGATATTTCCATATATTCAATTGGAAAGGTTATGGCCTAGGATTGAATGAACAGGGAGTGCATCAACCTATCGATGTTCCATACCAAAAGGTGCATGATCATTTAGGTCTATGCTACCACCCACTTCATACCACCTCTTCTTTTGAACAAGCCTTCCAAAGGCTTAATCTCAATTTAGGAGAAGAAGCCCTCCATCTCGATAATTCTGATGAGGAAATCTATGAAGAATTTGAACTTATGTCAATAATTTTGGATGAATATAAAGAAGAATTGGAGCCCATCATTCTCCATACCAAACAAGGTGATTTTTATCTCAACATGTTCCCCATCCATGAGCCCATATTTCACTTGCTTCTTACACAAGAGTGAGCCACCCCTATCGGTGAACCACCACCTCCATTATATTAAGCCATTCCATAAGCCAACCTGTAATATATGTACTGTTGAAAATTTTGTCACATTGCACAAGGGGTAGAAAAAAATCAAAAAATCAAAATTCTGTATAGTGTTTCCTTTTGCAAAAGTATTTCTTTTTGTTGCTTCAAAAATATTTGTAAGTGTTGTAGCAATTTTGGCTTTCCTTGCCACCCCCTTGTACACAGAATGAAGAAGAAAAAGCTTCACTGCCAAATAGGCCAAAGAAGATAGCTTCACCGCAAGAAAGAAAAACTGTCACGATATCGTGACATGTTGCATTTTTGCGACCGAAAACAAGAAAAGTGTCATGATATTGCGACATGTTGCATTTTCGCGGTTGAGAGCGACAAGAGGGAGCAAGAAAGAAAAAATGTCACAATATCGCGACATGTTGCATTTTTGCGACCGAAAGCAAGGAGAAGGAGCAAGAAAGAAAAAGTGTCGCAATATCGCGACATGTTGCATTTTTGCGGCCGAAAGCAAGGAGGAGGAGCAAGAAAGGAAAAGTGTCACGATATCGTGACATGTTGCATTTTCGTAGCTCAGAGCAAAGAGAAGAGCAAAAGAGGAAAAGTGTCACGATATCACGACATGTTGCATTTTCATGGTCGAGAGCAACAAGAAGAAGCAAGAAGGAAAAAGCGTCGCGATATCGCGACATGTTGCATTTTTGTGGCTGAAAGCAAGGAGAAAGTGCAAGAAGGAAAAAGTGTGGTGATATTGCGACATTTTGCATTTTTGTGGCTGAAAGCAAGGAGAAGGAGCCAGAAAGAAAAATGTCACGATATCGCGACATGTTGCATTTTCGCGGCCGAAAGCGACAAGGAGCCAGAAAGAAAAGTGTCGTGATATCATGACATGTTGCATTTTCACGGCCAAAAGCAAGGAGGAGCAAGAAAGGAAAAGTGTCACGATATCGCGATATGTTGCATTTTTGCGGCCGAGAGCGACAAGAGGGAGCAAGAAAGAAAAAGTGTCACGATATCGCGACATGTTGCATTTTCATGGCCGAGAGCGACGAGAAGGATCTAGAAAGAAAAAGTATCGCAATATCATGACATGTTGCATTTTCATGGCCGAAAGCAAGGAGAAAGAGCAAAGAGGAAAAAGTGTCGCAATATCGCGACATGTTGCATTTTCGTGGTCGAAAGCAAGGAAAAGGAGCAAGAAAGGAAAAGTGTCACAATATTGCGACATGTTGCATTTTTGCGGCTTAGAGCAAAGAGTAAAAAGTGTCGCGATATTGTGACATGTTGCATTTTTGTGGCCGAGAGCGACAAGAGGGAGCCAGAAAGAAAAAGTGTCGCAATATCGTGACATGTTGCATTTTCATGGCCGAAAGCAAGGAGAAAGCGCAAGAAAGAGAAAACATCGCGATATCACATGTTGCATTTTCGCGGCTCAAAGCAAGGAGAAAGTGCAAGAAAGAGAAAACATCGCGATATCGCAACATGTTGTGTTTTCGCGGCTCAAAGCAAGGATAAAGTGCAAGAAAGAGAAAGTGTCACGATATCACGACATGTTGCATTTTCACGGCTCAAAGCAAGGAGGAAGAGCAAAAGAGGAAAAGTGTCGCGATATCGCGACATGTTGCATTTTGTGGCTCAAAGCAACAAAAGAAGAAAAATACATAGAAATGTCACGATTTCGTGACATGCCATATTTTTGTGATGCAAGAAGAAGAGCCAAGCTGAAGACATAGAAATTTCACGATATCGTCACATGTTGCTTTTTCGTGAGGGGCACGCACTCCAAGCCGAGTATTTTCTCAAGATGATCAAGTGCCTCATAAATACATTTTTACTTGCCCGATAAGCTCGCTGCTCATTTTTGGCAATTGGAAGTGAAGTATCAGTCCCTGAAGGAGAGCCTAGCAAGCATGGCAGCCACTCGAGCATTGCACCCAAAAACCAAGGACACTCAGATGGCTCAATGCATGTTTCGATGGTTGAATCGGTCATAGTTGCCAGTTCTGGTAATGGATTTGAAAGCTCAGTCACAAGGGCTGCGAGGAGCCAACTTCTCAGATCTCAAGAGTATACTTTGCCATCCTGTGTAATAATGACTCAGAGGGTTGGGTCCTCTATAAAAACCTAGGCAATGTAATGAAAGAAAGGGGGGAACTTTTTGCTAGAAAGCTGCTATAACTTGATGTACTACAATTAATACTAAAGAGTTTTGGACTCTATTTCTCTATTTTATGCCACCTTCTATTTTTATTTCTTTTGTATTTCTTCATTTGCATATTGTGACTCTGAATCCTAAATTCGGTGTGCGATTAGGGACAGTACCCTAAAATTTGCTTGAAGGATACATAGGGAGGAAAAATGCTATATTGGTTTTCTTTTATGCTGCCTAGTGGGTTGTGGTTTTTGTTACATTAGCTTGTCCTAATCATCATTACTCTGAACCCTAAATTTTGACAAAAGGGAGAAGGAGAATCCCTAGAGCTCGCCTAGAGGATACATAGGAAGGTCAATGTGGTGTTTCTTTCATTTATTCTTGGTGTTCTTTGCTGCTATTCAAGTTGTTAGTTAGTGATCGTGCTTCCTGTTCTCTCCCACTTTAAATCATTGATATCTCTTCCCTTACCCCTTTTTATTTCTTTCTCTAACCCTAGCTCTTTTATCTCTTTCCTGCACCCTTATCTCAAAACACCCAAGTAGTTTAGCATAAGAGCTAACATTTCTTCATAGATTGGCACGAGGGGCATCTCTTCCCTTCGGCATTTCAATGTTGGTCCAGGTCTAGGGCGCATACACTCACCCAAATCCTTTCCTAGGTAGATTTGATGACCAACAGTTTTTGGCATGCCCGATGGGACCAAGGTCCCATATTTTAAGAACAAATCTCAAACCCATCTTCATCGGGGCCAATAGTTCTAACCAGTTCCCGGTGTGACCCGGTTAGTCTCACCTTTTGAGTGGTAGTGAGAATCGATGCTCTCATTACCAAAAGACTCTTAGCATCTGGTGACTCTGTTCAACCCAAAAATATTTAAGTCATAGAGACCGATACCTAAACCTATGCCTTCATGCCAAAAGTCCCCATGTTTTAAGGAAGCCCGAGTTTGGTGAATCTCTGGCTTGCCTCCATCTAGCAAATTCACCTGGAGACTCTGACTGAGCTGAAGATCTAGATTTATTGATTGTAGCTACCTTTTAAAGCTGAAAGAAGACACCCTGAAGGAATCAAGGTTTGGTGAGCAGCCTTGACCTCACAAGCGAAGAAAATAATGTTCACCTGGCTACTTCGACTTAGTGGCGAGAACTATGATCTTTGTAGGCCATTGCTATAATGGAGAGGGTATGCTATCCCAGTTGGGATGATCGTGGCCCTCTGAATCTCCCAAGTTACCATGAAATTCCTAAAAGTGCCTTGAAGACATTGATGAAATACAATGGCACTAAGGGAATGGCCCAAGAGCACCTTGAAGATGTTGCTTCTTTAGCGGCCCTCCATGACATAACCCACGAAGATGTCATGATCAGAATTCTGGTTCAATCTTTGGAAGGAAGGGTGCTACAGTGGTATAGACTGCTCAGACATAAAAGCATATGCTCATGAGATGACTTAGTGGGAGTGCTAGTCAGAACATTTGATGGCTCTCAGGACCCCTTACAGCTTTTGATGTACCTCTCCACCATCACAAGAACACCTCTAGAGAGTGTCACAGACTTCAATGTCTGATTCTATAGAAGTTGGAAGAGAATTCCAGGGGAGATCCAACCGATGCCCGCCCAAGCCCACCTCTTCTATGTTCGGGCCTTTCACTCGGACCTGAGCCTCCTCTTACTGCAATCAGGTGAATGAAGATTTCCTCAAATATTTGAGGAAGTAGTACGAGTAGAGCAGCTCATGATCCTATCTAGAAAGTGGCAGTGGGGGGAAACTTCATCACTATCTCCAATATTTGCTGCTCCTATCTATCCTACATAATATTCATCATGGAAGACTCCTCATACTGAGCAGAGGACTGAAATGTAATTGTTTGGAGCTCAAGAGGCAAATTTTGTCCAAGGCCAATGATGGGAATATGCAAGCTTTGCCCTAGTAATCAACAATATGGTTGCTTGCAGTCTCCATCAGGAGATGGGCCAAGGAGAGAAACAGACTCAAGTGGTGGAACCTGAGAACAAAGAGGGCAAATTTTTGCACCCTTTTTGTATCCCAGTGGATGACACGCAAGTATTCAGCTAGATCCCATTAAGCATGCCTCATCAAGAGGCTGAGCCCAAGGAGATATTGGAAGTAGACTTATCATGGGAAAAGCCCTGTTGTCATAGCAAGAATTTGGAGGAGCTCGTATTCAAGAGTTCACAGTCGATGGACTCTCTAAAATGGTGGTATTGGTTCTTGTCATAACCACAACTAGTACCCACAAAATACCCCCATGCGGTGAACTTCTTCGACACATCATTCATCACCAGTATGGGTATTGGCAGGAGTGACAATCTGCCATGTTGCACTTCGTTTGCAACATGGACAACTTTGAGAAGAGGCCAGCTGGACTTCAAAGATCAATTGAAGTTCAATTAGATTTGGTTTGGACATTGTAGGTTCACCAGATAGGCACCCAAAGCTGGGTTTATGGTGGCGGCATGCCAATAATTTCACAAAATTTTGTGTAAATATTGTAAATAGCCCAGCTAGTAAACAAGTGCTGAAAGTGCTAAGTGTTGCATAGGAGCTTAGGCATAAAAAAAAAAAAAAAAAATGTTGTCAGTGGATAGTCAGATAAGAAGATAATGGGAATGACTCTGTTGCCCAATGGATAAAGACCTGGGATCTTTGCATTCAGAAAAGCTAAATGCCCCGTGAGCCACCAAGAATGTTGATAATTTTGTCACATTGCACAAGGGGTAGAAAAAAATCAAAATTTTGTATAGTGTTTCCTTTTGCAAAAGTATTTCTTTTTGTTGCTTCGAAAATATTTGTAAGTGTTGTAGCAATTTTGGCTTTCCCTGTCACCCCCTTGTATATAGAATGAAGAAGAAAAAGCTTCACTGCCAAATAGGCCAAAGAAGATAGTTTCGTCGTAAGAAAGAAAAAGTGTCACGATATCACGACATGTTGCATTTTCACAACCGAAAACAAGAAAAGTGTCACGATATCGTGACATGTTGCATTTTTGCGACTGAGAGTGACAAGAGGGAGCAAGAAAGAAAAAGTGTCACAATATCACGACATGTTGCATTTTTGTGGCTGAAAGAAAGGAGAAGGAGCAAGAAAGAAAAAGTGTCATGATATTGCGACATGTTGCATTTTTGCGGCCGAAAGCAAGGAGAAGGAACAAGAAAGGAAAAGTGTCATGATATCGCGACATGTTGCATTTTCATGGCTCAAAGCAAAGAGGAGCAAAATAGGAAAAGTGTCACGATATCGCGACATGTTGCATTTTCACGGTCGAGAGAGACAAGAGGAAGTAAGAAGGAAAAAGTGTCGCGATATCGTGACATGTTGCATTTTGCGACCGAAAGCAAGGAGAAAGCGCAAGAAGGAAAAAGTGTCATGATATCACGACATGTTGCATTTTCACGGTTGAAAGCAAGGAGAAGGATCTAGAAAGAAAAGTGTCATGATATCGTGACATGTTGCATTTTCATGGCTGAAAGAGACAAGGAGCCAGAAAGAAAAGTGTCGCGATATCATGACATTTTGCATTTTCATGGCCGAAAGCAAGGAGAAGGAGCAAGAAAGGAAAAGTGTCGTGATATCACGACATGTTGCATTTTCACGACCGAGAGCGACAAGAGGGAGCAAGAAAGAAAAAGTATCGTGATATCGCGACATGTTGCATTTTCGAGGTTGAGAGCATGAGAAGGACCCAGAAAGAAAAAGTGTCGCAATATCACGACATGTTGCATTTTTGCGACCGAAAGCAAGGAGAAAGAGAAAAGAGGAAAAAGTGTCACGATATCGTGACATGTTGCATTTTCGCGGTCGAAATCAAGGAAAAGGAGCAAGAAAGGAAAAGTGTCGCGATATTGCGACATGTTGCATTTTCATGGTGTTGGCAATTTTGGGTACCTTGAGTACATTGCCTTTGCCTAAGTTTAGTTGTTGTCATTGATGTCAAGGAGCTCTTGGTAGTTGTTGTCTTTGATGTCAAGGAGTTCTTGGAGCAATTTGTTTTTATGTCTAAGTATGTGTTTTGATGAAGGTTTCAACTGGTCGGTAAGTCTCCCTAGAAAATCGGGAGCCCAGTTGCAAAAGATCAAGAAAAAGATAAGTTAGAAAAAGTTTGCAGGCAGCTGGAAAAACTGTCACGATTTCGTGACATGTTTTAGGAGAGAGAAAGTTTAGGCAAAACTGTCACGATTTCGTGACAAGTTGAGTTGGCAGTGTTGAGTTGCAGAAAGTGTCGCGATTTCGTGACAAGTTGAGTTGGCAGCGTTGAGTTGTAGGAAGTGTCACGATTTCGCGACAAGTTTGAGTTGGCAGGGTTGAGTTGCAGAAAGTGTCACGATTTTGCAACAGGTTGAGTTGGCAGCTTGTAGTTGGCAAAAGCGTCACGATTTCATGACAGGTTTCAAAGAAGTTGTACGGATGTAGAAAGTGTCACGATTTCGTGACAGGTTGAGTTGGCAGCCTGTAGTTGGCAAAAGCGTCATGATTTCATGACATGTTCCAGTTTCGTGAGCATATGGCAAAAAAGTTAAGGTAGCGAAAGCATCACGATTTCGTGACATGTTCCAGTTTCACGAGCAGTTGGTAGAAAAGAGCTTAAGGCAGCGAAAGCGTCATGATTTCGTGACATGCTCCAGTTTCACGAGCAGTTGGCAGAAAAGAGCTTAAGGCAGCGAAAGCGTCGCGATTTCATGACATGTTCCATTTTCGCTAGTGCAAACCAAGAAAAGGTTGAAGAAGCAAGAAGTGTCACGATTTCATGACAAAGTTGCAGATGACGTCAGCAAGAGGCAAAGGTGTCGTGATTTCATGACAGAAGCTGAGAAGAAGGCTTTGAAGTCTAAAGCGTCATGATTTCATGATAGAGTTGCTGATGACGTCAGCAAGAGGCAAAGGTGTCATGATTTCATGATAGAAGCAGAGAAGAAGGCTTTGGAGTCTAAAGCGTCATGATTTTGTGATAGAAGTGCCAAGGGAAGCAGACAAAAGCAAAAGCGTCGCGATATCGCTACAACAAGCTATAGAAGGTGTACGATAGGCAAAGGTGTCGTGATATCGTGACATGTTGAAGTTTCACGCTAGAAGCTACAGGGAGGCGATTGAGGACAGAGTTAACTTTGAGCCGACAAAGTTAAAATCTGGGCCGACGTAGCATAGGGTTTTGCAGCCGACGTAGTGGAAGTATTACAACCGACTAAGTTTGGATGTAATGACCATGGATCTTACTCTATAAAAGGAGGGATGTTTGGATAGTTTGGGCATCGATTAAGTGTGCGTTCGAAGTGCGAATTGCGTAGAGAGAGTGCGGGGAGAAGATCGATCGCAGAAGTGCATAAGTAGAAGCCTGAGCGTCTGTTGTGTTTAGACAAAGGTTGCGAAGACAGTGCTATCGTGACTTAGACAAAAAGTGAAAAGGAAGTGCTGTTGTATTTGCGAAGATAGTGCTGCTGTATTTTGCGAAGACTGTATTGTTGTGTATACGTAGAATACGCGAAATTTGTGCTACTATGTTTCTGATCGAGAACTACAGTATTTGCGTAGACAGTAAAATATTGGTTTCAACCAAGTGCAAAAAAAGAACAGAGGAAGAGGAACAATATTGTGCCAGACCGAAGGACTGTGTTTGGTGTAGAGAAGAGGACCAGCTTTGCTTGTGACAGAATTGAGGACGAGAGATCTCCAGCCAGAGTGGGGAAGACAGGTGTCTTCTGTGGATAGAATTCCACTTGCTAAGGGCGAAGGAGGTAGAGGTCTTCTAGAGGATCACCAGCCAAAGCAGAATTAGGGGAAGGTGTCTCCTTTGAGCTGAGGCTCATAAACATTGTAATCGGGAAGGATTCCCAGAGGACTTTGATACAACTTTTAGAAGAAAAGTTTTATCCGTGGAGTAGCCCACCTTGGGTGAACCACGTAAATTGCTGTGTCTCTTTGTAGATTGCATTTTGTGCATTTTTTTACTGCTATTAATTTTGCTATCTTTATTCTGCATGTTAATGGTTTGAAAGTTGTATTGATAGATAAAGTTAAAAGTGGTCTTATACTGTTCACCCCCCCTCTCAGTATAAGCTTGTGTTCTTCAATTGGTATCAGAGCAGGTTTCTCCAGATATAGCCTAACAGCTTGGAGAAGGATCTATCAGAAGAACATACAGTTTTAGAAAAGGGTGAAAAAGATAAGTTCTATTCTCAAGCATCATGACAGGAAGAAGAGACAGCAAGATCAATCTTCAGCCTGATGAACGTTGGATTCCAGTTGGGCACAAAAAGAACAATCATCAAAGGTATCAAAACAGGTTACATAATACCTTCCATGGCTACTATTTTTCTTGCAAGAAATTTGGTCACAAAGCTATATATTGCATTAAATCCGTGAATAGCCAGAGTAAGGAAAATGTCAACTTTTTTGCACCTCTTTTGGATAAAAATGTCATATGTTACAATTGCAAGAATGTTGGGCATATAGCAAGGATGTGCAGTTTGGATAGACCTAACCTTAAGTCTGCTAAAGAGAGAAATGAGATTAGGTCTAAGTCAATGATAGTTCAAACTGCTTTTCATGCTCAAGACAAAACTGAGAAATGGTATCTTGATAGTGGTTGTTCAAAACATATGACTGGTGAAAAAGATAAGTTTTTGTTTTTAAAAAACACAAACAGAGGAACAGTTAGTTTTGGAGATAAGCAGTCCGCTAAAATCTATGGTAAAGGGACTCTTAGCTTGGATGGAAAATCTAAAACTGAAAATGTGCTTTTTGTAGAAGGTTTAAGACATAATCTTCTAAGTGTGAGTCAACTTTGTGATCAAGGACACATAGTATCTTTCTTTTCGGATCGATGTGAGATTCGTAAAGAAAAAAATGGAAAACTCATTGCAAGTGCTACAAGGACTCCAAACAATCTTTACATGCTTAGTGAAATAAAAAAGGAAAAGTGTTTCCTAACTCAAGAAGATGAGAGTTGGTTATGGCATAAAATATTGGGGCATTTGAGCTTTGATAATCTTGTCAACATTAGTAACAAGAAAGCAGTTAGAGACTTGCCCAAAATAAAAAGACCTCATAACACCATTTGCGGTCCTTGTCAACATGGAAAACAGACCAGAATCAGTTTTAAATCAAAAGGGTATACTTCTTCAAAACCATTAGATCTCATTCATACTGATTTATGCGGCCCCACCAGAACTCAGAGCATTCAGGGAGAAAGCTACTTCATGTTGTTTATAGATGATTATTCTAGAATGACTTGGGTGACTTTTCTCAAAGAAAAATCTGAAGCCTTTGAAAAATTTAAAGCTTTCAAAGAAATGATCGAAAATGAGTCTGAAAAGAGAATCAAATGTTTAAGATCAGACAGAGGAGGAGAGTTTACCTCTAATGAATTTGTGAAATACTGTGAGCATCAGGGAATCAAGAGAGAATATTCAGTAGCAAGAACTCCTCAACAAAATGGAGTAGTTGAAAGAAAAAATAGAACTATTGAAAATATGGCTAGAGCAATGTTGAATGAGTCAAAACTTTCAGATGGATTCTGGAAAGAGGCGGTCGATACAAGCGGTATACATTATCACCAGGGTCCAACTTAGAGTAAATCATCATAAAACTCCTTATGAGTTGTGGAAAGGAAGACCAGCTACAGTCAAACATTTCAAAGTGTTTGGGAGTAAGTGCTTTATCAGAAGGGAAGATCAGAACCTGGGTAAGTTTGATCCTAGGTGTGATGAAGGAATTTTTCTTGGCTATTCCAGTAGAAGCAAGGCGTACAGATGCTTCAACAAAAGAACGCATACAGTCGTAGAAAGCATAAATGTAACAGTTGATGAAAAGACAGGAATAAGAGAACCTATCAAGGAAATCAGTGATGAAATATGTCAAGAAGAATTCAGAGAGATTTCAGATGAAGAAGAGGAAAAACAACAGCTGCTTCCCAAAACACCATCACGATATGTTCAGAAACATCATCCCAAATATTTGATCATTGGTGATCCAAACAACAGACAAACTAGAAGAAGAATCATTCCGGCACACGATTCTACAAATATTTCTTTATTATCTCAGATTGAGCCAAGAGATTTCGAGTGAAGCATGTGCAGATAAATTTTGGGTAAAAGCAATGGATGAAGAGCTAAATCAAATAGAGAAAAGTAAAACTTGGGATTTAGTTCCAAGACCTAGGAACAAGAATGTCATTGGCACAAAATGGATTTTCAGAAATAAACTCAATGAGGATGGAAAGATTGTCAGAAACAAAGCCAGGTTGGTTTGCAAAGGTTATGCCCAAGTAGAAGGTGTTGATTTCGAAGAGACGTTTGCTCCTGTTGCTCGTCTCGAAGCCATCAGAATGTTTTTGGCTCTTTCAAGTTTCAAAGCATTCAAAGTGTACCAAATGGATGTGAAATCAGCCTTTTTAAATGGAGTTTTGGATGAAGAAGTCTACGTAGAACAGCCAGAAGGCGTGTCTCTCTCAGATCAATCGGACTATGTGTGCAAATTGAAAAAGGCTTTGTATGGGTTAAAGCAAGCACCTAGGGCTTGGTATTCAAGACTAGACGGTACCTTCATGAGCAAGGTTTCGGGAAAGGTGTGGCAGATAGCAATTTGTATATAAAAGATAAAGGTAATGATATGCTGATTGTAGTTGTCTATGTTGATGATATCATTTTCGGGGGAAATAATACCCAGATGTGCAAAGATTTTGCTAACACCATGCAAAAGGAATTTGAGATGTCTATGATTGGTGAGTTATCATTCTTTTTGGGTCTTCAGATTGCTCAATCAAAAGACGGTATATTTCTTTCTCAAGGAAAATATATCAGAGAGATGTTAAAAAAATTCGGGATGATGGACAACAAACCTGTATGTACTCCAATGACTACAGGATGCACGATGAGTAAAAATGATGAATCTCCAGTGGCAGATCAAAAATTGTACAGATCGATGATAGGCAGTTTGTTATATGTTACAGCTACCAGACCAGATATCATGCAGGTTGTTGGGTTAGTAGCCAGATTCCAGGATGCTCCAAAAGATTCTCATGTTATAGGAGTTAAAAGGATATTCAGATATCTGAAGGGAACTATGGACTTTGGGCTTTGGTATCCCAAAGGTGATGATTTTACTCTCACAGCCTATACAGATGCAGATTGGGCAGGCAGTAATGATGACAGGAAAAGCACCAGTGGTGGAGCATTCTTTCTAGGAAAGAGTTTGGTTTCTTGGCTAAGTAAGAAACAACCTTTAGTTTCTTTATCTACAGCAGAAGCTGAATATATAGCAGCAATGGCTGGGTGTACTCAAGTTCTATGGATGAAAACCACCTTGGAGGATTTCAAAGTCAAGCATGAACAACCCATCTCCATATTTTGTGATAATACTAGTGCCATAAGTATTTCCAAAAATCCGGTAATGCACTCAAGGACAAAGCATATTTCCATCAAGTATCACTTTCTAAGGGAGAAAGTGCAAGATAAGCGAGTCAAGGTAGAATATGTGTCTACTAAAGAACAGATTGCAGATATTTTCACAAAACCTCTTCCAAGAGATACATTTGAGTATCTAAGGGAGAAATTGGGAGTTGTACTCCCACCCTAGTTTTAATTCACCTCAATAGGAGGTGGGGGAGGGACTAAGCTAAGAGGCTCATTCTTAGTCCCAAGCCCCAAAGGTGACCCTTTGCCATTGATGACAAAGGGGGAGAGTTTTGAGTAAGGGGGAGAGATATGAGTAAGGGGGAGAGTTTCAAGTGAAGAGGAAAGCTTCAAGTCAGGGGGAGCAAAACTTCAAAGAGATTGATTTCAGTTTTGGCTCTTGAAGATGTGTTTTTAGTAAAGGGTTGCCATCAATGACAAAGGGGGAGATTGTTGGCAATTTTGGGTACCTTGAGTACATTGCCTTTGCCTAAGTTTAGTTGTTGTCATTGATGTCAAGGAGCTCTTGGTAGTTGTTGTCTTTGATGTCAAGGAGTTCTTGGAGCAATTTGTTTTTATGTCTAAGTATGTGTTTTGATGAAGGTTTCAACTGGTCGAGTAAGTCTCCCAGAAAATCGAGGTAGCCCGAGTTGCAAAAGATCAAGAAAAAGATAAGTTAGAAAAATTTTGCAGGCGACTGGAAAAACTGTCATGATTTCGTGACATGTTTTAGGAGAGAGAAAGTTCAGGCAAAACTATCACGATTTCGTGACAAGTTGAGTTGGCAGTGTTGAGTTGCAGGAAGTGTCACGATTTCGTGACAAGTTGAGTTGGCAGCGTTGAGTTGCAGGAAGTGTCACGATTTCATGACAAGTTTGAGTTGGCAGGGTTGAGTTGCAGAAAGTGTCATGATTTCATGACAGGTTGAGTTGGCCTTGCAGTTGGAAAAAGCGTCACGATTTCATGACAAGTTTCAAAGAAGTTGTACGGATGTAGAAAGTGTCACGATTTCACGACAGGTTGAGTTGCGACTGAGTTGAAAAGCATCGCGATTTCGTGACATGTTCTAGTATCAAATGAGAAAAGTGCTTAAGGCAAGAAAGTGTCGCGATTTCACGACATGTTCCAGTTTCACGAGCAGTTGGTAGAAAAGAGCTTAAGGCAGTGAAAGCATCACGATTTCGTGACATGTTCCATTTTCGCTAGTGCAAACCAAGAAAAGGTTGAAGAAGCAAGAAGTGTCACGATTTCATGACAAAGTTGTAGATGACGTCAGCAAGAGGCAAAGGTGTCGCGATTTCATGATAGAAGCTGAGAAGAAGGCTTTGAAGTCTAAAGCGTCATGATTTCATGACAGAAGTGAGATGACGTCAGCAAAAGGCAAAAGTGTCACGATTTCACGACAAAAGTGCCAAGGGAAGCAGACAAAAGCAAAAGCATCGCGATATCGCTACAGCAAGCTATAGAAGGTGTACGGCAGGCAAAGGTGTCGCGATATCGCGACATGTTGAAGTTTCACGCCAGAAGCTACAGGGAGGCGGTTGAGGACAGAGTTAACTTTGAGCCGACAAAGTTAAAATCTGGGCCGACGCAGCACAGGGTTTTGTAGCCGACGCAGTGGAAGTATTATAGCCGACTAAGTTTGGATGTAATGACCATGGATCTTACTCTATAAAAGGAGGGATGTTTGGATAGTTTGGGCATCGATTAAGTGTGCGTTCGAAGTGCGAATTATGCAGAGAGAGTGCGGGGAGAAGATCGATCGTAGAAGTGCATAAGTAGAAGCCTGAGCGTCTGCTGTGTTTAGACAGAGGTTGCGAAGACAGTGCTATCGTGACTTAGACAAAAAGTGAAAAGGAAGTGCTACTATATTTGCGAAGATAGTGCTGCTGTATTTTGCGAAGACTGTATTGCTGTGTATACGTAGAATACGCGAAATCTGTGCTACTATGTTTTTGATCGAGAACTGCAGTATTTGCGTAGATAGTAAAATATTGGTTTCAACCAAGTGCAAAAAAAGAATAGAGGAAGAGGAACAGTATTGTGCCAGACCGAAGGACTGTGTTTGGTGCAGAGAAGAGGACCAGCTTTGCTGTGACAGAATTGAGGACAGAGATCTCCAGCCAGAGCAGGGAAGACAGGTGTCTTCTATGGACAAAATTCCACTTGCTAAGGGCAAGAGGAGGTAGAGGTCTTCTAGAGGATCACCAACCAAAGCAGAATTAGGGGAAGGTGTCTCCTTTGAGTCGAGGCTCATAAACATTGTAATCGGGAAGGATTCCTAGAGGACTTTGATACAACTTTTAGAAGAAAAGTTTTATCCGTGGAGTAGCCCACCTTGGGTGAACCACGTAAATTGTTGTGTCTCTTTGTGGATTGCATTTTGTGCATTGTTTTACTGTTGTTATTACTGCTATCTTTATTTTGCATGTTAATGGTTTGAAAGTTGTATTGATAGATAAAGTTAAAAGTGGTCTTATACTGTTCACCCCCCCCTCTCAGTATAAGCTTGTGTTCTTCACATGGCTCAAAGAAAAGAGAAGAGCAAAGAGGAAAAAGTGTCGTGATATCATGACATGTTGCATTTTCATGACCAAGAGTGACAAGAGGGAGCCAGAAATAAAAAGTGTCACGATATCGCGACATGTTGCATTTTCGTGGATGAAAGTAAGGAGAAATCGTAAGAAAGAGAAAACGTCGTGATATTGCGACAGGTTGCATTTTTGTGGCTCAAATTAAGGAGAAAGCGCAAGAAAGAGAAAACGTCATGATATCACAACATGTTGCATTTTTGTGGCTCAAAGCAAGGAGAAAGTGCAAGAAAGAGAAAGTTTCGCGATATCGTGACATGTTGCATTTTCACGGCTCAAAGAAAAGAGGAAGAGCAAAAGAGGAAAAGTGTCGTGATATCGCGACATGTTGCATTTTCACGGCTCAAAGCAACAAAAGAAGACAAAGACATAGAAATGTCACAATTTCGTGACATGTCATATTTTCACGATGCAAGAAGAAGAGCCAAGCTGAAGACATAGAAATGTCGTGATATCACGACATGTTGCTTTTTTGTGAGGGGCACACACTCCAAGCTGGGTATTTTCTCGAGATGATCAATTGCCTCATAAATGCATTTTGACTTGCCCAGTAAGCTTGCTGCTCATTTTTGGCAATTGGAAGTGAAGTATCAGTCCCTGAAGGAGAGCTTGGCAAGCATGGCGACCACTCAAGCATTTCACCCAGAAACCAAAGACACTCAGACGGCTCAATGCATGTTTCGATGGTTGACTCGATAACAGTTGCCAGTTCTAGTAATGGATTTAAAATCTCAGTCACGAGGGTCACGAGGAGACGACTTCTTAGATCTCAAGAGTATACTTCACCATCCTGTGTAATAATGACTCAAAGGGTCGGGTCCTCTATAAAAACCAAGGCATTGTAATGAAAGAAAGGGGGGAAATTTTTGCTAGAAAGCTGTTGTAACTTGATGTCCTACAATTAATACTAAAGAGTTTTGGACTCTATTTCTCTCTTTTATGTTGCCTTCTGTGTTTATTTATTTTTTCTTTCTTCATTTGCATACTATGACTCTGAATCTTGAATTCGGTGTGCGATTGGAGACAATACCCTAAAATTTTCCTGAAGGATACATAGGGGAGGAAAAACACTATATTGGTTTTCTTTTATGCTACCTAGTGGGTTGTGGTTTCTGTTACATTCGCTTGTCCTAATCGTCGTTACTATGAACCCTGAATTTTGATGAAAGAGAGAAGGAGAATCCCTGGAGCTCGCCCAGAGGATACATAGGAAGGTCAATGTGGCATTTCTTTCATTTATTCTTGGTGTTCTTTGCTGCTATTCAAGTTGTTAGTTAGTGACCATGCTTCCTATTCTCTCCCACTTTAAATCATTGATCTCTCTTCCCTTACCCATTTTTATTTCTTTCTCTAACCCTAGCTCGTTTATCTCTTTCCTGCACCCTTATCTCAAAACACCCAAGTAGTTTAGCATAGGAGTTGGCCTTTCTCCGAAGATTGGCACGAGGGGCATCTCTTCCCTTCAACATTTCAATGTTGGTCCAGGTCTAGGGCGCATACACTCACCCAAATCCTTTCCTAGGTAGATTTGATGACCAACATGTACATAAAACAAAAATAGTGGTTTTCACCACTACCAAAAAAATAAAAAATAAAAAATCAATCAAAAACATGTTATTTCTTTACATTGCATATGTATATATCATTTAGTAAAATGTATTTTGTGTTGCTTGTTGTTGTTCAGGTTAACCAAGCCCCTAGCACCGATTCCTAGGTTCCATCCATTCCATCCAACCTTGTCCACCTTGCCCATAAGTCAACATGAATCCTATTGATTTATTCACCCCGCTCCATAATCCATACGATCCAGCTAAACCAATTCCAATTGACATAAGCCTTATTGATATGGACCGGATTTCCTCACCTCCAACCTTCACCAAATTTGTCTTATTTGAGGAATTGTTAAGGGCTTCTACCAACTACATTCCTCCATCCCCTCCACCTTCGCCTTCACCCTCACCTTCGGATCCCAAGGTTTTCCAGGCAGAAATAGATGAGGATAAGCCAGAAGAGTTTGATGACATCTTAGATGATATTCATCTGATCCCTACACCCCATCAACTTGAGGAAGGTTCCCACATGTCTATTGAAGATACCATCGATGTGGACCTTAGTTCAGACAAAGACAATCCCCAAATTGTCAAGCTTGGCAAAATTTTATCACCCGATGAACAAGAGCAATTTATTGCTCTCCTCAAGAGGAAGAAGGGCATATTTGCATGGTCCTACAAGGACATGCCTGGTCTTGACCCTAGTTTGGTTGTCCATAATCTCACCTTACAACCTGATGCTAAGTCGGTCAAACAAAAACTTAGGAGAATGCATCCTACCATGGCCCTCTTGGTAAAAATAGAGCTTCAAAAACTCTTAGATGTGAACTTCATAGTTCCTATCGACTATCCTGAGTGGATCTCAAACATGGTACCCATTCGTAAGCCTAACGGGGTGATACACGTATGCACTGACTTTTGAGATCTTAACAAAGCATGTCCTAAGGATGACTTCCCTCTCCCAAACATTGATACTCTTGTCGATACCTACACTGGCCATGAAATGCTTTCACTCATGGATGATTTTTTAGGATACAACCAAATTCGAATAAATCCTGATGACCAACACAAAACAACATTCACTACACCTTGGGGAAATTTTTGTTACAAGGTGATGCCCTTTGGCCTCAAAAATGTAGGTGCCACTTATCAACGTGCCATGACATACATTTTCCATGACTACATGCATAATATTATCGAAGACTATGTGGATGATCTCTTGGCTAAATCCAAAACTTGACAAGAACATATTGGTGTATTGGAGAAAGTTTTTGACCGACTCCTAGAGCATAATGTAAGGTTGAATCCCAAGAAATGTGTCTTTGGTGTTACCTCGGGAAAACTTCTAGGATTCATTATCTCCAAAAGAGGCATTGAGGTGGACCCTAACAAGGTCAAGGCCATCATGGAGATGCCTCCCCCAACTAACTTAAAGGAATTGCATAGTTTACAAGGAAAGATTCAATCAATCCATCATTTCATTGCACAACTTTTTAACAAATGTAGGCCATTCAATCACCTACTACAAAAGGGGGTGCCATTCTCTTGGATAGATGAATGTCAAAAAGCCTTTGATGACATTAAGCAATACCTAGCTTCTCCGCCAGTCTTAGCTCCTCCTCGTTCGAGGGTCCCATTTTATCTTTATATCTCAGCAATGGACTTTGCATTAGGGACAATGCTTGCACAAAATAATGAACAAAATCGAGAGCAAGTTGTCTACTACATTAGTCAAACATTGGTAAGCTATGAAACTAAATACGCTTATGTAGAAAAATTATGCTTAGCAGTGGTTTTTACCACTAAGAAACTTTGACATTACATGCTTAGCCACACAACATATGTCATAGCTAGAGAAAATCCTCTGCATTACATGATATCCCACACTTACAACAACACCCACACCGCTAAATGGATAATGCTCCTCACTGAATTTGACTTGGAATTCATTAGCCAAAAATCCATTAAAGGTCAGGTAATAGCCGATCAACTTGTGGAAGCTCCACTACCTAGTGATCATCCTTTGATTATTGAGCTCCCAGATGATTTGGTATTTGCTATCACTGAACAAGAAGAAGATGTCATTCCAGAGGAAGACGTCGATATCACACTATTCTTTGATGGCTCTAAGTGCATGAAAGGTCAAGGTGCTAGAGTCATATTTCACACACCACAGGGGGTACCTATCCCCTTGTCATTCAAACTAGACTTCCAATGCACAAACAATACTACAGAGTATGAAGCCTTAATCTTAGGTCTTCAATCAGCTATAGCTATGAGCATTAAGCGTATTAGGATATTTAGTGATTCTCAACTTGTCGTAAAACAAATCAATGGAGAATACCAATGCAAAGAACCTACCATTAAGCTTTATCATGAAGTAGCAATGAAATTGCTCTCTAAGTTTGATTGGTATGAAATCAATAGCTTACCACGTTCGACTAATAGATTTGTAGATGCGATGGCCTCCCTTGGATCATTGATTCCAAAATACTCCTTTGGAGAGGTACAACCCCTTATCATTTCAACGGTCTCTAAATCTGCAATTTCTCATGCTGAGTCTAAATATGAAAAGGATGTTTGCTTTATCTAGTCGGATTCATATGAGCCTTGGTCGAGCCAAATAGTAGCCTTTCTCAAGTTTGGAACACTCCCATATGACATGTCTCGGACTGCCAAGTGCACTTTCAAGCAAAAGGTAGCCCATTTCATTCTTTTGGGGGACGTGTTGTATAAACATGGTTATGATGGAGTCCTCCTTCATTGTCTCGAGGCTAGTGAGGCTCAAAGAGCCATAGCTGAAGCCCATGATGGTACTTGTGGTGGTCATTTTAGTGGAATGGCCATTGCAAAGCGTATTCTATGCATGGGTTATTATTGGCCCACAATGGAACGTGATTGTTGCACCTATGTTAAACATTGCAAAAAGTGTCAAGAACATGCTAATTTAACTCATGTACCATCACAAGCATTACAACCTATTCAAAGCCTTTGGCCCTTTTCACAATGGGGCCTAGATCTAATTGGTAAAATTTCACCTCCTTCCTTGAGACAACATACATTCATTATCACAACCATTGAATACTTCACAAAGTGGGTTGAGGCAATTCCTCTAACCAATACGACAGGACCTCGAATTATGGAGTTCATACTCCATCATATCATTTGTCATTTTGGTATCCCCTCAAAAATCATTTTAGACAATGGCAAGTCTTTCAAGAACAAGGATGTTCGAGCACTTTGCAAGAAATATAACATTCAACATAGTTTCTCGACACCTTATTACCCATAAGAAAATGGACAAGCTGAAGCTTCCAATAAGACCTTAATTTCTATTCTCAAGAAACTTGTCAAAGAAAATCATAGAGATTGGCATACACAAATTCCCTTGGCATTATGGGCTTATCGAACAAGCATCCGCATGCCTACAGGGGCAACACCATTTTCATTGGTCTATGGAGCCGAAGCAATCATGCCTCTTGAGCTCGAGATCCCTTCCTTGCAAATTTCTTTGCAAGAATTCATAGATGATGACATTGCTAGACAAGCACGTCTTGACCAACTCACACTTCTTGATGAGAGGTGAGTCAATGCTTTAGAGCATTTACGAGTTTATCAAGACCACCTCAAACGTGCTTACAATACCAAAGTCCATCTACATGAATTCCAAGTAGGAGATCTTGTCCTTAAAGAGAACCAACAAAATACCAATGCACTACCACATCTTCATGATAAATTCATGGCTAATTGGTTAGGTCCATACATTATTACACAAAGAGTGGGTAATGGTACTTATAGAATTTCCAGTCTAGAGGGAGAGGAAGAATCTGAACCACTTAATTTTATACACTTGAAAGCATTCTATGCATGATTTTATTATTATATATGTATATATACATGGCTAATACACAAAAACATTTGCATACACTTCATTCATAACATTGCATTTCACTTGCATTCACATTCCAAAAACAATGCATTCACACACATTTCATATTACATTTCACAAAATTGCATGTCATACATTGCATTCACATTCACATTCCACATTCCATATTTCATATAGGGATCATTTATTAAGTTCAAGGTCTTAATTGGTCCAACAAAAGTCATGTTGCCTTAATCAGGGGCACCTTCACAATGTCATCCACACAATTCCACCAAGTCAAATTGCCATTAACACAAACCACATTTCCATAAAAGTCCTAGGTGTTTTTGGTCACTCAGCCACTCCTAGTGTTTTAAGAAACCTCTAAAATACATGTCGAGTTCTTTTTAGGACCATTGCACATATACACTAAGAAAATCTTGAGTTTTGGGAATTGACTCCAAAATATTCTTGAACCAAACACAATTTTCACATCTTAAAAACATCTTGTGTCAAAAAGGGATAACACCATACTTGGTATGAACCTTGAAGTGAAAAGGGTCATCCTTGCTAGTCCCATCATGCAACATAGTCCATAAAAATAGTGGTTCTTACCACTACCACAATTCCAAAAATAAAAGAAAGAGTAGGGAAAAATCCCTAATAAAAACTCTAAATATTTTACATCACACACCACTGATCAATTGGGTTGTAAGGATCATACTACATTTCCAGTCAGACGGTTAGGTAGTCATCCCCAAAACTTAAGATATCAAAAACAAAAGTCATGGACTATGGAGTTAGCCTCCACTAGAGCTATAGATGCTTGACTGGTAGTGGAGTATGCTCATGCATGGTGACATGTCTCTTTTAAAAGAGACCTCTGACCACTCATACGGACAAGCTAGCTTCTTGGTTTCATCCATAACAGGTTTACCCAATTTACTCAAGATGAGTTAATGAACTCACTTGCACACACACTGGTTCTTGATTGTCTCGGGTCATTACCATGCTCTTGATTTGGTAAATGAATTCACTGCACACACATTTGGTCCTAGAAGGATTAGGCAGTTTTAGTGAGTTTGTTTGATACCACTAGGATGTTTGAGTCTCTACAAAATAGGTAGTTTTCCATATCAACATCCATATCTTCTTCCATATCAACATCCATATCTTCTTCCATATCAACATCCATATCTTCTTTCGTGTCACCATCCATGTCACGTAAAAAGCCATGCATCCCATATGCCACCAAGTTTGGTGCCCCTGATTAAACAACAATGCTAGAAAAGGGTCAAGAAAAGATCTAAACTATAAATGAGCATCCATACATTCCATATTGCATTAATCATCCATAACATAGCATATGCATTAATCATAAACATAAACATACATTACACAAAGCATTCACACAAAAATATAACACAAAAGGTAAAAGCCATGTATATATATGTATAAATATCAAATGTACAATGAGTGCCCAAAGGCTACATACCATAGAGCACCAAGGCTCATATACAAAAAGTGCATCTAAGCACTAGCTAATGCCCATGAGTGGACCCCTAGGACCTACTAGGAGCCCTAGACCTAGAACTCTACCTAGACTCAGCTGGCCTAGTTGACTGCATCATCGAGAAATATGGAGGATCTAGCAACATGATATGGTTTGCCATACATAAATCCTCCAAGGAGTGCACATATGCCTCACTCACCCAAAAGTCACCACAAGTCTAGCCCATGCTGACATTCCTTACCTAGAAGCTCTACCTAGAGCCTCACGATCATCTCCCAATCATCCCCACCAGCTCCTCCTATCACCCTCTCCACCTACATCTAAGCTATAGTCACATCCCATGCACTAAGCTCCACCCATAGTTGTGCTACAATCTCATCATGAGACTACACCAAATCCTCCCGCTCCACTCATAGCTGCTCCATCTCGACCTACAACCTTCACCACCTATAATATCTCCCCCATATCATCCTCCTCCTCATCCTCCCCAAACCAACCATAGGAGTCTTCCACCTCACACACCTCAACTTCTTCCTTTGACTTCTAGCTCGAAGGGGTCTCAATCACTTTGAAGTCCCATCAGACTCCTCAACATCATCCTCACCATCAGCCACCACCTTAGGTACCCATACTAGTTGGGCACCAAACCATACTACATACTTGGGGGTCATCCTCGCATCATCCACATCAGGGACCTCTAGCTCCTCATCATCCTCAACCTCCACCCTCCATGGCTCTGCACATGGAAGCCCCACCTCCTCTCGGTGCCTCCTATAAAGCATCGACTCCTCCAGTACTCCCTATGGTAAGCCAAACTACCGCAACACCCATAAAAACTAGAAGTACTCCACCTCATCCTACCTCCTCCCAACTATCCACCTTGATTGCCTCACCCACCACAACTGCTCCCTATCTCCAGTCCACCTAGTCCCTCACCAAGGCCTCCACATCACTTGGGTGGATGTTAGTCCAACCCACATATCCTGATACCACTAGCTCGAGTGCATCGGATGACTCGATTGTACCTCCTCTACTACCGCCCATCTCCTAGCAAAGGGTTGCACACCATCCCACTCACTACAGGGTAGACCCTTTGATCGTGCCACCCTGAAATGCTCCCATCCCCAACACTGAAGAAGAAAGTTGCACCCTAAGCCCTTCCTCTTCCACTGAGTCACCTCATACAACTCCTAGTACACCTGCGCCAACAAAGTAGGCACCCATGCATATGGTTGTGGCATGGTGAGCAAATCACTCACCAATCCCAATAGGTTCCATGGGAACCTACAACTAGTATTGTTGGGAACCACTATGTTCACCAACATGAACATCACCAAGGCTAGGAGGGGATCCAACTCCTTGTCCACATACATGGTCAAGTAGGGAATCCCTCCACTCTCCACCTTCACCTCCTCCCATATATCCCTAAACATCCTGCTCATCTAGGATTTCTTATCATAGCCCACCTCCACCTTCACCCCCTCCACTAGCACCTTGAGAATGCGATACACATCCTCAAGGGTAATGGTCACCTCCCTAGTCGACAGCTGGAAGGTCCCCCTATCCGCATCCCATATCTCAGCCAAAGCTGAGAGATACCCCTCATCCACCCTAACTACATCCAGTCAGGCCACTCCCTCTATCCCCACCACCCTCAATACACCCCAATCCACCTTTGACAGCAATTTCCTCATCCCAAGAACAAGGGGAGAAAATCGATGTCGGGGCTCCAAAATCCGCAACTGCAAGCAAGCAACACAATTCATTAGTTAAAAAAAACAAAAACAACAAAATTTTGCACAACACAAAATTTTTCAAAGGCATTACCTTGGCAAACCTTACCTCCACTCTAGCCATAGCACTCATTCCCTCTACCACCATAGCTTCCATACCAAATTCCCACTACCTCACTTCACTCTTCACTCCACTCCACTCCTTAGAACGCAGCTTCTCAAACTTGCAAACGCACAAATGAGTTACATTTTCCAACCTATAGGCTATTTATAGCTTTTGTAGGTGCATTGAAGCACCGTGCGATATTTTAGAAAAGCTCAAGCATGCTTGGGTGCTTTCCAGCATGCACAAGCATGTGCGAGCATTTCCAAGTGCCTTGAAGTGCAGCCAAGCATTTCCTGCATCGTAGAAATGCAAACGAGTGTTTGACGCATAAATCCACAAAAGGTAAAGTTGATCAAAATAATAGCTTACCTCCACCAAATTTCACCCACACATCAATTCCATCATAACATCAAGTTTTGTGAAAACATAAACCAGTTTGGATGCATAATTTTCATTTGTGACCACCAATCATAAAAAGCACAATTCCAATTACAAAACATATCAAACTGGTCCAAATTTTCACAAAATGACCATCTTCATCACCTGCATCATAATTCTCATCATCCCACCAATTTTTGTAAAAATCTGAGTTGATTTGGCCCAATAAATTAAATTTTATGTCCAAAGATGCAAAATCAACCAATATGCTATCCAATGTTCGCCAATCAGTTCTATTTTTCACAAATCATCACATTTCTTCCTCAAAATTTCAAATTTCACCAACATCATACCTCATCATCCATTTATTTCCACATGTGCCACATTCTAAGTGAATCTTGTATATAGTGGTTTATTCTATATACTTGGTGATTGCAGTGATTTGCATCCATGCAATTCGATAAGATGAATAGCCTACCATAAGGACACTTGTCCATGATCATCATCACTTATCTCCTTGCTCGAGATCACAATCATATTTGATACTTCACATTTTGAGTGAAACCTTACCAAGAGCAATTTGCACAAACGTTATCATTGATGGCCTAGTCCATGGGGCTTAAAACATGGACAAAAATCACATTTCATCATTTCACAATTCCTTGACAGTCATCACAGAGATAGGCACTAGCTAGGATGATTGGTTCCAATCGTGGGAATTATTCAAATAGTCACTAGTAGGCCCTCCAAGGTTGACTCTTTTTATTTTTCTTTGCATCTTCATCTTTGCATATCAATGACGCCGGAAGGCAAAATATTTCAAAAGCATCGAATCACCCCAAAATTTGGGGCAACCACATTTGGTTTTGACTTTCCCACAATGGGATACATCTTACATGATCATGGCATCTACACTTGGAAAAAATCCCTTCATCTATTGGGGCAAAAATAGATGCACATTTTTCACACATCCCTTCATCTTTTGGGGCATAAATAGATGCATCATATTACATATTTCAACAATCCCCTTCCCACCATTGGGGAAAAAATGGTATCACATTTTACATCATTCATATCATCCACATTACATTTGCACATAAATTTTTCAATTGGCTCATGAGATTCATCCGCAAACTCATTCACCAATTGAGGGGGTAAGCTACACAAAACTCAAATTATTTTATTCTTTTATCTTCAAGCTCATGTTCCACATCCCAAGAGAAGCTGCTTCTACACCTAGCCACAATAGGTGTCTCATGTTTTTGCACCACATTGTGTTTCACACAACATGGTACAAAAAGGGGCATCTGTAGACACCAAAATCTAGCCACTTGTCCTCCATCCATGCTTTTCCACCATTTCCACCACCAAAACATAGTCATTTGCCCTCCATCCTAGCTTTCCCACCATTTCTACCTATTATTTATATATATTTATATATTTATTATATATATTTAATAATAATATTTTATATTATATATATTTAATAAATATATATTTATATAAATAAATCAATCCCAGCCATCCGATTTCATTTAATCATATCCGTCCATCCACATCAATCCATGCCACACCCTAAATTTAATATCTACCCTTAGATGTGCTTTAATCTCAGCCACATGATTAGTGTCGTTGAAACCCTAGCATGCCCTAGGTTGGATTATAAATAGGAGCCATTTTGATGGCTCAACCCCTAAGTCTTAAGTTTTTGAGTTCCCTAATTTCTTGAGTTTTTGAAGCACCTCAAAAGTCCTATCCAACATCTATACCCTAGCCCCACTCCATCCATCATATTCCCTATCCCTTCGCTCACCACCACCATTGTTGCATCCTTCATCATCATCAGATCTGCTTCTATATGTAGCACCGTAAAATTGGCACAGTTAAACCTTAGTAAAAATATAAAAATTTGAATTTTAACCCAAACTGCCCTTTAACCACCCGTTACCTGCTTTCCTTGTTTTTCGTGCCATATTTAGGATTTATTTTGATCGTTGGACGATATCGTCGACGATAAGACAAAATCGTCCCAGATCTGATGAATTCATTTGGAACAGAACATCCAGACGATTTCGTCCCAAAATTGAATTTTCATAATTGGCTTCTGTTTCAACTTCTGTAACTTGGGCAGAAAGCGTGTCTGCGCAGTTAGAGTCTTCCCCGTTGGAGATCTCCCAAATTGGGATGATCTCCAACCTCCTAACCTCTCCTTAATCCTATATAAACTGGGATTTTATCAGTTTATACCCCTGAACCCCCTGGCTAACTGATTTCTTTGCAACATTAACTTTTCATGCATTAG
This sequence comes from Wollemia nobilis, assembly GCA_028583015.1. Taxonomy (NCBI): domain Eukaryota; kingdom Viridiplantae; phylum Streptophyta; class Pinopsida; order Araucariales; family Araucariaceae; genus Wollemia; species Wollemia nobilis. The sequence continues at coordinate 30,495,483 of JAQPPZ010000523.1, forward strand.
AACATCCTCGCATCTTCATTTTGCATTACATATTTCAAGTTTTCTTGCAGGTATTTTACTGTTTTTCAGCCCGAGCAGGCTCGGATCGTCTCTGACGATTCCAGACGATTTCAAACGATCATGTCGTAGATAGGCAATGATCGTGTATGATCAGAGGTGATCTCGACTGTAGTCCAAATTGGAGGCAATCAGAACCTGGAGTTTGTATTTCTTTGTCTTCTCTCTTCATTTCTTTCTGAATTAGCTTGGTTTATTCTATTCCTGCATCCTGGAGTTCACCTCATTTAGCATAGATGCATGATAAAGTTAAAACAAATTATTAAACTAATACATTTCCTTTAATTTCTATCTAGATCTATCATTTAGGCAAATTTACTGTCATTTCTATCATTTCCCTTTGCTTTTGCAGTTGCATTTTTGGTCCTTGGTATCTATTTTTGTGATTGCAGGTTTTTGACAAATTTGTTTGACGAATTTGTCAGATCGACGATGATCTCGTCTGATCTCAGATGACCGACTATGATCTAAGATGATTCTATGCAATTTTAGATGATTACGTATGATTGGAGACGATCTTGACTGCTACAAACCTCAAAATCTTCATCAGACATCCGAAATCAGGTATATTCTATCCTATTTAGCATACTCTCTGTTTTTAGCACTTATTCATGTTTTCTATATTCATATAAATCAACATTGGCATATAGAATAGATTAGATTCATCTTGGCCAAACCTAAGAATTGAATGATTAAAGTACAAAATGAACACATCAAACCTACTCTCAACCTAGGCATGGAAACTGCCACTCAAAAGTTTCCTGGTGAACCCACCATCCATCAAAAATTCACCCTTATACCCCTCCCCGAGAGGCGCGACCTTCAAAGGGCCTCTTAGTTCGAGGTATTGTCCCATCCTTCTTGCATCCCACTTTCGGGCATGGATCCTATAGCCTGAAGGTAAGGATGCAAAAAAATTGGAGCGATACCTTTTGGTGAACCCGACGTGAAAACTAAAACCTTTTGAAAATAAAACAAAAAAACATAAATGCATTTAGATTCATGATGGCAAGTCGGGATTCACACAAACACATTCACAGTAATTTCATGGTAATTTCATTAAAAAAAAAAAATAGCATGATACGGGTTACAGTATTCTCTCCAGTATACCACTTCTCCCCCAATCCCGAACTTCACCATCCCCCATCCTTACAACATTTCGGGTTTTTAACGAGGCCCCCGATCCTCTCGGCCATCAATGCCCTGCCTAACAAATTCAAATTCTAATTTTTCCCTCCCTCGGTCGAACTCCCCAAATTTTCTCACAATAAATGGCCCCTGCCTCACCCACCATGAAACCCTCATTAAAGCTCTTCTCTGACCTGCAAACGCCGCCTTGGTCAGATCGTCCTTCCGCGCCTTTGTTTCACCCATAACGTCCATGCTCTGTACTGTTGTGAAGACCATTCCCATCTTTAATACACGCGGTCGCCAATTTCAATTTCAATCTTCGTGGCAGCCCGCGCGTTTAATTAATTTCCTTTTCCGCTTTGTCTTCGGCTGACCGTGTCACTTTAATACACGTGGAGGACGCGTGTCTGCGTTTAATTAATTTCCTTTTCTCGCTTTGTCTTCGGCTGACCGTGTCACTTTAATACACGTGGAGGACGCGTGTCACAAGCTTGTCTTCATACTTGTCGCGATATCGCGATGTTCGATATCGCGACCCACTGTCCCTTCGCCTTCACCTTGGCGGAAAAAGTCGCGATATCGCGACATGTCCGTGACATGTCACGATATCGCGACCCACTGTCCCTTCGCCTTCACCTTGGCAGAAAATAGTCGCGATATCGCGACATGTCGCGATATCGCGACCCACTGTCCCTTTGCCTTCACCTTGGCAAAAAGATGCCGCGATATCGCGACATGTCGCGATATCGCGACCCAAGCCCGCCACATGGCAAAAAGATGCCGCGATATCGCGACTCAAACTGGCCATTGCCCTTCCGAAGCCTTGGGGTCGCGATTTCGCGACCCCAACGCAACTTGTGCCTTTACTCTAAAACTTCTCCTTCTTTTTACGAAATCTCCCTCTTGGGCCAAGATTTGAAACAAACCCAACACAAATACTTAGAAAATAAAAGCAAACAATTAAATGATTTGGAGGATGCAAGATTGCTCCTTGACCACCGGATGCTCCTGCATCAGACACCCGAGGTAGAATAAAAAAAAGTGACCCTCACTTTTGTTCGGCTAAGGGGAGACCCAAGCGGTCAACCTCCGCCTTCGACAACCAAGTCGCATCTTCAGTTGGTCTGCCCCTCCACTTGATCAAGTACTCAGTATACTGCCTGTTTCGGGTGCTCCGGCCTTCATGGGTATCTAATATTTCCTCGGCCTCATCTGTGCTTGGAGTAGAGGCTGGAAATTGCCATGGTTCTGGACTTTGCATGTCTGTACTTTCTCCCTCATGATATTCCACGAGATCTGAAATATTAAAAATAGGTGAAATATCAAGCCAACTCGGCAATTTCACTTCATACGCATTTCCTGACTCCCGCTTTCCCAGCATTTTGCATGGCCCAAACTTTTTCATCTTCAATTTATTGTAAGTCTTGGCAGGAAATCTCTCCTTCCCCGAGATACACCATAACCTCATCTCCAATCTCGAACTCCTTGAACCGCCGCTTCGGGTCCGCCCTTGTCTTATATTGACTCGTTCATTTTTGTAATCTGCCTTTTTACTTCCTCATGCAGACTTTTTATATGCTCTCGCAAATTCTTCTCGCCTCGGCACTACATTTTTCTCTTCTCGTCCAACTTTCTTAGCTCGTACACATTCCTCGGGCTGTTTCCATATACTATCTGGAACGGTGATTTATTTGTGCTTTTATTAATTGAACTGTTATATGCAAACTCTGCCCGTGGTAAGACTAAATCCCATCCCTTGGGTTGATCCACTATCAAACACCGCAATAAATTGCCCAGGCTTCTATTGACCACCTCCGTCTGGTCCATCCGTCCGTGGATGGTATGCTGAACCGAATTTCAAGTCCTGTCTTCAATTTCTTCCACGGAGTTCTCCGTAAATACCCAACAAACTTTGTATCTCTCGTTCGAAACTATACTTCTCGGCAAACCGTGAAGTCGTACCACTTCTTTGAAGAACAACCCAAAGAATGTGAATCGCATCACTTGTCTTTTGGCAGGGAATAAAATGTGCCATTTTGGAGAACCGGTCCACCACCACAAATATTGAATCATTTCCTCTCTCGTGTTCTCGGCAATCCAAGAACAAAATCCATGCTTATGTCATCCCATGGCCTCTCGTGCACGTGTAATGGCCGGTACAGATCCCGTATTTTGTTTCACACCCTTTGCCATCCGGCATATTCTCGCAACTTTGCACAAACTTCCGTACATCTTGCCGAGGTTGTGGCCGTAGTAATTTTCCTCAACCAAGGCAATGGTCTTATCCCTACCAAAATGCCCAGCCAATCCTCCACTGTGCTTTTCTTTGATTAAATTCTCCCGCATGGAACTTCTGGGAATGCACAACTTACTGCCCTTGAACAGTATCCCATCTTGGATTAAGAAATCCAACCATTTTGTTCTATCTATGGTAAGAGGTATTGAGCAAGCCTTCCAGGCTTCTGCAAAATCCAGATCTCAGTAGGGTATAGATCCTTCAGTTCTTCAAACCCCACTACTTCCACTGTCAATCTGGTCAGCAGAGTCTGCCTTCTGCTTAAGGCATCTGCAACCCTGTTTGACTTCCCACTTTTGTGCTTTAGTACAAAGGTATAACTTTGGAGGAACTCCACCCATTTCATGTGCCTTTGGTTCAGCTTTTGTCTGACTGTTAATGTATTGCAAAGCCTCGATGGTCAAGAACAAAGACAAACTCCTTTGGTAATAAATAATGTCTCCACTTTTTCAGGGCCCGAACTATAGCATAAAATTCTTGATCATAGACGTAATACTTCTTCCGAGCATCATTTAACTTTTCACCGAAATAAGCAACCGGCTTGCCTCCTTGACTCAAGCATCGCCCCTATTGCACCGCCACCGGCATCACAATCCACCCGAAATACCTTGTTGAAGTCCTGGAAGTGCCAAAACAGGCTGTTCCGTAACTTTTCTCTTCAATGTGTCAAAGCTCCTTTCAGCCCCTGATGTCCATTTGAACTCCTTTTTATCTCCCCTCATTGTCTCGGTGAGAGGTGCACAAATACTGCTGAAGTTCTTTATGAACTTCCTATAAAAACTGGCCATACCATGGAATGACCTCACTTCGTTGTGCTCCTTGGAGTAGGCCATTCAATGATGGCTCTCACCTTTTCGGGGTCCATCTTCGGGCCTTCTGCTGAGATTACAAACCCCAAGTATACCAATTCCTTCTTGACAAAATTACACTTTTTCAAATTTATTAATAATTGTTCTTCTTGCAGCTTTTCAAGTCCAGCTAAATATCAATATATCATCTAAATAAACAATAACAAACTTTCCCAAAAATTCTTTCAAGCACTTCATTCATCACCCGCATGAAGGTACTTGGTGCATTGGACAGTCCAAAGGGCATGACCAACCACTCAAACAGGCCTTCTCTTGTCTTGAAGGTCTGTCTTCCATTCATCCCCCTCTCGGATACGGATCTGATGATAACCACTTTTCAGGTCAATCTTTGTGAAGTACTCAGCTCCACTTAAACAGTCCATGATATCATCCATTCTTGGTAACGGGAATCTGTACTTAATAGTAATTTTGTTGATGGCCCGTGAATCCGTACACATCCTCCATTCTCCATCCTTCTTTGGCGCCAAAGACCGCAGGTACTCGCGCATGGACTCAAACTTTCCCGAATTAATCCCTTTTCTAATAATTCTTGGACCCGTCTATTTAACTCCTCGCCTCTACAGGTGTCATCCCGTGTGCAGCTTTATTTTGCAGGCTTGATCCCGGTACTAAATCTATATGGTGGCTAATTTTTCTCACGGGGGTAAGCCCTCGAGCACATTGTCGGACACAATGTCCTGGAAATTCCTCCAGCAGATTTAGAACTTTTGTTGGGGTATCCCGGCATTCCTTCCCCCTAACTCTTGGAATTATTGCATAACATAAATGTTCATGCTTTAACCCATTCAGAAACTCTCTCCCCTCAACTAAACAGACTTTGGAAATATTACACACCTTTTCATCTGTATCCTTCAAGGGCTTTAGCTTATGGCGTACACCATTCTTTGTCAATGAGTAGGTGTTGGCACGGCCATCATGTACTGCACTCCGATCAAACTGCCAGGGTCTCCCCAGTAACATGTGGCAAACATCCATGGGTAAGATGTCACACAGACCTCATCACAATACTTCCCAACGTTAAATTTAACATAACACTGCTCATTGACCAAGGCTCCGTGGTCCTTTTGTAACCATGCGACCCGGTATGGGTGTGGGTGTTTCTTCCTCTCTAACTGTAACTTCGTAACCATTTCCTCTGAAACCAGGTTATCCGTGCTACCATTATCAATAATGATATTGCAAACCTTGCCCGCACATTTACATCTAGTGCGGAATAAACTTTTCCTCTGGTCTGTGTCCTTCTCCTCGTTCAACAGACTCTTCTTACAACCATTGTTTCTCCTCTCTCCGCTTCTTCGGAATGCTCGTATTCAAGCATCCTCCTCTCGCCACAAGCAGCTTCGGTCGGGCCCTCGTGCCTCTTGTTTGTTCTTTCTCGGTGTTGTGGACATTCAAATGCCCCGTGTCCTTCTTCACCACAGTGGAAACATGTTCCACGAAATACTCCCCTTCCAAACCCTCGTCCGCATCCACCCCGTCCTCTTGGGTAGCTATTCTGATCTCTGGGCCGATAAACATCTTCGTCTTTTTGGTCCCGGTTACTACCGGCTTCCCCGCCTTCTTCGGATCCTTGTACTTTTCTCCACCGGTCCTCCCACCAGCTCCTTCCACCTCGGCCTCTTCCTCTTTGCTTGCCTTCAAACCGCCTCTTTAGCTTTTCTTCTACCTTCAAGGCAAATTGATAGGCATCCTCAATGGTGTTTACTCGAACCAGTGCTCAGCTTCTTCCCGGATACCAAGCCTCAATCCATTTATGTAACGGGCTACTTTCTCTTTATTGCCCTCTAAATGCCCCGTTCTAATAGAAATTTTGTAAAATTCTTCCAGTGTACTCTTGGACAGCTTTTGTTTGTCCTGTCTCAAGCTCGCATTTTTCTTAGCGGATCCAACTCGTAATCTGCCGGGATGAACCGCCTTTTAAGCTTCTCCACCATTCTATCCCATCTTGTTATTCTTTCTTTCCCCCTTCTTGTTTCTCTCCAACCGCATTCCCCTCCACCAAATGCTGGCATGACCCTTTAACTTGGTCTTAGCAAATCTGACCCGGTTAGGGTCTTCAATCTCCTCATACTCGAAATATTCCTCTAAATCATTTATCCAGTCAATCACTTCTTCTGGATTCAGATTTCCTGAGTAGGTAGATACCTCCATTTTTGGCTGTTTTCCAATCTGAGAGATGGCCTTATACAACCGGGCCCTGAGCAGGATCCACGACTTATGCTTCTTCCTCAGACTGTTCTTCCTCTTCAACTTCATCTTCACTTTCCTCTTCCCCTCCGGGTTCGCGCCTTCTGCGTAACTCCGCTTGCAAGGCTTGAACTTGTCTTTGCAAGGCCCGAAAGTCTTCGGCCGGCACCACATTTCCTGCTCCGCCACGGTTCCTTCGTGGAGGCATGATATATATATATATATATATATAAAATTTTTTTTTCTCTGTATTATTTATTATTATTATTTTTTTTTTAAGAATTCTTCCACAGATCCTGGTGCAACTGCCTCTCTCCGACGATCTGTTACACGCTCAGGAGCTCCCGCTCTGATACCACTTGATGGCAAGCCGGGATTCACACAAACACATTCACAGTAATTTCATGGTAATTTCATTAAAAAAAAAAAAATAGCATGATACGGGTTACAGTATTCTCTCCAGTATACCACTTCTCCCCCAATCCCGAACTTCACCATCCCCCATCCTTACAGCATTTCGGGTTTTTAACGAGGCCCCCGATCCTCTCGGCCATCAATGCCCCGCCTAACAAATTCAAATTCTAATTTTTCCCTCCCTCGGTCGAACTCCCCAAATTTTCTCACAATAAATGGCCCCTGCCTCACCCACCATGAAACCCTCATTAAAGCTCTTCTCTGACCTGCAAACGCCGCCTTGGTCAGATCGTCCTTCCGCGCCTCTCGTTTCGCCCATAACGTCCATGCTCTGTACTGTTGTGAAGACCATTCCCATCTTTAATACACGCGGTCGCCAATTTCAATTTCAATCTTCATGGCAGCCCGCGTTTAATTAATTTCCTTTTCTCGCTTTGTCTTCGGCCGACCGTGTCACTTTAATACACGTGGAGGACGTGTGTCTGCGTTTAATTAATTTCCTTTTCTCGCTTTGTCTTCGGCCGACCGTGTCACTTTAATACACGTGGAGGACGCGTGTCACAAGCTTGTCTTCATACTTGTCGCGATATCGCGACATGTCGCGATATCGCGACCCACTGTCCCTTCGCCTTCACCTTGGCGGAAAAGTCGCGATATCGCGACATGTCGCGATATCGCGACCCACTGTCCCTTCGCCTTCACCTTGGCAGAAAATAGTCGCGATATCGCGACATGTCGCGATATCGCGACCCACTGTCCCTTTGCCTTCACCTTGGCGAAAACAGTCATGATATCGCGACATGTCGCGATATCGCGACCCACTGCCCCTTTGCCTTCACCATGGCAAAAAGATGCCGCGATATCACGACATGTCGCGATATCGCGACTCAAACTGGCCATTGCCCTTCCGAAGCCTTGGGGTCGCGATTTCGCGACCCCAACGCAACTTGTGCCTTTACTCTAAAACTTCTCCTTCTTTTTACGAAATCTCCCTCTTGGGCCAAGATTTGAAACAAACCCAACACAAATACTTAGAAAATAAAAGCAAACAATTAAATGATTTGGAGGATGCAAGATTGCTCCTTGACCACCGGATGCTCCTGCATCAATTCAAAAGGTAAACAATTTAAGTTGCATACCATATTTAGATGGTAAATTATAATAAAATACAAGTTGTCACCATTAATGTTTAGAATCAATTAGCAACTATAGAGATTACTTCTTTGCTTAGAGTATCTCAAACATATAGAGTCCCACCCTTATGGGACGAACTGAATAGGAGATTGAATCTTATTTCATCTAGGTCAACAGAACTTAGGCAAATCAAGAGGTTTGTCCTAGATAGAATCTTGGATCCTGATCAAGTGACCTTATATCATGAGCTTCAGAGAGCTTGTCATAGGTGGTTAGTAGATAAAAGAGCCCTTGTGTCTTCTGAATTGTACACCTTTGAGGAATACCTCGACAATGCAGTTGTAGTACATAAATTTCTATCTCGTATAGAGGATCAAGAGGTTGTTCTTACGGATAGAAAGAGATGGAATAGAGTTCCTAGAGCTGTGTTATATCGAGAGTATTACCATGAGCTCTATTTTTACAAGTCAGAGTCAGAAGCAGATAATATCACCATAGCACACTTTGTCAAATTCTTGAAAAACTATTTCCAATTTGAAGAGGAGAATTTCATGACTCCTGATGAACTTGATCCCATCAATGACATCTATAAACTATTTATAGAAAACTAAGCCATTCTTTTATTATTATTATTTCTTGCATTTAGTATGTTGTTTGTTCTCTTTATAATATTATCATAAAAACAAAAAAAAACAAAACAAAACATAACAAAAATTGAAACATTTTATTTTAAATATTATAGTAGGTATATAATTAAAATATATACCTCCCAAATTTGTTGCAGATATATATATGTAGATATATATTTGCTAAAATCTAAATTTAAGCATAATGACTAGACTTCGAAATGGAAAACAGACTGAAGTAGAAGAAGATTGGTTAGGAAAACCAATAAATAAACTAGATGTCCTTCCTGAAGACCCAATTCAGGAAGAAGGAACCCTAGACCAACAAGAAGAATAATTTTCTGAAGGAAATGAACAAAGAGAAACTGTTAGAGAGGAAGGATCCTCATCTCCTAAAATGTCTCCGAAAGGAGCTGTTACTTTTGAGAACATGGAACATTTTTGGAAATTTCTCAATACCAATATTGGCACTCTTAATAGAGTAGTCCATATGGACAAGGATCAAATTAGTGACACTCAAGCAACCCTAGAAGAAATATATCACACACGCACTAATCCCTTGTCGTTTGTTGATCAAGAAAGTGATCAAGCTGGACCATCCAATTTGGATATGGTCGCTATAATCTAGAACATGCAACAACAACAAGTTACCCAACCATCTAGAGTGCCTGTTACCAAGCCTAGGGTTATTCCCACACAAAAGAAACCGTCATTCACTGCTCTGTTTCACCAAGCTATTGATCACTATACCTCAAATCAACAAAAGCCTAAAACGAAACCAAACACCAATTTCCAACAATATGGGATACAAAATAATGCTACAACAAATCTTCTTCATAATACTCTTCCTACCAACCATTTGCATAACAATAATATAGCATCTAATCCTTATGTCACACCATCCTACGCTCACAAATCCCATACTCATGTACCACCGAACCAATATGGTGGACAAACTGGTAATCTGGAAGCCATGGTGAAATAGTTAGTCTCCCGCATGGACCATATAGATCCCTACCATCCCTTGTACAATTATCGAGAGATGTGTAGTCAGCCTCTAGATCCTATAGTTGTAGCACAACCATATCCTAAACACTTTCCTATGCCTGTCCTACCTATATACAAAGGAACAGAAGATCCCATAGAGCATCTTCATATGTTTAGGATAGTGTGTCATGATATATTACATGATGATTTGTTATTACTAGGAAATGTTCCTAAAAAGTTTAGGAGGAATGGCATTAGAGTGGTATTATCAATTACCCACTCATTCTTTGAGGAATTTTGAAGAGACAACGAGTCTTTTGTGCATCAATTTAGTGCCTACATTGAAAGGCATGTAACCATTAAAGATTTGTACAACCTAAAACAAGACAAAGATGAATGTTTTGCTGATTTCCTAGCTCGATGGATACAGTTGATAGGAAGATTGCACTTTGTGTTACCTTATCCGAAAATTTTGGATATCTTTATCAATAATTTACAAGAACAACTATCCTATGAGTTATCAACTGCTACCTTGACCACCTTCGATCAAGCTATCGATTTAGCTCGAAGAGTGGAAGATGCCCTCATTAGGAGAGGCCAACTTAAAAAGAAAGATGATGAGAAAACATCCAAAAATCAATATAAAAACAAACAAGTTGTGGGTGATGGAGTCACTGATAGTAGAAATATCACTACTGTTAATGCTTCAAAAACAATAGAGAAGTTTATACTGAAACCTCATGATAAACCACCCCGAGAATTTACTAGGTTAAATCAACATTTATCAACCATTCTCCCGCAATTATTAGAATGAGGTTTGATCCAATTACCAAATATCCGGGAACCTAATCCAACTATACCTAGATACAGAGCTGATTTACATTATGATTTCCATAGAGGACCTAGACATGCTACCAACTCTTGTAAAATATTAAAACATAAAATACAAGATTTAATTGATAACAATGATATGGAGGTGCAAGCCTTCCAACCTAAACAAAATCCTCCTAATAATGCTCAAAATAACATCCCCCAAATTTAGAATCAGAATGCCAATCAATCATTGGACATATTTCAACATCCTTTACCAAAGCATGGTAAAGAGGTGGCTAATAAAATTGAGCATCATAATGTTCCCCCTCCTACCCGATATGTAGGGACTATTAGTGGACATTTACCTATTCATGATCCACAAATATTTGACACAACTTTATCTATGGTTATGACCAGACCTCTATAATATTCGGACATTAGATCTTAGTGATACAAAATACGAGACTGAAAGTGACATGGAAATCACCTCAAACCAATCGAATAGTTCTGAAGATGAGTTAGATGCTATTCAACCTATCACAAATTCTATGGTTCTAGAAGAACAATTTCTTAGAAGAGTCACTACTAGACCATCTTCTCCCCAATTACTTTCTAATGAACAAGCCATAAACACTAGACCAAGACCCATTCATCATCCGCAAAATAATATTTTAGGTACCATCGGAGCTGTTACTCGACAACAGGCTCAAAATTCTCAACAAGATCAAACTCAGAATGATGGATCAACTCCATTTGTTTTGAAATTTCCTAATAAATGGAATCATGTGCCTAATGTTCAACCTAAACCTCCTTATAATATTAATGAACAATTATCAAATACTACGACTAGAATTTCCCTTTTGGACCTTTTAAGATCTTCTCCTACACATAGGGATGAATTAATGCTCACATTAAGCCAAATGATGGTACCACAAAATTTTCAACTTGAAGCCATGTCCAATATAATCATAACTCGAGAAGTTGATTGTATTGACTTTCGGGATAGAGATATACCACAACATAGTTTACATAAGGATAACCCCTTATATATTACTACCCTAATTGGAGAAACATTTGCACTTTTGACTTCTACCAAATATTTGGGTTTAGAAGTGACAAAATGAAAAGAACTGATATGACTATAAAATCCTTCAATGATGAAACACAAGAAACGTGTGGAGTTATTACTATTCCATTGCAAGTTGGTCCTAGAACTTTAGACACGATCGTGTTTATTGTACATTGCCCTGTATCGTACAATATACTCTTGGGTCACCCTTGGATCAACGCGATGCGAGCTATTCCCTCAACTTTACATCAATGTGTTAAATTCAAATTTAAGAATCAATTGGTTACCATTCATAGTGATCCCAGAACCTTTGATATGTGTGCTTTGGTAAAACCTATTGGAGTTCAATTTTACCCTGCTCTGTCATCCACACATCCTAATTCCAATCATCCATATAAACGCATGAAACACACACCCATAACATCATCTACATTTTCTCCATCAACTCCACCTCTACATATAGCTCAACCATCTTCCAAACAAATCATGTTAGGACCTCAAAAGAATCCTAAACCCACAACCAATGCTTCTTGTTTTACTCCTGTAACTTCCATACCTATAGATCCATCCATTGACATCTCTACAACATCTACATCTACCCAAGGCATATTTTCCGCATCTAAAAACATAGGAAATGTCCCTTCTACCTCTTATGCTCTTACTGATGAGCTCTTACCCGATTTATCTAAAATTCTTATATCAGAAAAAACAAACGCTGCTATGCAAGATTCCCTTATTTTAAATAAATTGCCACCCTCTCCTCATACCTTGGGCCTCCCATAGCCTATGGGAAGTATTTACCAAGTCGGGAGCTATGCTTTTATTTATAAGGGATATGACTAGGGAAGAATACCTAGAAATCTCAAGACTCATTATGAGATTTCTAGCTAATGAGTATATTAAAGCTAAGCCTATAATGAGTATATTAAAGCTAATGAGTATATTAAAGCTAAGCCTATGCTCGATGTTATTTTGCTAATGAGTATATTAAAGCTAAGCCTATAATGCTTAAATTGGGATATAAAGGAAAAGTTTTGGGACCTTTCCATAATGGTATGAAAGAACCTTTTGAGATAGAACCATGGCCTACCCGATGTGGTGTGGGCCTATTTCCTAGTAAAGTTCAGCCCTTCCCATTTGAGGATGATGACCATCTCATATGTTACCAAGATTATTTGGATAAACGTGATGCTTTGCATTTAAGAAGTAACCCATTTGCATGTAATATTCTATCCATAGCTTACCCTCAGATGATTGCTAAATCCGATGATGAGTTGGAGGGACATATCTTCCATAATGTCTCCGTTGAGGAATTGTTACATAACATATTTCATTTTGATGGCTCTATACCTAGTATAGCCCAGCTTGAGGCCATGACTCCTCAAGACGAATTATCTAAGCTAACCTCAGAATAATTACAAGAATTGGGCATTTCACCCGCCCCACCTAATTTTGAGAGAGAGATCTACACATGGAAGTAGAAAATGTCATAAAAATTAACATTTGGAACCGAAGATAATCCTCACCTAATCAACATTGGATCGGAATTGAGTCAAGAAAAACAAGATAAATACATTACATTTATTAAGGAATATGAAGATGTCTTTACTTGGACATATGAAGATATGCCAGGATTAGACCCTTCTGTAGTCATGCATCACCTAGTAGTCCATACAGATGCTAAACCTGTTAAACAGAAACTTAGAAAAATGCATCCTAAAGTGGCCTTACTAGTCAAAGGGGAATTAGAAAAACTCTTGAAGGTTATTTTTATACAAGCCATCGATTATGCTGAATGGATCTCGAATGTAGTTCCAGTAACTAAGAAAGAAGCTACCAAAGTTAGGGTTTGCACAGACTTTAGAGATATTAATGTTGCATGCCCTAAAGATGATTTTCATCTTCCCAACATGGATCAGATCATTGACTTTACTATTGGGAGTGGAACGATATCCTTAATGGATGGATTTTTTGGCTATAATCAGATCAGGATAGCTCCTAAAGATCAAGCTAAAATAGCCTTTATTACCCCTTGGGGAACCTTTTGTTGGAAAGTGATGCCATTCGGTTTGAAGAATGCAGGTGCAACATATCAACGAGCCATGACTTATATCTTTCATGATATGATGCATGATATTCTACATGATTATGTAGATGATATTATAGCTCGTTCCATCAATGAAGATGATCATTTAGATGACTTGAGAAAAGTATTTGATCGGTTAAGGGAATATCTTATCCGATTGAATCCAACCAAATGCATATTTAGAGTTAAGTTCAGTAAATTATTGGGGGTTATAGTTTCTTTACGTGGCATTGAAATTGACCCTTTCAAGATCGTGGCTATCACTGATATGCCCGCACCCACAAATATATCTGAATTACAAAGTTTACAAGGTAAGCTTCAAGCTATTCGTCACTTCATCAATAAGTTGGCAGAAAAAATAGGACCTTTTCTTAAGCTTCTTAAGAAATATGTCTCTTTTCATTGGGACGATGAATATCAGTAAGCATTTGAACTCCTCAAACAATATCTCCTTAAACCACCAGTGCTTTCACCACCTAGATCTGATTGTCCATTTATCTTGTACGTTTCTGCTTCATATTTTGCCTTAGGAGCTATGTTGGCTCAACTTGACGATAAGAAGAAAGAATGTGCTAATTATTGCATTAGCAGAACCTTAATCAATTATGAAACTCGCTATACAGAATTAGAGAATTTATGTCTCATCGTCGTATTTTCTACACAAAAATTATGCCATTATATGCTCAGTCAAAAAACGTATGTTATTGCTAAATTTGACCCTTTACGATATCTCATGAGTCTACCTTATTTATCTGGTCACACAGCAAAGTGGGTTCTTGCGCTAAGCTAGTTTGAACTCACATTTATAGAACAGAATTTTGTTAAAGGTCAAATCATAGCAGATCAATTAGTTGTTGCACCTTTAGAGTCTACCCATCCCCACATCATTGAGTTTCTTGATGAATGCCTTAAACTAGAGGCAAACCATCCAGAGCAATGGTCCCTATACTTTGACGGTGCCCGATGCATGAGTGGTGCTGGTGTAGGTATTATTTTAATATCTCCATAGAAACATCTTATACCTCTGTTATTTAAATTAATGTTTGCTTGCACTAATAATACTGTTGAATATGAGGCTCTAATCCTTGGATTACGAGCTGCCTTGGCACTGAAAATTAAAAATCTATTGGTTTTCGATGATTCTCAACTTGTCATAAATCAAATCAATGATGTTTATCAGACCAAAGATGATAAATTATGCCCATATAAAGCATGTCTTACAATTATTATCTTTATTTGATCAAGTTACCTTGGAAGCTATTCCTCGAACTAGCAATCGTGTGGCTGACGCTATGGCTGTAGCTACATCTCTTTTGCCCTTGGAGTTAGATGACGAATATGCTACCATCATTATTCATCGAATCTAGGAACCCGCTTCAAATAAATCATGCTTAGAACCTTTGGATGTGTTTTTAATCAACAAAACTACTCCTGAACCATGGTACACTGATATATTTAATTTTTTTCAAAATGGGACCTTTCCTGAAGGTTGTAATAGCAACCATCACCGGTTATTACGTAGACAACCAAGTCTCTTCATGATTATTGGTAATACCTTCTATAGGAGATCTTTTAAAGGCATCTTACTGAGATGTTTGAATCTAGAAGAATATAGATCAACTTTAAGTGAAGCCCATGATGGATCTTGTGGGGGACATTTTAGTGGTAGCACCATTGCTAAGAAAATCCTTAGAATAGGATATTTTTGGCCTACCATGGAGAATGATGCACATGATTATGTGCACCATTGCGACAAGTGCCAAAAACACGCTGACCTCATCCATGCACCTACACAAGAGTTGCAAGATATTTCATCTCCTTGGCCCTTTTCAAAATGGGCTTAGACATCATTGGAAAAATCAACATTGTGCCATCTGATGGACACAAATTTATCATTACCGCCACTGAGTATTTCACGAAGTGGGTTGAAGCTATGCCCTTAGCTTCTTGCACTAGAACCCAAGTTTCCAAGTTTATTTTTAATCAAATTATTTGTAGGTTTGAAATTCCTGCAAATCTCATCTTAGATAATGGAACTTGTTTCAAAAATAAAGATGTCAAAAAATTATGTCAAAAATATAAATTCAACATCGTTGGTCCACTCCCTATTATCCTCAGGGTAATGGCCAAGTAGAAGCATCTAATAAAACATTAATCAAAATCCTCAAAAAAATGGTCAATAAATCTGGTCAAGATTGGCACATCCAATTATATCCTACTTTGTGGGCTTATCGAACTAGCGTTCGCACCCCCACAAGTACTTCACCTTTTGTTTTGGTTTATGGCGCTAAAGCAGTTTTTCCCTTTGAATTAGAAATTCCTTCTTTGGCTCTACTACTTCAAGATACTGAAGTAGGAGATGAATATCATGCTGGCAGACTTAGTCAGCTAGAAATCCTAGATGAGAAGTGAATCAATGCTTTGGAGCATCTTTGTGCCTACCAAAACAAGCTCAAGCAAGCATATCTCAAGAAAGGTCATCATCGATCTGTTGAGATCGATGACCTTGTTTTAAAAGAAAATCAGAAAAATACTAATGCAACTAAAGACCTTAAAGGTAAATTTGAGCCCAACTGGATTGGACCATATATCATCACTACCAAATTTGGATCGGGAGCATACCGATTAGCTACCTTAGATGGTAAAGATCTCAAATAACCTATGAACATTCTACATCTTAAATGCTATTATGCCTAAATCTGGTCATTTCATCATTAAATATATTGTTATTCTGCATATTGATTTATTTTTTGTCATCCATATAAAAAAAAAAAAATCAAAAATAGTAATATTGTTTATTCTTTCAATTCATAAATTAAAATCAAAATATAAAAACTTTAAAATCATCAAAATCTTTAAAAACATCTTTTATTTTCGTACTTGTCAATTCTTGAAGTATTGCAGTTATATTTTCAATTATTTTGGATAAATTAGCATTTATTTGGAATCCCGCATTTTCACACTCACATGCATAAATATCTTGATTCTATTTGGTATGATTATTAATCTCTCTTATATCAAAATCCATAGTTGAATTAAATAAAATTTTGAGCATAGAGAACTGATCTTGTTATTTACTTGAACCAAGTATATCTTTTCACATTAAAATGATTTCATTACAAATTCGATATGATGCTACATAGTAGAAGTGGTTTCTTGAGCGAAAAGTTTCCCCTGCTATCCTATCATGCACATGGTCTAGAATCTTTGAGAATTGACAAAAGGACAAGCTCACCCCTACCCAGAATAAAAATACCTTGATCTACATCCAATCCAAGAAAGTATCCCTAGTATAGGAAGCAAAAGAAAAGTCAAAAAAAATGAGAAAAGAAAAATATCATTTTCTACCATCGCAGCAATATTTTAGCATTATCTCAGTTCCAAGCAAAAATACAAAAAAAAAAGAGAAAAAGCAAAAGAAAAGAGCAATAAAATCCTTTTCTCTACCCCTTGAAAAGAAAAGAAGGGTGAATGAGCTTGAATCCCTGGAATTCTCAATTATTCGAAAACTATGAGGTAAGCCCCATAACAAGCGGTTTGTGCCCAACCCGCTTGGCCTTGGGTAATCCCTAGCATGGTGATATGTCTGTCACATTAGCGACCTTCTTTTGTACAGACCTATGTCGGCTTATGGATTAGCTAGCTCTTGATGACCTAACTTACATAGTACTCTGGTACGGTTATATGCATATAAATCATGGTCAACGAACACTCAGTTGGTTAATTCAAATTACTTGTATCAAATTGACTTGCTCAAAATTGGTGAATGAACAATACAATTGCACACACATTTGTATTTGAGAGATTTTGTATCATTATGATAAATCAAGATCGGTAATGAACTCACATTTGCACATGAGGGTTCCTTATAAATCTACATTTTTTCTTTGAGATAATTTAAAATATCTCTGCAATTCTTTTGGAATAAATTCATCTTATTATTTAAAAGAACATCTGTTTAGTATACAAACCATTACAAACATTTTTTCCAAACAAAAAAAAAAAAAAACCCAATTTTTTTTTTTTCACATCTTCAAAAACCTTGCAAAATAAAGTCATGTTTATATATTATTATTTTTTGTTGTTTATTTCAAAACCAAAAAATCAATTGTGCAATAAAACTAAAATATCAAATTCTTTTTTTGGATTTCACGATGATGGTATAAGTCTATACCTATAATTCTATGCCTAGCGCAAACCATTGTTCTCATTTTATTTCCCCTTCATTTTAATTCATAAAAACATATGGCTTACATCATTATGTTACCCAATTGTGCTTTAAAAAGAATGCAAAATTCTTCTATTTTATGTCATTATGTCACCATTCAATTTTGCAATGATGGTATAGTTCCTAGGGACTTATTCAAAAAATTTATCACACTTAGGAATTTATGCCTAGCAACAATCATATTTCTTTAATATGTTATGCATAATATTTTTATGAAAATCTGAAAACAAATCATCACCATCACCATTTTTCATCATTACAACACAAAAGTCTTAAGACATTCTCTTAAGCACTCTTTTACTTTTAGCAATATTTCTATACTGGGATTAGATTGACGACCTAGCAAGCAGCGAATCCATGAAATGGTCTATAACAGTGACAATGTCCTTTGAAATTATTTTTTTTTTTTTTGAAAATTTTGAAAAAACTTGTATTAAAACAAAGATCAGTTACACAAGGGAGAAGACCCTTCCCAGTCGAAAACAAAGAAAACACAAGATTACAAGGCACGAAAATGTGACACAAACCATCGTTGACCTCAAAAAGTCAACAAGTCGCGAAATCACATGTCACAAAATCATGACATGTCGCGATATCGCGGCAACTAACCATCCTTGACCGCGACGGAGTGACATTTTGTGAAATCATGACATGTCATGACGGAGTGACATGTCACAAAATCACAACATGTCACGATTTCACGACAACTATCCAACCTTGGCCGTGACGGGGCAACAAGTCGCGAAATCGTGACATGTCATGATATCGTGACAACTATCCTTCCTTGGCCGCGACATGTCGCGATATCGTGAAAAATATCCATCCTCGGCCACGACAGAGCAACATGTCACGAAATCATGACAACTTTCCTCTAGAATCCGTGACAGCGCAACACGTCGCGATATCGCGACAACTTTCCTCCCATGGCCGCGACGGCGCAACATGTCACGATATCGCGACAACTTCCTTCGAAAATCGTGATGGCGCAACATGTCACGATATCGCGATAGCTTTCCTCCAGTGTCTGCGATGGTGCAACATGTCACAATATCGTGACAGCTTTCCTCCAAAGGCCACGACGATGAAACATGTTGTGATATCATGATAACTTTCCTCCAAATGCCGCGACGGCGCAACATGTCATGATATCGCAACAGCTTCCCACCAAAGGTCGTGATGGCGCATCATGTCACGATATCACGACAGCTTCCATCCAAAGGCCGCGACGACACAACATGTCAAGATATCGCGATAGCTTCCCTCCATAGGCCACGATAGCACAACATGTCACGATATCACGATAGCTTCCCTCCAAAGGCCGCGACAGTGCAACAGGTCACAATATCATGATAAATTCCATTCAAAGGTTGTGATGGCACAACATGTCACGATATCATGACAACTTCCCTCCAAAGGTCGCGACGATGCAACATGTCACGATATCATGACAACTCCCTTCCAAAGGCTGCAACGGTGCAACAGGTCGTGATATCATGACAAAAACCACCCTTAGCATTTTCTTTGCTCATTGTCTCAAGGATCTTTCAAGGCCCTGCCTAATCACCTCATCCACCAAAGGCATGTCACTGTGCAGCTACACCCCTACCTCTTTCTCAGCACCCATCTTTACCAGGAAATCGGCCACTTTATTTAAATCTCTACTCACATAAACGGGGATCACATCATCTAATTCCCTCCATAATTCCTTGATTTGAGAGACCAAAATTCTCAACCTCCATGCTTTCGAAGCAAAGTTCCTCGTGCAGTCTAGAGCTCCAACCAGAATTTGAGAATCAGATTTGAGAATTATCCTCCTGTGGCCCTGATTAACTGCCTAGATGGAAGCAGATTTGATAGCAATGGCTTCTACTTCATTGTTTGTGGCTCTTCCCAAGCCTTGTAGTTCCCAATAGAGCACTGAACCAGCATGATCCCGGCAAACCACTCCAATTCTGGCACTACCCGGATTGCCTTTTGTAGCTCCATCAGTATTGATTTTAATCCAACCTTCTGGGGGTGGTTTCTAGCTAGCTCTGTCTTGTCTCTCTTGCTCTTCAGCTCCCTCTTCCAGTGGCCTAGGACCAGCCTAAATTTCCTCTTTAGCATAGACGACAATAGTTTCTGTGGCTTTGCTCCAGATGACCTGCCAAACTCCATCTAGCGAGGAGAAAGTTTCTCTAAAAATATGGGTGTTTCTCTCCAACCACACTTGCCACCAGATGAAGAATAATCTAAGCTCCCAACCAATTCGAAGAGCTTTAGATTTAAATCTACCCCTCTTCCATCATTCCCAAATATTGGTCCGATTTAGATCACCATTAACCTGGAGTTTATAGTGAGAGAACCATCGCTTCCAAATCTGACGCGTGAAAGGGCACCCAAACATCAGGTGGTCAGCTTTTTCCTTGTTCTTGTGGCATAAAACACACTGAGATGGACCGATGATTCCTCTACATCTGAGATTATCAAAAGTGAGAATTCCATTGTGCATAAACTGCCAGGCA
This sequence comes from Wollemia nobilis, assembly GCA_028583015.1. Lineage (NCBI taxonomy): Eukaryota > Viridiplantae > Streptophyta > Pinopsida > Araucariales > Araucariaceae > Wollemia > Wollemia nobilis. Next base: position 30,515,884 of record JAQPPZ010000523.1, read on the forward strand.
AAGAAGTTTACTTTCGACCAGCCCTTGGAGTGCCAAATATTTCTCTAATCCTGAATCAAAAATGAATGTGGGGGAGGCTCTGGGAGGATCTTGTCATATCCATCCTTCACTGTATATACACCAAGGTTCCCATAGCCCCAAGCCAGTTCGTCCTCCTCGTCTCTCCCTGTGAGAAACCTTTCTGTCAAGATTTTGGTCAAGATGGGTGCCAGCTCCGGAGGGATTGAAATTGGCCACTCCTCCAACCTCTTAAACTTCTTAAACTTATACTCCCCCATTTGACTAGTGTTGAAATAACTTTCAATTTGGACCCAACCCTTGGCTTCTATGGCAGATTTAATTGGTTGTAATTCGAGGAACTCAACAATGATGGGTGGGTACTGGTCCCATGAATCAGTCCAGAAACGTGCCTTCTCCCCTCTCCCCACTTTCCAAAATAATTGGTCTTTAATAACCTGAGATCCAAGCTTGAGAGCATGCCACACTAAGGATCTAGTACCATCCAGAGGGAAACGACCCACCTCGTTAGGGTGAACATGACCCAAATATTTACTGGTTAGGATTCTACTGAATAAGGAGGTTGGTTGGGAAATCCACCTCCAGTACAGCTTTCCAGCCAAAGCTTTATTATTAAGATTGGAGTTTCTCAGTCCCAACCCTCCTTTTTCCTTGGGTTGGGTAACTTTATTGCAACCAACTAAGGCCCATTTCCTCTCCCCTTTTGCTCCTTCCCATAAAAATTTTCTAGTCATTTTGTCTATCTCTTTCCATATAGTATGTGGGGCAGCCAGGATAGAGAATTTATAAATTGGCATGGCCTGAATAACTGACTGTAAGAAAGTTAATCTACCCCCATAGCTTAACCATTTATGAGACCAATGATTCATTCTATCTTTGATACCATCCAAAAGATCCTTCCAGATATCTATTTCTAATTTTTTGAAATGCGAAGGAACCCCCAAGTAAACCACTGGAAGAGAAGTCCTAGTGAATCCCAAGATCTCTATAACTTTGTCCTGTAGCCTTTGGTCAAGATTGAAAAAGACCACTTTGGATTTTTTATCATTGATGACTTGGTTTGAAGCCCTAAGGTAGACATTAAGAGTATCTCTGATAACTCTAGCTTCCCTGAAGTTGGCCACTCCAACCAATCCTGTATCATCCACAAACTGTAAGTGAGTCAAAATTTCCTCACCCACCTTGATACCTATTAGCAAGCCTTGATGTCTTCTCCTCAAGAAAAGTCTACCTAATCCTTCAACCAAAATGAGGAAAATATAGGGAGAGCAAGGGTCCCCTTGACGAAGACCACGTGTGGCTCCAAAAGGTTGCGAGGGCAGACCCTTGATTAAAACAAAATAAGAAGGCGTAGAAACACAACTCATGACCCAATCTATCCAGTCCTGAGAGAAACCAAATGCTGCCATCATTTTTGACAAGAAACTCCACTCCACCCTATCATAAGCCTTTGACATATCCAGTTTAATGAACATTCCTTTATTACCAAATTTTTGCATTGTGTGGATTGCCTCCTAAGCGAGAACCACCCCATCCAAGATCTGTCTACCCTCTACAAAACCCCCTTGCTCTAAGGAGATAATGTTATGAAGGAGAGGTTTTAGCCGTTCAGCCATTATCTTTGTGATTATTTTATAAATCACGTTGCATAAGGCAATAGGTCTGAAATCAAAAATATGAGCCCCCTTCTCCCCTTTTGGAATTAAAGTGATGAAGGTATGATTTAATGCCTTAAGCATTCTTTTATTACCTCTGGACTCCTCTGTGATAGCCAAAACATCCTCCTCCAAAGTATCCCAAAAGGCCTAAAAAAACTCAATAGGAAAGCCATCTGGACCTGGAGATTTGCCAGTGCTCATTCCAAAGACCACATTCTTCAGTTCATCTCTATCAATGGGTCTAAGAAGGGTCTAATTTTCTTCTTCAGAGATAACAGAGGGTATGACATAAATAACTTCATTTTGAGCCTCTACATCTTGCTCCATACTTTCCTTAAAAATTTTAGAAAAATAATCCATTGAATGGGAATGCATACTAGGAAGAGTATCAAAGGAGTGTCCATTCTCATCTTGAAGGGCTTCCATGTTATTCATCTGTCTCCTAGCACAAGTTGATCGATGGAAAAATTTGGTATTTCTATCACCTTCTAATAACCAAGTGGTTCTAGCTCTATGTTTCTAGTAAGTCTCCTCTTGGTTATCAATGTCCTCAATCGCTTTATGCAAGGCATCATCCTCGGTTTTGATCTGCAATGTAATTGTTCCTTCCCTAAAGTGTTTTTGAACCTCATCCCATTTGGCCACCAAGGGAGCTCTTTGGAGCTGGAAATCTGACTTGTAAGCTTGCCTCTATTGTTTCAGTTGGACTTTGAAAAAATGAAGCTGTTTGTGGAATTTAAACATTGTTGTCCCAAAAGGTGGACGACCTTCTTCCCACCACTGTAGAATTTTCTTTCGAAGATCCTCTTTTTGTAACCAAAAATTCTCAAATTTAAAAGGTTTGTGATGCTGCCCTATCATAGTCCCTCCCTCCAACAAAATGGGAAAGTGATCTAAAACTAGACCCTCCAAAATCTAGAATTTAGTATTCCACTTTACAAATGCCTCCTCTGAGACCAGAAAATGGTCTAGCTTTACCTTCCTGCTATGTGGCTCCCTCCTCTTGTTAGTCCAAGTAAAGTCCTTTGAAATTATTGTTAGAAGTCCCTTTTATTTTTCATTAAATCACACCACCAAAAAAACCAATTTGTTCACTTTAGATTATTTCATTTAAATTCTATGGCATGACAAAAAATTATAATTTATTTCCAACGACATAATTTCATGAATAATAAATAATAATAAATTCAAAATTAAAGCATCATACAAACATATACACAATTCATATCATCAAAAAGACAATCTATATATATATCAATCAATTATGTACATCATTTGGATTGGTATGCCACAATCAATACCCTGGCATACTCAATCCCTTCAAAAAGTAATAATAATATATACAGTCTGCAATCTGCAGCAGCTAGCCTCGAGAAGCCCTTGAGCTCTCACCCTCATCTCCTCCCCTGCCTTGAGGTGGAGGAGGTGGTCCCATAGAGGTCTGGGTTGTCTCTCGGGTCCTCGTCGTCAATCGTGAGGATGTCCTCAATGATCCCATCATTATCGGCTCCGCAATGGGGGCTGGCAATGGTATCCTCTATCCCTCTGGGACCATGTGATAGTATAACCCCTGGTAGAACACGGTCTAAGCAATAGATCATGCCAAATCCTAAGTGCTTGCCCTTCTGCTCACTATATCCCTCTGGGTTTTACTCTATTTTCTTAATTTTATTTAAAATCAACAACATTTTTCTTTAATTTTGCTTTTTCGTTATTTTACCTCAAACGTTCGATTTGGGTAAAAACATGGAGGGGGCACCATAGTAAACCATCGTACGATTTGACCAAGAATCGTCGTCTATAAAATTGAGTAAATTTTTGCTTTCTTGTAAAATGGGAAGAACTCATCTTTAATGTATTTTCTTCGAAAAATTCGCTAAAGAGGGGGCAAAATGTAGCACCCTAAAATTGGCGTAGTTAAACCTTAGTAAAATATAAAAATTTGAATTTTAACCCAAATCGCCCGTTACCCGCTTTCCTTGTTTTTCATGCCATTTTTAGGATTTGTTTTGACCATTGGACGATATCGTCGATGATCAGACGAAATCATCCCAGATTTGACGAATTCATCTGGAACAGAACGTCCGGACGATTTCATCCCAAAACCAAATTTTCATAATTGGCTTCTCGTTTCAACGACTTCTCCAACTTGGGCGAAAGTGTGTCTGCGCAGTTAAAGTCTTCCCCGTTGGAGATCTCCCAAATTGGGATGATCTCCAACCTCCTAACCTCTCCTTAATCCTATATAAACTAGGATTTTCTCAGTTTATACCCCTGAACCCCTTGGCTGATTGATTTCTTTGCAACTTTAACTTTTCATGCATTAGAACATCCTCGCATCTTCGTTTTACATTGCGTATTTCAAGTTTTCTTGCAGGTATTTTACTATTTTTCATTCGGAGCAGGCTCGGATCGTCTTTGACGATTCCAGATGATTTCGGATGATCCTGTCGCAGATCGTTGACGATCATGAACGATCAGAGGCAATCTCAACTATAGTCTAGATTGGAGGAAATTAGAACTTGGAGTTTGTATTTCTTTGTCTTCTCTCTTCATTTCTTTCTGAATTATCTTGGTTTATTTTGTTCCTGCATCCTGGAGTTCACCTCATTTAGCATAGATGCATGATAAAGTTAAAAAAAATTATTAAACTAATGCATTTCCTTTAATTGCTATCTGGATCTATCATTTAGGCAAATTTACTGTCATTTCTATCATTTCCCTTTGCTTTTGCAGTTGCATATTTGGTCCTTGGTATCTATTTCTATGATTACAGGTTTTTGATGAATTCGTCGGATCGACGATGATCTCGTCTAATCTCAGATGACCGACTGTGATCTGAGATGATTATGTGCAATTTCAGATGATTACGTATGATTGGAGACGATCTTGACTACTACAAACCTCAGAATCTTCATCAGACATCCAAAATTAGGTATATTCTATCCTATTTAGCATACTCTCTATGTTTAGCACTTATTCATGTTTTCTATATTCATATAAATCAGCATTGGCATATAGAATAGATTAGATTCATCTTGGCCAAACCTAGGAATTGAATGATTAAAGTACAAAATGAACACATCAAACCTACTTGGAAACTGCCACTCAAAAGTTTCCTAGTAAACCCACCATCCATCGAAAATTCATCCTTATACCCCTCCCTCGAGAGGTGCGACCTTCAAAGGGCCTCTCAGTCTGAGGTATTTTCCCATCCTTCTCGAATCCCCCTTTGGGGCGCAGATCCTATAGCCTGAAGGTAAGGATGCAAAAAATTTGGAGTGATACACTATAGATCTGATCTGACCTCCCAAGTGCCTTGTCACTCTCCATATTAGCCCCAAGCACCCTACTGCTCTTTGCAAGTGCCCTACCACTTTCTAGCATAGCCCTGAGTGCCTTGTTGTTCTCTGTGAGCACCTTGTTGCTATTCCTGAAAGCCCTACCATGTTTTAGAGTCTTATTCTGATGACAAGTGAAATATTTAAGTGACGCTAGGGCACACCTTTACCATCAACCTGTAATGGATCCAACCAGCAATGAATGACAAGCAAAGAGTAAGGTAAATCTACTAGTTATTATTTCATTTTATGCATTTTTATTTATGTTCACTTCATTAGTAGTAGATCAGTTAGGGTTTATTATTGCTTATAGAGGGCCTCACACTGTGGAGCCCTCACAGGTATTACTAACTTATTTTTTGTGTCATTGTGTGCTGATATGAAGGTGCTACACTGTTAAGATACCAAGTATTTAAATGTGAATTGAATGCAGACTAGGAAGCAGAATTGCTATTTAGAATCGCTTTGAATATTGTTGGAATCCAAACAATATGAATAAATTGAAATGTATTTGATTTGATTGATGTTCTGTTGTGGCTAATCCACAACACACCCCAAAATTGGGGACCCACCTTTTCATTTTGATATTCGGGTGTTGACATTTCATTTTTAGTGTCTAATCCTTCGTTTTGTCACAAGTTTTGCAATTGTTGTTGATTCTTGTGGGCAGTGTTTTCTTGTCGACGATATTTTATTGTCGTCAACTTTTCTTGTCGACGATATTTTATTGTCGACAACCTTTTGGTCAATTTCTTGTCAACGATTTTATTGTCAAATTGTTGTTGACGGTTTTTTTGGTTTGTTATCGTAAATGTTGTGTTAGCAATGTTATTGCTAATATGGTGTTGTTGTTTTCTATCATGTATGTGTATAAGAAATATTCACTCAATAAAAATAAAATAAAAGGATATATTATCATTAATATATATATATATATATAATAATGATAATGTATATTAAATAAAACCATAAAAGTAAAATTTGAATAAATATATATATATATATATATATATAAAACACAAATATGTCATCATTATTATTATATGTCTTACATATAATAATAATGACAAATTAAAATGAAAATAAAAAAAAAAGTATGTTTTATTATATGCACCTTATTAACTTTATGTTTTGTGCAGGCCTTTATACAGTGTGAAGACGACGATGGGGCAGCAGTGTGACGACGATGTGGTAGCACTGTGAAGTACTTAGGGCAGAATAGTTGTGGCTGAGAAAACTTTGATAAATATTGAGACCCGTAGAAGACTCAGAGGTCATCAGAAACATCCCGCGAGCGCAGTGAATGACGTGGAGCAGTCTGGCAGAGAGAGGGGTTCGTGTCCTGATTAAAGCAAGCAAGGGAGACATGGTGATCGTCGGATGTGTGAAAACGTCGAGCTACGGCAGGTAACGGCAATGCCAGACACAATCTGATGGTGAAGGTAATATAAATTCAAGGGCTAAGTGAACCCCACATGGAGGGGCATCAGTGGAAAGTTCGATGACGAGTCCAATAACGCCGAAAGGTCATACATCATGGAGGAATTTTCAATGGCATAATCGACGCCAAAGAGGTTGCACTAAACAAAGGTGGCTTGAGGGCATAGATGTGGCAAGAAAATGGGCCCTACCCAAGGCTTGGATGCACAAGTGGACCCTGGTTGGGTATGGTGGACCAATCATGGAGCACCATGTTACAGATGACCGAAGGATTCGACAGATAAACGTGCAAAGACATTCAAACATAACCCACATTGGATAGCTGGGAGGTCTTAGAGACGCATCGGTCGCAGCAACAGTAAACGAGAACGTACGTGTCGTCGAAGAAGGGTCACCAAGGAAGCAACTCAGAGGTCGTCGGGAACATCCCGCGAGCACAGTGAATAGCGTGACAAGGCTGGCATGAGTCTTCAGCGTCAAACGACAAGGTGGGTCTATGTCCACGTATGTACACGATGGTTACCATGGTTTCAAGGAGTAAGGTGATCATGCTCTTTATCAAAGTGATTTTGTGTTATCACTATGGCAAAGGGGAAAAGGGCTTATTAAATATTGGTAACGCTCGACCAGAGCAAGTGGCAATAATAGAAGAATAATTTGCATGATAGGCGGGCGCCATTTGTTTAATATGCATAGTGGATGTTAAAATACGTTACACCCAAACGAAAAGATGCACTATCATGGTGAAGAATAAAAGCAAAATTAAAAATCATCATGACTGGTTTTTTTTTTTAACAAAACAAAGGCATTGATGCATCAAACAAAAGGAAAAGAAAAGATGCAGGAAAAAGAAACGAAAGGCCATGCAAAGGAGGGAAACGAAATGCAAAGAACCAGATTGGAAAATTTTAAATACGCTGTTTGAAAGATTGAGAAAGGACTGAAAACTTTTGGCATGGCCAAATGGGACTTTGGGCATGGCCGCATTTGTAAAACTTGGATTTTAATTTGAATGTGAAAGCTTCTCTTCAGAAATTTCAGGCCTTGTTAGCAAGAAAGAATGAGAAATTTTCTGCATGCTCTATTTTAATTGTTTTATGTTTCTCCTTCCAAATTTCAGATTTGTATGTGAAATTTATGCCATTGTTTTTGGGTTATTTCATGTGAATGTCTGCAATCTGGAAATTATTTTAAACCCTAGGAGCCAACACCTAGTTTACTTTGATTGTGTTTGTTTTGCAGGTCAAATAGGCTAGGTTGCATGTACGAAACTCTCACGTATTCGGTTTTGCAGGATGGGGTGCTATCAAACTGAAGGAGCTTTTGCATTGCTGCATTTTCAGCAATTATTTTGATGCAAATTTTTAATTTTCTGTTTTCAAAAATTTTAATTTCAGAACTTTTCCTTATTTTCAGGCATTAAAATAAACATTAAAAAAATTTCAAAATCTAAAAATAATTTCACCATTGCGTAGGTTATAGTTCAGACTTCCAATACGCACTTTGAAATTTCATTTTCGGACTTGTTTAGTATTTTTAAAAATTCATCGAAGTTGTTGTTTTGTTACAGATTTTAAAAATCCGAAAATAGAAAATTTCCATTTTAAGGTCAAATTTCATTTTTCCAGTTTTGTTTTGCATTCATGAGCCTATGATGACATTCCCTTCATGGAAATTCCAATTTCATTGAAGGAGTTATGTTTTATGGCATTTTCACAAATTCCCATTTTGGGCCTAAAATTACCCTTTCTTCATAAAAATTCTAATTTTACGAAAGAGGGGTAATTTGAGTATTACATTGAAGGTCTTTTCCTTAAAGCACTTAATTGTTCATCTTGATGAAAATTTGATTTCATTTAAGAGGGATAAGTTAAAGTGACATTTTGAAGCTACATTTGAAGACCCTATTCATCATTGAGGATTTAATGCAAGATAAAATCTATTTTAAAACCATCAAGATAAAAGGAATTAAAGCACTACATCGTGGTCATATGAGGGCCAACTCACATTTGATTTATTTTGGTTCAATGAACAATCACTAAAGTTTCATGGTAAAATAAACCAACATTGCCCCTTGTTTACAGTTACTTGCAATCACTAAGGTGTTCCAAGCATTTAAATTGAATATCTTTATTTGAGATTACTAATGCACATATGCAAATGCTAATATAACGGAGACCTTGGAGAAGTTGTTTGTTTAACTTCTTTGCAAGAGGGGATTTGGAATCCAAATCCTAAGGGAGAGTGTACTTTCACAATTGGGTGAAAATACCACTCAACATTTTGGCGCTAGAAGGAGGGCCTGAATAGGTTTATTTTAGTGTGATTTAAATGCTATAGGGATTTAAATTTTGAATATTTCATGCCCTATTGGTTATTATCTTTAGCCCTCTTTTAACAATACAACCTTGTGCTGTTAAAAGGAGGACATGAATTGCTATGCATTGTTCTAACGCTTTGATTGTTCATACAGGAATAATGGGATTTGATTTGATGTTAAAAATAAAAAAAATAAAAAATAAAAGATAAAAAAAATTATATTCTTTAAGATTCACTAATGGCTATGTTTTCACCATGGATGACAGGTAGCCCATTGAACATACCAGGAGTTCAACATTATTTGCCCGTCGGTTTTGAGAGATGTCTTCCTCGATTTTCGTCTAATGGGACAAATATTGCACAAGAACATATTCAAGCATTCAAATTTGTTGTGAATCACTTAACAATTTGGTATGATGATGTTGTTTGTAAAATGTTCCCTTACACCTTGGACAAAGTGGCATATGATTGGTTTACAAGTCTACCTTTAGGGTCTATCACTTCTTGGGCTCAATTAGAGGCAACATTTCTTAATCAATTCAACAAAAAGCAAGTTGACCCAATCCGCATGTATGAGCAATTTTTCACCATCAAAAAAGGACCAAGTGAAAATGTGAAGTCATTTTCTGAAAGGTTCTTTGGATTATATGCTCAATTAGTGACATGTTATGTTTTGCAAGAAGAAGTGGCTCTCCAAATATATGTCAATGCTCTTGACCCACTCATTTCCACATATTTGCGAGGGATGCCCCTAATCACATCTTTGTCTCAAGCCTATACTCAAGCAATGGCAATTGAGCAACAATTGAGTTGTCAAAATTATGGTGTGGGTTTTGGATCATGTAATCTTCAATCATTTAATACTTCCTTTACCCACCCAATGATTTATCCACCTCAACCAAATTCAAGTGTGAATCAATTTCAGAATCAACAATCATTCCCAAGCTTCAATCAATTTCAAAATCCTCAACCTACTATGCAAGATCAACCATCTTTCTTAAGTATGAATCAACTTCAAAGTACTCATCTTGATTCAAAGGATATGCTTCTAAAATCAATTTTAATGATTTTCATAAGAATATGATTTTAGGCAAGGGAGGAGTACTAGATCCAACTAGTATTGAAACATGTGACAAATTGGAAACCCTTGACTCACCAAAAGATGAATTCTATGAGGATGAATCTGTTTCGGATGACATTGTTGAAAGTGATGACCAAGAGGATCCACACCTTCCAAATTGTGATAAAATTGAATCATGGGTTACAAATTTGGATTATGATAGCCTTATCAATTTGAATACAAGCAATAACCCAATTTTGGAAGTAATTGAACCATCTAAGGAAGGTGAAGATAAATTTGATGAGAAACATGTTGATGAATTAAAAGATGAAGAAGAAATAGTTGAGCATCACAATTTGATTTTGAAAGATGATCATTATGATTCTTGGGAAGAGTATGCTCACTCCAAAACTGCTAATGAAATTTGTGTGCCTATTGATATGCAGGATGATACAATTGCCCTTTCACATGAGGATATTACAAGTCCTGTACAATCTGAGAATGTTTTGGAAGAAGGGTTGGAATCTCATCAAAGGTTGGAGAAGGATAATGATTTTACTACCATGGATCAAGAAGGAGAATCAATTGTTTTTGTTCCCCTTGAGGGGCAAGAAATAGAAAATCTTGATCCACCTATTGTTTCTACAATGTCTATGCCATCTCAAAATGATGAAATTACAAAACCTAAGTGGTGTGGGTTTGATACTATTGATGATCCTAATGAAAATATGAATTTTGAGGCAACTCAAGCCATTGATCATGGAAAGGTGTCACGTGACACATATCTTGAAAAACTAGGCTCTTGTTTTGAAAAAGATGGATGCATGTTTGATTGGGTGCCTAACTTTGGTGTTTTTGAACAGGTGTTGGATGATGAAGAAGACAATGAGGAAGAAGAAAAAGCTACTAACACTCATCAAGTTGTGGTAAATTCTAACCATGATGGGTTGAGTATGGATGACAAGGTGAAATCTTTACCTTTGGTAGTAGCTACCAAAATTTCAAGTGACGGATTACATGATGTCCCTTTGGATGCTAATGTCATTAATGATGAAATGTCAAATCTTGGTGATGTTTGTCAAGTCTTGATTGATTTGGATTGCTTTAAAATCTTGAAAAATATTTTGAATTCAAGACTTTTAGAAATAGGCTCTTGTTTGCAATATCTCACATTTGAAAAGGAAAGCCTACTTCTAAATTATGAATGGAATGATGAAATTTGCACTTTAAAGAATAGACATGATAAAATTGAAAATCAATCATTGTCTGATCAATTTAAAATTTTGAATCTCACCTATATGAATACTAATGGAACTAAATTTAATTGGTGGGGTGAGAGAGGGAAGTTGAAATTTGTTGCATTGCTTGGTATGATCTTATTGTTGTTGGATTCCTACAACATTTGGCATGTGTATTGTGACATATGTCTTTTGAAATGCTCTAATCATGTTTGGGATCCAGGAAAGTAATAGTCTAAGCTTGGCATCATCTTGTACTATATTGTATATAAATTTTAGTTTTGGTTTTGGTTTGTGCTTTCAAGTTCATTTTTGAAGTTACTTTTGGATTAGGATTTAAGTCGTGTGTTTGATTTTATTTGACATGTTTTGATAAATTTGAGATGTCAACTTATGCCTAAGATCAGGAGAATATGAAACATTGGAATTGTGTTGTAGAAAGCTCCACAAGTAACACAAACATTTAAATAATATCGTTTGAATCTTGTGACGCATGAAGTTGTCAGTTGTTTCAAAAGAAGTAGTGCATTCATATCTCATTCCTCATTGCATATACATGTCATCTGAGTTACATTTTTATTCCATGGGCAATTATTGAGAAGGTGTTGAATCCTCTTAGGATTATTACATAACATATATTAAAAGGATCCTAGGTTGGGAACTGCTGCCCAAGCTATCTTGAACCAAGCACATTCCATGCACATTAAAGAGAATCTTGAGCAAAATGGTCAAAACCATACTTGGATGAAAAGGTGAGGTGAAAAGAATATTTCATGTTTGTCCTATCATGCAACATAATCCTTGAAACAGTGGTTTTTACCACTCCCATAAAAGCTTAAAGCCTAAAACCAGAGTAGTAAGGATAGGGTTAAATCCTCATCGAACTTAGGTTGAGGATCCAACTCCCCAAAGCTATGGTTTGACCTACATGGAGTAGTAAGGATAGGACTTAATTCTCATCTCGCTTAGGTTGAGAATCCGATTCCCCAAAGCTTCCATTTTTCCCATTTCATCATAAAGCTTGGATTGGAAGGATCGTACTACATGTCCTCTCCAAAGGATGGGTAGTCATCCCAAAGGTCCAAGCAATAAAAGTAAAACTAATATTTCCCATTTCATCTCCATCTTGGATTGGAAGGATCGTACTACGTGTCCCTAGCAAGGATGGGTAGTCATCCCAAAGGTCCAAGAAATAAAAGAAAAAGAATGAATGAAGCCAAGTCATGGATTATGGGGTTAAGTATGCTCATGCGTGGCAACATGTCTTGTCTAAAAGCAAGACCACTGATTGCTCATATGGATAGACTAGCCGAACCATTTCATCCATAACTAGGTTAAATTATTTTGTTCAAGATGAGGTAATGAACTCCAAATCAGAATAGTAAGGATAGGGTTAAATTCCCATCTCGCTTAGGTTGGGAATCCTATTCCCCAAAGTTTTGATTTCACTTACACTTGCACATGGGTTCAAGATGGTAGTGACACATAACCAACTTTGGGATCTAGTAAAATTAATTCAGTATACATATATTTGGTCCTAAGAGGGTTTGACATCTTTAATATGTTTGTCCATGATATAAAAAGGTTTGAGCATTTATAAAGCAGGTTGTTACATCTCTAGCATCTTCATCATGCATCAATCATTCATAGCCTTGCATACAAATCATAAGTAAAACTGACAATGGAATGTTGATCAAGTTCAAACGATAGGGAATGAAAACACATTGCACACACCGAGCTGATACTTATGATTCTGATGTTGCATGTATTTTTGATCTTTCGGTATTTGTTTATCTTTATGTGCTAACGCCTGTATCTAAGCTTGTATATTTCAGGTTGGGTTCTCACCAAAATGCTCAGGAGCATTTGACAGCAGAGTCGCCATTTGTTGTGGCTGATCCACAACACACCCCAAAATTGGGGACCCACCTTTTCGTTTTGATATCCGGGTGTTGGCATTTCATTTTTAGTGTCTAATCCTTCGTTTTGTCGTAGGTTTTGCAATTGTTGTCGGTTCTTGTTGGCAGTATTTTCTTGTCGACGATATTTTATTGTCGACAACTTTTTCTTGTCGACGATATTTTCTTGTCGACAACTTTTCTTGTCGACAATATTTTATTGTCGACAACTTTTTGGTCAATTTCTTGTCGACGATTTTATTGTCAAATTGTGGTTGACGTTTTCTTTTTGTTATCGTCAATGTTGTGTTAGCAATGTTATTGCTAACATGGTGTTGTTGTTTTCTATCATGTATGTGTATAAGAATTATTTACTCAATAAAAATAAAATAAAAGATATATTATCATTAAATATATATATATATATATATAATAATGATAATGTATATTAAATAAAACAATAAAAGTAAAATTTGAATAAAAATATATATATATAAAACAAAAATATATTATCATTATTATTATATGTCTTAAATTTAAGTTTTAATAATTTAACTTTATATTAAATTTAAAAAATTTATTTTGTTTTATTATATGCACCTTATTAACTTTATGTTTTGTGCAGGCCTTTATACAGTGTGAAGACGACGATGGGGCAGCAGTGTGACGGCGATGTGGCAGCAGTGTGAAGTACTTAGGGCAGAATAGCTGTGGCCGAGAAAACTTTGATAAATATTGAGACCCGCAGAAGACTCAGAGGTCGTTAGAAACATCCCGCGAGCGCAGTGAATGACGTGGAGCAGTCTGGCAGAGAGAGGAGTTCGTGTCCTGATTAAAGCAAGCAAGGGAGACATGGTGATCGTCGGATGTGTGAAAACGCTGAGCTATGGTAGGTAACGGCAATGCCAGACACAATCTGACGATGAAGGTAATATAAAGTCAAGGGCTAAGTGGACCCCACGTGGAGGGGCATCGACAGAAAGTTCGACGATGAGTCCAATAGCATCGAAAGGTCATACATCATGGAGGAATTTTCAATGGCATAATCAATGCCAAAGAGGTTGCACTAAACAAAGGTGGCTTGAGGGCATAGATGTGGCAAGAAAATGGGCCCTACCCAAGGCTTGGATGCACAAGTGGACCCTGGTTGGGTATGGTGGACCAATCACGGAGCACCGTGTTACAGATGACCGAAGGATTCGACAGATAAACGCGCAAAGACATTCAAACATAACCCACATTGGATAGCTGGGAGGTCTTAGAGACGCATCGGTCACAGCAATAGTAAATGAGAACGTACATGTCGTCGAAGAAGGGTCACCGAGGAAGCAACTCAGAGGTCGTCGGGAACATCCTGCGAGCACAGTGAACAGCGTGACAAGGCTGGCATGAGGCTTCAGCGTCAAATGGCAAGGTGGGTCTATGTCCACGTATGTACACGATGGTTACCATGGTTTCAAGGAGTAAGGTGATCATGCTCTTTATCAAAGTGATTTTGTGTTATCACTATGGCAAAGGGGAAAAGGGCTTATTAAATATTGGTAACGCTCGACCAGAGCAAGTGGCAATAATAGAAGAATAATTTGCATGATAGGCGGGTGCCATTTGTTTAATATGCATAGTGGATGTTAAAATACGTTACACCCAAACGAAAAGATGCACTATCATGGTGAAGAATAAAAGCAAAATTAAAAATCATCATGACTGGTTTTTTTTTTTAACGAAACAAAGGCATTGATGCATCAAACAAAAGGAAAAGAAAAGATGCAGGAAAAAGAAACGAAAGGCCATGCAAAGGATGGAAACGAAATGCAAAGAGCTAGATTGGAAAATTTTAAATACGCTATTTGAAAGATTGAGAAAGGACGGAAAATTTTGGCATGGCCAAAGAGGACTTTTGGCATGGCTGCATTTGTAAAACATGGATTTTAATTTGAATGTGAAAGCTTCTCTTCAGAAATTTCAGGCCTTGTTAGCAAGAAAGAATGAGAAATTTTCTGCATGCTCTATTTTAATTGTTCTATCTTTCTCCTTCCAAATTTCAAATTTGTATGTGAAATTTATGCCATTGTTTTTGGGTTATTTCATGTGAATGTCTGCAATCTGGAAATTATTTAAAACCCTAGGAATCAGCACCTAGTTTACTTTGATTGTGTGTTTTGCAGGTCAAATAGGCTAGGTTGCATGTACGAAACTCTCACGTATTCGGTTTTGCAGGACGGGGTGCTATCAAACTGAAGGAGCTTTTGCATTGCTGCATTTTCAGCAATCATTTTGATACAAATTGTTAATTTCTGCTTTAAAAAAATTTAATTTCAAAAAAATTTCTTATTTTCAGGCATTAAAATAAACATTAAAAAAATTTCAAAACCTAAAAATAATTTCACCATGGCGTATGTTATAATTCAGACTTCCAATACGCACTTTGAAATTTCATTTTCGGACTTGTTTAGTATTTTTAAAAATTCATTGAAGTTGATGTTTTGTTACAGATTTTAAAAATCCGAAAATAGAAAATTTCCATTTTAAGGTCAAATTTCATTTTTCCAGTTTTGTTTTGCATTCATGAGCCTATGATGACATTCCCTTCATGGAAATTCCAATTTCATTGAAGGAGGTATGTTTTATGGCATTTTCACAAATTCCCATTTTGGGCCTAAAATTACCCTTTCTTCATAAAAATTCTAATTTTGCAAAAGAGGGGTAATTTGAGTATTATATTGAAGGTCTTTTCCTTAAAGCACTTAATTGTTCATCTTGATGAAAATTTGATTTCATTTAAGAGGGATATGTTAAAGTGACATTTTGAAGCTACATTTGAAAACCCTATTCATCATTGAGGATTTAATGCAAGATAAAATCTATTTTAAAACCATCAAGATAAAAGGAATTAAAGCACTACATCATGGTCATATGAGGGCCAACTCACATTTGATTTATTTTGGTTCAATGAACAATCACTAAAGTTTCATGGTAAAATAAACCAACATTGCCCCTTGTTTACAGTTACTTGCAATCACTAAGGTGTTCCAAGCATTTAAATTGAATATCTTCATTTAATATTATTAAAACACAGATGCAAAATGCTAATATAACAGGAACCTTGGAGAAATTGTTTCTTTGCAAGCAGAGGATTTAGAACCCAAATCCTATCGGAGAGTGTGTTTTCACAATCGGGTGAAAATACCACTCAACATGTTCTAAAATGAATATGGTGATGTGCATAAATATGAAGGATGGGGTGCGATTGGAAAGATGCACCCCCTAATAAATATATAATTATAATATGTTAGGAGGGTCCTAACATGCCACCCTCCTTAAAAGAGCTTTGTCCTCAAAGCTGGAAATTTGGAAATTTCTGCTGGATATCTTGAAGAGTTTCCCACGTCGCGTCTTCTAAAGGTAGACCTTTCCAATGGATTAAAACTTCCGTGATATCGCGAGTACGAAGGTGACGAGAGCGGCGATCCAAGATAGCTTCTGGCTCGACTAGAAGTACTCCATCCTCGGAGAATTCCGGAAGAGTGGTTTGTGTCGTGATATGCGTTCCGACTGCGAGCTTAAGGCAAGATACATGAAATACGGGGTGAATTTTGGAAGAGGGAGGAAGCTCAAGTTTGTAAGCAATGGCCCCAATACGTTGGAGAATTTTATACGGCCCGTAAAATTTGGGTGCTAACTTTTGAGAACCTTTTTGTTTAAGAGAGGATTGCCGGTAAGGTTGGAGACGTAAGAAAACCATATCCCCCTCGCGGAAACTACGTTCGCTTCTATGTTGATCGGCTTGTTGCTTCATGCGATGCTGGGCGGTGTGTAGGTTCTCTTTTAGGATCCGTAGTATGTCATCTCGAGTAGCAAGTTCTGTTTCCACCGCATGGACTTTTGTAGTCCCCGGAATATAGGAAGTGAGGGATGGTGGTGTTTGACCATATAGTGCTTCATAAGGAGTCATTTTGATGGACGTATGGTATGAAGTGTTATACCACCATTCCGCTAGTGAAAGCCACTTTACCCAATGGAGTGGTTGAGTAGAAACAAAACATCGAAGGTATGTTTCCAAGCATTTATTTACAACTTCTGTTTGGCCATCGGTTTGAGGATGGTAAGCGGAGCTCATACGAAGTTGAGTACCTTGTAACTTGAACAATTCCTTCCAAAAGGTGCTAGTGAAAGTTGGGTCACGGTCACTAATAATTGTGGAGGGCATACCATGTAATTTAAAGATGTTATCGAGGAAGAGGTGGGCTATAGTGCTAGTGGTATAAGGATGAGCCACTGGACAAAAATGGGCATATTTAGATAAACGATCAACGACTACAAAAATGGTTGTTTTTTCGCCTGATTTTGGTAATCCTTCAATAAAGTCCATAGAAATATCTGCCCATGTTTTGGTGGGTATAGGAAGAGGTTGAAGTAATCCTGGAGTAGCGAGGGTCTCCCCCTTTTGTCTTTGGCAAACTTCACATTCTTTTACAAAGTTTTTGATGTAATTTTTCATCCCTACCCAATAGAAGGAGGTAGTGGCTCTTTTATAGGTTTTTAAGAACCCCGAGTGGCCTGCGGTGGGTGAGGTATGTAACTCGTGAAGAAGTTTTTTTCGATAAGTTGAATTGGGGATGAGGACCATCCTCCCTTTGTATCTTAATATATTGTCCTTCCAAGTGTATGGAGGTTTGCTACTAGGATTATGTTGAAGTTGTTGAATTAAGGCGTGGGTAGTAGGATCATTTATCCATTCTTCATGCACCTCATCTACCCATTTAGGAATAAGGGAGGAAAGAGCATGGACTTGAGGCATATCTTCAAATTTTCTAGAAAGTGCATCGGCTGCCATGTTGTCCTTGCCCTTTTTATATGTAATTTCATAATCATAGCCAAGAAGTTTAGTAACCCATTTTTGTTGTTCCGGGGTATTAGTCCTTTGTTCCAAAAAATACTTCAAGCTATGATGGTCGGTGCGTATAATGAAATGTTGGCCAATAAGGTAAGGCCTCCAATGTTGAATAGCATGGACGATTGCCAACATCTCTTTTTCGTACGTAGAGCGAGCTAAATTCTTAGGAGAAAATGCTTTGCTTATAAAAGCTATAGGTCTTTCATCCTGCATGAGTACGGCTCCCATTCCTATTCCTGAAGCATCACTTTCAATGACGAACGGTTTAGAAAAGTTGGGCATGGCTAGAACAGGGGTGGTACACATTGCAGTTTTCAAGGTGATAAAGGCCTCGTCTGCTTTAGGCGACCATTTGAAAGCGTTTTTCTTAAGTAATGTTGTTAGAGGAGCAGCGATTTTACCATAATTTTGGACAAATTTTCTATAATATCCCGTTAGTCCAAGAAACCCACGTAGAGCTTTTAAGGTTTTTGGAATAGGCCAATTTTTCACCTCCTCGATTTTGGAAGGATCTACCATCACGCCGTTCTTTGAGACAACATGCCCTAAGTATTCAATTTCTTGTTTTCCAAAGGAACACTTTGATATTTTTGCATAAAGTTGATTTTCCTTCAAGATTTGTAACGCTTGTCTAACATGGTCCAAATGTTCTTCCCATGTTTTGCTATAAATCAAAATGTCATCAAAGAAAACTAATATAAATTTACGAAGGAAAGGGTGAAATACCTTATTCATTAGACTTTGAAAGGTAGAAGGAGCATTGGTAAGGCCAAATGGCATCACCAAGAATTCGTAGTGCCCTTCGTGAGTGCGAAAGGCCGTCTTAGGAATATCCTTTTCATTGACTCGTATTTGGTGGTAGCCTGACCGTAAGTCCAACTTGGAAAAATAAGCTGCCCCATGGAGTTCATCTAATAGCTCGTCTATGACCGGAATAGGAAATTTATCTTTGATAGTCATTTTATTAAGTGCTCGAAAATCGACACATAAACGCCATGAACCATCCTTTTTTCTAACTAAAATAATTGGAGAGGAGTAAGGGCTTCTGCTAGGTCTAATGACTCCTGTCGTAAGAAGCTCTTGTACTAATTTCTCTATCTCAGTATTTTGGAGGTATGGATAACGATAAGGCCTAATATTAGGAGGTTGATGCCCTGGAAATAGTGGAATAGTGTGATCGTGACTTCGTTGTGGAGGTAGTCCTTTTGGTTCATTGAATACCGCTTTATGGTGGTCTAGAATCTTTTGTAACTCGGGTGTCTCGTCTTCTTTGTGACTAGGTTGAATTGAAAATAATTGGGCGACCATTCCTTTGTTTCCTTTTCGGATAATTTTCTCCATTCTATGCGAGCTGACGATTTGGGAAGGTCCAGATTTCAGGCCTTGGATAATATAGGTTTGGTTCTTTGTTGTGAATTTCATCCATAGTTCATCAAATTCCCATTGGACTACGCCCAAGGTTCTTAACCATTGTACGCCTAGTACAATGTCGCACCCCCCTAGGGGTAGAACGTACATGTCGCTTTGCATGGTATAAACCCCCATAGTTAGTTTTATATTTCTGCATTTTCCTTTGCATGCAATTTTTCCGCCGTTTCCAATCATCACTTCGAAGTTATTGCAAGGGTATATAAAACAATTTGCTTGTCTAGCCACCTTTGGATCGATAAAATTGTGCGTGCTACCAGAATCTAGGAGCACGGTAAGGTTTTGTTTCTTAAAATACCCTTTTACTCGCATTGTTTGAGGGGCAAAAAATCCGGCAAGGGCGTTGAAGGAAACCTTTGGTGCATTTTCTTCGTCACTTTCAAGTGTGTTGGATAATACCTCTACTTCGAGTTCAGGTTCCTCTTCAGTAGAATTTCCTTCCTCTCGTGGCATCTAGAATATATAATTTCCGTGAGGCACATTTATGATTTCTATCAAATTTCTCATCGCAATGGTAGCAAAGACCCTTAGCTTGTCTTTCCTTCATTTCCTCGAAACTCAGACGTTTAATTGGTAGAGCGGGGTTAATTTTGGGGGTTGTGTAGGAGTTTTGGGTTCGTCCATTTTGCATTGGTTTGGGGTTGGTATAAGTGTTTGATTGTTTCCCCCAAGTTGGTTTCGTGAACCGATTCCGTGCCTTGATTTTGTCTTCTGCTAATTTCGCTAGGCCGATGGTCTCTAACATGTTTGTAGGGTTGTACATTTGTACCTCAATTCGAATTTCTTCTTTTAATCCGCTAACGAAACATTCTTGAAAGAAGGCAGCGTCTAATCCGGATGTTCGATTAGCTAACCTTTCAAATTCTGCTTGGTACTCGCTTACTGAAGTGGTTTGGCATAATTTAGTGAGGGCCCCTGTGAAGCTTTGAAACTTGCTAGGGCCAAATCGTACTAATAGGTTCTGTGTAAAGGTTGACCACGACGGAGTGCCATTAGTTTTCTCGAACCATTGGTACCATTGGATGGCGTCATTTTCCAAATGGAAGGAGGCGATATGCACTTTTTGTATTTCCGGAATTTGATTTAGTGAGAAATATTGCTCTGCTCGGTAGATCCAGTTTGTAGGGTCTCCGCCTTCAAATTTTGGGAAGTCCAATTTGGTCGTCCGTGGTAGAATGGAAGTTTGTGGACCTCCTAACATTGCTCGGTTTGATGACCCGTTGTTGGTTGAGTTTGCTTGTGTTGTTGCCTGTTTTTGACTGATGGCATCAAGTTTAACATCCATTGCAAATATTTTCTCGAAGAGTTCTCTTGTGTTACGGGAATTCTCCTCTCTTTCCTGTTTAACTTCTTCAGCGAGCCTTTCGTGTTTCTCGTGGATGGAATCCAGTGATCGTCGTCCGTCGGCCATTGCAGTTGGTAGATGAGAAAAATAGTGCAATTTTGGTATATAAAAGTTGTCAAAAAAGTTGTTTTAGCAACTTTGCAAAAGTTAGAAACTTTTTGCCAAAAAAAAAAATGTTGCTATTGTTTTAATTCGGTGCTCACTGTTTATTAACAGTAGCCTTTAGATTTTATTATGAACCGGCACGAATTATGGAGTGAGTCAGCACAACAGGGCCCGATACGAAGCACAAGGCGGGGCAGAGAGCGCACGGTACGACCAAGTCAGCAGGGCATGATACGAAGCACGAGGCGGGGTGGAGCGAATGCCAGGCGGCTGGCGGCAAGGGCAGCGTCGGCTAGCAGGAAATCGACAGACGGCGGAAACTCAAAGGCGGTGGCTTCGATGCTATCTTTCTGTAGAGAACCCAATGTTAAATTCGCGTGCGTGTGGCTTCGATGTGGGCTATTTCACACTATATATATATATTTTTTAACTTCCTGTGTTTGTCGTCGTCGACGCGCGGGTCGACGGATTGTCCTTTATCGACAACCGAAAAAGACTTGTAACCTTATATTAAAATTAATTTTTATAATTTATACGTCGTCCTTTTCCTGTAAACCGTCGATAAAAACGTCCGATCGAGATTTTTAATCGATTTCTTCGATCTGATTGTGTCGTTCGATCAGAATTTTAAGAGCTCAACCAGGATTGGAAATTTGGAAATTTCGATCAGAATTTTAAGAGCTCAACCAGGATTGGAATTTGGAAATTTCGATCAGAATTTTAAGACTCAACCAGGATTGCCTTCCCACCGACTTTAGAGAGTAATCGACGGGTGATATGACAAGCTCCCCAAAAACAAAGGGCTCTATTTTATTGTTTTGTTTTCTACCGCTTGGAAAAAGTTTTATTTCGTGGGGTACGCTAACTCGTTGTATGCTTGCAATACCCGTAATGAAAACTAAATGTTGGATTGTTTGCGCTGAGTGGTGTTGGTTGTGTAAACTCCCTAGACAAACTACTCCTATACTAGATGTAGTGAAACTACTTGCAGTTGGTCGCCGATTTTAAATTCTTGTAACCTGCTTAATGCTCTCTATTCGCAGTGTGTCCAGGATCTTTAATTAAGGGAATTTTTTTTTTTTTAATAAACTAGCTCTGATCCAAATGTTAAGATACCAAGTATTTAAATGTGAATTGAATGCAAACTATAAAGCAGAATTGCTGTTTAGAATCGCTTTGAATATTGTTGGAATCCAAACAATATGAATAAATTGAAATGTATTTGATTTGATTGATGTTCTAAAATGAATATGGTGATGTGCCATAAATATGAAGGATGGGGTGCGATTGGAAAGATGCACCCCCTAATAAATATATAATTATAATATGTTAGGAGGGTCCTAACATACACAAGCATTGGATAGCTAATTAAGCTAGACTGGCCCGACATCGGATATCAAGAAGCCCACTCAACTCTGTTGGGAGCAAAAAACAACTAAAGTTGCCACCATTTATTGTAGCTAGGGTTTTAGAGAACCTTAGCAAGATTTGTAATAATTGTATCACAAGGGATTATTACATCCACTATTGTAACAATAGAGTTTTTAGGCTCCCCTCCATTTAATATAAATATCATTTGTTGTGCAATATCTAGTTTATTTAAATTATATTTTTATCATTGCTTGGTGTTGTGTTTTTAGCTCTACAAGTATGTACTGGTATATGAGGCTAATGAGAAAATAAAGGTACATAAGTTCATATTAGGATTATATCCTCAAATCATATCAATAATAAACTTGCACAAACATAAAACTCTTTAAAAGGCATATGATTTGGCTTGACAGGAAGAAGCCATTCTACAATTAAATAGGACTTACTTTAACTATGCCAAATTGTCAGAAGAGGATCGATAGGTACTGAGAAAAAGGAAAATTATGGATTATATGAAATGAGAACAAGATCAGAGCAAGAAAAGTAGTTGTCTTTAAATAATAGGGTGTCTTTATAATTTGTAAACACTATGGGGTTATTCTTCTATAGGGCATTCAAAAGCCTTGATAGAATTAAATATGGAATGGATTGGTTAAAGGCTCATGGAGCCTTAATTTGATTTCCAAGATATATGGTTAGAACGTACAGATAAAGATAAATAGAGATTGAAAATCCATAGTGAGCAAGGATCTTTCTAACCTTAGTTGATCTTTGTAATGCAGCTCAAGAAATCTATTAGGAAATGTAGTATGGTATATGTCATTAAGTTAAACCATAAGACTAGGGATGATAAAAAGGAGAAAGTATTTAGGAATCATCCATTTATGCATGAGTTTAGGTATGTAATTCTTGAAGATCTCCCTGGGCTACAACCTAAGCATGAATTTGATTTCACTATCGAACTAATGTCGGGTGCAAAACCCATTCATAGAACTCCTTATAAGATGAATCCTATTGATATGTAGGAGTTAAAAGTGCAACTTCATGTTAGAATTAGAGTATATTACATAATTTAGGTGATACTGTGTAAATGTACCAAAGGTACATAGTTAGGACTTTAGATTACTTCAGGGGGAAGTTATCTAGTTACTTGAGGAACAAGCAACATATGCACAAGTGTTAGTATGCATGTGTGCAAGGTATCTCATTGTACAAGAAGATGGATTGTTGGACAAGGAACCCTTCTTCCTATATGAATGGGGTCATGGCTCACCTCATTTTGCATCACTTCTATTTTCATTCAATAATATATTCTATTACTTTCATCTATGTCTCGTAGTGTAATGCAATGCTACTAAAACCATCAGTGGTATCAGAGATACGGTCATTCCTAGGGAGGAATAAGGAAATTCATTGCTACAGGGTTTTGAAAATAGATGCACCTTTGGAACTACCACTTGCAAATTCCATTTCTTTGAGATTGTGTGAAGAACTTGAAAAGAATAAGGATATCAAAGAAGTTTTTGATAAGCAAAAGTTTTTGGATAATTATAACCATCCAACAACAAGCCCAAAAAGAATCTAAAAGACCAAAATGAGATCTACCAAGTATCTAGAAGAAAAGAACAAGGAAAGAAGTGTCAAATAATATACAGAAGCAAAAAAGAAGCTACAAAACTCTTAAAAAGGTACACAATCCTTGGTGCAAATATATTTGTTAATTAGATTTATTAAAGCACTTTATTTTGTATTAAAAGTTGTAAAACGAGAATTAGATTATAGTATTCTAAAAGTACAAAAGGAAATATATTATTTTAAGGATTCATTTGCACATTTATTAGGAGTTGATTAGATTTAATATTAGCTTCTATCAACTACCTATTATCTATTTTTGAAAAATAATACTAAGTCCTACAACATTGATTGTAGTGAAATTATAGAATAACTCTTTAATATGTATTTTAGGGTATTCTTGATTAGTTGCAAATTATTAGTGTATGAATTTAAGATTTGATTGGTGTAGACACCCAAAAGTCACACATTGCTATTTTTGCATATCTATAGGTGATTCCAGACATCCCTAGGATATTGTAGACTATTGTAGTCATGCGTAGACATGCGTAGACTTCCATAAGTTCACCATAGTAACGTGTAGACTTCCACAAATGGCTTTCAGGTCCAAAACCCTAATAAGCCCTCAAAACTACATTTTATGCATCGAGATACCTTCAGACGGCAACCCGAGGTGATGCATAGCCCATTTACACTCAATTGACACCCCCACGGGGTATTAATTGGCAAAATCAATTAAAAGTCAATTATCAAATTCTAATTTAATGTTGACTTCACTTAAGCCCCTTTTTAGGGCAAAATTGGATTAATTAACTCTTAATTCATAATTAGTGTTAATCAAATCCTCCCACATGTGCCAATTTAGGGTTTCCTAGGGTTTTCTTTTAATCCTCCCCTAAACATGCTTAAGGCCTAATTAGGATTAGCACTAATCCTTCCTCACACATGTGTGAGGATAGGATATTTCCTACTTAGAATGAGATGTTGCCACATAGCATCTATTAACCTAACCCTAGTCAGAATCAAACCTAGGTTTAGTCTATCTAACCCCCCTGCACCTTGCATTTGCCTATAAATAATGGGTCCTAAACCCCTAATTAAGTCTGATTCCCAAATTCAACAAAGTACTGTTACTCTACAGAAATGGAAAGCCAATAGCACACAGTCCATTCCCGAAGCATACAGATGGATTCTGATAGCACACAGAGGCACCCTAGCTGCCTTAGGATCGATCCACCGAAGAGATTTCACCAGAAGAGCATCACAGCTCAATTCGTAGCCTGCCCTACGAATCTGGCCCCAATTAGTGACCCGGGTCATGAATTGCATCTACAGACCCCAAATCACTCCAGATTTGGGAGGTAAGCTCTATTTCAATATGTTATTATCTTCTACATATTTCATTTTAGTTTCTATTATAGTTTTATAGTCATTTTTGTCTTTCTAAACATGGGGCCTGACTAAGGCAAGCCCCCATCACACTAACCCCCTTTTGTAGGTCTTTCATAGGTTATCTGATAGATCTAAGGAAGAGGAACAACATACAAACAACAACCCTATGGTGGCCTACATACATCGAAGCCCACCTACACTGAGGGATGCTAGAAGAAAGCATCATATTGATTGTAACCTTGTTAGGAATAGAGATGGATAAAGGGCATCAAGACCCTCTTGTAACACATGCTCATTAATATCAATGGAATACAATTTCTCTATTTAATGCATCATTTATGTTTATGTGTTAAATTATCAAATGTCATTTTCTACCCATTTCATTCTGGCACGCCCGGTGGGACCCCCACAATGGATAGTGCTAGATTCACTTTTCTTGTAAATCTGACATTATCTTCTATTTTTATGTTTTGTAGGTACCAAAACTATGTTTCACTAAAACCTCCAAAGTCCTAGGAATCATCCTAGGCCAGCAGATCTCTGATTTGAAGCCTCTGCACCTGATTCATGACCCACCCTACGATTTAGGTCAAATTCATGACCCGGGTCACGATTTGAGCACAGACACCTCAAAAACCCCCAAATCAGCTAGGGTGATCTTTTTAGGGGCCAAGAAAACCCCCCTTAGCATCAGAATGTAGGTATTTTCACTTTTTCTACCTCTGTTGCAAATTTTTGGAAGTATAAATGCATTAATTAGTTGAATGACCATTACTAGGCCTAGTTTTGGGTTCATTGCAAAGTAGTTAAAGCATTAGGGTTTCTAAAATTTTTAGGACCTGCAACTTTCCAGCAAGTGTATAAAATTTATTTCTCAAATAAATTTGCATTTGTCTTTTGTCTTTACATATAGCATAAGCCTAAGTTGTTCTTCCTTCATTCATAGCTTACATTCCTAAAAGGAATTTTACATTCCAAAGTGAAATCAGGGTTTCTAATCCCCTCTTATATTTTTGAAAGTATTTTTACATTCTGAAAGTGCAAGTTAAGGTTTCATAATCCCTTTTACTCCATACACATTTGGATTGCATGTTTCTATGTTTTGCAAAGTAGATTAGTTTGCTTCACAAAGGCATTTAGACTAGCTCATTTCTTTACAAATATTGTAATCTATCTAATCATTTGCTTTCGAAAAGGCATTAGGATTAGTTTTCTTTTGAAAAGGCAAGTAGTTAGTTTCTTATATTGTAAACATCGATAGTAAAACACAAACCCACACACACTCACGTGGTACCTTAAACAAGTGGTGAGATTGGACTTCATCCCCAATCCATCACTCGAGACTGGTGTGGATCGAGTTTCACTCTCCATCAGCTCTCACCCCCTAGACACCTAGTAGCCCCACAGGAGTGGTTTTCTAGATTTCATCACCAAAAATCCCCCACTTTTGTGATTGGGCCCTAGATTTCATCACCAATGGTTACCTATGGAGTGGGATAGGATTAGCACCTTCATCCACAAGGCTTGTATAATTTGTGGAATTGGTAACTATCATTCTTGACTAAGCCCACCCGAGGGTGAAGCGAAAGCATGGGTATGTCGATAGCAGGTCTCAGATAGTGCCACCTCTTCTCATGAGAGGATATTGTGAACTCGCTTCAGCATAGTGAGTTCCACCCCTTTAGGATACCATTTTACTACACCTTCCATACAGGTCACCATTCGCACGTTGCGGTACCATTCTATCCTATGCATCTTTGGGTGTTGTAGGAGGTTTGTTATTGATGACATTCCTAATTTTCTAGAGTATTCACTCCATTACCCATGATTCTACATAGGGAGTATCAACATTATAACACACAAAATGAACATAACACTTTTATTTTCTCAACATTTAGAATTGATTCTGGTCTACCATTGTTTGCATGATCACAGACCGGTCTCAACACACCACACTATATATTATTTTGCTACACACAACATGTCACTTATTTTACACTCATAGTAGACACACTTGAGTCTACATCACATAGGGTTTATTCTTAAAAACCCCTTTGACACATGCCACTATGCCTGTGGTCACCCATAGTAGAGCGCATGAGAAATCATGCTCTATGGAGGAATGGCCTCCCCCTTCCTCTAGTCAGTCTACTCTTACTCCTTCGATCATGAAGGAGAGGATTATAGATACATCTGATTCATGCATAGAATCTGATGCACAATTCACACACATGATGCCTCATGTCGAGATGTCAACTTTGAGTGAAATTCTCGCTACTTCACTCGCAGAGGATTACCCGCTCTTTGCAGCCCCATCCTCACCTAATCCCTCGACCACGTTCTATGACCATGTAATCTACACTGCACCAAGATAGTCTCCTCCAGCCTTCATCATAGATGAGGAGGTCATGCCTACGTCACCCACCTTTGCACACCCCTTTTTCTAGAATCTATCTCAATCCCTATTTGAGAATGATTCCTCCCTTCTAAACCGTACCCATCCTGAGGTCGCATCATTCACCCCTACCATAGGAATGGTGTCGGACCCATCCTCATCCACTATAGGAAGCCAGAATCCATCCTTCCAAACTGCACAATAGATCCCTACCCAGTAGGAACCACAAACATTCCCTCAAACCTCACGCCTGTACTCCTCACAAGAGTACCAACCATCCTCTTCTCAAGAGCTATTCTTCACCATATCTGAGGGTACCTCCCAATAGCCTCTTCAGGAGCAAGAGATGCAAACCCAAGTGGGAGTATACACTTACACTTTCCCCTCAACCCAAGCTCCTACCTCGATAGCTTATCCCACCTTTTCAATAGCATTCCCACCTATCTCACAGGTATCCAGAGTGCATGACGCCCAACCCTTGGAGCCACATTTGCCTACGATGACCTTTAGGATACCACCACCTATGCCCTTTTAGGCTCCCACTACCCATATCCATCCTACCTATGGACCGACACCAGTAGCATATGTACCTACTCAACCAAATTATTCCACATAGTTTAGCTTTCCTACTTCCTACCCTCCAGGGCAGAGATAGATCCCATATTTTGATACCTCATCTCGACCACCCCTAGCACCAGTAGCACCGACACCTACACCACCACCAACTACACCTAGCTTCTTTACACCTCCTCTAGTTTGGTCATCACCACCCATGGTCCAACCAGTACAATAGGCTCCAAACCAACAAGTACCCATGCCACAACCACATGTTGCTCAGTCATAGTATTATTATCCTCAATAGATGCCTACCCCACAACCTAGTGTGCCTATAGACATGACAACACATGTCACCCAATACCCACCTTATCATGATCAAGCACAATAGTATTCCCCATAGTATTATGAAGAACAACAATACCAATACCCACCACATCCACAAGGTCAGCCTATCATAGCCCAACCTTCAACTCCTATGACACCCAAACTTCAACTCTTGCGAGATGAAGTCAAAATGTTGAACCTACGCACCTCTAGCTATGGGCCACAAAAGCCTTGCTATGATGAACTATGCAATGAGCTAGTACATCCATCAATCCCTATCCCTCCTTATCCCTATCGCTTTGAAATACCAAAATTTGACAAGTATAGAGGTAAGGAAGATCCCAGAGAACATGTGAGCAACTACCGCTCATCCTGTTACCAACTGCATAGTAGTAACCCTCTTATGTTGCGTACCTTCTCCCTATCCCTCACTAGGCCAACATTGGATTGGTACAACATGCTACCACACCATAGCCTATACACCTTTGAACAGCTAGCCAATTCCTTCTTAGAGCACTTTTCCATCAACATCAAGAAAAAGACCACATTTTTTGATGTCTACGCCTTACGACAAGTGGACGACGAACCCATCACTAAGTTTGTTGCCATATGGAGAGTGATTATTCATGATCTCACCCATAGCCTCCCCACCTCAGAGCTTGTGACACTCTTTTCCAAGAGTTGCCACAAACACATTTCCACATCCCTCCAACTTCATCAGAGTCATACTTTTGAAGATGCTATATCACAAGCAAAAGTGATCGAAGATATCAAGGTGCAATCTAGAAAGATTAAGTTGAGAGCTAAAACCAACTATAACTCCAACTTTTAATTCAATAGACCCACACCGAATCAACCTTACCCATGACCACAACAAACCAATCAAGTCACAGCTGCTACCCTAGCATTAGTACCGACTCCTCCACCCTATACACCACAACCACAAGCGCTCCAAGCTAATGCACCTACCCCACCTCGACCACAACAATACCATGGAATGCACCCATAGGGTCCACCACGCAACTTTACACCTTTATCTAAACCATTACCAACCCTGTTCCATAGATTGTATGAGGGTAACCATCTTGTTCTACCCAAAATTCACCCATTGGATCCAAATGCACCTAAATCTCATGACTACAATGAGCAGTTATTTTATCCCTTTCATAGGCAACGTGGCCATAATATCGATTCATGTCGCTCCTTTTGAGGGCAAGTTCAAGACCTAATCGATAGGGGCATTATTCAGGTAGCAAACCCTTTAGCCCCATAGAACCAAAACCTAGGGATTTTCCAAAACCCTCTACCATATCATAGAGGACCCAATCCCCCTAGACCTCCAAACAATCCTCTAGTGCCCCCTCACCAAGTCAACAATGTCCAGCATGATCCTCCATCACGCGGAGTAGTAGGCATGATCAACCTTACTACGAGAAACCAACGGTACCCATCACCCCAGACAACACCTATTGTTTCTCCCCTATCTAGTTTACATCCCCACAAGCATCCCAAAGGCCTAACATCATACCACCACCACCTCAAAATGTGATTACCATCCATGGTAGTCTAACCCATCAACTACACAATGCCCTCGTGCGGCTATCCATATTCGACCTCCTACAACAGTCTCAACCCCATCATGAGGCATTGAATGACATCCTACATTCCATTGACTTAGAGACACATGACACAAATGCTTTTGTCAATTTCATAGGGAACATCCCATGATGCCTTCAACCATCAATTAGCTTTCATGACCATGAGATAACGAAACTCATTGGTGAAGGAGCCGATCCTCCCCTCCATATACAAGCTAATATCAATGATATTACCTACAAGTGGGTACTCATTGACATGGGCTCATCCATCAGTATCATATCCATAATAGCCTTACATCACCTACACCTCCCTCCAACACATTTCACCACACCTTCCCTAGACCTGCATGCTTTTGATGGTTCCATGAGACCTACCATAGGATCCATAGTTCTACCCATTCACATAGGCATCCATATGATTCCCATCCTCTTCCACATCATTCAAGGAGAAATGCAATACAATATTCTCCTTGGTCACCCTTGGATCAGAGACATGCAGTGTGTCCCATCCACATTGCATCATTGCCTCAAGTATGTCCACAATGGACTTGTTCATTGTGTCCCAGCCGATGGAGACCCCTTTAAGTTTTGTAATATCATAGACCTTCCCCCTGCACCTTCATTCTCATATTCTCAACTATTCCCTATATCTTCTCACCAATCAGTAGGAGCATCGATATCCTCTCCAATTTCCACCCCAACACCCCAATGTTCATCAACAACACAAGCCTCGATATCTACACCATTAGCATCACATACTAGGGGACCTAAAACTGATACTATGCCTTCCCCACCACCATTCTCATGGCCTCCACAACCCTCTCAACCTCTACCATTCTAGTTTCCACCCATGATGTCACAACCACCATTGCCACCCATTACACAACCGACTACATTACCTCCTTCACCCTCACATATGGAAGCCCCTATCCTTCCTACACCACAGACACCACCTCTTCCCTTCTGAACAAAACCTAAGACATTCACATCTCCATGCATCCCTACACCTACATCGATGCCATCCCCTACATAGAACAAACAACCTATTCAACCCACAACAACCAAACATCATGAACCTAAACAACCAACACCCAGCTCAGATGAACCTTCACACCCTTCAACTACCACCATCAAGGAATCCCAACTTTCTCCTTCCTCATATAACTCGGATATGCCACCCCAATCGCTAGAGCATGCCACACCATGCATATCCATCTTCATGACAAACAATGGCCTAGGAGACTATAACGTACATGACACCCATGTATGTGACACCCCTATCCAATATACCCAAGATTTTGGTCATCCCTCAGCCTCGATATTGACTATTGGAACTATCATACAGTTAGGAAGTCTCAAAAACCATACCAACTTTGTGTATGCGGGAGTAGACTCTTCAATCCCCTCACCAACTTCTTCACCACCACAATCTAGCTCTGGTGATGCAATTACACACCTAGCCAACCCTCAATTTGCCTTGCACTACCTACAACACTTTCATTGGCATGGGTTTGGGTTAGGTCATTATGAGCAAGGGCTGCGTACACCCATTAACCCTCGTGTCCACTCACCTACCAACAAAACTGGTCTAGGTTATCACCCAACCACCGCCTATACATTAGAATATGAGATACAAGATCTATCCTTACATCCTCCTCCATGCCCAACACACACCTTGGAAGAGTACATTGACATGGACATGCTAGAAGACATGCCTTCACCCACATCAACCATCACCATCCCCTATGATTTCTTCCAAGAATCTCCTATGCTCGATACCTCTTTGTTCTATGATGTTCAATGATTGGTAGAACACTTTGCTACTTTATCTCTAGCTACACCACCAATAGAGTCAGATGCACTCTCGTATGATCCACCACCTATAGAGCTAGACCCGATGCCACCTAATCCACCATCGATATGCCTGCCTATATTCCCGCCTATACATAGATAGTTACAGAGAGCAGCCTCTCATCCTCGTTCACCACCATCATCCTACGACCTCCCTTGAGCCTTTTGGGATGCGCACAACCTATCCAAATTCCATCACCATATTCTACCCCACCTACTTCACCTACAACATCGATTAACATGGTTGAGGTAGATTTACATTCTCCCCTCTATTACAACCATCAAAATTCGAGATGATACCCCAAACCCAAACTTTATCGATCTCGCACACATCTCACACATACCAGCACCTAGAGACTTTCTTCTCTCTCCTCACATATTGTGAATGGAAAATACCCCTTCCTCATCCATGTCACACCAAATCCCTCAAGTCCATCACACGAGCATTTACGTAGATGATGAATTCAAGTTCAGCGAGGCCATCGATGACTTCAATCTCATCCCTATCCCTGAATAGTTGCATGATGGATCTCGCATGCTCATCGAAGACACGATCGACGTAGACATCGATGATGATCCAAAAAATCCACACATCCTCAAATTAGCCACTAGCCTCTCACCCAAGGAGCGCATCACCTTTACGAACTTCCTACGCAAGTATATAAAAGTGTTTGCATGGTCTTACAAAGACATGTCGGGACTTGACCCTACCATGGTAGTGCATAATATTATACTAGATCCCAATGCCAAACCAGTAAGACAAAAGTTATGATGCATGCATCCAACTATCGCATTGATAGTAAAATCTGAGCTCCAAAAGCTCCTAGACATTGATTTTATAATACCCATCGACTATCCCGAGTGGGTATCCAACATGGTCCCTATCCCCAAACCATCTAGTGATGTTCACATGTGCACAGAATTTCATGACCTAAACAAATCTTGTCCCAAAGACAACTTCCCTCTACCCAACATTGACTCCCTTGTTGACTCCATCGTAGGTCACGAGATGATTTCCCTCATGGATGGATTTTCTAGATACAATCAAATTCAGATCAACCCAGCTGATCAACACAAAACTTCCTTCACAACACCCTAGGGGACTTTTTGCTACAAGGTCATGCCCTTTGGCCTTAAAAATGTTAGGGCAACCTATCAACGAGCCATGACCTACATATTTCATGACCTAATGCACAAAAATGTGGAAGACTATGTAGATGACCTCATAGCCAAATCAAAGAAATATGTTGATCATCTCGAAGATCTCTGCCAGATTTTTGATCGACTACTAGAACACAACGTGCGCCTCAATCCAAAAAGTGTGTGTTCGGTGTTACATCTGGAAAGATACTAGGATTCATTGTCTCCCAATGAGGCATTGAAGTAGATCCTAGTAAGGTGAAATCCATCATCGAGATGCCTCCTCCTACCACCTTAAAGCAATTACGCAGCCTACAGGGCAAGATTACCTCTATTCATAGATTTATAGCACAATTATCAGACAAATGCCAACCATTCAATCATCTCCTACAAAAAGGAGTACACTTTAAATGGGATGAAAACTATCAAGCCACATTCGATGCCATCAAAACCTACCTCACATCATCATCGGTTATGTCACCACCACATCCACAATTACCACTGACTCTATACATCTCAGCCATAGAGCTTGCGCTAGGTACACTCCTAGCTCAAAAGAATGCTCTCGACAAAGAGCAAGCTATCTACTACATCAGTCGCACGCTAGTTAGTTACGAAATGAGATACGGGTACATGGAGAAGCTATGCCTAGCAGTAGTATTCACCACCCAGAAGCTAAGACATTACATGTTAAACCACACAACTTTTGTCATAGCTCGAGACAATCCCCTACGATATATGATGAACAAAAGTTATCACAACTCCCACACAACTAAATGGATTATGCTCCTAACCGAGTTTGACCTAGAATTCGTATCTCAAAAGTCCATCAAAGGGCAAGTCATTGCTGACCAACTGGCTGAAGCCCCTATAACTGACAACCAACCCCTACTCATCCAACTCCCCGATGACTCTATCTTTCACATAACCAAAGATGAGGAGTACGTCGAACCAGAATTCATGGCTGACCTCACCATGTTCTTTGATGGGTCCAGGTGTCTCCACATTAGGGGTGCAGGTATTGTTTTCTTTACACCTGAAGGAGAACCACTCCCATTTTCATTCAAACTTGATTTTCCTTATACCAATAACAACATAGAATACGAAGCCCTAATCCTAGGACTGAAACAAGCACACGCTATGCACATCAAATGCCTCCACATCATAGGTGATTCACTTTTGATTGTCAATCAAGTGCAGGAACTTTGGCTATGCAATTGCCTAGTCCTCCAACAATACAAGAAGATCGCCCAACAACTCCTATCCCAATTCGAATGGTATTACCTCGAAGTCACACCATGCTCATCTAACCATTTTGTAGACACCATGGCCTCCTTAGGGTCCCTTATCCCACAAAATCCAATGTCTAGCACAACATCTATAACCATTCATACACTTACACAATCTGCTATATCACCCACACCTCCCATAGATGATGGTGGTGTATATGTGGTAAACATCGAACCTCACGACCCATGGTTCTCATAGATCAAGGAATACATCAAACTAGGCTTCCTACCATGTGATTTACCCCATGCTCAATGTCAAACCTTTAAACAAAGAGTGATCCACTACACCTTGTTGGGGGACATCCTTTACCACCACAGCTATGATGGTATACTCTTGCGTTGCCTAGAACCACAAGAATCACAATGGGTTGTACAAGAAACCCATGATGGCACTTGTGGTGGCCATTTTAGTGGCATGGTGATTACCAAATGCATTCTCTGTATGGGCTACTACTAGCCTAAAATGGAGCAAGACTACTGTGAGTATGTCAAACATTGCATCAAATGCCAACAACATGCCAACTTAACACATTTACCATCCCAAGCACTTCAACCAATCCAGTCCATGTGGCCCTTCTCCCAATGGGGCCTGGATCTAATTGGAAAAATTACACCTGCATCCTCTAGCAATCATAAATTTATCATTACAGCAACAGAATATTTTACAAAGTGGGTCGAAGCCATCCCACTGGTCCAAACTACAGGAGCCAAAATTGCAACATTCATCATGGAGCATATCATATGCCGCTTTGGAATTCCCTCCCAAATTATTTTAGATAATGGGAAATATTTCAAAAACAAAATTATCCGAGCCCTGTGCAATAGATTTCACATACATCATAGCTTTTCAACCCCATATTACCCTCAAGGAAATGGCCAGGCAGAAGCTACTAATAAAACCATCTATTCTATTCTCCATAAAACTGTAGTAGAATCTCACCGAGACTGGCATAATCAAATACCCCTAGCCTTATGGGCCTATCATACGAGCATTCATACTCCCACTAGGGCAACACCTTTTTCACTTGTCTACGGGGTAGAAGCTATCATGCCCCTTGAGCTGGAGATACCCTCTTTACGGATATCCATGAAAGATTTCATTGATGATGACACTGCTCGCCAAGCTCATCTAGATCAACTAACACTCCTCGATGAACGTCACATCCATGCCATCGAGCACACATGAGTATATCAAGATCACCTTCATCATGCCTACAATAGTAAGGTACATCAGCATGAATATCAGATTGGTGACTTGGTTCTCAAAGAGAACTAACAAATCACAAGTCAGCCTCACCAACAACATGATAAATTCACCCCAAACTGGTTGGGTCCATTTATTATCACACACAAATACGGTTCAAGAGCATATCATTTGGCAAATCTTGAAGGCCTTAATGATCCTGAACCCATCAATATCTTGCATCTTCATGCTTTCAATGCATGATTCATAAACACAATCACCATCACAAGTGTCACATAGTATTAGAAATAAATCATTAAGCACATCACTGAGTGAATCTGTTATTTCTGCTTTATTATTTATGTATACATGTACATTTCACCTTTCTACCATTTTTATGCTCGGGGTATTTGTTTTTCCTTTTGTAGGACTCACACCATCAATAGGAGAGCTCTAATGGCAACCTCACCTACCACCATGCAGGACCATCTACAACCACAGCAAAAACCCATTACATCGACCGATCTCGCCCGACCACCAACCACCCTTCATACCAAGTGCTCCTCACACTCATCCCATTTAGGTCACCACACTTCACCTCGACACCATTCCCCTCACCAATGAGGTTCATCCTATTCACCACACTCTAGTGACAGCTAGATTACCATGTCCTCTTTCGATGATAAAGAGGAATCCACCCAACCACAAGCACAAGGATCATCCTCCCATCCATCTGATGATCTCAGACATCACTATTCACCTCCAAGTCATCCACAACATCCCATAGGATCTTATCACCCACCTAATAGGGAATACATACCTCATCAACCTCACCCTACATTTCTACCCACTCCCCTTCCCAATGGTGAGTCTACCTACGCCCAGGCTCTACAAGCCCATGCGGCCCAAGCTACTCAAGCCGATCATGCAAACATCCCTCTTTCTCATTCACATCACCCCCAGGGCCATCACCTATGCCACCGGTCCTCAAGACACCACCTTCACCACTACGAGGCTTACCACCCCAACAAATCTTACAATCACCATAGTCATTCCATGTCATTGCTTCCTCATCATAGCCCTATCCTTTTTCTACCACACATCAAGCCATTCCATTCACCTTGGAATCTTGATCACCCCCTTCCCCAATACCATCACCACCACACCATGAGATACAACATCTCATCTCCCGTATCAAAGCTCTAGAGTTGCAGATGAGCCACTACCATTGCCACGTTCACCCATGATAGTCTTCCATGACCCATCCATCTTCACCACCATGCAGATCCCTTCCTCGACCCCAAACTCGACCCATGCTAGAACCCAGACCCATGCCTCCATTACCAGATCATCTTTCACCCAGACCTCGCTCACCTCCACTAGAGCCATACATCTATCCTATGCCTATTCCACATACGCCACTTTCCAAAATGTTCCATCATCTCATGCACTAGGGTCTTATTGACCTACCCGAGATTCGACCTACTGACCCCTCACATCCTAAACCATGCAATTACAATGAGAATCAATTTTGCATCTACCATCACCATCCAAGTCATGATATCAAAGAATGCAGATCATTCAAAACCCTAGTGCACAACATGTTGCATGATGAGCGTACCCCATCACCAGAGCATTCTTTTCCATTTAGCCGACTTGTCAGTCCTCCATGCCACATCACTCCCAGGACTTTACCACCCCGTAGTACCCTAATAGCGCCCACTCACTATATTCATAATATTTCCAACTATGGCTCTAGCCGCAACTCTAGCCATGTCATCACTTCACCATCCCACTCCCACCCAGATCTATGCCATTTTGCCCGATAGTAGTGTTAGTTACTCATCTTCTTCTATCTCATTCTTCTACTTCTTACATACATTGATTTATTTCTTCTCTTCTATCATTACCAGCTATTGGTGATCCCCTTACCTTGATTGGTCACCAAAGCCTATTTCTTCTCACTTCTTCCACTTGTACATTCCACTTTTACATCTTCTTTCTTCTTGGTGACTATTACATACACTTATACAACTCACAACTTATACATCTACTACACACACACCCCACACACTGGGGCAACCATGATCATAGCATCACATTTTTTATCATCATTACATACTTCACTCATCTATAAATAGGTTCTTCTAAAATTCTCTTTCTAAACAACATAACTTTCTTCTTGTAAATATCACATTCCTCCACTTGCATCACTTACAGTTACATGCATTGCACATATCCATATGCTTTATAGTTAAAATTTTAATTCATGTTTGTACATTCTCTCCCAAAATGTGCCTCAACAGGAATAATACATGCACTTGTTAGCATCACCACCTGGATGTCCATTCCCCCTTTTTAGGATCAGGGTATACATAGGTGTCATGTTTAATTTTGACTACTCTATAGTTTAGGCAATCAAGTGTCACCCATAGCTACTGAGTCTTGTACATTCTTCTTATGGTCTTTTAGGCTGGTTCAACTTCTCTCATGAATCGCTCACAATAGGTTACACATTAACAATTTTGAGCCTAGGAAAGAGGACATCTTGAGTAGATATCGCCATCTAGCGAATGGTATCCCCTACTCGTCCTATCACCTGCATGGTCAACATACGACCTAGGGATAAACAAAGGGATCAAGCATAAGCAAAAGGCAAGAACAGAGCATAAAACAAATGCCAATGCTCTTAGAATAGACAAAAAAAATCATAGAATAGCAAAAAAAAAAAAAAGAAATGAAAAGAGCACTACCACAATCAGATAGGTCAACACTAGAACAGGGGCAGAAAACAAAAGGAAATACCTCTTGATATCACACATGTTATGCTTATCACCTTTGGTCCTTAGGTTCAACATAACACTATGGGATAATTCCAAAAACCTACCTACCAGTGGAATAATCTTACAGGTGACAACACATCTCTTACATTAGCATCTCGCTTTTGTAGAAATCACTATTGTGGATGGATGAGCTAGCTAGTATGGTAGCATCTACAATGGGTTAATCCTACCTCCCTCAAAATGGATAAATGAACATTACACATTCACACACATAGGTCCAAGACAGACTTTGAACCAGCCCGATCATGTTATAAGTTGCCACAAAACTTGTATAGCTAAGGGTTTGAGATTTGATTGTCATAACTATGTTAGTCAAAACCATTACACATGCCTTACATTATCCATCGACCCTAAAATCATGGAATGGATAGCATCCATACAGGTAAATGCAATGATACAAGTGCTTCCTTGGCGCATTTTAGTAAGTTCATACATGCATACATGCATCTATGTCAGATACATTTGATACACATTATAGTATTGCATTCATCCTACATGCATTTCATATCAAATTACATTTATTGCATTCATCCCATATGCATTTCAAAATCGCATCATAGTATCACAATTACTATACATACATTCATTACAAAATCATATTTGATATCACATCATATCGCATTGGAAATACAATCATAACACTACTCTACAATCCATTTATACCACAACACGATAATAGATCTAAACCATGTCATACATGTATATCTATTCATCAGACATATCTACAAATTATGTTAAGCTAATCCATGCAAACATAAACAAGAACACATTTCAAACCATCAAAATAACACATGTATATAATAGCCAAAATCAACAAGGTATATATATATCATCCATACAAAATGCTCGAAGGCTACAACCTAGGATCATGCCCATCATCATATATCATCAAAACAAAATGCCCATAGGCTACAATCAGTAACAACTATCCTAGCTCCCACTAGGAGTCTCCCCATAGCCCTCATGGCTCACTCGCATCCCTACAGCCCAGCTCGACTCTACCCTAAACTCCAAAACTAGATCCATAGTAGGTTGATCCTGAACCTCAGCCCTAACACCTCTCTATCCCACAGTAGCCACACTACACTGACTCTGATGTGATGGCACCCGCACCTATGACTGTGATCCAGACTACACCACAATATTACCATAATCGGGTAGAGGGATCCCATGCACTAACAAGGTAGTCTCGCACATCATCTTCTTAGCGGCCTCGACCACCAACTGACCAGTTAGAGTATCGATCACCTGATCCTACCTAGACATAGCAGCCCTCATCTCCACCATGTCTACCTCCAACTACTGAATCTGATCATGCAACCTCTATACATCCTCTACAGTTGGCCTCTCCAAAATATCACTAGGAATTTATTGTGCTATATCAACAAATACCCCAATATCAATGGTATCATCGATACCACCCATACCAGCCACCCCACCTCCCTCAACCTATGCTCCAATAGGCTGCTCCATCCCAACCTCTACACCCACATCCACCTCCTCTACCCTCACACCCTAGGTTCTCATCGAGGCACCTACATGATATCATGACCATCATAGAGGAACATCCTCCTCAATAGTAGTCATACTCGCTCCCCCAGCTCGAGTCCTCCTACTCATCCTCCTCTCTAGCAGAGATGCCCCAACAACATGTGCCACCCACCCATCCACCACACCTCTCCCAGGCTCCCAAGACTATAGCACCCACCAGGCATCAAACTCTGATGTCATCCCTACATCCCCTACATCTAGGATATCCATAGGAGGGTCTCTCTCCCCAACCCAAGGTGGTACAATAGGGTGCTCTCCCCTATCTCCCTATCACCTAAAATAGATAACAAGAGTCCCTAGAACATCCTATCATAATCCAAACTAGCATTGTACTCGATCAAACTAAAAATACTCAGTCTATCGAGTATATCTCCCAACCAACCATCTACCCCATCGTATAGCCTGCAACTGCTCATCATCCTCTCTCCAACTCACTCCACCCATCCATGGTCTCCATATAATGTCATCTATCATCAACTCACTAAACTTAATCCT
Organism: Wollemia nobilis; assembly: GCA_028583015.1. Taxonomy (NCBI): domain Eukaryota; kingdom Viridiplantae; phylum Streptophyta; class Pinopsida; order Araucariales; family Araucariaceae; genus Wollemia; species Wollemia nobilis. The sequence goes on from JAQPPZ010000523.1 coordinate 30,556,190, forward strand.
CCACAAAATTAGATCACCCTCATGAGGCCTCTTCATACCCTACTCACCTCGTACTCCACCTCAAGGCATAAGGAAGCTCCTTATCCTCCACGTGTACAGGCTGAGGTAGCAAAGAAGGCCTCTCAATGGCTATGTGTTCCCATGCCCATACCTACAACAAGGGAATCACACTCAATCCCATCCATCTACCTCAAACCACCTCATATAACTCATGATACGCTTGGGCCAGAAGTGTAGGCACCCAAGCAAACACAACCTTGTGCTCCACCAGGTCACTAACTATGTCCAACATGTTCTAGGTAAACAGAAACCTAGAACTATCAGGTAGAGCATAGGTAGATATCATCATCATAGCCACACACTGCCTATCAGATATCTTCTTCTGACACCACAACCACTCATAGTCCATCTTGGCAGCATCGATCTCTCTCCACCCAACCCCAAAGAATCTCTCCAACACCTCGTCCTTCCTCCCATATTTGGCTGCCCTCATAGGAACACCCTCAATTGGCAACCGATAGATGCGATACACATCCTCCAATGTCATGGTCATTTCCCCCATAGGAAAATGAAAAGTGTTTCGATCTGCATCCCACCACTCACATAAGGCAGACACAAATGCCCTATTAGTGAATATGCTCTTACACTCCCACACACCACGGAAGTGTATGTCATCTAACCACTACAATTCCTCCTCAGTCTTCATCAACTTTTCAAAACCTTGCTTAAACTTTCTCACCCGATGACGGGGTTCAAGCGACTTCACCTATTCAACACACAACACAACACCCATCAGTAACATACATAACAAATCAATCACATATAACATCATCACTCAGAATTTACAAATTAAAAACATTTAATTTGACATGCATCTCGAGACAAAATAACATACAAATAAAATGATAAAACACATCAACAACACAATCACATATTTGGATACCCATTTTGTCATTTTATGGCAATAATCCAAACACATACGACATACAGTACACATTGGTCACCCAAACAACCAATAACAAACTCAACTATACAACTAATATGGCATGCAATCCAAAACATGATCAATTAATATGACATACAAAAACAAATCACATTTATGGATACCCATTTGCCCACTTAATGGTAAATGTGTCGACAAAATTCAGAAACAAAGCACCAATCAACACAGATCTAACAGTCAAATTTATCCTAAAAACACCAAAATCGAACACATATCCAGGCACGCAATCTAAAAATAACAGTCACATTTTTAGATACCCATTTGCCCATTTAGTGGTGGAAATTCAAACTGACATCAAGTACAGTCTACATCGGGCTCCCTATAGCTCATTTTTAGTTTACTACTATCTACACCGTGGCACGCAAATCAAAGGCATGTCAAATGAAGTCAACTACCAAAACAACTAATATTTTTGGACACCCATTTTGCCCTTCTGTGGTGAAAGTGTTATCAATTTTTAAATATTCTACCTCTAACATGGCAAATCTAATGCCCTAGAGTTCACACATTACACCTCAAACCATCGAATACCGAAATCACATCAAACGAAGTCATAAAAATAAAATAGTCACATAACGGAATACCCATTTCCTACTTTAGCGGACAAAGTGCAAAAACATATCGATGTCAGTACACCGTTACCTCACAAACTGACAGTCAAACTCTACACCTACTCTACCCATTACCCGGTCAAATTGGTGACAAAACAAATCCAATTGAAAAACCGACCGCACTTTTGGGTACCCATTTGGCCCGTTTATCACTACGTATTCAAATTTTACTTAAAAGTTACAATTTTTTTAAATCGGGATGAAAACCTCCCCCCTCATTCATATTTTCCCAAAAAAATAAAATACAAACAAAACAAAGTCAAAGATCACTTACCGGTGGATCCCCGCGCCTGATGCCAGCTGGTCTACATCCCTTCATCATCCTGGCTCTCACAATCGCTAATCGTGCTCCTTGCATGCCATCAACTGCTCTCCCAAGTTGCTTTCCACACACGTGCATCATCCAAATGAGCCCCCGCCATGCATATTTGGGCTAAAATACTACTTAGTTCATTTCATGACCAGGTCACGAGTTAGGTCAGAATCATGACCTAGGTCACGAATGAGGTCAAAACCATGACCCAGGTCATGAATTCAATCAGAACACACCAGAACATCCCCAAAACCCTAGGAAAGTAGGGAAATGCCCTCTAAAACCCTAGGAGCCTCAAAAACTTACCTTTTAACACCACTTGCAAACACACATTGCATTTTACCGATAAACTTGTCACATTCATACTTTTGGACCACGTTGATCTGGTCACAAAAGCACAACAGACAACCATTGTCATTCTCAAGCAACTAGTATGGCATCGTAAATGTCATACAGACACAGCAAAAACATAACATTGCATTCACAATCATCCATTTCATTTTATTAGCATTACTTTTTATTTCTTTCCTCTTCTTCTCCTTCCCTTCTTCTCTTCTCCTTCTTGGCTATCCAATCAATGTTGTATGGTCACGCTTTGAGCGGCTACATACCTTTGATTAGATCCCATTATTTTCTCTTCTCCTTCTTGGCTATCCAGTCAATGTTGTATGGTCATGCTTCGAGCGGCTACATACCTTTGATTAGATCCCATTCTTTTCCTTCTCCTTCTTGGCTATCCAATCAATGTTGTATGGTCACACTTTGAGCGGCTACATACCTTTGATTAGATCCCATTCTTTTCTTTTCGTACTAAGCAATCATATTCATCATGCATTGGTATCTTTATCAATCGTTGCATCATCAAATCACCACATTCCATTCACCTCATTGTTGATTCCTCGTTTGAGGGGGTATTCATATCCAAAGTCAGCTTTGCATGCAACCACAACATCAAAAATCCAAAAGCACGGTTAGCGCATTTGTCTACAAATTTTTTTGCTAAATATTATCATACGATTATAATCTCAATCCCAAACAGACATGGGTTACATCAGGAGAGTTACGCATTACTATGGAGAAGTCAATCTAGCATTCATGTACGTCGAGTACACAATGGATGATACATTTGATCAATCCTAGCACAACATTTGGAAATGGACTTCGTGACCATGCTGATATGGTCACGAGTTGATGATCCAGATGTTAAACTAGCTCAAATGGTTTGACACTTGTCGCCATGTTCTCATCAATCAATCAACAACAAATATTTAGTTAGGCTTTTGTCCTAATCATACTTTTGGACCATGTTGATCTGGTCGCAAAAGCAAAGCAGTCAAAAGTTGTCATTCTCAAGCAACTAGTATGGCATCGTAAATGTCATACGGACTCAGCAAAATCACATCATTGCATTCATAATCATTCATTTTCCCTTACTAGCATTGTTTTTATCTCTTTCCTCTTTTCCTTCTTTCCTTCCTCTCTTCTTCCCCTGTGGACATCCAATTGATGTTGTATGGTCATGCTTCGAGCGGCTACATACCTTCGATTAGATTCCATTATTTCTCTTATTTTCCCTGGATACCCGATTGATTTGTATGGTCACGCTTCGAGCGGCTACATACCCTTTGATTGGATTCCATTCCCCTTCTATCCCTTTTCCTTCTACACAAACCCTTCATATTTTTGTATTAAACTATGTTCTACACAGTATAGTACAAAAAGGGGCAAAATGTAGACACCCAAAAGTCACACATTGCTATTTTTGCATATCTATAGGTGATTCCAGACATCCCTAGGATATTGTAGACTATTGTAGTCATGCGTAGACATGTGTAGACATGCGTAGACATGCATAGACATGCGTAGACATGCGTAGACTTCCATAAGTTCACCATAGTAACGTGTAGACTTCCACAAATGGCTTTCAGGTCCAAAACCCTAATAAGCCCTCAAAACTACATTTTATGCATCGAGATACCTTCAGACGGCAACCCGAGGTGATGCATAGCCCATTTACACTCAATTGACACCCCCACGGGGTATTAATTGGCAAAATCAATTAAAAGTCAATTATCAAATTCTAATTTAATGTTGACTTCACTTAAGCCCCTTTTTAGGGCAAAATTGGATTAATTAACTCTTAATTCATAATTAGTGTTAATCAAATCCTCCCACATGTGCCAATTTAGGGTTTCCTAGGGTTTTCTTTTAATCCTCCCCTAAACATGCTTAAGGCCTAATTAGGATTAGCACTAATCCTTCCTCACACATGTGTGAGGATAGGATATTTCCTACTTAGAATGAGATGTTGCCACATAGCATCTATTAACCTAACCCTAGTCAGAATCAAACCTAGGTTTAGTCTATCTAACCCCCCTTGCACCTTGCATTTGCCTATAAATAATGGGTCCTAAACCCCTAATTAAGTTTGATTCCCAAATTCAACAAAGTATTGTTACTCTACAGAAATGGAAAGCCAATAGCACACAGTCCATTTCCGAAGCACACAGGTGGATTCTGATAGCACACAGAGGCACCCTAGCTGCCTTAGGATCGATCCACCAGAGATATTTCACCAGAAGAGCATCACAGCTCAATTCGTAGCCTGCCCTACGAATCCGGCCCCAATTAGCGACCCGGGTCGTGAATTGCATCTGCAGACCCCAAATCACTCCAGATTTGGGAGGTAAGCTCTATTTCAGTATGTTATTATCTTCTGCATATTTCATTTTAGTTTCTGTTATAGTTTTATAGTCATTTTTGTCTTTCTAAACATGGGGCCTGACTAAGGCAAGCCCCCCATCACACTAACCCCCTTTTGCAGGTCTTTCACAGGTTATCTGGAAGATCTAAGGAAGAGGAACAACATACAAACAACAACCCTATGGTGGCCTGCATACATCGAAGCCCACCTACACTGAGGGATGCTAGAAGAAAGCATCAGATTGATTGTAACCTTGTTAGGAATAGAGATGGATAAAGGGCATCAAGACCCTCTTGTAACACATGCTCATTAATATCAATGGAATACAATTTCTCTGTTTAATGCATCATTTATGTTTATGTTATTCTTGATTAGTTGCAAATTATTAGTGCATGAATTTGAGAGTTGATTGAAGTGATAAGGTGTAATATTAGTGCATTAAAAGTGAAGAGATTGTACTACTATACCACTCCCAAAAAGAAAATTAGTTTTGTGTTTCTTGAAAGGCACAAAGTATGATTTGTATCAAGTGTCTAAAGACATTATTTAAGCATAAAAATATGAAACTTGAAGTGGCCAATAGAATCCACCAAAATGGTTAGAATTCTCTAAAATTTGGAGAAGAACTTCACTAACCAAAAATAGAAATAGAAGCTTATGAAATTGAGACTTGGTGAATCTCAAAATCAAAAGCATTACAAGTTGAATGCAAGGAAATAAAATGTAGAAAAATGCATCAATTAAAAAGCTTCTATCTACTGTTATTGAAGCTTCGATTTGTTATCAAAAGTGTCCAAGCAAAAAGGGAAAGGTGTGTCTAATATTTAAAGACAACCTGAAACCCTTGTATTGCAGGAAAAATATGCCACAAAACCAGAATTTCAAGATCTTAAAAAAGAGTGCAAAAGAAGGTATATTAAAAACCTTATTAGACAACATTATAATACATTATATGCACTATTCTAATATGGTTTTTGACAACATAAGAGCAGATTTGGAAGTGCCACAAAATGGCACATTTACTATAGGAAAAAATAGCCAACAAAGGTTGAACATCATCACTCTTCTTCCCAAGCTAGGAGCCACTCAAGGTTTCATCTTGGACGTACAACAAAATAAAAGATCATTTTAGATCATTCAAGAGCTACATTTACGTAGACAAGCGAGTGCATATCAATTTTTAAAATATGTCAAAAAAATATACAAGGGATTCAACATGATTGGAGGTATAAAATAAAGAGGCAAAGGTGTTACATTCATGGTCTCTAACTTGGAGAATGCCATCCATAGAAGGAAGATCCAAAATTATTGTTTAAGATCCATAGCACATTGTCTATCCACCTGTAGGAAAATAGCTTGTTTGTTACCCAAGCAATGTAGCAAAGCAAAGGGATTGTGGAGTTATAATATCTATCTTTGAAGATGTTACAAGAACAGACTCCACACAGAAATAACACTTGGTATTTTGGTCATCATACCTCTCTCAACATTCTAAAAACTTCCACATGGAGTTACAAGCAAGGCAATGACACTTGGTATTCTCCACCATCTTCACACGAGTGCCCATACATTTTTGGATTTCTTCAAGAGTGTTGAAAAAAGGACTTGGAGCATTACATAAAGAAGGAAGTGCTCTCCTGTAATGGATGTGACACTTGTCACAAGGTTTATGGCTAATTATCAATGACATTTGATGTTCAAAGAGGAAGCAAAGCACATTTAAGGTATGAGTGAAGTGTAGCATAAACATTAAAAGTGCAATGTGAAATATAAGTCGAAGGAGCATTAAAGGCACCTCCATTTTTGAAGGTCAAGTTTCAACGCCCTACGTACCAACATTCAATACCATTGAATAACACAAGCTTATACTAATGGGGGTGAACAATATAAGACCACTTTTTACTTTTCTTTCCCAAATAATATTATGCAATATATCAATGGCAATATTGATAGCAATAATCAAAGCAATGCATAAATCACCACATACAATAGAGAAACCAATTTAATGTGGTTCACCCAATGTGGCTACTCCATGGAGAAAATATTTCACTAAAATTTTCTCAACAAATCTCTTGGGAATCCTTCCCAATTACAATGTTTATGGACCTCTTTCCAAAGGATATACCAATATCCTAATCAATTTTGTGTATCTCTATGTATAGGAAACTCTTTCCCCTTGTTGGTTCATGGATCTCTATCCATAGAAGAACTTCTTCTCCTTTACTCTGACTGGTTATCTTCTAGAAGACTACTATCTCCACTGCACTAGATTGTGGATATCTCTCCATAGAAGACCTATGTACTCACTCAAAAGACTTTTGTCCTCAATACCTTGGCTAATGGATCTCTATCCACTGGAGACTACTATCCTTTGCTTTGTCACCTCCAAATATTACTCTCATATTTGCTAAATATCTATCTCAAATTTGCACTAAACATTGTCCTTCGGTCTAGCACAAATCTGCTCACAAGTCTATCTTTGGTCTGACACAAATCTATCCTCAAATCTGCACCAAAATCTATCTCTGCTATGGTAAAAATCTATCCTCAAATATGTGCAATACTCTATCCTCAAATTTATCCTCAAGCCTTAACACAAAGCTTGATCCAATCACAAATCAACTCTTCTAGATTTTCCCAGGCCTTAACACAAAGCTTGAATAAATCAATCAATAAATTCTACTCTCAAGTCTTCTCAAATACTTACCTCAAATCTATCCACAAGTCCTCTCAAGAACTTGATCAATATGCTCTCAAGTCTTCACTAAGACTTGTCTCAAATCTACTCAACAAGTCCTCCCTAGAACTTGTCCAATATACTCTCAATTCTTCACCAAGACTTGTCTCAATTTTACTCAACAAGTCCTCTCTAGAACTTATCCAATATGCTCAACAAGTCTTCTCAAATACTTGTCTCAAATCTTCTCAATAAGTCCTCCCTAGAACTTGTCTAATCTACTCTCAAGTATTCACCAAGACTTGTCTCAAATATTCTCAACAAGTCCTCTCTAGAACTTGTCTAATCTGCTCAGCAAGTCTTCACCAAGACTTACCTCAAATCTGCTTGTAAGCTTCCACAAAAGCTCACACAAATCTATCCTTAATTCCCCTCTAGGAATTACATAATTTTTCTCACAAGCTTTCACAAAAGCTTGTCTAAATCTATGCTTAAGCCCCTCTAGGACTTACTCAACATAGTCCACTAGCTTTCACAAAAGCTTATTCAAATCAATTGCAAAAACTTGCATACACAACTCAACTCAATCCTTTCAAAAAACCTCTTCAATCACACAAACAAATTTCACTTAGAATCTTTTGTAATCATAGAAACATATAGAGAATGGTAAGAGACTCAATATGTTTCACACTCACAAATCACTTTATCACTTTCAAACTCACTTTCAAGTCAATTCAAAATAAAGAAAAATTTATTTCATAGAACTTGAACTATCACTCAAATGCATTCAATCAATAATGCTCATCCAACTTCACTCAACCATTCACTCAATGAAACACAACTTGCTTACAAACCCTAACCAAGTGTTTCACTATACTTCCAAAAACTCACACTATGAATCTCAACCCTTGACTCAAGATGATTCCAAATTCACATAACAATGATACTCATGATCTTTCACACACCCTAGCTCAAGATAGTTCTCAACTTCACATAACAATGATACTCATGTTCTTTTCACAAACCCTAATCATGCACATGAAAGCTTACTCAAATATTTTCAACAATGCTTAGCAAACAATCTCACATAACAATGATACTCATGTTATTTCACAAACCCTAATCATGCACATGAAGGCTCATTTAAACATTTCCAACAATGCTTATCAAACAATATTTTTCACTCCAACTTTGCATTTCACAACACTCAATCCAATAATATTTCTCATAAGGAATATGTGCCCATACATTTTGTTTTGATGGAGATATATCTTCGAAACTTGTCTTAATCACAATCAAAACCTCTTTGCTAATTTCAAGGTTAGGTAGCAACAATCTATCTCAAAATATCCACTCAAAATTTTCCTCAATATTTATTTCACCATATAAAAAGAACAAGTCTCAAGTACACCTTATAATCTCCAAACTTTTCAAAATACAACTAGCAAAGGTTCAGTTAACTCACTTTCACAATAATTCACTTCAGAATTTTAATGCATAAAATAATCAAAATAACTCCCTTATATCTCCCTACTTAAAAATGCATTATCAAATAATCAACACACCTTTCCAGATATAATTCAATTCACTTTTCAACAAAAATTAAATCCTCCTCAATATTCAACTAAGACAAAAATAATATATATCTTAATCATATTATATCTCCCAACTTAAAAATTGCATTTCAAAATAATTAACATTACTTATCCAGAAATAATGCAATTCAATTTTAAACCACAATTAAATCCTTCACAAAATTTAACTAAAATAAAATTTTCTTTAATTACCTTATATCTCCCAAGGCACTCACAATACAACCTTAAACCACATGCACATTACAACAAAAATTTATAGTACCTTTGCACACTCCTCGGTGGGATTCGATCCCATGTCAAACTACCGTATGTGCCCTAGTTGTGGCCTAGCTGCTGCGTGAGCTAGGCGCTCACGTGGGAGGTAAAAGTGCTTTGAGTGCTTTGTTTCTTTGACCAACACCAAATCCAAAACAAAAGGCTTTGTCCCTTTGCAACTGTAGAGACTCGAATGTAGAACCTCTGCTTACCCTGCACCTTACACACCAAAAACTTGCCACTAGCCCAACCGATTGATTCATGACAAGGCTTTATGCCTTGGTCAATTTGTCCTTCACATTTTTTGGCTGCATTTAAAAAATAATATCCTATTATCTTATGTGCTCACAAACTTCCGCATTCCACTTTCAATAATCGTGCATGCATAAATATTCGAAGACTTGCTTTTATGAGGTAAGTCTTATGGTATTTATACCATATGCCACTTTCCTTCGAACGTCGACGAGGGAAGAAAAATTAAATCAAATTTGCGCCCAACATTTCTTTGGTTTTAATAATTTTATTCTATAAATTAATTTATAATATAAATATTATAAATAATTTATTGAAAACCTTAGGCTTTATATTTAAACCTTTAATATTATAATAATAAATATTATAATATTATTTCCTTTGAGCCTAGGTATTTTTCTTTTTCAATCTGACCACCTTTAATATTATAATAATAAATATTATAATATTATTTCCTTTAGGTTTGCTTTATTTTTAAACCTTTAATATTATAATAATAAATATTATAATATTATTTCCTTTGGGCCTAGGTTTTTTCCTTCTTACAGGGAATTTAGCCATCATTTTGACCAATCATGTGAGGCTTTTAAACCAAATCTCTTGGGCTTAAAATATAAATATTTTAATCCCTCTTTTGCCAAATGCTTGCATTGATCACTGACTCATGACATCAATGCCAACACAACTACTCAAAATTTGTAACAACCATCTACTCCAAGGAATATCCATTAAATCAAGCACCTAAGGTACCACTTATACATTGTTATACTTAATCATAGAAAGCACCGAAACTTGAGGAGATATTGCATTGAAAAAGGTAAGGTCTAAATCCCATTTATTATTACTTTCATAAGTTGGAGATATAAGTGTTATAAACTAAGGTTAAAACTTAGATTTTGAAATCAAAAGGGGTGACTTATCTTATTAAATTAATATTTGCAATCTTACTTAAAATGAATAAGGAATTCAACTTGGATTAAATTATTTTACAAATATTATTTTTTTCTTAATTTTTCCAAACTTGGGAGCCAGAACGATTACTCCATAAATTTTTTTTATTGGAAATTAGAAATAATCCAAGGGATATAAAAGAGGTTATTAGGGTTTCTATTAAGGTTGGATATATACATATTTTTCTTGTCTCAAATATTCAAAAAGGAAAAACATACCAACATCAAAACCTCTTCAAAAATTGAAAAGTGCTTAGTTCAAACAAGGTGTTAAGAAGTTGTCTTTTTGATCTCTACAAAACTTGTACAAAATCAACCAAAATTATAGCACTATATCATGGAGTATTAGTATATAGATTTAGGTGCAAGCAAGCATATGATAGGAAACATACTTTGGTTTAACTCTTTGAAAAAATAAATGAAAAACCAATTGCAGTAGCAGAAAGTAAAACATATGAAGTGAAAGGAATCAAGGATATTCTAGTAAATCTTATAGGTGGAAAAGGAATAATAAAAAATGTATTGTATGTTCTAGGATTAACCACCAATCTCATTTTTATCTCTCAACTTATGGACCAAGACTTAATTGTTGAGTTCAAAGTTCTCACTGGAAGAAAACAATGTCACATCTAAAAACAAGGAAGAATGATAACATCAGGATTATATAAAAATGGCCTATTTATCTTAGATACAACTATTCACTCAAATATTTTAGTCAATGCTTCAGAAATTTGGCACAAAATATTAGGACATACCAGTGAGACATCAATGAAGGAATTATTCAAATATCAAATGGTGGAAGGATTACCCAACCTATCTCCAGAAACCATTGTATGTATAAAATGTTTAGTAGGAAAACAACACATAATTCCTTTTGAACTACGTCAACACAAAGCTCAACAAACTTTAGAGATAGTATATACAGATTTATATGGTCCTATGAAGGTTGACAATGTTGGAGGAAAAATATTTTTATTTGTTTGTTTATGATCACATAAGGAAAATGTGGGTATACTTCATGAAATACAAGTCAGATGCATTTTGTTATTTCAAAAAGTTCAAAATCAAAGTAGAGAAAGAATTAGGAAAGACTATAAAAGCACTTTGTTCATACAAAGGAGGAGAATTTATTTCTAAAGAGTTTGACTTATTTTTAGAAGAAAATAGAATTAAAAGACAACTCACTACAACATATTTACGTCAACAAAATGGAATTGTAGAAAGAAGAAAAATGTTAATAATGGAAATGGTTAGATGTATGCTAAAAGAAGCACAACTTGATCACCATTTTTGGGTAGAAGCAGTAAAAACAATAGTCTACATATAAAATAGGCTATCTACAAGAGTACTCAAATATATTACACCAGAAGAAGCATGGTCAAGACAAAAGCCAAACATAGAGAAATTGAAAATCTTTGGATGTAAAGCCTATATGCATATTCCAAAGTAAAAGAGGACTAAACTAGATGACAAAACCATGGTAGGGATATTTTTTGGTTATGAAAATGAATCTATAGGATACATAATACTAGATCCATCTACAAAAAAGGTCTACATTAGTAGATATGTAGTCTTTGATGAAAAAGTCAAAGTTGACACAAGAAAATCCAGTGATGACATAGAAGTTCTTTTAGATCTATCTGAAGAAGATAAAAAAAGTGAAGATTCAAAATCAGAATCTCAAGAAAAGAGAATAAAATATCCTAGAAGAGAACCGATATAGCTCAGAGAAACACTTAGAGAGGCAAATCTAGAAAGGATGCTAGATATTTCTACTACAAGACCTCATACTCATAGCATAACCAGAATGAACAGAAAGATGTTGAGTAATATAGAAGAACCAACATCATCACTACAAGCACTATATGATTCACACTAGAAAGCAAAAAAGGAATATAATTTTTTGTCACTTCAAAAGAATAAAATATGGAATCTAGTGGAACTGCCCCCTGGAAAAAAGGTAGTAGGATGTAAATGGGTTTCCAAGATCAAATACAGAGTAGATGGAACACTAGACAAATACAAGGCTTGATTAGTGGCAAAAGGATATACTCAAACAGAGGGAATAGACTATGAAGAGATATTTGCACCAATAGAAAGGATGAATACTATCAGAACAGTTTGCACTCTAGGAACACATTAGGGATGGAAACTTCATCATATGGATGTAAAAAGTGTCTTTCTTAATGGTGACTTAGAATAAGTCTACGTCACAACCAGAAGGATTTATAACTCAAGGATAGGAAGATAAGGTAGGAAGATAAGGTATGGTTTAAAGCAAGCTCCCTGAGCATGGAATATAAAGATCAATAATCATCTATTGCAACATGACTTCAAAATAAGTTCATCTAATCCCAATTTATATACTAATAAAATTGGAAATGATATCTTGATTCTCATAGTATATGTTGATGACATTGGAATTACTGGAAGCTCAGAAAAATTGATAAGATATCAAAAGGATCTAGAAAAGGTATTTGAAATGATAGATCTAGGGTTAATGAGTTACTATCTTGGTCTAGAAATTTATCAAGGAGAGGACAAAATTATGATCACTCAATCAAAATATGCTAAAGCCCTATTGGAAAAATATAGAATGATAAAATGCAATCCCAAAGACACACCAATGGAACAAGGGATTCAACTATCTAAGAATAATGGAACACCACTAGTTTCAACAACATTATATCGATAGTTGATTGGAATTCTTCTATACCTAACAAAAATTCATTTAGATATTGCTTTTGTAGTAAATTATCTATCATGGCTCATGAAAGAACCAAGAGAAAGCCATTGGAAAGCTACAAAAATGATACTACAATATATAAATAAGACTACAAATTATGGACTAACATATTTAAAATATATCAAAGGTTTTTGTCTACAAGGTTACTCAGATTCATACTATGCTAGATCCATTGATGATAGAAAATCTACCTAAGGATATGTCTTCTACCTAGGATTAGGAACCATATCTTGGCACAACAATAAATAGCATACATTAGCACAATAATAAACTAAAGTAGATGTAGACACCTAAATTGTGTCATGATTAGGGGAGCTGCTCACATAGACACACTCATAAGATCATAAGATATAATATTGGACTTTCCAAGCATCAACAGTGGTTCTCACCACTCATTTGGGGCCTTCTCAAGCCATTAAATCTTGGCCACTCAAGCCAAGAGTGACCAAGTCCTAGCCGCTCAAGCCTAGAGCGGTAAGACCTTAGTCGTTGTAGATGACAGCGGCTAGATATTAGTCACTACAGATGATAACGACTACGCCATAAGAAGTGGTTTGCCAACAAACAGGCCTAATCACAAGTAAAAGTGGTAGTCTTCATGCAATAAAGGTGAGCGGGAGTGAATTTGCATTCCTTTTCATGACCAGTTCACATAGGGGACTTGAGTTTGTATTTAGACTTAAGTTAACTGACCTGCAAGCATAAACAAAGGACAAAATATTCTCATGCTAACAATAATTTCGCATAGGAGACTCAAGTGGGCAGTTAGATTTTAGTTAACAGGCCTTAAAACATAGACAAAAGATATAAAACCTCTCATGCTAACTTGCACTACGCATGAGAAATTCATTTATAGGGCTTGGAAATAGACCTAGGGTTTCACACTATAAAAGGTGCAAGCCTAAGAGCACCAGGAGACATATAGGAGATCATATCAGAGAGAGAGACATATTTTTGAGGAGAACTTTCAAGACTTGGAGAGTTCTCTTTGAGATCATGTGAATGGTGGAGCTCTGATGAATCGAAGAGCATAACACCTACTATTTCAACATCAGATTAAAGTCTTTGACCCATAGCTTTGGGGAAAAGAGGGCAAGGTTTACTTTAGCGATTGCTTTCTTGGATAGTGGCCTGCAAGCTTAGCTTAGATAGACATAGCATCTTTTATTTTGTTTCTTTATGTTCTTATATCATTAGCATAGATTTACATGATTTCATGGCATAGTTTTATCATATTTTCATTACATTCTTTGATTACTAACAACCTCATCCGGGGAGGCAATCTTGGACACCTAAATGTGTGTTGTTTTTTCATTTCTTACAGGGCCACAGGTACATCGGACGAAGATTACAACATACGAGAGCAAAGGGATCCCTCTAGGAAATAGACCTAGAGAAGGAGGCATCTGTAAGCCCTCATACATTTTTGTGTGCAAAATCGGGAAGCTTTTATAAGTGCACCACCTCTTTGCGAAAGGGGCACTCCTTGCCTATTTGTAATTTATAGTATCAAAATGGGTATCCCTAAGAGGGACCGACATGTAACCGAGATTCAATATCAATAAAGAGATCTATATTTTGTTATTTCGTGTTATATGCTTTTTCCTCTTGTCTTTCCATTTCATCTTGGGTATTTTAAATAGCATTACAAGTAGGGTTTTAGAAAAGGGACCGGTACATGCAGTCTCGAGGTCACTACATATGGCAATCACGGTGGGACCACCACTAATTTTTCATTTTTTGTTGGAATACTAACTTAATTTTATGTGTAGGTCTAGCCGCTCTGAGCTACAACGACCAAAAACTAGCCGCTATGAGCTACAGTGGACAAAAACTAGCCACTTTGAGCTACAGTGGCTAAGAACCAGTCACTCTGGTCAATAGCAGCTAGGGCTAGAGTGCAGTAGAGGTCAAAGCATAGACTCTCTGAGCTAGATCAAAGGTTGGTATAGCTTCTCTAATATTTTATAGCTTTATATCTGCTTTTGTGTTTCTAAAACAGAGAACTTAAAGCACATTTATGTTTGGAAAATAAAAGAATAAAAGAAAAAAATAATTAAGCATTTTGCATATCTTAGATATTCTTTTAAATTTTCCACTAGGCATTGCTAGGAACAGTGGCTTATGCCTGAAAGGTTTACCCTAGAATCCAACGTGCTTGATATTGTATGTTGTTTGCTTTTTTTGAGGCCCTTCTAGAGGCCATAGTTGCACGAGATAAAGTGTGCTCATACAAATCATAATAGTTCATTTATATTTTTGAATATTAAAATGTATTTTTGCACTTAGGCATATAAGAAAGATTCATTGCTGCTATATGATGTACTTTATGTTACACAAGCTTAAAATGAACACCACACATGCACATCTCATTTAAAACATCAGAGAGTTGGATTTCATCACCAACCTTCAAATCAGTCTAGTGACATTGGAATTCATCTGCTTCCACTGGTTTGCCCCCTAGAACTTCCTAGAAACTAATTGAGAAACTTACTTATAGTGACACTAAGTTACTTGTTTTCAAACTGTCTCCCACTATTGGAATAATTATTGGTTCAGAGTGGAAGAGCTAGGCGAACCCTCCATTGGGTCTTCAGCGGTGTACCCTAACTTCTTTTGAGAAAATCATGTTTGGCATGAGTGTACTTGATTTTCACTATGGATGAGTCTTCTCATTCTTAATCCAAGAACAATAGTAAATAAATCAAAATAACAACACATCAAAACACATCAAACAGATATTTGTTTGGAATTGTGTGGTCATTCCTAAATTGCAACTCAAAATATCAATTCATAAAACATGGTCAAAACAAGAAGTAAATACCCTTGATCTGATACTGAGGAAGAGGCAAAAAAGAATTGCAACACCTCAAGACTTACAAGAAACATATGAAATAGGTCTACCCACTGAAGGGTGGGAAACTAGAGCTACATCTAGTCATGGGAATCATATAGAAGAAACCCTTCACACAAAAGGAAAGATTCCCTTAGACTATGACCTCATAGGAATAAATGGCACCCCATGAAATCAGCCATGGAAAACAAGACAACTATATGGGTTGGATCGATTTCCTACTCAACCAACTCAAAGAACTGTAGCTACTGAGAACTCTACATCTAGAAGCTCATGAACTATGACTTCTAATCATACCTTCCAGTCTAGGGGTACCTCAGAGTAACCCCATAGACAATGCGTGGATTCTGATCTTAGGGATACTCAATAGTACATTGAACAAGTCACATTAACTAGCAAGAGTACATATACAACAAAAATCCCCTCGAGAAATCTATGAGTCAAGACAACAAGAACAGACTTAGACAAACATGAGTCTTCTATGATAGTGAAAACTGACCGAATGAGGCAGCTAGAAAATGCATTACGTAAAGAGCAAGATCTAGTGGAAGCTCTCAAACAAGAGAAACAAAGAGAAATACTCTTGCACCAACATGAGCAGCGTTTAAGAGAGCAAGCTGAGTGACTAGCTCTTAACAATTTACCAACAAATTGTGGTGACCAATAAAGAACAAGATACACTGAATCACCTAAGGAGAGGTGTACTAGACAAGATAGCCCACAATGAAACCCCCCAACAAATCATGAACGAAATCCAACTAATGGGGGGAGGGAAAACATAACAAACCAAGATCACAATCTTGAGTCCCCTTGTAGGAGGGAGGAAAATGAAACAAATCAAATGGATAGAGAGTTACCTCCATTTCCAATGCGAATAGGCTTACAAGAGGAGGAAATTTGTGCATCAAAGGTATTTCAAGAGCTTGCTGAAAAGATGAAAACCTTTGAGAAACAGGAGGCATCTGTAAGCCCTCATACATTTCCGTGTGCAGAACCGGGAAGCTTTTATAAGTGCACCACCTCTTCACAAAATGGGCACTCCTTGCCTATTTGTAATTTATAGTATCAAAATGGGTATCCCTAAGAGGGACCAACATGTAACCGAGCTTCAATATCAATAAAGAGATCCATATTTTGTTATTTCGTGTTATATGATTTTTCCTCTTGCCTTTCCATTTCATCTTGGGTATTTTAAATAGCATTGCAAGTAGGGTTTTATAAAAGGGATCGATGAGTGCGTTCTCAGGGTCGCTATAGTAGAATATTGAGTAGCAAGAGATACCACCTATGAAGCACTTTGGCTACAATACATACTAGTTGACATGGAAATTAAACAAACTCCAACCATGATATTCAATGACAATCAAGGAGTACTGAACCTGATCAAGAATCTGATCATACATGAAATAACAAACCATATAGAAGCACAATATCATTTCATTAAGAAAAAATTTTAGAATAAACACATCACCCTCAAGTATGTGCCTACAGAAGATCAGACAACAAATATCTTTATAAAGGCACTTGGGAAGATCAAATTTCAAAAATTCAGATATCATCTATGCAATTCAAAGGAATATCATACCCAAATAATGTAATACAGGGTGGTGTTATAATTAGATTATATTACATAATTTGGGTGATACTATGTAAATGTACCAAAGGTACATAGTTATGAATTTATATTACTTCAGGGGGAAGTTATCTAGTTACTTGAGAAACAAACAACATATGCACAAGTATCAGTATGCATGTGTGCAACATATCTCATTGTACAACTAGATGGAGTGTTGGACAAGGAACCCTTCTTCCTATATGAATGGGGTCATGGCTCACTTTATTTTGCATCACTTCTATTTTTAATTCAATAAGATGTTCTATTGCTTTCATCTCTTTCTCGTAGTGTAATGCAATGCTGCAAAAGCCATCACTTGAAGGGTTGCTAGAAAAAGGGTTGATTAAACCCAATGTGTCACCATGGGGTGCACTTGTTCTATTTGGAAAAAATAAATATGGTTCACTAAGTTTATGCATAGACTACAAATATTGAACAAAGAAACCATTAAAAAAATGTACCCTTTACCTAGGATTGAAGATCTGTTTGATAAACTTAAGGGTGCCACCATATTTTTAGAAATTGATTTAAAATCAAGATACCATCATTTGAGGATCCAAGAGGAGGATACTCACAAGACTACTTTGAAGACTAGGTATATAAACTATGAGTTCATAGTATTACAATTTGGATTGACCAATGCACCAATGATATTTATGAATCTAATGAACAATGTGTTCATGAAACATCTAGATCAGTTTGTATTGATATGTTTTGATGATATCTTGATATATTCCCAAAATAAGGAAGAACATGATAGGCATTTTAGAATCATGCTTGAGTTGCTAATGAAGAACCAACTCTATGGTAATTTTTCAAAGTGTGACTTTTATGTTCCAAAAGTGTAATATCTAGGGCATATCATATCTATAGAATGGGTAGATATAGATTCAAGTAAGATAGAGGCCATTTTGAGTTGGTCATCACCTATTAATGTGACTGAAGTGCAAAGCTTCATGGGTATGATAAGATATTATAGGTATTTTATGAAGGATTATTCCAAAATAGCCTACTCTATCACTAACCTTCAAAGAGAAGGTAAGGAATACAAGTAGATAGACAAGTGTGAATTTTCTTTTGAGTTGCGTAAGTAGAAGCTTAGTATTACACTTGTTCTTGAAATTCTAGATCCTCAAGGGAAATTTTTTAATTTTTACTAATTCTTATTTGGAGGGTTTGGGAGGAGCTTTATCCTAGGATGATTCAGTCATAGCATATGATTTTAGGAAAATCAATAAAAATGAGGTAAACTATGCTATGCATTATTTAGATCTAGCAATAAGTATGCACACTCTTAAGATCTAGTAGCATTACCTACTAGGAAATGTTTTTGAGTTGAGGACCGATTATCAGAGTCTAAGGTATATCTTTAATGCTAGATAAATAAGATGGGTCAAGTTCCTAGAAGAGTATGACTTTGGTATAGAGTATATCAAAGGTAAGGAAAATAAGGTTGCTAATACCTTAAGTAGAAGGTATATAGTTGCATTGATCTGTATTCATGTGGACTTAATGGACCAAGTCAAGAAAATGCAATCTCAAGACTAGTATTGCAATGAAATTTAGGCTAAAATGGAAATAAATCCTAGAGAGAACAAGTATTTTAGCATAAAATATGGTCTTTTGTGCTTTAAATATAGGGTACTTATACTCAAAAATGATGAATTAAGGAGATTGATCATGTAAGAAGCACATATATTTCCTTAGTACACTCACCTAGGTGGGGCTAAAATAAGGAATAATATGAAAAAGACCTTCTATTGATCAGGTATGAAGAGAGATATCATTGATTTTGTTTCTCAATGCATGGAATGCTAGAAAGTTAAAGTTGAGCATAGGCATCAGACAGGACAATTATACCCACGTGATATACCAATGCAAAAATATGTCATATCTATGGAAGTTATTGTGGGATTACCTAAGAATAGGTACCAACATGACACAATAATTATGGTGGTCAATAAGTTGACCAAGTTTACATACTTTATACCTAGTAGTACCAAGGATTATACTCTAGTGGTGGTAAATACATTTTCCAAAGAGGTATTCAGGTTGCATGGGTTTCCTGAGGTAATCATCTCAAACAGGGACTCCAAATTTATATCTGATTTTTGGTAAGCTCTTCATCATGCAATTAGCACAAAGCTGAATATAAGTTTTGCATATCATTTGAAAAAATATGGTCAAATATAAATGGTAAACAAAGTATTTAAGTATATGCTTCACATGTACTGCATGGACCAAAATATTTTTGTATCTAGTAGAGTTTGCTTATAATAATGTTTATTATGCTTCCTTAAATATGGCCCTGTTTGAAGCCTTGTATGGTAGGATATGTAGAGCTCCTCTATCTTAGGATAACATAAAGGATTAGATTATCATTAGATCTAATGCAGTACAAGTGGTGGAGGAACAACTCAATATGATCAGACAAAGGCTTCAAGAAACCACTGATTATTAGAAGAGCTATGCTAATATTAAAATATTACCTAGAGAATTCTCTATAGGATATAGAGTATTATTAAGAGTTAAATGCATGAAAACCACCATCAATCCTACTAAGTTGGATCTCTAATATGTTGAGCCTTTTGAGATCATTGAAAAGATAAGTCCAGTAGCCTATCATCTTGCCTTGCCACCTAACCTATCAAAACTCCATGACATTTTTCATGTATTCCTTATTAAGAAGTATATTCCTGATCCTAATCATGTGTTGGATGTTTTAAAATTGTAGATGGAAGATCCTCTGGTCATTGAGGTAAAACCAGTGAAGATTCTAGAGTTCCAAAATAATGAGGAAACAAACTGTAGAATAGTGCAATATCCAACGGGACCAATATTCTGAGAAAAGTTCCACTTGAGAAAAATGGATGAGATGAAAATAAAATTTTATTATTTATTTTAATATAAATGTAATGTAAAATTTATTGCAAGAAAAAATACACAAAATACTATGTTTAGTCCAAGGGGGATAGTATGTCATGACCCACATTGGTCGGACTTATTTATGAGATGAATTTTGTATTAATGTGATGATTCAATGCTTAGTACTAGTTGTATTATGAATGTTTATTTGCAATTAATGTTTTTTTTTTATATGAGAATACGATACTACTAATATTTTGTATGTTTGTAGGACTAGGTACTCTTGTAGGTGGATGAGGAAGTTGACCACCAAGAACTAAATACCAAAAAAGGGAAATTATGGTCAGTGTAAATTGATGATAGCTCCTAGGTAAAATCCACCTGCATTTAGATTGCATTCATATGATTGTGTTTGAAGGTAATAATCATCAACTAAATCCATCCATAGCAAAAGTTGATAACCTAGAAGTTATTGTAAACTCTTTTACATAAAGGATATGGGCAATAGGGAATGGTGGTGTATTACTCCATTTTGTTTTGGTTTATGTGTGTTTACCTTCTTTGCACACGTGATTGGTTGCTTCGTAAGATAAAAGTTTTATTGATGAAAATAATTTGATTAAATTACTTTATTTTTCTAATGTTGTATTTATATTAATAATATCGACTTATTAATATTTATGGTTATATTTTATAACTAACATTATAAAAGCAAACATTAATATTATGGAAACATTAACGTGATAAATGGAGGACGACATGATACTCATTTTGGAAGGAAATATTATTTAAAAATAAATAAAATAAGAAAAATATTATTAATATTATGAAATAGATTTTTTTATTAATATAAATTTTAAAATAAAATTAATTCGGGTGGTTAAAGAGTTCGGTTCATGGGAGGACCATATTCTTGCTCCTTAAAACCATGTTGAAAAATAAACCAAGGAGAAAAAAAGGAGGAAGCAAAAGGAGAACAAGGAAGAGAACAACATTTTGTAAGAAAAGAAGGAAGGCTTGAAGTTTCAAATGAATGAGATATTATCACTGGATCTTTGAAAGAGGTAATATCGTTTTGATATATATAGTTTAAAAAGTAAGTATTTGCTTTCATCAATGAAAATATGGAATAATCTCTTTTTGCTTACTCTACTCTTTAAATGAATTACCTTGTTGTTGTGTGTTGTATGAGTGTATCCTCTAAATGTTACGTTTGATTATTTTATCAATAGTTTTAGGGTTTAAAACTATTGATTAAAATAAAAGGGTTTCAATAGGTAATGTTACGTTTGATTATTTTAACAATAGTTTTAGGGTTAAAAGCTATTGATTAAAATGAAATATTTTTATTAAGTAATGTTACGTTTGATTATTTTATCAATAGTTTTAGGGTTAAAAGCTATTGATTAAAAAGAAATAAATTCATTAAATAATGTTACATTTGATTATTTTATCAATAGTTTTAGAGTTGAAAGCTTTTGATTAAAATAAAAGGTTTTCATTACATAATGTTATGTTTGATAATTTTATCAATAGCTTTAGGGTTAAAAATTTATTGATTAAAATGAAATATATAAATATGTAGAATAATTATTTGTTATAAGGAAATAAGAGAGCTTTCTTATATTATGTTAAAAGAAAAACATAGATGTTTTATTTTATAAAAGATAATTTTATATTTGTTTATGAAAATTAATGAAGATTAAAATGGACTTGGAGTCCAATGATATTAAGGAAATTTATGGGAGTTTTCTTAGAAATATATGGAATTGTATTGTGGAAATACATTGTTTTTGCTTAAAATAGAATTAATTAGATGGGATATGGAGTCCTATTTTTATTGGGGAAAATTATGGGGTTTTCCTCCTTTGTATTCTTTATAAAGAGTTAGAGAGATGAAAGACAGAAATATATATGTTGTGTTTACTAGATGCATTGAAAAGAATTGCATCTAGGATTGTATTTTCAATTGGAGGAGTTATCCTAATCCCTTAAACTATCCATTTCTTAGTAAAATGCAAGGACCTCAGCATGTAAATATTTCAATAAGAAGAGTTATTTATGGTTGTTGAGAAGCATTCTCTTTGTGTTTAATATATAACTAGAAGAAATAGTGATTTTTGGACAAAGCTTAAATGAATATATTTGGATTATTTAATGGATTTTATTATGGATAAAAACATTATAAAATGAATTTGATCATTTGAAGATATTCATATATTGATAATTTAGGTAAAGTTTATACTATTTCATTAGGAGATTCCAATTCTTCTTATAGAATGATAAGATGTTTCTATGAATGGCAAAAAAAAACAAAATATGAATGGATGGTATATGGAGTTTGTTAGATGATTATGCTTGTGGAATTAGGATATTCTATGATGGTGTAAATCATATTTTATTGAAGAACACAAGCTTATAGTGAGAGAAGGGGGTGAAAAGTATAAGATAATTTTTTTCCTTTCAAACCAATAACTACAATAATATGAATGCAATAATAAATCAATGCATAATTTCCATACACATAAGAGATAATGTTTTTATGTGGAAACATCCTTTTGGGAGAAAACCACGATAAACTATTGCTTATATTTTCTTCAACAAATTTCATGGGCACCAATCCATAAGAGACACCAATTCCCTGTACACGTTTGTGGGCACCAACCCATAGGAGACACCAATACCCTATACAATTTCATGGACATAAATCCATAGGAGACACCAATCCCTTATACAAGTTTGTAGGCACCAACCCACAGGAGACACCAATCCCCTATACAAGTTCATCGACACCAATCCACAAGAGACATCAATCCCCTTATACAAGTTCACGGGCACAAACCCACAGGACACACCAATCCCCTATACAATTTTGTGGACACCAATCCATAGGAGACACCAATACGCTATACAAGTTTGTGGACACCAATCCCCTATACAAGTTTATGGACACCAATATAAAGGAGACACTAATCCCCTATACAAGTTCATGGAAACTAATCCATAGGAGACACCAATCCCCTATACAATTTCATGGACACCAATCCATATAAGACACAAATCCCCTACTGCAAGTTTTTCTCCAATATTTGATTATAAATACTGCTCAATTATACTCTCAAAACTGATTAAAACTCTGCTTAGATCTACTTCAAGATTTGATCAATAATGGCATCAAATTCTTCACATTTTCTTAAGTTTAATTTCTTCAACTAAAAGTAATTCAGATATATTCTACCCAAAATTCATTTAACTTCTTGCGTGTTGAATTAGAGATGCTAATACCTTGCTTTTATTCCACTATCATGTGCACCTTTTCTTCTTCTTGAGATGGCTGAATTGTCCTTCCTTTTTAATTAAATACCTGGGTTAACATGTTCACTTAATCCTCTTACTCTATTCTTTGATACCTTGACTTGTTTCAAATATGTGCTCTCTCAATCTGCCTCAATAATGATGATCTTCCGTTTTTATGTGCCTTCCAAATCTACCTTAACAAAATGATTTTCTTTTTGTATGTGCCTTCCAAATCTACCTTAATAAAATGATTTTCCCTTTTGTATGTGCCTTCCAAATCTGCCTTGACAAAATGATTTTCCTTTTGTATGTGCCTTCCAAATATGTCTTAACAATATGACTTTCCTTTATTTTACCTTTTAAAAAAAACTTTCATACATAAAATCCTTGGTGCTTCAATAATACAGTCAGTTTTGTCATTGTTGAGCAAGGAGTTGCAAGAGTTTTGTCATTGTTGTCAACACAGTCAGTTAGATCCAATGATACAGTGGACAGGCAGTTCAGAAGTCATTCAGATGTCGAGAGACAGAAGTTCAAAGGTTATTCAGAACATGGATAGTGAGTTTCCCAGAAGACCATAGTTGCCTTTTTGCAGAAAATCAAAGAAAAAGACAAGTAAGAAAACTGTCGCGATATCGCGACATGTTTTCTGTCATGATTTTGCGACATGTCGGAGGAGAGAGAAGGCGCAAAGAAAATTGTCGTGATTTCGTGACATGGACTAGGAGAGAGAAAGTGCAAACAAAATTGTCACGATTTCGCGACATGGCCGAGGAGAGAGAAGACGCAAGGAAAACTGTCACGATTTCGTGACATGTTCGGAAGAAAAGTGCTAAGGAAGAAAACTATCACGATTTCGCGACATGTTTGGAAGAAAATGCGCTAAGGAAGAAAACTGTCATGATTTCATGACATGTTCGGAGAAAAAGCTCCAAGGAAGAAAAGTGTCACGATTTCGCGACATGTCGGGTTTTCGCGACCCGAAGAGGAGAGAGAATGTACGAAGGCAAGTATGTCACGATTTCGTGACATGTTATGTTTTCGCGGGCGAAAGTCAGAAAAGAAGCCAAGGCAGTGAAAGTGTCACGATTTCGTGACATGTTCCATTTTCGCTGGTAGCTGAGAAGAAAAGCGTACGGAAGCCAAAAGTGTCACGATTTTGCGACAAGTTGCAAGAAAAGCCATCGAAAGCTGAAAGCGTCGTGATTTCGCGACAGGATGAAAGGAAAATGTACGGATGGAAAAAGTGTCACGATTTCATGACGAGCAGCAGTGAAGTAGCTAGCAGGATGAAGATGTCGCATTTTCGTGACATGTCACGGTTTCGCGACTCTAGGAGGAGAGAGACTGTACGGTGCCAGAAATGTCACGATTTCATGACAAAAGCGGAGAAGAAGGCCTAGAAGCAAAAAGGGTCACATTTTCACGACAAGAGTGAGGATGACGTCAGCGAAAGTTAGAAGTGTCACGATTTCGTGACAAGAACGGTGGCAAAGCTATCAAAGGCCAAAAGTGTCATGATTTCACGACAACAAGGACAAGAAGGCATACGGATGTAAAAGGTGTCACGATATCGCGACATGTTGGAGTTTCACGAGGAAAGCTATAGAACCAGAGAGACGGTTGAAGCCGATAGAGTTAAATTTGGGCTGACGAAGATTAGGGTTTTGGAGCCGACATTCATTAGGGTTTTGGAGCCGACATTTATTAGGGTTTTTCAGCCGACGTTCTTTAGGGTTTGTTCTTGAAATTTCATCTATAAAAGGAGGGCTACTTCGAGTTTGAAGATGACTTGAGTGTGAAGAATTTTTGTGTATGCAAAATTCGCAGTGAGCAGAGAGTGAGTCACTTCGATTCGAGCTATGTCTAAAGCGATAGTTCATTTGTGTTGAAGTGAAGTGTGCATATCGAATCTTCATGAATTAAGTGCACAGGGTGCAGAGGTTGAGTCACACAGATCTAAGTGCGAAGTGATAGCACGTAGAGAATAGCAGAAGGTGCGAATTAAGTCTACTGTGCGAATAAAGTGAATCGTGTCGAATCAAGTCAAGTGTGAATTAATAGCACATAGAAAGCAAAAAACCGCAAAGGAGCAGAGGTGATCGATCGACTGTTTAGCAGCAGAGAGTGCAAAGCAATATCGTAGAAGCAGTCCTAGTGTGAAGCATTTTTGCAGAAGAAATAGAGTGCATAGAAACTGCAGACTATGGGAAATAAGGTGAAAGTATTATTCTGTTATTTTCATTATTTTCATTGAAGTCCAAGTTGCAGCTTGGCATAAGGAGTTGGTGCTTCTTTCCAGTAGGTGCTGGTAAATTAGGAGTTGGTGCTCCATTCCATTTGATACAGATAAATCTAAGGGGTTGGTGCTCCTTCTAGTTGGTCTTTGGTAAATGATATTGTAAAGTTGTAGCTTTGCAAAGGCTGGATTTGGATGGTAGTCCAAGCAGTCATTTTTGAGGAGTAGCCACATTGGTGAACCTCGTTAAATGTCGTGTTGTGTGTAATGCTTTCTTACTGTATTTGATTTATCTGTTCATTAGTTTTAAACTGCTGCTGGTTTTAGAGCTGAATATTTAAAGTTTTAAAGATCACACTGATTCACCCCCCTCTCAGTGTCACTGTGATTACAACAATTGGTATCAGAGCAAGGTTCCTATACAGGCTCAATCAGCTAGGGTGTTCCTGGTAGTGACGCTATGGCAGGTGGTGAAGGTTTCTCCTCAAACAAAGCACCATTGTTTGATGGAACAAATTATGTGTTCTGGAAAATTAGGATGCAGACTTATCTCCGAGCTTTGGGATTTGACATCTGGAATGCAGTAGTTAATGGCTACACAGCTCTTGCCACTGCTCCAACCGACAACACCGATAAAAAGGCTTTTGAAAATGACTCTAAAGCAAAAAATGCCATCATGTGTGGATTAGTGGACAGTGAGTTGGTCAAAATCATAAATTGTGAATCAGCAAAAGATGTTTGGGACAAACTAGAAAATATTCATGAGGGAGATGACAAGATCAAGGAAGCTAAGCTACAAACTCATCGAGCTCAATTCGAATCACTAAAAATGACCAACGATGAGAACATAGAAGCCTTCATGCAGAGGGTAAATGGAATCACTAATTCTATCAGAGGTCTCGGCGAAGAGTTGGATGATGCTACTATTGTGAAAAAGGTTTTAAGGTCACTTCCCCAAAGGTTTGATTCTAAAGTCTCTGCCATAGAAGAAGCTAAAGACTTAAATCACTTTAGTATGGATGAGATGCATGGTTCCTTGATGGCTTATGAAATGAGAATAGGAAGGTCTAATCCCACAGACAGAGAAGCAGCATTTAAAGCCCTAAAAGGTAAAGACACAAAACAAGACTCTGAAGAAGAAGAAACTTTAGATGAAATGGAAGCAAATTTTGTCAAAAAATTGAGAAAGGGCAAAGGAAAGTATAGAGGAAAGCTTCCTTTTAAATGTTTCAACTGTGGAGGCATTGGACACTTTGCAACCAAATGTCCTCTCAATGACAAGAACAAAGGTGAAGAAACTCCGCATCAAGAAAGAAGTGAATGGAGGAAGAAATCAAACTTCAAAAAAGGGAATTTCAAAAAGAAAAGTTTTATCTCCCGAAATGCAGATTCTTCAGAGGACAACTCTAGTGAAGACTCTGAAGAAGGAACAGGTGAAGCTCTATTTATGGCATTTGAAGTAGAAAAATCAGAAGAGGCAGAAAACCTAGAAAAGAGAGAAGGTATGAACTCTAAAGTGTCTATTGAAAAAGCTGAGGCTGAAGTTGATCTAGAAGGTGAGCTGGTTTCTGCTCTTGTAGAATGGAAATCTGAGAAAAGAAAGAATAAAAAACTATCAAGAAATCTTGAGGATGCAAATGACATTATAACCAGTCTAAAAATATAGTCAGAAGAGTACAAGAAAATGTTCGAAGATCTTGAAGTTCAGGTAACCATGAAGATAGATTACTGTTGTAAACTAGAAGAAGAAAATGTTGGTCTTCGAATACAGATACAAGAGCTGGATCAAAAAATTAGCTGCCACTACAAACGTGAAGAAAGTTCGATGAAGCTGGACAAAATCCTAAGCGATCAAAGACCCATAGGCATCAAATTCGGTCTGGGCTTTATTGAAGGAGAATCATCCAACGAACCAAAAGCCAGAAATGTTGAATCTATAAGGAGTGAAGATAAGAAACAGGCTGTTGAAAGTAATCATGCAAAAGAAAGCAGTGATGCCAGGCCTGAAAGAAGAACTGACAATGATGGCTTTACCAAGGTCACACATCAAAAGAAAAGAAGATCTATGGCTCATTCAACAACCTGGCAAAGACCATATTTCAGGTTCAATCATTACTTTTCTGGTTTCTGTTTCAAATGTAATGGTTATGGACATAAAATTGTAGACTGCAAGTATAATGCAGGACCAAGAAGTTTCACTAGTAGAAATACTTTTGCTCCTTTAATAAATTATGCAGTAGAATGCTTTAATTGTCATAACTTTGGGCATATTGCAAGAAATTGTCGTAGTATCTCTGTTTCAAGTCAATCTCAAAAAAGAAGAGTTCAACATTATAGGTCAAAACAAAATAGAAATCTTTCTGAAATAGATTCACAAGATACTGGAAAGGGGAAATCCAAGCTAGAGCCTAATACCATAGTCAAAACAGAGTGGAAACAGAAAGAACAGCTCAGGGAAGAAAAGGAATCTTTAATAGTGCAGACAGCTTTCAAGGCTCAGAATAAATGTGTACCATGGATTCTTGACAGTGGTTGCTCAAGTCATATGATAGGTGATAAACAGAAGTTTGAAAGACTACAAAAATATGAGGGTGGCTCTATAAAGTTCAGAAATAATGATGGAGCCAAGATTATCGGAAAAGGGTCAGTTAGAATTAGTGATGGGAAAATCAAGTCAGAAGAAGTTTTGTTTGTGGATGGTCTAAAGCACAACTTGTTGAGTGTCAGTCAGATTTGTGATAAAGGACATGAAGTAGTTTTCAAGAAGCAAGGCTGTGAAGTCAGAAAAATTAACAATGGGAAACTGATAGCAACTGGATCAAGGACGTCTGGAAACTTGTACACACTCTCAGAAACATCAGAAGGTACTTGTTTCATTGGATAGGAAGAAGAAAACTGGATGTGGCACAAGAGGCTTGGGCACATAAGCTTCGATAATCTGATAAAAATTAGCTCGAAACAGGCTGTGAGAGATATTCCTGCAATTAGAAAACCTTCAAATAGCATTTGTGCTTCTTGTCAAAAGGGAAAGCAAACCAGAATCTCTTTTAAAACAAAAGAGTATCACACTAGCAAACCTTTGGAACTCATACATACAGACTTATGTGGACCCATGAGAACACAGAGCATAAATGGAGACAAATACTTTATGTTGTGTATCGATGATTATTCCAGAATGACTTGGATATTTTTCTTGAAGAATAAAATAGAAGCTTTTGAAATGTTCAGGTCTTTCAAACATCTAGTTGAGAATGAAACAGGGAAAAGGATCAAATGTTTACGGTCAGATAGAGGAGGAGAATTCATCTCAGATGAATTTATAGAATACTGTGAAAAACATGGCATCAGGAGACAATTTTCAGCAGCTAGAACACCCCAGCAGAATGGTGTGGTAGAAAGAAAGAACAGAACAGTACAGGAAATGGCTCGCACTATGCTGGAAAAAAATAAAATAGCAGATAGATTCTGGAAAGAAGCAGTCCATACTACAGTATATATCCAAAACAGATACATGCTGAGAACTCATGAAAGCAAAACACCCTATGAGTTGTGGTTCGGTAGAAAAGCAACAGCAAAACACCTCAAAGTTTTTGGTTGTAAGTGTTACATCAAAAAAATAGATGATAATCTTGGGAAATTTGAGAATAGAGCAGATGAAGGTGTCTTTGTTGGCTATTCTTCAAAAAGTAAAGCTTACAAATGCTACAACAAGAGACTCAAGAAAATTGTGGATAGTGCAGACGTTAAATTTGATGAAGGTGGGGAACGGTCAGCTGACTTTGAGGAAAACTATCCAATCTATGAAGATGTCATTGAAGGAGATGAGGTAAATGAAGCAGGAAACAAACCTACTCTTGATTCAGATGATTTAACCGATGACTCAGAAGCGCAAGAAAATAAGAAATTTAGAACAGGCAGCTGGCAGAAAAATCATCCAAGAGATCAAATAATTGGAGATCCCACAGCTGGTGTTCAGACAAGAAGGAAAGTAATAAGTAATTACTCTCTTTTATCCAGCATTGAGCCCAAAAACATAGATGAAGCAAGCAAAGATGATAGCTGGATGAAGGCAATGAATGAAGAATTAGATCAGATTGAAAAGAACAAAACTTGGGAATTAGTACCCAGACCTACAGATAAGAATGTAATCGACACAAAATGGATATTTCGAAACAAATTAAATGAAGACGGGCAGGTCATTAGGAATAAAGCAAGACTGGTTTGTAAAGGCTATGCACAGGTTGAAGGCATTGATTTTGAGGAGACTTTTGCACCGAGTGGCCGGACTCGAAGCAATCAGAATGTTTCCGGCCTTAGCAGTCCACAAGAACTTCGGAGTTTATCAGATGGATGTAAAATCTGCCTTTTTAAATGGGAAACTTGAAGAAGAAGTCTATATTGAACAACCAGATGGTTTTCAAATTAGTAAAGATCCCAACCTTGTCTGCAAATTAAAGAAAGCTTTATATGGATTAAAACAAGCACCACGGGCATGGTATGCAAGGCTAGACAACTATCTCTCTCAACAAGGATTCAAGAAAGGTTTGGTGGACAGTAATCTGTATGTGAAAATAGAAGGTGGGCATCTCATAGTTCTTGTTGTCTATGTCGATGATATCATATTTGGCAGCAGCAAAGATGAATCGTGTAAAGACTTAGCAAACAAGATGCAGAATGAATTTGAAATGTCTATGATTGGTGAACTGTCTTATTTTCTTGGGTTACAAGTTAATCAAAATGAGAAAGGCATATTCATTTCCCAAATCAAATATGTGAAAGAGATGCTAAAGAGGTTCACAATGGAGGACTGTAAGCCGAGTTAGCACTCCCATGACAACAGTGCGCAAGTTGAGCAAAGAAGACAAATCTCCACCGAGTAGATCAAACCATGTACGAGATCAATGATAGGAAGCTTACTATATTTAACAGCTACCAGACCTGATATTCTATAGGCAGTTTGCATGGTAGCAAGATTTCAGGCCAGTCCCAAAGAGACTCATGTAATAGCTGTAAAAAGGATTCTTCGATATCTCAAAGGCACCATGGAGTATGGGTTGTGGTATCCAAAAGGCAAAGACTTCACTCTTATATCATATTCAGATGCAGATTGGGCAGGTTGTGTTGATGATAGGAAGAGTACAAGTGGAGGTGCTTTTTATCTTGGTGACGAGGTTGGTTGCTTGGCACAACAAGAAACAAGAGTCAATTTCTTTATCAACAACTGAGGCAGAATATATTGCAGCAACAACTTGTTGTACACAAGTTTTGTGGATGAAACAAACTTTGAAAGATCTTGGTATTAATTTCAGTGAACCAATATCAGTTAAGTGTGATAACACCAGTGCAATTAACATCTCCAAGAATCCAATAATGCACTCACGGACAAAACACATTGCTATAAGGTATCATTTCTTGAAGGAGAAAGTTGCGGAAGGAGAAGTTAAATTGGATTTTGTCCCAACCACGGAACAAGTAGCGAGATATTTTTACAAAACCATTGCCCAAGGAAGTGTTTGAGTACCTTCAAAGCAAATTAGGAGTAGTCACACTTCCCAAGAAGTGACTAGCTACGGGGATCACTTTCTCAGGGGGAGCATTTGAATATTTGCCTATTCCTTTGCTCATGATCATAATTTGTGCTAAGTGCAACAAATTGTGCCTGAGAATTGTATGTATGGACTCAGGGGGAGTCTGCAGTAGCCCTTTGGTATTATTGACAAAGGGGGAGAAGAGTTCCAGGAATTTACACGGGTGTTGCCAACAATTCCAAAGGGGGAGATTGTTGAGCAAGGTGTTGCAAGAGTTTTGTCATTGTTGTCAACACAATCAGTTAGATCCAATGATGCGGTGGACAAGCAGTTCAGAAGTCATTCAGATGTAGAGGACAAAAGTTCAAAGGTTATTCAGAACATGGACAGTGAGTTTCCCAGAAGACCATAGTTGCCTTTTTGCAGAAAATCAAAGAAAAAGACAAGTAAGAAAACTGTCGCGATATCGCGACATGTTTTCTGTCGTGATTTCGCGACATGTCGGAGGAGAGAGAAGGCGCAAAGAAAATTGTCATGATTTCGCGACATGGACTAGGAGAGAGAAAGTGCAAACAAAATTGTCATGATTTCGTGACATGGCCGAGGAGAGAGAAGACGCAAGGAAAACTATCGCGATTTCGTGACATGTTCGGAAGAAAAGTGCTAAGGAAGAAAACTATCATGATTTCGTGACATGTTTGGAGAAAATGTGCTAAGGAAGAAAACTGTCGCGATTTCGTGACATGTTCGGAGAAAAAGCTCCAAGGAAGAAAAGTGTCACGATTTCACGACATGTCGGGTTTTCGCGACCCGAAGAGGAGAGAGAATGTACGAAGGCAAGTATGTCGCGATTTCGCGACATGTTATGTTTTCGCGGGCGAAAGTCAGAAAAGAAGCCAAGGCAGTGAAAGTGTCGCGATTTCGTGACATGTTCCATTTTCGTTGGTAGCTGAGAAGAAAAGCGTACGGAAGCCAAAAGTGTCACGATTTCGTGACAGGTTGCAAGAAAAGCCGTCGAAAGCTGAAAGCGTCGCGATTTCGTGATAGGATGAAAGGAAAATGTACGGATGGAAAAAGTGTCACGATTTCGCGATAGGCAACAGTGAAGTAGCTAGCAGGATGAAGATGTCGCATTTTCGTGACATGTCGCGGTTTCGCGACTCTAGGAGGAGAGAGACTGTACGGCACCAGAAATGTCACGATTTCATGACAAAAGTGGAGAAGAAGGCCTAGAAGCAAAAAGGGTCACATTTTCATGACAAGAGTGAGGATGACGTCAGCGAAAGTTAGAAGTGTCACGATTTCACGACAAGAATGGTGGCAAAGCTATCAAAGGCCAAAAGTGTCATGATTTCGCGACAGCAAGGACAAGAAGGCGTACGGATGTAAAAGGTGTCACGATATCGTGACATGTTGGAGTTTCACGAGGAAAGCTACAGAACCAGAGAGACGGTTGAAGCCGACAGAGTTAAATTTGGGCCGACGAAGATTAGGGTTTTGGAGCCGACATTCATTAGGGTTTTGGAGCCGACATTTATTAGGGTTTTTCAGCCGACGTTCTTTAGGGTTTGTTCTTGAAATTTCATCTATAAAAGGAGGGCTACTTTGAGTTTGAAGATGACTTGAGTGTGAAGAATTTTTGTGTATGCAAAATTCGCAGTGAGAAGAGAGTGAGTCACTTCGATTCGAGCTATGTCTGAAGCGATAGTTCGTTTGTGTTGAAGTGAAGTGTGCATATCGAATCTTCGTGAATTAAGTGCGTAAGGTGCAGAGGTTGAGTCGCATAGATCTAAGTGCGAAGTGATAGCGCACAGAGAATAGCAGAAGGTGCGAATTAAGTCTATTGTGCGAATAAAGCGAATCGTGTCGAATCAAGTCAAGTGCGAATTAATAGCGTAGAAAGTAGAAAACCGCAAAGGAGCAGAGGTGATCGATCGACTGTTTAGCAACGAGAGAGTGCAAAGCAATATCGTAGAAGCAGTCCTAGTGCGAAGCATTTTTGCAGAAGAAACAGAGTGCATAGAAACTACAGACTGTGGGAAATAAGGTGAAAGTATTATTCTATTATTTTCATTATTTTCATTGAAGTCCAAGTTGCGGCTTGGCATAAGGAGTTGGTGCTTCTTTCCAGTAGGTGCTGGTAAATTAGGAGTTGGTGCTCCATTCTATTTGATACGAGATAAATCTAAGGGGTTGGTGCTCCTTCCAGTTGGTGTTGGTAAATGATATTGTAAAGTTGTAGCTTTGCAAAGGCTGGATTTGGATGGTAGTCCAAGCAGTCATTTTTGAGGAGTAGCCACATTGGTGAACCTCGTTAAATGCCATGTTGTGTGTAATGCTTTCTTGCTGTATTTGATATATCTGTTCATTAGTTTTAAACTGCTATTGGTTTTAGAGCTGAATATTTAAAGTTTTAAAAAGATCACACTGATTCACCCCCCTCTCAGTGTCACTGTGATTACAACATTCATATATAAAATCCTTGGTGCTTCAATAAGTTTTTGATTCCCTTTATTTTATCTTTTATGAAGAAACTTTCATACATAAAATACTTAACAATACTTTACAATAAAAGTGCATTTTCAAATATAAATAAAAGCACACTTATCACAACTTCCCGAGGTAGGTATCTATTACTATATTGTTTACCAAAATATTTTGACTTGCACATGACTCAAACCAGGGTTATGCATAAGCACGAAATATTGTAAATTAGCTCTATTTAGGATTTTCAAAATTTTAAATTGGCTAATTTTGGATCCTTTCACTGGGGCCCATTCACCCAAAATTTATGGGATGGAAGTTTTTTTGGGATAAATTCGCCCACCATTGATAATAATTATCCTATTTTTATTTTAATTCACCGACTACTTTCGCCCCATTCCATGGACAATTCACCTTCAAATTATAAATTATTTTGTGTTTCCCACCCAAATTGCCTCATATACTACTCGTATATATATTATAAGGGGTATCAATAAACATACATCTAAAATACTCTAACTCAAAAAAGCTCTAAAACAATGAAAAACTTGACAAGGTTGCAGAGAAGTGTTTGTTGACATAAGTTGATCAGTTGTAGAGGAGTGTCGATCGGCATATGACTATCGGTTGTAGAGAAGTGTCGATCGACTTAGGATAATTGGCATAAGCCAATCGGTTGCAGAGGAGTGTCGGTCGACATATGTCAATCAGTCGTAGTGAAGTGTCTATAGGCATAAGTCGATCAGTTATAAAGGTGTGTCTATCGACATAATTTGATCAGTTGTAGAGAAGTGTCGATCAACATAAGCTAATCGATTGCAAAAAAGTATTTATAGATATAAACTGATCAGTTACAGAGAAGTGTCTATCGACATAAGTCGATCAATTGTAAAGATGTTTTGGTCGGTATAAGTCGATCAGTTGCAAAGATGTGTCGGTCAACATAATTTGATCAGTTGTAAAGAAGTGTCTATTGGTATAAGTCGATCCATTGCATAGATGTGTCTGTTGGTATAAGCTAATCGGTTGTAGAGACGTGTTGATCAACATAAGCCAATAAATTATAGAGATGTGTCTATCGGCCTAAGCAAATCGATTATAGAGGAGAAACTGTTGATATAAGCTGATTGGTTGTAGAGGAGAGACTATCAAAAAAAATTGATCGATTGTAGAGATGTGTCTATCAGCCTAAGCCAATTGGTTGCAGAGGAGAAACTATCGGTATAAGTCGATTAATTACAAAGGAGAGATTGTCAAAAAAATCCTATCAGTTGCAGAGGCATGTCTGTGGTCCTAATATGACTATTAAAATAGGTAGAGTATTTTTCTTCCATTGTTCTTTATCCAAAGCTCTTTTTCTTCAATTTAATTAGCATTGTAGGTGCACTATATGCAACTATGGTAGACAACTATCAATGTCATATGGTTGTGTGTCATGAGCATTTTCCTTATTAGAGATTGCTTCTTGTCTCTTAGATTATATTTCATAGGCAGTGTAGAAGCATTATCGACAATTATGGTTGATAAGTATCCATGTCATGTTGTGTGTTAGGAGCATTTTCTTGTCAGAGACTGCTTCTTGTCTTTTAGATGTTATTCTACAGGGCAGCGTAGGTTCATCTTGAGGGATGTATGCTATTTTCCTTTAATTTCATATACATTTCCTAACATCTGAAGGTTTTTTCTTTACAGATACAATGTCACCTATTGAATATAGAAATAAGGGAGTCCAATATTCTTGTAAAAAAATAATTCTAAAATATTTTACACAAATATCAAAATGCAGTGAGGCATCAATCTCTACATATTCTACACAACATGCAGGTATAAACATATTTTACCATCAAATTTTTAATATTTCTCTGTTATTCTTAAATATAAAGCCTTTATTTATTAATATATAAATTGTTGTCTTCTTATCTACCTCTTTTTAAATTCTTTGTAAAATTGTATTATGTTAATTCTTTAAAATAGTGCATTTTTTACATCAAAAAATGATAGAGAACACCAAACATTGAATGCAATAAACATTGTTGAACCTGATGTGCGTTCACTCGAAGATATTCCAGCAAATGAGATGGGACCACATGATAATTTTTCTAATAATGACATTCAACAACCACTTTAGGAGATTTTAAATTCAAACACATCAACCAAAAAATAAAATGATAGTACAATTAAAATGCAGACCTCTGAAGAATCTTGTAGTAAAAAATATAAACATAAAAATATAAGCGAATGGACTATTGGAAGGGATTTTTAAAATGAATGGGCATGGTTATACCCCTTTATTGGGCGATATGAGAAACAAAATGTGTGTAAATGCATTATTTATACATGGAATTTGGGAAATGATCATTTATTACAAAATAATAAAGACACAATAGAAAAACACTATGGGAAATTTTACATCAAAGAAATATGAAGTGATGGAAAAATTAACAGATATCATAGGTGGAAGGATGCATCAAAATGTGTGCATGTGAGATATGCACTTGAATATGAAAAAGCAATGAAACAACAACAAACTCTCATTGAGAAGGGTGGAACAATCGAGGCACAATTTCAAAAAATTAATAAGACTATATTGACCTCAAAGAAATTGTAGCTTGTAATTGTATACAGTATTCTAAAAAAAAGTCGACCCATGTCTAATTTTGCTGATTTTAAGCAACTACTTCAACTAGCCAATGTGCAAAACCTTACCAGTTCACATTGGTCAGATCGAAGTGGTTGGAAAATGGCAAAATGTCTATCACTAGTTGAGAAGGAAGACCTGAGAGAGAATGTGAAACAAGCCATATTTATTTCACTTTCCATTGATGAGGTAACAACTATTGACAACACATCTTGGATTTGCATATATATTTACACATTCAAAAATCATTTGAGACAACCTCATTTACTAGAACTACATAAGATGATTTAAAATTGTAATGTGGAGAACATTTTCAATGTTGTTGTAACCAATTTAAAGGATATTATCGGAATGGATGAAAAGGAAATTGCCACAAAGTTAATTTGTGTTGGAGTTGATGGTGCGGCTACAATGCAAGGATAAAGGAATGGTCTTTGTATTAGGCTTTAGACATCAATTATCCCATATGTGATTCCCATTCATTGCATGGCTGATCGAATGAATCTTACATACAAATTTGTGAGCAATTTTGATAATGTAGCCAGAGTGGAAGAGCTCATCCGTGAAATACACTCATAATTTTCATGCAGTCCAAAAAGGTTTGTTGAGTTTCAAAATTTTTCTCTAGATGTAACCGAAGGCAAAAAATGTTAAAATATGTGGACACCAGGTGGATTTCATTGTTTCTTCCTACAAAAAGGGTATTTTTAGAGTATCAATCCTTGGATGGATTTATGTATGCACATCGTAGGGATGTTGACAAGGAAAAATATTTGCTATTTAATATGACTGACTTGGAAACTCTTCTCATATTATGTGGTATTCTTTCATTGTTGCAAGAAATGAATTCTATGATTAAACTCACACAGGAATGGACAATTTATATTGTCGATTTCATGAGGATGAGAAAACAAATATGTATGATTATTGACCAGATTTATTTATCCAAAAAACATTTTGAGGATCCTAAGTTTGATAGTTGGAATATGTTAGTTGATATCAATGATCCAAATATCTTTTTAAAGTTCAACATCAATGATAATCTTTGTATTTCTATCAATGGAAATATGATTCTTGTATATAATTATGAAAAGCATTTAGATACACTAATAGATGATGTTGAACAAGTGTTTGTAACACATTCTGAATTTGATGAGGTTTTGGATAGCATTAAAAATAAATTGAAAAGAATTGCAACTACATTAACAAGTGAAATAAGATATCATTTTAAGAGAGATGAGACACTTGAGGCCATGGTTGTTGTTAATCTCATCTTCTGGAATCCTAGTGTTGACCACAATAGTAGAAGTGAGTTGTTTGTCAAATATATGGGTAATCTTATGACACATTTCTCTTTAAGTGTGGAAGTAAATGGCATTGAAATCAATGGTATTATAAACATAGATCTTCTGAGACAACAATCAACCAAATTTGGAATAACAATGGATAATCAAATTGCACATTTCAAAAATCCACATGTGATTGGTTCAATCACATGTTTTTGGAAAAAATTGTATCGAAGTAGTGTCTTGCAAGAAATTATGAGTGAATAATTTATATGAATTATGTCAAAAAATGATTTTGAGATTTTTTGAAGATGAAAGGGTATTCAATGCATTATATTTTGTTAAATTGAAAGTTCATAACAGGTTGGACAAAAATTTAGAAAATTGTTTGAGAATGTATGTGTCATTGTACGAGGTGGGTAAGTTTCCCTATGATAGAGCATTGACATATTGGAATTCCCTAGTAGAAATGAGAGGTCTCACTGATACTATTGATAATGATAAAAATGATTCAACTTGGAGTGATGATGAGATTATGGAAACACAAAATTCACAAATGATTCTCGGTTCTTTTTGAGAAGTCAATAAAGCTTTGTATCAACTTTCAGAAATATAAAAATTTCAATGATTATATGATAAAATCATATAATCAATGAATTTTCGGATTTGAAATCATTTGTAAAATTTTAGTGATTTGAATAGATTCATATTATCAATGATTTTTCATATTTGATATCATTTTTAAATGTCAATGATTTGAAAAAATTCATATTATCAATAATTTTTTGCATTTGATTAGTTGTAAAATTTCAATGATTTGAAAAAATCATATAGTCATTCTATTTTCAAAAATTTATAATTTATGCTTTAGCTTTGAGTAAGCTAGAAATTTGAAAACCATGCATACGTAATGATGCTATGTTATTGAATCAATTGTTTATGTTGACAAAATATAGTGATTTTTCCTTTGAATTTGAATGTATGTATGTATCATTAGTATCATTAGTATGTATGCTATGACTCTAGAAGTGTTATTGATTTTCTATGTTGACTTTCTATCTATCATTAGTATCATTAGTAAACCATGCATGCAGATTTATGTAGCATATTACTCTAGATATGGAAAATGAAAATTTAAACCCATTCATAGATATATCCATTGTAAACCCATTCATAGATATATCCATATAAACCCATTCATAGATATATCCATCATAAACTCACTTTGAAATATAAAAATAATATAGCATAATACAAAAGACCATACTCATTTTTATACAACAACAAGAATGACTATGAATAAGATAAAAATTTAAACCCATACATAGATATATCCTTTGTAAATTTATTTGAAAATTGAAATATCAAAACAACATAGCATAATACATGGAATTGAAAATTTAAATCATTCATAGATATATCCATCATAAACTCACTTTAAAATATAAAAACAATGTAGCATAATACAAAAGACAAAACACATTTTTATACAACAACAAGAATGACTATGAATAAAATGAAAATTTAAACCCATACATAGATATATCCTTTGTAAACTTACTTGAAAATTGAAATATAAAAAAAAAAATAGCATAATACATGGAAGTGGAAAATTTAAACCCATTCATAGATATATCCATCGTAAACTCACTTTGAAATATAAAAACAATATAGCATAATACAAAAGAAAAAACACATTTTTATACAACAACAAGAATTACTATCAATAAACTAAAAATTTAAACCCATGAATAGATATATCATTCGTAAAATCATTTGAAAACTGAAATATAAAAACAACATAGTATAATACACAAGATAATACTCATTTTTATATCACAACAAGAATAACTTTGAATAAAATTAAAATCTAAACCTATGCATACATATATTCTTCGTAAACTCAAGCATATTTTAAATACCATAATACTCAAGAGATGAAAATAACACACAATTATAAATATAAGTATTATAATAGTAAAATAATAAAAGCAAGTATCTTGTTTTAAAATGAAAACATATGGAATGTCATGAAATAGTTTTTTTCAAGTATCAAATTTTGAAATTCAGTTTTAAATTTCAAAATATTTTCCCGTTTCCACCACTTCTTTTTCCTTCTCAACGACTTCCACATTTTACAAAGCAAAAACTCCCCCCTCATATTTATGTTGTTCAACCCATTTTCCCTCTTCCACTACTTCCACGACTTTCACATTCTACATTCCAATGGCTCCTCCCTCGGGCTAGGTAATAATACTCTTAATTGCTCCAGAACTGGTAAATATATTCTCAATATTTTCCAATCCTTTGAGCAGGGTGTTTTCCTCTTTCCCAACATCTTCATATATTGGTCCTTGAACTTCTTTACCCTTCTCCTTTAGAATAACATCAGGATCCAATCTTTTTCGGATAATAATTTTCTGTAAAATATTGTTTTGTCAAACTGCTTCTTGATCTCTTTTTTTCATTGACATAGAAGCATTTAAGAACTCCTTTGCCATCCGAATATAGTCTTGCAAGTTTTGAACCTGTTTCTTTATATTATCATACTTTACCTACAAAAAGAAAAAATAATAAGTCAGCCGACAATTACATTTGAAAAAAAAAAACAAAAAACTATTCAAAACATAAGTGATTAAGACAAACCTCAACAATATTCTTTGGAGCTAAGGCAATAGTAACCTTTTTCTTATCACATGCCCATTCATTATAATAATCTTGGGCCTCACCGTTTATGTTCTCCAATATGTTCAACATAAAATTTAAAATTTCATCTGTGTAAGATGTATTTACCTTCATAATTTCAAATTTTACTTGTTGTAGCAGAGCCTCCATATTTTCAAGTTTATTTTCAACAACAGAAAAATTGTTTTCTCTTTTCAAAAATTTATTGTATCGGGCATTGATTTCCTTTATCAACACTTTGGCCTGATACTCCCATTTTTTCATTTATGTTACATCTGGAAGTAGTAAATCCTTAATGGTTGATTTAGTGTTATCAAAAAATAATTATTTTTTAGAAATATTTAATATTTCATCCTCTAGTCGAGGATGAGCATGAGGGGTGTTTGTTTCCCTAGGAGAAGATTTGCTTGAACATTTTTCTCCTTCACTTTGATTATCTTGAAGTAGTTTTGATACTTAGAAAGTAGTGAGAGTGTTTCCTTGAAAAAATAAATCCTGGTCAAGTGGAACTTCATCCAACCCAACACCAAAAGCTTCCATTACACTAGTAAAATTAAAATTACTAAGAGAGATCCTTCTGAATCCTAAAAATATCTTTGATGCTTCTTTCTCTAAAAATTGAACTATTTCTTCTCTCTATGGCTTAGATGGAAGAATGTGTTTCCCAATTGGGAAGCATTCACCTTGCATTTGATTTTGACATGATGGAGGAGGGGGTAGTATCGATTGCTGATTTTGTTGATGGAATTGTTGTATAGGTTCTGAAAACATCAAAATAAAAAGTAGTTATAAAATTTGTGAAGGTAGATTATGAAAATTGATTATAAAACTTGTTATAACAATTACCGATAGAAGAAAAGACATTTTGTGCAGCTGTAAATGCAAATGGAATGTGGGCATGCAATTCATATGAAAAAAAAAAAAAAATTAATAAAAACAGTAATTTTTTTGTTTCAATAGTCATTAAAAATTACTTCTCAAAGAAGAAACCTCTTGCGCAACTACGCCCATTGGCAGTGGATGTGTAGCCGCAGGTGGAGGTTTTTAAGTAGCAGGAGAACTAGATCTGATTCATTTCCTTGTTAATCTTCTACTTAGCGGTGACATTTTCTCTGTAGGTGTTTTGGAGTCCCCCGATTTCTTTGGATTATAACCTCTAAAAGCAGCATCCCACTTTGAAGAGGATGCCCTTTTCTATGTTTTGTATAAAATGTAAAAATTATAAAAAATATAAACATATGAAAAATAATTTTTTTTACTACAATATCAACTAAAAATTACCAAAACCTATTGTTCTATCATGGCTGCATTGGCTAGGATAGAGTGCAAAGATATCGGTACTTAGTGTTTTACAAATGATAAAAATATTCATAAAAAAAGCAAGAATATAATTGCATGTGCTGACAGTCAGTGAAGGTGAAGCGTGGGTTATGGCATTCTAGATATCTATTCTGATCTAATGTGAGACATAGCTAGACTAATCAAATTATTGGTGTGCAACACAATGAATCAAATATGCTAAGGCCCACATCAGAATTTGTTTTGGTCTTCCTTGTAGAACGAGTCTGGCAAGGAAGAATTTGCAACATGCTTGAAGAAATTTATTTTCAATCACTGGTACAGTCAAACCCCTTGTGGACTTCGTGGTCATAACTACAAAAAACAAAATCAATAATTGTAGACACTAGTGACTAGAATTTAAATCAATTAAATAAAAAAAGTAGTTATACCTAGAAAAGGCAAAAAATGATTATTTATCCCTTTATATAGACTTTTTTGGCTCATGGATGGGTGGTACATGGAATATGCATATAATTATTTCATGATGATTGATATGTGGCACAGACACACCATATCGGGTGTGTTGCAACTGACTGGGTATTTTGCACTCGATCATCATTCTTGTAGCCCATCGACACAGTTGCAACCGATTGGCTTTGTAGGAACCAGTTGGCTTTACTATAACCGATTGACATTGTTGCAACTGATCATCATTCTTGTAATCAGTCAGTATTCCTACAATAGGTTGGCATATCAACATATATGCAACCAATTATCATACCTACAGTCGATTGTCATGCCTACAGTCGATCAACATGTTCGCAATTAATCATCATACCTATAATAGATCATCATGCATGTAGTTGATCGACATGCCTATAGTCAATCATCATGCCTACAATTGATCATCATACCTAAAACTAATTGTCATGCTTGAAACTAATCATCATGCATACAGTCGATCATCATTTCTTTAGTTGATCACCATGCTTGCAATTGATCATCATGCCTACAGTCGATCATCATGCCTGCAACCGATCGTCATGCATGTAGATGATCGACATACCTATAGTGCATCATCATAACTTTAGTCGATCATCATACCTGTAGCCAATCATCATAATTGTATCTAATCGTCATGCCTATAACCAATCATCATGCCTACACCCGATCGTCATGCCTGCAACTGATTATCATGCATGCAACCAATCGGTATGCCTATAATCGATCATCATACCTGAAGCCAATCGTCATAGCTACCTAAATTCTTTCATGTTGGCCTAAATATTTTAAGTTTACCATACATTTTTAGAATTTGCAAACCAATATTAATGGCCCCAAACATAGAAAAAATTACCACGATTTGAAATTTTTTGGAGAAAAATGAATGCAATTTGCCATGTATAATTTATCAAGATTTTGAGACAATTCACCTTGATTTTATAAATAGATTTTGGGATCGACCCCTTATGCATAACCCTAACTCAAACCTAGGTCTCTCGATCACCATATTTACCAATGAGAAATGAACCATCTTAGCTACATCACTCGATGGAAGGTTATTTTATGACCTTCAATTTGAATTTGTAGCCATCACTATTTTTACAAAAATAAACCAAGCCAAAATTCTAAGCCCCAATGGATT
This sequence comes from Wollemia nobilis, assembly GCA_028583015.1. Lineage (NCBI taxonomy): Eukaryota > Viridiplantae > Streptophyta > Pinopsida > Araucariales > Araucariaceae > Wollemia > Wollemia nobilis. Next base: position 30,599,713 of record JAQPPZ010000523.1, read on the forward strand.
GGTGGGATTTGAACCCCGAATTTCTTGATAGACAAGCCTAACACTATCAGTGGTGACCGTCTGAGCTAGAGCACTCGATGGAACCAAACTAGAAAATATCTTATTTAAATATTGTGTACCTTGCACATTAATCACACAAAAAAAAATAGGCCATCTAGGAGATTCAAACTTCAGACCTTCTACTCACAATGCCCTAACATAGGTTTTGTAACCGACTGGGCTAACCCAATGGTTGATATTACAGGGCACAATAAAATATTTAAACTTTCTTTGGATCACTACTATGCCTCCACATGTGACTCCTTCAATGTTTGTGTGCTCATCTCTAGGATGTCCTCCCGAATCTTCAACTTGCACTCATCTCCATGATGTCCTCCCTAATATTCAACTCTCTACTCATATTTTTATCGAAGGATATTCGAATTATCTTCCACTTCCAAAATGAACTATTTACCTTGTATTAATATGCTTTATTTTTGCTATTTGCACCCAAGGAGGTCGGCCCATGCATATTTAAACCTTTTCACCTTTTATGTGGTGCTCAAGTCAGCCCACTTTCTTTTAAAATGCTTTTATATTATAATATTTAAATCTATGATTTAAATATTATAATATTTGAATATTTAAACTTTTATTCAAAATCTATTTAAATATTTTGATTTAAATATAAACCTTCCACTTTAATATTTAAATATTTCATTTAAATATTAAATCATATAATTAAATCACCCTTGAAGATATCTGCCTTGACATTAATGACAACTCAATAATTCTAAAAATCTCCCCCTTTATCATTGATGGCAACCCTACAATGAAACTATTCTTTATTGAAACATAATCACAAACTACTCCCACTGACAAGCTACTCCTCCTTACTAAAATTCTCCCCCTTTGAAATAAATGGCAAAGGCTCTTCGAGGTTGAAAGATAAGACACTTGACAATGACCCCTTACCACTACTCTTACTAAGACAATTAATGATGATATGGGAGTGAAACTCCCAAATTACTATGCTCCTTTTCTTGTTCCATTTTCTTTCTCCAAAATTTTGAGGACATATCCTTTTGAAAAGTTTGAACATCCTCCTTCTTATTGGATTTTGGAAGTTTAGGGAACATCGTTCTACACCATTTAGTTGTATGCCCAAAATTATTACATTTGTAACAAATGATGTTGTAATCCATGAGAGGTGCAAATGAATTGGCATTCCTCTTGGTGAAGGCAAAATTATTTTTAGCATGAACCCTATAATGTACATCTTTATGACCAAAATGGTTACATGAAAATAATAACCTTGGAAGAAATATTGAAACCTGTCTGATTGCCTTGGAGGATATGACCGCATTGTTCTCTCATTGATGTTTTTGTGATGGACCTTGTTCCTTTATGATGCTTTATTTTCTTCCTTTTCGATGCTTCCACTTCTCAACACATCAGCATAGGTCTTAGGCTCTTCTTTAATTTTTTCTTTGATGCCTCTATTCCTTTTGAGCTTGACTCCCCCTTTTTCTTATTTTGACCTTCTCTAAAACTGAGTCCAGTATTTATAATCAAATATATTTGTGCTTTGATAATATCATCCAAGATTTATGTGCTTTTCTCAAGCATAATATTTTGTTATAGCTTATCATTAGATTCTTCCACTTCCTTCCTTAAAGAAACAACTTCATGTTTCAATTTTTCACATTCCAACTCTTTTACCTTTAACTTCTCAACCATACCTTCTTCAATTCGCTTTGCCTATTCAATTTTCACTTTTAAGTCGGTGAGATCTTGTGAAAGCTTTGCCTTTGTCTCCTCATCCTCTTGTACTTGAATCTTCAATCTTGAGTTCTTCTTTCTAAGCCTTTTCAACTCTTCAAGAGCAACAACAAGTTCCTCTTCTATGTCAATTATGGCTTCCTCTTCATTTTTTGGATCTCTCTTTTTTTCTTGGTTTTCATCAACAAGAGCATCTTATTTCTCCTTTATAGTCAAAAATAGGATTTCTTCTCTTTTACTATCAGAGAGGCTTTCATCACTGTTGAAAGAATTGCTTGCTTCCTCAACATAAATGCTCTTCTTGTGCCTTTGAAAGATCTTCTCATGTTTGCTTTGACTGTGCTTTTTTTCTTTTCATGATAAAATTTCCTTTCTTTATTTTTATTGTATTCCATTTCTTCTTCACTGCTACTACTTCCAACTTGTGGGCAATTAGATGCATAGTGACCAATGTTACCACAATTAAAACATTTCATAGTATGCATACCTTTATATTTTCTTGGATCCTTATTATTTCTTTGCACAAAGTTAGCTTCTTCTCTGTTGCTTGATTATTCACTTAACTCTGGTTCTTTATTCTTTGTCTTCTTTGAAGCTTTAAATGTGGTCTCCCATTTGGATGTTTTATGCTTAAGGTTTTAAGATCCTTCATTTCTTCAATCGCTAAGACCTTTATATCAAACCTCATGGGAAGTGACCTTAATATTTTTTGAATAATCTTAGAGTCATCAATACTTTCTCCAAGTCCATGAATGGTGTTGAGAATTTCATCAACACGGAGCAGATATTTGGCAATATCTTCCTCATATTTCATCTTCAAGTCTTCAAACTTTCTCCTGTGGGTTTGAAGTTTTTCCATTTTAACCTTGTCGTCTCCTTCATATGTTATTTTTAACTTGTCCCATATTTCTTTTGTAGAGGTGCATTGCATGACTTTAATGAACTTTGGTTCACATAAACCACTTAGTATTGCATTCATTGCCCTAGAATTATTTTCAAACGGTTTCATACCATCTCAATCCATGGGAGGGGTATCGGGTGGTGTGAACCCATCCACAATGAATTACCATATATCATAGCCATGTGCCATCAAATGGGTTTGTATCTTCATACTCTAGAAAGCATAGTTAGTCCCATAAAATAATGGAACCTTATTTGATGGAATACCTTCTTGGCAAGCCATGTGTGTTCTTGTAAGATCTTCCTTCAAGTTGTTAGGCTTTCATGAAGGAACCTGCTCTAATACCAATTAAAGAACACAGGCTTATACTGAGAGGTAGGGTGAACAACATAATATAAATGTTTTCCTTTCAAACAAATAACTACAATAATATGAATACAATAATAAATCAATGCATAATTTCCATACACATAAGAGATAATGCTTTTATGTGGAAATACCCTTTTAGGATAAAACCACGACAAACTATTGCTTATATTTTCTTTAAAAAATTTCATGGGAACCAACCCATAGGAGATACCAATCCGCTATACAAGTTCATGGTCACCAACCCACAGGAGACACCAATCTCCTATACAAGTTTATGGACACCAATCCATAAGAGACACCAATCCCCTTATACAAGTTCATGGGCACCAACCCATAGGAGACACCAATCCCCTATACAAGTTCATGGATACCAATCCATAGGAGACACCAATTCCCTTATACAATTTTGTGGGCACCAACCCATAGGAGACACCAATCCCCTATACAAGTTCGTGGAAACCAATCCATAGGAGATACCAATCTCCTATACAATTTTATGGACACCAATACACAGGAGACACCAATCCCCTATACAAGTTCATGGATACCAATCCATAGGAGACACCAATACCCTATATAAATTTGTGGATACTAATCCATAAGAGACACTAATCCCCTACTACAAGTTCTGCTCCAATATCTTATTACAAATACTACTCAAATCTACTCTCAAAATTGATTAAAACTCTACTTAGATCTACTTCAAAATATGATCAATAATGGCATCAAATTTTTCACTTTTTCTTGAGTTTTCTTTCTTCAACTAAAAGTAATTCAAACATATTCTACCCAAAATTTGTTTAACTTCTTGCATGTTGAATTGGAGATGCTAATACCTTGCTTTTCTTCCACTATCATGTGCACCTTTTCTTCTTCTTGATATGGTTGAATTGTCCTTCCTTTTTAATTGAATACTTGGATGAACATGTGCACTTAATCCTCTTACTCTATTCTTTGATGCCTTGACTTGTTTCAAATTTGTGCCCTCCAAATCTGCCTCAATAATGATGATCTTCCTTTTGTATGTGCCTTCCAAATATACCTTAACAAAATAATTTTCCTTTTGTATGTGCCTTCCATATCTGCCTTAACAAAATCATTTTTCCTTTTTTATGTCCCTTCCAAATATGCCTTGATAAAATAATTTTCCTTTTGTATGTGCCTTCCAAATCTGCCTTAACAAAATGACTTTCCTTTATTTTCCCTTTTAAAAAAACTTTCATACATAAAATCCTTGGTGCTTCAATAAGTTTTCGATTCCCTTTATTTCACCTTTTATGAAGAAACTTTCATACATAAAATACTTAACAATATTTTACAATAAAATTTTATTTTCAAATATAAATAAAAGCACACTTATAACAACTTCTTAAGGCGGGTCTCCATTACTATATTGTTTGCCAAAATATTTTGACTTGCACGTGACTCGAACCCAGGTCTCTCGATCACAATTATTACCAAAGAGAAACAAACCTCACCTACACCACCCGATGGAATATTATTTCATGATCTTCAATTTGAAGTCATGACCAATACTATTTTTGCAAAAAGCCAAAATTCTAAGCCCCAGTGGATTGGTGGTATTCGAACCCTGGATGTCCTACTAGACAAGCCTAATGTTGTTGGTGGTGACCGTCTGAGTAGGAGCACTCGACAAAACTAAATTGGAAAATATCTTATTTAAATATTTTGTACCTTACATATTAATCACACAACAAAATATAGGTCATCGAGGAGATTCAAACTTTGGACCTTCTATATCGCAGCACCCTAACGTGGGCTTTGTAACTGACTAGGCTAACCCAATGGTTGAAATTACAAGGCATGATAAAATATTTTAACTTTATTCAGATCACTACTATACCTCCAAAAGTGACTCCTTCAGTGTTCATGTGCTCATCTCTAGGACGTCCTCCTGAATCTTCAACTTGCACTCATCTCTGTGACGTCCTCCCTAATATTCAACTTTATGTTCATATTTTTATCGAAGGATATTCAAATAATATTCCACTTCCAAAATGAACTATTTGCCTTGTATTGATATGCTTTATTTTTGCTATTTGCACCCAAGGAGGTCTTCCCATGTATATTTAAACATTTTCACCTTTTATGTGGTGCTCAAGTCAGCCCACTTTATTTTAAAAAACTTTAAACTTTTTATTCAAAATCTATTTAAATTTTTTGATTTAAATATAAACCTTCCACTTTAATATTTAAATATTTTATTTAAATATTAAAGCATATAATTAAATCACCCTTGAATATATCTACCTTGACATCAATGACAACTCAATAATTCTAACAATCTTCCCCTTTGTCATTGATGGCAACCTTGCAACGAAACTATCCTTTATTGCAACATGATCACAAACTGCTTCCCCTGAAAAACTACTCCTCCTTGTTGAAATTCTCCCACTTTGACATCAATGGCAAAGGCTCTTTGGTGCTGAAAGATAAGACACTTCACAATGCCCCCTTACCACGACTCTTACTGAGACAATCAATGATGAGATGGGAGTGAATCTCCCAAATTACTATGCTCCTTTTCTTGTTCCATTTTATTTCTCCAAAATTTGGAGGACATATCCTTTTGAATAGTTTGACCATCCTCCTTCTTATTGGATTTTGGAAGTTCAGGGAACACCATTCTACACCATTTAGTTGTATGCCCAAAATTATTACATTTGTAACAAATGATGTTGTAATCCATGAGAGGTGCAAATAAATTGAAATTCCTCTTGGTGAAGCCAAAATCATTTTTAGCATGAACCATGCAATGTACAACTTTATGACCAAAATGGTTACATGAAAAACAATAACCTTGAAAGAAATATTGAAACCTGTCTGATTGCCTTGGAGGAAATGACCGTATTGTTCTCTCATTGTTGTTTCTGTGATGGACCTTGTTCCTTGATGATGCTTTATTTTCTTCCTTATCGATGCTTCCACTTCTCAACACATCAGAATAAGTCTTAGGCTCTTCTATAATTGTTTTATTTTATGCCTCTGTTCCTTTTGAGCTTGACTCCCCCTTTTGTTTCTTTTGACCTTCTCCAAAACCAAGTCCAGTCTTTATAACCGAAGATCTTTGTGCTTTGATAATATCATCCAATATTTCTATGCTTTTCTCAAGCATAATATTTTGTTGTAGCTTATCATTAGATTCTTCCACTTCCTTCCTTAAAGAAACAACTTCATGTTCCATTTTTTCACATTCCAACTCTTTTACCTTTAATTGCTTAGCCATACCTTCTTCAATTCGCTTTACCTCTTCAATTTTCACTTTTAAGTCGGTGAGATCTTGTGAAAGCTTTGCCTTTGTCTCCTCATCCTCTTGTACTTGAATATTCAATCTTGAGTTTTTATTTCTAAGCCTTTTCAACTCTTCAAGAGCAAAAACAATTTCCTCTTCTATGTCAACTACGACTTCCTTTTCATTTTTTGGATCTCTCTTTTTCATGGTTTTCATAAATAAGAGCATCTTCTTTCTCATCTATAGCAAAAAATAGGATTTCTTCTCTTTCACTATCGGAGAGGTTTTCATAACTATTGAAAGAACTACTTACTTCCTCAACATAAAGACTCTTCTTGTACCTTTGAAAGATCTTCTCGTGTTTTCTTTGATTATTCCTATTTTTATTTTCATGATAAAATTTTATTTCTTTATTTTTCTTGTATTCTTTTTCTTCTTCGCTGCTACTACTTCCATCTTGTGGGCAATTAGATTCATAGTGACCAATGTTACCACAATTAAAACATTTCATAGTATGCATACCATTGTGTTTTCTTGGACCCTTCTTATTTCTTTGCACAAAGTTAGCTTCTTCTCTACTTCTTGATTCTTCACTTGACTCTAGTTATTTATTCTTTGTCTTCTTTGAAGCTTTAAACATGACCTTCCATTTGGATGTTTGATATTTTGTAGTACTCATCTCATAGGCTGTAATAATTCTGTGTAGCTCATCCATGCTTAAGGTTTTAAGATCCTTCATTTCTTCAATCATCGAGACCTTTGCATCAAACCTCATGGGAAGTGACCTTAATATTTTTTGAACAATCTTAGATTTGTAAATACTTTTTTAAGTCCATGAATGATGTTGATAATTTTATCAACACGAAGTAGATATTTGATAATATCTTCCTCATTTTTCATCTTCAAGTCTTCAAACTTCCTCCTGTGGATTTGAATTTTTACTATTTTAACCTTGTCGTCTCCTTCATATGTTCTTTATAACTTGTCCCATATTTCTTTTGCAGAGGTGTATTGCATGGCTTTAATGAACTATGTTTCACATAAACCACTTAGTATTGCATTCATTACCCTGGCATTATTTTCAAATAGTTCCTTGTCATCTCGATCCATGGGAGGTATATCGGGTGGTGTGAACCCATCCACAATGGATTGCCATATATCATAGCCATGTACCATCAAATAGGTTTGCATCCTCACGCTCCAAAAAGTATAGTTAATCTCATAAAAAAATGGAACCCTATTTGACGAAAAATATTCTTGGTAAGCCATGTGTGTTCTTCTAAGATCTTCCTTCAAGCGGTTAGGCTTTCACAAAGGAACCTGCTCTGATACCAATTGAAGAACAAAAATTTATACTAAAATATGGGGGTGAACAATATAAGATAAAACTTTTCCTTTCAAACCAATAATTGCAATAATGTGAATGCAATAATAAATCAATGCATAATTTCCATACACATAAGAGATAATGCTTTTACATGGAAACACCCTTTCGAGAGAAAACCACGGCAAACTATTACGTATATTTTATTCAAAATATTTCATGGGCACAAAACCATATGAGACACCAATCCTCTATACAATTTTATGGGCACCAACCCACATGAGACACCAATACATAAGAGACACCAATATCCTTATACAAGTTCATGGGCACCAACCCACAGGATACACCAATACCCTATACATGTTCGTGGACACCAATCCATAGGAGACACCAATCCCCTTATACAAGTTTGTGGGAACCAACCCACAGGAGACACCAATCCCCTATACAATTTTATGGACACCAATCCATAGGAGATACCAATTCCCTATACAAGTTTGTGGACAAAAATCCATAGAAGACATCAATCTCCTATACAAGTTTGTGTACACCAATCCACAGGAGACACCAATCCCCTATTGTAAGTTCTACTCCAATCTTTGATTACAAATACAACTTGAATCTGCTCTCAAAATTGATTAAAACTCTGCTTAGATATGCTTCAAAATCTGATCCATAATGGCATCAAATTCTTCACCTTTTCTTGAGTTTTCTTTCTTCAACTAAAATTAATTTAGACATATTATACCCATAATTCAATTAACTTCTTGCATGTTGAATTGGATATGCTAATACCTTGCTTTTCTTCCACTATCATGTGCACCTTTTCTTCTTTTTGAGATGGCTGAATTTTCGTTTCTTTTTAATTGAATACTTAGGTGAACATGTGCACTTAATCCTCTTACTCTATTATTTGATGCCTTGACTTGTTTCAAATATGTTCCCTCCAAATTTACCTCAATAATGTTCATCTTCCTTTTGTGTGTGCCTTCCTAATCTGCCTTAACAAAATGATTTTCCTTTTGTATGTGCCTTCCAAATTTGCCTTAACAAAATGATTTTCCCTTTTGTATGTGTCTTCTAAATTTGCCTTGACAAAATAATTTTCCTTTTGTATGTGCCTTCCAAATCTGCCTTAACAAAATGACTTTCATTTATTTTACCTTTTAAAAAAACTTTCATACATAAAATCCTTGGTGCTTCAATAAGTTTTTGATTCCCTTTATTTTACCTTTTATGAAGAAACTTTCATACATAAAATCCTTAACAATACTTTACAATAAAATTTCATTTCCAAATATAAATAAAAGCACACTTATCACAACTTCCCGAGGTAGGTCTCCATTACTATATTGTTTGCCAAAATATTTTTGCTTGCACGTGACTCAAACCCAAGTCTCTCGATCACAATTCTTACCAACGAGAAACAAACCACCTCAACTACACCACTCTATGGAAGATTATTTCATGATCTTCAATTTGAAGTCACGACCATCACTATTTTCACAAAAGTAAACCAAGCCAAAATTTTGAGCCCTAGTGGATTGGCAGGATTTGAACCCTAGACATCCTACTATGCAAGCCTAATGATGTCGGTGGTGATCATCTAAGCTTGAGCACTCGACAAAAATAAACTGTAAAATATCTTATTTAAATATTTCCTACCTTACACATTAATCATACAATAAAAAATAGGTCATCAAGGAGATTCAAACTTTGGACCTTTTGCACTGTGAAGAACACATGCTTATACTAAGAGGGGGGTGAATAGTATAAGATCAACTTTTACTTTTCTTTCCCAAATAATATTATCCAATATAATCAATGGCAATATCAACAATAGTAATCAAAGCAATGCACAAATCATCATACACAATAGAGACACCAATTTAACGTAGTTCACCCAATGTGGGCTACTCCACAGAGAAAATATTTCACTAAAATTTTCTCAACAAATCTCTTGGTAACTCTTCTCTATTATAATATTTATGGACCTTTTTCCAAATGAGACACTAATCCCCTAATACTCTGATATGTGGATCTCTCTCCACAGGAGAACTCTTTCTCCTTTTCTCTAGTTTGTGGAACTTGACCCAGGAGAAATATTTCTCCTCAACTGGTTCATGGATATCTTTTCATAGAAGAACTCTATCTTCCCAACTACTTCATGGATCACACTCCACAGGAGAACTCTTTTCCCTTTCTCTAGTTCATGGAACTCTATCCATAGGAGAACTCTTTCTCCTCTAATCTGGCTGGTGATATTCTAGAAGACTACTGCCCCCACTACATTGGCTTTTGGATATCTCTCCATAGAATACCTCTATCCTCACTCAGAAGACCTATATCCTCACTACCCTAGATAATGTATCTTTATCCATTGGAGAATATTGTCCTCTGCTCTATCACCTCCAAAGCTTGCTCTCAACTCTATCTTAGATCTACACCAAAAACTATCCTTGGTATAGTATAAATTTGCTCTAACTCTGTCTCAGTTCTAGCACAAATATACTCTCAAATTTGCACCAAACTCTATCCTCAAATCTATCCTCAAGCCTTAACACAAATCTTGATCCAATCACAAATAAACTCTGCTTATATTTTCCCCAAGCCTTAACACAAAGCTTGAACAAATCAATCAATCAAATTTGCTCTCAAGTCTTCACAAATACTTACCTCAAATCTACCCTCAAGTCCTCTCAAGAACTTGCTCAATCTGTTCTCAAGTCTTCACCAAGACTTACCTTAAATCTGCCCTCAAGTCCTCTCAATAACTTGCTCAATCTGCTCTCAATTCTTCACCAAGACTTACCTCAAATCTACCCTCAAGTACTCTCAAGAACTTGCTCAATATGATCTCAAGTCTTCACCAAGACTTGCCTTAAATTTACCCTCAAGTCCTATCAAGAACTTGCTCAAAATGCTCTCAAGTCTTGATATGGAAAACTGAAGCTGATTATTATTGAAAACTTAGGACGTTAAATAAGTCCAAAAAAATAAAACCGTAAACCTGGAAATCATGAACGACTCCAAGGATTTACGCACACAAATCTGGAAAGGCTAAGATGTAAGCCCGACAATGCTGAAAACAAAAACACCTACACCTAGACCAGTCAACGGAGGTTAAAAACAACTCACGTTGATTATTCAACTAAAGCCTAACTAATATTGCCTAGGTCTAGAACATTATTCCTCATCATTCGTCTCAACAAAAGAAGCATTGGACTCCAATGCTTTTAACAAAAATGGAAAATCCTGGGACAAAATGTGAGCAGAAATCCAGCGAGCCTGATGTGGAAATTGGCCTCGACAAGCCACAAGATATGAAGTAGAAACACCTTGGCGTGTTTGTCAGGTCTTCGTATCAAAGACTGTATCGGCGTCAAGCGGAAGCTGAGCATCAGGAACCACATCAACTAGATGTATGATGGTTGGAACTGTCTCCAAGGTGGAATCATAGTATGGTTTGAGAAGATCAACATTGACAACATCGTGAATGCCAAGATGAGCTGGAAGGTCCAAGCGAAAGGCATTCTCAGAGATTTGCTGAAGAATAGTATAAGGCCCATAACAAAGAGGCTTGATCTTGCTATGTGCCTTATCTGCAAATCATCGTTTGTCAAGATGAAACCAAACTTTGTCACCAACCTGAAAAGAATGAGGAGTGCGGTGCTTGTCCATCTGTTGTTTCGCTTTTGCTGAGTCTTCCGAAGAATTTGAACCACTTTGGCTTGAAGACTCTGCAAATGCTGCACAAAAGAGTTGGCCTTGTCTTGTTCCTTTTGAATGTGCATTGTGGCTGAAGAAGGCAAAGACAAAGGTAACTCATAAGGAGCAAGTGGTTGAAAACCAAAACACACTTCAAATGGAGAGTGCCCTGTAGAACTATGGACGACCCTGTTGTAGGCGTGCTCAATGTGAGTGAGGCTTAAGTCCCACTTGGCTGGAGTGGAATGATGGTAAATCCTCAAAATTTGCACTAGAGTAAGATTAACTACCTATGTCTGCCCATCGGATTGTGGATGATAAGCAGTAGAGAAGTTAAGAGATACTCCCAAAATCTTCCAAAGTGATCGCCAAAAGTGACCCACAAAGCGCGAGTCACGATCAGAGACAATGCTGGTAGGAAGACCAAAAGAACGCCATACCACCTCAAAGAAGAGTTGGGCAAGATCCTGTGCAGTACTTGTCTTGCGACAAGGAATGAATTTGGCCATTTTGTTGAATCTGTCCACCACAACAAAGACACAATCATGCTTGCGTATTGTCATTGGAAAACCACTCAAGAGATCCATGGAAATGCTTTCCCACGGACGAGAAGGAATGGGCAAAGGCATGCTCATTCCCAATGTCCTATTGGCTGATTTGGAGAGATTACATACTGCACATTGTCGCAAGAAGCGAAGAACATCTCTTTGCATGTGTGGCCAAAAGAAAAACCACTGCAGATGATGAAGAGTTTTCTGCCTACCAAAATGTCCTCCATAGAGTGTGGAATGAGCCTCCTTCAGAAGAGACTCCCTGTTCTCTTGAGGAACACAAAGTTTGTCCAATTTGTACAACAGTCCATCCTGAATATGAAAGTCCTAAAGAGCTCTCAAATTTGAAGAAGGATTGGAAAGTTGGTGGAAAACTTTGCCAAAATCTGGATCCATAGGATACTGTGTAGGCCAAGTTTGGAAGCCAAGATGAGAAGTAGTGACAATTGTCAAAACAAGAGTAGAAGGAGGACGACTCAAACAATCAGCCACTGCATTGTTTCGTCCTTTCTTATACTTGATTACCAAATGAAATTGTTGCAAGTACGATGCCCATTTCATGTGCCTAGCTTCCTCAATTTTTGTTTGAGATTGAAGAAACTTAAGGGGCATGTGATCTGTATGAACAATTGTTTCTTTCCCCAAAAGATAGTGTCTCCAATACTTGATTGCTTGAACCAAAGCATAGAACTCCTTATCATATGTAGAATAATTCTTCTTGGCCTCTGAAAATGTTTCTGAATGATAGGCCACTGGATGGCCATTCTGCATGAGCACGACTCCAAGTGCAACTTGAGAAGCATCGCTTCTATCTCAAATGGTTGAGACAAATCGGGAAGAACAAGAACTCGGTGCAAGCACTCAATTTCTGTTTCAATGTGTCAAAGGCTTTTTGTTGATCCTTTGTCCACTGAAACTGAACTTTGATTTTTGTCAAATAGTGTAAAGGCATAGCAATAGAAGAATATCCTCCAATGAACTTGCGATAGAAATTAGCAAGTCCAAGAAAACTCCTTAACTCCGTGATTGAAGTAGGAGTTGGCCAAGAGAGGATAACTTCAACTTTGGAAGGATCTACTTGCACACCTTTTTCACTAATTACAAATCCAAGATAGGCAATGAATGTTTGCCCAAAGGAACACTTAGGAAAATTTGCATACAATTGGTTCTTTCAAAGAGTTTGAAGAACCGTTTTCAAGTGTTCCAAATGATTCTCCCAAGTAGAAGAATATATAAGAATGTCATCCAAATAGATGATTACAAATTGATCCAAACAATATTTGAATACTTCATTCATCAGCCGCATGAATGTAGCTGGAGCATTTGTAAGGCCAAAGGGCATGACAAGCCACTCAAAGAGCCCCATTTTGGTCTTAAATGTTGTTTTCCAAGTGTCTTCTGCTTGAATTCTCACTTGATGATACCCACTTTTGAGATCAATTTTGGAGAAGAATTTTGCACCTTGCAATTGGTCCAAAAGATCATCAATGTGAGGAAGTGGATAACGATTCTTGATTGTAATCTTATTGAGTGCCCTGAAATCAATGCATAGTCTCCATGTGCCATCCTTCTTCAACACAAGCAAGATAGGAGAAGCACAAGGGGAAGTACTTGGGTTTGATGAACCCTTTAGTCAACAATGCTTGAATTTGCTTTTTAATTTCTTCCATTTGCACTATTGATTGTCTATACATTGAAGAGTTAGGAAGAGATGATGCGGGAACAATCTCAATACTATGATTAATCTATCTTTCAGGTGGAAGACTTGTGGGTTCTTGAAAAACATCAAAAAATGATTGAAGTATTGAATGAATTGAAGAACTCCTGTTATTAGTGTGCTTAGGTGCTTGCTTTTCTTCTTGAATTAGTCTGATGAAGATGAGTGCTAATTCCTTTGCTTGATTTACTGCTTTGCGTGCTTGTCTACAACTCAACATCAAATTATGTGGTGTTTGTTGTGTACTTTTGATTATGAATGCTTTATTATCTTTGTGCAAAGTGTATGTATTTTTGTACCCATCATGTATAGACCTCCTATCATATTGATAGGGTCTTCCAAGTAACAAGCCACAACAATCCATTGGAGTTACATCGCACACAACCGAGTCCACAAAAGAAGGACCAAAAGCAAAATTCACAGTGCAAGTGTGTGTGATGTCGGATGTAATCCCATTGTCCTTCCATCCCAAAGGATAAGGATGAGGATGGGGATTCATCGGTAACTTCAACTTTGTCAACAACGAACCTCGCAATTAGATTTTTCTACGAGCCGCTATCGATTATACAATCAACCATAAAGGTGTCACTGAGATGGACCGTAGTCACAAAAAAATTCTCACGATCACCTTGTGAAGTATTCATAAGGGTCAATTTGTTTAACCCTGCCAATTCCTTATAAGGCTTACGTTCCCTTGTAGCCTCAATGGGACTTTCTTGTGAGTCCTCATTGGAAGGCTTTACAACTAGGGATTTTTTCTTCATATTTTGCAACTTAAAACACCTCTTTTGAGTATGTCCTGGCTTTTTACAATAATTACAAATCAAAGGTGATTTAGAAGAAGAAGATTTTTGTGAAGAAGAAGGGGAAGATGAAGAAGAGGGAGAAGGAGAAGAAGATTTAGCTCCCTTGGAAGGTTGTGGAGAAGCCTTCTGATTTCCTCCCGATGTAGAAGAGCGAGTCCCACGCGATTGCTCCCTCATTTCCTCCTCAGAAAGAAGGGCTTGATTGAAAGCCATGTCAATGTTTACAATCAACTTGTATTTCATCTTCCCGTAAATGGGCTCCCGCAAACCACTTTTGAATTTGTTAACAAGTTGTGCTGCATTATATTGTATAGAATTCAAAATCTGCAACTTGCTAAATTGAAAAATATAATCAGAAACAATCATATTTGAGGTTTGTCGAAGACGAAGCCACTTGATCTCAAGGTCAGTGGCATAGTTTGAAGGATAAAAATTATTCTTCAATACTCTTTGCAATTCATCCCATGTGTCAATGGGATTTTGGGTCCGTTGTCGATCAGTGACAAGGACCTTAGCAATGCCAAAAAGTTTCAACTTGGCAAAGTTAACCTCCTGATCCTTTGCGAGCTTGATATACTGAAACCAACTGTCCATGTCCAAAATCCAACTATTGAGGACTTCGGGATCTCGCGAACCAGTGTAAATCGGAACCTCACACTGTTGTTGCACTTCATTAGATGTAACCTTATCAGCCAACACGCTGACAAGTTGGGTTACTTGAGCCAACTTATCGGCTAATTCGGAAGCCATTTGACCCCGAGTGATCGCCAGCAAAAAGTGTCACAAAAGACACAATTACAAAAATGTGCAAAAATAAATGTGCCCAAATTAAAATGCAAAATAAATTGCAATATTACAATGAATGGGCAAAATTAAAAATTTGCACTATGCTTTAAAAATCAAAATTGACTGGAAGTAAAGACAAAAAGGAATTTTTTTTTTTTTTTAATTCTTCCTTTTTTTTTTTTTTTTAAATTGAACTTCCCTTTGCTTTTTTTTTTTTTTTTTAGTTTATAAAGTGTCAACTTAAAATAATACCAAGAATAATTACCAAACAAAGGGTTAGCCACAAATGTCGTAGGTGGCCTAAACAGTGCATGAGGTGCGGCAAACGTGCGACGAAAAACGCGTCCACGACCAGCGAACAGCAATCGGTCCACTCTATCGACGCGTAGGAGATCCGTCCACGCGGCCACGGAGAGCGGATTCTTCCATTCGGGCTACGAATAGCAGATCCTCTTCCCGGAGATCTGTAAATAGATCAAATCGGCGAACGGCGGCAAGGAGGTTTTTTTTTTTATATATATAAATTATAACAGAATTCGTCGATTTCCAAGGTGTACAGTGAATACAGGGGCACGAAAACACGCAGATTGGCGTCGATGATTGAATTAACCTGCGTGGGCAATGCTGCTGCCGGATTTACGTGCCAGACGCCGGAAGAAATTGGGGAAAATAGTCTTGTCCACCACAAAAATCGACCGTTAAATTCCTGCGTTTGGAAGCTGCGGGAAACGTCGATTTTCCACGCAGAATTTGCCGCCCAACGGTGTCGAAAATCGCAGGTCGAAGAGGGTTTTTTTTTTTAACGTCCGGTGGCGGCGGGAAATCTGGCAGATGCCAGACTTTGCAGGTTTTTGACAACGGCTCCGGTGGCTATTTCACGGTGGGAATCTGCCCGTCCGCATGCCGTTGCTGGTTCTTCCCGGCAACTCTGACAGATTGCAGAGTACCCGATGTCTGCCTTCCTGCTAGCACCCGCAGAACATAGCCAATCACTGGCTATTGACACCGTCGATCACCTCAACCCCGATCTATAGACGGACTACAGAGATCTAAAGGCAGACTACGAGATCTGACTGCCGTCTGTGTATAACAGAGAACGTCTGTCGCTGTAAATGTGCACAGACACCAGGGCCTGACAGACCGTCCTCCTGAAATCCCTATAGTGGCGGAGTTCGTCGTGGAAGAGACGTCGTTCAGTTGAAAATTGCAGGCCGCGGTAGCCGCATTCATTCCTAAAACCGAAACGGCAACCTTGACAGAATTCGGTCGGCGTCGGAATTGGCACGTTCGTCCTGGGAGTCCGCGTCCGTCGTGTGTTCTCAGCGAAAAGCACAGATCAGAGGTTAGGGGCGTCGATCAACACAAAACACGCAGATTAGTCGCGACAGACCGTCGAGAAGGGGCTACGAACAACACAGACAGCCAGCGACAGAAAATGCAGGCAGCCTACATGTGTGCCCACAACACGCAGATCCCTGACTCGGCAGGGGAGAATGCCAGGCCAGTAGGATTTGTCGCAAGTCTGTGCAATTCGCAGGTCGCAGAGGGTGGCCTGCGCAGATCAGCCCGTCAGAAATCGTGCTCAGACAAGACTATGCAAAAATGATTCGCCACACCCAATAAAATAAAAATTTTATTGCTTCAAAAGTTGTGACGACAAATGAAAATTGACAGCAAGTTGCTGCAATAATGGCAGCCTAACTCCAGCAATTCTCCTGAGCTTCAAACAGGAACGACAAACTATGGTGGTCGGAAATAACCCAACACCTCCAAAACAAACCGCTCTGATACCAATGATATGGAAAATTGAAGCTAATTATTATTGAAAACTTAGGATGTTAAATAAGTCAAAAAACTTAGGATGTTAAATAAGTCAAAAAAAAAAAAAATCGTAAACCTGGAAATCATGAACGACTCCAAGGATTTACACACACAAATCTGGAAAGGCTAAGATGTAAACCCGACAATGCTGAAAACAAAAACACCTACACCTAGACCAGTCAACGGAGGTTAAAAATAGCTCACGTTGATTATTCAACTAAAGCCTAACTAATATTGCCTAGGTCTAGAACATTATTCCTCATCAAGTCTTCACCAAGACTTGCCTCAAATCTACTTTCAAGTCCTTTCAAGAAATTGCTCAATATGCTCAAAGTCTTCACACAATGCTATCAATTGCTTTATCTAATATTCAAAGTAATTCCTTTAACTTGAAGCAGTTTAGACATATTCTATTCAGAATTTATTTAACCTCTAGAACATATAGAGAATGATGTACTCTATCAAAAACTCAATATGTTCTACTCAATTATTAAGTCTGTCACTTTCACAAATCTGATTTCTAATGTTTGCACATTCACTTTCAATATCACTTAAAACCAATGCTCAAGAAGTTTCACTCAATCATTCAATCAATGAAACACAACTTGCTCACAAACCCTAAACAAGTATTTTCATACTTCTTCAAAAAAAGAGCACAATGTGGGTCTCAAACCCTAACTCAAATAATATTCAATTTCTACCTTCAATGTTCTCTAAATATTCACCAATCATGCATATAAAAACTCACTCAAATATTTTCAACAATACTATCAATCAATCCTTTTCACTCCACCTTATATTTCACAACATTCAATCCAACAACACTTCAATAAAAATATTATGTGCCCATACCTTTTTTCTTTTTTTATGTCTTGAAAACCTATTTTACTCACAACCAAATCCTTTTTCCAATTCTAGGTTAGATAGCAACAATCTATCTCAAAATCTCCACATGAATATTTTACTTCAACAAATATTTCACCATACAAGAAATACAATAAAGTGTCAAGACTCAAATACACTTTATTACTCCTTCCTTAAAAATAACTCCAATCAATAGATCATTCACTCAATCAAGCAAAATGACAATATCCCTATAACTCCTTTTAACTCCAACTCAACATAGAATATTTCAATCCAAAGTTCAACCTTCCAAACGCTTTAATATTCTAACTCAAAATAAATTTCAAATTACAATAATAAAGTCCTTTGAATACACCTTATACTCTCCAATTCTTAACCCACCATACATACCAAATTACACCAACAAAACTCCTTGCACACACCTTATAATCTCCAATTCTTAATCAACATATGGCAAAAATAATAAAAAATTAATCATACCTTAGCCACTTTAATCAAAAAATATTTCACGTGCCTCAAACACTAACATGCACTCCACATGAATCAAACTCGCATTCACTTCCTGCCTAGCACCTTAGTCATGGCTAGGCTACCACTTGGGTTGTGTACCCACACAAACACCACTATGCTCTCAACATCCTTTATATCCTTTGTGGTTGCCAAAAACATTCAAAACAAAAACTCTTCCCTCTGCTACCGTAGGTAATCGAACGTAGGGCCTCTATTCTGCCAATGTCTTACGCTGCCAAGCCTTTCCACTAGCCCAACCATGTGGTTGGTAACAAGGATGCACACTCTTCTTCTTTTATTCATCCACAGTCCACCTTAAGATTTTAAAAAAAACTTCGTCTATGCCTTGCTCACAAAAATCACATCGAATAATTTGTTAGCCCTTCACATATGTAATATCGGAGACTTGCTTAATGTCTTCAAACCATATGGTATAAATACCATATTCCTTCCTTGCTCGAACGTCGACGGGGAATAAATATTAAACTTAATATTTTGTGCCCAACCCTTACTTAGGGTTATAATTAATTTATATTATAAATTAATTATAATATAAATATTATGATTAATTTATAAGTAACCTTAGGCTTTTCTTTTAACCTTTAATATTATAATAATAAATATTATAATATTATTTCCTTTGGGCCTAGGTGTTTTTCCTTTTTAACCTTAGACCTTATCTTAACACCTTTAATATTATAATATTATTTCCTTTAGGCCTAGGTATCTCCTTCCTTTAGGGTATTTAGCCAACCTTTTGATCAATCATGTGAAGCTTTAAACAAAATATCTTGGGCTTAAAATATAAATATTTTAACCCTCTTTTTGTCAATCCCTTGCACTAACTTTTGACATCACTAACACTGAATCTTGACATCAATGACAACACAACTACTCAAAATTTCCAACACACCATAGTGCTCTAACGCAGGATTTGTAACCTATTGGGCTAACCCAATGGTTAAGATTACAAGGCACAATAAAATATTTGAACTTTATTGGATCACTAATACGCCTCTGAAATTGACTCCTTCAATGTTCATGTGCTCATCTCTGGGACATCCTCCCAAATATTCAACTTGCGCTCATCTTCGTGATGTCCTCCCTAATATTCAAGTCTTTGCTCATCTTTTTATTGAAGGATATTTGAATTATCTTCCACTTCCAAAATGAACTATTTGCCTTGTATTAATATGCTTTCTTTTTTCTATTTGCGTCCAAGGAGGTTGGCCCATGCATATTTAAACCTTTTCACCTTTTATGTGGTGCTCAAGTCGACCCACTCTCTTTTAAAATACTTTTATATTATAATATTTAAATCTATGATTTAAATATTATAATATTTGAATATTTAAACTTTTATTCAAAATCTATTTAAATATTTTGATTTAAATATAAACCTTCCACTTTAATATTTAAATATTTCATTTAAATATTAAAGCATATAATTAAATCACCCTTGAAGATATTTGCCTTGACATCAATGACAACTCAATAATTCTAACATTTATATTATGCTATGAGATGCTTTGAGTCATTTATTATGTTTAGTAAGATGATCATACTTTCATTCAAGTTGAATTAAGAGATAGATATTTAAGGTTTTGATGTTGTTCCTTTTTCTTAGGAGGGAATCATTAAGGGAAGACTCTAAGTAACCTTGTATAGAATCCCTTTAAGAAGAATCGTATCCTAAGGGAACTGCAAGGAGGCAACACCCAGGACCTTTGCGAGGGTGTACATTTCATAAAATAAATTCAATTGTGATCTAAATCCGGGGAGTCTTTGGATAAGATTCATTGTGGGTTATCTGAATCTTTTATCCTACCATGGAGGTTAGGAATCCCTTGTGCATTGGATATAGGTGATGGTACCCCGAATGATAGTTTGGGTGTCCATGTCAAGATATCACACAAAGTGATAATCACTTCAATTAAACCATCACAAATATGGGTTAGTTGAGAACTTTAGTTTATTCAATCCATCATGGAGGTGCAATGTTTAAACTAAGAGGCTTTATACCTACACATTAGCATAGATAGACTTATGCTAGTAAGGGAATTGGCATCTCCTTCTCTAAATATTGATAAGGGATAATCCCAACACTATGGTCAAGATACCTTACATTCATAGAGGATGAACGAAATGCGGGGTGACCATTTGAAGTATCCTTTGTGTCATGGAGATACACAAGATAAACACCAAAACCTATGGGAGTTTGGCTACTCCTGTCCACTCGAGTGGTGTCTACAGTGTTATGGACTCAAAATGTGGTGAAGCCTCAATGAGTATGATCTATCTGAAAACATATTTGGTGAACCTTAACTGCAATTTAAAAACATTCTTTGTCCTAGGTTGGTTAGCTTTGATTTGTTACAAATAAAGTAACATGGATTAATGCACTTTGATTTATGCTTAATATAATAAAGTAATTTTGATTAATGTATTTTGATTATGGTTGCATTAATAAAGTATTTTTGAAATGAGATAATTTTAGCAATGTACTTTGATTATAGTTGATCTAATAAAGTATTGTGTTGGTTTGAAAGAGATATTAATATTATAATGAATTCCTAATATCTTGGGTAGATTAAGGATTCATTATAAGAGAGAAGTATGGGATTCTCTTGTATGGAATGTTATGTATTGAATAGTGAAAAATATATTATTATTATAATGAATTCCTGAGATCTTGGGTAGATTAAGGATTCATTATAAAAGAGAAGCATGGAATTTTTCTTGTATGGAATCTTTGAATAATATAGTTTCCATAATATTGTTGTTGCCATCTATGTTGTGGATGCATGATTGTAGTGCATATAGAAAAGAGAGAAGCATGTTTTTAGATGCATTGCATGTTAGATTTGTTCATGATCCCTCCATATCTCTCATAATGATGGTTGGAAACCCTACCATGGAAGGAGCAACAATGTTTGATAGCTTGAAGATTTTATTATTCAAGTTGTAATGTTAATCAACGTTTTGAAGAAGTATTGCTATGTAAAGGAATATTTTGATCAAGGGTTGGTTAACTCAATTTATTGTATAAACAGAAACATTTTATGATTATTAAATATGCCTTTTAGTTCCTTATTCTTTAAGCTATCTCTTTGATTTGATAGTATGGGATGTCATCTTATGTTGTTATGTAATGTTAATCAACTTTTTGAAGAAGTATTGTTATGTAAAGGAATATTTTGATCAAGGGTTGGTTAACTCAATTTGTTGTATAAACAAAAATATTTTATGATTATTAAATATGTTTTGTAGTTCCTTATTCTTTAAGATATCTCTTTGATTTGATAGTATGAGATGTCATCTTATGTTGTTATGGAATGTTTGGATTATATTTAATGAGATGTAGGTCATTTAAGTTTATGGCATGTATCTTGAAGAAATGTATATATAGGCTATGGTTAAGAGAAATTCTTGTTATGATTTACAACAATTATTATTTGATGAATTTAGTTTCATTGATATATTTTATGTGCTTGTAAATGTTAATTTTACCTTTTTTTGAAGGGTGGACCCTTGGGGTAGATAACATTTCCCATTTAAACCATAAATCCCAATCTTAGGAGGAGTTGTGTGAATGCAATACCTAGATAAGCATGAGTCTAGAAGGAGTTGTGAGGATGCAATAACTAGGACCTTATGGACCTGGAAGGAGTTGTGTGAATACAATATCTAGGGCATTTTTAAATCATCATGCTTTGAACGATTAGCATCGAGTGTACCCTCAACTAGAAGTTACAAAAATGTTTACATGTCAGTAATGGTGATCCCTTGAACGTGTAGGATTGGGTGATCATGTTAGTTGTCGAAAAAGTGGCAATGACCTTAGTTAACCCATAGAGGTGTGGTAACTAAGCACCAAGGATCTACGCTAGATTAACCTACCTAGATGGATTTAGAGTATGGATAGGGAATACACATCCCCTTTAAGTTTATGAGTCTTAAAGGATAATCCCTACACCATGGTCACATGGTACTATACCGCATAGGGTATGGGAAAGGTGGGGGGACCACTTTTGGCATCCTTCTAAATGTGTAGGTTTAGTAATGTTAATCCCAATAAACATATGAGTTGGCCACTCTTGTCCGCTGAGTTTCATCTGTACTTGTGTTTTCTCATATTTCTCCTACAATTGTTATGTTTGTTTGCACATTTGTTGGTGTATCATACATATTTGGGCTAATGGGGTGTGTTTGGATAACTCCTCATTTGTGAAACCTCCTTCATCTATATTTGGTATCTCAATGTCAAAGTCATCCATATTTTCTAGGTACCATACCATTAATCATATCCTCCTTCGCTCATCCAAATAGTGAGGTAACTCTTGTTGTTCTAATTGAGTATGTACAATTTCTAT
Organism: Wollemia nobilis; assembly: GCA_028583015.1. NCBI lineage: Eukaryota > Viridiplantae > Streptophyta > Pinopsida > Araucariales > Araucariaceae > Wollemia > Wollemia nobilis. The sequence goes on from JAQPPZ010000523.1 coordinate 30,622,460, forward strand.
TGCTTGGTGTGGAACCTCTTGTACCATCAAGTTTACCACTAAAGGCTCCTTGTTCTGGTTTCTCTCTTCATTCATAGGAACCCACTCTTCTTCTTCTTCATATATTTCTATTTTATCTACGAATATTATATGTACCCACAACCCTCTTCTCTCACTAGGGTAATATTTCAATTCTTGTTTTTCTATGGTTGGTTGTGTCTCCTTCCCTTCTACACATAGGTGTCTCATCCCAACATCATCCTCATCTTGTTGAGAAGGCTGATTATCATGGGCTACATCCTATTGTTCAAAATACTCTTCCTCTTGCCTTATTTTTTGCTCTATCTCTTCCATAGCGATGAACAGACATTACACTTTGTATGATTTTAATTTTAAACTGTTTACTATTTTGAAAACCATTGTACCATCCAACTTTTGTAAATATATGGCACTGTTATTAATCATTTTTACTACTTTAAAAGGATCAAACCATAAGATTTTCAATTGTCTTGTCTTGATTTCCTATTTACCATTGTTCTTCAAGACAAAGTCACCATGTTTCAATTCTATCTTCTGAAGGTGCTTGTCGTGCCACAACTTCCTTATATTTTGGGCTACATCAATTTTCTATTGTTCCATGATCCTCTTTTCATCCAATTTTAATAGTGTTGCCAATATTTCCTTTAAAATTTCTTGGACACCTAACTAATGATCTACGACTATCCGTAAACTAGGTATCAAACATTCTACTAACATAATTGCCTCCTAGCCATGCATTAACTGGAATGATGTATAATCTATTGTGGGATTGAAGGTTGTTCTATATGCCCATAGGACTGATGACAACCTCTCCTTCCAATACGCTACTACTCCACAAGTTTTGTACAAAGTAGCGACTAGGATTTTTTTTGTTGCCTCTACCCGCCCATTTGCTCTTGGGTAGTATGGACTTGACAATGAGTGCAAAATCTAAAAGTTGGTTGTTAGATTTTTGATAAATTAATTCACAAAGTGAACACCCTTGTCACTTGTTATTTGAAGCAAAATTCCAAATATTGTCATCACTTGCTCATACAAGAATTGGGTTGTGCTTTTTGCTGAATTCTTGAGTAGTGCCCTTGCTTCTACCTATTTTTTCAAGTATTTTTTGCTACCATAGTATATCAACATTTTTTCCTATGGGATGTTCTCAATGGACCTATAAAGTCCAAACCCATCCTTTCAACAAATTCTTGAGGTTGATATGGTTTTAGGAGAATGAAATCTTGACATAATGGTTTTATCACTCTCTAGCATATATCATAGGCCTGTACATACTCTTTCGCATCATGGTAAATTATAGGCCACCATAATCCTACTAGAAAAAATTTTCTTACTGTAGCATTTGGTCCCATATGTCCTTCTAATCCCTCATAATATTCTTTTAATGCTACCTTTACCTCTTATTCCATTACACATCTCCTTAAGATACCATTTGAACCTATTTTGTACAATAATCTAGCTATAAACTAGAAAGGTGTTGAATTCATTATAGCTTTTCTCTTTTTTATTGTTGTCAATTCTTGAGGTAGTTCTCCTAGATAAATAGTCTTCAATTAATTTGTAGTAAGATGGTACAACATTGTTTACAAATAACTATGTCAAGAAACTCATTTGACACTCCTGCTATAGTAGGTTCTTCCAAGTGAATCCTTGATAATTGATCCATTAGCACGTGTTTCATATGACCACTATCCAAAACATGAATTCTTGCTATGTGAAAATCCACCTGCTAACTTGTCCTTTTATCACTAGTTTATTGATCATGTACAACAAAGCCTAATGATCAACATAAAAGGAAAATAACTTGACCAATAATTAATACCTAAATTTTTGAACTGCATATACCATCCCTAAGGCCTCATGCTCTTTTGTACTATAATTTCTTTCTACCCTTCACAGTAGAAAACTTGCAAAATAAATAGGCTAATCTAGCCTAAATTGTCCTTCCTTGGCTAATGCACAACCAATTGCAAAATTGGATGCATCTATATGGACATGAAACTCCTTGTCCAAATCCAAAATCTCCAAAGTGGGACTACACACGAGATTTGCCTTCAACTCTTTGAAAACTCCTTAATGTTACTCTATCCAACATAAGAGGCCATTATTTTTTGTTAGAGAATCCAATGGGTAGGACACATGGGCATAGTTCTTGATAAACGTTTGATAATATCTAGTTGATCCCATGAAGGTCTTTAATGAACTCACATCATGTGGCTCCTCCATATTTAGAATGACATGAATCTTATCAGGATTTGTCTTCAATATTTCTCTACACACTATGTGTCCTAGAAAATTGCCATATGGCACCATCAGGTGATATTTTCCTAGATTCAAGGCTATCCACATATTTCTACATAATATCATACATTCATCTAATGCTGGTAAATATTCCAAAATTTTACCATATATTGACCAATCATCCAAGAATGCTTTCAATTTCCCTATAGCCAATTGATCAAATATGTTTTATTTAATCCTATATAATGTGGTTGGGCCATTATATAGCCCGAATGAAATTATGTTATAGGCATAAATCCCATTCTCTACCATAAATATGGTATTCAATTGATCTATTAGGTACCCAAGATAGGTACTTAATATTTTTTAATTTAATATTGTATTGTATAATGGTATGAACCATAAATTAAGTATTAAGGAAGTTCACATGTCAAATTAGAAATAGGTATGTCATAGAACCATTGGGAAATATTTCCATATGTAACCGCAAGTAATATTGTCATATCATTATGCACTTTGCAACTCATGGAAGGTGAACCACCACATGGGTGATCTTGTAACTCATGGAAGGTGAACCATCACACTCTTGTATAAAGAGAGATGTACCCCAATATCAATTTTATTGATCTATGATGTATTCTTAGAGAATTATTGGCTCATAGAGCTAGAGATCTTGTGGAGTGGCTTCCTTCCAAAAGGAGCATTGTACAGTGTTGCCCTACCTCAAGGGTATAATCAATCTCTATTATTGTGAGCAATTTATTGTGTAATTTATTTATTGATGCATGCATATTTTTATGTAAATTGTTGAAATATTTATGGTATGAGAAGAGAGGTTCACGACATTTGGTATCAGAGCAACGATTTTGGCAAAGTGTGTTTGTTTTTGCAGAACTAGGGCATGTTTAAAAAAAAACATCACATTTTGTAGAGGCCATATCTTTTATTTCAACAGTCATTTTCAGAAGATTTTTCTCCATTGTGTAGATATTTTCGAGTACTACAAAAATGACTACTCATTTGTGGATTTTTAATAATTATTAAGAAAGTTATGACTATGTGTTGTTTTCTGACTAAGTAATTTTTTTATCAACCATTTTTAGAATCTTTTTGCACCAGAATGTAGATTATTCAAAGTATTATAAAAATGACTATCGCATGTGAAATTATGATACATATTGAAAGAGTTACAACTATTTGAAGTTGGGTTGTTGAGGCTATTTTTGGGATGCGCGAATATTTTTTCAAAAAGAAAAAAATTGTATTAAATTTTTTAGCAAGTCATTTTTAAAAATATTTTTGCATCAGCATTCAGGTTTTTTTTAGTACTAAAAAAATGACTACTTGTTAAATTCTAATAAGTATTGAGGGGGTTATAGTTATTGCAAGTTGGGCTTTTGGTGTTGTTTTTTGGGTTACCAACAAAAGGGAAAAATTCATAACTTTCAATCCGGGTAAGCAAATCAATTGTCATTTATTTTATTTTAAAGAAAAATTACAGATTTAATTGTTGAAGAAGAGAATAGATGAGATTTCAAAAATTTTAATTTTTGAAAGTTTTTGGTTATTTAAAACCCTAGTTGCTTTATAAAAAAATAAAAAAATGGATTGGCAAAAATTCACTATAAGGGATGATAGTGATGCCAAGGAATGGTTGCTGAAGTTTAAGGAATCTATTTTAGATTTTTTTGTGTTCTTAAGGAAACTTAACCTTTATTTTTCTATGCAAGAGGAAGCTTCTTCTTGGTTTTTAGACTTTGTGGATGCCCATAAAAACACATTCACATGGGAAGAATTTGAAGTTGCATTTTTTAACAAATGGGGACCAAAAGAAAAGGATAATAATGTGTAAGCTAAGAAAACTACACTTTTAAGTCAAGATCAAACAATGGTCAAAAATATTTGTTTGAATGTAAAAATTCTATTTTGCAAGTTCATGGTTGCATTCAAAATCAAAAAATTATTGTTTCCATTAACCCTAACAACAAATATAATTTTATCAATATGTCTTTGACTAAGAGGTTGCAAGTCCAAGAAAATAAAATCAAATACATACAACTTGAGGGTCACAATGTTTAAATTTTTGAACATTTGAAAATCACCATGGATAAATATGTTTTACATTCCAATTTTCATGCTATTGAGATGAATGATGTAGATATTGTTCTTGGTTATCCTTGGTTGCATTCTTTGGGTACTATTAACATTAATATGCAAAATAAATTCATGAAGTTATGGTATTGAAAGAAGAAGATAACATTACAAGACATTTCTCAGTGTAAGGAAAAACAAGTAGTTATTGCAGAGGAACAAAGTGAAGAACAACCACAAGAACCTGAAATAGAATCTCAATAGGAGATTAAGGAAGAAGTAAAATAAAGAGATAAAAAAAATGAAGAAAATAAGAAGGAAAAGCGAAAATAGGTAGAACGAAAGGCTAAGGTTGGAATATATCACCATCCACACCACCATGAGAGGCAACAATCATGGAGACAAGGCTTGAGGCAGCATAAGAACAATGAGGGACATACAAGGAACCAAAGGAGCCAAAACTTTGCATATGCTATATGTCATAAATAAAAGCATGTGTATATGAAGAAGATGAAATTTATGCTTCCAACACATTGTTGGAAAATTACCATTGGTAAAAGGTTAAAAAAGAGTATTTTACCTTGGGTAATATTACTTACCTTTTACCTTACCTGGACGGCAGCATCTTTGGGCGGCAAGAGAATTTTATTTTAATTTCTTCTCCCTTAATTTCTCCTATTCCCCCCTTTTCTCTAGTATGGTTATTTTATGTTTATTTAAACTTTGTAACCTTATGTTAATGGTTAATGCAAATTCACCTTTGTATCAATTGCTCACCTCCCACATTTGGTATCAGAGCCGAGAGCTGAGACCGGCCCAAATCCCAAGGTGGTGGGGCCCACAGTTCGAGGTGGTGGCACGAATCCCGAGGCAGCCCATAGGAGCCAAGGTGGCATGGATCTCGAGGCAACCCGTAGGACCCGAAGAGGCTTGCAAGAGCAGATCGACATGATTCTCGAGGCGTTGGAGCAGATCGGTGTGATTCCCTAGGCATTGGTGGAGCTAGACGTTGACGAGGCGGCACGTTGGAGAAGGTGTCACATGGCTCGAGGTAATTTTTTGACGTGGCAGCACGTGGCCCGAGGCAGTTTGTTGACATGGTGACCGACACGAGCCCGAGGTGGTTCATTGACGTGGCAACCTATGCGCGGCCTGAGGCAGCACGTGGCCCAAGGTAGTTCGTTGATGGGTGACCTTCGCACGGCATGTGGCAAAAGGTTCTTCACAGCCTGTGACTTCCCATAGGAAATCAAAGCACATAGTGTGCTTTGCTCTTTTTAAAGAGCATAAACATCGTCGCATAGGCGATGTGGGACTATTAAGTCCCAAATAAATCCTTGCTTCGTGCCAAAGCGCGAAGCCAAAAATTGCTTTGCGTTCGACGCAAAAGCAACAAGGAAAGGGAGCCAGCTAATGCTCCCGGATCTGCCCGATAGCATAGCGGCTACCCTTTGCCTTGACTCCCGTGAGGTCGCACGATCGAACCTCGGTGGGGTCATTCCTTTTTTTTGCTTCGCGCTCGAAGCGCCAGCAACAAGGACAAGGAGCCAGCTAATGCTCCCGGATCTGCCCGGTAGCACAGTGGCTACCCTTTGCCTTGACGCCCGCGAGGTCGCACGATCGAACCTCGACGGGGTCAATAGTTTTTTTTTTAAAAAAGGAAAATTTTCTTTTAAAAAAAAAAAAAAAACTTTAAGGTAATTTAATTTTTTTTTTGATGATTGACATTTCCTAAGAGGAAATAGCTGTAAAAATTAAAAAAAAAAAAATTGAAAGGTTTTTATTTATCATTTAAAGTTGATGATTGACATTTCCTAAGAGGAAATAGTTGTAAAAAAAAAATTACGCTTTAAGAGGTAAAAAATTAGAAAAATTTCCTAAGAGGAAATCTTTGTAAAAGAAAATTTTTGGGAAATTTTCTTAAATGATAAGATCGGAAGGATGTTACCAAGCACTTTGTAGTTTGTTACTGAGAACAAACACTGAAAGCTTTGATGAGCACGTGAGAACACTAGGCATAAATACAGTCTTTTCACAGTTGCAAAACGCAGTTATTGCACAACAGAGAAATCTTGATCTAGGATACGAAGTTGATTCAGAAGATAACTCCTTTGGGAGCAGATTTGAACAATCCGACACAGTGGAGATTGCTCCACAAGGATCTGAATATACTCATTATTGTAATTCAGTTGAAATCCTACAACCTCCTTCTCCTAAAATTATATTGATCAGTGACAACGATGAACAAGTCGTTGACAATTTTGTAATTGCTGAATCACAACAACAAGAGTGAGTTGTTTATGATTGTAAATCAAGCAAGGCTTGATAGTTTGTAAAGTATTTTTGAAATAAGACTATATAAGAAAGGTTTCTTTTTTTAGTAGATAATAATGGGATCAAATAACAATCTACCAATCCCCGAATTTAGTGGGGATAATTATGAGTACTGGTCCATCAAAATGAGGACATTACTCATAGGAAAAGGACTATGGGATAGTATTGAAGACGGTTACACTGCTCCAACAGATTGGACTACTTTGAGTGCAACCGACAAGAAGATCTTCAAAGATGCACAGAAAAATAACTCTTTTGCCTTATACCATCTTCAAGTGGCATTAGATCCAAGTATCTTTCCTAGAATTGCATCTTACTTAACTGCCACAGATGCATGGAATGCCTTGAAATAAGGATTCCAAGGAAGTGATAAAGTGAAGCAAGTCAAGCTTCAGACCTTAAAAAGAGATTTTGAAAATCTCAGAATGAAGGAAAATGAAAGAGTCGGTGACTACTATGTACGAGTCAAAGTAGTAGTTGATATGATGCAAACTTTAGGTGATGACACACAAATTGAAACAATTGTGAAGAAAGTGTTGAGAACACTTCTTCCTAAGTGGAATCACATTGCCATCATAATTGAAGAATCAAAAGACCTTTCTACTCTTACATTTGATAGTTTGATTGGATCATTAACATCACATGAAGAGAGACTTCAAGGAGCACCTTCAACAACCTATGGAGGTGATGACAAAGCCTTCACTTCAAATGAAGCTGCAAGATGAGGACAAGGAAGAGGTCGATGCAGAGGACAACAACAAAGAGGCAAAGGCCAAAGCAACTCCTACAGAGGAGGAAATCAAAACAGAGGTGGAAATCAAAACAGAGGAGCCAATCAGAACCAAAGCGACAATGCAGGCCATGGAAATCAAGGACGAGGAAGTAACAAGACTAAAACAACTTGTTTCAATTATGGGAAACAAGGACACTTCGCTCATGACTGCTGGTCAAAGACTTCAAAAGATCAAAGCAGTCAATATGGCTCATTCTACGAAGAAGAAGAAGGTCCATCAAATATTTTTCTCTCTTATGGACAGTCAGATCAAAATCTTAAAGATACATGGATTTTGGATACTGGTTGCTCCAACCACATGAGTGGCAAAGAAAATCTCTTTGCTACATTAGATTCAAATTACAAATCCCATGTTAAGTTAGGGGATAATAAATCTTTGCAAGTTGAAGGCATTGGAGCTATGGAAGTTCCAACAAAAGAAGGCCTTAAAAAAGTGAATGACATATACTATACTCCACAGCTACAACACAATTTGTTAAGTGTTGGCCAAATGATGGAGAAGCATTACAAATTAGTTTTTGATGAAAGAAAATGTACAATCCTTGATAAAAAACAATTGTAACAGAGTCATCACAGAAGTACCTATGACAAAGAATAGGTTATTCCCTCTAAAATTTGGTGAGCCAGGGGGAGCTCAACTTGCAAATATTGCTATTACAAATCCAAGTGAATTATGGTACTTGAGATATGGTCACCTCAATTCCGCTAGCTTGAAAATGTTAACATCACAAGCTATGGTGATAGGACTACCAAAAATTCCAGAACATAAGAAGGTATGCGAAGCATGTGCTTTGGGAAAGCACTCCAGAACAAAGTTTCCAAGAGGCCAAGCATGGAGAGCAAGCTATCCTCTTCAGCTAGTACATTCGGACATCTGTGGTCCAATGCAAACAAAAAGCCTTGGAAACAATTCTTATTTTCTAACATTCATAGATGATTATTCTAGAATGTGCTAGATCTATTTTTTGAAACACAAATATGAAGCATTTGATTGCTTCATAGACTTCAAAAATAATGTAGAAAAGCAATGTGACTACTATGTCAAATGTCTTCACACTGATAGAGGAGGAGAGTACTCCTCAAATGAATTTTTAAATTATTGTAAGCAAAATGGGATAAAAAGGCAGTTCACCATTGCCTATACCCCACAACAAAATGGTGTGGCCGAGAGAAAGAACCGCACCCTTGTTGAAATGGCATGAACAATGCTTCAGACAAAGCATCTAACATACGACTATTGGGCAAATGCAGTGAGAACTAGTGCATATATTCTAAATAGAAGTCCGACTTCTAGTTTAGATGGTATCACTCCTTATGAAGGATGGTACGGTAAGAAACCAAATGTCAAACATTTTCGAGTATTTGGTTCTTTAGCTTATGCACACATTCCTGAGGAGAAGAGAAAGAAGCTTGATCCCAAGAGTCAAGCATGTATTTTTGTAGGGTATTGTGAATCAACCAAAGGGTATAGATTGTACAATCCCAAGACACATAAAATAATTATCTCCAGGGATGTAATTTTTGATGAAGGGGGAGAATGGGGTCATAAAAAATTTGTTGATATTGACTCTAATTTGGAAAGTTCCACATTTGTACAACCCAAGAAAAGTAGTGGAAAAATTTCCCCTCCACAAAGTCCACATCAGGAATCTTCATCAAGTACATCAAGTGGTACACCAAGTCCAAGAGGGACTTCTTTGTTGGCTCCCCCAAACTCTCCGAAATGATTTCATAGATCTGTAAGCGCTCCAAGTCCGATGGATATTGATCTAGTTTCTCAAAGGAAAGAGACAAATAAAGGAAAGCGCATACTACAGAGTCATCCATCTTCTCAAATGTTGGATAGGAATTTCCAACAAAGATACACTAGGAGTCAAGCTAGTGAGATGGACGACATTTTGTCAAGACTTGAAAATCTTCAAATGTCAGGAGATGATGAGTCTCATGAACCAAGGGGTGAAGTAGTCAATTATGCTTTGTTGGCTATTGCATAGCTAGAACCATCTAGCTATGAAAAAGCATGTACTAAAAGTATATGGCAAGATGCCATGGAAGAGGAAATATCCTCAATTAAAAAGAATGATACTTGGGAGCTTGTGAAGCTTCCCAAGGGAAAAAAATGTGTTGGATGTAAATGGGTCTATAAGACCAAATTCAATGTTGATGGAAGCATTGAAAGGCACAAGGCAAGATTAGTAGCTAAGGGTTTTACTCAGAAATATGGAATAGATTATGAGGAAACCTTTGCTCCAGTTGCTCGACAAGAAACAATCAAAACTGTTCTTTCCTTGGCAGCCCATAAAGGATGGAACATTCAACACATGGATGTGAAAAGTGCATTTTTAAATGGATACCTGACAGAAGAGGTGTATGTACAACAACCTCAAGGTTTCCAAGAACAAGGAAAAGAGAACCTTGTTTATAAATTGAAAAAAGCACTTTATGGCCTCAAGCAAGCACCACGAGCGTGGTACTCATGAATTGATGGCTATTTCAGCAAGTATGGTTTCACAAAAAGCAAGAGTGAACCAACTCTATACTACCTGAAGAATGGAGTAGATATCCTCATAGTTTGTTTATATGTGGATGATCTAATATTTATGGGTAGTAATAATAAAATGAATATGGAGTTCAAAAACTCCATGATGAATCGGTTTGAGATGAAGGATCTCGGATTAATGAGATACTTCCTAGGAATGGAAGTACATCAATCAAAGAATGGGATCTTCATATGTCAACAGAAATATGCTCGTGACATGATTCAAAAATTTGCTATGCAGTAGTGCAAATCAGTTGCAACACCAACAGGACATGGAATCCAGCTAAGCAAAGATGATGGAGCACCAAAAGTTGACATGACCAATTTCAGAAGCATGGTTGGGAGTTTAATGTTTCTCACCAACACTAGGCCAGATATACAGTATGTTGTTTCTCTAGTATCAAGGTTTATGGCATGCCCATCCGAGCTGCATCTTCAAGCAACCAAACGAATTTTACGATATGTAAAAGGTACATTGGATTTTGGAATCCATTACCACAAGTCTAACTCTATGAAGTTAGTTGGTTATAGTGACAACGATTGGGGCAGTAATATAGATGATAGAAAATCTACATCAAGGAACTATTTTAGTCTAGGTTTAGGACTAATAACTTGGAGTTCCAAGAAGCAATCTATTGTAGCATTATCATCTACAAAAGCTGAGTATATAGCCATTACCCATGCTAGTACTCAAATCCTCTGGTTGAGGAAAATCCTTGAAGAGATTGGTGAAAAACAAATTGGTCCAACCAAACTGAATTATGATAATATTAGTGCCATACAGTTGGCATATAATCCGATCCACCACAAAAGGTCAAAACATTTTGATATGAAGTATCACTTCATAAGAGATATGGTGGAACAACGAGATAGTTGAGCTTCAATACCGTAGCACTTTGGATAATCTAGCAGACATCTTCACCAAAGGCATGGCTAAAGCTCAATTTATAAAGCTGAGAGACTGTATAGTCAGTCCTCTCAACTTTAAGGGGGAGAATGTTGGAAAATTACCATTGGTAAAAGGTTAAAAAAGAGTATTTTACCTTGGGTAAGATTACTTACCTTTTACCTTACCTGGACGGCAGTTGGACGGCAACATCTTTGGGTGGCAAGAGAATTTGATTTTAATTTCTTCTCCCTTAATTTCTCCTATTCCCCCCTTTTCTCTAGTATGGTTATTTTATGTTTATTTAAACTTTGTAACCTTATGTTAATGGTTAATGCAAATTCACCTTTGTATCAATTGCTCACCTCCCACACACATGGCATTGGCATCAACAAATACCACCACCAATCATAGTTCCACTCGAATAGATGGATGCTCAAAATTGGTACTAGTATTCAACATGGCTCAAAAGATCATATTAATTAGCCTATTCTAATGTTTTGGTAGGGTACCTAGGAATAGATATTTGGGGATATATTATTATATTGTGTAAGGGTTGGCATGGGCCACACATAAACCAATGTTGATTGTATTATAATATTATATTATATTATAATATAATATTATATTAGTAGTAGGCTCCCCAAAGTAGAATAAGAAGATGGATATATAAAGAAGAGATATTTGTCATTGTAATCATCATTGGAGATGAATCTTATATAATCATGTTTGTCCACGAAGTGGATTATGGGACTTTGCCCTCCTTGAGTGGCTCTCTCATCTTGGGATATCTTGTGGAGTTATTTCTTCCTTAAGGATTATTATTGGTTTTTTCCTACCTTAAGGGTATTATCCATATCTCTCTCATTTGTGGATTGTTATTGTGGATAATTATTTGTGGATGAATGTTTTGATATTTCTGCATATTGGTGAATGATTTATGTTAATGATAATAGATATTTGGGGATATATTATTATATTGTATAAGGGTTGGTATGGGCCACACATAACCCAAGGTTGATTGTGTTATAATATTATATTATATTATGATATAATATTATATTATATTATAATATAATATTATATTAGTAGTAGGCTCTCCAAAGTAGAATAAGAAGATGGATATATAAAGAAGAGATATTTTTCATTGTAATAATCATTGGAGATGAATCTTATGTAATCATATTTGCCCATGAAGTGGCTTATGGGACTTTGCCCTCCTTGAGTGGCTCTCTCATCTTGGGAGATCTTGTGGAGTTATTCCTTCCTTAAGGATTATTATTGGTGTTTCCCTACCTTAAGGGTATTATCTATCACTCTCTCATTTGTGGACTGTTATTGTGGATAATTATTTGTGGATGAATGTTTTGATATTTCTACATATTGGTGAATGATTTATGTTAATGATAATAAATTTCTACAACAAGTGGTATCAGAGAAATGATTTTGGAACAGTGGGGATTTTTGTGTGAAATTGCAGAATTAGGGAAACTATTTTTTGAAAAAATATCTCATCTTTCAGAAGCCATATCTTTGCAAAAATTTATCTGATTTAGGTGATTCTTGGATCAATTTGTGTAGAATTTGAAGAGCTTTAAAATGAGTGGTCATTTGAAGGAATCCAAGTAGTATTGAGGGATATATGACCTTCTGAAGTAAGCCATCTAGAAAAAGGGTAGTGACAAATTTTCAAGTCACAAATTTTTTGAAAGACAAAATTTGTTTAGTTCGGGTAAGCAAATCAGTTGCACTTTATTTTGTTTGGAATAAAAATTGTAGATCTAGTTGTCTATATGGATTTTTAGCTTCAAATTAGTGGGAAGATATTTATTTCCATAAAACCCTAGTTTGCATTAGGGCATGATATATATTATCAAAAAATCCTAGTTGCATTAGGGCATCAACTATGGCATGGGAAAGGTTTAATGGATAAAATGATATTGATGCTAGAGAATGGTGGAAAAAGTTTAGATCTCTACATTGTAATAATTATTTCTGGAAATTCAACCTTCAATTGAGTCTTCAAGGGGAAGCTTGGTCTTGGTTGAAAAATTTTTGTAAAGAAAGGAATAATGAATACACTTGGGATGAAATAGAGCATGCATTATTGAGTAAATTGGACCCATATAAAAAGATAGCTAGTTTGAATGTCACCATCAAGGGTTATGAAGAAGAAATAAATATGCTTCAAAAAGAACAAAAGGAAATAAAAAGAGAGCTAGAAAATTTCAAAGAAGTGGTAGAAGATAAAAAAGATGTCAGTATGCAAATAGATGAAACCATACCTTTGGTAGAAGATAAAATAAAAAATGGACAAAGGGATTTGTTTGAATCTAAAAAGTCTATTTTACAAGTTCATGGAAGCATTCAAAAGGAACAGGTTATTATTTCCATTGACCCTAGTAGCAGATATAATTTTATTAATATTGCCTTGGCTAAGAGGTTGCAAGTTCAAGCAACAAAAATTAAGGGCACACATCTTAAGGGTGAGAATGTTCAAATTTTTGAATATTTGAAGATCACCATGGATAAATATGTTTTACATTTATATTTTCATGCTATTCAGATGGATGATGAGGATATTGTTCTTGGTTATCCTTGGTTAGATTTTTTGGGTGCTATTAACATTAATGTGCAAAAGAAGTTTATGAAGTTATGGTGCATGAAAAAGAAGATAACATTGTAAGATATTTATTAGCTTAAGAAGAAAGGATCCCAAGAAAATCAAGAAGTTGTTGTAGAAAAATAAATTGAAGAACCTAAAACAGAATCCAAGAAGGCGGTAACAACAAAAGAGTCCATGGAAGAAGTAGAAACAACTAATTCAATGGAAATAACAGCAACAAAGTTCAAGGAAACTTTGATAAAAGAGCACAAGGACACACCAAAAAAAGAGAAAATGAAAGAACAATGTGTAGAAAAATTTAAAACAATGGAGCCAAATGTTGGGAAGTCAAAGAAGGTAGAACATCAAGTTAAGGTTGCACCATATTGCCATCCACACCACCATGAGCAACAACATTCTTGGAGGCATGGTTCAAGGTAGAAATATTATGATTCTACATGGAATCAGAAGGGCACCAACTATAGCAGTGTTTGGTAGAGAAAGCATAGTCATCATATTTATCAAAGTGGATCATCAGTATCAAGAAACAAGTGGACCCATCATTCAAGTTATCAAAATATAGCAGCAAAAGCATGGATCCAACACAATAGATTTGGATACTCAAGTTAAAAAATGGTATACCAGCATCAATGTGTTTCACTTAGATGGAGGGATGATCGATATTGGTACCAGTTTCTAACATTGCTTAGGAAATCATATTATCATGTTTCTTCATATATTTCGAGGATGAAACATTTGTAAGGAGGGTGGCATGGTAGGGTACCTAGGAATAGATATTTTGGGATATATTATTATATTGTATAATGGTTGGCACAGGCCATACATAACCCAAGGTTGATTGTGTTATAATATTATATTATATTGTAATATAATATAATATTAGTAGCAGGCTCTCCAAAGTAGAATAAGAATATGGATATATAAATAAGAGATATTTGTCATTGTAATCATCATTAGAGATGAATCTCATGTAATCGTCTTTGCATACTGACATCTTTCCCCTTTAGTGGCTTCAAGAGGGCAAAGTCCCATAACTCAAGGAGGGCAAAGTCCCATTAAAGAACTTCCAATTTTGAAAGAGATAGAGGACTAGCAAAATTTATATTCCTAAAGTAACATATTTCAAAGATCCAAGAGGGAGATATCATTTCCAAACTTCCATAGTAGAAGTTTGAAGAAAATTTCTCATTTAGAAAGACCAAAGAAGTTGTGAGAGTGAATACCCTATAGAAGAGGTCTCAAGGAGAAGCAAGAAGAAAGCTTTGAGAGACTCAGTGAAGGAGATTCGAAGAAGGCCATTGAAGGAGTTACTAGGAGAACTCATTGGTGAAATTTACCACCAAGAATAAGTTCCTGCTAAAGGAAGTTTTTGGGACAATTTTCACCATCCGACATGAAGATATATTTTTCAAGAAGCTTGCCAAATTTTAGAGGATATTTGTGAAGACCTTAATAATTTTAGATTCTTGATAAGAAGACCTAGATTTAATTCAAACTTTGACAAGGATATTGAAGGAGAAAGGAGCCATACATTACTACCAAAATCAAGAGGTTTGAATATTACCTTTGAAGGCTAGAAGGTTTATTCAAATAAAGGATATCTATTGGTTTATACAACATAAAATTGAAGGGTTCTTTAAGGAAAATCTTAGCTACGATTTAGAGTTACCTACCAAATTTTTGAAAATCAAGGACAACATTTTAGTGAAATAATTGACTACAAAAAGGTAACAATTAGGACAACATCAATAGCTGCTAAGTTTTAGATTTTTGGGATACATACTGAAGGAGAATTGGAGCCACCAAACTACAATATCAAGAAATAAGTTAGAAGAGGTAAAAAGCTACAAATTTGGTGTGCTGAGAAGTTGTTTTATACAACAAATAAGAGCTGCAAATTTATCCAAAAAAAGGCATCAATAAGGTGAATCTGATCATATTTCAATCCTTCATATACAGAGATCATTAATATAAGCAACTTGGGTGTAAGAAGGTTTATTAGTTGAAATTTAATTATTTGGTTTGTTATCAAGTTCCATTAGGCACCTTATTAAGGTTTAAAAAGTTGCAAAGAGAAGGTTACATATTAAATTCCTTCAATGGAGTGCAGGAGATAGTTTCTTATAAGGTTAATACCTACACATTAAAATAGGAGTTAGATATATTTTGAAAGAAATAAAAATATCATCTTCCTATTATCTAGTTAAAGCAAAGAAGACATTACTCTGAAGTGAAAGTTGCAGTAATTATTAGTGCATTATATTGGTTACCCTTAAGTTATTTAAAGTGCATTAAGAGTTTATCAAAGAAGGAATTTTTAGTGCATAAAATAGGGTAATAGTAAAGTGTCTAGAGATAATATTGAGAACATGAAACCTGCAATATTTTAAGGTAAGGAGAATCCACCAAAATATTAATAAAACTTCTAAAAATTGGAGAAGGAAACCACCTTATCAAAGAAGTGAGAAAGCTTCAAAAGAGATCATAAAAGTCTCAAGTATTTGGTAGATTTATCTACATCATTGCACCCTACTCTATGTAGCAAATCAAGTGTAGAATATAGAGTGTCTAAGGACACTACTACAATGAGCCTATTATAGTCTACAAGGGGTCGCATCATCAAGACAAAGGTGCACTAGAAAGGAGACTACAACCCATATTTCAGCCATTAAAGTGGGTGTTTTACATAGTCTAAAGAAGGAGCTCTGGTAGAAAAATATATAATCATCGAATATCCTTCTATTAAAGGTTTCTAAAGACACCCATAACAGTGCCAAGACAACTAAATTAAGTGCCTACATAGTTCACAAGGAATAAACTTACATTGGTTCAAGAAATTCTATGTAAGATAACATCGTTACAATGAGTGCAAGTAAGAACAAGGATAACACATAGGTTACATAGCATACATGGACAAAAATTGAAGTGCAAGGAGGAATATTACCATCAAATGAGCTTGGAAGAATTGCCTTCACTAAAGCAAGCTACCATCCAACGTAGCAAGCACTCAAAATCCACCATCACTGGAAACGAACAACCAACTAGAGCCATCATCATTGGGATAATATCACCAGCTAAGAGCGCAACATTGAAACACCTTGGATACACCATTGATAGAGCTAAATTTATGAAGGAAGAAGCACCTTATGTTGAAGAGCAAGAATGAGTTGGATGCATGCTAGAAAAGGCTTGATACAACTTGCAATAGAATTGAAAGGGCATCAAGGGAATAAGAGATATTTTAGTAGCTTGAGCACATGCAAAAGAGTGCCTACATTTTCCCTAAAGGAGTAAGGCATCTTGTGCCACTTGGCACACAATAAATAAGAGGTAACAACTATTCTAATGCTTGCAAGAGATATCAATGAGTGCTCAAGAGGAGTAACACCCACATTATTACCTCAACACTCATAAAAGGAGCATATTCAATGCTCAATACCTTATCTAATGTCTTTTAGACCTGCATCGCATGGATTTACATATTACAATATTAATAATAGGGCACTACCACCTAAGGAGAGGTATTGAGCAATGTAAAAGTACCACTTGGTACTTGGTTTAAGGAGTGAATATTAATAGACACCACTAGAAAGACCTATGTAGATAAGAAGCATATCTCCAGCAAAAGTTGAACGTAGTAGTCAAAGAGCATTAAAGAGAGTAAGAGACTATCATAGAAGATCATTATTTGATGACTATTATTTAATGCTCATGTCATAAGGAGCAATTCTAGTTCCTAGAGATAGCATGATGAAGTATAGACCAACGCAAATTAGCTCTCAAAATTTAATAGAAATGAAACACTTAAATTCAGCATCTACATGTCCTTGTAGAGAGAATTCAAGGCACACCATCAAGGGTTGAAATGATAATTCAAAGGTGCATTAAAGATGATGTCCATTAACCAACACACTTACTATCATAAGCCATAGAGATACAACACCCACCTTGGAGATATAAGTCAAAGCAAAGCATTACAAAGGTATAGTTTCAACTTAGATTAATATTTGATTTCATTAAGGAGTGATAAGGATTAGTATATAAGGTTGAAATTACTATCATTTATCATTGAAAATAGAAGCAAAATCAACCTTAGTAAACTTGAATTCAAATTAAAAGGATTTTATATCCTTAAATAGTATTTCAAAACACATTAGTTGAAATACAAGAATATTAATATTTGCAATTAATATCATAGGATATATAATTATTCCTACTTGGCAAACCAAATTATTATTATTGTAAATATCATCAATTTCAACAATTCCAAATTAGGGAGATATAAGGAGTGCTACATCAAATTTTAATTAATTGGAATTTAAAAAATTGAACCATTGGAAATTTAAGGATAGAGAAGAAAAATCATTGCTTGCTTTAAAAGAGTTGGACTTTTTTGCTTATGCTTGTCTCATAGTCACATTATAGGGACAAAATAAATCCAACCATAGAGAACTCCATCAAATTGATAAGTGCATATTTCAATAGGATAAATAAGGTGAAATAGGATTTGATTATTATCATTCTCAAAACATTACAAAATCAACTCAAAAGGTGAACTAATAGTAGCTAAGCACTTTATCAAGATTATAGCATACTCTAATCACTAGGGAGACATAAGGATCCTACAAAACCTAAGTCTTAGAAAAGTTTTATCAAAGTAGTTCATATACTTTAAAAGTAGGGAGTCATAAGGTAGTCTACTACAAAGGATCTATCAAAAGTGTTCTTAAAATACTAAAGATCTAAAAGAATCCTATCATATACTACAATGGGAAAAATAACAAAGGGAACATTTCATCATAATGCACACTACAAGAGGACTCAACATTAGAATCCATCCAATATACCATATCAAAGATGCAAAATCACTTCAAATTCAACCAATTTCATAGGTCAAAATGAAAAGAACATTTGGTATATTGATTCTGGTGCAAGTCATCACATGACAGGAAATCTACAATGGTTTGATTGTCTTGAAGTCACTAACAATTACAGGTTGAAAATTGCAGATGGAAAATTCTATCACATACATGGATATGGGTGTGTAACACCTAGTAAATCATTTCCAAATTTTCTACTACATAATGTAATGTATGTTCCTGGATTATCATCTAATCAAATTTCAATGGCAAAGATAGTAGAGAGAAAAAGGATAATTTATTTTAGATACATAAATGGAATTAATGTGTCTCATTATAAATCACAATGAGATTGAAGCTACTGGATCAATCCATAGAAATATATGCTCTAGATTCTATCAAAACTTCACAATATATTATTGTGTTTCAAAATAATACTAATGCATTTTCTAAGGAACATAATTATAAGGAACATATTGGAGAGAATGAAGAACCTATATATCATAAAATTAGAAGAAGAAATATAAGGTTCAAAATTAAAATAATGAGAGGACAAAAAAACTAAGCGCTTCTTTGCCATCTACGAACTAAAGAAGAAGAAGAAGAATAATAAGAAGAAGAAGAACCTAAACAAGATGAAGATATTCATCCAAAGAAAATTAAGGAAGCAAGAGATAAGAGCTCGAATTCCAAAACCAAGACAAAGATCCATGTTGAAGACAAAAGTCTTCAATACCCAAATAATGTAATACCTAAGGTTTTAGAGTATATTACATTATTGGGTACATGCTAATGTACCACCTTGGGTACATAACTAGAGTAGGAGTTTACTTTAGAGTAAATTTAGGTAGTTACTTCAAGTATTGTAATAAATGCACAAGTGTCAATGTGCTATGATGTAAATGTGCATGTAGTCCACATGTACATGTGTCAAAGGTAGAGTAAGGGCCAAGGAACTTATCTTCCTATATATAGGCCTTATAGTGAGTGAAATTGGGGAGTAGAGAATATAGAGAGTGCATAGTATATATTGGTAGAGGAGTAGAATGTAGTTCCTTAAAATAGTTTATGGAGTGTTCATGTCCTCCATTATACTGCATTGTACTATTTTTGTGAGATTTCATTAATGGCATATTTTTGAGTTATTGCAAAAGTTTCTCTTTATTTTCATGCATATTATAGTGCTATTATCATACAGTAATATTAGATTTCTTATATTACATCTTGTGGTTGTATTTTATTTATCATATACTCATCAAAAGCTAACATGGATAAGTTTTCTATCAGATCGATTATCATCTTCACTATATTCCTTTGAGTACAACATTCCTTCCTCATTTGTCTCATACTATTCTTCCTCTGAATAACTTTCTAATTCATCCATTGTAGCCACTTCTTCACTGAATGTTTAATTTCTCAAATTGATCATATATTTATATTATCTTTTCTTTAATGTTAATCAATCATTTTTCAATTTGTGATTTACTTTGGTCAATCTTAATCATCCCATCCCAACAATGCATCATATGTTGGTTTTTGCATTATAATCATAACAAAATCCAATATGAATTATTGTTAAGCTACTATTACTTTTTGGGTTGTCAATACTTCCTTCATATCTATGCCATATTGGTCAATGCCATACAACTTAAAACTAAGTTCCCATGAGAATGGAGCTTCGATCTCTTTCCAAGTCTTTTCTAGAAATACATTGACACTGGACCCTTTGCCATAATTACTTGTGATAATTTATGCTCTAGTATTTCCATGGGAACTAATATGGATTTTTTCCCAACATCGATCATTAATACTATTGGATCAATGAATTTACCCTTCTTGGATTCATTTATTGATTGTCTTTATACTTCCATAACCTTTTGGGGTTGTAATTCTTCTCCCATTACCTTGTGTAATGCTAGTATGGCTCCTAGAAAACTTACCACCTTAACCTCCATGATGGTATTCAAGACTTGTGTTGCTAGTCTTTGCATTGTCACTTTATCTTCTAATCTGCTTGGATTTTTCAACTTTTTTTGTTCTGCTAATCTTACTTGTCTAAATTTCTCTACTTCTTCTCCAATTACTTTCTAAGACACCTACCATATTTCCTTTTCTTTGGAATATCTAGGGTAATTTTCTTTCTTGGAATGATTCCTTGTCACAACCAATATACCTTTCTCTTTTTCCTCATTTCCTATTGGAGGTGCATCAATGTCAAGAAAATTGATATTCTACGAGTTACTTGTACTTGCCTTCTTGGTACAATTAACCTCCTTGTGGTTACCTAGACCACACCATCGACACATGCATTACATTATTCCTTGTCTCAATTGTTTGAGGAGTAGGACAATTTTTTGTAAAATACCTCCACTCTTAGAAATTACAATATTGTATGACTAGTCTGTACCTCCACTCTTGGAAATTATGACATTGTATGATTATTATGCCTTTTGAATCATATTGTAACCAACTTTGAACTTCTTTTAAATTACCTTGATATGGCCTACCCCCTCTATAGTTATTCCTATAACCATCACTAGTTGTGCCTTGTCCATTTCTTTGGGGATTCAATTTTTCATTTTTCTCCTACACTGTTAGAGTTTGGTGCCTTGCCCTTTTTAGGTTAAATAGATAATCCATGACTTCATGTCCCAAAACATCACATATATTACAATATGTTTTTCTAAGAGAATTCACATTAGTATATCCTTTTAACTTCCTTCCTCATTTTATCACTTTTAGGAAAAATTGGATAGCATGATGCACTTTTTCATCTATATCGCTATTAAAATATTCATTCTTGGGATGTCCTATTATTCCCATTATTATTTTCTTTCACTCACTCTCAATGGTCATTGCTCTTTATAAGTCTTCAACATATGTTGAAGATGAAACTACCTTCATCTTCTTCCTATATTTGGGTAATAGTCCATCAATGAACCATCTTCTAGTAAGTCCATTAGCTGGTGGTATTTGCATTTTGTCAGTAAATTATTGTAATATTTGACTATATGCTTTAACATCCTCATATTTATCTTATTTTGTATCATATATCTTAGTAATTATTTTTATATCATCCCTCAAAGGAGAAATTCATTAATGAAATCATCTTTCAATGTATTCCATACTTGAAATGCTGGTGTATTTTCTTGCTTCAAATACCAATATATTGCAAGTCCTCTTAATGTGGTAGGAAATAGTTGTAACTATTTGTTTATTTGTATTACCCCATTTTATTTCTAAATGGTGGTACATGTGCCAATATGTCTGATTAGGTCATCTTTCCCTTCTCCCATGAAGGGTGCGTATTTTTGTCTACCTACTTTGGTGGCAACATTAGCCATTGGTGGACTTCCTCCTTCATCACTTGATGATATCTCCCTTTGTATTTATGTTTTATCCCTCTATATAGTAGGTGGTTCATCTTATTGTTCTTATTCTAAAATTTTTATCCTTGGTACTTTATTTTCTCCAAATACCCTTATTTCTACTTCTTTTGTGTCCTCACTATGCAACCTTCTCTGGTGATATATAAAATATGATGTTGGTATATCTTCTCAAGTAATTGCATGCAGTTGATCTAGTACCAAAATCTCATCCTCTACACCCCTTAAAAAAATTCATATCTCCTACTCAAGTGTCACCATACACCCTTCATTCCCTCGCACACTTCCTACATTTATGTCTTCCCTTACGCTAAGGTCTTCTTTGGCTAGTGCTTGTTCATAAAATACCTTATATTTTATACTTAACAACAATGTTTCCCACTTCTCAATGTCTCTTAAATTCCACACTTTGTTCCAATATTGGTTTATTTATTTCTTGGATTGAGGCTTCTATAGTGCTCACATTCCTTCTTTGATCAGTCTATGTACTCCTTACTGGTACTTTATCCCCTCTATGATCTCATATCCCATGTCTTACTAGACTTATATCTATCATCCACCCCTATTTATTACATGCTACTTACTATTTTAAACCCTTCTCATTCCTAATAATAACAATGGTGCCAAATTTAGCATGAGCAATGGTATTCCTATTAGGGGAGGCACTGGTAGATTCATGCATGCAATCTCAAAATATTCATTCTAGAAAACATACAATAGACATTGGAAAAATGTAGAATTATTGGAATCATACAATCATATGATTTTATGGTTTTATAATAATATGTTCTCAAATGTATAGTTCAAAACCATACAGTTAATGCAAACATACAATTTGCACTAAAACATATAGTCTAGCAATTGTACAGTTCACATAGGAGTGATCAATTCCATAGTTGTACGGTTTGGAAAATCTTACAATGGGATCAAAAAAATTCCTATGCACTATTAAAAAAATTATCAATATTTTATGATTGTACAATTCCTCAAAATAGCAATTCATTTCAACTACAACAAAGTCTACAACTTGCATGTTATTCACATTCCACAATTATGCTTCTCATATGATTATCCTTATAAGCCTTAACTCTATTCATATGGTTGCTAAAAAATAAACTGTATGGTTAACTTAATCATAAAATTAATTCCAATTCATAACAATATGACATGTGCAATGTCATATACCAACTGAACTCCATTGTTGTATATCGTTGTAACACATTGTACAATTTCTAGTAACAACCTTGCTCTTACAACCCTGCAATAAAGAACTACTCTAGCATGGTTTTCTATCTACACTATTCATTATGCATTTCATAAAATGACACAATTTATATTATTATCACAAAAGCATTCCATTCCCATTACATGCAAGCACAATTGTGATCAAGGTAGAATTGTATTGCTAATGGCTGCAAAATGCAATATGCACAAGTATTAAATCTAATCGGATCCAACAATCCTGGTAACTCTCCAATAGCATACGATAACTTCATGTACTCTATACTATTATTCTCCTATATGCATAACCAAAAGGATATCCCTCTAAAATGAATAATGGGTTATATAATATCTATCCAAGCCATTCCAAGTGGTTCTTAGGACAATGTATCATTCACAACTGCCACCCCGAAACTGTTATATAACATGCACCTTTGATTTTCCTAAAGTTATTTTTTTAATTTTTATTGCATTCAATTTAACTTTAATTTCCCTCATTTCATCTAATTTGGAATCTAATTTGATTTAAGCCCAATTTACATTTTGTACTAATTATACATCATTTCATTTATAATTTATTTTACAATACTTAGTCAAAATTGCACAAAATTTTGTCAAAAACTTGCAATTTATGCTCTTTTTTATTTTTCTTCTGAGAGGTAGATTTGCTTCCTACAATAATACTTCTTACACTACTAGTATCTATCTCCCATGGTTATTTTTGATGAATATTAGCAAGATTCATCTTTTCCTTATCCTTAGCCATTATACTAGCTTGCCTACTCCATTTTCCACCATTAACTGCCATCTTCACCATTATCCAACACATCCAATCTACTTTAATATTGCTCTATATATGACTCCAAAGCAATTCTTGAAGGTATCAACTTGCTCTCAATAAAATCTCCTAGAGTTGTTGGTTTCCTAAAATTTGGAAATTCTATTAGAAAATGATCACTCCCATCCAACTCTATGTATGTATCATCTTCAGTGGTGGTTTCTTCTTTATCTTCTCCATCATCACCTCTCAGGTTTATTTGTATTGGATTCTTTGCACTGATGTACTAGTCATGTTGCATCAATTGCCACTGTTTCTTGCTTTAGTAGTTGGCTATCACCTCCTATGTACGTCACTCTAATATTTTATGCACACTCTTTTTGCCTTTCTTCTTGTTCGTCTAAAATTATTTTATTTCTCACCAACTCCTCTATTGTGGATGTGATTTCATAATCTTCATCATCCTCCAATGGTAGTGATCCACATAGATCCTTCTACTCTACTAAGGATGCTCAAACATTGAAAATATTAGGTGACTTAGTATTTCCCACCTATTCCTCTCCTTCACCTTCCATTGCATCTAATGTTGAAGTTTCTTCTAGATCCATAACTTTCATTAGCACCTACTATTGTGCTATTCTATATTTTTTTCTTATTCACCTTGCACAATAGGCTCTTTAGACCATGGCTTCTACATTGCAGCCCTCTTGTGAGTCATCTCTCTGCTTGTAGTGCCTCCTTGCATAGTTTGAAT
Source organism: Wollemia nobilis (assembly GCA_028583015.1). Lineage (NCBI taxonomy): Eukaryota > Viridiplantae > Streptophyta > Pinopsida > Araucariales > Araucariaceae > Wollemia > Wollemia nobilis. The sequence goes on from JAQPPZ010000523.1 coordinate 30,646,989, forward strand.
CACTGGTTGTGTAGGATCCTCCAATCACACTATTTTTTGTGGTTTTTTATGTTGTTCACTCCTTCCCTCTATAGTCCATTTTGTGTTGCTACCAACACCTATTGTAGCCTACTATGGGGGTTGTTGCTCCTATGGCTAGTGCTCTTCTTAAGGTTTAGCCTTTTTCCATTGTTGCTTTAACCTCCTATATCTCTTCTCTTTCTACATTGGCTCTATCCTTGGTTGTGTTGCAACTTCTTCTAAATCATCACTCTCTTCCTCCTCTATAGGTTCTTGTATATTTCTCTACAATGTCTTCTTCCTCTTTACCAATGTACCTAGATTGGATAGTGAAATCACATTGATCCACCATAAAAATTTTGGTGCTTGTTCCAAAAAATCGCTAGGAGGATTCAGTTTTGGAAACCAAATATTTGCCTATATTACAACATTCATCATCACTGCAATAGCATGTAATGTCATTTAAAAGCTCCTTGTATACCACATCAAGAAATTCCTAATACATTAAGACAAGAACACTTCCCAATTATAATTTGTTATCCCTTGCATGTAGGATATGATCCAAGTGGGTATTTTTGAGGATCATTATTCTCCAAAGAGTTTGGACATGATACGTTCATCGTGTATTATAATTTTAACATTTTCAATTATTGTATTTTCACTCTGAAACTTTGATGAGGCTCCAAAATACCTCATTGTATATAGTCAAGTAAAACCTTTTTACCCTATTTTGTATGACTAACACGTCTGTATATAATGGATTAAATTATAATTTATGTTAATATGATGTTAACTATAGAAAATAGAGGAAGTGTATTATTTATGTGTTTAAATTAGTTTTATGTGTTATTAAGGATCTAATTGCATGTTGATACCACTCAAGGAATGGTTAGCCATTGATCACTTGTAGGTTTAAATGTTGAAACAACTAGTTAGCCTAGTTAATTGCAAGGATAAATGCTAGTTCATAGTGAACCTACTATTTTAAAAAGAGACTAAAAAGATATTTTACATAAGGTTAATTGTATTGTCAAGGGATGTACTAAAGTATTGGTTTGTAATACGAATGCTAAATCAAATTTTAGGTACAGTGATTTGTGATTTGCCTTATATGGAAACTTACTTTATAATATAGGATGTATGAATAAACCTAGGAATGAAAGAGGTAGATTTATTAGTTAAAATCCCTAACCAACCATAGGAGTAAGACATCCACATAGTGAGGTTGCACCAATACCAATTCCTAAACTATTCATAGTTGTGTTAAGTGATAAAGTTAAAATTTCTAAGGAAGGACAACAATTATCAAATTTTCCCACTAGCATTTTTCCATATCCCATCCAATTAGACCTTGGCACAAAAGCTCCAATTAAAAAATATTTCTCCTTTCGTATTGCCAATTTTTAGGGGAATCATGTTAGAAGACTTTGATCAATTCTTGTTTGAGTTTAAAGTTTTGTGTCAAGCATATGATTATGTACATGATAACCAAAAACTTAAATTATTTCCTTCTACACTGAAAGACTCTATAATACAATGGTTTATGGATTTTGAACCAAAATCAATTCACACATGGGCATATGGAGAAAGCATTCTTGGATAAGTACCAAGAATACTAGAGAGTAAAATAGAGGAAGTATGAATTATTCAAGATGAAAAAATAAGAGGATGAGAATTTATAAGATTACTTGGATAAATTTTTGTTTGTTCAAAGAAGATGTGGGACTGGAATAGACCAAGAGTTAAGCAAAGCAACATTCTTACAAGGTTTGCAAGAAGAGTCAAGGGAAGCTTTATACCATATGAGAAGGAGATATAAACAAACTTGATTTTGCAAACATTACAAAGCTTTGCAAGAACTATTCTCATACGAGAGAAATAACTCAAAGGTATATGAAAGCATGAGATTTCGGAATAAAAACACCGAGATGCAATAAAAACATAACTAGTTTATACGTGAAATAACACGGATACAATCAAATTAAAAGGAAAGAGCACCGCCTTTTTATTAATAAGATTCCAGCCCGGTTACAATAAATCTCTTTGCATTAATTTTTGTTACACCGGATGAACGGTGATCTCTTTCCGCATGCCCACATGTAAAATGGGCGGGCTGTAGTGTTGCCGCCGCTTGATATTTAATGAGTCTCTGCTTACTGCTGTTCTTCCTATATTCAAAGAAACAATAACAACGTTTAATAGCACCTGTTAAATGAAAGCAGAACGTCTGTCTTTAGGAAGCAATGGAAAATGCATGCGAAGGATTATTGAATGTGTGAACGAAATAACTCTATGAAAACCTGCAATTCTCACGGGGAACAACATACATATTCGAAAACAACATATGTTATAGAATCATAAACTGTTTTAATCATATTTGAAAATAGCATGTATTCCGAAAGCATAAGACTTAAGCTATGCTTTAATATATTCGAAAGATACATATTTTAAAACATAAACGTGAGCTATTTTAAAACTTCCGTAAACAACATATATTAAATTAACAAAAACATGTGCGGGATGCCCCAAGCGGGCCGCTCCCGTTAAATCTCGATCTCGGCACCAATCCACTGGGAATGGGCCCGAAATCTCAAAGGAAAGAGTTGTCGTCGAATTGATGGATTAAGGTAATCCAATGCCGGAATTGCAAGTTCAGATGAATACAGTCGGATATTCAGTTTAACAAAGACTTCGTTATGTTTCCAGAAAATGCTTCGTAACGTTTTACGTATCGAGCCGGTTTTATTTATAGAGGGTTCGGCCTCTGGGAACATTAATGTTCGAAACCCTAAATCCGTAAGGGCCGCTCAGATTTGATCCTTATCGGGCCATTATGGGACATGGCTCGCACTGACAGATCGCAGTTATGAGGCGTGGCCTCGGATCGGATATTTTTTAAACCGCTCGTCTAATTAATGTTCGCCGTTGAATCCGCCGTTCTACTGGACCCGCGGGGTTTCTTCGAGAAGGGACACGTAGAGGGTGCCACGTGGCGGTCGTTCCTTAGATAGTTGAATGCATGCTTTTGACTCGGTGACGTGTCGGCTTGGGGCCCAAAGTGTCGCGATATCGCGACGCTTTGGGCCGGCTTGTCGGGGCCCAAAGTGTCGCGATATCGCGACGCTTTGGGCCCGCTTTAGGTCGGGGCCCAAAGTGTCGCGATATCGCGACACTTTGGGCCCGCTTTCGGTCGGGGCCCAAAGTGTCGCGATATCGCGACGCTTGGGGCCCGCTTTGGGTCGGGGCCCAAAGTGTCGCGATATCGCGACACTTTGGGCCCGCTTGGTTTTTGACAAAAGGCTTGGCGCGGATAGAAGGCTAAGGAAGTTTGTTAAAGGCTCTAGAACGACCGACTTTGCTCCGCTCATTTTTCGATCTTCCGAATCGTCGTGCGAGTGGTTAAGACCACTATTTGACCTCTGAGGGCTGCCCTGAAAGCTCGTGTATATCCATGCGATCAATGTTTGTAGTCACTTAATCGAATGGTGCTGTTTTGGTGTCTACGGATGCCCCTTTTTGGGAAGCGCCACGGGTGACGCAATGGCTCGAGCAAAAATATACGACCAAAGCACTAATGATTAGGGTTTCTTGGTAACCTAACCAACTTTTAATGCCCCAAGTATGGAAAGGGCATGCATTCTTGAATCCTTGCTTCTGACGAGCTAAGGAATTTGATTTCAAGTGTTAACCTGTTTTGGTGAGGTGTGACTTGAGCTTGGACATTGATCAATCATGATTAGGCAAAGGGCGCAACCTTTTATCCACAGGGGGAACCTTGTGTTCATGCTTCACGAGAATGCCAAGTGTTTGATCAATTTATGATAATTGCTTGTTTGCTGCCCCAAGCAGGAGCGTGATTGTCTTTGTCAATGATTCTTTGAATGCATGTCATTGCCTTGATTGGGTGTGTGGTTGTTGATTGGTGACTAAGTGTGACTACCCCCTCAAGCGACGAATCGATGAGGGAATGACCTTCGTGAGAAAAGCGACGAGTCGCTTGACCCAAGATGACTTAGGTTAGGGTGGCTTTAGATGTTTTTCCATTTGAGCACGTGCAATTTCCCGACATTTGGACCTATTTTTGGTGGGTGTTAACCCTTTTGGTGATGCCATAATGGGGTGAAATCATCAAAAACCCGTCTTCCCGTGGAGCGGTCCAGCTATGATAGCCTTCTTAGGGAAGTAGGAGAATGAGAATTTGAGCCCCGACATCGATTTTCTATGCCAAGAGGTTGAGTGCAAGAGCACTCGTGTCCCGGCAATGCTTATTGCTTCTTTTTGTGTTGCATTTTTGTGATGTTTTTGTTGTTTTGATTTTCTTTCTTTACGTATATGTCATGATTTTATGCACAATGATTGATGTTGATGGGTGCATGCTACTTGATATGGATGGATGCATATGGTATGATAATTACCAATGTTGTATGTTGATTTAGTTTGATGGATGCATGATGAATGCAAATGCATGTGATATGCAAAAATGAAATGGATGTATGGACTTGGTGAGAGTTGGTTATGGCACCATAGACTGTTTAGAACTCCATTATTTTGCTATGTACAAATGTGGTGTTTCTTCTTTTTGTATTTTCTGATGGTATTGCAAGGATGAAAAGTAGTGCAATTGGTTTAGAAATGTAGCTAAGGTTTTCTGAGACTCAGACAGTTTTAACTCACTAGCCATGACTATACTTTATCTTACAAGACTTTGAACAAGGTATGAATCGGACTTGTTTTTAACCAAGTTATTTCACATCCCTGTGTGTGCAATTGAGTTCATTTATGTGGTATTTGTCGAGATACCGCCAATGCGGATGGGCTTTCAACCGAACTCGTACCGAGGATCACCTAATTAGCTCCACTAACTCCTTTGTTGTATGTAGTTAGATTAATCTGCGGTGTTCTCCAGGATACCATAAGCTAGCTCATCCACATGCAAACATTGATCTGTACACAAGTTAATGTGACAGATATATCGTCATGCGAGAAGTTTACCGCCAATGACCGATAGGCTATCAACCAAACCGGTACTGAGGCTTGCCTCATGACCCGTCATAATGTCGAGAGTTCCAGGGATTCAAGGTCAACTCCCTTCTTTTCTTCAATTGTATTGGGATACTTGCTCGTTATAGTGATAATAATCACTGTTTATTTTGATTTGTTTTTCTTTTCTCTTGAGCAAGGGATATGGAGTGACGATAATCACTATTCTTTGTGCTTTTTGAGATGTGCACTGTAGGGTGTCAAATTTTGAAGTTTTGACATTTTTGCAAATTTTTGACGTTTTGCAACTTTGGGATTCTTAGGGAATTGGGTAGGGAGGACGCTTGTCCTTTTGCCAACTCTCAGCATTCTTGGGGTCATTCGCACAGGGGGATGAGCAAGATAACCGTTTCGCTTATGGTAACCTCGGATTACCGTGCAGTGTTTCATCCTTCGTTCACACAACTCGGGAATTTTTATGTGTTTTAATTTGTGTTGGGATGTTACGTAACAAGGTGTATTGCAAGTGCAACTCTACCTTCGTAAAATCTGTTTGACTTGATACATTTCATTGCTAAAGAGCAAAATGATGACTCAATCACGAAAAACTCTTGATACATTAAGAGACCACCGACTCGGTGTGGTAAAGTGCATGATGTTTTTGCTGTTTTTATAAAATGGAACAGTGTGGAACAAGATGGACTAGTAGAACCATGATAGCCTATGGTGCCTTTGACCTATACGACCATGAATATGCAATGTATGGATGCAATGCTTGGATGCAGCTATGTATTTTTGTATTTTTGATGGATTGATTTTGGTGAATATGAAGATGAATTGCGAGAAGAATTCTCTATTTGATGAATTTGAATATGCCTAGAAATGAGATGCAAATTTTTGTTGTTTTTGGTGATTTTTGTTGTTTTTGAATTTTCATGATTTTTGACCAAGTGATTATGGAAATCCTTGGAGCATTTTTGGGATTGACCAAGCGATTGCAAGAATCCTTGGAGCCTTTGGGATTGACCAAGCGATTGTGATAATCCTTGGAGCATTTTGGTTTGACCAAGCGATTGCAATAATCCTTGGAGCTTTTGGGGTGACCAAGCGATTGCGATAATCCTTGGAGCTTTTGGGGATTGACCAAGCGATTGCGATAATCCTTGGAGCTTTTGGGGTGACCAAGAGATTGCGATAATCCTTGGAGCTTTTGGGGTGACCAAGAGATTGCGATAATCCTTGGAGCATTTTGGGGTGACCAAGAGATTGCGATAATCCTTGGAGCTTTTTGGGGTGACCAAGAGATTGCGATAATCCTTGGAGCTTTTTGGTTTGACCAAAGGGTTGATGGACACCTTTGGAGCATTTGGTGTAATCCACTTGCTCTTCAGGGAATAGAGGTACCCCCAGCTTGACAATCTTTGTGCACCGGATCTGGCTCTGTAGGAATTGGCACGAATGGATCGGCCTTATGCACGGATAGGAAGACAGTGGTCCGCCTTCGACACTGATGGTGCTATGATATCTCTGGGTGGAAGTTGCTCGCGACCTTCCCCAAGGAGTGGGATGGACATGTGATGTCGGTGGGCTGGGTCTATGCGCCACTCATGCCCTAGTATTATGTTTATCATTTGACATGCTTCATCGATATTTACGGGATGTCGATGCTGCCGTATGTGATTGTTGTGGGCTATCTCTCGTTTCATCCTCACCTTCGGACAATGTGTATAGCTTATCGGAATCTGGAGATTCTGAGATATGGAGGACTGCATCATCAGGTAGTCCTACAACCAAGGGTTGATCCTCTTCGAAAAGAGCCTCATGTAAGTTGGGCCTTGGGAGCTCCAAAATCTTGGTCTCCAGCGACTCTAAGTGCTCCAATGTTTTGCATGTATCAGGGGATTTGAGCTCCTCCTCTTTGGTTTGTTCTTGTTGAGGAACTGGGGACCTATGGAGGGGTAGCTGAATAGCACCCCCCATGTCTTGGTAGGGCAGTTCATCCAGCTCTTCTTCTTGTTTTGATTCCTCAGAAGCTTCGAACAATGTGTATAGCTCATCAGGATCTGGAGATTCTGAGATATGGAGGACTGCATCATCAGTGAGTACAGTTAGAGGTTGATCCTCTTCGAAAAGAGCCTCATGTAAGTTGGGCCTTGGGAGCTCCAAAATCTTGGTCTCCACCAACTCTAAGTGCTCTAGCTCTTTGCATAGATCGGGAGATTTGAGCTCCTCCGCTTTGATTGGTTCGTGTTGAGAAACTGGGGACCTATGGAGGGGTAGCTGAATAGCACCCCCCATGTCTTGGTAGGGCAGTTCATCCAGCTCTTCTCTTTGCTCTGATTCCTCGGAGGCTTCTTGGTGACTTTCTAAGGGTGGCCCATAAACCCGAGTGGGTTCCCCGAGGAAGGCACTCGTCATTGTTTATAGGAGTAGCCTCCTGCTCATGTCTAGGAGGCATTGGGGGTGATGCTTGATAAGGTCGCAGAGACTCGTCTCGCACCTGGGGGTTGTGCTCCTCATACTGTTGTGCTCTTTGGATGCAAGGGGTTGGCGCCTTCTCAGGTAGTTTATAGCGCAACTTATCCGCTTTGCGCCGCATGTATAAGTTTTCTAACTCCCGGCAACCTTGTTCAACCTCGCGTTATTTGAGCTTGGCGGATGACTTTTCTCGCGATCGCCGGGTCGATGTGGTCTACCCTATTTTGCTCAAGAGGTTCGGATTTGTGCCTCTCATAATGTTTTGTCTTATGTGTGTGAGGGGTTGGAGTCCTTTCTCGCATAGTGTGTTGGAACAACTCATCCTTCCGGCGCTCGAAGGCGCTCTTCGTTAATATGGTACAGCTCCGCTAACGATAGTCGATCTCGCTCACGTTGCGTGAGTTGCACCCGACGTGCGAAATGCTTGACAGGCTCTAAGATAGTTGGTCTTGTCGCCTCATGTGTAGAAGGCCTAGATGCCTCTCTGACATATCTATCTTGGTCGTAGTGATCCAAGATCTCTAGAGGCCATCTCTCTCTGATGGGGGTAGCGGCGTTTATCTGAGGCACTGGCCTCAGAGTGTGACCATGATATCTAGCAGGTGCGAAGGCGTATTGCTCCCGCGATGTGTATTGTTTTTGAGGAAGGTAGGAATCTTCCTCATGCTCTCTTTCATAAGTGAGCACGATTTGGCGGACGGAGTTGGCTTGGCCTCGCCTGAGGAGCCTTGTGCTCCGAATTTGTCCTCGCAGTCCTGACAACTGGAGGGGTTGAAAGAGGGATAATGTAACCATGTGGTTCCTCTCGTCGAACCCTAGGTTGACTCAGCGCTTCATCGCGCGGTGACCGCTCATAACGAGCATCTAAGGTAGCTCTCCTATGGATGTACCCCTCATGGGAGGATGTGTGTTGAGTGCTATGCTGAACAGAGTGCTCCTAGAAGGGGTACCCCCATAGTCCTTATCCGTTAAGGTGTGGAGGGGACCGCCTTGTGTGTCGTGCCGCCAAGGTGGTATGACCAAATCCTTGGGGTTAAAGCGAAGGCGACTGGCGCCCTCCCTTTGTGCACCTTCTGCAGCTTCCGCCCTTGATTGGGCTTGGCTACGGGTGTACACCATTGTGTTGCTTCTCTACTATCTAAGCAGATTTTATCTCGTTTATGATGATTTGTCCTTTTGTCTACACTGAGCAGAAATGAACACACACATACACAAAACCGTGATTATCTCTTTTAAGGATTGATAGTGTGTCCTAAACTGGTTTAGTGCATTTTGATGTTTTGTTTTGTTTTTGCAATTTTGGAAGAACGTTTAAATGCATAATGTTGGCTCATATGACTCCCATAAATGGTCGCCCCTTCAATATACCATTGTCGGACCGATATACCAACCTCTCTATATACCCGCCCTTACGTGAGGGAGACTATAGGTACGTGAGAGCAGATGGTACGTGGAACATAGGCGGTACGGAAGGGGAATCGCTCTGTTTATGACACCTACCATAGAAGACTTATCCTCGCGTGCATGGGAATCACCCCAACAACACTCGGTCAGCTTTCGTCGAGATTTACGTCTAGCAACAACTGCGATCGAGGTAATGGATGCAATATCTCAAGCCAAAGTGATAATGGAATCCACCTTTGGTCTTGCTCAAGGGTTGGGGTTTTACGACCAACGCCTTGGTTTAAAGTACCACGTGGTGTGTGGGATTCATTTTACTTTGCAAATTTGAAACAGGCAACTGAAAAAGAAATCTTTCCCTATGCCAGACAGATAATACTAACTGAAAACAGCAAGTAAAAATTGCAAAGAATTTTTTTTTTTTTTTTAGATGAATAATTACGCAGATAACTACATAATTAAATAAAGCAAGAAAAATCTTTAAGAAAAATTTCTCTACCTTATTTTAATAATTAAAAAGATTTAATTATTAAATGAATAATTACGCAGATAGCTACATAATTAAATAAAGCAAGAAAAATCTTTAAGAAAAATTTCTCTACCTTATTTTAATAATTAAAAAGATTTAATTATTAAATGAATAATTACGCAGATAGCTACATAATTAAATAAAGCAAGAAAAATTTTTAAGAAAAATTTCTCTACCTTACTGTAATAATTAAAAGAAATTAAAATGTCAGTAAACGAAATAACCCGAAACTTCGCAACATAAAATGATATGGACGGCTAGAATCGTTACCTCCTTTCTGCCCGAAATTGTTGTTTCTGACCTCCGGCTAAAAAGAAGTACCTGTTAAGCACAAGACACAACAAGTTTAATTAACTTCGTGATTTTTAAAAATATGGGAACCGGTCCCACCATGATCGCCACTGAAAGCATGAGATTCCGGAAATAAAACACCGAGATGCAATAAAAACAGAACTAGTTTTATATGTGAAATGACACGGATACAATCAAATTAAAAGAAAAGGAGCACAGCCCCTTTTTTAATAAGATTCTAGCCCGGTTACAATAAATCTCTTTAATTAAATTTTTCATTACACCGGATGAACGGTGATCTCTTTCCGCATGCCCACATGTAAAATGGGCGGGCTGAGAGTGTTGCCGCCGCTGGTTGCCAATGAATCTCTGCTTCTGCTGTTCTTCCTATATTCAAAGAAACAATAACAACGTTTAATAGCACCTGTTAAATGAAAGCAGAACGTCTGTCTTTAGGAAGCAATGGAAAATGCATGCGAAGGATTATTGAATGTGTGAACGAAATAACTCTATGAAACCTTGCAATTCTCACGGGGAACAACATACATATTCGAAAACAACATATGTTATAGAATCATAAACTGTTTTAATCATATTTGAAAATAGCATGTATTCCGAAAGCATAAGACTTAAGCTATGCTTTAATATATTCGAAAGATACATATTTTAAAACATAAACGTGAGCTATTTTAAAACTTCCGTAAACAACATATATTAAATTAACAAAAGCATACGCGGGATGCCCCAAGCGGGCCGCTCCCGTTAAAGCTTGATCTCGGCGCCAATCCACTGGGAATGGGCCCGAAATCTCAAAAGGAAAGAGTTGTCGTCGAATTGATGGATTAAGGTAATCCAATGCCGGAATTGCAAGTTCAGATGAATACAGTCGGATATTCAGTTTAACAGCACTTCGTTATGTTTCCAAAAAAATACTTCGTAACGTTTTACGTATCGAGCCGATTTTTTATAGAGGGTTCGGCCTCTGAGAACATTAATGTTCGAAACCCTAAATCCGTAAGGGCCGCTCAGATTTGATCCTTATCGGGCCATTATGGGACATGGCTCGCACTGACAGATCGCAGTTATGAGGCGTGGCCTCGGATCGGATATTTTTTTAAAACCGCTCGTCTAATTAATGTTCGCCGTTGAATCCGCCGTTCTACAGACCCGCGGGGTTTCTTCGAGAAGGGACACGTAGAGGGTGCCACGTGGCGGTCGTTCCTTAGATAGTTGAATGCATGCTTTTGACTGGTGACGTGTCGGCTTGAGGCCCAAAGTGTCGCGATATCGCGACGCTTTGGGCCGGCTTTGGGTCGGGGCCCAAAGTGTCGCGATATCGCGACGCTTTGGGCCGGCTTTGGTTCGGGGCCCAAAGTGTCGCGATATCGCGACGCTTTGGGCCCGCTTTAGTGGGGGCCCAAAGTGTCGCGATATCGCGACGCTTTGGGCCCGCTTTGTGTCGGGGCCCAAAGTGTCGCGATATCGCGACGCTTTGGGCCCGCTTCTGGGCCCAAAGTGTCGCGATATCGCGACACTTTGGGCCGGCTTGGGGTCGGGGCCCAAAGTGTCGCGATATCGCGACACTTTGGGCCCGCTTAGTCGGGGCCCAAAGTGTCACGATATCGCGACACTTTGGGCCCGCTTTGGGTCGGGGCCCAAAGTGTCGCGATATCGCGACACTTTGGGCCCGCTTGGTTTTTGACAAAAGGCTTGGCGCGGATAAAGGCTTTGAAGTTTGTTAAAGGCTCTAGAACGACCGACTTTGCTCGCTCATTTTCCGATCTTCCGAATCGTCTGTGTGAGTGGTTAAGACCACTATTTGACCTCTAAGGGCTGCCCTAAAAGCTGTGTATGTCAATGCGATCAATGTTTGTAGTCACTTAATCGAATGGTGCTGTTTTGGTGTCTACAGTATAAACCTGGTAACAATATTATTAATATCAAGGAGTTAATGGAGGAAACTGTTAATTTAAAAACTAATGCTCTCATGCAAAAAATAGATATACCGAACCTTTAGTTGCATATTGTTTGATTTAAATTAGGAAGCATATCTTTCATGAATGTCCTTTAAACAAAACTACTATATGTAGTATTTATGAAAATGGACATCCCATAAATCAATGTCATTTTTTACTATATTTAAAAATTCTATGGAAAACAAATTCATCCTACAAAAGAACTCAATTTTGTAGGGAAAATACAAGGGAATAATTTCTCCCATATTTCATATCAAAATCAATATGTCCCTTAGGTATCTATAAATTGGGGATCCAATCCTTAGTCTATGCCATAGTCCATCCCACTACCTACACAACAACGGGGCCAATTTCCTTGGCCATCACCTCAATAATGGTCCGGATAAGTCAATAATAGACATGCAAAAATCAATGATGGTTACCTCCACCAATGTAAAATCAACCATGGACATAATAGTCTCAACCAAACCAACCTTACCAGGGACAACATCGATTCTTAAATCAACAAGTTTGGTCAACCAGACCTACTAATGCTTCTTCTTAAGGACAACCACAACAAGTCAAGCAACCTTCACTTCCAACACAACCTATGGTGAACCCCATTATAATATATATATAGCACCTATCTATACAACTAAAATCAAAGACACAATCAAACTTAATGTTATTGATCATGATAATATTCAATTATCCATAGGAAAAACACTTTATGATCCCACTCCACCTATTATAACAAAAATGGAAAGTGATAAGAACAAACAACAAGAATATTCTCCTTATGATCCATATCATCAAACGGAATCAAAATCATAAAAATTATTTCCCTTTATCTCAAAAATACTTTATCCTAAGAGACTTGAGAAGATAGAATAACCCTCAAAGAATTTGATGTAATAACAAAATTGAAATGATTAAATATTACGATTCCTTTGGTGCAAGCAATCAAAGATATACCTATGCTTAGTAAAATTGTTCAATAATTATATATTAGGAAGTCAAAAAGAAAGAATATAATATATCAAAAACCATACAAGTGGATGGAAAATTGGTAGACCTTCTTGTGGGAAAGCTTACTCCACCTAAATATAGAGATCTAGAATGCCCAATGGTCACAGTTTCAATTGGTTTGATAAAAATACTTAATGTTCTAATTGATCTAGGGATTCCATCAATGTGATGACAGGATACAATAATTAAATTACATTTAACATATTTGCATCCAACATATACAACACTAGATATGGCAGATCGATCAATCATAAAACTTGAATTCATAATAGAAAATGTCTCTAAACTAGTCTAAGCATGGGAATATCCTATTGATTTATTGGTATTGCAACCCCATGCTATACTAAATGGTCATTCATTGATCCTAGGAAGATATTGGCTTGCTAAAAAAAATGCTTTTATTAGTTGTAGATCATGACATATGACCATTTCAAGTGGAATATATTCTAAGATAATCTCATTGTATCCTCTAGCCAAACCTTCAAAAAAAAATTGGTAATTTATGGTTCTTTAAATCATATGAAGAGGATGAAGAAAATATCTCAACCTTAGAGGATTTAGATCCATTAGATAGAGTTACTTTTGAATATGAAACCATTTTACTAAATACTCTCTATGAATTTGGACCCAATGATGACCAAATTACTGTCCATCAACTTCTTTGGAAGGATTAAGATGAATAAGCTAAATATTTATTGTATGTATCATTACAAGAGAGCTCATTCAATTTACCACATGGGTGGCATCGACAAATCCTTTCATCCTTTCAATTTCCTTTGATAAATATCATTCATTTAGGTTTTACTTTTGATAAAAACACGAGAATATTTAATTTTCTATTACTATGTCACTGTCCTTTAAATTCACCAGTAGGCAATTTTGAAGGAATCAATTTGGTACATCCTGGCACCAAACAAGTTGAAATACAACCAAGTAAATTTTTAAGCATTAATAGTTGGTTGTATAATAAACAAGAAGATACATTATTTAATGTGTTGAGTACACACTCCAATTATTTTGGTTAGGAATATCATCACATGTCAGGAATCCATCATGATAAAAAGATTAAATCTTACTTTACATAATATAGTCAAAAATGAAATCAAGAAATTATTAGAAGTGAGATTTATTTATAGTATCTTAGAAAGTCAGTGGGTTTTCCCACTAGTTATTATCCCTAAGAAGAATGGGAAGATGCATGTGTATTGCTTATCTAGAAATCAATAAAGCCATACAAAAAAACTACTTTTCATTACCATTATTGATTAGATGCTCGATACACTTGCTAGAAAGAAAAAGGTTTCTTTGCTTGATAGATTTAGTGGTTACAATCAAATCCAAGTAGCAATAGAGGACTAAGATAAATAACTTTCACCTATCCATGGGGTACCTTCATTTATCATGTTCTACCTTTTGGACTTTGTAATGCTCCAACAACTTTCCAATGAGTTGTTCTTACCATTTTTGTTGATTTGACAAATGAATGTGTCAAATTCCATATGGATGAATTCCCAATGTATGGTGAGACTTTTGATGAATCTCTCCACAACCTTGATAGAGTTTTAAACCATTGTGAAACTTATAACTTGACTCTTAATCCTGAAACATGCTTAATGATGATGGATGAAGGTATTATGCTAGGGCACCATATATCATCTATAGGAATACAAGTGGATTCAAAGAAAATTGAGATCATAAAATATTTACCTCCTCCTAAAACTGAAATAGATGTAATAATATTTTTAGGACATATTGGTTTTTACCACCTTTTTATCAAATATATTAGAACAATTGCAGCTCCAATATATACCTTGTTGACTAAAAAATGGTGAATTTAAATGGGAAAATTCATGTAATAATGTATTTGATAAGCTAAAATAAAGGCTTACTACCCCTCCAATATTACAAGGGCCAAACTAGGAACTATCATTCCATATCCAAACCGATGTATCTGACACTACAATGGAGCAGTTCTTGAAAAAATAGAGGATGAAAAATATTATACCATATACTCTATTAGCAAAAACTTAATGGGAGTTGAAAAGAACTACACTACCATTGAAAAAGAATTTTTGGCAGTAGTATATGCTACAAATAAATTTCCACTACATTACTAGATATTAAGTGTTTGTTCACATTGATCACTCAACAATAAAATATTTTATGAACAAACCTATAGTTAGTGGTAGAATCATACAATGGTTGTTACTATTACAAGAATTTTATATTACTATTGTTGAAAAACCAGGTAAAGCTAATGTGGTATCCAATATTTTATCAAGAATAAATGTTACAGGTGAATTAAAAATAGTGGATAATTTCTTTCTTGATGAGACAATATTGTAAAGGTAATGTTTGTAATATTAGCATGATCACCATGGTTTACTAGCATTACTAATTATTTATCAATAGGGAAGGTTCATCCCCATTTTACTTATAGAAAAAACAATGAATTATTAAGAAAAACTCAACTTTTAAATGGGTCAATGGTTTATTATATAAATATGGGCTTGACCTTGTTTTATGTAGATGTGTATGTCAAGATGAAGAGCTTGACATCCTTCAGGCATGTCATGATGAACCTGCAAGGGGACACTATTTAGTAAAGCATATCATTCATAAGACCCTAGGTTTTAGGTACTATTTTCCATCACTTCATCATAATATAAAGAAATATTTGTGTCACTGTGATCAATGCCAATGCATAGGTAATCCTACAATATTAAATGATATGCCCTTACAACCTCAATTGTTCTAGAACTATTTGAAATGTGGGGGTTGGATTTCATTGGGTCCATTGATCCATCTAAGAAAAATAACATATCTTGTTATGCACAGACTATGTGACAAAGTGGGCTAAGGTACATGATTTTAAACATGCTTGTGAAGAAAAGGTAGCTAATTTCTTGCATACTCAAAAATTTCAACAATTTGGTGCTCCTTGTTCTATTGTTTTAGATCAAGGTCCACAATTTATGTCTAAGGTAATACAAGAATTTACTAAATTATATAAATTTAAACACAAAAATCATCACCATATAATCCTGAAGCCAATGGTCACATAGAGGTCACTAATAGAGAGAGAAAATATACTAACAAAAATAATAGTTTCTCACAAAAAAATAATATGAACAGGTTACCTGAAGTTGTGTGAGCCTACAACACCACATGGAAATCCACTATAGGGTTGACACCATATGATTTGGTTTATGGTAAGAAACCTATTTTTCCTGTAGAGTTTGAATTACTAACACTTTGTATGACTTTGGAAGTGAGTATTGAGTTGTTGTAGGTACATTGAGAGAGAATTTTATAGCTAAATGCATTGGATGAGATATGATTAGAGGTGCCTCATAAAAAATATTATTCAACAATAGAGAAATATGTGGCATAATAGCCATATTAAGAGCAGTGAATATAAAAAGGAGATTGGACATTACTTTTTTATTCTTATTACTTCGATTTATTGGCAAATTATAGACCCGTTGGCTAGGATCATAGAAGATAGAAGAAGTCTATGATAATGGTGTTGTGTGAATTTATCATATTGATTATTTGAGGTGCAAACTAGTGGTGAATATACATCGCTGATGATTGTACCACAAACCACTCACTAAGAAGGAATTTTCAAAATATTTTATTTCACAGTTAGATCTTCACGTTGTGGAAGAAGATTTTTCTTTAAAAAAAAAAATTAAACGATTCTATCTTGAGTTTTTAGAAGAAAGTATAATTCAATAGTGAAAACCTCTTTAAGTTGCTATTGAACTAAGACCTTCATGAAAACTAATTTTTGACATGTTTGCCTTGTAAAAATAAAAATATAAAAATTATATATGTATGTTTTAGCTTCCAGGTTTTTTGACACAAAAATAAGCAATAACCTCGAAGGCATGTGGAACTGTCTATAGTAAGGTATGTATTTCATTTTTTTTTGCTATTATTTATCTTTAATATTACATAAGTTGCATTTAGTCCACTTTGGATACACTATCATACAAAAAAGGTTTTAATTGTTGTTTGTAAGGCCATCTGGCACATTTGAAGGTTGTTTGGCACATTTCCATTTGCACAAGAATATTTTGGTGTGCTTTCATAAAAAAATAGTGTTTCATGGCACTTTAATCTTAAAAAATAAGGGGCCACAATAGTGCATTTCAAAATACACACATGGTAGAGTTATTAAACTTGTGTCTAAATAAATAAAAAGCATAGGGGGTCATGTGAACGACACAATTATCATAAATAAGGTACAAGTTGATTTAATACTAGTGATTGTATTAGATTATGACTACAAAAAAATGGATACTTGTTAACTTATTCATGAGGTTGCATGCTTGAATCATGTAATGAAAATTATGTACCATCCCAAGACCACCATTTTAGCACACTTTACGATGAAGCCACATGATAGAAAAGGGTAAACTAATTGAATGACTGAAATATTGCCATGTCTATGGTTGAGTTAATCATGATATGACTGTAGTGGTCAAGGGAAATAGAGATATATTTATTGTTATCATAAGTAGTTAAGTCCACAACCCCATGTAATCACCATGACCAAACCACAGAGTGGCACGTGTCCTTTTGGGCATCAAAACATAAGAATTTTAGAAAATACTTCAAAAACATAGCAACTTTCATGATATGTGAGCCAAATCACCAACATTGAGATAAGGAAGACATTTGTGCACACATTTATTTTTTATGCCCAAGGAAGAAGACAACCACCCCTATTGTAATTCCAACATTCGGTGAATCTATTGAAACAAAAAAAAGAAAATCTTTATTGTTTTCATTTTTTAGCAAAAAAATAGGTTTAAAAAAGAACTAGAGTTAGAGAAAGAGAAGGTTTCCATAAAAAATTGTAGGAGATTCCAACAGAGAAGAGGTGTAGACCATCAGAGAAAAATATAATGAATAAAATCATGGGAGGAAAAAAGAGAAAAGCTAAAACAAACAACATTTTTGAGCTTACCCAACACAAGTGGTGGAGGTTTTTCACTAAATAGGATGACTAGATTTCTTGTACAAATTCGAGGGACATATTGAAGAATTGACCAAAAAATTTACACTCAACCTTTAGGAGGATGATTAAGGGGACCATGATATAAGTAACTCCAAAAATATTAAGCCACATTTTGGGTATTTCTTATGAAGGTGAAGATATATGAAAAACTAGAACAACCCTTTCTGATTTTTTTGAAGAATTTAGAGGAAATATTGACCTCAAGCTAGAGTATGAAATAAATAATATGCAATGTAAATGTATGAAACACCCTAGTGTAATGGTGCCCTAGTAAAATGTGGCCATGTGAGTTAGAATTAATTGACTTGTGATAGCCAATATGGTATAATTTTAGAGTTGTATATGAAGATCTTAATCCATCTTAAACATGGTGTCCACAAACCCAATATGAGAGTTAATTTACCTACTTACTTGCATATTGATTTGCAAATGACATCATGTTCTAAATCAATTGATTTGTAAATATCACTTCACCCAAAATGAAGGTGAAGAATCAAGGCAACAATTTTTCAGTCAATGGACTCCTACCACAACACCCAAGCATTGTACCTAAGAATTTGATGAGGGTTCCAACAACAAGAAGAGGCAACCTATGCCTGTGGATCTAGAAATTTTTGAGCCAATGGAAGAGGTGACACTTAAAAATGCTAGATCTAGTGTAAGCAACAATACTAGGTCTACCAAGCAAGGCAATAGGAAGATAGTGCACTATAATTTTTCTAGCACAAAAAAAAAGAAGCAAAAAGCTCCAAAAATTATCGACAATAGTGAGGAGGAGGAACCTCTATCATAAAGGCAAAAATCTATACCTGTAGATAGCAGTTCAATGAAGAAATAATATACCAAACTATCTAACGGAATGTCCACTAAAGAACTATAATTTTGACTCTATACATTAATTTTGATAATGTGTTTTTGTCATGACCCACCCTTGGCTGACTTTTTATTTTGAAGGATTTATGTTTTGTTATATGGCTTATGGATGAAATGATGGACTATTTTAGCTTTATTATGCAAAATACTTGTTCCTTATAAAAAAAAATGATATGTGAATCTTATTGTGGGATGTAGGATAATTCCATGCTTGGTTCTAAGAAATATGTTTTTATGTGATAATATGATACTACTAATGGAAGGTGCACTTTTGCAGGAATATCCTTCTTCATGGTGGTAGAAATAATTAACCACTAAGAAAATAATACCTTGGGGAAATTATGTGATGGGTTAATTGTCAAAAATATGGGTGGAAACATGGATGAATGCCCCTTTGCATGAAGATGCATATCATAATTTGCATAGTTACATTTGTGTGTTTCATAATAGTTTCTTCATGATATAATTTTATTAGTTACAAGAGCAATATTGTAAGAATAATGGACGTTTGATTTTATTTATTTATAGTTTTGTTTCAAAAAGGAAATATCATATAAAAAATATGTTTTGTTGATATCATTATCATAGTGAATA
Source organism: Wollemia nobilis (assembly GCA_028583015.1). NCBI lineage: Eukaryota > Viridiplantae > Streptophyta > Pinopsida > Araucariales > Araucariaceae > Wollemia > Wollemia nobilis. The sequence continues at coordinate 30,666,148 of JAQPPZ010000523.1, forward strand.
ACAAGGAAGGAACAACTAAAGATCAAAGAGATAATTTTGAAATGATTTCCCTCATTATGTTTTCCTATGCACGTTGCACATGGTTGCCTTGGAAACTTATTGCAATAATCAAAGATAACATGAAGTCTATTAAAGGATAGTGTTGCATTGAATTTTAGTGTTTGAGCTGGATTCTTTGTTTACATTTCAATCGATTGGGTTGTTAATCAAAGGGAATAGATTAATACACAAAGAGAAAATCGTATAGTAGAGGTACAACCAAAAGAATTTTGGCTAGGAGAAGGAAAGGGAGATTGAAAAGTTGGGTAGAGGGGGAGAGAGCTTGGGAGTGAAAGCAAACTAGGATTGCACAATGGAAGTTTATGGAGGATCTATTGTTCCTTCTTGGTAAGTAAATGAAACACTTACATTTTACTGCACTAAATCTATGGAATTGTTATGTTTAGAAAGATGCTTGTATGAGATAGATAGAATTTGATTTCTTAATATGGATATTTATTAAGTTGAAACCTTTGATCAAGATACTTGTAGCTAGTGTTAGCAAATACAGGAGGGAAAATGTGAACAAATTAGTTTTAAATTTATAACAATGGTGTGAAAAAGTACTCAGATGAATACTCATGCATTATAGGAATTTTTCTAAGTAAACTAAAAATGGTATAGTGTTGTTGAGTGTGTTCTTTTAGCAAACCATGATTTGTGTTGTATTTTCATTACCATTAGAAATCTTGGTGATGTAGAGATGTGTAGGTTTTCAATCAATTGTTGTTGAATAACTTAAATAATTTTAGTTAGATTGTAATTTATGTGTTTCCAAAGGTGTGTGAATGATTGTTCACCTCACCATAGTTACCGATAGTGGGATAGTGATGCATGGTATTGGAGCATTAGAGGTATTAGAAATTGTTTTATGATGTTGCTATTGTTTGGCTGATTATCGTGAATGGATTGTTAATGAAATAGACAAGATAAGGAATTGCTATGTTTTAGTAAGTGATTGAATTGTCTACGTTGTTAAGCAACTGGAACTGATGATAGTCATAGTATAATATGTTGTGGCATGTTGTTTCTTTAAGGAATGGTAGGAGTTTTGTGTAATGCAAAAGAAAATATCAAATGAGTCCTATTGTGCTTTGGATTTACTCAAAACTCTATTATTGAAAAGAATACATATATTGAAAGCTTGCTTTTATTATTATCATTGATAGAATTTTTAAGGATACAAATTAATTGAAATGGAGATGCCTGTATTATTTTTGAATGATTAAAATCTAGAAATTCAACTAGAATAAATGGTAGTTGAGATTTATGGTAGATGCAAACTAGTGAGCATCCCAAAAATGGATTCATATCTGATACCCATCGAAGGTAATATTTTCTTGGTGGGTAATGTCGAGTTGTTGTTGAAGTGATCCATGGCACGTTGGAAAAAATTATTGACACCGATGCAAGTTAAGACTAGTTGTTAAAGCTTCTCAGATTGGAAGAGATGTGGATGTGAGATTAGATATGGAGGAAATTCAATCTCGATGATAGAGTTTCTATCGATCAATGACCACCCAACTGAGTGTGGAACTAAAGCTTTATCTTTTAATTAAGTGGAGGTGGCTAATGATTGCTAAACTTAATTTATTTGTAGAGGGTAATCATTTTTGGAATGATCCTCTTGGTGAAGTGCACTCTGGAATATAGTAGTTCTAGTGCTGGCAGTATTAATGGTCTGTAACCTTGTATTGACTGAATAAATGGTATCTATGTTATGAATGAAAGATTATTCATTTGATGATGTTGGAAATTTTCTTTGTATGGAGTAAATTTATGCTTTGATTGGGATGGGTTATTTCAAGTGTTGATTGTTCTAGGGATTCACAGGTGTTGATCGATGAGTACCTAAATTTACCCAAAGCATGGCATTTATAATAAAACCATAAGTTTTATTTCATTGAAGTTGTTGATATAGGTTACACTTGGGTATAATAATAATATGAAGAGAATATTATTTTATGACCTCACCTTGTAAAGGAAAAGGGGATTTAGAATCAAGTGGTTGGGAGTCACCGCTTACCTCTGGATAATAACTCCTCAATATTAAAGCTTGAGAGTTATTTGGGATGGACGACCTTCTAGACATAGCATTATAAAGAAAAAGAAAACTTCTTAAGAACGAAAAAAGAAGTCGAGGGAAGTTTATTTGAGTATCCCAAGTTGAGCCTTGAGTACTTATTTTGATTAATAAATAAAGCCTTGGAGAATGGAAATTAGTGGGAGATAATTATCTCTCATTTAGGCATGTGTTTAGAGATCACCTTGAGAGAGGAATTGGTCTAGCTATTGGAAGTTGGTATTTAATACTCCTACACTAAAGGAACTGTGTAGTGGGTAGTGTTTGACACGTGTCCAAAAGAGCTCTTACACTAATAGACTTGTGAAGAGAATTACGACTAGTGTCCAAAAGAACTCTTGCACTAATAGACTTGTGAAGAGAATAAAGACTAGTGTCCAAAAGAACTCTTACACTAAAATACTTGTGGAAAGAGCAGGGACTAGAGACCTTGGAGCTCTTACACTAAAGGAATTGTGTAAAGGGTAATGACTAAGGTGCATATTTCAAAGGAATGAAAGAAGAGACCAATTAACTTGTAGAGAGTGCAAGGTAGTTGGTAAATAAATAAACAAAAAATAATAATAATAGGGGTTTGAATTAGAATTTTTGAGATGGAAAAATTGGGTAGTGATATTTTGGTATCAGAGCCATGGTTCATAGTGGAATAGGTTCACTGCATAAGGCTAGCTATAATGTGTGATAGAAGTCATATTTTAATAATGTTAAAAAGAGAAACTAGTAGAAGTAAACCTATCTGGTTATTTGAGTTGACTGGGTAAATAATTATTAGTAGGAGGAGCAATTTGAAAGAAATAATTGTTAATGAAATTCCTATTGTATCTTCTATGTGTGGCTAGGGACAATACCACCAAAGAGAAGAAGAGGGAGTGCTACCCCATCGACAAGGCAGACACGATAGAATAATGTAGAGAATAGAACCCCGGATGTAGGTTCAGAGAACCCTAGTAATGAAAGGAAAAATCTTACTAAGATAGTGGCTCTACTTCGAGAATAGGTAGAAACACAAAAATAGTTTTTGGATGTTATGTTGAATTAGGAAACACAGGCTAGGAACTCTAATAGGAGATAGGAAGATGAACCCCTTACTAAGGCACAACTGGCCAGGATTCGACTTGAGGCCAAGTTGGGCAAAGAGATGAAACATTTGAAATATTCCAAGTTTAATGGAGAGGAAGATGGTGATAAGGCCGAGGTATGGTTGAAGGAAATAGAAACCTATTGCAATATGAATAATTTTTCCTCGGGTACTCGGACATCCTATGCCACATTGCATTTGCAAGGAGATGGTTTGGATTGGTGGAAAAATCTTAGTGCATATCAGAAACTAGCAATAGTAGTCGATCTAAAATGGGATGAATTTGTAAAAGCCTTCAAAGATAGATTTCTCACGGAACACTTCTATTCCTAGAAGTTTGAGGAGTTCACTAAGCTTCAATAGGGAACTAGAATAGTGGAGAAGTACTATCAAATATTTGTCAAGTTGCTAAAATATGTGCCTACTTATAATGAGAAAATGAATATTCACAAGTTTATACTAGGAGCGGATCCTAGAATAGGGTAAGAAGTAGATATGAGGGAACCTACTACTCTGCAAAAGGCCTATGATTTGGCTAGGAAAGCTGAAACATATCTCAAACCCTATTTTGACTATGAAGGGTTAGACGAGCAGGGTAGGGAAGCATTAAGGAAAAGGAATAGCACATGTTTTGTTAAGTGGGAAAAAGAACAGGCAAACAAAGATTCCTCTAAGCATGATAGAAGGAATGACCAAAAATAGGGGAAGTTTAGAAGAAGGTTCCAAGGAAAGAATCATACTTCCAACAATCATGACAAAGGAAACAATAGACCATCACAGGGATAGGTTAATTCTCCACATGTAGATAAAGCAAAAGAGGGACAAAAATGGAAAAGAACATCCAGGACCGAAAGAAGAATGTTATCTTTGTAGAGGACCACATTATGCCAGCAATTTCCCACAAAGAGTAGGAATGAGTTCTAAAGGAAAAGGAACCAATGTACAAATAAATTGCACCTAAAGAGCCCACGCACAAGATTTATGTAGCTACAAGAAACCAAAATCTTGATGGTCAAGCCATGCCACTATTGATTAAAGGTAAGATTTTTGGTAGGAATGTTAAAATATTGATTGATAGTGGTGCTACAGATAGTTTTATTTCCACTAGTTTAGCTAAAGATATTTCAGAAAGACCAAGAATCTTGGCTCATGGGTGGAAGGTCGAGTATGGTTCAGGATAAACCTACTCCATTAATCAATGTTACCCTATGGAAGAAATTACCTTACCTAGTGGAACAATAGTAGGATGTTTGTATGTAGCACCTCTACATGCTTTTGACATAATCCTAGGAATGGATTGGTTGCAAGTGCATAAGGCAGTACTCAACTTTTAGGATAGATGGATTGAGTATACAGAAGATAGGGGTGTTGTGCGAAGGGTGTATAGCCTACAAGGGGATTTTCAACCTCAAATCCTATCGAAAATGCAACTTAAGAAGGCCATAAAGAAAGGAGGAATGGTCTATGTAGTTAAGATAAATGAAATTGATAAAGAGAAGAAGGAAGAGGTGTTTGAGAAACACCCAATTCTTCAGGAATTTAGGGATGTCTTTCCAGAGGATTTACCTAGATTACCCCCTAAATGGGAATTTGACTTTACTATTGAGCTTCAACCTAGAACAGAACCCATCCATAGAGCTCCTTACAGAATGAATCCCATAGAAATGCAAGAGTTGAAGGTGCAATTGCAAGGGTTACTGGAGAAAGGATTGATCAAACCAAGTGTATCACCTTGGGGTGCACCAGTACTATTTGTAAAGAAGAAGGATGGTTCCTTGAGATTATGCATAGATTATAGAATGTTGAACAAGGCAACTATCAAGAACAGATATCCTCTACCGAGAATCGAAGATCTCTTCAATCAACTCAAATATGCCATAGTCTTTTCAAAGATTGATTTGAAATCAGGATATCACCAATTGAGAATCCATGAGGAGGATACTCACAAGACAGCCTTTAAAACTTATTATGGACATTATGAGTTTGTTGTCTTACATTTTGGTTTAACAAATGCTCCAGTGGCATTTATGAATTTGATGAATAGCATCTTCAAGAAGTACTTGGATAGATTTGTTTTGGTATTTTTGGATGATATTTTGATATATTTCAAAAACAAGATAGAGCATGATGAGCACCTCAGGGTTGTGCTAGAGCTATTAAGGAAAAATAATTGTATGGGAATTTATCCAAGTGTGAATTTTATGTGTCAAAAGTGCAATATTTAGGACATATTATTTTTGCTGAAGGGATCACAATGGATCCTAAGAAAATAGAAGCCATTTTGAATTGGTCGCCACCTACAAATGTGATAGAAGTTCGAAGTTTCATGGGCTTAACTGGATACTATAGGCATTATGTGAGGGACTATGCTAAGATCACCTCACCAATAACTAACCTTCAGAGAAAAGGAAAAGAATTCAAGTGGATAGAAAAATGTGAGGAAGCCTTTGATTTGCTTAAGCAAAATATTACCACGCCTCCTATACTAAAGGTACCTGATCTTTAGGGAAGTTTATCTATTTGTATTGATGCATCATTAGAAGGTTTGGGAGGAGTGCTCTCACAGGAAGAAGTAGTGGTAGCCTATGGATCTAGGAAACTGAAAATACATGAGGTTAATTATGCAACCCATGACTTAGAGTTGGTAGTTGTAGTGTTTACTCTCAAGAGTTGGCGACATTATCTGGTCAGGAGACCCTTTGAGCTAAGGATAGACCATCAGAGTCTACAATATATATTCACTCAACCTTTACTCAATGCTAGGTAGAGAAGGTGGATGGAATTTCTCATAGAATATGATTTTGGCATTGAGTATATAAAAGGAAAAGAGAATAAAGTCATTGATGTCTTGAGTAGGAGAAGACATATAGTAGTTTTGTCTCATGTCCATGTCAACTTGATGGAACAAGTCAAGGAAATGCAAAATCAGGATGCATACTATAACCAAATTTGGGAAAGGATGGAAAAGAAACCTGATGAAAACAAAGACTTTGGCATCAAGGATGGTTTCTTATGTTTTAAGAATAGGGTAGTAATTCCTGAGATCAAAAATTTGAGGAATATGATCATGAATGAAGCACACAGATCTCCATATTTTTCTCATCCAGGAGGAGCAAATATGAGGGAGAATATGAAAAATATATACTTTTGGCCAAGAATGAAGAGAGACATAACTGAGTTTGTTGCTCAATGCCTCGAGTTCCAAAAGGTAAAAGTAAAACACAAACATCTTGCTAGATTGTTGTATCTGCATGATGTGCCTATGCAAAAATGGTAAGTGATTTCAATGGATTTCATTGTAGGGCTACCTAAAAATAGGTTTCAACATGATGCAATTCTAGTAGTGGTCGATAGATTGACCAAGGTTACACACTTTATACCTAGGAACACCAAGGATGATGTCATAGTTGTGGCTAATAGATTTTCCAAAGAAATATTTTGGCTTCATGGTTTTTTAGAGGTAATCATATCAGATAGGGACCCAAAATTCACATCTGAGTTTTGGCAATCCTTGCATCATGCCATTGGTACTAGATTGAACATCAGTTCTGCTTATCATCCAGAAATTGATGGGCAAACTGAAAGAGTGAACCAAGTGCTAGAAGACATGCTTCACATGTATTGTATGGATCAAAAAACCCATTGGGAGGATTATTTGCATCTGGTAGAATTTACCTACAATAATGGTCACCATTCAACCATAGGCATGGCTCCATTTGAAGATTTGTATGGCAAAAAGTGTAGAACACCATTATCATGGGATAATCCAGAATACCGAATTGTGCTTGGACCAGACATGGTCAAAGAAATGGAGCAATAATTGAGGGTGATCAGAGAGAGGTTGAAGGAAGCTGCAGACCATCATAAAAGCTATGCCAATCTTAAGAGATCACCAAAAGAGTTTGTTATGGGTGACAGAGTATTTCTGAGGGTAAAGCCAAGAAAGAGTGCAATTAAATCCATAAAGCTAGATCCTCACTTTGTTGGACCCTTTGAAATCATAGAGAAGATTAGTCCTGTGGCATATCGACTTGCCTTACCACCCAATCTATCCAAGATTCACAACACTTTTCACATCTCTTTGCTTAAAAAGTATGTTGCTAATCCTGAGCATGTGTGGGATTTTTCTAACTTGCAGATGGCGAATCTAGAGGCTATAGAGGTTCGACCAGTAAGGATCCTTGAGTTTTGATCCAAATCAATGAGGAAAGGAACTTTGGAGCAGTGCAAAGTTTAGTGGGACCATTACACTGAAAGGAATGCTACTTGGGAAAAAGTAGCAGATATGCAAAAACACTTTCCATTTTTGTTTGAAAATGTTGTATAGATACTATTTATTGTTTACAATATTTTAAACATAGAGGACTATGTTAAGCCTAAGGGAGGGATGATGTCATGACCCACCCTTGGCTGACTTTTTATTTTGAAGGATTTATGTTTTGTTATATGGCTTATGGATGAAATGATGGACTATTTCAACTTTATTATGCAAAATACTTGTTCCTTATTAAAAAGTGAGATGTGAATCTTAATGTGGGATGTAGGATAATTCCATGCTTGGTTCTGAGAAATATGCTTTTTATGTGAGAATATGATACTGCTAATGAAAGGTGCACTTTTGCAGGAACAAGTTCCTTCATGGTGGTAGAAAGAATTAACCATCGAGAAAAGAATACCTTGGGGAAATGATGTGATGGGTTAATTGTCGGAAATATGGGTGGCAACATGGATGAATGCCCCTTTTCATGAATATGCATATCATAATTTGCATAGTTGCATTTGTGTGTTTCATAATAGTTTCTTCATGATATAATATTATTAGTTACAAGAGCAATATTGTAAGAATAATGGATGTTTGATTTCCTTTATTTATGGTTTTGTTTCAAAAAGAAAATATCATATAATAAATCTATTTCTGTTGACATTATTATCATAGTGAATAATAAGGGAAGAACAACTAAAGATAAAAGATATAGTTTTGAAACGATTTCTCTCATTATGTTTTGGAATGCACTTTGTTACCTTGGAAACTTATTGCATTAATGGAAGATAACGTGGAGTCTGGTAATGGATAGTGTTGCATTGAATTTTAGTGTTTGAGTTGGATTCTTTGTTTACATTCCAACCGAGTGGGTTGTTAATCAGAGGGAATGGAAGTTATTGCACAAAGAGAAATTGGATAGTGGAGGCACGACCAAAAGGATTTCGACTAGGAGAAGGAAAGGGAGATTGAGAAGTTGGGTAGAGGGAGAGAGAGCTTGGGAGCGAAAGTGAACCAGGGATTGCACAATGGAATCTTGTGGAGGATCTAACTTTTCTTCCTTAGTAAGTAAATGAAACACTTACCTCTTACTGCACTAAATCTAAAGAGTGATTATGTTCAGAAAGATGCTTGTATGAGATAGATAGAAGTCGATCTATAATGTAGATAGTATTAGGTTGAAACCTTTGATTAAGAGACTTGCAATTTGGTTTTAACGAATACAGGAGTGAAACTATGAACAATTTAGTTTTAAATCTAGAACAATGGTGTGAAAACGTACTCAGACGAATACTCATGCAATATAGGAATTTTTCTAAGTAAATGAAAACTGGTATAGTGTTGTTGAGTGTGTTCTTTCAATGAACCATGGAGTATATCTGTGTTGTATTTTCATTACCATTAGAAAACTTGGTGATGTAGAGATACATAGGTTTTCAATCAATTGTTGTTGGAAATATTAAAGAGATTTAGCCAAATTGTAATCTAAGTGTTCCAAGAGGTGTGTGATGGTGATTATTCACCTCACCATAGTTACCGGTAGTGGGATAATGTTAGCATGGTATTGGAGCATTAGAGGTATTAGAAATGGTCATATGATGTTGGCTATTGATTGGTTGATTATCGTGAATGGATTGTTAATGAAATAGACAAGACAAGGTATTGTTATGTTTTAGTAAGTGATTGAATTTTTTACATTGTTAAGCAACTGGAATTGATGATAGTCATAGTATAATATGTTGTGGCATGTTGTTTCTTTAAGGAATGGTAGGATTTTTGTGTAACACAAAATAAAATATCAAATATGTCCTATTGTGCTTTGGATTTACTCAAAAATCTACAATTGAAAAGAATACATATATTGAAAGCATGTTTTACTATTGTCATTGATAGAATTATAAGGATACAAATTGAATTGAAATGCAGTTTCCTGTATTCTTTTTGAATGAATAAAATCTAGAATTTCAATTGAATAAATGGTAGTTGATATTTATGATGGATGCAAACTAGTGAGCATCCCAAAAAGGGAGTCATATCTGATCCCCATCTATAAGGTAATATTTTCTCAGTGGGTAATGTCGAGTTGTTTTTGAAGTGATCCATGGCGTATTGGAAACAACAATTGTCATAGGTGCAAGTTAAGACTAGTTGTTTGAAGCTTCACAAATTAGAAGAGACATGGAGGAGATATTAGCTATGGAGGAAATCCAATTTTGGGTGTTAGAGTTTTCATGGCGATCTGTGACCACCCAATTGAGTGTGGAGCTGAAGTTTTATCTTTTAGTTAAGTGGATGTGGCTATTGATTTCCGATCTTGATATATTTTGTAGAGGGGTAATCATATTGGGGATGATCCTCTTTGTGAAGTATGCTCTTGAATATTGTTACTTCCAATTATGGTAGTATTAATGGTATGTAACCTTGTATTGACTGAATAAATGGTGATTGTGTTATAAATGAAAAACTATTCATTTTATGATGATGGACATTTTCCTTGTATGGAGTGAATTTATGCTTTTTCTAGAATGGGATATATATTAGGTGTTGAATGTTCTAGGGATTCACAGGTGTTGACCGATGAGTACCTAGATTTACCCAAAGCATGGCATTTATAATAAAACCATAAGTTTTATTTCATTAAAGTTGTTGATATGGGTTACACTTGGGTATAATAATAATATAAAGAGAATATTATTATGACCTTGCTCGTAAAGGAAAAAAGGGATTTAGAATATTCCTTTGAAGTTGTTGCTTACCTATAAATAATAACTCCTCAATATTAAATCTTGATATTTATTTAGGATGGATGACTTTCTAGACATAGTTATAAAAAAATAAACTTCTTAAGAATGGAAAAATAAGTCCAGGGAATTTTATTTGAGTATCCCAAGTTGAGCCTTGAGTACTTATTTTAATTAATAAATAAATCCTTGGAGAATGGAATTTAGTGGGAGATAATTATCCTCATCCTAGGAATGTACTCACCCCTATCTACATTTGGCATCATTACCTAAATTAAACTTTAGGTCAAGAGGTATATGTGATAAGGTAAAGAGGTGAATGATAGATTCCAAGTCACAAGGTACAAGAGGAAGGATCATGATACCACTGAGATGAAGTGCACAACTATTGAATCAAAGGATACACAATCAGGATGAAGTTTCACAACCCAAAGTGGAAAGAGTGTGGAACCCAATAGAAGAAGAGAATCCAAGAATAGAGATACTATTGGTGATAGTAGAAGACAAATAGAAAATAGCAGATAAAGTCCCTATCACTGGAAATGAGTGAATGGTAACACCTGAACCAGCAAAGAGGAGTTGGTTGGTGGATATAGAAGAAGGAAGTTTTATATTGCAGCAACCATGCATAGGTTCATGGTGAGGAAGACCAGAACCACATATATTTTACTCATGAAGGAGGTCATGAAGTAGAGACTCACAAGAGCTAGGAAGAAGGCTATTTAATCCAAATTTTGTACCATAAACAACAAAAAATAAGTTAGATAGAACTCCACCCTGATAACCACAAAAAAGTTTGCCTAGTGGGATAGTCCCAATGGCGAATGCTGCTAACTGAGTAGGCAAACAAAAATATCCACCCTTCATTAGGTAAGTAAAGGAAGACTCGACTCGCCATATAGGAACTTGAATAACCATTTGGGGAGCAAATGGGGTAACGTAAGATACAAAATGGTTGTAATTGTTCTTGGCCATCTTGTGAGGGATGGCTATGGATTGGTATCTGAAATGATAGAATACACAACCATTCACATAGTGAACCTCCTTGAAGGATGCATTTATAGAAGAATTATGACCATTAAGGGATGATATGGAGACTATTATTAAAATATTCGTAACAAAGAAAAACTAGATGAAGATGTCAAAATTTATAACAGAATATTGAAGCAGTTGACAGATAAAATAGAAATACCACTGATCGAAGGAATGATAAAATGTTGGTTTTTGGATGGATTACTACATAAGTACTAAATAAAATGAAGGTAGTACCAACTTCGATGTATGTAGAAGCCCTTGAGAAAACAAAGAATTTTGAAATCAAAGCCAAGCAAACAACTATAGAGATCGAAGGACAGCCAAGGCATGAGGATTCCTTTCAAAAATAATTTGATAAAATCATAAAAGAAGTCAAAGTAGAAGGGAGTGTTGGAATATGTAATGCAACATTGTGTAAATTATTCTTAGACTAAAATATAAAGTCTAAAGAATAATATTTGAATTAGAAAATAATTTTATTTTATATAAAAATATTCCCACCCAATTAAAAAATAAAATAAGGGTGCTAAGAATATTTAATTTGTGGGAAAATGTTATTTCCCCTTTTCTAGCAAATATTAAAAAGTAACCAATCACTTTTTAATATTTGATAGATGCCACTTGTCACACATCTCAAGATAATATTGTGATAAGATTAGGGCAATTTTAGGGTTGTAGTAGAAAAGCTTCTCTTTAAATAGGGGTGTTGTCTACATATATATATATATATATATATATATATCATGTTGATGCATATTGTTGCATAACACTGAAGCATTATTGTATTGTTGAATTATTGAGTAATATAGTGAGCTTCGTAGTGGATGTTTCCCTTCTTCATTTGAAGTAGGGTTTTACCACTTAATATTGGTATTATGGGTTTTCTTTTTTTGTGTGTGATTGATCTTGTGGAGCATTCTTTGATCTTGGGGAGACTTTGTTTGTCTCACATTTGGTATCAGAGCGGTTGGGATCTCCATCAAGTGTCTTCAATCCTTTGAGATGAAAAACCCATTAAGGTATATATATATATTTTTTTTTTTAATGCATGCATTTGATATTTGGGCAAACTTATTTTGCAAATCTGTCATTAGGGTTTATAGATTTATTGTTTTTTTTATCTAGTTGTTAAATATTTTGCAAATGGTGTTTTCATTTTAAATTTATAAATTTTGGCATTGAGCTTTTGCTGGAAGGGTTTTGGAGCCAAACAGACCCCATGGTTGCGTCCGGAAGGTCCAAAAACCCTATTTCCATATATTATTTGCCCTATTTTGATAAAAAATAAATTTGAGGTAAATTTTTTTTATTTGGGGGCCAAATGGCCCCCCACCCATTTTGCTGTACAGTCTGAATTTTTTTTATTATTCTGTTTTTTAATAAAAAAACAATCATTTAATATAAAAAATAGTCAATTTTTATTATTCTGTTTTAAAATATATATATAGTTATTTAATAAAAAAAATAGTCATTTTTTTTTTTTGTTTTTTTTTTTAATTAAATAAAAAGTCATTTTTTTATTATTCTATTTTTTAATTAAAAAAAACAGTCATTTAATAAAAAAACAGTCATTTTTTATTATTCTATTTTTTAATAAAAAAAATAGTCATTTTTTATTATTATGTTTTTTAATAAAAAAAATAGTCATTTAATAAAAAACAATCATTTATTATTATGTTTTTTTAATTAAAAAACAATCATTTATTTTATTTTAAGACCTAATAGTCATTTTTTTTGCATAAATTGAAATGCATTTTTTATTATTGTATAATGCAACTAGAATCCTTTTATGCAATTTTTGGCAAATTTTTAATCAAATTGTCAAATAATTTAGACCTTATAGTCATTTATTTTCTCACATTAACAATGGTTGTTTGTGAGTTTGCTTGTTTTGCAAGGTTATCCAAGTATGTTTTGGAGTATACAAGGCAATTTCGGATCAACTTTTTCACTCTCTTCCCCCTATTTTTATTAATTTCTTCTAATTTCTCTCAAGCATTTGCTTGAAGCATAATGTAAAAATGTAACTTGTATCTCTCATAATGAAAGTAAAAGAGAATGAAAGTGAGAGAGAGAAAAAGAGAGAGAGAGAGAGAGAGAGAGAGAGAGAGAGAGAGAGAGAGAGAGTATTTGTGTTTTGCCTATTTTGCATCTCAACTAATCTAACTACTAACTTACTAACTTGCTACTAAACAATATACTAACCAACTAACTTGCAATTTACTAATTTTTATATTAATCAAGAAGGTTAAAAATGAATCAACTTACTAACCACAACTTTTTGATTAAAATTTACTTAATATTGCAACACAGTTTATATTTGCTAAAAACCTATTGAATCCAAAAGAATCTGCTCTATCGGTAGCAAGTCCTTTTCGGGTCCTCGTACCTGTACCCTTTTGGGTAGCTTGGTTGACCTTGGGTGAGATGAATTGGAAATTCATTAGGCTATAGCAAAACCTTAAAATGAAAACTAACTTACTAACTTATTGACTATCTTACATTTAACAAATGTTTTATGGTTCAATTCAAGTTAGTTTATTTTGTTGCAAGATGATTGTTATGGTTAGTTACCTTCTTATTGCAAATTAATCTATTGCAAGTTGATCTTGGTTTATTTCCTTTATTCAATTGTAATATGGTTATAGTTGTTTATTGCAAGATGGTTATAGTAGTTCATGATGACGTTGATTATCTTTCATAATGATGCTTATCTCTCTTGATGATGCTTAATTTTGATTATCTTTCATGATGTTTATCTTTCATGATGATTATCTTTGATGATTAAAAAGTAGATTACTTGAAAGTTATGTTTTTTATATATGCAAGTATGTTTATCTACTTTCTTATTGCATCATTTATTTCCTTTGTCAATGCATCTTATATTTTGATTATGTTCACTTTCTAGAATGACTTATCATGGAATCTCCTTCACACCTAAGAACATCCTTGATGGATAAAATTTTGGAATATGGGAACCAAGGATGAGGGCTGAATTTCAAGCAAGAAAGTTATGGCCCATTATGAATGGAGATGAAGCAATCCCAACCCAGGCAAGGGCACTTGAGACATACAACAACAAGAGTCACCTTGCACTTTCCATGATTATCTATAGTGTGAGTGATGAGATATTGCTCACTATAAGCCATTGTGAGCATGCTAAAGATGCATGGGATTTGCTAAAACAATTCCATCTAGGGTCCAACACGTCAAGGGAATTCACTTTATTGTCCAAAATTCTTAGCACTATGCAAGGTGAAGAAGAAAGTACCTTGATCTTCCTCTCAAAGATGAAAGACATGAGAACTCAACTATTGGCTTGTAATTATGATTGGATAAGTGAGAAGCTCTTAAGATTTATCATTTTGAGGAACTTGTCAAGCAAGTTCAAGAATTTTGTCACCATTATTGAGACTAGGCTAGAGCAAGAATATGATGGCATTCCTCTCAACACTCTTTCACAATTATTGATTCAACATGAAGAGTCTCTTAATAGAGACAAAGTGAATGGTCAAGTTGTCAAGGAGAAGAATGTTGCCTTGAGTGCCACTAAGGCTTCCTTCAAGAAAAAATACAAGGGAAGTAAAAATCAAAATTTCCAACCCAACAAGCCTAGATTTGATTTCACTTACAACTTTTGTGGCAAGAAAGGCCACAAGGAACAAAATTGTTTCAAGAAGAAGATTGCATAAAATTAAGAGCAAGAAAAGGCTAAGGTACAAGGACCTAAGAAATGGTTTGGTAAGGGAAAGAAAAAGAACAACAATGTAAAGCAAAATTCTAATAAAAATGCCTTTGTTTGTGCCCTCTACTCCATTGACTCATCTACTTCTAATGAATGGGTGTTATATTCTAGATGCACTAACCATGTGTGTTTTGAGAAGGATAATTTTGTGGACTTTCATAAGCACTCTTCAGATTCAGTTTTCATTGGTGATAATACTAGACTTCAAGTATAAGTTGTTGGCAATGTTGTAATTGAAGGTAAATTACTTGATAATGTCCTATATGTGCCTAACCTTAGGAGAAATTTAATTTCAGTTTTGCAAGTTGCTAGAAGTGGTCACACTATTGAGTTCAATGCAACTTCATGGAGCATTAGGAAAGGCATGCTACCAATAATTATAGGTTATGTGAAGAATAATATTTATGTGTTAGGTGATGCTCCTCCTAAACTGTGTTTAGCAACTAATGTTTCTCCTAGTAGCAAGCTTTGGCATTTAAGGTTAGGCCATACAAACTATCAAAATATTCAAATGATGAAATCCAAAAATTTGGTTGAAGGCTTGCCTAACATTTCACCTATTCATGGTTTGTGTGAAACATGCATCTTAGGCAAGATGAGCAAACAAAAGTTTGCAAAGGACAAGTCAAAAAGGGCCACACAAATTCTTCAACTCATTCATACATATATTATGGGTCCATTACATGTTAGATCACTTGGTGGTGCATCCTATATTATCATATTTATAGATGATTATCCAAGAATGATCTTTGGGTATCTACTTAAGAATAAATCAGATTGTTTTGAGACATTCAAGGAGTTCAAATATTTGGTAGAAAATCAAAAGGGAGCAAAGATCAAAATGATTAGAAGTGACAATGGAGGGGAGTACAATAGCAATTATTTCAATGAGTTTTGTTCTTCTCATGGGATCAAAAGGTAGTTTACTTGTCCATACACTCCTCAACAAAATGGTGTTGCAGAGAGGAAAAATAGGACAATCATGGAGATGGTAAGATGCATGCTTGGTGAATACTTACCTCAATTTCTTTGGGGTGAAGAAACTAGTACATCAATCTACATTCTTAATAGGTGTCATTCAAAATCAGTTGAGGAGAAGACTCCTTATGAGGTTTGGAATGGTAAGAAGCCGAATTTGTCACACTTAAGAGTGTTTGGATGTGATGCATTTTCATATATTACTTCAAAAAAGAGGAAGAAATTGGACAAAAAGTCTCAAAAATACATCTTTGTTGGCTATGATGCAGAACATAGGGGCTACAGGTTATACTCACCTACTTCATGCATTGTATTTGTTTCAAGAGATGTCAAATTCAATGCAGACCTTCTTGAGTTAGAAAAGGGTGGGCCTTGTGTCAAAAGGACAAAGTGGTTGGATCATTCTAGGGGTCCTAAAGAGCAGAATTCAGTTAGCCAAAGGATAACTAGAAGTATGACCCTTAACATATCTCTTCTAGCTAAGATAGAGAATGATCATGAGCCTACTTCTTACCAAGAAGCTTCACAACACTCTTGTTGGGTTGATGCCATGAAGGTTGAGATGGATTCTCTTCTAAAGAATAAAACTTGGGATCTAGTGCCTTATCCTAATAAGAGAAATGTTATTGGAAACAAGTGGGTCTATAGAATCAAGTACAATTCTAATGGAGAGATAAAAGTATAAGGCTATATTGGTTGCTAAGGGTTATGCTAAAAAATATGGCATTGACTATGATGAAACCTTTGCACCAATTGCCAAAATGCCCACCATTCGGCTTCTCATTGCTATTGTTGTTGCTCAAGGTTGGCAGATTTTTCAGCTTGATGTGAAAAGTGCATTTCTAAATGGTGATTTGGATGTGGATATCTACATGAGTCAACCACAAGGATTTGTTGTACAAGGTAAGGAAACACTTGTGTGTAAACTAAATAAAACCTTATACGGTCTTAAGCAAGAACCTAAAGCATGGTACATGAAGATTTCAAGTTACTTCTTGTCTCTTGGTTTTGATAAATGCTATTCAGATACAGATCTCTATGTTCTTAGGAAGGATAACTTGGTCATTTTAATTGCTCCATTTGTTGATGACCTTGTTATGACTGGAAATGAGAATGAGGCCATTTTTTATTTCATCTCCAAATTAAAGTCAGAGTATGAAATGACTGATCTTGGTCTTCTACACTACTATCTTGGCATGCAAGTTTATCAGCATGAGGATTGTACCTTTTTGAGTCAATCCAAGTATATTTAAGATCTTCTTAAGAGGTTTGATTTGGAGGATGGCAATCCTACTTCCATTCCTATTTCTATAGGGGTTAAGTTGGAAGTAAGTACATAATCTCGCTTGGTCGATGCTCGCATTGTATAGGCAGCTCATTGGTAGTCTTCTTTATGTTACCATTACAAGGCCAGATATTGCTTTTGTAGTTGCTATGATAGCTAGGTTCATGCAGAAACCTTATATTGAGCACTTACAAGCTACCAAGAATATTCTGAAGTACCTTTCAGGTACTAGATATTTGGCACTCAAGTATTCTAGGCTTCCATTTGTTATTTCTAGCTATGCTGATTTTGATTTTGGAGGGGATAGAATAGACAAAAAATCTACCACAACATATGTTTTTAGTATTGGGTTTGTAGCTATCTCTTGGTATTCCCAGAAGCAAGATATAATTGCTCTTTCTACAACGAAAGTGGAGTATAAGGCTACGACAGTAGCTGCATAGGAAGCGATTTGGCTTAGTACCCTCATGAAGAAAATTGGCTTTGAGCAATTTGGTCCTTCACGTTTGCTCTCCGATAATCAATCATCTATTGCCTTGGCTAAAAATCTTACAATGCATAAAAGGACAAAGCATGTTGAAATCCAAGCCCACTTTATCAGAGATAAGGTATTGGATGAGACTATTCAGTTGGAGTATTTCCCATCATCTTCTAATTCTACTTATTTGTTCACCAAACCTCTTCCCAAGGAGCAGTTTTGTAAGCTAAGGGACTCACTTGGTTTGGTGAAGTTATCCTCAATGGGGAATGAAGTGTAGTTACACTTGTGTGATGACAACTTCATCCTTATGGTACTTTCTTGTTTGCCTTGTGCAACTTTTGTACATGTTACTTTGTAGATGACATTGCGCAATTATGGTATATGATGCAATTGCTTTATGCGACTCTTTTACATGGTACTTTCTTGTTACCTTGTGCAACTTTGTACATGTTTTTATGTAGTTGGCATTATACAATTGGTTTATCATGGTACTTTCTTGTTAGCATTTATGCTACTTTTGTACATGATATTTTATGGTTGGCTTTATGCAACCGGTGTGCACACTTTATTATTTTCATATACCTTATGCAAATTTTGTACATGGTACTTTAGAGTTTGCATTATCATGGTACTCCTTGTTTGCTTTATGCAACTTTGTACATGATATTTTTTGATCAACTATATAGCACATGACTATAAGTATGGCTTGGCATATTTTTGTGATGACTTATAGTTCACTATTTGTCAGATCAATTTTCTTATCATCTTTGGATATTCATATATGTTGTGGTTTATGATGATGTATCTAACTGATCTTATGTTGAGCTTCTTGTAGCTTGCAGGTACTTCCGTTTGGGGTTTTGCAGGCTTACTAAAGACACCCTTGTGATGTTTTCTTCTTGTCATTTGCAACCACTTGTGGTTGATGGATGGATTTGTAAACTGATTGTATCTGAAGCTACTCAATTGGGGTATTGCAGTCTCATTTTGGCCCATTTTGTATTGGTGCCTTATTGTAGACCATTCTTGGTCATAGAAGCTCATTGTAACTATATTACTCATTTGATTCTCATCCCTATTTGTATCTTTAGGGGGAGAATGTTTCTTTGTTTCATAATTCATTTTCCCAATATTGCATTAAGGGGGAGTGTTGGAATATGTAATGCAACATTGTGTAAATTATTCTTAGACTAAAATATAAATTCTAAAGAATAATATTTGAATTAGAAAATAATTTTATTTTATGTAAAAATATTCCCACCCAATTAATAAATAAAATAAGGGTGCTAAGAATATTTAATATGTGGGAAAATGTTATTTCCCCTTTTCTAGGAAATATTAAAAAATAACCAATCATTTTTTAATATTTTATATATGCCACTTATCACACATCTCAAGATAATATTGTGATAATATTTGTCACACATCTCAAGATAATATTGTGATAATATTTGTCACACATCTCAAGATAAGATTGTGATAAGATTAGGGTAATTTTAGGGTTGTAGTAGAAAATCTTATCTTAATTAGGGGTGTTATCTACTATATATATATATATATATAATAATAATAAAAAAAAAATATATATATATATATATATCATGTTGATGCATATTGTTGCATAATATTGAAGCATTCATGTATTGTTGAATCATTGAGTAATATAGTGAGCTTCATAGTGGATGTTTCTTTTCTTCATTTGAAGTAGGGTCTTACCACTTAATATTGGTGTTGTGGGTTTTCCTCTTTTGTGTGTGATTGATCTTGTGGAGCATTCTTCGATCTTGGGGAGAATTTGCTTATCTCACAAGGAGATATATAGAAATGATATTTTGTGTTTTGACTATAAAAAGAAGGAATGTACAAATATCAATTTCCCAAATAACACATATTGCAACATATGTGATATCGTTGGTCACATAGTAGCAGATTGCCCATTTAAATTGAAGGGAGAAAGGAACTAGATCTTGATAGTCCAGCAAGAAGATCAACTAGATAGTTCAAGGAGTTGACAAGGCATAACAAGTGGTAGATACAAGAAAAACCACCAATATGGAAGACAAGGAGGGCAAAGTCGATTACATTACGACTCTGAAAGGAGACCAATAATCCAATGTTGATATTGCTAAGAATGGGGCCACTTTGTGAAGAATTACCCCAAATCTTAGAATACATGCAATACTTGTGATAGCAATGCTACCCAAATGTGTAGGTGGGGTGGACTAGGGAACCACAAAGAGGTCAATTGACCAAATAATGCAAGTTTGAGTGACACGTAGAACATCAATTTTATTGACATCAAAGAAGTGAGTATAGTAATAGAAAGAAAATATGAAGTCCTAAAAGTAACAATAGCACAAGCTAGCAATATAGAAGAGTATCCAGATCATGCCAAGGAGAAAGAGCCATGGTAGGAAGCTCAATAATTGCTAATGACAAAACTTGATAAAGAAAAATATGATAGGCTAGTTATGGAGAAAGTTCTAAAGAAGGTGGAGATCACAACTGACAAGCAAGCATCAGTAGAAGGCTTGGTGACACATGTACTAAATATGACAGTGGAAGTGAAAGTAGCAAGTCTATTTAATATAGTACCAAAATTATATGCTATGGTTGGGAAAGTCATGAAAACAAATAAGAAAGAAGAAAAACGATAGGTAGCTAACATCAAGCAAAGTCAATTCATTGATCCAACGATACTTATGATCAAGAGGCAGAGAAAAATCTAGCTTTTTACATGGAGATATTGGACCATAAGTTGAATTAGGTAATCATTGATGGAGGATAAAGTGTAAATGTGATTTTAGAAAGAACATGGCAGAGTATTATCCAACCTAGACTAAGATATCCAAAATTCAAACTATATGGAGTTGATCAATATGGCTTCGAGACAATAGGTGTATTAATGAGCCAAAAAGTATGTATAGCAAAACAAGATTTTCTATTGGATTTCGTTATAATTACTATGCAGAAACCAACATATGATGCATTCCTGGGATGTGGGTGGTTACGAATGATGAAAGTAAACCATAATTGGGAGAAATAGAATATGACCTTCAAGAAAGGCCAACGCAAGTACTTGATTAATCTAAATAACTTGACAATAAGCTAGGAAATTGCAACTTTGGATGACTCAAGAACTTCTTCCTCAGATGCAAAATTAGGATATGAACAAAATAAGGAAGGGGTATTGCACTTGGAATAATTAACGGAGGATGACCACAACAAAGATAAAGGCTTACTCCACTGGTAGTTAGAATATTATGAATTATTTTATCCCTAATATTTTTGCATTAATGCAGGAGATAAAATCCAAGATGATGAGAAGAAGAAACTCGAGAAGGATGGAAGTAGTAAGAAGCAGACAACAGTAGAGAAGGATAAGGAATGAGAAAAATAGATATTTCCCAAAAACATTATAGAACATATGATGGGGGATGCAGTCATTGAGGATAAACCAACTCATCCCATTGATGTTCTAAAGGTGCTGAAAAAACTTGAGTTCATTAAATATGAAGGACATAGAATGATTTAGGTGAACTTGGGAGAAGATGGCGAGGAAAAAATGATCAAGTATGGAGATGACTAGGATCCAGTACTAAAAGTTGTGGTATCAAAAATATTAATAGAATATAAGGATGTCTTCACTTGGACATACAAGGACCTGAAGAGAGTTCCATTAGAACTCTGTATACAAAATATTTCCCTGAATGAAGGTGCACAACCAATGAGGAGACGATCATACAAGATGAATCCTAAATATGCAACACTGGTGAATGCTAAAATCAAGAAGATGCTAGATGTGGGCATCATATTTAAAGTTACAAGTGAATGGTATCATCAATTGTGATTACCTTGAAGAGGGAGGCAAATAAAATTTGGATTTATGTGGACTTTCAAAGCCTCAATGTCGTAACTATAAAGAATCCCTTCTTGATCCCATTCATAGACTCCATCTTGGAAGAAGTAGCAAACCACAAGATTTTTTCATTGTTGGATGGATTCTCAGGATACAACCAGATCAGTATTGCGGAGGAAGATAAGCTGAATACCACCTTTGTAGTAGAAAATGAGATATATTATTATAACCATATGTCATTTGGATTATGCAATGCACCGACTACATTCCAGTGAATCATCGTATACATCTTCAATAAGATGCCCATAGGTAATTTAAAAAAATTTCTATATTATTGGTCGCTATATGGTAGGACACGAGAACATTTGAAGGTGTTGGATGAATACATGAGCTTGTGTAGGAAAGCTCAGATATCCATAAACCTAGGAAAATGTGTCTTTATGGTACCATATGGGAAGCTACTAGGGCATATCATATACCAAGAGGTTTTGAATCCCAATACAGACAAGATATAATTCATATTGTTGATGGAAGAACCACACGATGTGAGTTCGATGAAAACCTTCTTAGGAACAATGGGATATTATAGAAGGTTTATCCGGAATTTCATATAAAATTCTCATCCACTGGATGCTCTTAAGCATAAGGGTGATCCTTTT
Source organism: Wollemia nobilis (assembly GCA_028583015.1). Classification (NCBI taxonomy): domain Eukaryota; kingdom Viridiplantae; phylum Streptophyta; class Pinopsida; order Araucariales; family Araucariaceae; genus Wollemia; species Wollemia nobilis. Next base: position 30,688,392 of record JAQPPZ010000523.1, read on the forward strand.
ACTGGGAAGAGGATCACAAAGAATCTTTTGAGGGCTTAAAAGCACATTTGGTGAAGGCACCTATCCTAGTTTATCTAGACTAGGAGAAGGATTTCCATGTGCACGTAGATGCCTCAAACTTCATCGTTGGCTATGCATTGGCTCAAGAAGACCAACTTAGGTTGGATCATCCCATATATTTTGCAATTTGATTATTGTATAAAACTGAGAAGAACTACAGTACAACAAAGTGAGAAGAGCTAGGGATGGTGTAAGCTGTATAAAAGTACTGGCACTATTTATTGGTTAACCCTTTTGCTTTCTATATATCATTAGACATTATTGTACCTAATTAACAAACCAATGATCTATGGATGAGTGAGTATATGGCTCGTCACTCTAGAGAAATTCATGTTTCTAGTGGTAGTAAGACCAAGGAAGAAGCACGTATAGTGGACCAACTATCGAGGATTCGCTTAGGAGAACTTGCATAAGGAGGAATACTAGATGAATTCCCTAATGCACAATTATTCATGATAAGTGTGATACCCACATGGTATAAACATATAGGGGAATATCTATCGATAAGAGAGCTACCAAAGGATATGATGATAGCTGACCAATAAAAGGTGATTATGAAAGCAAAACCCTTTACCTTGATTGCAAGGTTGCTATACATGATGGGGGAGGACCACATTCTATGAAGATGCGTGTTGAAAGATGAGTGTAGCAAATCCTGAAGGAGGCACATGAGATATTGGTCAAAGACCATATGGTACTAGATGCAATAGCTAGGAAAGTGTTTTTGGTGGGCCTATGGTGGTCTACCCTTTATGATGATGCCAATAATTATGTTAAGGCATGTGATACATGTCAAAGGATAGGAAAGCCATTGAAATGGGACTTCATACCATTGCATCCATCCCAACCTCAAGAACTCTTTGAGATATGGGATTTGGATTTTTTAGGTCCACTAAAAACCAGTCACAAGAGGAAGTGCAAGTATATCATAGTTGCAATGAAGTACCTAACAAAATGGGTTGAAGCAAGGGACTTACCAGATAATGTTTCAAGAAGAATGGCTCACTTTTTTTATGAGTAGGTTATCACATAGTTTGACATACCTATTCAATTGACAAGTGATAGGGGAGGTCATTTCATTTATGAATCATCTAGAACCTGACGAAGGAATTTAGGATCTTTCATTCTTCGTCAAGTTCATATTATCCTAGAGAAAATGGGTAGGTGAAGGTGATAAATAAGGTCTTGGTTTCCATTATGTATAAAACATGTGGAGTCAAAGGAGTAGATTAGGAGGAGTGATTACTAGTAGTTCTATGGATATACAAAACCATATTCAAACCAACCACGAACCACACACCCTTTCAATTAATGTATGGGCAGGAGATGATAGTACTTGTTGAAGTTTTGGTACCAAATTTGAGGGTAGCCATCAAAACCTATCTAAGTGAAGAAGATGGTATGGATAAAATACTTCCAAAATTGGTACAATTAGGAAATAAAAAGGTGATGGCATAGTGGGCAATGAAGATTGCTCAGCAATGATGGAAGTATTAGCATGACAAACATCTTCAAAAAATGAATTTAAATGTTGGTAGATTAGTGCTCAAGTACAATGTGAAAAGAGAAATCAAACTAGGGAAGTTGAAAACTCTATGGCTTGGACCCTTCCAAGTGGAAGAGGTACTGGATAATGGAGCTATTCGATTGAAGAAGTTGGATGGAACAATATACCCTGATGTGGAAAATGGTTCTAAGTTGAAGGTGTATAAGGCATAGGCACAAATAAACATAATCAATGTAGAAATATCGAAGAACACTTCTAGTCACATAACTAAATAAGTATGACCAATTTTATGATCCTATGAATATGGTGGACCAAGTAATATTGTTCGATAGGATGAACCAGCTAACTTGGAATGGTTTTTTGGAACTAAAGGAGAACCAGTAATCGAGCAGGGGGATTAGAACCTCGAGAGGGAGAACAAATAAAATTACAAGTACATGTTTCATTTCCAAATAGCAAATCAAAGGAGCGACTCCAAACCCTCACAGATGCTACTTTATGGTAACATGTACTAAAAGTGGAATAGGACAAAGGTCAGGGATCTCAAATTCTACAATAGATAGCTTGGGAAATGCAATATTGCAGGAGTATGAAACTCTAAGGTATTATAATCAGTGATTGTGAGAATAAGTGATTCAAGATTTGGATGAAACCATGTAGTGAATGCAATAATGGCAAGATGTATGAAGAGTTGAATGGGCTAAATGGAAGTAAGAAGAATTAAGAGGAAGCACATATGGCAATGAGGGAGCTTCTTTGGAAAGCAGCCTATTCTCCTTGGCTTCAAATAATTCAACACCATTAGCAAGAATATCGTAATGCTCTAGGAGGCAGTGGAATAGAATACTACTAGAGCACGTATAGGAGAGATAAGGTGGAGAACTAAGCGATAATACTAATCCCAATATCTAAGGGCCCTTGGGAAATAATGCATTTTCCTTGGAATTGGTAACTCATCTCCAGTCACATTACGAATCCTCTTGAATACTAAATATTCTTTCACCATCAATAAGATGTTCTTTGATATGACAAATATTGCCAGAGCAAGCAGGGATGAGGGAACCACATTAGCATCTGTCTACCAATAACGAATATCAAGTTAATAGAGAACATATGGCTAAAGTAATATGGAGGGATATTCAAGAAGTACCAGCACGACCAACAAAGGTAAAGTAGTTGGTTGATTCAAGAAGTGGTGAGAATCTACCCTGGGATCCCAATATATCCTATCCAAGTCCCACCCCAGATTGATGAAGACAACGAAATGAGATATGAAGCCAACAAGTAGGAGTCTGATTTCTCAAAACAACACAGGTAATCAAGGACAAGAAATCACAAGATGAGGAGAACAGAGGAATGCATAATTCTTCAAATGGTGAATGTGTAACCCCTCATTTGTAAAGGACTCCATATAAATAATTTATGTAAAGACCAACCAAGAATTGAGAGGTGGTAGTCTATTGATTGGCTATAATGGACTTACGTAGACATCAAAGAGATGTATGAAGACTGCAAATAATGATTCAATAAACCTCATATTGGCCAATGAATATTGTAGGAGAAAGGATGACTCAAGCATGGATTCAGCCTTCTCAAATAAATACCAAGAGGCCTTAGCTTAGTTTTCACCATAGAGATTCTTTGAAGAATCGATGTGGTGATGATAATTGATAAGGGTAGATAGGATGCTAAGAATCCTGTACCAACTAACACCTAGCAATCAAGCACACGCAAAACCAAGCTCATAAGTAGAACTTATAAACCAAACCTAAAATAGAGATAACATGGAGAATTCAGGAAGTTATTTAGGACTACTGGGTAACTCAAGCTTACTTGACCAAGGGAGGAGTGTGGTTGGCCTCCATCCATGTATCCCAAGAGGAATCAATTCCCCTTCTGCTACTCCTAGGTCGACTAGTCCACATATTGGGTTGTAAGGACCATCTATGGACATAGTCCAAGTCAATCCATCACTACATATTCTTGAGGATAGACCCTTGGGCCTACCTTAGAAAGCTCATAGAAATCAAAGACATCGTAGAACAATATGTAGAAATGAAATTTTAATTTTTTTGTCTACACAATAGAGGTACCGATCAATTCTTGAGCATCTAGGAGTGTGGTAACCTAATATTAGGGATATTTTATCGATAAGGGGAAGAGGACAAGTTGTACAGGCTCAAGGAAAATATGGGTCCTGAAGTAGGGATCTCAATAAAAATCAAATAGATCAAGGATGGGTATTTGTCCATTAGTAGATTGATAGACTTCAAGGCAGATGTCAATAGGCAGGAAGGATGTATTGGAACATTAGATAAAGGGGAAGTCATCATTCCAATAGTAGGATGACTAACCATTAGGAGTAAGAAGGAGTTGTGTTCCATAATCTTGATGACTGCATAATAATCCAATGGAATGATAGAAGAACTAAGCGAGTTCATCTTGAGGATGATCCTACCCATTTGGAAAATGAGTTAACACATCTAGACTCTAGCAGAATCCATCTAGACACTGAGTGAACATGTCTAGGTTACAGAAGAACTCATATTACAAATGATACAACCTATCTAGAATACACTTGTACACATCAAGATGACATCAATAGAAGTAGATGTTCAACTAATTACCAAATGGTTGGGAAAGGGATATGTCATCAGTTAGAAGAATATATAATTCATTCTCGAGAATAAGAGAGACCATATTGATGTATCATCAAACACATAACTATAATGCATGAATAACAACCTTAGATGGAAACCCCTCATATCCATGATAATCACCGAAGTTGTTTATAGGATGAAGCACAGGAAGACGATGATGAATTCAGCATTTATGGAACTAGTAACTATCACCAAGAGGATAACACGTTGAATACATTTGAAGTACGCATTGGAATTTCCATGCACTTCACCCGATGGTATTCAAGGAAAAACATAGTTTTGAAAAAATAATAATAAAATAAAATAAAAAGAAAAAAAAAAGAAAAAAAAGAAAAAAGAGAAAAAGAGAAAATAAAATAAGAAAGAGACATCTTATGCATGCAAACTGATGAGGTGGCATGCATGAAGACAATCGAGTGATAGGTGGCAGTTACACAAGGAGTTACATGTGCAATTGAGCATCTATAAAATGGGATAACTTGAATGGATTGTTCATTCCATCTTGAGCATTTGCAGGTGGAAGTGCAAGAGAAATTATAAAGGATTTGGATCCAAGGTAGGGTTGCCAACACACAAAGAATTTTTCTTAGGATGAAGATATATGCCATAGCAACTAGAAGAATCAAACACTTCATGAATATTTTCATCATTTTCTATGCAAATGAAAGCATCCTATCTCTCGATTCATATATAGATGAATGATATGTGTAAGGAAAGTCTCACGCATAAGTTTTTACTTGTGATGCATCCAGATTTAATATGTCTGGTGGTGACCACTTGTACATTAGATGTTTAGAGGTACCCATTTGAGACTGCTACTCATCCAATTATGCACCCATTCGTAGCTGCCACCCATTCGTAGATAAGTACCCATAAAAATTTTACACAGGTTAGGTAGGATAGATGTCTAGCATATTAGATGTCTAGAAGAAGTATACATTTGGTAGGATAAATTTCTAGTAAATTAGATATCTAGAAGTATATTTTTTATATAAATTAAAAGTCTAAAGGGGATAGATGTCTGGTAGGTTGAGATGTCTAAGGTGTAGAACATGTCAAAGAGGGTATATGACTATAGAATAATGAGTTACCAAAAATAAAGACACATTCCACCTCGATCCAAAACGGTACTTGAGTCAATTATTTCTAAGTGACTCCATCATCAGGAGCATGGAAAAATGATGCACGAATAGGTACCGAGCCCAGACCAAGGGTATACTTGAGGTAGACATGAAGTTATGCAAGTAGAAGTACCTACTCAAAAAAATCAAATAAGCCCAACAAATCAACAAGCATTAGGTCCCAATTGATGAAATCACCTAGATTTCCCCAACAAGAGAATTTTGCCAATAATGGTGGGTAGAGACACCAGTAAAGGACCTGATCAAGATGAAGATCAAAGATGCAGGATTCCACTTGATTTTGCAAGTACCAAGTTTTGAGAAAGACTTTTTCAAGGAGTATCAGGTGTAGATATTGCAAACTTATGACTTGTGTAATAACAACATAGTACTTGTTGGTGATCGAAACCTAGTAATTGAGTTTTTCCCTAAATAATTTTGGCGTACATTCAAACTTTCAAATAAGGTCAAACCAATGGTTAATGAGTAGATAAATCCAAAGAAAACTCTGCATTTGATTCAAGGTATCACTACTCTGACTAATGAAGATAGTGATGTCATATTAGAAATAGCAATCGGGGAGTCAAGCAGACACAACTGAGGAATAAGGGTTTACAATGCATTATGAATGTGTTGATGGCCAAATTGTTAGGAGAATAGTGGAGCTCAAATATTCCCATTTGGATGATTCCATACTTGTAGGGGATTGAGCAAGGAGTGGTGTATGATTGGGCAACCCATTTGACACTTCACATTCAAAATTTTCTAATGTGAACCACCAAGAATTTTTCAATGGTTTTCCATGTTATTGGATTCTTGTTGGCCACCAATCTGGTATCACACACTAGGCGGGGAATCGGGTCAATTCCAAGCATAGAACGTTCATCGCATCAGGATGGGGTGGATGATATTTGGAGAAGGTTGGTTCCTTCAGGGGTGGTTCTAGCTACCTATGCTGCAAAATAGGAAAAAAGAAAAAGGGAGGAAAGAAATAAAATGGTCGTAGCTAGAGCTCACAAATATGGGTATAGCAGCATCAAGACCTATGCAGGCAACATACCACATATGAAACACAGACCCTGCACCTAACAGATCACCCAATTATGCCTTTGTTCTAGCTCTTGTTATCGATGGGTGGGAGGTGAATTCTAGGACCAACAAATAGGTGCATGAGATCTAGGATGTAGAATCAGAGTGCTCCTATCCGACTAGTTTTAGCAAAAATAAACCCACAACCCATATCTACGAATGCACACTCCTGAGTCACTTAAGTAAATCCCATAGAATCTAGACAATAGAATAACACAGGATAACTTAAACAACTGAACAAAAATAAGCATTCATACAATTAATAAAGAATAGGGAGACAAAATCAAAGACCAAACAGTGTAGAATTTGTATTTACATAGAGGTAAACCTTACATATGAATTGTAATGGCTAAAGAGCCACCCTTAGGAATGACCAACATTCCACTATTTATAGGTATATTTACATTAAATTCAAAATCGAACACTAATGGTGGTAGGAAGGAAGACAACTCTTTTAGTTGATAGGTGTCGCACCAGTACACTGCTTCTATAGATAGTGATGATCTTCTAGAATGAGACAGATGCATCAAGTTGAATCTAGGCCTTTGGATCCTTTGGCATTTCTACCCAGTTCATTAATTATTGACTGCATTGTCCTTCTCCTCAATTGGTGATCCTCTAGTAAGGTAGTGAGTGATAGGTTCTAAATCACCTTGGGATCAACACACCTCAAATAATTCACCTTCATATATGTTGTTAGGTATCCAAACTATTGGAGCAGCGAATACGTCTTCTTTTTGGGTTTCGAACGATGGCGGGAGCCTTGCATGTCAAGTGAGCATTTCGTTTGTTCTTCTTTTTAACCTAGGGAAAGGGCAGGTGTTTCCCCAATGTTTTTCCCAACTTTGGACTTGTATTACCTACTCTAGATGGGTGGGAGTTTCTATCTCCCTTATGGGTGGGTTTTCCTGACCCTTCCATCCATTTTTATAGTTTGAAGGGTTCACTCAGTAGGTGGGAGGTTCTTTTTAGAAAATTTTTCCTAAGTCCATGGGCAAGTTGTGGAAAACAAATAACCTAGAAGGATTAGGAAATATAATGGTTAGAACATATAAATGAATGAGAGGAAGGAAGAACATAAGGGAAAGGAAGATGCGAAGAAGGAAACAATGCAAGGAGAAAAATGAGAGCAAAAAGATATAAAAAAAATGAGACATTTAACATGGTAAAAAGCAAAGCGGAGGAAAAGGAACAGGGGCTCAAACAACACGAGTAGAAGGGGGAAACAAGAAAAAAAAATCCAGAAGGAGAGGACCGAGGTGGTAAACATAGAGAGGACTACCACGGACAAGAGAAACAAGAAGACAAGTAGTGGAAACAACAAGCAAATACTCAAGAAGCTTGTTATAAGATGCACATGGGAGGGAAGGGGAACATGAAATAGTAGATATGGCAAAGCCTTTGTTACCAACCAAAATAGTTACAGGAAACAAAGGGGAGAGGAAGGCAAAGGGAAGGAAAGGATGGGGGAATAGGGAGACATGAAGGGAAAAGCAGTTTGAAGCCTAACAAGTGAAACCAATGGGGCATAGACCCTTATTTATGAGGCATGCTTATGGATTGAATCCCCCTAAACGTAACCCACCAAAGACCTAGGGCATTCCAAGAGCAGATAGATTGCCAATGTTCCTTATCTCTTCTATCCCAGACCTTCTTCACATAATCCAGAAAGGATTCTCTTTTAATGGTTGTTATCAACCAGGAGGTCATTTTTCTTCAACCATGATTTGTGGTTTACACTTTGTGGAGTCATTTGCATCTTACCGTAGGGTCTATTTATAGCATACTCGCCTTACAATGTGCTTGCATCTATGAGTTCCAAGGCTTGTTGTAGCTCCTAGGGATGAGATAAGAGGCATTTAAAATTTTTGAATGCATCCATTGGGCTATGGGATCATGACAACAATAGATATAAGAACAAAGAACTAGGAAAACAACATAGATTTTAAGGAGAATGTTACATTTCCCAAACAATTTTTGGGGAATCCTTTGCTAATTCCCTTCGACGCTTGATCAAGTGGTAATTTTTCAAAGGAATTTATTGTGCCAATGGTAAGTGACAAAACCTATGATTTCCACCGCATTGGCCCTCCATAATGCAAGGCTTTATTTACTAGCCACAATGGTGTGATGGGCACATCTGAGTCAGGATGTCATATGTAAATCATCCTCTAAATCTATAGTGGCCGAAACAAATCATATTGTATTTGAGACACTGCTTGTGATTAATATGGTGCCATCCACCCTGGCTTATAATTACGATAAAATCATAATTATTTTTGTTTTGCCTAAGTGTCTAAACACTCAAGCCTTTGAATACTATGGGGGCAATACCTTTTGCCATCGTATTTCACCTTTCAAGTGGTGAGCTATCAAGGATCAAATTTTTATGTTGTCCCTCTCTAAGATTGACTAGTTGTGCCAATCCAATGGTCAACTCTTCCTCTGTCTTGAGGCACTCCTCCCGCTCATGGGCATCCACATCCTTACCTAGATCCTACTGAGTCTAGGGTTGATTTGTCTCATTGTCTTCATGGACATGGTGGCTATGGCACACCCTCTCCTGGTATGTGCCCACTGCATGATCTGGCACCAGCTCCTAGAAGGAACTAATATGGTAGGAACCAGAGTTCCTAGCAGCTAGATCAACTATAGACTGAATGAATTCAATTCAAATGAATTGAAATGAAAGAATCACTGTTTAAATTTGAATTACTTTTTATATTGGAGGTAAGTACCAACCAATGGATAATAAATTATATAATTGTTCTTCGATGGATGCTTGAAGACACCCATGGAAATGCATATTAATATCTACCTAAGGTTGTGATGTGAAAGGACACGTTGGTCCATGATTAAATGAATGAATTAAATAATATGATTAGTTAGGATTAGAGTCCTAACATGCCACCCTCCTTAAAAAGAGCTTTGTCCTCAAAGCAAAAAATGAGGAAATTGATGCTAGATATGATGAAGTGTTTCCCATATAGCATCTTCGAAAGGTAGGCCTCTCCATTGAATCAAAAGTTTGATTATAGTGCAATGTCGAATTTGGCAACTGTGGTGATCTAGGATAGCTTCAGGTTCAACCATGAGTGCTCCATATTTTGTGAACTCAGGAAATTGAGTTTGTGTAGTGATGTGTGCATTAACGATTGGTTTAAAGCAAGAGACATGGAACACGGGATGAATTTTGGAGGACTCTGGTAACTCAAGTTTATAAGCAACTGGCCCAATGTGTTGTAGAACTTTATAATATCCATAAATTTTGGGAGCTAAATTTTGAGAACCTTTGAGTTTTAGATAAGTTTGACGATAAGGTTGAAGATGAAGGAATACCATATCTCCTTCTTGAAAAACTTGCTCGATTCGATGTTGGTCCGCTTGCTGCTTCATACGATCTTAAGAAGAAAGTTCCATCTCCACTCTTTGGCACATTTGTACTTCCCAAAAAATAATAGGTAAGGGATGGTGGTGTTTGGCCATATAAAGCTTCATATGGATTCATCTTAATGGCAGTGTGATATGAGGTGTTATAATACCATTCGTCTAAAGGAAGCCATTTAACCCAGTGAAGGGGTTGAATAGAAATAAAACAATGTAGGTGGGTTTCCAAATATTTATTAACAACTTTAGTTTAACCATTTTTTTGGGGATGGTAAGCGAAACTTATATGAAGTTGAGTGCCTTGGAGTTTAAAAAACTCTCTCCAAAATTTGCTAGTGAAAGTTGGATCATGACCACTAACTATAGTGGAAGGCATGCCATATAATTTAAAGATATTATCAATAAAAAATTGGGCGATGGTACTAGCTATATAAGGGTGGTCCATAGGGCAAAAATGAGCATATTTAGATAAGCGATCCACCACAACTAGAATAGTAGTTTTTCTGGAATATTTTGGAAGGCCTTCAAGAAAATCCATGGAAATATTAGGCCATGTTTTAGTTGGAATGGAAAGAGGTTGAAGAAGACCCTGAGTACGCAATGTCTCTCATTTTTGTCTTTGGCAAGTCTCACACTCATCCACGAATTTCTTAATATTATTTTTCATCCCTATCCAATAAAAATATCTAGCCACTTTTGAGGAATCCAGAGTGTCCTGCAGTGGGTGTGGCATGTAACTCATGGAGAAGTTTTGCACGATATGAGGATGTGGGGGATAGGACAATACACCCTTTTTACCTAAGTATATTATCTCTCCAAGAGTAGTGTGGTTTACTAGTGGAGTCTTGTTGAAGTTGTTGAATTAATGTGTATGTGGTGATATCATTAAACCATTCCTCATTGACTTGGTCTATCCATTTGGGAATAGGAGAGGAAAAAACATGTAATTGGGGGATTTCTTCAAACTTTTGTGAAAGGGCATCGACAACCATGTTATCTTTCCATGTTTTATATATGATCTCATAATCATATCCTAGTAATTTTGTAACCCACTTTTGTTGTTCTAGAGTGGTTATGCATTGCTCAAGAAGGTACTTTAAACTATGATAGTCAGTGTGAATAATGAAATGTTGGCCAATAAGGTAAGGTCTCCAATGTTGAATAGCATGAACAATAGCTAACATCTCTTTTTCATATGTGGAGCGGGCCAAATTATTTTTAGAAAATGCCTTGCTAGTAAAAGCCAAGGGTATTTCATTTTGCATGAGCACTGCTCCTATTCCCACTCCTGAGGCATCACTCTCAATAATAAATGGTTTGGAAAAATCTGGCATGGATAAGACAGGGGTGGTACACATTGCATTTTTTAAAGCGATAAATGATTCGTCAGCCTTTGAAGACCAAATAAAAGCATTCTTCTTGAGTACTGTTGTTAAGGGGGCTGAAATTTTGCCATAATCTTTGACAAATTTGTGATAGTACCCTGTTAGTCCTAAAACACCATGCAAGTATTTCAAGGTTTTTGGAATAGGTCAATTTTTCACATATTCAATCTTGCGAGGGTCCACATTAACTCCTTTATAGACAATATGTTCAAGGTATTCAATTTCTTGTTTTCCAAAGGAACATTTTGATATTTTGGCATATAATTAATAGTCCTTCAAAAAGGTTTGATGGAGTTTTGTAAGAGCCCCTATGAAATCTTCAAATTTGCTTGGGTTGAATCGTACCATTAGTTTTTTTTTTAATTCTATCCATGTAGGGGTGTCATTTGTCTTTTCGTAACATTGGTATCATTGAGTAACAATTCATTCTAGGTGGAAGGATGCAATGCAAACTTTTTGGTTATCAAGGATTTGATAGAGAGAGAAGTATTGGTCCACTCGATAGATCCAATTCATGGGGTTGCCTCCTTCAAATTTTGGAAAATCCATTTTAGTAGTTTGAGGTAGGATTGATGTTTGTGGTCCCCTGAGTAATGCTTGTTGAGTGGGTACTATTGGTCAGATTGCATTACTGCCATATGTTGTACCATGTCCATGGAGTGGTTGGTGGCATCCATTTTTAAGTTTAACTCTACCATCTTTGCCATGATTTTTATTTCAAACTCGTCCTACCATTTATTCATTACTTGCATGATTTTCTTCGTAGGGTCTTGTGACATTCTACCATCGTCCATTGTGGTGTGGTTTTGAGAATTGCAAGTTTTCGTTAATCTTCAATTCTTTGGCACTTAATCAATAATTTAGTCAAAATTTATCAAATGTTTTGACAAAAAATTTGAAATATTTGCAATAGTTTTATCAGTAATTGATAAAAAATTATCAAATTGCTTGATAAAATTAAATTTATTGCAAAATAAATAAAAAATTTGTTATTTTTCTCCTTCTCTATTTTTCAACTTGATAGAACAGTCAAATTAATTTGAATTTTTGAATTTGCTTTGCAACTGTTACAAAATGGTGGGTACGCGAGCTAGGATGGCAAAGCGACAGGGAGGACCAAGCATAGCGGAGGGCTAAGCAGTGGGGAGGAGCAAGCAGAATGAAGGGATAAGCGGTGGGGTGGAGGAATAGGTCAACGAGTCAAGCATAAATCACAACAAGTCCACGATGCACAAGTCCAACGCACAACGTGCCTACAACTGGCACCACAAGGCTTCACACACGAGCGTGTATGCCTAGCACACTAGGCAAATTACTATTATCGCCTAAACTCTTTTAAACACCTTAGTCACTGAAATAGGAAAAATGTGGGATTATATCCCTTAATTTTTTTAAAACCTTCAATGTCGGAGCTTCCTACTCGAATTTTTGATGCCAAAAATTTATTTCGGTCTCCAAAAAATTGAAAATTATTTTATAAACTTTATATTATAAAGTTTATTTTATAATTTGCCACCGATTTTTTTTTAGATGACATCGAGAGTTTTTGCAAGTTGATTTTGTGGATAGATTTTGAATTTTCCTGCAGAATTTGGTGCTCAACCTGAGTTTAAGAGGTTTGTAACATCCTTTAAGGGATTTGAATGGTTTTTTAGCATATTTTTTCTCTAGTTCTTTGCCTCTGTTAGCATGTTTGTAATGTCCTTGTTGTCTAACGATGGTAGCTTCTGCATTGTTTCACGAGACGATACTGCTATTGATTTAGAATGCCAAGGGTGCTATGATGTTATGCCAATGGGAATAACCAGCAATTTAATGGGATTAATTTCATTTTCCTCATTGATTTTCTCTACTTTTTAGTGAAGATATTCAATCAACACAGGTTGTATTTCATCGATTGCTTTGAGTTGTAGATATGCCCCAGGTGGAAAAATGAGACCAGCTCTAAAATGGTAGGAACCAAAGTTCTTAGTAGTTGGATCAACTATGGAATAAATGAATCAAATGCAAATGAATGGAAATGAAAGAATCACTATTTAAATTTGAATCACTTTTTACACTAGAGGTAAGGACCAACCAATGGATAATAAATTATATAATTGTTCTTCGATGGATGCTTGAAGACACCCATGGAAATGCATATTAATATCTACCTAAGGTTGTGATGTGAAAGGAAACGTTGGTCCATGATTAAATGAATGAATTAAATAATATGATTAGTTAGGATTAGAGTCCTAACATGATAGGATGGAACCTCCACATCAAAACTTGCTCGGCTCTAATAGCTTCCTTGTAGAGTTGTGGGAAACTGGTTTCCCCTGATTGGTGCATAAGGAAGTTAATCTTAGGACCAAGAACCTGAATGTAGAATAGATACACTTGGGTGAAGGTTGGGATGATTTATTGTGAAATCCTCTTCTAGATCTTATCAAAATAGACATTGAAGTCTACCACACTTTCAAGAGGGTTCCTCTTGATAAGTATGAATTGATTCAGAAACTGGAAGGGGTCCTTTATTTAGCCAAACGTATCCATGAGAGGCTCAGCCAGATCCACCTTGTTGAGAAGCAACACACCCCCACTAAAAATAAAATTCTGATTCCTTTTAAATGTTTAATTTTTTTTTCGAGGGGACCCTCTTGAAGTTTTTGGTTTTTTTAACCCAAGTTTTGTTTGCATTAAGTCCTTAAATTTTACCTGCATCAAGGTGCCAAAATTGCTTGCCTAGTGCATTGATTTGAATTGATTTCTTCTGAGCATTTATGCTTCAATGGTATTATTTATGGTTAAGTGTTTCAAAAAAAAAAAATTTCAATAGTTTCGTAAGGTCTGAATGATTTAAAATTAACTTCTAAAGTTCTTTGAAATTTTTCATTTTTGCCCTAATGTTTACTTCAATATTGGAAATGCTATATTTTCTGCCACAGGAATCCGTTTTAGATGATTAAAATTCTGGCTGAAAGGTCTCAAAATCACCTTTCCAATGGTGCAAAATTTTTAGGGTTTTAATCAAGATTCACCTTCTAGAAATAGCAGTTTCTATTTCCATTCAATGAGCATTTTAATGCGATATCTTGTGATTCAAAGTGAATTTTCAATTTTTTTCTACATTTTCGGATACCCATTTGGCTCATTTAAATGCATGAAAAAATTAGTTCAATTCTAAGCACTTTCAATTTTTGCCCTAAAATTCACACCATGTGAAATAGCAACTTTCGAGCAATTAAAATTCATTTTCCAGTTTCTGAAAATCACTTTTGAGCATGGCACAAATATTTGAAATGCCAAAATCCAAAAAATGTAGGGTCATTTGAATCTATGTTTGATTTTTTGGAAATTTTACAAAGTGCCCAACAAATTAGTCAATGAACAAATTCTAGAAAATTTGCTAAGTGTTGGAAGAAAAGGGCTTAAAATAAAAATGTTTGATTTTCATGACATTTCCAAGGTTTGGAAGAGAAAGAAGTGAAAATGTAGCACTATTGCTACATTTCCAAGGTTTGGAAGAGAAAGAAGTGAAAATGTCACGCCATTGCCACATTTCCAAGGTTTGGAAGAGAAAGGAAATGAAAAATGTCGCACCATCACGACATTTCCAAGGTTTGGAAGAGAAAGAAATGAAAATGTCATGACATCGTGACATTTCCAAGGTTTGGAAGAGAAAGAAGTGGAAATTTAGTGCCATCGTGACATTTTTAGGTTGGAAGAGAAAGGAAATGAAAAATGTCACGCCATCACAACATTTCCAAGGTTTGGAAGAGAAAGAAATGAAAATGTCGTGACATCGCGATATTTCCAAGGTTTGAAAGAGAAAGAAGTGAAAATTTCGCGGCATCGCAACATTTTTAGTTTGGAAGAGAAAGGAAATAAAAAATATCACGCCATCGCGACATTTCCAAGGTTTGAAAGAGAAAGAAGTGAAAATTTCGCGGCATCGCAACATTTTTAGTTTGGAAGAGAAAGGAAATAAAAAATATCACGCCATCGCGACATTTCCAAGGTTTGGAAGAGAAAGGAAATGAAAAATGTCATGCCATTAACATTTCCAAGGTTTGGAAGAGAAAGAAATGAAAATGTCATAGCATCACGACATTTCCAAGGTTTGGAAGAGAAAGAAGTGAAAATGTAGCACCATCGTGACATTTTTAGGTTGAAAGAGAAAAAAAATAAAAAATATCGCGTGACATTTCCAAGGAAGGAAGAGAAGAAATGAAAAATGTAGCGCTATCATGACATTTCCAAGGAAGGAAGAGAAGAAATTTTTCTAAGTATGAAATGTTTGATTTTCGTGACATTTTTAGGTTGGAAGATAAGATAAATGAAAAATGTCCGACATGCTTAGGGAGATAGAAAATAAATGGTATAAAAATGTCAAACCCTAGGGATTAAAGTAATAGTGAAAAATTAATTAAAATCTCGGCCCTAAAAGGTATTTTATGGTAAACTTTGAAAAATAATAAAAATTTAAAACCTAAAATTTAAATCTTGAACCTTAGAAAAAATTAAATTAATTAAATTTAATTTTAAAGCTAATGTTCTAACATTTGCCCTTTTTAAATTTTTGCAGGAATTTGTCGGTGGATGCATTTAATGGTAAAATTGATGGTGAAAGTGATGGTGGATAGAGAATTTCAACGTGAATCAAGCAAAAGGGATTGTGCGAGGATAGAAGGCCCGAGAAGTCAGTGATTCATCCGAATTTTGCAGATGAGGAATTAATGAGATGCTCTGACAACTTACCGAAATATGAAGATACACTTGCATGTGGTGTCCATTTGATGAGGATGAAACCAGATCTTATCTTCTCCATTTATGGCAAGATCCACAACAAGATTTTCGGAGTGATTAGGGTTGATAGAAACTCTATTTAAAAATGCCTTATATTGTAAAGCCTTGGTGGTGAGATTTTTAATTTATTTTTAATTCCATTAAAGAAGATATTTTATGAAAAATTAGGGCATGTCCTGAGTCTATAAATACTCCCATAAAATGTAATCAAAGGATGTGAAAGCTTGGAAATAAAGACTTCTAGCAATTTTTAACAAATTTTGTCTTGAATACTTTCTTCTGTACTGAGGTTGGTGTGACATCATTTTCTAAAATAGCATGGCCAGGAGCCTAATATTTTCTAGACTGTGACAAGTGTACCTTCTTCTATTTTCATCTCGCTTAAGTATTTATTTAATTTAATTGTAAGTCTGTAATTGTTGAGATTATATTAGGTTGTTTAGCTTCATTCTATTCTCTATATGCTTGAGTGAATTAAGAGCTTAAGGTTCAGTTCGGTGTTCTAATTGCTTTGTTCTCACTACACGAGCTAGACTGTTGGTGAGAAACACCAATTGTCATTAACCTCCCTTATGTTCATGATTTTCCTTTTATCTCTATGTTGTTTTGTCCCATGCTCAAGGTTGAAAGTGGTCTTAGAAAGTTGGATACTTTCTTCATTTGATGTTGTCTTGTTGTGAAGCTAAGTGATTTGATTGATTTCAGTAGTTGTAATTTGCAATTGAATTAGACATCCTCTCTTTTCTACCCTACCCTGCTCTCCCTATTTTATTTATGAATAGTTCTTATTTTTATTTTCTTTAAAATTCTTTATTCATTTAATCTGCTAAAATCTGAAGATCTAAATCAAACAAAGTATAGATCTGATTGATAAACCCAAAAAGGCAACAAATGGAATTTGAACCCAATTTTAGGTACACAGGCAGTCCACTTGAAACTATTCTAGAAGTGGAAAAGAGTGAGGACATTCGACCCAACCCTATAACTCACACCTTGGATAACCAGTAAGATCCTAAAGTGAGAGGGAATTTATTCCCATTAAATGTTACTTGTGTTTTCAGTTTATTATTTGCAGGGTGTGCATGAAATTTGAGCCAACACACCCATGTAGAGATGCTTCTAGACTGCAAGGTTTTGTATCAGAGCCATGTCTGCCTTCAAGGGAAGAAACCAACAGCCTAATCATTGCATATTCATGCATGATATTATGAAGGGTGGCCAGATAAGCCATATTTTCAAGGTGTTCCTTCATGACTCCCTTAACACCACTATATTTTATCAAAGCATCAAACACAGCTTTTGGAATATCATGCAATTAAGGGATATTAAGGGGACTAGGATCGTTCCACTAAGGGAACAATGGCTAGGCCATTAAGGCACTAGTCTTCAAAGGTTTTGGCTATGATGTTAGATTCAGAGTCAGAGTCGCCAAAAGAGCATGCTATCTTCGCTAGCGAGTTCAAGGCTTCTCATCGTACCTTGAATCCTTCGAGATGTTTGGATATTCAATGTGGGTGGGCAACTGGTCTTATAATTTTGACATGCTACGCAGTCAAAGTCACTCGGTAACTTTGAGAAGATATGGAAAAATTAGAGAGCCACCAAACTCTTATTTTTTGAAACATGGAAACTCAATGATTTCCCAAGCAGAGTCACCCAAAACTATTGGTCACCAATCTGGCATCGTGCACTGGGTGGGGAGTCAGATCAGTGCTAATCATATAATGGTTGTCACGTTAGGATGGAGCAAACGATCTCCAAAGAAGGTCGGTTCCCTCGGGGGTGGTTCTAGCTACCTACATCACAAAACAAGAAAAGGGAAAAAAGGGGGGAAAGAAATAAAATGGTCATAGCCAGAGCTCACAAGGATGGGTATAGCTACATCAAGACCTATGCAGGTGACATACCAAAAATGAAACATAGATCCTACACCTAACATATCACCCAACTACACTTTTTTTTGGCTCCTTTTAGTAGTACGTGAAAGGCAAATTCCAAGACCAATGAACAGGTGCATGAGATCCAAGATGTAGAATCAGAGTGCTCCTATCTGACTGGTTTTAGCAGAATAAACCCACAACCCATATCTTCAAAAGCACACTATTGAGTCATTCAAGTAAACCCCATAGAATCCAGATAATAGAATAACACAGGATAACTTAAGCAACTGAATAGAAATAAATATTCATATAATTAATAAATACCAGGGAGACAAAATCAAATACCAAACTATGCAAAAATTTTGCAGCTGACAGGCGCCATATCGGTACACTACTTCTCTGGATAGCACCAATCTTCTAGAATGAGGTAGATGCATCAGGTTGAATCTGGGCCTTTGGATCCTCTAAAATTTTTACCTAGTTCATTAATTCTCAACTGCCTCATCCTTCTCTTCAACTGGTGATCCTCTGGTTAAGCAGCGAGTGACAGGTCCTTAAGCATCTTGGGATCAATGCACCTCAAATTAGTCACCTCCACATACATTGTTAGGTACCCAAACTATTGGAGTAGCAGATAAGTCTTCTTTTTGAATTTCAAGCAATGGCGGGAGCCTTGCATGTCAGGTGGGCGCTTCGTTTGTTCTTCTTTCTACCCTAGGGGAGAGGGTGAGTGTTTCCCCAATGTTCCACCCAACTTTGAGCTTATATTTTTTTCTCCATATGGGTGGGAGTTTTTGTAACATACCTCCAAAATCTAGTTTTTTGTATGCCTACTTTGTTTGCAAGGATGAGATATTGTTGATCCATATGTGGATGCACGAACAGGTACCTTGAAGTGAGTCTTAGGAAATATACCTCCTCCTATTGATGAACAAAGAATATAGACAAAAGGTAAAAAAGGGATATGATGAGCGACGAGGTACTTGCATATGTTAGGGATACTAAGCCCTACTAGCAGTACACCTGTCAGTGGTCCATGTAGATGCATTCATGTAGTTGCATCATAGGGTATGTTGTGTATGTTGTTTATAAATACTGAAAGTAGTAATAAATAAACATAACAAATAATAAATAAATAATATAAAAATAATAATATAATATAGATATAAATAATTCATATAATAATAAAACAATTAAAAATATATATTAAAATGAACACATATATGTATATATAAAAATAAAATTATAAAATATAAAATTAAATAGAAATTATCAAAATATATATATATATAAATTATTATGGCCACCGAAGGTGGTATTTTAGCTTGACACGACCATGTGGAACCACTTGGCAAGCTTCAAGTCAGAATGCTTGCATGATAATTCCAGATGTAGAACGTAGTATTATCATATTTCATCTATTTAATATGGTGGAAAAATTAGGAATATTATCTTTTATCATCGTTCTCTTGCTTTAGAAAAGTGAAAGGAAATCGGATACAGAGATTGGTTCTTCATCAGACGCCAATCTGACAGGTTGGTTATCTCTAATTTTATGGATGTAAGAATGTAAATACCTATTGTATTTCTTAGGTGTTATCTGTAATTAAGAGATAAAAATAAGGCAATGGTCTACTTTTAATTAGATTGCATTAATCTAAAGATGAGTTTCAGTAATTAGATGCATACAAACACTTGGTGAATCTTGCATTAGCTCGTTGGCATATAGGAATTTAGTATATATTCATTATGTTTAGAAATGGCCGCTTTGATTCCCTGGTGCCCATAGTATTACTGGACCGACTAGACGGAGTTGTCATGCAAGAGGATAAGTGAAGGTTGTGGAGATTGATTATAAAATTCTAAAAAAAATATATTCGTCGCTAAAGTGGCTATCCTTGGTGTTTGATCAATAGCCTCCGACTTTCCTGGCTCTATGTTAATTTCAGTTTATATCATGTTGTATAAGTTTGGAGCACATTGTTAATGCTTCTTTTTACTTTTGCAAGACTCGTTGTTTTATTGTGAAATTTTGTTTAGAATATATGAAATAGTAGAGAAGTTTTTTCTTTTTATTATAATAAGTTGAACAATGGAAATTATTGGCTAAAATTGGACTTACATTTCAACTAATTTCACTACCCTGATTTGGTTTTGTTTGTATACATTGCCATAATATTAAATCCACTAGTGTCATGTCTAGGGTTCTGTCTCTGAGTTATAGGTACAAAGGGTCTGGTATTGAGAAAATTGTTGTGTAGGTGGGTGGCTGTAAACATAGGAGAGCATCTCTTAATTTTTGGCTGCCTGTAGACAGAATTCTTGAACTTCGTGAAAACCATACCGTGCTTTCATTTTAAGGAAACCGGTCTCGGGTATCTGCCCTTCCAAGTTCTTATAGAAGCACCATAAACTCTCGATGGTGATTATGATAAGTATTAGTCAATGTTGGCATTTCGTTTAAGAGGTTGGTGCAGTCTAAAATAACTTAAAACCCATTATATTCACGATAGAGCCAATGCTGGTCATATTAAACATTTATGTTATAGGTAAGCTAAAACAATCCCTTGATAAGGAATGACATAATTTCAAGCCACCCTATCCGAAGACGTTCCACAAAAATCAATGTGATTGAGAATGGACATCGCTCTTAACTCTGGTCGCCTCGCTATAGGACCTTATCAAAATTGAAAATGTTTATATTTTCTCTTGAAATGGTGTAGGAATATCACGGTTAATAAATCAAGTGTGGATCTTTTAGTTACTTGTGTCTCAGCTGGGTAGAATCATTCAAAACACCCCTAAATAAACTTTCATATAGAAGCATCGAAAATATACATAGAACCTTATCAGGGTTTCCTAACCATATTTCATTTCATATCCAACGAAGTGAATAGAGACAAAGTGGCATTAGCGAAACAATCTATTAGAGTAAAGCTTAAACAACATTGAGTATGTTCAAAAAAATAATATATTGACAGTGAAAAGTGACTTTTATCACATAAATAACTTAGTATACATTTTCATGAAAGTAGTGGTCTATTGTGTATACCCTTATAAGAATAGATTTTATTTAATTATTTTATGGAATGATTGCAATGGTCTAATATTTTAGAGAATAACGAATTATCTTAATGCTTAGAGTATTTTAGCTGGTTATGTTTATGGTTTAGTTTATCATATTCGGTGAAGTCGTTTCCACCAATCAAAGAACAGAGGAAGGTTATGAGTGTAATTAGATTTTATTCCTTAACTTGGAAGTAGACGCAATCTGAATGGCTTTGGAATGCACCTCATATTAGCATGCTCAGTTTTGATACACTTTTCTTTTACCTATTTATTTGTTTAAAATAAGACACCTTGATTACAAGAAGATAAAAAGGCACACTATTATAGCTCTTTTTAATATTTTATTAAATTGAAAAATGCATATTATTTTAAAATAATAATAAATAAAGAAGTATTTGTAAGTGTAGAGTCTTAATAAGAATGAAATACAAAGAATAAAATACTTTATTTATTGTTTAATTAGGAATGATGTCTATTGAGTAATAGATTCTTACTTAAAGTAGAAGACATTAGGATAGGATTATTACTTGAGAATCTATTTTTACATTTATGCTCTCGATTGTTTAAACTAGAGGCATAATACGAAAATGGTTGTTATGAGAAAAATAACACATGGTTTGGGAGTTTAAGTATTTCTTTAGAAAAATTCTATTAAAATTAACTTTAGAATTTTTATTAAGCGTCACTTTTGAACCATATAATTAGCACTATGTTGTGGAAAATCAAATATATTTAAAAGTGGCCATGAACCTTAAAGGTTTTAATTTACCAAGTTTATAACACTGTATGAACTAGTTAACATATTCTTAGTCCTACTCCTTTATAGGAATTTAATGATGCACATAGTCCTTCTTAGTTGGAAATTGAGAACAAATCCCTGTCATTGGGAAGGATGATAGTGGAATCCATACAACATATTGTGGGTTTGATAATATCACCCATCACATATGAGTGTGGGAAGGACATTCATTTGGTATAGGGGCAGTCATATCTTTGATAGGAAGGGTCATATCAGAAGGTGAAAGTGGATGAAATGGGCATCGCTCTTAGGCTGTCACCTAGAGTAGCGTGAGGATTCACTTGATCTTCGATCGGTTAGAAGTATTTTCTATGACGTAATATAATGGGACATTACATCATCAACCACACTAAGACTTGCAACATCTGTTCCTAAGTCAGGGCAATGTTGGACCCTAGGTGGCTTCTAGGGAAGGTGGAAACTCACTTAGCATAAGACATGCATACGCTGTTCTTATCATGGCTATTAAATTAGCATACATGATAAGGAATGAGAGTTTACACGTCCAATATCTAGGTGAAATGGGCCCTAGAGGAGAAACCCCTACCAGGAACTTGGATCTCGGGATGAGAAGATAAGTTCTTTAAAAGGCATTAAATCACGAGATCTAGACAGTCCTAACCTCATGGATGATTGTCTGTAGCGATCTACGTACTCATGAAGGATGTAACTACATGCATGTACTATCAAAATTTTGGGTGCATAACTTTTATCATTAAAAATTTTCACCTCGGGGTTCCAGTAGGAAGGACTGGACAAAGAAATCCAAGTAGGTAGGATTTGGGTTGTTACAGTTGGTATCATAGCCTAGGTTGTGAACCCCTAGGCTATGGAACTCTAGGAAAAATATGTTTGTTAAACTTAACTTTTGGAAAAACTAAACCAAAACAAAAAAAATTAACATAGCTCTTTTCTAACAGGCAATGGCATCTGGAATGAAAGCTAGCTCCTCAAAGAGACCTATGAAAGTTAAACAAGAAGGGCTGACTAAATGTCCCAAGAGAGTCCTCCAAAGGATTTTGAGGACGAGAACATTATAAGAGGCCACAGAATCTCCTCGAATGGTCAAAAAATATAAAGAACCCATTCAAAAAGAGGATAAGATGGTCAAAATGATACAATTAATGCGAGAGCAGTTAAGTCAACAAAAAGAGCATATGGACCAATAGCAAGCCCAAATGGCTAAGCATATGGAACAACAAAAGGCTCAGATGTTAGAACATATAGAACAATAGAAGACTCAATTGGTTCAATAGCAAGAGATGATTGCACAACAACAAAAAATAATAGAAATTCTATCCAAAGAAAAGGAACCATTAATAATTGAAGAGGATACATCTGTAGACCCTAGGAGAAAATAGGTTGGCAATGAGCTAAATAGGGATATGCATAAAATTGACATAGCCAAGTTTTACGGTAAGGGATATGGAGAGGAGGCAGAGAGATGGCTAAATAGTGTAGATGCTTATTTTTTCGTCAAAACACTCACTTCCAAATCAAAAACTTCATGGGCAGTATTCCACCTAACTGGAGCAGCTGCTAACTGGTGGGATACATATAGAAAAACAAATAATGTGGAGGATGTTGATGTCCACCAAGAAACATTCCTGAAAGTATTTAAAGATAGATTTCTGACACCGCAATTCTATCTTGAGAAATCCATAGAATTTTCAATATTAACTCAAGGAAGCATGACCGTTATCGAGTATTACCAATGGTTTGTGCAATTACTCAAATATATGCCTGAATATGATCAACGAACTAAAATCAAAGTGCAAAAATTTCTCCTAGGATTACACCCAAGAATTAGAAATTTGATTCTCTTGTTGAAGCCTACAGATCTTACTACTGCTTGTGATTTAGCTCATCAAGAAGAAGCCAACCAGAAGGCCAAAAGTACCTACTACCAAAAATCCTTTGAGAAATAAGAGCCTTAGAAGAAAAATCATGTTGGTTTAGCAAAATGGGACAAGAACTGGAACAAGAGAAATCAGGATGGAGATAGACCTATTGTGGCTGATCCACAACACACCCCAAAATTGGGGACCCACCTTTTGTGCATGCTTTCAAAGAAAACTGCAGTAGCCCAGATGCTCAAAATCAAGAAAAAAAGCAAAATATCACAAAAGGAAGAAGTGTTGCGATATCGCAACATGTCGCTCCATCGCGGATAGAAAAGAAAAGTTGTCGCGATATCGCGACATGTTGCTCCGTCGCAGCCGAAAAAGAAAAGTTGTCGCGATATCGTGACATGTCGCTCCGTCGCTGCCCAAAAATGAAAAATGTCACGATTTCGTGATGTGTTGCCCAGTCGTCGATCAAAAATGAAAAGTGTCGCGATGTCGCGACAGGAAGCAACAAAGGGGTATGAAGCAGAAAAACATCGCGATATCGCGATAGGTCACGTTTTCGCGGCTCCAAGCAGTGAAATGGTACGAAAGAGAAAAATCGTCGTGATTTCATGACATGTCACGTTTTCGCGACCTAAAGCAGCCAGACATGCCAAATGAAAATATGTCACGATTTCGCGACAGGAAGCAGCCAAAGTAAACAGAATGAAAAGTGTCACGATTTCGTGACATGTCGCGTTTTCGCGGCTGAGTGCAACAAAACCCAGCGATAGAGAAAAACGTCGCGATTTCGCGATAGGTTGCACCTGCATGGCCCGAAGCAGAAAAGCGTCACGATTTCGCGACAAGTTGCATTTGCGCGGCCTGATGGCAGGAACATGTCGCGATATCGCGACATGTATCATTTTTGCGATGCATGATGAGAAACAAGGTTGCTGACAGAAAAGTGTCGCGATTTTGCGACATGTCTTGTTTTCGCGATGCAGGTAGAAGAGCAAAGTTGCATGCAAAAA
The DNA here is from genome assembly GCA_028583015.1 of Wollemia nobilis. Classification (NCBI taxonomy): domain Eukaryota; kingdom Viridiplantae; phylum Streptophyta; class Pinopsida; order Araucariales; family Araucariaceae; genus Wollemia; species Wollemia nobilis. Next base: position 30,713,000 of record JAQPPZ010000523.1, read on the forward strand.
AACGTCGCGATATCGTGACATGCTATTTTTTGTCACGATTTACAAGGGGGCAGTTACGAAGCATGCAGAGAAGCGCAAAACACGTGGCATGCATGTAGGGGTTACAAAAACGTTACATTCATAGAGAATATCCAACGTTTTGGCATTAAACATAAAGTCAAAAAGCAAACGAAAAGGCGGGGAATACGAAACGATACAATCTGGGAGGTGAAACGAAGCACCACAGAGCGAAGCAGATAACCGTACCAAAAAGTATAAAAGCAGAGGCGCAGATTGATACAGGGGTGGAAACCGTTGCGAGCGGGGTTGCAGAGTTGATGGTGATTAGCCGTTTTGGGCCTGCTGTGGAGTGTTTTTCTTCCACTTTTGCTGGTTTTGAGAAAAACCAGAGATTCTGCTATTGTAACAGGACATATTTTTAATGCAGAATTGTTCAAAAATTTGCATTTTATGGGCAAGAAAGAAGGAGTCATTTTTTGCATGCAAGATTAAATGTCTATTTTCCCTTTTCAGATTTTAGGCTTGTAAATGTAGTTGATGCAAGTATTTTCTTGGTTGCTGCATGCGAATGCTTAAATCTGAAAACCTCATTCAAATCCTTAGGAGCCAGCACTTAGCTTATCCGGATCATGCTTGTTTTGCAGGTCCAATAGGTTAGGTTGCATGCATGAAAACCTCATATCTTCGATTTTGTCGGAATAGGATAGCATCAGACTGAACGTGTTCTATTTTTAATTTTCTGCATTTCTTTTCATTTTATTTTATTTTTCCGAAGGTTTAACTTATTTAAAATGAACATTTAAAAATTACAAAATCTAAAAAAAAAAAATAATGAACAATCACTAAAGTTTCATGGTGAAATAAACCAACATTGCCCCTTGTTTACAGTTACTTGCAATCACTAAGGTGTTCCAAGCATTTAAATTGAATATCTTTATTTGAGATTACTAATACTCAGTTGCAAATGCTAATACAACGGAGACCTTGGAGAAGTTGTTTGTTTGACTTCTTTGCAAGAGGGGATTTGGAACCCAAATCCTAAAGAAGAGTGTACTTTCACAAGTGTGTGAAAATACCACTCAACATTTTGGCGCTAGAAGGAGGGCATGAAAGGGTTTATTTTATCGTGATTTTAGATGCTACAGGTTTATAATTGTTTAAGAGCTTTACATTGCTAAATATTTCAAGTCCATTTGATTAGCATCTTCGGCCTCCTCTAACACCACTCAACATTTTGGCGCTAGAAGGAGGGCCTGAACCGGTTTATTTCAGATTGATTTAAATGCTATAGGGATTTAAATTTTGAATATTTCATGCCCTATTGATTATTATCTTTAGCCCTCTTTTAACAATACAACTTTGTACTGTTAAAAGGAGGACATGAATTGCTATGCACTGTCCTAACGCTTTGATTGTTCATACAGGAATAATGTGATTTAATTTAATTTAAAAAAAAAAAAAAAAAAAAAATATTAAAGTTATATTCTTTAAGATTCACTAATGGCTATGTTTTCACCGTGGATGACAGGTAGCCCATTGAACATACCAGGAGTTCAACATTATTTGCCCGTTGGTTTTGAGAGATGTCTTCCTCGATTTTTGTCTAACGGGACAAATATCACAGGAGAACACATTCAAGCATTCAAATTTGTTGTGAATCACTTAACAATTTGGTATGATGATGTGGTTTGTAAAATGTTCCCTTACACCTTGGACAAAGTGGCATATGATTGGTTTACAAGTCTGCCTTTAGGGTCTATCACTTCTTGGGCTCAGCTAGAGGCAGCATTTCTTAATCAATTCAACAAAGAGCAAGTTGACCCAATCCGCATGTATCAGCAGTTTTTCACTATTAAAAAAGGACCAAGTGAAAATGTGAAGTCATTTTCTGAAAGGTTCTTTGGATTATATGCTCAATTAGTGACATTTTATGCTCTTCAAGAAGAAATGGCTCTCCAAATATATGTAAATGCTCTTGACCCACTCATTTCCACATATTTGCGAGGGATGCCTCAAATCACATCTTTGTCACAAGCCTATACTCAAGCAATGGCAATTGAGCAACAATTGAGTTGTCAAAATTATGGTGTGGGTTTTGGATCATGTAATCTTCAATCATTTAATACCTCCTTTACCCACCCAATGATTTATCCACCTCAACCAAGTTCAAGTGTGAATCAATTTCAGAATCAACAATCATTCCCAAGCTTCAATCAATTTCAAAATCCTCAACCTACTATGCAAGATCAACCATCTTTCTTAAGTATGAATCAACTTCAAAATACTCATCTTGATTCAAAAGATGTTTCTAAAATCAATTTTAATGATTTTCATAAGAATATGATTTTAGGCAAGGGAGGAGTACTAGATCCAACTAGTATTGAAACATGTGACAAATTGGAAACCCTTGACTCACCAAAAGATGAATTCTATGAGGATGAATCTGTTTCGGATGACACATTGGATGACATTGTTGAAAGTGATGGCCAAGAAAATTCACACCTTCCAAATCATGTTAAACGTGAATCATGGGTTACACATGTGGATTATGATAGCCTTATCAATTTGAATACAAGCAATAACCCAATTTTGGAAGTAATTGAACCATCTAAGGAAGGTGAAGATAAATTTGATGAGAAACATGTTGATGAATTAAAAGATGAAGAAGAAATAGTTGAGCATCACAATTTGATTTTGAAAGATGATCATTATGATTCTTGGGAAGAGTATGCTCACTCCAAGCCTTCTGATGAATTTTGTGTGCCTATTGATATGCAGGATAATACAATTGCCCTTTCACATGAGGATATTACAAGTCCTGTGCAATCTGAGAATGTTTTGGAAGAAGGGTTGGAATCTCATCAAAGGTTGGAGAAGGATATTGATTCTACTACCATGGATGAAGAAGGAGAATCAATTGTTTTTGTTCCCCTTGAGGGGCAAGAAATAGAAAATCTTGATCCACCTATTGTTTCTACAATGTCTATGCCATCTCAAAATGATGAAATCACAAAACCTAAGTGGTGTGGGTTTGATACTATTGATGATCCTAATGAAAATATGGATTTTGAGGTAACTCAATCCATTGATCAGGGAAAGGTGTCACGTGACACATATCTTGAAAAATTAGGCTCTTGTTTTGAAAAATATGGACGCATGTTTGATTGGGTGCCTAACTTTGGTGTTTTTGAACAGGTGTTGGATGATGAAGAAGACAATGAGGAAGAAGAAAAAGCTACTAACACCCATCAAGTTGTGGTAAATTCTAATCATGATGGGTTGAGTATGGGTGACAAGGTGAAATCTTTACCTTTGGTGATAGCTACAAAAATTTCAAGTGATGGATTACATGATGTCCCTTTGGATGCTAATGTCATTAATGATGAAATGTCAAATCTTGGTGATGTTTGTCAAGTTTTGATTGATTTTGATTGCTTCAAAATCTCGAAAAATAATTTGAATTCAAGACTTTTAGAAATAGGCTCTTGTTTGCAATATCTCACATTTGAAAAGGAAAGCCTACTTCTAAATCATGAATGGAATGATGAAACTTGCACTTTAAAGAATAGACAAAATAAAATTGAATACCAACCATTGTCTAATCAATTTGATTTGAATCTCACCTATGATGTTGCTAATAGAACTAAATCAAATTGGTATGGTGAGCATGGCAAGTTGAAATTTGTTGCATTGCTTGGTTTGATCTTATTGTGGTTGGATTCCTACAACGTTTGGCATGTGTATTGTGACATATGTCTTTTGAAATGTTCTAATCATGTTTGGGATCCAGGAAAGTAATAGTCCAAGCTTGGCATCATCTTGTACTATATTGTATATAGATTTTGGTTTTGGTTTGGGTTTGTGCTTTCAAGTTTCATTTTGGGATTGCTATTTGGATTAGGATTTAAGTTGTGTGGTTGATTTCATTTGACATGTTTAGTTTGTTTTGATAAAAAAAAAAAAATAAAAAAAAAAAAAGAAGAAAATTTGAGATGTCAACTTATGCCTAAAATCAGGAGAATATGAAACATTGGAATTGTGTTGTAGAAAGCTCCACAAGTAACACAAACATTTAAATAATATCGTTTGAATCTTGTGATGCATGAAGTTGTCAGTTTTGCACATTATGGTAAAATAGATGATATATTCCAAAAGAAGCAGTGCATTCATACCTCATGTCATATTCCACATTGCATATACATGTCATCTGAGTTACATTTTCATTCCATGGGCAATTATTGAGAAGGTGTTGAATCCTCTTAGGATTATTACATAACATATATTAAAAGGATCCTAAGGTTGGGAACTGCTGCCCAAACTATCTTGAACCAAGCACATTCCATGCACATTAAAAAGAATCTTGAGCAAAATGGTCAAAACCATACTTGGATGAAAAGGTGAGGTGAAAAGAATATTTCATGTCTGTCCTATCATGCAACATAATCCTTAAAACAGTGGTTTTTACCACTTCCATCAAGCTTAAAGCCTAAAACCAGAGTAGTAAGGATAGGGTTAAATCCTCATCGAACTTAGGTTGAGGATCCAACTCCCCAAAGCTCTGATTTGACCTACATGGAGTAGTAAGGATAGGACATAATTCTCATCTCGCTTAGGTTGAGAATCCGATTCCCCAAAGCTTCCATTTTTCCCATTTCATCATAAAACTTGGATTGGAAGGATCGTACTACATGTCCTCTGCAAAGGATGGGTAGTCATCCCAAAGGTCCAAGCAATAAAAGTAAAACTAATTTTTCCCATTTCATCTCAATCTTGGATTGGAAGGATCGTACTACATGTCCCTAGCAAAGGATGGGTAGTCATCCCCAAGGTCCAAGAAATAAAAAATAATATTTCCCATTTCATCTTAATATTGGATTGGAGGGATCGTACTACATGTCCCTAGCAAGGATGGGTAGTCATCCCAAAGGTCCAAGAAATAAAAGAAAAAGAATGAATGAAGCCAAGCCAGGGATTATGGGGTTAAGTATGCTCATGCGTGGCAACATGTCTTGTCTAAAAGCAAGACCACTGATTGCTCATATGGATAGACTAGCCATACCATTTCATCCATAACAAGTTAAATTATTTTGATCAAGATGAGGTAATGAACTCCAAATCAGAATAGTAAGGATAGGGTTAAATTCCCATCTCGCTTAGGTTGGGAATCCTATTCCCCAAAGTTCTGATTTCACTCACACTTGCACATGGGTTCAAGATGGTAGTGACACATAACCAACTTTGGGATCTAGTAAATTAATTCAGTATACATATATTTGGTCCTAAGAGGGTTTGACATCTTGAATATGTTTGTTCATGATATTAGAAGGTTTGAGCCTTTGTAAAGCAAGTTGTTATATCTCTAGCATCTTCATCATACATCAAATCCTCCACAAATCATTCATAGCCTTGCATACAAATCATAAGTAAAACCGACAATGGAATGTTGATCAAGTTCAAATGATAGAGAATGAAACACATTGCACACACCAAGTTGATACTTATGATTTTGATGTTTCATGTATTTCTGATCTATCGGTATTTGTTTATCTTTATGTGCTGACGCCTGTATCTAAGCTTGTATATTTCAGGTTGGGTTCTCACCAAAATGCTCAAGAGCATTTGACAAGTAGAGTCGCCATTTGTTGTGGCTGATCCACAACACACCCCAAAATTGGGGACCCACCTTTTTTGCATGCTTTCAAAGAAGACTGCAGTGGCCCAGATGCTAAAAATCAAGAAAAAAGCAAAATTTCACAAAAGGGAAAAAGTGTCGCGATATCGCGACATGTCGCTCCGTCACGGCCGAAAAAGAAAAGTTGTCGCGATATCGCGACATGTTGCTCCGTCACAGCCGAAAATGAAAAGTTGTCGCGATATCGCGACATGTTGCTCCGTCGCGATCAAAAATGAAAAGTTGTCGCGATATCGCGACATGTTGCTCCGTCGCTGCCAAAATGAAAAGTTGTCACGATTATCACGACAGAAGTTCAACAGGGGTATGAAAACGTCGCGATTTGAATAAATGAATGAAAGAGAAAACATCACAATTTCTGACATGTCGCATTTCACGACAAGCAAGGACATGCCAAATGAAAAGATGTCGCGATTTCGCGACAGGAAGCGGCCAAAGTAAAAAGATGAAAGATGTCGCGATTTCGTGACATGTCGCGTTTTCGCGGCTAAGTGCAACAAAACCCAGCGATAGAGAAAAACGTCGTGATTTCGTGACAGGTTGCACCTGCATGGCCCGAAGTAGAAAAGCGTCGCGATTTCGCGACAGGTTGCATTTGCGCGACCTGATGGCAGGAACATGTCGCGATATCGTGACATGTAGCATTTTCGCGATGCATGATGAGAAACAAAGCTGTTGACGGAAAAATGTCGCGATTTCGCGACATGTCTTGTTTTCGCGATGCAGGTAGAAGAGCAAAGTTGCATGCAAAAAACGTCGCGATATCGCGACATGCTATTTTTTGTCACGATTTACAAGGGGCAGTTACGAAGCATGCAGAGAAGCACGAAACACGTGGCATGCATGTAGGGGTTATAGAAACGTTACATTCATAGAGAATATCCAACATTTCGGCATTAAACATAAAGTCAAAAAGCAAATGAAAAGGCGAGGAATACGAAACGATACAATCTGGGAGGTGAAACGAAGCACCGTAGAGCAAAGCAGAGAACCGTACCAAAAAGTATAAAAGCAGAGGCACAGATTGATACAGGGGTCAGAAACCGCTACGAGCGGGGTTGCAGAGTTGATGGTGATTAGCCGTTCTGGGCCTGCTGTGGAGTGTTTTTCTTCCCCTTTTGCTGGTTTTGAGAAAAACCAGAGATTCTGCTATTGTAACAGGACATATTTTTAATGCAGAATTGTTCAAAAATTTGCATTTTATGGGCAAGAAAGGAGTCATTTTCTGCATGCAAGATTAAATGTCTATTTTCCCTTTTCAGATTTTAGGCTTGTAAATGTAGTTGATGCAAGTATTTTCTTGGTTGCTGCATGCGAATGCTTAAATCTGAAAACCTCATTCAAATCCTTAGGAGCCAACACTTAGCTTATCCGGATCATGCTTGTTTTGCAGGTCCAATAGGTTAGGTTGCATGCATGAAAACCTCATATCTTCGGTTTTGTCGGAATAGGATAGCATCAGACTGAACGTGTTCAATTTTTAATTTTCTGCATTTCTTTTCATTTTATTTTATTTTTCCAGAAGGTTTAACTTATTTAAAATGAATATTTAAAAATTACAAAATCTAAAAAAAATAAAATAATGAACAATCACTAAAGTTTCATGGTGAAATAAACCAACATTGCCCCTTGTTTACAATTACTTGCAATCACTAAGGTGTTCCAAGCATTTAAATTGAATATCTTTATTTGAGATTACTAATACTCAATTGCAAATGCTAATACAGTGGAGACCTTGGAGAAGTTGTTTGTTTGACTTCTTTGCAAGAGGGGATTTGGAACCCAAATCCTAAAGAAGAGTGTACTTTCACAAGTGTGTGAAAATACCACTCAACAAGACCCAAGTTTGATAAAAATAAAAATAGATTTCAGGGGTATAAGGGCAATCAAAATAGTCGAGGTAACCAAGAAAGAAGAAATTTTAGAGATCGTAATGATCAAAGAAATTTTGCACTGGGAGTAGTTACTAAAGAGCGTAACGATTGGAATAAAAGGGAAAGAGCACCTCAAGATGGATGTTACATCTATCAAGAAGCACATTACACTGATAAATGCCCTCTAAGAGCAGATAAAAGGAAAGAACCTGTAGAGCCTCCCCACAAAATCTATGTAGCAACAGGTAATCCTAAACTAGATGGTCAAGCAATACCTTTTCTGTTGAATGGTAAAATCTACAATAGAAAATGTACACATTTTGATTGATTCTGGAGCAACTGATAGTTTTATTTCTTCTAGCATTCTAAGGGACATACCAAAAAAACCTATATTTATGGAAAATGGGTGGAAGGTTGAGTATGGGTCTGGGCAAACCTATATTGTTAATCAATTTATATTTGACCCTCAGATATTGTTACCTCAGGGAAAAACTAGTTGGCATTTGTATGTGGCTCCATTACATACCTTTGACATTATCCTAGGCATTTATTGACTTAAAGCACATAAAGCATTGATGAATTTTGAAGAAATATGGTTGGATTTCACTGATGACACTAAGCAAAGGATTTGAGTTTATTGTGGATGTGAATTAGTGGAACCCCATATACTAATGGTTATGCAATTCAAAAGAGCCTTAAGGAAGGGTAGTAGAGTCTATGTAGTCAAACTATAAAAAAAAGAGGAAACTGAATCTGGTACAAGTCTCTTTCAGACTTATCCGATACTGAATGATTTTCGGGATGTCTTTCTTGAAGACTTTTCGGGCCTTCTGCCGCAAAGAGAATTTGATTTCTCAATTGAACTTTTACCCAAGGTAACAACTATAGCCCGAGAAACTTATAGGATGACTACAATAGAATTGCAGGAACTCAAGACTCAACTCCAGGATCTATTGGAAAAAGGACACATTAAAACTAGCGTCTCTCCATGGGGTACACCAATTCTGTTTGTTAAAAAGAAATATGGGTCACTAAGGCTATGTATTTACTACCGAATTCTCAATAAGATGACATAAAAAAATAAATATTCTCTACCTAGGATAGACGATTTGTTTGACCAACTAAAAAGAGCCACGATTTTCTCAAAAATTGATCTTAGATCTGGCTATCATCATCTAAGGATTCGGGAAGAAGACACCCACAATATTACTTTTTAAACCAGATATGGTCATTATGAATTTACAGTATTGCCTTTTGGATTAACTAATACCCTAGTAGCCTTTATGAATCTGATGAATAGCGTGTTTCAAGAACATCTAGATCAGTTTGTACTCGTATTCTTAGATGATATATTGATATACTCCAAATACAAAGAGGAGCATGATCGTCACATGAGGGTTGTGCTCGAAATACTTAGGAAAAATCAGTTATATGGTAAATTACCTAAGTGTGAGTTTTACACTTTCCAAGTGCAGTATCTGGGACATGTGATTTCCACTAAGGAAGTGTCTGTTGATCTAAATAAATTAGAAGCCATTATTTATTGGCCTCATCCAATAAATGTCATTGAGGTACAAAGTTTTATGGGAATGGTTGGATATTACCGATGCTTTGTTAAGGGTTTCTCTAAATAGTCCTATCCAATAACAAATCTTTAGAATAAAGGAAAGGCCTTTAAATGGACAACGCAATGTGAAGAAGCATTTAGAATGCTTAAAGAAAAATTAAAAATTGTTCCTATCTTTAGAATACCAGATCCTACCCTACCATTTATAGTTTGTACTTATGCCTCCATTAAAGGATTAGGTGGAATCCTCATGCAAGAAGAAGGCGTTATTGCTTATGAGTATTGGAAGCGGAAGAAACATGAGCTAAACTATGCCACACATGAATTGGAATTGGCTGTAGTTTTACATGCTCTTAAGATGTGGCATCATTACTTACTTGGAAAACCCTTTGAGCTTAGGACTGATCATCAGAGTTTAAGGTATATCTTCACCCAACCAATGTTAAATGCAAGAAAAAGATGTTGGACGAAATTTTTGGTGGAATATGATTTTGGCATTGAGTACATAAAAGAAAAAGAGAACAAATTAGCAGATACCTTGAGTACAAGAAAGCATATAACTGTTATGTCACAATGTCAATTTGGAATAGTTGAACAAATAAGAGACCTTTAGCTTCAAGATGAATTTTCTCAAAAGTGCCACAATCTACTTCAACAAGGATATGAGAAAGCAAAGGAATTTGAAATCAAGAAGGATATTCTAATTTTTAGAAATAGAATGGTAGTCCCAAATGATCAAAATTTAAAGAATATATTATTGCAAGAGGCACATTGTGCTCCTTATTTTGCACATCTAGGTAGTGTAAAAATGCATGAAAACATGAGAAAATATTACTACTAGCTCAGGATGAAAAAAAGAAATCATAGAATTTGTGGCAAAATGTTTATAATATTAGAAGGTGAAGGCAAAGCATTTATACCCTACAGGACACTTGTATTCACATGAGATTCCAATCTATAAATGATAGGTTGTCACTATGGATTTCATAGTAGGGTTACCCAAAAATCACTTTAGACATGATTCCATTCTAGTAGTGGTTTATAAACTGACTAAGGTGGCACATTTTATACATAGAAATATTAAGGATGGTCCTCCTACTGTAGCCCATAAATTTTCTAGGGAAGTGATATGACTACATGGTTTTCCAAAAAAACCATATCAGATAGGGTTTCTCGTTTCACTTCTAAATTTTGGAAGGCATTACATCAGGCATGGAGAACAAAACTCAACATTAGTTATACCTACCACCTAGAAACATATGGAAAAATTGAGTGGGTAAATCAAGTTTTAGAGGATATGCTACGAATGTATTGTATGGATCATCAAACAAAATTGGAAGACTATATCTTATTAGTAGAATTTACCTACAACAATGGCTATCATGATTCATTGGGCATGGCTCCATTTGAGGCTCTGTACGGGAGAAGGTGCATAACACCATTATCATGGAGCAATCTGGAGGATCGGGTGATGATCGGACCGAATACAGTTAAAGAAATGGAGGAAAAAATTAAATAAATTTATCAGAGGCTCAAAGAAGATTCAAATTGATAAAAGAGCTATGTGAATCTTAAAATAACACTAAGAGAATTTTTTGTGGGAGAAAAAGTATTCCAAAAGTTTAAATTAACCAAAAGCTCCATTAAATCCTCTAAACTCAATCCAAGATTTGTAGGACCTTTTACTATTGTTGATAAAATAATATTGGTTGCCTACAAGCTAGCCTTACCACCCAGATTGTCAAAAATCCATGATACATTCAATGTGTCCCTCCTCAAAAAATACATATCAGATCCCTCTCATGTTTGGAATGTTGATCATTTGCAGATGGCTGATCTCCTACACATTGAAGTGCGACTAGTCAAAATCCTTGGTTTTAGAACAAAGAAGCTAAGAAAACATAGTATTGAGTAGTGTGAGGTCCAATGGGACAAGTATTCTAAAAATAGTGCCACCTGGGAGGATGTGGCTATCATGAAAATATAGTTTCCATTTTTGTTTCAACAATGATATAATCAAATTTTTGGTTTGAGGAATATAATATTTTTGTTATGTATGAATGCATGTTATCTCTACTATGAGATTGAGTATTTGGCCATGTAATATGTTACTAAACATTATATATATTATATTTTACCGAGCATTGTAAACATAGGGACTGTGTTTAATTCTATAGGGGGAGTATGTAATATCCCTCCAAAATCTAGTTTTTGTATACCTACTTTTTTTGCAAGGATGAGATACTACTGATCCATATGTGGATGCAGGAACATGTACCTTGAAGCAAGTCTTAGGAAAGATACCTCCTCCTGTTGACAAACAAAGAATACAGACAAAAGGTAAGGAGATATGATGAGCAGCGAGGTACTTGCAGTTGTTAGGGATACTAAGCCCTACTAGCAGTACACCCGTCAGGGGTCCATGTAGATGCATTCATTTAGTTGCATCATGGGGCTATTGTGTATGTTGTTTATAAATACTAAAAGTAATGATAAATAAATGTAACAAATAATAAACAAATAATATAATATAGAAATAAATAATAAATCATATAATAATAATAAAATAAAATTAAAAATATCTATATAAAATGAACACATACATATATATAAAAATAAAATTATAAAATATAAAATTAAATAGAAATTATCAAAATAGATATAAAAATTATTATGGCCACCGAAGGTGGTGTTTTGGCTTGACACGACCATGTGGAACCACTTGGCAAGCTTCAAGTCGAAATGCTTGCATGAGAATTCCAGATGTAGAACGTAGTATTATCACCTTTCATCTATTTAAGATGGTGGAAAAATCAGGAATATTATCTTTTATCATCGTTCTCTTGCTTTAAAAAAGTTAAAGGAAAGCGGATACAGAGATTGGTTCTTCATTAGGCACCAATCTAACAGGTTGGTTATCTCTGATTTTATGGATGTAAGAGTGTAAATACCTATTGTATTTTCGTTTCCTGTGTGTTTCCATGAATGAATTGTATTTCTTAGTTGTTATCTGTAATTAAGAGATAAAAATAAGGCAATGGTCTACTTTTAATTAGATTACATTAATCTAAATATGAGTTTCAGTAATTAGATGAATACAAACACTTGGTGAATCCTGCATTAGCTCGTTGGCATATAGGAAGTTAGTATGCATTCATTATGTTTAGTAATGGCCGCTATGATCCCCTGGTGCCCATAGTACTACTGGACCGACTAGACAGAGCTATCATGCAAGAGGATAAGCGGATGTCGTGGAGATTGATTATAAAATTCTTAAAAAAAATATTCGTCGCTAAAGTGGCTATCCTTTTTGTTTGATCAATAGCCTCTGGCTTTCCTGACTCTGTGTTAATTTCAGTTTATATCATGTTGTATAAGTTTGGAGCACATGGTTAATGCTTCTTTTTACTTTTGTAAGACTCATTGTTTTATTGTGAAATTTTGTTTAGAATATATGAAAAAGTAGAGAAGGTTTTTATTTTTATTATTATATGTTGAACAATGGAAATTATTGGCTAAAATTAGATTTGCATTTCAGCTAATTTACATTGCCGTCATATTAAATACGCTAGTGTCTATCTAGGTTTCTATCTCTGAGTTATAGGTACAAAGGGTCTGGTATTGAGCAAATTGCTACGTAGGTAGGTGGTCGTAAACGTAGGAGAGCATCTCTTAAATTTTGGCTACCTGTGGACAGAATTCTTGAACTTCGTGAAAATCATACCCTACTTTCATTTTAAGAAAACCGATCTCGGGTTTCCACCCTTCCAAGTTCTTATAGAAGCATCATAAACTCTCGATGTCGAGTATGATAAGGATTAGTCATTGTTGGCATTTCGTTTAAGATGCTGGTGTAGTCTAAAATAACTTATAACCTGTTATCTTCAGGTTAGAACCGATGTTGGTCAGATTAAACATTTATTCTATAGGTAAGCTAAAACAATCCCTTGATAAGGACTGACATAATTTTTCAAGCCACCCTATCCAGAGATATTCCACGAAAATTGATGTGATTGAGAATGGACATCTCTCTCAACTCTAGTCACCTCGCTATAGGACATTCTCATAATTGAAAATGTTGAGATTTACTCCTGAAATATTGTAGAAATATCACTATTAATAAATCAAGTGTGGAGCCTTTAGTTACTTATGTCTTAGCTGGGTAGAATCATTCGAAACACCCCTAAATAAACTTTCATATAGAAGCATCAAAAATATACATAGAACGGTATCAGGGTTAACTAACCATATTTCTTGTCATAGCCAACAAAGTGAATAGAGACAAAATGGCATTAGAGAAACAGTCTATTAGAGTAAAGCTTAAACAACATTGAGTATGTTCAAAAAAATAATATATTAACAGTGAAAAGTGACTTTTATCACATAAATAACTTAGTATACGTTTTCAGGAGAGTAGTGGTCTATTGTGTATACCCTTATAAGAATAGGTTTTATATAATTATTTTATGGAATGATTGCAATGGTCTAATATTTTAGAGAATAACGAATTATCTTAATGCTTAGAGTAGTTTAGTTGGTTATGTTTATGGTTTAGCTTATCATATTCGGCAAAGTCGTTTCCACCAATCAAATAACAGAGGAAGGTTATGAGTGTAATTAGATTTTATTCCTTAACCTAGAATTAGACGCAATATGACTAGCTTTGGAATGCACCTCGTATTAGCATGCTCAATTTTGATACACTTTTCTTTTACCTATTTATTTGTTTAAAATAAGACACCTTGATTACAAGAAAAAAAAAGACACTGTTATAGCTCTTTTTAATATTTTATTACGTTGAAAAATGCATATTATTTTAAAATAATAATAAATAAAGAAGTATTTGTAAGTGTGGAGTCTTAATAAGAATGAAATACAAATAATAAAATACTTTATTTGTTGTTTAAGTATTTTTATTTCAGTTTTTAATTAGGAACAATGTCTATTAAGTAATAGATTTTTACTTAAAGTAGAAGACATTAGGATAGGATTATTACTTGAGAATCTATTTTTACATTTTTGCTCTCGATTGTTTAAAATAGAGGCATAATATGAAAATGGTTGTTATGAGAAAAATAACACATGGTTTGGGAGTTTAAGTATTTCTTTAGAAAAATTCCATTAAAAATAACTTTAGAATTTTTATTAAGCGTCACTTTTGAACCATATAATTAGCACTATTAGCAGTATGTTGTGGAAATTGAAATATATTGAAAAGTGGCCATGAACCTTAAAGATTTTAATTTACCAAGTTTTTAATACTGCATGACCTAGTTAACATCTTCTTAGTCTTACTCCTTTATAGGAAGTTAATGATGCACACAGTCCTTCTTAGTTGAAAATTGAGAACAAATCCCTGTAATTGGGTAGGATGATAGTGGAATCCATAAAAAATGTTGTGGGTTCGACAATATCACCCAGCACATATGAGTGTGGGACATTCATTTTGTATAGGGACATCTGTATCTCTGACAGGAAGGGTCAAAGCAGGAGGTGAAAGATGATGAAATGGGCATCACTCTTAGGTTGTCACCTAGAGTACCATGATGAGTCACTTGATCTTCGGTCGATTGGAAGTATTTTCTATGACGTAATGGAATGGGACATTACATCGTCAACCACACTAAGACTTGCGACACCTGGTCCTAATCCAAGGTAATGGTGGACCCTAGGTGGCTTCTAGGGAAGGTGGAAACTCACTTAGCACTAGGTATGCATACGCTATTCTTATCATGGCTATTAAATTAGCATACATGATAAGGAATGGGGATTTTACGCATCCAATATCTAGGTAAAATGGGCCCTAGAGAAGAAACCCTTTCCAGGAACTTGGATCTCGGGATGAGAAGATAAGTTCTTTAAAAGGCATTAAATCACGGGATCTAGCTAGTCCTGACCTCATGGGCGATCGTCTGTAGTGATCTAGGTACTCATGAAGGATGTAACTGCATGCATGTACTATCAAAATTTTGGGTGCATAAATTTTATCATTGAAATTTTTACCTGGAGGTTCCAGTAGGAAGGATTGGACAAAGACATCCAAGTAGGTAGGATTTGGGTTGTTACAGTTTCTATATCCCTTATGGGGAGGTTTTCTTGATCCTTCCACCCATTTTGGCCATTTGAAGGGCTAGCCTAATAGGTGGGGGATCTTTTTAGAAATTTCCATCCAAGGCCATGGATAAATTATCCACCCGTTCTATCACCCGATCTGCTTCAACCTGTCATCCACTCGCTGCATCAGCCACCACTTGAGATTTTTCACCCATCCAACCATGTTTCTCAAAATTAGACGCACTCCTTTCGAACAAATTGAATCACTTATTGAAGGGAAGAGTGGGTGAAGGGTACAAAATTCTACCCACAATTACTATTGGATGCAGCTTACAATGCAGGAGTGCAGATTCAATATTTTGACCCACCTCAATAGTTACCAAACTTGGCCTCGACAATCTTGTAGTAGAAGTATGCCAAACCACAAGTGAAGAGAGATACATCGATAAAGAAGCAACGGGTGAAGTAGATCTCCTATAAGCCATAACTCAAGGAGAGGCTACTAACTAATTCAGAAGGGGAGGATATGGCACCATCACTGTCTAAGGAGAAAGGACCAACAAAATAAGTTGTTGCACCCCCACCAAAAGTTACCAAGTTGACTAGGAAGAGATGGTTATTTGAGTCACCACCTCCATCACTATCCCTAGATTCGATGTAAGGAATAGCAGGGAATAATATTGCTCGCAATCAAGAGATAGCTCAAAACCTTGAGCAACAAATGAGCATGCACAAGGTGGAATTCAATTTTGAAATCCCCTCAGTTCTACAACATGTCCTAGCTGGAACCAGTACTATCGTATGAATTGGGCCTGCAAAGTATTTGGTAGAAGCTCAATTTTGGACTCGTGCAACTTCACCAGAAGCACCCCCTGAATCCTTTTTTGCAACAAATTCCTTCACTACCTCCCTACAGGAATTTTCCTTTGATGATATCCTCACAATCAATGTAGCTAGAGCAACAAGAAAATCAAAAAATACTGGAAACCCAGTAGAAACCACCACAACGATGATAGAGGAGAGCCTACCACCCCCTAATGTTGGAAATATAATACCTGGGATAGAACAACATCCCATTATAGTAGAAGAAGTGTCTTTTGGACATGAGACCAAAATAGAGAAGGGAGAGAAGCTTCCACAAATGGATGTATATCAGCTAGTTTTTGAGATAGAGGGCAACAACAACCAAGCCCAAGTACCTTCGAAATAGCCTGTAGTTACAGAATGGAAAGCAGCCAAAAATCCCATCAACCTATCCAGGAAGGGAAGGCAATGTTGTACTAAGAAGAGGAGGAACATGAGGATACATGGTCTAGACATATTTTGTTGGAACTTCCCAATTTTATGGATCCATTAGACACTATGGATCATCAAGTGATAGACTATTTTTCTAAACTGACCGAAATGATGGATAGTCTATGCTTGCATTTTGATGCAACTTGTGTTGGCTAGTGGAAGAAGTGGTAGTTGATGGTAGAAGAGGAGCTAGAAAAGTTGGTGAAATGGGCCGCACACGGATCCTAACAAGCAAAAATTTCTAGCATCTATCAGGACCACCCTTGGATTCTACCCACTGCACACTTGTCGATAATGGATGGAATGGAATGACTGCCATAGAAGAC
The DNA here is from genome assembly GCA_028583015.1 of Wollemia nobilis. Classification (NCBI taxonomy): domain Eukaryota; kingdom Viridiplantae; phylum Streptophyta; class Pinopsida; order Araucariales; family Araucariaceae; genus Wollemia; species Wollemia nobilis. Next base: position 30,729,809 of record JAQPPZ010000523.1, read on the forward strand.
ACCCACCCTCTACGAGTCAACACAAGTGTATATTTGTTGCCATGATAATAATCCTCCTCAAAACTCCACGAAATGTAGATCACAGGTGGAGTTAGCACCCAAATTGTTGCCAATGTATAGCCAGTTCAACTTCCTATCCTACTTGTGTTGGCTAGCGAAAGGGATCAAACACTTACATTCGGCCAGGCAAACTATGACAGAGAACTATAGCTAACACATATAAAATTGTAAGAGGAGCGACTTCTATCATAAAGGATCACTCAGATGGATGAGGTCTTGCAACACATTCAAGAAAAGCAACAAAAAATAGTAGATCTTAGCACTCAGTTTGATTAAAGGGACCAAATGCTTATCAACATTGAGGCTAAAATATTGAAACAAAAGGAGGGTAAGGAATTACTGATTAAGTAGAATAAAGAATTAGTGGCTTAAAATAATCAGAGTGAAGTATCTTGGTAGAAGGAAATAAAAAAACTCAAAGAGACTTGGCAAAAGGAGAAGGAAGCATTACGGGAGGATTTGCTTCAAGCACAACAATGCGAGGTCACTCTTAAAAATGAATTCGCACAAAAGGCTTCATCTTCCTCCATAGTTACTGAACAATGAATGAAGGAGATTTTTCTACTGTAGGATGTAGAACTGCTATCTAGGCTCCAAGAGATGGAGGATCGTACCAATAGTTTGGGAGTAGAATGGGTCAAGTATTTCAACTAGGCCAAGTGGGTTCAGGATGAACACAAAGCTCTTCAATTATGAGTACAGGAATTGGAGGAGACACTATAGGCTGTGGAACCCAAGGATGCTAAGACCTTATAGAGCCAATAGAGAAATTCATTGAGGACATCAACTTCTTTTAATGGGGGGATAGATATAGACAACAGTTCGATGAAGAAATAATATACTAAACTGTCTGATGGAATGTCCACTAAATAACTGTAATTTTGACTATGTACATCAATTTTGATAATGTTTTTTGATAAATGTATGGATTTGCAATGTAAAATTAATCGTCATAATGTTTTTATGGACTGATTAATAGAAATGCGCAAAAGGATAAAACTAGTTATCAATTTTTTAAGACATTTGGATTAGTTAAGACGTTTGGATTAGTTAAGACATCTAGGATTAGTTAGACATATAGACTGGTTGAAATAGATGTCTAATATCAGTTGCTACACTTTAACCAGCATTTGTGAAGTGTTCACATAGGAAAATTAGGATGGTTGAGCCAAGTTGGTTACAACAACCGCTTGGACTTGCCTATAAGTATCCCCACTATTTTTGTAAGATATCCATATTTGTCCACAAATGCAGATCTATTGTGCAGCAAAGTGTTATTACAGAATGCATGTGTCATGTGTGATTGCATCATGAACATATTGTTGTGTTGTAGGTATTGATCAATGCTTGGTACAAGATAGAGCATCACATGTTGTGTTGTGTTTGTGTTATGTAGTTGCAAGAAACAATGAGGAAAATTTGGTTGCAGATTGGAGAATGTACGTGCAAATAGTTGATATCTAGGCCTACCCATATATGCCTTACTGCTAGACATCTAGGCCTATCCATATAGACTTGTTGATGAACCTGTCCTAGATATCTAATAGTTGAGACATTTACACTTTTGCATTATCCATCCTAGATGTCTACTAGTTGATATGTTTGCACATTTGACTACCCATCCTAGATGTCTACTGCTTGAGACATCTACATGTCTACACTGCCTAGATGTCTGCTATCCTAGATATCTACTCGCCTTCAATGTTTGTACCAACCGACTACACATCTGTCCAACTACACTTCTAGTTGACTACATATCTAGCTGACTACCCGTCTAATCCATAGCATCTAGATGTCTGGAGTCTTACACATCTAGAGTTGTTACACATCTGCACTGCTACCTGTCTAGCCTAGATGTATACTGAAACTTACATGTTTAAGGCTAAGAAACATGTCAAGTTTTATATTAAAGACAATCAATCCTTCTTGAATTCTTGGCATTCCCTCATCCGAGGAATATACTCACCCCTGTCTACAATACCTAGTAGTAGAAAAATAAATAAACAAAAAAAATCACTATCAAAAGGTAAAAGATAAAGGAGAACACCTAGTGAAAATAAAATACCTGGGTGAACAATGAGAAAAGAGGAAAGGCACACGCTTGTTGCATAAAAAAATAGCCAGATAAAAACAAGTGTTAGCCATCTTAGGCACTAGGAAAAGAAAAATAAGAAGAGTAATAATAGGTGGTGATGATGATGAACAAGCTCCTAATATCTCAATTGATTCATAGGAGCCTCCTAAAAAAGAATATTCATGTATTTGTTGAATTACAGGAACCCGTAGAACCTCAATAGGAAATGTCTATGTGCCTATTGAACCACAACTATCTCCAAAGAAATACAAATATAATGCCACTATGTTTAATGCATTAAAAGGACTTATAGATCTGAACAAAGAGTAAAATCTAGATATCATAGATAAAGAAACTGAAGCCCTTGATCGAATGACTTGGGTTCTTTCCAAGGAAACCATTAAAACACAATAGTTGCAAGAAATTCAGATGGTTTTGGAAGAAAAAGATAGATATATTACTCAATTTCTAAAAGAATTAGATGCATTAAGAAATAGAAATATTCAACATGAAGAAAATGTTCCTTTCAAATAGATCTTAAGGGCTAAGACTGCTACTATTTTATTAAAATTAGCCTTTGGGACTAACAAACAACAAGAGAGAATGCAAGAATAGGTGCAAGAACCACAAAGCCTTGAATTTATAACTATTTTCAAGGAGTAACATTACCAAAGAATTTTGATATCAATGTATTAAAGTGGACTGAATATATTTTATGTAATAGCTTCCTCTATCTTTTAATGAATGATATTTTATAGTGATCTAATGATTTTCCTATTGTTGTTTGTATTCTTTGAAGTGTTTGTGAACATTGGAATTTGCTATATAATAATGATTTAGATTTATTTTTGTTATACTCTTTCATTAATAATTAGAGGAGATCCTCTTCCAAATCTTCTTCTTTTTACAACATCAATTATTATGATAATTATTCTCATACAAACAAATATTAAATGAAGGAAAAAGAAAGAACCAATGCAAATGGGAGAAACTTCCACATAGTTGTTTGGGATGCTAGATCAACGGAATGAAGCAGAATAGGGAATGGCGCTAGAACAAAGTAATACACTAGAACACAAAACAATGCCAGAATTAGTGTCAAAATGACATAGAGCTAAACTGATAATGGCACCAACACAATAGACCACTAGAATTATAGGAAGAGGAATTAAAGCTAGAAGAACAAATAAAATAGGTTGTAACTAAATCTGTGAAAATAACGCCAAAAAATGATGAACATGGGACTCAACTTGAACCACCAAAAATTCCAACACTAGTGGTCATTGTTCATCTAGGAATGGTTACAATAGATAACCATAATGTTGTAGTTTCAATATGGATGAGGAGATGTCATTACTTGGAGGAAAGAATTCAAACACTCAGAGCTCTTGAAGAAAGAAACAAGGATCAAACTCAGGAGAACTGATTCTTAGGTCACACTGTGAGATTCTGTCACATTGCAGAATGGCCAGTTGAATGTAGGGCACCAACTAGAATTTATAGTTTGTTCCTAAGAGAGCAATTCTAGTATGGTAGGTAATGAGAATCAACTCTGACCTTACTTATCAATTAGATTATGTTGAAGAATTCCTTAGTGCCTTCATGCATAGCCTTATAGAACAAAGAGATTTGTTGTTAGAACTCTTTGCATAAGTATGCATTGCCTAAATATGTACAATTTCTTCCTAATATTTACACCAAAGACATACAACTAAGGGATTTTACTTCCACTCTTTGGAACCAAGTTCAATGGCAGAATAGGATGCAACAATACAAAGTCAATGAAGTAGAATTTGGGTGGTTGTAATTTGAGCAACCCAATACAAGAGCCCTTATTAGTACACATTATGCCTTGATGGAGAATGAGCACATTAAAAATCAATATGGCCTACAAATTAATAATTACCTAAGGGACTTCAATAAATGCTACAAAGTCTATCTAAATAGATCTAGAATGGCATGTCAACAAAGACAGAGTGAACTACCAACATAGTTGAAGAAGAGGGAACCAATTTCTCCTTCAAATGTAATGTGGCATCATAAACGATATGTAGTAGTCATTGAGGTAATCCTAGTGCTTAAGCACAATTGGATAGTACTCAAATATCGAACACCTACCATTATAAGCCTTTTCCCATAGTATGATTGTGTATGGTTACAAAATGAAAACCACTTTAGGCAATGGTTGCTAGAAATCAGAAAGGATAAAGGGTACCATCCTGCATAAGAGAATTTTTGGTATACTTCGACAAAGAGCTTAACATGAACATGGATTTAGCAGAAAGGAATACATGAGGACATGCATCATAATAGGTGGGGGAGGAGTGATGAGGCTCCAAAATGCCTTATTGTATATAGCCAAGTAAAACCTTTTTATCCTATTTTGTATGACTGACACATGTGTATACAAAAAATTAAAATAAAGTTTATGTTAATATATATATTAAATCTAGAAAATAGAGGAAGTGTATTATTTATTTGCTTAAATTGATTTCATGTGTTATTAAGGGTCTAATTACATGTTGATACCACTTAAGGAATGGTCATGAATTGATCACTTGCATGTTTAAATGCTAAAAAAACAATATCCTAAAACAATAAAAGAGCACTTGGTGGAAATATGCGCTAGAATACCTATGTGCCATAACCCTTCTAGAGCATCTGTGCACCAGAATTGTTCTAGAGTATCTGTGCACCAAAATTGTTCTAGAGTATCTATGTGCCATAATTGTCCCAAAATGCATGAGCATCGAAGATATTTGTAGTATACTTGGATGTTAATATCATTTGATAAGAGTAATTCCATTATTGCCCATTACTCATAATGCCAAAACTGCTCGATATGCATAATGCATAATTATGCAGTGCTAGAATCACACAACACAAAATCATACAATGCTAGAATCATGCAATGCCATAATTGTTGTTACATGCATGCAATGAAGAAGTTTGAGTTCCAGATATGATGAAGAGAGAAGCACCAAAAGTTTTCAAAATTTTTTAGGATCAATTGACCAAATCACATAATAAAACATTTTTTGTTTCTTATTGATTGGGTGTATGCCTACTTGTCTTATCCAATAGATTTATCAAGTATTATTTTATGGGAAAATCAACAACTTTCCAAGTTTTTTCTAATATGTCCAACTAATAAAATGGCTTGACATGCATAAATCTGCTAGCCATTTTGGATTCTTAACTAGATAGGGCACCTGGAAAATAGCTTAGTTAGTAAATAAGTTATATATTTCAATGTAAGTTGAAAAGCATATGGTTAGATATAGGTGTAAACTATATGTTGTTATTCTATGCTTGAAATAAGAAACAAATATTGTTTGTGCTTTGTAAGTTTGTGACTATTTAAGACTAGTTATCTTTATTAATACTTCCTCCTGCTAGACTTCAAAGCAAGGGACCACTCTATTAGGATAGTGGAAGGGAATGTTTTGAGCATAGTTACATGTATGTATTAGATTATGTGATTGTTGTATGAAAAAATGGTAGATGGTTTCATATTTTCTTAGTTCCTTTTATAATGATATCTTCTTGATAAGTTTTCTTTTGTGCTTTTCTTTATGTTATATCTTTCATTTTAGCAAAGAGTGAGATTTATTTACTATAAGATGTGAAGTTCATTTTATTGTAAAGAATGAGGTTTGTTTGTGGAATTTACTTTACTGTAAAGTGTGAGATTCACTTGTAGAATTTACTTTAATACAAGTGTGATTTATTTTGTTGAGTGTGTTTTCAATTTCATGCAAGTGTATTTCCATAAAAAGACCATAGAAAATCCAATACTAAAATACAATTCTTGATACTAACACATATATCCATAGGATGTCACTCCAAATTGATAAAAATTAAATAAAAAGTATTAACGACACGTGTTAGTATCCCATGCTTCAACAACTTTGCAGTATCATATAGAATGATGTTGGTAACCTCTCGCATCAACTCCCTCCACTAGTTTGCACCATCTCTTTTCTAACCGATAGTTCATGATTTAGCAACCCAAATATTTATCTGAAGTTGATTTCTAAGAACACAAGTATCAACTTACGATTACCAACTTGAACTTGCATTCTATTGTAGATTATTTGTCTACAAAATTTGTAGTAAATAACCTTTGAAAACTCCTCATCAAAATTAGGAATGTACAATATGAAATTAACTCCTATGTCTTTGAATGTTGTCCTTAATGGATGTTCTTTTGGACTCTTATCCCACCATGTCTAACAAAACTCTCCTATTGGCTACACCCATGTAATTTTTGTAAATAAAATACCAGTCTCCTTTTCCTTACTCTTCTCCCCTTCCTAAGGTGAAACCTCAACTTCTTCCTCCTCTAGACTGTTTATTCTTGACCTTTCTATTATTATTAGAAAGCATATTATTACCTTATTCGATGTATAAGCCATATTGTCTTTCTCTTCATCGGATGCGCTTTGTGAAACTTCTCACACTTTCTTTGACATGCTCACCTCAAGAACAAGGTTCTTCTTGCATCATTGGATTAGGTGGAACCCTTAATTGCTGCTATCATTCCACTTGACAAATTCCTTCCATGATACTTGGCCTCTTATCTATTTTTCACTACTCAACCACTCCAACTGCTTCAACTTCTACTTGTATAACCCTTATCATCACACTTGTTGCTTATATGACTCCCTGTCATCACACTAGTTGTTTGTATGACCCATGCCATCATAACACTGCTTGTATGAGAAATTTGCTTAACCTTGTACAAAAACCACGTCACCCATACAATAATCTCTTACTCGTACGATGGTTAATTTACGTATATAACAACCACTTAGCTTGTACGACAGTCACTTTTGCACAAGCCTATAAAACACTATTGTGCACTCCTCTTCACTTGTACGATGATGGTTTTCTCAACTTGATCATTCACTCCTTGACTCTTATGGCCCTTCCAACGCTTGTGTGAAAATATTCTTTGCCCTTGTTCTTGCACATAGACTTAATATTTTTCTATTGTTGGCTCCAACCCTGGCTTGTATGGCTATGTTCACCTAAAATACTTATTTTTTTATGGCTTTTTAAGCCTTAATACTGCCACAAAATATCATAGGTTATATCACATAGGATCGAATATAAAATAGCCAAAATATAATAAGGTCAAAAAAATTATGAGTAGAATATGAGCAAATTAATATGTATATCAAGGCTTATAATAAATCTAATCACATTCAATAATATGCAAAATTGTGAATTTAAATAGCCTGAATCATACATGTACTAAGCATGTAGAAAAAAATACAATATTAATTACTCAAAATGTATACAAGATTTATTTCTCTTACAATTATATCATAATAATGCTTGTTATTTTTGTATATGATTATCCTTGTTATGGAGTATTACCTCCATAATATAGCCATAGTAGTGTGACTCTTTGGATAATTGACTATAGCTCTTCATATGCCAAGTCTCATGACTCTTGGCTTGACTACTTAACACTTGCATACTTGATGAACACTTGACACTATAACATATGCACACCTATACATGACTCTTACACTTCTATAACTTGCACACTCTAATCTAAGACACTTGTGCACATAGACTCAACTTACACTTGCACTCTAACTCACATGACACTTGTGCATTTCCTATACATTACAACTTTACATGACACTTGTGCATTTCCTACACATTCAAACTTACAGAAAAGGGAAAATATAACTCACACTCTAAACTATGACTCAACCCTAATCTACTATTGACAAATATACCATGAAGGTACCATGGGGGTACATTAGCATGTACCAAATAATGTAATATACTCCAAAATTTTTATTTGCATTTAATTATTTTTGATGGCCATCCATACTCTTTCGAAAAACCCTTCCTTTGATGACATCACCCACTTCACCTCAGGGAATGCTTGTCAATTCTATAATATTTTTTTGCAGTTTTTCCTCCTTTCATTGGTAACTCTTGCACTAGTGCACTTCACGTATGCATATGCAACCTCAACATTGTGTTTTACATCTTTTAGAATTGTGTCCTCCTACCTTTAGCTACTTTGATACGTTGTTCATCCTCCTATGTCAAGCATTGAGCAAAGTGGAGTGATTAAGCCTCCAATGCACCTATTTATAAGTTGGCAAAGGCGGTTATCACCCATGTGTACCTGCCTGATGACTATGAGTTTATCACCTTGCTACCCTTGCATGCGACTAATTATGTGCATGTTTTCCACTTTTTATCTTTTTCTATTCATATTTTGAAAAAACATGTTTGAGTTATCTTCATCATATGATCCATACAACCACATATATTTGGAATATGACTATGACATATGTCGATGATTCATCTTCTCTCTCCTAACTATGATTCTCTTCTCACTCTATCGTACAACTACTTGCATTTATATAGTCCCCTACTATACCAACGTTTTGCTTTGTGTTTGTATGATAGTTTGCTATACTGTTCTAAGTTGTACGATTATTTGGACTTGTATGAGACACCCTATATGTATAAAAATGTTTGTTTGTATGGCCACCCATTGTACAACCATGTCCACTTTTATGACCACTTGTATAAACATGTTTACTTTTACATCTCGTACTTGTACGATGGTTTGCCATGTAGGAAACTTCTTACTACATTCATACAACAGGTCATTACTCTTCTTACTTCTCTACTTTATTGTCTTTTTTTCTATCTTACCATATTTTGCTCTTCATTGCTTCTTGTCTCTGTCATTGCCTTCTCCTCTGCAACCATTCACCTATCTTAGACACATTTACCTCATTTATTTCTACCAAGGGGCTCCATACCTTGGGACTGCCTATTTATTTATCCTTGCTATTTGAGGTTCATCCATTATCTTCTTTGGTTCCTTAGCTATTTGTTCCTACGTCATCTTTAGTTTTGATACGAACCAAGAGACGATATTTCCAAGACATCTTGATGGTTATGTCATAGCTAGTTGTTTAAAATGCAACCATAGAATGATCCTGATAGGTCACTCTATTGGTTGCTTAGCCTAGGGTTAGCTAGAGGGAAGATATTTCCCTCAAACTACTAGGTGGAAGACCAACTAAATTCTTTCCTTGGCCAAAAAATCTTATATGACTAAGTCTTGATGACCTTCCCAAGTTGCCTAAGTTGCCTATCTCTTGTACCCTGACTAGAGTGTCTAGTAGTCCTTGCAAACTACTAGGACCTCCCTCTTCATCAACTGCCATTACCATCCCCTTCATTAACACTTGTGGAGAACATACTAATGGTGTTTTTTTGCCAATTCTCTCCATTTCCTTCCTAAGATCTAGGTGTTTTGAATGTCTCTTCATAATATCTTAGTTGCTTCCCCTCTTCTCACTGTTCTTTGCTCAAGATCATTCAAAATTGACTACCTCCTTATTTCTCTTTGTCATGATTTCGTATTATTCTTCTAGCTTCCTAAGCAATTTGTGCCCTCATTTGTGCATTATGTCTTCATAGAATTTCATATTCCTCCTATAACAATTTTATTTCCAAGCATATTCTTTATGCTAGAAAACTTATGTCTTCATGCTCACTGCCTTCTCTCTAACGTTCATGATTGGATGATTCTCCTCTATTTGCCATTGCCAACAATAATTGTTCTTATGCTTCAATTTTACTTAGGAATATTACATGCACTTGCAATTTTTTTTGTTTCATTGGATGTGGTTCTAATTCTTCTTGTTTGATGATGGACTGCTCTCAATTTTCTATCTCGAATAACCATCCCAAATCCATTTTTTCATCTTATTATACTGCAACATTTTCTTCATTCGTCTTACTTGGATTTCCTCCCTCTCGAACCAATATGCCTTCAAATATTTTTGAATACTACTATGGTGTTTCAACCAGTCTTCCGATAGTCTCTTCATTTGCTAGTTTGAAATCCAACATATTAACATGTGCCTTCACTTTGTATGGTTTTAACTTCGATCCAATGACTATCTTGGGACACAATTTCCCATTCAATTTTTACAATTTAATTGCACCATTATCCATCACTTCTATTACATAGAAGGGCCCAAGCCATAGGCTCTTCAACTTCACTGGCTTTATCTCTTGCTTGTTATTAAATTTTAACACCAAGTCGCTTGGTTTTAGCTTTAGTTTCCTTAGGTGCTTGTCATGTCATATCTTTCATTGTCATTGGGAAAATCTCCATTGTCCATTGATCCATTACCCATTTCTCATCTAGTTGTAAAAGTGCTATGAGCCTCTCCTCTAGGCTCTCCTAGTTTCCTGGATGATTTTGTACCACCACCCTCAAACTAGGTAACAAGAACTTTACTAGGACTACCACTTCATGTACGCACATCAACTAGAATGCCATATAATTCATCGTTGGCTTAAATGTTGTCTTGTACATCCAAAAAAATATTGGTTATCTCTCTTCCTAGTTGGCTCCTTCCACAACACAAGTCTCATAGATAATTGATACTAGGACTTTATTCGTCACCTTCATCTGCCCATTTGCTCTAGGGTAATACAAACTTGACAAGGAATGTAAAACCTAAACTCTATGGTTAAATTCTGAATGATCTTTACAAAGTTTGCTCCTCTATCATTTATCAACTGTAAGAGAATTCTAAATCTTGTAATCATTTGTTCATACAAGAATTGAGTTGTACTCACAAATTATCTGACAATGCCTATGCCTCTACCTACTTTGTGAAGTATTTCATTCACCCCATGATATATTGACACTTTCTTCTTTGGCTTGTTCTCAATGGTCCAATGAAACCAAAACCTCATTGTTCAAACAACTCCTACAATTGTGATGGGTGCAACGATGTGAAGTCTCTCTTCATCGACTAGAAAGCTTGTTGACACGTATCACATGCTTTCACATACTCCCTAGTTTTGCGATAAAGAGTGGACCACAAAAGCCCTGCCAATAACACTTTTCATGGTGTCGCATCTACCCCTATGTGCCCTCCTACTAATCCTTTGCGAGTCTTTTTCAGTGTTATATTTATTTCTTCATCCATCACACTTCTTCGTAGAACTGCATCAGGTTCGATCTTGTATAACAAACCTGCTATCAACTAGAATGGTGTCAATTTGATAATCATAGGTTCTTTTTGTTGTTATCTCCTTTGGAAACTCTCCCTTTGACAAATATTATGTAATGTGCCTATACCATGATGGTACTACACTTACGATAAATAAATGAGCATCCAAATTCATCTGACACTCCTTCAACAGGTTGTAGAATGAATCCTTGATAATTGATTCGCTATTACATGTCTCTTCTTAGGTCTCACCTCTACCCGAAAGATAAATTTTTGAAACGTGACGAGCCACCTGCTAACTTGTTCATGTATTGTTGGCTTGTTGATGAAGTGCAACACTTGATGATCTATATAGAAGGCAATGGGATTTGCCAATAGGTAATATGTGAATTTTTGTGCTACATACACCATCCGCATGGCTTCTCTCTCCATGGTGTTGTAATTCTTCACCACCCAAGACAACAACCATCTCAAAAAATAGATGGGATGATCTAGCTTAAACTACCCCTGTTGGGCCAACCCACATGCAATTGCAAAATTTGATGCATCTACATGGACATAGAATTCTTTATCCCAATCTGGAAATACCAGAATAGGCTCACACACCAACTTTGTCTTTAACTCTTGAAAGGCCTTTTGATGCTCCTTCGTCCACTTGAAAGTAACATTCTTACACATTAAAGCATCCAATGGGTGGGACACTTATGCGACTCATATCTTAAAAACTTCACTGAACTGATGTCAAACAACTCCTCCATATCCATTATGACTCATATCTTGTCAGGATCTATTTTCAAACTTTCCTTACAGATAATATGTCCCTATAACTTTCCATATGGAACCAATGATTTATGCTTCTTAGAATTTAACTAGACAAGCCTTCCTACACAAACTCATTCATTCATCCAAAGTTTTTAGGTGCTCATCTTTTCTTTCATACAACGACCAATTGTCTAAAACGATCTTAAACTTCCCAATGGACATTTGTTCAAATATGTAAAAGATTATCCTTTGAAATGTAGTTGGAGCATTTCATATTTAAAAGGCATACGGTTATAGTTATATATTACATTCTCCACAACAAAGGTAGTCTTCAATTTATCCTCCTTGACGATACTAATTTGAGTATAACCCAAGAATCCATTTAAAAATAAATAGATCTCATGTCCCACTACTTTCAATATTGATTTAGTGAAAGGAATGGGAAAGGGATCCTTGATCATTATAGCATTCGAACTCCAAAAATATACATAGATGCGGATCTGACTTGCCTTCTTCAAGGTGATTATTATTGATGACACTTGCTCATTGACCACCACCTTGAATATTATTCCTGCATCTAGCAATTTTTGTATCTTTGTGTTCACCAAGGATGCATACTTTGGATACATCCTACATGGCCTTCTTCTCACTGGCTACACATCCAAAATCAATGGAATTCAATGTACACAACTCTGGTGGAATCCCCTTCAAATCCTTATACATCCATTCAAAAACATCTTTTTATTGCAAAACAAAATTTAAAAACAACAACCTTCAACACTAGGTCCCCATCATCTCTACACTAGATCTTTTCTTCACCTTGTTTGTCAAGATTTACTTGGACCATCTTCGAACCTTCATACTAGATGATGTTAGGTCCATTTACTGCCTTGAGTACATCAATCGGTTGTGCTGGTTTTTCATTGATTACCGCATATTTGATAATGTATTCTACAAACTTATAGGAAACGTCCACTTTTCTTCTTTCTTTGGTACACACTTCTTGTGACTTGATTCATCGACCTCATACATAGTGTTTCTCCTTTCATCGTGATCATATTTTTCACCTTGAATGCACAAACAATGTGGGAGGAAAATTCATAGTCCTCCATTTGTCAATGGAGGAATCAATTATCATAATCTCCGTCATCTTTTGTACAATCTTGAAGTTTCAACACACCTCCATTTGGCTTATGTCTGTTGTCTTCATCCAATTATGAAATCCTTGATTCATCATATGTTGCAATATCCTAGATTACGGACTAGCTTTCTAGATTTATCATGTATTTATGTTGACCCTTCTTAAATGTTAGATGTTCTTTCTCCCAATTATAGTTCGCCTTCACCATTCGTAGTCATTTGCACCCCAACAATGCATCATAGGCCATTTTTTACATAGCTATTACTACAAAATCCATCATGAATTCTTTGTCAACAATGCTTACTTTCTGGGCAATCAATATTCTCTTAATTTCAATACCATATTGTTCTACACCATATAGTCAATGGTTTAGACATCACAAAAATGGTACTCCAATATCTTTCCAGGTCTTCTTTAACATGACATTTACACTAGACCCTCCACCAATGATCACTTGTGTTAGCTTATGAATCAACAACTCCATATGAATCAATTCTAGTTTCTTCCTCACTTCAATCATCAACATTGTTGGATCGATGAACTAATCCCTCGTTATCATCGGTACTTCCTAACTGCATGGCTTCATGACCTTCCTTGTTCGTGCCATCTTCCCTATATTCACATATAGCTCAAGTATTGTGCCAAGTATATTGGACACATTTACCTCAATTGTCGTGTTCAGTATTTACATTTCTAATTGCTTTGTTGATAATTGTTTCTCTGAAACTTCCTAGAATGTGATCAGCTTTTTTAGTTTTTTCTCTTGGAGTCTCTCTTGTTTCATCTTCATTTCTTTATCAATCAAATAATGTGTTGCTTGCCACTTCTCATTCTCCTTGGTAGGATTTAGATATTTCTCAAGCCCTTGTTACCACAAGCACATGTTTGTATTCTTGGTTCATGATAGGTTCTTATATGTCGACAAAATTGGTATTTTGTTATCCATTAAAACTTGCTTTTTTGGGCAATTCACCTCCTTATGTTTGCCTGGTCCATAACACATACACATAAGTTTATTATTGCTATTTTTGGTATTACCTCTTATTGGTGGGTTTTAACAATTCCTTGCAAAATACCCCCACTCTTGACATCTCTACACTCATTAATGGGCCTTTCTTCCGAGTCACATTGTAATTAACTCTACCTTCCTTGTTGATTACTTTGTTGGGTTCCACAATGATTATTCCTATAGCCACCACTCGGCACTCCTAGTCAATTCTTGGAGGTTCTAGGTTTTTGTTCTTTTTGCATCATCATTGTTTGGTGCCTCACACTCAAATTAAATGGACAATCGCGTACAACATGCCCCATCACTTCATAGATAGTACAGTATGCATCCTCAAACAATTTACATTTGTGTGCCCTTATATTTTAAAATGTGAACACAAAATGTCTTTCTTCTCTTTCTTCTTCTCGCCTTTCACCTCATTAATCATTTCCTTGAAGTCTTTCATAGGTTGAACTACGTACATGCAAATCTTCTTTGTCACTATTAGAACTGTTGCTTTTGAAATGACTTAGCCCTATCTTCTTCGATTCACTTTCAAGATTTTGGGCTCGTTCATATGCTTCTTGGTAGGAGGCAAGTGGTACTAAATTCTTGTATTTGGGTAGCAATCCATCAAGGAACCAATATTTTTGCAAAAGATTTGTTGGTTGCACTTCCATTTTATCGATTAATTCCTTGAGCCTTATATTATAGGACTTCGTGTCTTCATCTTTCTTCTGCTTTGTCGAGTATATTTCTTCGATAATTTTGTTAATTTCAACAAATTGAATTCATCTCTCAAATCTCATCATGTAGCCAAAGGATTGTTTTTTTCCCTCTTCAAATGTCAGTCCATAGGAATTCCTCGCTATGTGGTTGAAAACAACCCTAACCATGCATCTTCATCATCCACGCCATTGGCATAACATATAGTAGTACAAGTTTTGAAATGTCAGTCTTGGTCCTTTTCGCCTCCCAAAAAATGTGGGCATATTTGCCTTCCTACCACTACAACAATATTCACCATTGGTGGGTTATATTCTTCTCCTAATTTATCCCCACTCAACGATGGCTCAATCTGCACTTCTTATCTTAGTGCTTCTGCTATCAACACTTCTACTCTTAGTGCTTCTTCACGAGCAAACAATTTGTGACTGACTTCTAGTTTGTCAATACTTCGCGACCTCCTTTTTTAATACACGAGCACTGGTTCTGGTCTCATTACCCATGCGCTATCTTGTGATTGCCTTTGTGCTTGACTCCCATATTCTACACCTATTAGTAAACTCCCTCACTCTTGCACCGATGTTCTCAATTGTTCAACCTCGTCTCTCTATGAAGTCTCCATGTTGGCATCTTATCTTACATGAATGCCTTCCTCGATCCTCCCTTTGTTTGCTCATTGTAACTCACTTCACACCTCATCATCCTTTGTTAAAAATAATGTGTGTCACGTCCCACCTTCATCACTAGAACTATCCTCTTGAGGATTCCAAACTTGCTCCACCTCAGGCTGTTCAAGTTCTGTTTGTCTTGACTGCAATTCTTAGTTGACAATTCTTTGACTTCATCTTACAAGATGGTCCTGACTTCTCCCGCGGTTACGTCTCCTTTGTATTTGTAGTAAGGAAATTGTCATCTACCTCTCCAATTTACGTCTCTTTTGTGAACTACAGTCCAACAGAAGTGGGCTATTTTCAGAATTAGAGTCTTGAGCCACACACTTCTGGCTAAGGTCTGTCCACTGTTAGTGTTGCCTCCTCTAATGGTTTCCTCGATGAGCTGGGAGGCGGATTTGACTGAGAACTTTCCATCGCTCGTTCCTTTCCAACATAGTTTGTCCTCTTTCTGGGTTTGGGGAATGAAGTTTGCCCTCAATATCACTTGGATATCTGACACAGCCTCCGCAATTGCGCCATTCTTGATCCTGAACCTAAACCTTTCCCATACCTGGATGCCCTGGCTTGAGGAGACGAAATCTGCTACACGGGACCTATACTTGTTGTCAAACAAGTGCTTGACTGCAGTCAACTTGTGATCACAAATGAGGGGATCTTTTCTAGCCCAAGCGTCCTTCCAAAAATCTATATTTTTTTCGTCTCCCAACTGCCACCAAGAGCCCTGGTGCATGAGTTGTTGGGTGAGGGAAATAGATTTCCAAAAATGAGAGCAGTTGTGGGGGGCGTCCATTTGAAAAAATGATTGTTGTTGGAGATATTTTCTCTTGACAATGTTCACCCATTCCAAATTAGCGTTTGAGACGACCTTCCATGCTTTCTTGGCCAGGAGAGATTGATTGGTGGCATTGATGTGTCGCATTCCTAGGCCTCCCTAATATTTGGGGGAGCACACTTTGTCCCAAGCAACCAGGTGGAACTTTTTCTGGTTGTCAGTTCCCGACCATAGAAACTGTTTCTGGATTTTTTCAATAGCTTCACCCACTACAGCCGGGATTTTGAAAACAGAAAGAAAGAAGGTGGGAATGCTCTGTAACACCACTTTGACTAAGGTTGCCTTATCCGCGCTGGAGAGAAGGGCACCTTTCCATCTCGAAAGCTTCTTGTGAATTTTATCAGTGACATTACTCCACATCTCTTTGAGGGGCCTTCCTTTGAACATGGGAAGGCCCAAGTACGTAGTGGGAGGTCAACAATGGAACAACCTAGGATTCTAGCAATCTTGCGCTGCCTCTTGGAGGGGGTGGTAATGAAGTACAACTTGCTTTTGATGTAATTGATTTTTTGACCTACTACCTCTTCGTAGAGGTTGAAGATGGTTTTGATACCTTTGGCGTCAGAGAAAGAGGCTTTGGTTGTCAACAAGGTATTATCCACGTATTGTTGATGGGTGGAGGACGTGAGGCCAGAGGCAGTTTTGATGCCGGACACCAGATTATTGGAACAAACCATCTTGATGGCTCTTCCCAAGATCTCCGCCAAAATGATGAAGAGGATGGGGGACAATGGGTCTCCCTATCTTAGACCCCTGGAGCTTGGGAAGTAGCCAACAGCGGATCCGTTTACCAAGACTGAGAACCAGGAGGAAGAGATGCACTTATAAATAAGATTGACCCAAGATTCATGGAACCCGAACTTGAGGAGGATTTGGGAGAGGAAGTCCCTGTTGACCCTGTCAAAAGCTTTGTTCATGTCTAGTTTGAGGAAAAAAGCAGCAGACTTGGAGACATGGGCAGAGTGGATCAGTTTGTGAATAGTGACGACACCATCAAGGATATTGCGGTTGTTTACAATGCTACCTTGGCAAGGGTCAATAATGGAGGGGAGGATGTTGGACAGTCGATTGGCCAATGCTTTGGACAGGATCTTATAGGTGATGTTGCACAGGCTAATGAGGCAGAAGTCCGAGAGGACCTGGGGGTTATCGCTTTTAGGGATCAGGGCCAGGAAGGTGGAGTTGACATCTCTGGGAATGGTTTTGGAAGACTGCATTTCAATTATGGAACTGCACAAGTTCGGACCCACAATGTCCCAGAAGGTTTGAAAAAATCTGGGAGGGAACCCATCTGGACCAAGGGCTTTGTCCGAATTCATGGAAAATAGGGCTTGATGGATTTCCTTTTGGGTGAGGGGGCTAAGGAGAAAGTCATTGGTATCCTAGGGAATGGTTGTGGGGATATTAGCAATCAAGGCTTCCCTGGATGAGGGGGATTGGGAGAGGGGGTCTAAGAGACTTCTGAAGTGACTGACTGCTTCCTCCTTGATCTGATGCAAATCCGAGGTAGAAGACCCATCCTACTTGACCAGGCTTTTAATCTTGTTGACTCCCCTATGCCTAAGAGTGGAAATGTGGAAGAACTTGGAATTAGAGTCCCCTTCCTTGAGCCACAACTGTCTGGACTTTTGGCGCCAAAAGATTTCCTCCTTACTGAGGATGTTATGGTAATCAACCAACAACCCTCTTTCTTCATCACGAAGATTGTCATTGCCTGCTCCCTTCTGAAAACTATCTTTGATCTGGTTAATTCGGGTCTTGACCTGGTTTTGTCTTCGAAGATGTTTCCAAAGGTTTCCTTATTCCATATTTTGAGATTTCCTTTAATAAACCCGAGTTTTTGCATGAGCTGATTGGTGGTTGAGCTCGGGAACTCTCTTCCACCACAAAAAATTTGGTTTCTGAGATCGGGGTGCTGGGTCCACATCGACTCGAACCTAAAGGGAGTCTTGAACTAAGATTTTGTGTCAGTTTGAAGCAAGAGAAGGTTGTGGTCAGACCCAATTTTGGGGAGAGCTAGCAAACTAGCATCCTCGAAGAGCGGGAGGGCTTCCTGAGATAACAGGACTCGATCAAGGCACTCCTGAATAAGGCTGTTACCTTTTCTCCTGTTACTCCAAGTGAATAGGGAACCCTGCAGCTGGACATCCATGAGGGCATTGGAGTCTATGAAGTGTCTTAGGTCCTCTGTATCCCTGTGAGTGATCGTGGTTCCTCCCTTCTTATTCGAGCAATGCAAGGGTGAGTTGAAGTCCCCTGCTAGGATCCACGGGAGCTCTCTAAAAGCGTGCCTCAACTGGGTTAGCATGTTCCACAACGCCTTTCTACCCTGGGAAGAGTTAGGGGTGTACACATTGGTCATAACCCACGAGACCTGAGAATTGAGGTCATGGAACAGAATGTTACTTAACCTGTCCTGTCTAGAGATGATGCTACCTTGTAGTTTAGTAGGGTTCCATAGGCATAGAAGACCGCCTGACGAACCGGAGGCCGGGATATGACCAAATTCATAGTTTTTCCAAATCTTTTTAGCGACTTTGGAAGACAATTCATCGTAAAATTTATTTTCCTGGATGACTAAAATAGTTGGGTTATGTTCTCTTCTCATGGCAGCAGCCAATCTCTGCTTAGTTGCCCCATTCAACCCTCTCGCATTCTAGGAGAGGACTCATTTAGAACTTTTGGGGATTTTCTTGCCCCATTTTCCTTTTTGTGCAGGGGGTTTGGGTCTTCGGGTTTCCTCTTTGGAATTGTTTCCATTCTCCTAAAATAGAGTTTTTTGAGTCTCGTTGGCTGTCTTCCGTTGTATCGCGGTTCCTTCTTTCAAGATCCGAAGATCTACCTTTTTTCCTATCTCCTCCAACATCCATCTGGGATTTCCTGTAACTGCGGGTTTGCTTAGGGCTCCATTGATCGAGGAGGGTTGTTCAAGGTCATCGCTGTCAAAATTGACTGGGTCATAAAAGGTATGTGAGGTTGGATTCCCAACAAGGGACTGTGTAGGGGAGTACAACGAAGCAGGGGCCTTCGAGGGAGGGCTTCGGGGGGACTGGGTGGGAGACGGACGGGGTGAGTGCTTAGGGGGAGGGGCAGACCTGGACACCTGGTGGGCGAGACTTGGCACAGGGCCCTGGTGGGGCTCGGGGATAGGTATCAGGTCAATTTGAACAAGGATTTCCCCTTCCTCCACTTACTCAGTAAGACCATAATCTTTAAGAACATCAAATTTATTAGTAGTAGAGACAAAAGCACTTGCCTTTTGAGACTGCGCGTTCGACTGCGACCGGGTTTGGAGTCTGGTGGTCGTCATGCGGTTTTCTGTACCTCGCCTGGGTATCTGCTCCAATCGAATCATGGTCTGGTTACTCGAATTAGGGTTTTTGAACTTAGGGCACTGGGATTGCAGGTGACCCTGCACTTGGCAATTTGGGCAGTATGCCGACTTGTTCTCATAAATCAGCGGTTGCCTCCACTTGAAATCCCCATAAATGAGGTTCAGGTACTCCGAGAGTTGGCTCTCCAGGTTCACGTTGACGCAGATGCGAGCCTGGGTTAAGCGAGTCCTTGCTCGAGTGGCTGGGTCGATACCACTAGGTCTCCGATGGCCCTGGCTAGGCCTTCAAGAGCGTCTTCGTAAAAAAATGGGTTGGGAGGTTCGAAAGTCGTACCCAAATCGGGGCATAATTGATGCTCTGAGAATTTGGGTCGAAGTTTGGCTGTCACTTCTTCAAAAAAGGCTTCATCTCTCGAAAAACCACGGTCCTCCGGACAGGATGCGCTCGGCGTATTCCTGGGTGTTGAGCTGAATCATAAAGAAGCCTCGAGTCTTTGTCGACAATTCCATGTTTCCCAGAGTCTTCCATTTGGACGCAGCCCATCTGCGAATTGCATCCATGTCTGGGCGACCTCCTATAAATTTCTCCACCAGGGAGTAAGTGTCACGAGACGCATATCCTTCCATGAGGCTTTTGGGGCATAAAACATCACATCCTTGGCACTTGATTTTGTTCTTTGCTTGTTCTGCAACAGATCTGCGAACGAGTGTTTCTCACAGGTTCGTCCTCTGATGAAAGGATTTTCCTGGGTGGCTTCTCCCTCAGTGCCATCACTTGGCCTGACAATCTGATTGGTCGAGGCCAATCTTTCCGCTCCTCCCGGTTCCATGTGGGGCCAGTGAGTGCTAGTTATAACATTAGAGCGCACATGGTGGTTCGTGCCTCCCTTCTCGCCAGCTGTCGCCATGGTCAAACCACGCGACACTTATTCATATCGTGTGCAGAAGACGCCCACGCTTCTCAAGACTCCGATCGTTCACTAAAAACTCGCTCGTCGAAACTCACTCCAAAAACTCGCTCGACGTCCCAACGATCTCGAGATTGTTCATCCTTAGTTATAGAGAAAAGACCAGCTTTTATAAAGGATTATACTTCCTAAAACATTAATGCACAATTACTTCTGCAATGGTGATAGGCAGATTTGATCTGAAACCGACTTAACATCATTAAATTCGGCCTTACAGATAACTCAACATTGAAGGCAAAAGGTTCTTGCGGTCTACAATGATCAGATGGCTCAGAGCACAGCTTGGGGTCAGTTTTATTAGTCAATGGCGAATTTGGGTAGTCCTTGACAGTTACGGGCATTCCATGACGGTTCTGGGTAGTTTGCACTGTGTTTGGGGCCCGCCAAGAGTTTCGCTCCATAACTAAAGCGACAACATTTTCACTCCAGATGTGGAGCGACAGTGTCCTATCTTAGAAACTTTTTGTGCCTTCGTTTTGGGTGTCGCTCCCTCGGTGGAGTGACAGATCCTTTCGCTCCACAAGTGGAGCGACAGGAACTTTAATCGCTTTGACTTTGCTTTAAGCTTGTCGCTCCCTGGGTGGAGCGACATAGGCTTTCACTCCACTCTCTTTGACTGAAACGTTGACTTTCTTTTGCAGTTTGCTTAGTTTTCATTCCATTGGAGGAGCGACTGGGAGTTTCGCTTCACTGGTGGAGCGACAGGGCCTTTGACTTTTCCGCACTTTGACCTCTCTTTGCGCTTTAACTTTCATGGTTCCCAAGGAGGAGCTTTCACTCCACAAGTGGAGCAAAAGTCTAGCTAGCGCACACTTAGTCTTTTTGGGAGGCTTTCGCTCCACATGGAGTGAAAGTCTGGCTTCGTGTCTTGACCAAGACTTAGTCGTTTGCTTCCCTTCCATTTGATAGGGACTTTCACTCCACAACTGGGAGTGAAAGCACTTTTGCTCCACCAGTGGAGCGAAAGTGTCCCTGCATTGTACTTCAAGAAAACATGCTCTGAAGACTGTCTAAGTTGCTAGAAACTGTCACCATGCTTGAAGAATAAAATAAAACCTACGAAAACCAGTTCTTAAGAAAAAAAAAATTCCCAAAACAACGTCCATGCTAAAGCGTTTACAATTTTGCATGCAACAACAAGAAAAGTGCAAAAAAAGCAAAGAAACCACAAAATTTGAATGAAGACAGTTTTGAGTAAAAGAGATAGCTGGTGAAAACACAACATAACATCTTAACCATTTTTCATGGAAAAAGAGAATTTTTACAATGATTAACTCTCAAAAAACTGTATGCAACATAAATTTAGAAAATGTGCCTAGGAGGGCAATAGTAGTATCTATATTTACACTCACCACTTTGTACATTAGCTAAAGATCATACTCATATGATTTTGTACATTGGCTAGAGGTCATTCCATTTTTGTAAAGTGTTTGGGTGTTGAAGGGCACCATATTAAACCTTTTATATTTTTTTTATTGATATTTATATTTTGATAGTTATGTTTCCTAGAGCCTATTTTGCATTTGTTGATGAATTGATTCAATTTGTTTCTCTACACGTTATGATTTTCTACACCCAAACCATTTCTCTTATATTTTTACTTGTTAAGATTAGGGGGTCTTTTTGTACAATATTTAGAGAGCTTAGAAAAACCTAAGCATTCCTTTACATGGCAAGTGGCTAGTTTTACATTAGTCTTTCCTTTAACATGCCCAATAACACATTGACTTATGATAAGAGTCCTTGTCTCTAATATTGCTAACAAATGTAAATCTATTATTTATATGCTTTATTGATATTCATGTTTTGATGGTCATGTTTCCTAAAATCCATTTTGAATTAGGTGATAAATTAATTCAATTTGTTTCTCTACACATTGTGATTTACTACAACCAACTCATTCTTCTTATACTTTTGTTTGTTAAGGTTAGGGGGGTCTTTTTTGTACAACATTTAGAAGGCTTAGAAAAAGGGAAGCATCACTTTACATGGCAAGTGGCTCGTTTTACATTAGTCTTTCCTTTAACATGCCCAATAACATATTATCTTATCATAACAAGTCCTTGTCTCTAATATTGTTGGTGTACCAATCCTAAGCCCCTGATGCTCCTCCTCACACCGGGTTAAATAACAATGAGGTGGAATAGGTGTTGGAGGCAGCCCCAAGATTTGAACCCTGCTTGGTAGTAGAAAAGGATTGTGGATGTAATCAACTCGCCTATGGATCAAAATATATATATTGTTGTTAGATGCAAATCTAATATTTCTATGCTTTAAAAAATGTCAATGCAAACAACTAGAATAAAGAAAATGCCACCCAAGCTTTGATGACTTTACATAAGAAAAAATACAATAATCACAAAACATCAAAATAGTTAAATTATGATAAAATAATGTTCATTCATGTCCAAGAGTGGTTGTTTGGATGATTAATGCAATTTTGCTCTATATGAGTAGCCTTGGATCAAATCTTTGTTTGGAATTGTCATATAAAGATACCATGTATATGTTGATCGTAATGGAAGGCATCATTATTGGATGTTTGGTAATGTTCTCAAGTTTATCCCTCTAGGCATAAAGATAAAGCCCTTCCTTTTGCCTCCTCATGAGTCTATCCTAAATTTGGCAAAGAGTTTGGCAATAAAAATATTAAGAAAAGGTAATATTCATTGTATATTTTGTTTTTAAATATAATTTAGTCATAAGGGCAATAAACCCTATATTTGCTTGCCTATGGGGTTTAGGAAAAACAATGGGAAGAAAACAAAGTTCTTATCCCATGAGTGAACTTAGCATTTTATGAATCAAAATGCCCTGATCTCAATCATTTAAAGACCCAAGTTTGAACCTTGCCAAGCGATACATGCATAGTTGCCAAAATGTTGTAATATAAAGGTAAGAATTTTTAATGTCCGTGAGGCCATAGGCTATATGAGATGACCCTCATAGAGGATCTTTACCCAATATATGGTTATCCAACCATACTCCAATTACCAAAGCATGGTGAAAAATCCTACCCCCTAAAAGATTTGGACCTTAGACCTCTATTCACAGTTCCAAAGTCTCCACAGTTAGGACCACTCAGGTTGTACTATCTTATCATGATGTAAAATGGGTGGGGCTTGTTTCAATCCCATATAGCCAATAAAGGAAAAAAAAAAAAAAAACTATAGTTGCTTGCAACTCCTCTTCCTCCATACACAAATTAAAGGCTTGTTATAATTTATTAAAAAGAAACTGATTTTATGTTTTTTTAGAGGGAATAAATGCACTTATAATTACACCTATGAAGAAAAATAGGTCAACATAACAATAAGCTTGAAAAATCATCTCTTTGTATGTGGCAAGAGAGAATAAAAAATCAGTAACAACTGATGGCATCCCAAGTACTAATGAATAACTTGCATTCTTCTTAGCAACTTGGACTTGACTATAGCGATTTCATATTCATATTAAGATATCAAAATTAATGCATCACAAGATATTATGAACAAATATGCAATTTCTACAAGGGAAACGTTTTTTTAAAACACAGCCATCCAAACCCTTTTCATCCCAATCACTCATGTAAGCATTCATCTACATTAGAGAATTGCTCACTAGACTTAACCAAAGGCAAAATTAATTCAAGTGTCTGATACATATGTGCACCCAGGCCACATGCAGAATCAACATTCTAATTGACCTCTTTTAGCTCAGGTGACCTCAATATCTCCATAATAAATTCTGATGGTCTTGCTTTGTGTGGCTCTCCTCGCACCAAGTTTGTTGTTGAAAAGGTCAAGTACCTAGAAGAAGTAACCACAATTTTAGCATAAACTATAATTTGTTTGTAAAGAATGCGTAGACAACTGATAAGCTTTAGCATATTACTTATTATGTTGCCGTGAAACATAGGTCTAAAATGCCAACAAACTTACAGTCGATGTATTGCCCTTGTTATCCCTACATAAAAAAGGCGGCGTTCATCAACTACTTTCTCATCAAACAATGGAAGCAAACTGGATTGCAAGCCAGTGATGAACACACTTTCAAACTCCAAGCCCTTGGCAGCATGTAAAGTCATCAGCTTTACACGGTTCTCATCTTTATCACCCTAAAAAAAAACAGGAAATGTCCATGTTAAATATAGTATGTGCACCTTGAAATCATTGTATGATTTTTCATTTCCTAGTTTTATTCAGGTCCTTGAGGGTTAAGCAGTAAGCAAGCAAATAAGTTGCCATTGCAAGAATGATGACAAAAATTAGCTACTATGACTATAAGAACAAAGAAACTGTGCTTTTGTATCTCCTTGACAGACATATGGTGTAGCTTGGTCATCACTGGCAGGACAAAAAAAGGAAGAAGCCAGAACCTATGTGACTTAATTTATTAGCATGCCAGATAGACATGTATACACATAACATGCCAGATAGAACTGTACATGCCAGCATAAGTATGTGAAGCATTAGAAACAACAAATAGAAAAGCTTTCCATGCCATCCTCTAGTCATAGTAATTGGTTTCTCTTGCAGTAAATTTCACAAGCCAGAGTAGCTCTTCACAGGCAATATTCCAACAAGCTCAACAAATATACAAGTTAATTTTCATTTATTTTGTCTTTCTTTACTTGCTGTGGTGAAAAAGACTAGCATTTGAACTCTCAGTTCTTTCTAGTTTGTACTTTAGTATAACAGAGCAGGGGTAAATATCCCTTACCCTTGTTATTTTTAGTTTATGTCTGACATGTATATACTGAAATCGGATTTTTTACGCCTTACATTCCAAGATGATTTAATTACCATTCTATTTATTCTTTCCTTCTGCTCAAATTATGTTTTGACCACATAATGTGCTCTTCATAGTGTAATTATGCGGGGAGATCCTCTCATGTAAGTCAGTGTTCCATGTCTTGTGTAGTAATAAGAGGTAACAAAAAAGCCTTCCCCTCAACTTCCACGTTGAAGACAGCATCCAGAAATAGATTACAATTTTAGTTTACATCCATATCTACTCAATCATTATAGTCTATGGTCTTGCCACTGATGACATTGATCAGTTTTCTTCCTATAGGGATGTTTCTCTTTATATGTTTTCTGCCTCCACTACAATGTCTACAGTTTGCATTTTTGGGTTCACCTCTATTAGGTTTTTTATTTTGGTCACTCATTTCATGTTTCTGGGGTTGCTCTAGGCACTTCCTCATTCCTGGTACTTGCTGTACTCTTTTTAAATCTGTTGACCTACTTTAACTAGCAGAGATTGATATAATTTCTTCACTTCACTAGCACGTATGGCCAACTTAAACATCCCATAGCCTCTTCAATGATTAATGAAGAGCAATCACAGGAACTATTGCCTTTAATAATGATCGTGTCTGACACTATTCAAATCTCTTTTTTCAGATCTATATTTTTGAGTGTCATGAGTTACCCTGTAAGTCCATTATCCCTCATGGAAAAGGAAAGAAAACATGTTAGTTTCCTTTATAGTTGGTACTGTCAAAATGTACGTGCTAATTTCTTATCAAGAGTGGTCAGGCGGGTAGCAAAAAACTGTGTATCAATTCTTTAAGCAAAGGCAAATTCAAATCCCATCCCCAACCCTGTACTTGCTTAAAATCATTAAGCATGGCTCAGGGTCATGAGTCAGAGAGAAAGAGGTGTTGGGAATGACAACAGACCCATTACATGTTTCCCTTCAATTGCCGATTTCTGAGCAAAGTAAAACTTATTAGTCATGGTTGACATTCGGAGTCCAGATTGCATTTTGAAGACAATGATGGTGGCCTACATAGAGATGATTTTTATGCCAATTGCCAATCTTCGACTTTATGAAAACCTGAAAATGCCAAGAGGCTGGTCGGAATTTGGGATAAGTTATGGATACAGTCAGTTGTCTTTAAATACATGATGTCCTGAGGATGACATGTTCAACTCATCTTTCTCACTTAGTCTTCCCCAAGTATGACTGGAGACAGCAGTTTGATGTGTCCATGCAATAATAAATATTTGAAAATGGACTATTTGTACCCAGTAGAATTAGTTGGTAATTTATGATTATTCACTCACGTTGCAGAAAAGAGTTGGTCTTTTCATCTTCTACATATTTTGAATACCATCAAATAATGATACATTTTTTAAAAGTACTATATTATAATACTGTTGATCCGTGAAAATGCCTGATCATCTTGCGCACCCAGATGATCACAGTTCACCATTAAAAGAGAGGAGATGAATCTTCTCAATCTCCAGATTTGGGCTGGCTCCTTGCTATTCTAACTGATCTAAGCTAATCTAATTAATTGTGGGGAAAGGGATGCATGAGAGAAAAATAAATGCAAGAAAACAAATACAGCCATGGGATTGTTGCAAGATTAACGTGTGATCCAATCAGAATATCCACAAATGACTGAATAACTTGAGTGCATCAGATCTTAGAATAATCCGCAATAAAATGGATGGAGAAGACTAAGAGAGGATAGGAGGCCAGAGCCACTGATACCGCTCATTCATGGATAAAAAGGTCAGACACACAATCAATCCATAAATGTCATGCACAGTCTATTCATTAATTGCAATTCAAAATAACAAGTACAAATATGATCTCAAAGAGTAGCTCTAGTATTCTAGATAGCCAAAAGGACCCTTACAAATGAGCATTAAGCTTTTATTTATAGTGCAACAAAGTAATTCTACTCTTAACTGCAGTAAGATAAATCCCAACTCCTTGTTAAATGATTTTAGCAGAACCTGATGCAGGACAAAAACCAACTCCAAAGCACTTCAATAGCTCCAATCTTCCACTAACACCATTTGGAGAGAAAAACATCACTCTCCAAACCATTACCTTGATTTCCGTGCCTTGGGATCCATCCAAAATACGACCTCTTATGATATTTTTCCTTGGGGTGTGATTGGCTCCCTGAGATGATGACAATTTACTCCTTGATTTGTAGTTTAAATCACTCTCTGGTCTGTCACTGTTCCCTGCCTTGCCATGCAAATTTCACCTTTCCAGATAAGCAGGATGTCCTCCAAATTCTTAGGAATCTGAGCCTTATACCTCCAAAACCAGGCAATTCAAATGCCATATGGTGTTTAGCAACCGCCCCTGATGATTTCCGAAAACTAGCTATCTGGATTCCAATCATATCCCCTTCCCGCACAACTGCTTGCACCTCGGAGTGATGGTCATAGTCAATCTACTACAAATACCAATAATACTTTTTCGAAGTACCATAACATAATATCATCTTATTTTATTTTAATCTTTTGTATTCTTTGTTACACTTTTTCTAATAGGTAAATAGTGATGCTATCTATTAGGGCCCTCTTCTCATGAAACAAAAACTTTTAATCGTTAATAAGTAAAAAAATCACTCTAATCCAAGTTTTTATAAGTCATATTATCATACATCAAAACACCTACACATATTTATAATATAAAACATGTCCTTTACCAACATCCACAAACAATGATACCAAAGCAAAATAGCCATATAGATGAAAAATCCGACTCCATTGCCAATCACTAATCAAAAGGCAAGATAAACCTGGTGACTATGCTCCATATCTCAACAAAATGACCAAAATAAGCAGACCTCTAACAAACAAACTAGACCAGCATCATGTTCCAATGCTCTCACCCAAACAAGCCGAGAATACAGACAGAAAATTCAGTCCTCATGCACATGACCTACCTGTCTCTTTAATCCAATAAAGTCTGCCAGGTTTGGTTCATTATCCATCATATTCAGATATTTATTCAAATGTCAGTTGAGCTCCCTCAAATTGTCTTGCAGCCGAGTATGTTTCCTAAAGGCTCTCTCTCTATCAGAATCCAAATGTTCTTCGTCTCTTGCCTTCTCCCTCTTCCTAAACCTTCTCATCTGACTCTACAATTTGTTCATTTTCCAGATTGTCTCTTTCTTATCCAAGGATAAAATTGACACAATCATGGACAGCGTTATAGAATCCTGTCCAACAATAGCATTACAGACATTCTGGCATGTCCTAGTAACTTCAAATCTTTCAGGACACTCGCAATGAATTTCTGAATCTCTTTATGATACAAAAGTTTTCTGCAGTCTCAACCAGGATAGCTTCTCCCAACAAATTTTCCATTCACACTACCAAGTTCTCTACAAATGACAATGCAAATATGTCCCAGCAAGCCCTACCATATATTCTATTTTCTTTTGTCCCTCCTGTCTTTCCTCATCCTCATTTTCTTCCATATTTTCCCTTTACTTCCACTCCTTTCTCCACTTAATAAAATTTCCATCTTCTCACATGCTTGCATACTCACCCTTCTTTTCTTCTCAATTTCCAATTTACTTCCATTTCCTCCATTAAATCCTTCCTCTTCCTTCACAATGCCATCAAAACAGACACCCTTCTCCATTTTGCATCAGAAATTCAAGAGCAAAGTTAATCACAGACAGAAAACCAGGAGAGAACCGCAGCTACCCCAACCTTGTGTGTATCAATAACTACTTTATCATGCAAACACCTCCCATTGGACATATTGAAAAGACACAAGGTTTTATCAGATGACACCACACCCACATTCCCATTAACCAAAGAAAGAAAAGAGGTTTTGTTATCTTATTCTTGTCATAAGGGTGAGTCATTTTTCCTGTCACCAACCAACTGCTTTGTATGAGGTTAATTTGTCCGTCCAATGCCATAAGCACCATATTAATCCTTTTATTTTCCAATCTTTTTAAGTGTTAGTCCAATATAAAATATGTTTAGGCTTCTTTTTTAACCAACATGAGGAGGTCCCTTGGGCAATAAATGTTTTTAGATCTAACCCCTGCAGTGGCAACATTGTCAGCCCCCTTATCGCTTTTTTAATAGACATGCTTATTGGATCAGGAGTTGAACTGGCTAAGCAAAGTGACATCCTGAATGACAATATCACTTTTGCCAATCATTACATCCCTCACAATATATCATGTTTACAATTATCATAGAACAACTTAATTTTCAATTCATCCACTTCTTTTCCTTGGCTATCATCATTCCATATTTATTTATGTTCTCACCGTAGGGCTTAGCAGATGCCAATAATATTTGTCCCTCATAACTACAAAACATTCACACATCCTCACAGCTTCCCTATTATTTATGTTCTGCATATAGGCCTTAGTATATGCCAACAAGATTTGTCCCTCAGAATTGCCAAAAATTCCCATCACCCCTCGAAAACTAATTTGCAGCTTATGCAAAACACTATTAAAGTATGTTGTGTCCCTTTAAGGAAGCTATCACTCACACCATCTTTGCAGATATTTGTCGAACGCAAGCATGCCTTCACTTGATGCTTTCTCAGCAGCCATTGGCTGTTGTTAATGTCCTTATTGCTTTCCTTCAATGTGCTTCATTCTGCATAATTGTTCTAAATCACACAAAGTAGTCAGAAATGTTTTATATATGTTTTGGGTAGCCACCTTTGATCCCAACAATGCCAAGGAAAAGTTTTACTAATTTTTGTACAGTGGAAGCAATCTTTGAAATAGGCTCTGATAGGTCTTGAAGTGATATAAAAAAGGATATATTATGTGCATGTAAAACTATATATAAAATAAGTGTTAAGTTTGGAATGACGTGCAAAGAGTTACATATGGAAGGCCACACCCCTTGTCACACTAATTACTAGTTGGAGTTAGAGCATGTAGCTTCATGCTCAAAACATTTCATAATCATCTAGTTTTTAATGGAATAGGCAACTATTGTAGAAATGAAATTTAACATGCTGACACACAATTCCATTTCTATTTAAATAATTCTTCTGATCTGCAGTTTTTAGTAATACACAGGAAACACCAAAAGCAATAACAATAGCAGCAGCTATAGAAGATGGCAATAAATGCAAACAGTTTTATATTAACAATGGCATATACAGTACAGCATTATAATCTGCAATTTGCAAACCCTATGCAGAATACTCTTCATAACTGCATCCATAGTGTGACTTCATCATGCCCTATGCACATATGCACCAACCCTCACACGTACCAATGCTCTTCTATCAATCCATCAACCTGCATGACTGAATGAATGAATGAATGAGGGGAGGGGCTTATTTATACACCCAAAAAGTAGTTACCCTCCAACTACCTGACACCTCATCATTCTCTCAATTACATTTCATATGCATTTACATGACATTTCCCACTACAGGACAAACTAGCTTATGACTTATGATTTTGTCAACATAAATGACTTAACATCACTTTATTATTATGTACAATATTATATTGCCACTTTATAACATTATTAAATATATGTACGCACATTTCGTCAAACACTTTGCGTACAATTACAAAATAACATATAATACCAAAACTGATTCACTAAGTGCATACATATCAATTTGCCTGTCTACATCTATCCCCTCTTCTAAACTAGTCGGCATCCTCGACGACACAAGCTTTACACTGGGAATAGAAGTACTAAACAACGTAACAAAATCTCTGGTCACACTCTTCTTTCCTCCTGTTCCATACCTCGTTTGCAACGGACTTCACTTTGGACTGCTTCTCGCAACATCTTGTTCTCACTTTGATTGTGCACTCCCCTTGTTGCAATCAGGTGTAACATCAACATGATCAGCATGACCATTATTCTTTGAATAGGCACTTCACTTTGTGCAATAAGCCACATCATCAGCTTGATCAACATGACCAACATAATCAACATAATGAATATGACCTTCATGACAAACATGATCAAGATGATCAACAACAACAACATCATCAACATGATGAGCAACGCTCGCCGTCACCTGTGTTGGGGGTCAAGCGGGCAAGAGCCCCCTTGCAAGGTCAAGAGACAACATCCCTTGCAGGGTCGAGGGGCAGAGCCCTTCAGGCGTACTCTAAAACCACTAAAACCATCACTGTCTAAACTAAATTTTTCCCCTCATCAACATTCTGGAAGCCTGCACTCGACCTACTGAAACAACTTCCCTTCAACTCCAATTCACTACTTTCTTGATTCAAAATACCACTTGTCAACTTCTAACAGACATCTCTCTTATCAGACAGTATTTCTAACAACTCATCTAATTGCACTACCTTAGATGGCACTTTCTCTGACGACAATCCTTGATGGATTAGTCTGTCAGATTGCTCCTTGACATATCAGTCTAGGACGGATCAGTGCAAACTTATTCATTGTGATGGATTGGTCCTAACAGATGATGGGTTCCTCCTGACAGATTGGCTTAGATAGATTGGTCCTGACAGATGACAGGTTACTTCAGACGGATTGCTCTAGATTGATGACATATCGAGAAGCCTAACGGATTGTCCCAGACGGCTCCTCTTCAGACGGATCCTCCTTAGACGACTCCAGGCAAGACGGATCCTCCTTTGACATCATCATGCTAACTCTCGTTACCAAGGAAGGATGGAAAACTTGATTGATAATCATCATGCTAACTATACTGCATATCACCCTGGCAGATAACTGTGATAACTGATTGGACAAGACAGATATATGCCAGACGGGTAACTTCTAGGAGGGTAACCTTCTAGACGGGTAGCCTTCCAGATGGGTAACTTCCAGACGGGTAGCCTTATAAAAGGGTAACCTTCCAGATGAGTAGCCTTCTAAAAGGGTAACCTTCCAGACGGGAAACCTTCCAGATGGGTAACTCCCAAACAAGTAGCCTTCCAGATGGGTAACCTCTAGACGGGTAACCTTCCAAACAAGTAACTTCCTCAGATGGATCCTCCTTAGACATCTGACAGCATTCTCCAACCGTCCTAGTCTCATCCATCTGACCAATCTCTTGACAAAGCCCTGTCGTCTGGATTTCTTCTTGACTGTACTCTATCGTTCGGCCTTCTTCTTGACGACTACATTCTTCCGTCTCATAACTTGACTGACTATATTCTTTCATCTGGTGACCTGCCTGACTACACTTTGTCGTCCTATCACCCTCCTGACAACACTCTGCAACTTCCTGAAATGTTTCAACTTCTTGCAAAAAGTCTCCGTCATCAATTGAAATCAGATTCACTTGCTCAATTTGAATCAAGCTCATCAAGTTAACCATCTCAAGCAGGTTCACTTCCTCCAATGCAATTGGCTTCACCACCTCTGCTTCCTGGCAAAGGCTATAACTCTTCTTCGACTGTTCAAACTCTTGATGAGTAACTGGTTCATCTTGCTTTGCAATACTTTGACAATCACATAAAAAATGCCCTCGCATGTGGCATTGCCAACATTGCACAATAGGTCTTCGCTCACTATCATACTGAAGTCTTCGTTTGCAAGTTCTCTGACAGTTGTTAAATATTGGTTCATTAGTGGTATCTCTTCGTTGTACCATCTCCCTTGGTGTTACATATACCGATAGTGGTGATATTGCACTCTCTGAGTCATACTCGTCCTTAGAGTCATCAATCGTCTCTTGGGAGTCGCTTCCTTCCTTGATTTCTCGACCCCAATACTGTAACGATGAACTACTCTCCTCCCCAAAATCCTCACTCTCAATGTCTGAATCAATCTCAATATCATAATCACTTTCATCCTCAAAATCACTCTCATCGGTATTAACATGATGCCAATACTTTGATATTTTTGCATCACTTTCCCAAATCAAGGTGTATTTCAAAGCCTCTTGGTATGATGTCGGAGGGACCATGCTCATCTTCTTCCGATATGGAGGAAGAAGTCCATCTATGAACCATCTCCTCTTCAATGCATCTGATTGGTCTTCCTCAAAATGGTCAAATAGCCCACTCAACTTCCTATTATAGGAACGAACAAACTCATTCTCACCTTGTTTTAGTCCATAGATTTCAGCAATGACTGCATCATCATTGTCAAACAACCAAAATTCTTGCACAAAGGCATTGCGCAACTCTTCCCATGTCTAGTACTTGTCTGCAGGGAATTTCATGTACCAGTCCATTGTGAATGCACGAAATGTCACAAGAAACCACCTCCAATCTGCTTCATTATTTTGTCCAATTGTTGTCCACATCATGCGACAGATCCTCCAATGCCTTACTAGGTCTTCTCTTGATTCGCCATGAAATAGTGGACACTTACACGATATGCCCAAATTGGCCTTCGGTTTGATAGGTTGGCATAACCTCGACAGTGGTTCGTGGCATATTGCTCTCTTATGCAAAGCCTGATGCACATCACCTTGCAATTGCTCTTCCGTTGTACTCTCGTTCATACCATGAAATATTCCAACCTGCAGTTGCTCCGATGTCGAACTCCCGTCCCCTCCCCATCAAGCATACTAACCTACAGTTTCCCTAGTGCCAGACTCCCGTCTTGTGCACTGTTGGACATGTCATTTGTCGTTTGCACCAATTGCAAACTTGTGTTCTGCTCACCATCGTGCACCACAACTTGCAATTGCTTCAACACCAAACATTCTGCATCGGTATGTAACTTCTCATTGACTACTCTTTTTGTTTTGTCGTCTTCTTGACAGGTGAATGGTCTACCTATTTTGCCATCATTCTAATGGCTGACTGTGCTTCTACCGTCATCCTAACGAATGACAACACTTTGGCCATCATTCTGAAGGCTAATGACACTACCCATCAGTCTGGCAGTGGACTGTTGTTCTGTCATCATCCTAACAACTAACTGCACATTTGCCATCAATCTTGTCGACATCCAAACTAATGCCATCAGTCTTGCCAGCGTCTAGACTGATTCCATCAATCCTACCGACGGCTAGACTGATTCCATCAGTCTCGCCAAGACCAGGACGACTGCTTCCAATCCTACCATCTTCTTGACAGGTTTCGTTTGATCTACCTATTCTGTCG
Source organism: Wollemia nobilis (assembly GCA_028583015.1). Classification (NCBI taxonomy): domain Eukaryota; kingdom Viridiplantae; phylum Streptophyta; class Pinopsida; order Araucariales; family Araucariaceae; genus Wollemia; species Wollemia nobilis. The sequence continues at coordinate 30,764,189 of JAQPPZ010000523.1, forward strand.
TCATTCTGATGGCTAACTGCACCTTTGCCATCAGTCTGACAACTGATTGATTTCCTCAGACGGATGACCGATTGCTTCAAATGCTTCAGACGGCTAACAACTATTTTATCGTCAACCTGACGGTTGACTGCACTTTTGCCATTAGTCTGACGGCTATTTATGCTACTGACTGATTGACGATTGTCTCGAATGGCAGTTTTTATGTCTGTGACTGTAGTGTCTGCTACTGCAAATCCTCGCTCTACAAGGTCTTCATCTACATTTTTGCATCCCGTCTGCATGTCCGTTATGCACGTTTCATTGGATGGCCCTGCATTTGCATCAACAAACAAATCCGGTGCATCTTCACCTACTTCTTTGGCTACATTCCAGTGTTCTCATTGCGCATCTTCCCAAGGGTTTTGCTTCTCGGAACTCCACGTCACTAAATTAGACATAACCTCGTATAGGCAATGGCGCCAAAATGTAGAAATGACATTTAACATGCTGACATACAATTCCATTTCTACTTAATAATTCTTCTTATCTACAGTTTTTAGCAATACTTAGGAAACAACAACAGCAATAACAATAGCAGCAGCAATAGAAGAAGACAATAAATACAAACAGTTTTTATATTGACAATGGCATATACAGTACAGCATTACAATTTGCAGTTTGCAAACCCTATGCATAATACTCTTCATAACTGCATCCATAGTGTGACTGCATCATGCCCTACGCACATATGCACCAACCCTCACACGTACCAATGCTCTTCTATCAATCCATCAACCTGCATGACTGAATGAATGAATGAGGGGAGGACTTATTTATACACCAAAAAACTAGTTAGCCTCCAACTACTCGACACCTCATTATTCTCTCAATTAGATTTCATATGCATTTAATCTTTGCATTTACATGACATTTCCCACTACGGGACAAACTAGCTTATGATTTATGATTTTGTCAACATAAATGACTTAACATCACTTTATTATTATGTACATTATATTGCCACTTTATAACATTATTAAATATAAGTACGCACATTTCGTCAAACACTTTGCATACAATTACAAAATAACATATTATACCAAAACCGATTCACTAAGTGCAAACATATCAATTTGCCTGTCTACAACTGTCCAAGCTCATTTCAACTTCTACAAACTCCCTAAACATTAGTTATACACCCACTAGCTCAAGATGCTCATCCAATTTTAAACTTGATCACTTAAATTGTTCCTTTTCTTCACCATCCAAACTTTTGTTTCCACATAAGGAGGTTCAACCTTCACTCAAGGTGTTTGTTTTGAATTCGATGGAAAGCTTCCTCTTCCCTTGAATCTTCAGCTATCCTTTCCCAAGTCTTGTACAATTCATGCCATCCTCATCATCAATCAAGAAATGTTGTAAAATATTACACAACTAAATGTATTGCAATCACCACAAAATCATCATTGATAAAATCTAGAGGATAAGTGTCTCGTGATCATTTTCTGCCCTCTCCTTAAAATCGGTCAACGCCCCCATTAATTGATTCATTGGAATTCCTCGCGAGGTAGCTCATGTATCAGGAACAGGTGGATGTCTCGGTTTAGTGGGTGGAGGCAGCATGCAATCATTGGATCTCTTGGCAAACTTCTTTATATTTCTGCTGCAAATGCTTGCTATTGCTCTATGTGACCCAATTTCTCTCAAACTTCTCCAACTTTAGTTGCATTTTGTTCATCTGCTAAGACATGGCTATCTCTTGTTGCCTCATCACATCCAACTACTCATCCATCTTTTGCAGTTGAGACTGAAGTGTTGCAATGTGCTGAGACTCCAATGATGAAGCATGCTATTCTTGCTCCTCCCATTGGTGATAAATTGATATTCTTTGGTGCAAGAACCACAAGTCCTCTTCAATACAAAAAGCATGTTGTCTCTCAAAGTCAAATTCCTCATGTAAATATCTCAAATGCACATGCTATAATTGTATGCTAACTACAAATAGATAGAACAAACATATGACGTAGTCCCCAGAAGGGCACCTCAACCTCCTTGATGACAGTATACTGTGTTATTGTGGGTGACATTTGGAACCCTGCTGCTTGGTTTGGTATGAGATACACTACAGGAGGCTGTCAATAGAATAACATTGTAGTAAGTGATAAGTTTGGCATCTCAAGGAGGCTCTACGTTTACAACTCCCATCCGCCTAGATTCTCAACATGCTTCAAGTGTGCTTGTCCGTTGTCTCTTCAACACCAATTTTCCACCTTTCTGATCTTGTATGCCACTCTTACGACTCATAATCACGACTTGGTAATAGGACTCGTCAAGAGGTCCTCTTGTGCATTTGCCACTATGTCAAAGCTGATCAATAAATCCAACTACACACATCTCCTCTGTGTGGTAATAGGATTTGTCAAGAGGTCTTCTTGTGCACTTGTCACTATGTTAAAGCTGGTCAAAAGATCTAGTTATGCACATCTTCTCTATGCTTGGCGACATTTTGATGTCCACTAATACAAGAAACACTCACTTGTATTAAGGGATCTCTATCTTTGCCATTCCCTTGTCTACTACATGGGATTGGTCTTCCATTAATGGACCACTCTCCTTTGTACCAACTGCACTTTCACTTTCACACATCTCTCTTCAAAGGTTGTTGCTCCTCGACCTCCTAACAGACTGATCCTCGATTCCTGCAGCTTCTTCATTGGTCTCCTACTATACCAATCTCCTGCACCTCTTCTTTTGTTGTACTGACTGTTGATTATCATCATCTCAATCCTCACTTGCTTCATTGTTTGGCAAGTCCTTCCTCTTCAATATTTTCTTTGTTCTCACTGGAGTATTTGCCTTTGTAAGTGGCATCACATTGATCCACCTCAAGATCGTTGGCTCTTGCTCCACTATCTCCCTTGGAGGATTTAGTCTAGGAAACTGCAACTTCTCCTATGCCACAACATTCATCAATAGTGCAATAGCGTGAAACACCATTGAAAAGTTCTTAGAATACCACATCAAGAAATTCTTAATGCGTTGTGACCAGTGATACACGGGGACGCATCCCCCACCCCTAGGGACATGTCCCCCCATCCCTACCATCCCCAATATGGGGGGACGGGAAAGGAGATGTTTCAGCCGTCCCCCCGTACTGATTTTTAGCCAATTTGGGAAAACAGTGAGGGCCCAAGAAATGGGCCATCTCAATGGTAACATGTCCTTGCAGTAAGAAAAAGTAAAACAATGTGGTCCCCAAGGCGTATTTCTTGCTACCAAAATTGGTCTGTAGGATCCATCGAACCTTATCTATTTAATTGGAAATGGGTTTCTGCGAGTGTTAAGCTTTATTGTGTTTTTTTGCCCCATCAAAAAATACTGGAGTTTCAAAGCTCTATAATGTTTATTTGGATGTTCCATTTCATTCAATCCAAGAGTCCCCAGTTTGGGTATGTTGGATGTCCTCCTGTTTGTAATGGATTATCCATGAATTTCTTACCCCTTTCTCTGAACCTTTCAGAAAACCTAAGTCCTTATTGTTGAGCCAATGCGTATTGCTACTTTACCATTGTCTTATGCAATTGCCTATAGTCAAAATCAAGCTTCATTTTGCTATTATTTTCTTCCTAAATAGACTATTTTTGTTATGTAAATTATTCTAAATATGAGGGCAGCCCGTCAAATATTATTATACTTGTCGTCCCCTAGCCGTTTCCTAAAATTGGCTTGTCGTCCCCCGTCATCCCCGAAACCTCTGCCTCCGTCCCCCTGTCCTTGATACTTCTGTAACCCTGGTTGTGAAAGATACGATGCCCAGTCATATGCAACACCCTGCATGATTCCTTGCACATACGGTATGAGCCACGTGGGCATCTCCGAACATCATTGCTCTCCTAACAACCTGGACATTATTATGTTCATGGCACACTGCAATTCCACTGTCTCCAACTATTGTTGCTTTATTCCACAGCGTCGGTTCTTCATCAGCTTTGCTAATTATTTTGGAGTTATAATGGTAACCTCACGGATTATTTCATTCCACTAGTTTTGATCTAATGTCTCCTTTTTGACTGGTAATCCATGACACATATGACAAAATGACAATCATGCACAACAAAAAATGCTCAAGGGATGATTCACTATGGCAGCGCTTGAGCTTGCACCATGTCGATTTTTCCGCACACACCCACTAACTCAAGATGCTTATCCAATTTTAAACTAGATGACTTCTCTTTGAACATGAGGTTAAACCTTCACTCAAGATGTTTGTTTTAAATTTGATGGAAATGTAGAAATTTGGAATGCAAAATATATGTATTCATCAAGGAGAGGTTACATATTTATAGGTGTGAAATAAACACTATTTCACCAAACTATAGAAAGCAATTCAAACACACTCACTCTAGGAAATCTGATCCTATTTGAGAAAGAAAGCAAATTGAATACAAAGACTGTAAAGTCTAATCTCAAAGAGAGAGAGAGAGAGAAGACAAATTGATTTAGCCTACCTTGCCTACATAGTTTGACTATAATGATTTTAAAACATTATTTCTAACACCCCCTCATAATGTTTAAATCATTATCTCTCACAAAGAGAAGTTGTCTGAATTTTTCAAACTTCTGACGGCTCAAGGCTTTAGTGAGAATATCAGCAATTTGATCTTCAGTAGGACAGTAGATCAACTCAACTGTCTTTGACTGCACTTGCTCTCGAATGAAATGATGGTGAATTTCCACATGCTTTGTCCTAGCGTGGAACACCGGATTCTTCGTAAGTTGAATAGCACCTTGATTGTCACAAAACAGCTGTGTAGGATCATCATGCTGAAGACCAAGATAACTGAGTAACCTTCTCAACCAAATAGCCTCACAAGAGGCTGCAACAGCAGCTTTATACTCAGCCTCGGTAGAAGATAAAGAAACTGTACTCTGTTTCTTGCTACGCCAAGAAATTACACCAGAACCAAATGTGAAAACATATCCTGATGTAGACTTCCTGTCATCAATGTCGCCAGCCCAATCTGAATCAGTATAGCCCTTTAGTTTGAACTCATCACACTTGGAGAACAAGAGTCCAAATCTGATAGTGCCCTTGATATATCTCAGAATTCTCTTTGCAGCTTTCCAATGAGAAGTAGATGGAGCACTCATAAAACGTGACACAACACCAACAGCATAACTGATATCAGGCCTAGTGGTAGTCAAGTAAATTAGACTTCCCACAAGCTGCCTGTATAAAGTAGCATCAACAATCTTATTATCTGTTTCCTTAGTCAACTTATAGCCAACTTCCATAGGAGTAGTCATAGACTTAGCATCCTCCATATGAAAACACTTCAGCAGACTATATGCATATTTAGATTGTGATACAAAGATGTTGTCCTCTTTCTGCCAAATCTCCATACCAAGATAATAATGAAGAAGGCCTAGATCAGACATCTCAAAGGTTTGAGAAAGGGACCTTTTGAGAGAGTCAATTTTACTAGTGTCACTACTAGTGATGATCAAGTCATCTACATATAGTATAGCAATGAGTATCTCACCATCCTCATGTTTGACATACAAACTATAATCAGATTCACATCTAGTGAATCCATATGAAATGAAGTATTCATCAATGCGTGAATACCATGCCCTTGATGCCTGTTTGAGCCCATATAGAGCTTTCTTCAGTTTGCAAACAAGGTTCTCCTGTCCATTTTGTACAAAACCACTTGGCTGTTCCATGAAGACTTCCTCATCAAGAATGCCATGAAGAAAGGCACTCTTTACATCCATTTGGTGCAGCTTCCAACCAAGTTGAGATGCAAGAGACATCATCATTCTGATAGAGGTCATTTTTGCCACAGGAGCAAAAGTTTCCTGAAAATTTACACCTTCAATTTGAGCATAGCCTTTGGCTACAAGTCGAGCTTTATACCTGTCAACAGAACCATCAGGTTTATATTTTACTTTGTAGACCCATCTACAACCAATGGCTTTCTTATCAGGAGGCAAATGAACAATGTCCCATGTATCATTCTTAAGGATAGAGTCATACTCATCCTTCATGGCAGTTTGCCAATGAGCCACATCTTTGGCTTCTTTGAATGATTGGGGTTCATCTATGCTCAGAATATTGGACATCAAAGCATAATTGATTTCAGCATGCTTAGTCCTATTCCTTCTGTCTTCATTTATATTCTCAACATGAGAATCTTTCAATGTTTGCAAGTACCATTTTGGTAACTTTTTCTCAGGAACAGAAGAAGTTGCAGGAGAAACTTGTGACAATTCCTCACCTTCTTCACTCCTTTCTTGACTCTTTTCTTGATCAGTAGTCTGTGACTCCATTACATCTTTGCCCTTAGCATTTATAATGGGGATTATGCTTTCATCAGTTTCATCAAACAAGACATCTCTGCTGATTACAATCTTCTTCTCTGAAGAATTCCAGAGTCTATAAGCTTTGGATGACTCACTATACCCAACAAGTATGCATTTCTGACTTTTGGCGTCAAGCTTTTGACGTTTTTCATCAGGTATATGTGCATATGCAGTACATCCAAAAATTCGAAGATTTACTACTGAAGGTTTCTGTTGGTTACGAATCTGCCATGAGGAAAGGATTTTGGGTTAATGCGCCCAGATTCGCCCACCAGCATGAAAGGCCGGAAGGAAGAGATGCCTCCCGAGCCAATCTCCGGAGAAGGCCGGCTCCTTTCGGGGGGGTTTAAGCTAAGAGTACAAGAAAGAAATAAATGTACAGAAAGAGACAAATGTACAGAAAGAGAATACAAATATGTCCGAGAGGTTGGTGGGGGGAACTAACGAGCGGGAACACACTAATTACCGCTACTTACTGCATTATAAACACAAAGCATGACCGGGAACTGCAAAAACTATGTGTACTTCCGATACTCGGGCGGTGTATGCACGCTCAATGATCCCCTAGCAAACATTCCCTACAAGGAACTAACGAGATGGCAATGCATCAATCACCAGACACGACAGACAAGAGTAGAAAGCAAACTAGAGATATCGGAACCGGGCATATGTGTTTATGTAGAGAATTTAACCGCACAGCCAATGGCTCCCTAACAGACATTCCCTACAAGGAACTAACAGTACGGGATCGCATTAGTCACCAGATACGGGCCAGCAAACACATAACTGATGGAACTGCTACTACATCCATTCTATGTATCCTTTTAACTAATGAAGTACAGGGGGTGCTTTAAAACAAGCAATGCTAGAGGCACTTGCTCACCAAATGCTGAAATGAATCGCAAGCCGTGACGAGTTAGCCTAAGGCATGAATAGAAAGGCAGAAAAAAACGAAGCGAGAACGAGAACCGGGCATACGGATTATATTCAAAGCGAAGCACGGTTACAATGGGCACGAAGTTCCCAACGGACATTCCCCATCCACACCTTTACAATGAATTCATGGTGGGCTTTTATAGCCCGAGTCCCTCCGTTACATTAATGGGCACAAGGTCCCGTCAAACATAAGGCGACAAAAGCGGCGAAAGAGCGACAAATGCTGACCTTTTGTCGGACCGGACTGTACCCGCGACATGGTCTTCCGGAAGGCGGACGGCTACATGGCGGTGCGGCGGGCGGAACTTCAATCGGCGATGATGCGGGTAGCTGGAGCAGGTAGAACATCAGATCATCTTTGAATGAGGCTACTGGCACAGGCAATGCAGCCCATGCTCGTCCTTTTGCTTGGCACATTTCGGCTCTAATCCCGAAGCTGGACACTTGTCAGATGATGGATGATGCTGTTTGACACGTGTCTGCCTTGGAGGGCAATCTGTCCATCTTCGCTTGGGATCGGAGCACCTCGGGATGCGCAGGCAGAACGTAGTGCAGTCGGGAAGGCCTTCATGCCTTGGTCAAATTCCGGGTTTGTTCCCTACTGCGCACCTGTCAAGGGCGCACTCCGTCTTCGGTGTGAAGTCGGAATGCGCACGAAAATCGATGTCTGCCGCCGTACGGACTTGCTCCAACACTTGATCTTTCTTTTGTCAGCCTGCCAGTCTGCCAGTTGCGAGGTGCGCCCAGAAGAGGGGCGAAGTGCGCACTTTGCACCAAAACTAGGCGAAGTGCGTACTTCGCACCCAGACTGGGCGAAGTGCGTACTTCGCACCAAAACTGGGCGAAGTGCGTACTTCGCACCCAGACTTAGCCATTTTTCAGGTGACTTGCTGGAAGTTGAAAAATTAACTGGGGGACTCCAAGAAAGGGAGGAAGGAAAGAGAATGCGGGAAAGAAAAGGAAAGGGAGAGAAGAAGGAAGGAAAATGGAGGAAGAGGGAAAAGAAGAGCAGCACTGTTACAACACTGAAGACATTGCACCCCGTGCAAAATGTGACAGGTTTCCTACCAGTCCAAGCTTCTTCAGGAGTTACATTTTGAACAGCTCTAGTAGGACTTCTATTCAGCAGATACATAGCTGTTTTAACAGCTTCACCCCAAAAGCCATTAGAGACATTCCTAGCTTTGAGCATGCAACGAGACATTTCCACTATGGTGCGATTCTTTCTTTCAGACACACCATTCTGCTGTGGAGTATAGGAGGTTGTCAACTGTCGCTGAATGCCTTGAGTTTTACAAAGGTTGATGAAGTCTTTTGAAAGATATTCACCTCCACTATCACTTCGCAAGATTTTTATCTTCTTGCCAGAGAAGGTCTCAGCTTCAGCCTTGAATTCCTTGAATGCTGCCAATGCATCAGATTTGTTTCTCAACAGAAAAATCCAAGTTTTTCTTGAGAAATCATCAATGAAGGTAATGAAGTACCTTGCACCACCAAGTGAAGTAGTTTGAAATGGTCCACATAGGTCAGAATGGACCAACTCCAATTTGTCCTTAGCCCGCCAAGTGGACTGAACAAATTTATCCCTATGATGTTTCCCTAGTGCACAAGAATGACAAATTTTGTTACATTTCTTAACTAAGGGAAGATCGTGGACCATTTTTAACTTACTCAACAGCTGAAGACTGTGGTAGTTTAAATGTCCAAAACGATCATGCCATAGCTCATGAGAAGAATCAGAAGCTACATAACCATGTTCATGAGTTCCAGAGAATTTATACAAGCCATTCTCTAGGATACCATGACCAATTACATTGTTGTTCTTCGAGACTATGCATTCAGTTGCATTGAATACCATATTCAAATTTTGTTTTGCCATTTGGCTTACAGAGAGCAAATTTGTTGTGAAAGAAGGAACATAAAGCACATTGGCGATGTTCATTGTCCCACAACCAGTTAGATCAGCAGTAACATTACCATGACCAACAACCTTGTGTTTGTTGTTATCTCCCAAAATGATAGTCTGATCTGTGTCTTCAATAAAGTCAGTGAACCAATCCTTACGAAAAGTAATGTGCCTTGTAGCACCAAAATCAATCACCCAAACATTACCTGTTTTATGAGATTCAGTATTGATGTTGAAGACCTTTGTGACATCATCGTTGGAAGGAGGAGCATCAGACTTCTTGTTATCTTTTTGTTTCTTCCAACATGTCTTTTCAAGATGACCTTTCTTTTTGCAGTAATTACACATCATGTCCCTTTTTGGTTTAGGCTCATTAGTGCTTTGAGTGATAGGTTTAGAACTCTTTTGATAGTTCTTTTTAGAGTGAGAAGCAAAAGCCATACTACTGCTACCACTATAGTTATTAATCCGTTGTTCTTCATGCAAGAGCAGTCCAGCCAATTCCTCAAAAGTGAGAGGTTGGACTCGCTCAGCAAGGCACAAACTGGTAACAAATATATGATAACCTTCATGAAGGCTATTTAAGGTTATGCTTACTAACTCCCTATCCTCTACTTTTTCTCCTACTGCAATTAACTGATCCTTAATCTCCTTAAGTTGTTGTAGATGAGCAGAGATTGGATCAGAATCAGTCATTTTACATGAGTACATTTGATTTCTCAAATACAGTACTCTGGTCTCATTTTTTGTCTCATAGAGATCTTTCAATGCCTTCCATGCATCTGTTGAAGTGAGCTTTCCTTGCAGATGAGTGATCAAGTCGTCAGCAACAGACAATCCAATGATTGCCAAGGCTTCTTGATCACGTCCTTCCCAATCTGCTATTGAATCAGCAGGACCCGTAGGTTTGACTTCTCTTCCATCAACAATTTTTATGACCTTTTTCAAGGTTAGAATGTTGAGGATCTTAAATTTCCATATTACATAATTTTTCCCATTCAATTTATGAGAATCCGGTAAAATGTAACCGGAAATACTCATATTTGACATGGTTAAGAAAAATTAAATCTAGAAATTTAAACAAATAAAGTTTAAAAACTTTGGGTGCTTTAACAAGCACAGAGAGAAAATCAGCGGGAGAATAAGAACAAATAACAGCCAGCAGACAACCAACCTGAACGTATTAACTAGCAGTGTAACCACGACCCACACTCCAGCAAAAAGAGACAGGTCTGGAAGAACAAACTAGCACAGCCAGGTCTTTTCTCCTAAAACTGCTCTGATACCATGTAGAAATTTGGAATGAAAAATATATATATTCATCAAGTAGAGGTTACATATTTATAGGTGTGAAATAAACACTATTTCACCAAACTATAGAAAGCAATTCAAAGACACTCACTCTAGGAAATCTGATCCTATTTAAGAAAGAAAACAAATTGAATACAAAGACTGTAAAGTCTAATCTCAAAGAGAGAGAGAAGACAAATTGATTTAGCCTACCTTGCCTACATAGTTTGACTATAATGATTTTAAAACATTATTTCTAACAGGAAAACTTCCTTGTTCCCTTGAATCTTCAGCTATCCTTTCCCAAGTTTATTTTGCCGCACATACCTGCTAACTCAAGATGCTTATGCAATTTTAAACTACATAACTTCCCTTGCCACTCTTGTTCACCATCCAAACTTCCAATTGAACATAAGGAGGTTAAACCTTCACTCAAGATGTTTGTTTTGAATTTGATGGAAAACTTCCTTGTTCCCTGGAATCTTCAGCTATCCTTTTCCAAGTCCTGTACAACTCATGCCATCCTCATCATCTACCAAGCAGTGCAGTAAAAGATTATCCTCCTAAATGTATTGCAATCACCCCAAAATCATCATTGATGAAATTGAGAGAATAAGTGTCATGTGATCTTTATCTTTCCCTATAAACACAAAAAAATCCTAATTTGTCCTCAAAGGCTTCAGTGTTATTAGCATTTATTTTTAGTTTACTATCATCTATGCATCAGAAACAAGGATGCAATCAAACATTTCCAGATACAAATTCATCTCCCATTATACAACCAATACATTCTATGTACTGTTCTGTGCTCTGAATGAACAAATTAATATGCTAATCTGTGTCTTAGCATAGACTGAAAGTATATGCAATGTAGTTTCAATTAAAAATGTAGAAAAGGAACAATCACAATCAGCGATGGTTTATGATCTTACCATCAAGTTCTCCTGGTCAGATGAAATTTCATCAAGAAATCTCAAAAGGGACATCTTCCCAATTCCATACTTGTGGGTTGCTGAATCTCCTATTGTCTTCAAATAACAACAAAAGTATTAAAAAAATCTACATACATTTCATCATGCTCAACAAACACTTCACATACTCCTGAAACTTAAAATATAAGTTCTAGTAAATGCATATCTTAAAATTAGACTTCTCTAGAATTAATCATACCTAAAAGATAAACACATTTCCTTGCATACTTTGAATGAATCTATACATATGGGTGAGGAGAAGACACTTTTGTCTTCTACTTTCACTTATGGGAATATTCATAAGAAAAGAAACTACCGGATACCAGAATTACCTTATCTCCTCTTTTCCATGTGGTCCATGACACGATACCATGGTTTTAAAGAATTCCTAAAAATATATATATGATTGGAAATATGTAAAACCTAAATGCAATTAGGCAAGAAACTGAAGTCTGGAAAAATGGTTTGTTATAAAAGCATTGTCATCTACACACTAGCATTTAATAAGGAATGCAGTCTCATCGACTGTTAGTGTAACTGATGAGTAAAGCAAAAGAATGGTGTCTTATATTTGCGAACCATGCTTTCCTTGAAATTCCATCACATATCCATCCTCAACAGCACCACTACTTAAATAACTCAAATCTTCAAAAAGTAAAACATCAAGACTATTTTCATTCAGCCCCAAGCAATTTTAAATACAACCTGGATCCCTTACCCTTCCAAGGTTTCTGAGATTCTTTGTTCCCATGAAGCCTTATATATATGACAAACCAATTGTTCTATCCAAGTCAGGATAAGGAAAATAATTACAAATGTGAATCATGATTATGAAAATAGTGGCTTTGGAGAAACACTCAAATCTAACCAAACACCGTATCTAATTTAGCTTATTTTAGTAGTACTTTTTGGTTACTACAGTGCATTGTAATTTGTAACAGCTCTTTTGAATGAGTCCCATTAACCTACTTTAGGCATCTGTTGACAATTATAGGATTATCTTATCTATATTAGATTAGTCAAAGAGACTTAGGCATAGAACTTAAACCTCATAATATTAATAGAGAAGATGTACTCACTCTTAGCCACTCATGGAAAAATGCTACAAATAAATTATTTTGCCGTAATTAGAACTAATTTACACCTTTTACCATTATATTATTGCAATCTATGTTTTTTTTTTTTTGAATTTAGCGAAAAACCCCTTGCGGGGCCGCCTTGGTCTGAGAAACCACGACCAAGGGGTTCTACACCGTCAAAATCACCCGGGAGTCACGCCTGGCCTTGACCACACCAGCATTATCAACTGGATTTTGGGTACCCAATGTGCATTTGGTAGGGTGGAGATTCGAACCAGGGACCTCCCTTGGAGGATTGCCCTACCCTCTCCAACTCACCTATAGCACATGGGTATTATTGCAATCTATGTTATTAGTAACTTAATTACATTAAAATAAATATATATTATCTTTCATGTTTTCAATGATTCCGCACTAAGCAATTTGTCTCACTGACGGTTGAAGGAGTTCATCCAAAATGTCAGAACGAAAACTACTACCCAGGAAAATCCAAAATTATTCAACACAATATGAAAAGTTGTCCGTAACTTCATTATTTAAAATCAATCCTGAAAAAACATGTTAACTGTAGAAGTTGTACACCTTTTTCAATGTTTGGCTTATTACTTAGTATAATTTCATCTATTCTTACTGACATATACTAGACATATGATGTTTGTGCTTCCATGCAAGCCAAAAACCAAATCGGGGTAGCTTAAGCTAGATAACACACTAGATTATTTATGGTTGTTCATAAAGCTGCTTACAACACACAAAGGCATTAACATTTACCTGTTCCACGTTTTCAAAATTTCATCAATTCATACTTATATATACTAGACATATGATGTTTGTGCTTCCATGTAAGACAACCAAAATTCAGTAGCTTAAGCTAGATAACACACTACATTGTTAATGGTTTTTCATAAAGCTGCTTACAACACAAAAAGGCATTAGCATTTACCTCTTTCATGTTTTCAAATGTCAGTGTCAAGTGATTAATGAAATCATTTTGTTTTCAACCTTAAATTACATCCGCATTTGCTAGGACCATCCAAAACCCTTTGATCTAATAGTGACTTAATCTACCTCTTTACCTCTCATTCTCCAAATGGTAAGTGGTTACACAATCTAAGTTATGAAGAGAAGAATAAGTTGAATCTTCTGCATACTTTAATAGGCTGAAATGATGTATGGTTTTCCTTCTATGAGAAGGCAGCATTTGTGTTCTCTTCTTATGAAGAGTGCATCCCTATCCCACACACAGGGCCTTCCAAGCACAACCTCACAAATATCCAAAGGATCCACATTACAAACAACCTCATTGAAAAAATCAGAAGCAATTGCAAACTTTACCTTCCATTGATTTATTACATTTAACTCTATATCCTTAGGCAACCATACAAGAAAGTGCACTGTGGATGTTTGGTGGTTTGCAACAAAAGCTTCTTCAGCATGTATTCCAAAGTCAGATCTTTCAAAAAAAATTGGTCAATTAGGTATCTACCCTCTCATTTCTTATCTATGCCCGACAAACTTAAAGAAAAAGTCTTCCTTTGATTTTGACCATTCAGGTTTCCACTTCCTTCTCAGAAACCCCTCTTGGCCTGTCCTAGCAAGGGCTGTGTAGACAGCAGTTCGAAGCCCTAGGACTGACTGGCACATCCTCCAAACAATTTTGAATGTAACTGAGCAATTTTGAATGTAACTGAGCAATTTTGTCTAAGTGTTGACATCAGACGTCCAGTTTGTAAGTCAGACGTCCAGTCTTGCAAGTCACCAGACGTCCAGTTTTGTCAGACGTCTGGACTGGCCGTCAGACGTCTGGTCTGACTGCCAGACGTCTGGGCTAGTGGCCTGACGTCTAGGCTAGTGGCCTGACGGCTAGTTAGCATAGGTTAGACGTCTGATTAGTTATTAGTTAAAAGAATTGGTTTTGGAATTGGTTGGGGAAGTTGGGGAAGTTGGTTGGGATAACCAACTTCCAGCCCTATAAATACCCCCTTTTCAAACATTTGTAAATCATCAGAGATAGGCAGAGAGAGCACAGACTTTGTTTGAGATCACCATTGTATGTTGTAATCGTGATTGAAACATAATACAAAGACTATTATTCTGATCCATATTCTGCGTATACATTGAGTGTTGAGTTGAGTTACAGGTTTCTGCCATTAATGGAGTTGTTGCAGGTTTGAAGAATTAATGGCTATGTTGCAGGTTTCCGACTGGTGAATTATTGTTGCAGGTTTGCTGTTGAGTATTGACGAACAGGGTCTTTGGAGCGAGAAGCGATTATGGCAGTTGAGCGTTCACTGAGGCCTCACGTCTAGCCGGACGTCTGGTCACCACCAGACGGCTAGCCGTCAGCCCCTTCACCCGACGTCCAGCCATAACCTGATGTCTGACTCCCAGACGTCTGACATAGTACCAGACGTTTGCACCTGTCTATCCAATGTCTAGACCCTTGATGGCCAAAGTTAACCTATCAATTAGACTATTTGTTACCTTGCCTAACCCTGATACTAACTGTCATCACCCGTATCAAGAATGTACCCACCCCTGTCTACATTTGGCGTCATTGCCTAATCAAAAAACCCGAAGAGTCTAGGCAAAGTGATTGAGGGAGTTAGGTGAATGACTGATTTCAGGGAACAAAGCAAAGTAGTAAGACGAAGCGCACGACTGGCGAACCTACGAGCAAACGAGGCCCCAGAGGTGTCTCACCCGAAGATAGAACAAGTATGGGACGTTGAAGACGAGAAAAATGTATACATAGAAACCTTGTTGGTGACTGCAGAGGACAAGGAAGAACAAATAGCAAAAAGAGCACCCATAGTTGACGATTGGACGGTAACACCCCAACCGACGAAAGAGGAGTGGCCAGAGGATATTGTAGGAGAGAACCTGGTATCAAGGCACCAATGCGGAGGTTCGTGGGGAGGAGGACCGAAGCCATGTTTGGTATATTTGCGAAGAAGGTCGCGAAGCAGAGACCAAGTGGGAACGCAAACAAGGCTATTTGAGGAGGATTTCGCACCACCAAAAGCTGATAGACAACCACAAATAACTCAACACACAACAGTGCCTGTATACCAGAACACTATGGCAGGAAATCAGGCCAATAGAACTATACAGCAAAAATGCCTACCTTTCTCAGGTGAAGAGAAAGAAGACCTAGCCCAACATGTGGGAACTTGCACTACCATTTGGGGAGCAAATGGGGTGAATCAAGACACACAATGGTTACAATTTTTCCAGCAACATTGCGAGGCATGGTGATAGAATGGTACTTGAAAAGACAGAGTATACAAGCATTTGCACAATGGGAAGACCTCAAAGAAGCATTCGTAGAAGAATTCCGACCAATGAGAGATGACACTGACATAATCACGGAAATTTTCTGCACGAAGCAGAGAACAGACGAAGATGTCAGGAGCTTTAATAGAAGATTGAAACAACTAATGGACAAAATGGAAATGACACCTGCCGACGGTATGGTTAAGCGATGGTTTCTGGATGGACTACTTCCAAGATGGAGGAAGAAGATGAAGGCAGTACCATCCTCAACATATGAAGAAGCACTGGAGAAGGCAAAGAACTTCGAAAGTGAAGGGAAGCAGACAACCGCCGGAATTGGAGGTCACTTAAAACATACCGAAGAATCCGACAGTGATGATGAAGACAAGGTGCAGAGCACAATCCACACATTTCGAAAAGAAATGGAGAAAATATTGAAGGAAGCCAAAAATGAAAATCGAAAAGACAAGAAGGAAATTTGGTGCTCGGATTGCAAGACGGAAGGGCATTCCAATATCGACTGTCCGAAGAAATCTTACTGTAACATATGTGAGATTGTAGGTCATCCAGTGGTTGAGTGTCCATTCAATCTTAAGAACAAGCGACATCAAACTTTGGCCATACAATAAGAAAAACAGCCAAACCCAAGAAGGAATGGACAAGCTGCAACAAGTGGTGGATACAGGAATAACCGGCGGGGAGGAAGACAAGGAGGCCAGAGCCGATTGCAATATGATGTTGACGGCCGACCAGTTATTCAATGTCGGAACTGTCAAGAATGGGGCCATTTCGCAAAGAATTGCCCCAAGCCACAGAATGCAGGAAACAACAATCGTGGAAAGAATACCATGCAGATGTGCAAATGGTGTGGTCCAAGCAACCACACGGAAGCTAATTGCCCGAACAAGGCAAGTACCAGTGGAACACAAAATATAAACCTGATTGGCATAGGAGAGGTGGAGGAACTAAAGAATGAAGTCCTAGCTGTAACAAGAGCACAGACCAGGAAGATGGAGGAGTACCCGAATCCTGCCAAGGAGAAGGCACGATGGCAGGAAGCCCAAGAGATGATAAACACAGAATTAGCCAAGGAAAAACGAGATCAACTAATTCTGGAGAAAGTGTTGAAACGACCGGAGATCGTGCAGAAGGCAACAGTGGAAGGCTTGGTAACGGAGGTACTGAACACGAAGGTGGAGATGAAAGTCGCCAACCTGTTTAGCATTTTACCGGAGTTGTATGCTAAGATCGGAGAAGTCATTAAGAAGAAGGATGAACCTCGATAGGTAGCAACTATCAAGCATGACCAGTTCATCGATCCAACAATCCTGATGATTGAAGTAGGGAAGAGGTCAGCTATCGTTCAAATAGGAGTTTTGGACCATAGGCTTAATCAGGTAATTGTTGACGGAGGATCGAGTGTGAACGTAATGCCAGAAAAGACTTGGCGGATAATTAGGCAACCCTCCTTACGATCTCCGACCTTTAAGTTATATGGAGCTGACCAGTATGGAATCGAGACATTGGGTGTTTTAATGAACAAGAAGATACGCATAGCAGATCAAGACTTTGTGTTAGATTTTGTCATTATTGCTATGCTGAAGTCCGCATACGATGCACTTCTAGGACGAGGATGGCTGAGAGCAGCCAAAGTTAACCATAATTGGGAGAAGGAAAGATTATATTTCAAACAAGGGCAACACAAGTATATCATTAATCTGAAGAATCATACGGTGAGCCAAGATATAGCAACTTCAGATGATTCGGGGTCCTCTTCATCAGATGGTGAGCCAGGATATGAACCCGACGAACAAGGAGTGTTGGAACTTGATAACTGCATGGAGGACGAATATGACTAGGACAAGGGTCTATTACACTGGAAGATGGAAGATTACAAAGTTTTCCCTCCCCAATGTCTGTGCATGGAAGCGAAAATAGAGACCAAAAGGGATGAGGCGCAAGAACCTGGAAAAGAAATTAGTAACAAAAGAATGAAAGCAGCAAATAAGGACAAGGAACGAGAGAAGTGGACATTTCCCAAGAACTTTACAAAATTTACGATGGGAGAAGCAGTCATTGAGGATAAGCCAACCCACCCCATCGCAGTACTAAAAGCAGCAGATGAGCCTGAGGCAATCAAATATGAAGGTCCGAAGATGGTTCAGGTAAACTTGGGAGAAGAGGGTGAAGAGAAAATGATCAAATGTGGAGATGATTGGGATCCAGTCCTCAAAGCAACAACAATTAAGATTTTTATGGACTACAAGGATGTTTTTGCTTGGACGTATAGAGACTTGAAGGGAGTACCACCCGAGCTTTGCGTACACAAGATTTCTCTAATAGAGGGCGCACAACCAGTAAGAAGGCGTCCTTACAGGATGAATCCCAAATATGCAACAAAGGTGAATGCCGAAATCGAAAAGATGCTAGATGCACGCATTATATTCAAGGTTACGACAAGCGAGTGGGTTTCACCAATCGTGATCACTCTAAAACGAGAAGTAGATAAAATCCGAATCTGTGTGGATTTTAGAAGTTTGAATGTCGTAACTATAAAATATCCCTTCCCAATCCCATTCACAGACTCCATACTCGAAGAAGTAGCCGGGCACGAGATCTATTCATTTTTGGATGGATTCTCGGGGTATAATCAGATCAGCATAGCGAAAGAAGATAAGTTGAAGACTACTTTCGTGGTAGAGAACGAAATATATGCATACAATCGCATGCCATTTGGCCTATGCAATGCGCCCGCTACTTTTCAAAGGATCATCTTATATATCTTTGATAAAATGTCCACAGGGAATTTTAAAGCCTTTTTAGATGATTGGTCACTGTATGGAAAGACGCAGGAACATCTAAAAGCTTTGGAAGAATGTATGGGTTTATGTAGGAAAGCACGAATGACACTAAACCCAAATAAATGTGTCCTGTCGGTGCCATACGGGAAGCTAGTAGGGCACATAGTATGCCAAGAAGGATTGAAACCGAACCCAGACAAAATACGGGTAGTGTTACTAATGGAGGAGCCACATGACGTGAGCTCAGTTAAAACTTTCCTGGGAACTATCGGATACTATAGGAGGTTTATCCAAAATTGTGCATTGACGTCTCATCCACTAGACGCGCTTACACGGAAAAGTGTCCTATTCAAATGGACAGAGGAACACAAGGTGGCCTTCGAAGGATTGAAAGGACACTTGGTGAAAGCACCTATCCTGGTTTACCCTAACTGGGAGAAAGAATTCCATGTGCATGTAGACGCCTCAAACTTTGCGATTGGATGTGCATTAGCACAAGAAGGTCAATTTGGATTGGATCAGCCCATATACTTTGCAAGTAGGCTATTGTCAAGAGCCAAAAAGAATTATAGTACGACAGAGCGAGAAGCATTGGGAATGGTGTATTCGGTGCAGAAATTCAGACACTATCTACTGGTGAACCCTTTTGCTTTCTATGTAGATCACCAGGCTCTGTTATACTTAATCAATAAACCAACAATCTATGGGCGAGTGAGTCGATGGCTCGTCACCCTGCAGGAATTCATGTTTAGAGTGGTAGTCAGACCAGGGAAGAAACACGTAATAGCGGATCAGTTGTCAAGGATTCGCTCAAGGGAACCTGCAGAGGGAGGAATACCGGATGAATTTCCCGATGCACAGTTGTTTATGATTAATGCTATACCGGGGTGGTATAAGCATATCGGGGAATATCTGTCGACAGGGAAGTTGCCAGACAAGTTGACGGCAGCAGAGCGATGAAAGGTAATTACGAAGTCCGCACCCTTCACCTTGATTGCAGGACTGTTGTATAAGATGGGGGAGGATCAGATACTTCGATGATGTATAATGGAAGAAGAAGTACAACAGACCCTGAGGGAGACACACGAGGGACTGGCAAGAGGACACATGCGACCGGATGCGACGGCAAGGAAAGTGTTGTTGGCAGGTCTATGGTGGCCCACCCTCTTTCACGATGCTAAACAGTTTGTGACAGCATGTAATACGCGCCAAAGAACAAGGAAACCATTCAAAAGAGACTTCATGCCACTACATCCGTCGCAGCCTCAAGAACTGTTCGAAAGATGGGGGTTGGACTTTGTAGGTCCTCTAAAGACAAGTCGAAGGAGGAGATGCCGATACATCGTAGTTGCAACGGAGTACCTCACAAAATGGGTCGAAGCAAGGGCTTTACCAAACAACTCGGCAAGAAGCACGGCTCGCTTTTTGTACGAACAAGTAATTACAAGTTTTGGGATACCTCTACAGCTGACAAGTGACTGACGCGGCCATTTTGTGAATGCAATTATAAATAATCTAACGGAGGAGTTCAGGATCTTCCACTCGCTATCAAGTTCGTACTACCCGAGAGCAAACGGGTATGCAAGACATGTGGAGGAGAGGGAGCCGACTAGGAGGAAAGACTACCAGCAGTTCTATGGGCGTATAGAACAACTTTTAAGCCAACCACAAATAACACACCTTTTCAACTGATGTACGGGCAAGAAGCAATGGTACCAGTTGAATTCCTTGTACCAAGTTTGAGAGTAGCAATCGACAGCCGGTTGAGTGAAGAAGAAAGTGTCCAGGAGCGACTGACAGCCTTGGTACAATTGGACGAGAAACGGGTGATGGCTCAATGGGCAATGGAGGTAGCTCAGAAGAGAAGGAAGTTCTGGCATGATAAACACCTTCGGAAGATGGACTTGAAGGCTGGTGGACTAGTTCTCAAATACAACGGTAAGAGAGAACTCAAGCCGGGGAAATTAAAACCCTGTGGCTTGGACCCTTCCAGGTGGATGAAATACTAGAAAACGGGGCAATTAGACTAAGGAAATTGGATGGAACATTATGCCCCGAGGTAATCAATGGTTCCAAGTCGAAGGTATATAAGCCACGTGCGGAAGTCAACATGATTAACTCGGAACAAACGGGAACTTCCGAACGGAAGAAGAAGATTCGGGCACACAACCTTCCGAAAACAACGAGCAGGGTAGCGTTGTTTGAGGGGACGAAACGCATAACCTGGATTGGTTGTTTGGGAGTGAGGAAGAGCAATCAATGGAACTCTCAAGTAACAACGAAGGGGACCGACTCCAAGTCATGACGGAGGTCGCTCAATAGGAGTTTCTGGAAGAAGATGAACAAGATGGAGTTAGATTGGTGCAGCGAATGAGTGAAAACACATCGGCTGCAGGAGGAATATGAAACTCTGAGACAGTACAACAAGCAGCTACGGGAACAGGTGATCCAGGAATTGGACACAACCATGCACAGGGTAAATGAAAGGCATGAAGCTCGCCTAGCAGAGTGGGCAGAGCTGAATCAGAGGGAACCAAGAAACAATGCAACAGGGAACCCTTCGGAAAGCAGTTTATTCTACTTGGAA
Source organism: Wollemia nobilis (assembly GCA_028583015.1). Lineage (NCBI taxonomy): Eukaryota > Viridiplantae > Streptophyta > Pinopsida > Araucariales > Araucariaceae > Wollemia > Wollemia nobilis. The sequence goes on from JAQPPZ010000523.1 coordinate 30,785,380, forward strand.
GAATAACAGAAAGTCGTGACAAGTCCAAGGGAACATAGAAGGGGAAAAGCAAAAGTAACTGCTGCACTTTCTAGGAGTTCTTCTTCAGCCTCGCTAAAAATTGTGTTAAATCCAAAAGAATCCTCAAGTAGAGAAGCAGCAAACTTTCAGCAAACAAGAGATTCTCCAAAAAGACCCAGGAGATGGGAAGCAGGACAAAGCTCGACTACTAAATATCACATAAGTAGGGAGGAAGTGGCAGCAATAATACGGAAGGATATAGAAAAAGTACCTGAAAAAGCAAGAACTGGAGGGCGGTTGGAAGACTCTAGCAACGACGATAATCTACCGCGGAACCCAGATATCCCAGTTGCCAGCCCTAATCCAGACAATAGAAGACAAAGGGAGGAAGATCGCAGTCGGCAAGCGGGTGTCAGATTTCTGGAAACTGCGCAAATAATTGAAGACGATGCTTCACTCAGTCCACAAGATGAATACAACGGAGGATTGAACGAGTATGTTATACCAGAAATACCACCGCCTCGTGCATGGAGAACACCTTATGTTGGAGCCATGAGAAGCCCAACTGAACAGGAGGAGGTAGCTAGGTATCGGATGGCTGCACTAGATTTACGACAGCATAGAAGAGAAGTACGAAGATTGCAGCAAAGGGTTCAAGAAACTTCGGTATGGCCACTCAATACGGGAGGAGATGGAAATGACTCAAGTACCGACTCGGTCTTTTCAGAAGAGTACCGGGAGAATTTGGCTCATTGTACCATGCAACGACAATTTGAGCAAAGGAGATGGAGACGAAGACTGATGAGAGCCGATAGGAGAATGAGGATCTTGCAACAACTACCACCTGAGCCAAGAACACAACCTACAAATGAGGCTCGTAGCAGAGACAGCAAGGAACCCCGATAGTACCTGACCAAGGGAGGAGCGTGATTGACCTCCATCCCGGTAGCTTGAGAGGAAGAAATTCCCCTCTCGCTACCAATAGGTCGACTGGTTCTCAGTTTGGACCGCGAGGCCCATCTAAGAACTTAGCCCAAGTCAACCCATCACTTCTTGCTCCTAAGAATAGACCGAGAGGTCCATCTCAGCGAGCTCATAGGAACCTAAGACGTCGTCAGGAACGACTGAGGGACCTACTGAATCTCGGGCAGCTGGGAGTACAGCAGCCCAACATTAGGGAGATTCGATCGGAAAGAGGCCAAGGACGCGGTAACCAGGTCCGCGGAAGGAGAGATTGGGATAGAAACCCCAATATAGAATGCAGGAATCAAGCACAAGCAGTTGCAGGCAATGACCAAGGTCGAGGACGAGGCCTGAGAAATAGACGGCCCCACCAAAATAGGGAGCAGCAGAGAAGACAACAGCCCAGGTCACATGAGCTTGATCAACAGATACAGGAAGGGGTGATATATAATTATATGGACGATTGTTTAATAATGCGGCGGAAAAACGGAACGACTGAACGGATTCCATGGGTACCTGCTCACCCCGAACATCCGACTCCTGGAAGCAGACACCGAGCAAGTGTAGCAGAACCTAGTCACCAAGGGATTGCTGAACCGGGATAGGCAAATATACAAAGGGTGGAGGATTGGATAGAACAGATTCGCCAGATAGCAGCAAGAAACCAACAAGAGGCTAATAATAATGATGGGCGACAGGTAAATAACCACCAAGTTGAAGAGTTGGAAGTACGACAACAATCGGGGGAAGTCCGACAACCGGACTGGCGTATGATTCCACGAAGAAGAGAAAGACACCAACATCAGCCATACCCAAAAACTGCTCCAAGTCAAAATAATACAAGAAGACATCAGAGTACGGAAGAATTTTATAGTGAAAGTTCGGAAGAACAGAGTCGTCAAGGGCAAAGGGAGACGTCAGACGGCTGTGAAATGCGTATTGGCATGGCCATACGATTCACCCAGCAGCGTTAAACAATAGACGTCTAGCCAAATTTTGAAAATAAAATCAAAAAATAAAATAAAAATTAGAAATAGTCAAAAGCCAACATAAAAAGTCAAAAAGGAAAAAGACGAAATAGAGAAAAAGACGAAATAGGGAAAAAGGCAAAATAAGGACACCTAGACGTCCAGGAAGGCCGACGTGTCGCGCATACATGCAAACAGGTAGTTGGAGCGGTTGAGGAACGGTTGGGAGAAAAACTATATAAGGAGGAGAAGCTTCATTCTTCTCACATCGCTTTCAAGTGACAAGGAAGAGCACGAGAAGGAGCAGAGCGCGCGACAGAAGAAGCAGGAGTACGCAGACAGTGTTGCAGACGGCTAGGGCAAAGGACGACGGCTGTTGACGGCTGACGGTAGGTGGAAATAGGAAGTTTCTCAAACGAATAGACACCCAGACGGGTTGGACCTGACGTCCAGCCGGCAAGACGTCTACACTTGACGTCGGACGTCTGCATCTGACGTCCAGACTGCCAGACGGCTGCACCAGACGTATAGCAAGACCTGAGGTCCAGACTGCCAGACGGCTGCACCAGACGTCTAGCAAGACCTGACGTCCAGACTGCCAGACGACTGCACCAAACGTCTAGCCAGACCCAACGGCTGGACAGGGCAGACGGCTGGACAGGGCCAGACGTCTACAGGAAAGAGACGCCCGTCGCAGCTGACGTCTGTTGAACCAGACGGCTTGGATACCTGACGTCTAGGGCCATTAGGTGTAACAAGGGAAACATGAGGACATCACAGCATAAAGGCGGAAAGACCTCTGCACGGAGTAAACCTGAACCGGACTCAGTGGTAGCCAAGCGGTTACGGCACCAGCAGGAGGTTGCAATGAGAAGTCAGATCAGAAGTACGAAAGCTGGATAGTCGAGGGGGAGAAGAGAAGCAGCGGAAGTGGCAACCCGTCGAGGTAAGGAGATTCACCCAAGTGGAAAAGTACCAATTCCAATAGAGGAGATGACCTGGGTCCGTCCGACAGGAGATTTTTGCCGACAGTGGTGGGCAGATGTACCCAGGGATCATCCGGTGAAATCCAAGATTAAGGAAGCGAGGGTGCATTTTATTTTGCAAGCTCCTCACTTTGACCGGGAGATTTTTAAGGAGTATCTAGTGCAGATGTTGGAGACTTATGATGAGAGAAAGCACAACAATCTGGTAGAGATAGACGGTACAGCACTAGAAGTCGAATTCACTCCCGAAGCTTTCCAGCACACTTTCGGACTTCCTTTGAAGGGTCAACCAGTGTTGAATGAAAGAGATTTGAAGAAGACGACGGAGCTGATTATGAGTGTGACCAATCTGACAAAGGAAGAAGTAGATGTGATGCTCCATGTTCACGGCGGAAGAGGAGTCAAGCAGACACAACTCCGGAATGAAGGATATGAAGTGATAATGAACGTGATCATGTCTAGGCTGTCAGGAGAGCAGCGAAGTTCAGATCTGCCAATTTGGCTGATTCCGTATTTACAAGGACTAGAGCGGGGAGAACAGTATGATTGGGCAACGTATCCATCCAACCGGATACAGCCATTTCTGTTAAGAACAACAAAGAACTTCTCGATGACGTTCCATGCAATTGGACTGATTCTGGATGTGGCAGCAAGCGCAGAAATTTCTATTCCAGACTTTGAGGCTTCCAAGGACGTCCCACCAAAAGGACCATCCATCTGTAGGTGGATAGAGTCGCAAACAGCCAAGAAGGCGCCAGCAAAGAAGGCAAGGGTAAAGCAAATTTCGTACAAACCACGTTAGGAGAAGCTGGTGGCTAAGCCAGAAGGGGAGGATAAGGGAGCCACACGGACTCGGGAGCCGAAAGTACAAAAGCAAAAACAGGCCCAATCTCCAGATGAACCCAGACAAAAGAAGAAGGGGCGATTTGATGTGCCTCCACGGAATCTCTCGCAAGAAGCATTAGAAAAGATAGCGAAGAATCTGGAAGTAGCTCGTAATCGGGAACTGCAGCCGAGAGAAGAACCTGAGTTTTCCGCAACAGCTACCAGGCAGGATACTGGGACAAGTACAGCTAACCCAGTTGGAACAGAGGAGAGGATTGTCGTAGAAGAGCACACAGGTTGTATGGGTTCACCTGATGTATCTGACAGACCAGTGGCAAGACCAACCGCATTGGCAGATATGTTGAGCACAATTTCTATTGAGGAAATGTTTGCAACAGCAGAAAAGATAGCAACAGCCAGGAAAGCTGCAAGAATCAGTGGTAGCTCTGGAGTAGAAGAGGGACTTCAACCAACAGTTACAGAACAATGGGAGAAAGGAATAGAAGAGCCCACAAAGGAGACACCAATAGCGAATCCGAGCGTAGATATTACCAAGGATGGAAAAGAAGTCACCGGAATGGGTAGACCTGGAGAAAAATGAAGAACAAGACAAAGAGGACAGTGAAACCTTGGGACAGGCTACAGGAAGCCCATCTGTTCACCAGCAAGACAAAGGCAAAGCAAAACTCTGGGAGGCTGAACAAATTGATGCTTGGTCCCAGGAGATTCTCCTAAGCTTACCAAATTTTATGGATCCCTTCGACGAGATGGATGAAAATGCAGCACTCTATTTGCAGAAACTGGCAAAAGTAATGCAGAGTCTGAGTTTGCAGTTCAGCAACGCCTGTATGGGCCAATCGAATAAATGGCAAGGCATGGTGGAAGAGGAACTTGACCGATTTGTTCAATGGGCAGTTCAGGGACCTTGGCGAAGAGATATTTCCAAAAATTATGCAAGGCAACCCTGGTCACTATCTACATCCCGAGTGCAATCAATGGAAGATGTGGCAGAATTGCCAGACAGGACACCGAGTCTCTATTGTGAGACCGAAAAGATTTATGTTTGTGGCCACGGCAAGAATCCACCACAGGCCACGGAGCACGGCACGCAAGTAGAAGTAGTGCCAGAACTATTGCCGATGTATACACAGCTGAATTTTCTCGCACACTTGTTACAGTGGCTGGGCGAGGGAATCAAACACATCAGTACAGCTAAGGACATCATGGAGCAAGAGGTTACACAGGCTCTGTTGGAGAAGGATAAACTCTTTGCTGAGGGCATGCAACGCATGGAAAAAGTCCACGAAGGGGTGAAGGAGGTAAATGCAAGTTTACAAGCTGAGTTGGTAGACAGGGATCTGAAATTACAAGCAGCAACGGAGGAGATAGACCAACTCAAGAATCAGAAAGAACTGTTGGTTAAACAGGCAGCCTCATTTGCAGTCAGTAGAAGTCAGCAAGAGCAAGCTTGGGCTCAAGAAAGGGAAAAACTGTTGAACAGAAATACAGTCTTGGAGGAAGAATTGCGGAAGGCAAAACAACAATCAGGGGCACCAACAACTTCCCTTTCAGAGGAATTGTTGAAGGATATGTTCCGTAGCAGGGAAACAGAACTACTGACAAACCTGAAGAAGACCGAAGAGGGAGCAAATACCTTGGAAGTCGAATGGGCAAAATATTATAACTATGCCAAAAGACTCAAGGAGTAACGGGACCAACACCGTCAAAGCCTTCAGGACTACGAACAAGCACAGAGGGCTGCTACACCAACACAAGTACAACAAACTGAGGCTGGAGCTTCAGCATCGGAGCGGAGAAAGTCGCTGAGGACATCGACTTCTTCGAAGGGGAGGATAGATGTTGACAGCAGTTCTAAGCCCTAGGACTGACTGGCACATCCTCCAAACAATTTTGAATGTAACTGAACAATTTTGAATGTAACTGAGCAATTTTGTCTAAGTGTTGACATCAGACGTCCAGTTTGTAAGTCAGACGTCCAGTCTTGCAAGTCACCAGACGTCCAGTTTTGTCAGACGTCTGGGCTGACTGTCAGACGTCTAGACAGGCCGTCAGACGTTTGGTCTGACTGCCAGATGTCTAGTCTAACTGCCAGATGTCTGGGCTAGTAGCGTGACGGCTAGTTAGCATAGGTTAGACGTCTGATTAGTTATTAGTTAAAAGAATTGGTTTTGGAATTGGTTGGGGAAGTTGGGGAAGTTGGTTGGGATAACCAACTTCCAGCCCTATAAATACCCCCTTTTTAAACATTTGTAAATCATCAAAGATAGGCAGAGAGAGCACAGACTTTGTCTGAGATCACCATTGTATGCTGTAATCGTGATTGAAACATAATACAAAGACTGTTATTCTGATCCATATTCTGCGTATGCATTGAGTGTTGAGTTGAGTTACAGGTTGCTGCCATTAATGGAGTTGTTGTAGGTTTGAAGCATTAATGGCTATGTTGCAGGTTTCCAGCTGGTGAATTATTGTTGTGTTATGGCGGTTGAGCGTTCACTGAGGCCTCACGTCTAGCCGGACATCTGATCACCACCAGACGGCTAGTCGTCAGCCCCTTCACCCGACGTCCAATCATAACCTGACGTCTGACTCCAGGACGTCTAGACCAAGCGTCTGCACTTGTCTATCCAACGTCTGGACCCTTGACGGCCAGAGTTAGCCTGTCAATTAGACTATTTGTTACCTTGCCTAACCCTGATACTAATTGTCATCACTCGTATCGGGAATGTACCACCCTTGTCTACAGGCTGGACACAAGGGTTTCTCTTCAATTTCTAATCCACATTGTACCAGTTCATCTTTAAAATGGGCAATCATGGGTTTGTTCTTATCTACTGAAGCTTCCAAGAGGAGTCGTTAGTGTCCCCATCAATGTGGCAAAAATGGTACTTGGAATTCTTTTGTGTTATAACCTCCCCTCATTTGCCTCCTTACTGACATATTCAACCCCCTGTTTACTTTAATCATAGGTCCTGCTGTCCTCTATAAAAGATTCAATATTCGACACTACTCTGTATTACATTTGCAGAAGAATATATAGAACAATTACATACTTTAGATAGATAACTACTAATAACACCAAATCATACTAAAGTTAACTAGTAGAATCAACTGAAACTATAATATGAAATGCCGATATACATATCATACCGATATACCAGATTTATTCTTACATCCCCCTTCATGAGTAAACCGGATACACCACGAGGTTTAGTCATTAACTCGCGTACAAGCAGCCTTTATAAGGTCTTACTTCCAAACATCTAACACAATGGGTCTTACGACAACCATGCATCTTCTAAAGTGTTCCTACGACAATCATTTCATCTCACCAAACTACATGGGTAACCAACCATTGCAATCACCAAGTCAACTAGGCAATGACGTTGAATACAAGCTTCAATCAGGATGCACAAATATATTGGTGTCAAATTTCGGTCAACAAACACGAACATCCAAACATGAAGATGTCAAATTCCGGACAATGATCACCAAATCCTACACACTAAATTGTGGAGATGTCACATGCCAAACAATGGATACTGAGACAATACTGGAGACTAAACTTAGAAGCACAGTCGTTTACTCACGTACACGCATGCCTTTATAAGGTCTCACTGCCAACCATTTGCCAACCATGCATCTTCTAGAGTGTCCATATGGTCAACATTCCATCTCACAAAATTGCATGGGTAACTAGACCCTGCAATTGCCAAGTCAACTAGCCAATGATGTTGAATATAAGGTTGAATCTAGATGCATAAATATACTAGTGTCAAATTTCAGACAACAAACACCATCAAAAAACAAAAATGTTAAATTCCGAACAATGATCATCAAAATCCTAGACACTAAATTGTGGAGATGTCACATGCCAAACAATGAATACTGAGACAATACTTGAGACTAAACTTAGAAGCAAACTCATTAACTCACGTACAAGCATGCCTTTATAAGGTCTTACTACCAACCATCTACCACAATATGTCTAGATTTTTGTTACGAAATTTTATTCTCATTAATAGAAACCATTCACCAATATGTAGAAATATCAAATCATTCATCCAAAAATAATTATCCACAATAACAATCCACACAAGAGACAAAGATAGATAATACTCTTAGGGTAGGGAAACACCAATAATACTCCTTAACGAAGGAAAACTCCATAAGATCTCCCAAGATGAGTGTGCCACTTAAAGAGGACAAAGTCCCATAAGCCACTTCGTGGGTAAGGACGATTACAATAAATATTCCATATGATTGATCTCAATGATGATTACATTGATAATATCCCTTCTTTATATACCCATCTTCTAATTCTACTTTGGGAAGTTGACTACTAAACCTTCTTCCCACTCATTACTATAATAGAATATAATATTATAATCAACCTTAGGTTATGTGTAGCCCATGCCAATTATCCTTGATACCCTTATATAATATAATATCATATCCCCATAAACCTATTCTTAGGTACCATAACATTCCACCCTCAATACAAAACTTTTGTCCTCAAAACATGAGAAGAAACTAAATGATATGATCTTCTAAACAATGTTGACAACTGGTACCGATCTTTATCATCCATCCATCCAAGTGAAATCTTGATTGGTAGTGGTGAATATGCAAGCTTCCATTGTGCCACTTGATTATCCATAACTGCTATGTTGGCTCCTGTTGGTTACGAATCTGCCATGAGGAAAGGATTTTGGGTTAATGCGCCCAGATTCGCCCACTAACATGAAAGGCCGGAAGGAAGAGATGCCTTCCGAGCCAATCTCCGGAGAAGGCCGGCTCCTTTTGGGGGGGTTTTCTGATTTAAGCTAAGAGTGCAAGAAAGAGATAAATGTACAGAAAGAATATACAAATATACTTGGAGGTTGGTGGGGGGGAACTAACAGTACGGCAACCAGCAATCACCAATACTTACTGCATTACAAATATAAAGCACGACTGAGAACTGCAAAATCTAACGTATACTTCCGATACCTAAGCAGTGTACGCACGGCTACAACGGCTCCCTAACGGACATTCCCTACAAGGAACTAACAAAGACGGCAACACGTCAATCACCACCTACGGACACTAACATGGGTAGAAAGCAATCATAGAGATATCGGAGCTCGGTATATGTGTCGTGTAGAGAATTTAACCGCACAGCCTTCAATGGCTCCCTAACGTACATTCCCTACAAGGAACTAACAAGACGGCAGCCGCACCAATCACCGGACTACGGACCAAGGAACTTAACACACAACCGATGAAACTGCTACTACATCTATTCTATGTATCCTTTTAATTAATGAAGTACGTAGGGTGCTTTAAACAAGCAATGCTAGAGGCACCCGATCACCAAATGCTGAAATGAATCAACGAGCCGTGACACAAAGTTAGCCTAAGGCATGAATATAAAGAAAGGCAAGGATAAAAAATGTAGAGGCAGTAACGCAACCTGTGCATACAAATTATATTTATAAGCGTAAGCACGGTTACATTGGTTCCCTAATGTACATTCCCCATCCACACCTTTACAATGAATTCATGGTGGGCTTTTATAGCCCGAGTCCCTCCCGTTACATTAATGGGCACAAGGTCCCAGTCAAACATAAGCTGACAAAAGCGGCGAAAGAGCCGCAAATGCCGACCTTTTGTCGGACCGGACCGTACCCGCAACATGGTCTTCCTGGAAGCTGGACGGCTACGTGGCGGTGTGTTGGGCAGAACTTCAATCTGGCAGTGATGCGGGTAGCTGGAGCAGGTAGAACCTCAGATCAGCTTTGAATGAGGCTACTGGCACAGGCAGTGCAGCCCATGCTCGTCCTTTTGCTCGGCACGTCTCGGCTCAAATCCCGAAGCTGGACACTTGTCAGATGATGGGTGATGCTGTTTGACACGTGTCTGCCTTGGAGGGCAGTCTATCCATCTTCGCTTGGGATCGGAGCACCTCGGGATGCGCGGGCAGAACACAGTGCAGTCGGGAAGGCCTTCATGCCTTAGATGCTTTTCTGAGTTTGTTTCCCATCGCGCACTCGTCAAGGGCGCACTTCGACTTCGCTGCGAAGTCGGGCTGCGCACAGGTGGAAACTGGTGTCTGCCGCCGTACGCACTTTGTCATTTTCTGTCAGCCTGCCAGTTGCAAGGTGCGCCCAGAAAGTGGGGCGAAGTCAGACTTCGCACCAAAACTGGGCAAAGTGCGCACCGCACCCAGATCGGGCGAGGCGCACTCGCACCAAACGGGCAGTGCGAACTCGCACAGAGGGAGGGACGACAAACGGGCAGTGCGCACTTCGCACCAAAACGGGCGAAGTGCGAACTTCGCACCAACACTTAGCCATTTTTCGGTAACTTGCTGGAAAGTTGAAAAATCAACTGGGGAACTCCGAGAAAAGGGGGGGAAGAAAGAGAATGCGGGAAAGAAAAGGAAAGGGAGAGAAGAAGGGAGGAAAATAGAGGAAGAGGGAAAAGAAGAGCAGCACTGTTACAATACTGAAGACATTGCACCCCGTGCAAAATGTGACAACATTTCTGGCGGCTCGCGGGGTGTCGAGCTCGCCTCGGCGCAAAGAATCCATGCCTTCATCCTTTGGGTGCAGAGGAACTTGCCTCCCCTGCCTTTTGCTGCTCTAGCTGTTCTCCTTGCGGCAACTGTTCTTCAGATTCATCTTTGTCAGTTGCCTCCTCAGAGTTACCTTCCGAAAGCTCTCCATCTCTTGCTTCTGCCTCGCAGATGCGAGTGTATGCGGCCTGGGCTGGGCGCCAGGCTTCTGCTTCAAATGGCCGGCGGTCAGCTACATCTTCTAATGCTGCGTGGAAAGCAGCGACCGCATGCAGGTCGATGGTGAGGTATCTTTTTTCTAACTCCTGGAAGTAGGAGCTGATCTTGGAATATTTGGACACCATCCGAGTGACCTCGATTGTCTTGAATTGGCTCACCCAGCTATCAATTTCAGCTGTATCTGCTTCAAAGGACTGCCAATTCCTTTTCACCCGATCTAGGGTGAGAAGCTCGCCATTCTCAACAAAACCTGGGCACCCTAGTTCAGAAAGAGCGTGAAAGGGGGCCAGACAGATATCTCTTTCATGTCCGAATGCATCAAGCATTCGTCTGGCAACTCTCACCTCTTCAACTTTTTTGAAATATTTGTGCAAGGTCACCCTTGCACCTGCCCATTCTGCAGCGAATGAGGACACGGGAGAAAATTGGAGGCCGTTGCGCTCGCGCTCCTGAAGATTTACCGCCAGGTCCAGCCATTGCTTCGCCTGACGTTCGGCCTCCTCTACCACAGGCTTTCCCGGCGTAAACTTCTTGAATTCTGGATGCGAAATCCGTAACTGCCATCGCCTTATAGGTGTGGGGCTTGCATTCCCGCAAAGCAAACCAGCCTGCATTTCCTTAACCTTTGTCTTCGAAAAGACCGTCGCTTGAGATGCTCTCTCCGCAAGTTGCGATCGCGCTCGCTTCAAAGACTCTTGGAGCCGAGAAATCTGCTCCGAGGCCGCTTGCTTTTCGGCTGCGGCTTGTTGCCGAGAAGCGGCCAGCCGGGCTTTGAGTTCATCTATTTCTTGCCGCGCCGTCTCCAGCCTGCTCGCTGGACCTAGACAGTCCTCTTCAAGCTGCCTTGTTTTATCCCGCAACCCGAAAAGTTCTTCCTCGCTCCTCCGTACTTTTGACAAAGAGACTGTCAGCTTTGCGCATAATCGACTGAATCTGATATTGCTTGTTAATGTCGTCAAAGCTCTTCTCCTTTGTCTGGAGCTCGTAGTCCGCCCTGGTCATTTCCCGGAGAGGCTTCTTTACTTTTGGGATTATTTTCTCTGTTGTAATCACTCTCCTCTCGAAATTGTACTTTGCGCGTTTTACCGGGGCGGCTATCTCTTCAGGTCTCCTCCGTTTCAGGTTCTGGAGGAAAGAGACAGAATACTCTACAGCTCTCGTTGCCAGGGGCAAGTCGTCTGTATTCTGGAGGTCGTCCATGAAATCTGGTTCCCCCAGCCTAGGGTTCTGCTGAGACGTCTCTCCTGCGGGAATGGGATCAGGAGGAACCGGACAGACCTTGGAAGAATCGGCCGCTTGTGGGGGCGACCGGGAAATGGAGATGGGAGCGGCTGATACTGTGAGGGTTTGAAGCGGCTGAGAAGGTGGATGTGACGGTGAATGGACGGCCTCAGCACTAACTTCAGGCGAAGGGTTTGGAGTTGTGCTCAGAGAAAGAGAGACGTTAGGGTTCTGAGCAAACTGATCAAAAGAATGGGGGCCGCTAGAAGGGCGCGGAGACGGGGAGGGGGATGCGGTCATAACTTGCTCGGATTGAGCGGGAGACGGAGTGGGAGTAGGACTGGATGAGACCAAAGAGACAGGGGCAGCAAACGTACCTGCGGGCTCCGCCTGAGCCGATGCCGGATGGATGTCTGTGCTTCTGATTTCGGCGGCTGGCTTGGGACCGCCCGCAGGAACCGTCTCTCGCGGCGGCAGGACGCGGCCGCGGCTCGCGATCGGTCGCCGCACTATCGTGCTAGGGTCGCCCGATTTTCTCAACTCTCTTCCGTTTCTTCTCTTCTGGAATAACAGTCGGATCGTGGGAAGGAGATGAAGCAGTGAAGCAGGGCGCCGATGCTCCCACGGTAAACTTGTACCGGGTTTGACTTGCGTAAGGTCCGCCGCAACCGGTCCGCCCTCCGACGGCGCCGGCGCTTTTCGTGCCTCGAGGGATTGCCTCGGCGTTGCCTTGACTAATTCTTTCGCCTTCTCGTGCGCCGCCTTGGAAGCCACGGGCTGCATTGGATCGACCTGGACGTCTGCTGGGCCCACGCTGGCAGTTGCCGAAGTGTACAACTGTTGGGAGGAAGACCCTCCTTTATAGTCCTCAAAGGGACCTCGGGGAACGTAACCTTGATATGCGAACGGCCGCCAGCTGTCATGATGCTGGTCATAGAGAACCGAAAAGTCGTCATCTACGGCCAGATTTCTCCTCGTGGACTTGTCGTGCTGCGTGCGGCATCTCATCTTCCAGCATTCAGTGATCTTTTCTTTAGACCAGCTTAAGGCCTGCTATCTTGGATAGGAATTTTTCTGAATCCTGGAGATGAGAACTGGTGGTCCGGGTTTCTCTTGGGGTCATATGTCGCCTCCTCGCAATAAAAATCCTGCCAGGGAGGAGAAGCTTCCATCAATTCAATTTCCCAGTCAAGGTCCACATGGACCACGTCGCATTTATCTTCGACTATGTCTGCCCGGGGGCAGAGATGTGCGAACTTTCCCCTTATTCCATACGGGTCATACTTCCAGCGTTGCGGCAACAAAACCAGGCCAATCCGGGAAAACTCCTGCTCAAGGTAGACATGCTGTCCTACCTCAAAAATCTCAACGTTTGCCCAGGAAAGAGGGTATTGAAAAATCTGTCCTCTCTTCTTTCCTAGGCCGAACTCCTCTTCAACATAGTCCATTTGTCGGGCAACCTCCATCCCGAACAGATGCTCCGAGCACCAGTAGGGCAGCAAATGGGGTTTGCCCTTGAATCCGTAGATTCCGACCACAATCCCTTGCGTCGCTCTGAAAACGTCCCCGAGCTTCTGATTCATCAAAGCGCTCGTCATTTCTCTCTGGGGCGGGGGATTTCGCTTTCGCCGAAGACTGACATGACGAATCCCATAAAGTTGAAGTTGAACTTGTAGTAGGACCCTTTCCGGTATAAGTCATCCATCCAGCTATAGACGGGCTGTGGCTCTCCCCTCTCGTTGACCTTCTTCAGGTTCGGGATCGGCATTCGGGGGTGCAAATGGTACAAACAAAGCCAGGCTAGAACAGAACTAAACCGAAAATCGGTGGACTGCTTCTTCTGAATCTTGACCAGGCTGGAGTGGATGGCGTATGCCAGCCAGTCTGCCCAGTCGAAAAAGATGGGACGCTTTCCGCTTCTCTCGTGCTGCCGGTTCGTAGGATTCTCCGCATAGGAGACATTCTCGCCAGCCGCTAGTTGGTACGGCTGTACCAGCTCATCAGAGTCGCAGCCAAGAATTGATGCCAAAATGGTATACAAGTACTTGCTCTGAAATTGTGCCAAGGGCATGGGGCCAGTTGGCCACTGTCCGGCTGCAAGCGGGGCGTTCAGCTCTGAATTGAGGAAATCCCTCATCCTTTTTGTTTGCGCGAAACGTCCCGCCTGCTCGCCCAAATTTATCTTTCTGAGGATGGTGCTGGAGTCATACTCCAACCCTGGGGCGAAAGCCGGCTGGACAGTCTCCCTGCATAGCGTGAACAAGGGTTTACCGCTGGAGCTGCAAATTTGCGGGTAACTGGTCTGTAGTGTCTGACAATTAGGTCTACCAGTTCCGGGCATTGGTGGACAGGAGGGCACAAGAATTTGAACAGATTGGATTTGTACGCCGCTCCGAAATGGTGGGAGGGCGAAACTTTGTCTGCCCAGCTCTCCACATTTGCCCGCAGCTTCGTCAAGCTCATAGAAAATGAGCCGTCCTTGTATCCCGCTAAGTAATTTAACGGAGGTGGTGGGGCTTGCCCACGCTGTACCTTTTTCGTCCGGGACTTTGACTTTCTTTCTGGCGGGGTTTCGCTTCTGAAAACGCCCGGCCGCGGTAAATCCTTTGGTTCGCCACTTCCGCTGGACTGCGCTGACACTGGCATCTTTCCTCTGTCCATCTCTCCGAATCAGCAATAATTACAGGTTCAGGTCGTCTGCAGCAGATTTCGCTGTCACAGGAATAATTAGCACCGTCCGAGGAATAATCTGTGCAGTCTGGAATGTTTGAAAACATCTGACCCCCTTTTCTAGATAAAGACAACGCCATAAATGCCGCGCAGGCGGGGGTAGGTCGGCTGAGTTAAGGTTCTTAGATGGTTGCGCAGGAGAATGTTTGGAAAAAGTGCACTCCGGCAGACGTGCCATGTTCTTTTGCTTGCACTTTCGTTGAGGAACGTGCAATCATTAATTTTGTCTTGGACGCTGCGCCATGGCTGACGTCACGGCCGAAATCAGGGCACACTGCTCAAGAAAGAACCATTGGTGCGGAAACCCACTTTGAAACGGTCGCAACGCGCCTTGGGCCCAGCTTGGGACCTTTTTTGGATATTTTATTCATTTTTTAACCTTTGCCCAAACTGGCCCAGAAAACGAGGCGCAGTCGGACTTCGCCCAAAGTTGGGCGCGACCCGACTTCGCCGGCGAAGTTCGAACTTCGCGCGAAGTGCGCGTTGGACTGTTCCTTTCCCCTCGCTTCCTTTGACTCGTTCGAATCGCGCAACTTGCACATTGAAGTGAGTCGGACTTCGCCCGACCTCCGCGCGAAGTGCGAACTTCGCGCGAAGTTTGCACTTCGCGCGGAGGTCGTGCGCAGTTCGGACTTCGCACGCAAGCCGGCCGAAGTCGGACTTCGCCCAAGGTTGGGCGCAGTCCGTCCTTCTTTGCTTTGCAGTCTTTTTTCTTTGAACAAGCTTCGCACTTGGCTGGCCCGAAGCCCGACTTCGCTGCGAAGTCGGACTTCGGCCAACACTTAGCCAATTTTTTTCCTTTTTTCCTTTTTTCTTCTTTCTTTACACAGCCGAACTTCGCCTCTCCCGAGGGCGACGACGGACTTCGCCGCGAAGTCCGTCTTTCTCTCCCGTGCCGCAGTTAAGCTCAAAATAATAAAAAATAAAATTAAAAGCTGAAAACCGGAAACTGTACATGCTGGGAAATGAAAAAGCATAAGGGAAATTTTTTACAAGGAAGGGCCACTCGGGCACCTTCAGCAGCGGTAAATTTTTAAGTGGAACCCGTTGACAGGGATAGGTAGGAGCTGACCCTCCATATCCCGCAGTACGTAGGCATTGAACTGGTTCACCCGGGCAATCTGATAAGGGCCCTCCCAGAGAGCATCAAACTTCCCGTGATTACCCGGCTTTGCTTTATATGAGTCCCACTTCAGCACTAGGTCCCCGATTTCGAAAACTCGAGCAATAGTGCCTTTTGCAAACCAGCCTTGAGTTGCAGCAATATGATCAGTGAAGGCCTGGTATGCACTTTCTCTGTCTTCTTCCAACCGCAGGAGTTGGCACAGTCTGTCGTCCACCGGGTCTCCGCTGCTCCTGTCTTCGTCCAACATCCACAGGGCAGGGATCTCAATGTGTGATGGCATGACAGCCTCTTTGCCGTAGACGAGCGCGTAGGGGGACGTTCTGAGGGATTTCTTAAATGCAACTCTGTCCGCCCACAGTGCCCGGTTCAGGAGCAAGTGCCAAGTCCGCTTGTTCCTTTCAATGGTCCTCCGGATGATTTTTAGGAGGTTTTTGTTAGTGGACTCGGCAAGGCCATTCCCTCGCGGGTAGTAATTAGAAGACATCTTGTGATAGATGCCAAGTCCGCGATGTACTCCGTGAGTACAGCGCCTACAAATCCCGGACCGTTGTCGGTCACAATCGACTCGGAACCCCGAAGCGGGTAATCGTGCTCTCAATGAACCCGATGACCGTTTCTTGGTCTCGCGTTCTTGGTCGGGATTGCCTCCGTCCACCGTGTAAAATAGTCGTGAGTCGTGAGAATAAACTTGTGTCCGGCGGAGGAGTTAGGAGAAATCACCCCAATGAAGTCTAGACCCCATTGCTGGAACGGAGTCTCGGCCCGAATCGGTTGAAGGGGCAGGGGTGCTTTTCTGTTTCGGCCAACAAACCTCTGGCATTGATCACATTTTGAACAGACCGCATGCGCGTCTCAGAACAGAGTGGGCCAATAGTACCCACCCTTATTATTTTTAAGGCCGTTGGCCTTGAAGAATGGTGACCCCCGTGCATCCCGGAATGAAAATCTCCGAGGACCCTAGGCTGGTCCGATTTTCTGACGCACCGCAACAGGATGCCGTCGATGTTTTTGAAGTAAAGCCCCTCGGGGCGAAGAGTGTACTTAAGTGCACCTAGCCGAAATCTCCTTCGTTGTGAGGCGTTCAGGTGATCGGGACATCTTCCGGTGCATAAGAATCTCACCAGTTCATCTGTCCAATCACTCCCCTCCGATAAGGAGTCGGCTAGGTAGATGCGTGTCGCTGTGTCCTCCCACTTACAGGCGGAGATGCCGGCTACAGCGCTTCGGGCCAATTCCTGACACAAGGCTCGGCCTCTGATAAGCTTGGTGGGCCGCACTTCAATGTCAAACTCCTGGATCTTGGCAATCCATCCCGCTCTCTTGTGACCCGGTTCTCCTTGTAAGATGAAGCTTCGAACATCCGGGTGAATCACAAAGACAGTGGTCTTGCTCTGGGAGACAAAATGCCTGAACTTTCGAAGGGACTTCATGACAGCATGAACCTGCCGCTCTATAAAATTGTACTTTTCTTCATGCGGCAGAATCACTTGGCTCAAGAACGCTATGGGGCGCTCCTCACCATCGTCTCCCTTCTGAGTCAGGACTGCAGCGTAACTTTCGGGTTCTCCCACTGCATACAGGATGAAGTCCTTGGAGTAGTCCGGGTTTGTCAACACCGGAGCTTGCGCAATTCGAGCCTTGATTTCCTCGAAGGCTTGCTCTCTCTCATCACTCCATTCGTAAGGTGTATCTTTCTTCGCAGCTCGGCCATAGGCTTGATCACCTCGTGCGAAGTCGGGAATGAACTTCCGCACGAAGTTAATCCGACCGAAGAAGGACTCGCAGCCCTTTTTTATCAATGGGGGCCGGCAAGCGAACGAGGGCTTCTCGCTCCGTCGGGGTCAATGGCGAGGCCTTCCTCGGAGATGACATGTCCCAGCAGCTTTCCTTCCTTCACCGCGAAGACGGACTTCTTCGGGTTTATAGAAATGCCGAATTCTCGACAACTCTCAAATATTTGCCGTAGGTGCGAAACATGATCTCCTCGTTGGTGAGAGAAAACGGTCATGTCATCGAGGTAGATGACAATAATCTTATTGAGCAGCTCTCGGAAGGCCAAGTCCATGGCCCTTTGGAACGTGGCACCAGCATTGGATAAGCCAAACGGCATGCGCTGATAGGCGAACGTCCCCCACTTCGTGGTAAACGCCGTCTTATGCTGGTCTTCGTCTTTGACCCAAATCTGGTTGTAGCCGGAAAATCCATCTAAAAGTGAAAATCTCTGGGCTCCAGCAACGATATGTAGAATCTGGTCGATTTGGGGAAGCGGATAGTGGTCCCGGAGGGAAGCCTGATTTAGGTTTCTGAAGTCGACACAGAGACGAATGTCGCCATTCTTTTTCCTCACGGGCACCAAATTCGCGACCCAGGATGAATGTTTGATGGGGTAGATGATCTTGGCCTCCAACATCTTCAAGAGCTCGGTCTTCATCATGGCCTCAATCTTTGGATTCACGGCCCTCTCGTTTCGTCGGAATGGCTTGGCGCCATCCTCTAGCTCAATGGTATGGCCGGATGACAGCTCTGTCATACCCCTCAAATCCTCGTAGCACCAAGGCCACGATGTCGGGGAACTCCCGGCACAATGATCCGATCCGCCCAAGTTCCTCCGACGTGCGACCTGCTCCGACCTTGATAGTTTTACCGGGTTCAAGTTCCAGGTCAGCATACTGCCTCGGGTCTACTTTGATTCTCGTGAGATATTGCTCGTCATTCTGATCAAAGAGACTTTCTAATGTAATCAGTCCTTTTGGGACATGATTATTCCGTAACTGTATCAACCCCTCATATTGCTCGTCATCAGGGTCTCTACCTTCGATTACACACACTTCGTTAACCGGGAATGTGACGATCTCCTCGTCACAACCGAACACCCGCCGATGGGTGTCCTTATCGTGCATGAAGGCTCAGTAGATAGTACGAACCGGCTTCGGTCTCTGGACAACGTCTTCAGTCGGAACGCACCTGGCTCCAACAGACGCCGTAATATCTGCGTGCTTGTTTTTCTCACGCGATATTGCTTTGACATTCAACGAGTCGAATGACTCCATCAGGTCCCACACCCGGTTACGGTACGCTCTAAGAAAATGCTGTTTGGATGCGCACTTCTCCGTAACTCGGTGACACACCGACTCCGAATCTCCGAAGATCCGCAGTGTTTGATTCCGAGCCTCTCCGCCTTTCGCAAACCCAAGCATAGGGCTTCGTATTCCGCCGAGTTGTTAGTGCAGCTCCGTGCCAGCTCTGTAGGCATAGTCCTTCTAGATTCCGGTTGGAGAAACCAGCAGCTCCCCTGCACCTGCGCCATTTTTGCATCGCGCGCCGTCAAAGAAAAGCTTCCACAGCTCTTCGGGTGCGGGTCCCACTTCTTTCGCAGCTGACACGTCAAGCCTCTCGGGCTGTACAATGGAGTAACAGCCTTGCTCTGTCCCGATTACGGCATTAAAATCCCGCAACGAGAACTCATCTTCAAGCTGTAGCACTTCGAAGGCTTGCTCGGTCAGCTCCACTGTCACCAGCTCCTCCTCTGACAACTGGACCATGCAGTCCATCTCTCCTCCGGTTATCTTGTCTACTAGGAAGGGGGAAGGCTTCTCATTAAAAATTTTCAGTCTCCTTCCTTTGAAGGGCACTTCCATGTGTGAGTAGTCTAGAGACAGGTACCCGCCCAACTTCGCAGTGAACTCCCGAGAGAGACACATGCCGAAGTAAGGCTCCAGGTCAACAATCACGACCTCTTGGATGACTACGATGTCGAGAGCTTTGTGCAGTCGGATAGGGATGTCCTTTATGACACCAACTGTCTTAACAGGGGTGCCGTCTAATTGCAAGCACGCCTTGGCTGCTTCGTGTGTATTCCATCCTGATCTCATCGCAGACGGCCTTCGGCATCACGGCCGAGGAAGCACCGGAATCCACCATGCAGCTGTGAACTATGTGCCCTTGCATCCGTAAAGACAGATAAAAGGGTGGCGGTCCTGTTCTTCCCAAGTGGCGGAGATCGTCAAAGGTTGAACCAGGACAGCGGGCCGCATCCGCTCGCCGCTCTTCATGTTCTTCGGTGATTCTTGCAACGAGATCCACCCGGCCCCGGGAGCATAAGAGCATCATACATGCCGATTCTAGCGAGCGTTCTTTTCAACTCGTCTACAATGCCGTAGCCCGAGGTACTAGCTCCTCTTGCTTGTTTTGCCGGCTCATACTTCGTCCGGCATCGCTGGGTGGCCTCAACTCGCTGTCTCTTGGTCAGAGACGGGTACTTCAGCTTCTCCTGGGCTTGTTCTTTGGTTTCAGCTGGAGGCTGAGGTACGGGAGCCTTAGCCGGAGTTGGGGCCTTTGCTAGAGGTTTGGCCGGAACAGCGGCAGCCTTTGCCGGAGAAGGCTTGGCTGGAGCTTTATCTTTGGATGCCTTCTCCTGGGCTGTGTAAGGCCACGCCCGCCAGTACGGCGGCAGCCCACCGGGCTGCGGTTTTTCTCTTCTTGCGTAGACTTGCAAAGGCTTGGCCGCATCCGCAGCTTTCTTTTCTTCCTTGGCGGGCGGCGCTAGATTCTCTTCCGGGAGGGCAAAGTTGGCCTCGCCGTCCAAGATCATGTACAGCTCATCGTCTTCTATAGCGCTGCCGGCCAATGTCTGGATGTAGTGCTGGTGCAGAGTGCGGTCTTCCTCCGAATGCGGGTCGTTGCACGTAGTGCACCGGCTGACCCGGTCGGGAGGACCAGCGGGTCTTCTATAGCAAGGATTTCTCGGAGGCGGACGCCTCGCGGGCCGATGTCCGGGGCTTTGTCTTTTGTCAGCGCGGGTGGCGCATACGGCCTCCTAGGAGCAAGGTCCATCTGGGCCTGCTTCTTCTTCATAGCGGTCATGTCATTGGACATGGCATGGTATCCGGAGGCCAAAGCCCGCACCTCCTGTAGAATCGTGTTCTGGATGCTGCTGTCAGGAGGCGGCAACTGTGCCGGTGGAGGCAATGCGGCCAATGGAGGAGGGTTAGAATAAGATGCGTACTGTGGGGGAGCAGGAAGTGCTGGAAAATGCGGAGCGGGAGGAGGCGGATGAGGGTAATGCAACTGAGGCGGGCCGTAAGGAGTTACGACCGGCGCCGGATTCCACTGCTGCTGGGGTTGCTGTCCTGATGTGGACGGCGCACCACCGAAAGCAGAAGGATACTGTGATCTGGGGAAGTCGGGATGAATGGGTTCCTGCACCCTGGACAGAAGCCTGCCGATGGAGATAATGTCAGCTTCAGCTTGCTGGGCAGCTTCGTACAGCACAGGAAACTCGTCTATTCTGGCGATCTTCAGCAGCAGGCATATGTCTGAGTTGAAGGATCTCAGATAGTAGTGAGCAGCCATGCCGGCCGAAGGCCGAAGTTCGCGAGGTACCCGTTTCCGGGATCTCGCAAACCTCGATGTTAAAATCGGACACCTCCTCTTGAGGATGTCTCTCGGATAGCTTGGAACCGATGCAAGAGAGAAGTAGGGTCAGCAGACTCGTTGCATCCTTTTACGAGCCTTCCGGCAAGCTGGGGCCACCCTGTGATGGATCCCTCTGGCAACGATCTCCACCAGTAGAGAAGCTTTCCCCTCAAGGAAAGGGCCAGCAAACGGGTCTTCACACTCTCATCGGTGATAGTATGCAATGCGGCCGTGGCAAGGATGTCCCGGATGTGCTCGTACGCCGTCTTACCGTAGCCGTCGTATGTGGGAATAGACTTTAAAGCGACAGGGGGCACAGCTTGTCGTCCGACCAGGGCCAAGGGCCCCGTAGAGTCCACCGCCGGGAAGAGATCATCGTCATTCGGCTGTTGGGCAGCCATTTCTTCTTCTTCTTCTTCTCCGCCGTCGGTTGTGTACTCAGTGTCGGTACTTTCCGAGGATGCAGGATCTTCTTCTTCCTCGGCCTCTTCTATTTCGTACTCAGCTCCGCCGATTTCAGCTTCGGCTTCTTCTTGGATCTCAGCCTCGGCTTCGTCGACACGAGCTCGCGGGTCAGCCAGCCTGGGAATCTCGCCTCGAGCGTTGATATCCAGTTCGTAGAACTCAGGCGGGCTTCTCGGATCCCTTGCTTGCCACCTTCTTGTGTGCATGAAGGTGCTGGGACCGGTCTTTCGGACTCAGAGGATTTGTTCGTGCAGAGTCGCCAGGTGTTCAGATTTGGAACAGCAATGAAGCGAACACCGGTGCTTCAATTCTGTCGGGGGTGAGAAACTTCCTTGTCTCACCAGGTGCTCAGAACCACTGTCAACGCCAGGTGGAGACTGATCAGAAAATCTCTCTTCAAACGTGGGACCCGGGTCCCACCCGGCGTGCTGCAGAAACCGTTGGTTACGAATCCGCCATGAGGAAAGGATTTTGGGTTAATGCGCCCGTATTCGCCCACCAAAGATGAAAGGCCGGAAGGAAGAGATGCCTTCCGAGCCAATCTCCGGAGAAGGCCGGCTCCTTTTTGGGGGGTTTTCTCGATTTAAGCTAAGAGTGCAGGAAAGAGATAAATGTACGTAAAGAATATACAAATATACTTGGAGGTTGGTGGGGGGAACTAACGAAGACGGCAACCAGCAATCACCAATACTTACCGCATTATAAATATAAAGCACGACCGAGAACCGCAAAATCTAACGTATACTTCCGATACCTAAGCAAGTGTACGCACGGCTACAACGGCTCCCTAACGGACATTCCCTACAAGGAACTAACAAAGACGGCAACACGTCAATCACCACCTACGGACACTAACATGGGTAGAAAGCAATCATAGAGATATCGGGAGCTCGGTATATGTGTCGTGTAGAGAATTTAACCGCACAGACTTCAATGGCTCCCTAAGGGACATTCCCTACAAGGAACTAACAAAGACTGGCAGCAAGCACCAATCACCAGACATACGGACCAAAGCAACTTAACACACAACCGATGAAACTGCTACTACATCTATTCTATGTATCCTTTTAATTAATGAAGTACAGAGGGTGCTTTAAACAAGCAATGCTAGAGGCACCTGATCACCAAATGCTGAAATGAATCAACGAGCCGTGACACAGGTTAGCCTAAGGCATGAATATAAAGAAAGGCAAAGATAAAAAATGAAGCAGCAGAACGTAACCATGCATACAAATTATATTTATAAGCGTAAGCACGGTTACATTGGTTCCCTAATGTACATTCCCCATCCACACCTTTACAATGAATTCATGGTGGGCTTTTATAGCCCGAGTCCCTCCCGTTACATTAATGGGCACAAGGTCCCGACCAAACATAAGCCGACAAAAGCGGCGAAAGAGCCGCAAATGCCGACCTTTTGTCGGACCGGACCGTACCCCGCAAGATGGTCTTCCCGGAAGCCGGACGGCTACGTGGCGGTGTGTTGGGCGTAACTTCACTCCGGCAAAGGATGCGGGTAGCTGGAGCAGTAGAACCTCAGATCAGCTTTGAATGAGGCTATTGGCACAGGCAATGCAGCCCATGCTCGTCCTTTTGCTCGGCACGTCTCGGCTCAAATCCCGAAGCTGGACACTTGTCAGAGGATGGGTGATGCCGTTTGACACGTGTTTGCCTTGGAGGGCAGTCTATCCATCTTCGCTTGGGATCGGAGCGCCTCGGGATGCGCGGGCGTAACACAGGTGCGACCGGGAAGGCCTTCATGCCTTAGATGTTTTTCTCGAGTTTGTTTCCCATCGCGCACTCGTCAAGGGCGCACTCCGACTTCGCCGCGAAGTCGGGCTGCGCACAGGTGGAAACTGGTGTCTGCCGCCGTACGCACTTTGTCATTTTCCCGTCGACCGCCGCGCTCGCAAGGTGCGCCCGTAAAGCGGGGCGAAGTCGGACTCGCACCAAAACTGGGCGAAGTGCGAACTTCGCACCCAGACTGGGCGAAGTGCGCACTTCGCACCAAAATTGGGCGAAGTGCGAACTTCGCACCCAGACTGGGCGAAGTGCGCACTTCGCACCAAAATTGGGCGAAGTGCGAACTTCGCACCCACACTTAGCCATTTTTCAGGTAACCTCCCCGGAAAGTTGAAAAATCAACTGGGGAACTCCGAGAAAAGGGGGGGAAGAAAGAGAATGCGGGAAAGAAAAGGAAAGGGAGAGAAGAAGGGAGGAAAATAGAGGAAGAGGGAAGAAGAAGAGCAGCACTGTTACAATATTGAAGACATTGCACCCCGTGCAAAATGTGACAACAGACTCCATGCTTCTATTGCTCTACTCTAAAATTTTAAATCATTGGTCCTATTGTTCCTTGATGTTGTTGTACCACTCTGAAATCCATAATCATTATGTTTTTTCTGCCAAACACTGCCATACTTTGTTAGGACCTGTTGTGGCTGATCCACAACACACCCCAAAATTGGGGACCCACCTTTTTTGCATGCTTTCAAAGAAGATCTCAGTGACCCAGATGCTAAAAAAATCAAGGAAAAAGCAAAAATTCACAAAAAAGAAAAAGTGTCGAGATATCGCGACATGTCGCTCCGTCGTGGTCAGAAATGAAAAGTTGTCGCGATTTCGCGACATGTCGCTCCGTCGCGGCCTAAAATGAAAAAGTGTCGCGATATCGCGACATGTCGCGGCCGAAAATGAAAAAGTGTCGCAATATCGCGACATGTTGCTCCGTCGCGGCCGAAAATGAAAAAGTGTCGCGATATCGCGACATGTTGTTCCATCGCGGCCAGAGAAGAAAAATTGTCGCGATATCGCGACATGTCATGAAATCGCGGTTCTCAGAGGAGAGAGAAAGACAAAATGGAAAGATGTCGCGAAATCGTGACATGTCATGAAATCGCGGTCAAACCAGTCAAACAGGGCAAGGCACTAAAGTTGTCGCGAAATCGCGACATGTCTCATTTTCGCTATTCACGACGACTGACAAGCTAAGCAAGGGAAATGTGTCGCGAAATCGCGACATGTCGCGTTTTCGCGACCAAGAGCAGCCAAAATGAACGTAGAAGAAAAACGTTGCTGCTCCAAACAGCAAGATGGAACGGAAGAGAAAAGCGTCGCGATTTCGCGACAGAAAGCAACGAGACAGCCCGAACAAAAAGTGTCGCGATTTCGCGACAGAAAGCAGCCAAGTGGTACGGAACGAAAAAGCATCGCGATTTCGCGACAGAAAGCGGCAAGACAGCCTGAAAAAGAAAAGCGTCGCGATTTTGCGACAGAAAGCAGCAAGATGGTGCAGAAGAGAAAAGTGTCGCGATTTCGCGACATGTCGCGTTTTCGCGGCTAAGTGCAACAAAACCCAGCGATAGAGAAAAACGTCGCGATTTCGCGACAGGTTGCATCTGCATAGCCCGAAGCAGAAAAACGTCGCGATTTCGCGACATGTATCATTTTCGTTGTGCATGGTGGCGGACAAGGCTGTTGACAGGAAAATGTCGCGATATCGCGACATGTCTCATTTTCGCGGTGAAAGAAGAAAAGCTAAGCTACATACATAAAAACGTCGTGATATCGCGACATGCTATTTTTGGTCGCGATTTACAGGGGGCAGTTACGGAACATGCAGAGAGCGCGGAACACGTGGCATAAAAGTGTAAGGGCTACAGAGGCGTTACAGTTCACAGAGAAGATCAAACGTTTAGACATCGAACAAAAATTCAAAGACAACGATGAGACGGGAATACGAAACGATGCAATCTGGGAAATGAAACGAAGCGCTGCAGGGCGAAGCAGAGAGCATTGCCAGAAAGTATAAAAGCAGAAGCACAGATTGGTACAAGGGTCGGAAACTGTTCAGTGAATATTGCAGGAATGAAGGCAAGGCCTTGACACTGGGTTTTTCTTGGATATTTTCCTTCCACATGGACTGGTCGAAAATCGCTGCAAGTAGAGTTACAGAGCCAAGATTCTGGGCCTGTTTGAGTCGTTTCTCTTCCACGATCGGTTTGGAAAAACCGGACATTCTCGCTATTGTAAAATGACATATTTTTAATGCAGAAGTATTCAGAAATTTGCATCTTGTGGGCAAGAAAGAAGGAGATCTTCTGTGCATGCTATGGATTTAATGTTTATTCTTTCACTTTCTTTTAGATTTCGGATTTATAGATAATGTTAAATACCATCTTTGTGGGTTACATTAGTCGAATATTTGAAATCTAAACTTTATTTTGTACCCTAGGAACTAGCACTTAGTCTATGGGGATTATGCATGTCATGCAGGTCCAATAGGTTAGGTTGCATGCATGGAAACTCACATCTTCGGTTTTGTTGAAACAGGATAGCATCAAACTGAATGCAATTTCATTTTCAGTTTTCCTTTTGCATTTTATTTCTTTTTTCTGCACTTTATTTTTCAGAAGTTCTAACTTTATTTTAATTCTCGGGCATTAAAATAAAATAAAAATTAAAAAACTTCAAAATCCAAAAATAGTTCCACCATTTATGGCATTTTGTCAATTTCCACTTTGAAGGTACAGCATGGTCATATAGGGACTAAATCACATTTGCTTTATTCGGGTTCAACGAACAATCATTAAAGTTTCACAGTAAAATAAACCAACATTGCCCCTTGTTTTCAGTTACTTGCAACCACTGAGGTGTTCCAAGCATTTAAATTGACTATCTCTATTTGAGCTTATTAATACACAGATGTAAAATGCTAATATAGCGGAGACCTTGGAGAAATTACTTGTCTAAATTTCTTTGCAAGAGAGGATTTTGAACCCAAATCCTATCGGAGAGTGTGTTTTCACAATCGGGTGAAAATACCACTCAACAGGACCCCATCCTAACACTATTATGTAATTCTCATATTATTATGTAATGACCCCTTTCCAACGTGGGGACCCCATTCTAATGATATTTTGTAATATTTTGTAATGGTATGTGGCAATTGAGGTGCCTAGACAAGTGGGGCCATTTCATGTAACTATTATAAAGAATGTAATTGTTTGTTTGGTAGAAAATTCTATCTTGGGTGACACTTTGCATGTAAGCCAACTCTTGAGCATAAGGTTAGGGTTGCATGAAGTGTATCTTTAAAAGACAAGAGGGCATAAACGAATTTATCTTTTGCATATTGAATGAAAGTATTGAAGGAGGTTGCCCCCTCAAAGAGGCCCATGATTCTATATTGTGATTTGCGAGATGTATATATATATTTTTGCATTTACATTACGTATTGCAATATTTTGTTCTTTCATGAATTACTGCTTTTATTGCAATATTTATGTGAATGTGCTTATTTTAATTAGAAGGTTCCTAACAAGTGGTATTAGAGCACTTTCCAAGGTTGTGTTCAGCTACAACTGCAACAGTTCTTGCCCTGCCATTCGATTGTTAAGTATAAACTTTCCGTGTTTTCTTTTTTCCGCTTCTTTTCCTATTAAAAAAACAAAAATCCAACCTTTTTCTCTAATTTAGTTTACTAGGTTAGAAGTTGTTGGTCAAGAATCCGCATTACGTATGGAATGTTTCATCCATGTGCCCTAGACCCGGCCAACATTGAAAGGCCGAAAGGAAGAAATGCCTCTCGTGCCAATCTCCAGAGAGGGTTGGTTCCCTTACTATTCTAACTTGGGGATTTGAGATTTAAGGAACAGGAAAGAGATTAGAAATGACTGAAAGGGATGGGAAATATGGCCTCAAGCCAAATGAACGAGGGTGATGAACAAACAGCACAATAACTTAATTGTACTCTGAAATAATAGCACTTCACACAAAGAAAGTAACAGAAATTACAACCAGACGACTTATATGTGCAATTTCCAGAGGTATTCCAGTGTTCACCCTCTATCAAAAGCTAAATCCAGACAGAGAATTATAGCCTACAGACAAAGAAGAGAATTTGATAGAAATATAAGATAGAAAACATACACATAAGGAGAAGTCCAGAATTAGAGCCAAGGTTTCTTTGTATTCATAGTAGAATTCATGTACAACAAATCTCTAGCAAAACATCCATCATTTTACATTGCAATTGCTAGTTTTTATACAGGATTCCACCTCTGAGACATAAGTGCTCACCCACAAAACATCGTGGTGGCAGCGAAGATTGGATTTCAGCACTAATCAAAAAGTAATGAGGCATGGCCTGAATCTGATGACTCATGGATAAGTGGTTGCATGGCTTCAATGCGGCGATATGATTTGCCTGTTGCGCCGCCTCCTCACATGCTGGACCCGCCTCAACGGAAGATCGGATTCTGAAATCCGGGGAAATCAAATCTGGAAGCTTCTCAGACCGACTGCAATTAAACTGATGAGGGCGTGACTTGTTTTGTCGATGAGAGGTGTTTCTGAGGAATTTTGGCTGAGGCAAGGGAGTTAGACTGGAAACAGGCGCTTCGCGGATGCAGGCCCAACCTACGTTTTTATGCTTGGAGGGAAGCTACATGGATTTTTAGGAAACGCTTTCGCCCAAAAAGAAGTCCGAATTGATGTTGCGCTTCTGGATTGGGGCAAAATCACTTGGGCCCCACACTGCTTTGCTTGAAATTGATTGCGCTGACTTTGAGGGCTAGTCAAAGATGTTTTCGCCCAAGGGAAACCCAAAACTGGGCTGCGCGCTTGATCCGGGGCAAAAAGGCATTGGGTCCCACTTGCAACTGAAATTGAACTTTGCTGCGCCTCGTGGAAAAGTCAAAGGCGCATTCGCCCTTCCCAACTCCGAAATCAGGTTGCGCTCCTGAGTTGGGGTGAAAACACCTTGGGCCCCACTAAACTTCGGCCAGCTTGTAGCCCGAAATGGGCTTGCACTCCAAGATTAAGGCGAAACTGCTTGGGCACCATGCCATTTATAATAGGTCTACGTTGAAAGGTCAAAGGTGCTTGGGCCCCACACTGCTTCGCTGTAGACTTGCGCTGATTTTCCAAATAAAACGAAGGCGTTAAATGGCATTGCGCTCTCTAGTTGGGGAGAAAACACTTGGGCCTACTTAGCATTTTTCCTTTTGAACTTGAGTTTCGCCCAGTCAAGGCCCGAAACTGCCTTGCGATCTCATACAGGGGCGAAACAGCCTGGGCCTCACTTACGTTTTCTTCTCCAAAGCTGGGTTTCGCTGCTTTCTGGCCCGAAATGGGCCTGCGCTTCACTCCTTGCTCGAAACCAATTTGCGCTTGGGGACTTGGCGCAAAACTACCCTTGCCTTCAAAAAGACAAAGACCCTGCATGATGAATGAACAGGAAAAACTGCACACTCCCTTGGGCACAACCAGCAAATTCTGACAGCAAAAGCAAGAAAGAAGGAATACATTCTGAAAAAAAAGAACAGAGCCTCAAGGAAGGAGAAATTCATGAATAGCAAAATGTATACAAAGGAAATCAATGTTGCAGGGATACCAACATCTCTGGCGGCTCGCAGGGGGGTTGAGCTCGCCTCAATGTGAAGATCCCAGGCCTTATCTGTTGGTCTCAGAGTCATCATCGCTGCCCGTTTCTGAATGCTCACTGCTGACAGTGGACTCTTCCTCCATTTCTCTCCTTCTTCTTCTTCCTCTTCTCTTTGGCGCTCACGGTCCTCTTCTTCTCCTTGGTCTCCTTCTTCCTGTGCTTGATCCCATGTTGCGCCTGATCTCCATGCTGTTGGGAGGGCTCCGATTGCGGGAGATGCTCCTGGATACGATCATAGGTTGCTTGGACCAGGGCCCAAGCGTCTTCTTTGATTGTGCCACGATCTTGGAGCTCCCTGACCAGGTATCCGAAAGTCTCAAGCTGGTATATGAACAAAATTTTAACACAAGTAGTAGTAGTTCGAGCTCACCACTTACAACATGTCCAAGAGGAATGCGTCAACATTGAAACCAGTCCTTGAGCTAGACGATGATAATCTGCAAAATCACCGAGGCAGAAAGATGAACAAGAAGAGGAGTAGAGAACATACTAGCAAATGAAATAGAAGAAGATAAAAGTAGTTCCCAAGAACTACTAGCCGCTGTCACATCAATACTAGAAAGAGGAGACGTAGGCAATTTGGGAAGATCCTCAAGTCTTCTCCATTGTCTATGATTGCTTGGCCAAGGAAAGAATTTGGTTGGCCTCTCTTCTTGTAGTTCACAAGGAAGGATCTTCCCTTCAACTACCCCAAGGCCACGTTATCAGCAAAAAGTCCTACAAGGACCTTTCCCTATTCATGTATGAAACGACCAAAGATGATGTAGCCAATAGGTTGGGCTCATCAAGACCACCTCTTGGTTTACGTCCAAACTGAAGACGCCACAATAGATGGCCAAGGAATCAAGGAAGAGCATGAACAAAGCTCAAATAACCTGGAGGAAGAAATAGGCAGTCCCAATTCAAGGAGGCTTGTGCAAAAGAGAGAATTGATGGAAGGAACATTGCCCAAAAGTGGAACATCATGAAGGAGAAGGCGATTAAAGGGACTAAGGCAAGAGAGAGAATGAAATATTTGATTGGATGTGATAGGTACCAAGGCGATCACACAACATTGAAGGAAGCAATAGGCTGAATGACCATGCTAATGAACGTCGTACCAATGAAGGCCATACCAATAAGTGTCGTACTACCCCAAGATGTACGAACGACACAAACATTGGTACAAAAGATGCAAAAGTTGGTATGGCAAACACAAATGACGGTAAGGTAGGGGTAATTATTGGTACGACAAATGTAGGTATTGGCACGGTGGAGAACAAGAACGTCATACAAGTCAGATGACAAATCAAGCAGGTCACCAACGACAGGAGACATATCCGTCTGTAGGCTGCATTATTGAAATGGTAGTTGCAGTTGTACGAATTGTAAGATGCATTTAAAATTAAAAAGGCATGTTCCAATTTTGAAAAATAAATAAATAAAAAGCAATAAAGAGAAAAAGAAAGCATGTGAGGTTGTTGCATGCAGGGGGCGAGGTGGTGCCCAAAAAACAATTGCATGGGTGACATCTACTGCCTTCTAATCTTATAAATAGATGCAAAAGGGAGGCCTGAACCATTCATTTGTGCTCCGCATCTACAAGAGAGGGAGGATGGACTCCATATAGGGCGAACAACAAAGTAGCAATGAGTATTGTGTAGTACGTAGATATTGCAGTTGTCAATGGCGGGAGGAGCCACCAACAAAGGAAGACGTAACTGCCACTGACGAAAGAAGTGAAAACGAACGAAACCCTAAAAAATTGTCGCACGGAAGGAGATTGAAGGCATAGAAGAATTTTGCAGAAAATCAATTGCAATTGTATAGACAGGAGAGAGCGTAGAATTTCCTAGTTGCAAACGTGTGGAAATTGCAAATGGGTGGTGTGGAAAATTGAACGACAAAAGTAAAGCAGACTATGCAGAGACAAGCAATTGAGGTCTGTAGCAGCAATTGCAATCGGAAAGCATGCAACAGAGACCAAGCATCCATGAGAGGATAGAGCGGGCAGAACAAGACTTGAGAAGGAATCCACCCAACTCAGGAAGGCAAGAATTGCAATCGGAAAGCATGCAACAGAGACCAAGCATCCATGAGAGGATAGAGCGGGCAGAACAAGACTTGAGAAGGAATCCACCCAACTCAGGAAGGCAAGAAGAAAGCACTAAAACCAGTGCAAGAAATATCGCTGATTATATTCAAGAAAGGGAACATGGTTCTAACATGGACCAGAGTAGAAGCAGGCAACGTAGTGGACATTCGCAAAAATGACCTCGATCTGACACTTCGAAAGAGCAACAAATGGAGGCTTTGAGGCAGAAGGCGAAGGAAAGAATGCCAATACCATTGAAGGACATTATATTGCAATAGCCAATGGAAGAATTTTGTCGCAACGGGTGGAAGGCAAGCGTAGATGATCACCCACTGAAATCTGCATGTAAGAATGCAAGCATAAGTTGCATACTGCAAATTATAAGTTTTGACAAAGAATTCTTTAAGAGCTACTTGTTAAAGATGTTAAATACACACAATCCACTGTAGAACGCCAACAAGGTGAAGATTGGTGATAAGAAGGTGGAGGTAGTGTTTTCACCTAACAATTTCCAAAGAACGTTCAGATTGTTAAGTCATGGATTGCTAGTTCAAAAAGTGACAATAGATCAGATCCGGCGGAACAAAGTGATCCATGAAGTCGCCAATATGACCCTAGACGAAGTTGTGAAGCTAACAAAGCATGGGAGTCGTGGAATAAAGCAACTACAGTTGAAGACAATGGAGTTGCAATGTGCCATGAACATGATAATGTCCAAGTTGCTAGAAGAGCAACGGTGTTCGAAGATACCTACCTGGTTAATACCATATGTGCAAGGCATCATGGAAGGTGTTGCATACGACTAGGCTTCATACCTATCACAACGCATTAAGAATTTCTTGATGCGATATTTGAAGAACTTTTCTATGTTGTTTAATGCTATTGCACTATTAACGAATGTTGTGGTACATGAAAAGTTCCAGTTTCCTGGACTAAATCCTCCAAGGAAGATAGCAAAGCAAGAGCCTATGATCATGAGGTGGCTCAATGTGATGCAATTCTCAAAGGCAAAAGCAAATACACAAATGAGAACAAAGAAAATATTGAAGAGGAAGAACTTGCCCAATTATGAGGCAAGAAAGGATTCAGACAATGATGAACAACCAAAGTAGCCGATACTAGAGAAGAGGCGAAGAAGATCGGTTCATGATGCCAAAGTTTTTGCAAAGAGAGCACAACAGTCTGTGGAAAAGATTGCACAACAGTGAGGAGAAGTTGCGCAGTAGGCGCAAAGTTTGACAAGAGTTGTAGATATGGATTGAGAGATACGCGATGCAATTTACGTGGAAGGAGTGGGAAAAATGTGAAGGAAGTCACCTAATCCATGTACATCACCTGATCAAAACATGGTTGAATAAAATAAGTACCAATAAGAACGATCACTATATACATGCAAACAACCCGAAATTATCTTGATGAAGCAAATCAAATGCCTTGTCTGAAAGATGCAACAAGTGTGGAGAACAAGAAAATCGCACTTGAGTTAGTGGAGACGTATGCAAGAATTAATTTCTTGGCATACTAGACAAAATAGTTAGCTACTAGATTGTGGAAGATCCACTAGTTAAAGGAAACATATGCTAACTAGTATGAGGAGATGAAGAGAACGAAAGAAGTTGAAGCAAAACTAGTCACTTTGAAGCAAGAAGCTGAAAAAGAAGTGGCTGCCTTAAAACGGGAGGTTGAGAAGACAGAGGTGCATGAAGAACAAGATGTGCTGATTACACAGCTGAAATCTGAGTGCTCAATTAGAGAACAGTTAGTGGAGGCAAAGACCAAGGAATTGGAGCTCAAAGAGCAGCTGATCGCAGAATGAGAAGAGCAGCTTGCAAAAGCTATTGAGAAATGAAATGAAATATTATTAATGTCCGTGGTGGGCCAAAATAAGACCCAAGGGACTATAAGAAGTACAATAACGACTGCCAGCTAGCAGGCTAAAAAGCCCAAAAAAGAAAGGAACTAAGAAAAATACAAGATCAAACCCGACAAACGGGCCAAAGAGAAAGGGAAAAGAAAAGAAAAGGGAAAGCAGAGGCGAAGGAGGGCTGCAGTGTTAGTCTCACAATGACACTGAGGGGGGGTGAATCAGTGTAGCTCTTAAAAACTTAAATCTTCAACTCTTAAAGCCGAAACAATGAAAACTTAAAACCCAATAAAGCAAATATAACAAGAGAGCATCACACAACACAAGATGTACCGAGGTTCACCAATTTGGCTACTCCTCAAAAATTGACTGTTTGGACTTCCATCCAAATCCAGCCTTTGCAAAGCAACAACTTTACAATCAATTTACCAACACCCACTAGAAGGAGCACCAACCCCCCGATTTATCTGCACCAACGAGAAAGGAGCACCAACCCCTGATTTATCTGCACCAACAGAAAGGAGCACCAACCCTTGATTTACTAGCACCAACTAGAAGGAGCACCAACCCCTGATGCCAAGCACCAACTTGGACTTCAATTCTGTAACTAGAATATTGACATATAAATGCCTTCACTTTTACAAGACCCTGACTGGTCTATTGCTTATTCACCATCGCCCACAATTCACACAACACACACCCTTCTCGCTCACCTCTCGCGCTCCTCTCGCGCACTTCACCGAATAATTCCCACTTAAATTGTCCAAGCAGCACTCCTTTTATAACCATCCTTTCTCTTTGTAACTCCAGTTGTAACTCCTTTCAATTCTCATATGCCACTTGTCAATTGTAATGCCTTCTTTATTTAACTCCTTTTGTATATATAGAGTAGGCATTTCGTCAAACATGTTACATGCAAAGAATTGACACCATATTCTCCTACCATGACTATTCGTCTTCTCGGTCATGACTGTTCGTTTTCTCCTTTGTGCATGCATGCGTTTTGGTTTCCGAAAAAGCTTTTCGTTTCTATTTTGACGACTGTTCGTTTTCTCCTTCTTCGACTGTTCGTTTTCTCCACATGGGCATGCGTCCGCTTCTTTCCACGTGTAACGTCCATCTTAAATGATTTCAAATCATTAAAGATTCCTTATGGGTCCACGTCACTATGCAGTCTTCAGTTTCACCATCCTGGTCTTCAGTCGCGAAAATGCGACATGTCGCGATATCGCGACACTTTTGTTTCATCCTGCCTGCCTGGCCTTTTCGAGTCGCGAAAATGCGACATGTCGCGATATCGCGACACTTTTGTTTCTCTGCCTGCCTGGCCTTTTCGAGTCGTGAAAATGCGACATGTCGCGATATCGCGACACTTTTGTTTCTCTGCCTGCCTGGCCTTTTCGAGTCACGAAAATGCGACATGTCGCGATATCGCGACACTTTTGTTTCTCTGCCTGCCTGCCCTTTTCGAGTCGCGAAAATGCGACATGTCGCGATATCGCGACACTTTTTCTTTCTCTGCATGCCTGCCCTTTTGAGTCGTGAAAATGCAACATGTCGCGATTTCGCGACACTTTTGCTTCTCTGCCTTCCTGCCCTTTTCAAGTCGCGAAAATGCGACATGTCGCGATATCGCGACACTTTTTCCTCCTTGCATTTTCTCTTTGCTTTGGACCGCGAAAATGCAACATGTCGCGATACCGCGACACTTTTTCCTCCTTGCATTTTCTCTTCGCATTGGACCGCGAAAATGCAACATGTCGTGATACCGTGACACTTTTTCCTCCTTGCATTTTCTCTTCGCTTTGGACCGCGAAAATGCAACATGTCGCGATATCGCGACACTTTTTCCTTCTTGTCCTTTCTCTTTGCTTTGGCCCGCGAAAATGCTACATGTCGCGATATCACGACAGTTTTTCCTCCTTGCATTTTCTCTTCTCTTTTGGCCACGAAAATGCAACATGTCGCAATATCGCGACACTTTTTCTCCTTGCATTTTCTCTTCTCTCTTGGCCGCGAAAATGCAACATGTCGCGATATCGCGACACTTTTTCTCCTTGCATTTTCTCTTCTCTCTTGGCCGCGAAAATGCAACATGTCGCGATATCGCGACACTTTTTTCTTTTGTTTTTTTTTTTTTGCTTCTCTTTTATCTTTTGCATATGGGCCACTTCGGTCTTCTTGGACAACCTATAACAACTTCACCCAAACATCAAAAACATCCTCATAAGCATTTAACTTCACTGTACATACTCTGAATAACCTCTGAACTCCTAGTCCACTGCATCAACCGATCTATCTGACTGTGTTGACAACAATGACAATACTGTTGCTGCACCTTGCTCAACAACAGTCCAACAAAGAGAACTGCATGCCAAGAAGAACGGAGAGAGAGAAGGAGGGGGGAGGTAGCAGCCCAAGAGGGGCAAGCTCCGAGAATCCCCCAAAAACTAATCTCTCCTAACAGTCGAGGCCGAAGTACTGGAGATGAAGAAGTCCATGATATGTCTCTGCCCATTGCTAGTTCGGAACCCTGAAAAACTGTTGGTGCGCTGTCTAGTGATCCTGCTTCTGTTCAAACTGGATGGTGTGGGGCGTTTCCGATGGAAGTCACCTGGTCCGTCGGAGTTGGTGAAGTATGTTGTGATGAGCCGATGTTGAGGAGGGTGAGATCCATTTGGAGAACGTTTATGTCATCGAAGCTGAGTTATCTCTCTAAGAAAGAGTGCGAGACAACGCTGGTCCGGGTATCTGAAGAAGGTAGAAACACATCGAGAGTTGTCCCTGAAAAGGCAATGGAACCTACCCCGGATCTCATAACAAATGGGACAACAAAAAATGAAGTGATGCAGGGTCTCAACTTCACCCAAGGAGCAAAACAAGTAAATCCGCTCCTCCATCGGAAGATGGTGATCTGACTCAATCTAGAGTTGGTGAGAACACACCCTGAGTTGCCCAATAGTGATCCGAAGACTATGCATTGTGTGCTGTTGAAGGTATTGTGGAGGAACTATTTTGCCCTCCTGTATCTGTAAGAAGTGCTCATGGTAGAAAGACGACTTGGGGGAAAGAGGGGCAACAGGAGAGATCCATGTGCATCTGGTGTACTGGAGACTAACATCCTTCCGAATCTTGTGGAGCATCTTCTCCTTAGTAAGCCGAGAGGGTGGGAGAACCCCCAAAGAATAAGGGGGCAGCCTGTCTATCTGTATCTGAATGCTGGCCAGGATAGTAGAAACCTGAAAATACCAACTCCTCCGGCCTCCCTGAGAACTCGGAGAGAGTTCCATCGAGGAGCGAAGGGCGAGGTAAGGGTACCGCCTGCAACCCTTAGAGGTATCTCCGAAAGTATGGATCCTGTGAAGATAACCGATAATCAGGAAGATAATCTCAAGCTGGAGAGGAGAAGCCCCAAACTCTGCCAAAATAATAGAACGAGGGACTGTTCCCTTGCAACGAATGAATCGTCGAAGAAAGAGTGTCTGCACTCGTTCAACCCATGACCACTCAGTCAGGCCAAGACTAGGTCCCCAAACCACTGACCCATAAGTAATAGTTGGCTTGACCAAAGCGTCAAAGATCCTCATCTTCATAGGTATATCCTGAAAATGTATTTTGAAGCAATTCTTCTTAAGCAAATACAGAGCTGCATACCTCTTACACACCCGGGCCTGGGCGGCGGGTTTCATACCAAAAGTGGGACCAGTGAAAAGAACCCCCAAATACACATAAGAGGTGGTGATTTCGACCTCCTGGCCCTGGATAAGGAAGTGGAGATGGGATAGAGCCTCTTTGGTAGTATTGAATACAATAACCTTGGTCTTAGAAAGATTCACCGTCAACTGTCTCGAGTCACAAAAAGCAGCAAGTGTGTCCAGATGACGTTGAAGCCCCTCAGGGGATGAGGCCAAAAGAACAACATCATCGACAAAGAGGAGAATAGAAATCAACACATGGTGAAGAAGGAAACCATCCTCTGGGTGAGCGTTCTCCCTGATAAAAGTCTCAAGCTCGTCGATAAAGAAAGCGAGAAAAGAGGAAGATGTCTTTGCAAAAGGGGAGAGAACTTTTGGCAAAGCTAGCCGAAACTGAACAAAAGGCCAATCATTATGGTATCGAGGGAGCAAGATACCATAATTATGGCAAAATACTGAACGATGAGAATGAGGCTTTAAAGCTATAGATCGTGGAGATGGGAGATGCACCTGTTCTG
The DNA here is from genome assembly GCA_028583015.1 of Wollemia nobilis. NCBI lineage: Eukaryota > Viridiplantae > Streptophyta > Pinopsida > Araucariales > Araucariaceae > Wollemia > Wollemia nobilis. Next base: position 30,822,476 of record JAQPPZ010000523.1, read on the forward strand.
ACACCGCAACAACAACAGCCAAGTCTCCAAGACCAAAACAGACATCAACGAGGATGATGACCAAAGCAAAGGGGAGGACAGATGTAGGCACTAGTTTTGGACCTCAGAAGAAAAAGAAATAGTGCAAAATGCACTAAGTGTAAATATTGTAATGAAATGTAATGTAAATGAGAGTCAAATGCAATTGTAATGAAATACATGTAAAATGCAAATGCAAATGTAGACGAAATGGCAATGTAATGCAATTTGATCAATAAATTGCAATAGGCTATAGTTTTATCAAGGGTAATGAGAATGTCTGAATATGGAGACGATGGGGTGATGCGTTGGCCAAGAAGTTGTTGTGGAAACGGCCCGGCCAAAAGCTTATATACACCTCCCTCCATTCGAGACTATGGATGCATTTATCTATTTACAGTGTATGTTGTGTCTAGGGAGAGACTAGAGCCGAATATTGGCAAGCCATATGTTCAAATAGTATAGCATGGATGCAAATTGTATATGCATTATGGAGTATTTTGTAACGTTGTACCATAAGTAATGCAAATGACTCATATTCTATCTATGTTGAGCTTAATTTGTGTGCAATGTGATTGCCATTGGTAGTTTGTAGTATGTGTGGATTTTGTGTGCAAGAATAATAGTTGCAAACTGAACGTGGAACACGAGTCACAATCCAAAATGCAGTATGAGTGGTAGTTAACTGTGTCGTTCCATTAAGGTGACTATGACCGTTCCAACATGAGTGCAGTTCCAGTGATGTGGAGCGCTTGCCTTGACAAGTGAGAATAGATCCTACCATTATCACAAACACCACTCTAGCTTTTGTCGTTACATTGCATGCAGTTCTAGTGTTGTTGTTACATTGTATGCAATCCCAATGTGTGTCGATCTAGCGGAATCATCGTTCCAAATATTGTCATTCCAAGTGTGAGTCGTTCCATTAAGTATCGTTATAGTGGAAAGTGCTAATGTCATTCCAAGTAAAATATGATAAGTAGAACTGCATTGACTGCATTCTGGTTTGGCCCTTAACCTGCCCTCCTATTCCTCTATTTCTGGAATGCTTGCCACTATGCAACACTCCTACTGCAGTTGTCATCATCTCGCTCTCCAAGTTGAGTGTTCTATTGAAAGCTTCCTGATAGGTAGTGGTGGGACCACCTGCATCTTCTTCTTATACCATGGCAGTAATCGATCTAAGAACCATCTTTTCTACAACCCGTTTGCAGGTGTTGCCTCCATTTTATTGATTAGTTCATTTAACCGACGATTGTATGACCTGATGTTTTCATCTTTCCTGTAGTGGGAAATGTCAAGTAAATGCAAGAGCAAATGCATATGAAATGTAAATTGCAAAAGTTATGAGGTAGTTGGAGGGTAACTACTTTTTTGGTGTATAAATAGCCCTCCCCTCATTCATTCAAGCTGTTCATTCACGGTGGTTGTTCATTCATTCATTCTGCTAGGACATTGAGGAGAGCCATGCAGATTGATGGATGAGTGCAGTCCAGTCTTGTATGCAGCCATGGAGAATATTCTGCCTAGGGTTTGCAGGCTGCAGATTGTAATGCTGAAACTGTAATGTTGTATCATAAATGCCATTGTTAATATAAAACTGCTTGTAATTACTGTTATCTACCATTGCTGCTGCTATTGCCATTGCTGCCTCTATTGCTGTTATTATTGCTGTTGCAGGTTCTGTGCATTATTTATTGCTATACTACAATGACTGCAGATCTGTAGAATTATTTAAGTAGAATGGAATTGTGTGTTAGCATGTAAAATTTCATTTCTACACGAAAAAAATCTCAACCATCATCCTTCCTTGTCCATTCTATTTGCTCGCCATACTGTTTCACACGTTCCAATATGACGTTCTAGGTCCTTTCCATCACCCAAAAAATTTGGGCACTTGCCTGCTACTACAACAATATTTGCCATTGGTGGCTGCTCTTCGTCACTTAACGTCTCTACACTTGCAAACGGTTGTTGATCATTGCCTTGTGCACCAACACTGCGAAAAATCAAGCGTCGATTCTACTCTCCACACACTCTCCCACAGTTGCCCTTGTGCTCGACTCCCATCCTTTGCACCTCTAGGCACTCTCCCCCGGACTTGTGGCAGTGTCACCAGTTGTTCTGCCTTGTCTCCTTGTGTACATTCCACGTTGGCACCTTCTTCACCACCTGTGAAAACATTCTCTTTCGTTATTAGAAACAATGTTTGCCACCTTTCACTTCCTTCAATCAAACTATCCTCCAAATGAGGATTCCACACTCATTTTACTTCAGGTTCTCCAACTTTTATCAGTTTTCTATGCAACCCTTCATTAGCAACATTCAAATCTTTGTTTTGCGCAAGTGCAATTCTTTGCCTCCTTATTGGCTGATTTTCGACTCTTCTGCGTCCACTTCTCCCACGTCATCATGGCAAGTTATCTGTCTTTCACCTCTCCAAGCCTCACTTGGTGTTGGTTCGTTCTTCTAAACGACGACACCAAATGTAACACGGCAAGAGTATTCCACCCTTGGAGGAACAATTTGATATGATATATTTAATGATCAGCTATGACTGCATTCATCTCAATAATCAGCACTTCAGTCTACGAATAGGAAAGTCTATCCTCTTCCAAACTGCTAACCTTTAGTGTACAAACTTATCTCTCCACATTGTACGACAATCTCAATAGAGCAATGATTGTACGACGTTTTGGCAATGCACTATACGACATTGGTTGTACTGCATTTGATGTATGACATTCACTATATGGCAACTTCAATATATGATAATCCATTGTATGGCAACTCTCGTACTGCAACTTCAACCTTGCATACAAAACTTGGAAGGAACAACTATAGATCTATCTACTGTAGCAATAAACAATGACAACACATATAGGAAACATACAATAACAATAGATGAAGGATGAATATGAGTAGATATTGCATTAACTTCTGCCTATACGATGGAATGCGTATGACACTTATCTTACACACATAGTTTGCATCCCTACACAAAATATCTCTTCCAAAACAATGTTTGTGCAAACGTATCTACTCTCTCTACAATACCAACGTGTCTAAGGTACAAGATTCAATATAATGCACGGTCCATGGTACCCACTCAAATGAATGTGGGGGCCTATTTATCGTTTGGGGTTGGTAGTTAACAACAACTACCACATTGGACAGCTCACCTTTAACTAGGCGATAACTACCTTATGTTTGCACACAACACATGATTACATGCATTTCATCATACAACTTTATTTTCATCACAAACTTTGGAATAGCAAAATGCTTATGTCACAACTTATGACATCAAAACAAATAGTACAAAACTACATTCAATTGTGTGCACATGACTTCAGCGCATTTATTTGACTTTTCCTACTTAGTCTACTTTGGCTGAGGCATGTTAGAACTAGTGCCTACACCAAGAAAAAAAGTAACTCAATAAACAAAAGCATAATGAAACAATCCTCCTGAGCAATGGCCTGAGACAAGAAATATTATGACACAATATTCTTTTCTTTCTCCTCTTCTACATAAACACAAACTTTACTAGAACCAAACTGTTCAAAGAAGGAAGACAAACCCACATTTATTTATTTTTTAAAAACTAAAACTATTTTCATTATTTGCTTTTGAAAAACCCTAATAATGGCAAAAAGACTAGCAAGATAAGAACAAAGAATAATGAAAAGCAAAATATCTTGATAGAAACCACTTCATTTTTCTAAGATTTTCAACAAAAAAATGCCTTTTAGATAAGATAATTCTATTAATAACCACAGATGGCCAAACTAGGCCAGTCGGACTCATTCAAAAGAGTTGTAACAAACTAGAAAACCAAAATTTACTAGAAAAATAACCTCTAGTGTTAACTGCTCTAAAGTGAAACAACTGTGTGGCATAAAATTACAGCCTCGAGAGTTACCCAAAATGGATAAACCCTAACATGTTAAAAGTAATTATTAAGAGAGAACTATAAGTCAAGGTACAATAGAGATAGAAAGGATCTCCAGTGGATCCTGTTGTCACATTTTGCAAGGGGTGCAATGTTTTCAATTTTTGTAAGAGAGCTGCTCTTCCTTCTCCCCCCTTTCTCTCTCTTCCCTACATTCTCATTCTTCTCAAAATTGACAGCACTTGCCCTGAAAAATGGCTAAGTGTCAGGGCATGCTGAGGAGTTCGGGTTTTTCGGGCCATAAACGAGGGCGATAAAATGGACAAAATGAGCCCTGGATATTTTATTATTGCAGATCTTCTCGCAAGCTTTCCAACGATATATTATAATAGGCGATCGAGTCAACGGATCAAAAGTTATGGCCCGGGAAGGCTGAACCAGGAAACCCAGTTTTTTGTGCGAAGTGCGCACTTCGCCCAGTTTTGGTGCGAAGTGCGCACTTCGCCCAGTTTTGGTGCGAAGTGCGCACTTCGCCCAGTTTTGGTGCGAAGTCCGACTTCGCCCCTCTTCTGGGCGCACCTTGTAACTGGTAGGCTGGCAGAAAAATGACTAAGTGTCCGTGCGAAGTCCGAACGGCGGTGAGAATCAGCAAGTGCCGGTGCGCAACCCGACTTCGCAACGAAGTCGGACTGCGCCCTTTGACCGGTGCGCAGTAGGGAAATAGTGCTACCCGACTGCACTGTTTTTCACCTGTGCTACCCGATTGTGCTCTAATCCCGGGCAAAGTTGGATAGACTGCCTTGCAAGGCGAGACACGTGTCAAGCATTATCATCCGACAAGTGTCCAACTTTGGGATCCGAGCCAAGACATGCCGAGCAAAAGGACAAGCATGGGCCGCACTACTTATGCCGATTGCCTCATTTAAGGCCGACGTGAGTTTCCACTGCCTCGGCTACCCGCATTCCTGTCAATATAAAGTTCTACCCAACGCGCTGCCACGTGGGCTGTTCAACCTTCGGGGAGACCATGCCGAGAGTACGATCCGGCCAGACGAAGTCAGCACCAGCAGTTCCGCGGCTGCTTTTGTCAGCTAATGTTTGACTGGGACTTTGTGCCCATTAATGTAACGGGGGGAACTTTGGGCTATAAATACCCACCACGTTTTCATTGTAAGGTGGTGGAAGGGGAATGTTTGTTAGGGAATCACCGTACCCATTGTAACCGTGCTTCTGCTAATGAATACAATCTGTATGCCTGGTTCTGTTCTGCTGTCTTTATTATTTTATCTTTGTCTTTCATTATATGCTTTAGGCCCACATGTATCGCGGCTCGTTGATTCACTTCGGCGTTTGGCGATCAGGTTCCTCTAGTATTGCTTGTTTAAGCACTTTTGTACTTCATTAATTTAAAGCATTTATAGAATAGATATGGTGGCAGTTCCATCAGTTATGTGTTTTGTTGCTTGTCCGTATCCGGTGATTGATGCGATCCCGTGCTGTTAGTTCCTTGTAGGGAATGTTTGTTGGGAGCCATTGAACAGTGCGGTTAAATTCTCTACATAAACACATACCTGGCCCTGATATCTCTAGGCTTGCTTTCTACCTATGTCAGTGTACGTATCCGTTAATCGATGCATTGCCGTCTTTGTTAGTTCCTTGTAGGGAATGTTTGCTAGGGGATCATTGAACGGTGCATACACTGCTTATGTATCGGAAGTACGCGTAGATTTTGCAGTTCTTTGTCATACTTTTGTATTTATGATGCAGCAAGTAGCGTTGATTGGTGTGTTCCCGTACTGTTAGTTCCCCCCCACCAACCTCTGAATATATTTGTAATCCCTTTCTGTACATTTATTTCTTTCTGTACATTCTTCTCTTTCCTGTATCCTTAGCTTAAATCAGCCCCCCCCCAAAAGGAGCCGGCCTTCTCCGGAGATTGGCTCGGAAGGCATCTCTTCCTTCCGGCCTTTCAATGTTGGTTTGCGGGTCCAGGGCGCAATAGCGACCAAATCCTTTCCTCGTGGCGGATTCGTGACCAACAGTTTTTGGCACGCCCGGTGGGACTCTTTGTCTCGCATTTGGAAGATCTCCAGCTCGTCCTCATTCGGGTTGACAGGTTCTTTCCGAATACTCGGTGGGACAAGGAAGTTTCTCACCCCCAAACATAATTGAAGCACTGGTGCTCGCTTCATTGCTGTTCAAAATCAGAGCACCTGGCGACTCTGCACGTTCATATTCTCTGAGTCCGAAAGACCGGTCCTAACGCCTTCGTTCAAGCAAGAAGGTAGCGAGCGAGGAACCCGGGAAACCAGCCTGACTTTGCGAAATTGATACCAACGCTCCAGGCGAGCGCGTCAGGCTGGCTGATTACCAAGCTCGCATAGACGAATCCGTGAGGTGAGACGAAGCGATCTCCATGTTTTAAGGAGGCCCGAGTTGGTGAATCTCTGGCTTGCCTTCATCTGGCAAAATCACCTGGCGACTCCGACTGAGCTGAAGATCCAGATTTCTTGATCGCAGGCGCCCTTTTTTTAAGCTAATAGAAGACACCCCGGAGGAATCAAGGTTTGGTGAGCAGCCTTGACCTCACAAGCGGAGAAATGAATGTTCACCTACAGTCTCCACCGTGGTGGTGTTGGCTCCAACCATCACCGCAACCGGTACCCGAAGAGGGCTCCCGTCTGAAAAATCTCCTTGCCACATCGTCCATCAATTGTATGGGTACCGGCATGAATCACAATCTGCCACGTTGCACCATGTTTGCGACCTGGCAAGCTTTGGGAGGCCAGCCGGACTTCAAAGATCATCTGAAGTACAACCAGATCTGGTCCGGGCACTGCAGGTTTACCGGATAGGCAACCAAAGCTAGATTTGTGTCAGCGGCATGCCAGTAATGCCGCAAAATTGTGTAAATAATCCGGATATTATTCCAAGTTTTAGTTGTTTCCCTTTTTCGATCTGTGCAGTGTTTTCTTTTTAAGTGTTCCGAGGAGGCAGTTGCCGGAGGTGGATCTGAAGAGCAGTTGCAGCGTGGGTGACTCTGTTGCCCAATGGATGAAGGCATGGATTCTTTGCGCCGAGGCGAGCTCGACACCCCGCGAGCCGCCAGAAATGTTGTCACATTTTGCACGGGGTGCAATGTTTTCAATTTTTGTAAGAGAGCTGCTCTTCCTTCTCCCCCCTTTCTCTCTCTTCCCTACATTCTCATTCTTCTCAAAATTGACAGCACTTGCCCTGAAAAATGGCTAAGTGTCAGGGCATGCTGAGGAGTTCGTGTTTTTTCGGGCCATAAACGAGGGCGATAAAATGGACAAAATGAGCCCTGGATATTTTATTATTGCAGATCTTCTCGCAAGCTTTCCAACGATATATTATAATAGGCGATCGGGTCAGCGGATCAAAAGTTATGGCCCCGGGAAGCTGAACCAGGAAACCCAGTTTTTGGTGCGAAGTGCGCACTTCGCCCAGTTTTGGTGCGAAGTGCGTACTTCGCCCAGTTTTGGTGCGAAGTTCGCACTTCGCCCAGTTTTGGTGCGAAGTGCGTACTCGCCCGATTTTAGTGCAAGTTCGCACTTCGCCCAGTTTTGGTGCGAAGTGCGTACTTCGCCCAGTTTTGGTGCGAAGTCCGACTTCGCCCCTCTTTCTGGGCGCACCTTGTAACTGGTAGGCTGGCAGGCTGGCAGAAAAATGACTAAGTGTCCGTGCGAAGTCCGAACGGCGGTGAGAATCAGCAAGTGCCGGTGCGCAACCCGACTTCGCGGCGAAGTCGGACTGCGCCCTTTGACCGGTGCGCGGTAGGGAAATAGTGCTACCCGACTGCGCTGTTTTTCACTGTGCTACCCGATTGTGCTCTAATCCCGGGCGAAGTTGGATAGATCGCCTTGCAAGGCAGACACGTGTCAAGCATTATCATCCGACAAGTGTCCAACTTTGGGATCCGAGCCAAGACATGCCGAGCAAAAGGACAAGCATGGGCCGCACTACTTATGCCAGTTGCCTCATTTAAGACTGACGTGAGTTTCCACCTGCCTCAACTACCCGCATTCCTGTCAATATAAAGTTCTACCCAACGCGCTGCCACGTGGCTGTTCAACCTTCAGGGAGACCATGCCGAGAGTACAGTCCAACCCGACGAGTCGGCACCGACGAGTTCCGCGGCTGCTTTTGTCAGCTAATGTTTGATCGGGACTTTGTGCCCATTAATGTAACGAGGGGAACTTTGGGCTATAAATACCCACCACGTTTTCATTGTAAGGTGGTGGAAGGGGAATGTTTGTTAGGGAATCACCGTACCCATTGTAACCGTGCTTCTGCTAATGAATACAATCTGTATGCCTGGTTCTGTTCTGCTGTCTTTATTCTTTTATGCTGTCTTTCATTATATGCTTTAGGCCCACCTGTGTCGCAGCTCGTTGATTCACTTCGGCGTTTGGCGATCAGGTTCCTCTAGTATTGCTTGTTTAAGCACTTTTGTACTTCATTAATTTAAAGCATTTATAGAATAGATATGGTGGCAGTTCCATCAGTTATGTGTTTTGTTGCTGGTCCGTATCCGGTGATTGATGCGATCCCGTGCTGTTAGTTCCTTGTAGGGAATGTTTGCTGGGAGCCATTAACATTTTGGATAGTTGTAGCTTCAAATGAGCACTTGTTACTCTCGATTGCCAAGATATAGAAAAAGAATGAGGTGATTAGTTGAGTAGTAGTTTGCCTCCCCTATAATAACTGACATTGAAGTGTGATAGCTTCCCTGAGGTAAAGACATGAGCATCTTATAGCTAGAAAAAGTGGCAAGCAATCCACACAAGTCTCTATAGAAGCAATAGTACCTCCCGCACCTGAAGATGAAATGTTTTTCAATCCCCACCTCCTGAATAGAGCAAAGACAACATACCTTATCCTCTGGAGAAATAAGGTGGTCCATCTCCACTTGCGACTGATGTGAGCATACTCAAAGTTGACCAAGAAGAATCCTAAGGTTGTTTGTCCAATGTCGCTCAACATAATTAGGATAAGTAATAATGACATTCTCAATCTTAATGAAAGGTTTAGTGTAGAAAACAAACTTAGGACGAAGTGGTTGGAGAGGGGGGCAAAAGGGTTGTCAAATTCCAATCAATAAGGCAAAAATTTTATATTAAGTGATGGTTCCTACAAGTTGAATATACACACATAAGACAACTGTATGAGAATAAATATGTACAATAAGGCACCTATACATTTCAATAACTAGGGCTAGGGTATTAGGCACCTACGGACTTAGAAAAATATAAATCTCCACCTACAGAGAGAACCCAAATGCTGTTAAAATTGGTAAGTATATCCATAAGTACTAAGGGGATTGTCCATTTTTATAGTAAGATGACATGTAATACCTAAACCCTATACATTCATGATATTAAGCCTACTGTAAAGGACAATATGACACCACAGATTCATGTCCCCATATGAAATATGAACTAGATGTAACAATATTAATCAATGGCCAAGGACAACAATGATTACAAAATATGAGCCTCACAAGAGAGCTGAATAAGCCAAAAAGTTTGTGCCCACGCTACACAAACTTCTTAGTATCTGTTCCAACATGCTGATCTAATTGAAAGGCCTCTCATATTTGTGCTCTGGCACCACCAGAAGAACAATCCTTTGAAATTTACAAGCGGTCAGCAGTTTCCAAGGATGAATCCCATCAAGGTATTCCCCAAGAAATTTCTCATGGGATTTTGGCTATCCTCAGACACCCTGACAATAGTTGCAATACAGTCAAAGTTGGAAGAAATGCCAGTCTGCAATGTCTTGTCTAATAAATCAGCACTATTTTTTTTGCCTTCACTATGGTTAATATTTGTGTTCATACTATGCTTTTGATGGTTGAGCCCAATTTTGACAACTGTACTCTGGCAGGATTGGTTCAAACTATAAACCTGTTGCTGCAATAGCATCAGCGGTCAATCCACATGCTACTGTTCTAAATTCTTTTAGTCTGGCAGTCTTTTGAACACTCGTGGTGAAGCTTGATAATCTCATTCGCTGGCTTATGGCTGATAGTGAAAGGATGACATCTCCATTGGATGTTCAATGGTGCCCGTTTAAATGAAGGAAAATCCATACATACAAAAGGAACATAGTATCTCAGGTCTTTGCCAGTATCAATTTAGAAGTCTTATAACCTGCCTATTAGTCTGTTTATAAATTATAAACGTCTTACAGAAAGATGAATTGGACCCTCCTCTTTTGGTTAATAGTCATAGTATTACAGGTCAATCTGCCTCCTTTATTGTCATTTGTGTATATCAAAGGATTTCACCTTAAATTGATCCAATTATTTTATATAGCCAAGGGAAAAAGAAAACAATAATAAAGAAGGTCATTAGACCATCAAAAGACAAGCTGAAGTCTTTTCATTAATGGATATATAAAAGTATGAAATTTTAAACAGAAAATAGATACCTGCAAAACTGAAACTCGACCAAATCGTTTCTCACTATCATCCAGTCTTTGTAAATAGCTTTTAAGATTAGTCCTGAAGAAAAGGAAGACAATAGGAATTAATAAAGACAATAAATCCTTATGGAATTAAAAATGCAGAAAATAGTAAAATCAGGCATGTCAAAACGGGAAGGGTCAAGGAAAGTTGACCGATTATGGATTCAATTGTAAGTGATCAAGAAAACTCAAGAAAAATGGCAACAATTGCTTCTCTTCAATATTTTAGCAAATACACCACTCCAAATGTTAGAATGACAATAACCAATATGAAAAGCATCAGCCAAACTAGTTCCAAAAACAAAGATGCCAGGTTTTTTGGATCTTTTACAAATAGTCAATAAGTCATTACACTAAGAAATGCCCAAATGACATCAGCAACAGCTCAACTGATGAAAATATTTTCTGTGAAAAAAAATTGTCATCCTTTTCAAGCTAAATCATTCACTTACTAAGAGCATAAAGCTTAAAGCAAAACAAACTTTACTCCATAACCTACCAACAAAATTGTTACTGCCTAATAGGACCTTCAGTTCATCACTAAGTAATTAGTGGCCTTTTCAAGTAATGAGCCAAGTCTACGTGTGAATGTCAAAACACAACTACTACAACAAAAACCATCCCAAAATCATGATGGCATCATCAAGTCCAATTTAAAGAATCATAACAGCATGTATATCATGGCAATGAATTTATGACAACCACTATTTTAGCACAAATACCAATATGAACATCCTCCTATGAATTTTTAAATTTTTGCTAGAACTAGTTATGCCAACTTACTTCAGTCAACCTATCTCATGTACCAAGTATGAGGACTAGGACATGACTGAAGTCTGACAGAATAAAGTATTGGATTGCATCCAAGGAGAGACTGGTCCTATTAAGTTCGGAATACATGGTAACAATCATAGTAAAGAGGCTCAAAATCCGCAAAGACTTGGCCCAAACTTAAAATTAGACAATAAAAAAAGGTCTTGGCAAAACTTTTGTGGAAAAAAAAATAATATATATATATATATATCCTTTAAAATGAGGTCATTTTCTCGATCATTCATTCAAATAATTTCACCTCCAGTCTCTATATGGGATTTGGCAATCATAGATGACCGCATGTGCCATAATTTGGTTCACACAGTGTGATGTCAATGTGAGATCAGTAAACTTTCAACTGTATTTTCTGCCATAAAAACATCAGTATAAATGATTAGAACCATCACATCAGCAACATATGATTTTGACTACTCCCACAATTTTGACTATAATAAAGTGCTGTCTTGATTTTCCAAAGGGTGATGGTCTAATGGTAATAACACCTTGCTCATTTCTGCTTGGCCTAGGATCAATTCTCCCCGCAGACTCCATCAGTAGTATTGTCCTACGTATCATGGAATTAAGTACCACTTACAGAACTAAAAGGGGTTTACCACACCTCAAAATACAAAACTGATGTCCAGACTCTAATAAATGTTTTTTGACTGCTGTTATTTATAACAAACGATTTGGTTAATGATGTACTTTCTTGGATTAATGTGCTGAATTTGGGCACAATCAAATGCCTCCATGCACAAACAAGCCCTTTGGTTAGGTACCAACAAAAGCCATCAGGAACAATACTAACCTTTCATGAAAAAGCAAAAGTAATTAAAAAGACTCCAGAGGAACTTAAATGCTGATTTTCATTAACACTTTACTAAATGATCCTAAGTATCTTTGCATCTTGCCATCATATGCAGGTACCCAGGCCAGACAATGCATGGCAGTGATATCAAAGCTAAGAACAAAGTTTATACCCTTCCCTAGACAAGAAAATGCAAACTAATCAAATGAAGGCTAAAGATCTAGATAGATAATTAGCATTTTATTGTCCTCATGTCTATAGATAAGGACTTCACATTGGCAACACTATTTTTTTGTATCTACCTATTTATTCAGAAACACATGTCAAGTATCAAGACAAAAGTTAAATTTGTAACATAAATTAGTAGTTTTAAAGGTAATATAATTTCATAAAAAATAATCCAACAATAATAACAATTGTGTTTTCAAATATGTAGAATCCATGTTTAATTTTTATTATCATTTTTATATTATAGATGCATGATATATATTACAATGCACAGCTCAATTAACAAAGCGGGCACAACCAAAGCACCATCATCATGGGTGCAACGAACTGAGCACAACTGAAGCACTAGCATCATGGGTGGGCACAACCAAAGTACTATCATCGTGGGCACAACAAACCACACACAACTAAAGCACTAGCATCATGGGCGTAATAGGATTCGAACCTAGGTCTCTGAATGGAAGCCCACTTGCTTTACTGCTAGGCTGACCTCTAGGGACTATTTTAATTGTCATTTATTACTATTGTAATCATAAATTTTATCTGAAGGCATTTGGATCCACTGCAGCTCCTTTCTATCTTTGTTTTACCTCAACTTGGCTCTCTCTTCATCATTACTTTTAGCATGTTAGGGTTTATCCATTTAGGATAATCCTCGAGGCTGTAGTATTATGCCTTGCAGTTGTTCCACTTCGATGTAATTTACACTAGATTCTTTCCTCTAGTTTAGCTTATTTTTGTAGTAGGTTTTGGTTACTACGATGCACTGTAACAGCTCTTTCTTTCCAAGAGTTTAGCTTATTTTCATAGTACGTTTTGGTTACTACAATGCACTGTAACAGCTCTTTGATGGGACTCATTGGAAAGAGTTGTTACAGTGCAATGTAGTGACCAAAGCATACTACAAAAATAAGCTAAACTAGAGGAATGAATTTTGTGTACATTACTCTGAAGTGAAACAACTGCATGGCATAATATTACAGCCTTGAGTATTACCCAAATGGATAAACCCTAACATAGTTAGAAAGGAGCTCCAATGGATCCAAGCACCAATATTAATCTATAGTAGGATGTAGAGTAGATCTCTTAAGACTCTTTTAACATCCATGGCTATGGAAGAAATAAAAGACGACAAGAAAATAGTAAGTTGTGCCTGACTACATCTTCTTGGTATGTGAGGGGTGGCCAAAACCCAACACCAAAGAACTGCAATCTTACCCTGTCGCAAGCAAGAAGAAAGAACTGAAGCCCTAGTAGCTGTAGGGACTAGCTTTGGACCTCACAAAAATAAAAAGTATACACAGTAGGAATAAGTGCAATATGCACTAAGTGTAAATAAATTGTAATGAAATGTATTGAAGGGAAATGAATGTGAAATGAAATGCGAATGTAAGGAAAAGCCAAATTTGTCTTGTAGGAAAAGTCCATTTCGGAGCGATTCTCGGCGTCGCAGCAACCTTCCAGCGACTTCCAGTTTTGCCCCGGTTCCCATTGATCGCCAGCAGGTCCCAGAATTCCAAAAGGCGTCTAAGGCATTGGGCTCCCTAGTATCGCTCCCCGGCGTCGCATCGTTTTCAGCAAATGGCAGCAAGGGGGGAAAATTTGGCTAAGTTATAAGAGCATTCTGTGATTCGCTCCCCTTCGGGGCGACTCCCGATCTCGCCCGAGCAGGACGGCGAACAACAGCAAGGGGATAATGAAAAATTCTAAGGCAAAGAAGCCCATGATCGCTCCATTTCGGAGCGACTCCTGGCTTCGCAGCAACTTCCCGGCGATGCTCATCGTCACTCCGTTTTCCAAGGACTGGCGGCAAAGTGTCATTTTTCCTAAGGCATGATCGCGGCTCCCAAGTTCACCCCCACCAACGACTCCCATCATTGCTCACTTTGTCGGCGAACCACAGCAGCAACAACTTTTCGGGCAGGAGGGCGCCAAAACCGAAGATCCCAAGTTCGCTCCACTTTTGAGCGACTCCCGGGATCGCTCCCGTCCATGTGCGACTCTCAAGTTCGCTCCACCCCGAAGCGACTCCCGAGATCGCTCTTCTAATACAGCGAACTTTGATCATAGAATTCCCAAGGCGTAGTGCCCACCCAGGTTCGCTCGAAGCACAGTTTCTCAAGATAACTCGAATGTCGACTGATTCCCATCCTCGCCCCCTTGCAGCAGCGATTCCCAGCTTCGGGCTAGTCACAAGCGACTCTCGTCAGGTTTACAAGTAGACTTAGAGGGTGGAGTAAGTGGGTATTTAAGAAGGCATTGATGGCACGTCAACTCAGGTTTTGCCAGGACCCTTAAACACTCTAAGGGGTAAATTGTACCTACCACATTGAAGAGATATGCCCTCTCAACTACCAGAACAGTCCGAAGTTGTACCAGACAAGGGTGAAGCCCTGTTCCAGGTACACTGACAGCCGACAGAGGTCAAATCTCACCTACTTCGGCATTTTTGGGGATCTAAACATGAATGTAATTTGGGGGAAAATTTCTGCTATAAAAGGCAGTTCATTTCAATGTAAAAGGGGGGGGGACATATTGCTAGAGAGCTACTGTAATCAAACATTTTGCATCAATACAAAGGATCCTTGGCTCTAACTCTTGTCTCTTTCTTGTATGCTGCCTTTTGCAAGTATTTCTGCTAAATATTCATTTATTTTTCTGATTGTTGTAATTCTGCATTCTAGATTAGAGCATTGGACATTAAGTGAATCTGAAATTCTTACAGGAGGATACATAGGGAAGAATCGCAGTGTTAGTTTCTGTTACATGCTTTGTTTTGATTGTTGTTAGTTTGGATATTAGTTAGTAATTGTGCTGCTTGTTCTTCCCCACTGTTACTGCAATGCCATTTACATTTCTTTCTGCAATTTTCAAATCTCTTTCCAATTCCCTTATTTAAACCCCCAAGTAGTGTAGTAAAGGAGCCGGCCTTCTTCGAAGATTGGCACAGGAGGCATCTCTTCCCCCCGGCCTTTCAAGGTTGGTCCAGGTCTAGGGCGCGTATGAAAACCAAATCCTTACATAGGGCAGATTTGTGAACAACAGTTTCTAGCACGCCCGGTGGGACCTAATCGTTCCACCTCATAAGCAGTATTGAAGAAGTGATGTTCGCTTCGGTGCTGTCTAACCCGAACATCTGGTGACTCTGCTGAAACCCGGATTATCTCCAGGGCTTGAAGACCAGTCCAAGAAAATCAAGCCTTCATGCGTACAAGGTAGAGAGTTAGAAACGCAAAAGAGGAACCCGAGTCCTACGAGCTTGATATCAACGCCTTCGGAGAGCGTCCTAGGCTAGTCAAGCCTACCCTCTGGGCGAAGCATCATCGCGGGAAGTTGAGGTTGCCGAGCAAGATCCAGCTTCAGATAGTACTGCAACTAGCTGTCCTCCGAATCCTCCGAACTCTCCAGACCATCAAGACGTTCCAGCTCCACCTGACGTGCAGTTAAGTGCTTCGGGAGCTCCTGTTCAGCCGAACCTGCTGCTGTTACCACCATTGCCACCTCCTAATCAGCCAAATCCAAGTGCGAATATGGCAAACCCGCTACCAAATCAGAATCAGCAGCAGAATCAACAACAAAATCAACAACAAGCTGCCCCTAGGTTGTTTCCAGCCTGGAATTCCGAAGGACCTTTGAATCTGGCGGGACAAGCCCAAATTCCGCCTGCTTCCAAATCCAAGTTTATACCCACATATGACGGTACTGGGAAAACGGCCTATGAACATATTCAAGACATCGCCTCTTTGGCCGCACTCCACAGTATCACGGAAGAAAATGTCATGGTCCGATTATTGGTCCTGTCCCTTCGAGGAAAATTGCTCTACTGGTATAGGTCTTTGTCGCCTAGTACTATCACTGGATGGGATCAGTTGGCGGGACAGCTAATGAGGAGATTCAATTAATCAACGGACCCATTCTCCTTGCTTCATCAATTGACGACCATCCAGAGACACCCGTAGGAGGAGATAGCTGATTTTAACGTCAGGTTCGCCCGGACCTGGTAGAGGGTATCCGTCGGCCTACGGCCAACCGCTGAACAAGCGGCTTTTTATTATCTCAGGGCCTTCAATTCAGACATCAGTATGATTATCAGGTTCTCCAACGTCAACACTTTTCCTGAGCTGTACGAGCAAGCTCAAAAGGCGGAGCTTGATCTGATTGCCATCGGCAAGCTCCCACCAAAAGCGTCAATGCCGATCTTTCCTGATTTCCCTCAGTCGCAGTATCCTAGTGCCGTTGCTCAACCGCCTACTGCATCTTCTGCATACCCGATTCCTCCTTGGAATCCAAATCCCGTGCCAGCAGTCCCCTCAGTTTCCTGCTATGCAAGTACCATTTCCTGCTCCTCAAATACCGCAACTTCCAGCGCCTCCGCAGTATCCAGCTTTGCCTCCGCCCATGGCGCCATTGCCGTTACCTGCCCCCCTGACAGTTGATCCACAAGAAAAGGTTCTGAGGGATCTGGAATCGATTAACTCCACTGTCAAAATGTTGTCCCATGATATGGTAGAGATGAAGAAGAAACAGGCTCAGCAGGAATTCCTACCAAGAAGACCATATCCTCCTCCGGCGCTCACCAAGGATCAAGCGAATCAGGCCAGTAGACCTCCTGCGAGGAATGCTGCCATTAGTTGAGAAGCGATTACTTCAGACTATGTGCACTGGTGCTCCATGTGCAATGACCCACATGGGGAGGATACTTGCATGGTACATCAGCACTACGCTCAAACACTAGCAAGCAGCGCCCCTGGCGGCCAAGTTAACATGATTAGGGAGTCGGACCGTAACCTCTTGATTCCCTAAGATGAGCAAGTTTCAATCATTACCAGAGATGGCAAGAAATCGATTGAGGTAGAAGCAACTCAGATGGAACCTCTGAAGGTGTACACCCGCCGTGAGAAGGAGCAGCCTCCGGCAAAGGCTCCTGACAAAGTTCCCTTGCCCCCGCCAGCAAAGGAGAAACCCTCGCTTGCAAAAGCTCCAGCAGCCCAACCACAAGTTGAAACCAGGGAGCAGGCTAGGGAGAAGCTCAAGTACCCTTCGTTGACGAAGCGGCAAAGAGTTGAATCCAAGCAGCGATACTGCACCAAGTACGAGGCTGCGAAAGAGCCAAAGGTAGCCACTACTTCGGCTTACAACATTGTCAATGAATTGAAGAAGGCTCTGGCCAAGATAATCTTATACGATGCTCTGCAACTCCCCGGGCAGGTGGACCTGTTACAGGAGTCGCTGAAATCTGCCAAAGAAAGAAGGCCGACGCAGCCCGTGCTGGCTCAGACTCTGACCACTTCGATCACGAGGAAAAATAGGCCACCTCCATTCTACTTGTCTCTCCAGATGGAAGGGTGCGTGGTGCACAATTGCATGATTGATTCCGGTGCATCAACCACCGTCATGCCAAGGGCAATTTGTGAGGAGATAGGAATGGAATACATGCGAAGTGGCCATGGTGTTCTCCAATTGGATGGCACTCCTGTGAAAACAGTGGGCGTCATTAAAGATATTCCCATCCAGCTGCACAAGGTGCCTCAGATTGTCATGATACAAGAGGTTGTGGTCGTCGACCTGGAGCCGTAATTTGGCATGTGCCTCTCGAGGGAGTTTACTGCTAAGCTGGGCGGTTACCTTTCTCTCGACTACTCACATATGGAGGTCCCCTTCAGGGGAAGGAAAGTGAAGATCTATAATGAAAAACCCTCCACCTTCCTCGTTGAAAAGGCGCCCGAAGAGGGCCAGCAAGACGAATCAGTCCACCTAATGACAGAGGAAATGGAAGAGGTGGACCTAGTAGAAGAGACCCTAAAGGAGCTGCAGGCAGAAGATGAGTTCTCCTTGACTGATTTCAATGCCATGATCGAATCAGAAATAGGTTGCTATTCCGTCACCAAGCTCGAGAAGTCAAAAGAGACAGTGCCTGAAAATAAGGACCCTGCCCCAGATGAGCTTTGGAAGCTATTCTTTGACGGCGCTCGATGCAAAAATGACGTCGAGGCAGGAAGTCTCCTAGTTTCACCTTCTGGAGAGCAGAAGGATTACTGCTTTAGGCTGGCTTGGAGTTGCACCAACAATGCGGCAGAATACGAAGCCTTGTGCATAGGGTTGAAGACGGCTGAGAAGTTGGGAATCAAGCAGTTGCAAATTTTCGAAGACTCTGAACTGGTTTGCAAGCAGATCACCAACAAGTGAGTCTCAAAGAAGCATTATCTCAAGGCGTACCGCAATAGGGTCTAGGACTTGCTAGAATCCTTCGAGGCCCTCAATGTTCAAGCCATTTCTCGAGAGAAAAATAAGCACGCAGATGTCTTAGCGTCTATCGGAGACAAATACTCCCCGGCTAATGACATGATGCAAAAGCCTAAGGCGGTAAGAACCATTTACAGCCCTTTTGTGCCTGATAGGGACACCCACTGGCAGGTGTTCGACTGTGACGAGCAAATCGTCAATTTCTTAGTCCATGAAGCAAGTGCAATCGAAGGTAGAGACCCTGATGACAAGGACTATGAGGGGTTAATACAGTTGAAGAATAATCACGTCCCGAAGGGGCTGATCACTCTAGAAAGTCTGTTTGATTAGAATGACAGAGCGATATCTCACCGAATCAAGGTAGACGCCAAGCAGTACAAAGACCTCGAGATTGAGCCTAGAAAGGTGATCAAAGTTGGAACAGACTGCACCCCAGAAGAGTTAGAGCAGATTTAGGTATTGTGCAGAAGGTACCCTGATATTGTTGCTTGGTGTTATCAAGATCTAAAGGGGTACAACAAGGAGATCATACAGCACACTACAGAGCTAGAAGAAGGGGTCAGACCCTGCAAACAGAAACAGAGGCCAATCAACCCAAAGATAGAGGTTTTGATGAGAGTCGAACTCTTGAAGATGCTAGAGGCGAAAATCATCTACCCTATCAAGCATTCTTCTTCGGTCACAAATTT
Organism: Wollemia nobilis; assembly: GCA_028583015.1. NCBI lineage: Eukaryota > Viridiplantae > Streptophyta > Pinopsida > Araucariales > Araucariaceae > Wollemia > Wollemia nobilis. The sequence goes on from JAQPPZ010000523.1 coordinate 30,841,659, forward strand.
GGTCCCTGTCAGAAAGAAGAACGGAGATATCCATCTGCGTGTCGATTTCCATAATCTAAATCAGGCCTCGTTGAAGGACCATTACCCACTCCCGCAAATTAATCAGATTCTCCATGTGGTGGCAGGGGCACAATGCTTCTCTCTCCTAGACGGCTTCTCTGGATACAATCAAATCTGGGTGAGGGACGAAGATCATCACAAGACAGCGTTCACCACCAAATGGGGGACGTTCGCCTACCAGCGCATGCCCTTCGGCCTATCCAATACTGGGGCCACATTTCAGAGAGCCATGGATCTGGCATTCGTCGAATTATTGAATAAAATCATCGTCATCTATTTGGATGATGTGACTGTGTTTTCACACAGAAGAGAAGAACATGCCTCGCACTTGCAACAAGTGTTCGAAAGATGTCGGGAGTTCGACATATCCATTAACCCGAAGAAGTCCGTCTAGGCCATATTCTCTTTGAAAAAGGGCTCGCCGTTGACACTAACAAGGCAAAGACTCTCCTTAATCTTCCACTCCCAGTGAACAAGAAGGGGTTGCAATCTTTCTTCGACCAGATCAACTTCGTAAGAAAGTTCGTGTCTGATTTCGCTCAAGTCATTAATCCAAGGGCCGAACTTCTGAAGAAGAACACTGAGTTCGTCTGGACAAAGGAAAGAAAGACGGCATTTGAAGAAATCAAGGCTCGAATCGCCTAAGCGCCTGTGATGGTTAACCCCGACTATTCTAAAGATTTCATCATGTATGCAATCGGGGAACCTGAAAGTTACGCAGCAGTCAAAACACAAAAAGGAGAGGATGGCGAAGAACGCCCGATAGCTTTCTTGAGCCAGGTGATCCAGCCTCACGAGGAGAGATACAACTTCATTGAGCGCCAGGTACACGCAATCATGAAGTCCTTAAAGAAATTTAGGCACTTTATCTCCCAGAGCAGGACGACGGTGTACGTGGTCCATCCAAATCTTAGGAGTTTCATCATCCAAGGAGAACTGGGTAACAAGAGAGCTGGCTGGATTGCCAAGATCCAGGAGTTTGACATCAAGGTTCGACCCACAAAGTTAATCTGAGGTCAAGCACTGTGCCAAGAGTTAGCAAGGAGTGTTGTCGCGGAAGTAGTTGTCTGTCAATGCGAGGATCCAATACTGGAGGGCAACTTTGCCAATCAATCGGCGGAGGACGGCGACTGGACTGATGAGATAAATCAGTATTTCAACACTGGGAGATGTCCAAACCATCTTAATGCCTCACAGAGGAGGAGATTCAGGCTCCAGTCCCAGAAGTATGTGTTGCGCCCCGAGGGGCTATTTTTCAAGAATGTTGACAGTATTCTCTTGCGATGCGTCAAGGGAACAGAGAAGGAAAAAATCCTCGACGAATTCCATTCCTGAATTTCGGGAGGACACCTTTCAGGAAGGCCTACGGCCTTAAAGATGATTAGAGCGGGCTACTATTGGCCCACATTTTTTGTTGATTCTTTTGCAGTCTGTCGGAAATGCGAGAAATGTCAGAGATTTGTCGGCCGAAATAAAAACGCCCCAATGCCCCTACAACCGATCCAAGTTGAAGCTCCCTTCCTGCAATGGGGCTTAGACTTTGTCGGGGTAATATCGCCAAATTCTTCGGTGGGGCATAAATACATTCTGACTGCAACGGATCATTTCACCCGGTGGGCCGAAGCGGTGCCTACAAAACATGCTGACCAAGAGACGATCATCGCCTTCTTGGAGGGCTTAATAACCCGCTTCAGAATTCCAGAAGCAATTGTGACAGACAATGGTCCGGGGTTCATAGGCGCAAAACTCACCAAGTTCGCTTACAGGTATGGAATCAATTACTACCCGCAAGGAAACAGCTTGGCAGAATCAACGAATAAAATTTTGATGAAGATTATAAAGTGAACTCTAGAGAGGAACAAAAGAACCTGGCACTTGTGCCTGGATCAAGCGCTATGGGTGGATCGCATCTCTATAAAAAATTCTATCAAAACGTCGTCGTACGCACTGGTCTACGAGGAGGCGGCATTTTTGCCCACACATGTCGAGATGCCCGCACTTTGGTTGCTAGATGACAAAAGAGGAAACCTGGATCCTGTAGATGCCAAACTAGCTCAGTTGTTACAACTTGAAGAGGAAAGGGAGAAAGCTTATGAAGCTTTCATGAAGCACACGGAGACTACCCGAAACTGGTTCGAAAAAGAGACCACAGCTCGAGTCTTCCAGGTTGGAGATCTAGTGCTGAAATGGGATTCATGGAAGGCAAAACCAGGGAATCACAACAAATTTGATGCCTTCTGGGAAGGCCCCTTTCAGATTGCTCGGGTTAATCAATTCAACTCATTTATATTGTGGGACATGGAGGGCCATACCCTCCCCATACCAGTCACCATTGAGCAGCATCATGGAATTTCCTTATGTACATAGTTTTATTTCTGCAGTTTTAGTTTATCTTTTCTGAATGTAAATACGTTTTCTTGCTTTAAGTGTTTGGCTCTTTAGATTTGAGCCTTTTTGTCCCAAAGAGTGTAGAGCCGAGTTCCCCACCCAAGAAAGCAGTCCTTAATCAGTGGTCGAAGAACAAAGTTCGCAGGAACTTCTTCCCAAAGGGCGAATATGGAACCCTGGACGACGTTCGCACAAAAGCTAAGAGAAAGCTATAGTTCGCTCCAGTTTCCAGCGAAGATGAGGTTCGTCTAGGGTCCGAGGCAAAACTACGATTTGGGCCTAAGCAAGAAAGAGACCGGGCAGAATCAAAGAAAAATCCAAAATTTTGCTAAATCCAAAGAGGGCAAAATTCTCTAAGGTTCGCCCGAGCATGGCAGCGATAACAGGATTCGCAGGGGTTTTGGGCGAACCCCGGATGTATTCAGAAGGCCAAAGTCCCCATCATTCTGAAGTTAGCACAGGTAAAGCAAGAACAGGTTTCAAGGCTACGTATGACTCGAACTATAAGATCGCCAAGGGCTGAAGCGCAAAGTTGAGAAGCTGACGAAGTTCGCTTGAGTTTCCAGCGACTCTAGGAATCGCACAGGTTTTGAAGCAGGAACAAGTCTCGACAAGGTGCGACGACGAGGAGGGAACAAGAATCAAAAAAATGTCTAACTCCCCCTCCCGCCAAGGGTCGCCCAAATTTCAAGCGACTCTGGGAATCACCCGAGGTCATGAGCAAAACCCGAAGTCGTCTAACCTGCGAGCGAGGAACAGCCTGGCTCAGAGTTCGAAGGGACCAAATTTTTTCGAGGTTCGTTCCACCCCAAGACGAGAACGGGACTTGCCCGCAATTTTTAGCGAAGACGGGAATCGCCCGAATTTCAAGCGAACTTCAGGGAAATATTAATTTTGGGCTAAGTTCGAGGAAGACGGAGGTTCGTTCGAATCTCGTGCGAAAACCAGAATCGCCAAGGATTTCGAGTGATTACAAGACCAAGGATGAAGAGGGACATTTAAAATCTTTCTAAGTCCTAAAAGCGCCCATCGAAGTTCGCCCGACCGCCGAGCGAGGATGAGGTCGCTCAAGATTTTTAACGAGGATGGGAGTCGCTCGCCCTTCGGGCGAAATGCAGAAAAGTGCCAAAGTTCGGAGTTCACTCAAAAACCAAGGCTCGCACACCATTCAAGCAAGAACCATCATCGCCTAGGAGATTGGACGACTTCAGGAGCAAAGCGGTTAAAAATTTCATAAGTCTTCCTCGACGCGGGTCGTTCGCCCATGGAGCGCGCGCCAATGGTCGCTCAAATTTCGAGCGACTCCAGGAATCGCTCACCCATCGAGCGAATTTCTGGCCCGTGCAGCAGCTAACCATAACGAACCTCGAAGCGTGTGAAAAAACGGCAGCAGGTTACAATTCCAAAGCGCACGTTATAAATGACCATCCTGCACGCATTTCTAAACAGATCATTAAGGAAAATAAACAAAGCCTTGGGATCGAGAATCGAGAAGTTGCGCCTCCAACAAAAATTTTTCGCACAACCACCAAGGAATAACGGCTACACCCACCAACTCCGTGCTTTTGGCATTTATCCCAAGTGCTCACCATTAATGGCCAAGTTAGCTCCCACCCCCATAAAAGGCGTGATCGCCCATCTCGCTCTGTCAATTAAATCAAAACTCACTCTGAGCTGCACCAGAAGCCAAATTCAACGCAATTCACCCACAAACAGCAACTCACCAAAATTCCCTCCGAGATTGTCATGGGCAAGAAGAGTGCCGAGGAGAAGGGAAAGGCACCCAGGGAAGGGGCTTCGGGAACACAAGAAAGCGGAAAAAAGAAGGCTGAAAGTGGAACAGAAAGGAAAGGCAAAACAAAAGTACAAACGCCAAAACCAGAGGCAGCGCCACGGCAAAAGGGTGAATCAGGCCTAGCAAAAGTAGTCATCTCTCCGCCAGCAGAAAATTGGGCGAAATACAGAGATGGCACCTTCTCCCAAAGCATCGAGCAACTACGACACACTATTGACGACAGGCGGGAGAAAGTTTCCTCCGCGAGTCCCAACACTGCAGCTTATTACTCTCACCTGTACTGGTTCCTTCCCCCCCCGTGCACAATTGTCCGAAGTTGGTAGCAGCAATCGCTCAGTACTATAACTCGAAAACCAGACAAGTCGAGGACAAAGGGGGGAACACCTTGTTTTCGTTCTTTTCTGACACCGTCCAGGTGGCTTTCACTCCTCCTCAGATGCCAGACAAAGATTACACCATCAGGTACATCAACCTGGATGAACAAGCTCACAGATATGTGGACAACCCACACATGCGGCGCTTCATGGAATCCCAGCTGCGGGACCCGATACCGCCCAAACAATGGCCGAAACTCCCTATGTCCCTAAGATATTTCAAGAGCACGAGCATGTACACGATGATGGCCTGGGTCTTAGGTATCGCCACAGATGTCGTAGTCTTCCCCTACTAGGCCGCCCTTGCAGAGTGCATTTTGCAAGGGGAATTCTACGCCCCGAGTGCCATGGGGGCCGACACAAAGCCGGTATTCTTTAACTGGGCAGACTCGATAGCGCGCAATATACATTCACGACTGCAGGACCTGATAGAGGAAAAATCTCAGTCCTTCAGGCAGTGTTCATTCATGGCCTGGCTATTCCTCTTCCTTATGCATAGCAAATTTAAGTCAATCCCCGTACAACGCACTGATGAGAAGGGCACGCGACTACCTATATACCAATGGACTCAGGTGTTGTTGAAGAGGGAGTCCTATTACAAGTTTAATCAGGCGTTCTTGGGCCCTGCCTTGGAGCTCATTCATGGCTCTTGCCTGCACGTCCCCCGCTAGATGAGAGATAATGTGATACGGCATAACATGGGCGACACTTTTCAGCTAACGCATGGCTTTGTCATCGGGATTTTCGGGTTTACTGGTAAACCCTTCCTCCTGCCCTATTATACCACGGAGTACCTGTTCGCCCTGGAGGTAGCGCGGTAGACGGATTACACTGACCATATTTTACGGCTAGGGCAAAATATGGGGGCATATTCATGAGTTCTCGTTCAGATGGGGCGAAATTGAGGTCAATGCCACTGGACAGAATGAATTTCTCATAGCCACGCTCTTGAGCTTTGGTTTAATTGAGCTTCCGCAGCGGTGGAGATAAGATCCCCTAGATATATTGAAAAAATTCATGGAGATGTACTTCCACGCCTGTACCCATCTACAGATTATGGAAGAACGTAACAACTCGATCGGGCAGGACCTTGAATGGCATATAGAGAAGATGCGGTCCTTCCCGCCATGGCACAACTTCTATTACGTGGAGGCAAAATATGACCCGGTTAACAATGCAGCCCACAGTTTCGAATCCAAGGTCTTTAAAAAAATGGAGCCCAAACTGCAGAAGATGGGTTGGAAGCCAGAAAAGATTGCAGAATGGTGGGTCATGAGGGCCCATACGAAGAAGGAGACGTCAGACAAGGTCCTTGCTGGCGACAATCAGTTCACCGCGCTTTACGAAAAGCATTATGCCATGTGGCGGCCAATCATGTTCGAAGACCTCGTGCCTCGAGGTGCCCAGGGCCTAGAAAAGGCACAAGACCCACCTGAGCAGCCCAAACAACCACTTTGGCAGGGAGAGGGATCCAGCAGTGGAGAGAAAAAGAGTCACGCAGTCGAATCTAAGGCACAGCAAGCCTCTGAAAAGCAAGGAGGGTCATCCAAACGACCAGCTGAAGCAGTGCAAGTGACCCCGATGCCTCCAAAGAAGAAAATAAAGGTCACAATAAAATCGCCCAAAGCTCCCCCAGAAAAGGTTGTCGACTCGACCCTTGGTGAATCTGCCCCGACCGCTGTCCCGGAAAAGGAAGCCACACCAAAAAAGGAAAAGGAGGTCGTACCGCAAAAGAGAAAAGAGGTTGTACAACAGAAGGAGGTCGCCCCCCAGAAGAAGGTTGTTTTTCCACGATCCCTCTTAAGGAAGTTATTAATGTAGAAGAGGACACTCCACCGGAGGAGGATGAGTGGGCGACCCAGATATTCAACACGCCAACTCAAACTGAGCACGCAGGTACGCACTCTCTTTTCCAGCTTCAATCTTCTAAACCCTCGTCCGCGGCACCGTCCACTGCCATTGTTGAACCCATACTCACAGCACTGCCTTTGGGCAGCGAACCAGCATCCACCATTCCCCTCACAGTGTCTCACCCCATACTTGAAGAAGCCCAACCTTTATGCAGCTATCCTTCCCGACCAGCAGGCATTCAGTCTATTTGCCCCTAACCCCAATGGATTTGAAACCCTTGCCCCTGTCCAACCAGGTGTTGCTATCGCAGGTCTAGCGCATTCACCCCATACCTCAGCTTCAGCAGGTGTATTAGTTGAAAATCCGTCCTTGAGTCCCCATAGTCCGCTCGCAGCTGCCCAGACCGAGTCCTCCCCTATAGCAACTAAGCTCCCAGCCTCTACTTCCCCTCATCTGTTTGCGAAAGAATTCATGCCTTAGCAGTATCTACCTTCGATCACACCCCTGTTTGGAGGAATGAAGATCATCGAGCAAGAACTGGAGATAATGGAAGATCACCCCGTGGCAGCCCAGGCTACGCAGAACTCCTACAGGTGGATCCAAAACCTGAAGAAAAGAAAGACCGAGGAGCCTGCCGGAGTAGAGAAGCGCGCCAGGTTTGACTTGCAGAAAATGGTGCTACATAAAGAGAAAATGGTTCTAAAGGTCCAGAAGCCCTTGAAAGATATGACACCCGAAGACTATACCTACCACCGGGCGATCAAGGACCTAACAACCTTTGATGTAGGAGATGAGGTGGGGGACATCCAACTCAAGGCATGCACAGTTTACGTGCATCACCAGCAGCTTAATGAGAGCTTCTATGCAGTAGAAAATGATAATCTGAAGCTGCAAGAGACTATAGCGAAGATGCAAGCCCAGCTGGACGACTCCAAGAATGAATCTGAGCAGCTGAGGCAACAGGTGGTAGCTCTAGAGAAGGAAGTAGCTAAGCAGAAAGGAGCCGCAGATCGCCGCACCAGGGAGGGTGAGGAGGCACAGGACAAGATAGTCGAGTTGGAGGCCCAGCTTCAGGAAGCCCAGCAGCAACTGGAAGAGAGGGCGACACAAGCTAAGGTTTTCTCCAGGGACCGAGTCAAGGAGATTCGTGCTGGCTTATTGAAAAAATTTCACACCAAAACCTCGAGGTCCCTATCGGTTCTTATGTTTGTATGGGAGGCAAAGGAGATATCTGTCCAGGGCAAGCCTGTGGTAGAGGAGGCCGAACGACAAGCAGAGCGCTGGCTCAGCTTAGCCATCGAAGTTGAGGCCTATGAGCGCAAAGACCTCGAAGTGCCGCCAATGACTCAGATCGCCCGAGATTGGGCCACTGCAAGGGCAACCTTGCATTCTTTCTTTGAAAAATTGGAAAAAGTCAGGAGGGCCAGGAGATTGTTGGATACACTTGAAAAGGAGAGGAGCATCTGCCTGGCACATTTTCAAACCGTTACACTGCTTGGATTTCCCAGCTTCACGGACGACAATGGAAATTGCCTGCCTAGGGAGGAATTGAAGATGGCCTAGGATGCCTTCAAGGAGGATACCTTGAAGATTGATAATTGGGCAGACCCGATTCTAGAGGCACAGGTAACACAGTCGATATCCAGATTCTGCCAGATTAGCGCCTGCCTTGCTGACCTAAGCGAAAGGGTCAACCAGGATGATATGCTCCAAATTGAGACCTTCAGGCGCTTGATAAAAGATCTCTATGACCACGAGCCCTTCCAAGAGGAAGCCTGGACTCAGGTTCACGCTACTCATGAACGCATTCGCGATCGCCTTGCTTCCACGGGTACCAATCAGGAACATGAGAAGGAGGGAGAAGGCGAGAAGCAGTCTAAAGGAGAGACGAAGGAAAAAGGGGAGACAAAGGAGGAATCTGTTGACGGCAACGATAAAGCGGAGCGTGAAGCAGAGCAGCAAGAAGAAGAGACCTGTAATGTCCCCCCCTGTTCTGATAGTTTTAATATTTGGGACACTATACTGTTTCTTAAAATCAAAAAATACAACTCCAAGAAACAGGAAATAACTAACAATTTTATTTTTCAAATTTCTTTCAAAACAGGGTTCAGATTACAATATTTTAAAAATATAATCTTTCCACAATATGTTTGCAAATCCTTGAAATATACTAAATCAGCAAACATGGAAAGATACCTTTGAAGATTGATGAAGCTCCAAGTTTGAATCCTGTGTGAATTCACCAATAGAGAACTGGGGTTTCGTCCAACTCCAAAAATCTGAGGGGTTTCGTCCTCAGCCACACCGTTGGGGTTTCCGTCCCTTCGGAGAAGAAGTCTCAGCCACTGGCCTCAAACTCTAGAGGAAATAACTAAAATCACCAATATATTGAAATGAGACCAAGCCACCGAATAAATAGACTCCTCCACAACAAACTCCTTTTGCACGCTCAATGTGGGATAAATCATGAAACATAACTCTTTTTTTAAGTCCCACGTCCCCTTTTTATAAAATAAGGTTTTAAACTATATAAATTATGTAAATTATTTTACTTTATATAATTAAACCTTCGCACATTAAAAACTTGGCCTTCTGATTATCCGATCCGCAAATTGAGGATAGATACGGACACCCATTTCAGTGAAGAATATCAATGCACTGTCCGTTTTGCTCGAAACCCTAAAAACTAACTTACTAAAAATAGTAAGTCAAGGCTCTGTCCATCCGATTCAACATCTGAGAGTGGATTCGAATACCCATTTCGCTCAATTATCCGCTCCCAGAACTCCAGTTAGGCTCCCCTGCAATCTGCCCTAGCCTACGGGAACCCGTGAGTAGGCTAAACTGTTCTACACACTGACTGCCTAGAAAAAGGCGACATTACAAGACCGGGGGTGACTCCGGGCCCAAAGGATGAAGACATGGGTCCTTGCATCGATGCGAGTTCGATACCCCGCGAGCTGCCAGGAATGTTGCCACATTTTGCTAAGAGGTAAAAAAAATTTAAAATTTGCTGCACTTGTTTTTATGATCAAAATCCTCTCTTTTTCCTCCTCTCCAAGCATTAGTTCAGACAACCTTCAGGGTCGCACTCAGAAACAACAGGTCTCAAATTCGCCCGAGAAATCAGCGAGGCGCAGATGAATGCCAAGTTTTTTTCTAAGACTGGATAACTCCGAAGATCGCTCCATTTCAGAGCGATTCCCGGCATCGCAACAGCCTTCCAACGACTTCCAGTTTCGCCCCGGTTCCCAGCGATCGCCAGCAGGTCCCAAAATTCCAAAAGGCGGCTAAGGCATTGGGCTCCCTAGTATCGCTCCCCAGCATCGCATTGTTTTCAGCAAATGGCAGCAACGGGGAAAATTTTGGCTAAGTTATAAGAGCATTTCGTGATTCGCTCCCCTTCCGGGCGACTCCCGGTCTCGCCCGAGCAAGACGACGAACAGCAACAAGGGGATACTGAAAAATTCTAAGGCAAAGAAGCCCAGGATCGCTCCATTTCGGAGCGACTCCCGGCTTCGCAGCAGCTTCCCAACGATGCTCGTCGTCGTTCCATTTTCCAGCGACTGGCGGCAGAGTGTCAAAATTTTCCTAAGGCATGATCGCAGCTCCCAAGTTCGCCCCCACCAACGACTCCTGTCATCACCCCCTTTGTCGGCGAACCACAGCAGCAACAACTTTTCGGGCAGGACGGCGACAAAACCGAAGATCCCGGGATCGCTCCACTTTTGAACGACTCCGAGGATCGCTCCCGTCCATGTGCGACTCTCAGGTTCGCTCCACCCCGGAGCGACTCCCGAGATCGCTCTTCTAATACAGCGAACCTTGATCGTAGAATTTCCAAGGCGTAGTGCCCACCCAGGCTCACTCGGAGCACAGTTTCTCGAGATCGCTCGAATGTCGAGCGATTCCCATCCTCGCCCCCTTGCAGCAGCGATTCCCAGCTTCGGGCTAGTCGCAAGCGACTCTCGTCAAGTTTATAAGTAGACTCCGAGGGCGAAGTAAGTGGGTATTTAAGAAGGCATTGATGGCATGTCAACTCAGGTTTTGCCAGGACCCTTAAACTCTCTAAGGGGTAAATTGTACATGCCTCATTGAAGAGATATGCCCTCTCAACTACCAAAACAGTCCGGAGTCGTACCAAACGCAGGAGAAACCCTATTCCAGGTACGTTGACAGCCAATGAGGTCAAATCTCACCTACTTTGGCATTTTTGGGGATCTAAACATGAATGTAATTTGGAGGGAAATTTCTGCTATAAAATGCAGTTCATTTCAATGTAAAAGGGGGGGGACATATTGCTAGAGAGCTACTGTAATCAAACATTTTGCATCAATACAAAGGATCTTTGGCTCTAACTCTTGTCTCTTTCTTGTATGCTGCCTTCTGCAAGTATTTCTGCTAAATATTCATTTATTTTTTTTATTGTTGTAATTCTGCATTCTGGATTAGAGCATTGGACATTAAGTGAATCTGGAATTCTTACAGGAGGATACATAGGGAAGAATCGCAGTGTTAGTTTCTGTTACATGCTTTGTTTTGATTGTTGTTAGTTTGGATATTAGTTAGTAATTGTCTTTGTTTGTTCTTCCCCACTGTTACTGCAATGCCATTTACATTTCTTTCTGCAATTTTCAAATCTCTTTCCAGTTCCCTTATCTAAACCCCCAATTAGTGTAGTAAAGGAGCCGGCCTTCTCCGGAGATTGGCACGGGAGGCATCTCTTCCCCCCGGCCTTTCAAGGTTGGTCTAGGTCTAGGGTGCGTATGAAAACCAAATCCTTACCTAGGGCAGATTTGTGACCAACAGTAACTATCCACTCGAATGCATAAAAAGGCCACCCCCCGATTCTCATTTCAGCATATAGCAATAGAATATTAAGGAGAGAATGGTGAGAGTACAGAAGGCTATTGTATTGCTGTGAGTTTTATGCATACTGACGGTGATGATTTACAGGTCGCAATCCAGATTATGAGGAAGGACCTGGAAAGGATGGTATGAGATGCAAAGAGGTGAAGAAAGAAAGACAAGATATTTGGTGTTATGATTGGAAGACAGAGAGACATACAAATATTACTTGTTCGAAGGCCTACTGCAATATTTGTGAAGTAACAAGACATGTGGTTGGAGATTGTCTATTTAATCTAAGAAGTTCAAGGCACCAAACATTGTCGATGCAACAACAAGCAAAGGACGAGAAACCTAGTACATCTAAAAATGGACAAGCAATGACAAGTGATAGATATAGAAACAATTGTCGAGGTGGAACACAACCACATCAAGGCAATCGATAGCAAGGAGGACAAAGTTGATTGCAACATGATGCAAATGGCAGACCTATCATCCAATGTTGAAGATGCCATGAGTGGGAGCACTTCGCACATAACTGTCAAAACCAACCAATCAAAGATAATTCCATAAATAATAACACATTAATGTGTTGTTGGTGTGGATTGCGCAGTCATAAGGAGGCAAATTGCTCAAAGAAGGCGAGTTTGAGAAACTCACAGAATGTCAATTTTATTGATATTGAGGAGCCTCCAATGAACCGACAATAGAAGGAAAATAATGTCCTTGTAGTTATGAGGGGTCAAGCAAAGAAAGTCGAACAATACCCTAACTCTCCCATGTAGAAGGAGAAATGGTAAGAAGCACACGATGCAATCAAAAAAAATATGAGGAAGGTCAAGCAAGGACTCCTTGAAGAGAAGTTGAAAAGTTTGTCACCATTGTAGAAGAAAAGTCGTCAACATAGGATTTGGCGATGCAAGTACTTAATACAATGGTGGAAGTCAAAGTGTCCAGCTTACTTAGTGCCATACCGGAGCTATATGTGACGGCAAGAGAAATGATGCAGCCGAGGAGAGTGATGGAGCTACAAAGCCAACAAGAAGCAACTATAAAGAGAAGGGATCAATTCATTGATCCGACTATATTAATGATTGATGTTGGCAAAAAGCCAACATTAATTCATATTGAATTGCTAGATCATAAATTGACAAAAGTGACCGTTATGGGGGGTCTAGTGTCAATGTTCTGCCTAAGAATACTTGGAAGGAGCTTAGAGCACCATTTTTATGATCTCCAAATTTCAAGTTGTAAGGTACATACCAGTACGGAATTGAAATGAAGCGAGTCTTAACAACTCAAAGGATGAAAATCACTAACCAAGAATTTGTCATGGACTTTCTTGTGATCACCATGCAAAAACCAGCATATGATGCATTGTTGCAGAGAGGATGGCTGCACATGGCAAACGTCAATCACAACTGGGAAAAATATTGCCTCACATTCAAGAAAGGGAAGCATACGTATATGATTAATTTGAAAAATCAGTCCGTTAGTGAAGATCTCGCGACGACCGATGAGTCGGGCAATTCATCTTCAAATGAAGACAGCGGATATGAACCAAACTGAGTGCTGCAATTAGAAAGATATACAAAAGACGAGGATCAATCGGATAGTGTACTTGTCCATTGGCATATGGAGTACTATGAAGTGTTTCTGCCAACCTGTCTTTGCATTCAAGCACAGAATGAAGAAGACCATGATGAACAAGGAGGAAGTGTGTTTGAAGTTGGCGAAAGTAGCAAAAAGGAGAAATCTGCACCAAAATATGAAGAGAAAGAAAGGTGGATGTTCTCAAAAAATTTCACTAAATATGTTGTTGGTGATGATGTGATCAATGAGAAGCCAGCACACCTGATAGACATGGTCAAAGCAGCAAGTGAACCTAAGACCATAGTACAAATGAAATTTAACATACTTACACACAATTCCATTTCTACTTAAATAATTCTACAGATTTGCAACCATTAGCAATAACAATACACAGAAAACAGCAATAACAGATGATAAATAAACATGAGCAGATTTGTATTAACAATGGCATATATGGTTACAGCATTATAGTCTGCAAACCCTATGCAAAATACTCTTCATGACTGCATACAAGATCCGACTGCATCCTACCATATGCACATATGCACCAGCCTTCTCTCACACATACCTATGCTCTCCATGAATGAATGAGGGGAGGGACTTATTTATACAACTAAAAATTAGTTGCACCCTCCAACTGCCTGACACCTATTCATTCTTCTCAATTACATTTCACTTGCATTTACATAACATTTCCCACTACTAGACAAGCTAACTTATGACTTGTGAATTACCGACATACATGAATTAACCTTACATTATTACGTACAATATTACATTGCCACTTTATAACATTATTGAATATATGTATGCACATTGTCAAACACTTTGCGTACAACTACAAAATAACACGATATACCAAAACTTATTCACTAAATGTTGACATATCAATTTGCCTACCTACATCTATCCCCTCCTCTAAACTAGTCGGTGTCCTCGACGACACATGAGCTAAACACTGGGAATAGAAGCACTAAACAACATAACAGAATCTCTTGTCACGCTCCTTCCACTTTCTCCTATTCCATACATCTTTTGCAATAGACTTCACTTCAGACTGCTTCTCGCAACACCTTGTTCTCCGATTGTGCACTCCACTTGCTGCAATCAGTTGTAACATCAACTTGATCAACATGACCATTATTCTTTGATTGTTCACTTCACTTTTTACAATCAATCAAATCATTTGCTTGATCAACATGACCAATTGAGCCAGTATGACGAATTTGACCTTGATGACTAACATATTCAAGATGATCAACATCACTAACATCATGAACATGATGGGCAACACCCGTCGCCACCTTTTTCAAGGGTCAAGGAGGCAAGAGTCCCCTTGCAAGGTTAAGGGGCAGCGCCCCTTGCGAGGTCGAGGGGCGATGCCATTTTGGGAGGCTTCACTCGACCCAGTAAAATGGCTTCCCCTCAACTCCAAAGTGCTCCTCTCTTGCTCTAGATGACTACTTGTCGGCATCTAACACACATTCTTCTCTATGTATGGTGCCTTTGACAGCAACCCTTTATACAACACCTCAAATGGTATTGCTTCAAACAGCACGTGAGACGATATTACTTTAGACGACAACACCTCTAACAGAAGCACCTATGATGACAACATGTCTGACGGCGGTACCTCTGATAGCAACATGTTTGATGGCAACACCTCTGAAAACAAAACCTCTAACAACATTGCCCCAGACGACAACTCTCCAGATGGCAATGCTTCAGACTGCAATGGCTCATACGGCAACTCCTCTAACAGCAACTTCTCAATGATAGCGCAGACGACAGTTTATTAGCTGATAGCATGTCCTCAGATCGCAAATTCTCCTTCGTCATATGACTACAACCTCTGGCCATCCTAGCCTCATCTGTCTAACCATCCTCCTTACGACACCCGGTCGTCTGGCTTTCCTACTGACTACACTCTTCTATTTGGTGATCCAACTAACTTCATTCTTTCGTCCGCTCACCCTACGAATTGCACTCTGCTAACGAACCAAACTCTTGATGGTACTCTAGTGATTGACCAACCTCCTGACAACACTCTAAAACTCCTTCCTATGTAGTTTTAATGACTTGCGGGATTTCTGCTTCTTCAATTGAGATCAAATTTACTTGCTCAATTCGAATCAAGCTCATCAAGTTCATAAATGCAATTGGCTTCACCACCTCTGCTTCCTGGCAATGGTTGTAACTCTTGTTCGGCTCTTCAAAATCTAATGAATACTTGTTTGTCTCGCTTTGCAGTACTTTGACATTCACGTGCAAAGTGCCCCCACAATTGGCATTGCCAACATTGCATAATGGGTCTACCCTCACTATCATACTGAATTCTTCGACTACGAGTTCTCCAATGTTTGTCCCAAAATTCTTCACCAGTGGCATCCCTCTTTCCCAAATCAAGGCGTAATCCAGAGCCTCTTGGTATGATCTTGAAGGAATCATTGTCATCTTCTAACGGTACATAGGAAGAATTCCATCGATGAACCATCTCTTCAATGCGTCTGATTTTTCCTTCAAATGGTTAAACAACCCACTCAACTTCCAGTTGTATGAAAAAACAGACTCATTCTCACCCTGTTTCATTCTACAAATTTCAGCAATGACTGCATCATCATTGTCAAACAACCAAAATTCTTGCACAAATGCATCACGCAACTCTTCCCATGTCTGGTACTTGTCCTCAAGGAATTTCATGTACCAATCCATTGCAAATCCACAAAATGTCACAGGAAACAACCACCTCCAATCTGCTTCATTATTATGCCCAGTCGCTTTCCACATCATGCGGCAGATTCTCCAATGCCTTATTGAGTCTTCTGTTGATTCTCCATGAAATAATGGACACTTACACGATATGCCCAAATTGGCCTTCAATGTGATAGGTTGGCCTGTTATTGGTCGTAGTTGTTTGCGTATCTCTCCCTTATGCAAAGCCTTAGGCACATCACCTTGCAATTGCTCTTTTGTTGTATACCCATTCTTACCATAAAGCATTCCAACCTACAGTTGTTCCGATGTCGGACTCCCATCCCTCTCACCATCAAGCAAACTAATCTACAATTTCTCTAGTGTCAAACTCACAACTCATGCACTGTTGGACACTTCATCTTTTATTCGCACCGATGTCAGACTCTCATCTCACTCACCATCATTCACCACAACTTGCAATTGCTTCAGCGTCAAACATTCTTTGTCGGCCTGCAACTTCCCATCGACACCTTTCATCAATTGTTGTACTGTGTTTGTACGGAATTCAGTTGTCTAACCATCCCTCTAACAACACCCTGTCGTCTGATGACCCTCTTGATGGCGCCCTGTTGTCTGGTCATCCTGCTAACGGCATTCTGCATTTGCCTTGATATGGCAAACTACATTTGCACTTCGACTGCAGACTGTAGCTCCTCCTACTGCAAATTCTCCATTTGCAACTTCTTCGTCATTTGGGCGACAGACTGCAATTACCTCAATACAACAAACTCCAATTGCATCAAGACAACAAACTTCAATTTCTCTGACTACAAATCCTCCGTCTTCATCTGCAATTTTTGTCTGCAGTTTCTACATCTATAACTCCTTCGTTTGAAAATCCTCCGTCTATAGTTTCTATGTCTGCAACTCCTCATTCTGCAATTTTTGTGTCTACAACTCCTCTGTCTGCAGTTTCTACATTTGCAGGTCCTTTGTCTGCAATTTCTCTACAGATTCTTCATTTTCATTTGGACGACAGTTTACCCTGCATCCCGTCTATGCACCTGTCGTTCACGTGTCGTTAGACGGCCCTTCGTCTACTTCAACAAACAAATTTACTGCCTCTTCACCTACTTCTTTGGCTGCATGCAATTGTTGTCGTTGCGCATCTTCCCAAGGGTTTTTCTTCTTACAACTCAATGTCACCAGGTTGGACCCACCAGAATGTAGAAATGAAATTTACCATAACTACACATAATTTCATTTCTACTTAAATAATTCTACAGATCTACAGCCCTTAGCAATAACAATACATAAAAAACAGCAATAACATATGATAAATAAAAATAAGCAGATTTGTATTAACAATGGAATCTATGGTTGCAGCATTACAGTCTACAAACTTTATGCAGAATACTCTTCATGACTACATACAAGATCCGATTGCATCCTATCATACGCACATATGCACAAGCCTTCTCTCACATGTACCTATGCTCTCCATGAATGAATGAGGAGAGGGACTTATTTATACAACTAAAAATTAGTTGCACCCTCCAACTACCTAACACCTCATCATTCTTCTAAATTACATTTCACTTGCATTTACATGACATTTCCCACTACAAGACAAGCTAACTTATGACCCATGACTTTACCGACATACATGACTTAACCTTACATTATTACGTATAATATTACATTGCCACTTTATAACATTATTAACTACATGTACTTACATTTCGTCAAACACTTTGCATACAACTACAAAATAACAAAAAATACCCAAACTTACTCACTAAATGCAAACATATCAATTTGTCTGCTTACAACCATAAAGTATGAGGGGCCAAAGATGGTTCAAGTTAATCTCGGCAATGAAGGCGAAGAGAGAAGAATCCATTACGGAGATGAGTGGGGCCCAATATTGAAAGCAACAGCTTTCAAAGTCTTTTTGTAGTGTAAGGAAGTCTCTGTGTGGAGCTATAAAGATTTGAAAGGGGTACAGCCAAAACTGTGTGTACATCGGATTCAGTTGATTTCGAGTGCACTACTAGTAAGGAGAAGGCCATATAGGATGAATCCTAAGTATGCAACCTTGGTAAATGCGGAAATTCAAAAGATGTTGGACGTAGGCATAATCTTCAAGGTTACGGTTAGCAAGTAGGTATCACCAACTATAATCACCTTGAAGAAAGAAGCAAATCAAATCTGCATGTATTGTGGACTTTTGAAGTCTCAATGTTGTGACGATAAAGGATCTCTTTCTAATACCATTCACTGATTCAATCTTCGAGGAGGTAGCTGCAAATGAAATTTACTCATTTTTGGATGGGTTTTCCAACTACAATTAGATAAGCATTGCCAAAGAAGATAAGTTGAAGACGACGTTTGTGGTAGAGAATAACATTTATGCATACAATTGAATGCCATTTTGGTATGCCTTGGCCATGTTCCAAAGAATCATTTTGTATATATTCGAACAAATGTCCACTAGAAAGTTCAAAGACTACTTGGATGGTTGGTCTGTGTATAGGAAGGACGAGCATTTGAAGGCATTGGAAGAATGCATGAGGCTATGCATGAATGCTCATTGGCGTTGAACCCCAAGAAGTGCAAGTTTTTGGTGTTGTATGGCAAGTTGTTGTGACACATAATTTGTAGAGAAGGGTTGAAGACAGATCCTGATAAAATTCACGTCGTACTGAACATGGAGGAGCCATATGACGTGAGCACATTAATGAACATAGAGGAGCCATATGACGTGAGTCCATTGAAATCCTTTTTCCGTATTGTCGGTTACTACATGAAATTTATCTAGAACTTCATCCAAGCGTCCCACCCACTAGATGCGTTGACACGCAAGAATGTTCCTTTTCAATGGATGGAGGAGAATCAAAAGGCCTTCAACAAGTCGAAGGTAAAACTGGTTTCTACCACCCATTCTGTTGTTTCTAGATTGGGGTAGAGAATTTCACGTCCATGTCGATGTGTCCAATTTCATGATTGGTTGTGCATTGGCCCAGGAGGGGTAGTTTGGGCTACATCAGCCCATCTATTTTTCTAGTCGGTTGTTGTCAAGGGTAGAAAAGAACTACAACACAACAAAGGGAAGCCTTAGGGATGGTCTATGTCGTACAGAAGTTCAAACATTATTTGTTGGCCAACCCTTTTGCTTTTTATGTAGACCATCAAGCGTCGTATTTGATCAATAAACCAACTATTCACAAGCGAGTTAGAAGGTGGCTTGTCAAGTTGTAGAAATTTGTATTCTAGTTGGTGGTGAGACCTGGAAAGAAACATGTGATAGCGGATCAGTAATCGAGGATTCGATTGGGGGAACCTGCAAAAGGAGTATTAGACGAGTTTCCTGATGCTCAATTATTTTCAAGGAACGTGATACTGTCGTGGTACAAGTTGATTGGTAAATACCTGTTAGCAGGAAAGATGTTGAAGGAGATAATCGCAGTGGAGAGAAAGGAAGTTATCAAGTCAGAACTTTTCAGTTGATTGCAGGCTTGTATAAAATGGGACCTGGTAGGATTTTGAAGAGATGTGTGATGGAAGAAGAAGTGAACATAACGCTAAAAGAAGCTCATGAGGGATTGGTAGGAGGGCACATGGGGCCAGATGCAATAGCAAGGAAGGTGCTTTTGGTAGGGTTGTCGCCCACCCTTTATTGCGATACAAAGGAATTTGTCAAGGCATGCGATACATGCCAACAAGCTAGGATGTCGTTACAGAGAGACTTTATGCCATTACACCCATCACCACTACAAGAATTATTCAAGAAATCAGGTCTTGATTTTGCGAACAAGCCGAAGAAGAAAGTGTCGATACATTGTGGTGGCAACTAAGTATTTTATGAAATGGGTAGAGGCAAGAACATTGCCAAGTAATTTTTGCAAAGAGTACAGCTCGATTTTTGTATTAACAGGTGATCATAAGGTTTAAAATACCTTTGCAGTTGATGAGTGATAGAGGGGGCCATTTCATCAGTGAAATCATTAAGTTGACCACAAAATTCCAGAATTTGTATTCATTGTCGAGTCCATATTAACCCAATATGGATAGAAAGCAATAGTGTCAGTGGAGTTCATGGTACCAATTTTGAGGGTTGTGGCACAAAACCATCTTGGTGACCAGGAGAGCCTAGACGAGAGGTTGACAACACTTGTCAAACTAGATGAAAAAGGGTGATGGCTCAATGGGCAACGAAGATTGCCCAACATCGAAGGAAGTTGTGGCATGACAAGCACCTACAAAAGATGGAGTTGAAGCTAGGTGACTTGGTTTAGAGGTACAATGGCAAACAAGAAATAAAAACTAGGAGAGTTGAAGACTTTGTGGCTTGGACCCTTCCAAGTAATTGAGATGACGAACAATGGCACAAAGAAATTGCAAAACTAGACAGGATAGCAAGATAACAGGGTTCACACACCCGACAAGCCAGGTGCGCGAATCCGTATCCGCAACGGGTGTGCGGTCGACTGAACCGCGACGTGTCGCAAGGTTCAGTTGGCCACACCCAACCCATTTTGATAATAAAAAAAAAAAATGTTTTTTTTTTTTTTAATTAATTTAAGTGGGCCCCACCACACCTAGCCCATATGGGCCCAAAAAAAACATTTTAATTTTTTTTTAAGTTTAAAGTTTTTAAGTTTTTTTAAAGTTTAAAGTTTTTAAAAACAATGACACTGATCTTATATTTGTACATGCACACTGTTATATAGTATATTGTTCTCACTATATGACTTTGACATCCTGTCATGTTTTTTTTTTTAATTAATTTAAGTGGGCCCTGTTGCCACATTTTGCACGGGGTGCAATGTTTTCAGTTTTGTAAGAGTGCTGCTCTTCCTTTCCCCTCCTCCTCTCTTTCCCTTTCTTCTTCTCTCCCTTTCTCTCTCTTCCCTACATTCTCATTCCTCCCTCTTTCTTTTAAGCC
Source organism: Wollemia nobilis (assembly GCA_028583015.1). NCBI lineage: Eukaryota > Viridiplantae > Streptophyta > Pinopsida > Araucariales > Araucariaceae > Wollemia > Wollemia nobilis. The sequence goes on from JAQPPZ010000523.1 coordinate 30,862,210, forward strand.
CCTTAGTCAGATCTCAAATTTGACAACAGTTGCCCTGAGAAATGGCTAAGTGTCAAGGCGCAATCCGACTTCGCAGCTGCGCCCTCCAGTTGGAGCGCAGCAGGAATACAAAGTGCGCAGTGCGATCAGCCAGAAGAACAAGTGTTCTGGGCGAAGTCCGACTTCGCAGCTAAGTCGGACTGCGCCCCCTGCTTTCCGGACACACCTTGTAGCGGTGGCGGGCTAGCGGGAAAAATGACTAAGTCTTTGGGCGAAGTTCGACTTCGCAGCGAAGTCCGGACTGCTCCCCCTTTCCAAGGCGAAGTCCGTACGACGGCAAAAATCAGCTTTCACCTGTGCGCAACCCGAATTCGCAGCGAAGTCGGAGTGCGCCCTTTGACAGGTGCGCAATAGGGAAATAAACTCATAAATGCACCCAAGGCATGAAGGCCTTCCCGACTGCGCTGTTTTCTACACGCGCAATCCGATGGCGCTCAGATCCTGGGAGAAGTTGGATAAACTGCCTTTCAAGGCAAGCACGTGTCAAACAGCATCATCCGACAAGTGTCCAGCCTTGGGATCTGAGCCAAGACGTGCCGAGCAAAAGGACAAGCATGGGCTGCACTACTTATGCCAGCTGCCTTATTTAAGGCTGATGTGAGTTTCCACCTGCCTCAACTACCCGCATTGTGCACTGGTGTTCCACATGCAATGACCCGCATGGGGAGGATACTTGTATGTTACATCAACACTACGATCAAACGATGGCAAGAAGCATCTCTGGTGACCAAGTCAACATGATTAAGGAGGCGGATCATAATCTCGTGATCTCAGAAGAGGAGCAAGTCTCGATCCTTACCAAGAGTGGAAAAAAACCAATCGAGGTAGAAGCAGCCCAAATGGGACCTATTTGTACAGCCTCCAGGGAGACCATGCTGCGGGTACAGTCCTGTCCGACAAAGGTCAGCATTAGCAGCTCCATCGCCGCTTTTGTCAGCTAATGTTTGACTGGGACTTTGTGCCCATTAATGTAACGGGGGGGACTTTGGGCTATAAATACCCACCACATTCTCATTGTAAAGTGGTGGAAGGGGAATTTCTGTTAGGGAACCATTGTAGCTATGCTTCCTTATAAATATAAAGTATATGCCTGGATCTGTTCTACTTCTTTTATTTTTTATGCTGCCTCTCCTTTACATTTCTGCTTTACGTTTTCCTGTGTCATGGCTTGTTGATTTGCTTCAGCATTTGGTGGTCAGGTATTCCTGAGGCATTGCTTGTGTCATGGCTTGTTGATTCATTTCAGCATTTGGTGGCCAAGTACTCTTGGACTTCATTGATTAGAGGATACATAGAATAAACTTGGTAGCAGTTCCTTCAGTTTGTGTGTTATGTTTATGTTGCTTGTCCGTAGTGGTGATTGATGCTGTTGCCAGTCTTTGTTAGTTCCTTGTAGGGAATGTACGTTAGGGAGTCATTGTAGTTGTGCGTACAAATTCTCTGCATAACACACATACTTGGATCTGACATTTCTTGGTTGCTTTTTGTATTCATGTTCTTGTCAGTAGTGGTGATTGATGCTGCTGCCGTCTTGTTAGTTCCTTGTAGGGAATGTACGTTAGGGAGCCATTGTAGGCTGTGCGTACATTTCTTTATATAGAAGGTATACTTGGACTTTGCAGTTTTTGGTTATGCTTTGTATTTATGATGCGGTAAGTAGTGGTGATTGATGTGTTCTTTGTCTTTGTTAGTTCCCCCCACCCAACTCCAATTACATTTGTATATTCTTTCCGCATTTTTATCTCTTTCCTGCACTCTCATCTCAAACCATAAAACCCCATAGGAGCCGGCCTTCTCCGGAGATTGGCACGGAAGGCATTCCTTCCTTCCGGCCTTTCAATCTAGTGGGCGAATCTGGGCGCGTTAACACAAAATCCTTTCCTCATGGCAGATTCGTAACCAACAGTTTCTCTGGCACGCCCGGTGGGACCAAGGTCCCACATTTGAAGAGAGATTTTCTGATCAGTCCCCACCTGGCGCAACAGTTTCTAAGCACTCGGTGGGCCAAGGAAGTTTCCCACCCCCAAACAGAATCGAAGCACCGGTGTTCGCTTCATTGCTTGTTCAAAATCAGAACACCCGGCGACTCTGCACGAACATATCCTCTGAGTCTAAAAGACCGGTCCTAGCACCTTCATGCAAACGAGAAGGTGGCGAGCAAGGGATCCGAGAAACCCGCCTGCTTTTTACGAACTAGACATCGACGCTCGAGGCGAAATTGTCAGGCTGGCTGATCAACAAGCTCATGTCGACGAAGCCGAGGCTGAAATTCAAGAAGAAGTCGAAGATGAGGTCGGAGCAGCTGAGTACGAAATAGAAGAAGCCGAGGAAGAAGAGGAATCTACATCCTCGGAAGGTACCGACATTGAGTATACAACCGACGGAGGAGAAGAAGAAGAAATGGCTTCTCTACAGCAGAATGACGATGATCTCTTCCCGGCGGTGGACTCTACAGGGCCCTTGGCCCTGGTCGGACAGCAAGTTGTGCCCCTTCTTGCTTTAAAGTCCATCACTACGTACGACGGCTACGGCAAGACGGCGTACGAGCACATCCAGGACATCCTTGCCCTGGCCGCATTGCATTCCATTACTGACGAGAGTGTGAAGACCCGTCTGCTGGCCCTTTCCCTGAGGGGAAAGCTTCTCTATTGGTGGAGATCGCTGCCAGAGGGATCTATCACAGGGTGGCCTGACTTGCCAGAAGGCTCGTGAAAGGATGCAACGAGTCCGCTGACCCTACTTCTTTCTTGCATCAATTCCAAAGTATCCGAGAGACACCCTCAAGAGGAGGTGTCGACTTTAACATCGGGTTTGCGAGATCCCGGAAGCGGGTACCTCGTGAACTTCGGCCTTCGGCTGGCATGGCTGCTCACTATTACCTGAGATCCTTCAACTCAGACATATGCTTGCTGCTGAAGATTGCCAGAATAGACGAGTTTCCTGCTCTGTACGAGGTTGCCCAGCAAGCTGAAGCTGATATTATTTCTATCGGCAGACTCCCGTCCAAGGTGCAGGAACCCATTCATCCCGACTTCCCCAGATCCCAGTATCCACCTGCTTCTGGTGGTGCGCCGTCCACATCAGGGCAGCAACCCCAGCAGCAATGGAATCCGGCGCCGGTCGTAACTCCTTACGGCCCGCCGCAAATGCATTATCCTCACCCGCCTCCTCCTCCTCCGCATTTTCCAGCACTCCCTACTCCTCCGCAGTACGCACCTTATTCCAATCCTCCTCCATTAGCCGCATTGCCTCCACCGGCACAGTTGCCGCCTCCTGACATTAATATTCAGAATACAATCCTCCAGGAGGTGCGGGCTTTGGCCTCGAGTTATCATGCCATGTCCAATGACATGACCGCTACGAAGAAGCGAGGCCCAGGATGGACCTCGCTCCTAGGAGGCCATATCCGCCCCCGACAACGACAAAAGACAGACCCCCGGAGCACCGGTGCGCGAGGCGTCCGCCTCGAGAAATCTTGCTATAGAAGACCAACCTGGTCCTTCGACCGAGTTAGCCGGTGCACTACGTGCAATGACCCGCATTCGGAGGAAGACTGCACCTTGCACCAGCACTACATCCAGACTTTGGCCGGCAGTGCCATAGAGGACGATGAACTCTACATGATCCTGGACGGCGAAGCCAACTTTGCCCTCCCAGAGGAGAATCTAGTGTCGCCCGCCAAGGAAGAAAAGAAAACTGCAGATCGTTGCCAAGCCTTTGCAAGTCTACGCAAGAAGAGAAAGGCGCGGCCGGTGGGCTGCCACCATACTAGCGGGCGTGGCCCTACACGGCCCGGGGAGAAGACATCCAAGGACAAAAATCCAGCAAGCCCCCCCAAAGGAACCCCTGTTCTACCAAGCCTCCTATAGCAAAAGCTCCGGTTCCGGCTAAAGCTCCCGTACCTCGGCCTCCGAGTGAGACTAAAGAACAAGCACGGGGAGAAGGCTGAAGTACCCGTCTCGACCAAGAGACGGCGAGTTGAAGCCACCCGGCGGTACCGGACGAAGTATGAGCCGGCAAAAGAAGCAGAAGGAGCTAGCACCTCGGGCTACAGCATAGTAGACGAGTTGAAAAGAACACCCGCTAGAATCAGCATGTACGATGCTCTTATGCTCCCAGGCCAGGTGGATCTGCTGCAAGAATCTCCGAAAAACATGAAGAATGGCAAGCAGATACGGCCCGTTGTCCTGGTTCAACCTCTAACGATCTCAGCCACCGGGAAGAACATACTACCTCCCTTCTATCTATCATTACGGATGCAAGGGTACATAGTACACAACTGCATGGTGGACTCTGGCGCTTCCACGGCTGTTATGCCGAAAGCCGTCGTGACGAGATCGGGATGGAGTACACAAGGAGCAGCCAAGGCGTGCTGCAATTAGACGGCACCCCTGTCAAAACAATTGGTGTCATAAAGGACATCCCTATCCGGCTGCATAAAGCTCTCGACATCGTGCTCATCCAAGAGGTCGTAGTTGTTGACCTGGCTCCCTACTTCGGCATGTGTCTCTCTCGAGAGTTCACTGCGAAGGCCGGGCGAGTACTGTCTCTAGACTACTCACACATGGAAGTGCCCTTCAAAGGAAGGAGGCGAAAATCTTTAATGAGAAGCCTTCCACCTTCCTAGTAGAGAAGATACCCGGAGAAGAGTCGGACTGCATGGTCCACTGTCGGAGGAAGAAGCGGGTGACGATGAGGCGACGGAGCAAGCCCTCGAAGTGCTACAGCTTGAAGATGAGTTCTCTTTGCGGGATTTCAATGCCGTAATTGAGACAAAGCAGGGTTGTTACACCGTTGTACAGCCCGAGAGGCTTGACAAGTCAGCTGCAAAGGAAGTGGGACCTGCACCTGAGAAGTTGTGGAAGCTTTTCTTTGACGGCGCGTGATGCAAAAATGGCGTCGGTGCAGGGGTGCTTCTGGTTTCTCCGACCGGGATCCAAAAGGACTATACCTACAGGTTGGCCTGGAGTTGCACTAATAACTCGGCGGAGTACGAAGCCCTGTGCTTGGGTTTGCGAAAGGCGGAGAGGCTAGGGATTAAACACCTGCAGATCTTTGGAGATTCAGAGCTGGTGTGTCACCAGGTTACGAACAAGTGCGCCTCCAAAAAGCACTATCTCAAGGCATACCGCAACCGGGTGTGGGACCTGATGGAGTCATTTGACTCGTTGAATGTCAAGGCGATATCACGTGAGAAAAACAAACATGCTGACATTCTAGCGTCTGTTGGAGCCAGTACGTTTCGGCTGATGACGTGTCCGAAACCGAAGCCGGTTCGCACTATTCTACGAGCCTTACGTGCACGATAAGGACATCCACGGCGGGTGTTCAATTGTGACGAGGAGATCGTCACATTTTTGGTAAATGAAGTTGGTTCAATCGAGAGTAGAGACCCTGATGACGAGCAATATGAGGGGTTGATACAGTTGAAGAATAATCATGTCCCAAAAGGACTGATTACATTGGAGAGTCTATTTGATCAGAATGACAGAGCTATATCTCATAGGATCAAAGTAGACCCGAAGCAGTATGCCGACATGGAACTTGAACCTGGTAAAACTATCAAGGTCGGGACAGTGCACTTCGGAGGAACTTAGCGAGATCAGATCACTATGCCAAGAGTTCCCCGACATCGTGGCTTCGGTGCTACGAGGATTTGAAGGAGTGTGACAGAGATGTAATCCAACATACCATTGAGCTAGAGGATGGCGCCAAGCCATTCCGGCAGAAGCAGAGAGCCGTAAATCCAAAAATTGAGGCCATGATGAAAGCCGAGCTCTTGAAGATGTTGGAGGCCAAAATCATCTACCCCATCAAGCATTCATCCTAGGTCGTGAATTTGGTGCCTCTGAGGAAAAAGAATGGCGACATTCGTCTCTGTGTCGACTTCAGAAACCTGAATCAGGCTTCCCTCAAGGACCACTATCCGCTTCCCCAAATTGATCAAATTCTACACATCGTTGCTGGAGCCCAGAGATTCTCACTTCTAGATGGATTTTCCGGCTACAACCAGATTTGGGTCAGGGATGAGGACCAGCATAAGACGGCGTTCACCACCAAATGGGGGACGTTCGCCTATCAGCGCATGCCTTTTGGCTTATCCAATGCTGACGCCACATTCCAAAGGGCCATGGACCTGGCCTTCCAAGAGCTACTCAATAAGATCATTGTCATCTACCTCGATGACATGACTGTTTTCTCTCACCAAAGAGGGGATCATGTTTCCCACCTGTGGCAAATATTTGAGAGGTGTCGAGAATTCGGCATTTCTATAAACCCGAAGAAGTCTGTCTTCGCGGTGAAAGAAGGAAAGTTGTTGGGACATGTTATCTCCGAGAAAGGCCTCGCCATTGACCCTGACAGAGCAGAAGCCCTCCTTCGCTTGCAAGCCCCAATTGATAAAAAAGGGCTGCAATCCTTCTTCGGTCAGATTAACTTCGTGCGAAAGTTCATCCCGGACTTCGCACAGGTGATCAAGCCTATGGCCGAACTGCTGAAAAAAGATACAACTTACGAATGGACTGAGGAGAGAGAGGAAGCCTTCGAGGAAATCAAGGCTCGAATTGCGCAAGCTCCGGTGTTGATAAACCCGGACTACTCCAAGGACTTCATCCTCTATGCGGTGGGAGAACCGAGAAAGTTACGCCGCGATCCTAACTCGAGAAGGGAGACGATGGCGAGGAGCGCCCCATAGCGTTCTCGAGCCAAGTGATTCAGCCGCATGAAGAAAAGTACAACTTTATAGAGCGGCGGGTTCACGCTGTCATGAAATCCCTACGAAAGTTCGGGCATTTTGTCTCCCGGAGCAAAACGACTGTCTTTGTGATTCACCGGACGTTCGAAGCTTCATCATACAAGGAGAGCCGGGTCACAAGAGAGCGAGGATGGATTGCAAAAATCCGGGAGTTCAACATCGAAGTGCGGCCCACCAAGCTTATCAGAGGTCGAGCCTTGTGTCGGGAGCCGCCGCTCAGAAGCGTTGTAGCCGGAGGCATTCCTTCCTGCTTTCGTAAGTGGGAGGACACACCGACAAGCATTTGACCTAGCCGAAATCTCCTTATCGTGAGGAGAGTGATCTCGACGATCATTCGGTGAGATATTTCTGCACCGGAAGATGTCCGGATCACTGAACGCCTCACAACGGAGATTTCGGCTAGGTTGTTTCGTTGTGTCCTCCCACTCAAGATACACTCTTCGCCCCGAGGGGTTTTACTTCAAAAATATTGACGGCATCCTGTTGCGGTGCGTCATGAAATCCGATCAGCCCAGGGTCCTTGGAGATTTTCATTCCGGGATGCCTGGAGGTCATCATTCTGCAAGGCCTACGACCTTAAAAATAATTAGAGTCGGGTACTATTGGCCCACTCTATTTACAGACGCTTATGCAGTCTGTTCCAAGTGTGATCAATGCCAGAGGTTTGCTGGCAAATACAGAAAAGCACCCCTGCCCCTTCAACCGATTCAGGCCGAGGCTCCGTTCCAGCAATGGGGTCTAGACTTCATTGGGGTGATTTCGCCTAATTCCTCTGTCGGACACAAGTTTATTCTTACAGCCACCGATTACTTCACACGGTGGGCAGAGGCGATCCCAACCAAAAACACGGATCAAGAAACGGTCATCAGGTTCCTTGAGAGCCTGATTACCCGCTTCGGGGTTCCAGAGTCAATTGTGAGGGACAATGGTCCGGGATTCGCAAGCGCTGTACTCAAGGAGTACACTGACAAACTTGGCATTTATCACAAGATGTCTTCTAATTACTACCCGCAGGGGAATGGCCTTGCCGAGTCTACTAACAAGAACCTCCTGAAGATCATCAGGAGGACCATTGACAGGAACAAGCGGACTTGGCATTTACTCCTGAACCGGGCGCTGTGGGCGGACAGAGTTTCATTCAAGAAATCCATCAAAACGTCCCCTTATGCGCTTGTCTATGGTAAAGAGGCTGTCATGCCATCCCACATTGAAATCCCTGCCCTATGGATGTTGGACGAAGACAGGAGCAGTGGAGACCCGGTGGATGACGACTGTGCCAACTTCTGCAGTTGGAAGAAGATAGAGAAAAAGCATACCAGGCCTTCACCCAGCATATTGAAGCCGCTCAAGGCTGGTTTGCAAAAGGCACCACTGCCCGAGTTTTTAAAATCGGGGACCTGGTGCTGAAGTGGGACTCATTTAAGGCGAAGCCGGGCAACCACGGGAAGTTTGATGCCCTTTGGGAGGGCCCTTATCAGATTGCCCGGGTGAACCAATTCAATGCTTATGTACTTCGGGATATGGAGGGTCAGCTCCTTCCTATCCCCGTTAACGGGTTCCACTTAAAAATTTACCGCTGCTGAAGGTGCCCAATGGGCCCTTCTTTGTAAAAATTTCCCTTATGCATTTTACTTTTTCAGCATGTACAGTTTTCCAGCTTTCAGTTTTCCATTTGTTTGAGCCAAAATAGGACAAAGGGAGAGAACACAGACTTCGCAGCGAAGTCTGTTGTCGCCCCAAAGAAGGAGCGAAGTTAGTAAAGGGAATTGCTTGAAAAAACAGAGAAAAACAGCTAAGTGGCAGTGCGCAGCCTGACTTCGCAGCAAAGTCGGGCTGCGCCCCGGCCAAAGGGCGTGGTTTGAACACTGTAGGGGCTGCAAAGAAAGTGAGTGTTCGGACTGCGCTCAATTTTTGAGCGAAGTCCGACTTCGCGCGCGAAGTCCAAATACACCCGGCTTGCGTGCGAAGTGCGAACTTCGCCCGAACTTCGGGCGAAGTCCGAGCGCGCTCCATTTTCTGAGCGCAGCTCGAGCGGCCCGTCACAAAAGGCAACTCTAAGTACATTCGAAGCCTCATCCGAAAATTGCAAAGGTCGGACTGCGCCCGATCCTCGAGCGCAGTTGGAAAAGAAAGGCAGCAACAGTCTTAACGCAAGTGTTGGTTCGGACTGCGCCCGATTTTGGGGCGAAGTCCGATTGCGCGGGCGAAGTCGGATCGCGCCCAATTTTGGGGCGAAGTCGGATTGCTCCCTGTGCCCTGGGCGCAGCTTGGATGGTTTAAAAAATAAATAAATAAAAAATTTCAAAGCTCCAAGCGTGGGCCCAGGGCGCATTGCGATAGCAAGAGTTGGGTTTCCGCACCAAAGGATTTTTCTTGAGCAGTGTGCCCGGGTTGCGGCAGTGACATCAGCCATGGCGCAGCGTTCAAAGGAAAATTTAATGATTGCATGGCGCGGCAACCAGGGTACATCTTTCAAGACATTCTCCTGTGCGGCCACCAAGAAATCATAACGCCTTCCTTGTGCAGCCGACCTACCCCCTCCTGCGCAACATAAATGACGCTGTCATTGTCTAGAAAAGGGGGTCTGATGCATCCAGACATGCCAAATCGTGCAGATTATTCTTGTGACTGCGAAATCTAGTGCAAACGTCCAAAAATCGTAATTATTGTTGTTTCGGAGGGATGGACAAAGGAAAGTTGCCGATGCCAGCGCAATCCAGCGAAGGGCGCGAACTGGGGGATTTACCGCAGTCAAGTGTTTTCAGGAGTGAGACACCGCTGGAGCAAAAGTCAAAATCCCGGCCAAAGAAAGTACAGCGTGGGCAAGCCCCACCACCACCGGTTAATTACCTGTCGGGATACAAGGACGGCTCGTTTTCCATGAGCCTTACTAAGCTGCGGATAAATGTGGAGAATTGGGCTGACAAAGTTTCACCCTCTCACCATTTCGGAGAGGCGTACAAGTCGAACCTTTTCCGGTTCTTGTGCCCTCCTGTCCATCAATGCTCGAAGCTGGTTGACCTAATTGTCAGACATTACAGACCAACTACCCGGCAAATTTGCAGCTCCAGCGGTAAACCCTTGTTCGTGCTGCGCAAGGAGACTGTTCAACCGGCCTTCGCCCCAGGGCTAGAGTATGACTCCAGCACGATTGTCAGAAAGATAAATCTTGGCGAGCAAGCGGGACGCTTTACGCACACAAAAAGGATGAGGGATTTCCTCAATTCAGAGCTGAACGCCCCGCTCGCAACTGGACAATGGCCAACCGGCCCCATACCCCTAGAGAGGTTTCAGAGCAAATACATATACACCATTCTGGCGTGGGTCCTCGGCTGCGACTCTAACGAGCTGGTACAACCGTACCAGCTAGCACTGGCAGAATGTCTCCTATGCGAAGAACCTATGAACCAGCAACGCAGAGAAGTGGGAAGCGCCCTATCTTCTTTGACTGGACAGACTGGCTTGCATACGCCATCCACTCCAGCCTGGTGAAACTCCAGAAAAAGCAGTCAACCGAATTTCGGTTCAGTTCCTTCTTGGCTTGGCTTTGTTTGTATCATTTGCACTCTCGGATGCCGATCCCTAACCTGAAGAAGGTAAATGAGAGGGGAGAGCCATAGCCCGTCTATGACTGGACGGATGACCTATACCGGAAAGGGTCTTACTACAAGTTCAACTTCAACTTTACGGGCTTGGTCATGTCAGTCTTCAGCGATGGTGAGATCCCTCGCCCCCGCGAGAAATGACGAACTATTTGCTTGAATCGCAAGCTCGGGGACGTTTTTAGACTGACGCAAGGGATTGTGGTCAGAATCTACGGATTCAAGGGCAAGCCTCATCTGCTGCCCTACTGGTGCACGGATCATCAGTTTGGGATGGAGGTTGCGCGGCAGATGGATTACGTTGAGGAAGAGTTTGGCCAAGGAAAGAGAAAGGGCCATATCTTTCAATATCCTCTTTCTTGGGCGAACGTTGAGATATCTGAGATAGGACAGCATGTCTATCTCGAGCGGGAGCTTTTTGACATTCGCTCGATTACTGCTGCACGTGGCTGGAAGTATGACCCACACGAGATAAGGGGAAAATTTATGCATATCTGCCCCCGGGCGGACATAATCGAAGACAGATGCGATGTGGTCCATGTTGACCTCGACTGGGAGATTGACTCGATGGAAGCATGGCCTCCGTGGCAGGATTTTTACTGCGAGGAGGTAGCATATGACCCCGAGAGAAACCCGGACCACAAGTTCTCTTCTCCAGGATTTAAGAAATTCATCTCCAAGATAGCAAGCCTTAACTGGCCAAAAGAAAAAGTCGTTGAATGCTGGAAGATGAGGTGCCGCACGCAGCACGATAAATCCATCAAGAGAAATCTGGCCGTTGATGACGACTTTTCAGCTCTATATGACCAGCACATTGCCAGCTGGCGGCCTTTCGCATTTCAAGATTACGTTCCCCGAGGTCCCTTCGAGGGTTATAAAGGGGGGTCTTCCTCCCAACAATTGTACACTTTTACAACTGCCAGCACGGGTCCAGCAGATATCCAAGTGGACCTAATGCAGCCTGTGGCTTCCAAGGTGGCGCCTGAAAAGGCGAAAAAATCAGTCAAGTCAACGCCCGAGGTGATTCCTCAGGCACAAGCGCCGCCAGTGAGTGGACCGGCCCCGGTAGACCTTCTGCAAGTCAAACCCCGGTACAAGTTTACCATGGGAACATCAGTGCCTGCACACGCTTCATCTCCTTCTTCCGAACCAGTCGTTGCTCCAGAAAAGAAAAAGAGGAAGAGAGTTGAGAAAGTCAGGCGACCTAGTCTGACATTGCAGCAGCCAGTCGTAGAGCCGCAGCCGCGTCCAACCGCTCTAGAGGTTGTTTCTCTGGATAGTCCTGAGCCAGCCGCAGGAACCAGAACCGCAGACATTCATCCAACATCGGCTCAGGCGGAGCCCGCAGGTACGTTCGCTGCCCCGCTCCCTTTGATCTCGTCTAGCCCTACTCCTACTCCATCTCCCGCTCAATCCGAGCAAGTCATGGCCGCATCTTCCTCCCCATCTCCACACCCTTCTAGCGGCCCCCATTCTTTCAACCAGTTTGCTCAGGACCCCAACGCCTCCCTATCCCTAAGTCAAACCCCAAACCCTTCACCTGTGGTTAGTGCTGAAGTCGCGCGTTCACCGGTGCATCCATCGCCTCAGCCGCTTGAAACCCTTCCAACATCAACCGCTCCGATCTCCACTTCCCGGTCGCCCTCAAAAGCGTCCGCTCTTTCCAAAGTCCGTCCGGTTTCTCCTATTTCCCTTTTCGCAGGAGAGACGTCTCAGCAGAACCCTAGGTTGGGCGAACCAGACTTCATGGACGACCTCCAGAACACGGATGATTTGCCTCCGGCAACGAGAGCTGTAGAATACCCTATCTCTTTCCTCCAAAACCTGAAGCGAAGGAGACCTGAAGAGATAGCCGCCCCGGTAAAGCGCACCAAGTTTAACCCGAGAGGAGAGTGCTTACGACGAGAGAAGATAACTTTGAAAGTGAAGAAGCCTCTCCGAGAAATGACCAGGGTGGACTACGAGCTCCGGACAAAGGAGAAGAGCTTTGACGATATTCACCCGCAATACGAGATTCAGGGAATCCTCCGTAAAGCGGATAATCTCCTTGTCAAAAATCTAGAGGAACGGGAAGAGCTTTTCCGGTTGCGGGACAAGACAAGACGGCTTGAAGAGGACATGTCCAGGTCCAGCGAGCGATTGGAATCGGCGTAGCGAGAAATAGATGAATTAAAAGCCCGGCTGGCCGCTTCTCGGCAAGAAGCCGCAACGGAAAAGCAAGCAGCCACTGGAGCAGATTTCTCAGCTTCAGGAGTCTTTGAAACAGGCGCAGTCGCAATCTACAGAGAAAGCATCTCAAGCGACGGTCTTTTCAAAGAGCAAAGTTAAGGAGATGCGGGCTGATCTGCTGCGGGGATGCAAGCCCCACACGTATAAGGCTATGTCGGTCCTGGATTTCACACTCAGGATCCAAGAAGTTTCTGCCCAGGGAAAGCTTGTGGTAGAGGAGGCCGAACGCCAGGCGAAGCAATGGCTGGACCTGGCAATAAAACTTCAAGAGCGCGAGCGCGAGGGCCTCCAATTCTCCCCCATGTCCTCATTCACTGCAGAATGGGCAGATGCAAGGGTAACCTTGCATAAATATTTTAAGAAAGCAGAAGAGGTGAGAGTTGCCAGACGAATGTTGGATGCATTCGAACATGAAAGAGACATTTGTCTGGCTCCCTTTCACGCTCTCGCTGAACTAGGGTGCCCAGGCTATGTTGAGAATGGTGAATTTCTCACCCATGAGCAGGTGAAGAAGAATTGGCTGTCCTTTGAAGAAGATACAGCTGAAATTGATAGCTGGACTGAGCCAATTCAAGAAAGTCAGGTCACCCAGATGGTGTCCAAGTGCTGCAGGATCAGCTCCTACTTCCAGGAGCTGGGAAAAGGATACCTCACCATCGACCTGCACGCGGTCGCTGCATTCCATGCAGCATTAGAAGAAGTTGTTGACCGCAGACCATTCGAAGCAGAAGCCTGGGGCCAAGCCCAGGCCGCATACAACCGCATCTGCGAGGCAGAAGCCAATGCTGGAGAGCATTCGGAAGGTGATTCTGAGGAGGCGACTGCTGAAAGTGGATTTGAAGAACAGTTGCCGCGAGGAGAACGGCTAGAGCAGCAGAAAGCAGGGGAAGCGAGTTCCTCTGCACCCAATGGATGAAGGCATGGATTCTTTGTGCCGAGGCGAGCTCGACACCCCGCGAGCCGCCAGAAATGTTGCCACATTTTGCACGGGGTGCAATGTTTTCAATTTTGTAAGAGTGCTGCTCTTCCTTTCCCCTCCTCCTCTCTTTCCCTTTCTTCTTCTCTCCCTTTCTCTCTCTTCCCTACATTCTCATTCCTCCCTCTTTCTTTTAAGCCCCTCAGTCAGATCTCAAATTTGGCAGCAGTTGCCCTAAAAAATGGCTAAGTGTCAGGGCGCAATCCGACTTCGCAGCGAAGTCGGAGTGCGCCCTCTAGTTGGAGCGCAGTAGGAATACAAAGTGCGTAGTGCGATCAGCCAGAAGAACAAGTGTTCTGGGCGAAGTCCGACTTCGCAGCGAAGTCGGACTGCGCCCTGCTTTCTGGGCGCACCTTGTAGCGGTGGCAGGTGGCGGGGAAAAATGACTAAGTCTTTGGGGCGAAGTCCGACGGAAGTCGGACGCCTCTTCCGGCGAAGTCCGTACGACGGAAAAAAGTTACCACCAGAGAGTCGGAGGTTGCATGGCAATAAGGAAATAAACTATAAATGACCAAGGATGAAGGCAGCCAACAGAGCGGGAGAAGTGGAAAAGTTAAGAAGACGTGTAAAAGATATGACAAGTGCCTGGGACGAGCCAAGCGTGGAGCAAAAGGACAAGATGGGTGACTACTTATGAGGTATTTAAGGAATGTGAGTTTCAGCGCACCCGATTCCCCCGAGAAAAGTTCAACCTAGCGCGTTGCCACATATCTGTACAGCCTCTAGGGAGACCATGCTGCAGGTACAGTCCTGTCCGACAAAGGTCGGCATCAGCAGCTCCATGACCGCTTTTGTCAGCTAATGTTTGATGGGGACTTTGTGCCCATTAATGTAACGAGGGGGACTTTGGGCTATAAATACCCACCACATTCTCATTGTAAGGTGGTGGAAGGGGAATGTCTGTTAGGGAACCATTGTAGTTGTGCTTCTGCTTATAAATATAAAGTATACGCCTGGCTCTGTTCTACTTCTTTTATTTTTTATGCTGCCTCTCCTTTACATTTTTGCTTTACGATTTCCTGTGTCATGGCTTGTTGATTCGCTTCAGCATTTGGTGGTCAGGTATTCCTGAGGCATTGCTTGTGTCATGGCTTGTTGATTCACTTCAGCATTTGGTGGCCAAGTACTCTTGGACTTCATTGATTAGAGGATACATAGAATAAACTTGGTAGCAGTTCCTTCAGTTTGTGTGTTATGTTTATGTTGCTGTCCGTAGTGGTGATTGATGCGCTGCCGTACTGTTAGTTCCTTGTAGGGAATGTCTGTTAGGGAGTCATTGTAGCTGTGCGTACAAATTCTCTGCATAACACATACTTGGATCTGACATTTCTTGGTTGCTTTTTGTATTCATGTTATTGTCCGTAGTGGTGATTGATGCGCTGCCGTACTGTTAGTTCCTTGTAGGGAATGTCTGTTAGGGAGCCATTGTAGCTGTGCGTACATTTCTTTATATAGAAAGTATACTTAGACTTTGCAATTTCTGGTTATGCTTTGTATTTATGATGCAGTAAGTAGTGGTGATTGATGTGTTGTTGTACTGTTAGTTCCCCCCACCCAACTCCAATCACATTTGTAAATTCTTTCCGCATTTTTATCTCTTTCCTGCACTCTCATCTCAAACCATAAAACCCCAAGGAGCCGGCCTTCTCCGGAGATTGGCACGGAAGGCATTCCTTCCTTCCGGCCTTTCAAGCTGGTGGGCGAATCTGGGCGCGTTAACACAAAATCCTTTCCTCATGGCAGATTCGTAACCAACAGGCCCCAACCGCACCTAGCCCATATGGGCCCAAAAAAAAACATTTTAATTTTTTTTAAAGTTTTTAAAAACAATGAGACTGATCTTATATTTGTACATGCACACTGTTATATAGTATATTGTTATCTCTTTATGACTTTGACATCCTGTCTCACACACACACACACACATATATATATATATATATATATATATATATATATATTAAAAAATAGCCGCACCCGCAATTCCTGCTGCACCTGCACCCGCGAACCTAGTAACCCTGCAGGATAGTGATTCCTGAAATAGTTAATGGTTTTAAATTGAAGCCATACAGAATTAGACCAAAAGTGAATATAGTTGGTTTTGAGCCTAGAAGAAAAGAGGCATAGGAAAAGTTGTAGTTTCCTGGATTGAATCCTCCAAAGGACATAGTGGAGCAGGAGGCAACGATCTTGAAGTGGATCAATGTGATGCCACTTACAAAGTCAAGTACTCTGCTAAGGACAAAGAAGATATTTAAGAGGAAGGACTTGGTGGATGAAGTAGTGAGGATTTAGAGGATGATGAACAACAGCCAAGAATAGAGCTGATGCAAAAAGAAAAAAGGCACAGGAGGTTGGAACAGCAGCAGACTCAATCTCCATAGCACCAGCTAGGAGAGCAACAGTATGTGGAAAATGTTGTGCAAGAAGGAAGAATTGTGCAAGAAAGAAGAATTGCGCAACAAGGGTAGAATTTAGCAGAAGTTGTGGATGTTGATAAATAAGTATAGGATGCAGTGGATGTAGTTCAGGTAGAAGCAATTGGAGAAGTACGACTTGAGTCACCTGATATTTTTTCAGAATTCCAATGACAATTCAATCCATGTGCATCACCCCCATCACAAGAGGAGATTACATCTACGACAGATAAGTTGGCAAGGGAAGAGACAATGCCAGCAAAATTAATGGAGAAAGGGAAGCAACTCGCAAGAAAGTTCAAAGTTATAAAGAAAGGAGGTAACAGCCGAAGAATAGAAGAAGAACCATTGCCTAGAGAAAGAACTGATACTATAGAGCAGCTAATATCGAAAGGCAAGGCAGCAAAGAAACACGTCAATTTGAGAGGTGACAGTGAAGAAGACAGAGAGGAGATCTTCACTGAGGAAGATACAGAGGTCAAATTACCGCAAGACAGAGTGAGCATTTCATGATTGAAGTGCCAAATTTCAGACAACCACCAGAATTAGGAGACCATGTGGATGAACAAGTTGATGTATTTTTTGAAAAAATGATGAAAGTTTTTGATAGAACAAGATTGGAATTCAGGCTTGGTTGCGTTGGACAGTGGAAGAAATGGCAGCTTATGGTATATGAGGAGTTAGACAAATTAACACAGTGGGCTCAAGATGATGAGAGGACGAAGAAGCTCGCTGAAATCCATCAGAAGCAGCCATGGGAATTGGAGGCTGGTGGTATACAGAATATGGTTGGAGTAAAAGATTTGCCAGAAGGAATGCAAACAATATACAGGCAGCTAGTCAAAATATATATTGATGAAATAGATTTGATGCATTGTCCAAAGGATGGAGCAAGTGTGGAGTAAAGAAAGACCACACCTGAGTTGGTTAAGATGTATGCAAGAATTAATTTCTTGGCATACTGGATTGAGTGGTTAGCTACAGGATTGGAGAAGATCCACCAGTCACAGGAAGGACAAGCTAACCAGTATGAAGCAATGAAGAAGATGACGTAGGATGCGGAGGTAGAACTAGTTGATCTAAGAAAGCAGGTTGAGGAGAAAACAAAAGCTCAGCAGGAACAGGATGAATTGATTACACAGCTGAAATCTGAATGCTCACTGAGGGAGCAAATGTTGCAAAAGTAAACTGAAGAGATCAGCTGATTGCAAAGAGTGATGAGCAGCTTGTCGAAGTGACTGAGAAAGCAAAGAAGGAAGCCGAAGATGCATTCGCAAAGAGGGAGAAAGAAATCTTGGCAAAGTTGGCAGAGATGGAACAAAGGGCCAATCATTATGGTATAGAATGGACTAGATACCATAATTATGCCAAGAGACTTAAGGATGAGAAGGAGGCATTGAAGTTGCAAATCATGTAGTTGGGAGGAGTACTGTTGGTTACGAATCTGCCACTAGGATAGGTTTTAATGCAATGCGCCCTAGATTCGCCCAGCAGATTGAAAGGCCGGAAGGAAGGAATGCCTTCCGTGCCAATCTCCGGAGAAGGCCGGCTTCCTATATGTTTTCTCAAGTGGTTTTAAGCTCAGAGTGCAGGAAAGAAATTAGAAATGCAGAAAGAAATATAAATGTGATTTGCGTTGGGTGGGGAGGATAAGCAGCACAACAACTATCAATCACCACTACTAACAGCAATTAAATACATAATACATTACAGAAACTACTGATGTCATTCATCCTATGTATCCTCTAACTATGCATTCCAGGAATACTTAATCATCAAATACTGATATCCAGATAGCAGAATAACAGTAAGCAATAACATAAGCAACATGAGGCAGAAATGCTTAAATAAAGGCAGCATAAAGAACAAGAACAGTCAATAGAGCCAAGTGTATCTTGTATTCAGAAGCAAACGTACAGCTACAATGGTTCCCTAGCAGTATATCCCCCTTCCACCCTTTTACAATGATATGGCGCAACTATTTATAGCGCAATTTCCCCCCGATTACAACTCCGGGCACAGGATCCCAGACCTGACAATAGCTGACAAAGCTGACAAAAGCGGCAAAAGAGCTGCTGATGTTGACCTCTGCAGATAGGTACTGTACTTGCAGCAAGGTCCACCTGAAAACTTGGCAGCTACGTGGCAGTGCGGTAGATGAAACTTTGAGTCATCTTGAATGCGGGTAGCTGCAGCAGATGAAACTTTGAGTCAGCTTAAATGCGGGTAGCTGCGGTATAATAATTTGGCTTACGCCTGTCCTTTCCCCGTCACATCTCCGGCACGAATCTCGAGGCTGGACACTTGTCAAAATCTGATAAGGGACGAATCTGCTTTGAAAAGCAGTCTCTCTTTCATGTCCGACTTCGCCCGGAATTGGAGCGCAATTAAACAGCGCAAGGGGGAATCAACGCAGTTGGGGAGGCCTCCGTGCCTTAGACAGTTTTTGGGCTGCTTGAAACATCCTGCCCAAGTGCGCACAAGTTAGAGGGCGCAGCCCGACTTCGCTGCGAAGTCGGGTTGCGCACTCCACACTTAGCTAGTTTTGCTTGCTGCTCAGACTGCGCACCGAAATGAGAGCGCACCCCGACTTCGCTGCGAAGTCGGGTTGCGCTCTGGCACTTAGCCAATTTTCGGGATCCGCTGCTTCCCAAGTGCGCACAGAAATGAGAGCGCACCCCGACTTCGCAGCGAAGTCGGGTTGCGCTCTTGCACTTGGCCAAATTTCGGTCATTTTTCGCACTTCGCATCCCCGAGTGCGCTCAAACTTAAGGGCGCACCCCGACTTCGCTGCGAAGTCGGGTTGCGCTCTTAGACTTAGAAATTTTCAGGGACCTTTTGCTCTTTTTTGGGAAATTGACCGAAGAAAGTACAAGGGAAAAAAGGGGAAATGACGGGAATGAAACTGACAGAAGGGGAGAAAGGGGATAGTGGAGAAAGGGAAAGGAGGAGGGAAGGGAGAGCAACATACTTAGAATAAAAAAGAAGACATGGCACCCCGTGCAAAATGTGGCAACAAGTACCTGTCCCGACACCTCAACAGCAGCAGCCGAGTCCACGGGAGCAGAAAAAAATGTCAATGAGGAAGTCGACCAAATTAAAGGGGAGGGAAGATGGAGGCACTAGTTCTAGACCTCAGAAAAAGAAACATTGTACCGAGTAGGAATAAGTGCATATGTCCTAAGTATAAATAAATTGTAATGAAATAAATGTGAAATGAAATGATAAGTCAAATTTGTCTTGTAGCACTAAGGATGCTGACATCATCCTTAAATTAGATTGCATTTGTAATGTATGGCAGATTAAGGTTAAAGAGCAGACGGTTGAAGGCAGAGGTGTCCAAAGGGACAGTTGTGGGTCATTGTCCACCCAAATGCATAAAAGGACCCCCCCTTCTCATTTCAGCATATAGCAATGGCACAGTAAGGAGAGATTTGATTTTTGTGCATACAAGTAGTTATGTCTCTGTAACAACATTGCCATACAGGCAGAATGATAATGCCAATATATTCATTTCCCATATGTGTATTGGATATCTGTGTGATATGGTAAATGTATTAGACCCTTAGTATTGTGCATTGTGGAAGTGTTGTGTGTTGCAGGTTATGAACGGAAGTTGCAGTCCATATTGTCAGAGTGTTGTACAAGGATGATTGTCGTACAAGTTGCATAGGTGAAGTTGCTGTTAAACCAGACATTGCCGGCAAAAGTGCAAGTTGTATTGCCGTTCAAGTAGATTGTCAACATTGCCATTCTAGTGGAGTTGAGTGTGTCGTTCAAGCAGATTGTTTGTTGCCGTTCCAATGAAAACAACGTACAAGCACTTTATTGTTCAAGTGGAGAACAATCTGCCGTACAATAAATTTGTTGATTGTCGTACAAATAGTCAAGTGTTGATGCCGTACAAGTAGAGATGCTTGGCAGGATTGTTTTAACTGCAGTCTTGTGTGGCCTCTAAACCAGTCATTCTATTCCTCCATCATTAGAAAACTCATCTTTGTGTCACAATAGCCACTCTTGTATGTAGACAAGGGCGCACAGATCTGTCATTAATATTTTGAATAGTTGTAGCTTCCAATGAGTGCTTATTACTCTTGACTGTAGAGATAGGGTGAAAGAATGAGGTGATTAGTCAAGTACTAGTGAAATAATTATTATATCTATATATAATTTTTTCAATGAGTTTACACATGTTTTTATGAGGGGTCATGGTCCCCTCAACTGTAGACAGCAGTTCTAAACCCTAGGACTGGCTGACACATCCATCAGCAATTTTGCAATGTAATTAAGCAAGTTTTGTTTATGTTTATGTTTGGAAATTCTGGAAAATACAGCCACCAGACGTCTAGGCTGAATGTAAACGCATGTGGCACTACATGACAAAAACAGTCGTCATCTTGTAACACTAGACGGATGGTCAGACGTCTAGTTGTAGTGTCAACTTGTCAGACGTCTAGTTAGCATTGTTAACTAGGATAGATGTCTAGTTAGTTAGTGCTGTTAAAAGAAGTAGTTTTGGGAATTGGTTGGGCCGGTTCTACTAGTTGGTTGGGGAAACCAACTTCCTGCACCTATTTAACCTCCCTTTCAAAAATTTGTAAGGAGTACAATCCATGTTGTAAGAGCGGTATGCTATCATCTGACATAATGCAAAAGGCTGTTATACTGTTCTACATTCTGCGTGTATGGTGATTGTATGAATGTTGTGTGTGAGTTGCAGTTTGGAAGCCATTAATGGTTGTGTTGCAGGTTTCCTATGCTGAAGTGTGATTGCAGGTTTGCCACAGACATTGCTGAACAGGTGCTGAAGCAGGGAACGAATATGGTGTTTGCAGGTTTACGAATGAGGAAGACATCTGACGTCTAGTCCTAACGTCTGGTAACCGTCTGACGGCAAGCCGTCAGACCCCCCGACCTGACGTCTAGGTTGCACCAGCCGACATATAGTGACTGTTGTCACATTTTGCAAAGGGGTAAAAAATTCTGAAAAATTGTAAAATTGCCGCTGCTTCCCTCCCTCCTTTCTTTCCATGCTTCATTCATGCAGTTTCTTGTTTTCCCTTTTTGTTTTCTGTTTTATTTTCTAAGTGTTCCATCAGCTTCGGCAAGCTTGGTGAAAAGCCCAAAAAATTCCTTAGTCTGGGGCACTCCCTTGGTCGCTCCATTGCAGGAATCGCTCCCTCTTTCGGGCGAATCCCAGCTTCCCCTCTCCCCTCCAGCGACCGACGGCTTCCACAACAGCAAAGCATCCTGGGGAAAAAACTTGTAAAATTTGACTAAGTGTCATTTTGGGAGCGACTGGGTTCCAGGTTCGCTCATTTCTAGAGCGATTCCCATCATCGCTCCTCTTTTGGAGCTACCATGGTCAGAGATCGCTAAAGGAAGAAAAACTGAAAAATAACTAAGTGTTGAAAGGGCGGCGACCGACATCCGAGTTCGCTCGTGTTTTGAGCGACTCTCGTCAACGCTCCCATTTTCGAGCGACCGAGAGACAAGGGAAGAAAAACGCAAAATTCTCTAAGTGTTGACTTGGGAGTGACCGACGTCTGGAGTCTCTCATTTTTTGAGCAACTCCCGTCGTCGCTCCCATTTTCGAGCGACCATGGACAATCTTCGCTCAGGATCCCAGTCGTCGCCCAACAAGCTTCAAGTGAAAGCAGCACTCAAGAGGACGTCGATCGCTCCGTTTCAGAGCGATTTCGGGCGTCGCTACCATTTTCCAACGACAACGGGCAAGAGGATCAAAATTTGGCTAAGGCATAGAGGTAGCGACCGACGTCGGTCGCTCACTTTTCGAGCGACTCCCATCGTCATTGCCTTTTTCCACCGGTCGCCGTCGTTCTTCCCCCAAGTCAGCAAATATTAGAATGACGACCTGGTTGCCGTGTTTTCCAAGTCAGGGTGTGTCCCAGGTTCGCTCCATCTTGGCGCGATTCCCGAGGTTGCTCTTTTCAGCAGGCGACTTTGGTCAAAGCCCCCCATACATCAGCGAACTTCAGACCTAGACCAAGCATGTGCAAGTTTTGGGATTTGAGCTTGTCAGGATGTGACAGAAAGTCTACCGCAAAGGTATGGAGTAGGTGAGCCTTGATGACATCCGTAGATGCAAATTGTACTCAACCTACTGCATTTATCAGACCTGACATCTCACCCACCAGATCTGCCCTAAGTTGTACCATTTCCAGGTGAATCCAGCTGCAGGTACACTCATGGACAACAAAGGTCTAGTCCTGGCAGCTTTTGTCAGCTTTTGGCAGGTTTTGAGTTCCGTGCATAATTGTAATTTGGGGGGAACTATTTCATTGTAAAAGGGTGGGAACATATTGCTAGGAGAGCTGTTGTAACTGAACATTTGATTCCAATTCAAAGTATACTTGGCTCTGTTGTCTGTCTCTTTCTTTTATGCTACCTTCTGCAAGTATTTCTGGATCGTGTCATTTATTTTTCTGATTGCTGTCATTCTGAATCCTGGATTGCAGCATTGGCAATTAAGTAGACCTGGAATACTGAATGAAGGATACATAGGAAAGAATCACAGTAATAGTTTTTGTTACATACATTGTTTTCATTGTTGTTGGTTTAGTGATAAGTTAGTGACCGTGCTGCTTGTTCTTCCCCACCTGAAACACATAATATTTATGTTTCTTTCTGCATTGTTTAATCTCTTTCTAGTTCCCTTCTCTAAAAAATTAAATAGATTAGCATAGGAGCCGGCCTTCTCCAGAGATTGGCATGGAAGGCATCCCTTCCTTTCGGCCTTTCAATATGTTGGGAGAATCTAGGGCACAAAAGATTAAAATCCTTTCCTAAAATGGCAGATTCGTAACCAACAGTGACCAGACGTCTCCCCTGCCAGTCCAGACGTCTACCTCCAGACGTCTGTCCCAGACGTCTGACCCTGTCCTAGACGTCTGCACCTGTCCCTCAAACATCTAGACCCCTGACGTCTAGTCACTACCGACGGATGCCAGAGTTAGACTACTAAGAAAGACATCGCCCCATTGCTTGATCCCTGATACCAACTGTCATCACCCCATCTCGGGAATGCACTCACCCCTGTCTACATTTGGCATCGTTGCCTAAACAAAAACCCGGAGTTTAGCGACAAGTGATAGGAAGAATAGGTGAATGACTGGTTTCAGGTCACGGAACAAAGAACAAATACCGGTGAGAAGAAGCGCACGACTGGCGAACTTAAGAACACACGAGACCGCGGAAGTATCCCTTCCGGAAGTGGAGAGAGTATGGAATACTGAAGAGGAAGACAACGTCAGTATAGAGACATGGTTGGTGACTGCAAAAAACGAGGGAGAGCAAATAGCTGAGGAAGAGCCCATCATTGAAGACTGGACGACAACACCAGAACCAGCGGGGGAAGGGTGGCCAGAGGATACTGAAGGAGAGAACTTGGTATCAGGGCACCGACGCGGAGGTTCGTGGGGAGGAAGGCCGGAGCCACGTTTGGTATATTCGCGAAGGAGATCGCGAAGCAGAGACCAATTGGAGACGGGAAGAAGGCTATTTGGGCACAACTTTGCACCACCAACAGTAAATAGACAATCAAATCAACCACTACAACCACTAACACCAGGAAGACAGAATATCATGGCGAATCCCGCCAATAGAACGATACAGCAGAAATGCCCACCCTTCTCAGGCGAAGGGAAGGAGGATCCAACACGACATGTGGGGACTTGCATTACCATTTGGGGAGCTAATGGAGTCACACAGGACACACAATGGTTGCAATTGTTCCCAGCCACATTGCGAGGCATGGCGATAGACTGGTACTTGAAAAGACAAAGTACGCAAGCATTTGCACAATGGGACGACCTCAAGAATGCATTCATAGAAGAATTCCGACCTATGAGGGATGACACTGACATAATTACAGAAATCTGTGTCACTAAACAAAAAATGGACGAGGATGTCAAAAGCTACAATAGAAGATTGAAACAACTGACAGACAAAATGGAGATGACACCTGCCGACGGTATGGTAAAATGATGGTTTTTGGATGGGCTACTACCAAGGTTCAAGAAGAAAATGAAGGCAATACCATCCTCAACGTATGCAGAAGCACTGGAGAAGGCTAAAAACTTCGAAAGTGAAGGCAAACAAACGACCGCAGGTATTGGTGGATACTTAAAGCATGTTGAAGACTCGGACAATGAAGCTGAAGATAAAGTACAGAATACGATTCATACCTTCAAGAGAGAATTTGACAAAATCCTAAAAGAAGCAAAAGGGGAAGGTCGAAAGGATCGGAAAGAAATTTGGTGTTCATACTGCAAGGCAGAGGGACACTCAAACATAGACTGTCCAAAGAAGGCATACTGTAATATATGTGAAGTCGCAGGACATCCCGTCATTGACTGTCCATTCAACCTAAAAAGTAAGAGGCATCAGACATTGGCAATACAACAGGAAGAGCAGCCAAATCCACAGAGGAATGGACAAGGAGCCACTAGTGGAGGATACAGGAATAATCGCCGAGGAGGAAGACAAGGAGGTCAGAGCCGATTGCAATACGACTCTGACGGTCGGCCGATTATTCAGTGTCGGAATTGTCAAGAATGGGGCCATTTTGCGAAGAACTGTTCCAAACCCCAGAATGCAGGTAATAATAGTGGTAACAACACCACTCAAATGTGTAAATGGTGTGGTCCGGGAAATCACAAGGAGGCTAATTGCCCGAACAAAGCAAGTACCAGTGGAACGCAGAATATTAACCTCATTGGGATTGGAGAAGTGACTGAGGTAGACAAAGAAGTCTTGGCTGTGACAAGAGCTCAGACCAAGAAAAAGGAAGACTATCCAAACCCTGCCAAGGAGAAGGAACGATGGCAGGAAGCCCAAAAATTGATTGAGACAGAACTAGCAAAGGAGAAACAAGGACTAGTTCTGGAGAAAGTGTTAAAGAGACCAGAAATCACGAAAAAGGCATCAGTAGAAGGCTTGGTAACAGAGGTACTAAACACGAAGGTAGAGATGAAGGTCGCCAACCTGTTTAGTATAATACCGGAGTTGTACGCTACGATCGGGGAAGTCATCAAGAAAAAGGATGAAACTCGACAGGTAGCAACTATCAAGCAAGGACAATTTATCGACCCAACAATCCTGATGATTGAAGTCGGGCGGAGGCCAGCTATTGTTCAAATGGAAGTTTTGAATCATAGGCTGAATCAGGTGATTGTAGATGGAGGGTCTAGTGTGAATGTGATGCCAGAGAAGACATGGCGGATTCTAGGGCAACCCGCCTTACGGTCTCCAAATTTCAAACTATATGGCGCTGATCAATATGGCATTGAAACAATAGGCATTTTGATGAATCAGAAGGTATGCATAGCCGAACAGGACTTCACCCTAGATTTTGTTGTCATTGCTATGCAGAAACCCGCATATGATGCACTCCTAGGACGTGGATGGTTGAGAACAGCAAAAGTCAACCACAATTGGGAGAAAGAATGACTATCCTTCAAACAAGGGCAGCACAAGTATATAATTAATCTGAAGAACCAAACAGTAAGTCAGGACATAGCTACTTCAGATGATTCAGGATCCTCCTCGTCAGATGGTGAAACGGGACATGAACCAGATGAGGAGGGAGTGTTGCACCTCGATGATTGCACGGAAGATGAGTATGACCAAGATAAAGGTTTACTACACTGGCAGTTAGAGGATTATGAGATCTTCCCTCCCCAATGTCTTTGTATAGATGCGGGAAAAGAGATTCAAGAGGATGAGATACAGGAACCAGAAAGAGAAACCAGTAACAAGAGACAGACAACAGCGGAAAAGGACAAGGAAAGAGAAAAGTGGACATTTCCCAAGAATTTTGCAGAATTCACAATGGGGGAGGCAGTCATAGAGGATAAACCAGCCCACCCCATTGCTGCACTAAAGGCAGCAGATGACCCTGAGTCAATCAAATACGAAGGTCCAAGGATGATTCAGATAAACTTGGGAGAAAAGGGTGAAGAGAAGATGATCAAATGTGGAGATGATTGGGATCCAGTCCTAAAAGCAGCAACAATTAAGATTTTTATGGACTATAAGGATGTTTTTGCATGGACATATAAAGATTTGAAGGGAGTACCACCCGAACTCTGCGTACACAAGATTCCTTTGATAGAAGGCGCGCAACCAGTAAGAAGGCGTCCTTACAGAATGAATCCCAAATATGCAGCAAAGGTGAATGCCAAAATCGAAAAGATGCTAGATGCAGGCATTATATTCAAGGTTACGACAAGCGAGTGGGTTTCACCAATTGTAATCACTCTAAAACGGGAAGTAGATAAAATCCGAATCTGTGTGGATTTTAGAAGTTTGAATGCCGTAACTATAAAAGATCCCTTCCCAATCCCATTCACAGACTCCATACTGGAAGAAGTAGCCGGCCACGAGATTTATTCATTTTTGGATGGATTCTCGGGATATAATCAGATTAGCATAGCAGAAGAAGATAAGTTGAAGACTACTTTTGTGGTAGAGAATGGAATATATGCATACAATCGCATGCCATTTGGACTATGCAATGCGCCCGCTACTTTTCAAAGGATCATCTTGTATATTTTTGATAAAATGTCCACAGGGAATTTTAAAGCCTTTCTAGATGATTGGTCACTGTATGGGAAGACACAAGAACATTTAAAGGCCTTGGGAGAATGCATGAGTTTATGCAGGAAAGCACGAATAGCACTGAACCCAAATAAGTGTGTCTTGTTGGTGCCATACGGAAAGCTGCTAGGGCATATAGTATGCCAAGAAGGTTTGAAGCCCGACCCAGATAAAATACGGGTAGTGTTACTGATGGAGGAGCCACATGATGTGAGCTCGGTTAAAACCTTTCTGGGAACTGTCGGATATTACAGGAGGTTTATTCGAAATTATGCATTGACATCTCATCCACTAGATGCGCTTACACGGAAGAGTGTTCCATTCAGATGGACAGAGGAACACCAGGTGGCATTTGAGGGATTGAAAGGGCACTTGGTGAAAGCACCTATCCTGGTTTACCCAAACTGGGAGAAAGAATTCCATGTGCATGTGGATGCCTCAAATTTTGCCATTGGATGTGCCTTGGCACAGGAAGGCCAATACGGGTTGGATCAGCCCATATATTTTGCAAGTCGGCTACTGTCGAGAGCCGAGAAGAATTATAGCACAACGGAGCGAGAAGCACTGGGAATGGTGTATGCAGTACAAAAGTACAGACACTACCTACTGGCTAACCCCTTTGCTTTTTATGTGGACCATCAGGCTCTGTTGTACTTGATCAACAAACCAACGATCTACGGACGAGTAAGTCGATGGCTCGTCACCCTGCAGGAATTCGTGTTTAGAGTGGTAGTCAGACCAGGGAAGAAACACGTAATAGCGGACCAGTTGTCGAGGATTCGCTCAGGAGAACCTGCAGAGGGAGGAATACCGGATGAATTTCCCGATGCACAATTGTTCATGATTAATGCCATACCAGGATGGTATAAGCATATAGGGGAATATCTATCGACAGGACAGCTGCCAGAAGAGTTAACGGCAGTTGAGCGGAGGAAAGTGATCACGAAATCGGCACCCTTCACCTTGATCGCAGGATTGCTTTACAAGATGGGGGAGGACCACGTACTGAGAAGATGTATAATGGAGGATGAAGTACAACAAACACTGAAGGAGACACATGAGGGATTGGCAGGAGGACACATGGGACCAGATGCAACAACAAGGAAAGTGTTGTTGGCAGGTCTATGGTGGCCCACCCTCTTTCACGATGCTAAGAATTTTGTGGTAGCATGTGATACGTGTCAAAGAACAGGGAAACCCTTGAAGAGAGACTTCATGCCATTACATCCGTCACAGCCTCAGGAACTCTTTGAAATATGGGGGCTGGATTTTGTAGGTCCTCTAAGAACAAGTCGAAGGAGAAGATGCCGATACATCGTGGTTGCCACAGAATATCTCACAAAATGGGTAGAAGCAAGGGCTTTACCGGACAACTCGGCAAAAAGCACGGCTCGCTTTTTGTATGAACAAGTAATTACAAGGTTCGGAATACCTCTACAGTTAACAAGTGATAGAGGAGGCCATTTTGTGAATGCAATTATTCAGAACTTGACAGAGGAATTCAGGATTTTTCATTCCTTGTCAAGCCCGTACTACCCAAGAGCAAATGGGCAGGCGGAGGCAACAAACAAAGTCTTGGTTTCGATCATGTATAAGACATGCGGAGTAGAAGGAGCCAACTGGGAGGAACGGTTACCAACAGTTTTATGGGCATACAGGACCACTTTCAAGCCCACTACAAATCACACACCCTTTCAACTGATGTACGGACAGGAAGCGGTTGTACCAGTTGAATTCCTTGTACCTAGCTTGAGGGTAGCAGTCGACAATCGCTTGAATGATGAGGAGAGTATTCGAGAACGACTGACAACATTGGTACAATTGGACGAAAAGAGGGTGATGGCGCAATGGGCAACGAAGATTGCATAGAAAAGGAGGAAATTCTGGCACGATAAACATCTCCGGAAATTGGATCTCAAGGCTGGTGGACTAGTTCTCAAATACAATGGTAAGAGAGAACTCAAGCCGGGAAAGTTGAAAACTTTGTGGCTTGGACCCTTTCAGGTAGAAGAAGTGCTCGAAAACGGGGCAGTAAGACTGAGGAAGTTGGATGGAACATTATGCCCCGAGGTAATTAATGGTTCCAAGTTGAAAGTATACAAACCTCGTGCAGAGGTGAATATGATCAACTTGGGACAAACAGGAACTTCCAGAACAGAAGAAGAAGATCCAGGCACACAACCTTCTGGAAATAACGAGCAGGGTAGCGTTGTTCGAGAGGAGGAAACGCATAACCTGGATTGGTTGTTTGGGAGTGAAGAAGGGCAGACAATGGAACTCTCAAGTAACAATGAAGAGGACCGACTCCAAGTTATGACGGAGGTCGCTCAACAGGAGGTTCTGGAAGAAGATGAGGAAGAGGGAGTCAGACTTCTGCAACGAATGAGAACGGAAACACATAGGTTGCAAGAAGAATATGAAACTCTGAGGCAGTACAATAATCAGCTACGGGAACAGGTGATCCAGGAGTTGGACACAACCATGCACAGGGTAAACGAAAGGCACGAAGCTCGCCTAGCGGAATGGGCAGAGCTGAATCAGGGGGAACTGAGACGAAGTGCAACAGGGAATTCTTCGGAAGGCAGTTTATTCTCCTTGGAAGAAGAACAGGAAGACGTGACGAGTCCAAGGGAAAATAGAAGAGGAAAAGCAATAGTAACAGGTGCACCTTCTAGGAGTTCTTCTTCAGCCTCACTAAAAATCGTGTTAAATACAGAAGAATCCTCAGGTGGAGAAGCAGCGAACCATCAGGAGACAAGAGATTCTCCAGAAAGACCCAGGAGGTGGGAAGCAGGACAAAGCTCGACTGCTAAATATCAGATAAGTAGGGAGGAAATGGCAGCAATAATATGGAAGGATATCGAGACGGTACCTAAAAAACCAAGAACTGGAGGATGGTTGGAAGACTCCAGCAGTGACGACAACCTACCGCAGAACCCAGATATTCCATATGCCAGTCCTAACCCAGACAATAGAAGACAAAGGGATGAAGATCGCAGTCGACAAGCGGGTGTTAGATTTCTGGAAACTGCGCAGATAATTGAAGACGATGCTTCACTCAGTCCACAAGATGAATACAATGGAGGATTGAACGAGGATGTTATACCAGAAATACCATCGCCTCGTGCATGGAGAACACCTTATGCTGGAGCCATGAGACGCCCAACTGAACGGGAGGAGGTAGCTAGGTATCGGATGGCTGCACTAGATTTACGACAGCATAGAAGAGAAGTACGAAGATTGCAGCAAAGGGTTCAAGAAACTTCAGTATGGCCACTCAACACGGTAGGAGATGGAAATGACTCAAGTACCGACTCAGTCTTTTCAGAGGAGTACCAGGAGAATTTGGCTCATTGTACCATGCAACGACAATTTGAGCAAAGAAGATGGAGACGAAGACTGATGAGAGCCGATAGGAGACTGAGGATCTTGCAACAACTAACACCTGAGCCAGGACCACAACCTACAAATGAGGCCCGTAGCCGAGACAATTTAGGTACCTTCGGGAGACCGCAAGGAATCCCGAGAGCACCTGACCAAGGGAGGAGCGTGGTTGACCTCCGTCCCGGTAGCTTGAGAGGAAGAAATTCCCCTCCGACTACCAATAGGTCGACTGGTTCTCAGTTTGGACCGCAAGGCCCATCTGAGAACCTAGTCCAAGCCAACCCATTACTTCGTGCTCCTGAGAATAGACCGAGAGGTCCATCTCAACGAGCTCGTAGGAACCAAAGACGTCGTCAGGAACGACTGAGGGACCGACCGAATCTCGGGCAGCTGGGAGTACGACAACCCAACATTAGAGAGATTCGATCGGAAAGAGGCCGAGGACGCGGTAACCAGGTCCGCGGAAGGAGAAATTGGGATAGAAACCCCAATTTAGAGCACAGGAATCAAGCACGGGCAGTTGCAGGAAATGATCGAGGTCGAGGACGAGGTCTAAGAGCCAGACGACCCCACCAAAATAGGGAACAACAAAGACGGCAACAACCCAGGCCACATGAGCTTGATCAGCAGATACAAGACGGGGTGATATATAACTATATGGATGACTGTTTAATAATCCGGCGTAATGATGGAAGGACTGAACGAATTCCACTGGTGCCTGCCCATCCAGAACGCCCGAACCTGAATAACAACCACCGGGAAGAAGTAGCAGAGGATAATATTGCTAGCCCGGAGGATGGAGAAGTTCGATTTGCCGAAGAATGGATGGAACAAACTAGTCTGGCAGCAGAAGAAGTTACTAATAATGTCAGACGACGGGCCAACATAAATCAGTCCCCGGAGCCAGAAATAAGGCAGCAGATGGAAGAAACAGAACAACGAGACTGGCGCATTATGCCACGAGATAGGACAAGACAACAACCACAGTCACGCTCGAAAACTCCCCCAAGACGAAACAATCGCCGAAGACGGCAGACGACGGAGGAAATAAACAGTGATAGTGATGATGATTTTAGCAGTTTTGGAGGAAATAGCCATCATCATCAAAATGAGACATCAGATGCATGGGAACTGCGCATTGGCTTGACCATGCGGTTCACCCGTCGACGTTAAAACAGAGACGTCGCATACAGTTTTGAAAAAATATAGGCAAAAATAAATAAAAATAAGAAAAATTGAAAAAGTCAAATAAAAAGTCAAAAGAGGAAAAGACAAAATAGAGAAAAGATGAAATAGGGAAAAAGACAAAAAAGGGACACCTAGACGTCTAAAATAGCCGACGTGTCGCACATGCAAGGAATTAGTTACATGAAAACGGTTGCATAACGGTTGGGAGAAGCTATAAAAGGAGGAGAGCCTCTCATTTTTTCTCACATCGCTTTCAGGCAGCCAGGAGAACGCAAAGGAGAAGAGCGCGCGGCAGTGGAAGCAGGAGTACGCGGAAGAGTTGTAGAGGACGGCTAGGGCAAAGGGGACGACGCAGTAGACGTCTGGACAGCAGAACCAGAAGGCGGGTATCCAACGACTAGCACCTGACGGCTAGCACCCGACGTCTAGTCCTTCCAACGTCTAGCCGACCTAATGTCTAGCATCTAACATCTAGCCATACGACGTCTAGATCACCAAACGAGTAGCCGTACCTGACGGGTGCTGTACCTGATAGCTGCAGACACAAGACGTCTGCAGGACCTGACGTCTGCTGAACCAGACGGCTGGGAGACCCGACGTCTAGGGCAGAGGAGTGAAGAAATAAAGCATGAGGACATCACAGCATAAACCGGGAAAAACCTCAGGACGGAGTGAGCCCGAATCTGAATCGGTGGTAGCCAAGAGGCTACGACACCAACAGGAGGTAGAAACGAGAAGTCAAAGCAAAAGTACAGAAGTTGGACAGACCAGGAGTAAAAGGGAAGCAGCAGAAGTGGCAACCCGCAGGAGTAAGGAGATTCATGGGAGTGGCAAGGCACCCATTCTAGTGGAGGAACTGACTTGGGTATGCCCGATAGGAGACTTTTGCAGTCAGTGGTGGGCAGATAAACCAGGGAACCACCCAATGAAAGCAAAGCTAAAGGCAACGGGGGTACACTTCATTTTATAGGCTCCTCACTTTGATCGAGAAATTTTCAAAGAATATTTAATGCAGATTGTGGAGACATATGATGCCAGGAAGCACAGTAGTCTCGTGGAGATAGATGGCACTGCATTGGAGGTTGATTTTGCTCCTGGAGTCTTTCAACATACTTTTGGGCTTCCATTGAGGGGCCAGCAGGTGCTGAATGAAAGGGTGGATCCGAAGAGATCACCAAAATTGATCACGGATGTCACCACTCTGACCAGGGAAGAAGCAGAAGCTATGTTGAGCGTCCACGGTGGAAGAGGAGTGAAACAGGGACAACTCCGTAGCGAGGGATATGAAGTGATCATGAATGTCATCATGGCGAGGCTGTCAGGAGAACAATGGAGTTCAGATTTGCCGATTTGGTTGATTCCTTACTTGCAAGGGATAGAGCGAGGTATACAGTATGATTGGGCAACATACCTGTCAAACCGCATACAGGCATTCCTGATGAGGACAACGAAGAATTTCTCGATGACTTTCCATGCAATTGGACTGATCCTGGATGCGGCAGTAAGGGCGAAAGTTCTTATCCCAGACTTTGATGCTCCGAGGGATTTACCGCCTCTTGCACCATCTATCTGTAGGTGGATGGAGGCCCAACCAGCAAAGAAGACGTCGACAAAGAAGGCACGGGTGAAACAGATCTCCCATAAACCGCGTCAGGAGAAGCTGGTGGCTGCGCAAGAAGGGGAGGATAAGGGAGTACCACAGGCTCGGGAGGAAGAGGTGCAAAAATAGAAGGCCCAATCACCAGAGGAACCTAGGCGGAAGAAGAAGGGGCGATTTGATGTGCCACCCCCGACTTTTTCACAAGAAGCTCTGGAAAAGATAGCAGAAAATCTGGAAATAGCTCGTAGTCGGGAACACCATCAGAAGGAAGAAGCTGACTTCTCCATACCGACTACACTGCATAATCAGGCAGCTGGGACCAGTACAGCTAACCCAGTTGGACCAGACGAGTTCTTGGCAGAGGCGGAGCACATAGGCCGCATAGGTTCACCTGATATGTCGGAGATACCCTTGGCAATACCAACAACACTGGCAGCCACCTTGGGTACGTTTTCCATAGAGGATATGTTTGCTGCAGCGGCCAGGGCAGCAGTTCCTAAGGATACTGCAGGAATCAGCAGTAACCCAGGGATAGAGGAAGGACTACCACCACCGGTTACAGAACAGTTGGAGAAGGAGATAGAAGAGCCCACAAAGGAGACAACAACGGGGAATCCAGAAGCAGAAATATCCAAAGATGGAGGAGAACAATCCCCGGAAACAGTAGACCTGGACAAGATAGAAGAACAGGAAAAATAGGGCAGCAAGACCCTGGGACAGTCTACAGGAGGAAACAACCCATATGTTCGCCTGGAAGAGAAAGGCAAAGCAATTGCAAGTGAGGCAGAACAGATAGATACATGGTCCCAGGAGATCCTTCTCAAGTTACCAAATTTTATGGATCCTTCAGATGAGATGGATGAGCAAGCGGCAGTCTGTTTTGATAAACTGGGAAAAGTGATGCAGAGTTTGAGCTTGCAGTTTAGTGGTGCATGCATGGGCCAATGGAAGAAGTGGCAAGGCATGGTGGAGGAGGAACTTGACCGATTGGTCAAATGGGCAGCTCAAGGACCTTGGCGGAAAGATATCTCAAGTATTTATGCGAAACAACCTTGGTCATTACCTACTGCCCAAGTACAAACAATGGAGGGCATTGTAGAATTGCCAGACAGGACACCTAGTCTCTACTTGGGGACAAAACAGATCTATGTTTGTGGCCACGGCAAAAATCCTCCACAGTCTAGGGAGCATGGCATGCAAGTGGAAGTAGTGCCAGAACTACTGCCGATGTATACACAGTTGAATTTTCTCGCGCACTTGTTGCAGTGGCTGGGCGAGGGAATTAAGCATATAAGTTCAGCTAAGGATATCATGGAGCGAGAAGCCACGGAGGCTCTGATGAAAAAGGATAAGCTCTTGGCTGAAGGAATGGAACGAATGGAGCGAGTCCAAGAGGAGACAAAGCAGTTGGGCCAAAGATTGACAGCTGAATTGGAGAAGAGGAACCAGCAATTACAGGAAGCAGTGGCAGAAATAGCCCAACTCAAGAATAAAAAAGAATTGTTGATCAAGCAGGCGGAATCATTCGCAACCAATAGAAGTCAGCAAGAGCGAGCTTGGGCTCAAGAAAAGGAAGACCTACAGAAACAAAATGCAGTCTTACAGGAAGAACTGCGGCGGGCGAAACAGCAAACAGGAACATCAGCTACTCCTCTTTCAGAACAGTTGTTGAAGGACATGTTCCGCAGCAGGGAGACAGAGTTATTGTCCAGCCTGAAGAAGACAGAAGAGAGAGCCAAAGAGAAGCCTGGACCTCTGTATACATCAACTGAGTGGGGTTTGACCCTTGGACCTCTCAAAGAGAAGCCAAAGCCCTTACCACTACAGTAGGCTTGCAGCTTATATCTATATATAATTTTAATTTACCGTTTAATTATTATTTTATTTAGTATAAACACAAGAAATAAATATTCAATTCATATTGATTTTAATTAATCATTAATTATTATTATTTGATATAAATGGAAGAGACAAAAACACATCACAATTCCTCGCAACTCTTTTATTATACTTGCCATCTAGATATGATAAAATAAAACACTTATGATGCTAAGGAAACAAACAGAAACTGGAGTAGTGTACACATCCTTCATTTAATATTTTTGAACTTGCTTAGTCATAATTGTTGGTTGTCCCTAGCCAACATACTCATTGTCACCAAGTCTATGTGAGTAGTTCCTGTTGATAGAGAGCGCTTGCTCCACCACACTATCAGGCATATGGTTAGTGGAGAAAATGTAAATTGACCATGAAAGAGAACATTGCTATTTCCAATTACTTATGACTATGTGTAACTTCTGTGTAGCAGGTGATAGATGCATTCGTTGTAAATCATTCTTCTTTCCCTGTGCTGAGAATAATTGTGGCTTTCTTAAGGGTATTTAAAGGTTATCAATCCCAGGTTAGGTATATTTAGCTTGTCTGAAAACTCATTATCTACATCCCCTCATTCTGCCTTTAATTTTTTCCCAATCAAAAGGAGTTGTGCATCCAAATGACATTTAAACAGTTGCATATATCCTTTCTCTAATAGTTCTTCAACTGGATTCCATAGTTATTATTCTTCCAACTGACTTACTCTGTAAAAATACCAATATGTTTTTCAAATATTTAGTTCCATGTCAATTTGCTAATTGCTAATTGTCATCTCATTTGGGAATTACGCAAAGTGTAGGCTATTGAGAAATACATCCCTGCATTGGCAGGGGACTAGATTCTTAACTTGATTTAAATTTTTGGTTGTTGATGCAAACTATAAGAAATAAGGAGAGTTTTAAGTGGATACACCAGACAATTATGTGGCAGTTGATGGTATTGAAAAGCATATGGAAATATTACTTGCAATGGCATTCTCTCAAACCAAAAAAAAAAGATTTAATTGTGAAAAGTGTTCGATTCTATGATAAAGAGAGTTATCATCTGGGACTTACAGTGCAAATTGGTTTGGCATTGCACAGGATGGATATGAAGAGTTCTTCCTTTAATGATAACTATCTTTGGTCAGGATAACTTTTATTCAAGTAATGTAAGCTCTTTTCAGTCTGGATAACCATGGGAACAGAACCTATATTCTCATACAATTTTCATATTTCAATTTGTTTATAGTATACCCTGCACATCCCATGATTCCATTCTAAAATGAAACTCTGATTCATATGAGATATTCTCACTTAAGTGTAACAAAAGCGACCTTGTCCATCGAAACTTTCAATATCTTGTTACAACTTAACATCATATTCTATTGAATACCTGAATGATGAGAAAAGAATAAAATCAAAGGTTTAAAAACAAGGCAAGTAGACCAAGGAACAAAACAAAAACTATGGTGATATATTCCATTGTAAGCCACATTTCCCTGCTATACAAGAATGCTTGTAAGCAAACTTATCGTAACAAGGCAAAAAATGGGAAACAGAAAAAGAAAAAAAAAAGCAGCAAAAAATGTTGGATGCAGTTTAAGCAAGCAGATAAATACCTCTCAATAATAGCCTCTATAATTGTTCCAATTGTCTCAGTGCAGCTTAGACTTTGAAGCCCTCCAATCAGTTCCCAGAATTGCAGCAATGTACTTCTACATAACATGAGTTAGAGACAGTTAAGATCCACTTCTCTTGAAATGGTAAACATTCATGTTCAATATTTATAAACGGCACACCAAAACAGAAAGTTAGAATGTAACCTTTTTTGGGGCATAATGTTCAACTCCTTATGACTGATGCCCTCACCAGAAATGCGCTGCAAGATACACACAGTTCAGCTTATATGTCAATAAAAGCATATACTTAAATAGTCAAACAATTCACATGAAACCTGTTGTTTCACATTATAGATAGTAGAGTGGTAAGCAAACAATGAATGCTGTGCAAATTCTAGAGTATGTGATCATCTCAACACCATGACCTTACAAACTCCAATTAGCAAGACAACTAGAAATATTGTAACATAACTCATACTTTACTGTGAAGACAATATGATATTCCAAGGCATTAAGCACCATTTAGCTTAGCTTTGCAAGCGTTCATATTTAGGTCATGATTGTGTATTGTGGCCCTAGTTAAATTCAAAATTTAACTCTTTAGGAGTGATGGCCTTGCCTTGAACTTGCTTAAATATGCACACAGTTCGAGGCCGAGGGCGAGCACTCTTTAAGGCATCCCCCCCTCGCCCCTCTCATTCTGGATTGCAGCCCATCTCTCTCCTGTCTTCTCCCTTCCTATTCTCTTTGGCCCACTTCTCAGGCCTCGACACTATATTTATCTTTGTTTCCTTCTTTTCTTGGGCGCTTTGGCCCATTTGCTTGTCGTTATTGCTGCATCCTTTTCACAATCGCTTGGGTCATCTTTGGCCCTGTTGGTTATGAATCTGCCATGAGGAAAGGATTTTGTGTTAACGCGCCCAGATTCGCCCACCAGCTTGAAAGGCCGGAAGGAAGAGATGCCTTCCGTGCCAATCTCCGGAGAAGGCCGGCTCCTGTGGGTTTTATGGTTTGAGATGAGGGTGCAGGAAAGAGATAAAAATGCGGAAAGGATTTAAAAATGTGGCTGGAATTGGGTGGGGGGAACTAACAGTACAGCAACACATCAATCACCGATACTTACTGTATTATGAATACAAAGCATAACCAGGAACTGCAAAGTCTAAGTGTACTTTCTGTATAAAGCAGGGTACGCACAGCTACAATGGCTCCCTAGCAAACATTCTCCCTACAAGGAGAACTAACAGCACGGCAGCGCATCAATCACCACTACGGACAGAGACAGAAAGCAACCAAGAGATGTCAGATCCAAGTATGTGTGTTGTGCGAGAGAATTTGTACGCACGACTACAATGGTCCCCTAGCAAACATTCTCCCTACAAGGAGAACTAACAAAGACGGCAATGCATCAATCACCACTACGTACAGCAACATAAACATAACACACAAACTGAAGGAACTGCTACCACATTTATTCTATGTATCCTCTAATCAATTAAGTTCAAAAGTACTTGGCCACCAAATGCTGAAATGAATCAACAAGCCATGACACAAGCAATGCCTCAGGTGTCCCTGACCACCAAATGCTGAAACGAATCAACGAGTCGTGACACAGGAAACGTAAAGCAGAAATGTAAAGGAGAGGCAGCATAAAAAATAGAAGCAGTAGAACAGAGCTAGGCATATACTTTATATTTATAAGCAGAAGCACGGTTACAATGGTTCCCTAACAAACATTCCCCTTCCACCACTTTACAATGAAAATGTGGTGGCTATTTATAGCCCAAAGTTCCTCCCGTTACATTAATGGGCACAAAGTCCCAGTCAAACATTGGCTGACAAAAGCAGCTATGGAGTTGCTGATGCTGACCTTTGTCGGACAGGACTGTACCTGCAGCATGGTTCCCCTGAAGGCCGGACAGCTACATGGCAGCGCGTTGGGTAGATCTTCACATCGGTAGGAATGCGGGCAGCTGGAGCGGGTAGAACCTCTAATCAGCTTTAAATGAGGCAGCTGGCATAAGTAGTGCAGCCCATGCTTGTCCTTTTGCTCGGCACGTCTTGGCTCAGATCCCGAAGCTGGACACTTGTCGGATGATGCTGTTTGACATGTGTCTGCCTTGAAAGGCAGTTTATCCAACTTCTCTCGGGATAGGAGTGTCATTGGGTTGCGCAGGCAGAAAACAACGCAGTCGGGAAGGCCTTCATGCCTTGGGTGCTTTTCTGAGTTTGTTTCCCTACTGCGCACCTGTCAAGGGCGCACTCCGACTTTGCTGCGAAGTCGGGTTGCGCACAGGTGAAATCTGATGTCCGCCGCCGTACGGACTTCGCCTCGGAGGGGGGAGCAGTCCGACTTCGCTGCGAAGTCGGACTTCGCCCCAACACTTAGTCATTTTTCCTGCCAGCCTGCCAGCTTGCTACAAGGTGCGCTCAGAAAGTTGGGAGAAGTCGGACTTCGCACCAAAACTGGGAGAAGTACGAACTTCGCACCAAAACTGGGAGAAGTACGAACTTCGCACCAAAACTGGGAGAAGTACGAACTTCGCACCAAAACTGGGAGAAGTACGAACTTCGCACCAAAACTGGGAGAAGTACGAACTTCGCACTTTGTGTTCCTGCTGCGCTCCATCTGGAGGGCGCACTCCGACTTCGCGCGAAGTCGGACTTCGCCCTAACACTTAGCCATTTTTCAGGGCAACTGCTGTCAAATTTGAGATCAGACTGAGGGGCTCAAAAGAAAGGGGGGAAAGAATGAGAATGCAGGGAAGAGAGAGAAAGGGAGAGAAGAAGAAAGGGAGAGAGAGGAAGAGGGAAAAGGAAGAGCAGCACTCTTACAAAACTGAAAACATTGCACCCCGTGCAAAATGTGGCAACAGGCCCACCATGGACATTAATAATATTTCATTTCATTTCAGCTTGAATACAAATAGCTCCTACAATAAGATAGCTTGTGATAGCAGAATTTGTTGTAAAACCACAATAATGTGGTTTGTTGGAATAGATCTAATACAGATAGGGTCCATGATCCAAACGGATCAGAGGTCATACAAGTCCTCATCAACCATGGCACAAACACTCAACAGATGCCAGCACATAGACAAACCCTTGCATCATGGCACCCACTTAGATCTTCATGCGACAACTTGATGCCACACCCCAACCTACAGCCAAAACCATGCTTTTGGTGCTAGTCATAGTAATGCCAATGCCTATTCTGGACATTACTCCAAAGCTTATGGTGCCAATGCCAGAACACAAAGTGATTTCAAGCACCAGCGCCAAAGCTAACTCCAGATACCGACAATCCTCTAGCAGAACCTCCACACATCCAACATCAACAGTTGTCCAACAACAGAAAGATCAGACTGTCAGATCACTCCAGCACCTGGTTCCACGAGGAATATATGCTTTGTTCTACAACTGGTCTACAGAATATTTTCTACCTATCCAAAAGGGGAACTGTTTTAATTTCCCAACAGGTTGTCGTAATGACACTGTACATGGCTGTATATAAGCCAGAGTCAAACATAGTTTTCTGCTTTTGGATCTTTATTCGCTCCATATATGTTGCTTCTCTAGATCAGGAGTAGGAAGCATCTGGCGTACACACTACAGCCTAGTGCCTGCAACCTGTAGCCCAAAGTTTGGTACCATTGCCAACTATGCTACATGAGTTCTTTATATTTTGTAGTTCATTTGTATTTGCATTATTTGTAAAAGCTTTCCACTTATTTGCATACCTTTTTATTTTCATGCATCTTTCCTGATCAACATCCTTCCTATTATTTCTCTTTTCCATCTAAGATGTGGGTGTATGAGGAAG
The DNA here is from genome assembly GCA_028583015.1 of Wollemia nobilis. Taxonomy (NCBI): domain Eukaryota; kingdom Viridiplantae; phylum Streptophyta; class Pinopsida; order Araucariales; family Araucariaceae; genus Wollemia; species Wollemia nobilis. The sequence goes on from JAQPPZ010000523.1 coordinate 30,902,317, forward strand.
TGTATGTTGTGCCCTCTTCTGTTGCACAACTCTGAAACATAACTCATCTACAATTACAAAATGAATCAGGGAGTTGTCCTTTGTGCCAACCTCCTGGCCCTTGTCAACACGGATTACTGATCTCAGAGCATCTCTGCACATTGTTTTGATCCCATTCCATGAGAGAGAATGTTATCAAAGCGATTCTTACATGGAATGCGATCAAGCACTTGTTCTTATAGTCACTTCTACCTAGGTAGATTCTTTCAATACGCTTCACCGCTACATGTTCACTCATACATGCTTGTGCTATCAGAAGCAAGGTGTTACACTATGTTCTGTGTGCAAATAACTTGAAGAACATCATTCATGTCCAAAGATGGCCAACACTAGAGTGTTATCTTCCATAGAGACCAAAAGCCTAGATGTCAAGGAGCTGATTTGAGGCATGTTGGACAAACAGAGAAACTCTATTTGGACAGTTTTGACATCCCATGATTCAAATGTGATCACCATAACCATTCGCCTCTACCTTTGCACACTTTTAAAGCCACAACCCACTCAAAATGTAAACCAACATCAATATTCCTACATTCTCAGGCAGGATATTTGTTGAATTGGATATATGGCTCTAACAACAGGTATACTATTACTTTGCAAATCATTTCACTACAGCTGAAAAAAACTGATTTGCAGCATCAAAAATATCCAAATCAGTTTAATTTTGGTGGGAAGCCGTTGGCACTAAGCTTGAAGAGGATGAAGAATCTGTCGGCACATGTATGAAGTTCATGGAGCTTGTGCATGATTGTTTCAACCCTCTCAATCACTATGAGGAAGAGACCACGTGTTTAGAGTTATGCCCATGTTGCAACGAAATATACGATTACTACATAGATGAGTTCAATGAGTTCCTCGTTTGCTTGCATGTTAGCAATGATGAGAAGTATTATGTACTCAAGTACATCAATGAACTGCACTAACATTTTTGTTCAAATATGGAGTTTTTCCCCATCAACACTATAGCACAAGCTTTTGGGTTTGCTGCCAAGTTGTAGGAACGTTCTCAAATGAAATGTGAGTCCTATGCCTCCATCACGTAACACTAAGTAGGCACCAAAGCAAAAGCCACTTGTTCCAATATCCCCTAAGCCACCATAGCCAAAACCAAAGCCCTCAACAAAAGTCTTTGCTAGTGCAACTTAACATCACTAACTACACTCAGATGCCAGAAAGTGAAGAGGCATACGCCGTCTAGCAAACGACCAAACATTGAACAACCTCTCTCTTTGCCATATACATCACTCACTTCATCATCTGCATCACTCACTTCATTGCCTGCATCAACCACTTGTGCAACCTCATCTTCTTGCACAACTTCAACTATCTACTCGATGACTCCCTATTTGATTGTAATCAAATTCACCTCCTCAATTGCAATCAAGTTCATCAAGTTCACCTCCTCTGCTTCCCAACTAGGGTTGTGACTCTTCTCTAACACTTCAAACTTTCTACACATCACTAGTTCTTCTCAACTCGCAACACTTTGACATTCACATGCAAAGTGCCCCCACAAATGGCATCGCCATGACAAGTTGATTTGACATTGGTTGTGGTTGTTCGTGTGTCTCACCCTCTTCACGCACATAATCGCGCGCACCCCACTGCAATTGCTCTCGTGATGGACCACCATCCCACGCACCATGAAACATGCCAACCTATAGTAGCTCCAATGTCGAACTCATGTCCCGCTAACCATCGAGCACAACATCCTACATTTGCTCTAGTGTCGTACCCCCATCTCATGCACTATCGGACATGCCATCTTGCATTTGCACCGATGTTAGACTCCCGTCCCACTCACCATCAGACACATCAACTTGCAATTGCTCTAGCACCATACATACTTTGTCGTCACGCAATTCTTCATCATTGCATAATTCGTTGTCATGTGATTCTCCATCGTTGTCAGGTAACTCTTCATCGTCATCACGTAATTCACTACCACCGACATGCAACACTTTGCCGCCAACATGCAACTCTATGACGTCGTCATGCAATTCTCTGTCGCCAACATGGCTAACATGCAAGTCATCGCCGCCATCACATAGATCTCCGCACACAAACCCTTGTGCGTCTCCTTCACGCGTGTCCGCTTCCATGTCCTCTTGCACATCCACTTGCACGTCTACTTCATGCGTCAACCCTTCGTCGGCGCCAACAAACAATGTTGTGTCTTCATTGTACAAGGAAGTTGCAACCAGATCATTGTATAAGGAAGTTGCAGTCCAGAGTGTCATATGACAATTGTCATACCAATGGATCCGTGGGAAGTGACATATAAGTGGATTGCAATGTGTCTTTCAAGTGGTGAACTATCATACAAGTGCTTGTCGTACAAGTGAGTTGTTGACGTCGTTCCAGTGTAATCGTACAAGTGCTTGTTGTATAAGCACTTGTCATACAAGTGGAACACTTGACTGTTGTACAAGTGCATTGTCACTTGACTATTGTGCTAGTGCATGTTAGTAGATTGTCGTACAAGTGCATGATGAGCCATGGTGTAATTGCATTGACTGCAATCTTGCTTGTGTTGGAAGTTAAAAGGGTAAAAAAAGTAAAAAATTTGTTTTACCACTGTAAGCTTTGGACCTTACCCTTTTACCTCCTTGGACGACAACTGAGTCAGCAAGATTGGACGGCATGGACGGCAGGGAGTTTGACTCCTAATCTCATTTTTCCTTTCCTCCCTATTTTTCTTCTTCCCTATTCTTTCTCCTAAGCTTTCTAGGTTCTGGTTAATAATCTTTGTATTTAAGCATTGTAATCCTTCGAACTTAATGTTAATGCAATATCTGGTTAATAATATTTATGCTCCTAATTTCCTAAGTGCTCCTAATTTCGTTAGTGCTATATCTGGTATCAGAGCAGAGGCTATACAGGCGAAGCGCGGAGCCCGAGGAGAGCGACAGGTGAGGCACGAATCTCGAGGAGTCCCAAAGGAGCGAGCTCACAGGCGAGGCACGGATCTCGAGGAGGTCGAGAGAGGCCCGCAGAGAGCACGAGGATCGAGGAGCTAACCAGAGGCGGACATGTGGCGAGAAGACAGCAAGGCGGACACGTGGCGAGCAGACAGCAAGGCGGACACGTGGCGAGCAGACAGCAAGGCGGACACGTGGCAACAGGCGACGTGGCACGAGGTGATTGGCTCGGCTAGAAGGCAAAAGGGCGGTCACTGATTGCCCGAAGGCAATCGAGAAGCTTAGTGCTTCTCTGTGCTAATAAAGCACAATATCCCCTCTACACAGCGGATGTGGGATAAAGATTGTAATTTTTTTTAAATTATCACGCAACCACGACGGGATAAAGGAGGCAAGCCTCCCTCACCTCCTCGTCGGGCCACGCAGCTCGACTGGCTCGAGGAGCCAGCCTTAAGCCGCTCACCCCCAGGAGGTCGCAGGTTCGAAACCCGACGGCTACGAAAGTTGCAAATTTTTTTGTGTATGGTATATGCCCCGAATGTCTTGAAATAATAGTGTATTCTGCCTAGGTTTCATCGACGATGGAAGCCGAGTTGGCAAGGAAACTCTGCTTGAAAGAAAGGAGTCACGGGTTCGACTTCTGCGGAGTTAGAAATTTTTTTTTAAAGGTTTTTTCTTTTTCTTAAAAGTTTATTATTTTATATATTAAAAAAATATAACTTTATATTATATTTAATAAAATTAAATAATAATTGTTTTTTAAAATTTTATTTTATAAAGCAATTATATTTCTTTTATTAAATACAAATATAGATATTTTTTTGATATAATAAAATAGGAGAAAAAGAACATTGCCTAAGAGGCAATTTATGTAAGAGGACTCAAAGGTGGAAAATTGTGACAAAGCCTAAGAGGCTTAGTATTTTTCCTTGTAAGAGAGACAAAAGATCAAACTAAAATTTGTAAAGAGGCATTGATGATAAGACCAAGTGGTTGTTATCATGCCCTATGTGCACTTTTGGTAAGAGAAAACGCCGAAAGTTTTGATGAAAAAGTGAGAGCTTATGGGCTACATACTGTATTTAGTCAGTTGCAAAATGCAGTAATTGCACACCAGAGGCATCCGGACTCAGGGTACGAGGCAGACTCTGAAGATAACTCCTTTGGGAGTCAATTTGAGCAATCTGAATCCATAGAAGTTGCACCACAAGAATCAGAATATTCTTACTGGAAATTCTAGAACCAAAATCACCAGAGATAATATTGATCGGATGACGAAGAAGAAGTAGCAGACAATTTTATGACTCAAGAAATAGCAGCACCACACCAAGAGGAACAAGCCATCAGTGATAGAGTGAATCAAGTCAGATTTGACTTAAATTTGTAATCTCTTCTTTCTTCTTCTTTCTTCCTTCTTCTTTCTTTGAAAAAAGTAGAGTGCTTTATTGTAACCAAGAAATAAAAGAGTGTTTTAGTAACTATGGCCTCACATAACAATCTACCAATTCCAGAGTTCAACGGGTATGACTACGAGTATTGGTCTATCAAAATGAAGACCTTACTCATAGGAAAAGGTTTGTGGGATATAATAGAAGAGGGTTTCACAGAACCCACAGATTGGGCTACATTGAGTGCCACAGATAAGAAAACAAAGAAAGAAGCACAAAAGAGCAACTCTTTTGCTCTTTATCATCTCCAAGCAGCATTGGAGAAAAGTATATTCCCTAGAATAGCCGCTTGTATAACTGCACAAGATGCGTGGAAAGCTTTGAAAGACGGATTCCAGGGAAGTGATCAAGTGAAGCAAGTGAGGCTTCAAACACTAAAACGAGATTTTGAAAATCTCAAAATGAAAGAAGATGAAAAAGTAGGTGATTATTGTGTCAGAGTGAAAGCAGTTGTTGATAAAATGGTTACACTTGGCGAGGAAATCAAGCCTGAGATAATTGTAACAAAAGTGTTGCGAACACTTCCACAAAGATGGAATCACATTGCCATAATCATAGAAGAGTCAAAAAATCTTTCCACTTTAACATTCGATGCATTAATCGGATCGTTAATGTCTCATGAAGAGAGATTACAGGAATCTCCTTCAACTAGCTATGGAGGTGATGATAAAGCCTTCACATCCAATGAAAATACTGGAAGAGGACGTGGAAGAGGTCAAGGCAGAGGCCAACGAAGAGGAAGAGGCAGAGGCAACAACAGAGGAGGCAACTCCAACAGAGGAGGCAATCAGAATAGAGGTGGAAACCAAAATAGAGGAGGAAATCCAAGACGAAGTGGAAATCAAGGGCGAGGAAGTGACAAGTCCAAAACAACTTGTTTTAATTGTGGCAAGCCAGGCCACTTTGCTCGTGACTGCTGGTCAAAATCTTCTCAAGGCAGCAACAGTCAATATGGAAATTATGGAGAAGAAGATGATACCTCTAATATTTTTCTATCATATGGACAATCAGAACAGAATCTAAATGACACATGGATTCCGGATACTGGTTGTTCAAACCATATGAGTGGCAAAGAAAATCTATTTGCTACTCTAGATTCCACTTATAAATCCCACATCAAGTTAGGGGATGATAAAGCTTTGCAAGTCGAAGGCATTGGAACCATGGAAGTTCCAACGAAAGAAGGACTAAAGAAAGTGAATGACATCTACTACACTCCAAAGCTCCAACACAATCTGCTAAGCATTGGGCAAATGATGGAGAATAATTACAAACTTGTTTTTGATGAAGGAAAATGTCTCATTCTTGATAAAAACAATTGTAATCGTGTCATCACACAGGTCCCAATGACCAAGAATCGGTTATTCCCTCTCAAATTTGGTGAGCCAGGGGGAGCTCAACTTGCAAATGTAGCTATAGCAAATCCAAGTGTGCTTTGGCACTTGCGATATGGTCACCTTAATTCCGCTAGCTTGAAATTGTTAACTTCTCAAGCTATGGTGACAGGACTTCCCAAAATCAATGAACAGAAGGAGGTTTGTGAAGGATGTGCTTTGGGAAAGCACTCAAGGTCGAAGTTTCCAAAAGGACAAGCATGGAGAGCCAACTATCCACTTCAATTAGTGCATTCGGACATCTGTGGTCCAATGCAGACAAAGAGTATCGAAAACAATTCCTATTTTCTCACTTTCATAGATGATTTCTCTAGAATGTGCTGGATTTATTTTCTGAAACATAAAGATGAAGCTTTTGATTGCTTCATAGATTTCAGAAACAATGTAGAGAAACAAAGTGAGTATTTTGTAAAATGTCTTAGAACAGATCGAGGAGGTGAGTACTCCTCAAAAGAATTCTTGAAATATTGTAAAGCAAGTGGGATCAAAAGGCAATTCACTATTGCCTATACCCCACAATAGAATGGTGTGGCCGAGAGAAAGAACCGCACCATAGTTGAGATGGCGAGAACGATGCTTCAGACTAAGCATCTAACTAATATGTATTGGGATGATGCTGTAAGAACCAATGTATACATTCTAAATAGAAGTCCAACTTCTAGTTTAGATGGCATCACTCCTTATGAGGGGTGGTACGGAAAGAAACCCAATGTAAAGCACTTCAAAGTTTTTGGTTCTTTAGCATACGCACACATTCCTGATGAGAAGAGGAAGAAGCTTGATCCCAAAATTCAAGCTTGTATATTTGTAGGGTATTGTGAGTCTACCAAAGCATATAGACTCTACAATCCCAAGACTCATAAAATTGTACTTTCCAGGGATGTAATTTTTGATGAAGGGGGAGAATGGGGTCATCAAAGAATTTTTGTTGATGATGAGTCCCAAGATGTAAGTTCTTCACAGGTACAGTAGGTACAACAGGTGTCTCCCAAGAAAAGCAAAGGCACACCAACCCCTCCAAGCCCAAGCAGGAGTACTACATCAAGTACTTCAACCGCCACTCCAAGTCCTTCTCCACAGAGATCAGTAAGTTCTTCACCGATGGACATTGACTCTCCATCAAGAGGTAAAAGAACATTACAACATCATCCATCTTTTCAAATGTTGGATCAAAATTACCAGAAAAGATACACTAGAAGCCAAGCTAGTGAAATGAATTCAGTTTTGCAGAAACTTGAAAATCTGCATATGTATGGGGATGATGACTCCCAAGATCCTAAGGGAGATGTAGTTAATTATGCTTTATTAACTAGTGCACAACTAGAACCATCTAGCTATGAGAAGGCTTGTACTCAGAATGTATGGCAAGAAGCCATGAAAGAGGAAATAACCTCTATAAAAAATAATGATACTTGGGAGCTTGTAAAGCTTCCAAAAGGAAAAAAATGTGTTGGATGTAAATGGGTCTACAAGACCAAATACAATGTTGATGGAAGCATTGAGAGGCACAAGGCGAGATTAGTAGCAAAAGGTTTTACTCAAAAATTTGGCATTGACTATGAGGAAACCTTCGCTCTTGTTGCACGACAAGAGACAATCAGATCAGTTCTTTCCTTAGCTGCCCATAAAGGATGGAACATTCAACACATGGATGTGAAAAGTGCTTTTCTGAATGGATACTTGACTGAGGAGGTTTATGTTCAACAACCTCAAGGCTTTCAAGAACAAGGAAAGGAGAACCTTGTTTATAAATTGAAAAAGGCACTTTATGGCCTCAAGCAAGCACCAAGAGCTTGGTACTCACGCATTGATGGCTATTTCAGCGAGTATGGATTCACTAGAAGCAAAAGTGAACCAACTATGTACTACCTAAAGCATGGAGTAGACATTCTCATAGTTTGTTTGTATGTGGATGATCTAATATTTATGGGTAGTAACACTAAAATGAATATGGAGTTCAAAAACTCCATGATGAAGCAGTTTGAGATGAAAGATCTCGGTTTAATGTGATACTTCCTAGGCATGGAAGTGCATCAATCAAATAGGGGGATCTTCATATGTCAACACAAGTATGCTCGAGACATGATCAAGAAATTTGCCATGGAGCAATGCAAATCAGTTGCAACTCCAACTGGACATGGGATCCAATTGAGCAAGGATGACGGAGCACCAAAGGTTGACATGACCACTTACAGAAGCATGGTTGGGAGTCTGATGTTTCTCACCAACACAAGGCCTGATATTCAATATGTTGTTTCTCTAGTTTCAAGGTTTATGGCAAGTCCATCTGAGCTGCATCTACAAGCAACTAAAAGAATCTTAAGATATGTAAAGGGTACATTGGATTTTGGAATCCATTACCACAAATGTAATTCTGTTAAATTAGTTGGCTTCAATGATAGTGATTGGGGCAGCAATATAGATGATAGGAAATCTACATCAGGGAACTATTTTAGTCTAGGGTCAGGACTAATCACATGGAGTTCCAAGAAGCAGACTGTTGTAGCATTGTCATCTACTGAGGCTGAGTATATAGCCATCACACATGCTAGTACTCAAGCCCTATGGTTAAGAAAAGTCCTTGAAGAAATTGGAGAAAGTCAAAGTGGTCCAAATCGACTGTATTGTGATAACATAAGTGCCATTCAATTGGCATACAATCCAATCCACCATAGCAGATCAAAGCATTTTGATATGAAGTATCACTTCATCCGAGACATGGTGGAGCAGCAGATAGTTGAGCTTAAATATTGCAGCACTTTGGATAACATTGCAGATATCTTCACCAAAGGCATGGCTAAAGCTCAATATATAAAGCTGAGAGACTGTATAGTCAGTCCTCTCAACTTTAAGGGGGAGAATGTTGGAAGTTAAAAGGGTAAAAAAGTAAAAAAATTGTTTTACCACTGTAAGCTTTGGACCTTACCCTTTTACCTCCTTGGACGGCAACTGAGTCAGCAGGATTGGACGGCATGGACGGCAGGGAGTTTGACTCCTAATCTCATTTTTCCTTTCCTCCCTATTTTTCTTCTTCCCTATTCTTTCTCCTAAGCTTTCTAGGTTCTGGTTAATAATATTTGTATTTAAGCATTGTAATCCTTCGAACTTAATGTTAATGCAATATCTGGTTAATAATATTTATGCTCCTAATTTCCTAAGTGCTCCTAATTTCGTTAGTGCTATAGCTTGGCCTCTAAATCTATCATTTTGTTCCTCCACCGTTGGGATACTCACCACTGTGCTACACCTACCATTCAAAAACCGTCAATGAAGAAACTATACACCATTGTGCAAGTTCTTTGGAAATGGTGTCTCCATGTAATTGCTAAGTAAACCATCATCCCTTTAGGTCATAAACCTCTACAATTACTCATACTCAAAGTAAGTTGGAAAATGCATGCCATATGAAGTGAATGGCTTACCTACAGCAATTCCACCTTGTGATCAAGCATCCCAAAGTAAGAAGAATCAAATGATTGATCGTGTCAGTTTCCCTCCAATCTAGACTTTTCTAATAATCATGATGACCACAACTGTAGGCGGTAAATCTACCTCTCAGAAGAAGTAAAAATTTTTATAAACGTCAAATTGCAAATTTTGTCAAGTTTTGGATTGCTTTATGACGAGTTTTTGTAAAGCAAAATGCAAAATGAAATTTGCGTTAAATTAAGTGTAATTAGTATGAAATGCAAATTAGGTTCAAATGAAATTAGCCGAAATGAGGGAAATGTAAATGAAATTTGGTTTAATAAAAATCAAATTAGACTTTAGAAAAAGTAAGTCAAACTATGGGACGACAGTTGCAGGGTAGAAATTGTAAATAATGTGTTGTACCAGGAACCGCTCGAAACGTCCTAGACAGGCATTATAAAGCCCCCCATTCATTTTTGAACTAGTTGTTCCTAAGGAGATGGAGTGTGTAAACAAGGGTGAGGGTGTTCCCAAGACGAGGGAATGACAACAATTAGGAAGGGATGTTTGTTAGATCCATCATAGTCTTGTTTAGACATCACAAAGGTTAGACGTCTAGGTGCGCGGGTAGACGTCTATAACAATAGGTTTAGACGTTTGGGACGACTGGGTTAGACGTCTAGGGGTAGACGTCTAGAGGTAGACGTCTAGGTCGTTACGAGTAGACGTCTAGGGTGAACACAAATAACAAGTCCTGTCAAACGGCTTAGTCAACAGTTAGACATCTAGGTCTGGTGGTCAGACGTCTAGGTAGCAAGGGTAGACGTCTAGGGGCTTAGACGTCTACGTAGGTAACTGTCCAGGCTAGAGGGGTAGACTAGGCGGCTGACGGCTCCATTAGACAGCAAGGCTAGACGTCTAGTGGGGTTTGGATCTTCAGCCTCCAACACCTGCAACCACAAAATGATATTATCTCGTCCTCCAAGTGATGAACGCAACCTCAACCAAAGAGCAAAACAAGCAAATACGCTCCTCTGTTGGAAGATGGTGATCTGACTCAATCCGAAGTTGGTGAGAACACACCCTGAGTTTCCCAATAGCGATCCGAACACTATGCATTGTGTGTTGTTGAAGGTATTGTGGAGGAACTATTTTGCCCTCCTGAATCTGTAAGAAGTGCTCATGGTAGAAAGACAGCTTGGGGGAAAGAGGGGCAACAGGAAAGAACCATGTGCATCTGGTGTACTGGAGACTAACATCCTTCCAAATCTCATGGAGCATCTTCTCCTTACTAAGCCGAGAAGGAGGAGAACCCCCAAAGAATAAGGCGGGAGCCTGTCTATCCATATCTGAATGCTAGCCAGGAGAGCAGAAACCTGAAAATACCAGCTCCTTCGGCCTACAAGAGAACTCGGAGAGAGTTCCATCCAGGAGCGAAGGGCGAGTTAAGGGTACCGTCTGCAACCCTCAGGGGTATCTCCGAAAGTACGGATCCTGTGAAGATAACCGATAATCAGGAAGATAATCTCAAGCTGGAGAGGAGAAGCCCCAAACTCTGCCTAAATAATAAAGTGGGGGACTATGCCCTTGCAACGAATGAATCGTCAAAGAAAGAGTGTCTGGACTCGTTCAACCCGTGACCACTCGGGCCAAGGTTAGGACCCCAAACCACTGACCCATAAGTAATAGTTGGCTTGACCAAGGCATCAAAAATCCTCATCTTCACAGGTATATTCTGAAAATGTGCTTTGAAGCAATTCCTCTCTAGCAAAGACAAAGTTGCATATCCCTTACACACCCGAGCCTGGGCGTCGAGTTTCATACTAAAAGTGGGACCAGTGAAAAGAACCCCCAAGTACACATAAGAGGTGGTGATCTCGACCTCCCGACCTTGGAAAGAGAAGTGGAGATGAGATAGAGTCTCTTTGGTAGTATTGAATACCACAACCTTGGTCTTAGAAAGATTCACCGTCAACTGTCTCGAGTCACAAAAAGCGGCAAGCTTGTCCAGATGGCATTGAAGCCCCTCAGGAGAAGAGGTCAAAATAACATCATCAGCAAAGAGGATAATAGAAATCAGCACATAGTGAAGAAGGCAACCATCCTCTGCATGAGCGTTCTCCTTAATAAAAGTCTCAAGCTCGTCGACAAAGATCCCAAAAAGTGTCGGGGAAAGGGGGCACCCCTGTTTCACTCCTATGGTGCTCAGAATACTGTCTGAAAGCCCTTGAGCGAAGCGAAACCGACCTTTCACAGTCTCATATAACCGTGTAACCGCTGTCAAAAGTTACCCAGAGATGCCAACTGACCGTAGTCTCTCAAGAAGTAAATGGCGAGGCACCGTGTCGAAGGCTTTCCTGAAGTCAACAAAGCAACAATAAACCTTTGAGGACCTAGAACGTGCCTCCTCAATAATAGCTCTGAGGACTAGAATGTGATCTGTGGTCTGGTGATCTTGACGAAAACCAGCTTGACCAAGAGCCCTAAAACCCCCCTCCTCCAACCTTCAGGAGAGAAGCACATCCAATGTTGTGGCATAGAGCTTGGCAAAGATATGCCTAATCATGATAGTCCTGTAGTTATTGGGTTCATGGGGATCACCTGCCTTATGAATGGGGTGAATGATATGCTGAGTCCAAGAATCAGGAAACCCAAAACATACAGAGAGATTAAAGAGATCAGTGAGGGGCCCAACAAGAGGGTCAATACCATGCTTCAAAAATTACGCCTGTAACGCATCCAAATCTGTTGCTTTGCTCGTAAAGAGTTTCCGGATAACCTGCCTGACAAGACTAGTAGAAAAGAGGTGGCACGAAGAGGGGGCGACGGGAACAGTAATAGGAGGTTGATTTGGGATGGTATAGAGGGAAGAGGCATGAATGGTCCAAGAGGAAAGATCGATCCCATGAGTAATCCGATCACGGGGGAAGATAAGGCGCCAGAAGGATTTAGGAGACTGTTGAAGGGAGTGGATAAGATCAAGTCGATGCCGACAGAGGAAGAGACGCTTCTTCTTTCGAAGAAGCATCCTGTAGTCTTTGTGAGAAATGGTATAGAGCTGGGAAGGATTCTGAATGGCATATTTCAACCTTCGATGGGCAAACTTACATTCCTCATCATACCAGATGTTCATGGGGCAATGACCAGGGGGACAAGGACGAGGGAGAGGACGAATAGTGTGGGGTTACGAGTCCAAAGCAGCCTTCAAAATAGTTTGGACCAAGCAAGCAAAACGATTGGAAACATCGAGAAGAGAAGACACCTTGGGGAGAACCTGACGCAACCGATCCATCTAGGTAAAGAAATAATAATAGTCAAAGTCTATAATGACTCGAGGGGCTGAAGGGGAGGGAGGAGGGGGAGGAGTAACAGGAAGGGAAACAATGGATAACGTAAGAGAAATAACTGAATGATCGGTAAGGGGGGGAGGGTGATGAGAGACGTTGAATTGGGAAATGAAAGGAATGAGGGTGGTAGAGGAAATAGCATAGTCGACAGTACTGGCTCGAAATAAATTTCTTTTTAATTGAAAAGTAAACAATAAAAATGGTCCAAATTAAACTAAAACAGTTTAAACTAGCCGAAAAGATTGTAGTGGGCCAAACCTGGGCAATGTCCAGCTAGACCTTGTTACCATGCTCATAAAAATCTCTTCATTTCCACTGACCTGTTAATTTTAAAGTCCGAATGCCATTCCATATTCTTCCAAATATTACATAACAAGCCTTATGGTTTAAGTAGTTGATTGTTCATTGTACACATCCTCATTACAGTGTTTATCACTAATCCATAAATGAAATGCCTTTCAAGGGTGCTTTCTGTGGGCTGTCAATGCCCTTTTTTGACCAAGACTCTAAATAGTATTATGATATGATGTAAAACATAACAATAATGTTACATGAGGCATATCACTGTCACCTAATTGATTTTCCCATATGCAGGTTTGGCCATGTGCATAAACCTTGGTTTACTATTTAAACATACAAAGAATACCAGTTTGTATTCACTAGAATGCAGGCTTATTCTACAAGGTCTATTAAAACACAAAACATAAATACATACCATCAAGTATAGTAAAGGGTACGTACACTCTGCCAACTTTTCACATGAAAATCCACTAATTTAAATTATTTCAAAATACAAAAGAATAAATCCAAGGAACTAAAGTTGGATGACCTACTTGCAAAGCACTTGAAAGCGTCAAATTTTGATCACATGCCCACTTTTTGAGTCGAGCCAGTGTCTTTTCCCCAATGCCTGTGGAAAAAAAAAAATGTAAGCATTGTTCATCATCACGCATTAACCCATAACACATAAAAATTTAAAATTTAAAAAAAAAAAAAAAAGGTATTAAGGTACCAGCAAGATGTTGAAATATATAATCTATGAATAGAAAAAAGGTATTAAGGTACCAGGTATAGGCAGTGGAACTAGTGTGTGTATTCTCAAATTCTGCTCTCTAAACATTGCTCAAATCTATTATCAAGCTTGACTGCTTAAGAAATGGATTCAAAGGAAAAACAAATTTATGTTCCTTATTACCATCAAGATGATGAAATATATAATATTTGAATAGAAAAGAAGGTAATAAGGTACCAGGTATAGGCAGTGGAGCTAGTGGAACTTGCATGGTTCATTTGAACTATGTACAAACACTTGCAGACAGCGCACCCGGCAGTAAATATGATAAGGGAAACTTATCGTAATTGCATGATTCCCCCTGTCGAACAAATCTCCGTTCTGATGGGGACGGGCAAAAAGCCAATCGAAGTCGATCCGGTTCAGATGGAACCACTCAAGGTGCCTATTGATCCTAAACTACCAAGTGAGAAGGCAGCCATGCCACCAGAAAAAGAGCCAGTTCAAGTCGGAGAGCCTGCAGACAGTGCTCGGTTAAGACAATATCTGCCCCCGAGGGAAAGAGCGAGGACCCCTCAGCCGCAAGCTTCGACCTCTCAACCCCTAACGGAAGAAAAAGACCAGGAGAGACAAAAGTTATGGTACCCCTCGATTACCAAGCATCAGAGAGTGGAAGCGACGCAACAGTACCGGACTCGGTACAAAAACGCTAAAGACGGAGGCGAGTCCGGTGCTAGAGCATACAGTGTCGTCGAAGAATTAAGGAAGACTCTGGCTAAGGTAAGCCTCTTTGGCGCACTCCAACTGCCTGGTCAAGTCGACCTGTTACAAGAATCCCTCAACTCCGTCAAGGGCAAGGGGAGACCAACTCAGACCGTCTTGACGCAGCCACTGACCACCTCCGCCACCAGTAAGAACAGGCCGCCGCCGTTTTATCTATCCCTCGGGATGGAAGGATGGGTCGTGCATAATTACATGGTTGATTCCGGTGCTGCCACCACGGTAATGCCCAAAGTTGTATGCGAATTCATGGGCATGGAGTACACCAGGAGCAATCATGGAGTGCTTCAACTGGACGAAACTCCAGTTAGAACAGTGGGGGTCATCAAGGACATCCCGATCGTGCTGCATAAGATGTCGCAAATCACAGTAATTCAAGAAGTTGTGGTAGTTGACTTGGAGCCCTATTTCAGCATGTGCTTATCAAGGGAATTCACTGCCAAGCTTGGAGGCTATCTGTCTCTCGATTATTTGCACCTGGAGGTCCCCTTCAAAGGAAATAGTATAAAAAAATTTAATGAAAAGCCCTCCACCTTTCTCATTGAAAAGATCCAGGATGCAAAGAAACCCATGGACTCAATCAACATCATTGACGGAGTAGCAGAAGTGGAAGAAAAAGGGGAGCTGATGGAGGAAGCTCTTGATGAGTTGTGCATAGAGGATGAATTCTCTATGCGTGATTTCAACGCTATGATAGAATCGGACATCGGGTGTTACTAGATTACCAAGCCCGGAAAGGCTAAAGTACCGATCGACGCTGACCCCATGGACGACCAATTGTGGAAGCTCTTCTTCGACGGCGCCCGATGCAAGAACGGTACTGGAGCTGGAGTTGTCCTCATCTATCCTTCCGGAAATCAAAATACATACTCGTACAGGCTCGCTTGGAGCTATACAAATAATGTCACTAAGTATGAAGCCCTATGTTTGGGGTTACGAAAAGCGGAGAAACTTGGAATAAAGTAGTTACAGATCTTCGGCGATTCAGAAATGATTTGTAACCAAGTCACGAAGAAGTGTGTTGCCAAGCAACACTATTTAAAAGCATATCGTAATAAGGTATGGGACCTGCTTGAGTCCTTCTCTGCTGTCAACATTCGGTCTATTTTGCGGGAGCGGAACAAGCATGTCGACGTTTTAGCGTCTATTGGAGCCAGGTGCTCCCCTGCCGAGGATATAATGCAAAAGCCAAAGGCAGTAAGGATGATCTATAGACCCTCAATGCCCGACAAGAACATTCATTGGCAGGTTTTTGACAGTGATGAGCAGATCGTCGATTTTTTAATCGATGAAGGAAGAAATATCGAAGAGAGAGCCCTCAACGAAGAAGAATCTGAGGGCCTTATTCAGCTAAAAAACAACCACCTCCCTAAGGGCTTGATCACCCTCGAAAGTCTGTTCGACCAAGACAATAGGTCTCTCCCCCACAAGATCAAGGTGGATGCAAGAGAATATAAAGAGCTTATATTGGAGCCCGGGAAAACAATTAAAGTGGGAACTGATTGCACACCACTAGAAAAACAGCAAATTAGAACCCTTTGTAAAGAGTATCCGAACATCGTCGCCTGGAGCTAACGCAACCTGAAGGGGTATAACAAGTCCGTCTTCCAGCATACAATTGAGCTCTAGGAAGGAGTCAAACCTGTCAAGCTAAAGCAAAGGCCCGTCAATCTGAAAATCAAGATGTTGATGAAGGCCGAGCTCCTGAAGATGCTCGAGGCAAAAATTATATATCCCATCAAGCATTCTTCTTGGGTGGCCAATCTTGTCCCAGTTCGGAAGAAGAATGGAGACATTCGCCTTTGCGTAGACTTCCGGAACCTCAATCAGGCTTCGCTGAAGGATCATTATCCACTGCCTCAAATTGACCAAATACTCCATGTAGTGGCAGGAGCGCAGATATTCTCTCTGTTGGATGACTTTTAAGGGTATAACCAGATCTGGGTCAAAGATGAAGACCAGTTCAAGACCGCCTTCACCACCAAGTGGGGCACCTTCGCATACCAGTGCATGTCGTTCGGCCTCTCCAACGCTGGCGCCACCTTCCAAAGAGCAATGGACTTGGCCTTCGGTGAGCTACTCAACCGCATTATTGTTATTTACCTTAATGACATGACTGTTTTTTCCCACGAAAGGGAGGAACACAGTT
Source organism: Wollemia nobilis (assembly GCA_028583015.1). NCBI lineage: Eukaryota > Viridiplantae > Streptophyta > Pinopsida > Araucariales > Araucariaceae > Wollemia > Wollemia nobilis. The sequence continues at coordinate 30,918,818 of JAQPPZ010000523.1, forward strand.
TACACTTACGACAGGTGTTTGAGAAATGCCGAGAGTATGGGATCTCAATAAACCCGAAGAAGTCAATCTTCGTGGTCAAAGAGGGCAAGCTCCTGGGCCATGTCATCTCGGAAAGAGGACTAGCCATAAATCCTGCTAGGGTGGAAGCTCTCCTCAAGCTGCCTCTGCCAGCAAGTAAGAAGGGCCTCCAATCCTTCTTCGAGCAGATTAATTTTGTTCGGAAAATCATTTCCGACTTCGCACAGGTGGTCAAGCCAATGACGGAACTCCTCAAGAAGGATGTCGAGTTCTGATGGACCGAGGAGAGAAGGCAGACGTTCAAAGAGATAAAAGAGCGAATGGCCCAAGCCCCCATTCTGGTGAACCCCGACTACTCCAAAGATTTTATCCTGTACATTGTCGGAGAACCAGAGAGCTATGTCGTCCTTACCCAGAAAAATGAAGACGAAGACGAGCCGCCAATTGCGTTCCTAAGTCAAGTTATCCTCCCGCATGAGGAAAAGTTCAATTTCATCGAAAGACAAGTCCATGCGGTGATGAGGTCGCTGAAGAAGATTCGTCATTTCATCTCTCAAAGTAAGACGATAGTGTACGTGATACACTCGCACGTTAGAAACTTCATCATTCAAGAAGAGCTCGACAACAAAAGGGCAGGTTGGATCTCTAAGATCCAAGAGTTCGATATAGAGGTTCTGCCCACTAAACTGGTCCGTGGTCGAGCCTAATGCCAAGAGCTTGCCCGCAGTTCGCCTCAGAAGTAACAGCTTGCCGGTGGGATGACCCAGCACAGGAGAGCAATTGCGCAAATCGGTCTTCATCCGGCAGAGATTGGACAGAGGACCTAGTGGAGTATTTCAGCACAGGACAGTGCCCTTCCGGCCTCAACTCTTCGCAGAGGAGGAGGTTCAGGCTTCAGGCATGCAGATACGTATTGTTGCCCAGTGGGCTGTTTCATCGAAACATTGATGGTGTCCTCCTGAGATGTGTCAAGGCGACAGAAAAAGAGAAAATCCTGGATGAATTTCATTCTGGAATGTCCGAGGGCCATTCTTCAGGAAGGCCTATGGCTTTAAAAATAATAAGGGCGAGCTATTATTGGCCCACCATTTTTGTTGATTCCTTCGGTGTTGGCCAGAAGTGCGATAAGTGTCAGAGATATGTTGGCCGCATTAAGAATGCTTCTCTGCCTCTGCACCCGATTCAGGCCGCGGCCCCATTTTAGCAATGGGGTTTAGACTTCATCGGGATAATAGAGCCTAATTCTTCAGCAGGGCACAAGTATATTTTGACGGCCACAGACTATTTCACCCGGTGGACAGAAGCAGTGCCCACCAAGAGGGCTAATCAGGACGTCGTCATCGCTTTTATGGAAAGGCTAATAACCCGTTTCTGAATACCAAATGCCATAGTGACTGATAATGGTTCCCATTTTATTGGGGCCAAGATGTGTGCATTCGCCAGTAAGTACGATATTTATTTGAAGACTTCGTCAAACTATTACCCGCAGGACAGCGGTTTCACGGAGTCTACCAACAAAAACTTGCTCTGGATCCTGAAGAGGACGCTGGAAGACAACAAGCGGACCTGGCATCTGCTTTTGGATTTTGCATTATGGGCTGGCCAAATTTCCATTAAGAAATCCATTAAGACGTCCCCATATTCCCAGGTGTACGGGAAGGAAGCAGTGCTTCCTACGCATTTTGAGTTGCCAGCGTTGCAATCTCTCCGGTCGTTGGATGGCGACGGTGAAGGGTTTGAACGCGTTAGCGTCAGAATTGCCCAACCATTGTAGTTGGAAGAGAACAAGGAGAAAGCCTATGAGGCTTTCATGAAGCATGTCGTTACCACGAAAAACTGGTTTGACAAAAGGACCTCCGACCAAACTTTCCAAGTTGGCAACTTGGTGCTAAAATGGAATGAGAAGAAGTCCAAGCCCAGAAACCACGACAAATTCGACGCATTTTGGGAGGGTCCGTTTCGAGTTTCTCAGGTCCATCCGGTAAACTCTTTCACACTGCAATATCTGAACGGGTTTACTTTCTCGCTATCAATTAATGGCATTCATCTGAAGGCGTACTAGCAGTGAGGGGTAGTACGAGAGTTTTGGTCCGGATGTATATATTTTAGTATTTTCCTTGTGTTCTTTTCGGAGTATATCTCTTCGCCTCCTCCTGCGCTGGCAATAGCGCAGTTTTTACGACCAGGATCCTAACCTGTCGAGGGGGGGCGAGAAATGCAGTTCTTTTATTTTCCTCTGTTGAGCCGAGTAAAGAAAAGCAAGTAGCACAAACGGGTGTCTTGGTGTTCTTGTCAAAGAGAATGTCGCAAGCAATCAAGCGCCTCACTATCCGGGAATGGGAGCTCAGCTCTCTCGCAAGGGCAAGATTGCGCTCCAACAATACTAAGTGACTACAGGGTAAAGCGCGATAACGAAGGGCGCAATGCCTTTGCGCCCGTTCTGAGGAGAGCAAAGCATTTTTTCGCTCCATCTGAAAGGCACTAGGCAAACTCCATGCAAGACCAAGTGCAACGGCCCTTGAACGGTCAAGGCGCACCAAAAACGTGCACCAAACCTTTGCGCCCCTCCTTAGGTGCGCAACACGCGTTGACCAGTCAGAGCGTGACATCAAGAGCAAATTATGAAACGCCTAAGTGTAACACAAAGGTCTTGCACTCCAAATGTGAAGCGCAAGGCCAAGGCGCATCTAGCGAGTGCGCTTTGCACTTTGAGTATTCAGCTCTGGGACTGCTCCCGAGGCCGTGAGGGTGTTGCGCTGCAAGTGACGAGCGCAAGGCTAATGCACAGCAAAAATGAGCGCTTGGAGGTTTGACTTTTCAGCACCAGCGCGCTTCCCTATGCCAGGCGCTTGCGCTCAGTTTTTGGTGTGAAAGGCCAATTCATTGATAAAGGGAGCGTTTTGTTGGTTGACTTTTCAACGCCCAGCACTGATTTCGAGCAAAGGTTTAAAGCGCCCCAAAGATATTGCGCACCGGTGCAAATGTGCCAAGGCATTGCGGACCCGTTTTGTGCGCCAAAGTGTTGCGCACGGTCTCAAGTGCGCCAAAGTGTTGCGCACGGTCTCGAATATGCCAAGGCATTGCGAACTGTTTTCATGCGCCAAGGCGTTGCACTTTGGTTTTGAGCCCCAAGCTCTTGCGCTCGGGTTTCAGTGCGCAAGGCATTAGTGGAACCAAGGAGGGCGCATCAAAATTTAATTTTTCCGACTCTGGTGCCAATCCCAAGGAAGCTGTTGTGCTCCGATTTGCAGGTTCAACCAGGTTTCGGGATTTCCAAGGGCAAATAAACCTTGTGCCCCAATTTCTGAGCGAAGGTCGTTCATTGGCCCATAAAACGGTGAAACCGCATTCGGAGCAATAAGCCTTCATTCTCTCCCAAGTGTCGAGTGCTTTCTCCAACATTCCAGGCACACAGTCCAAAGCAGAACATATCAGGAAATAAATGCAACAAATGTGGCACGTCTCACTTTTCAAAAAGGATTGCGGCCCACTCTGTTAGTTGTCATTGGGATGAGTGCTCCGCCATTGTTTGCCAGGCAGGAGATATTCCACAGCGCCCCCAAATCGCTCTAGGCATTTACTTCGCCCAAGCGACATTAATGCAAGTGGGTGCATACCTAGGCTATAAGAAGGCGCACTGCGCACCAAATATGCCTAGAGAAATTCTTAAGCTGTTGCGCCATTCGCCATTGCCGAGTTTCAGAGAGCGGTTGCTGCGGGTAAGAGGCAGAGAGCATCAGTGGAGCGTTGTGTTGTTCTGGTGAAAGCGAATTATTACTAGGACGCAGTCCGGGCGAGCTGTACCTAAGCACTGTCATCCCCAGTGCGCTTGGACAGTTGACCAGTGGAGGTGGGTAAGAAGGCGGAGCCCAAGCAAAAAAAGGAGGTCCCACAATCTACGGAGGGTGAGCCCAAGCAAAACAAGGAAAAGAAGGAAAAGCCCTCGCCACCTCCGCCTGAAGACAAGTTGATTAAAGTTCAAGACTGTGTCCTCACCAGCACAAACATAGAGAAGCCCCGCGAAGATATCGATCTTTTGATAACTAAAGTTTCCGCAGAGAGCAATCAAACAGTCACCTACCACTCCTACCTGTACTAGTACCTATGCACGCCTGTGCACCCCTACCCGGAATTGATTTGCGCAATTGCCCAATTTTACGACCCCAATTCTAGGCCAGTCCGGCACGCAAATGAAAAAAGGTTGTTCTCCATCTCTGCTGAGAAAATCCGCGAAGCTTTCGCCTATGGGCAAGGACCTTCTCGTGAAGTTATCATCAGAAAAATTAACAGCAAGGAACAGAATGGAAGATATACCAACATGGCGCCGATGAGGCGGTTTATGGAGGCTCAGTTAACAGAGAAGTTTACGTCCGGAACCTTGCCACAACTCCCTTTGTCCTTGAGGAGATTCAAAAATTCCGATCTCTACTCCATTCTGGCATGGATTACCGGGCTCGCCTCAGACGCCCAAGTGAATAAATGGCAGATAGCAATTGTCTAGTGCATATCCCACGAAGAATTCTATGCTCCCGATGCTGTGTCGCAAGGAATAAAGCCTATCTTTTTTGACTGGGCAAATTGGGTGTCGCGTCAGCTGCATTTCCAGCTATACGGGATGCAAGAGGGAAACATAGCGTTCTGAAGCTGCTCGTTCTTGGCGTGGTATTTCTTCTACCACTTATACTCGCACCGCCGTTTCGCCTTTATTGCTACAAACCGCACGGACCAGAAGGGCAAGGCGCTCCTCGGGTACCAATGGACCACGAGCCTATCAAGGCGCGAGTCCTATTATAACTTTAACCGAGTTTTCTTGGTCTGGCGCTGGAGATCATTTATGGTGTCTATTAGCGAGTGCGAAGGGCTATGAGGGAGCATCTTGGCGATGTTTTTCAGCTGACGCAAGGGCTTGTGGTACAAATCTTCAGGTTTTCTGGCAAACCCTTCTTGTTGCCATACTACACGACCGAGTACCTATTAGCCCTTGAAGTCGCCCGCCAATGTGACTTCGCAGACGATATATATGGCAAGGGACGGAAAAGGCAACATAGTTGCCCCTGGCCTTTCGAGCTCGGCTGCATCAAAGTGTCAAAGAATAAACAGAATGCCTATTTGGCAGTTACTTTGTACGAATTTGGTCTTATTGACCTACCCCAACAGTGGAAGTAAGACCCGCTAAATGTTTTTAGGGACAAAATCTCAGCGAGCAAATTCCACCGCTGTCGTCGCCCAGACATCGAGAAGCAACGTAATAACCCTTTCGGGATGGATCTGGAATGGCACATAGAAAGGATGGTCTCCTTCCCCTCGTGGCATGACTTCTACCACATGCAAGCCGATTACAACCCTAAGCAGTATCCGGCGCAAGGCCCCGACGACCGAGTATTCCAAGTAGTTAAGAGTAAAGTGCCATACTGGTCAGATGAGAAAATCGCGAACTGGTGGATCATGAGAGTCCACAATAGAAAAGGAGCATCTGATCCAACGCTGCAAATAGATCAGAAATTCTCCGTGCTATTAGACAAATATTATGACTCTTACCAGCCCGTCTTCTTCGGTAACATTGTGCCCATAAGTACTGAGAGTCCCAGCAAGGTTGAAGACGCGTCGGCGATACCAGAGCAGCAAGCTAGTCAGGCGCCACTTGTCGGGGGCAAGGGTAAGCAGCCACTTCTAGAAGAAAAGGCCGCTCCGAAGAAAAGGAGAGCTCCCGCTGCACGTATGCCCCAGAACGTTGCAAAGAAGCCTCAGACTACTACGACCCGCCCCTTTGGCACAAGCTCTCCAGCACCATCAACAGCCATAGGACAGGGCGCTTCGGGAGTTTCCATTCCGACGCAACAGGTGCAGCATATCCAGCAAGTGCAGCTCGAAGTCCAATTCATCAATTTGGAGGATGAGGCATCAGACAAAGAGGGAGAAGCAAGTCCGATAACGCAGCAGTTCACCACGTCGGCTCTAGAGACGTATGAGCCCGCAGGTACGTTTTCTGTTCCTCTCTTTCTCTCATCCGCCCCTCTAGAAACCCCACTTCCTAGCGCCGAAACCCTATTATCTACCTACATCTCATTCGGCGCCCCTACTGTAGTCATTCCAAACCCCCTGTTTCAATCGCAGTTTCATTCTTCCCTTCCCACAGTCTCTCAGTATTTTGAAACTTTCGCAACAGTCTCCAACGCCTTGACATTCCCGGTAACTTCCATTCCCACTCCCCAGGGTTTAGCGCATTCAACTGCAGCATCCACTGGCACAGAGTCTTGGTCAACCTTCGCCTGTCCCCGCCTCCTCAATCATTTCAGAAGTAACCTCCATGGAGACTCCTACCCCTGATCCCAACATTCCGGTCATAGTCGTGCAAACCCCAGCACCTCCCAAGGTCACTGCAGTCGCCGCCCCAGCTTTTCCAGACACGTTTGTTAAATCGAGCCCTCAACGGGCTCTGTTCCCCTTTACCCCTCTCTTTGGAGTACAGGAACCTATGGAGCTGGAATTCTGCCAGGAGGGCCCAATGGCAAAAAGTATTCGCAAGGCACAACAGAATTCCTCGACCTGGCTCAAAGGCCAGAAAAGAAAGAATGCGCGAGCGCTGGCTCAACCAGAAAAAAGGGTCGTGTTTGATCCTCAAAATATGCAGCTCCATAGAATGGAGAAAGCGCCCAAGGTCCAGAAGCCATTGGAAGAGATGACGCCAGCAAATTATTCTTATCATCATACGGTGGAAGATTTGAAGACTGCTGACCCCGCGTAGAAAGCTAGGAATATCCATGTTGAGGCAACATCCCTCTACCTCCAGGTAGAGCATTTCAAGAATCGCTGCTACGAGGCTGAGGCCAAAAATATACAATTTGAAGAGACCCTGGCGCTCACGAGGGGGTAGCTTCAGGAGGAGCAGTCCAAAGTCAAGCAGTTGCAGTAGCGAGTAATCGATTTGGAGCAAGAAGTGGAAAGCTACAAGAAGGATTCTGAAGAACGCCTCAAGGTTCAGAGAGAAGCGCAAGGCCAGCTGCATGTTTTGGACGCTCAAATTCAGGAGCTACAGGCCTGAATAACAACAAAAGCAGAGCCCACAGAGGTCCTATCAAAGGATCGTGTCAAGGAGGTGCGCAGTCACTTCCTGGGCAACTTCAAAGTTAGAGCGCACCGGGCAACGACACTCCTAAAATTCATCTGGGAGGCCAAGCATATGGTTTCCCACAACGCTTCCATTGTAGAGGAGGCTGAGGCAGACACTGACTAACGGCTGGAGCTGGCCATGAAGGCGCAAACCCTAGACAGATTGGGCATCCGAATTGCCCCGATGTGTGACCTTACTTGGTCATGGGCAACTGCAGGTATAACGCTGAGGTCTTTCTTCAAAAAAGCCAAGGCGGCCCGAAAGGCCCGAGATCTGATGGACATGTTTGAGAGAGAAAGAAAGTTTTCTCTAATGTACTTCGAGACTCTGGCGCAGAACGGTTTCCCGAGCTTCACTAATGAGGGAGACCGTATTTTGAAAGAAGAAGAAGAGCTGCAATCAGTCTAGGACTCCTTTGAAAATTATACCTTAGAGATTGACAGTTGGGAGGAGCCCATTACTGAGCTTCAGGTGATGCAATATACGACCAGATTCGCGTTGATGGAAGTTTGTCTTGTGGACATCAGCGAGAGGTTTAATTATGTTGGCGTTCGCCATCTTGAAAGGTTTGGGTACCTGATTCGAGAACTCCAGAAGCGCGACACAATGCACGAAGACGACTGGGGCCTGGTCCAAGTGACTTATGACCGCATTCAGAATGAGCTCGCGCCATCTGAGCCTCCTCAACAACAAGAAGAAACCCAAGCGCAAGGAGAAATCGAGGCGCAAGGAGAAGTTAGGGCGCAGGAAGAAATTCATGCGCAGGAGGAGGTAAAGGTCGCTCCTGGCCGGCACCATCACTTCATGGGATCAACTGGCAAAGCAGTTGGTAAAGGGCTTCAATGAACAAGCAGACCCTTTCTCTCTGTTGCACCAATTCACCAGCATACAAAGGCATCCCCAGGAAGAAATAGCTGACTTCAACGTCAGGTTTGCTTGAACCTGGCTAAGAGTCACTGACAACCTTCAGCCCACTTCTGAGCAGGTAGCCTTCTATTACTTAAGAGCGTTTCATTCGGACATTAGTATGAACATCCGGAAATCTAATGTCAAAATGTTCCCGGGGCTGTACCAATAGGCGCAGAAGGCGGAATCCGACTTGATAGCTATCGAGAGGATGCCTCCCAAGTTGACTACTCCAATTTAACCGGATTTCCCTCGGAACATGTACCCAAGTGCATTTGGTTCATCTACACCTCCGGCGTACCCCACTCAATCATGGGTTCATAGCCCACAAAATCAGGCGACGCCCACTCGGCACCCTCGAGTACCAATGCAGCAGTATCCGACTCCTACGGTTCTGTAGTTGTCAGCGCCTCCTCAGTACCCTGCATTACCTGCACCAATGGCACCGTTACCGTTACCAGCGCCTCCGGCTCACGCATCGTTGAATCCAGAACAGGCTAAGGAGCCACGAGATATATACAAGTTTATGAAGAATATGGCGAATGATATGGCTGTCATGAGGAAAAGCCAATTCCGAGATCAGAACTATCCACCACGAAGGCCTCTGCCCCAAATCACCAGAGACCAAGTTGCTCCCGCCGAGAGACCTCAAGAAAGGAACTCTGCAATGTTGGAGTACGATGAGGCCGGTACATCTGGCAAGGCCAACTAGTGGTCCACCTGCAATGACCCGCATAACAAAGAGGCCTGCATGGTCCATCAGAACTATGTGCAAACGCTCTCAGACAATGGATCCGGCGGACAGGTAAATATGATGAGGGAAGATGACCGTAATTATATGATTCCCCCTGTCGAACAGGTTTCCGTTCTGATGAAGGCAGGCAAAAAGCCGATTGAAGTTGATCCGGTTCATATGGAACCGCTCAAGGTGCCTGCCGATCCTAAGCGGCCAAGTGATAAAGCAACCATGCCATCAGGGAGAGAGCCAGTTCAGGCCGGAGAGCCTGCAGACAATGCTCGGTTGAGAGACTACCTGCCTCCAAGGGCAAGAATGGGAGCCCCTCAGCCGCAAGCTTCTACCTCTCAGCCCATAACGGAAGCGAAGGATCAGGCAAGAGAGAAGTTACGGTACCCCTCAATCACCAATCGTCAAAGAGTGGAATCAACTCAACAATATCGGACACGGTACGAAACCACCAAAGACAGAGGGGAGCCTGGTGCTAGAGCATACAATGTCGTCGAAGAACTAAGAAAAATTTCGGCTAAGGTAAGCCTCTTTGACGCGCTCCAATTGCCTGGCCAAGTTGACCTGTTGCAGGAATCCCTCAAGTCCGTCAAGGGCAAGGGGAGACTGACTCAAATTGTCTTGGCACAACCACTGACCACCTCTACCACAAGGAAGAACAAGTCGTCGCCGTTTTACCTATCCTTCACGATGGAAGGGTGGGTAGTGCACAATTGTGTGGTTGATTCTGACACCGCCATCACTATAATGCCCAAAGTTGTATGTGAATTTATGGGCACGGAGTACACCAAGAGCAGTTCTGGGGTGCTCCATCTAGACGGAACTCCAGTCAGGACCGTGGGGGTATCAAGGACATCCCTATCAGGCTGCACAAGATGCCGCAGATTACGATGATCCAAGAAGTTGTGGTAGTCGACTTAGAGCCCTATTTCAGCATGTGCTTATCAAGGGAATTCACTGCCAAGCTTGGAGGCTATCTGTCTCTCGATTATTCACATTTGGAAGTCCCCTTCAGGGGGAAGAGGGTAAATATTTTTAATGAGAAACCCTCCACCTTTCCCATTGAAAGGATCCAGGATGTGGAGAAACCCATGGACTTGGTCAATACCATTGACGAAGTCGGAAAAGTGGAGGAAGAAGTGGAGTTGATGGAGGAAGCCCTTGACGAGCTACACATAGAGGACGAGTTCTCTATGCGTGATTTTAACGCTATGATAGAATCTGAAATCGGGTGTTGCTCCAAGCCTGGAAAGGCCAAAGTACCGAGTGATGCTGACCCTATGGATGACCAACTATGGAAGCTCTTCTTTGACCGTGCCCGATGCAAGAACGGCGTCGGGGCAGGAGTTGTCCTCATCTCTCTGTCCGGAATTCAAAAAACGTACTCGTACAGACTCGCTTGGAGCTGTACCAATAACGCCGTCGAGTATGAAGCCCTGTGTTTGGGGTTACGAAAGGCGGAGAAGATAGGAATAAAGCAATTACAAATATTCGGGGATTCTGAATTAATCTGTAACCAAGTAACAAATAAATGTGTTGCTAAGCAACACTACCTCAAAGCATACCGTAACAAGGTATGGGATCTGCTAGAATCCTTCTCGGCTCTCAACATCCAGTCTATTTTGCGAGAGCGGAATAAGCATGCGGACGTCTTGGCGTCCATCAGAGCAAGATACTCCCCAACCGAGAATCTAATGCAAAGGCCGAAAACAGTTAGGGTTATCTACAAACCCTCGATGCTAGACAAAAATATCCACTAGCAAGTCTTTGACAATGACGAGCAGATCGTAAATTTTTTGATTGATGAGGCTGGAAACATCGAAGACAGAACCCTCAATGATGAGGAGTATGAGGGTCTCATCCAGATGAAGAACAACCACCTCCCCAAGTGTCTGATAACCCTTGAAAGCTTGTTTGATCAAGATGACAAAGCCCTGGCCCACAAAATTAAAGTGGATGCGAAAGAATATCAAGAGTTAGAACTGGAGTCTGGGAAGACAATCAAAGTGGGAACTAATTGCACACCGCAGGAAATTGAGCAGATCAGGACCCTCTGCAAAGAATACCCAGATATCGTTGTGTGGAGCTACCGTGATTTGAAAGGATATAACCGGGACGTCTTCCAACATACAACCGAGCTCCAAGAGGGATTCAAGCCTGTCCGACAGAAGCAAAGGCCTATAAATCCAAATATTGAGGTACTGATGAAGGTCGAGCTTCTCAAGATGCTGGAAGCAAAGATAATCTACCCCATCAAGCATTCGTCCTGGGTAGCGAACTTAGTCCCAATCTGAAAAAAGAACGGAGATATTCGCCTCTGCGTGGACTTCCGAAGTCTCAATCAGGCATCCTTGAAGGATCGTTACCCACTGCACCAAATCGATCAGATTCTTCATGTGGTGGCAGGAGCCCAAAGGTTTTCCCTTCTGGACGACATCTCCGGGTATAATCAAATTTGGGTCAGGGATGAAGACCAATATAAGACCGCCTTCACCACCAAGTGGGGCACCTTTGCTTACCAATGCATGTCGTTCGGTCTCTCCAATGCCAGAGCGACATTCCAAAGGGCGATGGACTTAGCCTTTGGCGAGCTACTCAACCGCATAATTGTAATATACTTGGACGATATGACTTTTTTCTCCCACAGGAGGGAGGAGCACGATTCGCATCTGCAACAAGTCTTTGAGAAGTGTCAGGAGTTCGAGATATCAATAAACCCGGAAAAATCAATTTTCGAGGTGAAGGAAGGCAAACTCCTAGGCCACCTCATATCGGAAAAGGTTCTTGCTATTGACCCCGCGAGGGCCGAAGCCTTGCTCAAGTTACCTCTGCCGGCAAATAAGAAGGGCCTCCAATCCTTCTTCGGACAGATAAATTTCGTCAGGAAGTTCATTTCCGACTTCGCCCAAGCAGTAAAGCCCATGACTGACCTCCTAAAAAACGATGTAGAATTCCTGTGGACTGAAGAGAGGAGGCAGGCGTTCAGAGAGATCAAGCGTCGAATTGCTTAGGCTCCCCTTCTGGTTAACCCCGATTATTCCAAGGACTTCATTTTATATGCGGTAGGGGAGCCGGAAAGCTATGCGGCCATGCTCACTCAGAAGAATGAAGATGAAGATGAGCGCCCTATAGCATTCCTCAGTCAAGTGATCCTCCCGCATGAGGAAAAGCACAATTTTATTGAAAGTCAAGTGCATGCGGTGATGCTGGGTACGTGGTGCACCCGGACGTCTGGACCTTCATTAGTCAAGGTAAGCTCGGTAATAGAAGGGCAGGCTGGATCACGAAGATCCAAGAGTTTGATATAGACGTCCGGCCCACAAAGCTAGTCCGTGGTCGAGCCCTATGCCTAAAGCTTGCCAAGAGAGCCACAGCTGAGGTAACAACTTGCCAATGGGAAGATTTCCTGCCGCAGTGCAATCTGGCGAATCAGTCAAGAGATGGACTAAGATCTTGGTAGAGTACTTCAGCAATGGACAGTGCCCTTCCAGCCTTGATTCTTCACCGAAAAGACGTTTCAGGCTTTAGGCCTGCAAATATGTATTGCTACCCGAGGGGTTGTTTCATCGAAATATCGATGGCGTCCTCTTGAGGTGTGTTAGGGGGACAAAAAAACAAAAAATCCTGGATGAGTTCCATTTTGGGATGTCCGGGGGCCATCTCGCCAGAACCAGAAGGCCGATGGCTTTAAAAATAATAAGGGCGGGCTATTACTGGCCCACCATTTTTTCCGATTCCTTCAGTGTAAGCCAGAAATGTGATAAGTGTCAGAGATACGCTGGCCGCATCAAGAATGCTTCGTTGCCTCTACACCCGATTCAGGTCGAGGCCCCATTTCAGCGGTGGGGTTTAGACTTCATCGGGATAATTAAACCTAATTCTTCAGCAGGGCAAAAATATATCTTGACAGCCACAAATTATTTCACCCGGTGGGCGAAAGCAATGCCAACCAAGCGGGCAAATCAGGATGTGGTTATCGCTTTTCTAGAAGGACTCATAACCCGTTTCGGAATACCGGACGCCATAATGACGGCCAAGATGTGCGTGTTCGTTAGCAAGTACGGTATTTATCTGAAGACTTCATCAAATTATTACCCGCAGGGCAATGGTTTGGCGGAGTCTACTAATAAAAACTTGCTCCGTATACTCAAGAAGACGCTGGGAGAGAATATGCGGACTTAGCACCTACACTTAGATTTTGCGTTATGGGCTGACTGAATTTCTATCAAGAAGTCCATAAAGACATCCTCGTATTCCCTGGTGTACGGGAAAGAAGCAGTGCTTCCTGCGCATATCGAGTTGCAGACGTTGCAGTCTCTCCGGTCTTTGGACGGCGAGGGCGAAGAGTTTGATCCAGTTAGTGTCAGAATTGCCCAACTATTGCAGTTGGAATAGGAAAGGGAGAAAGCCTATGAGGCTTTCATGAAGCATGCCATTGCCACGAAAAATTGGTTCGGCAAAAGGGCCTCCAACCGCACTTTTCAATCCGAGGACTTGGTGCTAAAGTGGAATGAGAAAAAGTCCAAGCCTAGCAATCATGATAAGTTTGATGCGTTTTGGGAGGGTCTGTTTTGCATTTCCCAACTCCACCCGGTGAACTCCTTCACACTGCAAGACCTGAATGGGTTTGCTTTGCCATTATCAGTTAATGGCGTACACCTGAAGGTGTACTACTAGTGAAGGGTAGTACAAGATTTTCTTGTACAATTGTATATATTATCTGTTTTTTCCCTTATGCATTCCAATTTTCTGTTCGGAATGTCCTTTCGCTCCTTCCCGCGCTAGCAGAATTGCAGTTTTTGGGGCCAGGGCCCTAACCGGCAGGAGGAAGCTTATGGGTGCACTCCCTTTAATTTTGGTTCAGTTAAGCAGTGTACAGCGAGGCAAATAGTGGTTCCAAGCGGGCCAAGCAGGACTCTGATGCGGGCGCAAGGCCCCTCGCTATCCGGCGCCAAGAGCGGCTCAGACGTGCACCCAAGGCCGGGCGCACACAGGGAAGTGCGCTCAAGGTCATGTGCACCTCAAGGCATGTGCCCAAGGTCGTGCGCACACAGGGAAGTGCGCCCAAGGTCGAGCACACACGGAGAAGTGCGACGGCCAAGGCCGGGCGCACACGGAGAAGTGCGCCCGCCCAAGGCCGGGCGCACCTCCGCAATGCGCCCAAGTTGGACGCACGCCCCACGATGCACAACTCGAGAATGATTACGCCCATCCCGAGGATTCCCATGTTCGGCTCTTCTCACGAGCACACTGACCAAGGCGCTGCTCACGTGGGGATTAAATACAACGATTGTAGCACTTCACACTCTTCAAGGATGATTGCACCTTGCTTTGGTGGTTAGGATTGGGATCCGCGCTTTGCTATTATTTACAGCGCAGAAGATCTTTTTCGACACCCCCAAATCGTCCCGAGCATTAATTCTACACAGACGACATCAATGCAAATGGGTGAGTGTCGAGTCTATAAAAAACCACGTTGCCAAATGGATGCATCTTTTAGAACCCTGAATCTGTTGCACAGTCCACCATTGTTGAACGTCAGTGAAGCACTGTTCTATCTGGGCACGAGCGAATTGTTTCTGAAGCACTCTCAGGGCAAGCTGTACCTGAACTTTGTCATCCGTAGAGCGCTTGAGGATTTGACCACAGAAAATGGGAAAGAAGGGAGAGTCCAAGCAGAAAAAAGAAATGGCTCCGAAATCTACAGAGGGCGAACAAGGGAAAATAAAAGAAAAAAAAATAAAAGCCCCTGCCGCCTCCACATGAAGATAAGCTGAGTAAAATTCAGGACTGTGTCCTCACTAGGACCAGTATAGAGAGCCTGCGCCAAGAAGTTGAGCGAATGAAAGCTAAAGTGTCCGAGGTGCACAATCGGGCGGTTGCCTACCACTCCCTTCTAACTGGTACCTGTGCACACCTGTGCACCCCTGCCCGGAATTAATCTGTGCAATCGCCCAGTCCTACGACCCTCAAACTAGGTCTGTGAAGGATCCAGAGGGAAACAGATTGTTCTCCATCTCTGCTGATAAAATTTGCACGGCCTTTGCTTGTGGGCGGCAACCTCCTAGTCAGTTCATCGTCCGGAAAATTAATACCAAGGAGCAAGGGGATAGATACATCAACTCGTCGCAGAAGAGGCGTTTTATGGAGGCCCATTACATGGAGACACTTGCACTCGGGGCCTTGTCGCAGCTCCCTATATCTTTGCGGAGGTTCAAAAACTCCGAGCTTTTCTCCATGCTGACATGGATTACTGGCCAAGCTTCAAACTCCCAGGTAAATGCCTGGCAAGCAGCTGTCGCCGAATGCGTATCCCACGGGGAATTCTACGCTGCTAATGCTGCATCGCGGAGGATAAAGCCCATTTTCTTTGACTAGGTCGATTAGGTGTCCCGGCAGCTTCACCTCCAACTATGCAGGATGTAGAAGGGAATCATGGCGTTCCGGAGCTGTTCGTTTCTGGTGTGGTACTTCTTTCACCTGTTCTATTCACACCCCCACTTGGCCTTCATTGATAAAAGTTGCACAAACGAGAAGGGCGAGGCTCTCCCGGTATACCAGTGGACTTTAAGCCTGTCAAGGCACGAGTCTTACTACAATTTCAACCGACTTTTTCTTGGTCCTGTACTGCAGATCATTTATGGTGTCTGCGAGCGAGTGCCGAAGGAAATTAAGGATTATGTGATAGACCAGCGACTCAAAAACATTTTTCGGATCACACAGGGGCTTGTGGTGCGAATTTTGGGTTTTCTAGCAAACCCTTCCTGTTGTCGTACTATGCTACTGAATACCTGTTTGCCCTCGAAATTGCTCGCCAATGCGACTTCGCAGATGATGTGTACGGTAAGGGGCAAAAAAGAGAGCACACCTGCACCTGGCCTATCGAGCTTGGCCCCATCAAAGTGACAAAAAATAAGCAAAACGTTCATCTGGCAGTTACCCTATATGAGTTTGGTCTGATTGACCTATCCCAACGGTAGAGATATGACCCAGATGGTGTCTTCAAAGAAAAGATTGCGAAGGAAAAATTCCATCGCTGTCCTTGCCCGAAAATTGAGAAGCAGTGTAATAACCCTTCTAGGCGGGATCTCGAATGGCACATCGAAAAGATGTTCTCCTTCCCATCGTGGCACGATTTTTACATCATGGAGGCTGAGTACAACCCTAGGCGGTATCCAAAACAGGACCCTAATGACCGAGTGTTTAGATTCATTAAAGAGAAAGTGCCCCATTGGTCGTAGGAGAAGGTTGCGAACTGGAAGATAATGAGGTGCCACCACGAGAAGAGAGTATCTGACCCAACGCTGCAGATAGATAGGAAATTTTCTGACATATTTGACGAAATTTATGACTCTTACCGGCCCTTCTTCGGTGACCGTGTACCCAGAAGTACGGAAAGTCCAACCAGAGTGGACGACCTGTACGCAGTGCAGGAGCAACAAGCTAGTCAGGCGCCACCTGTCGAGGGCAAGGATAAGCAACCCATCCTAGAAGAAAAGGCTGCTACAAAGAAGAGAAGTACATCCAATGCACCCGCGTCCCAGAATACCGCGAAAAAGGCTCGCACTTTCAAAATTAAGTTCTCTGGTTCAAGCCCTCCGGCGGCGGTAGCAATCAAAAAAGGGAGCACTTCAGGGGTCACTGTTCCGGCGCAGCAGGTACAATGTACCCAGCTAGCGCAACAGGTGCAACAGCCGCTGCAAGCTGAAGTACCACTTATTGACCTAGAAGATGAAGCGTCGGGCGGAGAAAGAGAAGCAAGCCCAATAACACAGCAATTCACCACGTCGGCTCTGGAGACGTCCAAGCCCATAGGTGCGTCTTCTACTCCTCTCTTTCTCTCATCTGCCCCTGTAGAAACCCCACTTCTCGGCGCCGAAACCCTAGTGTCTGCCCATCTTTCATTCGGTGCCCCTGTTGAGATCTTTCCCAACCCCCTGTTCCAGGCACAGTTCCATACTCCCCTTCCTGCAGTTTCCAAGTCATTCGAGACTTTTGCAAAAGTCTCCAACGCCTTCTCCTTCCAAGTAACTTCTGTCCTCACTCCTCAGAGTTCGATGTTTTCTGTTGCAACTTTTGTAGCCACAGTAAGTCTTGGCCAGCCATCTCATGTCCCCGCTCCCTCAGTTATTTCGACAATACCCACCACAGGGACGGCTCCTCCAGAACCTGTTGCCATATTTTGCACGAGGTGCCATGTCTTCGGATTTTTTGTAAGGATGCTGCTTTCCCTTCCCTCTTCTTCTCTCCCTTTCTCCACTATCCCCTATCTTCCCTACCAACAGTTTCATTCTTTCCATTCCCTCCCCCCTTCTTCTGGTTGTTTCTAAGTGTTTTATAAGTGTTGCCGCAACCCTACTCTAAATTTTGTGCGCACTTGGGGAGCTGATGTGTGGAGCTGAGCCCAAAATTTTACTAAGTCTTGAGCCGCCCGACTTCGCAACGAAGTCGGGCTGCGCTCTCAATTTTGTGCGCACCTGGGCAATGACGATGAGGGAGATCCAAAAAATGCCTACGTGTTGGGACCACCCGACATCGCAGCGAAGTCAGGCTGCGCCCTCAAACTTGTGCACAGTTGGGAAGCTCACTTGAAGATAGCAACTAAGTGTTGGGACTGCCTGACTTCACAATGAAGTCGGGCTTCGCCCTGGAGGAAGTGCGCAGCCGAGCGACTTATCATGGTGACTACAGAAAAACGACTAAGTGCCGAGCCGTCCGACTTCGCAGCAAAGTCGGGCTTTGCTCACTGACCTGCGCACAGTCGGGCAAAGAACGTTTAAACTTGCCCAGAAAATTTCTAAGGCACGAAGGCCTTCCCAACTGTGCTACTTCCCCCCTACGCTGCCTGGTTGCACTCCAATTTTGGGCGAAGTCGGGCAGGAGAGAAAGTATGAGCTCCTAAGGCAGATTTTTCCCCTAATCGGATTCCTACAGGTGTCCAGCCTCGAGATTCAAGTCAGAGATGCGACGGGAGGTGTGCGAGCGTGAACTAACTTATTGTACCTCAACTGCCCTCAGTCAAGCTGACTCGAAGCGTCATCCACAGCACTGCCACGTAGCCACTAAGTTTTCAGGTGGACCTTGTTGCAAGTATGTTCCATGCCGGCAGAGGTCAACATCAGCCGCTTTTTGCCGCTTTTGTCAACTTTTGTCAAGTCTAGGATCTATTGGTCACGGATCCGCCATGAGGAAAGGATTTGTCGTTATTGCGCCCTGGACCCGCAAACCAACATTGAAAGGCCAAAAGGAAGGAATGCCTTCCGAGCCAATCTCCGAAGAAGGCCGGCTCCTTGCGGGGGTTAGTAAGATGAGAGTGCAGGAAAGAGATAAAAATGCGGAAAGAATTTACAAATGAGAGTGGAGTTGGGTGGGGGGAACTAACAGTATAGCAACACACCAATCACCACTACTTATTGCATTATAAGTACAAAGCATAGCCAGGAACTGCAAAGTCTAGTATACTTTCTGTATAGAGCGGTGTACGCACGACTACAATGGTCCCCTAGCAAACATTCTCCCTACAAGGAGAACTAACAGCACGGCAATGCATCAATCACCACTACGTACGGTAACTCAAACAGAAGGCAACCGAGAGATGTCGGATCCGGTATATGTGTTATGCGAGAGAATTTATACGCACAGCTACAATGGTCCCCTAGCAAACATTCTCCCTACAAGGAGAACTAACAGCACGGCAACGCATCAATCACCACTACGGACAGCAACGTAACACACAACTGAAGGAACTGCTACCACATTTATTCTATGTATCCTCTAATCTATTAAGTTCAGGAGTGCTTGGCCACCAAATGCCGAAATGAATCAACAAGCCATGACACTAGCAATGCTTTAGGTATATCCGACCACCAAATGCTAAAACGAATCAACGAGCAGTGACACAGGGAAAGGTAAAACATACATGTAAAGGAGAGGCAGCATAAAAAATAAAAACAGCAGAACAGAACCAGGCATACAATTTATATTTATAAGTAGAAGCACGGTTACAATGGTTCCCTAACAGACATTCCCCTTCCACCCTTTACAATGAAAACATGGTGGGTTTTTATAGCCCGAGTCCCTCCCGTTACATTAATGGGCACAGAGTCCCGTCAAACACAAGCCGACAAAAGCGGCGAAAGAGCTGCAAATGCTGACCTTTGTCGGATCGGGATCGTACTCGCAGCATGGTCTTCCCCGGAAACTGGACAGCTAGGTGGCGGTGTGCTGGGCAGAACTTCTTCTCGGCAGGAATGCGGGTAGCTGGAGCAGGTAGAACCTCCAATCAAGGCCACCGGCATAGGTAGTGCAGCCCATGCTCGTCCTTTTTCTCGGCACGTCTTGGCTCAAATCCCGAAGCTGGACACTTGTCGGATGATGGATGATGCTGTTTGACACGTGTCTGCCTTGAAAGGCAGTTTATCCAACTTTGCCTGGGATTAGAGCGCAATCGGGTAGCAAAGGTGAAAAACAGCGCAATCGGGTTGGCCAATTTCCCTACTGCGCACCGGTCAAAGGGCGCAGTCCGACTTCGCTGCGAAGTCGGGTTATGTACCGGCACTTGCTGATTCTCACCGTCGTTCGGACTTCGCACAGACAAGGGAGCGCAGTCCGACTTCGCTGCGAAGTCGAGTTGCGCTCCAACACTTAGTCAATTTTCCTGTTAGCCTGCCAACCTGCTACGCCAGGTGTTATGATTTGACAGCAATGAAGCGAACACCGATGCTTCGATTCTGTTTTGGGGTGGGAAGCTCTTGTGTCCCATTGGGCGTGCCAGAGAAACTGTTGGTTACGAATCTGCCACTAGGATAGGATTTAGTGTAACGCGCCCTAGATTCGCCTAGCAGATTGAAAGGTTGGAAGGAAGGAATGCCTTCCGTGCTAATCTCCGGAGGAGGCCGACTTCCTATGTTTTCTCAATTTGGTTTAAGCTCAGAGTGCAGGAAAGAAATTAGAAATGCAGAAAGAAATATAAATGTGATTGTTCCGAGTGGGGAGGATAAGCAGCACAACAACCAATCACCACTAGTAACAACAATTAAATACAAAACATGTTGCAGAAACTATCAATACCATTCATCCTATGTATCCTCTACTTTTGCTTTCCAGGAATACTTAACTATCAAATACCGATATCCAGAAAGCAGAATAACAGTAAGCAATAACATAAGCAACATGAGGCAGAAATACACAGTAAAGGCGGCATACAAGATAAAGACAATCAATAGAGCAAGTATATTTTGTATTCAGAAGCAAATGCACAACTACAGCAGTTCCCTAGCAATATATCCCCCTTCCACCTCTTTACAATGATATGGCGGAGCTATTTATAGCGTAATTTTCCCCCCATTACAACTTTGGGCACAGGATCCTGTTGGCAATTTTGCCACATTAAAACTTTTGATAAATTTTGGCCTAAGTATGGAGCTTTCAAGCGGCAAAGAGCATGCTGAGGTGTTCGGGTTTTCGCGGGCCATAAACGAGGGCGATAAAATGGACAAAATGAGCTCCGGATATATTATTATTGCAGATCTTCTCACCGACTTTCCAACGATATATTATAATAGGCGATCGGGTTAGCGGATCAAAAGTTATGGCCCCGGGAAGCGGAACCAGGAAACCCAGTTTTTTGTGCGAAGTCGGTCCGACTTCGCCCAGTTTTGGTGCGAAGTTCGTACTTCGCCCAGTTTTGGTGTGAAGTCCGACTTCGCCCTTCTTTCTGGGCGCACCTTCTGCAATACCTGAATATTCTCTGAGTCCGTGAGGCTGGTCAAATATCAAAAGCGCCTTCATGCATACAAGAAGGTGGAGAGCAAGGAACCCAGGACAAGAGCCTGATCTCTATGAAATCGAAATCAACGCTCTTGGAGAGCGCGTAAGCCTGGCTGACTACCAAGCTCACCAAAATGAACTCGAAGTTGAAGCTGAGATTGAAGAAGCTGAAGTTGGAGACGCCGAAGTTGAAGAACAACCTACAACTTCGGACAACACTGATACTGATTATACGACTGAAGAGGAAGAAGACATGGTTGCCCAACAAAACGATGACGACCTCTTCCCAGCAGTCGATTCCACAGGGCCCTTGGCTCTAGTTGGACAAGAAGTTGTACCCCCTGCTGCCCTGAAATCCATTCCTACTTACGATGGCTTCGGGAAAATAGCATACAAGCACATCCAAGATATTCTGGCCTTGGCTGCACTGCACTCTATAACTAGTGAGAGTGTTAAGACCCGTCTATTAGAACTTTCTCTGAGAGGGAAGCTTCTCTACTGGTGGAGATCTTTGCCAGAAGGAGCTATCACGGGATGGCCCCAGTTAGCAGGTAGGCTAGTGAGGGATGCAACAAGTCCGTTGATCCCTCTTCATTGCTGCATCAGTTTCAAAGTATTCAACGCCATCCGCAAGAGGAGATATTGGACTTCAACGTGAGGTTTGCGAGGTCCTGGAAGAGAGTACCTCGCGAGCTACGACCTTCGGCAGGACAAGCTGCACACTATTACCTGAGGTCTTTCAATTCAGACATTTGTCTGCTTCTCAAGATAGCTCGGGTCGACACTTTTCCTGCCTTATATGAAGCTGCCCAGCAAGCAGAATTAGACATGATTTCTATAGGCAGACTTCCTCATAGAATGCAGCCTCCCATCTACCCTGATTTCCCTCAGTCACAATACCCACCCACGTCTGGTGTGATGCCATCCTCGTCAAATCAGTACCCCCATCAGCCATGGAATCCAGCGCCAGTTATAAACCCGTGTGGACAGCCCCAGATCCATTATCCTAATCCACCACCTCCACCTCCGCAATATCCCGCACTCCCAGCTCCCCCTCATTACGCAGCGTATTCTGCACCTCCACCATTAGCTACAATACCTCCTCCGGTACGGCCGGCGCCTGCTGATAATGACATTTAGAATAAGATCCTTCAGGAGCTCCGGGCTCTGGCCTCTGGTTACCATACTATTTCCAACGATATGACAATCATGAAGAAGAAACAAGCCTAGATGGAGTTTCTACCGAGGAGACCATATCCTCCCCCTACGCTGACAAAAGATCAAGTTGCTCAAGCGCAAAGGCCCCTGGCGAGGAATGCTGCCAATGAGGTTCAACCAAGCACTTCTGACCAGGTTAACTGGTGCTCTACATGCAACGATCCACATGGAGAGGAGGGTTACATGCTGCATCGGCATTATATTCAGACCCTTGCGGGCAGCGCCGTGGAGGACGAAGCATACATGATCCTTGACGATGAAGGTAACTTTGCAGTCCCAGAAGATCCCGTGTCTCTCTTGACCAAGGAGGGCAAAAGGCCCATTGAGGCCCCCACGGCCCCGATGAAGCCGTTGAAAGTATACGCCAGAACGGAGAAGGCGCAGCCTGCTGTGCTAGCACCTGACAAGTCACCTTTACCTACTACAACCAAATAAAGGTTCCCGACACTCAAGGATCCCATGGCCCAACCTCTAGCCGAAACAAAATAACAAGCTCAAGAAAAGCTGAGGTATCCATCGCTGATGAAGAGACAGAGAGTTGAAGCCACGCAGCAATACCGAACCAGGTACGAGCCAGCGAAAGAGATAGAGGGAGTCGGCACTTCAACTTACAATATAGTTGATGAGCTCAAGAAGACTTCGGCGAAGATAAGCATGTATGAGGCTCTTTTGCTCCTAGGACAAGTAGACCTGTTGCAAGAATCCTTGAAGAGCGTGAAAGATGGAAAGCCGACGCGACTCGTCGTGTTAGCTCAGCCCTTGACGATATCTGCCATCTGGGAAAAACAGGCTGCCACCTTTCTATCTCTGTCTTTGCGAATGGAGGGCCATATAGTACACAATTGCATGGTGGACTCTGGTGCCTCCACTACTGTCATGTCGAGGGTTGTCTGCGAAGAGATTGATATGGAATACACAAGGAGCAGCCAAGGTGTGCTGCAACTAGACGATACTCCTGTCAAGACAGTTGGTGTCATCAAATACATCCCAATCCGACTGCATAAAGCACTCGACATAGTGGTCATCCAAGAGGTTGTGGTGGTTGACTTGGAACCCTACTTCGGCATGTGTCTCTCCAGGGAGTTCACTGTGAAGCTCGGTGGATATCTGTCGCTAGATTATTCACATACGGAAGTGCCTTTTAAAGGAAGGAGATTGAAGATCTATAATGAAAAGCCTTCCACGTTTCTGGTCGAGAAGATACCTGGGGAAGAACAACAGAACGACATGGTTCATCTGACGACTGAAGAACTAGTAGAGGTGGATTTGGCAGAAGAGGCCCTCGAGCTGTTACAAGTGGAGAATGAGTTCTCCTTACTAGACTTCAATGCCATGATTGAGACCGAACAAGGTTGTTACTCTGTCACCCAGCCTGAAAGACTTGATCAGTCTGCAAAGAAAGATGTTGGACCTGCCCCAAAAAAGCTATGGAAGTTGTACTGTGATGGCGCCCGATGTAAGAATGGCGCCGGTGCAGGTGTAATTCTGGTTTGGAGTTGCACTAACAATGCGGCGGAGTATGAAGCTTTGTGTTTGGGATTGAGAAAGGTAGAGAGACTTGGGATAAAGCATTTGCATATCTTTGGCGACTCAGAGCTAGTGTGCAACCAGATTACGAATAAGTGCTCCTCCAAGAAGCATTACCTCAAGGCGTATCGCAACCGTGTCTGGGATCTAATGGAGTCATTCGACTCTTTGAATGTCAAAGCCATATCTCGTGAAAAGAATAAGCATGTTGACATTCTGGGCGTCTGTTGGAGCCAGGTACGTCCCGGCTGATGACACTGTCCAGAAGCCGAAGCCGATTCATACCATTTACAGGCCTTCTGTGCCTGACAAGGACAGCCACTGGCAGGTGTTCGACTGTGACGAGGATATCGTCACCTTTTTGATAAATGAAGCTAGTACAATCGAAGGTAGAGACCCTAATGACGAGCAATACGAGGGGTTGATACAGTTAAAAAATAATCATGTCCCGAAAGGACTGATTACTCTGGAGAGTCTCTTTGATCAGAATGATAGAGCCATATCCCACAGGATCAAAGTGGACCCCAAGCAGTACATGGACCTGGAACTGGAACCTGGAAAAGTGATTAAGGTCGGGACGGATTGTACTGATGAGGAGCTAGAGCAGATCCGATCTCTATGCGAAGAGTTCCCAGATATTGTGGCCTAGTGCTACCAAAACCTGAAGGGGTACGACAGAGAGATGATCCAGCATACTATAGAACTGGAAGATAATGCAAAGCCTTTCCGACAGAAACAAAGGGCGATGAACCCAAAAATTGAAGCCATGATGAAAGCTGAACTCTTGAAGATGTTGGAGGCCAAGATTATCTACCCCATCAAGCACTCTTCTTGGGTCGCAAATCTGGTCCCTGTGAGGAAAAAGAATGGAGACATCCGCCTCTGCGTGGATTTCAGAAACCTCAATCAGGCTTCACTGAAGGATCATTATCCGCTCCCCCAAATTGATCAAATCCTCAACGTAGTTGCTGGAGCCTAGAGATTTTCTCTCTTGGATAGGTTCTCTGGCTATAACCAAATATGGGTGAAAGACGAAGATCAGCACAAGACGGCGTTCACCACCAAATGGGGAACGTTTGCATATCAACGCATGCCCTTCGGCCTTTCTAACGCTGGGGCTACATTTCAAAGACCTATGGACTTGGCATTCTGAGGGCTTCTCGACAAAGGTCATTGTCATCTACTTGGATGACATGACTGTGTTTTCACATAAAATAGAGGACCATGCCTCCCACTTGCGGCAAGTATTTGAGAGATGTCGTGAATTTGGCATTTCCATCAACCC
Organism: Wollemia nobilis; assembly: GCA_028583015.1. Classification (NCBI taxonomy): domain Eukaryota; kingdom Viridiplantae; phylum Streptophyta; class Pinopsida; order Araucariales; family Araucariaceae; genus Wollemia; species Wollemia nobilis. Next base: position 30,943,397 of record JAQPPZ010000523.1, read on the forward strand.
GAAGAAGTCAGTATTCGCAGTGAAGGAAGGCAAGCTGCTAGGACACGTTATTTCTGAGAAGGGCTTTGCAGTCGATCCTGACAGAGCAGAAGCTCTTCTTCGCTTGTCCATCCCAGTTGACAAAAAGGGGCTACAATCGTTTTTTGGCCAAATCAATTTCGTGAGGAAGTTTGTCCTAGACTTTGCACAAGTAATCAAGCCCATGGCTGAGCTCCTAAAAAAGAATGTTGAATTCGTATGGACTGACGAAAGGAAGCAAGCCTTTGAAGAAATCAAGGCCAGAATTGCGCAAGCTCCAGTGTTAATAAATCCAGACTACTCCAAGGATTTCATCCTGTACGCGGTGGGAGAGCCCGAAAGCTACGCTACAGTCCTGACTCAGAAGGGAGATGATGGCGAGGAGCGCCCCATAGCATTCTTAAGCCAGGTGATTCAGCCGCACGAAGAAAGATACAATTTTATTGAGCGGCAAGTGCACACAGTCATGAGATCTCTCAAAAAGTTCAAACACTTTGTCTCCCAGAGTCGGATAACTGTCTTCGTGATACATCCGGATGTCAGAAATTTCATCATCCAAGGGGAGCCAGGTCACAAGAGGGCAGGTTGGATAGCCAAGATACAAGAGTTTGACATAGAGGTACGGCCGACAAAGCTAATCCGATGTCGGGCTCTATGCCAAGACCTGGCCCGAAGTGCTGCAGCCGAAATCTCTGCCTGCTAGTGGGAGGATCCAGTAACAGAGGCCAACCTTTCCAACTCTTTATCAGAAGAGGATGATTGGACACATGATCTAGTGTGGTACTTCAACACAGGGAGATGTCCAGATCATCTCAACACCTCACAGAGAAGGAGGTTTAGGCTGAATGCCTTGAAGTATGTACTGCGCCCCGAGGGGCTGTATTTTAGAAATATTGATGGCATCCTGTTGCGGTGCGTCAAGGAATCAGACAAGCCAAAGGTTCTCGGAGAGTTCCACTCTAGGATGCCCGGAGGACATCATTCGGGAAGGCCTACGACCTTAAAAATTATCAAAGCCGGCTATTATTGGCCCACCCTCTTCGCAGACGCACATGCAGTCTATGTAAAATGCGAAAAATGCCAGAGGTTCGCCGGCAGAAATAGGAAGGCACCCTTGCCCCTCCAACCAATTCAAGCCAAGACTCCGTTTCAGCAGTGGGGTCTGGACTTCGTCGGGACAATAACGCCCAACTCTTCGACGGGACACAAGTTTATCCTAACCGCCACAGATTACTTTACCCGATGGGCTGAGGCTTTGCCTACAAAGCATGCTGACCAAGAGACGGTCATTGGGTTCCTTGAGAGCCTCATTACCCGTTTCGGGATTCCAGAGGCAATTGTCACAGATAACGGTCCAGGATTTGCAGGCGCGGTACTCACCTAGTTTACCAGCAAGTATGGCATTTACCACAAGATGTCTTCAAATTACTATCCGCAGGGAAGCGGCCTGGCCGAATCCAGCAATAAAAACCTCTTGAAAATCATAAAGAAAACTGTGGAGAAGAATAAGAGGTTGTGGCACCTACTTCTGGACCGAGCGTTATGGGCGGATCGCATATCTTTCAAAAAATCCATCAAGACGTCCCCCTACGCGCTTGTATACGGCAAGGAGGCGGTCCTACCTACCCACATAGAAATGCCCGCACTCTGGTTGTTAGAAGAAGAGAAAGGCGACGGGGATCCAGTGGATGCCAGACTTTGTCAACTGTTGCAGCTAGAAGAGGAAAGGGAGAAGGCATATCAGGCCTTTACTAAACACGCCGAAGCGACTCAGAGCTGGTTTGCAAAAGGGACCACTACCCGAGTTTTCAAAATCGGCGACTTAGTGCTCAAATGGGATTCACTCAAGGCGAAGCCGGGCAATCATGACAAATTTGATGCCTTCTAGGAAGGCCCCTATCAGATCGCTCGGGTAAACCAATTCAACGCGTTCGTGCTCAGGGACATGGAGGGACAGCTTCTCCCGATCCCTATTAATGGCTTCCACCTGAAGGCCTATCATCACTGAAGGTTGCCAAGAGGTCCTTCCTTGTACATACTTTTCTTATTTATTTCCTGCAGTTCAGTTTATTTCAGAATGTAAATATTTCTTTCAGTTATTCAATTGTCAGCTTTTGAGTCCAAAGAGGGCTAAGTGTGAAAAAAGAAGAAAAAAAATTTTGCGTTGCTAACTCAAGTCTAACCAAGGAGGAAAATCGCCGACTTCGCAGCGAAGTCGTGCGTCGCTCTTTGCATTGTGCGATGTCGGGAGCTTAAGAAGAGAAAGCAACCAAGAGAAATCCGAGAAATTTCTAAGTGCTGGGCACGCAACCCGACTTCGCAGCGAAGTCGGGCTGCGCACCCTTTTGGGAGCGCAGTCGGGCAGAAAAGATAAGGAAATGGAAAAAAATATCTAAGTGTCCTAGCTCGACTGCACAAAATTTTCCGAGCGAAGCCCGACTGCGCAAATTTTTTGAGCGAAGCCCGGTTGCGCACTCAAATTTGTGCGCACTTCGACCGACGCATCATGGAGAGCAAGGTGCATGACGAAATATTTCTAAGTATGGGTCCTCAAGGGCGCACCGTGCATAGCACGAAGTTGGACCACGTTCCTTCTTAAGCCCACTTGGTCAGAGTCTTCCTCACGTTTGGTACCTCGAAGCGTGTGCCCAGATGGCGGCAGTGACGTCATCGAAAGCACGAAGTTCAAAGATTTTAAGGAATGATTGCGCGGATTTCAAAGCAGATGTCATTAAGAAGTGAGCGCATTGGGGTCAACCGCGTACGAGGTGCGCTTTCCAATAGAAGATCCCACGCGCGGCCGTCGAGGAATAACGGCGATTTCTACCTACTTCAGGAAAATCACTTTAAATCCCCCCTCACGCCATTAATGATGTGTTTCCATTCCTATAAAAGGGCCCTTGCTTACTCAGAACACCAGAATTACCAGTGTAGATCAGAGCTGCGCAGTAAAAAGGAAGAGAAGTGCGAAATTAAGGTCTGCAGCGACTGTAATTCTTATCTCTGGCACCATGAGTGAAGGACAGAAAATGGACAAGGGGAAGGCGCCAATGCAGCCGCAGTCCAGTGATACAGAGCAGGAGGCTGAGGAACGCACGAAGTCTAGCGCTCATGAGAGCGAGGCACCACAAGAGCAGAGAGGGAAATCCAGGTCAAGGCGAAGTAAAAAGCAAGGTCCTCCGCCGCCGCCCATCAATCACCTGGTCGAATACAAAGATGGCGAGTACTCCATTAGTCTCACCAAGTTGCGGCCCAATTTCGCGAAGTGGGCAGGCAAAGTCTCACCCTCGCACCACGTTGGGGCCGCATATAAATCGAACCTGTATTGGTTCTTGTGCCCTCCCGTCCACCATTGCTCGGAGCTGGTTGAGTCAATTGTGACATATTACAAACCAGCCACCCGACAAGTCTGCGACTACCAAGGAAGGGTGTTGTTCACCCTCTTCAAAGAAAGCGTACAGCCAGCCTTCGTCCCGGGGCTCCAGTACGACCCCAATGCCATCATCAGAAAAATTAATTTGGAAGAGCAGGCGGGCAGATTCAGTCAAAGCAGAAGGATGAGGGAATTTCTCAATTCAGAGCTGAAGTGCCCACTACCAGCTGGACAATGGCCATCAGGTCCCATACCCCTGGAAAGGTTCGAAAACAGATATATTTATATTATCCTTGCATGGGTCCTTGGCTGCGGCACGAACAGGGTGGTGCATCCGTATCAGCTGGCGCTCGCAGAGTGTATTTTGCATGGAGAGTTTTATGACCCTACTGCGCAGAGAAGTGGAAGGCGCTCTATCTTTTTTGATTGGGCAGACTGGGTGGCGTATGCCATACATTCAAACCTGGTCAGGATACAACAGAAGCAGACAACTGAATTCCGGCACTACTCATTCCTCACACGGTTGTGCCTTTACCATACGCATTACCGAATAAGGGTGACTGATCTTAAGAGGGTAAATGAGAAGGGAGCACCGCTGCCGGTATATGAGTGGACGGAGGCCCTGTATATAGAAGGGGGTCTTATTATGATTTCAATTTCAAATTTTTGGGTATGACCCTGGCACTGTTCAATGGCAAGGCGTCTCGCCCTCCCCTGGCCATGACGAACTACCTGAGGAAATACAAATACGGGAATACTTTCCAATTGACCCAGGGCGTTGTTATCAAAATCTACGGATTCAAAGGGAAGTCGTTCTTGCTGCCCTATTTTTGCACTGAGCATCAATTCGGCATGGAGACAGTGCGGCAGATGGACTACGTCGAGGAGGAATTTGGCCAGGGAAAGAAGAGAGGCCATATTTTCAAATATCCTATTACCTGGGCGAACATTCAAGTCAATGAAATTGGGCAGCACATCTAACTAGAGCAAGAACTCCTCAACATGGGCCTGATACAATTACCACAGCGCTGGAAATACGACCCGATTGGGGTCAGGGGAAAATTTGTACATATTTGCCCTCGAGCAGAAATCATGGAGGAGAGGTGTAACAAAACAGGGGCAGACCTGGAGTGGCACATCGAACGGATGCAGTCATGGCCACCATGGCATGACTTCTACTGTGTGGAGGTGGATTACGATCCAGAGCGTAATCCAGATCACAGGTTAGACTCGGCGGGTTTCAAAAAGTTCCTCACGAAGGTGGCACCCCTCAGCTGAGAAAAGGACAAAATCATTGAATTTTGGAAGATGAGGTGTCACACGCAACACGATAAATCTAACAGGAAGACATTGGCCATAGATGATGAGTTTTCGGCCTTATATGAAAAATACACCGGCAAATGGGAGTCGTTCGCATTTCGAGATTGCGTCCCCCTAGGCGCCAGAAAGAGATATAAAAGGAAACCCCCACCACAGCATTTGTCCATTCGAAAACCACCCAGCAAGGCGCCAACAAGCAGTCAGGTGGGCCCAATGTTGTCTCCAGCTCCCGAAACATCGCCTCAAAAAGAGGAGCCAGAGAGGTCAACCAGTGGGCCAGTAGTAGCGGGCATCCCTCCGTCAAAGCCCAAGTAAAAGTTTACCGTGGGAGCCTCATTACCCGCCGCACCAACCGCCTCTGCCTCCACCGAACAAATTGCCGCTCCAGGAGAAAAGAAAAGAAAAAGGGGTGAGAAGACTAAGATAAAGCGGCCGAAAAAGGAGACTGCACAGCAAATAGTAGCGACCCCACAAGCAGAAGCAGTCGCGCCCGAAATAATCTCTCTGGATAGTCCAGAGAAGGAAGCAAAGGCCTGGGCAGCAGGCGTCATCCAAGCACTGGCTCAGGCGGAGCATGCAGGTATGTCCTCTTCCCCTGTTACACAAACCCCACTTGGCCCTGCCATAACACCTTCCCCCTCTGCATCAGGGCATGCCTTAGTCACATCATCCCTGTCGCCTATCTCCCAATCCCTCCGAAGTCCCCATTCCTTTGAACGTTTTGCCCAAGACCCGAACGTTTTCCAAACCCTGGGTCAAACCCTAAACCCCTCACCAGCGGCCAGCGCTAAAGTTGTGTCTACATCGCCATGCCGCTCACCCGCCGCATTCAAAACCCCATCTCCACCTCCTACGCAGCCGCTCGTTTCCCCTAGGACCCGGTCGCCCTTAAAAGCAACTTTATCTTCTGGAATATCTCCTGCTTCATTGTTTTCAGGAAGGATGCCGCAGCAGGATTTGGCCTCGGCATACCCTATGCTGGAAGAGCTGGACCTCATGGGAGAACAGCTGCAAATTACGAACGATCAGCCTCTAGCCGCGAAGGTCGCAGGATGTTCTGCCTCTTTCCTCCAGGGCGTAAAAAAGAGAAGAGCCGAGGAAATAGCCACCCCTGTGAAGCGCACCAAGTTTGACTTGGACAGGAGGGTGCTGCGAACAGAGAAGTTGATCCCTAAAATTAAGAAGCCTCTCCGGGAAATGATTGAGGCAGATTATGAGCACCGAACCAAGGAGAAGAGTTTTGACAATATAAACGAAGAATACAAAATCAATGGTATTCGTCGGAGGACTGATAATCTCCTTGTTAAGCGACTCGAGAATCAGGAGAAGTTGTTTCAGCTTCAGAACAATTCAAGACAGCTGGAAGAGGATCTAGCCAAAGCCACCACGCGGCTGGAGTCTGCTCAGAAGGAAATTGAAGACTTGAAAGCTCAGCTCGCCGCGTCCCAGCAGGAGGCAGCAACACAGAGGAAGACATCCGAACAACTGTCAGAAGAAAAGAAAGCAGCACTGGAACATGTTTCCCAGCTGCAAGATTCGCTGAAGCAGACTCAATCTCAGCTGAAGGAGAAGGCATCCCAGGCGGCTGCCTTTTCAAAGGACAAGATCAAGGAGATGCGGGCTAATTTGCTGCAGGGCTGCAGGACTAATGTGGTCAGGTCCCTGTCCGTCCTGGATTTCGCATCCAAAATCCAAGAAGTATCTGCCAGGAAAGCTCGCGGTAGAGGAGGCTGAACGCCAAGCGAGGCAGTGGCTGGACTTGGCAATAAAACTTGAAGAATTTGTGCGCAAGGGCCTCCGATTTCCTCCTATGTCCCAGATTGCCCTAGATTGGGCGGATGCGAGGGTAACCTTGCAAAATTATTTTGAAAAAACTGAGAAAATCAAGGCCGCCAGGAAGATGCTGGATGTGTTGAACCACGAAATGAATATCTGCCTGGCCCCCTTCAACACTCTTTCTACGCTCGGATTTCCGAGCTTTGTCAAGGATGGGGAATTTTTGCCCCTAGAACAGGTAAAGCAAGACTGGTTGTCTTTTGAGGCAGACACATCAGAGATTGATGGCTGGACTGAACCAGTTCAAGAGGCACAGGTGACCCAAATGGTGTCAAGATTTTGCAAAATTAACACCTCCCTCCAGGAGCTGGGAGAGAGGTATGACACCATTGATGTGCACATGGTTGCGGCATTCAAAGCAGCGCTGAAAGATGTCAGCGATTTAGAGCCCTTCCAGGCAACAGCTTGGGATCAGGCCAAGACCGCATACAAGCACATCCGCGAGCGGGAACAACCTGCCGAACAAGAGGGTGATGGTGGTGTTGAGCATTAAGATTCAAAAAGAGAAGAAGAGGAAGGATCAAAAGAAGAGACTGTTGAAAGCGAGCCCGAAGAAGAACAGTTACCCAAAAAGGGGGCTCAACAGCAATAGGATGCAGGGGAAGGGAGTTCCTCTGCGCCCAAAGGATAAAGGCCTGGTTCGTTGCATCGAGGCGAGCTCGACACCCCGCGAGCCGCCAGGAATGTTGCCATATTTTGCACGGGGTGCCATGTCTTCGGATTTTTTGTAAGGATGCTACTTTCCCTTCCCTCTTCCTTCTCTCCCTTTCTCCACTATCCCCTATCTTCCCTGCCATCAGTTTCATTCTCTCCATTCCCGCCCCCCTTCTTCTGGTTGTTTCTCTAAGAGGGCAAAAGGCCCAAAATTTTCTAAGTGTTGTCGCAACCCGACTTCACAGCGAAGTCAGGCTGCGCTCTTAATTTTGTGCGCACTTGGGGAGCTGATGTGTGGAGCTGAGCCCAAAATTTTACTAAGTCTTGAGCCGCCCGACTTCGTAGCGAAGTCGGTCTGCGCTCTCAATTTTGTGCGCACCTGGGCAATGTCGATGAGGGAGATCCAGAAAATGCCTAAGTGTTGGGACCACCCGACTTCGCAGCGAAGTCGGGCTGCGCCCTCAAACTTGTGCGCAGTTGGGCAGCTCACTTGAAGATAGCAGCTAAGTGCTGGGACTGCCCAACTTCACAATGAAGTCGGACTTCGCCTTGGAGGAAGTGCGCAGTCGGGCGACTTATCATGGTGACTACAGAAAAACGACTAAGTGCCGAGCCGCCCAACTTCGTAGCAAAGTCGGGCTTTGCTCACTGACCTGCGCACAGTCGGGCAAAGAACGTTGAAACTTGCCCAAAAAATTTCTAAGGCACGAAGGCCTTCCCAACTGCGCTACTTCCCCCCTACGCTGCCTGGTTGCGCTCCAATTTTGGGTGAAGTCGGGCAGGAGAGAAAGTATGAGCTCCTAAGGCAGATTTTTCCCCTAATCAGATTCCTACAGGTGTCCAGCCTTGAGATTCGAGTTAGAGATGCAACGGGAGGTGTGCGAGCGTGAACTGACTTATTGTACCTCAACTGCCCTCAGTCAAGCTGACTCGAAGCGTCATCCACAGCACTGCCACGTAGCCACTAAGTTTTCAGGTGGACCTTGCTGCAAGTACGTTCCATGCCGGCAGAGGTCAACGTCAGCCGCTTTTTGCCGCTTTTGTCAACTTTGTCAGCTTTTGTCAGGTCCGGGATCCCGTGCCCAAAGTTGTAATGGGGGGAAAATTACGCTATAAATAGCTCCGCCATATCATTGTAAAGAGGTGGAAGGGGGATATATTGCTAGGGAACTGCTTGTAGTCGTGCGTTTGCTTCGAATACAAAATATACTTGGCTCTATTGATTGTCTTTATCTTGTATGCCGCCTTTATCGAATATTTCTGCCTCATGTTGCTTATGTTATTGCTTACTGTTATTCTGCTTTCTGGATATCGGTATTTGATAGTTAAGTATTCCTGGAATGCAAAAGTAGAGGATACATAGGATGAATGGTGTTGATAGTTTTTGCAACATGTTTTGTGTTTAATTGTTGTTAGTAGTGGTGATTGGTTGTTGTTGTGCTGCTTATCCTCCCCACCCGGAACAATCACATTTATATTTCTTTCTGCATTTCTAATTTCTTTCCTGCACTCTGAGCTTAAACCAAATTGAGAAAACATAGGAAGTCGGCCTCCTCCGCAGATTCGCATGGAAGGCATTCCTTCCTTCCGGCCTTTCAATCTGCTGGGCGAATCTAGGGCGCATTACACTAAATCCTATCCTAGTGGCAAATTCATAACCAACAGAACCTAGCATCCCGGCTTTGGCCGTGCAAACTCCCGTGCCCCCCATGGTCTCTGCAGCCGTAACTCAAGCCCTTCCGGAAACACCTGTTCAATCAATCCCTCAACGGGCTCTATTCCCCCTTAAACCATTCTTTGGAGTGCAGGAGTCTGAAGAGCTAGATTTTTGCGAAGAAGGCCCAATGGCCGAAAGCATTCTTAAGGCCCAACAGAACTCTTCAGCCTAGCTCAAAGGCCAGAAAAGGAAAAACGCGCAGGCGCTGGCCCGACCAGAAAAGAAAGTAGTGTTTGACCCTCAAAATATGCAGCTACACCGAATGGAGAAGGCGCCCAAGATACGGAAGTCGTTGAATGAAACGACACCGACTGACTACTCCTATGGACAGACGGTGGAAGATCTAAAGCCTCCTGATCCCGCAGAGAAAGCGGGGAATATTCATGTTGAGGCGACATCCCTCTACCTCCAGGTGGAGCATTTCAGGGATCGTTGCTACGACGCTGAGGCCAAAAATACGCAACTTGAAGAAACCCTAGCACTCACGCGAGGGCAGCTCGAGGACGAGCAGTTAAAAGTAAAACAATTGCAGCAACAAGTGATTGACCTGGAGCAGGAACTGAAGGACACCAAGAAGGATTATGAGGAGCGCCTCAGGATTCAGGGAGAGGCCAAGGACCAGCTGCAAGTGTTGGATGCTGAGATCAAGCAGCTAAGGGATAAGTTAGAGAGTAGGCCAGAACCCACGGCAACCCTGTCGAAAGACCGTACCAAGGAGGCGCACGCTCACTTCCTGTCCAACTTCAGGAATAGGGCGCGTCGAGCAGCCGCAGTTCTGGCGCTCATCTGGGACGCCAAGCAGACAGTTTCCCACAATGCTTCCATTGTAGAAGAGGTCGAGGCAAAGGTCGACGAATGGCTGGAACTGGCCATGAAGGCGCGAGCCCTGGACAGGTCGGTTAAGCTTGCCCCGATGTCTGACCTAGCTCGGTCGTGGGCAACCGCTGATTCAACTCTCAGATCTTTCTTCAAGAAGGCCAAGGCAGCCCAAAAGGCCCGGTATCTCATAGACATGCTCGAAAGAGAGAGAAAGATCGCTCTCATGTACTTCGAGACTCTGGCACAGAACGGTTTTGTTGTGGCCTCACCACAACTATGGGGACCCACCTTGAATTTCGAGATCGTTGGAATTTTGATTTGTTTTGAGTGGTAGTTGGCATATGTTTCTACCCATGAGTGGTCATGTCAGTTCCAAGGTTCTTAGTTGGGGTCTATCTTCATATTTGTTTTATAATATTAAGTGGTTTTGGATTGACGTTTTGGTGTGAGTTCTAAGAGTTGATTTTTTTGAATGTTCTTACTCGTGTGTCTTCAAGTGAGTTAAGTATGTTTGAAATAGAAAATAATAAAAAAATAGAAAATAATAAAAAAATAAAAAATAAAAAAATATATATATATATATTATTATTATAGGTTTCATATATAATAATAATAATATAAAAATAAAAAATGAAAAATACATTATGGTTATATTTCATATAATAATGATAAATAAAAAATAAAAATAAAATTAAGTTTTGTTTTATTAATGTTAATACTAAGATTCCTTAGTAATTAACATTAATGGAAGTTTTGGTTTTTACTAGGAAAAGTGGTTTTGTAGGTAGTTTGTTTTTTTTTGTTATTTTAATGTTTTAGTTTAGTATGCGTGTTAAAAAATACTTAGTTTGTTTCATTGTTAACATTCGATTTTTAGTTTTGGGGCTTTATTTAATGTCTCTTAGTAAGAAGCGTTTCATTTAGAGAGCCTCTAATATGTATTATTCTCTGGGATGAGGAATTGTCGAGGCATGTCATGCCTTTTATTATCGTAAAAGTGTTCTTTTTTTCTATGTTCGAATGTTATGAAAAGGACCTTAATCCATGTGTATTTCAAGTGTGCAGGCTAATCGGACGAGGACAGTGTCTACAGCAGATAAGGTATACATGGAAGGAAGGTGATGGGGACTCCACATCTTCGGGGCCGATTGACGGTGGGATCGGTGATTGGGATAGCCACGTAAACAACGTGTGCTTCGATATGGAGATGTCGGGCATGCACGAACAGTGTGACGAGGCAGCGCCGGCGACACATACGTAGACATTCAGATCACAGCGGAATGGTTACGTAGACGTTTCAGGGCAGCGTTAGCGAAAACATTCTCGTGGACTTGCTGACGAGGACGTATAGCGGGAATAGAAGCACTCACATGGATATAGCAAGACAGCTTGGGACAGATGGGGGTTTTGAATGACACGTCTGCAGGATGGAGTGATTTTACCTTCGTTATCCACACCATACTCGGCGGCACGAGCAGCGATGTGGAGGCGCAGTACAGGCGGATTATCGAGCATTTGGAATGTCAATAAGGGATAGCAACACAGGAAAGATTAAGCAAGTTTTGGAACGAACGGCGTGACTCCCGGGATAACACAGCAAGAACGGGCAGACCCCCCAGGAATACGTGGATTTGGATAACGAAGACACACTAGACGAAGTGTCACAACGAAGTTAAAGCTGATGAAGCGCACCGAAACCTCCATTGTCACCGTAAAGGAAGATAGGAAATCGTCGCGCATTCTGCGTGGAGATGGACCTGGGCATGGATGACAACGAAGATGGCGGAGTTCGCGAGGCAATTCGTCAGATTAACACAGCGTAGTCACCGATATGGACATTGTGATTGGATAACCACGATGCAGATCTGGGCAGACGGTTTTCGCTAGAGTGGACCCACAGATAGATCGGGAATGTAAGCCGCACAGCGCGGCGGGCAGAATTAGAAGGCTTCATGACTGCCAAAGTGAACGCTTCCAAATAGAATAAATGCCGAATTCAGTGCAGGACGGGGATTGACATACACGAAGTGGTAGGCTTTTGGAGGCCATGATTCAGTTTCGAAGAACAAAGAGGGCAGAATTGCATCAACGAAATTTGGATAGTCACCAGCAGATACCACGACAATTGCGCAGGGCTCGCCGGATAGTAAAAGAAAGAGGATAACTATTAAGGGAGCAATGGGTATTGCAATGTTTGGTGCGCCAATATAAATTATAGCGCGCTACCGCTAGAAATGAAGTAACTCCGATCACAAAGGAAGGGTAAGATTCTTGCGGACGCAAGTAGCGCAAATAGATCGAAAAAACAGGGTGAAACCGCCACGACAATGGAAATCAGCAATATTGCCAAACCAGCGGATATATGAGATTCATGGCGGCGGTTTTAGCGCAGGTGTAGCGACAGGGAGTGATACACTTCGATGACAGTGGACCTGCGGATGATTTGGGAATCAATGACATGGAGCAGCCGGATGTTCTCAGGAATGTGTACGCACTGCTGGCTATGCGCTGTATCCAGCCTACGTCGGTAGAAAGTGATCAAACGAAACGCTGACGTTACGAAAAGATGTGAGTCATTACCAGGAGGAGCGCCGAATTTTTGACGCATGGCACATGAGCGGCAGGTGATGTAGGTTAGGGTGGCAGCAACGACATCACCGCAGCAGAGAGTAGTTAACACAATAGGCGTTACCGGAGCTGATGACCACTTGGGGGTGGTTGATTATAGAATACTCGGTTTCGAGGAAACCCATGCAATGGTCGAAGGTTATGTTGACGTTCTTTGCAAATGGTTAATGTTACGCCCCTGAGAGCGTTTTATTGTTTAGAAGACGTTATTGGTTGGTATTATAAGTAGTGTGGTTACAAAAAGGGCTGACAGTCACCACGTGGAATCGTCACTATGGACAACGGAGAAGGGGAGGCCCTGTTTTGCTTTATGATAAAAGAAGTTTCGAATGGTGGAAAAAGGGAGGCTTTAATGGAAGCATTATAGCTTATGGTCGAATAGATGAAACGGACGAGCGTTTTAAGGAAAGCGTTGCCAAAGAGTATTCATGCTGATAGAAAGAAAACGTTTCGGACAGAGAATAGAGAGGGGGAAACTGTTGGAAATAGTATTGCAGGCAGATGGGTTCTATTTTTGAAGTTTTCTTCCACTCTGTTGGACCTTAACTTGTCTTCATATGATGCTGTTATTGACTGTTTTATTCTGCACTGTAATGAGTCTAATTGAAGAACTTTTTTTTAATGTTAATACATTGAAAATTCGGCCAGTTGTTATATGCATATTTATGGTTAACTCGTCGTGATTTTTAATGTATTACATCTTTCCTCAGGAGATTGCACCACATAACAAAGTAGATTGCATGAATTTGGACTACTTTAATGCCAGTTTTCTTTGCAGGGTAATGATATTCACAGGTTTTATGGAGGCTTTAGGTTGCAGCATTATTATTTTATGTTAGTTTTATTTTTTTTTATTTTTTTCATTGTGTTTCCCTAACCTTGTCCTTTTCATTTTTTGATGTTAATGTTTCAAAATAAAATAAAATAAAATAAATATAAAACATAAAATACAAAAACAGAGGTTTAAATTTAAAAGAATAAGCTCTAAGTTTTTAGTTAGAGCAGTTCAAGTTTTGTCCTTGAACAGTTTTGAGGCTCTAGAATTATTTAAGGTCTGCTGCCTTAAAAGGAATTTTGCAGTCCCATTCATGCACAGTCCCTTATTTTGATTCCTGTTTTCATTTAAACACTAGATTAGTCCCTCTATATGAAAATGCAATTTCATAAACAAGGGGGTAATTTAGAAGCATTTCATAGGCCATTACAGCAAATGTAATAAATTGATTTTTTTTCCTGAAGAGAAGAATTTGCAGGACATTTCAAGCAATAAAATAGTTTTCTTTATGGAAATTATTTTCATTAAAGATGATTATTAAAAATGCAAATCAAAGGCTTTAGAGCTACATAAGAGGAGTCCTTGATCATTTTCAGATTCACTTACGAAAGCAGATTTTATCCTCTATTTCAGGTTCAAAACAAATAAATAATCAAATTGATTAAAACAGGCTTAACAAAGAGCAATGAGTAATGATAACATATTATATTAAAACAACCCCAGCACAGGCCCCTTGTTAACAGTTGTTTTGCAGAGCACTAAGGTATTCCATGCACTCATTTGACACACATTAAAGTAAAAGGAACCTTGGAGAAGTTTATACTTCTTTGCAAGAGAGGGTTTCTAATGAAATCCTAACTGTGAGTGTGGTTTTGCACTTGGGCAAAATTACCACTCAACAGGTTTCCAGGGTTTCACCGATGAGGGGGACCATCTCCTAACTGAAGAAGAGCTACAACCAGTGTGGGACTCCTTCGAAAACGACACCCTGGAAATTGACAGTTGGGAGGAGCCCATTACTGAACTTCAGGTGATGCAGTATACCGCCAAATTTGCGATAATACAAGCCTGTCTCGTGGATCTCAATGAGAGGTTCAATTTTGCTGAAGTCCGCCATTTGGAAAGGTTTGGGTACCTTGTCCGAGAGCTCCAGAAGCGTAACGACATCCATGAAAACGACTTGGCCTTGGTCCAAGTGACCTATGACCTCATTCAGAAGGAGCTCGCGCCACCCAAGTCTCCTCAGCAGCAGGAAGATACCCAGGCGCAACGAGAAATCCAAGCGCAAGAGGAAATTAGGGTGCAAGAAGAGAACCGAGTGCAAGGTGAAATTCAGGTAGAAGAGGTTCCCACCCTGCAAGAAGGCCAAGGCGAGAACCTTGGGCCCCAACGAGATGAAGGTCAATCGCTTCAGGATGAAAAGGATAGAGCGCAAGAAGTCAAAGCGCAAGGAGACGAGGCACATAAAGAGGTTCATGCTGAGGAATAGGTTGATGCTCAAGAGAAAGGCCAGGACGAAGACCTTGAACAAGACGCAGGCCAGGACCCTCAAAATGACGAGGATGAGCCCCTAGATGAGGTGCCAGGCCAGGATGAAGAGCAGCACAGCGAAATTCATGAGGGAGAAGAATCGGGAGAAGATTCCGCTGCTCCCAGCGAGCAATCGGAGAGCGATAACGATGATGACTCTGAGCCCAATGAATAAGGCCTAGGGTTTTGACATTGAGGCGAGCTCAATTTCCCCGCGAGCCGCTAGAGATGTTGTCACTTCTGCAACATGGTGTACATTAGCCTTTCCAGTAATTTCTGCTCCTCAGAAACTTTGTTCTCTTTTCCAATATGTTTTTATCTCTCCTGATTTTTCGGTCAAACCCTTGCTACGTAACCTAAAACACTGTGCAGTTGCTTCTGTGTACTGATTTTGCAGGAAAATTCCCCTTCCGATGGCAATGGGGTTTTGTACCAAGCACCCTGAAGCATTTCAACCTCGAGGACCAAGGAAGAGCACCGCTTCGGCATTTGAGGACAGAGCAGAGTGTGCCCAGGCCGGCCTTACAAGGCAGAGTGCGCCCAAGGCCAGGAGCACAAGGCAGTGCGTCCAAGTCCGGGCACACAAGGCAGAGTGCGCTCAGGCCGGGCGCACAAGGCAAAGTGCGCCCAAGGTCGAGCGCACAAGTCAGATTGCGCCCAGGCCGGGCGCACAAGTCAGAGTGCGCCCAGGCCGGGCGCACCTCAAGGAGTGCACCCAGGTCGGGCGCACAGGAGGAAGTGCGCCCAGGTCGGGCGCATCTCAAGGAGTGCGCCCAGGTCGGGCGCATAGGAGGAAGTGCGCCCAAGCCGGGCGCACCTCAAGGAGTGCGCCCAGGTCGGGCGCACAGGAGGAAATGCGCCCAAGTCGGGCGCACAATATGGAGTGCGCCAAGCTGTTTCATGACACCTCACAGCGCCCTGTCCGTTGACTCTTTTTGACCTCTGTGCCGATTTCTCGCGAAAGCACTCCACATTAGCAATCTGAAGGGCATCTATCTGACCAAGCGCAGCCATTCTAAGAAGCTTCCAGACTGGACGTTCGGGAATTCAAGCATATCTTCTACGGAAACAGTCCCCACAAGTGAGGAGGCAGCGCCAGCGATCTGAGTCTGTCAGGTCAGTGAAGGGGTTCAACAGCATTTCTGAGGAGTCACCAGTCCCTGCCATGCCTGGTTAATACTTTGTGACTGTACTTCCTTGTAATCTTTATCTTGGCTTCCACCGCCATATTTTGTTAATCAGCATTTATTGCTCAAGCGGCAGAATTCTCTATATAAGCCCGCTCTTTTATTGTAAAATGATGGATGTTTGCTAGAGGCTAAATGAAAACCTGAATTCTGCTATCAATACAGCTGATGTTTGGCTCTAAACCTGGACTTCTATTTTCATGTGTATGTCTTCTATTGCTTGTCTTCTATCATTCCGTGCTTTAACTGTAAACTTGAATTCTATTACCTCGATTTAGTTTCTGATAAGGTAGGAACTCTGGAGTAGTCCTGGAGATTATGCATGCTAGATGTTCTGGTTTAATTTCTGTTTAGTTGTCTGTATTTGAGGGCTATATAGTTCAGAATGCAATAGAGTTATCATACTGTTAATCCATCACCCCTATTCTATCTGGCCTGTGGCCATATTTCCCATCCCTTTCAGTCATTTACTATTCCTTTTAGTTACTTAATCTCAAAACCCCCAGTTAGAATAGCAAGAGAACCAGCCCCTCTCTAGAGATCGACACGGGAGGCATTTCTTCTTCTAGGCCTTTCAATGTTGGCCAGGTCTAAGGCGCACTAAACAAACAAAACCTTACCAAAGGCAGATCTATGACCAACAAATCGCAAGCCTCTTTGAGGGGCAACCTACTTAGAAGCAGATCTTTGATACAACAAAATATGAGATGTCTCTTCTCTTGCCCCCTTGGTTCTTTTAAAAACTTTGGCTACCCTAACCCTAACGCTCAAGGGTTCCCATCCACATGCAAGTGGGGGCTCGAGCTAGTAACTATTAAATAAAAATCATTACACCTTTAAATAACGTCTTTTTATAACACATAACGGTTACATCATATGGACCCGCCCGAAGTACCACATGACAACAATTATTAATAATATTAGAATGGGGTCTTAACAACTCACTAGGAGAGTAGGGCACACTTCAGACTTGTGCACTCAGATGGGATGCACTTGACTCAAGCAGGGCACACTGCCTATGAGAGCAAAGTGCACTTCTAACTTAGTACTTAGAAGGGGCACAACTAACTCGGGCGTGGCGCAATGCCAATGAGAGCAGGGTGCACTTCTGACTTAGTACTCAGATGGGCACACTCACTATGATCAGTCACATTTTTTGGCATTATTTGATTGTCTCTCTTTTATTGAAACTTGACATCCCAGCTCTGTTCTGATCCATTCTAGGCTATCCGATTGGCCTGACTAAAAGTCTTGTTGATTCTTGCTTTGTTTGGATTCAAGCAATGGATTTTTAATCAATCACGCAAGGGAGTCGAGAAACCAATAGAGATGACCAGAGATGTATTTTGACTGTAAATATCTAAATTAAGAAAATTACAATTTTTTATAATTATTTTGTTTTTTTAAGGACCACCATTTTTTTTTTAAATAATTCTTCATGCAATTGTTGGCAACCCTGTCATTGAAAATTCTTGTTCTCTCTCTAAGCTTTCCAACGAATTTTGAACGAATCAAAACATAGTCTAAAGCACGATGTTATGCCCCCAACAGGATGCATAGGATAGGTCACATGCCTAGACTATTCAAAAACAGGAACATCAAAATTCACCCCCCTGGATCATTCAAAGTTTTAAATGTTTTCATGGATATTCTTGAGAAACAAAGTTCAGTTTATCAAAGCAGTAATGTTGTAAACTTCAAACCACCTATTTTAGCAAGATGATACTGGATATGTTGACATCATCCACTAGACACTCAGCAGACTCAAGACAAAATATTACTTTCAGGTGAACATTCCGCCCAACTGTGATTTGCAGTAAAACAAATTTAAGTTTTTAATCTATACATGGAACCAGCAAAGATATGTGATCATGTTCCTGTCCGTCTGTTTGGTTAATATTAACAATTTTGTCTCCAACTACTATGCTTTGATCACAAAAAGATATACCAGTACACATACCTCGAGGAGGGATATTGATAATACTCTCTAAGGCTATCTGATTTTCAGACTTGGCTACCAAATGTAGATATGCAAGGACATACTTTATCTCCTTTTCATGACAACAGACAAGTATTAGCCAGGCTACAGCCCATCAAGAATGATACCAATAAAATTTTTAATTCAAATGTGATGCCAAAAAAACATACAATACATAAAGGTATAGAACAAATAAATAAGCCTAGAGGAACCACCAAAGAACAATATTTGATCAATCAATGTCCAATGATAGTCTTTTCTGAACATCCTCCAGATATGCAAAATATGATTCAATTTGTTTTACACAAGAGAATTGGACCCAATCATAACAATTCTTATAAAATCATTTCTTTTTAAAAAAAATCCATCTAGATTTTTGAATAAGTATTTGCAATGTTGGTATGTGAAACCTCTAACAAAGCGGATTTTTCTATTTTCCTTAGCAATTGATAGTGCGTGAGATGGGTCATGACAAAGGAAGTGTGCCATCAGTTCCTGCTTTCCCTTAGATTAAAGTAATTTTAAGAGTCCGCAAGGAAACAAACATATAATCCATAAGGATATGGAATAAATTACACAATTTTGAAAAAACAATAATGGATCAAACAATATCAACTAAGGTTTCTACAGCCTTGCACCCAGGTACTGTGGAGCAACTGTAAATGGGACACACTCATATGAAAGCGACCCCAGTTCAAATCTGCGGATTATGATGCACACTTCCACAATCAGGCGGCCAAGAATAATAGAGTTTGTTAAAATAATGTGACAATGTGGCCATGATGTAATACAAATGGGACTTGTTTCAACCCCATATAACCAAACTAAAAACGGTTTATACAGTCTTTTATGAACATCTTCCAGATATGCAAAATTTGATTCCAATTTTCTAGTTTATAACAGAATTGGATCCATGGAGTGCTTCCAAAGAGGTCTTAGGCTCGAGTCCTAGCTGATCCGTGGTTCTCTAACATGGTATTAAAGATACGTGAACACCTTGAGTGTGGCTTGAAGAGGGTGCTGGAGCATGTTTCAATCCACACTCTTTACTCAACCTATGGAGGTTAGGAGCTCAGTGGTAGAGCATTTGAAGCACTTCATGCTTCTTTTGTTAATTTTTGTATTTTCTTTATGCATGTAACAATGTGTATATTGCCAATTCTCCCATTCATTGACAAAACTGACGCACATGTACTCATGATTCATGTAACTTTGGTATTAATAGCTACTTTATTTTTTCACCCTTAGGATTTTCCCCACTGGCCTTGCAGTTGTTTATTTCAATATACTAAACATACTAGTAATCTGTAGCATAATATCAAGACTCTGCGAGTACCCAATAGACTCTGAGTGCTTACGAATTTTTCTCCCTGTCAAGTAATAGATACTTGATTTACCAAGCACAGTTTCCAGAGAGCAGTCAGCCAAAAAATCACAAAAACTTGACCAGAAACTCGCAATGAATAAGAGGAAGAAGTATGTTTTTGAGGAATTTGTAATTTTCTATGATTACATGATGTGCATTATATACTTTTGTTAGCAAATCTAATAGAAAATCAACCTTTTCGTTCTCGAAATCATTCTCTTTGTCTACAAGTATTTCACACAATTAAGCTTATTTTATGAATTTATATATTTATTTCTTTTGCCGAGTTTTTTACCGAGTCCAAACCAATATTTTGGGCCTGCCGAGTTTTGGCTGAGTTTCTGAACTATGACCTGTAGTTTTCAGTCGAAGTTAGAGACATGCAACTAGTACAGTATGGCAATTTAATGGGACATGACGATGCTCTCCTTGGATCTTCTAGTCATCACAGACAAAAACATTGGTAACTGAGATTTTTGCTTTATCCAATAAATTTTTCATCCACAAATACACACATAAACATACACAGCAACATACATGGACAAAAAACCAGGTAGACAAAGCAATATGTACCTTGTGTGAGTAGAAAGGTGTTGACCCAACAGCTAAATAAGGAATCTGCAAGTTCTGAAGAGAAGATTGAAACAAAAATGACTGCATCAAAGAGCATAACCGGCATCAGATAGGTCCAAACTTGTGTTCATAAAAGTTTGTAGCATAAAAAGGAATTAATTTCACATATATGTCATCTGACAAACTTGAGATAAATACCTGAGCATGTGTACGATATAATATTGCAAAACCACCCCATGTGGCTGAACTGGTATCCACAAGTCTTTGAATCTCATAGGCAATAAAATTTGCTTCTTCAATGGGGCTGGACAGCTCCTTAACACAAATCGGTTCCCCAAACGACTGTAAAAGTGAAGAGTAAGCACTTTTCAAATATAACTCTGCACAAACATTTCAGAAAATATGACAGACCAAACACCATTCATCTGCCAAATGGCCTCTTACCTTCATTGGGAGAAGGTTCAATTCCTTTGAGGATCCTGTTTCCTGTCTGGTAGAATCATTTTCTAACACCACAGATGCAACCTTCAAAATATTCCTTGATGAACGGTAATTCCTTATAAGCTGCAAGTAGGTCAAATAATTAATCAAAACTTCTTACCATGTTTGAGCTACATTCCGCCTCCAGAATAAAGTTAAATTAGAACCAGTTGTCAAGATGAGAAAATAATCACTCAAGTTAGATCAATCAGAACAAAGAAACATCTAATCTCCTTGTCAGTCCAATGATCTTACATAAAGGATTTAGGATCTTCACATAGCAGATTTAACTTCCTTTCATTTAGAATAAGGAAACTATTCTTGACACAATTTTTAACTTACCTCATGAAGCATTTGTTAAGCATGACCCCCAACCCCAAATGAAAACCAGCTTTGGCAATGCAACAAAGGAATTATCAAAAAAACCAACTTTGGCAATGCAACAAAGGAATTATCAATATTGCAAACCGTTTAATTGGTTGGCCCCACCCATATTACATCGTGACCACATTACCTTAGTATCTTGACAAGCCACATAGTGATATTACAACTGGCAATTATGCATATATTGCATGGCAAGATTTGAACCTGGGTGCCCACATTAAGAACCCAGGTTTTTAACACTTGAACTCATGCTATTTGATATCATAGTGAAAATGAATGAGCTATAATTTTAAATTCCATTGTGTTTACCCCATTGCAGCATGAGTTCCATTTTGTTAAAGAAAACAAGAATAAATAGCATATTCTTCTGCAATACGGAAATAGCACTTCATGTATAGAAAATTAGATTGCACATAGCATTACATATGTCATGCATTTTGATCAAATCATCAACCCTGATACCAAAACACATTTCAAACCAATCAAATAATATGACATTGTAATGTCCCCTTCCTAAGCAAATGTCTAGGACATGGAGATTAGCCTATTCACGGGACTCCTATAGGCTAATGGTGGTGTTTAGGGAGTTCATTGGGTTGGTGGAGCCGTTCAGTTGCTGCAAGCTGTCAGTTGCCGTTTTCCGAGGCAGTTTCAGATGAGTTATGCCTTACTATTTTTAGTAAGTACGTTTCTAGTGCACCGACTTGATTTGTAGTTGTGATGAGATGTTTTTTTTTCAGTCCAGGTGACCGTTTCGCTTTCAGTCGATGAATTTAATTCATAAGGCCAATATTATTTTATTTTGACAATATGGCGTTTATAGTTAAATTTATTATTTAACTTTTTAATGTTTGCTTTATGGTTATGTTTTAAATGGGGCCAAGAGACATAAAGTGGGCGCCCAACCTTGAAAAAGGTAAAACGAAATATTAAATGCAAATTTTATTTAAAAGGGGCAAAAGTGGGCGTGGGATTTGAAGGAGATATAAAAGGAGTTTTTTGGCTCATTTTATTTTTTATGCTATGTTGATTTGAGAACAAGGGTTTGAGGAGAAAGACTTGCAGCAGTTTGTGAGCAGGGATTTCGAGCTTTTTGGGGATGAAAACCTCCAGAAAGAACATTGTCTTCGGGTGTGGAAGATCACCCCTGGATGATTTTTGGCATTCTCATTCAGGGAATGCATTTGTGCATCAAGAGAGCAGATTTTCATTGTGTTGCAGAGTGATTTTGGGACTGTTAGTGATCATTAATGTTGCTGTTCATTTTCAGAGCTAGCCGTACCATTATTGCAAGAGTTTGAATCATTTTTGAGAAGATTGAAGTTAGGGTTTCATGCAAATATCTGGTCGACCTCTGTGAAGACTGATTTCAGCGCTCAAAGACTCCATTTTTCAGACATTTGAAGCAATTTTGAGGGCACTTCTTGCAGGCCGTACCAAATCAGACCTGGTCGTACCATCTGGAGAGGCACATGTGAGCTGGAAAGTGAATCGCTGCCTTTTTAGGCTATCCTTGTGCTTGATTTTGGGCGCCTAGGGTTTGTGGACAGATTGGGACCTTTCGTGGAGTGGAGAAAGTCATCATTTCAGAGCTGTCCATATTTTATGCACTTCTGTATTGACTGCAACAGGCTTCTGTTGATCAGAAATTTATCCGGGTATGCTCAATATTTGATGTAATTGAAAAATCTTTGTAAAAGTGTTCAAAATAACAATATATTGCATTATCCAAGTTTTGAGAGCATTATCTTTTAATTTGCAAAGTTGTTCATATTTTATTGCATTATCAACTTTTCAAAAAAATACAAAAAAATCATAAAAAAAATACAATTAAAACCCCCAAAAAAAAAACAAAAGCAAAAAAAAAGAAAAAAGATTTGGGGTGGGACAATACAGACATCTCCCAGGAAAACTAATCAATTGTAGCTCCATAACCTTGACTCTGGTTATAACTATTAATTTAACAATTATGCATTGGCAAGTCATTCCATCCAATAGTTGTGACCTATCCCTTAGACTTGTATTTCACCCCTAGATCATCTATTTCAGAATGGCAAGAATGGCATAAGAAGAAGCCTTTGGATTTAAATGGCGATGCCCTCTTATAACTAAATATTCTCAAGCTTCTTGGCTAAAATAAGCGTGAGATCAATAATGACATCTACAAAATGCCTTCCACGCTTCATATTAGCTTAAGTGTAATGAACGTTTGATTTTGACCTGTGCCCTGTTCCTATGACTGGTAGTAGGCAACTCCAAAAGGACCTTATGTCAAGTACCTGTTGGTTACGAATCTGCCATGAGGAAAGGATTTTTGATTAATGCGCCCAGATTCGCCCACCAGCATGAAAGGCCGGAAGGAAGAGATGCCTTCCGAGCCAATCTCCGGAGAAGGCCGGCTCCTTTTGGGGGGCTTGATTTAAGCTAAAGGGAACAGGAAAGAAATAAATGAACTGAAAGAAACAAATGTACAGAAAGAGATACAAATATGTCCAAAGGTTGGTGGGGGGGAACTAACAGTACGGGAACACACCAATCACCGCTACTTACTGCATACAAACACAGAGCATGACAAGGAACCGCAAAACCTAGGCGTACTTCCGATACACCAACAGCGTATGCACGGCTTCAATAGCTCCCTAGCAAACATTCCCTACAAGGAACTAACGGCGAGGGATCGTATCAATCACCGAGATACGTACACCGACGGGGGTAGAAAGTAAACCTAGAGATGTCGAGCCGGTATATGTGTTAGGTAGAGAGTTTAACCGCACGGCTTCAATGGCTCCCTAGCAAACATTCCCTACAAGGAACTAACGACGAGGGATCGCATCAATCACCAGATACGGGCCAGCAACGTCACACATAACTGATGGAACTGCTACCAAATTTATTATGAATGCTTTAAATAATGAAGTACAGAAGGTGCTTTAAGCAAGCAATGCTAGAGGAACCTGATCGCCAAATGCCAAAGTGAATCAACGAGCAGCGACACAGGTGGGCCTAAGGCATATAATGAAAGACAGCATAAAAGAATAAAGACAGTAGAACAGAACCAGGCATACAGATTGTATTTATAAGCAGAAGCACGGTTACAGTAAGCACAGTAGTTCCCTAACAAACATTCCCCTTCCACCTCTTACAATGAAATCAAAATGGGCTTTTATAGCCCGAGTCCCACCCGTTACATTAATGGGCACAGAGTCCCAGTCAAACATGAGCTGACAGAAGCGGCGAAAGAGCTGCAAATGCTGACCTTTTGTCGGATCGAGGCTGTACCCGCAACATGGTCTTCTCGGAAGGCTGGACGGCTACGTGGCGAAGTGCTTGGGTAAATCTTCAAGTCGGCGAGGCTTGCTAGTAGCTGGAGCGGTGAAACCTCGGATCAGCTTTGAATGAGGCTATTAACGCGAGCGGTGCGGGCAGCCCATGCTTATCCCTTTTGGTCGGCGGTCTTGGTTCAAATCCCGAGCTGGACACTTGTCCGATGATGGGTTATCTTTGTGTGACACATGCCCGCCTTAGAGGGCGATCTATCCATCTTTGCTTAGGATCGGGGCTCCTTGGGATGCGTGCAGAAATCAGTGCGATCGGGGAAGGCCTTCAAGCCTTGGTCAAATTCCGGGTTTGTTCCCCTACTGTACACCTGTCAAGGGCGCATTCCGGCTCTGTTGAGAAGTCGAATTGCGCACAGGCGAACACTGGTGTCTGCCGTCATATGGACCTGCTCCGGCATTTTACCTTTCTTCTGCATTGACCTGCCAGTCTGCCAGTGCAAGGTGCGCCCAGAAAGTGGGGCGGAGTCGGACTTCGCACCAAAACTGGGCGAAGTACGCACTTCGCACCAAAACTGGGCGAAGTACGCACTTCGCACCAAAGCTGGGCGAAGTACGCACTTCGCACCAAAACTGGGCGAAGTGCGAACTTCGCACCCAGACTTAGCCAATTTCATATAGACCTGCTGGAAAGCTGGAAAATCAACTGGGGAACTCCAAGGAAAAAGGGGGGAGAGAAAGAGAATGGGAAAGAAAAGGAAAGGGAGAGAAGGAAGAAAAACGGAAGGAGGAAAAGAAGAGCAGCATTGTTACAAAACAATATTGAAGACATTGCACCCCGTGCAAAATGTGACAACATTTCTGGCGGCTCGCGGGGTGTCGAGCTCGCCTCGGCGCAAAGAATCCATGCCTTCATCCTTTGGGTGCAGAGGAACTTGCCTCCCCTGCCTTTTGCTGCTCTAACTGTTCTCCTTGCGGCAACTGTTCTTCAGATTCATCTTTGTCAGTTGCCTCATCAGTATCTCCTTCTGAAAGGTCTCCATTTCCTGCTTCTGCCTCGCACATGCGAGTGTACGCCTCTTGGGCTGAGCACCAGGCTTCCGCTTCGAATGGCTTGCGGTCAGCTATGTCTTCTAATGCTCCGTGAAAAGCAGCGACCGCGTGCAGGTCGATGGTGAGGTATCTTTTCTCTAACTCCAAAAAATAGGAGCGGATCCTGGAATATCCGGACACCATCCGAGTGACTCGACTGTCTTGAATTGGCTCGATCCAGGTATCAATTTCAGTCATATCTGCTTCAAAGGACTGCCAATTCTTCTTTACCCGATCTAGGGTGAGGAGCTCGCCATTCTCAACAAAACCTGGACAACCAAGTTCTGAAAGAGCGTGAAAGGGGGCCAGACAGATATCTCTTTCATGTCCGAATGCATCAAGCATTCGTCTGGCCACTATCACCTCTTCAACTTTTCTGAAATATTTGTGCAAGGTCACCCTTGCACCTGCCCATTCTGCAGCGAATAAGGATACGGGGGAAAAAAAGACGCCGTCGCGCTCGCGCTCCTGAAGATTTATCGCCAGGTCCAGCCATTGCTTTGCCTGGCGCTCGACCTCCTCTACCACAGGCTTTCCCTGGGCAGAAACTTCTTGAATCCTGGATGCGAAGTCCAGGACTGCCATTGCCTTAAAGGTATGGGGCTTGCATTCCCTCAGCAAACCAGCCCTCATTTCCTTAACTTTTGTCTTTGAAAAGACAGCCGCTTGAGATGTTTTCTCTGCAAGTTGCGACTGTGCCTGCTTCAAAGACTCCTGGAGCTGAGAAATCTGCTCCGAGGCTGCTTTCTTTTCGGTTGCGGCCTGTTGCTGAGAAGCGGCCAGCTGGGCTTTGAATTCATCTGTTTCTCGTCGCGCCGCTTCCAGCTGCTCAGTGGACCTAGATAGGTCCTCTTCAAGTTGCCTTACTTTGTCCTGCAACGCGAAAAGTTCTTCCTGCTCCTCCAGACTCTTGACAAAGAGATTGTCAGCTTTGCGCATGATCGTCTGAATCTCATATTGTTTATCAATGTCGTCAAAGCTTTTCTCCTTTGTCTGGAGCACGTAGTCCGCCTTAGTCATTTCTCGGAGAGGCTTCTTCACTATTGGGATTATTTTCTCCGTTGTAATCACTCTCCTTCCGAAATCATATTTTGCGCGTTTTGCCGGGGCGGCTATCTCTTCATGTCTCCTCCGCTTCAGGTCTTGGCGGAAAGAGACAGAATACTCTACGGCTCTTGTTGCCAGGGGCAAGTCATCTGAGTTCTGAAGGTCGTCCATAAAATCTGGTTCCCCCAGCCTAGGGATCTGCTGAGACGTCTCTCCTGCGGGAATGGGATCAGGAGGAACCGGACAGACTTTGGAAGAATCGGTCGCTTGTGGGGGCGACCGGGAAATGGAAATGGGAGCGGCTGACACTGTGAGGGTTTGAAGCGGCTGAGGCGGAGGATGTGATGGTGAACGGACAGCCTCAGCACTGACCTCGGGCGAAGGGTTTGGAGTTGTGCTCAGAGAAAGAGAGACGTTAGGGTTCTGAGCAAGCCGGTCGAAAGAATGGGGACCGCTAGAAGGACGCGGAGACGGGGGGGAGGATGTGGTCATGGCTCGCCCAGATTGAGCGGGAGACCGAGTGGAAGTAGAACTGGGTGAGACTAGAGAGACAGGGACAGCAAACGTACCTGCGGGCTCCGCCTGAGCCGATGCCGGGTGAATGTCTTCGCTTCTTATCTCGGCGGCTGGCTTGGGGCTGCCCAAAGGAATTGCCTCTACGGCGGCAGGACGCGGCTGCGGCTGCGGCTCTGCGACTGGCTGCTGCACTATCAGGCTAGGTCGCCTGATTTTCTCAACTCTCCTCCGCTTCTTCTCTTCTGGAACAACTGTCGGATCAGGGGAAGGAGACGAAGCAGGTGCAGCAGGCACTGATGCTCCCACGGTAAACTTGTACCGGGGTTTGACTTGCAGAAGGTCTGCCGCGACCGGTCTGCTTTTTGGCGGCGCTGGCGCTTTTCTTGCCTGAGGAAGTGCCTCGGGCGCTGTCTTGACTAACTTTTTCGCCTTTTCAGGCGCCGCCTTAGGAGCCACGAACTGCATTGGATCGGCCTGGGTACTTGCTTGGCCGGCGCTGGCAGTTGCCGAAGTGTACAACTGTTTGGGAGGAGACCCACTTTTATAATCCTCAAAGGGGCCTCGAGGAACGTAACCTTGATATGCGAACGGCCGCCAGTTGTCATGATGCTGGTCATAGAGAACCGAGAAGTCGTCATCTACGGCCAGGTTTCTCCTTGTGGATTTATCGTGCTGCGTGCGGCATCTCATTTTCCAGCATTCAATAATCTTTTCTTTAGACCAGTTAAGGCCTGCAATCTTGGACAGAAATTTTCTGAACCCTGGAGATGAGAAGTGATGGTCCGGGTTTCTCTTGGGGTCATACGTCACCTCCTCGCAGTAGAAATCCTGCCAAGGGGGAGAAGCTTCCATTAATTCAATCTCCCAGTCAAGGTCCACATGGACCACGTCGCATCTATCTTCGGTTATATCCCGGGGGCACAAATGTGCAAACTTTCCCCTTATCCCATGAGGGTCATACTTCCAGCGCTGCGGCAGCAAAACCAGGCCAATCCAGGACAGCGCTTGCTCTAGGTAGACATGTTGTCCTACCTCAGTAATCTCAACGTTGGCCCAGGAAAGAGGGTATTGAAAAATCTGTCCTCTTTTCTTCCCTAGGCCAAACTCTTCTTCCACATAGTCCATCTGTCGGGCAACCTCCATCCCGAACAGATGCTCTGAGCACCAATAGGGCAGCAAATAGGGTTTGCCCTTGAATCCATAGATTCTGATCACAATCCCCTGCGTCAGTCTGAAAACGTCCCCGAGCTTCTGATTTATCAAAGCACTCGTCATTTCTCTCGGGGGACGGGGGATTTCACTTTCGATGAAGACTGACATGACGAATCCCAGAAAGTTGAAGTTGAACTTGTAGTAGGACCCTTTCCGGTATAAGTCATCCGTCCAGTTATAGACGGGCTGGGGTTCTCCCTTCTCGTTAACCTTCTTCAGGTTCAGGATCGGCATTTGGGGGTGCAGATGGTACAAACAAAGCCAGACCAGAACGGAACTGAAACGAAAATTGGTTGACTGGCGCTTCTGAATTTTCAGCAGACTGGAATGAATGGCGTAAGCCAGCCAGTCTGCCCAGTCGAAAGAGATGGGGCGCTTTCCGCTCCGCTGCGCCGCTGGTTCGTAAGATTCTCCACACGGGAGGCATTCTGCCAGCGCCAGCTGGTACGGGTGCACCAGCTCATCGGAGTCGCAGCCGAGGATCCATGCCAAGATGGTATATAGATACTTGCTCTGAAATTTCGCCAAAGGCATGGGGCCGATCGGCCATTGTCCGGTCGGAAGCGGGGCGCTCGGCTCCGAATTGAGGAAATCCCTCATTCGCTTGGTGTGCGTGAAACGTCCCGCTTGTTCGCCCGATTTATCTTTTCGAGGATGGTGCCGGAGTCATACTCCAGCCACGGGGCGAAAGCCGCTGCACGATCTCCTCGCGCAGAGTGCGAACAAGGGTTTGCCAACGGAACTGCAGATTTGCCGGGAAGCCGGTTTATAATGTCTAACAATTAAATCTATCAGCTCCGAGCACTGGTGGACAGGAGGGCACATGAATCTGAAGAGATTTGATTTGTACGCCGCTCCAAAATGATGGGAGGGCGAAACTTTGTCAGCCCAGCTCTCCACATTCGCTCGCAGCTGAGTTAGGCTCATGGAAAACGAGCCGTCCACATATCCTGCCAGGTAATTCACCGGAGGTGGTGGGGATTGCCCACGTTGTACCTTCTTCGTCCGGGCCTTTGACTTTTTCTCTGGCGGAGGATCGCCTTTGAAAACTCCTGGCCGCGGCAAATCCCCTGGTTCGCTGCTGCCGCTGGACTGCGCTGACACTGGCATTTTTCCCTTGTCCATCTCTCCGAGTCAGCAATAATGACAGGTTCAGGCTGTCTGCAACAAATTTCGCTATCAGAGGAATAATTAGCACTGTCCGAGGAATAATCTCTGCAATCTGGAATGTTGGCATGATTGTGACCCCCTTTTCTAGATAAAAACAGCGCCATTAATGCAACGCAGGAGGGGTAGGTCGGCTGAGTTAAAACCCTTGGTGGCTGCGCAGGAGAACGTTTAGGAAAAGACGCGCCCCGACAGACGTGCCTTGCTTTTTTAGTTGCGTTTTTCCTTGAAAAACGCGCGCAATCATTAATTCAGTGTTGGGGACTGCACCATGGCTGACGTTACTGCCACCATTTGGGCACACTGCTCAAGACAAAACCTTTGGCGCGGAAACCCAGATTAAAACAGTTACAAACGCGCCTTGGGCCCAGCTGGGACTTTTTGAGTTTTTTTTTCATTTTATTGAATGCTGCCCCAAACTGGCCCGGAAAAATGGCGCTGCCGGGCTTCGCCCGAAGTTGGGCGCGGCCCGAACTCGCGGGCGAAGTTCGAACTTCGCGCGGAGCGCGCGAAGCGCGCGTTGGAACCGTTCCATTTCTGCTTTTTTACTGCGCCCAAGGTTTGGGCGCAGTCTGGGTCTTTGCCGCCTTGGGCCTTTGAACACACTTAACATACCCTGCGACCTTTGGACTTTGAATAAACTGCGCTGTGCGACGCTGGGGCGGGTTCGGACTTCGGCCGAAGCTTGGGGCGAAGTACGAACTTCGCGCGAAGTTCGCACTTCGCACAAGCGTTGAGCGCAGCGCGCACTTCGCACGGGCGCTGGCCGAAGTCGGACTTCGCACAAACTTTGCGCGCAGTGCGTACTTCGCACGAAGGGTTGCGCAGTGCGGCCTTCGGTCTGCTTCAGTGTTTTCTAGGACAAACTTCGCAAGTCAGGCTTCGCTGCGAAGTCGGGCTTCGGCCAACACTTAGTCAATTTTTTGCTCTTTTTTCTCCTTTCTTTCTCTGCATAGCCGAACTTCGCCCCTCCTGCGGGGCAACGACAGACTTCGCTGCGAAGTCTGTCGTTCTCTCCCATGCCGCATTTAAGCTCAAAGAAGGAAAAATAAACTGAATGCTAAAACTGGAAACTATACATGCGGGGAAAAATAAAAACACAAGGCAAAATTTTTACAAGGAAGGGCCACTCGGGCGCCTTCAACAGCGATAAAGCTTCAAGTGGAACCCCTTCACGGGGATGGGGAGGAGCTGACCCTCCATATCCGAAAGTATGTAGGCATTGAACTGATTCACCCGGGCAATCTGATAAGGGCCCTCCCAGAGAGCGTCAAATTTTCCGTGATTACCCGGTTTTGCCTTGTATGAGTCCCACTTCAGCACCAGGTCCCCGACTTCGAAAATTAGGGCAGTGGTGCCTTTGGCAAACCAGCCTTTAGTGGCTGCAATGTGATCCGCGAAGGCCTGGTATGCACTTTCTCTGTCTTCTTCCAACTGCAGGAGTTGGCACAATCTGTCATCTACCGGGTCTCCGCTGCTCCTGTCTTCGTCAATCATCCACAGGGCGGGGATTTCAATGTGTGATGGCATAACAGCTTGCTTGCCATAGACGAGCGCGTAGGGGGACGTCTTGAGGGATTTCTTGAACGCAACTCTGTCCGCCCATAGCGCCCGGTTCAGGAGCAAGTGCCAAGTCCGCTTATTCTTTTCAATGGTCCTCCGGAGAATTTTCAGGAGGTTCTTGTTAGTAGACTCGGCAAGGCCATTCCCCTGCGGGTAGTAATTAGAAGACATCTTGTGATAGATGCCAAGTCTGCTGGTGTACTCCGTGAGTACAGCGCCTACAAATCCCGGACCGTTGTCTGTCACAATCGACTCTGGAACCCCGAAGCGGGTAATCAGGCTCTCAATGAACCTGATGACCGTTTCTTGGTCGGCGTTCTTGGTCGGGATCGCCTCCGTCCACCGTGTGAAATAGTCAGTAGCTGTGAGAATAAACTTATGGCCAGCAGAGGAGTTAGGAGAAATCACCCCAATGAAGTCTAGACCCCATTGCTGGAACGGAGCTTCGGCTTGAATCGGTTGAAGGGGCAAGGGTGCTTTTCTGTTTCGGCCAGCATACCTCTGGCATTGATCACATTTGGCGCAGACCGCATACGCGTCTGCGAACAGAGTGGGCCAATAGTACCCAGCCCTTATTATTTTTAGGGCCGTTGACCTTAAAGAATGGTGACCCCCGGGCATCCCGGAATGAAAATCTCCGAGGATCCTAGGCTGGTCAGATTTTATAACGCACCGCAACAGGATGCCGTAAATGTTTTTGAAGTAAAGCCCCTCGGGGCGAAGAGTGTACCTTAATGCACCTAACCGAAATCTCCTTCGTTGTGAGGCGTTCAGGTGATCGAGACATCTTCCGGTGCAGAAGTATCTCACCAGTTCATCTGTCCAATCACTCCCCTCCGATAAGGAGTTGGTTAGGTAGACACGTGCCGCTGTGTCCTCCCACTTACAGGCGGAGATGCCGGCTACAGCGCTTCGGGCCAATTCCTGACACAAGGCTCGGCCTCTGATAAGCTTGGTGGGCCGTACTTCGATGTCAAACTCCTGGATCTTGGCAATCCATCCCGCTCTCTTGTGACCCGGCTCCCCTTGCAAGATGAAACTAGCCCGCCGTACTTCGATGTCAAACTCCTGGATCTTGGCAATCCATCCCGCTCTCTTGTGACCCGGTTCTCCTTGCAAGATGAAACTGCGAACATCCGGGTGAATCACAAAGACAGTGGTCTTACTCTCGGAGACAAAGTGCCTGAACTTTCGAAGGGACTTCATGACCGCATGGACCTGCCGCTCTATAAAATTGTACTTTTCTTCGTGCGGCAGAATCACTTGACTTAAGAACGCAATGGGGCGCTCCTCACCGTCGTCTCCCTTCTGAGTCAGGACTGCAGCGTAACTTTCGGGTTCTCCCACTGCATACAGGATGAAGTCCTTGGAGTAGTCCGGGTTTATCAACACCGGAGCTTGCGCAATTCGAGCCTTGATTTCCTCGAAAGCTTGTTCTCTTTCATCAGTCCATTCGTAAGGTGTATCTTTCTTCAACAGTTCGGCCATAGGCTTGATCACCTGTGCGAAGTCCGGAATGAACTTCCGCACGAAGTTAATCTGACCGAAGAAGGACTGCAGCCCTTTTTTATCAGTGGGGGCTGGCAAGCGAACGAGGGCTTCTGCTCTGTCAGGGTCAATGGCGAGGCCTTCCTCGGAGATGACATGTCCCAGCAACTTTCCTTCCTTTACCGCGAAGACAGACTTCTTCGGGTTTATAGAGATGCCGAATTCTCGACAACTTTCAAATATCTGCCGCAGGTGCGAAACATGATCTTCTCGTCGGTGAGAGAAAACAGTCATGTCATCAAGGTAGATGACAATAATCTTGTTGAGCAGCTCTCGGAAGGCCAGGTCCATGGCCCTTTGGAACGTGGCACCAAGCAATGGATAAGCCAAACGGCATGCGTTGATAGGCGAACGTCCCCACTTCGTGGTAAACGCCGTCTTATCTTTGGTCTTCGTCTTTGACCCAAATCTGGTTGTAGCCGGAAAATCCATCTAAAAGTGAAAATATCCGGGCTCCAACAACGATATGCAAAATTTGGTCGATTTGGGGAAGCGGATAGTGGTCCCGGAGGGAAGCCTCGATTTAGGTTTCTGAAGTCGACACAGAGACGTATGTCGCCATTCTTTTTCCTCACGGGCACCAGATTCGCGACCCAGGATGAATGTTTGATGGGGTAGATGATCTTGGCCTCCAGCATCTTCAAGAGCACGGTCTTCATCATGGCATCAATCTTTGGATTTACGGCCCTTTGCTTTTGTCGGAACGGCTTGGCGCCATCCTCTAGCTCGATGGTATGCTGGATGACAGATCTGTCATACCCCCTCAAATCCTCGTAGCACCAGGCCACGATGTCGGGGAACTCCTGGCACAGTGATCTAATCTGCACCAGCTCCTCCGACGTGCAGTCTGTTCCGACCTTGATGGTTTTACCAGGTTCGAGCTCCAGGTCAGCATACTGCCTCGGGTCTACTTTGATCCTGTGGGATATTGCTCTGTCATTTCGATCAAAGAGACTCTCTAATGTAATCAGTCCTTTTGGGACGTGATTATTCCATAACTGTATCAACCCCTCATATTGCTCGTCATCAGGGTCTCTACCTCCGATTACACACTTCGTTAACCGGGAATGTGACGATCTCCTCGTCACGGCTGAATACCTGCCGAAGGTATCCCTATCGAGCACGAAGGCCCGTAAATGGTGTGGACCGGCTTCGGTTTACGGACGACGTCTTCGACCGAACGTACTGGCTCCAACGGACGCGAATATCCGCGTGCTTGTTTCTCTCACGCGATATTGCCTTAACGTTCAATGAGTCAAACGATTCCATCAGGTCCCAGACCCGATTGCGGTACGCTCTAAGATAGTGATGCTTAGACGCGCATTTATTCGTAACTTGATGACACACTAACTCGAATCTCCGAAAATTTGGAGATGCTTGATTCCGAGCCTTTCCGCCTTTCGCAGACCCAAGCACAGGGCTTCGTATTCCGCCGAATTGTTAGTACAGCTCCAGGCCAGCCTGTAGGCATAGTCCCTCTGGACTCCGGTTGGGGAAACCAGGAGGACCACTGCACCGGCGCCATTCTTGCAACGCGCGCCGTCAAAGAAAAGCTTCCACAGCTCTTCGGGTGCAGGTCCTACTTCCTTCGCAACTGACACGTCAAGCTCCTCGGGCTGCTTAATGGAATAACAGCCCTGCTCTGTCCCGATTACGGCATTAAAATCCCGCAACGAGAACTCGTCTTCAAGCTGTAGCACTTCGAGAGCTTGCTCGGTCAGTTCTACTGTCACCAGTTCTTCCTCTGACAACTGGACCATGCAGTCCATCTCTCCTCCGGGTATCTTGTCTACTAGAAAAGGGGAAGGCTTCTCATTGAAAATTTTCAGTCTCCTTCCTTTGAAGGGCACTTCCATGTGCGAGTAGTCTAGAGACAGGTACCCGCCCAACTTCGCAGTGAACTCCCGAGAGAGACACATGCCGAAGGGTCAAGGTCAACAATCACGACCTCTTGGATGACCACAATGTCGAGAGCTTTGTGCAGCCGGATAGGGATGTCCTTTATGACACCAACTGTCTTGACAGGGGTGCCGTCTAATTGCAGCACACCTTGGCTGCTCCGTGTGTATTCCATCCCGATCTCATCGCAGACGGCCTTCGGCATCACAGTCGAGGAAGCACCAGAATCCACCATGCAGTTGTGAACTATGTGCCCTTGCATCCGCAAAGACAGATAAAAGGGTGGCGGTCTGTTCTTCCCGATGGCGGAGGCTGTCAAAGG
Organism: Wollemia nobilis; assembly: GCA_028583015.1. NCBI lineage: Eukaryota > Viridiplantae > Streptophyta > Pinopsida > Araucariales > Araucariaceae > Wollemia > Wollemia nobilis. The sequence goes on from JAQPPZ010000523.1 coordinate 30,977,676, forward strand.
TTGAACCGGGACAGCGAGTCGCATCCGCTTGCCGTTCTTTATGTTCTTCGGTGATTCTTGCGACGGATCTACCCGGCTCGAGACGGAAAAGCATCGTACATGCCGATTCCGCGGGAGTCTTCTTTAACTCGTCTACAATGCTGTAGCCCGAGGTACTAGCTCCTTCTGCTGGTTTAGCCGGTTCATACTTGGTCCGGTACTGTTGGGTGGCCTCAACTCGCTGTCTCTTGGTCAGAGACGGGTACTTCAGCTTCTCCTGGGCTTGTTCTTTGGTTTCGGCTGGGGGCTGAAGTACAGGAAGCTTAGCGGGAGTTGGGGCCTTTGCTGGAGGCTTAGGCTGGAACAGCAACGGCCTTTGCTGGAGAAGGTTTAGCGGGAGCTTTATCTTTGGATGCCTTCTCCTGGGCTGTGTAAGGCCACAGCCGCTTGTACGGTGGCAGCCCGTCGGGCTGCGGTTTTTCTCGTCTCGCGTATACCTGCAAAGGTTTAGCCGCGTCCGCGGCTTTCTTTTCTTCCTTGGCGGGCGTCACTGGATTCTCTTCTGGCAGGGCAAAATTGGCCTCGCCGTCCAAGATCATGTACGACTCATCATCTTCTATAGTGCTGCCGGCCAAGGTCCGGATGTAGTGCTGGTGCAAAGTGCAGTCTTCCTCCGAATGCGGGTCATTGCACGTAGTGCACCAGTTGACCTGGTCAGGAGGACCAGGTGGGTCATCTATAGCAACATTTCTCGGAGGCGGACGCCTCTGCGGTTGGTTCTCTGGGGCTTTATCTTTTGTCAGCGCCGGTGGCGCATACGGCCTTCTAGGAGCAAAGTCCATTTGGGCTTGCTTCTTTTTCATAGCGGTCATGTCATTGGACATGGCATGATATCCGGAGGCCAAAGCCCGCACTTCTTGTAGAATCGTGTTCGCTGTCGGGAGGCGGCAACTGTGCCGGTGGAGGCAAAGCGGCCAATGGAGGAGGGTTAGAATAAGACACATACTGCGGGGGAGCAGGAAGCGCTGGAAAATGCGGAGCGGGAGGAGGCGGATGAGGGTAATGCAAGTGAGGCGGGCCGTATTGAGTTACGACCGGCGCCGGATTCCACTGCGGCTGGGGTTGCTGCCCTGAAGTAGACGGCACACCATCAGAAGCAGAAGGATACTGCGATCTGGGAAAGTCGGGATGGATCGGCTAACGCACTCTGGACGGAAGCCTGCCGATGGAGATAATGTCAGCTTCAGCTTGCTGGGCAGCTTCGTACAGTGCAGGGAACTCGTCAATTCGGGCGATCTTCGACGACTAGGCATATGTCTGAGTTGAAAGACCTCAGATAGTAGTGAGCAGCCATGCCGGCTGAAGGCCGAAGTTCGCGAGGTACCCGTTTCCAGGATCTCGCAAACCTAATGTTAAAATCAGACACCTCCTCTTGAGGATGCCTCTGGATTGCTTGGAACTGATGCAGTAGAGAGGTAGGATCAGCAGACTCGTTGCATCCTTTTACGAGCCTCCTGGCAAGCTGGGGCCACCCAGTGATGGATCCCTCTGGCAGCGATCTCCACCAGTAGAGAAGCTTTCCCCTCAGGGAAAGGGCCAGCAGACGGGTCTTCACACTTTCATCGGTGATGGTATGCAGTGCGGCCAGGGCAAGGATGTCCTGGATGTGCTCGTACGTCGTCTTACCGTAGCCGTCGTATGTGGGAATAGACTTTAAAGCAGCAGGGGGCACAGCTTGCTGACCGATCAGGGCCAAAGGCCCTGTAGAGTCCACCGCCGGGAAGAGATCATCGTCATTCGGCTGTTGATCAGCCATTTCTTCTTCTCCGTCGTCGGTTGTGTACTCGGTATCGGTACTTTCCGAGGATGCAGGATTTTCCTCTTCCTCGGCCTCTTCTACTTCGTACTCGGCTCTTCCGACCTCAGCTTCGGCCTCTTCTACTTCGTACTCGGCTCTTCCGACCTCAGCTTCGGCCTCTTCTACTTCGTACTCGGCTCTTCCGACCTCAGCTTCGGCCTCTTCTTGGATCTCAGCCTCGGCTTCGTCGAAACGAGCTCGCGGATCAGCCGGCCTGGGTATCTCGCCTCGAGCGTGGATGTCTAGTTCGTAGAACTCGGGCGGGCTTCTCGGATTTCTTGTTCGCCACCTTCTCGTGTGCATGAAGGTGACGGGACCGGTCTTCTAGACTCGGAGTATTTGATCGTGCGAGTCGCCGGTGTTCGGATTTGGAACAGCAATGAAGCGAACACCGGTGCTTCGATTCCGTCGGGGGTCGAAACTTCCTTGTCTCACCAAGAGCTCGAGAAGCCATCGGCGCCGGTGGAGACTGATCGAAAAATCTCTCGTCAGATGTGGGACCCGTGTCCCGCCGAGCGGGTCAGAAGAACTGTTGCGCTAGGTGGAAACTGGACGGGTACTCTTTCTTTAAATCGTGGGACAAGCGTCCCACCGGGCGTGCCAGAGAAACTGTTGGTTACGAATCTGCCATGAGGAAAGGATTTTTGATTAATGCGCCCAGATTCGCCCACCAGCATGAAAGGCCGGAAGGAAGAGATGCCTTCCGAGCCAATCTCCGGAGAAGGCCGGCTCCTTTTGGGGGGCTTGATTTAAGCTAAAGGGAACAGGAAAGAAATAAATGAAAAGAAAGAAACAAATGTACAGAAAGAGATACAAATATGTCCAAAGGTTGGTGGGGGGGGGAACTAACAGTACGGGAACACACCAATCACCGCTACTTACTGCATACAAACACAGAGCATGACAAGGAAATGCAAAACCTAGGCTTACTTCCGATACACCAGCAGCATATGCACAGCTTCAATAGCTCCCTAGCAAACATTCCCTACAAGGAACTAACAGCAGGGGATCGCATCAATCACCAGATACGGGCCAGCAACGTCACACATAACTGATGGAATTGCTACCAAATTTATTATGAATGCTTTAAATAATGAAGTACAGAAGGTGCTTTAAGCAAGCAATGCTAGAGGAACCTGATCGCCAAATGCCAAAGTGAATCAACGAGCAACGACACAGGTGGGCCTAAGGCATATAATGAAAGACAGAATAAAAGAATAAAGACAGTAGAACAGAACCAGGCATACAGATTGTATTTATAAGCGAAGCACGGTTCATGATAAGCACGATAGTTCCCTAACAAACATTCCCCTTCCACCACTTAAAATGAAATCAAGATGGGCTTTTATAGCCCGAGTCCCACCCGTTACATTAATGGGCACAGAGTCCCAGTCAAACATGAGCTGACAGAAGCGGCGAAAGAGCTGCAAATGCTGACCTTTTGTCGGACTGGGCTGTACCCGCAGCATGGTCTTCCTGGAAGCTGGACAGCTACGTGGCGGAGTGCTGGGTAAATCTTCAAGTCGGCGAGCTTGCTAGTAGCTGGAGCAGGTGAAACCTCAGATCAGCTTTGAATGAGGCTATTAACGCAGGCGGTGCAGGCAGCCCATGCTTATCCCTTTTGGTCGGCGGTCTTGGTTCAAATCCCGAAGCTGGACACTTGTCCGATGATGGGTTATGCTTGTGTGACACATGCCCGCCTTAGAGGGCGATCTATCCATCTTTGCTTGGGATCGAGGCTCCTTGGGATGCGTGCAAAAATCAGTGCAGTCGAGGAAGGCCTTCAAGCCTTGGTCAAATTCCGGGTTTGTTCCCCTACTGTACACCTGTCAAGGGCGCATTCCGGCTCTGTTGAGAAGTCGAACTGCGCACAGGCGAACACTGGTGTCTGCCGTCATATGGACCTGCTCCGGCATTTTACCTTTCTTCTGCATTGACACCGTCGATGCCCGAGTGCAAGGTGCGCCCGGAAAGTGGGGCGGAGTCGGACTTCGCACCAAAGCGGGCGAAGTACGAACTTCGCACCAAAGCCGGGCGAAGTACGCACTCGCACCAAAGCCGGGCAAAGTACGAACTTCGCACCAAAGCGGGCGAAGTGCGAACTTCGCACCCGGACTTAGCCAATTTCAGATAGACCTGCTGGAAAGCTGGAAAATCAACTGGGGAACTCCAAGGAAAAAGGGGGGAGAGAAAAAGAATGGGAAAGAAAAGGAAAGGGAGAGAAGGAAGAAAAACGGAAGGAGGAAAAGAAGAGCAGCACTGTTACAAAACAATATTGAAGACATTGCACCCCGTGCAAAATGTGACAACAAGTACCATCACAGCTCTAGTCATTTACAAGCCTGAAAGAGATGAAACTATACATCAGGTTGTAGGGCACCTTATTATCATAGACAACACAAGACTAATACGTATTGGCTGCTATTGAACAAAAATATCCAGCTATACAGCACTGACATTATCTATAAATTATTATTAGCTGATGTCTAGTTTAAAAAGGGTAACACTTTAATTACAATCTATTAAATGTTTATATGCATGTTCTAATGAAAGAAAGACTGCAGAGAAGGAACTGTATACTCAGACATGCCTTGCTTCAAATCCAACACAAAGTGAATCCCCCTTGCTACAAAAAGAAATGTATACACAAACATGCCTCGGATTAAATCCATCACAATGAGAATCCCCTTTCGAATACAGTGACTGAGAAGTACAGCCATTATGTTCTAAGAATCTAAACATAAGAACAAGGCCTGACACATCACATGACAGGCTCGCAAAGAAAACAAAATTCAGCACATCTGTGCCAGAATTGATGCCTCTGACAGTAGTTTTCCATACATCAACATATTGGAGATTTGGTAAAGTTTAAAATCATCATGAAAGGCTATTAAATAAAGCTCAATATGATAAATTGATTTATGTGATTAGGAATCACCATTATAATTGAACCACTACCTAAGTGAAGAAACACACGCTTATACTGAGAGGGGGCGGTGAACAGTATAAGCTAAAACTTTTCTTTCCAAAACAATAACTGCAATAATATGAATGCAATAATGAATCAATGCACAGAACGCCACACACACAAGAGACAGATTTTACGTGGAAAAACCCTTTCGGGAAAAAAACCATGGCAAAATATTGCTTTTATCACTTCAAAAGAGTTCGTAGGCACCAACCCACAGGAGACACCAATACCCTTATACAAAAACGTAGGCACCAACCCACAGGAGACACCAATCCCCTTATACAAAAACGTAGGCACCAACCTACGGGAGACACCAATCTCCTTGAGGCATCAACCTCAGATCTTAAGGCACCAACCTTCAAATAAAGATATGCAAAAGCTTGGAGAAATACTCCACAAGACTGCTACACAAATCCCATATAAAACTGCTCAAACACTTCATACACAACTGATCAACAAAATTACACAGGTCTGCTGCAAAACTACTCACAGATCTGATCAAAAAACTCGCTCAGGTCTGCTCCAAAAGTCTGATCATTAAAGGCATCAACTTCTGCTCACAAATATGATCAAACTTCGCTCAGGTCTGCTCCAAAATCTGATCATTAAAGGCATCAACTTCTGCTCACAAATCTGATCAAAAACTTTGCTCAGGTCTACTCCAAAATCTGATCATTAATGGCATCAACTTCTGCTTACAATTTCGGCCTTTAATGGCATACAGGACTGTTCACAATTTCGGCCTTTAATGGCATACAGGACTGCACATAATTCTGTCACAAGGTCTTCTTGGATCTGCACTCTAAGCTCTGCTCATCAAGATATTATAATCCCTGATATACCTTGCTTTTACTCTGCTCATGTATATCGAAGACATTCAATGAAATTCGTTATTTAGAAATAAACTATGGCCTTGTATTAATAGAGGAGGATGCAACTGTTGTCACATTTTTGCACGGGGTGCAATGTCTTCAATGTTGTTTTGTAACAGTGCTGCTCTTCTTTTCCTCCTTCCGTTTTTCTCGCTTCTCTCCCTTTCCTTTTCTTTCCCATTCTCTTTCTCTCCCCCCTTTTTTTCCATGGAGTTCCCCAGTTGATTTTCCAGCTTTCCAGCAGGTCTATCTGAAATTGGCTAAGTCTGGGTGCGAAGTTCGCACTTCGCCCAGTTTTGGTGCGAAGTGCGCACTTCGCCCAGTTTTGGTGCGAAGTTCGTACTTCGCCCCACCTCTGGGCGCACCTTGCACCGCGCAGCCGACGGGTCAATGCAGAAAAAAGGTAAAATGTCGGAGCAGGTCCATATGGCGGCAGACACCAGTGTTCGCCTGTGCGCAGTTCGACTTCTCAACGGAGCGGGAATGCGCCCTTGACAGGTGTACAGTAGGGGAACAAACCCGGAATTTGACCAAGGCTTGAAGGCCTTCCCCGACTGCACTGATTTTTGCACGCATCCCAAGGAGCCCCGATCCCAAGCAAAGATGGATAGACTGCCCTCTAAGGCAGGCATGTGTCACACGGCATAACCCATCATCAGACAAGTGTCCAACTTCGGGATTTGAACCAAGACTGCCGACCAAAAGGGATAAGCATGGGCTGCCTGCACCGCCTGCGTTAATAGCCACATTCAAAGCTGATCTGAGGTTTCACCTGCTCCGGCTACTAGCAAGCCTGCCGACTTGAAGAATTACCCAGCACTCCGCCACGTAGCTGTCCAGATTCCAGGAAGACCATGCTGCGGGTACAGCCCAGTCCGACAAAAGGTCAGCATTTGCAGCTCTTTCGCCGCTTTTGTCAGCTCATGTTTGACTGGGACTCTGTGCCCATTAATGTAACGGGTGGGACTCGGGCTATAAAAGCCCATCTGAAATTCATTGTAAAGGGTGGAAGGGGAATGTTTGTTAGGGAACTACTGTGCTTACTGTAATCGTGCTTCTGCTTATAAATACAATCTGTATGCCTGGTTCTGTTCTACTATCTTTATTCTTTTATGCTGTCTTTCATTATATGCCTTAGGCCCACCTGTGTCGCTGCTCGTTAATTCACTTTGGCATTTGGCGATCGGGTTCCTCTAGCATTGCTTGCTTAAAGCACCTTATGTACTTCATTATTTAAAGCATTCATTATAAATTTGGTAGCAGTTCCATCGGTTGTGTGTGACGTTGCTGGCCCGTATCCGGTGATTGATGCGATCCCTCGCTGTTAGTTCCTTGTAGGGAATGTTTGCTAGGGAGCCATTGAAGTCGTGCGGTTAAACTCTCTACCTAACACATATACCGGCTCGACATCTCTAGGTTTACTTTCTACCCCCGTCGGTGTACGTATCCGGTGATTGATACGATCCCCTATTGTTAGTTCCTTGTAGGGAATGTTTGCTAGGGAGCTATTGAAGGCTGTGCATACGGCTGCTGGTGTATCGGAAGTACGCCTAGGTTTTGCGGTTCCTTGTCATGCTCTGTGTTTGTATGCGGTAAGTAGCGGTGATTGGTGTGTTCCCGTCATTGTTAGTTCCCCCCCACCAACCTTTGGACATATTTGTATCTCTTTCTGTACATTTGTCTCTTTCCGTTCCTTTATTTCTTTCCTGTTCCCTTTAGCTTAAATCAAGCCCCCCAAAAGGAGCCGGCCTTCTCCGGAGATTGGCTCGGAAGGCATCTCTTCCTTCCGGCCTTTCATGCTGGTGGGCGAATCTGGGCACATTAACCAAAAATCCTTTCCTCATGGCAGATTCGTAACCAACAGTTTCTCTGGCACGCCCGGTGGGACGCTTGTCCCACGATTTAAAGAAAGAGTACCCATCCAGTTTCCACCTAGCGCAACAGTTTCTCTGCCACGCTCGGCGGAACACGGGTCCCACATCTGACGAGAGATTTTCTGATCAGTCTCCACCTGGCGCTGACAGTTCCTGAGCTCTTGGTGAGACAAGGAAGTTTCTCACCCCCGACAGAATCGAAGCACCGGTGTTCGCTTCATTGCTGTTCCAAATCCGAACACCGGCGACTCTGCACGAACAAATCCTCCGAGTCTAGAAGACCGGTCCGGTCACCTTCATGCACACGAGAAGGTGGCGAACAAGAAATCCGAGAAGCCCGCCTCGAGTTCTACGAACTAGACATCCACGCTCGAGGCGAGATACCCAGGCTGGCTGATCCGCGAGCTCATTTCGACGAGGCCGAAGCTGAGGTCGGAAGAGCCGAGTACGAAGTAGAAGAGGCCGAGGAAGAGGAAAATCCTGTATCCTCGGAAAGTACCGATACCGAGTACACAACCGACGGCGGAGAAGAAGAAGAAATGGCTGATCTACAACCGAATGACGATGATCTCTTCCCGGCGGTGGACTCCTACGAGGCCTTTGGCCCCGATCGGTCGGCAAGCCGTGCCCTCGCTGCTTTAAAGTCTATTCCCATATACGACGGCTACGGTAATACGGCATACGAACACATCCAGGACATCCTTGCCCCGGCCGCACTGCATACCATCACCGATGAAAGTGTGAAGACCCGTCTGTCCGGCCCTTTCCCCGAGGGGAAAGCTTCTCTACGGGTGGAGATCGGCGCGGAGGGATCCATCACTCGGGTGGCCCGACTTGCCGGGAGGCTCGTAAAAGGATGCAACGAGTCCGCTGATCCTACCTCTCTCTCGCATCGGTTCCAAGCAATCCGAGAGGCATCCTCAAGAGGAGGTGTCGATTTTAACATTAGGTTTGCGAGATCCCGGAAACGGGTACGTCGCGAACTTCGGCCTTCGGCCGGCATGGCTGCTCACTACTATCCGAGGTCCTTCAACTCGGACATATGCCTGCTCGCTGAAGATCGCCCGAATTGACGAGTTCCCACGCATTGTACGAAGCTGCCCGACAAGCTGAAGCGACATTATCTCCATCGGCAGAGCTTCCGTCCGAGTGCGGAGCCGATTCATCCCGACTTTCCAAGATCGCAGTATCCTTACGCTCCGGTGGTGTGCCGTCTACTTCGGGGCAGCAGCCCCGACCCGCGATGGAATCCGGCGCCGGTCGTAACTCAATACGGCCCGCCTCGGTTGCATTACCCTCATCCGCCTCCTCCCGCTCCGCATTTTCCAGCGCTTCCCTGCTCCCCCGCGGTATGCGTCTTATTCTAACCCTCCTCCATTGGCCGCTTTGCCTCCACCGGCCACGGTTGCCGCCTCCCGACAACGACATCCGAACACGATTCTACAAGAAGTGCGGGCTTTGGCCTCCGGATATCATGCCATGTCCAATGACATGACAGCTATGAAAAAGAAGCGAGCCCAAATGGACTTTGCTCCTAGAAGGCCGTATGCGCCGCCGGCATTGACAAAAGATAAAGCCCCGGAGAACCAACCGCAGAGGCGTCCGCCTCCGAGAAATCTTGCTATAGATGACCCACTGGTCCTCCCGACCGGGTCAACCGGTGCACTACTTGCAATGACCCGCATTCGGAGGAAGATTGCACTTTGCACCAGCACTACATCCAGACCTTGGCCGGCAGCACTATAGAAGATGATGAGCTGTACATGATCTTGGACGGTGAGGCCAATTTTGCCCTGCCAGAAGAGAATCCAGTGACGCCCGCCAAGGAAGAAAAGAAAGCTGCGGACGCGGCTAAACCTTTGCAGGTATACACGAGAAGAGAAAGACCGCAGCCCAATGGGCTGCCACCGTACAAGCGGTCGTGGCCTTACACAGCCCGAGAGAAGGCATCCAAAGATAAAGCTCCCGCTAAACCTTCTCCAGCAAAGACCGTTGCTGTTCCAGCTAAGCCTCCAGCAAAGGCCCCAACTCCCGCTAAGCTCCCTGTACTTCAGCCCCCAGCCGAAACCAAAGAACAAGCCCAGGAGAAGCTGAAGTACCCGTCTCTGACCAAGAGACAGCGAGTTGAGGCCACCCAACAGTACCGGACCAAGTATGAACCGGCTAAACCAGCAGAAGGAGCTAGTACCTCGGGCTACAGCATTGTAGACGAGTTAAAGAAGACTCCTGCCAGAATCAGCATGTACGATGCCCTTCTGCTTCCAGGCCAAGTAGATCTGCTGCAAGAATCACTAAAAAACATGAAGAACGGCAAGCAGATGCAGCTTGCTGTCCTGGTTCAACCTTTGACAGTCTCCACCACTGGGAAGAACAGACCGCCACCCTTTTATCTGTCTTTGCGGATGCAAGGGCACATAGTTCATAACCGCATGGTGGATTCCGGTGCTTCCTCGATCGTGATGCCGAAGGCCGTCCGCGATGAGATCGGGATGGAATACACGCGGAGCAGCCAAGGTGTCTTGCAATTAGACGGCACCCTGTCAAGACAGGTTGGTGTCATAAAGGACATCCCTATCCGGCTGCACAAAGCTCTCGACATTGTGGTCATCCAAGAGGTCGTGATTGTTGACATGGAGCCTTACTTCGGCATGTGTCTCTCTCGGGAGTTCACCTCGAAGTTGGGCGGGTACCTGTCTCTAGACTACTCGCACATGGAAGTCCCCTTCAAAGGAAGGAGACTGAAAATTTTCAATGAGAAGCCTTCCCCTTTTCTAGTAGACAAGATACCCGGCGGAGAGATGGACTGCATGGTCCAGTTGTCAGAAGAAGAACTGGTGACAGTAGAACTGACCGAGCAAGCTCTCGAAGTGCTACAGCTAGAAGACGAGTTCTCGTTGCGGGATTTTAATGCCGTAATCGGGACAGAGGAGGGCTGTTATTCCATTAAGCAGGCCGAGGAGCTTGACGTGTCCGTTGCGAAGGAGGTAGGACCTGCACCCGAAGAGCTGTGGAAGCTTTTCTTTGACGGCGCCCGTTGCAAGTGCAGGGGTCCTCCTGGTTTCTCCAACCGGAGTCCAGAGGGACTATGCCTACAGGCTGGCCTGGAGCTGTACTAACAATTCGGCGGAATACGAAGCCCTGTGCTTGGGTCTGCGAAAGGCGGAAGGGCTAGGGATCAAGCATCTCCAAATTTTCGGAGATTCAGAGTTAGTGTGTCACCAAGTTACGAATAAATGCGCGTCTAAGCATCACTATCTTAGAGCGTACCGCAATCGGGTCTGGGACCTGATGGAATCGTTTGACTCATTGAACGTTAAGGCAATATCGCGTGAGAGAAACAAGCACGCGGATATTACGGCGTCTGTTGGAGCCAGTGCGTTCGAGCTGAAGACGTCGTCCGAAACCGAAGCCGGTCCGCACCATTTACGGGCCTTCCGTGCTCGATAGGGATACCTTACGGCGGGTATTCAGTCGTGACGAGGAGATCGTCACATTCCCGGTTAACGAAGTGTGTGTAATCGAAGGTAGAGACCATGATGACGAGCAATATGAGGGGTTGATACGATTCACGGAATAATCACGTCCCAAAAGGACTGATTACATTAGAAAGTCTCTTTGATCGAATGACAGAGCAATATCCCACGGGATCAAAGTAGACCCGAGGCGGTATGCTGACACTGGAGCTCGAACCCGGTAAAACTATCAAGGTCGGAACAGATCGCACGTTGGCGGAGGCGGGTGCGGATTAGAGCACCTGTGCCGGGAGTTCCCCGACATCGTGGCCTGGTGCTACGAAGATTTGAGGGGGTATGACAAATCTGTCATCCAGCATACCATCGAGCTAGAGGATGGCGCCAAGCCGTTCCGACAAAAGCAAAGGGCCGTAAATCCAAAGGTTGAGGCCATAATGAAGACCGAGCTCTTGAAGATCTCGGAGGCCAAGATCATCTACCCCATCAAACATTCATCCTGGGTCGCGAATCGGTGCCCGTGAGGAAAAAGAATGGCGACATACGTCTCGTGTCGACTTCGAAACCTAAATCAGGTTTCCCTCCGGGACCACTATCCGCTTCCCCAAATCGACCAAATGTTGCATATCGTTGTCGGAGCCCGAGATTTTCACTTTTAGATGGATTTTCCGGCTACAACCGGATTTGGGTCAAAGACGAAGACCAAGCATAAGACGGCGTTTACCACGAAGTGGGGGACGTTCGCCTATCAGCGCATGCCGTTTGGCTTATCCAATGCTGGTGCCACGTTCCAAAGGGCCATGGACCTGGCCTTCCGAGAGCTGCTCAACAAGATTATTGTCATCTATCTTGATGACATGACTGTTTTCTCTCACCGACGAGAAGATCATGTTTCGCACTTGCGGCAGATATTTGAAAGTTGTCGAGAATTCGGCATCTCTATAAACCCGAAGAAGTCTGTCTTCGCGGTAAAGGAAGGAAAGCTCGTTGGGACATGTCATCTCCGAGGAAGGCCTCGCCATTGACCCCGACGGAGCGAAGCCCCTCGTTCGCTTGCACCCCCACCGATAAAAAAGGTCTGCGAGTCCTTCTTCGGTCGGATTAACTTCGTGCGGAAGTTCATTCCGGATTTCGCACAAGTGATCAAGCCTATGGCCGAACTGTTGAAGAAAGATACACCTTATGAATGGACTGATGAGAGAGAACAAGCTTTCGAGGAAATCAAGGCTCGAATTGCGCAAGCTCCGGTGTTGACAAACCCGGACTACTCCAAGGACTTCATCCTGTATGCAGTGGGAGAACCCGAAAGTTACGTTGCAGTCCTGACTCAGAAGGGAGACGACGGTGAGGAGCGCCCCATTGCGTTCCTAAGTCAAGTGATTCTGCCGCACGAAGAGAAGTACAACTTTATAGAGCGGCAGGTCCATGCGGTCATGAAGTCCCTTCGAAAGTTCGGGCACTTTGTCTCCCGGAGTAAGACCACTCGTCTTTGTGATTCACCCCGATGTTCGCGGTTTCATCTTGCAAGGGGAGCCGGGTCACAAGAGAGCGGGATGGATTGCCAAGATCCAGGAGTTTGACATCGAGTACGGCCCACCAAGCTTATCAGAGGCCGAGCCTTGTGTCAGGAATTGGCCCGAAGCGCTGTAGCCGGCATCTCCGCCTGTAAGTGGGAGGACACGGCGACACGCGTCTACCTAGCCAACCCCTTATCGGAGGGGAGTGATTGGACAGATGAACTGGTGAGATACTTCTGCACCGGAAGATGTCCCGATCACCTGAACGCCTCACAACTAAGGAGATTTCGGTTAGGTGCATTAAGGTACACTCTTCGCCCCGAGGGGCTTTACTTCAAAAATATTGACGGCATCCTGTTGCGGTGCGTCATAAAATCCGACCAGACCTAGGATCCTCGGAGATTTTCATTTCGGGATGCCTGGGGGTCACCATTCTTCAAGGCCAACGGCCTTAAAAATAATAAGGGCTGGGTACTATTGGCCCACTCTGTTCGCAGACGCGTATGCGGTCTGCGTCAAATGTGATCAATGCCAGAGGTATGCTGGCCGAAGCGTGAAAAGCACCCCTGCCCCTTCAACCGATTCAAGCCGAAGTTCCGTTCCAACAATGGGGTCCGGACTTCATTGGGGTGATTTCTCCTAACTCCTCCGCCGGCCACAAGTTTATTCTCACAGCTACTGACTATTTCACACGGTGGACGGAGGCGATCCCGACCAAGAACGCCGACCAAGAAACGGTCATCAGGTTCATCGAGAGCCTAATTACCCGCTTCGGGGTTCCAGAGTCGATTGTGACAGACAACGGTCCGGGATTTGTAGGCGCTATACTCACGGAGTACATCAGCGGCCTTGGCATCTATCACAAGATGTCTTCTAATTACTACCCGCAAGGGAATGGCCTTGCCGAGTCTACTAACAAGAACCTCCTGAAAATTCTCCGGAGGACCATTGAAAAAAATAAGCGGACTTGGCACTTGCTCCTGAACCGGGCGCTATGGGCGGACAGAGTTGCGTTCAAGAAATCCCTCAAGACGTCCCCCTATGCGCTCGTCTATGGCAAGCAAGTTGTTATGCCATCACACATTGAAATCCCCGCCCTGTGGATGATTGACGAAGACGAGGAGCGGCGGAGACCCGGTAGACGACGAGTTGTGCCAACTCCTGCAGTTGGAAGAAGACAGAGAAAGTGCATACCGGGCCTTCGCCGATCACATTGCAGACACTAAAGGCTGGTTTGCCAAAGGCACCACCGCCCGAGTTTTCGAAGTCGGGGACCCGGTGTCGAAGTGGGACTCATACAAGGCAAAACCAGGGTAATCACGGAAAATTTGACGCTCTCCGGGAGGGCCCTTATCGGATTCCCGGGTGAATCAGTTCAATGCCTACATACTTTCGGATATGGAGGGTCAGCTCCTCCCCATCCTCGTCAACGGGTTCCACTTGAAGCTTTATCGTTGTTGAAGGCGCCCGAGTGGCCCTTCCCTGTAAAAATTTTGCCTTGTGTTTTTATTTTTCCCCGCATGTATAGTTTCCAGTTTTAGCATTCAGTTTATTTTTCCTTCTTTGAGCTTAAATGCGGCATGGGAGAGAAAGACGGACTTCGCAACGAAGTCTATCGTTGCCCCGCGGAGAGGGCGAAGTTCGGCTATGCGAGAAAAGAAAGGAGAAAAAAAAGAAGAAATCGACTAAGTGTTGACCGAAGTCCGACTTCGCAGCGAAGCCTGACTTCGGCCCAGCCGAATTGCGAAGTTTGTCCGAGAAAAGCTGAAGCAGACTAAAGTTCGCACTGCGCAACCCTTAGTGCGAAGTACGCACTACGCGCAAAGTTTGTGCGAAGTACGAACTTCGAACCAAAGTCCGACTTCGGCCAGCGCCCGTGCGAAGTGCGCGCTGCGCTCAACACTTGGGCGAAGTGCGAACTTCGCGCGAAGTTCGCACTCGCATCAAGTTTCGGCCGAAGTCCGAACAAAGCGGCGAGCGCCGTGCGAAGTCCATCTAAAGATCAAAGGCGGCAAAGACCCAGATCGCGCCCAAACCTTGGGCGCAGCTAAAGCAGAACAGTTCAAGCGCGCGCTTCACGCGAAGTTCGTACTTCGCCCAGTTTTGGTGCGAAGTTCGTACTTCGCCCGAAATTCGGGCGAAGTCCGACTTCGCCGGCGAGGTCGGGCCGTGCCCAACTTCGGGCGAAGTCCGGCTGCGCCTAGTTTTCCGGGCCAGTATTGGGACGCGGTTTAAAGAATAATAAAAAAATTCAAAAACCCCAAGCTGGGCCCAAGGCGCGTTTGCACTTGTTTTAATGTGGGTTTCCGCACCGAAGGTTTTGTCTTGATCAGCGTGCCCAAGTGGTGGCAGCAACGTCAGCCATGGTGCAGTCCCCAACACTGAGTTAATGATTGCGCGTTTTTCAAGCGAAAACGCAACTAAAAAAGCAAGGCACGGCTGCCGGGGCGCGTCTTTTCCTAAACGTTCTCCTGCGCGGCCACCAAGGGTTTTAACTCAGCCGACCTACCCCTCCTGCGTTGCATTAATGGCGTTGTTTTTATCTAGAAAAGGGGGTCAGAATCATGCCAACATTCCAGATTGCAGAGATTATTCCTCGGACAGTGCTAATTATTCTTCTGATAGCGAAATTTGTTGCACACAGCCTGAACCTGTCATTATTGCTGACTCGGAGAGATGGACAAGGGAAAAATGCCTGTGTCGGCGCGAGTCCAGCGAAGCAGACGAACCGAGCGATTTGCCGCGGCCGGGGAGTTTTAAAGGCGATCCTCCGCCAGAGAAAAAGTCAAAGGCCCGGACGAAGAAGGTACAGCGTGGGCAATCCCCACCACCTCCGGTGAATTACCTAGCAGGATATGTGGACGGCTCGTTTTCCATGAGCCTAACTCAGCTGAGAACGAATGTGGAGAGCTGGGCTGACAAGGTTTCGCCCTCCCATCATTTTGGAGCGGCGTACAAATCAAACCTCTTCGATTCATGTGCCCTCCTGTCCACCAATGCCCGGAGTCGATAGACTTAATTGTCGGACACTATAAACCGGCTTCCAAGCAAATCTGCGGTTCCAGCTGGCAAACCCTTGTTCGCACTGCGCAGGAGACTGTGCGACCGACTTTCGCCCCGAGGCTGGAGTACGACTCCAGCACCATCCTCAGAAAAATCAATTTGGGCGAACAAGCGGGACGTTTCACGCACACCAAGCGAATGAGGGATTTCCTCAATTCGTAGCTGAGCGCCCCGCTTCCAGCCGGACAATGGCTGGCTGGCCCCATGCCTTTGGTAAAATTTCGAGCAAGTATCTATATACCATCTTGGCATGGATCCTCGAGTCGCGACTCCGATGAGTCGGTACACCCGTACCAGTGGCGCTGCGAGAATGCCTCTCGTGTGGAGAATCTTACGAACCGGCGGCGCAGTGGAGCGAAAACGCCCCATCTCTTTCGATCGAGCGGTCGGTGGCTTACGCCATTCATTCCAGTCTGCTGAAGATCCAGAAGCGCCAGTCAACCAATTTTCGTTTCAGTTCCGTTCTGGTCTGGCTTTTTCTGTACCATCTGCACCCCCAAATGCCAATCCTGAACCTGAAGAGTCTATAACTGGACGGATGACTTATACCGTAAAGGGTCCTACTACAAGTTCAACTTCAACTTTATGGGATTCGTCATGTCAGTCTTCACCGAAAGTGAAATCCCCCGTCCCCCGAGAGAAATGACGAGTGCTTTGATAAATCAGAAGCTCGGGGACGTTTCGAGCGACGCGGGGATTGTGATCGGAATCTACGGATTCAAGGGCAAACCCTATTTGCTGCCCTATTGGTGCTCGAGCATACGTTCGGGATAGAAGTTGCCCGACGGATGGACTATGTGGAAGAAGAGTTTGGCCTAGGGAAGAAAAGAGGACAGATTTTTCAATATCCTCTTTCCGGGCCAATGTTGAGATTATCGAGGTAGGACAACATGTCTACCTAGAGCAAGCGCTGTCTCGGATTGGCCTGGTTTTGCTGCGCAGCGCTGGAAGTATGACCCTCATGGGATAAGGGGAAAGTTTGCACATCCGTGCCCCCGGGACATAACCGAAGATAGATGCGACGTGGTCCATGTGGACCTTGATTGGGAGATTGAATTAATGGAAGCTTCTCCCCCTTGGCAGGATTTCTACTGCGAGGAGGTGACATATGACCACAAGAGAAACCGGGACCATCACTTCTCATCTCCAGGGTTCAAAAAAATTTTGTCCAAGATTGCAGGCCTTAACTGGTCTAAAGAAAAGATTATTGAATGCTGGAAAATGAGATGCCGCACGCAGCACGATAAATCCACAAGGAGAAACCTGGCCGTAGATGACGACTTCTCGGTTCTCTATGACCAACATCATGACAGCTGGCGGCCGTTCGCATATCAAGGTTACGTTCCCCGAGGCCCCTTTGAGGATTATAAAAGTGGGTCTCCTCCCAAACGATTGTACACTTCGGCAAGCGCGGCGCCGGCCCGGCAAGTACCCAGAGCCGATCCAATGCGGTTCGTGGCTCCTAAGGCGGCGCCCGAAAAGGCGAAAAAGTTAGCCGAGGCAGCGCCCGAGGCACTTCCTCAGGCAAGAAAAGCACCGAAGACCGCCAGAACGCAGACCGGTTGCGGCAGACCTTCTGCAAGTCAAACCCCGGTACAAGTTTACCGTGGGAGCATCAGCGCCTGCTGCACCTGCTTCGTCTCCTTCCCCTGATCCGACAGTTGTTCCAGAAGAAAAGAAGCGGAGGAGAGTTGAGAAAATCAGGCGACCTAGCCTGATAGTGCAGCAGCCAGTCGCAGAGCCGCAGCCGCGTCCTGCCGCCGCAGAGGCAGTTCCTTTGGGCAGTCCCAAGCCAGCCGAAGAGACAATAAGAGAAGACATTCACCCGGCATCGGCTCAAGCGGAGCCCGCAGGTACGTTTGCTGTCCCTGTCTCTCTAGTCTCACCCAGTTCTACTTCTACTCAGTCCCTCGCTCAATCTGGGCGAGCCATGACCACATCCTCCTCCCCGTCTCCGCGTCCTTCTAGCGGTCCCCATTCTTTCGACCAGTTTGCTCAGAACCCTAACGTCTCTCTTTCTCTGAGCACAACTCCAAACCCTTCGCCCGAGGTTAGTGCTGAGGCTGTCCATTCACCATCACATCCTCCGCCTCAGCCGCTTCAAACCCTCACAGTGTCAGCCTCTCCCATTTCCGTTTCCCGGTCGCCCCCACAAGCGACCGATTCTTCCAAGGTCTGTCCGGTTCCTCCTGATCCCATCCCCGCGGAGAGACGTCTCGGCGAGATCCCTAGGGTCGGGGGAACCAGATTTTATGGACGATCTCCAGAACTCAGATGACTTGGCCCCTGGCAACGAGATCCGTAGAGTATTCTGTCTCTTTCCGCCAAGACCTGAAGCGGAGGAGACATGAAGAGATAGCCGCCCCGGCAAAACGCGCAAAGTATGATTTCGGAAGGAGAGTGATTACAACGGAGAAAATAATCCCAATAGTGAAGAAGCCTCTCCGACAAATGACTAAGGCGGACTACGTGCTCCAGACAAAGGAGAAAAGCTTTGACGACATTGATAAACAGTATGAGATTCGGACGATCATGCGCAAAGTCGACAATCTCTTTGTCAAGAGTCCGGAGGAGCGGGAAGAACTTTTGCGTTGCGGGACAAAGTAAGGCAACTTGAAGAGGACCTATCTAGGTCCACCGAGCAGCTGGAAGCGGCGCGGCGAGAAACAAATGAATTCAAAGCCCAGCTAGCCACTTCTCGACAACGAGGCCGCAACCGAAAAGAAAGCAGCCTCGGAGCAGATTTCTCGGCTCCAGGAGTCTTTGAAGCGAGCACGATCGCGGCTTGCGGAAAAAACATCTCAAGCGGTTTGTCTTTTCAAAGACAAAAGTTAAGGAAATGAGGGCTGGTTTGCTTAGGGAATGCAAGCCCCATACCTTTAAGGCGATGGCAGTCCTGGACTTCGCATCCGGGATTCAAGAAGTTTCGCCCAGGGAAAGCTCGTGGTAGAGGAGGCCGAGCGCCGAGGCAAAGCAATGGCTGGACTCGGCGATAAACCTTCGAGAGCGCGAGCGCGACGGCGTCCTTTTTTCCCCCGTGTCCTCATTCGCTGCAGAATGGGCAGGTGCAAGGGTGACCTTGCACAAATATTTTAGAAAAGTTGAAGAGGTGAGAGTGGCCAGACGAATGCTTGATGCATTCGGGCATGAAAAAGATATCTGTCTGGCCCCCTTTCACGCTCTTACAGAACTTGGGTGTCCAGGTTTTGTTGAGAATGGCGAGCTCCTTACCCTAGATCGGGTAAAGAAGAATTGGCAGTCCTTTGAAGCAGATACGGCTGAAATTGATAGCTGGGCTGAGCCAATTCAAGACAGATCGAGTCACTCGGATGGTGTCCAGATATTCCGGGATCCGCTCCTATTTTCAGGAGTTAGAGAAAAGATACCTCACCATCGACCCTGCACGCGGTCGTCGCTTTTCACGGAGCATTAGAAGACATAGGCGACCGCAAGCCATTCGAAGCGGAAGCTTGGCGCTCAGCCCAAGAGGCGTACACTCGCATGTGCGAGGCGAAGCGAGGAAATGGAGACCTTTCGGAAGGAGATACCGATGAGGCGACCGACAAAGATGAATCGAAGAACGATTGCCGCAAGGAGAACGATTAGAGCAGAAAAATGCGGGGAGGCAAGTTCCTCCGCACCCAAAGGATGAAGGCATGGATTCTTTGCGCCGAGGCGAGCTCGACACCCCGCGAGCCGCCGAAATGTTGTCACATTTTTGCACGGGGTGCAATGTCTTCAATGTTGTTTTGTAACGATCGTTGCTCTTCTTTTCCTCCTTCCGTTTTTCTCGCTTCTCTCCCTTTCCTTTTCTTTCCCATTCTCTTTCTCTCCCCCCTTTTTTCCATGGAGTTCCCCAGTTGATTTTCCGGCTTTCCAGCGAGTCTATCCGAAATTGGCTAAGTCCGGGTGCGAAGTTCGCACTTCGCCCGGCTTTGGTGCGAGGTTCGCACTTCGCCCGATTTTGGTGCGAAGTGCGCACTTCGCCCAGTTTTACTTCGCACTTCGCCCAGTTTTGGTGCGAAGTTCGCACTCCTCGTTTTGGTGCGAAGTGCGCACTCGCTCGATTTTGGTGCGAAGTTCGCACTTCGCCTGATTTTGGTGCGAAGTTCGTACTCGCCCCACTCGCTCGGGCGCACCTTGCATCGGCAGATCGACGAGTCAATGCGAAAAAAAGGTAAAATGCCGGAACGAGTCCATATGACGGCGAGACACCGGTGTTCGCTCGTGCGCGATTCGACTTCTCAACGGAGCGAGAATGCGCCCTTGACAGGTGTACAGTAGGGGAACAAACCCGGAATTTGACCAAGGCTTGAAGGCCTTCCCCGACTGCACTGATTTTTTCACGCATCCCAAGGAGCCCCGATCCCAAGCAAATATGGATAGACTGCCCTCTAAGGCAGGCATGTGTCACACGGCATAACCCATCATCAGACAAGTGTCCAACTTCGGGATTTGAACCAAGACTGCCGACCAAAAGGGATAAGCATGGGCTGCCTGCACCGCCTGCGTTAATAGCCACATTCAAAGCTGATCTGAGGTTTCACCTGCTCCAGCTACTAGCAAGCCTGCCGACTTGAAGAATTACCCAGCACTCCGCCACGTAGCTGTCCAGATTCCAGGAAGACCATGCTGCGGGTACGGCCCAGTCCGACAAAAGGTCAGCATTTGCAGCTCTTTCGCCGCTTCGTCGACTCATGTTTGATCGGGACTATGTGCCCATTAATGTAACGGGTGGGACTCGGGCTATAAAAGCCCATCCGAAATTCATTGTAAAGGGTGGAAGGGGAATGTTTGTTAGGGAACTACTGTGCTTACTTGTAATCGTGCTTCGCTTATGAATACAATCGTATGCCCGGTTTCGTTCTACTATCTTTATTCTTTTATGCTTGTCTTTCATTATATGCCTTAGGCCCACCCGTGTCATTTGCTCGTTAATTCACTTTGGCATTTGGCGATCGGGTTCCTCTAGCATTGCTTGCTTAAAGCACCTTCTGTACTTCATTATTTAAAGCATTCATTATAAATTTGGTAGCAGTTCCATCAGTTGTGTGTGACGTTGCTGGCCCGTATCTGGTGATTGATGCGATCCCCTGTTGTTAGTTCCTTGTAGGGAATGTTTGCTAGGGAGCCATTGAAGCTGTGCGGTTAAACTCTCTACCTAACACATATACATGGCTCTGACATCTCTAGGTTTACTTTCTACCCCTGTCAGTGTACGTATCTGGTGATTGATACGATCCCAAGTCGTTAGTTCCTTGTAGGGAATGTTTGCTAGGGAGCTATTGAAGCTGTGCATACGCTGCTGGTGTATCGGAAGTACGCCTAGGTTTTGCGGTTCCTTGTCATGCTCTCGTGTTTGTATGCAGTAAGTAGCGGTGATTGGTGTGTTCCCGTATCGTTAGTTCCCCCCCACCAACCTTTGGACATATTTGTATCTCTTTTTGTACATTTGTCTCTTTCCGTTCCTTTATTTCTTTCCTGTTCCCTTTAGCTTAAATCAAGCCCCCCAAAAGGAGCCGGCCTTCTCCGGAGATTGGCTCGGAAGGCATCTCTTCCTTCCGGCCTTTCATGCTGGTGGGCGAATCTGGGCGCATTAACCAAAAATCCTTTCCTCATGGCAGATTCGTAACCAACAGCAACTCTTCAAATGCAAACCTTTCACCTTCTTGTTTTTGGTGCCCAAGAGGTCGGCCCACTCAAGAGACACCTTTTTGAATTTTAAATTCCAAAGAGACCTTTTGTTTCAAACTCCAACACGCATCACAATAATATTTAAATCTTTAATTTAAATATGTCAAACTTTGGCTGTGCGCCCCTCATTGGTGGGTTTAAATATTTAAATGTTTTAAAATCAAGTAAACCCTTTGATTCCTTATGGGTGGGTTTAAATATTTAAATGTTTTAAAATCAAGTAAACCCTTTGATTCCTTATGGGTGGGTTTAAATATTTAAATATTTTAAAATCAAGTAAACCCTTTGATTCCTTATGGGTGGGTTTAAATATTTAAATGTTTTAAAATCAAGTAAACCCTTTGATTCCTCATTGGTGGGTTTAAATATTTAAATGTTTTAAAATCAAGTAAACCCTTTGATATCGCCCAAACTCATAAGCAAACCTATAATTAAATCACCCTTGAAAAAAAAATATATCTGCCTTGAATAATTCGCCCAAGCACACCATCGTTTGCCAGCAACCAAGTCGGCCTTTGACATCAATGACAACTCGATAGTGAATAATTCTAACAATCTCCCCCTTTGTCATTGATGGCAACCCTGCAAAGAAACTGTCCTTTCCTGCAACAAGATCACAAGTTGATCCCCCTTACTGAAATTCTCCCCCTTTGACATCAATGGCAAAGGCTTCTCGGGGCTAAAGGATAAGGCACTTGACAACTCCCCCTTGCTAACTGCTCTAACTGAGACATTTAATGATGAGATGAGAGTGAAACTACTCCCAACTTACCTCTGATATACTCAAATGTCTGGGCGGGAACTGCCTAGGCGGATTTTGCTGCTGATTCTGTGCCATATTTGCGCTCGGATTCGTCGGCAATGGGGGCGGCAAAGTCTGGTTCAGCGAAACAGGGACGCCCGAAGCACCTGGTTGAACGTCAGGTGGTACCTGGGCGTCGTGACGATCTGGAGAATTTGGAGGATTCGGCGGGCAGCTATTCGCAGTGTTGTCTGGAGTCGGACTCTGCTCAACAACGACAACTTCCTGCGAGTACACCTCGTCCAGAGATATATTTGGCCTGACTATTCTGGGATGCTCTCCCAGGGCGCTAATGTCAAGCTCATAGAACTCGGCTTCTTCTCCTGCGTTTCTATCTCTCCATCTTGTACTCATGAAGGCGGGATTTACACTGGTCTTCGAGACTTGGAGGTATCTGAGTTCAGCAAAGTCGCCAGATGTTCAGATTTGTCGGTACTGAGATGAACACCACTTCTCAATGCCGCTTATATTGTGGAACAGTCGTGTCCCACCGGGCGTGCCAGAAAAAACTGTTGGTTACAAATCCGCCACAGGAAAGGGTTTGGTTTGTTTATGCACCCCTGACCCGCCCAACACCTTGAAAGGCCGGAAGGAAGGAATGCCTTCCATGCCAATCTCCAAAGAAGGCTGGCTCCTTTACTACACTAAGCTTGGGGTTTTAGATTAGGG
Source organism: Wollemia nobilis (assembly GCA_028583015.1). Lineage (NCBI taxonomy): Eukaryota > Viridiplantae > Streptophyta > Pinopsida > Araucariales > Araucariaceae > Wollemia > Wollemia nobilis. The sequence goes on from JAQPPZ010000523.1 coordinate 31,000,445, forward strand.
AACTGGAAAGAGATTGGGAAATTAGTGAAAGAGATAAAGGTTGCATAGTAGTAACTAAGGGGAAGAACAAACAGCACGATTACCTATCTCTATTCGAACTAGCAGCAATCAATACAAAGAATAAAACAGAAACTAACACTATATTTCCTTCCCTATGTATCCTCCAGGAGAATTCCAGATTCGCTCGATATAAGATGTTTAAATCCAGATAACAGAATTACAACAATCACATAAAGAGACGAGATTAACAAATAAAAACACAGGAGGCATCATACAAAGAAGAAATAGAATTAGAGCCAGGAGTTCTTAGTATTGATGCAAAAACTGAATACAATGGCTTTCTAGCAAAGCGTTCCCCACCTTTTCATTACAATGAACTAATTTTTATAGAGGACTGCACCTCTGTAGCATTACTAACAAACCCAAAATACTGTTGGGGTGGCTGGGATTTGACTTCTGTCAGGCAAAATAGCGCGGATCGAGAGGCCTCTTGGGAAGTGCGCAACTATGAGACACGGCTCACTCTAAGATTGGTCGTTGGAGGCCTGCATCGGCAGTTACTGTATTTGGTGAGATCTCTTCGGGACAGCGCCGCTCTGATGGGATGGCGAGAGGCTCCACACCTGTGTGCCATGAAAGTGCCTTGAATGTTCACCTACCCCTTTCTCTGGAAACGTGCCTATTGAAAGCAGTCCCAGCGCCCAAAAAACACTCCATGGAAGGTTCGCTGAAGAATCGGCCCGAATCGCTCTTGGGATGGCCCTGCAGGTAGGTTCGCCGAAACCACGCCGAAAGAGCAACTTCACTGGAGGGGAGACCCGACCTGCAGCTTCGCTGGGCCGAGAGAGGGCTATGTTTCGACAGTGTTGTTTTTGACTAAGTCCAAAATGGACTTCAACTGGGGGGGGTCGCTACGGACGGGCCTGAAGTGGAACTTCTCCAAAGGTGAGACTCGAAATGCAACTTCGCTCAGCCAAAGAGCAAAGGCGAGCCTAACTGTTTGCTTTGGAAATCATTCACTCGCAACGCCACTTCGCTGCAAATGAGCCCGAAGTGGCAATTCGACAACGTTATGGCCCGAAGTGGAGCTTCGCTATCCTCAAGGGCAAAACGCCCTGTTCGTGCCTTAGCCAAATTTTGCGACCGAAGCACGGCTTTTGCAATATCTTTTCAGCGAAGCTACCTCTTCCTCCAAAAGTGAGCAAAGCATCGATTTAGCTCCCTGCTTTGGCGAAGCTACCCTTTAACTATTGATCTTCCAAGCGAAGCTGCCCCAAACTTGAAACATGTGTAAAAAACGAGAGAAATAAATGCTCCTAGGTGCTCCTCAACGCCGCAGAGATGCCAGAGAAGAACCCTTACTGAATGTCGTTTTCAAAGGAGGAAGAGAATTAAAACAGAAAAAATATTATAACTCAAAATTTTACCCCTTAGGCAAAATGTGACAACATGAACTGTTGGTCACGAATCCGCCATGAGGAAAGGATTTGTCGTTATTGCGCCCTGGACCCGAAAACCAACATTGAAAGGCCGGAAGGAAGGAATGCCTTCCGGGCCAATCTCCAGAGAAGGCCAGCTCCTTGTGGGGGTTAGTAAGATAAGATGAGAGTGCGAGAAAGAGATAAAAAGCGGAAAGAATTTACAGATGTGATTGGAGTTGGGTGGGGGGAACTAACAGTACGGCAACACATCAATCACCACTACTTACTGCATTATAAGTACAAAGCATAGCCGAAACCGCAAAGTCTAGTATACTTTCTGTATAGAGCGGTGTACGCACAGCTACAATGGTCCCCTAGCAAACATTCTCCCTACAAGGAGAACTAACAACACGGCAATGCATCAATCACCACTACGTACGGTAACTCAAGCGAAAAGCAACCAAGAGATGTCAGATCCAAGTATATGTATTATGCAGAGAATTTATACGCACAGCTACAATGGTCCCCTAGCAAACATTCTCCCTACAAGGAGAACTAACAGCACGGCAATGCATCAATCACCACTACGTACAACAACTAAACTAAACACACAAACTGAAGGAACTGCTACCAAAAGTATTCTATGTATCCTCTAATTAATTAAGTCTAAGAATACTTGGCAACCAAATGCTGAAACGAATCAACAAGCCATGACACAAGAAACACGACAAAAAGAGAGGCAAGCATAAAGAATGAGTAGAACAGAGCCGAGCATATACTTTATATTGATAAGCGAAGCACAGCTACAATGGTTCCCTAACAGACATTCCCCTTCCACCACTTACAATGACAATGTGGTGGCTACTTATAGCATGAGAACCCCCCCGATTACATTAATGGGCACAAAATCCCAGTCAAACATTGGCTGACAAAAAGCCGCTATGGAGTTGCTGATGCTGACCTTTGTCGCAGCGAGGCTGCACCGCAGACATGGTCTCCCCGAAGGTCAGTGCGATTTATGGCAGCGCGTTAGGTAGAACTTCTCATCGGTAGGAATGCGGGTAGCTGGAGCAGGTAGAACCTCTAATCAACTTTAAAGGCAGCAGCTGGTATAAGTAGTGCATCCCATGCTTGTCCTTGTGCTTGGCACGTCTCGGCTCGGATCCCAAAGTTGGACACTTGTCGGATGATGCTGCTTGACACGTGTCTGCCTTGAAAGGCAGTCTATCCAACTTCGCCCAGAACCCGAGCGCTGTCGGATTGCGCAGGCAGAAAACAGCGCAGTTGGGGACGCCTTAGTCAAATTTCAAGTTTGTTTCCCTACTGCGCACCTGTCAAAGGGCGCACTCCGACTTCGCTGCGAAGTCGGGTTGCGCATAGGTGGAAGCTGCTTCCTGCCGCCGTACGGACTTCGCCCTGGGAAGGGGGCGCAGTCCGACTTCGCTGCGAAGTCGGACTTCGCCCCAAAACTTAGTCATTTTCCTGTCAGCCTGCCAGCTTGCTACAAGGTGCGCTCAGAAAGTTGGGCGAAGTCGGACTTCGCACCAAAACTGGGCGAAGTACGAACTTCGCACCAAAACTGGGCGAAGTACGAACTTCGCACTTTGTGTTCCTGCTGCGCTCCAACTGGAGGGCGCAGTCCGACTTCGCTGCGAAGTCGGATTGCGCCCTGGTACTTAGCCATTTTTTCAGGGCAACTGCTGTCATTTTGAGATCTGACTGAGGGGCTCAAAAGAAAGGGGGAAGAATGAGAATGTAGGGAAGAAAGAGAGAAAAGGAGAGAAGAGAAAGGGGAAAGAGAGGAAGAGGGAAAGGGAAGAGCAGCACTGTTACAAAAATTGAAGACATTGCACCCCGTGCAAAATGTGACAACATGAACCTTTCAAGGGCTTCTGATTTTTCTCTTAAGAATGTTACCCAAGTCATTCTAGAATAATCATCAATAAGCAACATGAAATAATTCTCACCTTGTAAGCTCTTTGTCCTCATAGGGCCGCATAGATCGATGCGAATTAGCTCCAAAGGCTTGGATGAAGAGAATTCCTTTGATTTGAAACTTGATCTCGTTTGCTTACCATGCTGGCACTGTGCGCAAATCGTGCTTGGGGGTTTGGCTATCTTGGGCAAATCTCTGACTGTCTGTTTGTTGCTTATTTTCACCATGTTGTCAAAGTTCAGGTGGCCCATTCTCTTGTGCCATAACCAGCTCTCATCCTCTTGTGATATAAAGCATTTTTCTCCCTTAATTTCGCTCAACATGTAGAGATTGTTTGCAGTTCTACAGGCGTCTGCAATAAGTTTTCCTGTCTTGGATTTCCTGATCTCACATCCATTTGGGTGAAATGTGAGTGTATGCCCTTGATCACATAGTTGGCTCACACTTAGAAGGTTGTGCTTCAACCCTTCAACATATAACACATTCTCTGTCCTTGATCTTCCATTATCCAGGCTCAAGGTTCCCTTTCCGACAATTTTGGCAGAAGCATTATCACCAAATTTCATTGTACCTCCATTTATTTCTTTGAGAGTGAGAAATTTGCTTTTGTCACCCGTCATATGGCTTGAACAACCACTATCAATGTACCATTGATTTCCTTCATTTTGCACATGAAGAGTTGTTTGTACCAACATAGACCTCTCCTTTTCTTGTTCCATTTTCTTTTTCCAAACTTTGGAGGACATATCCTTTTGAACAATTTGACCATCCTCCTTCTTACTTGATTTCGGAAGTTCAAGGAACACCGTTCTACACCATTTAGCTGTATGCCCAAAATTATTACATTTATGACAAATGATGTTGTAGTCCATGAGAGGTGCAAATGAATTGAAATTCCTCTTGGTGAAGCCAAAATCATTTTTAGCACGAACCCTGCAATTTACAGCTTTATGACCAAATTGGTTACATGAAAAGCAATAACCCCGGAAGGAATATTGAAACCTGTCTGATTGCCTTGGAGGATATGGCCGCATGGTTCTCTCATTGTTGTTTCTGTGATGGACCTTGGTCCATGATGATGCTTTGTTTTCTTCCTTCTTGATGCTTTCACTTCTCAACACATCAACATAGGTCTTAGGCTCTTCTTTAATTATTTTTTTTGATGCCTTTGTTCCTTTTGAGCTTGACTCCTCCTTTTGTTTCTTTTGACTTTCTTCAAAACCAAGTCCAGTTTTTATAAACGGAGATCTCTGTGCTTTGATAATATCATCCAAGATTTTTGTGCTTTTCTCAAACCTAATATTTTGATGTAGCTTATCATTAGATTTTTCCACTTCCTTCCTCAGAGAGACAATCTCATGTTCCAGTTTTTCACATTCCAACACTTTTGGCTTTAACTGCTCAGTCATAACTTCTTCAATTCGCTTTGCCTCTTCAATTTTAACTTTTAAGTCGATGAGATCTTGCGAAAACTTTGCCTTTGTCTTCTCATCCTCTTGTACTTGAGTCTTCAATCTTGAGTTCTTCTTTCTAAGCCTCTTCACCTCTTCAAGAGCAAAAACAAGTTCCTCTTCTATGTCAACTATGGCTTCCTCTTCATTTTCTGGATCTTTCTCCTTTTCTTGGTTTTCGACAACAAGAGCATCTTCTTTCACCTCCATAGCCATAAATAGGATTTCTTCTCTTTCACTATCGGAGAGGCTTTCATCACTGTTGTTGGAAGAACTGCTTGCTTCTTCAATATAAAGACTCTTCTTGTGCCTTCGATAGATCTTCTTCTCATGCTTGCTTTGACCGTGCCTCTTTTTCTTTTCATGATGATATTTTCTTTCCTTCTTTTTCTTGTATTCCTCTTCTTCTTCACTGCTACAACTTCCTGCTTGTGGGCACCTAGCTGCATAGTGACCAATGTTACCACAATTAAAACATTTCAAAGTATACTTACCTTTGTGTTTACTTGATCCCTTCTTATTCCTTCGCACAAAGTTGGCTTCTTCTCTGCTGCTCGATCCTTCACTTGACTCTGGTTCCTTATTCTTTGTCTTCCTTGAAACTTTAAACGCGGCCTCCCGTTTGGATGTTTGATCTTTTTCAGTCCTCATCTCATAGGCTGTAAGAATTTCGTGTAGCTCATCCATGCTTAAAGTTTTAAGATCCTTCATTTCTTCAATCGTCGAGACCTTCGCATCAAACCTCATGGGAAGTGACCTTAAGACTTTCTGAACAATAATATAGTCATCAATACTTTCTCCAAGTCCACGAATGGTGTTGACAATTCCATCAACACGGAGCAGATATTTGGCAATATTTTCCTCATCCTTCATCTTTAAGTCTTCGAACTCCCTCTTGTGGGTTGGAAGTTTTGCCATTTTAACCTTGTCGTCTCCTTCATATGTTCTTTGTAACTTGTCCCATATTTCTTTTGCAGAGGTGCAGTGCATGACTTTTACAAACTCTGATTCACATAACCCACTTAATATTGCATTCATTGCCTTGGCATTATGTTCAAATGGTTTCTTGCCATCTCGATCCGTGGGAGGGGTTGTAGGTGGTGTGAACCCATCCACAACGGATTGCCATATATCGTAGCCATGTGCCATCAAATAGGTTCGCATCCTCACGCTCCAGAAGGCATAGTTAGTTCCATCGAACAATGGAGCCCTAGTTGACGAAAAACCTTCTTGGTAAGCCATGTGTGTTCTTGTAAGATCTTCCTTCAAGCGGTTAGGCTTTCACGAAGGAACCTGCTCTGATACCAATTGAAGAAACACACGCTTATACTGAGAGGAGGGGGTGAACAGTATAAGATAAAACTTTTCCTTCCAAAACAATAACTGCAATAATATGAATGCAATAATGAATCAATGCACAAAACACCACACACACAAGAGACAAGGATTTTACGTGGAAAAACCCTTTCGGGAAAAAACCACGGCAAAATATTGCTTTTATCACTTCAAAAGAGTTCGTAGGCACCAACCCACAGGAGACACCAATCCCCTTATACAAAAACGTAGGCACCAACCTACGGGAGACACCAATCTCCTTGAGGCACCAACCTCAGATCTGAAGGCACCAACCTTCGAATAAAGATATGCAAAAACTTGGAGAAATACTCCACAAGACTGCTCCACAAATCCCGTATAAAACTGCTTAAACACTTCATACACAACTGATCAACAAAATTACACAGGTCTGCTGCAAAACTACTCACAGATCTGATCAAAAACTTGTACAGGTCTGCTGATCAAAAACCTCGCTCAGGTCTGCTCCAAAATCTGATCATTAAAGGCATCAACTTCTGCTCACAAATCTGATCAAAAACTTCGCTCAGGTCTGCTCCAAAATCTGATCATTAAAGGCATCAACTTCTGCTCACAAATCTGATCAAAAACTTCGCTCAGGTCTGCTCCAAAATCTGATCATTAATGGCATCAACTTCTGCTTACAATTTCGGCCTTTAATGGCATACAGGACTGTTCACAATTTCGGCCTTTAATGGCATACAGGACTGCACATAATTCTGTCACAAGGTCTTCTTGGATCTGCACTCTAATCTCTGCTCATCAAGATATTATAATCCCTGTTGTACCTTGCTTTTACTCTGCTCATGTATATCGAAGACATTCAATGAAATTCGTTATTTAGAAATGAACTTTGGCCTTGTATTTATAGAGGAGGATGCAACTCTTCAAATGCAAACCTTTCACCTTCTTGCTTTTGGCACCCAAGAGGTCGGCCCACTCAAGAGACACCTTTTTGAATTTTAAATTCCAAAGAGACCTTTTGTTTCAAACTCCAACACACATCACATTAATATTTAAATCTTTAATTTAAATATGTCAAACTTTGGCTGTGCGCCCCTCATGGGTGGGTTTAAATATTTAAATGTTTTAAAATCAAGTAAACCCTTTGATTCCTTATGGGTGGGTTTAAATATTTAAATGTTTTAAAATCAAGTAAACCCTTTGATTCCTTATGGGTGGGTTTAAATATTTAAATGTTTTTAAATCAAGTAAACCCTTTGATTCCTCATTGGTGGGTTTAAATATTTAAATGTTTTAAAATCAAGTAAACCCTTTGATATCGCCCAAACTCATAAGCAAACCTATAATTAAATCACCCTTGAAAAAAATATATCTGCCTTGAATAATTCGCCCAAGCACGCCACCGTTTGCCAGCAACCAAGTCGACCTTTGACATCAATGACAACTCAATAGTGAATAATTCTAACACTAAGATGAAACACCAAGCATGTGAATAATAGAATCACAACTGTAATGCCATTTTTAGTCAGCATAGAAAGGTTCAGGTGCATAGGTCCAGCAATGGGGATTAATAACTCCATTTAGTTTGTTATGGTCAGTGTTAGATGGAAACAAAGAAGAAGAAATTATATGCCACAAATTACCAAAAAGGTTCAAAGAGTCTGAACAGTACAATGAGCTAAGATAGAACCAAAAAAGGATTGCCAAAAGCATTCCTCGTCAACATTAGAACATTAGAATTCTGTAGGCACTGGTTCTGGACCTCAGAAAAAGAAATATTGAACAGAGTAGGAATAAGTGCAATATGCACTAAGCGTAAATAAATTGTAATGAAATGTAAATTCAAAGGTCTGTTAGTGATATATGTAATTTTCAACATGCAGCACCATGAGATATCAGATTTCAATATCCTTGAGGTGGTTATTCTATCTCCCAATGAGGTATCAGATCGTGGTATTCTCAGGGTGTTTCTTATTTTGTGTCAAACAATGAGGTAGCAATTCATGATATCCTTGAGATTAATTAATGATTAAATCCTACCATATAGCCATATCCAACCTCACTTCAGGGTTAAAGTTAAAAGTGAGGAATTGTGTATAAATACATGAACCGTCTCTTATTGCTAATAATCTTTTCAGTCCTGTGCATCTTGTAATAACTTGAAAATAAGAGCGAGATTGGCATACTAGTGTGATTCTTTTAGTTTATCAATTGTTGGGAAGTATCAATAAGCTTTGCATCTCTCTTTCATTTATATTGCATCTCTCTCAAGATAGCATTGTCAAGAGTATCAGCATGTCTTTGTCCAAAATAGAAGGCAGGCAGAGTTGTTTTCACACCATCTCTTCCCTCATTACGAGGGGGTTCTATTGAAGATCTTCCTTCTATACTTCCATATGTAAAAGGGACTCTATCGTACTTCATTGCACTTGCGCACACACATTGTCATCAACACATTCACTGTTCTTTGTACGTTGCATGATTCTCTTGCACCTACATGTTGACTCACCCTACTCTCATCTTGTCTATGTACATCTATATGCACATTATGGTTTGTCGATCATCCACCCTTATCACAATGACTCTTAGCCATTGCATTGTGTTCCCTCGATCAAGACTTGTTGCAGTGATGACACCAAATGTAGTCCAACTTTTATGTAAATGAGCAAAAAGTAATACACAATGAAATAAATCTACAGCAATTACAATAGTTCAAAATGGCAAAGATATTTCATTACTTTCTCAGATGGTACATCTGGAATAAATAGCATACCATAGCAACTCGTACAACCTATCTTTGAACAGCATAACACACAACACAAGCATATATGAACATGAACATCTACACATCAATCCCCATCTTGAGACTGGCCTGGATGTATGTGTATACAAAGGACAGTAATTGGAGAGTTGTTGGAACCACCTAACTGCCATGTACATCAATGTGTAACTACATGCATTAAGTTTTGAAATTACCCCCTGGTTTGATATACATAATTACAATGGAAGGGTGTCACGCACACATGCGACACACTTGTGTCGTGTACATTATAAAACAAACTACGAATATATACAAAACAAGTGCTCAAGGACAACTCATTGTGGTTGCACCTAAGTTAACACCATGTAGGTTTTGCCACCTAAACCACCCATACTACAAATGGATAATCACCATCTGTAGGAAGACTCGAATTCTACCATAGAGCTTATGCCCAACCTTTAGCCCTGTTGGTTACGAATCTGCCATGAGGAAAGGATTTGGGGTTAATGCGCCCAGATTCGCCCACCAGCATGAAAGGCCGGAAGGAAGAGATGCCTTCCGAGCCAATCTCCGGAGAAGGCCGGCTCCTTTTGGGGGGTTTATGTTCAAGCTAAGAGTACAGGAAAGAGATAAATGTACAGAAAGAACATACAAATATAGTTGGAGTTGGTGGGGGGGAACTAACAGTACGGCAACCAGCAATCACCAATACTTACTGCATTACAAATATAAAGCATGACTGAGAACTGCAAAATCTATGTATACTTCCGATACCTAAGCGGTGTACGCACAACTACAATGGTCCCCTAGCAAACATTCTCCCTACAAGGAGAACTAACAGCACGGCAACGCATCAATCACCAGATACGTACACTAACATGGGTAGAAAGCAACCTAGAGATATCAGAGCCAGGTATATGTATCATGCAGAGATTTTAACCGCACAGCTACAATGGTCCCCTAGCAAACATTCTCCCTACAAGGAGAACTAACAGCACGGCGACGCATAAATCACCACTACGGACAGCAACGTAACACACAACTGATGGAACTGCTACCACATCTAGTTTATGAAGTACATAAGTGTTTGGTTACGGCACAAACAATGCTAAAGGCGCCTGATCATCAAATGCTGAAACGAATCAACGAGCCATGACATAGGGAAGCGTAAAGCATAAAGCGTAAAGAAATAAAAGCAACAGAACAGAACCAGGCATACAAATTATATTTATAAGCAGAAGCACGGTTACATTGGTTCCCTAACAGACATTCCCCTTCCACCTCTTACAATGAATTCATGGTGGGTTTTTATAGCCCGAATCCCTCCCGTTACATTAATGGGCACAAGGTCCCAGTCAAACACAAGCTGACAAAAGCGGCGAAAGAGCTGCAAATGCTGACCTTTGTCGAACCGGACTGTACCCGCAGCATGGTCTTCCTGGAAGCTAGATAGCTAGGTGGCGGTGTGTTGGGCAGAACTTCATCTCGGCAGGTATGCGGGTAGCTGGAGCAGGTAGAACCTCCAATCGGCTTTAAATGAGGTCACTGGCACAGGGAATGCAGCCCATGCTCGTCCTTTTGCTCGGCACGTCTCGGCTCGAATCCCGAAGTTGGACACTTGTCAGATGATAGATGATGCTGTTTGACACGTGTCAGCCTTGAAAGGCAGTCTGTCCAACTTCGCTTGGGATCGGAGCGTCTCGGGTTGCGCGGGCGAAACGATAGCGATCGGGAAGGCCTTCATGCCTTAGATGTGTTTACGAGTTTGTTTCCCTCTGCGCATTTGTCAGGGACGCATTCCGACTTCGCTGCGAAGTCGGACTGCGCACAGGTGAAAACTGGTGTCTGCCGCCGTACGGATTTCGTTCCAGCACTTGTCGTTCTTCTATCAGCCAACCGGTCTGCCAGTTGCAAGGTGCGCCCAGAAAGAGGGGCAAAGTCGGACTTCGCACCAAAACTGGGCGAAGTGCGAACTTCGCACCAAAACTGGGCGAAGTGCGTACTTCGCACCAAAACTGGGCGAAGTGCATACTTCGCACCAACACTTAGCCATTTTTCAGGTAACTTGCTGGAAAGTTAAAAAATCAAGCTGGGGACTCCAAGAAAGGGGGGAAGAGAGAGAATGTGGGAAAGAAAAGGAAAGGGAGAGAAGGGGGAAGGAAAATAGAGGAAGAGGGAAAAAGAAGAGCAGCACTGTTACAAAATTGAAAACATTGCACCCCGTGCAAAATGTGACAAGAAGCCCTAGGCCTAATGCCATTGGACAGTCATGTCAATCTATCGCCATTTGGATTAGTTTTTTTTTTTTTAAATTGGTTATAAGGGATTGAAACGGGTCCACCCGTATTGCATCATCACTATGTAGTGGTATTACAATAGCTTGGTTATTATGCATGTACTGCTTGACAAGATTCGAACCTAAGTCTCCTCCTTGGATGTCGAGGAATTTTAACTAGTAGAGTTAATGCCAATTGATATCACCATTTGGATTATTTAGAATTCTTACATTGAGCATTTACCAGATGATCATAGTTTGATCGAGCATTTGATTTGAGCATGAGGTTCAGTTACATTCATTTGATGATCGATGGTCTTTAGTGTAATGGTATTACTTTGTTCAATTGGATTTTCGCCAATTGGCTTGTGAAGAATTGTCATATTGACCCTTGATGACTGTTTTTTTAGTTCAAAGTTAGTGAAGTTCTTTTAAATTTGTTGTTTTGTTGGTTCAAGATCATATTTTGTTGGTTCAATTGGGTCAGTATTGCAGCATATCGTCGTGTTAAATGATTAACAAGACAATTCGAAATAGGTTTTGTTCATGACTGACTATCAGTTGGATCAAAATCTCTTGGTTTATTTTAATTGGCTTTTGGGCTACATTCAAATTAGTCAATAACAACAGCAGCATATTGATTTGTGGATCATAGTGGAGATAATTCACATGGTTAGTGGTTGAAAATGATTACTTGTAGAAGGTTCAGAAGAGGTTTAACCAGACTCTGGTTTTTGTTCTACTCCGATTGCAGACTTGGTTGAAGATGTGGTTCATGATTTCCTAGACGTGTTCAAGACCTTTTGTTATGAGTCTGAAAAGTTTGTAATTTTTTCTTAGACATCATATTTATCATGCACATAGATAGCAGGCCTTCTAGAAGCCACCTCTTTTGAAATCATCAATGAGTTCTGTATCCATTTTCTTCACTAAGCTTTCAAGTTCTAAATAAGAGAGAGAGGAGCTTATATTATTTTTATTGTTTTAAACTATTCATCTTATTAACTACCTCATTTCCATTTGTCAACAACCTAAACGTTTTTCGAAAAAAGTCTCAATTTTGCAATGCTGTAGGATCATACTAGATCTTCATTGCATAATAAATTAAGACTTTATAATGGATGTACATAACATCACATATCACTCAATTATGAAAATGTGTAGACTCTATCATAAAATGAGTGCTAAGCAAGCCAAGTCATAAAACTAGACACTTTTTATAATTTCTTTCCATCGCACTCAAATTTCTGTTACATATAGTGCATTTCCATTTAACAAAGATTTTTCTTGAAAGTTAATTCATCTGGTTAAGATATTGCATTTCCATTTAACCAAGTGTTTTCTTGAAAGTTAATTCATCTGGTTAAGATATTTTTTCCAATGGTTCCAATAACAAAGGTCCTTTCAATTAGATTTTATACACCAATCAGTAGCAAAAAAACCAATTTGTAGCTCTCATGCGAGTATAGAGAGGATTTTAAAAAAAACACATCATAAGACCTTGCATTCTGCAAAATGAACAGTAACAAATACCAACTAGATGTTAAACTTATAAAAATCATCTTAGTTCATTAGATATTACATTTCTCAATAAATAGATTACTTGCGAAAAAAATGGTATGAACATGCATATATCAAATAAAGAAGGAACATGTCAAAGGTAAAATGAACTGCAAGAAAATAAAGAAATGGGAAAAGCTCATATTATTTGACATCTTGAACAACATATGTAAATATTTGCAAGATACCTTAAGAGTGATGGTGTTAGGAAAGTCACGTTCTAGAGCATATTGCAAGAAAGCAGCATTCGCTCCCCGCCATGCATAAATAGCCTAAAGAGATTCAACCATTTTATCTTTTATTCTTTAGTCATTAAAATTTCAGAAAATCAATTAAATAAATAAAATTGAAGTTCAAAACTTTTTCTAGAAACAGTTTCTCAAATATTCCCTTACTGACCTCTACACTCATTTTGCACTTTGATGCACCAATCAAACATAGTTCTTGTTGGTTACGAATCTGCCATGAGGAAAGGATTTTGGGTTAATGCACCCAGATTCGCCCACCAGCATGAAAGGCCGGAAGGAAGAGATGCCTTCCGAGCCAATCTCCGGAGAAGGCCGGCTCCTTTTGGGGGGGTTTTGTTTAAGCTAAGAGTACAGGAAAGAGATAAATGTACAGAAAGAGACAAATGTACAGAAAGGAATTACAAATATGTCCAGAGGTTGGTGGGGGGAACTAACAGTACGGGAACACACCAATTACCGCTACTTACTGCATTATAAACACAAAGCATGACCAGGAACTGCAAAAACTATGTGTACTTCCGATACATAAGCAGTGTATGCACGACTTCAATGATCCCCTAGCAAACATTCCCTACAAGGAACTAACAGCACGGCAATGCATCAATCACCAGATACGTACACTAACATGAGTAGAAAGCAAACTAGAGATATCAGAGCCAGGTATATGTGTTTATGTAGAGAATTTAACCGCACAGCTTCAATGGCTCCCTAACAGACATTCCCTACAAGGAACTAACAGTACGGGATCGCATCAATCACCAGATACGGACCAGCAACAAAACACATAACTGATGGAACTGCTACCACATCTATTCTATATATGCTTTAAAATGTTAAGTACAGAAGGTGCTTTAAACAAGCAATGCTAGAGGCACCTGCTCACCAAATGCTGAAATGAATCAACAAGCCGTGACAGGTTAGCCTAAGGCATATATAATGAAAGACAGCATAAAAGAATAAAGACAGCAAAACAGAACCAGGCATACAGATTATATTCATAAGCAGAAGCACGGTTACAATGGGCACAATGGTTCCCTAACAGACATTCCCCTTCCACCCTTTACAATGAATTCATGGTGGGCTTTTATAGCCCGAGTCCCTCCCGTTACATTAATGGGCACAAGGTCCCGATCAAACATAAGTCGACAAAAGCGGCGAAAGAGCTGCAAATGCTGACCTTTTGTCGGACCGGATCGTACCCGCGACTTGGTCTTCCCGGAAAGCTGGACAGCTACATGGCGATGCGCTGGGCAGAACTTCAATCTGGCAGTGATGCGGGTAGCTGGAGCAGGTAGAACCTCAGATCAGCTTTGAATGAGGCTACTGGCACAGGCAGTGCAGCCCATGCTCGTCCTTTTGCTCGGCACGTTTCGGCTCTAATCCCGAGTCGGACACTTGTCGGATGATGGATGATCTCTGTTTGACACGTGTCCGCCTTGGAGGGCGGTCCGTCCATCTTCGCTTGGGATCGGAGCACCTCGGGATGCGCGGGCGGAACGCGATGCGGTCGGGAAGGCCTTCATGCCTTGGTCAAATTCCGGGTTTGTTCCCTCTGCGCATTGTCAGGAGGCGCACTCCGACTTCGGTGTGAAGTCGGAATGCGCACAGGCGAAAATTGATGTCTGCCGCCGTACGGACTTTGCTCCGGCATTTTGTCATTTTCTGTCAGCCTGCCAGCCTGTCAATCTGCCAGTTGCAAGGTGCGCCCAAAAGAGGGGCGAAGTCGGACTTCGCACCAAAACTGGGCGAAGTGCGCACTTCGCACCTAGACTGGGCGAAGTGCGCACTTCGCACCCAGACTGGGCGAAGTGCGCACTTCGCACCAACACTTAGCCATTTTTCAGGTAACTTGCTGGGAAGTTGAAAAAATCAACTGGGGGACTCCAAGAAAGGGGGGAAAGAAAGAGAATGCGGGAAAGAAAAGGAAAGGGAGAGAAGAAGGAAGAAAAATGGAGGAAGAGGGAAAAGAAGAGCAGCACTGTTACAACACTGAAGACATTGCACCCCGTGCAAAATGTGACAACATTTCTGGCGGCTCGCGAGGTGTCGAGCTCGCCTCGGCGCAAAGAATCCATGCCTTCATCCTTTGGGTGCAGAGGAACTTGCCTCCCCTGCCTTTTGCTGCTCTAGTTGTTCGCCTCCGTGGCAACTTGTTCTTCGATTCATCTTTGTCGGCTTGCCCCCTCGGAGTTACCCTCCGAAAGCTCTCCATCTCCTGCTTCTGCTTCGCGAATGCGATCGTATGCGGCCTGGGCTGGGCGCCAAGCTTCTGCTTCGAATGGCCGGCGGTCAGTCGCTTCTTCTAATGCTGCATGGAAAGCAGCGACCGCGTGCAGGTCGATGGTGAGGTATCTTTTTCTAACTCCTGGAAGTAGGAGCGGATCTTGGAATATTTGGCCACCATCTGAGTGACCTGACTGTCTTGAATTGGCTCAGCCCAGCTGTCAATTTCAGCTGTATCTGCTTCGAAGGACTGCCAATTCCTTTTCACCCGATCTAGGGTGAGGAGCTCGCCATTTTCAACAAAACCTGGGCACCCAAGTTCTGAAAGAGCGCGAAAGGGAGCCAGACAGATATCTCTTTCATGTCCGAATGCATCTAGCATTCGTCTGGCAACTCTCACCTCTTCAACTTTTTTGAAATATTTGTGCAAGGTCACCCTTGCACCTGCCCATTCTGCAACGAATGAGGACACGGGAGAAAATTGGAGGCCGTTGCGCTCGCGCTCCTGAAGATTTACCGCCAGGTCCAGCCATTGCTTCGCCTGGCGCTCGGCCTCCTCTACCACAGGCTTTCCCTGGGCAGAAACTTCTTGAATTTTGGATGCAAAATCCAGAACTGCCATCGCCTTGTAGGTGTGGGGCTTGCATTCCCGCAGCAAACCAGCCCTCATCTCCTTAACCTTTGTCTTTGAAAAGACCGTCGCTTGAGATGCTCTCTCTGCAAGTTGCGACTGCGCCCGCTTCAAAGACTCCTGGAGCTGAGAAATCTGCTCCGAGGCTGCTTTCCTTTCGGTTGCGGCTTGTTGCTGAGAAGCGGCCAGCTGGGCTTTGAGTTCATCTATTTCTAGCCGCGCCGCTTCCAGTTGCTCAGTGGACCTAGAGAGGTCCTCTTCAAGCTGCCTTGTTTTATCCTGCAACCCGAAAAGTTCTTCCTGCTCCTCCAGACTTTTGACAAAGAGATTATCAGCTTTGCGCATGATCGACTGAATCTCATATTGCTTGTTAATGTCGTCAAAGCTCTTCTCCTTTGTCTAGAGCTCGTAGTCCGCCCTGGTAATTTCTCGGAGAGGTTTCTTTACTTTTGGGATTATTTTCTCTGTTGTAATCACTCTCCTCCCGAAATCGTACTTTGCGCGTTTTACCGGGGCGGCTATCTCTTCATGTCTCCTCCGCTTCAGGTCCTAGAGGAAAGAGACAGTACACTCTACAGCTCTCGTTGCCAGGGGCAAGTCGTCTGTATTCTGGAGGTCGTTCATGAAATCCGGTTCCCCCAGCCTAGGGTTCTGCTGAGACGTCTCTCCTGCGGGGATGGGATCAGGAGGACCCAGACAAACCTTGGAAGAATCGGTCGCTTGTGGGGGTGACCGGGAAATGGAGATGGGAGCGGCTGATACTGCGAGGGTTTGAAGCGGCTGAGACGGAGGATGTGACGGTGAATGGACAGCCTCAGCACTAACCTCAGGCGAAGGGTTTGGAGTTGTGCTCAGAGAAAGAGAAACGTTAGGGTTCTGAGCAAACTGATCAAAAGAATGGGGGCCGCTAGAAGGATGGCGTGGAGACGGGGAAGGGGATGCGGCCATAACTTGCTCGGATTGAGCGGGAGACGGAGTGGGAGTAGGACTGGGTGAGACTAAGGAGACAGGGGCAGCAAACGTACTTGCGGGCTCCGCTTGAGCCGCTGCCGGGTGGATGTCTTCGCTTCTGGTCTCGGCGGCTGGCTTGGGACTACCCAGAGAAACTGTCTTTGCGGTGGCAGGACGCGACTGCGGCTCTGCAACTGGTCGCACTATCAAGCTAGGTCGCCTGATTTTCTCAACTCTCTTCCACTTCTTCTCTTCGGGAATAACGGTTGGATCAGGGGAAGGAGATGAAGCAGGTGCAGCAGGCGCTGAGGCTTCCACGGTGAACTTGTACCGGGGTTTGACTTGCAGAAGGTGCCGCCATAGCGGTCCGCCTTCTGACGGCGCTGGCGTTTTTCGTGCTTGAGGGATTGCCTCGGGCGTTGCCTTGACCAACTCTTTCGCCTTCTCAGGCGCCGTCTTGGAAGCCACGGGCCGCATTGGATCGACCTGGAAGTCTGCTGGGCCCACGCTGGTAGTTGCTGAAGTGTACAACTGTTGGGAGGGAGACCCTCCTTTATAGCCTTCAAAGGGACCTCGGGGAACGTAACCTTGATATGCGAACGGCCGCCAGCTGTCATGATGCTGGTCATAGAGAACCGAAAAGTCGTCATCTACGGCCAGGTTTCTCCTTGTGGATTTGTCGTGCTATGTGCGGCATCTCATCTTCCAGCATTCAGTGATCTTTTCTTTAGACCAGTTAAGGCCTGCTATCTTGGATAGAAATTTTTTGAACCCTGGAGATGAAAACTGATGGTCTGGATTTCGCTTGGGGTCGTATGTCACCTCCTCGCAGTAGAAATCCTGCCAGGGAGGAGAAGCTTCCATCAATTTTATTTCCTAGTCAAGATCCACATGGACCACGTCGCATTTATCTTCAGTTATATCTGCCCGGGGGCAGAGATGCGCAAACTTTCCCCTTATTCCATATGGGTCATACTTCCAGCGCTGCGGCAACAAAACCAGAGCCAACTGCAGGAAAGCTCCTGTTCAAGGTAGACATGTCTGTCCTACCTCAAAAATCTCAACATTTGCCCGGGAAAGAGGGTATTGAAAAATCTGTCCTCTCTTTTTTCCTAGGCCGAACTCCTCTTCAACATAGTCCATTTGTCGGGCAATCTCCATCCCGAACGGATGCTCCGAGCACCAGTAGGGCAACAAATGGGGTTTGACCTTGAATCCGTAGATTCTGACCACAATTCCCTGCGTCAGTCTGAAAACGTCCCCGAGCTTCTGATTTATCAAAGCGCTTGTCATTTCTCTCGGGGGACGGGGGATTTCGCTTTCACTGAAGACTGACATGACGAATCCCAGAAAGTTGAAGTTGAACTTGTAGTAGGACCCTTTCCAGTATAAGTCATCCGTCCAGTTATAGACGGGTTGTGGTTCCCCCCTCTCGTTGACCTTCTTCAGGTTCAGGATCGGCATTTGGGGGTGCAGGTGGTACAAACAAAGCCGAGCTAGAACGTAATCCGAAACGAAATCGGTAGATCGCCTCTTCTCGGATTTTTGCCAGTCGGAATGAACGGCGTAAGCCAGCCCGTCTGCTCGATCGAAAGAGATGGGACGCTTCCCACTTCTCTCGTGTCGCCGGTTCATAGGATTCTCCACATAGGAGACATTCTGCCGCGCTAGTCAGTACGGTCGTACCAGACTCATCGGAATCGCAGCCAAGAATAGATGCCAAAATAATGTACAAGTATTTGTTCTGGAATTGTGCCAAGGGCATGGGGCCGGTTAGCACTCGTCCAGTAGCAAGCGGGGCGTTCAGCTCTGAATTGAGGAAATCCCTCATCCGTTTTGTTGGCGCGAAACGTCCCGCCTGCTCGCCCAAATTTATCTTTCGGAGAATGGCGTTGGAGTCATACTCCAACCCTGGGGCGAAAAGCCGGTCGGATCGATCTCCTGCGCAAGTGCGAACAAGGGTTTACCGCTGGAGCTGCAAATTTGCCATGAAGCTGGTTTGTAGTGTCTGACAATTAGGTCTACCAGTTCCGGGCATTGGTGGACAGGAGGGCACAAGAATCTGAAAAGGTTGGATTTGTACGCCGCTCCGAAATGGTGGGAGGGCGAAACTTTGTCAGCCCAACTTTCCACACTTTCCCGCAGCTTCGTTAGGCTCATAGAAAAAGAGCCGTCCTTGTATCCCGACAAATAATTCACCGGAGGTGGTGGGGCTTGCCCACGCTGTACTTTTTTCGTCCGGGACTTTGACCTTCTTTCTGGCGGGGTTTCACTTCTGAAAATGCCCGGCCGCGGTAAATCCTTTGGTTCGCCACTTTCACTGGACTGCGCTGACACTGGCATCTTTCCTCTGTCCATCTCTCCGAATCAGCAATAATTGCAAGTTCAAGGCGTCTGCAGCAGATTTCGCTGTCACAGGAATAATTTGCACTGTCCGAGGAATAATCTGCATAGTCTGGAATGTTTAAAAACATTTGACCCCCTTTTCTAGATAAAGACAGCGCCATTAATGCCGCGCAGGAGGAGGTAGGTCGGCTGAGTTAAGGCTCTTTGGTGGCTGCGCAAGAGAATGTTTGCAAAAAACGCGCTCCGACAGACGTGCCATGCTCTCTTGCTTGCACTTTCGTTGAGGAACGTGCAATCATTCACTCTGCTTTGGACGCTGCGCAATGGCTGACGTCACTGCCGGAGCACGGGCACACTGCTCAAGAAAGAATCATTGGTGCGAAAACCCACTTTGGAACGGCTACAAACGCGCCTTGGGCCCAGCTAAGACTTTTTTGAATTTTTTATTCATTTTTTAAACGCTGCCCCAAACTGGCCCAGAAAAGGAGGCGCTGCCGGACTTCGCCCAAAGTTGGGCGCGGCCCGACTTCGCCGGCGAAGTCGGACTTCGCTCGAATTTCGGGCGAAGTCGGACTTCGCCCGAATTTCGGGCGAAGTCGGACTTCGCCCGAATTTCGGGCGGTTCGAACTTCCGCGCAAGTGCGCGCTTGAACTCGTTTTGCTTTTTTTCTTGCTGTGCCCAAGGTTTGGGCGCAGTCCGGGTCCTTTGCAACCTTCGGGCCTTTGACCACACTTATCATTTTCTTTAGACTGATCTTGGACAAGCCGCGCAGTGCAAACACTGAGGTGAGTTTGGACTTCGGCCGAAGTTGGGGCGAAGCACGAACTTCGCGTGAAGTTCACACTTCGCACGAAAGTTGGCCGCAGTGCGGACTTCGCACGGAAGTCGGCCGCAGTGCGGACTTCACACGGAAGTCGGCCGAAGCCGGACTTTGCGCGCGAAGTCAGTCTTCGGTCAAGGCTTGGCGAAGCCTGTCTTTTGTGTGCCCTTTTGGCTTTCCTCTCGGTCGCGCTTCGCTCAGTGGCTGGCCCGAAGCCCGACTTCGCTGCGAAGTCGGACTTCGGCAAACACTTAGCCGAATTTTTGCCCTTTTTTCTCTTTCTATGTTTGTTTTCTTCCTCCCTTTGCACAGCCGAACTTTGCCCTTCCTGAGGAGCGACGACAGACTTCGCTGCGAAGTCTGTCCCTCTCTTTCCCGTGCCGCAGTTAAGCTCAAAAAACGAAGAAAAACAATTTAAAAGCTAAAAACTGGAAACTGTACATGCCGAGAAATGGAAAAACATAAGGGAAATTTTTTACAAGGAAGGGCCACTCAGGCACCTTCAACAGCAGTAAAGTTTCAAGTGGAACCCGTTAACAGGGATAGGCAGGAGCTGACCCTCCATGTCCCGCAGTATGTAGGCATTGAACTAGTTTACCCGGCAATCCGATAAGGGCCCTCCCGGAGAGCATCAAATTTCCCGTGATTACCGGCTTTGTTTTGTATGAGTCCCACTTCGACACCGGGTCCCCGATTTCGAAAACTCGGGCGGTGGTGCCTTTTGCAAACCAGCCTTGAGTGGCTGCAATGTGATCCGCGAAGGCCTGGTATGCGCTTTCTCGTCTTCTTCCAAGCTGCAGGAGTTGGCACGATCCGTCATCCACCGGGTCTCCGCTCGCATCCGTCTTCGTCGATCATCCACGGGCAGGGGATCTCGATGTGTGATGGCATGACGACCTCTTTGCCATAGACGAGCGCATAGGGGGACGTTCTTAGGGATTTCTTGAACGCAACTCTGTCCGCCCACAGCGCCCGGTTCAGGAGCAAGTGCCAAGTCCTCTTGTTTCTGTCAATGGTCCTCCGAATGATCTTCAGGAGGTTTTTGTTAGTGGACTCGGCAAGGCCATTCCCCTGCGGGTAGTAGTTAGAAGACATCTTGTGATAGATGCCAAGTCTGCCGGTGTACTCCATGAGTACAGCGCCTACAAATCCCGGACCGTTGTCTGTCACAATCGACTCTGGAACCCCGACGAGTAATCGGGCTCTCAATGAACCTGATGACAGTTTCTTGGTCTGCGTTCTTGGTCGGGATCGCCTCTGTCCACCACGTGAAATAGTCGGTAGCTGTAAGAATAAACTTGTGGCCGGCAGAGGAGTTAGGAGAAATCACCCCAATAAAGTCAAAACCCCATTGCTGGAACGGAGTCTCGGCCTGAATCGGTTGAAGGGGCAGGGGTGCTTTTCTGCTTCGGCCGGCAAACCTCTGGCATTGATCACATTTAGAGCAGACCGCATGCGCGTCTGCGAACAAAGTGGGCCAATAGTACCCAGCCCTTATTATTTTTAAGGTCGTTGGCCTTGAAGAATGGTGACCCCCAGGCATCCCGGAATGAAATTCTCCGAGGACCCTAGGCTGGTCAGATTTTAAGACGCACCACAACAGGATGTCGTCAATGTTTCTGAAGTAAAGCCCCTCGGGGCGAAGAGTGTACTTAAGTGCACCCAGCCGGAATCTCCTTCGTTGTGAGGCGTTCAGGTGATCGGGACATCTTCCGGTGCAGAAGTATCTCACCAGTTCATCTGTCCAATCACTCCCCTCCGATAAGGAGTCGGCTAGGTAGATGCGTGTCGCCGTGTCCTCCCACTTACAGGCGGAGATGCCGGCTACGGCGCTCGGGCCAATCCTCGACACAAGGCTCGGCCTCGATAAGCTTGGTGGGCCGCACTTCAATGTCAAACTCCTGGATTTTTGCAATCCATCCCGCTCTCTTGTGACCCGGTTCTCCCTGCAAGATGAAGCTTCGAACATCCGGGTGAATCACAAAGACAGTAGTCTTGCTCTGGGAGACAAAGTGCCTGAACTTTCGAAGGGACTTCATGACAGCATGAACCTGCCGCTCTATAAAATTGTACTTCTCTTCGTGCGGCAGAATCACTTGGCTGAGGAATGCTATGGGGCGCTCCTCACCATCGTCTCCCTTCTGAGTTAGGACTGCAGCGTAACTTTCGGGTTCTCCCACTGCATACAGGATGAAGTCTCTGGAGTAGTCCGGGTTTGTTAATACCGGAGCTTGTGCAATTCGAGCCTTGATTTCCTCGAAGGCTTGCTCTCTCTCATCAGTCCATTCGTAAGGTGTATCTTTCTTCAGTAGTTCGGCCATAGGTGTGCGAAGTCGGGAATGAACTTCCGCACGAAGTTAATCTGACCGAAGAAGGACTGCAGCCCTTTTTTGTCGATGCGGGCTGGCAAGCGAACGAGGGCTTCTGCTCTGTCAGGGTCAATGGCGAGGCCTTCCTCGGAGATGACATGTCCCAGCAGCTTTCCTTCCTTTACCACGAAGACAGACTTCTTCGGGTTTATAGAGATGCCGAATTCTCGACAACTCTCAAATATTTGCCGTAGGTGCGAAACATGATCTTCTCGTTGGTGAGAGAAACGATCATGTCATCGAGGTAGATGACAATAATCTTATTGAGCAGCTCTCGGAAGACCAAGTCCATGGCCCTTTGGAACGTGGCACCAGCATTGGATAAGCCAAACGGCATGCGCTGATAGGCGAACGTCCCCCACTTCGTGGTAAACGCCGTCTTATGCTGGTCTTCGTCTTTGACCCAAATCTGGTTGTAGCCGGAAAATCCATCTAAAAGTGAAAATCTCCGGGCTCCAGACAACGATATGCAACATTTGGTCGATTTGGGGAAGCGGATAGTGGTCCCGGAGGGAAACCCGATTTAGGTTTCGAAGTCGACACAGAGACGTATGTCGCCATTCTTTTTCCTCACGGGCACCGGATTCGCGACCCAGGATGAATGTTTGATGGGGTAGATGATCTTGGCCTCCAGCATCTTCAAGAGCTCGGTCTTCATCATGGCCTCAACCTTTGGATTTACGGCCCTTTGCTTTTGTCGGAACGGCTTGGCGCCATCCTCTAGCTCAATGGTATGCTGGATGACAGATCTGTCATACCCCCTCAAATCTTCGTAGCACCAGGCCACGATGTCGGGGAACTCCTGGCACAGTGATCTGATCTGCTCCAGTTCCTCCGACGTGCAGTCTGTTCTGACCTTAATAGTTTTACCAGGTTCAAGTTCCAGGTCAGCATACTGCCTCGGGTCCACTTTGATCCTGTGGGATATTGCTCTGTCATTCTGATCAAAGAGACTTTCTAATGTAATCAGTCCTTTTGGGACGTGATTATTCCGTAACTATATCAACCCCTCATATTGCTCATCATCAGGGTCTCTGCCTCCGATTACACACACTTCGTTAACCAGGAATGAGACGATTTCCTCATCACAACTGAACACCTGCCAGTGGGTGTCCTTATCAGGCACAGAAGGCCTGTAGACAGTACGAACCAGCTTCGGTTTCTGGACAACGTCTTCAACCGGAAAGTACCTGGCTCCAACAGACGCCAGGATATCAGCGTGCTTGTTTTTCTCACGCGATATCGCTTTGATACTCAATGAGTCGAATGACTCCATCAGGTCCCATACCCGATTGCGGTATGCTCTGAGATAGTGCTGTCTGGATGCGCACTTGTCCATAACTTGGTGACACACCAGCTCTGAATCTCCGAAAATCTGGAGGTGTTTGATTCCGAGCCTTTCCGCCTTTCGCAAACCCAAGCACAGGGCTTCGTATTCCGCCGAGTTATTAGTACAGCTCCAAGCCAACCTGTAGGCATAGTCCTTCTGGATTCCGGTTGGAGAAACCAGGAGTACCCCTGCACCGACGCCATTCTTGCATCGCGCACCGTCAAAGAAAAGCTTCCACAGCTCTTCGGGCGCAGGTCCTACTTCTTTCGCAGCCGACACGTCAAGCCTCTCGGGCTGTTTAATGGAGTAACAGCCCTGCTCTGTCCCGATTACGTCATTAAAGTCCCGCAACAAGAACTCATCTTCAAGTTGTAACACTTCGAGGGCTTGCTCGGTCAGTTCTACTGTCACCAGTTCTTCCTCTGACAACTGGACCATACAGTCCATCTCTCCTCCGGGTATCTTGTCTACTAGGAATGGGGAAGGCTTCTCATTAAAAATTCTCAGTCTCCTTCCTTTGAAGGGCACTTCCATGTGTGAGTAGTCTAGAGACAGGTACCCGCCCAACTTCGCAGTGAACTCCCGAGAGAGACACATGCCGAAGTAAGGCTCCAGGTCAACAATCACGACCTCTTGGATGACTACGATGTCGAGGGCTTTGTGCAGTCGGATAGAGATGTCCTTTATGACACCAACTGTATTGACAGGGGTGCCGTCTAATTGCAGCACGCCTTGGCTGCTACGTGTGTATTCCATCCCGATCTCATCGCAGACGGCCTTCGGCATTACGGTCGAGGAAGCACCAGAGTCCACCATGCAGTTGTGAACTATGTGCCCTTGCATCCGTAAAGACAGATAAAAGGGTGGCGGTCTGTTCTTCCCAGTGGCGGAGACTGTCAAAGGTTGAACCAGGACAGCAGGCTGTATCTGTCTGCCGTTCTTCATGTTCTTCAGTGATTCTTGCAGCAGATCTACCTGACCTGGGAGCAAAAGAGCATCGTACATGCCGATTCTAGCAGTGTTCTTTTCAACTCGTCTACAATGCTGTAGCCCGAGGTACTAGCTCCTTCTGCTTGTTTTGCCGGCTCGTACTTCGTCCGGTACTGCTGGGTGGCCTCAACTCGCTGTCTCTTGGTCAGAGACGGGTACTTCAGCTTCTCCTGGGCTTGTTCTTTGGTTTCTGGAGGCTGAAGTACCGGAGTCTTAGCCGGAGTTGGGGCCTTTGCTGGAGGCTTGGCTAGAACAGCGGCGGCCTTTGCCGGAGAAGGCTTGGCTGGAGCTTTATCTTTGGACGCCTTCTCCTGGGCTGTGAAAGGCCACAGCCGCTTGTATGGTGGCAGCCCGCCGGGCTGCAGTTTTTCTCTTCTTGCGTAAACTTGCAAAGGCTTGACCGCATCTGCGGCTTTCTTTTCTTCCTTGGCGGGTGGTGCTAGATTTTCTTCCGGGAGGGCAAAGTTGGCTTCGCCATCCAAGATCATGTACAGCTCATCGTCTTCTATAGCACTGCCGGCCAATGTCTGAATGTAGTGCTGGTGCAAAGTGCAGTCTTCCTCCGAATGCGGGTCATTGCACGTAGTGCACCAGTTGACCTGGTCGGGAGGACCGGGCGGGTCTTCTATAGCAGCATTTCTCGGAGGCGGACGCCTCTGCGGCTGGTTTTCTGGCGCTTTGTCTTTTGTTAGCGCCGGGGGCGCATATGGCCTCCTAGGAGCGAGGTCCATCTGGGCCTGCTTCTTCTTCATAGCGGTCATGTCATTGGACATGGCATGGTATCCGAAGGCCAAAGCCCGCACTTCTTGTAGAATCGTGTTCTGGATGCTGCTGTCAGGTGGCGGCATTTGTGCCGGTGGAGGCAATGCGGCCAATGGAGAAGGGTTAGAATAAGATGCGTACTGCGGAGGAGCGGGAAGTGCCGGAAAATGCGGAGCAGGAGGCGGCGGGTGAGGGTAATGTAACTGAGGCGGGCCGTAAGGAGTTACGACCGGCGCCGGATTCCGATGCTGCTGGGGTTGCTGTCCTGATGTGGACGGCGCACCACCAGAAGCAGAAGGATACTGAGATCTGGGGAAGTCGGGATAGATGGGCTCCTGCACTCTGGACGAGAGTCTGCCGATGGAGATAATGTCGCCTTCGACTTGCCGGGCGGCTTCGTACGAGCGCAGTGGAACTCGTCAATTCTCGCGATCTTCGGAGAGCAGTGCATATGTCCGAGTTGAAGGATCTCGGATAGTAGTGAGCGGCCATGCTGGCTCGAAGGTCGAAGTTCGCGAGGTACCCGTTTCCAGGATTTCGCAAACCTGATGTTAAAATCAGACACCTCTTGAGGATGTCTCTGGATAGCTTGGAACTGATGCAGTAGAGAAGTAGGGTCAGCAGACTCGTTGCATCCTTTTACGAGCCTCCTAGCAAGCTGGGGCCACCCTGTGATGGATCCCTCCGCGCCGATCTCCACCAGTAGAGAAGCTTTCCCCTCAGGGAAAGGGCCAACAGACGGGTCTTCACACTTTCATCGGTGATAGTATGCAATGCGGCCAGGGCAAGGATGTCCTGGATGTGCTCGTACGCCGTCTTACCGTAGTCGTCATATGTGGGAATAGACTTTAAAGCGGAGAGGGCACGACTCTGTCGTCCGACCAGGGCCAACGGCCCTGTAGAGTCCACAGCCGGGAAGAGATCATCGTCATTCGGTTGTTGAGCAGCCATTTCTCCTTCTTCTTCTTCTCCGTCGTCGGTTGTGTACTCAGTGTCGGAACTTTCCGAGGATGCAAGATCTTCTTCTTCCTCGGCCTCTTCTATTTCGTACTCGGCTCCTCCGACCTCAGCTTCGGCCTCTTCTTGGATCTCAGCCTCGGCTTCGTCGAAACGAGCTCGCGGATCGCCCGGCCGGGAATCTCGCCTCGAGCGTTGATGTCCGGTTCGTAGAACTCAGGCGGGCTTCTCGGATCCCTCGCTTGCAACCTTCTCGTGTGCATGAAGGTGCTGGGACCGGTCTTTCGGACTCAGAGGATTTGTTCGTGCAGAGTCGCCAGGTGTTCAGATTTGGAACAGCAATGAAGCGAACATCGGTGCTTCAATCCTGTCGGGGGTGAGAAATTTCCTTGTCTCACCAGGTGCTCAGAAACCACTCTCAGCGCCAGGTGAAGACTGATCAGAAAATCTCTCTTCAAACGTGGGACCAGGGTCCCACCGGGCGTGCCAAAGAAACTGTTGGTTACGAATCTGCCATGAGGAAAGGATTTTGGGTTAATGCGCCTAGATTCGCCCACCAGCATGAAAGGCCGGAAGGAAGAGATGCCTTCCGAGCCAATCTCCGGAGAAGGCCGGCTCCTTTTGGGGGGTTTTGTTTAAGCTAAGAGTACAGGAAAGAGATAAATGTACAGAAAGAGATAAATGTACAGAAAGGAATTACAAATATGTCCAGAGGTTGGTGGGGGGAACTAACAGTACGGGAACACACCAATTACCGCTACTTACTGCATTATAAACACAGAGCATGACCAGGAACTGCAAAAACTATGTGTACTTCCGATACATAAGCAGTGTATGCACCGTTCAATGATCCCCTAGCAAACATTCCCTACAAGGAACTAACAGCATGGCAATGCATCAATCACCAGATACGTACACTAACATGAGTAGAAAGCAAACTAGAGATATCGAGAGCTGGTATATGTGGTTATGTAGAGAATTTAACCGCACGACTTCAATGGCTCCCTAACGGACATTCCCTACAAGGAACTAACAAGACGGGATCGCATCGATCACCGGATACGGACCAGACAACAAAACACATAACTGATGGAACTGCTACTACATCTATTCTATATATACTTTAAAATGTTAAGTACGTAAAGCGCTTTAAACAAGCAATGCTAGAGGCACCTGCTCACCAAATGCTGAAATGAATCAACAAGCCGTGACAGGTTAGCCTAAGGCATGTATAATGAAAGACAGCATAAAAGAATAAAGACAGCAGAACAAAACCAGGCATACAGATTATATTCATAAGCAGAAGCACGGTTACAATGGGCACAGTGGTTCCCTAACAGACATTCCCCTTCCACCCTTTACAATGAATTCATGGTGGGCTTTTATAGCCCGAGTCCCTCCCGTTACATTAATGGGCACAAGGTCCCGATCAAACATAAGCCGACAAAAGCGACGAAAGAGCTGCAAATGCCGACCTTTTGTCGGACCGGACCGTACCCGCAGCTTGGTCTTCCCGGAAGCCGGACGGTTACATGGCGGTGCGCCGGCGTAACTTCAATCTGGCAGTGATGCGGGTAGTTGGAGCAGGTAGAACCTCAGATCAGCTTTGAATGAGGCTACTGGCACAGGCAGTGCAGCCCATGCTCGTCCTTTTGCTCGGCACGTTTCGGCTCTAATCCCGAAGCTGGACACTTGTCAGATGATGGATGATGTTGTTTGACACGTGTCTGCCTTGGAGGGCGATCTGTCCATCTTCGCTTGGGATCGGAGCACCTCGGGATGCGCGGGCGTAACGCAAGTGCGATCGGGAAGGCCTTCATGCCTTGGTCAAATTCCGGGTTTGTTCCCTCATCGCGCACTGTCAAGGGCGCACTCCGACTTCGGTGTGAAGTCGGAATGCGCACAGGCGAAATCTGATGTCTGCCGCCGTACGGACTTTGCTCCGCATTTTGTCATTTTCTCGTCACTCGCGCATTGTCAATCCGCGGTTGCAAGGTGCGCCAGAAAGTGGGGCGAAGTCGGACTTCGCACCAAAATCGGGCGAAGTGCGCACTTCGCACCAAAACTGTGCGAAGTGCGCACTTCGCACCCAGACTGGGCGAAGTGCGAACTTCGCACCAACACTTAGCCATTTTTCAGGTAACTTGCTGGGAAGTTGAAAAAATCAACTAGGGGACTCCAAGAAAGGGGGGAAAGAAAGAGAATGCGGGAAAGAAAAGGAAAGGGAGAGAAGAAGGAAGAAAAATGGAGGAAGAGGGAAAAGAAGAGCAGCACTGTTACAACACTGAAGACATTGCACCCCGTGCAAAATGTGACAACAGTTACATAAATAAACTAATCCTATTTCCAATAAGCCTATTTTTTAACATATGCATCTAAAATTACATCAGAAAACAATGGAGTTGTACCATGATGTGCAACACAAGGCATTTATCGTCCATGGTGGAACAACATGCCAAAATAGGCAAGAAGTCCCACCATATCAGCTCTTTGTGCTGAAATCATAGAGTGGCACAGAGGTACATAAATATAAGTATTTATTACTACAGAAGACATCAAAAGGGATGGTGAAAAGTCCTACCAGGTACAAACAGAAGGCCACACCTCTTCATTACAAGTAGCTAGGTTCATACATCTCCCTCCATCCTAAAAAATGATAGCAATAGAACTGGTAATGGAAGACAGTTAACAAGAAGTTATTTCATAGAAGTCCTACCAATCAAATAAATATCCTAGAATTGTCGGAAACATGGATGCTTGTCTATCTGCTTAGATGTTGCTTCTACCACATAACAACTACCAATATGAGATGACGTGTTTCGTGAACCACCCTCTCCATACAATAAGATGACAGTAGCAGAGTCATGAATACCTTAATTCCATGAAGCATATGCTGGCCACATCCCCAATAAAAATTTATGAACTTCTTAGCAAAGTTCATTTTAATTTTCTAGAGTTCTGGCAGCCACTCAACATTGAGAATTATATCCACTCCACCCAAAGGTAAAGCATGTAAGGTCTTTTCAATCTTGAAGTTTTGCATTATCATTGTGAGCTTATGACTCTTTCCTGTACAAGATCTCATAGCACAATTTGCTACCATGATGCTTAAGTCTTTTATAGGATAAATAAACAGTCTTAGAGTCCTTGTTGTGGATATATAACTCATATTGTGTGTACAACCTGTACCAAGCAAAATTGTCTATTTCCTCCTGTTAATATACCCCTGAACCTGCAAGATTTGAGGAAACTTAATGCTTGTAATCACTGTTAATGATACTCTTGTACTCATTGGTTATTCATGGTCTGAGTTGGCACTATTGCTATCAACATTTTCATTTTCCTAAGGTTCAAAATCGAAACTGCTTTTAGACTAGCATATGACTTCACAGGAACTCAACTTTATCCAATTATCAATCTTCTAAAAGATCCTTCTGCTTCATCTTGTCATCATTATAGTTATTTGGGCATGCTTGCAAAGACTTTGATTTTTGTTAGTTTCGCTTGATGAGGGCAATACAAAAAGCTTTTATTGGCATGAAATCATTTCTTTCACAAAGCTAGCTTGATGCATTGCATCCTGAATAGACTTGAGCTTATGCAACTTCGATTAACTTCAAAAATCAGAGCAAAGTCCACCAACATAGCTTCCCAACTATAAGTATCTCAGACCATGGTTACCAAAGAAGCTAAGGATTTACATCTTGAAGAATATTCTCTTACTAATCTTGTAAATAGAAGTCGCATCAACCTATTGAAATAATCAAATATTCTTAGGCTGAAATATCTTAGTAACATATTCCAAGCAACAGGAAAACCCTTCATTTCTTGACAGGACAAGTTATACTATAATAACTGCCTCTTCATAGGATTTGACAGAATTCAAAAAGTGAGATTCCATTTCACAAATCCAATCAAATGCTTCATACAGATCAGCACTGTCATACTAGGGTGAATTTATCTTCACAGATGATTTACACGCATATGCACTGCAATTTTCATTTGTGTCTGCTTGTAAATTTGCCACATTGTTTTCAATTTCATCTATCTCAACAATGTTTAAATCTTTGTTGGAACCTTCCTAAGTGGGCATAGGTGGCTCTCGACCTGCCCATCTTAGTAATGCAACTATTAACTTGCTGTCAAGCATTGCCTCCATCTTATTAAGGACTAATATCTCTATTTGTTGACAATGCAAGTTCTTCATTTCGTTTATATTGTTATTAAGAGACTCTTCTAACCAGTTGACCACCCCATCTAATCTTTCAATTTCTGCAACAGTCATCTCTCTATCTTAAGTGTATAGAAATATGTCATATTTTGTTCAAGTTGAGAAATTGTGACTAATCCTCCATAAAATTGCAAGTCCACTCAATGAATTTAATGCTAGAGCTTCAACTTAATAATTTGGGTTAAATATTAACACCCACTTTTTTTTAAATAATAATATATAATATTTTTTTTTTAAATCATACTTCACACACACATGTATATTTACATATACACACATACATATATGACTCTTTGAAAAGAAAAAAATGTGTTTTTTTTTCAAATTTAACTGTAACTTCTAAAAGTTTAAAAAAAATTTAATTTCATCATGGCCATGTAGCTGTTGGTCACGAATCCGCCATGAGGAAAGCATTTGTCGTTATTGCGCCCTAGGACCCGCAAACCAACATTGAAAGGCCGGAAGGAAGGAATGCCTTCCGTGCCAATCTCCGGAGAAGGCCGGCCTCCTGTGGGGTTTTATGGTTTAAGATAAGGGTGCAGGAAAGAGATAAAAATGCGGAAAGGATTTACAAATGTGATTGGAGTTGGGTGGGGGGAACTAACAGTACGGCAACGCATCAATCACCACTACTTACTGCAACATAAATACAAAGCATAACCAGAAACTGCAAAACCTAAGTATACTTTTTATATAAAGAAGTGTACGCACAGCTACAATGGTCCCCTAGCAAACATTCTCCCTACAAGGAGAACTAACAAGACACAGCAATGCATCAATTACCACTACGGACAACAACATAAATACAAAAGGTAACCAAGAAATGTCAGATCCAAGTATGTGTGTTATGCAGAGAATTTGTACGCACAGCTACAATGGTCCCCTAGCAAACATTCTCCCTACAAGGAGAACTAACAGCACGGCAATGCATCAATCACCACTACGGACAGCAACATAAACATAACACACAAACTGAAGGAACTGCTACCAAATTTATTCTATGTATCCTCTGATCAATGAAGTCCAAGAGTACTTGGCCACCAAATGTTGAAGCACATCAACAAGCCTTGACACAAGAAATATGACAAAAGAGAGGCAGCATAAAAAATAAAAGAAGTAGAACAGAGCCAGGCATATACTTTATATTAAGAAGCAGAAGCACAGCTACAATGGTTCCCTAACAGACATTCCCCTTCCACCCCTTTACAATGAAAACGTGGTGGCTATTTATAGCCTGAGAACCCCCCGATTACATTAATGGGCACAAAGTCCCAGTCAAACATTAGCTAACAAAAGCAGCCGCGGAACTGCTGATGCTAACTTCTGTCGGGCTGGACTGTACCCGCAGCATGGTCTCCCTGAAGACTGTACAGATACGTGGCAGCGCGTTGGGTAGAACTTTACATCGGCAGGAATGCGGGTAGCTGAGGCAGGTGGAAACTCACATCAGCCTTAAATGAGGCAGCTGGCATAAGTAGTGCGGCCCATGCTTGTCCTTTCTTTGGTCATGTCCCGGCTCAAATCCCGAAGTTGGACACTTGTCGGATGATAATGCTTGACACGTGTCTACCTTGAAAGGCAGTTTATCCAACTTCGCCCAAGATTAGAGCGCTGTCGGGTTGCGCAGGCAGAAAACAGCGCAGTTGGGGAGGCCTTTCATGCCTTAGTCAAATTCTGAGCTTGTCTCCCTACTGCGCACCGGTCAAAGGGCGCACTCCGACTTCGCTGCGAAGTCGGGTTGCGCACCGGTGGAAGCTGATTTATACTGCCGTACGGACTTCGCACGGACAAGGGAGCGCAGTCCAACTTCGCTGCGAAGTCGGGTTGCGCTCCAACACTTAGTCAATATCCCTACCAAACTGTTTCCAAGTGCGCCTAGGAAGAAGGGCGCAGTCGGACTTCGCACCAAAAACTGGGCGCAGTCGGACTTCGCACCAAAAACTGGGCGCAGTCGGACTTCGCACCAAAAACTGGGCGCAGTTGGACTTCGCACAAAAACTGGGTTTCCTGGTTCTGCTTCCCGGGGCCATAACTTTTGATCCGCTGACCTGATCGCCTATTATAATATATCGTTGGAAAGTTGGCGAGAAGATCTACAATAATAAATTATCCAGAGCTCATTTTGTCCATTTTATCGCCCCCGTTTATGGCCCGCGAAAACCCCAACACCTCAGCATGCTCTTTGCCACTTGAAAGCTCCAACCGGAGGGTGCACTCCGACTTCGCAACGAAGTTGGGTTGTGCCCTGACACTTAGCCATTCTTCAGGGCAACTGCTGTCATTTTTGAGATTTGACTGAGGGGCTCAAGAGAAAGAGGGAAGAATGAGAATGTAGGGAAGAGAGAGAAAGGGGAAAGAGAGGAAGAGGGAAAGGGAAGAGCAGCTCTCTTACAAAAATTGAAAACATTGCACCCCGTGCAAAATGTGACAGTAGTAGCTTTTCTTTCAATTTTTTTTGTTTTTTTTCTTTTAATTTAATTGGTTATATGAGATTGAAACGGCCCCACCTCCATTACATCATGACCATATAGGAGTATTACAACAGCTTAGCAATTATACATGTATTGTTTGGTAAGATTAGAACTTTGGTATTCTCCTTAAAAGTCAAAGAATTTAATCAGTTGAGCTCATGCCATTTGATGTTTTTCTTTCAATTTTGTATAGGAGGTAATTTATTTTATTTTTTGTTTTAAATTTTATCTTTAACTTTGACTCTTTTAATAAAGCCACAACATAGAGTCATTGTCCTCCACATTTACTAGGGCAATTCCAATGCTTACTAATGGTAGATATCTGTGATGCCCATGACCTATGCATACAGAAAAATGCCTTTATATAATCCCACCCTTTGACAATATTCATATATCCAAAGGCTTGGCTATGACATTTTTTTAGACAACAAATGCCTTGATGTGATTCAATATAGAACAGGGTCAGAAATGTGTCTAAGCCCTTTTATGTTGGTGCACAATGTATGAGTTTCATGTCATGTACAAACAGATCCCTAGATATTCCTGTTAATTCTTATACCACAAAATTGATACTTGACACGGTCTTATGTTCTTGTTGAAGCTGACATGGCCCTTATTGAGGTTGTCACTAACAGCTCATGCTTTAAGAACCGAATTGTTGAATCCATTTATTTAGGCTGGAATCGGTTTGAAAAGCCTTCATGGCACCTATTGAATGGCTTTCAATTAATATGATATCTTTTTTAAATCCCAAAAATAGTGTACAAATAATATAAGTGTTGGTCAAGAATCCGCCTTAGGTATGAAATGTCTCATTCATGCGCCCTAGACCTGGCCAACATTGAAAGGCCGAGAGGAAGAAATGCCTCCCGTGCCAATCTCCAGAGATGGGCTGGTTCCCTTGCTATTCTAACTTGGGGATTGAGATTAGGGAACAGGAAAAATATTGAAATGACTGAAAGGGATGGGAAATATAGCCTCAGGACAAGTAGAACAGGGGCGATGGACAAGCAGCACGATAACTTAATTGCACATTGAGCCAATAGCACTCAACACAGAAAACAAACAGAAATTAAAACCAAGCATCTAACATGTGTAATCTCCAGAATTACTCCAGCGTTCACCCTCTATCGGGAGTCAAATCCAGACATAGAATTATAACCCACATACAAAGCAGAGAATTTAATAGAAGTATAAGATAGAAGACATACACATAAAAAGAAGTCCAAAGTTAGAGCCAAACATTCTCTGTATTGATAGCAGAATTCAAGTTACAACAAATCTCTAGCAAAACGTCCATCATATCAAATTGAAAATGCCGGCTTTTATAGAGAATTATGCCACTTGAAACATGTAATGCACACCCACAAAACATCGTGGTGGCAGCAAGGGGAAGATTTGGAAAATAAGCACTCATCAAACAGTAATGAGGCATGACCTGAAACTGATGACTCACTGAAATGCAGCTGCGCCTCTTCAATATGCTGACAAGTTTAGCTTGCTGGCGACATCTCCTTGCTTGCTGGAACCGCTTCAACGAAAGGTCGGATTCTGAAATCCGGGGGCATCAAATCTGGAAGCTTCTCAGACCGACTATGCTTGGATGGATAAGGATGTGCCTTGTGTTGCTGAGAAGCGCCTCTGAGGAACTCTGGATGAGGTAAGGGGGCTAGACAGAAACAGGCATCTGATGGATGCAAGCCCCACCTACATTTCGCTGATGCAGTCTCCGAAAAGCGCTTGCGCTCCAAAACTGCAGTGAAACTAGTTGTCGTCTTGGGAGCAGCGCTGGTCGTTGAAAAGTCAAGGTTGATTGCGCTCCTCCTTAGCCCGAAATTGACTTGCGCTCGAAAACTAGAGCGAAACACCTACCTCGGTACTTAGCATTTCTTCGTTTGATGGGCTACGCCGTTGAAAATTCAAAGGCCGTTTCTCCTTCTCCAGCTCCGAAATGGAATTGCACTGGCATCGTGGTGCGAAACGCTTTGTTGCATTGGGAGCAATGCCAGGGTTGAAAAGTCAAAAGCGCTTGCACTGAAGCTTGGCCCCAAAAATGCCTTGCACTCAAAAACTAGAGCGAAACTACCTTGGAGCCTAGGGAGATGCGCTGGCGTTGAAGAGTCCAATGTGATTGTGCTCCTACTTCCTCCGAATTGGCCTTGCGCTCAAAAACTAGAGTGAAACACCTTGAGGCCTTGGGGGATGCGCTGGCGTTTGAAAGGTCAAAGTTCATTGCGCTCTCACTTGGCCCGAAACGGCCTTGCGCTGGGGAAACAGAGCGAAACGTTTTGGGCTCCACTTGCACCTTCCTTGGAATCTGGTTTGCGCCTTTGAAAAGTCAAAGGCCATTTCTCCCTTAGCAGGAGTGAAACTGCCTTGCGCTCTCAAACTGGAGCGAAACACCTCTGGCCACACTTAGAATTTTTTCATTAAAACCGTTGCTACGCTTTGAAGCTCCTAGCAGACTCCGAAATTGCTTTGCGTTCACCCATAGGGGCAAAACAAACTGGACCCCACACTTGTGCTAAAGTAGACTTTCATTAAGTGTTTGGACAGTTTGAAAGCAATTTCGCCCAGTTTTGGCCCCGGAAAGGGATTGCGCCTTCCAGACAGGGCGCAAACACCTTGCGCTCTCATTCAGGGGCGAAACAACCTGGGCGTACTTACGTTTTCTCCTCCAAAGGTGGGTTTTGTTGTTGTCTGGCCAGAAACGGGCCTGCGCTTTACCTCTGCTCTGAAACTGACCTGCGCCTGGAGACATGGCGCAAACTACCCTCGCCTTCCAAAATACGAATGCCCTGTATGATGGATGAACTGAAAAACTGCAACAGGCCTTGGGCATAGCCAACAAATTTTGACAGCGAAAGTAGGAAAGAGAAAATAAATTCTGCACAAAGAACAAAGCTTCAGGGAAGGAGAAATTACTGAACAGAAAAAAATGTACAGAAAACGTAAATGTTGCAGGAATGCCAACAATAAGCAATC
Source organism: Wollemia nobilis (assembly GCA_028583015.1). NCBI lineage: Eukaryota > Viridiplantae > Streptophyta > Pinopsida > Araucariales > Araucariaceae > Wollemia > Wollemia nobilis. Next base: position 31,036,481 of record JAQPPZ010000523.1, read on the forward strand.
TGTGAAATTGTTTTGATTTATGGTTCATCACAACCACCACAGTTGTGAATGTCCTAAATTGAATATATCAGAACACACTTGCGAATTCAAAGGCTACTGTAATATAACATGAGATGGTACAGATTGGCACAAAGGCACGGAAATATATTTATTTATTATTATAGAATATATGACACATGATGGTTAAAAGTATAGTAGGGGATATGCATGCCCCTATCAGGTACAAACAGAGGGGCACACCCCTTAAGAATGAGCAGTTCTAGTTTCATTAACACATGGTGGTACAAAAACGAACAAAACAAATATTTGGATTTGTTTACAGAGAAGACATAATGCCATGTTGGAAAGAGGGAAATAGAATCAGTAATCTCATAGCAGATGCTGTGCATGTACAAGCTATTTTTGTCACATATGAAGTTTCAACTTGATCAACAAATACTCAAAGTCCATTGCCTATTTTGGAGGGCCAAAGTTATGCATATATCTTGTGAGTGCTTGTCCTTGTCGAGTGACATTCACAATTGCCTTATTAGCAGACTATTAGGACCCCATCCTAACAATATTATGTAATGCCCCATTCAAACATTATTATGTAATACATTGTAATGTGTATGTGGCACTTGGGGCGCCTAGACATATGGGCCCATATAATGTAACCATTATAAAAGATGTAACTGATTCTTTAGTTGAAGATTCTAGCTCGGGTCCCCACTTGCATGTGAAACCAACCCTTGAGCGTTAGGGTTAGGGTTGGTAGGAGTCTTTAAAAAGGCAAGGGCATGAATGGAATGTATCATCTTTTTCATATTGTATCGAAGCTCTGCTTCTAAGGAGGTTGTCCCCTCAAAGAAGCCAGCGATTCTGTATTGTAATTATGTTTTGTTTAATAAAGCTATTATATTTCCATTTGTATTGCAATATTACTGCTTTCATTTCCGTTAATTATATTATTTATTGCAGTATTTGTGTGGATGTGCTTATTTTAATTGGAAGGTTCCTAACAAGTGGTATCAAAGCACTTTCTAGGGACATGCTCTACTGCAACTGCAACAGTTCTTGTCCTGCCTGTTCGTATTTGTTAGGTATAATTTTCCTTTCTTTTGTTTTTTTCTACAAAATACCCTATGCAAAAACCGAGTCAGAGCCTGGTCCAAATGGTGTAGGTGCTCTACCCAAGTGCAACTATAGATGAGAATGTCATCGAAGAAGACCAGAATAAACTTGCAAAGGAATGGGTGGAAGACATTGTTCATGAGGCTTTGGAATGGAAGGTTGAAGGTGCATTCGTTAGGCCAAAAGACATGACCAAAAATTCATAATGACCCTCATGAGTCTTGAATGCAGTTTTTGGAATGTCTTCGTCCTTGATCCTTATTTGATGGTATCTAGAGCAGAGATCCAACTTGGAGAGTTTATTGAGTTCACGAAAGTGTACACACAACCACCACGACCCATCTTTTTTCCTGTCCAATAGTTTTAGTGAAGAATAAGGACTGATACTGGGTCAAATTACCCATATTTTAAATAACTCTTGGACCAACTTCTCACTTTCTGATTTTTGTGCATAAGGGTATTTGTATGGATGAATGTTAGGTGGCAAGCTACCTGGTACCAGTTGTATTGCATGATCATGGGAATGGTGTGGAGGTAATTCCTTGGGCTCCGCAAAGACAAAATCATGTTTAGTCAAAAGGAGCTGCATCCCCTGGTTGTTTGTCTACTTCAGTATTTTGTGGCTAGATTACACACAACTAGGCTACTACCCCATGTGAGGATTTTTTAAATCATTTCTCCATACGACTTGAAATGATGACCTAAGCGGATCCCACGAGTGAGCCATAAAGAGTGTATGGCCTCCCATTCTGAGTGAATTGCATCCAAAGTTCAGAAAAGTTCCAAGCTACTATTCCCAAGGTACAAAGCCATTGTGTCCCCAAAACAACATCAGATCCTCATAACGAAAGGGCAAACATATCAATTTTAAGTTCATAATCCCCTACCTTTAGCTTAACATTCTAGCATTTCCCTTTACAAGTTGACACCATGACTTCAAAAGAATTGCAAGAATGTATGTAGCAGTTTGCTTGCTTAGTTACTCGGGGATCAAGAAAATTATGCAACTGCCCAAATCAACAAGAATTATAATTCTTTACGCCTTGAAATATTCCACCACTTTCATAGTTTGAGGGGTCGAGATCCCTACAAGTGCATGAACTAAAATTTTTGGTTGTGGTCCCAACAGGGAAACCACAATGGTAAAAGGCATTGGGCTTTCTTAAATGAGACCCAAGTTCTATTCACGGGAAGGGTGGCCCCAATATGCCCCCAACTTTTCAACCTATTCAAAAAAAAAATTCTTTGGCTGCGGTTCTTCTTGTGCTTCAACCTCATCCTAGTGCTCTTCTCCCTGTTGTTGTACTTCTTCATGTACTTCATTCTCTATCGAATCATTGACATCTAGTAAATACTATTTTTGTTGTACACATGTATGCCCTGAAGAATATTTCTCATCACAATTATAACATTAACCTTGTGCTCTACAGGCATCCATTTCATCCCTAGTCAATTGCTTAACTATTTGAGATTTATTTCCTGATTTTGATGTGATCTTGGATGGAAATGGGGCTATGGCCTATGGAAATTTAGATGAACGCCTCTAAGCAAAAAAAAAATCCTTTGCTAGTTTGGCCAACCCTATTGCTTGCATCATGGATTGCAGTTTAAACATTTTTACCTCGACCTTGATATCATCCTTCAACCCATTGATAAAACAACTCTAAAAAAATCCTTCACTCAAACCCCTTGTCCGATTAGCCAATCTCACAAACTAATTCTGATAGTCACAAACAATAAAGGTATGCTTCAATTTGGTTAAAGATCCTACAAGGTCGTCATACTCCCTAGGGCCAAAACGAGTTAGTAGTTGTGTTTCAAATTCTTCCCAAGAAAGGTCAGGCATCAAATGTTGCACCCATTGTTACCATTGAAGGGCTCCCGACTCAAAATTAAAGGATGTCATGGTGATCCATAAGTATCGGGGTATGTTGTGGAGCTTGAAAAACTGATCTGCTCGGCACAACCAACCATTGGGGTCTTTTCCATTAAACTTGGAGAAGTCTAACTTGGGCATTCTATACAGGGTATTATAATTAAAAATATCATTATGTACATCCTCTTCCATAAGTCCCAAACTGCCAGCCTTTCATTCGATTCCAGCACTGTTAATCTATTGGTGTACATGAGTGGCTCCTTTTAAACACCCTTCAACCTCATGGAATTTCTCCTCAATTCCCATTTTTACTTTGATTTGTTCACAATTGTTTAATTTCATGTCCAAATTGGTTCTATAGGTTAGTAAGTTATTGACTCAATAGCCCTCTCTGGTCACTCAATTGGTCTTTCTCCATCTCCCTCATGGCTCCTCTAGTTCCTCTAGCCATGGACTTGTGATTTGGACTACCCAAATTGCCTTACTAAAAATAAGTGTTGATTTAGTAGTTATTATTTTTAGTAATGGTCCAAATAAAGTGTTTAGGTGCTATATATCAAAACGATCAAATTGGAAAAAGGATCACATTGGACTAGGTCTCAAAATGACGTTTTTCGACACCCAAGACTTTTATTCTTTTTATTCTTTAATCAAGTGTCATTTGTTTTTCTCCTAAAGCTTTTCTTCACTAAGAAAAATGGCTTTCGTCTTTGTTCCCTGACAACTGCCTTATGTATTACTGTTCGGTCTATTACGAACAACTACCTTGTCAAACTCTGTCTTGTTTGTCAATAACAACTGCCATGTCTGACACTGTTCCTAACTATTACTAACAACTGTCCAGGCAGACTATTTTGACTGTTACTAACAACTACTTAGCAGAATCTGTTTCCGACTATTTATGACAATTGCCCTAACAAACTCTATTTTGACTGTTACTAACAATTGCCCTGTCTGACACTGTTCCCTACTGTTACTGACCCCCAACAGTTATCTTCGTCAGTTAAGAATGGTTACAGTATAGTCAATTTTGTGATAGGTGTAGTCTCCTTAGTATGCTCAAATCTGGGGTTAGGGTTCTTAAGGTTTGATGGTCTATACTAAGATTTGGCATATGAACTAAAACAGGGTAACTCTAGGCCAAGGTGTGCGCACTATCCATAGCCCTCTGTTATTCTGCAGCGACAAACGATGATGCTCAGACCAATATTTCAGGCCACTAATCAAAGAGGATTCCACACATATCCTTAAGCACAATATCCACCTCTCTAACAATACAGGAGGGAAATCTTCCCAAGTGTTGTGCTTGGTGGACTATAGATAGATACATGGTCAAAAAGCTTCCTATGGTTAAAGGTCTCTCTTAAACCTAGGGGGTCTCCCTATATACCCGAAGGTACGTGGGAGCTCAAGTCCATATACGGGTGTTGTTTAAGGCCTAGGTATTGGAGTCTAATCACCCCTCACTTCATTAGACACTTTATGGACAATCTAGCTTAGCCAATAACAATAGCTCCTCCATGATATTTTAAAACCCCCGGCACAGGGTTTCTAACCTATTAAACTAAAACAAGAAAAAAATGTCTCAATTTTTCTTTGTAGGGTAATAAGCAAGAAAATAAAAACAAACAAAAAATTATACCTAATAGGTCAGAATGACAGGACAAGAACTGTTTGCACTGTAGCAGGACGCAGCCCTGGAAAGCGCTCTAATACCACTTGTTAGGAACCTTGCAGTAAAATAAAATCACATCCATGTAGACAGCTGTGAGTAACTTCTCAAGACAAGGGATTAGTGGGGGAATGAGTGGCAACTCATACTAAAGAACATGTCATGATGACTTATACTGACTGTGCTAATATCACTCAGACAACTAATTCTTGACGGCTTAATCTATGATAGATCAGTCTAGACAGTTAACTCTATGACAAATATTCTATGACGGGTTGTTGGTGACTGATGACGGATTGTCTAATGATGGATTGCCTTGTGATTGATGACAGATTGACTGTGCGGATTGCCTGACAGATAGGCTCTGATGGATTAGCTGTGACGGATAGTCAGGACATATAGGCTCTGACAAATTAGCTATGACGGATAGACTCTGACGAATTAGCTAGCTCTTGTTGGCTCCTGGCAAGTCGGCTTCTGGCATGTCAGCTCCCCTGGGCAGTTAGACGGTTCTGTCCTTATAACTCTCTCGCTCCACCTGAGTGCTCCTCCCTACAACACTGCAACACAGCACAGATCTAACGCAAACAAACATTCAAGAGACCAAGTTGACACCAAATTGTATCATTGCATTATTGTGGTGATGATTACATCCGGTCTCATGACTGCAGCACAACGCTACGTCCTTCCTGTGACTATTCTCCTATGCAATGGACCTAAACAAATGGTGGATCATCTTTGGATTGATATGGATGCTTTACAAAATGAAAGGGGGGTCTATATATAGGGTGGCTCTAGTGGTTACTGTAACCAACCAAGCCCCAACTTCCCCAACCGTCTTGTGTTTCAGCCTTAACAAAACAGTCTTAACAGCCATTTAACACTTTGCATGACGGCTGATTACATTGTACTAATAGACGTAATTTCATGTGTCTAATTACATTTCAATCACATGATTAAGCATTACACAACATTGCTTTGACCACATTGACTATTTACATATATCCTACGTAATTACAATGTATATTGTAGACATTTCATCAAACACTTGTTATTTCTTTTTGGAACTGCTGTCTACAATACACACGATATTGCAATAATAACAAAAAATAAACTTGAAATTAACAATATTGCAATACGAAATAGAAATGCAGCAGATTATATTGCAGAAAACAAGAACACATTATAGAATCTCAAGCCTCTTTGAGGGGGCAACCTCCTTGGAAGTAGAGCTTCAGTACAACAAAATATGAGATGCCTCTTCTCTTGCCCCCTTGGTTCTTTTACAAACTTTGGCTACCCTAACCCTAACACTCAAGGGTTTCCATCCACGTGCAAGTTGGGGACCAAGCTAATAACTCATAAATAATAATCGTTACATCTTTAAATAACGTATTTTTATAATACCTAATGGTTACATCATATGGGCCCATAAGCCTAGGCACCTAAAGTACCACATGACCAGACAATTATTAATAATATTAGAAAGGGGTCTTAACACCAGCAATTCTGTATTGTGATTCTGTTTTGTTCAATAAAGTTGCTGCATTTCCATTTGTATTGCAATATTATTGCTTTCATTTCTGTTAATTATGTTATTTATTGTGATATTTGTGTGGATGTGCTTATTTTAATTGGAAGGTTCCTCACACAGACCAATCCCTTAAAGAATCTTAAATCATGTCCCTTTCATGCTCTTCTTAGCAATATTATTGCTTTCATTTCTGTTAATTATGTTATTTATTGTGATATTTGTGTGGATGTGCTTATTTTAATTGGAAGGTTCCTCACACAGACCAATCCCAAAATTCCATTTATTGCTTAAAGGATCTTAAGTCATGTCCCTTTCATGCTCTTCTCAGCGCTTGGCCACTACCTACTTCTCGTCCCTCCACACATAAAAAATCTTGAACAATCATTTGTAAGTAATTCTCAGTTAGATCTCAATTCTTTCCTACAACCTTGCTTATAATCAAGGTCACCAATGTAAAGATGAAAAAAGGTACTTGTGTTCTTGCCAACAAGAATACATACATTCACATAAAAGGGTCTGGGCATACATTCTAGAAGGAAAGAATGCATAGGAGACTCCATGGTGAGTGTGTGAAGTATCCACTACACCATGTTGGACACTCAATCCAACTGAAAAGTCTATATATAAGTATTCAAGCTCAAGATATGAATGCTTGCAATGGTTAGACATAATTTTGGTATCAACTAATTAGATTATGACAAATATCACCCTTCATATTATACATACAGCATTAAATCCTTTCCGTTTCAGACTACAAGGGGCAACACTAACATAAAGCATCCTGGCTAGTCGCATAACAGTTTTTATGCTAGCAACTAGCCATCAGATATCTCAAATCTAAAATTAAATAGCCTTCACCTTTTGTAAAAAAGGACATCTAGATGACCACTTAGGGCAACAGACCTAGGCAAGGATTATCTGCCTGCAGAGGAGCCACCCCATAGCTCTTTATGCATAGAACAATAAGAAACCCATTTTACAAATGATATTCAATGCACAGGTTGCAGTACAAAATTTTCCCAATTAACACTTGCCTGATTTATGTCACCAACAACAAAAAGGCCTTTGTTACCAATCGACAAAAGACGAATCAGCTCATACTGCACCTACAAAACGAAAAAAGCAAGTTTAAACCAACTACCAATACATTGCCAAAATCAAACATATGTAGTCTACAAACATAATCATCAACTAAGCATAAGGGAAAACATTTATAAAAGACATTGCTTTCACATACTTCATCTATATCTTGAAACTCGTCCACCAATACATGTCTCCATTTTTTCCGGTATTTCTGCCTTCGACATAAATGAAATTAGTGATAACTTATAAGAAAACAAGAACAAACATCAAAAGTGCAATTGAATCTTACATTGCATTTAGCAATGAGACATAAACACAGGCGTCTAACCACATCTAAACTATAATCTTTTTGGCTTTAACACTTGAGCTCAAATCCAAAGCATTTGAAAATTGAGTATGAGCAATTTATACCAGATATAAGTTTTACTAAACACAAATGCAACATAGAGTTTATAGGGTAATCATGAGCAATCTAAGATGCAGAGTTTAACATTGGTGACACAACCAACAATTGTATTCTTTTTCAAAATTTACGAGCAATTTCACCTCTTTGTACAAGGCTCATCTCGACAGGAATTGTGGTGTAAATAGTTCAATAAATCTAACACACATTTGTGGAGAAAAACAAACAAAAGACCAAATAAGCAATTACGAAATTACATATGTTTATTCTTGCAATGAAATAATCATGTTTCTTGTCACACTAGACTTTAAAAAATCATTGTTCTTTATTTTCGTAGCAACACCCAAATCAACAGGCAATGCCCATCAAACAATGTTGCCAAGTTGATTATGTAAATGTTCTAAAGTTTTCATAAAAAGTAAACATATTAGTCACCAATATGCATTTATATATAGGTCCAAGGCGTTATGGAGCAATGCTAAATGGGATGCAATCGCATGAGCGTAACCCAAGTTCAGATCCCTACATTTTGATGAAAACTTTTATGATATGGTGGTTTGTGATAATATAATTTATTGTAATACCACAATAATGTGGTTTGTGTAGACAGGCAAATTGATGTCTTTATTTGCTGAATCAATTTTGGTATTATGTGTTATTTTGTAATTGTACGCAAAGTGTTTGACAAAATGTGCGTACATATTTAATTATGTTATAAAGTGCAATTTAATATTGTACGTAATAATAAAGTCATGTAAGTCAACAAAGTCATGTTATAAACTAGTTTGTCCTCTAGTGAGAAATGTCATGTAAATGCAAGATCAAATGCATATGAAATGTAATTTGGGGAAGTTATGAGGTAGTTGGAGGGTAACTACTTTTTGGGTGTATAAATAAGCCCTCCCCTCATTCATTCAAGTGGTTCAGGGGTTCATTCATTCAGCCAGGGCATTGAGGAGAGTCATGCAGGTTGATGGATTGATACAGTCCAATCTTGTGTTCAGCCATGGAGAATATTCTGCATAGGGTTTGCAGGATGCAGATTGTAATGCTGAAACTATAATGTTGTACTGTAAATACCACTGTTAATATAAAATAATAAAACTCCTTGTATTTACTGTCATCTTCTATTGCTGTATTATTGTTGTTGCAGGTTCTGTGCATCATTATTGTTGTACTACAATGACTGCAAATCTGTAAAAAAAATTAAGTAGAAATGGAATTGTGTGTTAGCATGTTAAATTTCATTTCTACATTCTGGTGTCGTTGCCTAAACTAATTTTGGGTCAAGAGGCATATGTGATAAGGCAAAGAGGTGAATGACACATTCCAGGTCAGGTAGAAGAGGAAGGAGTACGAGACAGCCAAGAAGAAGCGCACGACTGGCAAACCAAAGAACACATAACGAGGACGAAGTTTCACAACGTGAAGTGGAACGAGTGTGAAACCTCTTAGAATACGAGAGTCCAATAGCAGAGTGAGAAAAATGGGAAACATTGTTGATAGGAACGGAAGAAGGGGTACAAGGACCACCAAGAGTCGAGGAAAACGTTGATGTAAGGGAAGACGTTGACACAGAAACTGTGCGAGGATATGGTGAGTGGATGGTAACACCTGAACAAGCGGTAGGAAGGTTGCAGAGGACGGGAGTCAAGCACCAGAGAAACAATGCGCGAGGTCTCAGGAAGAAAGACCAGGGCCACAACCAACATTCTAGCGAAGGAGGTCGCGGAGTGAGGACGCACAAGAAGTTGAGAGATGACTGTTTGGTGAGAATAAGGTACCTAGGATAGAAACATCCAACAACGAGTAGCATAGCAGATCACCCACAAGAAGTAGGAATCAGTCAAGGATTCCAGGGGACTCTTCATCAAAGTGACGAAGAAGAAGGAACCCCACCAATGGCTAACGTAGCCACCAAAGCAAGGAAACTAAGGTGTCCAATTTTCACAGGAGAAGGGAAGGAAGACCCGATTAGGCATTGGAGAATTTGCCGCATGGTGTGGAAAGCGACTGGGCAGAACAATGAGGCAGACTGGAGGTGGTTGTTTCCTGCAACGTTTCGAGAATTTGCAATAGGCTGGTATATAGCATTACCAAAGGATAAGTTCCAGACATGGGAAGCATTGCATGATGCATTTGTGGAAGAATTTCAATCATACGATAATGAGTGGGTTGTTTGACCATGTGGAGAAAGACCACTCAAAGGAATCGAAGAGGATGTGGTTCATAGATGGACTTCTTCCTATGTATCAAAGGAAGATGAAGACATTTCCTCCAAGATCATACCAAGAGGCTTTGGATTATGCCTTGATTTGGGAAAGTGATGCAAAAACCTCATCGATGAATGGGCATCATGTTAATGCATATGAGAATAACTGCGTAGAGGAAAGTAAGAAAATGACTTGTCAAAGTACCGCAGAGCAAGATGAACCATTGATTCATCGAGAGTTTAAAAATTTGGAGGAGAGTTATAGCCCTTGCCAGGAAGCAGAGGTTGTGAAGCCAATTGCATTGGAGGAAGTGAACCTGTTTGAGATGGTTAACTTGATGAGTTTGATTCAAATTGAGCATGTGAATCTGATTTCAATTGATGACGGAGACTTTCAGTAAGAAGACCAAACAATAGAGTGCAATCAAGAAGGAAGCCAGGAGACAGGGCTTTGTCAAGAGATTCGTCAAATGGATGAGACTAGGACGGCTAGAAAATGCAGTCAGATGGCAGAGAAGGAGTCTGAGGTGAAGACGTTTGAGCAGGAGCCGTCTAAGGCGAAGCCGTCTGAGCAAGAGATGTCTAAGGCGAAGCCAACTAAGGAGAAGTCGTCTGAGGCAAAGCCGTCTGAAATGGAGCCGTATAGAGGCTACACATCTTAGGTGTACTCGTCTGGAACCTACCTGTTGGCCACGGATCCGCCGCCTGGGAAGGACTTGGTGTGTTAATGCGCCCTAGACCCACAGACCAACATTGAAATGCCGGGAGGAAGGGATGCCCCCCGTGCCAATCTTCGGAGAAGGCCGGCTCCTTTCCTAACCTACTTGGGGGTTTTTAGATAAGAGTGCAAGAAAGAGATTAAAAAAGGTGGTAAAGAGAACTGGAAAGAGATTGAAAAAGATAAGGGAACAGGAAAGAGATGTAAATACCATGTGTTTCGGGTGGGGGGAGAACAAGCAGCACGATCGCAAATTTGCATCCGAACCAACAACAATTAAAACAAAGCATGTAACAGAAATTGCAACTGCGATTCTATCCTATGTATCCTTCTGTTTTGTATTCCAGATCCAAATAATCACCAATGCTCAAATCCAGGATTCAGAATTTAAATAGACAGAAATATAAATGGACATGAAGCAGAAATACTAGCAGAAGGCAGCATAAAAGATAGAGACAAGAAGCAGAGCCAAGGATGCTTTGAATTAATTAGAAGGTGGTCCGTCACAACAGAGTCCTCTAGCAATATGTCCCCCCTCCACCCTTGTACAATGAAATGACGCTGCTATTTATAGCGCAATTTTCCCCCCCGATTACATTTGGGCACAGAATCCTAGACCTGACAAAATCTGCAAAAGCTGACAAAAGCGGCTGATGTTGACCTCTGCGGGTAAAGAATGTACTTGCAGCAAGGTCCTCCTGAAAACGTGGCAGCTCCGTGGAAATCCGGTAGGTGGGAAGTGTTGGCAATTTTGCCACATTAAAACTTTTGATAAATTTTGGCCTAAGTATGGAGCTTTCAAGCGGCAAAGAGCATGCTGAGGTGTTCGGGTTTTCGCGAGCCATAAACGGGGGCGATAAAATGGACAAAATGAGCCCTGGATATTTTATTATTGCGGATCTTCTCGCCGGCTTTCCAACGATATATCATAATAGACGATCAGGTCAGCGGATCAAAAGTTATGGCCCCGGGAAGCCGAACCAGGAAACCCAGTTTTTTGTGCGAAGTCGGTCCGACTTCGCCCAGTTTTGGTGCGAAGTCCGACTTCGCCCAGTTTTGGTGCGAAGTTCGTACTTCGCCCAGTTTTGGTGCGAAGTCCGACTTCGCCCTTCTTTCTGGGCGCACCTTGTAGCAGGCTGGCAGGCTGGCAGGAAAAATGACTAAGTGCTGGGGCGAAGTCCGACTTCGCAGCAAAGTCGGACTGCTCCCCCTTTCCAGGGCGAAGTCCGAACAGCAGTGAGAATCAGCAAGTGCCGGTGCGCAACCCGACTCGCAGCGAAGTCGGATCGCGCCCTTTGACCGGTGCGCGGTAGGGAAATAGGCCAACCCGATCGCACTGTTTTTCACCTGTGCTACCCGATTGCGCTCTAATCCCCGACGAAGTTGGATAAACTGCATTTTAAGGCAGACACGTGTCAAGCAGCATCATCCGACAAGTGTCCAGCTTTGGGATCTGAGCCAAGACATGCCGAGCAAAAGGACAAGCATGGGCCGCACTACTTATGCCAGCTGCCTCATTTAATGTTGATGTGAGCTTCCACCTACCTCAGCTACCCGCATTCCTGTCAATATAAAGTTCTACCCAACGCGCTGCCACGTGGCTGTTCAACCTTCAGGGAGACCATGCCGAGAGTACAGTCCAGCCCGACAGAAGTCAGCACCAGCAGTTCCGCGGCTGCTTTTGTCAGCTAATGTTTGACTGGGACTTTGTGCCCATTAATGTAACGGGGGGAACTTTGGGCTATAAATAGCCACCACGTTTTCATTGTAAGGTGGTGGAAGGGGAATGTCTGTTAGGGAACCATTGTAACCGTGCTTCTGCTTATAAATATAAATTGTATGCCTGGTTCTGTTCTGCTGCTTTTATTTCTTTATGCTTATGCTTTACGCTTCCCTGTGTCACGGCTCGTTGATTCATTTCAGCATTTGGTGGTCAGGCGCCTTTAGCATTGTTTGTGCCATGGCTTGTTGATTCATTTCAGCATTTGGTGGTCAAGCACTTTTGAACTTCATAGAATAGATGTGGTAGCAGTTCCATCAGTTGTGTGTTACGTTGTTGTCCGTAGTGGTGATTGATGCGTTGCCGTGCTGTTAGTTCTCCTTGTAGGGAGAATGTTTGCTAGGGGACCATTGTAGCTGTGCGTATAAATTCTCTGCATAACACATATACCTGGATCTGACATCTCTCGGTTGCCTTTTGTTTGAGTTACCGTACGTAGTGGTGATTGATGCATTGTCGTGCTGTTAGTTCTCCTTGTAGGGAGAATGTTTGCTAGGGGACCATTGTAGCTGTGCGTACACCGCTCTATACAGAAAGTATACTAGACTTTGCAGTTTCTGGCTATGCTTTGTACTTATAATGCAGTAAGTAGTGGTGATTGGTGTGTTGTTGTACTGTTAGTTCCCCCCACCCAACTCCACTCTCATTTGTAAATTCTTTCCGCATTTTTATCTCTTTCCTGCACTCTCATCTTACTAACCCCCGCAAGGAGCCGGCCTTCTCCGGAGATTGGCCCGAAAGGCATTCCTTCCTTCCGGCCTTTCAATGTTGGTTCGCGGGTCCAAGGCGCAATAGCCACAAAATCCTTTCCTCATGGCGGATTCGTGACCAACAGGAAGTTGAGTCAGTTTGAATGGGGGCAGATGCGGTACAATCTGTCAGTTCATGCTCATCTGTCCGGTACCCTGGCAGCACACCTTCTGTCACATCTTTGACTCGAATCTCGAGGCTGGACACCTGTCAGCATCTGATGGAGGGGGGAGAAATCGTCTTTAAGCTCAGCCTTTGTATGAGCACAGTCGAGAAGGCCTCCGTGCCTTAGAAAATTTCTGGGCAGGTTTCAACGTTCTTTGCCCGAGTGCGCACAGGTCAGTGAGCAGTCCCAGCGAAGTCGGGCAGTCCCAGCACTTAGTCGTTTTCTTCAAGTGAGCTGCCCAACTGCGCACGAATTTGAGGGCGCAACCCGACTTCGCTGCGAAGTCGGGTTGCGCTCTCAGTTTTGTGCGCACCTGGGCATTGTCAGTGAAGGACATCCCAAAAAATTCTAAGTGTTGTTGTGCGCACCTGGGCATTGTCAGTGAAGGACATCCCAAAAAAGTCTAAGTGTTGGGTGCGCAACCCGACTTCGCAGCGAAGTCGGGGTTCGCTCAATACTTAGTCAAATTTTGGGCTCAGCTCTCTGCACATCATCTCCCCAAGTGCGCACAAAATTAAGGGCGCAGCCTGACTTCGCAGCGAAGTCGGGTTTCGGAACACTAACACTTATAAAATTTTGGGCCTTTGTATGAGCGCAGTCGGGAGGCTGAGCGCAGTCGGGCGGGGCCCGACACTTAGTCAATTTTCTAGCCCAAAATTGAGCTTACTGGTCTTGCTTCCCGCGGCCATAACTTTTGATCCGTTGACCCGATCGCCTATTATAATATATCGTCGGAAAGCTAGCGAAAAGATCTGCAATGATAAAATATCCAAAGCTTATTTCATCCATTTTATCGCCCCCGTTTATGGCCCACGAAAACCCGAACACCTTCGCATGCTCTTTGTCGCTTTAAAGCTCCATACTTAGGCCAAAGTTTATCAAAAAAATTAATGTGGCAAAATTGCCAACACTACCCTTCTGGCAATTACACGTCTGAGGAAGTTAGACGTTTGGCAAGCTACCCGTCTAAAGCGTACACGTCTAGCAGTTACACGTCTGAGGAAGCTAAACGTCTGGCAAGATACCCATCTGAGGAACCTACACGTCTGGCAAGTTACCCGTCTGAGAAATTCAACCCGTCTGAGAAAGACTACCCGTCTGAGACGTCTAGCCGTCTGCAGCAACCCGTCTATGACGTCTGCACTTACCCGTCTAAGACATCTCCACTTACCCGTCTAGACCTGTATGCAACTCGTCTGAAACATCTACCTGTGTGCAACTCGTCCGAGACGTCTACCCTGTTGTCCTAGACGTCTACTGTCTAGACGTCTACCCTATCATCTTAGACATCTACTGTCTAGACGTCTACCCTGTCATCTTAGACGTCTACTTGTTTGTCCTAGACGTCTACTGTTTAGACGTCTACTTTTTTGTCCTAGACGTTTACTATCTAGACATCTACCCTATTGTCCTAGACGTCTACTATCTAGACGTCTAACCTGTTGTCCTCGACGTCTACTGTCTAGACGTCTACCTGTTCATCAGAGACTAATCCGTCACGGATTGTTGTCATGTACATTATCGTCTAAAATGTCGTCTGGGCCAGTGCAATCAAAGCAGTTGTCGTCAGAAGTACAATCCGACAAGGGAGATGTCTGTCAAAGGTTGATAAGAAGTCAGTTGGATCACAAAAGCAGTGAATTGGAGTTGAGGGGAAGTTGTTTTAATGAGTTGAGTGAAAGCTTCCAAATGGTTGACGAGGAGAAACTTTTATTCAAACAGTAATGGTTTCAATGGTTTTCCAAAGGGGACGTGCGAGGGACGCTGTCCCTCGACCCCGCAAGGGACGCTATCCCTTGACCCTGCAAGGGAGCTCCCGCCCCCTTGACCCCCGACACAGGTGGCGAAGGGTGTTGCCCGTCATGTTCATGATGTTGATGATGTTGCTCATGCTGTTAATATGGCTTATTGTAAAAAGTGAAGTGTCTATTCAGAGAATACTGGTCATGTCGATGTTATAACTGCTTGCAGCCAATGGAGTGCACAATTAGAAAACAAGATGGTGTGAGCAGCAGTTTGAAGTGCAGGTTGTTGCAATAGATGTATAGAATAGGGGGAAATGGAAGGAGCACGACAAAAGATTATGTTACATTGTTCAGTACTTCTATTCCCAGTGTTTAGCTCGTGTCGTCGAGGACACCGACCAATTTAAAGGAGGGGATAGATGTAGACAGGCAAATTGATGTCTTTATTTGCTGAATCAGTTTTGGTATTATGTGTTATTTTGTAATTGTATGCAAAGTGTTTGACAAAATGTGCGTACATATATTTAATAATGTTATAAAGTGCAATTTAATATTGTACGTAATAATAAAGTCATGTTAAGTCATGTAAGTCGACAAAGTCATGTTATAAACTCGTTTGTCCTCTAGTGAGAAATGTCATGTAAATGCAAGATCAATTGCATATGAAATGTAATTTGGGGAAGTTATGAGGTAGTTGGAGGGTAACTACTTTTTGGGTGTATAAATAAGCCCTCCCCTCATTCATTCAAGTTGTTCAGTCATTGAGGTGGTTCAAGGGTTCATTCATTCAGCCAAGGCATTGAGGAGAGTCATGCAGGTTGATGGATTGATGCAGTCCAGTCTTGTATGCAGCCATGGAGAATATTCTGCATAGGGTTTGCAGGCTGTAGATTGTAATGTTGAAACTATAATGCTGTACTGTAAATACCATTGTTAATATAAAACTGCTTGTATTTACTGTCATCTTCTATTGCTGTTATTGCTGTTGTTATTATTGCTGTTGCAGGTTCTGTGCATTATTATTGTTGTACTACAATGACTGCAAATCTGTAAAATTATTTAAGTAGAAATGGAATTGTGTGTAAGCATGTTAAATTTCATTTCTACAGGTTTGTTGATATACCATGGTAATGTGGTTATGATGTAACACAGATGGGGCTCATTTCAACCTCAAATATCCAATAAAAGAAATGAACGTGTGCATGTGTAAAACAAGATGATCCATGGATTGATGCAAAGAGGAAGATAAGGCCATTTTGAACAAATCACCAATCTTTCTAGCATGCATATCAATTCTCACTCCTCTATAAAACTTGGAGTCGTCAATTGTTAAGAATACGAACAAATCTCAATTTTTATTCCTTGAGCCTTAAATATATTTGCTATCCTTCGCAAATATGTTGGAGCAAACCACCGGTTGGTTGCATTGAATACCCAACCATCACCCATATGAGTAATCTCCGATAGAGCTCTTGTAGGCAAACAAGTTGGTCTACATATCAGTCCATATGAGTCATTAGTTGTACATAGTCGAATACATGTTTTGCAATGCTTTGTTGTTAAGTGATAACGCAACTATAAGATTTTGTAATGGCATGTAATGCATATAGTAGTGTTTTGGGGTATATTTAAGTTTTGTTAGTGTGTGGTTTGTTTGACAAGTACAACGATTGCACACCATCTCCCACCCACTCACAAGACTATATGTACATACTATCTTATGGTCTAAAGCACCAATGGTGAAGCAATTAGCATCAATGTAAGCCCAACCACAACCATTTTCATAATGTATTGGGGACTACTTGGGAATGATAATGATGCATGGCTTGATCTATATCGCCTGTATATCACATACTTCATAAGCAGTGATCTTCTATTCGTGTCTTTGCTTCTACTGCATAGTATTTCATTACATATAATTTTTTGACAATACTCAAATTGTGTGGGTCGGTGCTGCATTGTATGAATTCAATATTCACGCATACTACATTTTTCGAGTTATTACCAACACCGACTTGGGTTGTTGACCGTGGGTTAATGACAGTCTAACCTAACTTTCATACAAAGACAACGACAATAGTGTGAGGACAATTGGGATACCAACCCACAAGATCAAAGAGAACTGCATGTAAAGAATGCATTCAAGATGGCCAATGACAAAGCACATACAAAATAGAGGAGAAGTTAGAGCATGTGAAGGGAGTTGCCTCTTTCCCAACCAAAAGAAAATGTAAGAGGTGTGCCTTTTATATCACTCCTCAGAATAAAGGAACTCTTTACATCCTTCAAGACAATTGTTGGAGGAAAGAGCAATTGTGCAGACATCTCTAACTACTTAGCAGAAGTAATGATGTTATGGATTTTAATCTTCTTTGTCAATGTTTTATCCAAGTCTTGTATAAATATTCAATATTCTCATATTTTAGAATAATATTTGTAGGAGGAATCTTTCTCTTCACCCACCAAGTGAGGTGTCACTTATGCATACATAAGGTAGTTGTTTGGGCACCTCTAATGTAACTCATATGATAGGTGTGCAAAACTTGGTTGTTTCTTATGTGGTCAGAAGGTGGTCTTGGTGGGCAGACCTTCTAACTATGTGACCTAGGGGCAATTGGAGGGAAAAAAAACTTCCCCTCAAACTACTTGGAAAGAGGCCAACCAACCTCCCCCCTTCACCAGGCAAACTCAGAGATCCTAGGAACATGATGGTCCTCCTAGACTGCCTAAGCTACCTACTCCACACACATGCTCTAGGTTGTCTAATAGTCCTTGCAAACTACATCGACTCCTTAAGGAACCAATTGATGGCGGACTTTGACCCTGCCCACCCATTTGCCATGCTCCCTGGAAGATGTTCTAGCTTCGGGTCACTTGTTAGCCTTCATCTTCTAGTTAGCAGTCTCCACCTTATTCTTCTCTCAAGTTCCATACTCAAGCTATCAGGGCTCAAATCCTCTCCATCACTGTTGGAACTTGTTAGGGATGTACTACAAGATATTTCTTCTTTCGATGATGATATCTCAAATATATATCCAAAGCACTTCATTTGCTACAAGTCTTCTCTCTTTTCTGGCTTGAAGATTATCCTGGAGTCTCACAATCTCGTGGTCTGCTTGTGCCTTTAGTTCATTTCTCCGTCACAATTGCTCATATTGTTCTCGTTACTGTGTTTCTCTACGCATTCTATGTTATTGAAGACCAACTCTTGCTAGCAAACCCATGTCTTCATATTCACTCTCATCGCTCTAAGAGTCATAATCTGGTGGCTCTTCTCCCATTACCACAGCCCTTTGTGCATCTTCCCCATGTTGTGATCTCAATCTACCTTCTTTGTCACACACATCATTAGGCAAACCTTTTTGCAATTGCACTCTTACCAAAATCCCATCCCGCATACCAAGAAACCATCTATTGTATGTATAACTCAAGAATGTTAGAACAATTGATTGCTAGAAATTCGCTTGGAATACTTAGCCTAATCGTGAACGGATACTACTTATATAGTTATGTTTGAGAAATTATATAGTATGATAGCATGTTTACTTGTTGTAGATGCATGAATTTAAAATCCTTTCTTAGCGTTTATAAGATATATTATCTTGAATTTATGGCAAAGTAATTATGTAAAAATAGATGGGTGGTAAATAATGAAGACACCTCTGTAGTCTATTGAACCATTTCCACTTGCTGAAAACCTGTGCTGCTTCGGAAGAGTCGAGAAAGGACTTTTTCCACCCATCCACATTAAGTCATGAGGTGACTTATGTGAGGCTGAGTCACTGTTCTCCGGCTATTATGGGACGGGGATCCTAGCCGTCAAGAGTAACGAGCGGCGGAATGGGACGTCGCTCTAGGTGGTCGGTCTGTTGGTGGTGGTGATAATCGTCATTCCACCCGGTCTGGGGAAATGCCAATATATTATATGGCCAGTGGGCTTCTCATGGCATATCCAGCGGCAGATTGTTATGGGCAGCATTGACGTCAATCCGGGAGAGAATACAATTATCTAGCCCAGAGGCCATGCGATGGCGGGCTCTAGTCAAGCCTTAGCAGAAGGTCGTTGACTAGCACCGGCATACGAACGCTGGAACCAAAGAATCGAGTAGAATACTCAAAGGAACTGTGAGTTCTTCCGTCTTTGGACAAGGGAAATAGCGTACCTCATTCAGGTGATATGGGCCCTGAACGGATAACCCTTCGCCGGATACCAACAAGACTCGCGTAAGGAGTCAGAATCCTTCATGGCGAATCGCGGGACTTGGCCAGTTCCGAGCACTTAAGATACCAGCTGCAGTGGTGGATATTCTTGAAGTGCATATTTTGTATGCCTGAGCTAACAATATGATGGGTTTATAAGCAAAGTGTTCATGTTTTAAGAAAAAATTTCAGTGTTGAAATTCTGGTTTTTAACACTGAAATGTTGGGTTGTCACAGTTGGTATCAGAGCCTAGGTTGAGAAACCCTAGGTCTCATAATTAAAGGTGGCATAGCTCTTTTTGTATTCTTAACAAGCTTTCACAAGAAAAATTGTGCAAAGAAGAGAGTGCACAATTGCTGCAATGTTTTTTTTTCAAGTCATATGGGTCATACAGATTGCCAACAGAAGAGGAAAATCGTGGTTGGAAACAAGCATAAAAGTCGTCCAAGGAGCTACAGACACTGCCATAGAGACACAAGGAGATTGTGCAAAGAAACTCGTCAAAGACAGAGTCATTTGAGACCAGACCGTCTGCAACCCGGATGTTTGAGGTTGGGCTATCTAAGGCTAGGTTGTCTGACAGTAAGCCATCCCAAACTCTACCATTGGAAGCATGTTGTCAAAATCTAAGGTGTACGGACAATCCAAGTCATATAGCAAAGTGTGAGTAGAGGCAGGAAAACAAAGCAGAGTAAGGCTTCCATGTAAGGCTGCGTTGCAGGCAGGATCTCACACCTATAGGGGAAGCGTCGAAGTTGGCTTTGGGAAAGGCCTAGTTGACCATGTGCATGGTAGAGAGAGAAAGAGCAGAATGGACACTAAAAGGAGAAGAATGCGACAACACGGAGTGGATTTGAGGTTGAGGTCGAGGTCACAAAATAGCTACGACGAAGGGAACCAAAACAGAGAAGACGGAGGCTGAACTACAAGCTAGGATGGCAGAAGTTGAGCAGAAGTCGCATCATTATGGCTTCCAATAGGCTCGTTATCATGCCTTTGCAAGGATACTCAAAGGACAAGATGAAGCCTTGAAGCTGAAAATCCAGAAGCTGGGAGGAGTACCTATTCCATTACCTCAACCTCAACAAAGTCAGAATCCCCAATTGCAACAACAGTCGTTGATGAGGATGTCAACCAATATAGAGGGGACGGCAGATGTAGGCGCTAGTTTTGGCTTTCCACCTCAACGAAAGAAATAAAATTTGTGCATGGAAGTCAAGTACACACATGTTAAAGTTTTGGCATAGTTCGAATAAATTTGATAACATTGTAATATTCCATGCAATAATGTAACAATGAGATAAGTAATAGTCATGTGCAAATAAGTTAGTTGCCATGGAGTTTGTCTTGTAGTGAAATGAAATGAAATGCAAGACAAATGTAATGTGAGGTTGGTGAGGTGTTGGGGTTGGTAGTTGCCAATAACTACCTTCCCCCTAGTTTAAATAGACCCCCTCATTCATTTGAGCAGGTACATTGGGTATACAGTACATTGTGCACATAGAAGATAGTGTACATGCCAAGGAGTACATTACGCACATGGTAGTTTATGCACAGAAGTAGATATTGTATATGCTGAAAACAGCACGTTGATGGAAGAAGTTGTGCACAGTGCAACTGTACAGGTTCATATGTAATCCAATATCTTGTTAATATCAATTCATCATTTAGCCATTGTTTTGTGTATTGTTTGCATATGTTTATCTTGATTGTTACTGCAGTTGAGATAAATTCCAAACACTGTTCGATTATATTTTGGTCGTCGTACTCTGTCCATACAGGGTCGTCTAGGCTAGTGCCAGGCTGTCCCATGCAAGCTTGGGCCGTCTGACTTGTGTTGTGCAAGGTTGTCAGAGTGGAGATGATGCAGGCCGTCTAGGCTGCATCTTGAAGAGTTGTTAAGCAATTAACCTGTCATTCATAATTGTTCATGTGTGGAATACCACCACCATGCTAAAAGATGGAGTTACACGACAATAGTTGTCGCTCTAGATGGTTGTCTAGTGGACATAATTAAAATCATTTCATTTCATTTCTGCTAACTATATTACCAAAAGTGAATCACCCTATAAAGACTCCTAGATATTTTCCATAGTTTAATTCAATATCAGTTTTAGAACCAAAAATTTAGCAAATTCTTAGGTCTTCTTGTCTTCCCTGCAGGGTATTCATCACAATAAACTAATGGAGCTCTTTCACATCTAGAACTTAAATTAATTCCAGGTATATAAGGTTGATTTGTAAAAATGCTGCACGTGAATTGCCAAGGCATAAAGACAGAAAGATTGCCAATTTCTCTTTGCTATGAATTGGTTTCTCTACATGGATTTAAAAAGGGCTTCCTTGGACTATTACATAAATAGGATTCTTAAAGGAAGAAAAAAATGCAAGATATAAAGAATAGAGAGGGACTCACCTCCCGCACGTGTTGTTTATTGTGCAACAGGTAAGCTACTAAGTACAAAAGATCTTCAAAGTCTGCAGCATTGGATCTCCTTAGTTCAAGCTGCAAAATGAGAACGGCAATTCAGCATTAGAGAACATATATATGTGTGCATGTGTGGACGTGTGTGTATGTGTGTATGCATGCTTGCTAATAGATCCATGGGAATCCAAAAGAAATACCCACTCATATACTGACTAGAATGTTTTAAACTAAATTTACAAATCATCATACACTAAATTATTTTTATTTGATAGGAATATGGATCACTTAGAATCTTCATTTTATGCGTAGTTCCAGCAAAAGCTAAATACCAATTTTCAACTGTACAAAACGCAATACAATATAGTAACAAGAATAATACAAGAATATAAATTTTGTACCTCATAAATCTCAGCCATCTTGAAAGCAAATTCATTAAGTCCATAGGGAGCACGGGGTAAGCCTCTTTTATTTCTTTTTGCTATAAATGTTTGCATGTTGTATTGTCTGGCCTTTTTTATGTAGTATAACAGCCGGTTAACAGCATCTGCTGACACTGACCTTTTCTTATCAGACTTCTTCATGTCATACTTTTCCATGATCTGCAGTAATTGAGATCTCTCAGGTGTTTTCCCTGTCAGAAGGTTGCATCTAACAAGATCCTTGAGAAGTGCACTCTCTGATCTTTGTGTAACACTTTCATTCATGTTTTGATCAGATATTCCTTCCAATTTTGCAACACAATTCAAATTTTCCTTTCCATTAGATGCACTAGTTGCATCAGAATATCCCACAATCTGTATAGATATTGGAAGAACAGAAGAAAAACTAAGAACCTCAGAATCTGCTAGAACTGTTTCAGAATAAAAACTAAAATGATTTCTTGTTATGGTTAACCACTGTCAATTTTCAATCCCTTTTCAGAAATGTTCATGACAAATTTAGAATGGGTGAGCATGCTTATGCACTAGAATTAACTTTGCTTCCGAAAAGGAAACATCTTAAGAGAGGCATAATAAAATTAATTTGATTGGGAGGAAAAAATTGCCTCTCCTCAAAGGAAAAAATAGTGAAAGTTAAATGCATCCTAAAACATAGTCTGGAATTGAAGTAGAAACAAAAAGAGAAAAACACAAATGCTAAACCAAAAGCCAATACTGACCTCTTGAAGAATTCTTTTCACAACCCTTTCTGAGTCATGTTCGTCATAGATTATGTACTCATTATCTATATGAAATTCGGAAATTTGTTCAGACCTTAAAATACTTGCACATACACTGTGAATTGTCCCCACCTGGAGGCAATATGGGAGTCATCAAACTTCAAGTTCAAACAATTAATATGAATAAAAACACAAGTACATTATAATTCTAATAACACAGTAATAAGGAAAATAAATCAAAGAATACAGAGAGGACAGTTTAAGAAGTTTCCAAAACCTTCTATCCTTTTAATTTCAAGTTTGGGTTAGCTTCCAAGACTAATCCAGGTATAGCTGAAGAATGGAAGCTATTAACAATTCAGAAAAGGTCGTCTCAATCATCTAGTAAAAAGTGGCTGCAACCTATAGGAATGAAGCTGGCACTGGATATAATTGAAGAAGTACAGCTTTGGTTGAAGAAAGGAAGTTCAGAGATTAGTACTTAAAGAGATTCAATGCTGACAACGAAACAGGTTACAATAAAGTGAAAAATTAAAGCCCATTAAAAGATTGTGAGACAAGATAGGATTATTTTATTAATTTCCACATATGGCCAAAGCAGGCCACTGGGAATAGTTAAAAAGAGCTGTTACAATGCACTGTAGTAACCAAAATGTACTACAAAATAAATCTAAATTAAAGTAACTAGCATAAACTACACTGAAGTGGAACTGTATGGCATAAAATTACAGCCTTGGGGATTATCCAAATGGATAAACCCTAACACGCTGAAGTAATGATTAAGTGAAATGATTTTAATTATGTCCACAAGACAACCGTCTATGCAACAGCTGCTACAAGAGCTGTAGTATAAACACAATTATCAAAGATGGTAACAAGACATTTTAAGGTTGTGCTGTCCAATTTTGAAGAGTAATTCTCCTAATGTTGATGTGGATCAAGAAGTTAAGGTAAAAGATAAAAAGCGATACAAAGAAGCTCCAGTGGACCCAAGCGCCAACTCTAATTTGTAGTGAGATGTAACGTAGAAGCACAGTCATCGTCATCAACAACTGTCTTAAAAGAGCAAACACCAGATCTAATGATCCTCCCAAGAGAATGGCCAGGACTAAGCAGGGCTGGTTGAATAATCCTGGGAGGACATGGAGTTTGACCATCTCAAAATATTTGGAAAAATAAAATTCAAAGAAAAATTTTAAATCCAAGAATAAAGGGGCAGACAAATCAGCTGATTGAAGAACTAGTTTGAAAGTTTGTGAAGTGAAAGCTATTAAATATGATCCAGGCATTAGGGAAGACTCAGTCAAATTTTATTGGTTTTATCCATGATAAAGGTGAATCTTATATATGATGCTTTCAAACAAGGAGAAAGCCAAAGCCAAAGCCATGTCAAAGGCTGTAGAAGAGTTAGCATGATAAGTTCAGTTCATCAACGAGTGTGGAATAGTTTATAAGATTTCATGGAAAGAAATGCCTCCGTCTGTGGAACACATCCATTCATTTAACAAAGCATTTCCAGTCTAGTAGACTGTGGGAAGCAGTTGTTGAAGGGCATTAAAATAAAGCCCAAGTATTAAGCACTCTACATAGAAAGCATAGTTGTCAGACTTGGACTTGACTATAATTAAGGCAAGTCAAAGAGAATGATTGTCTTACCCAGACTCAATAAACATTTGCTGAAAGGCCAGAGAATATAAATTTGAATAAAGACTTTGAAATACATCCACTAGAATTCAAAGAAGAGATGCCAAGCTTAGTACTCCTGATAAAGATAAATTTCTCAAAAAACATGTGAAAATTGGATGTCTCTGCTATAATAATGAAGAAAAGCAAACTGCTGTGCACAGTATCATTCTTCCTCGGCCATAAATCTAAAACTATCATTGAAACATCTGAGATTTTGGAAAACGAAAAACCCATCCTTTTCGAGCAAAATATCTGCTGCAGAAAATAAATCCTGACTCTGAAATTGACAAATTAGGTATTGAAGGCTGCAGAACAAACAGCAGGCCAAAGTGTCCTCCCTATTTGTAGGAAGTTGTATAAATAGAACCCCCCCATCATTCAAATGTAATGAACATTGGGTGTAATCAGACATGTATTCGTGAGGTGCAAGTGCAGATAATAAGAATACTTCCATTCAGCCATTGTTGTGCAGACTTATGCTAATGTTGTGCATGTGCCTGTGAATTGTTGTTGTTATACAAAGCTGTAACATGGCCGTCTGAATTGTTCCCACCATTGAATTCTTGTTGTAGATACTTGTGCAAGGTCATCTGAACTGTTGTGCAAGGCTGTCTGACTCTTGTGGAAGGCCGTCTGGCCTATACTGTGTCTACAGGGCCATCTAGGCAAATTTCTGTTTTGTATTGTCTTTCTGCAAGGCCGTCTGAGGGTGCTTTTCCAAGATATTTGCTGCTGTTTTCCCATTTCCAGACCTGCATGTTGATGCAGAACGCTGGAGATGCTGTGTTCTTTTCTTTGTTGGGCTTTTTAGCCTGCTAGCTGGCAGTCATTGTTGTCCTTCTTATAGTCCCTTGGGTCTTATTTTGGCCGACCGCGGACATTAATAATATTTCATTTCATTTCATTTCTGTTTCTTCTATTGCAGAATACCACTGTTGTGCTACAGACTGGAATAGCTCAGTCATGTTTAGGGGTTAGCTACACCTACAGACCTTGCTAAGCACCACTTATTTTCCATCTCAACTTCCTTAACCATTTTTTAAAATAGAATTTTAATATGAACACTACTTCCTACTATTTTTAAAGGGAAACAGGCCTCTTTTAGAAAAGAGGTAGATGATTTCCTGTTTAAGCAATTGGGACAATCCGAGAGAAACCGAGTTATGTGCACTGTGCATGCAAATTCCTTGGACTGCAAAATGTCTCATGCATTATTTTACATGAAAGCTGAACTAAAAAGGAAGTAATGAGCATTTATGCTAAATGTGAAATTCCTTTAAATCATTCAAAGTTTATTTGTGTATCCTTCAAAAATTTGAAGCATTTCATAACATCGAAAAATTGTAATAATTGACTATCAAGAAATCATTTTCTATTTTTTGAACATACAACTACATCTTAAACATGGTAACACGTAAAAAAACAAAAATTGCCTCATAAACTGTCTCTCCAACACTATAAACAAAAGTATTGTTACTTCAAGAACAGATGACACAAATAAGTATAGGTCTAGGCCTAGATTACTACCTATATAAAAATTATAACCATTCAAACACATTAGAGAGGACTTTATGACATACCATAAGTGCACGGGAAACATTCTTGTCCAGCAAGTTATTTAGCCTCTCACAAAGTTCTTGAGCCGCTTTGTTTGTGAATGTTATGCACTGAAAAAAACACACTAGTTCAAAGTGTAAGCTTTCAACTAACATAAAATATGTTCAATACAAATATCATACAGTTAAACAAGAACATAAATTGGATGTTCAGAAGTAAAATAAAGTACCAAACAAATCTACTTTGACCCTAAAAAGTGATAATGTGTAAGTGATTACTATATAGTACATATCTTGGGTATGAATGTAATTTAAAAATAACCATAAGTTTCAAGTCTAGCCTAACTATACATATCTTGGGTATGATGTAATTTAACAATAACAACAAGTTTCAAGTCTAGCCTAACTATACATATCTTGGGTATGAATGTAATTTAACAATAACAACAAGTTTCAAGTCTAGCCTAACTATTCACAACCAACTAAAACAAAAGCAGAATTCAATTTACAAAGGGAGAGAATGACGGAGGGAGGTAGAGAGAGAAACTCCCTTGGAACAGTTAATTTTAAAACAAATGAAAACCAAAAATATATACTGTAGTTTGGCAATCATGTTTTACTTCAATTTAGATATTATAATGAATTTAAGGAACAATCAATTAGATGGAAACACTATCAGTTTAGTGCTTAGATTTTCAGCTACAATTTGAGAGCTAACAACATCCAGGATAAGACACAAGGAAAGGGATCCAAAAAGCAAGCCCATAACTGTTGAACATGGACATCAGTATGGTGTTAGGACCCCATCCTAACACTATTTTCGTAATTCTCATATGATTATGTAATGACCCCCCTTCCAACGAGGGGACACCTTTCTAATGTTATTTTGTAATACTTTGTAATGGTATGTGGCAAGTAAGGAACCTAGACAAATGGGCCCATTTCATGTAACCATTATCAAGAATGTAACTAACGTTTGGTAGAAGATTCTAGCTCGAGTGGCACTTTGCATGTAAACCAACTCTTGAGCATTAGGTTAAGGTTGCATGAAGTGTATCTTTAAAAGACATAGGCCCATGAACCAAGGTATCTTTTTGCAAATTAATGAAAGTATTGAAAGAGGTTGCCCCCTCGAAGAGGCCTGCGATTCTTGTTGTTTTGTGAGATTGCTTTGCTTTTGCATCTACATTTTGTATTGCAATATACTGCTCGTGCATGAAATTCTGTTTTAATTGCAATATTTATGTGAATGAGTTTATTTTTATTAAAAGGTTCCTAACAAGTGGTATCAGAGCGCTTTCCGGGGCCGAGTTCTGCTACAACTGCGACAATTATTGGCCTTCCATTTCGACTGTTAGGTATAAATTTCCCATGTTTCCAATTTTCTACTTATTTCTTTATTAAAAAAAACAACCCTTTTTTTTTTGCACTAGTTTATTAGGTTAGAAACCCTGTGCCAAGGGTTTTAAAATATTACGAAGGAGCTATCGTTATTAGCTAAGCTAGATTGCTCGTAAAGTGTCTAGTGAAGTGAGGGGCGATCAGGCTCCAATACCCAAGCCTCAGACAACACATGTCTACGGAATTTAGCTCCTACGTATCTTCGGGTATATCAGGAGACCCCCTAGGATTAGGAGAAACCTTTAGCCCTAGGAAGATTTTCAGCCTTGTATTATCCATAGTACACCGGACACAACATCCGAAAAGATCACTCTCCCGTACTGTCAAAGAGGCAGGTAGTGTGCTCAAGGGTATGCATGAAATCCTCCTTGAGAAGTGGCCTAAAATATTGGTCCAAGCACTATCGTTTGTCGCTGCGGTATAATAAAGGGCCTATGGGCAGTACATACACCTAGGCTTAGAGTACCCTATAAAAAAATGGAGGAAAAATGAGGGGGGATTTCTCCTGAATGTTAAACCTACAAAAAAACCTATTCTGTTGAATGTTAAACCTGTAACCAAAAGTCCTACCACAAAAATTGAGCATACGGAGGAGACTTCTCTATCCCAAAATTACTACATGAAATAGACGAAAGAAATTGGAGAGGAAACATAACAGTCAAGACAAAAACAGTCAGAGTCAGTAACAATCAGGACAAATTTGTCAATATCAGTAACAACCGGGTATAATTTCAATCAGAGTTAGTACCAGTCAGGGCAAAGTTGACAGTTTGTCAATGTCAATAACAGTTGCCTGTGACCACAGAATTCATAACAAACAAGGAGATAAAACAGTGTCAGTAAAAGAAGTGTCCGTGACAGAACAGTGTAAATGACAGAACAGTGTCAATAACAGAACAATGTCGGTAATAGACAGTGTAAATGACAAAACAATGTCAATAACAAACAATGCAAAGTCTCATAAGGGGTTGTCCGACAAGAAACCAATTTTCTGAGTAAATCAAACCTCTAGGAGAAAAACCGACGACACTTGAAGACAACACTTCCCTTGTAAAAAGGTCTGGGGTGCCCAAAACCAATGTTGTGATATATAGCTCATTGTGATCGTCTTGTCAAGCTGATCAGTTTGGTATATAGCCTCCATGCACTTTTTCCAAGGTGCCAAAAAACGTCAGTTTGGGGCCTAGTCCATTACGATCATCTTATCGAGCTGATCATTTTCATATATAGCACCCAAACACTTTTTCTAGATCCTTACTAAAAATAGTAACTCCTAAAGCAAAACTTCTATTTTTAGTAAGTTAGTGGAAGAGGTTCAAATCATACCAAAATGACTAGCGGAACTAGAGGACACCAAAAGGAGCTAGAACAAAACACGCTTCTGCAGGACATGCATGCCGCTGTCACTGCCTTTCTCAGTGACGTTAAAATGATGAAGGAAGAAGTAACACTTTTGAGAGGTGACCACATGAGATCCAAAGCTCATTTGGAAGAAAAACTTTTGGAGGTTGAGGAGAAACTTGGGGACAGTCCAAAGGAACAAAGCAAGATACTCCACCTAGACCATCACCTAACATTCGAGATCAATTCTCTAGCAATAGAAGGAAGTTGGTAATGCGCACTTGTCCTCAAGGCCTAGAATGTCAGTCCAACAATCCAAAACGTCCTCAATGCTCAGGCCATCTAGAACCATGGTGATTGTTGATTCGTTTCAGCATTTGATGATCAGGCGCCTTTACCATTGTTTGTGCCATGGCTTGCTGATTTATTTTAGCATTTGGTGGCCAAGCACTTTTGAACTTCATAGACTAGATGTGGTAGCAGTTCCATCAGTTGTGTGTTACGTTGCTGTCCGTAGTGGTGATTGATGCGTTGTCGTGCTGTTAGTTCTCCTTGTAGGGAGAATGTTTGCTAGGGGACCATTGTAGCTGTGCGGTTAAATTCTCTGCATGACACATATACCTGGTTCTGACATCTCTTAGTTACTTTTTGTTTTGAGTTTCCGTACGTAGTGGTGATTGATGCATTGCCGTGCTGTTAGTTCTCCTTGTAGGGAGAATGTTTGCTAGGGGACCATTGTAGTTGTGCGTATATTGCTTAGTACAGAAAGTACACTTAGATTTTTCAGTTCTCAGTCATGCTTTGTATTTATGATGCAGTAAGTATTGGTGATTGCTGGTTGCCGTACTGTTAGTTCCCCCCACCAAACTCCAAGTATATTTGTAAATTCTTTCTGTTCATTTATCTCTTTCCTGCACTCTTAGCTTAAACAAAACCCCCCCCAAAAGGAGTCGGCCTTCTCCGGAGATTGGCTCGGAAGGCATCTAGGTGCGTTAACCCAAAATCCTTTCCTCATGGCAGATTCGTAACCAACAGTTTCTCTGGCACGCCCGGTGGGACGCGGGTCCCACATTTGAAGAGAGATTTTCTGATCAGTCTCCACCTGGCGCTGACAGTGGTTTCTGAGCACTTGGTGAGACAAGGAAGTTTCTCACCCCCAACAGAATTGAAGCACCGGTGTTCGCTTCATTGTTGTTCTAAATCTGAACACCTGGCGACTCTGCACGAACAAATCCTCTGAGTCCGAAAGACCGGTCCCAGCACCTTCATGCAAACAAGAAGGTGGCGAGCAAGGGATCCAAGAAGCCCACCTGACTTTTACGAACTGGACATCAACGCTCGAGGCGAAATTTCCAGGCTGGCTGATCCGCAAACTTGTGTCGAAGAAGCCGAGGCTGAAATCCAAGAAGAAGCCGAAGCCGAGGTCGGAGGAGCTGAGTACGAAATAGAAGAGGCCGAGGAAGAAGAAGCATCTGCATCCTCGGAAAGTACCGACACCGAGTACACAACCGACGGCGGAGAAGAAGAAGAAATGGCTGGTCAACAGCAGAATGATGATGATCTCTTCCCGACGGTGGACACTATGGGGCCCTTGGCCCTGGTCGGACAGCAAGCTGTGCCCCCTGCTGCTTTAAAGTCTATCCCTACATACGACGACTACGGTAAGACGGCGTACGACCACATCCAGGGCATCTTTGCCCTGGCCGCATTACATACCATTACCGATGAGAGTGTGAAGACCCGTCTGCTGGCCCTTTCCCTGAGGGGAAAGCTTCTCTACTGGTGGAGATCACTGCCAGAGGGATCCATCACAGGTGGCCCCAGCTTGCCAGAAGGCTCGTGAAAGGATGCAACGAGTCCGCTGACCCTACTTCTTTGCTGCATCAGTTCCAAGCTATCCAGAGACATCCTCAAGAGGAGGTGTCTGATTTTAACATCAGGTTTGCGAGATCCTGGAAACGGGTACCTCGCGAACTTCGGCCTTCAGTGGGCATGGCTGCTCACTACTATCTGAGATCCTTCAACTCAGACATATGCCTGCTGCTGAAGATTGCCAGAATAGACGAGTTTCCTGCGCTGTACGAGGCTGCCCAGCAAGCTGAAGCTGACATTATTTCCATCGGCAGACTCCCGTCCAGGGTGCTGTTGGTTACGAATCTGCCATGAGGAAAGGATTTTTGGTTAATGCGCCCAGATTCGCCCACCAGCATGAAAGGCCGGAAGGAAGAGATGCCTTCCGGGCCAATCTCCGGAGAAGGCCGGCTCCTTTTAGGGGGCTTGATTTAAGCTAAAGGGAACAGGAAAGAAATAAATGAACGGAAAGAGACAAATGTACAGAAAGAGATACAAATATGTCCAAAGGTTGGTGGGGGGGAACTAACAGTACGGGAACACACCAATCACCGCTACTTACTGCATACAAACACAGAGCATGACAAGGAACTGCAAAACCTAGGCGTACTTCCGATACAACAGCGAGCGTATGCACGGCTTCAATAGCTCCCTAGCAAACATTCCCTACAAGGAACTAACGACGAGGATCGTATCAATCACCGGATACATACACCGACGGGGGTAGAAAGTAAACCTAGAGATGTCGAGCCGGTATATGTGTTAGGTAGAGAGTTTAACCGCACGGCTTCAATGGCTCCCTAGCAAACATTCTCTACAAGGAACTAACAACGAGGGATCGCATCAATCACCGGATACGGGCCGACAACGTCACACACAAGCCGATGGAACTGCTACCAAATTTATAATGAATGCTTTAAATAATGAAGTACGGAAGGTGCTTTAAGCAAGCAATGCTAGAGGAACCCGATCGCCAAATGCCAAAGTGAATTAACGAGCGACGACACGGGTGGGCCTAAGGCATAAATGAAAGACAACATAAAAGAATAAAGATAGTAGAAACGGAACCGGGCATACGGATTGTATTCATAAGCGAAGCACGGTTACGATAAGCACAGTAGTTCCCTAACAAACATTCCCCTTCCACCTCTTACAATGAATTTCAGATGGGCTTTTATAGCCCGAGTCCCACCCGTTACATTAATGGGCACAGAGTCCCAGTTAAACATGAGCTGACAGAAGCGGCGAAAGAGCTGCAAATGCTGACCTTTTGTCGGATCGGGCTGTACCCGCGACATGGTCTTCCTGGAAGGCTGGACAGCTACGTGGCGGAGTCCTGGGTAATTCTTCAAGTCGGCGAGGCTTGCTAGTAGGCTGGAGCGGGTGAAACCTCGGATCAGCTTTGAATGAGGCTATTAACGCGGCGGTGCGGGCAGCCCATGCTTATCCCTTTTGGTCGGCGGTCTTGGTTCAAATCCCGAAGTCTGGACACTTGTCCGATAATGGGTTATCTTTGTGTGACACATGCCCGCCTTAGAGGGCGATCTATCCATCTTTGCTTGGGATCGGGGCTCCTTGGGATGCGTGCAGAAATCGGTGCAGTCGGGGAAGGCCTTCAAGCCTTGGTCAAATTCCGGGTTTGTTCCCCTACTGTACACCTGTCAAGGGCGCATTCCCGCTCCGTTGAGAAGCCGAACTGCGCACAGGCGAACACTGGTATCTGCCGCCATATGGACCTGCTCTAGCATTTTACCTTTTTTCTGCATTGACCTGCCAGTCTGCCGGTGCAAGGTGCGCCCAGAAGGTGGGGCGAAGTACGCACTTCGCACCAGAACTGGGCGAAGTACGCACTTCGCACCAGAACTAGGCGAAGTGCGAACTTCGCACCCAGACTTAGCCAATTTCAGATAGACCTGCTGGAAAGCTGGAAAATCAACTGGGGAACTCCAAGGAAAAAGGGGGGAGAGAAAGAGAATGGGAAAGAAAAGGAAAGGGAGAGAAGGGAGAAAAACGGAAGGAGGAAAAGAAGAGCAGCACTGTTATAAAACAACATTGAAGACATTGCACCCCGTGCAAAATGTGACAACATTTCTGGCGGCTCGCGGGGTGTCGAGCTCGCCTCGGCGCAAAGAATCCATGCCTTCATCCTTTGGGTGCAGAGGAACTTGCCTCCCCTGCCTTTTTCTGCTCTAACTGTTCTCCTTGCGGCAACTGTTCTTCAGATTCATCTTTGTCAGTCGCCTCATCAGTATCTCCTTCTGAAAGGTCTCCATTTCCTGCTTCTGCCTCGCACATGCGAGTGTACGCCTCTTGGGCTGAGCGCCAGGCTTCCGCTTCGAATGGCTTGCGGTCAGCTATGTCTTCTAATGCTCCGTGAAAAGCAGCGACCGCGTGCAGGTCGATGGTGAGGTATCTTTTCTCTAACTCCCGAAAATAGGAGCGGATCCCGGAATATCCGGACACCATCTGAGTGACCTGACTGTCTTGAATTGGCTCTGTCCAGCTATCAATTTCAGCTGTATCCGCTTCAAAGGACTGCCAATTCTTCTTTACCCGATCTAGGGTAAGGAGCTCGCCATTCTCAACAAAACCTGGACACCCAAGTTCTGAAAGAGCGTGAAAGGGGGCCAGACAGATATCTTTTTCATGTCCGAATGCGTCAAGCATTCGTCTGGCCACTCTCACCTCTTCAACTTTTCTAAAATATTTGTGCAAGGTCACCCTTGCACCTGCCCATTCTGCAGCGAATGAGGACACGGGGGAAAAAAGGACACCGTCTCGCTCGCGCTCCTGAAGGTTTATCGCCAGGTCCAGCCATTGCTTTGCCTGGCGTTCGGCCTCCTCTACCACAGGCTTTCCCTGGGCAGAAACTTCTTGAATCCTGGATGCGAAGTCCGGGACTGCCATCGCCTTAAAGGTATGGGGCTTGCATTCCCTCAGCAAACCAGCCCTCATTTCCTTAACTTTTGTCTTTGAAAAGACAGCCGCTTGAGATGTTTTTTCGCAAGCTACGACCGTGCCTCGCTTCAAAGACTCCCTGGAGCTGAGAAATCTGCTCCGAGGCTGCTTTCTTTCGGTTGCGGCTCTGTTCGTTGAGAAGCGGCTAGTCGGGCTTTGAATTCATCTGTTTCTCGCCGCGCCGCTTCCGACTGCTCGGTGGACCTAGATAGGTCCTCTTCAAGTTGCCTTACTTTGTCCCGCAACGCGAAAGTTCTTCCTCGCTCCTCCGGACTCTTGACAAAGAGATTGTCGGCTTTGCGCATGATCGTCTGAATCTCATATTGTTTATCAATGTCGTCAAAGCTTTTCTCCTTTGTCTAGAGCACGTAGTCCGCCTTAGTCATTTCTCGGAGAGGCTTCTTCACTATTGGGATTATTTTCTCCGTTGTAATCACTCTCCTTCCGAAATCATACTTTGCGCGTTTTGCCGGGGCGGCTATCTCTTCATGTCTCCTCCGCTTCAGGTCTTGGCGGAAAGAGACAGAATACTCTACGGCTCTTGTTGCGAGGGGCAAGTCATCTGAGTTCTGGAGGTCGTCCATAAAATCTGGTTCCCCCGACCCTAGGGATCCGCCGAGACGTCTCTCCGCGGGGATGGGATCAGGAGGAACCGGACAGACCTTGGAAGAATCGGTCGCTTGTGGGGGCGACCGGGAAATGGAAATGGGAGAGGCTGACACTGTGAGGGTTTGAAGCGGCTGAGGCGGAGGATGTGATGGTGAATGGACAGCCTCAGCACTAACCTCGGGCGAAGGGTTTGGAGTTGTGCTCGGAGAAAGAGAGACGTTAGGGTTCTGAGCAAGCCGAGTCGAAAGAATGGGGACCGCTAGAAGGACGCGGAGACGGGGGGGAGGATGTGGTCATGGCTCGCCCAGATTGAGCGGGGGACTGAGTGGAAGTAGAACTGGGTGAGACTAGAGAGACAGGAACAGCAAACGTACCTGCGGGCTCCGCCTGAGCCGATGCCGGGTGAATGTCTTCGCTTATTGTCTCGGCGGCTGGCTTGGGACTTCCCAAAGGAATTGCCTCTGCGGCGGCAGGACGCGGTTGCGGCTCTGCAACTGGCTGCTGCACTATCAGGCTAGGTCGCCTGATTTTCTCAACTCTCCTCCGCTTCTTTTCTTCTGGAACAACTGTCGGATCGGGGGAAGGAGACGAAGCGAGTGCAGACAGGCGCCGATGCTCCCACGGTAAACTTGTACCGGGGTTTGACTTGCGAAGGTCCGCCGCGACCGGTCCGCTTTCGGCGGTGCTCGGCGTTTTCTTGCTCGAGGAAGTGCCTCGGCGCCGCCTCAGCTAACTTTTTCGCCTTTTCAGGCGCCGCCTTAGGAGCCACGAACTGCATTGGATCGGCCTGGGTACTTGCTGGGCCGGCGCTGGCAGTTGCCGAAGTGTACAACTGTTTGGGAGGAGACCCATTTTTATAATCCTCAAAGGGGCCTCGGGGAACGTAACCTTGATATGCGAACGGCCGCCAGCTGTCATGATGTTGGTCATAGAGAACCGAGAAGTCGTCATCTACGGCCAGGTTTCTCCTTGTGGATTTGTCATGCTGCGTGCGGCATCTCATTTTCCAGCATTCAATAATCTTTTCTTTAGACCAGTTAAGGCCTGCAATCTTTGACAGAAATTTTTTGAACCCTGGAGATGAGAAGTGATGGTCCCGGTTTCTCTTGGGGTCATATGTCACCTCCTCGCGAGTAGAAATCCCGCCAAGGGGGAGAAGCTTCCATTAATTCAATCTCCCGATCAAGGTCCACATGGACCACGTCGCATCTATCTTCGGTTATGTCCCGGGGGCACAGATGTGCAAACTTTCCTCTTATCCCATGAGGGTCATACTTCCAGTGACTGCGGCACAAAACCAGAGCCAATCCGGGACAGCGCTTGCTCTAGGTAGACATGTTGTCCTACCTCGATAATCTCAACATTGGCCCGGGAAAGAGGGTATTGAAAAATCTGTCCTCTTTTCTTCCCTAGGCCAAACTCTTCTTCCACATAGTCCATCCGTCGGGCAACTTCCATCCCGAACGGATGCTCTGAGCACCAATAGGGCAGCAAATAGGGTTTGCCCTTGAATCCGTAGATTCCGATCACAATCCCCTCGCGTCGATTCAAAACGTCCCCGAGCTTCTGATTTATCAAAGCACTCGTCATTTCTCTCGGGGGACGGGGATTTCACTTTCGGTGAAGACTGACATGACGAATCCCAGAAAGTTGAAGTTGAACTTGTAGTAGGACCCTTTCCGGTATAAGTCATCCGTCCAGTTATAGACGGGCTAGGGTTCTCCCTTCTCGTTAACCTTCTTCAGGTTCAGGATCGGCATTTGGGGGTGCAGATGGTACAAACAAAGCCAGACCAGAACGGAACTGAAACGAAAATTGGTTGACTGGCGCTTCTGGATCTTCGACAGATCGGAATGAATGGCGTAAGCCGACCGATCGCCCGACCGAAAGAGATGGGGCGTTTTCCGCTCCGCTGCGCCGCCGGTTCGTAAGATTCTCCACACAGGAGGCATTCGCACGGCGCCAGCTGGTACGGGTGCACCGACTCATCGGAGTCGCAGCTCGAGGATCCATGCCAAGATGGTATATAGATACTTGCTCTGAAATTTTACCAAAGGCATGGGGCCAGTCGGCCATTGTCCGGCTGGAAGCGGGGCGCTCAGCTCTGAATTGAGGAAATCCCTCATTCGCTTGGTGTGCGTGAAACGTCCCGCTTGTTCGCCCAAATTGATTTTTCTGAGGATGGTGCCGGAGTCATACTCCAGCCCTGGGGCGAAAGCTGGCTGCACAGTCTCCCTGCACAGTGCGAACAAGGGTTTGCCGCTGGAACTGCAAATTTGCCGGGAAGCTGGTTTATAGTGTCTGACAATTAAGTCTATCAGCTCCGGGCATTGGTGGACAGGAGGGCACATGAATCTGAAGAGGTTTGATTTGTACGCCGCTCCAAAATGATGGGAGGGCGAAACCTTGTCAGCCCAGCTCTCCACATTCGCTCTCAGCTGTGTTAGGCTCATGGAAAACGAGCCGTCCACATATCCTGCCAGGTAATTCACCGGAGATGGTGGGGATTGCCCACGCTGTACCTTCTTCGTCCGGGCCTTTGACCTTTTCTCTGGCGGAGGATCGCCTTTGAAAACTCCCCGGCCGCGGCAAATCGCCTCGGTTCGTCGCTTCCACCGGATCGCGCCGACACGGCATTTTTCCCTTGTCCATCTCTCCGAGTCGGCAATAATGACGAGTTCAGGCTGTCTGCAACAAATTTCGCTATCAGAGGAATAATTAGCACTGTCCGAGGAATAATCTCTGCAATCTGGAATGTTGGCATGATTCTGACCCCCTTTTCTAGATAAAAACAGCGCCATTAATGCAACGCAGGAGGGGTAGGTTGGCTGAGTTAAAACCCTTGGTGGCCGCGCAGGAGAACGTTTAGGAAAAGACGCGCCCCGGCAGCCGTGCCTTGCTTTTTTAGTTGCATTTTCGATTGAAAAACGCACAATCATTAACTCAGCGTTGGGGACTGCACCATGGCTGACGTTGCTGCCACCACTTGGGCACACTAATCAAGACAAAACCTTCGGTGCGGAAACCCACATTAAAACAAGTGCAAACGCGCCTTGGGCCCAGCTTGGGGTTTTTGAAATTTTTTTTTTTTTTTTTTTTTATTATTCTTTAAACCGCGTCCCAATACTGGCCCGGAAAACTAGGCGCAGCCGGGCTTCGCCCAAAGTTGGGCACGGCCCGACCTCGCCGGCGAAGTCGGATTTCGCACGAATTTCGGGCGAAGTACGAACTTCGCACCAAAACTGGGCGAAGTACGCACTTCGCGCGAAGCGCGTGCTTGAACTCCGTTCTACCTCTGTTTAGTCGCGCCCAAGGTTTGGGCGCGATCCGGGTTTTTGCCGCCTTTCATCTTTAGACTGGACTTCGCACGGCGCTGGCCGCTTTGTTTGGACTTCGGCCGAAGCTTGATGCGAAGTGCGAACTTCGCGCGAAGTTCGCACTTCGCCCAAGCGTTGAGCGCAGCGCGCACTTCGCACGGGCGCTGGCCGAAGTCGGACTTCGGTGCGAAGTTCGTACTTCGCACGAACTTTGCGCGTAGTGCGTACTTCGCACGAAGGGTTGCGCAGTGCGGACTTTAGTCTGCTTCAGCTTTTCTCGGACAAACTTCGCAATTCGGCTGGGCCGAAGTCAGGCTTCGCTGCGAAGTCGGACTTCGGTCAACACTTAGTCGATTTTTGCTCTTTTTTCTCCTTTCTTTTTCTGCATAGCCGAACTTCGCCCCTCCTCGTGGGCAACGACAGACTTTGTTGCGAAGTCTGTCTTTCTCTCCCATGCCGTATTTAAGCTCAAAGAAGGAAAAATAAACTGAATGCTAAAACTGGAAACTATACATGCGGGGAAAAATAAAAACACAAGGCAAAATTTTTACAGGGAAGGGCCACTCAGGCACCTTCAACAGCGATAAAGCTTCAAGTGGAACCCGTTGACGGGGATGGGGAGGAGCTGACCCTCCATATCCGAAAGTATGTAGGCATTGAACTGATTCACCCGGGCAATCTGATAAGGGCCCTCCCAGAGAGCGTCAAATTTTCCGTGATTACCCGGTTTTGCCTTGTATGAGTCCCACTTCAACACCAGGTCCCCGACTTCGAAAACTCGGGCAGTGGTGCCTTTGGCAAACCAGCCTTTAGTGGCTGCAATGTGATCGGCGAAGGCCTGGTATGCACTTTCTCTGTCTTCTTCCAACTGCAGGAGTTGGCACAACCTGTCGTCTACCGGGTCTCCGCTGCTCCTGTCTTCGTCAATCATCCACAGGGCGGGGATTTCAATGTGTGATGGCATAACAGCTTGCTTGCCATAGACGAGCGCATAGGGGGACGTCTTGAGGGATTTCTTGAACGCAACTCTGTCCGCCCATAGCGCCCGGTTCAGGAGCAAGTGCCAAGTCCGCTTATTTTTTTCAATGGTCCTCCGGAGAATTTTCGGGAGGTTCTTGTTAGTAGACTCGGCAAGGCCATTCCCTCGCGGGTAGTAATTAGAAGACATCTTGTGATAGATGCCAAGGCCGCCGATGTACTCCGTGAGTACGGCGCCTACAAATCCCGGACCGTTGTCTGTCACAATCGACTCTGGAACCCCGAAGCGGGTAATTGGGCTCTCGATGAACCTGATGACCGTTTCTTGGTCGGCGTTCTTGGTCGGGATCGCCTCCGTCCACCGTGTGAAATAGTCAGTAGCTGTGAGAATAAACTTGTGGCCGGCGGAGGAGTTAGGAGAAATCACCCCAATGAAGTCCAGACCCCATTGCTGGAACGGAACTTCGGCTTGAATCGGTTGAAGGGGCAGGGGTGCTTTTCTGTTTCGGCCAGCATACCTCTGGCATTGATCACATTTGGCGCAGACCGCATACGCGTCTGCGAACAGAGTGGGCCAATAGTACCCAGCCCTTATTATTTTTAAGGCCGTTGGCCTTGAAGAATGGTGACCCCCAGGCATCCCGAAATGAAAATCTCCGAGGATCCTAGGCTGGTCAGATTTTATGACGCACCGCAACAGGATGCCGTCAATATTTTTGAAGTAAAGCCCCTCGGGGCGAAGAGTGTACCTTAATGCACCTAACCGAAATCTCCTTCGTTGTGAGGCGTTCAGGTGATCGGGACATCTTCCGGTGCAGAAGTATCTCACCAGTTCATCTGTCCAATCACTCCCCTCCGATAAGGAGTTGGCTAGGTAGACGCGTGTCGCCGTGTCCTCCCACTTACAGAGCGGAGATGCCGGCTACGGCGCTTCGGGCCAATTCCTCGACACAAGGCTCGGCCTCCGATAAGCTTGGTGGGCCGTACTTCGATGTCAAACTCCCGGATCTTGGCAATCCATCCCGCTCTCTTGTGACCCGGCTCCCCTTGCAAGATGAAACTGCGAACATCGGGGTGAATCACAAAGACAAGTGGTCTTACTCCGGGAGACAAAGTGCCCGAACTTTCGAAGGGACTTCATGACCGCATGGACCTGCCGCTCTATAAAGTTGTACTTCTCTTCGTGCGGCAGAATCACTTGACTTAGGAACGCAATGGGGCGCTCCTCACCGTCGTCTCCCTTCTGAGTCAGGACTGCAACGTAACTTTCGGGTTCTCCCACTGCATACAGGATGAAGTCCTTGGAGTAGTCCGGGTTTGTCAACACCGGAGCTTGCGCAATTCGAGCCTTGATTTCCTCGAAAGCTTGTTCTCTCTCATCAGTCCATTCATAAGGTGTATCTTTCTTCAACAGTTCGGCCATAGGCTTGATCACCTGTGCGAAGTCCGGAATGAACTTCCGCACGAAGTTAATCTGACCGAAGAAGGACTGCAGACCTTTTTATCGGTGGGGGCTGGCAAGCGAACGAGGGCTTCGCTCCGTCGGGGTCAATGGCGAGGCCTTCCTCGGAGATGACATGTCCCAAGCAGCTTTCCTTCCTTTACCACGAAGACGGACTTCTTCGGGTTTATAGAGATGCCGAATTCTCGACAACTTTCAAATATCTCGCCGAGTGCGAAACATGATCTTCTCGTCGGTGAGAGAAAACAGTCATGTCATCAAGATAGATGACAATAATCTTTTTGAGCAGCTCTCGGAAGGCCAGGTCCATGGCCCTTTGGAACGTGGCACCAGCATTGGATAAGCCAAACGGCATGCGCTGATAGGCGAACGTCCCCCACTTCGTGGTAAACGCCGTCTTATGTTGGTCTTCGTCTTTGACCCAAATCTGGTTGTAGCCGGAAAATCCATCTAAAAGTGAAAATCTCTGGGCTCCAGCAACGATATGCAACATTTGGTCGATTTGGGGAAGCGGATAGTGGTCCCGGAGGGAAACCTGATTTAGGTTTCGAAGTCGACACGAGACGTATGTCGCCATTCTTTTTCCTCACGGGCACCAAATTCGCGACCCGGGATGAATGTTTGATGGGGTAGATGATCTTGGCCTCCAGCATCTTCAAGAGCTCGGTCTTCATCATGGCCTCAACCTTTGGATTTACGGCCCTTTGCTTTTGTCGGAACGGCTTGGCGCCATCCTCTAGCTCGATGGTATGCTGGATGACAGATTTGTCATACCCCCTCAAATCTTCGTAGCACCAGGCCACGATGTCGGGGAACTCCTGGCACAGTGCTCTAATCTGCACCAGCTCCGCCAACGTGCAGTCTGTTCCGACCTTGATAGTTTTACCAGGTTCGAGCTCCAGGTCAGCATACTGCCTCGGGTCTACTTTGATCCTGTGGGATATTGCTCTGTCATTCCGATCAAAGAGACTTTCTAATGTAATCAGTCCTTTTGGGACGTGATTATTCCGTAACTGTATCAACCCCTCATATTGCTCGTCATCAGGGTCTCTACCTTCGATTACACACACTTCGTTAACCAGGAATGTGACGATCTCCTCGTCACAGCTGAATACCTGCCAGAAGGTATCCTTATCGAGCACATAAGGCCTGTAAATGGTGCGGACCGGCTTCAGTTTCTGGACGACGTCTTCAGCTGGAACGTACCTGGCTCCAACAGACGCCAAAATATCCGCGTGCTTGTTTCTCTCACGCGATATTGCCTTAACGTTCAATGAGTCAAACGATTCCATCAGGTCCCAGACCCGATTGCGGTACGCTCTAAGATAGTGATGCTTAGACGCGCATTTATTCGTAACTTGGTGACACACTAACTCTAATCTCCGAAAATTTGGAGATGCTTGATCCCTAGCCCTTCCGCCTTTCGCGACCCAAGCACGAGGCTTCGTATTCCGCCGAATTGTTAGTACAGCTCCGAGCCGCCTCGTAGGCATAGTCCCTCTGGACTCCGGTTGGAGAAACAAGGAGGACCCCTGCACCGGCGCCATTCTTGCAACGGGCGCCGTCAAAGAAAAGCTTCCACAGCTCTTCGGGTGC
Source organism: Wollemia nobilis (assembly GCA_028583015.1). Classification (NCBI taxonomy): domain Eukaryota; kingdom Viridiplantae; phylum Streptophyta; class Pinopsida; order Araucariales; family Araucariaceae; genus Wollemia; species Wollemia nobilis. The sequence continues at coordinate 31,078,076 of JAQPPZ010000523.1, forward strand.
AGGTCCTACTTCCTTCGCAACGGACACGTCAAGCTCCTTGGGCTGCTTAATGAAATAACAGCCTGCTTTCGTTCCGATTACGGCATTAAAATCCCGCAACGAGAACTCGTCTTCTAGCTGTAGCACTTCGAGAGCTTGCTCGGTCAGTTCTACTGTCACCAGTTCTTCTTCTGACAATTGGACCATGCAGTCCATCTCTCCGCCGGGTATCTTGTCTACTAGAAAAGGGGAAGGCTTCTCATTGAAAATTTTCAGTCTCCTTCCTTTGAAGGGCACTTCCATGTGCGAGTAGTCTAGAGACAGGTACCCGCCCAACTTCGCAGTTAACTCCCGAGAGAGACACATGCCGAAGTAAGGCTCCAGGTCAACAATCACGACCTCTTGGATGACCACAATGTCGAGAGCTTTGTGCAGCCGGATAGGGATGTCCTTTATGACACCAAACTGTCTTGACAGGGGTGCCGTCTAATTGCAACACACCTTGGCTGCTCCGTGTGTATTCCATCCCGATCTCATCGCAGAAGGCCTTCGGCATCACAGTCGAGGAAGCACCAGAATCCACCATGCAGTTGTGAACTATGTGCCCTTGCATCCGCAAAGACGAGATAAAAGGGTGGCGGTCTCGTTCTTCCCGGTGGCGGAGATCGTCAAAGGTTGAACCGGGACAGCAAGCCGCATCTCGCTTGCCGTTCTTTATGTTCTTCGATGATTCTTGCAGCGAGATCTACCCCGGCTCGGAAGCGAAGAGCATCGTACATGCCGATTCCGGCAGAGTCTTCTTTAACTCGTCTACAATGTCGTAGCCCGAGGTACTAGCTCCTTCTCGCTGGTTTAGCCGGTTCATACTTGGTCCGGTATTGTTGGGTGGCCTCAACTCGCCGTCTCTTGGTCGAGACGGGTACTTCAGCCTTCTCCCGGTCTTGTTCTTTGGTTTCGGTACGGGGCTGAAGTACGGAAGCTTAGCGGGAGTTGGGGCCTTTGTCGGAGGCTTAGCTGGAACAGCAGCGGCCTTTGCTCGGAGAAGGTTTAGCGGGAGCTTTATCTTTGGATGCCTTCTCCCGGGCCGTGTAAGGCCACGCCCGCTAGTACGGTGGCGGCCCATCGGGCTGCGCTTTTCTCGTCTCGCGTATACTCGCAAAGGTTTAGCCGCGTCCGCAGCCTTTCTTTTCTTCCTTGGCGGGCGTCACTGGATTCTCTTCTCGGCGTGGCAAAATTGGCCTCGCCGTCCAAGATCATGTACGAGCCTCATCATCTTCTATAGTGCCGCCGGCCAAGGTCGCGGATGTAGTGCCTGGTGCAAAGTGCGCCTTCCTCCGAATGCGGGTCATTGCACGTAGTGCACTCGCTTGACCTGGTCAGGAGGACCAGGTGGGTCATCTATAGCAGCATTTCTCGGAGGCGGACGCCTCTGCGGTTGGTTCTCTGGGGCTTTATCTTTTGTCAGCGCCGGTGGCGCATACGGCCTTCTAGGAGCAAAGTCCATTTGGGCCTGCTTCTTTTTCATAGCAGTCATGTCATTGGACATGGCATGATATCCGGAGGCCAAAGCCCGCACTTCTTGTAGAATCGTGTTCTGGATGCTGCTCGTCGGGGGCGGCGACTGTGCCGGTGGAGGCAAAACGGCCAATGGAGGAGGGTTAGAATAAGACGCATACTGCGGGGGAGCAGGAAGCGCTGGAAAATGCGGAGTAGGAGGAGGCGGATGAGGGTAATGCAACTGAGGCGGGCCGTATTGAGTTACGACCGGCGCCGGATTCCACTGCGGCTGGGGCTGCTGCCCTGAAGTAGACGGCACACCACCGAGGCGTGAAGGATACTGCGATCTTGGAAAGTCGGGATGAATCGGCTCCCGCACACCGGACGGAAGCCTCGCCGATGGAGATAATGTCGCCTTCGCCTTGTCGGGCAGCTTCGTATAGTGCGGGGAACTCGTCAATTCGGGCGATCTTCGATAGCAGTGCATATGTCTGAGTTGAAAGACCTCAGATAGTAGTGAGCAGCCATGCCGGCTGAAGGCCGAAGTTCGCGAGGTACCCGTTTCCAGGATCTCGCAAACCTAATGTTAAAATCAGACACCTCCTCTTGAGGATGCCTCTGGATTGCTTGGAACTGATGCAGTAGAGAGGTAGGATCAGCAGACTCGTTGCATCCTTTTACGAGCCTCCTGGCAAGCTGGGCCAACCAGTGATGGATCCCTCTGGCAGCGATCTCCACCAGTAGAGAAGCTTTCCCCTCAGGGAAAGGGCCAGCAGACGGGTCTTCACACTTTCATCGGTGATGGTATGCAGTGCGGCCAGGGCAAGGATGTCCTGGATGTGCTCGTACGCCGTCTTACCGTAGCCGTCGTATGTGGGAATAGACTTTAAAGCAACAGGGGGCACAGCTTGCTGACCGATCAGGGCCAAAGGCCCTGTAGAGTCCACCGCCGGGAAGAGATCATCGTCATTCGGCTGTTGATCAGCCATTTCTTCTTCTTCTCCGCCGTCGGTTGTGTACTCGGTGTCGGTACTTTCCGAGGATGCAGGATTTTCCTCTTCCTCGGCCTCTTCTACTTCGTACTCGGCTCTTCCGACCTCAGCTTCGGCCTCTTCTTGGATCTCAGCCTCGGCTTCGTCGAAACGAGCTCGCGGATCAGCCAGCCTGGGTATCTCGCCTCGAGCGTGGATGTCTAGTTCGTAGAACTCAGGCGGGCTTCTCGGATTTCTTGTTCGCCACCTTCTCGTGTGCATGAAGGTGACAGGACCGGTCTTCTAGACTCAGAGGATTTGTTCGTGCGAGTCGCCGTGTGTTCGGATTTGGAACAGCAATGAAGCGAACACCGGTGCTTCGATTCTGTCGGAGGTGAGAAACTTCCTTGTCTCACCAAGAGCTCAGGAACTATCAGCGCCAGGTGGAGACTGATCGGAAAATCTCTCGTCAGATGTGGGACCCGTGTTCCGCCGAGCGGGTCAGAAGAACTGTTGCGCTAGGTGGAAACTAGATGGGTACTCTTTCTTTAAATTGTGGGACAAGCGTCCCACCGGCGTGCGTAGAAACCGTTGGTTACGAATCTGCCATGAGGAAAGGATTTTTGGTTAATGCGCCCGGATTCGCCCACCGAACATGAAAGGCCGGAAGGAAGAGATGCCTTCCGGCCAATCTCCGGAGAAGGCCGGCTCCTTTTAGGGGGCTTGATTTAAGCTAAAGGGAACAGGAAAGAAATAAATGAACGGAAAGAGACAAATGTACAGAAGAGATACAAATATGTCCAAAGGTTGGTGGGGGGGAACTAACAGTACGGGAACACACCAATCACCGCTACTTACTGCATACAAACACAGAGCATGAAAAGGAACTGCAAAACCTAGGCGTACTTCCGATACACCAGCAGCGTATGCACAGCTTCAATAGCTCCCTAGCAAACATTCCCTACAAGGAACTAACAAGCGAGGATCGTATCAATCACCGGATACATACACCGACGGGGGTAGAAAGTAAACCTAGAGATGTCGAGCTGTGTATATGTGTTAGGTAGAGAGTTTAACCGCACGGCTTCAATGGCTCCCTAGCAAACATTCCCTACAAGGAACTAACAAGCAGGGATCGCATCAATCACCGGATACGAGCCGACAACGTCACACACAACTAATGGAACTGCTACCAAATTTATAATGAATGCTTTAAATAATGAAGTACGGAAGGTGCTTTAAGCAAGCAATGCTAGAGGAACCTGATCGCCAAATGCCAAAGTGAATTAACGAGCAGCGACACAGGTGGGCCTAAGGCATATAATGAAAGACAACGATAAAAGAATAAAGATAGTAGAACGGAACCAGGCATACAGATTGTATTCATAAGCAGAAGCACGGTTACAATAAGCACAGTAGTTCCCTAACAAACATTCCCCTTCCACCTCTTACAATGAATTTCAGATGGGCTTTTATAGCCCGAGTCCCACCCGTTACATTAATGGGCACAAAGTCCCGATTAAACATGAGCCGACGAAGCGGCGAAAGAGCCGCAAATGCTGACCTTTTGTCGGACTGGGCTGTACCCGCAGCATGGTCTTCCTGGAAGCTGGACAGCTACGTGGCGGAGTGCTGGGTAATTCTTCAAGTCGGCAGGCTTGCTAGTAGTTGGAGCAGGTGAAACCTCAGATCAGCTTTGAATGAGGCTATTAACGCAGCGGTGCAGGCAGCCCATGCTTATCCCTTTTGGTCGGCAGTCTTGGTTCAAATCCCGAAGCTGGACACTTGTCTGATGATGGGTTATGCCGTGTGACACATGCTTGCCTTAGAGGGCGCTCTATCCATCTTTGCTTGGGATCGGGGCTCATTGGGATGCGTGCAGAAATCGGTGCGATCGGGGAAGGCCTTCAAGCCTTGGTCAAATTCCGGGTTTGTTCCCCTACCGTACACTCGTCAAGGGCGCATTCCCGCTCCGTTGAGAAGCCGAATCGCGCACGAGCGAACACCGGTGTCCGCCGCCATATGGACTCGCTCCAACATTTTACCTTTTTTCTCGCATTGACTCGCCGATCCGCCAGTGCAAGGTGCGCCCAGAAAGTGGGGCGAAGTACGCACTTCGCACCAAACTGGGCGAAGTACGCACTTCGCACCAAAACTGGGCGAAGTACGCACTTCGCACCAAAACTGGGCGAAGTGCGAACTTCGCACCCAGACTTAGCCAATTTCAGATAGACTTGCCGGAAAGCCGGAAAATCAACTGGGAACTCCAAGGAAAAAGGGGGGAGAGAAAGAGAATGGGAAAGAAAAGGAAAGGGAGAGAAGGGAGAAAAACGGAAGGAGGAAAAGAAGAGCAGCACTGTTATAAAACAACATTGAAGACATTGCACCCCGTGCAAAATGTGACAACAGTGCAAGAGCCCATTCATCCCGACTTCCCGAGATCCCAGTATCCTCCTGCTTCTGGTGGTGCGCCGTCCACATCAGGGCAGCAACCCCAGCAGCAGTGGAATCCGACGCCGGTCGTGACTCCTTACGACCCGCCTCAAATGCATTATCCTCACCCGCCTCCTCCTGCTCCGCATTTTCCAGCACTTCCTGCTCCCCCACAGTACGCACCTTATTCTAACCCTCCTCCATTAGCCGCATTGCCTCCACCGACATAGTTGCCGCCTCCTGACAGTAGCATTCAGAACACAATCCTCCAGGAGGTGCGGGCTTTGGCCTCGGGATATCATGCCATGTCCAATGACATGACCGCTCTGAAGAAGAAACAGGCCCAGATGGACCTCACTCCTAGGAGGCCATATGCGCCCCCGACGCTGACAAAAGACAAGCCCCCGGAGCATCAGCCGCAAAGGCGTCCGCCTCCGAGAAATGCTGCTATAGAAGACCCGCCTGGTCCTTCCGACCAGGTTAACTGGTGCACTACGTGCAATGACCCGCATTCGGAGGAAGACTGCACTTTGCACCAGCACTACATCCAGACCTTGGCCGGCAGCGCCATAGAGGACGATGAACTGTACATGATCCTGGACGACGAAGCCAACTTTGCCCTCCCATAAGAGAATCTAGTGCCGCCCGCCAAGGAGGAAAACAAAGCTGCAGATGCGGCCAAGCCTTTGCAAGTCTACGCAAGAAGAGAAAAACCGCAGCCCGGTGGGCTGCCACCGTACAAACGGCTGTGGCCCTACACAGCCCAGGAGAAGGCATCCAAAGATAAAGCTCCAGCCAAGCCTTCTCCGGCAAAGGCTGCCCCCTGTTCCAGCCCAAGCCTCCTATAGCAAAAGCCCCAACTCCGGCTAAAGCTCCCGTACCTCAGCCTCCAACTGAAACCAAAGAACAAGCCCAGGAGAAGCTGAAGTACCCGTCTCTGACCAAGAGACAGCGAGTTGAGGCTACCCAGCAGTACCGTACGAAGTATGAGCCGGCAAAAGCAGCAAAAGGAGCTAGTACCTCGAGCTACAGCATTGTAGACGAGTTGAAAAGAACACCCGCTAGAATCAGCATGTATGATGCTCTTCTGCTCCCAGGCCAAGTGGATCTGCTGCAAGAATCGCTGAAGAACATGAAGAGCGGCAAGCAGATACAGCCCGCTGTCCTGGTTCAACCTTTGACAGTCTCAGCCACTGGGAAGAACAGACCGCCACCCTTTTATCTGTCTTTACGGATGCAAGGGCACATAGTTCACAACCGCATGGTGGATTCTCGGTGCTTCCACGACCGTGATGCCGAAGGCCGTCTCGCGATGAGATCGGGATGGAATACACACGGAGCAGCCAAGGCGTGCCGCAATTAGATGACACCCTCGTCAAGACAAGTTGGTGTCATAAAGGACATCCCTATCCGATTGCACAAGGCTCTCGACATCTTGGTCATCCAAGAGGTCGTGGTTGTGGACTTAGAGCCCTACTTTGGTATGTGTCTCTCAAGGGAGTTCACCGCGAGGTTGGGCGGGTACTGTCTCTAGACTACTCACACATGGAAGTGCCCTTCAAAGGAAGGAGACTGAAAATTTTCAATGAGAAGCCTTCCACCTTCCTAGTAGAGAGGATACCCGGAGGAGAGTTGGACTGCATGGTTCAGCTGTCGGAGGAAGAGCTGGTGACAATAGAGCTGACTGAGCAAGCCTTCGAAGTGCTACAGCTTGAAGATGAGTTCTCTTTGCGGGACTTCAATGCCGTAATTGAGACAGAGCAGGGCTGTTACTCCATTGTACAGCCCGAGAGGCTTGACAAGTCAGCTGCAAAGGAAGTAGGACCTGCACCCGAGAAGCTGTGGAAGCTTTTCTTTGACGGCGCGCGATGCAAAAATGGCGTCGGTGCAGGGGTACTCCTGGTTTCTCCAACCGGAATCCAGAAGGACTATACCTACAGGTTGGCCTGGAGCTGCACTAACAACTCGGCGGAATACGAAGCCCCGTGCTTGGGTTTGCGAAAGGCGGAGAGGCTGGGAATCAAGCACCTGCAGATCTTTGGAGATTCAGAGCTGGTGTGTCACCAAGTTACGAATAAGTGCGCCTCCAAACAGTACTACCTTAGAGTGTACCGCAACCGAGTGTGGGACCTGATGGAGTCGTTCGACTCGTTGAATGTCAAGGCGATATCGCATGAGAAAAACAAACACGCTGACATTCTGGCGTCTGTTTCCAGGTACGTTCCGGCTGATGACGTTGTCCGAAAACCGAAGCCGGTTCGCACTATCTACTGTGCCTTCGTGCTCGATAAGGACACCCACCGGCAGGTGTTCGGCCAGACGAGGAGATCGTCACATTCCTGGTTAACGAAGTTTGTGTAATCGAAGGACGAGCAATATGAGGGGTTGATACAGTTAAGAAATAATCATGTCCCAAAAGGACTGATTACATTGGAGAGTCTCTTTGATCAGAATGACAGAGCAATATCTCACAGATCAAAGTAGACCCGAAGCAGTATGCTGACCTGGAACTTGAACCTGGTAAAACTATCAAGGTCGGAACAGACTGCACGTCGGAGGAACTTGAGCAGATCAGATCACTGTGCCAAGAGTTCCTCGACATCGTGGCCTGGTGCTACGAGGATTTGAAGGGGTATGATAGAACTGTCATCCAACATACCATTGAGCTAGAGGATGGCGCCAAGCCATTCCGACGTAAGCGTAGGGCCGTGAATCCGAAGATTGAGGCCATGATGAAGGCCGAGCTCTTGAAGATGCTGGAGGCCAAGATCATCTATCCCATCAAACATTCATCCTGGGTCGCGAATTTGGTGCCCGTGAGGAAAAAGAATGGCGACATTCGTCTCTGTGTCGACTTCAAAAACCTAAATCAGGCTTCCCTCAAGGGCCACTATCCGCTTCCCCAAATCGACCAGATTCTACATAGCGTTGCTGGAGCCCAGAGATTTTCACTTTTAGATGGATTTTTCGGCTACAACCAGATTTGGGTCAAAGACGAGGACCAGCACAAGACGGCGTTCACCACCAAGTGGGGGACGTTCGCCTATCAGCGCATGTCGTTTGGCTTATCCAATGCTGGTGCCACATTCCAAAGGGCCATGGACTTGGCCTTCCGAGAGCTGCTCAATAAGATTATTGTCATCTACCTTGATGACATGACTGTTTTCTCTCACCAACGAGGGGATCATGTTTCACACCTACGGCAAATATTTGAGAGGTGTCGAGAATTCGGCATTTCTATAAACCCGAAGAAGTCTGTCTTCGCGGTAAAGGAAGGAAAGTCGCTGGGACATGTCATCTCCGAGGAAGGCCTCGCCATTGACCCCGACGGAGCGAAGCCCTCGTTCGCTTGCCGCCCCCGTTGATAAAAAAGGGCTGCAGTCCTTCTGGTCGGATTAACTTCGTGCGGAAGTTCATTCCGGACTTCGCACGGGTGATCAAGCCTATGGCCGAACCGTTGAAAAAAGATACAAATTACGAATGGACTCATGAGAGAGAGCAAGCCTTCGAGGAAATCAAGGCTCGAATTGTGCAAGCTCCGGTATTGACAAACCCGGACTACTCCAAGGACTTCATCCCGTATGCAGTGGGAGAACCCGAAAGTTACGCTACGCTCCTAACTCGGAAGGGAGACGATGGTGAGGAGCGCCCCATAGCGTTCCCCGAGCCAAGTGATTCAGCCGCATGAAGAAAAGGACAATTTTATAGAGCGGCAGTGTTCACGCTCGTTATGAAATCCCTCCGAAAGTTCAGGCATTTTGTCTCCCAGAGCAAAACGACTGTCTTTGTGATTCACCCGACGTTCGAAGCTTCATCTTACAAGGAGAACCGGGTCACAAGAGAGCGGGATGGATTGCAAAAATCTAGGAGTTCGACATAGAAGTGCGGCCCACCAAGCTTATCAGAGGCCGAGCCTTGTGTCAGGAATTGGCCCGAAGCGTTGTAGCCGGCATCTCCGCCTGTAAGTGGGAGGACACAGCGACACGCATCTACCTAGCCAACTCCTTATCAGAGGGGAGTGATTGGACAGATGAACCGGTGAGATTTTCCTGCACCGGAAGATGTCCCGATCACCTGAACGCCTCACAACGAAGGAGATTTCGGCTAGGTGCACTTAAGTACACTCTTCGCCCCGAGGGGCTTTACTTCAAAAACATCGACGGCATCCTCGTTGCGGTGCGTCAAAAAATCAGACCAGCCTAGGGTCCTCGGAGATTTTCATTCCGGGATGCCTGGGGGTCATCATTCTTCAAGGCCAACGGCCTTAAAAATAATTAGAGTTGGGTACTATTGGCCCACTCTATTTACGGACGCTCATGCGGTCTGTTCAAAATGTGATCAATGCCGAGGTTTGTCGGCGTAAACGTAAAAGCACCCCTGCCCCTTCAACCGATTCAAAGCCGAGACTCCGTTCCAAAGAATGGGGTCTAGACTTCATTGGGGTGATTTCGCCTAGTTCCTCTCGCTCGACACAAGTTTATTCTTACAGCCACCGATTACTTCACACGGTGGGCAGAGGCAATCCCGACCAAGAACGCAGACCAAGAAACGGTCATCAGGTTCATTGAGAGCCTGATTACCCGCTTCGGGGTTCCAAAGTCAATTGTGACAGACAACGGTCCGGGATTCGCAGCGCTGTACTCACGGAGTACACTAGCAAACTTGGCATTTATCACAAGATGTCTTCTAATTACTACCCGCAGGGGAATGGCCTTGCCGAGTCTACTAACAAGAACCTCCTGAAAATCATCCGGAGAACCATTGACAGAAACAAGCAGACTTGGCATTTACTCCTGAACCGAGCGCTGTGGGCGGACAAAGTTGCATTCAAGAAATCCATCAGAACGTCCCCCTATGCGCTTGTCTATGGCAAGGAGGCTTTCATGCCATCTTACATTGAAATCCCTGCCCTATGGATGTTGGACGAAGATAGGAGCAGCGGAGACCCGGTGGACGACAGACTGTGCCAACTCCTGCAGTTGGAAGAAGACAGAGAAAAAGCATACCAGGCCTTCACTGATCATATTGCTGCCACTCAAGGCTGGTTTGCCAAAGGCACCACTGCCCGAGTTTTTGAAATCGGGGACCTGGTGCTGAAGTGGGACTCATATAAGGCAAAGCCAGGCAATCACGGGAAGTTTGATGCCCTCTAGGAGGGCCCTTATCAGATTGCCCGGGTGAACCAGTTCAATGCCTATGTACTTCGGGATATGGAGGGTCAGCTCCTACCTATCCTTGTTAACGAGTTCCACTTAAAAATTTACCGCTGCTGAAGGTGCCCGAGTGGCCCTTCTTTGTAAAAATTTCCCTTACACATTTTCGTTTTTTAGCATGTACAGTTCCCAGCTTTTAATTTTTTATTATTTTTTGAGCTTAACTGCGACATGGGAGAGAAAACAGACTTCGCAACGAAGTCTGTTTTCGCCCCTCGGAAGGGGCGAAGTTCGGGCTGCTTGGGTAATTGAAGAAAAAATAAAAAAAGAGCGAAAAAAATGTCTAAGTGTTGGCCGCTGCCCGACTTCGCAGCGAAGTCGGGCTGCGCGCCAGCCAAAATGCGAAGCTTGAATGAAGGGAAAACTGCAAGGCACGAAAGAGAACGGACTGCGCTCAACTTTGGGCGAAGTCCGACTTCGCGCGCGAAGTCCGACTTCGGCCGGCTTGCGCGCGAAGTTCGAACTGCGCACAACCTCTGCGCGAAGTGCAAACTTCGCCCGAACTTCGGGCGAAGTCCGAACGCGCTACATTTCCAAAGCGCAGCTCGAACAGTCCGGTCCAAAGGAGGCAGTAAAGTTCTAAGGTTTGCCTCTCCTCCGAAGGTTGCAAAGGGCCGGACTGCGCTCAACCCTTGGGCGCGGTATGAAAAAAGAAAAGAAGGAACAGTCTCAATGCGAACTTCGCGCAAAGTTCGGACTGCGCCAGATTTTTTTAGCGAAGTCGGATCGCGCCCAACTTTGGGCGAAGTCCGACTGCGCCTTGTTTTCTGGGCCAGCTTGGACAATGTTTTTAAAAAATGAATAAAAAAGTTCCAAGCTAGGCCCAAGGCGCATTGCGACCATTTCAAAGTGGTTTTCCGCACCAAAGGTTTTTTCTTGAGCAGTGTGCCCAGATTGCGGCAGTGACGTCAGCCATGGCGCAGCGTTCAAGATAAAGTTAATGATTGCACAGTCTTCAATGAAAAGTGCAATAAAAAGAGCATGGCACGACAGCCGGGATACCTTTTTTCAAGCATTCTCCTGCGCAGCCACCCAAGAAACTTAACTCCAGCCGACCTACCCCCTCCTGCGCGGCATTAAAGACTATCATTATCTAGAAAAGGGGGTCAAATGCATCCAGACATGCCAGACTGCGCAGATTATTCCTGTGACAGCGAAACCTGCTGCAGATGCCCTGAACTTGTAACTATTGCTGATTCGGAGAGATGGACAGAGGAAAGATGCCAATACCAGCGCAATCCAGCGAAGGTTGCGAACCCGAGGATTTACCACGGCCAGGGGTTTTCAAAAGTGAAACACCGTCGGAGCGAAAGTCAAAGTCCCGGCCTAAAAAAGTACAGCGTGGGCAAGCCCCACCACCTCCGATAAATTACTTGGCGGGATACGTGGACGGCTCGTTTTCTATGAGCCTGACTAAGCTGCGGACGAATGTGGAGAGCTGGGCTGACAAAGTTTCGCCCTCTCACCATTTCGGAGCGACGTACAAGTCCAACCTTTTCAGATTCTTGTGCCCTCCCGTCCATCAATGCCCGGAGTCGGTAGACCCGATTGTCGGACACTACGGCACTCAGCTACTCGGCAGATTTGCAGCTCCAGCGGTAAACCCTTGTTCGCGCTGCGCAGGGAGACTGTCCAGCCAGCTTTCGCCCCAGGGTTGGAGTATGACTCCAGCACAATTGTCAGAAAGATAAATCTGGGCGAGCAAGCGGGACGCTTCACGCATACCAAAAGGATGAGGGATTTCCTCAATTCAGAGTTGAACGCCCCGCTTGCAGCTGGACAGTGGCCAACTGGCCCCATGCCCTTGGCAAGGTTTCAGAACAAATATTTATACACCATTTTGGCATGGATCCTCGGCTGCGACTCTGATGAGCTGGTACAACCGTACCAGCTAGCGCTGGCAGAATGTCTCCTATGTGGAGAATCCTACGAACCAGCAGCGCAGAGAAGTGGAAAGCGTCCCATCTTTTTTCGACTGGGCAGATTGGTCGGCATACGCCATCCACTCCGACTCGGTCAAGCTCCGTAAGAAGCAGTCCACCGAATTTCGGTTCAGTTATGTTCTAGCTTGGATTTGTCTGTATCATTTGCATTCCCGGATGCCGATCCCGAACCTGAAGAGGGTTAACGAGAAAGGAGAGCCACAGCCCGTCTATGACTGGACGGATGACCTATACCGGAAAGGGTCCTACTACAAGTTTAACTTCAACTTTCTGGGATTGGTCATGTCAGTCTTCAGCGAAAGCGAAATCCCCCGCCCCCCGCGAGAAATGACGAACTCTTTGCTGAATCAGAAGCTCGGGGACGTTTTTAGACTGACGCAGGGAATTGTGGTCAGAATCTACGGATTCAAGGGCAAACCCCATTTGCTGCCCTACTGGTGCACGGAGCATCTGTTTGGGATGGAGGTTGCCCGGCAGATGGATTATGTTGAGGAGGAGTTCGGCCTAGGAAAGAAAAGAGGCCAAATTTTTCAATATCCTCTTTCCTGGGCGAACGTTGAGATTTCTGAGGTAGGACAGCATGTCTACCTCGAGCAGGAGTTTTCCCGGATCGGCCTGGTTCTGTTGCCGCAACGCTGGAAGTACGACCCGTACGGGGTAAGGGGAAAGTTCACACATCTCTGCCCCCGGGCAGATATAATTGAAGACAGATGCGATGTGGTCCATGAGGACCTTGACTGGGAAATTGAATTGATGGAAGCTTCTCCTCCCTGGCAGGATTTTTACTACGAGGAGGTAGCATATGACCCCAAGCGAAACCCGGACCACCAGTTCTCACCTCCAGGGTTCAAAAAATTCCTCTCCAAGATAGCAGGCCTTAACTGGCCGAAAGAAAAGATTATTGAATGCTGGAAGATGAGGTGCCGCATGCAGCATGACAAATCCACGAGGAGAAATCTGGTTGTTGATGACAACTTTTCAGTTCTCTATGACAAGCATCATGACAGCTGGCGGCCGTTCGCATATAAAGGTTACGTTCCCCGAGGTCCCTTTGAGGGTTATAAAGGAGGGTCTTCCTCCCAACAGTTGTACACTTCGGCAACTGCCAGCGCGGGCCCAGCAGACATCCAAGTGGACCCAATGCAGCCCGTGGCTTCCAAGGCGGCGCCTGAAAAGGCGAAGAAATTAGTCAAGGCAACGCCCGAGGTGATCCCTCAGGCACAAAAGACGCCAGCCCCGCCAGAGAGCAGACCGGTTGCGGCAGACCTTCTGCAAGTCAAACCCCGATACAAGTTTACCGTGGGAGCATCAGCGCCTGCTGCACCTGCTTCATCTCCTTCCCCCGATCTGACCATTGTTCCAGAAGAGAAGAAAAGGAAGAGAGTTGAAAAAATTGGGCGACCTAGCCTGACAGTGCAGCAGCCAGTCGCAGAGCCGCAGCCGTGTTCAGCCACTCCAGAGACAGTTTCTTTGGGCAGCCCCGAGCCAGCCGCCGGAATCAGAAGCGCAGACATCCATCCAGCATCGGCTCAGGCGAAGCCCGCAGGTACATTTGCTGCCCCAGTCTCTTTGGTCTCATCTAGTCCTACCCCTACTCCATCTCCCGCTCAATCCGAGCAAGTTATGGCCGCATCTTCCTCCCCGTCTCCACACCCTTCTAGCGGCCCCCATTCTTTTGACCAGTTTGCTCAGAACCCCAACGTTTCCCTATCTCTGAGTCAAACTCCAAACCCTTCGCCTGAGGTTAGTGCTGAAGCCATGCATTCACCGTTACATCCACCGCCTCAGCCGCTTCAAACCCTTTCAGCGTCAGCCGCTCCCATCTCCACTTCCCGGTCGCCCCCAGAAGCGGCCGATCCTTCCAAGGTCCGTCCGGTTCCTCCTGATCCCATTCCCGCAGGAGAGACGTCTCAGCAGAACCCTAGGCTGGGGGAACCAGACTTCATGGACGACCTCCAGAATACAGACGATTTGCCTCTGGCAACAAGAGCTGTGGAATACTCTATCTCTTTCCTCCAGAACCTGAAGCGGAGGAGACCTGAAGAGATAGCCGCCCCGGTAAAGCACACCAAGTATAATTTCGAGAGGAGAGTGCTTACAACAGAGAATATAATCCCGAAAGTAAAGAAGCCTCTCCGGGAAATGACCAGGGCGGACTACAAGCTCCAGACAAAGGAGAAGAGCTTTGACGACATCAACAAGCAATACGAGATTCAAGTTATCATTCGTAAAGCTGATAATCTCCTTGTCAAGAGTCTGGAGGAGCAGGAAGAGCTTTTTGGGTTGCAGGATAAGACAAGACAGCTTGAAGAGGACCTGTCCAGGTCCACTGAGCAGCTGGAAGCGGCGCGGCAAGAAATAGATGAATTAAAAGCCCAGCTGGCCGCTTCTCAGCAACAAGCCGCGACCGAAAAGCAGGCAGCCTTGGAGCAGATTTCTTAGCTCCAGGAGTCTTTGAAACAGGCGCAGTCGCAATCTGCAGAGAGAGCATCTCAAGCAACGGTCTTTTCGAAGAAGAAAGTTAAGGATATGCGGGCTGGTTTGCTGCGGGGATGCAAGCCCCACACCTATAAGGCGATGTCAATTCTGGATTTCGCATCCAGAATTCAAGAAGTTTCTCGCCAGGGAAAGCCTCGTGGTAGAGGAGGCCGAACGCCGGCGAAGCAATGGCCGGACCTCGGCGATAAATCTTCGGGAGCGGGAGCGCGATGGCCTCCAATTCTCCCCCATGTCCTCATTCGCTGCAGAATGGGCAGATGCAAGGGTAACCTTGCATAAATATTTCAAAAAAGTAGAAGAGGTGAGGGTTGCCAGACGAATGTTAGACGCATTCGAACACGAAAGAGATATTTGTATGGCTCCCTTTCGCGCTCTTTCTGAACTAGGGTGCCCAGGTTTTGTTGAGAATGGCGAGTTTCTCACCCTAGATCAGGTGAAAAAGAATTGGCAGTCCTTTGAAGCAGATACAGCTGAGATTGATAGCTGGACTGAGCCAATTCAGGAAAGTCAGGTCACCCAGATGGTGTCTAAATGTTGCAAGATCAGCTCCTACTTCCAGGAGCTAGGAAAAAGATACCTCACCATCGACCTGCACGCGGTCGCTGCTTTCCACGTAGCATTAGAAGAAGTTGCTAACCGCCGGCCATTCGAAGCAGAAGCCTGGGGCCAAGCCCAGGCCGCATACACTCGCATCTGCGAGGCAGAAGCAAAAGCCGGAGAGCCTTCGGAAGGTGATTTTGAGGGGGCAACTGACAAAAGTGAATCTGAAGAACAGTTGCCGCGAGGAGAACAGCTAGAGCAGCAAAAGGCAGGGGAAGCAAGTTCCTCTGCACCCAATGGATGAAGGCATGGATTCTTTGCGCCGAGACGAGCTCGACACCCCGCAAGCCGCCAGAAATGTTGCCACATTTTGCACGGGGTGCAATGTTTTCAATTTTGTAACAGTGCTGCTCTTCTTTTTCCCTCTTCCTCTATTTTCCTTCCTTCTTCTCTCCCTTTCTCTTTCTTTCCCACATTCTCTTTCTTCCCCCCTTTCTTGGAGCCCCTCAGTTGAATTTTAAACTTTCCAGCAAGTTACCTAAAAAATGGCTAAGTGTTGGTGCGAAGTTCGCACTTCGCCCAGTTTTGGTGTGAAGTCCGACTTCGCCCAGTTTTGGTGCGAAGTTCGCACTTCGCCCAGTTTTGGTGCGAAGTCTAACTTCGCCCCTCTTTCTGGGCGCACCTTGTAACTGGCAGGCTGGCAGTCGACGTAAGAATGATAAAGTGCTGGGGCAAAGTCCGTACGGCGGCAGATACCAGTTTTCACCTGTGCGCAATCCGACTTCGCAGAGAAGTCGAAGTGCGCCCTTGACAGGTGCACAGTAGGGGAACAAACTCAGAAATACACCCAAGGCATCAAGGCCTTCCCCACTGCGCTGTTCTCTGCCTGCGCAACCCGAGACGCTCTGATCCCAGGCGAAGTTGGATAAACTACCTTTCAAGGCAAACACGTGTCAAACAGCATCATCCATCATCTGACAAGTGTCCAGCTTCGGGATTTGAGCCAAGACGTGCCGAGCAAAAGGACGAGCATGGGCTGCATTACCTGTTCCAGTGGCCTCATTTAAAGCCGATTGGAGGTTCTACCTGCTCCAGCTACCCGCATACTCGCCGAGAAGAAGCTCTCGCCCAACACACCGCCACGTAGCTGTCCAGCTTCCAGGAAGACCATGCTGCGGGTACAGTCCGGTCCGACAAAGGTTAGCATTTGCAGCTCCTTCGCCGCTTTTGTCAGCTTCTGTTTGACTGGGACTTTGTGCCCATTAATGTAACGAGAGGGGCTCGGGCTATAAAAACCCACCATGAATTCATTGTAAAGGGTGGAAGGGGAATGTCTGTTAGGGAACCATTGTAACCGTGCTTCTGCTTATAAATATAATTTGTATGCCTGGTTCTGTTCTGCTGCTTTTATTTCTTTACGCTTATGCCTTACGCTTCCCTGTGTCATGGCTCGTTGATTCGTTTCAGCATTTGATGATCAGGCGCCTTTGGCATTGTTTGTGCCATGGCTTGCTGATTTATTTTAGCATTTGGTGGCCAAGCACTTTTGAACTTCATAGACTAGATGTGGTAGCAGTTCCATCAGTTGTGTGTTACGTTGCTGTCCGTAGTGGTGATTGATGCGTTGCCGTGCTGTTAGTTCTCCTTGTAGGGAGAATGTTTGCTAGGGGACCATTGTAGCTGTGCGGTTAAATTCTCTGCATGACACATATACCTGGTTCTGACATCTCTTAGTTACTTTCTGTTTTGAGTTTCCGTACGTAGTGGTGATTGATGCATTGTCGTGCTGTTAGTTCTCCTTGTAGGGAGAATGTTTGCTAGGGGACCATTGTAGCTGTGCGTATATTGCTTAGTACAGAAAGTACACTTAGATTTTGCAGTTCTCAGTCATGCTTTGTATTTATGATGCAGTAAGTATTGGTGATTGCTGGTTGCCGTACTGTTAGTTCCCCCCACCAAACTCCAAGTACATTTGTAAATTCTTTCTGTTCATTTATCTCTTTCCTGCACTCTTAGCTTAAACAAACCCCCCCCCCAAAAGGAGCCGGCCTTCTCCGGAGATTGGCTCGGAAGGCATCTCTTCCTTCCGGCCTTTCATGCTGGTGGGCGAATCTGGGCGCATTAACCCAAAATCCTTTCCTCATGGCAGATTCGTAACCAACAAGAGCCACAAGTAGCCCATGCAAATATGTTCACACTAGATGGATCCCTCTACAAGCTTAATTTGTCACCCCTAGAGTCCTAAGTGTTTTTCTCTTATTTCTTATTTTGTTTGATTCTTTGAACCCACCACACAAGGTGGTACGAATATAAGTAAGGGTCACCTGGGGGGCCTGAGGAAAGATCAGCGGACAGGTAGAAACATGCCTCTGGCATCAACGAATATGCAGAAGCGCTACATTCTTAGACAGACAAGTGATGGGTCACAGACAAACAGGGAAGGGCATGAAATGGGCAGGGACAAACCAGGAAATGAGCCCAGGCACCATGACTAGGAACTCTGTTCGGGTGAAATCAAATACGCCATGAGAGATTGATTAGGGTTCTGGGTTTAAGGGTAATCCATCCATTTAGGGCTCTACCTATCTCAGTCCAAGGTCACATCCATCTGTTACATTTGCCTCATCCATTACAACCAAAGTTATCTGTCACAACTCTCGTTCAATTGTGCTTTTTCTGTTAGTTAACGAGTTAAACATAAACCTTTTTTTTTACAGAGTTTTATATCAGTCAGTTATGTTTTGTTATTGGTTAATTATAGTTTACGTAAATTTAGTTACAAAATATGCATAAAGGAAACATGTAAAAAAGGGAAAATATTAGATAACTATATATAGGCACATTGGTCTTAGAAATGTTTTATATTTCAGGAAATAATTCTTTGCACACATCTCAGATTACGTTTTGGCCAATGCAAAATTCTGGGCAGACCTCTTGCACTGAGTCCTAATCCATCTATTTTCCAGCAATATCATTGTTCTGTTTTCTTTTCAATTTTCCAGGGATGTTTAGCTTATTTCAGTTTTCTGTAGTTCATATATTCAGTTCAATAGCAGTTTTCAAATTCTGACCTTTATATCAGTTTTAGTAATTTCAGTTTTCATTTCAAATTTTAATTCTCGGATCTAAAGTTTCAACTATTTTGTACTTCAACAGGTTAGATCTCAATTTTCCTACTTCGGGGCTACAGTCTCTATCATGGGGTGTATAGTATTTGCAGCAAGCCACATTTTAGTTCATAAAATATCCATTCATAGTTTGAGGGCAGCATTTAGTAACATTGACATCCATTCTGGATTTTTCTCTGGTTGATCTTTTGTTCATTCACAATTTCAAGACAACCTTTGAATTTACTCGCAGTTCAGCTACAACGCTACATTCAAATCAACACCGTGTTATGTTTGTCAAAGTCAAAAGTTGCATCTACTCTCTGATTTCAATGTTTATTTGAAAAAAATCCACTCAACTTCTGCCGTGGTCAATGTTATATTTTATTTTAAAATATTATAAAAAAGAACAGGATTTTTAAAGTGGCACAAAGCTTTGAAGCATTAAATATTGAATCTCATCCTATTCATCTGTTGTAGAACTTCACCGTTCCATCCACTTAGTTTGTGTGCCACTTGCAGTGGCGTCAACAAACATCGGTGCACCACTTACAGATGCCTAAAAGAAAAACATGTTCTGCGCATTGCAGACATCTAGTTTATTTCATCTCCTACGTTTAATTTTCTTCTTGCTTGTAAAATGCTTTTTGAACCAGAAAAAATAAAGCAGAGTCCAGTTCATTTTCTCTAAGACTTTAACTTTGGCCCATTCATTATATTTTAACTTGTTCAACATCTTAATAGCTAATATTCACTGATTGGCTATTTTTGTCCACAAGTCTTTACCAATTTTTTTTTTTTTTTTTTCCAAAACTAATCCCTTTTTTCTTAAAAAAAAAAAAAAAAAACTTTGATGACATCCGAACTATAGGACGTAATGTGCAAGGATACATCCAAAATTAGCAATGCCCTGAAAATGACAACCCAGGCGAAACTGGGTAGCCGTAACCCTAGGTACATCTGCACCCACGAGCTGGACATGATGTCTTGGCAATAAGAGCCCAAAATTACCTCATCCAGGCCTGGTGGCCCAAATAACTTCAATTTTTATAGCTGCTTGGTTTTCATAGCACAATAAAAGTTTTATATAAAATCATAAAGATGAACTCTTAAAGGTCCTCGTCCTCGCTTGAATATCATTTGTACTTGGTGCATAAGACCACTATGTGGAAGCATTATACTTTACATTCATTCCAATTGTAAATCTTAAAGATCTGTATGCACAATCATCCTTCAAATCCCTTTATCGATGAGGTAGTAAACTTAGAAATGCCATTTATCACTTCTATTAACATTTGATTTTGGTACTTTCATTGGTACAGCACTTCCATGGTTTCAAATTGAGTATCATTAAGTGCCAAACAAACCCAATTCCAATCCCTTTGTTTTCACTTGTGATCAGTAATTCAGTCCCATATAAGAGATCGACGAATTTAAATCCGAAGGAGGTCAGATATATACGTTCCGTGGTGGGATACGGCTAATAGACCTTAAAAGCTAACTTATACATCTTTTGGATCTTTAGTAGTTGAAATTATTCAGGTGTTGTAGGTGAGTTGGAGAGGAGAGGGTAATCCTCCAAGGGAGGTTCCAGGTTCGAATCTCCACCCTATCAAAAAGCTGAATTGGGTACCCAAAATCCAATTGATAATGTTAGTACGGACAGGGCTGGGTGCGACCCCCGGGTGAATTTGACGGTGTAGAACCCTGTTTGTGGTCTCTTAGACCAAGAAGGCCCCACAAGGAGTTTTTAGCTGAAATTAAATATATATTTCATATCATTTTATTATATTCTGTTTAATCATTTTACCTCTTTAAATTTCCTCATATATGCGGCTTTATCTATGTAACTCTCTAAATTTCCAATTTTGACAGCACTTGAAATCCTAGTTGCAAGAAACACCAGGCCGTTTTGCGTTTTCCGGCGACGAATTTTTATGCGTAACTGAAATACGGCTTCATGAACAGCTTTTAGTACGGATCACTTCACCGCTTTCAGACTTCGTATATATCTGATAATTCCAAATCATGGAATGGGCTTGAAGGGACTGCTATATTTGTGGGTAGATGTAAAGCCATTTATATCTCTTCACAGTTTCACAATCTAGGCCGTGGCCTAGATTTCAATTCTTACGACCTGGTCTTCATCCCCATTGGAGTCTGAACATGCATATGCCTTGCTCACGTTCTTGTTTGTCACGTGCCGGTATTACACCAATTTAATAATTATATATAGTGCACTGAAATCCCTTTTTAACGGCAACCTCTGTTATCTTCATTTCTAATCACATCGCTGGTGCCATTACGTTTCTCGTATTTGATAACTATGCTTGAAACCTTGCCAAAAGCATATAAAAATGACGAAATTTTCAATTTTGTTTCGAACTATAAACAATTTGAAAAACTAACCTAGAACTTTATGTTGGAAACAATTTTTAAGCTTCTAAAACTAAAGTGCTCCTTAAAGAAAATTTTAAATTTTGTAACTAAAATGGCATTTAAGGTATTAGGATATTTACCAATATGGTGGAGGGATCCACGTTGCAGCGGGTCATATGGGCAATGCGATGAGTTAACACTCTGGTCTTGCCGGAACCAGGCCCTGCCACGACTCTCACATAGTTGTCGCTCGTCTCCACCGCCGCCACCTGCTCCTTGTTCAAATCCCAATATGTCCTCGGCCTTTCATCATCTACACTCAAACTCTCCACATGGGAGATTGCTGTTTTTGCCGCTGAAATCAACTGAATACTCAAATTCGCCCTCGTCTTCTCCAACGTTGCTGTTGTTATCGTCCCGCCAACAAATGGAGTATATTTTCCTACATCTTCACCTCCAAATTTAGCGGCGCGAGTCGACAATTTTACTCTGGCGCCGCATCGACAGCGGCATTGGCATCCCCATTGCCAAATTAGACGGATTAATTTCTCGTCGAACTTCGGCGCACAGAAGCACCCGGGACGGAAGGAGAAAGCCATGGCAGCGAAGTTTGCTCCAGAGTTTACTCAAAAATAAGTTAGAACCAAGTTTGGCTACCGATTTTGCAGAGATTTTACCATCATTTCTCAGAAAATGTATCTATTCAAGAATATGGATTATACAGACAGATACACAGAGAATCCTCCCACTGTAGGGCTCTTACAATTCAGCTACAAAAATAAATTTCGTGACAATAGTCTGAATATTGTTCGCCCCATGACTACAGAATCAGAATGTGCGCCTGAGGTTTAAACCCTTTCAGGTTTGCGTTAAAGAGCGCGAATGGCTAAGGTAACACTGTCCTTAAATAACAATTAAAAATAAATACACGAGTTTTTCATGAAATTATAATAATTGATTATGCACCACGCCACTATCAAGTTGAGATAGATGGAACATTTGATTGTGAATGAATGAAAGATTTTAATTACGTCTGCGAGACCCAAATATGGTCTATGGGACCTCAAATATGGAAGTACAATTACTCAAATCATATCATATGATCTTTAATATCTTTGAGAAGGTTGTTCCTTCTCCTGCTGATTTGTGTTAGCAATTCTCCAACTTTTTTTATTTTCCTGTCTTCAAATAAATCTGTAATAAACTCGTTCCCAAGTGTTTCTTTGTATTTGTCACGGATATCTGAAAAACTCGGGCATTTATAGATGAAGTGTTCCTCTGTCTCTACTGCCCCTGTGCTGCATAGAGTACATATCCTTTCTTCCTATTGTTCTTTGGGCGTTGTCCATCTCCCTGTTTTACATCTAAGCCTATGAGAGCTAGTCCTTATCTGAGCAATGAGTATTTTTTCCTTTCACTTGATTTCAGCGCCTATATACGCTTTTTCCTTGTGGTCATACGTTGGGTTAAAATTTGCAATATAATATTGTCTTTTCCTCGCTTGCATTTTTCCACATTCCACTTCCGAACTTTTCATTCACATAATTTTTAATGTCTTTGTTGACATTTGGGCATTCATTTATGTTGATTTCCCAACGTTTCATCCATTTCTGATTTTGTTTCATCCACGTATTCTTTCGCCTATGCAACTCTTCGTCCCTAACTGCTCTAGGCCATCTATCATTTGTCATGTTTTCTGTTTTTTTCAAGTAACATAATAGCTTGGTCATAGCAATTGCTTCTAAAGGGAACATTCCAGTTTCAACTAGAATAATTTCATAAGGGGTTGTGGCCTTAATTTTGAGAAAGTTTGTGATTAGATATTTTTGAATCCTTTCTATTTGCCTCCATTTTGCATTTGTTGTGCCACTAGCCCACACCTCGCAACCATACAACAGAACCGGTGTAACAAGTAGGCCAAATAAGACCTTGGTGGTCTTCCAATCCCACAACTCGGCATTCCTACACCTGTTTTGAAGTGCATATAGTGCTCTCCAACCACTTTGAGTTCTTTTCATCCTACATGTATTCCAATTAAGTTTGTCATGAAAGTCTATGCCCAGGTATTTGTATTCTACTACTACATCAAGCGGTTCTCCTACAAACTGAAATTTGAGTTGTTGCTTCTTCTTTTTGCTGAAAAAATCTAATTTTTGTTTTGCTCGTGTTCACCCGCATCCCAACTTCTTTACAAAAGAGTTCTAGAGCTTGAAGGTGATCTTCTAGATCTTTGGCTGTTTTGGCCACAAGAATTACATCATCTGCATACATGAGGAGTTTTACCACATATTTGGCTAAATGCACACCCTCTCCCCCAAATTTGTTTATCCATTCTTCTAACTTTTCAATGTACAACCCGAATAAGGTCGGAGATAGAGGGCAACCTTGTTTGACACCTATGTCACTACCAAAACATTCATATAACCCTTCCTGTGTTTGGATTCTAGCTTTTACATGCTCATATAGTCCGTGAACTGCTGCCCTGTAGTGAATTGAAACCTCTAGCTCTTCCATTCTGCTCCATAATTTTTTCCTAGGCACTGTGTCAAATGCCTTTTTGAAGTCTACAAAACAACAAAAAGCCTCCTCTTTTTTATCCCATATTTTTTCCACTATGTGTCCGAGCGTGATACGATGATCAATAGTTGAGTGTTTGGGCCTAAAACCCGCTTGCCCCTTTGCTCTCTTTCCCTTTTCTTCTGCCCATATGCTGATCCTACGCTCTATCATACTCCCAAACAACTTTGCAAAGAGAGGGTTGATCATGATAGTTCGATAGTTTGAGGGATTATTTACATCTCCACTTTTAAACAAAGGAATGGTCAAGCTAGTTGTCCACTCGGTAGGGAAGCCATTTTGTATGACCTCATTGAAAATTTTTTTGATTTGCGGTGCCAAGATATCTACCCCCCATTTTATATGCTCTGCTTGAAGATTGTCTATGTCACGGGCTTTTCCAGTTGCTAACTTTTTTATCCCTTGAATAATGTCTTCAATTGTGAAAAGTTATTTCTTGACAATGATAGTAGGGGGTGTCTCCTGCTGGTTACTACGTTGATACAGTTGTTTTGAATACTCCAACCACTGATTAACTGTTATGTTATTTTCAGTTTGCATCCTTTTCACGCTTAGTTCCTTCCAAAATTTCTTTGGTTCATGCTTCCCTAAATAAATCAATTCTTCCCTCCTTGTTTTAGTGTATTCTTCTTTTTTTGCCCTTACCAGTTTCTCATTTGCTTTTTTGTTTGCTCTTGTTTTACCCGTTGGTTCCTTTAGTAATCTTCGCATTTTTTTGCAATCTTCATCGAACCATGGGTTGGTTGGGAAGCTATTCCTTTCTTTCTTTTTAGGTTTAGCTCTCTTGCATTTGTTTAGAGCTTCTTGAATAACTTGCATTAACCATTCACTCTTACTGTATTCTCTACTACTGTGATGTAGTTCTTCCCTTTCCTATAACTTATTATTTAATACTGCTCTAAAATTTTGCCGATTTTCATCTGTTAAGAGAATGTTTCCCTTGTGAGGATATTTATTTTGATTGCCTTGCAAGTGTTTTTCCCTTGGTTTGTCTCCATGCATTCGAAGTTTCATAACAATTGGGTTGTGATCTCACTTAAGTTCCACTGGAGAATCTTCCACTTCTAGCTCCTCTATTTTTGGTATGTAATTCTGTGAGCATATTACATAGTCTATTACACTTTGTCCCTTATATGTTTTGCATGTATACTTTCTTGAATTTTTCCATTTGTTCATCCCATTGCAAATAATCAAATTGTATATGCTGCAAAGACCTAACAACTCTTCTCCATATTGCATGATAGCCCCATGCTCATCTTTTGAAGTCCTGGTCCACTGTTGATTTTCCTCTTCTGGCATCCAAAGAGGATTAATCTTACCTTCTAGAATGTTAGCTTGCTTATTTGCTGTCCTTGCATTGAAATCTCCAATTAATATAATATCCGCCAACTTACTGTATATTGAAATGTCTCTTTTTAGGGAGGAGTATGGGTCTTCTCTGTTAAGGTCATGTTTCTTATAGAATTTAGAATTCTTGGGAGCAAAATAACATGCTCGCTATGCTAATAACTGAATTATTTTCTAGGATCTTTATCCAAATGTACTTGTTTGTTTTCATCTTGTTTTTCAATTTTAATGACCCTATCCCATTCCTCTTTTATTAAAACCATAATACCCCCATGCCCTTTGCCATTTTCTGCTGCTTTATTCCATATTGCTATTTTTTTGTATCCCACAAATTCTGGAGTCCTACATCCATCATGTTCATGTGTTTCTGTCAATATGATTATATCTTTGTCTCTAGCAATGGGCCCTAACCCGGGTCCTCTTCTCCAAGGGAAACCTCTACAAGTTCCAACTTACCATTGTAAGATGTTCCCGGGCGGGCCATACTCCCTATTTATTTTGGATTTGTTTAGATGTGATGTATGCCTTTCCATTTCTTAAATATGCCTGTTTCCCTTCATTCCTTGCTGCCCTCACCTTTTCCCATTCCTTATTTCTTTCTTCCTGTTGTAAAAATGTTAGGTCATCATCTAAATAAAATTGTGACCCTCTCAGCATGCCTCTGTTTTTAAGTAACCTTATTTTATCCTCGTAGCTCATCAATGTGACCCGAATATGTCTATCTCTACCTCCTTCTCTCAGCCTGCCAATTCTGCTTACTTTTTTTATCTGACCCTTCCATTGTAATCGATCCGACAAGAAGTTCCCGGTTAAACGATTTGTGTCTTCCTTGTCCCCATAATCTTTCAACCCTTTGATGATTATATTTGTTAACTTCTCATGTCTTTCTTTCTCTTCTGTTATTTGAATTTTTACTTGCTTCTCTATCAACTCTTTTGTTGATTGACCGGTTCTTTTACTACTTGAGACCATGTCTTTGTCTTTGCTAATTCATTTCGTAGCTCATTTTCTCTTGTTTCAATGTTTTGGCGTGTTTTCTGTACCTCTTTTATTTGATTTGCATTTGTTTTTTCCACCTCTATTGCATAATTGATTGGGGGATGGATGGCTTGTTTGAGGACATGCCATTCACGTTGACCCATGTTTGCAAGGTTTTGTAGCTTTGACACTTGCTCCTTGAGTTGGTTGTTTTCTTTTTCCAACCTCCGAATGGTGTTTATAACCTCATTTGATTTAGTTTCTTTTAATTTCTCCCTCCTTTCCATGCTTTCAAGTTTCTCTTTCATCTTCATTAGCTCTTGCACATAAAGTCTTGGTGCCCACATGAGTGGTGTAGTTGTCGGACTGTAAGTTTCTTCCTCATCTGAAAACTCATTTTGGTGATTTGCCTTTGATTGTTCCTTATTCTCCACCTGTTTATGCGGTAGAATATATTTTATTTTTATTTTTTGATATGCCCTTTTCATTGTTGTTGCCCTTGCTCGAACTTGTCGACGCCTTAATATCCTCCAATACTGTTTCTCATTGACATATATTGGTTCTTGCAATTGTTGCTTCCCTTCTTCCATTTTCAAACCCTTTATAGCCAAACCCTCTGTACTATTGATCCGTTGAAATAAATGTGTAATAAAACCCTCTTGCTCTGCAAACCCTCTGCTACAAACCCTTGCTGATAATAAAACCTTCTGCCGCAAACCCCTATAACGAATGTATTTCTCCTGCCTACTTTAATTGTTTTATAAATCGAAAGAGGACATAAAAATATGCTTACCCGATGAAATAGATGTTTAATACAATACTCCGTCGCAAACCCTCCTTGCTTTGCAAAAACCCTTTGCCGCAAACCCTTTAATTTTTTTTGTGCTGATATTTCTTGTCTGGAGTGTACAGTTCAAATATTCTTTGTTCTATCGGCTCTATAAATTGTAATCTCTATAATGGATGTGTGAGTCTCACAAGAATGGTGTATAAATTTGTCCCTCTTTGAAGGATATGTCAAGGTCAATTTGTTGCGATTTTTTTTTAAACTTTAGGTAAAGTATTTGTCCCTCTTTGAAGGATATGGCAAGGTCAATTTATTACGATTTTTTTTTTTAACTTTTTTAAACTTTCGATAAAGCCAAGTGTACGGGATGGAAATTAAATGAAAGATTTTAATTACGTCGGCGAGACCCAAATATGGTTTATGGGACCTCAAGTATGGAAATACAAATACTCAAATCATATCATATGATATTTAATATTTTTGAGAAGGTTGTTCTCTTATTTGTGTTAGCAATTCCCCAACTTTTTTTATTTTACTGTCTTCAAATAAATCTGCCATAAACTCATTCCCAAGTGTTTCTTTGCATTTGTCACGGATATACCATTCAATATATTTGGTTGTTATTATTTAGCTTATCCTTTTTCGTAAAATTTTAGGGTAAAGTGTGGGTTTTTGAAAGGGGTTTTGGTTCTCTTATATACGTTTCATAGAAGAAAACCTAAAGACATACTACTACTTGAAAGGGGTTTTGATCCATCCAATGGGGCCTAGTCTTTGTTTAATGGTTGGGACAAATACATGATGTAACCCACACAAATGTTCAAATCTTGGCAGCATCAAATAGGTTGTATAACTCAATGTGACTAAGTTGATGTAAAAGGGAAGAACAACCTTTTTAAAGCTCTATTTTTCAATGAAAGATTAGGGTATTTTTTCTTAAAAAATGTCTTATCTTTTAAGAGTCATATCTTTACCAAGGTTTGTTCGATTCAGTTGATTCTTAAACTAATATACGCATAATTTCTTAGACCAAATTGTGTGAAATTTGAAGAGCTTTAAAATGAGTGGTTATATGGAAGAAATCAAACAATATTGAGGGAGATACGATCCTATGAAGTCAATCATTTGAAACAAGGGCAATGATGATTTTTTAGGTTGCGAAAAATGAATTTGCAAAAATCTCTCAACCAAGGTTTGGATGATGAAAGAAGCAATGGAGGACTAAGGATTTATTGAGACAAGACATTCTATCTAGGAATAGAATTTTTCAACTAAGTTTTTTTTCTCTTCTTTATATTAAAAATTTTGCATGCAAATTATTATGATTTTTTTATCAAATATTATATTTGCTATATGATATTTTGGTAAATATTAGTAGATTTTGAGTTTTAGTTTCCTTCCCATGGATTTATTTATAGTTAAATCCTTAGAATCATCTATAGTAGTAGAGGTTAGTGATGCTCAAAGATAGGGTGGTTTTTAGTAAATTTAATGGGTATTGGCTAGGGGCTTCAACCTTGAGAAAATGGATTGATATAAGTTGGAAGTCTCCAAGAGTGAGTCTATCCTTTCTTCTCAAAAGTTTCTTCTTGTACATTTTTTGTTCTAAGAATCCTATAAGAGAGTTCTTGGTTTATGGGAAGAGTGGGACTCTTCCTTGCCTGTTGGTATGAAGGCTTTTCACTTGAAATTTTAAATTTATCCCTAGTACCAATATATGCTAGGGTGTATGGGTTGCCCATTGAATTTTGGGATATGGATACCTTCAAGGAAATAGGCAACACTCTAGGATAATTCCTTGAGACTTCATAAATATAAAATATGGATTCTTGGCTATTTATGCTTGAATATTGGTCATGATTGATATAAGTAAATTGTTATCAAAATCAGTCATTCTTAAGTATGGGGATAAGATGTAGATCCAAACCATAGATTATGCAAAAAATATATTTTAGATGTAGAAGATGTCATCAAGTGGGGCATATTGAGAGATCATGCCCTAAGAAGAGTCCAACATAATCCTATGTAGAAAACCAAAAGAAAAACTTACAAATAAATATGGATGACGATGGTTTTTAACTTCCAAAAAATAGATCTAGACAAATGAAAGCAAACAAACAGTGGAGACCAATAAGGAAGGATACTAAAATAAATACCAACTCTTTCGAGGATTTAGCCTATGAAGAAAAGTTAGATCAAAGCTTAGAGGACACAGTACAACAAATTCAACATATTAACAAGGAATTGTCTATTCAGTATGATCCTGAATTAGGGATGAACATTCTTGATGAACATAAGGAACGTGTCTTATTCGATTTTAAAGACTCTCTTGAAGTACCATGCACCATTCAAGAGAAAAAAAATGGTAAATAAAATGCAATCTTAAATGTTAATACCTCTACCATTAATAAGGAAATACCAAAAAATGATAAAGACAAGTCAAAAGCTTTTGTAGTAGAGTCAAGAGAGGATAAATATAATGAAAAATAAAGTTGTGAAATAATATTGAGGAATAGAATAATAAGACCTACTCCTTATATAGGCAAGTCAAAAAGAGGAAAACCCTTGAATTATCAAGCGAGATCTAGGGAAGAAAGAGCAAGTATAGAGAAAGGAACACAAACTAAGTTGGTTGAACTTCTTTATACCAAACAACAAAATGATTTTAGTAATTCACAGGCGGGGCCAATAACCCCTAATTAGACATGCTTACCATCTCATGGAATATAAGACGTGCCAATGCCCCCTCAAAGCACATGTGTATGAGGGACCTCTGCTTAAGTAATATACTTGATATTTTTGTATCAGGAAACTAAAATGACAAAGGAAGATTCCAAACCAATGAAATTAGTATGAGAAAGATATGAATAGGATGTTATGGATTTCGAAGGAATGATAGGGGGAATTCTAACTTGTTGGAATCCTATTAGAACCTCTTGTGTAACCATTCATAAAACTAGGCAGTGGATAGCCTCTTTGGTCACATGCTACTTTGCAGATATTTGTTTCATCATTATCAATGTGTATGGACCTACAACTCAGTTAAGCAAATTAGAATTTTGAAGTGGGATTGAAAGACCAAGAAATTTAATTCATGATCATAGAGGATTTTAATGTCATAACCAACCTAAATGAAAAATTTGGGGGAATTAGAAAATTAACCTAGAGTATGAGAGATTTCTTAGCTTTTATTCAAAGCAATAATCTATGGGAGGTTGAGTTTGAAGAAGATAACTATACATGGACCAACAATAAGAGAGGTCAAAACTCAATAGAAAAACAATTAGATAGATGTGTACTCTTAAATCATTGGCTAGATGAAGGAACTTGTGCTAAAATTAATACCTTGACAAGGATTGGTTCAAATCACTAGCTAATAAGAGTTAAAATGGTGGTAAGTGAATTAAAAAAATCATATTTTAAATATGAGTAGATGTGGGAATACCATCCTCAATTTGTTGATATTATAGCACAAATGTGGAATTATTCAGGAAATGGTACGTTGTATACACTTCCAAAACAAATTAAATCAATGACATCTAGATTAAAAGAATAGAACAAGAATGATTTTGGGAATATTTTTTAGAAGAAAGAAGAACTAAAATATAAACTTTTAAAATTCCAAAAAGGTGATCACAATAATCCAAACTTGAAGGAAAGGGAGTTGCTTAGTGAATATCATAATATTTTGAGTAAGGAAGAGAAATTTTGGAGATTAAAATCGAGGTAAACTTGGTTAGAAGGAGATAATAATACATATTTTTTTCATAGGATGGCAATAACACAAAGAATAACAACCATAATTAGTAGAATTAAATCGGCATAATGTGTTTGGATTGAATACCAAAGTGAAATTGGAAAGGAGGCAAGGTATTTTAGTTAGAATATTCTAGGATCAAAGGATTTTGAAGTTCTTAATGATAAACTTCTACAAGAAGTACCTTCAATTATAATAGATGAAGACGATAGGAAATTGATGGAGCCTATTACTCTGAAAGAAGTTCATTTAGCTCTTTTCTCTTTTAATAAGGATAAATCCTCAGGTCCTAATGGGTTCTGTATAACATTCTATCAACATAATTGAGATATAGTGAAGGATTCTCTATTGATGGCAACAAAATAATCTAGGGTAAAACAATACATACCTTATAAAATAAATGTAACATATCTTACCCTAATTCCAAAAAAGAGGAATGAATAATTGTTTGATTCATTTAGACCCATGAACCTATGTAATATGACATATAAGATTATCTCCAAAGTGATAGTGAATCAGTTAAGACCACTGTTAGACAAAACTATTTTAGAAGAGCAAGGAGGATTTGTGAAAGGGATATAAATTTTAGACGAGATCATGGTAGCTCATGAAGTTATGCCCTTAGCACCTTCAATAAAAGAGAAAGTAACGAACTTAAAACTTGATATGAGTAAAGCCTATGATAGGGTTAAATGGGATTTTCTTTTTGCAATATTTGAAAAGTTTGGATTTGAGAAGAAATGGGTCAGATGGATTAAAGCCTATGTCTCTCCAGTTTCATATTCAGTGTTGGTCAATGGGTTAGTAATTGAATCATTTAAAGCTAAGATAAGTCTTAGACAGGGAGATCCTCTATCGCCATATTTAGTAATTATTATGGCAGAGGTTTAAAGTAGGAACTTGAAGAAGGCTAACAAAGATGGGCTTATAAGTGGACATAAGGCTAGCAATACCATCAACAACATAACCCATTAACAGTTTGTAGATGATACAACCCTTTTTGGGAGGACAAGGATAAATAAGTCTAGAGCTTTGAAATACTTATTAAAGGAATATGAAAGAGAATTAAGGCAAAAAGTTAATAGAACAAAATCCAAAATTTATTTCCTAAACACCCCAGCTAAAATCAAAGCCCAAAATTTATTTCCTAAACATCCCAGCTAAAATCAAAGCAAGGATATGTAAGTTACTTCAAATGGATGAGGCAAAATTGACAGCAACTTATCTAGGGATGCCCTTATTTGAGGGAAGAACGAGGATAGAATTAAAGAATCTAGTTATAAGTAAAGTTCAGAATAAGCTATTGACATAGAAAGGTAGATAATTATCGTTAGCAAGAAGAGTGTAACAAATTAAATCAATTTTATAGTCAATTCCAACATATTATATGTCCTTGTATACTATGTCATAATTGGTAGAAAAAAGTTTAATTTGTATTATGTGGTCATTTTTGTGATTAGGATTACATGATAAAAGGAAATTTCCTTTGGTGAAATGGAGCAAGGTGTGTGATGATAAAACTATGGGAGGTCTCGGTTTAAGAGTTCTTACGGATCAAAACTAAGCTTTTAAGAGAAAAGTAATTTGGATATTATACAAAGAGAGTCAAAAAAATGGGCAAGAATTCATCTAAGTATGTTGATATCAATGACCTAAATTTAATATTTACTGCATTCTCTCTACTGAATGGTTCTGCACTATGGAACGGATTAAAAAAATTAACTGATCTAATGATTAAAGGTTTAATATGGGTGGTGGGGATAGCTGCAAGCTTACTATAGTGGTAAAGGCTTTGGCTTTTCTTTGAGAGGTTCAATGTTCAAATCCCACTCAGTATGAGGGGACCATGACCCTTCATAAAAACATGTGTAAACTCATTGAAAAAAGATGGGTGGTGGGAACTAGAAAAAAAATTCTATTTGGATGGATACTTGGTGTGATAAAAAACACTCAATCTAGATCCAATTTTGAAACCATGGATGAGATTACTTCAAGAAAAATATGGTGATAGGGTTTCAAACATTTTATACAAAGATTAGGAAGGAAGATATAAATGGAAAGAATATTTTTTTACAAGTATACAAGACATTGATGCTAGGAGGCAGTTGAGTAGAAAGATAATAACAATGATTATTCTAAGGGGAGCCAAGGATAAGTTGATTTGGTAGTTGAATAACTCAGGATAATGCACTGCAAAAAGTGGATATAATGTAAATCACCAACAAAATAGGAATATCACAAGAAGATGGAGATATATATGGGATAGCCCGAGCATTTCTAAAGTTAAAATGTTTGTTTGGTTCGTAGGTCATAGAATAATTTTATCTTGGGATAACCTTAAGAAAAGGGGTTTTCATGGCCCCTCACAACGTGTTCTTTGTAAAAAGAAGGAGAGTATAGACCATCTCTTGGGACACTGCTCAATAGTCTGGAAACAGTGGCAATGGATTCTTAATATGTTTGGTAAATGCATGGTGATGAATGACAAATTGAAGAATGGTTAAAGCAATGGTAAAGCAGTTTTAAAAGTGGGTCTTTATAGATAATCTAGATATATCGAAAGATACTTTGGATTGTATGGCTATAAAGGAATAGAATAAAATTTAAAGGAAAGGAAAGAAATTTAGAGGTAATGAAAAGGAAGATTTATTTAGCCATAAAGAAGTATAAACCAACCCTATTAACTCATCCAATCCCTAATCTAAAAGCAGAAAACTTTGATAGATGGAATCGAGTCATTAAATAGAATTATGATGTTGGATATCGAAGAAACAAAAAGAAGGCAAATAATATAAAGTGCAAACTACCAAATTTGTAGATTGTTAAATTAAATTTTGATGGATAATCTAAAGGAAATCCAAGACCAGGAAGAGGAGGAATAATTAGAATAAAAAAAAGGAGAGATTTTTTCTCGTTATGCTTTCAATAGTGGATTAAAACAAATAATGAAGTTGAAGCTTGGGCGTCTTTGCAAGGGTTAAAAATATGCAAACAAATGAAATGAAACAAAGTATGGATGGAAGGTGGTTCACTCATAGTAATAAATGCAATTTTGAGGAAAGCAAAGGCTTCATTGAACATATAAGAGATAAATATAGAAATTCAAGACCTTACCATAGATTTGGAAGAAATTAGGTTTACTCGTACATTAAGGGAAGGAAACAAATGTGCAGATAGGCTAGCCAATAGAGGGGTTTTAATTAAGAATCGTGAAGTTAAATTCTCTTCTCTATAGTTAAAGAAAGTAGTAAGTTTAGGTAAAGTTGAAAAGAAAATGTTGAAGAACACAAGCTTATACTGAGAGGGGGGGTGAACAGTATAGCGCCCTCTTTTTACTTTCTTTCCAAACCAATATCAATTAGTTTCCTCAATTGCAATAACCAAATATAGCAGTGTGCATTAATAACATAGATATCAATAGTAAGAAAGTGCACAAATCATAACACACAATTGAGACACAACATTTAACGTGGTTCCCCTAATGTGGGTTAATCCACAAGATATTCTCCTTATAATATTTTATAAATAAATAGGGATCCTTATCCCAATATAAATGATTACTTTGATCTCCTCAAAGCTAGGTTGTCATGATCTGCTCAAGTGGGCTCCACTATTCTGATCAACTAGGCTCTCCACTGATCTGCTCAGCTAGGCTATCCACTAATTTGCTCAGCTAGGCTCTCCACCGATCCGCTCAACTAGGCTATCCACTGATCTGCTCAGCTAGGCTCTCCATTGATCTGCTCAGTTAGGCTCTCCACTTATCTGCTCAGCTGGGCTATCCACTGATCTACTCAGCTAGGATATCCACTGATCTGCTTAGCTAGACTATCCACTAATATTCTCAGCTAGGCTATCCACTAATCTGCTTAGCTAGGCAACTGGTGTTGATGTGTTTTATGTTTCTGTCCTATCTCTTTTACTGCTCACGAATCTGCCTCAATGCCTTCTCATAAGGCTCAAACAATCCTACTCAAAAATTTTCCCAAATATATTCTCAAAACCTTCACAAAAGGCTCAAACAATCCTACTCAAATGTTGTCCCAAATCTGCCCCAAAAGCCTTCCCAAAGGCTCAACCAATCATGCACAAAAAGTTATCTCAAATCTGTCAAAAACAATTGTCCCAAAAGCCTTCCCAAAGGCTCAACCAATCATGCACAAAAAGTTGTCTCAAATCTGTCAAAACATTATGTCCTAAAACCCTTCCCAAAGGCTCAACCAATCATGCATAAAAAGCTGTCTCAAATCTGTCCAAAAATTATGTCCCAAAAGCCTTTCCAAAGGCTCAACCACAAATCAACGAAGGCAAGGCTCAATGATGAACTCAACAATGGATAACAAATGAATGATGACAATACTCAACAATGTGCTCAACAATGAATAACAATGTACTCTTCAATGGATGACAACAATGATCCACAATGATCTCAATAATGTATGACAAATGATCTCTCAAATGGATGACAACAATGCTCAACAATGTACTCTCAAATGGATGACAAAAATGCTCAACAAGGTACTCTAAAATGGATGACAAATGATCTCTCAAATGGAAACCTCTCCAAGCAATAACAATGAGGACTTCAACCAACCAAGGACAATCTCCATAAGTGATAGCAATAGGTTCTCAATAATATCTTCCTCATGCAATGTCAATAAGCTCTCAAGAAACAAGCACAACTCTCTCAAGAAAAGAGCTCTCAAATAGCCAACAATGATCTCCTCAAAATGAAAGGCAAATGTATCCACAAGTGACTAGCAAATGATCTCCTCAATGGTCTCAAATAGTGGCAATGTACTCAACAAGGAACCAACAATAATCTCCTCAAAGCAATAGCAAAAACCTCCTCAATAATGGCAATACTATCAATGAACTCCACTAAAGCAATCATGGAACTCAAGTATCAATTTTATTCATAAAATTGATTTTCTAATGCATCCACTTCCTCTCAATAGCCAAGGCACATAATCAAGCAATTTGTCTTCAACTTCAAACCCTAACTCATGTGCATGTCTTCTAACTCAAGGTAGCAATTAACTAGGTCTCAAGTTCCTAGTATAATTTCATAATTAAATTATGCACTAGTACATATAACAAGTTCAACACTTTTCAACCTTATGACTCCCTAATTTCATTAACATATACAACAAGAACATATGCTTTTATTTTTAATTCCACACCTTATATCTCCCTAATCACACACAACAATAACAAATATTTAATTCTACACCTTATAACTCCCTAAGCACATTAACACATACAACAAACATTTATTTCCCTAAACTCCTTATGACTCCCTAGTTATCACATAAATAATTTTAATGCACCAAAAATTTGGTAATAACAAATATTACCATGCACTGGAGATAAATACCTTTATATGAAATTCGCTGCCTTCGTAACCTTCAAAATCGTCTTTGCCAAAATGCCTTGCCAAAATTAATGTGCCTTCACACCTTTGCGGGAGTCGAACTTTGTTCCTCTCGCTTAGCGCTGTGAAGCGCTTACCACGTGGGCGCTAGCCCACGTTGGGATTTTAATCCCAAACACCCAACTTTAACCTGCGCTCAAATCTGAAACTCAATTTTACTTTCTTAGCAAAACACTTTGCCCTTGGCGGGATTCGAACAACGAACCTGCCTTGTGCAAAGTTCATGTGCTACCAACTACGCTATAGGCTCTTGCGTGACGTCACTTTCCCATGTTGTTTACTTGACCTTGCTCTCAAATTGAAAGTTATTTATCCTTCTTTCTTTGCTGCTCCCCTTTCGACGACTCTCTCTCATGCGCTATGTCCAGTCTACAATAAACAAAGGTTTTTACTTTTTATTTATATGCACCTCCATGCCTTCGAATGATGTTAGCAAATATTTATTTATCTCCCCAACCTTTGCATGTCGACGGATAATATAATACAACCTTAGACCTTAGAATTATTAAATAAAAAATTAATAATTCACCTTTTAACTTTGAATTGGGATATCTCCTTTATTCTTTTGAATTTCGTCATGAAACATTTTGCACCTAGGTTTTATTGGAAAACTTTTTCATCCATCATAATTTGGAGAAGTCTTAGCATAGTGGTTTTAATGAAAAACCCTTTCCAATGGTTTTAATGAAAACCCTTTTCGTTGGTTTTAATAAAAACCCTTGTTGTTGGTTTTAATAAAAATATTTACCATTGGTTTTAATAAAAACCATTAATATAATATTTAAAAAATTAAATATTATATGCCTCTTGTGCCACAAAACCTTGTATATATCCTTGCTCTCCAAAATATCATAAATGATTATTTATGAATTGCTTTTGCCACCAAAACTCAATGTGATCCATGTGATATCAATGACAACACAAAATAACTCAAATTGCCAAAAATATCCCCCTTTGTCATTGATGGCAACACCTCTAATGCAAATCACCACAATCACTGCAAAAGCCATTTATGAAAATCAAACCTGCTCCCCCTGACTCAATACTCTCTATCGAGGCTGCTCCTCATATCTCAATGTTCTCTTTGGAGGTTTCTCCCCCTAACTCAATACTCTCCCCCTTTGACATCAATGGCAAAAGGGACACCTATGGGACTAAAAGATATGACTCTTAAGCTTAGCCCCCCTACCACCTTCTCTATTGAGGTGATTAATTTTGGGGTGGGAGTACATTTACTCCCATCTTACATTGTTCCTTTCCTTTGTCAACTTCCTTCCACATCTTTCTAATATCCTTTTCTTGATGAGTTACTTGATCTTCTTGTCTTGAACTTGTTTGGAATTGAGTCCTACACCATATTGCA
Organism: Wollemia nobilis; assembly: GCA_028583015.1. Classification (NCBI taxonomy): domain Eukaryota; kingdom Viridiplantae; phylum Streptophyta; class Pinopsida; order Araucariales; family Araucariaceae; genus Wollemia; species Wollemia nobilis. Next base: position 31,114,880 of record JAQPPZ010000523.1, read on the forward strand.
ATATGTCCAAAGTTAATGCAATTAAAACACTTAATATTATAGCCTTTGGATGGTGCCCATATCCTGAATTCTTTCTTGAAATCATTTCCATATCCATTCATTTCTTGAACCCTGTATTGTGAAGCTCTGTTTCCATAATCATTTTGACCATGACCTCTGAATTGTGCAGATCTATAATCAAAACCATATTGCTCATTTCCTTTGCACTAAGAAGCTTTATGACCAATACTATTGCATAAGAAGCAATGTCCCTGAAAACCATACCTTCTTCCTTTGAAGTTCCTTCTAGCAAAATCAAACTTCTTTGATCCATAGACCCTGCAGTGTATAGCCCTCTGTCCAAATCCATTACAAGAAAAACAATGTCCTTGAAAAGCCCTTTGTTCATGCCTTGGTTCCTCATACCTTTCTTGACCATTATCCTTATGATCATCTTTGACTTGTGCATTGTATCCTTGATCCTTCTTTGTGGTATCCAAATATTTTTCCTTAACTTCTTCCTTGCTTTCTTCTTCAAGAATTTCTTTACCTTTTGAACTTGATTCACCTATCTCAAAACAAGATCCAAATTGGATATTTGGAGCCATAGGAACTTTAGAACTTTCTTCATCTTTCTCTTCATTTATGTCCAATAGCAAACTGGCATCCATATCTATTGTCTCTAAACTACATGTTTCCTTGTTAGTGAAAAATATCTTGACCTTTTGAGTCATGTGATGGATCAAACTTCTCAAGTATGAAACATCTCAATTATTTTAGATTCTCCTTAACCTCTCGTAGTTGCTCATGTATATCATTGAATTCTTCTTTTAGATCAACTGAGACATCTGTCTTTCTTGAAATATCCTCTTGTTTAACTTATTTTGTTTGGAGTGGAAGTTCTTCTTCTACTTCTTTTATCCCATAGAAAATCCCTTCTTCATATTCACTGTCACTGAGATCATTATATTCTTCTATAGAAAACAAAGTCTCATGAATCCTTTGTCTTTGCCTATTTCCTTGGTATGTCATTTCATCTTCACTATCACTGAAGCCATTGCAATATCTTGATCTGTGATCTCTTTGACCACACACAAAACATTGTTCTCTTTCACATTCTATTCCTAAGAATAGATGTTCTTCCTTTTCATCATCTGAGTGATCTCTATCATTGTGATCTGAACCATCATTTGCTTCCTCATTATAGAAATTTTTCTTAGTATTACAAAAACTTTTCTTCTTCTCATGCTTGCTTTGCTTGTACCTGTCATATTTGTCATGCTTATGCTTTCCTTATTTTCTTCTATGATCCTGTTTTTCATCATCACTATTTTCTTCATGTGGACACTTGTTTGCATAGTGATCATAATCATCACACTTGTAGCATTTGACTTTCTTCGTATCCTTGTAATTCCTTGAGTCATTTTTCCTTTTGATGAAGTTAGCTTCCTCATCATTATCTGAATCTCTATCTATCTTTGGATCTTTCCCTTTATTTTTCTCTAAATCTTTGAATGCAATTTCTTTCTTTGGAGCCTGATGCTTATCTATCCTCATCTCATAAATTGTGATAGTTCCTTGTAGTTATTCCATTGTTAGCTTGTCGATATTCATTGTTTCTTCTATCGCTGAAACCTTTACATCATACTTCATGAGAAGTGACCTCAAAATATTTTGAGTAACATCTGATTCTTTCATCTCAAATCCTAGACATCTCATGGTGTTAGCAATCTCATCAACTTGAATCAAGAACTTTGTAATTGTTGGTCATCAAATCCGCACAGGAAAGGACTTTCGATGGGTTTGCACGCCCTGGACCTGCGACCAACATTGAAATGCCGAGGGGAAGAGATGCCCCTCATGCCAATCTTCGGAGAAAGGTCGGCTCCTATACTAATCTACTTTTGGGGTTTGAGACAAGAGTGCAGGAAAGAAATAAACAGGGTAAGGGTTAGGAAAAGAAATAAAAAAGGGTAAGGGTTAGAGAATGATGATTTAAGGTGGGAGAGAACAGGAAGCACGATTACTCGCTAACAACTCGAATAGCAGTAGGAAATACCAAGAATAGCATGAAGGAAACGAAATGTCGAACTTCCTATGTATCCTCTGGACGGGCTCGCAGGGTTCTTTCTCTCTCGCTGGAATTCATGGTTCAGAGTAACAACGATTGAGATAAGGGAATAACAGAAACCTCAATCCACTAGGCAGCATAAAAGAAAGCGACAAGGCATTTTTCCTCTCCTATGTATCCTTCAGGGCAAATTTTAGGGGTTCAGTCCCCGATCACGCATCGAATTTAGGATTCAGAGTCTTAGTACGTGAACGAGAAAAGACACAAGAATTAAGCACAGAATGCAGCATAAAAGAGAGAAATAGAGCACAAAAGTCTTTAGTATTAAACGCAGGACATCAAGTTATAGCAGCTTTCTAGCAGAAAGTTCCCCCCCTTTTACATTACAAAGCCTAGGTTTTTATAGAGGACCCGACCCTCTGAATCATTATTACAAAAACGGCAGAGTACACCCTCGAGCTCTGAGAAATCGGCTCCTCGTTGATGCTGCGGATGATCCCTCAAATCGGCTACCAAAATTGGTAAGGGTGACCGAGTCAGCCGAGGAAAGACGCATTAAATGAGCCACCTAGGTGTCCTTGGATTGCGGGTGTGATGCTCGAGTGGCGGCCATGCTTGTCGGGCTCTTCTTCTCGAGCTGATACTTCGCATCTAATTGCCAAAAATGAGCAGCGGGCTTATCGGGCAAGAAAATATGCATTTATGAGGCTCTCTGACTGCCTCGGGAAAACGCCCAACTTGGGAAGCATTCCTGGGAGGCGCCTCGCTGATATCCCTCTATCCTTCGTTGCTTCGCTGGTGAAACTGCTTCACTGATAGGTCGGGAAAACACTTTGGGCCGATCTTCTTTTGAAATGGTGGTTCAGGGGAGTTTCGATCGAAACACTTTTTGACCTCTACTGATTTGGGTGAAAACTGGCCGAAGTGGGTTTTAGAAATACTTCGGGTTCGAAGTAATTTCTTTGCCTTAGCTGATTTGGGCCATCTTTTCTTCTTCGACGAAGTTGCTTGGATGCCGCTTCGCAAAATTCTTTGCCCAAAGTAGTCGCTGGGAATACTTCGGGTGCGAAGCGTTTTGTTCGCTTTCTCGACAAAGTTCTCACCTGAAGTGATGATTTGAAGCGCTTCGGGCCCGAAGCTCTTTTCTTTTCATTTTGTCCACCAGGGGGCGATAGGGAAAACCAAAATTGCTATAACTTATAAACAAAAGAAAACTTTCAACAAAACAAATATCATACAAAGTTTTAATTTTTCTGCCCCTTGGTGGAATGTGACAATATTGTCAACATTCTTTGCGGCTCGCGGGGCAACGAGCTCGTCTCGATGGTAGAACCCTTAGTTTTTATCCATTGGGCCAGAGTTACCTCCAGACCCCTCTCTTTGCTCCTTTTTTGGGGGTGCTTCCACAGCTTGTCCTTCCTCTTTCTCTTCTCTCTCCTCTTCTTTCGCTACTGCTTCTTCTCCTCCTGTCGCCATTGCTTATGCTACGTCTTCGACCGTTGGCAATGGGGCCAGGCGAGCACGGATGTCTCTTAAGGTTCGACGAATCTGAGACCAGACGCTTTTCGTGAACAACTCCTGATCCTCCAGGGATTTGACCAATGCGTGAAACTTATCGATCTGCCCAATTTCTACATACTGGGGCCTAGTGTATAGATCATTTAGGGAGGCAGCAATTCTATAGTATTTCAATATGTAATCGGCAACCTACTTCTCTGTTATTGGTTTGGCCCACTCGTCTATCTCCGAGACGTCGCCTTCAAATTGCTACCACTTCGGCATGATTTCTTCCTTGGCTAAGGGCTTCCCATCATTATCTATGAAGCTTAGGAAGCCTAAGGAGGAAAGGTCCTTGAAGTAGCCCATCGACGTGCGCCTCTCGCTCTCGAATGCGCCTAGTAGGATTTTTGCCTTTTACGCTTTCTTGGCTATGGAGAAAAAGGCACGAACTATGGCCTGGGCGGTTGACCAATCCCTTGCTGTCCCACTCATCACTGTGAGCTTCAAATATTGATACCTTGCATTTTGGACCTTGAGGGCCAGCTTGAGTCGGGCTCTGACATTCTGAATGACCACTTCGACGATTGGTCCTCCTTTTGCGGTGGCAACCTGGGCTTCTATGGTGTAAGCTAAAACTAAAAGGGCACTGGCAGCCCGAGACCTAAAATTCTTGAGCAGATGTGAGCGAATCTCCTTGATTTTGCTCCTATCAAGTAGCCCTAGGCCTTCCTTCTCATGCAGCTAGATCTGAGCTTGCAAGATCTTACTTTCAAGCTCCTTGGCCCTCAAATCATTTTTGGCCTGTCTTTGTGCTTGATTCTCAACTGTGCACTCCAGCTGTGCTATCCGTAGTTTTAGGGCGTGTGCTTCTTTCTACATCAGCTTGCACTGCTCTTCGGCCTTTGCCAATTTGGAGCGAGCCCTTGCTAACTCCTCCTCTAGCTTGATATTAGCATTCTCGGATTTGAACCTGCGCTTGATGGCAATGTTGGCATGTGCCTTGAAGGTCTCGATTCCAATGTGCATAGAGGCGGACTCCTTGTCCACGTTCAGATGTTCCAAGTCCTTTTCTTTATCCTGATATTCATAGTTCGCTGGATTCATTTCATCCAGGGGCTTTTGGACTTTGGGTATCTTCTTTACTTTATGCAACTTTCTCACCTCAAAATCGAAGATGACACATTTCTCAATTTGAGCGAGCGAGCGCCCTTTCCTCTTTCTTGCCTCTTTTAACATTCTCTCTGTGTTCTATCGGGCTTGGAGGAGTTTTTTGGCCAAGGGGGATTCCCGTATTGAGGACAGCTCGGAGTTGAATGCGGCTGGGTCTACAGCCGAGGGATTGAACAAATATAAGGAGTTGAAGGGGATAGCCTCACCCAAAGGTTCGACAACAGGGGTGATGGGGGCTTCGACGAGTGGGAGCACGTTATGTACAACAGAAGAATGAGCCTTGAGGTTTGGCACAGGACTACTAGCTTCGCCTTGGTTGATGACTAAAGGATTGGCGGTGTGGCTGGGAGAAGTAACTTCAATAGGTTTGTCCTGGCTGGAAGACTCAGGGGGAGTAGTTAGGGACACGATGAAAGAAGGTGACTGACCTTGTGGAGGCAGGGTGGACAGGTGAGAGCTTTCGACCAGGGCCAGGGTAGACTTACGAGCAACCAGAGCATAAGGTGAAGAGAACATACCTGTGTACCCTCCTGGCAGAGCGACCATGGTGATCTCCTGGGTGATTGGCCCTTGTTCCTCCTGGGCCTCGGTACTCTCGACTTTCATGACTTTCACGAGTTCCTCCACGTTGATGACATCTACATTTGGGATCATTTTAGATCTTGGTGGAGTTCCTTCGTCATTTGCTTTAGTCGATCCTGATACTATTCTTTCGACATGGGCGCTCGGAATGCTTGTACGCGGTCGCTTTGGGAAGTTCGAGGATGCCTGTGTAGGTTCCCGCTCCTTTCTTTTCTTCCTCTAGAGGGGTTGCTCCAATTCCTCTATTGTTGTCTCGAGATCCTCGGATGGACTCTGTAGTAAAGCTTTTAGCATGGCTTTGGCTACTTTTCCTTTGGGGACATTCTCAGTCCTTCCGAGGCTTTTGCCCGAACTTGGGGTGGCTGGTGGAACAAAGTCGACGAAGGACAAGGGTTCCCAAGACCCAATATTGGTCTAATACATAATTACGAATTCCTTGTCCATTGTTAGAAGCCCATAAGAATTCATCTTTCGACGATGGACTCTCATAATCCACCATTCTCTTAACTGTTCCTCATCCCAGTCTTTCAACTCTTTTAAATCGTCCTTCACTTTTCTACAGAAAGTGGAGTTGGGAGTTGGGAATGGGTACTGGTCTGGGTCGAATTCGACCTCCATAGGATAGAAGTCATGCTAAGGAGGCAACGTCCTCATCTCCTCTAAGTGCCACTCCAGGTTCGTGCCATTGGGGTTATTCCTCTGCTCCAAAATTTTGGGGCGAGGATAGACGTGGAAGTTTTTGCTTTTCAAATGATCTCTCATCACCCCCAACGGGTCGTAGAGCCACCTCTATGGTATTTGAAGCTGACCAAAATCGACGAGCTTCTCCTTCAAGTATATGTTCTGCTTTAATGCAAAAACTTCGATCACTCCCATCTTGAAGGGGAAATCGCAGGTGTGTGCCCACTTCCGCCCGTGGTCGTAGGCTTCATCGGTCGTGTCCTTTTTCAAGCAACTTTCAGGGCAAATTGGTACTCTGAAGGGAAAAAGGGCAGCAGGAAGGGCTTCCCTGTGAAGCCAAAAAGGCAGATCACAAGCCCTTGTGTCAATTGGAACACATCCCCCCTTTTCTCCAGTACCACTTTATCTCTGAAGAACACAAGCTTATACTGAGAGGGGGGGTGAACAGTATAAGACCACTTTTTAATTTGCTTTAAAATCAACTTTCAAAATAGTATAATGCAGTGAATAGACAACAATAATAACAGCAGTAATCAAAGCAAAGCACAACACACCATCCACAAAGTGACACAACAATTTACGTGGTTCACCCAATGTGGGCTACTCCACGGATAAAACTTTTCTCTAAAAGTTATATCACGGTTCTTTGGGAAACCTTCCCAATTACAAAGTTTATGGGCACCAACCCAAAGGAGACACCTTCCCCTAGCTCTGCTCTTAGTGGTGATCCTCTAGAAGACCTCTACCTCCTCTGCCCTTAGCAAGTGGAACTCTATCCATAGAAGACACCTGTCTTCCCTGCTCTGGTTGGAGATCTCTGTCCTCAACTCTATCATTGCAAAGCCGTTCCTCAAATTCGCACCAAACACAGTCCTTCGGTCTAGCACAAATCTGTCCTCTTCCTCTGTTCTTTTCTGTTACAGCCGCACTTGGTCAAAACCAACTTTTCACTATCTGTGCAAACACAACAGCATAGTCTTCGCACTCTATGCAAACACAACAGTCGATCAGACTTCCACTTATGCACCTCTACGATCGAACTTCTCCCCGCACTCTATCTACGCAAATCGCACTTTGAACGCACACTTGATCGATTCGACTCGACTCGCTCTCTTGCGCATAGCAGAATTCACTTGCGCAAATTCGACACACACATTCGATGATCAAACTCTCCGAACAACCCTCCTTTTATACTAACAATCTCAAGATTAGATTCTTGATCTTAGTCGCTGTATATCCCTAAAACAACGTCGACTGCACAACCCTACACTTCGTCGGCTCAAGGTTAACTCTGTCGGCTTCAACCGCCTCTGTTGTTCTGTAGCTTTTCTCGTGAAACTACAACATGTCGCGATATCGTGACACTTTTACAGCCGTACACCTTCTATAGCCTGTTGTCGCGAAATCGTGACACCTTGGCCTTTGTCGACTTCCTTTGTGCTTCTGTCACGAAATCGTGACACCTTTGCCTCTTGTTGACGTCATCTCACTTCTGTCGTGAAATCGTGACACTTTAGTCTTCATGGCCTTCCTCTCAGCTTTTGTCATGAAATCATGACACTTATGATTTTTGATGTCATCTTCACTCTATCACGAAATCATGATGCTTTAGTCTACAATGCCTTCTTCTCTACTTTTGTCATGAAATCATGACACATCTACTTCTTCTGACGTCATCTGCAACTCTGTCATGAAATCGTGACGCTTTCGTTGCCTTAAGCTCTTTTCTGCCATATGCCCGTGAAACTGGAACATGTCGCGAAATCATGATGCTTTCGCCTTCGAGCTCTTCCTTCTTCAATTCATCATGAAATCATGACGCTTCTTCTATTTAAGACTTGCTAACTATTTCTGTCATGAAATCGTGACACTTTCTCCAACTGCAAGCTGCCATCTCAACCTGTCATGAAATCGTGACACTTTCTGCATCCGTACAACTTCTTTGTAGCCTATCGTGAAATCGTGACGCTTTCAGCTTCTGAAAGCTTTCCTTGCAACCTGTCATGAAATCGTGACGCTTCTCCTTTCAGACTCTTCCCTTTTGCTGCATGTCATGAAATCATGACAGTTCTCACTTCGAGCTTTTTAGCATGTCACGAAATCATGACAGTCCTCAACTTGACCTCTGCAGCATGTCACAAAATCGTGACAGTCCTCACTTGGAACTTTGCATCATGTCATGAAATCATGACCATTCACACTACGGACTCTCTTTTCTGCATTATGTCGTGAAATCGTGACACCTTTTCATCCGTACAACTTTCTTGGCAATGTGTCACGAAATCGTGACACTTTTCCTTCTCTGCCTTCCTGCACTTTTCGAGTCGCAAAAATGTGACATGTCGTGAAATCGTGACACTTTCCAACTTGCTCTCTTTCTCTGCCAACATGTCATGAAATCGTGACAGTTTTCCAGCTTCGTCTCTGTCTTCCAGCATGTCATGAAATCGTGACACTTTTGCCCAAACTTTCTCTCTCCTCAAACATGTCGCGAAATCGTGATAGTTTTGCCAGCGCTTTCTCTCTCCTAAAACATGTCGCGAAATCGTGACAGTTTTTCCAGCCGCCTGCATACTTTTTCTTACTTGTCTTTTTCTTGATCTTTTGCAACTGGGCTACTCTGATCTACTTGGAAACTCACTGTCCAAACTGAAACCTTCATCAAAACACATTCTTTGACATCAAACCAAAATGCTTCAAGACCTTCTTGACATCAATGACAACATCTACACTTAGAGCAAAGGCAATGTACCCAAGGTACCCAAAATTGCCAACAATCTCCCCCTTTGTCATTGATGGCAACCCTTAACTGAAAACATAACTCAAGAGCCAAAACTGAACCCTACTGATCCAACAACTGAGAATCTGCAATTGAAGTTTTTGCTCCCCCTGACTTGAAGCTTTCTTCTTCACTTGAAGCTCTCCCCCTTACTCATATCTCTCCCCCTTTGTCATCAATGGCAAAGGGTCACCTTTGGGGCTTGGGACTAAGAATGAGCTTCTTAGCTTAGTCCCTCCCCCACCTCCTGATGAGGTGATTTAAAACAAGGGTGGGAGTGAAACTCCCATTAGGCACTCATCATCATCAGTGTCTACAATTTCTTTGTCGGGCCTTCTCTTGAACTCTTTGTCAGTGTTTTTGTTCTTGTCACTTTTCTTGTTCTTGTTCTCATCTCTTTTCTTGTCCATACCTTGATCCTTGGACCTGTTTATACCACTGTTCCTATTCCTGTACCTTGGAAGATCAGCTCTGCATTGTCTGGTTGTGTGACCTGCATTGTTGCACTTATAGCAAGTAACAATATTATTTCTTTCGGGCATAGTTGTTCTTTGAATCCACCTGTTCTGACTAACCCAGTTCCTGTTATTTGCCTTGCAAAAAATTGCCTTGTGCCCGAACTGTTGACAAGAGTAGCAATACCCTTGAAAGAAACTAAAACTTCTGAAATTGTTGTTTACCCTTTTTATTTGATCTATGCACTGTGAAGCCGTGTGACCAAACCTGTGACACGAAAAACATCTGTCATAAAATATTCTTTTAATCGACCTTTTGGGTCCCGAAAACTTCTTCTTCGCATTCAGAATTCTGTTTTCTATTTCTGCGCATTTATCACTCACGGACTCTTTCTCTGAGATACTCTCTTCATCAGAACTCTCTTCTTTTTGAAATCTTTTACTAGATTCCCCAACCTGTTCCTTGTGTGGTTTAACAAAACCAAGACCTATTTTATCTGTTGTCTTTCTTTGTCCTTTGATAAGAGATTTAACCTTTTTGGAGCTTTCTTGAAACACTGTACAGTTTATCCTTGTATTCTTTATTTTCCTCTTTCAAGGCAGCCATTTTCTGTTCTAATTCACTATACTCAAGCATCTTAGATTCTAACTCATTCTTGAGTTCTTGTGTCTTAGCCATAGAGATGTCAAGACTTTCTATGAGTTCATCTCTCTCCATACAACATTCATCTAATTTATCCTTGAGTCTAGCATTCTTCTTTCTTTCCTTTTTCAAAACACTAAGAGCATTAGTAAGTTCACATTCAAGATCCTCTATTTTATTGCATTTTGAATCATCAAGGCCTTTTTCAGATTTCTTATCACTAGAGGTGCTACCCTTTTCAAAAACCATACAAGCATCTTCCTTATCATTTTCTGAAGCATCCTCATACATACTAGCAACCAATTCATTATTTGTGCAATCATCCTCAAGGTGCCCAAAATTTCCACATCTAAAACATTTCATGACAATGAATTTATGTTTCGGTTCTTCCTCTTTTTCGATATGAACAACATCTCATTTTCATCATCACTAGAAGAACTTTCACTATCACTTGCTAGAACACTTACTTGCTTTGTCTAGGTAGAAGCTCTTCTTATTCTTGTGTGAATGCCTCTTTCCTTGATTGTTGTGCTCATCTTTGTTCTTTCTGTAATACCTGTGCTTTTCAGAATCCTTGCTCTTAACATCCTGTATATCTTCATCACTTTCATTCTTGGAAACAGTACAGTCAGTAGCATAATGACCAAACTTTCCACAGTTGAAACATCTTATGTTTTTCTTGCTTTTGTGTTTTCTAGAGAACTTGCCTTTCTTGCTTGTAATATGCCTCTTCATCACTAGAAGACTCATCACTCTCTTGAATCTGTTTGCCCTTTGATTTCTTGGTAGCTTTGAAAGTTGCCTCTTTCTTGACATCAACTTTCACTTGAGTTCTCTGCTCAAATGCTGCAAGAATACTATGGAGCTCATCCTTTTTCAATTTATCTAAATCTTTAGCTTCCTCAATAGCAGAAATATTTTCACTAAATCTATTAGGAAGAGATCTTAAAATCTTATCACACACATCATTTTCAGCAACCTCAAGACCTAGGTCTTTCATGGAGTTAACAACCTCATCCATACGAAGCATGTAGTCACTAATATTTTCATCATCATTCATTTTGAGTTGTTCAAACATACCTTTAAAATGTCTCAATTTGGCCTTTCAGACATTTGCATCACCTGTATGAACCACCTGCAATTGTTTCCACATTTCACTAGCTGTCTTGCAGTGAATAACTTTGGTGAGATCCGCTTTCTGTAAGCCTCTCAGGATTGCATTCATGGCTTTTGAATTGCTTGTGAAGCATGAGCCTGTCTTCTTTGGTATAAGGACCATGTTCAAGAATAGTGTATTCATCTTCAATCACTTCCCATACCTCATTACCAAGTGCCATTAGATAAACTCTCATTCTTGCACTCCACAGACCGAAATCTGATCCATCAAGAATAGGTGTTGCATTGCCACCTAAAAAATCCATTGTGTTCTTAACCAGTTCTTCCTTCAGGTTGTTAAACCTTTCCGAAGGAACACTGCTTTGATACCAATTGAAGAACACAAGCTTATACTGAGAGGGGGGGGTGAACGGTATAAGACCACTTTTTAATTTGCTTTAAAATCAACTTTCAAAATAGTATAATGCAGTGAATAGACAGCAGTAATAACAACAGTAATCAAAGCAAAGCACAACACACCATCCACAAAGTGACACAACAATTTACGTGGTTCACCCAATGTGGGCTACTCCATGGATAAAACTTTTCTCTAAAAGTTATATCACAGTTCTTTGGGAAACCTTCCCAATTACAAAGTTTATGGGCACCAACCCAAAGGAGACACCTTCCCCTAGCTCTGCTCTTAGTGGTGATCCTCTAGAAGACCTCTACCTCCTCTGCCCTTAGCAAGTGGAACTCTATCCATAGAAGACACCTGTCTTCCCTACTCTGGCTGGAGATCTCTGTCCTCAACTCTGTCATCTGCAAAGCCGTTCCTCAAATTCGCACCAAACACGAGTCCTTCGGTCTAGCACAAATCTGTCCTCTTCCTCTGTTCTTTTTATTACAGCCGCACTTGGTCAAAACCAACTTTTCACTATCTATGCAAACACAACAGCACAGTCTTCGCACCTATGCAAACACAGCAGTCGATCAGACTTCCACTTATGCACCTCTACGATCGAACTTCTCCCCGCACTCTATCTACGCAAATCGCACTTCGAACGCACACTTGATCGATTCGACTCGACTCGCTCTCTTGCGCACAATAGAATTCACTTGCACAAATTTGACACACATTCGATGATCAAACTCTTCGAACAACCCTCCTTTTATATTGACAATCTCAAGATTAGATTCTTGATCTTAGTCGGTTGTATATCCCTAAAACAACGTCGGCTGCACAACCCTACACTTCGTCGGCTCAAGGTTAACTCTGTCGGCTTCAACCGCCTCTGTTGTTCTGTAGCTTTTCTCATGAAACTACAACATGTCATGATATCATGACACTTTTATAGCCGTACACCTTCTATAGCCTGCTGTCACGAAATCGTGACACCTTGGCCTTTGTCGACTTCCTTTGTGCTTCTGTCATGAAATCGTGACACCTTTGCCTCTTGCTGACGTCATCTCACTTCTATCATGAAATCGTGACACTTTAGTCTTCATGGCCTTCCTCTCAGCTTTTGTCATGAAATCATGACACTTATGATTTTTGCTGACGTCATCTTCACTCTGTCGTGAAATCGTGATGCTTTAGTCTACAATGCCTTCTCTACTTTTGTCATGAAATCGTGACACATCTACTTCTGTTGACGTCATCTGCAACTCTGTCATGAAATCATGACGCTTTCGTTGCCTTAAGCTCTTTTCTGCCATATGCCCGTGAAACTGGAACATGTCATGAAATCGTGACGCTTTCGCCTTCGAGCTCTTCCTTCTTCAATTCATCATGAAATCGTGATGCTTCTTCTGTTTAAGACTTGCTAACTATTTCTGTCATGAAATCGTGACACCTTCTCCAACTGCAAGCTGCCATCTCAACCTGTCATGAAATCATGACACTTTCTGCATCCGTACAACTTCTTTGTAGCTTGTCACGAAATCGTGACGCTTTCAGCTTTCGAAAGCTTTCCTTGCAACCTGTCACGAAATCGTGACGCTTCTCCTTTCAGACTCTTCCCTTTTGCTGCATGTCACGAAATCATGACAGTTCTCACTTTGAGCTTTTTAGTATGTCGCGAAATCATGACAGTCCTCAACTTGACCTCTGCAGCATGTCGCGAAAACGTGACAGTCCTCACTTGGAACTTTGCATCATGTCGTGAAATCATGACCATTCACACTGCGGACTCTCTTTTCTGCATTATGTCATGAAATCGTGACACCTTTTCATCCGTACAACTTTCTTGGCAATGTGTCACGAAATCGTGACACTTTTCCTTCTCTGCCTTCCTGCACTTTTCGAGTCGCGAAAATGCGACATGTCGTGAAATCGTGACACTTTCCAACTTGCTCTCTTTCTCTGCCAACATGTCGTGAAATCGTGACAGTTTTGCCAGCTTCGTCTCTGTCTTCCAGCATGTCACGAAATCATGACACTTTTGCCCAAACTTTCTCTCTCCTCAAACATGTCACGAAATCATGACAGTTTTGCCAGTGCTTTCTCTCTCCTAAAACATGTCGCGAAATCGTGACAGTTTTTCCAGCCGCCTGCATACTTTTTCTTACTTGTCTTTTTCTTGATCTTTTGCAACTGGGCTACTCTGATCTACTTGGAAACTCACTTGTCCAAACTGAAACCTTCATCAAAACACATTCTTTGACATCAAACCAAAATGCTTCAAGACCTTCTTGACATCAATGACAACATCTACACTTAGAGCAAAGGCAATGTACCCAAGGTACCCAAAATTGCCAACAATATCAAAGGTAGAGAGGCACCCGGGGGCTAGACTCTATCAGAATGTGCATTGCAGGTCCCAAAAACTACTGATTGAAAGGGTAATAGGACTCCGACCTCAACAAGAGATGGGTCCACTGATATACAAGTAAAGGGATCCCATCCTTGTCGACTGATGAAACATCACAATGGTGAAGGGCTTTATGTACATGAAAGAAGAAGAGCCAAACCAAGAAGGAACAAGGCTGGAAGTGCGGCTCCTTGCTAGCATCCTTCATGGATGACAACCACATATGCAGATTTTGGGCCACCCATTCTGCCCAATCGAAGAAAACTGGGTTGGTGTTTGGCCGTGAAGCATCGAGAGCGTAGAATTCTCCTTTGGAAATGCATTCGGCTAGCGACACCTGCCATGGGTATACCGAAGTATCGCTTGACAAGCCTCCCACCCATGCGATGATGGAGAAAATATCTGTATTCTTAAAGGCCTCCAAGGGCAGGGGCATCTGGGGTCGCTTGCCGAAAGGAAGTCCACTCTTGAGGTTTTCACGCAAAAAACTCAGAATGAAGGGATTAGAGGTGAACTTATCCGTTTGTTCACTCAGGCTGACATTGCAAACGGTATAGCCTTTTGGTGGCCTTTGCTGTGGTGCGAATGTCGCTCGCACATCCTCCTTCGGAATGGAAAACAACCTTTTACTCGAGGCATCCAACACTTGTCTGGTTTGTGGTTGGTAGTTCTGAGCGATGGTGTATATGAGCTCGGGGCAGTGATGTGTAGGAGGAACCAGATACCAGTATATGTGGAAATAATATGCCACGACTCTCTTGTTCTCTGCGAAGAGTCTGCTTTGCATTAAGTCGATGGTATGCCGAAGCTCGGCCATGGTTCTTGAGAGCTCTAGGTCTTTGATTTTTGCCCACTTATCAACAGGTGGTTCTATGTTGGGCTCGTCATCGGACTCTTCCCTTCCTTCCATTACTTGTTTTCCTGGGCATGGGGGAGGATTGACCCTTCTAGGTCTTTGTTTCTTTTCTTCCGTGGCTCTCGCCTTCTCTAGAACTGTCGTCTCTGGCACTTTTCCTTTCTGAGTGGGGTTCTTCTTTCCCATTGCGAATGATTGCAGCAGAATAACTTGTGAGGTAGAAAAGTTTAGTACCTCAAAACAAGGGATGGGATAATCACGACGAACAATGGAGCCTTTGATGGAAAAGTTCTCCGAGGTGATAGAATGCAGACTCGACTCTCACACTTGCAAATGGTTTATTCTTTAACGGGCATCTGCATTTTATAGCTTCGAAAGGCAACTTTCGGCATTTATGGCAACCACCGTTATTACTTCGTGGGCCTGGCCCGAAGTATCATTGTGGCATCTGATTGGCTATATGGCGACGTCATACACAGGGCCATGCAATTCAAGGATTTGATTTTGTATTGAGAACACAAATCGCTGCCACCTGGTACCCTTGCATGACTTTTCGGTTAACGAACTGCCTTGGGATGAGTGCCATTTCTTTCGTATTGAGTTCATCTGCTTTGGCCCCTTTTTGAGGCTATTGTCGACACATTTACCGAGGCATATCTTAAATGTGCCCGCCTCGAAATCGAGGTTCGACGACATGGAGTTGGCGAAGAAAATACTTCACCGCGAAGTTCTTCTTCGGGCTGATTTTCTTCATTTCGGGCCCGAAGTTCCCCTTTGCCACGCTGTTGCTTCGGTTCGCCGACCAAAACCTGTTTCATCGAGGAGGGCCTCGCCAAGAATTACTTTGGACAATGCCTTCGACACATTTATTTAGCGAAGCATTTTCCATGTCCTTGATCTGCATGTGGTTCGGTTCTACGAGGATGAATTGCTTCACGATGAACTTTCCTTCGTCGGTTACTTCAGACCGAAACCCCTGGAAGGTGATTTCGATCGTGCTTTGTGAAGCCGAAGCCAGGAATCTAGCTTTTGCGGTTGAAGGTGCTTGCTCTCCGTGATCTTTTGAACAGAGTATAGACAAAGAACTGAAACCCTATATACAAAAATACATGCAAGATTTTTTTTTTAGAAGAGATATAAATACCTCAGCGATTGAAGGTCTTCAGGTGGAGACCATTGACGGAGATTGGTAAAACTTGGCCATTCACATCTTTGAGGATGAAGGAATTAGCCGAATTCACTTTTATTATTTCAAACGGTCCATCCCAAAATGCATCCATTTTGTCATGATTCCCAGGCTTGGCCTTCCATGAATCCCACCTCCATACCAGGTCTCCTGCTTTGAATGTGCGATCAGATGATTTCCTTTTGAACCATTCTTGGGTGACCTCAGGATGTCGTGTGAAGTTTTGGTAGGCCTTTTCACATTCCTCTTCTAGTCGTAGTAGCTGGACCAAGCGTTCCCCCATCGGGTTAGCTTCATCTTCTTCTAGCACTCTAATGCAGGGATCTCAATGTGAGTGGGCAGGATGGCCTCCTTGCCGTATACCAGAGCATAAGACAAAGTCTTGATCGACCTTTTGACAGAAACCCGATCAGCCCACAAAGCTCGATCCAGAAGGAGGTGCCAAGTTCTTTTGTTTTGATCAATCGACTTTCTCAAGTATCCTCAACAGGGTTTTGTTGGTGGATTTTGCCAATCCATTGCCCTGGGGGTAATAGTTGGAAGACACCTTGTGATATATCCCATACTTGTATAGGAACTCATTGATATTTGCGCCTATGAAACCAGGACCGTTATCTATAATAATTGCTTTAAGGATACCGAAGCGGGTAATCAATCCTTCCAGGAAGGTGACAACGGTATCTTGATCGGCATGTTTGGTGGGGACTACCTCAGCCCACCTGGTGAAGTAATCAGTCGCAGTCAGAATGAATTTGTGCCCAGCAGAGGAGTTTGGCGATATGGCCCCTACGAAATCCAGCCCCCATTGCTGAAAGGGGGCTTCTACTTGTATCGATCGGAGTGGCATTGAAGCATTTATGTTTCGACCGGTGAATCTCTGGCATTGCTCACACCTTCAGCAAACGGAGAAGGCATCGGCAAAGAGTGTGGGCCAATAGTAACCCGCCTTGATTATCTTTAGCACCGTCGCTCTTCCAGCAAAGTGTCCTCCAGATAGTCCTGAATGAAATTCGCCTAGGATTCTCCTCTTATCATCGTCTTTTATGCATCTAAGGAGGACACCGTCGATGTTCTTGAAAAACAGGCCTTCTGGGCGCATAGTGTATCGGGCGGACCGCATCCTGAAATGTCTTCACTACGAAGCATTCAGATGTGAGGGGCATCTACCGATGTTGAAATATTCCACTATTTTGCCAACCCAATATTTCTCGGCCTCTTCCTGATTAGTGAGGCATTCTCCTATTGGCAAGTCATCCGACTGACAGTCTGTTATTTCGGTCGTTGCGCTCTTTGCCAGCTCTTGACATAATGCGCGACCGCGAACTAGTTTGGTAGGTTTGATCTCAATATCGAACTCTTGGATTTTGCTTACCCAACCAGCTCTCTTGCTTCCCAGTTCCCCCTAAATAATGAAACTACGCACATCGAGGTGAATGATGAAGACTGTGGTTCGACTCTGAGAAATGAACTGTTTGAATTTCCTGAGAGACTTCATTATTGCATGCACTTGATGCTCGATGAAATTGTACTTTTCCTCATGGGGATTGATTATCTGGCTGAGGAATGCAATGGGACATTCCTCTCCATCTTCCCCATTTTGCGTCAAGACCGCGACGTAGCTTTCAGGTTCTCCTATTGCATATAGGATAAAATCTCGACTATAGTCGAGGTTGATCAAGACCGATGCCTAAACAATTAGGGCCTTGATTTATTTGAATGCTTTTCTCCTTTCTTCTATCCAAACAAATTTTGCCCCCTTTTTTAAAAGCTCAGACATCGGCTTAACAACCTGAGCGAAGTCTGGGACAAACTTCCTTACGAAGTTAATCTGTCCGAAGAAATATTGAAGGCCCTTTTTATCTGCTGGTATTGGGAGCTTCATCAGAGCTTCGGCTCTGTCGGGATCCACGAGTGAGACCCTTTTTCAAAATTGCGTGTCCCAGTGACTTTCCTTCGCTGATCGTGAAGATAGACTTTTTGGATTGATTGAGATGCCAAATTCTTGGCATTTTTCAAAAATTTGTTGAAGATGTTCGGGGTGGTTCTCTCTCCTTCGGGGAGAAGACGGTCATGTCATCCAAATAGATAACAATAACCTTGTTCGAAGCTCGCTAAAAGCTAGGTCCATCGCCCTCTAGAAAGTAGCTCCCGCGTTCGAGAGGCCAAAAGGCATTCGCTGGTAGGCGAATGTGCCCCACTTTGTTGTGAACGCGGTCTTATGCTGGTCTTCGTCCCTGACCCAAATTTGATTATATCCGAAGAAACCATCAAGCAGGGAGAATTGTTGAGCTCCAGCCATCGAATGCAAGATCTGATCGATCTATGGGAGAGGATAGTGGTCTTTGAGGGAAGCATGATTCAGGTTGCGGAAGTCCGCACATAACCAGATGTCTCCGTTCTTTTTCCTGACAGGGACCAAGTTTGCTACCCAGGAAGAATGCTTGATGGGATAAATGATATTTTCTTCAAGCATTTTTACCAGTTCGACCTTCATCAAGACCTCGATCTTTGGATTAACTAGCCTTTGCTTATGTTGAAAATGTTTGGCCCCTTCTTGTAATTTGATTGTATGTTGGATCAGTTGTCGATCATATCCCTTGAGGTCATGATAAGACCAAGCCACGATATCTGGGTACTTCCTACACAAACATCGGATTCGCTCTATTTCTTTCGAAGTACAATCGGTCCCGACCTTTATTACTTTCCTAGGTTCTAGTTCTAAATCTTGATATTGTTGCATGCTGATCTGGATCCTGCGAGAGAGCGATCGATCATTTTGATTGAAAAGGCTCTCAAGCGTGATCAATCCCTTGGGAACGTGGTTGTTCTTCAATTGGACCAATCCTTCGTATTCTTCCTCATCAGGGCTTCGATCTTCGACTGTAGCGGTTTCTTGGATCTTGAAATTGACAATCTGCTCATCATTGTCAAAAACCTGCTAGTGTAAATCTTTTTTCGGGATAGAGGGCCTATAGATCATCCTTACAGCCTTCGACTTATGCACCATATCATCCATTGGAGAATATCGGGCTGCGATGGATGCTAAGACATCTGCATGTCGATTTTTTTCACGTGGAATAGACTGTAGATTGAGAGATTCAAACTGGTCGAACAGGTCCCATACCCTATTGCGGTATGATTTAAGATAGTGCTTCTTTGAAGAGCATCTGTTGGTGACCTGGTTGCAAACTAGTTCAGAATCTTCAAAGATTTGAAGATGCCTTATGCCTAACTTGTCAGCTTTCTTGAGTCCCAAGCACAAGGCTTCATACTCTACTGCATTGTTGGTGTAGCTCCATGTCAATCGGTAGCAATACTCCTTTTGCTCACCGGATGACGAAACCAGAAGGATTCCTGCCCCAGCGTCGTTCTTGCATCGGGCACCGTCGAAGAACAATTTCCATAGTCCTTGAGCAGAAACCTTTCCCTCCATTTTGGCTAGTTTCTTGGACTTGGCGATGGTGTAGCACCCCACCTCAGTCTCTATCATGGCATTGAAATCTGCCAATGAAAATTCGTCTTCACAACATAACTGTGCGAGGGATTCCTGGACCAGATCCACTTGCTCTAGTTCCTCCGCGATCATATGCATAGGGCCACTGCTCTCTTCCTCGGACATCTTCTGAACTAGGAACGTAGAAGGCTTTTCATTATAGATCTTCACCTTCTTCCCTTTGAAGGGGATCTCCAGATGAGTGTAGTCCATGGACAGATATCCACCCAACTTTGCCATGAATTCCCTTGACAGGCACATGCTGAAGTAGGGCTCCAGGTCCACGACTACCACCTCTTGTATGACTACGATTTGAGGTGTCTTATGTAGCCGAATAGGAATGTATTTGATGACACCTACAGTCTTCATTGGGGTACCGTCCAGCTGGAGGACTCCATGATTGCTTCATGTGTATTCCATGCCTATTTCCTCACATACTGCCTTCGACATTATTGTCGTCGTAGCTCCAGAATCTATCATGCAGTTATGCACGATATATCCTTCCATTTGTAAGGATAAGTAGAACGGTGGTGGTCTATTTTTCCTCGTAATGGATGCGGACAAGGTCTGCACCAGGGCGAGCGGCTCTGCCTTCTTTGTATTGATCCTCTTCAATGATTCTTGCAGTAGGTCCACTTGTCCAGGAAGTTGCAGAGCATCATACAAACTGATTTTGGCTGGAATTCTCTTCAATTCTTCTACAATGTTGTATGTTGAGGAGCTATACACCTCAGGTTCCTTTCTCTGTTCGTACTTGGTGTGATATTGCTCTATCGCTTCGACCCTTTGTCGCTTGGTGAGCGAGGAAAACTTGAGCTTCTCCTTAGCCTGTTCTTTGGTCTCCACCTGAGGTGGTTCGACAGTGGCCTTTTGGACCTTTTCTTTGACTGGGGTTGGCGAAGGAACTTCGCTCGGGGTTGAAGAGGACGGTTGTCCCTTCTCAAATCGAGCGTGTACCTTCAAGGGAGCCATCTGAGTAGCATCCACCTCTATCGTCCTTTTACCTCCCTTGGTAAGGACTGCGACTGGCTCTTCCTCACCGATGGACAAGTTTTGATCCAATTGTCTGATGACGTTGACTTGACCACCCTGACCGCTACTAGCTAGTGTCTGCACGTAGTGTTGATGCAACATGCATGTATTCTCCTCGTGAGGATCATTACATGTAGAGCACTAGTATACATGGATCGAAAGTGCTTGGGACTTCATCTATCGCAACATTTCTTGCCGAAGCTTTTCCTTGATGGACCGCTTGATCTTTGGTAAGTGCAGGTGTGGGATAAGACGACCTTGGTAGAAACTCTTGTTGCGCTTGCTTCTTCTTGACAACGGTCATGTCGTTGGACAAGGTCTGCATTGTGGCATTTAACGATTGCATTTCTTGCAGTATCTTGGCTTGCATATCATCGGCCTTGGGAAGCGATGGTAAAGAAGCCATAGTTGGTATCGAAGGCAGGGCAGGATGTTGGAGGGGTGCTGGCAACATTGGAAATGTTGGAGTGATAGTGGGCGGCGTAGTTGAAAGTGTGGGGATGAAGAACACAAGCTTATACTGAGAGGGGGGGTGAACAGTATAAGACCACTTTTAACTTATTCTTTCAAAACAACTTTCAAAACAATATTATGCAGTATAAAGATAGCAGTAACAATAGCAGTAATCAGAACAATACACAAAGCACCATCCACAAAGTGACACAACAATTTACGTGGTTCACCCAAGATGGGCTACTCCACGGATAAAACTTTCCTCTAAAAGTTATATCAAAGTCCTCTCGGGAATCCTTCCCGATTACAATGTTTATGAGCCTCGGCTCAAAGGAGATACCTTCCCCTAATTCTGCTTTGGCTGGTGATCCTCTAGAAGACCTCTACCTCCTCTGCCCTTAGCAAGTGGAACTCTATCCACAGAAGACACCTGTCTTCCCTGCTCTGGCTGGAGATCTCTGTCCTCAACTCTGTCACCGCAAAGCTGGTCCTCGAATTTGCACCAAAACATAGTCCTTCGGTCTGGCACAAATGCCCTCTTCCTCTTTCTCTGATCTGCACCTAAACACAGTCCTTCGGTCTGGCACAGGTCTGTCCTCTTCCTCTGTTCTGCATAAAATACAGTCCTTCGCTATTTTCTCGCAGTCACGGCTGCACTCGATCGAACAATGACCTTTGCACTTCTACGCATTCACAGTAGTATCGTCTTCATGCACTCTATTTCCTTACAGTCTCCTACACTTAGAAGATTCGATGAAATGCACTCTTATACTGCTATCGATCTTCGCACTCTGCTTTTTCGATGATCGAACTTCACTGTCGCACTAAATCTACGAACGTCACTCTTCGAACGCACACTTCGATCGATAAACAAACTCTTCAAGCAGCCCTCCTTTTATACTCACAATCTCAAGATTAGAACCTTGATCTTAGTCGGCTGCACATCCCTAAAACAACGTCGACGCAAAACCCTACGCTGCGTCGGCCCAGATTTAACTCTGTCGGCTCCACTGCCTCCCTGTAGCTTCTGGCGCGAAACTTCAACATGTCGCGATATCGCGACATTTTTACAGCCGTACACCTTCTATAGCCTGCTGTCATGAAATCGCGACACCTTGGCCTTTGATGACTTCTTTTGTGCTTCTGTCGTGAAATCGCGACATCTTTGCCTTTTGCTGACGTCATCTCACTTTTGTCATGAAATCATGACACTTTAGTCTTCCTGACCTTCCTCTCCGCTTTTGTCATGAAATCGTGACACTCCTTCCTTTTGCTGACGTCATCATCATTCCTGTCGTGAAATCGTGACACTTCTGTCTTCATGGCCTTCCTCTTCGCTTTTGTCACGAAATCGTGACACTTCTTCCTTTTGCTGATGTCATCATCATTTCTGTCATGAAATCGTGACACTCCTGTCTTCATGGCCTTCTTCGAGGCTTGCACTAGCGAAAACGGAACATGTCATGAAATCGTGACGCTTTCGCCTTCAAGCTCTTCCTTCTTGACTTCGTCGTGAAATCGTGACGCTTCTTCTGATGAAGACTTGCTATCAGTTTCTATCATGAAATCGTGACATTTTTGCCAACTGAAAGCTGCCAACTCAACCTGTCACGAAATCGTGACACTTTCTGCATCCGTACAACTTCTTTGTAGCCTGTCGCGAAATCGTGACGCTTCTCAGGTTTCAGGCTCTTCTCTTTGCTGCATGTCATGAAATCGTGACAGTCCTCAACTCGACTTATGCAGCATGTCATGAAAATGCGACAGCCCTTCCTTAGAACTTTGCATCATGTCACAAAATCATGACAGTTCCTGAAACACTTTCTCTCTCTTCAATCTTATCGCGAAATCACGACAGATCATGCTGCGGACTTCCTCTTCTGCAACATGTCACGAAATCGTGACACTTTCTTGTCCATACAGCCTCCTTTGTAGAATGTCATGAAATCATGACACTTTTCTTTCTCTGCCTTCCTGCACTGTCCGAGTCGCGAAAATGCGACATGTCGCGAAATCGTGACAGTTTTGCCTGCTTCGACTCTACCTTCCCGCATGTCACGAAATCGTGATAGTTTTGCCCGCTTTGCCTCTGCCTTCCAGCATGTCACGAAATCGTGACACTTTTGCCCGAACTTTCTCTCTCCTCAAACATGTCGCGAAATCACGATAGTTTTTCCAGCCGCCTGCATACTTTTTCTTACTTGTCTTTTTCTTGAACTTTTTGCAACTGGGCTACCCTGATCTTCTTGGCAACTCACTGTCCATGCTGAACCCTTCATCAAGACACATTCTTTGACATCAAACCAGATTGCTTCAAGACCTTCTTGACATCAATGACAACAACTACACTTAGAGCAAGAGCAATGTACCCAAGGTACCCAAAATTGCCAACAATCTCCCCCTTTGTCATTGATGGCAACCCTTAACTGAAAAACACTACTCAAGAGCCAAAACTGAAAACAACTGAGAATCTGCCTTTGAAGTTTTTGCTCCCCCTGACTTGAAGCTCTCTTCTTCACTATGAAGCTCTCCCCCTTACTCATATCTCTCCCCCTCATCTCCCCCTTTGTCATCAATGGCAAAGGGTCACCTTTGGGGCTCGGGACTAAGAATGAGCCTCTTAGCTTAGTCCCTCCCCCACCTCCTGATGAGGTGATTAATTCTGGGGTGGGAGTACAACTCCCAATTTCTCCCTTAGATACTCAAACGTATCTCTTGGAAGAGGTTTTGTGAAGATATCTGCAATCTGCTCTTTAGTAGACACATATTCTACCTTGACTTGCTTATCTTGCACTTTCTCCCTTAGAAAGTGATACTTGATGGAAATATGCTTTGTCCTTGAGTGCATTACCGGATTTTTGGAAATACTTATGGCACTAGTATTATCACAAAATATGGAGATGGGTTGTTCATGCTTGACTTTGAAATCCTCCAAGGTGGTTTTCATCCATAGAACTTGAGTACACCCAGCCACTGTTGCTATGTATTCAGCTTCTACCGTAGATAAGGAAACTGAAGGTTGTTTCTTACTTAGCCAAGAAACTAAACTCTTTCCTAGAAAGAATGCTCCACCACTGGTGCTTTTCCTGTCATCATTACTGCCTGCCCAATCTGCATCTGTATAGGCTGTGAGAGTGAAATCATCACCTTTGGGATACCAAAGCCCAAAGTCCATAGTGCCCTTCAGATATCTGAATATTCTTTTAACTACTGTAACATGAGAATCTTTCGGAGCTACCTAAAATCTGGCTACTAATCCAACAACCTGCATGATATCTGGTCTGGTAGCTGTAACATATAATAAACTGCCAATCATTGATCTGTACAACCTCTAATCTGCCACTGGAGATTCATCATCTTTACTCATCTTGCACCCTGTAGTCATTGGAGTACATACAGGTTTGTTGTCCATCATCCCAAATTTTTTTAACATCTCTTTGATATATTTTCCTTGAGAGAGAAAAATACCGTCTTTCGATTGAGCAATCTGAAGACCCAAAAAGAATGACAGCTCTCCAATCATAGACATCTCAAATTCCTTTTGCATGGTGTTAGCAAAATCTTTGCACATCTGGGTATTATTTCCCCCAAAAATGATATCATCAACATAGACAACTACAATCAACATATCATTTCCTTTATCCTTAATATACAAATTGCTATCTGCCATACCTTTCCTGAAACCCTGCTCATGAAGGTACCTGTCAAGTCTTGAGTACCAAGCCCTAGGTGCTTGCTTTAACCCATACAAGGCCTTTTTTAGTTTACACACATAGTCCGATTGATCTGAGAGAGACACGCCTTCTGGTTGTTCTACGTAGACTTCTTCATCCAAAACTCCATTTAAAAAGGCTGATTTCACATCCATTTGATACACCTTGAATGCTTTGAAACTTGAAAGAGCCAAAAACATTCTGATGGCTTCGAGACGAGCAACAGGAGCGAACGTCTCTTCGAAATCAACACCTTCTACTTGAGCATAACCTTTGCAAACTAGCCTGGCTTTGTTTCTGACAATCTTTCCATCCTCATTGAGTTTATTTCTGAATATCCATTTTGTGCCAATGACATTCTTGTCCTTAGGTCTTGGAACTAAATCCCAAGTTTCACTTTTCTCTATTTGATTTAGCTCTTCATCCATAGCTTTTACCCAAAATTTATCTGCACATGCTTCATTGAAATCTTTTGGCTCAATCTGAGATAATAAAGAAATATTTGTAGAATCGTGTGACGGAATGACTCTTCTTCTAGTTTGTCTGCTGTTTGGATCACCAATGATCAAATATTTGGGATGATGTTTCTGAACATATCATGACGGAGTTTTGGGAAGCAGCTACTATTTTTCCTCTTCTTCATCTGAAACCTCTCCGAATTCTTCTTGACAGATTTCATCATTGATTTCCTTGACAGGTTCTCTTATCCCTGTCTTTTCATCAACTATTACATTTATGCTCTCTATGACTGTATGCATTCTTTTGTTGAAGCATCTGTAAGCCTTGCTTCTACTGGAATAACCAAGAAAAATTCCTTCATCACACCTAGGATCAAACTTACCCAAATTCTGATCTTCCCTTCTGATGAAGCACTTACTCCCAAACACTTTGAAATGTTTTACTGTAGCTGGTCTTCCTTTCCACAACTCATAAGGAGTTTTATGATGATTTACTCTAAGTTGGGCCCTGGTGATAATGTAGACTGTTGTACTGACTGCCTCTTTCCAGAAACCATCTAAAAGTTTTGACTCATTCAACATAGCTCTAGCCATATTTTCAATAGTTCTATTTTTTCTTTCAACTACTCCATTTTGTTGAGGAGTTCTTGCTACTGAATATTCTCTTTTAATTCCTTGTTGCTCATAGTATTCCACAAATTCATTTGAGGTGAACTCTCCTCCTCTGTCCGATCTCAAGCATTTGATTCTCTTTTTAGTCTCATTCTCAATCATTTCTTTGAAAGCTTTGAATTTTTCAAACGCTTCAGATTTTTCTTTGAGAAAGGTCACCCAAGTCATTCTAGAATAATCATCTATAAACAACATGAAGTAGCTTTCTCCCTGAATGCTCTGAGTTCTGGTGGGACCACATAAATCAGTATGAATGAGATCTAATGGTTTTGAAGAGGTATACCCTTTTGATTTAAAACTGGTTCTGGTCTGTTTTCCATGTTGACAAGGACCGCAAATGGTGTTATGGGGCCTTTTTATTTTGGGCAAGTCTCTAACTGCTTCCTTGTTACTAATGTTGACAAGATTATCAAAGCTCAAATGCCCCAATATTTTATGCCATAACCAACTCTCATCTTCTTGAGTTAGAAAGCACTTTTCCTTTTTTATCTCACTTAGCATGTAAAGATTGTTTGGAGTCCTTGTAGCACTAGCAATGAGTTTTCCATTTTTTTCTTTACGAATCTCACATCTATCTGAAAAGAAAGATACTATATGACCTTGATCACAAAGTTGACTCACACTTAGAAGATTATGTCTCAGACCTTCTACATAAAGCACATTTTTAGTTTTAGATTTCCCATCCAGGCTAAGAGTCCCTTTACCACAGATTTTAGCAGACCTGTTATCTCCAAAACTTACTGTTCCTCTGTTTGTGTTTTTTAAGACCAAAAACTTTTCCTTTTCACCAGTCATATGTTTTGAACAACCACTATCAAGATACCATTTCTCAACCTTGTCTTGTGCATGAAAAGCAGTTTGAACTATCATTGACTTAGACTTGATCTCATTTCTCTTTTTAGTGAATTTAAGGCTAGGTCTATCCAAACTGCACATCCTTGCTATATGCCCAACATTCTTGCATTTGTAACACATGACATTTTTATCCATAAGAGGTGCAAAAGAGTTAACATTTTCCTTACTATGGCTATTCATGGATTTAATGCAATGTATAGCTTTGTGACCAAATTTCTTGCAAGAAAAACAGTAGCCATGGAAAGTATTATGTAACCTGTTTTGATGCCTTGGATGATTGTTCTTCTTGTGACCAACTGGAATCCATCGTTCTTCAGGCTGAAGATTTATCTTGCTGTCTCTTCTTCCTGTCATGATGCTTGAGAACAGAACTCTATTTTTTGAAATCCTTAAAGCCTAGAAGAATTCACTTTAGAGATCGAACTTAACCTCTTCATCCTTTTTTGAAACTGTATGTTCTTCTGATAGATCCTTCTCCAAGTTGTTAGGCTTTATCTGGAGAAACCAGCTCTGATACCAATTGAAGAACACAAGCTTATACTGAGAGGGGGGGTGAACAGTATAAGACCACTTTTAACTTTTTCTTTCAAAACAACTTTCAAATCAATATTATGCAGTATAAAGATAGCAGTAATCAATAGCAGTAATCAAAACAATGCACAAAACACCATCCACAAAGTGACACAACAATTTACGTGGTTCACCCAAGGTGGGCTACTCCACGGATAAAACTTTCCTCTAAAAGTTATATCAAAGTCCTCTGGGAATCCTTCCCGATTACAATGTTTATGAGCCTCGGCTCAAAGGAGATACCTTCCCCTAATTCTGCTTTGGCTGGTGATCCTCTAGAAGACCTCTACCTCCTCTACCCTTAGCAAGTGGAACTCTATCCATAGAAGACACCTGTCTTCCCTGCTCTGGCTGGAGATCTCTGTCCTCAACTCTGTCACCGCAAAGCTGGTCCTCGAATTTGCACCAAAACATAGTCCTTCGGTCTAGCACAAATGCCCTCTTCCTCTTTCTCTGATCTGCACCTAAACATAGTCCTTCGATCTGGCACAGGTCTGTCCTCTTCCTCTGTTCTGCATAAAATACAGTCCTTCGCTATTTTCTCGTAGTCACAGCTGCACTCGATCGAACAATGACCTTTGCACTTCTACGCATTCACAGCAGTATCATCTTCATGCACTCTATTTCCTTACAGTCTCCTACACTTAGAAGATTCGATGAAATGCACTCTTATACTGCTATCGATCTTCGCACTTTGCTTTTTCGACGATCGAACTTCACTGTCGCACTAAATCTATGAACGTCACTCTTCGAACGCACACTTCGATCGATAACCAAACTCTTCAAGCAGCCCTCCTTTTATACTCACAATCTCAAGATTAGAACCTTGATCTTAGTCAGCTGCACATCCCTAAAACAACGTCGGCGCAAAACCCTACGCTGCGTCGGCCCAGATTTAACTCTGTCGGCTCCACTGCCTCCTTGTAGCTTCTGGCATGAAACTTCAACATGTCACGATATCGCGACATTTTTATAGTCGTACACCTTCTATAGCCTGTTGTCGTGAAATCGTGACACCTTGGCCTTTGATGACTTCCTTTGTGCTTCTATCATGAAATCGTGACACCTTTGCCTTTTGCTGACGTCATCTCACTTCTGTCATGAAATCATGACACTTTAGTCTTCATGACCTTCCTCTCCGCTTTTGTCATGAAATCATGACACTCCTTCCTTTTGCTGATGTCATCATCATTCCTGTCACGAAATCGTGACACTTCTATCTTCATGGCCTTCCTCTCCGCTTTTGTCATGAAATCGTGACACTTCTTCCTTTTGTTGATGTCATCATCATTTCTATCATGAAATCGTGACACTCCTGTCTTCATGGCCTTCTTCGAGGCATGCACTAGCAAAAATGGAACATGTCACGAAATCGTGACGCTTTCGCCTTCAAGCTCTTCCTTCTTGACTTCGTCATGAAATCGTGACGCTTCTTCTGATGAAGACTTGCTATCAGTTTCTATCATGAAATCATGACATTTCTGCCAACTGAAAGCTGCCAACTCAACCTGTCGTGAAATCGTGACACTTTCTGCATCCGTACAACTTCTTTGTAGCCTGTCACGAAATCATGATGCTTCTCAGGTTTCAGGCTCTTCTCTTTGTTGCATGTCATGAAATCGTGACAGTCCTCAACTTGACTTATGCAGCATGTCGTGAAAATGCGACAGCCCTTCCTTAGAACTTTGCATCATGTCGCAAAATCGTGACAGTTCCTGAAACACTTTCTCTCTCTTCAATCTTATCGTGAAATCATGACAGATCATGCTGCGGACTTCCTCTTCTGCAACATGTCACGAAATCGTGACACTTTCTTGTCCGTACAACCTCCTTTGTAGAATGTCACGAAATCGTGACACTTTTCTTTCTCTGCCTTCTTGCCTTTGTCCGAGTCACGAAAATGCGACATGTCACGAAATCATGATAGTTTTGCCTGCTTTGACTCTGCCTTCCCGCATGTCGCGAAATCGTGACAGTTTTGCCCGCTTTGCCTCTGCCTTCCAGCATGTCACGAAATCGTGACACTTTTGCCTGAACTTTCTCTCTCCTCAAACATGTCACGAAATCGCGACAGTTTTTCCAGCCGCCTGCATACTTTTTCTTACTTGTCTTTTTCTTGAACTTTTTGCAACTGGGCTACCCTGATCTTCTTGGAAACTCACTGTCCATGCTGAAACCTTCATCAAGACACATTCTTTGACATCAAACCAAATTGCTTCAAGACCTTCTTGACATCAATGACAACAACTACACTTAGAGCAAGAGCAATGTACCCAAGGTACCCAAAATTGCCAACAAGGGAAATGTATATGTGGAGCGGTGATCTGCGACACAATGGGATTCGGGTTCCAGGATGAGATCGAATATGCAGGGATTGCAAAAATCTGTGGAGCTACTGCGCTTGCGTACTAGGCTTGAAGGAACTCGGGGAGTATGGGCATTGGCATTCTTTGAGGGAGTTTACCCACGGTTATGAGGTCCATTTCTACTTTCTTGGCTAACCCATACAACTCTGGAAAAGTATTGACATTTGAGTACCTTCTCATAAGGTCGATATCAGGGTTGAAGGCCCAAAGAAAGTAGTACGCTATGGCTTCGTTGGTTCGGCGATGTCCAACTGGGACTCTTTGCCAGGTTCAAACGAACCTAACATTGAAGTCTGCAATCTCTTATTGTGGATGCCTTTGGATTGAAGTGAATTGTTACAAAAGAGAAGTTGGATCGACGGACTCGTTGAAGCCTTGCATCAACTGTCTGACTAACTGGTCCCATCCCGTAATAGTGTCGGATGGTAGAGATCTATACCAATAGAGGAGTTTTCCTCTAAGGGAGAGAACCAAGAGCTTCACCATCACTCGCTCTTCTATGATATCGTGGATCGTCGCCAGGGAAATGATGTCCTGGATATGCTCTAGAGCAGTCTTTTCGATTTTGTCGAACGTCGAAAGCTTTTTTATTGCAGTAGGTGGAACTTGCCCTTGGCCAGCAAGATTCAACGATGACGAAGAATTCCATGCTGGAAATAATTTGGGCGACGGTTGCTACTATTGTTGTTGTTGTTGTTGTTGCTAGGCCATATTTGTTCCTGGGTTCTATGGAACCGAAATCCCTAAAGTTCCTCTTGGGTTGCTCGTCGAAAGGGCAATGGGAATGGAGGCACTAGGATGCTTCGGTGAGTTGGGAGGATTCAAAGGAAAACTAGTTGTTGTGCTATCGAAAGTTAGGCTTGGTCGTCAACAGCAGCCTCTTGCGAGGATGTCCTGCGTAAGAGATATTTGAGGGTAACTAACGTAGAGCGTTCCCCAAAGGCGTCAATATCAAGCTCAAAGAACTCGGTTTCCTCTCCTTTATTCCTAACTCTCCATCTTGTTTGCATGAAGGCACAGGCTTTAGTACTGGTCTTTACGACTTGAAGATTCTCGGGTAAAACAGAGTCGCTAGATGCTAAGAGTCTCTTAGTAACGAGAGCATCGATTCTCACTACTACTCGGGGGATGAGGCCGACCGGATCTCACCGGGAACTTGTCATAACCTACGGCTCCGATGAAGACGGGCTAGAAATTTTCTCAAATATGGGACCTTGTGTCCCACCGGGCGTGCCAAAAACTGTTGGTCATCAAATCCGCACAGGAAAGGACTTTCGATGGGTTTGTGCGCCCTGGACCTGCAACCAACATTGAAAGGCCGAGGGGAAGATATGCCCCTTGTGCCAATCTTTGGAGAAATGCCGACTCCTATACTAATCTACTTTTTGGGTTTGAGACAAGAGTGTAGGAAAGAAATAAACAGGGTAAGGGTTAGGAAAAGAAATAAAAAAGGGTAAGGGTTAGAGAATGATGATTTAAGGTGGGAGAGAACAGGAAGCATGATTACTCGGTAACAACTCGAATAGCAGCAGGAAATACCAAGAATAGCACGAAGGAAACAAAATGTCGAACTTCCTATGTATCTTCTGGATGGGCTCGCAGGGTTCTCCTTTCTCTCTCGTTGGAATTCAGGGTTCAGAGTAACAACGATTGAGATAAGGGAATAACAGAAACCTCAATCCACCAGGCAACATAAAATAAAGTGACAAGGCATTTTTCCTCTCTTATGTATCCTTCAGGGCAAATTTTAGGGGTTCAGTCCCCGATCGCGCATCGGATTCAGGATTCAGAGTCTTAGTACGAGAACGAGAAAGGACAAAAGAATTAAGCACAGAAGGCAACATAAAAGAGAGAAATAGAGCACAAAAGTCTTTAGTATTAAACACAGGACATCAAGTTACAACAACTTTCTAGCAAAAAGTTCCCCCCCTTTTACATTGCAAAGCCTAGGTTTTTATAGAGGACCCAACCCTCTGAATCATTATTACAAAAACGGCGGAGTACACCCTCGAGCTCTAAGAAATTGGCTCCTCGTTGATGCTGCAGATGATCCCTCAAATCGGCTACCAAAATTGGTAAGGGTGACCGAGTCAGCCGAGGAAAGACGCATTAAATGAGCCACCCGGGTGTCCTTGGATTGCGGGTGCGGTGCTCGAGTGGCGACCATGCTTGCTGAGCTCTTCTTCTCAGGCTGATACTTTGCATCCAATTGCCAAAAATGAGCACCGGGCTTATCGGTCAAGAAAATATGCATTTATGAGGCTCTCTGATTGCCTCGAGAAAATGCCCAACTTGGGAAGCGTTCCTGGGAAGCGCCTCGCTGATTTTCCCTTCGCAAAACTACTTTGAGGGCGTGGAGTGCCGAAGCTGATCTCCCTCTATCCTTCGCTGCTTCGCTGGTGAAACTACTTCGCTGATAGGTCGGGAAAACGCTTCGGGTCGATCTTCTTTTGAAACGATGGTTCGAGGGAGTTTCGATCGAAACACTTTTCGACCTCTACTGCTTTGGGTGAAAACTGGCCGAAGTAGGTTTTAGAAATACTTCGGGCCCGAAGTAATTTCTTTGCCTTAGCTGATTTGGGCCATATTTTCTTCTTCGATGAAGTTGCTTGGATGCCGCTTCGCAAAATTCTTTGCCCGAAGTAGTCATTGGGAATACTTCGGGTGCGAAGCGTTTTGTTCGCTTTCTCGACAAAGTTCTTGCCCGAAGTGATGATTTGAAGCGCTTCAGGCCCGAAGCTCTTTTCTTTTCATTTTGTCCACCAGGGGGTGATAGGGAAAACCAAAATTGCTATAACTTATAAACAAAAGAAAACTTTCAACAAAACAAATATCATACAAAGTTTTAATTTTTCTGCCCCTTGGTGGAATGTGACAATATTGTCAACAGTAATATCTTCAGAATCTTCCATTTTTAATTCTTCAAATTCTTTTCTATGAGTTTGTAGTTTTACCAACTTTACCTTGGAATCTCCTTCATAGGTATTCCACAAATTGGTCCACATTTCATTAGCTGAATTACATACCATGACCTTTGCAAAATATGTTTCACGAAGCCCACTCAGAATACAATTCATTGCCTTTGCATTGATCTCAACCAATTTCCTGATAGTCTTATCTGTCTTGGGATCACCTTTAACGTTATACTCTTTTGAAACCATCTGCCATACCTCATATCCTTGTGATATCAAATAGTTGTTCATTCTCATGCTCCAAAAAACATAATTGTT
Organism: Wollemia nobilis; assembly: GCA_028583015.1. Taxonomy (NCBI): domain Eukaryota; kingdom Viridiplantae; phylum Streptophyta; class Pinopsida; order Araucariales; family Araucariaceae; genus Wollemia; species Wollemia nobilis. Next base: position 31,147,532 of record JAQPPZ010000523.1, read on the forward strand.
ATCGTCAAATAGTGGAGCCTTACTTGTAGATGATCCATTTTGTGAAGCCATATGTGTTCTTATAAAATTTGCCCTTAAGCTGTTAGCCTTTCTGAAGGAACCCACTCTGATATCAATTGAAGAACACAAGCTTATATTGAGAGGGGGGGTGAATAGTATAACGCCCACTTTTTACTTTTTTTCCAAACCAATATCAATTAGTGTCCTCAATTGTAATAACCAAATATAACAGTGTGCATTAATAACATAGATAGTAATAGTAAGCAAGTGCACAAATCATCACACACAATTGAGACATAAGATTTAACGTGGTTCCCCCAATGTGGGGTAGTCCACAAGATATTCTCCTTATAATATTTCACAAATAAATAGGGATCCTTATCTCAATACAAATGATTACTTTGATCTTCTCAAAGCTAGGCTATCTTGATCTGCTCAGGTGGGCTCCACTGATCTGCTCAGCTAGGCTCTCCACTGATCTGCTCACCTAGGCTATCCACTGATATGCTCAACTAGGCTATCCATTGATCTACTCAACTAGGCTCTCCACTGATCTGCTCAACTAGGCTCTCCACTGATCTACTCAACTAGGCTATCCACTGATCTACTCAACTAGGCTATCCATTGATATGCTCATCTAGGCTATCCACTGATCTGCTCAGCTAGGCTATCTACTGATCTGCTCAGCTAGGCAACTGGTGTTGATGTGTATTTTGTTTTTGTCTTATCTCTCTCATTACTCATAATTTTACCTCAATGCATTCTCATAAGGCTCAAACAATCTTTCTCAAATGTTGTCCCAAATATGTTCTCAAAGCCTTCACAAAAAGCTCAAACCTACTCAAATGTTGTCCCAAATATGTCCCAAAAGCCTTCTCAAAGGCTCAACCAATCATGCACAAAAGTTGTCTCAAATCTGTCCAAAAATTTTGTCCCAAAAGCCTTCCCAAAGGCTCAACCAATCATGCACAAAAAGTTATCTCAAATTTGTCCAAAAATTCTGTCCCAAAAGCCTTCCCAAAGGCTCAACCAATCATGCACAAAAGTTGTCTCAAATTTGTCCAAAAATTCTGTCCCAAAAGCCTTCCAAAAGTCTCAACCATAAATCAAGGAAGGCAAGGCTCAATGATGAACTCAAAAATGGATAACAAATGAATGATGACAATACTCAACAATGTGCTCAACAATGAATGACAATGTACTCTTCAATGGATGACAACAATGATCCACAATGATCTCAATAATGTATGACAAATGATCTCTCAAATGGATGACAACAATGCTCAACAATGTACTCTCAAATGGATGACAATAATGCTCAACAAGGTACTCTCAAATGGATGACAAATGATCTCTCAAATGGAAACCTCTCCAAGCAATAACAATGAGGACTTCAACCAACCAAGGACAATCTCCACAAGTGATAGCAATAGGTTCTCAATAATATCTTCCTCATGCAATGTCAATAAGCTCTCAAGAAACAAGCACAACTCTCTCAAGCAAAGAGCTCTCAAATAGCCAACAATGATCTCCTCAAAATGAAAGGCAAATGTATCCACAAGTGACTAGAAAATGATCTCCTCAATGGTCTCAAATAGTGGCAATGTACTCAAAAAGTAACCAACAATAATCTCCTTAAAGCAATAGCAAAAACCTCCTCAATAATGGCAATACTATCAATGAACTCCACTAAAGCAATCATGGAACTCAAGTATCAATTTTATCCATAAAATTGATTTTCTAATCCATCAACTTTCTCTCAATAGCCAAGGCACATAATCAAGCAATTTGTCTTCAAATTCAAACCCTAACTCATGTGCATGTCTTCTAACTCAAGGTAGCAATTAACTAGGTCTCAAGTTCCTAGTTTAATTTCATAATTAAATTATGCACTAGGACATATAACAAGTTCAACACTTTTCAACCTTATGACTCCCTAATTTCATTAACATATACAACAAGCACCTATGCTTTTATTTTTAATTCCACACCTTATATCTCCCTAATCACACACAACAATAACAAATATTTAATTCTACACCTTATAACTCCCTAAGCACATTAACACATACAACAAGCATTTATTTCCCTAAACTCCTTATGACTCCCTAGTTATCACAGAAATAATTTTAATGCACCAAAACTTTGGTAATAACAAATATTACCATGCGTTGGAGATAAATACCTTTATATGAAATTCGCTGCCTTCGTAACCTTCGAAATCATCTTTGCCAAAATGCCTTACCAAAATTAATGCGCCTTCACACCTTCGCGGGAGTCAAACTCTGTTCCTCTCGCTTAGCGCTGTGAAGCGCTTACCACATGGGCGCTAGCCCATGTTGGGATTTTAATCCCAAACACCCAACTTTAACCTGCGCTCAAATCTGAAATTCGATTTTACTTTCTTAGCAAAACACTTTGCCCTTGGCGGGATCTGAACAACGAATCTGCCTTGTGCAAAGTTCGTGCGCTACCAGCTACGCTATAGACTCCTACGTGATGTCACTTTCCTGTGCTGCTTACTTGACCTTGATCTCAAATCGAAAGTTATTTATCCTTCTTTCTTCGTTGCTTCCCTTTCGAACGATTCTCTCTCATTCGCTATCTCCAGTCTACAATAAACAAAGTTTTTTACTTTTTATTTATATGCACCTCAATGCCTTCGAATGACGTCGACGAATATTTATTTATCTCCCCAACCTTTGCACGTCGACGGATAATATAATACAACCTTAGACCTTATAATTATTAATTTTTTTTTTAATAATTCACCTTTTAACTTTGAATTGGGATATCTCCTTCATTCTTTTGAATGTCGTCATGAAACTTTTTGCACCTAGGTTTTATTGGAAAACCTTTTCTTCCATCATAATTTGGAGAAGTCTTAGCATAATGGTTTTAATGAAAAACCCTTTCCAATGGTTTTAATGAAAACTCTTTCTGTTGGTTTTACTAAAAACCTTTGTCGTTGGTTTTAATAAAAATATTTACCATTGGTTTTAATAAAAACCATTAATATAATATTTAAAAAATTAAATATTATATGTCTCTTGTGCCACAAAACCCTGTATATATCCTTGCTCTTCAAAATATCATAAATGATTATTTATGAAGTGCTTTTGCCACCAAAACTCAATGTGATCAATGTGACATCAATGACAACACAAAATAACTCAAATTGCCAACAAATGTTGCTTGCTTGATTTATTTAAATGTTTTATTTTGTAACAATAATGTGTTTTCATATAAACTATTTATTACAATTTTAATGGTTGCACTTGTGCTTTAGGAAGGAAACTAGCAATCAAAATTTGGTAAAGTAGACTATGATAATGTGATGTTTTGAAAATATTGCTTTATTAAGATGCAATGGATAGATAGTAAAGATGAAGTTTTGATATTGTGAAGGTTATTGTAAGAAAATGTCAAAAAGGATGCTTAATTCTAGAATTTTTGTATTCACACAAAAATTGAAAAAGATAAAAAAAAAAAAAATTTAAAATTTAGATATTTTTTTGTAAAATGAGAAATTTTTTTAATTATAACAACTCAATAGAGATGATAATTGAATTTGTTTGTAAACTCAAACTTTAAAGAAGAAAGTTGTGATTTTTCAATGGTGGGGGATCTGAGTACAACCCCCTGTTCTCCATACACAAAAAAAAAAAATACTCTACTTTTTATAAAAAAAAGAGAAAAAGATCTTTATCCTCTTGTATTGGGGTTGAACTTGGATCTCCTAAAGAAAAACCAAAAAATGTACCACTATGGTATCCCTAGTATCCCTAGAGTACAACCTCTTATTCTCAAGCCAAAAAAAACTACTTTTCATTAAAAAGAAAGGGATCTCTGGTCTCTTGTACCTAGGTTGAACTTGGGAACCCAAAGACATACCACTACTGTATCCCTAATATTCTTTACAAAACAAATTTTTTAAGATAAAATGTTGGTTCTTTAAAAGGGTCTTGGTCCCTTATATAAGAGTTTGAACCCGGTCGCCTGAATGACAACCCAAAAACTTACCACTTACCATTAAAATATCCTAAAGGATTCAAATTTTAAAATAAAATACAGGTTTTAAAAAGTTCTTAATCCCTTTCCATAAAATTTGAATTTGAATCTCCTAAATAAAAACCCAAATAACATATATCAAAATTATTTGGTTGTAATTAAGTGTTTATTAGCGCGTCATTTTGATTTATTTTTTTTAAATTGGTGGTCCATCTTACGCTACTTAATAGTAGGTATTTACATATTTATTGAGAAGGTTTCTCACTTGCAAGTGAGCACTTGTCCAATATCTATAGGGAATCAATGGGTGTCGGGTTATATTAATAATGGTTACTTTGTAAAAAAAAAAATAATGATATTATATAAATTGATTATTTTGTCTTAATAATTTATTATTAATAATTATAAATATAAATTATTAATAATTAAAATATAATATTTATTTTAAAAATAATAAATAAGTTTTTCAAGATCGTTAATTTTTTGCGATTTATATAATTTTTGAGAATTCATGTGTACACCTCTCTTTTTAATATATATAATTGTTGAGAATACATGTGTATACATATCTTTTGGTAAATATTTACACATGTTAAAAATGTATTTTGAATGTGCGAGTTTTGGCTCTTTTTTGGGAGGTCCAAGGTTCAAACCGTGGCGTGGACGAGTATGTGAGGGGGTGGGTGTGTGGTGGCTTTATCTTAAATTCTCTATTGATAAGCATAGCTCTCGGCTTTACGAGGGGTCATGGTTGAAAGGAGCAACCAAATAAAAAAAAATGTATTTTGAATGGATTATATGGATTTAGTATGGACCTCATTCATATATATATATATATATATATATTTTTTGATACATACAAGAGTTGGTTACATCCACATTATTTTGGCTTTTAAAAATGTATTTTGAATGGATTATATGGAATTAGTATGGACCTTATTTATATCTATATATTTTTTTTTGATGAAAAAATACCAATTTATATTAATTTAAGATAAAAATCTTTACATTAAAAAAAAGTGAGTGGGTTAACACATCCCTTGGGGAATCAAATTAACCCTCATTGACAAGGGTTAGTAAAAAAACCGCCAACAAAAGACAAGTTTACCAATCATGATCATTGATGATCATTACATCAAAGAAAGCATATCATATGGAGTAATGTGTCCTAACGTGTTGTCCTGCATAAACTGCTAGTGATTATGGGATGGGAATCCACCCCTCTACATCACGATTAAGGCCTTCAGTACCGTCATCGCTCCAACCAACAACTGGTCTAGGAGAAACTGGTTGAACATCATACCACCCCCCATCCTAGCGGGACGAACAAGCAATGTCAATATTAGGATGCTTCTTGACTAGTGAGGACTAGGACCAGTGCCTGTCTACGAGAGCACTTCTTGTATATGATGGAGGCCGGTGGTGAGAGCGAGATTGAAAATACTCCTAAGAAGAGCGCTCTATGGGGATTTAGTTGATTTTACATGGAGCATTAGCCCAATATACCAGAAGAACATGTAGATGATCCAAATCCATAGTAACTTTGTTAGCTTGAGTACATATTTGTAGCCACATGTCATTAAAAACTTATAGTTTTTCAGCATGAGTAAATGTGACAAAATGTGTACACTGTTTAGAAACAATTTTGTTATGGGCCTTCCAAATATGAAAGAGTAGGCTAATCCTGAAAACCTGCCACACTTCAAAAAGCGGGAGAGACAAAGTAAAAGAGTCCCCAAGAAGAGCTTGGGGCCAAGAAACTCTTGCAGTTGTAAATGGGAAAAAAAGAAATAACTCATTCCCAAGCTTACCTAGATCTTCTACAATTCTAAAAGAGGTAAATACAAGACTTGGGAACACCATGAAAAGTACATTTTGGATCAGAAATTCCAAGGTGCTTCAAACGTTACCCCAAGGGAAGGCCTTGACAAGCAAGCTCCACGCAAAAAAATATTGCTTGGGTTCAACATAAGTAATCCAAACATTATGAAATCTAGAATTCCATCTAGTCCTTGCAGAAAATAAGTCCCAATGCTGATTGAGCTTAGGCACCAAAGGAAGATGAGGAGATAACCATTTATACCCCAAACGATCCTTATAATTAAGCAAAGGAGTGTCAACATGCCATCTCCAGTCTGACCACCAAGGACACTGCGAGTGCACACCAATCTTATGCAACATAGAAAAAGGGGTGAGAGCAATAACATCACCATATGTATCTTTGTCTGCACCATTTAGCTTGAAGGTGTGTTTGATATCATTCCATGGGATCCAATCCCTGGTCTATAAGAAAAGAAATAAGCTATTGTAACAATACCCTTTTTGAAAAACCGCTGAGCATGAATCCATTGCACCCAAGCTAAGGGAGAACCTTTATGAAGAAACATGGGGGACCATCAAATATTCATAGAATTGATGGATAAGCCTTTACAAAAGCCATCTCCTCTCCAACAGATCCAAGGAGTGAGCTACTGCTAAGCTTTCCATATACTTTTAATAACAAAGGAGCTAGAAATCTTAACAAAAACTAGAGCAACAATGAGAGAGGGAAAATCCAACCCTCTCCATGCTCTACAATTTAAGGGAAGACCAAAGGAAATGAAATATCGAACTAGAACTTTTCAAGCTTCAACTCCCCTCAAAGCCCTAATCACCCACTTAGCACACAAAGAAATACCTTGTTGTCTACATTCCAACAGACCCATTTCACCAGCTTCTCTGGGAAGACAACAAATATCCCAGGAAACTCTATGAAATCCCTTTGTTTCAAAAGAATTACTCCAAAGAAAATATCGAAGGAGTTTCTCAAGCTTCTTATAGCAAGCCTGTGAAGGAACCCATCAAGAGGAATAATAAACATGAGTTGCATCTAAAAATTTAGAGCAAATCTAAAATTTACCTGCTAATGACAACTTCTTAGCAAGCCAAAAATCAAGTTTCTTTTCAACTCTTTGAAGCACATAATTCCAATGTTGAGCAGGGGAGCCTTGAAAGGCAAAAGGTATAACAAGAAAATTAAACACTTATCTAGGAGGGATCCAATTCCAATGATACCCTTGAAGCCAATGTGGCTTCGACAAAGGAGACTATCTGAAGTAGGAGGTCTTCCTCCATTATATGTTAGAACCAGAGGCTATGCAAAAGGTGTTCAGACAAAATAGAGCATTAGAAAAAAATTGCTTCTCTTCCCTTATAGTAAGAAAGGAGTCATCAATAAAGTGACAATTAATAAGTTACCCCTAATCATTCAAAAGAGCAATTCCTTTAATAATACCTGCAGAAGCTTGAGTATCCAAAAGATAGTCAAAGGCTTCAACAACAAGTACATATAAAGAAGGAGCAATAGGACATCCTTGCCGAACAGACCTAAACAGACCCATTGCTTCAAACTGTGAATTATTCATATTAAAAATAGTCAAAGCATCTATGAATAACATAACAATAGTTTGAATAAAAACTGACCCGAATCATAAATCTTTGAGTATAACAAGAATGAATCTCCATTCAATGCAATCATAAGGTTTCTCAAACCACATAGTAGAGTTGGTTATATTCACATTATTTTTAGTAATTGCCAAGTACAGAGTTCAAACCACAGGGGCTTCTCCCAACAAACCTATACCACCTCATTATAGCTAACCCAACATGAGGGGGACCATCTATCGCTACTATCATCGTACTCATCAATCTAGCATGCACTCAAAGAATTAAGATAAGACTACTACCTTTGCAATAGGTATGCTCCTGAGGTTTGAACCTAGGTATCTTCTTGGTAAGTGCCTGGCTAAAAAAACAACTATTAATCCACCTAGCCCTCAAGAGCCAAAAACTTAAGGTAAAGCACATGTTTTTATGAGGGGTCTCGATCCCCTCATAGTGGGGTTTGAATTAGTATGGACCCCATTTATATTACATTACAATAGCTTGACAATTATGTATGTATCGACTTTATATATAATTGTTGAGAATGCATGTTCATACCTCTCTTTCTATCGAGATACACACGTGTTAAAAATATTTTTTTATGGATTATATGGGATTAATAAAGACCCCATTCATATTATATCATAATTACATAGTGGTATTACAATAGCTTGACAATTATACATGTATTGATTGAGAAGAATCAATGATCTAAAACTTAAAACTTCGTACTAAAGAAGATCTAGAAAGAGTATAATTTAAAAATCATGGAGTATAACAAAATCATAAGACATAAATACATAAGTAAAATAGCATAATGATTATATTACTCATAAAATAAAATACAATGTAAGCAATCTCTCATAAGAGATGTGAGGTTATCACATTGCATTTATTACTCATACTTATTACGACCAAACGTGTATATTTTTTTATACAAAATATGTGTTTGAAATCCATTATATTAAATATAAAAGGTTACCAATATGTAGTTGTGGCGGTTCACTTTCCATGAGTTAGAAGGTCATCCACATGGAAATGTGATGGTTCACTTTCCATGAGTTAAAAAGTGCATAAAAAATTTTGAATACAATTTATTTTGTGTTTTATTTTCTACTGATGTGTAAACATGGCTAGAAATGCATTTTAGCTATAGACATCTAAAAATAAAAAAATTACTATTTTTAAAAAATACATTATTTTGCATTTTTAAGGGCCTTGAGGGCATTTTTCCATATAATTGGTCATGGATTTCCTCTAAAAGATTATAGATCTTCCTCAAAGCTTTCCAAGACATATCAAATGGTCAAACCCAAGTTTCAAGCACAAAGTTTCGTCCTTTATGATATGGATATGATAAAAAAAATAGATTTTTGGGTATTTGTAAGAATTTTTGGACCTAAAACCATATCCTAAAGTAGTTTTTCCTCTAAGATTTCCAATGTGTTTTTGAAGGGATTAAAACATAGTCTCAAGCACAAAGTTATGCCCCAAAAATTTCACATACCTAAATCAATTGAAACCACATCTGCTCCTTGAAAGTCAAGGAATATATTCAATTGAGCTAATGTCACTTGATTAAAATATTAAGGCTCACCTATTATCTTTGAACCTTGGTTAGCATGTGAAGCTTTTTGGCTCCCCATCAATTGATCTAAATCTTGTGAGCATTAAAATGCACATTTACTATTGTTGTAATATATGCAATTGTTTAAATTATGGTGACATTAAAATTATCACCATCCATTAAGCTTTTTCATATCCAAAACTATATAGGTGCATGCTTTGTTTAATTATTTGACTCTCTTTAATGGTTAGTTTGAGTTTATAACATCTAAGTCTATTAGGTAATCTTGAGAACGAATTCAGATGATAAAAACATTTCTCAATGGGTACTCAATAGAAAAGGATAGGGACAATAAACAAACACTTTTGTGCATCGCTTAGAATCTTAACAAATATCTTGGTGCCAGTATGTTCTAAAAATAATGCAAACAAAGAAGAAAGATAGTGCAAAGTATTAGGACACTTATGTTAGTAATTGTTATTGTATTTTAATAAAGACATAGAAAACAAAGAATGTTACACATAAATAAATCATTTCATATATTTAAAAAAAACAAATCAAGCTATCAAGTGGCATTAGCTCAACTGGTTAGATTTATCAACATTTAAAAAGGAAACCCAGGTTCTAATCTTGCCAAGTGATTCATGGATAGTATCCAAGCTTTGTTATGATACCACTATGTGATGATGATGTAATACGGGGTGGGGCCATTTCAATCGCATAAAACCAATTGAAAAAAATAAATCAAGCATGAAACTTGTTACTTTCAATTTGTTGCCATGCTTGACCATGCATTCTCAATAAAAAATTTGATGTTCTTTTTGTCCCTCTGTTATTTTTATGGTGTAGGGAAATATAACCTATCAAACATGAATATTTATATTTTCATTATAATAAAGGGCTTTTTAACCTATTAGCATTCACATAGGTCATTCAAGATAATCATAAAATTCATGACACAAGTACAGCATTTAAATGATGGTAAAAAGAATGAAAAATAAGAAACTGGTGAGTTGTAAATGAACTCATTTTAATAAGCAACATATTTTGAAATCAAAGACAAATAAAAATATAAAAATCTTGATATTATCAAGTAAATTTTGACAATCATGGTACTATGACTCAAGGTATTCAAAAGTTACATTATATAAAAAATATAAATCCTTTAACTTCAAAAATTCATGGATAGTTTGCAAAACAATATACAATAGGGAGACAAAGTGGTAGATGTGCATAAGAAGCTTCAAGAACAAAAAATAAAAATAAAAGTAAAGTTTACATATTTCCTTTATCAAGTTGGAACATTTGTAGAGAAAACTCTAGAGAATAAATATTTAACTATTGTTGAACCTATTTATACTACAAAATAGCATACACTTGAATACTCACATTTGATATATTCAAATGAAATGTGCCTTAACTTTTAAAATCATGAATCAATAGTTCAATAAAACATAGAAAATCATCTAATTTGTTTAATATTTGAATCATTTAAGGTTTTAAATGTTAGGAATAAGTAAAGAGTCTTCACTCATTCTTAGAGAAGCATCATGGATCGAGGAGTTGCAACCATAGTTATCCTCAAATCTAATTTAGCTTACAACTCAAATTTATTCCCTTTATAATTTTCCACTTAAACCTTTTTTTTTGGACAATATTCTTCAAATTGATATATATATATATATAAAGTACAAAAAAAAAATGAGATTCTAATTCAAAAAATGTCATATTTTAAATAAACACAATCTTCTAGCCTTCTAAATATAAATGTATGTGGTGAGGGCTCGCGAGCGATGTTCACTGTGGCGAACAACTGCATATAAACGGTGCGATCGAGAATACTGCCCGACGACGACGAAATGGTGGACAATGGATTTTGTTGAAGGTCGAGGAATTGAAGATGCAGATTATTGATTTATAATTCTTCTTATAGAAAAATGGTTTGAGGGTGAAAGCGGTTGCATCAGAGATTCCTAGTTCCATTAGGGTTTACAGTGGAAATCTAGGATTTCCTGCAACTTCATATTTTGGATCTCGGGATGGAGGGTTTCAATAGAGATACATGCATTAAGTCAAAAATAAATTTTAAAGAAGCAATCCATGGAGGACCACCTCAAACATGAGGAAAACACAATCAACGATTGCCAAGGAAACCATTGAGGATGCCAAAGGTTGATTCAAGAAAAACAAAGATGGGTTGCATGAAAGCAACTAATGGATCCCCAATAGTGAAGTTGAAAATAACATATGTATAGAAAGGAATAGATGTGATTGAGAGGAAAAGCCTAATTTGTTGATTCATGGGATTTCGACCGACTCTTGCTACCTTCAAGCAACGAGCTACCAAAAACTGTAGCACTAAAGATAAGTTCCAAATTTTTACTCACCCTAATGGATACTTTCTTATTTTTTTTTCTAATGAAGAAGATAGGGAGAACATTTTTCAAGGGGGGCCATGATTTTTTGGTAGGGCAGTGCTCTTCATGAAGCCCTAGCATACTAAGTTCAAAGTTGAGGAAGAGATGCCATCAATTTCCCCTGTTTGGGTTCGTTTATTTGGTCATTCGATAGAATACTGGCATCCAAAGATATGTGCAACGATTGGAAATTCTTTAGGAGTTTACATGATGACTTTTGATAGAATCCAACACTTGGAGCATATGATTTATGCAAGGATTTGTGTTTTGATTGATTTTGACAAACCACTTCTAGAGAAGATTACTTTACAATATGGGGAAGAAATATGGGAGCAAGTAGTAGATTATAAAAATATTCTATTTAGATGCAGAATTTGTCATGAATATGGCCATCTAGCCAAGGATTTTCCACATAAGGTCCCTAACAAAGAGAAAGAGGAAGGGGACTTGATAGGGTTTCAAATCCCTAAACAAAAAACATAAAGAAAAAAATAGCAAAAAAAGAGGAAACAATAATTTCACCTAACACCTTTGAAATTCTCTCCATGGATGAGCAAGCAGATGATGAGGATGGTCAAATGGAAACAATTATTATGGAGACATAGTTTGATGAAGAGAGGGAACAAGAAGGATTGCATGATGAGAAATCATTAAAAGAGCTTGCCTTGATGCTGAGAAATAATAGTAAAGAAAAACAAATACAATGTAGAAAACCAACCCAAGTGCAAAACAAAAGGGCAAATTCAAACTACAAACAAAACGGATCCGCCAAAAGACCATACAAATTCTAATAGTAGTGTCATGGTACCAAGTAACTAGCCTATAGTCCCAACTAGAATGAAGCAAGATACAAATAAAATGATAAGGATTCCATAATCCTAAGGCTTATAGTCAATATCTTTATGGCAATGTTGAAAGCTTTGGTTATTTTGCTAAGAAAGTTTTGATATTTCTGGTAATTTTTTAAGCTTTGGTTTATTTTTAATGTTGTCATTTTTTGTTTTTTTTATAGCTCCTTTGAGTTTTATTTTTGTTGTATTTGTTTTTCTTGATTTCATTTGTGGTGTATTTGATTCATTTTGTTGTTTTTGTTTTGGATTTGTTTTGTTATGTTGTTTTTGGGGTTTTTTCTGTGTGGTTTGTGTTATGTGGTTTTTTAGTTTGTGGTGTATTTGTTTCTTTTTGTTATGGTAGTGTTTTTTTATGCTGTATTTCTGGTTTTTCTGTGTGTTTCATGTTTTGGTGTTGTTTATTTTTGTTTATTTTTTTTTGTTTTTTATTGTGTTTTACTATGTTGTTTGTGTGTTTCTTATGTGTGGTTTGTGGTTTTATTTATTTATTTATCTATTTGTGTGTGTGTTTGATTATATTTTTTTCTTTTTGATGCACTCAAGGAGTATGCTTTATTTGTTTTAGCTTTTTGTGTGTTTGTGTTTGTGTGTTCTTGTTTTGTGTTGTTTCAGCTCCTTGTGTGTGTCAAAGGTGGTAGGCTAGGTGCGAGCCCTGGGTGTTTTTGGCGGAAGAGATACCCCTGCCTCCTTGGGTCTTACCCAAAAGTGGCATCCCTTTTGAGATGTTTTCCACATATATATATATATATATATATATATATATATATATATATATATATATATATATGTATCTCCTCATACATAGTACACATATAACCATCAAGAAAAGCTTCAAGATTTTTATTTCCCATAATAAAAAAAAGAAAAAAATATCTTACTCTGGTCGTCAATTCATTTCCTATTGAAGGAACCTCATAATTTTGAAATTTGACCATATCGAGACTAAGATTTGCTTGTTTTAGAATAATAGGCATTATTTCTCTCAATGACTTACCAAGTTGTAGTGTTGAAATATTTGTAATTTGTCCTTATTAGGTCAAGGTTGATAGTGATGAAGTACCTATGGGTGCTCTTGATGTAGCCTATGGGTAAGTGTCATATAATCCAATAGGAATCTATATATAATCCTATAGGCATCTTGATTTAATCCTAGGATATTCTTCTATATAACCCTATAGGCATATGTGTAAGCCTATAGGTATCTTGATTTAAGATTACAAACACTTTTGATGTAGTAATCCTTAGTGATATTGGTTAGTCCACCTCTATGGTTAATCTTGATTAAAGGGTTTAATACATTTATAATATTGTAATTTAACCTTCAAGTAAAGTTATGTCAGGTTAATTACATATACGACATTTTTATAACTAGGCATATATTGTTTGGTAAGGTTTGAACCCTAGTTGAAGGCTGGGAGACTAGGAGAAATTGAAGACTGGGAAGGGGAGTAGGGCATGGTGACAACTGAATACCCATATACAATTTTTATGAAATCCTAGACTATGATTGAGTGAAGCCAAAATTTGCAAAGTGAAGCATAGAGGAATTAAATAAAAGGGGTGAAAGGAGTTGCTTTGATAGGGAGGAATATTACTATGCATGTGAACAATAGTTTGAAGAACTTTGTTGGCTAGAATCATAGAGTGCATGCAAAAAAACTAGGGTTTGTAAAGTGAAGCATAGAGAAAATTACAAAAATACAAGAAGTGACAATATTTTATTTTTCTTGAAACTAGAATGTGCTCAGATCTATTCATGTGAATAAAAATGAGTGGTGGATCTAGTTCTTGATAGATATCTTTACAAAAAATGACACAAGAAGCATCAAATTATTTTCAGAAATGAAGTGTACTCAAATTGGTTTCTTGTTTTGATGGAGAATGAAGATGAATGTTTGGACTTATCGGAGGACCCTTTGAGGGAGAGTGCATCTTTTAAACTCCAAGGGCCAAGGGTCCCATTTTTGGACAAAACTTAGAAGTTGAGAATTGGGGGTCTTTGGGATTTTCGAGTGGCCAAAATAAGAATATAGGTCATCAAAATTTAATGGATAGAGGGGATTCTATGTCAATAGGTTCAAATCAAGTTAGTTGTCCTATTGACTACTTACTTTGAGGTGTATCAGAATACTATACTCAAGTGATGGGTCTAATGAATGAGCAAGCATTTCATTTTAAGGAAAAAACTTGAGTAGGCTTCAAACAACTTAGACTCATTTTGTATGATGAAGTTTCCTTTGTTTGGTTTTGGTTTTATTAGTAAAGGTCTTGATTTAGAGGTCCTAAGTGGAGTGGGTCCAAACTTTTAATCAACACAGATTACAACTTTGATCACTAAAGTGTGAAAGGCACACAAAGTGGTTTAAAAAGAGAAGGTTGAAGATCAAAATGGTACTTGGGGAAAACTTGAGGATGGAACAAGTTCTAGAGTTTTTGGGGATGACCCTTATTGGGAGGTTTCATGGACATCAAATAGTTGATAATACAGTAAATGAGTGGATGTAGAAGGTATGAGTCCCAATTTTAGCATATGGGTTGATTTTTCACTTACTTGCGAAAGGATGGATAGGTTTCCTTTTCTAGTCCGAGGAAGATGCACAAAATTTTTTGGAAGGTCGTTGGTATTGAGGTTTTTATTTTTTGGATTTGAAGGCTTAGACAGCTTGCTTTGATCTTAGGACTAAATTTGATAGGAGAATCTCGATATGGATGAAACTTCCAGGTCTTCCAATGGAGTTATGGTTATAAAGAGCTTTGAAATATATTGGAGATTCATTAGGTAAAACCTTAGATATAGATGTTTCTTTCAAATCTAGTGTTTTTTGGCCTGTAGCTCGTGTTTTGGTTGAGATGGATTTCAATGAAGGCTTATCAGATTGTATGGATATAGTTGTGGGGAATATCGTTCATAATACAATTTTGAACTATTTGAATATTCCTTTTAGATGTGTTCATTGTCATGTTTATGGCCATATTGCTAAGGAATGTTCTCAATTTTTGTCACAAAAAGTATGGAGGAGAAAAAAAATGACTAGTGGATATTTCAAGTTAGCTAACAACAATTAGGAGATACCTATTTTTTAGAATTTAGTTTTGCTCCCTGATTCGACACAAACAAGCAAAAAGGATGTTGTTGAACCTAGAACTAGAACTCCAGAGGAGGAAGAAAATTTGGGCTTGGATTTGTCTCCATTTCACTGTTCGTAGGCTATTAGAGAAGGAGAAAAATTCATAAGGAAATCTGTGAAAGGATTGGAACTCGATACTATTAATTTTGTTTGTCAGTCATCTAAGCCTTATGAAAATTATTGTCCAATATGTGTGGAGAATAATCTAGAATTAGGTAATAAAAAAGTTTGGATACTTATGAATCTTTGGAGAGAAGACCCAGGGTCAAGGACTTTTCTAGGGATTTAGAAAATTGACAGACAACCTCAAATACATTGAATAGGGATTGTGATCCAAATCTGTTTGCTATTGGGGGAAGTATTTCTAACCTATCGAGTGAATCTTCTAGGGAGGTATCTATTTTAGGGGATGGTTTGGAGACGAGTTTCTCTTGCAGATATTTATTACATTCTAGGAAAAGGGAATCAGAGTTGAGAACTTGTGCAGTTGCTAGAAGATTAGGGTTAGGTCTAGACCTTATAAAGGACTCTTTCACTTTTTTAGAAAATAGAAAATCTTTTTAATTTCATGTATAGGAGAAGGCTTTGAGGGAAATTCAGTAGGGTAACAAAAATCCATCAAAGGGGTCCTTAGAGCGGGACGAAACCCCTTTACAATATTTAAATGATCTTGTTATCCCTTAATATTTGAGATCTTTGTAGTCCATCTTTAAAACTTGCCTTAGCCAGGTTAGTGGAAATTCATAATCCATATTTTATCCTTCTACAAGAAACCATGGGGGCAAGTACAAAAGTCATTGAAGGGTTAAGTAAATTGCTTAGGGACTGGGAGTTCTTGGCTCTAGATGCTACCAACAATTCAGGGGTGTTTTGACTAGCTGGAAAAACACAGTATCCTTAATTAATTATTCCTTTACGATTTCAGGCTTGTGGATAAAATTATTTTTTAAATACTTGGGTTTGAGGTTATCGATTATTAATTGTTATGGTCCTTGTGAAGATAGGTAGGTTTTTTGGGATGATTTTTTCTCCCAGAGGTGTGTTAGGGATGAAAGAGTTATCATTGGTGGGGACTTAAATTTTATTGTGAACAGAAGTAAGGTATGGGGAGAATAAAAAAGACTTGATAGACTTGTATATTACTTCAGATATAAGATTAAAGAAGTTGGTTTAGTTGATTGGAACCAATAAAGTTATTGCCTACATGGAGAAATAATAGAGTTGGGAAAGTTGGGATCTCAAAGAGGTTGGACAATTTTTTGATCTTAGAGTCATTATACAATGAAATAGGTAAAAAATGATCATGGGTTGAGACTGGAGTTGGCTCAAATCATTCTCCCATACTTCTTCAATTACAAAGTTAGGAGACAAAACCGACTAGTATTTTTAAGCTCAATGCAATTTGGTTGGATGAATAAGGATTTCAACAACTGATTAAAAAAGAATGGAGTGGTTACTTTATATTCAAAGTTCCAGGTTATCAACGAGTTTTCAATTTGTTGCTGCTTTAAAAAATTAAAAGGGGTTGTGGCATCTTGGATTGCAGTTAAAAAGGAGAGTATATATAGAGATCTTAAGTTGGTGGAGAAGGAAATTTCAAAAATTCATAAAAAGAATGAGGTTGGTTTGTTCAAAGAGGAGGAGTAAATAAAACTGGTTGAACTAGAAGTTAAGAAGAACAAATTGGAGTGGAGGGAAGTTGAATGGAGAATGAAAACTAGAGCTATATAGTTAAAAAAGAGGATGAAGATATTAAGATTTTTCATAATTTTTCGAGTCATAGGAAGAAGATTAACACTATTTGAGAGATGCAAAATGAAGAAGGGGTGCTTTTTAGGAGTTTATTCGAGTTAGCAGATGTAGGAGTAAAACATTTATAATCTATCTATAAATAACCTGATATAGTCAATATTGGAGAAATTTTAAAGTTAACTAGTTTATTCCCCAATTTTGTGATAGAGAAGGATAATCGGTTGCTTATGAAGGAGGTTACAAAGGAAGAACTGAAAGTTGCCCTAACTTCTTTAAAAAAGGATAAAAGTTTGGGGCCTAATGGATGACATATGGAGTTTTTCATATTTTTCTATGATCTTGCTAAGGAGGATCTTCTAAAAGTGATAGAGGAAGTTAAATTGAGTGGTTAGGTTTTGGGGGCTTTTAACTCCACTTTTTTAGCTTTGATTCCCAAAAAGGAGAAGCCTAAAATATTTGATGAATTTAGACATATTTCCTTGTGTAACTATATCTATAAAATCATTGTAAATATTTTGGTTGTTAGATTGAAGAAGATTTTCTTTGAAGTTATTTCCTAGGAGCAGTTTGGGTTTATAGCAGGTAGACATATTTTTGAAGCCATAGGAGTTGCACAAGAGGGCCTTCACTCTATTAAAACTAAAAATCTTCCCGTAATGGTCCTTAAACTAGATCTATCTAAAGCTTATGATAGAAATAGTTGGTTGTATTTCAGATTGATGCTCTTACATGTGGGTTTTAGCTATTCGATAGTAAAGTGGATGCATTTATTATGTATATTTTGTTGTTCTTATCAATGGATCAACTTTTAAATTATTTAGATCCTTTAGAGGACTGAGACATGGATTCCTTTATCTGTTTTATTTTTTTTGTTGGTTGCTAAAGGATTGAGTAGATCTATTTTGGATAAAAAGAGGGCAAGATCCATGTCAACAATCAAAGTGAGAGTCCTTTATTTATCTCATTTATTATTTGTTGATGATGTATTGTTTTTCACTAATGGTAGTTTAAGGAAAGCTAGAAAGTTGAAGAAAATCCTAGACAGTTACAGTATTGCTACCGGTATGGAGATTAATTTTCAAAAATACTCTATTTGCTTTAATGGTCTAGAGCCAGAGACTAAACATGGTCTGATCAAATTTGTTCCTTTTAATCTCTTAGATTTCTAGGAAGGCCTTAAGTATTTGGGTTTTGTAATAAAGCCAAATAGTTATAGGAAGAGAGATTGAGGATGGCTTTTAGAGAAGATTGAAGTTAGTATTAACCATTGGTGTAATAGATGGTTGTCTAATGATGGTATATTAACACTTGTGAAGTCTTTTATTGAGGTAATTCTTGTGTTTTGGCACTCCTTGGCCTTCATTCCCAAAGGAAAACTAGAGAAAATAAGAAAACACTACTTCAGATTTCTTTGGACTAGACACAAGGAACATTAAGGCATTCCTTTAGTTAAGTGGTAAAGTATTTCTAGGCCAAAGGAGGAAGGTGGACGAGGACTTAAAATATCTATCTTTTTGGTTCTTCCTTGGCAACAAATAGCTTGTGGAGGATTCTAACCAAAGAAGGATTATGGAAGAAGATTTTTTAATAGAATTATATTCGTCGAGGGACCTTTATGGATTGGATCAGAAGTCCATAGAAAAACATAAAAAAATTCCATTCAATGGAAGGCACTAGTACAGGCCTTTCCCATGATTGAAAGATACTTGGCTTGGAAAGTGGGCAATGGTGAACAAGTTAGAATAGGGGGTTGATTATATTTTGTATTGTGGAGAAAACATTTTGTCGTTGGAAGCTATGATAGGTTCTTTACAAGATAAGTTTACTTTATTTTTTAGGTGGGGGAATCATAATCATATTCTTTTGGTCTTTTGACCTAAGGTTGGAAGTCGGCTTAGGTTTGGGTCTTTCTAGCGAGTATGTGGTTTTGTGGAAGGCTTACATTGATAGTCTTAATAATAGTTATATCAAGCTAAGAGTTGAACCAAATACAAATGCTTGGGCATACAACAAATCTAGGGGTCAGTATATGACTAGACTTGGCTATAAAGCAAGTCTTGACCTTGATCCCCAAGGCCCTACTTAGCGGTGAAAGCAGATTTAGAAATTGTTGGCCCCAAAAATGATAATTATTTTCATGTGGCTAGCTTTGAGAAATAAGGCCTTGACTTGGGAAGTTTTATAAAGGAGAAGAAAAAAAGATCTAAGTATTTGTATATTGTGCCGGTTAGAGGAGGAAAACATCACACATTTGCTAATCAAATACCCTTTTTCTTAGCAGGTTTGGTTAGAAGCTAAACAAATAACTAAAGTTCAAAATATTTGAGAAGGAGAAATAATGGAGGTATGCTTAAGATAGTGGTTTTTGAAAAAGAATTGAAACAATTTATTTCTTTACCATATCTTATATGTTGGGTTATATTATTAGCACAAAATACAACTATTTTTGAAGGGAAGTTAATACCCCAGTTTTAGGTCATATTTTAGGTGAGGACTTTGGTCTCAATCAACAAAGGGCCTTGCAAATGTAAGAAACCTTGACAAGTAGACAATTTGTTCATGAAAAAGTCTCAACCATAGGATTTTTTGATGGGTCAGTTAGAGACAGTCAACTTTTAGTAATGCGGAAGGCATTCTGTACTTCTCAGATACCCGCTATATCCAATTTAAATCAGGTATTGGGATAGGTTCCAACAATTTTGCTGAGTTTTAAGTATTGAGATTACCAATGAAGTGTGCTTCAGAGAGAAATATGAACAAATTACAAATTTTTGGAAATTCTACTCTAGTAATCAATTGGATGAATGGATCTACTCAATTACAAAATAATATGCTTAGACCAATGGGAGATGAATTATTGGAAGCGTTTTTTTTTTTCAAATATCTCTTTTAGTCATCTTTACAGGGAATTAAATTAGGAAGTAGATAGGTTATCAAAAGGTCAGTAGGTTCCAAAAGGTTTCTTGCAAATAGAAGAGATCAAGGATCAAGTTTCTTCTTTCACTCACATATCATACCCTTATTTTCTATGCTAGATTTGAGTTTTTATTGTCGGTTTATCCATTGATTAGAGCTTTATGACTTATTTTAACTATTTATTTTCTTTATTTTGGTTTCTTCTTCACTAATTTCTATCCTGGTTATGGACATGGAGGTTATTTTGATGATTATGCATTGATATATAAAGTTTTTATTAAAAAGGGTTCAATTTATCACTTGTGTGGATCTAGGATCTTAGGGGTTGCCCCCTAAGGGGCTTAACAAATGGTATGATGCTTTAACGACCAACAAATCTGAAGGTTGAAGGAGCATTGAAGGTTGGACGTTGAAGAAGCGTGGAAGGATAGAGGCTATAGGAGGGTGGAAGGCTAGAGGTTGAAGGAGTGTGGAAGGCTAAAGGCTAATGGAGTGTGGAAGGCTAAATGATGAGTTGATCTTTGGAGTGTCAAGGCTAAAGGAGCGTGGAAGGTTGGGTTGGTTGAAGGAGTGTGGAAGGTTAAATTGGCTGAAGGAGCTACAACGAAAGGCTGGGATGTTGGGTGGAAGGCTTGGATGGCTGAAGGAATGCGGAAGGCTAATAAGGCTGAAGGAGCATGGAAGGCTAGGTCAGCTGAAGGAGCTTCAATGAAAGGCTAGGATGTTGAGTGGAAGGTTGGGAAGGCTGAAGGAGCATGAAAGGTTGCTTACAATGAGAAAAATAAAATTACAAAGTGCAAAGGATTAGGGTTTTTTCTTGAAAAATATCTCATATTTTAGGAGCCATATCTTCGTGAATAATTATCTTATTTAGCTGATTCTTGTACCAACTTGTGAAGAATTTGAATAACTTTAAAATGAGTGGTCATGTTCAAATATCTGAGCAATACTGAGGGAGATACAACCTTGTGAAGTCAACCATTCAAAACAAGGGCAGTGATAATTTTTCAAGTCGTGAAAAATGAAATTGCAAATATTTGCAAACTAGGGTTTGAATGATGGAAAGAGCAATGAAGGGCTATGACTTCAGCGAGGAAGGAAACTAGAAATTTAGATTTGGTACAGTGGATTATGATAAGATGATGTTTTGGAAATATTACTCTACTAAGATGCAAGTCATAGATAGTAGAATTAAATTTTTGGCATTGTGACGGTTGCTATATGAAAATATCAAGAAAGATGCTAAATTTTGGAGTAATTGTATTCATACAAAAATTTGAAAAGATCCAGAAAATGAAAATAAAAAATTCAAATATTTTATGTAAAATGATGTAGGTTTCTAGCTATAGCATCTCAATTGAGATGAGAAGTATATCTATTTGTAAACTCTCAAGCTCTAAAGAAGAGAGATGTAATTTGTCAAGGGTGGGGGACCCAAGTACAATCCCTTATTATCAAGAAAAAAAATATAAAGATTTTTATCCTTATTATCCCCATACTATTTTGAATATAGGGTTTTATCTATGATTTGTCCGACTATTATTATATCTTGACTCTTAGTATTCTATTTTATCTGGGGTTTTGTTTGTGCCAAGGCACATGAGAAGTGTAATTTTATTTCATTCTTGAAATAAAATTATGATTTTTTCTTGTAAAAAAAGTTATGTTAGCTTGAGGTTAACATTTAATTAGGGATTTGGTATCACTATAAATGTTCCCAAAAGACTAATCCATTGTAAGTTTGTTATATACGACATTGTCAGGTTACCTACTAGCACCCACCCCTTATTCATTCTATTATCATATTTATTTGTTTTATTTCTCTCTCTTTTTTCATCTATTTGCTCCATTATTCCACTCTGCTTCCCTTTTCTATATATGATTGTGGTAAATGTATATTTTGGGATGTTTCTAGATCATATTATGAATTCTAACATGGTTTCAAAACCAAAACAAAGTGAACACGGTGGAAAACGGGTGTAAAGTCTATCAAATATATTTATTCTCAAAAGGGGTTACAAGGGGTCTTCCTTTTTACAAATATGCCTTAGAAGGCTACAAAGTAGGGTTCAACATGGTGAATATCCCTCTTCTCTTAGTGAACTGGTCGACTACGCCTTGGATCGATCTTCCAAAGATCCTCAGTTTTGGGTGGGCTTAATGCAAGAGAGCCACCAATGATCAAACCTGTCCTCCAAACCTGTTTGGCTTGCAAAATGATAGTAGTGCTTTTGGGGACCTGTCATGGATTAGATCCCATAGTAATGAAGAAAAAATACACTAAATAAAGTAGTTAAATACATGATACAAGTTGTTGTAAATAACTAAAAATAGTTAAAACAATAGATATTACCTGTCAGGAGGATTTTGTAACTTTTTATCACCTAACACCAGACTCTGGCCATAGTTGCTAGGTAGGGTATGAACGGATTGGGTCGCTAGGTACCTAGAGATCGAGCTTTTAGTTGAGATTTTTTCAATTTGATAGAGGACAATGCTGTCCTATGACTCCAGCAACTCCTAGTACGCATCAAATATGCTCTTGTACCTGTCAGAACATGTCAACAAAGCACACAAAGAGGTACAAAAGGGTTTATTGTCATGGTGATGTGATGGTTGGTTGATGGTTGATTGATGGGTGGAGGTTTGATGTAATTTTGATAGAGTTTTGGTATGTGAAATGAGGTGGATGGATTTATGAGGAAAAGTACTACTATTTATAGCATTTTGGAGAGGTTAGGGGGTGAGGTATCCCTTGTGAGGTGGTATGAACCCTGGGTTAGATATCAACCATGGTGAGGTCAAAGGTGAGGTGTAAGGTGAGTCACCCTTTCATGTGCTTTGAAAAGGGATGAGGTGGAGGGTGACTCATCCCTTCCCATGTCTTAAATAATAAGCATATTTAAATATCTATGAATGTCATGGGTGCACACATGTGTGAGTAAAATATTAGGATTAATCTTGATTAAGCTTAATTAAATATGTAATTAGCCTCTTAAGTGTACTTTAGTGATAAAGTAACTTTAAACCAAGGTTAGGGTTACCTAGGTTAGGCTTTTGAAGGTGGTCGCATGGGGACCATGGTTAAATGTAGGAAAGGGCTTAAGTGGCCCAAAGAGCTTATGCATAACCCTTTTTAATAAATGTAAGGTGTTTTGAGATTAATTAATGCAATTTGGTGGCTTTTGCAATTTAATTAACCATGAAGAAGTGTGTGGCCATGTGCGACTTTTGGGTGTCTACATTTACTCCTTTTTGTACTATAGTGTGTGAAAACATAAGACAGTGCAAAAAATTAGTGACACTAGAAAATGATTCTATTTTGAAGAAAAGAAGAATTGATGATGGAGGATTGCGAATGATGATGGCTTTCATCATGCCATGATAATTGTTGAGGGAGTAGACGTAAGATTGTCTTATTATCATGATCAATGTAAGATGCCCCAATTGTGGAAGGAGCGAATGTCTTTGAAACTTTGCCTTTGATACTTCATTAAGCTTGATTCTATTTGATGAACCATTCAACTTGGTATAGGTCTTGATCAGGTGCTTCATTCATAATTGGTCTTACGACTACCATTTTGAAGGAAGGAAATATGTGATTAACCTATAGGCACAGGTATTGGGTTCGTCAAATGTTGATTGGAGTCTTGATGAGAAGAGAAATTCTGCTTTTGAGTTGCCTTAACAAAAGAGAGCATAAGATGATCTTCGACAAAGGTTCTTAGACAAGCACAATTTCCAGTATTGAGTGTTTGGATCATGCGTAAGGTAGCTTTAGTGAGATGTCTACCGCCTCAAGTGATGAGGTGATGAGAGGTGAAAATGAAGTGGTGACGAAACGCTTGACAAAATGGTTGATGAAGTGAGATAGTTGGTGAAATGGTGAGAATAGGAGATAAGTTATGAAGAAAGGGTATGTTAGATAGGTGAAAAGTCCCATGGGGGACCCCAAGGCAGGTTTTGGTGAGGTTTGGGCTTGATCACTGGGTACCATACGACTGTGGTGAGTTGCAAGGTACATCGTGACCAATTTCGGTCACTGGGTACCTAGTGACCATGCATCGCGACTACAAAAGGTGCGGTCGCAGGGCATGCACGTCATTTGTGCACCTGTGAATTACAAGAGGAGTGAGAAAAGAAGGGAAGGAGAAAAATTTATAATGGAGTGCTTCAAGTTTTGAAACGTGATGGACTAGATGGCTAGATAAGCAGGTCAGGCTGGCAGGCGAGTGGTACAAGTAAGTATATCTTGAAACTAGCACAATGTAGATTCAAGAAATTTAAAAAGAACCCTAGGGCCTTTTTCTAGATTCATGAAATCAAAAGAAAATGTAGATGTAGGGATGTATGCATGTGAAAATGAAAGTGCATTGATATGTGTGCAATATTTATTACATGTTTTTGTTTAGTTTTTTTGTTTGAAAAATGCATGTTTTTCGATATGCACATGTGTAAAATGCATTTTTACTTATTTTTGTGCATGTGTGAGTAGTTTTGTGAAAAATGTTGTGACGGATGGGTGAATGAGCTAAATGGGTGTCTAAAAGTGTAATTTGTTTCTTGTGTGTAATGTGGCACATTTTTTGATGTGCTTGCATGTGTGTGATTTGATGCATGTTGAGGAGGTAAGTGGTGAGAAATTTTATCACAGGGGTGCAAAATGAGAAAATGGGTATATAAAAATACCCATATCTTGATGGTCACTAGGTACCCCGCGAATGTATTTTTTTTGATGTCGTTAGGGGGGCATAGAGTGGAATGGATGAATGCATGAATGAAATGTTTGCTTGATGTGGTTTTATTGTTTGTGTACTAACAAAAATATGTTATGTGAGACGGGTTCCAGAGATCGATTTGAGGCACCAATTTAGTCCATTGTTAGAGGAGTTAAAGGAGAGGTTAGGTGCTGAAGATTTACAGTGGTTGAGAAATGTGGGATTCCATTAATTGTACGATATGAGAGTGATACATTGTGACCATGCCTATGTGGAGGTATTGTGTGAGCGATGGGATCCAGATTGCAACACATTCCATATCCTGACAGAGGAGATAACTATTACCCTAGAGGACATATTTTAGATTTACAGATTACCTGTGGAGGGGTTGATTATGATCACTGCCAGATGGGGTCAACAAAAGGTAATGTTACAACGATTATTAGGTGATAGGTGGGAGGAGATGAGGGTCATTAGTGGAGACATGGAATATGAGCAGTGTTGGCATGATAGGATGATATCACTAAGACATTTGGTGGCTATGATAGTGATAGCCAACCATGTGATGCTAGATGTGTCAGGATGCTTATTTCCATGGAAGATCATTTGGAGGGTTTATTTTATAAATAAGGGAGGAAGGTACATCGATTAGAGGTATAGTTGGTGATTCATGGTATTAGCATCCCAACATCATCAGAGTCAGTATCATGATCCTACTAGAGTAGGAGTGGAAAATCATCGAGATAAACACAAGCGAGCATGGTTACCCCAGGTCAGAGTAGTCGAGAAGGATCAAGAAGAGTAGAGGATCCTCTTACCCTGCGAGAGGGGACTAGAGAGACCCATGATGAGATACAGAGATGAGGTAGTCTACATTGTATTATTATGATGTTTTGTGTTTTTTTTGGTGAGAGTGCCACTGATTTTGTATCTAATAGCCTAGAAAGGCAATGTATGGTATAATGGATAGATGAGGTAGCCTACGGGAGATGTGATTATGTACATTGTATTCATGGTTTTGATATGATATATATACATGATGATTTTGGTGTGATTATTTATTGTGTGTCTAATGTATGTGATGTGATTGATATGAATGATGCAAATGATGTATGTGTGTGAGTGGACATATAAGTGATTACGTATGTATAATGTGATTATATTTAGGATGAATTTTGGGTAAGATGAACCTAACCATGTATGAAAATGCACTAATGGATAGGTACAAATGTAAAATGTAGAGACGTGTGTATATGTGAACTTGCAAATATGTGGCAATATGCTTAGCCATCCACGTGTTAGGCAAAACGAACAAAGATCAAATTGATTCAATCAAATAAATAATACATCAAATGACTAGAATAGCTCGAAGGTTACGAAACCAACCAAGGCAAAATTAGATATTGTTATAACAACATAACAATAACCTAAAAAATAATGAAATAATATAGCCATGCTAACATCCCCCCTTATTACATTATTTGGGTAATAGGATAACTACTAGCTATACTAACATCCCCCTGATTACATCATTTAGCAATACAAAGAGAGCTACGAAACAATTCAAATTTGACACGTGCAAGTGCCTTAGTGAAAATGTCTGCAACTTGAGCATTGGTGGGAATGTACTGAAGCTGAATTCGGTGCTTTGGAACTTTGTCTCGAATGAAATGACATTGTGTGTCAATGTGCTTGGTTTTCTCATGATGTACTGGGTTCTTAACAAGGTTCAAAACACCCTGGTTGTCGTAGAATAAGTGTATTGGAGATTTTCATGGAAGACCCATACTTTTTAGAATGCGACACAACCATATCACTTTGCACACAGCTTCATGTGCAGCACGATACTCTGCCTCTGTAGATGAGATAGCAACCACCTATCGCTTCTTGCTGTGCCAAGAGATAGGATCGGATCCAAGATGAAATATATATCCTGAAGTTGACTTACGATCATCATATTGAAAGCATGAGATTTCGGAAATAAAACACTGAGATGCAAATAAAACAGAACTAAATCGAGGCATAAAATAACATAGATAGAATTAAATTAAAAACAAGAGCACAGCCCTTTTTATTAATGTAATTTCGCTCGGTTCCGATATCTCTCTTCAGTTACACGTTCTCGGTTACAACAGATGAACAGTGATCCCCTTCCGCATGCCCACACGTAAAATGGGCGGGCTGTAGTGTTGCCGTCGCTTGATGTTTAATGAGTCTTGTTAGTCGTTGCCTATCTTGCGTTCAGCCGCTTACCCTGCATTCAGAAACATGAGAAGAACGTTAGTAGCACCTGTAATAAGAGGGCAGAACCTTCTGAATTTAGCATACATATGAAGATAGATCAGATGCATGAATAAAACAACTCTTCGTGAAGCTGCAACTTTTGCCGAGAACAGAGAACAATATATATTGCATTAACTAGAAATTTTCATGGGCTGCCCAAGCGGGCCACCCCTAGTTTACACTTAGTCTCGACGCCAATCCACTAGGAATGGGCTCGAGATCTAAGGTTGTGTGTTGTCGTTGAATTAGTGGGACGCAGTGATCCACTGTCGGGTGTGAAAGTCCGGTTCACTCTTCTAAGAATCACCCACCAACATCTATTTGTGAGAGATTCTAGATGTAAAGAAGGTGAACTTAGATTGATACAGTCGAATATCCAAATGAGCAGCACTTCGTTGTGTTAACAAAATGCTTCGCAGTCTCCTTTTTCGTTGCATGGAGGGAGTTTTTATAGAGGAATTTTGCCTCTGGAACATTAATGTTAAAACCCTAAATCCGCAAGGGCCGCTTAGATTTGATCCTTATCGGACCATTATGGGACCTGGCTCGCACTGACAGATCGTAGTTATGAGGCGTGGCCTCGGATTGGATATTTTGCTAACACCGCTTGTCTCATTAATGTTCGCTGTAAAATCCACCGTTTTACAGAGCCATGGGGTCTCTTCGAGAAGGGACACGTAGAGGTGCCACGTGGCGGTCGTTCCTTGGATGGTCGAATGTATGCTTTTGATTGGTGACGTGTCTGCTTTTGACTTTGGCCGGTGTTGAGCTTGAGGCCCAAAGTGTCGCGATATCGCGACACTTTGGGCCGGCTAGCTCGAGGGCCCAAAGTGTCGCGATATCGCGACACTTTGGGACCGCTTTGGGTCGGGGCCCAAAGTGTCGCGATATCGCGACGCTTTGGGCCGGCTTTGGCTCGGGGCCCAAAGTGTCACGATATCGCGACGCTTTGGGCCGGATTTGGGTCGGGGCCCAAAGTGTCGCGATATCGTGACGCGTTGGGCCGGCTTTGGGTCGGGGCCCAAAGTGTCGCGATATCGCGACGCTTTGGGCCCGCTTGGGTTGGGGCCCAAAGTGTCGCGATATCGCGACACTTTGGGCCCCGACCCAAAGCCGACAACGCTGTCGCGATATCGCGACACTTTGGGCCCGCTTTGGGTCGGGGCCCAAAGTGTCGCGATATCGCGACGCTTCGGCTAGGGCTTGGTTTTTGACAAAAGGCTTGGCGCGGATAAAGGCTTGGCTTGAAGAAGGCTTTGAAGAAGGCTAAGAAGGCTTTGAAGTTTGTTAAAGGCTCTAGAACGACCGACTTTGCTCTGCTCATTTTTTGATCTTCCGAACTGCTGTGTAAGTGGTCAAGACCACTGTTTGACCTCTAAGGGCTGCCCTAAAAGCTGTGTATGTGCATGCGATCAGTATTTGTAATCACTTAATCGAAATGGTGTTGTTTTGGTGTCTATAGATGCCCCTTTTTGGGAAGCGCTGCGGGTGACGCAGTGCTGAGCAAAAATATACGACCAAAGCACTAATGATTAGGGTTTCTTGGTAACCTAACCAACTTTTAATGCCCCAAGTATGGAAAGGGCATGCATTCTTGAATCCTTGCTTCTAACGAGCTAAGGAATTTGATTTCAAGTGTTAACCTGTTTTGGTGAGGTGTGACTTGAGCTTGGACATTGATCAGTCATGATTAGGCAAAGGGCATAACCTTTTATCCATAGGGGAACCTTGTGTTCATGCTTCAGGAATGCCAAGTATTTGATCAGTTTAATGATTGCTTGTTTCATCGCCCCAAGCAAGAGCGTGATTGTCTTTGTCAATGATTCTTTGAATGCATGTCATTGCCTTGATTGGGTGTGTGGTTGTTGATTGGTGACTAAGTGTGACTACCCCCTCAAGCGACGAATCGATGAGGGAATGACCTTCATGAGAAAAGCGACGAGTCGCTTGACCCAAGATGACTTAGGTTAGGGTGCCTTTAGATGTTGTACCGTTGAAGCATGGTGTAATTTCCTGACATTTGGACCTATTTTTGGTGGGTGTTAACCCTTTTGGTGATGCCATAATGGGGTGAAATCATCAAGAACCCATCTTCCCGTGGAGCGGTCCGGCTATGGTAGCCTTCTTGGGGAAGTAGGAGAGTGATAATTTGAACCCCGACATCGATTTTCTATGCCAAGAGGTTGAGTGCAAGAGCACTCGTGTCCGACAATGCTTATTGCTTATGTTTTTTGTGTTGCATTTTTGTGATGTTTTTGTTGTTTTGATTTTCTTTCTTTGCGTATATGTCATGATTTTATGCGCAATGATTGATGTTGATGGGTGCATGCTACTTGATATGGATGGATGCATATGTTATGATAATTACCAGTGTTGTATGTTGATTTATTTTGATGGATGCATGATGAATGCAAATGTTTGTGATATGCAGAAATGAAATGGATGTATGGACTTGGGGATATTTGGTTATGGCACCATAGACTGTTTAGAACTCCATTACTTTGCTATGTACAAATGTGGTGTTTCTTCTTTTTGTATTTTCTGATGGTATTGCAAGGATGAAAAGTAGTGTAATTGGTTTAAAAATGTAGCTAAGGTTTTCTGAGACTCAGACAGTTTTAACTCACTAGCCATGACTGTACTTTATCTTACAAGACTTTTGAACAAGGTATGAATCGGACTTGTTTTTAACCAAGTTATTTCACATCCCTGTGTGTGCAATTGAGTTCATTTATGTGGTATTTGTCAGGATACCGCCAATGCCAGGTGGGATTTCAACCGAACCTGTACTGAGGATCACCTAATTAGCTCCACTAACTCCTTTGTTGTATGTAGTTAGATTAATCTGCGGTGTTCTCCAGGATACCATAAGCTAGCTCATCCACATGCAAACATTGATCTATACACAAGTTAATGTGACAGATATATCGTCATGCGATAATTTTACCGCCAGTGACCGATAGGCTATCAACCAAACCGATACTGAGGCTTGCCTCATGACCTATCAGAATGTTGAGAGTTCCAGGGATTCAAGGTCAACTCCCTTCTTTTCTTCAATTGTATTGGGATACTTGCTCGTTATAGTGATAATAATCACTGTTTATTTTGATTTATTTTTCTTTTCTCTTGAGCAAGGGATTTGGATATGGAGTGACGATAATCACTATTCTTTGTGCTTTTTTTAGATGTGCACTGTAGGGTGTCAAATTTTGAAGTTTTGACATTTTGCAAATTTTTGACGTTTTGCAACTTTGGGATTCTTAGGGAATTGGGTAGGGAGGATGCTTGTCCTTTTGCCAACTCTCAGCATTCTTGGGGTCATTCGCACAGGGGGATGAGCAAGATAACCGTTTCTCTTATGGTAACCTGGATTACTGTGCAGGTTTCATCCTTCATTCACACAACTCGGGAATTTTTATGTGTTTTAATTTGTGTTGGGATGTTACGTAACAAGGTGTAGTTCAAGTGTAACTCTACCTTCGTAAAATCTGTTTGACTTGATACATTTCATTGCTAAAGAGCAAAATGATGACTGGATCACGAAAAACTCTTGATACATTAAGAGACCACTGACTCTGGTGTGGTAAAGTGCATGGTGTTTTGCTGTTTTTGTAAAATGAAATAGTGTGGAATAAGATGGACTAGTAGAACCATGGCGGCCTATGGTGCCGTTGACCTGTACGACCATGAATATGCAATGTATGGATGCAATGCTTGGATGCAGCTATGTATTTTTGTACCTTTGATGGATTGATTGTGGTGAATATGAAGATGAATTGCGAGAAGAATTCTCTATTTGATGATTTTGAGTATGCCTAGAAATGAAATACAAATTTTTGTTGTTTTTGATGATTTTTGTTGTTTTTGAATTTTCTTGATTTGTGACCAAGTGATTATGGAAATCCTTGGAGCGTTTTTGGGATTGACCAAGCGATTGCAAGAATCCTTGGAGCTTTTGGGATTGACCAAGCGATTGTGATAATCCTTGGAGCATTTTGGTTTGACCAAGGGATTGCGATAATCCTTGGAGCATTTTGGGGGATTGACCAAGCGATTGTGAGAATCCTTGGAGCATTTGGGTGTGACCAAGCGATTGCAAGAATCCTTGGAGCCTTTGTGGGATTGACCAAGCGATTGTGATAATCCTTGGAGCATTTTGGTTTGACCAAGCGATTGTGATAATCCTTGGAGCATTTTGGTTTGACCAAGCGATTGTGATAATCCTTGGAGCTTTTGGGGTGACCAAGAGATTGCGATAATCCTTGGATCTTTTGGGCTTGACCAAAGGGTTTATGAACACCTTTGGAGCATTTGGTGTAATCCACTTGCTCTTCGGGGAATAGAGGTACCCCCAGCTTGACAATATTTATGCACCGGATCTGGCTCTGTAGGAATTGGCATGAATGGATCGGCCTTATGCACGGATAGGAAGATAGGGCTTGCCTTCGGCACTGATGGTGCTATGATATCTCTGGGTGGAAGTTGTTCGCGACCTTCCCAAAGGAGTGGGATCAACATGTGATGCTGGTAGGCTGGGTCTATGCGCCACTCATGCCCTAGTATTATGTTTATCATTTGACATGCTTCATCGATATTTATAGGGTGTCGATGCTGCCGTATGTGATTGTTGTGGGCTATCTCTGTTTCATCCTCACCTTTAGACAATGTGTATAGCTCTTTAGAATTTGGGGATTCTGAGACATGAAGGACTGCATCATCAGGTAGTCCTACAACCAAGGGTTGATCCTTTTCGAAAAGAGCCTCATGTACATTGGGCCTTGGGAGCTCTAAAATCTTGGTCTCTACCGACTCTGAGTGTTCTAGCACTTTGTATGTATCGGGAGATTTGAGCTCCTCCTCTTTGATTTGTTCTTGTTGAGGAACTTGGGGTTCATGGAGGGGTAGCTGAATAGCACCCCCCATGTCTTGGTGGCATTGTTCATCCCGCTCTTCTTCTTGCTCTGATTCCTCAGAAGCTTCGAACAATGTGTATAGCTCATCAGGATCTGTAGATTCTAAGATATGGAGGACTGCATCATCAGTGAGTACAGTTAGAGGTTGATCCTCTTCGAAAAGAGCCTCATGTAATTTGGGCCTTGGGAGATCCAAAATCTTGGTCTCCACCAACTCTAAGTGCTCTAGCTCTTTGCATAGATCGAGAGATTTGAGCTCCTCCGCTTTGATTGGTTCGTGTTGAGAAACTAGGGACCTATGGAGGGGTAGCTGAATAACACCCCCCATGTCTTGGTAGGGCAGTTCATCCAGCTCTTCTCTTTGCTCTGATTCCTCAGATGCTTCTTGGTGACTTTCTAAGGGTGGCCCATAAACCTCGAGTGGGTTCCCGAGGAAGGCACCCGTCATTGGTTATAGGATTAGCCTTTTGCTCATGTCTAGGAGGCATTGGGGGTGATGCTTGATAAGGTCGCGAGAGACTCGTCTCGCACCTGGGGGTTGTGCTCCTCATACTATTGTGCTCTTTGGATGCAAGGGGTTGGAGCCTTCTCAGGTAGTTTATAGCGCAACTTATCCGCTTTGCGTTGCATGTATAAGTTTTCTAACTCCTGGCGACCTTGTTCAACCTGCGTTATTTGAGCTTGGCGGACGACTTTTCTGGCGACTGTCGGGTCGATGTGGTCTACCCTATTTTGCTCAAGAGGTTTGGATTTGTGCCTCTCATAATGTTTTGTTTTATGTGTGTGAGGGGTTGGAGTCCTCTCTCGCACGATTGTGTTGGAACAACTCCTCCTCCTGGTGTTGAAGGTGTTCTTTATTTAGAAGATACCATTGCTCTAACCGTTGTTGTTCTTGCTCAAGTTGCGTGAGTTGCATCCGATGTGTGAAATGTTTGATAGATTCTAAGATAGTTGGTCTTGTCGCCTCATGTGTAGAAGGCCTAGATGCCTCTCTGACATATCTATCTTGGTCGTAGTGATCCAAGATCTCTAGAGGCCATCTCTCTCTGATGGGGGTAGTGGCATTTATCTGAGGTGCAAACATCAGAGTGTGACCATGATATCTAGCAGGTGCGAAGGCGTATTGCTCCCGTGATGTGTATTGTTTTTGAGGAAGGTAGGAATCTTCCTCATGCTCTCTTTCATAAGCGAACACGATTTGGCGGATGGAGTTGGCTTGGCCTGCCTGAGGAGCCTTGTGCTCTGAATTTGTCCTTGCAGTCCTGACAACTGGAGGGGTTGAAAGAGGGATAGTGTAACCATGTGGTTCCTCTCATCGAACCCTAGGTTGACTCAGCGCTTCATCACACGGTGACCGCTCATAACGAGCATCTAAGGGAGCTCTCCCATGATTGTACCCTTCATGGAAGGGTGTGTGTCGAGTGTTATGCTGAATAGGAGTGCTCTCAGAAGGGGTACCTTGGAGGGGACTACCTTGTGTGTCAGGCCGCCAAGGTGGTATGACCAAATCCTTGGGGTTAAAGCGAAGGCGACTGGCGCCCTCCCTTTGTGCACCTTCCACAGCGTCCGTCGTTGATTGGCACTGAAAGCATGAGATTTTGGAAATAAAACACTGAGATGCAAATAAAACAGAACTAAATCGAGGCATAAAATAACACAGATAGAATTAAATTAAAAACAAGAGCACGGCCCTTTTTATTAATGTAATTCCGCTCGGTTACAGTATCTCTCTTCAGTTACACGTTCTCGGTTACAACAAATGAACAGTGATCCCCTTCCGCATGCCCACACGTAAAATGGGCAGTCGTAGTGTTGCCGCCGCTTGCGGTGTTTAATGAGTCTTGTTAGCCGTTGCCTATCTTGCGTTCAGCCACTTACCCTGCATTCAGAAACATGAGAAGAACGTTAGTAGCACCTGTAATAAGAGGGCATAACCTTCTGACTTTAGCATACATATGAAGATAGATCAGATGCATGAATAAAACAACTCTTCGTGAAGCTGCAACTTTTGCCAAGAACAGAGAACAGTATATATTGCATTAACTAGAAACGTTCATGGGCTGCCCAAGCGGGCCACCCCTGGTTTACACTTAGTCTCGACGCCAATCCACTAGGAATGGGCTCGAGATCTAAGGCTGTGTGTTGTCGTCGAATTAGTGGGACGCAGTGATCCACTGTCGGGTGTGAAAGTCCGGTTCACTCTTTTAAGAATCACCCACCAACCTCTATTTGTGAGAGATTCTAGATGTAAAGAAGGTGAACTTTGATACAGTCGGATATCCAAATGAGCAGCACTTCGTTGTGTTAACAAAATGCTTCGCAGTCTCTTTTTCGTTGCATGGAGGGAGTTTTTATAGAGGAATTTTGCCTCTGGAACATTAATGTTAAAACCCTAAATCCGCAAGGGCCGCTTAGATTTGATCCTTATCGGGCCATTATGGGACCTGGCTCGCACTGACAGATCGTAGTTATGAGGCGTGGCCTCGGATCGGATATTTTGCTAACACCGCTTGTCTCATTAATGTCCGCTGTAAAATCCGCCGTTTTACAGAGCCATGGGGTCTCTTCGAGAAGGGACACGTAGAGGTGCCACGTGGCGGTCGTTCCTTGGATGGTCGAATGTATGCTTTTGATTGGTGACGTGTCTGCTTTTGACTTTGGCCAGGTGTTGGCTTGAGGCCCAAAGTGTCGCGATATCGCGACACTTTGGGCCGGCTTTGGCTCAGGGCCCAAAGTGTCGCGATATCGCGACACTTTGGGACCGCTTTGGGTCGGGGCCCAAAGTGTCGCGATATCGCGACGCTTTGGGCCGGCTTTGCTCGGGGCCCAAAGTGTCGCGATATCGCGACGCTTTGAGCCGGCTTTGGGTCGGGGCCCAAAGTGTCGCGATATCGCGACGCTTTGAGCCGGATTTGGGTCGGGGCCCAAAGTGTCGCGATATCGCGATGCTTTGGGTCGGCTTTGGGTCGGGGCCCAAAGTGTCGTGATATCGCGACACTTTGGGCCCGCTTTGGGTCGGGGCCCAAAGTGTCACGATATCGCGACACTTTGGGCCCGCTTTGTCGCGAAACTTTGGGCCCGCTTTGGGTCGGGGCCCAAAGTGTCGCGATATCGCGACACTTCGGCCAGGGCTTGGTTTTTGACAAAAGGCTTGGCGCGGATAAAGGCTTGGCTTGAAGAAGGCTTTGAAGAAGGCTAAGAAGGCTTTGAAGTTTGTTAAAGGCTCTAGAACGACCGACTTTGCTCTGCTCATTTTTTGATCTTTCGAACTGCTATGTAAGTGGTCAAGACCACTGTTTGACCTCTAAGGGCTGCCCTAAAAGCTATGTATGTGCATGCGATCAGTGTTTGTAATCACTTAATCGAAATGGTGCTGTTTTGGTGTCTACACATATGACCCGACATAGTCAGAGTCTGTGTATCCTTGCAAGAAGAATTTTTTACTCCTCTTGTATTCTAGGCCATATTCCATTGTGCCACGGACATAGTGAAGAAAACATTTTGTTGCTTTCCAGTGAGTAGTCTTAGGTTCCTGCATGAACCTCAAAAGATAGTTGATAGAAAACATGATATCTAGCTTAATGTTTGTCAGATATATGAGACTCCCAATCAGATGTTGATAAAGAGTACCATCTACCTGAGGTGAATCATCATATCATGATAACTGAAGCCTGGATTCCATTGGTGTTGCCATTGGCTTGCAATCAGTCATGCGATATTTTTCTAACAGTGTCTTGGCATATTTTTTCTGAGACACTTTGATGTAGTGCTCCTTTCGGTACACTTCCAGACCAAGACAGTAATGGAAAAGTCTGAGATCTGTCATCTCAAAATATTTACACAAGTCTCTTTTGATAGTAGAGATCATAGTTTATGAACTCCCTGTAATGAGCAGATCATCAACATAGAGTACAAGCAACACTATCTCAAAACCTTGTTTCTTGAAATAGAGGTTTGCATCTGACGGACATCTCTTAAATCCATGCTACAGGAGGTGATTATCCATTTTTATATACCAAGCTCGAGGAGCTTGTTTTAAACCATATAAGGATTTGACCAACTTGCACACTTTTTGCTCTTGGCCTTCCACTTCAAATCCTTCAGGTTGAGTCATGCAGACTTCCTCTTGGATATCACCATTCATAAAAGAACTCTTGACATCCATTTGGTGAACTTTCCACCCATACTGTGCTGCCATAGCACAAAGGACTCAAATAGTGGTCATCTGAGCAGTAGGTGCAAAAGTTTCCTCATAGTCAATGCCTTCCTTTTGAGCATAGCCCTTTGCAACAAGACGAGCCTTATGCTTATCAATTGTCCCATCTGCATTGTACTTGACTTTGTACACCCATTTGTAGCCTATGGGCTTCTTTTCATGTGGCAGATCGACAAGTTTCCAAGTTTTATTTTTTATTAGACTTATACTCAGCATCCATAATAGCCTTCCATTTTGGCTCACTAAGGGCATCTTGTACAGAAGTAGGTTCATGTTCATTCACTGAAGACATAAACACCCTATCATCATCTATATCCATATCCTTTATTTGTTTCTCTTAATCAACAAAATGTTCCTCAAAATATTGACAAAGATCATCAACCCCAGTAGTCTCTGCTGTTGCTCTTTGTTGTCGAGCCATGCTACGAGTACGAGGTCTATCCAAAGTAAAATCTGGTGGAGTGGATAGTTTGGAGTCTCTGAGTGTATTTGTATACCATTTTGGATTCTTCTTTTGTGGTGATGAAGAAGTTTAAGGACTTCCAATCTTTGGTGACGAAGGGGACTTCTCAACTTTAGTTTCCACAAGATCTAGGTTTACATCTGATGTGCTTTGTGATGTGATAGCCTCATAAAAAAAACATCTCTACTGACATGAATATTCTTGGTTAAGGGATCTATCAAACGATAACCATTAGAGTTCTCATCATAGCCAAGAAGAATACACTTCAATGTCTTCTCATCTAGCTTCTTCCTTTTCTCTTTTGGTATGTGCATGAAAGCATTACACCCAAAAATACGTAGATGAGATATGAAGGGTTTTTGACCACTCCAATATTCCTGTGGAGTCATTCCTTGTAGGACCTTTGTGGGTGCCCTATTCAATAGGTATACTGCTATGGTGACAACTTCTGCCCAATATTGTTGCTCAAGACTAGCTCCTGTGAGCATGCAACGAACCATTTCCATGATGGAATGGTTCCTCCTTTTAACAACACCATTTTGTTGAGGAGTATAAGCAGTAGTTAACTGTCTCTTGATCCCATGTGCAGTCAAGAATGTTAAAAATTGTTTAGAGGTAAACTCTCCCCCTCGATCTGAGTGGAGGGTCTTTATAGAAGTCCCTGACTCCTTCTCAACAAATTTCTTGAATTGCCGAAAGAAACCAAATGCTTCAGATTTCAGATGAAGAAAGAACACCCACATTTTACATGAGTAATCATCCACAAACAATTGAAAATACCTCTTCCCCCCACTACTAATGGGTGTGAAAGGACCGCACAGATCGATGTGAATCAACTCCAGAGGTTTCTTTGCTCTTGTAGAGATTTTATCAAAAGATACTCTATGCTGCTTTCCTTCCAAGCAGTAAGAGCACACTGGCAATATGGAAGAAAGGGAAGGAAGACCCTTTACCATCTCATACTTAATTAGCTCAAGTAAGTAGCCAGAACTAACTTACCTATATCTCTTGTGCCATAGGGTTGTTGTCTCTTTTTTAGAGTCTGTCATGGCTAGTTATGGAGAAGATATAACATCTAAGGAAAATAATCCATGCTTATATGAAGCGGTTGCAAAGTTCTTACCCCTCCTGGTAATAGAACAACACTTCTTACCTCCCTCAACACTAAATTTTACAACCATATCCTTGTCCAGAATTTGTGTAACTGACAACAAATTGTTTGCCATTCCTAGAACATAGAGAAAATTTTCAATATGACACTGGCCATCAGGAAGAGTGACTAAAACTACACCTTCTCATTGAACCTTGTAGGTTTTATCATCGCCAATAGTGACAGGTTTACCCTCTTTGGCCTCAAAGGACTCAAACCACGATTTGTCGCCAGTCATGTGCTTACTAGTGCCAGAATCAACATACCATACAGGATCCGTCTGCTTGGATGTTGTGGTAGTCATGAGCACCTTGTGTGCCCACTCAAAATTCGAGTCATATTCTTCAATAGCAACATTCACCTTGGGTTGCTTGTTCTTGTTTTGGCCTTTTTGTTTTGGTTGCTTATTCTTATGCCAACATCTATTTATATCATGACCTTCCTTGTCATAGATCTTGCAATATCTCTTAGTCTATTGAGTTTGTTTCCCTTTTGAATCCTTTTGAGAACTCCCTCACTTCTAAAAATTACCCTTCTTCTTGGGGCCCTTCCTATTGGTGTAGAGGGCGGTGTTAGAAGAATCATCTCGCTAAAGTTGACGGGCCTCCTCTTGAAGCATATTGACCAAATAAAAAAAGGTAACTTTACGTTGTGACACCTGAAGGGAAGTGATCAACACCCTATAAGAATCAGGTAAAGCTCTCAATACAATGGAGGTAAGAAGCTTGTCATCAATCGGTTCTCCCAAAGAATTCAACTTTGCTTTCAATTCAGACACTCTGCAAAGAAAGAGTTCAACCATCTCTCCCTGTTTCATGCTTAGACTGTATAATTGAGATTAAAGAAATAGAATGGTGGAATCATTCTTTCGTTCATATATAGTTTTAAGGGCATTCCATGTCTCTTTACTATTTTGACAGTCAACAATATGGGGTTGAACTTCATCAGAAACAACAAGCAAAATGAGCACTTTTGCCTTGTTGTCTATCTTGTCAAAGTCTTTCTGATTAGTAGATGGAGTTGTAGTGCCTGAAGTAGATGAAGATCTTGTTTTTGTACCATATACAACATCCCATAAGCCATCCATTTCAAGGATTGCCTTCATCTTATTTTTCTATGGTGTATAGTTAAGACCTTTCAACAACTGATGAGCATTAGTCATTAATTTTGCAGACATTGTGAAGGTTCCTTATATCACCAAATGGTCCCCCTTTCTATATACCATAATGCCAGGCCATTATACCATACAAAATACCCGCCCTTATGTGAGGGAGACTATAGGTATTTTGAAAAATCAGAGAAATTACCCGCCCTTACGTGAGGGAGACTGTAAGTAATTTTAATGATTATATGATACGTGGTACTTAGGCGATACTGAAAGGGAATCACCTTGTTGATGACACCTACCATAGAAAGTCGTCAATCCTCATGCGTGGGGCATAAATTCCCCTAAACACTTTAGAAATTAGAACATTCGTCAGGGTTTACGTCTAAACATAAGAACGATTGGGGTAGTGGATGGAGTAAAAAATAGCAAAATGGCAAACTTATATCTCCTCGATGATTAATATAGAACAAGCTCAGATGTCGTTGTGGAAGCTATATTAGGCGGCAAATATAGTAGCGCAATCACGATAACATTACTTGTAAGTGCTGGCCAGAGGTATCACAAATACCGAACACTGCAGTGCAATAAATTGCACAGATGGTTTTTAATTATTTCGGGGACTTAAGGAGTGTATTTGATTTTAACTTTTAAAGAAGTAGTGCAAAAAAATGGAAAATGCAACATACAACATAAAAGTGCCCACAGAAATACCACTAGGTGTCGGGCGCTGCCGAAAATACACCTTTACAATAATGCCAAAATTACCTTTTTTCAAAAAATTACTTTCTTTCCCCCTTGATTTTTGAAAAAAAAAAATAATGCTCCCCCCATAAAAAATTTCCTCTTTAAAGCATCTTTTTAAAAAAAAATTATAACTAAAGTTAATAAAAAAAATAAATTATCTTCTATAGAAAAAAAATTATTAAAACAATAACCTTTTTAATCTATATAAGAAAAATAATTTATAATTTTAATTATTAACTTTAATAAAAAAAATTAAAAAGAAATACTTAAGAAATTTTTTACCTTTATTCGGGGGGGGTCGACGGGTTTTGACCCCACGACCTCGGGGCTCCCAAAGCCCTACCGCTCGGCTCACTACCACGTAAGCCAGCGGGCTGATACGACAAAGGATCGGGGCGCCCTCCTCTAAATAGAGGATCCACAAGCCCAAAGCTCGAGTGGCGCTCGGGCGACGCTCGGGCGGTGGCGCTCGGATTGTGTCTGGGTGGCACTCAGGTGGCAATGGGGTGGCGAATGACAGAGCACAAAAAAAATTGGTTTTTTTCAATCAAAAACTCCCAAAACTACTCGCTTCAGGTTCTTAGTGCTTTCAGATGTCGATTTCGATCAACTCGGCATCCAAAAAACTCAGCAACTCATCAAAAACACTGTCTCTCACAGTGCGTTTGATGCCATCCAAAAAAAAATGATTGCAAGATGAGATCTAATGATGAAAATATAATTCCAATCTAGCAAATCTGCTCGGTTTTGCCTCCTCTATCCAAGAAAAAACTTAGAATCCTGATTCATTGATCCCAGAGATAAGGAAAAATAGGAGGTGGTTGTTTGTGTTGACATCATTGATGGGTTATTCGCAGACTACGTAGGTGACAGAGTGTGCATTTGAATGACCAATGTCCCACATTGATGGGACTTTGGGGTGTTAGGGTGTTTATAACACCCGATACTCCTCCTTAGAAGTATCTCCTCTCGGGGAGAGCATCTCCCTGAGAGGGCGTGGGCTCTCCTCTCACGCGGTGTTGTTTGCCTTGTTGGCTGCCATGCGATGTGCCTAACTTTGTTCGATCCGACCTTTGCCTTGCTTTGTCGTTCGATCCAATATTCTACTTCTGCCTTTCGACTTGTTGGTCGATTTTGATTTTGCCCTTCGACCTGTTGGTCGATCCCAATATTTTGGGATAATTCGAGCACAAATCCCAATGATAATTTGGAATAATTGCTCCACCCAAATCTTCACATTGCCCACTCGAGCACAGATCCCAATGATCCAATGAGAATTTAAAAAATTCTCAAAAAAGCTTTTGTTGATGAAATGAAGAATTAAAAAAAAAAATTCTCCAAAGCCAAAGAAAGATTTCAAAAAAAAATCTCCTCTCCTCCAAAGCTTCACTATCAAAGCTCCGCTGCTACAAGATCATTCGAAAATGAGAGTGGCGGAGTTAAGCTCTGATACCATGTTAGGAAAAATGAATAAATATCAAATTGATTCAATCAAATAAATAATACATCAAATGACTAGAATAGGCCGGAGGTTACAAAACCAACCAAGGAAGAATTAGATATTGTTATAACAACATAACAATAACCTAAAAAATAATGAAATAATATAGCCATGCTAACACCACGTTGGGTTTAAACTATCTCACTTGGTATGGTGAACCCATAAATAAATGACTGGTTGTATGAACTGACTAAGATATGCGACAGGTAAGCATGGAGTGTATGAACTAACGTGCGTGTATAAGATATGAATGAATGAGATGTAGACACTTGTTATAAAAAAAAGCAACAATGGTGCTATTCATCCCTGATCTTGAAGCATGATGGATTTTTAAAAGATTTTCAAGAAACTCAAACAATAAAGTATGAATAATCAAACCCATCTAGTAATCACACAATATCCCATAGATATCTAGACTATCTTAACCGAATCTAAGTCTATCATGGATCTGTGTCTGCACATAATGTTCATTTATCCATTTTGAGAGAGGTTGGACTAACCCATTTTTAACCGAGCCAAAGTAGCTAGCTCATCCACAAGCACATAGTGATCTATACAAGAGAAGGTCACTAATTTGACATATGTGTCACCACTTGTAAGACTATTCCACTGCCAAGGAAGTTCTTGGAACTTATTGCTGGTGATGTAAATCGTCTCGTGATGTTATTTTGGACCTGAGGACCTTCAGGATTCAAGTTGTTCGATAGTAATCTTGGAGTCCTAAAGAGAAATAAAGAGCCCCAATAAACTAAAACTAGAAAAGTAGTAATTGCAGAATCAAAGGAAGAAGATAGCAGATTCACACATTACACAATATTTATCCTGGAAATCCTTAACCAGGAAAACCAACATAGTATTATCTTATTATTGCATTAACTTGACCATATCCAATACAATAATATTCTCCTTTTGTCTCTCCTCAAACCCTAATGCAAGTGCGATATATATAACAAAGGCACATGCACAAATTTTACAATATCATGGGCAAAAAAACAAGGGTTCAAATATAGTAACCCTAAAAGCCCATATGGGTCTAAAAATAACTTAAAACCCTAAAAATTTAGCCGAGGGCTGCCACCCTCGGACCCCTAATTTTCATAGGGCTACCACCCCCGAACCCTTATTCGAGGCCTGACCCGGCCCGGCCCCGAACCCCGATGAGTATATCGTACACAACGTCCAATACCTTTTAGTGTTAACCCCACTGAATAACATGGAAAATATTCAACATATTTCCAATATTCTCCCACTTATTGAATAATTTCCATAGGGGCTAACAACTGCCATTGTCAACTATCAAGGGCAACTATGCCCATAGATCTTCTACACCAAGAAATTTTTTGAGCAGGTACATCCTTTGTTAACGAATCAACAATATTCTTCTATGTATCGAATTTCTCCAATATCGCTCGGTTCTCTTCAACCATATCTCTCACAAATTGGTACTTTATATTAATATGTTTTGACTGATCATGAAAACCAAGATTATTTGCCAAAAATATTGCACTCTGACTATCACTGTTAATTCTCACAGCCTTCTTTTTAATACCAACTGTTGAACACAATATTTGTAGCCACACTGCTTCTTTACTCGTATGAGTTGCTGCAATGTACTTTGCTTTTATAGTGGATAAAGCAACAACTGATTGTTTTTTACTCATCCAACTTACTACCCCTCCAAATAGCTTGAACACATAAGAACTTGTGGATCTTCTCTTGTCAAGATCTCCAGCCCAATCAACATCCACAAACCCTTGTAGATTTACAATATTATTACCTTTAGAATTTCCTCCATAACAAATAGCATAATCTATAGTTCCATGCAAGTATTTGAAGATCCTTTTTACAGTAGTCCAATGTTCCTTTCTTGAATTTGACATATATCTGCTAACTACTCCCACTGCATGTGTAATATCAGGTCTAGTACAAACCATGGCATATATCAAACTGCCTACAGTACTAGCATAAGGAACATGATGCATTTCTTAAATTTCCTCATCTATTTTGAGACACTATTCAGCAGATAAATTTTGACCAACCGAATATGGAGTACATATTGGTTTACAATCATGCATTCTAAACTTATGTAATATCAAATCAACATATTTCCTTTGATTTAACCATAACTTTCTATTTGCACGATCCCTGATTATTTCCATACCCAACATAAATTTTGCAGTACCCAAATCCTTCATGTCAAATTTAGAAGATAACTGAGATTTGAGTAACTTTATCATCTCCTTATTGTTACCAATTAACAACATGTCATCCACATACAATACAATGATAACAAATTTTTTACCTTCCTTTTTGAAATATACACATGGATCTGCTTTGCTTTTTCCAAGCCCAAGTGTTAAGACAAACCTATAAAATTTTTGGTTCCACATCCTTGGAGACTGCTTCAACCCATAAAGAGACTTCTTCAACTTGCATACAAAGTCCTCCTTACCTTTTAACTTAAAGCATTCTAGTTGTGATATATATCTTCATCAAATTCACCATGTATAAAAGTTGTCTTTACATCCATCTGTTCTATTTCAAAATCAAAAGTAGCAAAAATAGCCAACAAAAATTTGATTGAAGTTAGTTTAGCCACAGGAGAAAAAATCTCACCAAAGTCAATTCCCTCAACCTGAGAAAATCCTTTTACTACCAAGTGAGCCTTATACTTCTCCAAATTTCCTTCTACATTGTACTTCTTCTTGAATAACCACTTACAACCAACAGGTTTTATACTAGTAGGTAATTTCACAAGTCCCATGTCTTATTTTTATCCAAGGACTCCATTTCTTCTTCCATAGCCCTTTTTCAAGATTTATTCTCACATTACTAAAGTGCCTCCTTTATAGTCTTGGGTTATTCATCAGTAACTGATAAATTAAATGCAGAATATAAATTTGAAGGACTATACCTATTTGGAAGTCTTCTCTCTCGATCTGATCTCCTCAAAATTGGAGTTCTACGTTTTGCATCTTCAGCTTCCTCCTCACCTTCTTTCTCTAAATATTTCTCTCTAGACTCTCTGTAATTCAAGTTCTACCACTGGTTATTCCTCTTGTTTCAATTTTACCTGCACTATTTCTGGTTATTTGCTTGGTTGCATTT
Source organism: Wollemia nobilis (assembly GCA_028583015.1). Taxonomy (NCBI): domain Eukaryota; kingdom Viridiplantae; phylum Streptophyta; class Pinopsida; order Araucariales; family Araucariaceae; genus Wollemia; species Wollemia nobilis. The sequence continues at coordinate 31,191,801 of JAQPPZ010000523.1, forward strand.
CCTATTTTAAAACCCCTTTTGTTTCTCTAAAGATCACATTACGACTGTAAATAACCTTCTGCGTTTCTGGGTTCCACAACTTATATCCTTTAACACTAGTACTATAACTCACAAATATGTATTTTTTAGATTTATAGTCTAGCTTAGTCCTTTTCTCTTTTGGGACATACATATAAGCATCACAACCAAAAACCCTTATATGTTTGAGAGAGGGTTTCTTACCAATCCATACTTCTTGTGGAGTCTTGTCCACCAAAGCTGGGTTAGAAAAGAAGTTTTGGGTAGAAGCTGCGTTAAAAGCTTGTTATCTCATTAATAGATCTCCTACCTCAAATTTTGTGGACAAGACTCCACATTTTAGATTTATAGTCTAGCGTTGGATTTTATTTTTTGCCCCTTTTTCTGTTTGCTTTTTCTTATCCCTTTGTTCATCCCCAAGTTTATTTTGATCACGCAAATGATAGGATGAATAGAGGAAATCATTTGCTAAATGGCAAGGCCTACACAAGGTGTTGTCCTCCCTACACTCAAAATTTATTTAAGATGTGAAATGTGTGAGTGGTCCATGAATGAACTCAATTCAACTAGGGGAAGCCTTGAAATCCTATAGAATTTTATGGTGTTCGATACAAGTTGATTAGACTGACTATGAATGGTTGAGCAATAGAAAAGCTTCTTGTTATCATGCAACTAAGAATAGGATCAGAAACCACGATAGTCATGCTAACAAATGTGTTTTTAACTCCTCAAAGTGGTGCTATATACAAGTGATGGATGGTCTATGTACAAGAAAGATATGGACATGACTACAAACAATGCATATGAGATGATATGTACAAGGAGACATGACACAAAAAAATACCTAAAAATATAAGGTAGTACATGACCAATGTGTTTTTCAGAGAAAAAAGCAAGTGAGATAGGCAAACACAATTTGGTGTATCCCCATATGATGTCCAATGTATTGGATTGTAGCAAGCAAATGGGGAAGAATGTACAAATTAAGTGAAGGGAATGCCAATGTAAGGTGGTAGCAATCATGAATGATGTGTGCAAATGTGTATGAAAGGGTAATGTGATGATGAGTAGGTAAATAGGAATTGTGACTAGGAAACCCCGATGATCGAACTGGTGAAGGAAAAGAAAAGAAAAGCAGGTGGAAGAAATGGAGGAAGAAGAAAGGAAATGAGGTGAAATAAGAGAGGATGGAGAAGAGAAGATCTAACTAGGTCAAAAGTATGTAGCTGCTTGTAGTATGACCATACAATAATTACGTAGGATGCTAAAAAAGGAAGGAAAGAAAAAGGTAGAAAATTACACTAAATCTAAGGTATGTAGCCGCTCGTAGCGTGACCATACAACATTGACCAGGTTCTAGAGGAAAAAAATAGGAAATGTGGAACAAATAAATGGGGAAAGAAGAAGAAGGAAGAGAAATAAAGATGAGAACTTTTAAAACCCCATCAAAGGTATGTAGCTGCTCATAGTGTGACCATACAACATTGACAAGTTTCTAGAAGAAAGGATGGGAATAGAGAAAATGAGTAGAGGGAATGGAAAAAAGAATGTTGAAAGTAGTATGTACAATGTGGAAGGTGAGGGGATGAAAATATGAAACTCCCTTTATTTTGGAGGATGTGGGAGAGGGAGGTAAAAATCCCCCTAATATGAAGTATGGGTTGGAAGGCGATGAAATCCTCCTCCCTCAATTGTATAAGAGGGGTGAATACGTGGGAATGATAATAAGGAGCGATGGGATGGATGGATAAGAAGAAAGAAAGAAAGGATGGTGAATGCCACAAAATATGCACAAATGCTAAGCGGGTGGGGAATGTGGTCGTAAAGACCATGAAATATGAGCTGCAAGATCAGTGCAACTACTATCTCGATAAGATATGCGGTCATGGACCTGATGAGCCTAGTGAGGCTTAAATGAAGATGATGAAATTCCAATGTGTGGTTGAGTTGGTATGGTATGGGGTGATGAATCCAAATATATGCCTCGATTATTAATGGAATAGAGGAAATGATGAGTGCGTTGTAATTTCTCTTCATCCATCATAGTGTGAACTAAGCGTTCGAAGATGCGACAAGTGTTGATATCATACCCTTGATAGAGATGATAAACATATAATTGATGCTCATTGTAGCCTTTTGGTCTCAAGTTGTGTGGATTAATTGGTTTAACCATAGGAAAAACTAGAAGTTATGCATGGTGTAGTCACTAAAAAGTACGAGATAGAGACTCATGACGAATTGTTGCAGGATGAGGTGAATGCACTGGCTATGAAGACTAGGTGAAAGGTGGACTAGGTAGGGATGGAGTGGGTGCCTACCTAGTTTGTGTAGGATCTCACTCTCGAGGAGGAGGGATTGGTGGAAGTGAAGGCATGGGAGAATATGTCATGAATGGGTGATGAGTGGATCCATGACACTTATAGTTGCTTAGGTGCAATTCAAGATTGTCAAGATGTGTCAAGATGGTTTGTAATTCAATAGAAGAAGGTAATGGTGGGGGTGGTGGTGTAGAAGTGGTATGAGCAGGAGTGCCCATCATGGTGGACAGTGATCGATATGAGAGTGAATATGAAGATGAGTGTAAGAAAGAAAGTGAAAGTGGAGGATGATGAGGTCACGATGGTGAAGATGCTGGCTGAGTGATGTAAAATGGAAATCGAGGTGAAGAAATAAGAGGAAGAGAAGGTGATGGTTGAAGAGAGTGACGGTGATGTGAGAAAGATAGGCATGGAGGTGAGAGAATAGCGTTCCCTTGAGAACTTAAGGGAAGAACCATACGATGAGCCTGATGTCTAAGATCCCGATCATAGGATAAAATCCAATTTCTTGATCTATAAGGAAGGCTTAAAGGATGAGAAGGAAAAGATGAATTTCTATTGCTAGTGTGAGAGGAAATAGGTGGAGGTTTATTGTCAATATGAGAAGAAAGTGGATTCGTTTGTCTTGAATGAGAAGAAACTAATAGAAGATCATCATCAGAATGAGAAAAAACTGGTGGCTCTTTGTTGTGAAGATGAGGGGAGATAGGTGGAGTACCATCCTTAGATTGAGAAGATATGGATGAATGCCGAGAATGTGTAGAGGTGTTGTCCTCTAGATGTCTAGGTCAACTGGTTTGGTAAGAAGTAGCATGGGAAAGGCTTCCATAAATAGGAATGTATGTGTGTAGGACTGAAGTATGCTCAATCTATTTTATATTGTATTTGAAAGGAATCTTCCTTTTTTTGAGAGCACTATTTCCCGTATCCAAATAGATAGGCTTATGATTTGAATTATACCACTTTATACAAGTGGATGCCTGAATAGTATATCTTCTTATATCAAGAATCTATCTAATATTTCTGCAATGAATTTAATCCCAACTCTTCTATTTATCCATGTAAATTTTCTATTTTTGGGGATTATGTCTTGAAGTTTTTGCTTAGTTATAATTTGCATAACTAGGTCCTTAGAAGGGTCTTTTGAGGGAATGCCTCATTTTTTATTCCATTGGGCTAAAGTTACTATTGGTATTTTCACCACACTAAAAATATATTTTTAAAATTTTCCAAGTATGAAATGCATCCAGTGGTGAAAGAATCACCCCAATATCTTAAACAGTTTGAGAGAAATTAAAGATTTTGTCCTGAGAAATCTTGCCAATGAAGTTTTAAAATACAATATGAAGACTTTGAAGGCCCCGTAGAGGGATAAAAATGGATGAAATAGATGTTCCATCAATTTCGTCATTGTAGATATCTTTCCAAGCTTTCCAAGGATATATTACAATAGACAATTGGATCAAAGAATCAAAAGTTATGGCTCCAGGAAGTTGTACCACCAAAATCCATTTTCGGGCACTTTTTGGGCGAAAATCAATTTCGGAAAGTTTCTCCAGAAAAATTGATTTTCAGGCAATTTCTCCAGCGAAATCAATTTTCAGGCAATTTCTCCAGCGAAATCAATTTCAGGCAATTTCTCCACCAAAATTTATTTTTCAGGTAATTTCTCCAGCGAAATTGATTTCAGGTAATTTCTTTAGCGAAATTTATTTTAAGGCAATTTCTCCAGTGAAATTAATTTTTAGGTATTTTTTCCAGCGAAATTGATTTTCAGGCAATTTTTCCAACAAAATCAATTTCAAGCAGTTTCTCCAACGAAATTGATTTTTAGGCAATTTCTCTAGAAAAATCAATTTTAGGTAATTTCTCTAGCAAAATTGATTTTCAGGCAATTTTTTTAGCAAAATTGATTTTTAGGCAATTTCTCCAACAAAATCATTTTCAGGCAATTTCTCCAAAAAAATCATTTTCAGGCAATTTCTCCAACGAAATTGATTTTTAGGCAATTTCTCCAGTGAAATTGATTTTCAAGCAATTTCTCCAACGAAATCAATTTCAGGCAATTTCTCCAACGAAATCAATTTCAGGCAATTTCTCTAGCAAAATTGATTTTTGGGCAGCAAAATTAAATTTTCAAGCATTATTTTCGGCAAAGACCAATTTTGACAAATGACCAAGGGGTAGCCAAAATTAAATGCCATCATTTTCCAAAATGATCTGCTCTTATACGATGTTGCTAATTTTCGAGGCACCGCCCATGAAGGTGAAAATTCTACCGATGATTCTTGCTGAGTTCCAATATGCTACCATGACGCAACACGGATACAGGCTTCGAATTTTAAAACTGCATTCCATTAAAATTTCGAGTATTTACATGCATTAAAAAAATAAATAATACGCCCGCAGGCTTTACAAAGGCCGAACTCGGCTTCGGCTCTGTTCTTCTCTCTCTGTTCTCCCTTCCCCTGTTCTCCGGTCCGCCCCTTTGAAAACCAAAAAATTCCTCTTTTAACGCGGTCCCCGTCCTCCCCGAAAATTAATGCCTCCACCTAATTAATTTTTAAATTCAAATCCCCCTCCAGGACGAGAATTCAAATTTGCCATAAATGGCAACTGTCCGATCCGACCAGAGCCTGCATTTATCGCCTTCCATACCCTGCCCCGCCGTTTTAATCCGTCTGTACTCTGTACCGCTGCTTCATTCATTAATCCATCTCCCGCAAATGTCGTGTTGCCAGAAGTAAAAGGATGCGTCGTTTACACCCCCTTATTAATCTCTTTGACCTTCCTCTTTGGTTTTTTCTTACACGCGGACGGCTCATCGGGTCATGCTCTTTCCTTGACGCATTACAAAACAAACACGTGTCCTCCACACTGCCCACGTGCCAAGTTGACCTTGCCAGGCCGTTCGTTTTTTTTTTTTTTTTTTAAGTTTCGTTCCTTCGGCCACGTGTCGGTCTTTCGTTGGCCGCGATATCGTGACAGGTCGCGAAATCGCGACCGTCGCGATATCGCGACCCCCCCATGTCTTCGGCCCCCGCAGTCTTCACGAGCCGCGATACCGCGACATGTCGCGATATCGCGACATGTCGTCGTATCGCGACCCCCCCCCACGCATTCAAACACCAGCAAGAAAACGGGCCGCGATAACGCGACATGTCGCGATATCGCGACATGTCGCGGTATCGCGGCCCCCCCGCGCCTCAGCTTTGCCTTGCGCAAAACGGTCGCGATATAGCGACGTCGCGATATCGCGACTGTTTTGGCCCTCGCCCACTACTCGCCTTAGGAGTCGCGATTTCGCGACTCCAGCTTAACCTTTGCCTTGCTTTAGAAAACTTCCCCGCAGGAAAAGATAGGAACCCCACTAAATTCAAAGTACTCAGAGAATAATAAAAAAAAGAATTTGGAGGATGCAAGATTGCTTTTCCTTCACCGGATGCTCCTGCATCAGACACCCCGGGTAAGAAGGAGAAGTGACCTTCACTTCTAAGTTGTTCGGTTTGCTTCCCTGGCAATTTCTCCGAACACTCATCAACCTTTACAACTTGCTCAAATCTTGTTTCCTGGCAGAATTTTCTGCCCTCTACCAGACAAATTCTGGCATTGCTGCACATTTTCTCATCTTCGGTCTGCAATGGCTTCAACTTGTGCCGCATTCCATTTTTCACCAAGGAATAAGTATTTGCACGGCCATCATGCACTGCACTCCGATCAAACCGCCATGGCCTGCCCAACAGCAAATGGCATGCATCCATAGGGAATACATCACACAGGACTTCATCCTTGTATCTCCCAATCTGGAATGTGACTAAACACTGTTCCCGGACCCAAGCTCGGTGGTCCTTTCGCAACCATGCAATCCGGTATGGATGCGGGTGTCTCCTTCTTTCCAGCTGCAACTTAGTAACCATCTCCTCGGAAACTAAGTTGTCTGTACTTCCATTGTCGATGATCACATTGCAAACTTTGCCTGCACTTTTGCATCAGGTGCGGAACAAGCTTCTCCTTTGCTCAGACTGGTCTTCTTCCACCAGAATGGTCCTTCTCACAATCATGGCTTCTCCCTTTTTAGCTTCTTCAGAATGTTCTGAATCAACATCTTCAACTGCTACAACTGCTCTGGCGGGACCCACCGGTTTCTTGTTTGTATTTTCCCGGTGTTGTGGACACTCATATGCCCGATGTCCTTCTTCTCCACAATGGAAACAGGTTCCACGAAATATTTCTCTTCCATACCCGCGTCCAGATCTACCTCTTCCTCTCGGGTAGTTATTATTCTGAACTTGCGGTTTTGGGTCTTCATCTTCTTCTTTCTGACCTCGACTGCTGCTGCTGCTCTCTTCTTCCTTCTTCTCTTCCTTTCCTCCGTTCTTTCCTCCCGGTTCTTTCACCTTCTGCTTGCTTTCAAACCTTCGGTTCAATTTTCCTTCAACCTTTAAAGCAAACTGGTAGGCATCTTCGATGGTGTTTACCCGAACCAAGCTCAACTCCTCCTGCACACTCGGTCTCAACCCATTAATGTAACGGGCCACTTTTTCTTTGTCGGCTTCTAAGTGTCCGGTTCTCATGGAAATTTTATAAAAATCCTCCGTATATTCTTGAACTGTTCTGTTCATCTGCCTCAAGCTTTGCATTTTACGTAATAGATCCAGCTCATAGTCAACAGGGATGAACTGTCTTTTTAATTTTTCCACCATTTTGTCCCACCTGGTAATCCGTTCTTTTCCTCTTCGATTTCTCTCCAGCTGTACCCCCTTCCACCAAATGCTAGCATGACCCTTCAGTCGGGTTTTAGCAAATCTGACCCGGTTAGGGTCTTCAACTTCTTCGTATTCGAAGTATTCTTCTAATTCATTCACCCAGTCTATCAATTCCTCTGGGTTCAAGTTCCCGGAATACGTGGGAACCTCTAACTTCGGCCTCTTCCCGATCTGGGATATGGCCTTGTATAGCCGGGCCTATGCCGGGTCTACATCTTCCTCCTCTTCTTCAAACTCATTTTCCTCTTCCACTTCATCCTCACTGTCTGCATCCCTTCCCGGCTCACGTCCTCTGCGTAGCTCTTCTTGCAGGGCCTGGACTTGACGCTGCAAAGCCCGAAAATCTTCCGCTGCCATGCCTCTTCCACCCATCGGGTTTCTTCTCGGAGGCATCTTCACCCAAACTCCAACCCTCTCACACGTCCTGGCACAAACTGCCTCACGGCCGGCGGTCTGTTTACGCACTCAGGAACTCCCGCTCTGATACCACTGACGCAGCACGGGTACAGGCTTCATATTTTAAAACTGCATTCCATTAAAATTTTGAGTATTTACATGCATTAAAAAAATAAATAATACGCCCGCAGGCTTTAAAAAGGCCGAACTCGGCTTCGGCTCTGTTCTTCTCTCTCTGTTCTCCCTTCCCCTGTTCTCCGGTCCGCCCCTTTGAAAACCAAAAAATTCCTCTTTTAACGCGGTCCCCGTCCTCCCCGGCAATTAATGCCTCCACCTAATTAATTTTTAAATTCAAATCCCCCTCCAGGACGAGAATTCAAATTTGCCATAAATGGCAACTGTCCGATCCGACCAGAGCCTGCATTTATCGCCTTCCATACCCTGCCCCGTCGTTTTAATCCGTCTGTACTCTGTACCGCTGCTTCATTCATTAATCCATCTCCCGCAAATGTCGTGTTGCCAGAAGTAAAAGGATGCGTCGTTTACACCCCCTTATTAATCTCTTTGACCTTCCTCTTTGGTTTTTTCTTACACGCGGACGGCTCATCGGGTCATGCTCTTTCCTTGACGCATTACAAAACAAACACGTGTCCTCCACACTGCCCACGTGCCAAGTTGACCTTGCCAGGCCGTTCGTTTTTTTTTTTTTTTTAAAGCTTTGTTCCTTCGGCCACGTGTCGGTATTTCGTTGGCCGCGATATCGTGACAGGTCGCGAAATCGTGACCCCCCCACGCCTTCGGCCCCCGCAGTCTTCGCGAGCCGCGATACCGCGACATGTCACGATATCGCGACATGTCGCCGTATCGCGACCCCCCCCACGCCTTCAAACACCAGCAAGAAAACGGGTCGCGATAACGCGACATGTCGCGATATCGTGACATGTCGCGGTATCGCGGCCCCCCGCGCCTCAGCCTTGCCTTGCGCAAAACGGTCACGATATCGCGACGTCGCGATATCGCCCACTACTCGCCTTCGGAGTCGCGATTTCGCGACTCCAGCTTAACCTTTGCCTTGCTTTAGAAAACTTCCCCGCAGGAAAAGATAGGAACCCCACTAAATTCAAAGTACTCAGAGAATAATAAAAAAAAGAATTTGGAGGATGTAAGATTGCTTTTCCTTCACCGGATGCTCCTGCATCATACCATCCCTAAATGCTCATTGATTTTCGAGGTGCCATTTGATTGGTTCATTGCTGCTATCGAGGAAGAAAATACTACCAACCATGCCATCGACTTGCCACCATTGCCACCATTTTATTTAATGCTTATTAAATTTTAGGGGTGAAATCCTCTATAAATACTATAAAACTTGATAAGTTTGAAGGGAGGAACATTCTGCTGAAAACTCTTTGAGTTTAAATTTCTGCATCAATTGAAAGACTTTTGGCTCTGGTTCTTAGATTCGTTGTGTATGTGATTGCTTTTTGCCTCTCATTTTTGTTATATTCATGCCTTTGTTAGATAGATTGAATTTTGCATTTGAATTTAATTTTCGATAAAGAAGTGAATGTTGAAATGTTAATTGGAAGTCATCTTTGCAAACTATGATTAGTTCCTATGTTGTTCTTTCTATTACATGCTGATTAAAACATGATGTGGTTATTTAGCTGTTAGTTCATCCCCACTCTATCTTTCAGGCTTACAACCATATTTCCTATCTCTTTTTGTTAATTTATCTCTCTAAGATTTATACCGATTTTTAGATTAGTAAGGGAACCAACCCTCTTTGGAGATTGGCCCAAAGAACATCTCTTTCCTTTGGCCTTTCAATGTTGGTCGAGTCTAGGACGCACATACATTTTATCTTTAGGCATATTCATGACCAAAAATTTTTGGCACAGCAAGTGGGATGAACAGTCTTCATGTTTTAAGGGATCCTGAGTTTGGTGAATCTTTCGCTTACCTTCATCTGGAAAAATCACCTAGTGACTCTGTTGAGCTAAAGATCCAGATCTCATGATCGGTGGACGCATTTTGTGCTAAAAAAGGATACCCAGAGGACCCAAGGTTTGGTGAGTAGATTTGACCTCACAAGCAGAGAAAATAATATTCACCTAGCGACTCCAACTCAGTGGTAAGAACTGTGATCTCTAAGGACCACTGCTATAATGACATAGATATGCTATCCCAGCTGGGATGATCCTGACCCTTTGAATCTCCAAAGTTGCCATGAGATTCCCAAAAATGCATTGAAGACCTTAACAAAATACAATGGTATTGAGGGAATGGATCGAGAGCACCTTGAATATGTTGCTGCTCTAGCGACCATCCATGGCATACCTACGACGATGTCATGATCAAACTTTTGGTCCTATCTTTGGAAGGAAAGGCATTGCAGTGGCACAAAATGCTCAAGCGTAAGAGCATCTGCTCATGGGCGAACTTAGTAGGAGTATTCATCAACACATTTGACGACTTTCAAGATCCCTTTCAACTCCTGATGCACCTCTCCACCATCATGAGGGCACCTCTAGAGTGCATCACGAACTTCAATTTTCGATTTTAGAGGAGTTGAAGAAAATTTCCATAGAAAATCTGGTCGACACCAGTCTAGGCCCACCTGTACTATGTTTGGGCTTTCCACTCGGACATAAGCCTCCTCTTACTGCAATTTGGGAAACAAATATTCCCTCAAGTCTTTCAAGAGGTAGTACAAGTAGAGCGACCCCTGCAGGAAAGTTGTAATGGAGAGAACCCGCTTCCCCATCACTTCTTCCAGCGGTTGCTACCCCCATCCATATCGCATAGTACCCACCATCATGGTCATCACAAAATGTGTAGAATTTTAGAATACAACTATTCAGAGTGCAAGGGATGGATATCTCCTAGCACCGATAGAAAGAATATGCAAGCATTACCCCAATAATGAACAATATGGTAGCTTACAACTTCCTTCAGGAGAAGGACTAGGAAGAAGAGAAGGGTCTAACGACAAGCTCTGAGTGCGAAGAGGGCACAATTTTACACTCTTTTTATATCCCTGAGCATAGCACGCAAGTACTCGATCGAGACCTAATCAATATGCCTCATCAAGAGACTAATACTGAGGAGATCCTAATAGTAGAGCTATCGCTAGAAAAATCCTGCTAACACATCAAGGAGTCAAAGGAGCACGTGCCCAAGACCCCACAACCAGTGGACTCTCAAAAGTGGTGACATTAAGGGCCAACCATCATCACAATCGGTACTCGAAGAAGGCTCCCATGTGGTAAATCTATTTTCCATATTATTCATTAATTGTATGAGTACTGACATGCATGATAACCTACCACGTTGCATCTTGTTCGTAACCTAGTAAACTTTGGGAAGAGGCTAGTCGAACTTCAAATATCGACTGAAGTACAATCAGATCTGGTTCAGATACTGCAGATTCATCGGGTAGGCGCCCAACACCAATTTTGTGGTGGTGGCATGCCAATCATGTTGTAAACTTTTGTGTAAATAATGTAAATAGGTCGGTTGATAAATAAGGTGTGGAGAGCACAAAGTGGTGTGATTTGGCATCATCAGATCTGGGTGACTCAAAGTGGAAGGTACTCTCTTTGTTTATGTTTTCTTGTGTCTGCATTTTGTTGTGACTCCATTACCCAATGGATAAAGGCCTTAGGGTCGATTTGCATTTAGACAAGCTAAATACCCCATGAGCCGCCAGAAGTGTTGGCATTTTCACCACACTAAAAATAAATTTTTAAATTTGTCCAAGTATGAAATGCATCTAGTGGTGAAAGAATCACCCCAATATCCTGAACGGTTTGAGAGATATTAAAGATTTTATCTCAAGAAATCTTGCCAATGAAGTTTAAAAATACAATATGAAGACTTTGGAGGCCTTGTAGAGGGATGAAAATGGATAAAATAGATGTTCCATCATTTTTTTGTTGTAGATCTCTTCCAAAGCTTTCCAAAAATATATTACAATAGACAATCGGGTCAACGAATCAAAAGTTATGGCTCCGGGAAGCTATACCACCAAAAATCCATTTTCGGGCACTTTTCTGGTGAAAATCATTTTCGGGCACTTTTTGGGCAAAAATCAATTTTCGGGCAGTTTCTCCAGCGAAATTGATTTTCAGGCAATTTCTCCATCGAAATCAATTTCAGGCAATTTCTCCAATGAAATTGATTTTCAGGTAATTTCTCTAGCAAAATTATTTTCAGGCAATTTCTCCAACGAAATCAATTTCAAGCAATTTCTCCAACGAAATCAATTTCAGGCAATTTCTCCAACGAAATTGATTTTCAGGCAATTTCTCCAACGAAATCAATTTCAGGTAATTTCTCCAGCGAAATTGATTTTCGAGCAGTAAAATTAAATTTTCAAGCATTATTTCTAGCAAAGACCAGTTTTGACAAATGACCAAGGGGTAGCCAAAATTAAATATCATCATTTCCCAAAATGATCTGCTCTTATACGATGTTGCTGATTTTCGAGGCACCGCCCATGAAGGTGAAAATTCTACCGATGATTCTTGTTGAGTTCCAATATGCTACCAACCGTAAATGCTCGCTACTTTTTGAGGTATCGTTTGATCAGTTCAAGTCTGCTACCGAGGAAAAAATACTACCGACCATGTCACCGACTTGCCACCATTACCACCATTTTATTTAATGCTTATTAAATTTTAGGGGCGAAATCCTCTATAAATATTGTAAAACTTGATAAGTTTGAAGGGAGGAACATTCTGCTGAAAACTCTGAGTTTAAATTTTTGCATCAATTGAAAGACTTTTGGCTGTAGTTCCTAGATCAGTTTCATATGTGATTGCTTTCTGCTTTCTGCCTGTCAATTATGTTATATTCATGCATTTGTTAGATAGATTGAATTACGCATTTGAATTTAATTTTCGATGAAGAAGTGAATGTTGAAATGTTAATAGGAATTCATCTCTGCAAACTGTGACTGGTTCCTATGTTGTTATTTCTGTTACATGCTGATTAAATCTTGATGTGATTATTTAGTTGTTAGTTCATCCCCACTCTATCTTTCAGGCTTACAACCATATTTTCCATCTCTTTCTGTTAATTTATCTCCCTAAGTTTTATACCGATTTTTAGATTAGTAAGGGAACCAACCCTCTTTGGAGATTGGCCCGAAGGACATATCTTTCCTTTGGCCTTTCAATGTTGGCCAAGTCGAGGGCGCACATACATTTTATCCTTAGGCAGATTCGTGACCAACAGTCACATTCAAATCCCTTGATATAATTAAATTTGGGGTCTTTCCTAATGAATCAAGTGTTGAAGACTTTTCCAAGCCTCTTGTTTAAGACTAAGTTATTTGGTCCATAAAAATTGACTATGGTCCAAGTGTGTCCCTGTGGAGAGGAGAAAGAAGTTGCTATCTAATTTAAGTATCTTGTTTTATTAAGACATATCTGGACCTATGGATCCCATGCAAATAGAATCCCCCTAAGGCACCTAACAAACCTATTATTTCTAGATTTGAGGATCTCCATATTTTTCCATTTTATTCTTGCTAATTGCTTTGTCAATTTATTTTCTTCAATGGAGATAACCATTGGCTATTAATTAGCTTAGGTAGTTTTTTTAGGGGACTACCCAATTTCCTTCCTGTATATGATAGAACCTTCATTTCTTAAGTGGCTTCTTAGCCTTGTTGAAGTCTAAGGTTGTATGTGCTTTCTTTTAAATCTCTATATTTGCTTGTTCTATTCTTACCTCTTGATTAGATTTTCTCCCTCTAGTAGAAGATTTGGTGGCTAGGGTGCCTCCTAGAATCATTGTTGCTACTAACTAAGTCTCTTATATTTCTTCAATCTCCTCTTTATGAAGGTTTTATTTGGTAACTCGAGTTTTCTCCACTTTGTATTCTAATTCAAGATTTTATGGGTCTTTATCTTTTTTTAGATGTCCCTAGATGTTTCTCTTCCTCATTTTGTGATAAAATAGAGAACTTAGTGTTTTTTTGTCTTTCTAGCTGTGGTTGAGGCCTCCTTCTACTTCTAGATCTTCTTTGTAGTTTTCTTCTTACTGCTTGGAAGTTTTGATCTTCTTCCTTTGTCTCTTGTTGTACCTTAGTGGGAAATTTCCTTGAGAAATGATCACATTGATGATAAGTAATACATTTAAAGAGAATATGCTCATAATTTAGTGCTTGGGTATGGATCTAGTCCAGAATTTGATACCTATGTTTTTAAGAAGCCCTTTTTTCATATTGACTTGAACACACAACCTAGCACAAGTTGCATTATTTTCATTTGGAGGAGCCCAATCTACAAATGTACCAATTGAATTTTACTATCATCTCAAGAGTTGGCTTATTCCTTAAATGTAGGGGTAAAAATGGTAGTCTTACCCAAATTGAGACTTCTTCTGGTTCTTCCACTTGTGGATCGAAATTGAATCACCAAGGTGTCGTGTAGAGAGGGCTTGATCTAAGGAACCAAGGACCTCCTTGAAATATTGTATCTCTTTCCTTTATGGAGGAGAAAATAACTATGAAATACCCTCTCCATACCATCATGAATTCATAGCTAGATATTTTAGATCCCTAAGAAGAGGTGATCCATCTTTGAATGGTTGTTGGGCTAAGGTCAAATACCCACAAATTTGCAAGCAAGAGCTCTCTCAATTAGGGTGAGGATCAAGCTCTAAATATAGTCTAAAGGAGTTTCTACCATTGGAGCATCATTGAACTTAGGAACAAAGGAGCCTTTGTTATGTGGTTGCGACTATTGTGGCCTCCTTGCCTTCAAAGCTTTGGTCATATTTTCTAGTTTTGACTGGTCAAACAGAGGAGGTAGTGAGAACAAGGAAAATAAGCCATGGTCAACTTTCTTGAGTATGGAGGCAATCATCATGGTAACATCCTAGAAGAAGGGTTTGGGGAAGGAGGGATATCCCCTGCCACAATTGCCATGATTGAACTTCGAAGGTGATCAAACCCTAATTTGAGCCAAAAGAGAAAACCTTCACCAAAATCTTAGAGATTTTATTTCTTGGCTTGCTTTCCTCTATTAAATTCATGGACAAACCATGAAAGCAAAAACAAAAGTAGAAGAAACCAACAAAGGAAGAAGTAGAAGATCTTAAGATAAATAATTGTAAAAAAATTGCAAATAATCACAATATCTACTAAGATTCGAGAATGCAAACAATAATGTGTCGAGTGACATGAACCCTTGTCCAAAAACCAAGTCTAAGCATCAACAATAAACAACCAAATCAAAATCAATACTTGCTTGAATTCACCCGCTTCCACCCTTGAATGAGTGTTGCCCACTCTAAATTTGCATTCTCAAACATACTTTTTGTTAAACTCAGCGAACAACATGTTTATTGAATAACAATGTTTAAATAACAATTACAATAGCCCTGAATAGGCACCAGCTGAACGGATCTGTTACAGCAGTTGTAACAGTGCAGCAACAGAATGCTAAATAATAAAATAGAGACAAAATACATTAGTTACGCTAACATCCCCCTTTATTACATTATTTGGGTAATGTAATAACTAATAGCTATACTAACATCCCCTTACATTATTTTGCAATACAAAGTGAGCTGCGAAACAATTCAAATTTGACACGTCCAAGTGCCTTGGTGAAAATGTCTGCAACTTGAGCATCGGTGGGAATGTGCTGAAGCTGAATTCGGTGCTTTGGAACTTCATCTCGAATGAAATGACATTGTGTGTCAATGTGCTTTGTTCTTTCATGATGGATCGGATTCTTGACGAGGTTCAGAACACCCTGATTGTCGCAAAACAAGTGTATTGGAGATTTTGATGGATGGCCCATACTTGTCAGAATGCGACATAACCATATCACTTCGCACACAGCTTCACGTGCGACGCGATATTCTGCCTCTGTTGATGAAATAGCAACCACTTGGTGCTTCTTGCTGTGCCAAGAGACAGGACCGGATCCCAGATGAAAAATGTATCCAGAAGTTGACTTGCGATCATCAAATGATCCGGCATAGTCGGAGTCCGTGTATCCTTGCAAGAAGAATTTGTTGTTCCTCTTGTATTCTAGGCCATATTCCATAGTACCATGGACATAAGGAAGAGCACGTTTTGCTGCTTTCCAATGAGTGGTCTTAGGCTCCTGCATGAACCTCGAAAGATAGTTGACAACAAATACGAGATCTGGCCTAGTATTGGTCAGATATATGAGACTCCCAATCAATCGTCGATAGAGAGTACCATCTACCTGAGGTGAATCATCATATCGCGATAATTGAAGTCCATTCTCCATCGGAGTTGCCATTGGCTTGCAATCAGTCATGCGATATTTTTCCAGCAATGTCTTGGCATATTTTTTCTGAGACACTTTGATGGAGTGCTCCTTCCGGCTGAATTCCGGACCAAGACAGTAATGGAGAAGTCTGAGATCTGTCATCTCAAAAGATTTGCACAAGTTTTTTTTGACAGTAGAGATCATTGTTTCTGAACTCCCTGTAATGAGCAGATCATCCACATAGAGTACAAGCAACACTATCTCAGAACCTTGTTTCTTGAAATAGAGGTTTGCATCTGACGGACATCTCTTAAATCCATGCCGCATAAGGTGATTGTCCATTTTTATATACCAAGCTCGAGGAGCTTGTTTCAGACTCATATAAGGATTTGACCAATTTGCAAACCTTCTGCTCTTGGCCTTCTGCTTCAAATCCTTCGAGCTGAGTCATATAGACTTCTTCTTGGAGATCACCATTTAGAAAGGCACTTTTGACATCCATCTGGTGAACTTTCCACCCATATTGTGTTGCCATAGCACACATAACCCGAATTGTGGTCATCCGAGCAGTAGGTGCAAAAGTTTCCTCGTAGTCAATGCCTTCTTTTTGAGCATAGCCCTTTGCAACAAGACATGCCTTATGCTTATCAATTGTTCCATCTTCCTTGTACTTGACTTTATATACCCATTTGCAGCCAATGGGTTTCTTTCCATGCGGCAGATCAACAAGCTTCCAAGTTTTATTCTTCATCAAAGACTCATACTCTGTATCCATAGCGGCCTTCCACTAAGGCTCACTAAGAGCATCTTGCACTGATGCAGGTTCAAGATCATCTATGGTAGACATGAACGCCCTGTCATCATCAATATCCATATCCTCTACTTCTGTACTTGGAGTTACAGAAAGTTCCTCAAAATATTGACAAAGATCATCAACCTCACCGCTTTCTTTGGCTTCTTTCTCCTTTTGAGCCATACTGCATGTACGAGGTCTATCCAAATTCAAATTGGGAGGAGTGGATAAATTTGCATCTCTGATTGTATTTGTACACCATTTAGGATTCTTCTTCGGTGGAGTTGAAGAAGATGTAGAAGGACCTCCTGTATGTGTTGACGAAGGAATCTTCTCTTCCTTAGGTTCCACAATATCTTGGTGTACTTTAGATGTGCTATGTGATGTGAAAGCTTCATCAAAGACAACATCTCTGCTGATATGAATTTTATTGGTCAAAGGATCTATCAACCGATATCCTTTAGAGTGCTCAGAATAACCAAGAAAAATACATCTCAGTGTTTTCTCATCTAGCTTCTTCCTTTTCTCTTTCGGTATGTGCATGAAAGCGTGACATCCGAAAATACGTAGATGAGATATGGAGGGTTTTCGACCACTCCATGCTTCCTGTGGAGTCATTCCTTTTAGGGCCTTTGTGGAAGCCCTATTCAACAGATACACTGCAGTGGTGACAGCTTCTGCCCAATAAAGAGTAGCTCCTGTGAGCATACAACGAACCATTTCTATGATAGAATGATTCCTTCTCTCAGCAACTCCATTTTGCTGAGGAGTATAGGCAGTTGTTAACTGTCTCTTGATTCCATGCTTATCTAGGAATGCAGAAAATTCATTAGAGGTAAACTCTCCCCCTCGATCTGAGCGGAGGGTTTTAATAGAAGCTCTTGACTCCTTCTCAACGGATTTCTTGAACTGCTGGAAGAATGCAAAAGCTTCAGATTTTAGTTGGAGAAAGAAAACCCACATCTTTCGTGAGTAGTCATCTACGAATAACTGAAAGTACCTCTTCCCTCCACAACTGTTGGGTGTGAAAGGACCGCACAGGTCGATGTGAATTAACTCTAGAGGTTTTCGTGCTCTTGTAGAGCTCTTCTCAAATGGTACTCTATGCTGCTTTCTTGCCAAGCAGTCAGAGCACACTGGCAATGTGGCAGAAAGGGAAGGAAGACCCTTTACCATCTCATACTTGCTAAGCTCAAGTAAGTAGCCGGAACTAAGATGCCCATATCTCTTGTGCCATAGGGAAGTTGCCTCCTTGGTAGAGACAGTAATGGCAACATGTGGAGTAGAGATAGCATCTAGTGCAAATAAGTCGTGCTTATATGAAGCTATTGCAATCTGCTTACCCTTCCTGGTAATGGTACAACACTTCTTGCCATTCTCAACATGAAAGTTGACAACCATATTTCTATCCAGGATTTGTGTCACTGACAACAAATTGTTAGCCAATCCCGAACCATAGAGGACTTTGTCAATCTGACACTTGCCATCAGGAAGAGTGACTGAAACTGTACCCTCTCCCCGAACCCCCGTAGGTTTTATCATCAACAATGGTGACAGGTTTGCCCTCTTTGGCCACAAATGATTCAAACCACGATCCGTCGCCAGCCATATGTTTGCTAGCTCCGGAATCGACATACCAAATAGGATCCCTCCGAGTGGAATCTCGTGGTAGTCATGAGCACCTTGTGTGCCCATTCGAATATGAGTCGATTCTTCAACAACAACATTCACCTGGGGTTGCTTGTTTTTATTTTGTGGTTTGTTTTGGCCTTTCGCTTGTTCTTATGCCAACACTGTTGGTGTCATGGTTGTCTTTCTCACGGATCTTGCACCACCTCTTCTTCGTTGAGGTTGTTTGCCTTTTACTTTCGTATCTTGTTGAGAATTTCCTCCTTTCGGAAAGTTGCCTCCTTTTTGCCCATTACCTTTCTTCCTAGAACCCTGCCTGTTGGTGTATAGGGCTGTATTGGAAGAATCATCCTTGTGAAGTTGGCGTGCCTCCTGTTGTTGAAGCAGATTGACCAACTCGATGTAGGTAATTTTTTGTTGAGACACCCGGATGGAGGTTATCAACATATCAAATGAAGAAGGTAAAGCTCTCATCACAAGTGAAATGAGAAGCTTTTCGTCCACAGTATCTCCTAAAGAACTCAATTTTTCTTTCAACTCAGACACTCTGCACAGAAAGAGTTCAACTGTTTCACCCTGCCTCAAACTCAGGTTATGAAGTTGTTGTTGAAGATGAAGAATGGTGGATTCATTCTTTCCCTCATAGATGGTTCTAAGGGCATCCCATGCCTCTTTACCACTTGCTTTGTCAGTTATATGAGGTTGCACTTCATCTGAAACGACAAACAAAATGAGCACCTTTGCTCTACTGTCTTTCTTGTCAAAAGCTATCTGATCTCGGAAGGACCCGTGGATCCTGCTTGTTGGTGAAGGCCTAGTTGCTACTCCAAGTAACAATATCCCACAAATCTTCCATTTGGAGAACTGCCTTCATTTTATGTTTCCATGGTGTATAATTGGACCTTTCAATAACTGATGCGGATCAATCATCAACTTTGCAACAGCGGCCATAGTGAAGGTTCCTTATATCACCAATTGGTCCCCCTTTCGATATACCTTTTGCTAGGCCAATATACCGTACAAAATACCCGCCCTTACGTGAGGGAAACTATAGGTATTTAGAAAGATCAACAAAAATCACCCGCCCTTACGTGAGGGAGACTATAAGTGAGTTTTAGAGATCATACGATACGTGGAACATAAGCGATACTGAAATGGAATCGCCTTGTTGATGGCACCTACCATAGAAGATTCTTCTCATGCGTGGGGCGTAACTTCCCCTAAACACTATGAAGAATACTTCGTCAGGATTTACGCCTAAACACAAGTGTGATAAAGGGTAGTGGATGGAGTAAAAAATGCAAAAATGGCAAACTTATCTCTCCCCGACGATTTATAGAGAACAAGCTCAGACGTCGTTGTAGCAGCTATATTAGGCGACGGATACAGTAGCCAAATCACGATAGCTTTACCTGTAAGTGCTGGCCAGAGGTATCACAAATACCGAACGCTGCAGTGCAATAAAATTGCACGAATGGGTTTTAATTATTCCGGGGACTTAGGGAGTGTTTGATTTTAATTTTTAATGTTATAGTGCAAAAATGAAATATGCAACATACAACAAAAAAAATGCCCACAAGAATAACCCACTAGGTGTCGGGCGCAGCCGAAAATGCACCTATTACAATTCGCCAAATTGCCTTTTCAAAAAATTACTCACTATCCCCCTTTGATTTTTTGAAAAAAAATATCCCCCCTTAAAAAAATTCCTTTAACAAAGCATTTTTAATAATTATTATAAATTTAAAATTAAAATAAATAATTTTAATTTATATAGTTTTAAAACTTAAGAAAAATAAATTAAAATTAAATTTTAATTTATAAAGTTTAAAACTATATTAAAAAAATTAAAATTAAAAATTTTAATTAAAAATAATAATAATTAAAAAAACAACTTTGAAAAAAAAAATTATACCTTAGGGGGAGTCGGCGGGATTTGAACCCCCGACTGCTGGGTTCCCGGAACCCACCACGCAGCTCACTTGCCAGTGAGCCCGTGGGCTGATCTGGGAGGAGAAAGCCCGATCAGACTTAAAAACACCTCCTCTCTGCTTCCCGATTCCCGTGCCTCCTCTCGCAACTCGCGACTTCGTCTCTCGTGTTTTAGAAAAAAAAAACTTCGCCTCTCGTAGCTTCGTGCGCAGACCGGATGAGACTCGTCTCCACTCGCAACTTCAACCGGGGGGTTAATTTTTTTTCAATCCGCGGTTGCTTTTTTTTTTTTTTTATAAAAAAATCGCGTTGGTTTAAAAAAAAAAAAAACGGGGGGAGGGGGGCGCCGAGCGCGTTTCGCGGGGGGGGGACGCCCGCGCGAGATAGAACGTCTGCGCGGGGCACGGCGCACAGCCGTCTCGCGCCGGTGACGCCGCGCGCGTGCGCAGACGAGCCGTCTGCGTCCCTCGCGCCCGGTGACGCCGCGCGCCAAGCTCGGGCTCGCGTACGCGCTGCGGCGGACACCGCGGTCTGGCTTGGACCTGTGACGCAGCGCGCCGAGCGGCGGACTCCGCAGTCTGGCCTGGGCGCGTTGCAGGTCTGCACAAGCTGCAGGTTACGCGGCCTCTGCTGTCGCGCGTGGATGCACGCTGAATGTCGCGCGTCTGCGCGCGACACTAACAAATTTTTTTTTTTTTTTTAATTTCACTCGACTGCGCGGCAGGGAGACGACACAGTGCGCCTGTGAAAAAAAATCTCCTCTGCAATCACCTCGCCAGAAACTCGAGTGGCTCTATGCCATGTTAAACTCAGCGAACAACATGTTTATTGAATAGCAATGTTTAAATAACAATTACAATAGCCCTGAATAGGCACCAGCTGAACGGATCTGTTACAGCAGTTGTAACAGTGCAGCAACAGAATGCTAAATAATAAAATAGAGACAAAATACATTAATTAGGCTAACACTTTTTTATTATTATCTAAACACTTTTTCAATCTAATTTTTTGACCTTTTATAAATTACACTATATAAATCTTTTCACACTCATACAACATATATTAAAACATAATAACTTGACATTTAAGAAAAAACACAATTCTCAAATTGAGTGTACACACGATGTAATTTACCTTGACATACTTTAGAATCATCTCTTTAGAGATTTACATGGATTTTAAAAAAATGTTTTCACTTATAAATCACAGAGTGCAATTTACCTTGACTTATACTTTAAAATCATCTTTTTAGACATTTACATGGCTTTTAAAAAATTATTTTGACTTATATATCTATTGTTTTGTTATATACTCTTGACTAAAACATAATTTTTGTTTAATAATTTTTTTAAAAATAATACTTTACTTTTCTCTTTTAAAATATATATTCAACTTGCTAAACCTCCTCTTTTAAAGAGGAAATAGATGATGCTTTTAACCTCTTTAGAAATGCAATTATAAAATAATGGAAAGGCAAATATTTGAACCTGAGACCTAACGGTTCATTGTCTTCACTATTGCTAAACTAGTTACTCACCCTCATGAGTCTCTTTATAGTTATTCTTCGTGATTGTCTTCCTCCCTGATCTATGAAGCAATATTCATGCGACGTTTCCCATACCAATGTTAGAAATATAAAATTTTATTGTAGCATTCCAATTCCAAGCTCTGCTTTCTTCTCCCATTTTCAACGATTCTAGGTTTCCATCCATCGAAAAAAAAGAGAAAGTTGACTACTAAGCAAGTGCAATTTTTGGATGAAGCGTTGAGGTGGAGAATAAACTGGAAGCCGATCACAAGATATAGCTTGCCAGGGATTTGGAGCTGTAGCATAGGCAAGTTGCAATTTGGTTTCAAAATAGGCGAGCAGATGCTTTGATACCTAAATGTCTCCAATAATTCTTTGGAAGGAAGTCTTCCAATCACAATCTGGTTGTCCCCATCCTTGGAAACGTTGTCTGCGGCCTTCGTGAATATGTCAAAATAACCTTCCGACCTTTGTCGGCTACAATTCGCTCTCTAAATATTCATTGCAATTTGCTCTCCAATATAGCGCCAAGTGGACCATACATGTTGGTATTTTGCCACATGCAATACTAGAAAGGCGCACATGTAATCAGCGCCCAAAGGGAAGAAGTAAATGGGCTCAGAATTGCCCTCCATCTCCTTCACTTATTTTTGCTCACATAAATTCTTCAGACAGCCATAATTCTTCAAACAACGCGGGGCCACCAAAGTTTATAACAAGGTCGTACGATAGAGGAGTACTAAGGGAGCGAAAGAAAAATCTCGAGGTGTTAAAAGGGAAGAATGCAAGGCGAAAGAATGGCTTTTTAGGCAGGCCCCGAGAAGGAATGTGTTTTTTTTTTTTTCCCCTTGAAGGTGAATCTAGTTATAGAGTTTTAAGTTTAAATTTAAGTGAGACATGAATAATTATTAAACAATTATCAAATTATTATAAAATGGGTGGGATCCATTTCAACTCCATATAACCAATTATAAAAAAAAATTATTTATTTATTTTTGGGTTAGCTTTTAGCTTTATTTCTAATGATAAAAGACAAATGGAGAAACACCATCAACATTGTTAGTGTAATGTCAATACATGGATTATATAACTCCCAAATTCAATGGCCTCTAAAGCTTAATAAAAAAAAGAGAGATTATTTTTTAGAAGATTTGTAAATATATATATATTTTTTAAATTTCTGTCATTTATTGATTTTACGACCTTTTTTTCATGTTTCTATAGTGAATTTTTGAACCCATTACAAGCCCTTCATTTTTAGGAACACACTTTAGAATGGATTCTTATTTAAAAAAAAACCACTTAAAAATGGATTTTTTGATCATAGCATTTGAACTTCTTGTTCACAACAATATTTGTTCTGATACCAATAATGCTATTTTAAACATAGTATTTTTATTGTATTTTAATACCCAACATCAAGTCTGCACACATATTTATACAAACAATGAATGTCTCTTGGAAGTCTCAAGAGACTCTTAGTGCTTCACCTTCTTCTTAAACTCTTCATCTTCTCTCAAAATACCATGAGGTGTGATATCGATGAGATGTAATGATATAATAACTATCAAATATCCCCTAAGGTGTAATAATTACATTTATCAAGCAATGTAATAACTACTTAACATATATATCATTCTTCATTTGAAGATAGGGGCTACTTGTTCCACTCACAGCTTTGATGATTTGTTGATTGTCAAGGGATTGGATTATTTGGCCTACAACATCGATATTCTACTATTTGTATTCCTAACTAACGAGAATACAGTCGCTAAACTTGGGTCCTTGCAACATGAAGGCTTATTTGTGGATGTCCTCAATGGCATCCCTAACCTCACAAGTAGAGAAGTTTGAGGTGTCCTCTATGACATATGAGGTGTTAGATTATTTATTTCACCTATTGAGGATTGAGACCGCATTGATTCCATAAGCCATTGAGTTGAATTTTTCATAACAACAATGCTAATGGAGAATATAAGAATTCGAGGCTTTCTTTTTGTGGAGACGACCAAGCAAACCATCAATACCATGGTGGATCTCGTCTATCACAAAGGTGAAGTAAAAAGCACCAAAGAATAATTTTAAAAGGCTTTAGGAAATAATTTTAAGCACCAAGAATATATTCTTAAAATATTCTTGATTGAAGGAAAAAGACCTCAATCCCTTGCATCTACCTTTTGCCCGAGGAAACAGTGTTGTTTTCTCATAGTTCAAGGCAATAATCAATTTGCAAGTATAAGCTTATATATACTCGTTCGAATGTATTATTCGAGGTTGATCCAATGGAATTGAAATTTTCTAGTTTTGTGAAGGTTTAACATGGATAGTGGTTCACCAAAGTTCCTATTGCTCGTGGTAGGGTACCTAGGAATAGAGATTTGGGGATATATATTATTATATTGTATAAGGGTTGGCATGGGCCACACATAACCCAAGGTTGATTGTATTATAATATTATATTATATTTTAATATAATATAATAATAGTAGTAGGCTCTCCAAAGTAGAATAAGAATATGGATATATAAAAAAGAGATATTTGTCATTGTAAGGATTCATATCATTGAAGAAGAATCTTATGTAATCGTCGTGCCCACGAAGTGGCCTCTCATCTTGGGAGATCTTGTGGAGTTATTCCTTCCTTAAGGATTATTATTGGTGTTGCCCTACCTTAAGGGTATTATCTATCTCTCTCATTTGTGGATTGTTATTGTGGATAATATATTGTGGATGAATGATTTGATATTTACGCATATTGGTGAATGGTTCATGTTTAATAATAAAAGTTATGCAACATCTCGATTCCAACTATTGTGAGGGAATATTTACTTTGCTTGGAAATTACACTCATAACTCAACTTGAGTTTTATGAAGCATGGGAAGTTGTAAATGGGTCCTTTACCCATCTTGACATAGATGATGAAGAACAAATAAAATTTGACAAAGCAAATAGAAAGGCTCAATTGATGATCATGTTTGGTGTCTCCAATGAAGTTTAACCATACAATTGTGACACAACAATAGCCAAAGATGCATGGTATGAGCTCCAAATATGTTAAGACCCATTCTAATATTATGAATAATTATCCAGTCATATTGTACTTCAAGCGCCTAGGCCTACGGGACCATATGATGTATCGTTATGTATTATAAAAAGATATTTTATGAAGATGTAACAATTATTCTTTAGGAGTTACTAGCTTGAGGTTCCACTTGCACATAGATGGAAACCCTTGAGTGTTAGGGTTAGGGTAGCCAAAGTCCTTAAAAGAACCAAGGCGTCAAGAGAAGAGGTATCTCATATTTTGTTGTATTGAAGCTCTACTTCCAAGGAGGTAACCCCCTCAAAGAGACTTGTGATGTTGTAATATGTTCTTTTTTTCTCTAATATAATTGTTGCATTTCTATTTTGTATTGCAATATTGTTAATTTCATGCTTATTTTATGTTTTATTACAACATCGTGTGGGTGTTTTTTTTATTTTAATATAAGGTTCTTAACAAGTGGTATCAAAACACTTTTTAGGGTTGCATCTTTTTACAGTGCAAATAGTTATTGCCTTGCTATTTCAACTTAATAGGTATAATTTTATTTTTATTTTTATTTTCCTACTTATTACCCTACAAAGAAAAATCGAGCCATTTTTTTTTAGTTTAATAGGTTAGAAATCCCATGTTGAGGATTTTTGTCATTATTAGCTAAGCTAGATTGTCCATAAAACATTTAGTGAAGTGAAGGGTGATCACACTCTAATACCCAGGCCTCAGACAACACCCGTATATGGACTTGAGCTCCCATGTACCTTTGGGTATATAGGAGACTCCACTAGGTTTAGGAGAGGCCTTTAGCCATAGAAATTTTTTGATCGTGAATTTATCCATAGTGCATCGAGCACGATACTTGAGAAGATTACCCTCTCGTACTATTAGAGAGGTGGATAATATGCTCGAGGGTATTTGTGGAACCCTCCTTGAATAATGGTCTTAAATTTTGGTCCAAGCATTATAGTTTGTCATTGTGGTATAACAAAGGGTTATGGATAGTACACACACCTTGGCCTAGAGTTACCCTGTTTCATTATATGTCAAATCCCAATATAGACCATCAATACTAAAAAAATCTAACCATATATTTAAGCATATTGAGGTGACTAGACCTATCATAGAATTAACTATACTAGAACCATTCTCTATTGACGAATATGGCTAGTGGGGGTCAGTATCAATTGGAAACAATTTTAGATAGGACAGTTGTCAATAATAGTCAAAATAGTTTCTGCCAAGGCAATTGTTAGTAATAGTCAAGAAATAGTGCCAGACAAGGTAATTGTCAGTAATAGTGTCAGACAAGGTAGTTGTTAGTGACAAACAAGATAAATTCTAACAAGGTAGTTGTTAATAATAGACCTAACAAAAACAAATATGGCAGTTGTTGGGGAAAAAATAAGAAAGCCATTTTTCTAGGTGAATAAAAGCTTTCGGAGAAAAACTAAAGACACTTGACTAAAAAGAATTTTGGGGTGCCAAAAAATATCATTTTGAAACCTAGTCCATTGTAATCTTATTTTCAAGCTGGTCATTTTGATATATAGCATCCAAACACTTTTTCTAGACCATTACTAAAAATAGTAACTACTAAAACAACACTTCTATTTTTAGTAAGGTAGTTTAGGTGGTCCAAATCACAAGTCCATGGCTAGAGGAACTAGAGGAGCCATGAGGGAGATGGAGCAAAACTAATTGAGTGACTAGATAGGGCTATTGAGTCAACAACTTACTAACCTGTAGAACCAATTTGGACATGAAATTAAACAACTAAAATATTCTATGCATCTTTTGAACTCTGAACAAATCGAATTAAAAATGGGAAATGAGGAGAAATTCCATGAGGTTGAAGGGAATTGAAAAGGATATCCTCATGTACACCAACAAATTAATAGTATTGGAATTTAAGGAAAGTTTGGAAATTTAATACATACGAAAGAGGATGTACACAATACTCTTTTAATAATAATACCTCGTATAAAATACCCAAGTTAGACTTCCTCAAGTTTAATGGAACGAACCTAGATGGTTGGTTGTGTCGAGTGAATTAGAATTTCAAGTTCCACAATATACCTCAATACTTATGGATCACCATGGTAGCCTTTAATTTTGAGTATGAAACCCTTCAATGGTATCAATGGGTGCAACATATGATGCCTAACCTTTCTTGGAAAAAATTTGAACCACAACTACTCACTCGTTTTGTCCCTATTGAGTATGAGGACTTTACAAAATATTTAGCAAAATTGAAGCAAACCTTTACTATTCATGACTATCAGACTCAGTTTGAGAAGGTGGCTAATTGAACAAGGGGCTTAAGTGAAGGATTTTTCCAAAATTGTTTTATCAATGGATTGAAGGATGATATTAAAGCCAAGGTAAAAAAGTTTAAACCACAATCCATGATGAAAGCAATAGATTTGACCAAGCTAGCTGAGGAAAGATTTAATACTTAGAGTCATTCATGTTAATTTCCACAGGTTAGACCCCCATTTCCATCCAAGATCACATAAAATCTAGAATATAAATATCCAATAGTTAAGCGATTGACTAGGGAGGAAATGGATGTCCATCGAGCGTTGTGATTATGATGAGAAATATTCTTTGGAGCATAAATATGTACAATAAAAATTGTATATTATACATGTCAATGATTTTGAAATAAATGAAGTACATGAAGAAGTGGAGCAACAAGAAGAAGAGCACTAGGATGAGGATGAAGCATAGGAAGAACCACAACCAAAGATTTTAGTTTATGCACTTGCGGGAATCTCAATCCCTCAAACTATGAAGGTAGTGGGATATTTCAAGGGGTAAGGAATTATAATTATTGATTTAGGAAGTATGCATAATTTTATTGATCCCCAAGTAGCTAAGCAAGAAAATTGCTACATAAATTCTTGTAATTATTTTGAAGTCATGGTTGCAAATGGAGGAACACTATCTTATACAGTGAAATACTAGAAGGTTAAGCTGAATGTAGGGGATTATAAAATTAAAATTGATATGTTTACCCTTTCATTAGGAGGATGTGATGATGTTTTAGGGGTACAATTACTTCATACCATAGGAACTATAGCATGGAACTTTGTAGATTTTTGGATACAATTCATTGAGGATATGAGGCTATACACTCTTCATGCCTCACTTGCGGGATCCAATCATGGTCATTAATTCAAACTGAATGGACAAATTATTAAAAAATCCCCACATGGGGTAATATCCTAGTTGTTTGTAATCTAGCCATAGAATATTGAAGTAAACAAACAACTAGGGGTTTTGCAACTCCTTTTGAGTAAACATTGTTCTATCTTTGTGGTTCCCATGGGATTAGCTCCACATCATTCCCATGATCATGCAATACATCTCATACCAAGGAGCTTTCCACCTAACATCCAACCCTACATATACCCTTGTGCACAAAAAATTGAAATTGAGAAGTTGGTTTAAGAGTTATTAAAAACAAGGGTAATTCGACCTAGTATTAGTCCTTATTCTTCACTGACACTATTGCTCAAGAAAAAAGATGGATGAACTCAATAAACTCACCATTGAGGATAAATTTCCTATTCCTATAATTGAAGGTTTGTTGGATGTGTTACAAGACGCTAAATTTATTTTCAAGTTGGATCTCCACACTGGATACCATCAGATAAGGATCAAGGATGAAGACATTCTAAAAACTGCATTTAGCACTCATGAGGGTCATTATGATTTTTTAGTCATGCTTTGTGGTCTAACTATTTCACCTTCCAACTTCTAGAGCATAATGAACAATTTCTTTCACCCATTACTTTACAAGTTTATTTTGGTCTTCTTCTATGACATTCTCATTATAGTTTCACTTGGGCAAATCACCTACAATATTTAGACTAGGATTTTTAACTATTGCAGGACCATCAATTATTTGCCAAATGATCCAAATTTTCCTTTGGAATGCAGGAGGTTGAATACATGGGGCATATTATTTTACAGGAGGGAGTTAAGATTGACTTGAAGAAAATTGAAGCCATACAAAATTGGCCTAATTCATAAACTCTCAAGGCACTTTGGGGATTTTTAGGTCTCACTAGTTACTACCAACGGTTTGTCCAAGGTTATGGAAAATAACATCCCCACTAACTACCGGTTAAATAAATTTTATGTGGACACCTCCAATAGAAAATTCTTTTGTAGATCTTGTTGTGGCCATTCCACAACTAGCCC
Organism: Wollemia nobilis; assembly: GCA_028583015.1. NCBI lineage: Eukaryota > Viridiplantae > Streptophyta > Pinopsida > Araucariales > Araucariaceae > Wollemia > Wollemia nobilis. Next base: position 31,220,691 of record JAQPPZ010000523.1, read on the forward strand.
CAAACTTGGGGACCCACCTTTAATTTTTGGAATTTTTGTTGAATTTTAGTTTCTTTGCGTGATAATTTTGATAGGTTGGTGTGTTGACTAGTGTCTCCTTTTGGTTTCTTTTAAGTTGTCTAGTGCGTTGGTTAGGTTCTTTCTTATTTTTGTTATTTTATTGTTTTGGTTAGTTTTAATGTTTTGAATTAAACCAATTCAAACATTTGAAATTAATTAAATCAAATTTAAAATTTAAAAAGGAGAGAAAACAAGTAAAATTTAAATAAAGAAAGAAAAGAAAATAAAAATAGAAGAAAAACTAAAAAACAAAAAAAAAAACAAATAAGAATAAAAAATATATAATATAAAAATAAAATGAATAAAATAAAACAAAAGAATAGCATTTCTTTTTCTCATGGCACGCTAATATTTCTTTACATATTGGTTTGGTATTAATTTCTATGTTGACTTTATGATTTTATTAAAGTTAGTTTGAATTAATGCTTTATATTGATGTTGGCAGGTTTCTAAATAAAAGAAAGGCATTATTTAATTCATTGCTGGAAAAAAAGCGTTATGGAAGAAGCGTTTCATTTGGAAGATACTTACCAATTTATTATTGGCAAAAAGCATTATGGAAGAAGTGTTTCATTTAGAAGATACTTACCAATTTATTATTGGCAAAAAGCATTATGGAAGAAGTGTTTCATTTAGAAGATATTTACCAATTTATTATTGGCAAAAATCATTATGGAAGAAGCGTTTCATTTGGAAGATATTGCAGTTACAAAGAAGTTACGTGACTAAGCCAAAGGAAAAGGGGGGAAAATGAAATGAAGAGTTTCTTTTAGGGTTGGAAAGCTTTAAAAAGCCATGGAAGCAAAGGAAATAGGGGGCTGGAATTTTTTGGAATAGGAGGCGTGGAAGAAGATTAGAAGGCTATTCAAGTTGCTGTGGAGCTAGTTTTCCCTCATTTTGTGTGTGCAAAAAATAGATTTTGAATACAAATTCGTGTTTATTGCATATCTTTTCTCACATGCACCAAGTTTATTTAATGGTGTTTATGCATGGATATGGTTGCACCATTTCAATATTTGTATTGCATGTTTTTTTATTCCTTAGACTCTTGCCATAACCAAATTTTAGATTGTGTGAATGCAGGTCTAACTTGGTTATGTTTTTGTTTTCAGAATTTAACGTTTTTTTGTAGCATATGTTGGATTTTGTTTACAGTAGTTTTTCTTTAGTCTTTTCCCTATTCTGGTCCATATTCCAGAATTTCAGTTTTATTTTTATTTTTCCTTCTAACCCTAGCTTTTGTTATATTTTATTTGATTTTTATTTTTGTTCAAGTTCCAATCAAACACTCAAAGCCCTAAAATGCTATTTTGTTTTGCACAAAAAGAATCATTAATGAGGGTTTTGGAGTAATAAGAATACCCAAATAATTTTGTTCTTAAGGTTAACTAATTAAATTATTTGGGTGCATTTTCTTTGACTAAAGCATTTTATTTAAAGTTCCAAAGCAGATTTTTGCACTTCACAAGTCTTATCATTTTCTTGATTTAACAATGCAAGATTAAAAATCTGTTTAAACAATGCAAGACTAAAATAAGTTTAACCATGCAAGATAAAATGAATTGAAGCATCATTCAAGATTCACATTTCACATTTAGATTCAGTCACTTTATTTTCTTGTTTGGACAGAGCTTAACCATCCAAGATAAAATCAATTTGCATTCAAGGGAGGGATTTACTAACTCCAATCTCATATTAAGGCAAAGATAAAATGAAGTGGTTTTCCACAACACTTGTTAATAGCAATATTTTAATCTGAAGATAAAAAGAATCTGCTAATAGCAAGTACGAACTTCTATTTCACATTAACGCAAAGATAAAAAATGAAGTGGCTTGCCACAACACATGTTAATCTTAAGTAAAATGAATCTGCTAATAGCAAGTACTAACTCCAAATTTCATATTAAATCAAAGATAAAATGAAGTGGTTCGCCACAACACCTGCTAACAGAACATTTTAATTGAAGATAAAAGGTATCTGCTAACAGGGATTCGGGGATAAATCACTTTAACAAATCAGAAATAAAATGAGTTAGGATCAACTTTAGGCATTTATTCATCATTTTATTTATGCACATAAGGGAACTCAAGCCCTTTTAATTAATGAACAATAACAGCATGGCAAAATCAAAGTAAAATCAACACAAGCCCCTTGTTAACAGTTGTTTTGCAAGTCACTAAGGTATTCCTAGAATTTATTTTGATACATCTTCACAAGCACACAAGTCTACATTAAATAAAAGGAACCTTGGAGAGATTTTGATTTCTTTGCAAGAGAGGGTTTTCTAATCAAAATCCTAACTGTGAGTGTGGTTTTGCAATAGGGTAAAATTACCACTCAACATTTTGGTGCTAGAAGGAGGGCTGATTTGGTTTACTTTATTGATATTTAGATGCTAAATTGTTCATGTTATTTGAAAGAGTGATTTGGAGGTATTTATCTTGACTAATGAGGTTTTGTTGATCGTATCCATTAATTTGAAATTCTTGAAATTGATGATTGCATGGATACTAACCTTTTGCAAATTGGAGAATGGTCTTTAATGTCATGGTTTAAATGATGCATATCTTTTAAGATTTGTTAGTCATTTTGTGCTTTGTTGTAAGACATTTATTTGACTAACAAAATTGGTACTAAGGTTATATTCTTCAAGGTCCGCTAATGGCAATGTTTACTCCAGTAGGAATTGCATCTTGGATAGGTGATTATTATAGCCATTTAAACATGTCTCCTTATCCAATTCCTGAAGGTGTAGAAGATTGTTTACCCATGTTTAAGCATGATGTGGTCCTGGTTGAGGAACATATTCAGAGATACAAGGACATTTTAAGTTACTTGCAAATTATGCATAGAGATGTTCCTTGTAGGTTGTTTTCATACACTTTGGATGAGGTTGCATTTGAGTGGTATATACACCTACCTTTAAGTTCTATCACTTCTTGGACTCAACTAAAGGAAATATTTCTTAGCCATTTTGGGAAACCAGGAGTTAGGGATTCCAACCAATGCCAACCATCCAATCTAACACCCTTGAATCAAACGATGTCTAATATAAGGAATCAAGGGGATACAAGTGAATATCCAAATGTTACAACCACCTTAGATATCATCCAAGAGGAAGAGATGAGTGGCTTAGAGTTATTGTTTACAAAGGAGGATTGGGATAATTATAGAAAGTTGAATTCAACCATTGATCCCATCATAGAAGCATTTGAGCTATCAAAAGTGGTTGAAAGTGAGTTTAAAAAGGAATCCATGGATGAATTTGAAGACATGATAGAATTTCATCACTTGTTTTTAGAAGATAATTATGATAATGATCAAGAAATCCAACATGAGCCAAGTCATGACAAGCTAGAAATAGAAGGCTTAGAGTCATTGTTTACAAAGGAGGATTGGGAAAAATATGAGGAATCATTGGTTCCTCATCTTCTTACTAATGAAATTCCTATTTCACTTGATATGCAGGACATTGAAAACGTTATATCTCACAAAAATTTTGCAATTCTTGTACAATTAGAGTATGGCATGCAACTTGTTGAAATAGAGAAAGTTTCAAGATTCAATCATTTTGAATATGAGTCTATTGAACACCTTACTGAAATAGAAAATGAAGAAATGGTAAATGCTTCTTATGATTCCTTTGTTTTGGATGAGGAAGAGGTAAAGGCTTCCCTTTCATTTTTATCTTTTGAAAAGGCGGGTTTAAATTCATATGATTATTTTGGAGAAATGCCATGGGTAGGTGAAAAGGAGTTAGAATTGACTTCTATGTTTCCAAATGATAAAAATGTTGCTTTACTCAAAATAATTCAAGTAGTTGATCAAGAGGACTCATGGTTTGGGTTTGATATTATTGATGATCCAAATGAAAATATTGCTTTATTTGAGAAGACTCAAGCAAGTGGTCATGGATATAGGTTTTTTGGCACATCCCTTAACCAACAAGAGTTATGGTTTGAAAATGATGGACATATTTTTGATTGGGTGCCTAATTTTGGTGTTTTTGAAAAATAGGTCATTGATGAAGGTAAAGGGATACATGATGATGATGAAGCCCATGAAGAAGAAGAAAATATCACAATGGCTCACCAAGTGTTGGTAAATGAAAATGTACAAAAGGTAGAATCTAACCTTTTGTGTCCAAACATCCAAGCTTCAGGTGAAAATTTGTATAATCATTTATTGGATTCAAATGCTATTTATGATGAAATACCACTAGAAGTGAATGAAGAATTAGAATGGATTTCTACTTATCCCACTAATGAGATTGCTTGGTTAAATGAAGGAGAAGTAGACATGCTTGAATTGTTAAATCAAGTTCATCAACAACTAACAATTGAATCTAGGATACAAACCTATAATGATCCTCATTTAATAGATGTCCTAGATGCTTGTAAATTGTTACATGAGTATGATTGGCCTAAAGACATGGATGATGAATGTGCTTTAAAATTTTTAGAAATAGCCTCCTATTTGAAGGAAATCATACATGCTTGTAAAAATGAATCTAATTTTGAAATTTGCTTCTCATTGAATAAGCAAAAGATTGTTGAAAATCATGTATTCGCTTGCAATTTTAATGAATCAAATTTTCAACATGGAATTGCTAATAAACTTGAATCAAAGTGGTTGTGTGAGAGAGGTAAGATGAGAGTTGTTGCATTGTTTGGTCTAATCCTACTTGGGTTGGATTTATGTAAAGCTTGGCATGAGTATCATAATACATCTCTCTCAAAGTGTGCTAATCATGTTTGGGATCCAGGGAAATGATGGTCCAAATTTTTGCATCATCTTGTATATTATTGTATATAAGTTTTGGTTTTCATGTTTTTTGCTTTGGTTTTCAGTTTTGGAATTTGTTTTAATTTTTTGTTTGGAGTTTCAGTTTGTATTAGAGTAGGTTTTGGGTTTGCTTCTAAATTTTGGTTTGTAAGTTTGAGTTTTGGGTTTGTCCCTCAATTGGTGGTTATGTTTTGGGATAGCTACTAATTTATGGCCTCTTGAAGGATGAATTGACTATCATATGGATTAAGGAAAAGAGAATAGAATTATTTAGTAATTTCTCCTAGATTTTGGGGACTAAGATAGTGAATTTTAGAACAATGAATCATTTGCTAAGGCTACACATGAACACATCACATTAAGGGGTATTCTTGGAATCTTGAAAAATGAAGTTATTTGGTTTGCAAATTAAGGCAAATTTTTTTGTATACTCAATATTTAGCCTTACTTGATCTCTAACCCAAGTGGCAGGTGAAGTTTGCAAAGCAATACAATGATGAATAAAAAAGATAAAAATCCAAATCAATCAAATGGCTTAGGGCATCTCCACCGGGGCTATAGATGCCTGGCTGGCAGTGGAGCAATGTTTATAAAAGAGGCAAATGCAAATTCATCTAATACCTGGGTGAGCAAGGCATCTCCACCGAGGCTATAAATGCCTGGTTGGTAGTGGAGCAATGCAAAGGCATATTCTTTCATGAGTAATATTTTTATAGCCTAATGCAAAGCGAGTGATGGATTTTGAATAGTGTCAAGAATGCTAGAATGAAAACACTTTCACACACTTAGCTAAAGCAATGGTTCATGTATTTTCAATTGAAGTTGTCTATCCCCATCATCTTTGGATGTTGTTGAATAGTTTTATTTCTAATCTTTGATTTATTGGGTTTCAGAACCAGAGATTCTAGGTTCTTCATCCAAAATGCTCAGGAGCATTTCCCAGCAGAGTCACCATTTGTTGTGGCCATTCCACAACTAGCCCCAAACTTGGGGACCCACCTTTAATTTTTGGAATTTTTGTTGAATTTTAGTTTCTTTGCATGATAATTTTGATAGGTTGGTGTGTTGACTAGTGTCTCCTTTTGGTTTCTTTTAAGTTGTCTAGTGCGTTGGTTAGGTTCTTTCTTATTTTTGTTATTTTATTGTTTTGGTTAGTTTTAATGTTTTGAATTAAACCAATTCAAACATTTGAAATTAATTAAATCAAATTTAAAATTAAAAAATGAGAGAAAACAAGTAAAATTTAAATAAAGAAAGAAAAGAAAATAAAAATAGAAGAAAAACTAAAAAACAAAAAAAAAACAAATAAGAATAAAAAATATATAATATAAAAATAAAATGAATAAAATAAAACAAAAGAATAGCATTTCTTTTTCTCATGGCACGCTAATATTTCTTTACATATTGGTTTGGTATTAATTTCTATGTTGACTTTATGATTTTATTAAAGTTAGTTTGAATTAATGCTTTATATTGATGTTAGGTAAAAAATTATAAACTTTATATTGATGTTGGCAGGTTTCTAAATAAAAAAAGGCATTATTTAATTCATTTCTGGAAAAAAAGTGTTATGGAAGAAGCATTTCATTTGGAAGATACTTACCAATTTATTATTGGCAAAAAACATTATGGAAGAAACGTTTCATTTAGAAGATACTTACCAATTTATTATTGGCAAAAAGCATTATGGAAGAAGTGTTTCATTTAGAAGATATTTACCAATTTATTATTGGCAAAAATCATTATGGAAGAAGTGTTTCATTTGGAAGATATTGTAGTTACAAAGAAGTTACGTGACTAAGCCAAAGGAAAAGGGGGTAAAATGAAATGAAGAGTTTCTTTTAGGGTTGGAAAGCTTTAAAAAGCCATGGAAGCAAAGGAAATAGGGGCTGGAATTTTTTGGAACAGGAGGCATGGAAGAAGATTAGAAGGCTATTCAAGCTAATGTGGAGCTAGTTTTCCCTCATTTTTGTGTGCAGAAAATAGATTTTGAATACAAATTTGTGTTTATTGCATATCTTTTCTCACATGCACCAAGTTTATTTAATGGTGTTTATGCATGGATATGGTTGCACCATTTCAATATTTGTATTGCATGTTTTTTTATTCCTTAGACTCTTGCCATAACCAAATTTTAGATTGTGTGAATGCAGGTCTAACCTGGTTATGTTTTTGTTTTCAGAATTTAACGTTTTTCTACAACATATGTTGGATTTTGTTTACAATAGTTTTTCTTTAGTCTTTTCCCTATTCTGGTCCATATTCTAGAATTTCAGTTTTATTTTTATTTTTTCCTTCTAACCCTAGCTTTTGTTATATTTTATTTTATTTTTATTTTTGTTCAAGTTCCAATCAAACACTCAAAGCCCTAAAATGCTATTTTGTTTTGCACAAAAAGAATCATTAATGAGGGTTTTGGAGTAATAAGAATACCCAAATAATTTTGTTCTTAAGGTTAATTAATTAAATTATTTGGGTGCATTTTCTTTGACTAAAGCATTTTATTTAAAGTTCCAAAGCAGATTTTTGCACTTCACAAGTCTTATCATTTTCTTGATTTAACAATGCAAGATTAAAAATCTGTTTAAACAATGCAAGACTAAAATAAGTTTAACCATGCAAGATAAAATGAATTGAAGCATCATTCAAGATTCACATTTCACATTTAGATTCAGTCACTTTATTTTCTTGTTTGGACAGAGCTTAACCATCCAAGATAAAATCAATTTGCATTCAAGGGAGGGATTTACTAACTCCAATATCATATTAAGGCAAAGATAAAATGAAGTGGTTTTCCACAACACTTGTTAATAGCAATATTTTAATCTGAAGATAAAAAGAATCTGCTAATAGCAAGTACGAACTTCTATTTCACATTAACGCAAAGATAAAAAATGAAGTGGCTTGCCACAACACTTGCTAACAACACATGTTAATCTTAAGTAAAATGAATCTGCTAACAACAAGTACTAACTCCAAATTTCATATTAAATCAAAGATAAAATGAAGTGGTTCACCACAACACCTGCTAACATAACATTTTAATTGAAGATAAAAGGTATCTGCTAACAGGGATTCGGGGATAAATCACTTTAACAAATCAGAAATAAAATGAGTTAGGATCAACTTTAGGCATTTATTCATCATTTTATTTATGCACATAAGGGAACTCAAGCCCTTTTAATTAATGAACAATAACAACATGGCAAAATCAAAGTAAAATCAACACAGGCCCCTTGTTAACAGTTGTTTGCAGGTCACTAAGGTATTCCTAGAATTTATTTTGATACATCTTCACAAGCACACAAGTCTACATTAAATAAAAGGAACCTTGGAGAGATTTTGATTTCTTTGCAAGAGAGGGTTTTCTAATCAAAATCCTAACTGTGAGTGTGGTTTTGCAATAGGGCAAAATTACCACTCAATAGATCTCAAGGAAGCCATGATTTTGACACCAATGTTAGCCACTCCTGATTTTTCGAAACCATTTATAATTGAAAGTGATGCTTTGGGAGGTGGTATTGGTGCAATATTAATGCAAGAAGGACAACCCCTAACTTTCACTAGTAAGGCATTATTGGGAAAAAATGGGAAAACCTAGCTATGAAAAATGATGGCCATCCTCCATGTTGTTAATCATTAGTAATCTTATCTCATTGGAAGGCATTTATCTATTAAAAAAATCATCAAATTTTGAAATATTTTTTGGAACAAAGGATAATTACTCTAGCTCAACAAAAATTGATTTCAAGATTGTTAGGTTATGATTATGATATTATTTAAAATAAAGGAAAGGAAAACATTATGGTAGATCATGTCAAATTGAGGATGACCCCAATTTCTTCCCCACGTCCCTAGTGGGTCTCCCAACTTCATAATAAGTAATCAAGGACTCATCCTTTCAATTGAAGGAGCAACTCTAAAGGGACCCCAATTCACACATCAAGTATTCATGGGATGGATAATTATTAAGATACCAACCTTACATTATGGCTTCCAAAAATTCGTTGATCCATGAGGATATCATAAAGGAGATGCATGCTTCACCCATTGCAGGCCATTTGGGTTTTTTGAAGACACATGAGTGAGCTAAACAATCATTTTAATGGGAAGGAATGAAAAAGTCATCAAATTGTTTTTGGCAGAGTGTGAGACCTTTCAACGGATAAAAGGGGAAATGGTTCATACTCTAGGAAATCTCCAACCTTTAACAATCCTAAAAAAATGTATGGACTAATATTTCCATGGATTTTATTGAAGGCCTTAGTAAATATGGGGGGAAAACAATCATTATTATGGTGATGGACCATCTCTCAAAGTATGGTCATTTATGTTCCCTTGCCCATCCTTACCATACCTTTACCATTGCTCAAATATTCATGGACTCTATTTGTAAACTCCATGGTATGCAAAAATCCATTATGTCTTACTGAGACCTCACTTTCATTAATAATTTTTGGCAAGAATTGTTTAAGTGCAAGAAATACAACTGAGAATGAGCTCAACCTACCATCCCCAAATTGATGGATAAATCAAAATTATCAATAAAAGATTGGAAATCTACCTTCGTTGTTTTACTTCCAAGCACCCAACATAGTGGGTTAAGTGGCTTCCATTTGTTGAATGGTGGTACAACACTTCATTTAACTTGGCCTCTAGAATGATTATTTTTTAGCCATTTTATGGATACCCATCTTTGTCGCCCTCATCATATGTTCCAAGAAAATACAAAGTTCAGGTGGTATATGAAACACTTCAAGAATGTACCTAACTCTTACAATAATTGAAGGATAATTTGGTTATGAATCATAGATAGATGCGACAATAGACTACTCAACACTATTTAAAGCATAGCTTCAATACATGCAATATGGTCCTTCTTTGATTCCAACGATACAAGGAATAATCAGTGCAACTTCATGCTCATCAGAAGGTAGCAACAAGGTTTTATGGATCCTACTAGGTATTATCGTGGATTTGACAAGTGGTATATAAGCTTGTGTTACCACCTTCTTCCAAAATCTATCAAATCTTCCATGACTCTCGTCTCAAGAAGGTACTCGACAACTGTGTTCAAGTCTAATTGACACTTTTAGAGTTGGATGATGAAGGTTTTATCATCTTAGAATCTGACAACATTTTGGACTGTAGAACCCACACTCTCCATAACCATACCATCACTGAAGTCTTGGTCCAATAGCAGAGTTTACAACAGGAAGATATCACATGGGAGTCTCTTTAGAAGCCTCAATAATATTTTCCTCATATCCAGCTTTGAGGACAAATATTTTGAAGGGGATGGGCATTTTAAGACCACATTCTAATATTATTAATAATTTTCCATTCATGTGGTATTGTAACAACCCACTTTCTTAACCCAAGGGAGAGAGCTATTTTTTTTCTCAAGGATTAACTTACAAAGAAGATCCAATATTTTCATATGTATAAGGCATAACCATCTTGAGTTTATTGTCGTTGTAGACGACACTCAAGTGGATAGGAGTGTCCAACCTATCATAATGTTTGGAATTCACTTTTCTTGTCTCACCATTAGAAAAGATGTCATTAGTGGTCCCCCCATTTTCCATACACTACCTTGTATGAGATAACTTGACCACGACATAGGGATTACCCTTTAAGGCCCATATCACTTAAAGGTGATGTCTATTCCCTAACCCTACATACTACCATCTATGTAGCATTACTATGGTGTGATGCCTTAGTGATTAGTTAATTTCATATACCCATGAAACTAAGACCATTACCACTTACCTGATAGTGATCGTGGCCACACTTGCCTACCCACAAGGTACCACCACCATACTACCTTATGACTAATCTAGTGGATTGTCCCATACCAATCCATTATTAATATTTTCCAAGCCTCACCATTGGAAATCGTCCAAGCCTCACTGCTAGGACCACCCAAGCCTCACCACTAGGGTATATCATTCACAATTACCTAGTTGAATTGTCTACCCACAACTCAACTAGGATTGGGTACATCTCAACTCTAGGAATTACTAATATGGCACTAATAACATGCCCAAAAGAAAACCCCCTTCCAACCCAAGGATCCTAAACAATATTTATGACTAACTCTCCAAAAGAAAATAGGGTGGTATATTATATCATACTCAAATTTAATAACTCAACATATTGATAAAGACTAAAAAATTCAAGTACCTCTTTCAGTTCATAACACTAAAAGTAGATATTTCCTTTATTTACATGAAAGGACGAAATCAACATCTAAAATAAATATAGCCATATTTCATCAATTAAATTATATTATTCTCTTCAATAAACACAACTTATCCAATTTACAATTAAAGATTTATTTCCAAAGAACTTAAAATAGAAGAAAACATTGATTCATCTTTCATCTTTTAATAAAATTTATTGATAATACTTCAAATATGTTTACAAGGATATCCATTCTTTATTCACAATCATTGCATAGCGTAACTTTTACACATGGAACATTTTAAGTATTTTTCATTTCCAAATACAATAATACATATGGATCACTAGTGACATATTCTTTGTCAAAGCCTTCACTTGATGGTTCTTCTCTATTGATTCTTTGAACAAATTATAGGTATCATGACAACTCTCGTTTGAATGAAAATGCAAGTCTAACATGCATCAAGCAATAAATCATTCAACAATGCAAGCTCATAAAAACATTCTTTCAAAACTTTCTAGCCATATAAAAGAGAAGCCCATACTTCTCTTACTTGGTTATGGTTCATCTAAAGCTCATACTTCCACTAAACCATATACCAAGATAAATTTATTAACTAGCTTGCTAATCTTGAAAATAAAGGTAAACAATCCATTGGAAATTATTTTAGAAATAAAAGTATCTATTACGTAATCTTAATACTTGACTATTTTTTTGTATACTAAATAAACCAATTAAAAATCTTTCCTATTTAAAAAAAAAGTTTCAAAAATACATAATAATAAAATGATTAAATAATTAAAAGAATGCTTCATATTGGCTACCTTAAAACCTTCTAGAGGTTCAAAATAATATATTACCCTTCCAAATTGAAATGTAAATTATATTATTTTTTCTTAAACCTCCAGTTAGTTTCATAACAAGAACTACTGTTGATAGCTTAATGATTCAAGCCCAAAGCACTATCAAATAACTTTAAATGAGATGTAAAACATATGTGCATAATTGATTTCAAATCCCTCCGTAGTAAAAATAATAGGGATTAAATAACATAAGACCTAATAAAGAATCCTTTTGAGCACTTTTAAAAAATTATCGTTATAGATACCCCTTACTTTGATTATTTTGAAGAGATGATTACAATGAGATAGGTCTCCTTTTAGGGTCTCAGTATGCTTGATACTCGAAAAGGTGTTGCTAGAGATACCCCTTAATTTTGACCATCTCAAAAAGACAATCAAAATGAGATGGATCTTCCACAGGAATCCTAATACACCCAACAAATTTTTATCAAGTTTGTAAAAAGAAAACAAGAAATATGTACCAGAAGACAACTGAAAAAATTGATAAAAATTACTTGGAGAAAAATAAGCAAACCTTATTGTCTAAGGGTCTAGAATGGCTTAATGCCCTACTATCATTTTTTTGAATTGCTACAGGAAACCAAGGTTGATGTTCTAATACCACTTGTAACAACAAATTCTAAAAATATAGCAATAATAATAACAATTCAATAATATGCAAAAGAAAACATCCATTAAAACAATAAATTAGATGGAATATCAAAAAATCAATAATGCAAGTAACAGAATTTCAAATTCCAAATCATTACAAATCCTAGCCACTCAGAGAGGGAAAAGTCTGATAGCCACATGGAGAGGATGAAGTTCCATATGCACAATAGAGGCGACTACAATTCAAGAATGAAAGATGATCCCAACAACAACATAACTCTTATTTATAGACTAAATCAATAATAACCCTAACCCTAATGCTCAAGGGCTAACTACCTTATCCTAAAACCCAAGCTAACAATAATAAAGATAACGACATGGCTATATTGGAGTCGTTACATAAGGGGGCACTATACAAGGATTCCTTTCTACAATTGCTTTTGCTATGGAAGAAAAAAGTAAATTGATGCTCTAGGCTCTTGTTTCTATGAATGTTCTATCATCAATGACACGTATATTTTCTCCTCTTCGATCTCTTGTGGGCCAATCTTCATGTTGTAATTATCTTATTAGAGAAAAATATCCATCACAATTTTGAGTTATGAGTGAAAGGTGTCATGTGTGCAAGTATGAGTTATGAATGAAAGGTGTCATGTGTGTAAGTGAAGAGTCATGAGTGAGAGGTGTCATGTGTGTAAGTGAAGAGTCATGTGTGATGTGTCAAGATTAGAAGTAGGAAGTTATGTAATTATGAGAGACTTTATCATAATGTAAGAATGGCATATGAAAGGTTGCATCTCTCGTAAGTTTGAGGAGAGCAAAAGTCAAGAGTATTGAAGAGTCTTATATAAAGTTATATATTGATGACAAAGCTCTATGCAATGTAATAAAGAAAGAGAATGATTTTGTATGAAGAATTTTATTATCAATAAAGTTTTTTTTGTGCAATATTGGTGTTCTTGTGGTTGAATGTGATTGTATGATCCTGAGAAATATTGACATGTGATATTTGGGCTCATTTGCTAACAGTGGTATCAGAGCCACTTTAGTAAGCCCTATCCAAGGTGGAGAGAGAGGAAGATATTGCGAGAAGAGATTGAAGGAATATTGGAGAATAGCTAGCACTAAAATTTGGCGTGAATCTAAAGGAGAGAAGACGATAAGGATATTAAACATGGAGATTAATGTTAGAATGACGAGTGTCAATTTGGAAGAGTGAGGAGAAGATTGAAAGGGAATGAAAGCTATTGAAATTTGAATGTGTGAATTGGATGTAGCTAATGGGAGAAAATTTGGAGATAAAGTTATCTATGAAAGAGAAGTATGAAAGGAGTAAGTTGATGCCTCATTTGAAGGTATATATTTATGGAATAAAGAGTTTGAGGATGTGAAACAGAGCAACATGTATATTTGTGCAACTTGGAGGAATGCGCAAAAGTTTGGAGTGGAGATTATGGCTGAAAGAATAATTGAACCTGAACGCGGCTAGAAGAACATTGACAAGCTTAGAACCTAAGCACGATCGAAAGAACATCAACAAAATGGAACCTGAAGAGTGAATCTACAGGGATGTTGAGCATTTGGAGCCTGAGTGAACATAGAAGAATTGAAGAATTTCATACGAGAGTAGAATGACAAATGACTTAGACAACATTTGCAACAGTAAAGGCAGTCCACACGTAACACTCAAAACGTTACTCAGAATAAAAACTGGAATGCGAGCATTTCATGTAATCATCTCTCGGATGCCCTAAAGCAGAATATAAGTTGAGAAAATATGGTACCGTATTGAGGTAACGTTATTGACTTCAAAATTATTAAGGGTGCATTAAAATTTTGGGCATATTATTTATTTTAAATAAATATTTGATTGAGATTTCAGGATTTATAAGGTATTGTTAATTAAAGAAACTAATTTGGGAGAAATAAGACATTTAAAAGGAATGAATTAATTAGGAGTTATAAGGAAATGAAATGAAAATTATTATTTGAATTTAAAGAATTGAAATTGTGAAATTGAGAATTAGGGAAACATAACAAGATTAAGAATTTGAAATTTGAAATTTAAATTTGGTTGATGAATATTTTTAAGAACGAAGAATTTGAAATTAAAAAATTGAGAGTTATAAAATGTGGAAAAATGAATTGAACTTGTAATTGAAATTGAGTGATATATGAGGATTTGAAGAAGAAGAAGATTATGAAATTGAAATTTAATTTGATTTGAAGGAATTTGATTAAAGTGAAAATTGCTTTGTGAAATTGCTCATGGAAGAAAATATCCAAAATGCATTAATGGAAGATAGTGAGGAAAAATTGTAAATTTTAAAATACTGCACACAAAGTATGATAGAGAATGATGGAAAACAAAAAAATGTAAAATTAGAGAGGGTTTTACAAACAATTTTCAATGAAGTCAAAGATCAACAGTTTGTAACACTTGAAGATTATCTAAGCACAAAACTGACTAAAGCAAGTGAAGACTCCAAAAATACTATTACAATACCTATTGATATAGGAAAAATAGCATATATGGCATTACTCTCTCTAGAAGCTCAAGTTGATAAAAAGGAAAAAGAGTTATTGAATATCAAATAATCTGATCAAAAAATTGACGACAATAAGAACATGAACATTGAAGGAAAATATCCAAAAGACATGAAGTCATCTGTAGGTAGCAAATCCACCTCTCAGAAGAAGAAATGATCCTTGGATTTGCACAGTTATGTTTATTTTTGCTCAATTTTGATTGAAATGTACAAGTGTCAAAATGTACATGCATGAGCAAAATGTACAAGGTTGCAAATGTACAATGTGAAATGCTAATGAAATTGGTTGAAATGTACATTTGGGGTGAATTTGATAAAAATCAAATTGGACCTTAGTAAAACCTTGTAAATAATTGTTTTAGAGTTAGTTCAGGATGGCAGTTGTAAGTAATGCAATGTCTTAGAAACCGCTTTGGAACGATCTGGGCATGCATTATATAACCCCCCATTTTTTTTTTGGTTGTTCATTCATGTTCGTTCATAATTGAAGTTGTTCATTGATAAGTCTGTTCATAGAAGTATTGATTGTTCATAGTAGAATTATTGTTCACTATGAGGATTGTGATTAATGTGGAGCATATGTGTACAGGAATACATATAATCTGAATATGACAACAATTCTCCTTATTTCCTGGTCTTTGTGAATTCCATTGTACATTCTGGTTGTGATAGGTTAAGTAGTGAATGACTGGATGCATAACTTGCTATGTTATTTGGATGGAATTGCATTGTGAATGATCCTGGTTATCCTACAGACTTGGTGTGGAGAATATAATTGATTATATGATGATTATGGTCATACAAAGATGTTTCCAAGCAATTGTATGATTTCTAGAATTATCTTTGATGATTACAATTCATTGCTAGTGAATAAGGGTTTGCATGTTGGAGACTAAGTAAGGAATTGGCATAAATAAACATCCCAAAATCTGTCTTGGAAGGATTGATTGTGCAGGCCGATAGATCTGAATATTAGTTGCAGCAAGGGTTCATACAAACCGTACAAGTGTTGTACCAAATCGTACAAACTGATCGTTTACCCGATTTGGCAACAAAGTTGCAAGATAAAACCTACCAAATAAGGAAATATTGCTAGTTTGGGGAAATCGATTACAAAACTGATCGATTTAACTTACAAAACCTGTTCCAGTGATTTGGCCAAGTACTAAATCGTACAAGGTACAATTTTGTACGATTTGGTGATAGTACAAGTTGTTTTGGTATATTGACATAGTGTACGACAAAGATTGTACAAGTTGTACTATTTGTGTAACTTTGGTAATCATTCCTAGATCTTCCAAATCACCTCCCCTTCCAGGAATACTACACCCTAACATCTACATCATCAAATGACGACAAGAATCATAATAAGCAATGCACAAAATTAGTTGACAATGAATTTGAAAATAGTGAATCTTTACATTCTAAATTTGATAACAAATCAAAAAGTAGCAGAAACAATAATTATGAAGAATCAGAATCATATTATTGTGATGATTTGTTGAGAAATGTGAAAGGAGCAAGAAATAACTCAAAGAAACAGAAGAAAAAGACCAAGACCAAGGAAAAGAAGCACAAAGCAAAGGGTCAAAGAAAGAGGAACAAGAGTTGAAGATTGAAGGCAAAAAGCCTTCACACTAAATAATGTAATATGAGGGGGTGTTAGTTGTATTACATTATTTGGTACCTCGAGTACCATTGTAAATATTTAAAAGTGAGTTTATTATTTAGTATGTGTCAAGGTGTGAATGTGTCTTGTGTTATGTAATCAAGTTTGAGTTATGAGTGAAAGGTGTTGTAAGTGAAAAGTCATGAGTGAGAGGTGTTGTGTGTAAGTGAAGAGTTGTGTAATGTGTCAAGATAAGAAGTAGAAAGTTATATAATTATGAGAAACTTTATCATAATGTAAGAATGGTATATAAAAGGTTGTATCTCCAAGAGTTTGAGAAGAGCAAAAGTCAAGAGTATTGAAGAGTCTTATGTAAGGTTATATATTGATGACAAAGCTCTATGCAATGTAATGAAGAAAGAGAATGATTTTGTATGAAGAATTTTTATTATCAATAAAGTTTTTATTTTGTGCAATATTGGTGTTATTGTGGTTGAATGTGATTATACAATCCTAGGAAATATTGACCTGTGATATTTGGGCCCATTTGCTAACAAAATGTGATATGGACAAGTAATCATGTTACAAAAGAATAGCATAAAATTAATAAAGTAATATATTCATGCAATGCAATACTCTATAGTAGAGAAAAACATCAACATAAAAGAAAATCAACTCATACATAATGATATACTAGTTAAGGCACAAATATATTTTTCTCCAATGTCTACAACATAATATGAAAATACATGGTTGATCTTGCATACAAGCATATCATGAGCATACTTGTCACACTCGTGGAATGGATGCAATGGTGGTTGTATCCAAGGTGAATGCAACCAACATACCCATCTAAATACCACTCTTAACAAAAATAAAATGCATTTCAAACAACTACATACAAATCATGTTATTAATGCATCTTATTCTAAACATACCAAACAAAAAATATAACACCGCTACTCGAAATGCTCGACATCAAGGCTCATGACTTCAATTTATGTCCATCTACATTGTCTGACTTGAATCAAGATGCCACAACCATTTTAAGTATAAAGATAATTTCCTTAACCACAATAATATTGTCCTCTATTGTTCAAGGTGTTGGGCGCACTTTCAAAAGTACAACACAATTTCAAATCCCCAATGTGTTATAAGGCAACCAATTCCTATGGATATTTATGCGATAGGGAGACATGATTATGTGGTTATATTGTGATATGAGAAGGATAACTTCAACCCAAAATCTCTCTTCCCTTATCCTTAGTCTTAGCCTTGGAACACCATCTCTTTGTTGTTCTTGGGTGATACCTAAGTCTTCACATATAGTTTGCTATGGGACAAAGATAGTCCTAAAGGATTCCTCGTTCCAAGTTTTTTCAGCCACAAAAATATAAGCTTTAATTTTTCTATAAACCTGTAAATAACACAACCTTTAATAGAATTGTCTCCCTTCAACCATTGCTCCATTTATAAAAGATTCATATTTTCCTGCCTTATGTTTACAATTTTGAAATATGATAATATTTGTAGCAACAATTCTGATACTAGTCGATTAGTTGTCCATATTGGCACAGTTAACTCAAATGGTGGCATCTTTGATACTAGTTGTGATGTTTTTCCCTCATCAATCTATTCATAAGCCAATAAGAACTTGTGTAATGTCTTTCTATGATAGCACATATTCTTCGACTTGAGTAATATATAGGTACCATTGAAGAATTATATATGTATAAGTACACAACACTCTATTAGTGACTAGGGGATCGGACATGCAATAATTGCTTCTTACCCCACTTTCTTTTCTAATAACATTCTAATGGTGCGAAAATCTCCTCAACAAAAAAAATCGGTGCATCTTGCTTATTGCCCATGATTGGAAGGCTTGAAAAGCTTGTAAATAGTACCTACCTCGTTGGTGGAGGTAGGCATTTACCATTAATATTTTACCATCACATCATATTCATATGAAATAAATTCTTCGAAAATCCCCACCTCTATTTTAAATATTGATATGGGAAATACTTGTGGATGCTTAACAAAAGTGCCAAGTGTAACAACCCAACCAAACTCGACCAGAGGTAACTAAACTTAACCAAAGGTAAAAAAGAAAAATTGATAACCTATTGAGTTTCCACCTCTAAGGATTTTTTTGTCACTGCAAACAACCCTCAAGTGGACAAGAGTGGCCAAGTCCCATAATCAAGCTTTAGTAATCTCGTCTTTCTCACACTCTTACTCGGTATGAGGCAATAGGATCAAAGTATAGGGGTTACCCTCTAAGGTCCATATCACTTAGATTGGGACGCCTTTTCCCAATCTATCATGTTATCTTCATGTAGAATCATGTACCCAACTACTTCATGATAACATGTAATATTTTCATAGCATATATGCCTTGGTGCTTAATTATTCCCATCTACTCATGGGTTTAATTAAGGCCTTTGCCACTTCTCTACCATTAGTCATAGCCAATCTTGTTAAATTAACCATAGTTCTCCCTGACTTCTAACTTCCTAGATACTCCCTTAACCATAGTTCTTTATCAAAGAGAAAAGAAAAGTAAACTTTAAAATATCTCTTTTTCTTTACTAAAATAAATTTCATCTAAAAAGCATTTATAAGTAAATTAAATAAAAGGACTATTAAATCCCCACAAACTTGAGTAATAACACTTCAATGAAGATATACATTTTCCTTTTCTCAATATAAGAGACTTATCTTTAAATAAAAGAACTATTAAACTTTACAGCATTAACATCCTTAGAGTGTAAATAAGATAATAATTCTTTGAACACTTGTACATAAGATCAAATAAATTAAAACATAAGTTGAAAAAGTCTTCAATAAAAGATAAATATAGCACTCGTGAGCCAAATAAATATCGGGCATAAAATACACCCATACAATCCTTTCTTAAAAGAGGCTTTATCTTAATAATCTTTCAATATGAAAAGTGAATAGCAAAAGAAATCATCTTCCAGTGCTAATTTTCCTATCTTCATAAATATAAGGTTCTGACTTACATTTATACAGATCAAACATGTCTGACCACATTTATTATATAGACAAATCTTCGTTTAATAAAAAATAGGCAATTACACATTCAATAGTGTCTTCTCACACGAATCCAATTTAATTTGGTTCTGCAGGCACTTGAGTAATTTAGCATTACGATGGCTCAGGTCATAAATGCCTCCTTCACGATCCTCAAGGCAGTTTGGTGACTTTCAAGGATCAAAACGACTTGAGTATGCTCTATGCAAACTAAATGCATTGGTGTAATGATGTTTCTAATGTAATCAAACCAAGCTTAACACATACATATCCAGTTCTTTTTCTATTACCAAATCAAATACAAACTAAATGCATTGATATAACGACGTTTTCAATGTAATCATATACATATCCGGTTTGATCCCTTTAATTGAATATTACCAAGAAGAAGGAGTGAGCAGCGATGAGCGGGAAGGTAGCGGCGGGAGGGCATGGGAGCGGGAGCGCCAGCACTGTGAACCTGGGCACCGGCAAGTTGGAGGGCCGCAACAAGGCGGAGGGAGGGCAGTCAGAGAATGGAGGCTCGACGGAGTTACCCGAAGATGGAGGCAGACGCGGGAAGGATCCGCCTGACAAAGGGAGAGACTGCCAACAGAAATCGTATGCAGAGGCAGCGGCTTCTGAAACCCCAAATGGTATTTTCACTAAGGACCTCTTTCCGTCCGGGGATGAACTGGACATCCCGGAGGAAATCCTATCAAGTTTCGTCGAATTTGAAAAATTTACCCTAATCGGGAAGTTTATTGGAGGGCGTCCCGATATGGAGACCATCCGCAGGTGGGCGGCAGAAAATGGCGGACCTCGGGTCATATGGAGCTGGCTGCCCTATCTCGGGGTTTTTTCGCAATTAGGCTGAATAATGCGGAGGATTACTGTAAAATTTTGGCTGGGGGCCCTTGGTTTTTGGGACGCAGGAGTCTCTTTCTCAAGAAGTGGGGGATGGATTTTAACCCCGAAACCCAGAGTATTAATATTGCCCCAATATGGGTTAGGTTGCCGAACCTTCCCCTTTTCTGCTGGCATGAAAATGTTATCAGGGGTATCGCCCGTTCCATTGGTGAGTTGGTCACCATTGACCCTCCCACTCGGGCCCGATCCGGATTTGTCCAAGCTCGCTTCGTGTCCTGGCGGATTTGGAGGCGAACCTTCCATCCTGAATCACTCTTCGGTCTGGAGGCTCCATTCTTCATAAGCAAGTCATTAACTACAAAAATAGACCGGCCTTTTGCCCCCGGTGCAGTTCCCAGGGGCATCTTCAGTCAAATTGTCCTCTTCAAAAGCCGGGGATGAAGGGTGCGGCTTCTGGCAACCCCCCGGAGCAAGAAGGAAAACAACCGAAACTCCCTGTAGCGACAGTGCCTAAGTCTCCAGATCCTTCTGGGGTTCTCCCCGAGTCGGACGTCATTCTGTGCAATGCAAGTTCCCAACCAGAACCTCAAGTGGAAAAGGATTAGTCTCCTTCCCGTATGTCTGCTCAGGCTGATTCCCCTATTTGTCAAAACCGAAAACCTCCCGAGTCCCTGCTGGAACAAGTATCTGTTGGGCAAGAGGGACGAACAACATGGCAACATTAGTCCGCGAAACACTAGAAGCCGGAAGCAAGGGGTGGATTTCGGCTGTGAAAGAAAACAGGGGCGACCTCCTAACAAAGAAAGAAGGGATAAGGAAACGGCAACAAACATTGCAAATGGATCCCAGCGGTTGCTTTTTCAAGAAGATTCCGACTCCCTGGTGGGTGATTCGCTCTGTCCCAAAACCTCCCATCCAACAAGGAAAGGGAGGCAAGAAAGTCTTTAAAATGTCCAGATGAAAATCCTCTCATGGAATGTGAGAGGTCTTAACGGAGCGGCCAAACGTAGGGTGGTGGCCGATCTCCGAAAGAAGTCTAACCCATCCATCCTCATTTTGCAGGAGACTAAGTCTGATGCCTCTGCCTCTATCAAGGTTGCCAGGGCCATTTGGGCCAAGGCCAAATTCCTTTCCGATCCTCGCAATAGGTTCCGCAGCGGTCTCATGGTGTTGTGGGACTCTGACAAGGTCGAGGGTAGTCTTCTATCGGCTTCCAGCAGGACTATCAATGTCCTGTTTCACTCCAAGGTTGATAATTTTTCATGGATTTTGACCAATGTTTACGCCTCGAACTCGCTTCGGAGCGAACTGAGTTGTGGAAAACCATCTCTCTTATGAGGGAAAGTTTTAGTGACTTCCCGTGGGTTGTGGGAGGGGATTGCAATTGCCCTCTTCATCCCTCTAAAAAGAAAGGAGGCGCTGAGCTGGCCAGCCATAGCATGGAGGATTTCAGAGATTTTGTTTCGTCCAATAATCTGCTTGACATCGAACTTAAGGGGGCGTCCTTCACCTGGAGCAACAGGAGGATTGGGAGCAATCTCATCCAGGTCAAGCTCGACCGGTTCCTCATTTCCCACGAAGCTATTCCTTTCCTCGACGCTGCAACTCTCTCAGCTTTGCCAAGAATCGGGTCGGACCATAATCCCATTCTGTTAGAGGTCACTGGCGGGCCTAGGTTTAAGATCCCCTTCAGATTTGAGTCCATGTGGATTTCCCACAAGGATTTTAAACAGTTGGTTTCGGAATGGTGGCAGGTGACGGTGGTTGGTTCAACGTCCAAAACACTGGCCCTAAAACTTAAGATGATTAAAAAGAACTTAAAGGCGTGGAATAAGGAGGTTTTTGGCAACATTTTTTAGTCTAAAATGTCCATCTCTAAGCACTTGAAGAGTTTAGAGGAAAATATGGACGTCGAAGGGTATTCTAAAGGCCTCAGACAGGAGGAACAGAGCCTCCTGGTGGACTATCATTCCATTCTTGCCAGTGAGGAAACGTTTTGGCGTCAGAAGTCCAGGGATCTTTGGCTGAAGAGCGATGATTCAAATTCGAAGTTTTTCCACGCGTCTACCATGAGACACAGGGGGGCCAACAAGATCAGACAAGTGTTGTGTAAGGATGGGCGCACTACCAGGGAGATTGAGGAAATTCGAAGCGAAGCAGTCGATTTCTTCCAGGATTTGTTGGGTGCTCCTCCTAATAGCGTCCTCCAAGTTCATAAATCCTTGCTTGCTAATTTCCCTACCAAGGTCCCCCATGAGGCAAGTATTAAACTCCTGGAACCTTTTTCCCATTCCGAGATTAAGGATGCTCTTTTTTCCATGCAACCAGATAAGGCCCTCGGGCCTGATGGGTTCCCCCCGATTCTTTCAAGTTATGTGGGATGTTGTGGGGCCTGATGTCTGCGAGGCTATCTTAGAAATCCAAGCATCAAGATCCATCCATCCAAAGCTCAACTCTACCTTCCTAGCTCTCATTCCTAAGTCGCCCGCCTGCAAAAGTTTTTCTAACTATCGTCCCATAAGCCTCTGCAATGTTTTCTACAAGATTCTTACCAAGACCATTGCCAATCGTCTGAGATCCCTCCTCCCCTCTTTGGTAGGTTCAGCTCAGGGGAGCACCGTTAAGGGTAGAAACATCCTTGACGGCGTCATTACTATTCACGAAACCCTCCATACTGCCCAATGTTCCAAGAATGTTGCGCTTTTCCTTAAACTAGACATGAATAAAGCTTTTGACAGAGTGGACAGGAGGTTCCTCTGTGCTGTCCTTTGCAAGTTGGGCTTCCATCATCACTGGATTGACCTTGTGAACAGTTGCATTTCCACTCCGTCCTTTTCTGTGTTGATCAACGGGTCCCCCGTTGGATTCTTCCAGAGTGCTCGCGGCCTCAGACAAGGTGATCCTCTGTCTCCTATTTTATTCATTCTTTTGGCAGAGGTCCTTAGCTGGTCTTTGAATGAAGCCCTCCGCCGAAGCAAGATTTCTGGCATTCTGCCTACTTCCGGAGTTGATCCCGTCACTCACCAACAGCTTTGTGGATGACACGCTCATATCCACTGGAGCGTCTGTCACTCAGACCAAATCTATCAAGCGCATTTTGTTCCGGTATGAGAAGGCTTCTGGCCAAAAAGTTAATTATTTGAAGAGCAAAATTTATTTTGTTAATACCCCTCTGCGTAGGCAAATTCGCATTGCCAGAATCCTCGAATGCACTATTGATTCCCTGCCTGCAACTTATTTGGGGTTGCCGCTAGTTTGCAATGGGCGAGGGGATGGGAACATCTGGAATTCGATTTTGGAACGGCTTCATAAGAAACTCAAGCACTTGGAAAGGCAAATTGCTATCTCAAGCTGGGAAGGCAACCCTCACCAAAGCCTGTCTTCAAGGAATTCCCACCTATTTCATGTTTGTTTTCATGCTTCCTGTGTTTATCCATTCCAAAATCGAGCAGATTCAAAGGAATTTTCTCTGGTCCGGCAGCGAAGAAAAATCCAAAATTCCTCTGGTGGCGTGGGATAAGGTTTGCCTTCGAAAGGACCAAGGGGGCATGGGATTGAGAAGATCCAGGCTCATGAACACTGCCTTAATTGCCAAACATGCTTGGAGAATTCTTATTAATGCACCGGCGGAATGGGTCAATATAGTTAAAAGAAAGTATCTTGGGGAAAATTCTCTCCTGGAAGCTGAGTCTCCTCATGAAGCTTCGGCTTTCTGGAAGACAGTGCTTCAGGACCGTTCGGTGATTAACAGGGGTGATCGTTGGATCTTGGGGGATGGATCCATGATCCTTTTTTGGAGAGACAAGTGGGCTACAGATGAAGCTCTCGCTGTAAATCAGAACTTGGCTGGCTTGAGGGCCCAGATTGATCCAAACAGTCATCTCAAGGTTTCGGATTGCATTGACCGGAGTTCCCTTCCCCCTCGGTGGAAACTTCCGATGATGGATGGGTTTGATAATGAGGTGAATTTCTTGTACAGTGTCCTCCAATCGGTGTTAATTCCTTCGGTCATAAGAGAAAACAGAATTATTTGGAGCAACACACAGGATGGGAAGTTTTCTGTTAAGTCCGCTTATGATCTTCTGTCGTGTGAGGTCGCTCGTGGACCCCCGGTGGAAAGCAATTTGGAGGAAAGGGATTATTCCTAAGATAAATTACTTTGCTTGGATTGCCTTTTATAACAAAGCCCTTACCATAGACAATCTCCACAAGAGAGGCCTTGCAATTCCCAACAAGTGCTATCTTTGCTTAGCTAACTGTGAAACATCCGATCACTTATTTTTGCATTGCCCCTTTTCCCATTCGGTCCTAAGCTGTGTGTTGTCTTCCTTCCAAGTTCTCTGGTGCTCCCCTCGCTCCCTTAAAGACGCCTTCCTCCAATGGCCCAAGCCCTTTAAGAATTCTAAGCTTTGATTCCTTTGTGAGGCTGCCTTTCACCATTCCATCTGGCAAATTTGGCTGGAGCGTAATGCTAGAGTCTTCGGCAAGATCCCTAGAATGGCTCCCTCTATTGCCCAGCGGGCCTTATCCTTTGCTGTCGAGAATTCAAAAACTATTCCCAGCTCCCGCCCTCACAATCCTTGGGAGGCAATTATTTTCAAAAGACTGGACCTTGGCTCCTCTTCCAGAGTTGACTCAGTGAATGGCCGCAGGGAGGTCACTTGGACCAAACCTCCTTTGGGGTGGATCAAACTTAATTTTGACGGGGCTGCTAAAGGCAACCCGAGGCCCGCTGGTTCCGAGGGGCTTGTCAGGGACCATAATGAGAAGCTGATCTTAGCCTACTGTGAAAATTTGGGCCCTCAGACCAATCATTTTGCCGAAGCCCGTGGTGTGTTGAAAGGGTTGCAAGTCATATTGAATGATCCTAGGCCTTTAATTATTGAAGGCGATTCTCTAAACATTATCAACTACCTTCGTGGCTCCAAAGACCCGTCGTGGCGGGTCCTAAATATCATCCTCGAGGCTAGGATGCTCCTCTCTCGGCGCGCCAGGTGGGAGGCGAGGCACATCTACAGAGAAGGTAACCGGGTGGCGGATCACTTGGCCAACAAAGGACTGATGACCACGTGCCCGGTTGTTTGGCGTTCTCGTTTCCCAACCGAGGTGGACAGTTTGGCCAAGGCAAATATTCCCTCATGATGAAGAATTTGTATCATAGGTCTTTGATATATTGTCTTCGGCTATTATTCTGTTTTAATGTATTTCAAGATCAAGATTTCCAGGACTGTCCGCGTCTTCTGGGGCCCTCGGGCATTTTGTATTTCCCTGTCTTTTTTACGAACTGCTCTATTTACCCAGCCATCCGGCATGAAATATCTTTTAGCAAGGCTGATTTTGTACATAAGGTTTTGGGATCATTTATAAAAACCCACAATTAATCTATTATTATAATTACCAAAAAAAAATATATATATACATATCCGGTTCGTTTTCTATTACCAAATCAAATGCAAACTAATTGCATTGATATAATAATGTTTTCATCGTAATCAAGTCAAGCTTAACATATACACATCTGGTTCTTTTTCTATTGTAAAATCAAAGTTCCTATGGTAATTCAACCATAAATACAGTATCTTTTACTAGCGTTTAGCACCGTATACAAATAAGCTATTCAAAAGAAATCACTGCCCTACATAGCAATCATTTAAAAAAACAAGAACATCATGCAACAATAGTGGAGTTAAGGTAAATCAAAAAGACAAACAAGAAGCATTGGTGTGCAGCAAAATGGTTTACAAGGCAATGATAAACTCGAAACACATTGAGCCGAAGGTGCAAAAAACAATAACGTTTTGGCACGGCAAAATTATCAAAAATAATTATAATATCAAGTATGACATATAGAGCAAGGGTTTGAGGAAAAATGAATTATGACGTGGAGTAAACCGAGCAAACTACCAAGGAAGCAATACAAACAGAAACATTAAAACGAAGCATACAAATTTATTAAGTCACTATAATACAAGGTAAATAAATACCAAATCAAGATAATTATTATTATCTGCAATCAAAAGATTACCTGAGAAAACGTCTAGCGTAAATGGAGAATCAAAAAATATAAATTTACAAAGTCGAACGATTGCTTTCAGAACAACAATATCTTCAATAAAGGCAATAATCAAAGTAATTATATGCATTAAACAACCGAAATGCGACGTATAGTGAACGAGTACTACGTAGGCAAAACATTCAAAATAGATAAGAATTAAAGGATTAAAAAAATACAACAATTATAATGATGCACAACATAGACGCAAAACATAAATATAGACGCAAAAGAGTCCAACCTAGTAGAGATGCATCTGCACTTCCTTGCAATGCAATCCTTTAAACTTCCTCCACTCTCCACTTTTCTCTCAGTCTTCTTTTTCCCCTCCCCCTTATTCGGTAATTCTTTCCTTTTTATAAGACAATTACACGGAAGGGTGGCAAGCAAGTGTATTGACATTCATCTAGCCAGCTAATGCTCTCTTTCCCCCGCTAGATGGATATTATACAAAATATTTTTTTTCCAAATAAAAAGAAACGTTCTTCTATTAAAATTATCATCCATACTTGATTCTTTTATTAAAAGGAAGGTGCTTTTTCTTTAATTATATTTTCTATATATATATATATATATTATAAAAAATCATTTTATACTTTTTTTAATTTATTAATCAGACAAAGATGCAAGAATTCAAATCTTAGGCTAACATGAAATTTTACTCATATACCTCCAGCATCTCATCTTACACAAGTATTCCGATGATGACAAATGTCATCACTCACTTGTTAAGAATAGCTCCTGAGCATTAATAGCAATTTACATGCACGTTGGAGGGTTATGAAACCAAACAAACAAATGCATCTTATCTATATGAATGCAACTATATGAGGGGTTTATTTACCCCTAAGCCATTTGGTGAGACCTTTCACTATTGAGTGAAAGTTCCACCACCATCATTTCCCTTTTGTTCTGCTCTTTGAGAAAACATGTACCTGCAATACAAAAATACATCAGCAGAAGGCATTTTTAATAACAATATGGCCCATTTCGGGGAGGGTCGCTACACCAAGCCTCATGCATTTCCAATTGCATCTGAATTGTTGAACTCCATCTAATGTCCAGACTCCTTTGCATTTTGTAGTTACCACTCAAGATAAATCTCTTCCCTTGCAGCAGGATATTTCTGTTTGATTGACCACGTGAGTTCCAGGAAGTGTTTTTAGTGTGAGCCTTTGATCTTATATCTAATGCCTTCGAGAGGTTGGAATATCTTCTGACATTTTCAAAAGTCGCAAGCAATTGCAATTTCTCTTGTTCATTTATTGGTTGTAGACAATCTATTTGCTTCTCTTCTTTCAAGTATTCCTTGCCCCAGAGAAAAGTGTTTTTATTCCTTGCTTCTCTCAAATGATACATCCTCTAGATTTTCTGGAGGATGTATCCATGTCTATCATCAGAAGATTTGTCTCCTCTTCCTTGCACTGGGTTGGTGGCCAATGTGCCAGGGTTTAGTTCTAACAATGCTCATCCGAAGTCTCAGTCTCTAAATCCATTTAAGGATTCTCTGAACACTGTTCTTGCTTCTGCAAGTTAAGAACTTCAAACAGATTTGTCAGAACATGATTATGTGACTTTGTCTTGTTATACTCTGTATCCCTTCTGGCATATGATTGAGGATGTTTAGCTTCTGAATTTTCTTTTGTTGGTGCAAATTTTGAAGGACAGTACTAAATTGGCCAACTCATTTTCTGATTATGCTTTATTTGTCCTTGTGCAGACGACATCCTTTTTCAAAATGACCATAGTGGTAACAAATATAACATCTAAAAGGAATTCTCCTAGTCTAGGGGTTGCTTCCATAATAACCCTCCTAGTTCCAATGAAGTTTGTCTGAAAGGGGTTTTACCATAACTGTACTCACCCAGATTCTTGCATAGTTCAAGGGAGATTGATTAAGCAATTAGTATGATAATTCGATGCATTCACGTATGTTGTTGCCTATTCTTCTCCAAAATGCTTAGCCCTCAAATGAACTCCAAGGAAGATGTAGGCAAACCCAAATAGGCAGTGTACTCAGCAGCTCATATAATGTACACCCCTAGTTTGGAATTCTAGATGTGTAGGAGCACTGTAATTTTTTCCAATACTGACAATGTTTGATATCAATAGATAATGTAAGTTTGTATTATTGATAGAAGTTATAACGTTTGATAGTTAGTTTCAACTAAACAATTATGACAATATGTGACTAGATCAAGAGGCCTTAACAATTGCATAAACAAGCAATGACATTATTAAATCTGTTATTGTTTCTATCAAATAATGGACTGTTGTAGCAAACCACTCACGTAATGGTTTCAACATAGAACAACATTCATTTGAGATTCCAATGAAATATCAAGCATAAAATACCTTGGAACACCAAGAGAAAATTCTGTTGCAAAAAAGAGTATGAATGTTTTGGGTACTGAAGCAACTGGGCAGCAAGCTCCTTGTCTCAGTCCTCTCATGGGCTTGCCGAATCTCATATGATATTCAAACCCTTCCCAAATCTGATCAACCACTGACCACTGGAACTTCCTCTTTGATTTATTTCAATGAAATAATACTGTTCTCATCACATAATAACCTGCAGCAGTGAGAAAAGTCATGCCCAGAACTGAAAATCAAACCCTCATGTGCCCAGAACTATGGTTGTTGTTATAAAATTAATCCCTAAAGCAAACATTCACCAAAGGACTCAAACATCATTGTCCTATATGCAAACGTTTCTCAGAGAAAACCCAAAACCAATTGCTGATTGCTCCGAGTGTTATGATCAAAAACATGGTATGGCACATAAAATAATCCCCCCAACTCTTTTAAATCTCAAAAACACCCTTCAAGGGTCACTTAGGGCAAAGGATTTCAACTCAACAATGCCCATAAAAATATCTCCAAACCCTAATATAATATTTGATGATTTGTGCGGCAGCTTGGGATGAAAATGAAACAGCAATGATGTCTTCTTCAGCAATAAAATCCCTGCAAAAACTCAATACAATAATTGATTGAAGGCTCAGCCCTTCAGAAAATGGAATTCGATGTGATATGTCGGAATCCCAATATGAAGCTCAATAACTCTATGTGGAAACCCCAGCTCCAGAGTTCTGAATAATGAAGCACAATCCTAACTTTTGAAATGAAGCCAGCTATATAAACATCTAGGGGTGATCTTTCACACCCAAAAATGCTCAAATCTGAAGGAGGTTTCTGTCCCCCAACAGCCCAAAGAGCCGGTATGCCCCTTTCACATCCATAAAGTGATTTCATAATATAAAGTCATTAAATAATAAATCACTTTAATGAAATATAACTTCACACATTAAAATACTGGACCTCTGCTCCTCAAAGCAACAATCCATGAATGGTTATGGATACCCATTTCACCGAAGAATTATACTGTGCTGAAGTCGTCATCCAAAACCCTAAAAACGGACACTGCTAAAAATAGCAAGTCCGGTCAAATGATCTCCAAATAAGCCCAAACGACCGGCAAACATGAGCTCTCTGTAAGCTAATGAAGATAATAACCTCTCCAGATGGCTCCCCAACAACTGACTTAGCCTACGGGAGCTCGTGTATAGGCTAATCTCCCCGGTACACTGACTGCCTAGAAGAGGGGACATTACAGCTCATCCATGGCACAAGAATCAAGGGCTCAGTTTTTCATGAACAATCCAAATTTTTGGTTGTAGAACCAGCAATGTCAATGGAAGATACTGTACTCCTCTTTAATGGAGAAGATTACGATGAAATATCCTCTTGGCATCTTGAGGATTTTGCACTGTCCATCAGTTTCTGTTGTTCATGGAACCAAGCCTTAAGAAATTTTGGTTCTGGGTAAGTACCCAGGAATCTACATATCAAATCTTTCCCTTGCAAAAGCAGTATCGTCTCTATTCGGTAAATCTACCCTCAGTAGATTTTCCATTCATTTGCAGCAACCACTCTTCACTTTTGCTGTGAAGGAAGGTTCAGCAGTTACTTTTTTAACATGCTGCAGGGGAAATCAGAACAAGACTTCTCAATGGTTGAGATTGCCTTCCACAGCTTTCTTGAGAGAAGTGGAGAAGTTGAAGACAAGGTCATTCCTACTCTTGAGGGCCTATGAATAAAGTGCAAAAGCTAACAAATCCACAGATTTTGTATGCTCTCAAAAAGCAAGAGGATTATGAGAAGAGTTACTTCATTGCAGCTCTCTTGAGTCTAAATTTTTCAAGTCTAGCCAGCACAGATCCAATTTTTGGGCTTATAATAATTTCACCAAATTCATCCTCTTAGAGTCCATAAAACTGCAGATTATAAGGAACATAGCTCTTTTAATCAAATTCAAGTTTGTCTCCCCAATTTAACCTCCCCAAAATGTAGCTCTAGTATGTAGGACAAGGCATATGACAACCCTTTTAAATGGGCATAAATTATTGAAAATGATGCATGCACTAAACTAATGTCTCGCAATTTAACAACGTGGTTTCAAATCTCTCAATTACAAATGTCTCATGACAAGTTAAGCATATGATTAACAATTTAGACTATGTTTTCAAATTTCTCTCTTACAAATCTCATAAACAAATGTCTCGTATGGAATAGAACAAAAAAATAAATCTATACTCCTCCAAACCATCTACATTCAAACCCAAAACAAGAAGCCACTATGACAAATTGTGTTGAACAGTAGAACTTGGACCAACATCCTCAGAGTTTCCTGTACTTTTTAGAATGAAAAAATAAATCTATACTACTCCAAACCATCTAGTTACAAACCCAGAACAAGCCAATATGGAAAATTGGGTTGCTCCAAACCATCTAGTTACAAACCCAGAACAAGCCAATATGGAAAATTGGGTTGAACGGTAGAATTTCAACACTTCTCAATGCTCAGCTGAATGATTAATGCACCGCAAGGACTATCGTATATAATTAACTAGCAATTTTCATTGAGTACTTGACTAGTTGGTGGACATGTTCTTAAAAAAAGAAAAGGCTAATTGGAAAGAGACAAATTTTACTTGTTCTTGGGGGAAAAACAAATTTGTATATGAAATTGTTCAAAAACGAATATACCCTATTTTTATCATTGTATTCCATAGCAACGTCATAATCAGGCATAATAATATAGACGAGACCTTAAATATTGATCATCAAGCTATCATATTTGCACCTCATATTATATTGAAACGGGTGAAATTAAAGATTGTAAAAAAATATTTGAATAAAACATACAATATCAAATATAAACAAGTAGCAAGTTGCTTAGTCCATCAGCTTGTGGCCTACTTACTTAAGAGGTCGTTGACAAAAGAATGGCCGATGGCCACCTGATGGTAAAAACGATCATCTGCTATCTCATACAAGCAGTTACCTCTAAAAAGATCATCTGCTATCTAATAGAAGCAGTCACCTCCCTCTTAAAATAAACCAACCAAATTTATCCCATTTTGAGGGCATATTGTTAAGCAATTACACCTCTATTTTGTTCATTCATTGACAATAAATCAAACTATCAATTACTTTCAGAAAGATAAACAAGAATAGTGGCAAGTGTGTGCTAACCCCACACCCTTACACATATCTCATGTTATATCACATGAAGCTACAGAAAGGAACACAAAAGATGCCAGACATAATTTAATGGATTAAATATGCTTCATATTCAGCATGTCTGTACAGCAGTTCGCTTAATGTTTTATATTCTAACAGTGAATATTAAATTTTCTACCGAGCATTGTTCACCACACTAAAGACACACAGTTAAATCCTTGTGGAGTAGACAAGCTATATTTAGTTTCTTTCTACAATCTCTACATTCTCCTTAAGGTAAGACAATCACAATAATCAGTTGAGTGTTTAGTCACCTGCATGGCATTCAGAAACATATCAATAACAAAATTGACTCAAGCATGACCACTCTGAACCAATAATCTTATAGACAACCTTCTCAAATGTGCTAACCAATTCACATACACTAGCATACATTTCATAAATCAAGAAGAATAATCTTGCAGGTTGAGATTGCATCCACTTTAAATCTACTTATTGTGGCTTTTTAAAATCCATTTGCATGTCCACAAGAGTAAGCTATTGCAAAAGACAACTGGCCCAGATCAATTCAGGTTAATATACAAAAACAGTTCCCTAAAAGCTGCCCAACAGGGTTAAAACCAAGCACCATTCAATTCAAAGAGGTATCATTTGGAAGGCTGTCTCTGCACATGAAAATGATGAGCTGCCATGCAATTTGCAAACGTTTCATAATATAATGATTACGAGTACAGGAATAGGAATGAACCGTACAGCATATTAATACAAAATAAAGCTTGCTACTTCAAAGGCTTCAATCCCAGTGCTGCACGTAAGCGGTTAGCTTCTGCAATTTCGGGGTCAGGATGATCTGTTCCATCAGCCGCAGGCTCTTTCTTCTCTTTTTTCTCCTTCTTCTTCTTCGGTTCATCTCGGCTACTTCGATGTTCTTCCAGCACATCTTTATCACTACGTCTGCGACTCCGAGGACTATGACTGCGATGCCGTTTCTTATGGTCAAGGGGCATATCATAATCACGGTCTCTGCGATCCCTACTTCTGCTACGACTACGTGAACGGCTTCGCCGCCTTTCTCTGTCCCAATGCCTGTCTCTATCTTTATCACGTTCTCTTCTGTGATATTCCCTGTCTCTTTCTCTGTCCCTATCATCCAAATGGTCACGATCACGATAGTAATCTCGATCCCTATCCCTGTCCCTATCTCTTTCCCTTCCTCTGCCTCGATCATAATCATAGTCCCGATCATGATTACGATCTCTACATAGACAAGAAGGACTACATTAATTATATACTTTGAAATTTTGACAACAAGCATATTCTTAGCAAAGGCAATTATGCTAAAATTAGAATTTATGTCACCAACACACCTCACGCTTACACATCAAACAAAGACCAACATCAACTATAGGTCCTCCAGAGACAGATTAAAATGTGGAAAGAAAACAGGTCGTACATGTCATACTCTCACTGACATCAGTTGTGTATACGTATAGAAATGATAATTAGCAAAACCTCATTTAGCAAAGGGAAGGAGAGAACATGCCATACACGAATGGGGATTCCCGAGAATTCCTCCACTCTGTGCAGGGCCAAATAGCTTTGCAAGACCCATCAAAATGGTTTAATAATTCTTCATAACCTGGTCTTTAGTCCGCTCACATTGACAGGGAGAAAAACTGCCTACCGTTCTATTCTATGAAACCATTAACTGCAAACTGTCTGTGCTAAAAAGCCTTTCACAGGCTATTGGTTTTTCTTAGCCTCCCTGAAGCCAAGAGATCATGGAGGTTAGAATCTTTTACCTTAAGGCCAAGAGTATAAATCAAGGTATGTTGGGAATATACAAATCCTGAATGACTTTGCCTTCCAATTGCCAAGGCTTGGCAGACAATGTACAGACAGATCAAACAATCGCCCATAGAAAATAAAAACAAATGAAAATCTTAGCATATAATATAAACTTGTTTAGCATGCATGCAAGTGGGACACATCCATTGTGTCTTGAGTTTGCTAGGTAGACTGCACTGACTCTGAAGGGATTGAATAAAATTAAAGCTTGGCGCTGTTTGGTCTTTATTCATGGCTTTATATATGACCTGTCCAAAATATGGCACATCTAGAGTCGTATATTTAGAAAAAATTGAAAACAAAACATGACATTCTTTTTTCACATTATTTCATTCAACAAATATCATAACAAGCAAAAGGAACAGGCAGACTCTGCATGCCCCCTCAACAATGATTTTCAAGAAAGCATACAAGACAACCTTTATTTGCCTGGCCTGAAAAGATAAAAGAAATTGAAAGTTCATACTCTGTAACAACTTCCTTATATATACCTGTATTTATACGTGTCTCGTTTTCTAGAATCTCTATCTCTTTCCCTTGGAGAGCTCCTACCACGACGATGATCCTAGAGACAAATTATTTACATATAGTCAGAATCCAGCCAAAATACTCTCCAATATTATACCTATACTATGAAAATTACTGACAAATTATTTAAAATGACATAACAAAGTACCAACAAATAGCAACCTTATCAAGTGTAAGTGTGTCCAGACCAGCCAGCACATGGTCATCCTCATCTTTTTCTTCTTCCTCCTCAAAATCATCTTCCAAGGCACTCCTCCTTGGCTCCAATTGACCACTTGTTTCAAGAGTCCACCTGTAGAGATAGAAACCATATCAGAAACCTTAATCCATAAATAAGAATGATATGAAAAAAGAAATTACATGTTGATGCTCGGCCTTGGTGGATATACAAAATCAGAAACCCAAAGCCCACCATTTGTTACCCTTCTTAATAAGAACCAATTTGGTCCTCTTCACTTACAATGGATGAAGAGTATTCAAAATTTAATGTGATCAATAAATATCCTCATCATTAACAGACCATCATGGTTCCAAGCATATATATTACAAGTGAGGAAGAATTAGTGTAGGGAAAGTTAACATCAAAGTAATTATGTTATGATCAAAGTACATTTGATTCATTTACTCCCAACTACACAAATCACAAATCTCATTTTCTTCTTGCTGCCTATTCATCCATGTATTCCATTCACATGTATATGTCAAATTTTCAAACTCTTTAGCCTACAAGTTCAAGATTAGTTTTTAAATCTTGTTGACAACGCATGCATAGGTCACATTTTTCCAAAGGGATACTTCCATATTTCCCTATCATGATTATGATGATTTGGGAGTATGTAACTATGCCATCTGTATATATCTGTTAATCTTCTTAATTAAATTCAATTGAGAATTATCTTCACCTTGCAATGGATAGAAACTATTCAATATGACCTGCAATCAACAAAAATAATAAATATGCTTATTGGTAACAGACCCTCATAAATTCCATGCATAACCAGGAACAATCAATGTAGAGAAGGTTAAAATCTATGTATTAGTTATTACTATGATCAGTGTACTTAACCTACTTATTACCAACCAGCAT
Source organism: Wollemia nobilis (assembly GCA_028583015.1). Taxonomy (NCBI): domain Eukaryota; kingdom Viridiplantae; phylum Streptophyta; class Pinopsida; order Araucariales; family Araucariaceae; genus Wollemia; species Wollemia nobilis. The sequence goes on from JAQPPZ010000523.1 coordinate 31,256,283, forward strand.
TCAAAATTATAAATCAGAATGTAATCTTGCCGCCCCTTTATGCATGTATTTTCTCCATATTCATATATCATGCTCTCAAAGTGTTTAAGCGTGCAAGATTGCAATTGGTTGGACAAACTTGATGACAGTTCATAGATGGGCTGAATGTTTGCAAGGTTTCTGCAGATACTAACAGATTTTACATTCCGATTGTCATCACTGATGATTAAGAAGTGAAAAAAAGACTATGCCATCCGTGTATACAAGCGTCCTTTCAAGAATATTTGCATTGGTTCTGCTTGAGTTTCTCAAATGAAAAACACATTCTACAGTCCTTGCATAGGAAATTAACTTCCATTATTTATCTGTATCACAAATTTTGATACAGATGAGACATGCAAGACTATCTCCCATATTATTTTACTAAACAGTGGCAATCCTAGAAAGAGTTTATAGAAACCTTACACCACAGATTAAATTCATTTTCAAAAGACATTATTTGCATTCAATTCTTTTAAAAATCCTTGAATTTTAAAAGCATTTCCTCTTCTATTTAAAATACTCGAGCATTGTTTTCCTGAATATTCAATAAACCAACCAAGCACAATAACCAATGATAAGTTATTAGCAATTAGATATATTAGGCTGATCAAACACAGCAAATATTTCCGGGTAGCTTCCATTAAAAATTCTATAACCAAACATTTTGGGAATTAAATATTATTACAGGTTATCAAGCATGTAATTCAGTGAACAGTGGCCAAAAATAACTCGTTCCCAAGGGTTTCATACGCAAAAGAGTAAGGAAGATGAACACACAGAGCACTCATGTCAAAGAAAATTCTGGCCAAGCAAATTAAGCTTTAAGTGGCTAGAATTGTGAGGTCCAAAAATACAGGGTTTATTGAAGGATCTTATTTCAACCTGAGAAGGCATAGAATGGGAGCAGGATTCAGGACAATAAAGCATTAGAGAAAATAGTCTTTCACAGAGCTTAGAACAGAATAGTAGGAATTCATCTTCAATGTGCGCTGTTGACTTTAAATTTAGGCAGTACCTTTTCAAGGCACTGGCTATCTATTTTTTTCCTCATGGTTTAGCTAGACGGTGGTAAATACACATCCTTGGATCAAATACAGCCGTATTAGACATCCCCTAAGGATGTTCTTCAGTGCCTTGCATGTTTTAGTATCAGATGCTCTTGGCTATCTCTTCAAAGCAGGGAGGATTCAAGGGAACAAGAAAACCATTGCATCGACAACTTCTGGATGTGAACTTCAAGAATGATTTTGCTGCTTTATTCCCACAACTCACTAGATGAAAGGAACAATGCAACGCTTAGCTGAGCTTGCCAAGCCCTCAGGGGCATTAATTAATGAAGAAAAATCTAAACTTATTACCATTGGACAAGTTAGGATACCGGGTTGGCCATCATCATTGGAAAATCAACAAACTAGCTCAGATCAATAAAAAGGTTACAAAAGAACAACTCAGGAGCATTGATTAATGAAGAAAAAAACTAAATTAGTTATTATTGAAAACGTTAGTATATCAGTTTGGCTATCATCGTTCCAAAATCATCAAGCAAATCAAAATGTCACCCAAAAAAATAGAAAAAACTAAGTTATTTTCAGCCTAAAGCAAACCGATTAAATCTTTTGACATATTTAACACTTATCATCATTTTGATGCTCCACTATTTTATCCTGCTGCAAGTGCTGGGAGGGGGAAGGGGGTGCGGGTGGGGGTGGGGGGCGAGAGGGGTATTGAACCACAAAAGTACATGACTTTTTGGTCATTTTTTATGTGGAACATTGACATATTCTCAAACGCGAAGCATGATTAATGTCTGGCCAACCACCCTCAAACTTTGTTAACCTTATTATCAATATTAAGATAGTACCTTAGCTATCGAAAAAAGCAATGGAACACAGGAGATCTACATCTTACATCTCTGGATTGTGAAAATGGCACTAACACAATAAAGTTGCATGTTATGAGTATGACTTAGCAGTTAAAAACTGTTTGGACTTCAGGAAATATGCATGAAGAACAAAGATGTTTAGAAAATTGTAAGAGAACAGACCCAAATCAAATATGTTTGAATTTCCTTCATTCTCTTCTGAGTGTTTCTATTGCTATGAACAACATTTGCCTGCTCACCAACAACACACCTCCCTGCCACTTAAAAATAATTCCTAAGGCCAGATATTATTTTGCATAGTCCCACTAGAGATCCTATAGGTTATTTCAAACTGACCTCTTTAAACAACATTATATGCACTTGGCAAAAAAAATTGACAATGAAAATTTTAAATAAATGGAAGGAAGAGATGGAAAAGGAACAAGTAAAACTGTTAACAAAGAAATAAGGCAATCAAGAAGTAGACACCTCCTAGGTATGAATTAACTTAGATAATTTTTGCTGTGACTGTGGAACTGTGCATTCCAGAACGAGTGTCTTTTAAGGCAATATCAAACAGTGTTTGAGGACAGTTTGAGTACTGGACCATGCTTCACACATGGAGAGGCTATTTCAAGAATATTAAAGTACACAAAAAAAAAGAAGATGATGGAGAACTCTTAAATGAATTGAACAACCTATTAAATTGGGTCAAAATATGACAGAAGAGCAATTTGATTAACATCATGTAAACACAAGCAGTTTTCAAGAAAATGAAGCTAACTACTGTCGTCTAAATTCATGCCGCACTTGTAAGCATGGACAGAAGCATGTAACCAACCTACTAAGGTGTTAAAAGCTAAGATCCATATACGTGTTGATATTTGATGGAAATCTTTCTTTGAAGGTAACTACAAAATCAAAACACTCAACTCCCAAGAACTATTAGATAAGTGTAAGAATTATAATCTACTGTTTATAGGTTCGATTAAATATTGTCAAATTAATAATGTGATGAAGCATGCAACCCATTGGGTCACATCCATTCTAGAAGGCAAGTAGTGATGATGGTTGGCACTGATGTCAAATCAGGCTCTATCTTGAGTCTAGGTTTGGTCAGTTAGACTGCATTGATATGATCTAGTCGAATTAAAAATAGTTTGATTCAGGCTTCAAGTGGTAGACAAAGTAGTATAAATACAAGGCTTGAATTCTGAATGTAATATCCACCAGTGCTTCAACGATTATCATTCTGGTGTCTTAGTATTGTGTGCTTAATATCTTTCTTTGTCGTATTACATATTTTTTGCATAATATCTTTGTCATGTTATGGAGCTTTTCTAGAAAAACATGGGCCTCTTTCTATCAGTAGTGTCAGAGCACCAGGAGTATATCAGAGCCTGATCTCATCCAAAAGAGTGATTGTGCTTGATGCTTACAAAAGTTTCTTTGATTCACATTTATCGCCTACAATTGTTGTATATGTGGCAAGTTTCAGATCTTCTCTAATTTGTATGTATATTGTTGGCCTGTTAAAATTGACAGGATTGTGATATCAAATTCTGTGATCCAGGAGAGCAGATACTGAAGCCTTCATGTAACTATTTCATTGGCGCATGTTACAATAATTAACCTGAAGAATAAAGTGGCACAAAATGCAAAGATCCTATTGTTGGTGCCCTACTAATGATTCACAAGTCAATCAGGGAGATTTGTCCTTCAACCAACGATCTTTTGCATAAACAGTTAAGGGTAACAGTAGGAGAGAGGTCCACATAGAGGCACAAGCTGGAAAACAAATGCAAGAATCTAACAAACAAAAAGACACAAAACCAGAGCAAACATGGAGAAATGGGTGTTTTCCTCAAGCAGACTCAGTTCCTGTCCTTGAGATTGCAGAAGAATTAATTGTAGAAAACATTATGTACAAATCCACCCATGCTTTGATTTGTAAATTTGTGGGGTTGAGGCCATCCCATCGTTTCTTATACAACTGAGCAAGGAAACATTGGGATCCCCAAGGAGAAGTTGATATTTTGCTTCATTCAAATGGGTACTTTGTAGCAGATTTTGTATTGGTTTCAGATACGAACAAGGCTTTTGAAGGGGGACCATATAACATTGAACCGGCAGGTTTATTCATGCAACCCTGGCAACTTGCATTTGATCCTCGTGTGGAGCCATCAGCCGCCCCAATATGGCTAAAGCTCTTTGCTCTCCCACTCAAATTTTGAGAGGATATCCTTGGGATGATTGGTAATCTCTTGGGTACATATATAGGAAGATCATGAGAATCAGTAGAGGGAGGATTAGCAGCATATGCAAGGATACGTGTGGAGATAGACCTGGAAAAGCCACTCCCGGCAGAAATTGAATTGTAAGTGGGAAGAAATACATGGAGACAGCAAGTGGATTATGAATCGATTCCTTTTAGGTGCAGAGCTTGCCATGAGTATGGGCATCTAGTAAGAAACTGCCCTAAAATAGGGAGAGAGGAGATGCATCAACCTAAAACTAATCCTGAAAACCCTCCCCCACAGAAAGAAAATGATGAAGGGTTTCAAACAATAACAAGGAGAGTCCAAAGAAATAATTATCAAGCAAGAGGACGAAATCCAACTAAAGCAGGAAAAATGAACCAACGCCCAGATTGGAGGGCATCTTCTAATAAATATGAAATCCTTAAATTAGATGATCCAATAGAAGGGCAAGAGGATTCAGAGGTGGAACCGGTCAATGACAAGGGCCAATACCAAGAAGGAGAACAACAGATCCATCAGGAGCACACCCCCATCCCACAGGAGACAAACCCCTCCCAAATTATAATTGCTCAAAATTTTAAAATTGGGGAGAGTCAATAAAATCAGAAGATTATGACACAACAACAAGAATCAGAGACATCTAGGCCCCAAGAAATTGACTTGTTAGGGGCTTGGGAAGAGCAACAACAAACACCAAAGATATCTATGTTTCAACAAAATGATATGGTAGGGGCAATGATAGTGCATGTACAAGATCAAAATCCATCAAAAGACATCATTATGGGAGTGGCAGAGAAAAACAGAGAGAAGCCAACACTAGGAATCAGCCAGATAGAGAAGCAACCAAAGAATGCAAGTTCACAAAGGGTGGGAAGAAAAACAAATAAGGACAAAATACAGCAACAAGGAGAACAAATGAGAGAATTTGGATTGGTGAAGTCCATTGCCAACTTCTACAATACAGACCCTCAATGATTATAAAAACATGGAATGTAAGGGGTTTAAACAGCCACCCTAGACAATTGGTTGTTAAGAAAATGATTTTAGAAAACAACCCAGATGTGGTTTTGCTACAAGAAACTAGAACTTCCTTAAGAGCTATGGAAAATATTGCCACAAAATGTTGGGGGCAGGCAGATTTTATGGCCCAGGCCTCTCAAGGATTTTCAGGAGGAATTACCACTTTATGGAATAAAAACTGCTTCCAATTGATGGACTCAGCTTCAACCAAAGGAATCCTCATGACCAGACTTAGGGAGAGGGACTCTAGGCTGGTTTGGATGATAATTAATTTTTATGGCATGATAGAGGTACGAGCTCAAAAAATCCAATGGAAGGCAGTACAACAGTTGAGGGAAACCCATCCGGAAGACTTTTGGATAGTGGGAGGGGATCTCAATGCTAAAATGTCAGTGCAGGATCAAGAAGGAGGTTTGACCCAGCTCAATGAGAAGGATAGGTTGTTGCTGGCTCAATCAGAGTACCTAGATTTGATTGACATACCCCCACCAGGATGCAGCAACACATGGACTAATAAGAGAAAAGGAGCATTCACAATCAAATCTAGATTAGATAGGTTTCTTGTGGGGGAGAAAGTCTCCACCCTTTGGCACTGTAAATCACAAATTTTGAACCAGTTAGCATCTGACCATTTTCCAGTATCTATCTACATAGGAAAAAGGCCTCGGGTCAAGAATCGTCCTTTTAGATTTGAGACTTTTTGGCTCCAAAATAATGACTTGCCAGAGCTAATGAAACAGTGGTGGGAACAAGAAAAACCAGAACATGGGACAGCACAATTTCAGCTTCACTCCAGATTAAAGTTTATCAAAGGTAAATTAAAAAAATGGAGTAAATCTCATCGGACAGATTTCCAGCAACAAAGAGCAAATCTTTCAGTTCGAGTGCAAGAAATAGCAAAAAGGATCCGCTCGGAAACTATCTCTAAAGAGCTTCTCCACAAAGAAGTCTTTTGATGCAAGAGGAAGAAGAGTTAGACAAGAAAGAGGAAGCCTACTGGAGACAACGAGCAAGAATAATTTGGCTGCAAGAGGGAGATAGGAATACAAAGTTTTTCCATCACTCAGCCACAGCACGTAATCACTATAATTGGATTGATGCCTTATCCACAAGGGATGGAAACAGGGAAACTACTACCCTAGGTATGCAAGAAACTGCAAATAAATACTTTTCAACTTTATTTACTGCAAATCCACACCTTTCCACTCAGCACCAAGAGGAAATTTTAGAAAGCATACCAATGTTAATTTCACAAAAACAAAATGAGGAGCTCTTAAGAGATATTAGAGAGGAAGAAGTTAAAGAAACAGTTTTTGATATGCAAACAAAGAAGGCCCCTGGTCCAGATGGATTTCCAGTAGAGTTCTATAGAGCCTATTGGGATATAATTGCAAAGGATGTAACCCAAGCAGTAGAAGAAGTCAGGCTAGTGGAAGAATCCTTAAAGCCTTGAATCACACCTTTTTGGCTCTCATCCCGAAAGGTGGAGATATGGAAAATCTCACTAACTATAGACCAATTGCTCTGTGCAATGTGGTTTATAAGAGCCTAAGCAAATTGATGGCAAATAGGTTGAAACAAATCTTACCAGGGTTAATCTCTCCAGAACAAGGGATATTTGTGGAGGGTAGACAAATTATGGATGGAGTTACAGCACAAGAAACCATTTACGAGCTCTTCCAAAAGGGAAACAAAAGTATGTTCATTAAGCTAGAATTATCCAAGGCATATGACAGAGTAAGTTGGGAATTTTTAGCCCAAATACTGCAGAAATTTGGTTTTAGTGAAGAATGGATAAAATGGATTATGGAGTGCATCTCTACAGTTTCTTTCTCAGTGCTCATCAATGGTAATCCATCCCAACTATTCAAAGCTTCCAGAGGAATCCGGCAAGGGGATCCACTTTCACCATTTTTGCGAAGGGCTTGGGAAGACTCATACAGAAGAGAAAAGCAGAGAATACCATTTCAGGGGTAAGGATAAGCAGGAACATAAATATTACTCACCTCTAATTTGTGGATGACACAGGAATGTTGGGGGAAGCAACAATAAGAGAAGCAACTGTTGGTTACGAATCTGCCATTAGGAAAGGATTTCGTGGAATGCGCCCGCATTCGCCCACCAGATTGAAAGGTCGGAAGAAAGGAATGCCTTCCGTGCCAATCTCCGGAGAAGGTCGGCCTCCTATGGGTTTTCTCAAGTGTTTTAAGCTAAGAGTGCAGGAAAGAGATTAAAATGCGAAAAGGGATTGAAATGTGTTTTGAGTTGGGTGGGGGAGATAAGCAGCACGGCAACGATCAATCACCACTACTAACAGCAAGTAAATACAGAACACACTACAAAAACTATAACTATCATACATCCTATGTATCCTCTATCTATGCATTCCAGGAATACTTAATCATCAAATACCGGAATCCAAAATTCAGAATAACAGTAAGCAATGAAATAAGCAACATGAGGCAGAAATGCTAAGTAAAGGCAGCATAAAGAATGATAACAGCAAAATAGAGCCAAGTGTATTCTTGCATTCAGAAGCAAACGTATAGCTACAATGGTTCCCTAGCAGGATATCCCCCTTCCACCCTTTACAATGATGTAGTGCGGCTATTTATAGCGCAATTTCCCCCCAATTACAATCCTGGGCACAAAATCCCAGAGCTGACAAAAGCGGCGAAAGAGCTGCTGATGTTGACTCCTGCAGACAAGGACTGTACTTGCAGCAAGGTCCACCTGAAAACTGGGCAGCTACGTGGCAGTGTGGTTGATGAAACTTCGAGTCAGCATGAATGCGGGTAGCTGCGGTAGATGGAACTTTGCGTCAGCTTAAATGAGGGCAGCTGGAGGAGGTGATTTGGCCCATGCTTGTCCTTTTTCCCATCACATCTCGGCTCGGATCCCGAGGCTGGACACTTGTCAAATTCTGATGAGGGACGTATCTGCCTTGGAAGGCAGTCTCTCTTTTGTGTCCTACTTCGCCTGGAAACAGAACGCAACTGGACAGCGCAAGTGGGGGAATCAACGCAGTTGGGGAGGCCGCCGTGCTTTAGATAGTTTCTGGGCTGCTTGAAAGATATTGCCCAACTGCGCACAAGCTAGAGGGCGCAGCCCGACTTCACTGCAAAGTCGGGTTGCGCACTCCGACACTTAGTCAATTTGGCCGTTGTTCAGACTGCGCACAGGAATCAGGGCGCAGCCCGACTTCGCTGCGAAGTCGGGTTGCGCTCTGACACTTAGCTGATTTTCTGGATACTGCTTCCCAAGTGCGCACAGGAAGAAGAGCGCACCCCGACTTCGCTACGAAGTCGGGTTGCGCTCCCATACTTAGCCAAATTCTGCTCATTTTCTGTCTTCTTCCGCACTTCGCATTCCCGAGTGCGTTCGAAACCTAAGGGCGCAACCCGACTTCGCTGCGAAGTCGGGTTGCGCTCTTAGACTTAGAATTTTTGAGGGAATGTTTGCTCTGTTTTGGCCGAAGAAAGAACAAGGGGAAAAGGGAGGAATGCAACTGATAGAAGGGGAGAAAGGGAACAATGGAGAAAGGGAAAGGAGATGGAGGGAAGGGAGAGCAGCATACTTACAAAATTTGAAAACATGGCACCCCGTGCAAAATGTGGCAACAAGCAACCAATAGCATAAACATGTTGGAGTACTACATGACGGCTACTGGACAACTACTAAATGAAGAAAAATCAATAGTGGTTTTTTTTTAATGTGATAAAAAGTTTAAGAGAACGGATAACCCACATCCTCAAATTCTCAGAGGCACCACTGCCCTTAGAATATTTGGGTATCCCCTTAACAGAGAAGGGCCTCAAAAATAAATATTGGAAATCAATAAGAGACAGAATCCACTCGAAACTTTTGCATTGGACCTATAGGTGGTTAAGTTTTGGAGGAAGAGTAACATTGCTTAAATCAGTTTTACAAGCAGTTCCAGTGTAAAAATTCTCCATTTTGGCTGCCCCAAAGAGCATCCTAAAAGATTTGGACAAGATGATGAGAAACTTTCTTTGGTCTGGAGTGCAGGGTAACCACACAAGGGCAATAGTCAGTTGGGACAAGGTTTGCAAGCCTAAGGAAGTTGGAGGTTTGGGAATTAGAACAGCAATGACAAACAACCAAGCTCTAACAGCCAAGTTGTATTGGAGATGGCTAACTCATCCTGACCAACTCTGGAGCAAAGTATTGAAATTTAAATACTATCCCTCACAAAATAGAAAAGATCTTCCTCGTCTTCCAGTTTCAGGAGAGGGATCAGAGACCTAGAAAGCTCTAAAGACAGGAGCATCACTTATCAAAAAGGGTTAGACTGGAAAGTGGGAGATGGTAAAACTGCTAGACTGTGGGAAGATTCTTGGGAACATTTCCCCCCCATAATTGATCAGTACCCCCACTTAATAGGACTCAAGGAAAACTTTCAAAGGAAAGGGTGGAATCTCATAAGCCACTATTTTAAAATGCCAGATCAACTGCAAGACAATCTTAGTCAGTGGGCTGAGGGAAAAAGAGAACTGAAAGAAAACTTGGATAGATGAAAGTGGCCAAGGAGTAATGAACCTGATCAACTTGGTTGGGGACATACCCAATTAGGAATTTATACTGTCAAAGAAGGTTATAGAAATCTTATCCAAAGCACTCAAATTGGTCCAAAGCCCCCTTGGTTGCAATTATGGCAACCCAAAGGATGGCCAAAGATAAATTGCTTTATGTGGTTGGTTGCACATAACAGTATTATGACTCAGGATAACATGAGGAGACGTGGATTTATTGGACCCAACTGGTGTGTAATGTGTCACCAAGAGGAGGAAACAATGGGCCACCTCCTTTTTTTGTGTCCCTATGCCCAAACAGTCTGGAGTTTGTGGTATAGTATTTTTTGTCAATCAGAAAGATCCATTCTCACTAAGAACAACTTTTGGGACTATTGGAAGACCAATAGATTCAAATCAAAGACCTTGAAGATAGCTTGGGATTTGGGTTTGGGTTTCATCTGCTGGCAACTTTGGTTGGGACGTAATAACAGGAATTTCAACGAGGAATTTAGATCAAAGGAAAGAATCTGGGGCACTCTAATTAGGAAACTTTTAGAGACATTGCAGGCTAAAACCCAAGAGGACTCTTAGATGGCAAAGGATGAAGCAAATATATGGACACAACTCCAGAAACAACTGCAATATGGGAACTAAAAAAGGAAGGATAAGAATAGAAAGAGAGCTTTATAGACTCAGGATGAAGTCTATGGATTCAAAAGGAAAGGGTAAATGGAACACCTTTAGGGGTCATCCAGCAGGGACTAAAACTTCTAAAAGTTGGACAATCAAAGGAACAAAGTTGTGCCGCATTTTGAGCCTTGCCAAGAAAGGCAGGTTATCAACAGTAAATGTATAATTTGAGTTTTTTTCAATAAAATTTTTACCTTTTTTTCAAAAAAAAAACATGTTGTCATGTGTTTTAACATCTGGTCATATGAACGACCAAACCCCGTAAGGGGGCGAAGGTCCAAGGTTCAAATCTCGGGCCTCGCCGGACTGAACGCTTGTCCCTTTCCTGGTGCTTTCAGCGGCATAAAAGGTTTAAAATGATTGTGGCATGGTAGTTATAGGAGCGGACTGCGCGAAGATCTGTGTGGCAGCTTCCGGGGCGGACAGCACAGAATATTGTGGCAGCCATAAAAGCCGGACAGCCTGCTCATATTCGTGGCGGCCATAAAAGCCGGTCAGCCTGCTCAGATTCGTGGCGGCTACCGATGCCACCATGTAAATTCAGGAAATAAAAAATAAATAAATAAAAAACATATGATCATATGAATCATTGTATGTTTTTAGTTATTGTTTAAATTTTAGGTGCTGTTTATTAAAAAAAGCAACATAGTATGTTTCATGTCTGAGTCATAGTCATATTGTCGATTCAATTGTCATTTTTTGTCTTGGTTCTTTCAAATCAAGTTATTTGTTAAGTCAAGTCACTTTGTCAAAAGGTTAAAGGGTACATTTTCGGTGGTTCTTGACATCCTTCATTTTTAAGTTTGTCAACGACTCAATATTTAAAATTTCATTAAAAGAATGCCGAAAATCATTGTTGTCTGAGTCAGATAAGTTCACCAGCTTAAATTACAAAAATTGGAACACTCTTGTCCTTAAATAGTCGTGGTCTGTAGTGAAAGACAGAAATCCAACTGCTCCAACAGGTGACGAGGAGACAGCTATCTATGATTGCAAGAACTAGAAAGCGTTGGCATTAATATGAAGCACATGCTCATCTGAAGACAGCATCATAGGCGTGTTTTGCATTATCAGATCTCTATGACAAGCAACTAAAATATAAGACAATACAACTACAGCAGGAGCTTGTCAACAAAAAGCTTACAGAGGGTGAAGATGTACATGAGTACATTTCAAGACTTAAAAACCTTCACCTTCAAATTGAAAAATTTGAACGGTCATCCTTTGATGAAGATACCACAATTACTGTTGCTTTGAATGGCTTGTCAGACTCATATAATAGTTTCTTGGAGATGTTGCAGCCATCTGAAAAATTGCACGATGCAAAATTTGATAAGCATGCTAAGCTACTTGTTCAGCATTACACTATGATTCCTCAAATGAAGGAAAAACCATTTGAAGAAGATCCTCTTATTGCCAGTTCAAGCTAGCATGGCAGAAGAAAAATTGGTAATACTTGAGGAAGAAACTCTCAGAGCGGAGGTCATGATCATTACAGAATAAAACAAGGTCAAGCATCATTTGGACGCAGAAGATGGGATAAGAAAATGGTCCAGTATTTCAAGTGTCAAAAATTCTGTCATTATGCAAATGAATGTTGAGTAAATGATTCTCCTCAAGTTGTTGAAGATGCAGATGATTATGCTCAAGTTGTTAAATATGCAGATGAGGAAGAAGCTCTAATTGTATTTGATGATGTTGATGACGAAGCAGGTGTTGGGTGTTCGAAGAAACACACTAACACCATTGGTTATTGGGTTACAAATTTATTTCAAAAATGGTCCAAGGTAAACCAATTGTGAAATCCCTTATTCTCAGTCTTTGGAGCGTTGGTTTGCAAGTGTTATTTTGCTCGTGTGATTCAGATGAGCAACTCTTTTTTAGATTGTGTTGAATTGTGCTTTTTGGTGATAAGTTTGTCTGAACATGAGAAACATGGCAAACTCAGGAAGAAGTAAGATTGAGATAGTCTTGAAGAGAAAACAGAAACAAGGATAAGTTCTGTTTTTTGAGATGAATTGTGATGTGATGAGATGTTTGCAGAATCTGGCTTGCTTATATAAGCACCCATGTGTGTTTTGGAATGATGGTTGTCTTGTATTTCTTGGATTTGGGTAATATCCTTCAGATATCGAGAAGAAATATCATTTGTTTACTCCTGGAAGGAAACTGGTCTAAATTCAGAGTTGAGAAGTTTCGGTTGTGTTTCTCCAGCAGTACAAAAACAAAAACATCAATAATTCTGCTCTCGATATAGTAGCAACTTTGAAAATGATTTTCAGGTAGCAGTTTCTTGGATTCATCCAACAAGGTAAATGATTGCATCTATGAAGGCTGCAGGATTACTTTTATTTCGAATCTGGATGTACTGACTTTGGAATACAGGAAGGAATGTTAGAATCATAATCCAAACTTTATAGATTAGATTAAATATTTCATAAATAAATATTGCAATGGAGTATGCAACCCATTGGGTCACCTCCATTTTAGATGTCAAGTAGTTATGATGGTTGACAGTGATATCAAATTAGGTTCTATATTGAGTCTACGTTGGGCCAGTCGATTGCATGGATATGATCTAGTCTAGTTTAGATCAGCTTGTTTCACTCTTAAAAAGGTAGACTAAGTATTATAAATTCAAGGCTTGAAGTCTAAATGTAATATCCACCGGTGGCTCAATCAATATTATTTTGGCGTGTTAGTGCTCTGTGCAGAATATCTTTCTTTGTGGTGTTACAGAGCCCTTCTAAAATATTACAGATCTGTTTCTATCAAGAGGTAACTAATGTCATCATTGATCATTCCCCTATTAGAATAGCCTATAACCAGAACCTGATGACCATTAATTGTATTTTAGTAATGGATGCAAAACCATACTTTAAGAAAATAAATGAAATAAGAAAACACAACAATGTTGTATACTCAAAAAGAAACTTTTGTGAATGAGCTTAAAAATTCATTAACCTAAATTTCAAGTTAGATAATATCCATGTAGGATAAGTTAATAAAAGGAAAAGCAAATTTGTTTGAGGACAATAAAATTGCATATCATGGCCAATTCATGCCCAAAAGAATTGGAACAAACCATATTATTTTATAATGTTCTGAGATTAAAGCAGTGTGACAAATAGCAGAGCAGCATTCTTAATAGCAACTGCCCCACTCAAGTTGCCAATTCAAAACCACAAATGGCGAAAGAAAACCTTTCCCTGTCAACACTCCTACCCTTCACTATCCAGACACACAGACACCTGAGAAGCTACAGTCATCCCAAAAACCTACTAACAGACGAGATCAAGAACAATGGCAGAACTTCCAGCCTCCATAAAGAATGAGAAAAATGGCATGTTTTAACTCAGGTTGGGGTACATGAAGGCAAAGGAAGACAAACTTAACATTGAGTTCGACCAGGCCAAAATCAACCCTGAAATTGAGAACAGATCCAAACCTCTTCTCATTTAAAAGTTCATTCAAACATGGCCCCTAAGCGTGATCCCCCTTGGGTTGCAAAGTCCTAGAATACTAAAGGCAGTGTAAATTTAATCACTAAGTTTCTGCAATGGGCTGCAAGGGAATGCAATACAATGAACCTTTAGGAAGATCCATGGTTTTCCACAACTTCCTTGAGCGAACAACATGGCTTTGCAAAGGGGCCTGAAAGTCTACCCACACTAGGTAGAAATCCAGCATACAGATGTCAAGCTCAGATATTAGAAAACATTTACATCTAAGAATAAGCTCAAAGGCATTGTGGATCATCAATGAATTATGTACAGTAATGCTGAAGATGAATTGCTTTGGCCAGGTTCAATGCTCAGTGAGTTCTCCATTAAATAATGTTACAATCAAATTGGATCACAACAACAAAACAATAACTGGTTCAATTTTTGGAAAGGCCAAGGTTGGCTCAAATCCAAAGTCCACTGGCTTTCTTTGCAGAACAAAATTCTAACCCAGCAGAATCTTGCCAGATGAGGATTCCATGGTCTGTCAAGATGTATCCTCTGTGAAAAAGAGGATGAAGTTGTCAACTATTTGCTAGCTCACTGCTGCTACAAAGCATCCCAACATGCTTAGACTTGTCCAGTGTATGTCAATCTAGATAACCCTCTTATAATAAGGCAAGAATGGAATCTGAAATGCCAGACATGTAAGTCTATCCGACCCTGGGTCCTTAGGATTAAAAGGAACTAGTACTTTTAATAATAAACAAAGAACATAATGTAAGTTGTAGAAAAAATTTATTTAGCTTTGGATGAAACTTATAAAGTCCTCACCAAAGAGGCCAAAAAAAAGAAACAGGAGAGAGGCAACACTGGATAGGCAGAGACTGCTGGGGTGTGCAAATATTCTGTCAGCAGCATAGGGTTTTGCTTATGCCATAGATCTAGTCAGGCCAACTAATAACAGAGCAATGTTTGAAGACTTGCACCAAAGGCTTCACATAGCTAGAGGAAAAGGCCTGAAAAACAATGATGGCAGTGATGTCATCAGTGTAAGATGCAGCAAATGCAGGATTATCACACCTGTTGCATGGTATCATGGGATTACTTTGCACAGATAAGTCTGGATCTTGAATAAATAATGAACATCTGATTTCCAACAAGATAACGAGATTAATTGTTTGGCAGAAAGAATAAAAAATAGGGCCATGTTCTTGGAGGAGACCTGGAGACTACCTCTGTTGATACAAGTCACCACTTCCCCTAGCAATTTGACTAGCTTGTTCAACTGATATGCCACAATGTCACCAATTCAACTCTCTTGCTTGCCAAATCAATCAGATCCACGATGCTATTTCTCAATGAAGAGGTTTCAGCAAGACTCAATTTAACATGAGCTTGGTCAAAGGGTCAAAGATCATAACCTAAAGTGGTTAACAATTGAACCATATACAGAAGTGAAGACGTCCCCTTGCTTCCAAAGGGGGTCTCAAAAAATGAACACGCATTCTTGCTTGGCTGTCACGTAAAAACTACATAAGGTAAAGTGAAACGCCCCCTAGCTCCCAAAGGGAGTCCCATACACTGAACACGCATGCTTGTTTGGCTGTCAACTTTACCTTTACCTTTACTAGGACGTTGTTGGTCTTCTGGTTTATTGACTCCTGTCTTTGCTTTTAAATAACTACACTATTTACATGTTTTCATTGTCTTGTATATGATGTATAAAAATGCAGTCACAGTAATTGTAGGATGAAGCATGGAAAAAAGTCTGATATCTGTAGTATGAATGCCATTTGTGCCACGAAGAAGGGAATCCCTGTATTTTACTGGCTTGAATGTCATAAGCACTTTTTACTTTATCCATTAGAACAATGTTCTTTGGAAGAATATGCCATGTACGCCATGCTTTTCATTTGAAATTTGAAACAAAACAAAGACCAAATACTTTACCATAAGCACAAAAGCAAGTATATAAGACTTATATATTGAGAACAGCATAGATAGTGTAGCAAGTGATCATAGAAAAACGATTACAAATATACATGAACTGAAGTAGAAGTATAAATTTTACCAATAACAAACCAAAGTATAAGTACATTTACTGAACACACACTTTTGGCTATTCCTAACATTAAAGCAAGCAATCCAAAACAAAAACACATATGATTGCCTTTAACGTGGATACCTAGTGAAACGTATATGAGCTACTAATCTTGAAAAATGTAAAGAATACTCACAATGACATCAGATATCATGATAAAATAAAATAAAACCATTCAAAAACCCATCCCTAGAATCTTCAATTAATATTGTTGTGTTTTGATTTAAAAGAGGAATACCGATTACCTTTTAGGGACACGTGGCAAAGCAATATCACATGCATAGTCCTTTGTCAAAAGTTCATCAATGAACTCATCGACATGGCTCAATGCAAAACCTGTAACCAAAAAATACTCAATGAATATTACAAAGAAAGTAACAAGTTCTCAACTAGCAACAGTATTGAAATTTCAAATGACAACAAATTATTAGCATTATTGAGAAAAACACAAATACCTTATCTAGAATGAGTAGATGTTAAATGCCAAGACTTACTTTCGTCTGGATTTTTGCGCCGCAACTTTCGGTAATCATTGTACAAAGGTTCCAAATATTGATAGACATCAGTTGGTTTACCAACAAGACGCAAATAAAAAGCTCCAAGAATTCGAACATATCTGATAGAAAAATATAAAAGATCACACGTTACAATAGTCGTTAAGGCTAAAAATATTCCTTTAGAACAAAGTTATCTTTCAGGATAAAGATATCAAGAACCGCAGCATTGCAGAATAATTAAATATATCCTCAGTGCATAATCATCAATCCTCTATTGAATAAATATCAACTATAAATGTATAGACTTCAAACAAAAACATTAAAAGAAATTGTTGGGTAGTTTTAACACAAAATTTTTTATATTTAAGAGTTAAAATATCCCAAGGTCTCGATAGTGTGGCAATTAACAAGTGGATATGTCTTTCTTATAAAATGATTACAAAACCAAACAAAACATATTGTAAGGCACTGAACACACAAAATAATTGCACCTCTTCACTTGTGGAAGGATGTTCAGCACCGTTTCCCATGCTTTTCTTGACTGGCCCAAGCATGGTAGTGCATACCATCTTCTGATTCACATCACTAATGCACTACAATTAATGGTTTTTGTTCTTGGGATGCATGCCAGGATTGAGCTTCCAACACTACTCTTTAGTATGTCCATCTATCCCACAATGCTCATAAATGATTCTTTAGGTTCTTACATGCTCAAATTGTATAAACTTGCTTCTTCTTGTCCTTCTTGGCTATCTTGCTTGCTTGGTAAATATCATTGCCACCTTTCTCAAGGTAGCTAGCCTTGGTAAAAGCCTCATCTAAACCCTTGGGATCAATAAGAAATTTTATTGCCTTGAATGAAAGTGAAGTACATGGAAAGTTTGGCATAATCATTCATACTGCGTAGAAACTTTATCTAAAAGAAGCCTTGAAGCCTTCATATTCGCCATTTTGGACTTTAGAGTCTCTCCATGACTATCCCACCAAGGAACAGCATACCCTTCATACCCATTATAGCATAAAGAATTTATCTTCCTCTCTTACTCATGCGACTCCAAGTAGACTTCTAATTGCCCTGGCCAATAATCCACCTTTTCAACATCCATTCATCCAAAGCATCAATTGTACACTTTTTTTCGTTCATTGTTTGGTTTTGGTGGGGGTGGCATTTTGCTGGTTCTTGGTTTTTGGCATCTTTAGAAGACTCTCCTTATATAATGGAGAGGCTTATCCCCTAGCTTGGGATTTTCTCTACTAGACTTGTGAGATTTGCAATTAGACTTCATTTGGTGGAATCTAGCTTCCAGGATCATACATTCCCCTTCCAATGCGCATGAGACCCTTGGCATTTTCTTTAGGCCTTTGGAATATAACACATTGGCATTAGTTACGGATTAAGACTTAATCTTTGAAAAACCAAGTTCCCCTCCTTTTCTAAAAACTATCATAGCCACCAATGGTAAATGGGCCATGAAAAAGTGGTGATTTACTTTTTTTAGTTATTTTTTATTTAAATTTAATATTAAAAAAAGTAATATTTAACCTCTTGAAAGTTTGAAAGATGAAGGGGAATTGTTCAACCAGAAAGTCTGATTTCACTATCAACCAAAAGGCCCTTTTTGTCTCAACTGCACAGAAATCTGTACAACACTGCCACACTGATATGTAATGATCTAGACTTAATACTTCTAAGCATTCAAAAGTACTTGTCGATCTCCCACTCGACAATCAAAAAATACAATAAAAATGTTTAAGCGACATGCTAAGCAAAAGTAAATCCCAAAGAAATGTATGAATGCACAATAAAAAGAATTAAAAACAGTATAAGGGGCAAGTGCTTATAAGATAAGATCTTCAAGATGAGCCCTGACTAGCAAAGGCAAGGATAAAGCAATTTCAACAAATTTAGAGGTTTAGGACTTGAGAAATGTTGTTGAATTTTGAAAAGAAGACCCTGATGAAGTGTATGAATGCATGATAGAAATGATACATTTCAGTATCAAGGGCAAGTGCTTGTAAGTTAAGATCTCCAAGACGAGCACTGACAAGCAAAGGCAAGGATAAAGCAATTTTGACAAATTAAAAAAGTTAAGGACCGAGAAATATTGTCAAAATTTGAATAAAAAAAAGGGTGCCCAAGTTTTGGGTCAACAGAAGGGGCATCCAGCTCTTCTTGAGTTGAGATCGATTTCGACCTGAAGATAGATCTTGGCACTCTACTTGGGGAGGAATTTGACTCATATCAAATGACTCTTAATGATCCTGCTGCTGTTTTCATTGTCTCTGATTAAGGGTTTCTATCGTGCCTTCTATCTCGTTTATGCATTGTCCTAGGATATCCGCTATAGTATGGCAGTGTTGGTTTTTTGCCCATCATGGTGTTATGGCTTCCAGCACGTTCTGTTATAGTAAGGTTTCAGCATGTATAATGTAAGAGGACACTTCATTAGATATTTTGATCTTTGCATTCCTAACTAAATAGTATCCAGTTAAATTAGTTTTCATAAAAATCAGTTATAATCAGGCCATCAGAAGTGTTGTTGAAGTGTTGTCCTGAAGCAAACGAATTATAATCTTTTCCAGAAATTGCAATCTTTATTTTGTGTTATCTTGAAAGGGACCCTTATCTATCGCCCCCTATTTTACCTCTTGAAAAAATAAAAATAATCTAACCTTCATTGTCTCGCAATGCAAAACAGATCTTAATTAAATAATGCATATAATAGTCAGCTTGACATATACAACTGTTTCTCGCAACTAAAATAAAGTTATAGATAGTTAATGAATGAAAATAAAAAAAAATACCAATAACTCACTTGTAATCTTCATTCTTGATAAACTCCACCACAATTTCCTTCTCCGGTTGAATTTGAAGCATCTTCATGGTGAGGCACATAAATGGAGTAGCCTTTCGATTTCCACCAAAAGTTCCTCCAAAGTGGTCAAGCTCCATCGCCTTGTCCACCAATGTTTCAGCTGTCAGTCCAAAACACTGCTCCTTCCAATAAGGATTTTGGTAGATTTTGGAGCGCAGAATCTTTTCGACCAAATTTTGAGGGTTAGTGCCATGAACACTTTTGGCCGCTGGATCTGTTCTGTTTGCCATCTCGCTTCCTCTGCTCTTTTACACCATTAAACAACCTCCCACCACTTCCTCCAAGCCTAAATAGATATTAAAAGAATGTCAGAACCTTTAATCATTCGATTTTTCCCTCTTAACAAATATATATGCCCAAAAAATAATAATATTTATCAATGAATAACAAAATATTATCGTTATAGCAATAGCCATAACCTATGTTAATTGAGTGGCATTAGTTCAACTGTTTAGAATTTTCAATATTTTAAGGAGGAGATTCAAATTCTCATGATAATATAAGCTTTGTTGTAATACCACTGTGTGGTGATGATGTAATAAGAATGGAGCCTGTTTCAATCCTATATAACCCATTAAAAAAAACAATAGCTTATGTTAGCTGCAAGCTTACTGCAGTGGTGAGGGCTTTGGCCTCTCTTTAAGAGATCCAAGTTCAAACCCCACTCAGTATAAGGAGACCAAGACTTCTCATTAAAAAAACAATAGCCTATATCAACTAAGAGTTTCACATCTTAACAAATAGTTATGCCAAAAAATAATTATATTTATCAATAAATCACAAAATATTATCATTATAATAATAGCTTATGTTAGAGCAGCATAAGAAATAAATAAGGATGGAGGAAAAATCTGTAACAATTTAGGGTTCATAGTGAAGAATAAGAAGGTAATTGCTATGGAAGAGTGTCCTTGCACTTTAAGATTTAAAGAATGTGCTTTTGAGGTTGTCAAATCCTTCAGAGCAAGACAAAACCTAAAGATGATACATCTTACCATGAACAGTATGAGAAGATTGAAGCAATTCATAAAGATAAAAGTATTAGTGGAATGAAAATAAAAATCCAAGAAACAAAAACAAAGAGAAAAGGAAACCCGGAGATATTAATGTGAGAAAACAAAAGCAAATATGAGAAGTGTTATCAAGAAGTGGGGTTAAACCCACAAATGACAATAAAAAATAACTATGAAACTAATATCTTGAAATATTAGGGGCATGAATAAGAACCCTAAAAAAGTATTAAGAAATTGTCAGGTTGTTATAGAAAACTGGGCAGAAAATTAGCCATTCTCGGTGTTAAATTTCATCTTGGCAAAATTTAAATTTTGGACCGCATTTGTATGAACGAGATTTTATAATTGATTGTGCAAACTTAACAGTTTGAGGAAGCTGGTGAATGAAATTTTATATGATTGTAAAAACTTAGCAGTTTGAATTTTATAATTGATTGTGAAAACTTAGCAGTTTGAAGAAGAAAGAAAGGCAAATAAAGAATATATCTTATAAAAAAAGCAAATTGAATATAGTTTAATTAACTTAATAGAAATGTAATAAGATCAATACAATATTTTAATTTTGTAATGAAAGCTATACATAACTTATTTAAAAATATATATATACCCTATTTTAACTAAAAGTTTCACACCATAATTTAAGGTTTATTACATTTAAATAATAATGTTAAATTTATTTCCTTTCAATCAAATGGTAAGACTTAGACTATTAAATTTTTAAACTTGTGAAAAGTTATTATAATACAATTACATGTGATTGTGGTTATGATGTGATACAAATGAACCATTTTCAATCCAACATAACCAATTAAAAAAAAAAATAGCCTACTTCCATGGGAAGTTTTTCTTCCTATATTTTTCTTCTCAGCCCCCTCGAAAACCAGGGAGGCGCTCTAGGGTTTTCGGAGTGCCTGCGTAGATGCTTTTGGGTTTCAATAAAACTGAGATATATACATAAATAAGTCCCATATGAGAGGCGCTCTAGGGTTTTCAGAGTGCCTGCGTAGATGCTTTTGGGTTTCAATAAAACTGAGATATCTACATAAATAAGTCCCATATGAGATGTAAGAGATTCACTGAGGTAACCTTCTAAAACCCTTTAGGCCAAAAGATATATCAATCTGTATATCTCTGCTTCAAAACATTGATCTTGGGTATCCGAATTTGAAGATATTTTGTGTTCAGTTGTTTATATTGAACCAAACCCTAGGGTAACAATCGAGGACTTACTTATTTCAGAGGAAGAGCTTTTAAAATCAAATTATAAGCGAACATTGATAGAAAGCTCAAACATTTCGTTACTTACAGGGCTCATCCAGAGGCTTCTGTCCCCGCCTTTTGTTGGTGGAAATGCTTCAATGTAAACCGTCTATCATATGAAAACCTCAGATTTCTTATTATTAATTTAATTGTTCAAAGTGGTTTATTTATGCAAAAGCGAGGGAACATTTTTTTCTCAAATAAACGTTTAGGTCTTGTTTCCGGTCATGATTTTACGGAAGATGAGTATACACCGTGGTCAAGATTGGAATTTCGTTCGCCTTGTAGTATACATTATGTTTATGATTGGAATTTTTTCTGTTTGTTTGTATTTTTTTAAGATTGTAGATAAAAATTATCAATTATCAACTTTTATTTAAGTGTTTTTTTAATTAATTATATAAAATACAGATAGATTTTATTTTTATTATATTATTCTTATTGTAATTATATATAGATAATTTGGCGAGATTTTAATTGAATTTTAATCTTAATACATTTATTAAAAGGTTAAAAACTAGGTTTAAAGTGAATCAAGTTTCATTAGAGGAATATGTTATTGAAAATAACATTATGTACAACAAAAAAAAAAAAAAAAGAGCACTATTTATGAGATTTGAACTTTGGTTAGATTCCTTATTCCCAATTACTTGACCTAAATTCTATAGGTTAAATGTTAAGGTTTATTTATGAGATTTTGAACATTAAGATTAAGATGTAAAACTTTTACACTTATCAATTGTTCAAATTCCCATAGGTATTTGATTTAATTTATTTATGAAAAAATGTTCTTTAACATCTAAATTAAAAAAAATGGAAATGAACAGTGGCTGCAGTCCATGAGCTCTGGCGATTTGGCGAGAAAATTTTTAAGCAGGCGACAGGCGATGCTCTAGGGTTTCTGGTGCGTTGGAAAATCCAGGGCCTTTGGTGAATTGACGTAGTGGTTCTCTGAAGGATTTTCGGCTGCCCCAGGAGGGCCCAATGGGGTCTCCTCCAGACCCTCTCTCTGGGAGAAAGAGCTCATATGCTGAGATGGTAAAAGAAAATGCTTCTTCTTCCAATGTCGAAGCCCAGAGGAATGCGTTTCAATCGCTCTTCAAGAATGCTGGTAAGAACTCAACTGCACACCGAGTTAATGGATGCCTCCCACAATCCGCTTCCAGACCTAAGATTGTCATTGAACCCAAGATGGTCGAGGACACAGTCATCTATCGCGCTAACCATGATCTGATTTGTAAATTCATGGGTATCCGACCTACCCTAAATTTTTTGCACACCGGGTCGAGCAGACTGGGAGCCTCACGGTGAGTACTCCTTATGGTTCATAAGCAATGGGTATTTCATCATTAGTTTCTCTTCTTTAGCCGATAGAAACAGAGCATTTGAATAAAAAAAAAGGAACCATGGCCCGGCAGGGTTATTTGTTCAACCCTGGAGAGTGGGTTTCGATCCTCGTATCGAACCCACGGCTGTCCCGGTCTGGATCCGGTTATACGCTCTCCCGATGGAGTTCTGGGGTGAGCAGGTTTTGGAGATGATTGGTAACTCCCTTGGCAGACATCTGGGCGTCTCTAAAGATACCATAGAGGGTAATGCAGCTGTTTTTGCAAGAATCTGTGTAGAAATGGATATTAGCCAGCCTCTCCCGACAGAGGTGGAACTTGAGTTGGCAGGACTATCATGGATACAGCAGTTAGATTATGAGGCCCTGCCCTTTAGATGCAGAGTCTGCCATAAGCATGGCCATTTGGCAAGGTTTTGTCCAAGCCTTGTGAACACAAAAGAGGAGGCTCCGCTGGGCGCGCCAAATCGCCCTAGGGAAGGCAAGTCTACTCTTGTCAAAGATCCTTCTAATACTCCGCAGGGTAATGATGTTCAGAAGGATGGATTTGAACAGCCCAAACGGAGGAGAAAGCAAAAGAAAACTGGCAAGGAGCAAGCACAACTCAAACCAGCCAATCGGTATGAAATTTTTAAATCACTAGTTGATCAAGAGGACCAAGTCATGGACGGAATGGATGGGAATACTGAGGCTAATATTACCCACACTCACTCTTCTCCTTCATCTCCTCCTGTCTTAGAACAGGCGATTGAGTCCACTGAGATATTGCAGCCAGAGAATCCAGGGGCATTGATAATACATTCCCAAGCACAGCCGAAAAGTAAGGATGTCATTATGGGAAGTGCAGAAAAGAACAGAGAAAGGCCAGCCCTAGGGATTACTCAAGTGGAAAAGCGATCCAAGAATAATAATTCTCAAGGAGCAGGCAGGAAGTCTAATAAGGATTTAATAGCAACGCAAGGAGACAAGCTGATCACTGGAGGATCGGTGAGGACAATTGATTCTTATTGCTCTCAAGGTTTTCAATGATTATTCAATCTTGGAATGTTAGGGGTTTAAACAGTAGAACCCATCAATCTGTTGTTCAAAGACTCTTAGGAAAATGCAAAACAGACTTTTTGCTCATCCAGGAGACAAAAATGTCTTTAGACCTTATGTGTAAAACAGTTAATAGAATATGGAGGGGTGCTGGTTATATGGATGTGGCTGCTCAAGGTGCCTCAGGGGGAATTGTCACTTTTTGGAACCCTCTGGAATGGACTGCTTTAGAACATATAGCCTGGAGGGGTGTTCTCACATCTCACTTTAGGAATAATGTCACAGCTGAACATGTTTTAATTACAAATTTTTATGGGGCTCAAAGCATTGATAGCCAGAGGCTCCAATGGAAAGTTGTACACAACATGAGGTCCTCAAGACAAGATTTAGACTGGATCATTGCTGGGGATTTTAATGCTAAATTATCTGCTCGGGATCAGGAAGGTGGAACCCCAGTTTTGGACCCAGGGGACCGGCTTCTGATTGCCCAGGTCCAGGCCTTTCACCTTGTGGATATCCAAGGCCCTGGAACATTTTTTACTTGGACCAACAAGAGGAGGGAGCCACACAGCAGGAAGGTAAAGTTAGACCATTTTCTGGTCTCAGAGGAGGCATTTGTTAAGTGGAATGTTAAATTCCAGATTTTGGAAGGCCCAGTTTCTGATCATTCTCCCATTCTGATGGAGGGAGGGACTATGACAGGGCATCACCACAAACCGTTTAGATTTGAGAATTTTTGGCTACAAAAGGAGGATCTTCGAGAGAAAATTCCGCAATGGTGGGAAGATGGCCGTCTACCTTTTGGGACAGCAATGTTTAAATTCCACAAACAGCTTCATTTTGTCAAAGTTAAATTGAAACAGTGGAGGCAAGCTAATAAGTCTGATTTCCAGCTACAAAGAGCTCCCTTGGTGGCTCGCTGGGAGGAGGTGCAAAAACACTTCAGGGAAGGAACAATTACTGAACAGCTTAAAACCGAGGATGATGCCTTGCGCAAAGCAGTGGAGGACATTGATAACCAAGAGGAAACCTACTGGAAACAGAGAGCTAGAAACTCTTGGCTATTGGAAGGAGATAGAAATACAAAATTTTTCCATCGATCAGCCTGTGCTAGAAGACAGATGAATAACATGGAAGTCCTTCAAGATGAGAATGGACACTCCTATGATACTCTTCCTGGTATGCACTCCCACTCAGTGGATTATTTCTCTAAACTTTTTAAGGAAAATAGGGAGCAAGATGTGGAGGCTCAAAATGAAGTTATTGATGTTATTCCCTCTATTATCTCTCAAGAAGAAAATCAGGCCCTTCTTAGACCCATTGATAGAGAGGAACTGAAGAATGTGGTCTTTGGAATGAGCACGAGCAAATCTCCAGGTCCAGATGGTTTTCCTATTGAGTTTTTTCAGGCCTTTTGGGATACCTTGGAGGAAGATGTTTTGGCTGTTACAGAGGAGTCCAGAACTAATAAAAGAATGCTTAAGGCAATAAATCATACCTTCATCACTTTAATTCCTAAGGGAGAGGAAGGGGTTCATATCTCTGACTTCAGACCTATTGCTTTATGCAACGTGATTTATAAAATTATCACAAAGATAATGGCTGAACGGCTTAAACCTCTCCTTCATAACATCATTTCCTCAGAGCAAGGGGGATTTGTAGAAGGTAGACAGATCTTGGATGGGGTGGTTCTCGCCCAGGAGGCTATCCATACAATGCAAAAATCTGGTAATAAAGGAATGTTCATCAAACTGGATATGTCCAAGGCTTATGATAGGGTGGAGTGGGGCTTCCTGTCTAAGATGTTGGCAGCCTTTGGTTTCTCCCAGGACTGGATAGACTGGGTTATGAGTTGTGTTTCTACACCTTCTTATTCTGTTCTAATTAAGGGGCTTCCCTCGCCTCCTTTTGGAGCCACTCGTGGTCTCCGTCAAGGGGACCCTTGCTCTCCCTATCTATTCCTTATCTTGGCTGAAGGATTAGGTAGACTCTTCTTGAGGAGAAGACATCAAGGCCTGATAACTGGTATCAAGGTAGGTGAAGAAATTCTGACTCATTTACAGTTTGTGGATGATACAGGCCTGGTTGGAGTGGCCAGTCTCAGGGAAGCCAGAGGAATCAGAGATTCTCTTAACGTTTACCTTAGGGCCTCCAATCAAGTTATCAATGACAAAAAATCCAAAGTGGTCTTCTTCAACCTTGACCAAAGGCTACAGGACAGAGTTATAGAGATCTTGGGTTTCACTAGAACCTCTCTTCCTGTAGTTTACTTGGGGGTTCCTCTGCATTTCAAGAAACTAAAAAAAGACATCTGGAAGGATCTTTTGGACGACATTAAAGACAGAATGAACCATTGGTCTCATAAATGGTTAAGCTACGGGGGCCGATTAACTTTCTTACAGTCAGTTATTCAAGCCATGCCAATCTATAAATTCTCTATCCTGGCTGCCCCACATTCTATTTGGAAAGAGCTGGACAAAATGGCTAGAAGATTCTTATGGGAAGGAGCAAAAGGTGAGAGGAAATGGGCCTTGGTTAGCTGGGATAAAGTTACCCAGCCCAAGGAAAAAGGCGGGCTGGGACTGAGAAGCTCCAAGCTTAACAACAAAGCTTTGGCAGGTAAATTGTATTGGAGGTGGATTTCCCAGCCAACATCCTTATTCAGTAGAATCTTAACCAGTAAGTATCTGGGCCATGTTCACCCCAATGAAGTGAGTCGTTTCCCTCTGGATGGTAATGGATCCTTAGTGTGGCAGGCTCTTAAGCTGGGATCTCAAGTTATTAAAGACCAATTGTTTTGGAAAGTGGGAAGAGGGGAGAAGGCTCGTTTTTGGACTGATTCATGGGACCAGTACCCACCCATTATTGTTGAATATCCTGAATTGCAACCAATTAAAACAGCCATAGAATCCAAGGGCTGGGTCAACATTGAGAATTATTTCAACACTAGCCAATTGGGTGAGTATAAATTCAAGAAGTTTAAGCGGTTGGAGGAGTGGCCAATCACTATCCCTCCGGAGCTGGCACCCATTTTGACCAACATCTTAACTGCCAGGTTTCTCACGGGGAGAGACGAGGAGGATGAGTTAGCATGGGGCTATGGGAACCTTGGGGTATATACAGTGAAGGCTGGATATGATCAGATTCTCCCAGACCCTCCCCCGCAATTATTTTTGGTTCAAGATTGGAGGAAGATTTGGCATTCCAAGGGCTGGCCGAAAGTGAACTTCTTCGCCTGGCAGTTTATGCACAATGGCATTCTCACCTTTGACAATCTCAGAAACAGAGGAATCATCGGTCCTTCTCAGTGTGTTTTATGCCATAAGAATGAGGAGACTGCCGATCATCTGATGTTTGAGTGCCCTTTCACGTTTCAGATTTGGAAGCGTTGGTTCTCTCATTTTAAACTCCAGACTAATGGTGCTCTGACTCGGAACAATATTTGGGAAAGATGGAAGAGAGGCAGATTTAAATCTAAAGCTCTTCGACTTGGTTGGGAACTTGGCTTATTCTTCATCTGGTGGCAGGTGTGGCTGGAGAGAAATGCTCGTATTTTTAGAGAAACCTTCTCTTCGCTAGATGGAATTTGGCAGGTTATCTGGAGCAAAGTCACGAAAACAGTTGCCATATATGTTGAAGAGGAAAATCCGATTGATCCTGGACCACAGGAAGAGGGAGCTGTTGAACAAGTGAAAAAGGACACAGTCAGCTGGAAACCTCCTCCAGAAGGTTGGGTTAAAATCAATACTGATGGAGCTGCAAAAGGCAATCCGGGCTGTGCTGGAATTGGTGTTGTGTGCCGAGATCATGCTGGATCTGTGCTTTACTGGGAATTGCAAGGTCTGGGAAGAGCCACCAACAATGAAGCAGAAGCCTATGCTATCAAAACTGCCTCCATCTGGGCTGTTAATCAGGGACACAGGAAGATAATCCTTGAGTCAGATTCACAAATTTTGGTTGGTGCTCTAGACTGCATGAGGAACTTTGCCTCGAAAGCTTGGAGGTTACAGATTTTAGTCTCTCAAATCAAGGACCTATGGAGGGAATTAGAAGATGTGATCCCCGTCTATGTGAGTAGAGATTTAAATTCGGCGGTCGATTTCCTTGCAAAGATGGGTGCGGAGAAAGAGGTAGGGGTACAGCTGCACAGTGACATGCCTATGGAGGATGTTGTGATTAGGCAGGGACTTGCACAATTCTTGAGTCAATGAGTAAAATTTTTGCTAAGGGTAGTTTTTGTCGCGATTTCGCGACCTGTTGCGCCGTCGCGGCCCTTGGTGGGAAACTGTCGCGATATCGCGACAGGTTGCGCCGTCGCGGCCTTTGGAGGGAACCTGTCATGATATCGTGACATGTCGCGCTGTCGCGGCCCTTGGCGAGATGCTGTCGCGATTTCGTGACCCGTTGCGCTGTCGGTTGGAAGTTGTCACGATTTCGTGACCTTTTGCGCCGACGTGGCCTTTGGCAGGAAGCTGCAGCGATTTCGCGACGCTTTTGGAGCAGGGGCGCTAAGGAGGAAAATCGTCGCGATATCGCGACAGTTTTGGTGAATCAAAGAAAAGGGGAAAAATCGTCGCGATTTCGTGACATTTTTGAAGACTGGGAGCCAGAAGGAAAAACGGTCGCGATTTCGCGACATTTTTGGCGGACTGGCGACTTTGGGAAAAGACGTCACGATTTCGTGACCCTTTTTGAGCTTGTGCGTCAAGAGGAAAAGTCGTCGCGATTTCGTGACACTTTTGGCGTTTCGGTGCCAAGGCGTAATGTGGTCGCGATTTCGTGACAGTTCTGGAGAATTGGCACAAACAGGAAAAACCATCGCGATTTCGTGACCCTTTTGAAGAATGGGCACCAAAGGGACAACTTGCTGCGATTTCGCGACATTTTTGAGGTCTGGGCCCCGAGGAGAAAACACGTCGCGATATCGCGACACTTTTGGCGAACTGGAGCTAATTGGAAAACTCGTCGCGATATCGCGACAATTTTGAGGACTGGATGCCAAGTGGAGAACTCGTCGCGATTTCGCGACACTTTTGGTGTTCAGGTGCTGTTGGCTTTGGCTGTCGCGATTTCGTGACATGTCGCGATTTCGCGACCGGTTGCTCGGGCGCGGCCTCGGCTGGTTTGACTGTCGCGATTTCGCGACATGTCGCGTTTTCGCGCCTTGTTGTCTTTTAGTGCTCTGAGGTGGAAAGTGTTGTCCTTTTGCACTTTGTGCTTGTTTTCTTGCTTCTTGGTTCTTGGTAGGGATGTTTTTTCTCCCTTTTGTAACTGCTCTTTGTATTAATACAAGTTTTTCAATTTTTTCAAAAAAAAACATCTAAATTAAAAAAAAAAAACTGAAAAAAAAATTATAATTCATGCAAAATTATATAAATGAATATATTTATTATCGTAAGCAAGGACCAACATGAGTAAGAGTATACCTTTAAGTTTTTGTTCCAAATCTTTAAATAAATTCAAAGAAGGAAGGATTCTCATAAGACGGGGTAGTTAAGTAACAGGAATAAAGTCATTTATATAAACCCTAACTAAAAGGAAGAATATATATATAATAAAACCTATCTAAATAACAGTAGCAGTTTCCTACCAAATGTTATTACAAAGTTCAACGTGGTACAAGAGCTCTAAAAATACAAAGGGTTAATATATAAGTTCAATGGATACTAGCTAACTTATTTAGAGAACTAAAGGTATATTAGATGGAAGTTGGAATTGAGTTTTCATCACTTTGTTACTTTTCTTTTAAAGGATTATTTCTCGCCATCTTCTTTTGTTTAAAAGTTAAAGATGAAATAATAGGTACCATCTTGTCGTTCATGGGAGAGATGGTTTTTATTTTAAAACCATGAAGTGAAAAAATTTTATGGAGACAAAAAAATCTTAAAGGCTTATAATGCATGTTAGGCTTTAGACTTTCATATTAGACTACCTTCAAGAGGGACCACTTACTGAGGGACAAAAGATATTGTGTATATCCATGTACATGTTATTATAGACATTTCAATTTTTTTACCAAAGAACTTAATAAGATTGAATATGAATCAACAAGTGTATTAAGAAAACATTGTGTTTTGATGTTGTTAATGATATGAAATTGAACACATGGCAAAATATTACAATGTAAAAATAATTGAGAGAAAGAGGAAATTTTGCTCATAAGATAAGCTCTTGGATAAAGCAAGGAGATCATATTATATGTTGTAGTAATTGGCTTAGATCAAGGATTTTCCAATCCCTAAAATGTGATAAAAAATTCCTTTGTCTCATTAGATGGCGAAGGCCTTCATAGCTTATTCAAAGCAAACATTAGAAGAAACTAAATAGGATGCAAGAGATGAGGAGTTGCAATGTGCAAGTTTAAAATTAGGACTTAAAATGTGTGAAGGACGATGTGAAGGCAAATATTAAAATAAATAAAGTGAAAGAGGTCAAGTTTAATCTAGATAAATAATCTTTATTTTCCTCAAGTAGTAGAAAAATATCCTTGAAAGAAAATAAAAAATAGTATAGAGTAATGAAGGACAACATAAACTTCCTTGCACTTTAGGGTTACAAGGACAACATAATAATGAAAGTAGTATGAAGGATATCCGTTAAAATTTTTGGGTTTATATGGCAACATAAGAAATATAATACTATGGAGGATGGCCCTTACACTTAAGAATTCCTAAGATAACATAAAGGAAAAAAAAAATTAGGTTGTCCCTTGCACTTTCCTCCTTGGTAACATAAACCTGTGGGTAAAATTTTTTATGTATTCATCCACACATCCTGTTTTGATAGATAAGATGATTGATATTAAGGAAATAAAGTTTTTGAGTCAGGTCTATGAGCATCAGGTGGTGGACACTGAGAATGACCCCCTTCGGTATCTGGCAGACCCATGATGAAGCTTTTTGGAGGATGTGCAGGCAGTGAATGTATGGCAGTAAAAACGGAAATGAAAATCTAGTTCTATGGTAAAAAACAACCAAGTGCCAAGTATGATAAAAAATGGATCACTATGGGACATCAGGAAAATCCCAAAAGGTTATCGCTGATGAGTGACAAAAAAGAGGGGTAGCATTGACCTAAATGATTCTCAAAGCCTCACCAGTTGAACATGCAAAAACTAGCTAAGCATCATCGTTGACGAAAAAGCGAATTCTCATGGAGTCTAAGCGGGTCCCAAAAGTCTACCACAATCATAGCAGGCGAAAGAATGGGATCCCAAAAACCCGTCACGAAAGCGATGGACGAAGAAGTGGGATACAAACGAACCCCGACCAGACCCCGAAGCCCCATCACATAAATGGAATGGAGATTGTCTAAGTAAAGGACCGAACAAAAAAATGGATATCCACCATACCTTTAAATGGTCCAAAGTCCCACCAAGACCATAAGACTAATGCAAAGTTCGAAAACCTGCCTTGACAGAGAAATATGCTTAGCAGAATTCTAGGGCTTTAGAAGATAGTAGTTGATCCCAAAATTCTACCAATGAGGGAATCCTCGAGATGTCAGAGAGCCCCCAAAAGAAAAAATAAGTGTCATCATTTATGAGGATGCATGGTGAATGACTGGCATGAAAGAGACCCAGCGCCCATCCAACGAGTAATAGGTTGAACCTCGAGTTCATGAAAGCGATCAACTTCAAGAGGTCTAATCGAGCAATTAATAGTCGATTTCCTTCAGGAGTAGGTGGATTAAACTTATTATCTTTTAGAGTTGTCAAGCAAGTCAAACTGATAAAGGGTTCAGATTCATGCAGTACAACCTACTTTCCCCTAAGAGTCGCTTTTAGCTGCATTTTATAGAGGATTGAAAAATATTTACAGCATGGCCACTCTTCTAGCGTAGTTGTGTTTGCTCATATACCATCATAAATGTTAGTAGCAAAAATTATTGTAAAGGCTATATATACTAGAATGCAAGTCATTTTGGGCGTCGACTCTTTAGCCATTACAACTCATATGTAAATTTTTTTGCTATTCAAGAAATGCAAGTATATTACTGTTTGACCTCCAATTGTCTCATAAATATGTGAAGGTTGAAAGTTTATTTCTACTAAAACTAGTTGAGTGAAGTTGCTTTAATTATGCAGTCTAGATTTCATGCATTTCATTCAGTAGTTCTAGAATTCACTTTCAATTGGGTGTGGTAGATGCTTAATGAAAAGGGTTGGTTCGTCTATTAGGTGATTCATTTGTGCTTTTTGTAGCGGTTTAAGTTTGGTGTACATATGTCTTGATGCAGTTGAATCTGTACCCCTATAAGTTTTGGATTCAGCCCCGTTTCTTTTCTTTTATCACCTCTTTTCCTTAATCATAGTTAGCTAGGATTTACTAGGAGTCGACCTTCTTCGAAGATTAACCCACATAGCCCTTTGACTGTGCGGTCATTCAATGTTGGTCGAGGTTCATGGGTGCACAAGCCTTTCCATTAGACAAACTTCTTACCAACAAGACCTATAGATGATAAGTCAAATAATAAATACTCTAAAAAGGTAGAAGAGATTGACATGGACGAAAGCATTGATGGGAATGGGAAAAGAAGATAAAGACACTCAAAATAGGAATAACAAGAAAAGAAAACTCAAAGGGATATTAATTTGGGAAATCATAACCAAATATCATAGGTGTTAACAAGAAGAGAGGCTAAGCCTACAATAAGGATAAAAACTTATGGCAAAGATAAATATTGAGATATATGAGGTATGAACAAGGCCCTAAAAAATGAGCTATCAAGGATTTTATTGTTTGTTATAATCCTAAGATTATTTTAATGCAAGAAGTAAACACAGGTAGCAATAATCAAATGGCAATAGCTCAATTGATTATATTCCTCAACTTTCAAGGAGAAGACCTAGGTTTGAATCTTGCCAAGCAATACATGCATGATTGTCAAATTGTTACAGTACCATTATGTAGTCATGATGTAATGTGGATGGATCAATTTCAATCCCACATAACCAATTAAAAAAACAAGTGGCAAGAAATATAAGAATACATTAAAATGTATATTTGTGTGAGTGATTATTTAGCAACTTTTATTATGGAAAATTTAAGATGTGTTGAGACAGTATAAGACAATAAAAATAGGATGGACAATCGCTAGAAGTAATAACTAATTGGGTTGGTAGTCTTTTTTGTAGGAAAGAGAACAAATCAAAGTTAGAGTTATAAATGTACATGGTCCAACACTAGATGACATTGGTTGAATAGGTTAACTTCTTTAACTTTCAAGGAGGGGATCTAGGTTCAAATCTTGCCAAATGATGCATGCATATTCCCCAGTTGTAATACCACTATATGGTCATGATGTAACATGGGTGGGGTTTGTTTCAATCTCATATAATTGATAAAAAATGTATATGCTCCAACTATACTTACTTTTTTTGATAGATGTTGGAAGGACCTTAGTCTATTTATGTCAAATTCAATGGTGATTCATAATTGATATCTATGAATAGATTTCAACATGGTTCTATTTCCTTTGAAAAGGAAGGATGGTATTTTTGGATGTTCTAGATCAATGAAGGAGTTTGCATCATTTTTCAATTCAAATGGCTTTTGGGTTGTGATGGTGCAACATCAATCATGTTCTCTAATCTTGAAAAACTAACCTAACATTGACTATTTTCTTCAAAGATTAATATTTTGAAGGAATTGTTTAACTCAAATGATGACATCTTCATTAAGTTCCTTGGCTTCTCATAAATTAAATGTTTTCAAACTAAATAAAATATGTCTAGGTCTTTTATGGATGTAGATGCAAGTGTATGATTGACATTTAACATTGACAAATTCTAAAGTGTCATTACAACCCCATACTTTGCATATCATACATATCCCTTGTAGATGCAAATGTCGGCTTATAATTGACATTTAATATTGACAAATGTTCAAGTATCGTTACAACCTAACATGGATTTAAAATCGAACACCTTTTAGTAATATTGACATTGTGACATTACATTTAATATGATGTTCCTCGAAATATTCCTTCCTAGAAGATGTTTTAGGCTATAAATAGTCCCTTTGTCTTAAGAAAATAAACATCTTCGATCTTTGTATTTGTCGATCTTTGTCTTTTGGTGTGTTTGTATCATTTGGTATCAAATTAGTAGATCCTGCCTTATGAGGGGGAATTTTCCCCCCTCTCTTGTCCCTTGATTATCCTCCATTTATTATTTGCATTTTGGTATTCTATTTTGGTTTGCAATCTATGTTAGTTTTTGATTCAAGGGTTCCATGTCCCTTTCTATGTATCAAGGTTCTTGTTTTCGACCTGGGATTTGGGTCTATTATGTCTTCTTTGCTCTTTGATCTAGGTTTGTAAGAGCTCTGTTGATAGCTCTTTCAGGTATTATGGCTTTTGTACCTGATCTCTATTTAAGAGTTTTATTTTAAGCCCTAGTTGATTTGAAAGTTTGGTCTACAATTATAGTCTATAAGAGGAAGTATGGCATTCCTTAACCCATTGGTTTGATGCATTTTCTTTGGATTTGATTGAATTTGCATTTGTGTGTTTCTAGCCTTTACAATCTATGTTTTCTCCTTTGTGACTGCTTATTTTCTAACCATGTTCAATGGTTTTTGTCTTGATTTATGTCTATTGTTTTCCAATATACGTGATTCCAAAAATCTGCAAATCTCTACCCGACTCAATTGATCTTTGCCTTCTACCATCGTACTCACCCTATTTTTCTACTTTGTAGAAATTTACTGCCATCACACGATTCCATCAACAACATACTTCATTTCTTGTGGATATTTTAAATGATTTTTATTTATCTATTTAAATGTTTCTATGCTTAAACAAAATAGATGTATCATTTGTTTTAGGGAGCCTCAATCTGTCATCTACCCTTGATTTTGTCTAATTTGATCCCTATTTTTTTTATGACACCTTTGTTCTTATTTTGCTCAAACTATACGTATTTCCTTCATTGTATTTGTCTCATTTCTTGTGTTCATTGTCGTGTCCCTTGTAAAATTATCTACTACATTTCAAGGATCTTGTCGTGGATTCTTCACTAGCCAACCACCACCGTTGCTTATATTTGTGGCTCTATTTCAGCCCTACTTCTATCATTATGACAAGTTAATCCTCCACCATTGTTTTACCGATGCCTACAACAAATTATTCCACAATAGTAATTCTGTAAAAATCCTAGTTGTTGTTTTCCACAACGAACCCTAGCAGCCATTTTTCATAGCAAACACTAACAGTCATTTTTCATAGTTGTAGCCCTATGGTATCACGATATTTTGGCATCGACTCCATAATTTGGCATCTTTGTTGAAGATTTTGTGCACCCATGGAAAACTTCAACTCTTTCTTGAGTTACCTTCCTTGTGTCTACCCTAAGTCATCATCAAAATCTCGTAGAACTCTCATCCACATATGTTTTCAATGTGGTTTCTATACCAACTTTTTATTCCAAATTCTATCATTATTACATGTTTTGTCACTTGGTTTTGAATGTGTTGGTCATCCAATAATTTCAGCATGTTGTTTACAATATCTGCAAAGCTCTCAACTTGCTAATATTGAGATCTATTTTGAGTCCACCCTAAATTTGCTTATGTTATCCCACATTTTGCATGGGGATCATTTTTACCCTTTTTAAATATGTTTATTTTTTTATGTTTTAAATATATGTTTAACAAGGGGCGACCCACATACCTTTTTAAAACAAAAAATGCATCTTGTAAATTGAATATTTCGTAGAATATTCTTTGATGAAAAGGGCATATAAAATTTTTAAATGAAGGCATAAATTGTAGAATATTCCTAAGGGAATATTCTTGTTTCAAAATTGTAAAGGGCATCCTACCCCCTTTTCTTTTGTTGTTTAAGATTCACTCTATTTTTTGTAATTTAAGACTTCATCTACTCATAATTATTGCCTTATGTATAGCCATTGGAAAGCTCATTTCAAGTCGAATCTAGTAGAAGCTTTGTTTTTATGTTTGTACAAGTCTACATTGATCTTTAGTGATTTGAAATTTTAGTTGTCCACACTACTTTCAATCCATTTGTTGTATCTTCAAGTGTATTTTTTGTTGTACCCAATACTCCTTTTATCCCCATTTGACTTTAGAAAAATATTATGGCACTTATTTTATGTGTGTTTGTTGAGGTATATTACACTATTCGGTACATGCTAATGTAACCTCATGGTACCTTCATGGTACAATTGTAAATATGTAATAGATTAGGGTTGATTTTATAGTTTAAAGTGTGATTTATATTTTCCCTTTTATGTAAGTGTTAATGTGCAGGAAATGCACAAGTGTCATGTAAGAGTGCAATATGTAGGAAATGCACAAGTGTCATGTAAGTTAGAGTGCAAGTGTAGATTGAGAGAATGTGCACAAGTGTCATGTATGTAAATATGCAAATATGTAATATGAGGATGTGCACAAGTGTCTTAGATTAGGAGTGCATGTAGAAGTGTAAGAGTCATGTAGATGTGTCATAGAGTCAAGTGTGCATGCAAGAAGAAAGTGAAGAGTCTAGTATGCAAGTGGCAAGATGATAAGCCAAAGGTCATGGGACTTGTTTTATGGAGAGCAATCATTTATGCTAGAGAAATAAAATAGAGCTAGATAATATATACAAAGTCATAGGAAGTATACAGTGCTAGAGCTAGACAAAGCATATAAAGCAAAAGGAAGATATTCTAAGCTAGAGA
This sequence comes from Wollemia nobilis, assembly GCA_028583015.1. NCBI lineage: Eukaryota > Viridiplantae > Streptophyta > Pinopsida > Araucariales > Araucariaceae > Wollemia > Wollemia nobilis. The sequence goes on from JAQPPZ010000523.1 coordinate 31,292,932, forward strand.
AAGCACACATTAAAAAAGTTCATGTTAGAGAAAGCACACAAGATTCAGTGCTTGAAAAAATTATGATAGTATAAGTTGTTGGACAGTCGAATCTCTAGAATAGTATAGAACATAAGAAAATAAGGAGGTGAACTAGTCACCTTAACTAAGGCAGACCAATCACAAGCCTCCTAAATAAGAGGATAACTAGGGCGATTCAACACCAGACATCTAAGATAGAGGTGAACTAGAATGAACAATCACCTTAGATAGAGGTGAACCATAATGAACAATCACCTAAGATAGAGGTGAACCATAATGAACAGGCACTTGAGATAGAGGTGAACCAAAATGAATGATCACTTGAGATAGAGGTGAACTAGAATGAATAGGAACTTGAGATAGAGGTGAACCGTAATAAACAAACATCTGAGATAAAGGTGAACCCGAATGAACGATCGCCTGAGATAGAGGTGAACCAAAATGAACGATCGCCTGAGATAGAGGTGAACCAGAACGAATAGGAACCTGAGATAGAGGTGAACCATAATGAATAGGCACCTAAGATAGATTTGAACTTGAATGAATAACACCTGAAAGAGAGACAAACCAGAATAAACAATCATTTGATATAGAGGTAAACCAAGAATAAACAATTTATTGAAGAAAGAATTGTATACATGATGAAATACTTGAGGAAGAGTGGTCCAATCACTTGTTGAAGAGTAGTCTGGACATTGAGCAGAAAGAGTGGACCATTCTAAAGCTTCCAATAGCAAGGTGCATGAACCTTTGAAATAATTCCATGCAAAAAGAGTTGAACACTATAAAAAATTGCTTTGAATAAGGAAGGCATTAGGGTAAGGTACGCTAGATCTTCTAACATTCAAAATTTCACTGTAACAAAGACATAACATTGATAGAGATAGTCACTAGCTACATTTTTATTGACTTTATAGCAGGTATTTCCCTTGGCTAATTATTTTTAAAATATACAGAAAAAAAAAATAGAAAACTTATTTGAACAATGAAATGCTTATTGAGCAATTGCCAGGATCAATTCATGATCCTATTGAATTTTTTTCCACCTGGGAACGCAAATGATTATGAAATAAATACATGGAGAAAGCCGTGTGCAATGAAAATTGCAAGCACGGTTTGGGGAGAGATTTCTCTCTCTTATAGGAGGAGCAGATAATCCACTCCATCCGACGAGCTCCGGGTTCGAGTCCCGGGCAACCCATATAAATTGGATGTATGAACGTTATATTCGACGCTTATTTTTTGAGGGAGTAGATAAAGTTTGAATTTGTATTTAAATATTAAAGTGCTAGAATTTATAAGTATGGAGTAATAAGAAATATTTGGAGTTATGTTTATTCAAATGCTTTAATATTTAAAATATTTGAAAATTAAAAAGTATAAGAGTTGTAAGGAGCTAAGGTTATTAAGTTTTTATTTTTATTTTTGAAGATTTAAGGTTATTCAAAAGTTTTTAAAGTTATTTGAAAACTTTAAAAACTTAGGGCTTTTTAAATTTGATTTTTTTGGAATTTTTAAATTTGAAATTATGCAAATTTAATATTAGGGAGTTATTAGGGAGTTAAGAGGTTTTCTACATCAAAGGATTAGAAAATTTGCAAATTTGCAAATTTCATATTTGAGTTATTTCTTAATTTGGGAGATATAAGATTTTCAACTTAAAGATACAAAATGGATAAATGGCAAAGAGGAACATTCCAATAGAGGAAGAATTATCAAAGTGTAAAACCATACTTTATGAGAGGAAAAGTTCAAAAACAAAATTTGTATAAAAAATAATCTTTTGAATACAAAGGGCAACATCATAAAAGAGTTCTTCAAAACTCTTATCAAATATGTGAGATTATATCACTTGAATCTCATCAAAAAATTCAAAGAGAAAAAGATATCTGGTATATAGATTCAGGGGCTAGTCATCATATGACTGGAAACTTACATTGGTTTGAATCCTTAGAAGTCAAGGATAATATCTCACTAAAAATTGTGGATGATAAGATGTATCAAGTTCAAGGAATTAGCAAAGTATTACCTAACATGTTTTTTTTCAAATTTTGTGCTAGAACATGTTTTATATGTTCCTAGACTATCAACTAATCTTATCTCAGTTGCTCAATTGGTTGAAAAAGGAAGATCAGTTGAATTCAAATATATAAATGAACATAGCAAATGCATCATCAAGAATAAAAACAAAACTAAAGCTACAATTTTGAATTTACAATCCAATTGTATTCCTTAAAGGTCAATAGCGGAGAAAGTATAGAACTCTTTCTTCGTAAAGTAGCAGATATAAAAGCAAAACTATTAACTCTAGGAGAAAAAGTAGAAGATAAATTTATTGTCCAAGTAACTCTAAGGGCACTTCCAAAAAGTTACAAGCATTTAGTTACTTCTTTGCAAGTTCTAAGCAAGGAGACTACATTTGATGATTTAGTCAATATTCTTCAGGAATATGAAGTAGAGAACTTAGTCAAGGATGAAATGACTAATAATTCCTTGGTATCTAAAGAAAATATACCAAGTAATATAACTACAAATTCCAAGTATAGATCTAAATGGAATTCAAGATTCTGCCATATATGTAAGAGAAAGGGTCTTAGTACAATTTTTTATAGATATAATCAAGGAAATTAGATGAATATGAATCAAGGAGGTCAAATGAACAAACCAATACAACAAAGGCAATATCAATCTCAAGTATCGATATAATCCTCTGAAAGGAACAAAAATAAGGTTGAACCTATAACATGATCTTAAATGTTTAATGTAGATCACAAAAACAATAACAAAGGTTCAACAATAGAGGATTATAAATACTTAATAGCATGCAAAGACAATATTACAATAATAAAAAAAATTCAATATGCTCCAATAACCTATATACAATCTCACATGTTCGTAGAAGAAGAAACCCTTGCATATATAGGCAAGGGTGAGGATCATAAACAATGAGTGCACAATTAGTTAACAAGGAAAGTAACTAATTGTGGACATGAGATCCAAAAAAACAAAAATAAAAAACAAAAAGTTAATCACTAAAATCAAGGAAATAAATCTAGAGAAAGCTAGAAGAAATATCCTATGCGTGGATTATTTTTATTTAATAAATAAGAATAATATAATTATTAGCTAAGTCTACCTAGTAAAATAAAGACTAAGGTGTAATTAATAATATTACACCAACGTCCTCAATGACAACAACAATTTCAATCTCAATGTCAATATCATCCTTAATATCTATATGGTCATCAACAACAACCTTAGCTACAATTTAGAGAAGAAAATAAAAAAGGAAATTAATTTAAGAATTAGAAGAAACATCTAAAGAAGTGAATTCAAAGCTCTTTTAATAAAAATTTTGATCAATGAAGATGTACAGTTTTCAAAGGATTTTGAAGATATTAATGTTGCAATTGCTATAGAACATCAGGATACAAGAAGAGAGACTTCAAAATGACATGACAAGATCAAGACCAAGACTAATAAATAAACAAACTAAGAAGATCAAGAAAGTACATAATAAGAAAGTAAAAAGAGATACAAATCAAAAGCAAGCACCTGAACAAGAGGCTGATGGATCACATGCTCCAAATAAAAGAACAAAGATGGAGATTGAAGACAAAGATGAAGATCAAGATTGAAGACTAAAATCTTCAATAACCAAATAATGTAATACAAGGGGTGTTGAGGTATATTATATTATTTGGTACATGTTAATGTATCCCCATGGTACCTTCATGGTACAATTGTAAATATGTAATAGATTAGGGTTGAGTCAATAGTTTAGAGTGTGATTTATATTTCCCCTTTTATGTAAGTGTCAATGCAGGAAATGCACAAGTGTCATGTAAGTTAGAGTGCAAGTGTAGATTGAGAGAATGTGCACAAGTGTCATGTATGTAAATGTGCAAATATGTAATGTGAGGATGTGCACAAGTATCTTAGATTAGGAGTGCATGTAGAAGTATAAGAGTCATGTAGATGTGTCATAGATTCAAGTGTGCATGCAAGAAGAAAGTGAAGAGTCTAGTATGCAAGTGGCAAGATGATAAGCCAAAGGTCATGGGACTTGTCATATGGAGAGCAATAGTCAAGTACTTGAAGAGTCATATTACTATGGCTATACTATGGAGAAAATGATCCATAAGAAAGTAATTGAATGTAACACGAATATCAAATTATTGAATTGTAACAAGAAGGAAAGGAATAAAGCTTGTATACAAATTTAGAGCAATTAATATTGTAAGTTTTTTCATGCATAGTTCATGAATGATGTAGGCCTTTTACATTCATATTTAATTATATAAATGAATGTTATTTTCTTTATTATATAGGCCTTGATATACATATTAATTTGCTCATATTATTCTACTTATAATATTATTATTTTGACCTTTAATATTGTGGCTATTTTATATTGGGACTTATGATATTTTGTGGTAGTAAGGCTTAAAAAGCCAACAATGCTCTATTTTTAGAGGTAACCTTTTTGTTTCATTTCTCAAGTTTATTCCTCACTTGTTGAATTAGATTTCGTATTTTTTTCAATCGGTTAAATGGGATTGAAACGGGCCCCACCCATATTACATCATTAGCACATAATGGTATTACAACAAAGCTTGGATATTATCCATGTATCATGGGTAAGATTTGAACCTTGGTCTCCTATTTAAATATTGAGGAATCTAATTAGTTGAGCTAATGCCACTTGATATCAATGAGTTTACACATGTTTTTATGAGGGGTCATGGTCCCCTCATATTGAGTGGGGTTTGAACCTTGGACCTCTCAAAGAGAAGCCAAAGTCCTTACCACTACAGTAAGCTTGCAACTATATAATTAGATTTCGTGTTTTGATTTTTGTATCTAAGAGACTATCCTTCACTCTCTCTCTTAGTGGATTTCAACATTTTAATTTGTTTCCTATCTATTCACAAGACCACAATCCTTTTTTATGTGATCACTAAGCATCACAAGGGTACTCCTACCATTGGAGTTGTCTTTCAAATTTTTAGCACCATCAGTTTAGTTTTACATCAGCTTTTGCATTTAGCTCACTAGATCCTTGACTATCTCTACATCTACATCAACCACTTCAACATTCTCATTTTATGGCTTCTAGATTTTATTCCTTTTTTTGTATCTGATCCCCATTCCCTTTATGTTTGCATTTGAGTCCAATTCTGCTATGGTGGGAGAAATGGTAAGGAGTTAAATATGAACCTCTTTTAGTAATATTGATATTTTGAAATTACATTTAATATGATGTTCCCTAAAAGGTTCCTGAAAGATTCCTTTTTGAGTGATGTTTTGGGCTATAAATAGTCCCTTTGTCTTATGAAAATAAACATCTTCTATCCTACACATGCATGCATTTGACCCATCCAAAATATGTTATGCACAAATTCTACATAAAATTTGGTTTTTCCCATCTCCTATAAATAACCTTTTGTGTGGGCCTTAGCATTCCCTTGGTTAGCTATTAAAAGCAAAATTTTACAACTGACGTTTTGCAAAGGAGAGGAAATCATGGGCCTTTTAGGTGTGTCTTATGTAGGGAGAATATAGAAACATTAGGTCATCTACTTCTTTGGAGGATCTAGAAATATTAGACCATCTACTTCTTCATAATCCTTTTTCTCATAATATTTGGAGATACTTTTTAAATAATTGAGAATATATTAGGTAGCTCCATCAACACTAGGAGAGGTTATAAAATGTTGGATTAATTATTTCAAATTTAAAGCATTATAAATTTTATTAAGGGTTGCTCTTCCATTATTTGTTGGAATTGTGGCTTGAAAATTGAAATAATAAAACTTTAAAAAACAAGTCACATAACTATATTCAAATTTAGAACTATATTTATTGCCTCTCTTGGAAAATGTATATAGGGGTGATTCTCATCATGGGAAGTGTCTAGTATGAAAAAAGAGATGTTAGCTATTGGATACAAGATTTGAATATACATACAAGGGTCATCTGTATCAATATAGGCTAAATGAAGGCTCAATTCTCCTCATTTTCTCAAAATAATATGGAACTTCAACTAACAAATATGTAGAGATTATGGCACTTCTTATAAGCATTAAGATTATCGTTGAAAAAGGATGGAGATATATTTCAATTAAAGGGTATCCATAGGTTATTGTTTTTTTTTTTTTTGATAGGTAACAGAATATTTACAGTGGGTTTTTTAAATAAGATCCCAAAACCTTAATTACAATATAAGCCGAAGCAGAAAAACATAAAGACAGACTTAACGTCCCCGTTCCGGGGCCCAGGAAACAAACAACAAAAAAAAGGCCCTGCCACGGGGCCTTGGAACCTACAAACAACAAAAAGCCCAACAAAACCGTATGCAGCCACGAACCTCCACAAGACCAAATCCAAAAAGCACAACATAATGGAACTACGAAAGCCCGGGGTCTAGCTGTCTGGGCCCTGCCCGTCCTCGGCCTGTTCGGATTGCCGCTGCCCCTTGGCAGCGTTTTTCTCCAACATGCGCCGGAGCTCGGACAGCGCCTTGGCGGCATGAGTCGCGGTGTGGGTAGCTGAATTGAGGGAGCTCACCGCAGTGTCCAGGAGGCCGAGGAGCGCCGTCTTCTACAACACGTCGTCTGTTTCAGAGCTTATCACCGTGGGCTCTGGGTCCTCTGCTTTGACGTTCTTAGGACTTGCTGCAGCCCGGTTGGGGCCGGGGGAGGCCCTTTTGTGGCCAGAGCTTGGAGGAAGGGCCCCGTCCGGGCCTTTGCTCGTCGTCCTACACTTGCGCGTGGGCTTGCGGTGCTTCAGGGAGGAGGAAACATCGGGGGCGGGGGAATCTTTGGCTGCAGGGGACTCTAGGGGAGAAACGCCTGACTCGAAGGGCGGGACCGAAGAAAGGGGGGGATGTGGTGAAGCTGGGGCTGGTTGGCCAAGGCATGTCTGTAAAGGACAACCATGAGCCCCTGGTGCAAGGGCTGGGAGTGGTTCTTGCGGGCTCGCTCGATGGTCAGACCCAAAGAGTAGAGAAGAAAGCGGGGGGTGCTGATGAGGGTGGCGTCGCGGAGGTGATTAAAATAGCTGAGGTGAAAGCTGAAGAGCCGCTGGTCGAGATCGTCACAGGTTATGAACTGCATAACCGGGACAATGGCATCATCAAATGGCTTCGAAAGGTGAGATCGAAGCAAGTTACCCTTGTCCCACTGGTGATCTAGGAAGCGGGAAAGCTCCTCTTCCCAGTTATGCTTGTCACGTCTAACAACGCGGCCCTTCTCCTCGTGGTGCAGCCCGGTGACTTCAATGAGGAAGTCCTTAGAGATTTTAAAATGCAAGCCCTTAACAGTGACTTCTCCGTCGTTCCAAGTCTCCAGGAAACCCTGGGTAATCTCATCATCGTGGCTGACGAATTTGCTAAAGAAAGGCATATATTTCTTGGTGTCAGAGAAAAGGTGAGCAGGGCCGCTCAGCTCAAGGACAGAGGGCTCCAAAAAAATAGTTTTGAACGCCATGGGGGATGAGCTGGCAGGGTGGGGACACAGGGAGCAAAAAATGCCAGACCGGGGAAGCAAGAACAGGGGAAGGGGAATGCGACAGCGGGATGGGACAGTGAGGGGATTAAAAAGGCTTTGCGGGGGCTTGAGAAGGGGAAACGCCGCCAACTTTGGAAAGTAGCACACGCGTTTATGATCAACACAACGGGGAGGGGGGTGAGGGGGCATACCAAGCAGCTGACACGCGAGGGTGGGGCAGGCCCACAGCCAAAGCGCCAGCTGGCAGACGCTGAGCGGAGGAATGCCGGGAAAGGGCTGAGTCAGAGTTAACCTCGAATGGATAGCCATGGCATGGGGAGCAGGCGACATAGAGATCATTGCAGGAAAATGGGGAATTTCATCATGTGCAAACAAGAGAGGCTGTCGAGGCTACCAGCTGGCCGGCGCAGGTAGCTGACAAGGCAGGGGACGTGGGTCGCTACGGGGAAGAGCTTGATCCTTGCGCTGCCAGGGGAGCGTGTCAAAGGTCTAACACGGGGGCAGGAAGCATTGGAAAGCGAGAGCATGGTTTGGGAGGACGTCATCACCCAGCCACGGGGAATACTAGACACCCGGTCGAACAACATGCTCGGGCTGGTCCTGCAGCACTATTTAGACTAGGCCTACAGGGAAGTGCGAGGTCTAAGTAGTGAATTCTCCAGCGGTGATGCCCAGGTTCGCCATGAAGTCGGTAACCTTGTTGCCTTCTCTAAGAACATGCTGGAAGGTGTGGTCGAGAAAGTCCTGGAGCAAAAAGAGGGCCTCTCGAATGGAGTTCTGGAATCTCCAGGAGCAGGACTCGGGCTTGCTGGCACCTCTGATGATGACTTGGGAGTCCCCTTCGATAACAATTTTCGGGAAGGGACCCCTAAGTGCCGACAGGCCACTTAGCAGGCCGACAGCTTCAGCAAAATTGTTAGTTCACCTACCCAGCGGGACCGCGAAGGCAGAGACCAGATTCTTGAAACTGTCTCTGATAACCCCGCCAGCCCCAGAGGGCCCGGGGTTGCCTTTGGAAGCACCGTCGAAGTTGAGCTTGAGCCACCCGGGGGAGTCCATCTGACCAGGGATCGGGGGGAAGGGGCGGGAGGGGAAGTAGGGGGGGTGATTTGGAAGCCGAGGGAGGAGAGGAGGGAGGCTTCGCCCGGTAGCTTGGGCTTCGCAGAAAGGGAAATGAGGCAGGAATTCTCGGAGGCAAAGGAAACTACTTTGATCGCCAACCTCTGGGGGGAGCAAGCCGGGGAGGAGAAGGCTCGTCGGTTGCGCTCGAGCCAGAGCTTCCAGAGCAAGTGGGGAAGACAGGCCTTCCAGAGGAGGCGGAGGAAGGGATGGGCAAAGGGGGAGGGCCACTGGGATAGGAGGTTAGAAATGGAATTGGGGGCCACCCACTGAACAAAAAATTGGGAAAGGATGAGGCCCAGAGCTTCGGAAGAAAAGGCACAGTTTAAGAAGAGGTGGTTGGTAGACTCCCACACAGAACAGCATAGGAAACATCTGTTGGGGATTTGAAAGCCACACTTGATCAGGTTCTCGATCGTGAGGATTTTGTTTTGGACGACCGCCTAGATGAAATGGCTGATTTTGGGGATTAATTTCTTGGCCCAGACCATCTGGGTTAGGAAGGTGGTAGCCCCGGGGGTTCTCTGGATATGGTAAGTAGACTTAACAAAAAAGATGCTGCTGGGAGAGCCATGCCACACGCATCTATCATTGGCGCCAAAAGAAGGAATGACTATCGCACTGAGGATGCGCTAAAGTCTGGCAGCTTGAAGCGGGAGCCTGGGATTCAGGATAGGTTTCCAGGTGATCTGCCCCTGGAACAGGGTCATGTAGTCAGACACTCTAGGCCCTCGGTCCGCTAGCCCAGGCTTGAGAAGAAGGAGATCTCTGTCGGAGCTCAGGGCCTCGTCGAGGATCCATCTGTCCTCCCAAAAGTCGATCTTGGCACTGTCTCCAAGGAGCCATCTGGTCCCTTGCTGAACGATGTCTCTGGTGGAGAGCAAAGCCTTCTAGAAAGTAGATCCGTCGCGAGGCTGGGAATCCTCGAGGAAGGGGTGACTGTGATAGTACTTCCTCTGAACAATGCCAACCCATTCATCAGGGGTATTGGTATGAACCTTCCAGGCATGTTTGGACAGAAGGGCCTTATTCATGGGAACCACCCGTCTAAGCCCGATTCCTCCCTCAACTTTGGGGTGACAGACTAGAGGCCAGGAGACCTGGGGAATCCTTTTTTTATCTTCGCTTCCCGACTAGAGAAAATGTTTTTGGATTTGCTCGATGAGAATAGCGATGGAGGCCAGAATTCTAAAGACCGACATGAAGTATATTGGAATGCTTTGGAGAACGAAAGCCAAGAGAGTGGCTCTGCCGGCCTGAGAGAGAAGGTGGCCTTTCCAGGGGGCGAGTTTTCTTTGAATCCGCTCGATCATCCCACTCCACAACGCCTTGGAAGACGCCCCTGTGAACAGAGGAAGCCCGAGGTAGGAGGAAAGGAGGGAGCCGAGGGAGCAGCCAAGGATCCGCCCGATTTTAATTTGCCTAGCCATAGGGGTGTTGATGAAGTAAATCTTGCTTTTGCACAGATTAATCGTTTGCCCAGCCACCTCCTCGTACAGGGTAAGGATGCTCTTGAGGGCCTTAGCTTGAGGGACCGAGGCCGAGGAGGCCAGAATGGTGTCATCCATAAATTGCTGATGGGACACGGGGGGGAGATCATGCGCAGGCCTGATGCCCAAGATAAGACCGCGGGTTACAGCGTTAGAAATGGTGCAACCCAGGGCCTCGGCCAGGATAATAAAGAGGATCAGGGATAGGGGATCACCTTGGCGAAGACCTTTGGAGCTGGGGAAGAACTCGGTCGGGGAACCATTGACCAGGATAGAGAACCAGGGGGAGGACACGCACTTGTTGATGAGATGGACCCAGGAGGGGTGGAACCCAAATTTGAGGAGGACCTTAGATAGGAAGCTCCAATCGACCCTGTCAAAGGCTTTATTCATATCGAGCTTGAGCGGGAAATGGGCCTTCTCGGATAGGACAATAGAGTGAATGGCCTCATGCATGATGATGACCCCGTCGATGATCAACCTGCCTTTGACAGAGCTTCCCTGGCAGGGGGAAATGATCAGGGGAAGGATGTCTTTGAGGCGGGTTGTCATGGCTTTAGTCATAATTTTATAGAGGACATTGCACAGGCTGATGGGGCGAAAGTCTGACAGGGACCTAACGGCCTGGGTCTTTGGGATCAGGGCTATGAATGTAGAATTGATGCCTCTGGGAATGGATCTGGCAAACTGTAGGTCCCAGATGGTAGCACAAACGTCGAGGCCTACGATGTCCCAGAAAGTCTGGAAAAAGTGGGGAGGAAACCCGTCCAAGCCCGGAGCCGCCTCAACCTTCATGGAAAAGGTGGCAGCATGGATTTCTAAGTCAGATAGGGCCTGAACCAGTTTAGCATTAGCCGTGGCCGGGACGGACACCGGGATGTGGTCCAGAAGGGAGTCGGCCGCCTCAGAGGACATAGGAGGTCCATCACCCAGGAGCTCTTGAAAGAAGCGGACTGCCTCGGCTTGGATGTCCGCTTCCTTGTTGATGGTGCTGCCATTGTTGTCAACCAGCTCGGCAATTCTGTTAGAGCCCCTATTTCGGAGGGTCGAGGCATGAAAGAACTTGGTGTTTGCATCACCATCTTGGATCCATAGAGCACGCGACTTCTGCCTCCAGAAGGTTTCTTCCCTGGCTAGGACATTGTGGTACTCGCTAAGGGCAATGCGTTCCTCTTCCCTGAGGCCGGGCTCTTGAGAGCCAGCTTGGAATCTGGACTCAATGTCCTCCAGTTTATTTTTGATAACCGCCTTGCTTTCAAAGATATTATCGAACACTTCTTTGTTCCAAGTCTTGAGGTGCTCCTTGAGGCATCTCAACTTATGGAAGACCTACTCGAAGGGGCGGTCAGGGGCAGAGGGAGCCCACCAGCAGCCGACCTGGGCCCGAAGGTCAGGATGGTGGAGCCACATGGACTCAAACCGGAAGGGTCTTCTGGGGGGCGGACGATGATCAGTCTCAAGGAGGAGGGGGCTGTGATCGGACCCAATTTTGGGGAGGGCCAAGAGGGAGGCATCAGCAAAAAAGGGGAGGGCTTCCTTGGACAAGAACACTCTATCTAACCTTACCTAGATGTGGTTGGGGCCCGCTCTCTTGTTGGACCACGTAAATTGGGCTCCCTTCAGGCTGACATCCATGAGCTCATTGTGGGCAGTGAAGGCCCCAAAGTCGTCCATGATTTTGGTTCTGACCTCAGAGCCCCCGCATTTTTCAGAGGAAAACAGGGGGCTATTGAAATCCCCGGTCAGGATCCAGGGTAGGGGAGCGAAGGCTTCTCTCATCGAGCTGATCTCCTGCCAGAGCCTTGCTTTCTTGATGGGACTATTGGGAGCATAGATGTTGGAAAGGATCCACGATCGCTTAGTGTTGAGGCAATGGACCAGAATATTCATGATTCTGGGCGAGGAAGAAATGAGCCTTCCCTCGAAAGATCGAGGGTCCCACATGCACATGAGGCCCCCGGTTGAACCAGCCGCGAGGGTGGAGAGAAGTTCGCAGTTGTGCCAGGTAGCATGGGCTATTCGTCGAGCAGCGACGTCATCAATCTTGGTCTCCTGGAGGAGGATGAAGGACGGGCGGTGATCCCTACGGAGTTGGCCGAGGATCCTTTTCTTGGGGACTCCATTGAGTCCCCTGATGTTCCAGGAGATTAGCTTCATTTGGCACCCTTTTGGGGTCGCCTGCCCCCCTTTCCAGCCTGAGCGGGAGGTTTGGATCGGGCATCATCCGCCTTGCGAAGGTACGTACCAACATCAGGTAACGTAGTCTGGGAACCGCTGGCAATATCATCCTCGGTGATTTTTGACCGTTGTTCGCACAGGGTGGGCCGCCCTCGTTTACCTTTGGTGCCAAAATCTGTGGCAAAGGATCTGCTCCGGGTCATTTTGGGGCTGACTTCGTCTGACTCAGAAGGAGAGTTGTCTTCGGTCTCTTCATTAGATCGCTCGGACCCACACACCAAGGGGGTAGGTTTCGGGAAGGACTGGGAGGTCGGGGTCATAATGGGTTGGGGGGGAAGGTTGGATCTCGAAAGGAGCCGGGGCTTGCGGGGCCAGAATGGCCTGCAGGGGAGGATTTGGGATCGGGGCCCCGGAGGGGTCGCTAGGGGGGCACCCTCCGAACTGGGCTCGAGGGCCTGGGGGCCTGAAGGGGAAACCTCCTTGGGGGGAGAGCTAGGGTTAGGACAAGAAGGATCCTAGGAGGGGGCCCGACCAGAACTGGGCAGGGGTTGGGATTAGGGCCTACCGCTTTCCTGAAAGCCGGGCACTGGTGAGGGAGGTGGCCTTGAGAGCTACAAGAGGTGCAGAAGACAGGTTTGTTTTCGTAGATAAGGGTTTGGCACTAGAAGAAGGACCCATAAGAGATGGTCACCGAGGAGGGGAGCTCAGATTCGAGGTTGGCGTTGGCACAAAACCTTGCATGCACCATGCGAGAACCGACCTTGGTCGCAGGATCAAAAGCCACCAGATCTCCGACCGACTGGGCGATGAGCTTAAGGACATCTTCGTGCCATAGATGGAAGGGGAGGTCCGGGAGGCGAACCCAGATCGGGGCAAAGTTGATGCTTTGGGTCTTTGGGGTGAAAGTCTGCACCATAACGTCTGAGAAAAATGCTTGCGGCCCAAGAACCAGGGCTTGCCTGACAGGATCTTCTCAGCATCCTCGATGTTGTTGAGTTTGATAATAAAAAAGCCTCTAGACAGGGCAACCAGCTGGATATGGCCAGAGACCTTCCATTTGGTGGCCGCCCATTTGCGGATCATTTCCATGTCTGGGCGCCCGCCTAGGAACTTCCCAACCAGGGAGGATGAAGAATCAGAAACCAGGGATGAGTAAACCTCCTCCTGGATGGAAATGTGGGTACCTTGGAGGGAAATCCCGACACCCAGGGCCCGAGAAGGGGATATGTTGCCCGCTAAAACCTGTTGGTAAGAGGGTTTATGCCCGCCCGAGGCCCGCCCTTGCCCTGGAACGGGGGGAGCCTTCCCAAGGCCTTTCGATGCTGCAGTGCCAGGCAGGGGGCGCGGGCCCAGAATCCCGACCCCATCGAACCCATCGCACACGAGACCCTCGTCCGACCATGTCGCTGATCCGCCTGGGCCCGGCCCGGGCCCGAGCGTGCCTGAGCCCCCAGGATTCGGGCCCGCCCAGAATCCAGCGCTCTGCGAAGGATCCGAATCCAACCCTGCATCCACTTCTGCTCCAAACTGTGCTCCTGCTGCCGCACCTGCTGCCGCTCCTCCTAGTGCTGCTGCTCCTGCTCCCGCCATCCTCTAATTATATCCATAGGTTATTGTTAATACCATCAAGAAAAATCTATATAGGGATTAGATCAACAATAACATATTTTTCATGTCCATTAATTATTGATGGAAGTAATGACTTGTACATGTCATCATACCTATAGAGAACACAGGGCAGCAAATAATTTAGCTAATAACATTGTTGATCTTCATATTAGCCAAATTCAATTTTTAAAAGGTAAATAGTGAGGGAGATTGTACCCTCAATGAAAATAATATCAAGGAGTTGATAGAGAAAAATAGAAGTTTAAGGGAGGTAAAAAATATATTTGATAGAAAGGAAAGATAGATATGGTATAATTGAACTATTATCAAATGTGTTGTTTTGGTATTTTGATGAATGTGGTCCTCAATAAGATCCATACATATCTTAGTAAAAAGGTACACTAGTTATGGTGTTGAATTCCACTTTGTGAGAATGCTTGGATTAATATCTCATTGAGGTTCAAATCTCATTGAAAATATGTGGTTTATTGAAATACCCTAGTAATGTGGTTATGAAGCAATATGGATGGGGTTTTTTCAATCCCATATAACTAATTAAAAAAATTAAAAGTTGTTTTTCCATGGGGTTTGGAGCAAATGGTGGCAAGTGAGAAGTTCCACACACAAGCCAAGGTTTCAATCCCATGGGCAAACCTTAAAATTTTCCCTAATGGATATGGGGTAAGTGGTGGGAAGTAATGATTGCCTAATGAATTTGGGGTAAGTGGTGGGGAGTGGCAAGTTTCACAGCATAAGACAAGGTGCTAATGCTATAGGTGAACCTTAACATTTACCTAATGTATTTAGGATAAGTAGCGAGGACTGTTTAGTTTCATACCATATACCAAGGTTCCTATCCCATGAGTGAAACTTAACATTTACCCAATGGATTTAGAGCAAGAGATGGGGAGTGAAATTTCACACTATATAGGGAAATAATTCAAAGAGATAAATGGCTTGACAACTAAGAGGATAGTCAATTTTATACCATACTAGAGCCTTGCTGGGGATATTCAATGTATAACCATATAGAAAAGGGTAGAGAGATGTTATGGAAAGGCATCCAATGGAAGGTAAGGAATGGTAGGTCTATCCACTTCTAGAAATATGCATGGCTAGAGAAGTACCCATTAGTGAAGGACAAGGAGTTAGCAAGAATCAAATTAGAGATTGAACAAAATAATTGGAATATGGTGAGTGATTATTTGGCTATAGAATGAGGAGAGGTAAGATGGAAGGAGATGAGAACCCATAATTTGTATAAGGAAGAGATGCAAAAGCTAAAAAATAAACTAAAAGCAAATTATATAAGCTCAAATTTGGCTAAGGATCAATAGTATTGGGAGCTATTTAGGAAGGGTTGTTCACTATTAAATCAGTCTTTGATCTTTCACTTGTAGTACCTAGGGAGATTTCAATGGGATTGATTATGGGAAAGGAAAGCAATACCAAAGTTAATAATTTTCCTATGGTTGGTAGTCGAAAATAATATTTTAATAGTATATAACCTACATAAGAAGGGTTTACAATTCCCTAATAGATGTTTCCTTTGTGAAGCTCACGAGGAATCAACGAGTCACATCATAATAGAATGTAAATACTCTTTCAAAATATTATATGATATAATAAAGCGAATGAGGGTGGTGTGGGTGTTGCCTAGTAAAATAGAAGTTTGGATAGAACAATAGTAGAATCCTTTTAAGAGCCCAAGACTAAATTAGATTTGGAATCTAATATGGATAGAACAGAAGGCTAAGCCTTTTAAGAGTCTAAGATCAAATCAAATTGGGAATGTGATTTTATTTTGTAATGCATAGGGATTTTGGTTTGAGAAAAACAAAAGGATTTTTAAAAGGAAGAAGATCTACAATTAGGAATAGAGAACACATCATAGAGGCCATAGTGGAGAATGTTAAAACATTAAAAGTGCATGAGATTCTAGAGTCAATGGAGGAGGCAAAATTAAGTGAAATTTAGAACCTAAGTCTGGTTAAGGTGGATGACAATAACTAAGGAGACTTGAGGATCATGACTAAGTGGATTTTGATGGGGCTTCTAAAGGAAACCTCGAGAAGGTTGGAGGAGAAGCAGTGCTAAGGGATAGCCAAAGAATGTTGATCGAAGCATTGTGTGAGTACTTGGACATTATGACCACTCATCAGGATGAAGCTAAAGCAATCTTGGTAGAGTAAATATGGTAGTTTAGTTGAGGGATAGTAAACTAATAATTAAGGAATATTCACTAAACATTGTTAATTGCCTTAATTAAATGGCAATGGTGAGTTGGATAGTAGCAAACATAGTAACAGATACACTAATATCTCTAAATCAATTAAAAAAGTTTGAGGTGGTACATGTGTATAGAGAAGGAAATGGGATGGCTGATTGGCTATCCAATTGGAGAGCTCTTAAAGAGGAAGATAAAAAAATATATACCACTAGATGGGATCCATCTAGATGTACTCCAATTAGTAGAAAAGGAGGGAGAAAATTTAGAAAGTCAATTCACTAGGTGAAAGTTCTAATTTCCAAAATGTCCATAGTAGAATTATTTTCTAGATATTTGTGGACTTGTCTTCTAAGGGTTCCATTTTTTGGAAATCTATGGGATTTGTCTACTTTTAGTCATAAGACATTGAGAAATCTATTGGTTTGGGTTTTTGTGGGATTTTTCTGCTAAGGGTTTCATTTTTTGAAGATCTATGGATTTGTCTACTAAGGGTTCCATTTTCTAAAGATATATGGATTTCTTTGTTGAGGGTTCCATCTTCTAGAGATTTATGGACTTGTCTATTGAGGGTTTCATTTTCTAGAGATCTATGGAATTGTCTACTAAGGGTTTCAATTTATAGAGATTTTTGGAATTGTGACTTTTTGGAAGCATTGTAAGGTTCCAAGTGAGAATTTATCAGTTTAGGTTTTCATGGGATTTGCCTGTTGAGGGTTTCATTTTTTGGAAATCTATGAATTTATCTTTTGAGGATTCCAGTTTATAGATATCTATGAATTTATCTATTGAGGGTTCCATTTTCTAAATATTTATGGACTTTTTTGCTGAGGGTTTCATATATTGGAGACTCTTCAAAGATACAAATGTAAATAGATTAGATATGAATATAAAATTATAGAGTTTTGAAACAAGGTAGTTCAATATTTTGAATGTCTTGTAGTCTTTGGAGATGAGGCTTTTTGGTTGGTAAGACTAGACATACCAGTTTAGGAATGTAAATTAAGAGCAAAAGGCCCCGATAAACTAAATCTAGAAAAACAGTAAATACAAATTTAAAGGAAAAAAGAAGATAATAGATACACACATAACATGATATTTTACCTGGGAAACCCTTAAGGGAAAAAACCTAGCATAGTAATATCTCCTTATTTTATAAGCTTAACCGTCTCTAATACAATAATGTTCATCTCTCATCATTCTTCAAACCCTGATGCAAGTACAATTACCTAACAACACAAGAACAAATTTTACAATACCATAGGTGAAAAACCATGGGTTCAAATATGTAACCCTAAACAACCTGTATGGGTCTAAAAATAACTTAAGAAACCCTAAAACTTCTGTCATGGGTTGTTACCCCCAAACCCTTACTTTTTAAGGGCTACTGCTACCAAACCTTTGCTTGGGATCTTTTGCTTAAGATTAAATGTTGAACACAACCTTTGTAGCCATACTACTTTACAAGCATGAGTTATTGCAATGTACTCTACCTCTATTGTGGACAAAGCAACCACTAATTTCTTTTTACTCATTCAACTTACTACCCCTCAAAATAGTTTGAACACTCATGGATCTTCTCTTGTCTAGATCTCTAGCCCAGTCAACATTCACAAAACCTTGTAGATTTATAATATTACTATCTCTAGATTTTCCTTGGTAACGGATAACATAGTTAAAAGTTCTACATAAGTATATGAAGATCCTCTTCACAACAGTCCAATATTCTGAACAACACAAGCTCATACTAAGAAGGGGGTGAATAGTATAAGACCACTTTTTAATTTCTTTCCAAACCAATATCAATTAATGTCCTTAATTGCAATAACCAAATATAGCAGTGTGCATTAATAACTCAGATAGCAGTAGTAAGCAAGAGCACAAGTCACCACACACAATTGAGACACAAGATTTAATGTGGTTCCACCAATGTGGGGTACTACACAAGCTGATATCCTTATAATATTTCACACAAAAATATCCAATACAAGGATTTATTTGATCTGCTCAAAGCTAGGCAATAACAAGTTCACACAATACTTGTCCAAATCTAAAAAACAAGTTCACACAGAACTTGTCCAACTTTGAATAACAAGCTCACACAGAACCTGTTCAAAACTGAATAACAAGCTCACACAGAACTTGTCCAATGCTGAATAACAAGCTCACACATAACATGTCCAATGCTGAATAACAAGCTCACACAGAACCTGTCCAATGCTGAATAACAAGCTCACACAAAACTTGTCCAAACCTGCTCCAACAAGCTCACTAAGAACTTGTCCAAATATGCTCTAGCAAGCTCACCAAGAACTTGCTCAATTTTGATCCAACAAGCTCACTAAGAACTTGTCCAAATCTGCTCTAGCAAGCTCACCAAGAACTTGCCCTAAATCTGTCCACAAATCTGTCCACAAATTTGTCCTCAAATATGTCCTCAAATATGTCCCAACATTGTCCTCAAATGTGTCCCAAAACTGTCCACAAAGGCCTTCTCAAAGGCTCAATCAATCATACACAAACTGCCACAAGTCTGTCCACAAATCTATCCCAAAGGCCTTCTTCAAAGGCTCAATCATGCTCAAGTAGCACTCAAAACTCATCCACAACTCTATCAAGGCAAAGCTCAAATATGAACTCAAAAATGAATGGCAATGTACTCTTCAATGGATAACAACAATTATCCACAATGATCTCAACTCAAATCAACTCATAGAAGCATAAGGAGAATTTTTAGAGACTCAATATGTTATAATCTCAATCTCAACTCAAATCAATCTCAACTCAACTCAAGTCAACTCATAGAAGAATAAAGAGAATTGTTAGAGACTCAATATGTTATAATCTCACTCTCAACCCAAATCAATCTCAACTCAACTCAAGTCTTATAGAACCATAAAGAGAATTGTTAGAGACTCAATATGTTCTAAACTCAATCTCAACAAGGGATAACTCTCTCTCACACAACCCTAGTCCAAGTATGTATCAACCAACTCAAATGTTTCCAAAAATGCTCAACCACAAATCTCACATAACAATGATACTCATGTTCTTTTCTAACTCACATTCTTTCACAACCAATGGGCTTCAACAACTATGCTTATAAAACAAGGTTTAAACACAACTCTCAAACCAGAAACCTTTAAGCATTCAACTAACCACTTTCGAAAAGGAAACCACAATCAATCCTTTTCACTCCAATGATATTTCAGAAATAAACCACCATAAAAAATCAATAGGACAATGTGCCCATGCCTTTTTAATGCCAAGAAGTTTTCCATAAAATCTGCCACACTAAACACAACTTTCCTTTGCCAATCTTCACAAGGGTTAGTAGATCACAAAACAATCAACATTACTCCACTTCTCAATAATAATCACCAAGGCTTTTAATTTCACAACTTCCTTATCTCTCCTAAAACCACTTATACCATAAAATAAAATAAATCAAAATATTGCATAACCTTATCACTCCCAAAACCACTTATACCTTAAAATAAAATAAATCACAATATTGCATACCTTGTCACCTCATGGAAGAATTAGTCCTCTTGAAAAAGAACAAGGCAAACTTCACTTTTGAAACCTCTTTACAAAATCAGAAATATCTCTTTACACACACCTTATTTCTTCCTTTAGGCAGGTTAATCAAATAGCCCTCGAAATAAGCTTTTCAACGATATATAATATGATATACTTTCAAGAAGAATAACGCCAGAAATCTCCCTTGTTCCTCAAGTGCATTATAACCCTTATTCCTCCTAAAGCAACCAAAAATAAAATATCAAAAATTTATTTTCTTGCCTTTGTCCTTTGTGGAATTCGATCCCCCAATGCCTTTCGTCGTGAGTGCCTTAGCCATTGCTGAGGTAGCCAAACGAGCTACCCGCTCGTTCATGACACAAAAGGGAAATACTATCCCTTTATTTTTTATAGTCTCCCATGTGCCAAAAAGGGCTTCGCCTCCCTAGGCACTTCCACCACAGCGAACAAGCCTTGCACTGCCTTTATTGCCAATAGGCTATACCTCCAGGTGGCTAGAATTTCGTGCACTATTCGCCTTGTCCTTTGCCTCCACCACTCAAGCCTTTGCACGAGCTCCTTTCCTTTCGTCGTTTGATCACATATGACATGGGGCCTTCATTCCTCTCGGAGTTCCTATCCTCCGATCGATCGCTCCTTTCACACGAGGCACAAAAACTTCCTTTAATAAAAATTAGAATTGTTTATATATTATTTTCTCCCTCAATTTTGATGACGTCGTTGGATGACCTTGATTAGGATTTAAATTTAAATTTAAATTTTAAATAATTTACTTAAATATTTAAAATTAAATATCTCCATCATCGGGACACCTTTTTCGACAAAACGAAAGCCCAAACTAGGTTTTAAGAAAATCCATTTCAAATATGCCAACCATGGTTTTAAATAAAACCTTTTATTTTACCTGCCTTGGTTTTCACAAAAACCCTATATATTTCCATGCTTTCCAAAGTATCATAAATACTTATTTATGAAATACTTTGGCCACCAAAACCAAATGTGATCCATATGACATCAATGATCCATGTGACATCAATGTCAACATAAAATACCTCAAATTGCCAACAATCTCCCTCTTTGTCATTGATGGCAACACCTCTAATGCAAAAACCACAATCACTGCAAAAAAACCATCTTTGAGAATCAAAGTTGCTCCCCTTGACTCAATAATTTCTATGGAGGTTGCTCCCCCCAACTCAATGCTCTCTTTGGAGGCTGCTCCCCCTAACTTAATGCTCTCCCCCTTACTCAAATCTCCCCCCTTTGACATCAATGGCAAAAGGGACACCTATGGGGCTAAAAGATATGACTCTTAAGCTTAGCCCCCTCACCACCTTCTCTCTTGAGGTGATTAATTTTGGGGTGGGAGTACTTTTAATCCCATATTACATTGTTTCTTTCCTCTATCAACTTCCTTTCATGCTTTTCTGATATCCTTCTCTTGATGAGTTACTTGATCTTCTTGTCTTGAACTTGTTTGACCTTCTTGTCTTGAACTTGTTTGGAATTGAGTCCTACACCAATTTGCAATATGTCCAAAGTTATTGTAATTAAAACACTTAATGTTGTTATTCCTTTGAGGTGCAACTATCTTAGGAATTTTCCTAGTAAAGCCATATCCTCTTTTGTTATGAACCTTGCAATTCATTGCTTTGTGACCAAACTCATTATATGAGTAGCAATACCCATGGAAAAGATGTCCTTTCCCATATTCCTATCTTTCATGTGTCCTGCACTGTGAAGCCATGTGCCCAAACCTGTGACATGAAAAACATCTTCCATTGAATAAACCTTGCCTAGACCCCATTGGTCTCTTAGTTTCCTCTACCTATTTCTTGTTCCATTTGTTCCTAACTTGTGCATTATTCCTTTCCTTGTTGAACTTTCTATTGTCCAACTTATCCTTAGAGGTCTCACTCTCTCTTTTACTTACTTCTTTTGAATCTTCTTCTTTTCTGGTGTTTGAGCTTGACTCTCCTTTTTCTGGTTCCCGTTTCCCTTGTTCTTCTTTAGAACTAAGTCCTGTTATGGTGATTGATGACTTTTGTGCATTGATAGACCTTTCCAAGGTCTTTGAATTTTCTTCAAACTTGTGTAGTTTTTTCTTTAGAACCTTTTACTTCCAACCTAAGTAAAACTATCTCATGCTCTAATCTTTCACACTCTAGATCTTTTGTTTTTAATTTTTTGGCCATACATTCTTCAATTTTTCTTGTCTCTTCAACTTTGATTTTGAAGTTAGTGAGTTCCTGTAGAAACCTTGCTTTTTCTTTCTCATATTCTTGAGATTGATCCCTTAATCGTGAGTTCTCCCTTTTTAGTTCTTCAAGAGTAATCATGAGCCTTTCATATTCTATCTCTTTTGCCTTTGACTGTTTAATCATACCTTCTTCAACTCTTCTTGCTTTTTCAAACTTATCTCTCAAGTCAGAGATATCCTATAGAAGCTTTGTCTTACATTTCTCATCTTCTTGTATTTGAGTCTTCAATTCTAAATTCTCTCTTTTCAATTCAATAAGCTCCTTAAGAGTGGCTTTCCCTTTTTCTTTTTCTGAAGCATCTTCTTTTTCTTTTATTACTGAAAATAGAGTTTCTTCTTCCTACCTATTTTGATTGTCCCTGTTATCCTTTCTTGAACCAATCTCTAAGATTTCATTTTGAGAATATCATCTTCATCTTCACTGCTACTAAACCCATTAAAATATCTTGCACTATGGCCAAGTTGACCACAAATAAAACATTCTTGTGAACAATGAGCTGCATGGTGACCTGTGTTCCCACATTTGGTACAAAACTTTATCAGTCTGGATATTTCTCCATTACTTGATTCATCTATTTAATTTGTTTCCATGTGTCCTCCCAACATAAAAATATTAAACTCATCTTCCTTTTTTTCATGACTATAGGTGTTCTTTTCTTCTTGTGTCTCATGCTTCTACTCTTGCCTTGCTTTGCCATTTGTGTTCTTGTAGGATGTTTCTTCAAGATGTTAGCCTTTATGAAGGAACCCTTTATGATACCAATTGAAGAACACAAGCTTATACTAAGAGGGGGGATGAATAGTATAAGACCACATTTTACTTTCTTTCTAAACCAATATCAATTAATGTCCTTAATTGCAATAACCAAATATAACAATGTGCATTAATAACTCAGATAGTAGTAGTAAGCAAGAGCACAAGTCACCACACACAATTGAGACACAAGATTTAATGTGGTTCCACCAATGTGGGGTACTCCACAAGCTGATCTCCTTATAATATTCACACAAAAATATCCAATACAATGATTTCTTTGATCTGCTCAAAGCTAGGCAATAACAAGTTCACACAAAACTTGTCCAAATATGAATAACAAGTTCACACAGAACTTGTCCAACTTTGAATAACAAGCTCACACAGAACCTGTCCAAAACTGAATAACAAGCTCACACAAAACTTATCCAATGTTGAATAACAAGCTCACACAGAACCTGTCCAATGTTGAATAACAAGCTCACACAGAACCTGTCTAATGCTGAATAACAAGCTCACACAAAACTTGTCCAAATCTACTCTGACAAGCTCACTAATAACTTATCCAAATATTCTCTAGCAAGCTCACCAAGAACTTGCCAAATTCTTCTCCAACAATCTCACTAAGAACTTATCCAAATATGCTCTAGCAAGCTCACCAAGAACTTGTCCAAAATCTATCCACAAATTTATCCACAAATCTGTCCTCAAATATGTCCCAACATTGTCCTCAAATGTGTCCCAAAACTGTCCACAAAGGCCTTCTCAAAGGCTCAATCAATCATACACAAACTGCCACAAGTATGTCCACAAATCTATCCCAAAGGCCTTCTTCAAAGGCTCAATCAATCATGCTCAAGTATCACTCAAAACTCATCCACAACTCTATCAAGGCAAAGCTCAAAGATGAAATCAACAATGAATGGCAATGTACTCTTCAATAGATAACAACAATGATCCACAATGATCTCAACTCAATTAAGAACACAAGCTTATACTGAGAGGGGGGTGAACAGTATAAGACATAACCAATTAACAATTTTAACTTTAAATAACAGAGGCATCAACACAACATTAATCAAGACAGAAAGCATCACACATTGAAGACTCATTTTAACGTGGTTCACCCAGAATGGTTGGGCTACATCCATGGATAAAATCTTTCACTAAATTTTATCAATCAATTTCTAGGAAAAACCTTTCCCGATTACAAAGTTTATGGGCACCAACCCAAAGGAGACACCAATCCCCTAACTCTATTCTGTCTGGTGATCCTCTAGAAGACCTCTGCCTCCGCTGCCCTTAGAAAATGGAACTCTATCCATAGAAGACACCTGTCTTCCCTGCTCTGGTTGGAGACCTCTGTCCTCAACTCTATCACCTCAAAAGCTGGTCCTCGAATTTGCACTAAACATAGTCCTTCGGTCTAGCACAAATGTCCTCTTTCGTCTTTGCCTGTTGTGCTTACTACGCCCTCTGCTTTCTCTATGCAAAACATAGCAACACTGTCTTCGCGCACTCTGATTCCTTGCGATCTCTCTCACTTAGACAATTCGAAAGAAATGCACTCTATACTCGACGATCGAACTTCTCCCCCGCACTCTATCTACGAAAGTCGCACTTCGAACACACACCCCGATCGATACTTAACTCTCCAAGTAGCCCTCCTTTTATACTAACACTATCAAGATTAAAACCTTGATCTTAGTCGGTTGCACACCCTAAACTACGTTGGCTGCAAACCCTAAACTTCGTCGGCCCAAATTTAACTTTGTCGGCTTCACTGCCTCTGCAACTCCTCTGTAGCTTCTGTCGTGAAACTACAACATGTCGCGATATCGTGACACCTTTGCAACCGAACACTATCTTATGGCTTTTGTCATGATATCACGACACTTTCTGCTTCTGCTGACGTCATCTTCACTCCTATCGTGAAATCGTGACCCTTCTGTCTTCATGGCCTTCTTCTCTGCTTTTGTCACGAAATCGTGACACTTCTGCCTCTGCTGACGTCATCTTCAATTCTATCATGAAATCGTGACCCTTCTCGCTTTCTCAACCTTTTCTCGGCTTGCACTAGCGAAAACGGAACATGTCACGAAATCGTGACACTTTCACTGCCTTACGCCCGCAAAACTGGAACATGTCACGAAATCGTGACACTTTCACCTTCGAGCTCTTCCTTCTTGAATTCGTCGTGAAATCGTGATGCTTCTTCTGTTGAAGACTTGCTTCCTATTTCTGTCATGAAATCGTGACACTTTCTCCAACTGAATGCTACCATCTCAACTTGTCGCGAAATCGTGACATTTTCTGCATCCGTACGATTTCTTTGCAGCCTGTCACGAAATCGTGACGCTTTCAGCTTCGACTCTTCCCTTTGCTGCATGTCACGAAATCGTGACACTTTTCCTTTCGGACTCTCTCTCCTGCAACATGTCACGAAATCGTGACACTTTTTCATCCATACAATCTTCTTTGCAATATGTCACGAAATCGCGATAGTTTTTCCTTCTTCTCTCTCTTCCAACATGTCGCGAAATCGCGACAGTTTTGCCAGCTCTTTCTCTCTCCTCAAACATGTCGCGAAATCGCGACAGTTTTTCCAGCACTTTCTCTCTCCTCTAACATGTCGCGAAATCGCGATAGTTTTTCTTTCCTGCTGCATACCTTTTCTTACTTGTCTTTTTTTTGATCTTTTGCAAAAGGGCTACTATGATCTTCCTGGAAACTCACTATCCATGCTCTGAATAATCTGACATTAAATCAAATTCCTTCAAGAGCTTCTTGACATCAATGACAACTTCTACACTTGAGCAAAGGCAATGGACCCAAGGTACCCAAAATTGCCAACAATCTCCCCCTTTGTCATTGATGGCAACCCTTCACTGAAAACTCATCTCAAGAGCCAAAACTGAAACCAACTGTGCTAACAACTGAGAATCTGCCTTTGAAGTTTTGCTCCCCCTGACTTGAAGCTCTTCTCTTCACTTGAAGCTCTCCCCCTTACTCATATCTCTCCCCCTTTGTCATCAATGGCAAAGGGTCACCTTTGGGGCTCGGGACTAAGAATGAGCCTCTTAGCTTGGTCCCTCCCCCACCTCCTGATGAGGTGATTAATTATGGGGTGGGAGTACAACTCCCAATTTCTCCCTTAGATACTCAAACGTATCTCTTGGAAGAGGTTTGGTGAAGATATCTGCAATCTACTCTTTAGTAGGCACATACTCTAGCTTGACTCGCTTGTCTTGCACTTTCTCCCTTAGAAAGTGATACTTGATGGAAATATGCTTTGTCCTTGAGTGCATTACCGGATTTTTGGAAATACTTATGGCACTCGTATTATCGCAAAATATGGAGATGGGTTGTTCATGCTTGACTTTGAAATCCTCCAAGGTGGTTTTCATCCATAAAACCTGTGTACACCCAACCACTGTCGCTATGTATTCAACCTCTACTGTAGATAAGGAAACTGAAGGTTGTTTCTTACTTAGCCAAGAAACCAAACTCTTTCCTAGAAAGAACGCTCCACCACTAGTGCTCTTCCTGTCATCAGTATTGCCTTCCCAATCTGCATCTGAATAGGCCATGAGGGTGAAATCATCACCTTTGGGATACCAAAGCCCAAAATCCATAGTGCCCTTCAGATATCTGAATATCCTCTTAACTGCTGTAACATGAGAATATTTTGGAGCTGCTTGAAATCTTGCTACTAACCCAACTGCCTGCATGATATCCAGTCGCAGTAGCCGTAACATATAATAAACCGCCAATCATTGATCTGTACAACCTCTGATCTGTCGTTGGAGATTCATCGTCTTTACTCATCTTGCACCCTATAATCATTGGAGTACATACTTGTTTGTTGTCCATCATCCCAAATTTCTTCAACATTTCTTTGATATACTTTCCTTGAGAGAGAAATACATCGTCTTTTGATTGAGCAATCGAAGACCTAAAAAGAATGACAGCTCTCCAATCATAGACATCTCAAATTCCTTCTGCATGGTGTTAGCAAAAACTTTGCACATCCGAGTATTATTCCCCCGAAAATAATATCATCAACATAGACAACCATAATCAACATATCATCACCTTCATTCTTAATATACAGATTGCTATCTGCCACGCCTTTCTTGAAGCCTTGCTCATGAAGATAACTGTCAAGTCTTGAGTACCACGCCCTTGGTGCTTGCTTTAACCCATATAAAGCCTTTTTTAGTTTACACACATAGTCTGACTGTTTTGTGAGAGACACTCCTTCTAGTTGTTCTATGTAGACTTCTTCTACCAACACCCCATTTAGAAAAGCTGACTTTACATCCATTTGATATACCTTGAATGATTTGAAGCTTGAAAGGGCCAAAAACATTTTGATAGCTTCAAGACGAGCAAGAGGAGCGAACGTCTCTTCGAAATCAACACCTTCTACTTGAGCATAACCTTTGCAGACTAACCTAGCTTTGTTTTTGACAATCTTTCCATCCTCATTGAGTTTATTTCTGAATATCCATTTTGTGCCAATGACATTCTTGTCCTTAGGTCTTGGAACCAAATCCCAAGTTTCACTTTTCTCTATTTGATTTAGCTCTTCATCCATCGCTTTTACCCAAAATTTATTTGCACATGCTTCATTGAGATCTTTTGGCTCAATCTGAGATAATAATGAAACATTTGTAGAATCGTGTGAAGGTATGACTCTTCTTCTTGTTTTCCTATTGTTTGGATCACCAATGATCAAATATTTGGGATGATGTTTTTGAACATATCGTGAAGGAGTTTTGGGAAGCAGTTGTTGTGTTTCCTCTTCTTCATCTGAAACCTCTCTGAATTCTTCTTGACAAATTTCATCACTGAGTTCCTTGACTGGTTCTCTTATCCCTGTCTTTTCATCAACTGTTACATTTATGCTCTCTACGACTGTATGCGTTCTTTTGTTGAAGCATCTGTAGGCCTTGCTTCTGCTAGAATATCCAAGAAAGATTCCCTCATCACACCTAGGATCAAACTTACCCAGATTCCGATCTTCCCTTCGATGAAGCACTTACTCCCAAACACTTTGAAGTATTTTACTGTAGTTGGTCTTCCTTTCCACAACTCATAAGGAGTTTTATGATGATTGACTCTAAGTTGGGCCCTGGTGATAATGTAGACTGCTGTATTGATTGCTTCTTTCCAAAAGCCATCTGAGAGTTTCGACTCATTTAACATAGCTCTAGCCATATTTTCAACGAGTTCTATTTTTCCTTTCAACTACTCCATTTTGTTGAGGAGTTCTTATTGCTGAATATTCTCTTTTGATTCCTTGTTGCTCACAGTATTCCACAAATTCATTTGAAGTGAACTCTCCTCCTCTGTCTGATCTTAAGCATTTGATTCTCTTGTCAGTCTCATTTTCAATCATTTCTTTGAAAGCTTTAAATTTTTCAAAAGCTTCAGATTTTTCTTTAAGAAACGTAACCCACGTCATTCTAGAATAATCATCTATAAACAACATGAAGTAGCTTTCTCCCTGAATGCTCCGAGTTCTGGTGGGGCCACATAAATTAGTATGAATAAGATCCAATGGTTTTGAAGAAGTGTACCCTTTTGATTTGAAAGCTAGTTCTGGTTTGTTTTCCATGTTGACAGGGACCGCAAATGATATTATGGGGCCTTTTTATTTTGGGCAAGTCTCTAACAACTTCCTTGTTACTAATATTGACAAGATTATCAAAGCTCAAATGCCCCAATATTTTATGCCATAGCCAACTCTCATCTTCTTGAGTTAGAAAACACTTTTCCCTTTTTATCTCACTAAGCATGTAAAGATTGTTTGGAGTCCTTGTAGCACTCGCAATGAGTTTTCCATTTTTTTCTTTACTTATCTCACATCTATCTGAAAAGAAAGATACTATGTGCCCTTGATCACAAAGTTGACTCACACTTAGAAGATTATGTCTTAGGCCTTCTACATAAAGCACATTTTCTGTTTTGGATTTCCCATCCAAACTAAGAGTCCCTTTACCACAGATTTTAGTTGACCTATTATCTCCAAAACTAACTGTTCCTCGATTTGTTTGTTTTAAGACCAAAAATTTTTCCTTTTCACCAGTCATATGTTTTGAACAACCACTATCAAGATACCATTTTTCTACTTTGTCTTGAGCATGAAAAGCAGTTTGAACTATCATTGACTTAGATTTGATCTCATTTTTCTTTTTAGTGAACTCAAGGCTAGATCTATCCAAACCGCACATCCTTGCTTGTATGCCCAAAATTCTTGCACTTGACACACATGAAATTTTTATTCATAAGAGGTGCAAATGAGTTAACATTTTCCTTACTATGGCTATTCAAGGATTTATTGCAATGCATAGCTTTGTGACCAAAATTCTTGCGGGAAAAACAATAGCCATGGAAAGTATTATGTAACTTGTTTTGATGCCTTGGATGATTGTTCTTCTTGTGACCAACTGGAATCCACCGCTCTTCAGGATGAAGATTGGTCTTGCTCGAAGACCCTATTTCATGAATAGTGATACCATCCTTCTTTTGCTTGTCATACGAAGTATTCTGTCTGAGAGCCAATTTTTCCAACTTCATTCTAAGAGACATAACCTCTTCTTCTAGTTTCTCGCAATCAGTTTCCTTTCCTTTTAAAGCCTCTGTCAGAACCTGTTCAACCTTCTTTCCTTCTTCAGCTAGAATTTTGAAGTCTATAACTCTTTGAGACAATCTTGATCTTGCAATCTCTTCTTCTTGAATTTGATGCTTGAGAACATAATTTTCTTCCCTGAATTTCTCAAGCCTTTTTAAAGCCAAGAAGAATTCACCTTTGAGATCGAACCCAACCTCTTCATTTCTTTTTGAATCTGTATGTTCCTCTAATAGATCCTTCTCCAAGTTGTTAGGCTTTTTTTGGAGAAACCCGCTCTGATACCAATTGAAGAACACAAGCTTATATTGAGAGGGGGGGTGAACAGTATAAGACATAACCAATTAACAATTTTAACTTTAAATAACAGAGGCATCAACACAACATTAATCAAGACAGAAAGCATCACACATTGAAGACTCATTTTAACGTGGTTCACCCAGAATGGTTGGGCTACATCCACGGATAAAATCTTTCACTAAATTTTATCAATCAATTTCTGGGAAAAACCTTTCCCGATTACAAAGTTTATGGGCACCAACCCAAAGGAGACACCAATCCCCTAACTCTGTTCTGGCTGGTGATCCTCTAGAAGACCTCTGCCTCCGCTACCCTTAGCAAATGGAACTCTATCCATAGAAGACACCTGTCTTCCCTGCTCTGGTCGGAGACCTCTGTCCTCAACTCTATCACCTCAAAAGCTGGTCCTCAAATTTGCACTAAACACAGTCCTTCGGTCTAGCACAAATGTCCTCTTTCGTCTTTGCCTATTGCGCTTACTACGCCCTCTACTTTCTCTATGCAAAACACAGCAGCACTATCTTCGCGCACTCTGATTCCTTGCGATCTCTCTCACTTAGACGATTCGAAAGAAATGCACTCTGTACTCGGTGATCGAACTTCTCCCCCGCACTCTATCTACGAAAGTCACACTTCGAACACACACCCCGATCGATGCTTAACTCTCCAAGCAGCCCTCCTTTTATACTAACACTATCAAGATTAAAACCTTGATCTTAGTCGGCTGCACACCCTAAACTACGTCGACTGCAAACCCTAAACTTTGTCGGCCCAAATTTAACTTTGTTGGCTTCACTGCCTTTGCAACTCCTCTATAGCTTCTGTCACGAAACTACAACATGTCGCGATATCGCGACACCTTTGCAACCGAACACTATCTTATGGCTTTTGTCGCGATATCGTGACACTTTCTGCTTCTGCTGACGTCATCTTCACTCCTGTCGCGAAATCGTGACCCTTTTGTCTTCATGGCCTTCTTCTCTACTTTTGTCACGAAATCATGACACTTCTGCCTCTGCTGATGTCATCTTCAATTTTGTCATGAAATCGTGACCCTTCTCGCTTTCTCAACCTTTTCTCGGCTTGCACTAGCGAAAACGGAACATGTCGCGAAATCACGACACTTTCGCTGCCTTATGCTTTTCTCTGCCTTACGCCCGCAAAACTGGAACATGTCACGAAATCGTGACACTTTCGCCTTCGAGCTCTTCCTTCTTGAATTCATCGTGAAATCATGACGCTTCTTCTGTTGAAGACTTGCTTCCTATTTCTGTCGTGAAATCGTGACACTTTCTCCAACTGAATGTTGCCATCTCAACCTATCACGAAATCGTGACATTTTTTGCATTCGTACGATTTCTTTGCAGCCTGTCGTGAAATCATGACGCTTTCAGCTTCCGACTCTTCCCTTTGCTGCATGTCACGAAATCATGACACTTTTCCTTTCGGACTCTCTCTCCTGCAACATGTCGCGAAATCGTGACACTTTTTCGTCCGTACAATCTTCTTTGCAATATGTCACGAAATCGTGACAGTTTTTCCTGCTTCTTCTCTCTCTTCCAACATGTCGTGAAATCATGACAGTTTTGCCAGCTCTTTCTCTCTCCTCAAACATGTCGCGAAATCGCGATAGTTTTTCCAGCACTTTCTCTCTCCTCTAACATGTCACGAAATCGCGACAGTTTTTCTTGCCTGCTGCATACCTTTTCTTACTTGTCTTTTTCTTTGATCTTTTGCAAAAGGGCTACTATGATCTTCCTGGAAACTCACTGTCCATGCTCTGAATAATCTGACATTAAATCAAATTCCTTCAAGAGCTTCTTGACATCAATGACAACTTCTACACTTGAGCAAAGGCAATGGACCCAAGGTACCCAAAATTGCCAACACTCAAATCAACTCATAGAAGCATAAGGAGAATTGTTAGAGACTCAATATGTTCTAATCTCAATATCAACTCAAATAAATCTCAACTCAACTCAAGTCAACTCATAGAAGCATAAAGAGAATTGTTAGAGACTCAATATGTTCTAATCTCACTCTCAACCCAAATCAATCTCAACTCAACTCAAGTCTTATAGAACCATAAAGAGAATTGTTAGAGACTCAATATGTTCTAAATTCAATCTCAACAAGGGACAACTCTCTCTCACACAACCCTATTCCAAGTATGTATCAACCAACTCAAAATTTTCCCACAATGCTCAACCACAAATCTCACATAGCAATGATACTCATGTTCTTTTCTAACTCATGTTATTTCACAACCAATGGGCTTCAACAACTAGCTTATAAAACAAGGTTTAAATACAACTCTCATTCCAGAAAACCTTGAAGCATTCAACTAACCACTTTCGAAAAGGAAACCACAATAAATCCTTTTCACTCTAATGATATTTCAGAAATCAACCACCATAAACAATCAATAGGAGAATGTGCCCATACCTTTTTAATGCCAAGAAGTTGTCCATAAAATCTGCCACACTAAACACAACTTTCCTTTGCCAATCTTCACAAGGGTTAGTAGATCACAAAACAATCAACATTACTCCACTTCTCAATAATAATCACCAAGGCTTTTAATTTCACAACTTCCTTATCTCTCCTAAAACCACTTGTACCATAAAATAAAATAAATCAAAATATTGCATAACCTTATCACTCCCAAAACCACTTATACCTTAAAATAAAATAAATCACAATATTGCATACCTTGTCACCTCATGGAAGAATTAGTCCTCTTGAAAAAGAACAAGGCAAACTTCACTTTTGAAACCTCTTTATAAAATCAGAAATCTCTCTTTACACACACCTTATTTCTTCCTTTAGGTAGGTTAATCAAATAGCCCTCGAAATAAGCTTTTCAACGATATATAATATGATATACTTTCAAGAAGAATAATGCCAGAAATCTCGCTTTGTTTCTCAAGTGCATTATAACCCTTATTCCTCCTAAAGCAACCAAAAATATAATATCAAAATTTTATTTTCTTGCTTTTGTGGGATTCAATCCCCCGACGCCTTCCGTCGCGAGCGCCTTAGCCACGGCTAAGGTAGCCAAACGAGCTACCCACTCATCCGTGACGTAAAAGGGAAATACTATCCCTTTATTTTCTGTAGTCTCCCACGTGCCAAAAAGGGCTTCGCCTCCCTAGGCGCTTCCACCACAGCGAACGAGCCTTGGAATTGAACACGCAACCTTTTGCTCAGCCAAAGTCTTTGCACTGCTTTTGTTGCCAACATGCTATACCTCCCAAGGTGGCTAGAATTTCATGCACTGTCCGCCTTGTCCTTTGCCTCCACCACTCAAGCCTTTGCATGAGCTCCTTTCCTTTCATCGCTTGATCACATATGACACGGGGCCTTCGTCCCTCTCCTCCAATCGATCGCTCCTTTCACACGAGGCACAACAACTTCCTTTAATAAACATTAGTATTGTTTATATATTATTTTCTCCCTCAATTTTGATGATGTCGACGGATGACCTTGATTAGGACTTAAATTTAAATTTAAATTTTAAATAATTTAAAATTTAAACTTAAATATTTAAAATTAAATATCTCCATCATCGGGACACTTTTTTCGACGAAACGAAAGCCCAAACTGGGTTTTAAGAAAAACCTATTTCAAATCTGCCAACCATGGTTTTAAATAAAACCTTTTACTTACTTGCCTTGGTTTTCACAAAAACCCTATATATTTCCATGCTTTCCAAAGTATCATAAATAATTATTTATGAAATGCTTTGGCCACAAAAACCAAATGTGATCCATGTGACATCAATGACAACATAAAATACCTCAAATTGCCAACATATTCCTTTCTTGGATTGGACATATATTTGCTAACTACTCCCACCACATGTGCAATTTCAGGTCTAGTACATACCATAATTGAGAAAATCTGCAAAAATCTACAAAATCATGATTTTTTGCCAATTTTTTAAAATATCAATGCAATCGACAAACTCTTAGCGATGCAAAGATTTATTGAAGATCTAAAAAAAAATCAGCATCATCGATTTTTTTGTTGATTTTTCAAAAAATCTACAATTTTTGTTAATAATTGTTTCTTTTTACTATGATCGATTTAGGGTTTTTTTATGCAAACCCATTTTTCAGTTGTTAATGTTTGAACTTCAAAGTTTAAAGTTTAAACCCTAAAACCTAAACCTTAGTCTAGGGTTTTGGTTTTTTTTCCTCCTCTTTTTAAGTAAATATTGTTGCCTGATAATTATGTATGTAAGCCCATTTTTTAGCTATTAATTTTTGAAACTTTGAACTTTGAAGTTTAAACCTTAAACCCTAGGCTAGGCCCTAGGGTTTAGGGTTTAGGGTTTTTTTTTCCTCCTCTTTTACAGTAAATATTATTGCATGGTAACTATGTATGCAAAGCCCATTTTTCAGTTGTTAATGTTTGAATTTGAAACTTTGAACTTTAAACTTGAATTTTAAACCCTAAATCCTAGTTTAGGCCGTAGGGTTTTGGGTCTAGGGTTTTTTTCCTCCTCTTTTTAAGTAAATATTGTTGCTTGATAACTATGTATGCAAGCCCATTTTTCAACTATCAACATTTCAATTTTAAATCCTAAACCCTAGCCTTTTGGTTTAAGGTATAGGTTTTTTTTTCCTTTTTTCTAAGTGATTGTAACCTTGTTGTTACTTGTTTCCATGTGCACGCAAATAAAAAATGAAAGCTTTTTTCCTTGTTGTTACTTGTAACTTTGTACCTTTTAATATTATAAGCAATACAATATGTGTTTTGTCACTTTCATTTGTACTTAAAGATTGAGCCTTGTATGATGTCTTGACATGAATTATTGTTTTTTTTTGCAATATTTGATTTGCATAATATTACTTCATTGTAATATGTATGAAAAAAATGTTTTTCAATGAATTTTTTTGTTTTTTTTAGTTATTTTTCCGATTCTTTCCCCGATTTTTTATCGATTCTTGATTTTTATCGATTTTTAAAAATGTTGATTCTTTGTTGATTTCGATTTTCTCAACTATGGTATAGACCATTGCATACATCAGACTACCAACAACGCTAGTATAAGGAACATGATACATTTCTTCAATTTCCTCATATGTTTTAGGACACTGTTCAACATATAACTTTTGACCAACAAAATATGGAGTACATACGGGTTTACAATCATGCATTCTAAACCTTTGTAGTATCAAATCAACATATTTTTTTATTTAACAACTTTCTATTTGCATGATCCCTTATTATTTCCATACCCAAAGTAAAATTTGCAGCACCCATATCCTTCATGTTAAATTCAAAAGATAACTAAGATTTTAGTAACTTTATCATCTCGTTATTGTTACTAATTAATAGCATGTCATTCACATACAAAATAATGATAACAAAAATTTCACCTTCTTGTTTAAATTATACACACGGATTTGCTTTACTTTTTCCAAGCCCAAGTGCCAAAACAAACCTATCAAATGTTTGGTTCCACATTCTTGGATATTGCTTCAAGATATAAAAAGAAATTTTCAACTTGCATACCAAGTCATCCTTACATTTTACCCCAAAGCATTCTAGTTGTGACCCATATATGTTTTCATCAAGTTCACCATGTAGAAATGTTGTCTTTATATCCATATATTCTATTTCAAGATCAAAAGCAAAAAAAATAGCCAACATAAATCTAATTGAAGTTAGTTTAGCCATAGAAGAAAAATCTCACCAAAGTCAATTCCCTCAACTTGAGAAAATTCTTTTGCTACTAGGCAAGCCTTGTACTTCTCCAACTTTCCTTCTATATTGTACTTCTTGAATACCCACTTAAAACCAACCGATTTTCTTTCAAGGGTAATTTCACCAAGTTCCACATCTTATTTTTATCTACGAACTCCATTTCTTCCTCCATAGCCCTTTTCCAAGACTTATTCTCACTTGATTAAAGTGTCTCTTTTATAGTCAGGTTCTTTATTAGTAACTGATCTATTAAATGTAGAACAAAGATTTGAAGGGCTATACCTTTTGGAAGTCTTCTCACTCTAGTTGATCTCCTCAAAATTGGAGTTCTAGATTATGCATCTTAAGCTTCCTCCTCACCTTCTTCCTCTGATTTTTTCTCTTTAGACTCTCTTTGTAGTTTATCTTCTTTTGGAGCACCAAGTTCTACCACAAGTTCTTTCTCATGTTCCAATTTTACTTAAACTATTTCAGGTTCTTTATTTAGTTGAATTTCTTGTTTTAGAACCCCTTTTATTTCTCTAAAGATCACATTACGATTGTAAACAATATTCTAGGTTTCTGGGTTCCACAACTTATATCCTTTAACACTAATACTATAACCCATAATATGCATTTTTTAGATTTATAGTCTACCTTATTCCTTTTATCTTTTGGGACATACATATAAGCATCACAACCAAAAAACCTTATATGATTGAGAGAGGGTTTCTTACCAGTCCACACTTCCCATGGATTCTTGTCCACCAAATTTGAGTTAGGAGATTTATTGATGAGGTAACAAGCAATTAATACAACTTCTGCCCAAAATTTTCTTTCTAACCCTGCACCACTTAGCATGCTTCTAGACTTACACATCAATGTTATGTTTATTTTTTTTGCAACTACATTCTGTTGTAGAGTATACGAAGTTGTTTTCTACCATTCTATTCCACAATCCTTGCAAAAATGCTCAAATTCATTAGAGCAATACTCACCACCATTGTCACTTCTCAAAACATTTATCTTTTTCTCTATTTGATTTTCTACAAGAACCTTAAACTATTTAAATTTTTTGAAAACATCAAATTTATTTCGTAAAAAATATACCCAGGTCTTTCTTGAAAAGTCATCTATAAATATAACAAAATAGATAGATTTACCTAACGATGGTACTTTTGTAGGTCCAAACATATCACTATGAACTAGATGTAAATTTCCTTCAGATCTTGTAGCACTACTAAGAAACTTGACTCAGGTTCACAAAAATCAAAATTTAATGGGCAATTAGAAATTCCTTCAGCCATACCTTTCATTTTTAATGTTTGAAGGCCTTTCTCACTAATATACCCCACACATTGATACCACAACATTATCTTTATTACAGGAATACTTGAAGCTGCTTCTACTGTATTATTCTCCTCTACAACTAAAAAGTTATTGCAGTCAATACTTATAGTTCTAACCTCATGTCTGAACAGAGTTCCTGTACAAAATCCCCTTATCAATACCAAGACTCCATGAACCATATTGTAGCTTATATCCTTATTGAATACCATAGTCACACTCACATCATTCATTTTACTCACAAATATCGGATTCCTTGCAAAATCAAAAATATGCAACACACCAGGAAGGGTTTTAATTCTTCCATATTTTAACCTCAACTTGGCTCTTCCTTGACCTATTATTTTATATGTCATATTATCTCCTAAGAAGACTTCACCCCCATTTATTTTTTCATATTCACAAAACCCCTCTCTATGAGGAGTAATATGAAAGGAAGCACCCGAGTCAATCAACCATGGGTTATGACATTCAATTCAGCACGTTACAACTAAGAATAAGTCCCTTGAATCTTCATTTATGGTCTTCATTTCTATAAAAGTTCCTTCATTAAATGATTGGCTATTATCAATCTTTTAAGATCTGTAGTCTCTTTTATAATGCTTTGTTTTATCACACTTTCAACATTTTCTCTTTTATAGAGCAATAAATTTACCCCTAGATCTCGATTTCCTTTCTCCTGATTTCTTTTTATTTCTTTCTTGAGAATGACCTCTCACAACCAAGGCATCCTTCTGATGATAATCTTTAGAATATTTTCATCTCATTTCCTCAAATAGAAATGTTCCTACTATATCCTTACTTTCAATGTAGAAGTAGTATTGGTGATAGCCATAACTAGGTTATCCCATGAATCAAGTAATGAATAAAGTAAAGTAATACACTTTTTCTCTTCATCCATTTTTACTTTAGTAGAGTTTAATTGACTTACCACAATGTTAAAAGTATTCAGATATTCAACCACAGAGTCACCATCATTCATCCGAAGCGAATACAACTTCTTTTAAAGAAAGAGTTTATTTACCAGTGACTTTGTCTAATACAAAGTTTCCAACTTATCCCATAATGACTTTGTCATGGTCTTTGTCAATACATTCAACAATACAAAATCATATAAGTGTAATTTTATAGAACTCCTTACCGTCATATCGATCTTTAGCCAATCTCCATTTGTCATTGATGTTGATTTTATTCCTGAGACCACAATCCATTGATCTCTATCAACCAAAAAATCCTCCATATTGATTTTCCATAAATTAAAATTATATCCATTAAAATTTTCAATCTCTATCCGTATGCTTCCCATCATTTTTATTCGCCTAGATTCTTCCACATATGGCTCCCACTCAAGAATTAATTTATCACAAGGTTGAAACCCTTACTCCTCGAAAAAAGATAAAAAACTAGCTCTGATACCAAATGAAGAGCAAAAGGCCTCGATAAACTAAATATAAAAAAATAGTAAATGCAGAATCAAAGGAAAAAATAAGATAACAAATACACACATAACACAATATTTCACCTAGGAAACATTTACAAGAAAAAACCTAGCATGGTAATATCTCCTTATTGTATAAACTTAACCATATCCAATATAATAATGTTAATCTCTCATCACTCTTCAAACCTTGATATAAGTGCAATTAAATAACAACAACATAAGAACAAATTTTACAATACCATGTGCGAAAAACCATGGGTTCAAATATTTAATCCCAAACAACCCATCTGGGTCTAAAAATAGCTTAAGAAATCCTAAAACTTTTATCAGAGGTTATCATCCCCAAATCCTTACTTTTTGGGGGCTACCACCCCAAAACCTTGACGAGGATACATGGAGAGTGTCCAATACCTTTTAGAGTTAACTCCGCTAGAATAACATGGAAAATATTCAACATATTTCCAACATTAAAAGTGTTTGGGCCCTTTCAAAAATATAAAATTTACCCTAATAAATAAAATCAATTCCATGGTTGAACCCTAACAAAATTACAAAGGGTTTAGGAAAAGTAGTGGGAAGCAAGGAGTTCCATGCCATAAGACATGGTACCGATCCCATTGATGAAACTTAACATTTTAACCCAATGGGTTTAGATAAAGTGTAGGGAATGAGAAGTTTCACTTCATAAACCAAGGTTAAATCTCATGGATGAACCTTAACATATTGGCCTTATGGGTTTGGGGCAAGCAGTAGGAAACAAAGAGTTTCAAACATAAACTAAGGTTCCAATCCTATAGGTGAACCTTTACATAAGCCCATTAGGTTTAAGTCTAGTTGGTGAGAGTATTTGGATCAGATAGAGGCTAACATGATTCAATTTCCATGGGTATCCTAACAATACAATTTATTGTAATGTGGCTCATTCAAATACTACAGTAACATAATCAATGATGTAATATGGATGAGATCATTTTAATCTTATTTATGTGTGTGTGTGTGTGTTTGAGAAAACCAATGCAATATTATCCATTGATGTAATATATTATATACAAGAGAGAGCATATGTCACAAGTAATTGTCTTGTTTACAACTACCTTCAACTACCTAATTATGATATAAAAAATTCCCCCTTTATTACATCAATGTAGAACTAGACAACAATTTTAAAGACTAGATGATGAACTTGGACACACACAAAAGTTCATCCAACACTTCAAAAATCATGGATTAGGACACACAATATTCATGACTAAACATGGACACACTTGACTATTCATCGTATGATAAAAAATGAGGATAAACACAATTATCTATAATTTTACATCAAACGTGGATAGGGATACATACACTATTTGTCACCAAGGTTGTAGACAGGGACAAACACAACCATTTATGATATCTCTTTGATTAGGGACATGCTCAACTAATCATAGGTATATCTTCAATTTGTGAATAGGGATACACACACAACTATTCACAATTATATTCTTTGTTTCAATTTAAAAACATATTCCCCTCATTATCTTCATGAGGATGATCTTCATTATCAATTTCACTATCATTAGTGACCACTGTTGTCTTGAATTTCTCTTAGTTTCCTTCTATGATATCTTTTACTCATTGAATACAATTCATTATAACATGATCTTTTTGCTTGTAGAATTTGTTCTTTAACATTTGCTTTACCTTTGAGGAAGAATGATTGACTCTAATGATAATATCAAGCTTATTATTCATCAACAACGCAATTTCTTTTGGAAGTGCATCTTGTTTCTTGATTTAGTTTCCTTCATCAATTAATGAAGAAATTATATTTTCTACTCTAGAATTAATCTTGTTCAATGCAAATACCATATTAGCATAACTTGTCAGCATGTTATGTAGCAAAACAAATTTGGCATCATCATTATCCACAATAGTATTAATATTTGCAAGTTATTTCAAAAGAGAATGAAATTTTCTTATGTATTGAACTGTATTTTTACCTTCTTGCCTCTTCAATCTAAATAGTTTTTTCTTAAGAACCATCTTTGCACTTAACACCTGTGATCTGAATAAAGCATTTAGTCCATCCCAAACTTCTTTTTTGATCTTTTATAGGTCTATGTGATGTATATAGGCATCAAAAATCCCAATTCCAATGAGATACAATGTTTCTTGATATTTCATAGTTTGTTTAGCTACTTCATCAACCTCCATTGGCTTTGGTGAATCAATGACATCCCACAAATCATTTTTTATTAACACTAGTTGGAGTTTAACTTATCATGTATGAAAGTCTTGTCCTTTGAATTTTCTCAATAATATTTTTCTCCATATATGCTTAAAATGCTTCTCACCCATTAGTTAAAATTTTCTATTAGTATCACATGCAAAACGAGCTTTCCAATGAGTATATACATACCCATACTTCTAACACAGATGCCAAACAAAACTTGATGCTAATTTTATTTTCAAGGTAAAAAATGAGAGATATTGGATGTCTTTTCAAACTTTAACTCCACATGGTGAAGACATTTTTTAAATGATTAAGTTCCAACTTTTAAATTATCAAATTTTCTATTATCACATGCGCAAATGGTGTTGTCAACTAAAAATGCATGCACATCAATTATTCTCCACAAACAATAGGCATGGACAGTGTAACATTCTCATTACATATTTTTAATATTCCTTGTGATAATAAGTGTAAATTAATAAATCTATGGATGTTCCCATTATGAATGTGGGATATGAATTGTATTTTCAAACAGAAAAACAAGTATAGGTTGGACAACAGGAGCACTAGTCAAATTGTTTGGTCAAACTGTAGTTGAACAACTATACATGCAAATTAAAATCATATCATTATTTAAATTTAGATCATACAATGTGTTTTAGCTAAGATTTTACACATTTTTTGGTTCGATGGTATGTAACCTCTAGAAGTTGCATGCATTCATATCATGCACAAAATTGGTAAGTGATTTTTTATTAATTTATGGCACAAGCCTTCAGATGGCAAGTCTTTACTAGAATTTAAATTCTAGATATCCCATGCATTTACTAGCTGATAACTTCTCTAAATGACCCTCATGCATCTTTAGATGACCTTATTGTTATTTGATCTAGTCAACAAGCAATAGGATCAAACTTCACTTCAGAGGACCCTTTTTTTGAATAGCAACTCTTAACGACTCTTCTGGATGGCAAGTTATGCGATGACATGAATGTCTTTAGATGGCTTATATCTGAAAATGATAATATATTTAGGTGGTGACTCTTCTATAGACGAAATCTATATACGACAACTCTAGATAACAATTCTAAAGGGTAGCTCTAGATG
Source organism: Wollemia nobilis (assembly GCA_028583015.1). Taxonomy (NCBI): domain Eukaryota; kingdom Viridiplantae; phylum Streptophyta; class Pinopsida; order Araucariales; family Araucariaceae; genus Wollemia; species Wollemia nobilis. The sequence goes on from JAQPPZ010000523.1 coordinate 31,334,387, forward strand.
ATAAGTTTCATTAGACAACCCTTCATGCATGTTTCTTCTAAATAACTAAATATTTAGATGATATTGCTTTCTTGTACATTTAAATCTATTCCTTTCTAGTGTAACTCTGGAAAATGAGCTTTGAAACTCATTTAGTTCTTTTAATGCATAGAATTAGACAATACAAACTCTACACCAAACAACAATAACAATATCATTATTATAGCACTCATGGCATGAACACTTAAATGACTTCAACTCCAAGTGTTGGAAAATCCTTAATGACATATAAGAAGAATGCATGAAAAACTACAAACACAAACAATAATATGCAAGAAGAGTCTTCTATGATTAATTCATCAAGCTTCTCTTCATAAACTCTTGCATTATCAAATATAGCATAACAATCCTTGTGCATTTCCTTCTTATCTATGAATTGAATTGCTTTGGTTTCCTCCAAATTTTAATCCTCTTGAATTTATTTCCACCCTACTCATGTATCTTGCTTTGATTTCAAATGTTTGAAAAAAATAATTGTAACACGTTATTCGTTGATGTAGTAGGTTCTATACAAGAGAGGGCATATGTTGTTTGTATATGTCTCGTTTACCTAATCCTTATATCAAAAATTCATATATATAAACCAAAATCAAGCAACACTAATACAAAATATAAAATGACAATAAGCACAATATAAACACAAGGATTGCACAAGATAGATAAGCTTTTTATTAATGTGAGCAGATCCCAAAATGATACAATCAATGTGCCCCAATGTGGGGTTTTACAATGCTTTTTGTGATACAAATTTACAGATACTAGGGTTCTTAGAAACCCTAGGTTAATACACTGCTGGTGTCTTTGCGCTTGTCTTCGATCCAAACAAGAGTGTGGGTGGGCTTGTGTATCCTAAAAGGGCCACCCTTGCTTCAACAAATTCTAACAATATGAGCCTTACACCTGTAAACAACAAACAACAACAGAGATCAGTAATACTTGCGAGGGCTCCACTACGTGAGATCCTTAGAAGAATAAAAATGACTAAACCCTAGATGCTACAGAATTAAGCTGTAAACAAAACATACGAATATCAAATAAATGCAAATAAAACCATTTACCTTGTCACTTGAGATTATTGCTTCTGTCAATGATGATCGTGAGGACACCCGAATGGTGCTCAAGGGTCGTAGGACTACAGATCTGCTGTAAGAAACATTCAAAGGTGTTCTGTGGTGGCAATAGAAGCACCAAGGCATTATGTGATGGTGAAAGATGCACCAAAAAGGTTTCAGAAATGCCCAAGGACATTATGGTGGTTCTAAGGGGCATTCGAGGGCTGAGGAAAATGTTGTAAAACTAGATCTGGTTCTGTGCGTGTTATGCAACGATGGATATGAGCGATACGAAGGAGAGCATAAGTGACGATGAAGGGGCTAGGGAAAAAAATTATGGGATCTTAAGGATTTCTCTAGGGACTGTCAAGAATTGGGATTCTTAGAGTTTGAAAATAACTTCAAATATTAAGGGTTTGATTCATCAAAATGAATCCTCTTTATAATATTTCCTAGCACATGTTAGGGTTTTGACGACACAAAATGAGTAGTCGAGATTAAAACATGAGGAAGGGTGGAGATTAAATCTGGTTAAGTGGCATGGATTGAGGTGGATGGATGGTTGAGATTAAAACATGGCGGAGGGCTACGATTATTAATTAAAAACACACACACACACACACACACACACACACACACACACACACACACATATATATATAGATGGTTGAGATTAAAACATGGCAGAGGGCTACGATTATTAATTAAAAACACACACACACACACACACACACACACACACACACACACACACACACACACATATATATATATATATATATATATATATATCTCATTTAGCATTATCCCTAATTATTTTAAATGTAAGAGTGATTTATATCCAATTTTTAATAATTCAAATCTTCTTGTAAAGACCTTACATCTTCAATTTATTTAATTTGTTAAATGGGATGAAATTATAAAAGGGTTAAGACAATATTTTAGGTCATAATCCTAGCCCATCACTTGATTTAGAGTATGATATCCTCTAAAGAAATGCACCTACCCTACCTCATAGAATTCTTAGAGTGATTAAGTTCGATATTCAATTAAGCCTGACTAACTTGCCTACACTCTTAAGGCCTAAGTTATATATTTTTTAATTGGTTATGTTGGATTGAAATAGACCCACCCATATTATATTTTAGTCATAAAGTAGTATGTACTAACATTGTTGGCAATAATGCATGTATCACTTGGCAAGATTTGAACCTTGGTCTCCTCTTTGAGAACTGAGGTACTTAACCAATTGAGATCATGCTATTTGATAAGGCCTTAATCACATTTTTAAATTGGTTATTTAGGATTTAAAAGGGCCCTATCCATACTATGTCATGACCACATAATGGTATTATAACAATGATGTAGAAGCATTTGGATGGTTATAGGCAAGGTAACCACCACTATCACATATAAAAATACTTGTGTGAGAGAAAGAAGGGGAATCGACAAAGGAGAGGAATGGTATGCAAGAGGGAGAGGATTTGAAAGGAAAAGAGAGAGGTCGACAACCATAAAAGGGGGAACCAAAGGGGAAGTGAAAGAGGACAAAATAAAGAAGAAAAAAGAGTGAGAAAAGAGGGACAAAAATATTTGTGATAAATTGGTTTGCACCAAAATATTTATGTTGGATGATATAATTGTAAATTGCAATAATAGATAAAAAAAAAAAAAAAATTATCTTCCTTTAAAGGAGATCTTTATGTTGTGTTTATGTTTTGATTGATTTTTATTTTTAACCATTGCTATTGGAGTTATACTGTTAGAGTATATTACATTATTTAGGTACATGTCAATGTACCACCTTGGGTACATTATTAGATTAGGGGTTTATCTTAGGTTAAGTAGTTACTTGGGGAAGAAGTAATAAATGCACAAGTGTCAATGTGCAATGATGTAAATGTACAAGGAGTCCACTTGTACATGAGTCATAGGAAAGGTAGTTAGGAAGAGTAAGGGCCAAGTAACTTATCTTCTTATATATAGGCCCCATAGTGAATAGAGAGGGGAGCATAGGAGAGATTACTATGGAGTAGTGAGTAGGTACAATGTAGTTTCCATTAGAGTTCTGGAGTGTTCATTTCCTCCATTACATTGCATTGTACTATTTTTGCAACTTTCCATTAATAGCATATTTCAGCATTCTTGCAGAATTCCATTATCTTACTTTTTTGCATATTTTACATCTTGTGATTGCTTTCTCCCATATCATACATTATCAAAAGCTAACAATGGTATCAGAGCCATGGTAGATCAGATAGGAATAGGGAGAGCCACAAGAGAGATTGAGAGGAGAGAAGCAAATCTCAGTTCCAAAATTTTTGAGATTGCATTTGGCTAGAGTCTTTCCACAGAGTTGCAAAAAACTCGTGAAGACTAGGACTCAACATTCATTCCACTAGATTGACAAATCAACTAGTGAAGATTCATCACTTAGAATTTCTTCCATTACAGTCCTAATACTTTGTTGCAGGAAAAAGGAGATTCGAAGAAAGTTGGGAAGCTTCCTACAGAGAGCTAGGAAGAATATCATCTTCAGAATCAATCCAACACCAGAAGCAACAAACGGAAGAAGAGGAGATTCCAAGAACCTGAGGGAAGTCTTGTTGCAGACCTGCGTAGTGCAAAAGAAGAAAAGGCCATAGGAGCCTTGTTCCAGATTCGAGGAAGAGACTCCAGAGAAGAGTCTAGGAGAAGATTGGAGGTTGGTGATCTCCATTGAAAAACTGCAAGTAGCAGATTGAAGAGACTCTAGAGAAGAGTCCTGGTGAAGATAGGAGATTGGTGATCTCCATTGAAGATTGAAGACTTCACCCTGAAGGAGTAGAAGAAATCATCCTGAGAAGTTGAAGAGACCTACAAGAGATCCCATTGAAGAACTTCCAATTTTGGAAGAGATAGAGAAGGACTAGCAAAAGTCCTATTCTTGAAGCAGCAGATTTTAGAGATCCGAAAGGGAGATCTCATTGCAACACTTCCACAGTAGAAGGTTGAAGAAAAGGTCTCATTGAGAAGACCAGAGAAGCTGCAATATTGAAGACCTTGGAGAGGTCTCAAGGAGAAACAAGGAAAAGGCTTGGTGAGCCTCATTAAAGGAGTTCCTAGAAGAACTCATTGGAGAAATTCACTACCAAGGAGAAGCTCCTGATAGTGAAGGAATTGGGACAATTATCGCCATCCGACAACAAGCCCAAAGGAGAAGAATTTGGTAAGTTTGTCAAATTTTAGAGGAGACTAGTGAAGACCTCAAGACTTTCAGATTCTTGAGAAGAAGGCCCTGTTTGAAGTCAGAATTCGACAAGGAGGTTGAAGGAGAACACAGATAGAAGAAGCCTACCAAATCCAAGATATTTGGAGATTACCTTTCATAGCTAAGAAGGCACATTTTGGAGATAGGGGTTTGCTGAATCTACAACAAAATACTGAAGGTTTCATAGCTATGATTTACTACCATTCTAGACAGCAAATTGGTGAATCTATTCATCAAGATCTACATCATCTTCAGAGATCATTAAAGGTAAGCAACTTAGGTGCAAAGGGTTCATTACTTGAACACTCATATTCAGATTGTTACTTAGCTTCATTAAGCACCTTATTAGAATTAAAGTTGCAAGGAGAAGGGCTCATATTATAGTCTTCAAGAGAGTGCAGAAATATTCTTTTAAGGTTATTACCTACACATTAAAATAGGAGTTGGATATATTTCGATAGAAAGAAAAATATCATCTTCCTATTATCTAGTTACAACAAAGAAGACTACATTAGATTGCAGATATTATAGAGCATTTGTGAATTCTTTAAGAGTTATCATTAGTGCATATTACAAGTTACTTTTAAGGAGTAATAAGGAGATTGTAGTTGCACTATATTAGTTTCTCTTAAAGCTTATTAGAAGTGCACTAAGGATTTTTAGTGAAAGTGAAAATTAGTGCAAGATTAAGCCACTCTAAGGGCATATTAGTTACATGGTTATTAGCTTGGATTCATTGTTAGATTAACCAAGAAAAGGAGAGAGTTGTCTAGTAAAGAAGACAACATCAAATCATCCCTTTCCTACAAAGTAATAATACAAAGAAGCCACCATCAAAACCAGTAGAAAGAAAGCTTGCAAGAAGAGATTTGAAGATCTCAGATAGAGGTGCAAATCCAAGGTATTCTATTTTAACTATTGTAAATCTATTTACATTAGTTCCTTGCACCATAATCTCTTGTCCTACATAGCAAAAGAGGACAAATTTTGAGTGTCTCAAGGACACATCAATGCTAGCAAGACTCATCACAAAGTGGCCAATAGAAGGGCACTATCCGAGCAAGGTAAAAGAGTCAACAAAGGGCTCACATTATGGTGTCTAAAGACACCCCCATCAACCATAAAATCGAGCATCCATAGCAAGCAACCTGAAGCACAAGGTATCCACACAAAGGAGCCATTATCTACTGCATAGCACAAGCAAGATATCACAAAGAAGCTATCATTTATCTACGTTAGCTATCATCTACTACACATTGCAAAGGTAATACTCAAGATAGCATATTAAAAGCATAAAAGGGTAAGGTATAAGGTAGATTTAAAGGTGCAATACCCAAGACCTATCTTAAAAGAATCGTTCACCGAGAAGGAGCATCCAAATCCACCCTTGGAGTCCCATAGAACCACCATTGCAATGCCTAGAATCATCACAACTGGAGATAACGTTTGGATAGCACAACTTGCACTCATTGGCAAGAAGGAAGAAGTGTTCGAAAGCGTTGGAACAAACTAGAAATAACTTGCACTCATTGGCAAGATAAGGGTTATAAGGACGTTGGAGACACCTCTACATGCAAAAGAAGATGTGCCACTTGTCACACTAAGGTGCCTATTATTCTCTCTAATGCTTGTCCTATAAGGTAACGCTCAAGATAAAATAATGCTCACCTTGGAAGCGTTAAGAAGCATCATTCGAAGGATGAAGGGATTGCAATCATTTCAAAGGAGAAGCATTACAAATTAACACTCATAAGGAGACTACAATGGTTGTCCACCACCTACATGCCTAAGTAACGATTGCACCAAGTGTCAAAAGCATCAAGGAGGAATAGTAACATGCCCAACATTCCACGTAGGGATAAAACTATTAATAGGTAACATTGGAAGGCACTCCAAACATGATTCAATATACGCAGACGTGAAGGAAGAAGCATGTAGTTACAACATCGAAGCATTGATACACAACAAGGTCAAAGTCTATTCAAGGAGGTTGAAAACTTTGATGAGACATCCATTAAAGGAGGAGCATTGAATGCTCAACATCATCCAACAAATACAACATTCAAAAGATCCGTTGGAGGAGCGACGATCAAGGAATATCATGCACAACATTATAAAGGTAATATCAAACTGATTACTTGCTTTTTATTAAGGTTTAAAAGGAGTTATAAGGTGAACCGTATAAATTTAAGTTTACTATTGCATTGGAGTAATACAAATCAACCAAGCATTAGTAAGTTATAAAGCAAGTTCATATTTCAAGGTATAATCATTGAAGTGCATATACATATTATAATATTTGCAAATAACCAAGTAGGAGATATAAGGTTGTCAACCTTGATAAATTAAAATATCAATTTGCAAATATTATTATCATTATTTTCTAACATTCCAAAGTAGGGAGTTATAAGGCATACTACACCAAACTATAGATACTTGGAATTTAGAAAATTAAATTATTGAATAGAGAAGCAAATCTATTGCTTACATATAGAGTTGGAATTAATTGGTTACATTTGTCTCATACTCATACTAAAGAGACAAAATAAATCCAACCATAGAGAACTTCAAATTGATAAGTGCATAGTTCATTAGGAGAGATAAGGTGAAATAGGAGTTGATTATTGTTATTTACAAAATATTACAAAATCAACTCAAAAGGTGAACTAATTACTTTCTAAGCACTTTATCAAGCTTATAGCATATTCTAATCACTTGGGAGACATAAGGAATACTACACTACCTAAGCCTTGGTTAAGCTTTATCAAACTAGTTCATATACTCTAAACTAGGGAGTTATAAGGATGTCTACTTCAAAGAACACATTAAATAATGTAATTAGAAAAGGAGTAAAGAAATGGCTTCAAATTACACTCGACTCAATGGAAAGCATAATTGATAATTCAAAAAATTAAATGGATAATAAGGAAGGTACAAATAGAAAGGAATCAATAGAAGCTAAAAGGATCTCTGAAAACTCACAAACTAATAGTTTAGTGAAAGAAGATTCCTCAAGAACATTATCTAGTGTGATAGTAAAGAGAGTTGATTATAACTGTACTAATGAAGATATTATTCAAAATATTGATCAAAAGGATCTCATACAGATATATGGAAAAAGTAGAGATGGAATAGCTACAATTGTTCACCTATGGTTTAAGTATCTCATCAAGGAGATAGATAAACATGATATTCCTAAAATAGATAGCAAAGAAGTTGGAATATCTTTATTGTGCACTTATTGCAACCAATTTGGTCATGAGAAGGTCAATTGATGGAGTTTCCATCCATGTATATACTATGGAGGGAAAAATCATTCATATTTCTTTTGCTACTATAAATATCAGTACTATAGAAGTTATGAAGAGAGATTACTATACATAATAGACTGTTTCTTTCAAGATCTTATTTTAGAAGCATCCACTAACAATAAATTCAAGCTTGACTTGTGTGAAGATCAAGGAAATAAGTCATTCAAAGAATCGAAGGTTTGAAAATGAATAAATTTTGATCCAGTTATGACTTGCAAGAATATGAGATCACTAACTCATCAAATACGCATGATAAACCTCAAGAACAAAGACTCTTTTAAATACTTTGAAACACCAAAGATTAGTGGAATGAAAAAGATAAGAAGGAACAAAATGAAGACATGAGCAGTAGAAAAAGAAGAACCAAATCAAGTTGAAGATTATTCAAAATATGAAGATCCATATTGAAGACTAAAGTCTTCAATACCCAAATAATGTAATACAGGGGGTGTTAGAGTATATTACATTATTTAGGTACATGTCAATGTACCACCTTTGGTACATTACTAGAGTAGGAGTTTACTTTAGAGTAAGGTTAAGTAGTTACTTGAGGAAGAAGTAATAAATGCACAAGTGTCAATGTGCAATGATGTAAATGTACAAGGAGTCCACTTGTACATGAGTCATAGGAAAGGTAGTTAAGAAGAGTAAGGGCCAAGTAACTTATCTTCTTATATATAGGCCCCATAGTGAATAGAAGGAAGCATAGGAGATATTACTATGGAGTAGTGAGTAGGTACAATGTAGTTTCCATTAGAGTTATGGAGTGTTCATTTCCTCCATTACATTGCATTGTACTATTTTCGCAACTTTCCATTAATAGCATATTTCAACATTCTTGCAGAATTCCATTATCTTACTTTTCTACATATTTTACATCTTGTGATTGCTTTCTCCCATATCATACATTATCAAAAGCTAACATTATCATCTAGTGAAATTAAAGGTTGTAGCATGTTGTCCTTGGAGATAAAATTATTGTCCAAGAGATTACCCCTTGTCATCCTGTCAAATAAGGAAAATTATTATCTAAGTCAATAATCCTCATCGTCCTACCGACTAAAGAAAATTGTCATCAAAGGGAAGCTATTTTTTAGAAGATATCTTGGCATATAAGGAAAATTATTGTCAAGAGGAAGTTGATGTGTGAGAGAAACTATTGTCAAGGAGAAGCAATTGCTTGAGGGAAACTACCATCAAGGGGAAGCACATATTTTCTTTGGGTACATCATTGGGAGTGCCATCATAGAGGATACTATCTAGTTAACTATTACCTTGTTGATATTTAAGTATCATATTGCAATTTGTTGTCGTGCAATATTAACAATTATTGCCACAAAGGAGTGTCATCATAAGGGATGTCGACCAAGTCAAGAATATTGTCACACCACCTTGCCATTATAAAGTAATTTGTTGAGGAGATTGTCATCTAGCTAGATGTTGTTATGAAGCAAATAATCAAAAATATTATCGTCTAGCTAGATACTGACATGAAGCTTGTCATCTAGATATGTTGTCCTATAGTGTGGTAGAAATTTGAGCTACTTAAGAAGATCATTCTTTATTGGATACCCTTCACTTATTTGAATAATTTTGGTATCAGGATAGGTGTTTGTACTCAAGAGTTTACAAATTGTATTGAAATAAATATGGCACAACATGAAAGAGGAAGACAAAGGATTCCGACCTACAAACATGACAATTGCAAGTATGGATAAAGAGGAGTGATATTTATGGTCAACATAAAGATAAAATTAATGCAACCAACACATGGAATCAAAATATTACTTATGGATATCAAAGTGACATAAAAAATCTTGGCATTAGTGAATACCACCACCAATCAAGATTCTACTTAGATGGTTGGGTGATCAAGAATAGTATCAATTATATGCTATGAATAGAAAATCATATTATTTGGTTTCTTCTTATGTTTGAAGGACAAAATATTTGTAAGGGGTGGAACATTAGATATCTAGGGAGAGGAATATAGAAATATAATATTGTATTGTATAGCTGGCATAGACCAACACATAACCCAAGGTTGGTTATATTATAATAATGAGGAAGATGGGAAAATAAAGAAGGGATATTATCATTGTAAGTATAGACAACTAAAACACATCATGTTGAGGAGACTGCCTATATGGACCTCTTTAAGGCCATATGACCCACCTTGGGTAGCCCTAGGGCTCAATAGTGGTTTTCACCACTCAAACAGAGAGGAATTTCCCTTTGCAACCATGGCTGCATTACCTCGAGACAACCCCTAACTATGATCATCTCACCTCGATATAATCGCACCAAAAGACAACTCCCACATTATAGTTCAAACAGTTACACGTGCCAATTGGATAATGGAGTCGATTGCGTGATGGTTATCAAGAAACAACTACGGTTCTTGATTCCAACCGTTTCTTGGATTCTCTTACAAGCTTTGGACTCCTGTTTGGAAGTCTATATAAAGGTGCTTATCCTTAATTGAAAATATCACAATATCAGGCATCAAAGTATTGTCGAACTAAAGAATCAAAGAGCTCTCACTCTCAAAGCAACAAAGTGCTACCAAAATTCAACCATGGATTTTCCACGCATGCTAATGGACCATTCCAAAGGTTGAAGATTGAATTTATACTTCTTGAATGATCCAACACCCTTGCTTTTGTGTAAATTCCACCCCTAAGTCATTCCTCATTAGTGCATCAAGAACATAAACCTATCCATGGATCAAACTTGACATCACCTCACATTGACCACAAGGAATTTACTCGCAGTTTAGTGGTCATATCACCCAGAGACAACCCACAGGAATGATCATCTCACCCCGAGACGACCAGCAAGCAAGATCATCCCGCATAGATATGGCCTCTTGACAAAGATCTATTTTCCTTGTTTTCTTTATTTTATTAGATTTAGCAGCATTTTAATTACTTCTTAGCATAGTTGGATTTCAATTTCATGCATTTATTTATTGCATTTCAACTTCTTTATCGCTTTATTTATCATGGATATGGGCCTTATCTTGAAAGGCTCTTCATATGATTTTGATGCTCTTTAGATCTTCTTGTGTGCATATTACAGGTCTTTACAAGGGAGCAACAATATAAATATTCACACCTCACCATCCTACATTGCGATAGTCCCAAGAACCTATCAATAATCAATTTGTGAGATGCAAGAGGTATCTTGCGAGATACACTTGGATTACCTTTTCTTATTGTAAATATTTGCATAAAATTGGTAGCACATCCCTCAACGGGATCCTATTTTAACCCTTTTTAAGGACATAATTGATATTACTAAAGAGGACACCATTATTTCATATCTTGTTTTGTCATTATGGTTACATAGCTTGCTATCTAGTTTGTTCTTTATTTCATTGCATAGGTGTATGATATTTTTAGTATTTTTAGTGGTGATCATAGTGGGACCTTGTCCACATTGTGCATTCACATCACTAATTCTTATTTTCTTGGTGTTTATGAATTATAGGTACCGCACCTGGTAGAGCAAATTTGATAGTCTTTATAGGCACAATTGGTAGAGTGGGATACTACCATTGCTTTGTTGTAGAGTCAAATAGCCAAGGAGAGAAAGAGGGAGAGGGGCTTATTTTAGGAGAAGATTGTTCTTATTGCACAACTACAGAGTTCCCAAGAGGAGGTGGGTAGACTTCAGGTATAGTTGGTGGCTTTGATTGTGGCTCAAGGGCAGGAAGGTACAAGCAGACAGGCCATAGGTGATGTGGTCACACTACAGGAATAGGTGGCCTGATAATCCTCTCTTTTATGATCAAATCGGGTATACATTATGATATTGGAGGATGAGGTAGAGCGATGCAGAGGCATATTTCCTACATGATCATCCTTAGGGGCCTCGCATCAAATATGAAGCACTGAGTCAGGGCAACTGTCAGTGAGGCAGCAAATAGTAAATCAACTAAATTTAAGAAAACCAAATTTCCAAGTGCCCGTCTCTAAGTTATTAGATAGCCTAATTACTCCACAAATAAGTCAAATAACCCACCTATATAAATTTTATCTAATTTCACCTCTACTAGCAATTTGCTAGGTTGAGCAATTCACTCCACAAATCAACCGAATCACTCCCAAACCTCAAAATTTTCCAACTCTCTCCATACTAGCAACTTGATCCCATAAGTGAGCAAATAACTCCATAAGCCAGATGAATAATTCATTGGGACAAAAATTGGAAACACTTCCCTTATTTATCAAAATTCATACACCATCACCATGGATATTGCTTTTGAATCCACCATCTCATCCATGCCTAAGACGAATCCCATAACTCTACTAGCCACCACTGCCACCTCATTTGTGTCAACTTTGGTAGCTCCTATCTAAGAAGAGGTACTTGAGGAAGGGCCTTTTGAAGACAAAGGTAAGAAGAAGTAGAAGAGGAAGAAACCCACCCCTCCACCTAGGAAACCAACAAAGTTGTTCAATGAACCATATCAAAGACATGGAGGATGGAATTTTCAAACACTCCCTTGTGGAGGTAAGATGTGAAACATTAAGAGGTACAATTTGGGTGTCAAAATGAAATCCTCGAGCATAAACCATGTTTGAACATTAGGGTTAGCAATGAACCTAGTGCCCTAAGTCTAGACCTAAATAGATCTAGTAGAGGCATGTGCCAAAAGGTATGACTTTGATAGAAGGAGCATCAGGCTTCCATAGAGGATGAAGGAATATTTTTACATAAGTAAAGATGATATTAGAAAATTCTAAACATAATTGATGACTCAACCATGTGGGTCACCTACAATACCAAAATCTAGAAGGATTACTACTATAGGTTCGACCAATGTTACAACTATGATTTCTTGATCCTTTATTTGAAGGAACCAGACAAATATCTTGAATTTAGCATTTCGTTGGAGTTAGAGTAATTCAAGGATGATGTCCAGTTGGTTTTATAAAGAATTATAGTAGTTTTAGATAAAAATAGACTGTAAGGTTTATGAGGAGCATGTATCATTCAATGTAATTAAAAACTATCCAAGGCACTCTCGGGTGATTGATTGTGCAAGGTACATCACAAACAAGATGAACCATGAGTTAAAGGAGTTCAAGGAAGAAAGGAAGATCACATACAATTCCTATCTACTTTGATTAATTATCTATTAGAAGGACTAGTTCCCCTCCCTACTACTAAACTAAAATGGTCTAGATGGCAAGCCATTGCTAGTGGTGGGCTACACTAATTTGCCTTGCTAAGAAGTAAGAAAAACCTCATATTGCTTCTATGACATAATCTACACCATCATCATGGAGAAGCTTAAAGGGATAATGTCAAGACTTTTACAAGAGGCTTCAAACCTACTTACATCTAACAAGTGGTCAAATGAAGATTACAGCTTGGGCAAATATTGACCGTTCATCTATTTATTTGGCTTCTTGACCATGCCCTTCGAGTTGCTTGTGTACATGTCTAACTATTTGTTCAACTCAGAGTATTTCACATAGATAGATTACATGGACTTGAAGTACTTTAAGGGGAAAAAGAAAACCACTTTTTACCCATTAAAGCAACAACTGATGTAAATTACCCCTAAGTTATGGGTATTTCACCATGTTATCAAGGATAAACTAAAAAATATGGGACTTAAGCAACTTAGTATGTCTAGTCCTATGATCCTTGATGGATATTTTAGATGATAACTAGAAACTAAGGGTCTGCACACTTTCTATATGAATAAAAGGATATATAGGTTGGAAAAGGAAGTGAACCCTTCAAAAGAAGTAGCCCCAATAAAATTGGGGAATGAACAAGGATATATAGATGAGATCCAATAGTGTTATGCCTAGCTCCTAAAGTAGTTCACCTTCTACATTGATGCCAAAGTCAAGGACAATGTTGATTTAAATTCAAAACTAAACCACAATTTTTAAAGGCCCCAAAGGACCTTGGATACTCATGAATGAAGAGTTTTGCCTAGCAAGAAATTAGATATAAGACTACAACCACAAAAAGGCCAATTCATAACAATCTCTTTGATGAGAAATTCTTAGCAATTTGGGATAGAAAGCATAAAAGAGAACCCTGTTGGACATTTTGAGTCCATAGAGTTGTTATTGATGTTAGGACATGAAATTGTCATTGAAGCCAAAGAGTGAATCACCATTGATGCCAGAATGCCAAAAGGAGCAATGCAAAAGTTTGATAGTAAAGGAGCTTCATAATATTTATTTTTAAATATTATGGAAAGAAAATTAAAAGGTTTTTAATTAAAACCACAATGGGCATAATATAACAAGTTTTTTATAAAAACCAAGGAGGCTTTAATTTCAAATTAAAAAGCCCATGGAAATATTTAATATTTAATTTATAAATATTTAAATTCAAAATTGAATTTAAATTTTATAAATAAATATTATTCAAATGACAATACCAAATATCATTTTCATCGACGTGCAAATAAGATATTATCCCCATCGACGTGAAGAAGGAATAAATCAAAATGTATATATATGGCCTTTGCTAAGGCCCAAACAAAGAAAGATTGCAATTCAAATTTGAACGTGTTGCATTGCATGGAGGAGAGAGAGAGAGAATCATGTGTAGCGTAAATCCCATGGTTCGAGGTATTAAAAAAGATAAGGTGCCAAGATCCTAGCACCATTCAGTGGCTAGCGTAGGTGGCAAAGGCTTGACGCTTGCCAAAGGGAGGTTACAGGTTTGAAACCCGATGGCAGCAATTTTGAGGAAGCCCTTTTTGTTTTGGTTTCGGCACCAGTGGATAGGATAAAGAGTGCATGGGGATTTTAGCTCCCACGTGAGCGCTTAGCTCATGCGGCAGCCAAGGCCATGGCTAAGGCGCTTGAGGAGGCAGCATCGTGGGTTCAAAACCCACTAAGGGCAAAGGTAATAATTTTGGTTTAAATTTTTGTTTGCCCTAAGGTTGTTGTGAGTATATTGGGAGGTATAAGGTGATAATTAAATTGGATTAATTTACCTAAGTGTTAAGGTGATTTTTGGGCATGGTAAAATTTGTTCTTGATTAAGTTGCATTATTTTATAAATTATTCTATTTGATAAGTGCAATTTAAGAAAGGAGTTATAAGTAGAAATTGTGTTATATTTTACAAGAGGTTTTGATGAAAATTATGATGTTGAAATTTATTATTGAGATGGAGCAATAAGGTGTATTTGGGATTTAATTTATCTTTGTGTTTGAGGTAAATTGTGAAAAGTGTTAGGGTGATAATTCTTGTCATCTAACCCTTTGTACTTGGCAAAGAAAGTTGTGAAAATTGATACTAGGTTTTGAAGATCATTCTACATCAAGAAAAAGGTATGGGCATATTCTTCCATGGTTGAGTTGATTGGTTGGTTTTCTGGAAAACAACTTTGGAGTGAAAAGGACTTAATTAGGTTTCTTTATTGAGTGTGTTGAGTTAATGCTTCAAGGTTTTTGGAATAAAGAGTTGTTGTTAAAACCTTGTTTGATAAGCATTATTGTTGAAGCCATTGATTAAGTGAAGAACTTGAACTAGGGTTTGTAAAAGATCATGAGTATCATTGTTATGTGAGATTGGTTGATAAGAATTGTTGGAAATATTTTGAGTGAGTGTTCATATGCTTGGACTAGGGTTTGTGAGCAAGGATCATTTCATTGAGTGATTGGTTGAGTAGAGTTGGTTGAGCCTAGTCAAGTGGATGTGTGAAGTGATTGTTCAAGTTCTATGAAACAAATTGTTCTATATTCTAAATTGATTTGAGAAAGAGGTTGAGTGTTGATGAGTGTGAAACATATTGAGTCTCTAACAATTCTTTGTATGTTTCCAAAAGAGTGATTGAAAGTAATTGAGCATTGAGGTGAATGTGAAGCATATTGAGTCTCTAACAATTCTCTATATGTTTCTAAAAGAGTGATTGAAATAAATTGAGCATTGTGATAAGTGTGAAGCATATTGAGTCTCTAACAATTCTCTTTATGTTTCTATGAGATTGGACAAGTTCAAGTGTGGACTTGTTGAGCAGATTTGAGGTAAGTCTTTGAGAAGACTTGTGGATAGATTTGTGTGAGCTTTTATGAAAGCTTACAATACAGATTGAGAGTAGATTTGGATAAGTTCTAGTGAGGACTTATTGAGCAGATTTGGATAAGTTCTAGTGAGGACTTATTGAGGATTGGACAAGTTGGAGGTTGTAGAGTAGATTGGACAAGTTATAGTAAGGAATTGTAGAGCAGATTTGGACAAGTTCTAGTGAGGACTTGTAGAGCAAATTTGGACAAGTTCTAGAGAGGACTTGTGGACAGATTAGTGTGAGATTTTGTGGAAGCTTACAAGGCATATTTGAGTTGATTGATTGATTTGTTCAAACCTTGAGTTAAGGTTTGGGGCAGATCCAGTAGAGTTTATTTGAGATTGAGTCAAGCTTTGTGTTAAGGCTTGAGGATAGAGATTGAGGATAGATTTGTGCTAGACCGAAGGACTATGTTTAGTGCAGATCAGAGGATAAATATTGAGGATAGATTTGTGCTAGACCGAAGGACTATGTTTAGTACAAATTTGAGGATATATTTTGGTGCATATTTGAGGATAGGTTTGTGCCAGACCAGAGATAGAGATTGAGTAGATTTGTGCTAGACCAAAGGATTGTGTTTAGTGCAGATTTGAGATAGAGCTTTGGAGGTGATAGAGTATAGAGGATGACAGTCTCTAGTGGATAGAGATCCATTAGCCAAGGCAGTGAGGACAGGTGTCTTCAGTGGATAGAGATCCATTAGCCAGAGTAGTGGGGGTAATAGTTCTTCTAGAAGATCACCAACCAGAGCTAAGGAGAAAGGAGTTCTCCTATGGATAGAGATCCATGAACTTGATTAGGGGATTGGTGTCTCCTTTGGATAGAGGTCCATAAATATTGTAATTGGGAAAGGATTCCCAAGAGATTGATGAGGAAATTTGGAAAATTTCCCCGGGCCCCGGGGGCGCCGGGGGGGGTTTTTATTTTTTTTATTGATTGGGAATTTTGAATTCGGGTCGGGGGTGGGGGGGGTTTTTTATAAAAGTAAAAAGTGGTCTTATACTGTTCACCCCCTCTCAGTATAAGCTTGTGTTCTTCAATTGGTATCAGAGTAGGTTCCTTCAAAAGAGTTTAATAGCTTGAAGGAAAAGCTTTCAAGAACACAATGGATTCTAAGAATGTATCCTCGTATAATCCAACACCAATATTTGATAGAAGTGATTATATATATTGGAGTATGAGAATGAAGATTCACTTGATGGCACTTGGAAATGAAATTTGGGAAGCAGTTGAAAATGGATACATACCACCAGTTGATCCACCTACAGATAAGGAAGGTAAGCTTCTACAACATTACAATTCAAAAGAAATGAATGCAATTTTGAGAGGTTTGCATAGAACATAGTCCATAAAAGTTATGCATTGTCAAGATGCAAAAGGAATTTGGGATAAGTTGCAAAGTATATATGAAGGAGATAAAGGTGTCAAGAAAGCAAAGATACGAAATCTCAAAGCAAAATTTGAAGAGTTAAGAATGAAGGATGAGGAAAACATTAGTACTTATCTACTTTGAGTCGATGAGGTTGTTAATGCTATGCAAGGACTTGGACTTAAGGTTGAAGAATCAGATGTTTGTGATAAGGTCTTAAGATCTCTTCCAAAAAGATTTAGTGAAAATATTTTTGCTATAGAAGAATAAAAGGATGGTGATTCTTTGACAAGAGATATGTTGCTTGGTATTCTTACAACTTTTGAGTTAAGAACAAAAGAACCTAATCCCCATAAGGAAGCAACATTCAAAGCTACTAAAAAAACAAAGGGTAAGAAGTTAGAATCAAGCAATGAGTCATCCAGTGATGAAGAAGCTAATTATGGTAGAAGGAATAAGGATTCAAGAAGATTTAAAAATACAAAATCTGTTAGATGTTTCAATTGTGGAAAGTATGGTCACTATGCAACTGATTGTCAAGAAGCTAAAAATAACAATGATGAAGAAAAATAGGATCACAAGAATAGGGAATCAAAAATATACAGGCACCAAAAGAAAGGCAAGGATGGACAAGGTAGACAAGGAAAGAAGTTCTTCCAAAGACAAAAGAGGAGCTACTATGCAGACAAGGCAAGTAAGTACTCAAGTGATAGTGATGCTAGTTTTTCAGATAATGATAGAGATGAAGTCCTATTTATGATTGAAGAAAAATAAGTCAAGAAAAGGTCACCAATAATTCTCAAGTGTTTTAGATGTGGTAACTTTGGACATCTTGAAGATAGTTGTACAAGGAATGGTTATAGTTTCAATGATGATGAATATGAGGATACACTAGAAGGACCAGAAGAGAATCTTCTAATGGCACTAGAAGAAGAAGAAGATGATCCTATAGAAGACAAGTTAGAAAAGAATGAATATGTTATCAAAGGCAAACAAATAGAGGAAGAATCGGATAAAGAAGGATATGATATTAAGGCAAAACTTATTTATGCTCTTGACACAGTAAAAAGGGTAAGAAAGCAAAACTCTAAACTAGAATTTTAGTTTCAAGAATGTGATGAAGAGAGAAGAATGCTTATAGAGGATCTAGACAAATCAAAGGCTAAGACAAAGAATTTCAAGGATAAGCTAGAAGCAAAAGTCTTAGAATGTGAAAATCTAGAACAAGAAGTAGCCCTACTAAGGGAATATTTAGAAAAGTCCAAGAGTAAGCTACACAAGTTTGGAAAGAGTTCAAATATTGTGGATAAAATGATCAAGGTACAAAGAAGGTCAAAAAACAAAATAGGTCTTGGTTTTGAACAAGCTCAAAAGAAACAGGAAAAAGAGTCAACCTCAAATTTTTGAAGAAGAAGAAACTTCAAAAGAAGACATTGTAAGAGAAAGTGAGACTTCTGAGGATGAGTTGGACAACAGAAAGTTCAACAAGGAAAGGAACAATGCACAAAGGAGAAATAGATGGAACAACAATTATAATAGGTTGAGAGAGACTAAGAGACCAATGAGGTCAAGACAAGGAAACTTCAATGGAAGATATTTCTCATGTCACAGATTTGGGCACATGGCTTCACAGTGCAGGACACATGAAAGACAGGAATATGGAAATTTCAAAAACATGCAACTTTTCCATGGGTATTGCTACTCATGTAATCAGTTTGGTCACAAGGCAATGAATTGAAAAGTTCATGACAAAAAGGGATATGGCTTCACCAGGAGAAATACTAAGACATATGGACCTCCAAGGAATAAAAACATTAAGTGTTATAAGTGCAATAATGATGGACACACAACAAAGTGGTGTAGAGCAGACATTCCATAATCAAACATGAATAGGAACAAGAATAGGAACAAGAATATGGGTATGAAAATGAACAAGAATAGGAATAAGGACATGAACATAAATATGGACAGAACAAACAACATGAATATGGATATGACGAACATGAACATGAACAGAAATAGGAATAGTCAAAGAAATCAGAAGGATCAGATGAAAAGGAAAGAGGATAAAGGTAAAGACCAGTGCTTGTTGGGAGTAGAAATACTCCCACCCCAGAATTAACCACCTCAAGAGGAGGTGGGGGAGGAGCTAAGCTAAGAGACTCATTCTTAGCCCCGAGCCCCAAAGGTGACCCTTTTCCATTGATGTCAAAGGGGGAGAGATTTGAGTAAGGGGAGAGATTTGGTATTTGAGTAAGGGGGAGAGATTTGGTATTTGAGTAAGGGGGAGAGATTTGGTTTAAGAAGAGAGCAATTTCCTAGGGGGAGCAAAATAAAAGGTCAAGGGAATGGTAAAAATTTATTGGGTTGCCATCAATGACAAAGGGGGAGATTGTTGGACATTTTGAGTCCATAGAGTTGTCATTGATGTCAGGACATGAAATTGTCATTGAAGCCAAAGAGTGAATCACCATTGATGCCAGAATGCCAAAAGGAGCAATGCAAAAGTTTGATAGTAAAGGAGCTTCATAATATTTATTTTTAAATATTATGGGAAGCAAATTAAAAGGTTTTTAATTAAAACCACAATGGGCATAATATAATAGGTTTTTTATAAAAACCAAGGAGGCTTTAATTTCAAATTAAAAAGCCCATGGAAAGATTTAATATTTAATTTATAAATATTTAAATTCAAAATTGAATTTAAATTTTATAAATAAATATTATTCAAATGACAATACCAAATGTCATTTTCATCGACGTGCAAATAAGATATTATCCCCATCGACGTGAAGAAGGAATAAATCAAAACACATATATATGGCCTTTGCTAAGGCCCAAACAAAGATGTAACATTTGCAATTCGAATTCGAACGTGCTGCATTGCATGGAGGAGAGAGAGAGAATCATGCGCAGCGTAAATCCCATGATCCGAGGTATTGAAAAAGATAAGGCACCAAGATCCTAGCACCATTCGATGGCTAGCATAGGTGGCAAAGGCTCGATGCTTGCGGAAGGGAGGTTACGGGTTCGAAACCCGATGGCAACAGTTTTGAGGAAGCCCTTTTTGTTTTGGTTTCGATGCCAATGGATAGGATAAAGAGCACGTGGGGAGTTTAGCTCCCACGTGAGCGCTTAGCTCACATGGCAGCCAAGGCCGCGGCTAAGGCGCTTGAGGAGGCAGCGTCATGGGTTCAAAACCCACTAAGGGCAAAGGTAATAATTTTGGTTTAAATTTTTGTTTACCCTAAGGTTGTTGTGAGTATATTGGGAGGTATAAGGTGATAATTAAATTGGATTAATTTACCTAAGTGTTAAGGTGATTTTTGGGCATGGTAAAAGTTGTTCTTGATTAAGTTGCATTATTTTATAAATTATTTTATTTGATAAGTGCAATTTAAGAAAGGAGTTATAAGTAGAAATTGTGTTATATTTTACAAGAGGTTTTGATGAAAATTATGATGTTGAAATTTATTATTGAGATGGAGCAATAAGGTGTATTTGGGATTTAATTTATCTTTGTGTTTGAGGTAAATTGTGAAAAGTTTTAGGGTGATAATTCTTGTCATCTAACCCTTTGTACTTGGCAAAGAAAGTTGTGAAAATTGATACTAGGTTTTGAAGATCATTCTACATCAAGAAAAGGTATGGGCATATTCTTCCATGGTTGAGTTGATTGGTTGGTTTTCTAGAAAACAAATTTGGAGTGAAAAGGACTTAATTAGGTTTTCTTTTGGTTCCTGTATCTTTCTGATTCCTTGTTCTTGTGATCCTATTTGGCCCTCAGACCACACCAAATATTTCACTAAATATTTTTGGAAGAGATCTTAAGACCTTATCCAAACATTTGTTCTTCACCTAGTCCAAGTCCTGATAACAACCCATGACAAGTAGATAAGTACTAATGTTTTTCTCATCCTTCATTGTTAAACTCAATTGTTTGATAAGCATTGTTGTTGAAGCCATTGATTAAGTGAAGAACTTGAACTAGGTAGGGTTTGTAAAAGAACATGAGTATCATTGTTATGTGAGATTGGTTGATAAGCATTGTTGAAAATATTTTGAGTGAGTGTTCATATGCTTGGACTAGGGTTTGTGAGAAAGGATCATTTCATTGAGTGATTGGTTGAGTAGAGTTGGTTGAGCCTAGTCAAGTGGATGTGTGAAGTGATTGTTCAAGTTCTATGAAACAAATTATTCTATATTCTAAATTGATTTGAGAAAGAGGTTGAGTGTTGATGAGTGTGAAACATATTGAGTCTCTAACAATTCTTTGTATGTTTCCAAAAGAGTGATTGAAAGTAATTGAGAATTGAGGTGAATGTGAAGCATATTGAGTCTCTAACAATTCTCTATATGTTTCTAAAAGAGTGATTGAAAGAAATTGAGCATTGTGATAAGTGTGAAGCATATTGAGTCTCTAACAATTCTCTTTATGTTTCTATGAGATTGGACAAGTTCAAGTGTGGACTTGTTGAGCAGATTTGAGGTAAGTATTTGAGAAGACTTGTGGACATATTTGTGTGAGCTTTTATGAAAGCTTACAATACATATTGAGAGAATATTTGGATAAGTTCTAGTGAGGACTTATTGAGCAGATTTGGATAAGTTCTAGTGAGGACTTATTGAGCAAATTTGGACAAGTTCTAGTGAGGACTTGTAGATAGAGAGGACTTGTAGAGCAGATTTGGACAAGTTCTAGAGAGGACTTGTGGACATATTAGTGTGAGATTTTGTGGAAGCTTACAAGGTAGATTTGAGTTGATTGATTGATTTGTTCAAACCTTGAGTTAAGGTTTGGGGTAGATCCAACAGAGTTGATTTGATATTGAGTCAAGCTTTTTGTTAAGGCTTGAGGATAGACATTGAGGATGGATTTGTGCTAGATCGAAGGACTATGTTTAGTACAGATTAGAGGACAAATATTGAGGATAAATTTGTGCTAGATCGAAGGACTGTGTTTAGTATAGATTCGAGGATAGAGTTTGGTATAGATTTGAGGATAGGTTTGTTCCAAACTAGAGATAGAGATTGAGCAGATTTGTGCTAGATCGAAGGATTGTGTTTAGGGCATATTTGAGATAGATCTTTGGAGGTGATAGAGTATAGAGTATGAAAGTCTCTAGTGGATAGAGATCCATTAGCTAGGGCAGTGAGGATAGGTGTCTTCAGTGGATAGAGATCCATTAGCCAGAGTAGTGGGGGAAACCATTCTTCTAGAAGATCACCATACAGAGCTAAGGAGAAAGGAGTTCTCCTATGGATAGAGATCCATGAACTTGATTAGGGGATTGGTGTCTCCTTTGGACAGAGGTCCATAAACATTGTAATAGGGAAAGGATTCCCAAGATATTGATTGAGGAAATTTTAGTGAAATATTTTCTTCGTGGAGTAGCCCACATTGGGTGAACCACATAAAATTGGTGTCTCTATTGTGTGTGGTGATTTGTGCATTGTTTTTATTACTGCTGTTGATATTGCTATCTTTATATTGCATAATATTGATTGGGAAAGAATAGTAAAAAGTGGTCTTATACTATTCACCCTCCCTCTCAGTATAAGCTTATTTTCTTCAAACCCAAGAGGCAAATAATAGTAGGGAAATCCCTCAAAGACAATCCACCAACTCCATATCCCCTTACTGTACTTGAAATCATGATATCTACAACACTAATAAAATTGGTGATGGTAAATATTGTAGTATAAAGACTATGTAAGAAAGGTATGAAAAATAAGAAGAAAACCCAAATGGGTCTATAATTGAACAAATGGTGACATGGGAAGTAATCCCATAGCCTGTGAAAACAATGAGGACCCCAACTCATGGACAAGAAAATCCCTCAAGGAGGATCTCTTCCTAAGTTGGTAGCAAAAACACCCAAATTGTGGCTTTCAACCATTCCATCACTCTTTCCCTTTCTCTTTATTTTGCTTTTACCTTTTACTCCCTCTATTTATTCTTTTCTTGCATCTTAATCTCCTCCTTTCTTCTATCACACATATTTTTCCATAAATAAGTATGGCCATTAGTTATCCTAGAGGTACCTTGCCTCTTACTACAACAAATGTGAGTGGAACCACTCCCATCACTTAAGTCCCTTTATTCACCATTTCTATATTACAACCATTAGTATCCTACATTACAAGCCCTTCACCTTCATAGCTAGTATTTCCACTAGTTAATGCCTTGTCTCAAATGGATATAGGACCATCCACTTCCACTTCAAAATTCACATCCATCTCTACTCAACTCGATCTAACCACCATATCATCTTATCCACCTTGTCATCCCATTATGTAAGATAAAATGCTCCTACTAAAGTTAATGAAGTCACCTACCTCCACTCTTATGATGGAGCATACAAAATTAGCCCTAGAGCCCAACTAAATTATAAGGCCTACTAGGCCTTTGTTTGGAGCATCATTGATGAACCAAAGGATACCAATGTCTAAGAAGCCTTTGACTCCCTCTAAGTAGAGGAGATAAAATTGCAAAAGGATTATAAAAAACTAAAGGATAAAACCTCCAAAGCACTACTCATCATGTAGTCCCAACTAGAATCTAGCTATGAAAAGGTCCTTATTGTGGACACAGACCCCAATGATATTTCTAAACCCACCACCACATGTATTGACTTCACTACTAGAGTATAAAAATGTGATATAACATGAACACATCCTTATTGAATGATCCATATTATGAACCAACTCTACATCAGTGCATCCATACAAT
Source organism: Wollemia nobilis (assembly GCA_028583015.1). Taxonomy (NCBI): domain Eukaryota; kingdom Viridiplantae; phylum Streptophyta; class Pinopsida; order Araucariales; family Araucariaceae; genus Wollemia; species Wollemia nobilis. The sequence continues at coordinate 31,358,196 of JAQPPZ010000523.1, forward strand.
TTGGTCAAATGATAGTGGAGAATGACCTAATGAGAAGAAAAGTAGTAGGACAAGAAGTAGCAATGACACAAATAAAGGTCGAAAAGTTGTAGCTCTAGCAAGAGAATGAATCCCTTATAGAGGACATTATAGAGAAATCCAAGCTACAATACTAGGTTGAGGACCTCATATCCCAACTTGTTGAAGCCAAAAATTAAAAATAGTAGCTTGAATATCCTTCACAACAACTTAGAAAAGGACAAGACCCACTAAATAAATAGTTCAAACAAGTCACAACTAGAAAAACAAGTAAAAAAAGTACAAGTAGCCCAAAAAGATAAAGATAAAAATTACTTCTTGCTCCAATATGAGATCACAAAACTAAAAATTAGAGTAACAACTAACCAAGGGTAGGCTTCAAAATTTGAAAAGGTCAAATCCCTATGGTACAATATAAAAATTAAGATGATAAGTGCTAAGAAGTACATTTGAATTTGTAGCAAACATTGATATCTTCAACCAACTAGTGAAGATCATCAACCAAAATAACAAAGGTTTAGCCATGAAGGAGAGGTACCTGGAGGTATTTAAGCAACTAGCCACCATGATGACATCATATGTACAAAAAATAGGGATAGAAAAAAAATACATCATCAAAAATTTAAGAAGATCCTCTCCAATTATTGTAAACACTGATATACTAGCAGACAACTAGATGGGTCCTTTGATTCAATAGAAGAAAGTAGCATCGGTGGTACAATGAAGATGCCATAGAAGATTCCTTGAAAGACATGCATGCCAAGAGATGCCAACATAATTATAAACTTGGGTTGGTATAATAGTTTGGTGGTTTGGATTAAATGGTGGTGGAATAAATTAAGTTAAATTATTTTATTTAATTTATTTAATGGTTGTTTTGATGGTTGGGCCACATTAATGAAATGTGGACAGGAAAAATTAAAAATGGGGACAACGGTTAGATGATGTCAGGCGTGATGTGCAAAATGCAATGGATACAGAAGACAAGGGTCCAACAGGTAGATGATGCAGCAATTGGGAAATGGCCAACAAAAATATATGAAACGTGATCAATAGGAAGCTGGGAGACACGTCAACAGAACATGGTGACAATGATGCTGATGTCAGCACAGATAGGAAGGTCCATAGAGAAAGTCTAACATGCATGACATGGAGAACATGGCAAGAGGACTAAGATTGAATAACAAATAGGATTGATGCAAGGACAGGCTGCAACCATCAGTGAGATAGCATGAATTATAGGGCATTTGAACAAATAATGGGATAGCCAGTGCCTGCTATAGTCAACGTGCACTGGTTGTTATAGGATGTGCAAAAAATGATATATAAAAAATAACAAACGCACAAGGGATGTGGGATAATACCCATGAAATATTTGTGAATAGCTTCTTGCGGATGCTGATCGAAAATATAAGACCATCGAAAAACAAAAAACCGTGCTGAGAAATCATGCCAAAAATGTGCAATCTTAGAAAACATTTAATTTATGTTGTCAGATTTTGCGTGCGCACTGGGAAACTATTGTTGTCATCATCATTCATCGAAACAGGCATTGAAAATGGATATTGTCATAAGAAGTTGTTGGAAACTGCACAAATATTAGAAATGTTTTTAATATTTGGCACTAAAAAAAAACGCGTCCATTGGGAAGCATAGAGACGTGCCAAAAACTGCAATGGAAGATAGGAAAAGGGCAATCAACGCACGAAATGACAAGAACATCACCAAAAAATGAGTGGTCTATGCCAAAAAATATTGGATCGGTGCTGGGAAGACATGGGAGTTGGACTTGACAATGAATCAACACCTGCACTCTACAGAGTGACATTAAAACACATTAAAATTGCTAGATCATCACTAGAATTGTTTGACCAGACCGGGAAAGGTAGATCGATGGTTGGAGTGTGGTGGAGGCATGGTTGATCTCGAACGATGCCTAAAAAGTGTTGATCGATGATGGAAAACACTAAAAAAAATGCAAATCCATTAACAACGTGAGATGGGAGGCATTGTGCAGGTAGTAGTGGTGAACTTGGTGGATCACAACCACTAGATTGAATAGACAATGGTGGCCACAGGGGAGGGCTACGTAGAAGTGACTATCGTATCTTACAAGGATTTTCTGATGATGCATGAGAGTGAACTACAATGGGGTGATCTGTAGCAACAAGCTATGCAAGCCAATCCATGGTGTGCAATAAGAGGGAATGCAACAGTCAAACAAAAGAACATGGTAGAGTTAAGCAACAAAGTTCGATATGTGGTAGTAGGTGGGTGGTCTATGACAAGTACATGACAAAACTATTAGAGTTGCAATATTCTAAAAATAGCATGAAAGTCGTAAAGGAACTAGTCCATGTGGAAGATTGAATGGAGACAAAAAGCACACAAGACCACTAAGGAAAATGGTGCAAAGGCCATGGAAAAGTCTGATATAACTACCATCATTCATAATATACGATATTAAATGCATATTATATTATTTTGTCAATGGTATTTCAAAAACCATGGTTTTTTTAATGGAATGTAATGCCTATAAATATACTATGAAAAATGTAAGAGTGTTCACCAAACCAAAATCCATGGGGAGGATTTATCGTTCCTTTATGAACCAAAACCGATCTAAGGAAGAGGATACTCTCCAAACCTTATGCTGAACTCTGATACCAAACTAATTTGGAACACACTCACAAAAAAAAATGAAAAGGAATTGCATGATCAAAAACTGATATTTCATTACAAAACATAATACATTTATAGGTATTAGATGCCATTACAAAAACCATGGTATTTGAAATACCATTGAAAAAACAAGATAAGATGCATTTAATGTCGTACATTATTGAATGATGGTAGTTATCCCTATCATTTGGTGGTGGTTGTGGTAGTTCAACTAGGGCAACGTCAAGGCCAGTTGGAAGGCCTGAGTGTAAAACAATAGGCTACAACAAGAGATATAAGATCTATGGCAGAAAAATAATGGAGCAAAGTGAGAATATCCATAGAGAAAACAATAGAGCAATCACGATCGAGAATAGAAAACCAACATTCGGGAGAAGAAATTTCAAGCAAGAAGGCTACAATAGATAAGTTGTGGATGATCCGATAGGCCACAAAGTGTAGCAAGCATAGGAACAATGATAGAGGGAGGAACATCTTCTACTAAAGTGAGAGGAGCTTCAGATGTGCAAAGGTGGGGTTGTAAAAAGCTATTTTTTGGCATTGAAAAATCAGATCTAGAAAAACAATCACCTTGGGCACCAGAAAGAGAAGGGGCATGACCTTCTTCATCACAGAGATGCTAGAAACTTTTGTCATGTTAATCTTTGGTGAGATCAGCAACAGATAAAACTTCAAAATTAGTAGCAATAACATTAGCAACATCATCTAATGGCAAGACGATGGAAAACTCGTCCATAAATCTTGGTTCGAGTCCAAGTGTTGCTCCAAAATATAGAACAGGTTCTTCGTCAGCATGAAGAACTTCATCAACAACTGTGGCCATTTCAGCTTGGAGCTACTAAAATTTGGTGAGCATAGTAGCGTGGATCTATTGAAGTTTCATGAAGAGATCTATAAGTTGGTCATAGATCTCATCAAGTGAAGGCTTCAAATTCAACATGGTGTCAAACTCTAAAATAAGTGCAAAGTGGTAATGACTTCAAGTGCAATAGAATAGCAACGAGTGAAGTTTTAGATCAACAAATAAGTAAAGCCAAAGCGATCATTCTACAAGCACACGAGCAGATCCAAATCTACAATCGCGTACGAATCTATGAAGAATGAGAGATATGTAAAGCTAAGCTCAAAAATATCTATAAAAGAAATGTAAGAGTGTTCACCAAATGATGAATGAAACCACCAAACCAAGATCCACAGGGAGGATTTCTCATTTCTTTCTAAACCAAACCCAGTCTAAGGAAGAGGATACTCTCCAAACCCTGTGCTCGGCTCTGATAACAAACTGATGTGGAACACTCTCATAAACAGATACAAAAAAGAATTGCATGATAAAAACTTATATTTTATTATAAAACAAAGTACATTTAAAGGCATTAGATACCATTACAAAAACCATGGTATTCGAAATACCATTGACAAAACAAGATAAGATGCATTTAATGTCGTACATTATGAATGATGGTAGTTATCCCTATCAGTGTGTGTGGTTTTGTGTTAAATTCCTTTTGATAATCTCAACTCTCCCCTTATGAGAGGTCATGGTGGGATGGGAATGCCCAACCCTAAGAGTCAATATTAGGGGTTTCTCACACTAACCAAATATTAAAAAAATGATGTATCATGAATGAGCTCCTTTTAATCCCATATAACCAATTTAAAAATAATAATACTAAAAGAATATCTAAGACATTAAAAGAAAAATTAAACATAAGAACATAATGATGATAGCTAAAGGTCTTAAAAATGATAAAATTTATCTTGAACTTTACCTAAACAATAGTTGGATTACATAATAGCACTTCAACTTATATAATTTAAGGGCAATAAGTTTATCATATTATCATGATATTTTAATATTGACTAACATGACTTTAAATAAACATCATGTCTACAATTTAGAAAAAAGTATTAATTTATTATTAAAAATAATATATATATTTTTGTAAAATTCTTTGAAAATATACAATAATAACAAATTTATTTTTAATAATAATATTTTATATGTTAAGTACTTTTTAATAACCAAAATTAAAATAATGTTCTTATTACAACATCAAAAATCTATTCGTTTAGTCAACCAAAAATGTCTAATTGGGTTTTACGAGGGTTTCTTGTGGAGGCTCTGCTACAGTTTTTTGACAGTTTGCTCTTTCATAAACTGCCATATTGCTAGTGCCATTACGATATCTAAATGTACTTACTATGCCATTTTGTGTAACAACTCTGCCTCGGGTGGGATCTTAGCCAAGGAGCTCTCATGCAAACACTATAGAAGGAACTTCTGTTTCTCCTCTTATAGGTACCTTTAGTGGTAATACCCAAAAAGTCTCTACAACTCTTCAAGGCTCCCAGACGGTTAAGCCATCAGCTATGTCGAAGTTTGTCCCCTCAAGTAGATGCCCTATCATTCTACCTAACCTACCTAGCAAAGAACTTCCACTTACCCTTTTTAAGATGTGTCACGTCATGGAAATCCCGAGGATCACAACCAGTTTGTAGACTCTAGTGGGTCTACCTCTTTGACCCAGGAAAAGATTATCTATAAGACTCTAAACAGACTAGGTCGGGTAAGGAAACCCCGGATGATGGGCTTGGATATTTATCATTCTGATATTATAACCCATGTCTTACCATATTAAGTGTTATTACGTTAGTTTTTTCTTCTTGACCAAACCATGTAGCATTTAGATTATTCAGACCAGACCGGTGCCATGTCCATTGGGTAGTCATAGCAGATTTATAAACTTCATGAACTAAGAGAGAAATGGGAAAGAGAAACTAGTTCGTTCAGATTTATTCAAATGATGTAATAAACATGAACCATTAAACTAGCGAAGAGAAGAGCTATTCACACATTCATATACCGCAACATGCAAATAAGCAACACACAAACCATTAACATGGGAGATGCCAGGAATAGAGTTGGAATTTATATTCATAAAAATATTACATATAAAGAACCCGATAGAGTGCTCGGGTCTATATAGCAATAGTTACAATTGCACCCCTGTTCGAATATCGTAATAGAGGGTTGCTTCTCCCCATCCTGATTGCAGTGATGTGAGAGTCTCCAACTCTTTGCACATCCATTGGAAATGATCTCAGCCGATCGGGATTCCTGGAAAATTCCTGAGTAATGACAGAGGAAAAGGTGACATAAGAGATAAAGGAAAAACACACACAGAGGGGAAATACAACTAACTTCAAGACACAACTATACCTAGACCAAAATTTTGCTCTCTAAGGCTTGATAAGCCCTCTTTCACTGCAATGCTCCTCTATGTATAGCATTGGGGGAGATCGGGTTGTGTTGTAGCCATTTTCCTATCGGCCCTCCATCTAGCCTGATCTCCTATCCTGTACAAAATCATGGTAGGGGAAAAAAGGGACAGGTGGCCCACATCGTTCCTCCTATGACTACTCTTCTTGCGTGCCAACCTCCTCACCACCTTAATAAGGTGGCTCTATCATGCCTTGATCAGTTGCATCCTTTGCTGTGCTGGACCCCACTCCGCCTTGTTCGTTACCGGGTGCCTCTTCTTGTGGGTCCCCCACTACTTCTTTTTCAAGATTTTGTAGCCTCTGGTCAATGTAGATCCAAGCCTCATCGTGGAAGGACAAGGTGAATTTTAACATGTTGACATCTTGTGTAATCTTATTTACTCGTTCCTTGGACCATTCCATGGTGTTCTCGAAGAATACACATAGGTGATCTATTAACTCGACCAAGGAATTGAACTGCCTCGTCAACTTCATGTTTTGACTAAAGTCAAATTCTTGTATCTTATTAAAGATTAAATCTTTAATGTTGGGTGCTTGGAAAAACTCCTCCAACGTGAACCCACAGTCATTGAGTTCATTCTCTAATTCTTCTTTGGAGCTTGCTATCTCTTCATTCCATAGAAGCCAGTTTGACCTATTCTGCAAGCAGATGAAGACCTTCGTGTACTCCTCTACAAAGAAGCAGATGGATCCATCCCCTAGGGTGACCACCCCCTCACTGACTTCCACATAATTTTCTTTGAATTTTTTAAATACAGGGTATATCAGATTTATCCTTTGATTTGCTTGTTGCAACAGGTCCCTCAAAGCATCTACGGTGTACCTTGTGGCATAGATATTATAAAATATTATTGTTAAATTGGCCATATTCTCCTACACTTTATCTTTCATTTCTTGCTTGAATTCTTCAATGAGAGTGGGGTGATCATCGGCCTGCGAGATAGTGCCTTGGGTGGTAGGTGGCGTTTGTTTCAACTGATCTATCTCTGCTTGCAATTGTTGCACTTTCTACTGTAATTGTTCTGCTTTTGTAACCTTGGTTTTTAAGCCTGTTACTTCCTTCTCTACAGCTTCCACCATCTGCACTTGGGAGGCTACGTGGGACTTCATCATGTCTATGGGGCCTGTTGTGGCCATGATCACGCCTTGGTCCAGATCGATTCTGGCCTCTTTCAAGTTGGGTGGTAAGGGGATGGCCACTGTGGCAGTGGATACATCATAGGTACTTTTCTTTGTTGTTCTCTTGGCCCTGCTCACTCCTTTACTAGGAGCTCTTTGCTCCTCCATATCCTGTATTTGATCTTCCTCGTCGATAGTGAATTGGATCACTTCCCTCACCTTGGATAATGTGAAATTCTCTTTGTTTGAAACTGAGGACATGATCCTGGCCTTCTTTCGACTGTGATGGGCTTTCTATCTAGACCTCATATTCTCAAAGTATATTTGAAAATCCCCTTACTTCTTGTATCTTCTTGAGTGCTTTAGGGGGAATTGGATGCTCTTTCTGGTTGATCACTAGGGTGGTGGAGACCATGGATTATTAGCCAACTACCAGGTCGGTTTGGCTAGATGGAGATATCATAGCCAAGTTCAAGGTTGTAGCTAAATCTCATGCTTGAGGTGAAGGATGAGCTACTATTTCCTTCCCACTTGACATTGTAGTGGATGTAGAAATTCTTGCTTGCTCCTAGGGGACCGCATCTAAAATTCTCATTGTTACCTCAAATAAGTCTGAGTCCTAGTTGATGATTTGGAGGGTGGGGTCTTGATAGTCCTCTAGCATCATGACAAGGACCAAAGGGACCACTTTCTCTACCAATAAATCCTTGTGCAGCCTTATATCAATAGTGTAATCACCCACTATTTCCAGCTTGCTATGGGGTCTGTTCTCCATTCGTCAGACCAGTCCTAATGACAAGTCCTACTTGAGGGCCTTCTGCATTTGGTCTTCAAAATCATCTACCCTATGTGTAACCTACAAGAAGGAGAGTTTCTTTGTGATGGTGGGAGCCATAAGGGTCGTAAGGTCTCCAGGTGATCTTCGAGAAATAGTATGTATCCATATTCCAAATGGCTCTAAGTAAACTAAAATGGCCCATGTATATGTAGGGGCCCATTATGCAAGGGATTGGCAACCAAGGAACTCCTCCCTTCTTCCTTATGGATCTTATTTTAACTTCTTCAACAATTTACCTAGTTATTTCCAGGATAGCTATGGATGTAGGGTAGTGGAAAGGTAGGCCTTTAGGGGTAGCTTTGACCCATACAATCTGATATATGTATTCCTCTATGAAGAAGAAATCACCTACTTTGTCTCATGGAGAAATGATCTTACACTGACCCCAATCTTGTCGGGCTTTTCTCCATACAACTATTCATGAACCACTAGAAGGACATCTTGAAAGAAGGTAGCATATCTAGAGCAACCCTCATGTATACAAAGCAACTGATCTTGAATAGTGGTGGCATTGACTCCTCCTATATGAGTGACCAGTGACTGCTCCATTTGGTCCAAGACCAGGTGAATTAAAAATGAGTAATATGAGAAAGGGGGAAGTTGCTCCTTGTCATCCAGAATAGCCTCCTGTAATTCTATCAATTCCTGGTTGATGTTATCACTAATGATTTCCCCCCACCTATACATGGGCATCTTATCCCTCTTGTTGCACTGGATGATCAGAAACATAACTTCCTTGGTGATTTGCTCCAAATCCTTCATCCCTAGTACTAGGTTGATCATATCCACATAATCCTGGGCCCAAGGGTGGAGTATGGATTTGTGAATTGGAAAATTGGGGGGCATGGACTTATTCCTCTTCAAAATCCTACCCGAGAAAGAGGTCTCGAGCATAAAGTTGGACTGGAGGGCCAACACTTGGAAATCCAATATCAAAGAGGTAGTGGAAATCCCGAATACTCTCCTAATTCTATCAATTGTGAGCCTAAATACCACTTGGTTGGCATGATCCCTGATAGTCCTATTCTTGGGATCGTATGCCACCACCAACCACACTAGAAGAGGTCTGACGAGTGGTAGACTCTAGGGCAAACCAATTTTCCTAGGTTCATGGCCCATTTGTTACAGACAGGGCTTGGCTCATCTTTATCTCTCTGTGCCCTCATAAAAAATCCCTTGAGCAAGGTCGGGTGGCATTGGTTATCCTCCTCTGTCGGGTCGAAACTATATATGGTGATATTCTCTAGCTCCTCCTGTTGGTCCAATGTGATTTCCTTATTTAAGATGGATTGATTTACCAATGCTTTCGGGTCCTTAGCCCTCCCTATCTTCTTTGCCACTGGCTAGGCCCTTGTTATTTTTTTGATACAGGCCTTCACATCCATCACCCCTATCGACATAGTACTTGTGGAAGCCATCAGGTCGGGCGATTGCAGACTATGAATGCTCTTATGTGCTACAACTCCTTCACCAGATCAATTTCACTCTGCAACTGGTGCTCATGACATCTTTTGCATGCACCTATTCGATTGCCTCTCATCGATATTACGGGGGAGCATCACCACATTTATTTTTAAAGAGCTTTGATTAATGGTAGTAGGTGGCACACTACTTTTTCATTGGCTGAGGGAGTCTAGCTCACCGTGCCATGGGGGATGGGTGCACGAATCAACCTTTTATCTATATTGGAGGGAGGTTCTTTCAACTTGCTCGATTGGATCCTTGTGCTAAAGAATCCAGGTCATCCATGCGCTTCTTTTTTATTGGCTCGTGTGCACAACTCTGAGAGGAGGTGCATGGAATCTATGCATCTTTATGAGCTGTAAATTCTTGAGAGGGGTGGGACATGAAAAATAGAGGGGAGGCATACATACGTGGTGTACCTTTAATGGTTTCATGTGCTCTATCAAAAGCAAGCACGTATCAAAAAAATGGGACGCATGAGATTTGCGCGCCCCTTAAACTTTTGTGTGCTCTTTAAAATTTCGTGTGCTCCAAAAGAACAAAGTGCACGACCTCAAAAATAGGTGCACACGAGATATGTGTGCCCCTTAACTCTTGTGCACCTCATCGAAGATGGAGCGCACGACTCTAAAATGGGACATGCAACTTTTGCACATCCCATGACTTCTTGTGCACCTCATCGAAGATGGACTACACGACTCTAAAATAGTGCGCACGAATTTTGCGCACCCCATAAATTCTTATGCACCCCATTGAATATGAAGCGCACAACTTTAAAATAGGGTGTGCGACTTTTGGCTACCCCATAGACTTCTTATGCATCCCATTGAATATGAAGCACACGACTCTAAGACGAGGTGTGCGACTTTTGCATGCCCCATAAACTTTTAGTGCACCCCAAAGAAATGGAGTGCATGACCCAGGAAAGGGGTGCACGGCTTCGTGTGCCCTCCTAAAACTTGGGGCGATCGACACAAATTTTGGGTGGACAAATTTTTTTACAAATTTTAAAAATTGTGGCTAAAAAATGGTGGGGTTGCTTGTAAGGCCAACATCGACTTTGACTAGGACAGGGGAATGAGTGAAGGAACTTCATGAATTGGTCTGAGAACACTAGAATCTCTGGTTTGACTGGGTGCATCTTCTCTAATTGCCTAAAAAAAAACAAACAAATAAAATAAAGACATAAAGGACTCAATATGTACACACACACACACACACACACACATATATATTTACTATTATTACCCTCAAGGAGAGGGCCAAATAACTTTAGATGTTGGCCATTGATAGGTATGGGTATTTCTTCTCCTTCCAAGTCTTGTAACCTGTAAGTATGCTGACCAATCACCTTAGCAACTTGATATGGGCCTAACCATTTTGGCTCAAACTTGCCTTTCTCACCTGGTTTTTCATTTTTTGGATCCCAGTAGAGTACTACCTCACCCTCTGAAAAGGACTTTCCTTTTGCTTTCTTATTGAATGACTCAGCTGTCATTTTTTTCTGGGAAATCATCTTTGTAACTACCTCTCTTTTGTCTTCTTCCAATTTAACAATCTGATCCATCCTCCTTTGTAGGGCGTCAGGTTTTTCATGATCCTGAAGGAGTAAAGAGAGAGTTGTTCACTCTAATTGAGGTGGCAAAAGTGTACTTTCCCCATAAACCAATTCATATGGTGATCTACCTATGGCCCTTTTTACTGATAATCTATCTACCCATAAAGCATATTTTAACTCACTATCCCAACTTCTTTTGTTCTTCCCTAGTGACCTCTTGATTTGGGTAATGAGATTTTTATTAGAGGATTCTGCTAACCCATTTCCTTGGGGGTAATAATTTGTAGAATGAGCTAGCTCTATACTATACTTAGCACATAAGTCTACCATCTCAAAGGAGGTGAAATATTTAGCATTATCTGTAACAAGCTTTCTAGGCACCCCAAACCTGGTCAAGATGTTTTCCTCTAGGAAGTTGATGATAACCATGGTTGTTGATCTTCTAAGGGGAGCTACCTCGACCCACTTGGTAAGGTAATATGTTGTTGTAATTATCCATTTATGGCCTCCCGAGGAGTTTGGGTTGACTTCTCCTATCAGGTCTATTCCCCACTGAGTGAATGGGGCTTCAACAATGATCGGTTTCAGTGGCATTGCAGGCAGATTCTTCTTGCCTATAAAAATTTGGTAGCTATAACATCCCCTAAAAAATTGGTAGACATATTTAAACATTGAAGGCCAATAGTACCCCACCCTCATTATAGTGTTAGTTGTTGCCTTTGGAGCGAAGTGGCCACCACAGAAACCTACATGGAACTCTTCAATGACCTTGGGGACTTCTTCCTTTGATAGACATAATAACAATACCCCACTTGGGTGTCTCCAATAAAGTTGGTCCTCCTGGAGATAATACTTTTGGGCTTGTTGCTTGATGCTTCTTATCCAGATTTGTGATTTCCCTAGTAGGAATGATAGGGTTCATAGGTATAACAAGATGTCTATGTACCAATCACATTCATTATCACCCATCGATCTATCATGTTGCAAATCACCTGCTATGATGGTATTGTTCATATCTTCTCCTCCTTTACTAGCCATGTATTTTGCTAGCCCTTGTCCTTTTATCACCTTGATTACTTTGAACTCGACATCATACTGCAATAGTTTGACCATCCATCTTGTTGAGCTTCCCATAGGCTCTGGTTGTGTGAGGACATCTTTCACAACCATATAAGGGATGCAAGCAATTACTTTGTTAGAACCAAAAATGCTCTTAAAATGTTCCAGGGCTTGTATCAGAGTGAATGCCTATTTCTCCATGAGCTTATACCTCAATTGAGCTCCTTTCATCCCAAGCTCATGAATGCTATGGGTCTTTCATTTCCTTCTTCATCCTTCTATGATAAGACTACAACTATGGTGTGTTCTGAAGCAAATGAGTAGATGCTAAAGTCCCTTGAATGATCTGGGCATGTCAAGATGGGTGCAGTGGTGATGGCATCCTTGATCCGTTGGAAAGCCCTTCATGTTTTCTTCATTCCATTTTATGCTTGCATCCTTCTTTATCATATCATTAATAGGTTTAGCAATCTCAGAAAAGTTTGGAACAAATCTTCTGATGAAGTTTATCTTGCCAAAGAAGGACCTAACCCCTTTTATAATTTTTGGGGGTGTGATTTTTGCAATGGCCTCTGTCCTATGAGGATCAATACTTATTCCTTCTTTAGAGACCACGTGTCCTAACAACTTTCCATGGGTGGCTCCAAACAAGCACTTCTTTGGATTCAGTGATATCCCATACTCCTTACATCTTTCAAAAACTTGGGATAGATGAGAGAAGTGATCACTCAAATTTTTTGAAAAGACTGTAATGTCATCCAAGTACACCACTATGATCTTGAACATCAATCCTTTGAAGGTGAAGTCCATGGCCCTTTGGAAAGTGGCACCAACATTCATCAACCCAAAAGGTATTCTCTGATATTCAAACATCCCCCATGGTGTGGTAAAGGTAGTTTTATATCGGTCCTCTGGGTTGACTAAGATTTGATTATAACCTGAAAAACCATCCAATAAGGACATTTTGGCTGACCCCACTACTGCCTGTAGAAGTTGTTCCATATTAGGGAGGGGGTAATTATCCTTGAGAGAATTTTTGTTCAGGTTCCTGAAGTCAACGCATAATCTGATTTCTCCATTCTTCTTTTTGATAGGGACTAAATTGGCTATCCAGGATGAGAATCTCACTTTCTTGATTATCTTTGCATTCAATAATTTTTGCACCTCTTTCTGCATGATAGGATGAAGTGTGGGATTAAATTTCCTCTGTTTCTACCTAAAAGGTTTAGTGCCTTCCTGTAGGGGAATGATGTGGGTCATGACATTAGTATTGAAAGTCCTCAAGTCTTCATAGCTCCAGGTAAAAATTTCCATGTTCTTCTTTAGAAAATCCATGTACTATTTTTTTTATTTCCTAGAGAGTTCCCTGTTTATTCTGATTAATTTGGGTTCTTCAACTGTTCCAATGTTAACCTCCTCGGCCTTAGATTCATGAAATACAGTCTTATATGCTCTATCAAAATCATAAAATAAAGTATCTAAAGACACTAATCCCTCGGGAATTTTTTTAGAGTTAAATTGTATCACTTTAGTGGGTTCCCCTATAACATGTTACAGTTTGTCCTCATCTTCTTCATCATAGATCATACCAAAAAAATGGTTTTGCACAACCATAAAATATTTGATATCAACGTCATCCTGAAAAACTTGTAAGTATACCACATTATCTAGGATAGAGGGATGATACACGGAGATGGTGGGAAACCTATCCATATACTCAGTGTCAATCTTGGGATTGTCTACCCCGAATGCATTTATAACCAATAGGTTTGCAATATGGTTTTTCTCCCTGGGGATGTAAGATAGGTTAAAGGCCAGGAATATATCTATTTCATCTTGCACTGCTTGCCTATACTGCTTCAACCTGGGGTGTTTAGTCTGGTATTTCTCTTTTACTTGTTGTATGATGAGTTCAGCATCTCCACTGATGGTGAGGTAATTTATACCAAGTTCCTTAGCTTTTCTCAACCCAAGCAACAATGCCTCATATTCGACCACATTATTTGTGTAGGGGAACTCTAGGTGGTAAGGTATGCCCAAATAGTTACCTTTTATGTCGATCAGGTTTATCCCAACACCAACCCCAGTTTGTGACTTAGCCCCATCAAAAGTCATTGTCCACATTTTGGTAGTCAAAATCCTATCTGATTCTGCATCCACTTCTACCTTTACTTTGGGATCCATATTTTCTGCATTGGGGACATCTTTGAGAAAAGGTGTGTGCCATATGGAATAAACACCTAGTTCTTTTTCTTCCATCGAGTTGACCAGATTAATTGTCATATTATCAGACCTCCTTAGCTCGATAGAATGCTTATTAAAAGGTTCCCTTCTTAGAGTGGCCTGCTCTTTAGCTGAGAGGGGTATGGTGGCGTAAGACCAATCCAACTGGATTGAACCACCTAGCTATTCTTCCCAGTGCCTAGATAATAATAGGGAAAAGAAGGGATCCACATCTACCACAACCACATCCATTATGATGCCTTTCTTAGGATATTGGTCTAGGAAAACCAAAAGGCCTGTGATTATCCCTATGCAAGGTACTTGCCTACTATCCATAATCGAGATGGGGGGAATATTTAGTGCACATTAATCCCAATTGGTCAACTACTTGTTTAGGCATGATGTTATGGGATGCCCCACTATCGAGCATGCAGTTGTGAATCACATACTGATCTCCATAGCCTGATGTATAGCGAAGGGATATATAGAAAGGCCTAACTGAGGAAGGATTTCTACCTAGAAGGATTGGTAGGTGAAGCACTGAGAACATGGTTATCACATGGTTCAATTAATCCAAAGGCCTTACACACCTGCTCTCTATATTTGGGCACTATCATTAACTCCCCAAAGGTTATGTTTATTTTTTGCTTGGATAACTCAAGGTCAGCATCGAACTCAGCCTTCTTGTTCTCCATGACCTTGTTGGCCTCCTATTGTTTTTGAGTTTCACTCATCGGTTCTATTATTTTAGGAGGTGCAGGGGGTGCAGGTTGGTGAATGGTGGTCTACTTCTTTGAGTTATGTTGTCCCCTACCCTCAGTTGCATTCTTTCTATCAGTTTTATCTAGCACAGTTATGTTTCTAAGGTTGGTAGCATGAACCCTTTCTGAGGCTTGTATTTATTCTATTGTGGGTGCCAACTTACCTTATTTCATTCATTCAAGATGGCTATCCTATGGCCTCTTTAAAAATTTTATACTATCAAGGGTGAAGGTTATGGGTTTGGCCTCAGAACTGGGAGACTCATTCACTTCTTCTTTGATTCTTGATCCCTTAACTATTTCATCCCAAGTCCAACATGCATTCACCCTTATCTCCTCATCTGATTCTTCTTCAAGGTTAACATTTGAATGCAGGCTGAGGTATACCCCACAATCGACTAAATTATGGGGGCATCACATATAGGATAGAAGAAAGGGAAATCAGAGGCCACATTAGCCGAAGCCATGGGGTTGGGGATAACATCTTGATATTTTTGGACTTCCTTCATTTTCTAATTGTTATTTGCATTTCTTCCCCCTCATTATTCTAGTTTCTATTGAAGTTTCTCCTGAAAGGAGGTCTATTGTCATTCTAGTTCTAAGAAGGTTCCCCATTATCTGCTTTGTCCCTTTCTATTTTGGACAGTCTATTATTCATCAAATGGAACATTTCTATCAGCTGGGTTGACAATTTCTCAATGGGATCAGGTTCTAATTTTTTTAATATATTGAAACCCACTTTCTTAGGCTTCTTCTCAATTTGGCTTGGGTTAGGATCTACTAAGGATGGCTACATTTTCCCACTATCTATCATATTTCTTTCAATTATGATAGCTCTCTCCATACAAGCATCAATGGTAAGTGTGGGTTCCTATCTGAGTTCGTAGTTGAAGTCCCTAGGAAATGCATTTTTATAAAAGCAAATGGATTGGTGGTCGTTTGGCCTTAGAGCTATGGGGATTCTATTTCTCAACTTAGTGAACCGCCTATTAAACTCATCCACATTTTCATTATCCTTCTTCTTCATTATGGCCAACTCGGTTAAAAGTGATTGTTCATTTTTCTTTTCCCTATATTTTTTGAGGAAAGTAGTTTCTAACTCTTGGAAGGTGCCTATAGTATTTGTGGTGAGACCATTGAACCACTCTCTAGCATCTTTCTCCAAGGTTTGTAGGAATAACCTGAGAACAACATCCTCATCTTCTACTTCCAAACTATCCATGGCATACAGAAAATCCTTGATGTGGTCTTCCCTAGTTATGGTGTTATCCCCTAAGAACTTGGGTAGATATTTATGGGCTTTAGGGGGTAATGGGTTCAAGATAGGGGGTAACATAAAAGGCCTATACCTATTCATCCACCAGTTGTTTAAAGGAGGGTTGGCCATTTGTATAACTGGGCTCCCTAGTACAGGAGGTACAACATAGGGAACAATACTTGATGGATGGGGACTTTTAGAAAGAAAACTAGTACTACTATTGTTATGATTATCTAGAGGAACAGAAAGTGAAGGTTCCTTTCTATTTTTACATGGTCAAAAAAGTACCTGTGGATCTGGAAGTTTGGGGTAGAGTTATTTTTCACTTCTTCTTGTGGCTACCAGATCAGCTTCTACTTCTTGATTGTGGGTTCTTCAGAGTCGCCAACATAGTGTGCAAAATAAGAGATACTCTCTGGCCAAGATTGCTTAGCCCACTAATCCTAAATCTCATAGGGAATAACCGAGAAAATTTTGAAAATAGTAAACAAAAGGTCAGTCCCCAACAATGGCACCAAAAACTATTGTGAGGAACTTTCGCTTACCCTTTTAAAATGTGTCACATTACAGAAATCCTAGGGATCACAACCAGTTTGTAGACTCTGGTGGATCTACCTCTTTGACCTAGGAAAATATTATCTATAAGACTCTAAATAGACCAGGTCGGGTAAGGAAACCCTAGATGATGGGCATGAATATTTAATATTATGATATTATAACCCATGTCTTACCAGATTAAGTGTTATTACATTAATTTTTGTTCTTCTTGACCAAACCATGTAGCATTTAGATTATTAAGACCAGACCGATGCCATGTCCATTGGGTAATCATAGAAGATTTATAAACTTCATGAACTAAGAAAGAAAAAGAAAGAGAAACTAGTTCATTCAGATTTATTCAAATGATGTAATAAACAAGAACCATTAACTAGCGAAGAGAAACATTATTCACACATTCATATATCATAATATGCAAATAAGTAATACATAAGTCATTGACACAAGAGATACCAAGAACAGAGTTGGAATTTATATTCATAAAAATATTACATAAAAGAACCCAATAGAGTGCTTGGGTCTATATAGCAATAATTACAATTGCACCCTTATTCAAATATCGTAACAAAGGGCTACTTCTCCCCATCCTGATTACAGTGATGTGAGAGTCTCCAACTCCTTGCACATCCACTAGAAATAATCTCAGTATTGGGCTTCCTAGATAGTTCCTGGGCAATGATAGAGGAAAAGGTGACATAAGAGATAAAGGAAAAACACACAAAGGGGAAATATGACTAACTTCAAGACACAGCTATACCTGGACCAAAATTTTTCTATCTAAGGCTTGATAATATTTCACTGCAATACTCCTCTATGTATAGCATCGGGAGGAGATCGAGCTATGTTGTAACCATTTTTCTATTGGCCCTCCATCTGGCTTGATCTCCTGTCCTACACAAAATCATGGTAGGGAAAAAAAGGGACAGGTGGCCCACATCGTTCTTCTGAAAACTACTCTTCTTGTGTGAACCTCCTCACTACCTTGAGAAGGCAGCTCTATCGTGGCTTGATTAGTTGCATCCTTTGTTGTGCTAGGCCCCACTCTGCCTTGTTCGTTATCGAGTGCCTCTTCTTGTGGGTCCCCCACTACTCCTTTTTAAGATTTTGTAACCTCTGGTCAATGTAGATCCAAGCCTCATCATGGAAGGACAAGGTAAATTTTAACATGTTGACATCTTGTGTAATATTATTTACTCATTCCTTGGACCATTCCATGGTGTTCTCGGAGAATACACATAGGCGATCTATTAACTCGGCCAAGGAATTGAACTGCCTCATCAGCTTCATGTTTTGACCAAAGTCAAATTCCTGTATCTTATTAAATATTAAATATTTAATGTTGGGTGCTTGGAAAAACTCCTCCAATGTGAACCCATAGTCATTGAGTTCATTCTCTAATTCTTCTTTAGAGCTTGCTATCTCTTCATCCCATCGAAGCCAGTTTGACCTATTCTGCAAGCAGATGAAGACCTTTGTGTATTCCTCTGCAAAGAAGCAGATGGATCCATCTCCTAGGGTGACCACCCCCTCACTGACTTCCACATAATTTTCTTTGAATTTCTGAAATACAGGGTATATCAGATTTATCCTTTGATTTGCTTGTTGCAACAGGTCCCTCAAAGCATCTGCAGTGTACCTTGTGGCATAGATATTATAAAATACTATTGTTAAATTGGCCATATTCTCCTACACTTTATCTTTCATTTCTTGCTTGAATTCTTCAATGAGAGTGGGGTGATCGTCGACCTACGAGATAGTGCCTTGGGTGGTAGGTGGCGTTTGTTTCAACTGATCTATCTCTACTTGCAATTGTTGCACTTTTTGCTATAATTGTTCTACTTTTGTAGCCTTGGTTTTTAAGCCTGTTACTTCCTTTTCTACAACTTCCACCACCTGCACTTGGGAGGCTACGTGGGACTTCATCATGTCTACGGGGCCTACTGTGGCCATGATCACGCCTTGGTCTAGATCGATTCTGGCCTCTTTCAAGCTGGGTGGTAAGGGGATGGCCACTGTGGTGGTGGATACATCACATGTACTTTTCTTTGTTTTTCTCTTGGCCCTACTAACTCCTTTGCTGGGAGCTCTCTGCTCCTCCATATCCTGTATTTGATCTTCCTCATCAGTAATGAATTGGATCACTTCCCTTACCCTAGATAGTGTGAAATTTTTGTGTCCCACTCAGGTGTTAATCTTGGCCTTCTTTCGAGTAGGAGACTATGATGGGCTTTCTATTAGGACCTCATATTCTTGGAGTATATTTGACAATCCCCCTACTTCTTGTATCTTCTTGAGTACTTTGGGAGGAATTGGATGCTCTTTTTGGTTGATCACCAGGGTGGTGGAGACCACGGATGATTGGCCAACCACCAGGTCAATCTAGATAGATGGAGATATTAGAGCCAATGTTGAGGCTGTAGATAAATATTATGCTTGAGATGAAGGATGAGCTACTATTTCCTTCCCACTTGATAGTGCAGTGGATGCAGAAATAATTGCTTGCTTCTAGGGGGCCGCATCTGAAATTCTCATTGTTACTTCAAATAAGTCTGAGTCTTGGTTGATGATTTGGAGGGGGGGTATTTATAGTCCTCTGAAATCGTGATGGGGACCAGAGGGATCATTTTATATACCAACAAATCCTTGTGTAGTCTTAGATCGACAGTGTAACCACCCACTATTTCTAGCTTACTATGGGGTTTGTTTTCCATTTTCCAGATCAGTCCTAACGATAAGTTCTACCTAAGGATTTTTTTCATTTGATATTCAAAATCATTCGCCCTGGGTGTAACCTGCAAAAGGGAGAGTTTCCCTCTGATGGTTTGTTTATGGGATCTAGAAGGGTCGTAAGTGAAGGGTCGTAAGTGAAGAACACAAGCTTATACCGATAGGAGGGGTGAACAATATAAGATCAACTTTCACTTTTATTTCCCAAACAATATTATCCAATATTATCAATGGTAATATCAATAGCAGTAATCAAAGCAATACATAAATCATCACACACAATAGAGACACCAATTTAACGTGGTTCACCCAATGTAGGCTACTCCACGGAGAAAATATTTCCACTAAATTTTTCTCAACAAATCTCTTGGGAATCAATTCCCTATTATAATGTTTATGGACCTCTGTCCAAAGGAGACACCAATCCCCTATGCTATGATTTGTGGATCTCTCTCGACAGGAGAACTCCTTCCCCTTTTCTCTGGTTCGTGGAACTTGATCCAGGAGACCTTTATCTCCTCAACTAGTTTACAGATATCTCTCCATAGAAGAACTCTATCTTCCCAGTTGGTTCATGGATCACACTCCATAGGAGAACTCTTTCCCCTTGCTCTGGTTTGTGGATCTCTCTCCATAGGAGAACTCTTTTCTCTCTGCTCTGGTTGATGATATTCTAGAAGACTTCTGCCCTCACTGCTCTGGCTAATGGATCTCTATCCACTAAAGACCTCTATCCTCACTACCCTAGCTAATAGATCTTTATCCACTAGAGACTACTATTCTATTTACTCTATCACATCCAAAGATTGCTCTCAACTCTGTCTCAAATATGCACCAAATTCTATCCCAAGTGTAGTACAAATATGCTCTAAATTTGCTCATAGATCTGTTCTAAATATATCCCCAAGCCTTAACACAAAGCTTGATCAACTCTGCTTAGATCTGCTCCAAGCATTAAAACAAAGCTTGAACAAATCAAACCTACTCTCAATGCTGTATCAAGTCCTTACAAGACTTGCTCAAATCTATCTTCAAGTCTTCACCAAAACTTATCTCAAATATGCCTTCAAGTCTTCACCAAGATTTACCTCAAATATACCTTCAAGTCCTCTCAAGAACTTGCTCAATCTTGTTAGCGTATTTTTTCTATATTACATTATTTAGCTTACTATTACAACTCCTGTAATAGTTCTGTTTACGCCGGTGCTATTCCCGACATTGTAATCTCTATTTAATTTGCTTAATACAATGCCTCCATTAGTTTGTTGTTCTAACATGGCATCAGAGCCAATCTGAGAGAATAGGCAAAAATATTATTTTTTTTTCAACAGAGTTGGTCTGGAGAAAGCGAAAGATTGGTCTGGAGATAACGAAAGCTTTCCTGGAGAACTCGGGAGCACGCGTGAAGGCCTGAAGATAGCGAAAGAAGAGCTGGATTTTTTTTTCTAAGGTTTCGACCTTAGAAATCAAAAAAATAAAAATAAAATTTTTCATGCCAGCCACGCGCCACCCAGGCGCCACCCGCGGGCCACTCCGCCCGAGCACCACCCCGACGCCACCTGCGGGCTTCTCCGCCCACGCGCCACCACGGCGCCGCCACCGCACCGCGCACACCGTGCCATCCCCATCCCGTGCCACCCCCTCCACGCGCGTCCCGCGCCACTCCCTCCCCGCGCGTCCTAGCCCCTGCGCTCCCCTCTCCCATCCCCCTCCCCATCTCCCCTCCCCTGTTCCCACACGCATCAAGAGCCACACGACGTCGAGGTCGCACGCCCATCACCGAGCGACCTCCGCTGTGTCCCCGCGAGCTCACCGTCACGGCCTGAAAGGAATAAGGGCCCAACCTAGGTTCTTAGACCCAGATCAGCCCACGGGCTCACTGGAAAGTGAGCTGCGTGGTGGGTTCTAGGAACCCAGAGGTCGCGGGTTCAAAACCCGCCGACCCCCTGCCAAGGTAATAATTTTTTTGTTAAAGTTATTTTTTTTAATATTTTTGTAAGGTTAATAATTTAATTTTTTTTTAATTATTTTTATATAGTAAAAAGTATAAAAAAAAAATCTTTTACTATATGAAATAATTTTTTTTTTTATTAACCTTACTAGCAAAATATTTTAAAAAGTGCTTTATTGAGAAAATTTTTAGGGGGGGTATTTTTCAAAGGGAGGGTATTTTTTCCGAAGAGGAAGAGTGAGAATTTTCTTTTGGGGGGCATTTTTTCAAAAATCAAGGGGGAAGTGAGTAATTTTTTTTTCAAAGGTAAATTTGGCATTATTGTAAAGGTTCATTTTCGGCCGCACCTGACACCTAGAGGTTTATTTTCTGTGGGCACTTTTATGTTGTATGTTGCATTTTTTTTACTTTGCACTACATCATTAAAAGTTAAAATCAAATTCACTCCCTAAGTCCCCGAAATAATTAAAACCCATCCGTGCAATTTATTGCATTGCAGTGTTCGGTATTTGTGATACCTTTGGAAAGCACTTATAGGTAAAGATGTCGTGATTGCGCTACTGTATCCGCCACCTAATATAGCTGCTAAAATGACGTCTGAGCCTGTTCTCCATAAATCGTCGGGGAGAGATAAGTTTGCCATTTTGCATTTTTTACTCCATCCATTACCCTAATAGTTCTTGTGTTTAGGCGTAAATCCTGACGAACGTTCTGAAATCCAAAGTGTTTAGGGGAAGTTACGCCCCACGCATGAGGATTGCAGACTTTCTATGGTAGGTGCCATCAACAAGACTATTCCCTTTCGCATACTGCCTAAGTACCACGTATCATATAATCATTAAAATTACCTATAGTATCCCTCACATAAGGGCAGGTAATTTTTCTAGTTTTTTCAAAATACCTATAGTCTCCCTCATGTAAGGGCGGGTATTTTGTACGGTATAACGACCTAGAATTAAGGTATATTGAAAGGGGGACCAATTGGTGTTATAAGGAACCTTCACCATGTCTGCAAAATTAATGACTGATTCTCATTAGTTGTTGAAAGGTCCTAATTACACACCATGGAAAAACAAGATGAAGGCAATCCTAGCAATGGATGACTTATGGGATGTTGTATCTAGAACAAAAACAAGACCTTCATCTGCTACTGGCGCTACAACTCCATCTGCTGTTTAGAAAGACTTTGATAAGAAAGACAACAAAGCAAAAGTTTTCATTTTGCATGCTGTGTCTGATGAAGTTCAACCCCATATTGCTGACTGTGAACATAGTAAAGAGGCATGGGATGCCCTTAATACTATATATGAGGGAAAGAATGATTCCACTATTCTATTTCTTCAATCTCAATTACATAGTCTAAGCATGAAGCAGGGGGAGATAGTTGAATTTTTTCTTTGTAGAGTGTCTGAATTGAAATCAAAGTTGAATTCTTTGGGAGAACCAGTTGATGACAAGCTTCTTACCTCAATTGTATTAAGAGCTTTACCTAATTCTTATAGGGTGTTGATCACTTCCCTTCAGGTGTCACAATGAAAAGTTACTTTTGTAGAGTTGGTTAATATGCTTCAAGAAGAGGAGGCACACCAACTACAACGAGATGATGCTTCTAACACTACCCTCTACACCAATAGGAAAGGGCAGAACAAGAAGAAGGGTAATTTTTAGAAGGGAGGAAATTCACAAAAGGATTCAAAAGGGAAACAAACTCAACAACCTCAATAGAAAAAGAGATATTGCAAGATCTGTGACAAAGAAGGTCATGATACAAACATATATTGGCATAAGAATAAAAAATCAAAATAGAAAGGCCAGAACAAACCACAAAATAACAAACAACAAGTGAATATTGATGTTGAGGAATCTGACACGGATTCTGAGAGAGCCCACAAAGTTCTCATGACTACCACAGTGTTCAAGCAGGCGGATCCTGTATGGTATGTTGATTTTGGAGCCAGTAAACACATGACTGGTGACAAATCGTGGTTTGAGTCTTTTGAGGCCAAAGAGGGCAAACTGATCACTATTGTTGATGATAAAACCTACAAGGTTTAGGGATAAGGACAAATATCTGTTACTATTCCTAATGGCAAGTGCCAAATTGAGAAATTCCTCTATGTTCCAGGACTGGCAAACAACTTATTATCAATGACACAAATTCTGGACAAAATATGGTTGTAAATTTTAGTGTTGAGGGGGCAGGAAGTGTTGTTCTATCACCAGGATAGGTAAGAACATTGCAACCACTTCATATAAGCATGGATTATTTGCCCTAGATACTATCTCTGCTCCAGATGTAGCCATGATTGCTTCTATAAAGGAGGCAACTTCCCTATGGCACAAGAGATATGGACATTTGAGTTATGGTTACTTACTTGAGTTAAGTAAGTATGAAATGGTAAAAGGTCTTCCTTCCCTTTCTACCACTTTACCAGTTTGCTCTAACTGCTTGGCAGGAAAGCAACGTAGAGTGCCTTTTGAAAGGAGCTCTACAAGAGCAAAGAAACCTCTAGAGTTGGTTCACACCGATCTGTGCGGTCCCTTAACTCCCACCAGTTGTGGGGGTAAGAGGTATTTTCAGTTATTCATGGATGATTACTCATGAAAGATGTGGGTATTCTTTCTTCAACTGAAATCTAAAGTATTTGGCTTCTTTCAGCAATTCAAGAAATCTATTGAAAAGGAGTCAGGGACTTCTATAAAGACCCTTTGCTCCGATCGATGGGGGGAGTTCACCTCTAAAGAATTCTCTGAGTTCTTGAAAGAAAATGGGATCACACAACAATTGACTACTACCTGCACTCCTCAGCAAAATGGTGTTGCTGAAAGGAGGAACCATTCCATCATGGAAATGGTTCGTTGCATGCTCACAAGAGCTAGAATTGGGCAACAATATTGGGCAGAAGCAGTCACCACATCAGTATATCTGTTGAATAGGGCACCCAAAAAGGCCCTACAAGGGATGAATCCACAGGAAGCATGGAGTGGCAAGAAACCCTCCATCTCTCATCTACGTATTTTTGGTCAATCTGCTCTCAAGTCTTCACCAAGACTTACCTCAAATCTACCTTCAAGTCTTCAACAAGACTTACCTCAAATCTACCTTCAAGTCCTCTCCAGAAATTGCTCAATCTGCTCTCAAGTCTTCACCAAGACTTACCTCAAATATTCCTTCAAGTCTTCACCAAGACTTGCTCACTCTGATCTCAAGTCTTCACAAGAATTGCTCAAATCTATCTTTAAGTCTTCACCAAGACTTGCCTCAAATCTACTTTCAAGTCTTCACCAAGACTTGCTCACTCTGCTCTCAAGTCTTCACAAGACTTAATCAAATCTATCTTCAAGTCTTCACAAAGACTTTCCTCAAATCTTGCACACAATGCTATCAAATGCTTTGTCTAATATTCAAAGTAATTTCTTTAACTTGAAGCAGTTTAGACATATTCTATCCAAAATTTGTTTAACCTCTGGAAAATATAGAGAATGATGTACTCTATCAAAAACTCAATATGTTCTACTCAATCATTAAGTTTGTTGCTTTCATAAATCTGATTTCTAATGTTTGCACATTCACTTTCAATATCACTCAAAACCAATGCTCAAGAATTTCACTCAATCATTCAACCAATGAAGCACAACTTGCTTACAAACCCTAACCAAGTGTTTCACACTACTTCCAACAAAATACAATATGAGTCTCAAACCCTAACTCATATAATTCTCAATCTCTATCTCAAATTTTCTCTAAACATTCAACCATGAAGCATATAGAACTCACTCAAATATTTCCAACAATGCTCATCAAACAATTCCTTTCACTCTACCTTATGTTTCACAATATTCAATCCAAAAAACACTTCAAACAAAGGATGATGTACCCATACCTTTTTCTTTTATGGAGATATGTCTTCAAAAGTTAGCTAGCAAATTTCTATTTCAGAATGTCCTCATAATTTTCTTCAATGATCTCTAAAAATAATACTCTAGGGCTCTTCCTTAGTTTTCCAAGATATTAAAGCTCTAAAAAATTCTCTCAATAATTTCCCTCTAATAAAGCACACTTTACAATCAAATAAAATATCTTTTACACCTTTTATCTCCAACCTTTCAAAACAGTTTTTCACTCTATTTCCATATCAAAAACATAACATTACAATCATAAAACCTTTCGCAAACTTATCACTCCAAACTTAACAGATTTAAATACATAATATTTAAACCCTAAACTTATAGCAAAAATATTTCACCTTATATCTCCTAAGTATTTAAACCACAAGCCAAATTAATCATCCGCCAATATATACCATAGTCAACAATTAACAATGAAGCGCATATATCATAAACCAACCACGTGCATACCTTAGACAATAAGAAATTTTAATTGCCTTCATCGTAGATGGGAATCGACCCTCCGACCTTTGCTCACAAAGCGCAACACTTCGATCGCTTGTGCTAGCCAAGCAGTTGAGGCTAAAAGTTAGTCTCCCGCCCTAAATACCTGCCACCACTACAAAACCGAACACAAAAAAATCAAACTGGTGCTTGGGGGGAATCACCCCATAACTCCTTTGTGCCAACGACTTAGTGTAGGACTCGCATGTCGCTTGGGCTACCAGCCCCTGGTGCTTGGAATCCTCTACCGCCTCCGCTTTATTCCTTGCCCTCGATGATTAATGAGAAACGTCCACGTTTCTCCTCTCTCCTCCGTTTGACTTAATTTGCATGCACTTCTTTCGAAATTCGTTCGCATCAACTTTATCACTAAGCATTTGAATTAATTAAACTTTGATTTTGTTTCCTCCTTTTATATGCTCCAAGGTGGTATTTAGAACGTCGGTAGAAATATTGCCTCCAATGTAATTTTGAATTTTTGGCGCCTTAGCCAAATTCAAAATTTAATTATTTAATTAATATAATATTTTAACCTTAGGTTAAATATTATATTAATTAAACTCTCATGGCTTAATTTTTATAATATCTTTTTATTAAGCCCTCCTGGCTTAATTATTATAATATTAAAATATTATAATATCTTTTTTTCTCTCTTGAATCATGGGTGTAATCCTTTGTCTTCAACCCTATTAGCCAACCATTTTGGATTATAATATAAAATATTTTAACCAATCCTTTTACCACTTTGCTTGTACCAAAGTGATCTTGCCTTGAACCAAACACTTCAATGACAACATTATTACTCAAAATTTCCAACAGTAAGGTCTCCACGTGATCTTTGGGAAATAATACGTATCCATGTTCCAAATGGCTCTCAGCAAACTGAAGTGGCCTATGTACATGTAGGGGTCCATTATGCAATGTACTGGCAGCCAATGAACTCCTCCCTTCTTCCTTATGGATCTTATTTTAACTTCTTTAGCAATCTGCCTAGTTATTTATAGGATAGCTATGGAAGTAGAGTAGTGGAAAGGCAGGGTCTTAGGGGGCAGCTTTGACCCATACAACCTGATATACGTAAATTATTCTATCAAAAAGAAGTCACCCACATGGACTTCGTGTAGGAATGATCTTACACCAGCCCCAATCCTGTCGGGTTTTTCTCCACACAACCGTTCATGAACCATTGGAATAACATCTTGAAATAAGGTAGCATAGCTAGAGCAACCCTCCTGTATGCAAAGCAACCAGTCCTGAATCATGGTGGCACTAACTCCTATCTGAGTGACTAATGAATGCTCCATTTGCTCCAAAACTAGATGAATTAAAAATGAGTAATATGAGAAAGGGGGAAGCTACTCCTTATCAGCCAGAATAGCCTCTTGCAATTCAATCAATTCTTGGTTGATATTGTCACTGATGATTTCCTCCCACCTGTACATGGGTGTCTTATCTCTCTTGTTACATTGAATGATAAAAAACATAACCTCCTTGGTGATCTGCTCCAAATCCTTCATCCCCAACACTAGGTTTATCATATCCACATAATCCTGGGCCCAAGGACGAAGTATGGATTTGCAAATCAAAAAATTGAGGGGCATGGACTTGTTTCTCTTTAAAAGTATGCCCGAGAAGGAGGTCTCAAGCATGAAGTTGGACTGGAGGGTCAACACTTGGCAGTACAATATCAAATATGCAGTGGAAAGCCCGAACATCCTCCTAATTCTATCGGTCGTGAGCCTGAATGCTACCTAGTTGGAATGATCTCTAATGGTCCGATTTTTGGGATAGTGTGACACCACCAACCACACTAGAAGATCTGACGAGTGGAAGACTCTAGAGAAAACCAATTTTAGTAGGTTTGTGACCCATTTGTTACAAACAGGGCTTGGCTCATCTATATCTCTTTGTGCTCTCATAAACAATCCCCTGAGCAACGTCAGGGGTTTGTGACCCATTTGTTACAAACAGGGCTTGGCTCATCTATATCTCTTTGTGCTCTCATAAACAATCCCCTGAGCAACGTCAGGTAGCGTTGGTTATCCTCCTTCGTCGGGTCAAAACTATAAATGGTTACATTTTCCAACTTTTTCTGTTGGTTTGGTGTAATTTATCTATTTGATAAGGATTGATTTACCATTGCTTTCAGGTCTTTAGCCCTACCTGTCTTCTTCGCTATTGGTCAAGCCCCTATTATTTCTCTGATACGAGCCTTCACCTTCGTCACCCCTATCGATGTAATGCTTATGGAAGCCATCAGATCGGGTGATGCATACTGTGAATGCTCATGTGTGCTACACCTCCTTCACTATATCAATTTCACTCTGCAACTGGTATTCACGATACCCTCTACATGGACCTGTTTAATTTTCTCTCGTTGATATTACAGGGGAGCATCACCACATTTATTTTTAAAGAGATTTGATTAATGGTAGCTGTATTTTTTATTAGCTGAGGAATTCTAGCTCACCATACCATCGGGGTTGGGAGCAAGAATCAACCTTTTGTTTGCACTGGAGGGAGGTTCTTTCAACTTGCCCGATCAAATTCTTTTGTTGAAGAATCCAGGTCGTCTACACTTCTTTTTTATTAGATTGGGTGCATAAATCTGAGAGGAGGTACACAGAATATGTGTGCCTTTATGAGCTGTAAATGCCTAAGAGGGATGGGATGCACGAACCAAAGAGGAGGCACACAAACCTGATGCACCTTTAATGCTTTCGTGCACTCTATCAAAAGCAAGCGCGTGTAAAAAAATGGGGCATGTGAGATTCATGCACCCCTTAAAATTTTTTGTGCTCCTTAAACTTTTGTGTGC
Source organism: Wollemia nobilis (assembly GCA_028583015.1). Taxonomy (NCBI): domain Eukaryota; kingdom Viridiplantae; phylum Streptophyta; class Pinopsida; order Araucariales; family Araucariaceae; genus Wollemia; species Wollemia nobilis. Next base: position 31,386,904 of record JAQPPZ010000523.1, read on the forward strand.
TCCTTAAACTTTTGTGTGCTCCAAAATAATGGAGCGTATGACCTCAAAAGGCAAGGTGCATGAGATTTGCACGCCCCTTAACTATTGTGTGCCTCATTAAAGATGGAGTGCACTACTCTAAAATGGGGTGTGCAACTTTTGCGTGCCCCATGATTTCTTGTGCACCCCATTGAAGATGGAACGCATGACTCTAAAATGGGGTGCACAACTTTTGCACACCCCATGACTTCTTATGTGCCCCATTGAAGATGGAGTGCATGACTCTAAAATGGGGCACGTGACTTTTGCATGTCACATAGACTTCTTGTGTGCCCCATTGAATATGGAGCACACGACTCTAAGACGGGGTGTGCAACTTTTGCATGCCCTATAGAATTTTGGTGCATCCCAAATAAATGGAGCGCATGACCTAGGCAAGGGGCACATGGCTTCGTACACCCTCCTAAAACTTGGGGTAGCCGACACAAATTTTGGGTGTTTAACAAAAATTTTAAAAATTGGAGCTAAAAAAGGTGGGTTTCTTGCAAGGCTAACATGAGTCTCAATCAACCTCTTAGCCAAGGAGCTCTCATGCAACCACTATAGAAGAACTTATGTTTCTCCTCTTGTAGGTACTTGTAGTGGTAATACCCAAAAAGTCTCTACAACTCTTCAAGGCTCCCAAACGGTTAAGCCATCAACTATGTCAAAGTTTATCCCCTCAAGTAGATGCCCTATCTCTCCACCTAATTTGCCTAGCAAAGGTCCCTCATGAAACCCTCTTCACTCTCGTAGCCTAGCTAGGGAGTCCTCGGGTGTCCCTTTGGAGAAGCGACAATAGACATATTTTTCGTGAAAACCATAATAAGTTTCTCATGAACGCATTTGAATATTTGGCAAATTTTGAGGACTTTGAGGTCATCGAAGGAAATATGATCCTCTATCATGTCCTATGAAGTGCATGTCTTGGAATTTCAAGGGTTTAACAAATTTTATGTGCAAGTACATTGTGTGTCAAGGTCTAGATGACTTCAAGGTCAAATTTGGCAATATTGATATTCCTTGCCTTTAGGAAGTCAAAGTCACCAAATTTATCGTTTGGATTTTGTTAGAGATTGATGACCATCTTCTCAGTGTGCTCAACACCTATGCACATAATGATTCCAATGAATGTTGTGCACTTTAGTGGTGGGCGATGCTCTCTCTTCCCTTGCTGTCTAGTTGCTCTACATGGACTTCAATATGATTAAATTCTCACGTTACAAGGTGGGTCCTTCCCATGAGGTGGACCACTAGGGAAAGAGAAACGTGGATTTTCATAAAAGAAAAGTTAAGGCTCTTTGACCTCAATAGCCACTTCTTAGCCTCTTCATTTCTTGCTAATGCTTGGTTCACATGGTCTAATAATCTATAGGGCAAGAGTTGTGTTTTGAAAAGATTGAACAAAGCCATGCTCTCGAATTTTGATATTTTATCCTTTGAGTGGCCCTCATCTTCTTTTCCATTTGTCTCTATCCACAATGAGCTTTGCTTGTTTGACCATTCTTCCATTTCCTTTTCCATCTCGATTTCTTCTACCCCCTCCTCTTTCTTGATCGTAATTATACCTTAATACCTCTATTTTACACCACCCCATGTTGAGGGCTTATGTCATCAAAATTTGGAACCTAATCCCTAGACCAAAGGGGACATCAAGCTAGATTGATTGGTGGTACGTTGCTATCTAGCACAATGCTAGCTTCCTGCAATTGCTTGAGCGTAAGATTACTAAGCTTCATCATCGCTCCAATGTTGCTCTCAAGCAAGAGTTGGAGGTGGCCTCAACTCAGCTTTGATCTAATCCTTTCAATGAGGAGCTTCATAGGCACATTTCAATGGTCAAACACCAACTTCTGATGGCAAAGCACTGTGATGCCAGAGGGGTGCAAATCAAGGTAAGGTTACACTAGCTCAAAATTGGAGACAGGGTGACCAAGGAGATCTTTTAATGTCTATATCCTCGCTATCAATTTTTGAGCATTAAAGCCCTTAACATTAATGGAGAGTGTGATTTAGAGCTTCCTAGTATTCTCTCCACTTTTGAAGAGCATTAGCAGTCCATGTTTGTGGCTCAGGCCTGCTCCCCTAAACATGACCAAGCTCTTAAATCCTACCTTTTTGTTGTTCCAAAGCAATTTTTTGAGTCTCAAAGAGCTACCTATGAAAAGACCCTTTCTTTGAAGGATATGGAGGAAGCTCTTTCTCATATGGCTGACAATAAGTCCCTTGGTACTAATGGCTTCCTCTATGAGTTCTACAAGTCCCTTTGGGATACTATCAAACCTAATCTTCTCAAATTCTATCATGAGACCTTCTCCAAGGGTTCTCTAGGCCCTATTATTAATCAAGAGATTATTAAATTTATCTCCAAGGTTAGTGATAAAAAAATCAACACTAATTGGAGGCCTATCATTCTCCTTAATGTTTCCTATAAGATCATCATCAAAGCCTTGGCTTTATGCATCCGCCATGTCCTTCCTATTATTGTGCATCGAGGTAAACTAGCTTCATTTGGCGCAGTTCATCCTTAACAATATTTTTGCTATTTGGGAAGGCATGGAGTGGGCTCACAATTCCAACCAATGATCCTTGTTCATCAAAATTGACTTTGAAAAAGACTAAGTTAGGATCAACTGGTCGTTCATTCTGGCCATGCTTAAAGCTCTTGGTTTCGGGTCCTCCATTAGTTTTGTGGAGATGTTGTTCATTGAGGCTTCGACTATTTTATCCATTAACAGACACAAGTCCTCGACCATCATGTTCTTTTGATCCATTAGACAGAGCTGCTCGTTGACACTCACAAAACCACTCAAGGTTCTATTTAGGGAATTTCTCTCCCTGGAGGTGAGACTCAGTTTATCAATGATCATTTTTTTGATGACTCTTTCCTCACACTTATTGTGGAAGAATGTGTCATTTAGCAGTGCTTGCATCCAAACACATTTTATTTGGCTTTCAGATCCTCCATTCAATGGAGAAAGACTCAATGTTACAAGCAATATCTTGACACGATGCCCCACTAGCTTAGTCAATATCAATGGAAGATCATTTAGGAGGGGAAATCTTTCATTTTTTAGGCATTCATTTTGCCTTTAACAGTTGAACTCTAGGGTTGTGGAAGTATGTCATTAACAAGGTGGAATAGAAACTTACCTACTGGTCCACCAAGAAGCTCTCTTTTGTTGGTAAATTCTAAATTTTCTTAAAAGTCCTTACAACCACCCATGTCTATTATTCTTCTTGTTGGGTCCCATATAAGAACTGCTATAAGAATCTTGATAAGCTTCTACAAAACTTTTTATGGTCCTCTTAAAAGTATTGGTTTAGAATTCCATCATGTGTCCTTGATAAGCTTATACGAGACTTTTTTGTTGTCTTTCTAGAAGCCATGGTGGGCTTGGTATTCTTAATACCCAACGTCAAGGTTGGGTCCTCTATGTTAAGTGGGTCATCAGAGCCCTCGTGGAAAATGAGGCTTGGAAGATTCTGATTCAACACTGTATCAGTTCAGGTTCTTATTTTATCTATAAGAGATGGAGGTGCACTTCCTTCCTTGTTGCTCCAGTGTCTATCAAAGTGGTAGGATCCTTCGTCACCAAGAGCATTTGAAAATCCTGAGAGAGTGTTAAGCCTTAGCTAAGATGGAATGACCAGAGCTTCTAGAATAACCTCTCTATCAATCAAATGAACGTCTAGTGGTCGTCTGTCATCACCTACCAAGGTTCCCTGCTTGCATAGGTTCTCTGGGTTCATACCCTTAGATTCTTTCACAAAGGTGTGTGGTGCATCATCAATTTCTTTTCTTGTCCTATTAGGGATTGGTTCCTTTGGGATGACTTTAGAGCCAAATTTGGGCTCAGTCACTATAACATGGATACTTTTAAGGTCGTTAAGGCTGCTCTCCCTAACTCCATGTTACACAATTTGTTTGTGCTTTCGCAGAGACCTTGGTGGAAATATTGAAAGTAGTATCCAAACACTCTATTACGAAATTACAAGGCCTGTCTGGGGTATGGATGGCTCTCTCCTTGCCTCCCCATAATTGATAAACTCAATCAATGGTGGAATGTCTCCTCCCCTAAGCTTGTTTGGATGCATAAGTTCCAAACCGCTTGGGCTCCTTTCTTGGAGCCCAAACTTTCTTGTTTTGCTTGGAGTCTTCTCCACCAAGGGATTCCTGTTGGGAAGTGTCTTTGGCATTTAGGCATCCCAACCCTTCTTGCTCTTTCTATCTTTAGTTTGAAGAATTTGTCCATTTTTTTTGGGTTTGTGCTTGTGTTCATTCCCTTTGGGAGTATTTTTTCCTTTTTAAGGCCCTATTCTTGCACCACGTTTGAGTGGAAGCATATCATTTTGAAAGACCCCCTACCCTTATTGAATATTTTCTTTGAAGTGTGACACTTGTTTTGTATGACGACCATGTTCAACATATGAAAATCTAGAAATGATTGTATATTTGGTAAGTGTTCCTCCTCTCTGCACATATCTGCTTTTGAGAAGTCTAATATTATTTTTCAATGTATTTTAGATTGTAGTTCAAGCCAATAAGGTGGCCATGGAGCTCACTCATCTTTAGGAGCTTATTGATCATTGGGGGAATGCACCATGCACAATTAGTCAGGTTCCTCGTGAGCAGGATACTCCTTGAAGTCGGTCCAGGTCTAGACAACATTGTCGCTCATCCCCAAACCACACTCCTATCCCAGATCAAGGTCCTCCTCCTTACAAAGATGACCCTGGCTACCTGAATGTTCCTCTCTCTCCCTCGACTCCTTAGCTCGATGCATGAGACAAGTTGGCAGCTTTGATGATTGTTGCTAGTGAAGAGTCAGTTGCTCGTGGTTGGGAAGATGTGCCCAATACTTCTTCTTCCGGATAGGGGAGGGAATTGCTGCCAAAGTCTCCTGATGTTAATACTAGGTGGGATTCGGTCTTAGTGGTGGCTAAACCCACATAATGGATCCTCATCATTACGAGATTTTTTTTTTTTTTGGTTGCTCTTGTCTTTATGTTATCACTTAGTTCTGTTGTCCGTCAATTCTGTAAGACGATTTTAATTAGTTGCTAGTTGTTTGCTTGAGTTCTTGCACTATTCTGACCATGATGGTTTTTTGATTGATGGTGATAGCACATAACTTGTTTATCTGCCTCCTTATTTTGTTTGTAAAAATGCATTCTATTAATTCTTTAATATATCCTAAAAAAAATATTATATAATCTTAAATTTTGAACAGTTACTAAAAGTAGTGTAGATGTAACCAACTCTTACATAAATAAAACATAGTGTAGTTGTAACCAACTATCCTATAAATTTAAACAAAAAAATAATAATAATGTATACATAATAAACTCCCCTATGTATCTAAAAATTTCTTTAATATAATGCAGTTTTACATTTAAAAAAAATGAACCACATATTTCTTACCAGCGCAATCAGCAAAGAATAAAAATCTGATGGGATCCCTCTTCCCTAGCCGCCGTCTTCCTCTCGCCTCTCTTATACCACTGTTTTTAAAGAGCAGAAGACGCAGCCAGTTTCTCCACTCTGCAACATCAATCTCTCTTCTTCTTTTTTCCTTCTCTCCTCTTCTAGTTTGAGAAAGTTCACCATGGCAGAGCCAATGGCTTCTTATGAAGATTATGGTGCAACCTGGCATCCCTACTGGAACCCTCTTTATTTTTATGCCTTGATGGATCTCAGAAGAACATATGCCCACGGCATGGCGCCCTTTACAGAAGATCCCGCTCGTTTGCCCATCGATTGGAGGGAAACCGCCGAGGCCCACGTGTTCTCTGCAGCCTTGCCTGGTAATTTTTAGAATTTTTATCAATGTTTTTGTAGTTTTTAAAGTCTACGAAATTAAGGTTACGTCTACGAATTTATATGAGACCAATCTCTGATATTATAAGTATATGAGCCTATTTTCTTTTTTTTATACATTATTATTAGCCTGTTTTTTTTTATACAGGAGAAACACGCAAGTTATGAAATTAAATTAAAGTCTTTTAAGTATTATTTGTTCTTTTACAAGAGGGAATTGGTGTTGCAGGGGCTAGAAAGGAGGATATCAGGGTAGAACTGGAGGACGCAAGGTATCTGAGGATCGCCAGCGAAAGGGAAAGGGGTAATTGTGAGAGGAAATTCCGGCTGCCAGAACAGGTTGATGTGGAGGGCATTACTGCCAAGTTTGAAGACGGCGTTTTGTCTGTGGTGGTGCCTAAGATTCCGAGGGGCGCTGCTTGCCGGATTACTCCCGCAGATATTCATGAACAGCAACGCTCTGTCGCTAATGCAGCTTGATTTTATGCAGAGAGTTAAGGTTAAGTTGGGTGGTGTAGGGTAGAGGTCCAAAATTCCAGTTGAAGAGGGTAAGATATGATGTTCAAGATTTGACTGTATATACATTTGGGTACTGACGTGTAGGGATTGTTGGAAAAGCTTTAGCAAGTAAATATGGGGAATGATGAATGTCTGGGGACCATGAATGTTTTTTTGGTGCTTTCATTGGGAATTTGGTGAAGATATTTGTGTCCTCAATGTTCATGGTGTCTTTAGTTAATCATTATAAATTTTAATTTTAATTTTTATAATTTAATTTAATAAATGTTTGGTTTCTTTTTACCACATGTTTGATGTAGGTAAAATATATTAATATTAAATAACTTTTTCAAACTCCTTTACTAATAAATAAGTTTTTCGATGGTTAATTTAATAGTTTATAATGTTATACATATTTAAAGGCAACAAAAGAATGGTTTAATCTAATTATTATTTTGTGTAATTAAATAAAAATTTATTATAAATAGATGTTGAAGGTTATGTAGATATACTATAAAAACAAAAATGATTTTAGCTATCATGTTTTATAGGTGGTCATGTGTGATTTTTATTTTGTTTATTTGGTGTACCATATTTTCTCTATGTTGGAGGTATGAGATGTAATATATAAAAAAGAACGAATAAAGATATGGAATGATAACGTTTATAGTAGATCTCTAAAAACATAGGTAGAATTTTCTATGCACTTACTACTAGCCCATCTTTTATCCTTTGTTATATGTTTCCCTTATTCGAATGATGTGTTTATATGTTAGTTTGTATAGAATGTGAATAAATATCATTGAAAGATAAGCAATTCATTTATCTTCTATTATTTATAAGAAGCTAGGGTGGTTTGATAACTAACACCTCGTAATATTCCATGTGCTAAGGTGGTATATGTCTAACACCCTTGTAGATAGTGGCATTGAGACACTTAGATTCTCATTAGTGGTTGGCATGATACCCTCGATGTTAATTGACAACAAATATCAATTGGAGGAGACTTACTAGTGGTTGATTAGCACTATCTATTTCACCCAAATTTGGATAACCTAAAGAAGACACTACAATATGTAAGTGAAGGTAACACAAGATCAAGTCTAAGTCTACATAAAACCGCAAATAATGGAGTCTAATGTATAGGTACCCCTAGGTGGATAATCTAAGTATGGATAGATATAGATGATAGTTATGGGATGATAAGTATAGTTTGAATATCAATCTCACACACATGTTAGTATTTTTATGCAAATCAATTGACAATAACAATGTAAAAGTAATTGATCAATGATAATTGAAACAATACTTAAGTGAAGTAAAGAAAATGAAAAAGACAAGAAAAATGATATACTAACCTTGTTTATGAAGTTTGATAAAGACTTGACGCTTCGTTGTCTTGATTTTTCCCCTTTGAGCTCCTTGTCCTCTATGCTTCTTCTTGGATGATATCCTTGTCCTTGATGGAGTGAGACATTTCTTGATTAATGCTTCTCAATCATAATATTGAAGTAGGTAATACTTTTGAAGGAATACCAATTAGGGGCAAAAGGAGAGTGGTTTCTCAATTGATTTGAAATAATAGTGCCCAAATTCTTACTGTCCCCCTTAGTATCTTAGGATGCATTTTGATGAGATATGAGGAAGATGATGTATGTTGATAACAATATGATTTATGGGGAAAAATTTACTTATTGTGAGTCTTCTACCTATGTCATGTTGAATCTATTGTTTGAATAACCAAAATGACATGATATTCAAACCAATTTAATGTTTTAAATTAATATTACAAGCATGTCGGTCGTTGTTTAGTGAACTTGTCATCATTAATTCCAACATGGCTAATAAACTCAAGATAGGTTTAATTATACATGGAAAGAGAAAATTTGGAGTCAATCTGATCTTGTGAATTGATATAGGTGACTACGTTGCTTTTAGAAAATGATTGTGCTACCCTATTAGAAACTGACGGAGTCGACTAACACACTTGTATATTTGCAAGCATAATTGACAAAATGGATGATTCTCATAAAAATTATTAAAAACCTTGTAGTAAAATAAAATCACATCCATACAATATTGTAATAATAATAGAAAATGAGCTTAAAGTTAATAACATTCTAGATGAAATGGAAATGCAATAGATTATATTACTGTTGACAATTTTGTCACATTCCTTAAGGGGTAGAAAAAGAAAACAAATTTTGTATAGTATTGTGTAAAGTTTTTTTGCTTTGTTGTTTTTATTTTGAAAGTTGCAGCAATTTTGGCTTCCAATGCCACCCCTTTGTATATAAAAATGGAAGAGAAAGAACTTCGCTGCCGAACAAACTAGAAAAAAAGAGCTTCGCCAAAGAAAAATGAAAAGAGCTTCGCACCCGAAGCATTTCCAGCAGCTACTTCGGACAAAAGATGAGCGAAGCGGCATTCAAAAGAAAAGAGAGCTTCGCACCCGAAGCATTTTCAACACCGCTTCGGGTGGAGTTTTTGCGAAGTAGTATCACCGAAGTAGAATACAAGAATAGCAATAAGAAGAACTTCGGGCCCGAGGCGCTTCAAGCGGCTACTTCGGGCAAGATTCCTATGAAGCATTGCGTCGAAGAGATATACAAAGAAGTCATCAAGAAAACTACTTCGCATCCGAAGTATTTCCATCACTCACTTCGGCCAAAAAATCAACAAAACAAAAAAAAAAACCCCTACATCGAACCATCTTTACTTCGGCAAGAGCACATTGCGAAGCATTTGCTTCAGCTAATTTTTTGTGAAGTACTTCTATCCGAAGTAAAGGGATGCGACATTTTTTGAAGACAATTGCTTCGGCCGAAATCTTCCCGAACCACAGTTTTGGAAGAGGATCGCAGCGAAGTATTTCTCCAAGGCATCGGCGAAGCAATTTTGATGACAAAGTGGCAAAGAAGAAGAGGCCCATTTTACGAAGTAGATATGCTTCGGCGCTCCCCGCCCCGAGCGTTTTGCGAAGCTCAATTTTGTGAAGTACATATCAAAGAGGAGTTTTTGCTTCGGCCCAGAACCATTGCGAAGCGAAGTGGTGAATGAAGACTTAGCGAAGCGCTTCACAGGCATGCGTTCCAAGCCGAGTATTTTCCCGAGGCGATCAAGTGCCTCATAAATGCAATTTTTCATGCCCAACAAGCCCGCTGCTCATTTTTGGCAATCAAAAATGAAGTATCAAGCCATGATGGAGAGCCCGACGAGCATGGCGGCCACTCGAGCACCGCACCCGAAGACCAAGGACGTCTAGACGGCTCATCAATGCACCTTTCCATGGTTGACCCGGTTGCAGTTGCCATTTTTGGTAACGGATTTGAAAGCTCGGTCACGAGAGCCTCAGGGAGCCGATTCTCGGGGCTCGAGGGCGTACTCTTCTTCGCTATGTAATTATGATTCAGAGGCCCGGTCCTCTATAAAAACCTAGGCATTGTAATGGAAAAAGGGGGGAACTATCTGCTAGAAAGTTGCTGTAACTTGATGTCCTACGATTAATACTAAGAGACTTTGAGCTCAATTCTTCTCTTTTATGCTGCCTTCTATGCTTGATTCTTTTATCTCTCCTCGTTTGTATGTTGGATGCTGAATCCTGCGTCCGATGTGTGATCGGGGACAGTGTCCTGAAACTCGTTCTGAAGGATACATAGGAGTTGGAAAACATCCTATTGACTTTATTTTATGCTGCCTGCCTTGCTTGATTCTTTTATCTCTCTTCGTTTGTAGACTGAGATGTTGAACTCTACGTCCGATGTGCGATCGGGGACAGTACCTTGAAACTCGTTCGAGAGGATACATAGGAAGGTTGATACTACGTTTCTTTCATTTTACTCTTGGTGTTCCTTGCTTCTATTCAAGTTATCTATTAGTGATCGTGCTTCCTATTCTCTCCCACCTCAAATCACCGATCTCTCTTCCCTTAACCCTTTTTATTTATTTCTCTAACCCTCTTCCTTCCCCCCTAACTCCTTTTATCTCTTTCTTGCACTCTTGTCTTCAAACACCCAAGTAGTTTAGCATAGGAGCCGACCTTTCTCCGAATATTGGCATGAGGGGCATCTCTTCCCTTCGGCCTTTCAATGTTGGTCCAGGTCTAGGGCGCATACATTTACCTCAAAATCCTTACCTAGGCGGATCTGATCACCAACAGTTTTTGGCACGCCCGATGGGACCAACTGTATCTGTCTTAGATAGATCCATAACCAGTTAAGGTCCCATATTTTAATGCAAACCCATCTTCACCGGGGCCAATAGTGCTAACTAAGTTCCCGATGTGACCCGATCAGTCTCACCTGATTAGTGGTAGTGAGAACCGATGCTCTCATTACCGAAAGACTCTTAGCATCTGGCGACTCTGTTTACCCGAGAATCTCTAAGTCAAAAAGACCAGTACCAAAAGTCTATGCCTTCATGCAAACAAGATGGAGAGTTAAGAATAGAGGAGAGGAAACCGAGTTCTTTGAGCTAGATATTGATGCTTTCGAGGAACAATCAAGGTTGATCACCCCCGAATCCTTGCTACAAGGAACATCCTCTGTTGGCAGACAAAGCTCAACTTTTGATAGTACAACATCTAGCTTTCCTCCCAATCCTCCCAACTCTCCGAAGCGTCCTAGCCCCTCTATTCCTATTAGTTGTCCTATTAGCAGTCAAGGGGGAGCTTCGAGAAATTCATTTCTAAAGGAGCAAATATGGCACAACAGCAACAACAACAGCAAATGCAGCAGCCACAACCGCCCAGATTGTCTCCAACATGGGATTCTTTGTCACCTCTAAATCTAGTGGGACAAGGACAAGTGCCGCCTGCTACCGTAAAGAAAATCCCAATGTTCGATGGAACTGGGAAGACCGCTCTAGAGCACATCCAAGATATAATATCTCTGGCGGTGATCCATGACATTACAGAAGAGCCGATTATGGTAAAGCTTCTGGTCCTTTCCCTTAGAGGGAAACTCCTCTACTGGTATAGATCTCTACCACCCGGTAGTATTACGAGATGGGACCAGTTAGCTGATCAACTGATGGGAAACTTCAATGAATCCTGTGATCCTACCTCTCTTTGCACCAGTTCACTTCAATCAAGAGACATCCACAAGAGGAGATCATGGATTTCAATGTGAGGTTCGCTCGAACCTGGCAGAGAGTGCCAGTTGGACTTCGGCCAACCGACGAAGCTGCAACGCTCTATTTCCTTCGGGCTTTCAACCCCGATATCGGTCTCATGGTAAGATATTCTAACGTTAATACTTTTCCCGAGTTGTATGAGTTAGCTAAGAGAGCGGAGATGGATTTAATAGCTATGGGCAAGCTCCCCCAAAGGATGCCGATGCCCATACTTCCCGAATTCTTACAACTCTAGTATGCAAGCGCAGCCGCTTCGCAAATCTCCACCACCCCCGCAATCCCGATTTCATCTTGGAATCCGAATCCTGTCGTGTCTCAAATCACTGCTCCACAAATCCATTTCCCTACATTTTCAACTCCACAACCCACTCTCTCTTCAGCATTTCCCGTACTACCAGCACCACCTCAACATCCTGCCCTTCCTCCAATACCGACGATGGCTCCATTACCAATCGCTCCGAAAGCCGATGATATACAAACCAAAATTCTGCAGGAAATGCAGTCTCTGAACTCTACGGTTCAGATGTTGTCTAATGACATGACCATTGTAAAAAAGAAGCAAGCACAACAGGAGTTCCTACCGAGGAGATCTTATCCTGCACCTGCGCTTACCAAGGACCAAGCAGTCCAGCAAGGGAAAGCTTCGACGAGAAATGCTGCAATTGATGAGGCTCCAAGCACTTTCGACTATGTGTATTGGTGCTCTACATGCAATGATCCGCATGAAGAGAATACCTGCACCCTGCACCAACATTATGTACAGACGCTGGCAAACAGTAGTCACAACGGTCAAGTAAACGTCATTAGGCAGATGAGTCACAACTTGGCAATTGGCGAGGAGGAGCCGGTTGCAGTACTTACACGAGGAGGAAAAAAGACAATAGAAGCAGATGCTACTCAGCTAGCTCCTGCAAAAGAGCAAGTTCAGCCCGAGAAAGGACAATCATCTACTTCGGCCCCGAGCGAAGCTCCTTCGCCTGCACCAATCAAAGGAAAGGCTCAAAAGGCCTCTGCCGAACCGCCTCAGGTGGAAACTAAGGAACAGGCCAAGGAAAAGCTCAAATTTCCTTCGCTGACTAAGCGACAAAGGGTGGAAGCTACAGAGCAGTATCGCACAAGATATGAGCCCAAAAAAGAGCCCGAAGCACCCAAATCCCTGGCGTACAATATTGTAGAGGAATTGAAGAAGATTCCAGCCAAGATCAGCCTGTATGATGCACTGCAACTTCCTGGACAAGTAGACCTGCTGCAGGAATCATTAAAGACAATTAAGGTAAAAAAGGCAGCACCGCTAGCCTTGGTACAGACCCTATCCACGTCAATTACGGGGAAGAATAGACCACCTCCGTTCTACCTGTCCCTACAAATGGAAGGGTATATTGTGCATAATTGCATGATCGACTCTGGGGCCGCTACAACAATAATGCCAAGAGCAGTCTGCGAAGAAATAGGGATGGAGTATACGCGAAGCAGCCAAGGTGTACTCCAGTTGGATGGTACTCCAGTGAAGACTGTAGGGGTGATCAAGGACATTCCTATCCGGCTACATAAGATGCCTCAGATCACAGTCATACAAGAGGTAGTGGTAGTCGACTTGGAGCCATATTTTAGTATGTGTTTGTCGAGGGAATTCACGGTGAAGCTGGGTGGATATCTGTCTATGGATTACTCCCATCTGGAGATTCCTTACAAAGGAAAGAAGGTAAAGATCTACAATGAGAAGCCTTCTTCCTTTCTTGTACAGAAGATGTCCGAGGAAGAAAGCAACGAACCAGTGAATGCAATGGTGGAGGAAATAGAACAGGTAGATCTGGTTGAGGAGTCTCTTGCGCAATTAAGTTGTGAAGATGAGTTTTCATTGGCAGACTTCAACGCCATGGTGGAGACCGAAATAGGATGTTATGCGATCGTCAAGCCAAAAAACCACTCCCACCCCGGGAATAGAACAAGTGCCCAGGAAGAACTATGGAAGTTGTTCTTCGACGGTGCCCGATGTAAAAATGGCACTGGGGTAGGGATTCTTCTAATTTCACCCTCCGGAGAGCAGAAAGAATATTGCTACCGGTTGACATGGAGCTGCACTAACAATGCAGTAGAATATGAAGCATTATGCCTAGGACTTAAGAAAGCGGATAAGTTAGGCATAAAGCATCTCCAAATCTTCGGAGATTCTGAACTGGTTTGCAACCAGGTCACAAATAAGTGTACTTCAAAAAAGCACTATCTAAAGTCATACCGCAACAGGGTATGGGACCTGTTCGATCGGTTCGAATCTCTCAATCTGTAGTCAATCCCACGAGAGAAGAACCGACATGCCGATGTTCTGGCATCCATCGCAGCCAAGTACTCTCCAGCAGAAGACATGGTGCACAAGCCTAGAGCTGTGAGAATGATCTATAGACCCTCTGTCCCAGACAAGGATCTGCATTGGCAAGTGTTTGATAACGACGAGCAGATTGTAAATTTCTTAATCCAAGAAGCCGCCACAGTTGAAGACCGAAGCTCTGATGAAGAAGAGTATGAAGGGTTGATCCAATTGAAGAATAATCATGTTCCCAAGGGACTAATCACCCTTGAAAGCCTCTTTGATCGGAATGACCGAGCTCTCTCTCACATGATCAAAGTCCATGAGAGACAGTATCAGGATTTGGAGCTCGAACCTGGGAAAGCAATAAAGGTGGGAACCGACTGCACTACGAAGGAGATAGAACAGATACAAAATCTTTGCAGAAGGTTTTCTGATATAATCACTTGGTCTTATCAAGATCTCCGAGGATACAATCGATAGCTGGTTCAACACACAATCGAGTTGCAGGAGGGGGTCAAACCCTTCCGACAAAAGCAAAGACCGGTGAATCCCAAGATCGAGGTCTTAATGAAGGCCGAACTCTTGAAGATGCTTGAGGCAAAGATCATATATCCCATCAAGCACTCTTCATGGGTAGCGAACCTGGTCCCAGTCAGAAAGAAGAATGGAGATATCAGGTTATGCGTGGACTTTCGCAATCTAAACCAGGCATCCCTCAAGGACCACTATCCTCTCCCACAAATTGATCAAATTTTGCACTCAGTAGCTGGAGCTCAACGCTTCTCTCTGCTCGATGGTTTTTCTGGATACAATCAGATCTGGGTCAGGGATGAAGACCAACACAAAACAACATTCACCACCAAGTGGGGAACATTTGCCTACCAACGAATGCCATTTGGCCTTTCGAATTCTGGGGCCACTTTCCAGAGAGCAATGGATCTTGCTTTTGGCGAGCTTCTAAATAAGGTCATCGTCATTTATCTGGATGACATGACCATTTTCTCCCGAAGAAGGGAAGATCATCCACTACATATACAACAAGTTTTTGAAAAGTGTCGAGAGTTCGGCATCTCAATTAATCCAAAGAAGTCCATATTCGCTGTCAGCGAAGGAAAGTTGTTGGGACATGCGATATCAAAAAAAGGGCTCACTGTAGATCCTGACAGAGCCGAAGCTCTAATGAAGCTCCCGCTCCCAACGGACAAGAAAGGACTTCAATCCTTCTTTGGTCAAATTAACTTCGTAAGGAAGTTCGTTCCCGACTTCGCCCAAGTCATCAAGCCAATGTCCCAACTCCTGAAGAAGGGCACCGAATTTAACTGGACCGAAGAAAGAAAAGAAGCTTTTGAAGAGATTAAGGCACGAATCGCCCAGGCGCCGGTCTTGATCAATCCAGATTACAATCGGGATTTCATCCTATATGCTATAGGAGAACCCGAAAGTTATGCTGTTGTCCTGACACAAAAGGGGGAAGATGGCGAGGAGTGCCCCATCATGTTTTTGAGCCAGGTAATCAACCCTCATGAAGAAAAGTATAATTTCATAGAACGCCAGGTGCATGCAGTAATGAAATCCCTTAGAAAATTCAAACAGTTCATCTCTCAAAGTCGGGTCACAGTCTTTGTCATTCACCCCGACGTGCGCAATTTTATCATCCAAGGAGAATTGGGGAGTAAAAGAGCTGGTTGGGTGAACAAGATACAGGAGTTTGACATCGAGATCAAGCCCACCAAATTGGTTCGTGGTCATGCATTATGTCAAGAATTAGCAAAGAACGCAGTGGCTGAAGCTGAAGAACCTCAGAAGGATGACTTACCAGCCGATGAATGCTTCGCCAACCATGAGGAAGACGAGAGAGACTGGGTCAATGAAATAGTTGAATATTTCAACACTGGCAGTTGTCCTTCGCATCTAAATGCTTCGCAACGAAGGCATTTTAGGATGCGATCCTCTCGGTACACTCTGCGCCCCGAAGGCCTATTTTTCAAGAATATTGATGGGGTCCTTCTTAAATGCGTCAAAGATGATGATAAAAGAAGAGTCCTAGGAGAGTTCCATTCGGGGCTATCTGGAGGCCACTTCGTAGGAAGGACGATGACATTAAAGATTATCAAAGCAGGATATTATTGGCCTACACTCTTCGTCGATGCCTTCGCCGTTTGTCGCAAATGCGAGCAGTGTCAAAAGTTCATCGGTCGAAGCAGAAATGCTTCGATGCCACTTCGCCCGATACAGGTAGAAACTCCCTTTCAACAATGGGGGTTGGACTTTATAGGGGTCGTATCACCGAACTCCTCCGTGGGACATAAGTTCATCCTGACCGCAACCGATTACTTTACCAGGTGGGCCGAAGCGATTCCTACCAAGCATGCAGATCAAGAGACTGTAGTCACCTTCCTAGAAGGATTGATCACCAGGTTCGGCATCCCCGAAGCAATCATCACAGATAATGGCCCTGGCTTCACAGGCACTAAAATCAATGAATTCCTCTACAGATATGGGATATATCATAAAGTATCCTCCAATTATTATCCACAAGGCAACGGCTTGGTAGAATCCACCAACAAGACTCTGTTGAGAATGCTAAGGAAGCTCATAGAGACAAACAAAAGGACTTGGCATCTCCTTCTAGATCGGGCCTTGTGGGCCGATCGGATTTCTGTCAAAAGGTCAATCAAAACGTCGCCTTACGCACTGGTCTACGGCAAGGAGGCTATCTTACCCATTCATATGGAGATCCCTGCGCTACAGCTGTTAGAAGCAGAGGATGAAATTAGTCCGATGGAAAATAGGTTAGCTCAGCTCCTGCGACTAGAGGAAGATCGCGAAGAAGCATACCAGAGCTTCGCCAAGCATATTCAGGTCACCCGAGACTGGTTCAAGAAAAGGTCATCCGATCGCACATTCAATGTGGGAGATCTGGTATTGAAGTGGGACTCTTGGAAGGCCAAGCCTAGGAACCACGACAAGATGGACGCCTTTTGGGATGGGCCGTTCGAAATTATGAAGGTGAACTCGGCCAATTCGTTCATCCTCAAAGATGCAGATGGTCAAGTTCTGCCAATCTCTGTCAATGGTCTTCATCTGAAGACCTTTCACTACTAAGTATAATTCGAATTCTTCTCTTTAAAAAAAAAAAATGAATGTATGTATTTGTATATACAGTCTCCTCCAAGCCAAGTACAAATTCCAAATCCTCTTCGAGGATTTCTGATGTGAAGTAGCAAGTACAAGAAGGTTCACTGCAAAGGAGGTTACAAAAGGCACCAAAGGAGAACTTCGCACCCGAAGTATTTCAGTAGCTACTTCGGGCAAAATTTTTGTGAAGCAGTTTTCAAAAGGAGAGCTTCGACGACCTTCAAGGCAGAGCGGCAACACGGCGAAGAAAAAATACTTCGGCCCCGAAGCATCTAAAAGTAGTCCGAACCAAAGGTTCGCCGTGAAGCATTTTCAGCATTAAAGTTCAACTTCGCCGAGCCGAACACGTGCGAGGTGGAAATTTGAAATGTGCCTCGAAGAACGCATCAAGAATGGCCTTCAAAGGAGTATGAAGCGGATGAATTTAAGGCAAAAGGGTGATGTAGCACTTCCCGAGGTAACCGAGTCAGAAAAGGGCAAGGAAAAGCTCGCACCAAGGTACGAGGTGGCAGCGGGTGGCGTCTCCAGTACAAAATCTAATCATCAAAGCATGCAGCCCTGTGTACCACGTCGCTGTAGAAGCGGTTTGAGAATACGGCAGCCTCCGTCGTCCGAAGTACAAATTTAATTTTAGTAGGTGCCATAAATTCAGGTGGTTGCCTTTTTAGGCTATAAAAGCGAGTTCCTGGCAAGAGGGAAGTTATTTGTCCATCAGTTAGAGCTCAACTAAGAAGCCTTCGGATATTCTGCAACTCTCCCATCCTTCGCACCTGGCCATTTACATTAAAGCTCTTTATCAAGAATCCTGCCGCCATCACTAGCATCATGGGAAAGAAGAACTCTAAGGAGAAGGGGAAAGAGCCCGAGGTTGCAGGCCCTGAAAAGATGAAGAAGGGGAAGGAGGAGAGAAAGCGCGCTCCGAAGAAGCTAAATCTTCCCCTTCGAGCTAAAAAATAGCCAATGGAAGAGGGAGACGACTCGGAGGAAGAACAACTTGTGGAGCCACCAATTGATGGGTGGGAGAAGATCCGAGACACGTAGCTCTCGAAGGGTGTATCCGATCTTTGGCACACCATAGAATTCATGACAAGTAGGCTCATGCTAGAAAACAAGAGAGCCGCTACGTATTACTCCCAGATCTACTGGTTTTTAACCCCACCTGCTCATCATTGTCCCGAGCTGATATATGCCATTGCACAAAATTACCAACCTGCATCCAGGAAGGTGCTAGATGCTTCGGGACACAAACTATTTTCCATCTTGAAGGAAGATGTGCAGGCAGCCTTCGTGCCGTAGCAGGGTCCACCCAAGGGCTATTCTGTTCGCAATGTCATCCTGAGCGAACAAATGGAGAGATTTACCTCCAACAGTTATATATTGAAATTCTTGCGAGAGAATCTCAAGAGCGGGCTACCTTCAAACAAACTGCCCCAGATGCCCTTACCCTTGGAGGCCTTCAAAAATACAGATATTTTTTCTATCATTGCATGGGTGGCGGGCTTGTCAACGGATACTTCAGTACAGCCCTGGCAGGTGTCTCTGGCCGAATGCATTTCAAGAGGGGAGTTTTACGCCCCTGACGCTTCGAGGCCAAACACCAACCCCGTTTTCTTTGACTGGGCGGAATGGGTGGCCCGAACCCTGCATACAAGGCTCTCCAGTATGAAGAATGCTGCAACAGGCCAAAACTTCACACCCTGTTCTTTTCTTATCTGGTTGTACTTCTACCAAGTGCATAAGCGGTTTCCCCATATCGCCATCTCCCCAAGCGGTAAGGATGGAAATCCTCTGCCCGTGTATCAATGGACTTCCCTCCTATTGAAGGAGGAGTCCTATTATTCTTTTAATCAACAATTTTTGGGACCCGCCATGCATCTGTTGAAAGGTTCTTCTCCTCGGGTACCACTCAGTTTGAGAGATAGAGTGGTGCTGGGAAAAAGAGGGGATGTCTTCCAATTGACACAGGGATTGGTGATTCGCATGTTCGGCTTCATTGGGAAGCCCTTCCTGTTGCCAGTCTACCCTTCTGAATATCAGTTCGCATTGGAAGTCGCTCGGCAGAGTGACTCTACCAATGCAATATACGGTCACGGCCGAAAGTGGGCACATACTTGTGACTTCCCCTTCAGGATGGGGGTAATTGAAGTCTTTGCCCTAAAATAGGGCACGTTCCTAGAAGAAAGGCTTGCCTACTTCGGCCTACTCTAGATTCCTCAGCAGTGGCTCTATGATCCTTTGGGCGTGATGAGGGATCATTTAAAATTCAAGAACTTCCACATCTGCCCTCACCCCAAAATTGTAGAACAAAGAAATAACCCCAATGGGAAGGATCTGGAGTGGCATTTAGAAAGGATGAGGACATTGCCTCCATGGCATGAGTTCTATCCTATGGAGGTCGAGTTCGACCCTGATCAGTCTCCCCTCCCGACTCCAGGCTCCACATTCTGGAAGAAAGCGAGGGACGATTTGAAGGAGGAGGTAAAATACTGGAGCGAGGAAAAGCTTCGGGAATGGTGGACAATGAGGGTCCATCATCAAAAAATGAACTCCTACGGACTCTTAGCATCGGATAAAGACTTCGCAATTCTTTATGACTCCAATGTCGAAACCTGGAAGTCGATATCCTTTGCAGATTTTATTCCCCCAGCTACCCCAGGATCAGGCGAAAGCCCAGGTGGGGCTAAGGATGCTTCGGAGGAAGATAAGGAAACAAGCGTCGAAGAAGCAGAACAACCATTGGAGAGGAAGAAAAGGAAAAGGCAGGAGCAAGTTCAAGTGCCTCCGACCCATCCGAAGCGCCCTCGCACGAAACTTTCAGGTACTCCTGCTGGATCCCCTGCGTCAGGCCCGGTTGAAGCAAGGCCACCAAGTGCCGAGACGATCCCCGAGATAGATATCATCGATGTGGAGGAACTCCTCCAACAAGAGAAGGACCCCTGGGTAGAAGTTGTGGAGGTTGGGAGTGACGAGGCCCAACCGGGCCAGGAACCAATCACGCAGGAAGTTACCACAGTCGCTTTTCTAGGAGGGCATGCAGGTATGCATTCTCTTCCCTTCGCCTCAGTCTCTGACACATCCATGGCAGCCCCGAGTGGAAGCCCTCATCAATCTCCTCATCCCCCACAGGGCCAATCCCCCACTCAAAAAATGCCCATTGCCAGTCCAATCCTGCATAGCCCCACTCCTCCCGAGTCGTCTGACCAGGATAAGCCCGTTGAGACCCCTTCACCTACCCATGCCCCTGTTCCTTCAATCCCAGGCCAAGGCGAAGGTAGTGTCCCCACACCAAGCCCCATAGCCCACTCTCCCATAGCCCAAAGCATAATCCCGTTCGCCAAAGTCCCTGCCACACCAGTCTCCGAGCCGTCAGGGGAACCTGCCTCTGTTAGTTCTCTATATTTGTTTACACCTTTGGCTGGAGATTCGGCTTTCTCTGAAACCGACTTATCTTCGATAAAGGAGCGCCCCTTGGCTGAAAAGCTCCTCCTAGCTCGACAGAATACGGAGAAGATGCTAAAGGAGGCGAGAAAGAAAAGAGGGAAATCTCTGGCTCAAGTTGAAAAATGTGCAGTTTTTGACCTAAAGGGCGAAAAGTTGCATAAGGTGAAGAAGGTCCCCAAGGTCCAGAAGCCCCTGGATGAGATGACTCCAACTGACTACGACTACCAAGAGAAGACCAAGGACCTGGAGCATCTAAACATAGATGATGAATCCGCGTCCATGCATGTCAGGGTGGAGACCTTTCGAGCACACGCCAACATTGCCAACCAGCGCAGGTTTGAAGCAAAAAATGCCAACATTAAGTTGGAAGAAGAGTTGGCTAGGATTCGCTCTGAGCTGGAGGATTCTCAGAAGCAGTGCAAATTGCTCAAAAAAGAAACGCATACCCTCAAGCAGCAAATTCTACAACTGCAGACTTCGGCCGAACATCAAGCACAAAAATAGGCCAAAAATGAGCTGAAAGCCAAAGAGCTCGAGGGCAAGATCTTGCGGGCCCAAAGAACAATTGTATGAAAAGGCAAACCTGGAGCTGTTTGACAAAGGTAGGATAAAGGAGATCCGCTCTCACCTACTTAAAGGTTTCAGATCTCGGGCCTCCAATGCCCTGTCAATTTTAATTTTTGTCACCGAAGCTCAGGAGGCCATTACTAAAGAGGGACCGATAGTGGATGAGGTAATCCAGAAAATCAAGAGGCGACTCAAGCTTGCCTTTGAGGTCCAAAGCATCAGATATCAAGACCTGCAGGTCGCTGCTATGAGTCGAACGGCCAGGGATTGGTCTACTGCTCAAGCCACTGTTCGCGCTTTCTTCTCCAAGGTGAAGAAAGCACAAAAGGCGAAAGACCTCCTTGATATATTTGAGCAAGAACAACGCACATCAATGAGCTACTTCGAAGATCTCTCTTCTTTGGGTTTCCCGAGTTTCACAGACGATGATGGAAACCTTCTCACCAGGGAAGAACTCAAGCCAGCATGGCTCCATTTCGAAGGTGATGTCTCCAAAATTGATGAGTGGGAAGAGCCAGTCACGGAGGGACAAGTCGTTGATTTCATCCTAAGACACTGCAGAATCGTGGCTTGCCTGAATAACCTGGGTGCAAGAATTAAACACGCTGACATAGGGCAGATTGATCGATTCCATGTTCTGGTTAAGGCACTCGAAGATCAAGAAATATTTCAGAAAGGGGTCTGGGCTCATGTTCGCCGAACTATAAAGAAAATCCGTGACCGTCTGGTCCCATCGCCACAGCAGGAGGCCACGCCAGCAGATGAAGGAGCAGAGGAGGAAGAAGAAGCAGGAGAAGAAGGAGGAGAAGGATCGGGGAGAGACTCTGGCCCAATGGATCAGAATTAAAGGGTCCTCCCACCGAGACGAGCTCGTTGCCCCGCGAGCCGCCAAGAATGTTGACAATTTTGTCACATTCCTTAAGGGGTAGAAAAAGAAAACAAATTTTGTACAGTATTGTGTAAAGTTTTTTTGCTTTGTTGTTTTTATTTTGAAAGTTGCAGCAATTTTGGCTTCCAATGCCACCCCTTTGTATATAAAAATGGAAGAGAAAGAACTTCGCTGCCGAACAAACTAGAAAAAAGAGCTTCGCCAAAGAAAAATGAAAAGAGCTTCGCACCCGAAGCATTTCCAGCAGCTACTTTGGACAAAAGATGAGCGAAGCGGCATTCAGAAGAAAAGAGAGCTTCGCACCCGAAGCATTTTCAACACCGCTTCGGGTGGAGTTTTTGCGAAGTAGTATCACCGAAGTAGAATACAAGAATAGCAATAAGAAGAACTTCGGGCCCGAGGCGCTTCAAGCGGCTACTTCGGGCAAGATTCCTGTGAAGCATTGCGTCGAAGAGATATACAAAGAAGTCATCAAGAAAACTACTTCGCATCCGAAGTATTTCCATCAGTCACTTCGGCCAGAAAATCAGCGACTCAGTACTCATTTCCCCCTCCATCAGCGAACCATCTTTACTTCGGCAAGAGCACATTGCGAAGCATTTGCTTCGGCTAATTTTCTGTGAAGTACTTCTATCCGAAGTAAAGGGATGCAGCATTTTTTGAAGACAATTGCTTCGGCCGAAATCTTCCCGAACCACAGTTTTGGAAGAGGATCGCAGTGAAGTATTTCTCCAAGGCATCGGCGAAGCAATTTTGATGACAAAGTGGCGAAAGCAAAGAGGTCCATTTTACGAAGTAGATATGCTTCGGCGCTCCCCGCCCCCGAAGCAGTTTTGCGAAGCTCAATTTTGTGAAGTACATATCAAAGAGGAGTTTTTGCTTCGGCCCAGAACCATTGCGAAGCGAAGTGGTGAATGAAGACTTAGCGAAGCGCTTCACGGGCATGCGTTCCAAGCCGGGTATTTTCCCGAGGTGATCAAGTGCCTCATAAATGCAATTTTTCGTGCCCAGCAAGCCTCGTTGCTCATTTTTGGCAATCAAAAATGAAGTATCAAGCCATGATGGAGAGCCCGACGAGCATGGCGGCCACTCGAGCACCGCACCCGGAGACCAAGGACGTCTAGATGGCTCATCAATGCACCTTTCCATGGTTGACCCGGTTGCAGTTGCCATTTTTGGTAACGGATTTGAAAGCTCGGTCATGAGAGCCTCGGGGAGCCGATTCTCAGGGCTCGAGGGCGTACTCTTCTTCGCTATGTAATTATGATTCGGAGGCCGGGTCCTCTATAAAAACCTAGGCATTGTAATGGAAAAAGGGGGGAACTATCTGCTAGAAAGTCGCTGTAACTTGATGTCCTACGATTAATACTAAGAGACTTTGAGCTCAATTCTTCTCTTTTATGTTGCCTTCTGTGCTTGATTCTTCTATCTCTCCTCGTTTGTATGTTGGATGTTGAACTCTGCGTCCGGTGTGTGATCGGGGACAGTGTCCTGAAACTCGTTCTGAAGGATACATAGGAGTTGGAAAACATCCTATTGACTTTCTTTTATGCTGCCTGCCTTGCTTGATTCTTTTGTCTCTCTTCGTTTGTAGACTGAGATGCTGAACTCTGCGTCCGGTGTGCGATCGGGGACAGTACCCTGAAACTCGTTCGGGAGGATACATAGGAAGGTTGATACTACGTTTCTTTCATTTTACTCTTGGTGTTCCTTGCTGCTATTCAAGTTGTCTGTTAGCGATCGTGCTTCCTGTTCTCTCCCACCTCAAATCACCGATCTCTCTTCCCTTAACCCTTTTTATTTATTTCTCTAACCCTTACTCCTTTTATCTCTTTCCTGCACTCTTGTCTTCAAACACCCAAGTAGTTTAGCATAGGAGCCGGCCTTTCTCCGGAGATTGGCACGAGGGGCATCTCTTCCCTTCGGCCTTTCAATGTTGGTCCAGGTCTAGGGCGCATACATTTACCCAAAATCCTTACCTAGGCGGATCTGATGACCAACAATTACAAAAAGCAAGAACACATTATAGTATTGCAGGTCAATTCAATGGGTCTTCAAACATCTTTTTTGATAATTCCTCATATTTTTTAGTTAGCTCTTATAGTTTGACATATATTGTTTCTATCTTTTTGTAGGTCTCAATTGCATGCCTTGATTGACTTGGCCCTTTTCTTCTCCAAAGATAGTGTTGATGATGTCATCATCTAGGATATACATTTGTAGATCAAATATATCAGGTATTCTGATAGCAACTAATCCCTAAATTTATTCATTCATTTTTATGATGTCAAGTCATATTTGAAAGCTTGGAGGTTTTTATAAACATCTAGGATATGAAGAACACAAGCTTATACTGAGAGGGGGTGAACAATATAGCGCCCACTTTTTACTTTCTTTCCAAACCAATATCAATTAATGTCCTTAATTGCAATAACCAAATATAGCAATGTGCATTAATAACTCAGATAACAATAGTAAGCAAGAGCACAAGTCGCCATACACAATTGAGACACAAGATTTAACGTGGTTCCCCCAATGTGGGGTACTCCACAAGATAACCTCCTTATAATATTTCATACAGAAATAAGGATTTTTATCCAATACAATGATTTCTTTGATCTGCTCAAATCTAGGCAGTAACAATTTCACACAGAACTTGTCCAAATTTGAATAACAAGCTCACACAGAACTTGTCCAAAACTGAATAACAAGTTCACACAGAACTTTTCCAAATCTGAATAACAAGCTCACATAGAACTTGTCCAAAATTGAATAACAAGCTCACATAGAACTTGTCCAAAACTGCTCTAGCAAGCTCACCAAGAACTTACCCAAATCTGCTCTAGCAAGCTCACCAAGAACTTGCCCAAATATGCTCTAACAAGCTCACCAAGAACTTGTCCAAATCTGCTCTAGCAAGCTCACCAAGAACTTGCCCAAATCTGCTCTAGCAAGCTCACCAAGACTGTCCACAAAGCTGTCCAAAACTATCCACAAAGCTGTCCTAAAACTGTCCATAAAGCTGTCCCAAAATTGTTCACAAAGCTATCCAAAAAGGCTGTCCCAAAACTGTCCACAAAACTGTCCCAACACTGTTCACAAATATGTCCACAAAGTTGTCCCAAAACTATCCACAAAGGCTGTCCCAAAACTATCCACAAAGGCCTTCTCAAAGGCTCAATCAATCATGCTCAAGTAGCACTCAAATCTCATCCACAAATATATCAAGGCAAAGCTCAAATATGAACTCAACAATGAATGGTAATGTACTCTTCAATGGATGACAACAATGATCCACAATGATCTCAACTCAACTCAACTCAAGTCAACTCATAGAAGCATAAAGAAAATTGTTAAAGACTCAATATGTTCTAATCTCACTCTCAACTCAACTCAACTCAAATCAATCTCAACTCAACTCAACTCAAGTCAACTCATAGAAGCATAAAGATAATTGTTAGAGACTCAATATGTTCTAATCTCACTCTCAAATCAAATCAAAATTATGGAATAGTTTGTTTCATGGAACTTGACCAATCACCTCACACAATCACTTGACTAGGCTCAATCAACTCAACTCAACCAATCACCACAAGGAACTACTATTTCTCACAAACACCCTAGTCCAAGCATGTATCAACCAACTCAAATGTTTCCAACAATGCTCAACCACAAATCTCACATAACAATGATACTCATGTTCTTTTCAAGTTCTTTCACAACCAATGGGCTTCAATAAATATGCTTATAAAACAAGGTTTAAACACAACTCTCAACCAAAAAACCTTGAAGCACTCAACCAACCACTTTCAAAAAGAAAACCACAATCAATCCTTTTCACTCAAATGATATTTCAAAAATCAACCATCATAACCAATCAATAGGAGAATGTACCCATACCTTTTTGATGCCAAGAAGTTGTCCATAAAATATGTCACACTAAATACAACTTTCCTTTCCAATCTCAATAAGGATTAGTGGACTTCAAGTAATAATCACAAGATAAGCATAACTCTATTTACACATTTTTGCTCTAACTTAATAAACACATCCACCAAAGTCCTTTTTAATAAAACCCTTATAAAAAATAATAATCAATAAGGCTCTCAAAAATATTTTATAACAACTCCTTATTTCTCCTAAATCTTAATTTTCAATTTCATGAATATCAAAATAAATCAACAACTCATCCACCTCTGAAATAATAATCACAGCCCTTATACAAATAAAGTTTAATTAAAAACTTTAATTATTCCTTAACCACATTATAACTCCTATCCTAGTGCATCAACGAAATTAATTAGAGCAAAACGTAATTACCTCCTCAAGGGGATTCGAACCCCCAACTTGCACACACCGTGAGCGCCTTAGCCGAGGCTAGGGTTGCCATATGAGCTAGCCGCTCGTTTAAAGGAAAAGGCACGATGTGCCTTAAGTCATTCCTCCCTTCCACGCAAACCAAAAGCGCTTCAAGCGCTTTCCTTCTAATGCCTTCGATGCAATCAAGGAGATTCGAACCTTGACGTAAAGCGCTGCCACACACCTTAACAAAAAATCAATTGCCAATGCACCACTCTGCCCACAATGTCTTGGAATTTTGATCAACCTTGGATTTATTCGTTGTCTCCCTTTTCAAAACAATTTTCGCACGAGCTCTCTTCGGATGCTTAGCCAACGATTAACACAAGCAAGGATTAATTTCAAATGAACCTTAGGATCCCCCTTTATATAGTCTTCTCCTCATTTTCGATGATGTCGACGCATTATTGATTTTCCCTCTTTCTTTAGACATCAACGCTAACTTTAATTTTAATTTTAAAATTAAAATTAAAATTTTAAATAATTAAAATTTAAACTAAATATTTAAAATTAAATATCTCCATCATCGGGGCACATTTTTCGACGAAACGAAAGGCCAAATTGGGTTTTAAGAAAAACCCATTTCAAATATGCCATCCATGGTTTTAAATAAAACCTTTTATTTTTCCTGCCTTGGTTTTCACAAAAACCCTAATTTCATCCATGCTTTCCAAGATATCATTTGCCCATCAAAACTCAATGTGATCCATATGACATCAATGATTCATGTGACATCAATGATAAAATAACTCAAATTGCCAACAGGATCTTAGTTTTTTAACAATGCCCTTGTGATCCATCCTGAGTTGATGTGTCTATGATGTTGTCATGGCGGTAAGGAGTTTAAGGATCTCTTGATATTCAATTGTTGTAGATAGTTGTTCTTCTTCTTGCTAAATTATTTCTATTACCTTATTTAAGCTTTCTTTTGCAAATAAGGCTAATAGAAAGTGCTCATAAGCACTCTTTACCTCTCCCTTGATCTTGTCCAAGAGGGACTTGATTCATTGGATTTCATGTGATACCTTAGGATCTATAGTTGTTTTCACATGTCTCGAGGTTGTTAACTCTACAACCTATTATTTTTTGTTTCCATGGCCTCTTGGAGTTGTTGAATCTAACTCTACCCATGTGTGAGTAGTTCTATGAGGTTGATTATTTTTAGCCTTAGAAAATCAATATTTATGGTCCTTAATCTATTTATTTAGTTAGGAAGGTGGGCATCATTGCTTGTAGGAGGAGTTTTTTGGCTTAAGAAAATGGGCAAGGGAGATATGCAAAAGTGGAAGGTGTGATGAGTAGATAAAATTGGATGGTGATGGAGGAAAATGGAGTGGAAGCTGTGGGAGTGGGCTATAAATCTAGTTTTACTATTGTATTAGCTAGCAGTGATATTTCTAGCGAAGGCATAGATGATGGTGGTGATGTAATATATGGGATAAAGGGTTGCATATTGGAGACTTGGATGGTGGGTGATATAAATGAGGTGATAGACATGCTCTTGATTCTGACAAAAACTATTGGGAGCATGGTTCCTTTAGAGAATTATGAGTTGCACTAGTGGAGTGCAAGAGAAGTATAATAGAAAGAAGAGGAAGTAGTGTATGGTGGTAGAGAAATTAAGAGGTTATAGTAGTTTCCACAATGCTAGCCATTTTGAACTTGAAAGGGTGGCCTCCTTGAGGGATTTACCCCTCCTCAAATTGAGTTGTCCATTGTTATTTTTATTTTTCTAAAACCCCCCTAAACATTGACCCATACCTCTCAAAACCCCTTTTTTGCTTGAGCACTATCTACCATACCATCAAACTAACAACTACTAGTGTCATAGGTGTCACAAAGATGTTGATTTTGGGTACTAATTTCTTATTTTGGTCTTTGAGAGATTGAGTTGTTTGTCACTGCTTCACTAATGACCTTTGGGCCTCTTCACACTTTTGGGATGCCTTGTATCCCATATTGTAAAGAATTCATCGTCAAATGGGTTGTATATGGTAGACTTTGTGAATGTGTCTATCTTGTTTCTCATTCTCTATCAAGCTAGCATTTTTCTATTTGTATACCACAACTTCTTAAGTGCCCCTAGCTTTTGGTGGTTCATTTTTATATTTGGGTCAAATTCATCCTTTTCCTTAGTGTAGAAGGTCTGCCATTATGGTGGGTTATTATACTAGCTCAATATTTCATCTTCATATCCATAGTTACTCCCCAAAGTGGCAAGGGTTAATTCTTTGTTGGAATTTACCTCATGCTGAATATTATATCTCTTTTCATATGTGAATAAAGTATCCAACTTTTTGCTTCTCAATGTCTTCTCAAATATCCCTTGTGGATCATAGAACCAATGATCTCTTAGTTGATCCATTTCCATTTCTCTTAGTATCATCTTTGTCACTTGGTGAAACCCATAAAAATTTAGTGTGATCTTCATAAATGGTTATTTGAGTTGGTAGAAGGTGGTTTTATTTTATCCCCTAAAATACTCTAGGTCTAAGTAATCAAGTTGACACAGGTACTCTAGGTTGAACATTTAGTCAAGTATGCATGCAGATTACTTGAAGGGCATGGATGAAAATCCATAGAGGTAGATGAAGGATTAGGTCCTTCCCAAGTAGGAATATCTACTCATCTATTCTCTAGATTTCATTAGACAATATTGGTGAT
Organism: Wollemia nobilis; assembly: GCA_028583015.1. NCBI lineage: Eukaryota > Viridiplantae > Streptophyta > Pinopsida > Araucariales > Araucariaceae > Wollemia > Wollemia nobilis. Next base: position 31,415,740 of record JAQPPZ010000523.1, read on the forward strand.
TTGTGACAAGACCATGAAATACCTCATTTTGTATCTCAAAATAATAATTCTTGACTCCCTTAATGTGTTGATAAAGAATAATTAACTATGGACTAGGCTATAATTTATACTAATATTGTGATTAGACATAGTGAATAGGTAAAATGCATTACTATGTTATTTTAGATAGGTTTTATGTGATTTTGAGTTTAGTTTTATATTTAGTTATGATTATTTGGTTTATAATCATTAGAATAATAGAACCAGATAGAAAGATGATATCTTGCAGGCCTCTAAATGTTGATACGCCAAAAATTTCATAGTGCATCGAAATGGTCTTACACCAAAATAAGCCAAAATGCATCGAAATAGTCTTATGTCGAAATAAGCTAGAACACATTGGAATAGTCTTGCATCCAAATAAGCTAGAATGCATCAAAATGTGTAGAATGCATTGGAATGAGCTAGACTAGAATGAGCCAAAAAAGAAGGGCTCAAAAAAGATGGAAATGCAGCGTGAGATGGAGCTTGCATATGGGAAATAAATTGAAGACTTTTGTTTGGCACCCCTACAAAGTAGGCTAAAATTGTGTTGATAATTTCTCTTTAAATATAGGGATGAAATCATGTTAGTTTTAATAATTAAACATCCCTAAAAAGTAGATTAAAATTATGCTATTAATTTCTCCTTAAAAATAGGGCTAAAATTATGTTAGTTTCAATAATTCCTCCTCAAATCTTGGGCTAAAATTGTGTTGTAAGTTCTTCCTCAAATCTTAGGATAAAATTGTGAAGTTAGTTTCAAGATATGGAAAATTTTCCTCTCAAATATAAGGAGTGTAAAGTGCCACTTGACTTGTTCATGCTTATTTTTAGCAACTGGTTGAGATGCTCCCAAGATAAGGGCAAGGTGCCACTTGCCTTGTTCATGTTTATTGTTAGCAAGTGGTTGAGATGCTCCCAAGATAAGAGGAGTGTAAGGTGCCACTTGCCTTGTTCATGCTTATTGTTAGCAAGTGGTTGAGATACTCCCAAGATAAGAGGAGTGTAAGGTGCCACTTTCCTTGTTCATTCTTATTGCTAGCAAGTGGTTGAGATACTTCCAAGATAAGAGGAGTGTAAGGTGCCACTTGTCTTGCTCATGCTTATTGTTAGCAAGTGGTTGAGGAAGTGTAGGATGCTTCCAATAGTTTAGGAGTGTGTACGTATTATTTATGTCAATTATTAGAAATTGGTTATAGATATGTAGAGATATTTTCAATAAAGTAGGGGTATGGTTAGGTGTCACTTGTATAAAAAGGTGTGCCTAGCTTATGTATATTTTTTAGAGGAGGACAAGGAATAAAATAAAGAGAGGATGCATTTGGATTGAAGATTTTGTAAAGAGGTAATTTTCTCTTATTTGATTTTTGTTCTTTTCTCACTTGTATGTATTTTAATTATATTTTGAATTAATAATTACTTTCCATTGGGTTGAGGAGTAAGGGCCCACTCTATCAACATAATGGAAAGTATTATTTCTTGTATATATGTTTGTAAAATAATTAATGATTTTTATTTATTTATTTGTGGTCTTTTGTATATTATTTTAATTTGTAATTAATCTATAAATTATTTTTAATATTTTTTCTTGGGCTAGTTTTATGTAACTGCTAGATTATAATTTATTTTTTCAAAGTATGTGATTTAATTTCCTGCAAGTGTGATTTCAATTTTTGCAAGTGTGATTTCAGTTTTCACAAGTGTAATTTCAATTTTTGCAAGTGTGATTTAAAATTTTTACAAGCCTGATTTAAAATTTTTGCAAGAGTGATTTAAAATTTTTGCAAGTGTGATTTAAATTTTTTGCAAGCATGATTTTTATTTCAACAAATAGGAAACCTTAAAATATTTTATACCAAGACATGCTTCCTTGCTCTCTAGTGCATACAATCATTGGACGTAACCCTAGATTAACTAGATTAAAATGAGAGCATTAACAATACTCATCATTTTTGTCATTGTTGTTGGGGACATGGCGTTGCTAGAGAGTTTTAGTGGTCGTTCAACACTATCAATATTTGTTGAAAACAAATATCATTTTAATAAAATCATAGAGATGTATGATAAATCATATCTCCTTATCTTTATCAATTATGGTTGATCTATTATCACAAAAAAAATGTGATCCTATAACTATGTTATCATCATTAATGACCTAGTGAGACCAAGCACTAAACCACATCTCTTTGTTCATAGACCATACTGGTTATAGTTGATCTATTATTTTTCAATGAGTTTATATAGGTTTTTATGAGGGGTCCCAGTCCCCTCATACTAAGTGGGATTTGAACCTTGGACCTCTCAAAGAGAGGCCAAAGCCCTTACCACTATAGTAAGCTTACATCTATTATAGTTGATCTATCGTTTTTAATGAAAAATACTATATTTTATTAAACAAAAACCATATTACATAGTTGTGAGGACTTCCATATGTGGGTTGTAGCCTAGAAGTACCTCTATATAGACATTCCTATAATACCATGAAGGCTAAATGCATAATTAGAGAATAGAAAAAAATGCACAAAAAAACATTGCTACACCTAATCACTGAAAGACATATCAGAGGACTCCTTAGAATTGCAATAACACAAAAATATTGATTCATTTTCCTTGTATACTGAATATCCTCTCAAAAACACATTCGAGAGGCCTTCATTTCTAATAGTGATTGCAAATTCTTGTAGCTCCACCAGCTCATCATGCTAATCTCCATTGTTATTTGTCTTTCTTATCTCCACCTTCCCACGTAAATAGTGGTTCAAATAATTCCTAATCTTGATACACCAAGGCCTTCAATATTATTGTGTGTAAATTCTCCCTCCCCCTAGGAGTTTCCACATTGGTACTTATTCCTTTCCCATCATTGGGGTAATCCTATCAAAGCAAAACCTATAAGTCCATATAATATTCCCCCAGTTTTTTACCCTACCATAATCCCACCAATGATGACCTCTCTCTATTCCCCAATTAGCCAATCATTATGCAACTATCTTATTTTACCTCACCACATGGAATTTTTTTATCCACACTCTATTTTTAAACCCATAATATTTTCTAAGACCCATTGGACCCTCTATTCCATTTCCCTCTCCTCCTGCTTGTTCAACCTATTAATTAATACCTAAGAGTTAGAATCCACATCAATTCTTGAGTATCCTTACTTAAGAGACATGGCTAAGCCTTCATAGATAGCCATGGCCTTAGACACCATGTTGTTGTTCCTCCCAATGCATTTATGGAAGCCAAAAACCATCATCTCTTTGTGCATACGACCCACCCCTCTAATACCAAACTCCCTAAAATTGCTACAAGAAATGCCATGAGTGTTAACCTTAACTTAATCTATCAACAATGGCTTCCACTCCCCTCCCTTATCCAAAATTTTAGGAGGAAAGTTCCTTATTTGTGAGCTCCAATTCCATAAATATTGGGACTAAACCCACATAGGGATCACAATCCCAAGAAGATCTAATAACTCCTTATCTTTGGGTATAGCCTAAGAACCTTTAATTTCTCTTATAACCTCTCTATTATTGAGCAAAATTCTCAAGAGAATTGACTCCTTGGATGAGCACTCATCATGAAAAATACTCATGTTGTGATTCGACTTCACCTGCCACAAAGTGAAGGCCTTGAAACAATGGACTAGAAGGGTAAACTGCCCACCTTCCCCCTATAGTCCCATAGATCAAATAATTGCTCCAACAAGACATCACCAAGCTGAGGTAAATTAAACATCCTTTCACCTTGCTCCTAGATCCAACCAACAAAGGGACATTGAACAAAAAGGTGGTCAACATATTCTCCTACCCCATAATAGAGCACACACTATTCTAGTCCCACCAAGCCCCTCTTACAAAGATTATCCTAAGTCAAAATCCTATTTTGAATGGCTAACCAAATAAAAATATTGACTTTCGATTAGATACTTGAATTCCACACCTTCCAAATCGCTCTCCCCCTACCCAATCCCTCTGTGATCCAGTCGTATCTCTTATTGATACCATCCATTTTATTTTTCTACCCATCCCAAAGAGTCCTCCTCTTTTGATTGTGAGCACTGCCTTTGATCCAAAATAACCCTTAAAATATCCTTATCTTCTTTAGCTATTTATCTCCAAACTGAGAGGTCTTTCCACCTCCTCAAATCCACTCCTCCTTCATCTTCCTCCTAGAATTTCTTAACATAGATCCAATTTGCATTCTTAAAAACCTCTACAACATTACCCAAGTTTGAGAACTAGGAAGTAATTGATTTGTATTGATCCCATGCATCATCCCAAAATTTTACCTTTCTCCCATTTTTGACTTTCCAGAATAGCCCTACAGTAATAACATTACTAGCCTTTTTATTTGTAGTCCAAATTATGAACCCCCCATTAAAGGGGAGGCTATGAACTGGTTTTATCTCATCCCCATACTTCATAGATAGAAATTTTGGCTTAAGCTTAGACTAGTCCAGAATCCAAGTCCACAACAATTTAGTCGATAAAGCCAAGTTTTGATCAACCAATATATGAATACCCAAACCCCCTTTATTTACTTGGAGGCAGATCAAATCCCACTTTACCAAACTCTATTTCTTTTTCAATTTTGAGCCTCCCCAAAGAAAGTCCCTCAAAAGTCTATCAATCTCCTTAACATAGTGCGTAGGACCAATCATAGCCATAAATTGAAATACTGGAATAGCCAGCAACACTAATTTTTTCAGAGTCAATATTCCCCAACAAGAGCCATATATGGGTCCAATAATTTAACTTACATCAAATTTTATATATAATAGTCCTCCAATATTCCTTTCCAAGATGTCTTCCTGCCACTGGAAGCTGTTAGGAGGTAAAACTTAAGGGATTAATTATTGATAAAAATAGGTTACAATATATAGGCATAAGCCTATATTCAACACATGACACTTGTCAAGAGAAACTGACAAGTGTCAAGGTGAAGGCATAGTGCACTTTAACTCTAACATTCCCCCTTAAAGTGCACTATCCTAACTAAAGAAGAAACAAAACAAGTCAACATTAGGTAACATTCCCCCTTAATGTTGACTTCTCTAAAACAACCTATCATCCTCTCTTATTATTGATTTGGTCTAGGCTCGTGCTCTTTGCGCTTGGCTCTCCAACTGTGAATAATGCTAGATTCACTGTGTATACATCTCGGTCTGTTGCCTTAGGGTCAGCCACTATCACGGGTCTGTTGCCATTGGGTTAGCCGTCTAAGTGCCTTAGGGTCATCATGGGTGCCTCAGGGTCAGCCACTTCTGGGTCTGTTGCCTCTACAGGTCATCCTCAGAGGATGTTGCCTCTCGTAGGTCACTGACTAGATTCCAATCTAGAAGGTGTCGGTCTCAGCCAAAAATGCACCTTAATACAAATGAAAAATGAGCCATATAAGAGTGTCGGTCTCTACCGAAAATGCACTCAATACAATAAAATGAGCCATAGATCAAAATAGGAGGAGAGAAGAAGAAAAGAAGAGAATCTTCTGAAGTGTCTTCATCTGTAGTCTTTAGAAGTAGATTCAGAAAAAAAAAAAACCTCGGATAGAGTCTAGGGTGTCTTTGTCTGTAGTCCCTAGTATAAGTGTCCTTATGGTGACCATTTCATTCCACCGAAATGCATGGGTAACCAGCCGCTGTATTCGCCAAGTGTATAAAAAAAGTCACTAGGTACAAGGATCACATATGAAATTACCTTGGGAGTGTCGGGTACAACCGAGAGTGCACTCCAAGGGAGAAAAACTTTGAGGCTAAAAAACTCAATGGAAATAGCCTCAAAATTACAATATGACACCACCATTGTGTCCATCGTGGAAAAACATTTCCAACGACAATAAATACCCCTATATTTGACCATCAAAGGGGCTTTCATAATTTGTAAAAAACATCATGCCTCTAAGGCAGCAAAATAAACAACCTCGCTCAATGGCGGCATCGCTCTCAGGCGGAATAAAAAACAGTCTTAAAATTTCCCTTGCGGGGAATTACTTGTGCCATCTAGGCCTTCCACCTCCATGTAAAAAAAATACGGCCAGATGGGCCTTCTCACTTCCACTTTCCATGTGGAAAAAAAATGGAGGTTTACAAAAAATTTGTGTCCATAGAATAAAGTGGCTCTCAAAAAACTAAAGATAGCCTTACCACATCTTTAAATAAATTATTGCCCACATGATTTTTAGATAAATTACCCTCCCTATGTCTACGTTCAGATCGATGTGATATTAAAATAGTGAGTGGAACACAAACACGAACACGCCTCCCAATAATCAGTTCTCCTAGAACAAGATCATGATGGCCAATATCATGGCCACGTCCAGACGTTCCTAGAATTAGAAAATGGGTGTTTTAAATGACGAAAACGACGGCGTCTCAATCTTCGGTATCTGCATCAATCTCGAGTTTAACAGCAACTCCACTTTCTCAGCAGCTCCCCCTCCTTGACGGCATATCGGGCGTCGATGAAGACATCCGCTACACGAACAACATCACATTCAATTAACGTCACATCACAAATACATTGTGGCTAGCAGCTCTCCCTCCGTTAAAACTTTTTCCTCGATCATTGTGAGTGAAAATTCTATTTTCCAGGAATCAAACAGCAAAAGTTTGGCCTCATGAAATAGCAGAATCATCACGAAACCAATCTAAATCTCCTCCGCCTTGGAGCTCCACACGAAACGGCAGTCAACAGTAGGATTCCCCCTTAATTATGATAGTAATCTATGCATGATAACGGACTCCCGTAGATCATTGATGTCCTCATTTGTTTACATGTATTTCTATGGCGACATCGATGCCAACAGTACTCTTCGATGATCTCACCCACTGCACTAGCAACGCCACTGATTTCAGCCTCACTACGATTGGAAAAACACAGGCAATGTCCTCTGGAGAATACAGGCAGTTCCTTTAAAAAATCACAGGTAGCTTCCTCTAAAAAATCATAAGAAGCGTGACAGGCAGTGTCCTCTGGAAAACACAAGCAACCTCATTCACATTTAGGCCGTCGCCATCACGGATAAACACCACATCCTGACGAGAGCCCTACCACCACCATTGCAGACGAGGTTTTAGAGGAAAGGCATCGTAGCGATAATTTCATCAACGTGCTGCCCAGATCATTTTCGGGCACTGTTCCTTCAACGGGTAGATATAAAATCATTTTTATCACGCCGCTGACTGCAGTGTGTATCTCCAACCTCTCTCACCCCATCAAATTCTGGATTGAAAGTGTGCACCAGAATCTAGAGAGCGCCAGTTTTGGAGAGCACCGGTGGGCCATCGCCGCAAAAGTCTGTGAAGAGGAACGGGCAGAAATGGAATCCCACGGACGAGATCACGTTTCTCAAGTGCCTTGTTGCCTATTATGATCAAAGCCCTCTCATTACCTTACTCCATGAATTTGTCAATCAAAAAATAAGAGGAACAATAGATTAAAAAACAGATCTGTCAGTTGTCTCAAACTGCGATTCGTGCCATTCACCAAGCTCACTAATCGCTTTGCGATCGATATGCTAAGACTGGATCTAAAAAGACTACTACGTGTGGATAGAATATCATTGCATTTGGTTAAGATTAATGATGTCTGACCTTACATCTGTGAAATACATTTCCATTTTGGCTTGCAGTGAACTTTCACTTTCATCTGCGACTGGGGACAGTTTCCCTTTCTATGCATGGAGGATGGAAGCAGGCGCTGCAGCAACGGACGGTCTCATACAGGACCCATTGGCCGGGGTGTGTACGGCATTGTCTGCTCAGCAGCAAACTCAGAGACGATGAGGAAGTCTCAATGAAACACTTTAGCAAACGCAACAGCCTGCGGATACACCTTTTTCTCTGTACCCATCTCTCTGCTCCGTCTTCGGTCAGAGCAGTAATGTCTGCTGACACTGTAGTAGAAGCCTCCGAGCGTAGGTGTTGATGGCTTCGTTTAGTTGAATTACGGTGAGGATCCCCTGCCTCAAGTCAATGCTCCAAAGCTGAGACAACAAACCAATTGAATCTGCAGTGGATTTGGGCTCTCCCAAAATTACATGGCCCTTCCATTGTAAACATGCCCAGGTCATCAATGGCCGTACATCTGACCACTTTTCTCTGCCCGGGTTTTAATAGACAGTGCATTTGCTCCTCATAAATAAGGTAAATCTCCATAAACTCACGATCTACTTCTTTTTTTTTCACGTCGTTGCGGATGCAGCAAGTTGTAAAAAAATATATTGTCCTTCACAGATCTCAAAAACAACGTCCTTCAATATTGGAAGAAATTTTGGCTCTTCAGATCTAAAAAACTAAAAAAAAAATTCTTAAAAATGTTTCACAAATTTTAAAATTATTAACATCTGGTTTCTGATCCATCAAATGATGAAGAGCATACTCCCTTGGTAAAAAAATTTAAAAAATATAGAAAAAGAAAAAAAAATCGGGGGGAGGGAGGATTTCAATGAGGGAAATCCCCCCTCAAGGGGTTTCACAGGGCAGGGAAAGCCTGCTCTGATACCAAATGTCAGGAGGTAAAACTTAAGGGATTAATTATTGATAAAAATAGGTTACAATATATAGACATAAGCCTATATTCAACACATGACACTTGTCAAGAGAAACTGACAAGTGTCAAGGTGAAGGCATAGTGCATTTTAACTCTAACAGAAGCTTGAGGTATTTAAAGGGGACCAAGCCTTTCTTGAAATTTAAAATATTAAGGATATGAGTTTGCACCCTATTATCAACATTAAAAAATAAAACCTTAGACTTATCTTCATTTATAACTTGAATTGAATCTCTCTCGTGTATATCCAAACATATTTTAAATCCCTTGGCCTCCTTGATCTTTTCTATCCCCATACAAGAAAAATCATCCACAAACTACATATGCATTAGAGGCACGACCCCCTTAGACATTGCAAAACCTTTTATTTCTTGGGATTCCCTAGCTTTGTGGATAGTCCTACCTAGGGCTTCTACCTTAGTAATAAAAAATTAAGGAGATAGATGGTATCCCTATATCAGGCCTCTACTTACCCCAAATTGCTCCAATGAGACACAATTTATTAAGGCCAAGTAATCAGGATTGGAAAAGCAAGCTATCACCCAATCGATCCACCTTTCCTTGAATCCAAAATTTTGTAGAATCTTAATCATAAAACTCTAATCAACTTAATCATAGGATTTGGATATATCTAGTTTAATAAACATATTACCTTCCTTACTGAGTCTCATGGAGTGAGTATCTTCTTGTGCCATCTAGTTCATGATTTGTCTCCCTTGCACAAATCCATCCTACTCCTCAGATATAATGGCTGGTAAAACTACCTTCAAATGCTCTGCCAACACCTTAGAAATAATATTATATATACAATTACATTGGAAAATAGGATAAAACTCATCCAATGAGGAGACCCCATCCTTTTTCAAAATAAGAACAATAAAAGTACAATTAATATGTCTTAAGAAAAATTTAGATCTTTTGGCTTCTTCAAATACTTGTAGGATTTCCTTCCCCAACTCTTCGCACATAAATTGAAAGAATTCATTTTGAAAATCATTTGGTCTTAGAGTTTTTCCTTTTTCATCTCAAATAATACCCTTTTCACTTTCACCAAAGACACCTCTCTATCCAAGAACAAATAATGCTCGATCAATATATAGGGAGGAAGCAAGGAGGAACCTTCAAAAAAGATTAGATAAGTACCTCATTGCTTCCCCCTACATCTCACACTATGTCCTTACAACCTGCCCCTTTCCACAAGTAAGAGAATAAAATTAAAATCCCTTCTAGCCATGGTTGACTGATGAATTTTTTTTGTAATTCTATCCCCCTCCCTCAGCCAGGTGATTCTAGACTTTTATTTTTAGAAATCCCCCTCCTTTTTCTCCTATTCCTCCATATTCATCACTGACTCCATATCCTGGGTCAAGAGATCTCGATAAATACCTTATAAACGAATCCTCTTAGTCACCTACTTAAGAGCCCATACCACCTCTTGGGACTCTTGCTCAAATTTCCAAAAACTAGATGATTACATTCTTTTAACCTCTCTTTCACATAATGTAGCCTTTAAAAAATATAAACATCACAGTTCCAAATCTTGGGCATCCCTCCATCCACCATCTAAGGATAAAATCCTTGAAACCCTCATGGTCGAGCCAAGCAAGTTGAAACTAAAAAAAAAACTTGGTTTAATCCAACTCAAGATGTTAGGCAAGATTAGCCAATGATTAGATCCTACAAAAGAGAGAATATCTAAGCACAACACTATTCCTCTAGCTTCCCAGGAGTTGTCAACTAAAAAATGATCCAATCTTTCCTAGATATGGTCTAAGTTTAGTTTCCTATTACTCTAGGTGAACAAGCAACCTTTCAAAACCTTATATTTAAGACCTAACCTATCCATTTGGTCAATGAATAAATGACTTCCCACATCCAGGACTCTAGAGCCTTCCTACTTTCCTCCAATGAAGCAATAGCGTTAAATCCCCTCTAAATATTTGAAACATGTTAGAGTTAAAGTGCACTATGCCTTCACCTTGACACTTGTCAGTTTCTCTTGACAAGTGTCATGTGTTGAATATAGGCTTATGCCTATATATTGTAACCATTTTTATCAATAATATTAATCCCATTCAGTTAGAGACTAGAGAAAAGGAGCTTTCAAGATGCGCATAAATAAGTCGATGATGGAAACGTCCCCAACGTGTTGAACGTGGTGAAAGGAGTTTTTTTCATTATGTACAGTTGCCCTGTACCTATTACAGTTTTACGAGGTCATCAAGGAGTTCCAGATGGGACCTGTTGGTCCAAAATCTGCCACAGGAAAGGATTTTACAAGTGCACCCTAGACCTGGCCAACATTGAAAGGCTGGAAGCAAGAAATGGCTTCCAGACCAATCTCCAGAGTGGGCTGGTTCCCTTCACTATTCTAAACTTGGTTAAGATAAGGGTTACTGGAAAGAAATTGAAAAGGTTATAGAAAGAAATGGGAAAATATGGCCACAGGCCGAAGTGATGGGATCGGAAGATAACAGCAGGAAACTTAAAAATGCGACAACAACAAGTAACATAAGAAGTCAGCTCAATTCTCACACAACTGTATGTAGCAAATCTCTCCAATATTACACTCCAAAAATCATACTCTCACGGCAGCACTTAAATCCAAGATGCAGAATTTAAATACAACAACCATTAAGAAATACGAATACTATAAGAAATGCAACCTGATAGAAAAGAAAATCACTCATACAACCGTTGCTGAAAATCTGAAGCCAATACTTTTATTCCTGCAGATACAATTCCGGTTTCTAGCGAGAGAACTCTCCAACCACCCTTTCAAATGAAGCTTACATTGGTTTTTATAGAGGGCCATCCTCTTTGCAGCATTAAATATTTGAAACCGACTTCCTTGTGATCTACAATTATGCATTGGAAATTATGCACACGATCCCCTTAATTGCAGCCTTGGAGACCCACAAAATTGAATGCAATGTACATGTCAACTTCGAAGAACCACCTTCATTAAATTTGTTTTTTAAACATGTGCATGAAAAACCGTTAAAATGATCCACGACCAGCAGTTTCGAACCAAGAAAATCTTTAATTTTGGTGGCCTGGGTGCTCTTCGACCTTGACCGCATTGAAAATCCGCAAAGCATTTAATTCGGGGCAGCATTTAATCTTCGAAAATCGGAAAAACCTCCTTGGAACTCACAAAACTGCTTTGGGCCAACAATTTAAGCATTAATAATTAATAATAACAATAAATGTGGCAAAAATGCCAACATTCTTGGCGGCTCGCAGGGTATACAGCTCGCTGTATGCAAGAATCCAGGCCTGAATCCATTGGGCACAGAGTCATATTGGAACTGTAAACTAGCTGCGGTGGTACATGTCAGGGGACTGCTGCAATCATCTTCTGCTGAAAAAGCTGAAACTGAAAGAACCTGCATATGACTGGTTATGAAATGCGACAAATGGAATGCGATAGTGGAGTGAGCTCCTGCGATTGCGCAAGCGGTGAATGCAATGGAGTGATGACAATAATGAAATGATAGATTGACAAAGCAATGTGGTAGACACAATAACAGAATCTTCGCTGTACTACCATCTACAATGGATGGAATGAAAGTGAATGAACGGATGGAATGGAAATGGAAGTATGAAAAGTGTGGAATGAAAATGAACTAGACTGTAAAATAAATGCATAAAATGACAGAACTTAGAGGAAAGGGATAAGAAGGAACGAGAATAATAGGAATGGGGAAAAGAAACAACAGTCGTGGCTTGTTTCTTAACTGCAGAAGAAAAAGAAGTAAAAGAAGGAAGATGAAGAAGGGAAAGGAAGAAAAGGAGAGGAGAAAGAAGAAATTGCTAGAAAGCCACCAACTGCTGGGAGGAGAAAAACAAAGGAAAAACAAGCATCTACGGCTCGCAGGCAACAAGAGCCGAGATGAATAAATAAAAACAATACCTCTTTTTTTTTTTTCTACTCTTTCTATTTTTTTTTTTAAATATTATATACAATAGTTCACGACATGATTGGCATGTCGCCACCAGACACCTAGTCTCAGAGGGTTATCCGATAAATCTGCAATGTCTCGACCAGATCTGATCATACTTAAGTCGGTCCTTGAAATTGGGTCGGCTTCTTCCTGAAGTTCTCCATGTTTCGAGACAACGGCAAGTTATCATGCTTGTATACCAGTACCGACACAATTTACAAATAATGCAGAAAAGAAACCCCACCATCTTGAAGAGTTCTTTGAGTGTGGATTGAGAACAGGTTCCTCCAACTCTTGGATCTGATCACAGAAATTGTCCAGCAACAGTCCTTTCTTCAGGATCTCTGCAGACTCTACCTGTTGATCTGACATATTTAACAGGTTCTGACTAAATGCTTGTATGTCGTGCCCTGGGATACAAACAGGGTGCAAATATGTGACCTCCTTGTGCTCAGGTTCTGCCACTTGAATCTCTTCTTCTTCTTCGCTTATATCCTCTGGATCCATCTCCTTATGAAAACTGCAAGCAACCATATTGTTCATTGCCAGGAAATTTCTTGCATAGTCCAATCCTTGGCTTTGGATGAGATCTGTCCCTTGAGCTCCACACAACTGCATCTTAGGTTTCTACACAGTATAAGGGATCTGGCATGAAAAAGACTGCACGGGATGGACAGGAGCAACAACTATCGGAGAAAGTGATGGAGTTTCTCCCCACGGTAATTTTCTTGATAAGAGCAAAAGTTGTTCTGCTCGCACTGCTTCCTCAAAGATTTGTGGGAACCTTCGTTCACCTGATTGCAGCAAGAGGAGGCCTATGTCAGAATGGAAAGCTCGAACATAGAAGAGGTGGGCTTGGGTGGGTGATGGTCGGATCTTTTCCGGAATTCTCTTCCGACTTCTCAAGAATCGGACATTGAAGTCCGTGATGCTCTCTAGAGGTGCTCTCTTGATGTACATTAAAAAGCGATAGAGATCCAAAGAAGCGTAAAAGGGATCTTCGTCAAATCTTTCGATTAGTGCTCCCGCTAGATCATCCCATGAGTCGATGCTTTGACGCTTGAGCGATCTGTACCACTCGCAATGCCCTTCCTTCCAAAGACTGAACCAAAAGTCTGATCATGATATCCTCATGATTTATGACATGGATCATTGACAAAGTAGCAATATCTTCAACATGCGCCAGAGCCATGCCTTCGGTACCATCATATTTTGCCAGGGCCTTCAAGGCACCTTTGGGAATTTCATGCCGGATTTGGAGATTCAGAGGGCCAGGATCATCCCATCTAGGAAAAACCCTCGCCTTTGTGGCAGTGGTCTACGGGATCACGGCTATCGCCATTAAGTCAGAGTCGCCAGATGAACATTCTTTGAACTTTAAAAAAAATAGGCGTCCACGATCAAGAAATTCGGATCTTCAACTCAGCAAAGTCGCCAGATGAACTTACAAATCTCCGCTGTGAGGCCAAGACAGCTCATCAAAAATCTTGAGACCTCCGGGTGTTAAAAAAAAAATGTGGATCTTTTGAGACAGAAGAAGTCTGTCCCACCGGGCGTGCCAAAAATTGTTGGTCCAAAATCTGCCACAGGAAAGGATTTTACAAGTGCACCCTAGACCTGGCCAACATTGAAAGGCTGGAAGCAAGAAATGGCTTCCAGACCAATCTTCAGAGTGGGCTGGTTCCCTTCACTATTCTAAACTTGGTTAAGATAAGGGTTACTGGAAAGAAATTGAAAAGGTTACAGAAAGAAATGGGAAAATATGGCCACAGGCCGAAGTGATGGGATCAGAAGATAACAGTAGGAAACTTAAAAATGCGACAACAACAAGTAACATAAGAAGTCGACTCAATTCTCACACAAGCTGTATGTAGCAAATCTCTCCAATATTACACTCCAAAAATCATACTCTCACGGCAGCACTTAAATCCAAGATGCAGAATTTAAATACAACAACCATTAAGAAATACGAATACTATAAGAAATGCAACCTGACAGAAAAGAAAATCACTCATACAACCGTTGCTGAAAATCTGAAGCCAATACTTTTATTCCTGCAGATACAATTCCAGTTTCTAGCAGAGAACTCTCCAACCACCCTTTCAAATGAAGCTTACATTGGTTTTTATAGAGGGCCGTCCTCTTTGCAACATTAAATATTTGAAACCGACTTCCTTGTGATCTACAATTATGCATTGGAAATTATGCACACGATCCCCTTAATTGCAGCCTTGGAGACCCACAAAATTGAATGCAATGTACATGTCAACTTCGAAGAACCACCTTCATTAAATTTGTTTTTTAAACATGTGCATGAAAAACCGTTAAAATGATCCACGACCAGCAGTTTCGAACCAAGAAAATCTTTAATTTTGGTGGCATGGGTGCTCTTCGACCTTGACCGCATTGAAAATCCGCAAAGCATTTAATTCGGGGCAGCATTTAATCTTCGAAAATCGGAAAAACCTCCTCGGAACTCACAAAACTGCTTTGGGCCAACAATTTAAGCATTAATAATTAATAATAACAATAAATGTGGCAAAAATGCCAACAGGACCACTGTGTGTGATGAAGTCATTGGAGCTGATCCAGATTTGACTGCGTTAACACTCATGTGCGATAGCGGGAATCCTATGGAAGTCAGTTTGGTGCTACTTTTCTAAGTCGATTTTGGCGCTGATGAAGTCCCGATAGAAGTCATTTTTTATTATATATGGTTTTTTTGTCTTATTTGGGGAATGTTTTGCATAAAGTGAGTGAGTGGGACATTTTATTATTTAAGGGAATGAATTTTATTGATAGGGCACATTTTATAAAATGAAAGGGGGGCCACTTTATAGTTGTTTTTTAAAAACGATGAAAAGCATGACCCAAGGGCCATTTCCAATGGCGAACGTCCATTTCCTTTTAAAATACAATGCAATGGGGAAAGTGGAAGTGAAAGTGGAAGGCCCACATGGCTTCTTATTGTAATCTTTCATTTGAAAATTTCCCTACGTGGGAAACTTGAAAATTGTAGTCTGTTTTTTTTTCCGCCACAGTGCGATGCCAGGAATCTTCTATTTCTAAGGTTAATTGCTGCCTAGATAGGTATGCTGTTGTCTTCCCAGCAAGTTGAAGGCCCCATTTAGACACAAGTAAAGGGGTATTTATAGTCGTTGGAAACAATTTTCTGCGACAGACACAATGGTGGTGTCATATTGTAATTTTGAGGCTGTTTCAAATGAGTTTTTTAGCCTCAAAAGTTTTTTCTACCTTGGAGTGCACTTTCGGTTGTACCCGACACTCCCAAGGTAATTTCATATGTGATCCTTGTACCTAGTGATCTTTTCTATACACTTGGTGAATGCAGCGGCTGGTTACCCATGCATTTCGGTGGGATGACATGGTCACCATCCGTGGAAGTGGCTGACCCTGAGGCAACAGATCGAGATGTATACACAGTGAATCTAGCATTATTCATAGTTGGAGAGCCAAGCGCAAAGAGCACGAGCCTAGACAAAATCAGCAATAAGAGAGGATGATAGCTTCTTTTCCAGAAGTCAACATTAAGGGGGAATATTAGAGTTAAAGTGCACTATGCCTTCACCTTGACACTTGTCAGTTTCTCTTGACAAGTGTCATGTTTTGAATATAGGCTTATGCCTATATATTGTAACCATTTTTATCAATAAGATTAATCCCCTTCAGTTTAAGTCCCAAAAAAACATCTCCTTCCCTTTTTCTAAAATTACCTTCATTGCCCTCCACTGCTCCATATTTTCTTTTATATTAGTTAGAGCATAAAAGTTAACTACTTGAAAGAGAACCACATTTGAAAACAAATACCCTCTTATCTCCAAAATTCCTACAATTGCTACTACATCCACAACCTATATCTTCCTAGGATCCCACATACAAAGCAATCCTCTAGAATTACCCTTGGCAGTAATCGTTAAACTCAAAGCTTCCTTCCAAATTCTCTTGCAAACTATTGAGCTTCCTTCTAAACTCAATTTGGATTCTTAAATTAACAACAAATAAGTATGATACTATCTAAATCAAACACTTCACAACATTTTGCTTGGGTTTTCCCCCAAGCCCCTCACATTCCAAGAAATAATATTTACATGAGAAAGAATTAAAATGCAAAACAATAGTTCGCATAACCCCTGCTTCCACAAAATGCTCCCCTTTCTTATCTCTTTTGTCATTTTTTTATTTTCTTCCAACGACATGTTGTTTTACTCCTCGATGATTCCTCAGGGTGCTTTATGTAATCCCTAAGGGATTACTTCTCATTCCTCTCCTCCCATCCCCCTCAATCTTGATAGCTCTTTTCTCCCTCTTTGTATCATCCTCAACTACATCCATGGATCTCACTAGAATCAATTCCTCTAAGGGCTCAACCTCCTTATGAGTTCTAAAGTCTTCTTGAGTGCAAATCTCTATTGATGCATCACCCCCACTATAAGGGAATAACACAAAATCATCTTGAATAACCTACTCATGAGAGGGGGTATCCCCTCCACAACATCCAAATATAACTAAATTTTGAAAGGAACTTTCGAACGTTCCTTACCCTTCCAACCACCAACCTTCAATATTTTATTATTTATAACCACATGAAAACCATCCTCATCACCCACTTCCACACCTTTCCCTTGATGGGACTCCTCCACCTTCTACTTCATCTAAATATTCTTAGGATAACCCCTTGCTAGGTGACCATAAATATGACAATGTATACACTTGGAGGGGATCACCTCTTAGTCAAGAGCTTGAACTCTTACCACCTTCCCAATATAGATGTATATAAAATCTGGGAGAGGACTGGATATATGCAGCTCTACACAAATCCTAGCATAAGTATTTAACTTACTTCTCTTTGTAAGATAAAAGACCTAAACAAAGGTCCTTATGGCCTCACCAATATCTCTAAAAATCTCCTCCTTCCAAAGCTCCAAAGGCAAATAATGAAGTATTGTCTACATCGGGACAACTAAAAGTAGTTCCTCCATCGGATTGAACCCTGTGTGCCACAGTTTTATGTATAGCTTGCTTACCTCATGAAATAAGGGCCACCCTCAAAAATTTTATTTTGATCCTCCTTATCAAAAATAGCTAAAAAATACCCATTTGTAGAAAGAATAATGTCATACTTACCTTTAGATTTCCAGTATCGTGTTATCCATCCCTCAATACTTATCAAGTCTACCCTAATTGCAATGAATCTATAAATGAGGGTCTTGGATTGTAATAAAATTACCTTATTTACCACCACTATAGGCTACACCTTAATATGTGCTCACTTCTCCTTGTGATGAAGGCAATTGTTCATCCTTTCATCACCACCCACCGATGCTAAACCCACTGCACCAACCCAAGTTTTCTTTAGGGAATTGTACACTTTACAAAATATATCAGGGATAGACCTCGAAGAGCCCACAACCAACCCCTTAAAATTAAAAAATAGGTGGCCTTGGGGATCATCCCCTCTCCCTCCATCAATAGTCTTTGTAGAAAATTTTAAAATTTCCTTTCGCCTCTATTTGTTAAATTTTTTAAACAAGATACTTCCATTGCTTCTTTATTCATCATCTCCAAAAAATATTCATCTCACAATATAGATACCACTCCTTTGCATATATCCCATTCCTCTGCTCAGATCCTGCTCCTCTACTCAGATCCTGCTTCTCTACTCAGATCCTACTCCTTTACTTAGATTCCACTTAGATCATGCTCCTCTACTCAGATCCCATCTTGATCTATTGTTACCTCTTAAAAAAAATATATTTTTCTTGGGGTGGTCCTAAAAGTTGTTTTTTTGTCAAATTCTTGATTTGTGACACTAAGATGATTCTACTATTTTTAAGGAAATAAGGGGAAGGCTAAAAGAAAATTTTACATAAGAATACTTATTTTGTTAAGGAGCAAGTTACAATATTAGATCTCTTAAATATTGATAGTTTTTGCTTTCATTTGTTAAATTAGAATGCATAAATAGTTTTCTTTCATGTTAAATTAGAATGCATGAATAGTTTTCTTTTATGTTAAATATTCATGAATATATTTAGAAATAAAAATAGATGATTTATTAATCAAAACCCCCCATGAGCCATAGGAAATAAGCATCAATGTTAAGAGGTTGAACAAAAAAATGAATTGGCCATAGTTGAGACAAACATAGGAGAAAGCTCTAGAAGAAAATAACTATCACCAAATTTTGAATCTTTAGAGCTTCAAAATTATGAGGAACAATTGAATGGTTTTTCCTTGCCAACTCCATACAAGATACTGTCTTCCCATGATTGTAAGAAAATCTATAATATTCATTAGGAGAACATTATGGAAGGAGGATAATATAACACAAACATTGTCGTACATAATAGCAATGAAGCTAAAAATTTTATATGTTCAATTTGGTTAGATCTTGAGGTAGAAGCCCCTATGAAGAACATTTCACCATCTCCATTATTAAATTTTAGGGGAATTACATCGAAATATCCTAACCAATATTTGTTCGAATTCAAGATACTTTGTCATCCATGATTAAAATTATTCTCATATACTCCTAAAGCCTTAACTACAACAAGCTAAGAAACCTCTATTCTTTACATAACCTATGGCTAAATGATAGTAGATAGACATCAACTACCTACACTTCGAAAACTTAAAAACATAAATAAATCTACACATTGTGTAAAAGGTCTCTTCCCATACAAGTGCTCAAAAATAATCCACAAGAATGTGCATAGGAAAAGACTATGCAAGAATTGACCTAGGAAATTGCATAGTAATCTACATAGAAGATAATGCTGAAAAAGACTGTGTGAGAAACTATGCTAAGAAAACTATGCAAAAATCTATGTGGAGAATTGCATAGGAATGTGTGTAGAAAAATACTGTGCAAGAATCTACATAAGAATGTGTGTAGGAAACTACACAAGAATGTGCATAGGAAAATACTACACAAGAATTGGTATAGAAAATTGCGTAGGAATCTAGGTAGAAAATTGTGCTAAAAAAATAGTGTAGAAAAGTGGAAAGCACCAAAAAATGATAGTCGCGTTAGGAGTGACAAAAAAATACAAGGCATTTGTGTGCCTAAAAATAACTGTATTTGCATAAAAAATATATCTCGGTTGTGAAATTCCTTTACAAACACAATCGAGATAGAAGATGATTGACAACCTCTTCTAAAAAAAAGATTTTAGTGGTGAAAACCTCATTGAGGCACTACTAGACCAAGGCTTGCATGAAAATTGATTTTAGGTACACTTATCTTGAAAAAAAATACTCGGTTGTGAAAATCCCTTGTGGATGCAATCAGGCTAGAAGATTATTAATAACTAGAAATGATAATAGGTTTACACAAGCCAATTACCAATGACAACTCCATCATTGTTGCAAGAGTCTTTCTTTTATGGCCAACTTCATGATGCCAATGTTTAAGGCTACCTTGGAGGAGAATCAATCCATCTACAATAATAAGGTATGTATTTTTCTTTTCATTAATTTCTAGTTTTAATATTATGTATAATTAAATCTAGTCCACATTAAACATACAACATATTTTATTCATGCAACCCTGGTGACTTGCATTCGATCCTCGTGTGGAGCCATCGATCGCCCCAATATGGCTAAATCTCTTTACTCTCTTGCTTGAGTTTTTGAGAGAGGATATCCTTGGGATGATTGGTAACCTCCTAGGTACATATATAGGAAGATCATGAGAAAAAGTAGAGGCAGGATCAACATCATATGCAAGGATATGTGCGGATATGGACCTGGAAAAGCCACTCCTAACAAAAATTGAATTGTGAGTGGGAAGAAATATATGGAAACAACAAGTGGATTATGAATTGATTCCTTTTAGGTGCATAAATTACCGTGAGTATGGGCATATGGTAAGAAACTACCCTAAAATAGGGAGAGAGGAGATGGATCAACTTAAAACTAATCCTAAAAACCCTCCCCCATAGAAAGAAAATGATGAAGTATTTCAAATAGTAACAAGAGTCCAAAGAAATAATTATCAAGCAAGACGCAAAAATCCAACTAAAGCAAGAAAAATGAACCAACGCCCATATTAGAGGGCATATTCTAATAAATATGAAATCCTTAAATTAGATGATCCAATGGAAGGACAAGAGGATTCAGAGGTGGAACCGGTCAATGACAAGATCCAACAACAAGAAAGAGAACAACAAATCCATCGGGAGTACACCCCCATCCCACAGGAGATAAACCTCTCCCAAATTATAATTGATAAATATTTTAAAATTGGGGAGAGTCAAGAAAATCAGAAGAATATGACACAACCACAAGAATTAGAGAAATCTAGGCCCCAAAAAATTGACTTGTTAGGGGCTTGGGAAGAGCAACAACAAACATAAGAGATATCTATATTTCAATAAAATGATATGGTAGGGGCAATGATAGTGCATTTACAAAATCAAAATCCATCAAAAGATATCATTATGGGAGTGGTTGAGAAAAATTGAGAGAAGCTAACACTAGGAATCAAACAGATAGAGAAGCTACCAAAGAATACAAGTTCACAAAGGGTGCGAAGAAAATTAAATAAGGATAAAATACAACAACAAGGAGAACAAATTAGAGAATTTGGATTGGTGAAAAACATTGCCAAATTCTACAATACAAACCCGAAATGATTATAAACACATGGAATGTAAGGGGTTTAAATAGCCACCCTAGATAATTGGTTGTTAAGAAAATGATTTTAGAAAATAACCCAAATGTGGTTTTGTTACATGAAACTAGAACTTCCTTAGAATTTATGGAAAATATTACCAAGAAATGTTGGGGGTAGGCAGATTTTATAGCCCAAGCCTCTCAAGTATTTTCAGGAGGAATAGCTACTTTATGGAATAAAAACTACTTCCAATTGATGGACTCAACTTCAGCCAAAGGAATCCTCATGACCAGACTTAGGGAGAGGGACTCTGGGTTGGTTTGGATGATAATTTTTTTTATGGCATGATAGAGGTGCGAGATCAAAAAATCCAATGGAAGGTAGTACAATAGTTGAGGGAAACCCATCAAAAAGACTTTTGGATAGTGGGAGGGGATCTCAATGCTAAAATATCAATGCAAGATCAAGGAGGTTTGACCCATATCAATGAGAAGGATAGGCATTTTCTGGATCAACCAGAGTACCTAGATTTGATTGACATATCCCCACCAAGATGTAGCAACACATGGACTAATAAGAGAAAAGGAGCATTCACAATTAAATCTAGATTAGATAGGTTTCTTGTGGGGGAGAAAGTCTTCATCCTTTGGCACTGTAAATCATAAATTTTGAGCCGATTAGCATCTGATCATTTTTGGTATCTATCTACATAGGGAAAAAGCCTTAGGTCAAGAATCATCCTTTTAGATTTAAGACTTTTTGGCTCCAAAATAATGACTTGTCAGAGCTAATAAAACAATGGTGGGAATAAGGAAAACCAGAACACGGGACAACATAATTTTAGCTTCACTCCAGATTAAATTTTATCAAAGGCAAATTTAAAAAATGGAGTAAACTTCATCGAACAAATTTACAGCAATAGAGAGCAAATATTTTAGTTCGAGTGCAAGAAATAGCAAAAAGGATCCGCTTAGAACCTATCTCTGAAGAGCTTCTCCACAAAGAAAGTCTTTTGATGTAAGAGGAAGAATATTTAGACAAGAAAGAGGAACCCTACTAGAGGTAACGAGCAAGAATAATCTAGTTGCAAGAAGGAGATATGAATACAAATTTTTTCCATCACTCAGCCAAAATATGTAATCACTATAATTGTGTTTATGCCTTATCCACAGGGGATGGAAATAGGGAAACTACTACCCTAGGTATGCAAGAAACTGCAAATAAATACTTTTTAACTTTATTTACTGCAAATCCACACCTTTTCACCCAGCACCAAGACAAAATTTTAGAAAGCATACTGATGTTAATTTCACATAAACAAAATGAGAAGCTCTTAAGAGATATTAGAGGAAGAAGTTAAAAAAAATAGTTTTTGATATGCAGACAGGGAAGGCCCTAGGTCCAGATGGATTTAAAATAGAGTTTTATATATCTTATTGGGATATAATTGCAAAGGATGTAACCCAAGCAGTAGAAGAAGTCAGGACTAGTGAAAGAATCCTTAAAGCCTTGAATCACACCTTTTTGGCTCTCATCCCAAAAGGTGGAGATATGGAAAATCTTACTAACTATAGACCAATTGTTATAAGATCATAAGCAAATTGATGGCAAATAGGTTGAAACAAATCTTACCAGGGTTAATCTCTAGAACAAGGAGAATTTGTGCAGGTAGAGAAATTATAGATGGAGTTGTGATAGCACAAGAAACCATTTATGAGATTTGCCAAAAGGGAAACAAAGATATGTTCCTTAAGATATATTTTTACAAGATATATGACAAAGTATGTTGGGAATTTTTATTCCAAATACTGCAAAAATTTAGTTTTAGTGAAGAATGGATAAAACAAATTATAGAATGCATCTCTAAAATTTTCTTTCTCAGTGCTCATAAATGGTAATCCATCCCAACTATTCAAAGCTTCCAGAGGAATCCAGCAAGGGGATCCACTTTCACCATTTTTGTTCATCATTTTTGTGAAGGGCTTGGAAAGACTCATACAAAAGAGGAAAGTAGAGAATACCATTTCAGGGATAAGGATAAGTGAGAACATAAATATTACTGACCTCCAATTTGTGGATGACACAGGAATGTGGGGGGAAGAAACAATAAGAGAAGCAACCAATATCAAAAAAATGCTCGAGTGCTACATAGTGGCTATTGGACAACTACTAAATGAAGAAAAATCAATAGTGATTTTATTTAATGTGATAAAAAAATTAAGAGAATGGATAATCCAAATCCTTAGTCTTAGAGGTATTACTACCCTTAGAATATTTGGGTATCCCCTTAATAGAAGGGCTAAAAAATAAATATTTGAAATCAATAAGAGACAAAATTCACTCGAAACTTTTGCATTGGACCTATAGGTGGTTAAGTTTTGGAGGAAGAGTAATATTGTTTAAATCAAATTTACAAGCAATTCTAGTGTATAAATTCTCCATTTTGACTGCCCCAAAGAGCATCCTAAAATATTTGGATGAGATGATGAGACACTTTCTTTGGTCTAGAGTGTAGGGTGACCACACAAGGGCACTAGTCAGTTGGGACAAGGTTTGCAAGCCTAAGGAAGTTAGAGGTTTGGAAATTAGAACAATAATTACAAACAACGAAGCTCTAACATCCAAGTTGTATTGGAGATGGCTAACTCATCCTGACCAACTCTGGAGCAAAGTATTAAAAGTTAAATACTATCCCTCACAAAATACAAAAGATCTTCCTCGTATTCTAGTATCAGGAGAGGGATCAGAGACCTAGAAATTTCTAAAGAAAGGAGCATCATTTATCAAAGAAGGGTTATATTGGAAAGTGGGATATGACAAAACTACTATATTGTGGGAAGATTCTTGGGAACATTTCCCTCCCATAATTGGTAAGTACCCTAACTTAATAGGACTGAAGGAAAAATTTCATAGGAAAGGGTAGAATCTCATAAGCAACTATTTTAAAATGCCATATCAACTACAGGACAATATTAGTCAGTGGCAAGTCCCAGAGGAGTTGAGGGAAGAATGGACTGAGGAGAAAAGAGAACTGAAAGAAATCTTGGATAGATGAAAGTGGCCAAGGAGTAATGGACTTGATCAACTTGGTTGGGGACATACCAAATTAGAAATTTATACTGTCAAATAAGGTTATAGAAAGATTATCCAAAACACTCAAATTGGTCCAAAGCCCCCTTGGTTGCAATTATAGCAACTCAAAGGATGACCAAAGATGAATTGCTTTATGTGGTTGGTTGCAAATAACAATATTATGATTCAAGATAACATGAGGAGACATAGATTTATTAGACCCAACTGGTGTGTAATGTGTCACCAAGAGGAGGAAACAATGGGCTGCCTCCTTTTTTTTGTGTCCATATGCCTAAATAGTCTGGAGTTTGTGGTATAGTATTTTTTGTCAATAAAAAAGATCCATTCTCACTGAGAATAACTTTTGGGACTATTGGAAGACCAATAGATTCAAATCAAAGACCTTGAAGATAACTTGGGATTTGGGTTTGGGTTTCATCTGCTGGCAAATTTCGTTGGAATGTAATAACATGATTTTTAATGAGGAATTTAGACCAGAGGAAAGAATCTTGGGTATTCTATTTAGAAAAATTTTAGAGACAGTGCAGGCTAAAACCCAAGAGGGATCTCAGATGGCAGAGGATGAAGCAGATATATGAATACAACTCCAAAAATAACTATAAGATGAAAACTAAGAAAGGAATAATAAGAATAGAAAGAGGGCTTTATAGAATCAGGATGAAGTCTATGTATTTAAAAGGAAATGGTAAATGGAACACCTTTAGGGGTCATCCAACAGGGACTAAAACTTCTAAAAGTTGGACAGTCAAAGGAACAAAGTTGTGCCGCATTTTGAGCCTTGCCAAGAAAGGCAGGTTATGGATAGTAAATGTATAATTTGAGTTTTTTTCAATAAAATTTTTACTTTTTCTCAAAAAAACTTATTTTTCTAATAGTGGTTTCAAAGCCATCGTGAGTGATCCTGGATTGCACCATGTTAATTAAAATAGTTGCAGGGAGGAAGACGATTTGGAGAGCGATTGTTGATTTTTGGAGGAAGGATTGCAAGTTTGAAGGAGGAGAGATTACTAATTGTTGGATGAAGGATTATAATTTTGGAGAAGGATAAAGAAGCATCTAGAAGTGAATATTGAACATGAGGCTAGAAACCAACTGAAAGCTAAACAAACACAACAGTAAAAGAATTGGAAGAGAGGATTATTGATTGGAGAATGTGATTGGAGGAAAAACAATGAGGATGCAGAAGAGGATGAAGATTGAGCAACATTATGAAGTAGTGAAGAATCTAAAGCAAAAAACGCTACAAACACACCAGATACAAGCATTGAAGCCTATGATGTTGAAGTATAGACGTTTGGTACTATTAGAGTTAGACAAGCATTGAAGCCTAAGACCTACGAACGTTAGGAAGAGAGATTCATGTCATATTCTACTACACTGGAGCTTGTTAGAGAATAAATCATAGAGAGTTAATGCCTAAGTATAGAACTTAAAGGTGATTGGGTGTCAAAGTAATACCCTGATGGGAGTTACTTCTGGATATGTTATTGTATGTATGAAACATTGGAGTTAACAATGCCATATAAAGGTAAATTATGACCTTTGCATTAATTGATATTTGGGCATGCACGTTTGAAGGATGTTAATTTAATTTTGGAATGAATTAGTTTGAAGTGATAAAAATATAAAAATGTATTGATTTTTTAAAGTGATTGATTGGGAACTATAAGGAATTGATTAGTTATTTAATTAGAGAATTAAATTAAAGATTGAAGAAGAATTTGATGAATTAATGATTGAAGGGAACAAATTAAAATTGAAGGAATTAAATTGATTTTATTTAATTAATGACTAGAAGAAATAAATTAAATTGATGATTTATTGAACAGAAGATATAATAAGGAAAATTAATTGTTGATTTTATGAATGATGAATTAAGAAGAAACTGATGAATTAATGATTCAAGGTGAATAGATTAAACATTTGAAAATAAATTATTGATTATTTGAAATTAGGAGCTATAAGAAAATTTTAAATTTTAAAAATTTGATAAATTGAATTGGAGGAATTAAATTGATTGATTGAAGAATTGAATTATTGTGAAGGGAGATATAAGAAGTAAGAATTTGAAATTGATTTGATATTTGAATGAATTGATTGAAATTTGAAATTGCATTGATTGAATTAAAAAATTGAAGATTGATTGAAGAAAAGAAGTGATTGAAGAAAAATTTGAATTGAAATTGAAATTGAATTAATTGAATTAAAATTTTGGAGATAGAAGGGGTTCTACAAATACTTGGATAAAATTGATATTCCACATCGAAGGAAATAAAAAAAAGTTTTTTTTTTGTGAAACTCATCATGTCAACTAAGAAAAGGAAGCAAAGGAAAACATAAATTTAACATGGAGAGAAATAAAAGCATCATTTACAAGTCATCTCTAAAAACACTACTAAAGGAAAAAAACATGGATCAAAGGAATTAATGGAACATCTACAATCCTTTCAAAAAGAAGCTAAAATTATAGTTCTTTTGATAATTAAACATTGCATACATGTTTTGTTTAAGGATACTAATGACTTCAATATATGGAAATCAGTATGCAATGGAGTAGTCACTCTCAATATTCTTAAAACAAAAATATCAAGAACAATTGAAGAATCAAGAAATATATCTATAGTGAAAGATGCAAATGATATTTTTTCAAAGCCCACAAAGGTCCATACAAAATGTTAAAAAGGAAATTGCACTCACAATATGAACAAGTGTAAAGCTTGTAGTAGATATGGACATAAAGCAAAACATTGTTGGGATCTTTATCATTGTAAAAATTTTGGGGGCAGTAATCATTCACAAAAGAATTGTTGGGACAAAGAAAATAATGATCACAAATGGAAAGTGTAAAAAGAATATTGATGATGGCACTAGACGAACATCTTCGAAAAATCATTACAAAATCAACCACAAAAATAGTTTGAACTACAACCAATATTAGAGATAGATCAAAATCAAATTTTATTCCAAAAGCAGTATAGAAACTAAAGCCGAAGAATGAAGACAATAATTAGATATTGAAGTAAAGAAGCTTTCATACAAAATAATGTAATATGGGGGATGTTGTAGGTATTACATTATTTGGTGTTATTGTAAATATTTAGATTAGGGTGTGAGTTTGATTTTATAAAGTGTGTTTCAAGTTAGTAGGAGTGAGCATGTGTCATGTAATTAAGTGTGTGAGATATCTAGTTAGAAAGTGAAGTGTTTTGAGTAATGTGTCAAGTTTAGAAGTAGGAAGTTATATACAACCATGGAATTTTCTTGTCTTTATGTAATATGTGGGACTTATTATGTAAGAAAGGAATATGAAGAGTCAAGTTCTCTCGTGAGTTTGAGGAGAGCAAAGAACAAGAGTCATGTAATGTGAAGAGTCTCATGTATCTTTATATTAGAGATAAATCCATGTAAAATGTAACTTGAAGAAGCTTTGCTTTATGCATTGCTTGAGTTTTATCAATAAATATTTCAGTGTGATTTATGTGAGATTGATGTTCATTTGATATATGATTGATATTGATGTGATTTATTGATCCTGGAATTATTTAACATGTGAGAATAGTATTATTTTCCTAACATTAACATAATAAAAACAATACATAAGAGTATGGCAATATGTTAGTACTTTAAAAAATGTACTAGATTCAACTTTTTTGAAATATATTGCTTTGTGGCTTTTTCTTCTTTTTGAATAGCAATCTTGTGATCTCCAAGATACTTTTTGGATAATTGTTCTTTGAAAATTTGAATGTCAATATATAACTTCTTTTAAAAAAAAAATAAAGATGATTCTCAATTGGAATAAAATTTCAAAACATTAAATTCAAATATTTCAAGCCAACAAAAGTTATGGAGATATTGCATTCATAGATAAAAAATATAACTAAAAATAAAAACATCAAAAGCTATGAGGTCCTCAAAAGTGATCCAGTAATAAAAAATACAAAAGCATTAACTAAGGCTATAAAAATAATCTTCCTTAGACAAGAATACAAACAACTAATTAGTACTAAATACATCCATCTTACCTTAGATTTATGGTGCTCCAAAGTTCATAGAGTATGCATGCCATTGATTCCCATTGTTTATACAAAGATCTCATCAATCTATGTATTGGAAAATTTGTTAGCCAAAAATTGAAACCTCTAATAGGTAATTTATCATCCATTGTTAAGGACTCAACATATATAGTATAAAAAATAGCAATAAAAGAGTTTAGAAGCATGACATTCTAGTTAGTTTTGATGTGGTATCATTACTCACCAAGATCCCATTTAATGAAGCTATAGAAGTATTGAGAAAAAAATCAAATCCAAATTAGTGGAGCTTTGTCTAAGATCAACCTCCTTTAGCTTTTGAGGCAAAATTTATTAGCATACAAAAGGAGGACCTATGAGTTCTACACTATCTCCTATTATTATAAATTTATTTATGGAAGACTAAGAAGAGGGAATTAGACTCATACTATTAAACCATGTTGGTGAAAGAGATTTGTTAATGATATTTTTTCAAGTTGGCCACATGGAAAAAATGAACTAGGCAATATATTGGATCATCTTAATGGCCCTTTAAAGAATATTTAATTCACCATAACTATAGAAGACAAAGGGTTCCTCTCATTTTTTTATATATTAGTTATAAAAAAGTAGATGGAACCTTAGCACATAGTGTCTAAAGAAAAAGATTCATACAAACTTATACCATTAGGTAGATTCCCATCATCATCAAGCTCAAAGGTAAATAATATTGAATATATTATTCATTAGAGCACATAGGGTCTTATTTAAGGAACACATAAAGGAAGAGAGAGCACATCTACTAAATGTACTAAAATAATTTTATTATCAGAAAATGATATTTTTTTATCATCTTAATGGTCTTTTAAAAAATATTTAATTCACCATAAAGCTAGAAGACCAAGGGGTCCTTCAATTTTTAAATATATTGATTATAAAAAGCAAATGAGACCTTACCACATAGCGTGTGTAGAAAATATACGTACAAAGTTATACCTCAAGTATATTTCCATCATCATCCAGCTCAAAAGTAGACAATGTTGAATAAATTATTCATTAGAGAACATAGGGTCTTGGATAAGGAACACATAGAGGAAGTGGTATGAATCAAAGTTTAAAATGTAAACTTTATTATTTTTTTAAGGAAAAATTACAAGTTTATATAGGCATCAACTATGCCAAAATTACAATATTTGCAATATCTTCTAGATTGCAATGTGAACTGTAAGTATAAACTAACTCCCAAAATAACTTAACTATTAGCTAACCTCAACTAACTTTTGGTAATCAAACCGGTCTAGATACAGGTTTTCTAAGTCTACAACGCCCTAGGCCTGCTGCCAAGCATTGAATACCCAAAGGAAAGGGATGTCCTCCGTGGTAATCTCCAGTAGGGCTGGTTCCAAAAATAAAATGGGAGATTGGGGATAAGGGATAGAAATATACTAAAAGAGATGAGAAATTATGAAAAGGAATGGGAAATGACTGAAAGCTAGAAAAGAGGGGTGATGGACCGGAAGCATGATAAACAGCTTAGTTACTTGAACCAACAACAATCAAAACAATTTACCTTTAACAGAAACCAGTATAAAATCCTTAAAACTATGTAAACTCTAGCAAGTATTCTAGGGACTAGTACTCTATCAACAACAAAATCTAGAAAATAGAATTAAATTGTATAACAAAGTAACTAATTTAATAGAAATCATAGAATAGAAGTCATACACAGAGATTGAGAACTTGAACCAGAGCCAAAAGCCTTTATTTTGAAAGCAGATTTCAAATACAGAGCTGCTTTTCTAGTAGAAGTTATCCATCTAAATTACAAAAAAGAAGCGAGATTTTATAGAAGAAATCTGCTGCTTTAAGGTATTAATACCTAACCACCCTCGACATGGGTAGATTCAATTCTGATAACAACTAAAAACAGTCAGTATTTTGCCTTACAAATAACTTAGTATTAAAAACAGAAGGTTTCGATACCAACTTGAACAGTCAATCTGGCGTTATAGCTAACTTGTTTTCAAAGTTAGAAAGTTCCAGTAATGATCCACAAATGGGAGGTCTAAAATGTAGCAGGGGAGCGGTGCAACCACAAAATGCTGAATAGGTTTGGTCTTCTCTTTTCCAATTCTTCTTACTTGATTTTATATTTAGAGTGAATAAATTCTCCCATGTGGAGCGCTTTCCACTTAAGCACTCCCATGTGGAGCGCTTTCCACTTAAGCGCTCCCATGTGGAGCACTTTTTACCAAAGCACTCCCTTGTGGAGCACTTTCCACTTAAGCACTCCCTTGTGAAGTGCTTTCCACTTAAGCGCTCCCATGTGGAGTGCTTTTCACCAAAGTGCTCCCTTGTGGAGCGTTTCCACTTAAGCACTCCCATGTGGAATGCTTTTCACCAAAGTGCTCCCTTGTGGAGCGCTTTCCACATAAGCGCTCCCTTGTGGAGTGCTTTCCACTTAAGCACTCCCTTGTGGAGTGTTTTCCACTTAATCACTCCTATGTGGAGCGCTTTTCACCAAAGCGCTCCCTTGTGGAGAGCTTTCACCATTTCTTCTTACACTTAGCCATTTTACCAACTTTCACTCTTTGGCTCTTGGCGTTGTTTGAACACATTTTTTATTTTCAAAGGAAACTTACCTAAGTCAAGAAAAAGTGGGAATTATAGCTATATGGAAAGAAATATTTTTTGAGTGCCAAGGAGGAATTTATTAGTGGATTGCCCATGCTAAAACATTTACAATTTTGCATGCAACAAATCAGGAAAGATATAGAAACGTAGAAAAAGTACAGATAAGATAAGAAACCAAGAAATACATTGCATACAATTTTTTTAGAAGAGACAGTTAGTGGAAGCGCGATAATATAATAACACTTTACCCATTTTTAATGGGAAGAAAAGAATTTTTACAATGAATGATTCCAAACTGTAAAAAAACAAAAATAGCAATAGTGTGACAAAATTAGCAACACTAATAAACATAACAAACAATTAGCTAACATTTTACACAGGAAAATGAAATATGATAAATCCTATGAATCTAATTAATAAAATAATATAATAACTCCCATGCTAAGGTTTACAATTATAATATGCCCTATCAATCCTCATCGTCCCTCCTAATAGAAGCATTGGACTCCAATGCTTTCAAAAGAGAAGGAAAATCTTGAGACAGATGATGGTGAGATATTCAATAGGCCTAATATGGAAGGTGACCTTATTTTGTGATAAGGTAGGAAGTATTAGAACCTTGGTGGGTACTACACAAGTAATGTTGAGAAATCCAATATGCTTGATGTGGTACTACCCTTCCAAATCAGGCGAGTCTTGCTATTGAAGATATGATCAATAGGAAGTGAAAATTATATATATTGGACTACGAAGTAGTCCATGGAATCTACTAAAAGAAAGATAAACCAAAATATGACATGAAACATGGAAGAGATAATAATAACTCCAAAGTTGGAGTACCCATTCAATTCCCATGATCGAAATAATAAATCCAAATCATGACCTATACTATGAAAGGTTGATGGAATCAAAGAAAGGGCTATGGTCTTGAACTAAATTCTTCTTCTAAAATAGTCTCTACATGTCAAATTGAAGATGGTATATTTCTTGAACAAATCCAAAAAAGAATAAAAATACCTAAAATAGAACTTGCATGAATTTAAAAACCTAAGATCGTGTTTTAATAGTGAGCAAAGATCTAAAACTATGAAGGAAAGAAGCAAAAACCCAAATCCTTTTTCTAGGATTAGAAAGAATTCATAAGTTTGATCCAAACTTCAAAACAAAGAATGCAAATCTAATGCAATATGAACATAGGTCGTTCAGAAGAATCTACTAACTGGGTGATATTCTACTTGTATTTTAAAGAACATGGCTACAATTTATTTTGTCTAGCGCATGCAAAGATCTCATCCTAATAGGTACAAAAAAATATGAGGATAGCTGGAAAGAGACACAATAAATTTAAAAATCATGTGAATTGTGGAACATGATGGCATTTCTCCCTCCCATAAAGATCTAGGACATATATTTGTCCATGGTTTTCTTATTGTCTTCTATGTAAGGCATGTACTTAATGACGATGATATGGTTAGGGTGTTCATTGGGTCTATACAAGATGTTGTTGATGGAAACCATGTCATAAACAATGTTGCTCTTAGTAACTTCCTTAGAGTAAAAAGTTTACGGTGCTAACAAATTCATTCGAATGTTGTTTTCCAAATGGTTGTAACTCACGATAGTAAAGGCTTGATATCAATACCCATAAATAAATCCATGAACATAGACTTTAACTTTGTTTGTTCACTCTTAAAGTCATCTCCTCTGATTAGACTATTCTTTTCTATGGCCAAGTTGATTAGAACTAGAACGAAGGTATTTTTGGGAATGTCATTGGCAAGGGTCCTTGCCATAGCGACACTCTACACTTGTTTGAAAGACAAAGGATCACCAGATTTGGTAAAGAAAGAGGGTTCTAGGTCTACCAAATTTAGTAGCTCTACTACTTCCTTATCATAGAAATGACATTGGTGACTTCTACGTTGAGATCAAACTTGTTATAAAAATATGATACGATGAAGTTGTTGATGATGATTCCAACGACAAAGAAGTAACCTTAGGTGTTGGCGAGCACCCAAGCTTTGTAGTTCATTATGATGTACCAGATGACGCTAGAAAATTTGTCATCTAGTTTGATAGTGGGTGCACTAAGCAATGAAAGAATAAAAAACAAGAGTGATGGTGGCAAAAGTGGGAATGAAAGCAAAAATTCAAACCCGTGATGTCTTTCTGGACTACAACAATGCCTACAAATCCAAATTCTATTGGAATAGAAATAAATGATGTCAAAACTGCTAAGAGCATCAAACTTATCAAATATTCTATGGCTCTGTGTTGTTATATTGTAAATATTGTTTGGTTAAGCGTAGCTTTGACAGTGATGCGGCTATGCAAACATACATATGATATCGCCTACTTCTCACAACGAGAGTAGATTCTTGCAAACACAAATAGAAAAACCTACCTTGCCTTTGTCTCCTACATTTAACGTATAAATGACATCAAAGGTTGCTCTAGAAACTCTCTATGTCTAGTGGATGTATGAGTTGATAGCAGGATATTGTTGGAAATATGAGCAAGTTTTGTTGCCACTGATGTCAAACAGGTTAATGTTCTCTAGTGGTTTTTAGCAAGGCAAAGGAGAAGGTCTAATATTATAATATTTAATATTATAATATCTAGGGTTGATTCATGGAATTTAAATGCAAGAAGGTGTCACCTTATAAGAGCCTTAAAAAATCCATGTGGCAATTTGAAAGGTTAAGAGTATAATTATTTAATTTTAAATAATTTAACCTTAAGGTTAAAATTTAAAATTAAATAATATTTAATTTAAGGCCCAAAGTTATTTTATTAAAATTAGAATTTTAATAAATTTGAATTGCTTTCCACCGACATTGGAGAAACCTTTGGATTGCATATATATAATGCCAAAACCTTTGGCATTACCTTATCCTTGCTAATGATTTTAAAGCTAGTGCAAAGAGAAAGGTTCATGTGAAATTCACATGTGTTTTAGCACCAAGAAGAGGACAAGGTTTTGTGGCCAGAGAAATATTCTTGAAGCCCCTATAGCCTAGTTGGAAACCAGAGGCTGCGTTAGAGCATTCAGGGAATGCTAGACGTAGGTTCAAACAGTGTGCACTCTGGTTTGCTGAAGAGGAGGATCATTTTCATTTGTGATGTGCAAGGAGGAGGAAGTCAAAGGCATCTTGACGCATTTTTGGTTCATGTGGAGCCACACAACACAGTTGGTGGGCGTGAGCACTGCAAAAGTGCTTGGAGGAGAGCCATTGGTGGCTCGAATCCCGCCAAGGCCTTTTGGGCAGAATAATATAGGTATGCTCTTTGTTTGGTGGTTGACTTTGCATGCAAAAAATTAAAGGGGGAAAATAATTTTTATTTTCCAAAGGTCTTATTTTAATTAATTTTTTTGCATAATTATTTAGGTTTATAAGTAATAGAAGGGAGTTAAAAGGGGCATGCAAAACTTTAATTTTTATGTTGAATTTTTAAGTGGTCAAGAAGTTATAAGGTAGTAAGAAAATTTATTATTTTTGAGATTGAGGGTTGTTGAATATTATATTAAAGTTGGAGATTATAAAGTGTATTTGAGTGTTATTATTTTTGTATTGAGAAATATTTTTGAGGAGTATTTTTGTCATCTAACCCTTGAGATTGGCAAAGAGGTTGATTGTGTTTGAGGTAGGTTTTTGAGGTCTACTCTTCATCAAGTAAAAAGGTATGGGCACATTCTTCCTTGGTTGAAGTAATTGATTGATTGAGGTTTTATGAAACAAGGTGGAGTGAAAAGGATTGTTGAATAAGCATTGTTGAGTTTGATTGTTAAAGGTTTTTTTGGAATGATATTTGATGCTATAAACCTTGTTTGATTAGCATTGTTGGAAATATTGAGTGAGCCTTCATGTGTATGGTTAGGGTTTGTAAGAGAACATGAGTATCATTATTATGTGAAGTTGTAAACTATCTTGAACTAGGGTTTGTGAAATATCATGAGTATCATTGTTATGTGAGATTGTTGATAAGCATTGTTGGAAATGTTGGACATTTTGAGTAGATGAGTGGTCATTGATGTCAAAAGTCAGTTTCAGTGAGCAGTGCAAGGAGAAGCAGTTCCGCAATCAGTGCAAAAAGGAGAGTCCACTTCTAGTTGGTCAGATCCGGTTCCAGGTAGTCAGATGTGGTCCAAAGTGCAAAGAAGAGGCCCAAGCAAATAATATTATAATATTAAAAAGGAAATTTAAATTAATTATAAATTAATTAATATAATTTTATTATAAATTAATTTATTAATTAATTTAATTAACTTCAAAGTTACTTAAGTTAATTATAATTTAATTTTTAATTTAATTATAAATTAATTTATATTAATTTAAATAACCCTAAAGAGGGTTATAAGGTTAAAATAAAAATCGAATTTGAAATTCGATTTAAGCGCCGACGTTTATGGCACAAGGCATTGTGTATAAATGGTGGCAAAACCTTTGCCTTACTCCCCAATGCTATCGATCGAATTTCCTAAGCCCAAAGTGTAGTGCACAAAAAGGAAAAGAGTTTCCATGTTTTTGAAAGGTCTTCGATGGTAGAGGGTTAATAAATAGGAGCGAAGCTCCTCTTACCACGCATAGCACTGTGTAGCATAGTTGGCAATGGTGGATAGTGCTAAGTCGTGTGGCAGGCAAGGTGTGCAGGGTTCGAATCCCGTCGAGTTCATTTTGCAAGGAAGAGAGGGCATTTTCATTTTGAGCAACGCCGAACGAAGGGATAAAGGGAGGCTTGTGCCTTCCCTTCCCATGGGAGCGCTTAGCCCACGTGGTGGGCTAGCGCCTTGATAAGGCGCTCGACGGGAGTGGTCTCATGTTCGAAACCCACCGAGGCCTTTTGGTAGTGTTCAAAGGTATGCACTGATGTCATTTGTGTTGGTCGCTTGATTATTTTGGATGTGCTAAGGTTGAGAAAAATAAAATATTTTTGATGGTTTATGAAGTTTAATTTTTGCCTGAATTAATTTGGATATTGAGTATTTTGAGGGAGATAAAAGGGTAGGCAAATATTATTTTGAAAGTTTAATTTTTGGAGATTGATTAATTAAAGTTGGAGATTATAAGGAGCAATTGAGTAATTATTTTTATGTGTGATTTGATGATTGCTAATTTCAAGAAGGAGTAATAAGGTGTATTTGAGTTTGATTATTTTTGTAATTGAGAAATATTTTGAGAGAGTGTTAGTGTGATATTTTATCATCTAACCATTGAAATTGGCAAAGAAGAAAATTGTGATTGAGATAGGTTTTTAAGGGCACTTCTACATAAAAAAAAAGGTATGGGCACATCTTCCTAGTGAGTGATTGTTGAATGTTGTGAATGCTAAGTTGGAGTGAAAAGGATTGTTTGATAAGCATTGTTGTTGAAGTGATTGGTTGAGTGAAGAACTTGAACTAGGGTTTGCAAAGATCATGAGTATCATTGTTATGTGAGATTATTTGATAAGCATTATTGGAAATAAGTGAGAGGTCATAGAAGTAAATATTTCATTGAGTGATTGGTTGAGTAGAGTTGGTTGAGCCTAGTCAAGTGGAAGTGTTGAAGTGATAGTTCAAGTTTTGTGAAACAAATTGTTCTATATTCTAAATTGATTTGAAAAAGGTTATGAGATAAAAAAATGATTGAGCATTTTTGTGAGATTGAAGCATATTGAGTCTCTAACAATTCTCTATATATTTCTATGAGATTGGACAAGTTCTAGTGAGGACTTGTTGAGCAGATTTGAGGTAAGTCTTTGAGAAGACTTGTGGATAGATTTGTGTGAGCTTTTGTGGAAGCTTACTAAAATAATTGAGGATAGATTTTGAGGATAGATTTGAGGATAGAGTTTGGTGCAGATTTGAGGACAGGTTTGTGCCAGACCAGAGACAAAGATTGAGCAGATTTGTACTAGACCGAAGGACTATGTTTAGTGCAGATTTGAGATAGAGCTTTGGAGGTGATAGAGTATAGAGGATGATAGTCTCCAGTGGATAGAGATCCATTAGCTAGGGTAGTGAGGATAGGTCTTCTGAGTGGGGATAGGAGTCTTCAGTGGATAGAGATCCATTAGCCAATGTAGTGGAGGCAGTAGTTCTTCTAGAAGATCATCAGCTAGAGCTAGAGGAGAAAGGAGTTCTCCTATGGATAGAGATCCATAAACTTGATTAGGGGATTGGTGTCTCCTTTGGACAGAGGTCCATAAACATTGTAATAGGGAAAGGATTCCCAAGAGAATTTATTTGAGAAAATTTTATAAGGAATATTTTCTCCGTGGAGTAGCCCACATTGGGTGAACCATGTTAAATCATGTCTCTCATGTGTGTGATGCTTTGTGTGATGTTTACTACTTTAATATTGTTGATGTTATCATATGGATTGAAAAGCAAAAAGTTTTATCTTATACTATTCACCCCCCTCTCAATATAAGCACATGTTCTTCAATTGGTATTAGAGTGGGTCTCTCCATGAAAAGACTAACAACTTGGAGGAGGATCCATCAGAAACACACATGACTTCAAAAAATGAAGAAGAGACCATGTTTGATATAAAAGAGGAATTATTTACTACTCTCAGAAATTTGGAAAGAATTAGAGAGAAGAACTCAAGCTTGAAGGAACAAATTCAAGAGGATGAAGAAGCAAGGATGGAACTTCTACAAAGTCTCACAGAACTCAAGATAAAGGTAGAAGAGGGAAAGAAAATTGAGCAGGATATGATAGATCTATTAAGAGCAAGAGAAACAGAATGTGAAATATTGGAAGAAAAAATTGTTTATCTAAGGAATGAAGTTGAAAGGACCAAGGTACTACAAGATATAGAGTATGGGAAACAGAAAGAGGAGTCAAGTCTTCAAGAAGTAGAAACTTCAAACAAAGATAGGCAAGTAAAGGATACTTCAAAAGGAAAAGATATCAGAAAGGAAGAAAGCAAAGAAGAACCTTGGATGAGAGTTAATCACAAAGGGAGAAGCACTCAACCACAATCTCAAAGGCATCCAAATAGGTTACATAATTTCTTCCATGGTCATTGTTTTTCTTGTAACAAATATGGTCATAGAGTTGTACATTGTATTGGTCATGCAAGAAATAATGTCAATAGAAATTTCAATTCTTTTGCACCTCTTATGGATAATGATATTATATGTTACAAATGCAATAATTTTGGGCACAAGGCTAGATGGTGTAAAATGATACTTCCTGAGTCTAGTAAAAGAAAAACAATTTCAACAACTAGGAAAGAGGAAAGGGGGAATGTAAAGGCTAGATCAATGTTAGTTCAAACAACCCTTCATGCTCAGGATAAAGAAGAACAATGGTATCTTGATAGTGGTTGCTCTAGACACATGACAGGAGACAAAGACAAATTCATTGTACTAAAAGAAACCAATAGAGGATCAATAAGTTTTGGTGATAATGGATCAACAAAGATTGGTGGAAGAGGAACTTTGAGTCTAGATAATGGGAAAACAAGAACAAAAAATGTGTTATATGTCAAAGGGTTAAAACATAATCTGCTAAGTGTAAGTCAACTTTGTGATCAAGGTCATATGGTTACATTTCACCCAGATAGGTGTGAGATAAGAAAATCAGAAACTAGAAAAGTCATTGCAAATGCAAGAAGAACTCCAAACAATCTATACATGCTTAGTGAGATCAAAGGGGAAAAGTGCTTTCTATCACAAGAAGATGAGAGTTGGTTGTGGCATAGAAGATTGGGTCACTTGAATTTTGACAACATAGTCAACATAAGCAATAAGCAGGTTGTCAGAGATTTACCCAAGCTAAAAAGGCCACAAAACACAATATGTGCACCTTGTCAACATGGAAAGCAAACTAGAACAAGATTTAAATCAAAGGGATATATGTCATCTGAGCCATTAAGTCTAATACATACTGATCTATGTGGTCCTACCAGAACACAGAGTATTCAGGGTGAGAGTTACTTCATATTGTTTATAGATGATTACTCCAGAATGGTTTGGGTAGCTTTCCTGAAAGATAAGTTAGAAGCATTTGAAAAATTCAAAGCATTTAAAGAACTGGTTGAAAATGAAACTGGCAAGAGGATTAAGTGTTTGAGATCTGACAGAGGAGGAGAATTTACCTCAAATGAATTTGTAGATTTTTGTGAACAACATGGAATCAAGAGAGAATACTCAACCGCAAGAACTCCTCAACAAAATGGAGTAGTTGAAAGGAAAAATAGAACCATTGAGAATATGGCTAGAGCTATGTTAAATGAGTCCAAAATTTTAGATGGATTTTGGAGGGAAGTAGTCAACACAATAGTATATATAATCACTAGGGCTCAAATGAGGGTAAACCATCACAAGACTCCATATGAGCTTTGGAAAGGAAGATCGACCATTGTAAAACACTTCAAGGTTTTTGGAAGCAAGTGCTACATAAGATGAGAAGAGCAAAACTTAGGCAAGTTTGATCCAAGATGTGATGAGGGAATTTTTCTTGGTTATTCCACTAAGAGTAAAGCTTATAGATGCTTCAACAAGAGAACACACACTATTGTAGAAAGTATAAATGTAACAATTGATGAGAAGATAGATTCAAGAGAACCAGTTCAACAAATTGTGTATCAGGAAGATGGAAGTTGTCAAGAAGAGTTTCATGAGGAATCAGATGAAGAAGAAGAAGAAACACAAAGACTTCTTCCTAAAACTCCATCCAGGTATGTACAGAAGCATCATCCAAAAGATCTAATCATTGGGAATCCAGATGAAAGACAGACAAGGAGAAGGATAATAA
The DNA here is from genome assembly GCA_028583015.1 of Wollemia nobilis. Taxonomy (NCBI): domain Eukaryota; kingdom Viridiplantae; phylum Streptophyta; class Pinopsida; order Araucariales; family Araucariaceae; genus Wollemia; species Wollemia nobilis. The sequence continues at coordinate 31,455,387 of JAQPPZ010000523.1, forward strand.
CACCATCTCAACAAGCAAATTTTTCTTTGCTATCTAAGATTGAGCCAAAGGACTTCAATCAGGCAAGTGAAGATGAGTTCTAGATTAAGGCAATGGATGAGGAATTAGATCAGATAGAGAAAAGCAAGACTTGGGAACTTGTTCCATGACCAAAGGACAAAAATGTGATCGACACAAAATGGGTATTCAGAAACAAGTTAAATGAATATGGACAGGTAGTCAAGAATAAAGCAAGGTTAGTATGCAAAGGTTATGCACAAGTAGAGGGAATTGACTTTGATGAGACATTTGCTCCAGTTGCATGACTTGAAGCCATAAGAATGTTCTTAGCCTTCTCAAGTTTTAAAAACTTCAAGGTATATCAGATGGATGTTAAGTCAACATTTCTAAATGGTGTTCTAGAAGAAGAAGTCTATATTGAACAACCAGAGGGATTCATATTAACAGATAAACCAGATCATGTATGCAGATTGAAAAAGGTATTGTATGGTCTAAAGTAGGCTCCTAGAGCATGGTACTCAAGATTGGATAAGTATCTTCAGGAATAGGGATTCAGAAAAGGAATAGCGGACAACAACTTATACATAAAAAATGAAGGGAATAATCTACTAATTGTGGTTGTTTATGTTGATGACATCATTTTTGGGGGAAACAATGATAAGATGTGTAAAGAATTTGCAAAGAACATGCAAAATGAATTTGAGATGTCTATGCTTGGTGAGTTGTCCTTCTTTCTTGGACTTCAGATTTCACAATCAGAGAAAGGAGTATTTCTTTCACAAACCAAGTATATAAAAGAGATGCTAAAGAAATTCAAGTTAGAATATTGTAAACCAGTAAGTACCCCCATGGTTACAGGATGCAAGTTAAGTAAGGATGATGAATCTCTAGAGGTAGATCAGAGATTATACAGATCTATGATTGGCAGCTTGTTGTATGTTACAGCTACAAGACCAGACATAGTGCAATCAGTGGGATTAGTGGTAAGGTTTTAGGTAGCACCTAAGGAAACACATGTGGTAGCAGTAAAGAGAATTCTTAGGTATCTAAAAGGGACTATGGATTTTGGGCTCTGGTATCCCAAAAGTGATAGTTTCACACTCACAATGTATACAGATGCAGATTGGGCTAGCATTGATGACAGAAAAAGCACAAGTGGAGGAGCATTCTTTCTTGGAGACTATTTAGTCTCTTGGCTGAGTAAGAAGCAGGCTTCAGTATCCTTATCTACAGTAGAAGTAGAATATATTGCAGTAGTAGCCAGTTGTACATAGGTATTATGGATGAAGTGAACTCTAGAAGACTTCAAGATAAAACATGATCATCCTATTCCCATATTATGTGATAATACAAGTGCTATAAGTATCTCAAAGAATCCAGTGATGCACTCCAGGACAAAGCACATTTTGATCAAGTATCATTTTCTGAGAGAATAGGTGATAGATAAACAAGTCAGGTTGGAATATGTTACTACAAAGGAGCAGATAGCAGACATCTTCACTAAGCCACTTTCAAAGGAGACCTTTGAGTATCTTCGAGGAAAACTAAGAGTAATACTCCCACCCCAGAATTAACCACCTCAAGAGGAGGTGGGGGAGGGGCTAAGCTAAGAGACTCATTCTTAGCCCTGAGCCCCAAAGGTGACCCTTTGCCATTGATGTCAAAGGGGAGATATTTGAGTAAGGGGGAGAGATTTGATTTAAGAAGAGAGCATTGAGTCAAGGGGAGCAGTTTTCCAAGGGGAGCAGGACAGAAAAAGGTTAAGGAAATTTGAAAAGATAATTGGGTTGCCATCAATGACAAAGGGGGATATTGTTGGACATTTTGAGTAGATGAGTTGTCATTGATGTCAAGAGTGAGTGGTCATTGATGTCAAGAGTAACTTTCAAGGAGAAGGAGTTTCACAATTAGTGCAAAAAGGAGAGTCCACTTCTAATTGGTCAGATCCGGTTCCAGGTAGTCAGATGTGGTCCAAAGTGCAAAGAAGAGGCCCAAGAAAATAATATTATAATATTTTATTATAATATTAAAAAGGAAATTTAAATTAATTATAAATTAATTAATATAATTTTATTATAAATTAATTTATTAATTAATTTAATTAACTTCAAAGTTATTTAAGTTAATTATATTATTTTAATTTAATTATAAATTAATTTATATTAATTTAAATAACCCTAAAGAGGGTTATAAGGTTAAAATAAAAATTGAATTTAAAATTTGATTTAAGCGCTGATGTTTATGGACATGAAGCATCATGTATAAATGGTGGCAAAAACCTTTGCCTTACTCCCCAATAATCTATCGATCAAATTATAAGCTCCAAAGTATTATGCGCAAAAAAAAAGATTTCATTTTTAAAGTCTTCATGGTAAGAGATAAATAAGAGTGAGACTTCTTCACCTCCAACTTGTGTAGTAGTTGGAATTGATAGTGCTAAGTCTGTGGAGAAGGTGTAGGGTTCAAATCCTATCAAGTTTATTTTGCAAGGTAGTGAGAGGGCATTTTTTTTGAGCAACGTCGAACGAAGGGATAAAGGGAGGCTTGTGCCTTCCCTTCCTTGTGGAAGCGCTTAGCCCATGTGGTGGGCTAGCACCTTGATAAGGCGCTCGATAGGAGTGGTCTCATGTTCGAAACCCATCGAGGCCTTTTGGTAGTGTCAAAGGTATGCATTGATGTCATTTGTGTTGGTCACTTGATTATTTCGGATGTGCTAAGGTTGAGAAAAATAAAATATTTTTGATGGTTTATAAAGTTTAATTTTTGCCTAAATTAATTTGGATATTGAGTATTTGAGGGAGATAAAAGGGTAGGCAAATATTATTTTGAAAGTTTAATTTTTGGAGGTTGATTAATTAAAGTTGGAGATTATAAGGAGCAATTGAGTAATTATTTTTATGTATGATTTGATGATTGCTAATTTCAAGGAGTAATAAGGTGTATTTGAGTTTGATTATTTTTGTAATTGAGAAATATTTTGAGAGAGTGTTAGTGTGATATTTTGTCATCTAACCATTGAAATTGGCAAAGAAGAAAATTGTGATTGAGATAGGTTTTGAAGGGCACTTCTACATCAAACAAAAGGTATGGGCACATCTTCCTAGTGAGTGATTGTTGAATGTTGTGAATGCTAAGTTGGAGTGAAAAGGATTGTTTGATAAGCATTATTGTTGAAGTGATTGGTTGAGTGAAGAACTTGAACTAGGGTTTGAAAGATCATGAGTATCATTGTTATGTGAGATTATTTGATAAGCATTGTTGGAAATAAGTGAGTGTTCATATTCTTGACTAGTTTGTGAAAGGATTATTTCATTGAGTGATTGGTTGAGTAGAGTTGATTGAGCCTAGTCAAGTGGAAGTGTTGAAGTGATAGTTCAAGTTATATGAAACAAATTGTTCTATATTCTAAATTGATTTGAGAAAGAGGTTGAGTGTTTGTATGAAACAAAATGATCTCTAACAATTCTCTATTTAAAGAAAGATTGAAAGTGATTGAGCATTATGGTGAATGATGAAGCATATTGAGTCTCTAACAATTCTCTATATGTTTCTATGAGATTGAACAAGTTCTAGTGAGGACTTGTTGAGCAGATTTGAGGTAAGTCTTTGAGAAGACTTGTGGATAGATTTGTGTGAGATTTTGTGGAAGCTTACAATATAGATTTGAGGAAAGAGTTTGAATATAGATTTGAGGATAGAGTTTTGGTGTATATTTGAGGATAGGTTTGTGCTAGACCAGAGACAGAGATTGAGCAGATTTGTACTAGATCGAAGGACTATGTTTAGTGCAGATTTGAGACAAAGCTTTGGAGGTGGTAGAGTATAGAGGATGATAGTCTCCAGTGGATAGAGATCCATTAGCCAAGGTAGTGAGGACAGGTCTTCTGAGTGGGGACAGGAGTCTTCAGTGGATAGAGATCCATCAGCCAGTGCAATGGAGGCAGTAGTTCTTCTAGAAGATCACCAACCAGAGCAGAGGAGAAAGGAGTTCTCCTATGGATAGAGATCCATGAACTTGATTAGGGGATTGGTGTCTCCTTTGGACAGAGGTCCATAAACATTGTAATAGGGAAAGGATTCCCAAGAGAATTTATTTGAGAAAATTTTATAAGGAATATTTTCTCCGTGGAGTAGCCCACATTGGGTGAACCACGTTAAATCATGTCTCTCATGTGTGTGATGCTTTGTGTGATGTTTACTACTTTAATATTGTTGATGTTATCATATGGATTGAAAAGCAAAAAGTTTTATCTTATACTGTTCACCCCCCTCTCAAGTATAAGCACATGTTCTTCAATTGGTATCAGAGCGGGTCTCTCCGTGAGAAGACTAATAACTTGGAGGAGGATCCATCAGAAACACACATGACTTCAAAAAATGAATAAGTGACCATGTTTGATATAAAATAGGAATTCTTTACTGCTATTATAAAGTTAGAAAGAATTAGAGAGAAGAACTCAAGATTGAAGGAACAAATTCAAGAGGATGAAGAAGCAAGGATGGAACTTCTACAAAGTCTCACAGAACTCAAGATAAAGGTAGAAGAGGGAAAGAAAATTGAGCAGGATGTGATGGATCTATTAAGAGAAAGAGAAAGAGAAAGAGAATGTGAAATATTGAAAACAAAATTTTTTATCTAAAGAATGAGGTTGAAATTACCAAGGTAGTACAAGATATAGAGTATGAGAAACTGAAACAGGAGTCAAGTCTTCAAGAAGCAAAAACATCAAACAAAGATAGGTAAGTAAAGGATACTTCAAAAGAAAAAGACATAGGAAAGGAAGAAATCAAAGAAGAACCTTGGATAAGAGTTAATAACAAAGGGAGAAGCACTCAACCACAATCTCAAAGGCATCCGAATAGGTTACATAATTTCTTCTATGGTCATTATTTTTCTTGTAACAAATATGGTCATAGAGTTGTACATTGTATTGGTCATGCAAGAAACAATGTCAATAGAAATTTCAATTCTTTTGCACCTCTTATGGATAATGATATTATATGTTACAAATGCAATAATTATGGGCACAAGGCTAGATGGTGTAAAATGATACTTCTCGAGTCTAGTAAAAGAAAAATAATTTCAACAATTAGGAAAGAGGAAAGGAGGAATGTAAAGGCTAGATCAATGTTAGTTCAAACAACCCTTCATGCTCAGGATGAAGAAGAACAATGGTATCTTGATAGTGGTTGTTTTAGACACATGACAAGAGACAAATACAAATTCATTGTACTCAAAGAATCCAATAGAGGATCAGTAAGTTTTGGTGATAATGGATCATAAAATATTCGTGGAAGAGGAACTTTGAGTTTAGATAATGGGAAATCAAGAACAGAAAACGTGTTGTATGTCAAAGGGTTAAAACATTATTTGCTAAGTGTAAGTCAACTTTATGATCAAGATCATATGGTTACATTTCACCCAGATAGGTGTGAAATAAGAAAATCAAAAACTAGAAAGGTCATTGCAAATGCAATAAGATATCCAAACAATATTTACATGCTTAATGAGATCAAAGGGGAAAAGTGTTTTCTATCACAAGAAGATGAGAGTTTGTTGTGGCATAGAATATTGGGTCTGTATCGCTCCAAATTATTTGCACCCTTACCTTCAGGCTAAAGGATCCGCACCTGAAAGGGGGATGCGAGAAGGATGGGACGGTACCTCAGACTGAGAGGCCCTTTGAAGGTCCTGCCTCTCAGGGGAGAGGTATTAAGGTGATTTTTCAACGGATGGTGGGGTTCACCAAGGAAATTTTGAATGGTAGTCTCCACGCCTAGGTTGGGAATGTGTTTGATGTGTTCAGTTTTAGCTTGATCATTCAATTCCTAGGTTTGGCCAAATGAATCTAAGATAAGCTATATGAAATGCTGATTATATGAATACAAAAAATAGAATTAAACAGAAAATACAGGAAATATACTAGATTAGAAAATCCATACCTGATCCGGATGTCTGATGGAGGTTCTAATTTTTGAAGCAGTCCAGATCGTCTGGAATTTGACAGGATCGTCTCTAATCTGACAGGATCGTCCCTGATCTACTGATCTGACAAGATTGTCTCTAATTTGACAAGATCATCTCTAATCTGACGATATCATCTCTAATTTGACGAGATCGTCTCTAATTTGACGAGATCGTCTGACGAATTCGTCAGAGACCTGTAATTGCAGAAATGGATACCAAGAACAAAAAATACAATTGCAAAAGCAAGGGAAAATGATAGAAATGAAAGTATGAATGCTAGAATGACAACTTTAGATAACAAATTAAGTAAAATGCATTGTTTTAATGACTAAATTTGACTCTATCATGCATCTATGCTACGTGAGGTGAACTCCAAGATGCAAAATAGTAATAAGTCTAACTAATGCAAAGCAAAACAGTAGATAATGGACAGAGAACGCAAACTCAGGGCATGGATTTGCCCCCAACGTTGGCTGCAGTCGAAATCGTCTACAAAATACATAATCATCTTGAATTATGGCGTGATCATCCGAGATCATACAGGATCGTCTGCGACGATCTGAACTTGCTCTGGCTAAAGAATAATGCGGTTCCTGTAAGAAAATTTAAAAAGGAGACAAAGACAATAACGAAACAAGGAATACTAGTGCATGCAGAACTTGGTGTTCAAAAAATTTCAGCCAGGGGTATGTCAAGGGGAGGGCCTAAGATTAAATAGGCATAGGAAGGAGGTTGGGAGGTTGGAGATCATCCTAATTTGGGAGATCTCCAATGGGGGAAGTCTCTAACCGCACAGACACGCTTTTGCCCCGGTTAGAGACGCCATTGAAACATAAGCTAATTATGAAAAATCAGTTTTGGGATGAAATCGTCTGGACGTTCTTCTCCAGACGAATTCGTCCGATCTGAGGTGATATCATCTGATCGACGATGATATCATCCAACGGTCACAACAAATCCTAAAAATGGCATGGAAAACAAGGAAAGCGATTTAACAGGCGGTTCGGGGTTAAAATTTGAATTTGAATTATTACTGAAGTAATTTTAATTATTTGCTAAGGGTTACTGCGCCAATTTTAGGGTGCTACATTTTGCCCCCTCTTTAGCAAATTTTCTGAAGAAAATGCGTTAAAGACGAGTTTTTCCCGTTTTACAAGAAAGCAAAAATTTATTCTCATTTTTAGGCGACGATTCTAGGTCGAATCATACGACAGCTTACTATGGTGCCCCCTCCGTGTTTTTACCCAAATCGAACGTTTGAGGTAAAAACACGAAAAAGCAAAGTTTTTAATTATTGTTAATTTGTTTTTGAATAAAATTAAGAAAATAGGGTAAAACCCTAATTCATTGTTACTGTTCATTTTTCTGGTTTTGGTATGATGTACATAATTTTGATATATATTTATGATCTTTTTTGTGATATGACTTGTGTATATGTTTTATGATGCTTTAATGTTTTGATTTGTTTGATTAATGATTCATGTAATTATGTCATTTGGAAATATTATAATTTTGATATCATGCTGTAAGATTTTAAATGAAATAATCTGATGTAAACAATTGGTGGTTGTGGTGTGATTTGATAAAAATAAAAGGGACTTCTAACAATAATTTCAAAGGACATTGTCGCTATTATAGACCATTTCATGGAGTCACCGCTCACTCGGTCGTCAAGCTAATCCCAGTATAGAAATATTGTTAAAAGTAAAAGAGTGCTTAAGAGACCTGTCTTAAGACTTGGTGTTGTAATGATGGAGATAATGATGGTTTGATGATTTGTTTTCAGATTTTCATAAAAATAGTATGCATGAAAATATGATGTTGCTAGGCATAAATTCCTAAGTGTGATAAAATTTTGAACAATTCCTTAGAATTTATACCATGGTTGAAAAAACTGAATTTGAACATAATGTCATGAAATAGAAAAAGTGTTTGTTTGGTTGTAAAGCATAATTGTGTAACATAATGATGCAAGTCACATTGTTTTGATGAATTTTGTTTTTAAAATAAATGGAAAAGAAAATTAGAATGATGGTTTGCGCTAGGCATAGAATTATAGATATAAACTTATACCATCATCGCGAAATCCAAAGAAGAAAATAGATTGTTGGTTTTATTGCAAGATGCATTTTTGACTTTTGATAAACAGAAAAATAATAAGATGAAAATTTTGTTTGAAATTATTTTTGAGATTTTATGAGAAGATGTATGTAATTGCTTTGATACAAAATAAAAAATTCTGAAATAAAAGGATAAAATTATTCCGAAAAGAGTTACAGAGATATTTTAAATTATCTCAAAGAGAAATGTAGATTTATAAGGAATCCTCATGTGCAAATGTGAGTTCATTACCAATCTTGATTTATCATAATGATATAAAATCTCTCAAATACAAATGTGTGTGCGATTGTATTGTTTATTTACCAGTTTTGAGCAAGATAATTTGATACAAGTGATTTGAATTAACCAAATAAGTGTTCATTAACCATGATTTATATGCATATAACCGTACCAGACTACTATGTAAGTCGGGTTATCAGGAGCTAGCTAATCCATAAGCAGACATAGGTCTATACAAAAGAAGGTCACTAATGTAACAGACATATCACTGCGCTAGGAGTTACCCAAGGCCAAGCGGGTTGGGCACAAACCACCTGTTATGGGGTTTACCTCACAGTTTTTGAATAATTGAGAATTCCAGGGATTCAAGCTCATCAACCCTTCTTTTCTTTTCAAAGGGTAGGGAAAGGGATTTTATTGCTTTTGCTTTCTTTTGCTGGTTTTTGTTTTTTTTTTTTTGTATTTTTTGCTTGATACTGAGATAATGCTGAAATAACATTTTTCTGTTTCTCTTTTTCTTGAACTTTTATTTTCTTCCTATGCTAGGGATACTTGCTCGGATTAGTTGTAGAGCAAGGGATTTTTATTCTGGGTAGGGGTGAGCTTGTCCTTTTGTCAATCCTCAAAGATTCTAGACCATGTGCATGATAGGATAGCAAGGGAAACTTTTCGCTCAAGAAACCACTTCTACTATGTAGCATAACATGGACATTACAAATATAATCATTTTATTGTGAGAGGGTATGCTTGGTTTAAGTAAATAACAAGATCAATTCTCTGTGCTCAAACTTTATTTAATTGAATTTTGTGGACTTTGATATAAGAGAGATTAATAATCATAACAAATAAAATCAAGATATTTATTCATGTGCATGTGAAAGTGCGGGATTCCAAATAAATGCTAATTTATCCGAAATAACTGAAAATATAATTGCAATACTTCATAGTTTAAGAAGTGCAAAACAAAAGATGTTTTTGAAGATTTTGAATGTTTTTAATTTTTTATATTTTTAAGTTTATAAATTGAAAGAAATACAAGATAGTGGTTTTTTGAAATATTTTAACAAATATATACAATGATGAAATGACCAATTTTTTACGCATAGTAACGTTTAAGATGCAAAATATTCATGGGTTCTTTAAGTTCTTTACCATCTAAGGTAGCTAATTTGTATGTTCCCGATTCAAATTTAGCAGTGATAATATATGGTCCAAGCCAGTTGGGCTCAAATTTACCTTTAAGGTCTTTATTTGCATTAGTATTTTTTTTTATTTTCTTTTAAAACAAGGTCGACGACCTCAAAGGATCGATGATGAACTTTCTTAGCATATGATATTTTGAGCTTTTTTTGGTAGGCACGAAGATGCTCCAAAGCATTGATGCACTTTTCATCTAGGAGTTCCAGCTGACTGAGTCTGCCAGCTCGATATTCATATCCTACTTCGGTATCTTGAAGTAGTAGAGCCAAAGAAGGAACTTCTAATTCAAAGGGAAAAACGGCTTCAGTGCCATAAACCAAAGGTTCTAAGCATGACTTATTTGAAGCAGGTTCCTGGAGTCGACGAATAATGATGGTGGCATATTCGTCATATAACTCCAAGGGCAGAAGAGATGCAGCTACGGCCATAGCGTCAGCCGCACGGTTGCTAGTTCGAGGAATAGCTTCCAAGGTAACTTGATCAAATAGAGATATTAATTGTAAAACATATGCTTTATATGGGTGCAATTTATCATCTCTGGTCTGATAAACTTCATTAATTTGGTTTATAACAAGTTGAGAATCACCAAAAACTAGCAGATATTTAATTTGTAGCGCCAAGGTAGCTCGTAATCCAAGGATTAGAGCTTCATATTCAACAGTATTATTGGTGCAAGCAAATGTTAATTTAAAGGACAAAGGTATAATGTGTTTTTGTGGAGATATTAAAATAATACCTCACTCAGCCCCACTCATGCATCGGGCTCCATCAAAGTATAAGGACCATTGTTCAACATGGTCCGCCTCTAATTGAAGGCATTCATCAGAAACTCAATGAATAGGGGATGGGTAGACTCTAAGGGTGCAGCGACTAATTGATCTGCTATGATTTGACCCTTAACAGACTTTTGTCCTATAAACGTGAGTTCAATCTCGCTTAGAGCAAGAACCCACTTCGCTGTGCGACTCGATAAATAAGGTCGACTCATGAGATACCGCAAGGGATCATATTTAGCAATGACATATATTTGCTGACTGAGCATATAATGGCGTAATTTCTACGTAGAAAATACGACTGCTAAACATAGTTTTTCTAATGCTGTGTAGCGGGTTTCATAACTAATTAAAGTTTGGCTAATATAATAATTAGCACATTCTCGTTTCTCATCATCAAGTTGAGCTAACATAGCTCCTAAAGAAAAATCTAAAGTTGAAATATACAGGATAAATGGGCGATCAGGTCTAGGCAGTGAAAGCACAGGTGGATTAAGGAGGTATTTTTTGGGAAGTTCAAAAGCTTCCTTACATTCGTCATCCCGATTAAAAGGGACATCCTTCTTAAGGAGCTTAAAAAAGGGACTGGTTTTGTCTGTCAACTTATCAATGAAGCGACGGATGGCTTGAAGCTTACCTTGTAAACTTCGTAACTCAGATATATTGGTAGGTGTGGGCATATCCGTGATAGCCGCAATCTTGAGAGGGTCGATTTCGATACCACATAAAGAAACTATAACCCCTAATAGTTTATCGGACTTAACTCCGAATATACATTTAGCTGGATTTAATCGAATAAGATATTCTCTTAACCAATTAAATACTTTTCTCAAATCATCTAAATGATCATCTTCATTAATAGAGCGAGCTATAATATCATCTACATAATCATGTAGGATATCATGCATCATATCATGAAAGATATAAGTCATGGCTCGTTGATAGGTTGCACCTGCATTATTTAGGCCGAATGGCATCACTTTCCAACAAAAGGTACCCCAAGGGGTAATAAAGGCTATTTTAGCCTGATCTTCAGGAGCTATCTTGATCTGATTATAACCAAAAAATCCATCCATTAAGGATATCATTTCGCTTCCAACAGTAAAATCAATGATTTGATCCATGTTTGGAAGAGGAAAATCATCTTTAGGGCATGTAGCGTTAATATCTCTAAAGTCTGTGCAAACCCTAACTTTGGTAGCTTCTTTCTTGGTGACTGGAACTACATTGGAGATCCATTTCGCATAATCAATAGCTTGTATAAAAACAACATTCAAGAGTTTTTCTAACTCCCCTTTGACTAGCAAGGCCACTTTGGGATGCATTTTTCTAAGTTTCTGTTTAACAGGTTTAGCATCCGGATGGACTACTAGGTGATGCATGACTACAGAAGGGTCTAAACCTGGCATATCTTCATATTTCCAAGCGAAGACATATTCATATTCTTTAAGGAATGCAATGTATTGCTCTTATTTTTCTTGACTTAATTCTGATCCAATACTGATGATGTGAGGATTATCTTCAGTTCCAATGTTAACCTTAATGACGTTTTCTACTTCCATGTGTAGATCTCTTTCAAAATTAGGTGGGGCGGGTGAAACGCCCAATTCTTGTAATTCCTTTAAGGTTAACTTGGATAATTCATCTTGAGGAGTCGTGGCCTCAAGTTGGGCTATAGTAGGTATAGAACCATCAAAATAAAAACCATTGTGTAACATCTCTTCAACAGAGACATCATGGAAAATATCTCCTTCCAACTCATCGTCGAATTCAACAATCATTTCAGGATAAGCTATGGATAGCATATTGCATGTAAATGGTTGATTTTTTAGAGGCAAATCATCACGCCCATCCAAATAATCTTGATAAAATATGAGTTGATCATCATCTTCAAAAGGGAAGGGTTGACCCTTACTAGGAAATAGGCCCACACCACATCGGGCGGGCCATGGTTCTACCTCAAAGGGTTCTTTCATACCATTTTGGAGAGGTCCCAAGCCTTTTCCTTTATATCCCATTTTAAGCATTATAGGTTTAGCTTTAATATACTCATTAGTAAAATAACATCGAGCATATCCCTCATGATGAGTTTTGATGTTCCCCGGGTATTCTTCCCCAGTCATATCCCTTATAAATGAAGGCACAACTCCCGACTTGATAAGTACTTCCCATAGGTTGTGGGAGGCCCAAAGTATGAGGAGATGGCAGAAAATTACTTAAGATAATGGAATTTTGCATAGAAGCATTTGTTTTTTCTGATATAAGAATGTTAGATAAATCGGGTAAGAGTTCATCGTAAAGAGCATAAGATGTAGAAGGATCATTCCCTATATCTTTAGATGTGGAAGGTATGATAGATGTAGATAATGTGGAGGCATTAATAAATGGGTCTATAGGTTTTGAAATTATAGGGATGGAACATGAAGGATTGGTTGTGGATTTAAGATCTTTTTGAGGTTCTAGTGTGGTTTTTTTAGAAGATTGTTGAGGTTTAGATGAAAAATAAGAATTAGGATGTGTGGATGACAGAGCGGAGCAAAATTGAACTCCAACAGGTTCTGCCAAAGCACACATATCAAAGGGTCTAGGATCACCATGGATAGTGACCAACTGATTTTTAAATTCGAATTTAACACATTGGTGTAAAGTGGATGGGACAACCCGCATTGCATTGATCCAAGGATGACCCAAGAGTATATTGTATGATGCGGGGCAATGTACAATAAACACGGTCGTATCTAAGGTTCTCGGACCAACTTGCAATGGGATGGTGATAACTCCACATGTTTCTTGTGTTTCATCATTGAAATATTTTATGATCATGTCAGTTTTCTTCATTTCATCACTTCTAAACCCAAATATTTGGTAGAAGTCAAAAGTGCAAATATTTAGAGATGAACCATTATCAATCAAGACCCTTTTGACTGCTATATAAGGGGTTATCCTTATGTAAACTATGTTGTGGTATATCTTTATCTCGAAAGTCAATACAATCAACTTCTCTAGTGATGATAGTATTGGCCATGGCTTCAGGTTGAATGTTTTGAGGTACCATCATTTGGCTTAATGTGAGCATTAACTCATCTCTATGGGTAGGAGAAGATCTTAACAAGTCCAAAAGGGAAATTCTGGCTGTAGTAGTGGATAATTGCTCATTAATATTGTAAGGAGGCTTAGGTTGAACATTAGACATATGATTCCCTTTAGTGGGATTTTTCAAAACAAATGGAGTTGATCCATCGTTCTGATTTGGTTCTTGTTGAAAATTTTGAGCTTGTTGTCTGGTAACAACTCTGATGGTACCTACGATGTTATATTGAGGACGCTGAATTGGTCTCGGTTGAGCATTTATGGCTTGTTCATTAGGAAGGAACTGATTAGAGGAGGGTCGAGTAGTAACTCTTCTAGGAAATGGTTCTTTCGAAACCATAGCATCTGTGATAGGTTGAATATGATCTAATTCATTTTCATAACTATTCGATTGGTTTGAAGTGATGTCTATTTCACTTTCAGAATTCGATTCTACATCACTGAGATCCGGTGTTTGAATATTATGTAGGGGCCTGGTCGTGACCATGGAGAAAGTTGTGCCAAATATTTGAGGATCCTGAACAGATAATTGTCCACTAATAGTCCCTACATATCGGGTAGGAGGAGGGACATTATGATGCTCAATTTTATCGGCCACCTCTTTACCATGTTTTGGTAAAGGATGTTGAAATATATCTAATGATTGATTAGCATTTTGATTCTGATTTTGGGGAATGTTCTTTTGAGCATTATTAGGAGCATTTTTTTTAGGTTGGAAGGCTTGCACCTCCATCTCATTATTATCAATCAGATCTTGTATTTTATGTTTCAACCTTTTGCAAGAGTTGGTAGAGTGTCCAGGTCCTCTATGGAAATCACAGTGTAAATCGGATCTGTATTCGGGTATGGTTGGATCAGGTTCCCGGATATTAGGTAATTGAATCAAACCTCTTTTGAGTAATTGGAGTAGAATAGTTGATAATGGTTGATTCAATCTAGTAAACTCTCGAGGAGGTTTATCAAGAGGTTTCAATATAAAATTAGCAACATTTCTGCTATCAGTGACTCCGTCACCTACAACTTGTTTGTTTTTATACTAATTTATGGATGTTTTCTCATCATCTTTCTTCCTAACCTGACCTCTTCTAATGAGAGCATCTTCCACCCTTCGAGCTAAGTCTATAGCCTGATCGAAGGTAGTTAAGGTAGCAGTTGATAACTCATAAGATATTTGTTCTTGCAAATTATTAATAAAAATGTCCAACATTTCCCTATAAGGTAGCACAAAGTGCAGTTTTCCTATCAACTGCCTCCATCTAGCTAAGAAATCAGCAAAACATTCATCTTTGTCTTGTTTTAAGTTGTACAAATCTTTAATGGTTACATGCCTCTCGATGTAGGCACTAAATTGATGGACAAAAGATTCAGCTATTTCTTCAAAATTTCTCAAAGAATGAGTGGGCAATTGATAGTACCACTCTAATGCCATTCCTCCTAAAATTTTTGGGAACATTTTTAGTAATAGCAAGTCATCATGTGATATATCATGACATGCTATCCTAAACATGCGAAGATGCTCTATGGGATCTTCAGTTCCTTTATATATAGGCAATACGGGCATGGGAGAGTGCTTAGGGTATGGTTGTGCTACAACTATGGGATCCAAAGGTTGACTACACATCTCTTGATAATTGTACGAGGGATGGTAGGGATCTATCTGGTCCATGCGGGAAGCTAACTGTTTCACCATGGCTTCCAGATTATTGGTTTGCCCACCATATTGGTTCGGTAGGGCATTAATATGGGATTTGTGAGCATATGATGGGGGGACATGAAGATTAGATGTTATATTGCTATTGTGTAAATTGTTGGTAGGAAGGGTGTTATGAAGAAGTTTTGAAGTTGTATTATGTTGTATCCCAGATTGTTGAAAATGGGTGTTTGGCTTCATTTTAGGTTTTTATCGATTTGAAGCATATTGATCAATAGTTTGGCGAAATAAAGTGGTGAATGAAGGTCTCTTTTGTGTGGGAATGATTTTAGGCTCAATAACATGTTCCTTAGGAGGTTGGGTAACCTGTTGTTTTTGCATATTCTGAATTATAGTGGCCATATCCATATTGGATGGTCCAACTTTATCACTTTCTTGATCGACAAAAGACAAGGGATTAGTGTGTATGTTAAACATATCTTCCATGGCTTCTTGGGTGTCACTAATTTGGCCTCTATCAATACGAACTGCCATATTAAGAGCACCAATATTATTATTGAAAAATTTCCAGAAATGATCCAAGTTATCAAAAGTAACAATTTCGTCTGGAGCCATTCTAGGGGATGAGGATCCTTCCTCTCTAACATTTTCTTGTTGTTCATTTTCTTCAACTAGGTCATCTTCTGGCTGCTCTAGAGTGTCTCCTTTTGGAATTGGATCCTCAGGAAGGGCATTTAATTTTTTTGTTTTCTTTCCTAACCAATCTTCTTCTTCTTCTTCTTCAGTTTGTTTACCATTTGTATCGCTCCAAATTTTTCGCATCCCTACCTTCAGGCTATAGGACCCGCGCCCGGAAGGAGGATGGGAAAAGGATGATGCGGTACCTCGGACGAGAGGACTTTGCGAAGGTCCCGCCTCTCAAGGGAGGTGTATTTTGGTGATTTTTTGATGGATGGTGGGTTCACCAGGAAACATTTAATGGCAGTTTCCATGCTTAGGTTTTGGAATGTGTTTTGATGTGTTCGTTTTTAGTCTTAAGCATTCATCCTAGGTTTTGCCGAATGAAACTAAATTGATCTATTATGAAAATGCAAACTAAATGAAATACATAAAACAAATTTTAAACAAAAGACAAAGAGGAAAATCTAAATTACAGATCCATACCTGATCCGGATGTCTGATGGAGATTCTGATGTTTGAAGCAGACAGGATCGTCTCTGATCTGACAGGATCGTATCTGGTGACAATATTGTCTCTGATCTGACAAGATCGTCTCTAATTTGACAAGATCGTCTCCAATTTGACAAGATCGTCTCTAATTTGACAAGATCGTCTCTAATTTGACAAAATAGTCAGACGATTTTGTCAGAGACCTGCAATCACAAAAATGGATACCAAGAACAAAAAATACAATTGCAAAAGCAAGGGAAAATGATAGAAATGAAAGTATGAATGTTAGAATGACAACTTTAGATAACAAATTAAGTAAAATGCATTGTTTTAATGATTAAATTTGAATTTATTATGCATCTAGGCTACATGATGTGAACTCCAAGATGCAAAGCAGTAATAAACTTAACTAATGCAAAGCAAAAACAATAGATAATGGACATAGAATGCAAACTCAGGGCACGGATTGCCCCCAATGTTGGCTGCAGTCGAAATCGTCTGCAAAATGTAGAATCATCTTGAATTGTGGCGTGATCGTCCGAGATTGTACGAGATCGTCTGAGACAAACTGAGCTTGCTCCGGCTGAAGAAAAATGAAGTTCCTGCAAAAAAACTTGAAAAAATGCAAATGCAAACAGTGATTTAAGATTGTCTAGTGCATGTAGAATTCGAGTTACAGGGAATTTCAGCCAGGGGTTGGGGAGGGAAAATCTTAGAGATTAAATAGGCTTAGGGGGAGTAGTTAGGAGGTTGGAGATCATCCCAATTTGGGAGATCTCCAACGGGGGAAGGGTCCCAACGGTGCAGACACGCTTACGCCCGGATTGGAGACCCGTTGGAACGGATTCCAACTATGCAAATTCAATTTTGCGACGAAATCGTCTAGACGTTCTAGTCCAGACGAAATCGTCAAATCTGGGGCGATATCGTCTGATCGGAGACGATATCGTCAAACGGTCAAAACAACTGCTAAAAATGGTGCGGAAAAGGAGGAAACGGGTTTCTCGGTGATTAACGGGCGGTTTGGGAGGTTAAATTTGAATTTAAATTTATTTACTAAGGTGAATGTAATTATTCCAATTTTACTGCGCCAATTTTAGGGTGCTACATTTTGCCCCCTCTTTAGCGAATTTTTCGAAGAAAATGCGTTAAATATGAGTTCTTCTCGATCTACAAGAAAGCAAAAAATTATTCCCATTTTTAGGCGATGATTCTTGGTCGAATCGTACGACAGCTTACTATGGGCCCCCTCCGTGTTTTTACCCAAATCGAACGTTTGAGGTAAAAACGAGGAAAAGCAAAAAATATTGTTGAATAAAATTAAGAAAAATAGGGTAAAACCCTAATTCATTGTTACTGTTCATTTTTCTGGTTTTGGTATGATGTACATATTGTTGATATATATATAGATGAGATATTTTTTGATCATATGACTTGTGTCTTGTGTATGTTTATGATGCTTTTATGTTTTGATTGATTGATTTGATAATTCATTGAGGATTCATGTAATTATGTCGTTGGAAATATTATAATTTGAATGTCATGCTATAAAATTTTAAATGAAATAATCTGATGTAACAATTTGGTTGTTTGTAATGAAAATGTGATAAAAATAAAAAGAGACTTCTAACAATAATTTCAAAGGACATTGTCGCTATTATAGACCATTTCATGGAGTCGCCGCTCACTCGGTCGTCAAGCTAATCCCAGTATAGAAATATTGCGAAAAGTAAAAGGAGTGCTTAAGAGACTGTCTTAAGACTTTGGTGCAATGATGAAAAATGATGGTGATGATAATAATTTGTTTTCAGATTTTCATGAAAAATATTATGCATGAAATATTGTAAAATGATTTTTGCTAGGCATAAATTCCTAAGTGTGATAAAAATTGTTGAATAATTCCTTAAGAATTATACCATCATTGCAAAATGCAAAGGTTGACATAATGATATGAAATAATAAAAATGTGTTTGCTTTTGAAAAGCATAATTTGTGTAATAGAATGAAGTCATATGGTTTTTATGAATTTTGATAAATTGGAGAAAATATTGTTACAATGGTTTTCGCTAGGTATAGAATATGTAGGTATAGACTTATACCATCATCGCGAAGATCAAAGAAAATAGTTTTATTGCATGGTTGATTTTTAATGAACAGAAAAGATGAAAATGAGGACTTGCGCTAAGCATAAAACTCCAATTTTGGTTTTGGAATTATACCATCGTCGCGAAAGTTGATAAGATATATATGATATGTTTTAATTGAAATTTTTGATTTCTTCTATTATATAGTTGTCTTTGTGGTAAATAATTGTACTTGATTATTCCAAACAAGTTGCAAAATAATATTTCAAAGTATTTTGAAAAAATTAGATTTATAAGGAATCCCATGTGCATAAGTGAATTCATTGCCAATCTTGATTTATCATAATGATAGACAAAATATCTCAAATACAAATGTGTGTGCAATTGCATTGGTCATTTACCAGTTTTGAGCAAGATACTATGATACAAGTGATTTGAAGAAACCAAATAAGTGTTCATTAACCATGATGTAGATGCATATAACCATACTAGGCTACTATGTAGATCGGATTATCAAGAGCTAGCTAATCCATAAGCAGACATAGGTCCGTACAAAAGAAGGTCGCTAATGTGACAGACATATCGCCATGCTAGGAGTTACCCAAAGCCAAGCAGGGTTGGGCACAAACCACCTGTTATGGGGCTTACCTCACAGTTTTCGAATAATTGAGAATTCCAAGGATTCAAGCTCATCAACCCTTCTTTTTTTTTTTTTTTTTTTTCAAAGGGTAGGGAAAGGGATTTTATTGCTTTTCTTGCTTTCTTTTGAACTTTGCTTATTTTTCTTTTGCTTGATTTTTGAGATAGTGCTTGAAATATTGCTGGAATGATATAGAATAACATTTTTCTTTTCTCTTTTCTTTTTCTTGAACTTTTCTTTTCTTTTTCTTTTTCTAGGGATACGTGCTCGGATTAGCTGTAGAGCAAGGGATTTTTATTCTGGGTAGGGGTGAGCTTGTCCTTTTGCCAATTCTCAAAGATTCTAGACCATGTGCATGATAGGATAGCAGGGAAACTTTTCACTCAAGAAATCGGTTCTACTATGTAGCAAAACATGGAAATTACAAATATAATCATTTTATTGTGAAAAGATGTGCTTGGTTTAAGTAAATACCAAGATCAATTCTCTATGCTCAAACTTTATTTAATTGATTTTTGTGAACTTTGATATAAGAGAGATTAGTAATCATGCCAGATAAAATCAAGATATTTATTATGTGAGTGTGCAAGTGAGGGATGCCAAATAAATGCTAGTTTTATCCAAAATAAGTTGAAACATATAACTGCAGTAATTGTAAGAAAATAATGATTTTGAGAAAGTTTTGAGAATGTTGACTCTCTCTTTATTCTATATATTGTTTTGGTTTCGAAAGAGTCAAGCATATAGATGTTTTTGGATTTTTTTTATGTTGATTTTTGTTTTAAAAGCAAAAGGAACTTTACAAAATAAATGCGATAAATATTTTTGAAGATTTTTGAAGATTTTATGAATGTTTTTGAGGGTTTTGAATGATTTTGAACAAATATATACATGGATGAAATAATCAAATTTATGCATAATAACGTTTGAGATGTAAAATATTCATGGGTTCTTTAAGTTCTTTACCATCTAAGGTAGATAATTTATATGCTCCTGATTCAAATTTTGCAGTAATGATGTATGGTCCAAGCCAGTTGGGCTCAAATTTACCTTTCAGTTCTTTGGTTGCATTTGTATTTTTTTGATTTTCTTTTAGAACAAGATCGCCAATCTCAAAGGATCGATGACGGACTTTCTTATTATATGCTATTTTAAGCTTGTTTTGGTATGCACGGAGATGCTCTAAAGCATTGATGCATTTTTCGTCTAGGAGTTCCAGCTGACTGAGTCTGCCAGTGCGATATTCATCTCCTACTTCGGTGTCTTGAAGTAGCAGAGCCAAAGAAGGAACTTCTAATTCAAATGGAAAACCGCTTCGGCACCATATACCAAAACAAATGATGAAGTGCTCGTGGGGGTTCGAACACTAGTTCGATAAGCCCACGGTGTCGGATATAATTGAATATGCCGATCCACGACCGGCTTTATTGACTAGTCTTTTGAGAATTTTGATTAGAGTTTTGTTAGAAGCTTACGCTTGACCATTACCCTGAGGATAATAGGGAGTAGACCAGCGATGTTGAATCTTATATTTTTGACATAATTTTTTAACATCTTTATTTTTGAATGGAGTTCCATTGTCAGAGATGAGATTTGCAAGAATTCCGAACCTGCAGATGATTTGATTAAAAATAAATTTAGAGACTTGTGAACCAGTGCAGGAAGCTAAAGGCATAGCTTCGACCCACTTCGTGAAATGCTTAGTGGCGGTTATGATGAACTTATGTCCATCAGAAGACACAGGGTTAATTTTACCAATAATATCCAAGCCCCATTTAGAAAAGGGCCAAGGAGAAGAAATAGCTTGCAGCTCTTGTGCAGGCGCATGGACAAGGTCAACATGTTTTTGACACTTGTCGCAATGGCGCACATATTCATGTGCATCTGTTTCCATGGTAGGCCAAAAGTATCCTATCCGAAGGAGCTTTTTAGCAATGACGCTACCACTAAAGTGTCCACAAGATCCATCGTGGGCTTCACTTAAGGCCGATTTAGACTCTTCTAAATTTAGACATCTTAATAGGATACCTTCAAAAGATCTCCTATATAAAGTATTGCCAATGATTACAAATCGACTTGCTCGTCAACGTAATAACCGACGCTGGTTGCGATTGGAATTAGCAGGGAAAGTCCCATTTTGGAGGAAATCAAATATGTCTGTATACCAGAGTTCAGGAGTGGTTTCCTTGATTAGAAACACATCCAAAGGCTCTAAGCATGACTTATGTGAAGCGGGTTCCTGGAGTCGACGAATGATGATAGTGGCATATTCGTCGTCTAACTCCAAGGGCAAGAGAGATGCAGCGGCGGCCATGGCATCGGCTGCACGGTTGCTAGTTCGAGGAATGGCTTCCAAGGTAACTTGATCAAACAAGGCCATTAGTTGTAAAACATAGGCCTTATATGGGCGAAGTTTATCATCTCTGGTTTGATAAACTTCATTAATTTGGTTTATAACCAATTGGGAATCCCCAAAAACTAAGAGGTTTTTAATTTTAAGCGCTAAAGCGGCTCGTAATCCAAGGATTAGAGCTTCATACTCAACGAGTATTGTTGGTGCAAGCAAAGGTTAGTTTGAAGGACGGAGGAATAAGATGTTTTTGCGAGAGATATTAAAATAATACCCGCATCTGACCCCACTCATGCATTGGTCTCCATCAAAGTATAAGGACCATTGTTCAACAAGGTCTGCCTCTAATTGAAGGCATTCATCAGGAAACTCGATGATGAGGGGATGAGTAGACTCTAAGGGTGCAACAGCTAATTGATCTGCTATGATTTGACCCTTAACGGACTTCTCGTCCTATGAAGGTGAGATCAAACTCGCTTAGAGCAAGAACCCACTTGGTCGTGCGACCCGATAAATAAGGTCGACTCATAAGATATCTTAAAGGATCATATTTGGCAATGACATACGTTTTTTGGCTAAGCATGTAATGTCGTAATTTTTGCGTAGCAAACACGATTGCTAGACATAACTTTTCTAACGCTGTATAGCGAGTTTCATAACTGACGAAAGTTCGGCTAATATAATAATTAGCGCGTTCTCATTTTTTATCATCAAGCTGAGCTAACATAGCTCCTAAGGCAGAATCTGAAGCAAAAATATATAAAAGAAATGGGCGATCAGATTTAGGCGGTGAAAGCACCGGAGGGTTAAGGAGATATTGCTTGAGAAGTTCAAAAGCTTCTCTACATTTTGTATCCCAATTAAAGGGGACATCCTTCTTAAGGAGTTTAAGAAAGGGACCAGTTTTGTCCGCCAGCTTATCAATGAAGCGACGGATAGCTTGAATTTTACCTTGTAAACTTCATAATTAAGATATATTAGTGGGTGCGGTGGGTGCGGGCATATCAGTGATAGCCGCAATTTTGAGAGGGTCAATTTCGATACCACGTAAAGAAACTAAAACCCCTAATAACTTGTCGGATTTAACTTCGAATATACATTTTGTTGGATTTAATCGAATGAGATATTCTCGTAATCGATTAAAAACTTTTCTTAAATCGTCTAAATGATGATCTTCAATAAGAGAGCGAGCTATAATATCATCTACATAATCATGTAGGATATCATGCATCATATCATGAAAGATGTAGGTCATGGCCCGTTGATAAGTTGCCCCGACATTCTTTAGGCCAAAGGGCATCACTTTCCAGCAAAAGGTACCCCAGGGGGTAATGAAGGCTGTTTTAGCCTGGTCTTTAGGAGCTATCCTGATCTGATTATAGCCGGAGAATCCGTCCATTAAGGACATCATCCCACTTTCGATAGTAAAATCAATATTTTGGTCCATATTTGGAAGAGGAAAGTCGTCTTTAGGGCATGCAGTGTTAATATCTCTGAAATCTGTGCAAACCCTAACTTTGGTGGCTTCTTTCTTGGTGACTGGAACTACATTGGAGATCCATTCGAGCATAATCAATAGCTTGTATGAAGATAACATTCGGGAGTTTTTCTAACTCCCCTTTGACTAGCAGAGCCACTTTGGGATGCATTTTTCTAAGTTTTTGTTTAACAGGTTTAGCATCCGGATGGACCACTAGGTGGTGCATGACTACAGAAGGGTCTAGACCTGGCATATCTTCATATGTCCAAGCGAAGACATCTTCATACCCTTTAAGAAATGCAATGTATTGTTCTTGTTTTTCTTGACTTAGTTCTGCTCCAATGTTGATTATGTGAGGGTTGTCCTCAGTTCCAATATTAATTTTAAGGACATTTTCTACCTCCATGTGTAGATCTCTTTCAAAATTTGGTGAGGCAGGTGAAACGCCCAACTCTTGTAACTCTTGTAAAGTTAATTTAGATAATTCGTTCTGAGGGTCGATGGCCTCAAGTTGAGCTATGGTTGGTATAGAACCATCAAAATAAAACCCGTTATACAACATCTCTTCAACAGAGACATCATGGAAGATATCTCCTTCCAACTCTTCATCGGGGTCAGCAATCATTTCAGGGTATGCTATGGATAGCATGTTGCATGAAAATGACGGATTTTTAAGAGGTAAATCAACATGTCTATCCAAATAGTCTTGATAGCATATGAGATGATCATCATCCTCAAAAGGAAAGGGTTGACCCTTACTAGGTAATAGGCCCACACCACATCGGGCAGGCCATGGTTCTACCTCGAAAGGTTCTTTCATGCCATTTTGGAAAGGTCCTAAGCATTTCCCTTTATATCCCATTTTAAGCATCATGGGTTTAGCTTTAATATAATCGTTGGTAAAATAGCACCGAGCATATCCATCATGATGGGTTTTGATATTCTGAGGGATTCTTCCCCAGTCATGTCCTTTGTAAATGAAGGCGCAACTCCCGACTTGGTAAGTACTTCCCATAGGTTGTGGGAGGCCCAAAGTATGAGGATATGGCGACAATTGATTTAAAAGGTCTGAATCTTGCATGAAATCATTCATTTTTTCTGATATTAAGATTGTAGATAAATCTGGTAAAAGATCATCAGAAAGGGCATAAGATGTAGAAGGGTTATTACCTATGTTTTGAGATGTGGAAGGTATGATAGATGTGTCTGAAGGTTTTGAATTTATGGGATTAGAACTTGAAGAATTGGTTGTAGTTTTAAGAGCTTTTTGATGTTCTACAGTGATTTGTTTAGCAGGTGGTTGATCTATATGGGAAGATGAAGTTAATGGAAGAGGAATAGATGAAATGATGGGTTTATATTTCACAGATTTAGATGAAGAAGAACTAGGATATGTGGATGACGGAGCAGGGCAAAATTGCACTCCAACCGGTTCCGCCAATGCACACATATCAAAAGGTCTAGGGTCACCATGAATAGTGACCAACTGATTTTTAAACTCAAACTTAACACATTGGTGTAAAGTTTATGGGACTGCTCGCATGGCGTTAATCCAAGGGCGACCCAAAAGTATATTGTACGATGCTGGGCAATGTACAATGAACACAGTTGTCTCAAGGGTTCTAGGACCAACTTGCAATGGGAGGGTAATGACTCCACACGTTTCTTGTGTTTCGTCATTAAAGGCTTTGATAATCATATCAGTCTTCTTCATTTCATCACTTCTAAAACCAAATCATTGGTAGAAGTCAAAGGTGCAGTTGTTTAGAGATGAGCCATTATCAATCAGAACTCGTTTGACAGCTACATCCCCAATTAAAGCCGTAATATACAAGGGATTATCCTTGTGTAAACTGTGTTGTGGGATATCTTTATCCCGAAAGTCAATACAATCAATCTCTCGTGTGATGATAGTATTGGCCATAGCTTCGGGTTGGATGTTTTGAGGTACCATCATCTGGCTCAAAGTAAGCATCAATTCATCCCTATGGGTGGGGGAGGATCTTAATAAATCTAAAAGGGAGATTCTGGCGGTGGTATTAGACAATTGCTCATTAATGCTGTAAGGGGGTTTAGTTTGAACAATAGGAGCATGACTTCATTTATTAGGATTTTTCAGAACAAATGGAGCTGATCCATCATTCTGGTTTGGTTCTTGTTGGGGATTTTGAGCTTGTTGTCGAGTGACGACTTCGATGGTACCTACAATGTTATAGTGATGACGTTGAAAGGGTCTCGGTTGAGAGTTTATGGCTTGTTCATAAGGAAGGACTTCATTAGAAGAAGGTCGAGTAGTGACTCTTCTGGGAAATGGTTCTTCTGGAACATTAGCATCTCGTGATAGGTTGAATAGGATCTGATTCGTTTTTAGAACTATTCGATTGAATGGTGTCTACTTCACTCTCACTATCTGACTCTATATTGCTAGAATCAGAAGTTTGGAAATTATGTAAGAGCCTGGTTGTAACCAGGGATAAGGTTGTGTCGAATGTGTGAGAGTCCTGAACAGGTAATTGCCCGCTAATGGTTCCTACATATCGGGTAGGAGGGGGAACATTGTGATGTTCAATTTGATTGGCTACCTCTTTACCATGTCTTGGTAAAGGGTGTTGAAATATGTCTAAAGTTTGATTGGCATTCTGATTTTGATTTTTGGGAACAGTATTTTGGGTATTATTAGGAGGGTTTTGTTTAGGTTGGAAGGCTTGCACTTCCATTTCATTATTGTCAATCAAATCTTGTATTTTATGTTTCAATCTCTTACAAGCGTTGGTAGAATGTCCAGGACCTCTATGAAAATCATAGTGCAAATCAGCTCTATATCCGGGTATGCTTGGGTCAGGTTCCCGGATAGCTGGCAGTTGGATTAAACCTCTTTCAAGAAGTTGAGGTAAAATAGTTGATAAAGGTTGGTTTAATCTAGTGAACTCTCGAGGAGGCTTATCAGAGATTTCAACATGAATTTTTCTGTTGTTTTTGTTGCATTGACATTAGCAACATTTCTACTGTCAGTGACTCCATCACCGACAACCTGTTTGTTTTTATATTGATTTCTATATGTTTTCTCATCATCCTTCTTTCTAAGTTGGCCTCTCCTAATGAGGGCATCTTCTACCCTTCGAGCTAAGTATATAGCTTGATCGAAGGTAGTCAAAGTAGTCGTTGATAGCTCATAAGAAAGTTGTTCTTGTAAATTGTTAATGAAAATGTCTAACATTTCCCTATAGGGTAGCACAAAGTGGAGTTTTCCTGTCAATTGTCTCCATCTTGCTAAGAAATCAGCAAAACATTCGTCTTTATCTTGTTTTAAATTGTATAGGTCTTTAATAGTTACATGCCTCTCGATGTAGGCACTAAATTGATGAACAAATGACTCAATTGTTTCTTCAAAGTTTCTTAAGGAATGAGTGGGCAATTGATAATACCACTCTAACGCCATTCCACCTAAAATTTTGGGGAACATTTTTAGTAATAGCAAGTCGTTATGCGATATGTCATGACATGCTATCCTAAACATGCGAAGATGTTCTATGGGATCTTCGGTTCCTTTATAGATAGGCAGGACGGGCATGGGAAAATGTTTAGGGTATGGTTGAGCTACCACTATGGGATCCAATGGTTGGCTACAAATCTCTCGATAATTATACGAGGGACGGTAGGGATCTATCTGGTCCATACGTGAAGCCAATTGTTTCACCATAGCTTCCAAACTACTAGTTTGCCCCCCATATTGATTTGGTGGGGCATTGCCATAAGTGTTATGGGCATAGGATAGAGGAACATGCAGATTAGATGCCATGTTACTATTGTGTAAAACATTGGTAGGAAAGATATTATGGAGGAGTTTTGAAGTTGGATTGTGTTGTATTGTAGATTGTTGAAAGTTTGTATTTGGCTTTGTTTTAGATTTTTGTCTATTTAAAGCATTTTGCTCAACTGTTTGGAGGAAGGAAGTAGTGAAGGGAATTTTATTTTGTGCGGGAGTGATTTTAGGTTGAGTAACAGGTTGCTTAGGAGGTTGGGTGACCTGTTGTTTGGTCATGGCTTGGGCTATAGTGACCATATTCGCATTAGATGGTCCACCCTTATCACTTTATTGATCAATGAAAGACAAGGGATTAGTTTGCATATCAATCGCCCGTTCTAAGACTGCTTGAGCATCACTAATTTCCCCTTTATCAATACGGATTGCCACATTAAGGATGTCGATATGTTGATTAAGAAATTTTTGAAAATGTTCGCGTTGTCAAAAGTGATGCCTCCATTTGGAGCTATTCTAGGGGATGAAGATTCTTTAACACTTCCTTCTTGTTCCTTATCTTCACCTAAGTCTTCATCTGATTGACTGTTGGTCACGAATCTGCCACAGGAAAGGATTTTTACAATTGCGCCCTAGACCCGGCCAACATTGAAAGGTGGAAGCAAGAAATGGCTCCCGCACCAATCTCCGAGTGGGCTGGTTCCCTTCACTACTCTAAAAATGGGTTTAAGATAGGGTTGCTTGGAAAGAGATTTAAAAGGTTGCGAGAAAGAAATGGGAAATATGGCCACGAGCCGAAGTGATGGGATCGGAAAAACAACAAAACGCAACAACAACAAGTAACATAAGAAATCAGCTTCATCCTCGCACAATCACATGCCGCAAATCCCTCCAAACCCACATTCCAAGAATTGTACCCTGACCGCAATATTTAAATCCAGTATGCAGAATTTAAATGTAATAGCAATGCAGAGTACGAATGCTATTAGAAATGCAGAAAACAGAAAGCAAATTCATCCATGCGACGCTTGAAAAATTAGAAGTCGATCCTTTTATTCCCGCAGATACAATTCCAGTTTCTAGCAGCAAGTTTTTCCAACCTTTGCAAATGAAAATTACATTGGTTTTTATAGAGGTCCGTCCTCTTTGCAGCATTAAATAATTAAAACCAACTTCCTCGTGATCTACAATTATATCTTGGAAATCAGGAACACGATCCCCTTAATCATGGCCTCGAGGAAGCAAAAATTAAAGGCAATGAAACGTTCGCGATTCTTCATTAAATTCGTTTTTCAATATGCATGAAAACGTTACGCCAATCCACGAACAAATACTTTGAACCAATAAATCCTTTAATTTTGGTGGCTTGGGCGCTTCTTCGACTTTAACCGCCTCGGAAATCCGCAAAATATTTAATTCGGGTTAGCATTAAATCATCGAAAATCGAAAAAACCCTTTCGGCCGTTCATATTGCACTTGGCGGGAAAACTGCGCAGGTCGCGAAAATGCGACGGGTCGCGAAATCGCGACGTCTTATAATGCCGTATGCTTTGACCACCGTTGACCCGCGAAAATGGCACATGTAGCGATTTCGCTACGTCTCCGGCTTCCTCTTCGCCATCGCAAACTTGCTCCGCGAAAACGGAACATGTAGCGATTTCGCTACATGTTTCCATCGCCGTACCAATCGCCTTTTTCGGTCGCGATTCGCTGACATGTCAGCGACGCGCTGCAAGTTTGCACTTTTTGCCTTCGACGCTCACCGGGTCGCGATTCGCTGACATGTCAGCGAATCGCTGCATGTTTTCAACTTAATGCTTTTTCTGCCCGCCGACCCGCGATTTCGGAACACGTCGCGATATCGCGACGGTTCCGCCAACCTGCCTGCGTTGACTGCGTTGACCGCGATTCTGCAACATGTCAGCGCGTCGCTGCAATTTTTAGACTGTCATTTTTTGCTCATTTTTTCTCCTTTTTTTGCCCAAGCTGCATCAATCAAAGGTCAGATCCCCAACAATACATCAATGCATTCATCAATGAGAATCAATGTGGCAAAAATGCCAACATTCTTGGCGGCTCACGGGGTATACAGCTCGCTGTATGCAAGAATCCAGGCCTTAGTCCATTGGGCATAGAGTCATATCCGAACAGAAGCTGGCTGCTGCAATACATGTGCTGCTGAAAAATTGAAACTGGAAGAACCTGCATATAACTGATTATGAAATGACTAATGGAATGGAAATGGAATGAGCTCTTGCGGTTGCGCAAGCGGTGACTGCAATGGAGTGATATGAAAATGAACAAAGTTATGGAGTGGGAATGGAACTAGAAAAGCTGTGAAATGAAATGAACTAGACTATTAGCAAATGCGTAAAAGACTAAACTTAGAGGAAAGGGATAAGAAGGAACGGGGAAAAATAGAAAAGGGAAAAGAAACAACAGCCGTGGCTCATTTTGTTTTAATGCAGAAGTAAAAGAAGGAAGATGAAGAAGGGAAAGGAAAGAGAGGAAACGGGGAAGGGAAAAGAAGAAAGTGCTAGAAAGCCACCAAACTGTTGGGGGGAGAAAAACAAAGGAAAAACAAGCATCTACGGCTCGCAGGCAACAAGAACCGAGATGAACAAATAAAAACAATACCACTTTTTTTTTTTTTTTTTTTTTCTTCTTTTTCTATTTTTTTTTGTTTTTTCAAAATACTATATACAATAATGCACGACATGATTGGCATGTCGCCACCAGACATCCAATCTCAGAATGTTATCCGGTAAATCTGCAATGTCCCGACCAGATCTGATCATACTTAAGTCGGTCCTTGAAATTAGGCTGGCTCCTTCCTGAAGTTCTCCATGGTGCTGATAGGATGCAATTCAACAGATTATCCTTCTTACTAGTACCCACATGGAGGACTTCTTCAGGTACCGGATGTAGTGGCTGGAACCAACACCACCACTTTGCAGACTTTACTGGTTGTGGGCTGAGTACAGGCTCCTCTAACTCCTTTATGTGATCACAGGGCTCTTCAAGTGAGAACTCAGATTCTGGGATCTCCTCAGACTCTAAAATTTGCACTTGTTCTTCTACTTGGCCCATCTCTTGCTGAAACTGCAAGCAACCATATTGTTCATTCTTTGGAAAAGTGCTTGCATGTTCCAATCCTTGCCTTTGGACGAGATCTATCCCTTGAACTTCACATGACTGCATCTCAGGGATCTGGCATGAATGTGCAGGGTAAACAGGAGCAGCAACCATCGGAGAAGGTAATGGAGTTTCCCCCCACGGTAACTTTCTTGATAAGAGCAACAAGCTGTTCGCTCGCACTGCTTCCTCAAAGATTTGTGGGAAGCGTTGTTCACCTGACTGCAGAAAAAAGAGACCTATGTCAGAGTTCAAAGCTCGAACATAAAAGAGGTGGGCTTGGGTGGGTGATGGACGAATCTTCTCTGGAATTCTCTTCCAACTTATCAAGAATCGGACATTGAAGTCCGTGATGCTCTCTTGAGGTGCTCTCTTGATGTGCATGAAAAATTGGTAGAGATCCAAAGAACTGTAGAAAGGATCTTCATCAAATCTTTTGATCAGTGCTCCCGCGAGATCATCCCATGAGCTGATGCTTTGACATTTGAGCAATCTGTACCATTGCAATGCTCTTCCTTCCAAAGACTGAACCAGAAGTCGGATCATGACATCTTCGTGTTCTATGACATGGATCATGGACGTAATAGCAATATCTTCAACATGTGTCGAGCCATGCCTTTGGTACCATCATATTTTTCCGGGTTCTTCAGGGCACCTTCGGGAATTTCATGCCGAACTTGCAGATTCAGAGGGCCAGGATCATCCCATCTAGAAAAAACCCTCGCCTTTGTGGCAGTGGTCTGCGGGATCATGGCCATCGCCATTAAGTCAGAGTCGCCAGATGAACATTCTTTGAAATTTTTTTTTCTTTTTTTTTTTTTTTAAAACAAAACAATAGGCGTCCACGAACAGATCTTCAACTCAGCAAAGTCGCCAGATGAACTTAAAAATCTCCACTGTAAGGCCAAGACAGCTCATCAAATCTTGAGACCTCCGGGTGTTAAAAATGTGCCAAAACTGTTGGCACCGGTGGGGTTATCACTTTGGAAAATTATGCGTATCCCACCGATTATGAATTCTTGGAGACAGAAACAGTCTATCCCACCGGGTGTGCCAAAAACTGTTGGTCACGAATCTGCCACGAGAAAGGATTTTTACAATTGCGCCCTAGACTCGGCCAACATTGAAAGGTCGGAAGCAAGAAATGGCTCCCAGGACCAATCTCGAGTGGGCTGGTTCCCTTCACTACTCTAAAAATGGGTTTAAGATAGGGTTCTTTGGAAAGAGATTTAAAAGGTTGCAGAAAGAAATGGGAAATATGGCCACAGGCCGAAGTGATGGGATTGGAAAAACTTGCTGCTAGAAACTGGAATTGTATTTGCGGGAATACAAGGATCGACTTCTAATTTTTCAAGCGTCGCATGGATGAATTTGCTTTCTATTTTCTGCATTTCTAATAGCATTTGTACTCCTGTATTGCTATTACATTTAAATTCTGCATACTAGATTTAAATACTGCGGTCAGGGTACAATTCCTGGAATGTGGGTTTGGAGGGATTTGCGGCATGTGATTGTGCGAAGATGAAGCTGATTTCTTATGTTACTTGCTGTTGTTGCGTTTGTAGTTTCCTCGTTGTTGTTTTTCCGATCCCATCACTTCGGCTCGTGGCCATATTTCCCATTTCTTTCTCGCAACCTTTTAAATCTCTTTCCAAGGAACCCTATCTTAAACCCATTTTTAGAGTAGTGAAGGGAACCAGACCCACTCGGAGATTGGTCTGGGAGCCATTTCTTGCTTCCAGCCTTTCAATGTTGGCCGGGTCTAGGGCGCAATTGTAAAAATCCTTTCCTGTGGCAGATTCGTGACCAACATTGACCTAGAGTTTCACCTTCCGGATTTGTATCTCCAAGAAGGACATTTGGGTTTTCAGTTGTATTTTGTAGCCAATCTTCTCCTTCTCCTAAAATTTCTTTACCATTCCTAAGTTTAGTCATGGTGCTAAGTTTTGATTTCAGCAAATATATATATATATATATATATATATATATATATATATATATATATAAGCAACAAATTAAAAGGTATATATTTATATATACCTAATGCAATATTGTAAATGAAATGTTTAAGTTTACTATGTTTTTTTTTTTTTTTTTGATTTTTAGTTTTTTTTTGAAACAATATAATAAAGACAACAAATGAAACAAGAAATGCACACAATAATAATAAGGCTAAAAGTAGATGAACTAATCTTCTATGAATAATCTATGAATATCATTAATAGGTTCAAGTTGTTCAGGGGTCATGAAATGTTCTTCTTCAAATTGAAAGTTTTCTTTTAAGAATTTGATGAAAAGGGCTATGGTGATATTGTCTGTCTCAGATGCTGGTTGATAAAAGTAAAGCTCATGGCAATACTCTCGATATAGCACAGCTCGCGGAACTCTACTCCATATTTCCCTATCTATGAGAACAACTTCTTGGTCCTCTACAAGGCCTAGGAATCGGTGTACAATGTCTGCATTCTCGAGGTATTCCTCGAAGCTGAACAACTCTGAAGATACTAAAGCTCTCCTATAGGCTAACCACCTATGGCAAGCTCTCCGAAGTTCATGATAGAACACTAATTGATGAGGATCCAGGATTCTATCCAAGACTAGCCTCTTAATCTGTTTAAGTTGTGTGGACCTAGATGAAATGATACTAAGTCTCCTGATAAGCTCGTCCCACAAGGATTGATTTCTATTTGCTTCAGGGACACTAAGGACAAAATTAACTTCTATGGTCGCTAATTGGTTTACTACGTTTATAGTAACTGCTAACCTCTTTTTAGGAGCTACCATCTAAACATGATTTTGAACCTTAAATGTTTTAAAATGCATCTAAATTTTTTTTTTTTTTTTTTTGTCTTGTTTTTTTTTGTTCAAAAGGTTATGATGCATTCACGTCGGGTTCACCAAAATGTATCGCTCCAAATTTTTCGCATCCCTACCTTCAGGCTATAGGATCCGCGCCCGAAAGGAGGATGGGAAAAGGATGATGCGGTACCTCGGACGAGAGGACTTTGCGAAGGTCCCGCCTCTCAAGGGAGGTGTATTTTGGTGATTTTTCGATGGATGGTGGGTTCACCAGGAAACATTTAATGGCAGTTTCCACGCCTAGGTTTTGGAATGTGTTTTGATGTGTTCATTTTTAGTCTTAAGCATTCATCCTAGGTTTGGCCGAATGAAACTAAATTGATCTATTATGAAAATGCAAACTAAATGAAATACAAAAAACAGATTTTAAACAAAAGACAAAGAGGAAAATCTAAATTACAGAGCCATACCTGATCCGGATGTCTGATGGAGATTCTGATGTTTGAAGCAGACATGATCGTCTGGAATTTAACAGGATCGTCTCTGATCTGACAGGATCGTCTCTGGTGACAATATTGTCTCTGATCTGACAAGATCGTCTCTAATTTGACAAGATCGTCTCCAATTTGACAAGATCGTCTCTAATTTAACAAAATCGTCTCTAATTTGTTAAAATAGTCAGACGATTTTGTCAGAGACCTGCAATCACAAAAATGGATACCAAGAACAAAAAATACAATTGCAAAAGCAAGGGAAAATGATAGAAATGAAAGTATGAATGTTAGAATGACAACTTTAGATAACAAATTAAGTAAAATGCATTGTTTTAATGATTAACTTTGACTTTATTATGCATCTAGGCTACATGATGTGAACTCCAAGATGCAAAGAAGTAATAAACTTAACTAATGCAAAGCAAAAACAATAGATAATGGACATAGAATGCAAACTCAGGGCACGGATTGCCCCCAACGTTGGCTGCAGTCGAAATCGTCTGCAAAATGTAGAATCGTCTTGAATTGTGGCGTGATCGTCCGAGATTGTACGAGATCGTATGAGATGAACTGAGCTTGCTTCGACTGAAGAAAAATGAAGTTCCTACAAAAAAACTTGAAAAAATGCAAATGTAAACAGTGATTTAAGATTGTCTAGTGCATGTAGAATTCGAGTTACAGGGAATTTCAGCCAGGGGTTGGCGAGGGAAAATCTTAGAGATTAAATAGGCTTAGGGGGAGTAGTTAGGAGGTTGGAGATCATCCCAATTTGGGAGATCTCCAACGGGGGAAGGGTCCCAACGGCGCAGACATGCTTCTGCCAGGATTGGAGACCGGTTGGAACGGATTCCAACTATGCAAATTCAGTTTTGCGACAAAATCGTCTGGACGTTCTAGTCCAGACGAAATCGTAAAATCTGGGGCGATATCGTCTGATCGGAGACGATATCGTCAAATGATCAAAACAACTGCTAAAAATGGCGCGGAAAATGAGGAAACGGGTTTCTCGACGGTTAACGGGCGGTTTGGGAGGTTAAATTTGAATTTAAATCTATTTACTAAGGTGAATGTAATTATTCCAATTTTACTGCGCCAATTTTAGGGTGCTACACTATTCCTAAGTCTAGTCATTGTGCTTAAACTTAGATTTCAAAAAATATATATATATGCAACAAGCTTAAGAGGTATATATTTTAATTATATACCTACTATAGAATTAAAAAAAAAAAGTTTTGGTTTTGTTATGTTTTTGGTTTTTCTTTTGTTTTTTTTTTATAACAATATTATAAAGATAACAAACAACACACAAAACGTAAGAAATAATAATAATGAAAGCAATGAGCTAGTTTTCTATAAACAATTTATAAATATCATTAATGGGCTCAAGTTCTTCAGGAGTCATGAAATGTTCTTCTTCAAATTGAAAATTGTTTTTCAAGAAATCAACAAAGTGTGCTATGGTGATATTATCTATTTTGAATTCTGGTTTGTAGAAGTAAAGCTCGTGGCAATACTCTCGATATAACACAGCTCTGGGAACTCTATTCCATATTTTTCTATCTACAAGAATGACCTCTTGGTCTTCTATGCGACCTAGGAATTGGTGCACTATGGCTGCATTCTTGAGGAATTCCTCAAAGGTATACAACTCATAAAATACAAGGGCTCTTCTATCTGCTAACCACCTATGGCAAGCTCTTTGAAGTTCATGATAAAAAATAAGTTGATGATGATCCAGGATTCTATGTAGGACAAGCCTCTTGATTTGTTTAAGTTCTGTTGACCTAGATGAAATGATACCTAGTCTCCTATCAAGTTCGTCCCACAAAAGTTGGTTTCTATCTGTTTTAGGCACACTAAGAACATAATTAATTTCTATGGCTGCTAATTGGTTTTCAACATTTATAGTAACTGCTTGTCTTTTCTTAGGAGCTACCATCTAAACATGATATGCAACTTAGTAGTTTTCTAATGATTTTAAATGAATCTATTTTTTGTTTTGTTTTGTTTTGTTTTTGTTTTCAAAAGGTTTTAGTTTCACGTCGGGTTCACCAAAAATGTATCGCTCCAAATTTTTCGCACCCTTACCTTCAGGCTAAAGGATCCGTGCCCGGAAGGGGGATGCAAGAAGGATGGGATGGTACCTCGGACTGAGAGGCCCTTTGAAGGTCCCGCCTCTCGGGGGAGAGGTATTAAGGTGATTTTTTGATGGATGGTGGGGTTCACCAAGAAAATTTTGAATGGCAGTCTCCACGCCTAGGTTGGGAATGTGTTTGATGTGTTCCGTTTTAGCTTGATCATTCAATTCCTAGGTTTGGCCAAATGAATCTAAGCTAAGCTATATGAAATGCTGATTATATGAATACAAAAAATAGAATTAAATAGAAAATACAGGAAATATACTAGATTAGAAAAGCCATACCTGATCCGGATGTCTAATGGAGGTTCTAATTTTTGAAGCAGTCCAGATTGTCTGGAATTTGACATGATCGTCTCTGATCTGACAGGATCGTCCCTGATCTACTGATCTGACAATATCGTCTCTAATTTGACAAGATTGTCTCTAATTTGGCGATGTCGTCTCTAATTTGACGAGATCGTCTCTAATTTGACGAGATCATCTGACGAATTTGTCAAAGACCTGTAATTGCAAAAATGGATACCAAGAACAAAAAATACAATTGCAAAAGCAAGGGAAAATGATAGAAATGAAAGTATGAATGCTAGAATGATAACTTTAGATAACAAATTAAGTAAAATGCATTATTTTAATGACTAAATTTGACTTTATCATGCATCTATGCTACGTGAGGTGAAATCCAAGATGCAAAATAGTAATAAGTCTAACTAATGCAAATAAAAACAGTAGATAATGGATAGAGAACGCAAACTCAGGGCATGGATTTGCCCCCAACGTTGGTTGCAGTCGAAATCATCTACAAAATACATAATCATCTTGAATTGTGGCGTGATCTTCCGAGATCATACAGGATCGTCTGTGATGATCTGAGCTTGCTCCGACTGAAGAATAATGCGGTTCCTGCAAGAAAATTTAAAAAGGAGACAAAGACAATAATGAAACAAGGAATACTAGTGCATGCAAAACTTGGTGTTCAGAAAATTTCAGCCAGGGGTATTTCAAGG
Source organism: Wollemia nobilis (assembly GCA_028583015.1). Lineage (NCBI taxonomy): Eukaryota > Viridiplantae > Streptophyta > Pinopsida > Araucariales > Araucariaceae > Wollemia > Wollemia nobilis. Next base: position 31,491,465 of record JAQPPZ010000523.1, read on the forward strand.
GGAGGGCCTAAGATTAAATAGGCATAGGAAGGAGTTTGGGAGGTTGGAGATCATCCCAATTTGGGAGATCTCCAACGGGGGAAGTCTCTAACCATGCAGACACGCTTTTGCCCTAGTTAGAGACGCCGTTGAAATATAAGCTAATTATGAAAAATTAGTTTTGGGACGAAATCGTCTGGACGTTCTTCTCTAGACGAATTCATCCGATCTGAGGCGATATCGTATGATCGGCGACGATATCATCCAACGGTCACAACAAATCCTAAAAATGGCATGAAAAACAAGGAAAGTGGTTTAATAGGCGATTCGGGGTTAAAATTTGAATTTGAATTATTACTAAAGTAATTTTAATTATTTGCTAAGGGTTACTGTGCCAATTTTAGGGTGCTACAGGGTCACTTGAATTTTGACATCATAGTCAACATAAGCAATAAGCAGGTTGTCAGAGATTTACCCAAGCTAAAAATACCACAAAACACAACTGTGGACCTTGTCAACATGGAAAGCAAACTAGAACAAGATTTAAGTCAAATTTATATATGTCATATAAGCCATTAAGTCTAATACATACTGATCTATGTGGTCCTACCAGAACACAGAGTATTCAGGGTGAGAGTTACTTCATATTGTTTATAGATGATTACTCCATAATGGTTTGGGTAGCTTTCCTGAAAGATAAGTCAGAAGCATTTGAAAATTTTAAAATATTTAAAGAACTGGTTGAAAATGAAACTGGTAAGAGGATTAAGTGTTTGAGATCTGACAGAGGAGGAGAATTTACCTCAATTAAATTTGGATACTTTTGTGAACAACATAAGATCAAGAGAGAATACTCAGCCACAAGAACTCCTTAATAAAATGGAGTACTTGAAAGGAAAAATAGAACTGTTGAGAATGTGGCTAGAGCTATGTTAAATGAGTCTAAACTTTTAGATGGGTTTTAGAGGGAAGCAGTCAACACAACAACATATATAATCACTGGAGCTCAAATGAGGGTAAACCATCAGAAGACTCCATATGAGCTTTGGAAAGGAATATCGACCACTGTAAAACACTTCAAGGTTTTTGGAAGCAAGTGCTACATAAGACGATAAGAGCAAAACTTAGGCAACTTTGATCCAAGATGCGATGAGTGAATTTTTATTGGTTATTCCACTAAGAGTAAAGCTTATAGATGCTTCAATAAGAGAACACACACTATTGTAGAAAGTATAAATGTAACAATTGATGAGAAGATAGATTCAAGAGAACTAGTTCAACAAATTGTGTATCAAAAATATGGAAGTTGTCAAGAAGAGTTTTGTGAGAAATAAGATGAAGAAGAAGAAGAAACACAAAGACTTCTTCCTAAAAATCCCTCCAGGTATGTACAAAAGCATCATACAAAAGATCTAATAATTGGGAATCTAGATGAAAGACATATAAGAAGTATAATAACGCCATCTCAAAAAGCAAATTTTTCTTTGCTATCTAAGATTAAAGGACTTCAGTTAGGCAAGTGAATATGAATTATGGATTAAGGCAATGGATGAGGAATTAGATCAAATAGAGAAAAACAAGACTGGAAGCATTTATGATAGAAAAAGTACAAGTGTAGGAACATACTTTCTTGAAGAATGTTCAGTCTCTTGGCTAAGGAAGAAGCAAGCTTCAGTATCCTTATCTATAGTAGAATCAAAATATATTACAGTAGTAGCCAGTTGTACACATGTATTATGGATGAAGCGAACTCTAGAAGACTTCAAGATAAAACATGATCATCCTATTCCCATATTATGTGATAATACAAGTGCTATAAGTATTTCAAATAATCCAATGATGCACTCTAGGACAAAGCACATTTCGATCAAGTATCATTTTCTGAGAGAACATGTGACAAATAAACAAGTCAAATTGGAATATGTTACTACAAAGGAGTAGATAGTAGACATCTTCACTAAGCCACTTTCAAAGGAGATATTTGAGTATCTTCGAGGAAAAATGGAAGTGATACTCCTAGCCCAGAATTAACCACCTCAAGAGGAGGTGGGGGAGGGGCTAAGCTAAGAGACTCATTCTTAGCCTCGAGCCCCAAAGGTGACCCTTTGCCATTGATGTCAAAGGGGGAGAGATTTGAGTAAGGGGGAGATATTTGATTTAAGAAGAGAGCATTGAGTCAGGGGGAGCATTTTCCCAGGGGGAGAAGGACAAAAAAATGTTAAAGAAATTTGAAAATATAATTGGGTTGCCATCAATGACAAAGGGGGATATTGTTGGACATTTTGAGTAGATGAGTTGTCATTGATGTCAAAAGTCAGTTTCAATGAGCAGTGCAAGGAGAAGCAGTTTCGTAATCAGTGCAAAAAGGAGAGTCCACTTTCAGTTGGTCAGATCCTGTTCCACATAGTCATATGTGGTCCAAAGTGCAAAGAAGAGGCCCAAGAAAATAATATTATAATATTTTTTTTTTGAAAATTTTGAAAAAACTTGTATTAAAACAAAGAACAATTACAATTTGGGAAGAGACACTTCCCAGCAGAAATCAGAGAGAACACATGCTTACAATAGTAAAAGAAGATTTGCAATGGAGCCAAATCTCTTGAACCATTAACTAGCTAACAGGGGGATCGGCATGATCAGTTGATGCAACTAGTCGCGATATCGCGACCCTCTTTCCTTCTTCTCCTTTGGCCGCGAAAATGCAACATGTCACGATATCGCGACACTTTTCTCCTTTGGCCGCGAAAATGCAACATGTCGCGATATCGTGACACTTTTCTCCTTTGGCCACGAAAATGCAACATGTCGCGATATCGCGACACTTTTCTCCTTTGGCCACGAAAATGCAACATGTCGCGATATCGCGACACTTTTCTCCTTTGGCCGCAAAAATGCAACATGTCGCGATATCGCGACACTTTTCTCCTTTGTCCACGAAAATGCAACATGTCACGATATCGCGACACTTTTTCTTCCTTTGGCCGTGACGAAGCAACATGTCGCGAAATCGTGACACTTTTTCTCCCTTGGTCGCGGTGATGCAACATGTCGCGATATCGCGACACTTTTTCTCCTTTGGCCTTGCCGAAGCAACATGTCACGAAATCGTGACACTTTTTCTCCTTTGGCCACGACGAAGCAACATGTCGCGATATCGCGACACTTTTTCTCCTTTGGCCGTGACGAAGCAACATGTCACGATATCGCGACACTTTTTCTCCTTTGGCCGCGACGATGCAACATGTCGCGAAATCGTGACACCTTTCCTCACTTGGCCGCGATGAAGCAACATGTCATGAAATCGTGACAACTTTTCAACCTTGGCCGCGACGAAGCAACATGTCACGAAATCGTGACACCTTTCCACCCTTGGCCGCGACGAAGCAACATGTCGCGAAATCGTGACACTTTTTCTCTTTTGACCGTGACGAAGCAACATGTCGCAAAATCGTGACACCTTACCACCCTTGGCCGCGACAAAGCAACATGTCACGAAATCGTGACACCTTTCCACCCTTGGCCATGACGAAGCAACATGTCACGAAATCGTGACACCTTTCCACCCTTGGCCGCGACGAAGCAACATGTCACGAAATCGTGACAACTTTCCTCCCTTGGCCGCGACGGAGCAACAAGTCACGAAATCGTGACAACTTTCCACCCTTGGCCGCGATGAAGCAACATGTCGCGAAATCGCGACAACTTTCCTCCATAGACCGCGACGAAGCAACATGTCGCGATATCGCGACAACTTTCCTCCAGTGACCGCGACGGAGCAACATGTCGCGATATCGCGACAACTTTCCCCCAGTGACCGTGACAATGCAACATGTCGCGATATCGCGACAACTTTCCTCCAATGACCGCGACGGCGCAACATGTCGCGATATCGCGACAACTTTCCTCCAATGGACCGCGATGGCGCAACATGTCGCGATATCGCGACAACATTCCTCCAGTGGCCGCGACGACACAACATGTCGCGATATCGCGACAACTTTCCTCCCTTTGCTTTTTCTTTGATCATTGGCTCAAGGACCTTTCAAGACCCCGTCTAATCACCTCATCCTCAATATCCATGTCACCGTGCAACTGAACTCCAACCTCCTTTTCCGCACCCATCTTAGCCGAAAGTCGACCGCTTTGTTCAAATCTCTACTCGCATAAACCGGGATCACGTCCTCCAATTCCTTCCATAATTCCTTAATTTGGGTAACAAGAGCCCTCAACCTCCAAGCTTTCGGATCAAAGTTCCTCATGCAGCCTAGAGCTCCAACCATTATTTGCGAGTCCGATTCAAGAATAATCCCGCGGTGGCCATGTTTCACCGCCCAAACAGTAGCACTTGATGGCAATGGCTTCGGCTTCATTGTTAGTGGTTCTTCCTAGGCCTTGCAATTCCCAATAGAGCACAGTCCCAAAGATGGTTCCGGCACACCACTCCAATTCCGGCTCTACCCGGATTGCCTTTTGCAGCTCCATCAGTATTGATTTTAATCCAACCTTCAGGGGGAGGTTTCCAACAATTTTTGTCCTGTCCCTCTTGTAGTTCAACGCGTTCTTCCATAGCTCCAATGTCAATTTGAGCTTCCTCCTCAGCATGAACAGCCATAGTTTCGGTAACCTTGCTCCAAATGGTCTGCCAAACCCCGTCTAGAGCAGTAAAAGTTTCTCTAAAAATTTTGGCATTTCTTTCCAGCCATACTTGCCACCAGATAAAGCTTAAACCGAGCTCCCAACCAATACGAAGAGCTTTAGATTTGAATCTACCTTTCTGCCATTTTGCCCAGATATTCATCCGGTTCAGGTCATCACTTACTTGAATTCTAAAGTATGCAAACCAACGCAGCCAAATCTGTCGGGTGAAAGGGCAACCAAACAACAAATGGTCAGCAGTTTCCTCGCTCTTGTAGCATAGTACACATTGAGAAGGGCCGATGATACCTTTTGATCCGAGATTATCAAAAGTGAGGATTCCATTGTGCATGCACCGCTGTGCAAAAAAGTTAACTTTCGGCCAGCCTTTAGAGTGCCGTATTTTCCTCCAATCCTCAACCTAAAAAGTATGAGGGGGGGGCTCTGGGAGAATGCTGTCATATCCGTCCTTTACTGTATAGATGCCAAGACTCCCAAAGCCCCAAGCTAATTCATCCTCCACGTCTCCCCCGTAAGAAATATTTTGTCAAAATTTTAGTCATGATGGGAGTCAAATCCGAGGGGATTGAAATGGGCCACTCATCCAACTTCTTGAATCGCTTAAACTTACACTCCCCTAGCTGAGTAGTTGTGAAATAACTTTCAATACGGATCCATCCCTTGGCTTCAATGGCTGCTTTTATTGGCCGTAATTCTAGAAATTCAGCAATGATGGGTGGGAACTGATCCCAAGAATCTATCCAAAAACGAGCCTTCTCCCCTCTTCCCACTTTCCAAAATAAGCGGTCTTTAACAACCTGAGACCCTAACTTGAGAGCCTCGCCAAACTAGGGACCCAAGTACCATCCAAGGGGATGCGAGCTACATCGTTTGGGTTGGCCTCGTCCTAGGTATTTGCTAGTTAGGATTCTACCGAAAAGGGAGGTGGGTTGGGAGATCCATCTCCAAGACAGACTTTCCACCCAAAGCTTTATTATTCAACTTAGATTTTCTCAAACCCAAACCTCCTTTAACCTTGGGCCGGGTAACTTTGTCCCAGCCCACTAAGGCCCACTTTCTCTCTCCCTTTGCTCCTTCCCATAAAAACTTTCTAGCCATCCCGTCCAACTCTTTCCATATTGTAATCGGGGCAGCCAAGATAGAGAATTTGTAAATTGGCATGGCTTGAATGACCGACCGTAAGAACGTTAATCTGCCACCATAACTTAACCACTTGTGAGACCAAGTGATTAATTCTGTCCTTGATACACTCCAAAGATTCCTCCATGTGTCTAATTTCAGCTTCTTAAAGTGCAAGGGGACCCCAAGTAAACCACTCGGGAGAGAAGTCCTTGTGAATCCCAGGATTTCTAAAATTCTGTTCTGAAGCCTTTGCTCCAGATTAAAAAAACCACTTTGGATTTCTTGTCATTAATGACCCGTTGAGTAGCCTTGAGATAGACATTAAGAGTATCCCTAATCATTCTTGCTTCCCTGAAGCTGGCCACTCCCACCAAACTAGTGTCATCCACAAACTACAGGTGCGTTAAAACTTCGTCACCCACCCTGATACCCAATAATCTACCTTGCTGTCTTCTCCTCAAGAAAAGTCTGCCAAGACCTTCAGCCAAAATGAGAAAAAGATAAGGAGAACATGGATCCCCCTGGCGCAGTCCCCGAGTAGCTCCAAAAGGTTGCGAAGGAAGGCCCTTGATTAGCACAGAGTAAGTCGGGGAAGAGACACAACTCATGACCCACTCTATCCAATCCTGAGAGAAACCAAAGGCTGCCATCATTTTAGCCAGGAAACTCCATTCAACCCTATCATAAGCCTTTGACATGTCCAGTTTTATGAACATCCCTTTATTACCATAAGTGTGCATTGAATGGATTGCTTCCTGGGCCACAACCACCCCATCCGGAATCTGTCGTCCCTCAACAAAACCCCCTTGCTCAGAGGAGACAATGTTGTGAAGAAGAGGTTTTAGGCGCTCAACCATTACCTTTGTGATTATTTTGTACAACACATTACATAAGGCAATAGGCCTATAATCTGAAATATGAACCCCCTCCTCCCCTTTTGGAATTAAGGTAATGAAAGTGTGGTTTATAGCTTTAAGCATTCTCTTATTTTCTCTGGACTCTTCTACAACAGACCATTACATCTTCCTCTAAGTAGTCCCGTAAATCCTAAAAAACTCAATTGGGAAGCCGTCTGGACCTGGAGTTTTACCAGTGCTCATTCCAAAGACCACAGCTTTCAATTCATCTCTATCAATGGGTTTGAGGAGGGCCTGATTTTCATCCTCGTAAATAACAAGCAGGTATGACAAAAATAACTTCATTTTGGGCCTCTACATCTTGTACCACACTTTCCTTAAAAAGCTTAGAAAAATAATCCATAGCATGTGAATGTATACCAGGAAGTGTATCAAAGGAATGACCGTTCTCATCTTGAAGGGCCTCCATATTGTTCATCTGTCTTCGAGCACAAGCAATCCGATGAAAGAATTTTGTATTTCTGTCCCCTTCTAATAACCAGGTGGTTCTTGCTCTTTGCTTCCAATAGGTCTCCTCCCGGTTGTCAATGTCCTCAACCGCCGATGCGTAGGGCATCATCCTCGCCTTTGAGCCGGTCTCGTAATTACTCCTTCTCTCGAACTATTTTTGGACCTCATCCCATCCGGCCACCAAAGGAGCTCTTTGGGGCTTGGAAGTCTGTTTTATTAGCATGCCTCCAATACTTCAACTGAGTTTTGACATATTGTAGTTGTTTGTGGATTCCGAACATTGCTCTCCCATAATCTGGGCGGCCTTCTTCCCACCACTGTGGAATTTTCTCCCGAAGTTCTTCTTTCTGAAGCCAAAAATTCTCAAATCTGAAAGGTTTGTGATGCTGCCCCATCCTAGTCCCGCCTTCCAACAAAATGGGACAAGTGATCTGAAACCGGGCCTTCTAAAATCTGAAAATTTATATTCCATTTTACAAACGCCTCCTTCAAAACCAAAAAATGATCTAGCTTAACCTTCCTGCTATGTGGCTCCCACCTTTTATTAGTCCAAGTGTAGTTAATGCCAAGACATTTAATGTCCACTAAGTGCAAAGCCCGGACTTGGGCAATCATGAAACGGTCCCCCGAGTCCAAAAATGGTGTTCCCCCTTCCTGATCTCTAGAAGATAATTTAGCGTTAAAGTCCCCCGCTATAATCCAGTCTAGATCTTCCCTTGAGGTTCGCATGTTATGCACAACCTTCCACTGCCGCCTCTGACCCTCTAGGTTTTGAGACCCATAAAATTTTGTGATTAGAACGTGTTCCGCAGTGACATTATTCCTAAAAAGAGAAGTGAGAACACCCCTCCAGGCAAGATGTTCTATTGCAGACCATTCAAGAGAGTTCCACAGAGTAACAATCCCCCCTGAGGCACCTTGGGCAGCCACATCCATATGACCAAGCACCCCTCCAAATTCTTGTTGACTATTTTGGACATAAGATCTAAAGACACCTTAGTCTCCTGTAAAAGCAAAAAATCAGTATTACGATTCTCTAAAAGTCTTCGAACAACAGATTGATGGGTTCTATTGTTTAAACCCCTCACATTCCATGATTGTATAATCATTGGTTACCCCGAGAGCAATAAGAGTCTATTGGCCTCACCGATCCTCCCGTGATCGCTTTGTCTCCTTGGGCCGCTAGCAACTCCTTATTGGATCTTCTACCTACTCCCCGAGAATTGCTGTTTTTTGATCTTTTTTCTACCCGGGTTATCCCCAAAGTTGGCCTTTCCCCTGTTCTTCTCTCGCTATTCCCATGCCGACATCCCGAGATACTCGTCTCGCTCCCGGTTATGCACTACTAAAGCCCCCGAACACACCGGGCCGTGATACCTCACAGAGTTCAACTACCCGCTGTATGACGGGAGGAGATGAGAGGGGGAGTTGCACGGGAATATTAGAATTTTCCTTATTACCCTCCATGCCCTCCATAAATTGTTCCTCTTCGTCAACCAAATGACTTAAATATCTCATACCTATTGGCAGGTCCGAGATGGGATTGCTCCTTTCCCTCTTTTTTCTTTGTCCGTCTTTTTCTTCCTGGGTCGTTCAAAACCCTCTCTCTCGAGCTTCCCGGCCCCGAACGGTGCTATTAGAATCTTTATTAAGTGTTGCCTTATCCTCTTTAGGCAGGTTTGGCATTCCTAAAGGGGCCTCCATTTTAGCATTCATATTATTAGGGCAGAAACGGGCCAAATGTCCATGTTTGTGACAAACCCTACATCTAAAGGGTAGGGCCTCATAGTCCAGTTGTTGAATCCAGGAGAGACCTGGCCAATTCAATTTCCATCTCTCGCCGACAAAGGCCGGCCGAGATCCATCTCCACACATATTCTTGCATACACCGCCATGCTCCCTTCAATTGTGTCTCTCGGCAACACCCAGATGTCTTCCAATAGAATTGCCAATCCTTGCCAACACCTACTCACTCCATAATTCCATTGGAAGAGCATATAGTCGGATCCATACTAGGACAACAGTAGGTTCAACTCGGGGATCGAATCCCACTCTCCATGGTTGAACAAATAGCCCTGTCGGGCCATGATTTTTCTTCTCTGACTCGAAAGCCCTATTTCTATCGACCAAAGACGAAAAGCTAACAATAAAATATCCATTGCTAATAAACCACAATGAATACTCACCGTGAGGCTCCCGGTTTTGGCGGATCAAGAGTGCAAAAAATTCAGGGAAGGACGTATACCCATGAACTTGCAGATTAAATCGTGATTAGCTCTGTAAATGACCGATTCTTCAACCATACTTGGCTCGATGACAATTTTTGGCCTGGTTTCGGCCTCGCGGCAAACATCCATTCACACGATGTGTCGTCGACCTATTCCCAGCAGCCGTGAAGAGCATTTTATATGCCATTTTTTGAGCTTCGTCGTTCTTTGGAGGAGATTTTCCTTTAAACAAATTTGCGTATGAGCCGCTACTCCCCGGAAAAGGAGCCGGAGAAGTCCCCATTGGACCCCTCCCGGGGCACCAATCTAGCCTTCAGATCCACCGTACCTCGAAAGCACTTCTGCAATCCAACTGATGCCCTAGATTTTTTGAAGTTCCAAAAACCCTAGTTCAGAGGAAAAAAATCGCCAGAGCTCTCAGTTCTTAAGGGTATTATATTTTATTATAATATTAAAAATGAAATTTAAATTAATTATTATAATTTTATTATAAATTAATTTATTAATTAATTTAATTAACTTTCAAAAGTTACTTAAGTTAATTATAATTTAATTTTTAATTTAATTATAAATTAATTTATATTAATTTAAATAACCCTAAAGAGGGTTATAAGGTTAAAATAAAAATCAAATTTCAAATTCGATTCAAGCACCGATGTTTATGGCACAAGAGGCTTCGTGTATAAAAGGTGGCAAAAACCTTTGCCATTACTCCCAAATAATCATTGATCGAATTTCCTAAGCCCAAAGTGTAATGCAAAAGGAGGTTAAAGAGTTTCCAAGTTTTTTGAAAGGTCTTCGATGGTAGAGGATTAACAAATAGGAGAGAAGCTCCTTATACCACGCATAATGCTGTGTAGCGTAGGTGGCAACGACGGATGTTCTAAGTTGTGTTGCAGGCAAGGTGTGTAGGGTTTGAACCTCATCGATTTTGTTTTGCAAGGTAGTGAGAGGGCATTTGTTTTTTAGCAGTGTCGAACGAAGGGATAAATGGAGGCTTGCGCCTTACCTACCCCGTGGGAGTGCTTCGCCCACGTGGTGGGCTAGTGCCTTTTTAAGATGCTCGACGAGAGTGGTCTCGTGTTCAAAATCCACCGAGGCCTTTTTGGCTTGTATAAGGTATGTGCTGATGTCATTTGTGTTGGTCACTTGATTATTTTGAATGTGCTAAGGTTGAAAAATAAAATATTTTTGATGCTTATAAAGTTTAATGTTTGCCTGAATTAATTTGGATATTGAATGTTTTGAGGGAGATAAAAGGGTAGGCAAATATTATTTTTGAAAGGTTATTTTGGATGATAATGAAAATATTATTCTAAATTGTATTCCAAAAATTGTTTCTAGAGAGATGAATGAGCACTTGATGGGTCCAATTTCCCTTGAGGAGTTGGAAAATGTTGTATTCAAGATGAAAAAAGGAAAAGCCCCAGGTCCAGATGGATTCCCAATTGAGTTTTATTAGGAGTTTTGGGATTTAATAAAATTTTATCTTTTGGAGGTGGTCCATGAGTCCCAAAAGAACAAACATATGCTAAGGGCCCTAAATGCTACCTTTGTGGTGCTTATACCCAAAAAAGAGGGACCAAATTCCTTGGATATGTTTAGGCCTATTGCTCTCTGCAATGTTGTGTATAAGATCATCACAAAAATTATTGTTGAGAGGCTGAAGATATGGTTGAGCAAAATCATCTCTGAGGAGAAAGGAGGGTTTGTTGCTTGCCGATAAATCTTGGATGGGGTTGTTATTGCTGTAGAACCTATTCACTCGATGGAAACTTCTAAGGAGAAAATTATGTTCATTAAGTTGGAGATGGCCAAAGCCTATGGTTGGGTCAAATGGTCCTTTCTTCAAAAAGTTCTTGCTGCTTTTGGATTTGAGGAGGAATTGATTAGATGGGTGATAAGTTGTGTTTCTTCTTCCTTATTCTCTGTTCTTGTTAATAATGAGCCATTAGAGTTGTTTGAGGCCTCAAGGAAATTGAGGCAAGGAGATCCTTTATCTCCTTATTTGTTTATCATTATGATGAAAGGGTTGGGAATATTGCTCAAGTCCCAAGTCATGCAGGGTCTCATTCAGGGGTGGAAGTGGGATAGTAGTTTGCCACCTCTTTCCCACCTTCAAATTGTTGATGATATTGCTTTTTTGGGAGTTGCCACTATCAGGGAAGCTGGCAATATTAGACAGTCTCTTGACATATATCTTGGTGCTTCTGGATAGTTGATTAATGAGGACAAGTCTTGTATTTTCTTCTTCAATACCCCTCCTCTTATTCAAGTCATGATTGCTCGCATTCTAAGATTCTAGGTTGGGACTCCCCCCTTCATTTATATTGGTATTCAAATTTAATGTCATCCTCTACCTAGATCTTCTTGGCAGTCTATGCTTGATAAGTTTAGAAGGAAGGTGAATCACTGGACTTTCAGATGGCTATCCACTGCAGGTAGAGTGTTGCTTTTAAAATCTGTTGTTCAAGCTTTAACCATTTATAGATGTTTTGTACAAATAGCTCCCTCTCACTTCATCAAGGACATGGATGCTTTGTTAAGATAGTTTTTATGGTCTGGAAAACTTGATCAATCTAAATGGAGTTTGGTTAGGTGGGATTCTATATGTAGGCCAATGCAAGAGGGAGGCCTTGGGTTGTGATAGACAACTCTTTTTGGGCAGGCTTTGGCTGCAAAACTTTATTAGATATGGTGTACCTATCAAGATCAAATTTGGGCTAAAATATTATCGTGTAAATACTTGAGAGGTATTTCTGAGGCTGAGATCCCTAGAGTCGACTTGGTTGGGAAAGGTTCGATTATCTGGGACACTCTAAAAAGAGGAGCTAATTTAATCAAGCAGGGTTTGTTCTGGATTTGTAATCAAGGATAAAATGTTCTTTTTTGAAAGGATTCTTGGGATGGCCACCCTCCTATCTTAAATCAATATCCTAGGTTACGTTCCCTAAGCATTTTTTCTTGGAAGCAAGTTGGTCTCGTGTGGAGGACTTTAAAAAAAATCTAGTCTTTTGGAAATATGGAGATGTACAGGTGGAAAGATCTGCAAGAATGGCCCCAAGGGGGACTAGCCAAGGACAGAGAGGTGCTTTCTCTTATTATTACGAGGACGCCTTGTTCTTCATTGAGGGGTAAAGATATTCTAGCTTGGAACCCTGATCCTAAGGGAACCTACTCGGTAGCCTATGGTTATCAGGTTCTTGATAAGCAAAAGTATGGGAGTCTTCCTATCACTTGGTGGAAAAAGGTGTGGAACAAATTTGCTTGGCCAAAATGTAACTTCTTTCTCTGGTTGGTAGCTTGTAATAAATGCCTCACTTAGGATAATGTGAGGAAGAGGGGATTTTAGGGTCCCTCTTTTTTTGTCCTTTGTAGTAAGAATGAGGATGACTCTTCTCATTTATTTTTCCAATGCTCCTTTTCCAGAGACATTTGGCACCATTGGTGGAGCGCCTAGAACCATCCATGTTTTCATGTGCTATCCCTGGTAGAGTTTTGGAGTAGTTTGGACAGACCTCCGGTCAAGGTCCCCTTTCTTCGGGTGGCTTGGAATTTTGGACCTTCTTGCATCATCTGGCAAATTTGGCTCGAATAAAACCGACGCATATTTTAGGGCAATTATTTGGCTATTCAACAGATTTGGCAAAGGATCATGTATATGGTTTAGGAAACCATCCATAGCAAATGTGATGTGGACCCTCTTTTGGATTCTAGGGAGGAGAAGGTACAACAATCCATTGGTATCTTTGGGGATGGTGTGAACTCTTCTAGCCCTAGTAGGGTTCCTTAGCTCAGCAAGAAGGTTAGGAGAGATGGTAGGTGGAGGCCACCTCCTATAGGAGTTTTAAAAATTAATACTGATGGATCATACAAGGGCAATCCTGGACATACTAGCATTGGCGGTGTTGGGAGAGATTCTACTGGTGGTGTCAGTTTTTTTTTCCATTTATAAAGGTGTTAATTCCAACAATTTTATGGAAGTTCTTATAATTCTTGAGTGACATTGTTTGATAAGCATTGTTGAAAAAAATTGAGTGAGTGTTCATATGTTTGGACTAGGGTTTGTGAGCAAGGATTATTTCATTGAGTGATTGGTTGAGTAGAGTTGTGATTGAGCCTAGTCAAGTGGTTGTGTTGAAGTGATAGTTCAAGTTCTATGAAACAAATTGTTCCATATTCTGAATTAATTTGAGAAAGAGGTTGAGTGTTTGTAAGTGTGAAACATATTGAGTCTTTAACAATTCTCTATATGTTTATGTAGTAAAAAAAATATTGAAAGTTATTGAGCATTATTGTGAGTAAGAAGCATATTTAATCTCTAACAATTCTCTATATGTTTCTGTGAGATTGGACAAGATCTACTGAGGACTTGTTGAGCAGATTTGAGGTAAGTCTTTGATAAGACTTGTGGACAAATTTGTGTGAGCTTTTATGGAAGCTTACAATACAAATTTGAGGACATAGATTGAGAACATATTGGACAAGTTCTAGTGAGGACTTGTTGAGCATATTTGAGGTAAGTCTTTGAGAAGACTCGTGGCTATGTGAGCTTTTGTGGAAGCTTAAAATATATATTTGAGGACATATTTAAGGATAGATTTTGGTGTAGATTTGAGGACAGGTTTGTGCCAGACTAGAGACAGAGATTGAGCAGATTTGTACTAGATTGAAGGACTGCGTATAGTGCAGATTTGAGATAGGGATTTGGATATGACAGAGTATAGAGGACAATAGTATCTAGTGGATAGATATCCATTAGCCAAGACAGTGAGAACAGGTCTTTATATTGAGGATAGGAGTCTTCAATGGAGAGAGATCCATTAGCTAGTGCAGTGGAGGTAGCAGTTTTTCTAGAATATCACCAACCAGAGCATGGGAGAAAGGAGTTATCTTATGGATAGAGATCCACAAACTTGATCAGGGTATTGGTGTCTCCTTTGGATAGAGGTCCATATACATTGTAATAGGGAAAGTATTCCCAAGAGAATTTATTTAAGAAAATTTTATAAGGAATATTTTCTTCGTGGAGTAGCCCACATTGGGTGAACCATGTTGAATCATGTCTCTCATGTGCGTGAAGTTTAATGCTTTAATATTATTGATGTTATCATTTGGATTGAAAAGTAAAAAGTTTTATCTTATACTGTTTACCCCCCTCTCAGTATAAGCACATGTTCTTCAATTGGTATCAGAGCGGGTCTCTCTATGAGAAGACTAATAGCTTGGAGGAGGATCCATAAGAAACACACATGACTTCAAAAAATGAAGAAGATACCATGTTTGATATAAGAGGAATTATTTATTGCTTTTAGAAAGTTGGAAATAATTAGAGAGAAGAACTTAAGATTGAAGTAACAAATTCAAGAGGATGAAGAAGCAAGGATAGAACTTTTACAAAGTATCACAGAGATCAAGATAAAGGTAGAAGAGGAAAATAAAATTGAGTAGGATACGACGGATCTATTAAGAGTAAGAGAAACAGAATGTGAAATATTAGAAGCAAAATTTTTTTATCTAAGGAATGGAGTTGAAAGGACAAAGGTACTACAAGATATAGAGTATGATAAACTGAAAGAGGAGTCAAGTCTTCAAGAAGCAAAAACTTCAAACAAAGATAGGCAAGTAAAGGATACTTCAAAAGGAAAAGATATTAGAAAGGAAGAAAGCAAAGAAGAACCTTGGATAAGATTTAATCACAAAGGGAGAAGCACTCAATCACAATCTCAAAGGCATCCAAACAGGTTACATAATTTCTTCCATGGTCATTGTTTTTCTTGTAACAAATATGGTCATAGAGTTGTACATTGTATTGGTCATGCAAGAAACAATGTCAATAGAAATTTCAATTCTTTTGCACCTCTTATGGATAATGATATTATATATTACAAAAGCAATATTTTTGGGCACAAGGCTAGATGGTGTAAAAAGATACTTCTTGAGTCTAGTAAAAGAAAAACAATTTCAACAACTAGGAAAGAGGAAAGGAGGAATGTAAAGGCTAGATCAATGTTAGTTCAAACAACTCTTCATGCTCAGGATAAAGAAGAACAATGGTATCTTGATAGTGGTTGTTCTAGACACATGCTAGGAGACAAAGAAAAATTCATTGTAATAAAATAATCCAATAGAGGATCAGTAAGTTTTGGTGATAATGGATTAGAAAATATTGGTGGAAGAGGAACTCTATGTTTAGATAATGGGAAAATAAGAACAAAAAATTTGTTGTATATCAAAGGGTTAAAACATAATCTGCTAAGTGTAAGTCAACTTTGTAATCAAGGTCATATGGTTACATTTCACCCAGATAGGTGTGAAATAAGAAAATAAAAAACTGGAAAGGTCATTGCAAATGGAAGAACTCCAAACAATATTTACATGCTTAATGAGATCAAAGGGGAAAAGTGCTTTCTATCACAAGAAGATGAGAGTTGGTTGTGGCATAGAAGATTGGGTCACTTGAATTTTGACAACATAGTCATCATAAGTAATAAGCAGGCTGTCAGATATTTACCCAAGCTAAAAAGGCCACAAAACACAACTGTGCACCTTGTCAACATGGAAAGCAATCTAGAACAAGCTTTAAGTCAAAGGGATATATGTCATCTAAGCCGTTAAGTATAATACATAATAATCTAGTGGTCCTCCAAGAACACAGAGTATTCAAGGTGAGAGTTACTTCATATTGTTTATAGATGATTACTCCATAATGGTTTGGGTATCTTTCCTGAAAGATAAGTTAGAAGCATTTGAAAAATTCAAAGCATTTAAAGAACTGGTTGAAAATGAAACTGGCAAGAGGATTAAGTGTTTGAGATCTGACGGAGGAGGATAATTTAACTCAAATGAATTTGTAGACTTTTGTGAACAACATGGGATCAAGAGAGAATACTCAACCGCAAGAACTCCTCAACAAAATGGAGTAGTTGAAAGGAAAAATAGAATTGTTGAGAATGGGGCTAGAGATATGTTAAATGAGTCCAAAATTTTAGATGGTTTTTGGAGGGAAGCAGTCAACACAACAACATATATAATAACTGGGGCTCAAATGAGGGTAAACCATCACAAGACTCCATATGAGCTTTGGAAAGGAAGACCGACCACTGTAAAACACTTCAAGATTTTTGGAAGCAAGTGCTACATAAGACGATAAGAGCAAAACTTAGGTAAATTTGACCCAAGATGTGATGAGTAAATTTTTTTTTGTTATTCCACTAATATTAAAGCTTATAGATGCTTCAACAAGAGAACACACACTATTATAGAAAGTATAAATATAACAATTGATGAGAAGATAGATTCAAGAGAACTAGTTCAAAAAATTGTGTATCAGGAAGATGGAAGTTGTCAAGAAGAGTTTTTTGAGGAATCAGATGAAGAAGAAGAAGAAACACAAAGAATTCTTCCTAAAACTCCATCCAGGTATGTACAGAAGCATCATCCAAAAGATCTAATCATTGGGAATCCATATGAAAGATAGATAAGGATAAGGATAATAACGTCTCAAAAAGCAAATTTTTCTTTGCTATCTAAGATTGAGCCAAAGGACTTCAATCAAGCAAGTGAATATGAGTTATGGATTAAGGCAATGGATGAGGAACTAGATAAAATAGAGAAAATCAAGACTTGGGAACTTGTTCCATGACCAAAGGACAAAAATGTGATCTACACAAACTGGGTATTCAGAAACCAGTTAAATGAATATGGACAGGTAGTCAATAATAAAGCAAGGTTAGTGTGCAAAGGTTATGCACAGGTAGAGGGAATTGATTTTGATGAGACATTTGCTCTAGTTGCACGACTTGAAGCCATAAGAATGTTTTTATCCTTCTAAGATGGATGTTAAGTCAACATTTCTAAATGGTTTTCTAGAAGAAGAATTCTATATTGAACAACCAAAGACATTCATATTAATAGATAAACTAAATCATGTATGCAGATTGAAAAAACACTGTATGGTCTAAAGCAAGCTCCTAGAGCGTGGTACTCAAGATTGGTATGGTCTTTGAGAAGACTTATGGACAGATTTGTGTGAGCTTTTGTGGAAGCTTACAATATATATTTGAGGACAGAGATTTAGAACATACTAGACAAGTTCTAGTGAGGACTTGTTGAGCAGATTTGAGGTAAGTCTTTGAGAAGACTTTTGGATATATTGGTGTGAGCTTTTGTGGAATCTTACAATACAGATTTGAGGATAGAGATTGAGAATAGATTTGAGGACATGTTTTGGTGCAAATTTGAGGACAGTTTTATGCCAGACCAGAGATAGAGATTGAGCAGATTTATACTAGATCGAAGGATTGTGTTTAGTATAGATCTAAGATAGGGCTTTGGAGGTGACAGAGTATAGAGGATGATAGTATCTAGTGGATAGAGATCCATTAGCTAGGGCAGTGAGGAAAAGTCTTCTGAGTGAGGATAGGAGTCTTCAATGGATAGAGATCCATTAGCCAGTGTAGTGTAGGCAACAGTTCTTCTAGAATATCACCAACCAGAGCAGAGGATAAAGGAGTTCTCCTGTGGATAGAGATCCATAAACTTGATCAGGATATTGGTGTCTCCTTTGGACAGAGGTCCCTAAAAATTGTAATAGGGAAAGGAAAACCCAAGAGAATTTATTTAAGAAAAGTTTATAAGGAATATTTTCTCCATGGAGTAGCCCACATTGGGTGAACCATGTTGAATCATGTATCTCATGTGTGTGATGCTTTGTGTGATGTTTACTGCTTTAATATTATTGATGTTAACATTTGGATTGAAAAGCAAAAATTTTTATCTTATACTGTTCACCCCCCTTAGTATAAGCACATTTTATTTAGGAAATAAGTGAGTGTTCATATACTTGGACTAGGTTTTGTAAGCAAGGAGTGCTTTATTGAGTGATTGATTGAGTGAAGTTGGTTGAGCCTAGTCAAGTGGATTTTTTGAAGTGATAGTTCTAATTATGTAAAATAAATTGTTCTAAATTTTGAATTGAATGGAGAAATAGATTGAAAGTGATTGAGCATTATTGTGAGTGTGAAGCATATTGAGTCTCTAACAATTCTCTATATGTTTTTGTGGTAAAAATGAGAGAGAGAGTGAAATTTATTGAGAGGTGTTGTGAGTGTGAAGCATATTGAGTCTCTAACAATTATCTATATGTTTCTATGAGATTGGACAATTTCTAGTAAGAACTTGTTGAGAAAAATTGAGGTAAGTATTTTATAAGACTTGTGGACAGATTGGTGTGAGCTTTTGTGGAAGTTTACAATACAAATTTGAAGATAGATATTGATAGAATATTGGAAAAGTTCTAGAGAGGACTTGTGGATAGATTAGTGTGAGCTTTTGTGGAAGCTTACAAGGCAGATTTGAGGTAAGTCTTTGAGAAGACTTGTGAGCAGAGTTGATTGATTAATTTGTTCAAACCTTGGGTTAAGGTTTGGGGCAGATCTAGCAGAGTTGATTTGAGATTGAGTCAAGCTTTGTGTTAAGGCTTGAGGACAGATTTGTGCTAGACCGAAGTAATATGTTTAGTGTATATTTGAGGACATATTTGTGCTAGACCAAAGGACTGTGTTTAATGTAGATTTGAGGACAAAGATTGAGAAAATTTGTACTAGACCTAATGGTTGTGTTTAATGCAGATTTGAGGAAAAATTTTGGTGTAGTTTTGAGGATAGATTTGTGCTAGACCAGAGATAGAGATTGAGTAGATTTGTGCTAGACCGAAGGACTGTGTTTAGTGCAAATTTGAGACAGAGCTGAGAGTAAGCTTTGGATGTGACAAAGTATAGAGGATGATAGTCTCTAGTGGATAGAGGTCCATTAGCTAGGATAGTGTGGACAAGTATTCTGAGTGATGATAAAAGTCTTCAGTGGATAGAGATCCATTAGCAGTGTAGTGGAGGTAATAGTTCTTTTATAAGATCACCAACTAGAGTAGAGGAGAAGGAGTTCTCATGTGGATAGATATCCATGAACTAGCTGAGGATATTGGTTTCACCTGTGGATAGAGATCCATGAAATTGATTATGGGATTGGTCTCCTTTGGATAGAGGTCCATAAACATTATAATAGGGAAATGTTTCCCAAGAGATTTATTGAGAAAATTTTAGTGAAAGATTTTCTTCGTGGAGTAGCCCACATTGGGTGAATCACGTTAAATTAGTGTCTCTATTGTGTGTGGTGATTTGTGCATTGATTTTATTACTTCTATTGATATTGCTATTGATACATTGCATAATATTGATTGAGAAAGATAAAGTAAAAAGTGATCTTAAACTATTCATCCCCCCTCTCAGTATAAGCTTGTGTTTTTCAATTGGTATCAGAGCGGGTTCCTTCGAAAGAGTTTAACAGCTTGAAGGAAAAGCTTACAAGAACACAATGGATTCTAAGAGTGTACCCTTAGATAATTCAGCACCAATGTTTTATGGAAGCGATTATGTACTTTGGAGTATGAGAATGAAGATTCACTTGATGGAACTTGGCAATGAAATATGAGAAGCAGTTGAAAATGGATACACACCATCAACTACTCCACCTATAGATAAAGATGGTAATCTTCTACATCATTACAATTCAAGAGAAATGAATGCAATTTTGATAGGTTTCCATAGAACATAATTTTTTAAGGTTATGCATTACAAATCAGCAAAAGAAATTTGGGATAAGTTGCAAAGCATATATGAAGGAGATAAAAAGGTTAAAAAGGTAAAATTGCAAAATATCAAAGGACAATTTTAAGAACTAAGAATGAAGGATGAGGAAAATATTAGTGCTTATCTCCTTCGTGTAGATGAGGTTGTTAACTCCATAACTTGGACTTGAGGTTCAAGAATCTGATGTTTATGATAAGATCTTAATATCTCTCCCAAAAAGGTTTAGTGAAAATATTTTAGCTATAGAGAAATTAAAATATGGTGATCTTTTGACAAGGGATGAGTTACTTGGCATTCTTACACCTTTTGATATGAGAACAAAAGAGGAACCTAAACTCCGAAAAGAAGCAGCCTTCAAATTTACTAAAAAGACAAAGGGTAAGAAGTCAGATTCAAGCAACGAGTCATCCTGTGATGAAGAAGCAAATTATGGTAGAAGGAACAAGGACCCAAGAAGATTTAAAGATGTAAAATTTGTTAGATGTCTCAATTGTGGAAAACATGGTCATTATGCAACTGATTTTCAAGAATATAGAAATAGCAATAATGAATAAAACATGATCATAAGAACAGGGAATCAAAAAATTATAGGTACCAAAAGAAAGGTAAGGATGGACAAGGCAAGCAAGGAAATAAGTTCTTTCAAAGACAAAAGAAGAGTTACTATGCATACAAGGTAAGTAAGTACTCAAGTGATAGTGATAATAGTTCCTCAGATAATGATAAAGATGAAGTTCTATTTCTAACAAAAGAAAAAGAAATGGTTGGGAAAAGGTCACCAATAATCCTCAAGTGTTTTAGATGTGGTAACTTTGATCATCTTGAAGATAGTTGTACAAAGAGTGGTTTCAGTTTCAGTGATGATTAATATGAAGGTACATTTGAAGGACCAAAAGAGAATATTCTAATGGCACTAGAAGAAGAAGAAGGTGATACTATAGAAGACAAGTCAAAAAAGAATGAAGATGTTTTCAAAGGTAAATAAATAGAGGAAAAATAAAAAACAAGAGGAGTTGATATTGAAGGTGAACTTATTCATGCCCTTGATGCATTAAATAAGGTAAGAAAGCAAAACTCCCAACTTAAGCTTTAGGTTCAAGAATGTGATGAATAGAAAGGAAAGCTTATAGAGGATCTAAATAGGACAATGGATAAGACAAGAAAGTTTAAAGATAAGTTAGAAGCAAAGTTCTTAGAATGTGAAATGTTAGAACATGAAGTGAATCTAGTAAGGGAAGAAATAAGAGTCTAAGGACTACACCAGTTTGAAAAGAGCCCACAGATCATAGATAAGATGATCAAGGTACAAAGACGGTCAACAAACAAGACAAGTCTTGGTTTTGAACAGGTACAAAATAAACAAGGAGAGGATTCAACCTCAAGTTCTGAAGAAGAAGAAAATTTAGAAGAAAAGACTGTAAGAGAGAGTGAGACTTCTAAGGATGAGTTGGACAACAAAAAGTTCAACAAGGAAAGGAACAATACACAAATGAGGAACAGATGGAACAAGAACCAGCACAGGGTAAAAGATACTAAGAGACCAATGAGGTCAAGGCAAGGTAGTTTCAATGGACGATGCTTCTCATGCCACAAGTTTGGGTACAAAGCTTCATAATGCAGGACACATGAAAGACAAGAATATGGGAATTTAATAAACAAATAACTTTTTCATGGATATTGCTACTCATGTAATCAGTTTGATCACAAGGCAATGAATTGCAGGGTTCATGACAAGAATAGATATGGCATCACCAGGAGAAATACCAAGATATTTGCACCTCCAAGGAATAACAATATTAAGTGTTATAAATGCAATAATGATGGACATACAACAAAGTGGTGTAGAGTAGAAATCCTAAAGACAAGCATGAACATAAATTATCAGAAGGATCAGATAAGGAGGAAAGTGGACAAAGGTAAATATCAATGCATGCTGGGAGTAGAAATACTCCCACCCCAGAATTAACCACCTCAAGAGGAGGTGGGGGAGGGGCTAAGCTAAGATTTTAATTCTTAGCCTCGATCCCCAAAGGCGACCCTTTGCCATTTATGTTAAAGGGACAGAGATTTGAGTAAGGGGGAGAGATTTGATTTTAGGAGGAAAGCATTCAATCAGGGGGAGCAGAACAAAAAGAGGTAAAAGAAATGATAAAAGGTAAATGGGTTGCCATCAATGACAAAGGGGAAGATTGTTGGAAATATGAGCAAGTTTTGTTGTCATTGATGTCAAACAGGTTAATGTTCTCCAGTGGTTTTCAGCAAGGCAAAGGAGAAGGTCTAATATTATAATATTTAATATTATAATATCCAGGGTTGATTCATGGAATTTAAATGCAAGAAGGTGTCACCTTATAAGAGCCTTAAAAAACCCATGTGGCAGTTTGAAAGGTTAAGAGTTTAATTATTTAATTTTAAATAATTTAACCTTAAGGTTAAAATTTAAAATTAAATAATATTTAATTTAAGGCCCAAAGTTATTTTATTAAAATTTGAATTTTAATAAATTCAAATTGCTTTCCGTCGATGTTGGAGAAACCTTTGGATTGCATATATATAATGCCAAAACCTTTGGCATTACCTTATCCTTGCGAATGATTTTAAAGCTAGTGCAAAGAGAAAGGTTCGTGTGAAATTTGCATGAGCTTTAGTGCCGAGAAGAGGACAAGGTTTTGTGGCCGGAAAAATATTCTCAAAGTCCATGTAGCCCAGTTAGCAGCCAGCGGTTGCGTTAGAGCGTTCGGGGAACACTAGACGTAGGTTCAAACCATGTGCGCTTTGGTTTGCTGAAGAGGAGGGTCATTTTCATTTGTGACACACAAGGAGGAGGAAGTCAAAGGTGTCTTGATGTCTTTTTGGTTCGCGTGGAGCCATGCAGCCCAATTGGTGGGCGTGAGTGCTACAAAAACGCTTGGGAGAGAGCCATCGATGGCTCGAATCCCGCCAAGGCCTTTTGGGCAGCATAATATAGGTATGCGCTTTGTTTGGTGGTTGACTTTGCATGCGAAAAATTAAAGGGGGAAATTAATTTTTATTTTCCAAAGGTCTTATTTTAATTAAAGTTTTTGCATAATTATTTTGGTTTATAAGTAATAGAAGGGAGTTAAAAGGGGTATGCAAAACTTTAATTTTTGTGTTGAATTTTTAAGTGGTTAAGGAGTTATAAGGTAGTAAGAAATTTATAATTTTTGAGATTAAGGGTTGTTGAATATTTATTTTAAAGTTGGATATTATAAGGTGTATTTGAGTGTTTTTATTTTTGTATTGAAGAAATATTTTGGAGGACTGTTAGAGTGATATTTTTGTCATCTAACCCTTGAGTTTGGCAAAGAGGTTGATTGTGTTTGAGGTAGGTTTTTGAGGTCTACTCTTCATCAAGTAAAAAGGTATGGGCACATTCTTCCTTGGTTGAAGTAATTGATTGATTGATGTTTTTTGAAACAAGGTGGAGTAAAAAGGATTGTTGAATGAGAATTGTTGAGTTTGATTGTTAAAGGTTTTTCTGGAATGAGAGTTGATGCTATAAACCTTGTTTGATTAGCATTGTTGGAAATATTGAGTGAGAATTCATGTGTATGGTTAGGGTTTGTAAGAGAACATGAGTATCATTGTTATGTGAAGTTGTGAACTATCTTGAACTAGGGTTTGTGAAAGATCATGAGTATCATTGTTATGTGAGATTGTTGATAAGCATTGTTGGAAATAAGTGAGTGTTCATATACTTGGACTAGGGTTTGTAAGAAAGAAGTGCTTTATTGAGTGATTGATTGAGTGGAGTTGGTTGAGCCTAGTCAAGTTGAAGTGTTGAAGTGATAGTTCTAATTTTGTGAAACAAATTATTCTAAATTCTGAATTGTTTTGAGAAAGAGATTGAAAGTGATTGAGCATTGTTGTGAGTGTGAAGCATATTGAGTCTCTAACAATTCTCTATATGTTTATGTGGTAAAAAGGAGATAGAGAGTGAAAGTGATTGAGAGGTGTTGTGAGTGTGAAGCATATTGAGTCTCTAACAATTCTCTATATGTTTCTATGAGATTAGACAAGTTCTAGTAAGAACTTGTTGAGCAGATTTGAGGTAAGTCTTTGAGAAGACTTGTGGACAGATTGGTGTGAGCTTTTATGGAAGCTTACAATACATATTTGAAGACAGATATTGAGAGAATATTGGACAAGTTTTAGAGAGGACTTGTAGACAAATTAGTGTGAGCTTTTTTGGAAGCTTACAAGGCAGATTTGAGGTAAGTATTTGAGAATACTTGTGACCAGAGTTGATTGATTGATTTTTTCAAACCTTGGGTTAAGGTTTGGAGTAGATCTAGCAGAGTTGATTTGAGATTGAGTCAAGTTTTGTGTTAAGGCTTGAGGACAGATTTGTGCTAGATCGAAGGACTGTGTTTAGTGCAGATTTAAGGACAAATATTGAGGATAAATTTGTGCTAGACCAAAGGATTGTGTTTAGTGCAGATTTGAGGACAGAGATTGAGAAAATTTGTGCTAGATCGAAGGACTATGTTTAGTGTAAATTTGACGACAGAGTTTGGTATAGATTTGAGGATAGATTTGTTCCAGACCAGAGATAGATATTGAATAGATTTGTGCTATATCGAAGAACTGTGTTTAGTGCAGATTTGAGACAGAGCTGAGAGCAAGCTTTGGAGGTGAAAGAGTATAGAGGATGACAGTCTCTAGTGGATAGATATCCATTAGCCAGGGCATTGAGGACAAGTCTTATAAGTGAGAACACGAGTCTTCAATGGATAGAGATCCATTAGCCAGTGTAGTGGAGGCAAGAGTTCTTCTAGAAGATCACTAGCTAGAGCAGAGGAGAAGGAGTTCTCATGTGGATAGAGATCCACAAACTAGCTAAGGAGATTGGTATCTCCTGTGGATAGAGATCCATGAACTTGATTAGGGGATTGGTGTCTCCTTTGGACAAAGGTCCATAAATATTGTAATAGGGAAAGGTTTTCCAAGAGATTTATTGAGAAAAATTTAGTGAAATATTTTCTCCGTGGAGTAGCCCACATTGGGTGAACCATGTTAAATTGGTGTTTCTATTGTGTGTGGTGATTTGTGCATTGCTTTGATTACTGTTGTTTATATTGCTATTGATACATTGCATACTATTGATTCAGAAAGAAAAAGTAAAAAGTGGTCTTATATTATTCTCCCCCCCTCTCAGTATAAGATTGTGTTCTTCAGATATGTCTTCTTGTTGAAGCAAATCACAAAAATATTGTCAAGAGAGAGCGTATTTACTAAATATATTAAACAGAATGAGTATCAAGAGTTTTAAATTAGAAATGCCTTCCATAGAACAATGAAATCAAAGTAGAAAATTAAGAGTTACATTACTCTATATATAGGAAATCGTAGAAAGATTAGCTTGCATGTTGGGAAAGAACAACATTGCGACTTACTTTGCTTTAATAGAAACTTTATGAGATCTCTTGGACAATGTGGATCCTAAACTTCATAAAGGAGTATACCTCATACCATGCTCATGTGGTAAGTCATATAATAGTTTGAGCCAAAGTTTTCAAAGTATGTCATTAACATGGTGGAACAAAAACTTACCTATTGGTCCACCAAGCTCTCCCTTACTGGTAAATTCCAAATTTGCTCAAAAGTTTTTTTGGCCACCCATGTCTATTATTTTTCTTGTTGGGTCCTATCCAAGAATTGCTATAAGAAGCTTTATAAGCTTCTGTGAGACTTTTTATAGTCCTCTTCCAGTAATGGTTCTGGATTCCACTATGTTTCTTGGGAGTATTGTTTTCCTAAAAGCCATGGAAGGCTTAGCATTCTCAATACCCAGTGTCAAGGTTGGGTCCTTTGTGTTAAGTGGGCCATGAGAGCCTTTGTGGGCAATGAGGTCTGGAAGATTCTCATCTGGCACACTATCAGTGAAGGTTCCCCCTTTGATCGTAAGAGATGGAGAGGCATGGGGTTCTCTTCCCTCCTTGTTGCTCTTGTGTCTATCAAAGTGTCAGGATCCTTTGTCATCAGGAGCATTTGGAAAGCTTAGGAGAGTGTTAAGCCTTGGCTGAGATGGAATGGCCAAAGCTTCTGGCACAACCTATCGATCAACCAAATGAATGTTTGGTGGTTGCTTGTCATCACCTACTAGGATTCCTCGCTTGCACAAGTTCCCTAGGTTCATTCGCTTAGATTCTTTCACAAAATTATGTGGTGCATCATCGATTTTTTTCTCATCCTACCAAGGATTAACTACCTTGGGACAACTTTAGAGCCAATTTTGGGCTCAGTCACTCTGATAGGGATACTTTTGAGGCCATCAAGGTTGTTGTCCTTGACTCCATGTTACACAAAATTTCTACACTTTTGCAGCGACCTTGGTGGAAGGATTGGAAGTGGTGTCCAAACACTCTACTATAAAATTACAAGGCTTATTTTGGGTATGGATGGCTCTCTCCTTGTCTCCTCATGATTGATAAGCTCAATCAATGGTGGAATGTCTCCTCCCCTTGGCCTGTTTGGATGCGCAAGTTCCAAATCGACTGTGCTCCTTTCTTGGAGCTCAAACTTTCCTGTTTTGCCTAGAGTCTTCTCCACCAAGGGTTTCCTATTAGGGAGCATCTCTGACATTTAGGAATCCCCAACCCTTCTTGCCCTTTTTATCTTCAGTTTGAAGACTTTGTCCATCTTTTTTGGGTTTGTGCTCATGCTCATTCCCTATGGGAGTGGTTTTTTTTCCTTTTTAAGACCCTATTATTAAGCCATGTTTGAGTGGAAGCATATCATTTTGGCAGAGCCCCTACCCTTGCTGACTATTTTCTTTGAAGTGTGTCACTTGTTTCATATGGAGGCCATGTACAACATATGGAAATCTAGAAATGATTGTATCTTTGGTAAGTGTTCTTCCTCTTTGCACATCTCTACTTTTGAGAAGTCTAATATTATTTTGTCTGTGTATTTTTAGATTATGGTTTAGGCTAATAAGGTGGCCATGGAGCTCACTCATATTTAGGAGCTTATTGATCATTGGGGGAACGCATTGTGCATAATCAGTCGGGTTCCTCTTGAGTAGGATACTCCTTAAAGCTAGTCCAGATCTAGGCAACGTCGTCGCTTGACCCCAAACCACACTCCTACCCCAGCTCAAGGTTCCCCTCTTTACATAGTTGACCCTAGCTACTTGACTATTCCTCTCCCCTAGCTCCTTGGCTCGATGCTTGGGACAAGTCAGGAGCTCCGATGATTGCTGTCAACGAAGAGTTGATTGCTTGCGACTAGACAAATGTTCCTCATACTTCTTCCAGACAGGGGTGGGGATCGATGTCAAAATCTCCTGATGTTAATGCTAGATGGGAATCGGTCCCAATGGTGGCTAAACTTGTGTGATGGATCATCATCATTGTAAGGATTTTTTTTTGTTGTTGCTCTTGTTATTATGTAATCATTTCGTTCTGTTAACAAGTTGGTTGTGTCTGTCTGCCAATTCTATAAGGCAGTTTTGAGTAGATGTTAGTTATTTGTTTAAATTCTCATTCAATTTTAATGGCGGTAGTTTTTTGGTTGATAATATTAACCACATAAATATTTATCTATTTTTTTTTGATAAAAATGTATTCTATTAATGTTTTAATATAATTTTTTTTTATTAAAAAAATAATGCACCAACTAAATTGACTTCCTTCGTTGTCCTAATAATTGTAAAAGTGGCACATAATAGATAGAAAAGATGCGGTCGTTCAAAGTGTGTGTAATGCTATGATTGATTGGAAAAATTAAAGAAGCAATTTATCATGAAAAGCAAAGAGTAAAGACCACCTAACCTATAGTTACACTTACTTTACATTATATTATTATTAAAAAAAACTCGTGATGACCGAATCCCATGTGAAATACTGGCCCATGCTAACACGACATCATCATAGTTAATATGTAACGTGCTTGTGCCTGTGATTATCTAAATATTTATTCATTCATGCTTATATTATATTATATGGTTTTAAAATTCAAAATTGCCCCTATTCAACTTTTTTAAATCTTAATTTTTAAAGACACTCAAATTTAAAAATCACAGTGTAGATTGATGGTGTTTGACTGTCAATCACTTACTAAAAAGAAACTTAAGTTTAAACTTTAGAAGCATGCTTGCCAATTTGTAAAGGTAGCAGTATGTTTTGAATCTTTTAAGTATGCGCCAAATTGACGATAATGGTACCAACCTTGAGCGAAGAGTGGTCCAATTTTATTTCGTGTTAAACAATAACGAGGTGGCATAGAGGTTGTAAGGGGCAGCCCGAAAATTTGAACCCTAAAAATAATGGTATCAACCCTAAGCAAACGGTGATTCAGTTTCACGCCGAATTAAACAATTACGAAGTGACATAGAGGTTATAAGAGGCAGCCCCAAGATTTGAACCTTGCTTAATAGTAAAAAAGGATTGTGGATGTAACTGATTCCTTTATGTATTAAAGAACAAAAAACAAAAACAAAATCAAACAATTTATGTTGTTTTCATTCTTCCATGGGTCTCCTCTTGGACAATGGAACCAAGTTTAGAACATCCTAATTAAAAAAAAAATGTTTATTTTGTTTTAACTTTGGAAAGTTAGGAATGTTACTTTCTATTCTGAAGAATCAATTTTTAGTCAATTTTCTTTGCATGAAAAGATTACAATATTTTATGTTATTACTGTTCAATTCCATTCGCAAGCTTTCAAATTGACTCGTGAATTGGTGCATTTGATAAATCTTGTCAAGTTTTGGCATGAGACTCCGTGCACTATTGACATAGCTTCGTCTAACCTCTTTCCGCCTTAAGGTCCCTCTATTTCTTTGAGGTCTTAGTATAGCAGGATGAGAAGACAACATTTTCTAGAATCAAATTGTTCTGCTAGTGCCCACAGTAAGGCTCGGTCTCCTCTTGGAGTGGCTCCCTTTTAGGGGCTGGTTTTGTTTCTGGCCTCAAGTCTCTTCTACAATGTTGATTGTTTGGGTGGCCTTACGCCTCTAACTTCAAAATTTTTAGCTCCTTTTTATTGTAACCTCAGTTATTTTTTATTGAATATAATTGTTAGTTCCAATAAAAAAATGTTTATTAAAAAATAGGATACGTTTTCAAAATGCATTCGTTAGTGGTCGAATAGATTAAGTTGTAAATGAGCACGTGTCAAAACAAGTACAACCTACTACAAGATTTTGATAAAAAATTGACAAATGATGAACGCAACGGCGTGCCAACAGTTCTGCTTACACGTTAGCTTTGACCGTAGTGAAAGGATGAACGACTCTGTTTCCTTATAAATAACCACCCTTGCCCGGATTCGACCAAACCAAAATAAGCTTCAAGAGATACATCTATCTATTCCATTTCCAATTCCAATTCCTATTCCAATGGCAGTTCCACTAATCCAGTTGGGTTCTCAGGGATTCCAAGTCTCAAAACAGGGATTAGGATGTATGGGCATGTCCGCCTTCTATGGCCCTCCAAAGTCCGAGGAAGAAATGATCGCTCTCATCCGCCATGCCGTCTCCAGAGGCATCACTTTCCTCGACACCTCCGATGTTTACGGTCCTCACACTAACGAAATTCTAGTGGGAAAGGTGCCGTTAATTCTTTTTGCATTCTTCTTTTTAAGCAGAGTCCAATTGGTCTATGATGGTCAAGTAGGATTTTAACTTGTTCTTGATTTGCAGGGCATTAAAGGAATCAGAGACAAAGTGCAATTGGCTACCAAATTTGCGGCCAGTTTTGCAGATGGGAAGATGGAGGTTAGAGGAGATCCCGCTTATGTTCGTGGCTGTTGCGAAGGAAGCCTCAAGAGACTCGATGTGGACTGCATCGATCTTTATTATTATCATCGAATCGATACCAGAGTCCCCATTGAAGTCACGGTATGCACTTTAAAAGCCCCTTTCAAAGTCAGGTTACACAAACCACATTACCACCAACATTATAACGTATGTTCTGTTATTCTGTAGATTGGAGAAATGAAGAAACTGGTCCAGGAGGGGAAAATAAAATACATTGGGCTTTCCGAAGCTTCCCCGTCAACAATCCGAAGAGCGCACGCCGTTCATCCTATTACAGCGGTTCAAATCGAGTGGTCCTTGTGGACCAGAGATGCAGAGGATGAAATCATTCCCACTTGCAGGTATGTAAATTTCAAATCTAGAATTTTATTTTATTTTCTGTGAAACCATTTGTTTCCTCTTTTGAATAAATGATCAACCCTTTAGATCTTAATCACAGGGAGTTGGGTATTGGAATTGTGCCATATAGCCCTCTTGGACGAGGTTTCCTGTCCTCTGGAGCAAAGCTTATGGAAAACCTGGCAGATAACGATTCGAGAAGGGTATTTGCATCCTGAGAATTATATTAGCAGTTTGAATCTTTCATGGATTTTTTCTTTGGAAAATAAGAGGTCCAATGTCTAAGCTTCGAGTCCTAAGTAGATAGGGTTGTGGTTGAATATACATGAGATAAACAGTACATCGTCTCATTAATAGTCTATAGACGTTAAAAATGTTCGACTGTCGAACGTTAAAATTGCTCTAAATTTTTTCAATTGATTACTGTGGGGTTTGAATTTCTTATAAGGGGCATAATCCCTGATTTTGGGAAAGTGGTCTGTGTTGGCAGAATGAGCCAAGGTTTACAACAGAGAACCTTGAAAAGAACAAGGTCATATTTGAAAAGCTGTGTGCGATTGCTGATAGTAAGGGTTGCACTCCAGGGCAACTTGCACTTGCTTGGGTTCAACACCAGGGAAATGATGTTGCACCGATTCCTGGGACGACCAAAGTGATCAACTTGGAATCGAACATGGGTGCTCTTTCTGTGAAGCTTACACTGGAGGACATGAAAGAAATAGAGAGCACGGTGTCTGCTGGTGGTGTCCATGGAGATCGCTATGGTAGTGCTGACATGGAGTCGACATGGATGAATACAGAAACACCTCCTTTGTCGTCATGGAAAGGGCACTAGAGGAATGCTTTTCACTCGTTATTACCAGCCAAACTAAGTGGCATACCGCATTTATAAAATAAAAGGGCATTGTAGATGGTGAAAGGTCCAGATGGTTGAATATTATATGTACCCTGACTTTGTTAAGGTATTTGTATTGTGCCGGTGAATTCATTTCTTATTGTCGGACGACGGCATTGAATGGTCATCAAACTTCTATTTCTTAAAATAGAATAATAAGGCCAAGTCTTTGGATATTAAAAATAAAAAATGTTGGGAGTCACCTAATCTTAATGATGGAGATTTTTCACTAAGTCCAAGTCTTTGGATATTAAAAATAAAAAATGTTGGGAGTCACCGATGGAGATTTTTCACTAAGATGTTAATATTTTATGATAGAAAAACAAAAAAAATTAGTATGTACAATTTTTTTAATGATTCAAGAGAAAGTTGAAAATTTATTTATAGAAAATTATTTATCTAACTTTTATTTCTAAAAAATTATTCATCTAACTTTTATTTATAAAAAAATTATTTATTTAAAAATATTTAAGGTAAAATTTTTACTTATAATAAAATTTTTACTTTAAAAGGTATTTTTAGTAAAATGATGCATCTTTAAATTTTACATTCTTCAAAATGTTTTTAAAATTTATTTAGTAGGTTTGCAACTCCTTTTATGTGCTATGTGAAGATCAAACATCATTTTCCTTGAATTTGTGATGCCCTTGTCCTATTGTGAACCAAAAGTAACGATCCACTAATTTGAAAGCGAAACATAATTTTTAGAGTGAGTCACAATTTTAAGACTTACTTATTCTTTCACTTCTCCAAAAATGGTCATTTTACACTATTGCCCCTTGACTTATAAAATTTGTCTTTCTTTGCCACCCATCCACTAATTTCTTGTAGGAATTCAATAGTAGCCAAGCTACTACAAGAACTAACAAAGCTTTCGAAAGGGTGCCTAACTAAATTGGATACTAAACAATATAGACAATATTCTTTCTCACAAACATGTGGGAATGATGAATGTTGATTTTCTATAATACAATGTTTTGAATTTTTTTAAACATAAGACATGGTGTTAAGGGTTTGAGTGGAATTATTATTTTTATTATGAGACTTAAACAACTACTTTAACTTAGTAAAGACTAAGTCTAACCCCTAATATATTTGGTGAGAATTAAAAAAATACCAAAACATTCAAGAATACTATAAAAAAATTCAAATCTATGGTTAAAATTAGTATGTTAGGAGATTATAATGCCCAAACAATAAATAAGTAAACATCATATCTTGAATATATATGAAATCAATCCTTTATGGGTTGAAGACAATATATTTTGTAGAATTTCTAAGCACCACATAACAAACATATTTGGATGAAAATATAAACACCCAAATTTTAGCACATTCTTAATCATACAAACATGATAACATATCCTATATCAAACATGACAAACATCATGATCAACCAACCAAGCTAAAACCTCATAAAAGGTGCATTTAGTGACCAAAATCAAATCTTTGTACTCTAGGTAATAGTATCAACATTGCTTCTAACAAAGGGGTAATATTTTTGCCAAAATTTCAAATTTGATTTTTTCTTGTTCATGTGACCTATCAATGACCATTTTTTGTATTAGCACTAGGGTACATTAGCACCATTAGTCCTTTTTCCTACAACACTACTGCCTAGTCATGAATTAAAAATAAAATTGGTAACTAATTGACACCAGGTACCTATCATGCATGAAATCTTGCCTCGTGAATCTCATCCAAACCCCCTCAAATTATAATCACTTCTTCTGACTAACAATCATGCTTTTTAACTAACAATAACTGATCTTGTAACTTTTGATTCCACCAATTAGACTCTCAATCACATTAATGCATATTTTCCTAAGTGATTCTCCCTTTAAACACAATCTCGTAATAGCTAATCCTATAATAATTGATCCTACCAACTAAAAATATGAGGATAGTTGGCAAGAGACACAATGCATTCAAAGATCGTATGAATTGTGGAGCATGATGGTGTTTCTCCCTCCCATAAAGATCTAAAATATATATTTGTCTATGGTTCTCTTGTTTTCTCCTGCATAAGGTACATACTTAATGATAATAACATGGCTAGGGTGTTCACTGGGTCCATACAAGATGACATTGATGGAAACCATGTCATTGATAATGTTACTCTTAAAAACTTCCTTAGAACAAAAAGTCTATGATGGTGACAAATTCATTCTATCATTGTTTTCCAAATGATTGTAACTAACGATAGCAGTAGGCTTGATCCTCGTACTTACAAGGAAATCCATGAGCATGGAATTTATCTTTGTTTATCCACTCTTAAAGTCATCTCCTTTGATCAAACTATTATTTTCTATGATGAATTTGATCAAAACTAGGACAAAGGTGTTTTGAGTACTACCATTGGCAAGGGTCCATGCCATAGCAACACGTTGTGCCTTCCCGAAAAGCAAAACACCACCAAATTTGGTGGTGAATGGGGGGTCTAGGTCTGCCAAAGTTAGTAGCTTTGCTACATCCTTGTCATAGAAATGATGATGATGACCTCTACATCGAGGTCAAACTTATCATAGATATAAGACATGATGATGTCGTCAATGATGATTCTGACATTAAAGTAGTACCCTTAGGTGTTGGTAAGCACCCAAGTTTTGTAGTTCATGATGGCACACACAATGATGTTGGAAAACACCTCGTTTAGTTTAACAATGGCACACCAAGTAGTGAAGGGATAAAAAATAATAGCGACGATGGTGAAAGTGGGAATGAAAGCACAAATTCAAACCTGTGATGTCTTGATGGACTATGACAACGCTCACAAAGCCAAAGTTTGTTGGAATATAAATAGATAATGCCACAACTACTAAGAGCATTAAATTTACCAAAGATTCTATGGCTCCATGCTACTGTTGTATTGCAAATATTTTATGGATGAGGGTAGCTCTAGTAGTGATGCAACTATGCAGATATACAAATGATATCATTTGCTTCTCACAATAAGAGCAAAATCTTACAAATACAAAGAGAAAAACTATCTCATCTACGTCTAACATATGAACAATTCTAGAGGTTTCTCAAGGAACTCTTCACGTCTAACAGACGTACAAGCTGGTAGTAGGATCCATATTCTTGTTGAAGCAAATCATAGATATTATCGACGAATCATAATGTATTCAATAGGGCTAAAGAAATTATTATGGAATGGTATAAAAAGGGGCTAGAGGAGCCCTTCTTCATGCTTCACCACATCAAAATATGTCTACAAGGCCAACCATATTCACTAGGATGTGAAGGTCATGCATATATTGATGGATATTGAGCAAGCCTTACAACTTGAGCACTATAGGGAATTTGCACGTATTTTTAGCTCTATGAACAGAAAGAAGATCAAAAATATTTGTGGGTACTATTTTATAGATGGTGCCTCCCCATGATTGATAAGCTCAATCAATGGTGGAATGTCTCCTCCCCTTGCCCTATTTATATGCAAAAGTTCTAAATCGACTAGGCTCCTTTCTTGGAGCCCAAAATTTCCTATTTTGCATAGAGTCTTCTCCACCAAGGGCTTCCTGTTGGGGAGCATCTCCAAAATTTAGGCATCACCAACCCTTCTTGCCCTTTTTATCTTCAGTTTGAAGACTTTGTCCATATTTTTTGGGTTTGTGCTCACGCTCATTCCCTTTGGGAGTGTTTTTTTTTTCAGACCCTATTCTTATGCCATGTTTGAGTGGAAGCATATCATTTTGGAAGACCCCTTGCACTTGTCGTCTATTTTTCTTTGAAGTGTGGCACTTGTTTCATATGGAGGTCATGTACAACATATGGAAATATAGAAATGATTGTATATTTGATAAGTGTTCTTCCTCTTTGCACATATCTTCCTTCGATAAGTCTAATATTATTTCATCTGTGTATTTTAAGATTACGGTTTAGGCCAATAAGGTGGCCATGAAGCTCACTCATCTTTAGGAGCTTATTGATCATTGGAGGAACACACTAAGCATAGTTAGTCGGGTTCCTCTTGAGCAGGATAATCCTCAAAGCTAGTCTAGGTCAAGGCAGTGTCATCACTCAACCCCAAACCACACTCTTACCCCAGCTCAAGGTCCCCCTCCTTACAGAGTTGGCCCTAGCTACTTGATTGTTCCTCTCTCCCCTGGCTCCTCAGCTCCATGCTTAGGACAAGTCAAAAGCTCCGACGATTACTATTAACAAAGATTCGATTGCTCACGACTAGAAATATGTTCTTGACATTTCTTTTTCTAGATAGGGGTGGGGATGGACACCAAAATCTTCTAATGTTAATGCTATATGGGAATCGGTCCCAATGGTGGCTAAAACCGCGTAATGGATCCTCATCATTATAGGGATTATTTTTGTTGTTGTTGCTCTTGTCATTATGTAATCAATTTGTTTTGTTAGCAAGTTGGTTGTGTTTCTCTGCCAGTTTTATAAGGCAGTTTTGAGTAGCTGTTTGTTGTTTGTTTGGATTCTCGTTCTGTTTTGATGGCGGGAGTTTTTTAGTTGATGGTGTTGGCCACATAACGTGTTTATCTACTTTTTTTTGTGGTAAAAATGTATTCTATTAATGCTTTAATATAATGTTTTTTATATTAAAAAAAATAATGCACCAAATTGACTTCCTTCATTGTCCTTAGAATTGTAAAATTGGCACATAACATATAGAGAAGATGCGATAGTTTAAGTCTTAGATGCGGTCATTCAAGTCTGTGTAATGCTATGATTGATTGGAAAATTTAAAGAAGTAATTTATCATGAAAATCCAATAGTAAAGACCACCTAACCTATCTGCACCAGGTACCTTATTGGCAAGTTCCCTCAATCCTCGAAAGGAGATCTGGGGTTCAAGCCTAGCGGCCTACGTCGGATATAAAAAACCTCCTCGATTAGCCTGAGGGGTATACTCGGATGGGATAGGGCCTATAGAACAAAAAATCTTAACCCCCGAGGGATACAAGGAACAATTTTTGTTAACATAAGATTTTCAAACCATAGCATGGGCGAGTGTGTGAAAGGGTGGGTGTGTATTAAATTCCCTATTAATAAGCGTTAAATTCCTTATTAATACGCATAGCTCTCAATTTTACGAAAAATCATAGTTAAAAAAGACTGCTAAACCCTTTACATTAATCATAAAAATTTCTCACACTATTTAAATAAAAAGAAACCACGTTACACTTACTCTACATTATATTATTAATAAAACAAACTCAAACTCAACTCGTGATGACCGAATCCCATGTGAAATGCGGACCCATGCTAACACGACATCATTATAGTTAATATGCAACGTGCTTGTGATTATCTAAATATTTATTTATTCATACTTACATAGTCTTAAAATTTAAAATTTTTTCTATTTAATTTTTTAAATTTTAATTTTTTAATATATTTAAATTTTAAAAATAAGTGTCTCAAAAAATTAGGTGGATTTGTAGTGCTTGACTGTACTGTGATTATCTAAATATTTATTCATTAATACTTATCTTTGATATTGTATGTTGAGGACTGACACTAAAAACATGTTTTGGGTAAATTAATGTAGAGGACCCGTTAGGATAGCATAGTGTCACCAACTTGTATGTCAATGGACACCTTGAGATCTCGAGAAATATCGATCTAGACACAGTGTCACCAACTTGTATGTCAACGGATTCCTTGAGATCTCGAGAAATATCAATCTCGATGCAAACACGTTTTTTTAGGGTGTGCATGAATTTTTTTTCCGCATCCACCAAAATGACAAGCCTTAAAAAGACTGCTATGCGATTGAGAAAGGACCACAAAAATAAAATAAGTCCTGGAAATTCCACCCACACAAGAACTTTGATAAATTTTTCCTCATAAACAAAAAAAAAATCACAAATTAAAAAAAAAAACATAAACTCCAAAAAATTTAAGAATTCCAAGTCTCAAGCCATCCTAATCCCTGTTTTGAGAAGAATACAAAATATTTTTAAAACACAAGCCATTGCATCTGTCTAGAAGATACCAAGATTTTAACCAAAGAGAATCGTTTTTTGAACTGAAAGATTTTAAAAACTATTGAAATTGACAAATATAGTATAAGCCTGCATAGAGATGAAGGCCTCAAGCCGGGTGATATTTGAAAACCTATTATTCACATAAGATCTAAATAACATATAAATTATTTTGGGTTTAAAATAAAAAGTAAATAATTTACTCACCAAGATATTCTTCTTAAATGTTTTTAGGTTAATATCATTTTCAAATTCAAAACTTTCTATATTTAAAGTTTTAAAATCTTAATTTTTTAAAGCGAAACAAACTAATTCTTTGTGAGTATATTTGTCTTCAAGTGGACTACAATCTCGATCCCGTTACTGGAAAGAAAAATATAACAAATGTTAAACCTCAAAAACAA
This sequence comes from Wollemia nobilis, assembly GCA_028583015.1. Lineage (NCBI taxonomy): Eukaryota > Viridiplantae > Streptophyta > Pinopsida > Araucariales > Araucariaceae > Wollemia > Wollemia nobilis. The sequence continues at coordinate 31,528,845 of JAQPPZ010000523.1, forward strand.
TCTTATTCGTTTACGCTTCAATTGAAACATTAAAACTTTTGAATAGAAAATGGCATTCTTTTGAACTTTTGAAATATAAAATCTACTTCTATACCATTTTTTTAAAATGGAATTTAGAGCAAAACAGCCCTTGAAAAGGAAAATAAAAGCCCCACTGAAACGGATCATGGCATAATCGTGGTGGACCAACTATTGGAAGGGTGAGAGACTCCAGGAGAGAAAGGAAAGCCAAGAAGCAAGCAGCAAGTGATCAAGGCTGGCTAAAGAAGAGATGTCAGTTACCAATTAACTATTTAACCCCTTCATTGGAATCTACCCGAACTTTTTCACTTAACCCCTTTCATTGGAATCTACTCGACCTTTTTCACTTTAAAAGTCAAAAACATTTATGGTGTTTTCTTATTTTCCCCCGTCAAACAAAGGATGCTGCTTTTATTTTTCGATTGGTCTCCTCTTGGACAAGGGGCCAAGTTTAGAACCTCCAAATTTAAAAATGGTGTTCGTTAAAAAGTTCGATAAGTTTTCAATGTTAGAGATTCATTCATAGACCAAATGCATTCGTCAGTCGTCCAATAGATCAAGCTGCAAATGAGTACAGCAGATGATGAATGGAATGGCGTGCCAACAGTTCTGCCGACAGTCGTCGAATAGCTCATGTTGCAAAGTTGCAAATGGGGGTGTTCGTTAAAAAGTTGGATACGTTTTCAATGTTACAGATTCATTCATAGATCAAATGCATTCATCAGCCGTCGAATAGATCATGAATGGAATGGAAAGATGATGAATGTGATTGAATTGCATCATTGCAGCATTGAAGACAACATTGCAGATTTGTTCACCAAGAAAGTTGTCAAAGCTCAATTTTTGAAGCTTAAGATTTTCCTTGTCAGTCCCCTCAACTTTAAGGGGGAGTATGTTGGAACTTGACTGATTTTTATTATTGGTGTATTTTTTTATTTTCATGAGGCAATATTCCCTGTGAATACCTCCACCTGTAATAGGTAATATTTAGGTGGTTTGGTGTGATGTTGAGAACATTTGATTCTCATGTATCTGTCTTTTACCCACTTGAGAGATTTGTCTGTTACATATTCTCATGTGTCTGTCTTTTACTAACTTGGGAGATTCTTCAGTTACATTCCCAAACTATATATTGTAATGACTTATAATGAATAAATCAGTTCAGACTAATTCTGGCTCACATGTGGTATCAGAGCGTATTGAAGATTCAATTGTTGGGATTAAAAATCTTGTGGAATTTTTTAGTGAAGAGCTTTTTGGAATTTATGAAATTTTAGAAAAGTTGTTTGTGAGGGTGTGCCTGAGAGCTAGGTGCATTGAGAGCCCGCAAGTTGAAGTTGCTCAAGCCTACATTGAAGGAAGACGAAACGTTGCGAGAGGAGGTTGTTCGTCATCTGTCATACAGAAATCTACGAAGAAGGAGATTGTTGTGCTAAGAACGCAGACGATTGCAGGTTCGCTGCCCTAGCTCGAATAAATCTGGCATAGATGGAAAATTTATGCAGGATGTTGTAAAAATCCTCGATTGAGAAAAGCCATAAAGGAAAGAAAATTACAGTCTTGTGGTGGTGGTAAATGCAGATTTACGCATCGCCAGTGTTGCAGTCCGAATTGCTAAGGTTGAATCGTCCATATAACAGTGTCAATTCATCTATGCCATGTGGCAATACGAAGTTGGTTTGTGCGTAGGGAGGATGATTTTTTGCAATTATGTTAGTGCCTTAGCAAGTGGAGGCGAATCGCAGTGTGGAGAATCGCAAAGGAGGTGCATAGAAGTGTCGCAAAGGAGGTGCATAGCAGTTTGAGACCCACAGTTTGAGGGGCATGCTTGACGCGACCATAGGAGTTTTTTTGCTCAGGGATCGATGACACAATAGCTATGATTGCAACACTGTCGGTGGAGCAACGAGAAGCTGCAAGCACTCTATTAGTGTTGTAACTGAAGCACCACCGGAGCAGTGTCACCCAATGTAAAGAACCATTTCCCGATTGGTAGAGAGTCGCAGGAGAAGCGCACAGTGCACTTGGAGACGCGTGCGCAAAAAGTAAGAAGCAGTACAAAGATAAGATAAGAGAGATTAAAAAATAGAACAAGAGGGAGATTCAGCGTCTACAGACAAGGAGATGCATTGTGGTCTTGCCGTATTTTTCCAGATCAAGTTTGATACTCTAATGTGGTGACGGAGATAGCATTATGTTAAGAAATTTTTAGTTTTCTATTACCTTGGTGTGGTGAGTTTCGCTATTGCGGATAGTTGTTCCCAGAGTAGAGGAGATTGTGTACTATGCAAGTCTCCAAGGAGAGGCACGCAAAGGAAAGCACCAGTACGTGTTTGAGGAGCTGACGTCCTCTGAGGAAACTGGAGAAGCCCACGGAGGAGACTGCGTGCCCAGTGCATGGTACTCATAGGCAAGATAAGGTTGTGTTCAGATATCTATCCACACAATGAAAAACAAAGCTGCGCCAATGTATGTGAAAGCGTAGAGGAGACCGGCATATGTGTGTGTCGACATTCATCAAAGAGTAAATGGTGACATGGAATTTTGTGGTGACAAAATATTTAATTTATTTTGAGGACCATTCTTTTTGGCATCATTGGGATGTCAAATCACGAGATTGACTTTGATTAAGAAGTTTAATGGACACCATGTTTGAAGGCTTGGAGGTGCCCAAATTTGATGGGTGCCACTATTATTTCTGGAGTAATAAAATGAAGCACTGGCTCATTGCAAAAGGACTTTGGGAGATTGTTAAAGAAGGATACGAAGAACCTGCAAATTGGAGATCTCTTGAAAAAGAGGAGAAGAAATTGAAGAAAGAGCAACAATATCAAAATTGCTTGGCTCTCATGGATTTGAGGAGAGGTATGAAAGAGACAACTTTCCCTCTCATTGCAAAATGTAGAACAGCCCAAATGGCTTGGAAAGCATTGCAAGATGCTTATGAAGGAGATATGTGTAACAATCCCCAAAGCAAGGAGGAGCCTTGTTTCTTTGAAGAAATTTTTGAAGAGTCTTATTGTGAAGACGCATGTGAAGACATGTCTTATGAAGAAGGCATGCATGATGAATTCTTCCTTATGGAGGAAGATAATGATGAATTTCTTCTTGAAGAAAAGAGAGAAGAAGATGAAGATTTAACATGTTTGACAAGCATGTACATGAATGAGAAATGCCTCATGGAGAAGGCATATTGTGAAGAATGTCTCATGGAGGAGACATATGAAGAAGAGTGTCTTATGGAGAAGACACCAAATCAACTATTTGTTGAAGAGTGCTTCATAGAGGAGGCACAAAATTTTGATGAAGCCATTCTCATGGAGGAGAATGATGAAGACAAGCCATGGCAAGATAAAGATGATGGAGAAACACTCATCATGGAGTGTTGCATAGCTAAGGAGAAAGCTCACTCATATGGAGGGAACACTAACAAGGCTCAAGTTATGTGGGATGTTGATCCACATGAAAATATTGATGAAGAGGAGATGGAGGCTATAAGCTCCATGTTTCAAGATCACTCATCAAGAGTGAAAACTATTTTGTATGAGGAAGACTATCTCAAAGGGGAGATAGAAAATAGTGAGATAGTCATTGATGGACTTCATGGTGTAATAGAGGCAATTGTGGATGGAGATCACTCACTTGGAGTGACTACAGTGAAGGATGATGGTTGTCTTGAAGAGGCAACATTGTGTGAAGAATCATCATTACAGCAATATGGCATCTTGGCAAAAACAAAGGAAGGCTTTTGGATATCTACTCAACAAATCATTGGAGGTGATAATTTTTTGTTATTTGATTCATTTTTTATTGATTTCTTTGATAGATATTTTGTGGATAGTTTTGGAGTTCTTGTTTTGAATAAGAAAGATGGAGAATGCCTTATCAAGACATCATATGAAAACTTGCATTGTTTGCAAGAGGCACATCTCTCATGGAGAGCACAATTAGCAAGTTTTAAGACTTGCCTTATGAAGATTTCTTTTAAGAAAAAATTTGGGAGCTTGAGTCACTTGGACTCAAATGAAGGCAAAGAAAATGATGTGTTCAAAATTCCTTGGAAGGAGGAATATTGTAAAGACATTGTGAGGTGTGATTTTTTTAGTGATGATATGTGTGAGGTTGCATATGTAATAGGGTATTTCATGTCCATGTTTGTTTTGATTTTTTTTGTGTGGGGATTTGTGAGAGAGTAGTTTGGTATAATCATCAGTATGAGATGATTAACACATACTCATGCGAAGTATGGTATTGTAATGATGCAAAAGATGATGATTTGCAAGAATGGTTTAAAGACCATAATGAAGATGAGAGAGAGTGGTTGTTGAAAACCACAATCCAAAAGACTTTTGATGAAGGGGAAGCTGGTCATCAAAAGGCACCCAATTTTATTTTGTTGAAGAAAGTAAACTTAATGGATAGCCCGTAAGAAGAGCGGAAGTGTGGTGGGTGCCACCAAAACTTTTTTGAGTTCTTGAATTTTCTACTTCAAAACTGGAAGAAGCATAAACGAAGATTAGTTCATCAGTTTGTGAAGCTTCATAACTCATGGAATGAGTCCTTTCAGCATCAAGGGGAAGAATGATTGAATTGCATCATTGCAACATTGAAGACAACATTGCAGATTTGTTCACCAAGGGAGTTGTCAAAGCTCAATTTTTGAAGTTGAGGATCTTCCTTGTCAGTCCCCTCAACTTCAAGGGGGAGTATGTTGGAGCTTGACTGATTTCTATTATTAGTGTGTTTTTCTATTTTCATGAGGCAATATTCCCTGTGAATACCTCCAGTTGTAATAGGTAATATTTAGGTGGTTTGGTGTGATGTTGAGAACATTTGATTCTCATATATTTGTCTTTTACCCACTTGGGAGATTTGTCTGTTACATATTCTCATGTATCTGTCTTTTACTAACTTGGGAGATTCTTCAGTTACATTCCCAAGCTATATATTGTAATGACTTATCATGAATAAATCAGTTCAGACTAATTCTGGCTCACAAAATGGAATGGTGTGCAAACAGTTCTGCTGACACGTTAGCTTTGACAGTAGGGAAAAGATGAACCAGACTGTTTCCTTATAAATAACCACCCTTGCTAGGATTCGACCAAAGCAAAGTAAGCTGTAAGAGATCCATCTATCTATTCCTATTCCAATTCTAATTTCATCGAATAACAATTGCGGTTCCATTGATCCAGTTGGGTTCGCAGGGATTCCAAGTCTCAAAACAGGGATTGGGTTGTATGGGCATGTCCGCCTTTTATGGTCCTCCAAAGTCCGATGAAGAAATGATCGCTCTCATCCGCCATGCCGTCTCCAGAGGCATCACTTTCCTCGACACCTCCGATGTTTACGGTCCTCACACTCACGAAATTCTAGTGGGAAAGGTGGCTTCTTTTTGCATTCTTCTTTTCAAGCAGAGTCTAATTGGTCAAGTAGGATTTTAACTTGTTCTTGATTTGCAGGGCATTAAAGGAATCAGAGACAAAGTGCAATTGGCTTACCAAGTTTGGAATCAGTTTAGCAAATGCGACGATGGAGGTTAGAGGAGATCCCCCTTATGTTCGTGGCTGTTGCGAAGGAAGCCTCAAGAGGCTCGATGTGGACTGAATCGATCTTTACTATTATCATCGAATCGATACCAGAGTCCCCATAGAAGTCACGGTATGAAATAAAAAACCACTGCAGATGGTGACAGGTCCAGATAGTTGAAGATGACATGTACTGTGACTTTGTTAGGGTATTTGTATCGTGCTGGTGAATTCATTTCTTATTGTCCGACGACGGCATTGAATAATCATCAAACTTATATTTCTTAAATCTTAAAATAGAATAGTAACGTCTTTTCAATGGTATTTAGTGTAATGGTAGTTATCTAGTTATTATCATCAATGTGGTTGTGAGGTCGATTCCTCTTGTGTTTGTTCCAAAGAGAGCGCAATATAAAAAAATAGTAAGGTCTAGTCTTTGGATATTAAATATAAAAATTGTTGGAGAATCACCAAACATTAATGATAGAGATTTATCACTAAAATGTTAATATTTTATGATAGGAAAAAAAAAATACAAAGAAATTTAGGATGTGCAATTTTGTTTTTTTAATAATTCAAGAGAAAATTGAATTGTTTTTTAATAATTCAAGAGAAAGTTGAAAAATTATTCATTTTATTTATAGAAAATTATTTATTTAAGAGATATTTAAAGTAATATTTTTACGTATAGTAAAATTTTTACTTTAAAGGTATTTTTTAGTAAAATATTGTACCATTAAATTTTACATTTCCAAATTTTTTTCTAAACCTTATTTAGTAGGCTTGCAACTCTATTTTTGTGCTATGTGAAGATCAAACATCACTTTCCTTAAATTTTGTGATATCCTTGTCTTATTATAAACCAAAAATAACCATTCACTAATTTTGAAAGCAAAACACATTTTTTTTAAGCGAGTCAGACTTGTAAGATTTAGTTTTCTGCCAATTCTCCAAACTTGGCCATTTTATACTATTGCTGCTAGACTTACAAAATTTGTCTTTCTTTACCACCCATCCACTAATTCCTTATAGGAATATAATAGTAACCAAGCTCCTATAGAAACTAACAAAGCTTTCCAAAAGGTCCCTAACTAAATTGGATGCTAAGTAATATAGATATTATTTTTTCTCACTAACAAGTGAGAATGATGAATGTTGATTTTCTATAATACAATGTTTTGAAGTTATTTTTATTTTAAATAAAAGGCATGGTCTTAAAGAGTTAAAGTGGAATTATTATTATTTATTATGAGACTTAAACAACTACTTTAATTTAGTAAAGACTAAGTCTAACCCCTAATATATTTGGTGAGAACAAAAAAACTAAAACAATAATTCTTTCTATTTGTTACTTTTGTTTCTAGTAATTCATTATTTTAGAAAAGGTACTGTTGAGTGGTATTTTCACCCAATTGTGAAAGTATACTCTCCCTTAGGATTTGGGTTCCAAATCCCCTCTTGCAAAGAAGTTAAACAAACAACTTCTCCAAGGTCTCCGCTATATTAGCATTTGCATATGTGTATTAGTAATCTCAAATAAATATATTCAATTTGAATGCTTGGAACACCTTAGTGATTGCAAGTAACTGTAAACAAGGGGCAATGTTGGTTTATTTTACCATGAAACTTTAGTGATTGTTCATTGAACCAAAATAAAGCAAATGTGAGTTCGCCCTCATATGACCATGATGTAGTACCTTAATTCTTTTTATCTTGAGGGTTTTAAAATATATGTTATCTTGCATTAAATCCAAATATGGCTTCTTATCATCAAGATGAAGATAGCTTTCAATGTGATCGATAAACTATCCCTCTTTGGTGAAATAGGTTTTTCACAAAGAGGCAATAATTTATGGCGTTAAATAAAGGGCTTTCAATGTCACTTTAACTTATCCTTCTTAAATGAAATCAAATTTTCATACAGATGAACAATTAAGTGCTTTGAATCAATGACCTTCAATGTGATGCTCAAATTACCCCTCTTTCGTAAAATTAGAATTCTTATGAAGAGGGTAATTTTAAGCTCAAAATGGAAATTTGTGAAAATGCCATAAAACACAACTCCTTAAATGAAATTGGAATTTTCATGAAGGGAATGTCATCATAGGCTCATGAGTGTAAAACAAAACTGAAAAAATGAAATTTGACCTTAAAATGGAAATTTTCTATTTTCGGATTTTTAAAATCTGTAATAAAACAACAACTTTGATGAATTTTTAAAAATACTAAACAACTCCAAAAATGAAATTTTAAAGTGCGTATTTGAATTCTGAAGTATAACCTACGCAATGGTGAAATTATTTTTGGATTTTGAAGTTTTTTAAATGTTTATTTTAATGCCTGAAAATTAAAAAAAATTAAAATTTTTGGAAAATAAAATGCAGAAAAAGTTGAAAGAAAATGCAAAAAACTAAAAATAAAATGCATTCAGTATGATGCTATCCTATTTCAACAAAACCGAAGATGTGAGGTTTCCATGCATGCAACCTAACCTATTGGACTTGCAAAACAAGCACAATCTCCATAGACTAAGTGCTGGTTCCTAGGGTTTAAAAGAAATTTCAGGTTCAAACATTCACATGAAGCAACCAAGCAAACTTGCATTAACTCCATCTACAAACTCGAAATCTGAAAAAGAGAAAAGATATAGACATTAAATCCATAACATGCAAAGAGAATCTCCTTCTTTTTTGCCCACAAGATGCAAATTTTTGAAAACTTCTGCATTAAAATATTTCTTTATACATGGCAGAAATCTGATTTTCTCAAAGAACCAGTCCAATGTGGAAGGAAAATATCCAGAAAAACCCAGTGCCAAGGCCTTGCCTTCATTCTTGCAATCTTCTCTAAAAAGTTTCCAACCCCTTTTTACCATATTTCGATCAGGTATTTAAAATTGAAGAAATGCCCTAGAACTTTTAGTTTCCCCTTTGTTTGGCTGTTCGTTTCATTCTTCTGGATTCTTACTGTTTTGGCTTCATTGCTTGTCCTTTCACACGCATTTCCTTTGTAATGCTTCTTTTATTTCTTCATGTATTAATACTTGACCACATGTCTATTCGTATTAATAATCCTTTGGTAAAGTTTCCATTCACAATGAAACACGAGGGCATCTTAAAATTTACAATATGTCATGAAACGATCCCTATATTCAAACATGCCAACAAATAATATAAACGATCTCACTATTAATAGAATGGATACGTTATATTACGTGGCCACCCATATGATTCACAAAGGACATGATTATGGCTTCCATTAATCGTGGCATATTTTACCTCTATCCTCCTTGTTTTGTTATTTGTGTAACCACCACACTGTTCACCACTAAGATGCCTTGAAGGTGAGCTGGTCTTAATGACTATGGTGCTGAGCCACACTACCCTACTCGTCCGGGTTGTCTTCGAAAACAACCTGGTCTTGTATTATGTCCTACCGCTGTCGATACCGCTGAAGTTCGTTTAATGGCCTATGTGCGAGATTATCCTTGTTATGTTTGAATTATCCACAGGTCCGCTGTGTCACCTTGTAAATCAACCATCGTGATATTGTGAAATATCTGCTTATCAATCTACCGTGGAAGCGCCCGGATACTATCGTCTTCTGCTGTGAAGTGGCTGTCTTCGATACTCTGCCTATAATATGCTTTGAATCATGTTGATAACACACATTACTTGTTTTTGATACTTCCACTTTGTGTTTGTCCTCTACGCATGCACAATTACTGCCCACACATCCTTAGCTCTTGAAACGTTTCTCAAAACTGCTCTCTCTTTTTGTCGTCGTAGAGGTTAGTGAACATCATCGGTACATGTTATACTTCCTTGTTCCAATATGGGGTCGTGTCTTCTCTATCACATTTGATCTCTAATGCTTCGTATTTTCATTGTCGTTGATATCCGTGTTCTTATTTATACTGCCTTGTCCCTCAATCTATGCCACGTTAAGGCAAGCACCACCGTTTGCTCACAACATCGTTCCTGGTGATCGTATAATGTCGCTCTCTACACGTTTCGAATAGTACTATCCACACAATCGACCTCTAGGGTCCATGCTACCGCTTGATACCTCGCTGTGTCTCTGTCTGGCTTAACTACCACTAGATTCATTGTTCATAATGCTGCATTTTGTCAATCGACATGCTGCTAGAAACCTCACTGTGAACACCGTTCATTACTCCCGACAATGGCGGCTCTTCGAATACCTTGCCATGATCTCGAACCCTGATCATTGCCGTAGGCATCCAGAGTCATTCACGGAGGTCCACTTGGATGCTTTGATGTCGCGTCCTTGGGATCCGACTTTCAGTCTCGTGTTATCGCCACGTCCATATCATTATGATCATTAACTTTCGCAACCTGTTCATGTGACATCTATACCTCTGATGATAAAATAAACACTGTGTTGTCACCATTGTTGTTGTTCATGTTCTACGTTTCTAGATTGTCACAGATAAAATTCTGCCCAAAGACCATCCAGATTTTTGCACCGTGTCAACTTGAGTTGGCCACACTTCGATCCCGTGTCGACCATCATGACTCCTCTGAACTGTGACGCTATCGCTGTTGAAATCCCTGTCTCGACATACAAGACCTCTTCATACTTCATTCGATTGGGTTCATCCTCGCTGTGCGGGCCCTACATCTCAAAATTTATGCTTTTGATCTGCCACGTTGGCATCACTGCAGGCCATGTCTTGATGAAGTCTCCCAATGTTCTCTCCACGTCTGAGTCTTTACCATCGCCGCCCGAGTGTTGCATTTCATAATCTGTGTGGTCGACACTCGGGTTATTCTCTTGTTTCATCCGCCGAAGGGAGCCTCACCATCCACATCCTCCGTTCATCGCCTATCCGAAGGAGGTACGGGTAGATCCGACGTTCAACTCATCCGCTCACCTGCGCACCAGAACATTGGCATTAGTACCTTCAACACAACTTAAAACAATGGAATACATATAAATTTAAACCTATGATGGCTTTACTTTGTTTATATATATAAACAAGAGCAAAGCCCTTTCTTATATATATATATAAACAAAGGGCTTTCTTAGTATATATAGGAAAGCCAAGAGTTTTTTTTTTATTTTTTAATTTTGATACTGAGTAAATACTTCTCATACATATACATGTTCGTCTGGGATTGAATTTCATTTTTTATTTTAAACATTTATATGTACAAAAAGCTTACTTGAAACAAAAAAAACATAAAATGCAACCATAACAAAAAGCTAACAGTAAATTTGACGACAAAGAGTCGTCGACAGAAAAAGTCGTCGACAATAAAATATCATCGACAAGAAAAAGTCGTTGACAATAAAATATCGTCGACAACAAAATATTACTGACAAAAACTAATGACAAATGCAAATTCAAAACAAACCGATCATTAGACACTCGAAACCAACATGCAAACACCCAAATACCAAAAATAAAAAGGTGGGTCCCCAATTTTGGGGTACGTTGTGGAGCAGCCACAATAGGTACTTTTTTTATTAGGGTAAAACGGGATTTTGAAAGGGCTTGAACTATTTTACATCACAAAATCAACCCATCAACTGCACAATTGCCAAGGGTAAGTAGCCAAAAATTCCTTAGATGTAAGATAGATAATATCCACCTTGGACCCCAATTAGATGCAATCCTTCCTCCCGAGATTTTCTAAGTCTTGATGAACCACCTCTTGGGGACCCATCTCCTATCTTATTCTTTAATGGCACCAAAGTTAACCAACCAATATGTTGATTTATTACCTCCTCTAAACACATGAACAAAATCAACTTCTTCAAAATGCTTTACAATCTCTCTAATATCCTGCACAATGTAATAATTTTTCTAATTAGCTTCTCCCTCCCTTTTCAAAAGATTGATAATATTCAAGGAGTCTCCTTCAATGATAACTTTTTTAGCACCTACCCAGGTGTTGTAGGTGAGTTGGAGAGAAGAGGACAATCCTCCAAGGGAGGTACCAGGTTTGAATCTCCATCCTACCATAAAGTTGAATTGGGTACCCAAAATCCAATTGATAATATTGGTGCGAGCAGGGTCGGACGTGACTCCCGGGTGACTTTGACGGTGTAGAACCCCCTGGTCATGGTCTCTTAGACCAAGGCGGTCCCGCAAGGGGTTTTTCGCTTAAAAAACATTTTTAGCACCTAGATCCTTAGCTAGCTCTGCACCAAGATATAAATATTAACTCCAGCTTTATGGCTAGTAGTAATTCTCAAAAACTTATAGGCTACCTCGAACAATCTGCATTGATTGTCCCTCAAAATAACTCTCGCTCTTGCCTTACCTGGGTTACCTTTGGATTCCCCATAAAAATTTAACTTTAACCATTCATCTCAAGGTGGTTTCCATTTTACATCAATTCTAGCCTGAGTATTTGCCTCTCCACCACTAATGGGTTCCAATTTCCATACCTTAGTAATCATAGTTTCTTCAGTATTCTCTAGCTTGATAGGGTACCTGATAGATTTAACATTCTCCCCTAAAAAATAGGTAATACTTCCAAAACTTCTTATTGTCGACCTTTTTTTTCCCTTTATAAATTCTTCTATTCCTCTCTAACCATACTCCCCACACAAAAGAACTATAAAGGGGCTTCTCCCATTGTTGTAACCACAAAACAATATTAGAAGGCATCACCTAAGATATGCCCATCTTGTTGATGAGGATCTAGAAAATATTTAGAGCGTAGGGACATTCCAAGAAGATGTGTTCGATTGATTCTTCTGTCTTTTCACATAAATTGCATCTATTAGGTGATTAAAAACCTCTCTTCTTAATATTTTCTACCGTTAGGATCTTATTTTAAACTGCTTACCAAAGAAAAATCTCCAATTTAGGAATAGCTCTGTTGGAAATAAAGCTAGTAAAAGGAGCAAAAATGAGTAAAAAGGTAAAAAAATTGTTTCAACGGTAAGCTTTGGATCTTACCCATTTTACCTCCTTGGACGATAGCTGACTGGGCAGGTAAATTTGACTTGGATGACAGTTGACTGGGCAGGATTGGACGACAAGGGCGACAAGGCGAACCAACTCATTTTCCCTTTCTCCTTTCCTCCCTATTTCTTCTATTTCCCTAACTTCCCTATATTCCCTAAGTTTACGAGTATAAATACCAATGTAACCTATTATTCCTAAGGTTGAATACAATATTAATTTCCTATTTTTCACTCCTAATTTCTCTCAAACCACATTTGGTATCAGAGCCAAAGCTGAGAGGGCACAAGGATCAAGATGAGGGAAGCTCGAGGACCGAAGAGAGAAGCCTGCAGCACACAACCCGTAGCAAGGTCGAGGTGGGACCTGTAACACGTAGCTCGAGATGAGAGAAGCCCAAAGCATGTGGATCGAGGTAAAGTTTGGAGTAGGCTAGCACAACAAGCACATGGAGATAGGAGCGACACAGGAGAATCAATCAGAGAGTGGCACGTGGTGAGAGGAGAACAAGACCCATGCTGACTGGACGACTCAAAAGCTGACGTTGACAGACAACGTGGCAGCAAAGGGAGCAACGTGGCAAGGAACGGTTGTCTAATCAGAGGCAAAAGGGATGATCATTGATTGCCCGAAGGTAATCGTTTCAAAAGGCGCATGCCCAAGGTTATAAACCCTTGCATTGCCTCCATCCTACTAAATGTGGGATTATTATTATTTTTCTTTGCAATCGACGACAAGAGCTTGTTAAATACAAAACCCTCCTCCTCCATACTCAGCCGTGCATGTAGCTCGAGCGGCTAAGGCGTAGTGCTTGTGATTTGGGTGTCACGGGTTTGAATCCGGCTGGGCACTATTTTGCTTTGTTTTTTTGAAATCGCCTGGAAAGCATAGTTGAAAAGGATCGCAGATCCTTTGAGTTTTAAATTAAACTCCATGGCGCATTGGTCTAAGGTTTTGTGACTATCAAGAGGTCACGGGTTCGAATGGGCTAGAGATAAATTTTGTTTAAATTTTTTTTATTATTTAAACTTTAGAAATTTAAAATTATTAAATATTAATTTAATATAAATTAATTTATAATTATTTTAAAACTTAGGTTTTAATGATTATAATTTTTTTTTTATTAAATATGAATATTTAATGTTTTTTAATAAGTTTAAATTTTAAAATTTTGTTGTAAAAGCCTTGAAGGCTTAATATTGTCATCCACAAAGAGATTATACATTTCACTTTTTTGTGAAATACTCAGAGATTGAAAGAGAAATTGATAACTTTCCTAAGAGGAAAGAGTGTGTAATAAGCCTAAGAGGCTTAGTATTTTGTAAAAGGTATTTGATGATCATACCTAATGGGTGTTATCATGCCTTATGTGCAATTCTAGCAAAAGAAGGTGCATAAAGGTTTGGTGAAAAGGTAAGAGGTTATGGACTCAACATTGTGTTTAGTCAACTTCAAAACACAGTAATTGCACATCAAAGGCATCTTGACTCAGGGTATGTGTGAAAGGTGAGTGTGGACGAAAAAGGATTAATTGCATTAACATTAAAACTTAGGTTACATAGATTAAATAGGCAGTAAATAACCTATTTGAGAAAGAAAGGGGGAAAGGAGAAATTGGGGGAAAGGAAAGATGAATAGAATTCTCTTGCCGCCCAAATGCTCCGTCCACTGCCGTCCAGGTAAGGTAAAAGGTAAGTTACCTTTACCCAAGGTAAAAACAATTTTTTTAACCTTTTACTAATGGTAATATTCCAACAT